>OX387337.1:5522500-11044599 GCA_947562085.1 Eudonia lacustrata | reverse complement strand
CGTGCCAAAGCAAATGGCACACTTTAGCAAAATTGAACACCTATTTATTTATATGTTGCGGTCAATGTCAAGTTCGTACGATATGCAAGGATCAAGTTACCGCGCATCAGGTGACGAGCCCGAGTATTATCAGTGTCGGAGGCGACTGCTTATTAAAGACTGACAACTTTACTGTATTCGCTCATAAAAAACATGAAAGTACATTAACTGTGAGTGAAAATTTAGAAATGAACTTTATAGCTCCGATTAATCACATCATAAACATTAGTATGGGACAGCTAGATACGAGTTTCAATTACAGCAACAACCTGAACAACGAACAATTAACAATCGAGATAGAGAAAAAGATACAGTCGCTGAAAGATGCAGAGTTACCTTCAGACTTCGACCCAGTATCATCTCACGACATCCATCAATATACATTATTGTATGGAATCCTAGCCGGAGCCATATCACTAGGAACAATAATTATCTGTCGTCGAATACGGCGTCGCAGCAGAGCGGAGGCGCAGGCGCCTCCCGCCTTGGAGAGCGCGGCAGGGCAGGCGGCGGCGCGGCCCGGGGCGCCAGCGCCGCCGCCCGCCCGCTCCACCAGCATGTGTCAACTGAGTGACGTAAGTGAGTGTGATAGTGCGCGAGTGCGTAAATTTCATAGTGAAACTGAGTTAAAGGTTCTAAAACCACCGCCGTCGGTTCCTAAAAGGTTAGTGTTCAGTGAAGTGTAAAGTGAATAGAGTGAAAGGAAAAACGGCAGTTCTTATCTTAGATCTACATACATTTATTAGTTTTAACTAGTTACTTATCGAAAAAACATTGTACTAACATTTCCATTTAGCTTATAAAAAGATAATATTGTCTATCATCTTGTTTCATCATCATCAACATTACTAATCCTCATTGTTTTGTAAACCCTTTATGTTTATTTTTCCCGCCCGGGAATATGTTCGGTTTACTACCGAACACTTAGGTATTTCGACATACCTACAGACGTCCGCGCGGTAATTAGGCCATCGGTCGCCACGCCGCCGGCCGCCGCGCTACGTGTGCACTATGACATTTTAGTGCAGTTTCTTTCGCGATAATGATCGGTTGCGCTCATTAACATTTTACATTAACTTCAACATTTACATTAGTTATTTTCTCATACATTTTCAACATTTACATTTAATACTTTTAGTTATAATCGGGACATTTGTAATTATAAGTAAACATTTATAACATTCATCTCCAGTGAAATAAAGTGTTTGACTGTTATCCCGTTTATCTCTCCGTATACAACCCCACGCACATTGCATCCCCGAACACATATAAATAACATCTTCAATGCCTGCCAACTTGACTATTGCTGAAAAAGCGCAAACAATTGCTCAATTTAATGTAGGTTTCAACATTAGTGCGATATCCTTGCGATATCGAGAAGTTTAAATATATCGAGACGTCAAATAAAGAACCTAATAGAAGTTGTCAGATCGATCTGCAAGCGAAACTAATCTTTATCACCTATGAATCTGCCATGCGACACTCAACCTAAGGGTGGTAAACCAATTTTTTGGGCGACCGTAGCGTACGTTACCCCAGCAGAATGTTGTCGAATTGCTTGGATTCTTGATATAGAATAATTAGTGCTCCACCTCGTGTAATTGTGCGCGAAATCTTAAATTTGTGCGTCCAGTAGTTTTTGAGATATTCGCGAAAAACAGATGCCGCTGGGGTAACGTTACCCCGTTGTAGAGTATTATAAGGTACGAATCACCATCAGAAATTAGTCTCTAAGGTTAGTATTTAAGGAGCTAGGATCGATTATCCTTTTTCTTCAAAATAAATATATCTTCAGAACGGTGCATTTTTTTCAAATTCTGATTTTGCTCAAATTACGCACAAATTCATTACATTTTGTGTAAAAAAAATCATACTTGTGCGCCTCACCGTTCGCGAGATACAGCAACCACCCAAACGTGACCCCAGCGGTATTTTGAATAACTTCGGAATTATAAGACGCACAAATTTAAGACTAACACGCACATTTACAGCGCCCCAAGATCTATCTTCCTGGGTACTTTTTTTTTTTGATAAGTCCACAGGAAAAAAAATTTGCCGCAGGGGTAACGTTACCCCAGCGGCATCTGTTTTTCGCGAATATCTCAAAAACTAGATACTGGACGCACAAATTTAAGATTTCGCGCACAATTACACGAGATGGAGCACTAATTATTCTATATCAAGAATCCAAGAAATTCGACAACATTCCGCTGGGGTAACGCACACGCGACCGTACCTACCCGCTACTGAGTGACGAGAAATGAAACACGAACCAACATGCAAAAACCTATTACAGATTCGGTTAAGGTTAACCGCTATTATCCTGTAACAGGCTATTCCTGCTATCCCATTTCCAATTGGGTTAATAACAGATTATTTCGGTTAGGTTAACCCTAACCGGAATATCCCTGCACTAAACATATGTGTAGGAACCCGTGTTAAAGAACATATAGCCGACGTCAAGCATAGGCGCGAAAATAAGTCTGCAGTATGCGAACATTCAATAGAGGGGCCCAACCATTACATCAGATTTGATAAACCACAAATACGCGCTAGAGAACAACGATTCATCCCTAGGATGATACGCGAGGCTATTGAAATTAAAAAAACATCCTAATTTTAATAGAGAAGATGGTTGGAATCTACCACCAGCCTGGGATCCCATCATACAAAATATTAAATCCCAGCCCTGACACCATACTGCCAGACCAAGAGATACTGTAAGCTCTTTCTGCGTAAAACGGAACGCACCTGATTAAATTTAAATGAGGGTATACGAGTTTAATGCTCTAAGTATACAAGCTACAACTAATTATGAGATGATCAACACCTCAGCCTCCCTGTGACCACGGACCCTGCAAAGGGTTCGAAACGTCAGGATAAACATTAAATAAGTAATGTGTAAAATAAACGCGAGTAGATCCGTAAAAGTTGTTTCATTTCAATAAAGACACTGTACCTACTCGTAGAACAAGAGTACGAGTCGGTTCACACGCACTTTACCAGGTACAGACATGTACCTGGGCGCTTCTCCCCAAAGCCACGAGACGGTCAACCCGAGCCGAGATCAGAGTTGTTCCGCTCCCGATACGCTCGAATCGGAGAATCTAGTAGGGCACGGGGACACGCACTAGTGCGTGATGCCGTTCCCTCTAGAAAACCTCCGATTCGTTTCACACGGATTGAGAAACCCTTTAACCTTTTCACCGCCCAACTATCCTGCACGCGATGTCCCGCTGTACGCCAACGTATAAATGTATTTTAATAAAGTAGGTACAAAGAAGAACTTCTATAGAAGTGCTGGCGTGGACGGCACGAAAATTACTCGCGGTTAAAGTTACTCGCGTCCGTAGGTTTACCCTTGAGACCCTACACGTGACCCCTGGGTGGTGCTAAATGAGTAACACTGTCTGAGTGGTAGAGCCACGCTGCGTTGCAGCACGAAATGGAACGGCTCGCCCGGCGTAATACCACCCTCTCACAGAACATCGGCGTGAAACAACGGCACTCGTTGCTGTTGTGTTTCGTCCGGTGAGTGAAAGCACCGGAGGCCCATCGCTCACCCCTCCCCCCTCCCAATTCCTACTCCCTCCTCAAGATCCAACTCCTTCCTCAGGGTTGGCAACGCATCCGCGATTACTTTGGTTTTTGGTGTCCATGGGCGGCGGTGATTGCTTTCCATCAGGTGACCCGCCTGCTCGTTTGCCACCTTTTACCATAAAAAAAAAAAATCTCGAACTTCTATAGAAGTTGTTGGCGGTAAAAAGGTTAAGTTTCGTCACCCACAAAGAAGTCCGGTATGCTAAAAATCTGGAAAGTCTTGTTGTGTCGGAGCCAAGGTCCACTACGAGTCACTGAGCCAGCTGAGTAAATAAGTAAGTACTCTCAAAAAAACCACCTCTTGAAGCAAAAAACAAACCTCCTTGGTCGAGTGGTTTGTACACCGGTTTTCATGGTGTCGCCATCTCTGAGGTCCCGGGTTCGATCCCCGGTCGGGTCAATTTAGAAATTATTGTTTTTCTAAAATTGTCTCGGGTCTGGGTGTTTTGCTATGTATAATAAGTATGTATTTAAGTATTTTAAGTATGTTTAGCCGTTGTCTAGTAACCATATAATGAGTTTCATAACGAAGCTCCTCTTGGGCTAGAAATTGGTGTGAGTGTAGGAAAATTTATTTATTAATTTATTTATTTATCACACAAATTACCAGCACATCGACGTCCCCCTGCTGGGGCACGAGCCTTCCTAATGGATGGAGGCATACAGGGAGAACGGGCCGTAAACCACCACGCGGGCCCAGTGCGGGCTGTGGTTGTTACCGACTGCTGATGCAGCCGGGACCAACAGCTTAACGTGCCTTCCGAATCACGGAGGAGCTCTAGATGATAAATATTTTGGTCACCCATCCGATGACCGGCCTTTGCGAAAGTTGCTTAACCTTAGCAATCGCAGACGCGCCATCGAGCTCCTTCTAAACAACATATTATAAAAAATAAAACAACACAATGATTAAAACAATGTTTTGTTTACTCTCTTTTACAACAGCAATATGTTTAAGGCATCTACATCACTAACATACGGGCTAGCACATCACAACATGATACATTTAAAACTTATGCAGTGGCACCAATGACACAGGAACCAGATATTGACGATAAAACGTTGTACCCCTTTTTACGAAAATTGCGTGGACGGAGGAGTATGAAATTTCGCACACTTATAGTTTATATAGAGAAGGAGTACAGAATGTTAATTTTTTTTTTAAATTATGCTTAAAAAATACATTAAATCAATAAAACAAACATTACACACTACCATGTATTTGACACACACAAGCATTTATACCTACTCTTTCATAAATTTCAAAAATGGAAGAAGAGCGGCCGAAATCTATCAATGCCAATCCAAACTCACATCCTATTTTTTTTTTTTTTTTCATTGCTTAGGATACTATGGTCGCATGTCGACCACTGGGCGACCACTCTAGTACCTATTTGTAAAAATATAATTAAAGATCCGATGTTGATGACGTAGTTGTAGACATTGAATAGGGCTCTTTTGGCTTATAAAGTAAAAGTAGATAGTGTTGATTAATTTCGGCGAGTTGGATTGAGCCACGATAGCATAGTTGGTAGTGCACTTGACCCGGCATGGCATAGGGTGCGGGTTCGAGTCGCGCTAGTGAATTTTTTCCACCATTTTGTCTTTTTTTAAATTGTAATTGGCGGTAACGAGCCTGTAGTTTGGACCAAATTTGGTGAGCATGCTCAGTGTGATGTATAGATGCTCCCCTTAAACGTTCGCTTATTGATATTGCTAGACCCTATATATATATAACCTTAATATAGAAACTCATTTAAATTCTATTGGATGACACCTAGGAAGCGGTGGTCTATTCAATCGTTGTTAAAGCTACAAATCAGTTGCTATTTTTAATCACTGGTTCGTGTCAAAAACTGGTGCCTCTACCTTTTACACGCTTTATACATAATACCTTAGATGAATGATTGGTTTTGCGCGCTCGACTAGATACCGCGCTACCTAGGAACAATAGCTCCGTGAATGCGGCAACTCAATATTGTAGCGTGTGTTAGAACGGTGTCCTTCTTATATCTTATAGTATTATTTTTACAGTTTAACTACGCAAACTGGCATTTTACTTCGGTTTATGACCAAAATTTAACAAAACATTCGGTAGGTACGCGCTTTGTAACGCGACTGACAGCAGGCGACTGACTCGGGTACGCCGACTGCGGCGTAGTATTTTTTGCCGCATAAAACAAGTACGCCGGCGATATCTAGTCGTGCGCAGCGAGACCAATCATTCATCTAAGCATAATACAATAATAATATTTAATAACTATTCATATTTTGAGGCAGTCTGCATTACATAAGTTGTTTTGCATTTGTATGACACTCTTTTATTTCGTATTTACAGGCAGTATCAATATTATCAGTAAAAAAAATGTTTGTTGCTTTTTTATATTATACGGGTAACTAAGCACTTTGCCTTTTATCTTATGTTAAGTGATGCCAAGGCGAAGGGAGAAGCGCACTTCACCCGGAATCCTCAACTACTGAGGCACTGGCTATCTTATCTCTAGCTGCCGGAACACAACAATGCTAGGATGTTATGTTATGGTGACATATTTAGATAAGATGGTGGTACCTAGCCAGGCGGACAAAGAGGCTTAAGATCTTTCTATCCTTTTGGATTTGGCATAATGAGAGTATACACTTTCAGGCGTTACGTGCAACTCAGGGTCTGTCCGTAAAATCCAAAAAACAAGTGTTCTAGACATATTTACCAAAATTCGACATAAATCTGTCTAATCATAATTTGTGCAACAAAATAATGGCAACAAAACTATATGTAACCATAATCAAATCATACATATAGCTTGCCTAATCCCTAAGAGGAGCTCAGGTAAAGCAACTTTCGCAAACGCCGGTCATCGGATAGGTGACCAATAATTTATCATCTCGAGCTCCTCCGTGCTTCGGAAGACACGTTATGCTTTTGTTCCGGCTGCATTAGTAGTCGTTAACAACCATCAATCCGCACTGGGCCCGCGTGGTGGTTTACGGCCCGTTCTCCCTATCCATCCATAGGGAAGGCTCGTGCCCCAGCAGTGGGAACATAATTATAATGAGCTGATGATTATAAATTCCTAAGTGATCTTTAACCTTTTTACCGCCAACAACTTCTATAGAAGTTCGAGATTCTCGTGCCGTCCACGCCAGCACTTCTATTTAGAAGTTCTTCTTTGTACCTACTTTATTAAAATACATTTATACGTTGGCGTACAGCGGGACATCGCGTGCAGGATAGTTGGGCGGTGAAAAGGTTAATATCTGTTAAAAATATTAAGATCAGATGTTGATGACGTAGTTGTCAACATTGAATAAGGCTCCTTCGGCTTACAGAGTAAATGTTGTACTGAGTCGCGACGGCATAGTTTGATAGTGCACCTAACCCGGATTGTCATGGGGTGCGGGTTCTGGATTTTTTCAATACTTTTTCAAAAAATCTTTTATTTTTAATGAAAAATAACTGTAACGTATAGGATAATGTATTAAATTGTAGTCTGTAGTTGTGCCAATTAAATAAATAAATAAATACGCCTGTATTTAAAGAACTGAAACTGAAGAAACTGGTAGAAACAAGTGCCTCACTTGTTTCTACCAGTTATTTTTACTTCGTGCGTAATTTATAATGAAAAACAAATATACAGGGTCTAACAAAATCAATAAGCGAACGTTTAAGGGCGGTATCTATACATCATTCTGAATACAATGACAAATAATGGGCTTCAGTTTTATAGTGATTTTTCAAAGTTATGTTTTCTAACAAACTAAATCAATTAAAACAATGCACATCATGAAACATGCTGTATCTTTATTAACACGCACGCAGGCGTCGATAAAAAGATAGTATACAGATACACAACACAACGGCTATCTTTGTGTGCGTGTAGTACAGCTGTACGGGTTTGGAAAGGGTGTATTTTTTGGTAAATTATGATAATGTTTTGTTGATTATCTCGGTAACGAGCCTGTAGTTTTGGACCAAATTTGGTGAGAATGCTCAGTGTGATATATAGATGCTCCCCTTAAACGTTCGCTTATTGATATTGTTAGACCCTATATAAGATACGTAATAAAATAGCCTAATGTCCCATAGCTGGGCAAAAGACTCCATCATTGAAATCAAGTCATCACTATAATTGATGGGTCTCGGTTTAACCACCACGCTTGCCAAATGCGGGTTGGTGATCACAAACCCGGGTTATGCAACGAAAAATACGAAACAAACTTTGCCCGACCTGCCCCCCGAGCGCCTAACCGATCGCTTTAACTACGCGTATAGTTTATGACGTCATCTTGCCACCTCGCACCGCCTATGAAAGCAATATCAAAAGCTAAAGGCTATAGCTTTCGATATTTCTTTCATAGGCGGCACGAAACGACAAGATGACGTCATAAACCACACACGAAGTCAAAGCGATCGGTTAGGCGGTCGGGCCCCTGGGCATTGAACCCGGGACCTCGAAAGTTTGAGAAAGCCTATATAATAGTTGCTAGGAACGCCGCCTGGCGACAAACTAAGTCTTCAAAACTCTCATTAGGAAATTAATTAATGAAAATATAATTTTAAAACATGCACTCTTGTAATTTAATATACAATATCTTTCTTATCTTTTATCTTAAAAATAAATCTACAAATTTCGGCTTCACACATTCTTTTTTTACGACAATCTAATTGATTCATTGATTAAAAATTAATTTTATAATTTTGTAAATCACAGCCAAATATATTAGCTAAATATATAGAAGGAGCCTAATTATTATTTTTCGTTTTAATATTTAATGACGGATATAATTAACAAAATCCCATTTTTTTCTTACAAGCAAATTTTAAGATTTATCTCGAAAATTATTAGAAAATTGTATTTATTATATTATTTGCAAATTCAAAATAAAACTAGCTTAAACTATAATTAAATGCTCGGATCTCAATTATACAATAGTAAATGATTAATTAAGAACTAATTTAATAAAAAAGTTCAATTTTTTTATTTTATTTACAACATAAAATCTAAAATGTACTTTAATATTTTTTTTATTAAACCTTAATTCCTGCTGCCATTATATTGCTAGTAGTTTTTTTCTACTACAAATGAAAAAAAATAATTAAAAGACCACGAAATATATTAAATACAAGTAATTATATTCTAAAGAATAGGCTTTTTATTTACAAATAATATTCATAATAATGTAAGTATTCTTACTTAAATAAAGAAGATTCTTTTTAAATAAACTATCATGCAACAATATTTTGAGTAAATACAGAAAATATTGACGATTAAATAAAAAGACTTTACACAATCAGAGCAAATGCTCTACAAATTAAACAGGACAATTCAAAATGTATATATCCTATATACCTATGTTTATATTTGTGCGTAATATAATTGTTAAATACAGTAAATTATATATTTTAAAGGATATTTTCGTTCGATTATTTAAAGTATAATATCAAAATTGATATAAATTTTGCATAGTAAATGGCAAATGAAATTAACAAAACATTTAACTTAACTTTAAACATACTTAATCAATTTCGCAAATATTCTTTGATATATTATATTAATAGACATGACATTTATTTTGTAATATGTACGAGTATATAATTACAATTTTTATATTGTTACACCTAATCTAATAAATATCTTTTAATAATTTTTAATTTAAATAAGACATCCAATGTGGTGTTTTTAGGTACAGTATTATTTGTCATACTTAATCTCAAACTTTATTGTACAGTCAGCTAAAAAAAATGCTGATAATTTAAGTACTTAAAAAATTTAAAGCTACAATAAAAGTAGCAAGAAACAACGTCAAAATGCGACCACTATTCTTTATCATCTTGCAAAGGAAGGAGCCTCGAACTAAAAAAATTTGGTTACCCATCGGAAAGCAAGCCAACGATAAGTTAAGCTTAACATTCACTTTCATGTACACTAACATTTTCAGCAATTTTTTTGCTTACCATACAGCCTGACCAGATTTTTTTTTACCTATCTCTTCTCACAAGCTGATAGTTCGCATTTCGCAAAATGGCAAAGATATGCCTAGTCAGGCATTACACAGTTTTAATTTTAAAAAAAGAATATTATTAATGCGCTTTTTACACATTAATAAAAGTCCTGTCCATATAGAAAGCTAATAAACTTGCGTGAGGCATGGGTCCACGTCAGTCAGTAGTAACAGCACATGAGTAGATATATGTATTCACTACAACAGAGTCCAAGCTGCCTATAAGCGGCCCGCTGTTGGTACACTCACACATAGCGCGGCCGATGTCCGCGTGACCTCTCACCGACGGGATCACTGACGCGCCGCCGCCGGGGTAAAAACTGGTTTGCGCCGGCTCAGTTGCGGTATGACTGACAGGGCCGCACAGAATAAGATTAAAGTTTGTGTTTTTGATTTGTTATATACTCGTAGTTTGTTTTTTTTTCTTGTCTCATACAGACATTGAGATTTAGATATAGTCTCAAATATTAGTAATCACTGTATTCTTTAAATTTTCTTTTTCTAACAATTAAATTTTGATAAAAAAATATGCTTAGTGAAATTATATAAATATTATTAGTAAACACTTTTCAGTAATTAAAAATAATTCAATCACCCTTGTGTTTTTTTTATTACTTTGAAATGACCCTAACAGTTCTACTTTGTTATTTTTTTGTTACAGTTTTCATTTTTATCACACTTTTCATTTTTGTTTCATTTTTGTGATGGTACAAAAATTTTGAATATTATGACCCATGTGTCGAATTACACTAAACCCTATTTTATTTTTCCTCAATATTTTTTATTTGCCCTATCAGAATAATAATAATTTTGCGCGTCGTTGTTAGAAAGCTTGGTCTCTGTAGGGTGTTTACTCATGTAGTAACAGCTATAGGGTGTTGAACCACAATTTCTCGCATTCAAACCGATCATCTATCCGTTCGACTACCAACGCTTTATTAAATTTAGTTACAATATATAATCTTAAGGAGATCATTATAGTTATTAAATTAAGATTATTATAATGCAGACTACACATTGACTAAAGACTTTTCACAAGACAAGGACGGCGATATATCGTGACCTCTCTAACATTCTTTTGGCAAAGCCTTTGACTAATTTTTAATAAGGAAACCCAAAAGCCTTACTACGGCTCCCGCCCACGTCCGCCTTTTTGTAGGACCGATAACGGACCGATTTTTTGTAGGACCGATAATCGGATAGAATTTTTCGCCGAGGTTTTAGTATCGATTTTGTGACAGACTTTTTGTCTCATTACCATACGTCTCATTTTCACAGACTAAAAAAACGGTCACTGATTATCGGGCGTGGGCGAGGCACTTACTTTTTGGCTCAGAAAGCACTTTTGCTCTCCTTTCTTTAATTTACACATACAGGATGTCCTAGCCTTTTGATAAATATAGAAAAATCCGTGTAACGCTACTTCTCAGAACTGCTGTTAAATTATATTTTTTTAATTAGAAGTCAAGTATCAAATCAAATTTAACACCAACTAAGCAATTATACTGTATCAATCATTGACAATGATTACACGAGTGAAGTGACACTTACAAGACACACATGTGTCAATGCCAAACGAAATATGTGGTGTGTTAAGTATTAAAATTGCAGCTTCAAGAGTAGAATCAAACAGGAAACAAAATGCTTTATGCATTTAATGTTACTACAGGCTGCTCCAAAGTGATTATTTGAAAAACATTGATTTTTCGGTAAATACTAGACTAATTGTTATAATACTGCTAAATATTGGTCAGAAATATTTTATTGAACTTGTAGTGTTTATACTTGTCTAGAGGCTGGAGACACCCTGTATAATGAAACAACGAGGATGCACTTGGTCTTTATTTCACCTGTTAGCCGAAGGTGTTCTATTATTGGTGTGAGATTCGTTTCATCGGTTCTTTTAATTAATAATTGTCTCAAAGACCAATGACGGATAATTGATTAATTAATTGAAATACGGTTATTTCAATTAATGAATCAATTGATTGTTTACTAATTATATAAAATTGAACAGTGTAATTTTAGACGTTTTCATTAATGGACTTACACACAGTTTGTTATAGTTAATCAATCAATTGATTAAAGTCTCACAATTGATTTATCAATCAATTGATTGACATTTTGAATTACACATTCTCATTGGTATGAGATTAAACTAATCAATTGATTAAAATTATTAATTCAACATCTACATTGGTGGTAGATTCGAAAACTAATCAGTGTTGCCAACATCTTCATTGCTGGTAGATTCCCAACATCATTTCTTTTAATCCACTACCAGTTCATAGTCCAAATCTCCGCAGTATTCAGCCAAGAAGTCTAGGAACAGAGTGAACTTGCCGCTGGCTGAGCGGGACCAGCGCGCGGACACAGACTTCATGCAGGTGCTCAGGTTCTCCAGAATGTTCTGGAAGGATGGAGACTATGAGTTGATTCTATACAAACTTTAAAATCAAATCAAATCAAAATAAAAGCTCTAATCAATCTAAAATAAAGCTCTAATACTTTCAAACTAATTATGCGGTTTTAATTAAACTTTCTATGCATAAGGAAAATACAGAGTTATTGCCAGTTGCCATTCATTCATTCATCATTTCATTCATTATTCATTTATTTTATTTATCATCAATATCATCATTTATATTTTATTCTTCATCATTCATTAAATTCATTCATTCATCAGATCATCACTCATTTATTGCATCTATTCGTCTTTAATTGATTTATGCATCATTCATTAATTTCATTCTTTCATTCATTCATTAGTTTCCTTTATTCTTTCATTTATCATTCATTCATTTAATTTATTCGTCAATTGCATTTGCGGGCGGTGCCAGTGGTTGTCAACGACTGCTAATGCAGCCGGGACCAACGGCTTTACGTAGCTTCTGAAGCACAGACAATATAGTAATACATTTATACAGTTAGAAAACCAATGTAGAAATAAAAAATCATTGCCAAAAATCTTACCTGAGGCCAATCCTGTCTATACACCACCAAACACTGCTCCGTCAATGAATCCTCACTCAAATAGTCATTCTTCAGTAGAAACACTAGTACGGTGGCCAGCGCTTGCCAAACATCAGTTGGTTTACATTTGGTAGCACCCAACAACACTATGTTACGGGGACACAGGACACGATCAAACAACTCCAAATACTCATCACCATGATCTTCGATGTTAGTAAGGTTTTTATCACTGTCCACACTGCTATCTGCACTGACTACACTTTTGACCTCGCTGACTACATTTTTGACCTCACTGACTACACTTTTGACATCATTGACTATATTATTGAGGTCATTGACGTCGGTAACGATTTTGAAGTTTACAATTTTCGCATTCCCTTCTTCGTCTGAGGATATAGGGGATTGCGGCCGTTCGTCGTCTTCAAAATTCCGGAATTCAGGTGAGATTTCCGAGCGGCGTTCCGGTGGTAACAGCTCTTGGGGTGGACTCCGCTTCCGGTCGGGGCAGCACGTGTTCCAGATGGTGTGGAGGGTGTTTAGGAACTCTTCGGTTATCTCTTGAGGTTTTCTGCTCACTGTACATTAAAAAAACAAGTCAATAATGAAATTAAATAGAATTCTTTATTTCGTAAGTTAAGTAATTTAAGTTTGGACTTTATTGAAGTTCTTTTTGTCATAAGAAGATACCTCTATAATCATTAACTACAATTTTCTTGAAAAAACTGTTTAATATTTCAAAACTAATGCCAAAAAAAATCTAATTCAAATTTTAATTCAAATAAACCTAACATAAAAGAAACATAACTTATCTTACTATGATTTTATAGTGTTCAGTGTCAGTTACCTACCTACTCCCACGTCATGCAAGGGTTGTACTGAAAATCAGCGCGACGGATAATCCGTAGCTCATGCTGAGTGCAGACCCTGTTTAGCGACAATGTGCATGCAGCAACTTATACATATGCATAACTAGAGAATGTACCTACTGTTTTATTTCGACTTTCAATTTTTTTTTTCGTAATCTTTTGTTTTTATGAATGTTGAGTACAGTGTGAGTAAAAAAACAAACAAAAAAAAATAGAAATGACTAAAGAGAAAGTTAGTAATGTAATGACTAATGTATTCTTATCGGAGTCTGCGTATCAGCGTCTCCTTACAGTGCGTCACTTCCACGCTTATTAACCTTTTTACCGCCATTAACTTCTATAGAAGTTCGAGATTTTCGTGCCGTCCACGCCAGCACTTCTATAGAAGTTCTTCTTTGTACCTACTTTATTAAAATACATTTATACGTTGGCGTACAGCGGGACATCGCGTGCAGGATAATTGGGCGGTGAAAAGGTTTAAATAATCAATTCGACAAGGCTTGACCCCACATTGTTGCGAATATTAAAATTGCAACATTGTAGTAATCAGTTGCCAAAAGGCATAAATTAAACTAGGCCTTGACAATGTGTCATTCATATTTTTACGACCCTCTATGTGTTTCGCAGTAAGATAAGAACACTAGTATAAAAGGGGCTCGTCGTCTCGCTTCCAGCACCCAGCCGCGCCTCTCGGCCTTCCGAGGGGCGTGCGTTGGTTGCCTTCGTAGCCCTTTTTAGGGCAAAAGGCGAAACCCAGGGTTTTTTACTGAGGTCTGGTCTTAGCCTTCTTTAGAGAAGGTAAAGGCAAATCCCAGATCCCAGACCATACCCAGATCTTTAGATCCTTCTGATCTCAAGGTCAGTATCGCCAAAAAAAAAAAAAAAACTTCCAGCATCATTTTGTCAGTAGCCGTTGTTTAAGTAGTATCGTAGTGCAGTGAGACTAAAATAGAATAGAAATAGAGTCTAATATTGTGAAGAAATATAATCCTATTCGATGTCAGATTGTCATTTTTATTTGAAAGTCCAAGTTCGAGCTCAACCACGATCCACGTTAACTAGCTTGTAACTTTGTTAGTTTATAAAATGTTTATATAATTTTTAACGCAAACTTTGTTGCGAACAAATTACAAAAACACAAATGTTGAAAAAAAATCCACGAGCAGGATTTGAACCCGCACCCTTCTGACATACCGGGTCAGGTGCTCTCCCAATTGAGCTATCGTGGTTCTAACCAGCCCGCCGAAATTATTCAACACTATTTACATTTTACTTTGAAAGCCAAAGGCGCCCATTCAATGTCAACAACTACCGTCATTAACATCCGATCATAATATGTGTTTTTGTTAGTTTGTTTGTTTGTTTTCAGAGGGTAATCTTTGGAACTGCTGGTCCACTTCCAAAACTCCATTCACTGATAGCATGCTACATTACCTGCGGGTAACATAGGCTATACTTTATTTAAAAAAGTATTATTAGTATTTATTACTAGCTGTGCTCGCGACTTCGTCCGCGTGGAATAGTGACTTTCGGCAGCGTTTTTAATTTTTTAGGCTCTTGTTCCCGTTTTTGCAACATTTTTCACTGATGCTTCGCAGCGTGACGTTATATAGCCTAAAGCCTTCCTCAATAAATGGACTATCCAACACAAAAATAATTTTTCAATTCGAACCAGTAGTTCCTGAGATTAGCGCGTTCAAACAAACAAACTCTTCAGCTTTATAATATTAATGCCCGTGGAGTTACAGCATACCAATGTTCCTGTGTCCTTGTTTGTTTTATTTTATTTTCTGTTGTAACTCTGTTATGTGTGGCTAATAAATAAAAATAAAATATAGATATAGATATAAGCCTTACCGTAAACGATGCACAGATCCACGCTGAGTTGCAGTATAGCGCGCTGCGTGGGCGGCCTGCCGAACAAGTTGTTGGGCGAGCAACAGGCCACGCACTGGGCGAGGGACAAGGCCAGCTCCGTGGGCTCTTCATCATCGAGAAGTAGGCATATCTGTTCCTGGAGGGAGACACGTACATATATATTATGTACAAGTAAAGTGACGACCTTCTTGGTCGAGTGGTTTGTACACCGGTTTTCATGGTGTCGCCATCTCTGAGGTCCCGGGTTCGATCCCCGGTCGGGTCTATTTAGAAATTATTGTTTTTCTAAATTGTCTCGAGTCTGTGTGTTTTCTATGTATAATAAGTATGTATTTAAGTATTTTAAGTATGTTTATCCGTTGTCTAGTAACCATATAACGAGTTTCATAACGAAGCTTCTCTTGGGATAGAAAATTGGTGTGAGTGTAGGAAAAATTTATTATTTATTTATTTTATTTATTAAATAGCCTATAACTGGATAAAATTTTACTAGAAAAAAAATCAACCAGCCTCAGAAAACTCAAGACGTGGGAGTCGAACCCACGACGCTTGGGTTACCGCTCCAATGCTCTGACCGGTGAGCTACCGAGACCGCAGAAGACTCGTTGAATTTAATTAATTTCTAGTACTTTGTGATTTACGCTGCAAGCCAGCGGTCTTAGTGTAGGAACACACTATGCCGAAATTACGCGACCGAAGTTCCGCGGCAGATTTTACGTTCCGACGTATTCGGCTGATATGACACACCATAAGTGCCGAACTTAGCCCCGCCCCCGGATCTTCGTAGGCATCGAAACGAACTTCGGTCGCGTATAATGTGTGCTCTATAGAATAAGTTGCCGCTGAACTTACGCCCGACCGAAGTTCGGCTGTACGCTATAACGCAACGTAATTTCAGTATTATGTGTCGTCAGTAATTCAAATAGCATTGTAGGCGTAATCATGCCGAACTTCGGTCGCGTAATTTCGGCAATGTGTGTACCTAGGAACAATAGCTCCGTGAATGCGGCAACTCAATATTGTAGTGTGTGTACGAGTTGTCCATCGTACATAGTTTGTAGCAAGCTATGCATAATTTTAAGTGACTGGCGGCGGCGAGTGTTGCGATTGCGTGTGTATATTTTGTGTATTTTATTAAAACGTATCAATACATTCAGTTGTAACTCAACACTCAATCGAACGGTTTCATTTATCATCCCCTGTTTATTTATCAATTATCATATTTTTAGTGTAAAGGGAAACCTACCCCTTACAGTGTGTGTAAGAACGGTGTCCTTCTTATATCTTGTAGTATTATTTTTACACAGTTTAACCTTTTTACCGCCAACAACTTCTATAGAAGTTCGAGATTTTCGTGCCGTCCACGCCAGCACTTCTATAGAAGTTCTTCTTTGTACCTACTTCATTAAAATACATTTATACGTTGGCGTACAGCGGGTCATCGCGTGCAGGATAGTTGGGCGTTGAAAAGGTTAACTTCGCAAACTGGCATTTTACTTCGATTTATGACCAAAATTTAACAAAACATTCGGTACGCGCACCTCACACACTTAGTGCCACAAAAGCATTGCTGAGACAGCTGACCCGTTGGCCTTGCACAAATCGTAGCTATTTATAGTGTTCTTTCTCTTTTATTTTTATCTATTTTTTGTGATTGTGTAAGATGTTTTTTTTTTTTTTTGTAATTTTTTTTTCTCATCTGTTTGTATTTGTTTTTGTTCAGGTCAATAAATGTTTCTTATTCTTATTTCTCACACACAGTTTGCAATGCGACTGACAGCAGGCGACCGACTCGGGTACGGTACGGGTAGTATTTTTGCCGCATTTAACAAGTACGCCGGCGGTATCTAGTCGATCGCAGCGAGACCAATCATTCATCTAAGCCAGCGGCATAACGTCACTGTGATGTTACTACCCTCACAGTCAAAAGAACATTTTTGCAAGTATTTAACCTTTTCACCGCCCAACTATCCTGCACGCGATGTCCCACTGTACCCCAACGTATAAATGTATTTTAATAAAGTAGGTACAAAGAAGAACTTCTATAGAAGTGCTGGCGTGGACGGCACGAAAATCTCGAACTTCTATAGAAGTTGTTGGCGGTAAAAAGGTTAACAAACGATAAAGATGTGATTCCTTATTTTAATTTTTCATTTACGACCTGACCTGACTTGACGACCTCTTTGGTCGAGTGGTTTGCACACCGATTTTCATGGTGTTGCCATCTCTGAGGTCCCGGGTTCGATCCCCGGTCGGGTCTATTTAGAAATTATTGTTTTTCTAAATTGTCTCGGGTCTGGGTGTTTTCTATGTATAATAAGTATGTATTTAAGTATTTTAAGTATATGTTTATCCGTTGTCTAGTAACCATTTAACGAGTTTCATAACGAAGCTTCTCTTGGGCTAGATAATTGGTGTGAGTGTAGGAAATTTTATTTATTTATTTATTTATTATTTACAGTGCTACACCCGTATGTAGTTACACGATTTTAAAATATTGTGGGTCCCACTCGCGCTTCCTGAAGCTGGTTGATTTTCCTAGTAGAATTTTATCTTGTAACATGAACATAATATAAAGCATTGGAAATGCAAATTTTTTTTAAATAAAAATATTGTTATATTATAACACTGGTATTGTCCTTAAGCATGGAAAACTTCATTAAAATAGGCATAATGTTTATAAAAAACCAGTGAAAAAATTAAATGCCTACCCGACTCAGCCAGGAATAGAACCTGGGTCTTCCGCAATCCGGGTGGCTGCACTGACCATTATGCTACCGGGAAGGCTGACGTAAGCACTGAATTTTTTCACTGCTTTGACTTTTGTCAGCTTTTTAGCGGCAGCAGTGCCATCTATCCAACGGTTGGCTATCTCAGTACAGCCGCCCGGATTGCGGAAGACCCAGGTCGGTTAGGCATTTAATTTGTCATTTCAATACAGTAAAAAAAAAATATTACCCTGTATTTATTGGGGGAGGCCTTTGTCCAGCAGTGGACGTCTTTTGGCTGAGATGATGATGATGATGATGATGATAATTTTATAAATATTTAATTCAGCCTAAGTGTAGCAATTAGCACTTAAAATAAAAAGAGTAACAGGCATAATGGTTTAAAGGATTTATTACGATTTTGAAGTTTGTATGGGGCACATGTAAAATGTCTCTTAGGGTGCACTTTTATTAGTGTTTAGACGCCAATCAAAACTGTACTCAACCCTCATCGACATAAGGTTGATTATTGTCAAATATTCAGATTAACCTTTTCACCGCCCAACTATCCTGCACGCGATGTCCCGCTGTAGGAAACGTATAAATGTATTTTAATAAAGTACGCTTTCACTTCTTGGGCTTCACTGGCTGCTTTTCATCAGGCAGGGTTAAGCCATAATGGCGTGTCACAATAAAAAAAAAATTAAAAAAAAAGTAGGTACAAAGAAGAACTTCTATAGAAGTGCTGGCGTGGACGGCACGAAATTCTCGAACTTCTATAGAAGTTGTTGGCGGTGAAAAGGTTAAGGACGCCATCTATCGCCCAATAACTCGAACTAACCTTCAAATTGATGATGCAAGCGGTAGGACTGACGTTGTTAGCTTCAAACTCGGCAGAGGGCGCGGTGATCGCCTCCACACAGACGGTGGGCTTGGGGGAAGCGCAGAACGCATCGCCTAACGCTATAAAGTTCTTCATTTCTGCCTCTATGTCTTTGCAGAGAATTGCTGCGGACAAAAAGTTCATTATAAACGTCGTGTTTATTTATTTATTTATTTAATTAGGTTTGCCAACATTTGTGTACAACAATACATAAGCTCACTTAAATACTATATATATATATATTATAAGATAAATCTGTCCAATACCATGTCCCACTACGGCCAGCCATTATAAATAGCGTGCACACCAAACCAGAGACTCACTTTCTCTTGGGAACACAGCGCGGACGGATCTCTGCCCGAGTCGTTATCTGGTAACGTGGTTATTAATAAGTTGTGTAGTGTTGTGTGTACTTTGTATTTTAATGTGAGTAGTGTGTTTGAAGTAAAATAATTAGTGTGAGCGTGCAATCATTTAGTTTTAAATTGTTAATAACATAGCAGTTTTTAATTTAAGTTCTGATTGTTATTTTGTCGATTACATTTTAAGGATTATGTTGGCGACTGGCTGGTCCAAACCTTTTATATTCAAATTAAGATGTAATGTATTAACTTTTTATAAGACCTTTTTTGACATTGATGTTTTGTGCTTTAGTCATTGGTTTTCGTTTGAGTTGTCAGGTTAATTTCTTATGTATTTGTACTAAATTATAGCTAATAAATATTTACAAGATACTACGTAAAAAAATGTAATTTAAATAATATGTAGTGTTAATTCCGCTAACTAACACTACATATTATTTAAATTACATTTTTTTGTACTATGGATTTCCGCAAAATAACGCCTGATTCCATTAATTAAGATACTACGTGTTTCCAACAATTCATTCATACAGTCCACTACTCCATAACATTGGTTAAATTACAGAGTTTTGTCCGACATTGTTTTTTTTAAGTATTTTCCATTGTTATTCCTAAAAATATATATTAAAAAAAACTATTTGTCACAAATTCTTACAGGCAAACACAGCATGCAATCGCTGTTTCAATGTGATCTTGTTTTAATAATTTGCACGGCAAATGAATTCACTCCACCGGTTTTTTTTTATACAAGGTGACTTTTTTATCACCATCGTAAACATCAATTCATTCATTCGACCAAAATGTATGGAACAGCTGAATTTTATTTTCGAGTTAGGGAATTGGTCCAATATCCTGGTAAGAGTTGTTCGTTTGTATCACAGGCACGGGAGTCATCTTCGAAGGTTTGGACGGTGATAATAAAGTGAGCCTGTATACAACGTTAGTCGGAACGAGGGTACTAAGCCGAAAGGAGGGTAAAGTATACATGATAGTGATTTTTTTTTTTTACTTTTTTTTATTATTATTTACATTTGATTGGTCTACAAAAATCTAGTAGGCTACGGTTTTGACGTAGGTTCGCAGTAAATAGGTTTACCTCTAATGTCAATGTACGGGCATTGTAAAAAGTAGTTTTGTCTCCATAATTGGACTAATGTATCCAATAATAACTTTTAATTTATTGTTTTCTAAAGTTTACGCGAACACTACACATTGAAATGAAAATAAGTCTGCAGTATGCGAACATTCCCTAAAGGGGCCCAACCATTACATCAAAATGAATGAATGAATGAATGAATGAATGAATGTGATAAACCACAAATACTCGCTAGAGAACAACGATTCATCCCTAGAATGATACACGAGGCTATTGAAGTTAAAAAACATCCTAATTTTGATGGTTGGAATCTACCACCAGCCTGGGATCCCATCATACAAAATATTAAATCCCAGCTCCAACACCATACTGCCAGACCAAAAGATACTGTAAGCTCTTTCTGCGTAAAACTGAACGCACCTGATTAAATTTAAATGAGTGTATACAAGCTACCAACTAATTATGAGACGACCAACATCTCAGTCTCCCTATGACCACGGACCCCGCAAAGGGTTCGAAACGTCAGGATAAACATAAGTAATGTGTAAAATAAACGCGAGTAGATCCGTAAAAGTTGTTTCATTTCAACTTTTCATTTGTTTTTTTTGTGACCACAGCGTAATTTCTTTTGAAATCTTAAAAAAGCTGTTAATCTAAAATTATCCATTTTTAAGGAAAAGTTCTTAGACAAAAGTTATTCGCAATCATGTATACTTTATCCTCCTTTCGGCTTACTACCCCCCGTTCCGACTAACGTTGTATATCGCACTACCAATACAATACTGTTGTAACTTAAAACATATCGATATTTGAAATTTTACCGTAATCTAATAACAGTACGGTTTAATTTCAAATATCAGTATATTTTAAGTTACAACAGTATTGTATTGGTAGTGCGATCTTACTGGTAAGCGCTTGGCCTTCGTCTCACCAGGGGCCCGACCGCCTAACCGATCGCTTTGACTTCGTGTGTGGTTTATGACGTCATCTTGTCGTTTCGTGCCGCCTATGAAAGCAATATCGAAAGCTATAGCCTTTACCTTTTAATATTGCTTTCATAGGCGGTGCGAGGTGGCAAGATGACGTCATAAACTATAGGGTCTAACAATATCAATAAGCGAACGTTTAAGGGGAGCATCTATACATCACACTGAGCATGCTCACCAAATTTGGTCCAAAACTACAGGCTCGTTACCGAGCTAATCAACAAAACATTATATCATAATTCACCAAAAAATACACCCTTTCCAAACCCGTACAGCTGTAATACACGCACACAAAAATAGCCGTGTGTGTATGAATGTCATATGTATCTGTACACTATCTTTTTATTGACGCTTGCGTGCGTGTTAATAAAGATACAGCATGTTTCATGATGTGCATTATTTTAATTGATTTAGTTTGTTAGAAAACATAACTTTTAAAAATCACTATAAAACTGGAGCCAATTTTTTTTCATTGTTTTCAGAATGATGTATAGATACCGCCCTTAAACGTTCGCTTATTGATTTTGTTAGACCCTGTATACGCGTAGTCAAAGCGATCGGTTAGGCGGTCGGGGGGCTGGTGTTAAGTGATTATAAGGCCGAATGTGGAAACGCACTTCACCCGGATTCACTAATGAGGCACTGGCTATCTTATCTCTATCTGCCGGAACACAACAATGCTACAAACATTGACGTTATGGCGACATATTTAGATAAGATCGTGGTAGCTAGCCAGGCGGACAAACCAGCCCTACCACCAACCAAACCCTACTACACCAAAATGTACGTCCCGCTGGGAATGGCAATCGAACCTGGGGCCTCTCGGTCTAAACCGGTGGTCTCAACAACGCAGCATCAGTCACCCTCACCCTGCCGGCCCACAAGGTGCCTTCACGCCTCGTTTGAAGGACCCCAAGTCATAGGAAGGAGAGATGACGTGTGCTGGTAGTGTGGCGGCGATATCTAGCACGTCTAGCTAGCACCTTTAAGAGGACGCATTGGTAATTTACGTGGCGGGGATCTTGATTTTTCTCAACAATTACAAAACATATGAAAGTGATATTTGATGACATGATTTTTCATTTCATTGACTTCATTTTGTTAGTTGCAGAAACACGATTTACCAACTTTTATAACAGAGAAAAAAATATCAAAGTAACCTCTTTTAAAACATAGATTCACATTTTACAGGCTAACCAGACCGATTTAAGCATCTAAATTTTCTTAGTAGATTAGTCTTAACACACACTTTAAAACTGTAGTTCATTTTTTTTTAATAATTTGTAGTTTTAATTTGAAGGAAAAAAAACAGTTTTTCTTATGGTACGGGGTGCAAACGCTCGTATCAAAACGTATGAGATTTATTGTTTAGCTATGCGTCGCCTTAAGGCACATTCTATATAAAATGTTACGCATTTTTATAATTACCTGTATCACCTTAATGTTTGTATATCCACCTCCTCTGTAGAAACCACATGGAGAAAAGAGGGAGAAAAGAGGGACACTTGCTGAGTTTGTTGCCGGTTCTTCTCAGTACAAGATCTCCCGCCCAGAGTAGATAGACTTACGAACCGATGGCATAAAATGACGTTCATAAGAGCTATTTGTAGCCTAAACTGAATAAATGATTTTGAATTTTGAATTTTGAATTTTGACATGAGTAAATAAATACCCGAACAGAGTCGAAGCTTCCTTATGTCGCGCACAATTTATACCTACTTTGGTGATGTTGTCACGTGAGGATAAGATAAATGAAACAAAATATTTTATTTTATTTTCATTTTATAAATTAGGTACTTACTCTAAATAATATTTTCTTTTATTGTTTTTGTTTTTAATAATGTTTGGTTTAAGATCGAAGTTTTCGCAAAACAACGTGAAATAGGCAATGTTTTTATATTTCTAGCATTTGTTCATACACACTGTCCAGTAATTAACCATATTTTACAGTATACCACTGTAATTTAAATCAAACATAACAAAACCTCAAATAATTACAATATTTTACAAGTGATGACAGTTCACAACACGAAACAACACGTTTGACACTCACTGAGATTGACCGCTGGCTGTGCCGGTGTAAACCGGTTTGTCCTCTCGCGGCGCGTTGTGAACCCGTCGTCGGTGAGAGGTCACGCACACATAACCATTCATGTAGTAGTGTACCTGTCGCAGCGCGCTCTAAGGAAGCTTGGACTCTGTTCGTGTATTTACTCATGTGGTAGACTCTGGCTAAGTAACTAGTAGAGTTCTTGGCGGGAAAGTGAAGCGTCATGTCTGCGGTTATGCTTTATTTTCCAAAATTTGTGTTATGTCGAATATTAATGTGAAATAATGGTGGATTATTAACCGTTAAGTGTTCGTGAGTGTGCATAAGTGTTGGCAAATGAAACAACCCAAGTTGCATTTTATTCTCTTTAAAAGGCCACATTTATTTCACTGGTGGTCTCTTAGCATTTACAGTGGTCACACTTGGTTCATCGGCTGCAATAAAGTGAACATGTCCACCTATACCTGTATAAGACATGTATAGGGGTGTAAATGTAGCCTATTATGTAACTATTGGCGTTTTGTCAGGACAACATTACTCTTCTAGTCAGCTTTCATTTTCAAAGCTGAACAAGAGCGTTTTAAGAGAAGTAAAATTCGGCATAGGCTATTCAGAGGTTCACATATACGGTGTTAGATTGCTGGCATTATAATATAACACATGTGAACATTATTGCAGCCCAAAGCTGTTATATATAACCTTTTATGAAGCGCTATTCAATTGTTGGTGTTAGCAGGTCTAGTTTGTGATATATTAATCAGCTAATAAATTATTCTGTAAAAGAACGTTTAATGAGTTCACATGTACATGTAAGGTATTTACACGCACCACTATTGATATCTAGTAGCACTGATAGCAGTTTATTTGTTCATGAGGACCACACTGTTATCCTCTAGGCTGAACAATTATGTAAACGTGTTTTTCTTTAATACTTACACGCGTTGCATGTAATTAACCTAAAATAAATAAAATGCATAAAAACAATTGTAAACAGAGAGTGAGGACCGGTGGAATCAGAAGAAAAATCTTAAATGAATATTTGCAGATAGTAAAACCGAATAATCAATTGAATCAACACATTGAACAGAAACTTGTTAGTAATACGATGACATTGACTTCAAACTTAAATAATGACGGTTCCGTACACAATACAGAGAAAAAATTGCCTGAAGCTGAGACCAGTAACACAATTTCAAGTGCAAGTTAAAACTTTATTTATCACGGTTCCGTACACAACTTAAAAGAAACTGATGGTGGTTTGGACGAGATGGCTCTATACCCTATGTTTATATATTTCTCTATGGTTTATTTTAGGACTGATGAATTGATGATAACAATAATAACAAGCGAGTAGTGCTATCTCGTTCCCGCTTGTACCTCTCACTTCATACCCTGACGCGCACTTCTCACAAATATGCCCGTGGGTATTAAAAATTCGCATACGTTGGTATATACTATTTCTAATTACATTTATCTACCTATAATTTAGTTTAATATTGAAGTGCAAAATACTTGTCTATGTATATGGAGGGTCCTAAAAGTAATGCTTTAGAGTGTTTTAATTTAAACTTTATCATATATTATAATTTTGTTAGGCTAATCAGTCTGAATTCTAACCTACTCGACCATTAAAATTCATTAAATTATCCCTGCATTTACTATCGAAGACTCCTACCTCCACAACCAACTTTTGGTTTTTAAGCAAAATTTTAATTTTCAATGCGGATCCCTAAAATTTAATATGCAAAAAATATCTAAAAGAACATTCACGTGAACTATTGAGGCAATGCATACCAGCCCAGGGCTGAATATGTGCCCAGCTCAGATTATGTTGTACAGAAATTGGCATTGTGATAGTACACATGTGAACATTTCTAGAGCTGACGTCATTATAATGGTACACGCGTGAAACTTTAAAGAGGTCACAACACTAATTTTGAGTTATAATGGTTCACTGTAGATTGTAGATTGTGGAGACAATGACCACCATTTTCACTTTTAATAACCTATAATATGTCTATATGAATTTATGATTTTGTCACTTAACACGGAGTTTTCGTTATTGATTTTATGGTTGATGTTTAAATACAAAACCATTCAACGATTTAAATGCCAATAAAACAAAAATATGAAATATTGCTTTGTTTGTATCTGCTTATTTCGATATATTTATTTGATAAAAAGGCATATAGCCGAGGCGCGTGAAAATTTTAACTATAAATATGTATGTACTTTACAATAAATTTACATTACCCCGTAATATTAACACAATATCATATATAAACACAGTTTACCAGTAACAATAAATCACATCAAAATGGCTGTTAGACACGATTTGACTATGGCCATGGCCGTAAGCTATCACAAATTAATATTTATTAAAAAATGTGGTACCAAAGTGAATATTTGAGGAAAAAGCGGCCTAATAGTTGGTTTTAGGGTACACTTGTGGTTTGGGTTTTGGATAATCGGCTGTATAATTGTTCACTTGTTACTTATTATAACTCACTTGTCTGTATGAATAACCACACGGAATCTAATATAGTGCCGTTCATCAGCTTTAAAACCACAGTTCTCTCTTTAAACTACCATTAAAGATCTACTATACTGCTACCGTGTACCTTTTGTACACTCAAAGCTGAAAAATTTGTGCCCAAATGGGTGGTACGAGGGCTGTATAGCATGCTATACAGCTCTTGTGCAGCTCACATAGACAGCTAAAGAATAAATGTGTACCATAAGTCAACCGCTATAGAACCCCCAATGCTACTTGGGAAAACAGTGCAACGTCACTTTTCAAATTCTCTCAAGAAGCTCGCGTGAGGACTTAGTAAAGCCCCACATCTTTACTGAGATACTCGAGGGGTTCGGGGGTATATCATTTCTCACTTCCCATTTCTAATATCATTGATCATCATTTATGGAAATATTGTTTATTTATGTATTACTTGTACGAAAAATTACTTTGACACTTGCTAAATGTGCTAATCGCACGAAGCCATCAACTAAAAGAAAAAAAAAGTAACTAGTAAAATAGTGTTTGATATCTAGAAGCGCGGCGGCGATGCGACGCAAGACGGTCGAAGCTAGCTAGCACCTATATGGCACATTCTTTGTGGTGTATTGGTATGTGTTTATCCACTTACCTATTTAACCTGCCGTCTGCTGTGAATACAATAGAATATAATTTCAAATGTTTGTAGGACGGATCTGGCACTAAACAGACGAAACGTTAATATCCATCTGGCTTAGTAACTAGAAAAATGGTGTGTACACATGGCTAGCACCACCTTTATGGTACATTCCTGTACTTGAATGAATATTTAAATGATAGTTTTGTTTGATTTTTCTGTTGATTTTATGAACCTTCCTAATTATTGTGCTTCTGTTCAATATAATTTAATTTAAATTTAATTTGTCTGCATATCCGTTACACGCTCACGCTAAAATGCAATGCTATGCCCAAATGGGTAACATGATGTACTGTATTATTGATGACACTACCTTGTCCAACATTCATGACTCGCAATAAACACTTTGACTTTGACTTTGTAGTGTCTATAGTTATTTATTAGTTACCTGTGTCACCTCAATGTTTGTCTGTCAACCAAAGTAGTATATATCTTACTTCGTAGTTAGTAAAACAGTGTATTTATTACGTCATTGTGTTTATTATGACTTTTGGTAACCCCTTATTTTGTCTATCTACCTCTACAGTATTTATCTGGCTTAGTAACATAAAAAATAGTGTGTTTCGTGCTTGCGCGTTTTTGAGTGAGTGAATAGTATATAGTGAGAGAGAAAAAAAGAAAGAGAGATAGAGACAAATAGAGACAAAGATAGACAAATGGAGACAAAAATAGACAAATAGAGACAAACATAGATCAACCTAGACAAACATAGACAAATAGAGACAAACATAGATCAACCTAAACAAACATAGACAAACAGAGACAATCCTAGACAAAAAGAGACAAAAAATGGAGAAAAAAACAGTTGCTTATTTTTAGTTACCCGTGCTATTCCAGTGTTGATCGATCCACTTCCTCAGCCTGCCGGCCGCGTGGTTGGTGGCCAGCGCGAGCAGCGGCGGCGGCGCGCTCGGCAGCAGCGCCAGCAGCGCGGACGCGATGCGGCGGCGGGCGGACGCCGACGCCAGCTCTATGGCGGTGCTGCGGAGCTGGTGGAGGTGCTCGTTGTAGAGGCTGGTTAGGGATTGGAGGAGGGCAGCCTGTTGACAATCATCGTCATCATCATCATCTCAGCCAAAAGACGTCCACTGCTGGACAAAGGCCTCCCCCGAGGATCTCCACAACGACAAAAAACAAAAAAAAAAAAATTTAAAAAAAATTACTGTTAAAGATTTGAAACTTTTTTTTATTTTTGTTTATTTACTGTTTATTGTTGTTTGTTGACAATATTAAAAAATTAAAAAATAATTTACTGTTAACGATTTGAATCTTTTGGTTGAGGACTTTTGAATCGCCTAATTTCAGTTATACGAACGGTTTTTCGGCTCTGGACATCGCACGGTCCACGGTAGCCGCTAACGACTCAGCGAGTTCCCTCACAGTGCGATTTGCACATAAAGTCAATTCCGAGAGTCCTTTTTTAAACCCACCCTTATTTCATACTGCCCCTGTCCTTAACCAGGGACAGTTAATTCCCTCCCTGTCCTTAAACAGGGGCAGAAGAGTTAAATTTTGAACTCACCTCCATCATCCTACCACTGTTCTTAACTGGGAACACTGAACAGAGCGCGTTCCCTGTTAGGTCTTTGACTTTGTAAACAGATCATTTTAAATAAAAACATTAAGATGTTGATTGATATTTTGAACTCACCTGAGTCATATTCCCTCTGTCCTTAACCAGGCACACGGCTCTGGACATCGCACGGTCCCTGGTAGCTGCTAACGGCTTAGCGAGTTCCCTTACAGTGGCTGCGAACACTCGTTCCGTCACCATTTCTAGTACGCGGCGAGAAGAGGACGGCTGGCTTTTTAGCATTTCCTCTTCTAACCGGGCCTTTGGTAGAGGGAGAAAGAAATGTGTAAAAAATCTGTATACCATATAGATATATAAGTAGTAACAGCAGCACCAGTTTAGTAATTATTAACGGTATTCTTACTATATTTATTATTTGTCATAAGTCCAGTCCCTTAAACATGACCCTGGTAAGGGTGCGTTCCGAGTCACAATTATATCGATTACAACGCTACGAACGCTCACAGCCAGCCGTTCCGAGTCGGATATCGCGCTAAAACCGACAAATGACAGATGGTTGATTCAGAACGCTCGTTACCGAGCTTACGTTATTCATAACCTCGAACTTTGTTTGTTTTTTTTTTTCTTTTTTTTCGTCCCTCACAATAAGGCTGACAAAATCCATGTTTAAAAATTTTAAAGTTAAAACACACGGCTCACGCGTCATGACGGCGCGGCGCCGACGCCGGCGGCGGCTACTTTTGACATTCACAGCTAACTGGCAGGACGCTCACAGTAATTTCGCTCCGAGGCATGATCGCTGTGAGCGCAAGATGGCGCAGACAATGACTGAAGTCACGCTAGATTTCGTGAACACGCTCACGGTGATTCGGAACGACTGTTATCGCGCTAATATCGATATAAGCGTGACTCGGAACCCTACCTACCCACCCTAAGAGTATTACAATAATTTATGGTTTCAATACTTATAAAATACAGTGAAAAAATTAAACGACTACCCGACCCAGGCCAGGAATCGAACCTGGGTCTTCCGCAATCCGGGCGGCTGCACTGATAATTTTTTCACTGTATTTTATAAGTATTTAATTCAGCTTCAGTGCAGCAATTAGCACTTAATTTTTATTTTTTTATTTTTGCTCATAACGTTAGTAGTTAGTTTAGTAACTTAACGTTAGTTTTATATTATTAATTGTAGTCAGTATTGTTTTTATTTGTTTTCTTATGTTTATGGCAATTAAGTTTTTCATTTTCATTTTTTCATTTTTTTAAATAAAAGAGTTAAATTTATGGTTTACTAGTGGTCGCCCAGTGATCGAAATTCGACCGTAATTTTTATAAAAAGCTGTTTACTAAACAATATTTTATTAAGGCTGCATGGATTGTATTCTAAGCAATGAAAAATTAAAAAAGATAGAATGTGAGTTTGGATTGGCATTGACAGTTTTCGGCCGCTCCTCTTCCATTTCTGAAATTTTGGAAAAATGTATGAAACAATGTTTATTTATTTATAATTTATAATTATATAAATATAATTTATAATTTATGTACACACAAACGAATTGAAGAGAGAACAAAGTAAGAATAGACAAGTACAAGGGCGCTGCTTATTTCACATTGAAATTCTTCCAGCAGGCCCGTAGAAGTAGAAGATACATAGAAAAGTAGACAAAGTGTGCACAAAACAAACATAACAAGTATTTAAGGCTAAACATACAGTAAAATAGTTACGACACAAATTAAACATACATACAATAACGGTGACATACTCAAGTGGAAAGATAGTACTCCTTTATGCGCTTCTTAAACGAGTAAATTGACGTGGACTCCCGAATACAGGGTGGTAGGTCATTCCACAGTCTGACTTTATTTAATTTAATGTATTTTTCTGCATAATTTAAAAAAAATATTAGCATTCTGCACTCCTTCCCTATATAAACTATAAGTGCGAAATTCCATACTCCTCCGTCCGCGCAATTTTCGTAAAAAGGGGTACAAAGTTTTTGCTTCACCTATTAATATATAGATTATGCAAGTGACTATGATAATTTAAATGATGATGATGATTGGTCCGACCGCTTTTGGTCATGGCGACCCCTTCGACTCCTAGTCGGACCGACGCTGGTGCGCCCGAAGATGGTTAACATAGCCGATGTTCTTAGTAAACTGGCGTGCGCACCGAACGCTCGTAAGCTTACTTATAATCACCATAATTATAATTGATTGACGCGGGTTGATTTAAATAGATATACAGGGTGTCCCAAAAACGGCACGCCAGGCTGACACTGGAGATAGCTTAGCTATAAACCTATCAAATAAAAAAAAATAAAAAATAAACAAAAAAAAATAATAATAATAAAATAAAAAAGAACTAAAAGTCGAGTTTTTACAAAATAAAAAGTGGCATTTTCTCCAAAACTATGAGACTTTTACAAGAGCCATGTTATTTTTATCTGATAGGTTTAAAACGAACTAAAAGTGGAGTTTTTACAAAATAAAAAGTGGCATTTTCTCCAAAACTATGAGACTTTTACAAGAGCCATGTTATTTTTATCTGATAGGTTTAAAACGAACTAAAAGTGGAGTTTTTAGAAAATAAAAAAGTGGCATTTTCTCCAAAACTATGAGACTTTTACTAGTCATATTATTTTTATCTGATAGGTTAATAGCTAAGCTATCTCCAGTGTCAGCCTGGCGTGCCATTTTTGTTACACCCTGTATAGTAGCACCAGTGTACGAAACCTGTTATTATCGCCAAAAAAATAACAGAATTACAATGAAATTTTACTGAACGGCAGCTAGAAAGCAGATTTTTATTACATTGTTGCCAAAGTCAAAGTTGTTGACCCCAATCTTTAATGATTGCATAAGAAAAAGTATTGACTATACTATCTGACTATTTGACCAACCTCCTTGGTCCCGGGTTCGATCCCAGGTCGGGTCAATTTAAAAATTATTATTTTTCTAAATTGTCTCGAGTCTGGGTATTTTTGTATAATAAGTATGTATTTAAGTATTTTAAGTATGTTTATCCGTTGTCTAGTAAACGTTTTAACGAGTTTCATAACGAAGCTTCTCTTAGCAAATTTTAGTCCACATTGCACGCCGTGGCAACCTGTAATTAAGATGACACTTAGCTTTAAGTTTATGTTTGTTTATATAATTTTTGCATGTATATTATCTTATTGCTTGTCCTAATAGACAAATTTAGGAAATAAATATTTAAAAAAGGATCTTAATAAAACTCACCTGCAACTCCCTCTCCTTATTCCTTATCCTATCCTCTGGATTCAAGCTCAAACTGACCGGAGTTATATGTCTAAAACTCCCTATATCCTTCTCATGAGACACTTTGCACGTAGACAGTATTACGTTAACGTCCCTCAAGTACGGGCACAGATCAAACAAAATCACTTCATCTACCACATCATAGTTATCTAAGTTCACTTCACTGGCAACACTGACACTTTCACAGACTATATCTTGCGGGTAATGGGGTAAATCAAACAGCCACCCTAAAACACTTTTACTTTTTAGGAAAATAACTGTGTTTTTCTTGAGTGTGTTTTCTTGAGATATCTTTAACCGGTGAACATATATGTGGTGCAGTATTCTGAGTAAGTCTTGGTAATATCTCGTGCGTAGAGACGGGTAGTCCAGCATGGATAGGTAGTGGACTATCCAGGGTACAGTGACTATTAGACGAGAGTGGTTGTATGCGTTTGTCAGCATACCTTTCAAGTCAATGGACGGTTGTATCTGAAAATGGGAGTGTTCTAATTAACTTTATCAAGGTTTTCATTATTATTAGAAGTTATAAAAACTATGTCTTTTATTTTAAGTTTTGCCCTTTATTAAGCCCTTTATTCTTATCTTGTGTTAAATAAAGAAGTTTTTTCTAAGGTAAATAATATTGTGAAATGCTAAATGTTGGTAAACAAAAAATTTAAAAAAAAAAAAAAATTGTATTGTCACTTGATTTTACCAAAAAAAATACAATAACAGACAGCTACTTAAAATAATAATGAATAACGTACATTGGTACTTAAAATAATAAATAAAAATTAGTAGAAAAAAAATTACAAAATCGATAATTAATGAATAATGAATAATTTTAAGTTTATTAGTTTTTAATAACATGTTTGAAACGATTTTGTTTGTAACCCACAAATATCTCAAAAGAAATAACTCTGAAAATTTTAAAAATATGACGCAAATATTTTTTAAGGTTATTTATAATTTATTTTAAAATTACATTCATCATCATCATCATCATCAGCTCATTTTTTGTCCCCACTGCTGGGGCACGAGCCTTCCCTATGGATGGATAAGGAGAACAGGCCGTAAACCACCACGCGAGCCCAGTGCAGACTGGTGGTTGTTAACGACTACTAAAACTTACATTAGACATTTACAAAAATCACATACATTATTCCTCAGCGTAATATTGTTTTCCAGCACTTTCTCTTTGGGCGGCATGTAGTGGCTGGACACCTCCCTGGGCACCACGACATTCTTGGAGCTGGGTTCAGGTATGTGCGTGTACGGCAGGGAGGTTAGGAAACCCAGGAACTTGGAGAGGAGAGACAGCTTCTTAGCCAGGCTGTGGTACTCTTTGGATGTGTCCGAGTTGCTCGCTGAAAATATTTAACATTTTATATAGTAACAAAAACCATATTACTGAATTGAATTCTGTAGTTGTGCCATTTAATAAATAAATAAATAAATAAAAGAATTGGTAAAGGGTGTGTCAGTTATGTGATAAAGTAAAGTAAATAGCCTATATATGTATAGTGTTTCTTTTTGAGAGCAACGGTCTTCTAGGGAAGACAGACGTTTCCGTGCCCTAAGCGCCACGTCTTTACTAGAAGACAAAATCTTATCATGACGTTTAATAATAAAAATACGTAAGCAAATGCTTTGTTTTATTTTACCTAATATAATTTTTATTATTTTAGATAATTACAAAAAAATATAAATAAATAAATAAAAATACCATGTTTAGTATTGGTAATATTTTGTTTTGCATTGTATTGGAGTGTGGACGGTGTTTGTTATTGTTTCCTCATTTTTAATAGTTAAATAAAAAATGAGTGAAGATAACGAATTAAGTTCCGAAGAACTAATACGAATTCTACAAGATTTGGAATCCGATGCTGAATCCGATAAAATCGATAGTACATCGAGACCATAGACATCCCTAATAAAAAAAATATTTCACGCTCATTTTACGTGCTACAGGCGCCACGGTCTTTATATGAAGACAACGGAATGACGTCACAAGGCCATAGGGATGCTCTCGATTCATTATGGCTGAACTGATTTATGTTTTTGTTTTGTCATTATCTATAGTGTATTCTGCTTTTTCTTATCAACGCTATTGTAAAATAAAACAAGATTTCGAAATACGTCATTACTTTATTTATTTGTAATATTTAAATGTCTTTAACAGTATATTTATGGAAAGAAAAACCATATTGGCATTTTTTTTCTTGTAACTAACATTAGTGTTTAAGGGTAATTGTAATTAAAGAATGTTAGTCTATGGAATTATTTTGAAAAAAATACTTATTACTATTTAGCAATTTGTTTTGGTCAAGTGTGAGTTGTAACATAAAAATGTAAATCTTTTTTATGTTAGAATCATTACATAGTATTAGAATAAAAAAATTAGAGCAGCAAAAGCTAGTCAAATTTAATGAAATGTTAATTAAAACAATATGGATTCACATTAAAAAAAATTTTTACTCTTTTTCCGTTTCAGAATTTTTCATCGGTACTGTCCGGATTAAAACAAAACACTCTGTATACTGTCCTACTACTGGCCAAAGGCTACTGGCCTCCATCATTGAAATCAATTAATCGCTACAATTGATAGGTTTTTAATAAAGATAATATTTTTATTTTTGTCGCAACTATTGATATTCAACTTGTATTAGAAGTAAATACTTACAGTTCGCCCTATCTTCAGTCCCAATGGGGGTTGAATCTAAAATGGTGATCTCTGAGCATAGCGCATCTCTAAGATGAACTCTGAACGGCTCATTCTCTGTGTACATTATAAATTCCCTGGAAATAATAACACATCACAATGATTGGCAAAAAAAAATATCATCATCATCTCAGTCAATAGACCGTCCGTCCTCTGCTGGACAAAGGCCTCCCCCAAGGATCTCCACAACACCGGTTTGTGCGGCTCGCATCCAGCAGATACTTTTTATATAAAAAAAAATATGCACGGTGCTATTTTATCCGTCTTAAGCCAAAGCCCACTTAATGTATTCATTAACTACTTACCAAATCGTAAAATAAAATTGGTAATAATTACCATTTCAATCCTTATTATAATAAATTCCCGAATGATGTTTTAATTTTGCCCTTTGAGAAATTTAAGTTACACGTTAAGGAAACACTTTTGAAAAAGGGCTACTACAATGTAAATGATTATGTTAATGATAAGAATGCACGGAAATGACATTCCTCCAAATCTGTTCAATTTCTCCAATGAATATTGATCCTAATTATAACCAAATAAAAAAGTTCAAAATTAATTGTAGAAATTTGACCGTCTTGGGTATGTTGATCTGCCGCCGCACCGCCGCCGCCGTGTACATACATAGTGCCCAAGTACGTTATTTTAGAATAATTATATAAATTTTACTTTTTTTTAAATATTTTTAAGTGCCTTCCCGGTAGCATAATGGTCAGTGCAGCCGCCCGGATTGCGGAAGACCCAGGTTCGATTCCTGGCTGGGTTGGGTAGGCATTTAATTTTTCACTGTATTTTATAAATATTTAATTCAGCATCATTATATAAAGTAAATGCACTTATACTAGAGAGGTAATTATTATTTGTAATTCCGGGATTTTGAAAGGTTTTAATCGTAAATGTATTGAACTAAAAAAAACAATAATACTGTACCTATGATTTGGCAACCATTTTTTTTTACTTACACCCATTCTTCTCCACAGCTAGACTAGGAAATAGACGTCCTGAATGGTATTAGGTAAAAAAGATTTGGACGATTCAAAAATATTTATACTTATAAATTTAAGAGTCATTTTCTGAATTCACCTTAGCTATGTTTATTTATTTTATGATTTATATTGCATAAACTCTGTTTAATATATTTATTTGCCTTTTGTATGTACTTTATTTGATATTATTATAATAATTTAGTTTATTTTTACTTGCACCCATTTTTATTTTCTTAATTTCATTATTTTCGCCCATGGTTGCCTGAAAGAGATTGCTTGTTAGCAATAAGGCCGCCTATTTTGTAATATATCTTGTCATCAATTTGTCTGTATTTATATTTTTTGTGTGCAAATAATATATATATACAGGTTGTAGATTTGCATTCCCGCCATAAATTTACAGCTGATCGTAATTGGTACAATTAATGACTAAAAAATACTTTTAACACGGAGAAAGTAATAAGGAACCGATTGATTAATAAAATGATCTCAGTGTAAATTAGAATAGCGACCGTCGACTGACGAGAATAGGGGTGCAGACCGTAGTAGGTACATAAGAGCGCAGCGGGCGGATATTAAGTCGATGAACTTACGTAAACTTGTAGGTACTATTATGTATTCTGTGGTAAAGTGGCTTACTCTTACGCATAAGTATACTTTGTTGCAATAAACTATTATTAGGTACTTACTGATCATGTTTAAGATACTCGCAGGTACTGCTCAAAGTGGGCACCTTCACGTTCTATGCACAAATGAGCACGGCGCCTTAAGTTTCTAGGTAACTTTTGCAGCACACTACGATTTGACCTTACACTCTCAAAAGCCATTAAAATATTTTGTTTTACTGCACAACACTCGTGATTTCGTCTTTATAAACCATTCTTTTTATGTCTCCCCACAAATAAAAGTCACAAGGAGTCAAGTCTGGCGACCTCGGAGGCCAGAGCACTGGCCCACCTCGACCAATCCACTCGGTTCCGAACACTTCGTCCAAATAATCGCGCACTTGGCGTCCATAATGCGGAGGCGCCCCGTCCTGGTGGTAAAAGAGATTCCGGTGAAGAGCTAGTGGCACGTCGTCAAGCATTACGTCAACTACGTGCTGCAAAAGTTGCAAATACGAGTTGCTGTTGAGATAACCCTCGATGAAATAGGGCCCGAGTAAATGTCCACCAACAATGCCAGCCCACACATTGATGCTAAACCTATGCTGGAACGAATCTTTTTTGGTCTTATGCGGGTTCTGTTCGCGGTGAGCCCACCAATGTTCATTGTGGACGTTGTAAACACCGATGCGCGTAAACATACACTCGTCCGTCCATAGAATGCTGGCTTCTCGGTGTTCTAGTACCCAGTGACAAAAAGTGACCCGGGCGGCATGATCTTGCTCGTTCAATTCTTGAACTCTTCTGAAGTGGAACGGGTGCTGTTGCTCCGACTTAAGAAGCCGCCAGACTGTTGTGTGGTGGACATTGAAGTGGCGGCCAGCATCACGAGTACTGGCACGTGGTTCCCTCTCGAAGTATTCGAGTATTTGCTCTTGCAAATCGACTGAGAGGCCCACACTGCCGCGACCCTGCGCATGTCGAGGAACGTTGAACTGGCCATGATCCCTCAGTCGTTGCGTGGCAGCAAGCATTACCTCGCGCGATGGAGTTGGTCTGTTTGGAAACATTTCCACAAACATGACCACGGCTCGACGTAGACTGTTCCCACTAATTGCGTATAATCGCACCATCTCCACAAGTTCTACGTTAGAATAATTTTCCGTCATTTTACTTTTTTTACACACACAAACAACACACCTAAGAACACGTTTCGCTCCAAATTCGCTAGGGCTAAGAAATGTGTCACTCGTTCGGGGTTTGCGCGGCACACTGGCTTTGATGCGTGCGGCGTGCGCCCGCCGCCCGCCGGCCGCCGGCGCTCGCCGCGCCGACAAAGCTGCGGGCGCGCCGCGAAGCTCGAGGCTTGTTGCTACCTACTCGTGGTCGGGTGAGCGGGCGTACGCGAACGAGCGTTTATTTTTTAGTGCTACGCAGACGTGCGATTCGTATTTACAGATTTTGAAAATATGATTATTATTTTTTCATATTCTTTTTATAATTTATTTGTAATAAGTATAAGCAATACGACTGCTGCTATGAATATGGCGTGAATGCAAATCAACAAGTTGTATATATATATATATTATTATTATTATTATTATATTGGTAGATTATTTTCTCTCTTTCTGTTTAAGAAAGAGATATATTATCTTCCTCCCCGGGCTCTTGCCAAGTATAGGAAGTTAAGTGTGTTAGTATTGTCGTGTGTGCGAAAGTGAGTGTGTTATCTACTGGGATTCAGAAGACAAAAACTTTCGGACAATCCTGCATGTATTAAGAATTGCCGCCTTCTGCATGATGATGTATGTGCATGGATAATTGTTTACTGTATTTAAACTATTATGTAAGGTACGAGATATGACTCCATGACTGTTGTTGAGACTATTATAGGTACTATAATGGCAGTATCGACTCGCCACTGCGTTTTTAGTTCTGTCGCTAAGTCAGTGTATTTAGTTTTTTTTCTGTGTGTGTTGTGTGTAGGTTGTGAGTGTTTGGGACGGCAATGTCTATTATTATTATTATATTGGTAGATTTTCTTCTCTCTTTCTGTTTAAGAACAAAAAAATTGAGATCGACTTTGAGTTGTTAAAAAGTAGAAAATAAATTATTGTTATAAATTTTAAAACCATACTGTAACACGCACCGCACGTGGGCCTCACAAAGGATGACGTAAACATTATAAACAGAATGATTCAAAACTATCTTGCATTATTAAATGTATTTAACCTATTATTTTAATACGTAATAAATAACAAAAAAAAACTAATTCTACCCAGAGGTAATTTATGACGAATACATAATGTGGGCTTCGACTTTAGACGATTAAAATAACAACCTGTATAGTAATGTTCGTAAGAAATGGCGAGATGACCCAGATTGTAAAAATAGGAAAATATTATAAATTTGAGTCAGGCATGTTATTGGATAGAAAATCTAAAGAAGCACCTAGTTACCAATAAAAAAATGATGTTCAGGGCCAAATACGACGCTTTGTTTCATCAACTAATTCATAGCGTAGTGTACAATCTAACTAGTGTACTGTCTTGAACTATCCATCACGCATAAAGAAATTTGGTGACTCGTTTCTTTGTCGCACTTCCAAAAGATGGAATAAATAGTATACCAGCACACGTTTTAACTCCTTCCTATGACATGGGGTCCTTCAAACGAGGCGTGAAGGCACGTTGTGGGCCGGCAGGGTGAGGGTGACTGATGCTGCGTTGTTTTCATGCTGCACCAGTTGTCTTCGCGTCTGGACTCCGTTTCTACTTAACATAACATTTGCCGAGCTAGGTATAAAAAAAATAAAAAATAAGTAAGTCAATAAGTACTTACTTGTAGAACGTTTCTTTGACTGAAAAGTTTGGTAGCCTGTGCGATTCGGAAGCTGTAGGGCAAGTCAGACGGCGCTGTAGCTTGCTCAGCTTAGACTCCTGTACACACAAAACAATTTACTGGTAAAGGAGATGTTTCAATTTGAGCCGAGTCTATGTAGTATCTAGTATCTCAAAAAATGGGAAAAAATACAAGGATTCTCAGAAAAATAGAAATAAAATTATTTCTCTAGTAATTGTTTGGTTCATAAATGTTGTTGTGACGAATTTAGACCATATTTAAAACATAACACGTTCAAAAACAGAAATAAAGATTAACCTTTTGGGTTCCCGCTAGCCGTGATTAGGACGTCAAACTCATATGGTCAAAATGACATTGATCGACGTTCGCCATTGTTGAATTTGAAATGTCACATAATATTTTGAAATGCTTTGAACCACAAAATAAAGCTAAATTATGAAAAATTAATGTTTGTAATTGATTATTTATTTTATTTCTTTGATTTATTTTAACCTGTACAAAAACTTGACACAGTGTCCATACAAACTTGAAACATCTCCTTTAGGTTTCATTGATATATAGATAGGTAGATAGTGCACCTTTGCTCACCATTGTTTGTACATTATTTTCTGTTTGTGTTTTTCGTGCAATAAAGAACATAATATAGACAGGGTGTTTGGTAATACCTGTATAATCCTGAAAATGGCAAATAGGGCACAGAGCATAGGACCCCGGAAAATTATAAACATAAGTACTTGAAAAGCACCTTAGGCCGAGATATTAAGGCTGTTTGTTACTTAGTAACATTGCAAAGTGATAACCATAGGTTGAGTTAATACATGTTGTTGGTCGACAACCTCATGGTCCAAACGAAACAGAAGTCAAAACATGTAAGGGTTGAACAAAAATGATGTAATAAAATAAATTTAAGTTTTTGTATGGTAAAGTAATTCTTCTTAAATATGATTTTGTGTGTTAACATACTACGATGTTATTTATACTTGGCTGCATGACTATGTTCCGGGATCACATATACAATCCCATGCACACATACACTCACGCAAACACACACGCAAACACACACGCAGTCGAGCACGCACGCACACATTCACTCACTTTTATTACTGTTTTATAATTGTGTTTGTGTGTGTGTGCGTGTTTGTGTGCGTGTGCGTGTGCATGCGTATATGTGAGACTGCGTAATCATCAACTCTCTCATGAGTGAGTATGTTTGAGAATGAGTGTGCGTGAGAATGAATGAGTATTAAGTTAAAAAAAAATCTCAATTTTCTTACCTGTGTGTTAGCCGGCAGACATTCGGAAATCATGTGTTGCATGAACAAAGCCGCTAAATGCGCATAGTTTGCCGCTGACACCGCACAAGACAGTAATGTCTTGATCCGTGCGCGGAATGTGGTCCGGGAGCACCCTGTAGATTGAGACTCTTGGTACCACCTGTAGAAATTTGAAATTTGAAATTACAAAATTATAATTTTATTAATTATTATTTATTATTTTATATAAATAAAATTTAATTTTATTATGTTTATGATCTGTGATTTTTACAATGTTTGCTTTAATGTTACCGAGACGTACCCATCAAATAGGTCTAGGGTTGCCACTTGCCAACCCTACTACATAATATAAGTATCCTACTATTTTAGGTGTCTAACTACTATTATTTAAAAAAATATATTATAGTAGGCGAAACTAATATATTTTATTAGCAAAGTCGCTAAAATCAGTCTCTATTATCTAAAACAGAAAAGAAATAAAGTAAATATTTTTTAATATACTATATTTTTTTTATTAATTCCCTACCTACTATGTTTTTATGGGTACTAAATCCAAAAATACTAAATTTGGTCTTAAAAAAAATGGCAACCCTAAATAGGTTCTTCCGGAACGCCAGCGCTGCTGCGGCGCCGGCGGGCGGGTGCTAAGTTATGCCGCAGTAGCTTACGCTGAGGTAGGGACCTAGTTGGCCTCACAATATTGGTATAAGTTTTTAGAATTATACTTGAAATTTTGTTTTATTTGTTTGTTGTACTTAGTTTTTTTTTCTCTTATTAATTTTTGTATGGTTTAGCATTTCTAACCTTTTATGTTAATTACTTTTTATTTCTATTTCTCGGTTTTGGATTTCTATATTTTGTACTTAATTTTATCATGTTCTTTGTTTTTCTTTCTTTTTTTTGGGAAGTCAATAAATATTTTTATTTCTTTCTTTCTTTCAAAAACCGGGAAATGAAAAAAAATATGTAGTTATTTTTTTTTGTACTTAAATAAAAATTAGATTCATCATAATTTTCTAAACATTACGCTTTTGTTAGATTTTAAATAAACTTTTACAATACTTTTTCTCAAGTTTACATCACAAATTTATTTAAACAAATTGATTTTTCCAAGTGTGCGTGGGTTGCCCAATCTAACTCTTTAAATCACTGTAACCATTATAGAGATTAAAACAAAAAAAGTCAGTTAGTTAGTAAAAAGTGTATTGTTCCTAAAAAAAAATCTCGAAAACGGTAACCAAACTAATCCATTTAAAAACAAAAAATTGTATATTTACCTCAAAATCTCATAAAACATGTCCCTTTGCTTCTTAAAATTCTGGAAGCTCAGTACAGACGGAAAATTGTCCACATTGTCAGTCTCGTGGTTAAAGCAGATCACGCCGTTCGACACCCTGCTAGTACTCAAAGCCTTCCTGTCCTGTCCACTCTCCAGTTCACACTTCAACCCATAGGAATTCAGTAAGAACTTAGCCAAATCCGGGCAAAAAGACCTAACCTTCTTATTCTCACCAAGATTCTTCAAAGAGGTCTTATCCAAAATAACCTCTAAGACCGCTTTTAAATTCCACAACGACCTCACAGCGAAGTACGTGCAATTGTGAATAGATTTCAACAAACAATTCAAATTGTTATCCTGTATACACGATTCTATATTCAAATAGTCGTCTTCGAATTGATTCGATAATAAAATGGTTATTAAAAAGTATATTTCGGTATTTACACTCAATATTAAGTTGTTGTTCAACAAAACTTCGTAGATCTGCACTAAAAAGTCTAGTTTCTCTTTGTATACGACTTTCGTGACGTCAGCTTTGATTATACTCAGTGATTTGTCTAAAGAGTCTTTCTGTGTTATCTTTATTGTCGGTGTCAAAGGTTTGGGAGACGAAGAGGTGTTCAATATATTGAATTTCTCCATCAGTTTGTGTCTCTCCAGTTTCAGCATGCTTCGCTCCGCATCAAATGTGTTTGCAGACTCTTTCGGCTGCATCTGCTGTTGTTTAAAAGCCACATTGTCTTCCAAAGCCATAGGAGAAGGTTGTTGAAAACAATCAGAATTGAAACTGTTTAACGACAAACTCTTTTGAGACGTATTCCTATCTATAGGTATATTTGTAGGCTTAATCCTCTTCTTGTCAGACTTTAAAGAATTAGCTTTCCTCACCCCGATCTCAGGAAACATTTCTGAACTGCTCAAATCCAAATCTATTTTGGTTTCGCTGTCGTCCGAAGCGTTTCTGACCTTCTTTCTTTTTGAACTCTTCTGGACGTTGACCATAAAGTCGCCTAGGCAACTTTTCTCGTGCGACCTGTGTCTATGGCTCAACCTGGGAGTATCACATCTCTCGTGCTCCTTAAAGGTCTTCGGTGTGACTGGGCTAGCCAAATTAGGGTAGTCTGACAGTTTAACACCATTTTTCATTGGGGTGCTTGATAAAGCGACCCTTTCTAAGCCAAGACTTAGTCGGGATTCATCGGAGGATATTGATAAGTTCTTGTCTTCTGGAAATAGTTTCGTTTTGACTCGACGTCCGGTTCGTTTGCGGTCTTTGCTTGGAGACTCATGACTCCTTTGCGACTGGGATTTGACTGTGAGAGTATCTTTCCTGTCGTCACTGGTCGGATCGCTGATAGAGCGTCGATGCTTCCGGCGGGAATTGTGAACCTTTTCGGGTGTTTGGTGTAATGGTGGGAGGGTGTTGTTGTTCGATTGGAGGATGCTGAAAATTGTGGAGGTATTAGTTTGTGAACTTCTGCAATCTAACTGGGGCATTACTATGAGGTCTAAAAGCAGTATTATTGTAGTTGCAGAAATGATACGTCAGCGATGCAATAATACTGCTTTAGAAAGATAGAACATTAACGCCGGCCGTTTCGCGATCTGATACGGTCAGTACAGTGTGTCGAGAACAATCTCTAGTCTACAAAAACATGGTAAACCCTGTTAATAATAATAATTCAAAAGTATATAAGATATTTACAATTATCTATATTTATTATCTTATCTAAATATGTCGCCATAACAGTAATGTTTGTAGCATTGTTGTGTTCCGGCAGCTAGAGATAAGATAGCCAGTGCCTCAGTAGTTGAGGATCCCGGCTGAAGTGCGCTTCCACCATTGGCCTTATCATCACTTAACATCAGGTGATATTAAAGCACTGTGCTTACCCGTTAGACATATATACAGGGTGACTGGTACATGACCCGCCACGGCAAAATCACATGATGTGATTTTGTATGGAGGAGGTCATTTGATAACTACTGTAGCTTAGTTTTCCTAACTGAAGTTTTATAGTTTAGATTAGAAGATAGGATTTCTCTTTTTTCTAGCGTAATATTTCTAAGTGAAGAATGAATGAAAAACGATTGACGAAAAAAGTGTATAAGGGGAGTGTGAATGGAAGTGTTGGAAGGGGTAGACCTAGGCGGACGTTTCGAGACCAAATCGGGGACGTCTTGGAAAAAGACCAGGTCAAGAGTACTCTAAACCGAAGAGCATGTATGAAGGAAATAATGAAAGTGGACGAAGCGAAACAAGTATGTATGGATCGTAGCAAGTGGAAAAAAGTGGTCTCTGCCTACCCCTACGGGAAAGAGGCGTGATTATATCTATACTAATATTATAAAGCTGAAGAGTTTGTTTGTTTGTTTGTTTGAACGCGCTAATCTCAGGAACTACTGGTTCGAATTGAATAATTCTTTTTGTGTTGGATAGTCCATTTATCGAGGAAGGCTTTAGGCTATATAACATCACGCTGCGACCAATAGGAGCGAAGCATCAGTGAAAAATGTTGCAAAAACGGGAAAAGAGCCTAAAAAATTAAAAATGCTGCCGAAAGTCACTATTCCACGCGGACGAAGTCGCGAGCACAGCTAGTGTATGTATGTATGTAATATTTCTAAGTACGGTAAGTACCAGTCACTCTGTATATACATTACAGAACTACTCTCGGAATTTGCCATTTTTGCTAATTGAAATTCTGCTAATAATCTGTTGTAAAATTAGTTTACCTCCATTACTGAGGTATACTTCAGTGACAGTTTAGACAGCTAGTGTCATCAATCACAGTGATGGATCTACCGTTAGGAAATAGTTAACACCTTTTAACCGCCACGGTCGGATTAATGCAACAAAATTTTTGGGGCCCATTTCGCCAAGGTCGTATATTTACAACCAAATACCACTATTCGTATAATCTGCTTTTTTTTGTATAATAACGCTGTATTATATGAAAATAATGTTTATATTTGGTAAATAGTTAATCAAGTAATCATTTACAATTGATTACACTTTAGTCTCTAAATTAGAAGATCTAAAAATAATGTCTGAAGTTAGATAAATTACCGATATTATTTTTAGAAAATTGTATTGATGTCCAACGCCCCTGTCGGAAAAATCTGACAATAGGGAAGGGACATAAGCAAAGATTTACTGATACAAAAATCCACATAAATTAAAATATTTCTATATACATTTTTGTTTAAAATATTTCTGTTTATACTGACTAATTTATTATAAAACAAATAAAGCAACTGTTAATGTAGAAATAAATTTGTTTATTTTATTTAATTTCTTTAAAAATAAGTATAAAAATGTCAGTGACTGAATTGATGATTCCCATCCCTAGCTTGCATGTTTAGAAACAAATGTTGTTAGCACCCCGCGCCACGGTCGGAGAAAGACTACCGCTTCTGACGTCATAAACGAGTGCCGCCTTCTGGAATTTTCCATTGGTGTTGTGCTTAAGCGTGTAGCTATTATAAATAAAAAATAAATGTTTCCCACACTCACACCAATTATCTAGCACTAGCCCCAAGATAAGCTTCCTTAAGAAACTTGATAAATGGATAACTAGACAAACATACTTAATATATTTAAATACATACTTATTATACATAGGAAACACCCAGACCCGAAACAATATAGAAAAACAGGTATTCCTAATTTGATCCGACCGGGGATCGAACCCTCAGAGATAGCGACACCATGAAAACCGGTGTGCAAGCCACTCAACCAAGGGTTTATATGTATGTATTATTATGTTTGTGTTATCGATAAATGGGCTTTTCAAACGGTTTTATTTAGCTTGCCCTGTTTATTTGTTTGTTTATATACGATATTTGGGTCAAATCTAGTAATTGAAATTTGACCCCCTTCCTGTTGACGGATTGTGCTGAAATTTTGCATGCATGTGTAAATCGGATGATAATGCAAAATTATTATGACAAGGAGCTGATCTGATGATGGAACCGGAAGGTGGCCATAGGGACTCGAATTTATTAACTACCCACACTCAACAAGCAAAGGCTTTTGGCTTTTTTATTTGAATAAGAGCAAAAAGTTTAAACACAATCATGTTGCCTGACCTGGGAATTCAATACAGGACCTTAGGATATTGAGCCAAGTGTTTCGCTACACCCGTATCACTTATCCCTTTCGGAACGTTCCAATACAATTGTGCGTGTTACAAAGTTGAACGTTTCTCATTTATTTTACGTCCGTGCTAGATGGGCCTAGTGTCAAACGATTGTGCTGGTAGCGGTCTTTCACCTCCCACCCAAAATTTTTTCGGCGCGCAGTCGACGGGTAGGTCCTAACTTGCTCAGTTGGTGTGAAATTTGCGCTACCCGATTTGTCGAAAGTGAGTACCACAATATATTTATTTTGTAAGTAGAGTGAATAAAGTGTTCTTGGGTGTAAAATTAAATAAATATTGGACGTTTTAGTGATAATAGCGACGCTTTGCAATAAAACGATTCGCCATCATCACTGATCGAACTTTTCCGACACAATTGTTTCAACCCGGGCCCTACATAACCTAATACATGTTTATAGCGTCGTATTATTTTTGGTATTTTCAGGGTTTTTCACAATGCCGCGTTTTGTAAACAATGCTATCATCGCAGAAATGCTTAATGATTCTGGGGATGACGCCGATAATGATAAGAACCAAGATTTTAAGCTTCATGAAGAAGAAGAAATCGAGACTTCTGGCTCCTCTTCTACAGACGAATCCGACGATAGCGAAGATGACAACATTTTTCTGAGTCAGCTAAAAGAGTGGCAGAATAGGCCGTTTAACAACAAGCCTATTCCACAAGATGCTACTCGTCCTGCAGGAGATATTTTCACCCTCGCGGAATACTTTGAACGGTATATATAGTTCCTAAAAGTGAGAAAATTGATCTCGTTTTGTATGTTAATTAATTTTTTTTAATGTGTAAGACAAATTTCTAACAAGTGGTATCTCTTTTAATAAATAATTCAAATTTCTTACGTTTAATGTATTTTATTTCCTCATCGTCAAATTCAGGTAAATCAGAAAAGTTGGGCCCAGTATGATACAACTGTAGCCCTCACAATTGTACGTAAGAAATGTATGGCCCAGATTAATACAATTGTTGGTACGTCAATTTTCCAAGATGGCGCCGGAAAATCGGGAAAACTATGGGAGATTAGTAATCTCCGACCCCAAATTACACAGGATTCATATTCAACGGTATTAGTTTCACTGTAGTTTAGACGCCGGTCCGAAAGGGTTATGTGGGTCATTGAATTTAATCAATGAATTTAATTAATCTGAGATGTAAATGCTTATTAATAATAAGGTTTTCCTAAGGGTGGATTGCACCAAAACTCCAGTTAATATAACTGTTAAAGTTAACTTTAACATTGACAATCCTCACTAACAGAGGCATCAAAATTACTGACACTTGACTGCTACTTTGAAATTAACATTGGAGGCAAAATTGAGCAGTTATGGTTAACATTAACATATGACGTTGGTAACATTGTGGTGCATCTCACCCTATGTAATGTTTTGTTAATATTTTGGTTAGGTATAGTGATTTGGTTTTTTATTAAAGCATGCAATGAATGTAGTGTTTGTCTATTAGAGATAGTATAATCAGAATTATCAATCCTTTGTTTTAATAACAAGAAAGAACCACAAGATCTTTGTCATTCGGTAATTTAATAAAATAATCAATCAATGTTTTGGATATCTAGTTTAGCTTGTTGTTAATACTCTGTAATAGCCACATCTTTATTAATCTATATAAATAAAAATCAATGTTGCTAAGTGCAAAATTGTAATTATTGTAATAATGTAATTTTGCACATAGACAGAACATGACCCAGACTATACTATAGCCAAAATCAATAAAGAATGTTTACCAACAAAGCGCTGCCAAGCAACCAGTGACAGGCATGTATTGACAACCTTTTCCAGTTGGTCAACAAGGAAGATTTATTTAAATACTTTTTATTTATTACATAAATTAATCAACTGCTGTTACAATCTAATTTCCTTTAATGTCAATTCAATTTGTTCATTCATAAATGTTTGTTTTGCATTGCAAATGTACTGTTTATGCTGCAAATTTCAGAGGTAGTTAAGATAATCGATCCCATATGGATACTAGTGTCATCTTTATTTAAAATGCTGGTTTATAATAACGAAATTATTTAGAATATGTCAATTTTAGTAATGACATTTTGATTAGTAGGGTTAAAAAGTGAAAATAGTTAACGTTTTTTTTAAGTTCTTTGCATTATAACGTTTTTACCGACGTTGAGCAACTGATTTAAATGAGATGTGTACTGAGAATAATATATCTTACAATATCCTTGATGTAAAATGCAGTACCTAATCAAGTGATAATACAAAAAACACACAAAAACATTATTGCCCAGATTTGTAATGAACGTAATTTGGTTTGTTTAAATTTATTCTTTATCGAGTTTGTTTGGTTAGCTAGAGTATAGGACATATTTCTTTCTTCATTTCTTATCCTGGTAACAAGTTCCTGTGGGATAGTGCAGTCCTCGCGAACGAAGTCACGAGCAACAGCTAGTAAAAGATAATTGTCAATTTAATAGTACAGTAGGTACCTACTTTGGACACCAAAAACTAAAAGGTTTTAGATATAAATGATTTTTCTATCCGAATACTACATTGGGTCAGAGTGTCGTGCGATATTGTAAACCTAAAACAATTTATAATTATATTAAGAATATAAATTCGTTGTTGTTTACAATTTTCTATTATAAATAACATAGGTACCTGCTTGTTTGACTCCTTAAATATGATAAAAAGTACGCTACAAACTCGTTCCTGTTGCAACAGTGTAATACGCAGTCCTCAGGCGTGTCCTGAAAACATAAAATCATCTGTAAAACACAACATTACGAAACGAAAGTACATTTCTTTACTTTTTAGGTTATAAATCACCTCAATATTTTCGTTATTCAACCACTTCAGCAACAAAGAACTGTCTAACTTTCCCGTAAGGACACTTTCAATGATTGTTTCAGGCATTTTATCAACATTCAAAAAAATATTTTTTTTACGAGAATCGATTTCATGAGCTGCGCGCTCAAAGTTTTGCACACAAATCTGTCGCTAAAAAAGAGCTTTCTTTCTATAAAAATTACCTATCTTGTCTTGTCACTGTCAATGATAATTGACAATACTATTTGACATATCAGTCAGTCAGTCAGTTTTTTTTTCTTTAGTTGATGGCTTTGTGCGATTAGCACAATATGGTTTTTATGTAGGTTTCAAATGCTTGGTTATTTACTTTACAAAACTATAAAGTTTAAAATAAACCAAAAAACCCGACTGCTAAAACAACTATATAAAAACAATTATATACTCGTAAAAACCGGACTAACATACAAAATAACTTTTGATTAACTTGATTTGATTAATGATAATGGCATATCATTAATCAAATCAATCGTTGGTTTAATGCTCTAAGAATCAATCATTCAAAACTCAAAACAAACAAACAAAGAAAAAATACTGAAGTCCAGGCTGTATGCCCAGATGCGTTAGCCCTAACATGAAAAGAAATTATAAAAGTAAAAACATTAATCTTGTAAACCTAATTTTTACTTTGAAAAAGTTAAAAATTGTCTGCTGTGATTTTGAATTCAAAAATAACAAGAAAGAAATAAAAATACTCATATTTGATTTTGGCTTAGTTCTAAAAGCAGCTGTTGTTAGTTAGTTATTCAAATAAGCCCATTTATTTGGTACTTAAACTTGCCTTTTACCCATTTGTTTGGGCGTTTATCGATACGCCCAAAAAGTGACTAAGTGTTTTTCGTATCAAGTTTCAGGTAAATAAATAGATTAGTTAGTTTGCAATTTCTACCGTTACCTCAAAACTACATGAACTTAAATTATTTAAATTCAACAATAGGCTGTTTTCTAATATTTATTTCTGTCACTTTTTATTTGTGAAACTGTAACAGCTAATTTGTTTTCCATAACTAGGTATTAGATTAGAAATTATTTATTTATTTAATTAGTTGTAGTATGTAACTTTAAGATTTAAATAAAAAAACTTTTTTATTTTGCAAATCATTCATGTCCAAAATTTTTATTGTTTTAGTAATAAAAATATGTTAAATACTGCTATTTCGTTATTTTTTCTGCTACTATTTATATTTGTACATCATTTATTGTATTAAATTATTTATATTTAACTAACCCCACACAGCAATTACAATATTCTATTAATTAAATTATAAAACATGTTTTATAGCTTCACTATGTTTCTTATTAGCTGAAATAAAAAATGTCTGACACAATAAATTATCACGAAGTAACTATTAAAAAAGAAATCAAACAAGAAACAGAAGTGACGTCAGAGGACAAGATAGAAATTGAAGTAGACCCGTATTCACTTTGCCAGCCGATTGAGACGGTATACTTGCAAAGTCCTAAGCTTGGTTACAGACATTATAATGAAGAGGAGAATGTCAAAATTGAAATGAACACCACAGATGAGTGTAATGGTATGTATGTACTAATAATTGTTGATTGGTACCCATGGGTTGGCAAATGTTCATCATCATTATCATCATCAGCCTATAACAGTCCACTGTTTTACAGTCCGATCCAATTTCTACCAGCCACCCTGCGCAGATAGTTGCTCCATCTCGGGTGTCCCACGTCCCACGCTCTGTTAACCTAGTTGTGGTCTCTCCTCTGCCCGAACAGTCATTGATTCTATGAAAATTGTCACCAGCATACTGTCACTTCAGCTTGCTTATCGAAAGAGCTATGTCATTATCTTTGGCTCTCCTATTCACCAAATTTCGGACTCTATCCATCAGAGATTCCAAGCATAGCTCTTTCTATAGCCTGCTGAGTTACTTTAAGCTTGTGGACTAGTTGCACTGTTAGTGTCCATGTCTCGGCTCCGTAGGTCATTACGGGGAGGATGCACTAAGGACGTTAAAGATGTTGGTCTTCAGGAATTGTGCTATGGGCGCCGAGAATATAAAGCGTATCATCATCATCATCATCATCATCTGCACCAGCTTATACTAGTCTACTGTTATACTGTTAACCATAGACCTCTCCATGTGCACGCAACTTCATTTTTTTTTTTTTTTTGTTTCATAGAGAGATTGCTATTTACCTCAGGCGGTATTTTCAGCGTCACCGGTTTTTTTTTGGGGACGGCGAAAAGCTTAAAAGGTTCCTCAAGCTGTGTGAAATGAAACACCGTTAAAGGTTTTCTAGGGAGAATGGCATGCATCGCACTAGTTCGAGTCCCCATTCCTTACTAGATTCTCCGGGGTTCGGATCTGATCTGACACTGAGCATGTGCCGCAGCTACTCTCATCCAGGTCTTGCCATCTACCTTGCATGATAGCTTCATCGTTTATTTCAATATTTATCGTCTCATGCTTCAGAAAGCACGTAAAGCCTCCGCACTGAGCCTACGTGGTGGTTTATGGCCTGTTCTCCCTATCCATCCATAGGGAAGGCTCGTGCCCCAGCAGTGGGAACATTAAAATAAGCTGGTGATGATCTATCTGCTATAATTTTTTACAGATATCTCGTCATACATGCCCCAAGATGATAACAGAACAGCGAAACCAAATCAAACTGGAGGGAGAAACAAAAGAAAATCAATTCCTAAAAAGGTCCAAAGACAAACGTCACCACCCAAAGAGATTAACATTGATAAAGAGAAGCCTTATTACTGTGAAACTTGCGGAAAACGCTTCCGGAAGAAGCTAAAGTTGACTGTACATTATAGAATACATACAGGGGAAAGACCGTTCTCCTGTTCCGTGTGTGACAAGCAGTTTAGAACGAAAGGTACATTGAGCGTGCACGAAAACCTACACTTGGGTCTGAAACCTTTTTCCTGTGATATATGTGAGAAGAAATACACATCAAAACAGCAATTGATAATACACATTAGAGTACATACTGGGGAAAAGCCGTACGCTTGCAAGATGTGTGATAAAACATTTAAAGACAAATGGAAGTTGAGTCTCCACGTACAAACACATGCCGGTTTGAAACCGTACGCTTGTGAGGAATGTAATAAAAAGTATTCAACCAAATATCAGTTGACAAGGCATTACAGGATGCATACTGGTGAAAAGTTGATATCTTGTAATGTTTGTGCAAAGCCATTCACAGAACGTGGCAAATTGAGAATTCACGAAAGAACTCATCTCCGTGTCAAACCGTTCTCCTGCGATCATTGCAATAAGAGGTATATGAGTAAAAGACATATGAAGTGTCATATAGAGAGTGTTCATTTATCTGTGAAGATAAAGAAGAAATAAATTATGTGGCTGTTAAAATTTTTGTTTTTTTTTACCAATATAACTTCTAAGGAACAGGCTTATACTTTTTTGCGGGTAAGCACATTGCCTTCAATCTCACCTGATGTTAAGTGATGATAAGGCCAATGGTTGAAGCACACTTCACCCGGAATCCTCAACTACTGAGGCACTGGCTATCTTATCTCTAGCTGCCAGAACACAACAATGCTACAAAATTCAAAAAATTCAAAATCATTTATTCAGTTTAGGCTACAAGTAGCTCTTGTGAATGTCATTATGCCATCGGTTCGTAAATCTATTCTGGGCGGGAGATCTTGTACTGAGAAGAACCGGCAAGAAACTCAGCAAGTGTCCAGCTCTTTTCTCCCTTACAGCGTCAAAAATATTGGAAAATGCCCTATCATAGCAGAACACTTTCCATTACAAATACACACAAAAAAAATATATAAGACAACCACAACATGTAAAAAAACAAAATAAAAAATGTAAGTTAACAAATTTACATCAGATAATTATGTAAAGGTTTCAATTTCCACAATGTCATACAGCACCACTACAGTACTCTAGTAAAAGTCAAAAATTGTTTAGGTAAAACAAAGTCAAACTATAATTAATAATACTAAAAATAAGATAAGTATGCAAGAGCAGACCAGCCTCCACAGGCGGCACCCGTTCACGAGCATGACATATGAATCAGCCATCGCTTCCGAGCCCGACGACGCAATTAAAGTTGCGAATGCCCCCCCGCCCGTTCCTCCAAATGACAGCACACATTTACAGAATACACTAAACATGCACACTGTTTTAGGCCCAAGACACCGTACTCGTAGAACAAGGGTACGAAGAACCGGTTCACACGCGCTCTATGCCAGGCACAGTCATGTGCCTGGGAGCTCCTCCTCTCCTCCTCCACGGCCCGGTCTACCCGAGCCGAGGTCCGTGCCTTTAGAGGCGCCCTCGGGTGGTTCCGCTCCCCGATCCGATCCGAACCCTTCGGAGACTGGAAGGGCACGGGGACGCGCACTTTTAAGTGTGCGATGCCGTACCCCTCTAGAAATCCTCTGAAGGTGTTTCGTTTCAACACGGCTTGAGGTACCCTTTACGTACCTCGCCGCCCCTAAAACAAGCCCGGTGAAGCTGGAAATGCCCCTCGGCAACCAGCAGCCTCTCTCCAAAAAAAAAAAAAAAAAAAAAAAGCCATCGCTTCGCTCAACCATATTTTAGGGAACGTAACGACCCGACGCACACGCCACCACCGCAGAGACAGTAAAGAGAGCATGACACACTCAAAATACTCTAAATAAAAACTTAATGATCTATTTAACGCAACGCTGTTTGTTATCTGTAGGACAATGCTGATAAAGGCTGTCATATCAGTATAAAAATTAATTTTAATAAATTGATTCAAATATAATATGATATACAAACATTGATGTTATGGCTAAATGATATAATGATGAATAAATAAAACATTGATGTTATGATTGTTTTTTTTATTAATTTTTAATTCTGTCGTGGTGACAAGTAGGTACTTATGTGTGCGCCAAAAATATATTTTTTTTAATATAATGCTGTGTGTACACGTTTTTTGGGTCTCGATCTAGTTTTAATCTATTGTAATTTCCGTTTTCTACTTTTATTTGATTGTTACCTGTTGTGTATGCCAATATAATAAATATATAAATAAATATTTGAATAAAACGGTGATAGCTAGCCAGTAGACTAAAACAAGCCCTACCACCAACTAAAACGAGTACACAAACATGTACTGGAAATCGAAGTCTGAGCCTCTGGGTATGAGGCCGGTGGTCTTAGCCACTAAACCACATAGGCGGTTTAATTTTAACTCTCGAAACTACAAATGGTACTAAAAAACATTCCTGCCACCAACCAAACCGAGGTCAATAATATACAACTCCCACTGGGAATCGAACTAGGGACCTCGTAGTCGGGACACTATAAAATTAATAAATAGACATTTTGATAAATGAAGGTATTGAGAAGTGTGCATAAGGGTAAAAGGCCCCTTTAGGAAGTGTAGTTACATAATGGGAAATAGACATTTCTGGGAGAAGTCTCAAAACGCCCTTGGAGTTTTTGCGACTTGTCCAAGGCTTTCGATTGCGTTGAGCACAAGACTCTGGTGATGAAGCTACATTACTATGGTCTCAAAGATTACGCACTAAATTTAATCAAGTCGTATCTCAGCTCTAGAACACAGACTGTCGATATTAATGGAACTAAATCATCTGGTTCTCATGTAAAAATGGGAGTTCCACAAGGTTCCATTCTTGGTCCTTTTCTGTTTTTGATTTATATTAATGACTTGCCATTCTTTGTAGAGAACTTCTGTTAAATCGTATTATTTGCAGATGATACTTCACTCATTTTTAATGTAACTAGGTGTAAGAATAATTACGACGATGTAAACAAAGCTCTTTCAGATGTACTCAGTTGGTTTACAGTTAATAATTTGCAGCTTAACGCTAAAAAAACAAAATGTATTAATTTTAGACTACCAAATGTCAAGAATAAACCAACCGATATAAGAATAAACGGCGATCGATTAGATTTGGTAGACTCAACAGTTTTCTTAGGTATAACCCTTGACTCAAAACTTCAATGGAATCCTCATATATCGAAATTGGCCGGCAAATTCAGTTCTGCTGCCTATGCCATTAGAAAAATAAGGCAGTTAACAGACGTTGAAACTGCTAGAACAGTTTACTTTAGTTATTTCCATAGTGTTATGTCGTATGGCCTCTTACTGTGGGGAACAGCAGCTGATATTGAAACTATATTTATTTTACAAAAACGAGCAGTAAGAACAATCTATAGACTAGGTTCACGAACTTCTTTAAGAAATCTTTTTAAAGAAATTGGTGTCTTGACAGTGGCGTCTCAATTTATTTATAATTGTATAGTGCGTTGAACTTGTACGTTGCAACATCAACTCCTTAACTAAACACGGTGACGTACACAATTTTAATACTAGAAGTAAGTCAAAACTTGTAATGCCACTGTTTGGGTTACAGAAGGTGCTTGGTTCTTTCTTGGGGCAAGGTATACACTATTACAATAAAATACCAAATACTGTACTAGATTTACCTTTAGATAAGTTTAAAAAACATGTAAAGTCTTCTTTACTTAAAAAAGGTTATTATACAGTCAAAGAATATTTAGATGATAAAACAGCCTAGCTATAATAAAAAACGCATACTTTACTACTTTTTATAATAACAAATTATACTGATATGATAACCTCTATAAACAGTGTCCTACAGATAACAAATAGCGTTGCGTTGAACATTTCAATTAGTTTTGATTTTAGAGTAGCTTGGGTGTGTCATGCTCTCTTTATTGTCTCTGCGGTGGTGGCATGTGCGTCGGGTCGTCACATTCCCTAAAATATGGTTGAGTGAAGCGATGGCTGATTCATGTCATACTCGTGAACGGGTGCCGCCTGTGGAGGCTGGTCTGCTCTAGCGTACTTATTTTTATTATTTTTAACTATAGTTTAACTTTGTTTTTTTTCTTAAAACAGGTTTTTGACTTTTACTAGTACTGTATGACATTGTAAAAAATTATACTGGTAAATGATGTTTTTGCAAACTTAAATATTTATATTTTTTTTTCTTTTTTGTGTTTTTTTACATGTTGTGACTGTCCTTTAAATTTTGTGTTTTTATTTGTGATGGAAAGTGTCCTTTTATGATATGATATTTTCCAATATTTATGACGCTGTAAGGGAGAAAAGAGCTGGACACTTGCTGAGTTTCTTGCCGGTTCTTCTCAGTACAAGATCTCCCGCCCAGAGTAGATAGACTTACGAACCGATGGCATAAATGACGTTCATAAGAGCTATTTGTAGCCTAAACTGAATAAATGATTTTGAATTTTGAATTTTTTTGAATTTCGAATTTTGGTAAATGGAGGTTTTGAGAAATGTGCATAATGGGAAAAGGCCATGGTGGCAGTTCACATATTGGGAATTAGTCATAACACCAACCAGACGTCAAACCCCTAAAGACTTTTTTATTTGAAAGTTATTGCTGTTGGCTGCCTTTAGTCTTTACAGCAAAACCGGACGTTTTGTGGGCGGGGAGAAACTTAAAGGGCATTCCATAGCAGATGTGCTTATATGGGAACAAACAGTTTACCCTAGACGGGTATACAGTTTTGGCAGGTAGGTACAGACGCCTGTACATCAACCATTCCAGAACTGTCAAATTTCTTAAAAAAAATATTTAAATGTTTTTGTTTTGTTTATATAATTTTTAACGCTTGCGAACAAATTACATACAAAAACACAAATGTTGAAAAAATTTCCACGAGCAGGATTTGAACCTGTACCTTTCTGACATACCAGGTCAGATGCTTTCCTAATTGAGCTATCGTGGTTCTTACCAGCCCGCCGAAATTATTCAACACTTTTTACTTTGAAAACCAAAGACGCCCATTCAATGTCAACAACTACCGTCATTAACATCCGATCATAATATTTTTACAAATACTAAAGATCAGTTAAGAAGTAGGCAAGCTATTTATAAAATGTTTTTGTTTTGTTTATATAATTTTTAACGCAAATTTTGTTGCGAACAAATTACAAAAACAAATGTTGAAATAATTAATGTTCAACCTTAGATTAAAACAAAAATGTTTTAATCTAAGTGTTCAACCCTTCACCAATCATTTATCTAAGGTTCAACCATATTTCATACTCATAAAGTTTGTGGTATTAGTCTGATGTGCTGGCGTGTGCATTAACGCCCGATCCGATCCGAACCCTTCGGAGACTGGTAGGAGGGCACGGGGACGCGCACTTTTAAGTGTGCGATGCCGTTCACTCTAGAAATCCTCCGAAGGTGATTCGTTTCAACACGGCTTGAGGTACCCTTTGCGTACCTCGCCCCCAAAAAACCCCGGTGACGCTGAAAATGTCGTTAGAGGCAAAGACCTATATAAAAAAAAGTTATACAACGTGTTATTTAAATTACGCAAAACCTCTTAGTTGGTCACTCAGTCCATGAAACTGAATCAGAATCAGAAACATTTATTGCTAGAAACTATGTTACAAGTTTGGTGATAACAATAACTTTCTTAAGTAGGTATCAACAGTTAGGTGCCATAACAGGCATGTAATATATAAAATTAGGATAAAACAAAGTGACATTAAACAATTTACATAATCTCTTTAATGTTTTACAATCAAAATATTCACTTAATGTGTAAAAAACATTTTCTAATAACCATTTTTTTAATTTGTGTTTAAATAAACGGCCAGTTAGAGCTTTGATATTAGTGGGCAAATGGTTAAACACTTTAATACCGTTTATAAAAGCACTCTTATAATATACATTATTACACTTGGCAAGTTAAAATTGTATTTATGAATATCACGTCGATTACGAACAGATATAAATGAGTTAAAATAGTCCATATTATTTTTGATAAATATAAAAATTTCCAGTAGGTATATAAATATTAGTAAGAGTAAGTAATTTCTTATCTTTGAAAATCTCTTTTAACGTTTCATCACAATACAGTTTATAAATAATGCGTATGCACCTTTTCTGCAACACGAATGTGGTATTCGAATTAACAGAATTTCCCCAAAGTATAATTCCATAAGTTAAAAGAGGATACACATTACCAAAATAAGCAGTCCTGGCAACTTCATGAGAGCAATTTTCAGCTAAGATAGATAAAGCGTAACAGTGAGTTAATATCCTTTTATTAATATTCTCGATGCGAGATTTCCAGTTCAAATTAACGTCTATGGATACTCCAAGAAAACCACTTTCATTAACCTCTTTTATTTCCGAGTTCGATTCATATATTTTTAAATTCAATGATTACGATCTGTAGTTTCGAAATTGAATGAATTTGGTCTTCGTGGGATTAACTACTAGATTTATTTTTTAAGCCAATCAACTATATCTTTCAAAGCCGTATTTATTTCTTTTTCGAATTTATTTTAATCTATATTTTCTCCAGAAATGAAAACAGTAGCATCATCCGCAAACATAACACACATATGACTTATTGCTTTGGGAAGCTCATTTACATACACTAAAAAAAGGCATGTATTTAACGCAGCGACTAATAAATCTGATCTAAGGTTTAAACTTCAACTTCAACTTTTTTGTTTATGGCAACTGGGTCACTTTTAGGTTAGCGACCATTACTGCCAATGACTCCTGAAAACAGCACAGTGTATGGCGTGGTTGACCGGTTATAAAAATGGGTCCAAAACAGGGTCTGGCATACAGTGTGGTTTTGATGTGCACGCTGAAATAGACAGACACAAGACATTTAGACACCACAAAACAGCACAAAACATACAGACAATACATAATAAAGGAAAATAACAAAAGCGGGGGCAAGCACTCGATTATAGTTTAATTTTTTGTGAATGGATGTATTTAATTAAGGAATTTAGAAATTTTTTGTTGGTGGATGAAAGAAATAGAAGAGATTTAAGATCTATTGGTTTGGGTACACAGGGAGGGAGAATGCTATACAGGGAAACGGATCTGTTTGGGCAATTAAAAAGAATGTGATCTGCAGTGCCTTCCTCAAGGCCACATACACAAATGGGGGATTGAATAATACCCCATCTGTGCAGGCGTGAGGGGGTACAAGTGTGACCAATACGAAGTCTGCAGATGACAGACGTCGTCTGTTTATCGACTAGACGATAACGATAGAACCATGGTTTAGTTGGGATGTTGGGTTGAATGTCACTGTAATAGCGACCTTTAATTGATTTTGAACGGTCATAATAGAGTTGCCAGCTTGTGTCAAGTTCTGATTTGGCCAAGGAAAAAAGATCGTGAAAGAAGCAATGGAAGTGTTCCAGACTGCCTAGTTCTATGGCTTCTTTAGCATAAGAATCGACAATCTCGTTGCCTTGTATCCCCGAGTGGCCAGGGATCCAAGCCAACGAAACCTCAATGTTACGAAGATGGCAATCAAACAGAGACTGCCTGATAAGTAGTACAAGAGGGTAAGTACTTTTAGATGAAAACTGATTGGAGTTAATGGTCTGTAGTCCACTCAGTGAATCCGAAAAAATAATTGCTCTAATGATCCCGTGAGAAATTACATACTTAATAGCTTCTAGGATAGCCACCAATTCTCCAGTGAATACCGATGTATGAGGGGGGCATTTGAAGCTCAGGATATTGGCGTCTTTAGGAATCCATACTGCCGAGCCTACTGCACCATTAATCGTAAGCTTAGAAGAATCCCTGAATATCGTCGTCCAGTCATGCCAAAAACAGTTGATGTTACTGTTGAAAAGCTCATTGGCCCCGGGCTGATTTTTTTCAATTCCGAAGTCAAGGACTATATTCGGTTGGAAAATTAAGGCATCATCATAGGGAGTGGAGTAAAGAGGGAACAACGAGCAAGAGAAAGTTGGGTCAGGAAGATTGTTAAATTTGCGAAAGCTGTTTATCAGACATGGGATAGACTTGTTAAACCAGAAACCACTGTCAGAAATCAAAGCTAATCTGTAAAAGAAACGGTCAGCCAGGTATTGTCGCCGAAGAGCGAGGGGGGACTCCGCAGCTTCTACTTGAAGAGAGTTAGTCGGAGAAGATTTCATAGCGCCAAGGATAGTTCTAAGAGATTGAAACTGAATTTTGTCCATTTTGCCAAGGCCAACCTTGCTACAAGGTTCCAAGATAAAGGCGCCATAATCCAGTACACTGCGAACAATGGCATTATAGAGCAGTTTCTGGGAATATGGGTGTGCACCCCACCACACCCCTGATAGGCACCGCAGAATATTAATGTTTGATTGACATTTTTGAACTGTATAATTTATGTGCTGGGTCCCGGAAAGGCGTGAGTCCAAGATAACACCCAAAAATTTTACTTTGTTGCTAATGGGGATCAGTTGTTTGTTGAAGGCTATTTCTATTGGGGGTATGGCTCTCTTTCTAGTGAAAATTACCACAGTGCTTTTGGAAATCGATAATGTTAAACCATGTGAAGAAAGCCAATCTCCCAAATAAAAAAGAGCTTGGTTAAGACTGTTAGAAGCAACCTCGACCGAGTTGGAAGAAGTGTACAGGGCTAAATCGTCTGCATATTGTAAGACATTGCAGAACGGGATGACGGACTCCTCGAGGTCGTGAGTATAAAGACTATATAGTAGTGGGCTTAACACTGATCCCTGAGGGAGACCTTTCCAGATAAATCTTGGAGGAGAATGGGAGTCAGAGTGTCGAACCTCTATAGTTCTTTCCATCAGGAAGTTGCATATAAAATGAATAAATTTCTCAGGCAAACTCAGCTTAGATAATTTATCTCTGAGTAAGGAGAGAATCACATTGTCATATGCAGAAGAAATGTCAAGAAACACCCCAACAAGAAATTCATTCTTTGTCAGAGCGATCCTGATGTCGGTAGTCAAAATAGATAGGCTATCCATAGTGCCCATTCCTTTGCGGAAGCCGAATTGGCTTCTGGCCAGTAACTTATTGGATTCTACAAACCACTCTAACCGTTTCTTTATCATATGTTTCATTATTTTTAATAAACAGGAGGACAGAGCAATGGGGCGATAGGAGGACGGCAAAAGGGGATCTTTTCCTGGTTTTCGGATGGGGATAACAATTTGTTTTTTCCATGATTCTGGTACAAATCCCAGATCAAAAAAGTTATTGATAATATCTAAAAACGTTTTTTTAGTGACTTGTCCGGAGCTAGATAGGAAGGAATGAGGAATATTATCTGAACCAGGGGAGGAATGTCTCAAGTGGTTCAGAGAAGCCAAGAGTTCGAACCATGAAAATGGTTCGTCGAATCTGTTGGGAGGACTATTAGCATAAGGGGAGGGGAGGGAATTTAAACACGGGGCAGAAGGAGGGGCCAGGGTGTCAATAAATGTCTTGAGCCAAACAGAAGTGTCGTTACTGGAAAGGTCGCATGGAAGGAAGGAGCCACGGAAGCGTTTAATTGCTTTCCATAATAAAGTCGCAGGAGTCCGGGGAGATATGCTTTGACAGAATCGAATCCATCCTTTTCTCTTTTTCTTTTTGAACATTCGCTTAGCCAAAGCCGCTGTTCTTTTAAATAGGAGGAAGTTATCCATGGTCATACAGTCACAATAATCTTTTTCGGCCTCTTTTCTGCGGCGGATCATGTCCGAATATTCCAAATCCCACCAGGGGTGAGAGGGTTTAGCTGTTTTACCCTTTTGTTTAAAAGGGATGTTTTTATCTGCGGCAGCTTTGAGGGAGGTCACCAATTTTTCGTGACAATCTAGTGCGTTATCATGCGACACCACTGGGAATTCATTGACGAAAGCGTCACAATCTTTGGCAAATTGATCCCAATCTGCCTTAGAAAGGAGGTATCTACGAGAACTTATAGGGGTTTTGGGTTGAGAAAAGGTGGTGGGGCAGGTAATTAAAATAGGGAGATGATCACTACCATAGGAGTCATACAAAACAGACCAAGAAAGAAGTGTGCCGAAATTGGGGGAGCAAAGGGAAAGAACAACCGCGCTGGCATTCTGGCTTGGGGCCGTCCTGCGAGTTGGAGAGCCATCATTGAGGAGGCAGATGTTTTTATCCTCCATAAGATCCACCAAGTCACAAGCTAGGGAGTCGTAATCTGCGCTTCCCCACATAAGGTGGTGACAGTTAAAGTCACCTAAAATAAGGAAAGAGCCGGAAAGGGAGGAAAATATTGAATCGAGATCGGAAATTTGAACAGAGTGGGGGTCCGATGGAAAGAACTGATATATCCATGATTTTGGCAGCAACCGCATTGATGCCAGATGGAATGGGTGGGAGAGTGAGACGGGTAAATGTGATAGATGATTTTATAAGAAGAGCGGCTCCTGCATATCCGTCGCCTCTATCATCCCGGAGGCAGAAGTATCCAGGGACCCGAAACCGGGATCCCGGGACCAACCAAGTCTCCGAAATGGCAAAGGCAACAGGATCATATGAGGCAACCATTTGTAATATTTCATGTCGTTTTGGGCGAATACTGTGGCTATTCCATTGAATGAAATGGAATTTTAATAATATTTAGGAATTCAGACAGTTTATTGGCGACGTTGGGCGGTAGAGGGAAGTCATTCATCTTACTGAACATATTTATTAAAAGGGACAGCAAGACATCCAAAAGATTGTCACTAGACGAGGATTGGGAGAAAGGAGAAGTATGGGGGCCTTGGGACTGGAGGGCGATTCCATTGCTCGGGGGAGGGGGGTCACGTTCGGAAATAATTGATTGGTGGGCCAAACGGTCATAACCTTGTGATAGGGGGCGACGGGGGGATCTTGGGATTGTAATTGATTTCCTATAGGAATGGTTGGGAGGTGATGAAGGAGGAGGGATTGATGGGTTTTGAGCTAGGTTACTGCGGGCAGCATCTGAGTATGTTCTTGATACGGGAGGGAATCTTTCACAAGCTTGTGGGTAGGAAATGTTTTCTTGCGACATAGTGCTTTTGATGGCCTTTTGCCGGGTTTGCTCGGGGCAGGACTGACTCGTGGCAAAGTGTTTACCCGAACAAAACATGCACAGATCTAAAGACTCTGGGGTAGTGCAACTTTTCCCATTATGTTCTTGGGCGCATTTAAAACATTTTGCCTTGGATCGACATTGATGTGAAACATGTCCAAATTTGCAGCAATTATGGCATTGGATTGTAGGTAGCTGATATGTCTCCACAGGCATGGCAGTGTAGCAACAAAATATTCTCTGGGGCAGTACTTGGCCACTGAATGTTAAAACCACTGTCCCCGTGGGGACCCATTCTATACCACCTTCTTTGTAAATTTTCCGATTCAGTCGTCTAGCCTTAAGTATTTTACCACAACCGGAGGGAACCTCAGCATCCTTGACGAAATCCGTCAGGGAGAGGTCAGAGGGAACTCCCCTCACAATACCCATACGTGTGATATTAAATGTGGGAATCACAGCCTCATAGTGATTAGCGGCCAAAATGGGGTTAGATAGAAAAGAGTTAGCTGTCGCTGGTGATTTAAATTCAACACTAATTCGGTTTCTACCTACTTTCTTGATCCCTCCTCGTGAGATATCCTGAACGCGGGAATTTAACATAACCTGGCCGAACTTGATTGGGTTCAGGGTAGTGCCAGCAGATGGGTGAGACTCAATGCGAGAAACGTGAACGAGGAAAGGGCCCTCATCTTTGTTAGAGTATTTTCTGCCTTCTTTCAGATTAGGATGGATGAACAAGGAAATTATGGAATCGGATGGTGCCCTGCTCGACAATTTAGCCGGCGGCTGAGCATCATCCTGATCCCAGGATCTTTTACTGGCTCTACGGGGAGGATCAGAGGTGTCCATCGACATCCCGACTACCGCGTCTTGCGACCCGGCAGCCTGAGAGTCGACAGAAAACCCCATGTTGTTAGTCAGGTCAGGCGGTTTAGGCGGAATAGGAGACATTGCAAAATAGTTAGCAGCGTACAAAATGGGTTAAAACACTTACTGACGTCCGATGTACCCGAGGCACACAACAAAACACAAAAACAATGCAATAGGCAACGAAATTTCGCAGGTCAAACACAAACACGTGCTATCCCCAAGGAAACCCCACTAGCTAATCTCTCATCTAAGGTTTATAAAATAATTAAAGTGGATAGCAAATATAATAGGTTGGCAGTAATGGTGGAGTACAGTATTAAGTAAAATCTAGCAGCATTAAAATCCATTATAAGCTTTAGTTTAATTTAAACTGGCATCGAGTTTTTTTTTTGGCTATTGAATTTATTGTTGAGCGGAAACTTGGAAGCAACTAAAAAGTACAAAATAGGCATTCATAAATTGTAAAATAGAGATTTCAATCAAAATGATTTTAGGTAATATTTAATAGGATTGAGATCTGATTAACATAATATATGGTGAGACATGTGAGCTGCAAATAAAGTAAAAAATGGCATGTAATTTAAATATTGATAGTTTTATTTCTTGACTTCTTTTTTTCTTATAAGGGCGAACAATTAAAAGGCATAACAGTTATCAAATCAATCTTTATTTATTTGTGTATTGTTACGTAATTGTTACGAAGTTATACTTACGTATATCTATACTAAATCACTGAATAATTAGGGCTAGGTTCGATTTGGTGGGGCGCCCACGCTTTCTTTTTTGTCCTATTGGAATCATTTTTGCCTCTAAAGGCGGAGTTGTTAGTTTTGGCATAATCATCTTTTCGCATAACGCTAATTCGGCATAAAATTTTGACGCCCAATTTTCTTTCGCATATTTACTTTAGTCATAATAGTCATAAAGCATAATGGTTTATCGTATAACGATATTTAAGCATAATGTACGGAACGTTCACAAGTAAAACTCCTTAAATTTTAAAGCAATGCAATGCAAAAGTAGTAATTAGTCAAGTCCCAATTTTGTTTCGATTTGCCAAGCCATATTTTTGTTTCAACTGGTCAAGCCAATGAAAAGTTCTGAATTGCAAATGTTTTTTTTACTTAAACACAATTTTCACGTGACCTACGGGAGTAGGGCAGCTAATATTTCTAATAAAAAAAAATAACCTCGAAATTCACGTGACCTACAGGATTAGGGCAAAAATAAAAGGGTCCATATTGGGTCGCATAAAATTAAAATTCATAATTTCGAAATGCATATGACAATGACATTACACACTTTGATTTATCGTATTAGTTTAATTGCTCATCTCGGTATAATAATTACCTACTACTTCTGTAGTTATGCGTTAAGATATTATGACTTTAAAATTTATGGATAACAAAGTTATGGTTAACACAATTAAGGCAATTGATAATTATGCCAAAGAATACATTATGCGTAAATACTATTATGCCAAAAACCATTATGCGAAGTGACTATTATGCAAAACATTTTATGCTATTCGATAATAGGACAGAAAATGTTATGCGAAAAAAGGGGCACCCGGCGCGCTTCGCCCCCCCCCCCCGCGCCACGACCCGCGCTCCGCTTCTATCCTGCGGGTGCGCCTGCCGCCGTTTTCATTATATTATGATTTCCAAAACTAAAAAAAAATATTCCCTAATATTTATTTATAGTATTCGTTTTAATATTTACAGCTGCTCGTAAATCAGAGCCAGAAAGAGATTTTTTAGATGGAAGCCTACAATAGCCATAATATATTATTTGTTATCCCACTGATAATATTAGTCGCCATGTCATTATTTTTAGTACCCCACCTAGAAATTCAATCGCCCTATGTAAAAAAATTACTTCCATGAAGTCGCAGCCGTTATTTAGTTTTTATAAAACCATTACAATTGCAGGTTATCCAATATAATTAAAGCCAAATTTTTTAAACATTGCCCAGTTATTTTTGTAGATGCCAATAGGTAATACCCCATTAATTTTTCATTCGCCTCGATAATAATAAGCCCTAAAAAAAGAAGTCGACCCAAAACACTTCTCTGTGAACAACTTTTGTTCTAGGACTTTTCGAAGTTCGCAAAAAAAAAAATCATCTCTTCAAACCACAGACGTATAATAAGAAGCTTCAAACGAATTCACTCGGTCAGTTTTAATCTAGATACTTACTTATCTATGGAAAGAAATAAAACTTTTTTCGCGTTTTTCCGTAGGTCAGAAAAAAAGTTGTTCAGTTTCATGGACTGAGTCACCACCTAAGAGGTTTTGCGTAGTTTAAATAACACGTTGTAGTTCCAAGTCAATTTCATCTAATTATATTTTTGCACTGCGGACCTACTATACGACCGGCCACCCTGGTGGTATGGTGGGTCTGAAACTATACAACTGAGAAAATAGTGTTGTGAACTACAATGTACCGAAATATTCAGTCAAGCTGTAGAACTCCTTTACAAGCTTTTAACTACTTTTAATTTTAATTTAAAAGCAATTTATATGAACTGTGGAGTTTCTTGCGCCCATTATTCTCCACAGCCAAAAAAATTACGTCCTGAATGGGTAGTAGGTAAACTCAAAAAATGTTAGACGATTCAAAAGCACTTTTTGAAAGTTTTTTTGAATAAAAAAAAATTGTGAACATTGAAATTGTAGCTTGAGTCACCCCTCTAGGAACCCTTCTTCCTTTAACTTTCTAGAGGGGATGGCATCACTCAAGCGTATCCCCGTCCCCTACTAGATTCTCCGAGGCATTTCACTAGTAGACAGTCGAAGTCGAATGGTATTCAGAAGACCAATAAAAACAAAGTTACACATAGAATTTTTTATTTATTTTAATACATTCAAATCCGAAATATATTATTGACTAGTCACATTGATAAGTTATAGATATACCTACACAATTAATACTGTAAGTCAAGTCTTAGGAATCACAGAGAATGTCTAAAAGTCAGAATGATATGAATAATATCAAAGTTATATAATTTTCTTATGCCACTTAAGGCACGGTCCCATGTAGCTAGGAACTATCTGTAGGTCAAGAAGAGCTAAACTGCAAATTTATATATTTATAACAGGTTAAAAGAAATGGCAATATGTATAATACTAGCAGATTTATTTTTCTCTTTAATGGCTTCGTACTAAGGCATGCAAAATCAAAAAAATCGGAAAACGGCACAAATATTCATGTATTTATAAAAACCGGTTTTCACAGTAAAACCGATTTTTAAACATTCTGGCTGGCAATACCGTTATGGTGTTTACAAACCCATTTTAAATTTAATGTTGAAGAGATTCCACATCCGAAATGCCAACATTGGATAAATTATTTATATATTTTTCTTTTTCTTTAAGAATATGTTAATAAACCAATAAAATCGTAAGACTCGAAAAAACTATTAAAACCGGTTTTATTATTTCTTTCGATTTTGCATGACATCTACTTCGTACGGTTAGAACATTTAGCCAGTGTCAAAGTAATTATTCTTACAAGTTAGGTATATCAAAATGTAATATTTCCTTTGTTAATATAATATGATGATGATGAATGGTAGATAATAGTAATGAGTAAAAATGATATACCCTGTAACCCCTTGAGTATCTCAGTAAAAATGTGGGGCTTTACTAAAACCTGACTTCTTGAGAGAATTTATAAAGCGACGTTGCACTACTGTTTTGTTTCATTTGCCACTGAGTGTGGCACACTCATGCACGTTCACGAACACTTAACGGTTAACCATTATCCCACATTAATATTCGACAAAACACAAATTTTAGAAAATAAAACAAAACCGCAGACATGACTTTTCAGTCTTTACTTTCCCGTCAAGAAGTGTAAGAAAATAGTGAACTAGTTTTTGGATCACATTAGCTAGTAAAAGACCAGCTCAGCTAATATATTGCCATTTCTGTCTAACCTTGTAGATCAAATTGCAGATTACCTCTTCTTGAACTACAAAATAGCTCCTAGCTACTAGTTAGTTTTCAACGGAACCACGCCCTCATGTACAGACGCCAACACATCAACTTATCCCAAACTGTTAAAGGAGGTCACTAAAATCTGGCCAGTTAATGTACCGAGGTACACTTTATGGAAAAAAATACTCTATGAAACGCTGAATAATATAGCAGAACCTATTTGTTTGTTAGTTATTTGAAAAAGACAAAAAATAATAATTTCCGTTTGAATACGTGAACCAAATCGTGAGTTAAAAAGAAAATCCGGGAAGAATAGCCAAGTTTTCTGAATCAGAGGGTCAACAGGAACCAATTCACGAAGGAAAACGGAATACAACAAGGAATAGCCAAGTTATTAAATAAAAATACGAATCGCAAACGAAAACAACGAAGCACCCCGAAACGCCGAAACGAACAGAATGACATTAAGTTGTATTTTACATTTTGTAGCGTTTTGTTACTTGCAGAGAGACAATTATTTGCTGATTTTAATTGTTTCAGGACCATTAAATTATATATTGATAAAAATGGACGACAAGTAGATGCATTAGCAATAATTAACAGCAAATAAAATATTTTTAAACACTACAGGTTTTGGAGAAGTCTGATACTAAACGCAATTGAACATCCAATGTTACCACATGATAAAAATGCGTTACAAGTAATTAACAACTTTATTAATTTATTATCTAGTTTTATCTAAATATTTGATACGTTTTTCGGAATCCTCGATTTTTTCTCTACATTTTGGTATCTATGCACCTCAAGGTACAAACGTGGCCAAAGATGTATGGACTATTAGTGACCTCCTTTCTTCAATAAATGTTCAACTCTATACCATAAACATAAAATTCAAAGTCTAATGAGGAAAATTAACAGTTTGCAGTAGTTTGATGTGCAGGCGTGTATACGTACTATTCACAATGAAAGATGCGCGTCGTAGCGCATTTTACATTCCGGGTAAAGTAAAAAATTTTTGTGTTCTTTTTTCGCTACTCGAAATTTTTTATAAGTTAAGTGTCTCAAATAATACGCTATGCCAAGAATAGGGTTAAAAGTGTCAAACACTGGTGCCACTACCCTATAGTCTTTTGAGAGATTGCTGTTTGCGTTATGGCCTTTACAGTGTAACCGGAAAATCGGTTTTTGAGGGCGGCGAGAACCTTAAAGGGTTCCTCAAGTCGTGTGATCGCAACACCCTCATAGGGTTTCTAGAGGGGATGTCATCACGTAAGCGTGTCCACGTCTCCTAGATTCTCCGAGGCGTTCGGGTCGGATCAAAAGCGGAACAACCCGAGGGCGCCTCTCGCTAGTACCATTTATGCAAGAAACTTTTACAAGCAAGTATGTAAGCGCGATGAAATTCAGCTCCTATCTAAAATTGTATACAATATTTCTTAAAACTATGGTCAATTCATGATAATCGTTCATTCACACGACTTGCCAGCAAACAAATAAGTCATAACAATTAATTAATAAATAAAGTTAAAAAAAAACAATAATATTTCAATGGCACAAATGGTAGACTAGAAAAGTATATTGGTTACCTTAATGTTATTATTGTAAAATTATTATTTAATAAATATTGTGCAAAGATTACCCGTAAAAGGAATAAAGAACGGCAATAAAATAATCCCGTCAATAATTAATTAATTACTCAAATATGAACGGAACAGCTGACTTTCAATCGCAATTGCAAATATTTCGATTAAATTACACAAACATTTTAAATATATTTAAAATTACACATTTATATTTATATATATATCATCAGAAATCACATTTACAATAGTCTTTAGGTACACCAATAATAATAATAAGCTATTTTTAGGGCTGCCCCCTTTTTGAGCAAAAATAAAGTATATTGGATATAAAAAAGGATGAATGAATTGTATAAAAAATAAAGTGTTTTTTATGTACCTAAATTGTATTGAATTTTAGTAATAATCAATATATCTGGTTTAACCAAACGTGTTAAAGACTATTGTTTTAATTTTTTTTATTTTTTTTTATTTACTTAACATATTTAAACATATTTTTTTATAATTACAATAATACTTTATTATAAAGTAAGAGCGGCAGCCCTAGTCATTTCATACAACACTAATCTTATACAATAACACCAAAATATTGGAAGGCAAATTTTTGTAAAAAGGGAGTAGAAAATTCAAGGTTTTTACATTAGGTAAAAGAGATATAAGAATAGATAGGTATACATCATCATTCTTAGCCACAATAATCCCACTGCTGGGCAAAGACAATCAATCAATTAAATTTTTGCAAAAGCACCCCAATTGCGGTTCAATTCCCAAGTCGGGCAAAATGTGTCCCAAATTTGTTAACACATACATTTGTGATCACCAACCCGCTTTGGCAAGCGTGGTGATTAAGCCAATACCCATCATTTGTAGCGATGCGATGACTTGATTTCAACCATGGAGCCCTTTGCCCAGCAGTGAATAGGCTATTTACTTACTTACCACAGAAAATGGATTATCTGCGATAATCCTAAAAATCAAACCATATATTTATGAAGATCCTGAAAGTAGCTCGAACACTTCTTTCTCTAATATTCTTTTATTATGTTGTCAGCAAACATTCTAAAATTTTTACATATTTAGATCCATATAGATAGTTTTGAATTTTACCCATACTCCAAAAACTGTCAATTGCAGACCACAATTGACACATGAATTGTTTAAAGATTATTTTTAAATGAGCACAATAATAACAATCATTTTAACTCACCTAGAATGCTAATACGATTGTGTAATGCATGGGCTCACGTCAGTCAGTAGTGCAACAGAGCTATGGCAAGGGGATTGAACCACAAATGCTTGCATTCAACTCTAGCATCTATCTGTAATCATTTACATTTTTCTACATTCTTTAATTCATTCACAACCTTCTTGTAACTTTTTGCATTTATGCGCATTCAATTGATATCTGAAAGCGAACGTTTTACCACAATGTTTACATTCAAACGGTTTCTTTCCCGTATGAGTGTATGAATGGGACGTCAATCCCGGTTTGTTCACAAAGCTTTTATCACACAAATTGCACTTGTAAGGTCTTTCGCCAGTATGAATCCTCTTATGACGCACTAGCCCAGAGCTATCCACAAAGGTTTTAGCACACACATCACAGAAAAATGGTTTTACACCAGTATGGGAGCGTTCGTGAACAACTAAACACTGTTTGCTGGTAAACTCTTTATTGCAGAAGACACAACGCTGCTTCTTCCCTATATGCTTGTTCAAATGATCTTTATACACCTGCCAATTCAGATATCTCTTCTCGCAATGCTTACATTTATACGGTTTTGTGCCGCTGTGAGCTCTAATGTGGTATAGCAAAGTCGTTTTTGCTGCAAACACTTTGTTACACATATCACATATGAATTTCTTGTGTATATGACGGAAATAATGCTCTTTGAATCTTTGTTTGCTGTACAACACAGCTTTGCATACATGACAAGGGTATGCCCCGTTAACAAGCGTTGGACTGTGTAGATCCATTCTATTGGTTTCCTCGATTTCATCGCAAATTTGTTGTACTGTATCTACAATATTTTCATCGGTAACTTCTATGTCTATCAAAGCTTTTTCTGAATCTGGTTTATGTGGACATTTGTGGTGTTGATAACTTCTTAAGAAACTGTAGTCTTTACCACAGTATTTGCATACGTACGGTCTCACATGCATGTGCTTATTTATATGTGCTTCTATAGTGTATTTGCGGGTAAAACTCTTCTGGCACAAATCACATGTGAATACAGTATTATTTTTGCATTTGTGGTTCTTCAATTGTATTCGAGTTAAAAAGATTTTCATACAACCGTTGCAAGGAAATGATTTGGTATCATAATGTACTGGCTTATGTTGCAGTAGATGTAACTTTTTCGAGAAAGATTTTTCACACACTTTGCACGAGTACGGTGTTTCACCGGTGTGAATGTACGTATGCTCATTAAACCCTATGAGGCTTCTGTAAGTCTTCGGGCAATATGTGCATTGGTATGGTTTCTCAATGTGCTTGCGACGTGTATGCTTTTCCATAGCAGTTTTAGTTGTGAACTTCTTCGTACAAAATTTGCATTTGTGTTTAGCACGCTTCTTCTTCGATGTTTTCTTTTGTGTTGCTGGTGTTGGTTCTGGTAAAACTGTACCTTAAAATACAAAAGATATATATAATATAGACACTAGACGACAAGTGATAAAACGTATCATAGTTATATAGTATTGAAATATTTATAAAATTTATAAAATACAGTAAAAAAATTAAACGCCTACCCGACCCAGTCAGGAATCGAACCTGGGTCTTCCGCAATCCGGGCGGCTGCACTGACCGCTATGCTACCGGGAAGGCTGACGTAAGCGCTGAATTTTGAGAAAAGATGAAAGAAAGATGAGAAACAGATGAAATACCACAAATTTGATAACACCACGCTATAGTAAATTTTTACTTTTTATTCTCAATCTAATATATATATATCTCTCGTTGTAACTTTGATCGATGTTTTAATAATAGTGTTACAACGAACTACAAGAACTTTTATATTGTTAGTTGCTGCTACGGAACCCTTCATGGGCGAGTCCGACTCGCACTTGGCCGCTTTTTTTGAAAGTTTGTTTTTGTGCATTTTCACCGTCACCGGACATTTTGGGGCGGCAAAAAACTTAAAGGGTTCCACAAGCCGTGCCAAACGAAACACCGTCAGAGGTCTTCTAGAGGAAACGGCATCACGCACTAGTGCGTGTCCCCGTGCCCTACTAGATTCTCCGATTCGGATCGTATCGGGAGCGGAACAACCCGAGGGTGCCTGTAAAGGTTGGAGCCTCAGCTCGGGAGTCAACCAAAGGGATCCGATTCAGTTTTATAATTGTTGCAACTTATGGTGACACCACCGTCCACTGGAGCGGAGCTGACAAGAACCTCTGTGGTTTAGTGCCTTTGCCCACCCCGATATAAAAATGTTGGTTTTGTTTTTACTTTTCTGTGTATGTGTGTGTGCAATAAAGAGTTTTATCTATCTATCTATCTATCTAAGACCACCGGATCAGATCCAGAGGTCTCGGGTTCGATTCCCAGTGGGGGGTACATGTTGTGTACGCGGTTTGGTTGGTGGTAGGTCTAGCCAAAGCCGTACAATCTAACTTCTGCTAACCCTCGCTGCCACCTCTGAGATGTCCTGACGGATCTTTAGCTCACAAGCCGCAGGAGAAGGCCGATTTCCTGGCCGGACTTTTTGCGGCTAACTCCCGAATCGATGACTGCAATGCACAGCCATCTACAATTCCTCACTGTGGCCACACAATGCCTGATATTAAAATCAGTGTGATGTACGTGCAGAGCTGCAGTCAATCGATGTTCGGAAAGCTAATGGCCCTGATGGCATCCCAGCGATAGTTTTAAAAATGTGTGCAGCGGAGTTGTCCCCCGTGTTAACTCGTCTTTACCATCTCTCGCTTTCTTCAGGTTGTGTGCCAGAATCTTGGAGAGATGCTAATGTGCAACCGGTTCCGAAAAAAAGGAGATCGGAGATCGGAGATCGGATCGGAGATCGGATCGGAGATCTTCAGTTTTGTGTAAAATCATAGAGCGGATTCTAAACAAACAGCTTATCCGCTACCTAGAAGAACACCCCTTAATTCACAATCGCCAATACGGGTTTCGGCCGAAACGGTCAACGGGTGATCTTCTAGCGTTCGTTACACATTTCTGGGGTGAGGCTATTGATAAGCGTGACGAATCGGTGCCTGTTAGTCTTGACGTAGTCAAGGCTTTTGATCGGGTCTGGCATAAAGCCCTTCTCTCCAAGCTCCCGGCATACGGTCTGCCTGCTCAGTTCTGCAACATGAGCGTAGGATCCGAGTACTCACAGACAGAGGTGCTTCGCGATTCATGTCAGTGAACGCTGGTGTCCCTCAGGGGTCCGTTCTATCCCCCACGCTGTTCCTTCTGCATATCAATGATATGGTTCCACTTGGAAATATTTATTGCTATGCAGATGATAGTACAGTGCACGGCGGGTATAACGGTCACCCAGCGGCTGGGCAGGCGACCTGCCCAGCCGCGCTTCTCTTCAGTCTCAACTGAAGAAAAGCGAGTAAATCTTATCATTGAGCTCAATCGGGTATTGGACCTCATATCTAAATGGGGCTCCAATGACCTTGTTGAGTTCAATGCCAAGAAAACACAAGTATGCACGTTCACGGCAAAAAAAAGTCGCCATTCCTACCCCTTCCCTCTCTTCGAGGCACATCAGTCGGCCTGCAGAGCAATATTAACATGCTCGGTATGGAGATTCGCTGCGATATCTGAACCAGAGGGATAGTCTCTCTGGATCGAAGCCGTAATAAACAGCGTCTCGTATACTCGGTGTCCTGAACAGGGTGCGGCGAAACTTCACGCCGGATCAGTTGTGCCTTTTGTACAAGACATATGTGCGATCTTGCGTGAAGTATTGCTCGCACCTTTGGGACGGTTCCGCAAAGTACCTTCTCGATGCCTTGGACAGATTGCAGCGGCGCGCTATACGCATTATCGGCAATGCAGAGGTCACTAATGCTCTTGAGCCCCTGCAATTGCGTAGAGATATAGCGTCACTCAGCGTATTCTACCGCATATACCACGGCTAGTGCTATGAAGAACTCTTTGACCTCATCCCACCTTCTCCCTTCCTCCCTAGGAGTACGCGTGCTGCTCTCCGGAGTCATCTACTGTCTCGAACATTCCATCGCGCACAAAGAAATTTGGTGACTCGTTTCTTTGTCGCACTTCCAAAAAATGGAATAGTCTACCAGCACACGTTTTCCCTTCTTCCTATGACATGGGGTCCTTCAAACGAGGCGTGAAGGCACCTTGAGGGCTGGCAGGGTGAGGGTGACTGATGCTGCGTTGTTTTCACGCTGCACCAGTTGTCTTCGCGTCTGGACTCCATTTCCACTTAACATCAGGTGGAGTGGAGTCATTTGCCGAGCTATGAATAAAAAAAAAGTAAAAAGAAACCTACTAATATAAAATAAAATACATACCTACACACAATATATTAGGTTGGGGAAAAAGTCTTTTCGCATATAGTATGCATGAACTTGTAATAAAATCTCTTTAACTATACTGGCTAGTTTTGGTATAATTAAAAGTTTAAATTTTAAAGAAGTTAATTCCAAATTTAAATTAGGAAAATGTGTGATTTTAATTTGTTTTTCTTACTGTCAAGATGAGTGAATCTAATAAAGAAATTCGATACATTTTAAAATTTTACTACAAAAAAGGTTAAAATGCAACGAAAGCCGCGAAAAAAATTTGCGATGTTTATGGACCTAGTGCAGTGTCTGTAAGAGTAGCATAAATTTGGTTTATCTACACTAATATTGTAACATTCTACTTATGTTTCCAATACTTGACTTATAATTACTACTGTTATAGCGCAGACAACAAAACACTCAATTTAAGCAATTTCACATGATGGTATAATATCCACATCGATATCGTAAAATCTCATTATAACATCAATAAAACGCGACCAATTAACCTGGCGAGCCTTATGTTAAAAATTCTCATACAAGTTGTATAAAATTTTGATATTAGGCTGGCTTTTGAAAACAGTTGGGTTATACTCGAAAACTTCGTCGAAACTACTAAACTTATATACACAAAACTCTTTGGTAAGATCTTGTGCCAATTAAATAAAAAAAGAACAGCGCGCGCTCGCTCCTGATTGGCCCTGCGCGCGCAGCTGCGCTCTCATTGGTTAGATTTTAATGGCGGAAATTTGAACAATTATTATAAATAAACTATTGTCAGCTTTTACTCTTGTTGTTTGACTAATTGCATTAGTGAAGATAAAGTAGTGTATGCAACTGCATATAACACGGGTATTAAAACACTCGTTACGTGTGTTTAATACCCTTCATTATATGACAGTTGCATAAACTACTATTAAGTATTTTTAATCCGGAAATTTTGATGTTAAAGATGCACGTCACTCTGGTCGCCCTATAACGGATAGAATTAAATTAAAAAATATTTTTTTTTACACTCACAACATTTATCTAATTATAGAATGGATGCCATTTTTGAAAAAGTGGAGCAAGATCGGCATGTCAGTAGTTACGACGTAACTGAAGAACTGGGAATTGACCACAAAACAGTTTTGGCGCATTTGAAAAAAACTGGGTACACAAAAAAGCCAAATATTTGGGTACCTCACGAACTCACTGAAAGAAACCTAATGAACCGTGTACTCATTTGTGATTCTTTATTACGACGTAATAAAACCGAACCATTTTTGAAGAAGCTGATAACTGGTGATGAAAAGTGGATCACGAACGACATGAACGTGCAAAAAAGGTCGTGGTCAAAGGCCGGTCAGGCTTCACAGACTGTGTGTGCCGAAACCCGGGTTAACTCGCAACAAGGTGATGCTGTATGTGTGGTAGGATTGGAAGGGCATTATTCATTATGAGCTCTTACCACCAGGCAGGACCATCGATTCTGAACTCTTTTGCGAACAACTGATGAGATTAAAGCAAGAAGTTGTGAGAAAGCGGCCGGAATTAATCAACAGGAGGGGTGTGATTTCTCATCATGATAACGCTAGACTTCACACATCTTTAGCCACTCAGCAAAAATTAAGAGTTTGGCTGGGAGGTGTTAATGCATCCGCCGTATAGTCCTGACCTTACACCTTCAGATTTCCACTTGTTTCGGTCTCTTCAGAATTCTTTAGGCAGTGTCAGGTTAACATCACGAGAGGACTGCCAAAACCACTTGTCGCGGTATTTTGATCAGAAGCCCCAAAATTTATATAGCAATGGGATCATGTCTCTACCTACAAGATGGCAAAAAATTATAGAACAAAATGGCACCTACATACTTTAGTTAAATGTAAATAAAATGTATTAAAAAATGTTTTGAATTTTCTTAAAAAATGCGAAGAAACTTTTTCCCCAACCTATTATACAATCTTTGGGCAAACTAAAAAAACTTAAGTATGGCATCGTTTTTGAATCGTTTGTACAACCAAACACACCACAATAACTTGGCCCCATTGTAATTGGTTTCCAAAATCGTACGGAACGCACATACAGGCAAACGCGCGTGCGGTGACGCCGGCCGTGACAGAACGACTAGCGTACTGTTTAACGAGGTACTCTCATATCCGCGACCTTGGGCCCGCCCGGAGCAGGAGTTTCCGTTCTAATTATTGTTTATTCTAATGCCAATATCTATTAATATAATATGATAGATACTTACTAATCTAAAATTTAAAAAAAAAACAAAGAAAATTACCTTCGCGTTCCGTTGAACACATCGGTTCAGCATCATCTTCTACAGGAAGTGAGCAATTGTTTAGGTAATTGACATCAATAATATCTTCTGGCTCTGTAGGAATGCTTGGTATATAGCCATCCATAGTAGTATTACTATTCGGACAAATTGAATAATTGATTGGGTAGCCTACGTCAACATTATCTGATGTCTCAGTAGGTATACTATCGCCTGCTATTACTGTATTGTTATTGGTAAAATTACCTTGATAGTTGATTGGGTAACATACATCAACCTTTTCTGATGGGTCAGTAATAATATTTTGTATATCATTGCCTGTTACTGTACTATTATTAGGAAAATTAGTTTGATAGTTGATTGGGTAACATCCATCAACCTTTTCTGATATTTCAATAGGAATGCTTGGACCATCGCCTGCTATTGTATTAATATCTGTATAACCAGCTTGATAGTTGTTTAGATCACATTCCGCAACAACGATTTCTAGTTGTTTAATAAGAATGTTTAGTATATCATTATCCGGACAAGCTGGATAATTATTTGGGTAACATTCGTCAACCTTCTCTGGTGGCTCAGTAGGAATTATCGGTACATCACCACCTACTATTGTATTACAATCCGTATAACTATCGCGATAGTTATTTGGGTCACAATCCTCACCACCTTTTTCTAGTGGCTCTATGGGAATGTTTAGTACATCATCATCTGGAATTGAATCATTATCCGGACAACAAATTGAAAGGTTGTTATGGTAATAATCCTCAAAATTTTCTGGTAGTTCAGTAAGAATTACTGCTTCATTGTTGCCTACAATTGCATTACTATCTGGGCAAAAAGTTGAATACTCATTTGGGTATACTTGTTCAATATTTCCTGGTGGTTCAATAGGAATACTTGGTATACCATCACTTAAATCTACATTACTATTCAGACAAGTTGAATTATTGTTTAGGTAATTTTGCTCAACATTTTCAGGTAAATGTTCTTCAATACTATCTAGTGGCACAGAAGGAATGCTTATTACATTATTATCCAGACAATAAATTGAATAGGCGTATGGGTAATCTTGCTCCATATTTTCTGAATGTTCGATAGGAATGCTCGGTATACTATCGGTTACATTTGCATTACTATTCAGACAACAAGTTGAATTGTTGTTTGGGTAATCTTGCTCAACATTTTTCTGTGAATATTCCTCAACACTTTCTAGTAGATCAGAAGCAATGCTTGGTACATCACCGCCTACAATTGTATTATTATTCGGACAAGTTGAATAGTCATTTGGGTAATAAAGCTGAACATTATCTTGTGGTTCTATAGAAATGCATGGTATATTGTTGCCTAGCATTGTATTACTTTCCAAACAACAAATTGAATACAAGTTTGGGTAACTTTGCTCATCATTTTCTGGTGCTTCCACAGATATGCTTACATCATCGCCAACAATTGTATTAATATCCGGACAAGTTGAATAGTTGTTTGAGTAATATAGCTCATTATTATCTGGTGGTTTTACAGGAACACTTGCTATATTATCGCCTGCAACTGTATTATTATCTGGAAAACATTCTTTAGCTTTTTTTTTAGAATTTGAATTAATTTCAACTTCAATTTTAATAGTTATAGTGTCAGTTATTAATAATGTCCGATTTCCACGACGACTTGATGTGTGAGTTGATTCAGGTTGTATGTTGAGTCTTGCTGACATTGTGTAAGAAGAATTTCTGGAAATTGTATCGTCATGTTAGCTATTATCATTAGATTTCTAAAAAATAATGTTAAAAAAATTCAATAAGTATAAAACATTAAAATTTATTTTTAACTGATTTTTTTCTAATAAGACGTTACGGCCACTTTTAACTATAACGCCATATTTAACTAAACCATAACATGTCAGGTGTTCATTAGGTGACGTAAAAATGCTAAATTACTTCATTCAGATAGTTTGTTGAGCATAATTTGATTTTCTATCTCTAATTACTAGATATGTTTTTTTTTCATTGGCGGCGCTAGTGAGCGGCGTAAACGCTCTAAAGATATAAATTGAAATATAAAACCATGCTTATTAACCTTTTCTGTATGGAAGGCGTCATATGATGCCAAGAGCAGTAATAGTAGTAGTAAGAGAATAAAGAATCACGAATTTCGTTTACATTATCTGTGGACAGGCGCCATTTTATCGACATAGTCTGAGACGTGATTGGTTGGCCTCCATATTTAAGTAATTCAAAAAAAACTAGCTAGATGTCTTCCTATTAAAATATAATCACAAAGTTGAGCAACAGGGGCCCGACCGCCTAACCGATCGCTTTGACTTCGTGTGTGGTTTATGACGTCATCTTGTCGTTTCGTGCCGCCTATGAAAGCAATATAGAAAGCTATAGCCTTAGCTTTTGATATTGCTTTCATTAAGTGATGCGAGGTGGCAAGATGACGTCATAAACTATACGCGTAGTCAAAGCGATCGGTTAGGCGGTCGGGGGGCAGATGCTGGCATTATAAGATGCCATCCGTATTGTGCAGGTGTTCTTTAAAAAACAAAATGATGGATTTCTAGTGGTGATGGCTATGGCTAGCTAATGGGAGTATATTGATATATTTTTATAAAATTTGTCTCCCTGTGACCACAGACCTTGCAAAGGGTTCGAAACGTCAGGATAAACATTAAATAATAATGTGTAAAATAAACGCAAGTAGATCTGTAAAAGTTGTTTCATTTCAATGTGTAGTGTTCGCGTAAACTTTAGAAAACAATATAGAAAATTTATTTTATAGCAATATGAAGAAGGTATCATGAATAAAAAATATTATAACCATTACAAGGCATTTTTCAACATACATTACGTAACGTTTTTTTACGTAATCATTCGTTTGTCAGGTTTAGTTGTTTTGTCTACTCTCAAATAAATAATAAAATTATTATGTCTGGTGGGGGCAGACATCCTGTTGGAGATGAAAAGTTCGAGGATGTTTATTTTACTTGTTACTAAATAGTAAAACTATAAAATCAATATTTAATAAATACGTTTTTGGGATTTTTTTTACTTTATTTTGCATCTATTTGAAATTAAACTTTGTATGAAAAAAATGAATTGTTGATAAATAATTTTTATCGATATCTATAATTTATCGCGGCCTTGCCTAGTGTTGTATAGAAAGTCATAGTGATCTTAGAGCAGTGTTTCAGTTATAATTGTGCTTTTTTATAAATAATTATCCTTTTATAAACCTCGTCTTGGATAAAATGGAATATTGTCGTCCTGGAATATTGTCGTATTGAAGTGTTTGTGCCAAATGACAATATTCCAGGCTAATTTCCGATTTCCTTTCTTGCCCGGGGTTTTCTGACTTTATCTCTATTTTTAACATATTTATTACTCAAAACTGCTAAGTTTATGAAACAACAGTATCTGGTGAGTGTTTATACCAAATTTCGTTACTCAAGCATTTATAGTTTTGGTAATATATATTTTTAAAGTCGCCCTTCAGTTTGCGTTACTTTTCAACGTCTAAAAAATCCCCGGATGAGATCCCGGAGAGGTTGTTTTGCCTACAAACGCCCCGTACAGAAAGGGTTAATAAAATCAAAACCTGTTGATAATGAGAATAATAATTGTTAGTTAAAAAACAAAATAAATAATAAAGCCTACCTCTTAAATTGTCTCAGAGCTGCACTAAATGCAAGCTGAGATTGAATATGTGAAATAGATTTTTTAACTTCATTACCCTATTTCTGTCTATGCAAGTAAGATCCGCAAAAAGTGCCATCTAATTTTTGGACCGGAATCATCACTTATCATCTGAATCTGTAAAAACATAGTAAGTATATTAGTTAATAGTAGTTACTCAAAATTGTATAAATAAAACTAAATTCACAAACTTTATCTCATGAGAAATTTTATTGTTGTATTATCTACTTTACACAGTAAATAAAGCAAATTTAAAAAAAAAAATATAGTTAGGTATATGTATTTAATTTAAATTTGTTATTTTTTATGTGCTAAAATACTATTTCTGCCTATGTATCAATATGAACCTACATTTAAATAAATTACCTTTTAATAAATACTCTTCTCTTCACATAGATCACATTGTATTTAGGTATTTTGGTATCTAATTATGCTAACACCTAAAATATTCGTCGAGAAGAACATGTTTTTAAAATCCATTTCTCGCAGTGCAACAGCGTATTTCGGTATCTTAAATGTGTATTCTCCATATTAGTTAAACATTTAGAAGTATATTCTTTAATATTTGTATAGTTTTCTATATATTATTCTTATAAATAAAAGGATAAAAACGAAAACTATCGGATCGGAATCAATCGAAGACACACCATTTGAATTTGACAGTGACAATTGACATAGGTGACATACCTAAGGGTGCGTTCCGACCGAGTCACAATTATATTGATTACAGCGTTACGAACGCTTAAAGCCGATCCGAGTCAGATATCACTCAAATCAAATGATAGATGTTGATTTGGAACGCTCTGTCCGAGCTTAAGTTATTCATAACCTCGAACTTTGTTTGTTTTTTTTCTTTTCCTTACAAAAAAGCTGACAAAATCCATGTTAAAAATTATAAACTTAAAACACATGACTCACGTGTTCAAACGGCTGGCGGCGCGGCGCCGTCGCCGGTGATGGCTACTTTTGACATTGACATCTAACTGACAGGACGCTCACAGTAATTTCGCTCCGAGGCATGATCGCTGTGAGCGCAAGATGGCGCAGACAATGACGTCGTGTGTGACGTCACGCTACTCTTCATGAACGCGCTCAAGCGATTCGAAACGACTGTTATCACGCTAATATCGATATGATCGTGACTCGGAACGCACCCTAAGTTTTTCTCTCGGAATTTTTCTTCAATAAAAGACATTGACAGTTAATCGATGTAGTTAACTTTTTTTTTTATATACTTAGCTCGGCAAATGACTCCATCCCACCTGATGTTAAGTGGAAATGAAGTCCAGGCGCAAAGACAACTGGTGCAGCGTGGAAACAAACGTAGCATCAGTTAACTTCACTGCTTCTGCCGGCCCACAAGGTGCTTCTACACGCCTCTCTTGAAGGACCCCATATCATAGGAAGGAGGGAAAACGTGTGCTGGTAGACTATTCCATCTTTTGTAGGTGCGACAAACGAGCCTATTCCTTCCTTAAAGGCCGGCAACGCAACTGTGATTCCTCTGGTTTTGCGGGTGTCCATGGGCGGCGGTGATTGCTTTCCATCAGGTGACCCGCCTGCTCGTTTGCCTCCTTCTAATATATATATAGGTGCGACAAAGAAACGAGTCACCAAATTTCTTTGTGCGCGATGGGATATTTGAGACAGTGAATCGGTGACTCCGAAGAGCAGCACGTGTACTCCTATGAAGAAAGGGAGAAGGTGGGATGAGGTCAAAGAGCTCTTCAGAGCACTCGCCATGGTATAAGCGGTAAAACACGCTGAGTGACGCAACATCTTTACGCAATTGCAGAGATTCAAGAGTATTTGCCACTTCTGCATTGCCGATAATGCGTTCAGCGCGACGCTGCAATCTGTCCAAGGCATCGAGAAGGTACTTAGCGGAACCGTCCCAGATGTGCGAACAATACTCCACGCAAGACCGTACCTGTGTCTTGTACAAAAGGCACAACTGGACCGGCGTAAAGAATCGCCGCAATCTGTTCAGAATTCCGAGTTTTCGTGAGGCTGTTTTGATCACGGCTTCGATGTAGTCCCTTTGGTTCAGATCGCAGCGTATCGTCATACCGAGCATGTTGATACTGCTCTGCAGGCGTATAGATGTACCCTGAAGAATTGGAAGGGGAAGGAATGGTGACTTTTTTGTGTTTTCTTGGCATTGAACTCAACCAGATTATTGGTGCCCCAATTAGATATGAGGTCCAATACCCGATTGACCTCAATGACAAGATTCACTCGATTCACTTCGGTTTCGACCCGCCCTGCCACTGGGTGACCGTTATATCCTCCATGGACCGTACTATCATCTATTCTATCTATGCAGAAGGAACAGCGTGGGGGATAGACCGGACCCCTGAGGGACACCAGCGTTCACTGACATGAGCCGCGAAGCGCATCCATCAGATATAACACGGATTCTGCGCTCATGCAGGAAGCCAGCGACCTAGTTGCAGAACTGAGCAGGCAGACCGTATGCCGGAAGCTTGGAGAGAAGAGCTTTGTGCCAGACCCGATCAAAAGCCTTGGCTATGTCAAGGCTAACAGCCACCGACTCACCACGCTTGTCAATAGGCCTCACCCTAAAGATGTGCAACAGTGCAACGTACGCTAGAAGATCACCCGTTGACCGTTTCGGCCGAAACCCGTATTGGCGATCGTGAATGATGGAGTGTTCTTCTAGGTAGTGGACAAGTTGTTTATTTAAAACTAGTGACCCGCCCCGGCTTCGCACGGGTGCAATGCTGATACTAAATATACTACAGAATGTCTTTATATACAACGTTCACAACTTTTTTGTCATTAGACATTACAAACATGTTTTCTTTAGAGGTTACTCTTGAAAGAGCGACATATAGGTAATTGGCCATGTGAAAAACACTCAACGCTGAAATCTAAGCCTGCAATATTGAAAGTTTGACCCTGCGATTTATTAATGGTCATTGCAAATATATCTTTACCGGAAATTATAGGCGTTCAAATTGGAATGGTAAATCCGATGGTATCAGAGAAATTCAGGGAATCAATACATCTTCTCCGGTACCACATCCGGTGAGTATTGTGCACACTATTATGAAAGTTTTTAGTGATTTTACCAGCAAACGCGTGCCATTGCAAAGTTTAGGTGGATTCAGGTTTCTTAATAAAATAACAGGACAACCTACTTATAACACCATTTTATGAGGAGGGAGTCCAGACGGGTTCAAAGAATTAAGAAATTCTGTAGGAAAATGGACAGCTTCTTCCAAATCGAGAACAGTATCGACCGAGTAGTATATTTGCGTCGGCGCATCAATCTTTGAAAGAATCAAGTTACCTTTACCTTATCTACTTGTTCGTTAGTTGGTGACAGAATAGCTCTTTCTTTTTAACCAAGATATAGCCTTACAACTTATGTTATCAATGTCGGGATAGACATTGTTGACTAACTCTTGGATGTTGTCTGTCAAAACACAAAGGTTTTCTAGGTTAATCCTTCCATCACTTTGTGTTAACTCTCCATTACCAACATTTAGCAGCATCTCTGAAAAAAGCCTGTTCTTACGTGAAGACAACGAAACCCTGTTTTTCCTGTACCTCCTGGGGCATCAAGGAAAAATATTTTTCCTTCATTATTATCAATTGATGATAGTAATGTAGTGAATACTTTTTCTGATCGACGTTCAATCGTGGCTCATCTTGAGCTACGCTATGTATACGCATTTTAAATCTGTAATATCTTCGAAAATATTCATTCAAATTACATGCTGTAAAGGGCCACATTAATCTATATTAAATGCACAATGTATTTAAGGTACTTAATTGGATAAGGATTAATGCTGTATTGCTTAAAATCGCTTCGTAAATAGCCCCCCGGCCGGTACCGCCGCAACCGTTATGTCCCTGTATTTTAAATCTGTAATATCTTCGAAAATATTCAATTAAATTACATGCTCTAAAGGGCCATATTGATCTATATTAAATGCACAATTTATTTAAGGTACTTAATTGGATAAGTAATTATGCTGTATTGCTTAAAATTGCTTCGTAAATAAGCCGTTATTTCTCGTAAAAAGTAAAGGACAAAAAAATGATTATTGTGGGTTATCTCTAAGAGATAGACATATACCGTCGCGGACTTTTTTGTAGACCTTTTTAAGGTGTACAATACTGTAGTACATTATTTTGATCTATCTCGTAGGGTTCAGCCAGCGTTTGCAATGTAATCGCAAAAAAATGTGAAACCTCTTCAATTATCAGTGTTTCTCTACTATATTATGCATGCATTGCAGCATGTATTATACACACAAACCTTCCTTTTGAATCACTCTATCTATTAAAAAAAACCACATCAAAATCCGTTGCGTAGCTTTAAAGATCTAAGCATACATACATACATAGGGACAGCGGGAAGCGACTTTGTTTTATACTATGTAGTGATGATGCGCTCCATTACTTTGCACAAAACTGAAGTTACGGCTATGGGGCGGTAATTCGATGGATCTGACCGATCTCCTTTTTTGGGGACCGGTTGCACATTAGCTTCTCTCCAAGATTCCGGCACACAACCTGAAGAGAGCGAGAGACGATAAAGGCGCGTTAACACGGGGGACAACTCCGCTGCACACATTTTTAGGACTATTGGAGGGATGCCACCAGGACCATTAGCTTTCCGGACATCAATTGACTGCAGCTACGCACGGACGTCACGATGCCTGATTTTAAAATCGGGCATTTTGTGGCCACAGTGAGAAATTGTAGGTGGCTGTGCATTGCAATCATCGACTCGGGAGTTAGCCGCAAAGAGTTTGGCCAGGAGATCGACTTTCTCCTGCGGCTTGTGAGCTAAAGTTCTGTCAGGAAATCTCAATGGTGGCAGCGAGGGTTGGCAGAAGTTCGATTGCACTGCTTTGGCCAGACACCAGTAGCTACGGCTGCCCGTAGGATGCGTCAGTAGTTCTTGGCCGACTCGTGCAACGCGCTGGGCATCCGCTCTAATGTAAGCTCTTTTGCAGGACTTGGTGGCATTATTATAGGCTGCTTTCAGCGAGCGGGTTTCGGGATCCCCAAGAGCTTTACCCCTGATCCAAGCGCTGTGTGCCGCCTGCTTGTTATCAGTAGCGTTGGCACACTTGCGGTTGAACCATCGGTTGCGCCTGTCTTTGCTGATGAGACCTATCTCAGCGGAATATAGTATTCCATCCCTAAAACTATCTCATCAGCAACTGCAGTCGCACTAGCTGTCGGGTCCTTCCCACTGAAGCAGCGCTGCCCCCAAGGAACGGATGCGAAATAGTCCCGCATACCATCTTAATCTGCCGACGAGTAGTGCCAAATCTGGCGTTTCGATACCGCTGAAGGCGGTAGCGGGGCCAGAGGCACTTTACTGGATACCAAGCAGTGATCCGAAGATCCCAAAGGAGCTCGAACCTCAACTCGGTAGCCAGCTGGGCGATTCGTCAGCAGAAGGTCCAACAAAGAGGGCGCGTGACCGACTACGTCTGGGATCCTGGTGGGCTGGTTCACCAGTTGAGTCAGGTCGTGCGTGAGAGCGAATGCGTGGGCAGTTCTTCCAGCATGGTCAGTTTTGGAGGAACTTAACCACAACTCGTGGTGAGCATTGAAGTCCCCCAAAAACACCAATTCCGCCGATGGAAACCGCTCCTGCGCATCATCTGCTACCCGACTAAGATGGTCCATAAATCAAGTTGTCTCCATGTCACCATTATGGGATCGGTAGACGCAGACGTAGACACGGCTATGTGAGCCCAAGTCGACGTGTACCACAAGGAGAGAAAAGGAAGGGTCCTCCAGACAGCGCAGACGGCGACAGCGAACATCCGTCCGAACGAACAAGCAAACTCCGGCTTTGGCTTTAAAGGATTCTTCAAGCACAAAGTCCGGAAAGTGCAGGTAGCTGGTGTCGGCCGGACAGACTATTTGAGTCTCCGTCAAAAACAACATTGCTGGCCGTGCCGTCTCAAGATAGTGGTGGACGGCAAGGAGGTTTGCATGGAGTCCGCGGATGTTAGCGAACTCGACCTCAAACGGTAAAGTTGTGGTGGGGGTGTGCACCGCTGTAGGACTAGTTTTATTGTGAGGCGCTGTCATGGTGGAGAAAAGGAGGGAGGCGTGAATCGAGGAAATGCTACCGCGATGCAAATAGTCAAAGTGCAGCGGCCTGTTTCACCAGGGATCTGCCTACAGATGAGTATCATTAACCCGCCGAACGGAAGGGCCCCCGAACCCCCCCGGGAATGGCCGCCGGGACCCCACCTTCCGGTCACCAACCGGCACGACGGACCACCCCGAGATTATGCGTGGCATGGTGAGGCAGCCTCACGAGCTGGTTAGGCTCGCTTGGGCCCCTGTACTGTGCCACGGGCGGCCAGTGGGACAGCCGTTTCTACGGGTCTCCCTGGTCGGTGGGTTAACGAAGTCCTCCTGGCACTGGTTTGACGGAAGCCTCCACAGACCAAGTGCATCGCAGTTACATCCACTCGAGCTCTGGTTATACGCTGGCTGATCCCGAAACGCGACCGACAAGTCAAGGTCACTTGCAAATTTTACACCATGCGTACGGTGGTCACTAACCAGGCGGCCAAGCCCTACCACGCAGTGAAGCATATGGAAGCTCGAAAATCCGATAGTCACCTCTTACGACACCCACCGGAGGAGAGGGGTGGAGAATAGTATTCTTTCTCCGTCTCTGCACGGATAAAAAACAAAAAAAAGACTTCTTGGCGGGAAAGTGAAGAGTCATGTCTGCCGGTTTTGTTTTATTTTCTAAAATTTGTGTTATGTGGAATATTAATGTGAAATAATGGTGGATTATTAACCGTTAAGTGTTCGTGAGTGTGCATGAGTGTTGGCTAATGAAACAAAACAGTGCAACGGCACTTTTCAAATTCTCTCAAGAATTCCGCGTGAGAACTTAGTAAAGCCCCACATCTTTACTAAGATACTCGAGGGGTTGGGGGGTATATCATTCTCACTTTTTATTTCTATTATCATTCATCATCATCCTATATAGTTTATTATATATATAGTCTTACTAATGAATTTAAGAAATTAATGACATGGCAGCATGGTCTATGACCTTAGCCGGTTCCTCAGGGAACAAACTACACTTTTAAAAAAAATTAACATAAAAAAACTTTATGTAAAGGGACTAAAGTCCTACAGCCTTTAAAAGAAAATGTACTGCTCATAATTAAGTTCTCTTTTTCTCTTCCAACTGAAATAAAAATGTTACCTATAATCTCAGTTATTTCTCTTCTGAGCTTAAAATAGTTTGGTCTGTCATGAAAATAGCTTTAACGAATAGTGATAGTTATTAATTAACTTTTAATCAATTCAATACCCCAGAATACTGGATATTTATTTATTTATTATTTATCTACTTAGAAAACTGGACAACTGCAAGCATTTTTTATAGATATTTCCTTTTAAGGAAGTACCTATTACAGTTTTTACTATACCTAAATATTAGGTAATAATTCTTATTCATGTCCAATGGTAGGTATACCTACATATTTATTACCTACTAATTAAAATTTTCTTTCTCCTTTAAATTCTCCCAAGATAAGAAATAAGTACTTACAAACCAAAACATTCTAGGAAACATTTATTATACTTAAAATTACATAATTAATCTGCATAATAGGAACTGAACAAAACATATTGATAGATTTTTATCAAACAAAGCTTAAAAAATATATAAAATCAATCTTTCAACAAGAACTTTCATGTTACCTATTTGTCACTAAGTTATGTCCTACTTAGAGGACTACAACCATAAGAATTACAACTGCAAGTCATTTTTGGGGTGTTACATGCTCCTTTCTATGGAATACTAAACAAGATTTTCTCATAAAATATCTCCCACATAAATCACACATGAGTTTCCTAACGATATGATGGCTGACCATGTGTTGTAACAAAGAGTTTTTAGTCAAATAACTCTTTCCACATTTATCACAGATAAACTTTTTTCGTTGCATAATAAAACAGAAATGGGTATTAAAACTTCTCTGGTTGGCACAGTTTTCACCACACATACAACGTATTATTCTGTAATTTTTCATAATGACTGTTTACAAATTTCTTTTCTGCTGCAACGTTCGGTTTTCGTAAGTACAGCTGTTGAGAAGTGATAGTTACTACTTTAATAATTGTGTGTAACCGCTATTTGTTGTTGTTTTTAAACACCGGTTCTTGAAAAACATTGTTTCATTTCTCTGAAAACAAAATTATTAAATGTAGGTAGGTAAGTAGACTGCAAATGCATTTAAAAAAGATCTTTAGCCGTTTTAGAAATTTTCACACTATTATGGAATGAAAAACTTACGTTTTTATACAGGTGATTTTAAAATTAGTGAATTACCTACTTGATTTTAATGAACGGAAAGAAAACTGTGCCAAAGAAATTATTTTTGCCAATCGCAAAGCAAAGCAAAGCAAGCACAGCAAGTTTTTTAGTTTTCAAACTAGCAACAATTTTTTAATTAATTATCATCTTAGTTCGGATAGGCAACTGGATCTAACACTTACAGCTTATTATTAATTTCATAGAATTAATGCATTTTTTAAACTAACAAATATGATCCACACACTTAAATTATGTAAGTAAATGTTTACTTACGTATTTATTATGTTGTATAGTTATATACATAATAATTATATGCGCCTAGGCGCCTCTATCCATGAAGCTGTATGCCTCTATCACGGCCTCAGAATGACTTTAGTTATTGTCCCGGGTTCGATTCCCAGTGAGGGACCCACAGTTAGCATCTCTAATAAGTCTGTGGACACACAATTTTGTATTATTTGTAAGGTAGAACTTGTTTTAAGTCCGCCTAACGGGCGACTACAAATCGTTATAGTATGACATACATAGGATACCCAGTACCTCAGTAGTTTAAAATATCATCTCGAGTTCCTTCGTGCTTCGAAAGGCACGTCTTTACATGCCGTTGCCGTTGGTCCCGGATCCCGTCCCGGCTGCATTAGCAGTCGCACAGAATAAGTAATAGTAGTATACTACAGAAAGATAACTCTGTGACAACAAACATGCGAATTTAAACCTATTCACATCTTAGTGTGGCGTATACGCGTAATCGAATAAACAGTTTTAGAAGATAATTTAATTAAGAACACAGAGTTTGGCTTTACGCGTGGCCATATTAATTAAACAAAAACTCGATAGAAACTGCGATAAAGAGCGCGCGCGCGTCATATCGAGCGCTGAGCGCGTGCGTGACACCACACTGAATTAGCCGCCATGCTGGTGGCCGCGCGGCGTAGGTTAATTTATACCTACAGCGCGGAGTGTGCCAGGCCTTGAACTCGTTGACAACCACTAATCCGCACTTTGGGCCCGTATCTTATACATTTGTATGGAAAGCTCGTTCGTGCCCCAGCAGTGGGGACATACACACGGCGGCAGATCAACCTACCCAAAGCTGTCAAATTTCTCTAATTAATATTGATCCTTATAACCAAACGATAAAGTTCAAAATTGATTATAGAAATTTGACAGCTTTGGGTAGGTTGATCTGCCGCCGCCGTATACATACAATGAGCTGGTGATTATGTACACGTATTTCCTCCTTCCGACGACAACACGGGGTCTTAAGCGAGGTGTGAAGAAGCAAGTTGCTGGTCGGCAAGGCTAGGAGACGGCTAGTGGAAAGAATCCTTGTCCTGTAGGTCTGCTGAACATTTGGCAGCATCGAGCAGAGTAACTGGCCTAACTTTCTATTAAAACAAAAAGAGTTACGCGATAACGCGATAGAAAGAGACAGTTTTCGTTGTCGCGATCGCGACTAGCGACCGTCTTTTAGCTACGCCTTGCAATCTGATTCTGAATTGAACTTTATTTTGTCGCAGCTAGAATCGCCTTTTAGTTTAATGTTTCTTCGGAGTGACTTCTCTAGCCCTCCCTACTCTGTGCCATTAGGGGAAAGGTAATGTAATAAAATATTTTGTTAAAATAATAGTTTATTAAATAACAACGATCTGTAGCTTGCAATCCCTTGGCCTATATGTATATGCTTGGAGTTCAAAACCCATAGTATAAATAAATTTAAAGACATGAATGACACTTAGTTCTTTCAAGAAACCAGAACATGGTCTAAAACTTTTTTTTTTGTACAGCCCTTATTGGTTATTAATAAATAAATAGTTTTTTGCATTAATTAATTATAATTGTTTTTTAAACTACTGGCCGCTCTGTGTTAATTCCTAGACTTATAGAATAATAATCTAAGTACTTTAGTGATAAACATGTCATATTATCATCATCATCTTCAGCTTATATGAGTCCACTATTGGACATACATACATAATTTAAATAACAACCCTATTTAAATGAAACATATTATTTTTGACTTTTTAGTTTTCGTTACACATCATATAACATAAGTACACATTCTTTAATTATTTGTTGAAAGTCTTTAAAGTTGGTTGACTTGGTTAACGATTGTGAATGCCAAGCTTGCTTCTTTTTTTCTCTTTCTCTAGGTTTCGTTCTACCTCGTAGAATCTAGTAGGTTACGTGATCGTGATGCCATCCTCTTTAAAAACCCTCTCGAGAATTATGGGCATTTATAATTTTTCGCATATCTTGTTGCAAAAAAACTTCTGAGGATGTTCCATCACAATGGCTTTAGGAACCTTCAATTCCTCGCCGCCTCCAAGTCTGGTTACACTGTAAAGGCCATTTAGGGCAACAGCAATCTCTTTGAAAAAAAACTATTTAAAGCAGTGGTTCTTAACCTTTTAGCAGTTAGCTTTTCACCAAATATCTGTCTTGCCAGGGACCACGCGGTTGTTTTACATCACGCACGTCAAGGTCGTCAAGTCTTGTTTATCACGATTACGATGGCTTCGCGGACCACTTGGAATGCCTCCTGGGACCACCAGTTAAGAACCACTGATTTAAAGGCACCCACTCCAAATGGAACTTTGCAGTTTGAGCAGATATGGAAACATAATTGCATTGTCAAATTGTAGCATCAGTTCCCTAGTTCAATACCTACTTGCTATTTGTAGGTAGGCGACAACAAAATGGATTAACAACACAATTATTGTTCCATTCAGAGTTATACTGTAATCTCTGATTCTGTAAAATGTCATATTTAACATAACTGTTGACCGTTCAGTTTGAACGAACCACTCAATCATCATCAATGGGTCTTCCATGACAATTGTGTCTCCTTAAACTGCGTTCTATCCCATACTCTTTGCGACAAACCGTACACACAAAAGGCCTTACCCCCATATGTTTATGCATATGCGACGTCAAACTGTCTTTGTATATAAACTCTTCCGGACATATAGTGCATTTAAAAGGTCTCTTTTTCTTCCAATTACATTTATGTGCTAACAAATGTATATCATCCATGAAAGTTTTTTTGCATTTATCACAGAACTGTCTAAAATGTGTCCTCTCGTGGATTTTAAAGCCTCTACGTCTTGTAAACGCTCGCTGGCATACGTTACATACGAAAGGCTTTTCGCCCGTGTGTGTTCGTATATGTTCTCTAAGGCTGACTCGATTTGTGTAGCTTTTGGAGCAGTACGTGCACTTGTGTGGTTTGAGACCGCTGTGGCCACGGAGATGGTGTTTTATAGTGGACTTTGAGGCAAAGCTTTTGTCACAGAGGGCACATATGAAACGGGGTTTCAGTTGAGAAGTATTTGTCTTTTTCTGTTGTTGTTTCACTTTACTTTTTTTCCCTTTAGTTTTAGTATCACCTGGAAAAGAAGGTCAAGTTAAATGATTCATTGACGATTTTATAACCTCATGTTATGATCATCACGGATATCAGCTTGACTTACAAAATGGCAGGAATTGTGGAGATCTAATTGAGACATTTATGAGTGTTTCTATGGACATAATGACTTACAGAATTGGGAAATATTATTCATTCATACAACAACATACATCAAAGAGGCCAAAACCTTTAAAAATATACCAATTCTCAAAAATAAACCGAATTTATAAAAATAAAGTGCAGTTTACCTTTGCAGCTGAAAACAGGGAAACCAGTAAAGAGATGGAAAGATGATATATGTAGGGTTGGATGGATGAACATGGTAACAAGACTGGCCAGAGATAGGAAAGGATGAAAAGGGTTGAAGGAGGCCTATGCCAGAGGGCACACACGCACACAGAAAACAAAGAGAATGGTTCAACATCACAAATTCTTTTATTGTTAACAATGTTACATTTTTCTGAGCCATTTAGGCTATTATTATTACCTTTGCAGCCTACAGGCCATTCTGGTGATCCAGACTCAGGGTAATACCTCACAACAGGAATGTTGATTGCATTAGCCTCTTCCTCACCATTACTATAATCACCCAAGTTATTTATATCTGGTGTCACCGTTATTTCTATCTCAATTTTAAGTGGATCTGACATATTTTGGGTCTCTCGTTCATGACATATTGTAGTTTATTTACAATCATTCCTAAATCTGCAACAAACATATTTTATTGCAACACCATATAAAAACCTAGAAAAACTTGTTAAGTCGTTAATGCTAAACATTTCTTAATTGTTATGTTTAGGTGCCAAATTAAATTAAATTAAATAAAACAGAGCAGTGTCGTAATATAAGCAGAATAGAAATGGTTGTACTCATGTCATGAGATTCCGAGTTAGGCAAGATAAACAAAAAGGCGTATGATTTGTAATAGAAAAAAATCAGCAGAATGTGTTCTGTGAAGGTTACTTTTTCCTTTTCTTTTGGTTTCTTAAAATTTACATGCAGCCTAACAGAAAATAACAAAACAGATACACCTAAACAATAAACACTAAACAAACAAGAAATAATAATATCAATTAGATCTTAGCTAGATTTAAAAGGGCATAAAATATTTTTATTCATCACTTTTGGCATACAAATCATAGGGGGACCTCAAAGAGGAAATTAATATAACGTTAAGGGGACCTAGAAGATCTTTTAAGATATGCTAAATTTTACATAAACTGAATAAGCAAGGATTACAAGAACGATATACAACACTTACTCTATCGTAACGTTTTAGACGACTGAGACAATTTTACCGTAGGCGAACGAAACAATAACACAGAACTAGATAGTCGTTCTGTGTAATGCACATTGAAATTGAATGTATTATTTAATAATTGCACAAACAGACAGAAAATTCGCAGGTTCGCTAGACAGTGACACAGTATTAGTATCTCTACCTAGTGTTGCCAACTCTACATGTCAAAAAGTCGTTAAACGTACGCTTGAAAAGTCGCTAGAAGTCGCTAGCTAAGGACAAAAATCAAAAGTCGCTAGAAGTCGCTAAATTATCCCAGTAGACTGAGCGCTAGGGATGGAAACAGCGCAATTCTTTCACGTACCTCTAATTCTATATTGTTTTACGCACGGTAGAATAGGGCACAGTTTTTTGGTCTGTTAGAATAAAATAAAATAATTTGTTAACTTACACAGAATAATATTTGTAACTGGTATAAAGTAATTGAAAATTATAAAAAACAATTATTAACAAACGAAAAGTCAAGAAAAACTAAGGGAAAAAGACAGACTTGTCAGAATGATATCCGATATCGGAACGTAGTTCCGAATATAGATTTCTGGGCTGAGATCTTGCCATATTTTAGGAAGATAGTTAAAATACTTATTTATTTTTATTATTTAAACTCTAGCCCCCTTACAAATAAACAGGGAACTAATTTGAAATTACGTTTACATGACAGGAACAAAACACGGAATAGCTATTCGGACCTTGTTCTTTGTTTATTTGTAAGGCCCCAGAAGTCGTTAGAATAGTCGCTAGATTTTTTTTGTCGCTAGACACATAATTTAAGCCGCTGTAGAAAACGAAATGTCGCTAGATCTAGCGACAAAGTCGCTAAATTGGCAACACTGCCTCTACCTAGTTTGTGGTGACATTGGTGACACAGTGACACATGTTAAGCAGTGTTGCCGCTAGGACAATCTAGTTTGTGGCTAAATAAAATAAAAAAGTGGCCAGTTTTGTAAAAAGAATAGCTTCCGAAATGTGGCTAGAAGTGGCTAAATATCAAAGTATTCTTTGCATACTTTAATATATGATAATGTAATATTATAATTTATTATACAGGAATATTTTATATTTTTTGTGATTAGTTCACATTTCGCTTTGTGTTTTTTGGATTCTCTGTGCTTACGCAAATTATAATTTTTAGCAGCAATTTCTACATGAATACACAAACTTGAGTGAAACAATGATATGGTTTCGGTACATTATGACTGGAGTAGTACCTATTGACTTTGTACAAACTAACTAGGCTCAATATCAATTTAGTTAAATGTTTTTGTTTTGTTAACGCAAATTTTTTTGTGAACAAATTACAAAAGCACAAATGTTGAAAAAATCCTGCTCGTGGAAATTTTTTCAACATTTGTGTTTTTGTAATCGATATAGTAATAAAATAACGTATTACATTATCATTCGATCGAATCTGAATTAGGTTTTGGTGGCCAAAATTGAATAATTTTTGGCTAAATCCGCTGAAAATCCGCTAGATCTGGTCACAAAGTGGCTAATACGGCAACACTGATGTTAAACAAGACAAGCTGAAGTTAGTTGACTTGACAATTGACATTGACTGGTTGCTTGGTGACAGTTCATTTTCTACATTGTCTAAGGGCATTTTCAGAATTTTTCGCTTCGTTACTAATGGAAGCTCCAAAAAAAAATTGATTATTTTTACTAAATTGAAATTTTAAATAGATAATATATTAGTACGGACATAAAAATGATTTTTTTTTCTGGAAAATATTAGTAAAATATAAGACAAAAATAAGTTTTTACTAAAGGATACATGGGCAAAGTTCCATTACATTACGAATTTTAACAATGTATTAAAATAAAACGGCATAAGTAGTATTACTGGAAATCATTTACTAAGGACAAGAAACATAACATTATTTTTAAAATAAACGAAGTTTATAATAAAAATTACAAATTATGAGTATTTTGGTACAATTTCTACATTACGTCACTTTTGTTAACTTACTATCACATGTTTTTTCTAAGTCTCACGTTTTGTAAGATAAATTTGTTAACAACAACACTTACAACGAAATTAACAGTTTTTGAGCTATATTTCACCATCTCTCCTTTAAAATATAAGTATAATTCAGTCATAGGAAAATAGGACAGTGACGCAATAGGACGTCTATCGTTCGTTACGTAATGGAAAAGTAAAGCATGGTTCATATGGCATGAAAAAATGACTACTTTGTTATTACCACTATTAAAAAGGTCAATACTAAAGAGAAAAAACTTAAATTTTTGTAATTTGGCGAGCGGCCCCTAATTTGAGGTATTTTTATCGATAAAATTATCCATAGAAAATGCTCTTAAAGTTAGATTACTACTTCCCGGGACAGACTGTATAATATAAACAAGAAACAGCAAGTAGATATAAGTACGTATACTAAACTATAATTAGGCTGTATAATTTTGGATGGCTGCCTATTAGAAATGGTACAAAAAACCTATGGCTAGTGTGAATGTGACTGACTGCTGTCAGATGTCAGAGTTGATTGTCAGAAAAAAAAACAAACAAGTGGGTACATATTATGTCGATCGTAGTGCAGTTTTTTTAAAGATTTTCACTAAACAATGAATGAATAATACTATAAAATGTCGAATACAATAACAGATAGTCTGTGTCGCTGTTGCCTCGCCGAAGGCGACTTCAAGAATTTAGGAATCCCGTATAATAACAATGGAATTGATGAAGTGTTTTGTGACATGCTACGTGCTACTTTTTGCATAAATGTAAGTTCGTTGTCTTACTTTCGGCTATTTAGGCAATTTGAAAAACTGTTTTAACACTCATGCACACTCTTTGCTATACCGTGTCACATAATAAATACAATAAACCGGGTTTACTTTATAATTTAGGGTAACAGTGATAACGGCTTTTGATCTTTAGATAAAAATTCAAGCTTACAGAGGCGCCCTCGATTTCGATCTGAACGCCTTGGAGAATCTAGTTGGGGACGGGTCACGCTTCCGTGATGTCATCCCCTCTAGAACCCTCTGAGGATGTTGAATCACCGTTTTATTTTAAAGAACCTTTAGTTTCGCCACTTACAAAGTCAGGATGGATACCTAGGTAAAAGTTTAGTATACATGCGCAAATTTAATGGGGTGAGAGGTGAAGGGCTACCATTAGGTAGTACTCCCACAGTGAGGAAGTACATAGTTATGGAGATATTTGCATTTGAAATTTTGTCAAAACTGACCTTACAGCTTGCAGGTTCGAAAGGTGTCATATTCCGGCGGTTCCGAGGCCGGCTACCGGACACCACGCTGCGTCGCACGTCGCCGTCTTTACGTGTAGCATAGTTTTTAATTTATATATTCTTCTAGGCCTCTTTGTATTTTACCATCTTGTACACTGTTTCGTTGCCTGAAATAATTAAATAGATTCTATTCTAAATCCTGCTTGTGGTTATTTTTTCAACATTTGTGTTTTTGTAATTTGTTTGCAACAAAATTTGCGTTAAAAATTATATAAACAAACAAAAACATTTTAAACTAATTTATATGCTCATAGTAGGTATCAAATAAAAGAAAGCTTTAGTTAATTTCTAATTTAAAAAATGTTATTTTTCATACATTTTGAGGTTAGGTTTAGTCAATTTAAAAAAATTCATAGCCAGTGGAGGGGGAGGGAAGGTAGGCCAGGTCCTCTCTTGGCTTACCTTACGAGTAGATAGCATTTACTTTATATAATGTTATTTGGCTTCAGATAACTACCATGGAAGGGGAAGTAGATTCGACATTGTACGGTATCTGTGATGTGTGTCAGCTACGTCTCAGAGATGCAACCTCGTTCAAGCAGCAAGTGTTGAAGTGTGAACAGAAGTTTCAGCAGTTTTACATAGACAATATACTGAAAGGTATGATATTGATTAGTAAATTTAGGTAAGGAGAATATTTATTAGCTCAAGAAATTTCATATTTCAATTACGGTTTTATATAATTTAACAAAGTTGCAAACACATCATTATTTTAAAGAAGTTTTGAAATTTTTTCCACAACCCGGATTTAAACCAACACCCCTTTATATACCGCAGTCAAGTGCACTAGTGACTAAGGTATCTTTGCTCTTTCCGGTTTAAAAAAAAACATTAATTTCAAATTATTCATTTTTTAACCCCAGATGCAAGATGAGGGGTGTTATAAGTTTGATGTGTCTACCTGTATGTGTGTATGTCTGTGGCATTTTTACTTCTAAACGAATGCACCAATTATGATGTGGTTTTTTTCATTATTATTATTTACTGTGGATAATTTAATGCTTTTTAAATAAACAAGAGCACAGTGGTTTTCGCTAACACCAATTAGTAAACTTACAATATATTCTGTGATAGTTGATATTAAACATTTTTGTATTTCTCAGGTGTGAAAAAGGAAGTGACTTATGATGAAAATGAAACAACATATGATGAAAAAGAAATTAAGTATGAAGGTGAGTAAGGAAATTCAATCATTCATTTATTTATTTAAAAATAAATGAAATATGTATGTCAATTTTATTCATTTGTACAAATATAAATTAAATGTGAAAGTAATTTTTATATAAGTTATTTAGGGCCTTGTCACAGATGCATTACTGCCATACAAAAGCGAAAATACCTACGCTATAATAGTTTACAAAATTGTAATAATAATAGCTGGCGTTAGCTGCAACCTGCAAGCAAAAATATACAAAATTGTAATAATAATAGCTGGCGTTAGCTGCCAGCAGAAATATACCTTATCTACGCGTATCGAGAGTTGAAGACACTTTGCCCACCGCGCGGTCTTCGTATAGCTGTGTCATCGAGCGAACACGCTAGGGTTGTCTCAACATGATGAAATAAATTAAAGACAAGAAATAATAAAACAAATATTTGTTTTATAATCAAATGATGATATAATGCGTTTGTCAATGCAATGTTAACACACCTTATTATACCTACTTTTAACAACAAACTTAAATTTGTTTTTAATGTAAGTGATTGTTGTTTCTAAACTTATTTTATTTTTTTATTATTTGAAATATATAAATGATGAATAGTATTTTTCTTTCTCGGAATTCTTCTATTCTATAAATTACTAGCGGCCGCTCGCGGTCTCGCGGTTTTGTTTCTTTAACGCCCATTTTTTTTTTTAATTGACTAACTTTTTTGTTCGCGGAATTGTCCTTTTGTTTCAATGTAGCTTTAAAGGGACTTGATTTTTTTCTTTTTAATGTCTGTTATATTTAGCTAGAAACAAACACACTACTCTACAATTTTTATAGTGTTAAAATAAATAGATGCTAAGAAAATTAAAAAAAAGTTAGTATGAAAAATACAATTTTATAAAAAATCTTCATACAAAACTCCAATTTCATAGGTAAAGACCTATTATTAAAAATAGGTATCAGCTAGAGTTGATGAGGATTCCTTTTTCGCTTACACATGTTGCGGAAGATCCGCAATTATTACAGTACCCCTACCGCTATCGCTTCCTCATAAATTAAGGAGGAATTGAAATTGCGCGCAAAATCTCCGGCCGGCGGCGGCGTCGGGTGCAGCGAACGGGCCGGCCCTTCCCGCCGCCCGCGCGCTCGTCATTTATTTCAGTAGGTATTTGAGTTTTCAAGTAAATAACAAATAAAAAAACATAATTCTATTTCTAGATGACGGAGCTCTTCCGACTCTCTCAAAAATTCTTTAGTTTATCCTCTTTCAAACGGTATGCTAATGTCATTAAAATAATAATAAAAGCTTTGCTAATTCGCTAAATTAGTCCTTCGACTCAAGTCAGTCTGATATTAAAAATTAGGGCTAAATCCTTTTTTTATCGTGAATAACACGTTTAAAGCAGGTATAACTTTTATCTTACTTTAGCGACATAAAATCTTAGTAATATAGTAATATCTTTATTTGTGATTTGTATCTTGTCCCCCATCTCCTTCTTAAATAGGTTTTATTTTAAACTAAAGACCAAAATTGTTATTTAAATGTTTTATTCGGAATTGATTATTATTCTCAAGGCGACGCACCGCTAAACAATTATACTGTTGCGGTTGATAGGTAGATGATTAAAAGACGAGTACCACAGTCGTAATGAATGTTTATTAAAATTTTAGCTACTTATACAACTTGTTGATTTGCATTTACGCCATATTCATAGCAGCAGTCGTATTGCTTATACTTATTACAAATAAATTATAAAAAGAATATGAAAAAATAATAATCATATTTTCAAAATCTGTAAATACGAATCGCACGTCTGCGTAGCACTAAAAAATAAAGCCAGTGTGCCGCGCAACCCCGAACGAGTGACACATTTCTTAGCCCTAGCGAATTTGGAGCGAAACGTGTTCTTAGGTGTGTTGTTTGTGTGTGTAAAAAAAGTAAAATGACGGAAAATTATTCTAACGTAGAACTTGTGGAGATGGTGCGATTATACGCAATTAGTGGGAACAGTCTACGTCGAGCCGTGGTCATGTTTGTGGAAATGTTTCCAAACAGACCAACTCCATCGCGCGAGGTAATGCTTGCTGCCACGCATCGACTGAGGGATCATGGCCAGTTCAACGTTCCTCGACATGCGCAGGGTCGCGGCAGTGTGGGCCTCTCAGTCGATTTGCAAGAGCAAATACTCGAATACTTCGAGAGGGAACCACGTGCCAGTACTCGTGATGCTGGCCGCCACTTCAATGTCCACCACACAACAGTCTGGCGGCTTCTTAAGTCGGAGCAACAGCACCCGTTCCACTTCAGAAGAGTTCAAGAATTGAACGAGCAAGATCATGCCGCCCGGGTCACTTTTTGTCACTGGGTACTAGAACACCGAGAAGCCAGCATTCTATGGACGGACGAGTGTATGTTTACGCGCATCGGTGTTTACAACGTCCACAATGAACATTGGTGGGCTCACCGCGAACAGAACCCGCATAAGACCAAAAAAGATTCGTTCCAGCATAGGTTTAGCATCAATGTGTGGGCTGGCATTGTTGGTGGACATTTACTCGGGCCCTATTTCATCGAGGGTTATCTCAACAGCAACTCGTATTTGCAACTTTTGCAGCACGTAGTTGACGTAATGCTTGACGACGTGCCACTAGCTCTTCACCGGAATCTCTTTTACCACCAGGACGGGGCGCCTCCGCATTATGGACGCCAAGTGCGCGATTATTTGGACGAAGTGTTCGGAACCGAGTGGATTGGTCGAGGTGGGCCAGTGCCCTGGCCTCCGAGGTCGCCAGACTTGACTCCTTGTGACTTTTATTTGTGGGGAGACATAAAAAAAATGGTTTATAAAGACGAAATCACGAGTGTTGTGCAGTTAAAACAAAATATTTTAATGGCTTTTGAGAGTGTAAGGTCAAATCGTAGTGTGCTGCAAAAGTTACCTAGAAACTTAAGGCGCCGTGCTCATTTGTGCATAGAACGTGAAGGTGCCCACTTTGAGCAGTACCTGCGAGTATCTTAAACATGATCAGTAAGTACCTAATAATAGTTTATTGCAACAAAGTATACTTATGCGTAAGAGTAAGCCACTTTACCACAGAATACATAATAGTACCTACAAGTTTACGTAAGTTCATCGACTTAATGTCCGCCCGCTGCGCTCTTATGTACCTACTACGGTCTGCACCCCTATTCTCGTCAGTCGACGGTCGCTATTCTAATTTACACTGAGATCATTTTATTAATCAATCGGTTCCTTATTACTTTCTCCGTGTTAAAAGTATTTTTTAGTCATTAAGTGTACCAATTACGATCAGCTGTAAATTTATGGCGGGAATGCAAATCTACAACCTGTATACAAAATCTAAGATACGTATTCAAAATATTGCGGGTCAGCTGATAGTTAAAGAAAAGAGACCGACATGCGAGAGCGGGACAGCAGGCGCATAAATATTTCGCGATGCGGAGTTCCTCGCCAGTGGTAACAGCGTGCGCAGGCTGTCACTACGTCGTTTTCGCTCTCAGCCGAATGCGAGACACGTAAATACTGCGGCACATCGTTGCTCGCGCCAGTCTTGTTGGGAGCACGGCGCGCGCGGTCGTGCGCAGGAGTATGCAATTTGTATGACACACGTAGGTAGCTATAATACTATAGTAGTAGTATAATACTAAAACGGAGCGTTTGCGCCCCGTACCCTAAGAAAAACTGTTTTTTTTTCCTTCAAATTAAAACTACAAATTATTTTAATTAAATGTACTAGCATATTGAAGTGTGTGTTAAGACTAATCTACTAAGATACTGCCACATGAGTAACTACTGCACTAGCCTTTTGTATCGCCACCAAGGTTCAACTTCTAGGAAGTTTCGTCAAAGGCTTTTACAAAGAATGACTCTTTGATGTGTAGATGCTTAAATCGGTCTGGTTTGCCTGTAAAATGCAAATCTATGTTTTACATAACTTTTACATAACTTATTGTTGTTACAAATCTTGCTCAAAATGTTGGCCTCTTTTACGACCTCTCTTCCGTATTTCTACTGTAGTTGTACGCAGCCTCATTTCACTCTTAATTGTCACAAAAACAGCTTCAATGCGTTGTCGCAATTCCTTCCTTGTTTCAATTACAAGTACAAGCTCTTTAGCTCGTCCGCAGACATAAAAATCTAACAGAGTTAAGTCTGGGGAACGTGGAGGCCATTGGATAACCCCATCCCTCAAAAAAAAAATTAAAATTTACAATTTGTAAAAATAATCCTTTGGACGGATGAGTCGAAGTTTACTCATGAGGGGATTCTCAATTTGCACAATCTCCACTACTGAGTACCGAAAAATGCAAATCCACGAGTGAAGAGACAGAAAGGAGGAATCGCGACAACGCATTGAAGCTGCTTTTGTGACAATTAAGAGTGAAATGAGACTGCGTACAACTACAGTAGGAAAACGGAAGAGATGTCGGGGCTGCATTCGTAAAAGAGCAACATTTTGAGCATGATTTGTAACAAAAATAAGTTTTGTTTAAGAATAATAATCGATTGTATTCGAAAACATTTAAATAACAACTTTGGTCTTTAATTTCAAATAAACCTATTAAAGAAGAAGATGGGGGACAGATTTTATGTCGCTAAACTAAGATAAAAGTTTTGACATGCTTTGAACGTGTTATTCACGAAAAAATTACGTTTTTTTTTGTACAAGTTAGCAGTGGAAACTTTTTAATTTTTTTAATTGTTTTTAGGTGTGATATAAAGCTGTTTGTTTCCTTAATAAAAAAAATAAATAAAAAAAAGGATTTAGTTCTAAAATCAGCTTGACTTAAGTCGAAGGACTAATTTAGCGATTTAGTAAAGTTTTTATTATTATTTTAATGACATAAGCATACCGTTCGAAAGAGGATAAACTAAAGAATTTTTGAGAGAGTCGGAAGATCCCAATCTTTTTAGTCTTTTTTATAGCAATGTAAATTGGAATTTTTATTTCATGTTTAACATTTCTGAAACTTAAGAATTTAATGAAAAAAAAAATCTAGATGACAACTATCAGCAAATTTGAATTTGATTGAGTCTTACGTCAATGCTCATCAAAATATTTTTTTTAATTTCGAGGCTTAATCCTATTTTTTTAATTTAAGTTTAAATGCGGTATTTTGGGTTTTTTTGTTAAATAACTTAAAAAGTCAACATATAACCGTCGGGCATGGAACCTGTTATATGGGCTAAAAGTAGCAGATGACCCTTTCTGTCGGCCAATTCATTTTGGCACACAATGCGCCAAACACCCTGTGTAATATATATACAAGAATTGCTCGTTTAAAGGTATTGGATACTACGATCATACAATTCCTCTTCTTCATAACCACATCCTCAACAACCCTAAATTCAGCAACCGATTTGTGACTTTAGAGACAATTGAATATAAACTACCTACCAGCTTCTTAGACTTCTAAACTTTTATATGCATACCGTTGTAACGTATGTGTTGTAGCTTACAGTAAGCGTCCAGGATACAGTTTCTCAAGTAAAAGCGTGTTTATTTAAAATAAATAAATAAATAAACTTTCCTACACTCACACCAATTATCTAGCCCAAGAGAAGCTTCGTTATGAAACTCGTTAAATGGCTACTAGACAACGGATAAACATACATAAAATACACATAATTACATACATAATAATTAATATACATACATAATAATTAATAATACATACATAATTAATTCGAGCGCCCATGTAAACCAACCACAATATTACACTCACACGCATTTATACACATCGACACAACACAATCAGATTCACACACACCTTTTCTGTAAGTTATCAATTATCATTCGACAAAATTTCATCTACTTAGGTACCTATTTTATTTTTCTTTTTAGACTACCTACCTGCGTTAATTAATTATGTCAACATTTTTTAGTAGCATAATATGTTTCTATAATTGGCTTATGTTTAAGTAACATCTTCTTTACCTTGTGTTTAGTTAAATGCTGTTGAAACATTGTTGAATAAATAAATAAATAAATAAAAATACTTAAATACATACTTATTATACATAGAAAACAGCCAGACCCGAGACAATTTAGAAAAAACAATTATTTCTAAATTGACCCGACCGGCCATCGAACCCGGGACTTCAGAGATGGCGACACCATGAAAACCGGTTTGCAAACCACTCGACCAAGGAGGTCGTCAGACGCCTGCCCGTCAACCTATCTGAAACTGTCAAAGGAGATGCTCCATTTTTGTATGGAGGCTGGGCCCCCTAATTGTTACGTAATGAAATTATATTTTATGATAAGAGCACAAAATAAAAAACCTTTCCATGTAATAATATATTTTTTAAACATACCCAAACATTGTATTATACAGGGTGGAAACTTTTAGCGGGGCAGTAAGGGGAAGTACCTTATCCGTTGCAGCTACACGAAAATGGTCTTAGGAGACTATCCATAATTTTTTATGGAATTTTGATCCCCATTCAAAGATTTTCAAAAAAATGTACAGTTAGCAAGGAAATAGCCATTTTACACAAAAACATTTTTTGATGCCAATCGATCCTGTTTCAAATACTGATCAAAAACTTCTATGTGACCAACCATCGCTGGAGTACTCAAAAAGTCACAAATTGCAAAAAACTTTTCCCGTACATTTTGTATGAAAATTTTTCGCAAAAGCTTTTTTAGTGACGGTTGAGATCTTTTTGTTGACTGAATAAAAAGATAAGTTTAAAAACAATTCAAATTTGGAACAAAATGGAATTGAATTTTTCATCCAAATGGCGGTCACTTCGTGCACTTGATATCGTAGTAGGGCAAGAAACAGCAAGATTTTAAATAATAATAACATCATCAAGTTATGTTAGTTAATAAAAAAAGAAAATTAATACGCCTTCTTTTTGATATCTGTAAAATTCTACGTGATCGTTTGTCTTTTATTTTATTTTTTGTATTTCAGTTACACAAATTCTTTACAAAATGTAAGGGAAAAGTTTTTTGCAATTTGTGACTTTTTGAGTACTCCAACGATGGTTGGTCACATAGAAGTTTTTGATCAGTATTTGAAACAGGATCGATTGGCATCAAAAAATGTTTTTGTGTAAAATGGCCATTTTCTTGCTAACTGTAATGTTTTTTGAAAATCTTTGAATGGGGATCAAAATTCCATAAAAAATTATGGATAGTCTCCTAAGACCATTTTCGTGTAGCTGCAACGGATAAGGTACTTCCCCTTACTGCCCCGCTGAAAGTTTCCACCCTGTATAATAAAAAAGGTTAAAAATTAAAATATCATAAAATGGCAACCCTAATTTTTTTTTTACTTGGCAACTTCGCTTTTCTAATGTCTTGACAACTTCGTGAAGTGAACTGTCAGCGTCAATGTCAAATCTTATTTTTTAAATTAGTAATGCAATGGTACTATCCATTACAGCCAGCAACCGCATGGTTTCATTTTCAGGATATTGCATTGAAACCTTAAAATACCTCTTAGAATGTTTATATAAGTTCAGCAATAACAGCAATATAAACACTTAAAACTTTCATTAGAACCTAAAAATAAGTTGAAGAAACCAAGATTTAAGTTTTTAAATATTTTATAAATTATGTTGAAGTGTTTTTATATTTTTTTTCTTTTTGGAAACATCATCTCAGAAAGCAGCTCTATCAGAAAAGCATCACTTCAAAATTGTAATAAAATAAGGGCCCAAAAACGAACATCTCCTTTCTTCAATAAATATTCAACCGTATGCCATAGACGAAGTTCAAAGTTAAGTTAAGTTGTATACTTTGTTAATTTTTTAATTTGTAATTCAATAATATCTGGCAATATCTGTCAACAAATGACAGTTATAATGCGAATGACATGGCATTGTTGACATTCACTTTTTTAAAAGCAAAAGAATTATGGTTAATGCAGCCACGTTAGACATTTTTAAAGTAAAATGTGTGCCTTTTGAAGACTCAGTGTTTCCATATTTAAAAATGTTAATAATTAAATAACTCTTATCCACGATTCGATAAAAATAAGTCAAAACTTGGTTAAGGTAGCAAATAATATTAGCTTTACTATCAGACCAAATTCTATTGTAAACAAGTTTAGCATTTTTTCTAAGGAAAGTGCCAGTTCTCCTTTGAAAGTTTTTGGTAGTAGTGCAGGCGTGTTTACGTTAAATAATCGAATTAAAATAAAATATGCGTGTATAGTCAAGTTTGATCGAAAGTAACCGCCATCCGGCCACAGGACTATGACACTAAATGACGTTAGTTGTCTATTCATCAGCTATAGATCATGACTGTATTCCCAAATAAGTCAGAATGTTAATTGATGTTGCAAGCTATTAACCTAATTCTAGATGAGAAAATGCCCTCAATGCAGATATTCATTCAGCCAGTGATGGATATTGAGGATCAGCCGTTGTCTATGCTGCGGTCTAACCAGAGAGAGACGGAGGTCTCTGACAACGACGCTGATTGGACGGCGGCCGGCGATCATAGCGATGGTAATGTTGTTCAAATAAATATGCACTTTTGTATAAGTACTAATATGCAAGAGAAAAGAGCAGATATTCAACCTGAAAATAACAGTTAGGGTACAAATGGAAATCGAACCCACGACCCTTGGATTATCGGTCCAGTGCCCTGACCGCTGAGCTACCGAGACTTCAGAAGACTCGTTACATTTTTCTAGTACATTGTGATTTACGTTGCAAACCAGCGGTATTACGTCACTGTGAAGTTACCCTCACAGTTGAAAGAACACTTTTTCAAGTATTTAAAAATCGAAAATGGCGTAATTTCTTGTTCTAATAAAAAAAATGTATGGGTTTTTTTTTTAATTTTTATAATTGGGGTTCCAATAACCTTGTTTAGTTCAATGCCAAGAAAACACAGATATGCGCGTTCACGACAAAAAAGTCGCCATTCCTACCCTTTCCCTCTCTTCAAGGCACATCACTCGGCCTGCAGAGCAGTATTAACATGCTTGGTATGGAGATTCGCTGCGATCTGAACCAGAGGGACTATATTGAAGCCGTGATAAAAACAGCGTCACGTAAACTCGGAATCCTGAACAGGGTGCGGCGATTCTTCACGCCGGATCAGTTGTGCCTTTTGTACAAAACACAGGTGCGATCTTGCGTGGAGTATTGCTCGCACCTCTGGGACGGTTCCACAAAGTACCTTCTCGATGCTTTGGACAGATTGCAGCGGCGCGCTATACGCATTATCGGCAATGCAGAGGTCACTAATGCTCTCGACCCCTGCAATTGCCTAGAGATATAGCGTCACTCGGCGTGGCGTTATAGTTAAAATTGGCCGTAACGTCTTATTTAACTAAACCTTAACATGTGAGGTGTTCATTAGGTGACGTAAAAATGCTAAATTACTTCATTCAAATAGTTTGTTGAGCATAATTTGATTTTCTATCTCTAATTACTAGATATGTTTTTTTTTTCATTAGTGGCGCTAGTGTGCAGCGTAAACGCTCTTAAATTAACAAATAATATTATAAATAATAATGTTTTAATTTGTTTTACTTCTAAGATACTTAAATAAATACTAAAATTATGCAAACAAATACATGGAGTATGTAAATAGTTTAAGGTGTAAGAACTGTTACGTGATTTCATTTAACATTTAATGTTCTGGATTTATTTATTATAAGTGATAACATACCTCATTGCATATTACAGATGAAACCACAAAACCGATGAAATCAAACACCAAAAAGTTTTCATGCGACGTATGCCAAAAGAGGTTCAGTTACAACGGCTCCTTAGAGGTCCACATGCGGATTCACACCGGCGAGAAGACCTACCAATGCCGGTTGTGCAACAACAAGTTCGTTCACAACAAAGCGTTGACAAAACACATCGAAAACAACCATTCAGACGGAGATAGATACCCTTGCACTATATGCACAAAAACGTTCGAAAAGGCGAGATTCCTAAAAACTCACATCAAAATACACTTTGACGAGCAAAAGTTCAAATGTAGTCATTGCGAGAAAGAGTTTCAGCGTAAAAAAGGATTGAAGGAGCACCTCAAAACGCATACGGGTGAAAAGAAATACGTATGTGAAGTTTGCAAGAAACCCTTTGGTCACAATCAGACGTTGAAGTCTCATATGCTAACGCATACTGGTGAAAAGCCTTATGTATGTGATATATGTGGTAGGAGATTTCCCCAGCGTACCCACTTGAAGAGACATATAGTGATAATCCATGCTGGCATCAAACCTTATTCTTGCAAAGTGTGTCACAAACAGTTTTCAAGTAAAAGTTATTTGGCGATTCACGAAAGGCAGCATACGGGTGAACGACCGTTCTCATGTGAAGTGTGCAAAAAGGATTTTACAGCATACACAACTCTGAAAGTGCATATGCGCGTGCATACCGGTATAAAGCCGTATTCGTGTAGTTTTTGTAGCAGACAGTTCGCACAAATGGCCAGTTTTAAGTTGCACGAACGTACACATACCGGTGAACGACCGTTTTCGTGCAAAGTGTGTAAAAAACCGTTTTCAGACAACGGTTATTTAAAGATACACATGCGAGTGCATACCGGTGAGAAACCTTATGTATGTGAGGTCTGTAACCGTTGCTTCAGAGAGACGGGGCAACTCAAAAGGCACATGAGAGTGCATACCGGTGTCAAACCTTATACCTGCAAGATTTGTAATAAACAGATTGGGAATTTGTCCAAGCATATGAGAGTTCATTCCGATGAAAGACCTTTTATGTGTAATATATGCAATAAACAGTTTTCTATAAGCGGTAACTTGAAATTGCATATGAGAGTGCATACAGGTGAGAAGCCGTTCTCATGTGATGTGTGTAGCAGTCAATTCACTCAAAGCAGTGGTTTGAAAAGGCATAGGTGTACGCATGTGGGGAAGAGTGATGGTTGATTGTGAATGGCCTTATCTTATCTTATCTACTGGGGGTTTGCCTTTCTCAGTAATATGTATTAAGGCGTTGACAATTATGGAACAGCGCTCTCTATCGATCTGCGAATGAGTAAAAGGTATGCAAATGTGCTTGATCCACTAAATTTAACTAGAGAAATTCCAAAAGCACTATTGAAACACACATTTGAAATATAACTATACAATGGCTAAATACGTGTTAAAAATATTGTTTCTCTCTCTAACAATATTAGCTAAAATGTAAAAGCGTCTGTTTTAAGCGTTTAGTCGCATAATGCCTAATTCGCAAAATGCCTACCATGTCTCAAAAGGACTAATTCGCGAAAGGACTAATTCTCAAAAGGACTAATTCGCAGAATGCCTAATTCGCAAAAGGACTAACACTTGATTATCATAGATAATAATACTAATGAACGTTAGATGATTACTATAATCATTATTAATAATCAAGTGTGATTGTGATTTAGTAATTAATAGTAATTTTTGAGAGTTTAATTATTGTCTAACTTTCGCTATTGTTTTTTGGTATAGCAGTAAATGTTTTTTTTTAATATATCCTGCACAACACAGCTATCTGTCGTAGACATTTAACCGCTCTGTTGTCAGACTACTGTCTGTATCAGTCGTATCATCAGTGTAGGAAAGCCCACTGGCCCCACTCTCTCACTATTCTTTGGGGAACCTGTTAATTAGTTGGAACGCTATTCCTCCCCAGTCTTGTATGTTTAGTGCTTCCAGCTCCCGATGATGTTTTATTAAAGAAACTAGCGACCTGCCCCGGCTTCGCACGGGTGCAATGCTGATAAACGCAACCGCTATGTCCCTGCATTTTAAATCTGTAATGTCTTCGAAAATATTCATTTAAATTACATGCTGTAAAGGGCCATATTGATCTATATTAAATGCACAATGTATTTAAGGTACTTAATCGGATAAGGATTAATGCTGTATTGCTTAAAATAGCTACGTAAATAAGCCATTACTTCTCGTAAAAAGTAAATGATAAAAAATGATTATTGTGGGTTATCCCAAAGAGATAGACATATGCCATCGCGGACTTTTTTTGTGGACCTTTTTAAGGTGTACAATACTGTAGTACATTATTTTGATCTACCTCGTAGGGTTCAGCCAGCGTTTGCAATGTAAGCGCAAAAAAAATCAAACCTCAAAAATTATCAGTGTTTCTCTACTATATTATGCATGTTTTTATACATTATACATATACATACCTTTCTCTGGAATCACTTTATCTACTAAAAAAAACCGCATTAATATCCGTTGCGTAGTTTTAAAGGTCTAAGCATACATACATGCATACATAGGGTATAGACACAAAGTTCAAGTCTGTTGAGCAATTTTGATAGTATGTGGTAGTCGATGCGCAGCCGTGTGTACCCATACTAGCTTCTCATCGACATAAATACCTAAATGAAAATGATAATCATGTTCATAAATACTGTTTGGAGGTGACTTTGGCATTTATTTCTATCGAGAAAATGTCATAATTCAGTATTAAAAAAAAAAGAATGTTTCCCACACTCACACCAATTATCTAGCTCCAAGAAAAGCATCCTTAGAAACTCGATAAATGGTAACGATAAACATATTTAATATACTTAAATACATACTTATTATACATAGGAAACACCCATACCCGAAACAATTTAAAAAACAGGTATTTCTAAATTGATCCAACCGGGGATCGAACCCGGGACCTCAAGGATGGCGACACCATGAAATCCGGTGTGCAAGCCACTCGACCTAGGAAAAATAACATTGTTGCAAATATAGTCTATTATAACATATATTTTTCTTACCGTTGTATGTTGTATACTTTTTATAAAAACCATGCTTAAGTGAGTGCATTTCACAGCTGTTGTTAGCGCCATAAAAGTTGTGTAAACCCAATATTGTATATTTTCCTCAGTGAAGACGACTGCTATAATCTAAGCTGTAATCTATAATATATCTCAAGACCAGGGCGTGGTACCGTTACCAAATTCCCACTATAGGTACCGGTAAGTAACGTTATTTCTATAAAGGTAATTTGGTACCGGTAATGCAGGTAACGTTATCGAGAAAAGTATCGCTACTTTTATCGTTACCTAATAACGCGCTTCAGCCAATCCGCGTAGAGCGGTTAGTTAATTTACCGGTAAAAATGCCACCCAGGTAACGATAGCAAGCATACCGGTACTTTTTTTTACCGGTATTTTCGATTGACAGAAGTATCGCTACCAATTACAGACGCCTGTACTATACTGCACATCAACGTGGCCAAAACTGTCAAATTTCTTCAATACATTTTCAACCATATGTTTTAGGTATAAAACTCAGTGTGTTGAGGAAATGTGACAGTTTGTAGTAGTAAATTGTGCAGGCGTAGTGGGTACCAGTTAGTAAATCTATATCTATATTAATATTATAAAGCTGAAGAGCTTGTTTGTTTGAAGGCGCTAATCTCAGGAACTACTGGTTCGAATTGAAATTTTTTTTTGTGTTGGATAGTCCATTTATCGAGGAAGGCTTTAGGCTATATAACATCACGCTGCGACCAATAGGGGCGAAGCATCAGTGAAAAATGTTGCAAAAACGGGAACAAAAGCCTAAAAAATTAAAAATGCTGCCGAAAGTCACTATTACACGCGGACAAAGTCGCGAACACAGCTAGTAAACTATAAAACTTTGATCTATTTAATTTTGAACTTGAATTGGTTCAAAATTTAAAAAAAAACAGTTTCCAGTAATAAGTAGAAAGGAAATGTTATTGTTGAAATGAAATGATATAATTTAGTTAGTGAGTAAGTAATTTATTTTAATCGTTATTTAGCATAACAAACAGTAACTACCTTATTAATGTATTGTAGTGCAACCAGTTATCGACATAGTTTCCGTCGCCAAAAACTAACATAGGTTTGCATTGAAAAGAGATCACCCAAGTTAAGCTATTTTCAAAAGTACCGGCCAACAAAAAAGAACTTAATATTTTATTCGACCATAACATAATGAACAATTTTTATTTATGACACCAAAGTTGATAGTCTAGTCTTTAAATTATTTTATTATTCAACCGCTTATTAATTAATATTCTGTCAGTGTAATAAAAATTATGTACTATTTTTTAAAATAATTTTTTTCAGCAGCGCGTGTGACAGGCGTTCGAAAGTAACAAAACAATCATCTGCATAACCCATTTAAATATTTTTATAAACTATGTAAAAATATTATCTTTGAACCTCATTTAACAATACAAAAAATGATCCAACAGTTGGGTTCCATAGTAACAAATGCATAGAATAATATAAGTTAATAAAATATAATAATATTTTTGATTGGCCGGCACTTTCAGAATTAGCCCAAAAATGTATGGACGGTGAATGATGGATGTCCTTTTACAGGATGACGTTCAATTGTTGTTAAAGTCAAACATAAGTTGTAGACCCCTATTTTTAGTGATTGAACGAAACAAATGTCGATAATTTGTTCCTGTTGAACACTGGTGCCACTACTCTAGGTATTATTTATTTTTACACAATTTTTATATACAAATATTAATATAATTTAAATATAGGGCTGATTTTTCAATGCTTAGATAAAACTATTTACTGTCACTTTTAAAGTCTTCAATGAAAATGAAGCAAAAGCTTAGAACCTATGAATATTCATTGTAAAATAGCCTTATGTCATAAGTGCTATTTTGGATGGCATGTTTGGTCTGATATTATTAAGCATAAGCTTTTTTTAAGTGTCATTTAGTTTTGCATACATTTTATCCGAGCATTGAAAAGTCAGCTCTTAGTTCAAATAAAGAAATGTTGGTTTTATTTTTTACCCTTATATTTAGTACCGAGTTGAATAAATATGCTTGAAGTTGATTTTGAAGACCAATCCTTCCTACTGTCTTCTGCCGTATATTAAAAAAAAACATTTCATGAATATCAGTTTGGTTTTACTCAAAAGATCTACCACCTACAGATGCTAAAATTGTATTTTTAAACACATTTTGTTTTTAGAAGTTTTTTCTAAGGCATTTGATTGAGTTAATCATGAAAACTACTGAAGAAAATGGAGTATTGTGATGTCTCCTAGGTTTTTCTAAGGCATTTGATTGAGTTAGTCTTGAAAACTACTGAAGAAAATGGAGCATTGTGATGTCTCCTAAATGTTACTTGGATACCATTACAATAGTACCTGTCTAATGTATTCATAAAATTGTGATTAACGGTGTTTAGTCTTCCTGTCCACCCGCCCCATTAGAAGTAGCTTACCCCAAGGATCAATACTGGGGCCACAACTTTACCCCATTTATTATAATTAAAAAAGACAGTTTGTGATTAGTTCGCAACAAAGTTTTCGGAAAATTATATACAACCATAACCTATTTGCCGATGAAATTTCGCTAAAGTTGACAGAGGACATGAAAATGTTGAAGTACTTAGATAAGAACATTTTTTATTTAATGAAACAACTGTTACGGATTATTCGCGTTTATTTTATACATTAGTTTGTAACCACGTGACCACTGACCACGGACCCTGCAAAGGGTTCGAAACGTCAGGATAAACATTAATTTGTAGTGTTCGGGTAAAGCCACGTGTATGCGCGCTCTTTTTCTTTTTGCTTATCCAACGTTCCCAGCGCGAAGCGACATTAAGTAGGTTCAAGCATTCAAATGAGCCTTTTTATATTTTTAAAGAAATGCATTTATATACTAACTAGTTTATTTTTTTTGGTTCCCGACATTAAATTAATGTCATGTACAATTATATCCATACATGTATCCGATTATCTCTCTCACATTTACTAACTTTCACTCTATATACCTAGATTCTTACCTAGACTCTTTATACCTTTCAATTTTAAGTTGTTAATTCAAATTATCAATAAGCTTCATGTACGCGATGTTCATTTACAATTTCATTAATTCAAGTAATAACTAAATGCTTATGTGCGTGACTGCACATGTTGTTTTTGTATGGAAAAAAGAAGTTGCTATAACTTTTGAACCATGGCCCCACTAATTCTGAGATTTATCCACTAATTCCCACTAATTATCCACTAATTATTGGTGTAATCAGATCTTCGCTACGACCCGTGGGTTCAGAGATACAAGGTGGCCGTGCCAAAATGAGCCACACCTCTAGGGTTAGTATTTAGGGAGCTAGGACCGATTATCCTTTTTCTTCAAAATAAATATATCTTAAGAACGGTGCATTTTTTTCAAATTCTGCTTTTGCTAAAATTACGCACAAATTCATTACATTGTGTGTAAAAAAAATCATACTTGTGCGCCTCACCTTTCGCGAGATACAGCAACCACCCAAAAGTTACTCCAGCGGTATTTTGAATAACTTCGGAATTATAAGACGCACAAATTTAAGACTAACACGCACATTTACAGCGCCCCAAGATCTATCTTCCTGGGTACTTTTTTTTTGATAAGTCGACAGGAAAAAAAAATGTGCAGATGGGGTAACGTTACCCCAGCGGCATCTGTTTTTCGTGAATATCTCAAAAACTACTGGACGCACAAATTTAAGATTTCGCGCACAATTACACGAGATGGAGCACTAATTATTCTATATCAAGAATCCAAGAAATTCGACAACATTCCGCTGGGGTAACGCACGCGGTTGGGTGGGTAGGGTTGTAATATCTTCGAATGAAGCGAGTCATATAATAATGATCGAACTTCACTACTGAAGTTCCTTTGATCACATAATATATTTCGTCGCTTCATTTTTCAGATATTATTCACCACGTAGATCTTCAGAGAGAAATACCTTTTTTGCAAGAACTCTGCTGTTGTTAAAAAAAATTCAAAATTCAAAATTCAAAATCATTTATTCAGTTTAGGCTACAAGTAGCACTTGTGAATGTCACTATGCCATCGGTTCGTAAGTCTACTCTGGGCGGGAGATCTTGTACTGAGAAGAACCGGCAAGAAACTCAGCAAGTGTCCAGCTCTTTTCTCCCTTACAGCATCAAAAATATTGGTAAATGCCCTAGGACACTTTCCATCACAAATAAACACAAAAAATATATATAAGACACAACATGTAAAAAAACAAAATAAAAAATGTAAGTTAACAAATTTACATCAGATAATTATGTAAAAGTTTCAATTTCCACAATGTCATACAGCACCACTACAGTACTCTAGTAAAAGTCAAAAATTGTTTAGGTAAAACAAAGTCAAACTATAATTAATAATACTAAAAATAAGATAAGTATGCAAGAGCAGACCAGCCTCCACAGGCGGCACCCGTTCACGAGCATGACATATGAATCAGCCATCGCTTCGCTCAACCATATTTTAGGGAACGTAACGACCCGACGCACACGCCACCACCGCAGAGACAGTAAAGAGAGCATGACACACTCAAGATACTCTAAATAAAAACTTAATGATCTATTTAACGCAACGCTGTTTGTTATCTGTAGGACAATGCTGATAAAGGCTATCATATCAGTATAAAAAATAATTTTAATAAATTGATTCAAATATAATATGTGATTTTTATTATAACCAGGCTGTTTTATCATCTAAATATTCTTTGACTGTATAATAACCTTTTATAAGTAATAAAGACTTCACATGTTTTTTAAACTTATCTAAAGGTAAATCTAGTACAGATTTGGTATTTTATTGTAATAGTGTATACCTTGCCCCAAGAAAGAACCAAGTACCTTCTGTAACCTGAACAGTGGCATTACAAGTTTTGTCTTATTTCTAGTATTGAAATTGTGTACGTCACCGTGTTTAGTAAAGGAGTTGATGTTGCAACGTACAAAAACTATACAATTATAAATATATTGAGATGCAACTGTCAGGACATCAATCTCCTTAAAAAGATTTCATAGGGAAGTTCGTGATCCTAGTTTATAGATTGCTCTTATTGCTCGTTTCTGTAAAATGAATATAGTTTCAATATCAGCCGCTGTTCCCCACAGTAGGGCGCCATACGACATGACACTATGAAAATAGCTAAAATAAACTGTTCTAGCAGTTTCAACGTCTGTTAACTGCCTAATTTTTCTAATGGCATAAGCAGCAGAACTGAGTTTACCGGCCAATTTCGATATATGAGGATTCCATTGAAGTTTTGAGTCAAGGGTAATGCCTAAAAAGACTAGAATCTACCAAATGTAATTGATCACCGTTTATTCTAATATCGGTTGGTTCATTTTTGACATTTGGTAATATAAATTTAACACATTTTGTTTTCTTAGCGTTAAGCTGTAAATTATTAATAGTAAACCAATGGAGTACCTCTGAAAGAGCTTTATTTACATTTTCATAATTAGTCCTACACCTAGTCACATTAAAAATGAGTGAAGTATCATCTGCAAATAATACAATTTCACAGAAATTCTCTACAAAGAATGGCAAGTCATTAATATAAATCAAGAATAGAAAAAGACCAAGAATCGACCCTTGTGGAACTCCTATTTTTACATGAGAACCAGATGATTTAGTACCATCTATATCGACAGTTTGAGTTCTAGAGCTGAGATATGACTGTATTAAATTTAGTGCAAAATCTTCGAGACCGTAATAAAGTAGCTTCAACACCAGAGTCCGGTGCTCAACGCAATCAAAAGCCTTGGACAAGTCGCAAAAAACTCCAAGAGCATTTTGAGACTTCTCCCAGGCATCATTCGACACCAGCAACTTAAACTACGCTAACTTCAATTTTGGGCAATTAACGTTTTTTACGGAATATTGCTTAATATATGGACTAGAATCTATAACATAAAATTCAGATCGAAATTCTTAATAATTACAAAGTTATAAATTAAACACTACGCTAAGTAAATGTACTTTTTTGAATCAGCCGATTTACATTAAGCTAACTCTGATTGGCCGCGTCTAGGTGGGGCGCGCGGGAGGGGCTTGTTTGTTTACATTAGTCTAACGTGCACTTGTCGCCGTGTTATCAGTAATTAAGCAACGAAGGTGCCAATAAATTGAAAAGTTGACAATTACTAGTTGTTTTTCGCGTGTTTTTGTTTTAATGCTTGTATTTAATAATAAAAACAATTATGTCACGAAAACGAGCTCAATATTTAGTGCAGTTAAGTAAAAACAAAGATTGCCAACTGACGAGTTCTGACAAAATAAGTGAAATATCAAATTGTAATGACGAGAGAGGTAAGTTTTGTTTTAATTACAATAATATGAATTGTATAACAATAATTACATTATATAATTTATAATCCTGAACTATTTTATACAAAGTAAAACGTTTGGAACAATGTCCGTGAAAGACTACGCTATTTCTTAGTTAGCCTAGTGTTATGCGTTCATATTGTCGATTTCGGACAGAATAGTTAGCCAACTGTAGCTCGAAAATAATATTAAAGTGATCTATTTGGTGTGAAAAATGTTGTTTTTATTATTCTTTTAGGACTGATATTGAATGTCTTTGAAATAGAATCATAAAAATATAATTATTGATAATAAATAGATAAATTAATTTTCATCTAATAAAGAAATTTTGTCCATTTTGTAGTTGTTGAGTAATTATGAATAATTTGTTTCGTTATTATCAGCCATTTTAATGTCCCTACTGCTGGCGTACTGGCCTTCCTTATGGATGGATAAGGAGAATGGGCCACCACGCGGGCCCAATGCGGTGTGTTTTAACGACTGCAAATAAAATCGGGACCAAGGGCTTATCGTGCCTTCTGAAGCACGGAGGAGCTCGAGGTAATAATTTTATGGTTACCCATCCTGTGACCGACCATTGCGAAAGTTGCTTAACCTCAACGATGGCAGGTTACGCGCACGAACCACTCTACCGCCGAGCTCCTCCATTTGTTTGTTTTTATGTAATAAATAATAATAATGTAGTAAAGTGACAGTTTGTTTTTATTTTTATAATATTGTGATTTTAATATCTACTCGTTTTTTTTATTTTAGGGTCATCGCCATTACCTAAAGAAACCGAAACTCTTGAATTTAGAGCATTATTTCATAATATATTTGATGAAACTTCAGAAAATGAATGCGATCGTTGGGAAAATAACAGCTGTAAAACTGGTAAAGACAATGAGTCGCCCAGCTGTCATTTACTGAAAGACAAAGATGTTAACTTGAACGTCACGGGTCCTCCAAGTACTCCAAAGCTAAATTCGCCTAATTATGCTGCTGATATCATTAAACCACCCTCAATGGCCATGACTCCACTATCAGTAGAACCTTTATTTTCTGTGAATTCTACTGATTGTCAACAGTTTGATGATGAAGAACGTACTCCAGCTCCGTCACCTTATTGTGATTTTGGAGATAGTTTAGGATGTTCTGACGAAGCCTTAGTACCAGTTTCTCACGAGGCCACAAGTATAATGACAACAGGACGCATTACATTCACTCAAAATATTATTTCTGATTCACGGGTAGATATTTCTCATACTAATAGACACGATATAACAAGCTCTTCAGCTATGGATTTCTCTCACTCTCCCTCTGTTTCTTCACCAGCAACAATGCACGAAAGTGACTATACTGACGTATCAACCCCAAAAAATAAGCGTAGATCAAAAAAAAAGAATGACTTAGGTTTGAAACGTCTTAAGCACGAAGATAATTGGTTGACTAAAAAAAGACAGCGTTTGTTTAATAAGGGAATGCCATATATTTCTACAAAGGGAAACAGGAAAGAAGCAAGAAGAATGAAACCAAACTGCAATCCAACTTGTCGTCTACGTTGTACACAAAAAATTACAGAAGAAATGCGCGGTGATCTTTTTTCTCAGTTTTGGGGCTCTGGTAGCCACGTTAAGCAATGGCAAATCATATCTAAATATGTTATACAAAAAAATAAAAAGACAGCTACTAATCTAGACGAAGATAGTCGACGTTCATACACTTTACATTATCATCTTCCTGTGCACAGTCCTGTTACCGAAAGTATAACTTTACAAAAAGTATGCAAAACTATGTTTTTAAATACTTTTAATAAAAGTAAAGACTTTGTTTATACCGCCATACGCAAAAACCTAGATGGTAATGATTTTACTGAAATAACTGATGACAGAGGTCGTCATAAACATCATGCCATCGTAATTACCACTGAAATTAAACAGAGTGTCATTGATCACGTTAATTCTTTCATACCAGTTGAATCTCATTATGTCAGGAAACGTTCAAACAAAAAATATTTGGATCCTACTTTATCGTTTTCAAAAATGTTTAAATTGTATTTAGAATGGTGTTCCGGGAATAATTATAACGACAAAGTAAAGACAGTACGACAATATAGGGACATAGTTAACGCTAATATGAAGATAGGATTTCATTTACCAAAGAAAGATCAATGCGACCTCTGTCATCAGTTTAAGAATACACCTAATGCATCAGATAAACAAAAAGAAAACTTTACTAAGCACCAAACAGAAAAAGAAATTTCGCGTAAATTAAAATTAGAATCTAAAATGCTAGCCATATCTAATAACAAAATAGCATGTATAGTTTTTGATTTTCAAAAGGTACTGAATGCACCTCATGGTAATATCAGCGTTTACTATTATAAGCGTAAGCTTAATGTTTATAATTTAACAATATTTGACATGGCTTCAAAAGAAGCTTTCTGCTACATGTGGGACGAAAGAACAGCTAAAAGAGGGGCTAATGAAGTAGCTAGTTGTTTATACGATTTTTTTTCAAGGCTAGTGTCTAAAGGAATTACTGAAGTCTATCTATGGTCGGATAACTGTGGCGGACAAAACCGCAATCGCATTGTTTATTACATGTACTTACTAGCCGCTCAAATTTTTAAAATCAAGATCTGCCATCGTTTTATGGAAAAGGGTCATACCCAAAACGAGGGAGATTCCGTTCATGCTCTTATAGAAAAACAGCTAGAGGAAGGGAAGTATACTCACCGGACGAATGGTATTCACTTGTCAGATGGGCAAAAGTAAATGATAAGCCTTATAATGTGGTTGAGGTTAACCAAGAAATGATTTTAGATTTTAAGGCACAGATTGTTTTAAATAAAAACTGGACTAAAAACTTGAACAATGAAAAAATTACATGGAATAAAATTAAAGAAATTTTCGTTAATCCCGAGAATTATGGTCTACTGGAATATAAATACAGTTTAGGAGATCCTGAAAGTCAGAAAATTCAGTGTGTTAAGAAATCTAACACTCGATTAGCTCGTTCAGAACCCTTACCTGGAAAAGCGTACAATAGTTTACTAAAAATAAATGCACCAAAATATAAGGATCTGGAATATTATTGTGATAATAATATTATACCCGAAAAGTATCATACCTTTTATAAAAATCTATTATTTACTGCACAAAGTGCCGAACTTTCAAGTGATGATGATTAAATTTTATTGTAAACTCTTTACTCATTCAAGCTAAAGTAAACCACATTACCAATACAGATTAGAGTGTAATTAATATTAATTCATGTTCCTATTAAAGTATTAAATTGATTGATTGATTAAAATAAATAAAAAGAAATTGCGTTTTTATTTTCTCCAATTCTTACCTACTTCAATCGATATTTTAATTTCAATTTACTTGTGGTATGTTGCACCCAGTTAACACAGTAACAAGCCGCTAACCTTAATGTTTGTGCTTCCCTGTCACTCAAAACTACGCTATTTGCAAGTTAGCGCCCTTTAATGTGATTTAAGATAAACTAAATTTTTCCGTAAAGACTAAGCTAACTTCTAAATATTCAAGATTTACTGTTTAAAATTTTATCTCTATATCTATTAGTAAATAATACTATTCATATTGTCAGCTGCCACATTTTGTGAGTGCAATTTATCGACAAATCCAATAAAAATTACTAATTCATTTCTTGGTGACATTCCATGCTAGAGTAGGCTAAGTATGAGATGGCGTGATCTTTTATGTATTTATAATCGAAGTTTTTGGCGTAGACTAAGCTAACTCAAACTAAATCCGAAAGTAATGATAATTAATAAAATCTAAAATTGACATTCCATTCAGTATCAAAATATATAATAACAAAAAAAAAATCAAAAAAATATCATTATTTTCCAAAAAGTTATCACAATATTTTCGTAATTTCGCTCTCCTGTAAAGTTAGCTTTTCAAAGTTAGCGTAGTCTAAGTTGCTGGTGTCGAAATATATGTTTTATTAGAGCAACGTCTGCATCAGCAGTAGAACGACCCTTAGTAAAACCATATTGCTTACTATGTAAAAGGTTGTTTGTGTTAAAATATGACATCAACTGTTCGAGTATATTTTTTTCATAAATTTTACTTAGCGCTGGTAGTGTAATATTCCTCTGGTGGTCCTGAAGCAGTCCCAAGAATTGGAGTCATCATCCACAGTCGCTGTGCATATCCAGAATCACCTAAAACAACAAAAGAGTTAAAGCGTCAAAAAGAAAAATAATAACTCTGAATTCTCTATTAACAATGAGGCATTACGATCTTTTGGCTCTTCATAAAGTTTTTTTAGCTTCTTTGCAATTAGCGTTTAACTTAAGAAACTTAAAAGTGTGATACATTGGATTAAAATATATTTTAAAGCTCATTTTAAGTGAACAGTTTTTTTTAAGTGTATGTAATAGTTTTCTCTAAACTTATGATGTGCTCAAATTAATCATACTTTTGTTTCATAATTTATTTAACAATGAAATACCAACCTAAAAGCCAACAGCGTTCTCCATTACTGGCAAGTCTTTCCATGTATGTTTTGATAGGAGATTGATTCCAGACAAAAGAATCGTGTGATGCGCCTCCCAATGATGCATCAACATACAAAACATTAAGGTCTGCATCACAAATCTGAAACAAAGATTTAGTTATAATTTTATCACTATATTAAAAATTTGTGTGAAGAATCCTTTATAAATACTTACAATTAAAACATTCAAAGAATGATAATTTTTTCTATTGAAAAATATTTCTTCATGGTCTGTAGGGCGTATCAATGCTACATGTGTACCATCAATGCATCCTACAACTCCAGGAAATCCAAATTTCTCCATAAACCTGTAACATCAAATAAAACAATGTTTCATAATATTATATAAAACATAGGAATTTACTGGAATTATTACTGAAAGCTTTTAACTATTAACATACAATTATGTACCTAATAATAATTGTCTTGTTATGCTATGTATTTACTTCTCCATTATTCTGTGTCTTCCACTAGCAGTCGAAGGGAACTTTATGTGGGCACTTAAAATGTTTGGATGGTTTAGGGCCTCGGTAACTTCATGTAAACATCTGCTAAACGTTGGCTGAAACATATTTAGCAAGTAAGATGACCCAATATTTTTTTGGTAAGAGCCTTGTGCAAAAAAATATAATGCAGCTAGCACCTGTAACAATGATATTACATTAAAAGAGGAAGGTAATCATTATTGAATTTTTATACACAGGAAAATGTGTCTGCAAATAATTTGCGTTAACTAAACTTAATTAAATATTGATAATATGAATTTAACAGTTTAAAAGTACCTTAAGCTCATGGGGCACAGCTGTCTTTCGACGCTGACGAGTCATGTAAGGTCGAAGTTCTTCAACCAATTGCATAAAAGTCTCTTTGGTAAAACGAAAATGTGCCACAAACTCAGTTTCGGGAAGCCCCATTGGTTCACTTAACAATCTTCTCCATCTCCGCTCACGCCGCAATAAGTTCATTTTCCTTTGTTCTTCAATGTAAGCCATTAAAAAGGGCCGAGACATTTTGAATACACAAATTACGAAGTAAATAAAACAAAACTGGTAGATTGGCACAGCCAACACTCGACAACAACCAAAATAAGTAATATCCAAGCCCAAACAAATCAACATCAACAAAAAGTTAGTTTACGAACAAAAATCTAAAGATGATGATCACTTTACTTGTAAAACACTGCTCATTAATAGTTGCTTTCAGCGAGTTCAGTGGATAACCTTTAGATCCACTGTGAACGTCAAATTGATATACACCGACGCTAGGGAATACCAAAATAACGATTCGCTATACAAAAACAAGGCCTCGGTGGCTATAGATGCTACACTAGTGATGATCACTGAGTGACGTCTTTGTTTGACATTTTAAAGTTGCCCACTAAAGTTACGTAATACCAAATAGTGCTTTTGACAAGACGCAGTTGGTAACTTTATTAAATGATGATCATTTTTACTTGTCAAATGAGTTAGCGAATAAGCCTACAGGAAAGATTCCTTTATCGACACAGTTATTAAAAATTTCAGCAAGATACGGTGCAATAGAATTAATTAGATATACCCCACAAATCACTCGTGTTTTTCATTTTAAGTGATTTGAATGTTTGAATAATATTCATTTAATCAATGTATTTAAATTGAAAGGAAAGATTACATTTTGGTACATATTTTTGGAGTAAAGTTTGTGCAGCTTCTGGTGATGAATCTAAATTTGATGTTGTTATTACTGGTATATTTACAAAAAAATCGTCAAAAATATTAGCAATTTGTGAATCTGAATTGACTAACTGCCGTACTCAGAGACGTCACTTAACTTTAATGGACAATTAAAAGTCTTTCCTTCTCTATTTACCACTATACATATGAAAGTGACAGCAAGAGACATAATTGTCATTAAAATTTAATTGACGACTCTGAGTGCGGCCATTAATTGTCGTTTACTTTTAAAGTGAAAGTATTTTGAAGTTTTAGGATGCTAATTATGTAAGAAGCCATAAGGTAAGTCACAGACGTGGTATGTGAGGTATGTAATATTTTGTTATTTTTATTATTACCTGGTAAAGAAATGAAAAACATTATTCAATATCTTATTTTATTTATCTTTTATTTTTATAATTATCTTATCTTAAACAAACTGATTGAGCAAAATCATTATTAGTAGGTAATTAAATAAAGTGTATAGAATCGAGCAAATGTGTTACTGTTGGTCCATCCAGCCGTTTTTCTTATTGTATCTACACCATACATCTGCAAGCTGTGGAAGTGGACGCATGTCGCGTACTATGCGCTGAAATCACTGATGCGTACACCGCTGTCCGCCAATACAGACTTTATCCATTTGCTGATTGTTTGAGATGAAACAGCTCGATGGGGTTTTTTGATAGTTAATAGTAAACGTGAATTATTTTACCTTCCCTGCTGTTTCGAGTGTCATCAATATAATCTAATAATACTGTAGCAGGGAAAATGGGTTTATTTTCTATGAAAAAGGGTAAAAATAGAAGTGGCTGTTCCCTTCCCGGAGCTGACGTTTTTATAATATCAGTAATAGAAATTATAATTCCATTCGCAAGTACAGTAGGGCCTCGCTTATCCGAACAGGCAAAAATAGCATATGTATAAAGAAATAAATAAATAAAGTACAGGAGCATTGATGACAACCAACTAACTATAAGACGCGTGGGACGGGAACGTGCGTGGGCGGCACAGGCGCGAGCGGGTGGCGTGATGTGAAACGCCTTCCTTGTGCCCCGCGAATACATCCGCTGCCCGCATTGTCTGCGTCCGGGATCATAGACTAAGTATAATGTTGGGTATAGATGTTCCATATACATAGTCTAGTCTAGTATATGAGAGGCATCTCATAGAAAAAAAGATGGGAAACTAGGTTCCCTGTACAATAGATGGCAGTAGTGGAAGTTTGCGTGCGCGTTTACGCTTCTTCCCGATAGATGGCGCTGACAATATATGCAACGTGTAACAGAAAGGTGTGGTAAAAATGAAAAGATCCAAGTGTATCCGATCTAGATCTTGTATGCAGGGTTACTAAGACATCAGTATTAACTTTATTTTGTCATGCAATTGTAAATTAAATAATTATATTAGTGAAGTCATGCGCGTCAGGCGCGCATAAGTAAGCAGCAGTGATCATAAATGTAAGTACACAGAGGTTACTAAACCACTAGGGCTGTCACTTGTTTATTTTGAAGTGACGTCACAATTGAAACATACTTAATTAAAAATTGCAAAACAAATTAAAGTTAATAATTATGCCTTACAAACTCTGCATACAAGATCCAGATCGGAAACACTTAGGATCTTTTGATATGCACTCTCATGTGCCTTTTCAGATTCCCCGTCTTTCTGAAGCAACGGTTACAGACCTCACATACATAGGGTTTGACACCAGTATGCACACTCATGTGCGTTTTGAGCGTCACCTTCTCTCTGAAGCAACGGTTACAGACTTCACATACATAAGGTTTGACACCAGTATGCACTCTCATGTGCTTTTTGAGCGACCCTGTCGCACTGTAGCAACGGTTACAGACTTCACATACATAAGGTTTGACACCAGTATGCACTCTCATGTGCTTTTTGAGATTCCCCTTCTCTCTGAAGCAACGGTTACAGACCTCACATACATAAGGTTTCTCACCGGTATGCACTCGCATGTGCTTTTTGAGCGCCCCCGTCTCTCTGAAGCAATGGTTACAGACCTCACATACATAAGGTTTTTCACCGGTATGCACTCGCATGTGTTTCCTCAAGCTATCGCTGCTACAAAACGACTTTTTACACACGTCGCATGAAAACGGTCGTTCACCGGTATGCACGCGCATATGAGCCTGCAACCACTTATTGTAATCAAAGGCTTTGTTGCAAACTTCACATATGTGTTTCTTTTTATTCCTTTTTATTTGCGTATGCGTTAAGAGGTGTCTGTTCAATCGAAATTGAAAGTTAAACTCTTTCTCGCAATGACTGCATTTGAACTTTTTCTCTTTCTCGCAATGACCCAGTGTTATGTGGGCATTTAGGAATCTCGCCTTTTTGAACGTTTTTGTGCATATAGTGCAAGGGTATCTATCCCCGTCTGAATGATTGTTTTCGATGTGTTTTGTCAACGCTTTGCCGTGAACGAACTTGTGGTTGCACAACTGGCATTGGTAGGTCTTCTCGCCGGTGTGAATTCGCATGTGGACCTCTATGGAGCCTTTGTTACTGAACCTCTTTTGGCATATGTCGCATGAAAACCTTTTGGTGTTTGATTTTATCGGTTTTATGGTTTTATCTGTAATATGCAATGAGGTGTGTAAGTGATAATAAATAAATCCAGAACATTAAATGTAGGTATAAATGAAATCACGTAACAGTTCTTTAAAACATCAACTTATTTTTATTAGACTAAGAAATTACGTGTTTATTGATTTTGAAATACTTGAAAAAGCATTCTTTCAACTGTGAGGGTACCTTCACAGTGACGTAATACAGCTCGCTGGTTTGAAACGTCACAATAAACGTATATAAATACACGTACTAGAAAAACGTAACGACGAGTCTTCTGAAGTCTCAGTAGCTCAGCGTTCAGAGCATTGGATCGGTAATCCAAGGGTCGTGGGTTCGATTTCAATTTGGACCCTGACTGTTATTTTCAGGTTGAATATCTGCCCTTCTATCTTGCATATTAGTATACAAAAGTTTATATTTATTTGAACAACATTACCATCGCTATGATCGCCGGCCGCCGTCCAATCAGCGTCGTTGTCAGAGACCTCCGTCTCCCTCTGGTTAGACCGCAGCATAGACAACGGCTGATCCTCAATATCCATCACGGGCATTTTCTCATCTAGAATTAAGTTAACAGCTTGTAACGTTAATTTACTAACTTATTTGGGAATAACAAACAGTGATACTGTTAGGTTTCGTACGCACTGACAGGCTGCTTAGCGCATAGAGCGTAGGTGACTTACATCTGGTTACTAACGAGGATATCGAGGAGATTGAAGGCGCAGTGGTTAACGCGCACGGTCTGCGATTGCTAAGGTTAAGCAACTTTAGCAAAGGCCATCATCATCAGCTCATTGTATGTCCCCACTGCTGGGGCACGAGCCTTCCCTATGGATGGATAGGGAGAACGGGCCGTAAACCACCACGCGGGCCGAGTGCGGTGCGGTGGTTGTTAACGACTGCTAATGCAGCCGGGACCAACGTCTTTATGTGCCGACGAAGCCCGGAGGAGCGAGAGATGATATATTTTTGGTCACCCATCCGATGACCGGCCTTTGCGAAAGTTGCTCAACCTCAGCACTCGCAGACCGGGCGCGTTAACCACTGCGCCATCGAGCTCCTCGGGCGATAGCGGTAGTGTACAATTGAGAGCAAATATGTAAAATGTAACCCTTATATCGGGTAGTGGAGTGGTACCGGTGATGCAGTGATACACACTTTTTCATTTAATCGTTCGAAAAGGGTCAACCACTGCCGTTTGAGTTTAACAACAATTTAAAACCTGCTTCTTAGCAGTCACCCAGTAAAATTTAAATTAAATTCAACGTTATTTTTTAGCAACGAAAACTGATGCCAAGCACTGGGTTACTGCGTCGATACTACGATACTCAATGACAAAATATATGTTACACCTGGATTTCTATCATTGAAATAGTAGATAGGCGTACCTACACTGTCAACTGCGCTACAGAGATCTTTGTCGCACGCGGGGACGATCACAAACCAAAGAGAGTGCGGATTTGATTGAGCTAGCCACGGCCGCTTGGTTGATGATTGTCCCCGTCTGCGACAACCATCAATATTCAATGTATTTAGAAATATTTCACGTTGCATTCAACATTGCTCAAATTGAATTCTGTAGTGTGATTCTGTAAGACCTTTTTCTAAACTTCGAATCTGAATCCGCTGTGAGTTTTCTGATTGGCATTGTAAACACTCGATTGACACACTAGCGCTACCCTTGCGAACGTGGCAACGAGTTGAACTAAATTGACCGTGAGATTTTGACAATTGTAGTATGGGATGACATAAGAAGTGGCATTCTGTAAGGTAATTCCGCCGGTCAGTATTGTCTTGACAGCCGAAATGTGAACGTGCGCATTTGTGACTGAGATCGGAGAGCTTAGAACATTAAACCAACCGGAGACGCCACTGACAGGCGTTCCCCTCTGCCAAAATTATATGACCGGCGGTCATATCGATTATATAAAACTAGTTCTCGCGTGTTCCGGCGTCATTTACAAATCACGTTACACGCGTAGGAACTTAGGACGTAAGCAACATATTATGTCGAGTTGCAGCGTGTTTTCGTGTAAAGAGCGATCAGAAAAGTCGAGTGTACAAAAGGATAACGTTACTTTCCATCTGTAAGTATTATTTTGTCTTATTATTGTTGAATAAAGCACTAAATTTGAAAAAACTGAAAAATATTGTCAATCAAAAAGTGTTGCCACTAAAACGTCAAGTTGCAACTTTGCGTAACTTTAAAATTGAATGAGCCAACATCGAATTACAATTTATTATTCACGTTCTTTATCGTTAAAACTGTTTTTTAATATAAATGCTTATTTAATTATTTGTAAAGAAGACGAAAGTGATGGTGTTTGAAAGAGATGAGGCAGTAACAGACTGCAATATCGTGATTGGAGATGAACAAATTGAACAGGTGAATGGGTTTGTGTATCTGGGTTCAAAGTTTACAAGTGATGGAAAGTGTGAGAGTGATATTGAAAGAAGAGTGAATGCAGGAAACATGGTGAATGGAGCTTTGCACTCCTTCATGAACAGTCGGAATGTGTCTAACAAGGCTCGTTTGGCTGTGCATGAGGGGGTGTTGGTTCCGACACTCATGTACGGAAGTGAAAGTTGGGTATGGCAGAAGAAACATGAAAGCAGAGAGCATGAGAGCAGTTGAGATGAGAGCGTTAAGAAGTATGATAGGAGTTAAACTGAGTGACAGGATAAGAAATAGTGAGATAAGGAAACGTTGTGGTCTGAAAGAAGATGTAGTGTCAAAAATTGAGAAAGGTATGCTGAGATGGTTTGGACATGTCGAGAGAATGAATGAAGAACGATTGACGAAAAAAGTGTATAAGGTGTGAATGGAAGTGTTGGAAGGGGTAGACCTAGGCGGACGTTTCGAGACCAAATCGAGGACGTCTTGGAAAAAGGCAGGTAAGGTATGAAGAAAATAATGAAAGTGGACGAAGCGAAACAAGTATGTATGGATCGTAGCAAGTGGAAAAAAGTGGTCTCTGCCTACCCCTACGGGAAAGAGGCGTGATTATATGTATGTATGTATGTAATTAATAATAAATAACTATTTATAAATTCTTACTTATATTTTTTTTCCAACGTTTTTTGCAACTAAATTGCTTCAAAAAATATCAATACTATGAAACTGTATGTTTAGGATCGGTCTACTTCATTAATATAATAGATTGACGTCCCGTCATTTATCCCGAAAATAGGAAATTTTAATTTAATTACATTAGCCACACACACACTGCAACAAAGTTAGAGCTGCGACAGTACCAAAACAAAACATCGATATTGACTTCATCATAATGTTTATTCTGGCTATTTATATATTTCAGATTTCCAAAAGATGCATTCATTGGAGATATTTGGATCCCAGCTTGTGAAAATCATGTTTCGTGGACTTCTAAACGCACACAATTTGCTCACATTTTCAAACTTTTTGTTTTATACTGCAGTCCTCCAACAGCGTGTCGTGGCAACTTTGAAATTATTAAAAAAAGTGTGCTTTTTATTATTATACAGTACTAATCATAACTTCTTTGAAATATTTACAATAAAAGTAAAGATTCTTGAATTGTTGTTAATTTTTTTTCGTTTAGAAAATAAAATAATGAGATAAAAATTATTGATTACCATTTGTTTACGACGACGATGCCTAGTTTAAGTAATACGCCGAAGAAACAATAAAATTATTTATTTGGAATAAAATATAAATAAAATAGGGACGCGCGTACGAGCTGAAATCTCGATGATAGATAGATGTCATTGTCCGGCCGTCGCCGGTGTCGCTGGTGTCACTGCGTCGTCATTGCCGTCAGTATGCTTAACATCCTCCTCCCTCTTGGAAGCTGAGGTTCCAAGGAGCTCATGAAAATCTCCTATGGGCAGAGCGCAAACTTTAGTTAATGCTCTTTTTAAGGTGCCCTTGGACGTAGTAATGTCCACAACTCTGCAAACACCGTCGTTCCATAGTGTAGTTTGTTGATGCGTCCTAGGATCCATTTCATCGGTGGAAGGTGCTCTTCTTTAATAACAACCATGTCTCCAACCTTTAGGTATGTTTCGCTTACAATCTTTTTGTCATTCCTCGCGTTGTTGAATACACAGAGGAACACTCGCGACCACTGCACCCAGAAGTGCTGTCTCATGCGCTCCAGCTGCTGGTATCGGTTGATCGAAATCTTGGTTGAAGAAATGATTTTTCAGACATGAAAAACCTTTATCCAAATACTTGGAAAATCTTCTGCCTGAATCGAGGCAAGAGAGTCTCGGTTAGATAGCAAACTATTTTTACAAATGTTTGTATGTATGTATGTTTGTTCAGGTGGAATCTTGCAACTCAATTTTGAAGCAGATATCTTCAACCGATTGAGCTGTAATTTCATGATGAAGTTTTTGTTTGACATGACAATACATTTTTTGCCACACTTTGGATTCTAAGACTTTGCCCAATGCCGAAAGAATAGATACATGCCTATAGTTGGAAACAACATTTGTATCACCATCTTTGTGAATGGAAGTCAGGCGTGCCGATTTCCACTGTGATGGAAATATACCATTTCAAGCGATTTGTTATAATAATATTTGTAATGGCCCCGCAAGAATCTCGACATACATTTTTAGTAATATGTTTGGTATACTATCTAAACCAGCACGCTTATTATTAAAACCTCCTCGATCTCCAGTACTGATAAATTCAATGAACCCAGAGAAGACGTGCAATCTTGAGCAGTTAAGTTGTTCTGAGAAATTTTAGCGACTTGCGGATACTTTAGTTCATAAACCGACAGAAGGTACCTACTCTGAACTTATAACGTCATTACACAATTATATGATATAAAAGCTTGTCGCGAGATTTACTTGTACAAGTAAACCAGTAAATTAAATAACTTGATGTGATTGATTTTAACTATTAAAATTTTCGGGCTATGTCATTATTATTGGCATCGACAAATTTAATCGATAGTGTCAAGCACTGTGGACGTTTATATAAAGTTGACGGACGTCGAATTCAGACTCGTGAACGGACAGGCTATCCCTGTGTGTGAATATATTAGTGTGCATCTAATTTATGCTAGTGTTTAACCTTTTCACCGCCAACAACATCTATAGAAGTTCGAGATTTTCGTGCCGTCCACGCCAGCACTTCTATAGAAGTTCTTCATTATACCTACTTTAATAAAATACTTTTACGATACATAAAACATTTGTTTCTTTTGTAATTTTGTAAGATGGACACAACTGAAGCCCTATTTTTTATTTTCCCAGGCACAACAGGCTATTTTTGTGTTTTAAAATGGATAAAACAAAAACGTCGCAAATATTTGCATGTCTCGCTAACCAACGACTTCTTATCAAGTAGGCCAGTGATGTGACGCGAAAGTTGAATTCATTACAATCCTATTAATTTACTTTGTTTTATTTCATACAAATGTTCATAAATTCTATGATTGAAAATAAATTCCGGTCAGTAAATAACGTATTACATAATAAATTTCAAAATTAATGTATGTATTAAAATTAAAATATTAAAATTAATTAAGTTTACTGAAGATTTTCGATATTGCAACACCCATCTCTACGTAATGGCAAGATGTCAGTACTACCAAACTTCATTTCTAGAAAACTCGTGACGTCGTAAGCGCTCAGGTGTCAAGGTCATCGTGTCATAGTGCTGGGCATTACAAACAAAACAAACCTAAACAGTGCAAATTGAGTAATTGTTATTCTGATGAGTTGTTGCCATTTATTTGTTTCTTTCTTCTTATTTTAGTAGGTAAATGTATTTATTTATAACGTACAAAGGGTAGGTACTTACTGTCCATTCTCGTCCACACTCGGTAACTCAGCGGTAATTAAAAGTCTGTAAGCCAGCCTCTTAAGAGGCCTATTACATCTCAACTGTGATTTTTGCGTAAAATGCCCATTTTCGCATTTTGTAGTAATTTTCCAGTGCTATTTATCGATTTTATCGAAATAGGATAATAAATTCATGCTTAGTATTTCAAATTTCCACTCTGCGAGAAAAAGCTGAGTTCGGACGGCCGGCGCTTCGCATTTTGTAGTAATTTTGCAGTTGTATTTATCGTTTTTATCGAAATAGGATAATAAATTAACTATAAAATATTTATTCCTCATGAAGTAACAATTATTCTGGTATAAATTTTGCTCAATAATATTATCGTAGATAGTAGAAATTCACAGCGATCTTAAAGCGATTTTCGAAGTTTTTTGGTTTAGAATAAGATTTTTTTTTCTATGTAAAATCAATGATATCTAAAAATTCCGAGGCCGCTACGAACTATTCGACTATATAGGAGATAACATTCTATTTTATTTAATTTCATTTGTTTAGAACAGTAGTTCAATCTAAGAGCTCAAAAAAGTGCCTTTGCGCATTTTATGAAAATCTTTCTCTGGTATTTTGAGTTTCATTAAAAAGTTAAGCAAAATTTACAAAAAGCGAGGCCGCTACGAACTATGCCAATAGCTATTCTACACTATTCAATAAGTCAAAATTGTTAATGTGTTTTCGTTTCTGAGATCGAGAACGCCAAAAATGGCCATTTTACGCTAATTCATAGTCATAATGTAATAGGGCCCTTAACCAAAATAAACTGTAGGTATACCTGTCAACATTAAAACTGAACGTGAACACATACATGAAACGTCGATTTTAAGTATAGACCAACAAAACTCTACAATGAAATAAAAGCATAGACAACCCTTTTCCTTAACAAATTTATCGTCCTACGAGAGCCAAAGACTTGATAAGAAGTCAACGGACGACGTTATGATATGAATAGTGAGGTGCCTATTATAATATATCTCTAGCAAGTATATGTATGTCTTTTTGTCTCTGATAATGGATATTCATTTTTCTTACAAAAAAATATCAGAAAATAAAACAAAATACCATTATAATGTATCAGTGTTTATTTATATTTGTAAATTTAAATACAAACTTAAACTTACAAATCTATTTTTTTATTATCGATATGACGTTACCGCCATCCTTGCTTTCGTACTATAGAATCTGTTACACATTTATACGTTGGCGTACAGCGGGACATCGCGTGCAGGATAGATGGGCGGTGAAAAGGTTAACAGTTTTGTAGTTTGCGTGCGTAGCGACGTTATTGAAAAGTGCATCAGTGTGAACTGTATTTTTGTGCGTTTACCTCGTCCCCCGCAGAAAATGACAGACTTTTTTTCATAGAAATTAGTGCGCATGGCCTCTCCGGTTGGTTTAATGCTCTAAGTCGGAGAGGCACTACGGTAAGTTGTGACTTATTTGTTTACATATTTCTTGCAATATTAATGTTACTTCTAAATAAAAATAACGTTTTGTTACCAAATCTTGGCTTTTGCTGTAAACATATCGTTACTTCTGTTAATAATTGACATGGTAGCATAAACGGCTTAAAGGTAATAATAATTTATAAAATCTTCCTAAAATGTTCATGTTCGATAGTTTTTTTTTTTTTCTTTTATTTGATGGCTTCGTGCGATTAGCACATTTAGCCAGTGTCAAAGTAATTTTTCGTACAAGTAATACATAAATAAACTTTCTTTAAATGATGATGAATGATATTAGAAATGAAAAGTGAGAAATGATATACCCCCCAACCCCTCGAGTATCTCAGTAAAGATGTGGGGCTTTACTAAGTCCTCGGGCAGACTTCTTGAGAGAATTTGAAAAGTGAAGTTGCACTGTTTTGTTTCATTTGCCAACACTCATGCACACTCACGAACACTTAACGGTTAATGATCCACCATTATTTCACATTAATATTCGACTTAGCACAAATTTTAGAAAATAAAACAAAATCGCAGACATGACTCTTCACTTTCCCGCCAAGAAGTCAATGTTCGATAGTTTGTTTCTTAGTACCTAGTTTTTTTTTTTTCCTTTAGTTGATGGCTTTATGCGATTAGCACATTTAGCCAGTGTCAAAGTAATTTTCTTACAAGTAATACCTACATAAATAAACAATATTTCCTTCTTCCTCCAGTAATGATGATGAATGATAAGATAATAGAAATGAGAAGTGAGAAATGATATACCCCCCAACCCCTCGAGTATCTCAGTAAAGCTGTGGGGCTTTACTAAATCCTCACGCGGAGTTCATAAGAGAATTTGAAAAGTGACGTTACACTGTTTTGTTTCATTTGCCAACACTCATGCACACTCACGAATACTTAACGGTTAATAATCCACCATTATTTCACATTAATATTCGACTTAGCACAATTTTTAGAAAATAAAGCAAAACCGCAGACATGACTCTTCACTTTCCCGCCAAGAACCCAGATACCTAGTTTTAAGCCCAACACTTCCTTTTTTTTTTAATTTACGACTGCTGTTACACCAAGCGCTATGCCAATTTTTTAAATTTAGCGCGGGTGTCATGTCATGTTCAACGTTCCGTATCCGACTGAGTTAGAGTTCCGATTTAGGACAGTGTAAAAAGGACGCTTTTACTGCCGTCCTAACTAGTCTCTTGACTTAGTGTCCTGTTTATCGGATGGTCTAATCGATGCTTAATAAAGGTAAATAAATAAATAAATAAAAATATTTTATTTCAGACTTTACATCCATATTTTATTAGTGTGTTAGTAACAATTTTTCTTATAAATTATATTAGTTGGTTAGTGTAAATAAATATTATTTTATTTGGCCAGTTACTATTTCTATCCAGTGTTGTTGGATAGAACAGTCAGGACGAGCAGTAATTGTTTTCAGAACGCTGTTGCTGCTGGCCCTCATGCGTCGCAGTAGGGATGCAGCTTTATTGCGCATAATCGCGTGGAAAGAGTTGGGTGGGTAGGGTTGTAATATCTTCGAATGAAGCGAGTCATATAATAATGATCGAACTTCACTTTTGAAGTTCCTTTGATCACATATTATATTTCGTCGCTTCATTCTTCAGATATTATTCACCACGTAGATCTTTAGAGAGAAATACCTTTTTTGCAAGAACTCTGCTGTTTTATAGGATGCTAATTATGTAAGGAGCCATAAGGTAAGTCACAGACGTGGTATGTGAGGTATGTAATATTTTGTTATTTTTATTATTACCTGGTAAAGAAATAAAAAACATTATTCAATATCTTATTTTATTTATCTTTTATTTTTGTAATTATCTTATCTTATACAAACTGATTGAGCAAAATTATTACAAGTAGGTAATTAAATAAAATGTATAGAATCGAGCAAATGTATTACTGTTGGTCCATCCAGCCGTTTTTCTTATTGTATCTACACCATACACCTGCAAGCTGTGGAAGTGGACGCTTGTCGCGTACTATGCGCTGAAAACACTGATGCGTACACCGCTGTCCGCCAATACAGACTTTATCCATTTGCTGATTGTTTGAGATGAAACAGCTCGATGGGGTTTTTTGATAGTTAATAGTAAACGTGTATTATTTTACCTTCCCTGCTGTTTCGAGTGTCATCAATATAATCTAATAATACTGTAGCAGGGAAAATGGGTTTATTTTCTATGAAAAAGGGTAAAAATAGAAGTGGCTGTTCCCTTCCCGGAGCTGACGTTTTTATAATATCAGTAATAGAAATTATAATTCCATTCGCAAGTACAGTAAGGCCTCGCTTATCCGAACAGGCAAAAATAGCATATGTATAAAGAAATAAATAAATAAAGTACAGGAGCATTGATGACAACCAACTAACTATAAGACGCGTGGGACGGGAACGTGCGTGGGCGGCACAGGCGCGAGCGGGTGGCGTGATGTGAAACGCCTTCCTTGTGCCCCGCGAATACATCCGCTGCCCGCATTGTCTGCGTCCGGGATCATAGACTAAGTATAATGTTGGGTATAGATGTTCCATATACATAGTCTAGTCTAGTCTAGTATATGAGAGGCATCTCATAGAAAAAAAAAAGGGAAACTAGGTTCCCTGTACAATAGATGGCAGTAGTGGAAGTTTGCGTGCGCGTTTACGCTTCTTCCCGATAGATGGCGCTGACAATATATGCAACGTGTAACAGAAAGGTGTGGTAAAAATGAAAAGATCCAAGTGTATCCGATCTAGATCTTGTATGCAGGGTTACTAAGACATCAGTATTAACTTTATTTTGTCATGCAATTGTAAATTAAATAATTATATCAGTGAAGTCATGCGCATCAGGCGCGCATAAGCAAGCAGCAGTGATCATAAATGTAAGTACACAGAGGTTACTAAACCACTAGGGCTGTCACTTGTTTATTTTGAAGTGACGTCACAATTGAAACATACTTAATTAAAAATTGCAAACAAATTAAAGTTAATAATTATGCCTTACAAACTCTGCATACAAGATCCAGATCGGAAACACTTAGGATCTTTTGATATGCACTCTCATGTGCCTTTTCAGATTCCCCGTCTTTCTGAAGCAACGGTTACAGACCTCACATACATAGGGTTTGACACCAGTATGCACACTCATGTGCGTTTTGAGCGTCACCTTCTCTCTGAAGCAACGGTTACAGACTTCACATACATAAGGTTTGACACCAGTATGCACTCTCATGTGCTTTTTGAGCGACCCTGTCGCACTGAAGCAACGGTTACAGACTTCACATACATAAGGTTTGACACCAGTATGCACTCTCATGTGCTTTTTGAGATTCCCCTTCTCTCTGAAGCAACGGTTACAGACCTCACATACATAAGGTTTCTCACCGGTATGCACTCGCATGTGCTTTTTGAGCGCCCCCGTCTCTCTGAAGCAATGGTTACAGATACATAGTCTAGTCTAGTCTAGTATATGAGAGGCATCTCATAGAAAAAAAAAAAGGGAAACTAGGTTCCCTGTACAATAGATGGCAGTAGTGGAAGTTTGCGTGCGCGTTTACGCTTCTTCCTGATAGATGGCGCTGACAATATATGCAACGTGTAACAGAAAGGTGTGGTAAAAATGAAAAGATCCAAGTGTATCCGATCTAGATCTTGTATGCAGGGTTACTAAGACATCAGTATTAACTTTATTTTGTCATGCAATTGTAAATTAAATAATTATATCAGTGAAGTCATGCGCATCAGGCGCGCATAAGCAAGCAGCAGTGATCATAAATGTAAGTACACAGAGGTTACTAAACCACTAGGGCTGTCACTTGTTTATTTTGAAGTGACGTCACAATTGAAACATACTTAATTAAAAATTGCAAACAAATTAAAGTTAATAATTATGCCTTACAAACTCTGCATACAAGATCCAGATTGGAAACACTTAGGATCTTTTGATATGCACTCTCATGTGCCTTTTCAGATTCCCCGTCTTTCTGAAGCAACGGTTACAGACCTCACATACATAGGGTTTGACACCAGTATGCACACTCATGTGCGTTTTGAGCGTCACCTTCTCTCTGAAGCAACGGTTACAGACTTCACATACATAAGGTTTGACACCAGTATGCACTCTCATGTGCTTTTTGAGCGACCCTGTCGCACTGAAGCAACGGTTACAGACTTCACATACATAAGGTTTGACACCAGTATGCACTCTCATGTGCTTTTTGAGATTCCCCTTCTCTCTGAAGCAACGGTTACAGACCTCACATACATAAGGTTTCTCACCGGTATGCACTCGCATGTGCTTTTTGAGCGCCCCCGTCTCTCTGAAGCAATGGTTACAGACCTCACATACATAAGGTTTCTCACCGGTATGCACTCGCATGTGTTTCCTCAAGCTATCGCTGCTACAATACGACTTTTTACACACGTCGCATGAAAACGGTCGTTCACCGGTATGCACGCGCATATGAGCCTGCAACCACTTATTGTAATCAAAGGCTTTGTTGCAAACTTCACATATGTGTTTCTTTTTATTCCTTTTTATTTGCGTATGCGTTAAGAGGTGTCTGTTCAATCGAAATTGAAAGTTAAACTCTTTCTCGCAATGACTGCATTTGAACTTTTTCTCTTTCTCGCAATGACCCAGTGTTATGTGGGCATTTAGGAATCTCGCCTTTTTGAACGTTTTTGTGCATATAGTGCAAGGGTATCTATCCCCGTCTGAATGATTGTTTTCGATGTGTTTTGTCAACGCTTTGCCGTGAACGAACTTGTGGTTGCACAACTGGCATTGGTAGGTCTTCTCGCCGGTGTGAATTCGCATGTGGACCTCTATGGAGCCTTTGTTACTGAACCTCTTTTGGCATATGTCGCATGAAAACCTTTTGGTGTTTGATTTTATCGGTTTTATGGTTTTATCTGTAATATGCAATGAGGTGTGTAAGTGATAATAAATAAATCCAGAACATTAAATGTAGGTATAAATGAAATCACGTAACAGTTCTTTAAAACATCAACTTATTTTTATTAGACTAAGAAATTACGTGTTTATTGATTTTGAAATACTTGAAAAAGCATTCTTTCAACTGTGAGGTACAGTGACGTAATACAGCTCGCTGGTTTGAAACGTCACAATAAACGTATATAAATACACGTACTAGAAAAACGTAACGACGAGTCTTCTGAAGTCTCAGTAGCTCAGCGTTCAGAGCATTGGATCGGTAATCCAAGGGTCGTGGGTTCGATTTCAATTTGGACCCTGACTGTTATTTTCAGGTTAAATATCTGACCTTCTATCTTGCATATTAGTATACAAAAGTTTATATTTATTTGAACAACATTACCATCGCTATGATCGCCGGCCGCCGTCCAATCAGCGTCGTTGTCAGAGACCTCCGTCTCTCTCTGGTTAGACCGCAGCATAGACAACGGCTGATCCTCAATATCCATCACGGGCATTTTCTCATCTAGAATTAAGTTAACAGCTTGTAACGTTAATTTGCTAACTTATTTGGGAATAACAAACAGTGATACTGTTAGGTTTCGTACGCACTGACAGGCTGCTTAGCGCATAGAGCGTAGGTGACTTACATCTGGTTACTAACGAGGATATCGAGGAGATTGAAGGCGCAGTGGTTAACGCGCACGGTCTGCGATTGCTAAGGTTAAGCAACTTTAGCAAAGGCCATCATCATCAGCTCATTGTATGTCCCCACTGCTGGGGCACGAGCCTTCCCTATGGATGGATAGGGAGAACGGGCCGTAAACCACCACGCGGGCCGAGTGCGGTGCGGTGGTTGTTAACGACTGCTAATGCAGCCGGGACCAATGTCTTTATGTGCCGACGAAGCCCGGCGGAGCGAGAGATGATATATTTTTGGTCACCCATCCGATGACCGGCCTTTGCGAAAGTTGCTCAACCTCAGCACTCGCAGACCGGGCGCGTTAACCACTGCGCCATCGAGCTCCTCGGGCGATAGCGGTAGTGTACAATTGAGAGCAAATATGTAAAATGTAACCCTTATATCGGGTAGTGGAGTGGTACCGGTGATGCAGTGATACACACTTTTTCATTTAATCGTTCGAAAAGGGTCAACCACTGACGTTTGAGTTTAACAACAATTTAAAACCTGCTTCTTAGCAGTCACCCAGTAAAATTTAAATTAAATTCAACGTTATTTTTTAGCAACGAAAACTGATGCCAAGCACTGGCTTACTGCGTCGATACTACGATACTCAATGACAAAATATATGTTACACCTGGATTTCTATCATTGAAATAGTAGATAGGCGTACCTACACTGTCAACTGCGCTACAGAGATCTTTGTCGCACGCGGGGACGATCACCAACCAAAGAGAGTGCGGATTTGATTGAGCTAGCCACGGCCGCTTGGTTAATGATTGTCCCCGTCTGCGACAACCATCAATATTCAATGTATTTAGAAATATTTCACGTTGCATTCAACATTGCTCAAATTGAATTCTGTAGTGTGATTCTGTAAGACCTTTTTCTAAACTTCGAATCTGAATCCGCTGTGAGTTTTCTGATTGGCATTGTAAACACTCGATTGACACACTAGCGCTACCCTTGCGAACGTGGCAACGAGTTGAACTAAATTGACCGTGAGATTTTGACAATTGTAGTATGGGATGACATAAGAAGTGGCATTCTGTAAGGTAATTCCGCCGGTCAGTATTGTCTTGACAGCCGAAATGTGAACGTGCGCATTTGTGACTGAGATCGGAGAGCTTAGAACATTAAACCAACCGGAGACGCCACTGACAGGCGTTCCCCTCTGCCAAAATTATATGACCGGCGGTCATATCGATTATATAAAACTAGTTCTCGCGTGTTCCGGCGTCATTTACAAATCACGTTACACGCGTAGGAACTTAGGACGTAAGCAACATATTATGTCGAGTTGCAGCGTGTTTTCGTGTAAAGAGCGATCAGAAAAGTCGAGTGTACAAAAGGATAACGTTACTTTCCATCTGTAAGTATTATTTTGTCTTATTATTGTTGAATAAAGCACTAAATTTGAAAAAACTGAAAAATATTGTCAATCAAAAAGTGTTGCCACTAAAACGTCAAGTTGCAACTTTGCGTAACTTTAAAATTGAATGAGCCAACATCGAATTACAATTTATTATTCACGTTCTTTATCGTTAAAACTGTTTTTTAATATAAATGCTTATTTAATTATTTGTAAAGAAGACGAAAGTGATGGTGTTTGAAAGAGATGAGGCAGTAACAGACTGCAATATCGTGATTGGAGATGAACAAATTGAACAGGTGAATGGGTTTGTGTATCTGGGTTCAAAGTTTACAAGTGATGGAAAGTGTGAGAGTGATATTGAAAGAAGAGTGAATGCAGGAAACATGGTGAATGGAGCTTTGCACTCCTTCATGAACAGTCGGAATGTGTCTAACAAGGCTCGTTTGGCTGTGCATGAGGGGGTGTTGGTTCCGACACTCATGTACGGAAGTGAAAGTTGGGTATGGCAGAAGAAACATGAAAGCAGAGAGCATGAGAGCAGTTGAGATGAGAGCGTTAAGGAGTATGATAGGAGTTAAACTGAGTGACAGGATAAGAAATAGTGAGATAAGGAAACGTTGTGGTCTGAAAGAAGATGTAGTGTCAAAAATTGAGAAAGGTATGCTGAGATGGTTTGGACATGTCGAGAGAATGAATGAAGAACGATTGACGAAAAAAGTGTATAAGGTGTGAATGGAAGTGTTGGAAGGGGTAGACCTAGGCGGACGTTTCGAGACCAAATCGAGGACGTCTTGGAAAAAGGCAGGTAAGGTATGAAGAAAATAATGAAAGTGGACGAAGCGAAACAAGTATGTATGGATCGTAGCAAGTGGAAAAAAGTGGTCTCTGCCTACCCCTACGGGAAAGAGGCGTGATTATATGTATGTATGTATGTAATTAATAATAAATAACTATTTATAAATTCTTACTTATATTTTTTTTCCAACGTTTTTTGCAACTAAATTGCTTCAAAAAATATCAATACTATGAAACTGTATGTTTAGGATCGGTCTACTTCATTAATATAATAGATTGACGTCCCGTCATTTATCCCGAAAATAGGAAATTTTAATTTAATTACATTAGCCACACACACACTGCAACAAAGTTAGAGCTGCGACAGTACCAAAACAAAACATCGATATTGACTTCATCATAATGTTTATTCTGGCTATTTATATATTTCAGATTTCCAAAAGATGCATTCATTGGAGATATTTGGATCCCAGCTTGTGAAAATCATGTTTCGTGGACTTCTAAACGCACACAATTTGCTCACATTTTCAAACTTTTTGTTTTATACTGCAGTCCTCCAACAGCGTGTCGTGGCAACTTTGAAATTATTAAAAAAAGTGCGCTTTTTATTATTATACAGTACTAATCATAACTTCTTTGAAATATTTACAATAAAAGTAAAGATTCTTGAATTGTTGTTAATTTTTTTTCGTTTAGAAAATAAAATAATGAGATAAAAATTATTGATTACCATTTGTTTACGACGACGATGCCTAGTTTAAGTAATACGCCGAAGAAACAATAAAATTATTTATTTGGAATAAAATATAAATAAAATAGGGACGCGCGTACGAGCTGAAATCTCGATGATAGATAGATGTCATTGTCCGGCCGTCGCCGGTGTCGCTGGTGTCACTGCGTCGTCATTGCCGTCAGTATGCTTAACATCCTCCTCCCTCTTGGAAGCTGAGGTTCCAAGGAGCTCATGAAAATCTCCTATGGGCAGAGCGCAAACTTTAGTTAATGCTCTTTTTAAGGTGCCCTTGGACGTAGTAATGTCCACAACTCTGCAAACACCGTCGTTCCATAGTGTAGTTTGTTGATGCGTCCTAGGATCCATTTCATCGGTGGAAGGTGCTCTTCTTTAATAACAACCATGTCTCCAACCTTTAGGTATGTTTCGCTTACAATCTTTTTGTCATTCCTCGCGTTGTTGAATACACAGAGGAACACTCGCGACCACTGCACCCAGAAGTGCTGTCTCATGCGCTCCAGCTGCTGGTATCGGTTGATCGAAATCTTGGTTGAAGAAATGATTTTTCAGACATGAAAAACCTTTATCCAAATACTTGGAAAATCTTCTGCCTGAATCGAGGCAAGAGAGTCTCGGTTAGATAGCAAACTATTTTTACAAATGTTTGTATGTATGTATGTTTGTTCAGGTGGAATCTTGCAACTCAATTTTGAAGCAGATATCTTCAACCGATTGAGCTGTAATTTCATGATGAAGTTTTTGTTTGACATGACAATACATTTTTTGCCACACTTTGGATTCTAAGACTTTGCCCAATGCCGAAAGAATAGATACATGCCTATAGTTGGAAACAACATTTGTATCACCATCTTTGTGAATGGAAGTCAGGCGTGCCGATTTCCACTGTGATGGAAATATACCATTTCAAGCGATTTGTTATAATAATATTTGTAATGGCCCCGCAAGATTCTCGACATACATTTTTAGTAATATGTTTGGTATACTATCTAAACCAGCACGCTTATTATTAAAACCTCCTCGATCTCCAGTACTGATAAATTCAATGAACCCAGAGAAGACGTGCAATCTTGAGCAGTTAAGTTGTTCTGAGAAATTTTAGCGACTTGCGGATACTTTAGTTCATAAACCGACAGAAGGTACCTACTCTGAACTTATAACGTCATTACACAATTATATGATATAAAAGCTTGTCGCGAGATTTACTTGTACAAGTAAACAAGTAAATTAAATAACTTGATGTGATTGATTTTAACTATTAAAATTTTCGGGCTATGTCATTATTATTGGCATCGACAAATTTAATCGATAGTGTCAAGCACTGTGGACGTTTATATAAAGTTGACGGACGTCGAATTCAGACTCGTGAACGGACAGGCTATCCCTGTGTGTGAATATATTAGTGTGCATCTAATTTATGCTAGTGTTTAACCTTTTCACCGCCAACAACATCTATAGAAGTTCGAGATTTTCGTGCCGTCCACGCCAGCACTTCTATAGAAGTTCTTCATTATACCTACTTTAATAAAATACTTTTACGATACATAAAACATTTGTTTCTTTTGTAATTTTGTAAGATGGACACAACTGAAGCCCTATTTTTTATTTTCCCAGGCACAACAGGCTATTTTTGTGTTTTAAAATGGATAAAACAAAAACGTCGCAAATATTTGCATGTCTCGCTAACCAACGACTTCTTATCAAGTAGGCCAGTGATGTGACGCGAAAGTTGAATTCATTACAATCCTATTAATTTACTTTGTTTTATTTCATACAAATGTTCATAAATTCTATGATTGAAAATAAATTCCGGTCAGTAAATAACGTATTACATAATAAATTTCAAAATTAATGTATGTATTAAAATTAAAATATTAAAATTAATTAAGTTTACTGAAGATTTTCGATATTGCAACACCCATCTCTACGTAATGGCAAGATGTCAGTACTACCAAACTTCATTTCTAGAAAACTCGTGACGTCGTAAGCGCTCAGGTGTCAAGGTCATCGTGTCATAGTGCTGGGCATTACAAACAAAACAAACCTAAACAGTGCAAATTGAGTAATTGTTATTCTGATGAGTTGTTGCCATTTATTTGTTTCTTTCTTCTTATTTTAGTAGGTAAATGTATTTATTTATAACGTACAAAGGGTAGGTACTTACTGTCCATTCTCGTCCACACTCGGTAACTCAGCGGTAATTAAAAGTCTGTAAGCCAGCCTCTTAAGAGGCCTATTACATCTCAACTGTGATTTTTGCGTAAAATGCCCATTTTCGCATTTTGTAGTAATTTTCCAGTGCTATTTATCGATTTTATCGAAATAGGATAATAAATTCATGCTTAGTATTTCAAATTTCCACTCTGCGAGAAAAAGCTGAGTTCGGACGGCCGGCGCTTCGCATTTTGTAGTAATTTTGCAGTTGTATTTATCGTTTTTATCGAAATAGGATAATAAATTAACTATAAAATATTTATTCCTCATGAAGTAACAATTATTCTGGTATAAATTTTGCTCAATAATATTATCGTAGATAGTAGAAATTCACAGCGATCTTAAAGCGATTTTCGAAGTTTTTTGGTTTAGAATAAGATTTTTTTTTCTATGTAAAATCAATGATATCTAAAAATTCCGAGGCCGCTACGAACTATTCGACTATATAGGAGATAACATTCTATTTTATTTAATTTCATTTGTTTAGAACAGTAGTTCAATCTAAGAGCTCAAAAAAGTGCCTTTGCGCATTTTATGAAAATCTTTCTCTGGTATTTTGAGTTTCATTAAAAAGTTAAGCAAAATTTACAAAAAGCGAGGCCGCTACGAACTATGCCAATAGCTATTCTACACTATTCAATAAGTCAAAATTGTTAATGTGTTTTCGTTTCTGAGATCGAGAACGCCAAAAATGGCCATTTTACGCTAATTCATAGTCATAATGTAATAGGGCCCTTAACCAAAATAAACTGTAGGTATACCTGTCAACATTAAAACTGAACGTGAACACATACATGAAACGTCGATTTTAAGTATAGACCAACAAAACTCTACAATGAAATAAAAGCATAGACAACCCTTTTCCTTAACAAATTTATCGTCCTACGAGAGCCAAAGACTTGATAAGAAGTCAACGGACGACGTTATGATATGAATAGTGAGGTGCCTATTATAATATATCTCTAGCAAGTATATGTATGTCTTTTTGTCTCTGATAATGGATATTCATTTTTCTTACAAAAAAATATCAGAAAATAAAACAAAATACCATTATAATGTATCAGTGTTTATTTATATTTGTAAATTTAAATACAAACTTAAACTTACAAATCTATTTTTTTATTATTGATATGACGTTACCGCCAACCTTGCTTTCGTACTATAGAATCTGTTACACATTTATACGTTGGCGTACAGCGGGACATCGCGTGCAGGATAGATGGGCGGTGAAAAGGTTAACAGTTTTGTAGTTTGCGTGCGTAGCGACGTTATTGAAAAGTGCATCAGTGTGAACTGTATTTTTGTGCGTTTACCTCGTCCCCCGCAGAAAATGACAGACTTTTTTTCATAGAAATTAGTGCGCATGGCCTCTCCGGTTGGTTTAATGCTCTAAGTCGGAGAGGCACTACGGTAAGTTGTGACTTATTTGTTTACATATTTCTTGCAATATTAATGTTACTTCTAAATAAAAATAACGTTTTGTTACCAAATCTTGGCTTTTGCTGTAAACATATCGTTACTTCTGTTAATAATTGACATGGTAGCATAAACGGCTTAAAGGTAATAATAATTTATAAAATCTTCCTAAAATGTTCATGTTCGATAGTTTGTTTCTTAGTAGATAGATACCTAGTTTTTTTTTTTCCTTTAGTTGATGGCTTTATGCGATTAGCACATTTAGCCAGTGTCAAAGTAATTTTCTTACAAGTAATACCTACATAAATAAACAATATTTCCTTCTTCCTCCAGTAATGATGATGAATGATAAGATAATAGAAATGAGAAGTGAGAAATGATATACCCCCCAACCCCTCGAGTATCTCAGTAAAGCTGTGGGGCTTTACTAAATCCTCACGCGGAGTTCATAAGAGAATTCGAAAAGTGACGTTACACTGTTTTGTTTCATTTGCCAACACTCATGCACACTCACGAATACTTAACGGTTAATAATCCACCATTATTTCACATTAATATTCGACTTAGCACAATTTTTAGAAAATAAAGCAAAACCGCAGACATGACTCTTCACTTTCCCGCCAAGAACCCAGATACCTAGTTTTAAGCCCAACACTTCCTTTTTTTTTTTAATTTACGACTGCTGTTACACCAAGCGCTATGCCAATTTTTTAAATTTAGCGCGGGTGTCATGTCATGTTCAACGTTCCGTATCCGACTGAGTTAGAGTTCCGATTTAGGACAGTGTAAAAAGGACGCTTTTACTGCCGTCCTAACTAGTCTCTTGACTTAGTGTCCTGTTTATCGGATGGTCTAATCGATGCTTAATAAAGGTAAATAAATAAATAAATAAAAATATTTTATTTCAGACTTTACATCCATATTTTATTAGTGTGTTAGTAACAATTTTTCTTATAAATTATATTAGTTGGTTAGTGTAAATAAATATTATTTTATTTGGCCAGTTACTATTTCTATCCAGTGTTGTTGGATAGAACAGTCAGGACGAGCAGTAATTGTTTTCAGAACGTTGTTGCTGCTGGCCCTCATGCGTCGCAGTAGGGATGCAGCTTTATTGCGCATAATCGCGTGGAAAGAGTTGGGTGGGTAGGGTTGTAATATCTTCGAATGAAGCGAGTCATATAATAATGATCGAACTTCACTTTTGAAGTTCCTTTGATCACATATTATATTTCGTCGCTTCATTCTTCAGATATTATTCACCACGTAGATCTTTAGAGAGAAATACCTTTTTTGCAAGAACTCTGCTGTTTTATAGGATGCTAATTATGTAAGGAGCCATAAGGTAAGTCACAGACGTGGTATGTGAGGTATGTAATATTTTGTTATTTTTATTATTACCTGGTAAAGAAATAAAAAACATTATTCAATATCTTATTTTATTTATCTTTTATTTTTGTAATTATCTTATCTTATACAAACTGATTGAGCAAAATTATTACAAGTAGGTAATTAAATAAAATGTATAGAATCGAGCAAATGTATTACTGTTGGTCCATCCAGCCGTTTTTCTTATTGTATCTACACCATACACCTGCAAGCTGTGGAAGTGGACGCTTGTCGCGTACTATGCGCTGAAAACACTGATGCGTACACCGCTGTCCGCCAATACAGACTTTATCCATTTGCTGATTGTTTGAGATGAAACAGCTCGATGGGGTTTTTTGATAGTTAATAGTAAACGTGTATTATTTTACCTTCCCTGCTGTTTCGAGTGTCATCAATATAATCTAATAATACTGTAGCAGGGAAAATGGGTTTATTTTCTATGAAAAATGGTAAAAATAGAAGTGGCTGTTCCCTTCCCGGAGCTGACGTTTTTATAATATCAGTAATAGAAATTATAATTCCATTCGCAAGTACAGTAGGGCCTCGCTTATCCGAACAGGCAAAAATAGCATATGTATAAAGAAATAAATAAATAAAGTACAGGAGCATTGATGACAACCAACTAACTATAAGACGCGTGGGACGGGAACGTGCGTGGGCGGCACAGGCGCGAGCGGGTGGCGTGATGTGAAACGCCTTCCTTGTGCCCCGCGAATACATCCGCTGCCCGCATTGTCTGCGTCCGGGATCATAGACTAAGTATAATGTTGGGTATAGATGTTCCATATACATAGTCTAGTCTAGTCTAGTATATGAGAGGCATCTCATAGAAAAAAAGATGGGAAACTAGGTTCCCTGTACAATAGATGGCAGTAGTGGAAGTTTGCGTGCGCGTTTACGCTTCTTCCCGATAGATGGCGCTGACAATATATGCAACGTGTAACAGAAAGGTGTGGTAAAAATGAAAAGATCCAAGTGTATCCGATCTAGATCTTGTATGCAGGGTTACTAAGACATCAGTATTAACTTTATTTTGTCATGCAATTGTAAATTAAATAATTATATCAGTGAAGTCATGCGCATCAGGCGCGCATAAGCAAGCAGCAGTGATCATAAATGTAAGTACACAGAGGTTACTAAACCACTAGGGCTGTCACTTGTTTATTTTGAAGTGACGTCACAATTGAAACATACTTAATTAAAAATTGCAAACAAATTAAAGTTAATAATTATGCCTTACAAACTCTGCATACAAGATCCAGATCGGAAACACTTAGGATCTTTTGATATGCACTCTCATGTGCCTTTTCAGATTCCCCGTCTTTCTGAAGCAACGGTTACAGACCTCACATACATAGGGTTTGACACCAGTATGCACTCTCATGTGCCTTTTGAGCGTCCCTGTCGCACTGAAGCAACGGTTACAGACCTCACATACATAGGGTTTGACACCAGTATGCACACTCATGTGCTTTTTGAGATTGCCCTTCTCTCTGAAGCAACGGTTACAGACCTCACATACATAAGGTTTGACACCAGTATGCACTCTCATGTGCTTTTTGAGCGACCCTGTCGCACTGAAGCAACGGTTACAGACCTCACATACATAAGGTTTGACACCACTATGCACTCTCATGTGCTTTTTGAGATTCCCCTTCTCTCTGAAGCAACGGTTACAGACCTCACATACATAAGGTTTCTCACCGGTATGCACTCTCATGTGTTTCCTCAATCTATAACTGCTACAAAACGACTTTTTACACACGTCGCATGAAAACGGTCGTTCACCGGTATGCACGCGCATATGAGCCTGCAACCACTTATTGTAATCAAAGGCTTTGTTGCAAACTTCACATATGTGTTTCTTTTTATTCCTTTTTATTTGCGTATGCGTTAAGAGGTGTCTGTTCAATCGAAATTGAAAGTTAAACTCTTTCTCGCAATGACTGCATTTGAACTTTTTCTCTTTCTCGCAATGACCCAGTGTTATGTGGGCATTTAGGAATCTCGCCTTTTTGAACGTTTTTGTGCATATAGTGCAAGGGTATCTATCCCCGTCTGAATGATTGTTTTCGATGTGTTTTGTCAACGCTTTGCCGTGAACGAACTTGTGGTTGCACAACTGGCATTGGTAGGTCTTCTCGCCGGTGTGAATTCGCATGTGGACCTCTATGGAGCCTTTGTTACTGAACCTCTTTTGGCATATGTCGCATGAAAACCTTTTGGTGTTTGATTTTATCGGTTTTATGGTTTTATCTGTAATATGCAATGAGGTGTGTAAGTGATAATAAATAAATCCAGAACATTAAATGTAGGTAGAAATGAAATCACGTAACAGTTCTTTAAAACATCAACTTATTTTTATTAGACTAAGAAATTACGTGTTTATTGATTTTGAAATACTTGAAAAAGCATTCTTTCAACTGTGAGGTACAGTGACGTAATACAGCTCGCTGGTTTGAAACGTCACAATAAACGTATATAAATACACGTACTAGAAAAACGTAACGACGAGTCTTCTGAAGTCTCAGTAGCTCAGCGTTCAGAGCATTGGATCGGTAATCCAAGGGTCGTGGGTTCGATTTCAATTTGGACTCTGACTGTTATTTTCAGGTTAAATATCTGACCTTCTATCTTGCATATTAGTATACAAAAGTTTATATTTATTTGAACAACATTACCATCGCTATGATCGCCGGCCGCCGTCCAATCAGCGTCGTTGTCAGAGACCTCCGTCTCTCTCTGGTTAGACCGCAGCATAGACAACGGCTGATCCTCAATATCCATCACGGGCATTTTCTCATCTAGAATTAAGTTAACAGCTTGTAACGTTAATTTACTAACTTATTTGGGAATAACAAACAGTGATACTGTTAGGTTTCGTACGCACTGACAGGCTGCTTAGCGCATAGAGCGTAGGTGACTTACATCTGGTTACTAACGAGGATATCGAGGAGATTGAAGGCGCAGTGGTTAACGCGCACGGTCTGCGATTGCTAAGGTTAAGCAACTTTAGCAAAGGCCATCATCATCAGCTCATTGTATGTCCCCACTGCTGGGGCACGAGCCTTCCCTATGGATGGATAGGGAGAACGGGCCGTAAACCACCACGCGGGCCGAGTGCGGTGCGGTGGTTGTTAACGACTGCTAATGCAGCCGGGACCAACGTCTTTATGTGCCGACGAAGCCCGGCGGAGCGAGAGATGATATATTTTTGGTCACCCATCCGATGACCGGCCTTTGCGAAAGTTGCTCAACCTCAGCACTCGCAGACCGGGCACGCTAACCACTGCGCCATCGAGCTCCTCAGGCGATGTGTACAATTGAGAGCAAATATGTAAAATGTAACCCTTTTATCGGGTAGTGGAGTGGTACCGGTGATGCAGTGATACACACTTTTTCCTTTAATCGTTCGAAAAGGGTCAACCACTGACGTTTGAGTTTAACAACAATTTAAAACCTGCTTCTTAGCAGTCACCCAGTAAAATTTAAATTAAATTCAACGTTATTTTTTAGCAACGAAAACTGATGCCAAGCACTGGGTTACTGCGTCGATACTACGATACTCAATGACAAAATATATGTTACACCTGGATTTCTATCATTGAAATAGTAGATAGGCGTACCTACACTGTCAACTGCGCTACAGAGATCTTTGTCGCACGCGGGGACGATCACAAACCAAAGAGAGTGCGGATTTGATTGAGCTAGCCACGGCCGCTTGGTTGATGATTGTCCCCGTCTGCGACAACCATCAATATTCAATGTATTTAGAAATATTTCACGTTGCATTCAACATTGCTCAAATTGAATTCTGTAGTGTGATTCTGTAAGACCTTTTCCTAAACTTCGAATCTGAATCCGCTGTGAGTTTTCTGATTGGCATTGTAAACACTCGATTGACACACTAGCGCTACCCTTGCGAACGTGGCAACGAGTTGAACTAAATTGACCGTGAGATTTTGACAATTGTAGTATGGGATGACATAAGAAGTGGCATTCTGTAAGGTAATTCCGCCGGTCAGTATTGTCTTGACAGCCGAAATGTGAACGTGCGCATTTGTGACTGAGATCGGAGAGCTTAGAACATTAAACCAACCGGAGACGCCACTGACAGGCGTTCCCCTCTGCCAAAATTATATGACCGGCGGTCATATCGATTATATAAAACTAGTTCTCGCGTGTTCCGGCGTCATTTACAAATCACGTTACACGCGTAGGAACTTAGGACGTAAGCAACATATTATGTCGAGTTGCAGCGTGTTTTCGTGTAAAGAGCGATCAGAAAAGTCGAGTGTACAAAAGGATAACGTTACTTTCCATCTGTAAGTATTATTTTGTCTTATTATTGTTGAATAAAGCACTAAATTTGAAAAAACTGAAAAATATTGTCAATCAAAAAGTGTTGCCACTAAAACGTCAAGTTGCAACTTTGCGTAACTTTAAAATTGAATGAGCCAACATCGAATTACAATTTATTATTCACGTTCTTTATCGTTAAAACTGTTTTTTAATATAAATGCTTATTTAATTATTTGTAAAGAAGACGAAAGTGATGGTGTTTGAAAGAGATGAGGCAGTAACAGACTGCAATATCGTGATTGGAGATGAACAAATTGAACAGGTGAATGGGTTTGTGTATCTGGGTTCAAAGTTTACAAGTGATGGAAAGTGTGAGAGTGATATTGAAAGAAGAGTGAATGCAGGAAACATGGTGAATGGAGCTTTGCACTCCTTCATGAACAGTCGGAATGTGTCTAACAAGGCTCGTTTGGCTGTGCATGAGGGGGTGTTGGTTCCGACACTCATGTACGGAAGTGAAAGTTGGGTATGGCAGAAGAAACATGAAAGCAGAGAGCATGAGAGCAGTTGAGATGAGAGCGTTAAGAAGTATGATAGGAGTTAAACTGAGTGACAGGATAAGAAATAGTGAGATAAGGAAACGTTGTGGTCTGAAAGAAGATGTAGTGTCAAAAATTGAGAAAGGTATGCTGAGATGGTTTGGACATGTCGAGAGAATGAATGAAGAACGATTGACGAAAAAAGTGTATAAGGTGTGAATGGAAGTGTTGGAAGGGGTAGACCTAGGCGGACGTTTCGAGACCAAATCGAGGACGTCTTGGAAAAAGGCAGGTAAGGTATGAAGAAAATAATGAAAGTGGACGAAGCGAAACAAGTATGTATGGATCGTAGCAAGTGGAAAAAAGTGGTCTCTGCCTACCCCTACGGGAAAGAGGCGTGATTATATGTATGTATGTATGTAATTAATAATAAATAACTATTTATAAATTCTTACTTATATTTTTTTTCCAACGTTTTTTGCAACTAAATTGCTTCAAAAAATATCAATACTATGAAACTGTATGTTTAGGATCGGTCTACTTCATTAATATAATAGATTGACGTCCCGTCATTTATCCCGAAAATAGGAAATTTTAATTTAATTACATTAGCCACACACACACTGCAACAAAGTTAGAGCTGCGACAGTACCAAAACAAAACATCGATATTGACTTCATCATAATGTTTATTCTGGCTATTTATATATTTCAGATTTCCAAAAGATGTATTCATTGGAGATATTTGGATCCCAGCTTGTGAAAATCATGTTTCGTGGACTTCTAAACGCACACAATTTGCTCACATTTTCAAACTTTTTGTTTTATACTGCAGTCCTCCAACAGCGTGTCGTGGCAACTTTGAAATTATTAAAAAATGTGTGCTTTTTATTATTATACAGTACTAATCATAACTTCTTTGAAATATTTACAATAAAAGTAAAGATTCTTGAATTGTTGTTAATTTTTTTTCGTTTAGAAAATAAAATAATGAGATAAAAATTATTGATTACCATTTGTTTACGACGACGATGCCTAGTTTAAGTAATACGCCGAAGAAACAATAAAATTATTTATTTGGAATAAAATATAAATAAAATAGGGACGCGCGTACGAGCTGAAATCTCGATGATAGATAGATGTCATTGTCCGGCCGTCGCCGGTGTCGCTGGTGTCACTGCGTCGTCATTGCCGTCAGTATGCTTAACATCCTCCTCCCTCTTGGAAGCTGAGGTTCCAAGGAGCTCATGAAAATCTCCTATGGGCAGAGCGCAAACTTTAGTTAATGCTCTTTTTAAGGTGCCCTTGGACGTAGTAATGTCCACAACTCTGCAAACACCGTCGTTCCATAGTGTAGTTTGTTGATGCGTCCTAGGATCCATTTCATCGGTGGAAGGTGCTCTTCTTTAATAACAACCATGTCTCCAACCTTTAGGTATGTTTCGCTTACAATCTTTTTGTCATTCCTCGCGTTGTTGAATACACAGAGGAACACTCGCGACCACTGCACCCAGAAGTGCTGTCTCATGCGCTCCAGCTGCTGGTATCGGTTGATCGAAATCTTGGTTGAAGAAATGATTTTTCAGACATGAAAAACCTTTATCCAAATACTTGGAAAATCTTCTGCCTGAATCGAGGCTAGAGAGTCTCGGTTAGATAGCAAACTATTTTTACAAATGTTTGTATGTATGTATGTTTGTTCAGGTGGAATCTTACAGTCAATTTTGAAGCAGATATCTTCAACCGATTGAGCTGTAATTTCATGATGAAGTTTTTGTTTGACATGACAATACATTTTTTGCCACACTTTGGATTCTAAGACTTTGCCCAATGCCGAAAGAATAGATACATGCCTATAGTTGGAAACAACATTTGTATCACCATCTTTGTGAATAGAAGTCAGGCGTGCCGATTTCCACTGTGATGGAAATATACCATTTCAAGCGATTTGTTATAATAATATTTGTAATGGCCCCGCAAGATTCTCGACATACATTTTTAGTAATATGTTTGGTATACTATCTAAACCAGCACGCTTATTATTAAAACCTCCTCGATCTCCAGTACTGATAAATTCAATGAACCCAGAGAAGACGTGCAATCTTGAGCAGTTAAGTTGTTCTGAGAAATTTTAGCCACTTGCGGATACTTTAGTTCATAAACCGACAGAAGGTACCTACTCTGAACTTATAACGTCATTACACAATTATATGATATAAAAGCTTGTCGCGAGATTTACTTGTACAAGTAAACAAGTAAATTAAATAACTTGATGTGATTGATTTTAACTATTAAAATTTTCGGGCTATGTCATTATTATTGGCATCGACAAATTTAATCGATAGTGTCAAGCACTGTGGACGTTGTTTATATAAAGTTGACGGACGTCGAATTCAGACTCGTGAACGGACAGGCTATCCCTGTGTGTGAATATATTAGTGTGCATCTAATTTATGCTAGTGTTTAACCTTTTCACCGCCAACAACATCTATAGAAGTTCGAGATTTTCGTGCCGTCCACGCCAGCACTTCTATAGAAGTTCTTCATTATACCTACTTTAATAAAATACTTTTACGATACATAAAACATTTGTTTCTTTTGTAATTTTGTAAGATGGACACAACTGAAGCCCTATTTTTTATTTTCCCAGGCACAACAGGCTATTTTTGTGTTTTAAAATGGATAAAACAAAAACGTCGCAAATATTTGCATGTCTCGCTAACCAACGACTTCTTATCAAGTAGGCCAGTGATGTGACGCGAAAGTTGAATTCATTACAATCCTATTAATTTACTTTGTTTTATTTCATACAAATGTTCATAAATTCTATGATTGAAAATAAATTCCGGTCAGTAAATAACGTATTACATAATAAATTTCAAAATTAATGTACGTATTAAAATTAAAATATTAAAATTAATTAAGTTTACTGAAGATTTTCGATATTGCAACACCCATCTCTACGTAATGGCAAGATGTCAGTACTACCAAACTTCATTTCTAGAAAACTCGTGACGTCGTAAGCGCTCAGGTGTCAAGGTCATCGTGTCATAGTGCTGGGCATTACAAACAAAACAAACCTAAACAGTGCAAATTGAGTAATTGTTATTCTGATGAGTTGTTGCCATTTATTTGTTTCTTTCTTCTTATTTTAGTAGGTAAATGTATTTATTTATAACGTACAAAGGGTAGGTACTTACTGTCCATTCTCGTCCACACTCGGTAACTCAGCGGTAATTAAAAGTCTGTAAGCCAGCCTCTTAAGAGGCCTATTACATCTCAACTGTGATTTTTGCGTAAAATGCCCATTTTCGCATTTTGTAGTAATTTTCCAGTTGTATTTATCGATTTTATCGAAATAGGATAATAAATTCATGCTTAGTATTTCAAATTTCCACTCTGCGAGAAAAAGCTGAGTTCGGACGGCCGGCGCTTCGCATTTTGTAGTAATTTTGCAGTTGTATTTATCGTTTTTATCGAAATAGGATAATAAATTAACTATAAAATATTTATTCCTCATGAAGTAACAATTATTCTGGTATAAATTTTGCTCAATAATATTATCGTAGATAGTAGAAATTCACAGCGATCTTAAAGCGATTTTCGAAGTTTTTTGGTTTAGAATAAGATTTTTTTTTCTATGTAAAATCAATGATATCTAAAAATTCCGAGGCCGCTACGAACTATTCGACTATATAGGAGATAACATTCTATTTTATTTAATTTCATTTGTTTAGAACAGTAGTTCAATCTATGCTCAAAAAAGTGCCTTTGCGCATTTTATGAAAATCTTTCTCTGCTATTTTGGGTTTCATTAAAAAGTTAAGCAAAATTTACAAAAAGCGAGGCCGCTACGAACTATGCCAATAGCTATTCTACACTATTCAATAAGTCAAAATTGTTAATGTGTTTTCGTTTCTGAGATCGAGAACGCCAAAAATGGCCATTTTACGCTAATTCATAGTCATAATGTAATAGGGCCCTTAACCAAAATAAACTGTAGGTATACCTGTCAACATTAAAACTGAACGTGAACACATACATGAAACGTCGATTTTAAGTATAGACCAACAAAACTCTACAATGAAATAAAAGCATAGACAACCCTTTTCCTTAACAAATTTATCGTCCTACGAGAGCCAAAGACTTGATAAGAAGTCAACGGACGACGTTATGATATGAATAGTGAGGTGCCTATTATAATATATCTCTAGCAAGTATATGTATGTCTTTTTGTCTCTGATAATGGATATTCATTTTTCTTACAAAAAAATATCAGAAAATAAAACAAAATACCATTATAATGTATCAGTGTTTATTTATATTTGTAAATTTAAATACAAACTTAAACTTACAAATCTATTTTTTTATTATTGATATGACGTTACCGCCAACCTTGCTTTCGTACTATAGAATCTGTTACACATTTATACGTTGGCGTACAGCGGGACATCGCGTGCAGGATAGATGGGCGGTGAAAAGGTTAACAGTTTTGTAGTTTGCGTGCGTAGCGACGTTATTGAAAAGTGCATCAGTGTGAACTGTATTTTTGTGCGTTTACCTCGTCCCCCGCAGAAAATGACAGACTTTTTTTCATAGAAATTAGTGCGCATGGCCTCTCCGGTTGGTTTAATGCTCTAAGTCGGAGAGGCACTACGGTAAGTTGTGACTTATTTGTTTACATATTTCTTGCAATATTAATGTTACTTCTAAATAAAAATAACGTTTTGTTACCAAATCTTGGCTTTTGCTGTAAACATATCGTTACTTCTGTTAATAATTGACATGGTAGCATAAACGGCTTAAAGGTAATAATAATTTATAAAATCTTCCTAAAATGTTCATGTTCGATAGTTTGTTTCTTAGTAGATAGATACCTAGTTTTTTTTTTCCTTTAGTTGATGGCTTTATGCGATTAGCACATTTAGCCAGTGTCAAAGTAATTTTCTTACAAGTAATACCTACATAAATAAACAATATTTCCTTCTTCCTCCAGTAATGATGATGAATGATAAGATAATAGAAATGAGAAGTGAGAAATGATATACCCCCCAACCCCTCGAGTATCTCAGTAAAGCTGTGGGGCTTTACTAAATCCTCACGCGGAGTTCATAAGAGAATTTGAAAAGTGACGTTACACTGTTTTGTTTCATTTGCCAACACTCATGCACACTCACGAATACTTAACGGTTAATAATCCACCATTATTTCACATTAATATTCGACTTAGCACAATTTTTAGAAAATAAAGCAAAACCGCAGACATGACTCTTCACTTTCCCGCCAAGAACCCAGATACCTAGTTTTAAGCCCAACACTTCCTTTTTTTTTTTAATTTACGACTGCTGTTACACCAAGCGCTATGCCAATTTTTTGAAATTTAGCGTGGGTGTCATGTCATGTTCAACGTTCCGTATCCGACTGAGTTAGAGTTCCGATTTAGGACAGTGTAAAAAGGACGCTTTTACTGCCGTCCTAACTAGTCTCTTGACTTAGTGTCCTGTTTATCGGATGGTCTAATCGATGCTTAATAAAGGTAAATAAATAAATAAATAAAAATATTTTATTTCAGACTTTACATCCATATTTTATTAGTGTGTTAGTAACAATTTTTCTTATAAATTATATTAGTTGGTTAGTGTAAATAAATATTATTTTATTTGGCCAGTTACTATTTCTATCCAGTGTTGTTGGATAGAACAGTCAGGACGAGCAGTAATTGTTTTCAGAACGCTGTTGCTGCTGGCCCTCATGCGTCGCAGTAGGGATGCAGCTTTATTGCGCATAATCGCGTGGAAAGAGTTGGGTGGGTAGGGTTGTAATATCTTCGAATAAGCGAGTCATATAATAATGATCGAACTTCACTTTTGAAGTTCCTTTGATCACATATTATATTTCGTCGCTTCATTCTTCAGATATTATTCACCACGTAGATCTTTAGAGAGAAATACCTTTTTTGCAAGAACTCTGCTGTTTTATAGGATGCTAATTATGTAAGGAGCCATAAGGTAAGTCACAGACGTGGTATGTGAGGTATGTAATATTTTGTTATTTTTATTATTACCTGGTAAAGAAATAAAAAACATTATTCAATATCTTATTTTATTTATCTTTTATTTTTGTAATTATCTTATCTTATACAAACTGATTGAGCAAAATTATTACAAGTAGGTAATTAAATAAAGTGTATAGAATCGAGCAAATGTATTACTGTTGGTCCATCCAGCCGTTTTTCTTATTGTATCTACACCATACACCTGCAAGCTGTGGAAGTGGACGCTTGTCGCGTACTATGCGCTGAAAACACTGATGCGTACACCGCTGTCCGCCAATACAGACTTTATCCATTTGCTGATTGTTTGAGATGAAACAGCTCGATGGGTTTTTTTGATAGTTAATAGTAAACGTGTATTATTTTACCTTCCCTGCTGTTTCGAGTGTTATCAATATAATCTAATAATACTGTAGCAGGGAAAATGGGTTTATTTTCTATGAAAAAGGGTAAAAATAGAAGTGGCTGTTCCCTTCCCGGAGCTGACGTTTTTATAATATCAGTAATAGAAATTATAATTCCATTCGCAAGTACAGTAGGGCCTCGCTTATCCGAACAGGCAAAAATAGCATATGTATAAAGAAATAAATAAATAAAGTACAGGAGCATTGATGACAACCAACTAACTATAAGACGCGTGGGACGGGAACGTGCGTGGGCGGCACAGGCGCGAGCGGGTGGCGTGATGTGAAACGCCTTCCTTGTGCCCCACGAATACATCCGCTGCCCGCATTGTCTGCGTCCGGGATCATAGACTAAGTATAATGTTGAGTAAAGATGTTCCATATACATAGTCTAGTCTAGTATATGAGAGGCATCTCATAGAAAAAAAGATGGGAAACTAGGTTCCCTGTACAATAGATGGCAGTAGTGGAAGTTTGCGTGCGCGTTTACGCTTCTTTCCGATAGATGGCGCTGACCATATATGCAACGTGTAACAGAAAGGTGTGGTAAAAATGAAAAGATCCAAGTGTATCCGATCTAGATCTTGTATGCAGGGTTACTAAGACATCAGTATTAACTTTATTTTGTCATGCAATTGTAAATTAAATAATTATATTAGTGAAGTCATGCGCGTCAGGCGCGCATAAGCAAGCAGCAGTGATCATAAATGTAAGTACACAGAGGTTACTAAACCACTAGGGCTGTCACTTGTTTATTTTGAAGTGACGTCACAATTGAAACATACTTAATTAAAAATTGCAAAACAAATTAAAGTTAATAATTATGCCTTACAAACTCTGCATACAAGATCCAGATCGGAAACACTTAGGATCTTTTGATATGCACTCTCGTGTGCCTTTTCAGATTCCCCGTCTTTCTGAAGCAACGGTTACAGACCTCACATACATAGGGTTTGACACCAGTATGCACACTCATGTGCTTTTTGAGATTCCCCTTCTCTCTGAAGCAACGGTTACAGACCTCACATACATAAGGTTTGACACCAGTATGCACTCTCATGTGCTTTTTGAGCGACCCTGTCGCACTGAAGCAACGGTTACAGACCTCACATACATAAGGTTTGACACCACTATGCACTCTCATGTGCTTTTTGAGATTCCCCTTCTCTCTGAAGCAACGGTTACAGACCTCACATACATAAGGTTTCTCACCGGTATGCACTCTCATGTGTTTCCTCAACCTATAACTGCTACAAAACGACTTTTTACACACGTCGCATGAAAACGGTCGTTCACCGGTATGCACGCGCATATGAGCCTGCAACCACTTATTGTAATCAAAGGCTTTGTTGCAAACTTCACATATGTGTTTCTTTTTATTCCATTTTATTTGCGTATGCGTTAAGAGGTGTCTGTTCAATCGAAATTGAAAGTTAAACTCTTTCTCGCAATGACTGCATTTGAACTTTTTCTCTTTCTCGCAATGACCCAGTGTTATGTGGGCATTTAGGAATCTCGCCTTTTTGAACGTTTTTGTGCATATAGTGCAAGGGTATCTATCCCCGTCTGAATGATTGTTTTCGATGTGTTTTGTCAACGCTTTGCCGTGAACGAACTTGTGGTTGCATAACTGGCATTGGTAGGTCTTCTCGCCGGTGTGAATTCGCATGTGGACCTCTATGGAGCCTTTGTTACTGAACCTCTTTTGGCATATGTCGCATGAAAACCTTTTGGTGTTTGATTTTATCGGTTTTATGGTTTTATCTGTAATATGCAATGAGGTGTGTAAGTGATAATAAATAAATCCAGAACATTAAATGTAGGTATAAATGAAATCACGTAACAGTTCTTTAAAACATCAACTTATTTTTATTAGACTAAGAAATTACGTGTTTATTGATTTTGAAATACTTGAAAAAGCATTCTTTCAACTGTGAGGGTACCTTCACAGTGACGTAATACCGCTCGCTGGTTTGCAACGTCACATATAAATACACGTACTAGACGTACGACGTAACGACGAGTCTTCTGAAGTCTCAGTAGCTCAGCGTTCAGAGCATTGGATCGGTAATCCAAGGGTCGTGGGTTCGATTTCAATTTGGACCCTGACTGTTATTTTCAGGTTAAATATCTGACCTTCTATCTTGCATATTAGTATACAAAAGTTTATATTTATTTGAACAACATTACCATCGCTATGATCGCCGGCCGCCGTCCAATCAGCGTCGTTGTCAGAGACCTCCGTCTCTCTCTGGTTAGACCGCAGCATAGACAACGGCTGATCCTCAATATCCATCACGGGCATTTTCTCATCTAGAATTAAGTTAACAGCTTGTAACGTTAATTTACTAACTTATTTGGGAATAACAAACAGTGATACTGTTAGGTTTCGTACGCACTGACAGGCTGCTTAGCGCATAGAGCGTAGGTGACTTACATCTGGTTACTAACGAGGATATCGAGGAGATTGAAGGCGCAGTGGTTAACGCGCACGGTCTGCGATTGCTAAGGTTAAGCAACTTTAGCAAAGGCCATCATCATCAGCTCATTGTATGTCCCCACTGCTGGGGCACGAGCCTTCCCTATGGATGGATAGGGAGAACGGGCCGTAAACCACCACGCGGGCCGAGTGCGGTGCGGTGGTTGTTAACGACTGCTAATGCAGCCGGGACCAACGTCTTTATGTGCCGACGAAGCCCGGCGGAGCGAGAGATGATATATTTTTGGTCACCCATCCGATGACCGGCCTTTGCGAAAGTTGCTCAACCTCAGCACTCGCAGACCGGGCACGCTAACCACTGCGCCATCGAGCTCCTCAGGCGATGTGTACAATTGAGAGCAAATATGTAAAATGTAACCCTTTTATCGGGTAGTGGAGTGGTACCGGTGATGCAGTGATACACACTTTTTCCTTTAATCGTTCGAAAAGGGTCAACTACTGAAGTTTGAGTTTAACAACAATTTAAAACCTGCTCCTTAGCAGTCACCCAGTAAAATTTAAATTAAATTCAACGTTATTTTTTAGCAACGAAAACTGATGCCAAGCACTGGGTTACTGCGTCGATACTACGATACTCAATGACAAAATATATGTTACACCTGGATTTCTATCATTGAAATAGTAGATAGGCGTACCTACACTGTCAACTGCGCTACAGAGATCTTTGTCGCACGCGGGGACGATCACCAACCAAAGAGAGTGCGGATTTGATTGAGCTAGCCACGGCCGCTTGGTTGATGATTGTCCCCGTCTGCGACAACCATCAATATTCAATGTATTTAGAAATATTTCACGTTGCATTCAACATTGCTCAAATTGAATACTGGGATCTTAGAGCTTGTTTTTTTCTTTTCAGTTTTTTCTCTTTGCGGATACTTTTGATATAGTTGTTTTAGCAGTCGGGTTTTTTGTTTTATTTTAATAATTTGGTTTAACTTTTTGTTTTGTAAAGTAAATAACCAAGCCTTTCTAAACCTACATAAAATAATTATATAAAAACGACTTACTCTTTTAAATAGCAAGTCATAGCGCATATACCAATTGGCGTACAAACGAAACTCTTGACGTCTAGTACTTATGACTAAACTTGACAAGTTTTTTTAGTTTTTTAAACATGGGAATCTAATAAAATCTGCTAAATTGCCGAATTGGCTAACCCGGCCAATGTTTTTATTTTTTTTTGTTTTTTTTATAGCCTATGTCACTCCCACAGCTAGAGGTTGCAATTACCGGCTAATTTGATTACCGGTAAAGAGGTTCGAACATTTTTGTATGGAACCTGGCATGCCTACATGTCCGCCATTTTAAAAAAAACGTGATTTGGCGGCCATTAATGAAATGTATGTCAATCGACAGAGTATATGATTACAAACAAAAAATGTTGCGTGATGAAATCTCTAAGTGATACGGTTTCTGAGATATTCGACTCCAAAAATAGAAAAGTAAAGCAAAAAAAAACAATTTTTTATTTAGTGAATCGTCTAACGTAAATGAGTTAAAAAAAATCCTTCGTGCTACACGAAACCGGTTCCACCCGGTTCGGTGCGCCGTGACACTTCGCGCCGTACCATTTTGCCATTTTGTTTAACGTTTGTCATTCATTTCATTCGGCTTCTAACCTCCTGGTGTGAGTGCACAAATGGTTATTTTCCTCACGAGCAGTTTTTTTGTTACGTTACTGTTCAGTTTTTGTTACGTTGTAATTATTGTTATTGTTATTTGCGTTATCATGTCCACCGGTCCACCGGGATCACGGTGTTTGTTTTGTGGACTCAGTACAGCCACCCGTATGGGAGGACGCCGTCCTAGGCCGCAGCTAAGAAGCTATGAGCTGACTGAGGAATATCTGACTGATAACCCACACGTACAAGCTTATTCTCACCATCGACTCGACGCACGGGAGGTTAGTACAAAATATTTCTATACAGTTTCAAATTCTCATATATATGTTAATTCGTTATTTTAATGAATGTCAAGAATTGAGAAAGGATTGCTTAGATGGTTTGGTCATGTCGAGAGGATGAGTGAAAGTAGATTAGTAAAAGTAATATATAGTGGAAGTGTGAATGGGAACCTAGAAGGGGGCACGCCTAGAAGGGCATTCCATGACCAAATAGGTGGTGTCTTGAAAAAGGCCAGATCAAAAGTACCCTAAACCGGCGAGCATGCATGAAGAGATTGATGATTGTGGAAGAAGTAAAAGTTATGAATGAGCCAAGATCGTAGCAAATAGAAGGAAGTGGTCTCTGCCTACCTCTGCGGGAAAAAGACGTGACTTTATGTATGTATGTTATTGTAATGATGTATGGTATTGAACATAAAACCGCAAACTACTAACATAGTGATGTATCATTCAAACTCAAATAATAAAATAAGTTTGTAATCGAATTGCTATTGATTTAGTTACATGTATTTTTTTTGGTAAAGTATTTTTTAACAGCTCAAATATAATGCATGTGGTGATAATCGAAAGGTACTGTAACGAACTGAAGTTTGATAGCCCTTCTATTATTTATACTAAATTGTATGAAAACACATTATTAATTTAATTCGTATTCTCTAATAAATTATATTTACTTAATTATTAATATAGAAAAGAGTTTAATACTGCTTGGTAAAAATCTCATTATATTTTGGAATTCTATTAGTTAAACCTCTTTACATTAAAATAGATATTTAAAAGAAAAAGAGAAAATTAATTTTGAAAGACTGTCATGAAATATGATTTTGACTTAGTCAGAGGAAAATTGTGGATGAAGAAAGTAGGTGAGAGTTATAGAAGGAAGTGATAGGGATTCTTAAAGCAATAAGTGAATAGAAAAGGAGCATGTTTGCTGGATGGAGGATTGTATGCCTTCTTATGGCTCCTTAAGTGTCTTTTATGGTCTAATGGATCACTGAAGGGTTCCTAAAGCCTTTATATTTATGAATGATTAATTTAATAATTAATTTTAGAACTTATTAAGTATTTCAAGTTGGGTTTAATGACCCTTTGCTAATGTCAAGAAGAGATAAATAATAGAGAACAAGCTAATACAAATTCTGAATGTTGGGGAATACCTACCTTTCTGTTTTATAATACAATTTTATTAGTAGATTCTATTTATATAATATTTTAAGTGGAAGGAAGAGGCCTTGACATGGACATGCTGCCTGCACAGCATCTTTTAAATACACATAGTTCCTAGCCGATATGACAGTGCCCAATCTACGGTTTCGCAACCCTTCAGCAAACTGTTTTATTGCTTGATCTTCGTTTATTTCTTTTAAAACTTTGTATTTATTTTCGTCGTTCTGAGATTGCGAAATCGTAAGATTGACAAATAAATCAGACATCACTTTGCCAAAATCTTCAGTTGTCATATTATTTTGTTTCAACGACAACAACTTCTTTTGAAGAGCGGTAGCAGACTGTAAAGGTAGCAATATTTTTTTCATATCCTTTAATAACTCTGTTACACTTGGATAACTTTTTTGTAACTTAAGTTTCGCGCCTTGAGACAAACGATTTTTTAGGACAAAAGTAACTAATTCATTTTTTACATCATTTTTTAATTTAGACTCATAATACTCTATCCCATCTATTAACTGCTTTGTAACCGCTACTTCATCCGTCATAAGGGAACATAAATTGAATGCAGTTTTCAAATCGAACTCCATTTTTAAATCTTTTTTTTCTACGTGTTTACACAAACTACTTATATCTTGATATATTTTTTCAAATTTATTACATAAACTCTTAAAAGTTATTAATACTTTCTCATCAGTTGTAAAAACTAAACTCTTATTAAATTCGCAAATTAACTCATTATATGTTTCCCTTATTAAATTAGCCTCACTCAACTTTTTTATTATAATACTGCCTTCCCTTCTTTTTGGGCCAAGCTTTACTAAATATGTACGGATTTCTAATAATTTATTTATAACTAATTCAAATTTACTTTCCATAACATAGATACATATAAAAAACGCAGGATGCTTACCCTTAAGTGTACAGTTTGCTTATGCTTAACTAAATACTGTTACCATACTCATAGCGCACTGGAGATTTATTTGTTCATTTGAAGAATTAACAGCTGATTAAATTGCACTACGACACTTTTATTTTAACGTTTAAAGTTCACTTCACAACACGTCACTTATTATAATTTCGCTATGGGGTATCTGCATCCGATCCAATTCTGCTCAAACGCATTGTTTGCACTTGGGCTCTTCTTTCTATGCGCTTGTTAAAGCACTTGTTGATGTAGCGGGTTAGCAGGAACAGTATGCCAAAACCCAGCATCAGCATCAGTACTGCCAAGTAGAAGTCGATACTCTCAGGTAAAAGCTTGTACTCTCGACGTTGGTCTACAGAATTTTTGTAACCAACCTGAGAAATGTCATTGGTCGCTGACGCAGGTTTGCTCGCTCCCGAGTTGCACATTTTGACTTATTTCTTGCACTTTTCTGTAGACGACCGACTCTCGCAACGGTAACAAAGAAACCTTCATATTTAATTTAGATTGATCAAGCACGTAACATGAACTTCAGATTTTGGCCTGCCACACATGGCAGGGTCGCCATGTAGGGATGGCGTTGGGGAGAGGTATTTAAACAACAAGAAAGGTTTAAAGACTGACGATTTATTAATCGGAAAATGGTTTATATGTAGATAACATGAGTCATAGACATACTTATTCTAAAAGGTTACATAGTTCCCTTACAACGCGACACAACCGACAGTTCACTCGACCAGTCTCGCTGGCGCGCGGCGTGGCACTGCGGAGTTTTGCCATCTCCAAAATAGCTTAGCGGCCGTGTAAACGACGCCTATGTGTGCGTGCGTCGATTCGGGCGCTTAGTATGAAGTCGAACTACTGTATATTATGTGTATTGTGCTCGAGTTGCCGTCAGTCACGCTAACAGATCGAGCTCGCAACTTCACTCAATTTTGCACTTTATGAATTAATGTTCACACGTGTTGTATTAAAATGCCAGCAATATAACACCGTACAAGTGAACCGTTTAATTGTCAATGCCGTGTTTTCCCCCTCTTAAAGCGCTCCTATTCAGCTTTTGAAATGAAAACTGCCTAGAAGAGTAATAGTATGCTATTATAACACCAATAGTTACTTAATAGGCTATTTGTACATGACTTATACAGGTATAAGTGGATTTGTTCACCTAAATACAGCCATTGAACCACGTGTGGATAACATTAATGCTTAGAGATGACCAGTGAACAAAATGTGTACTATTACTAGAAAATGCTACTTGGGTGGTAGGTAATGCTTCGTGTGGACTCAAGATTTCATTATTATGGTTAGTACGATGTACCCGGCACCATATCTAGATCATTTTCTAGGTATAAGTATTTAGCTTGATATAGATTTAGAATACACATATAGGTTATTAAATCGTGGACCATCTTCACGCAATAATACTAATTACTAGGGTTGTTCAATAAAAAGTGATAAGAGTATTGTTGCGGAAACCCACAACACACACTATGCTATTGCTTAAAAATACAGCTTAAAAATAGGAAAATTTTCACTTACAGTTTCATGCCACTCCCGCCGTCCTGAACGGGATCCATATGATCCGATGGGGCCCGAATCCGGCTCCGGGTCTTCTAGGGTCCCTAAACACACCCAAACTACCCCAAAGTGCACTCTCCCCCGAGGAAATACCTGATTCACTTCGCAGCGTGGTAGCCGACATCCAAACACGGACGGCGAATTGTACTCCCGATGCGATTCGCTCACGACACACACACCCACAGGTTGCACAATATACTTAATTAGAGCAATACGGCTCCAAATGCCCTTATTACTACTTAAAATCTATTTAATTATCAACACACGATAACCTATAAACCAGCCATATTTGCTTTCCAGAGACAAGAAAATAAAAAAAGAACAACTAGTGATGGGGCCATTATGCCACCAAACAAAATTGAATCTCGATAATCGATTCGTCCATAATATAAATCAAAGTTTTATTTCTAACAAAAATAAATGCCTGTTTATTTGCAACAAGTATGAAGCAGTTATATATTATTTATTGTTATTTTATTTTTCGACATAATCACCTTTGAGGTTTATACACTTGGTATATCGCTTTTCTAATCCTAAGATTCATTTCTTGAAAAAATCTTTATCTTGATCGCCTAAAAAATCATGTAGATACGGCGGCAATCACTTCCTCATCATTGCCATATTTGTGACCTCTCAGTTGTTCTTTCAACCGCAAGCACAGGTAGAAATCACTAGGCGCAAGATCAGGTAAGTATGGAGGATGTTCCATCAATTCAAATCCAGCATCTTGGATAGCAGTCATCGCAACTCGGGACTTGTGTGCGGGGCGTTATCTTGGTGAAACAACATAACTTTTGTTCATGCCCAAATGTTCATGTATTATACTATGAATACTTCCTATCGTAATCTTTAGTTCTTCAGCTACAAAACGAACAGTAACACGACGATCTGACAAAACAATTTTTTTATTTTTTTATCATTTGTTCGGTAACTGCCGTTGTAGGGCGTCCCGAGCGCGGGTCGTCTTTAGTTGAAGTTCTTCCTCTCTTAAACTCGGCATACCACCGCGCAACCGTAGAATACGGAGGAGCATTAACCCCTAATGTTCCTTTCAAGTCTAGCTGCTCAGTAGTAATTTTTTTCAGGCAGAGATATTTTATTACGGCGCGAATTTAAATTTTATCCATTTTGCGTACCACGCTCCGACACGACGAAAACAAATGACTTGTCTTTTTAAAATAAGAAAATAAAATCAATATTTTTTTATTTTATTTTATCAAATGTCTGGGCTTTACTTGCCAGTATTTACTTTTTGTTGTTCAAGGAGTTTATATGTCATTATTACTTTTTATTCAACACCCCTCGTACTAAATTGGAAAAAATAAATACTACAATACTTCCCACAATTTGATGGACCACAAACAATACAACGTATTGTGTTCGGCAATAAGTTCCCATGGCGCTTCGGCTCATTCGATGATAAAGGAATGATGCAGTCTAACTTTAGCAATTCTTTTTGTTAGACAAATTTCATTGAACTATGTTCAACTTGCCAATGACTACTGTCTTTCAGGAGTTTCAACTAAATGAGTTTAAGTTTAATTGCTACAATATTTAAATACATCACAATATCTGGCAAGTTTTGGGTAAGTTAGTTTGACATCGGGTAAAGATCCATTACTGTGATTCCAAACGGCAGATAAGTTTAGTTTTATTTGGCAGAAGATGTGTGTGTATGTGTATGTGTTATTATTATATACGTTAGGTACTAAATATTACCATCAGATAGCAATCGATTTGGCTTTCGAAAAGTAATGTTCACTTCGTTCTGCGGTGTGTTGATTTAAGCCAGACATCCCAATAATATTTCCGTAAAAATCACTTTTTGAACGTTCAATCGATCGCTGCCCCATGCTAGTATTTAGTAAAAGACGTTGATGTATGTAATATTATTATTTTTTTTTTATTTTTTTTTTTATACTTAGCACGGCAAATGACTCCATACCACCTAATGTTAAGTGGAAATGGAGTCCAGACGCGAAGACAACTGGTGCAGCGTGAAAACAACGCAGCATCAGTCAACCTCACTCTGCCGGCCCACAAGGTGCTTCTTCACGCCTCGTTTGAAGGACCCAATATCATAGGAAGGAGGAAAAACGTGTGCTGGTAGACTATTCCATCTTTTGGAGGTGCGACAAAGAAACGAGTCACCAAATTTCTTTGTGCGCGATGGGATATGTGTGACAGTAAAGCGATGACTCCGGAGAGCAGCACGTGTACTTCTATGGAGGAAGGGAGAAGGTGGGATAAGGTCAAAGAGTTCTTCAGAGCACTCGCCGTGGTACAAGCGATAGAAAACGCTGAGTGACGCTATATCTCTACGCAATTGTAGGGGTTCGAGAGTATTAGTGACCTCTGCATTGCCGATAATGCGTACAGCGCGACGCTGCAATCTGTCTAAGGCATCGAGAAGGTACTTTGCGGAACCGTCCCAGATGTGCGAGCAATACTCCACGCAAGACCGTACCTGAGTCTTGTACAAAAGAGAGAGAGATTATTGGAATGTCTGGCTTAAATCAACACAACCGCGGAACGAAGTGAAGCAGCGAACGAATTTTTTCACTGAAAGAATGCTACATTACGAGCGTGTAACATAGGCTATATTTTATTTGATAAAAATAAATTACTTTATTACAAACTCCCTTCATATTTAACTTATATGTGTATGAGTAAATAAATTGACCGACATAGTTCATTTATTTTTGTATGAATTAATAAATAAGTAAATTTCTTTACTCACCTTCATACTTAATTTCTTTTTCATCATACGTTGTTTCATTTTCATCGTAAGTCACAAGTTCCTTCTTCACATCTGAGAAATATAAAAACGTTTTATCAACTATTAATATATTGTATAAGTTAACTAATTGGTGTAAGCGAAAACCACTGTACTATTGTTTATTTAAAAGCATCAAGCAATAAGCATTTGTACATTTATGGATACAAAATCAAATATTTATATACATTACCATCGCTATGATCGCCGGCCGCCGTCCAATCAGCGTCGTTGTCAGAGACCTCCGTCTCTCTCTGGTTAGACCGCACCATAGACAACGGCTGATCCTCAATATCCATCACGGGCATATTCTCATCTAGAATTAAGTTAACAGCTTGTAACGTTAATTTACTAACTTAATTGGGAATAACAAACAGCGATACTGTGCTTCGTACGCAATGACCGGCTGCTTAGCGCAGGGGTCTCCAAACTTTGAAGCTTTAGGGCCATAATATTTTTTTCGGTATGTTCCAAAAGTCAAAACAATTTTAAATTTTTCTGCCTACCTAAGCAAACATAGGCTTTTTTTGCATTTCAATTACTATTGATTGTGTATTGTGGCACGTAACGACATCTAGTGGCGAGTAGTGATACTATGCACTATCTATTTCAGCTACCCACTAACGGGTGGCATATTTAGGAATTTCCGCATTGGTTCGAGAAAGTTCTGGTTCTGGCCAGTTTTTCCGATCACTTCTAGATGGCAGTAATTGCATAGGTATAAAAAGGCTAGCGGCGCCATTGCGAGTCAGTTTGCGTGGAAAAGGCGAAAGAAGCGAAACTGCCTATTGTGAAATAAAGTAACACCTGCGCATAAGAGTATTTTGATTAGACTTGTTTTTATGTGTGATTTATTAGTATGGAAAAGAAGCGAAAAATAGACAGTGAATGCAGAACGTTTCAAGATAAATGGAACTTTCAGTATTTTGTTATTCAGTGCAGTAATAAGGCGCTATGTTTAATTTGTTATGAAACCATAACGGTTCTCAAAGAAACACATTAAACGTCACTATGAATCGAAACATCTTCAAAATTACTTTAAATATACGGGAAGTTTGCGGACGGGAAAATTTGAAGCTTTGAAGCGCAGAATGAAAGCGCAGCAATCTTTATTTACCAAAGCAAATACTGAGCAAAAGTCTGCAACTAGCGCCAGCTTTCGTGTGGCTCTTGAAATTGCAAAACGTGGAAAATCATTCACCGATGGAGAAAATAAAATAATGCTTGATTGCAGTAGCTAAAGAAATATGCACCGAAAAGGTAAATTTATTGAAAGGTGTTAGTTTGTCAGCAAACACCGTGGCTCGGGGGTGCAAGACATCGCAGAAAATATTATCATCTCAACTGTCTGACAAAAATGGACATCTTGAGTGGTTTTCTCTAGCCTTGGATGAGTCAACGGATGTATCAGATACTGCTCAGGTGCTCAGGTGTTGATTTTTATTCTTGGAGTAGATAAAAGCTATGAAGTGTATGAAGAACTTCTTGATATTGATAGTATTCACGGCACGACAACTGGGCAGATATTTTTAAGGGAGTTGAAAATGCCATTAATGAAAAGAACCTTCGATGGAAAAACTTAAAATCTATCACCACTGATAGAGGCAAAAATATGTGTGGTAAAAATAAAGGAGTGGTCGCACTTGTGTCAAAGGCTGTAGAAATGATGGTGGTTCAAAACCATTAGTCTTACATTGTATCACTCATCAACAGTGCTTGTGCGAAAAATTTTTGGATTTGTCTGAAGTTCTAAAACCGTCATATCAGTTGTTAACTTCATCAGATCCACAGGGCTGAATCACCGACAATTCCGCGAGTTTATTGAAGAGATTGGAGAAAATGACTTGCCATATCATACTGCCGTACGCTAGCTCAGTTGCGGAAAAGTCTTTAAGCGCTTTTTTGAACTTCAAGCAGAGATCGAAATTTTTTTGAATGAGAAGCATCGCTCTTGTGCCCATTTAGAAAATAGTGAATGGCTGTGGAAATTAGCATTTTATGTCGATTTGACAAATCATATGAACGAACTGAATTTGAGATTGCAAGGAGAAAATCAGCTTCTCCCTGATTTTTACACCAATATCAAATCCTTCAGGCAGAAAATAATACTATATTAATCGCAGTTACGTAAAAAATGTTTCACACATTTTAAAACATGTGAAATATTCAGCCACACTACAGACTGAATTTCCCGTCAATTTTGCAGTCGAAACTTTGAGTGCTTTAAAGATAAATTTAGCTAGATACTCATTTCTCAGACTTTGATGTCATTGCGAATGAAATTAAGCTTTTTCAAAGTCCTTTTGATTCTGACATTGAAACCCTGGGTCTGGGAGTCCAAATGGAAATTATTGATTTACAGTGCAGTGGATACGTTTAAGAACAAATATCAAAATTCATTTTTGTTGTTATTTTATAAGAGTCTTCCACTGGCACAATTTGATAATTTGCATAAATTTACTCGCGGGTTGTTTTCTGTTTTTGTTACTACGTACTTGTGTGAGAAAACGTTTTTCAAGATGAAGTACACAAAGAATGTTTACAGATCTAAATTAACCGATGAGCATCTTAAATCTCTTATAATAATTGGTACAAGTATAATTAATCCACAACTACAAACAATTGTCGGTGGAAAATCACAATTACATATGTGGTGTACACGATTATAAAATTAAATATAGTGGTTGCGAGCCGCCCGCGCGCCCGGACTACCCTCTGAGCACTCGTGGCGAGCGGGCGTGTCGCAGGCGCATAGAACGATATTTATTGTTTCATTTTGTGTTTATCCTACCTAATCTACGTGTGTACGCGGAGACGGCACAACATAAATCTCATTAGTGTTTTTTTGTTTTATTAGTGGGATTAATTTCAATTTAATTATTTGTTAGTTATAAATATGCCTTCCCTATTATATCTATTATATCCCTTCTCTCCCTAGACGCTACCGTGCGTGGACGTGTTGTGAATTTTGAATATTTTATTTAATAAATTATTATTTGTTGTGAGCACCCACGTGCTTCGCCCTGCTGGGATCCCCTGCCGGCGCCGAAGCCCTACACTGGCTAAATAAGTCGAACAAAATTCTCGTCCGTCTGCGGGGTTTGAACCGGATTCGGTGAGTGTTACACCGAACACCTTAACCGCTGGGCTACGGACGCTTGAGCGCCGCGGCCAAAATAACCAACCGCATGCTACATCGTTTGCCCGCTGCCACTGCACTCGTCGATAAACGATAACGATAATCGTACTGGTTTGCACTTCTACAAGTTTCATGGTACAAGTCATCCCCAAGACGTGTGTTGCTTAATATAATAACACAATGACCTTGCATGAGTGCGCTGCCTGCCGATGCACCATCGTAGATGACAATTGCCTGGAATGCTGTACTTGCTCATTCTTCTATCATGGCTTATGCGTTGGTGTAACACCTTCCGAGATGGGTAAACTCTCATCAGAAATAAAAACGAGCTGGCTATGTCCCGAATGTCGCACCAAAAAACCACGAAGTGACAACTCTAACACGCCTGTTCGGCCTTCAACACCCACTAGTGGTTCGCATGCTGACGCTAGTGTGACGCTGCGCCGCGGGAAGCAGGGCCGTTCCAGGCCGGTGCCTGCGCCCACCGCACTGCCTCCGCCGCCCGCGTCCCCACCATCCAGTTGCTCCGGCTCATGTGTGTCGCGTGAGGAGTTGCGCGCTATTATAAAAGAGGAGCTTCAGAGTTCGTTAAAGGAATGCGCCATCGTGATAAAGAACGACCTAAACAGGGAACTAAAAGCAGTTAGAAGTGAAATTAGCTCGCTGACGGACTCAATGAACTTTATAAATGACTCGTTTGAAAAATTAAACATCGAAATGGCGACCTCCAAGAGCAAAGTTGAGTCTGTCGTGAAAGAAAACGAATCCCTCCGTGGCGAGTTGAATGTCATCACGAATCGCTTTAACCGATTCGAGCAGGTGTCCCGCGCTTCAAACTTGGAGATTCAATGTGTGCCGGAACGGAAGTCCGAGAATCTATTGTCCATAGTTAAGCAACTGGGTAAAACCGTGTCGTGCCCCGTTAATGAGACTGACATTTTTTATTAATCCTGATAAAATTAAACAGCCCCCGCTCCAGGGACACCTTGCTGGCTGCCACAATTAAATATAATAAATCACATCCGCAAGAGAGACTTCACACGGGTCACCTAGGTTTCGGGACCGACAAGAAGACGGCCGTATATGTAACGGAGAATCTCACGCCTGAAAATAAGTTCCTACATGCAGCGGCGCGCACTCGGGCTAAGGAACTCCAATATAAGTATGTATGGGTTCGTGGCGGCCGCATCTATATGCGAAAGTCGGACACATCAGAGTATGTATTGGTGCGAAGCGTGGCAGCACTGGATCAATTAAAATAGTTTTTTTTTGTGTTTTTGAGCATAGTGTACAGCTATTAATGTTAAAAATACGCGAACTTAAATATTTACTTTCAGAATGTTCGTGGCCTTCGTACGAAGACCACGGAGTTTTACATGAATGTATTGCGCTCAAATTATGGCATTATCTTCTTGTGTGAAACATGGCTTAACTGTTCATTATTTGATGGCGAGCTTTTTGATGACCGGTATTTGGTGTACAGACGCGATCGAGAGACTAGCGGTTTTCATGGTTGTAAATCTGGTGGCGGGGTGCTCATTGCAGTATCTAAGCGTATTTGTTCTCGTAGACTTCCCCATATGGAGAGTGATTGTGAGGATTTGTGGGTGGAGTTAGAGATACGTGGCATTGACAACTCCGTTAGTAAATTATTATTGTGTGGCGTTTATCTCCCTCCACCGTTACAGAAAAATATTTTCGATTGTTACATTGACAATACAAACCATATTTTGGAATCCAATGAGAAAGTTTTAATTTTAGGAGATTTCAATTTAAGTAACATCACCTGGAATAATCACAATTTTTCATCTCCAGCAAATTACATCGCTAAAAGCTCAATCGATAATGCACTACTTGATTTTATAGCTCTGAACAATCTGATACAATTTAATCATATTTTGAATGTCAGGGGTAGGATCCTGGACCTGGTTCTCTCAAACATAGCGGTCGACAGTGTGGTACGAAGTGACTTTGCTCTAAGTAATATCGACTCTTACCATCCTCCTTTAAAGTTAACCATCACGTGCTATAATCCGCCCAGCTTGCCGCCCAATAGCACAAATGAAAGATTTAGTTTTCATAAAGCCGATTATAGTAAGATTGTTACTCATTTAAATGAGATATCGTGGGATCGCGAACTTTCATCGTGTTCTGTGGACGCCATGGTGGACACATTTTATAGTATTTTAAGAGATGCTATTACACAGCATGTTCCAAAATATAGACCATCATCCAAAAGGTTCCCAGTTTGGTACACTAAGGAACTCATTCATCTCTTAAAAGAAAAAAATAAACTACGTATTAGGTACCGCAAATACAATAATCCATTGGACGAACTAGCCTTGTGTACGCTCAAAAAGAGATGCGCTGAATTAATAAACACTTGTCATCATAATTATATCACCGGCCTAGAAAAGTCACTATCAAACAATCCAAAATTATTCTGGACGTTCCTAAAAAATAAAAAACGTAATAGTAACGCTTACCCATCTACCATGACTTCTGATATTGGCACGGCGGATTGCGGGGGCAGCATTTGTGATCTCTTTGCCTCTTTCTTCGCATCGGTGTATAAAACGAGCTCCACGTTTCCCACAACTGCTAGTGACCAAATTCTAACATCTAATTACCTCGCCAATCTCTGTTTTTCGAAAGATGACGTACTTAACACTCTTTCTCGTTTGGATCGAAACAAGGGGGCCAGACCGGATGGAATACCCCCTATATTTGTGGTCAACTGTCGCGAGGCTCTATCTTTGCCTCTAACTATTATCTTCAACACGGCTTTAAAATCAGGCATTTTCCCTTCGGTCTGGAAAGAGGCGCATATTGTCCCAATCTATAAGTCGGGTGATGCCAGCTCGGTTAAAAATTATAGGTTGATATCTATACTGTGTGTGTTTAGCAAGGTTTTCGAGTCCTGTCCTGTGTCCTGTGTTGACTTGGCATTTGAATCAGATAATCTCGCCTCAGCAATTTGGTTTCATAAAATCGCGCTCTACAGTCACTAATTTATTTATTTATTTAATTAAGGTACAGCAACAGAGTACAAATTAAAACTAGAACTTAAGATGAATATAATGTTAAACTTATTGAATCTGCACTCCGGTTATAGCTGAACACGACTTTTGCTTAAAAGAAGTTCACGCCAGAGATTAAAAGGAAAAAAAAAACAAAAAAGAAGTTGAACGGAATATAAACTAAATTAATAATTAAACCTTTCATAACTTACTCTTACACATTCTTAAATAGGATGAATAACCAAGTGAGAAAATGTCTAATTCCTTGGACAAGTTATTGTAAGCTCTACACATTCGGAAAATAGGGTCGTGGTATGTTACATTGTTTTTACATATTGGTAGAGAAAAAAGGTTCTGAGTTCTTCTGCTACCTCCTACTTTAAGTGAAAAATGGCTCAATAGATCCGTAGAGCTCCACACAGAATTAACTATTTTATAAAGCGTTGACAAGTCAGTTACATCTCGTCTCGACTGAAGGGTGCCCACCTTGAAGTATTCGAGCCTGTCCTCATAAGTGGCCAATCTGCGCCTCAAACCGAATTTAGTGCTTAAATATCTAAGAAAGCGTCTCTGAACAGCCTCAATTCTGTCTATATGAGTACTATAAAAAGGGGACCATACTACCGAACAGTATTCTAACACGCTTCTAACCAATCCAAAAAAGAGCGCCAGAATGCTTGAAGGCTTTCTGAAAGGTTTTATGACTCTGAAAATGAACCCCATAACTTTGTTAGCTTTCGATATTATATAGTCGTAGTGATTAGTGAACGATAACTTACTGTCCAGCAATACCCCAAGATCTTTGTGGTGGACTGTATTTTTTGTTGAATTAAACTCCTCTTCGATGTATTTAGTATCTTCTTTATTTCCCAGGTTACAATTGAATACTGAACGTTGAACATGATTTTCATACAAAACTGCGCTACTTATGTCCGTTTTGGACGTATGGCAACTAGCGACGCGTTGACACAGTTGATTTTGCGACCGTTACAAAATCCCATACTAACTAGACAAACAAATAAGTGTACTTTAACGGGATTGGCTAATTCATGTTTAGACGTGTTTTGACAAGATCAAACCTAACTTTAATAAATCATACTTATCGCTTTACGTGTACTTATTCCTACATTAAGTTTTACATACAAAATAATAACAAAATAATCAAATATCCTTATTCTACATAGGTTCTAACTAGCTAAACTCGGCGTCCTCAACATCCTCCCCCCGGCGCAGCTTGCGAAGCCTCTTCTACCGGGAGCACGACGAGTTTGCTGACTGGCCTCTTGAAGACTCCTGTCTTTGTCTTCACATCTGCTATCCGGATGCCGCCGTCTGGTCCTGGGTAGGTGCCTTCCACGATGCCCATAGGCCATACGTTTCGTGGTAGCGTGTTATCGGCCACTATTACGACGTCTCCAACTTGTATGGGTCGCCGTCCGTTGTCTCGTGGCTCGCCTCGCGGTATCAGTGTGGGCAGATACTCGCGTAGCCAGCGTCGCCAGAAGTGGTCGGCTAACGCTTGGCTGGCTCTCCATAGTCTTCGGTCCGCTTCGTCACAGGGTCCCGTCGTAGGCAGTCCATTTGATGATCCCAACAGAAAATGGTTGGGGGTGAGCGCCTCTGGATCGTGGGCACTCACACTAACGTGGGTCAGCGGTCGGGCGTTGATAGAGAACTCGGCTTCGGTCAATAGCGTTCTCAGAACCTCTTCGGCGGGTGCCTTTTCTCGCAGCGTAGCGGTGAGTGCGACTTTTACTGATCGCACCAACCTCTCCCAGGCGCCGCCTTGATTTGGCGCTCCGGGCGCTATGTAACGCCACTCCATACGATGTAGGTACCCCTCTTCTTTCAATATGGGTGCCCACTCGGTGTATGCTGCTCGTAGCTCTTGATCGGCTCCGCGAAAGTTCGTAGCGTTGTCGGAGTACATAAGCTTTGGCCATCCTCTTCTTGCCGCCATCCGTCGTAGTGCCATCACTGCAGAATCTGTGGTGAGTGATGAGACGAGCTCGATGTGCACGGCGCGTGACGTGAGGCACGTAAACAGTGCGCCCCATCTTTTCTCTCGCCGGCGTCCGATCTTCACCATCATTGGCCCAAAGTAATCCACCCCGCAGTTAGTGAACGGGCGATGGAAAGGGTCAAGGCGGGCGCGCGGCAAATCTCCAGTGGCCGGTGCTCTCGGTCTTGCTTTTCGTACCCGACAGAGTGCGCATTCCTTTTCTATAGCGCATACTGTGGGTCTCAAATGTATTATCCAGTAGCGTTGTCGCAGGTCGTTAGTTACGCGTTCTCTGTTTGCGTGACCCGCGCAGCAGTGTTCTTTCAGAACGATCAGTCTTGTGATGCGGTGCCGTCCGTCCATAATGATTGGCCTCTTCATGTTGTTGGGCGTAGTAGCAGCTTGAATGCGGCCGCGTACTCTTAAGATGCCATCTTCTAACACCGGGTCGAGCTGAAAGAGGCGACTTCCTCTAGTGATTGGTTGAGCAGTCTTCATCTTCTTCATCTCATTAGGGAAGCTATCTTCTTGTGCTTGCTTGATGAGCTCTTGTTCCGCTCGTTCTATATGCCGGTATTCCAATCCGGTGGCCCTGTGTCGACATATGTCAATAAATGCCAACACTCGCGCAGCCGCTCGTACTAACGTTTCATATTTAGAGAAGCGAGTCGGGTCCGGTATCCAGCTATCCCGTCTTGGTTCCACTTCTGTCGTGTGTAGAACTTCTTGCTCTTCATCTTGGTTGTCGTCTATGCGTTCGAGGGGCCATTCGTCTTCACGTTGATATAGGAAGCGAGGTCCCTGAAACCATCGATCGCTCGTACTTATACGATCGCTGGTCATTCTCGTGGCGTCGTCCGCTACGTTCTCTGTTGTTGGTAGCCATCGCCATTCTTCTTTATGGGTGAGTTCCGCCAGTTCGCCGAGTCGATGCGCCACGAATGGTGTGTAGCGTCGAGCGTCGTTGCGCACCCAATGAACTACCGTAGTGGAGTCAGTCCAGTACACGGTTCTTGATATTGTACTTCTGTGTTCCTTCTTGATTTGATCAGCAAGTCGCGCTCCAATGATTGCTGCTTGTAGCTCCAACCGTGGTATTGTTTGTGTGCGTTGTGGCGCCACTTTAGCTTTGGCGGCCACTAGCACGACTTTAACGTCGCCGTCGCTGTAGATGATTCTCCAATAAGCCACGGTTGCGTAGGCTTGTTCGCTCGCGTCGCATAGTACATGTAGCTCCATTTGTTCGTAGGTTCCCGGCGAGTAGCATCTTGGAATTCGCAGGCTTGCAATTTCTTCAAGCTGCGATAACCACGCCGTGAATAGCTCTTGTGCTTCTGCCGGTACAGGTTCGTCCCACGATGTCTTCAGTCGCCATAGACTTTGCAAAATTATCTTCGCTCTGATGGTGAAGTGACTCAGTAGGCCCAGCGGATCGTATATAGACATGACCGCGCTGAGAGCTTCTCTCTTCGTTGGTGCACGCTGCCGACTTCGAACTTCTACTGGAACTCTGTTCATTGAAGTGTTGAATCCCAGTTCGTCTTTTTCAGCGTTCCACATCAGACCGAGGATCTTACTTTCTTGCTGATCTCCCCCCAGTCGCATAGGTGAGGTGGCGTATAGCTCCGTGGGCACGTCGCGCAATGCTTCTGTGTCGCTTGCGCTCCATTGTCTCAAAGTGAATCCCGCCGCTGCATGAATCTTCCTTGTTTCATTTATTGCAGCCCGAGCTTCTTGCTTTGTTTCATAGCTGGCAACGAAATCGTCCATGTAGTGATTTTTCGTTATTGCTTCTAATGCCCGTGGATACTCTTCGGCGTGTAGCTCTGCGTTGTGGTTGCGAACGAAGTGCGCCATAAATGGAGAGCTTGCTGCGCCGAATATCATACTGGTCATCTTGTAATGTCGAGGTGGACTTGTGCGATCTCCCCCTCGCCATAAGAACTGTTGGGCCGGTTGATCTTCAACACGTATCTTGACCCGTAGGAACATTTCTTGAATATCTGCTGTGACGGCGATGGCTTTCTCCCGGAAGCGAAATAGTATTCCGGGCAGCGATAGCAGCAGATCAGGGCCTTCCAGCAGCAGGTCATTGAGGCTCACGCCGTTACATCGTGCCGCCGCGTCGAACACTAGCCGTTGCTTGCCTGGCTTGTTAGGGTTGTGTACAGCGAAGTGTGGCAGAAACCAGCAGTGGGCGCTGTTCATCTCCGATCCGTCGCATGGCTCCGCGTACCCCTTCTTAAGAAGATTTTCTATCTGGGCAGTGTATTCGACAGCGAATTCTGGCGAGGCGTCCATCTTCTTCTCAATGTTCTGTAATCTTCGTAGTGCCGCGTGGTAGCTTGGTGGCGTGGTGACCTTGTCTTGTCGCCATGGTAAGCCAACTTCGTAGCCGTCATCAATTTTCTTAATTGTGTTCTGTACTATCTTCATTGCGCGCTGGTCGGCCTCACTGATTCGTGGTTCCCGTGCGACGCCCAGCGCTTCTATCTTGAAGTGAAACTCCACTAGGTCATGAAGCTGCTTGTCGTGCCGCTCTCTTGTATCGCTGTGCCGATCGGGCTCGTAGAGATGAAGCACGTTCTCATTCTTCATAATCATGTTGCGTGGTACGGTTCCGTGCACCACCCAGCTGAGTTGCGTCTTTGAGGCAGCCGGTTCGTTGGGGCCACCGATTCTCAGTTCCCTGGAGACAATACTTTCCCAGTGATCGGTTCCCACCAAAAGGCCTGGACGCGCTCTCTCGTAACATATTTCTTCTTGCTTCAGATCTTGAAGGTGCTTATGTTGCAATAATTCTTCTGGAATTGATTGTTGATGCAACTTTAAATTCTTCATTGTTCTCGCTTTCAATTGGTATGCGTGATCTTCCTGCTTGCCGCGAACTTGCACGGTGACGAGCTTGCTGTTGTTCTGTATTTGCCTCATATTGACGCCATGGAGATGTAGCGGATGTGCAGGTCCTTCCGCACCGACTTGTTTGGCCAGATCCTCGTCGATTAGAGTGATTGTAGCCCCTTCATCCAGCAGCGCGAAAGTGTTCACCTCCCCCCGTGGTCCACCGATGACAACAGGGCACATCTTCAGAAGAACGGCACGTGGTCCGGCAGCTTTGGTGGTAGCTACCGACAACACGGCCTCGTTGCTCGTTGCTGCTTGTTCTTGTGTTGCGGTTGCGGGCTTCTCTTCTTTTTCATAATGAAGCGACGAATGGTGTGGACGTTTGCATTGTCTCACGCCGCATGGCTTGGCGCGACAGCTGCTCCGCCGGTGCTTGTGATGAGCGCACTTGAAACATACTTGCTTTTCTTTTAAAAAGTCCCATCGCTGTTCAGTCGTCATTTCTTTATACTTCGGGCATTGATGTAGTATGTGCGCTTGACCGCAGCTCAGGCACGAATCTTGCACTTCTTCCACGTTGTACACGTTGTTAGCCTTCTTCCTTGGCATCGCAATTGCTGCAGCAGGTCGAACTTCTCTTCTTGTGTTCGTTGCATTCGTTGATGGAGGAGCGTATGTGTATCGCAACGCTCGGTCCGCCTCTTGCATTAAGAATCGCGAAAGCATCACGATCTCTGGTTCCGCCGTCCCTTCATTTTCGTAAGCGTAGTCACACCAACGTGATCTGATGTGCGGGCTCAGCTTATCCAGCACCTCTCTTGCCAGTAGAGGATTGTAGAGGTACCCCCGACGATCGATTGTCTTCAATACGCAGATGGTGTTTTGTAACCGCACGGCGAACTGATTGAGGTCAGTGGCTGATGATGATGGTTTCGGCGTCTTCCTTAACTCTTCCATGGCTCGATCGATGATAACTTCAGGTCGTCCGAAGCATTGTTCTAATGTTCTCATAATGACGTTCGGATTGGTGGCCGTATGTAGCAGTGCTGACACGACGTCTCTAGCTTCTCCCTTAAGGCAGCTTCTCAACCGTTGTACGTTCTCAGCGTCGGATATGTTGTACATTCTTGTGCTGTCTTGCATCGCCGCTTTGAATGGTAGCCACTCGTTGATAGCCCCGGAGAAAATAGGTAGGTCCATACTTCGTGTTCTAGGCCGCACCATCTTCTCTAAAGTTTCTGCCAGTCGATCGATTCCGCTCCTTGTTCGTGATGGGGTATGTGACGTTGTTTCTCTAGGCGTTTCGAAGCGTAGTTGTCGAACATCTTCTTTTTGGTTGCCTTGTACTTGTAGCCATTCATCAACTCGCTGGCGCTCTTCCTCCTTTGAGACGCGTCGAACCGGTTCATCGTGGACGCTATCGTCATCCTCTTGAATGGCCGACACTTCGGCGGCAAACCTCTTCTTTATTAAATCGGCTTCCAGTTCCAATTCTTTTCTTCTTATAGACGCTAGCTTCTCAGCGGCTTCTAATTCCGCCAGTCGTATTCTCGCAGTAGCGCTCGCCGTAGATCGATGCGAGCGCACAGAACGCGTCGGTGACGGGACGCGACGCCGTTCCTTTTCTTCCATACTGGGACCAGCCTTATGAACCATGGTGCCCCCTGGATTCGCCTTGCTTTGTCCCTGGTCTACATGTCTCGACGCAGGTGAAGTAGGTGCTTCCAGTGAGAGTCGCCGTATTCGCTCAATTTCAACGCGTTGCATCTCTTGACGCCTTTGCTCTTCCAGCTCCGCTATATCACCTTGACTTCTTGTGACAACCATTGCGATCGGCTAATGGCAACGAAGATTGTAGCTAGACGTCTTGATAGCAGCTCCAAACGTTGATAAAATATTCAGTACCGTAGACGACGAAGGCTTGAATATTTTCTTTTGAATATTTTCTTTCTTCAAAATATTTCTTGAAATCCGGCTTCTCGATGGACCATAATGTGTAATCCGGCTTATCGAAGGACCATAATGTGGTGGACTGTATTTTTTGTTGAATTAAACTCCTCTTCGATGTATTTAGTATCTTCTTTATTTCCCAGGTTACAATTGAATACTGAACGTTGAACATGATTTTCATACAAAACTGCGCTACTTATGTCCGTTTTGGACGTATGGCAACTAGCGACGCGTTGACACAGTTGATTTTGCGACCGTTACAAAATCCCATACTAACTAGACAAACAAATAAGTGTACTTTAACGGGATTGGCTAATTCATGTTTAGACGTGTTTTGACAAGATCAAACCTAACTTTAATAAATCATACTTATCGCTTTACGTGTACTTATTCCTACATTAAGTTTTACATACAAAATAATAACAAAATAATCAAATATCCTTATTCTACATAGGTTCTAACTAGCTAAACTCGGCGTCCTCAACAATCTTTAACAATGTCTTGTCGGGTCAATGCTGTTCCATTGATGGTATATGGATTGTGTACTGGGTTCTTATTTTTTGTAAATGATATCAAATAGCATTTTGAGATATTTAGTGACATATTATTATCTAGACACCACTGATACAAGCGATTGATGTCACTCTGTAAGGCTGCACAATCGTTTACGCTTCCGATTTCTCTGTAAATCTTTATATCATCCGCGTACGCAAGGCATTTGCATGTCATTGCGTTGATCAAGTCATTAATAAACATGACGAACAACAGAGGGCCCAGGTTTGAGCCCTGTGGGACACCGGATTTTGATTCAAATGGCGCAGATTCGTATCCGTACACTTTGACAATCTGAGTTCGATTGGATAGGTATGATGATAACCAGCGCAGAAGTGAGCCGTGAATGCCAAGATGACTTGCTTTACGAATTAGAATATTATGATCTACCTTATCGAACGCCTTTGCAAAATCTGTGTATAGGGAATCGACTTGTCTTCGCTTGTTAAGGGCAGCGCTTAAATAATGGACATAGCTTATTAGATTTGATGACGTGGAACGCCCCTTAACAAAGCCATGCTGCCTGGGACTAATTAATTGTTTCAGGTGAAAATTTATGTTTTTATGAATAAGGCATTCAAAGATTTTAGAAAGGCAACACAAAATACTAATCGGTCTATATGTCGTGACGTCAGATTTATTACCTGATTTATGTATGGGAACTATAATAGCCCTTCTCCACGATAACGGAAAATGACCAGTAACAAGACTCTTATTAAATAATATGTGGAGAGGTTCGACCAAGACACTAGCGCATGCTCTCAGAAATACAGGGGGAATACCATCTGGGCCCGGGCCCTTCGATACGTCAAGTGACTTCAAAGCTAGTTCTATTTCTTTGTGTGTGATATTGACTGATGAAATAGTCGAGCTAGATTCAGGAAAGTCGGGTGTGTACGTGTTTAAAGAGGGCTCACTATATACAGAGGAAAAGTGCTTTGCGAACAGATTAGCCATTTCGTTACCATTGTCAGCAAGATTGCGGCCATAAAACATTTGGTTTGGTAAATCATTCATGACTCTCTTAGACTTGGCATAGCTCCAAAACAACTTGAGGTCATCCCTCAGACCGTCCTCTATTCTACATATATATGTTTTAAAACAAACATTATAAGCACTTTTAGCCCTGGACCTTAACATAGAAAAGGTATTAAAATCGCGTGGATTACAAAACCTTTTGTATTTTTTATGAAATTTATCCTTTTCCTTTAATATTTTGAGCATTGAGTTAGAAAACCATGGTGGATAGGACTTTTTTGTTTTTGTTTTTGGAGTAAATTTGTCTATACAAGACCATATCTGGTCAGATAAGGTCTCCAAAAATTCATCACAACTTAAATGTGCGTATTGATTCCAATCCTTCAAAGAGAGCTCCGCGATGCAACTTGAGTAGTCGGTTTTGTTGAATCTGTATCTGGCCTCATCCCTTTTCTTTAGTGTTGGAGCTTTATCAGTTTTTACGGTTATGTCTAATGGAGGATGGTGACCATCAAGCTTACTGATTGATTGCGACTCGCTGACGTTGCAATGTGTGTGAGACTGACTCAAAACTAAATCAAGGATCCTGTCTCTAACATTTTTGGTGAAGTTATGCTGTTTAAGATTTGTTCTTATGAGAAATTCCTGGAGATTTAAAATCTTAGTCTAGGAATTAATAGAGGAATGGCAACACCAGTCAATTTCCGGCAAATTAAAGTCACCAACAATGAACGTATCGTTGCTGGAAGACGATAAAACTATATCTTCACAATTGTCCAGAAAATTTTGGAAGTCTTCATTAGTGAGATATGATGGTAGGTAAGTAGTGCAGAGATTAAAAGAAGCGTTTTTAAAGCGAATGGTCATCCATATATCCTCCACAGCCGACTGCCAATGGACCCTTTCAAAACTCAGAATACATTTTTTTACTGCAATGAGCACCCCTCCGCCGTAAGATTTGTTATATTTACTCATAAAGCTCCGTGATCTGTCTCTGCGATAAACAGTATACCTTCGGTCGAAATGTTCCGAAGAGGTTACCGAATCATCGAGCCATGTTTCACACAAACAAATAATATCGTGATTTTGCAATAATATAGAGTTGAATACATCGATTGTTTTCGATTTAAGCCCTCTTACATTTTGGAAATAAATTGACAATAAATCCATTAAAAAAATTTTTTAGGGTATACATAAAACAGTAGTACTATAAGATAAGGGGGGAGGACGACAATATAAACTATACTATTATGACAGATTTTGCAGTGAATGCTCATTTTTGATATGAATGAAAGGTGATGTTTCATTTCTTCGCATGAAAATTCGACCATTTCGAACCCATACAAATTTATAAGACAACTCTTTAGCTTTAGCTCTGGCAGCTGCGTGAAGAGATTTGTTAGCTGGAGAAAGGTGTTCGGACACGTAGACCGGAACACTGTCGCCAGTTACTCCCAATAGAGAAGAGCTTAGTTTCTTGTTAGGATGAGATTTGTTGTAGCGAGTCAGTCGCCGAGATGAATTCATCACGACAGCGTGCGCTTCGTAATTTAACGACTATGGCTCTGGGCCTCTTACTTTCTTTGTTAATACTTGCAACTCGTGTGCAGTTCAATATGTCTGTGTCGTTTATGTTTAGGGTGACAACGTCCGCGATCCGCTTCACGATCTGCACGATGTTTTCGTTTTTATGCTGGGGTGCTCCCTGAATTTCGATGTTGCTGTCTCGCTGCTGTTGTTCCATAATTTTCAAGCGGTCTGCCAAACTTGCCACTGCGGGTTGAAGATTGGTGGTGCATATTTCTTGTAAACTCTTATAGTCTTTGACTAGTGTATTAGTAGTTGCTATTATGTCGTCATATTGCTTGCTGACGTATTTGACGCTCTCCTGGAGTGCGTTTAGCTGATCTTTGATGGGTGTTAATTCAGATCGTATTATGCTTTGAATTAGGCGCTGGAGGTTTCCGTCGGCTTCATTTAGCGAACCAGGGTTGGAGGGGGGCTTTTTATTACGCTGCGTTACATTCTCGTAAGAACATTCAGGTGCGTCCTCTTGAAGTTGGTCGCGGCGGACGGGTGTCCCTGAGTTATCACGCTTCGGCACTTTTGTCTGACATCCGGGACAAGTCCACGCAGTCTTTTCTTTAGATGCCGCACCGTAAAAGCTGTGAAAGCGCTTCTTGGATACGTTAGCACACTCCAGATCATACATGCTGTTGCATGTGCGGCATTTCAGAAATTCCTTGCTCTGTATGATAGCTAAACATCCTGCACATGTGTTGACATTCCTGGGAGCCATTGCGTTAATACAAAAGAAGAAAAGAATGTACAAGTATATAATGTAATTCCCCTATCTTTCCTTTTGGGGATTAAATCAAAGATTCTTAGCAGCCCGCTATACCGAATACCAACACTGTCGCCGTGGAGCCAAATGCCGTTTGTTGAAAGTAAGAAAAATAGATGTATTGGACAGCGACAGTAGCCGTAGTCAGTAGTCGTAGCGCAGCTACGCTTCGATGAACTCCGTAGATCTACGTAGCGATGCTTCTTGGCGCGTAGCAAGCTATGCGTAATTTTGGCGTCTCGCATCCAGTGCTCGTGGCCCAACGGCTAAGACGTTGGTGTTCACCCCAGAGGTCCGTGGTTCAAATCCGGATATCCGCGACGGCAATGAATTTTATTTTCTCACCTCTGGGGACTCCGAAGACGACCAGGCGAGGTCACGACGATCAACAGGGCGAAGCCCGGGGCTCCCACACAAATTTAAAATAATTATTTGATAAATTTTAAGTAAGCTCCAACACGTCCACTCCTTATAGAAATCAACGACGAACATATCTCGTTTCGTCGTTCGTTTCGTTTTTGACACATGTCTCAGAATCCATTGACGCGCGACTGTCTGTAGACACAATATATACAGATATCAGTAAAGCCTTCGATACCGTAGATCACAACATTCTTGTTCACAAACTTTCCACATTCGGTATCACTGGCGAACTCCTAGCATGGTTCTCATCATATCTCCGACAGAGAAAATCAAGAGTGGTAGTTAGCGGTTTCTCTTCGGAACCATTTCTGTCGACGTCTGGTGTACCGCAGGGCTCACATATGGGTCCGATTCTCTTTAATATTTTTATAAACGACATTACGGCTATCTTCCACCACGCCAAGTGTTTTTTGTACGCGGACGACATGAAACTGTCGATGCAAATCCGCGATCCTAACGATGTTGCTTTGTAGCAAGAGGACCTGGACCGACTGGCTATGTGGTGCTCTGATAACAAACTATACTTGAATCGTGACAAGTGCAAATTTATCAGGTTTTCCAGGTGTAATAATGTGCCGCCTCCGACATATAGTATCGATGGCCATGCTTTGGAAGAGGTGGAAGCTATTCGCGATGTGGGCGTGCTTTTGGACGGAAAGTTGCGCTTTCATAAACACATTGACCAAATTGTGACCAAAGGTTTCCAAATGTTAGGTTTTGTATTGCGTAACGCCAAAGAATTTAAAAAGCCATCAACGAAAGTTCTTTTGTACAAATCTTTGGTTCGTTCTAACCTTGAATATTGCAGCCAGGTCTGGTCCCCCCACTACGATGTTCACATTAAACGTATCGAGCGCATCCAGAAGCGATTCCTTAAAGTTTTACCTTGCAAGTAAATAAAACCGAGTAATTATCATTCTGTGTTTTCATTCTCTTCCATTCAACTTATCACAGCGATAGTAGCAACAGTAAAACATTGGCCGTCGTGGGCCAGATTGATGACACTAGTCTTAAGCAGTCGCGGGCCGGATTAATGGCACTGGCGGGCCGGATTTGGCCCGCGGGCCGTAGTTTGGAGACCCCTGCTTAGCGCATAGAGCGTAGGTGACTTACACCTGGTTGGTTACTAACGAGGATATCGAGGAGCTCGATGGCGCACTGGTTAACGCGCATCACGGTCTGCGAATGCTAAGGTTAAGCAAAGGCAACTTTAGCAAAGGCCGGTCATTGGATGGGTGACCAATAATGTATTATCTTGAGCTCTTCTGTGCTTCGTCGGTACGTAAAGCCGTTGGTCCCAGCTGCATTAGCAGTCGTTAACAACCACCCCATTGGGCCCGCGTGGTGGTTTTCGGCCCGTTCTCCCGTTCCATCCATAGGGAAGGCTCGAGCCCCAGCAGTGGGCATAAAATGAGCTGGTGATGATGATGATTGGATTTATCATCATCATTATCAGCTTATAACGTTTACATTTACGGAATTATATTTCAAATGGGTAAACCAACAGAACACTCCTTAATCACATGGAAAGGAAAATTTATCTAGGTACCATATATACAATCTGTATCAAGCAGGGCCAGCCATATTTCACATACCTAATCAGTTACTTTTAGTGAGCTGGTACACATCAAAACATTTCTTGATATCTCGGTCATTGTGGAAGTACATACTTTTGAAAATAATACGAGTTTATCGACATCATGACAACATTATTCAATCAGCTGATTGGAGTAATGAACTCTGTCTAGTGTTACTACCTAAAGTTCACCTCTTTTGCCCCTGCTGTAAACCTAGTATTTTTGTGCCTATTGTGCCGACTCCGCCCGCTTTCAACTACCTATTTATTTTTGATAAAATTTTAAGGGTTCCGTTTTGTTATTTTTTTCACTAAGAACGAGTTACGACTACTTACCTACTTTTATTAGTTAGAAAAGAAAATTGAGACGTTCATTTAGTCAATTATTCTCTGTTCCTATCACCAGGTCAGGTCAGGAATGTGTTATCTATCAGGTCACTTCTGAGATTTTGAGAAAAATTAATGTAAATGTTATGTAGGTACCTGTAAAGTAATACTGTAAAAATGGTCAAAAAAGGTTTTTTTTGTTGACAACGTAAGCACTGGTTACATTTTTTAATATTCAAAACATTACAAGCCGTAAATTATTAAGTCTCAACAATAATTTCGTTGTTTTAGTTTTCGCTTTAAAAATACAACATCAGTTTTAGTTTTAACTGATTTAGTTAAAATTTTAAACTGATTAAACCAAACGCGATTACACTCGCCTGCGCTAGCGCTACGTAACGTAGGTACCTACTCCGCATACTACCCCGCGCGCGCCTATTTAATAATTTGAACGGTTATAAAAAATGACTTACCTACTAATTTAAAAATGGGTAACATAAGTGTAATTTTCGATCCCTAAAAAGGCGGAGTCACAAGAAAGTGTGCTCGACTCCGCCCGCTTTCAACTATTTATTTTTGATAAAATTGTAAGGGTTCCTTTTTGTTATTTTTTTCACTAAGAACGAGTTACGACTACCTACTTTTATTAGTTAGAAAAGAAAATTGAGACGTTCATTTAGTCAATTATTCACTGTACCTATCACCAGGTCAAGTCAGGAATATGTTATCTATCAAATCAAATGTAAATGAGGAGCTCGATGGCGCAGTGGTTAACACGCCCTGTCTGCGATTGCTGAGGTTAAGCAACTTTCGCAAAGGCCGATCATCGGATGGGTGACCAAAAATTTATCATCTCAAGCTCCTCCGTGCTTCGAAAGGCACGTAAAGCCGTTGGTCCCGGCTGCATTAGTAGTCGTTAACAACCACCAATCCGCACTTGGCCCGCGTGGTGGTTTATGGCCCGTTCTCCCTGTCCATCCATAGGGAAGGCTCGTGTCCCAGCAGTGGGGACTTTATGAGCTGATGATGATGATGATGATGATGAAATGTAAATGTTATGTACCTGTAAAGTAATACTGTAAAAATGGTCAAAAAAGGGTTTTTTTTGTTGACAACGTAAGTAATAGTTACATTTTTTAATATTCAAAACATTACAAGCCGTAAATTATTAAGTCTCAACAATAATTTCGTTGTTTTAGTTTTCGCTTTAAAAATACATCAGTTTTAGTTTTAACTGATTAATTTAAAATTTTAAACTGATTAAACCAAACGCGATTACACTCGCCTGCGCTAGCGCTACGTAACGTAGGTACCTACTCAGCGTGCGCCTAATTAATAATTTGAACAGTAATTAATTTAAAAATGGGTAACATTTGTGTAATTTTCGATCCCTAAAAAGGCGGAGTCACAAGAAAGTGTGCTCGACTCCGCCCGCTTTCAACTATTTATTTTTGATTAAATTTTAAGGGTTCCTTTTTGTTATTTTTTTCACTAAGAACGAGTTACGACTACCTACTTTTATTAGTTAGAAAAGAAAATTGAGACGTTCATTTAGTCAATTATTCTCTGTACCTATCACCAGGTCAGGTCAGGAATGTGTTATCTATCTAATCAAATGTAAATGAGGAGCTCGATGGCGCAGTGGTTAACACGCCCTGTCTGCGATTGCTGAGGTTAAGCAACTTTCGCAAAGGCCGGTCATCGGATGGGTGACCAAAAATTTATCATCTCAAGCTTCAAGCTTCTCCGTGCTTCGGAAGGCACGTAAAGCCGTTGGTCCCGGCTGCATTAGTAGTCGTTAACAACTACCAATCCGCACTGGGCCCGCGTGGTGGTTTATGGCCCGTTCTCCCTATCCATCCATAGGGAAGGCTCGTGTCCCAGCAGTGGGGACTTTATGAGCTGATGATGATGATGATGAAATGTAAATGTTATGTACAATCGAACCAACTGAATCATGACCCACTTGCCTGATAATTCGTTTGAAACTTTCAAACTTGTAAGATCTATCGCGTATAATGCACTTACGACGTTTTAGGTACTAATAAAATTACGTCAATACAGGTCGCAGACCTATGCAATTTTAACCTTTGTTATCATTGCCATAAAACCACATTTCACACATATACAGTCATTGTTTGAATATCGAGCTGGTTCTCGCTTATTTAACCTAAACTTTTTGATGATGGAAAAAATAAATTTAAAAAATGGGGTGTTCTACAAGTGTGTCATATTATGTCAAGTTGTCAGTCAATGTGAAAAAATAGAAATTAAATAGTAAAATGCTTAATAATTTTTAATAATGGCTAATTTAGAGGAACAAAGAGCTCGGATTGTAGTCTTAAGTGAGGAAGGCTATGGCATACGGGAAATATCCCGCGAATTGAATATTTCTCGGAATACAGTGAGGACCTGGATCAGACGGCACGCCGAAGAGGGCATCCTCGAGGACAGACGACGTCATAACCACGGCGTTCGCCGACTCACGAACGAACAAAGAGTGGACATGCAACACCATTACGAAGAACATCCTTTTACTCCCACCCGATATTTTGCGGCACAACATGACGTCTGTCTACAAACTATTAGAAATTATTTGCACGGCACTGGACTGCATTACAGACATTATGCTGAGAAAGTAGCCTTAACGGATGATCATAAAACAGCGAGAAGGAATTTTGCAAACGCTTATTTAGACTACGACTGGACTAACACTATATTTACAGACGAAAAAACATTTCGATCTTCTCAACACGGTCGCTTAACTTTGTGGCGTTACGATAACACGCGGTACACAGAAGATCACGTCGTGCCTAATCAGTTATCCGGTCGAATTTCAGCGAATATGTGGGCGTGGATGGGTATCGGAGGAGTAGGTGAGCTTGTTCATATTTCTTCTCGGCAAAACGCAATGAAGTATGTCGATCTATTAGAAGAATCTATGTTACCGACAGTGCGAACAGTTTACCCGCGTGAAGATGTGCCAGTATTTTCCTACGTTCATGACAACTGTCGAGTGCATACTGCCAGGGTAGTCTCAAATTGGTTTGATCTGCATAATGATGAAGTTACTTTGATTCCATGGCCGAGTAGATCCCCAGACCTCAACCCAATAGAAAATTTGTGGGGTTTGATGGTCCAAATGTGGGATAACAGAAACGAGAGAACAAAGGAAGCAATTGAGCAACATTGTAACGAAATTTGGGATTACTTGAGAGACAGCGACATTTGCAGTCGTCTAATAGGGTCAATGCGTGACCGATTACAAGCCGTTATCGATAACCATGGTGCACACACTAGGTTTTAGATACTGAATCTTATAATTTAAATTAGTTTTGTTAAAGATTAAATAAAGTTTTTTTTCATTTCACAAATTTTATTACTCTTTTTACTTATATAGCTTGAAAGACCAAGAATGGCATGTTTCTGTCCTTAAAATACTTATAGAAATGACGTGATTGAAACCTGTAATCTAAAGTTTATGCTGGCACTTCACTTGGCCGTATTTGCCCAAACATGACTGCATTATTTTTGATTTTATATTCTAGAGAAATAAATGCGACTAATAGTTGAGCAAATTTAATACGGCCAAGTGAAGTGGCACCATTACGTTCGTAGAAAACTTCCTATACTTACCTACGTAATACAGATAAAGACAGTAACATCATCTCTTCTTTTTCATATACGAGCTTAGTCGATATTGTCCGATTTATTTAACAGTGCACTCAGTAAATGTCAGTGTCTAATCAAATGATAACAAGTTCGTTACCAAGGAAATAATTCTTCAAGCGAATTTCGACCTACTTGCATTTAAGGGGTTTAGCAAAATAAGCTTATGGTGGGTCAGGATTCAGTTGGTTCGATTGTACCTGTAAAGTAATACTGTAAAAATGGTCAATAAAGGGTTTTTTTGTTGACAAAATAAGCAAAGGTTAATTTTTTTTAATATTCAAAACATTACAAGCCGTAAATTATTAAGTCTCAACAATAATTTCGTTATTTTAGTTTTCGCTTTAAAAATAAAACATCAGTTTTAGATTTAACTTATTAATTTAAAATTTTAAACTGATTAATTCAAACGCGATTACACTCGCCTACGCTAGCGCTACGTAACGTAGGTTACCTACTCCGCATAACTACCCCGCGCACGCCTAATTAATAATTTGAACAGTGATAAAAAATTACTTACCTACTAATTTAAATATATTGCTAGTTTGGGTAACTTAGTCTAATTTTTGATCCCTAAAAAGTACTAGGGCAACTCCTGGTATAGGCGGAGTCAAAAGAAAGCGTGCGCGTGTGTCTTTTTTCTTACGGGTTCTGTAGCTTATTTTATTTTTCTAACCGCTTTGATTGACCCGGTATAAAATGTAAGCATTCCTGAAATCCTAACTATTTGTATGAAATTTTATTAGGTAAACTAAGTTTAACTATGTTATATCACACAAAGTTTCAATACTTAACACATTCTTTTTTGTTTACAAAAATGTAATGTAAATAAGAATAACATTTATAAACATCGGTGACATACCTAAGTACTAAATAAAACTTACGTGTGATGGAAGATGTTATCACCAATTGACTAAATAAATAGCAACAAACATAAAAATAATACACATAATGCCAGTGAGTGGTATTTCGCAGCGCTTAAGCCAGTTTACACTTTGGTTGTACTTGTATTCTGTGACTTTGGAAGTATTAGTAGTACTAGTTACTGCAAGTAGACAGAAATGTCTACCTACTAGTCTAAAATCATTGCAAGTTACTGCACTGCACTGAAAAAAGTTGAACACCTCGGACGGGAATCGAACCACGCACCTTCCGCCACCAGCACCAACAACCACCAACACCAATCTCCACAGTGTTATCCAGAGTCCAGACTCATTTGTTAAGTGGTTAAAATGCAGCCGCCCGGATTGCAAAAGTAGCATAGTTCGATTCCCGCCTGAGTTGAACTGAACCTGAACTTTAACAATGCCTAAAATAATCTAAGCGTTATGAAACTCTAAAATATCTAAGAAGTGCAAACTTCTAAGATCTGATAAAGCAACGGGATAAAGCTAAAACCATACGCATCGAGCGCTGACAAAACCAGTCCTCGGTAGCGTAGTGGTTAAGGCAGCCGCCCAGATTATGGATTGTGCGTGAATCGATTATGTTTGACATTTATTGTTGTAAAAATTTATCTAAGCTTATCTATCAATAATTTATAATAATATTCTCAAGTCTACACAATAATTATTTTCGATCCCTAAAAGTACAGGAGCAACTTCTAGTTAGAACTAGAAGTAGGCGGCACGCCCGCCGGCGCTGGCGCCGCCTTGTTAGGTTTGTTTGCCTACGATTTTTTCGCAGTCGTTTGTGAAAGCTTTCAGAGTGCATGCCTACTTTTCGTGTTTTTGCTTTTCGGTTTCAATTCAACTACCTATTAAGTGAATATGGCATTTTTAAGTAATCAGGAGTATTACGAAATGATTCTTTGTGTCGGGGCAGCTAATGGCAGTCTACGTGGTGCTCGTGAACTGTACCGCGAGAGATTCATCAACGGCAGACCAGAAGCTGAGCAGCGAAGCTTGCCATCGGCGGATTGCTTTCGACGAATGGTGTTGCGTCTCCAGCAGACTGGATCCTTTCGTGGGACGAGTCCGGAGGTCCAGCCAAATATGCGGGACCCGGGGTTTGAGGAAGCTGTGTTGGAGCACTTTCGAGACAACCCAAGGACCAGTACACGTCGATCTGCAGCGATATTCAACGTGGCTCACATGAAGGTTTGGCGGGTGCTCCGAGATGACGGCCAGCATCCGTATCATTTTCGGCGAACCCAGGAACTTACGCCTGCGGACTTCGAACCGCGTCGTGGATTTTGCCAGTGGTATTGCAATAAAGTGTTGACGGTTCCTGGTTTTGCTTCAACTGTGCTGTGGACGGATGAAGCAGCATTCACTAGGGGCGGGATAAGCAATATCCACAATGAGCATGTGTGGTCACACACGAATCCGCATGCGTCAACAGAGTCCAGTTTCCAACATCAGTGGCGAGTTAACGTGTGGGCTGGCATAGTTGGTGGTAGGCTGCTTGGACCTAAGTTTTTGCCCCAACGGCTAAATGGAGAGAACTACCTCGAGCACTTGACCAACTACATTGAAGAGCAGCTTGAAGAGTTTCCATTGGCAGAATATCATGCAATGACATTTCAGCATGACGGGGCACCACCACATTACGCGCGACAAGTGCGCGAATATTTAAACCTACGCTTTTCACAGTGGATAGGCAGAGGAGGGCGCGTGGCCTGGCCACCGCGATCGCCGGACCTTACACCTCTTGATTTTTTTTTATGGGGGCATATTAAGAGTTTGGTGTACGCCGTGGCTTGCGATACTGCCGAAGAAATGAAGGATCGTATCACAGCCGCCTTTCTGAGCATCACACCACAGATGCTTCAAAACGCAGAAGAGTCCGTTTTGCGCCGGGCGCAAACTTGCATCCAGCGACAAGGTGGGCATTTTGAGCCATTTTTGTAAACTGGTTATGTGAAGTGGAGTGGACTTTTTTATCACAGCTAGGGTGCTACACTACACCTCAGTGCTTCACTTTAGTTGATTTTAGTTATTTCAAAAACAAGTCATCCTAGGGTACTTAGTTCTAAGTAGGTGTATCTACCTTAGAGTAGTACGATAATTTATTCTGTGACTACACCTCAAAGCGCCTCGCTTTAGTTGATTTTAGTTATTTTAAAAATAAGTCATTTTATTTAAAGACCTATGTAGGTACCTACTCGTAGGTAAGCGTACCTACCTATCTACTTTAAAGTCAAAACAATGTGGCTGTAAAATGAAAATCTTTTCATTACTTTGATGATAATTACATAAGTACCTTAGAGTAGTACGATTATTTATTCTGTGACTACACTTCAAAGTGCTTCGCTTTAGTTGATTTTAGTTATTTCAAAAATAAGTCATTTTAATCAAAGACCTATGTAGGTACCTACTCGTAGGTAAGCGTACCTATCTACTTTAAAGTTGAAACAATGTGGCTGTAAAATGAAAATATTTTTATTACTTTGATGATAGTTACATTATTATTATTTCTCATGGGGACGTCGCCAGCCGGACGGACGATCCACCCGAATTGTTGCGGGCCACTTCTGTACCTACTTAATACAAATTATTAAATCACGAAAGTAAAATAGCTGCCTACTTATCTGTCTTTGTTTTATTAGTCTAACAAATCCAAAAAGAAATGCCGCCAAGCAACTGCCGACAAAGAACCCAGACGGGTTGTTTGTGTCAAACAAAATGTGCCGTCAAAGGTTTTGACTTTCGCCGCCCGCGCCGACAGTAGCCGGCAACTGTTTGAGCGGGCGAACTCCAGTACACCTCCTGTTTGTAAAACTGTGTGCCTGGTAGGGGGTGTGGCGGCCAAAACTAGGGCACGCAGTTTTACAAACAGGAGGTGCAGTGTAGGCATCATACAGAGTTCATGACCCTGCTAGTGATGGGTTTAGCTTGTTTTGATTTTGAATTAACGTCAGTTTAACTTTGTTTGTAAATGCAAAACCAAATTAAATTGCGCTTATCTTACTAGGGTATTTATAGAAAGGGTCTATACTAGGGATAATTTGAAACCCTGGATTATGGCTGAACCTGTCTGATACACGTTGTATATCTATAATATCAAAATTCCGGTAAAAAGAGCTCCGGGACGTCCGCGCCGCAACTGGCTGGACGACATCAAAAGTGAACTCGACTTAGTTGTCGCCAGTTAAAACAAGCTATGGGATCGCAGAAAACCTTGTATACTGATCTCCAAACTTCAGCATGAAGACGGCACAAGTGATGATGACTATACTATTAATTAATAATATCAATAAAGAGGTACAGTTTGTGACTTTGTTTGTCAGTTTGTTTGAGAAGGTTACTCTCTGGAACTGCTGGTCCAATTCCAAACATTCATTCACTGAAAGAATGCTACATTACCAGCGGGTAACATAGGCTATATTTTATTTGATTAATAAATAATAAGAAATAAATTACTTTATTACAAATTACCTTCATATTTAATTTAAATTTGTATGAATGAATAATTGACCGACATATTTCATTAATTTTTAAATGAATTAATTTTTAATTTTTTTATGCCTTATTATCACTACTGTTCGATGCAATAGCACCAAACACTGTGATACCTAGGTATTGTGTTTGACGTCACAGCCCGCCGCCCGCCGGCGCTGACGCGCTTGCATCGGTTGACATAGTTTTAAGTTAGTATGTACATTTCCGCGCTACGACGACGGTCGTGTCACCTACTCGTAAACATTAACATTGTAGAACATCAATATAATTTTTTAGTTACTTAAACATTTTTATCATTTAACATTTACCACCAACAACCCCCGCTCAACCCCGAACATTGGTCCTTCGAGCCGGATTTGAGCCAGCGACCTATGGATACATACATATGGATGAACACTGGCAACATTGTCCGGTTAAGTAGTCGAATTATAAAGCTCCTATTAAAAATTTGTTAAAAATTGTCTTTTATGCTTATTTATGATTAAATTTGTAATTAGTGATTAAATTAAGTGACAAATATCATCTACTAGTGTTTTTTCTGACTAATATTGTGTAGTTTTTAAATTATGTGCTAATGTAATTTTCCAACTGTCATCGCCAGCTGACTGTTATAACAAATTTTACAAAAAGTTGTTAAAATAACTACTTTTGCCGTGGACTGCTGCAACATAAACCGGGGGAGTATTGTTTTCATTCCATTTATTATAAATACTAGTAACATAAGTGTAAATCTTAACTGAACACTTCATTCAAATTGTATGTGTCAATGTACTAGGCCAATGAATTGTTATTTTTCTACTTTGTAATCAAATCAAAGAATTTGCATCTAAACTGCAAAAGTAATTTTGGCATTTCAGTATTATAGTATTAAAATTTAATATTCCACTATACCAAGAATAGGGTAAGAATAAAACAATAATTGTTATTAGACACTTTGAATTTAAATTATTACCATTGACATTGAGAAAAACTTATTTCTAAATACTGTTACTAGGTACATGTTTTTGTTGTATTTAACAACAATACTACTCATATTCATTACTTTACAAATCTCACATATTGTGAGTATCGTCACACCTCAAATACGATTTGGCTTGGTTAACCTCTCTTGACTTGACTATATGTGGAAGTGAAGTTGATGGTGACTTTGTTTTGCCACAGACATTCATACACTTCGACACATTACAACCAGAACGTGACTTATTTGAAGCTTATAACTTAATTAATTTCATTTCTAGATTATCTAGTAATAACTTGCAATTACAATAAAAAACTCTAATTTTAAACAACAAACTTTTGTGTGACACATCTACCCCCCACTTACTTATTATAATTAAAATCTCATTTTTAAATAATCTTAATTGCTGCACATAGAAATTAAATAGAAGTTAGATAAACCTAACTTGCAACACCTAAGTCTTAATATATCTTAATATATACTTCTTTAATTTTCAGGTGTTTATAAAACCAACTTCACAATGCTGACCCGTAAGGCTGCTACTCAAAGTACTGAACTAAAGCTCAGAAAGGCACTTGAGGAGCTACGAGTATCCAAGGAATCCTGCAATCAGCTGCTAAAAGAAAGGGATGACAGTGAAATGGAAATAAAATCCATAATAGACAGAAATTCACAGTTTAAGAATGAGTTAGCCCAACTGCACATGCAACACCAGGATGTGCTCCACCAGCGTGACCAACTGCAACATGTCATCTCCAATTTTGAGCAGCAGCATAACACCTATGAAAGGGCACTCAACCGCATCACCGAGTTGGAAAGGGACCTCAGTGCGGCAAACCACCAGATATTCCAATTAGTTGAGTTGCAGAAGCAGCATGAAGTGGATCATACTCAGTCCTTATTTGAAGAACTTATAGCATCACCTGGTGGAATTTCATTACAGCAATCTCAAAACAACAACAAAATAAATAAAATCAGCAAAACTAAAATTAAAAAATATGTAAAAATTAATAAGTTTATAAAGAAAACTGAGAAGTTAATTAAAAAAAATAACTGTTTTAATAAAAATATTGCTCTCAGAAAGGAGCGTATTAGCCTTATGGATTCCTTAGATATATATAATAGTAAGTTAATGGAAAGTAGGCAAATGTATGACCGGGACACTAAGCAATTACAAACTGACATCCAAAGGTTACATGAGTCTCTTGATATAATGACTAAAAAATACTCAATATCACAGAAACAGATTGAAGAACATATCCAATCAGCCACAGAGTTAGTTGATCTGCAAGTACAATGCTGATCGGTACAACTCATTAATTAATAATGAAATTAACCTACACAAAGAGTCTTTATCACTTGACTCAAATATTCAGATGAACACACAAAACTTGTCTGTTTTGGTTCCCGGTCCTTCATCGGCCTCTCCTCAAAAAATACTTAAACCTAATGTTACAAAATTAGTAAAAAAAACAGTTATGTATTCTGATAAACTGGGTCAAGGCTTAGGGTTGCCTATAAATAGAAATATTATCCACTCAATGACCAATATTTGTACTCCAGGTCAGTCGTTGAATGCTATGCTAATGTAAACAAAATATCACAGGATTCATTGAATAGTTCCACTAATATTATTGTGTTATGTGGTGACAGCTCACAAACGAAGAAACGTGACATCATAAATAGTTTTAATATTTTGATAAAACTGCAATCAGAAACAAATTGCAGGATAATAATTAGCGCTTTTCCCTATTGTACCAATTTGACCTGGGAACAAAATAAGCGCATTTATGAATTAAATTTATTATTGTTTAATTTGATTTGTCGTCATAGTGACACTATTTTATATTTTGATATAAATAAATTTATTAATAGCTTTAGTTTGACGTCAAATACTATGTATCTTTCTACGAAATGTAGGACCCAAATAGCTAAATTGTTAGCTTATAATATACAGGATACAGTTATAAATGGTATAACTAAGTCTTTACGTCATAACAACGTAACCATTAGTAGTTCTACTAATGCAACATCTACAACTAGTAATAAGGTAACAACAACCTCATGTTTAAACTGAGGTCTAAGACAAAAGCCAAGTCCTCATTAATTACTATTATACATCAAAATATTCAAGGTTTGGCTGGCAAAGACTTAGAGTTAGAATTATTTGCAAAAAGTCAGGCAATTCATATATTTTGTTTAACTGAGCATTGGCTAAGAAGTCATGACACATCATTCTATGTAAATAATTTCCAATTAGCAAGCGCGTACGTGCGAAGCTCAGCTATTCACGGTGGTTCTTTAATACTAGTAAGAAGTAATATAAAATATAAAGATCGCAACGATATTGTAGGCTTATCAGTGGAGCGTAATATTGAGCTATCATGTGTGGAGTTTAATAGCTTTGTAATAGTGTGTGTATACCGACCCCCATCGGGCAATTTCGGTATTTTCGAATCTGTAATGGAAGACGTACTAAGAAAATTAAAATTAAAAAATAAATTTGTTTTTGTATGTGGCGATTTTAATATAAATATTCTAGAAAGCACTTCAATGAGTGTTCGTCTTGTTGCCTTGTTTAAATGTTTTAATCTCATTAATCTATTTCTCGAACCCACTAGAATAACTTCACATTCAGCCACTTGTCTTGATAATGTTTTTACAGACTATGACCCTGTTTCTAAGTCAGTCATTAGTAAGCTTACGTCTGACCATTGCGGTTTAAAGGTGACCTATGATTTTAATGTTAAGGATGAGCCAAAAATAGTGAACTGTAAACCAGTTACAAAGGAGCGAGTAGAGCGTTTTAAAAATAATATATCGAGTAAAATTAATGCATTGCCATTTGGACAAGATGATCCAGATGTATTATATACTAATCTTTTTAACTTAATAAAGACTGAATATGACCAAGTGTTTACACAAAGAACAATCAAAATAACTCATAAACTTAAGTTCTGTGACTGGGCCACGACTGGTATATATAAAAGTAGAAATAAATTGTATGATTTATATAGTCTAAAACAATATTACCAAAATTCTAATTTTACGGAATATGTAAAGAATTATTCGAAAATATTTAAGAAAATATGTATAGTAGCAAAATCTAATTATATTAAAGAAAAGATTAAAAAGTCCAACAATAAAATTAAAGCCACTTGGGACATTATAAACCGTGAAACAGGTAAATTTAAACCACGGGATAATACTTTCACTTTAAAAGTAAACGACAACTTAGTCAATTCAGATTCACATATTGCTAATATTTTTGATGATTTTTTTGTAAATATACCTGTGCTGACAACCTCAAATTTGGATTCATCACCAGAAGCTGCACAAGCATTACTCCAAAAATATGTACCAAAATGTAATGTTTCTTTTCAATTTAAATATATTGATTCAATGGATATTATAAAAACATTTAAATCACTGAAAATTAAAAACACAAGTGATTTGTGGGGCATCTCTATAAAAGTAATTAAGAATATTATACATTCTATTGCACCATATCTTGCTGAAATTTTTAATAACTGTGTGAATAAAGGTATCTTTCCCGATCTTATGAAGTTTAGTAAGGTCATACCTTTGTTCAAATCGGGAAACAAAGAAGACCCCAGTAACTATCGACCCATTTCAATACTACCAACTCTAAGCAAAATTTATGAAAAAGTTATATTGGAACAGTTGATGTCGTATTTTAACATAAACAACCTTTTACATAATAAACAATATGGATTTACAAAGGGTCGTTCTACTACTGATGCAGGTGTTGCTCTATTAAAACATATATTTGATGCCTGGGAGAAGTCTCAAAACGCCCTTGGAGTGTTTTGCGACTTGTCCAAGGCTTTCGATTGCGTTGAGCACAAAACTCTGGTGATGAAGCTAAATTACTACGGTCTCAAAGATTTCGCACTAAATTTAATTCAGTCGTATCTTAGCTCTCGAACACAAACTGTCGATATTAATGGAACTAAATCATCTGGTTCTCATGTAAAAATGGGAGTTCCACAAGGGTCCATTCTTGGTCCTTTTCTGTTTTTGATTTATATTAATGACTTGCCATTCTTTGTAGAGAACTTCTGTGAAATCGTATTATTTGCAGATGATACTTCACTCATTTTTAATGTAAGTAGGTGTAAGAATAATTACGACGATGTAAACAAAGCACTCTCTGATGTACTCAGTTGGTTTACTATTAATAATTTGCAGCTTAATGCTAAAAAAACAAAATGTATTAATTTTAAATTACCAAATGTCAAAAATGAACCAACTGATATAAGAATAAACGGTGATCGATTAGATTTGGTAGACTCAACAGTTTTCTTAGGTATAACCCTTGACTCAAAACTTCAATGGAATCCTCACATTTCGAAATTGGCCGGCAAACTCAGTTCTGCTGCTTATGCCATTAGAAAAATAAGGCAGTTAACAGACGTTGAAACTGCTAGAACAGTTTACTTTAGTTATTTTCATAGTGTCATGTCGTATGGCCTCTTACTGTGGGGAACAGCGGCTGATATTGAAACTATATTCATTTTACAGAAACGAGCAGTAAGAGCAATCTATAGACTAGGTTCACGAACATCTTTAAGAAATCTTTTTAAAGAAATTGATGTCTTGACAGTGGCGTCTCAATTTATTTATAATTGTATAGTTCTTGTAGGTTGTAATATCAATTCATTTGCTAAACACAGTGATGTACACAATTTTAATACTAGAAATAAGTCAAAACTTGCAATGCCATTGTTCAGGTTACAGAAGGTGCTTGGTTCTTTCTTGGGGCAAGGTATACACTATTACAATAAAATACCAAATACTGTACTAGATTTACCTTTAGATAAGTTTAAAAAACATGTAAAGTCTTCTTTATTAAAAAAAGGTTATTATACAGTCAAAGAATATTTAGAAGATAAAACAGCCTGGCTATAATAAAAAACATATACATAATACTACTTATAAATAGTGTCCTGCAGATAACAAAATAGCGTTGCATTGAACATTACAATTAGTTTTATTTTTATTATTATTAACTATAGTTTTTTTTTTACTTTTACTAGTACTGTATGATATTGTAAAAAATTAAACTGGTAAATTATGTTTTTGCTGACTTAAATATTTTATTTAGTTATTTTTTATTTTTTGTGTTTTTTTTACATGTTGTGATTGTCCTTTAAATTTTGTGTTTTATTTGTGATGGAAAGTGTCCTTTATGATAGGGCTTTTTCCAATATTTATGACGCTGTAAGGGAGAAAAGAGCTGGACACTTGCTGAGTTTCTTGCCGGTTCTTCTCAGTACAAGATCTCCCGCCCAGAGTAGATAGACTTACGAACCGATGGCTTAAAATGACGTTCATAAGAGCTATTTGTAGCCTAAACTGAATAAATGATTTTGAATTTGAATTTGAATTTGAATACACATATATACATTTGATAAATTATTTTAAAATACCTAGATGGTTAAACAGTAAGAAAGATGACGTAATAGAACTTCACGGGTTTTGTGACGCGTCCATTGAAGCTTATGCGTGCGTGGTGTACGCGCGAGTAAAATCACAACACCAAATTGTGATACTCGCCGCCAAAACGAAAGTTGTGCCCTTGAAAAAGAAACTTACACTACCTAAATTAGAATTAAGTGGAGCACACTTGCTATCAAAACTTATTAGTAAAATAAAACTAACATTAAATACGTGTGAAATAGAAGTGTATGGGTGGACGGACTCTAGAGTTGTTTTAGGCTGGCTGCAAGGAGAAGCTAGCAGGTGGAAGCCTTTTGTAGCAAATCGAGTCAAACAAATAACAAACATTATACCGGCAGCGCAGTGGCACTACGTCAACACAAAAGAGAATCCAGCTGATCCCGCTAGTAGAGGCTTATACGCTTCTCAACTTCAAAAACAAGAGTTGTGGTGGAAAGGTCCGGGCTTTTTAACCTCATTTGAACCGTCCAGCATACCTCCGACATTTGTAACAGAGCAAGAGAAAAATTTGGTACAAACAAACATTATCCAAACTAAAAACGACGGTCGCGATGTGATAGAAATATTACTTACAAATTATAGTCAATTTAATAAAATATTATTTATTTTAGCGTGGATACTCAGAGCATTGACACCGAAACGTAAACAATTACCGAGCTATATCACATTACCCGAGTTGCGGAAAGCTAAATTGATAATTATAAAATACGTTCAAGAGAAAGAATATGGAACGGAAATAAAAACATTAAGTGAGACAAAACGATTATTTTCTAAATCTAAATTATCATGTTTAAATCCGTTTGTTGATAAAGACGGCATCTTGCGTGTAGGAAGAAGACTAGCGCACGCTAATCTAAATATGGAAATGAAACATCCGAAAATCATTCCAAACAACACTCGTCTCACTGTCCTTTTAATCCAATTCGCTCATCTGCTAACATTCCACGGTGGACCACGACTTACGCTCGCAAGCTTGCGGCAGGAATACTGGATCCTCGGTGGTAACAACACGGTAAAAAAGGAACTAAGAAAGTGCATAACATGCCGGAAACAAGAAGGAGCAAAACAGAACCAATTAATGGGAAACTTACCAGGTGCCAGGTGCGATCCAGCGAAACCCTTATATCACACCGGGGTGGACTATACAGGGTTCGTTGACATCAAAGCCAACAAGGGAAGAGGAGCCAGAACACTGAAAGGTTATATAGCTATATTCGTCTGTATGGTGACCAAAGCTGTACATCTTGAATTAGTAAGTGACTTGACGAGCTCAACATTCATCGCTGCCCTTCGGAGAATGGCTGCACGGCGCGGCCTACCCCGCCATCTGTATAGTGATAATGGTACCAATTTTGTTGGTGCTAATAGAGCTATACAAGAAGAATACCAACACTTGCAGCAACAATTCAGGGACAGCTTTCTCCAAGAGGTCACAGAAATGAACATCGAGTGGCATTTTAATGCCCCCGCGTGAACGGGCCGTCAGGAGCCTCAAACATCAATGAGGAATACGCTACCATCTTATCGCAATTGGAGGCTTGCCTCAATTCGCGTCCTTTATGTGCCCTCACTGAAAACATAGAAGATTTAGACTTCTTAACACCGGCTCACTTCTTGACGGGAAGGTCAGGTCTGACTATTATAGAAACAAAGGAAGATGCTCGCACTCGGTGGCACCTAACACAAAAAATAACTCTGGATATCTGGAAAAGATGGAAAACAGAGTATTTAAAGTCAACTTATAACAAGACAAAAATGGCAGAAACAACAGTTCAACATTGAAACAGGAAACATCGTCGTAATTCGTGATGACAACCTACCCCCCGGAAAATGGGCTATGGGGAGGGTAGTAGATGTGCACCCAGGAGACGACGGGCTCGTGCGAGTGGTGTCACTCAAAACTAAAAATGGTGTTATAAAAAGACCCATCGTAAAACTATCTGTATTGCCTCTAGAACAAGAAAGGGAAGAAAATCAATCCGATCTGCAAAACAGTACTCAACAAGATAACAAAATTCGACAAACAGCCAAACAAAGCTTTATATCAACAGCGTTGATGTATATGTGTTTATTTTCTATATTTATTGCACCTGTACAAAGCTTCAACGTAACAACATTAAGTGAGAAACAGAAAATCTTTTTCGACAAGCTAACCGATATCCAAATAATTCGGGATGAGTGGAAAATAATTGCATATTATGATTTAGATCCGTACTGGCAAGGAACCCTGACCTACACCAAATACTATAAACACTTAGAAAACATGTGTAATTCATTAAAACCGTTCTCAGATTGCAAGATTATCGTGTTACAATTACAACATTCGTACGACGAACTTGAGCGTAATAATGAAGTTTTATTAAATAAATATGTTGACGCTCGTGCCAATCGGCAGCGGCGGCGGCGAGGCCTTCTCAACGGTGTCGGGTCTCTGGCAAATACGTTATTCGGAGTACTAGATGACCAATTCGCTCAACAATATCAGAATGATATTAATCTCGTACGCGAAAATGAAAAACACCTGGCTTTGCTATGGAAAAACCAAACCTCTGTTATGGAAACTGAATTCAACATATTAAAACAAACCAAAGAGTCAATACAGAAACAAACCACTATTGTACAACAACATTTATTGATTCTCGATAAAACATCGAATACTTTGGTAAAACAAGTTAAGGAAGACGAAAGTAAAATAGACTTCACCCTGTTAGCCATGGCCGCAAATAATATCCTGACTCATCTCAAAAATGTTCAAGATGCTCTATTGGAAACAATCACAAATATATACAACGGAAAAATGAACATTCATATTTTGGACCCTCGGCAGCTACAACATGAACTAAGTATTATTTCCGGATACTTATCAAAGGATTTGACTATCCCTATATCAAACATTAAAACTAATGTGGCAAATATATATCATTTACTCACTATGAAAGCAAAAGTAACGAAGCAATACCTGATATTTGAAATAAAAATGCCTCTAATAAGCAGAGACAGCTACAGCCTATACAACATTTTACCCGTACCATATCAGATAGGAAGAAATATGTTAACAGTATCTCCTATTGAAGAATACGTGGCGATTAACTTGCATAAAGACTCCTACTTACCTGTAACTAGAGCCGATTGGGATCACTGTTTGCCACGGGATGAATTAACCTATTTATGCCAACTAAAAACTCCGATTTACAAAATGAAAACGGACAATGACCTTTGCGTTCGTAAGGATAACGACGTAGACCAGTGTTCAGTAAAGATTAATCCTTGCCATAATAAATGGACGGGCTTACATAAATTAAATCAGTATTTATATTTTTGTTGCGGCGAATGTCAAATACGTACGCTCTGTGAGGATCGAGTTACAATACATCAGCTGAGCGGAGCGCACATAGTAAACATAAACCCTAACTGTGAAGTAAAAACTGATAAGTTTACGATATTCACACACAACAAGTTGGAAAATAGAATCGATACGAAAGATTCCTTTGAACATAGCACCTATAAATCACATATTAAACTTTTCGGTAGAAACCATCTCAGAACATCAAACTGAAACAGAAAGCTCCAACAAGATATTCTCAGATTTAGAACAACAGTTAAAGGTGATGAAAGAACAGGCACCGCTGTACGATACTCTCTCCGTCCATGACCTGCACCACTACACGCTGATATACAGCATACTGGGAGTAGTAGTAGTGGTGGCAATCATCTACAGCTGCCGTCGAGTACGGCGTCGCTGGAGCTCGGCGGCGGCAGCGGCGGCGCCGGAGCCGGCCTCGGAGCCGCGGGCGGCCCTGGACGCTGCCGGCCCGCGGCCCTGGACGCTGCCGGCCCGCGGCCCGCGGAACGCAGCGCGCAGCGACTATGTGAAGTGCCCGTTAACATAAGCTATAATAGTGCGAGAGTAGTGCCCGGGGTGCAAAGTGAAAATGTGCCAAGATATGTAGAAAGGGGTTCTACCCCCGTAGTGATTAGAAAACAAACATTTCGGGAAAACTTATAAGTGTTGAAAGCTTAGGAACTTTAAGAACCTTTTTTAAAATATCTTATCTATATTTTTTATGAATTATTAGTTTACTTAACTTTAATTGATTTATGAATTTTTACTTAAACATTAATTTTCTAATTATCTGTAACGATTTCAAAGTTAATTCATATTTTTATATTTCTGTCATCTTCTGCCCTCGGCAAGATGTTCGATGCAATAGCACCAAACACTGTGATACCTACATTGACTTATATTTGAATAGACAAGAACGTTCTTGTAAACTATTTGTTCAAATACTGGGAATTAGAACTAAAGTTTGCTGCAGCGCTAAAACATTTTATTATGCCGTTTCACCAAACTAAAATCATACAGCGCTAGATCGCTAATAGACTATAGTTTTCTCGCGACCAAAACGTTGTAAGCGCCGTGAATTTCAAAGCGCTTACGCGTTTCGTTCAACGTAAAGTAACAAGAGACGGTCCTATAGATTTTACACCACAGAAGTGACACGCCTATTGTACCTACAATATTTCATTAGAATTCATACTCTATTTCAAAATGTATTATTGAGAATATATAAAGAGAGCAGATGATGATATAATAAAAAAAATATAAAGTTGAAAAGAAAATAAATTTATTATAATTTGAGCTTAAATTTTTATGTTAGTAATAGTTTAAAATCAAATCAATCAAATGTATTTTTACAGTGTCGAAATATGCACGTCGTCATATTTTTTGAACTTTACTATACTAAAAAGAAAGACCATAAAAAAAATATTTAAAAATGTCAAACTGGTTAAAAAACAATTAAACAAATCAAAACACAAGTCAAGTCTGTGTTCAGATTTCAGTTACATTTTACCTACATCGATTTGGACATCTGCATGTTTTAGTCTATGATTGTAGAAGGCGTCAGTGGCGTCGCATTTAAATGAATAAATACTATTTTTATTGTGGAATTACGATATTACCTATTTATTCACTTGAATAATAAGTAGTTTTACTTACTTGACTAAAATTATTTTCTCTTCATAATTCACTTTGATTTATCGACTTTTCGATTTATTAGCGCCGTTCCGTTCGCACCCATGCACCATGAATGTCAAAGTCACACTAAACTAAGGTGTACGGACTGCAGTACACCTGAGTCGAACACAGTGAGTGTTCGGAACGCCCTATCTAGTGTAACATATATATCGATGGATACCTAGGTATTGTGTTTGACGTCACAGACCGCCGCCCGCCGGCGCTGACGCGCTTGCATCGGTTGACATAGTTTTAAGTTAGTATGTACATTTCCGCGCTACGACGACGGTCGTGTCACCTACTCGTAAACATTAACATTGTAGAACATCAATATAATTTCTTAGTTACTTAAACATTTTTATCATTTAACATTTACCACCAACAACCCCCGCTCAACCCCGAACAACTACATAGTATAAAACAAAGTCGCTTCCCCTGTCCCTATGCATGTACGAATATGTATGCTTAGATCTTTAAAACTACGCATCGGAAGGTTTATATGTATAAATACATGCATAATATAGTAGAGAGACACTGATAATTTTAGAGATTTAAATTTTTTTTGCACTACATTGCAAACTCTGGCTGAACCCTATGAGATAGATCAAAATAATGTACTGCAGTATTGTACACCTTAAAAAGGCCTACAAAAAAGTCGCCGATGGTATATGTCTATCTGTTAGGGATAACCCACAATAATCATTTTTTATCCTTTACTTTTTACAAGAAATAATGGCTTATTTATGAAGCAATTTTAAGAAATACAGCATTAATTCTTATCTAATTAAGTACCCTAAATACATTGTGCATTTAATATAGATCAATATGGCCCTTTACAGCATGTAATTTAAATTAATATTTTCGAAGATATTACAGATTTAAAATGCAGGGACATAACGCTTGCGCGTATCAGCATTGCACCTGTGCAAAGCGGCGGCTGTGCACGGCGGGTCGCTAGTTAATATTATAAGACAGCTCTTGCCCTTGATCTCGCCTGATGGTGAGCAATGAAACTGAATGAAATGATGGTGAAATTATTGAATTTCCTTACTTACCTTCATAATAAATTTCTTTTTCATCATTCGTTGTTTCATTTTCATTGTAAGTCACTTCCTTCTTCACATCTGAGAAATACAAGAACATTTTATCAACTATTACAGAATATAATGTATTACTATTAAACCACTGTACTCTTGTTTATTTAAAAGCATCAGGCATCAAGCAATAAGCATTTGTACATTTATGAATACAAGATAAACTATTTTTGGCTTGTAAAATTATCCACCTTAAATAATAATAATAAATAAAACCGCATCTTAATTGGTGCATTCGTTTAGGAGTAACAATGCCACAGACATACACACAGACAGATAGACACTTCAAACTTATAACACCCTTCTTTTTGCGTCTGTGGTTAAAAATAAATAATTTTAAGTTAATGTTTTTTTTACACCGGAAAGAGCAATGATAGCTTAGTCAGTAGTGCACCTGACCCAGTATATAATGGGGCGTTGGTTCACATCACAGTTGTGGAAAATATTTCAACACTCTTTAAAAAAGGTATTTGTTTGCAACTTTGTAACTTTGTAAAATTATATAAAACCTAATAATAAATAATATATAATAATATATAATAATAATAATTAATTGAAATATGTAATTTGATAAGCCAATAAATATTTCCTAATCGAAATTTACTAATCAATATCATACCTTTCAGTATATTGTCTATGTAAAACTGCTGAAATTTCTGTTCACACTTCAACACTTGCTGCTTGAACGAGGTTGCATCTCTGAGACGTAGCTGACACTCATCACAGATACCATACAATGTCGAATCTACTTCCCTTTCCATGGTAGTTATCTGCAGCAAAAAAAAATTATATAAAGTAAATACTATCTATCAGGATTGCATCAACATCATCATCATCAAATACTATCTACTCGTAAAGTAAGCCAAAGGAGCCTAGAATCTAGAGTCGACTATATAACAACATCATCAACATCTGATATCCTAATTATTTTACAACAAAGAATAAATTTCGCATATTTTTTTTATAATTAAAATCACTTTATAAAGTATTGAAATTCAAATTCAAAAATATATTTAAAGAGATTACAATAGGCCGCCGATGGCCTTTACAGCGTATCCTGATTTTGTAAGTGGCGAAACTAATGGTTCTTAAGCTAAAACATAATCTCACATCCTCTAAGGGTTCCCGGAAGGGACGACATGAAAACAGGCGCGGCAGGCTTGTCCCCGTCCCCTACTAGATTCTTCAAGGCGATCGGAACCGAGAGCACTTCTCTATAGATAGGATCAAAAGATCAAAAGCCGTTGTCAATGTTACAATGATTACTTAAGTTAACCCGGTTTATCGTACCCATATTGCAACACGGCGTAGCAGAGTGCGCAAGGGTGTTAAAACAATTTTTCAAATTGCCTAAATTGGTAGATCCTACTTTATCCATTGCGTATATCCATTGATGGATAATCTGGGATTGTTTGTCCCACTATATCTATTGCGACTTATCTCAATACAGGAACTGCATACTGGCCATGTTTTTATAATAGACTAACCGTCACCTGCCCGCTTCGCTGTGTGAAAATAATGACTTTTACCAACATTTTGTACCAACATCATAGCCTATCATTTGCACAATCGCATGTTCCTACTACATACAAATTTTCATCAAGATTGGTCAAGTCATTCTTGAGTAATATCAAGAGGACAGACAGACAAAAATTTCAAAAATCTTAAATTTGGTGTCAGTGAGTCATAAAACGAATATCCCAAAATTTGTCAGAAAAATTGCATGTACAGACAGAGCCTACAGATTTATATAGTAGTTTAAACAGATATAGATAAAGAATCTTTCAAGTATATATCAATAGATACATTGTATTAGGGAAATTGCGATATTGTGCAGGGATACAAACGCGATTCAGTCGCGATTGAGTAGCTGGCCGGGTAGCTGCAGTACAATACAATACAGTCGCGATACAAACGCGATACAGGATCGATCGATACAAACGTAACGTCACAAAAAATAAGAAATGTGCGTGTGCATTCAAACGCAATGTTTATGGGCCCTCGACATATTTTGTCGTCAGTGGATAAAGTGGGACAAAAGAAAAAAAACTTTGTCCCACTAAATGAATTTTGTATAGGTATCCATGGATAAAGTGGGATCGACCCGGCTAAATAGCCGAAAGTAAGACAATGAACTTACATCTAAGCAAAAAGTAGCAAGTAGCATGTCAGAAAACACTTCATCAATTCCATTGTTATTATAAGAGATGCCTAAATTCTTGAAGTCGCCTTCGGTGTGGCAACAGCGACACAAACCATCTGTTATTGTCTTGGAGTAATTGAGTTCTGTGGTTATTGTATTCAACATTCTAAAGTAAGTAATCATTCATTGTTTAGGAAAAATCTTTGAAACTAGCACACTGCTAATGCTAACACTCTCAACTCAAGAACAAGAAAAGAAACTATGTAGGTCTAGCTAGGTAGAGATCGAACACAGGCAGACCAAAAATCTAGTTATACGATGCACGTGTCAAGCTCAAGATTTGTATGAAAGAAAATAGCGTGCGAAAGCCATCTTTCAAGAAATTGAATTGAAAACAACTGAACTGACAACTTTTTTTTTTCCTTTAGTTGATGGCTTTGTGCGATTATCACATTTAGCCAGTGTCAAAGTAATTTTTCTTACAAGTAATACATAAATATACAAATCCTTCCAGTACGTACATAATGATAATGAATGATAATAGAAATGAGAAGTGAGAAATGATATACCCCCCAACCCCTCGAGTATCTCAGTAAAGATGTGGGGCTTTTAAGTCCTCGGGCAGACTTCAGACAGAGAGAATTTGAAAAGTGAAGTTGCACTGTTTTGTTTCATTTGCCAACACTCATGCACACTCACGAACACTTAACGGTTAATAATTTACCATTATTTCACATTAATATTCGACATAACACAAATTTTAGAAAATAAAACAAAATCGCAGACATGACTCTTCACTTTCCCGCCAATATTCGCAATTATGTCGGAATTATGTGTGTTGGAAAGACACTCCAGAAGCCATAACACAAGAAATAATAAGGTAGATAGATAGATAGATAAATAATTTATTTATTTGCAACAAAACATGCACACAATTAAAACATAATACAATAATTTAAAAAAAAATACAATACAAATTTAAATAATAATAAAAAAGCAATTAAATATACAACTACCACAAACATCAGTTATCATCTTGTTATCATTATCAATTGTGTGCCGTAGCGATGCAAAAAGGTGAAAACTCAGTGAAACATTTGCTCATGCAGCAAATCACTGATTTTCAGTTTCCACCCGAACAAAACCTGCGAAGTCGCGCAAATGTGATCAGAATTAAAATAAATTATAAGTAATATTATTGCATCGAGAATTGTTTAAATAAATGAATGATCTATAGTAATAAAATCTGAATTGTATCATAATGTAATAATAAAATAATAAATAATAAGCAATTGATTCATAATTAGGTAATATTACAATATTTTATATTAATAAATATTAAATAAAATAACAGCAAATATATCATTTAGCCAAGCCATATAATAAATATTTGTGAAGAAAGACCTCCTTTCTTAACTTTATGGTTTTACTGTGTTACTTAGCAATGTTGTTTTACATGTCTTGTTTGTCACTTTAAAATATAAAACGCCAGATTTGGCACTACTCGTCGGCAGATTGGGATGGTATGCGGGACTATTTCGCATCCGTTCCTTGGGGGCAGCGCTGCTTCAGTGGGAAGGACCCGACAGCTAGTGCGACTGCAGTTGCTGATGAGATAGTTTTAGGGATGGAATACTATATTCCGCACTCCTATCTCATCAGCAAAGGCAGGCGCAACCGATGGTTCAACCGCGAGTGTGACAACGCTGTTGATAACAAGCAGGCGGCATACCGCGCTTGGATCAGGGGTAAAGCTGTTGGGGATCCCGAAACCCGCTCACTGAAAGCAGCCTATAATTATGCCACCAAGTCCTGCAAAAGAGCTTACATTAGAGCGGATGCCCAGCGTGTTGCACGTGTCGGCCAAGAACTACTGACGCATCCTACGGGCAGCCGTAGCTACTGGCGTCTGGCCAAAGCCGTGCAATCAAACTTCTGCCAACCCTCGCTGCCACCATTGAGATGTCCTGACGGAACTTTAGCTCACAAGCCGCAGGAGAAGGTCGATCTCCTGGCCAAACTCTTTGCGGCTAACTCCCGAGTCGATGATTGCAATGCACAGCCACCTACAATCTCTCACTGTGGCCACACAATGCCCGATTTTAAAATCAGGCAGTGTGACGTCCGTGCGGAGCTGCAGTCAATCGATGTCCGTAAAGCTAATGGCCCTGATGGCATCCCTCCAGTAGTACTAAAAATGTGTGCAGCGGAGTTGTCCCCCGTATTAACGCGCCTTTACCGTCTCTCGCTCTCTTCAGGTTGTGTGCCGGAATCTTGGAGAGAGGCTAATGTGCAACCGGTCCCCAAAAAAGGTGATCGGTCAGATCCATCGAATTACCGCCCCATAGCCGTAACTTCAGTTTTGTGCAAAGTAATGGAGCGCATTTTAAATAAACAACTTGTCCACTACCTAGAAGAACACTCCATCATTCACGATCGCCAATACGGGTTTCGGCCGAAGCGATCAACGGGTGATCTTCTAGCGTACGTCGCACATCTCTGGGGTGAGGCTATTGACAAGCGTGGTGAGTCGGTGGCTGTTAGCCTCGACATAGCCAAGGCATTTGATCGGGTCTGGCACAAAGCTCTTCTCTCCAAGCTCCCGGCATACGGTCTGCCTGCACAGTTCTGCAACTGGGTCGCTGGCTTCCTGCACGAGCGTAGAATTCGTGTCCTGTCTGATGGTTGCGCTTCGCGGCTCATGTCAGTGAACGCTGGTGTCCCTCAGGGTTCCGTTCTGTCACCCACGTTGTTTCTTCTGCATATCAATGATATGCTTCCACTTGGAAATATTCATTGCTATGCAGATGATAGTACAGTGCACGGTGGGTATAACGGTCACTCTGCGGCTGGGCGAGTCGAAACTGAAGAGAAACGAGTGAATCTTGTCATTGAGCTCAATCGGGTATTGGACGTCATATCTAATTGGGGCTCCAATAATCTTGTTGAGTTCAATGCCAAGAAAATACAGGTATGTGCGTTTACGGCCAAGAAGTCACCATTCCTTCCCCTTCCAACTCTTCAGGGCACATCTCTAAGCCTGCAGAGCAATATCAACATGCTCGGTATGACGATTCGCTGTGATCTGAATCAAAAGGACTACATCGAAGCCGTGATCAAAACGGCCTCACGAAAACTCGGTGTCCTGAACAGAGTGCGGCGATTCTTTACGCCTGACCAGTTGTGTCTTTTGTACAAGACTCAGGTACGGTCTTGCGTGGAGTATTGCTCGCACATCTGGGACGGTTCCGCAAAGTACCTTCTCGATGCCTTAGACAGATTGCAGCGTCGCGCTGTACGCATTATCGGCAATGCAGAGGTCACTAATACTCTCGAACCCCTACAATTGCGTAGAGATATAGCGTCACTCAGCGTTTTCTATCGCTTGTACCACGACGAGTGCTCTGAAGAACTCTTTGACCTTATCCCACCTTCTCCTTTCCTCCATAGAAGTACACGTGCTGCTCTTCGGAGTCATCGCTTTACTGTCACACATATCCCATCGCGCACAAAGAAATTTGGTGACTCGTTTCTTTGTCGCACCTCCAAAAGATGGAATAGTCTACCAGCACATGTTTTTCCTCCTTCCTATGATATTGGGTCCTTCAAACGAGGCGTGAAGAAGCACCTTGTGGGCCGGCAGAGTGAGGTTGACTGATGCTGCGTTGTTTTCACGCTGCACCAGTTGTCTTCGCGTCTGGACTCCATTTCCACTTAACATCAGGTGGTATGGAGTCATTTGCCGTGCTAAGTATAAAAAAAAAAAAAATATATATATATATATATATTTTTTGATGCTTATTATCGTAGAGCTTTAATTTATTAGTTTAATTCCATGCGTTTATTTATGAACTAAATAAAACTTCACATGGTAGCAGAGCGTATAGTTCAAGTGTAATAAATAAAATATGAAGTTTTCAACGTAAAAGGAATTTAAACAAAACGGGTATGTCAACTATACGTAGTAAAGTAGGGTTGGAAGCCCTCGATAAAGAGAACTATGACACCTGGCGCATACACGCCAGAGCATACTTAATTAAAAATAAGCTATGGAAAAATGTGTCAGAGTATCCGAAAAAAGACGCGACACAAGCCCAACTCGACGAAGACGAACTAGCGAAATCAGAGCTGATGCTGCTGATAGCACCTGGTGAACTGAGGCAAGTTAAAAACTACAAATTTGCTAGAGATGTCTGGATAACCCTCGAATCAATATATGCAAGCAAGGGTCCCGCTAGGAAAGCTACTCTTTTAAAACAGTAATTTTAGCAAAACTTGATGAAGGCGATGATATACGCGAACACCTAAATAGAATGATGGACACAGTCGATAAATTAAAAGACATGGACATAGACATCAACAGTAACCTACTTTCTATAATGATGTTGTACAGCCTCTCTCCTAATTATGAAAATTTTAGAACTGCAATCGAATCTCAAGATTCGCTGCCAGATCCTGAAAAGCTAAAAATTAAAATTATTGAAGAGAGTGATGCTCGTCGCCGTGATGTCCCTGGTACAAGCAATTCCAGCAGCACTGAAGAAGTTTTCTACGCCTTTTGCAAAATCTGCAAAAAGAAAGGTCATGACACATCAAAATGTTGGTCGAAAAATAAAAATACCAGCAAAAAGAATAGATAACCTAAGAACAGTTCATGCACACCAAACAAAAGCGAAACAAACCTACAGTTGCTACTTTATTAGTGAAAAAACAAAAGAAAGCTGGATACTTGACAGTGGATGCACATCGCACATGACTTTTTCGGACAAACCCTTCGTTGAAATTAACAATATATCAAAGACTTTACGACTAGCGTCAAAAGACCAAACTGCAGATATAAAAGGTTCAGGTCCTGCAGAAATTGAAATTAAAGAAGGAAGAATATCTTTAACTGATGCACTTTATGTACCAAGCTTAGCTTAAGCGGAATAGCAAGAAGGTTATCAGCTCCATACACTGCTCATCAAAATGGCATCGCGGAAAGGAAAAATAAAACCCTAATTGAAAAAGCGAGATGCATGATGCTGGGATCAAAAGCCCCTATGTGTTTATGGGCAGAAGCGGTTTATACTGCTAATTATTTGTCAAACCGGAGCATTAATCAAAATATAGATAACCAAACACCATTTGAAAGATGGGTGGGAAGAAAACCCTGTGTAAACCATCTCTACGTATTTGGTGCTAAAGCATTCGTCCTAAAGAAAGGTAAACGTGAAAACAAATTTTTAGTCAAAGGCTTTACCTGGAATGTTTGCTGGCTACTCCGAAGTCTCAAAAGCGTTCAGAATCTATGTGCCATCAAAGAAAAGTACAATGATTTCCAAAGATGTTCGTATTCTGAAGAAAATGTTTTACGATAACGAACAAAATTCACCAAACCTATTGTCGGATCACAAATCAAACAAAAATGAGTTGTTTTATGACATTGTCGCAAATGAAAACGATATAGACAACATAGAAGATCTTGATGAACCAAATGAAAACGAACCATTTTATGACATCATTGAAATCGACGAGAATGGAGAAAATTTATCAGATCAAAACCATGAGATAGAACCTGTTGTCGATGGGTCCATACAAGAGCAAGAGGAACGGAGGCCATACGATCTCCGTAATAGGTCGGAGATAAAGATTCCGAAAGGACTTGAGGACTATGTTTTGGCAGCGATGAATACGGAAAACGAAACAGAACCTCAAACATTCAACAGTTTTGATTGCGCTTTACGTAGATGACGGTTTAGTTGCTTCAATTAATGTAAAGTCTGGAAAAGAATTTTTAGAAGAGTTACAAAACAGATTTAAAATAACTACAAAACAGGCTTCGTATTTTCTCGGACTTGAAATAAATAAAACCTGCGATGGCAAAATAACTCTTAACCAAAAGTCATACACTGCGAAGATTTTAGAAAAATTTGGAATGGCCAACTGTAAATCGACTCCAACCACGGCAGTAAAATCTGACAGAGATGAAGAAGATGATGATTTAGATTCTTCCTTTCCCTATCGTCAAGCCGTCGGAGCTCTAGCGTACCTGATGGTCGCTACAAGGCCAGATATAAGTTATGCGGTGAGTGTGGCATCAAGAAACTTAGAAAAACCTACAAAACATGATGTAATTAGAGTCAAGCGAATTTTTAGATACCTTAAGGGTACCATAAACAATGGACTTGTTTTCGCTAAGAGCCGGGAGAAGAAGCTAATATGTTTCAGTGACGCTGATTTTGGTGGCGACACATCTACGGGACATTCAACATCGGGAATGGTTTTCCTGTTCTCTGGCCCTATTATGTGGAAAAGCCAGAAGCAATCAACAGTTGCAATCTCGTCAACAGAGGCGGAACTTGTAGCTCTAACTGAAGCTGCGAGAGAAGCTCTATGGCTAAAAGAACTCCTAGAGGAATTAGTAGGTGTGATTGAGAAGCCAGTCATTTACGTCGACAACGAGTCTACCATCAAGCTCTCTGAGAATCCACCTTATGAGTTTCACAAAAGAACGAAACACATAAAAATAAAGTACTTCTTTATTCGAGAATGTCTGCAGAATGGTGACTTCGTTATTAAGCAAGTTTCTACTGATCTCCAACTGGCAGACATGTTTACTAAGCCCCTTTTCGGACCAAGGCTAACTATGCTAAGCCACAGAATTGGACTACAAGACTCCATTCTAAAAAGTAATGCGGGTGTGAAGAAAGACCTCCTTTCTTAACTTTATGGTTTTACTGTGTTACTTAGCAATGTTGTTTTACATGTCTTGTTTGTCACTTTAAAATATATATTCTTTGATGCTTATTATCGTAGAGCTTTAATTTATTAGTTTAATTCCATGCGTTTATTTATGAACTAAATAAAACTTCACAATATTCATGCATTAATTGATGTACACATTATACGTCTGTGATGTACACAGACAAAAGGAACATTCCGCCACCGAAGCAACTATTTGCTACTAATCCCTGATTTTTGAACTTCAAGTAACACAACTTTTAGATGTTTTTAAAGGTTTGTCTGCACGAAAGAAGTCTTAAGGGAGGGGGTGTATCGTTCCATCATTTAGTCGCCTGGTAGCGGAAACTGCCAGTAAAACCTACAGTTCTATGATTATGATTATGAGGTACTAGGTAGGTACCTATAACTACCTACTTAACTAAAGTCTAAATATTAATTCACTGGAGTAATCTGACGTTTACGGTGTTCACAGTTTCTGATAAACAGAAAATAGTGCTGTGACAAGAAGATTGACACCATTTAGGTTTAAAGACATTTATTTCCCATAAGAACTTACATACAGTTCACTTAAAATGAGATAACAATTACAATGTTATTACTCACTCATTCATTCTCATTACGTCCTGAATGAAATCACATTACTCATTTTATCTACACTAATGTTGTAACATTCTACTTATGTTTCCAATACTTGACTTATAATGACTACTGTTAAGCAATATCACATGATGGTATAATATCCACATCGATATCGTAAAATCTCATTATAACATCAATAAAACGCGACCAATTAACCTGGCGAGCCTTATGTCAAAATCCTCATACAAGTTGTATAAAATTTTGATATTAGGCTGGCTTTTGAAAACAGTTGGGTTATACGTGAAAACTTCGTCGAAACTACTAAACTTACATACACAAAACTCTTTGGTAAGATCTTGTGCCAATTAAATAAAAAAAGAACAGCGCGCGCTCGCTCCTGATTGGCCCTGCGCGCGCAGCTGCGCTCTCATTGGTTAGATTTTAATGGCGGTAAGTTCACTGTGACAATACACGTACGCATGAATTTAATGTTTCGCAACGTGTTTTGTTTTTAAAATACAAATTAAAAGTTAAAAATGATACACTGAGTATCTACAACAATATTGATATCACGAAGTATTCAAAAGTCATAGCGTTCCTGAAACCCAGTTCAGAAGGACACAAGGAAAAAAAGTCCTTGACGTTTACATCAGGTCAAATAAAGATGTTCCTGAAAGATTCACCAGATATTTTGTATCTTTTTGAAAAGGTAAGTGTATTTTAGTTCTGTTATTTAATCTACCTAGTACTTACGTACTACACACGCAAGTTATCTAGACACTCCGTTTAAGCGCTTTGTGTATAAATTAGGTAGTAGGTACCTACACTTTACTACTTCATAAATCATAGTTTTTGCTTTGGCTATGTACCTCAAGCTTATTATATCGTTTATTGTTACAGGTTGCACTAATCTTCGGCATAATGGGGGCATGCCGAAGGCAAGAGCTATACAACATCCAGTTCAATGAAGTCTCTAACATAGACGACAGTACAATCATGGTGAAAGTTTCGAAAACAAAAACGAAAATAGATCGTTCTTTCGTTGTGACGGGCAACTGCTATGCCGTATGTAAAAATACATGGAACTTCGATCCACCCCCTGTCGAAACCCTGCCTTTTTCTTGAGCTATAGATCGGGGAAGTGCGTCGATCAATGAACTGGTATTAATAAATTTGGTGCTCTGGGAAAAACTATCGCAAGTTTTTTGAATCTGCCTAACCCAGCGTTGTACACGGGGCATTGCTTCCGGCGCACCTCGGCGACCCTTCTCATAGATAGCGGTGGTGATTTGACCGCACTGAAACGACACGGGGGGTGGAAGTCTTCTACTGTGGCTGAAAGCTACATTGATGAGTCTTTAATGAATAAAATTCAAGTCTCAAATACGATCTTGAACAGTATAGAAAACAAGACGAATGAAGTAATTATAAATATTCCAACTCCGTCTACGAGCTCTACTGCTTGCCCCGCGACCGCTACAGCTGCTGGATCAATAATTAACATTAACTTTCAAAATTGTACCATCCAAAATTTGAACAATTATTATAAGTAAACTATTGTCAGCTTTTACTCTTGTTGTTTGACTAATTGCATTAGTGAAGATAAAGTAGTGTATGCAACTGCATATAACACGGGTATTAAAACACTCGTTACTATTATGAAACTCGCTGCGCTCGTTTCATAAACTCACACTCGTGTTTTAATACCCTTCATTATATGACAGTTGCATAAACTACTATTATTTACTTTATTAAGACATCTCCTAGGCCAGTTTTGTTTAATTGATATAAAAGTATTTGACCTAGTACCTTTAATTAAAGGCCAATAAATGATAACTTTGAAAAGGCGAATTACTCGAATTATATGAAATTAAACAAAAATGCAATGGATATATTTTTATTCGTCGTCGTCAGACATATAGATGAGTCGTTCATGAATGAATCCTCCAATTGGACTAGTCCACTTAGCAAGTACCTATATTATTTAGTTCACAATTCGCTGAAGGAGAGTAAAGCGAATAGATAGATTACGAACAGCGCGTGCAGAAACGAGACAGTTGCACCGGTCGGAGTCGGAGTCTGTAGGCCGATTCTATTAAATAACTGCAACTACACTGCAGCGTCGCGTGTGTCAAAATGAGCAAATTTTGACGTTTCGGTATTCTGTTAAGCAGCGCTACTGCCGTAGTGTTGCAGGGGCGGAGAAGTAACGCAAATAGGTATTCCACTAACAAAACTGCACTACACCTGCACGTTTACTGCAAAATAATCGTATTCCATTAAAATATTTTGACATTTGTGTAGTAATGACAGCAGTGTTTGTGCAGTTTTTGTGCAGGTTTATTGAAGTAGATCGTGAGCAACATTTGCACAGCGTATTATAAGCATTTTACTTTTTTAGCGTATTGTAACATTAGTTCTTTTAGTTTTATTGCAGGATTCGTGCAGCTGTAGTGTAGTAGTCGCGCAGCTGTAGTGTAGTTGTGGTGCACAGAATTTTAATAGAATACGTCTATTTCCACGGCACTGCTCCTACACGTGACAAATGACAGGCGTAAACGTGCAGTTGTAGTTTTTTAATAGAATCGACCTCCTGCTCGCACTCAATGACGTCTTACGGTATGAAACATTATTATTTTTACGGCTTATTATTACTTGATTATAAGTTGACGGCGTAATTTGTTTACGTTTTGAAATTTGATTTTGTTGTCTATTATTCTAGTCTGCGTCAAGATCTTGTACTGAGAGGAACTAGCAAGAAACTCAGCAAGTGTCCAGCTCTTTTTTCCCTTACAGCGTCAAAAATATTGGAAAATGCCCTATCATAGTTTGTCTAATGAATCGAGATTCTCGCTATTTTTTGAAGCACTTTGAAGTTACGTAATTACGAGTCTGGTGCATTACGTTTTTCAATAAATTGCGAAAAATAATGGCGAAATGAATTATAAGTACCACAAGAAAACTGCTTTTCACTATGATAAATAAATACAAAAATGTGAAGAGCGATTTAAACTCAAATTGTGGGTTGAAAATACAACAATTCAATGAAATTGCCACGCTTACAGGTTAGTTTTTGTGTTTGGATCAACAACGTTTGATACTTTATTTTTATTTATGTTATTATGTTAAAATGGCTTGAAGAAAATAATATTAATTTTGAGGAGTATCATGCAAAAGCACAATTAATGTGTTTTGGAACAACAAAACTACACCTATTTTGAAGCACATGACACCTATTTATAAAGGAACATAATCATGAGGTTCTAATGCTCCCCCCCTACCATTGTTATTTAAGCCCTATAGAGCTGGTATGGAGCCAAGCAAAAAGGAAGATTGCAAGTAAAATATTGGAATACCAGCTTCCGAAATGGAAAATCTGATAAAAGAATGTTTTAATACTGTTACTGCCCATGACTGAAAAACGTATATTGATCACGTATTGAATGTTGAAAACAAATATAAAATAAAAGATGGTATTATTGACAATGAAGAAAAAAGGTTTTTAATGTTGGAAAAGACAGCAGTAACGAACATGACGATTCGGATTCCATTATATCTGGCGTAGAATACTTAGAACCTGATTTTGATTATGAATCCTCTTGAATGATGTTAAGATACGATAATTATGATATAATGTTTTTTAATGCGAAAAAAAAAATCCTAAAGGGAATAAAAAATATACAATAATAATTTTCTTTTATTTGTTATATTTTAATCTAGAAAAATGAACAGCTAGAGTCATATGAAAGCATGATGTTCTATCGCCAAGTGAGAAAGGATACGTTGTAAGAATGTAAGGCTACGTTTATATTATTATCTGTAAGTCTGAGTGGTAGGTATTTAATACCTTTTTTAGGATTCCGTACCCAAAGGAAGCTAACGGGATCCTATTACTAAGACTCCGCTGTCCGTCCTTCCGTCTGTCAACGGGCTGTATGTCTGTCAACAATAGCTTACATACTAAAACACAACTTACAAATTGTACATTATTTCTGTAAAAAAATAAAAGTATCAAGTTGGCTTTTCCATGAAATTCAATGTTTACACCTAAAAGATTTTTGAAATTGCTGCTCTTTACTAGTGCCTCCTTTCATTAGTCAGACTCTAGCAGGACACTTTCCATTACAAATATGTAAACACAAAAAATATATAGAAGACAACCACAACATGTAAAAAACAAAATAAAAAATCTAAGTTAACTTTACATCAGTTATTTATGTTAAAGTTTCAATTTCCACAATGTCATACGGTACCACTATAGTACTCTAGTAAAAGTCAAAAATTGTTTAAGTAAAACAAAGTCAAACTATAGTTAATAAGAGCAGACCAGCCTCCACAGGCGGCACCCGTTCACGAGCATGATATATGAATCAGCCATGACTTCGCTCAACCATATTTTATGGAACGTATGCGAATAATAATAACGATATGCGAAACAACCTCATGAAATCAGAATCTTCTAAATCCATGGGGTTGTTTCTCTCCCTCAGATGGCGCTGGACAATGTTAGTTTCTTAGCGACGTCGCCCGCCGCGCCGTTGCGTCTCTTCTGCAACCAGCAAAAGGTGTCCGAAATCAAGTTCAAGAATTTTTGGTGTCAAAAGTTAAGTTATCAGTGACCTTGAATATGAGAAAAAGGAGCACTCGTTCGTAATTGATATCATAGCGTGAGAGTTGGTCACCGGTTTAAAAACCAACCGCTGGTCATTATTCTGTTTATTAAACGACCTGACGGCATATTATTAGGCGCTGCAAGAATCTAGGTACCTATCGTTTCTATTCAACAATTCGTTCGATCCTTACACATAAATTGTGCTATTAATTATTTTATAAAAAAGTTTAAATAATAAAATAAAACTTCATAATAAGATAATTAATATTTGCTTTGCTTTCGATATAAATCAATGACAAAATCGATGAACCAATACAATTAAAATTGTTCGCAACGCGGCTTTTTTAAATCGATTTTGTTCATCACTAAATAGCGCTTGTCAATCTTGTCATTGTCAAAAATCATATTTCAAAAAAAAATGGCACGCACGCTTGCTTTTGCTTGAGTTTTCATAAGATGTAGTGATTAAGTACCTACTTAATTGCTCAGTGTGTTTTTTTCATACAAATCTTGAGCTTGACACATGCGTCGTTTATCTAGATGTTTGGTCTTCGATCTCTACGACCTATTTTCTTTTCTTGTTCTTGAGTTGAGAGTGTTAGCATTAGCAGTGTGCAAAGATTTTTTACTAAACAATGAATGATTATTACTTTAAAATGTTGAATACAATAACCACAGAAAACAATTATTCCAAGACAATAACAGATGGTCTGTGTCGCTGTTGCCACACCGAAGGCGACTTCAAGAATTTAGGCATCTCGTATAATAACAATGGAATTGATGAAGTGTTTTCTGACATGCTACTTGCTACTTTTGGCTTAGATGTAAGTTCATTGTCTTATTTAGCCGGGTCGATCCCACTTTATCCATGGATACCTATACAAAATTCATTTAGTTGGACAAAGCTTTTTTTCTCATATGTCCCACTTTATCCACTGACGACAAAATTTGTCGTATTTAAAAGAGCCCATAAACATTGCGACTTTTTGTAGCGACACAAACGCGCGTTTGAATGCACACACACATTTCTTATTTTTTGTGACATTACGTTGTATCGATCGATCCTGTATCCTGTATGTGTTGCAATATAGGTACGACAAACCGGGTTAACTTAAATAATCATGTTAACATTAACAATGGCTTTTGATCTTTTAATCCCCTCTAAATAGAGGCGCCCTCGGGTAGTTCAGCTCTCGATTCCGATTGCCTTAAAGAATCCAGTAGGGGACGGGGACATGCCTGCCACGCCTGTCTGAAGTCGTCCCTTCCGGGAACCCTTAGAGGATGTGACATTATAATGTTTTGGCTTGAAGAACCATTAGTTTCGCTACTTACAAGATCAGGATACACTGTAAAGGCCATCGGCGGACAATTGTAATCTCTTTAAAAATATATTTGAATTTTAATAGGTACTTTATTAAATGATTTTAATTTAAAAAAATTATACAAAATTTTTGTAAAATAATTATATCAGATGTTGATGACATTGTTATATAATCAAGTCTAGATTCTAGGCTCCTTTGGCTTACCTTAAGAGTAGATAGTATTTACTATATATAATGTTTTTTGCTTCAGGTTACTACCATGGAAAGGGTAGTAAATTCGACATTGTATGGTATCTGTGATGTGTGTCAGCTACGTCTCAGAGATGCAACCTCATTCAAGCAGCAAGTGTTGAAGTGTGAACAGAAGTTTCAGCAGTTTTACATAGACAATATACTGAAAGGTATGATATTGATTAGTAATTTTAAGTTAAGAAAATATTTATTGGCTTATGAAATAACATATTTTAATTATGGTTTTATATAATTTTACAAAGTTACAAAGTTGCATACAAATACCTTTTTTAAAGAGTGTTGAAATAATTTCCACAACTGTGATGTGAACCAGCGCCCCATTATATACTGGGTCAAGTGCACTACTGACTAAGCTATCGTTGCTCCTTCGGCTGTAAAAAAAAATTAACAAAATTGTTTATTTTTAACCCCAGACGCAAAAAGAAGGGTGTTGTTAGGTTGACGTGTCTATCTGTCTGTGTGTATGTCTGTGGCATTGTTACTCCTAAAGTTTGGTATTGTGCCTGTGTCTTGGAAGGAAGCGAACATACAACCCATCCCCAAAAAAGGTGATCGCTCGGATCCAGCCAACTATCGACCCATCGCAGTAACTTCTGTGCTGTGCAAGGTGTTTGAGCGGATAATTAATTCTCAGCTCATTCACTACCTAGAGGATCACTCGCTGCTTCATGATCGCCAGTATGGGTTCTGTGGTGGACTGTATTTTTGTTGAATAAAACTCTTCTTCGATGTATTTAGTATTTCTTCTTTATTTCCCAAGTTGCAATTGAATACTGAACGTTGAACATGATTCTCATACAAAACTGCGCTACTTATATCCGTTTTGGACGTATGGCAACTAGCGACGCGTTGATACAGTTGATTTTGCGACCGTTACAAAATCCCATACTAACTAGACAAACAAATAAGTGAACTTTAACGTGATTGGCTAATTCATGTTTAGACGTGTTTTGACAAGATCAAACCTAACTTTAACAAATCATACTTATCGCTTTACATGTACTTATTCCTACATTAAGTTTACAAACAAAATAATCAAATATCCTTATGCTACGTAGGTCCTAACTAACTAAACTCGGCGTCCTCAACATCCTCCCCCCGGCGCAGCTCGCGAAGCCTCTTCTACCAGACGCCTCGGCACGACGAGTTTGCTGACTGGCCTCTTGAAGACTCCTGTCTTTGTCTTCACATCTGCTATCCGGATACCGCCGTCTGGTCCTGGGTAGGTGCCTTCCACGATGCCCATAGGCCATACGTTTCGTGGTAGCGTGTTATCGGCCACTATTACGACGTCTCCAACTTGTATGGGTTGCCGTCCGGTGTCTCGTGGCTCGCCTCGCGGTATCAGTGAAGGCAGATACTCGCGTAGCCAGCGTCGCCAAAAGTGGTCGGCTAACGCTTGGCTGGCTCTCCATAGTCTTCGGTCCGCTTTGTCACAGGGTCCAGTCGTAGGCAGTCCATTTGATGATCCCAACAGAAAATGGTTGGGGGTGAGCGCTTCTGGATCGTGGGCATTTACACTGACGTGGGTCAGCGGTCGGGCGTTGATAGGGAATTCTGCTTCGGTCAATAGCGTTCTCAGAACTTCTTCGGCGGGTGCCTTTTCTCGCAGCGTAGCGGTGAGTGTGACTTTTACTGAGCGCACCAACCTCTCCCAGGCGCCGCCTTGATTTGGCGCTCCGGGCGCTATGTAACGCCACTCCATGCGGTGTAGGTACCCCTCTTCTTTTAATATGGGTGCCCACTCGGTGTACGCTGCTCGTAGCTCTTGATCGGCTCCGCGAAAGTTCGTAGCGTTGTCGGAGTACATAAGCTTTGGCCATCCTCTTCTTGCCGCCATCCGTCGTAGTGCCATCACTGCAGTCTGTGGTGAGTGATGAGACGAGCTCGATGTGCACGGCGCGTGACGTGAGGCACGTGAACAGTGCGCCCCATCTTTTCTCTCGCCGGCGTCCGATCTTCACCATCATTGGCCCAAAGTAATCCACCCCGCAGTTAGTGAACGGGCAATGGAAAGGGTCAAGGCGGGCGCGCGGCAAATCTCCAGTGGCCGGTGCTCTCGGTCTTGCTTTTCGTACCCGACAGAGTGCGCATTCCTTTTCTACAGCGCGTACTGTGGGTCTCAAATTTATTATCCAGTAGCGTTGTCGCAGGTCGTTAGTTACGCGTTCTCTGTTTGCGTGACCCGCGCAGCAGTGTTCTTTCAGAACGATCAGTCTTGTGATGCGGTGCCGTCCGTCCATAATGATTGACCTCTTCATGTCGTCGGGCGCGGTAGCAGCTTGAATGCGGCCGCGTACTCTTAAGATGCCATCTTCTAACACCGGGTCGAGCTGAAAGAGGCGACTTCCTCTAGTGATTGGTTGAGTAGTCTTCATCTTCTTCATCTCATTAGGGAAGCTATCTTCTTGTGCTTGCTTGATGAGCTCTTGTTCTGCTCGTTCTATATGCCGGTATTCCAATCCGGTGGCCCTGTGTCGACATATGTCAATAAATGCCAACACTCGCGCAGTCGCTCGTACTAACGTTTCATACTTAGAGAAGCGAGTCGGGTCCGGTATCCAGCTATCCCGTCTTGGTTCCACTTCTGTCGTGTGTAGAACTTCTTGCTCTTCATCTTGGTTGTCGTCTATGCGTTCGAGGGGCCATTCGTCTTCACGTTGATATAGGAAGCGAGGTCCCTGAAACCATCGATCGCTCGTACTTATACGATCGCTGGTCATTCTCGTGGCGTCGTCCGCTACGTTTTCTGTTGTTGGTAGCCATCGCCATTCTTCTTTATGGGTGAGTTCCGCCAGTTCGCCGAGTCGATGCGCCACGAATGGTGTGTAGCGTCGAGCGTCGTTGCACTACCGTAGTGGAGTCAGTCCAGTACACGGTTCTTGTTATTGTACTTCTGTGTTCCTTCTTGATTTGATCAGCAAGTCGCGCTCCGATGATTGCTGCTTGTAGCTCCAACCGTGGTATTGTTTGTGTGCGTTGTGGCGCCACTTTAGCTTTGGCGGCCACTAGCACGACTTTAACGTCGCCGTTGCTGTAGACGATTCTCCAATAGGCCACGGTTGCGTAGGCTTGTTCGCTTGCGTCGCATAGTACGTGTAGCTCCATTTGTTCGTAGGTTCCCGGCGAGTAGCATCTTGGAATTCGCAGGTTTGCAATTTCTTCGAGCTGCGATAACCACGCCGTGAATAGCTCTTGTGCTTCTGCCGGTACAGGTTCGTCCCACGATGTCTTCAGTCGCCATAGACTTTGCAAAATTATCTTCGCTCTGATGGTGAAGTGACTCAGTAGGCCCAGCGGATCGTATATAGACATGACCGCGCTGAGAGCTTCTCTCTTCGTTGGTGCACGCTGCCGACTTCGAACTTCCACTGGAACTCTGTTCATTGAAGTGTTGAATCCCAGCTCGTCTCTTTCAGCGTTCCACATCAGACCGAGGATCTTACTCTCTTGCTGATCTCCCCCCAGTCGCATAGGTGAGGTGGCGTATAGCTCCGTGGGCACGTCGCGCAATGCTTCTGTGTCGCTTGCGCTCCATTGTCTCAAAGTGAATCCCGCCGCTGCATGTACCTTCCTTGTTTCATTTATTGCAGCCCGAGCTTCTTGCTTTGTTTCATAGCTGGCAACGAAATCATCCATGTAGTGATTTTTCGTTATTGCTTCTAATGCCCGTGGATACTCTTCGGCGTGTCGCTCTGCGTTGTGGTTGCGAACGAAGTGCGCCATAAATGGAGAGCTTGCTGCGCCGAATATCATACTTGTCATCTTGTAATGTCGAGGTGGACTTGTGCGATCTCCCCCTCGCCATAAGAACTGTTGGGCCGGTTGATCTTCAACACGTATCTTGACCCGTAGGAACATTTCTTGAATATCTGCTGTGACGGCGATAGCTTTCTCCCGGAAGCGAAATAGTATACCGGGCAGCGATAGCAGCAGATCAGGGCCTTCCAGCAGCAGGTCATTGAGGCTCACGCCGTTACATCGTGCCGCCGCGTCGAACACTAGCTGTTGTTTGCCTGGCTTGTTAGGGTTGTGTACAGCGAAGTGTGGCAGAAACCAGCAGTGGGCGCTGTTCATCTCCGATCCGTCGCATGGCTCCGCGTACCCCTTCTTAAGAAGATTTTCTATCTGGGCAGTGTATTCGACAGCGAATTCTGGCGAAGCGTCCATCTTCTTCTCAATGTTCTGTAATCTTCGTAGTGCCGCGTGGTAGCTTGGTGGCGTGGTGACCTTGTCTTGTCGCCATGGTAAGCCAACTTCGTAGCCGTCATCAATTTTTTTAATTGTGTTCTGTACTATCTTCATTGCGCGCTGGTCCGCCTCACTGATTCGTGATTCCCGTGCGACGCCCAGCGCTTCTATCTTGAAGTGAAACTCCACTAGGTCATGAAGCTGTTTGTCGTGCCGCTCTCTTGTATCGCTGTGCCGATCGGGCTCGTAGAGATGAAGCACGTTCTCATTCTTCATAATCATGTTGCGTGGTACGGTTCCGTGCACCACCCAGCCGAGTTGCGTCTTTGAGGCAGCCGGTTCGTTGGGGCCACCGCTTCTCAGTTCCCTGGAGACAATACTTTCCCAGTGATCGGTTCTCACCAAAAGGTGCGCTCTCTCGTAACATATTTCCTCTTGCTTCAGATCTTGAAGGTGCTTATGTTGCAATAATTCTTCTGGAATTGATTGTTGATGCAACTTTAAATTCTTCATTGTTCTCGCTTTCAATTGGTATGCGTGATCTTCCTGCTTGCCGCGAACTTGCACGGTGACGAGCTTGCTGTTGTTCTGTATTTGCCTCATATTGACGCCATGGAGATGTAGCGGATGTGCAGGTCCTTCTGCACCGACTTGTTTGGCCAGATCCTCGTCGATTAGAGTGATTGTAGCCCCTTCATCCAGCAGCGCGAAAGTGTTCACCTCCCCCCGTGGTCCACCGATGACAACAGGGCACATCTTCAGAAGAACGGCACGTGGTCCGGCACCTTTGGTGGTAGCTACCGACAACACGGCCTCGTTGCTCGTTGTTGCTTGTTCTTGTGTTGCGGTTGCAGGCTTCTCTTCTTTTTCATAATGAAGCGACGAATGGTGTGGACGTTTGCATTGTCTCACGCCGCATGGCTTGGCGCGACAGCTGCTCCGCCGGTGCTTGTGATGAGCGCACTTGAAACATACTTGCTTTTCTTTTAAAAAGTCCCATCGCTGTTCAGTCGTCATTTCTTTATACTTCGGACATTGATGTAGTATGTGCGCTTGACCGCAGCTCAGGCACGAATCTTGCACTTCTTCCACGTTGTACACGTTGTTAGCCTTCTTCCTTGGCATTGCAATTGCTGCAGCAGGTCGAACTTCTCTTCTCACGTTCGTTGCATTCGTTGATGGAGGAGCGTATGTGTATCGCAACGCTCGGTCCGCCTCTTGCATTAAGAATCGCGAAAGCATCACGATCTCTGGTTCCGCCGTCCCTTCATTTTCGTAAGCGTAGTCACACCAACGTGATCGGATGTGCGTGCTCAGCTTATCCAGCACCTCTCTTGCCAGTAGAGGATTGTAGAGGTACCCCCGACGATCGATTGTCTTCAATACGCAGATGGTGTTTTGTAACCGCACGGCGAACTGATTGAGGTCAGTGGCTGATGATGATGGTTTCGGCGTCTTCCTTAACTCTTCCATGGCTCGATCGATGATAACTTCAGGTCGTCCGAAGCATTGTTCTAATGTTCTCATAATTCGGATTGGTGGCCGTATGTAGCAGTGCTGACACGACGTCTCTAGCTTCTCCCTTAAGGCAGCTTCTCAACCGTTGTACGTTCTCAGCGTCGGATATGTTGTACATTCTTGTGCTATCTTGCATCGCCGCTTTGAATGGTAGCCACTCGTTGATAGCCCCGGAGAAAATAGGTAGGTCCATACTTCGTGTTCTAGGCCGCACCATCTTCTCTAAAGTTTCTGCCAGTCGATCGATTCCGCTCCTTGTTCGTGATGGGGTATGTGATGGTATTTCTCTAGGTGCTTCGAAGCGTAGTTGTCGAATATCTTCTTTTGGTTGCCTTGCACTTGTAGCCATTCATCAACTCGCTGGCGCTCTTCCTCCTTTGAGACGCGTCGAACCGGTTCATCGTGGACGCTATCGTCATCCTCTTGAATGGCCGACACTTCGGCGGCAAACCTTCTTTACTAAATCGGCTTCCAGTTCCAATTCTTTTCTTCTTATAGACGCTAGCTTCTCAGCGGCTTCTAATTCCGCCAGTCGCATTCTCGTAGTAGCGCTTGCCGTAAATCGATGCGAGCGCACAGAACGCGTCGGTGACGGGAAGCGACGCCGTTCCTTTTCTTCCATACTGGGACCAGCCTTATGAACCATGGTGCCCTCTAGATTCGCCTTGCTTTGCCCCTGGTCTACATGTCTCGACGCAGGTGAAGTAGGTGCTTCCAGTGAGAGTCGCCGTATTCGCTCAATTTCAACGCGTTGCATCTCTTGACGCCTTTGCTCTTCCAGCTCCGCTATATCACCTTGACTTCTTGTGACAACCATTGCGATCGGCTAATGGCAACGAAGATTGTAGCTAGACGTCTTGATAGCAGCTCCAAACGTTGATAAAATATTCAGTACCGTAGACGACGAAGGCTTAAATATTTTCTTTTGAATATTTTCTTTCTTCAAAATATTTCTTGAAATCCGGCTCGAAGGACCATAATGTGGTGGACTGTATTTTTGTTGAATAAAACTCTTCTTCGATGTATTTAGTATTTCTTCTTTATTTCCCAAGTTGCAATTGAATACTGAACGTTGAACATGATTCTCATACAAAACTGCGCTACTTATATCCGTTTTGGACGTATGGCAACTAGCGACGCGTTGATACAGTTGATTTTGCGACCGTTACAAAATCCCATACTAACTAGACAAACAAATAAGTGAACTTTAACGTGATTGGCTAATTCATGTTTAGACGTGTTTTGACAAGATCAAACCTAACTTTAACAAATCATACTTATCGCTTTACATGTACTTATTCCTACATTAAGTTTACAAACAAAATAATAACAAAATAATCAAATATCCTTATGCTACTTAGGTCCTAACTAACAAAACTCGGCGTCCTCAACAGGTTCAGACCCAAGCGATCAACGGGTGATCTTCTAGCGTACGTTACTCACGCATGGGGTGAAGCGATGGACAAGCACGGCGAATCCCTGGCAGTTAGCCTTGATATCGCCAAAGCTTTCGATAGAGTGTGGCATCGTTCCCTTCTTTCCAAGTTGCCGACCTTCGGTTTGCCGCCCCGTTTGTGCGCCTGGGTTGCAGGCTTTCTAGAAGAGCGGAGGATTCGTGTCCTTTGTGAGGGTAGTTCCTCCGCGTTCTACAAAGTCAATGCCGGAGTGCCGCAGGGTTCTGTGCTTTCACCTACTCTATTTCTTCTGCATATCAATGACATGTTGTCCTTGGGCAATATTCATTGTTATGCGGATGACAGTACGGTGCATGAGCGGTACTTGGGACATCCTGCGGCAAAGAAAGCCGCTATCGTGGTGAAAAGGCAAGAACTGGTAGCCAAACTGAACCTGACTCTCGATCGTGTGTCTAAGTGGGGATCTGAAAACCTGGTCGAATTCAATGCCAACAAAACCCAGGTTTGTGCATTTTCGTCAAAAGTAACTCCCTTCCTTACTGCTCCCTCTTTTCAGAACTCTCCGTTACCCATTTCGATGGACCTCAGCATTCTTGGCATGGACATCGTGCAGGAACTGAATCCAAAATGTTACATCGAGAGTGTTATTTTAACTGCCTCCCGTAAGTTGGGTATTCTCAATAAGGTGAGGCGGTTTTTCACTCCCGAGCAGCGCTGTTTGCTGTACAAGACTCAGGTGCGATCGAGTATGGAGTATTGTTCCCATCTATGGGACGGCTCCGCTAAATACCTCCTCGATGCACTTGATAGACTGCAAAGGCGAGCGGTACGCATTATTGGAGATGCTGAGGTTACAGCCTCTCTTAAGGACCTCCAGCTGCGTAGAGACATTGCTTCTCTCAGTGTCTTCTACCGGAATCACTACGGAGAGTGTTCTGAAGAGCTTTTTGATCTAATCCCGCCCTCTCCTTTCCTCTCCCGGACTACACGTGCTGGTCTTAGGAATCACCATCATACTGTACAGACAATCAGTACTCGTACCAAAAAATTTAGCAAGTCGTTCCTCTGTAAGACTATTCGGCTTTGGAATTCTTTGCCGGCGCATGTGTTTCCCAGTTCCTATAGTCCCGGGTCTTTTAAGCGGGGCGTGAAACGGCATTTATGTAGGCCGTCATGAATGGGTGCGCTTGTTATCGTGCTTGTTCCACGGTGGGGAGCGCTCTCATTATTTTGGACTGCATCGGCTGCTTACCATCAGGCAGGATGTAGTCACTATGACGTGCCAATATAAAGAAAAAAAAAATTAAGATGCGGTTTTATTTATTACTATTATTGTATAACGTGACTAATTTTACAAGCCATAAATATTTTATTTTGTATTCATAAATGTACAAATGCTTATTGCTTGATGCTTTTAAATAAACAAGAGTACAGTGGTTTTTGCTAACACCAATTAGTTAACTTACATTATATTTTGTAATAGTTGATAAAATGTTCATGTATTTCTCAGATGTGAAGAAGGAAGTCAATAACGATGAAAATGAGACAATGAATGATGAAAACGAAATTAATTATGAAGGTGAGTAAGGAAATTCAATTATTAATTATTTCATTCAGTTCATTTCATTCAGTTTCATTGCTCACCATCAGACGAGATCGAGAACAAGAGCTGTCTTAAAAGGCATAATTTTTTTAAATCATTTAAAAATAAATGAAATATGTCGGTCAATTATTTTGTAATAAAGCAATTTATTAAAATAAAATAAAATATAGCCTATGTTACCCGCTGGTAATGTAGCATTCTTTCAGTGAATGAATGTTTGGAATTGGACCAGCAGTTCCAGAGAGTAACCTTCTCAAACAAACTGACAAACAAAGTCACAAACTGTACCTCTTTATTGATATTATTAATTAATAGTATAGTCATTATCACTTGTGCCGTCTTCATGCTGAAGTTTGGAGATCAGTATACAAGGTTTTCTGCGATCCCATAGCTTGTTTTAACTGGCGACAACTAAGTCGAGTTCACTTTTGATGCGTCCAGCCAGTTGCGGCGCGGACGTCCCGGAGCTCTCTTTACCGGAATTTTGATATTATAGATATATATATGGTACCTAGATAAATTTGAAATATAATTATGTAAATGTAAACGTTATAGGCTGATAATGATGCTGATGATGATGATGATGATGATGATGATGATGATGATGATGATGATGATGATGATGATGATGATGATGATGATGATGATGATGATGATGATGGTGATGGTGATGGTGATGATGATGATGATGATGATGATGTATCTAATCATCATCATCATCAAGCTTTTGACACTGTCTCCATCTCCACTCTTGTGAATTAAATGGAGAAAATCGGCATTAGGGGTATCCCATTAAAGCTCCTAACTGATTACCTGAAGGGCCGATAGCCCAATTTCCTTATTGTAGAACTTTATTGGCACAGCGTCAGTTTCATGCTCACTCTGCTTCTCTCTATAATAAGCTAAATGACAGATACGCACGCATGCACGCACGCACGCACGCACGCACGCACGCACGCACGCACGCACGCACGCACGCACGCACGCACGCACGCACACACCCTCACTCACACAAACACACACACCCTAACTCACACAATCACATACACCCTCACTCAAACAAAAAACACACACCATCACTCACACACACACCCTCACACATGCATATGTACGCACACACAGTTTTTATTGTCATTAATTAGCCATAAGTAAAATAGTTAATTACAACTGTACTTACTCTCTGTATCTTAAACCTAATTATTGTATCTTTGGAAGAGCAGAACCTCCCACTACAAGCTTGGTTACAAGTTTCCTGGGTTGTTTCTGGCCACTGCATATATTTTGTATCTAATGTTAATGAAATAAACTATTTTATTTTTTTATTTTTTTTATTATCATCATCACCAGCTCATTTTATGCCCACTGCTGGGGCACGAGCCTTCCCTATGGATGGAACGGGAGAACGGGCCGAAAACCACCACGCGGGCCCAATGCGGTGGTTGTTAACGACTGCCAATGCAGCCGGGACCAACGGCTTTACGTACCGACGAAGCACAGAAGAGCTCAAGATGATACATTTTTTGTCACCCATCCAATGACCGACCTTTGCTAAAGTTGCTTAACCTTAGCAATCGCAGACCGTGCGCGTTAACCACTGCTCCATCGAGCTCCTCGATATCCTCGTTAGTAACCAGATGTAAGGCACCTACGCTCTATACGCTAAGCAGCCTGTCAGTGCGTACGAAACCTAACATTATCACTGTTTGTTATTCCCAAATAAGTTAGTAAATTAACGTTACAAGCTGTTAACTTAATTCTAGATGAGAATATGCCCGTGATGGATATTGAGGATCAGCCGTTGTCTATGCTGCGGTCTAACCAGAGAGAGACGGAGATCGCTGACGACGACGCTGATTGGACGGCGGCCGACGATCATAGCGATGGTAATGTATTTAAATATTTGATTTTGTATCCATAAATGTACAAATGCTTATTGCTTGATGCTTTTAAATAAACGAGAGTATACAGTGGTTTTCACTAACACCAATTAGTTAACTTATACAATATATTCTGTAATAGTTGATAAAATGTTCTTGTATTTCTCAGATGTGAAGAATGAAGTGACTTACGATGAAAATGAATCAACGTATGATGAAAAAGAAATTAAGTATGAAGGTGAGTAAGGAAATTAAATTATTTATTAATTCATTTAAAAATAAATGAACTATGTCGGTCATTACTACTTATACACATATAAAAATAAATATGAAGGGAGTTTGTAATAAAGTAATTTATTTTAATCAAATAAAATATTATTCAAAATCATTTATTCAGTTCTTGTGAATGTCACTATGATATGTTACCCGCTGGTAATGTAGCATTCTATCAGTGAAAGAATTCGTTCGCTGCTTCACTTCGTTCCGCGGTTGTGTTGATTTAAGCCAGACATCCCAATCATATTACATACATCAACGTCTTTTACTAAATACTAGCATGGGGCAGCGATCGATTGAACGTTCAAAAAGTGATTTTTACGGAAATATTACTGGGATGTCTGGCTTAAATCAACACAACCGCAGAACGAAGTAAACGTTACTTTTCGAAAGCCAAATCGATTGCTATCTGATGGTAATATTTAGTACCCATCGCATATAATAACACATAAACATATACACACATCTTCTGCCAAATAAAACTAAACTTATCTGCCGTTTGGAATCACAGTAATGGATCTTTACCCGATGTCAAACTAACTTACCCAAAACTTACCAGATATTGTGATGTTAAATACATAATATATCGTAGCAATTAAGCTTAAACTCATTTAGTTGAAACTCCTTAAAGACAGTAGTGCATAATTCCTGCATCATCGAATGAGCCAATGCGCCATGGAAACTTATTGCCGAACACAATAAGTTATATTGTTTGTGGTCCATCAAATTGTGGGAAGACCAATTTAGTACGAGGGGTGTTCAATAAAAAGTAATAATGGCATATAAACTCCTTGAACAACAAAAAGTAAATACTGGCAGGTAAAGCCCAGACATTTGATAAAATAAAAATTATTGATTTTCTTTACTTATTTTAAAAGTAGAAGTCATTTGTTTTCGTCGTGTCGGAGCGTAGTACGCAAAATGGGTAACGCAAATTGAAATTTGCGCCGTAATAAATAAATATCTCGTAAATATCTCTGCCTTAAAAAATTTACTACTGCGCAAGTAAATCTGGACTTGAAAGAAACATTAGGGGTTAATGTCTTACGGTATGAAACATTATTATTTTTACGGCTTATTTTTACTTGATTATTAGTTGGCAGCGTAATTTGTTTACGTTTAGAAAATTTGATTTTGTTGTTTTTTTTTTTTTTTTTTTTTTTTATACTTAGCACGGCAAATGACTCCATACCACTTGATGTTAAGTGGAAATGGAGTCCAGACGCGAAGACAACTGGTGCAGCGTGAAAACAACGCAGCATCAGTCAACCTCACTCTGCCGGCCCACAAGGTGCTTCTTCACGCCTCGTTTGAAGGACCCAATATCATAGGAAGGAGGAAAAACGTGTGCTGGTAGACTATTCCATCTTTTGGAGGTGCGACAAAGAAACGAGTCACCAAATTTCTTTGTGCGCGATGGGATATGTGTGACAGTAAAGCGATGACTCCGGAGAGCAGCACGTGTACTTCTATGGAGGAAGGGAGAAGGTGGGATAAGGTCAAAGAGTTCTTCAGAGCACTCGCCGTGGTACAAGCGATAGAAAACGCTGAGTGACGCTATATCTCTACGCAATTGTAGGGGTTAGAGAGTATTAGTGACCTCTGCATTGCCGATAATGCGTACAGCGCGACGCTGCAATCTGTCTAAGGCATCGAGAAGGTATTTTGCGGAACCGTCCCAGATGTGCGAGCAATACTCCACGCAAGATCGTACCTGAGTCTTGTACAAAAGACACAACTGGTCAGGCGTAAAGAATCGCCGCACTCTGTTCAGGACACCGAGTTTTCGTGAGGCAGTTTTGATCACGGCTTCGATGTAGTCCTTTTGATTCAGATCACAGCGAATCGTCATACCGAGCATGTTGATATTGCTCTGCAGGCTTAGAGATGTGCCCTGAAGAGTTGGAAAGGGAAGGAATGGTGACTTCTTGGCCGTAAACGCACATACCTGTGTTTTCTTGGCATTAAACTCAACAAGATTATTGGAGCCCCAATTAGATATGAGGTCCAATACCCGATTGAGCTCAATGACAAGATTCACTCGTTTCTCTTCAGTTTCGACTCGCCCAGCCGCAGGGTGACCGTTATACCCACCGTGCACTGTACTATCATCTGCATAGCAATGAATATTTCCAAGTGGAAGCATATCATTGATATGCAGAAGAAACAACGTGGGTGCCAGAACGGAACCCTGAGGGACGCCAGCGTTCACTGACATGAGCCGCGAAGCGCATCCATCAGACAGGACACGAATTCTACGCTCGTGCAGGAAGCCAGCGACCCAGTTGCAGAACTGTGCAGGCAGACCGTATGCCGGGAGCTTGGAGAGAAGAGCTTTGTGCCAGACCCGATCAAATGCCTTGGCTATGTCGAGGCTAACAGCCACCGACTCACCACGCTTGTCAATAGCCTCACCCCAGAGATTTGCGACGTACGCTAGAAGATCACCCGTTGACCGCTTCGACCGAAACCCGTATTGGCGATCGTGAATTATGGAGTGTTCTTCTAGGTAGTGGACAAGTTGTTTATTTAAAATGCGCTCCATTACTTTGCACAAAACTGAAGTTACGGCTATGGGGCGGTAATTCGATGGATCTGACCGATCACCTTTTTTGGGGACCGGTTGCACATTAGCCTCTCTCCAAGATTCCGGCAAACAACCTGAAGAGAGCGAGAGACGGTAAAGGCGCGTTAATACCGGCCGTTAATAAAGGCCGTTATCCGTGCGGAGACGGAGAAAGAATACTATTCTCCGCCCCTCTCCTCCGGTGGGTGTCGTAAGAGGCGACTAACGGATTTTCGAGCTTCCATATGCTCCACTGCGTGGTAGGGCTTGCCCGTCTGGTTAGTGATCACCGTACGCATGGTGTAAAACCCGTCAAGTGACCGCTTGTCGGTCGCGTTTCGGGATCAGCCAGCGTATAACCAGAGCTCGAGTGGATGTTACTGCGATGCACTTGGTCTGTGGAGGCTTCCGTCAAACCAGTGCCAGGAGGACTTCGTTAACCCGCCGACCAGGGAGACCCGTAGAAACGGCTGTCCCGCTGGCAGCCCGTGGCACAGTACAGGGGCCCAAGCGAGCCTAACCAGCTCGTGAGGCTGCCTCACCATGCCACGCATAATCTCGGGGTGGTCCGTCGTGCCGGTTGGTGACCGGAAGGTGGGGTCCCGGCGGCCATTCCCGGGGGGGTTCGGGGGCCTTTCCGTTCGGCGGGTTAATTATACTCTTCTGTAGGCAGATCCCTGGTGAAACAGGCCGCTGCTTTTTGACTATTTGCATCGCGGTAGCATTTCCTCGATTCACGCCTCCCTCCTTTTCTCCACCATGACAGCGCCTCACAATAAAACTGGTCCTACAGCGGTGCACACCCCCACCACAACTATACCGTTTGAGGTCGAGTTCGCTAACATCCGCGGACTCCATGCAAACCTTAATGCCGTCCACCACCATCTTGAGACGGCACGGCCAGCAATGTTGTTTTTGACGGAGACGCAAATAATCTGTCCGGCCGACACCAGCTACCTGCACTATCCGGGCTTTGTGCTTGAAGAATCCTTCAAAGCCAAAGCCGGAGTTTGCTTGTTCGTTCGGACGGATGTTTGCTGTCGCCGTCTGCGCTGTCTGGAGGACCCTTCCTTTTCCCTCCTTGTGGTACACGTCGACTTGGACTCACATAGCCGTGTCTACGTCTGCGTCTACCGATCCCATAATGGCGACATGGAGACAACTCGACTTTTGGACCATCTTAGTCGGGTAGCAGATGATGCGCAGGAGCGGTTTCCATCGGCGGAATTGGTGTTTTTGGGGGACTTCAATGCTCACCACGAGTTGTGGTTAAGTTCCTCCAAAACTGACCATGCTGGTAGAACTGCCCATGCTTTCGCTCTCACGCACGACCGGACTCAACTGGTGAACCAGCCCACCAGGATCCCAGACGTAGTCGGTCACGCGCCCTCTTTGTTGGACCTTCTGCTGACGAGTCGCCCAGCTGGCTACCGAGTGGAGGTTCGAGCTCCTTTGGGATCTTCGGATCACTGCTTGGTATCCAGTAAAGTGCCTCTGGCTCCGCTACCGCCTTCAGCGGTATCGAAACGCCAGATTTGGCACTACTCGTCGGCAGATTGGGATGGTATGCGGGACTATTTCGCATCCGTTCCTTGGGGGCAGCGCTGCTTCAGTGGGAAGGACCCGACAGCTAGTGCGATTGCAGTTGCTGATGAGATAGTTTTAGGGATGGAATACTATATTCCGAACTCCTATCTCATCAGCAAAGGCAGGCGCAACCGATGGTTCAACCGCGAGTGTGCCAACGCTGCTGATAACAAGCAGGCGGCATACCGCGCTTGGATCAGGGGTAAAGCTCTTGGGGATCCCGAAACCCGCTCGCTGAAAGCAGCCTATAATAATGCCACCAAGTCCTGCAAAAGAGCTTACATTAGAGCGGATGCCCAGCGCGTTGCACGAGTCGGCCAAGAACTACTGACGCATCCTACGGGCAGCCGTAGCTACTGGCGTCTGGCCAAAGCCGTGCAATCGAACTTCTGCCAACCCTCGCTGCCACCATTGAGATGTCCTGATGGAACTTTAGCTCACAAGCCGCAGGAGAAAGTCGATCTCCTGGCCAAACTCTTTGCGGCTAACTCCCGAGTCGATGACTGCAATGCACAGCCACCTACAATTTCTCACTGTGGCCACACAATGCCCGATTTTAAAATCAGGCAGCGTGACGTCCGTGCGGAGCTGCAGTCAATCGATGTCCGGAAAGCTAATGGTCCTGATGGCATCCCTCCAATAGTCCTAAAAATGTGTGCAGCGGAGTTGTCCCCCGTGTTAACGCGCCTTTACCGTCTCTCGCTCTCTTCAGGTTGTGTGCCGGAATCTTGGAGAGAAGCTAATGTGCAACCGGTCCCCAAAAAAGGAGATCGGTCAGATCCATCGAATTACCGCCCCATAGCCGTAACTTCAGTTTTGTGCAAAGTAATGGAGCGCATTTTAAATAAACAACTTGTCCACTACCTAGAAGAACACTCCATAATTCACGATCGCCAATACGGGTTTCGGCCGAAACGGTCAACGGGTGATCTTCTAGCGTACGTTGCACATCTTTGGGGTGAGGCTATTGACAAGCGTGGTGAGTCGGTGGCTGTTAGCCTTGACATAGCCAAGGCTTTTGATCGGGTCTGGCACAAAGCTCTTCTCTCCAAGCTCCCGGCATACGGTCTGCCTGCTCAGTTCTGCAACTGGGTCGCTGGCTTCCTGCATGAGCGCAAAATTCGTGTTATATCTGATGGATGCGCTTCGCGGCTCATGTCAGTGAACGCTGGTGTCCCTCAGGGGTCCGTTCTATCCCCCACGCTGTTCCTTCTGCATATCAATGATATGCTTCCACTTGGAAATATTCATTGCTATGCAGATGATAGTACGGTCCATGGAGGATATAACGGTCACCCAGCGGCTGGGCGGGTCGAAACCGAAGTGAATCGAGTTAATCTTGTCATTGAGCTCAATCGGGTATTGGACCTCATATCTAATTTGGGCACCAATAATCTGGTTGAGTTCAATGCCAAGAAAACACAGGTGAGCGCGTTCACGGCAAAAAAGTCACCATTCCTTCCCCTTCCATCTCTTCAGGGTACATCTCTAAGCCTGCAGAGCAATATCAACATGCTCGGTATGACGATTCGCTGTGATCTGAATCAAAAGGACTACATCGAAGCCGTGATCAAAACTGCCTCACGAAAACTCGGTGTCCTGAACAGAGTGCGGCGATTCTTTACGCCGGACCAGTTGTGCCTTTTGTACAAGACACAGGTACGGTCTTGCGTGGAGTATTGCTCGCACATCTGGGACGGTTCCGCTAAGTACCTTCTCGATGCCTTGGACAGATTGCAGCGTCGCGCTGAACGCATTATCGGCAATGCAGAAGTGGTAAATACTCTCGAATCTCTGCAATTGCGTAGAGACGTTGCGTCACTGAGCGTGTTTTACCGCTTATACCATGGCGAGTGCTCTGAAGAGCTCTTTGACCTCATCCCACCTTCTCCCTTTCTTCATAGGAGTACACGTGCTGCTCTTCGGAGTCACCGTTTCACTGTCTCAAGTATCCCATCACGCACAAAGAAATTTAGTGACTCGTTTCTTTGTCGCACCTCCAAAAGATGGAATAGTCTACCAGCACACGTTTTCCCTCCTTCCTATGATATGGGGTCCTTCAAGAGAGGCGTGAAGAAGCACCTTGTGGGCCGGCAGAGTGAAGTTAAGTGATGCTACGTTTGTTTCCACGCTGCACCAGTTGTCTTCGCGTCTGGACTTCATTTCCATTTAACATCAGGTGGGATGGAGTCATTTGCCGAGCTATGCATAAAAAAAAAAAAAAAAAATACGGGGGACAACTCCGCTGCACACATTTTTAGTACTACTGGAGGGATGCCATCAGGGCCATTAGCTTTACGGACATCGATTGACTGCAGCTCCGCACGGACGTCACACTGCCTGATTTTAAAATCGGCCATTGTGTGGCCACAGTGAGAGATTGTAGGTGGCTGTGCATTGCAATCATCGACTCGGGAGTTAGCCGCAAAGAGTTTGGCCAGGAGATCGACCTTCTCCTGCGGCTTGTGAGCTAAAGTTCCGTCAGGACATCTCAATGGTGGCAGCGAGGGTTGGAAGAAGTTTGATTGCACGGCTTTGGCCAGACGCCAGTAGCTACGGCTGCCCGTAGGATGCGTCAGTAGTTCTTGGCCGACTCGTGCAACACGTTGGGAATCCGCTCTAATGTAAGCTCTTTTGCAGGACTTGGTGGCATAATTATAGGCTGCTTTCAGCGAGCGGGTTTCGGGATCCCCAACAGCTTTACCCCTGATCCAAGCGCGGTATGCCGCTTGCTTGTTATCAACAGCGTTGGCACACTCGCGGTTGAACCATCGGTTGCGCCTGCCTTTGCTGATGAGATAGGAGTGCGGAATATAGTATACCATTCCTGCGCTTTAAAATTTGAGAATTTTGAGAGCAAATGTTGCTGGTGTGTCCCGGTTTCCAGATTTTCCTGGCTTTCTTGGTTCTGTGGGATCCGGCTTTGCATATTGGTGATAGGTAGGGTTGGCCGGATCGATGGTGTCATTTAACTTAACTTGGTCGGTTAATCACTGTATTTCGCTTCATTTACAGAGAGATACAGCAACCTCCCAAAAGTTATCCCAGCGGTATTTTTAATAACTTCGGAATTATAAGACGCACAAATTTAAGACTAACACGCACATTTACAGCGCCCCAAGATCTATCTTCCTGGGTACTTTTTTTTTGCTAAGTCCACAGGAAAAAAAATGTGCCGCTGGGGTAACGTTACCCCAGCGGCATCTGTTTTTCGCGAATATCTCAAAAACTACTGGACGCACAAATTTAAGATTTCGCGCACAATTACACGAGATGGAGCACTAATTATTCTATATCAAGAATCCAAGAAATTCGACAACATTTCGCTGGGGTAACGCACGCACACGGCTTAACCGAAGGCATATCCAACGTGCGATCCAGTGCTTTAATAAATGCAATTAATTAAACAAATTATTACAAGTGGTTCGTTTATTAGGTATTAAGGACACGTAGCCCTATGGCTAAACTAACGGTGTCCTTAAAATAGAGGAACCACGCTGCTGCTACCAGAAATTGTTCAGTACGCAGCCGGCGTGTAGGACAGTAATCAAGTCTTCGTCCTAATCTCATCAATCACGCCAGGGCGTACTTATGTCCGCGATTCGCGTCACTGAGAATGGCATCTTGGCTATGCCTACTATTTATAAAAAATCACTTACAGCAATTGTTCCATCAGCTTCCAAACAGCGGCGGTGAGAGGAGCGCTCCCCTATATCAATCACGCCGAACAAAGCCTAACTTTGGGCCTGGTCTTCTTGGTTTTGGGAACACTCGCACCAAACTATTACCACTAGATACACTAGGTACACAGGGGACCCTACTTGGGCTACCAAAACCACCTGGTCTTGCAATTATATCCCAAACACGTAATAAAAACGGGAGCACAAAACCGTCGCGTCGCGCACTGTCAACGATCAATCACTCTGCTGGCTCAAGGCGGACTCCCCTCTCGCGCCCGCGCTCCTTTGATTTATAACAAGTTTACTATATAATAAATGATTATTTTATAAAAATATTAACGATTATTTGATTTCGAATTTTGTGACAACTCTTGCATATCGGCGAACGATCGCATAGATATCTACGCGAGCGGCGGCATCGCCCCACATCAAAGGCGATGCCCTACTGTATGAAATAGTAATACTGTGGCGCGGTGGTGCCGAGTGCCGAGAACAATGATTTCTAAACAGAATGATGGCTCAACGCCGCCGCTAAATTAAAAACTATGACGAGAAATTACGGTAGAGAGGGAAAACTGTAGGTTAGAGGAACTACGTGGTGAAAATAATATCTTCGAATGAAGCTACTCATATACTTTGACTATGTACATGTCTAGACCCCAGGTAGCAAAGTGACGTCTAAAAGACTTCCGAAATTAGTCACCTGCCGACGTAAAAGACGTCGTATGATGACGTCTGGGTGTCGTGAAAATTACCTTAATTTTTCACAGAAAAATGACGTCACTGTTGACGTATTTATTACGTCTTAGGTTACGTCATTCATAACCTTATTACGACGTAACGCATTTCTTGACGTAATAATTACGTCTTATGTTGGCGTTATAGTTACGTCATTAAAACGTACCTTGTACCTACGTCTTTTGTTCTATCAGGTTTAAAAGCACAGCAGACAAAAAAACACATAATTTCCTTATTAAATTTAGTTTATCAATATAAACATAAAGGAAAAGCTAATATATTTATTGTTTAGAAATTATTTAGCATTTAGTAAGAAAGGCAAAATAATCCTTGTCAGACGACAAAAATCGTTGTAATTTCGTGAAGAATTGTTATAATGTGTTTTTTTATAGTTTTTAGGTCAAGTAGTTTTCCACATTTTAATAGGAGTAGGGAGTTATTGGGCATTCTACCCCACCTTCATTCGTTCGGGCTCGTGCCCGAGCCCTCACTCGCTGCGGTGGGGTAGAATACCCAATAACTCAGATTGGTGATACCTTCCTACGGCCTGTGGTAAGATCAAGCACCGAGCACCTCCTAACTGTTCAGCTGGGAGAACCATGGTAAGTAACTCCCTGCGGTCCGTGGGTAAGATCACGCACCGAACAGATTCCTATCAGGTGTCGACGCAAGCCCGTAGTAAGATCAAGCACCGAGCACCTCCTAACTGTTCGGCTGGGAGAACCATGGTAAGTAACTCCCTGCGGCCCGTGGGTAAGATCACGCACCGAACAGATTCCTATCAGGTGTCGGCGCAAGCCCGTGGTAAGATCAAGCACCGAGCACCTCCTAACTGTTCGGCTGGGAGAACCATGGTAAGTAACTCCCTGCGGCCCGTGGGTAAGATCACGCACCGAACAGATTCCTATCAGGTGTCGACGCAAGCCCGTGGTAAGATCAAGCACCGAGCACCTCCTAACTGTTCGGCTGGGAGAACCATGGTAAGTAACTCCCTGCGGCCCGTGGGTAAGATCACGCACCGAACAGATTCCTATCAGGTGTCGACGCAAGCCCGTGGTAAGATCATGCGCCGAGCACCTCCTAACTAAACTTCTAATTGCTTAAACGAATCTACTTCTATCTATAGACAGCAATATGTTGTCAAAAAAAAAAAAACTTTACCTTTTGCATAACCTTACCATACCCAATTACCCTTACCCTTACCCTTACCATTACCCTTACCTCAGCTACCACATACTTGTATGTAAACTTAGTATGTGATAGCTTACCTTTATAGGATTTGGGATGGGTTGTATTGTATTTATTAATTATTTTATATAATCATTAGTCATACAAACAATCTTAATTTTTTTTTCTTTTCTTCAACGAGATACGTCGGCAGCAGATTCATCCAACAACATCTGGAATAAAAAATAATAAATTCTTTATTTATGTAATAAATATGTGTGATATTGTTCAATATTTATTTATTCAAAAACTTACGAATTATAAGATGAGCTTCTACTTGGTTGAAATATGTATTTGCACACAGGTTGAAAAGATTCCACTCCCCAGGACCTTAAAATAAAACATAGGTACTTTAAATGTAAACTTCCTAAAAGATTTAAATAAATTGTATGGGCTTTTACAACAATTTAACTTCAAAAAGCTGGTTACCATATTTTTGATGTAAAATATGTTTGTAATAAAAACTTATTAAGTAACATAGTGGTGCCAGTGTCCAACACAGTGAGCCCAATGTTCGACATCAGTTAGTGATTTAAGGAAGAAAGCGTCGATCACTGGTTTCTGTGGGAGACTGGTCCCACTTAATTAAATATAATATTAATGGTAAATACTATCAATGCTAGTGAATTTTTTCTTAGATGAGAATTTTATAATGAGAAATTATTCTACGAGTAGATATTTTAATCATTGAAACGTAGAGTGCAAGTGAAAAGTAAAAACCATGTTTATATTAAAAATTACAAAAAGGCAACGAAAATTAAATTAGCTCTGCATGATACTGCGACTCGGAGTATTTATTCTTTGGGATTTTTCTAGATTCAATTAATAAACAAAAGTGTTTAACAATATTTTTGATATGTTAAAACTTTTTTTAATACGAAAAAATAATCATATTATGTATGTACTTACATGATTTTCTTCTTTTTACGATTCACATAGTTCTAGTTGAATTAGACACTTTCTATATTAATTATAGTTTTATAAACACATGCCGCACTTGCAGAGGCCTATGTCCAGCAGTGAACTATTATAGGCTGATGATGATGATGATGATTATGAAACACACATAACGTGGATCTATAAACGTTGAGTAGCGTCTCGGTGCCTTGCGAGTAATGGATCAAAACGTGGGAAACAAATGGCAGCGAATATGAACCCCATACGTTGCAATAGTGTCTAACTTAAATCACTGATACATCCGAGTAATCGATGCTCAAACATAAATCGATTTTGTATAATCTAAATTTGAAATTTGAAATTTAAAAATTACAACAAAGCTAGTCTACATAAAAAGAACAATCGGTACCTATCAAAATATAGTATCTTTCTTGTTATTTCTATTTCGTTTATATAAAATAAAATTACAGATACTTACCTATATTATAAAAAAGAACACAATTTGAAGAACTATAGAACTGTTTAATAATAAATAATACATATGTATATAAAATTATCAAAGCTATATTTCGAAGTTAACTCCAATATATAACTCGATTAAAAACAAGTATTAGTATAAAAAGTAAATAGGTAAGACCTACATACAAATCGATGTTTATTCTCGAAAACTCGTAGGAACACGTCTCTACTAGTTATACTGCAAAGACAGCTATTCCGCAAGCAGCGGCGACTATAATATTACAAAGACGTTTAATCGAATAATATTGCCAAGTAGTATAAAATAATGTGAAGCATTTAAAATGTCAATTATGTATATTTTAATTTCAATATAATAATATTTCCAGGGTTTGTTTCTTTTGTCTATTTGTTCCGACTAATCTCTGAAACGTCCAGCCGTTTTCGACGGGATTTTGACGGGACTTTCACTAGCAGAATGCTGATATTATACTATAAGACTTATTAAAGACTACTTTTTTTAGAAAGTTTTATGTACCTAGTACATATTGTCCACGCGAACGAAGCCGCATTCAATAGATAGTCATATATAATTTTAATTTATAATTATATTAATGACTATTAATACTGTTTTATTTTATAATAATTTCTTAGGCATGAAAATATACATTTTAAAAATACAATAAATATTATTTTTACTTAAACTCACGCTTGACCACTTTTTTGCTGACAATGGACTTTTTTCTACATAAAACCACTGGCACTGAAAAAAAATCATTATAATTTTCACGAATTTGGGTGTGGTTGTTTGTTACGCAGTTATAATTTTCATTTTATTTTTAGTGATAAATACAGTCATTTTTTTAACGGCTCAACAGTGTGTTTAAGTGTTCAGCGAATTTCTTCAACAATTTAACAATGTACGTAAGTAAAATAAAACTTTTAAATATATATTTTTTCAGCGAGTTGTGTTTGCGTAAAAGTTTGCGTTTTCGATAGTCTATTTGCATTAGTTATCGAATACGATAACTTGTACCAACCAGTTTTGTATCAGCCGCCGAAAACACAAACTTTGTTGTTTACGTTTATCCGTTTAAATAGTTATTCCGAGTACGAAGCGCCTTCCGTAATTTCGGATGTACCTCCTCCTAAAAAGAAGAGCAAGCCTTCGTCAGCCACAACTAAACGCAAAACTGCTGCCGCCGCTGTCAAGGCCCGTGAGACTTCGCCTCCTCACGAGACTGTCTCATCACGCAGGTACATTTCTTATTACTTATCATTATTAACTCCAAGTCTGGTTTAGTAGTAACTTGTGAAAACAACTGTGTTCTTTATAAACTTTAATAAGCCCAAATTATATATTTAGTACCTTGCCATAAGTGTTATAAAATTAAATGTTTTTAAAACAATGCTTTCATTAACGCATCAGTGGCCGAGTGGCAAAGCGCTCGGCTAGATACCTGAAGGTTCCGGGTTCAATTCCCAGGTCGGACAAAGTTTGTTTTGGATTTTTCGATGCATACCTTGGTTTGTGATCACCAACCCACATTTGACAAGGGTGGTGATTAAGCCATTACCTATTAATTTGTTGTGATGACTTGAGTTTAATGATGGAGGCCTTTGCCCAGCAGTGGGTCATAGACCTCTCCAAGTGCATGCCCTGTGTCGCTGCTGCTCGACACCGGGCTGAACAATACTTTACTTATATATCTAATATACTCATATAATAATTTACAGAAAAAAATCGAAGCGTGACCTCTTCAATATTTTGCGGTCGGAGGAAACTGCCAGCAGCCGACCGAAGCCGAGTGCTGGAACAGCAACATCATCGTTCGCTAGCCGGGTCTCGACGGGGACCTCCCGCCGCACTGCAGTGAGCAGCGGGGAATATTTTGTACACCTGAAGGTCTACAAAACGAGTGACTACGTATCGAACCCCGTCGAGGTTCGATACAAGACAGCGCTAGCGTCGGTAAGGTTGCAGTGCGACGACACCTCCCCGCCCTGGGAAGCACTGCAGGGCTTCCTGGCGCAAGCCTGGGAGGTATTTGAAGATTCGGAGCCGGTTTACTATTCTGATAAAATTAATATTAAATAATTTTATATAGGAATTGGTATAGGTTTATTTCATTATTATTAGGTCCGGACTCCGAATGTAGCATATACAGTTATATTTAAGTAATATATTCATTTAGATTTACAAGACATTGATTGATCATTTAACTCATCCGTTAAAAAATATTTTTTAATCGTTATTAAAATGCCTTTCTGTGCGACGTGTAACATATCAGTCCATAGTAAATCGTGGGTGGGTCATTTGAGAAGTAATTTGCATAAGCAAAGTTGTGAGTCAATAAAACATAGCGAAGGTACTGAAATAGTTACTTCCGCATTTCGCAATCGTATCGTAACATATAAAATAGTAGCCATACATGATTTTCAGTTAACGTCTGTGGATAGGTTTTTAGATGAAATACGTAACAAATTAAAATCGCTCTTAGATGAATTTCTCATAAAACATACATGCGCGAAAGTAAATTTTGAATTATTTGCAACATTTTTACAATTTAAAGATAATTCACAATCAATTAAATCATTCGGAACGAAAAATAAAATATTATACTACAATTACGACTTTGAAAATATGTACTCTGAGGTAGTTAATTATCTAAAAAAACGTATTGAAGAATTTGAGGACCGTGATAGTGGATGGACATTTTTAAACAATTTGCATATTGAGGTCAATCTAAATAAATATCAGCCACTTGAAGGCTCAAGTTTCATTCCATTGCCTAAATCAATTCAATTAAAAAAGGCATGTCTTAATATTGCAAATAAAGATCAGTGTTGTTTTTTATGGTGTGTGACAGCTGCTCTCCACCCAGCTAGGACACATGCAGAAAGAGTATCATCTTATCCTCATTATCGTGAGTTGTTTAATATTTCTAGAATGTGTTTTCCTGTTACTTTTCGCGATATAAAGATCTTCGAAAATAATAATCCTAATATAAAGTTTATAATTTACGGCTTAAAAAATAATAAAACCATTATAGGTCCTCTATATAAATCAGACATCGATATGAAATGCAAAAACAAAATTATACATTTATTGTTTCTCGAAGATGGTAGTAACACTCATTACTGTTTGATTAAAGACTGTTCCAGACTTTTTAGAAGTCAAATCACTTCCCACCACAACAAGTTATATTTCTGTGATTTGTGTCTTATATTTTTCAATACTTCAGAAGAAGTCGATAGCCATTTGTGTAGCGGTGTAGTGACAGTATTACCCGATAAAGGTTCGGTTATTAAATTTAAAAACTATAACCGTAAACAAAATATATCATTTTGTATCTATGCTGATTTTGAATCAATGTTGCAAACTAATTCCTGATACCACTTGTTCTACTAGTAACAACACGACTACGTTACATCACCATGTACCTGTAGCGTTTGCATATTATATTGTTTGTTGTGATGATTCGAGTTATAATCGTTATGTATCACATCGAGGGCCTGATTGTGTTACGCGATTTGTAGAGTCAGTACTAAAAGATGTTAAAAAAATATATGAAATAGTAAGTTCAAACGCTCCGATGATATTTACTGACAAGGACAAATCCGATTTTAACAAAACAACACGATGCCACATTTGTCAAAATTTTGTGTTTTCTGACAAAGTTCGCGATCATTGCCACGTAACGGGCCGATATCGTGGAGCCGCGCATCCTTTTTGCAATTTGCAATATAAACGAGCTTCATTTGTTCCGATATTTTTTCACAACTTTGCTGGATACGACTGTCACTTATTTATTAAAGCGTTAGGTGAGGCTCCTGGAAGTATAAAAATAATTCCAAAAAATAAAGAAAATTATATTTCATTTACAAAGTTTGTGCCAGTTTCAAATAACGAGTTTTTTCAACTTCGTTTTAAAGATTCATTCAAGTTTTTGGCAACCAGCTTAAGCAAATTAGCGGATACTTTGGAGCCAGAAGACTTCAAATATTTAAAAAAAAACTTTCCTTGTGAACTTAAATTAAAGCTGCTCACTCGTAAGGGCATATATCCATATGAATATATGACCTCATGGGAACGATATCAAGAACAGTCACTTCCAGAAAAAAAATATTTTTATAGTTCACTCAATGATCAAGATATTTCTGAAGACGATTACCGTCATGCACATTTAATTTGGTCAACATTTAATATTTTAGATTTAGGAAGTTATACGGATTTATATTTGAAAAGTGATGTGCTTTTATTAGCGGACATTTTTGAAAAGTTTAGACGGACTTGCAAACGTCACTATCAATTAGATCCAGCTTTCTATTTAACCGCGCCGAGTTTATCCTTTGACGCGATGTTATTAAAGACAGGGATACAGCTCGAACTTATTGATAATTTATCCGAATCCGAATCCGGTCCGAATGTTACAGAGTGGTATTAGAGGTGGTGTTTGTTTATGCTCACATAGATATGCTAAAGCAAATAATGTTTTTTTACCAGATTATGACAATTCTGTACCTAGTTCTTATATAACATATATTGATTGCAATAATTTGTATGGTCATAGTATGTCTCAATACTTACCATTGAACAGTTTTCGGTTTCTAGAACAACACGAGATTGATAATTTAGATGTTCGACAAATTTCATCAGAGGCAGAATATGGTTTTATACTTGAAGTGGATTTAGAATATCCAAAGCATTTACATAATTTACATAATGATTTACCATTTTGTCCAGAAAAATGCATTCCACCAGGAGGAAAAAATCATAAACTCGTTCCTAACTTATATGAGAAATTTGAATATGTCATACATTATATTCATCTAAAAACTTGTTTAAAACATGGATTGATACTGAAGAAAATTCATCGAGTTATCACTTTCAGACAAAGTCCGTATCTGAAACAATACATTGATTTAAATACAACACTAAGACAGAGTAGTTCATCAACTTTTGAACAAGATTTTTTCAAACTTTTGAATAATAGTGTGTTTGGAAAAACATTAGAAAATACTGAAAAACGTGTCAATATTCATTTAGTTAATCAGTGGTCAGATCAGGACAATGTAACTAAAAAAAGAAAAGTGCGCAACAGCTTATTGCACGTCCAAATTTTCATATCTCTTCGGTATTTACAGAAAATTTAGTGGCAGTGCAGCTAAAACCCGAGCAAATAATTATGAACAAACCAATATACATTGGCTTCACTGTTTTAGAATTATCAAAAAGCCATATGTATGATTTCCATTATTCGATTATTAAACCTTTTTACAACAATAATGTACAGATGTGTTACACGGACACCGACAGCTTTGTTTACCACATACAAACAGATGATTTTTATAAAGATTTAAAAAATATTTTTTTACCTTATTTTGATACAAGTAATTATTGTAAAACTAATCAATATAGCTTACCAATTCAAAATAAAAAAGTTCCGGGCTTATTTAAAGACGAAATGAGAGGAAAAATAATATCTGAATTTGTAGGGCTTCGTTCAAAGCTATACTGCATTAAAACTATAGACAGCACAATTAAGAAAGCAAAGGGCATTAAAAAAAACATCGTACGTAAGTTCAATGTTACAGATTATGAAAAAACACTTTTTAATGGAGACATTGTTCGTAGAACAAATATTCTGTTTAAATCAATTAAACACGAAATCTTTACATGTGCTGTAAATAAAATTGCTTTATCTAGCGATGATGATAAGCGATTAATATTAAATGACAAAGTTTCTACTAAAGCATGGGGACATACCAGTATATTGAATTTTTAACATTTTTCTTGTTATACATTTTCTATAAATTGTTGAATTATATTTCATATTTGCTAATTCAAAAAAGGATATGTTATGTCTTAGATATGTAAATTCAAAATGTGAGTACATCATCAATGTTATGTTAATATGAGCTACATCAATGCTTTAATAAAGTTTATAAAATATTAATAGAATTATGTTTGTCTTGTATAAAATATAATGTAATTGTGCTACATTAATAATACGTACCTAATGAGGTTCATAAAATATTAATAAAATTATGTTTGTTTTGTATAAAATATAATGTAATTGTGCTACATCAATACTACGTACTTAATAAAGTTCATTAAATATTAATAAAATATATATTATGTTTGTCTTGTATAAAATATAATGTAATTGTACTACATCAATATTATAAAGTTCATAGAATATTAATAAAATATTACCTATGTTTGTCTTGTAAATATAATGTAATTGTGCTACATCAATACAACTACCTAATAAAGTTCATAAAATATTAATATTTGTTTCCTTTGTATAACCTTAATACTTCATCATCATAATCAGCTCATTTTATGTCTCCACTGCTGGGGCACGATTCTTCCCTATGGATGGATATGGAGAACGGGTATAATACCCGCGGGTCCATTGTGGATTGGTGGTTGTTGATTATAGCTAATGCAGCTGGGAACAACGACATAACATGACTAACATGCCTTCCGAAGCACGAAGGAGCTCGAGATGATAAGTTTTTGGTCACCCATCCGGTGACCGACTTTGCAAAGTTGCACAAGTTGTTACAATCTTAGCAATTGTAGAGCGAGCGCGTTAACCACTGTGCAAATTGAGCTTCTTTCTACTTACCTAATTATTGTTTTTTCATGATATCAAGAATGCTATAAAGGCAAGTTCAAACCTGAATTGCACAGCGACGCAAAAGCGCCTAATGTGCAAATAAATTACGTATCAATAATTCACTCTAAAGTCGAAAATAGGTAACAAGGTCGAGTCCTGACAAGTTTGCGTTTCATGGCACGCGTTTGCTGCTGTCTCAGCAATAGGAATTAATTTACATACAAACTCACACATGTCAATGCCTTTATAATATAAAATAGCATCATACTGAAATACAAATTTATTTACTTATGAACAGTGTGGTAAACAGCAACAAAGCAGCATTTCAATATCATGGTAAGTTATTTTAGGAAGCTCAATTCTACGTGATGATTATAAGGTCTAGGTGTAAGTGTATAGATTTACAGTAATTAACTATTCTTTTATTTTATTTTTTCAGAATTCCCAAGGCAACAGTACCGAGGACATCGTACCAAGCCAAAGCTTACTCCATGTGGCAAGCAAAGGCCTTGAACGATCGACTGTACGATCACCTTCTCCAGTCTTGCAAGACGCGCAAGACCCGCTAGAGGGATTCAGTCAAATGTTCCCGCCTTGGTTGGTAGAACGACCGGATTCGCCGTTACATCATAAGATTTGCAAACGACAAACGGCTTCCAAAAGGCAACCGAAGAAAAGAAGCTTTTTGAAGAATTTTCATGGGCAGCAGCAATCGTTTGTTCTAAAAAGTGCTAAAACTAAAGGACGGCGGCTGATAAAGATACAAATAATAGACTTAGAATCGCAAGTGTCTAGTGAGTCGGACGATGATAATACTCTCCTTAGTGCACAATATGTGGTGACTGATGACCTAGACCAAATTATGGACCAAACGGAGAGTGTTATAAATAATATATCGAAAAAGTTGTGTGGGTATAGCTATAGTTTTTAAAACTATCACTAGACAATGATTTTGTAAATTAAATTTCTCAAGTAAACGCACAAGTTACGCATAAGCGTAACAATTTTAGTTACGTATAAGTCTACAGAGATACATTTTATTAATAAAATTATGTTAAGTATATCACAGAATAGATAATAAAAGTTGGTTATAATTATGTTTAATGTAATAGTTTAGTAAGTTTTCATGTATTTCATGTTTCAATAATACATCCAATTAAAAATGATTACTTTGTTTCATTTATGAATACTTATGATTAGGAATAACATACGAAAATAAAACGAGTATTTTTTTATTTAAATTATCATTTATTGCAATTATTCAAAAAATGATAAGTAAGTTACATTTTGCATTTTAAAATTAACTTAGTCTTATCCTATGATTTAAAAAATACTTATTTATTTATAATTTTTTTTTTATTTAAACTACAAAATTACACTTTAAAAACATAAATATTGTTATGATGATACCACATTTTTAGACTTAACACATTTTTTAATGCACAAATCTTTTTATGATGGACACAATTAAAAGTTTTATTTTCCTTATCACAATAATCATTAAATAATGTTAAAAACTTGGGACAACCTTTTTCACCTAGTTCTATTATTTCACAATCTTGACATAGCTCCCGAATCCACTCAATTTTTTCCAATCCCTTGATTAATACTTTTTTACCACTTAAATACGGGACAATTTCCCTTCGAAATTCATAATAATCGATGAATCCTTCGCTCCATGTGAGTCCACGATTTTTTTCCAACCATCTTACTTGCTTTTTTTCGTCAACTGAGAGTTTTTTAAATGTATAGGGTGGTTTGATTAAGAATGTCTGTGTATGATCTTCAGTTGCTATTGCTAACTCTTTGATAATAAATTTATTTTTAAAATCTTTAAATCCTTGCAAATCTACGATTATTGTATTGCCGTTCATGATATCTTCTTCACAATATTGCTTAAAGGTTTGTATTCAAATATACAATCGTTCAGTATCAGACAATATGCTGCGGTCTGATCAGGAATCTCTTGATCTGCTTCGATTTCAACTCTCACATCAATTGATCCTTTTAGCGTTTCGTGTTGGCGAGAACAGTCAACAACAAATAAGGGAGCAATATCTTTGAATTCTTTTAGGCTCATCAACGGTTCTGGTCGACGTCCGTGATAAGAATGATGGAATCTAGCATACTGTTCATATATTAATTGATATTCAGTCCTTCATAAGGGTAATATGATGAATTTAAAAATACTCTTACATCGCGTATTAAGCAATGGTCAAACTCTGCCATCGACATTACTGCATTATGTTTACGGTTCGTTTGTAAAGCAATAATTACAAATCGTGGTTTCTCTATTTGTGACGAAGTTTTTATAGACCAAGTGTGTTTACGGGTTTTGGGAAGTAATGGATACTCATACAAGTCCCAATTACGAAATGCTATGGTTATAGGACGATCTTTTTCTAAATGCATTAATAAATTTATTCTTTCACGATCTGACACCTTAATGTGCGGAACTCGCCAAACGATTTTACTTATTACAATATCTTCGACAACTTCACCTGCATTTAATTTTAAAACATTAAGATTTGTATTGCTTCTCAAAAGTACTAACTCATGTTTACAGTTCATTACAATTTTTTCATAATCTTCTGCAAAACCTAATATTTTATTCAATGGTATAGATGTGGAAAATACTCCATTGTTGTCAGTGTTTGTACCTGTAGTAGACCATCCCCAAACTTTTGCGCATTTGGACTCATTTTCATTCAACGAAAGATAAGACTTGATAGTTGTAGTAATTCCTGCATTTTTAACTTTATCTATTTCTACTCCGTTGAGCTCATATCGGATGTCTTGGAAAAGAAATAACGCTGGGTTATTCACAAAATGCACACTGGTCACATTTTCTTTTTCTTTAGTAGTGCTGTTATATTTGTAAACATCCGCTCTGCCCTCAATATACAAACTGCTGAGTGCAGGCAGAACGTACAAATCTTGCTGATTAATGGGTATTCGTATTTCATCGTTCTTGTTGAAACTTGTCACGTATGGTTTGTACGAATGGTATTCAAAACTTTCAATACGGTTATCATATGACGCTGGTTGACAAATATTTAAAATATTCATTTTAACAAGCCTATTAATTTAAGGAATTCCTTATTACTTTTAGTTAGCTTCTTTTTTATACGGAGCGGTGTTCCTTTATGAGTTGACCTCTTAGAACTGACTTGAACAGTAGATGGAGGTAAGTTTATATTAAAATTTAACATTTTTTTTTTAAATGTAAACACAACTGTACTTCTTCACCACGCAAATTGATTGGCTTATTTTCAGTGTCTAACAACCTTATATTAATAGCACTTATTGAACTTTGGTTGACTGGAAAATAAATTAAGTTTTTAGGTATTTCAATAATTCTATAACCTGGTGGTACGTTTGGTACAAATTCGTAAATTATATGACTTGCTTTTCCATTCACAAATGATCCGCTGATTACATCACATTCGATGCGCACGATTGTTGTTGATAAAATGCTGACAGGATACCGAGAATCAGTTACTGTTAGCCTTTACTGTTTCCATACCAAATCCCAAAATTTTGCTTAGGGAGTCATTTTTATCGAAGCGAACATCTTCAGAACAGTAAATTCTTGTTTTTAATGTATTGTTATTGCAAGTTAATTTTAACGCAGCATTCTTGATGTTACTTTTAAGAAAATCACAAATATCTTGAAGTTCATATGATCCTTCAGGTATTTCAATAACTTCATCTTTACCATAATAAAATTTATTATTTCTTTCATCAATATTAGGAATGGAGTTAAAAGTAGAAAAATACAAGAGTCCACATTCATATTCTCCTTGTAATTGTAAAGTAGGGGAGTAGTTTGTTATCAAGGATTCTCCTCTGCCAGTTATTGACACAGTGAAAGACATTTTTGTACTGACAAAGCTTTTTTATTTCATACTTATTATAAATGTTTTTTCCAATAGTTTTTTAAAAATTTCAAACAAAGATGACCACAGTTTATAGTTCCAAACTTTTGATACTGTACATAATTATAGTTTACAGTCATGTACCTTAAATAATTTATCAATTCTAACGGTGGCTTTAGATTGCCAAAACTATCATAATATTCACAATAGTCATTTTGCTTAACATAGGCTACCCAATGAGTTCCAGGGTTATCAGATCTATCTAAATTTATTATAGCACACTCGATCTTTCTTGGTTTTGAAGGAAGTGTATCTCTCATGAAAACTCCTCGAAAGTATGGAATATCAGTAGCATGCTCCAATATATCGAAATTAGTGAGAGGGCGTCTGGGTAGCCGTTTCATTAGTTTTTTGAAGGATTCAGATATAAACCAGTTCCTTTTTTATGGGGCTTGATATACAATCCTTTTCCTAGAGCTACAGCTTCCATCATCTTGTTATGTCGTTCAGATTCTTGAAGATTTTTCTGAGCTGCCTTGTAATCATTGACAGCTTTTGCTATTCCAGCTGCACCTCCAGCAAGTGACCCAAGAGCTGATAACCCAGCGAAAATTGGAATCAGAGGTAAGAAACCACCACTTTTAGGAATAGGAATACACCGGGGCAACCGTATTCCTTTTTTATTTGTAAACAATTTTTTCGCAGCTGCTTGAGCCAATTTTATAGCAGTATGATTGTCTTTAGATTTTAATTTTTTTAATTTTGACTGTATTTTTTTTACAACTGACATAAATGATCTAACTCCAGCTCCAGCCTTAAGTTTTGCTTTCATTGCTTTTTTTACAATCCATGAAGCTACTTTTTCTCGTTTTCCAGCATCCTTTGATTTCAATCTTTTCTTAGCCATATTCAAAAGTTGTAAATCGGCTTTATGTCGAACACTCAAATCACTGTTATTATAAGCAATGTCGTGATACATACAAGCTTCGTCTAATTTATTTATACCTCGGTCACCTTTTTGTAATCGTTTTTGAAGTTTTGTCCCGGGACCACAAAACTGATAACCAGGGAGATGTAACTCAAACGGTAATTTATTTATTAAGTTGTTAATAATACCACTTCCTTCCTTCATTGAGGTTTTTCGAGTGAGTTATATCTAATAGCAATGCCTTATTTATATTACAAAACAAGCGCATTTTTGTCCACCCAACTATTTTCTTCATCGCTGAGACCTAACCATTTAACAAAAAGTTTTCTTACTTTTCTTTTTAAAACTTTTTCAATGAGATAAAGATCGGGAAAGTTAGTTCTTTGTAATTCATATTCGTAGAAAGATCCTAAAATCCTCTGTTTGTGTTTATCTTCTAAATGGTAAGTAGGTGGATGCGTATTATTTACCTTAACTATAACAAATATCTCCGTTGACCAGTTAGGAGTATAACCTTTGTAAAAATCTCCTTTATATTTGCTAATACGAACATGATCACCAAGTTAAAACTTAGGTTTACGAACTATTTTAGGTTTTTGTGTTTTAATTATGTTAGACTTTACAACCATCTGGTTTTCTTTGTTAACTTCAATAGGTTTAAATTTTGTTATACGGTGAGTAGTATTATTATAGTTTTCAACAACCGAATCTAAATTTTGACCCAGCCATCGGTAATGACCGTGCAAACTGAAAAGTTTGTAAAGGTTTTGTTTTAACGTTCGTATTACTCGTTCTACAATAGAAGCTTTTTTTACAGAGTAGGTAGAATAATGATTTATATTATATTTTACTAATAATTTTTTGAAAGTATCATTATAAAACTCCTTGCCTTGATCAGTTTGTAAATATTTAGGTTTTCGTAAAGAATTGGTTAGTATCTTTTGCAACGCATGTGTAACACATTGCTTCTCTTTTGATTTTAGAGGATTTACCCACACATATTTTGACAAAGTATCTATAACTATCAAAATGTATTTGAATCCTTTATTAAAATATGAATATTTCTGAAAATCCATAAGGTCAGCTTGCCATAAATCATCTAATCCTTTAATGATTGTACATCGACGCGGAAAATTTCTTCTCGCCGCTTTGTGAAGTTCAATGACGATGTCTTTTTTACTCATTTTTATTTTTTTGTTCAATCAAATGATCTATCTCTGTTTTAGTATAATATAAATTACCTAAACGATTCGAAGCCGCCTTTTCCAAGTTATTAAGATACTTTTTAACATCAAGGGATACTTTTTTTATTTCGTCTCTTATTTCTTGAATTGTTTTGTCTAAATAAGCTTTATTTACTGCTTCGTCATCTTCTTCCGGAGACGTCAAACCTTTCAGTTTTGATGATTTCAAATCGAAATGTCCTGTATCTGACTTCACTAATGTATCGCTAAAATTATCAATATATTCTGCTAATCGTAGACGCTTGTGAATATGATGCCCAAACTTGTCAATGTTCATTGCGTCACTGAGGGGTTATTCATACTGAAACATTTCCCTGTCGAACGTTCTTTATATTTTACCTCTTTGATTATTCCTGCTTCCCACAGTTCTTCCATAATTGCGATAATTTCATTGTCTAAGCCAGTGTTGCCCGCATCTCGTGAGGCGATTAATATTTTCAAACGTTCTACTAACTCATTTGGATCATCCCAATAAACCAAGTCCGTATTTTTTTTTAACTTTTTTTAGTACTTTAATACCTTCTCCATGTGAAAGACTTTCCACACTTGTAGTTGCATTTCTAGCAAATTTAAATAAAGGTTTTATAATATTCATGTATTTAAATCCTTTATTGCTTTTTATTGGTTTGGATGAATCATAATTGCGTCTGTGTGCATTAGTTTCTAATAAAAGTAATTTATAATTATTTAAATCTTTCTCTGTAGTAATTTTTAAATTTGGTTTCATTTTAAACAAAAGCTCTTTCAATCCATCTGTTTTATTCAATGTGTACGTTCCTATTTTTAGGATTTTCCCATCATCATAAACACGGGTTTTACCAAGCATCAATTTCCCTCGTTCATTTCTAATTCCAAAAGTTATATTACCCATTACACCCGATGATGTTGACCATGATAGTGTATGATCTTTAACGTTTGGTGATGACTGAAAAGACTTGAATGATCCCTCGCTGACATTGTGATCTACGGATGGTGATACTGTAATTGTATTGTTTTTGTGTAAGTCATTGTCAGATTCTATTTCTTCTTCTTCTTCACTATATATATCATTGAAGTCTTCACTAGAAGAGGACAAGGTCTCGCTTTGATCTTTCTTATTTTTTTTCACAGAAGTCATAGATTGATTATTATGCTCTTGATGTTTTTCTTCATTTTTATTAACTAACAAGGTAAGAGGGTCAACTATAGGCTTAAATATGGTTTCCAGAGCCATATTATTCGAATTTCTTGCTTCCTTTATCATCTCAACTTTTCTTTTTACAGCTGCAGCAGATTTTACAATTTGTTGTTTCAAATTTTTCTCCATTTTAGATAGGGTACTGCTTGATCCTGAATCACAAATGAGAGTAATTCATTCACAGTGTAACAACCTGTTATGTACGTTAGTCTAGTATTATAAATGTATCAAATGTCGACCTGTAGCATCCGTTATTTCTTTCACAATCTTTATTTATCACAAGATAATTGTACGGCTTATTCCAAACAGCTGAGCACATTTCTCGAAATTGAGACCAGGAAATATCAGTACCAACATGCTCATCATAAACGTGTTTTAAATTAATGTCATCTTGTTTAAATAATATAATGAGATTTGCATTGTCCCTTACAAGCTGTTTGGGTATTTTCGTATAAGTCTGATTGATATAAAAAGAATCAATGTTTTTATGACGTCCCATAGCAAAATAATCCCTTATGTTATTTTGATTTTCGCATGCAACGTCGTCAAAAATGATAATGGAATCAGGTAAAGCCTCATGTGGACTCAATATTTCACTATTATGGTTGTATTTATGATATGAAATTCCTGGCACCATATCTAAAACTTTTTCTAGAAATACGTATTTCGTCTGGTACAAGGATTTTGAATAAACATACAGGTTACGAAAATGTAAACCCTCTTTATGCAGTAATAAACTTATAACTAAATTGGTTTTCCCACAATTTGATGGACCGCAAACGACACAGCGAATTGTATTGGGTAGTAATCTACCATGTCGATTTGTCTCAGTCGGTAAAGGAGAACAAAGGCACTCTAATTTTAGAGATTGTTTTTGTTTCACAAACTTCATCATCAGTTGATAGCTGTAGAAGACTATAGAGCTATGAGGTTTTTAATTGAATGCGTTAAAATCATGATACATAGATTTTATATAAACAGAGAGGCTGTGCTCGGTGCGTGATCTTACCACAGACCGCAGGAAGGTATCACCTTCATTCGTTCGGGCTCGTGCCCGAGCCCTCACTCGCTGCGGTGGGGTAGAATACCCAATAACTCCCTACTAATAGGTACTTATAATTTTTAGAAAAAAAATGTTTTGTCGTTTAAAATTATACAAATCATACCGAAATGTGGAAAACTATTTCGCCTACAAACTGAACATAATATGAAATTTTTATTTTTTGAAACCGTGCAGGAGCATGTTTCAGCTAATTTTTGATGAGTTGTTCTATTTTGTTAACTTTTTCGTTCGTTGTATTTTTCACTGCATCTGTAATATTCATTAAATATTATTTTTCAAAAAAATTTAGAATATTATTAAGTAAAACCGGCCAAGTGTGAGTCGGACTCACGCACAAAGGGTTCCGTACCATTAAAACAGCAAAAAAATCACGTTTGTTGTATGGGATCCCCCTTAAATATTTATTTTAGTGACACTTTAAAACGCATACTGTTTATTGTCATAATTTCGATTGCCATACATCATATGGCATAAAAATCAAAAAGCATAATATTTTTTTGTTTAATATTTTATTATGCATAAATATAATAACGCAGAATTGTTGAAAGGCATAATGTAAAAAATCATAATCGTTAAAATCTATGTTTTTGTTTGACATAATTTTATTAAGCATACTTTAAAACGCATAATTTTACTATGCATAACTGTTAACATTCATAATTTTGTTTTGAATCACAAATGAACTAATTTCAAAGGATATAACATTCATTGGATATAATTTTTACTTGGTATAAATACACTTCATAAAACAACATTACGTATATTATTAACTTGCTATAATTTTACTACGTTAAATTATGTATTTTTTTTATATAAATAGCATTTTAACCTTAATTTGATTTAAAATATAGTCTTAAAAAGTTAATACGTTGTGTTTTTAGTAATGTTGTGCTACAAAAGTCAGTGACAGAAACGAATCGCTGCAAATCCGACTCCACGTAGTCTTGTCTGTCCTACCCCTAGAGTGTAATTTAGAAGCGCGTAGGCGCGGAGGGGCGAGGCGGCCCGCGAGCTGAGGAGCAGGTGAGATTTTTTCGCCGGCCAGCAAGCTGAAGCTGCGGTGGAGAGCGAAAACCACCTGCGACAATAAGCTCGCGTGGGACCGCTGGAGCCCCGCAGCGCCGGAGCCGTGACAGAAACCATGCCTGCTGCATGTTGTATGCTTGCTTGCATGGTTCATGCTTGCTTGCATGCTGCTAGCTTGCTTGCCTGCTGCTTGCTTGCTTGCATGCTGCTTGCATGCTGCTTACATGCCGCATGCTTGCTGCATGCATGCATGATAAGAAGATGCATGATGATCCAAGTATTATTCCTTAAGAATATATGGATTTTGTCAGTTTAAGCTTATCAAACTTATGCCTTTTAAATGTTATGGCAAATTTAAATTATGCCTTTTGTTAATTATGATTATTACAATTATGCCTTTCCATGATTATGCCTTACAGATTTCGGCCATATGATGATATGCGTTATGAAGTTATGCTAGAAAGACTTATGGCACGTGACGATTATGGCCATGAACATTATGCATTTTCAGTTTATGCCTAAAAACGTTATGCGTTTCAATAGGTAACCATTTATTTTATTGTTTTTTTTAATATTTGTTATAGTGGCAACAGAAACACATCATCTGTGAAAATTTTAATTGTCTAACTATCACGGTTCATGAGATACAGCCTAGTGACAGACGGACAGCGGAGTCTTAGTAATTGGGTCCTCTAAGGCGCGGGACACATAGAACAGACGTAAGACGCAGACGGGGCGCAGACAAATGTCTCTTCCTCGTCCTTTTCATGCAAAATGTATAGAAGCGTCGCAATCCAAAACATATAGAAAAGACAGGGCGGGGGCACGACGTTTACTTGTCTTCGCCCAATTGTAAAACATACAGAAAGGACGGGGCACCGTCGCGAGCGGACGAGGGAGGGGAGAGGGCGGGACTCGCGCGTCGCTGTTACACACTAGGGTTGCCACCCGTACTCTCTTATAAAGTATTGTACATTATTTCGGATACAATGCAATGTAATGCATTTATTGTTCTCACAATAAAGTACGTGAAACTACTTTATTTCACATATTTTATTTCTCTGGGATTCTTTTTACATAAAACCAGTGATCGGATTAGGTAGTGCAATTCAGGGTAAACGACCTCAAACATTATAGATACGCCCGGATTGCGGGATTTCGGAAATATTCTATACGTGTAAAATACATTTTCTCTTGTTAGAAATTATAAAAAAAAAAGATATTTATTATAGGGAAGAAATAAAAAACATTGGTTCTGTAAATACTTTTTAATATTTTAAAACGTGCTAGCAATCAATTACGAATAAAAGGGTTTACACAACATAAACAACATAGACAAAACGTGCAAATGAGACAGCGCGCACATTTTCTTCATTTTTTTTTTTTCTTTTTCTTCTTTTTTTTTTCTCGCACTTATAATGTTTATGGGTGACGTCACCAGAGACGTCACCTGGCACGTCTCTATTACAAAAGTGATTTATTGCACCGACTAAAGCTAAAACTAATAACACATGGAACAATAAATAATTACTTACTAAAAATAAATGTGTACAATTTTTTTTCTTGAATTTTCAAATAGTAGGTACTATATTTTTAGCAATGTTTTGAAAAAAATACTATTTTACCTTCAAAAAAAGGTGGCAACCCTACGCATCACGACCGTGCCTCGTCTGTTCTATATGTTTTAAAAAGTCGCGACGGTGCCCCGTCTGTGCCCCGTCGGTGCCTTACGACTTTTCTGTGTGTCCCGCGCCTTAGGGTACGGTACCCTAAAAGATATCCCCAACATTAAAAATGCGAAACAATCTTCAGAGTGAACGAGAGTGCGGCAACTTCATACATGAGCTCCGAAACGCACGCACACAAGCTCGTAGTTTACCTAAATTAACACACAGAAAAAAGCACGGGAAAGGAGTACGCGATGACGCGGGCTGTCCCCGCAAACGCGGATCGGGCAGCATATGTTGCTGTAGTAACGGAGAATAACAAGTATGTCACTGAGCGCTGCCGATCAGTATACACGAATTCTTTTGGGTTTGGGTGTCGCGATTGCGAGTTTTTTTGCTTATAGGTGCCTATTGAAAATGTCTGGAAAAAATACCTGTTGTGTATGAGGATGTCTCAACACACACAACCATAATCCCAGTTTGTCCTTTTTTACTTTGCCAACAAATATAACAAGGTAAGTTTATAATATAGAAAACACCCAAATTCACACAATAATAAATTAACTACGTGTGACTGAACCCTAGCCGGTAAGTACAGCTCGGTACGTCGATTCAACGTCACGGCACTGTTGCCGCACTCTCGTTCACTCTGCAATCTTGGTCAATATTTTCAGCTGATCACATAGCTTAGGGATATGCATGCCAATCTCGATCAGACCAACTGAAAGATGGCTGGCTCATTATAGAATATTTTTTATTGATTTAGGTGATTTGCGGTCGGTAAAATAACTACTAACTTATTACACAATTACGAAGATTTAGTTCACAGAATGGTTTTCTCTGTGACCTTTTCCCATAATAGTTAAAGTCCTTGGAAAGGCAGTCATCTAGTAAAGTTTTCATTACCCGAGATACTTTATTAGATGTAACTCTTCCACTTATGGACTGGTCATCAAATATGAAACCTGAAATGTGATGACAAATTACGTCAGATAAAAATTATATTTTAATTTTAAAAAAAATTATTAATATTTTTTTTATTAATTATATTTTAAGGGGTTAAAGTTACTCGCATCCGTGAGTTTACCCTTAGGACCCTACACGTGACCTCTGAGTGGTAGAGCCACGCTGCGTTGCAGCACGAAATGGGCCGGCTCGCCCGGCGTAATACCCTCTCACAGAATATCGGCGTGAAACAACGGCACTCGTTGCTATTGTGTTTCGTCTGGTAAGTGAAAGTACCTGAGCCTCACCTCTCACCCCTCCCCCCTCCCAATTCCTACTCCCTCCTCAAAGTCCAACTCCTTCCTCAAGGCCGGCAACGCATCTGCGATTCCTCTAGTTTTGCGGGTGTCCATGGGCGGTGGTGATTGCTTCCCATCAGGTGACCCGCCTGCTCGTTTGCCTCCTTCTAATATTAAAAAAAAATATTTCTAGATGAAAAAATTCCCGTGACGGATATTGAGGATCAGCCGTTGTCTATGCTGCGGTCTAAGCAGAGAGAGACGGAGGTCTCTGACAACGACGCTGATTGGACGGCGGCCGGCGATCATAGCGATGGTAATGTTGTTCAAATAAATATGCACTTTTGTATACTAATATGCAAGAGAGAAGGGCAGATATTCAACCTGAAAATAACAGTTAAGGTCCAGATGGAAATCGAACCCACGATCTTGGATTACCGGTCCAATGCTCCGACCGCTGAGCTACCGAGACTTCAGAAGACTCGTCGTTACATTTTTCTAGTACGTGTATTTATATTACGTTTTTTGTGATTTACGTTGCAAACCAGCGAGCGGTATTACGTCACTGTGAAGGTACCCCCACAATTACCCTCACAACCTTTATAAATCAATAAACACGTAATTTCTTAGTGTAATAAAAAATAAGTTGATGTTTTAAAGAACTGTTGCGTGATTACATTTAATGTTCTGGATTTATTTATTATCACTTACACACCTCATTGCATATTACAGATGAAACCACAAAACCGATGAAATCAAATACCAAAAAGTTTTCATGCGACGTATGCCAAAAGAGGTTCAGTAACAAAGGCTCCATAGAGGTCCACATGCGAATTCACACCGGCGAGAAGACCTACCAATACCAGTTGTGCAACCACAAGTTCGTTCACGACAAAGCGTTCAACACATCAAACAAACAAAACATCACACTGGGTCATTGCGAGAAAGAGTTTCACTGTAAAAAAAGATTGAAGGAACACCTCAAAACGCATACTGAAATAAAAAGGAATAAAAAGAAATACATATGTGAAGTTTGCAACAAACCCTTTGATTGCAATAAGTGGTTGGAGTCTCATATGCGCGTGCATACCGGTGAACGACCGATTTCATGCGACGTGTGTAAAAAGTCGTTTTCAAGCAACGGTAGCTTGAAGATACACATACGAGTGCATAACGGTGAGAAACCTTATGTATGTGAGGTATGTAACCGTTCCTTCAGAGAGAAGGGGACGCTCAAAAGGCACATGAGAGTGCATACTGGTGTCAAACCCTATGTATGTGAGGTCTGTAACCGTTGCTTCAGAGAGACGGGGAATCTGAAAAATCACATGAGACTGCATACTGGTGTCAAACCCTATGTATGTGAGGTCTGTAACCGTTGCTTCAGAGAGACGGGGGCGCTCAAAAAGCACATGAGAGTGCATACCGGTGTCAAACCCTATGTATGTGAGGTCTGTAACCGTTGCTTCAGAGAGACGGGGGCGCTCAAAAGGCACATGATAGTGCATACTGGTGTCAAACCCTATGTATGTGAGGTCTGTAACCGTTGCTTCAGAGAGACGGGGGCGCTCAAAAGGCACATGATAGTGCATACTGGTGTCAAACCCTATGTATGTGAGGTCTGTAACCGTTGCTTCAGTGCGACAGGGACGCTCAAAAGGCACATGAGAGTGCATACGGTTGAGAAGCCGTTCTCATGTGATGTTTGTAACACTAAATTCACTACAAGTAGTAGTTTGAACAGGCATACACTGCTCAACTCTCATAGATCAGCTTTGTCATTGCATTCGGAAATAATATAGGTTCTGACGAGTCTATAAAAAGACTTCTCAAGGGGGTGTATCAACTAAAACCCTTAAGACCCAAATACCACACATGGGATCCGCAGATGGTCCTCAATCTTTTTTCTAATCGGTACTCAAACAGAGAAATTGGAAAAGGTAAATGGGCATTTTGTTCGGACCTGTGACCCACCAGCGACCACTAACAAAACTAGTCGGAGTATGTTAAAGACCATGAATACTATCCAATGAGATAAGGCGCATTCCTCAAAAGCATGGGAAAGATGACCTCTAAACCAGAGTTTAACACAACACAATACAGATATTGTAATGTGGATTGCGCCTTACGAGCACTGGTGCTCGTAACCGCTCTTTCGTACTTACTGTGATACGTTCTCCTACTATCCAATGAGATAAGGCGTATTCCTCAAAAGCATGGGAAAGATGACCTCTAAACCAGAGTTTAACACAACACAATACAGATATTGTAATGTGGATTGCGCCTTACGAGCACTGGTGCTCGTAACCGCTCTTTCGTACTTACTGTGATACGTTCTCCTACTATCCAATGAGATAAGGCGCATTCCTCAAAAGCATGGGAAAGATGACCTCTAAACCAGAGTTTAACACAACACAATACAGATATTGTAATGTGGATTGCGCCTTACGAGCACTGGTGCTCGTAACCGCTCTTTCGTACTTACTGTGATACGTTCTCCTACTATCCAATGAGATAAGGCGTATTCCTCAAAAGCATGGGAAAGATGACCTCTAAACCAGAGTTTAACACAACACAATACAGATATTGTAATGTGGATTGCGCCTTACGAGCACTGGTGCTCGTAACCGCTCTTTCGTACTTACTGTGATACGTTCTCCTACTATCCAATGAGATAAGGCGTATTCCTCAAAAGCATGGGAAAGATGACCTCTAAACCAGAGTTTAACACAACACAATACAGATATTGTAATGTGGATTGCGCCTTACGAGCACTGGTGCTCGTAACCGCTCTTTCGTACTTACTGTGATACGTTCTCTGGAGAACGTATCACAGTAAGTAATTGAGTTATTGAGTAAGTAAATGATTGAAAATCAATAATAAGGAAAAATATACGTTTTGCGTTGAAGCACATAACTTTTTTTTAACCTTTTCACCGCCCATCTATCCTGCACGCGATGTCCCGCTGTACGCCAACGTATAAATGTAAAACAGATTCTATAGTACGAAAGCAAGGATGGCGGTAACGTCATATCGATAAAAAAATAGATGTGTAAGTTTAAATTTGTATTTAAATTTACAAATATAAATAAACACTGATGTGTCAGTGTTTATAATGATATTTTGTTTTATTCAGGGACCGGAAAACCCCTTTTTTTATTAAGCCGATTGTTAGGGAAACCCTATTAGTACGGTAAGCATTTCGTCACTTACTGCATCGAAAGACTAACCAAATTGATACAGTTAATTAGGGTAAGCACTAACCGCATCCTAAAACCCTGTTGAGGCTAACCCTATAAAAAGGCTTCTACGTGCAATGCATTAAGACTTATTATTGCATTACCGTTTACGTGTCCTATCGACGCCGCCGCCGTCGAATCAATGCCGCGATCCAAACTTATATAGTTAATAAAATTCACTAAAATGCGCGAAAACGAGATAGGACACGTAAACGGTAATGCAATAATAAGTCTAACGCATTGCACGTAGAAGCTTGAATTGCTTGTGCGCGTTAATACCTTTTTTATAGGGTCAGCCTTAACAGGGTTTTTGGATGCGGTTAGTGTTTACCCTAATTAACTGTATCAATTTGGTTAGCCTTTCGATGCAGTTAGTCGACGAAATGGCCCCTGTGAAACGGTCCCTGGTTTTATTTTATGATATTTTTTTGTAAGAAAAATGAACATCCTTTATCAGAGACAAAAAGACATACATATACCTTAGAATGGGGCTAATTGGTACAAATTTCGAAGAAAATTGACAATAACTTTTATAAAAAGTAGTTTATCTCACATTTTATATTTTTAATGGATACATCTCATTTAGACCTACTGAATCTTATACTAAACATACCTTAAAATACAATACTTATTGATATATATATTTTTTACTAGGTGTCTCAAATAACCTGAGGGTTGGGGATTTTTGGGAATCAGTTGAAATAACTACAAGTATTGAATTTAAGTTAACCAGCGATATTCAGAACACTTTACTAAATAACGTCAAAGTGGTGGTTTTAAGCAGGAGCTAATACTGCTGCAAAAATTAAGTGTCATTACGGTGAGCGATATTTGGAACAAAATTATAATACGACGACCAAACAGTCTTGAGCTTATTGCAATGTAAGGTATGAAATTAATAGATTTTTTGTTGTGATGAAAAAAATAAAATAAAATGCATAAAATTGGCATAAAATGCCACGTCTAAAGGTTGGAGAGTATGAGTTGATTTTGGGGGGCAAGCAAATAAATGAAATATTAAATTTTTGGTAATGTCCTATTGAAATATATAATATGTTAGTAGGTAATGCCTTTAAAAACAATAAATATTAAACGCACACCGAATATTGGCCATTTGTTCACCAAATCGTGTCCAACAAATTGCAAACAAACCGATTCGGATGGTTTTTCTGATATCTGTGGTTCAGAATGTTAGCCTACCTACCTATTTTTATAACAACATACACCCATACTTTATTACCGACGTACCTACTTAACAACACGCACGGTGCTTTCAATTTGGAGAACAATCACTAAGTAATAAATAATATTTGGTGTGCGTTTAAAGTACAGCCTTAAAAAACTAGCTACCTACCAAGTATCAAAATCTATTGTGATAGTATACAACGGGGCTATTTGAGACGGTTCCAAATAGCCCCAATACCCGGTTCAAATAGCCCCGTGGACAAAACTATCAAAATGGAGGCCAAAACACAAGGCAATTAACTATTGACATGATTTCGTAGTCTCCCAAGAATATGACTATTAAATTACTTCAATTCATTTGTTAATTACTTCATAAACATCCAAACTGCAATCAAAAGTAGGACGGCTCCAAAAACCTCAACTTTATCACTTTTTAGTATTTTCAATTTTGCAGACGATTGTGTTAAACTTACCCTCTAAAAATGGGACCATAGAATAAACAAATGTTTTCGGCGTTGCTAGGTTATCGAAATAAAACTCCCATTGTTAAAGTTGTAAAAGTAATGACCGTTCAAATAATTTTTTTATTTTGTTCCAAATATCGCCTAAGTCTCAAATAGCCCCATTCTACGGTACTTGCTAGAGATATATTATAATAGGCACCTCACTATTCATATCATAACGTCGTCCGTTGACTTCTTATCAAGTCTTTGGTTCTCGTAGTACGATAAATTTGTTACGGAAAAGGGTTGTCTATGCTTTTATTTAATTGTAGAATTTTTTTGGTCTATACTTAAAATCGACGTTTCATGTATGTGTTCACGTTCAGTTTTAATGTTGATAGGTATACCTACAGCTTATTTTGGTTAAGGGCCCTATGACATTTTAAATATGATTTTAGCGTAAAATAGCCATTTTTGACGTTCTCGATCTCAGAAACGAAAACACATTAACAATTTTGACTTATTGAATAGTGTAGAATAGCTATTGGCATAGTTCGTAGCGGCCTCGCTTTTTGTAAATTTTGCTTAACTTTTTAATGAAACCCAAAATAGCAGAGAAAGATTTTCATAAAATGCGCGAAGGCACTTTTTTGAGCTCCCAGATTGAACTACTGTTCTAACAAATAAAATAAAAAAAATAGAATGTGATTTCTTATATAGTCGAATAGTTCGTAGCGGCCTCGGAATTTTTAGATATCATTGATTTTACATAGAAAAAAAAATCTTATTCTAAACCAAAAAACTTCGAAAATCGCTTTAAGATCGCTGTGAATTTCTCCTATCTACGATAATATTATTGAGCAAAATTTATACCAGAATAATTGTTACTTCATGAGGAATAAATATTTTATAATAAATTTATTATCCTATTTCGATAAAAACGATAAATACAACTGCAAAATTACTACAAAATGCGATGCGCAGGCCGTCCGAACTCAGCTTTTTCTCGCAGAGTGGAAATTTGAAATACTAAGCATGAATTTATTATCCTATTTCGATAAAATCGATAAATACAACTCGAAAATTACTACAAAATGCGAAAATGGACATTTTACGCAAAAATCACAGTTGAGATGTAATAGGCCTCTTAAGTGGCTGGTTTACAGACTTTTAATTACCGCTGAGTTACCGAGTGTGGACGAGAATGGACAGTAAGTACCTACCCTTTGTACGTTATAAATAAATACATTTACCTACTAAAATAAGAAGAAAAAAACAAATAAATGGCAACAACTCATCAGAATAACAATTACTCATTTTGCACTGTTTAGGTTAGTTTTGTTTGTAATGCCCAGCACTATGACACGATGACCTTGACACCTGAGCGCTTACGACGTCACGAGTTTTCTAGAAATGAAGTTTGGTAGTACTGACATCTTGCCATTACGTAGAGATGGGTGTTGCAATATCGAAAATCCTTAGTAAACTAAATTAATTTTAATACGTACATTAATTTTAAAATTTATTATGTAATACGTTATTTACTGACCGGAATTTATTTTCAATCATAGAATTTATGAACATTTGTATGAAATAAAACAAAGTAAATTTATAGGATTGTAATGAATGCAACTTTCGCGTCACATCACTGGCCTACTTGATAAGAAGTCGTTGGTTAGCGGGACATACAAATAATTAGCGGGACATAAAAATAATTTGTGACGTTTTTGTTTTTATTTATTTTAAAACACAAAAATAGTTTGTTTTGCCTGGGAAAATAAAAAATAGGGCTTCAGTTGTGTCCATCTTACAAAATTACAAAAGAAACAAATGTTTTATGTATCGTAAATGTATTTTATTAAAGTAGAACTTCTATAGAAGTGCTGGCATGGACGGCACGAAAATCTCGAACTTCTATAATGTTGTTGGCGGTGAAAAGGTAACATTTTGTCAACGTTTTTAAATTTTAGAACTTTAATTGCTCTTCCTGGAAAATTGACTTTTTTGTATAGTGACCGTTTGGTTATCAATGTGCGATATTATTTTTATGGTTTTCGGGGCTGCCAATTTCGAATACAAATGTATTTCGAGATCCAAGATGCCGGACGTGACTTTTTTTATGTATAAGGGCATTTTCGCCAGTAGACGTCCCTTCGCTTTTTACGATGTCCTACGACTTTGACCTTCTCTACAGATAAGCAGGGGTCGGTTAGTTAATATCAGAAAATAATCGCACAGTAAACAACGAACGCAAACGCAACGAGGGAACTGCAAAGAAATGTCATTGTCAATAATAGATTTCACGTAAACGCGTTCCATTATAAAATGTTTTTTTATGAAAAATTAAAATCATTGTTTGTTATCAAACAATATTACCTAGCAAAAAATTAAAATATTTTCCGAATGCAGCAAATACTATAGATTTATTATTTTTAGAAGTAATGAATCTTACATAAATATTTCCGTTCCGAACAACTCAGAACAATAACTAAAGCTATAGAAGGATGGCTAAAATAAAAATCGTGCGACTATGTTTAGTTCCGTTCTATCTTATGGCTAGAAAAGGAGGTTGGAGTGCGACACATGGTTGACACTTAGTTTTTATTTTTTGTATTGTTATGTCAAACGGTCATCAGATAATCAGTGGTCAAAAAAAAATCTTTGAGTCCTTTATAAAGTCACTTACTACATTACCTCAAATATGATGTCACAAATCTGGTGACACCTTCGAAATAACGAAAGAAAAGGGATAATCGATCTCTTTCCAATACATCACTTAGGTTCATTAGTTAAAATAGTACGAACTGATGAATGAGTGTTGCTATTTTAGTCCGGTTTCTATAGCTTTAGTTATTATTCTGAGGAGAAAAAGTAGGTAAATTTTTTTCGAATAAAATATTAACGGAACTAGAATTACTAATTATTTTTAATTATAACCTGACAAGTTCAAAGAGGTTCATATTTAAGTGATAATTTATTTTTCTCTTTTTGTAATTTAATACATTTATTGCTGTTTTTGTATACGGAATGCAATATTTTGTCAATGTCCTTTAAGTAAATCGTACCTACTTACATTTATCGAATCACACTACCAAGTCATCATATTTTATTTTAGGGTTGGGTCAAGGTTGGGTAGGGTACGTTATTTTTACACGACTGCGTCAGAAAGAGGGTTATGTTTTTCGAGTGTATGTATGTATGTATGTCTGTTTCTTTGGTACGCCCTACAGCCCAAACGGCATGGTGGATTTTAACATATGAGGTGTCGTTAAATTTGTTTTGGCTGTGGGAGTGACATAGGCTATAAAAAAAACAAAAAAAAAGTAAAAACATTGGCCGGGTTAGCCAATTCGGTAATTTAGCAGAATTTATTAGATTCCCATGTTTAAAAAAACTCAAAAAACTTGTCAAGTTTAGTCAAAAGTACTAGACGTCATGAGTTTCGTTTTTACGCCAATTGGTGTATGCGATATGACTTGCTATTTAGAAGAGTAAGGCGTTTTAATATAATTATTTTATGTAGGTTTTAAAAGGCTTGGTTATTTACTTTACAAAACTAAAAAGTTTGAAATAAACCAAATTATTAAAATAATAGAAAAAAAGAATTTGAGCAATGTTCAATGCAACGTGAAATATTTCTAATTCTAAATACATTGAATATTGATGGTTGTCGCAGACGGGGACAATCATCAACCAAGCGGCCGTGGCTAGCTCAGTCAAATCCGCACTCTTTGGTTGGTGATCGTCCCCGCGTGCGACAAAGATCTCTGTAGCGCAGTTGACAGTGTAGGTACGCCTATCTACTATTTCAATGATAGAAATCCAGGTGTAACATATATTTTGTCATTGAGTATCGTAGTATCGACGCAGTAACCCGGTGCTTGGCATCAGTTTTCGTTGCTAAAAAATAACGTTGAATTTAATTTAAATTTTACTGGGTGACTGCTAAGAAGCAGGTTTTAAATTGTTGTTAAACTCAAACGTCAGTGGTTGACCCTTTTCGAACGATTAAAGGAAAAAGTGTGTATCACTGCATCACCGGTACCACTCCACTACCCGATAAAAGGGTTACATTTTACATATTTGCTCTCAATTGTACACTACCGCTATCGCCCGAGGAGCTCGATGGCGCAGTGGTTAACGCGCCCGGTCTGCGAGTGCTGAGGTTAAGCAACTTTCGCAAAGGCCGGTCATCGGATGGGTGACCAAAAATTTATCATCTCGAGCTCCTCCGTGCTTCGTCGGCACGTAAAGCCGTTGGTCCCGGCTGCATTAGCAGTCGTTAATAACCACCGCACCGGTGTTAATAACCAGGTGTAAGTCACCTACGCTCTATGCGCTAAGCAGCCTGTCAGTGCGTACGAAACCTAACAGTATCACTGTTTGTTATTCCCAAATAAGTTAGTAAATTAACGTTACAAGCTGTTAACTTAATTCTAGATGAGAAAATGCCCGTGATGGATATTGAGGATCAGCCGTTGTCTATGCTGCGGTCTAACCAGAGAGAGACGGAGGTCTCTGACAACGACGTTGATTGGACGGCAGCCGGCGATCATAGCGATGGTAATGTTGTTCAAATAAATAAATATGCACTTTTTTATACTAATATGCAAGATAAAAGGGCAGATATTAGACCTGAAAATAACAGTCAGGGTCCAAATGGAAATCGAACCCACGACCCTTGGATTACCGATCCAATGCTCTGAACGCTGAGCTACTGAGACTTTAGAAGACTCGTCGTTACATTTTTCTAGTACGTGTATTTATATACGTTTATTGTGACGTTGCAAACCAGCGAGCGGTATTACGTCACTGTGAAGGTACCCTCACAGTTGAAAGAATGCTTTTTCAAGTATTTAAAAATCAATAAACACGTAACTTCTTAGTCTAATCAAAAATAATGTTTTAAAGAACTGTTACGTGATTTCATTTATACCTACATTTAATGTTCTGGATTTATTTATTATCACTTACACACCTCATTGCATATTACAGATGAAACCACAAAACCGATGAAATCAAATACCAAAAAGTTTTCATGCGACGTATGCCAAAAGAGGTTCAGTAAAAAAGGCTCCATAGAGGTCCACATGCGAATTCACACCGGCGAGAAGACCTACCAATGCCAGTTGTGCAACCACAAGTTCGTTCACGACAAAGCGTTGACAAAACACATCGAAACCAGCCATTCAGAAGTGGATAGATACGTTTGCACTACATGCACAAGATCGTTCAAAAATGAGAGTTACCTAAAAACCCACATCACACTGGGTCATTGCGAGAAAGAGCAAAAGTTCATATGCAGTCATTGCGAGAAAGAGTATCAGTGTAAATTTAGATTGAAGAGACACCTCAAAACGCATATGGGTGAAAGGAAATACAAATGTGAAGTTTGCAACAAAGCCTTTCATCGCAATCATGTGTTGAAGTCTCATATGCGCGTGCATACCGGTGAACGACCGTTTTCATGCGACGTGTGTAAAAAGTCGTTTTGTAGCAGCGATAGCTTGAGGAAACACATGCGAGTGCATACCGGTGAGAAACCTTATGTATGTGAAGTCTGTAACCATTGCTTCAGAGAGACGGGGACGCTCAAAAAGCACATGAGAGTGCATACCGGTGAGAAACCTTATGTATGTGAGGTCTGTAACCGTTGCTTCAGAGAGAAGGGGAATCTCAAAAAGCACATGAGAGTGCATACTGGTGTTAAACCTTATGTATGTGAGGTCTGTAACCGTTGCTTCAGAGCGACAGGGTCGCTCAAAAAGCACATGAGAGTGCATACTGGTGTCAAACCTTATGTATGTGAAGTCTGTAACCGTTGCTTCAGAGAGAAGGTGACGCTCAAAACGCACATGAGTGTGCATACTGGTGTCAAACCCTATGTATGTGAGGTCTGTAACCGTTGCTTCAGAAAGACGGGGAATCTGAAAAAGCACATGAGAGTGCATACTGGTGTCAAACCCCATGTATGTGAGGTCTGTAACCGTTGCTTCAGAAAGACGGGGAATCTGAAAAGGCACATGAGAGTGCATATCAAAAGATCCTAAGTGTTTCCGATCTGGATCTCGTATGCAGAGTTTGTAAGGCATAATTATTAACTTTAATTTGTTTTGCAATTTTTAATTAAGTATGTTTCAATTGTGACGTCACTTCAAAATAAACAAGTGACAGCCCTAGTGGTTTAGTAACCTCTGTGTACTTACATTTATGATCACTGCTGCTTGCTTATGCGCGCCTGACGCGCATGACTTCACTAATATAATTATTTAATTTACAATTGCATGACAAAATAAAGTTAATACTGATGTCTTAGTAACCCTGCATACAAGATCTAGATCGGATACACTTGGATCTTTTCATTTTTACCACACCTTTCTGTTACACGTTGCATATATTGTCAGCGCCATCTATCGGGAAGAAGCGTAAACGCGCACGCAAACTTCCACTACTGCCATCTATTGTACAGGGAACCTAGTTTCCCATCTTTTTTTCTATGAGATGCCTCTCATATACTAGACTAGACTATGTATATGGAACTTCTATACCCAACATTATACTTAGTCTATGATCCCGGACGCAGACAATGCGGGCAGCGGATGTATTCGCGGGGCACAAGGAAGGCGTTTCACATCACGCCACCCGCTCGCGCCTGTGCCGCCCACGCACGTTCCCGTCCCACGCGTCTTATAGTTAGTTGGTTGTCATCAATGCTCCTGTACTTTATTTATTTATTTCTTTATACATATGCTATTTTTGCCTGTTCGGATAAGCGAGGCCCTACTGTACTTGCGAATGGAATTATAATTTCTATTACTGATATTATAAAAACGTCAGCTCCGGGAAGGGAAAACCCATTTTCCCTGCTACAGTATTATTAGATTATATTGATAACACTCGAAACAGCAGGGAAGGTAAAATAATACACGTTTACTATTAACTATCAAAAAACCCTATCGAGCTGTTTCATCTCAAACAATCAGCAAATGGATAAAGTCTGTATTGGCGGACAGCGGTGTACGCATCAGTGTTTTCAGCGCATAGTACGCGACAAGCGTCCACTTCCACAGCTTGCAGGTGTATGGTGTAGATACAATAAGAAAAACGGCTGGATGGACCAACAGTAATACATTTGCTCGATTCTATACACTTTATTTAATTACCTACTTGTAATAATTTTGCTCAATCAGTTTGTATAAGATAAGATAATTACAAAAATAAAAGATAAATAAAATAAGATATTGAATAATGTTTTTTATTTCTTTACCAGGTAATAATAAAAATAACAAAATATTACATACCTCACATACCACGTCTGTGACTTACCTTATGGCTCCTTACATAATTAGTATCCTATAAAACAGCAGAGTTCTTGCAAAAAAGGTATTTCTCTCTAAAGATCTACGTGGTGAATAATATCTGAATAATGAAGCGACGAAATATAATATGTGATCAAAGGAACTTCAAAAGTGAAGTTCGATCATTATTATATGACTCGCTTCATTCGAAGGTATTACAACCCTACCCACCCAACTCTTTCCACGCGATTATGCGCAAAAAAGCTGCATCCCTACTGCGACGCATGAGGGCCAGCAGCAACAGCGTTCTGAAAACAATTACTGCTCGTCCTGACTGTTCTATCCAACAACACTGGATAGAAATAGTAACTGGCCAAATAAAATAATATTTATTTACACTAACCAACTAATATAATTTATAAGAAAAATTGTTACTAACACACTAATAAAATATGGATGTAAAGTCTGAAATAAAATATTTTTATTTATTTATTTATTTACCTTTATTAAGCATCGATTAGACCATCCGATAAACAGGACACTAAGTCAAGAGACTAGTTAGGACGGCAGTAAAAGCGTCCTTTTTACACTGTCCTAAATCGGAACTCTAACTCAGTCGGATACGGAACGTTGAACATGACATGACACCCGCGCTAAATTTAAAAAATTGGCATAGCGCTTGGTGTAACAGCAGTCGTAAATTAAAAAAAAAAGGAAGTGTTGGGCTTAAAACTAGGTATCTGGGTTCTTGGCGGGAAAGTGAAGAGTCATGTCTGCGGTTTTGCTTTATTTTCTAAAAATTGTGCTAAGTCTAATATTAATGTGAAATAATGGTGGATTATTAACCGTTAAGTGTTCGTGAGTGTGCATGAGTGTTGGCAAATGAAACAAAACAGTGTAACGTCACTTTTCAAATTCTCTTATGAACTCCGCGTGAGGATTTAGTAAAGCCCCATAGCTTTACTGAGATACTCGAGGGGTTGGGGGGTATATCATTTCTCACTTCTCATTTCTATTATCTTATCATTCATCATCATTACTGGAGGAAGAAGGAAATATTGTTTATTTATGTAGGTATTACTTGTAAGAAAATTACTTTGACACTGGCTAAATGTGCTAATCGCATAAAGCCATCAACTAAAGGAAAAAAAAAAAACTAGGTACTAAGAAACAAACTATGGAACATGAACATTTTAGGAAGATTTTATAAATTATTATTACCTTTAAGCCGTTTATGCTACCATGTCAATTATTAACAGAAGTAACGATATGTTTACAGCAAAAGCCAAGATTTGGTAACAAAACGTTATTTTTATTTAGAAGTAACATTAATATTGCAAGAAATATGTAAACAAATAAGTCACAACTTACCGTAGTGCCTCTCCGACTTAGAGCATTAAACCAACCGGAGAGGCCATGCGCACTAATTTCTATGAAAAAAAGTCTGTCATTTTCTGCGGGGGACGAGGTAAACGCACAAAAATACAGTTCACACTGATGCACTTTTCAATAACGTCGCTACGCACGCAAACTACAAAACTGTTAACCTTTTCACCGCCCATCTATCCTGCACGCGATGTCCCGCTGTACGCCAACGTATAAATGTGTAACAGATTCTATAGTACGAAAGCAAGGATGGCGGTAACGTCATATCGATAATAAAAAAATAGATTTGTAAGTTTAAGTTTGTATTTAAATTTACAAATATAAATAAACACTGATACATTATAATGGTATTTTGTTTTATTTTCTGATATTTTTTTGTAAGAAAAATGAATATCCATTATCAGAGACAAAAAGACATACATACAAGGTGGCCGGAAGATTGACGTCCAAAAGAAAAAATTAGGTCTCTCGTGTCGTGGGGTATCCGAATCACCCCCATGTATGTTCCGCGATTTTTCACGGTTTTCGAGTTATGAATTTTTTTCTAAATTTTTGAGAATTTTCGAGCGATCAACTTAAAAAATTTCTAGAAAAAAAAGTAGAAGACTTTTTTGAATTTTTTTTTTGCAACGAAATCTTCATACGTTGTACTTTTATGCATAAAACAATTAGCTTCGTAACTTAGATGAAAATTTGGAAATGCAGGTCTCAAGAATAAAAAATACGATTATTGAATTATGACTAGAACATTAAGATTAAAATTAAAAATCTAAACAGATGACTGCATGGTTTTTTAGTGATCCTAAAACATGCGACATACTCTCAGCTTTCATAATCATTAAAAAAAAGTAGTACTTAATGAGTTAGTTTTCCTAGAATCGGCCTTCAAAGACAGCCACGTGGTATTTTTTTTAAATAATCCATGTGATTAAAACAAAAAGTCTTGCTATTTTATGGTTCCTAATGTTAAATTGGTTTGTTAACTAACCAAAAAATGCCTAAAAAATTGACATTTTGTTTAATTTTAGTTTTAAATTTTATCAATTCTGCGCGTTGCATTCTTGCGAATCATGGGTTGTAAAAGTGAACGCGATTATTTTATCTGCAATAACAATAGGTCGACCGCGAGGATAGAGACGGAATAATTGCCATCTCTCTCACTCTTAGTAGCGCGGGCGACAACCCAAGCCAACGCCAAAATGTTATCTCAGTCGTACTCACTTTGTGTTTACTGCTACTCGTGTCGCCATCGCTCACCCCAAATTTGCTTGCCCTACTTTTTTGACTACTTTGCTCGTTTACTGGACTGTTTTGCCTTCTGTTTTTTACTTTGTTTACTTGGAAGTGAAAGAGATGAGTTACACATTAAGTGAATATGCAGAAATGCATTATTTTTATGGAGTTGCACAAGGCAACGGCCGTGAAGCAGCGCGATTGTATCGCGAACAACTTCAACGACGTAGTGGGCCGCAACCTGCACATTATCCCGACCATCGTGTTTTTATTAACACGCACAACACGTTGATGGCAGGCCACATTCCTGGTCAACGCGGTGGTCGTAAAGGAATCCCTCGAGTCGATCCAGATCGCAGAGAAAGAGTGCTCGAAGAAGTTCAGCGAAATCCGTCCACGAGTACGAGAAGAATGGCTCGTGCTCTGGGCATCCCAAGAACGTCTATTCAAGCCATACTTCACGATGAAGGATATCACCCTTTCCATATCCGACGAGTTCAAGCTTTGCTACCTGCAGACTACCCATTGCGCGTTGAATTTTGCCAAACCATGTTACGAAAACAGCAAGAAGATACTGGATATTTCGATAAAGTTTTGTGGACCGATGAGTCACGATTTGAGCGATTTGGAATATTCAATATTCATAATTACCACTCGTGGGCAATCGAGAATCCACACGAAACGAGAGATTCATCTTTTCAACACCGGTTTAGTGTTAACATGTGGTCGGGTATCCTCAACGGCGAACTTATTGGCCCGTTTGAATTGTCATCCAGACTTAATGGAGAAATTTACAAAAACTTTTTAGAAAATGAACTACCATTGCTGCTGCTAGATGTGAATCTTCAGCTTCGACGCACCATGGTTTTTCAAAATGATGGCGCCCCGTGTCACTACGCAACGCAAGTCCGAAACCACTTAAATGAAACTTACCCCAACAGATGGATCGGACGCAGCGGACCAATCAGATGGCCTCCACGCTCACCTGACCTTAACCCAATCGACTTCTTTGTGTGGGGCTATTACAAGGAAATCGCTTACGCCCGAGAATGTTCGAGTGAACAAGAACTTAGAGAAAAGATTACAGAAGCCGAACGTGTTGTGAGAGAGAATAGGGAAGCTTTTAGACGATTAAAAGGCAATTTTTTACGAAGGTGTAGAATGTGCATTGCTGCTGGAGGTGGCCACTTTGAAAACCTTTTGTGAATTTAAAAAATAAATTTTCTTTCTGATTACCATCTCTGATTTATTGACAAAACCACCTCTTACTTAAAACGTTTGTTAACTAATCTCTTAAGAATTTTTAGTTATCAGCAAATTGACAACCTTAAAATTAAAAACTCAAAATGTTATCTAATCTTAGCTTTTTTGCGGCAATTTTTGGTTAGTCAACAAACCAATTTAACATTAGGAATCATAAAATAGCAAGACTTTTTGTTTTAATCACATGGATTTTTTTTTAAATACCACGTGGCTGTCTTTGAAGGTTGATTCTAGGAAAAGTAGCTCATTAAGTACTACTTTTTTTTAATGATTATGAAAGCTGAGAGTATGTCGCATGTTTTAGGATCACTAAAAAACCATGCAGTCATCTGTTTAGATTTTTAATTTTAATCTTAATGTTCTAGTCATAATTCAATAATCGTATTTTTTATTCTTGAGACCTGCATTTCCAAATTTTCATCAAAGTTACGAAGCTAATTGTTTTATGCATAAAAGTACAACTTATGAAGATTTCGTTGCAAAAAAAAAATTCAAAAAAGTCTTCTACTTTTTTTTCTAGAAATTTTTTAAGTTGATCGCTCGAAAATTCTCAAAAATTTAGAAAAAAATTCATAACTCGAAAACCGTGAAAAATCGCGGAACATACATGGGGGTGATTCGGATACCCCACGACACGAGAGACCTAATTTTTTCTTTTGGACGTCAATCTTCCGGCCACCTTGTATACTTGCTAGAGATATATTATAATAGGCACCTCACTATTCATATCATAACTTCGTCCGTTGACTTCTTATCAAGTCTTTGGCTCTCGTAGGACGATAAATTTGTTAAGGAAAAGGGTTGTCTATGCTTTTATTTCATTGTAGAGTTTTGTTGGTCTATACTTAAAATCGACGTTTCATGAATGTGTTCACGTTCAGTTTTAATGTTGATAGGTATACCTACAGTTTATTTTGGTTAAGGGCCCTATTACATTATGACTATGATTTTAGCGTAAAACGGCCATTTTTGGCGTTCTCGATCTCAGAAACGAAAACACATTAACAATTTTGACTTATTGAATAGTGTAGAATAGCTATTGGCATAGTTCGTAGCGGCCTCGCTTTTTGTAAATTTTGCTTAACTTTTTAATGAAACCCAAAATAGCAGAGAAAGATTTTCATAAAATGCGCAAAGGCACTTTTTTGAGCTCTTAGATTGAACTACTGTTCTAAACAAATGAAATTAAATAAAATAGAATGTTATCTCCTATATAGTCGAATAGTTCGTAGCGGCCTCGGAATTTTTAGATATCATTGATTTTACATAGAAAAAAAAATCTTATTCTAAACCAAAAAACTTCGAAAATCGCTTTAAGATCGCTGTGAATTTCTACTATCTACGATAATATTATTGAGCAAAATTTATACCAGAATAATTGTTACTTCATGAGGAATAAATATTTTATAGTTAATTTATTATCCTATTTCGATAAAAACGATAAATACAACTGCAAAATTACTACAAAATGCGAAGCGCCGGCCGTCCGAACTCAGCTTTTTCTCGCAGAGTGGAAATTTGAAATACTAAGCATGAATTTATTATCCTATTTCGATAAAATCGATAAATACAACTGGAAAATTACTACAAAATGCGAAAATGGGCATTTTACGCAAAAATCACAGTTGAGATGTAATAGGCCTCTTAAGAGGCTGGCTTACAGACTTTTAATTACCGCTGAGTTACCGAGTGTGGACGAGAATGGACAGTAAGTACCTACCCTTTGTACGTTATAAATAAATACATTTACCTACTAAAATAAGAAGAAAGAAACAAATAAATGGCAACAACTCATCAGAATAACAATTACTCAATTTGCACTGTTTAGGTTTGTTTTGTTTGTAATGCCCAGCACTATGACACGATGACCTTGACACCTGAGCGCTTACGACGTCACGAGTTTTCTAGAAATGAAGTTTGGTAGTACTGACATCTTGCCATTACGTAGAGATGGGTGTTGCAATATCGAAAATCTTCAGTAAACTTAATTAATTTTAATATTTTAATTTTAATACATACGTTAATTTTGAAATTTATTATGTAATACGTTATTTACTGACCAGAATTTATTTTCAATCATAGAATTTATGAACATTTGTATGAAATAAAACAAAGTAAATTAATAGGATTGTAATGAATTCAACTTTCGCGTCACATCACTGGCCTACTTGATAAGAAGTCGTTGGTTAGCGAGACATGCAAATATTTGCGACGTTTTTGTTTTATCCATTTTAAAACACAAAAATAGCCTGTTGTGCCTGGGAAAATAAAAAATAGGGCTTCAGTTGTGTCCATCTTACAAAATTACAAAAGAAACAAATGTTTTATGTATCGTAAAAGTATTTTTATTAAAGTAGGTATAATGAAGAACTTCTATAGAAGTGCTGGCGTGGACGGCACGAAAATCTCGAACTTCTATAGATGTTGTTGGCGGTGAAAAGGTTAAACACTAGCATAAATTAGATGCACACTAATATATTCACACACAGGGATAGCCTGTCCGTTCACGAGTCTGAATTCGACGTCCGTCAACTTTATATAAACGTCCACAGTGCTTGACACTATCGATTAAATTTGTCGATGCCAATAATAATGACATAGCCCGAAAATTTTAATAGTTAAAATCAATCACATCAAGTTATTTAATTTACTTGTTTACTTGTACAAGTAAATCTCGCGACAAGCTTTTATATCATATAATTGTGTAATGACGTTATAAGTTCAGAGTAGGTACCTTCTGTCGGTTTATGAACTAAAGTATCCGCAAGTGGCTAAAATTTCTCAGAACAACTTAACTGCTCAAGATTGCACGTCTTCTCTGGGTTCATTGAATTTATCAGTACTGGAGATCGAGGAGGTTTTAATAATAAGCGTGCTGGTTTAGATAGTATACCAAACATATTACTAAAAATGTATGTCGAGAATCTTGCGGGGCCATTACAAATATTATTATAACAAATCGCTTGAAATGGTATATTTCCATCACATTGGAAATTGGCACGCCTGACTTCCATTCACAAAGATGGTGATACAAATGTTGTTTTCAACTATAGGCATGTATCTATTCTTTCGGCATTGGGCAAAGTCTTAGAATCCAAAGTGTGGCAAAAAATGTATTGTCATGTCAAACAAAAACTTCATCATGAAATTACAACTCAATCGGTTGAAGATATCTGCTTCAAAATTGAGTTGCAAGATTCCACCTGAACAAACATACATACATACAAACATTTGTAAAAATAGTTTGCTATTTAACCGAGACTCTCTTGCCTCGATTCAGGCAGAAGATTTTCCAAGTATTTGGATAAAGGTTTTTCATGTCTGAAAAATCATTTCTTCAACCAAGATTTCGATCAACCGATACCAGCAGCTGGAGCGCATGAGACAGCACTTCTGGGTGCAGTGGTCGCGAGTGTTCCTCTGTGTATTCAACAACGCGAGGAATGACAAAAAGATTGTAAGCGAAACATACCTAAAGGTTGGAGACATGGTTGTTATTAAAGAAGAGCACCTTCCACCGATGAAATGGATCCTAGGACGCATCAACAAACTACACTATGGAACGACGGTGTTTGCAGAGTTGTGGACATTACTACGTCCAAGGGCACCTTAAAAAGAGCATTAACTAAAGTTTGCGCTCTGCCCATAGGAGATTTTCATGAGCTCCTTGGAACCTCAGCTTCCAAGAGGGAGGAGGATGTTAAGCATACTGACGGCAATGACGACGCAGTGACACCAGCGACACCGGCGACGGCCGGACAATGACATCTATCTATCATCGAGATTTCAGCTCGTACGCGCGTCCCTATTTTATTTATATTTTATTCCAAATAAAGGAATTTTATTGTTTCTTCGGCGTATTACTTAAACTAAGCATCGTCGTCGTAAACAAATGGTAATCAATAATTTTTATCTCATTATTTTATTTTCTAAACGAAAAAAAATTAACAACAATTCAAGAATCTTTACTTTTATTGTAAATATTTCAAAGAAGTTATGATTAGTACTGTATAATAATAAAAAGCACACATTTTTTAATAATTTCAAAGTTGCCACGACACGCTGTTGGAGGACTGCAGTATAAAACAAAAAGTTTGAAAATGTGAGCAAATTGTGTGCGTTTAGAAGTCCACGAAACATGATTTTCACAAGCTGGGATCCAAATATCTCCAATAAATGCATCTTTTGGAAATCTGAAATATATAAATAGCCAGAATAAACATTATGATGAAGTCAATATCGATGTTTTGTTTTGGTACTGTCGCAGCTCTAACTTTGTTGCAGTGTGTGTGTGGCTAATGTAATTAAATTAAAATTTCCTATTTTCGGGATAAATGACGGGACGTCAATCTATTATATTAATGAAGTAGACCGATCCTAAACATAAAGTTTCATAGTATTGATATTTTTTGAAGCAATTTAGTTGCAAAAAACGTTGGAAAAAAAATATAAGTAAGAATTTATAAATAGTTATTTATTATTAATTACATACATACATACATATAATCACGCCTCTTTCCCGTAGGGGTAGACAGAGACCACTTTTTTCCACTTGCTACGATCCATACATACTTGTTTCGCTTCGTCCACTTTCATTATTTTCTTCATACCTTACCTGCCTTTTTCCAAGACGTCCTCGATTTGGTCTCGAAACGTCCGCCTAGGTCTACCCCTTCCAACACTTCCATTCACACCTTATACACTTTTTTCGTCAATCGTTCTTCATTCATTCGGCGGGGTATAACGCAAAACCCTTGCCCAGGGTTACGGGTGAAGACCTCAATGGCTATGAAGACGGAAATGGCATCCATTGGTACGGTGGAATATGCGGATGAGGCAAACACACGCCCAGCATGAGCTAGCTCTACATATTGGGGTCTAAGGTCGTGGTGGAGTTGCACTGCTTGGCAGGGTGGTGCAATAGAGATGGTGGCGGAAGAGACCCAAGGGGTCCAACGGCAGCGCTCACAGTCCTAAGCGAGGATTACTGTCTTGGCGTCAGGTGGCAACCGGCCGGAAAACAACATAGCCACTTCTTATTCCTTGTCCAAAAATGAAAGTACACCAAAAAAGAGCGAGTATTACTGTTAGGGCGTCCCCCTTAAGCGACGGTCGAGGCGACACGAATCGAAATGCGAAGAATATTAGGGCGTACCCCTCAAGCGACGAACGAAGCAACACATGCACATCACTGCGAATGGCTACCTGGAACGTAGGTTCCATGACGGGCAGAAGTGCCGAACTTAGTGACGTTCTGAAAAGACGTCGAATAGATGCATGCTGCGTGCAAGAGACCAAGTGGAAGGGGTCAAAATCAAGACAGATCGGCAATGGGTTCAAACTTATATACCATGGAACAACCACCGGCAGAAACGGTGTCGGCATTATACTATCAGAACAACTAACGCAAAGGCTCGTCAACATTGAGAGAACAAGTGACCGACTTATTTCTGTAAAAATAGCTTTGGAAAATCAACCTTGTTTTAACATAATATCAGCTTATGCACCGCAGGCAGGCACACTGGATTGTGAGAAGGAGGCTTTCTGGGATGATCTCTACAAACTGACACAGAGTATCCCGTCCGATGAAACGCTTCACCTGGGCGGAGACCTGAACGGCCACGTTGGTGAGCAAAACACAAATGTGGAGAGATGGCATGGTGGCTTTGGATATGGCTCCCGCAACAGTGACGGAGATACCATTCTACAATTTGCATCTAGTTGCGATCTAGCCATATTAAACACTTTCTTTAAAAAGAAAGAATCCCACTTATTAACATATCAAAGTGGAGGAAATGCCACTCAGATCGACTACACACTGGCAAGACGAAAACATCTAGGAAACTACAAAGACTGCAAAGTAATACCCGGGGAGCCACTAACAACGCAACATAGAATCCTGGTCACGATATACAAGCTGCCTAAACCTGTAAAGGTCAACAGGAAGCAAACACCAAAAATAAAATGGAAATCTTTAAAAGAACCAGTTGGTGACCTTTTCGTGCAGGACCTTATAGAACATCTTAGTAACACAGACACCACAGACTTAACAGCAAACAATATGTGGAACGACTTTGAAAATGCCTGTATAAAAACAGCAGAGAAGCACCTTGGTAGAACAAAAAGTAAAAAGGGCCCCTTCAGGGAAACTCAGTGGTGGCAACCTGAAGTAAAAGACGCTGTAGCGGCAAAAAAGGAAGCCTTCAAACTATGGCAGACCACAAAAGATGAAGCAGATTTTGCAAATTACAAAGAAATGAAGAAACAGTCAAAAAAGCAGGTGGCAATATCGATGGCAAAATCAAACTCTCAATTTTACGAAAACTTGGAATCAGCAGACACAGAAGTAGACATATATAAAATAGCGAAAGCGCGAAACAATAAAACTAAAGACATAACAACAGTAAAATATATTTGTGACAATAACAACAAACTTTTAACGCAAGATAAAGAAATAAAGAACAGATGGACAGAATTTTACAAACACCTTCTAAACATATCTCACCCGAGGATCCAAAACTACACAAGACCTCACATAGTTTACGGACCAATTCCTGTAGTGACGCCAGATGAAGTTACAAAAGCCATAAAGCAAATGAAAAATAACAAATCTCCAGGTCCAGATGAAATACCAGCAGATGTCTGGAAACAATTAGGCAAACCTGGAGCTGTATGGCTTTTTGACCTGTACAACAAGCTAATTCAAGGTCATCCAATACCAGACTCGTGGCGTAACAGTTTCCTGATACCATTCTACAAAGGAAAAGGGGATGTGAGAGAATGTAGCAACTACAGAGCTATTAAATTAATGTCACACACTCTTAAAATATGGGAGAGAATCTTGAACAACCGATTAAATCAAATAATATCATTAACTCCAAATCAATGTGGCTTTGTAGCTGAAAAGGGCACGTCAGATGCTATCCAAACCATCCGAATCATGCTGGAGAAAACCAAGTCTAACAATAAAAACTTGCATATGGTATTCATTGACTTGGAAAAGGCGTTCGATCATGTCCCGCGGGATCTTATATGGGAAGCACTCAGAGAGCAATTTGTTCCTGAGTATTACATCGCCCTTATTCAGGATATGTACGCTGACGTAACCACACAAGTCCTGTGCCCAGCTGGAACAAGCGAAAGATTTAAGATTGAAGTCGGAGTGCATCAGGGTTCCACCCTTAGCCCACTGCTGTTTAATACGACCATGAACCACCTAACAAAAGGCTGTCAAAAACCACTTCCCTGGAACATCCTATACGCGGACGATGTTGCTCTTATCTCAGAAGACATAAAAGACCTCCAACATAACTTCAAAGCGTGGATAGAGGCACTTGAAAACAATGGTCTCAAGATAAGCAGGAAGAAGACGGAGCACATGTCTTGCTTGTTCGATGGTACCACAGACCCTAATAACATCAAGATTTCCATTGGAACCACACAAATACCAACCGTGAACCAGTTCAAATACTTAGGGTCAATTATAAGCAATGATGGCAAGATTGATAGCGACGTCGCCCATAGAACAACAACGGGCTGGCTAAAATGGAGACAGCTCACAGGCGTAATGTGCGATAAAAAAATGCTACTAAAAGTCAAAGGCAAAATGTACAAAACAGCAATAAGACCAGCAGTATTGTATGGGTCCGAGTGTTGGGCGACCAATAAACAACACCTCAACAAATTGCACACTACAGAAATGCGCATGTTACGCTGGTCAGCGGGCGTCACATTATTAGATAAAATCCGAAACGAATACATAAGAGGAAGCTTCAAAGTCGCACCTATAGTTGACAAAATTAAAGAAAAACGCCTTCGATGGTATGGGCACGTACAGAGACGCCCTGAAGACCACATGGTAAAGCTTGCCCTGAACTTGCCAACGACGAAGCGTGGACGCGGAAGACCACCATCCACCTGGCTGACGACGGTCGAAAAAGACCTAAAAGACGCTCAACTTGACACTAGCACTGCACAAAACCGTGCGCAGTGGAGGAAACGGACAAGGAAGGCCGACCCCAAGTAAATGGGAAAACGGTCGAGGATTATATGTTCTTCATTCATTCTCTCGACATGTCCAAACCATCTCAGCATACCTTTCTCAATTTTTGACACTACATCTTCTTTCAGACCACAACGTTTCCTTATCTCACTATTTCTTATCCTGTCACTCAGTTTAACTCCTATCATACTTCTTAACGCTCTCATCTCAACTGCTCTCATGCTCTCTGCTTTCATGTTTCTTCTGCCATACCCAACTTTCACTTCCGTACATGAGTGTCGGAACCAACACCCCCTCATGCACAGCCAAACGAGCCTTGTTAGACACATTCCGACTGTTCATGAAGGAGTGCAAAGCTCCATTCACCATGTTTCCTGCATTCACTCTTCTTTCAATATCACTCTCACACTTTCCATCACTTGTAAACTTTGAACCCAGATACGCAAACCCATTCACCTGTTCAATTTGTTCATCTCCAATCACGATATTGCAGTCTGTTACTGCCTCATCTCTTTCAAACACCATCACTTTCGTCTTCTTTACAAATAATTAAATAAGCATTTATATTAAAAAACAGTTTTAACGATAAAGAACGTGAATAATAAATTGTAATTCAATGTTGGCTCATTCAATTTTAAAGTTACGCAAAGTTGCAACTTGACGTTTTAGTGGCAACACTTTTTGATTGACAATATTTTTCAGTTTTTTGCAAATTTAGTGCTTTATTCAACAATAATAAGACAAAATAATACTTACAGATGGAAAGTAACGTTATCCTTTTGTACACTCGACTTTTCTGATCGCTCTTTACACGAAAACACGCTGCAACTCGACATAATATGTTGCTTACGTCCTAAGTTCCTACGCGTGTAACGTGATTTGTAAATGACGCCGGAACACGCGAGAACTAGTTTTATATAATCGATATGACCGCCGGTCATATAATTTTGGCAGAGGGGAACGCCTGTCAGTGGCGTCTCCGGTTGGTTTAATGTTCTAAGCTCTCCGATCTCAGTCACAAATGCGCACGTTCACATTTCGGCTGTCAAGACAATACTGACCGGCGGAATTACCTTACAGAATGCCACTTCTTATGTCATCCCATACTACAATTGTCAAAATCTCACGGTCAATTTAGTTCAACTCGTTGCCACGTTCGCAAGGGTAGCGCTAGTGTGTCAATCGAGTGTTTACAATGCCAATCAGAAAACTCACAGCGGATTCAGATTCGAAGTTTAGAAAAAGGTCTTACAGAATCACACTACAGAATTCAATTTGAGCAATGTTGAATGCAACGTGAAATATTTCTAAATACATTGAATATTGATGGTTGTCGCAGACGGGGACAATCATCAACCAAGCGGCCGTGGCTAGCTCAATCAAATCCGCACTCTCTTTGGTTGGTGATCGTCCCCGCGTGCGACAAAGATCTCTGTAGCGCAGTTGACAGTGTAGGTACGCCTATCTACTATTTCAATGATAGAAATCCAGGTTTAACATATATTTTGTCATTGAGTATCGTAGTATCGACGCAGTAACCCAGTGCTTGGCATCAGTTTTCATTGCTAAAAAATAACGTTGGATTTAATTTAAATTTTACTGGGTGACTGCTAAGAAGCAGGTTTTAAATTGTTGTTAAACTCAAACGTCAGTGGTTGACTCATTTCGAACGATTAAAGGAAAAAGTGTGTATCACTGCATCACCGGTACCACTCCACTACCCGATAAAAGGGTTACATTTTACATATTTGCTCTCAATTGTACACATCGCCTGAGGAGCTCGATGGCGCAGTGGTTAACGTGCCCGGTCTGCGAGTGCTGAGGTTGAGCAACTTTCGCAAAGGCCGGTCATCGGATGGGTGACCAAAAATATATCATCTCTCGCTCCGCCGGGCTTCGTCGGCACATAAAGACGTTGGTCCCGGCTGCATTAGCAGTCGTTAACAACCACCGCACCGCACTCGGCCCGCGTGGTGGTTTACGGCCCGTTCTCCCTATCCATCCATAGGGAAGGCTCGTGCCCCAGCAGTGGGGACATACAATGAGCTGATGATGATGGCCTTTGCTAAAGTTGCTTAACCTTAGCAATCGCAGACCGTGCGCGTTAACCACTGCGCCTTCAATCTCCTCGATATCCTCGTTACTAACCAGATGTAAGTCACCTACGCTCTATGCGCTAAGCAGCCTGTCAGTGCGTACGAAACCTAACAGTATCACTGTTTGTTATTCCCAAATAAGTTAGTAAATTAACGTTACAAGCTGTTAACTTAATTCTAGATGAGAAAATGCCCGTGATGGATATTGAGGATCAGCCGTTGTCTATGCTGCGGTCTAACCAGAGAGAGACGGAGGTCTCTGACAACGACGCTGATTGGACGGAGGCCGGCGATCATAGCGATGGTAATGTTGTTCAAATAAATATAAACTTTTGTATACTAATATGCAAGATAGAAGGGCAGATATTCAACCTGAAAATAACAGTCAGGGTCCAAATTGAAATCGAACCCACGACCCTTGGATTACCGATCCAATGCTCTGAACGCTGAGCTACTGAGACTTCAGAAGACTCGTCGTTACGTTTTTCTAGTACGTGTATTTATATACGTTTATTGTGACGTTGCAAACCAGCGAGCTGTATTACGTCACTGTGAAGGTACCCTCACAGTTGAAAGAATGCTTTTTCAAGTATTTCAAAATCAATAAACACGTAATTTCTTAGTCTAATAAAAATAAGTTGATGTTTTAAAGAACTGTTACGTGATTTCATTTATACCTACATTTAATGTTCTGGATTTATTTATTATCACTTACACACCTCATTGCATATTACAGATAAAACCATAAAACCGATAAAATCAAACACCAAAAGGTTTTCATGCGACATATGCCAAAAGAGGTTCAGTAACAAAGGCTCCATAGAGGTCCACATGCGAATTCACACCGGCGAGAAGACCTACCAATGCCAGTTGTGCAACCACAAGTTCGTTCACGGCAAAGCGTTGACAAAACACATCGAAAACAATCATTCAGACGGGGATAGATACCCTTGCACTATATGCACAAAAACGTTCAAAAAGGCGAGATTCCTAAATGCCCACATCACACTGGGTCATTGCGAGAAAGAGAAAAAGTTCAAATGCAGTCATTGCGAGAAAGAGTTTAACTTTCAATTTCGATTGAACAGACACCTCTTAACGCATACGCAAATAAAAAGGAATAAAAAGAAACACATATGTGAAGTTTGCAACAAAGCCTTTGATTACAATAAGTGGTTGCAGGCTCATATGCGCGTGCATACCGGTGAACGACCGTTTTCATGCGACGTGTGTAAAAAGTCGTTTTGTAGCAGCGATAGCTTGAGGAAACACATGCGAGTGCATACCGGTGAGAAACCTTATGTATGTGAGGTCTGTAACCGTTGCTTCAGAGAGAAGGGGAATCTCAAAAAGCACATGAGAGTGCATAGTGGTGTCAAACCTCATACCTGCGGGATTTGCAATAAACAGTTTAAAAGGAGCGGTCACTTGAATTTGCATATGAGAGTGCATACGGGTGGGAAGCCGTTCTCATGTGATGTTTGTAACACTAAATTCACTAGTAGTGCAAGCTTGAAAAGGCATAATAAGACAGTTCACTCAGATAAAAGACCTTTTATGTGTAATAAATGCAATAAACAGTTTGCTAGGAGCGGTAACTTGAAAGATCTTATGAGAGTGCATACGGGTGAGAAGCCGTTCTCATGTGATGTTTGTAACACTAAATTCACTAGTACTAAAAGTTTGAAAATGCATAATAAGAGAGTTCACTCCGATGAAGGACCTTTTATGTGTAATATTTGCAATAAACAGTTTACTAGGAGCAGTAACTTGAAGGTACACATGCGAGTGCATAACGGTGAGAAACCTTATGTATGTAAGGTCTGTAACCGTTGCTTCAAAGAGACGGGGACTCTCAAAAAACACATGAGAGTGCATACCGGTGTTAAACCTTATGTATGTGAGGTCTGTAACCGTTGCTTCAGAGTGGCGTGGCTTCTCAAAAGGCACATGAGAGTGCATACCGATGTCAAACCTCATACCTGCGGGATTTGCAATAAACAGTTTAATAGGAGCGGTTACTTGAATTTGCATATGAGAGTGCATACGGGTGGGAAGCCGTTCTCATGTGATGTTTGTAACACTAAATTCATTAGTAGTGCAAGTTTGAAAAGGCATAATAAGACAGCTCACTCCGATTAAAGACCTTTTATATGTAATACATGCAATAAACAGTTTACTAGGAGCGGTAACTTGAAAGATCATTTGAGAGTGCATACGGGTGAGAAGCCGTTCTCATGTGATGTTTGTAACACTAAATTCACTAGTAGTAGTACTTTGAGACAGCATACAATCAGACATTAATATCAGTGGCGAGGGGTCAAAATAAGCTCCAAGCGTTTCTGCATAAGTTAAGGCCCCACTCACCATACAAGAAAGCACTGATTAGATAGTGACAGTGTCTTTGAAGTATGATAAAAGTGGCTTTGAAAAGAGCCTTTTGAGACGTGCGCAAAATCCTCACGTGCGTGCTTGTTAGTAACATCTAAGTCAAAAGGTAAGTCAACAAAAACCTTTGAAATACCAACACAAAAGCCCGTGCTACTCCATACTGGGATAAAATCAGAGAATAATAAACATGAAACACAAAACATTTTATTCAGTTTGCAACTGCCTGTCATCCACGTAGTTTATCGTTCAAAGATGTATGAAAATGTGTAAAAAAATCAATCTCGCCACTTGCAATAAATAGTCATGATTGGAAGAGCACGGCCTAATTGAATAACATGCCTTTTGTTTTCATAACTAAGTTTGGAAAGCAAAGTTTCCGTTAAGCAAGCAGGTAGTCAGGTGAACAACCCTCTATATGAGTTAAAGCCATTATGGCAAATAAAACTTACCGCAATGAACAAATGTATAAAATAAACACAGTAAAATAAACAAAAACCTGCGAAGAGTATCGATACTCACTAATTCACAATTTTGCAAAAAACTAATCACTTCCCAAACACGCGCGAGATAATGGTGGACACGTACTAAAAATAATTTGGGACCGCTTCGCTTACGACATAATGCTTTCGAAACAAGCCGAACATCATTTGAATCGCATATTGCGGAATGGGCCTTAGTCTATTTAAATTGACTTTAGGGAATTAAGAAAAATCTTTAAAATTTTATAATTTACAAAGGAGATGTTCCATTTTTGTATGGAGGCTGGACCCCCTAATTCTTACAGTGATGAAATTATATTTTATGAAAAGAGCACAAAATAAGGAACCATTCCATGTATTAATATATTTTTTTAAACATACTCTAACATTGTATTATTTAATAAAAAAGGTCAGATAATAAAAAATCATAAAATAGCAACCTCAAACTTTTTCTACTTTGGCAACTTCGCTTTTCTAATGTAATGTACCTATTTATTTAAAAAATATAACTTAGTTTTAAATTATTAATTCAATGGTACTATCTATTACAGCCAGCAACCGCATGCATTGAAACCTTAAAATTACTTTTAGAATGTATAAATAAGTACAGCAATATATAATAAACACTTAAAACTTTCATTAAAACCCAAAAATAATAAGAAAAGCTGAGAGACTTCTTGGCGGGAAAGTGAAGCGTCATGTCTGCGGTTTTGTTTTATTTTAAAATTTGTGTTGTCGAATATTAATGTGAAATAATGATGGATTATTAACCGTTAAGTGTTCGTGAGTGTAAAAGAAAAAAAAATGAAACAAAACAGTGCAACATTACTTTTCAAATTCTCTCAAGAAACTCGCGTGAGGACTTAGTAAAGCCCCACATCTTTACTGAGATACTCGAAGGGTTATACCCCCCGTATATCATTTGTTACTTCCCTTTTCTAATATTATTCATCATCATCATATAAGGAAAAATTGTTTATTTATGTATTACTTGTAAGAAAAATTACTTTGACACTGGCTAAATGTGCTAATCGCACGAAGCCATCAACTAAAAAAAAAAATAAGAAAAGCTTGATGAAGAAAACAAGATTTAAATTTTTTAAATTATGTTGGGGCCTTTTTATATATTTTTTCTTTTTGGAAACATCATCTCTGAAGGCAGATCTATCAGAAAATCATCACTTCAAAACTGTTATAAAATAAGGGCCCAAAAATGAAGATCTCCTTTGATGGACTTGTATTAACACATAATATATTATTTACTTTTATACTTAAAATGGTTTTAAAAGTGTATAAAAATAATTAATGGTTTTTAGACACTTAAGATTTTTATTTTTGGACTAATGCCTTTTCTGCACCCAGTATGGACTTATTCCCTTTCTGAAATATAATTAACTTAAAATATAGGAGCTATGACTTTTTTGCAATAAAAGAACAAAATCTATAGAATCCAAACAATATTTATTGTTAATCTTAAGTGCATCTAATGCTATGCTTCAACTCTATGTCAAGATTTTCATTTTCATTAACTTTTTGATAAAAAGGAATATGTTGCTCGGGTATATATTTTCAGTAACTATTTTATATCATTAATTTTTTCTTTATTTAATGGTACCGAATCACCACGATACATTCTTAGGGTTGGAATCGTTGGAGGCGTTCCAGATTGTGCCAAACGGAACGTATGAGTTTGCAAACCATCTATTAAAGATTTTGCAGTGAGAACTCTTTTTTTGATTTAATTAAATTGCATATAACTGGATATTCCTAAATGCTGTTCGTCCGTGGCAGCAACTCCTTTACTCAGGGGTTCAATTGAAACGGAATCCTTTTTGTAGTATGTTGGCCACCATTTTTAAAATAAATAAAATAAATGCTCCTGCCACAATACTTGTCTCTGACAACGACGCTGATTGGACGGCGGCCGGCGATCATAGCGATGGTAATGTTGTTCAAATGAATGTGCACTTTTGTATACTGATATGCAAAAGGGATGTGCAGATATTCAACCTGAAAATAACAGTTAGGGTCCAGATGGAAATCGAACCCACGACCCTTTTATTACCGGTCCAATGCTCTGACCGCTGAGCTACCGGAACGGGTCGCTACCCGTTCACCCACCAGCTTTACCCACCAGTGGGTGCACGGGGAATCTCTGTTTACCCGTGCACCCACTGCAACCTTATGCATAAGGCGGGATAAATATATATCGATAAGTAGATACAGTTGCCATAAACAAAAAAGTTGAAGTTGATATGATTAGTATTTTAACAAATCTTATAATTTAAATAAACAAAATTACACACACTCTTACAGGGAAATTAAAACTGAAACCAAACAACAAACAACCGAATTTTTAAAACGAAATTAATAAACAATAAGTACGTTTACATAAAAATTATAAAGCCAAAAACAAAAAAATAAATACCTAACGCAACTTCTCCAAGAAATGACCAACGCTTATTTCAATAAATAAAATAAAATAAATTAACGTAACCTAACCAACAGTAAGGATTTCTTATGCTGACCGATTGAAATGAACTAAAATGGCGTTACTCTAAAATTTACTGCAACTAAAAAAGGAGATTGTGGAATTCATACAATAATAAATTATAGGAACATAAAATAAAGCTTTCGCTAAAAAATGCGAATTATTCCCCAGAGATACACTTTCCCCGTAGAGACACTTTTAATAAAACTGCGCTTTTATTCCTGTAAGATACACTTTTTTTAAACCGTACCAATTTGTCGTCTTACATACACTTTTAGGTACTACCAGGTATTGTTGTGTATAAAATAATTGCTTAAGATAAATAATTTGAATGTATAAACCAAAGCCACAAACAATCTTTTATATATTATAATGTTGCACTAGATACCAGGCAACCATAACTATGCAGGAGACTGCTTATTAATAAAAAAGAATATTATTATAATCTTTGCTATATGTATATGTATTTACAAGACTGTTATTATTATTTTTTTTAATTTTGGTTAATTATGATTTATTTATTTTTCCTTTTCATCTAAAACACGTTTCTATTTTTTTAAGTGTCCCGACCCTAAAATCTGCTGCTACTGAATAATGCGTCCGCGAAATTCATCTAACAAAACATTGAATTGATATCGATATTTTCCCGCCATAGTGGGTGCACGAGTAAACAGATTCCTCTTGAACCCACTGGTGGGTGAAGCTGGTGGATGAACGGGTAGCGACTCGTGTCAAACCTTATGTATGTAAGGTCTGTAACCGTTGCTTCGGATTGACAGCACATATCAAAAGGCACATGAGAGTGCATACGGGTGAGAAGCCGTTCTCATGTGATGTTTGTAAAACTAAATTCACTAGAAGTAGTAGTTTGAAAAGGCATACACTGCTCAACTCTCATAGATCAGCTTTGTCATTGCATTCGGAAATAATATAGGTTCTGACGAGTCTGTAAAAAGACTTCTCAAGGGGGTGTATAAACTAAAACCCTTAAGACCCAAATACCACACATGGGATCCGCAGTTAGTCCTCAATCTTATTAGTATTACTAATCGGTACCCAAACAGAGAAATTGGTTTTGATAAATTATCCAAAAATTACGTTTAGTTATTTTCTAGTAACTGTCATAACTTACGTCATCTCCCCAAAGAGCTCGTTGGCCGAGCGTCTGCGACGACGCATCGTGCTACATGGTAGCGACAGAGAAATCCTAGGTTCGATTTTTCGGAAATAAGTTTGTCCTCCAGCTTGCAGGTGTATGTATGCATAATAGATACAATAAGAAAAACGGCTGGATGGACCAACATTTTTTATTGAGAGAGATTGCAGATTGCCTCAAATGTCATTTTCAGCGTCACCGGGCTTTTTTGGGGGCGACGAAGTACGTAAAGGGTACCTCAAGCCGTGTGAAACGAATCATCTTCAGAGGTTTTCTAGAGAGAATGGCATCACGCACTTAAGGCGACGCATCGCTACACAATAAATCTCATACGGAGCATTTGCACCTCGTACCATAAGAAAAACTGTTTTTTTTTCCTTCAAATTAAAACTATAAATTATTTAAAAAAAATGAGCTAACATATTGAAGTGTGTGTTAAGACTAATCTACTAAGAAAATTTAGATGATTAAATCGGTCTGGTTTGCCTGTAAAATGCGAATCTATGTTTCAAAAGTCTTTACTTTGATATTTTTTCTCTGTTATGAAGGTCGACAAATCGTGTTTCTGCAACTAACAAAATGAAGTCAAAAAAATGAAAAATCATGTCATCAAATATCACTTTCATATGATTTGTAATTGTTGGGAAAAATCAAGATCCCCGCCACGTAAATTTCCAATGCGTCGCCTTAAGGGCGCTCAACCACGAGCGACAATCGCTGAGCGAATATTTTGTAGTAGATTATGGAACATATAGAATTCAATACTTTCAACGCCCACCGGCTACAAAAATTCGCTCTAGAATTCTATGTTCCATAATCTACTACAAATTAATCGCTCAGCGATTGTCGCTCGTGGGCGAGCGCCCTAAAAGTGCGTGTCCCCGTGGCCTACTAGATCCTGCGAAGAGTTCGGATCGGATCGGTGGACCAACAGTAATACATTTGCTCGATTCTATACACTTTATTTAATTACTAAGAATGATTTTGCTCAATCAGTTTCTTTACGATAAGATAATTACAAAAATAAATAAAATAAGATATTGAATCATGTTATTTATTTCTTAATCAGGTAATAATAAAAATAACAAAATATTACTTAAGTACCTGACAGACCACGTCTGTGAACTGTGTCTTACCTTAAGGCTCCTTACATAATTAGCATCCTAAAAACAGCAGAGTTCTTACAAAAAAGGTATTTCTCTCTAAAGATCTACGTGGTGAATAATATCTGAAGAATGAAGCGACGAAATATGTGATCAATGGAACTTCAAAAGTGAAGTTCGATCATTATTATATGACTCGCTTCATTCGAAGATATTACAACCCTACCCACCCAACGCTTTACCAGTCTTAAAACTTACAGTGGTTAAGGCGTTAGCCTTTGAAGTTGCGCGATATGCCGCCATTCGTCTAGACCTTCGTCATTGTCGCAGGGTTGTCTGTCACATTAACTTCATATTTTGCTTATTGGTAGGTACGTTTATGTATATCAGGATCCTTAAGTAAAACAAATATAAGATAACCAAACGATTTATTTTTAACAAAAAAACATTTTTTTTTATTTAACACAAAAAGTTTAATTTTTTCACTGTATTTTATAAGTATTTGATTTAGCTTCAGTTCAGCAATTAGCACTTTAAAAAAAAAACAATACTAGTACTTAAAATAAGAATACGTTTTTGTGTTAAATCTAGGACTACATTACTTAAAATACTAACGTTTGGGCTAGTTTGTATTTAAAATCATTTGTTCGTAGTGTCTTGGAGTATTGCAGTATGGTGTGGAATCCTTTTTATGACGTGTATTTAAAATGATTAGAAAGCATCCAAAAGCGATTTTTATGGCACTTAACGTTTTCGTGTAATATGGGCAAGAGTTTATTAAAATATTTTGAGAGATTAAATCATTTTAAAATAAGTTCTCTATCGGATCGAAGACGTATGCACGACGTCATGTTTCTCTATAGGCTAGCGAATGGCATCCTTGATGTCCCGGGTTTACTAAAATCGTTGTCATTCAATGCACCCTTAAAGCTCCCGCGGGCATCAAGAAGTAACGTCCTTGTGGATCAGCCTTGCAGGTCCAACCTTGGCCAGAATGCACCTCTGAATCGTATCATAAGGGAGTTTAATGGTACAGCTAAAATCAAGAGTTTGGACTTGTTCATGGGTGACATTCGCAGCTTTAAGAAGTCTCTCATCTCTTGATGTGTATTGTGATGATTTGACATAGTAATATTAATAATGTTTCACAATTTTTTATTTAAATTTAGATTTAATATTTTTTTTATTATTTTTTATAATTATTTAATCTCAATTTTAATTATCATTCTCATTTCTAATTTTGTTATTTATAAATTTCTGTAAATTTTATTTTTTGTAATTGCATGTAGTTAGTCTTCACCTATAATTATTGTATTGACATCAAGCAAAAATCTATTTTAACAATGTATTATTTAAGAAATCAATGATGTTTTATATGTTGGTGATCATTTCAATAAATAAATAAATAAATAAATAAATGAACGTGTGACTTTAACAGGTAAAAGTAGCACAGGAATAAATAAATAAATAAATAAAAAACTTTTTAAAAACAAGTTTTTATTAATTAAAAAAAAGAACTAAAAAGTTAAAAATAATTATATCAGTCCCAATTTTTTTATAAATGAAAGCGTGTTACATTTTGATGAAACATTAAAAACCATTTAGCATATTACACCTTCATTGTTTATATTTTGCAATCACAATGTAACACGCTTTTATTTATAAAAAAATTAGGTACGATTAAATTATTTTTTTTTTTAGTTAATGGCTTCGTGCGATTTGCACATTTAGCCAGTGTCAAAGTAATTTTCTTACAAGTAATACATAAATAAACAATATTTCCTTATTTGATGATGATGAATGATATTAGAAATGGGAAGTGAGGAATGATATACCCCCCAACCCCTCGAGTATCTCAGTAAAGATGTGGGGCTTTACTAAGTCCTCACGCGAGCTTCTTGAGAGAATTTGAAAAGTGACGTTGCACTGTTTTGTTTCATTTGTCAACACTTATGCACACTCACGAACACTTAACGGTTAATAATCCACCATTATTTCACATTAATATTCGACATAACACAAATTTTGGAAAATAAGACAAAACCGCAGACATGACGCTTCACTTTCCCGCCAAGAAGTTCCTACGATTTAATTATTTTTAACTTTTTAGTTCTTTTTTTTTTAAATAATAAAAGCTTGTTTTTAAAAAGTTTTTTTCTTTTAATTTTATTTTTGACTTTTTAGTATTTTCGTAGTGTATTAGGTAGGGGCTTCAGTACAACAGGGTTCGCCCTGGTACCCTGAGGCACAACGTTAGCAATATACACCCTCATACCAATTAGCCCTCGGCACGTGCTCACTCACCTTGGCATTGGGTCATCCATCGAAACCATCTAATCAAAGACAGAATCCACATTCATAACAAACGGAACGAACGAACAAACGAACTTATTTTCCAGAATTCCTATGGCCATCTTCCAGCTCCATCATCAGACCCTGGTCACCATCTGTACCAAAGTACTCGTCAAAACGAATCATACGAGCCCAAACTCGATGGGATTGTGTCGTTTAATTACCGAGTTCCTATGGCTATCTTCCAGCTCCATCATCAGACCCTGGTTACCATCTAGCACCAAAGTACTCGTCAAGACGAATCATACGAGCCCAAACTCGATGGGGTTGTGTCGTTTAATTACCGAGTTCCTATGGCTATCTTCCAGGTCCATCACCAGACCCTGGTTACCATCTAGCACCAAAGTACTGGTCAAGACGAATCATACGACCCCAAAATCGATGGGGTTGTGTCGTTTATTTACCGAGTTCCTATGAACATCTTCCAGCTCCATCATCAGACCCTGGTTACCATCTAGCACCAAAGTACTCGTCAAGACGAATCATACGAGCCCAAACTCGATGGGGTTGTGTCGTTTAATTACCGAGTTCCTATGGCTATCTTCCAGGTCCATCACCAGACCCTGGTTACCATCTAGCACCAAAGTACTGGTCAAGACGAATCATACGACCCCAAAATCGATGGGGTTGTGTCGTTTATTTACCGAGTTCCTATGAACATCTTCCAGCTCCATCATCAGACCCTGGTTACTATCTAGCACCAAAGTACTCGTCAAGACGAATCATACGAGCCCAAACTCGATGGGATTGTGTCGTTTAATTACCGAGTTCCTATGGCCATCTTCCAGCTCCATCATCAGACCCTGGTTACTATCTAGCACCAAAGTACTCGCCAAGACGGATTAAACGAGTCCAAACTCGATGGGGTTGTGTCGTTTAACTACCGAGTTCCTATGGGCACCTTCCGACTACATCATCAGACCAGCTCCATGGTACCATAATATTGCATTATTATCCAAGTTACATAGATGTACCAAATTTCAGCTCAATTGAACACCGGGAAGAGGGTCATATTAGGCTTGCAAGATTTGTAAGCCACATACATACAAACATGTAAAGTTAAATAAAAGCTTGTAAAAAGTAGCACAGGACAGGAATCGCTGTTTTCTTCAATTTCTTCTTGCCATATATGCCAAATATTTTTTTCAAAATGTAGGCTACAAATTAAAGTTCTTTAGCCTATGGGAAGATTTCCCCATTAAATCAGTTCTCCCACATGCTTCAATCCAAACCTTGCATCTGAAATTGGTAAATAAATAGTAGATTATTATCCAAGGGGATAAAGCAGTGTCTTCTGCCGCGGGTGACAATTTAAATCGCGAGCGTAACGAAGGACTTGAGGTTTACTCCCGAGCGTAGCGACGAGGGTGTTAAAAACTTAAATCACGAGCGAAGCGAGGGATTTAAGACGAGTCCTGAGTGTAGCGAGGGATTTAAGTTCACCCAAGACTAAGACACCTTTATCACCGAGGAAAATACTCTACTTTTCGTACCATTTGCGAAAAAATTTACACAATAATAATATGAGATAAGCCTTTATTAAAAATAATGTTTTTAAATAATTTTCCTTGGATTTTGTTGGAAGCAAATTATTTATAATTGCGGCATTTGCACTGATGGAATCCGACAATTCACTGTCACTGTCGCTTTGATTTAACATCGTAACGTATTTTTTAGAACATTAACTTATTTATAAAAATAAATTAAAATTAACTTATCGTTTATGTATTTGAAGAAAACAAAAACGCGGCAAATTCCTAGACTAATATTTTTTTGTCGGAAAAGCAAAGGCATCAAGCTCATACGGCCTCGTCGGTTTTCGTAATTTTAGAGGTGAATGAAAGTCAGTACAATTTTCTTGCCCTGTTTTTAACAGATTAAAAATGACTATTGTTATGTTCGCTTTTTGTGGCATAGAATGTCACTTTTTTGAGCAAGTGGTACGAAAAATATAATATACAGTAGCTTTCTTTACTGTTAAAACAGAGATATTATACTACTAAAATGTCTTTACTATTAAATTCAAAATTCAAAATCATTTATTCAGTTTAGGCTACAAATAGCTCTTATGAACGTCATTATACCATCGGTTCCTAAGTCTATCTACTCTGGGCGGGAGATCCTGTACTGAGAAGAACCGGCAAGAAACTCAGCAAGTGTCCCTCTTTTCGCGCTTACAGCGTCAAAAATATTGGAAAATGCCCTATCATAGCAGGACACTTTCCTTCACAAATAAAAACACAAAATATAAAGGACAATCACAACACGTAAAAAAACAAAAAAAAAAAAATTAAATTTGCAAAAACATCATTTACCAGTTTAATTTTTTACAATGTCATACAGTACTTGTAAAAGTCAAAACCTGTCTAAGAAAAAACAAAGTTAAACTATAGTTAATAAAAATAAGATAAGTAGGTACGCAAGAGCAGACCAGTCTCCAAAGGCGGCACCCGTTCACGAGTATGACATATGAATCAGCCATCGCTTCACTCAACCATATTTTAGGGAATGTAACGACCCGACCATAGATTTAGTATATTATACTAAATCTATGGACCCGACACACATGCCACCACCGCAGAGACAATAAAGAGAGCATGACACACCCAAGCTACTCTAAAATCAAAACTAATAGAAATGTTCAACGCAACGCTATTTGTTATCTGTAGGACACTGTTTATAAAGGCTATCTTAACCGTATATTTTTTTTATTATATAAAATAGTAAAGTAAGCGCTTTTTATTATAGCCAGGCTCTTTTATCATCTACTTATTCTTTGACTGTATAATAACCTTTTCTAGGTAAAGAAGACTTAACATGTTTTTTAAACTTATCTAAAGGTAAATCTAGTACAGTATTTGGCATTTTATTGTAATAGTGTATACCTTGCCCCAAGAAAGAACCAAGCACCTTCTGTAACCTGAACAGTGGCATTACAAGTTTTATTTATTTATTTATTAGGTACACAAAATAGGACGATAATTATTAATATCCTCTTTTTCGCACTTCTTATGAAGCGGTTTGACGACCGATAGTTTTAATAATTCGGGGAAAGTTCCTGATGAAAATGATAAATTTATAAGATGTGTCAAAAGAGGTACCAGTTCAATAACGCACGCTTTAACAATTTTTGTGGCAATACCGTCGTAACCTTCGGAGGAAGTGTTGTTTAAGGTCATAATTTCCTTTTTTACTTCTTCCTCCGACATAGCACAAAGGAACATTGAGTGAGATAGATTAGATAGAAGTGTATTCTTTACAATCTTTTGTTTTGCGCTATTCGGGGTCTAAGTATTGGCATTGGTCACTTCAATAAAATAATTATTAAAAGCAGATGCTATATCATTAGGGTCGGTCAGGATATTATTATTTATTTTAATTTCTGTTATATTATCATTAGATTTAGAATTACAAATTTCATTTTTTATTATTGACCATGTTGCTGTTGCATAAAAAAGTCACGTCCGCCATCTTGGATCTTGAAATAGATGTTGTATTCGAAATCGGCACACCCGAAAACCATGAAAGTGATACCCATATTGATTTTACATAAAAATGTCACGTCCGCCATTTTAGATCTCGAAATAGATGTTGTATTCGAAATCGGCACCCCCGAAAACCATAATAATATCACTTCGAACACCTACTAAAATAAATTAAAGTATGTGGAAACAATGCATTTTACTCATTTTAGACATCATGTTTCATAGAGCCATTTACTGCTTAAGATCTACACAATCGATATCTAAATAGAAATAGTGTAAGTTTTTTTTTTTTTCAAAACAACCGGGTTCGATTCCAGAGCTTAGTACAGGTTTTTTTCAAATGTATGAATGCAGTTTTTCTTCTTATTAAAATCGATGACATGGTTCCTAAGAACAGATCTTCGTATGTCTTATAGTTTCAGATTTTCCCATAATTACCGTTTTAAATGAGACACCCTGTATACGAAGTCTGAGCTGACGCCACAACATAATTGAAGCCACAATTTTGGTACTGACTTCTTAGCAGGCGCAATGAAAAAAGTCGGTGGCTGTGCCATTCTTGCACCTAAGTGTACACTATGCCGAAGATACGCGACCGAAGTTCGGCATGATTACGCCTGCAATGCTATTTGAATTACTGACGACACATAATACCGAAATTACGTTGCGTTATAGCGCACAGCCCAACTTCGGTCGGGCGTAAGTTCAGCGGCAACTTAAAAGTAATATACACACAAAGTTGCACAACTGAATTTCTGCTGCGTAAGTTCGGCACTTATGGTGTGTCATATCAGCCGAATACGTCGGAACGTAAAATCAGCCGCGGAACTTCGGTCGCGTACCTTCGGCATAGTGTGTTTTTACACTAAGAATGATCACTGCGACCAAATTAATCAACAGATCCAAGACAAACTACCAGGTACCAGTCGCAGCAACAAAAGCATCGACTCTGTTGCCACGGACGAAATTGCAGAGCAAACTCGATAGCCAATTGAATTTTTGAACCGCCTCAACGTGTCAGGACTTCCACCACACAACTTACAATTGAAAATTGGTTCAATTGTCATCCTGCTTCGTAACTTGAACGTGATGCTAGGCATGATGAACGGAACCCGATTACAAGTTGTCTGGATGAGAGATAACTGTCTTGATCTTGAAGATCTCTGGCTCAGCTAAAGGCGAACAAGTGTTTTTGCCCCGCATCGATCTCACACCTTCAAACACAACATTCCCTTTCCTTCTGAACCGTCGCCAATTCCCAGTCAAGTTGGCATTATGTGTGTGTCTACAGCTTCCTCATAGTCATAAGAGAAATTTTAAGCATGCCATATTTTAGAGCATAATTGGAGCAATCAAAGGTTTCAGTCATACATTTGGAGCCACCACAACTTCGTTACTATGAGTTGTTTTTTGTGTGTAAGCTGGAGAAACGTGTCTCCAGCTGACACATGCCGTTTAGGCAAACCAGTGAGGCTAGGGTTATAGACTATAGTCAGAAATTTAGAGCATAATTGGAGCAATAAGAGCCAAAAAAAGTGGTTAGTTTTTTTGGCTCTCATTGCTCCAATTATGCTAGAGACACTGCTGCTGGAGACACGTTTCTCCAGCTTACACACAAAAAACAACTCATAGTAACGAAGTTGTGGCGGCTCCAAATGTATGACTGAAACCTTTGATTGCTCCAATTATGCTCTAAAATATGGCAAACTTAGAATTTCTCTTATGACTATGAGGAAGCTGTAGACACACACATGTTGGCATTTGCCATATCGATTAACAAGAGCCAAGGACAAACTGGACAAAGTCGGCCTTTATTTGCCAAGCCCAGTCTTCTCACATGGTCAACTATACGTTGCAATGTCTCGAGTCCGTTCTGAAAGCTCACTCAAGATACAAATTGACAACAACTCGCAACATGGTGTCATTAATGGAGAAGCACCATTCAGCAGAAACGATGTCAAAATTCAAAATTTAAAATCATTTATTCAGTTCAGGCTGTCGCACGCGAGATGTTACAATAAATACAATGCTCACAGTTCATTACATTGACCATTTAATTAACAAATTATTATTTTTTAAATAACAATGTTATGGTTTTAAATTGTGAAAGTTTAAATTCTAAACAAAATTTAAGTAAATTGTTATCGATAAACTCCAATTCTAACTGAACTCATGTATTCACATAAAAAAATCATTTTAGAAAAGTTTCATTATTTTGGCGCCAAATGTAGATGACAAATGTAGTGACATGCAGTTTACAATGAAATTAAATCAAAACAAAACCTGTGGCGGTAGCCAAAGTAACATTAAGAAGATGATAGCGAAGTTCGAAAACAATAAAATGTATAATAAATAAACAAATAAATTTTCCCTACAATCACACCAATTATCTAGCCCAACAGAAGCTTCGTTACGAAACTCGTTATATGGATACTAGACAACGGATAAACAAACTTAAAATACTTAAATACATACTTATTATACATAGAAAACACCCAGACCTGAGACAATTTAGAAAAACAATAATTTCTAAATTGACCCGACCGAGGATCGAACCCGGGACCTCAGAGATGGCGACACCATGAAAACCGGTGTACAAACCACTCGACCAAGGAGGTCCTCAAATGGGATTGACATAAGATTGACCACGTGATTTAGCGCGGCTTATGTCAATCCCATACATTTTATTCTTTTCGGACTTCGCTATCGTTTTCTTAAGGGTGCGCCGACCAAAAAATGCCAAAAATGCACTTACGGTTAAGTAGATATAATTGAAAATACTATCGTATTAAATGAACAAAATATATATTTAGTATCATAGGGAACGTGTTTACAATTTGTCAGAACCATAAATTCATAACACGCTATAGTTTTTTCTAAAATATCATTTAAAGTTGGGCAAAAATCATGAAATCGAGTGGCGGCGTTTAGTAGATTTCTTATAGTTTATCTAAATTATTGTACCTTTGATTTTGTCTAAACAATTATCAATGGATACACTACAAATTGCTAGACTACATTTTCGATTCATCAAGTGGTTATTTAAATAATTATTTTTTATTAAGCACCTTAAATTCCCCATACAAAATTAGTATGGCCGCGCGGCATCAAATAAATATGGACGACGACATTTCAAATAAAACATTCATATGTTTTATTAAAATTCATATGTTTTGTTTTGTTAAGGGTGCGCCGTCCGTAAGTGACAAGTGTCATCACTTGTCACTTACGGACGGCGCACCCTTAATGTTACTTTGGCTAAGCCTACTGCCATAGGTTACGAAATTCCTAAAAAATCTGTTGAATAAACGCAAAGTGTCGCGGGCAACCCACTAGTTAGAAATAAGATTGTATAAGAAGCAAACAAGCGTTATATTTATCGGACTTTGGTTTCGAAGCACATAATACAGGTGAGTATACAGATTGCGCGGCGCGGGCGCGTGAACAAAGATCAAAGACTAGCTGCGGATCCCGATTTAGTTGATACACCTCCTTGAGAAGTCTTTTTACAGACTCGTCAGAACCTATATTATTTCCAAATGCAATGACAAAGCTTTTCTATGAGAGTTGAGCGATCGAGCGTACCGTAGCTAGACTATCTGGTAATGTTTTTTTCTCAGTGTTTACTTTTTCAAACTACTACTTCTAGTGAATTTAGTGTTACAAACATCACATGAGAACGGCTTCTCACCCGTATGCACTCTCATGTGCGTTTTGAGTCTCTGTCATTCTGAAGCAACGGTTACAGACCTCACCTTATTTATAAGGTTTGACACCGGTATGCACTCTCATGTGACTTTTCAGATTCCCCTTCTCTCTGAAGCAACGGTTACAGACCTCACATAAATAAGGTTTCTCACCGGCATGCCTTCTCATGTGCTGTTTGAGATTCCCCTTCTCTCTGAAGCAACGGTTACAGACCTCACATACATAAGGTTTGACACCAGTATGCACTCTCATGTGGTTTTTGAGCTGGCACGTCCAAACGAAGCAACGGTTACAGATCTCACATACATAAGATTTCTCACCGGTATGCACTCGCATGTGTTTCCTCAAGCTATCGCTGCTACAAAACGACTTTTTACACACGTCGCATGAAAACGGTCGTTCACCGGTATGCACGCGCATATGAGCCTGCAACCACTTATTGTAATCAAAGGCTTTGTTGCAAACTTCACATATGTGTTTCTTTTTATTCCTTTTTATTTGCGTATGCGTTAAGAGGTGTCTGTTCAATCGAAATTGAAAGTTAAACTCTTTCTCGCAATGACTGCATTTGAACTTTTTCTCTTTCTCGCAATGACCCAGTGTGATGTGGGCATTTAGGAATCTCGCCTTTTTGAACGTTTTTGTGCATATAGTGCAAGAGTATCTATCCCCGTCTGAATGATTGTTTTCGATGTGTTTTGTCAACGCTTTGTCGTGAACGAACTTGTTGTCGCACAACTGGCATTGGTAGGTCTTCTCGCCGGTGTGAATTCGCATGTGGACCTCTATGGACCCTTTGTTACTGAACCTCTTTTGGCACACGTCGCATGAAAACTTTTTGGTATTTGATTTCATCGGTTTTGTGGTTTCATCTGTAATATGCAATGAGGTGTGTAAGTGATAATAAATAAATCCAGAACATTAAATGTAGGTATAAATGAAATCACGTAACAGTTCTTTAAACATCAATTTATTTTTTATTAGACTAAGAAATTAGGTGTTTATTGATTTTGAAATACTTGAAAAAGCATTCTTTCAACTGTGAGACAGTGACGTAATACCGCTCGCTGGTTTGCAACGTAAACCACAATAAACGTATATAATATACGTACTAGAAAAATGTAACGACGAATCTTCTGAAGTCTTGGTAGCTCAGCGGTCAGAGCTTTGGACCGGTAATCCAAGGGTCGTGGGTTCGATTTCCATCTGCACCCTAACTGTTATTTTCAGGTTGAATATCTGCTTTTCTCTCTTTCATATTAGTATACAAAAGTGCACATTTATTTGAACAACATTACCATCGCTAAGATCGTCGGCCGCCGTCCAATCAGCGTCGTTGTCAGAGACCTCCGTCTCTCTCTGGTTAGACCGCAGCATAGACAACGGCTGATACTCAATATCCATCACGGGCATTTTCTCATCTAGAATTAAGTTTTTTATATTAGAAGGAGGCAAACGAGCAGGCGGGTCACCTGATGGGAAGCAATCACCGCCGCCTAATGGACACCCACCACGCAAAACCAAAGTAATCGCCGATGCGTCACCGCCCTTTAAGGGTGTTGTTAATGTCGTGCGGATCTCATCACGCACGCGGGATTGCCCCGCATGTGAAATTTCTGTTGCCGCTATAACAACAAATACTAAAATAAATAGTAGATTGTACACCAAGGGGATAAAGCACTGTATTATGTCACGGGCGCGATATTTGAATCCTGAGCGTAAGGAAGGACTCCAGATTTAACTCCCGAGCGTAGCGAGGGGGTTTTGAGTTGATTCCCGAGCGAAGCGAGGGAATTAAATGGAGTCCTGAGAGCAGTGAAGGATTTAAGCGCGCCCAAGGCAAAATCAGTTTTATCCCTGAGGAGTATACTCTACTTTTCTCACCTTTTGCGAGACAATAAAAACCAAGGCTACTAGAAAAAGTATTTTATTTATTAAAATACTATTTTCATTACTAATTATATATAATTAGCACAGTAAATAACAATAAAAAGTAAATTAAAAATTAAAATTGATGTTTGATACATTAGTCCAGTTATGTAAAGATATGGTTATATTTTTTGGTACGCTTATGTTAGTTGAGGTGGAATTTATTTGAGTAGCAGCACCCAATACATCAGAACCTTGCGTGTGAGGGTCGTTTGGCACAGTAAAGGTTGGGGAAGGTGGTGCTTGAGGCAGTGGGCTTGAAGGGATATATTTTGAGCTAGATGGCTGTGGTGGCAAAGGTTTCCAAGGATCATCAATAATGGACGTAGTTTTCAGATGAATGTTGTCACCAATACGACAGCTTATCTTGTTTTTGTTTTGTATGGAATTCTCTATGTAGCCCTCCGCTACTGCATCGGATTTCCAGCCACCATGACGTTTTATCTGGGCCATATCTGCTCCTGAATCTGCCAACAGACTTGCCGATGTTCTCCTCAAACAATGACCCGTATAGAGCTCGGGATTTTGCAATTTGAGGTATTTTGCAATTTCTTTTGGCATGGCGCTGATTTTATTCTTGCCAATGACTTGCCTGGTGCATTTGCCATTACTGTAACCGATAAAAAATCTGTTGGTGTTTATATTAGAGGGGCGCAGAGCTTGGTACTTTTCAACAATTCTTGCATAATCTTCACGAACTATGAACGAACGTTCTCTATTTGTTTTGGTATCTGGTAAGTTAATCAGCAATAAATCTGCATGTTTTTTGATATCATTGACTTTTATGTTTACGAGTTCATTTCCACGACATGCGCCATTCACTCCAAAAATCAAGGCTACCTGTAACAAAAAATAGGATTGTGAGTAAATAGATAGATACACTACTACATTTTTTGACCTTTATATTATAAAAAAAGCTTGCGACAAAACCTTAGAATGTGTATTTTTTAAATGTGTGCCATTTAAATACCCTTTTATTCATTAACTATTTTATAGAGCTATTATAGGTAGGTACTAGAAACGTAACTAAAAAGTAGGCAGTACTCATACTTACTTTCATGGCCAGAAAGCCGTGATCAGGAGCCTCATTCAGAAAAGTTTCCACATCTTGCGCTGTCAATACTTTTGACTTCTTTGCTCGATGACCATCTGATTTCCTCTTTAAAAATGCCAATAACTTGCTATATGTATTTATCTTAATGTCGTGTTTGATGCTTATTGTTAACCTGAGTATCGAATAGATACACCACAGGCTGCTGGACTTCTTTGTACACTATAAATACTCGACATAAACAAGAAGCACTGACTCCGACACAGACTTTGCGCCTTTTGCAGTTTTCCATTTGTGGAAATCGTCGTAAGCTTTCAAGTATTTTTCCTTCGACTTCTCTGGTAGTAGGTTATTAACAATACCTAAGGCGTCTAATTTAATGGACTCCGGAGTTAAATCACTTTCGTCACTCGACATTTTCTTAATGTTTTATTCTATCTTCTTTTGCAGTTTTGTCTGTTACTGATTGCACCGTATTGAAATACTCGCGGCTTTTGTTTTAAATATTGATTTTTTTTCGTTCGGCTTGCCGTGACGTGGCCAGCTCGATTTTCGAATAAGTTCGATTTTCAAATAAATGAGGCGCGGCGCGCGCCGCCGTCCACCTCCTCGCCGTCGGCCACCAGCAGCTGCAGCAGCCGCGCGCTGCGCGATTTTGACGAAATTAGACTTTAAATGCATAACAATAAGAACTAAGAGAAGTGAGAATCACATTACTGCCCGGCGGGTTATAATGAAATTCAGTACAACATTACACCCCGGCAAAAGACAAGAGCTATAATGATTTACTTTGAGTAAGGTTTGCATGATATATAATGAGGCATTGTCGAGCAGGTGGTGTGAAAAAATATTTAAGCGGCTCCCATACAACAAACGTGATTTTTTTTGCACTTTTTGTAGATAACGATAACTTCGTGCGCGAGTCTGACTGGCACTTGACCGGTTTTTACTTAATTACTTGCATACTTCTCACTTATGGATGTGTAAATCGGCCTTTCTAGATTTGGTTACGTGACTATGATGTCGATACGTTGAAAATGTGGTCTCGTGATTGGCAAAGTTTCATCACAAGAGCTACTTGTAGCCTAAACTCAATAAATGATTTTGAATTTTGAATAATATTTTATTTGATTAAAATAAATTACTTTATTACAAACTCCCTTCATATTTAATTTATATGTGTATAAGTTAATAATTGACCGACATAGTTTATTATTTTTAAATGAATTATAAATAATTGAATTTCCTTACTCACCTTCATACTTAATTTCTTTGTCATCATACGTTGTTTCATTTTCATCGTAAGTCACTTCCTTCTTCACATCTGAGAAATACAAGAACATTTTATCAACTATTTACAGAATATATTGTATAAGTTATAAATTGGTGTTAGCGAAAACCACTGTACTCTTGTTTACTTAAAAACATCAAGCAATAAGCACTTGTACATTTATGGATTCAAAATCGAATATTATACATAAATATTATACAATGTTATTTTTAGTTTATACGAAACCTGAAAACTGTTTGTTCAGAATCAGTAATAGAATCGATTTCAATGTTTTTTATACCATGTTACATTTTGACCAAATAATATTTACAAAACCTCAAATAAAGTATACCCTACTAAAAAACACAACGGGACAGCACAAAAAGCTTGTAACTTCGTGAGTTTTCAAAATATATATATATTTTTTTGTACTGATTCTTTAAATGAAAATATTTGACCCGTGTTTCGATTTTCGTATAAACTAAAAAAAAGGTTGTATAATGCCAGCCACCTTGAGAAGATCGTCGCTCCACCTAGTCTGAGGGCGTCTTACACTACGTTTGCCGATACGCGGTTTCTCTAGAACTCGTTTACCTCAACGTTTGTCGGTTCTGCGGCTAATATGGCCGGCTCACTGCCAGTTCAGCTTGCTAATCCTGTGGGCTATGTAAACGACTTTGGTTCTCTGTCGGATCACCTCATTCCGAAAACAATCCTTCAGAGTAACTCCGAGCGTAGCCCTTTCCATAGCTTGCTGAGCGACTTTAAATTTGAACCAGCCCAACCGTGAGTGTACACGTTTCGGCTCCGTATGTCATGACCGGTAGGACGCACTGATTGAAGAATTTCGCCTTTAGACTTTGTGAAATAGGCGACGTAAAAACCCGACGTAATTTCCCATATGCTGCCCAGCCTAGCTGTATTCTTCTGTTAGCCTCTTTCTTGAAGTTGTTTTTACCAAATTGCAAAATCTGCCCGAGGTAGACATATTCCTTAACAACTTCCAGAGCACCGCCTTGTACTGCAATCGGTCCCGGAATGGCATGTTCGTTGTACATAACCTTGGTTTTGTCCAAGTTCATCCGGAGACCGATGCGTTGATGAGAAGAATCAGCTAGGCCGTTCAGCATGAACCGTTAATTCTGCAACGTTTCGGCCACGATGACGATGTCGTCCGCGAATCGCAAGACGTGTGAGATGTGTTTTTGAACAATTTGGGGGATATCACATCCCCTTGTCTCACATCTCGATGCAAGGGGATATGCTTAGTCTGCTGGTTCTGTAATTGGACGGCCATGGTGGCAGCATTGTACAGACATCGGAACACTTGGATATATCGCCAATCGACTTGGCATCGTTGCAGGGATTCTAGAACAGCCCAGATTTCAATAGAGTCGAATGCCTTCTCATAGTCTACAAATGCTAAGCACAGGGGCTTATTATATTCTTCGGTGTTCTGTATAATCTGCCGCACTGTGAAGATGTGGTCTATGGTACCTTCCTCCCTGAGGATTCCAAACATACATATTTTCGAGGGCCTAATTGACATCAACTGCATTTGTGGTTTCCACGGCAACGAATCGGTTCTCCAGGTTTGACTGGAACGTTTCTGATCCAACGATAGTTTGTAGCAGATTAGGACTTCATCAAGCGGACACGTTCAAGCTTAAAATTGATATTCAGAGATTCGGTGATCACTGCCGGTTTAAACTTGTTGATCACTAAGACGTCTCTGAATATGTGCTTTTTGTCCGTCATGATAAAGTCGATCTCATTTTTAGTCATAGTGTCGGGGCTCTGCCATGTCCACTTTCTTTAGGGATGTTTCTTAAAGAGAGATTCATCAAGAAAACACCCTCTTTTTCGAGGAAGTTGACAAGCATTTGCCCCTTATGATTTCTGCTGCCAAAACCATGTGATCCTACTACCGATTCGTGGCGATTCTGTTGACATTGAACTCAAACAGATAATTGGAGCCCCAAAATTCAAAAATCATTTATTCAGTTTAGGCTACAAATAGCTTTTATTAATGACTTAAGAAGATTAATTAGATGAGGTCCAATACCTGATTGAGCTTCCTACAAGATTCATTCAATTTACGTCTCGTTGACCGTTATGAAGTGTTCTTCTAGGTAGTGGATAAGTTGTTTATTTAAAATGCGCTCCATTACTTTGCACAAAACTGAAGTTACGGCTATAGGGCGGTAATTCGATGGATCTGACCGATCTCATTTTTTGGGGACCGGTTGCACATTAGCCTTTCTCCAAGATTCCGGCACACAACCTGAAGAGAGCGAGAGACGGTAAAGGCGCGTTAACACGGGGGACAACTCCGCTGCACACATTTTTAGAACTATTGGTGGGATGCCACCAGGGCCATCAGCTTTCCGGACATCGATTGATTGCAGCTCTGCACGGACATCACACTGTCTGATTTTAAAATAAGGCATTGTTGGAAATTTAGATTTTTGAAAGTGAACGTTAACAGATTACAAGAACAAATTTAGTAATTGTTAGTGTTTCAACTAAGATTTGAAATAAATTTATGACTGAAAATCATTTAAAAAACGTGTTTTCATTTAAAATATTCCAGACAAATAGAAAACTCCAATACCGGTATTAATACCGGGATCTCGGTATTGAACTAGATGCAATACCGAAATACCGCGATTACATGCCCTACATATTTTCTCATCGTGTTTCCCTCCCGCAAAATTTCCAAGTCTAATCCGGTGAAGAAGGCAGCACAAAGCAGATACGCAAAAGGGATCCGGCGGTTCAGCAAGGCAAAGCCTAGGGCGACTGTTGAAAACCAGTATGCGAAACGGAACGCAACTGTAACGTCAAAATGAACTGTCAATGTCATTGTCGGTGCTCGGTTGGACAGCGCGCGTCCGGTTAATATCGCTCGGTTATAAGTTTTTTGCACGGAATAATCAATTCGATTTTATCAAAGCCATCGGTGGCTAATTTGTGTATAATTAGAACTAGGGCTGATCGGCAGCCCAATCTATAAACTCCCTCGAGTTTCGGTAGGCGTTGCGCGGTCCCGCTTTGACCTCGTTGTTGGTCAGTGGGAGGTTGGGTTCTGTGTTGTGGATTCTGACCTGCGTATGAGTCGGCAGTGTGTGCTACTCCGCGAGGCATCACAAGGTGCCTGGGCACCTTCCACACACCGTGGGATCCACGAGAGTAGGTCACATCAGCTCAGGTCAGACAACTCAGAACTTAGTTAGCATTTAACGCTGCGTATTGCAGCAGCTTCAGCCCTTTGATCGGAGACCTTCCAAGGTCCAGAGGGTCTGAACAGCGACGATAGAGGGCGTATAGTTATCGTCGGCCAGCCAGACACACCATCCGACCTCTGCTCAGTCGTAGCGGTTTTCCGTTCCACTAATGCCCGGTTCCTATAAACAAGAATTCGTTTTGCCTACGAGCCGTTGTATTAGCTACGAGGCGTAAGCTAAATGCGTTCCTATAAAAAACGATTCGTCAGGTATCTAACCGATAGTATGTTACCAACGGATGGGAGGGTTACCAGTAACGCTTCGTAACCTTATTATATGGAAGTGACACTAGCCTGCGTTCCTATAAAAAATAAGAAGCGTCAATTAACTGTCAAATCTACCGTTCGTTGCTGGTTATCCTACCGGTACTTTTTGATCGGTTATTGTGTTATGTGTATTTCGTCAGTAATTTTTACAAATAGTGAAAATGTCATGCTCAGTGCTCAGTGAAGGTGATGTAGAAATGCTCAATATGTTATCGGGTTGGCATAATTCCGATGAAGACAATAAACGACGTGTATAAAACCATTCATGTTCATATTGGATGAACATGAATTCCAACAAAATGAAAAATGAGATTTTGCCTGGATAAACCATCAGTGCAAGAATTACTGACGGAAATATATCTTTATTTGAGAGTTACAGAAGCAAGGTTAGTTTGAATACAATAATAACCATCTTAAATAATGAACTAGCGTTCTTTCGATATTAAAGATAATGGTCTTTTTTAGGGTCGGGTATAGAATCCAAGCGCAGGCTTTTCATATGTATGAGGGTTGGATTATGTTGGGGGTAAATTCTCCAAAAACACAATTTTTTTCCACCGGAGACGCGTGGTTTTTTTAAAATTTCATTTTAAAAATACGTGAAAAGGAACGCTATGTCATTCCGTTTCGTACGTAAATGCCCTCCGTTTGTGTTTTGTTGTGCTCTGTGTATTATTTCTGATGCATCTGGGGTCAAAATTAGTGACTGAATCGAATTAGTCAACCCTGACTCCACGTGGTACTAGTCTGCCCTACCCCTAGTGTTTAAAAGGCCCGGAGGCGCGGAGGGAGAGCAGGCCCCCGCCCGCTGTAGCATGGAGTGCCTACGGTTTGTTACGCAAGGGCGGAGGGGCTGCACTTCCCGCAGCGACGGAGACGTTCGGAAATCTTTAGTTTGCTATTCATATAGGTGCATTAGATATTTTGACCAAAAAAACCTAATTTCACCCTAAAAGCACATAAATATACTTCATTTTTGTTCACACGGCGGCAGATAAACCTACCCAAAACTGTCAAATTTCTACAATCAATTTTGAACTTTATTATTTAGTTATAAGCATCAATTCATTGGAGAAATTTGACAGATTTGGGTAGGTTGATCTGCCGCCGACTGTTCATTCCTAACCTCAAATTTTAATCTTGAATATCTCTGAAAGTTTGCGTTTGGTTTGGTGGTGAGCGAGTTCGGGAGGTGGGGGGGGGGGGCTACCCCTCCCCCTTTCCCCCCCTCTTAAAGCCTGATTCTATACAAACCCCCTTTTTAAACCAAATATTGCTGGCTTTTAGATTTTATGCTTTGGGTACAATGCACGGCCGGTAGTCTACGTATAAAATATTTCAACTGTCAATTAATAATGTTGGTTTTATTTCAGGTACGATATTATTTCATCTGCATTTATCCATAGTGGAAAAGCCTAAAACTTTATAATACCTGCATTAAATACGAATGTTGCAGCAAATTCCTTTTGTACAATTTAGCTAAGTCCGAAATGTTATCGATTTCTGCTTAAAGTATAAGTACTACGAAAACAACAAATTAAAATAATCATTAATAGTTAACTGTGTTTCATTTATAATAAAACCAAAATTATTTATGAGTTTAAATTTGAATAACGGGATTGGGCATGGATTATATAAGTCCATAATAAGGGCCAAAGCTTTTTTAATATCTAAAATGCTGTGATCCGATGCCACAAACTTTTATTCCTCTTTCAATTAAAAACAAACTTTATCTATGAGTGACAACTTCAAAAAAATGACGCGACGTGTTTTGTTAACGTTGTTGCAATTACCAATGAATAATAAATTATTTAAACAAAATCGTTCTAGGATTACCGAACTAGTAACTAAATTGTAATTTATTACATTATTAATGTTTTTAAAGTACAGTTACGATTCTAAACTATGTTTTAAAAATAGTTTTTGAAGGAACGAAATCATTAAAAAATCCGGAACGAAACGCGTGAGGGCAGAAGGGGGATCGGCCTACCTACGAACACTCGTCGCTGGTAAGCATGAACGGATTGTTGTGGAACGCTAAGAACGCCTCGTTGTTAGTAACAAGAAAACGGATGGTAACTGAAGTAGAGCGACGATCCGTTAGATATAGGAACCAGGCATAAATCAAGGAGAGGGAGAAGAGTGTGTTCGCCTTCGTCTGCGCAAACACTGGCGTACCCTAAGATAGGATATCTTGACCGCTTCCGTATATGGACTCCGAATACACTCAAGTCCCGTGGCGATGGGATGAGGTAGAGGTCCGACCTGATGTAGTTGGGCTATGTCCTATACCTGCACGCTTGCGGTCCTGGGGGTGTGATCACACACCATGGTCGTCTGTTCTGCAAACTTTGGGCGACAGTGCGGATTCGGTAGCACCCAGGATAAAAAAGCAGCCCTATTCAGGGAGGCACTGCTTTCCCCGCCCAGCCGGGGAGGAGGCTCGAAAAGGTACCCTTAAAAAATGCTCGTTCCTACTTAAGAAGTAGTAGCAACTGCGGCTGTCATCGCATCATTATAATCGCGGGCGAAAGAAACAAAAGAATAGTAAACACACAACAAGACCTATCATGACCTTTGGCGCGTGGAACGTGAGAATGCTTATAGATCGAGATTGCAATTACTCTTGCCGAGAACGTAAAACCGCTATAATAGGTCGCGAACTTCATCGCTATAATATAGACGTGGCTGCTCTCAGCAAAATTACACGTCTCGCTGATTAAAGAGAGCTGGTGGAAGATGGGGGGCGGTTACTTTCTTTTGGAAAGGTACCGCTTCCTCCGAATCTAGACGTTCTGGTGTAGGTTTTGCAGTCAAGAATCAACTAATAAAACGACTTGAGGAGTACCCAGTACCTGGACAAAGATAACTTCCTTAATGTCAACGGTGTCTATGCTCCTACCCTAGATAAATATGATGACATTAGTTTAATGGCCAGTGTCTCATGACCATGGGTGTCTAGGGACATCACTTCCGTCTTTTTGACACTGACCTTCAGGCCGAACTTACAGCAAGCTTGGTGAAAACAGACATAATTTTTTTCAGGGCACCTGGGGATGCTCTAGGAAGCACAAGTCATCAGCATACATGATATTTGTAATTAATGTATGCGACACTTTTGTGCGCGCCTTGAGTCTAGCCAAGTTGAAGAACCTGCCATCTGTGCGAAAGCGGACGCGCACTCCTTCGGAGACCGATTGTGAGACTTCCTCGACAACTACTGCAAAATATTAGCCAAACAGAGTGGGGGCTATTACACACCACTGCTTCATCCCAGAGGTAACGGGGAAGAAATATGACTGCTCGCCGTCTACAGTAACGCAGCATTGCATGTCGTCATGCAAGAGTCTAAGAAGCCTCACAAATTTCACTGTGCACCCCAGCTTTTTCAGCACCATCCATAGGGTTTCGCGAGACACGCTAACGAACGCTTTTTCCAGGTCAACAAAGCAGAAATACAGTTGCCGACTCTATTTTCTACTTTTTTCTTGCAGTTGACGCACGGAAAAGATAGCATCGCATGTTCCTCGGTTAGGTCGGAAGCCAAACTGGGTTTCAGGCAGAATTTGCTCTGATATAGGGATCAGAAGGTTGAGTAAAGCTCAGGCAAAAGCCTTTCCAGGGGTTGAAAGTAATGAAATGCCCCGGTAAGAGTTGCAGTCGGAACTGTCACCCTTGTTCTTATACAGAGCACTAATGCAAGGCACTTTAAATTCATTAGGTAGGTACTCGCTTCTCCTCCCACATACGATCAAAAAGATCTCAAACCCGTGTGTGCAACACCTCACCGCCACATTTTAAATGCTCTTCCGGTATACGATCAATGCCAAACGCCCGCTTATTATGCTGCTGCCTGATGGCAGTAACAACCTCATCACGCGACAATGGGTCGTCCAGATGCGTTGCTAAAGGAAGTTGGGCAATCAAGCTGATATGTTGTAGATCAGCTAATCGATTTACATTGAGCAGGGTGTTAAAATATTCTGCCCAACGTTTTGTCACGTCCTCTGTGCCAGTTGTGAGGTGCCTACCGTCTGACCTTATAGGCATCCTAGCTCGGTAGGACGTGCCAATCAGCTTACGAAGCTCGGTATAAAACTCCGCAAGCTGGTTAGTGTCTGGGAGACATTGCATGCGACAAGCCTTGTCATGCCGCCACCTGTCTTTGAGTTGGCGAATGTCACTTGTGCTTCCTAGCAGAATCCCTAGGTGCCCTGCGAAAACTTATGTCAGTTTTTCACCAAGCTTGCTGTAAGTTCGGCCGGAAGGTCAGTGTCAAAAAGACGGAAGTGATGTCCTTAGACACCCATGGTCATGAGACACTGGGCATAAAACTTGATGAGGACGTTTTAAAGTAGGTACATAAGTTCAGATACTTGGGGAACATTGTAACGAGATCAACAGCAGAGTCGGCGCTGCAGCTGCAGCATTCGGCAAGCTATGTTCCAAGGTGTTCCAATATACAGCCCAACAAAATATCCGTATACAAGGTGGTTGTGCTGCCAAATCTTTTATATTGCTCAGAGACGTATGGTGCTTAGGCACCAAATGCGCACATTAGATCGTTTTCACCTAAAATGTCTACGAAAAATCTTGAACAAACAAACACAGTAAGCAAGAGCATCGGAATGATTGATGTAATATTGTAATAAAATGAAACCGCGCGGCAGCATAAAACAAGTCCATACTTGTTCCCGCACGACCCGAGAAGCACCGCCCTGCGGATTAAACCGGTTTTTGAAATCGTTCCCATTTCGTTTTCGTTCCGAACGCAATGCAAAGAACACAATACAAAGAACTGTTAGAAACGTTTAAAAAACGTTATTTTAAATAACGTTTCCCACCCTTGCCTTGTGGTGTTTTCATCCATAGGGAAGGCTCGTGCCCCAGTAGTGGGCATAAAATGAGCTGGTGATGATGATGATTGGATTCATCATCATAATCATCATCATTATCAGCCTATAACGTTTACATTTACATAACTATATTTCAAACGGGTAAACCAACAGAACACTCCTAAATCACAAGGAAAGGAACATTTATCTAGGTACCATATATATATCTATAATATTAAAATTCCAATAAAGAGAGCTCCGGGACGTCCGCGCCGCAACTGGCTGGACGACATCACAAAGTGAACTCGACTTAGTTGTCGCCAGTTAAAACAAGCTATGGCATCGCAGAAAACCTTGTATACTGATCTCCAAACTTCAGCATGAAGATGGCACAAGTGATGATGACTATACTATTAATTAATAATATCAATAAAGAGGTACAGTTTGTGACTTTGTTTGTCAGTTTGTTTGCGAAGGTTACTCTCTGGAACTGCTGGTCCAATTCCAAACATTCATTCACTGAAAGAATGCTACATTACCAGCGGGTAACATAGGCTATTTTATTTGTTTAAAATAAATTTCTATATTACAAAATAACTGAACGACATATTTCATTTATTTTTAAATAAATTGAAAAAAAATTATGCCTTTTAAGACAGCTCTTGTTCTCGGTCTCGCCTGATGGTGAGCAATGAAACTGAATGAAATGATGGTGATATATTTGAATTTCCTTACTCACCTTCATAATTAATTTCTATTTCATCATACATTGTTTCATTTTCATCGTAACTCACTTCCTTCTTCACACCTGAGAAATACAAGAACATTTTATCAACTATTACAGAATATATTGTAAGTTAACTAATTGGTGTTAGTGAAAACCACTATACTCTTGTGTAAAACATCAAGCAATAAGCATTTGTACATTTATGAATACAAAATAAAATATTTATGGCTTGTAAAATTATCCACCTTATATAATAATAATAATAAGTAAAACCGTATATTAATTGGTGCATTCGTTTAGGAGTAACAATGCCACAGACACACATGAAGACAGATAGACCCGTCAAATTTATAACACCCCTTTTTTGCATCTGGGGTTAATAATAAATAATTTAAAGTTAATGTTTTTTTTACACCGGAAAGAGCGATAGCTTAGTCAGTAGTGCACCTGACCCAGTATATAATAGGGCTTGGCTAAGCTAAGTTGGCTCACATCACAGTTGTGGAAATTATTTCAACACTCTTTAAAAATGATGTGTATTTGTTTGCAACTTTGCAACTTTGTAAAATTATATAAAACCATAATTCAAATATGTAATTTCATAAGCCAATAAATATTTTCTTAACCTAAATTTACTAATCAATATCCTACCTTTCAGTATATTGTCTATGTAAAACTGCTGAAACTTCTGTTCACACTTCAATACTTGCTGTTTGAACGAGGTTGCATCTCTGAGACGTAGCTGACACACATCACAGATACCATACAGTGTCGAATCTACTTCCCTTTCCATGGTAGTTACCTGAAGCAAAAAAAAAATTATATAATGTAAATACTATCTACTCATAAGGTAAGCCAAAGGAGCCTAGAATCTAGAGTCGACTATATAACAATGTCATCAACATCTTATATAATGTTTTTACAAAAAAGAATAAATTTTGCATAATTTTTTTATAATTAAAATAATTTTATAAAGTACCTATTCAAATTCAAATTTATTTTTAAAGAGATTACAATTCTCCGCCGATGGCCTTTACAGCGTATCCTGATTTGGTATGTGGCGAAATTAATGGTTCTTTAAGCTAAAACATGATAATCTCACATCCTCTAAGGTTTCCAGGCAAGCGTGTCCCCATCCCCTACTAGATTCTTCAAGGAGATCGGAATTGAGAGCGGAACTACCCGAGGGGCGCCTCTCTATAGATGGGATTAAAACATTAAAAGCCGTTGTCAATGTTACAATGATTATTTAAGTTAACCCGGTTTATCGTACCTATATTGCAACACGGCGTAGCAAAGAGTGCGCAAGGGTATTAAAACTGTTTTTCAAATTGCTTAAATGGGTAGATCCCACTTTATCCATTAAAAATCTTTAAAAATTGAGAAAGGTATGCTGAGATGGTTTGGCCATGTCGAGAGAATGAATGAAGAACGATTGACGAAAAAAGTGTATAAGGGGAGTGTGAATGAAAGTGTTGGAAGGGGTAGACCTAGGCGGACGTTTCGAGACCAAATCGGGGACGTCTTGGAAAAAGGCCAAGTCAAGAGTACCCTAAACTGAAGAGCATGTATGAAGGAAATAATGAAAGTGGACAAATCGAAACAAGTATGTATGGATCGTAGCAAGTGGAAAAAAGTGGTCTCTGCCTACCCCTACGGGAAAGAAGCATGATTATACGTATGTATGTATATCCATTGATGGATAATCCCACTATATCTATTGCGACTTATCTCAATACAAGAACTGCATACTGGCCATGTTTTTATAATAGACTAGCCGTCACCTGCCCGCTTCGCTGTGAAAATACTTTTGCTTTTACCAACATTTTGTACCAACATCATCAATCAATTGCACAATCGCTTGTTCTTACTACATACAAATTTTCATCAAGATTGGTCAAATCCTTCTTGAGTAATAATAAGAGGACAGACAGACAGACAGACAAAAATTTCAAAAATCTTAGAATTGGTGTCAGTAAGTCATAAAACGAATATCCCAAAATTTGACAGAAAAATTGCATGTACAGACAGAGCCTACAGATTTATATAGTAGTTTAAATAGATATAGATAAAATATCGGCCAGTGTCGCCTTAAGGGCATGATGGAGTATAGCCTTCAGGGCACTACGGGAGGCCAAGAAAGTCAATAAAAAAAAGCGACTTTTTGCAGAGATGCAAACACGATTCAGTCGCGATTGAGTAGCTGGCCGGGTAGCTGCAGTAAAATACAATACAGTCGCGATACAAACGTAACATCACAAAAAATAAGTAATGTGCGTGTGCATCCAAACGCGCGTTTGTATCGCTACAAAAAGTCGCAATGTTTATGGGCCCTATTAAATACAACAAAGGGAATTATTCGGTTACTAGGGCGCTTTGGCTTAAAGTGAACATTAACCAATATTATTTAAAATTGGTGTTTTTAATTCTTTGTATCTAAAAGAAAGTAATTATAGCAAAATAATAGCAGGAAAACGTAATATGTGTATAAATAAGCAAGTATAATGTTCCTGTTAAATTCTGCAATTATTGCTGAAACAATGTAATTATGATAACAAAATAAATGACTAACCATTGTTTTAATAATTTTTAATATATTATCTTAATGATAATGCTATAATACGAGAGTGGATTGAAAGTTCTCGGCCTGACATATAAAATTAAAGTAATATTCACAGTAGGTACACGAAGGGAATACTTTTTTTTACAAACGTCATCATCACATCAATGTTTACAGGCTGATGTTGTCATATAAAAAATAGAAAGTAAAATCGATACAGGAATAATCGTTTTTTTCTATTTGTCATGTAAAACAACTTGCAGTAAAACAGTGTTTTGCGAGTTTTAGTTGATTTAAAGGTAAATAATAAAATTAATTTGCGAAAGATTACTTGATCGTATAAGTCTAAAGAGAATAATTATTTTTATAATCGGTTATTACCTATCGATTTCTTAACAGCAATTAAAGATTTTTATTCCATATTTGTTGTTATAGCCACACAGGAATTAATGGTGTTACTTTCCTTCAAAAAATACTTTTAAACTAATTAATTTAGATATTTACTTTCCGGCAACGACAGTATCAAAGATATTGTTATTATATTTATTTATATTTTACTGTAAAAATACATTTTAAGAAATAACTTGTTCAAGAAAAGCCGAAAATGAACAATTCCCTTTTGTCAGTGGATAAATCGGGACATGAGAAAAAAAACTTTGTCCCACTAAATGAATTTTGTATAGGTATCCAAGGATAAAGTGGGATCGACCCGCCTAAATAAGACAATGAACTTACATCTAAGCCAAAAGTAGCAAGTAGCATGTCAGAAAACACTTCATCAATTCCATTGTTATTATACGAGATGCCTAAATTCTTGAAGTCGCCTTCGGTGTGGCAACAGCGACACAGGCCATCTGTTATTGTCTTGGAGTAATTGTGTTCTGTAGTTATTGTATTCAACATTTTATAGTAATAATCATTCATTATTTAGTGAAAAATCTTTGAAACTAGCACACTGCTAATGCTAACACTCTCAACTCAAGAACAAGAAAAGAAACTTTAAGGTCTAGCTAGGTAGAGATCGAACACAAATCAAATAACTACATAGACCTCAGAATAATAACTATTGTTCTGAGAGATAGACGACGCATTTTCAAGATCAAGATTTATATGAATGCAAGAAAACCCACTAGCAACTGGCAGTACTGGCACTGACTGACAGAGCAATTATGTACTTTTTTTTTTAAGTGTAGTTTGTTCTCTGAGGAACAGGCTAAGGTCATACACCATGCTGCCATGTCATTAGTTTCTTAAATTTATTAGTAAATAAGTATAAACATTCTCTAGTATAAACAATTTTCTTTATGAAACTATTGAAAACCCACTAACTGCCGTACTCAGAGACGTCAATTGAGTTTTAATGACAATTAAGTCTCTTGCTGTCACTTTCCTATGCATAATGCTAAATAGAGAAGGAAAGACATTTAATTGTCGTCTCTGAGTACGGCAGTAAGCAATTAAGTACCTAATCACAGATAAGTACGTACAGTACAGATAATTGAAAACTCAAGCAAGCGTGCCACATTTTTTTGACATACCTACTGTTTTTTTTTTGTTTAAAACATGCCTCCGGATGAAATTAATCGAGCGTATTCGTTCGTTCTAGATACTTCTTGTCTGTCTAGTTTCTTATTTTCGTTAGTATTTTTCCCTTCATGTATGATTTATTTATTTATTTATTTATTTATCTTTGGCACAGTTACAAGATACAAATCATACAATACAAAAAAATACAACAACACAATTACATAAACGTATAAATTCTACCTCTATTTTACTGTGCACAACATCGAAATAAAATAATACATATAAAAACGGCTAAATAAAAATACTAAAAAATAAACGTATACTTAATTATAAAAATATGTAGATAGCTATTAAATCGAATGTCCTCTTCACTACATAGGTACTTTTAATTGACATAACTATCAAACACATTGAGACGCTGGTGGAATATATTGTTTACTTTATTATATTGCCTGTAAATGCGCGCGAGAGGGCTGTGATGTGATACATTATGATGATATGATGACATGATGATGATGATGATGAATGAGAAGTGAGAAATGATAGACCCCCAACCCCTCGAGTATCTCAGTAAAGATGTGGGGCTTTACTAAGTCCTCGGGCCGACTTCTTGAGAGAATTTGAAAAGTGACGTTGAACTGTTTTGTTTCATTTGCCAACACTCATGCACACTCACGAAAAATTAACGGTTAATAATCCACCATTATTTCACATTAATATTTGACATAACACTAGAAAATAAAACAAAAGACATGACTCTTCACTTTCCCGCCAAGTATTCAGACATGCTATGATTTTTGACAATGACAAGCGCTTTTAGTAATGGAAACCACTTTAAGCGCAAAATCGATTTAAAAATGCCGCGTTGCGAACAATTATAATACATAAATTGGTTCATCGATTTTGTCATCGATTTATATCAAAAGCAAAGCAAATATTAATCATCTTAGAAGTTTTATTTTATTATTTAAATTTTATTAAGAAACTAGCTGTCTCGTCAGACCTTGTTCTGCCCATTTTCTCTAAAACAAAGTTACATTGATTTTTGACGTGACAACGTCTTATAATTCGATGGAGCCGGCTGCACGCACGAAAAAACTTGACGTATGCGGCGTTACCTCGCTCTGAGGCGTTCAATTTAAGACTTGAAGTGCAAGCGAGAGCGCGGAACGAGCGACAAAGAGGCACAATCGGCTTCCGCGTTCGGCAGCGTTCGACATCTGTCTCTCTCCTACTTGAGTGAGCGATGCGTCCGCGTGGACTGCTGCTATACAATAACACATTGTCCATTGAAAAGTGAATGTGGTGTCAATTGTTTATTTATAGCAACGATAATTGCGGCGATAAAGGTAAAGATTCTTTCGATATTAAATATATGTTCAGTGATATATTGTCGAATATTCGTGCTTTCATCATTAAAATTAATAGCATCGGTCCGCTAGTGCAGCGATTGTAGGTTATGCTATAATTGACAAAACTTTAACAATAAAGTTAACAGAACTATTTCACGATGAGTAAAAAATCAATTGCTTTACTATTCGATCGAAATAATTATCGAGCGTAGCTATGATTTCAAAAAACTAAAACATAAATGTTAAATCTTCCACATATCATAACAACGCGTCTGAAATGACAAATAAAATTAAAATTTTCTTTTGAAAAATGAAACCATTCCATCAGTATTTTCTTATGACGTTGTCACGTTCAACTATCGTCAGTAAACCGACTTTACAGACAACCGATTTTTTTTATGTTAATAGCTGCCCCGACAGATTTCGTTTTGTCAAAAATTATTGGCCTGTCGCAGTATAATAGAAATAAAATAACATTGAAAGACTTTAGGAATATCTAATGTGATGCATGATATTTTTATTATACTTATTGCTTTATTTTTTGTTTGATTACTTGGCCGCACTGGAAATTGCAGTCGTTGAAATACAAACGGTACGTCAGTTCATCAGGTGGGATACCATCATACCATTGGGATGCGGGGTTTCAACACATCTTCTCCCTTATATTTTCCCTTTAGAATGGTTGCCTCGATCACATTGTTCAGTAATTTTTTCACTGCTAGCCGTGTGCCGTTACAAAGAATAAACAACTAATAAAATAATACAAATATAATATTCTATTGAACCTCTAATCAACTTGAAGGCATACCAAATATAATCCTTAAGCTAGCAACACAGGAACACTAGATTTCAATCCTATGTAGGTTGGAATTAATGCACTATGGCCATTCTTGTTTGTCTTGTCTATGGTATCTTTTAAATGTGTCATTTGCATAGCCGATTTTACTGTAGGGTGTACAAGTGTCGTCTGGTGTAAGCTGTTAAAACAAAGGATTGCTGGCAGGGTGTCACGTTCCGTCGGTTTCGAGGTCGTCCACCGGACACTACCGACGCGGCACACGTCGCCGTGTTCGCAGAAAAATACATGAGTTTTTAGTACAGTATTGTAGCGCAAAGACCGGCAACAGCGTTCTTAGCCGCTTCCGAGCCACTATTTTTGATTTTTTTTTGGCGGGAAAACCGGTTTTGGCTTATAATTTGGAAACTAAGGAGGCCCAGAGATTTGAAATTATGCCTCGTGTGTGCTGCAATTATAACGTATTATTTGATATTTAAAACGAAACTCTAACATATACAGTTACAGTAATTCACCATGTGTCAGCCCGTGTTACGTGTCACCAGCTTACACATACATATCGGTTCGTAGCTCAAAAAATATTCGAGCTAAAAATTTTGATAAAGAAGATTGCCTACTTTTGTATGGAAGTTGGACCAAGTGCTAACTAGAATGCTCACATAGTGCATTTTGTTCCTCAGACTATCACTAATCTGTAATTCAAAGCGCATTAAAATCTATCCCAGGGGGGTAACCACGAGCTCTTATAGCAGTAATATTGCAGTTGTGAAAACGAGACGCGTGTAGCGGCAAATATACTCGCGTCTCTTTTCCACAACTGCAATAATACTATTATAAGAGCTCATAGTCAGGGGGTAGGACTCTCAGGCGTCCCTCCCTCGCACTCGGGGGATGGAGACGCAAGGAGGGTTCGAAGGAACCACCGCGGCGGGCCGTGAATGACTCGATGAGTGCTCGGGGTCCCGCCCAGCGGTTGACGGGTGCCGTGTGGTTTTAGTGGGTCGGGCAGACCATCGCCCAACCCCACACACCTCCCGGGTTGTGCAACACCCGGTCGAGACGGTCTGTTTGCAGATTTCCACACGTAAAAAAAAAAAAGAAAAAAAGGGGGTAGGACTCTAAAGAAAAACAGTCACTTGTTTTAAATATAAATGTACAAAATCAACTATTAAACAGTTATTATGCGCTAAATTATAATTGTATTCTGATGTTGTAGTACATACTCATTAAGTATCAATCAGTTATTATTATAAATGATGCAATGCCAATAATTTAGTTATTGGCATTGCATCATTTATAATAACTGATACAACTAATTAGCCAGTTAACAAAACTAATACAATTATTAATCGTCTTCATCGTTATCGATTATTATTAATAATAGTAATAAGAAAAATAATGAGATAATAATAATAATTTATATTATTATTAATTATCGATCTTAACTGTGGTTGAAAACATGTTCACTGTTTCAAGAGTCTAATACACCAGTGCTCACTAAAACGTAAGTTGTATAGGTAGTTGTTTCAAGCAAAATCTTCACCACAACACAAAATATGCACAGTCGCGTTCACAACGGATCACAAATGCCGTGCCGTGAGACTGCAAAATCAAAGGGACGCTTTTTTTTTTAGAGAGATTGCCGATTGCCTCAAATGGCATTTTCAGCGTCACCGGGCTTTTTTGGGGGCGGCGAGGTACGAAAAGGGAGGTACCCTTTTCCCAAGCCGTGCGAAACGAATCACCTTCAGAGGTTTTCTAGAGGGAACGGCATCACACACTTAAAAGTGCGTGTCCCCGTGCCCTACTAGATCCTCCGAAGGGTTCGGATCGGATCGGAGATATACGATCGCGAGGGATCGAGCGAGACAGATATACTTACAAAAGAACTGGTTTTTATACATTTTTGAGAAAAAATATCTCAATAACGTTGTTTAACGAAAGATTATTCATTATCACGAAAACTGAAATTCATTTATTTTTACTGGGGTCAATTTTTTGTAGTTCATGTTAATTCAAAATCATTTATTCAGTTTAGGCTACAAGTAGCTCTTGTGAATGTCACTATGCCATATAATGCTACAGTATCACGGGACCAACTCGCATTCCTAGGCAGCACTTGGTCCAAACCTTGGCAATGTCCTTTGGAGGCTATTATAATGCTCCAATTCGGCAATTCGGCTTTTCAATACCTGAAAAGGGTAATTAAGTTTATAAGCCACCTACATTTTAACTAGAATAAGATCTTTATGTACACACGGCGGAAGATCAACCTACCTAAAACTATCAAATTTATACAATCAATTTTGAACTTCATTGTTTGGTTATAAGGATCAATATTCATTGGAGAAATGTGAGTTTTGGGTAGGTTGATCCGCCGCCGACTGTGCACTAAATATGCAATAATATTTGTAATTTCTATTTCTAAATTTTGAGGTATTTTACATAATTGTAGCTTAAATAATTACGAAGATACAGATGTGCAAGCCAGAGACACGGTACCTACTCCAGATCGCACATAGTTTTATGATCGTAGTTTCAACAGTATTTGAGTGTGATGGGCGTGCGTTACCCCAGCGGAATGTTGTCGAATTTCTTGGATTCTTGATATAGAATAATTAGTGCTTCATCTCGTGTAATTGTGCGCGAAATCTTAAATTTGTGCGTCCAGTAGTTTTTGAGATATTCGCGAAAAACAGATGCTGCTAGGGTAACGTTACCCCAGCAGCACATTTTTTTTCCTGTGGACTTATCAGAAAAAAAAGTACCCAGGAAGATAGATCTTGAGGCGCTGTAAATGTGCGTGCCGCACGCGGTGCGCTCGCTTGCCCTCTCACTACACCGCCCGCGTCCCTTCCGAGGACCGTTTTACCTCGTCCCCGTCAACGCCTGTACCCCGTAGGCGCGGTAAGCACGATCTTGACAAGCGATAGGTTTCTTATCATTTCATATAGATTTAGGTTTAATTTTGACGATGGCGTTTAATGATTAATTTCAGTTCGCTTTCATTATTCATATATTCATTCATATATGGGTTTTCATAGCAGAGAATAATCTCGGGCAACAAGCTTGAGGCCCGTACCAGCCAATGGCTAATGAGATCTGTTGATGTTGAAGAGCGAAGGTCGCTGAAGCTTATTATTATACTTACGAAAAAGTCGATGTAGGTACCTACATTTTGATAACGAATCTTATAATATAGTGCTGCAACGTCACCTTGGTGCTTGCTTGGTTACTCCAAAACTGTAGCAGTTGTGCTGTTTATGGTGACTGTGTTCAGAGGTATCTTTGTCACGATAAGTATTCATACAATAAGCAAAACTTTATGACCCGCCTGAACTTAAATTCAGTGCAAGTCACTTAGTAGGAGCATAGGGGCGCGAGTGCTGACTTGCCCGATTGTTTTTACAAGCACGACCTCTCATTTTGTGGACTTAAAGTTTGCACCAAAATATCCTACAGTTAATATTATTACTTATATAAAAACAAATTTATATGACATTTTTACATTACAAAAAACAATCATAAAATATAATTTACGCACATACGGGCTTTAATTTAAAATAGATAAGATTACATTTAAAAGTCAAAGTTAAAAGTCATAAAATGTTAAATAATGAATATTTACTTTACGAATTGTGTAAACGTCTGTACAAATAATGCCATCAATTTTAGAAGGTTAGCGTCATGTATGGCGCGGCCGCTTTTTGATATTCATCTTGGTCGGTTTATCACTGTATTTCGCTTCATTTACCATTTTTACTATAAATCTTTAAATAATAAGTGGATTGGGCTGAAAATTTTCAAATGGCTAGTTGAATGAAGGCACTAATTAGTTGCTTAATAAGTGATTCGCTGGTCCATACCAAACTCATGTAAGCGACGACCAAAATAACCTCACGGGCCAGTGACATTTAAGAATAAGAATAAATTTATTTGCTGTGTAAAACTTAAGACTAAATACATAAAACTTATAAAATAACATTTGTGTACATAATAATATAATGCATTACAAGAAATCATTGAAAAATAATGTAAAGTTTTAAAATTAAGGTTAGTAGTGCAGAATAACCAGGTGATACCTAAACTAAGTAAACTAGTTTACCCGTATCTCAGGCATCTAATCGGTGAGTGTGTTAGCGATTGCTTACATAACATTTTATTAAATAGCAATAAATTATAACACTTTTCATAACATTTTGCTTAAGCAGCATGTTGCTGCCATTGTATACCAACTTATGTAATAACTAATAATAGATGTTCGGTGTCATTGTAGGGTTTCCCTATAAGCCAATTTTGTATGGTTTTCTTACAATTTATTTTGTTCATATGATATATACCTAGTGTTAAATTAAGTTTATTATACAAAAAACTTCCAAGAAAGCAAAAGAATCTGTGAGAGTGAGCTGTACGATATAGCTCAGTGGAACAAACAATGTCTACTCGCCTTTTGCTGGTTTGTAGTGCAGGACTATAGGGCGTTAGTGAATGTTTCTTTGTTACAGTTTGTAGTATAAACAACTGACGAACAGAATAGTAGATTGTACACCAAGGGGATAAAGCACTGTATTATGTCACGGGCGCGATATTTGAATCCTGAGCGTAACGAAGGACTCCAGATTTAACTCCCGAGCGTAGCGAGGGGGTTTCGAGTTGATTCCCGAGCGAAGCGAGGGAATTAAAATGGAGTCCTGAGAGCAGTGAAGGATTTAAGCGCGCCCAAGGCAAAATCAGTTTTATCCCTGAGGAGTATACTCTACTTTTCTCACCTTTTGCGAGACAATAAAAACCAAGGCTACTAGAAAAAGTATTATATTTATTAAAATACTATTTTTATTACTAATTATATATAATTGGCACAGTAAATAACAATAAAAAGTAAATTAAAAATTAAAATTGATGTTTGATACATTAGTCCAGTTATGTAAAGATATGGTTATATTTTTTGGTACGCTTATGTTAGTTGAGGTGGAATTTATTTGAGTAGCAGCACCCAATACATCAGAACCTTGCGTGTGAGGGTCGTTTGGCACAGTAAAGGTTGGGGAAGGTGGTGCTTGAGGCAGTGGGCTTTACGGGATATATTTTGAGCTAGATGGCTGTGGTGGCAAAGGTTTCCAAGGATCATCAATAATGGACGTAGTTTTCAGATGAATGTTGTCACCAATACGACAGCTTATCTTGTTTTTGTTTTGTATGGAATTCTCTATGTAGCCCTCCGCTACTGCATCGGATTTCCAGCCACCATGACGTTTTATCTGGGCCATATCTGCTCCTGAATCTGCCAACAGACTTGCCGATGTTCTCCTCAAACAATGACCCGTATAGAGCTCGGGATTTTGCAATTTGAGGTATTTTGCAATTTCTTTTGGCATGGCGCTGATTTTATTCTTGCCAATGACTTGCCTGGTGCATTTGCCATTACTGTAACCGATAAAAAATCTGTTGGTGTTTATATTAGAGGGGCGCAGAGCTTGGTACTTTTCAACAATTCTTGCATAATCTTCACGAACTATGAACGAACGTTCTCTATTTGTTTTGGTATCTGGTAAGTTAATCAGCAATAAATCTGCATGTTTTTTGATATCATTGACTTTTATGTTTACGAGTTCATTTCCACGACATGCGCCATTCACTCCAAAAATCAAGGCTACCTGTAACAAAAAATAGGATTGTGAGTAAATAGATAGATACACTACTACATTTTTTGACCTTTATATTATAAAAAAAGCTTGCGACAAAACCTTAGAATGTGTATTTTTTAAATGTGTGCCATATAAATACCTTTTTATTCATTAACTATTTTATAGAGCTATTATAGGTAGGTACTAGAAACGTAACTAAAAAGTAGGCAGTACTCATACTTACTTTCATGGCCAGAAAGCTGTGATCAGGAGCCTCATTCAGAAAAGTTTCCACATCTTGCGCTGTCAATACTTTTGACTTCTTTGCTCGATGACCATCTGATTTCCTCTTTAAAAATGCCAATAACTTGCTATATGTATTTATCTTAATGTCGTGTTTGATGCTTATTGTTAACCTGAGCATCGAATAGATACACCACCGGCTGCTGGACTTCTTTGTACACGATAAATACTCGAAATAAACAAGAAGCACTGACTCCGACACAGACTTTGCGCCTTTTGCAGTTTTCCATTTGTGGAAATCGTCGTAAGCTTTCAAGTATTTTTCCTTCGACTTCTCTGGTAGTAGGTTATTAACAATACCTAAGGCGTCTAATTTTATGGACTCCGGAGTTAAATCACTTTCGTCACTCGACATTTTCTTAATGTTTTATTCTATCTTCTTTTGCAGTTTTGTCTGATACTGATTGCACCGTATTGAAATACTCGCGGCTTTTGTTTTAAGTATTGATTTTTTTTCGTTCGGCTTGCCGTGGCGTGGCCAGCTCGATTTTCGAATAAGTTCGATTTTCAAATAAATGAGGCGCGGCGCGCGCCGCCGTCCACCTCCTCGCCGTCGGCCACCAGCAGCTGCAGCAGCCGCGCGCCGCGCGATTTTGACGAAATTAGACTTTAAATGCATAACAATAAGAACTAAGAGAAGTGAGAATCACATTACTGCCCGGCGGGTTATAATGAAATTCAGTACAACATTACACCCCGGCAAAAGACAAGGGCTATAATGATTTACTTTGAGTAAGGTTTGCATGATATATAATGAGGCATTGTCGAGCAGGTGGTGTGAAAAGGACATTACATTCAGTTAGGAGTTCTGCTGTAGGGAAACGGAAAGGACGAAATGTGCTAACTTTCAAAATGGCTCTCTGTGCTATTTCTAAGTTTAGCATGGTGGTTTTATGAGCGCCTCCCCAAGATGAAATGCAGTACGTTAGCAAAGATTGGCAAAGGGCTAGATAAACCTCTTTTAGGAGTTTTCCTTTAGCGGCATATCTTACATTTTTAAAGACATAGATTAATTTTCGAACTCTAGTAGTAAGAGATTCTATATGTGCTTTAAAATTCAGATATCTATCTATGATGATGCCTAGGTATTTTATTGTGTTTGTACTACTGAGTTTAGGACATACACAGTCAATATCATTCGAGTCAAAACAGTGATGTGCCACTATTGCATGTGTCATGGGATGGTTGGGTCAGTAAATTATACGAAAAAGTCATGTATTTGGTTTTGTCTGTGTTTAGAGTCAACATGTTTGTTCTAAGCCACTTTGTGACAGAATCAAAGCCAGCTTGGGCTAAACTGAATGTGTCATTCCAATTGTCGGCACTAAATAGTAAGGCTGTATCGTCAGCGTATGATATTATCTGACTATTGTTTTGAAGGGGGAGGAAGCATAAATCGTTAATATAGATAAGGAATAGTAAGGGTCCTATTATACTTCCCTGAGGAACACCATATTCGACTGTTAGTTCTTTACTTACTATACCGTCTATCTTAACTCGCTGGGTCCTATTTGTTAAGTAATCTTTTAAAAGACTATGCGGTATACCTCTTATACCTAGCCTGTGTAACTTTTCCAGGAGGATTGGAATTGAAACTGAAAGTGACATTTAAAGTGCCTAACTCATTAACGACTTGCAGTAAGCTTTTAAGATTTTGATAGACGTTGTAGAGTATTATAAGGTACGATTCACCATCACAAATTAGTCTTTAGGGTTAGTATTTAGGGAGCTAGGACCGATTATCCTTTTTCTTCAAAATAAATATATCTTCAGAACGGTGCATTTTTTTCAAATTCTGCTTTTGCTGAAATTACGCACAAATTCATAAATTGTGTGTAAAAAAAATCATACTTGTGCGCCTTACCGTTCGCGAGATACAGCAACCACCCAAAAGTTACCCCAGCGGTATTATGAATAACTTCGGAATTATAAGACGCACAAATTTAAGACTAACACGCTCATTTACAGCGCCCCAAGATCTATCTTCCTGGGTACTTTTTTTTTTGATAAGTCCACAGGAAAAAATATGCCGCTGGGGTAACGTTACCCCAGCGGCATCTGTTTTTCGCGAATATCTCAAAAACTACTGGACGCACAAATTTAAGATTTCGCGCACAATTACACGAGATGGAGCACTAATTATTCTATATCAAGAATCTAAGAAATTCGACAACATTCCGCTGGGGTAACGCACCCGCGGCTCGGGTACATCTCTATGGAAGAGGCAATAAAGGATGGGCAGCTGCGCCGATGTCGTCCAGTCGTGACAGTGTCCTCATGAAGTCGTCATCACTATAGAGAATAGTGCTGTGGTTTACCACTATTTTATTTTCAATGTTATGCTTTTATATAAGTACTAAGTACAATATACAAAGAGTGGAAGATGGCACAAGATTAAATTAAACATCCCAGATTATAAGTAGGTAGTCATTTATTGCATATAAAAACAACAAAAACAGTAGGCCGATTCTACTAAATAACTGCAACTACACTGCAGCGTCGCGTGTGTCAAAATGAGCAAATTTTGACGTTTCGGTATTCTGTTATGCAGCGCTGCTGCCGTAGTGTTGCAGGGACGGAGAAGTAACGCAAATAGGTATTCCACTAACAAAACTGCACTACACCTGCACATTTACTGCAAAATAATCGTATTCTATTAAAATATTTTGACATTTGTGTAGTAATGACAGCAGTATTGGTGCAGTTTTTGTGCAGGTTTATTGAAGTAGATCGTGAGCAACTTTTGCGCAGCGTATAATAAGCATTTTACGTATTTAGCGAATTGTAACATTAGTTCTTTTAGTTTTATTGCAGGATTCGTGCAGCTGTAGTGTAGTAGACGCGCAGTTGTAGTGTAGTTGTGGTGCAGAGAATTTTAATAGAATACGTATATTTCCACGGCACTACTTCTACACGCGACAAATGACAGGCGTAAACGTGCAGTTGCAGTTTTCTAATAGAATTGACCTCCAGGTCGCCGTGTGTTACCAATATATCGACTCTTGGCAACACTATATTTTTCGTTGGTATTTTTGTTTATTTTGTACTCTAGCGCTCAAAAGGTTAATGTTTTGCGTCATTGCCATTGCGTCTGGCGTGGTTGCCATGGTAATCGGAACATTGTTATTACTCTGTCTCTTTCGCACGCACGCGTGCCTTTCGCTTATAACACACTCGACATAAGCTATTATTTTCCGGATTGTATTTTTTCTCTCTTTCTATTTCAAGCGATGTACGTTGCCTTTCTCTTTCAATCCAGAATTCAAAGGAGTAATCAAGTATTACTTTTACCTAAGGGTGCGCCGTCCGTAAGTGACAAGTGTCATATGCACAGATATATTGCTCTGTGGTCATATGTTATAATTGAAATGTCGTCGTCCATATTTATTTGATGCCGCGCGGCCATACTAATTTTGTATGGGGAATTTAAGGTGCTTAATAAAAAAATATTATTTAAATAACCACTTGATGAATCAAAAATGTAGTCTAGCAATTTGTAGTTTACATTGATGATTGTTTAGACAAAATCAGAGGTACAATAATTTAGATAAACTATAAGAAATCTACTAAACGCCGCCACTCGTTTTCATGATCTTTGCCCAACTTTAAATGATATAGTAGAAAAAACTATAGCTTGTTATGAATTTATGGTTCTGTCAAATTGTAAACACGTTCCCTATGATACTAAATATATATTTTGTTCATTTAATACGATAGTATTTTCAATTATATTTACTTAACCGTAACTGCATTTTTGGCATTTTTTGGTCGGCCCACCCTTAAAGTATTTTAATGAAAATTTTAATCTAAAATTTGGAAGATCACAAATTGATACTTGCTGCAAATGTGGAGTGGAAGTGGAGAACCTGGGCGTTAAAGTTACTCGCGTCCGTAGGTTTACCCTTGAGACCCTACTCGTAACCCCTGGGTGGTGCTAAATGAGTGACACTATCTGAGTGGTAGAGCCACGCTGCGTTGCAGCACGAAATGGGCCGGCTCGCCCGGCGTAATACCACCCTCTCACAGAATATCGGCGTGAAACAATGGCACTCGTTGCTGTTGTGTTTCTTCCGGTGAGTGAAAGTACCGGAGGCTCATCTCTCACGCCTCTCCCCTCCCAATTCCTACTCCCTCCTCAAGATCCAACTCCTTCCTCAAGGCCGGCAACGCATCTGCGATTACTTTGGTGTCCATGGGCGACGACGGTGATTACTTTCCATCAGGTGACCCGCCTGCTCGTTTGCCTCCTTTTAACATTAAAAAAAAAAAAGTACATCATTAGGAGAAGCTGAAAAACGGACAGCTGCTGCTGAATTGATGGTCCACCGTCGCGTCGTGGGGTAAAGAGTATTTAACAAAAACCAAAGACATTCAAAAACTTTTTAAAGAGAATGATCATGTCCTTGGTTTTGTAGGAAGCCAATGGTAGGTAGATAGTATGTTAGTTGGAGGTGCTATATACGTATAGCGAAGGAGATGGTGAAATTTTTCGCTACCGCGATGCAAGCTTCCCATACTATTTTATCGTCGTAGTATGGCGACGTCGCGTCGTTGGTATGCGTTTGTGGCGACGTCGTTGGTATGCGTTTGTGGCGCCATCTGTTGACACGGTTGAGAAGGTGTTTGCTTTGTGTCGAATAATGGCGTATGCGGTAGATCCGTAGATGGCGCCGCCACAGTTTGACATTTGATTTTATGCAAAATAAGCCACTTTCATTTATTTATACCTGTGCAATAAGTATTTTATTTACGCCAGCTATGGGTAGGTATACTTTTTTGGAATTCATAATTTGAAACTAATGATGCAATGTTTTATACATATCATGAAGAAGAAGCAAAAAAATCTCCAAACGAAGTATGCTCATTTTTAAGAATTGTACATTAATGAATATGTACCTGATACAGTGACAGAGCTTCACCTATTTGCAGATGAGTGCGATGGATAAAACAAATATTACACTGTTATTTTAATGGCTTTAGTCCGGCGGTTTAAAAAAATTGTACAGACGGCAGCAGATCAACCTACCACAAAATGTCAAATTTCTTTAATAAATTTTAAACCTTAGGTTTTGGGTTTTTAAATCAAAATCGATTAGAGAAATTTGACAGTTTTGGATAGGTTGATGTGCAGGCGTGTGTACAATACTTTCCTCAATGAGATCATTCATTTCTGCCTAATGAATGAGCGTGATTTTGGTACAGCAAAACTTGCTTTAAAGAGACATGATCGCATAGACAGCACAGAAGAATAAGCAAGTATTGTGGCAAGAGCATCAGAAAAATTCTTCGTAAATATGGTCAAGAATGAAGAGGTTATTTATTTTAAAAAATGGTAGCCAACATACTACAAAAAGGATTCCGTTTCAATTGAAACCCTGGGTAAAGGAGTTGCTGCCACAGACAAACAGCATTTAGGAATATCCAAATATATGCAATTTAGTTGTGAATTAAATCAAAAAAAGAGTTCTGACTGCAAAATCCTTTGTAGATGGTTTGCAAACTCATACGTTTCGTTTGGTAAAATCTGGAACGATTCCAACCCCAAGAATGTATCGTGGTGATTCGGTACCATTAAATTAAAGAAAAAATTGATGACAATATAAAAAAGTTACTGAAAATATATACCCGAGCAACATATTCCTTTTCATCAAAAAGTTAATGATGGACCATCCACCACGGAAGAGGACATTGAAAACCTTGACATAGAGTTTTAAGCATAGCATTATTTAAGATTAAAAATAAATATTTATTTAATTTTATTACACAAAACAGATTTACAGTAATAGTCGTTCAGTATTTACATGGTTTTAGTAATATACCTAGGTAGACTGCAATTCCACAGATATGTGTAAACAACATGCTTAAACATTGAATCAAATCATTTAAAAAAAACACATAAAATTAAATTAAATTGTTAAAACATAGAAAAAAAAAATACAGTCGAATTGATAACCTCCTCCTTTTTTTGAAGTCGGTTAAAAATTATACAATATTACATTATAGAAATCAATTGAAATAGTAAGGATGAATAAAAATATGATAACAAATACAAATAAAATACTACAAAATAAAATAAAAACAAATCAAATTAAAATGGTATAGTTACAAAATTACACGGCATCATACCAGTCCATTGAAACAAGCCTATGCAGCGACGACTTCCACTTGAAGAGCGATGAAGCGTGGATATCACACCGTCTAATTTGTCTAGTAAAGTGTTGTAATCGCGGCACATTCTGACGATGGGGTTGTGGAATGAGACATTATTGTCGTAAAATGGAATCAAAAGTGGACGGTTGCGCCTTGCAGGACGTGACGGAACCTTAAAGTTAATTTCCGACAGCAAAGTTGTATGTATTGTCCCGTTTATAATTTTGTAAAGATAAGTTAAGTCATTAACTTTGCGCCAGCTCTCAAGACTCTTTAATTTAAAATATTGCAACCGCGCTGCGTACGTGGTCAATTCCCTTTTTTTGCCGTACCGTAATGTTAGGACCCTTAGAATCTCTTAGCGTCTCTGAATAGATTCGAGCATATCAGTGTGCTTGTTATATTGTTGTGACCACACCGCTGAGGCGTACTCAAGTTGGCTCATGATTAGTGCTCTGTATAGTGATAGTAAGCTCTTTGGGGACCTAAACACCTTTGAAACACGGAAAATAAAACCTGACAGCTTGTTGCACTTCTTGGACAATGCCTCGTAATGACTGTTAAAACTGAGCTTACTGTCAAACACGACGCCCAAGTCCCGCAGCGTCGACTTACGCTCCAGTGGCTCTTGGTTAATGGTGTAGCTAAAGAGAATAGGATTCCTTTTAAGACTAAATGAGATAACAGAACATTTGTTAATACTAAGTCTCATGTGGTTAGTATTACACCAGCCGCTCACTGTATCTATGTCTTTCTGCAATTGAATGCAGTCTCTTACAAAGTTAATCCGACAGATTTTTTTAAAATCATCTGCATATAACAGAGAACAGTTTTTCAGTTTAGGGATGAGGTCATTAATGTAAATAACAAACATTAAGGGCCCCAAATGGGACCCCTGCGGGACCCCAGACATAACAGGTACTGGTTGTGAGTGGAACGTCGTCAATGCCACTATTTGACTTCTATTTGCAAGATATGATGACAGCCAGCGCAAAAGGCATCCATGTACACCCATAGACTCCAGCTTAGCTATCAATACTCTATGATTGACTCTATCAAAGGCCTTTTGGAAATCAGTGTAGATAGAGTCGACTTAAGCGTGATCACCAAATGCTTTACAAATAATGTTGGTGTACTCCAACAAATTGCTAACAGTTGACTTCTCCGAGACAAAACCGTGCTGTTGTTGGAAGATCTGTGGTTGTACATGGTGGTAAAGTTTATCATAAACCAAAGACTCGAAGATTTTACCGAAACATGACAATTGGCCTATAGTTTGCACAGACACTTGGATCACCTGCCTTATGTATGGGGACAACATGTGTCTCCTTCCAAGCACTTGGAAAGATACCAGCTTGCAAGGATTTGTTGAAGATGATACAGAGCGGCACACTTAAAGCAGCCGCACAGAGTTTGATAAAGCAAGAAGGAATGCCATCTGATCCAGCTCCCTTGTTAGTGACCAGTGCTTCAAGCCTCCCGCAAACCTCCTCTTCAGACACAATTAAATTACACAGAGAATAGCTATGTGACTGTTCAGTACTTTGGACAGTACTATTACTATTACTGTGAGGCTCGAAAACGGAAGAGAAAAACTTGTAGAAAAGCTCCGCAGCAGCTTCACCTCCGGTGGCAGTCTTGTTGCCAAACCTGACGATGTCAGGGGTCGACCGTTTATTTTTCACAAAGGAAAAGAATAGTTTTGTCGTGTCTGATAAAGATTCCTCCACACTAGCCACATACGAATCGTAACAATGTTTCATTAGTTTCTTAGATCGGGAGCGCAACAGCTGAAACTCCTCGTAATCTCTAGGGTTACGGAACTTTTTAAAGCCTATATGGGCACGATTTTTCTCAGCAATACACGCTTTTAAGGGTACAGATTGTTTTGATTCTATAGATTTTGTGGTTTTATTGTAAAAAAAGTCATAGGACCTATATTTTAATTTAATTATAATTCAGAAAGAGAATAAGTTCATATTGGGTGCAGAAAAGGCAGAAGTCCAAAAATAAAAATCTTAAATACCTATCTAAGAAACTATTACTTATTTTTATACACTTTTAAAACCATTTTAAGTATAAAAGTAAATAATATATTACCTGTCCAAGTATGTACAAGTCCATCAAACTTTGTAAATTATAAAACTTTAAGGTTTTTTCTTAATTCCCTAAAGTAAATTTAAATGGACTAAGGCCCATTCCGCAATATGCGATTCAAATGATGTTCGGCTTGTTTCGGAAAGCATTATGTCGTAAGCGAAGCGGTCCTAAATTATTTTTAGTGTCCACCATTATCTCGCGCGTGTTTGGGAATTGTGTTTGAAAATTGTGAATTAGTGAGTATCGATACTCTTCGCAGGTTTTTGTTTATTTTACTGTGTTTATTTTATACATTTGTTCATTGCGGTAAGTTTTATTTGCCATAATGGCTTTAACTCATATAGAGGGTTGTTCACCTGACTACCTGCTTGCTTAACGGAAACTTTGCTTTCCAAACTTAGTTATGAAAACAAAAGGCATGTTATTCAATTAGGCCGTGCTCTTCCAATCATGACTATTTATTGCAAGTGGCGAGATTGATTTTTTTACACATTTTCATACATCTTTGAACGATAAACTACGTGGATGACAGGCAGTTGCAAACTGAATAAAATGTTTTGTGTTTCATGTTTATTATTCTCTGATTTTATCCCAGTATGGAGTAGCACGGGCTTTTGTGTTGGTATTTCAAAGGTTTTTGTTGACTTACCTTTTGACTTAGATGTTACTAACAAGCACGCACGTGAGGATTTTGCGCACGTCTCAAAAGGCTCTTTTCAAAGCCACTTTTATCATACTTCAAAGACACTGTCACTATCTAATCAGTGCTTTCTTGTATGGTGAGTGGGGCCTTAACTTATGCAGAAACGCTTGGAGCTTGCATCACGCGGTGAGTGTATTTTTTTTGGTCCAGCTTACCTTCGCCATATTTTGACCCCTCGCCACTGATATAATGTCTGATTGTATGCTGTCTCAAAGTACTACTACTAGTGAATTTAGTGTTACAAACATCACATGAGAACGGCTTCTCACCCGTATGCACTCTCATATGATCTTTCAAGTTACCGCTCCTAGTAAACTTTTTATTGCATATATTACACATAAAAGTTCATTCATGGGAGTGAACTGTCTTAATATGCCTTTTCAAACAATGACGATAAGTGAATTTAGTGTTACAAACATCACATGAGAACGGCTTCTCACCCGTATGCACTCTCAAATGATCTTTCAAGTTACCGCTCCTAGTAAACTTTTTATTGCATATATTACACATAAAAGGTCTTTCATCGGAGTGAACTGTCTTATTATGCCTTTTCAAATTTGCACTACGAGTGAATTTAGAGTTACAAACATCACATGAGAACGGCTTCCCACCCGTATGCAGTCTCATATGATCTTTCAAGTTACAGCTCCTAGCCAACTGTTTATTGCATGTATTACACATAAAAGGTCTTTCATCGAAGTGAACTGTCTTATTATGCCTTTTCAAATTTGCACTACGAGTGAATTTAGTGTTACAAACATCACATGAGAACGGCTTCCCACCCGTATGCACTATGCTATACACAGGTCTTTCATCGGAGTGAACTGTCTTAATATGCATTCTCAAACTTGGACAACTAGTGAATTTAGTGTTACAAACATTACATGAGAACAGCTTCCCACCCGTATGCACTCTCATATGCACCTTCAAGTGATTGCTCCTATTAAACTGTTTATTGCAAATCCCGCAGGTATAAGGTTTGACACCGGTATGCACTCTCATGTGAAGTTTCAATTCACTGCTGAAAAGAAACTGTTTATTGCATATATTACACATAAAACGTTTTTTTGAGTGAAGAGTTTCTGGGTGAGTTTTTCTCATATGGTTTGACAAAAACGCAGTCTGTTTATTACAAATCTTGCAGGTATAAGGTTTGTCACCAGTATGCACTATCATGTGCCTTTTGAGACTCCCCGTCTCTCTGAAGCAACGGTTACAGACCTCACATAGATAAGGTTTCCCACCGGTATGCACTCTCATGTGGTTTTTGAGCGTGTCCATCTTTCTGAAGCAACGGTTACAGACCTCACATACATAAGGCTTCTCACCGGTATGCACTCGCATGTGTACCTTCAAGCTACTTTTGCTAGATAACGACTTTTTACACACGTCGCATGGAAACGGTCGTTCACCGGTATGCATGCGCATAAAATGAGACTTAAACTCACGATTGCGACGAAAGGATTTGTTGCAAACTTCACATATGTATTTCTTTTCACCTGTATGTACCAGTTTAATGTGGGCAATTAGGAATCTCGCCTTTTTGAACGATCTTGTGCATATAGTGCAAGGGTATCTATCCCCATCTGAATGGTTGTTTTCGATGTGTTTTGTCAACGCTTTGTCGTGAACGAACTTTTTGTTGCATTGCAACTGGCATTGGTAGGTCTTCCCGCCCGTGTGAATTCGCATGTGGACCTCTATGGACCCTTTGTTACTGAACCTCTTTTGGCACACGTCGCATGAAAACTTTTTGGTATTTGATTTCATCGGTTTTGTGGTTTCATCTGTAATATGCAATGAGGTGTGTAAGTGATAATAAATAAATCCAGAACATTAAATGTAGGTATAAATGAAATCACGTAACAGTTCTTTAAACATCAATTTATTTTTTTTTAGACTAAGAAATTACGTGTTTATTGATTTTGAAATACTTGAAAACGCGTTCTTTCAACTGTGAGGGTACCTTCACAGTGACGTAATACCGCTGGTTTGCAACGTAAATCACAATGTACTAGAAAAATGTAACGAGTCTTCTGAAGTCTCGGTAGCTTAGCGGTCAGAGCATTGGATCGGTAATCCAAGGGTCGTGGGTTCGACTTCCAATTAGACCATAACTGTTATTTTCAGGTTGAATATCTGCCCTTCTCTCCCTCATATTAGTATACAAAAGTGCACATTTATTTGAACAACATTACCATCGCTATGATCGCCGGCCGCCGTCCAATCAGCGTCGTTGTCAGAGACCTCCGTCTCTCTCTGGTTAGACCGCAGCATAGACAACGGCTGATCCTCAATATCCATCACGGGCATATTCTCATCTAGAATCAAGTTAACAGCTTGTAACGTTAATTTACCAAATAATTTGGGAATAACAAACAGTGATAGATACTGTTAGGTTTCGTACGCACTGGATATCGATATCGGATATCGGATATCGGATATCGAGGAACTTGATGGCGCAGTGGTTAACGCGCACGGTCTGCGACTGCTAGGGTTAAGCAACTTTAGCAAAGGCCATCATCATCAGCTCATTGTATGTCCCCACTGCTGGGGCACGAGCCTTTCCTATGGATGGATAGGGAGAACGGGCCATAAACCACCACGCGGGCCTATTGCGGTGCGGTGGTTGTTAAAGCACTACTATTTAATGAAGGTCTGGGTCGATCTGATGGAGCCGAAAGACAGTCGAGGGAACTCAACGATTTACAGCAATTACCTGGCGTTTGGGCTTGATTAATTTGTATTGGGCTATGCTCGTGGTTTCTCTGCGTGATCGAATCAGAAATGAGGAGATCCGCAGAAGAACAAAGGTAACCGACATAGCTCGAAGAGTTGCTAAGCTCAAGTGGCAGTGGGCAGGGCACATTGCTCGCAGGACTGATGGCCGTTGGGGCGGGATAGTCCTGAAGTGGCGACCGCGTACCGGAAAGCGCAGTGTGGGCAGGCCTCCAACAAGGTGGACCGACGATCTGGTGAAGGTCGCGGGAAGCCGCTGGATGCGAGCAGCACAAAACCGGTCGTTGTGGAGATCCTTGGGGGAGGCCCTTGTCCAGCAGTGGACGTCTTTTGGCTGAGATGATGATGAATTTGTATTGGTGAGAACCTTACACCTAGAGGGGTTGGGTTGTGACTGTCATTAGGGGTCTGATGATGAAGACGAAGGACGTCAAGGGAACTCCTCAACGTTTTACAGTAGCTACCTTGTGTTTGGACTTAATTTATTTGCATTGGATAACTTTGCACCCATAAGGGTTATAAGTGCCATTACAGGTCTGATGATGTTGGGTACTAAATATTACCATCAGATAGCAATCGATTTGGCTTTCGAAAAGTAATGATCACTTCTTCATCGGTTGTGTTGATTTAAGCCAGACATCCCAATAATATTTCCGTAAAAATCACTTTTTGAACGTTCAATCGATCGCTGCCCCATGCTAGTATTTAGTAAAAGACGTTGATGTATGTAATATTATTGGAATGTCTGGCTTAAATCAACACAACCGCGGAACGAAGTGAAGCAGCGAACGAATTCTTTCACTGATAGAATGCTACATTACCAGCAGGTAACATATGGCTATATTTTTTTATGTTTGTTATTTCATTGATCATCATTATTGATATAACAAATTATTGATACAATAAATGGTTGACCTGTTACACTGTTGACCTATTGGTGTTGATATAATGAAAGTTAATCTAAAGAATGTTGATTTTAGGTACCAATCCCTTCAGAACTTTCAGACTGGGTGAACCGATTTTTATGATTCTTTCTTTATTTGAAAGCTGGTGCTTCCCGTGTGGTCCCATTTTAATTTGGCCCAGTTCTGATGATGGAATCCTCAAGGAATTCAGGGAACTCCTCAAATATTGTAGGCATACCTATAGCGATTTTGGTATTTTCAGAAATAAGTCAAGCATTTGCATTCAGAAAGTATCATTTGATGAAGTGTAACTGATGAAAAAGACCACAGATTGCCATTGGAACTCCTCAATGATAAGTATTTCAAGGGTGGCGATAAAATGTCTCGTTAAGATAGTTAAGCGACTATGACGAAGCAAAAGAAGGCAGGCACCGGAACTCAGTTTTTGATTTCCTACTTTGAGATAGGCGTTTCTCGTTTTCTTCGCTTGTCTCATTTAAACGGCGCTGTCTCATACGAACAGCGCGTTTAGTAAGTCTAACGATATTCGCGTTTGATAAATAGATCTAAACAAATCACTAAAAAGCAAGAAATAAACAAAAATTTTAACAAAAAAAACCGACTCCAAAAAATGAGACTGATAAAATTGCACTAAAAACTAAAAAATAAGCGTCAGGCTTATATAGACAATAATTTTATTTGGAAATATGTATAGGTACAATTACTGTTATTTTGGAGTCGGTGCCAGCAAAGGTAACTTTAACATAAACATTTAAAGACATACTTTAAATTAAAATCATAATCAATGGTGGTCAAACCTCAATGGTGATTCTCACCACCATCCTAGACAGTTAGCTACTGTAGGGAAATCTTTGTTTCAGAGAGCACGCGGCATCTGTGACACCCAACACCTGGCTGCTGAGCTTTAGCATGTCAAACACGTACTACAGGATAATAAACTGAAAGTACCACGGCTTTGTCACAGAAAACGCAATAAACCAACCACAGTCGTGCGCCAACCTGCTGTACTTCCATATATGAAAGGTGTCACTGACAGGGTGCGAGGATATATATCAATGGATATATATCATGATATATATCACGATATATATCAATGGATTTTTTGATAAAAATCATTGATATATATCCATTTTTATAAGTTTCAGAAAACTTAACTATTTTCTTAAGACAAAGTTTAAATGGGCTAGATTCCTTTGCCTTATACCTAAATAAAAAAGTTAGAATGAAGGAATTTGAGGAAAAAGAAAGGAAATTGAAGAAATTAATTATTGATTTTAGATTTATACTGTCCCTGTTACCTTACTAGTTAGGTAAGGATTTAGAGTATATATTAATAGAGGATAGTAATTAAAAAACCGGCCAAGTTCGAGTCGAACTCGCGCGCGAAGGGTTCCATACCATTATCTATAAGAATATTCAAAGTTTCTACCTGGTATCGTTATTAAGACCGAGAAAAAAAATTGAAAATAATCACGTTTGTTGTATGAGAGCCCCCTTAAATATTTGTTTTATTTTAATTTTTATTATTTATTTTTAAAGTGAATATATAACTTAATATTCTGTGAATATTTCAAGCGTCTACCTGTTGCCGTTATCAATATCGGGTAAAAACGAGCAAAAAATCACGTTTGCTGTCCTACACGGCCCCCTTAAATATTAATTTTATTCTATTTTTTAGTATTTGTTGTTATAGCGGCAACAGAAATACATCATCTGTGAAAATTTCAAGTGTCTAACTATCACGATTCATGAGATACAGACTGGTGACAGCCGGACAGACATACAGACGGACGGACGGACGGCGGCGGAGTCTTAGTAATAGGGTCCCGTTTTACCCTTTGGGTATGGAACCCTAAAAACAACTGTCTAAGAACTGTAAGAACTGCATTTATAGACTGAAAAGAAGAACCAACCGATTCAAAACAGAGTGATCTCAGTTAATATAATTTAGACTAAGAAAAGATTTTTTAAATAATAGTTATAAATAATTAATGAAAATCATTAAGTATGTTTTGTGATGTGCCAACTTTTTATTTCTTTTTAAGTGATAACATAATTATTATAAGTATGTTGTATTTTTTTGATTATTGTAAGAGTAATAATTACAAACTTAAGAAAAAATTGCCTAATTCAGCCTTGTTTTACCTTCTTAAACAAAAGGAATGCCTAATAAGTAATCAATATTAAAATAAAAACTATTATAGTAGTAAAAGGCTTGCAAAATGATTTCTTTCTGCACACAAATTAAAAATAATTATTTGGATATATATCTGATATATATCCGATATATATAAAAAATCCGATTTTTTGATTTTTATTATATAAATCGGATTTTTTCGCACCCTGGTCACTGACAAGATTGGACATATGTATATTAAAGCGAGCTTCAATCAACACTTACTTCAAGCCGCCGAAGAAGATCAGCCAATTTTTACGACCTGTCAAGTGCAACATACCCCTTCAAGATGCAGGCGTGTACAAACTGGACTGCGACTGTGGGCTCTCGTACATCGGGCAAACAAAGAGAAGTGTAGGAACCCGCGTTATAGAACATATAGCCGACGTCAAGCATAGGCGCAAAAATAAATCTGCAGTATGCGAACATTCCCTAGAGGGGCCCAACCATTACATCAGATTTGATAAACCACAAATACTCACTAGAGAACAATGATTCATCCCTAGGATGATACGAGAGGCTATTGAAATTAAAAAACATCCTAATTTTAATAGAGAAGAAGGTTGGAATCTACCACCAGCCTGGGATCCCATCATACAAAATATTAAATCCCAGCCCCAACACCATACTGCCAGACCAAAAGATACTGTAAGCTCTTTCTGCATAAAACAGAACGCACCTGATTAAATTTAAATGAGGGTATACAAGCTACCAACTGATTATGAGACGACCAACACCTTAGTCTCCCTGTGACCACGGACCCTGCAAAGGGTTCGAAACGTCAGGATAAACATTAATTAAAAGTAATGTGTAAAATAAACGCGAGTAGATCCGTAAAAGTTGTTTAATTTCATATTAGTACATTCAATCTTATGCATGAAATTTTGACTAAAAACGCGGACTGGCACCAGCTCCAAAAACTTTGTTGGCTGGCACCGGCTCCGAAAATAACAATAATTGTACCTATATATATTTTCTTAATAAAATTATTGTCTATATAAGTCTAACGCTTATTTTTTACTTTTTAGTGCAATTTTATATTTGATTAAAATAAATTACTTTATTACAAACTCCCTTCATATTTCATTTATATGTGTATTAGTAAATAGTTGACCGACATAGTTCATTTATTTTTAAATTAATTAATAAATAATTGAATTTCCTTACTCACCTTCATACTTAGTTCCTTTTTCATCATACATTGTTTCATTTTCATCGTAAGTCACTTCCTTCTTCACATCTGAGAAATAAAAGAACATTTTATCAACTATTACAGAATATATTGTATAAGTTAACTAATTGGTGTTAGCGAAAACATCTGTACTCTTGTTTATTTAAAAGCATCAACAATAAGCATTTGTACATTTATGGATACAAAATCAGATATTTGTATACATTACCATCGCTATGATCGTCGGCCGCCGTCCAATCAGCGTCGTTGTCAGAGACCTCCGTCTCTCTCTGGTTAGACCGCAGCATAGATGACGGCTGATCCTCAATATCCATCACGGGCATATTCTCATCTAGAATTAAGTTAACAGCTTGTAACGTTAATTCACTAACTTATTTGGGAATAACAAACAGTGATACTGTTAGGTTTCGTACGCACTGACAGGCCGCTTAGCGCATAGAGCGTAGGTGACTTAAATCTGGTTACTAACGAGGATATCGAGGAGCTCGATGGCGCAGTGATTAACGCGCACGGTCTGCGAATGCTAAGGTTAAGCAACTTTAGCAAAGGCCGGTCATTGGATGGGTGACCAAAAATTTATCATCGTGAGCTCTTCTGTGCTTCGTCGGTACGTAAAGCCGTTGGTCCCGGCTGCATTAGCAGTCGTTAACTACCACCGCACTGCACTGGGCCCGCATGGTGGTTTTCGGCCCGTTCTCCCGTCATCATCATCATCATCATCATCATCATCATAAGCCTATAACGTTTACATTAACATAATTATATTTCAAATGGGTAAACCAACAGAACACTCCTAAATCACATGGAAAGGAACATTTATCTAGGTACCACTATATCTATAATACCAAAATTCCGGTAAAGAATCAGAATCAGAATCATTTATTGGCCATATAACAAAACGTTACATCTAGCAAGTCACATGCACATATCAAAGTATAAAGGTAAATTGGATTATAGAATATAAAAATAATTGCAAAAAATGAAATTTCAATAATAAATAAATTGAATTTAATATTATATTAAATTGTTGAGCGAATTAATGAATAAAAAAATATAAAAATAATTACAATAAAAATTAAATGTCATTAATAAATAAATTGAATTGAATAAAATTATTTAAACATGTACATACAACAATAGAATAATAAATGAAGTTATTGAATGAATGAACATTTATTCTGTCGTAACTGAGTGAAGTATTCCTCAAGACTATAAAATGGATTGCATTCGAAAAACAATTTTATTTTATGCTTAAAGTTCAAAGATGATAACTGTTATTTCTTGTGGCAAGGCGTTGTACAAGGAGATTTTAATGGCTTCCCCCTGCTTTTCAGTTTTCTTTAATCTAGTTCTTGGTATTACTAATTTATTCCTATTTCTTATGTTATAAGAGTGGACATCTCTTATTCTCTTTAAAGATGGTTTCTTATCATGGACTTCTATCAGTGAATTATATATATATATATATAGAGATATAACTGACATTATCTTATTATGCACAAAATATTTTCTGGCCGATGTACGTCGGTGTTGTCCATTTATAATTCTTATGGCTCGTTTTTGTAGCCTTAGGACTCTCTGTATCTCACTCGCATTACCCCAAATTGTAATTGTATAATTCAATATGGATTGGATGTACGCAAAGTAAACGGCGATTAATGTTTTTTTATTTATTAATGGTTTCAGTTTTTAAAAGAACATAATTTGCACTACTTATTTTCTTACAAACCCTATCAATGTGCAGTGAGTGAGTTATTGTATTGTCAACTATATATCCTAAAAATGTCGTGCTTCTTTTGAAATTATGCTTATCTATTTTATCATTATTAAATTGTTTTGTGTTATATGTCATCATTATTGTCTTGTTTGTGTTTAATATAATTCTATTTACTTCAAACCATGACTTCAGAGTCTCTAAAACATTATCCATCTCTATCTCCATTTGTGAAAACAGACTATCTTTTATGCCTACATGAGTATCATCAGCAAACAAAGTAATTAATGACGAATCGGGTAAAACATTTGGCAAGTCATTAATATAGATCAGAAATAATACAGGGCCCAGTATAGAACCCTGCGGAACACCTATATCCGTTTCTATAAGTGATGAGAGCGTCCCATTAACACTTATTTTTTATTGCCTGTTTTGAAGGTATGATTCCATTAGTTTTAGTTCTTTATTAGCAAATCCGTAATAGGTGAGCTTGTGAAGCAGTATGTCATGTCGCAAACAATCAAAAGCCTTAGATAGATCGCAAAATATACTTGAACATTTCTGTTTTGCATCCAGTGCCTCTAATATAAAATTTATGACTGTTTTGATTGCCATAGTAGTTGATCTACCTTTGCGAAAACCAAATTGATTTGCGTTGAAAAGCCAGTTCTTCTCAAAATAGTCTAATATATCGTTTTTGATAAGTTTCTAAAATTTTTGACATTTTTGGTAGAATGCAAACTGGCCTATAATTATTAGCATCATCCTTTTCTCCTTTTTTAAATAAAGGTATTACACGTCCTAATTTAAAAGCGTCTGGGAACACTCCTTCAATAAGGCAGCTGTTAATGACAAAAAGTAAAAGTTCTGCTAAATAGTCGTTTTCAAGTATAATTCTTTTCATTATAATTGTATTCATATCGTATATGTCTTTAGATGTTTTGCCTTTTAATTTTCTTACTATGCCTTGTAAATCTTTAATGCCAATCGGTAGCATTTTAAACATAGTCATTGGCTTAGTTGTTTTCTGTAACAAAGAATCACATTTATTTATATTCGTTCTAAGGTGTCCTGATATCGTATGTGCGATTTTGGAGAAAAATACATTAAAGTACTGTGCTATCTTTGTGTCATCCGTCAATATCTTTCCATCATCATTCTTTAACTTCTCAATACGTTTATTGGGTTTTATCTTTCTACCGGTTTGCTCACTAATGACGCGCCATGCTTCTTTAACTGTATTACTAGCCTTATTGATACGATCAGAGTTCTGAAGGTGCTTCGCTTTTGACATAACTCTCTTCAATATTTGTTTATACTGTTTTATCAACAAAGTTCTGCGTATACATGGTTGATAAACTTGTAGTAATTCCAGTTTTTGTAGATTAGATATCGAGATTTCTATCCCCTTGGTGGACCAGCTTATTTTATTTTTATATATCTGTATTTTTTTCTTAGGAAATGCAATGTTATAGTAATGGATAATCGCGTCCGACAGAATGTTCATTCTTTCATTAGGGTCGGCAGTACTCATGATGTCAGATTCTATCTTTAAGTCAGTATTAAACAAAAATTTAATATATTTAAAATTATTTTCTGCCGTTGACCTAATATAAATTTGTTCGACAGTGTCATCAATGATGACATTCGACTTATAGTTATAGGTCATTCATTACAATAACATTATGGTCGAATAATTTAAGATTTAAAACCTTAGCTTCATAAAATTTTCTGTCAAAGTTAATTACAAAGTTATCTATACATGTAGCACTGGTATTACTTATTCTAGTTGGCGTTTCTAATAGTAAATTACAGTTAAAATTACTAAGTACACTCGGCGTCAAAAAAATCGCACCTTTTAAAAATCATCTTTAAAAATTCTTAAACCTTATGTAGAGGATAGTGTTGGGTATCATTAGAAAGGTAACAAAAAGGAGTATCAAAAAACAATTAAATTTAACTTTCTGTTTAATTATAATTATACAAACAACATTAAAATTAATAAAATAATAAAAATCCTTAATTAAGTCCTAATTAACAACAGATAATTTACAAAGAAAAATGTACAAAAAGTGTCTTAAAATTAACTTAAAATCTAGTGTTACCCCCCCTTGCCCTGATCACGGCTTCCATACGGTCCCTCATGGACCTCACCAACTTCAGGAGCTCTTCTTGAGGGATAAGCCCCCATTCTTCAATCACCGCGTCTTGGAGCTCCTGTAGAGTCGAAGGAGCTGGATCCCGAGATCGAACCTTACGTTTAAGATGGTCCCAGAGGTGCTCTATTGGATTCAGATCCGGACTTCGCGCTGGCCACTGCATCACAGAGATTTGGGACCTCTGCAAGAAGTCGCTCACGATGCCTGCAGTGTGAGCGCGAGCGTTGTCGTGCATTAATGTGAACCCCTCGCCAAAAGATTCGGCAAAGGGGACCACATGCACTTCCAGGACCTCAGTGACATAGCGGCGAGCAGTCAGCGACCCTTGTCCGCGAGCACCTCCAGTCCGGGAGACGCAGACAAGGTCGGTTTTGCCGGCAGCAGACATACCGCCCCAGAACATGCAGGATCCGCCACCATATTCCACCGTCTCCTGGATGCAGGCTTGGGCGAAACGTTCACCCTGCCTCCGGTATACTCTTCTCCGTCGGTCGTTGCAGAAAAGACACACTCGCGTCTCGTCTGAGAAGAGAACAGCTCTCCACTGCTCAAGGGTCCAATCGACGTGGTCACGAGCAAACTGCAAGCGGGCTCGCCGATGCGCTGCAGTCAATTTTGGACCCGTAGCAGCTCTGTGGGCCGCTATCTTCTTCTCCTTCAATCTTCTTCTAACCGTAGATACGCTTACGGTGCGTCTGCGAACTGCCTGGAGCTGCTGTTGCAACTCAACAGCGTTGGAGAAACGATTTCTCAAAGAGTTCGACACAACGAACCGGTCGTCTCTTTCCGAAGTGCAGCGACGTCTACCCGAACCGTGTCTGCGGATATAGCCACCGGTCTCTATGAAGCGCTGGTACACTCTTCGAACGGAATAACGGCTCAGGTTCAGTTGCCGGGCGACATCACACTGCCGCACCCCTGATTGCAGTAGTGCAACCACTTGAGCGGCTTTATCAGCTGTGGTATCCATCAAAATCTGTGCGTGTGTCCTCTTCAACGGTTGAATAGCGAATGACCCACATTGAACCCGTGTTGACCGTTTTATACCCACAAAGGAAGCGCAACTAGCAACTCTCACGGGTAGCAAAATTTGCATCGAATTTTTGTGACACTTTATTTGTTGCATTAGGTTTTATTTGATAATGAAAAGTAATGTTTTTTATTAAGTTAATTAAGTAACCTTGTAAATAAAATCATAATTAATGCGACTGCATGTGCATATCAAGAGTAAATGACATTTGAAAGTGATTTTCTAAGAGGTGCGATTTTTTTGACGCCGAGTGTATATTCTTAAATTGCTTAACTTTTTTGTAATTTGTCAAAACGTCTAAATTGAAGTCTCCTGCCAACACTACTTTTTTTCCTTCACGACAGACTTTATTTAAAATAAGAGAAAGTACATCGTCGAATGTGTTAAAATCATAATTGGGCCTTTACATGCAAACAATTACTAATTAAGGAGATTTCAATTCAATTGCAGCTACTTCACAATTCATTTCACATGTCAAATTGTTAATGTCATTTCGTAATTTAAATGTTATATTATTTAGAGCCGTTCATGACTTCGCTTTGGCCTTCACCTTCCTTACTGGACCTCTTGTTGACCTCGCACCCAGACGGCTATCAAGTGTCCGTTGATGCACCACTAGGCTCATCAGATCATTGCCTGATTCGGAGCACAGTGCCTCTCACGGAAACTTTAAAATCGCAACGTGCGGTGAGCCGTCGGGTCTGGCATTATAGGTCAGCGGACTGGGATGGGATGCGAAGTTTCTTTGCGTCGTACCCATGGTGGCGAGTTTGCTTCTCGCTGGATGATCCTGATGTCGCCGCCGATTCTGTCGTTGATGTGATACTGCAGGGAATGGAACTCTTTATTCCAAACTCTATGGTTCCCGTTGGCGGCAGATCCCAACCATGGTTTGGTCGATGTTGCAAAATAACATCTCGCCAGAAGCGCGAGCATTACCAAGCCTGGGCTAATGCGGTGTCATCAAAGGATCCAAGTACCAGTGTGCTCAAAAAGAAGTACAACTTTGCTGCCAGGTCTTTTAAGAAGGACATTGCCAAGGCGAAGTCATCATTTATAGGTAGAATTGGGGAGAGGCTAGTGCGTCTTCCTTCGGGTACGCGTGCATTCTGGTCTCTCGCCAAGGCTGTCTTGGGGAATTTCTGTCGGCCGTCACTTCCACCACTTCACAAGACCGATGATTGCCTTGCCCATACTGCAAAAGAGAAAGCCGATCTCTTGGGTACTCTTTTCGCATCAAACTCGACCTTGGACGATGGGGAAAACTCGCCACCAACAATACCGCATTGCGCTTGTTCTATGCCAAACGTTCGGTTCCTGCAAAGGTCAGTTCGTAAGGCTCTTTTTTCCCTTGACATTCATAAGTCGAGTGGGCCTGATGCAGTCCCTCCCATTGTGCTTCGGACGTGTGCTCCTGAGTTGGCGCCGGTTCTAACGCGCCTCTTCCGGCTCTCTTACACGACTGGCGTTGTCCCGAGTTCTTGGAAGACAGCCCTTGTCCACCCGATTCCCAAAAAAGGTGATCGCTCAGATCCGTCCAACTACAGGCCTATAGCCATCACCTCTTTGCTCTCCAAAGTAATGGAGTCCATTACAAACTGTCAGCTCTTGAGGTACCTAGAAGAGAAACAGCTACTAAGCGATCGCCAGTACGGTTTTCGCCGCGGTCGTTCGGCTGGTGATCTTTTAGTGTACCTCACTCACCGATGGGCGGAGGCAGTCGAGAGGAATTCAAATTCAAATTCAAATTCAAAATCATTTATTCAGTTTAGGCTACAAAAAGCTCTTATGAACGTCATTTTAAGCCATCGGTTCGTAAGTCTATCTACTCTGGGCGGGAGATCTTGTACTGAGAAGAACCGGCAAGAAACTCAGCAAGTGTCCAGCTCTTTTCTCCCTTACAGCGTCATAAATATTGGAAAAAGCCCTATCATAAAGGACACTTTCCATCACAAATAAAAACACAAAATGTAAAGGACAATCACAACATGTAAAAAAACACAAAAAATAAAAAATAACTAAATAAAATATTTAAGTCAGCAAAAACATAATTTACCAGTTTAATTTTTTACAATATCATACAGTACTAGTAAAAGTCAAAAAAAACTATAGTTAATAATAATAAAAATAAAACTAATTGTAATGTTCAATGCAACGCTATTTTGTTATCTGCAGGACACTATTTATAAGTAGTATTATGTATATGTTTTTTATTATAGCCAGGCTGTTTTATCTTCTAAATATTCTTTGACTGTATAATAACCTTTTTTTTAATAAAGAAGACTTTACATGTTTTTTAAACTTATCTAAAGGTAAATCTAGTACAGTATTTGGTATTTTATTGTAATAGTGTATACCTTGCCCCAAGAAAGAACCAAGCACCTTATGTAACCTGAACAGTGGCATTGCAAGTTTTGACTTATTTCTAGTATTAAAATTGTGTACATCACTGTGTTTAGCAAATGAATTGATATTACAACGTACAAGAACTATACAATTATAAATAAATTGAGACGCCACTGTCAAGACATCAATTTCTTTAAAAAGATTTCTTAAAGAAGTTCGTGAACCTAGTCTATAGATTGCTCTTACTGCTCGTTTCTGTAAAATGAATATAGTTTCAATATCAGCCGCTGTTCCCCACAGTAAGAGGCCATACGACATGACACTATGAAAATAACTAAAGTAAACTGTTCTAGCAGTTTCAACGTCTGTTAACTGCCTTATTTTTCTAATGGCATAAGCAGCAGAACTGAGTTTGCCGGCCAATTTCGAAATGTGAGGATTCCATTGAAGTTTTGAGTCAAGGGTTATACCTAAGAAAACTGTTGAGTCTACCAAATCTAATCGATCACCGTTTATTCTTATATCAGTTGGTTCATTTTTGACATTTGGTAATTTAAAATTAATACATTTTGTTTTTTTAGCATTAAGCTGCAAATTATTAATAGTAAACCAACTGAGTACATCAGAGAGTGCTTTGTTTACATCGTCGTAATTATTCTTACACCTACTTACATTAAAAATGAGTGAAGTATCATCTGCAAATAATACGATTTCACAGAAGTTCTCTACAAAGAATGGCAAGTCATTAATATAAATCAAAAACAGAAAAGGACCAAGAATGGACCCTTGTGGAACTCCCATTTTTACATGAGAACCAGATGATTTAGTTCCATTAATATCGACAGTTTGTGTTCGAGAGCTAAGATACGACTGAATTAAATTTAGTGCGAAATCTTTGAGACCGTAGTAATTTAGCTTCATCACCAGAGTTTTGTGCTCAACGCAATCGAAAGCCTTGGACAAGTCGCAAAACACTCGGAAAGGGGAGGCACTGGCAGTTAGCTTGGACATAGCGAAAGCCTTCGACAGGGTATGGCACAGGGCTCTTCTCTCGAAACTTCCATCATACGGGCTCCCTGAGAAATTGTGTGCGTGGGTCGCCAGCTTTCTTTCTGGGCGTAGCATCAAAGTCGTAGTTGACGGATCATGCTCTGACCTGAAGCCCGTGAATGCTGGAGTCCCGCAGGGGTGTGTGCTGTCGCCTACACTGTTTCTTCTGCATATCAATGACATGTTGCATAACAACAGCATTCATTGCTATGCAGACGACAGTACTGGGGATACGCTTTACACCGGACGTACTAATATTTCTCTGGAAAGCGTCATCGAGAACCGGAATAATCTTGTGACTAACACTGAGAACATGTTAAGTCATGTCTCGAATTGGGGCCGACTTAATCTAGTCCATTTTAACCCTTCCAAAACACAAGTTTGCGTGTTTACCGCCAAAAAACATCCCTTCGTCGTATCTCTAAACTTTGAAGGAGCTCCCCTTGACACCAAACCGACCATTGGAATCCTTGGCGTCGATATTTCGAGTGACGTTCAATTTCGCGGTCATTTGGAAGGTAAAGCTAAATTAGCTTCGAAAAAGCTGGGTGTGCTCAATAGAGCGGGACAGTATTTCACGCCGACCCATCGCTTACAGCTTTACAAAGCACAGGTCAGGCCTCATATGGAATACTGTTCCCATCTTTGGGCTGGAGCGCCCCAGTACCAACTCCTCCCATTTGACAGCATTCAACGCAGAGCTGCTCGAGTTGTCGGCGACGTGGTAACCTCTGGTCGGCTCGATCCACTGGCCCTTCGGAGAGACGTTGCATCTCTCTGTATATTTTATCGCCTTTATCATGGGGAGTGCTCTGAGGAATTGTTCGGTTTGATCCCTGCCGCTGATTTCCTACACCGCACTACACGCAATCGACTGTCTTTCCATCCACACCATCTTGATGGATGGCGATCTACTACTGTGCGTTTCTCACGTAATTTTTTACCACGAACTACAGTGCTGTGGAACCAGCTCTCAGCGGCGGTATTTCCGGACCAATATGACTTAGGAATCTTCAAGAAACGAGCCTATTCCTTCCTTAAAGGCCGGCAACGCATCTGTGATTCCTCTGGTTTTGCGGGTGTCTATGGGCGGCGGTGATTGCTTTCTATCAGGTGACCCACCTGCTCGCTTGCCTCCTTCTAATATAAAAAAAAAAAAAAATTAAATAAATAGCAACACCGCCGTGATTAAACATTTTCCTATTAAAGTATGATACAAGTTCATAGCCGACTATATGCATAGCACCAATTTGAAGATCTGATGCCCAAGTTTCAGTAAGACATAACACGTCACATTTTGTTTCCTCTGTCAACAGCTCCAGCTCAAGATACTTATTACTAATACTTTGAATATTAGTGTGTACAATTTTTAGCTTGTGGTTGTTGGCTTCTTGACTGTCTGAAAATAATGCTGGCTTCCATGAAGTCTCATGTCTTCTTTATATTGGCTCGATTTTATAAACTCTGTAGTTTTTACAAAATGAAGAGCAGACGATCCATGAAAATATCGACTATTTTGTACTATTGACTCAGCAACTCTAAGCTTCTGCGGCAAGTCTTTTAATAGTTCTGAATTTATATCTAGAAATCTTACTCTTTCTGTACAATTAGCTGTTTGTGCTATTTCATTATTCAATTTGTAAATAGTTTCATCGTCGTATCCGTTATATCTCATTGCACAAACAATAACATTACACTGTCTTTTTATATTGCAAATCAGTTGTTTTATTAATTTTGTAAAAGATAAACATTTATGATGGTCTTTAAAAATTTTTGTTACAGCTATTACTAAGGTGTCATCTTTTGTCAAGAATTTGAAGTTGCCATCAACGCTTTCTAACACTTTGTCGAAACTGGCTCCTGGCTTACAAACATTTGTTACTTGACAAGAGTCATCTGAACCCTTTATCTGTTGTGCTATTCCTATGCCTACATTATCTGAAAAAATTGATATTTTCCTTATCATCTTTTGCTTTATTTCAACCTCTGTTTTTTTCTTGGTAATTGGACATGTGGCCATGTGTGATTTCTCTAACTGTAGTTGTAGTTGTTTTAAAAGTATATTAATATTCGAATTTTCATTTTTCACTTGTAGGTACTCTTTTTGCAAAATTTTTATCTGTTTGTTTTGACTTTTTAGCTTCTTATACAACCTGGAGATGACACCACGACAATAAATTACCCATAGTATACCTAATGACGCTCCCAATCTATATATAAAAAAAACACTTTAAAACATTCAATAATTTAGCCACAGGACATAATTTTTAATTAGTAACATTTACACATGATGTATCTGTTATTAAACTAGTACGGCCAGGTTAAAGACCTCTCATCGGTGTTTTAAACACGTCGCAAAACTTCATCTGTTCTTAGATGTTAAATCCCGATGCAAATCAAAGCATATCATGCCTAATGCTGAAGCTCTAAGAGTCAAAAAGCATCAACCCAAATTACGCGGAAAGAAGATTATTGCATGCGTAAGTGATGCATTCGTGATGCATTCGTAATGACTCGTGTCAAACGAAAATTTAGTATGTACGAAAGGGACAAATATTGGTTTGTTTGTGTTAGTTTTTTTCTACTGGCTCGGGCGGCGATCAGGTGACAAGTAAATATTTATTTTATTTAAGTAGGCCAAGTTCAGTATCGCCGCGATCCTGTGACGTAATACATGTCTACGCGTTTGATGCGCCGCCGCCGCCGCCCCGCCCGATCGCCCGGCGGGGTCCTTTTGTTTATAATTATTGCCAATTGTTATGTAAGTGTAGTGACTAATGACTGATAAAGACGCAGTGCGAATTGTGCGAAATTTAACGCTTCGTTAGTGGTGATAGGACACGTAAAATAGAGTTAGGTATCTAGTTAAATGATCTGGATTGTGCGAAATTGACGCTTATAACTAGTCTTTTTTTATTACGATGTCTCGGTATTCTTATACTGCTTCGGAATACACCGACATGATATTAATTTATGGAGAACGCAATGGAAACGCTGCATCAGCTATACGGACATACCGAGAGAGATATGGAAACACTCGTGTGTGTCCTACTAACGGCCGCGTTATTGTCCAAGCTGTCCAGAGGATACGGGAAAATCAAGGTTTGGTCTCGCATGTTGATAGGGCTCCTCCCGTACCGCGTATCGCCAGTTGTGGTACCAGCTAGATGGGGCTCCAGCTCATTCAGTGGTGCCTGCCAGAGAGCGTTTGTCTCAAAGCCAGCAAGTTCACCGACCTCAGCGACCTCACGCCATTTTTTTTTTAAGATTTTTTCTTGTAAGTCTATGTCAAGAATGATGTGTACTCAACAGACGGACGTTAATACTGTAGATGAATTAAAAATACGAATAATAAGAAAAATTTAAAAACATGGCCACTAACGACGATCTACTGCCTAAAGTTAGAAATAACATTTTGAGAAGGTGCAATTTGAGTGTTCGGGTTCATGGGGGACACATTGAAAATTTCAAAATTTAAAAGCAAAATGAATTATTTAAACTTTACCCATAATAAATAATGCAAATTGCAAGTGCAACGTTGTGATCTTATTCGGCATTAATGGCGCCAAAACGTCTCGTCACCTGACACTGCGCTGTTGCCGCTCTCTTATCAAAGGTCAGTCACCTAACATTTCCTAATGGTGTTCTATTTTGCTTGCGTTTTTGTTCTATTTAGTTTATTTGAAAAATCAAAAAAAAAAAATTCAGTGCTAAGATTTATTTGATAGTTTCAAATTATTTCTATGAACTAGTATAGCCAATATTTTCATTTATTGTCGTAGTGTCATATCCAGGTTGTATAACTTTCTATTTTTGTATATGTTCATTTTAATTATATTTTTTGTAGCTAAGCGCTGCTCTTTCAGAGTTAATCTGTCTTCCATATCTTGCATTGTAGTATGACATCTGCTTCTAATTTTCATAAGGTCTGACGATTTCTGTTTTTCTTCTGCCAACATAGTTGAAAGTTTAATATTTTCTCGACGTAGCTGTAGAATTTCATCCGTCATAAAGTTTTCTTTTAATTGATTAGTTTGCAATATCTCAAGGTCATTGTTTTTTTAAATCTTTTTCATTTTCTGTGCTATTGGTGTTGAAATATTGTTTATGTGGTTGTTACTAATTCCAACCTTTTTTAATATTGCAATAGTTTTCTGGTGCTGTTCTAATTCTTTTCTAAGTGCTTTATTTTCTAGCATGTTGTTTTCAACTTCTTCGTGGGCTGACTGGAGCTCCGTATATAGTTGCTCAATTTTCATCTTTAGCTCTTCTACATGCGAAACATCTTCAATGCTTAGATTAGGTACACTACGCACTGAGATGTCTTGCATGATTGATTCCGATGTATCTGTCTCTAATATGTTTGATAAATCCAACAAAGATTTTGATTTACAAAATTTTTTTCTCATTGTCACATTGGAATCCATGTCTAAACTTTAAAATTCTTTATTATATTATATTTTATTAAAAAAAAAGAAAAATTTAAAAAAAAAAAACGGAGAAATATTCAAAAAGACATATTTTTGATACAGTTTTTCTATATTGACTTAAAAAATGAATTGTTGCTTGTGTGGGATTTGAACCATGGATCCTTGAGATTTGAGTCTTGACGCTTCCTGCTCGGCTACTGACGAAGTATCGGTTATGGCGAAATTATGTAGCAAGTTCTTAATTCAACAGCTCTTGGCCAAACTTGCTTGCTTTGGGTCGTTAAGACATCTCAAGGTCATTTGTGTTTTGAATTAAAACGTTTCTTTTAACCGTCACTCTTTTGGTATTTCTAGTTAAAAACACTCTTTCACTTATTAAAAATTGATTTTTCGTGCACTTTTTTATTCTTCTTGTTAGTTTTGGTTTTGTTTATAAAAGGAATCAGTTTATTTGTTATTTGTCACTTATAGTTTGTCAAATTTGTCACTTGAGTTTTAACAATTGTCACTGTTTAGATTTGTTGTAAAACGATATCACTTATACGGTACTGTATATATTACATAATAACGGCACTTTTATCTTTGAAAATTCACTTTGTGATTTTAAAAACAACTTTCTTTACGGAGCTGATGTTTATCGTGCGGCGCCCTCTAGCGAGAAAGAGAGCTCCGAGACGTCCACGCCGCACTGGCTGGACGACATAAAGTGAACTCGACTTAGTTGTCGCCAGTTAAAACAAGCTATGGGATCGCAGAAAACCCTCTTATACTGATCTCCAAACTTCAGCATGAAGATGGCACAAGTGATGATGACTATACTATTAATTAATAATATCAATAAAGAGGTACAGTTTGTGACTTTGTTTGTCAGTTTCTTTGAGACGGTTACTCTCTGGAACTGCTGGTCTAATTCCAAACATTCATTCACTGATAGAATGCTACATTACCAGCGGGTAACATAGGCTATATTTTATTTGATTAAAATAAATTACTTTATTACAAACTACCTTCATATTAAATTTAAGTTTGTAAGAATGAAAAATTTACCGACATATTTTTAATTATTTTTTTTTGCCTTATTTATATTATAAGACAGCTCTTGCCCTCGATCTCGCCTGATGGTGAGCAATGAAACTTAATGAAATGATGGTGAAATTATTGAATTTTCTTACTCACCTTCATAATTAATTTCTTTTCCATCATTTGTTGTTTCATTTTCATCGTAAGTCACTTCCTTCTTCACACCTGAGAATACAACAACATTTTATCAACTATTACAGAATATACTGTAAGTTAACTAATTGGTGTTAGCGAAAACCACTGTACTCTTGTTTATTTAAAACCATCAAGCAATAAGCATTTGTACATTTATGAATACAAAATAAAATATTTATGGCTTGTAAAATTGTTGTTGTAGTTGTTTAGGAGTAACAATGCCACAGACATAAACACAGAAAGATAGACACGTCAAACTTATCACACCAAAACTTCAAACACCCTTCTTTTTGCGTCTGGGGTTAAAAATAAATAATTTTAAGTAAATTTTTTTTTTACACCTGAAAGTGCGATGATAACTTGGTCAGTAGTGCAACTGACCCAGTATAATATAATGTGGCGTTGGTTCACATCACAGTTGTGGAAATTATTTCAACACTCTTTAAAAAAGATATTTGTTTGCAACTTTGTAAAATTATATAAAACCATAATTGAAAAATGTAATTTCACAAGTCAATAAATATTTTCTTAATCTAAATTTACTAATCAATATCATACCTTTCAGTATATTGTCTATGTAAAACTGCCTAAACTTCTGTTCACACTTCAACACTTGCTGCTTGAACGAGGTTGCATCTCTGAGACGTAGCTGACACACATCACAGATACCATACATTGTCGAATCTACTTCCCTTTCCATGGTAGTTACCTGAAGCAAAAAAAACATTATATAAAGTAAATACTATCTACTCATAAGGTAAGCCAAAGGAGCCTAGAATCTAGAGTCGACTATATAACAACGTCATCAACATCTGATATAATTATTTTTTTTAAAAGGATAAATTTTGCATAATTTTTTAAAATTAAAATCATTTTATAAAGTATTGAAATTCAAATATATTTTTAAAGAGATTACAATTGTCTGCCGATGGCCTTTACAGAGTATCCTGATTTTCCTGATTTTGTAAGTGGCGAAACTAATGGTTCTTTAAGCTAAAACATGATAATGTCATATCCTCTAAGGGTTTCCGGAAAAGACGACTTCAAACAGGCGCTGCAGGCGTGTTACCGTCCCCTACTGGATTCTTTAAGGCAATTGGAGTTGAGAGCGGAACTACCCGAGCGTGGAACTACCCGAGCGTGGAACTACCCGAGGGCGCCTCAGGGGATTAAAAGATCAAAAGCCGTTGTCAATGTTACAATGATTATTTAAGTTAACCCGGTTTATCGTACCTATATTGCAACACATACAGGATACTGGATCGAATGATACAAACGTAACGTCACTAAAAATAAGTAATGTGCGTGTGCATCCAAACGCGCGTTTGTGTCGCTACAAAAAGTCGCAATGTTTATGGGACCTATTAAATACAACAAATTTTGTCGTCAGTGGATAAAGTGGGACACATGAGAAAAAAATCTTTGTCCCACTAAATGAATTTTGTATAGGTATCCAAGGATAAAGTGGGATCGACCCGCCTAAATAAGACAATGAACTTACATCTAAGCCAAAAGTAGCAAGTAGCATGTCAGAAAACACTTCATTAATTCCATTGATAATATACGAGATGCCTAAATTCTTGAAAACGCCTTCGGTGTGGCAACAGCGACACAGACCATCTGCTATTGTCTTGGAGTAATTGTGTTCTGTGGTTATTGTATTCAAAATTTTAAAGTAATAATCATTCATTGTTTAGTGAAAAATCTTTGAAACTAGCACACTGCTAATGCTAACACTCTCAACTCAAGAACAAAAAAATAAACTTTAAAGGATAGGTCTATAATAGGTAGAGGTCGAACACAGACCAAAATTGACCAAATATCTAGTTATGATAAAGTACCTAATCACTACGTTCTATGAAAATCCAAGCAAGCGAGCGTGCATGCCACATTTTTTTGACGCGTGCCTATGATTTTTGACAATGACAAGCAAGCAGTGCAGCAACTTTAAAAAATAATTTCTGCTAAATCTACATACAAAAAATGCCAAAAACATGCAAACTTTTGCCAAAAACAGTATATTATTAAAAAATATTGTCATGTTTGACACGATTGTAAATATTTTATATATTTTTTAGCACATAAAGCACGAAGTTATAACTTGTCCTTTGTTGTTGAAAATTGTGTTGTGAAAATATTAATTTATATTACGCTGTAAATAAAGGGCCATATTGATCCATATTAAATGCACAATGTATTTAATGTGCTTAATTAAATAAGGATTAATGCTGTATTGCTTAAAATCGCTTCGTAAATAAGCCATTATTTTTCGTAAAAAGTAAAGGATAAAAAATTATTACTGTCGAAAACCGTAACATCGCCTGTGATAAACATCTTCGCCTAATTTCAAATAAATTGATTTTTTTAAAGTATTTTTAGGACAATTTGCACTTAAAACTACTAAACATGAACCATTTTTCATTCATGGCAACATTTTGCGGGTTCTTCTTCTTTTTTTTTTTGTTTATGGCATGTTTTGTGTCTAACACAATTCCGCCAATGTCACGTAGGTAGCCAATACACATGCAATAAAGATTCTGATTCTGATTCAGATTCTGATTCTGATACACGGAAGGATTCGTATAATAATAATAATTATAATTTTGCGTTTTTAAGCAAATTTACCTAGAACAAGGACAACAACACAACATGCGATTAGTTTAATATTATAAATATAATACACACACACAAAAGTTATTTGTAGCTTGATGTTGTTTACAGATAAGAATGATATTAAAATTTTTAAACAAGGTGGAGAATATACCATACTTAAAATGCATTTAAAATTAGTAGGACGGGGAATATTTTGAGGTAAGAGATCGTAGAGGGAGGGATAAATTTTGGACAGTTAAAAAATATGTGGTCCGTTGTTCCTTCATCTAACCCACAATCACAAAGGGAGCTATCAGGGTACGCCCTGATCTTCGCAAGATGGACTGGTGTGCAAGCAAGCGTGCCCAATTCTTAGGCGGCAAATGGTAGAAACAGTTTTTTTTTTTTTTTTTTTTTTTTTTATACTTAGCTCGGCAAATGACTCCATCCCACCTGATGTTAAATGGAAATGAAGTCCAGACGCGAAGACAACTGGTGCAGCGTGGAAACAAACGTAGCATCAGTTAACTTCACTCTGCCGGCCCACAAGGTGCTTCTTCACGCCTCTCTTGAAGGACCCCATATCATAGGAAGGAGGGAAAACGTGTGCTGGTAGACTATTCCATCTTTTGGAGGTGCGACAAAGAAACGAGTCACTAAATTTCTTTGTGCGTGAAGGGATACTTGAGACAGTGAAACGGTGACTCCGAAGAGCAGCACGTTTACTCCTATGAAGAAAGGGAGAAGGTGGGATGAGGTCAAAGAGCTCTTCAGAGCACTCGCCATGGTATAAGCGGTAAAACACGCTGAGTGACGCAACGTCTCTACGCAATTGCAGAGATTCGAGAGTATTTACCACTTCTGCATTGCCGATAATGCGTTCAGCGCGACGCTGCAATCTGTCCAAGGCATCGAGAAGGTACTTAGCGGAACCGTCCCAGATGTGCGAGCAATACTCCACGCAAGACCGTACCTGTGTCTTGTACAAAAGGCACAACTGGTCCGGCGTAAAGAATCGCCGCACTCTGTTCAGAATTCCGAGTTTTCGTGAGGCTGTTTTGATCACGGCTTCGATGTAGTCCCTTTGGTTCAGATCGCAGCGTATCGTCATACCGAGCATGTTGATACTGCTCTGCAGGCGTAGAGATGTACCCTGAAGAGATGGAAGGGGAAGGAATGGTGACTTTTTTGCCGTGAACGCGCACGCCTGTGTTTTCTTGGCATTGAACTCAACCAGATTATTGGTGCCCCAATTAGATATGAGGTCCAATACCCGATTGAGCTCAATGACAAGATTAACTCGATTCACTTCGGTTTCGACCCGCCCAGCCGCTGGGTGACCGTTATATCCTCCATGGACCGTACTATCATCTGCATAGCAATGAATATTTCCAAGTGGAAGCATATCATTGATATGCAGAAGAAACAGCGTGGGGGATAGAACGGACCCCTGAGGGACACCAGCGTTCACTGACATGAGCCGCGAAGCGCATCCATCAGATATAACACGAATTTTGCGCTCATGCAGGAAGCCAGCGACCCAGTTGCAGAACTGAGCAGGCAGACCGTATGCCGGGAGCTTGGAGAGAAGAGCTTTGTGCCAGACCCGATCAAAAGCCTTGGCTATGTCAAGGCTAACAGCCACCGACTCACCACGCTTGTCAATAGCCAATAGCAATAGAGGAAAAAGGTCGTGGTGAAAGGCTTTTGCGTAACCTATGGATCCGCTAGAAGTAGCTTGCTTGGCACATGAATCCGCAGTTTCATTTCCGGGAATGCCGCAATGGGCCGGAATCCAGGCTAGAACAATTGTTACCGCTTTATTTTGCGGGTTAATGTGGACATGTGGACCTTAGAAACTTAAATTTTTTTTTCTTTTATTTGATGGCTTTGTGCGATTAGTTTATTTAACCAGTGCCAAAGTAATTTATATACATATAAACAATATTTCCTTCTTCCTCCCGTAATGATGATGAATGATAATAAAAATGAGAAGTGAGAAATGATATACCCCCCAACCCCTAGCCTAGAGTATCTCAGTAAAGATGTGGGGCTTTACTAAGTCCTCGGGCGTACTTCTTGAGAGAATTTGAAAAGTGACGTTGCACTGTTTTGTTTCATTTGCCAACACTCATGCACACTAACGAACACTTAACGGTTAATAATCCACCATTATTTCACATTAATATTCGACCTAACACAAATTTTAGAAAACAAAACAAAACCGCAGGCATGACTCTTCACTTTCACGCCAAGAAGACCAAACAACTTCATTAGATTGGTAACCAGTGAGTTTTTTCTTCGTGTAATGGAGTCACGTTTTTTAAAGCAGTGCACAAACTTCTGTTAGTAATGAAAATAAGAAACTAGACAGAAAAGAAGTGTCTAGAACGAACGAATAGGCTTGATTGATTTCATCCGGAGCAGTAAAACAATACGTAACACAAAAAAAAAACATAGTATGTCAAAAAAATGTGGCTCGCTTGAGTTTTCAATTTCATTGTACAAAAAATATATATCTCGTAGCAGACGGTAAACTAACGTGGGGCGCGTTTTCGCCATTGTCTCAATTAAACAACACACTACTTAATTTTACACACACAGTTTAATTATTCTAATAATAGTTTACATTAGTCACTTAAATAACAGCTATTAACTCACTAACTAATTTTAATGTCTCTTCCTATAATTAATCACTATTGTACACTGATAGTCTATTCTAAGTGAACTTAGCAGTTTCGATGCGCGCCGCGTGTGTGGACCGCGAGAGGGTCTCAGATTCAATGCCCGGGCGGCCGCGATCGACTCTACTCACGAGTGATGTGCGATGCTAGCACAACCACACGGTGTTCACAGTATTAACAGTTTGACCAATCAGGAACCTTATTTCCATAAACAATGACTGAAGCTTAATATCTACGTATCGCCTATCGCTAAGAATTCGCTTGCGACGACACGGCCAGACTGACAGGTCACACGTCCTCGTGTGTCCCTGAAACAAATGTCATACTTGGAGTAAACGGTAGCGCTCGGCTTAACCTGACTACAAGGGTAAGGGTAAACAGATAACAAAGCAGAGTAAAAACAAGAAAATGAATGCTTCAATCTTCTTCTTCAATTTAAGAGCTTAGCTCTTCCAACCATCATTCAGTAAATGCCTCATAGTAAAGTCAAATTTGATTCAATTAAGTGTAGCTTTAACAAATCACAAAGACGCTCACACATAAACATAGCTCAGGTGTCACACAGACAAATCAGTGAGTGGTCACATAGACCCAGTAGGTGGTCACACAGACCCAGTATGTGGTCACACAGACCCAGGTCAAGTCACACAGACAAGACAGTAAGCGGTCACACAGACCCAGGTCAAGTCACACAGACAAGACAGTAAGCGGTCACACAGACCCACATGTACAATACACAGCCTCAGGTCACCCCACATCTCCAGCCGCGCATCGCGCCCTGTTCAATTCAAGTCATGAATTGCAGTTACGACTACAACTGTAGCATGTGTGCGACAGAGACAAAGTCGCCGTGCTATGTGTGTAACGTTATCAAACTTAAGCAGAAGTGCCTTCATCAGGTCTTTCTTCATCAGATTCTAATTCAGGTGGTAAATTACTCTGAGGCATTTTTCGAAGACGATCGTGTGCGTACTTGTAAGTTCTGTTGCTTGACAATGATTTCAGAGTATAACGATCGCCATCGAGTACTTCGATTACTTTAAAGGGTCCTTTATATTTAGGATCTAACTTAGTTTGGTTTCTCTCTTCATTTTGAAGGAGGACAAGATCTCCAACATCAAACTTTACTAATTTAGCCTTATTTTTATCAAAACGTGACTTTTCATAACTGGCATTTCGTTCGATATTGTGGGCTGCTTGTTCTCTCGTATGAATTAAGTCTACTTCAATTTCAGTATCATTGAAAGTCAAAAGATTAAGTGGCCTTGCTACACGTCCGATCATAAGCTCTAAAGGGCTCGTTTTTGTTACTCGGTTAACAGTGCAGTTTATCGCTAACTGAACCTCTTCAAGAGCATCTTGCCACGATCTGTCCGATGTCTCGACCGCAGTGAGCATCCCCTTAAGCGTGCTCATTACGCGCTCAACCTGGCCGTTTGCGCGACTCGAACCCGTAGCAATAAGATGCAGGTGAATATTATGCAATTCGCAGTATTCTTTGAAATCTTTGCTCGCAAAACAACGACCTTGGTCTGCTATTACTCGTGAGGGCGCACCAAAGAGAGCAACACTCGACTTAAGTGCTCTTATAGCACTAGGCGTATCTATGCGGAGTGTGTGATACAAAAGTACGAACTTTGTGAACGCGTCTATAAGTACTATGACGTATTCTTTCTGATCGTTCTTCTTACCGCTTAACTTCCCGGATATATCGACGTGTACAGTATGCCATGGAACAGTAATTTTTGGTATTGGATGAAGCTCTGCTTGCACTCGACCGGAGTGTGATTTAGAAACTTTGCATGTAATGCAGTTATCTACAAACTTGCGTACATACTTAGCCATACCATCAAACCAGTAGTGTTCGTACATCTTTTCTAAAGTTTTGTCTGCCCCTAGATACATTACTGATTCATGCACGTGATTAATAACCGCCCAACGAAAAGCGCGCGGTACTATCGGTAAACAACGCGTGCGGTTATTTCTCTGAACACAACGATGCAAAACACCTTTTCGGGTCTCATACGTTTTGGCAATGTATGCAGGGAGTTCATTTTCTTTTAGCTTTACGACGATAGTTTGAATTTCATTATCACGCAACTGCTCAGCTAAAAGCCAATTCTCAGAAAGTGTACTAAGATCAATCCGTCTTTGTTCTACCTTATCGGTGACTACAGTCAACGCGGCGTCGGTTTTAAGTGATTCGGGTATAAGGTTACGAGATAAGAAATCTACGTGAGCCATACGCTTGCCCTCTCTATAAACAATCTCAAATTCGTATGCCGTCCCGTTTTTGTACTAGTAGAATCAGGCTCGCGTACGGGGAATTACTCGGCCGGATTATGTTCGCACTTAATAACTCATCTACTTTACTACGCACTACCTCTCTCTCGTGTGGGCTAAGGCGATAAGGGCGCCGATAAACAGTACGAGTTGGATCTTTTAAACGAATTTTTAAATCACCAGTTGTCACACGGGTTTGCGGTAGGCCGTTAATAAAAGTAAACGAAAATTCACCCAATACGCGCATGAGACTATCTCTAAACGCAGCCGGTACATCAGTTTTTATCATACTAAAATCGATTTCAGTAAGGGCACTTAAGCAAGCGATCGGCCTTGAAATAGTTAAACGCTCTTTAGACAGGCTTACAGTCACGTCATGTTGTAAAATATCTGAACCGATCATTATATCATGCGGCATGTTTTCGTCTGGCAAGATAAGGAACAAAATTTTTAAACAATGCCCGTCTATAAGTACGTCACATAAAATTTGTTTAGTGGCATAAACATGCGTGTTTCCTAAACCTATCAAACGAACGTTAGTAATCGAACGCCTTCCCAAAAATTTGTTTGCTATACTCTGTTTAACGAGAGAACATTCAGCGCCACTATCAAAATAAAAGGGGTACGGCTCACCGGATACTTTCAACTCTCCACGTACGCCTTGGACTTGACAAGAGTTTACACGCCGTTCTAATGCCTTGCTGGCCCCGGTGCTGACCGGCGCTGCGTTGCCGCCGCCGCTGCGTGCTGCTCCGCTGCTCTTCGGACATCTTGTTGCGAAGTGGCCTTTTTCCCCGCAGCGGTAACAAGTTACATGAGAGTGGTCTTTCATCGATGATGATGATGTTGATGATGATGCCAACGGTTTGAATGATGTAGTCGACATCTTACTCTTTCGTGCACGACATTCCATCCACTTGTGTCCGATTTTGTGACAATAGTTACATTCGACTTTGTTTACATTAGTTTGAGTACGTTTCACATCCGGAGTGAAGCTTTCAAGATTTCGGTCTTGTTTACGTTTTAAGGAATGCGCTTGTATTTCTTGCACTAATTTCGATCTCGTTTTGATTTCAGTCGTGAATGCCAAACGATTGATGCGATTATCAATTTGTGCGACATGAGCCAATACATAAGAAACAGCAATTTCCTCCGTGGTCATATTCTTCCATTTAGATAAAAGTGACGTCATCAGGCGACTCGCATATGCAGCCAAACTTTCGCCTTCCTTCGGTCTGCTGTTGTGAGTGTTTATTATAGTAGCTGCGCAGGTCTCAACACTATCGTATCGTGCTAAGAAGAGGTCTTTGAACTGACTCCAGGTCATACCAGGATGTGAAACTTGAGAAAGCCACAACGAAGTACTGCCTTTTAGGGACTTACTGAGTGCGATGATCAGAGCTCCACCTTCCAACGGGTTTTCTGTTAAGCAAATGTCCACCGTGGAAGACCAGGAACGAGGGTCAACATCTGGCAGGTCTGGATTAAATTCCGGCAACTTTATTGCAGCTGATCTCGTTGATCCGTGCATAGCCTCAACCATGCGCAACATTGTTTGTGACTGCTGTTCCAATAACTGCTTCCAATAAGCATCAGATTGTGGTGTCTGAGCAGATCCCACTTCTGATCTCGTAGCAGACGGTAAACTAACGTGGGGCGCGTTTTCGCCATTGTCTCTTGGTAGGTCCTCCATAGTCTCAATTAAACAACACACTACTTAATTTTAAACACACACAGTTTAATTATTCTAATAATAGTTTACATTAGTCACTTAAATAACAGCTATTAACTCACTAACTAATTTTAATGTCTCTTCCTATAATTAATCACTATTGTACACTGATAGTCTATTCTAAGTGAACTTAGCAGTTTCGATGCGCGCCGCGTGTGTGGACCGCGAGAGGGTCTCAGATTCAATGCCCGGGCGGCCGCGATCGACTCTACTCACGAGTGATGTGCGATGCTAGCACAACCACACGGTGTTCACAGTATTAACAGTTTGACCAATCAGGAACCTTATTTCCATAAACAATGACTGAAGCTTAATATCTACGTATCGCCTATCGCTAAGAATTCGCTTGCGACGACATATATATATATATTGTATTTCATTTATACCTCTGCCTGCCCTATTATACTAATTGCTCAGTCAGTGGGTTTTCAATAGTTTTCATACAAATCTTTATCTTGACAAATCGTCGTCGTCTATCTAAATATTTGGTCTCTGTTCTATGTATAACTAACCTTTACCTATAAAGTTTCTTTCCTTGTTCTTGAGTTGAGAGTGTTAGCATTAGCAGTGTGTTAGTTTCAAAGATTTTTCACTAAACAATGAATGATTAATAATTCAAAATGTTGAATACAATAACCACAGAACACAATTATTCCAAGACAATAACAGATGGCCTGTGTCGCTGTTGCCACACCGAAGGCGACTTCAAGAATTTAGGCATCTCGTATAATAACAATGGAATTGATGAAGTGTTTTCTGACATGCTACTTGCTACTTTTTGCTTAGATGTAAGTTCATTGTCTTACTTTCGGCTATTTAGGCGGGTCCGACCCGCCTAAATCGATCGGGATCGACCCCGGGGCTCGATCCCACTTTATCCATATATACCTATACAAAATACATTTAGTGGGACAAAGTTTGTTCTCTCATATGTCCCACTGTATCCACTGACGACAAAATTTGTATGACAAATTTTAAGTCCCATAAACATTGCGACTTTTTGTAGCGATACAAACGCGCGTTTGGATGCACACGCACTTTTCTTATTTTTTGTGACGTTGCGTTTGTATCGATCGATCCTGTATCGCGTTTGCATCGCGACTGTATTGTATTGTACTGCAGCTACCTGGCCAGCTACTCAATCGCGACTGAATCGCGTTTGTATCTCTGCAAAAAGTCGCAATGTACCTAATACAATGTATCTATTGATAAATACTTGAAATATATTTTATCTATATCTATTTAAACTACTATATAAATCTGTAGGCTCTGTCTGTACATGCAATTTTTCTGACAAATTTTGGGATATTCGTTTTATGACTCAGTGACACCAATTCTAAGATTTTTGAAATTTTTGTCTGTCTGTCCTCTTAATATTACTCAAGAATGACTTGACCAATCTTGATGAAAATTTGTATGTAGTAGGAACATGCAATTGTGCAAATGATAGGCTGTATATGATGTTGGTATAAAATGTTGGTAAAAGTCATTATTTTCGCACAGCGAAGCAGGCGGATGACGGCTAGTCTATTATAAAAACATGGCCAGTATGCAGTTCCTGTATTAAGATAAGTAGCAATAGATATAGTGGGACAAACAATCCCAGATTATCCATCAATGGATTAAAAATGGATCTACCCATTTAAGCAATTTGAAAAACTGTTTTAACACTCTTGTGCACTCTTTCTCGCTTTCTTTCTCTTCTTTGTTGCAATATAGTTACGATAAACCGAGTTAAATAATCATTGTAACATTGACCACGGCTTTTGATGTTTTAATCCCCTCTATAGAGAGCTGCTCAAGAAACTAGTAGGGGATGGGGACACGCCTGCCGCGCCTGTTTTCATGTGGTCCCTTCCGGGAACCCTTAGAGGATGTGAGATTATCATGTTTTAGCTTAAGAACCATTAGTTTCGCCACTTACAAAATCAGGATACCCTGTAAAGGCCATCGGCGGACTATTGTAATCTCTTTAAAAATATATTTGAATTTGATTACTTTATAAAATGATATTAATTATAAAAAGATTATGCATAATTTTGTAAAAAATTAATATCAGATGTTGATGACATTGTTATATACTTGACTCTAGATTCTAGGCTCCTTTGGCTTACCTTACGAGTAGATAGTATTTACTTTATATGATGTTTTTTTCAGGTAACTACCATGGAAAGGGAAGTAGATTCGACATTGTATGGTATCTGTGATGTGTGTCAGCTACGTCTCAGAGATGCAACCTCGTTCAAGCAGCAAGTGTTGAAGTGTGAACAGAAGTTTCAGCAGTTTTACATAGACAATATACTGAAAGGTATGATATTGATTAATAAATTTAGATTAAGAAAATATTTATTGGCTTATGATATTTCATATTTCAATTAATTATGGTTTTATATAATTTTACAAAGTTGCAAAGTTGCAAACAAATACCTATCATTTTTAAAGAGTGTTGAAATAATTTCCACAACCGTGATGTGAACCAACGCCCCATTATATACCGGGTCAGGTGCACTCCTGACTAAGCTATCATCTCTCTTTCCGGTGTAAAAAAAATCACCCCAGATGCGAAAAAAGGGGTGTTATAAGTTTGATGTGTCTATCTGTCTGTGTGTATGTATGTGGCATTGTTACTCCTAAACTAATGCACCAATTTATATGCGGTTTTATGTATTATTATTATATAAGATGGATAATTTTACAAGCCATAAATATTTTATTTATGGCTTAATACAAAAATGAAATTGACTACATTCTGACCAACAAGTGCAATTTATCCAGTGACTGTAGTGTAGTCAAGAGACTAAATTTCAACACAAACCACAGAATGTTCAAATGGAGTAAAACCATCACCACATGGTACCCCAGAGATGGGAAAAGAAATAGAGGAAGACCTTACAGACGCTGGGAAGACGAAATTGTAGAAGTGGCTGGCAAAACATGGAGAAGGATGACTTCCTACAAAAGAGAATGTAGAAGGCTGGGGGAGGCCTTTGCCAAAGGGCACACGGATGCTGGAGTTGTTATTATGTGAAGTTACTGCTTAATTTTGAATATTGTAAATTGCACCAGATTTGTTTAAGGCTAAATAAATAAATAAAATATTTTATTTTCTATTCATAAATGTACAAATGCTTATTGCTTGATGCTTTTAAATAAACAAGAGTACAGTGGTTTTCGCTAACACCAATTAGTTAACTTAATTATTCTGTAATAGTTGATAAAATGTTCTTGTATTTCTCAGGTGTGAAGAAGGAAGTGACTTACGATGAAAATGAAACAATGTATGATGAAAAAGAAATTAATTATGAAGGTGAGTAAGGAAATTCAATCATTTCATTCAGTTTCATTGCTCACCATCAGGTGAGATCAAGAACAAGAGCTGTCTTAAAAGGCATAAAAAAATAATTCATTTAAAAATAAATGAAATATGTCGGTCAATTATTTTGTAATAAAGCAATTTATTTTAATCAAATAAAATATAGCCTATGTTACCCGCTGGTAATGTAGCATTCTTTCAGTGAATGAATGTTTGGAATTGGACCAGCAGTTCCAGAGAGTAACCTTCTCAAACAAACTGACAAACAAAGTCACAAACTGTACCTCTTTATTGATATTATTAATTAATAGTATAGTCATCATCACTTGTGCCATCTTCATGCTGAAGTTTGGAGATCAGTATACAAGGTTTTCTGCAATCCCATAGCTTGTTTTAACTGGCGACAACTAAGTCGAGTTCACTTTGTGATGTCGTCCAGCCAGTTGCGGCGCGGACGTCCCGGAGCTCTCTTTACCGGAATTTTGATATTATAGATATCGATATGGTACCTAGATAAATGTTCCTTTCCATGTGATTTAGGAGTGCTCTGTTAATTTACCTATTTGAAATATAATTATGTAAATGTATACGTTATAGGCTGATAATGATGATGATGATGATGAATCCAATCATCATCATCACCAGCTCATTTTATGCCCACTGTTGGGGCACGGGCCTTTTTTTATATTTAGTTCGGCAAATGACTCCATCCATAGATTTAATATACTAAATCTATGACTCCATCCCACTTGATGTTAAGTGGAAATGGAGTCCAGACGCGAAGACAACTGGTGCAGCGTGGACACAAACATAGCTGACAGTTAACTTCACTCTGCCGGCACACAAGGTGCTTCTTCACACCTCTCTTGAAGGACCCCATATCATAGGAAGGAGGGAAAACGTATGCTGGTAGAATATTCCCTCTTTTGGAGGTGCGACAAAGAAACGAGTCACCAAATTTCTTTGTGCACGATGGGATATTTGAGACAGAGAAGCGGTGATTCCGAAGAGCAGCACGTGTACTCCTATGAAGAAAGGGAGAAGGTGGGATGAGGTCAAAGAGCTCTTCAGAGCACTCGCCATGGTATAAGCGGTAAAACACGCTGAGTGACGCAACATCTTTACGCAATTGCAGAGATTCAAGAGTATTTGCCACTTCTGCATTGCCGATAATGCGTTCAGCGCGACGCTGCAATCTGTCCAAGGCATCGAGAAGGTACTTTGCGGAACCGTCCCAGATGTGCGAACAATACTCCACGCATTACCGTATCTGTGTCTTGTACAAAAGGCACAACTGGTCCGTCGTAAAGAATCGCCGCACTCTGTTCAGAATTCCGAGATTTCGTGAAGCTATTTTGATCACAGCTTCGATGTAGTCCCTTTGGTTCAGATCGCAGCGTATCGTCATACCGAGCATGTTGATACTGCTCTGCAGGCGTAGAGATGTACCCTGAAGATTTGGAAGGGGAAAGAATGGTGACCTTTTTTGCCGTGAACGCGCATACGCATGTGTTTTCTTGGCATTGCACTCAATCAGATTATTGGTGCCCCAATTAGATATGAGGTCCAATACGCGATTGAGCTCAATGACAAGATTCACTCGATTCACTTCGGTTTCGACCCGCCCTGCCGCTGGGTGACCGTTATATCTCCCATGGACCGTGCTATCATCTGCATAGCAATGAATATTTCCAAGTGGAAGCATATCATTGATATGCAGAAGGAACAGCGTGGTGGATAGAACGGACCCCTGAGGGACACCAGCGGTCACTGACCTGCCGGACCAGCGGTCACTGATCGGTTAGGCGGTCGGGCCCCAGGTCCTAAAGGCGCCATAGGCGCCTCCGAACGCGCCTAAGCGCTGCCCCAATACACCGCGAAGTGGTGGATGCGCGGGCGCGCGCGGTGCGAGGAAGCTCCCACTATGGTTTAGTGCTGCTACCCTCTTCACACAGAGAAACAATAAAAAGCGCGCAAACATCCTCCCCGGCTTGAAAATACTAGGGGTTTTCAAAACCATAAGTGGGATAAAAGTCTCACTCTATCTTGAGAGAATAAGCGGAATTATAAATTATAGCGGGAACCAGGTTTACATTATGATAAGCGTAAATAGATGTACACAAATATATCAATATGAAGTTAAGTTAAATAAATATATATACAAAACTAAATTGCGATAAGTACATAAACACTAACTAAATACAAATATAACTGCATTAACTATTGCGTAGGCAATGGGCACAACTTTTATACGTACGTACCACAGGACGTTTATACAGAAGAAGTCCGTACAGAAGCTACGCGTACCACTCCGACTTTCCCTGGGAAGACCTATTCTATTATGCCAGTAGGCCAGCGTAGAGGTGGAACATCGTCTTGGTGAATTAGTACGAGCGTACCGGGGCTAACAGAGTCGTCCGGAGTGTTCCACTTTTGTCTTAGTTGCAGGGTGTGCAGATAATCTACACGCCACTGCTTCCAGTATTTACGCACTTAATTATCTAACAATCTTTTGCGAGCAGAGAGACTGAGCGATATATCCAACTCACGTGCGTAGTGACTGTAACGGCCCGGCCACGACCTTGCCGCTATTAGCGGCAGCTTAGAGCGGCGCGGCGAGCGGTGGGAACAATTCTTTAAAAATGTTAGGAGCACGCCACGAGGCGCCGCTATGAGCGGCAACGCTAGCGTTTTTTACCGAGCGGTTCGCTGCAGCGGCGCGCGGGCGCGGGGAGCGGCGGGAACAAATGTACAGCGAATGAAGTGCGATGCCACGTTTCAGAGCGGCGCGGGCAGCGGCGGGCGAGTGACGTACTCAGCGGCGACTTCGTAAAGAAAATATTTTAGACGATTTTGGAGCGGAAAATGAACACCGAAGCGTTTATAACTGAAATTTTAAATCGGCTGCCCATATGGATGTCAAAACTTATTCACTTCGTGCACTCCTTTCCCCGAACTCAAAATACGAACTGCTTTTAAGGCAAAGGAGAGCCACTTTAGATAATGCCATGTCTAAATACGTCCACCTCGGTCCCTGCCGCTACCGCTACTGAGCAAGTACGTGGCATAGACAACGCTCCGCCCGCCAAAACCGCGCCGCTTGCCGCGCCGCATTTAGCTAAGCCAAAAGTCGTGGTGTAAAGGCGTTGTTTGCAAAAAAATGAGCGGGAGTGAGAACAAAATGCGGCTGATCGAACCACAAACATAGCGGACGCGAGTTTAAAATACATTCAATTTGCGTTAACACAATCCTCCCATGTGAGGAGCGCGAGCGGGAATAGTTCCATCCTGCGATTAGTTTTGAACTATTAGTTTTAAAAGCGATTGATGTTTTACGAGCGGATAAAAAACTATATAATTCGTCCAACTGTCGTTTTGCTGCAATGAACTTTGTTCCGTTGTCGGAATATATTACAGATACTGGACCTTGTCTAGCGAGAAAACGTTTAAATGCGTGTAAGAAAGTCTCAGTGCTGAGATATGAAGCGATTTCAATATGAACTGCCTTTGTAGTTAAGCAGATGAAAAGGAAAATATACGTCTTTTGGCTCTTGACGTCACGTCGACGGGTTAACGTGATGTTGATCGGTCCGGCGAAATCTACCTCCGTATGGGTAAAATAATTTTTAAAATAAATAAATAAATAAATAAATGCTTTCGCTTCTTGAACACGAGCTGGCGGGAGACGACTTGCCATTATAGGCGAAGGATGCTTAGGCGCAGCGTGAAAGCTAAAATTATATGCGCGTATGCGCTGTCGAATTATATTGCGAGTATAAATTATCCAATAGCGTTGCCATAATAAAGACAACAAGATGCGAGCCAGTGTGACAGTTGGAGTGGTGGCAGTCATCGATAATAAGACTGTGTGTACGTTTTTACAATAAAGTTCCAAGTAATATCCAAAAACTAGATATTAATAAATTTAAAATCGCTATTAAAGAAAAGCTTTATAAAAAAGCTTATTATAAAGTGTCTGATTACATTGAAGACAAAACAGCATGGGTTTAAAATGCTCCAATCTATTTCTAATCCAAAATATTGTTAAGATATTTTTTTTTTAAACTTGTATAACTTGGTAACGTAACGGCATATAATTTTGTAAATGTCGATACATATTGAATTAAAGCTGTGGAGTTTCTTGCGCCCATTCTTCTCCACAGGTAAAATATAGACGTCCTGAATGGGTAGTAGGTAAAAAAATTATGGACGATTCAAAAGCACTTTTCTAAAGTTTAATTGAATAAAGAATATTTTGACTTTGACTTTGATCGACTATGTGATGACGTCGCAGCAGCAGAATTGGATGTGTATTACCGTAAGAAATATAGCAGCGTTGTTTAAGCGGCCCCCTACGCGGAGTAATCCGTCGCCATCAACGAACAGATCCAGTTTTCTTAAAGAGGGGGAAGGTAAATTACCTTTATTTACATTTTTTTATTTCCTCACAAAATATTGATGTTGCAAGGAGTGGAGCAGAATATGTTCGGCTTTTTCCACCTGCGAAGCTTTAATATGCGGAGACTTAGGTAATTTTTTTATAAAGCGCAAAACAAACTATTAAGCGTAATAATTGTTTCCAGGACGAGACCTGAACCCGGGAACGCGAGTTCCAGAAGCGGATTCTGAGGGCTTAATGTTGTTGCAAGCGTAACGGAAGACTTAATTTCAGGTACATCTTCAGTCTGAGAAGGTCCGAAAGGCACAATAGGCCATGCGGATATAGGGCTATGAGTCCACAGTTGACCATGACACATGCAGGGCCGGACCGTGAGTTTAGGGGGCCCTGGGCTAATACTACTTAGGGGCCCACCTAATTACTCTAAGTATAGGAAAAAAATAAGACAATAAAATATTTGAAAAAATTAAATGAAAAAAATGAAATGAAATACATTTATTGGCACACACTACAAAATTACACGATATTCACAATAACAATACAAAACAAAGACAGACGAAGTGTGGCCAACTATTTGATTTATCTATTTATATAAAAATCAATTGAGGTTCGTTTCTCTCGCTAAAACCACAGAATAACATACCTAAAACTCGAGAATGGCTGGCCTGATTTGGCTAATTGTAAAATATTAGTGGAAGTTCAGTGAAGGTTTAAGCGGTGAGAAACATAAATAATAAGTAACGGAAAATACTAAAAACGACAATTTAATTTTCCACTACAAAAGGATTTGTTTGTATTGTTGTCATGGAAACCAAAGAGAATTTAATCACCTGATGGAAACTGTCAAAGCGGTACGAAGTCCGCTGGGTCCACTAGTATTATAATATTTTTAGGAATCTTAAACGTATTTATTTAAAAAAAAAAACAAACAATACAAGCTACAATTTTAATTCTAAAAATAACAATTTCTTATTTAAAGCGACTCAAATAGTAATAATGCAAAATTTAAACAGAGAAGGCAATTTCAATAGACGAACGGACAGTTTCCCCTTAGCAAGTGATCACAACCGCAGCTCGACGAAAAAGTGTCTCGGAGGCGCTGCGCAACTGGTTTTATGTTCGTGACAGCGTTACTCCCACCATACGGCAACCCCTTCCATCTAGGCGCGTCACTTTTCCGCTAACACGGCCTCTCCTGACTGGAGAACGTCCTCGTTGTCCTCCGTCTGGAGTTGACCAGCTGTAGTAGAACCAGAAGTACTTGGCATGGGTTCAGACATGCTTTCTTCTATGGGTGCGTGACAGATCTCCACTGCATGCTCTGAACCTGCTGCTCTGGCATTTGAAGTGCTGGGTACGGGTTAAGGCACGCTGCAACCCTCGGCATTTTGCTCAAGCGTAGACTCCTCGTTTTCGTCAGCGCCTGACAACAGAAATTAACAAGTGTGAGACATCTATAAGTATCTCTTTAGCAATGTACTAAAGAGTTCTTAACTCACAGTCTTTAGAACACAACAAAAATACAACAAATTAAGACCAGAGATCAAGCACGACATTAGCCATCTCTGTCGACAAAAAACATAGGCACGACGTTATTTTTTGTCAAATAACACAGCACCAATAAGGAGGAAGCACGACGTTAGCTGTCCTTATGGCCTGCTGATCACAGCACCAGCAAGGAGGAAGCACGACGTTAGCTATCCTTGTGGCCTGCACCATCTGCCTGAAAACTCACTATCGAAGTATGCAGCACACGTATCAGGAGTTCATTCCCCTCGCCATGGCACCATGTACTCTGCCGCGGCCTGGGTCGTCTTTCCATACGAGCCAGTAACTAACTGCAGCTCGTACCGACCATGGGGAAGCGCCTTGACTACGCGGTAGGGACCGCGCATGCCAGAATCGAGCTTGCCGATTGCTTGTGCCTGTTTGATAACAAAGACAAAGGAGTTAGGTACAAATATTCTGGGAAGCTTTAGTCCAGCGTTCACCGATGCCTATGCATCTCTCTCAGTGCTTCACGATTCGGGTGAGAGTTTTCCAAGGCGATATCACGAGCCAAACACCGTATGATAGGTGTGGCACTTTCAATACCCACTAATACATTCATTGGTGACTTTTGAGTAGTCTTCTGCTTTGTTATATTAAGAATGAGTTGAAGTCGCCACATGACTTCAGACCATTAGTTTTGTCGATAATTGCACTGAATTCGGATCATATTCAGTAGCGTTCGACAATAACGCTCCACTTATCCGTTTGATTGATGCATCTCAGGTGTTATGAAATGTACATCGATACCTAACTTTGTTACACATGCAGTAAATTCTATGCTTTGAAACATTCGCCCGCGATCTGCTACAATTAATTTCGGAGTACCGAATAATGAAATAACATTTAAAATTAATCGTTTTAGTTCTATCGCGTCCTGACCATACATTGGATATAACAAACTGAATTTAGAAAACGCGTCTACTACAATAAGTACATACCGATAACCATGAGATTGAGGTAATGGACCCAAAGCATCTAAATGGATGACCTCAAAGGGGGCATCTGGTTTTTCCCATGATTGTATGGGTTGGTGAGGTGCCCTTGGGACCTTTTTGTGACAGACAAACAATGCAGTGACTAATATATTTTTGAACAAAAGGTTTTAGAGAAGGAAACCAAATATGTTGTTTGATAAGTTCTAACGTTTTATCAGCACCTGGGTGATCATGTTCGTCATGAAAAACCCGTAGTAAACTAAGTCTGTGGCCCTTAGGAATAAAACAAAGAAACTTGGACTGTTCGCCAACTGGTGAAGATTTGTAAAACAGAAGGGCATTCTTTTTACATTACGATTGGAGTCGAGCTGGCCATCAGTCAGTTTCTGCAAAAGCTGTTGCGTCTCTTCATCAGCAGTTTGTGCAATTCTGGCCGTTTTGTTGTTTACGAACTTTACACACATTAACAGGGTTGCGGCTTAAGTAATTCGCATGAGACATGGAAGAACCCTTACGATACTCTTAGGCGAAATCAAAATCCTGCAGATAGACCCACCATCTGGCTACACGTGGCAGAAGATCTTTCTTTTTCTGTGTTGACTTAAGAGCGTTACAGTAGGTAACTACCGTAAAATATACGCCAACCAGATAGTGTCTGAAGTGCTGCATGGCCTTGACAACAGCCAAGGTCTCGAGCTCGTAAGAATGGTATTTAGGCTCAGCTCCCTGAGTTCTTTTACTAAAGTACCCCACATTACGTTTATAACCTTTATCGTGAACTTGAAGAAGCACTGCACCATAACCAATGGAACTAGCATCCGTGTGAACTTCTATTGGTAAACTGGGATCATATATGGCCAAAACAGGCTCACTAGTTAACTGTGAGATTATATGTTGCCGTGCTTCCTTTTGCTCACTACCCTAAATGAAGGGCTCTCCCTTTTTAGTTAGTTTGGCGATGGGAGCTGTTCTAGTAGCAAATGCAGCAATATATCAACGAAAGTAACTAGCCAAACCGAGAAATTGGCGAACTTGTTTGACGGTCTTGGGAACGGGAGTCTCCACCAGTGCTTTTACTTTTTGCTCGCTCGGTTGAACCTGACCCTGACTTATAATACGGCCCAAATATTCTATTTTTAGAAAAACCCGAATTAGTCAGAGTTTGGAGAACTCCACGCAAGGCTATCAAACCTTCTTCTACCGTATTGCTCAAAATTAAGACGTCATCAATATAAACCAGTGCTTTACCAGATTCTATATGCTGACGAAGAGTTTTTGATATAATTCCTTGGTAAACGACTGGAGCATTCGCCAAACCATAGGGCATTTTCAAATATTCATAATGCTCTTCTGGTGTGACGAATCCCGTAAGCGGTGAAGAGCACTCTTCCATTGCGATTTGATGGAAGCCAGTGTCTAGGCTGGTGAAAAACTATGTTTACCTAAGCGGTCAATGTGATCGTCAATTAACGAGAGGGGGAAACGGTCTTTTATAGTTATTTCATTTAGCTTACGGTAGTCAACGCACATGCGATCTGATCCATCCTTCTTCTTCACTAATAAGACGACTTACAAACTCAGATTCTTTTGTCAAGAAGATCTCTAATGATCTCGCGTACCTTCAAAATTTCTGGATGGGACAATCGATACGGTCGATAGTTAACAGGAGTTACATTATTGTTTAATTTTATTGACATATACTCGGTATTAACTGTAGAGGTAGCGGTACCCATTATAAAAAACTTTGAAAATTCGTAAATTAAGCTTTTCAATTCCTGTAACTCCCGACCAGCCAAAGAGGTATTTATCATAGTCCCAGAATCAGAGGAAATGTACATAACGTTATGTGTTAGCTTAGTCCCATAAGTAAGATGCTGTCGATCGCGTGTACGTACGTATGTCACACCCTCACGGTTCAAAACGTCAGTACCTACTATGACTGGAGTGTTCATTAACTCTGAAGATACTACGTGCAAATCAACTTCTAAAGTGATCTCATTAAATTCTATTGGCAAAGTAACGTAATGAGTCGATTCAATTTCTTGACTTCCGATGCCTTTTCATATTCGAAAAGCAGGCTTGCGGGCACACACAAAATGTTTTAAAAGGGATGACGAAATCAAAGATATACTAGAACCGCTATCAATAAGAATATCGACTGGTACGCCTTGTACGACAGCCACCACTATATATATCATTCTTTTTATCAGATGGATTCTCACGGCAAAAGTTACCATGATCCTTAATTCGAGATTCTGATTTTATTTTTGAAAAACATGTTTCGATCTTATGGCCAGGTTTTTTTACAAAAACGGCATGGCTCAGATCTGTTTAGGTTTGTATTTAAATTTGTCATTACATTATTTTTTTCTGGAAGAGAACCGTTATTACTATTTGTAAGGGGCCTTAACTTCTTATGACAATGTGACTGTCTATGTCCAAGCTGGCCGCAAGAGAAACATTTACCATTATCAAATCTTCGCTTACGAAAAGCAACATCACGCTTGCTCTTCGAAAAATGCTTGCTATGCTGGCTGTGAATATTTTTTTTTGTTTGATGGTAAGTTAGGCTTTGCGTATGTTGAGAAAAACTCTACTACTTTATTCGGCATCAATTTTGCATTAGTAGCTGAGGCACGAATTTAAGCATCTGTGATACCACGGATAATAATTGCGGAAATAAGTTCTTCACTTAACCCTCTTACTATACGTAATCGTAATAATGAACGGCGGGCGTAATCCGCGTAATTTAGAAAAGCGTCAGAATTTCATCACTTCATACAAAATATTTGCAACATCAGGCTTTTTAGGGCATAAAGGTTTAAATTCGATCTTAAAATTACTCCAGCTACGATCGCTAGTGACCCACTCATTGAGCCATGTCCTAGCGTCGCCCTTAAGGCAACCTATACAAGACAAACATTCGTTATCATTCCACCCGTTAACACTTTTTGCGCGATCTACCTCCTCACTGGTCACTGGATCTAACGCCTCGGTGGCCGAGTGGCATAGCGCTCGGCCCAATACCAAGGTCCCGGGTTCAATTCCCAGGTCGGGCAAAAAAATATGTATTATCTCGGATTGTTTCCGATACATAGCCCGGGTTTGGATCACCAACCCGCATTTGGCAAGCGTGGTGATTTTAAGCCATTACCCATCCATTGTAGCGATGACTTGATTTCAATTGTGGAGGCCTTTGCCCAGCAGTGGGACAATTTATAGGCTGTTTCTTCTTCTTCTACCTCCTCACACCAAACGTCTATATCGTTGACACTAGGGTCAAAATTCGAAATATAATAAAATTGGTTTGGTATTACCGCTGTATCGATGGAACGTATCGCGTCGATGATCCTATCGGTCGCAGTTGCATCGCGATCGGTAGTAGCACTCACGGAATGAGGTCTCGGTGGCGACTGGGCCACCGATGCTGCACGCTCCTCTCCAGCCGAATCTTCACTAACCGCTCGCTGCCTCGGGCGCTCGGATAAAGGCGGTGTTGATGCGCCCTCCCGATGCACGGTGTCAGCCACTTGGTTCTGCACGGGTAGAATCGTGAAGACGATTTGTTCCCCCGGTATCGATTCCCTGCGTATCGACTTCCCCCGGTATCGGTTCCCTGCGTATCGACTCCCGCCGTATCGACTTCCTTCTGTTTCGACCATGAATTATCTTCTACTTCATGAACTATCTATTATTTTCGACCTTAGAGTACAGTTAATGAAACAAGTGTTTGAGTTTGAAAATAATCAATATTTATTACAATAATTAACATTTATAAATATTGCAGTTTAATCAGTCTTCATAATTTCGTTTTATTATTACTAATAAGGTAACATAAATCACAGTTTAATTACAGATGTGTTAATAAAATACAAAATTTTCAAAAAAAAAATTAGGTACTTAGATGTAGCACTTATTATCTAAAAAATACTTAACTATCCTAATACAAAAATCACAGAATCATTTTAAAATTAGAATACCAAATCAGTAGGTATTCATTACAATAATAATAACGTTTATAAATATTGCAGTTTAATCAGTTTTCATAATTTCGTTTTATTATTACTAATAAGGTAAGTAACTTAATCATAAATCACAGTTTAATTACAGATGTGTCAATAAAATGCAAAATTTTGAAAAAAAATTAAAAAGATGTAAATATGTAGGTTATTATCTAAAAAATACTTAACTGTGTCACAGAATCAATGCAAATATCACAAAAAAATAGTTAGATGTAAATATGTATGTATTTTAGGTTATTATCTAAAAAAACAATCCTAACACAAAAGCACAGAACCATTGCAAAAATCACAAAAAAAATACTTAGATGTAAATATGTATGTATGTTTAGGTTATTATCTAAAAAAAACTATCCTAACACAAAAATCATAGAATCATTGCAAAAATCACAGAATCATTTTGAAATTAGAATACCAATTTCAATAAGAAGCTACAATAATGAATAGATCAATCTTTTTAAACATAATAAAATGTCAATTCTTTGACAAATAAAATCATCAATTATTTTTCTAACTTTTTGGTCATTTATCAAATCAACTTTTCTTTTAGTGTTAGCCATAGTTTGTTTGTGAGAATTCCGTTTTTTAAAGTCGAGTAGTATTCAAATTTTAAAATGATTATGTGATTTTTGCAATGATTCTGTGTTTTTTTAATGATTATAAGATAAAGTAGGTATATAAGAGAGTTAAGTATTTTTTAGATAATAACCTACATATTCTAAGTAAATTTTTTTTTAGAAAATTTTGGATTTTATTAAGATATCTGTAATTAAACTAGATTTATGAATAAGATACCTATATCAGTAATAATAAAACTGGAGACTGATTAAATTGTTATTTTATTAACGTTAATTATAATAAATATGATTATGTGTTTTGATTGTTTTCAAACTAAAACACTTGTTTCAATAACTGTACTCTAAGCCAATTCAAGGTGGAAACAGAGGGAAGTCGATACGGCAGGAGTCGATACGGTGGGAGTCGATACCGGGGGAAGTCGATACGGCAGGTGTCGATACCGGTGGAAGTCGATACGCAGGGAATCGATATCGGGGGAACAAATCATACAAAGAATGATTATGTACTACTTACTACTGTCATTGTTGGACGATCCATATCCTATAACTGCACCTATAAGGCCTGTGTTAACCGTAGAGTTCCATTTTTTAAATTTGTAATTTAATTATCGAACAAGCCGGTTAACTTACGAAATACTAAAACAGCTGATGACTTCTTGGCGGGAAAGTGAAGAGTCATGTCTACGGTTTTGTTTTATTTTCTAAAATTTGTGTTATGTCGAATATTAATGTGAAATAATGGTGGATTATTAACCGTTAAGTGTCTTTGAGTGTGCATGAGTGTTGGCAAATGAAGCAAAACAGTGCAACGTTACTTTTCAAATTCTCTCAAGAAGCTCACGTGAGGACTTAGTAAAGCCCCACATCTTTACTGAGATACTCGTGGGGTTGGGGGGTAAATCATTGCTCACTTCTCTTTTGTATTATCATTCATCATCATTATCAGAAAGGAAATATTGTTTTTATATGTACTACTTGTAAGAAAAATTACTTTGAAGTAGTATAATATTGGGCATTCTATCCCACCCCTCGTTCGTGTCGGCAAACGTTCGTTTGCCTCCACTCTCTTGCGGTGGGATAGAACACCCAATATTATAAATAGATTTGATATGAACAAATTTTACGTTTCCGTGATGAATGTGCATAAAATCTTAGCTTACAGAACAAATTGCGTGGCAATACTTATCATTGCAGTTGGTATAAAAAGCCGATTTAATAAAAAAAAAAATCATTTTGTCTACGACGACATCCTGCACAACTATGAAATTTATTAAGCAATCTCAGACGCTTCAGTTAAATATTGTTTGCCCGGACAACGAGGTAGTTGCTAACCGACATGGGAACCTTCTTCCTAATTCTATTAGATGTATTATTTGTGGTCCATCAAACTGTGGAAAAACAAACTTAATCATAGGACTGTTATTACATGAAAATGGTTTACGTTTTAAAAATGTATATGTGTACTGTAAAACACTGTACCAACCCAAGTATACTTTCTTAGAAAAGGTTTTTCATTTAGTTCCAAATATTTCGTTTGCTAAATATCAAGACAATGAACTAATTCTCAGCCCACATGACGCTAAACCACATTCAGTAATAATTTTCGATGATGTTGCATGTGAGAATCAAACGAACATGCGTGATTATTTTGCCATGGGTAGACATAAATTTATAGATAGTTTTTATTTGAATCAAACGTATAGTAAAGTTCCAAAACAACTAGTAAGAGATAACGCAAACCTTTTAGTATTATTCAAACAAGATGACGTAAACTTGCGTCATGTATATGATGAGCATGTTGGTACTGATATGACATGGACAGATTTTCGAGAAATGTGCTCAAAAATTTGGAATAATCCATACAATTACTTAGTAATTAATAAAGATTGTCCAATAAATAAAGGTTGTTACAGAATGAACTTTGATACCTTTGTTGATTTTGAAAAATGAATTTAATAAAAAGGTATCAAAATGATGATCGTTTTCATTTTATTGATACAACAAGGAAACATAACACGTATTCTAAACATCAATTTGAATTAAAATGGAAAAAGAGTTAAAAGCTAAGGTTGTTCAAGCTGCAGAAGCTGTCAAAAAGAAAGTAAAAGAAATGCGATCGATGGAATCTTATAATGAAAAAATGATGAACACAGTTTTTCAACCCATTACAAAACCTCTTCATCAAATGATCCATGATAATAAACAATCAAAGTTATCAAATGAATCTAAGGATAATTCCTTTGTCATAAAAGATGATATCATAAATGATGAATCACAGGACCAACACTACAAAAACATAAAATCTACACTGCACCTTCAAGGAGACGGTTCGGATGAAGATATTAATGAAGACTTAAATAAAAGTATTACAAGCAATAGTTCATTTAGAACCGTTGAGTCGCTGCAAAGTCCTAGTCAAGACACCTCATCTTGGTCGTTGTCATCTGAAATGTTTGAAGATGTTCCTTTTGGAGTTAGAAAAGAACGTGGAAAGCTATTCATAGGAACATCACGTGTAAACGTTCACGACGATAAAATTTATATAGCGGGTCATGTGTATAGAAAAACACCTGGCTTAAATGAACTTTTATTTAAAAAAGTACCTGATTTAGATATAGTAACAGGAAAAGATGAACAAGCATATAAAGAAATTTTGATAGAAACCAATGCTCATCGACGAGATTATGATCCGAATAAACCGATTAAGACAAATAGAGGTCGGAAGTATTTGCATATAATTAAACCGCTTTTTAAACTACGCAAACCTTCTACTTCGTCTGTTTCATCTTCTAAAAGTACTGCAGACCACGTAAGCGAAGGGGAAGGATTAATTCCTATGAAGAAATTTAAAAAGAATACTGATTTTGTTTATTGGGATGATCCTAACGAGTTAGTTGAAAGATTAAAACTGTTAATAGCCTCTAGAGATGCTGGGAACACTGGATTAGATAACGAAGTTATTTCTATCATTGAGGAATTACGAGAAAAGGGCATTATAAATTGACAATCGCAACTCTTTCTTTTTATTTATAAACCTTTCTTTAAATGAAAAGGATCTCTTAAAAATGAATATTAACAAATTCGGGCAACATGTTCACAAAAGATTACGTTTCTCAGAAATATTTGATTACAAGGAAAACTCTTTAGTGAAATCAGAAAATGGAAATTATGACTTGCAATCATCGCGATTAACTGGTGTTGGAGAACCTATTTCACCGGATGATGTTGTAAATAAAAAGTATGTCGACGAACAGTTATTAAATTTATGTTCAAAGGACGAAGTGACAGTATTGTTGAATTCGATAAAAGCTGATATCTCAGAAAGAATTAGGCAGTTGGAAAATAAATTCGGTGGTAAAGACTTCTTAGTTCGCAATAAACAAAATGATAAAGCAACAGATAGTAAAAGAAATACATAGATCAGCTCGCAAAAATTTTGATCGACGATGTGTTAAGCTCAAAGGAATAAATGATTTATGGCAAGCTGACCTGATTGACATGAAGTCGTTAAAAAAGTATAATAAAGGATTTACGTTTATTTTAGTTGTGATAGATTGCTTTACCAAATATGCGTGGGCTGTTCCATTAAAGTCAAAATCAAGAGAAGAGGTTGTTGCCGCATTTAATAATATTGTAAAAACAAGTTGCAAACATCCGGTCAACTTACAAACCGATATGGGAACTGAATTTTACAATAAATCGTTTAAAGAGCTTATGCAGTCACTAAACATAAATCACTATTCATCGTACTCTACAAAAAAAGCATCTATTGTTGAAAGGCTGATAAGAACTTTAAAAAGTAAATTGCATGTAGCGTTCAGTTATAATGGCAGCTACGAGTGGTTGGGAAATACTTTAAAAGATGTTTTGAATACTTATAATAATAATAAACATAGTGTCACAAAATACAAGCCAGCGGATGTAAATACTATAAATGAAGCTAGTGTTAGAAACAATATTAAAAAGTTCAATAACAAGTTCGTTAAAACACAAAAAAGTATATTGAAAATTGGTGACTTTGTTCGAATTAGTAAATATAAAAGCAGTTTTGATAAAGGTTATACACCAAATTGGTCCGCAGAATTATTTACAATTAAAACAGTTAATAAAACTTCTCCAGTTACTTATCAAATACAAGATCAAAGAAAACAACAAATATTAGGATCATTTTACAAAGAGGAATTACAAAAAACAAACCATCCTAATGTTTACTTAATCGAAAAGATTTTAAGGAAAAAAAACAACAATTATTTCGTCAAATGGTTGGGACTTTCTGATCAAGAAAACAGTTGGGTAAACAGCAGCTCCATCATAAAATAATATAAATATCCTAGTTTGTATTTTGCAATCATTACATAAAAGAATATGCAAGGAGGAGGACTAGTTAATAATATAATTGACCGTTTACCATTTGAACTTCATTTACCAGGTTATAACTATTGTGGTCCAGGTACAAAGTTGAAACAAAGATTGTTAAGAGGCGACAAGGGAATCAATAAATTGGATGAAGCTTGCAAATATCACGATATTGCGTACCTAAACACTGACTTAGCTAGCAGACATAAAGCAGATACCCAACTGTTAGATATGGCTAAGAAACGATTACATTCAAAAGACGCTGGCAAACGCGAAAGGTTAGCTTCATGGATAGTTGGTAAAGTTATGAATGCTAAACTGAAAACGGGTTCAGGGATCAAAAAGTTTAAGACCGTTATATCTAAAATTCATTCACACATTAAAAAATTAAAACCGAAAAATCATTCAACAGCAATTAAATATGCATATGAAGCCGCGAAAAAGTGTTTTCCTAAAAACTGTCACTTTCGTTTACCACGAATAATACCAATTCCCAAGACAGGAGGAATTTTACCACTGATACCTATATTTGCGGGTCTGTCTGCTTTGGGTGCATTAGCTGGAGGTGCGGCTGGTGTGGCAAAAACCGTAAACGAATATAAAGCAGCTCAACAAAATTTGAAAGAATCAGAACGCCATAACAAATCAATGGAGGCTATCGCAATAGGTAGAGGACTTTACATCAAACCATATAAAAAAGGCAGCGGATTATTTTTGAAAAGTTCAAAAAACTAACTTTTAAGCTACCCAGTCGTGCTCTTACGAATATTGATATAATTAAGCATGCTGTCAATATCCCATACTTTCGTGGAGTTTATATGAGAGATAGTTTGCCAAATAAATCAAGACTTATAGAATGTGGAATCGTTAATTTAGACGATTCGAACAATAATGGCACACATTGGGTAGCTTACGTAATAATTTATAACTATTGTGAATATTTTGACAGTTTTGGTGATTTGAAACCTCCTACAGAACTGGTAAAATATTTCGGCTGCCGTGATATTTATTACAATTATGTACGATATCAAAAATATGATAGTGTGATAGTGGAACTCGATGGTGAATATGAATGCGCTTTGCTTCACTTTTCTACTTTTAATTCTATACCAAATATCACCAAAAATAACAATAAATTTTATTATGGTATTAACGAAGTTGTTGAAATTCCTGAAGGAGCATATGAACTCCAAGATATATATGACTTTCTAAAAATGAAAGTAAAAGATTGTATTTTTAAATTATATTGCAACAACAACACGCTCAAAACGACTGTATTTTGCACCAAGGATATTCATTTTGAAAAGCAAGGATCCATTGGAGGTTTATTGGGTTTTGATAAAGTACCTTTAAAAAGCCATAAATTACATGAATCATTACTTCCAGTCAACATTTTATCAACGACCGTGGTGCGGATCGAATGTGACATTATTAACGGTTCATATATAAATGGAAAATCAAGTCACACAATACATGAATTTTCCCCAAATGTGCCTCCTGGTTATAGAATAATAGAAATTCCAAAGAACACCATCTATTTTCCAGTTAATAGAGACACTATTACTAGTATCAGCATAAGAATATTAGACGTAAATAATAATCTCGTTGATCTTCGTGGTGAGGAAGTAAATCTGTACCTACATTTAAAGCAACATGATAGACTACAATAAATATGCCATACCCCGTTATCAAAATATCAGTGGTAAAAAAGCAGTCCAAAATACCACACATTCCCGTGCTAAAATTAGAAAATTAACAGCAGAAAATAAAAAATTCCTAAAATTAATTAGACTGATAAAATGAGTATTTTAAATATAACTAATCCGCCTGTTTACGATAATTCAATAGAATGTATAGAAAGTCATTCGTACAAGCCTTACATAACCAGCTTTAATAGGAACGATGAAATAAGAATCCCTATAAACCAGCAAGACTTATACATTCTTCCAAGTGCAAGTACTTTGTATATAGAAGGTGTGGTAAATGTTATGAAGAGCGACAACAAGGAGAGAGCACAATTTTTTCAATTCACCAACAATCCTCTTATGTATTTATTTCAAGATATTCGTTATGAATTAAACGGTGTAGAAATAGACAAAGTGAAGAATGCCGGAATAACCACCACTATGAAATCATTATTGTCCATGAATGACTCCGAAGCCAAGGTATCTAAAGCATGGGGTTGGGACTTACATGGTATCAAAAACAACATAATGGGACATTTTTCTGCATCCATTCCACTTAATAAAATATTGGGATTTGCAGAAGACTATAGAAAAGTTATTGTGAATTGTAAACATGAGCTTGTACTACTACGAAGTAACACGGACCTCAACGCAGTGAAACTCAATACCAACGAAACAGTGCAAAGCATAGAAATACATAAAATAATTTGGCGCGTACCTCATGTGAAAGTATCCGACAGAGAAAAAATTAACTTACTTAAAGTGCTTGAAAAGGACAGAGCTATTCAATTAGCGTTCCGGAACTGGGATCTATACGAATACCCTTTGTTACCAAAGACCACAAAACATACATGGTCAATTAAAACTTCGACACAAATTGAAAAGCCAAGATACGTAATTCTTGGGTTGCAAACTAATAGAAAAAATGATACGTCTAAAGATATGTCGCAATTTGATCATTGTGATGTACGTGATGTCAAAGTTTATTTAAACTCCACATATTATCCATACGAAAGTTATAATACCGACTTTGCAAACCATAATTCTTCCTTAATATATGAACAATTTGCAAACTTTCAACAGTCTTACTATGGACGTCAATCTAGTTCGTTGTTGAGTGCTCAAGAATTTAGAGATATTGCTCCATTATTTGTTATAGACTGCTCAAGACAAAACGACAACATAAAAACAGGACCAGTCATTAATATCCGCTTAGAATTGGAGAGTCATAAAGAGATACCAGACCACACAGCTGCATATTGTTTAATTTTAAATGACTGTATGGTAGAATACAAACCTCTTAGCAACATTGTTCGGAAGATATCATGAACTCAGTTATTTTTGTTGATATTCAAGGATTTAAAGACTATCAAAATCAATTTATTATCAAGGAATTTGCATTATCTACAAAGGAGTTCACCCAGGTTTTCTTGATAAAACCTCCATATCCGTACTCAAAATTAACTACGGACGAAAAAAAGAGTGTAAGATGGATTGAGCGTAATAGAGGTATTACTTGGAGTCAAGGTAACATTGACTATAGAGAGTTCAAGAGATTAATATTTCCAATTTTACAAAATAAAACAATTATAATGAAAGGTCTTGAGAAACAGAAATGGATTAAGGAGTTATGTGAAAACTGTGTTTTGGTAGATATTGAAGATAAAGGTAGCCCTAATTTTTCAAAATTGTACATGTCATTTTGTAAATGTGAATCTAGATTTACTTGTTTAAGCCATAATAAAGAGTGTGCTCTTAAAAACGTTATCTGTATTAAAAAATGGTATTTAAATAATTGTTGCTAAAATTGTAAATATATTGTTTTTAAAATAAATAAATAAATAATAATAATAATTTTAATTTGCTATTTTTTTTTTCTGTTCTTTGTTAAGTTTAGTTAAGAATGTTTCTTTTTGTTGTGTATATATTGTAATGTTATGTTTATAAAATTAAATGTTATCATTAATAAATAAATTTATTATAAATATTTTTTTTATTTCAACGTCTAAGTTGTAAGATCATTCAATAAAACAAAGGACATACATTTTATATTTTTATTTTAAAATGACTTAACTTAAATACAAAACTAGCATAACTATAACTTTAAAAATTAACTTTACTTACATATTTTTATAAATTAGTATCACATATTTTTTTACTTATACTAGTTATCAATTGTTCCGTATGTTCCATTATAGGGTTAAAATTGTCTGTAACAACATACTGAACACTGCATAGTACTTTTTCATATACACCATCACTTTGCACAGCACTGTTGTTCTCCAAGTCCACGATCTCCACCCTGATGAGTCGAATACCTCGTCTGGGTTCACTGCTGTATACATATGAGGATGCATTTTGCATGCAAGGTTTCTTTGGCGGTGCGTGGCTTTCTTGACTGCAGCGTTTTGTCCTCCTTTTCTTTGGTTCCCGTTGTAGTTTGGCTAGCTCCGGGTACACTTCGTCAAAGTCAGCAAGAGGGTCTTGAGCATGTTGTTCAAACAAGTTATAAGATGACTCCATATCTGTCGGTTCGTTTTATTATGGTATTATTTGCGTAAAATCGTGTTGTAGTCTCAATGGTCGACTATTGAATGACAGAAATGATTTAAAATCTAATTACTTCAAAAGAACATGCTGAATTTGTATTAAATGCAAACACGTGCATTAGTAAAAATTATTCATGTTCATACATGATTGTGTAAGTGCATAGAAAGCATTTACAAAATTGAAGAGTCTTGTTTCATTGACTTCGTGTTATTTACGTGATCTAATGCTTATTTAACAAAAAACATGTTCGTATAGTCACTAGCAGTAGGGAGTTATTGGGCATTCTACCCCACCTTCATTCGTTCGGGCTCGTGCCCGAGCCCTCACTCGCTGCGGTGGGGTAGAATACCCAATAACTCAGATTGGTGATACCTTCCTACGGCCCGTGGTAAGATCAAGCACCGAGCACCTCCTAACTGTTCAGCTGGGAGAACCATGGTAAGTAACTCCCTGCGGCCCGTGGGTAAGATCACGCACCGAACAGATTCCTATCAGGTGTCGACGCAAGCCCGTGGTAAGATCAAGCACCGAGCACCTCCTAACTGTTCGGCTGGGAGAACCATGGTAAGTAACTCCCTGCGGCCAGTGGGTAAGATCACGCACCGAACAGATTCCTATCAGGTGTCGACGCAAGCCCGTGGTAAGATCAAGCACCGAGCACCTCCTAACTGTTCGGCTGGGAGAACCATGGTAAGTAACTCCCTGCGGCCCGTGGGTAAGATCACGCACCGAACAGATTCCTATCAGGTGTCGACGCAAGCCCGTGGTAAGATCAAGCACCGAGCACCTCCTAACTGTTCGGCTGGGAGAACCATGGTAAGTAACTCCCTGCGGCCCGTGGGTAAGATCACGCACCGAACAGATTCCTATCAGGTGTCGACGCAAGCCCGTGGTAAGATCAAGCACCGAGCACCTCCTAACTGTTCGGCTGGGAGAACCATGGTAAGTAACTCCCTGCGGCCCGTGGGTAAGATCACGCACCGAACAGATTCCTATCAGGTGTCGACGCAAGCCCGTGGTAAGATCAAGCACCGAGCACCTCCTAACTGTTCGGCTGGGAGAACCATGGTAAGTAACTCCCTGCGGCCCGTGGGTAAGATCACGCACCGAACAGATTCCTATCAGGTGTCGACGCAAGCCCGTGGTAAGATCAAGCACCGAGCACCTCCTAACTGTTCGGCTGGGAGAACCATGGTAAGTAACTCCCTGCGGCCCGTGGGTAAGATCACGCACCGAACAGATTCCTATCAGGTGTCGACGCAAGCCCGTGGTAAGATCAAGCACCGAGCACCTCCTAACTGTTCGGCTGGGAGAACCATGGTAAGTAACTCCCTGCGGCCCGTGGGTAAGATCACGCACCGAACAGATTCCTATCAGGTGTCGACGCAAGCCCGTGGTAAGATCAAGCACCGAACACCTCCTAACTGTTCGGCTGGGAGAACCATGGTAAGTAACTCCCTGCGGCCCGTGGGTAAGATCACGCACCGAACAGATTCCTATCAGGTGTCGACGCAAGCCCGTGGTAAGATCAAGCACCGAACACCTCCTAACTGTTCGGCTGGGAGAACCATGGTAAGTAACTCCCTGCGGCCCGTGGGTAAGATCACGCACCGAACAGATTCCTATCAGGTGTCGACGCAAGCCCGTGGTAAGATCAAGCACCGAGCACCTCCTAACTGTTCGGCTGGGAGAACCATGGTAAGTAACTCCCTGCGGCCCGTGGGTAAGATCACGCACCGAACAGATTCCTATCAGGTGTCGACGCAAGCCCGTGGTAAGATCAAGCACCGAACACCTCCTAACTGTTCGGCTGGGAGAACCATGGTAAGTAACTCCCTGCGGCCCGTGGGTAAGATCACGCACCGAACAGATTCCTATCAGGTGTCGACGCAAGCCCGTGGTAAGATCAAGCACCGAACACCTCCTAACTGTTCGGCTGGGAGAACCATGGTAAGTAACTCCCTGCGGCCCGTGGGTAAGATCACGCACCGAACAGATTCCTATCAGGTGTCGACGCAAGCCCGTGGTAAGATCAAGCACCGAGCACCTCCTAACTGTTCGGCTGGGAGAACCATGGTAAGTAACTCCCTGCGGCCCGTGGGTAAGATCACGCACCGAACAGATTCCTATCAGGTGTCGACGCAAGCCCGTGGTAAGATCAAGCACCGAGCACCTCCTAACTGTTCGGCTGGGAGAACCATGGTAAGTAACTCCCTGCGGCCCGTGGGTAAGATCACGCACCGAACAGATTCCTATCAGGTGTCGACGCAAGCCCGTGGTAAGATCATGCGCCGAGCACCTCCTAACTAAAATCTAATTGCTTAAACGAATCTACTTCTATCTATAGACAGCAATATGTTGTCAAAAAAAAAAAAAAAAAACTTTACCTTTTGCATAACCTTACCATACCCAATTACCCTTACCAATAAATAACTTTAACATTACCTCAGCTACCACATACTTGTATGTAAACTTAGTATGTGATAGCTTACCTTTATAGGATTTGGGATGGGTTGTATTGTATTTATTAATTATTTTATATAATCATTAGTCATACAAACAATCTTAATTTTTTTTTCTTTTCTTCAACGAGATACGTCGGTAGCAGATTCATCCAACAACATCTGGAATAAAAAATAATAAATTCTTTATTTATGTAATAAATATGTGTGATATTGTTCAATATTTATTTATTCAAAAACTTACGAATTATAAGATGAGCTTCTACTTGGTTGAAATATGTATTTGCACACAGGTTGAAAAGATTCCACTCCCCAGGACCTTAAAATAAAACATAGGTACTTTAAATGTAAACTTCCTAAAAGATTTAAATAAATTGTATGGGCTTTTACAACAATTTAACTTCAAAAAGCTGATTACCATATTTTTGATGTAAAATATGTTTGTAATAAAAACTTATTAAGTAACATAGTGGTGCCAGTGTCCAACACAGTGAGCCCAATGTTCGACATCAGTTAGTGATTTAAGGAAGAAAGCGTCGATCACTGGTTTCTGTGGGAGACTGGTCCCACTTAATTAAATATAATATTAATGGTAAATACTATCAATGCTAGTGAATTTTTTCTTAGATGAGAATTTTATAATGAGAAATTATTCTACGAGTAGATATTTTAATCATTGAAACGTAGAGTGCAAGTGAAAAGTAAAAACCATGTTTATATTAAAAATTACAAAAAGGCAACGAAAATTAAATTAGCTCTTTGGGATTTTGGATTTATTCTTTGGGATTTTTCTAGATTCAATTAATAAACAAAAGTGTTTAACAATATTTTTGATATGTTAAAACTTTTTTTAATACGAAAAAATAATCATATTATGTATGTACTTACATGATTTTCTTCTTTTTACGATTCACATAGTTCTAGTTGAATTAGACACTTTCTATATTAATTATAGTTTTATAAACACATGCCGCACTTGCAGAGGCCTATGTCCAGCAGTGAACTATTATAGGCTGATGATGATGATGATGATTATGAAACACACATAACGTGGATCTATAAACGTTGAGTAGCGTCTCGGTGCCTTGCGAGTAATGGATCAAAACGTGGGAAACAAATGGCAGCGAATATGAACCCCATACGTTGCAATAGTGTCTAACTTAAATCACTGATACATCCGAGTAATCGATGCTCAAACATAAATCGATTTTGTATAATCTAAATTTTAAATTTGAAATTTAAAAATTACAACAAAGCTAGTCTACATAAAAAGAACAATCGGTACCTATCAAAATATAGTATCTTTCTTGTTATTTCTATTTCGTTTATATAAAAACCTATATTATAAACCTATATTATAAAAAAGAACACAATTTGAAGAACTATAGAACTGTTTAATAATAAATAATACATATGTATATAAAATTATCAAAGCTATATTTCGAAGTTAACTCCAATATATAACTCGATTAAAAACAAGTATTAGTATAAAAAGTAAATAGGTATGACCTACATACAAATCGATGTTTATTCTCGAAAACTCGTAGGAACACGTCTCTACTAGTTATACTGCAAAGACAGCTATTCCGCAAGCAGCGGCGACTATAATATTACAAAGACGTTTAATCGAATAATATTGCCAAGTAGTATAAAATAATGTGAAGCATTTAAAATGTCAATTATGTATATTTTAATTTCAATATAATAATATTTCCAGGGTTTGTTTCTTTTGTCTATTTGTTCCGACTAATCTCTGAAACGTCCAGCCGTTTTCGACGGGATTTTGACGGGACTTTCACTAGCAGAATGCTGATATTATACTATAAGACTTATTAAAGACTACTTTTTTTAGAAAGTTTTATGTAGCTAGTACATATTGTCCACGCGAACGAAGCCGCATTCAATAGATAGTCATATATAATTTTAATTTATAATTATATTAATGACTATTAATACTGTTTTATTTTATAATAATTTCTTAGGCATGAAAATATACATTTTAAAAATACAATAAATATTATTTTTACTTAAACTCACGCTTGACCACTTTTTTGCTGACAATGGACTTTTTTCTACATAAAACCACTGGCACTGAAAAAAAATCATTATAATTTTCACGAATTTGGGTGTGGTTGTTTGTTACGCAGTTATAATTTTCATTTTATTTTTAGTGATAAATACAGTCATTTTTTTAACGGCTCAACAGTGTGTTTAAGTGTTCAGTGAATTTCTTCAACAATTTAACAATGTACGTAAGTAAAATAAAACTTTTAAATATATATTTTTTCAGAGAGTTGTGTTTGCGTAAAAGTTTGTGTTTTCGATAGTCTATTTGCATTAGTTATCGAATACGATAACTTGTACCAACCAGTTTTGTATCAGCCGCCGAAAACACAAACTTTGTTGTTTACGTTTATCCGTTTAAATAGGTACCACGCGAAATAACCTTACAGGTTTGAGTGTAGTCTAAAACATTATTTATTTATTTCATAGGTCTGACTCCGAGTACGAAGCGCCTTCCGTAATTTCGGATGTACCTCCTCCTAAAAAGAAGAGCAAGCCTTCGTCAGCCACAACTAAACGCAAAACTGCTGCCGCCGCTGTCAAGGCCCGTGAGACTTCGCCTCCTCACGAGACTGTCTCATCACGCAGGTACATTTCTTATTACTTATCATTATTAACTCCAAGTCTGGTTTAGTAGTAACTTGTGAAAACAACTGTGTTCTTTATAAACTTTAATAAGCCCAAATTATATATTTAGTACCTTGCCATAAGTGTTATAAAATTAAATGTTTTTAAAACAATGCTTTCATTAACGCATCAGTGGCCGAGTGGCAAAGCGCTCGGCTAGATACCTGAAGGTTCCGGGTTCAATTCCCAGGTCGGACAAAGTTTGTTTTGGATTTTTCGATGCATACCTTGGTTTGTGATCACCAACCCACATTTGACAAGGGTGGTGATTAAGCCATTACCTATTAATTTGTTGTGATGACTTGAGTTTAATGATGGAGGCCTTTGCCCAGCAGTGGGTCATAGACCTCTCCAAGTGCATGCCCTGTGTCGCTGCTGCTCGACACCGGGCTGAACAATACTTTACTTATATATCTAATATACTCATATAATAATTTACAGAAAAAAATCGAAGCGTGACCTCTTCAATATTTTGCGGTCGGAGGAAACTGCCAGCAGCCGACCGAAGCCGAGTGCTGGAACAGCAACATCATCGTTCGCTAGCCGGGTCTCGACGGGGACCTCCCGCCGCACTGCAGTGAGCAGCGGGGAATATTTTGTAGACCTGAAGGTCTACAAAACGAGTGACTACGTATCGAACCCCGTCGAGGTTCGATACAAGACAGCGCTAGCGTCGGTAAGGTTGCAGTGCGACGACACCTCCCCGCCCTGGGAAGCACTGCAGGGCTTCCTGGCGCAAGCCTGGGAGGTATTTGAAGATTCGGAGCCGGTTTACTATTCTGATAAAATTAATATTAAATAATTTTATATAGGAATTGGTATAGGTTTATTTCATTATTATTAGGTCCGGACTCCGAATGTAGCATATACAGTTATATTTAAGTAATATATTCATTTAGATTTACAAGACATTGATTGATCATTTAACTCATCCGTTAAAAAATATTTTTTAATCGTTATTAAAATGCCTTTCTGTGCGACGTGTAACATATCAGTCCATAGTAAATCGTGGGTGGGTCATTTGAGAAGTAATTTGCATAAGCAAAGTTGTGAGTCAATAAAACATAGCGAAGGTACTGAAATAGTTACTTCCGCATTTCGCAATCGTATCGTAACATATAAAATAGTAGCCATACATGATTTTCAGTTAACGTCTGTGGATAGGTTTTTAGATGAAATACGTAACAAATTAAAATCGCTCTTAGATGAATTTCTCATAAAACATACATGCGCGAAAGTAAATTTTGAATTATTTGCAACATTTTTACAATTTAAAGATAATTCACAATCAATTAAATCGTTCGGAACGAAAAATAAAATATTATACTACAATTACGACTTTGAAAATATGTACTCTGAGGTAGTTAATTATCTAAAAAAACGTATTGAAGAATTTGAGGACCGTGATAGTGGATGGACATTTTTAAACAATTTGCATATTGAGGTCAATCTAAATAAATATCAGCCACTTGGAGGCTCAAGTTTCATTCCATTGCCTAAATCAATTCAATTAAAAAAGGCATGTCTTAATATTGCAAATAAAGATCAGTGTTGTTTTTTATGGTGTGTGACAGCTGCTCTCCACCCAGCTAGGACACATGCAGAAAGAGTATCATCTTATCCTCATTATCGTGAGTTGTTTAATATTTCTAGAATGTGTTTTCCTGTTACTTTTCGCGATATAAAGATCTTCGAAAATAATAATCCTAATATAAAGTTTATAATTTACGGCTTAAAAAATAATAAAACCATTATAGGTCCTCTATATAAATCAGACATCGATATGAAATGCAAAAACAAAATTATACATTTATTGTTTCTCGAAGATGGTAGTAACACTCATTACTGTTTGATTAAAGACCGTTCCAGACTTTTTAGAAGTCAAATCACTTCCCACCACAACAAGTTATATTTCTGTGATTTGTGTCTTATATTTTTCAATACTTCAGAAGAAGTCGATAGCCATTTGTGTAGCGGTGTAGTGACAGTATTACCCGATAAAGGTTCGGTTATTAAATTTAAAAACTATAACCGTAAACAAAATATATCATTTTGTATCTATGCTGATTTTGAATCAATGTTGCAAACTAATTCTGATACCACTTGTTCTACTAGTAACAACACGACTACGTTACATCACCATGTACCTGTAGCGTTTGCATATTATATTGTTTGTTGTGATGATTCGAGTTATAATCGTTATGTATCACATCGAGGGCCTGATTGTGTTACGCGATTTGTAGAGTCAGTACTAAAAGATGTTAAAAAAATATATGAAATAGTAAGTTCAAACGCTCCGATGATATTTACTGACAAGGACAAATCCGATTTTAATAAAGCAACACGATGCCACATTTGTCAAAATTTTGTGTTTTCTGACAAAGTTCGCGATCATTGCCACGTAACGGGCCGATATCGTGGAGCCGCGCATCCTTTTTGCAATTTGCAATATAAACGAGCTTCATTTGTTCCGATATTTTTTCACAACTTGGCTGGATACGACTGTCACTTATTTATTAAAGCGTTAGGTGAGGCTCCTGGAAGTATAAAAATAATTCCAAAAAATAAAGAAAATTATATTTCATTTACAAAGTTTGTGCCAGTTTCAAATAACGAGTTTTTTCAACTTCGTTTTGTAGATTCATTCAAGTTTTTGGCAACCAGCTTAAGCAAATTAGCGGATACTTTGGAGCCAGAAGACTTCAAATATTTAAAAAAAAACTTTCCTTGTGAACTTAAATTAAAGCTGCTCACTCGTAAGGGCATATATCCATATGAATATATGACCTCATGGGAACGATATCAAGAACAGTCACTTCCAGAAAAAAAATATTTTTATAGTTCACTCAATGATCAAGATATTTCTGAAGACGATTACCGTCATGCACATTTAATTTGGTCAACATTTAATATTTTAGATTTAGGAAGTTATACGGATTTATATTTGAAAAGTGATGTGCTTTTATTAGCGGACATTTTTGAAAAGTTTAGACGGACTTGCAAACGTCACTATCAATTAGATCCAGCTTTCTATTTAACCGCGCCGAGTTTATCCTTTGACGCGATGTTATTAAAGACAGGGATACAGCTCGAACTTATTGATAATTTAGCTATGGTCCGAATGTTACAGAGTGGTATTAGAGGTGGTGTTTGTTTATGCTCACATAGATATGCTAAAGCAAATAATGTTTTTTTACCAGATTATGACAATTCTGTACCTAGTTCTTATATAACATATATTGATTGCAATAATTTGTATGGTCATAGTATGTCTCAATACTTACCATTGAACAGTTTTCGGTTTCTAGAACAACACGAGATTGATAATTTAGATGTTCGACAAATTTCATCAGAGGCAGAATATGGTTTTATACTTGAAGTGGATTTAGAATATCCAAAGCATTTACATAATTTACATAATGATTTACCATTTTGTCCAGAAAAATGCATTCCACCAGGAGGAAAAAATCATAAACTCGTTCCTAACTTATATGAGAAATTTGAATATGTCATACATTATATTCATCTAAAAACTTGTTTAAAACATGGATTGATACTGAAGAAAATTCATCGAGTTATCACTTTCAGACAAAGTCCGTATCTGAAACAATACATTGATTTAAATACAACACTAAGACAGAGTAGTTCATCAACTTTTGAACAAGATTTTTTCAAACTTTTGAATAATAGTGTGTTTGGAAAAACATTAGAAAATACTGAAAAACGTGTCAATATTCATTTAGTTAATCAGTGGTCAGATCAGGACAATGTAACTAAAAAAAGAAAAAGTGCGCAACAGCTTATTGCACGTCCAAATTTTCATAGCTCTTCGGTATTTACAGAAAATTTAGTGGCAGTGCAGCTAAAACCCGAGCAAATAATTATGAACAAACCAATATACATTGGCTTCACTGTTTTAGAATTATCAAAAAGCCATATGTATGATTTCCATTATTCGATTATTAAACCTTTTTACAACAATAATGTACAGATGTGTTACACGGACACCGACAGCTTTGTTTACCACATACAAACAGATGATTTTTATAAAGATTTAAAAAATATTTTTTTACCTTATTTTGATACAAGTAATTATTGTAAAACTAATCAATATAGCTTACCAATTCAAAATAAAAAAGTTCCGGGCTTATTTAAAGACGAAATGGGAGGAAAAATAATATCTGAATTTGTAGGGCTTCGTTCAAAGCTATACTGCATTAAAACTATAGACAGCACAATTAAGAAAGCAAAGGGCATTAAAAAAAACATCGTACGTAAGTTCAATGTTACAGATTATGAAAAAACACTTTTTAATGGAGACATTGTTCGTAGAACAAATATTCTGTTTAAATCAATTAAACACGAAATCTTTACATGTGCTGTAAATAAAATTGCTTTATCTAGCGATGATGATAAGCGATTAATATTAAATGACAAAGTTTCTACTAAAGCATGGGGACATACCAGTATATTGAATTTTTAACATTTTTCTTGTTATACATTTTCTATAAATTGTTGAATTATATTTCATATTTGCTAATTAAAAAAAGGATATGTTATGTCTTAGATATGTAAATTCAAAATGTGAGTACATCATCAATGTTATGTTAATATGTGCTACATCAATGCTTTAATAAAGTTTATAAAATATTAATAGAATTATGTTTGTCTTGTATAAAATATAATGTAATTGTGCTACATTAATAATACGTACCTAATGAGGTTCATAAAATATTAATAAAATTATGTTTGTTTTGTATAAAATATAATGTAATTGTGCTACATCAATACTACGTACTTAATAAAGTTCATTAAATATTAATAAAATATATATTATGTTTGTCTTGTATAAAATATAATGTAATTGTACTACATCAATATTATAAAGTTCATAGAATATTAATAAAATATTACCTATGTTTGTCTTGTAAATATAATGTAATTGTGCTACATCAATACAACTACCTAATAAAGTTCATAAAATATTAATATTTGTTTCCTTTGTATAACCTTAATACTTCATCATCATAATCAGCTCATTTTATGTCTCCACTGCTGGGGCACGATTCTTCCCTATGGATGGATATGGAGAACGGGTATAATACCCGCGGGTCCATTGTGGATTGGTGGTTGTTGATTATAGCTAATGCAGCTGGGAACAACGACATAACATGACTAACATGCCTTCCGAAGCACGAAGGAGCTCGAGATGATAAGTTTTTGGTCACCCATCCGGTGACCGACTTTACAAAGTTGCTTAATCTTAGCAATTGTAGAGCGAGCGCGTTAACCACTGTGCAAATTGAGCTTCTTTCTACTTACCTAATTATTGTTTTTTCATGATATCAAGAATGCTATAAAGGCAAGTTCAAACCTGAATTGCACAGCGACGCAAAAGCGCCTAATGTGCAAATAAATTACGTATCAATAATTCACTCTAAAGTCGAAAATAGGTAACAAGGTCGAGTCCTGACAAGTTTGCGTTTCATGGCACGCGTTTGCTGCTGTCTCAGCAATAGGAATTAATTTACATACAAACTCACACATGTCAATGCCTTTATAATATAAAATAGCATCATACTGAAATACAAATTTATTTACTTATGAACAGTGTGGTAAACAGCAACAAAGCAGCATTTCAATATCATGGTAAGTTATTTTAGGAAGCTCAATTCTACGTGATGATTATAAGGTCTAGGTGTAAGTGTATAGATTTACAGTAATTAACTATTCTTTTATTTTATTTTTTCAGAATTCCCAAGGCAACAGTACCGAGGACATCGTACCAAGCCAAAGCTTACTCCATGTGGCAAGCAAAGGCCTTGAACGATCGACTGTACGATCACCTTCTCCAGTCTTGCAAGACGCGCAAGACCCGCTAGAGGGATTCAGCCAAATGTTCCCGCCTTGGTTGGTAGAACGACCGGATTCGCCGTTACATCATAAGATTTGCAAACGACAAACGGCTTCCAAAAGGCAACCGAAGAAAAGAAGCTTTTTGAAGAATTTTCATGGGCAGCAGCAATCGTTTGTTCTAAAAAGTGCTAAAACTAAAGGACGGCGGCTGATAAAGATACAAATAATAGACTTAGAATCGCAAGTGTCTAGTGAGTCGGACGATGATAATACTCTCCTTAGTGCACAATATGTGGTGACTGATGACCTAGACCAAATTATGGACCAAACGGAGAGTGTTATAAATAATATATCGAAAAAGTTGTGTGGGTATAGCTATAGTTTTTAAAACTATCACTAGACAATGATTTTGTAAATTAAATTTCTCAAGTAAACGTTATGCGTAACAATTTTAGTTACGTATAAGTCTACAGAGATACATTTTATTAATAAAATTATGTTAAGTATATCACAGAATAGATAATAAAAGTTGGTTATAATTATGTTTAATGTAATAGTTTAGTAAGTTTTCATGTATTTCATGTTTCAATAATACATCCAATTAAAAATGATTACTTTGTTTCATTTATGAATACTTATGATTAGGAATAACATACGAAAATAAAACGAGTATTTTTTTATTTAAATTATCATTTATTGCAATTATTCAAAAAATGATAAGTAAGTTACATTTTGCATTTTAAAATTAACTTAGTCTTATCCTATGATTTAAAAAATACTTATTTATTTATAATTTTTTTTTTTATTTAAACTACAAATTACACTTTAAAAACATAAATATTGTTATGATGATACCACATTTTTAGACTTAACACATTTTTTAATGCACAAATCTTTTTATGATGGACACAATTAAAAGTTTTATTTTCCTTTTCACAATAATCATTAAATAATGTTAAAAACTTGGGACAACCTTTTTCACCTAGTTCTATTATTTCACAATCTTGACATAGCTCCCGAATCCACTCAATTTTTTCCAATCCCTTGATTAATACTTTTTTACCACTTAAATACGGAACAATTACCCTTCGAAATTCATAATAATCGATGAATCCTTCGCTCCATGTGAGTCCACGATTTTTTTCCAACCATCTTACTTGCTTTTTTTCGTCAACTGAGAGTTTTTTAAATGTATAGGGTGGTTTGATTAAGAATGTCTGTGTATGATCTTCAGTTGCTATTGCTAACTCTTTGATAATAAATTTATTTTTAAAATCTTTAAATCCTTGCAAATCTACGATTATTGTATTGCCGTTCATGATATCTTCTTCACAATATTGCTTAAAGGTTTGTATTCAAATATACAATCGTTCAGTATCAGACAATATGCTGCGGTCTGATCAGGAATCTCTTGATCTGCTTCGATTTCAACTCTCACATCAATTGATCCTTTTAGCGTTTCGTGTTGGCGAGAACAGTCAACAACAAATAAGGGAGCAATATCTTTGAATTCTTTTAGGCTCATCAACGGTTCTGGTCGACGTCCGTGATAAGAATGATGGAATCTAGCATACTGTTCATATATTAATGAAAACTTATTGTCTGCAAAATTGATATTCAGTCCTTCATAAGGGTAATATGATGAATTTAAAAATACTCTTACATCGCGTATTAAGCAATGGTCAAACTCTGCCATCGACATTACTGCATTATGTTTACGGTTCGTTTGTAAAGCAATAATTACAAATCGTGGTTTCTCTATTTGTGACGAAGTTTTTATAGACCAAGTGTGTTTACGGGTTTTGGGAAGTAATGGATACTCATACAAGTCCCAATTACGAAATGCTATGGTTATAGGACGATCTTTTTCTAAATGCTTTAATAAATTTATTCTTTCACGATCTGACACCTTAATGTGCGGAACTCGCCAAACGATTTTACTTATTACAATATCTTCGACAACTTCACCTGCATTTAATTTTAAAACATTAAGATTTGTATTGCTTCTCAAAAGTACTAACTCATGTTTACAGTTCATTACAATTTTTTCATAATCTTCTGCAAAACCTAATATTTTATTCAATGGTATAGATGTGGAAAATACTCCATTGTTGTCAGTGTTTGTACCTGTAGTAGACCATCCCCAAACTTTTGCGCATTTGGACTCATTTTCATTCAACGAAAGATAAGACTTGATAGTTGTAGTAATTCCTGCATTTTTAACTTTATCTATTTCTACTCCGTTGAGCTCATATCGGATGTCTTGGAAAAGAAACAACGCTGGGTTATTCACAAAATGCACACTTGTCACATTTTCTTTTTCTTTAGTAGTGCTGTTATATTTGTAAACATCCGCTCTGCCCTCAATATACAAACTGCTGAGTGCAGGCAGAACGTACAAATCTTGCTGATTAATGGGTATTCGTATTTCATCGTTCTTGTTGAAACTTGTCACGTATGGTTTGTACGAATGGTATTCAAAACTTTCAATACGGTTATCATATGACGCTGGTTGACAAATATTTAAAATATTCATTTTAACAAGCCTATTAATTTAAGGAATTCCTTATTACTTTTAGTTAGCTTCTTTTTTATACGGAGCGGTGTTCCTTTATGAGTTGACCTCTTAGAACTGACTTGAACAGTAGATGGAGGTAAGTTTATATTAAAATTTAACATTTTTTTTTTAAATGTAAACACAACTGTACTTCTTCACCACGCAAATTGATTGGCTTATTTTCAGCGTCTAACAACCTTATATTAATAGCACTTATTGAACTTTGGTTGACTGGAAAATAAATTAAGTTTTTAGGTATTTCAATAATTCTATAACCTGGTGGTACGTTTGGTACAAATTCGTAAATTATATGACTTGCTTTTCCATTCACAAATGATCCGCTGATTACATCACATTCGATGCGCACGATTGTTGTTGATAAAATGCTGACAGGATACCGAGAATCAGTACTTATATTAGCCTTTACTGTTTCCATACCAAATCCCAAAATTTTGCTTAGGGAGTCATTTTTATCGAAGCGAACATCTTCAGAACAGTAAATTCTTGTTTTTAATGTATTGTTATTGCAAGTTAATTTTAACGCAGCATTCTTGATGTTACTTTTAAGAAAATCACAAATATCTTGAAGTTCATATGATCCTTCAGGTATTTCAATAACTTCATCTTTACCATAATAAAATTTATTATTTCTTTCATCAATATTAGGAATGGAGTTAAAAGTAGAAAAATACAAGAGTCCACATTCATATTCTCCTTGTAATTGTAAAGTAGGGGAGTAGTTTGTTATCAAGGATTCTCCTCTGCCAGTTATTGACACAGTGAAAGACATTTTTGTACTGACAAAGCTTTTTTATTTCATACTTATTATAAATGTTTTTTCCAATAGTTTTTTAAAAATTTCAAACAAAGATGACCACAGTTTATAGTTCCAAACTTTTGATACTGTACATAATTATAGTTTACAGTCATGTACCTTAAATAATTTATCAATTCTAACGGTGGCTTTAGATTGCCAAAACTATCATAATATTCACAATAGTCATTTTGCTTAACATAGGCTACCCAATGAGTTCCAGGGTTAACAGATCTATCTAAATTTATTATAGCACACTCGATCTTTCTTGGTTTTGAAGGAAGTGTATCTCTCATGAAAACTCCTCGAAAGTATGGAATATCAGTAGCATGCTCCAATATATCGAAATTAGTGAGAGGGCGTCTGGGTAGCCGTTTCATTAGTTTTTTGAAGGATTCAGATATAAACCAGTTCCTTTTTTATGGGGCTTGATATACATTCCTTTTCCTACAGCTTCCATCATCTTGTTATGTCGTTCAGATTCTTGAAGATTTTTCTGAGCTGCCTTGTAATCATTGACAGCTTTTGCTATTCCAGCTGCACCTCCAGCAAGTGACCCAAGAGCTGATAACCCAGCGAAAATTGGAATCAGAGGTAAGAAACCACCACTTTTAGGAATAGGAATACACCGGGGCAACCGTATTCCTTTTTTATTTATAAACAATTTTTTCGCAGCTGCTTGAGCCAATTTTATAGCAGTATGATTGTCTTTAGATTTTATTTTTTTTAATTGTGACTGTATTTTTTTTACAACTGACATAAATGATCTAACTCCAGCTCCAGCCTTAAGTTTTGCTTTCATTGCTTTTTTTACAATCCATGAAGCTACTTTTTCTCGTTTTCCAGCATCCTTTGATTTCAATCTTTTCTTAGCCATATTCAAAAGTTGTAAATCGGCTTTATGTCGAACACTCAAATCACTGTTATTATAAGCAATGTCGTGATACATACAAGCTTCGTCTAATTTATTTATACCTCGGTCACCTTTTTGTAATCGTTTTTGAAGTTTTGTCCCGGGACCACAAAACTGATAACCAGGGAGATGTAACTCAAACGGTAATTTATTTATTAAGTTGTTAATAATACCACTTCCTTCCTTCATTGAGGTTTTTCGAGTGAGTTATATCTAATAGCAATGCCTTATTTATATTACAAAACAAGCGCATTTTTGTCCACCCAACTATTTTCTTCATCGCTGAGACCTAACCATTTAACAAAAAGTTTTCTACCTTTTCTTTTTAAAACTTTTTCAATGAGATAAAGATCGGGAAAGTTAGTTCTTTGTAATTCATATTCGTAGAAAGATCCTAAAATCCTCTGTTTGTGTTTATCTTCTAAATGGTAAGTAGGTGGATGCGTATTATTTACCTTAACTATAACAAATATCTCCGTTGACCAGTTAGGAGTATAACCTTTGTAAAAATCTCCTTTATATTTGCTAATACGAACATGATCACCAAGTTGAAACTTAGGTTTACGAACTATTTTAGGTTTTTGTGTTTTAATTATGTTAGACTTTACAACCATCTGGTTTTCTTTGTTAACTTCAATAGGTTTAAATTTTGTTATACGGTGAGTAGTATTATTATAGTTTTCAACAACCGAATCTAAATTTTGACCCAGCCATCGGTAATGACCGTGCAAACTGAAAAGTTTGTAAAGGTTTTGTTTTAACGTTCGTATTACTCGTTCTACAATAGAAGCTTTTTTTACAGAGTAGGTAGAATAATGATTTATATTATATTTTACTAATAATTTTTTGAAAGTATCATTATAAAACTCCTTGCCTTGATCAGTTTGTAAATATTTAGGTTTTCGTAAAGAGTTGGTTAGTATCTTTTGCAACGCATGTGTAACACATTGCTTCTCTTTTGATTTTAGAGGATTTACCCACACATATTTTGATAAAGTATCTATAACTATCAAAATGTATTTGAATCCTTTATTAAAATATGAATATTTCTGAAAATCCATAAGGTCAGCTTGCCATAAATCATCTAATCCTTTAATGATTGTACATCGACGCGGAAAATTTCTTCTCGCCGCTTTGTGAAGTTCAATGACGATGTCTTTTTTACTCATTTTTATTTTTTTGTTCAATCAAATGATCTATCTCTGTTTTAGTATAATATAAATTACCTAAACGATTCGAAGCCGCCTTTTCCAAGTTATTAAGATACTTTTTAACATCAAGGGATACTTTTTTTATTTCGTCTCTTATTTCTTGAATTGTTTTGTCTAAATAAGCTTTATTTACTGCTTCGTCATCTTCTTCCGGAGCCGTCAAACCTTTCAGTTTTGATGATTTCAAATCGAAATGTCCTGTATCTGACTTCACTAATGTATCGCTAAAATTATCAATATATTCTGCTAATCGTAGACGCTTGTGAATATGATGCCCAAACTTGTCAATGTTCATTGCGTCACTGAGGGGTTATTCATACTGAAACATTTCCCTGTCGAACGTTCTTTATATTTTACCTCTTTGATTATTCCTGCTTCCCACAGTTCTTCCATAATTGCGATAATTTCATTGTCTAAGCCAGTGTTGCCCGCATCTCGTGAGGCAAATAATATTTTCAAACGTTCTACTAACTCATTTGGATCATCCCAATAAACCAAGTCCGTATTTTTTTTAACTTTTTTTAGTACGTTAATACCTTCTCCATGTGAAAGACTTTCCACACTTGTAGTTGCATTTCTAGCAAATTTAAATAAAGGTTTTATAATATTCATGTATTTAAATCCTTTATTGCTTTTTATTGGTTTGGATGAATCATAATTGCGTCTGTGTGCATTAGTTTCTAATAAAAGTAATTTATAATTATTTAAATCTTTCTCTGTAGTAATTTTTAAATTTGGTTTCATTTTAAACAAAAGCTCTTTCAATCCATCTGTTTTATTCAATGTGTACGTTCCTATTTTTAGGATTTTCCCATCATCGTAAACACGGGTTTTACCAAGCATCAATTTCCCTCGTTCATTTCTAATTCCAAAAGGTATATTACCCATTACACCCGATGATGTTGACCATGATAGTGTATGATCTTTAACGTTTGGTGATGACTGAAAAGATTTGAATGATCCCTCGCTGACATTGTGATCTACGGATGGTGATACTGTAATTGTATTGTTTTTGTGTAAGTCATTGTCAGATTCTATTTCTTCTTCTTCTTCACTATATATATCATTGAAGTCTTCACTAGAAGAGGACAAGGTCTCGCTTTGATCTTTCTTATTTTTTTTCACAGAAGTTATAGATTGATTATTATGCTCTTGATGTTTTTCTTCATTTTTATTAACTAACAAGGTAAGAGGGTCAACTATAGGCTTAAATATGGTTTCCAGAGCCATATTATTCGAATTTCTTGCTTCCTTTATCATCTCAACTTTTCTTTTTACAGCTGCAGCAGATTTTACAATTTGTTGTTTCAAATTTTTCTCCATTTTAGATAGGGTACTGCTTGATCCTGAATCACAAATGAGAGTAATTCATTCACAGTGTAACAACCTGTTATGTACGTTAGTCTAGTATTATAAATGTATCAAATGTCGACCTGTAGCATCCGTTATTTCTTTCACAATCTTTATTTATCACAAGATAATTGTACGGCTTATTCCAAACAGCTGAGCACATTTCTCGGAATTGAGACCAGGAAATATCAGTACCAACATGCTCATCATAAACGTGTTTTAAATTAATGTCATCTTGTTTAAATAATATAATGAGATTTGCATTGTCCCTTACAAGCTGTTTGGGTATTTTCGTATAAGTCTGATTGATATAAAAAGAATCAATGTTTTTATGACGTCCCATAGCAAAATAATCCCTTATGTTATTTTGATTTTCGCATGCAACGTCGTCAAAAATGATAATGGAATCAGGTAAAGCCTCATGTGGACTCAATATTTCACTATTATGGTTGTATTTATGATATGAAATTCCTGGCACCATATCTAAAACTTTTTCTAGAAATACGTATTTCGTCTGGTACAAGGATTTTGAATAAACATACAGGTTACGAAAATGTAAACCCTCTTTATGCAGTAATAAACTTATAACTAAATTGGTTTTCCCACAATTTGATGGACCGCAAACGACACAGCGAATTGTATTGGGTAGTAATCTACCATGTCGATTTGTCTCAGTCGGTAAAGGAGAACAAAGGCACTCTAATTTTAGAGATTGTTTTTGTTTCACAAACTTCATCATCAGTTGATAGCTGTAGAAGACTATAGAGCTATGAGGTTTTTAATTGAATGCGTTAAAATCATGATACATAGATTTTATATAAACAGAGAGGCTGTGCTCGGTGCGTGATCTTACCACAGACCGCAGGAAGGTATCATCAATCTAAGTTATTGGGTATTCTACCTCACCGCAGCGAGTGAGGGCTCGGGCACGAGCCCGAACGAATGAAGGTGGGGTAGAATGCCCAATAACTCCCTACTACTAGCAAAAATATGTAAACAATTTCTAACTCTTAATACAATGAAATAAATATCAAAGTGTTAACATATCAATGCTCATGACTGTACTGAATGTTAAATGTAATATATGAATATGGAGCATAACATAATTTAATATTTTATAGTAATAATAGTAAACAGCCTATACTTGTCCCACTGCTGGGCAACGGCCTCCATCATTGGAATCAAGTCATCGCTACAAGTGATGGGTAATGGCATAATCACCACGCTTGCCAAATGCGGGTTGGTGATTACAAACACTGGCTATAACACATCTTGCCAGATTTGGGAATTGAACCCTATACCCGAAGGTCCCGACCTTCGGGTATAGGGCCGAGGGCTCTGCCACTCGGTCACCGAGGCGAATTTAATATTTTAATGATAAAATATTTACTAAGGTACTTTAGGTAAATATTTCTGAAAACTATTTACTCAAATTTATTAGGTTGTTATGAAATAAAACACGTAAGTCTGCAAGTATGTAAATTTTATTTTAAACATTATACATAAAACTTATTCTAAACAACATTAAAATAACTATATACCATTAAAATAACTATATTATATATTTCTATTATATATCTAAAACTTACACTAAAACAACCTATAATTAAGAGACGCTTTATAACCAATCGCAAGTAAACATAATATCCAAACATTTACAGTATGTCAGAACTTCCCCAAGCAATTGTTGATATTTTGTTAGACGATATCAATCTTTTGTCATCATTACCAGAGAGCACAATTTTATTTACATCTCTGGTAAATATTTTATGTCTGATAGATTTAAATAGTTTGTTCTTTTTACGTATTACATTTTTGTTGAGGAGCACTGACTCATAATCCATCATGTTTAAATCACGAATAACGTAAGATTTGACACCTTTTGCTTTTTTTATAACTTTGTCTAATGTTCTTACACAATAGAGTTTGGATCGCAAACCAACGAAATCTGATATCAATTGTCCACTCATTTCATCTTTAAATAACCCTGGTACCTTTTTATTTATTAGTGGCAAATCGAATTGATTATTATTACTAAAGTTACTTGTATCAAAGTATTTCAAAAAAACATTTTTAAGATCTTTATAAAAATCTGAGGTATTAATGATGTATATGAAGCTATCGGTATCTGTGTAACATAGTTGTACTCGTTGATCATAAAAAGGTTTAATTATATTATAATGAAAGTGATACATATGAGATTTAGATAATTCTAGTACGGTAAAACCGATATAGATTGGTTTATCTAAAATAATTTGATCTGGCTTCATTTGAACGGCCACTAAATTGTTGGTAAATATAGATACGCTATGAAAATGAGGATTAGCAATCAGTTTGCTAGCACTCAATCTTTTTTTAGTTTTATTACTAGTATCAGTCCAGTTATTTACCAAATGTACGTTTACTCTAGCCTCGTTGTTTTCTAGCGTTTTACCAAATACAGAATTATTAAGAAGTTTAAAAAAATCTTGCTCAAAGACCGATTCAGCTTTTTGACGCAAAGATGTATTTAACTCAATATATTTTTTAAGATACGCACTTTGTCGAAATGTAACTGCGCGATGAATTTTGCGCAGCAATAGTCCATGCTCTAAACATTTTTTTAAGTGAACGTAGTGAACTACATAATTATATTTGTTATATAAATTAGGTATCAGTTTACTGTTTTTACCGCCAGGTGGAACGCATTTTTCAGGACAAAATGGCAAATCATTATGGGTACGATGCAAGGATATAGGATAATGCAAATCGACTTCGAGTATGTAACCATACTCCGCATCGTCGTTCACTTCTAAAATATTTAACGCCATTACTTCACAGTTATTTAAAAATCTAAAGTTAGAATAGGGTAGGTACTGACTCATACTGTATCCATATAAATTATTACAATCTAAGTAAACTAAAAAGGAGTCTTCATTGGAGGAGTCATAGTCAGGCATATATTTGTGGTTCGCCTTGGCGTATCTATGAGAACACATGCATACTCCACCTCTTATTCCCTTTTGAATCATACGGATCATTGACAAATCGTCAAGCAGCTCAAGCTGAACACCCGTTTTTAAAAGCATTGCGTCGAATGATAGACTCGGTGCAGTTACATAAAATGCAGGATCAAGTTGATAGTGACGTTTACATGTTTTGCGGAATTTTTCAAATATATCAGACAATAAAAGAACATCTGTTTTTAGATACAAGTCGGTATAGTCACCTAAATCCTTTATTCTAAACATTGACCAAACAGCTTGAGCATGTTTATAGTCGTTTTCAGAAATATGTTCATTTATAAGTGAGTTAAAGAAACTTGATTTAGGTGGCAATGCATTTTCCGAATAAGAGCTCCAATTATTCATGTAATCGTAAGGATAAACTCCTTTTCTCGTTAATAAATCAAACTGAATGTCATTAGAGAAATGAGAGCGTAAGCAGTGAAAATCATCCTTCTTCATAGTTTTAGCTAGTTTGTCCAGACTGGTTCCTAAAAATTTAAATGAATCTGTGAAACGTAGTTGTATAAACTCATCATTGATCACGGGTAGAAACTTTATAAACGATATATAGTTTTCCTTCGTTTTCGGAATTACTTTTACTTTACCAGGCATTTCCCCTAATTCTTTTATAAAAAGGTGACAATCATAACCTGATAAATTATGAAAAAATATTGGTAGAAATTGAGGTGTTTTGTATCGTAAATTACAAATTTGATGAGCTGCGCCGCGATAACGACCTGATATATGACAATGGTCGCGTACTTTGTCATGCCAAAGAAGATGACTACATATATGGCATTTTATGGCTTTATCAAAATTTTCCGCATCTAGATCAGTAAAAATCATTGGTTTAACATTGCTTAACATCTTATGAATATTTCTCGCCTGATTATTTATAAGTTTTATAAACTTGGTAACACAATCTTTACCGCGATAAGTTACGAATTTATTCTGCGTTGCATCGTAGGAACAAACAACGTTGTATGCAAAAGCGACTGGCACGTGTCGCTGTAGGTCGGTAGTGCTCGCCAGGCTCGGATCGGGTTCACAACCCGATACTGGTTGTAACATAGTCTCAAAGTCTGCGTATATTACAAAAGGTATATTTTGTTTGCGATCAAAGTTTTTAAATTGTAAAACAGAACCTTTTCTAGGTAAAACAGTAACAACTCCTCCGCACACGTGATTATTAAGCTCATCTTCAGAAGGAAAAAATATTAAACAGCTATCACAAAAAAACAAAGAGCCATGATGTTTAGTTATTTGACTTCTAACGAGACGACCTAAATTTTTGATTAAACAATAATGAGATAAGCCATCCTCATCTATAAGTAAAAGATGAATGCGCTTACTATTTTTATGATGATTTTCTGATTTATATAATGGACCTGTAATAAACTTATTATCTTTCAAACCATAAACATATATACTAATTTTAGTATTATTTTTCTCAAATATACTAATATCAGAAAAACTCATTGGAAAACAAATATCGTTTGTATTAAGTACATGTTTATAATGCGGATAGGACGATACGCGCTCAGGGTGTTTGTCGGTCGGGTAGAGGGCCGCGATAACACACCACAAGAAACAATCTTTATCTTTATTGCGAATATTAAGGCAGGCTCTTTTATTTTTTATAAACTTTGGTAAGTCTATAAAAGAAGATCCACTAAGTGGTTGAAACTTATTGATATTTATTTCAAAATGTGAGTTATGCATTAGAGACCAGCCACTGTCTCTTTCTTGAAATTCTTCAATATTTTTTCTTAAAGAAATCACAATAGTAGAGTAAAGTTTATTAAAATTATAATTTAAATGGATTGGATAGTTTTTTGTTGCAAACGACTTCATTTCCTGCCTATCATCCTTAAACAATAGAAACATTGCAAAAAGTTCAAAGTTAACTTTAACACTAGTATGAATTTTCAATGATTGGTCTATAAGAGATTTTACCCTGGAGCGCATACTATTGAAGAATGAATTTAAACAATAGAATTCATTATCTTCGGGAGCTACAATTCTGTAAGTAGCAATGCGGCCGCGAAAGGCTGACCTCACTATTTGCACACCTTCGCAATACGCTGTGCTGCTGTTGTTCTTGTGACTGTTACTTCGTAAGTGTCCTATCCATCGTCTTTTATCTACTGTTACACTACAAGATGAGCAAAAAGGCATAATTGCTTACTTACTCACAAACGTTAAAATATTTCTGTTATTAATCTATATGGTCTATAATTAATGTAGGATATTATGAATTTGTTTTTTGGTTTAATAGCGTCTCGTTATTAAACCAACATGTATAGTAACTAAAAGTAAATACTATAAAAGATAGCCAAAACAAATCTTATTATCTTACTAAATATTACTCAATAGTTATAGCCTTAATTAGTCATTTATCGTTAAAAAAAGAAGGAATACTATTATCAAATAAAAGATTAGCTTCTTTCACGAACCGCTGCAGGTATTTCCACTGCGTCGAGTCGCTCTCCAGCTGACAGTTGAGTCGGAGCAACGCTTTCTTCCAGCGCTCGTCTGCACGGCTGGCCTCGGCGTCCTCGCGGTGGTATACCTTCAACTCCACGTAGAAGTCGCCGACGGTGGAAGCGAGCCGGCGTTGGGATCCGTTTGCCACTCTGTTACTGATGTACGATGGCAATGTAGATGGCTTCGTCTCCTCGACTAGTACGTCTTCGACACATAGACCAAATACGTCTACAGGTTTAGATTTCTTGTTAGAGTTTCTGAAAAAAACAAAATAAAACTATATAACAATTGCTATTATTGGTATAAGTAAACCTTACTAGGATTCGAACCCACCTCGTAGGTACTAGCAATCACATAGAAACAAACATTTACATAAATTATTTTACTCAGGTTGAAAAGTAAAATACTTTTATTTAAATTTTATACCATCACTTTTCTTTAAAATTATCATTTTTAGCTAATAACCCACATAACTTACATTTCTATAATATTCAAATCTTTAGATAAAATTAAAAGTATTTAATTGAACAAACTATTCGACACATAATAACACATGTTCCTTTGAATGTTATGAATTTATAAAGAGTTACAAAGTTACAAGAGTTACAAAGAGTTTAATTTTATTATGATTATTTCAAACAAAAGAAACAGAAATATTTACCTTTCGGAGTTGTTGGTGCTGCTGGTCTTACGCTTAGTAGCAGAGGACGAAGCCGCGGTCTTCTTCGCGGTCTTCTTCGCGGTATTAGCAACTACTTTCTGGAGAGCAACGGATTCACACTCGGAGTCAGACCTGAAAGTAAAAACATTGATTTGTAAGTAAACTTTATATTTGAATCCAATTAGAATATCCACAAAATCTAAGATAAATCCTTATCTTGAAATTTGTATCAGTTTGAACAGATAGTTTAACTCACTTGTATTACAATACCAACAATTACATTGCAAAAAATGACATACATACATCATCATCATCATCATCATCATCATCATCAGCCTATAAACGTCCCACTGCTGGGCACAGACCTCCCACGGGAACAACAGCACGTGAGGATATTGGGCCATAACCCACCACACTGGCTAGGTATGGTACTGGCTGGGTATCTTCCACACAATTAGATCAGTAAAAAACGTTTATAAAATAATACTTACTAACATTTTTTATAAGTCTTCAAAGTTGTAGTTTCCAACGAAAATAGAGCAAACCTCAAGGTTATACAGCAGAGCTCAAAGGCAGCGAACAGCGAGTGGCAGCGGTCTTGAGTAGGTACTTGATGCACAGAGTGTTGGTGAATGAAAAGAATAACGTTCAAATATTCCGAGTTTTTATTAGAAAAAAATGCTTCACCATCAGTTTTCCATATTTATTAAAAGGACGTAACTCCACTTTTTAATTATAGTTTGCAAAATAATCCTACTTGCTTATCCATTACGATTTATAAATATCATAAACGGAACACATTCAACACCTTTCAACTAATAGTAACAAAAAAACACAATTTTAAAATATAGAAACAATTTGAATCATCATCATCATCAGCCTATAAACGTCCCACTGCTGGGCACAGGCCTCCCACGTGAACAAATAGCACGTGGGGATATTGGGCCATAACCCACCACGCTGGCCCAATGCGGGTTGGTGGGTTAAATCAATTTGTATGATTATTTTATATTTTTTATAATGTGTGTTGAAACCATCTGAAAACATACACATTTTAAAGAGAAAAGAAAATTACCAGATTTAATTTAGAAAAGGAAAAATTCTTAGTTAACTAACCGGGAATCGAACCCTGCCATCATTAGACCATTAATCGAACATCATGTCTATTTCGCAAATGTAGTTGTAAGATTTATGTGTTTATTTGTGGGGTTAGGTCACTATTTATCATTGTTATAACCGCCTCTGTGGTGTAGTGGTTAGATGCAAAGGTTGGACTCAATTTCTAGCATATTATTGTACTCGATTTGGTTAGCAGTATTATTTATTGTAAGTACGCCAAACAAGCTACCGCCATCTTATCTAAGTCTGTTGTTATTATGATAACAATACTAGTAACGTGGTTGATAGTATAATATTAATTTAAGTTCCATTATTTTGATAACATTTTAATTTTATAAGTATTTTTGTAAATAACAATAGTAAAATTATCAAAATAATATTGTACCCAATTATATGGAATAAACAAGTGACGCCAGGTCATAATATTAACTTGCTAAAATATCATTTTTCAGTTAACGGATGTCGGCGAAGTTCCATCGCTTTAATGCTTAACTTACATAAAATAGAGACCAACACATAATCTTGTAACCCAGTACAGGCTATGATATAATATATCAAAAAGCATCGTAATCACATTTACTTACGTTTGAATATCAATATATTTAAAATTTACGTACACAATATGTGTTTAAAAAAAAAAAAAACAAATTCTCGCAAACATTCATAACATTTCATTCAGATAATGAAATGAAAATTATTATTTCGGTAACATACATATTTGTAATAAAAACATTGTTGAAGTCATCTTTTGAGTACATACAAATACTTGTGACAGATGACTTCGTTTCTTCATATGTATGTGTGTATGTGTGTGTGTGAGCACACTTAAATATCACTACATTCTTAATGTCATAAAAATGTATCTTAATTTATTATAGCTCATCAAAGAACACAGCCTTTATTATTATTATATGTCGTCAGCAATACAATTCAATAACACCCGATTCTTCATTATATACTACGCTGCAAAAAAGTTGTAACATGTAAAATTGTATGTGTTGTGCAATGAGGTGTGGTCTAAGTAACAGAACAAATACGAACAACCTAATTTAATATTAAGGTGAACATGTATGCAATACATCAATGCAGTTGTTTTTTAGTAAATTAGTCTAAGAGTTTATTTGCATTGGTAACTATAACTAAATGAAATGAAAATTTTATTATTTAACTAGCTTTTGCCCGCGACTTCGTCCGCGTGGAATAGTGACTTCCGGCAGATTTTTGGTTCTTCCCACATAGTTCCCGTTCTTGCGGGATTTTCGGAATGGTCGAGTTCCCGCAGAATTATCGCGGACTGTTTTTTAGATCATTAAAAGAGCTATTATTCTTTAATACATATTTTTTGTGTATCTTGAACCGTTTTCACGGCGCACGCAACGGAAGGCTTCAAAGATGAGATAATTTCTCCCGTTTTTTACACATTTACCACTATATCTTTGCTCCTATTGGTCGTAGCGTGATATTATATAGCCTATAGCCTTCCTCGATAACTGGACTATCCAACACAAAAAGAATTATTCAATTCGAACCAGTAGTTTCGGAGATTAGCGCGTTCAAACAAACAAACAAACAAACAAACAAACAAACTCTTCAGCTTTATAATATTAGTATAGATTTCGTATATAAACGTTAAAAAATGTTACACATATTGTTAAAAAGATATGTAATAAAAAATCAAATGAACACATACAGATAGATATGACTTTTTTTCTGTAGTATTAATAATTTCTACCTCTGGTTTGGAAAGCTGTTTCTTCTAGAAGATACCATCAAAGTAGGACTAGATCTTTAATGTGCTCGTACCTAATGTATTCTACAGAAAATGTTGCTTGTCTGTTTCGTTCTTATTTACCTCAAATTTTTCATACAACCACAAACACACACAGCCGCTTTTTTGAATAGTTTAAATGCAAAATTAAAAAACCATTTAAAATTATTATAAACATATATTAAACCCATTGTATTTATTATTTTTCATATAAATAAAAATATATTATGATTATGTAATTAAATCTCATAGCATTGCCATTGGCGACACAGTACTCGCTCCGCTTCAGTCTATGCATTTGAACCACACTTCCGCGTCTTCCAGCGTCTGACGCTTACTGCGATTTGCGATGATCAGAACATTAGTGGGTGGTGTAGGGAGAGCTCAGTTAATTCATAATGTTTCCAATTTTAGTATTTGTATTTATTGATGCAACCTAACAGTAAGTACCTATTGTTTAACATTTTTATCTATGTTGGGTGGAGGGACACGAGTCAAGCCGAACTAGAAAATAAAGCTTTTAACTTTGAACTATTGAAGTCGTGATGATCACTCCGAAGCAAGCTGCTCTGAATATCATTTAGGAAGATCATTGTCATTCTGGTCTAAACATTAAAGTTTTAAATCATAAGAATAAATAAACTCATGATTTCTAGTTGGCAACTCCGAGGCAATCAGCTCTGAATAATATTCAGGGAGACCATGAGCCATTCGGGCGTAGATTTCATGAAGTTTAACAATAATCTTGAAACTAAGTTAAGTGGACTTTTGATTTCTAGTTGGTAACTCCGAGGCAATCAGCTCTGAATAAAATTCAGGGAGACCATGAGCCATTCGGGCGTAGATTTTATGAAGTTTAACAATGACCTTGAAACTAAGTTAAGTGAACTCTTGATTTCTAGTTGGCAACTCCGAGGCAATCAGCTCTGAATAATATTCAGGGAGACCATGAGCCATTCTGGCGTAGATTTCATGAAGTTTAACAATAACCTTGAAACTAAGTTAAGTGAACTCTTGATTTCTAGTTGGCAACTCCGAGGCAATCAGCTCTGAATAATATTCAGGGAGACCATGAGCCATTCTGGCGTAGATTTCATGAAGTTTAACAATAACCTTGAAACTAAGTTAAGTGAACTCTTGATTTCTAGTTGGCAACTCCGAGGCAATCAGCTCTGAATAAAATTCAGGGAGACCATGAAGTTTAACAATAACCTTGAAACTAAGTTAAGTGAACTCTTGATTTCTAGTTGGCAACTCCGAGGCAATCTGCTCTGAATAATATTCAGGGAGACCATGAGCCATTCTGGCGTAGATTACATGAAATTTAACAATAACCTTGAAACTAAGTTAAGTGAACTCTTGATTTCTAGTTGGCAACTCCGAGGCAATCTGCTTTGAATAATATTCAGGGAGACCATGAGTCATTCTGGCGTAGATTTCATAAAGCTTAACAATAACCTTGAAACTATAAATTTAGTGAACTTTTGATTTCTAGTTGGTAACTCCGAGGCAACCGGCTCTGAATAACATTCATGGAGACCATGAGCCATTCTGGCATAGATATCATGAAGTTTCGCAAAGTCTATAAACCAAAATGTCCTAAATGATATTCAGGGAGATCATGAGCCATTCTGGTCAAGACGTTGTTAGTAAAGTTCCACAAAAACTTTAAAATTCTGGGTGTTCCTCGTGGTAATCGACTCATCCACATAGATTTAAGGTTTGCTATAGTGCCAATACTGTTTAAGGGCATGCGTCAAACTGACCTATAAATACAAATATCTAAGAACTTTTGATTACAAATTGTGTCTGAAATATAGTAAAAAATTGTTCCATAATTAATCTGTGAATATATATAGTAGTAATGAATTATCGTGCCGAGCAGAGCGATTGAGCTTGGTGAGTCTTTTGCCTTTCAAATCTAGAATGATCTTTTTTGTAAATATTTTAGTGTGTGGAAGTGGATGGAATAAACGCGAAATCTGTTCATGTCAAATCTATTTATAATATTGGGTGTTCTATCCCACCGCAAGAGAGTGGAGGCAAACGAACGTTTGCCGACACGAACGAGGGGTGGGATAGAATGCCCAATATTATACTACTCTTTGACACTGGATAAATGTGCTAATCGCACGAAGCCATCAAATAAAAAAAAAAGGAAACAGCTGATATATCTTTTTTTATTTATATCCTGACCATAGGCTTGTCATCTCTCGGTCACTAAAAGGAACGCTCCGAACTAGTACAATCCGTTAAATGAACTAGTTCAGTATTCTAGAACTATTAGTACAGTCGGCAGCAGATCAACCTACCCAAATCTGTCAAATTTCTCCAATGAATATTGGTTCTTATAACCAAACAATAAAGTTCAAAATTGATTGTGGAAATTTGACAGATTTGGGTAGGTTGATCTGCCGCCGTGTACGTTATAGTAAACTGATTTTATTAGGACACATCGGACGAAATGGAATAAATATTTGACTTCCCTTCATACTTTGCAGGCTTAGGACTGTCATTTTGATAAATTGAACATTTTTCATTAAGTATGTAAAACTAAATGACTGAATAAATTGCCGTATTAAAAATCAAATATTTTGTTATAAATGTACATTTTATTTTTCTTTTTAACTTTCTTTTTGTATTTTTATTTAACTTAATTTTATTTAAATTAATGTATTTTATATTCACTTCTTCTTTCTTGTAATTCACTTGGACTGTCGTTATATCGAGGTGTTTAGATGTCTTTACGAATGCGCCACCATGAGCTTCCAGCTCATGGTGGCGCATTTCGAGTTTCCATATACAGGGCCAGCAGTCCAAACCCATCCAATTGCGCAGAGGAGTGAGACAGGGGGATGTCATATCCCCGAAACTGTTCACAAGCGCGTTGGAAGATATGTTTAAGACGCTGGACTGGAAAGGGAAGGGCATTAACATAAACGGTGACTACATCTCACACCTGCGATTCGCTGATGACATAGTCCTAATGGCGGAGTCGCTAGAGGAGCTGAACCAGATGCTGGACGGCCTAGCTTCAGCCTCGCGACGTATCGGTCTTGGCATGAATTTGGACAAAACCAAAGTCATGATCAATGGCCACATTGATCCGATACCGGTCGTCGTACATGGCCACCTTCTTGAAATCGTTTCTGAATATACTTACCTCGGGCAGATTCTGCAATTAGGTAAAAACAATTTTGAGAAGGAGGCCAAGAGGAGGATCCAGCTGGGCTGGGCAGCGTTTGGGAAACTACGTCAAGTCTTCTCGTCATCCATACCGCAATGCTTGAAAACGAAAGTTTTCAATCAGTGCCTCCTACCCGTAATGACCTACGGAGCTGAGACGTGGACACTCACGGTAGGGCAGTTTAAAGTCGCTCAGCGAGCTATGGAAAGAGCTATGCTCGGAGTTTCTCTGAAGGATAGGATTCATAACGAATACATCCGACAGAGAACCAAAGTCATCGACATAGCTCTAAGAATTAGCAAGTTGAAGTGGCAGTGGGCCGGCCATATCTGGCGAAGAACCGACAACCGCTGGGGTAAACGTGTTCTTGAGTGGAGACCACGACTCGGTAAACGTAGTGTAGGACGCCCTCCGGCCAGGTGGGATGATGACCTGCGAAAGACTGCAGGCAGATGCTGGATGCGTCAAGCTGAGGACAGGGCGCTATGGCGCTCATTAGGGGAGGCCTATGTCCAGCAGTGGACTAAGATAGGCCGATGATGATGATGATTTTCACTTGCATCTGCTACAGTTTATAATACACACTTTTCACTGTCCAGTCCATAAAATACAATCCACCAATCGCGCCAAAACTTCTTTTAAAGCAGTAATACCTAACTATGAATAAGTTTATTAACAAACTTACATAATCTTATACATTGCCGTTTAAAAAACAAATAAAAACATCAAAATCAGTAAATTACCAATGAACATTATTATAAGTTTACGCAATCTAAGTTTTATATTTTATCTCGTCAAACAGAAAATTATTTTAAAACAAATCAAAGAGCGGCCGGGGATCATTTTGTCCCTGCATTGCAAGTGATTTTAGACCTTAATCTCATTAAAATAATGTACAACTTCGCGGAATACTCGCAAACGCAAGTCGGGATTCACTAGCATTCTAGTTCGTTCATCCTTCATCACGCTCACGCATACGCGTCTCTAATACTCTCTTGCTCAGACACTCGTTCGTACATAATCGTTCTTACTCGGCTCTCGCTCGCGAGGACCCCGAATGTCGCGCTAAAGAATAATGAACTAAACTGTACTAAAAGACCGATTTGAACGATCGACACAGAATAGTTCGTTCTAGTTCACATGAAGGAATTGCTTCCTAATAGTACATGAACGAGTACGACACAAGCCTACCTGACCATGGATCTAGTCCTTCAGTCGAAAACTTAATTTATACGTTTTTCAAAATTAAACTTGTTATGAAGCAACAATTTTAATAAAAGAAGAAAAATAAATGATATTTAATAATTAAAAATATTTACAAAATAACTATACAAAACAAAATATATACAATAATCTATTAGCGCCAAATGGCGCTACCTCAGTGATACGTAGCGAGCGAAGGACTGGCTCAGCAGCACTGCACAGGATCTCGGGGTCAGACTGGCTCAGCAGCACCGCACAGGATCTTAGGGTCAGACCGTTAGAGGTCAGGCCGGCAGAGGTCAGGCCAGCAGAGGTCAGACCGGCAGAGGTCAGACCGGCAGAGGTCAGACTGGCAGAGGTCAGGCCAGCAGAGGTCAGGCCGGCAGAGGTCAGGCCGGCAGAGGTCAGACCGGTAGAGGTCAGGCCAGGTAGAGGTTCGGCAGTCAGACAGATGTTCCGCAGTCAGCCAGAGGTTCCATAGTCAGCCAGAGGTTCCGTAATTAGATACTCCTTGTTCGGAACTCGTAATTAGAATGGCCTTTGAGCGCAGGACAGGACGCATATATACCCTTCCCGTAGAACACGATTTAATTTAAATTTATACAAATTAAGAATAACATAAAAAGTTTACATTGCATTTTTAAAAGAAAATATTGTCTTTGCCATCAAAACATTTGACATGGTTGTCAAGGCTTTGTTTATAAATTTTCATTGAATGGAAGTTATTTTATAATATCTAAAGAAGTATTGTAAGAAAAATAAGGACAAACATGTGTAGTTTGTTGGAAAGATAGAAAGAAACAACTGGACCTAAAAATAATGTGAATACAAGAGGTTCTTATAAAAACATGCTTAGCAACGATAAAAACCGTAAGTATTATCCTATTTACACAAACCTTTCTCGATCTAAAGTTAGTTAAGTTAGTTAGTTTAGTGTGTTTTAAATGTGGTTTAAAAGATGTTAAATCTCCTGATTGCCCTAACTGCAATGTAGGTAAATCTGTAACTAATTCAAAAAACTAAATTATGACTTAGATAATAAATTTAATCAAAAAGATTGGAATGATTGGTTATTAACTTTAAAAAACTTTTTCCTTTGTTATAGAACTTCTTCTGTTCTCTATGAGAATGAAAAGGATTTTAACCGTCCTTTTATAAATGTATTAATTAATAATGTTCCTTTATCAGGACTTTTAGATAGTGGCAGTTCTTTAACTATTTTGGGAAAAAATTCACATCTTGAAATTGGGTTTCTTATTATCCAAGTCTAAGCCGGTTGTTGTATCTACTGCTAATAATCATAAAATTAAATCTTTAGGTTACTTTGATCTTCCTTTTACTTTTAATGGTCAAACTCATTTAATAAGAGCTTTTGTTTTCCCAGAAATAACTCCCTCATTAATTCTTGGGATAGATTTTTGGAAAGTTTAACTTGGTACCTAATTTATTTTCTACAATATTTAATACTAATTGTCTTGTAACTTCAGATGTAAAAAAAATTTGCCTTATGATAATCTTTCCAAATCTCAGAAGGATATCGCTGATGATATCATTAATCGTTTTAAAAGTATTTCCTTTGAAGAAAAAGGTGAGTTAGGTCGAACTAACCTAATTTGTCATAAAATCGATACCGGTGATAATCTTCCTATTAAACAACGTCCTTATAGACTTTCTCCTATAAAACAACATGCGTTAATTAATGAGTTTGATAAGATGCTTGAATGGAAAGTTTTTGAAAAATGTGAGGGTCCTTGGTTATCTCCCGTTTTAATAACCCCTAAAAAAATGGTGAATGGCGACTCTGCGTTGATAGCAGAAAACTAAACTCAATCACTCGCAAAGATGCTTATAGTCTTCCTTCAATTAATGAAATACTGGACCATTTAAAAGATGCTAAATATCTCTCTAGTATTGATATTGCTAAAGCTTTTTGGGAAACACCTTTAAATCCTGCTGATAGAGACAAAACTTCATTTTACGTACCGGGTAGAGGCATGTAAAGATTTGTGGTTATGCCCTTTGGATTAACTAATGTCCCACGTTGGGCGCCAAACTGTTATGAAGCAACAATTTTAATAAAAGAAGAAAAATAAATGATATTTAATAATTAAAAATATTTACAAAATAACTATACAAAACAAAATATATACAATAATCTATTAGCGCCAGATGGCGCTACCTCAGTGATACGTAGCGAGCGAAGGACTGGCTCAGCAGCACTGCACAGGATCTCGGGGTCAGACTGGCTCAGCAGCACCGCACAGGATCTTGGGGTCAGACCGTTAGAGGTCAGGCCGGCAGAGGTCAGGCCAGCAGAGGTCAGACCGGCAGAGGTCAGACCGGCAGAGGTCAGACTGGCAGAGGTCAGGCCAGCAGAGGTCAGGCCGGCAGAGGTCAGACCGGTAGAGGTCAGGCCAGGTAGAGGTTCCGCAGTCAGACAGAGGTTCCGCAGTCAGCCAGAGGTTCCATAGTCAGCCAGAGGTTCCGTAATTAGATACTCATTGTTCGGAACTCGTAATTAGAATGGCCTTTGAGCGCAGGACAGGACGCATATATACCCTTCCCGTAGAACACGATTTAATTTAAATTTATACAAATTAAGAATAACATAAAAAGTTTACATTGCATTTTTAAAAGAAAATATTGTCTTTGCCATCAAAACATTTGACATGGTTGTCAAGGCTTTGTTTATAAATTTTCATTGAATGGAAGTTATTTTATAATATCTAAAGAAGTATTGTAAGAAAAATAAGGACAAACATGTGTAGTTTGTTGGAAAGATAGAAAGAAACAACTGGACCTAAAAATAATGTGAATACAAGAGGTTCTTATAAAAACATGCTTAGCAACGATAAAAACCGTAAGTATTATCCTATTTACACAAACCTTTCTCTCTAAGATAGAAGTATCTTATTTACATGTTATAAAAAGTGAATACTACAAACTCTATAAAGGATGATGATGAATGATAATAGAAATGAGAAGTGAGAAATGATATACCCCCCAACCCCTCGACTAGCTCAGTAAAGATGTGGGGCTTTACTAAGTCCTCACGCAGACTTCTTGAGAGAATTTGAAAAGTGCCGTTGCACTGTTTTGTTTTATTTGCCAACACTCATGCCACTCACGAACACTTAACGGTTAATAATCCACCATTATTTCACATTAATATTCGACATAACACAAACTTATGAAAATAAATCAAAACCGCAGACATGTCTCATCACTTTCACGTTAAGATGTCTCGGAAACAGCTGATGGATACGAGAACTGACAGCGCTGCTACAGTATTGCCTGTGTAAAAAAAAACAAAAGTTCGCACAGAAATTTATTAAATAGGTACATACATAAAACTATTAGCATCACCACTGCTAACTTATAATATAAACAAAGAACTTTAGTTTTGAGCGTATTTTTTTATTCACTGTTTTTTAGGGTTTAAGACCTTTGGAGCATTTAGGCGAAATATTATTATTTCAAATCCAACCAAACTTCTTGTCACATTTTGGCAGAATTGTTATAATACAAAATTGTGAAGTATATTACAAGAAACTTGGAATGTTTTGACTGAGACATTGACGAGAGTTTTATTGCCAAATATACCAAGTATTTTTGACACATTTTGGCAGAGTTATTTTAAAACAGAATTGTTATTTACAAGAAGCTTTGAATGTTTTGACTGATATATAGATGGCGACACCGCCTATAAGTTTGTTGCTGCATATTTTTATATCTAAAAAATATCTATCAGTGTTTTTCTTGAGTAAACTGTATACTACAGAGCTTTAAAACCAGTGCTGTGCTACTATAACATAAAGTTAGTGCTTATTATTGCTGGATTATTGATATAATAGCAAAAGTTGAGGTGACGTAGGTAATCTAGTGCGTTTAGTGACATTGTACCGTTATTATCGAGTGCTAGCAAACAAATCTTTGGTTCCATAATTTGATAATGAAAGGAAAATACACAGTGCATATTGATATCTGGAAATAAAGAAATTTTGCTTTTTATAATCTATGAGTAAGCATTAAGCAATTTTATCAGTCATTAAAACTACTACAAACAAGCAAATACGAAATATTAACTTGCAATCCACTTAAGGGTGCGCCGACCAAAAAATGCCAAAAATGCAGTTACGGTTAAGTAGATATATTTGAAGATACTATCGTATTAAATGAACAAAATATATATTTAGTATCATAGGGAACGTGTTTACAATTTGTCAGAACCATAAATTCATAACACGCTATAGTTTTTTCTACAATATCATTTAAAGTTGGGCAAAAATCATGAAAACGAGTGGCGGCGTTTAGTAGATTTCTTATAGTTTATCTAAATTATTGTACCTCTGATTTTGTCTAAACAATCATCAATGGATAAACTACAAATTGCTAGACTACATTTTCGATTCATCAAGTGGTTATTTTAATAATTATTTTTTATTAAGCACCTTAAATTCCCCATACAAAATTAGTATGGCCGCGCGACATCAAATAAATATGGACGACGACATTTCAAATAAAACATATGACACATGCCACTTACGTACGGCGCACCCTTAAAGAAATAAATAAAAATAATATTTTTAGACTGCTTACCCAGTGACATAAATTAAGAGTGTTTGCTATTTGCTGATGATGCTACTATATAAATTAAAACAAAGGACAAAAATACAATTAATAATAAAATATATGAAACATCTTCTATTGTTCAATGGTTAGAATTAAATAATTTATAAACAAAAAAAACCGACTCCAAAAAATTAGATATTTTTGGAGCCGGTGCCAGTCCGCGTTTGTAGTCAAAATTTCATGCATAACATTGAATGTACTATTATGATTTTAATATTTAGTATGTCGTTAAAATGTTTATGTTAAAGTTACCTTGGCTGGCACCGACTCCAAAATAAACAATATTTGTACCGTTATATATTTTCCTAATAAAATGATTGTCTATAATTAAGCAGTCTAAAAATATATTTTTTATTTGTTTCTTTATGGGGATTGCAAGTAAATATTTGGTACCTACTTGGTTGTTTGTCATATGTGTTCTGTTAGATGTGAAGTTAAGTATATGGCAGTCGCAAAGTTTTCAAGAATATAAGATTGAGTATAATAAAGGTTAATTGCAAGTAAATTGAACAAACTAAACTACGCAATTATAAATATTTAAATATTTCCTACACTCACAACAATTATCTAGCCCAAGAGAAGCTTCGTTATGAAACTCGTTAAATGGTTACTAGACAACGGATAAACATACTTAAAATACTTAAATACATACTTATTATACATAGGAAACACCCAGACGTGACAATTTAGAAAAACTATAATTTCTAAATTGACCCGACCATTATTTAATTTTTAGTGCAATTTTTTACTTAGTTATACGAGTAATATATTTTTCTCCAATAAAATAAAGAAATTAAGTTTCCGGTTACATAATATACATAATTAAGCTATAACAGTTATCATTCATTTACAGCATAATTTATACTGCAACGAGCCAACGATGCACGCAACGTACCAACGATTAACGCAACGAACGCTCGACGACGTTTTTGTGAATAACTAATGTAAACTAAACTAATATATTGCAGCTTAAAAAAATATTAGGTTATTTTGAAATAGCATACCGTTATAACGCGTTGGCAATATGTAGCCGTTGTGAACACTTTTTTTTTTTTATGGTAAAAGGAGGCAAACGAGCAGGCGGGTCACCTGATGGAAAGCAATCACCGCCGCCCATGGACACCCGCAAAACCAAAGTTATCGCAGATGCGTTGCCAACCCTGAGGAAGGAGTTGGGTCTTGAGGAGGGAGTAGGAATTGGGAGGGGGGAGGGGTGAGAGATGGACCTCCGGTACTTTCACTCACCGGACGAAACACAACAGCAACGAGTGCCGTTGTTTCACGCCGGTATTCTGTGAAAGGGTATTACGCCGGGCGAGCCCATTTCGTGCTGCAACGCAGCGTGGCTCTACCACTCAGACAGTGTTACTCATTTAGCACCACCCAGGGGTCACGTGTAAGGTCTCAAGAGTAAACCTACGGACGCGAGTAACTTTAACTTGGGACGCCCAAGGTAACCACAGTGCCATAGAACAATTGAATTTCTATTGTCTGTTTAAGAACAACTGAGTGGCTGGAAACAACTAGAAATAAGATTAACTGCGGATCCCATGTGATGGTATTTGGGACTTAAGGGTTTTATTTTATACACCCCCTTGAGAAGTCTTTTTACAGACTTGTCAGAACCTACTTATATTATTTCCGAATAGCAATAACAATGCTGATCTATGAGTTGAGCGGTCGAGCGTACCGTAGCTACATAATGTGTTTACTCAGTGTATGCTTTCTCAAACTACTACTACTAGTGAATTTAGTGTTACAAATATCACATGAGAAAGGCTTCTCGCCCGTATGCAGTCTCATATGCACATTCAAGCTACCGCTGAGAGCAAACTGTTTATTGCATATACTACACATAAAAGGTTTTTGATCGGAGTGAAATCTCTTATTATGCATTTTCAAACTATCACTATAAGTGAATTTAGTGTTACAAACATCACATGAAAACGGCTTCTCACCCGTATGCACTCTCATATGCAATCTCAATGCACTGCTGCAAGAAAACGGTCTATTGCATATATTACACATAAAAGGTTTTTCACCAGAGTGAACTCTCATATGGATGGACAAATCCGCAGTCTGTTTATTAGAAATCTTGCAGGTATAAGGTTTGGCACCGGTATGCATTTTCATGTGCCTTTTGAGACTCCCCGTCTCTCTGAAGCAACGGTTACAGACATCACATACATAAGGTTTCTCACCAGTATGCACTCGCATGTGTATCTTCAAGTGACCGTTGTGAGAAAACGGCTTTTTACACACTTTGCACGACCACGGTTGTTTATGTGTGCGTTCGTGTCGTTTTAAAAGTGAATTTAGTGCGAACTGTTTGCTACAAAACCTGCACGAATACGGCTTTATACCGGTAGTACCGGCACCGGTATGCTTTAGCATATGAGACTTCAACGAATAACTTTGACAAAAGGGTATGTTGCAAACTTCACATATGTATTTCTTTTTACCGGTATGCGTTAGCATATGAGACTTCAACGAATATCTGTAAACAAAGGGTTTGTTGCAAACTTCACATATGTATTTCTTTTCACCCATATGCGTTATGAGGTGTCTGTTCAATCCTTTTTTTTGCTGAAACTCTCTCTCGCAATGACTGCATTTGAATTTTTGCTCTTCTTTCTCGCAATGACCCACTGTGATGTGGGTTTTTAGGAATCTCGCCTTTTTGAACGATCTTGTGCATATAGTGCAAGGGTATCTATCCCCGTCTGAATGGTTGTTTTCGATGTGTTTTGTCAAGGCTTTGTCGTGAACGAAATTGTTGTTGCACAACTGGCATTGGTAGGTCTTCTCGCCGGTGTGAATTCGCATGTGGACCTCTATGGAGCCTTTGTTACTGAACCTCTTTTGGCATACGTCGCATGAAAACTTTTTGGTATTTGATTTCATCGGTTTTGTGGTTTCATCTGTAATATGCAATGAGGTGTGTAAGTGATAATAAATAAATCCAAAACATTAAATGTAATCACGTAACAGTTCTTTAAACATCAACTTATTTTTGATTAGACTAGGAATTTACGTCTTTATCAATTTTTAAATAATTGAAAACGTGTTCTAATTGTAAGGGGAACTTAAAATAAAAAAAAATAAAAAAATAAAAAATCTTTATTTGCATAGAAAACAGTGACGTAATACCGCTGGTTTGCAACGTAAATCACAATGTACTAGAAAAATGTAACGAGTCTTCTGAAGTCTCGGTAACTCAGCGGTCAGAGCATTGGGTCGATAATCCAAGGGTCGTGGGTTCGATTTCCATTTGGACCCTCACTGTTATTTTCAGGTCGAATACCTGCCCTTCTCTCTTGCATGTTAGTATACAAAAGTGCACATTTATTTGAACAACATTACCATCGCTATGATCGTCGGCCGCCGTCCAATCAGCGTCATTGTCAGAGACCTCCGTCTCTCTCTGGTTAGACCGCAACATAGACGACGGCTGATCCTCAATATCCATCATATTCTCATCTAGAATTAAGTTAACAGCTTGTAACGTTAATTTACTAACTTATTTAGGAATAACAAACAGTGATACTGTTTGGTTTCGTACGCACTGACAGGCTGCTTAGCGCATAGAGCGTAGGTGACTTACATCTAGTTACTAACGAGGATATCGAGGAGCTCGATGGCGCAGTGGTTAACGCGCACGGTCTGCGATTGCTAAAGTTAAGCAACTTTAGCAAAGGCTGGTCATTGGATGGGTGACCAAAAATTTATCATCTTGAGCTTTTCTGTGCTTCGTTGGTACTTAAAGCCGTTGGTCCCGGCTGCATTGGCAGTCGTTAACAACCGCACCGCACTGGGCCCGCGTGGTGTTTTATGGCCCGTTCTCGCTATCCATCCATAGGGAAGGCTCGTGCCCCAGCAGTGGGCATAAAATGAGCTGGTGATCATCATTATCAGCCTATAAAGAGCTGGACACACAGAACAGACGTAAGACGCAGACGGGGCGCAGACAAATGTCTCTTCCGCGTCCCTTTCATACAAAATGTATAGAAGCGTCGCAACGCAAAACATAGAAAAGACAGGGCGGGGGCACGACGCCTACTCGTCTGCGCCATATTGTAAAACATACAGAAAGGACGGGGCACCGTCGCGAGCGGACGAGGGAGGGGAGCGGGCGGGACTCGCGCGTCGCTGTCACACACTAGGGTTGCTACCCGTACTCTATTATAAAGTATTGTACGTTATTTCGGGTAATTGTACTCTATACCTACTTTAAAGAACAATAAAGTACGCGAAAATACTTTATTACACATATTTTATTTCTCTGGGATTACAAAAACACAAATGTTGAAAAAATTTCCACGAGCAGGGTTTGAACCTGCACCCTTCTGACATACCGGGTCAGGTGCTCTTCCAATTGAGCTATCGTGGTTCTAACCAGCCCGCCGAAATTATTCAACACTATTTACTTTTTACTTTGAAAGCCAAAGGCGCCCATTCAATGTTAACAACTACCGTCATTAACATCCGATCATAATATTTTTACAAATACTAAAGATCAGTTAAGAAGTAGGCAAACTATTTATAAATGTTTATATAATTTTTAACGCAAATTTTGTTGCGAACAAATTACAAAAACACAAATGTTGAAAAAATTTCCACGAGCAGGGTTTGAACCTGCACCCTTCTGACATACCGGGTCAGGTGCTCTTCCAATTGAGCTATCGTGGTTCTAACCAGCCCGCCGAAATTATTCAACACTATTTACTTTTTTACTTTGAAAGCCAAAGGCGCCCATTCAATGTTAACAACTACCGTCATTAACATCCGATCATAATATTTTTACAAATACTAAAGATCAGTTAAGAAGTAGGCAAACTATTTATAAATGTTTATATAATTTTTAACGCAAATTTTGTTGCGAACAAATTACAAAAACACAAATGTTGAAAAAATTTCCACGAGCAGGGTTTGAACCTGCACCCTTCTGACATACCGGGTCAGGTGCTCTTCCAATTGAGCTATCGTGGTTCTAACCAGCCCGCCGAAATTATTCAACACTATTTACTTTTTTACTTTGAAAGCCAAAGGCGCCCATTCAATGTTAACAACTACCGTCATTAACATCCGATCATAATATTTTTACAAATACTAAAGATCAGTTAAGAAGTAGGCAAACTATTTATAAATGTTTATATAATTTTTAACGCAAATTTTGTTGCGAACAAATTACAAAAACACAAATGTTGAAAAAATTTCCACGAGCAGGGTTTGAACCTGCACCCTTCTGACATACCGGGTCAGGTGCTCTTCCAATTGAGCTATCGTGGTTCTAACCAGCCCGCCGAAATTATTCAACACTATTTACTTTTTTACTTTGAAAGCCAAAGGCGCCCATTCAATGTTAACAACTACCGTCATTAACATCCGATCATAATATTTTTACAAATACTAAAGATCAGTTAAGAAGTAGGCAAACTATTTATAAATGTTTATATAATTTTTAACGCAAATTTTGTTGCGAACAAATTACAAAAACACAAATGTTGAAAAAATTTCCACGAGCAGGGTTTGAACCTGCACCCTTCTGACATACCGGGTCAGGTGCTCTTCCAATTGAGCTATCGTGGTTACTTTTTTACTTTGAAAGCCAAAGGCGCCCATTCAATGTTAACAACTACCGTCATTAACATACCGTCGTTAATGACGGTAGTTGTTAACATTGAATGGGCGCCTTTGGCTTTCAAAGTAAAAAAGTAAATAGTGTTGAATAATTTCGGCGGGCTGGTTAGAACCACGATAGCTCAATTGGAAGAGCACCTGACCCGGTATGTCAGAAGGGTGCAGGTTCAAACCCTGCTCGTGGAAATTTTTTCAACATTTGTGTTTTTGTAATTTGTTCGCAACAAAATTTGCGTTAAAAATTATATAAACATTTATAAATAGTTTGCCTACTTCTTAACTGATCTTTAGTATTTGTAAAAATATTATGATCGGATGTTAATGACGGTAGTTGTTAACATTGAATGGGCGCCTTTGGCTTTCAAAGTAAAAAAGTAAATAGTGTTGAATAATTTCGGCGGGCTGGTTAGAACCACGATAGCTCAATTGGAAGAGCACCTGACCCGGTATGTCAGAAGGGTGCAGGTTCAAACCCTGCTCGTGGAAATTTTTTCAACATTTGTGTTTTTGTAATTTGTTCGCAACAAAATTTGCGTTAAAAATTATATAAACATTCTCTGGGATTCTTTTTACATAAAACCAGTGATCAGATTAGGTAGTGCAATTTAGGGTAAACGACCTCAAACATTATGAATACGCCCGGATTGCGGGATTTCGGAATTTTATTCTATACGTGTAAAATACATTTTTTCTTGTTAGAAATTATAAAAGAAAAAAGTATTTAATAAGTAATACATTTTAAATGTTTATCATTTTTAAAGTGAAAAGTAGGGAAGAAATAAAAAACATTGGTTCTGTAAATACTTTTTTATTATTTTAAAACGTGCAAGCAATCAAATACAAATAAAAGTGTTTACACAACATAGACTGTTGCAAATAAACAGGCATTTATTTTTGTTGGAAATAAAACTTTGATTTGTATTATGGACGGATCGATTTGGGAATCGATTATCGAGATTCAATTTATTTAGTGGCATAATGGCCCCATCACTAATTGTTCTTTTTTTCTTTGTTGGTACACTTGTTTCTGGAAAACTGTAATGGCTGGATTATGGGTTATCGTGTGTTGATAATTAAATAGATTTTAAGCAGTAATAAGGGCATTTGGAGCCGTATTACTCTAATTAAGTGTATTGTGCAACCTGTGTTTTGTGTGTGTGTACGTCGTAAGCGAATCGCATCGGGAGTACAATTCGCCGCTGTCGACGTCTCTGCTGCTGGAGAAAACAGGTATTTCCTCGGGGGAAAAGTGCACTTGGGATAGCCGTTGGGTGTGATTAGGGAACCCTAGAAGACCCGGACTCGGATTCGGGCCCCATCGGACCATATGGATCCCGTTCTGGACGGCGGGAGCGGCATGGAACTGTGAGTGGATTTTGTAGATTTTAAGGTGTAACCTAATTTTAAACAGTAGCATAGTGTGTGTTGTGGGTTTCCGCAACATAGACAAAACGTGCAAATGAGACAGCGCGCACATGTTCTGTCTCGCACTTATACTGTTTATGGGTGACATCACTAGAGACGTCACATGGCTCTGCTGGCTCTGCTGCCTCTATTACAAAAGTGATTTATTGCACCGACTTAAGCTAAGACTAAAAACAAATACACATGGAACAATAAATAATTACTTTCCCAATAGTACGTACTATATTTTTTGCAGTTTGAAAAAAAATACTTTTTTACTTTAAAAAAAAGGTGGCAATCCTACGGCGTCCAGCGTCACGTCCGTGGCTCGTCTTTTCTATATGTTTAAAAAAGTCGCGACGGCGCTCCGTCCGCGTTTTACGACGTCTCTGTGTGTCCCGCGCCTAATGTTTACATTTACATATATTTTAAAAACAGCAAACCAACAGAACACTCCTAAATCACATGGAAAGGAATATTTATCTATAATATCAAAATTCCGGTAAAGAGAGCTCCGGAACTGCGGCGCCGCAACTGGCTGGACGACATCACAAAGTGAACTCGACTTAGTTGTCGCCAGTTAAAACAAGCTATGGAATCGCAGACAACCTTGTATACTGATCCTTCAGTATAAAGATGGCTCTAAATGATGAGGACTTGAACGAGCAAGCGCGTACATTGTATTGTCAGCATTTCACGTTGACCAAAATCAGTAAGTTATTAGCAATATTCACATTTCACAATCAGTTCGATATTAGCAGCTATCAAGACAGCCGCGCGTACTCTTTTATATCATAATCAATCATTTATTAATAATTTTATAGTTTCATCCCAATTATATACAAAGTTTAATCTTATCAAGTTTTATCATTTATTCATTATAAAAATAAAAAAAATAAAAAAAAATAAAAATAAAAATTATTAGTTCCACCCCGAACATTGGTCCTTCGAGCCTATCGGGAAGGCGGGTTTAGCAAACGCGTGTGGATTAAATACGTGTCAGTGTTTCCGCTTACCGAGACTTGCCAACATAACACTTAGTATATTTACCGAGTACCCAGAAACTCACTGTGTTCAAGTGTAACAAAGTGAACTATCAAGTAGCAAGTAACTGTACTATCAAGACGTACAGAGGCCGAGCAGCAAGGATTTAACACGGCAAGATATGGTGCTCCTGAATCCTTATTGGCTTTTCGTCACCTGGTGTCATCTTCAAGTTTTAAGTACCTAAGACCCATCCATTTTTATTTGATTAAACATGTCATCTGTTAGTGATGTTTTAACTAATCAGCAACAGCTGTCAGCAGCGATTGAGAATGCTTATACTAATTTCAAGAAGGACGGCGAAGAGAGCTAAACTCCAGAGTATTTAAAGCGCAGACTAGACATTCTCGACAGCTATTGGTGCAAGTGAGTGAGTTAGATGGAGCTACTAGAGATTACATCGATCAAGATATGGAGAGAGTGAAAGAGAGGTACTGTAACGTTAGGGCTCACATACAGAATTATCAAGCGGCTGTAGGGGGTACCTAAGACACTGTCTTGAAGCCTCCGACTTTTATGGCTGGGAGCAGTTCAACCCAACAAGCATCAAAAATGATGGTAAGCAAGATAACCCGTCAATGTTCAAAACCCAAAAGATGCAATATTTAAAATCAAAAGTTAGAGGGGAAGCGCAGAAAATAATACAACATCTCCATGTCTGCTCCGACAACTACGAAATCTGCTGGGATATATTGAATCAACGTTATAATAACACAAGGTTGATATTTACTTCGCATGTGCATACCTTATTGAATGTTCCATCTATGCAAAACCAATCCGTAGTTCATTTAAAACGAATGCACGACACCACTAAGGAATGTCTAAATGCAATACAAAATTTAGGGGTTGACTTAAGTTTATAGGACCCCATTCTCGTATATCTTCTGACGCAAAAATTTTATGCAGAATCTAACACAGATTATATGGAGTCGGTAAACAATCCGAGGGAATTACCGATTTTAAAGGAATTATTACAGTTTATCGGGTTGAGTTGATTTTGAGCCAGACTTCCAAAATATCACTACTCTCTGGAACTGCTAGTACAATTTCAAAAATTCTTTCATTGACAGAATGCTACATTACCAGAGGGTAACATAGGCTATATTTCATTTCATTAAAATAAATTACTTTATTACAAACTCAATTCATATTTAATTTATATGTGTATGAGTAAAGAATTGACCGACATAGTTCATTTATTTTTAAATGAATTAATAAATAATTGAATTTCCTTACTCACCTTCATACTTAATTTCTTTTTTATCATACATTGTTTCATTTCCATCGTAAGTCACTTCCTTCTTCACATCTGAGAAAAACACATTTTATCAATTAGGTCGAGATCAGTTGAGTCTGAGGTTGAGGTTAGTTGAATCTGAGGTCGCGGTCGCGGACCTCGACCTCAGAGAATATATTCTAAGTTAATTAATTGATGTTAGCGAAAACCACTGTACTCTTGTTCATTTAAAAGCATCAAGCAATAAGCATTTGTACATTTATGAATACAAAATCAATACAAAATTTGGATACATTACCATCGCTATGATCGTCGGCCGCCGTCCAATCAGCGTCGTTGTCAGAGACTTCCGTCTCTCTCTGGTTAGACCGCAGCATAGACGACGGCTGATCCTCAATATACATCACGGGCATATTCTCATCTAGAATTAAGTTAACAGCTTGTAACGTTAATTTACTAACTTATTTGGGAATAACAAACAGTAATACTGTTAGGTTTCGTACGCACTGACAGGCTGCTTAGCGTATGCGCTATACGCTTTATGGAGCGTAGGTGACTTACATCTGGTTACTAACGAGGATAACGAGGATATCGAGGAGCTCGATGGCGCAGTGGTTAACGCGCACGGTCTGCGATTGCTAAGGTCAACCCTCCACCAACCCATGGTCCTGCCTACCTTGCGGCATACGGACCGAATCTCGGGAGAGCGCGAGGGTACTTGCATAGGCTCTTTCCCCGTCTGCGCTTTTCACTTCGCTCCCTACAAATTATCTAATTCCGTCCCTTCTGTTTCCTGTACGCGACTTCGCGTCGGGCTGCTCTAAGTGCTGTTACCTTGTCCTCATTCAAATGTACGTCGAATAGTGTGCCAGGAGTGCGCGAACTCGCGCAACGCTTCAAAGTTACTTCGGCAACTAGTTAGGTCCCTGTGATACGTCGGGCCGGGTTCTGTCTTGTGTATTCGGTCCAACATTACGTCTCTGGCTTCCGCATACAGTTCACATTCCCAAAACGCGTGATCTCGGCTCTCTTCAACATCCGCTCCACAGGGGCACAGTGCGGTCTCGCAAAGCGTAAGTCGATGTAGACTCTGCCTAAAGCAACCGTGTCCTGTAAGCATCTGGGACACCACATAATCGGGTTCTACCCAGTCCTGTAGTAGCCTCACGGCGACATTTGGAAAGAAACAGTAAAGCTCGCGGCCGTCCTCACTCGTTTTCCAGCGCTCCTGCCAAATGGCAACGATGTCCTCTGTAATGGTGCGTCGCAATTTCCGGCGCTCCCTAGGGGCCAGTTGGACTCCCTCCTCCGCAAATCTTCCTGCACGAACAACTTCTAGATCAGCAGGGGGAACACCAGCAAGCACGGGTAACGCTGCGGTACTGCATGTTCTATAGGCCTTCGTTAACAAAATCAGCGCCGGTCTCTGCGTGCTAAGCAACGCTCTTCTGACGACAAAATTAGATGAGCGCTGGTACCATACGGCCGTAGAGTACGTCAAAACAGCCACATAGGTCCCTGAAAACAGGACCCTAAGGGCCCGGTACTTCACACCCCATGTCGACGTGGAAACACGCGCGACATTGCCGAAGCAGTTGGAGGCGTTCTCACCGATAAGTCTCGCATGCGGCGCGTAAGACCTCACATCGTCTAGAGTCACACCCAATACCTTAGCCTGAGAGACTGATGGTATCGAGGCCTCTTCGAGTCTGATGGTCGGTGGGCGCTTAAATTTCCCTTTATAGGTCATACTGAGGCACTTTCCCGGGGAAAAACCAAGGCGATTCCGGTTTCCCCAAGCGGATATGGACCTCAGCATGGACGCGGAGTTGCGCTCGATCACAGCACGCGAAGTGGCCTCGATAACGATCGTCACATCGTCGGCGTAGGCAACCATGTGGACTCCGTCAGGTCTCGGCAGCAGCAGGAGGTCATTTAGGAGGAGGTTCCAAAGTGTCGGGCCCAGTACTGAGCCCTGTGGACATCCCATGGTGCACTGTTTCCACGACGTTTGGTTCCCAACAAAGAGACCCACCCGTCGGTTCGTAAAGTAACTGACCAAGATTCTGTACAGGTTCGGCGGAATGCCAGCCTATTTGGCCTTGACAAGAATCATTGGCCACCACGCATTGTCAAAGGCACCTGAGATGTCCAAAAGGACCAGCTGCACTGCAATCTGTAAGAGCGTTGATACGCTGTAGCGCCGTGACCGTAGAACGACCACGGGTAAAACCGTGCTGAGACTCCGAAATGTGACGATGCAGACAGGGGGGCGCAAGAGATGACGACACGTTCCAGAATCTTACCCAAAATCGGTAGTAGTGTGATAGGCCTGTAGGCCTTCGGATCGGAGAGAGGCTTAACGTTTCCCTTCGGCAGAACGAGCAGCTTTCCGGTCTTCCAAATGTCCGGGAAAGTACCTTGAGTGATACATAACCTGTACATATGCCACATCTCGTCTGACGCTGCCTTCCAAGCCCACTTGACGATCCTAGCTGTGATACCATCAGCACCGGCGGCCGTGTTGTGAAGCGCGCGGATAATGTTCTCGAGCGATGACTTGCTCGGTTCCTCAGAGTTAGCAACTTTAGCAAAGGCCGGCCATTGGATGGGTGACCAAAAATGTATCATCTTGAGCTCTTCTGTGCTTCGTCGGTACGTAAAGCCGTTGGCCCCGGCTGCATTAGCAGTCTAACAACCGCGCCGCACTGGCCCGCGTGGTGATTTTTGGCCCGTTCTCGCTATCTATCGTAAGGGAACGCTCGTGCCCCAGAGCTAGTGATGATGATGAAGATGATGATTGGATTCAACATTATCATCATCATTATCAGCCTATAACGTTTACATTTACATATTTCAAAACGGTAAACGAACAGAACACTCCTAAATCACATGGAAAGGAATATTTATTTAATCTATATCTATAATATCAAAATTCTGGTAAAGAGAGCTCCGGGACGTCCGCGCCGCACTGGCTGGACGACATCACAAAGTGAACTCGACTTAGTTGTCGCCAGTTAAAACAAGCTATGGGATTGCAGAAAACCTTGTATACTGATCTCCAAACTTCAGCATGAAGATGGCACAAGTGATGATGACTATACTATTAATTAATAATATCAATAAAGAGGTACAGTTTGTGACTTTGTTTGTCAGTTTGTTTGAGAAGGTTACTCTCTGGAACTGCTGGTCCAATTCCAAACATTCATTCACTGAAAGAATACTACATTACCAGCGGGTATCATAGGCTATATTTTATTGATTATTACAAACTCCCTTTATATTTAATTTATATTTGTATGAATGAATAATTGACCAACATATTTCATTTATCTATGATTAAATTTCCTTACTCACCTTCATACTTAATTTCTTTTTCATCATATGTTGTTTTATTTTCATCGTAAGTCACTTCTGTCTTCACACCTGAGAAATACAAGAACATTTTATCAATTATTATTACAGAATATATTGTAAGTTAACGAATTGGTGTTAGCGAAAACCACTGTACCCTTGTTCATTTATGGATACAAAATCAAATATTTATGGATTGTAAAATTGTTCACCGTATATAATAATAATAAATAAAACTGTATATTCTGTGCATTCGTTTAGGAGTTACATACATAAAGACATACACACGTCACACTTATGACACCCCTCTTTTTGCGTCTGATACGTACCATATATTAATGATTTTTTTAAACCGGAAAGAGCGATGATAGCTTAGTCAATAGTGCACCTGACCCGGAGTACGACCGCCTAACCGATCGCTTTGACTTTGTGTGTCGTTTATGACATCATCTTGTTGTATCGTGCCGCCTATGAAAGCAATATCGAAAGCTATTATAGCCTTTAGCTTTTGATATTGCTTTCATAGGCCACCGCCTATGAAAGCAATATCAAAAGCTAAAGGCGGCGAGGTGGCAAGATGACGTCATAAACTATACGCCTAGTCAAAGCGATCGGTTAGGCGGTCGGGGGCCCGGTATATAATGGGGTGTTGGTTCACATCACGGTTGTGGATATTATTTCAACACCCTTTCAAAATGATAGGTATTTATTTGCAGCTTTGCAACTTTGTAAAATTATATAAAACCATATTTGAAATATGTACTTAATTTCTTGAGCCAATAAATATTATATTTTCTTAACCTAAATTTACTAATCAATATCATACCTTTCAGTATATTGTCTATGTAAAACTGCTGAAACTTCTGTTCACACTTCAACACTTGCTGCTTAAACAAGGTTGCATCTCTGAGACGTAGCTGACACACATCACAGATACCGTACAATTTTGAATCTACTTCCCCTTCGAAGGTAGTTACCTGAAGCAAAAAAAACATTATATAAAGTAAATACTATGTACTCCTAAGATAATCCAAAGGAGCGTAGACTCTAAGGTTGACAACAACGTCATCAACTACAGATATGTTTTTTTTTAAAGAATAATTTTGGCTCTAAGCGATGACAACGAATTGTGAGGTAATTCTTTTTGCATAAAGAACTAATAATTAGATCAGCATCAAGAGCAGAACTACCCGAGGGCGCCTCTCTATAGAGGGGATTAAAAGATCAAATGCCGTTGTCAATGTTACAATACAATGTTGCTTAAGTATTTATTTTCTATAATTAACTTACATTGTAGTCATTATTTCAAAAATCAAGAGAAAATAAAAAAGGAAATAGAAATATACACATAATTTTTACAATAAAAAAGGGACTCCAAATTGCTGCCAAGCGGGAGTGCCCAGGATGCCATGGATGGATGGATCAAGGGTCACCAGTGGTCTCTATAAGGCGAGCGGAAATATCTTGAAAAAGTTTTCGAGCTGTCGGTCCTCATGGTCCCAAAGTTTCAACCCCAAACGGCGCTAATTTGTTCTCATGGCTTAGAGAACTATATTTACGCCGTTTGAGGTCTTCAGCCGCTGAAGCTGCCGTGCCAGCACTAACCGAGGTTGCCCTAATGTTGGATGGAGCCAGGGTGTCCACGCACGTCGCATCCCACACCAGGGATCGACCCTGTGACCAGGCAACGAGCGTCATTTCATAGGGCCTCTTTTCATCATCACGAGCCAGCCCATTGGGTTCCAATCCAATACACATTGATGGCGAATGACGTCGTCGTTTAGATTCGCGTGTCGCGACAGACGGCTAGCGCTTCGCAGGCAAGAAAGACCGTGGTGCCCAAAAATATCCACTCTAGTCCCGCAAAGGCAGCATTGAGGTTCATTTGTTTTAGTGCCCAGGCGTAAGCAAACTGACAATGTGACTGTAGGGCCGTGACAAGGGGGCCTGTGTTGGGTGAAGGTATAGCGTGTAGCCAAAAGCCCGCCTCCCTCTCCGAAAAGGCAAGAAGACGAGCTCGTTCTGTATCATTAACATTAACAGCACTCTGAGCGCGAAGAAAGTCATCTTAATTGATTATTCAAGTTAACCCGGTGTATGGTGCCTATTTTGCAACACGGCGGGCGTAGCAGAGTGCGCAATGCAATAGTGTTATAACAGTTTTTGAATTGCATTGAAATAGCCGAAAGTAAGACAATGAACTTACATCTATGCAAAAAGTTGCACCTAGCATGTCACAAAACACTTCATCAATTCCATTGTTAATATACGTGATGCCTAAATTCTTGAAGTCGCCTTCAATGTGACAACAGCGACACAGACCATCTGTTATTGTATTCGACATTTTAAAGTAATAATCATTCATTGATAGTGAAAAATCTTTTCTTTAAGTAAATAATCAACTTCAACTTCAACTTTTGTTTGTGTTGTGCCTTGTTTTTTTTTTATTTTTAGTTGTTTAGATGGCTTCGTGCGACTAGCACATTAAGCCAGTGTTAAAGTATTTTTTCTTACAAGTAATACATATATAAACAATATTTAGTTAATTAAATCCATATTATCGTATATAAATTCTGATTTTGTGAATGTCTTGTGATCGTACATTATGTCTAATCTAATAATATTAAATTATTAATTTAATTTTATTACATTTGCTTTACTAATACGTTTAGTTATTTGTCATTGTTTCAGGTATCCCAACAGAATCAATCAATAGCCAGTATCCTCAAAATTAGGTCTCAGTTTTAGACATTTTATTTCTTGTACAAGCACAACGCCTATTCAAGTTTTAAGCAGAGTTACGGACAATGTCAAAACCTCAGAACAATAACTATAGCTTTAGTTATTATTCTAAGGTCAAAACACTAATGACCTGCCCTAAAACTAGACACTGGCTAAATCGTAGCGAGAGCCATCGTACAAATCCTTCATGTGACTATCGATACCTCTAAACAAAACTCATTTTGAAACTTTATTGATTATTAAGGCTATTAATACAAAAAAATCCCAAATCCAATCATAAATTAAGAGCGTTTACGCCGCACACTAGCGCCACTAAAGAAAAAAAAACATTTCTAGTAATTAGAGATAGAAAATCAAATTATGCTTAACAAACTATTTGAATGAAGTAATTTAGCATTTTTACGTCACCTAATGAACACCTCACATGTTATGGTTTAGTTAAATAAGACGTTACGGCTACTTTTAACTATAACGCCATATTTAACTAAACCATAACATGTCAGGTGTTCATTAGGTGACGTAAAAATGCTAAATTACTTCATTCAAATAGTTTGTTGAGCATAATTTGATTTTCTATCTCTAATTACTAGATATGTTTTTTTTTTCATTGGCGGCGCTAGTGTGCGGCGTAAACGCTCTTAATTATAGATATTAGAAATGGGAAGTGAGAAATGATATACCCCCCAACCCCTCGAGTATCTCAGTAAAGATGTGGGGCTTTACTAAATCCTCACGTGAGCTTCTTGAGAGAATTTGAAAAGTAACGTTGCACTGTTTTGTTTCATTTGCCAACACTAATGCACACTCACGAACACTTAACGGTAAATAATCCACCATTATTTCACTTTAATATTCGACATACACTTTTAGAAAATAAAACAAAACCGCAGACATGACTCTTCACTTTCCCGCCAAGAAGTTCTTGTTCCTTGTTTTTTTTCTTTTTTTTGTTGATGGCTTCGTGCGATTAGCACATTTAGCCAGTGTCAAAGTAATTTTTCGTACAACTAATACATAATTAAACGATATTTCCATAAATGATGATGAATGATATTAGAAATGGGAAGTGAGAAATGATATACCCCCCAACCCCTCGAGTATCTCAGTAAAGATGTGGGGCTTTACTAAGTCCTCACGTGAGCTTCTTGAGAGAATTTGAAAAGTAACGTTGCACTGTTTTGTTTCATTTGCCAACACTTATGCACACTCACGAACACTTAACGGTAAATAATCCACCATTACTTCACTTTAATATTCGACATAAACAAATTTTAGAAAATAAAACAAAACCACAGACATGACTCTTCACTTTCCCGCCAAGAAGTTCTTGTGCCTTGTTTTTTTTTTTTTTTTCTTTTTTTGTTGATGGCTTCGTGCGATTAGCACATTTAGCCAGTGTCAAAGTAATTTTTCGTACAACTAATACATAATTAAACGATATTTCCATAAATGATGATGAATGATATTAGAAATGGGAAGTGAGAAATGATATACCCCCCAACCCCTCGAGTATCTCAGTAAAGATGTGGGGCTTTACTAAGTCCTCACGCGAGCTTCTTGAGAGAATTTGAAAAGTGACGTTGCACTGTTTTGTTTCATTTGCCAACACTTATTCACACTCACGAACACTTAACGGTTAATAATCCACCATTATTTCACATTAATATTCGACATAACACAAATTTTGGAAAATAAGACAAAAACGCTTCACTTTCCCGCCAAAAACCTAATCTTGTGCCTTGTTGTGATTGTGTTAAATGTTTTTTTTTTTAATTTCTGCATGACCATGGATACAAGGTGCTTCATTCGAAAACTTAATTTATACGGTTCTCAAAATTAAACTCTATATAGGACTCTATATATCTGAATGATAATAGAAATGTGAAGTGAGAAATAGTATACCCCCCAACCCCTCGAGTATCTCAGTAAAAATGTGGGGTTTTACTAAGTCCTCACGCGACATCTTGAGAGAATTTAAAAAGTGCCGTTGCACTGTTTTGTTTTATTTGCCAACACTCATGCACACTCACGAACACTTAACGGTTAATAATCCACCATTATTTCACATTAATATTCGACATAATACAAATTTTAGAAAACAAAACAAAACTGCAGACATTACTCTTCACTTTCCCGCCAAGAAGTCTGTGTTGATATTTTTTTTTTAAAGTATATAACTTAGCTCGGCAAATGACTCCATCCCACCTGATGTTAAGTGGAAATGAGGTCCAGACGTGAAGACAACTTGTGCAGCGTGGAAACAAACGTAGCATCAGTCAACTTCACTCTGCCGGCCCACAAGGTGTTTCTTCATGCCTCTCTTGAAGGACCCCATATCTCACGCCTCTCTTGAAGGACCCCATATCATAGGAAGGAGCTGGTAGACTATTCCATCTTTTGGAGGTGCGACAAAGAAACGAGTCACCAAATTTCATTATGCGCGTTGGGATATTTGAGACAGTGAATCGGTGACTCCGAAGAGCAGCACGTGTACTCCTATGAAAAAAGGAAAAAGGTGGGATTAGGTCAAAGAGCTCTTCAGAGCACTCGCCATGGTATAAGCGGTAAAACACGCTGAGTGACGCAACATCTCTACGCAATTGCAGAGATTCAAGAGTATTTGCCACTTCTGCATTGCCGACGCAGAGCAATACTCCACGCAAGACCGTACCTGTATCTTGTACACAACTGGTCCGGCGTAAAGAATCGGCGCACTCTGTTCAGAATTCCGAGTTTTCGTGAGGCTGTTTTGATCACGGCTTCGATGTAGTCCCTTTGGTTCAGATCGCAGCGTATCGTCATACCGAGCATGTTGATACTGCTTTGCAGATGTAGAGATGTACCCTGAAGAGTTGAAAGGGGAAGAAATGGTGACCTTTTTTGCCGTGAACGCGCATACGCATGTGTTTTCTTGGCATTGAACTCAACCAGATTATTGGTGCCCCAATTAGATATGAGGTCCAATACCCGGTTGAGCTCAATGACCAGATTCACTTGAATCACTTCGGTTTCGACCCGCCCTGCCGCTGGGTGACCGTTATATCCTCCATGGACCGTACTATTATCCGCATAGCAATGAATATTTCCAAGTGGAAGCATATCATTGATATCCAGAAGGAACAGCGTGGGGGATAGAACGGACCCCTGAGGGACACCAGCGTTCACTGACATGAGCCGCGAAGCGCATCCATCAGATACAACACGGATTCTGCGCTCATGCAGGAAGCCAGCGACCCAGTTGCAGAACTGAGCAGGCAGACAGTATGCCGGGAGCTTGGAGAGAAGAGTTTTATGCCAGACCCGATCAAAAGCCTTGGCTATGTCAAGGCTAACAGCCACCGACTCACCACGCTTGTCAATAGCCTCACCCCAAAGATGTGCAACGTACGCTAGAAGATCACCCGTTGACCGTTTCAGCCGAAACCCCTATTGGCGATCGTGAATTATGGAGTGTTCTTCTAGGTGGTGGACAAGTTGTTTATTTAAAATGCGCTCCATTACTTTGCACAAAACTGAAGTTACGGCTATGGGGCGGTAATTCGATGGATCTGACCGATCTCCTTTTTTGGGGACCGGTTGCAAATTAGCTTCTCTCCAAGATTCCGGCACACAACCTGAAGAGAGCGAGAGACGGTAAAGGCGCGTTAACACGGGGGACAACTCCGCTGCAAACATTTTTAGTACTATTGGAGGGATGCCATCAGGGCCATTAGTGTATGTTGTCCAGTATTCTGGCAACCGATCAGTGTTGCCAACCCCAACCAATCTAGACTAAAACTGCAAACAACCTTTAAAAAAGCTGCATAGCTGTAGAAAACTGTAAACTACTTACAGAACTGTAAATATACAGTTTTTTTATTTTGTGTTATTTAATAGCAGTAATCAATAAAACAACTTAGGGCTGATTTTTAAATTCATTCATTGAATAATTATGACATAATGACAGATTCTCCTTAGAAAATATGTCATAATGACAATATTATTCGTTGGATAAAACATATCTGAGTATTGAAAAATCGGGCCTTATTAAAGTAATTAATTTTAGTAATAAATAAACTTTAAATCTTAACAGATTTACAATATTTCTACTAAAACTACCTCTTTTTCAATTTGTTCAATTGATGTTCAATAACCAATCGATTCCAATCGATTAAAATGAACTTCATATAATTTATCATCCTAGCAGCTGTATTCATTAATTTATTAGTCTTTATTTGTTTTCTTGAGTAAGTGACGTTTTTACAGAACTTCTCAAAATTAGAAAAGAAAATCAATTGGCACATTAGATAGGATCAGTACTTCACTAATGAAGTACTGTTCTATGAAGATAATGATGTTCAATTGATAACTTCAATAATTACAGTATTGTCTCAACCACGTCTAAACCCTAAGCAGGCATACCAATTTGACATTTGACAGGAATAACGTTGGACCCAAAACGCTGCCCTGGGTTTTACCCAAAACGCCATAGGTTTTATCAGCGCAGTCGCTTACATGTTGGCCCACCTTTACCCTCTGTGTCCTATCAATTAGGTAATTTTTAAAGAGTTCTAGAGATGTGTCTCTTATTCCAACACTTTCCAATTTATTTATTAGGATGGGGATGGAAACGGTGTCAAATGCTTTTTTCAAGTCCAGAAATACAGTCAAACACTTACCCTTATTATCCAGTTTGTCAATAACAAGAGATGTCAAAGCCTCAACTGCATCCTCAGTTGATTTACCAGTTCGGAAGCCGTATTGCGAATCTGATAAGATGTTGAACTTATTAAGGTAGCTAAGTAGTCTCTTGTTAATAATCTTTTCTATTATTTTAGATATTGAGGGCAAGACTGAGATAGGTCTACAGTTATTGGCATCGCCATCGTCTTCTCCCCCACCCTTATATACTGGCGTTATTATTGAACACTTTAAAGGAGATGAAAATGTGCCAGTCCTAAAACATAGGTAAATAATATGAGTTATGACAGGAACCACCTCACTTTTTGCAATCTTTAGGAACCTAGTTGGAATGTTATCCCATCCTGGAGCACTATTAGATTTCAAGTCCATCAATACTGTAAGGACCTCATCCAAGTCCGTATCAAGTAGGGCAAAGGACGAAAGTTGCAATCGTCTTGAGGGATCAGCCTTAGATTTCGGGTCGTTGGGCCGTTGAATGGCAGTGGCTAGATCCTTTCCGACGTTACTAAAGAAATAGTTAACAAAACAGAGTCATGAGAAGTTGACTTAATATTTAAAAGTTTAGTATTGTAACCTTTCGACCGTTTTAAATGAGTAATGTTTGAAATATTTTTCCAGAGGTTCTTTGAGTCACTAGACGAATCTCTCAACAATTTCCGCTCATAGTTACGTTTTCATTTTTTTAACAAGTTGTTGCAGAAGTTACGATATCTTCTGTAAGTAACTTTAATATTCGACATAATAATAACACATAGAAAATAAAACAAAACCGAAGACATGACTCTTTACTTTCCCGCCAAGAAGTCTCACTCATGGTTAGTTGTCGACTTAAGTTTTTTTTTATAGGACTTCTTGGCGGGAAAATGAAGTCGTGTCTGCGGTTTTGTTATATTTTCTAAAATTTGTGTTAAATCGAATATTAATGTGAAATAATGGTGGATAATTAACCGTCAAGTGTTCGTGAGTGTGCATGAGTGTTGGCAAATGAAACAAAACAGTGCAACGTCACTTTTCAAATTCTTTCAAGAAGTCCGCGTGAGGACTTAGTAAAGCCCCACATCTTTACTGGGATACTCGAGGTGTTGGGGGGTATATCATTTCTCACTTCTCATTTCTATTATCATTCATACATCATACAGGAAGGAAATATTGTTTATTTAAGTATTACTTGTAAGAAAAATTAATTTGACACTGGCTGACTGGCTGATGTGCTAATCACACGAAGCCATCAACAAAAGGAAAAAAAAAGTTTTTATATTGATAATTTCACGTACCTACCTATACCTATAAGTAATAGATTATTTTAAAAATGGTCCATAAATGTGTAGTGCCGAGTACTGCCGAGTGCGATATTGTGGAAGTACGTGGTATCTAGGATGTGAAATAAAATATCAATTCTTATGTATAAATAACAATTTTATAAAACTCTTACTACACAAATAATATCAAACAGATTTCAACAAATTATTGGACTATATCCTCAGTTAAAGTGTTTTCCATAGGTACGTTAATAATTAGTCTTGGGTTTAAGTTTCAATAAGTTTTAAAGTGAAATAAATTGATTTTTGTATTCATTCAAACAATGTATGGAAGATTCACCCCTCTGGCGCTTACCATACTAGTTTGTGTATTTAGGTACTTCATATATCTTTTTGAAATAAATGTTTTATCTGACTTTAATGATTAAAGGAAAAGGGTTGGCTTTAGTGTCTGGCCGCACGAATTTCGTTACTTTATAGTTGTAAATCAATAGATAGTAATAACCTCCATATATTAATTTGTCAATATCTCGGAAACTACTCAGTTTCGCAGAATGGGAGTGGGTGGGGGGGGGTCTTCCCCCTCCCTCTAAAAATACTTTCTTGTGCGGCCAGATACTAAAAACATGTCGATCACCGGTTCATGTCGCACATTGGTGCCTACCCTACTCAAAATTTAATATGATCAGTCTACACATCCTCAGTTTTGTCACCAACAACGACATTATCATAAATGTGTCCATCCGAATCTACATTCTCCACTTTCATAGCGATTTTATGCACTTTCAATTGGTGCTTCGCTAGTTTATTACGCTGCGCATAACTTTTATCACAATAATCACATTTAAAACTAACACCGAGATGGACTGTCCTCTTATGTCTATTCAAAGTTGTGTTAGAACTGTAGCTTTTGTTGCACACATCACATGTCGCTTTATTCTCACCGTGGTACTTCAGCTTGTGACTAGTCAAATTGTTGACGACCCTTTTGCAAACCGGACATTGTGTTAAACAATTTTTTTTTGTCGAACTCTTTAAAGGCACGTCATGTAGCCTTACCAAATGACGATCTAGCATAGTTTTTTGAGTGAACTTCAAAGGACAGTGTACGCAACTGTAAGGTTTAATTCCAGTGTGTGTTAATTCGTGACGTTTCATTGAATATTTGCACGTGAAATCTTTGTAGCATACCATACATTTGTATGGCCGTTCGCCCGTATGCGAGCGTCTGACATGTTTGGAGAACGTTCCTCTGTCATTAAAAGCTTTAAAGCATACTTTGCACTCATATTTACTGTCTGCAGCCCCGCATTTATGATTGTTCCTATCAAAGTTGGTATAAAATTTCTTTTCACAATTACCGCATTTAAAAGGCCTATGGCCTGTATGTTTTCTGACATGTAAAAGTAAATTTTTTTTCGCGGCAAATTTTTTCTTGCACATATCACATTGGTAAGGACGCAATTTCTCATGCACCGTTCTTATATGAATAGTCATATTTGTGGTATCATTGAAAGAATGCCCGCACAGATCACACATATACTTCTTTTTTGTACCATAGTGACCTTTTAAGTGATGTTTTAAAGTGCTTTTGTATAAAAACTCTTTGCTGCACAATTCGCATTTATATAACGTATCTCTTGTATGCGAGTTTAAGTGATCTTTTAATGACGATGCTGTATTAACGATTTTGAAGCAATAACGACATTGAAAAATTTTCAAATGTGACGTTTTGTGTTTGTTTAAAGATATATCGGTTTTGAATTTCATATTGCATTGGTCACAAGCATAAGGGCTGTCTATTAAATGTTTTGACATAATGTGGCGTTTTAAGAACTTGTGGTCCTTATAACTACCACCGCAAACTTTGCAAGAGTATAAAGTGTCGCAGTCAGTTTTGACGTGAACTTCTAGTGAGTAGTCGTAAAATGCAGTGGGTTCTGAAAAGAAAAGAAAGCAATTTGTAAATTATTATAGTTAAATAACTTTTTATTTTTATTTTTAAGTGTTAATTGCTGCACTTAAGCTGAATTAAATAATTATAAAATATAATGAAAAAATTAAAACATAGACATGCGTAGGCCAACCCAGCCAGGAATCGAACCTGTGTCGTCCGCAATCCGGGCGGCTGCACTGACCATTCTGCTACCGGGAAGGCTGGTTCCCAGGTTCGATTCCTGGCTTGGCGGGTCAGCATTTAATTTTTCACTATATTTTATAATTAAGTATAAATAATAACTTAGCAAAATTTATAATTTGTAAAAGTGTTGAAATTTTTATTCCACGAGCGGGATTCGAACCCGCACCCCATGAAATGCCGGGTCAGGTGCACTGCCAACTATGCTATCGTGGCTCAATCCAACTCGCCGAAATTTATCAACACTATCTTTTTACTCCTACTCTGTTAGCCAAAGACGCCCTATTCAATGTCGACAACTACGTCATCAACATTCCGATTTTAATATTTTTACAAATATTAAAGATTAGTTAAGAATTAGGCAAGCTATATTTATTATTACTAGTGGTCCCCCATTGGTAATTTAATTAAGGCTGCACGGGTTGTGTCCTAAGGAATGAAAAATTAAAAAATATAGAATGTGAGTTTGGATTGGCATTGACAGATTTCGGCCGGTCCTCTTCCATTTTTGAAATTTTTGAAAAGAGTATAATATATGCGTGTGTGTCAAATACATGGTAGTGTGTGTAATTTTTGTTTTATTGATTTAATGTATTTTTATGCATAATTTAAAAAAAATATAAACATTCTGTACTCCTTCTCTATTAAACTATAAGTGTGCGAAATTTCGTACTCCTCCGTCCGCGCAATTTTAGTAAAAAGGGGTACAAAGTTTTTGCATCACCTATTAATATATATAGATGGTTACATAAGGTCACATTTTATAGTTTTATTTGCTTGGAAACCACTCAAATACATTGATAACATACTGTTTAGTTAGAAATAAAATACGCTATAGCTCCCAGAAACTGTTAATTTAATCAAAACAAATTGTGACCTATATAGCCTGGGCAAAAAACTTTGATAGTGCCATCTAAATTGAACGGTGGGTGGCGCCATCTAGTTTCAAATGAACAAACTACTTATATGGCTATAAAGGTTGACATTTTAGGCTAAACACATACGTAATTTAGTAGCTGCATATTTTGATACCTAACTAAAACCAAATATTTTTTAGATTCTGTTAATTTGCGGTCTCAATTGTCGCAGGCGCTACGTATTTTCGACCTTATGACAGCGCCAGTAAGGATCAGCCTTTTTGAATGTTCACAAATCGAGGTGTCGTCTTTAGCATTAATGGGGTTTGAAAAAATCATTTAATATACGTTTGATAAAACTTACTTCTTTTAGATGTGTCCCATTTAATGCCTTGACTTTTCGCTTTCATTTTCTTCGTTTTCACTTGCTTGTTTTTTAAATAGTTATCATCTGCAAATAAAAAACATATCTTTCAGGTTTCTATATGAAATTATGATCTTAACTAATATTATAAATGCGAAAGTGAGTTTGTTCGTTTGTTGTTTGTTTCGCTTTCACGCGTAAACTGTTCAACCGATCATCATGAACTTTTGTACACATATTCTCAAGAGTATATTCAAAGACATTCCCTGTGTGGTACCGGGGATAAAGAATTGCACCACCCCATCTCTTCCTGTAGGTGTCGTAAAAGCCGACTAAGGGACCATTCCAGAGGATGGGCAGCAGCATCTCTCTGAGGTTACCCTCAACCTACTGCGATCGCCAACCCGCCTGCCAAGCGTGGCGATTACGGCAAATACCCCTCATATCCTTGGGGGAGGCCTTTGTCCAGCAGTGGACGTCTTTGGCTGAGATGATGATGATGATGATGATTCAAAGACATAGGATACTTATCAGTTTGATATTTGATTGTTTGATACGCTTTCACGCGTTAACTATTTAACGATTTGTTTGTATTGTTGTCGTAAAAACGGCCAAAGCGGTACGAAGTCCGCCGGGGCAGCTAGTCTATAATCTATATATTAATACGTGAAGCAAAAACTTTGTAACCCTTTTTACGAAAATTGCGCGGACGGAGGAGTATGAAATTTCGCACACTTATAGTTTATATGGAGAAAGAGTGCAGAAAGTTAATATGTTTTTTAAATTATGCATAAAAAATACATTAAATTAAAAAAACATTGTTTCATACAATTTTCAAAAATTTCAAAAATGGAAGAGGAGCGGCCTAAATCTTTCAATGCCAATCCAAATTCACATTCTATCTTTTTTAATTTCTCATTGCTTAGGATACAATCCGTGCAGCCTTGCAGCTTCACCATTCAGCCGAAATAGTAAACAGCTTTAAAAAAAATTACGGTCGAATTTCGACCACTGGGCGACCACTAATTAGTAAAGAGGTATAGTTTGTGAGTTTGTTTGTTCGTTTGTTTGCGGAGGGTAACCTCTGGAACTGCTGGTGCAATTCCAAAAATTCCTTTACTGATAGAATGCTACATTATTTGTGGGTAACATAGGCTATATAATGAATCGTTTAACCCTTAAATGCATAGTTTATCAAAAATTAAACGGTAACTTTAATCCTTTTTTAAATTTTTATTCATCATCATCATCATCAGCCTATATTAGTCCACTGCTGGACATAGGCCTCCCCTAATGAGCGCCATAGCGCCCTGTCCTCGGCTTGACGCATCCAGCATCTGCCTGCAGTCTTTCGCAGGTCATCATCCCACCTGGCCGGAGGGCGCCCTACACTACGTTTACCGAGTCGTGGTCTCCACTCAAGAACACGTTTACCCCAGCGGTTGTCGGTTCTTCGCCAGATATGGCCGGCCCACTGCCACTTCAACTTGCTAATTCTTAGAGCTATGTCGATGACTTTGGTTCTCTGTCGAATGTATTCGTTACGAATCCTATCCTTCAGAGAAACTCCGAGCATAGCTCTTTCCATAGCTCGCTGAGCGACTTTAAACTGGTGGACCAGCCCTACCGTGAATGTCCACGTCTCAGCTCCGTAGGTTATGACCAGTGGTCGGAGTAGGTATATTGAATTAAGGTCACTGACATCAAACGTATATGTTAATATGGATACTCCTCCGAGTTTCCGGATTATTATGATAAAAATACCGAAACATCGAAATTATTACATGAAACTAGTTAAAAATGTATCAATACTCTCAACGCTATGCTGCTAGTGGCGTAGATGACCAGAATTTAATAGTAAAAAATGACTGGTGTGTAAAAACCTTGTTGTAGTAAAAGTGTTGGAGTAAAAGCCTAAGCATGTATAAAATGATATAATAATAATATTCATTTCAACACACGACATCCGGCAAACAGGGTCTTTTGTCCTCTTATCTCTATGCTCAACGCATCTGACCAATTAGAATCAAGTATCCAGGATGACTCATTGACTGTTTGTTCGAAAACAATGCGCTCGCACCGACATCCAGACCAAGTGGCTCACTCACTTATTTCGGTTCGTGGAGTGCGCTTATTTTATGTGTTGTGAATATCTTGACTTGACCCTGGCTTGTTTACTGTCTTCTGAAATCTACTTAAAACGACGAATTTGGCTTATAACTACGGACATCGATTTATTACTCTTGGATTGGGCCCATTTGAAGTTGTTTTTGTACGGGTAAGTTTTAATTATTTTCACTATTTAAGAAGGTTTTAGAACTTGGAAACAGTTAAAAAAATCACTTTATAGCAATCATCACAGCGCATGAGAGTCCGGTACGCACACCGCAGGGCTATCACCGCTTCAGTTAAAAAAAACACTTTATATGAAACAGAATTTCATTATCGACTTTACAGTTGTGTATGTATATATTGTAAATTTAAATCATTGTTTTAGGTGAGATATAAATAAATATGGCAAAGGTCAAGGCTGAAACAGTGCAAAAGTGGTTATTGCACTATCCTGAGCTACTTTACGATAACGCTAGTGGCACTATATACTGTACAAAGTGTGAAAGTCATTTGAAAGCTGTGAATAGAGGCAACATTACCAAACACATTGAAGGCGCTGTACATCAAGGAAAATTTAAGAGACCGCAAGAGGAATTTTACTTCGACCTCATTAAGTTCCTGATTCTATGCAATATTCCTTGGTCGCAAATGAAAAATCCAGCGTTCAAAGAGTTTTTTCAGAAATATATGTGCAGTACTTGTTGTTGCGTTTGTACCAATCGTAAAGTGGTTGACGAATCACAGTTACGAAAAGTTTATTTGGAGAAGTTTTATAGGAATAAAATCAATTCGATTTATGAAACTAATAAAAATGAGAAACTATGGATATCGCTGGATGAGACAACAGACATTTTTGGTCGATACATAGTCAATTTCCTAATAAAACCATTGCATCCTAGTAATAGTGCAGGCCGGCCTTATTTGATTGCTTGTAAAATGCTAACAGCAGTAAATGGACAAACAATAACACAATTTGTACTGCAATGTCTAGAAAATTTATGGCAAAACACTTTTGAAGCGAAAGTTGACAATATTTTAATGCTTTGCACTGACAGTGTAGCGTACATGCTATCTGCAGGGCGAAATTTAAAACATTACTTACCTGAAATGAAGCATGTGACATGTTTGGCGCACGCTCTTCATCGTGTAAGTGAGCAGATAAGGTCAGAATACAACGATGTTGATATTCTTATATCAAATGTTAAAAAAGTATTTTTAAAGGCTCCTAGTAGGGTAAACATTTTAAAAGAAAAATATCCTGACTTACCGTTGCCTCCGCAACCAGTCATTACCAGATGGGGTACTTGGTTACAGGCAGCATCTTACTACGCTCAACATTTAGATAAAATAAAAGAAGTTTTATCCTGCTTGAGCAGTTCTGATGCTATAGCCATACGAAACGCAAAAAACATTTTGGAAAAACAAAATTTAGAAAATGATTTAAAATATATTGAAGAAAATTACTCTATTATACTACTAGCCCTAAAAGAGTTACAAAAACAAAATTTATCTCTAGCTGATTCACTTTTAGTATTTGATCAAGTAAGGGCTACGCTTAACGAGTGCAATAATGAGAATATAAAAAATAAAATAGAATCAGTTATGGAACGAAATCCAGATTTAGATACAATTAGAGAATACAGCGAGAGTATTGAAAAAAGCGTAGCAAATAATCAGAAACTTTATTTCAAATTCGCTCCATTGACATCTACAGATGTTGAACGATCATTTTCCACTTACAAATGGATCTTAGATGTTAAAAGAAATAGCTTAAAATTAGAAAATATTGAAAAAATTATAGTTATTTATTTTAATTGTATAGAGACAGAAAATCAAAATGTAGAACTTGTAACCGATGAGGATTAAAAATAATTATTTTTAATAAAACTGTAATAATGATTATTTGTATTAACAATAAACAATTTTGTTTGCTTACATATGGTTTTTTATTTTATTACTCTATTTACCAAATTTTTGGAAACTCCGGTACATTCCGGAAGAAATGCATGTCCATGTTATGATATCATGACGCAAGTATCTAAAATCAATATACCTACTCCGACCACTGGTTATGACAGGTAGGACGCAGTGATTAAAAACTTTCGTTTTTAAGCATTGCGGTATGGATGACGAGAAGACTTGACGTAGTTTCCCAAACGCTGCCCAGCCCAGCTGGATCCTCCTCCTGGCCTCCTTCTCAAAATTGTTTTTACCTAATTGCAGAATCTGCCCGAGGTAAGTGTATTCAGAAACAATTTCAAGAAGGTGACCATGTACGACGACCGGTATCGGATCAATGTGGCCATTGATCATGACTTTGGTTTTATAAGACCGATACGTCGCGAGGCTGAAGCTAGGCCGTCCAGCATCTGATTCAGCTCCTCTAGCGACTCCGCCATCAGAACTATGTCATCAGCGAATCGCAGGTGTGAGATGTAGTCACCGTTTATGTTAATGCCCTTTCCTTTCCAGTCCAGCGTCTTAAACATATCTTCCAACGCGCTTGTGAACAGTTTCGGGGATATGACATCCCCCTGTCTCACTCCTCGGCGCAATTGGATGGGTTTGGACTGCTGGCCCTGTACTTGGACACTCATGGTGGCGGATTCGTAAAGACATCTCAACACCTCGATATAACGACAGTTCACTTGGCATCGCTGCAAGGATTCCAGAACAGCCCAGGTTTCAACAGAGTCAAAGGCCTTCTCATAGTCCACAAAAGCCAGACACAGGGGCTGATTATATTCTTCAGACTTCTGTATAATCTGCCTCACTGTGTGAATGTGGTCTATGGTACCATATCCTCCGCGAAACCCGGCCTGTTCCGGTGGCTGGAACTCGTCGAGTCTCCTGGCGAGACGATTCGTGATCACTCGTGAGAAAAGCTTATAGACATGGCTCAGGAGCGAGATGGGCCTGTAATTTTTAAGGAGAGTTTTATCTTCCTTCTTAAAAAAGAGCACCACCAAGCTCCCGCTCCACGCCTTTGGAGTTCATTGTGAAGGATGGCGTTGAAGAGCTTCTGCAATTCCTGTATAACAGGGGCTCCTCCAGCCTTCAGAAGCTCAGATGTAATTCCGTCCTCACCGGGGGCTTTTCCATTTCTAAGCTGTCTCAGAGCTAACACGATCTCGTCTTGACTGATGTCTGGCAGTTCGTCGGTGTAGTGGCGTGTCAGGGTGGCTCTGGAATCGTGGACATCTCGTCGGGAACGAGGGGCATGTGCAGCGTATAATCGACCATAGAAATCCTCTATCTCGGAGGTGATCTCCGGCTTCGACAATACGGTCCTCCCGTCGTGCGTTTTAAGCTTCGTCAGGTGGCTCCTGCCAAGCTGCTGAGTGAATACTTTGGACCCTCGGTTTCGCTCAATCGCCTCTTCAATGAGGCGTGTGTTGGAGCTCCGAAGGTCGCGCCGTACCATCTTCGCAATTTGCTTGTTCAGGTCTGACCTCTCCGACGAAGTCGCTTGGGTGGTTTCCCGTCTTCTTGTCATCAGCCCGAGAGTCTCAGCCGAGAGTTTGGATTTCTTGCCAGTACGCTGTTTTTTGCAGAACTTAATGCCTTCGTCCCTCAACGTTTCGACCAGATTGTGTAGGGTCTCGTTAGCGTCATCAGTGGGTTCCAAGGCAACAAATCTGTCCCCGAGAAGCTGCTGGAATTTCTCGGTGCCCGCCATGATTTGAATTGCGTTAGGACGGAGCGTGGACTTTATCAGACGGTGTCTTTCAAGCTTCAAGTTGATATTCAGAGAGCCTCGCAGGAGTCGGTGATCAGATCCGGTATTGAACCTGTTGATCACTGAGACATCTCTGAATATGTGCTTGCTATCCGTCATGATGAAGTCGATCTCATTTTTGGTCACAGTGTCGGGACTTTGCCATGTCCACTTCCTTTGAGGCTGTTTCTTAAAGAAGGAGTTCATTAAGAACAGCCCCTCTTTCTCGAAGAAGTTGACAAGCATTTGCCCCCTGTGATTCCTAACTCCATAACCATGCGGTCCTATCCGGGATTCGTTGCCAGTCTGGCTTCCCACCTTGCCGTTAAAGTCCCCCATAACAACGTTGAAATGAGCCTTAGTGGTGTTATGCAAGGCTTTGGATATGTCTTCGTACATATCCTCCACTTCATCATCTGAGTGTGCCGAGGTCGGTGCGTAAACCTGAATGAACTTCATGCTGTAACGCTTGGACAGCCGAATGATCAGGTACGCTACCCTGGTCGACACACTGGAGATTTCTTCAACGTTGTTCGAGAGGACCTTATTGACGAGGAAGCCTACGCCGCCCTGGGATGTTTTATCACCCTCGCGAAAGTAGAGAAGATGGCCCGAGTCTAGGGTTACGGTGTCCTCCCCCTCTCTACGGACTTCACATAACCCCAGAACATGCCATTTTATGTTCTCTAACTCCACTTCCAACTGCTCTAGATGGTGGTCCTGCCTCAGAGTGCGTCCGTTAAACGTTGCCAGGGTCAGTTGTTTGTGGCAGCCTGAGGTAGCCCGGTGATTGTTAGCACCCCCTGCCCCGCCGTTACCATGGCCGCTGCCATGGCCAGGAATAGCGAGGCGGCCGGGAACTAGGGGCCATTTCTTTCTTTGTTTTATCATAAGGGGGGGTAGTGCCCATAATCCCCACGCTGGGCATGCGGGTTGGGGATCGCAGTTCAGTGTGTGGTTGTTCTACAGAGGGCGCTGCTGCCCGCCCCCCGGTTTTGTCCCTTTGTCGCCTCTTACGACACCCACGGGAAGAGTTTGGGTGGTGCAATTCTAGGCCGGCACCGCACGGCACAAGAATGCAACCTTTTTTTGAAAAAATAAATAAAAATTCTTCTATGTTCTATTTTAATGATGTAAATTGAAATAGATTCGTGATTATTAAAACAATTATAAGGTGAAAAAAATATATAAAACAAACAAAATGAAAATAAATTATTAAGGAGAGCATTTTTTCAAGATTTTTCGTATTTTTATTAAAAAAAGTGGTGGCCAAAAAAAAATTTTTTTTTTTTTTGAAGTGTTGGAATCACATAATATCAATTAAAAAAGCTTTTTATGATAAAAAAAATCATGCATTTAAGGGTTAATAATAAGATATGCATATAAAAATCATGTAACTAACATAGACGTTAATACTAACACATTGAGTCTTGGTCACTTTAATAAATAAATATTCTATTCGATTCTATATTTTATTTTAAAGCGAGTTTATATTTGCAAGTAAAGTGCTAATTCAACATATTTTCATTTGATAAAACATACTTCTAGGTGTTTTCCCTTTGTTGCCTTGACTTTTCACTTTCGTTTCCTCCATTTTAACTGGCTGGATTTGTAATTTGTCATCTTCTGCAAAATTATTACATAAAATCATATATTTTAAGAATTCCAAATAACATTAAATTAAAATAATACTTTTACATTCTACATCGAGGAGCTCGATGGCGCAGTGGTTAACACGCCCGGTCTGCGAGTGCTGAGGTTAAGCAACTTTCGCAAAGGCCGGTCATCGGATGGGTGACCAAAAATTTATCATCTCGAGCTCTTCCGTGCTTTGGAAGGCACGTAAAGCCGTTGGTCCCGGCTGCATTAGCAGTCGTTAACAACCACCAATCCGCACTGGGCCCGCGTGGTGGTTTATGGCCCGTTCTCCATATCCATCCAAGGAAGGCTCGTGCCCCAGCAGTGGGGACATACAATGAGCTGATGATGATGATGATGACTACATCTTGTTTTACAACTATATTTCGGTGTATTGTTTGCTGTAAGGACGCAACATAAGCACTTTACAAATTGTAAAATGTTGTCAAACGTGTCAGGATCGAAAAAAATATATTTTATAATAAATCTCAGTTTTTATATGTAAATGTAAATATCCAGTGGTGGACTTATAATTAGAAACACTTCATATGAATTATGAAAGTTTGAAGTCCACATACAATATTCGTGAAAATTTTATAGATTCAATATTTAATAATCATGCAACAATATAGCCACTCAATTAGAATACTCATAAAATACATACTCAAAAAACAAAACCATCCAATCACAAAAAGAGTTTAAAGCATACATAGCTTATTTTCTGTTACTGGCTGGTCTCGTGAGGTACAGTGATCGGAGTAGGTGGGACGATTTTACGTAATTGCATCACCAATGATCACAGAAAACATAATATGGATGAGCCAAAATAAAAAATAACAATATTGTTCGTTTAGGTATAGGTAGTCTAAGAGAGGTAGTAAAACGAATAAAAAGATTTTTTTACTATCAGGGGTGCCAAGTGCGAGTTTCATTCGGCATTCGATCACATTAACGAAAACGAGAATTTGTATGGCAAAACGTTAACTCCTCTCGTATGTCGCCAGGAGGCGCTGCTTCAATGCCATACTAATTTTCGTTTTCGTAAACGTAATCGAATGAATACGGATGGTAAACAAAACTCACACTAGGCACCCTGATCGAAAGTAACATACTTTTTATGCTAATTAATGTGTAACCTTTAGTTAACATTTTTTGTAAATAGTTTTATAATTATTTATATATAATTTTACGCAAATAATGTTTGCAAACAAATTCCCAAGCGGGATTCGAAACCGCACCCCATGACATGCGTAATATGCCTAATTCTTAACTGATCTTTCAATATTTGTAAAAATATTAAGATCAGACGTTATTGACGTACCTAGTTGTCGACATTGAATAGGGCTTCTTTAGCTTACAGAGTACTCGTAGATAATGTTGATTAGTTTCGGCGAGTTGGATTGAGCCACGATAGCATAGTTGGCAGTGCACCTGACCCGGTATGTCATGGGGTGCGGGTTCGATCCCGCTCGTGGAAGTTTTTCAATATTTTGTCTTTTTTTAAATAGTTTTAGAAAACCCCTTTGGAATTGTTCTTTGATAGTAAAAGTAAAGATAAAATGAAACAAACAGGTAAAAATCATCACATCAGATCTAATAATTTTAAAATATCAGAAAAAAGTCTTAATTAAAAAAATATTGGAATTCCGAAGGGATATCCATATTAATATACACGTTTCAGATCACTGACCCCAAATCGTCCTACCTACTCCGATCATTGGTGATTGAAAAGGTGTACCTTTTACTAAACTTCCTAAAGAAAATTCAAAAGAAATTATGAATAGATATATTAAAATTAATTAATTAATTAAATAAATAAATAAATAGAAAGCCTCACCTTCGCTCTTTATACCGCTGATGTCGAAGTCATTTCCATGCACGTGATCGTTATAAACTGTAACCAAAGACAAGATGTGAAGCACACTCGACTTGTTGACTAAGTCGCAAACATTCAGTTTTAAACAAACAAATATAAATAAATAAAACATTAAAATAATAATAATATTAATAATAAATATTTTGATTTGATTTCATTTATACAAAGTAAAGTAAACAGCCTATAATTGTCCCACAGCTGGGCAAAGGCCTCCATCATTGAAATCAAGTCATCGCTACAATTGATGGGTAATGGCTTAATCCCCACGCTTGCCAAATGCGGGTTGGTTATCACAAACCCGGGCTATGCATCGGAAAATCCGAAATACATTTTGCTCTACCTGAGAATTGAACCCGGGACCTTCGAGTATCGACCCGAGCGCTCTGCCACTGGACTACAGTTACACAAAGTTTTTTTAAAAATATTTTTCATTTACTTTCAGAAAATAATTTACTTTCCTAAGAATTCGGAGCTTTGAAGATTTTGCAATTATCAAATTGACTAGTAAAAACCGTCGCGTTTACAAAAATATTTAAAAACAAAAAATAAACTCTAGTACTAACAAATAGTATTTTAAACCTATTATAATTTATATCGTCACATATATTAATGTAAGTTCAAATATTTTTATTTTCCAAGCGTCCGTCGTCGTCGCGTCGGGGGCCGCTAAAGTTTATAAAGTATTTTTCCAACAACAGCTAATTAATGATTACGAATTACATTAGGAACGAGCGATCTTAAGGGCGCACCCTTAAGATCGTAACGTAAGTGACAAGTGTCATATATTTTATTTGAAATGTCGTCGTCCATATTTATTTGATGCCGCGCGGCCATACTAATTTTGTGTGGGGAATTTAAGGTGTTCAATAAAAAATAATTATTTAAATAACCACTAGATGAATCGAAAATGTAGTCTAGCAATTTGTAGTTTATCCATTGATGATTGTTTAGACAAAATCAGAGGTACAATAATTTAGATAAACTATAAGAAATCTTTTGGCTGAGATGATGATGATGATGATGATAAGAAATCTACTAAACGCCGCCACTCGTTTTTATGATTTTTTGCCCAACTTTAAATGATATTGTAGAAAAAACTATAGCGTGTTATGAATTTATGGTTCTGGCAAATTGTAAACTCCCTATGATACTAAATATATATTTTGTTCATTTAATACGATAGTATTTTCAATTATATTTACTTAACCGTGACTGCATTTTTGGCATTTTTTGGTCGGCGCACCCTTAAGTTTCATGCATAGTCTACCTACGCTCTACGTACAAGTGATGCCGCGCGCGGCGAGCTCGGTGTGCGGTATGCGGCGCGGGGGTGGGCGTCACCAAGTGCGGCGATCCGAACGGGCAGACACGTGAGATATATCTACTCATGTGACGTGACGTGAGGGCAGACGACGTTGACGGTTGTGTCGATTTTGCGAATTTTTCGAAGTAAATTCTTTTGTTGCAATCTGCGACTACACCTTTTTTTCTCACTTAGCGGGCCCCCGACGCGACGACGCTTGGAAAATAAAAATATTTGAACTTATATTATGTGACGATAATAATTATAATAGGTTTAAAATACTTTTTGTTAGTTTTTAGAGTTTTTTTTTGTGTCGGGAGGTTTTTAAATTTTACTTTTATTTTGTCCTTTTTAAAGTAGATAATTACAAATATTAGGAAGGTATTTATAGTGATTAGTTAGTTGAGTTAGTAACTTAGTTAGGTACTAGGTATCATATTAGTTTTAATTTACTAGATTAAGTTTTAATTAAATACTCTAAGGTTAGGATAAATATTACCATGTTCTTTCAATATTATTGAAGTTGTAGTGGAGTGCGCCACTTAACATCACATGGCGACCCTGCCAGTTGACGTTGGACATGGAAGGTAGTCAGATCCCCTCATCAACTATTAAAGAGCTGCTGATCTTCAAACGGCTGATCAGGTCATGGTTACCTTACCATATACTTTCAATATCATTGAAGTTACACGGTACCAAATTTCGATTCGATCGGACATAAGGAAGTTAGTCAGATCCCCTTATCAACTAAAAAAGAGCTGATGATCTTCAAACGGCTGTACAGATTTTCATGAAACATGATGGCTAAGAACACTCGGGATTAAATTATCTATGACACAAAAAAAACTAAACGAAAATCGGTTCATCTGTTTGGGAGCTACGATACCACAGACAGATACAAAGACAGACACGTTAAACATATAACACCCCTCTCTTTTAGCGTCGGAGGTTAACAAACCAAAATACCTGTATTTTCATTTTTTTCTTCTGGATTGTCACATTCGATTTCTATTTCTGTAAAAAGAAATATAGAAATTATAAAAGCTAACTCAATATCAAATTTTTCAGATGCAATACATTAAGGTTGGTAAGTTCATAGTTCATAGTTATTTATTCCATAAAACAAATTACATTGTATAGGAAATTACATCAAAATAAAATAATACAGATTACAATAATATAATTAATTACATTGACCCAATTATAATAAATAAATTAGCAAATATACAATAATTCATAATTAACTTAATAATAAGTAAATAGAAATATCTAATTATTTTTAATAAACTCTTTTTTTAATTATTTGATCCTGTTAGTGCAAAAAAACAGTTACGTAATGGCAATCAAAATTTATAATAGGCTACATGTAATAGGCTACATGTAATAGGCTACGTGTTTTTAAGGCAAAACTAAAGAAATGGCTATTTAATAAATGCTTTTATTCCTTGCAAGAATACTTTAGCCCCTCAGCTCTTTAGAACAATATACTGCAACTCAGGTTTTTCCCTTATTATTGTACTCGTATAGTTTTTTAATCCAGTTTTGCGTACCAGCTTCTGGTGAAATATGTGAACGAAATAAAAAGTCTTTGTCTTTGTCTTGAGGCTTGTCTTTGAGACTTGAGGTCCCGGATTTGATTCCCAGGTAGGGTAGAGCTTGTTATAAGTCCACCTGGCTAGCTGTCCTGTCACTACCTAAGTATGACGCCATAACATCAATGTTTGTAGCATTGTTGTGTTCCGGCAGTTAAGGGATAAGATAGCCAGTGCCTCAGTAGTTGAGGATTTTACTTTTATTTTTATTTTTGACCAATTTTAGAGAGCTGCCCTGCCACGTGCGACGGGTCGCATGTTAGCAACATTAGTTCGATTTCTCACTTAGTTCGACTCACTCACGCGCCGCGCCGCGTTCGCGTATTGTTGCGTCGTTCGTTCGCACATTTAAGAGCGTTTACGCCGCACACTAGCGCCACTAATGAAAAAAAAAACATATCTAGTAATTAGAGATAGAAAATCAAATTATGCTCAACAAACTATTTGAATGAAGTAATTTAGCATTTTTACGTCACCTAATTAACACCTCAAATGTTATGGTTTAGTTAAATAAGACGTTACGGCCACTTTTAACTATAACGCCATATTTAACTAAACCATAACATGTCAGGTGTTCATTAGGTGACGTAAAAATGCTAAATTACTTCATTCAGATAGTTTGTTGAGCATAATTTGATTTTCTATCTCTAATTACTAGATACATTTTTTTCATTGGCGGCACTAGTGTGCGGCGTAAACGCTCTTAAGTATGATATTTATTTAACCAAAATGAAAGCATATTGCTTCGCAATGGGCTGCCTTAATAATAGTAAAAAAAGAACCAAACCTCACGTTTTTCACACTTCCAAACGACATCGAAAGGTAAGAAGAATGCTTACCTACCTAGTTAGCATTTAGTAACTAGTCCGTTTATTCTTAGGTACTTGTCTTATTTGCTAAACAATCTTCACCCAACTATTAACTTGTTGAATTAATAATCAGGTTGGTACTTACTTACCTACTTACGAAACTGTTTACTAAATAACTAAATAGGACAAGTAAGGATATACAATAACTAAGTACCTACCTGTCTAGTATGTGTACTTTAGGATAGGTACCTCCCTACCTAACTACCAAAACCAAAAGTTGACTTTTGTTATCTTAGGTGAACGCATATCTAGCAGCACCGCACGCACTGCAGTCGCCGCATTCGAATTCTTATATGAAGTTCTCACACACCCACCCGCGCCAGTTGCACACTTGCACAGAACTTCATATGAATTCGAATGAGGCGACATTTTTTTTATTTTTCACCTTAAATGTCTCCCGTATTTATTTACGTACCTAGGTACCTAGGTAGATTAATAAATATTATAGTACTTATAGCTAGTTTGATATGTAGGTACTTAGCTACTTACAAGTTCTGTTTACAAGATCAAGTTTAGCTTTGATAGTACTTATAAGTAGGTTGGTACCTGATTCTGTTTTTGGTAGGTACAGTCGACGGCACATGATATGTATATACTATGCATGTTGGCCTTGACTGTCTTTACGACGTAAGTTAAGTACCTACGTAATGTGTCGGAGTTCAACTGTTTAACTTGACGTGCTGTCGTGTGTACCTACTTACATACTTTTTTGTTTATGTCTTCTTAAGTTAAAGTATATACTTATGCAGACACTGAGATATTATATAATTCTCTAATCTACGAGTACATAGTATACTAACTACGCACGACAGCTCGGTAAGTTAAACAGTTGAACTACCTACGAAAACAGCTCTTTTAACGGCAATGGTACGGCGGCATAAAGACAGCCTCAAAGTCAACATGTATAGGTAGTCTGATGTGGCGTTGACTGTACTTACATACCTAGCCTAGGTTTATTTCAAACGTAATTTGTTCACATTTTAGTACACATTATAACTTGTAATAAATTAAGTATTCAGATGAATTATTATTTAAAAGAAGACAACCCTGAAGTCGTTAGAAGAGATAAGAGCTACGCGACAGAAAGAGAGGGAACGTCTAGGCGAATATAACTGTAGGTAAGGGAGCAGTGTGCAACCTGAATTGCACTTTATTGTGTCTTAGCAAGAGTCGCTATTTATTTAAATTACTTTGCGGAGTGAATTTTTTGTACTTGTACTAGTATTCTGTGGCCAAGTGCTTAGTTATAAGAAATAAAAAAACTAAAACTAATCTAAAAATGTGTATATACTCACTAAACGATTGTGTGATTTCTTTTGTGATGTTAAAATCTAAATATTCCTGGTTGTCTGTTAAACAAAAAAATATATTAAGTTCATTTATTTACATATCCATAAGCATAAATTTTACTAGAAAAAGTCAACCAGCCACAGGAAGCTCGAGTGGGAATCGAACCCACGACCTTTGGATAACTGGTCCAATGCTCCGACAGCTGAGCTACCAAGGCCCCAGAAGACTCGTTGAAATTTTCTAGTAGTTTGTGATTTACACTGCAAGCCAGTGGTGTTACGTCACTGTGAAGTTACTACCCTCACAGTTGAAAGAACACTTGTGCAAGTATTTTAACAATCGATACAGAAGTAATTTTATATAATATTTAAAATATTTATATTTAAAGGAATTGACGTAATTACGGAACTACGACGGCGTCCTTAGGCTGCCGGTTGATTTTTACTAGTAAAATTTTATCTTGTAACATAGCATTGTTAATGCAAAATTCATAATAATATAAATAACTATTCAGTTCACAATTAATAAATAATGAAAAGATAAACAAATTAATTAATGTAACGCGCACCCTATTAAAATACTGCTGTCTATAGCATAAAACATTGACTGTATCAATGTAAAAGTACGTTTTATATTAATTAATTAATGGATGGATGAATAATAATATAATCTATAATAATCACGTTTATTTCACCTCACCTCACCAGTTATAAAAGGTACTGTTGACTGTAGATAAATATGATATGTATATGTTTGGGGTTGCATCCCAGTTAACCATTTTCGATCTTAATTTTTGTGATGTATCCTTGTATTTTTATTGTTTGTTAATGTACCTAAGTAAATGATGAACTATGTGAATGTTAGAGATATGTGAGCACCTGTTTCACAAATCACTAGGTCTCCACCCTACGCCCTACGGAGATTGACAATAAACTTTAGTACCTATCCAAAAAAATAACAATTTACTTAATAATTTGATGTCAGTTACTCTGTTGGAATGGTGAGGAAGTGGAATTGTCATAAGCATGTCATGATGTAAATGAATTTGAATTAAATAATATTAAAAATCTTAAAATGTTCCTACCTGCACTATCAATGCTATCTACTTCAATTTTAATAAATTCATTGTTCACTCTAAAAGCCAGTTCATCTGAAACAAATAATTACAATAAAAATCATTATATCACTTAGTACAAAGTAAGAAACTGCAAGAAACTGCACAGCTGTAACAGAAGTAATGACATTTACAAAAAAAAGTTTATAGAAATTGTAAATATATTGTAGTTGGGTGAACAAGTTGCTCTCATTGTTTTTATTGTGATTATTGAATATACAGTGATTTCCCACATGGATTCATTATAATTTTGAACTTTGTCACTTATAGTCTCAGTGCAAGTGTTATAACAGCATATTTTCTAATTTAAATGCCTTAAAATATCAAGATAAGCTTACGTTTGACAGTGCACAGTTTTCGAAATTTTTGTGTATACCCTCAACTCGATCACATTACTACAGATTCATTCAACTCAAATTGACAACTCAATACCATAGAAAACCATAGCCAGTGTTGCCAGTCATCAACGGAAACTACCATTTTGGGGGTTTTAAAGCACCAAGGTTATCATAGCACCAAGTCATCATGAGTTCCAAAACGAAAACCAAGATTGCTTCTCCAACAGAAAAGTGCTTTAAATGTAATAAAACCCCTAGCGACAAGAAGCTGACTGTCACTTGTGACTGTTGTAAAAGTGTCTTGTGCGGAGACTGTCACGGATTATCACCAACAGAAATAAGAGTGTTTGAGCTTAAAACGGTTGCACGCGTTGTTACATTTTTATGCGATAACTGCAAATCTTCTATGACCCAGCTGCCTCTAATACTAAAAAAGCTGAATGATTTGACAGAGGAAGTGCAACAATTACGCGTCCGCCAAAATATGGTTGCAACTGAGGCTGCCATCCAAGAGTTGTCCGAAAGGGAAAATAGAGCTCGTAACATCATAATCTATGATATCCCTGAGTCAGCTTCTGACAAGGTCGATCAAAGGATAGAACATGACAACCGAGAGTGCGCTAAGTTGATACAAGGAATAACTAACAGTGTAAACTTATCTGGAGTGAAAATGTTCCGTTTGGGTGCACCAAGGTCGGACGGCAATGCTCCACCTCGGCCTCTGAAAGTCATCCTGAAGAACAAAAGTGAGGCAATAAATGTCTTACGCAGCAAAGGGAAACTATCGAAACCATCATCTGTCAAGGCGGACCTCACCCCATTGCAACGAGAGTATTTAAAATACTTACGAGAGGAGCTTGACCAGCGAACGGCCAACGGGGAAAATGATCTCACAATCAAATATGTTCAAGGCCATCCGAAGATAATTAAAGCTAGACCCGTATTTAGCTCCCCAAAAAACTATTGACTCGATCATTCAACCCAGTATCACAGAACAAACTACCTTCGGCACTGATTACGATAACCATATTTTACACAAACATACAATCTATAAATTCAAAACTGGATCTATTTATTTCGAGAGTGAACTCTATAAACCCTACCCTGATTGTAATTACTGAAACGTGGCTTAAACCAAATTTACCCAACACAATGATAAATATACCTGGATATGACCTATACCGTGATGACCGTATTGCTAAACGAAGTGGTGGTGTGGCAATATATGCTTCCCGTGAGGTCGACGGCGTTTTAATAAAACCTAATAACAACTATTGTGATAAACATAAAGAGGTAGAACGCTTATAGCTAGAAGTAAATGTTGCTAAAACCAAATTTCTGATATGTGGGTTGTATAGAGGACATGATTCAACCATGGAACAAGATAACCTATTATTAGGGGAACTTCAAAATGCTTCAGAATCTAATGTAGTGGCTATATTCGGCGATTTTAATTACGGTGGAGTAAAGTGGTTGAACGAAGACGATGGATATATAACTCCATTAGAAACTAATTTTATAGAGTGGTACAAAGATAGTAATTTGGAACAGTTAGTGGACAGACACACTAGATTTAGACCAGGAAATAAACCATCTTTATTGGACCTAATTATGACAAACGACGAAACGCTAATTGCAACCATAGAATACCAAACTCCTATTGGGAAGAGCGACCACTCCTGCATGATTGTTTCAATGCAGTTTCCAATAATTGAACAAGCTGTCAAACCACAAATTCGATTAAACCATAAAAGAACTGATTATGATAAAATGAACACGTTGTTGCACAATTTGGAAACATTGGGAGACTTGAGTTGTTCGAAGACCCAATATAGACATTTTACCGACACTATCATGAAAGCAATTAACGAGTGTACGCCAAAAATTAAAGTTCGATGTGGAGCACCAGACAAGCCATGGATATCAAAAGATACAAAAATTCTTATCAACCAAAAACACACCTTATGGACAAGATATATTTTGACCGGACTTGACGAGACATATCATGATTATAGAAAGGTAAACAATAGGCTGGCAAATAAAAACAAAACAGCTCGAATTGCTTATGAGAGTGAACTTCTGATTGCTGGACCGAAAAAATTCTACTCATACTTAAGCAAACAAGTATCATCAAAAGTTAGCATACCAACTGCCCTACGTAATAAGCAAGGCCTAACTGTTACTGGATCACAAGAAATAGCTGAACTATTCGCAGAACAGTTCTCGAGTGTTTTTCAAGAGGAACCATTGGATCCACTGCCTGACTTAAATCCAAATCTACTGGTTGATGATTCTGTAGCTGATATTATATTTACTTACGACATTATTAAGAACGCGCTGAAAGAGATGAATACAGATTCTTCACCCGGTCCTGATGATATTCCAGTGGCTGTTTAGCAAAGATGTAACCTTGTTGAAAGTCTAGCACTTATTATGCAAACGTCCTATGACACTGGAATTCTACCAGACAGTTGGAAAAATGCCATAGTCACCCCAATATTTAAAAAAGGAAACAAGCTCGATCCTGCCAATTACAGACCCATAAGTCTAACTAGTGTGGTCTGCAAGTTAATGGAGAAGATCATAGTGAAATTTATCAGAGACTTTCTTGCCGAAAACCGAGTTATTCCTGAGCACCAACACGGTTTTTATCCGCGCCGCTCAACGGTGACTAACCTGCTTTCATGTTTGTCATTGTGGGTCGAACAATTTAATACAAGACAACCCACAGACGTCATCTATCTTGACTACGAGAAGGCGTTTGATAAAGTTCCCATAAAAAGGCTACTGCATAAACTATCACATGTAGGAATACGAGGCAAACTTCTCAGCTGGATAGAGGCATTACTGCAGCATAGAACCTTTCAAGTAAGAATAGGTGAAGAACTGTCGGGCCAGCGTGAAGTACTCAGTGGCGTGCCGCAAGGCTCCGTCCTCGGCCCAGTATTGTTCATTATTTACACATTTGACCTTCCACACGCCGTGCAGAGCCACATCAGTATTTTTGCGGACGATACAAAGTTATTTGGGAACCCACTGCTTGATTATGATAGACTTCAATCAGATCTAAATGCCATAGCATACTGGTCAAAGAAATGGCTTCTCAGCCTTAATGCCACGAAATGCACGGTCTTGCACATAGGGAATCGGAATCCACATCTGTCTTATACCCTAAATGATGTTCAACTTTCTGAAGTCAAAATTCAAACGGACTTAGGAGTAAAAGTTTCGGAAGACTTAAAATGGGAGGAACATATTTCTACTATAACAAAAAAAGCTAAAAGCTTGATCTATCTAATAAAAAAAGCATTTGGTGCCTTAAACCGAGAAATGATGCTGAAGATCTATAAAACCTTTGTCCGACCCATTTTGGAGTACGCATTTCAGGTTTGGAGTCCCTACTTTGCCAAAGACATTGAGCAATTAGAAAAAGTGCAGCGAAGCATTACCAAGATACCCAGATCGTTGAAACGACGCACATATGAGGAACGGTTGGATGCGCTTAGCCTTACAACCTTGCAAGACCGCAGGAGCCGCGGAGACTTGATTGAGACCTATAAAATACTAAATGGGCATTACGACCTCAATGACATACACATGATCTTCGAAAGAAATGAAAACAGACATCTCAGAGGTCACAGTTTCAAATTACGTACCCGTGTTGCTAACAGCAATCCCTATAAACATTTTGTATGCAACAGAGTGGTAAAAGAGTGGAATAAGCTCCCAGATGATGTTGTCTTAGCTTCTAACATCAACCAATTCAAAAACAGACTAGACAGATATTTAAAAAAAAAAAAGAATTAAATGATACTATAGTACATTAGACGATCAGGATACAGGCACTATCAGTTGTGGCAACTGCTTGCCTGTCAAAATAATAATAATAATAATAAATACATGGTGAGGGTTCAAATCCCCTTTGTAAAAACATTTTAAACACTTTTTATCACCATTGTGGCATAACAGTGCTGCATTAGCAGTGGTTAACAACCTCCACACCGCACTAAGCCCACGTGGTGGCTTAAGGCTTGTTCTCCCTGTGGTGTAAACATTCATAGGGTAGGCTTGTACCCCAGCAGTGGGTCAGAAAATGAGTGAGAAATGAGTGTGTGTGAATGAGTGAGTGATAGTGATGATGGCGATAATGTGGTATATAGATAGAGAATTCAACATACTATTGCAGTACTCTTCAAACTTCTTCTCACACATTAGCACTTGCTTCTTGAACTGGGCAACGTCACGCAGACGCACAATGCACTCATCACAGATTGTGTGGCTCACTTCTAATGATAGCTGCATTATCTATAAATTAGCAAAGAAAATAACCTTATACTGTACTTACTTTTAAATTATGCTTTACAAATGCACAGGCCCTCATTAATGTAGTTCATTGGAATTGAAGCCTACAGAATATCTATACTTTATGTTACAAAGTTAGATCAAGAACTAGTCAGTTCATCAGATACACTTGCCTATTCTTTGATTTTAAAAATTCTTAGTGGCTCTTAGGTCTTAGTGTACAACCCAAGAGGATTTCTAATTGGCATCACTATTTGTAAGTCTCCAAACTTAACTAGATTCACCAATCATGCTAGCTAAGTCTAGAAGGTGGAGAACCAGACGAAAATCTACCTCTACACTGTTTATAGTTAGGAATGTTTAAGTTATTCAAATCGATAAATATCTACATACATACTATCACGACCTTCTCCCAAGAAGGGCTAGACATAGCGCTGCTATCAGCTAAATTACGGACCCAGGACAAAAACTTCAAAAACTCAGGACATTTGGGTGAAATAGATTAATATTTTTAGATATCTTTATAATTACAATAAAATAAAAACATAGTCACGTCACGTCACGAGACTCACAAAAGCGCGGATATATTTGCCGCTCCGAATAACTATGAAATGCTGTAATTGATTGCTGATCATTCCATTCTATCAAGTTAATCGGATTTCCCCTGACATAAAAGTTAGTGATCTCGACGCCACATTTAGCGCAAAGTAGGGTTCCGAGGTAGAATCATCGATTTAGAATACCTAGATACACCAACAACGCCTCACACGCGGCTTGAATCAATTGTGCTAAAAACGCGTTCTAGCACAATTGCACTCGTAGTCGTGCGTCGATCACCGTCAAGTCAACATGCTTAAGTGCTCCGTGAAAAAGTGCAAAAATAATACTTCAAATAGCTTAAAAAAGGATGGGGTTTCGTATTTTTGCTAAGTATTCATTCAAGGTTTCATAATGTAATGAATTTGTGGCTAAATTTACCTTCTATCTAAGTAAAAACATATTTTTTCTAAAATAGTTTGAATAAATCGCTTACGCGGTTGTCCCTTTCCCTCGCGTGACGCTATTCACGTGTTAAAAGGGACGAAAGATTCATAAAAGTAGAACATAGTTAAATACTAAATATTTAAAGCCGCCTGTTTAGTTTTTTTTAAAGTTAGTTTTGTAGTCCACATCTTTTGGCGGTATGTTGGTTTGTTTCTATGGAATTAAAATTAATAAATATTTTTCAGCTACTATAATAAATACTCAGATCAAAGCGAAAATAATAATTATTTATGACCGATAAGTACTGTAAGAACCTACTGTACTTCTACTGATATTTGTCAAACATTATTTTTTACATGCTTTGTATTAAATTGCAATGCATGTATGTATGTAGGTATGTACGTAAGTAAGTATGTTTGTATGTATGAATGTACGTTTGTTCGGGTCAAATCTTAAAATGAATTTTAAAGCAGTTATCCTCCTCAACCGATTGAGCTTTTTTGCAAACATATAAAGTCCGTTGAAAATGTAATATGATGGTACCATCTAGCTGGTCTGATGATGGAGACAGAAGGTGGCCATAGGTAATGACGTAGGCTGCAGTAGGCGGACAGATTATTGTGAAAACAACGATCGTTGGCCTAAGTAGTAGTAAACAAGTTCGGTGACCGCATTAGGTGAACGAAATAATGTAATTGCCATTTTGGCTATGTTGGCGGTTTGTGTGTAATGGTAAATTTTTTAACGATGCAAATACTGCGATGTCTAATGCACATGAAGCTATTTAAAAATACAAATGCTCATACAAGTGATCAATTTCACCATATTTATAAACTAACAAAATCAGCAGTTCAGACATATGTGGATGTGCGTCTGCATTATATTTGTAAAAAAGAAAACATTTAAAAAAATACATCGAAACAACAAGTTAACAATATATTAAATTTTATTTCAGGGTACATAAACATATATGTTTTAATAATAAGTTATTTGTTTTATTTTTACTATAATTTATAAAAAAATAGTGCAACTAGCATTACACCAATTTTATAAATTGTACAATACGTACATGAAAATAATTTTGTTGAACACGACTCCACTTACTCTGTTCCTACAAGAGGCGGAGATCGTTAAATTTTACGACTTTCGCGATGATCGCATTTTGTAATGTCACAACCGCCTAACGCGTGCAACCTTATAGTTATCTTATAGTTATCGGAGACTTATAGTTATCTGCGTTAGCAGATGGACGTGCCTTCTGCACAATTTAAAACGGCTTAAGCCGTGTTCCGCCACGATGTCCGGTGTAGCCAACCAGGAGAATGGGTCTGGGCAGTTGAGGCGCTCTGTGTAATCGCCGATGACTGCTCGTCACCGCCGCATCGGGTGCCTGGCTTCGGAGAGCAGCGGGATCCGAAGCACGGTGCCGCCGCTGGCCGACCGTAGGAAGTTGGGGGCCCAAGTAGCGGGTTAGCCACCTGTCAAAGGCTGCCCCGCCACCTCACGAAAAATCCCAGATTGCTCTACCTTGCCGGTTGGCGACCGGATGGGAGGACCAGGTAGCCATTCTGGGGGGGTTCGGGCGTCCCCGCGGTCTCCGCGTCAGGCTCCTTTCCGTGCGGCGGTGGCGAGATTGACATCTGATGGGCGGGATGCCTCCTCGCCCAACTGCCACTCTCCTCCTATTCACTCTCCCAAACAAAAATTATGTCAAAGAAATTAAGGAAAAACGTTAAACAGCGGCTGCACGTCCTCCCACTCAAAGTGCACCTCTCAAACATCCGAGGACTGCACTCAAATCTCGAACCTGTCCACCACCACCTTGAGACAGAAAAACCGCAGCTGTTATTCCTTACTGAGACGCAGATCAGATGTCCAGCTGACACGACGTACCTCAGATACCCTGGGTATTCTCTGGAGCACAGGTTTATATCTCGTGCCGGAGTCTGTGTGTATGCTCGTGATGACATCTGTATCAAGCGTCTCAAGAACCTTGAAACGTCCAGTCTCTCTGTCCTGTGGCTCCTAGTGGACACAGGCCATGAACAAATCCTATATGCCTGTGTATACCGTTCGCATAGTGGAGACCATGAGACAACTCGATTGTGTGACCACCTTAGTCAAGCGGCAGATGCGGGTCGAGAGTGTTATCCATCAGCTCAGTTAGTCATCCTAGGGGACTTTAATGCCCACCATCAAGAGTGGCTGTTCCCATACCAGCTGACCGACCATGCTGGGAGAGAGGTGCGTAAATTAGCATTGTCACTAGATCTCACTCAGCTTGTAAACTGTGCGACGAGAGTGCCAGATGTCGACTCACACACTGCCAATTGCTTGGACCTTCTGCTGACCACAGATCCAGACAGATACTCAGTAACAGTTTCTGCTCCACTGGGTACTTCTGATCATTGTCTGGTTAAATCTGTATCCGTTTATTCCCCACCTGAAAATTGCCCTTGTGGCCCAAGACGGGTGTGGCGATACAGGTCAGCAGATTGGGATGAAATGCGTCACTTTTTCTCGTCCTACCCTTGGCGGAGGGTTTGCTTCAATTCAGGAGATCCGACGAGCTGTGCTGAAGCCGTTACCGCGGTGATACGGCAGGGTATGGAGTATTTTATACCGTACTCGGACGTAACATCACATGGCAAAGCTCGCCCGTGGTTTAATACTGACTGTCGTAGTGCTGAGGCGCTGAAAGTGTCTGCTTATTCCGCATGGGCTGAAGCTCGAGCTCGCAAGTCTTCGAATACTCGTTTTCTGAAGAGAGCCTTTAACCAAGCCGCCAAGTCGTGTAAAAGGACACTACGCAGAGCTCGATTCAACCACATAAGCCGGATCGGGGCTAAATTAGCCTCTTACCCCCCAGGTAGTAAGGTTTTTTGGTCCCTGGCAAAAGCGGTTGAATCCAATTTCAGTCGGCCATCCCTACCACCATTGCTGAAGCCTGACGGTTCTCTTGCCCACTCTGCGGAAGAGAAAGCAAATTTATTTGTCTCTCTTTTTGCGGAGAATTCGCGTCTGGACTCTGCTGAGAAAACTCCACCAATCTCATCTCGTGCTGACTGCTATATGGCAGAAGTGCGCATTCACCAGAAAGAGATCCTAAAAATCCTGCAGACCCTGGACGTGAACAAGGCGAACGGACCTGATGGCATACCAGCAATAGTTCTGCGTTCATGTGCTCCCGAGTTGTCTCCACCCCTCACACGCCTGTACCGCCTCTCACTTGAAACAGGCATTGTACCGGAGTCATGGAAGCTTGCTAACGTGCAACCCGTGCCCAAAAAAGGCAGTCGAGCTGACCCTGCTAATTATCGACCCATCTCAGTCACGTCCATACTCTGTAAGATTATGGAACGTGCACTGAATAATAAACTCCTGGCTCATTTGGAAGGTAACGATCTCCTCAGCGACCGCCAATATGGATTCCGCCGAGGCCGCTCAACTGGGGACCTTCTAATATATGCCACACATCTATGGAGTGAGGCCATTGAGAAATACGGAGAGGCCCTTGCGGTGTCCCTCGATATCTCAAAGGCCTTTGACAGGGTTTGGCACGCGAGCCTTATAAGCAAGCTCCCATCATTTGGTCTTCCTGCTAACTTTTGCGCTTGGATATCTGATTTCCTGAAGGGAAGATCGATACGCGTTGTCCTCGACGGCTACTCATCGGACCAAAAGGCTATCGATGCCGGTGTGCCTCAGGGATCGGTTCTATCCGCAACCCTATTCCTGCTTCATATAAACGACCTGCTTGTGCCCGGTACCTTTGGGTACGCAGACGATAGCACCGTTGCGGATAGATACATGTCGAGTGCAGGGGCTGGCAGACAAGATGTCGACTCTTGTCGAGAGGCCATGGTTAGCCGCTTGAACGAAGCCCTCCAAGCAGTATCCGATTGGGGCGATGCCAATTTGGTCACATTCAACGCTGCCAAAACACAGGCTTGTTTGTTCTCAGCTAAGCGGAGCCCATTTCACCTGGCTCCGACTTTCCGGAATGTGACTGTAGCTATGACTGACAGCCTACAGCTCTTAGGTGTTGAGCTCTCGTCCAACCTCAACTTCGGGCAGTACATCGAGTCCAAAGCAAAGACTGCAGCAAAAAAACTGGGGGTTCTCTCTAAGGTCAGGCGGTACTTCACGCCAGAACAGCTGCTCCAACTTTATCAAGCACAAGTTCGTTCATGTATGGAGTACTGCTGCCACCTTTGGGATGGATCAGCCAAATACCATCTGGCTGCTTTGGACTCGATTGAAAAACGAGCTAAGAGACTCATTGGTGACCCTGCCCTGATAGACGCCAAGCTGCAAAATCTAGAATATCGGCGTAGGGTGGCTCGTCTGTCGGTCTTCTACAGGATTCATTTCGGGGAGTGCGCGAAGGAGTTGCACGACCTAATCCCACCATCCACTTTCCGCTATCGGAGCGCGAGGCGCGAGTTCCATCCCTATGTTGTAGATATGCCACCTTGTCGCACGAGCCGATTCGGTTCAACTTTCTTAGTGCGTACAGCTAGGGAATGGAACGCGCTGCCTGCGAATGTGTTCCCTGAAAGGTATAATCTGGACCTCTTCAAGGCTAGAGTGAATAGGCTATTTCTAGGCAGGCATGTTCCATCCTCGACCGCACCGTCACTTAACATCAGGTGAGGTGTAGTCAAATGCCTGCCTATAACCAATAAAAAAAAAAAAAATATTTTATAAAAAATTAAATAGCAATAAATTCCGCGCCTAACTGTGCCAGTATTGCTTCCGCGTAGATCGGGGTCAGCGCATTGCGGTCATGCAGTTGTTGACAATTTTACTGTGGCATTAATTTGTGTTTATTTACGTAATAATGGAAAGTCCATTTAACCGGAGCAACATGACGTCCCGGAGCCCACCACGTAGACGGCAAAATGAAGAAGAACCCGTAGCGCCCACTATTGATGCAGTCTCGACTATGGAGATACAGAGCTGGCTGTCGAAAATCGAGCATTGCCTGAATGACATTTGCTCGATCTCTAACGACGGAAAGTTAAATTCAGAACAAAAGCTCAAAATCAGCAGCATTAGCAGGAGCGTTATGGGAGGTGTGTCTCAGTTGGCTGTTCAATATCAGTCACTGAAACAAAAATATATTTCGGCGCAGCTCACGATCAGCAATATAAACGAGCGAAAGGGGATAACCATCCAAATTGAAGACCAGCTCGAGGACCTTAAAGAATGTATCCGCTCTGCTCCTAAACCCACTAATCAGAACTCATCCTTTGCCGACATCGTAAGGAAAGGAAATAACTCTCTTGCCCGCCCCCTAAACACCAGCAGTGTCGTTGTCTATCCCCAGGATAAAGAAAAAACACAAAGAAACTAATCCAGACCGTAATTAAGCCAGAAGAGCTCAAATTACGTATACGGGGTATGCGAAAAACCAAAGATGGAGGCATAATTATTAGCGCGCAAGGTAAAGAAGACCTTAAGAAACTGAAGCAGTCAGAGCAGCTCAGAACTTCAGGGCTCAAGGTCGAAGAGACCAATAAGAGAAAGCCGAAAATAATTTTACTAGGGGTCCCCACTAATAGCACTGAGAAAGAAGTTTATGAATGCCTATACGAGCAGAATATATCGGACAAGTATCCACATATAAGCCGAGAACAATTCCTTAGTTCTATAAAACTTAGCCACAAATCTGGCAAAAAGGACGCTTCATTTTGCAATTTTATAATAGAGTTACCACCTGAATTAAGAAAAGTTCTCATAGCACAGGAGCGACTGTTCATTAATTGGACATCTTGTTCAGTCCGAGACTTCACACTTGTAACAAGATGTTACAAATGCCAGCAGTATGGCCATTCCGCGAAGTATTATCGTGAGACGGACTCTACCTGTGGACACTGTGGATGCGTCGGACACTCCATCAAAGAATGCAGCAAACACCATGAACCTGCCGCGTGTGCTACATGTAAGCGATTTAATAAGCCCAGCCAGCACAAAACGGGAGACGATCAATGCCCAGCCAGAAAAAGTGCAGAAATAAGGTACCAAAGTTCTATTGATTATGAAGGCGCCTAGAGCGCCGCATAGCAATCGTCTAGCAGCACAAGGATGGGTAATGTTACCAAAGACTTTCTAAAAGACATAGATTCCTCTTATGAACATGAATCAGTGATCTGTGACCCTCATACATGTTCTTCGGTTATTACTAGTAATAAGCATAATTATAATTTATTTTCACAAAACATTCGTAGCATTAACTGTAACTTTGATAGCATGTTAGTATTGTTAAGTCAAATTAATATAGATATTGATATAATAGTACTCACCGAATGCTGGCTCTCCTCGACATCCACGATCCCACAACTACAAGGCTATGAATCGCACACTACTAACAAAAGTAATGTTTTACAAAATGATGGTGTAACTTTGTATATAAAAAAGGACGGGAAAAATCACATCATTGAGGAACCTAACATTATAGATGCAAATTGTCTCATCGCAAAGATCAGTAGCGATACAGCAATTGTGGCTATATATCGATCTCCATCATATCATAATATCACTAATTTTCTACAATCACTTAATGAATTATTGACAAAACAGCTCTCTACATTTAAGAATGTGTTTTTAGTTGGCGACTTAAACATTGACATTAAATCGGGAAACATAGATCGCAATTCACCAGAGTATCTAACTCATGTTGCTTGTTTAGGCTACCTACCCACCTATTTGCTTCCAACTAGAATGGGAAATTGCTTGGACCATATTTTCGCTAAAACTAACATTCCTTTAAAAACTATAGTATTAACCTCTTCTGTGACAGACCATAATTCAGTGTTGTTGTGTTTACAAAAGCAATACTGTAAATCTTACGGAATTACTAAGCACCACAAGCTGCAAAACGCGGGAATTAAACATGACCTAGACAACCTAGACTTAGTGCCCTTTTACAATACGGATGACGTCAATGAGTCAACAGAGTATCTTATTTCATCGTCAACAAACATTATCGATGCCAATACGCGAACTATTGTGTTATCACGCCGTAAAAAAATTATAAAACCGTGGATAACTCCTGGGCTTTTACTCTGCATCAGACATCGTGATAAGCTGCATCAAAACGCTACTCTAGCACCCGAAAATGAGATACTCAAGGTTACTTATTTAAGATACCGTAATTTTTGTAATAAATTATTGAAGAAACTTAAACGCCAGTATGAAAGTTTAGAAATAAAAGACGCAGGTCAAAACAAGAAAAAATTATGGAAAGTTATCAAAACCATAACTAACACCACTAATACTAAATTATCCGCACATCAACTCATCGCAAACTCAGCTACTGCGGCGCAATCAGTTGACGCGGCAAATAGTTTCTTTGTTTCTATTGGAAAAAGTTTAGCTGAGAAAGCAAAACACCAAAACAATTATTCCTTCTCCTACACTTTGCCCCCATCATCGCCATTGTCAACATTGCACTCATTTGCTTTATTTAACACTGATGAAAATGAAGTAGAAAAAATTATCTTGACTCTTAGAAATGACTGCGCCACTGGCATTGATAAAATCCCATGTACATTTATTAAGAAATACAAACAGCACTTAATTCCGCCACTTACTTATCTATTCAACCAATGCATCTCAAAAGGTATTTTCCCACAGGCTTTGAAAAAGGCCGTTGTTCATCCGATTCACAAAAATGGAGATAAAAGTTTTATTAATAATTACCGACCCATTGCTTTACTACCTTCCATTTCCAAAATCCTAGAAAGATTAATATATAACCGACTTATTAAATACATAGAAGGAAAAGGACTCTTGGCCACGAATCAATACGGTTTTAGGCCTAACAAATCGACTGATGACGCAGTTCATGAATTAACTGATTATATTACAAGACAACTTGATTCCCGGAATAAATGCTTAGTTATATTCCTAGACCTTGCCAAGGCATTTGACTCAGTTTCAATTCCAATCCTCCTGGAAAAGTTACACAGGCTAGGTATAAGAGGTATACCGCATAGTCTTTTAAAAGATTACTTAACAAATAGGACCCAGCGAGTTAAGATAGACGGTATAGTAAGTAAAGAACTAACAGTCGAATATGGTGTTCCTCAGGGAAGTATAATAGGACCCTTACTATTCCTTATCTATATTAACGATTTATGCCTCCTCCCCTTTCAAAACAATAGTCAGATAATATCATACGCTGACGATACAGCCTTACTATTTAGTGCCGACAATTGGAATGACACATTCAGTTTAGCCCAAGCTGGCTTTGATTCTGTCACAAAGTGGCTTAGAACAAACATGTTGACTCTAAACACAGACAAAACCAAATACATGACTTTTTCGTATAATTTACTGACCCAACCATCCCATGACTCACATGCAATAGTGGCACATCACTGTTTTGACTCGAATGATATTGACTGTGTATGTCCTAAACTCAGTAGTACAAACACAATAAAATACCTAGGCATCATCATAGATAGATATCTGAATTTTAAAGCACATATAGAATCTCTTACTACTAGAGTTCGAAAATTAATCTATGTCTTTAAAAATTTAAGATATGCCGCTAAAGGAAAACTCCTAAAAGAGGTTTATCTAGCCCTTTGCCAATCTTTGCTAACGTACTGCATTTCATCTTGGGGAGGCGCTCATAAAACCACCATGCTAAACTTAGAAATAGCACAGAGAGCCATTTTGAAAGTTAGCACATTTCGTCCTTTCCATTTCCCTACAGCAGAACTCCTAACTGAATGTAATGTCCTTTCTGTTCGTCAGTTGTTTATACTACAAACTGTAACAAAGAAACATTCACTAACGCCCTATAGTCCTGCACTACAAACCAGCGAAAGGCGAGTAGACATTGTTTGTTCCACTGAGCTATATCGTACAGCTCACTCTCACAGATTCTTTTGCTTTCTTGGAAGTTTTTTGTATAATAAACTTAATTTAACACTAGGTATATATCATATGAACAAAATAAATTGTAAGAAAACCATACAAAATTGGCTTATAGGGAAACCCTACAATGACACCGAACATCTATTATTAGTTATTACATAAGTTGGTATACAATGGCAGCAACATGCTGCTTAAGCAAAATGTTATTAAAAGTGTTATAATTTATTGCTATTTAATAAAATGTTATGTAAGCAATCGCTAACACACTCACCGATTAGATGCCTGAGATACGGGTAAACTAGTTTACTTAGTTTAGGTATCACCTGGTTATTCTGCACTACTAACCTTAATTTTAAAACTTTACATTATTCTTCAATGATTTCTTGTAATGCATTATATTATTATGTACACAAATGTTATTTTATAAGTTTTATCTATTTAGTCTTAAGTTTTACACAGCAAATAAATTTATTCTTATTCTTATTTTAATACAAATAAAACCTTATCTGTGGGGAATAAAGTTGTATTTAATTTTTATAAATATGGTCTTAGCACATTATACGTTTTTAAATTGTCTACTATACACGTATACTTACAACTAAGCAAGTCGGGACACTTTTTCGACGTGAATTTGTAGGTGACGGTGTATCTAGGTATTCTAAATCGATGGGTAGAATTGATAACATCAGTAATGGGTTGCTAGCCGATCGCCTGACTGATGTACGATCATCTATGCATTATGCATGCATCTATCTACGCACGAAAAGTAAAGCAGCTCATACACTGTTATTAAATCCCACTCCAGGATGGGATAAATATCTTACCTCGATATTTAAAGAGTCGCGAAGCATCTCCGAATAGACTTCCACGTCGTTGTTGTAAGTATATAGTGCGCTCAAACTCTTGAAATTGCCATCGGTATGACAACAACGGCATAGCGCGCCTAAATTCCATATTTCAGCTGACGTAGCCATAATTTCTAAAGTAGGGTTTAGACAATTTTTGCCGCACCCAATGCTTTTACTTGTAAGGAGTCCATTTATTAAAGTAAGTAGAAAGACAAAACTAAAATTTTAGGTATTCCTTAATTTTCCGCTCCCCTATATATAACTCTACTCTTTGCGCTTAACCACGTGAACCACTGCAAATAAATTTAAGCGAGATCTGTAAAATGCATTGCATGCAACACTAATAAAAGATCGCCAAAATGCAATTGTAATTGAATTTCTTGAAAAATGGCTTTCGCTACGATTTAGCCAGTGTCTAGTTTTAGGGCAGGTTATTAGTAGGCATGAGTTCGATATATCAAAACGTAACTAAAAACGGATATGAGCCCCATATCATATCATATCGATATGGAAAACTTCATAACCGATATAAGAAAAACTGTAATACCGAATCGAAAACCAAAACTGCATATGAGAACGCGATATGATAAAACGCAAAACGCTATACCGTTACTATAACCAATATAACCATATCCAAAGATAACTAAAACCACTGCATAACTTCAAATGTTTTGATATTCGCATCTTCCCTTTCTAACTAAGCATAATCTTTATGGTGTAAATGAGACGAAGCGAATATGAACATTGTTAGATTTGACTTTGTAAGATTTGACTTTGCACTTTAATGTTATAGTAATAAGACGTAATTTGGAGAAAAGCGATTATCAACCAAAATCGTTTCGTGTGTGTTTTGTTGGGAAAATGAAATAGGAGTCTAACCGCCCTAAACATAAAAAATAGATTTGCGTAAGTATTTGTTGTTGCGTTGTCGATCGTTTTCAGTTTTCCGTTAAAACTAGTTATGCGTGTTGGTAGCAAACCATCTCACTGATATAGATATCTGAAAACGGTTTTCGATATCGTTATGAAAACTGAATATCGGTTACGTAACCGTTATCATAGAAAACCGAAAACGCCCATATCTAGTTATTAGTGTTTTTTTGACACTGCTTTTCTTCTTCTTCTTCTTTTGTTTATGGCATGTTTTGTGTCTAAAATAGTAAATCAAATAACAAAGGAACACTCAGATACTCAGCCTATTAAATGTAAATTTTAATGGAGATGTTGTTGCTTGCTTGAATCTCAATTACCTGCCTTAAACACTGCACTTAAAACCTTAAAACACAAATTTAGACACTCAACTGGCTAAATCATAGCGAGAGCCATCGATCAAGAAATTTAATTGGGCAAATTAATAATTGTTGTGGACAAACCACAGACGTATAATAAGAAGCAGACCAAACATTATTTCACAACTACATACATGAGTATAAATTAATATTTCTACTTCTTTTTCTCCAACCTCAAATTAATAAGACTATCTCGTTTCTTTTTACTGTTGCAACACTTCCACACACATAGACAAAATGCGACGTGAGGTAAAACGCCATCTTGATAAGCTACAAATAAGCGACAAATGTCATCCTAGACTTGTCATCAAGTGGCGTACAGGAGATTGCTTTTCGCTTATTTTTGCGATCTAATAAAGTTTAAGAGCCAAAAGTACAAAAATAAAATGGTGAAATGTGTTATGTTTGTATACGTAAAGCTATGTGAGCTGCGAGCGACGCACGCCTAGCCAGTCACAATAAACCATACGCGATACACAACGTCTTACATTTAGCAGTGGCGAACGCGGAAAAAAATTTAATCTCGGTATTGGACAATTAAAGTTGGCGGTGTTAATATCTTGTGACAATGTCGGTGGGACAAGTTCGGGAGTTCGACGTTAAATCCGGTAACTGGTCAAGTTATGTGGAGAGAATCGAGATGTACTTTTTGGTCAACAAGGTGGAAAACAATTTTAAACTACCAACATTAATTTCGGTCATGGGAGAAGAAGCTTACGACTTGTTAGCAACTTTGGCTAGTCCTCAGAAGCCATCCGAATGTACGTTTAATCGAGCAGTGGAGTTATTGTCAGCGCATCTGCAGCCAAAACCGTCCGTGCTGGCTGAAAGGTACAAATTTCGGCAACGGCGGCAACTTGGTGATGAATCAATCGCGGACTATGTGACGGAGTTAAAGAAATTGGCCAAATATTGCGAATTTAAAACCACATTGGATGAAAATCTGCGGGACCAATTAGTGTGTGGACTGAAAAGTGAAGTAATTCGGCAAAGGTTGTTTTCAGAAGAAAACATCTCATATAATCGAGCGATAGCTTTGTCACTATCATTGGAGGCCGCCGAGCGCGATGCGAACGTGGTAGAACGCAACGCGCTCCCAGAAAATTTACACAAGTTATCTTTAAATGAGTGTCCAAATTGCGGAGATCAAAGACACAAAGCCATAGATTGTGTCTATAAGGATTACGTGTGCAGTTGGTGTCAAGAAATCGGCCACTTGAGGAGGAGATGTCCTAAGAAGCATTCACGTGCAGAGTCGGCGGAATTGGGCGGAAGTCATTATAATTCAAGAGCACGCGGCGGGCGCATGAGCGGCCGTGGTCGCACCCGAGGACGGCACGGGCGGGCGGCGCTCGGGTATAGCGGGCAGCGCCGGGCGGGCGCGGCGCTGCGGAGTCAGCAGCGAGCTCCTATACACAACATGCAGAGCGAGCGGGACGCACTCTGCGATAACGATCACGAGGAGGACTCGAGTTCCAGCGAACAAAACATGTATCAAATGTCGTTGAGTAATTACAAACCGGTGCGTATAACAATAACAGTTCAGAATTGTTTACTTGAAATGGAAGTAGATACGGGTTCAGCGTTATCTTGCATTAGCAAAAACATCTATGATGATTTTTTTTATAACTTGAAATTAATTCCTTGTTCATTAAATATTAAGTTCTATGATGGATCTACAATTAAACCTGTGGGGTACATAGAAACTATTGTTGAGTATAAGGGAGTCGCAAAAAAATTAGATCTGTACGTTATTGATAAGGGAACAACAAATTTGATAGGTCGACAATGGTTAGCAGAACTGAATATATCTGTGTGTGTTCGCAAGGACTCATTACAGAACAATTACATGGCAGGTGACGAGCCAAGAGACAAAATTGTGATAAAACAAATTATTTCTAGGCATAAAACCCTGTTCGACGGTACATTGGGCAAATACACGGGAGGGACAGCGGAGCTAAGGGTGCGCGAAGGGGCTGAGCCCATCTTTTGTCGCGCGCGGCCGCTCCCGTACGCGCTGCGCGAGCGCGTCGACGCCGAACTGAACGCAATGCTGCGCGCCGGCGTCATCGAGCCGGTGGAGCACTCGGACTGGGCCACGCCACTGGTGGTAGTGCGCAAGTCAGACGGTGGTTTGAGACTTTGTGCAGACTTTAAGGTAACTCTTAATAAAGTGCTAGAGGTTGATCGATTTCCGGTTCCAAAAATGGAGGATTTATTTAGTAATCTCAGCGGGAATATCTTTTTCACCAAGCTGGACCTGTCACAAGCGTATAATCAAGTAATTTTATCAGAAAATTCAAGGAAATACACGGTTATTAATACACACCGGGGATTATTTAAATATAATCGCCTTGTGTACGGATTGTCGTCTAGTCCAGGTATTTTTCAGAAAATCATGGTAGATTTGTTTAAACACGTTAATGGCGTAGTGGTGTTTTACGACGATATTTTAATTAAAAGTTCTGATTTGAATAGTCATTTAGAAACAATTAAAGTAGTACTGGACATATTAGAACAAAAAGGGTTAAAAATTAAAAAAAGTAAATGCAGTTTTCTGGCAAAAGAAGTAAAATACTTAGGATTTATTATCGATAAAAATGGGGTCCGAGTGGATCCAGAAAAAGTTAAGGCGATCACGTCGATGCCTCATCCTAATAACGTTAGCGAATTGAAATCATTTATTGGAATGGTAAATTTCTATGGAAAATTTATTAAGAATTTGAGCGTGCACCTTGCACCACTTTATAGTCTATTAAAGAAAGGTAGACATTGGAAATGGGGAAGAGAACAAAACCTGGCTTTTAGTAGGGTTAAAAAAAAATTGTGTAGTACAAAGGCATTGACCCATTTCGATATAGGAAGCGAGTCCGTGTTGACGGTGGACGCAAGCGCGCGGGGTCTCGGCGCGGTGCTGGCGCAGCGTGCGCCCGGCTCGGGCGAGGCGGCGGAGCGAGTTGTAGCTTACGCGTCGCGCGCGCTTACCGCTCACGAGTTGAACTATAGCCAAATTCATAAGGAGGCTTTAGCGATCGTTTATGCGATGGAGAAATTTCATAATTATCTGTACGGTAGGAAGTTCATATTACGAACCGATCATAAACCACTTGTGAGCATTTTCGGTGCTAACGTTGGTAAGTATACCAAACGCAGTGACTAGTAGACTGCAACGCTGGGCGATTAAATTGTCGGCTTATGATTTTACGATTGAGTATGTCAGAACCGACAAAAATACGGCTGATGTACTTTCGCGCTTAATTAAATCACAAAAAAATGAAGTAGAATCTTTAGAAGTTCCCCTACCGGAGCAGACATATTTACATTTTTCTTCTGAAGCTTTATTACTAGATTACAATATACTAAAAAAAGAAACAGGCCGAGATCCAATTTTATCTCGAGTTTTAAGTTTTATATTAGACGGGTGGCCGACAGATGTAGAAATTAAAGAATTAAAACCATATTTTAACAGACGACAAGAATTGTATGCCGAACTGGGCTGCATTATGTGGGGCCATCGGGTGGTCATACCGTCTATTTGTAGAAGTAAAGTCATCGCGGAGCTTCACGATCCTCATATGGGTATGGTAAAAACAAAATCGTTGGCCCGGAGCTACGTTTGGTGGCCAGGAATCGATGAGGCCGTGGAGGCGGCATGCCGCGAGTGTGGCGTGTGCGCGGCCGCGGCCGACGCGCCGCCAGCGCAAGCGCCGTGCTCGTGGCCCTGGCCTTCGCGCCCGTGGTCAAGGCTCCATTTAGATTTTTTGGGGCCCATAGGTGGTTCAACTTACCTAGTCGTAGTTGATTCGTGTTCCAAATGGATAGAGGCAATTCAGATGAAAACGACGACAGCAGGTGCAGTTATATCTGTACTCAGAGATCTTTGGTCGAGGTTCGGGTTACCTAGACAAACGGTTAGCGATAATGGACCCCCTTTTACAAGTACCGAATTTCAAAATTTTTTAAGTTATAATGGTATCGAACACATTTTTTCAGCTCCGTACCATCCGGCTTCTAACGGGGCTGCTGAAAATGCGGTAAAAATCTGTAAAAGGGTAATTAAAAAGGCTTATAAACAAAACTTAGATGTATCTACGGCGCTCAATAGATTCCTTTTAGCATATAGAAATACGGAACACAGTACTACAGGGGACAGTCCAGCACATATCTTACAAGGCCGTAGTCTCCGTTTGAGACTAGACAATTTAAAACCTGAAAGAGCTTCCCGGGTTGCGTTGCAACAGGCGCGCAGCGAGCGAGCCGCGGGCGGAGCGCAGCGCCGGCTCGAGCCCGGCGCGCTCGTGTGGTACCGCGAGTATAGGGGCTCGGACAAATGGGTGTCTGGGACTATAATTAAAGCGATAGGGAGCAGCGATTACTGTATAAGATCAATTTTTGGAACCGAAATCCACAGACACATTGATCAACTTAAATTAAGAGTTACAAAAAATCAAACTGCGAATCAAATCCCTTTGGAAGTAGTCAAACAAAAACTAGAATTAAATAAACAGTCTCGTAAGTCTCTGGCAATGTCTACGACCAGGGGTGAGGCATCAAACATGACGAGCTGTGGGTCAGACCGACCGTCTAACAGCATGAATAGCCCAGGTCGGGACTCCCTCGATAGCACGCCGACAGCAGCGGGACGACAGGCTACCAGGTGTATGGCTGCCTCCTCCGGGTGTGAGTCCAATGTGTCGGAGGAAAAGGAAAGCGGCCTCGTGTCAACTGAACAGGCCAATAATAGTAATACAGTAAGGGACCGCCCCATACGAATACGTAAACCGGCAGTACGTTATGGGTTTGAAGAATTTGATTAATATATCTACCTAAGTATATGACGTCAGTTAAGATAGTATTGTTGTTCCATATTGTAAGTTTTTAGTAGTAAGTTGCATTAGACTGTTTAACTTGATGTAGTGTAAGTGATGTTAAAGTAAGACTATATTTAAGACTATTAGTTAATAAGGGTGGAGGTGTTATGTTTGTATACGTAAAGCTATGTGAGCTGCGAGCGACGCACGCCTAGCCAGTCACAATAAACCATACGCGATACACAACGTCTTACATTTAGCAAAATGTAGTGCACCTTTGTGCGGCAACTCCTCATGTAGAAAAACACCTGAAATTACTTTCCATCGGTAAATTTTGTTGTGCCATATAATTTCCTATTGGGCTTTTCGTCACTGTGTGATTATTACTAATTTTTTGGCATTGTAGAAGCAGTGAATAATTGTTAAAAGTGCAAATCTTGTGAAAACTAAACGTAAAGTAGTTTCTGGAAGATTATTGTGGTAACAATAGCTAATTAATTATTAACCCCGATCTCGTTTGACGTTTCATATACTTGTACAATTTTACAGGGCCTTATTAGGAATATTTTTGAAGATTGATTAAATTAAAGTATGCAATATATTATTTCTTTATGGATAAATTTTAATAATGAAATCGTTTTCAGGTTTCCAAAGGATGATTATTTAAAAAAATGTCTGGTTGAGTAATATGAAAAAGAACTTTGGCAGCCCAAATCATCTAGTGTGCTGTGTTCAAAGCATTTTGAAACTCATTTACTGGATCACAGTGGCTTCCGTACAGTAGGTCAATTCTATTAAAAAACTGCAACTGCACGTTTACGCCTGTCATTTGTCGCGTGTAGGAGCAGTGCCGTGGAAGTAGACGTATTCTATTAAAATTCTCTGCACCACAACTACACTACAACTGCGCGTCTACTACACTACAGCTGCACGAATCCTGCAATAAAACTAAAGTTACAATACGCTAAATACGTAAAATGCTTATAATACGCTGTGCAAAAGTTGCTCACGATCTACTTCAATAAACCTGCACAAAAACTGCACTAATACTGCTGTCATTACTACACAAATGTCAAAATATTTTAATGGAATACGATTATTTTGCAGTAAACGTGCAGGTGTAGTGCAGTTTTGTTAGTGGAATACCTATTTGCGTTACTTCTCCGTCCATGCAACACTACGGCAGCAGCACTGCATAACAGAATACTGAAACGTCAAAATTTGCTCATTTTGACACACGCGACGCTGCAGTGTAGTTGCAGTAATTTAATAGAATCGGCCTACAGTTCTTGCTCCTAGTGCGATTCCAAGATTTTTGATTCATCGTACCGAGAAGAAGTAAGTGTCCACATATCTTTTTTACGTACCTACTTATCCAAATCATCTTGAGTTAAAAGAAATATTGAAATCTATTGAACTTTAAATTTAACTATAACTTTATTTAATTTATCCTAGGCCTATGTCCAGCAGTGGACGTGTGTAGGCTGATGATGATGATGATGATGAAACCCTATCCTACCCCTTTAACCCCATTATGTGAGTTAATATAAATATAATATTGTTGTACAGTATTAAATGGTATAACATGAGGAAAATGGGTCTGAGCAGTCACTCAACTGCGTTACTTTGAAATATACAGAAAGTAATAAATTTATTTATTTTCAGAAACCTTCATCGTCATCTTCAACTTCAACCTTCGATTTCGCAGTCAGGGTCACTGACTTCTCGACCACCCGGCGCGGCGGTCTTATCACTGGTTTTAAAAATTGTGTCATTATTATATATTGTAATTATTATTTTATTAAAAAAAATACAAGCAGATTATGTTGTTGTTTTTATTTATTTTATTTTTAGAGTTTCGTACCCAAAGGGTAAAAGGGGAACCCTATTACTAAGACTCCGCTAATCTTCCGTCCGTCCGTCTGTCACCAGGCTGTATCTCATGAACCGTGATAGTTAGACAGCAGTTGAAATTTAATTTTCACAATGATGTATTTCTGTTGCCACTATAACAACAAATACTAAAAAACAATAAAATAAATATTTAAGGGGGCTCCCATACAACAGACATGATTTTTATGCCGTTTTTTATAAAATAATTACACGAGATAATGGTACGGGACCCTTCGTGCGCGAGTCTGACTCGCACTTAGACGGTTTTTTTTTAGTTTACGAAACTGTTTTACTGTTCATACATTTTATTTAAGTTAATGATGTGGCGTCGTCACAGGCAGATATAGGTAGATACAGAGATAGCCTGACACTCAATGATAGATAACGTTAGCATTCTACTGCTAAAATCGAATGAGTATCGTCAAATCTCTTTTTAATATTATCCTCTTTGTAACATTACTATAGATGTAGGTACTTGAGGTCCCTTACGTGCCTGAGTTCGGCCCCTTTTATTGTAAATGTGTGCGTGACATTTGTCTGTAGGCGTAATTGGCACGCTTTTTTGTTGTAATGTTACGTCTGCTTCTTATTATACGTCTGTGGGACAAACTTATGATAGCTCCTTACGATCACATATTAACCGCCTCTGTAGTCAAGTGGTTAATTTCCGGCCTCATTCCAAATCCAAAAGTCTTGATTGCCATATAGGGGTACCTACTCGTATATAATAATAATGATCTCGGTTTGGCTGGTGGTAGAGCTTGTTTTACCATACTTTCTTAGTCTGTCGTCATACCAAGAATGTAAGTAGCATTTTGTTATGTAGCGAGCGACCACTAGATAAAGATACATACAGAGTGAAATGCGTTTTCATATTTGAACTTATCGTCACTTACCATCAGAAAAATTGAAGGCCAAGCGCTATCTTAAATAAAAAATGTTCGTATCTACTTCAATATTTTCATGTCCTCTGTCAACTTTAGCGAAGTTTCATCTGCAAATAGGTTATGATTGTATATAATTTTACGAAAATTTTATTGCAAACCAATTACAATTTTTTTTTTTAATTATATATATGTTATATATTTTATAAATGGGGTAAAGTTGTGGCCCCAGTATTGATACTTGGGGTACGCTACTTCTAATGGGGCGGGTGGATAGAAAGACTCAACACCGTTAATCACATTTTAATGAATATATTGAACAGGTACTATTGTAATGGTATCCAAGTAACATTTAGAAGACATCACAAGATAAGATAAGATAAGATAATCATTTATTTGCCAAAAAACATGGTAATTTACGGGTGGTAAAAATAAAATTTACAATGCGCACATGTTTTGCCATTATAAAAACAGCATGCAAATGTTAAATTAAAATTTCAAAGTTAAACATGTCAATATGGTTAATTAATTAATTATAAGTAGAAAAAAAAATACAACTAAATGTCAAAAATATCATACTAAAAGTCATTAACAACATTTTTATGGAAATAAATACAGTATTATACAATTACTACATATACAATTATACACATTATTAGTGTGTTACATTATGTCAATCAGGAAGTTTATTAAATCGATTTATAATTTAAATATTCTTTAACTGTATAGAAACAACGCTCTAATAGCCAAGCTGTTAATTTATTTTTAAACATATTAAACGACAATTGTTTTAACTCATCAGGCAGCTTAAATATTATTATCGCTTGGACATATGCATTTCGTCTAAACATCTCGAGCCTACATTTCGGGTGAAATAATCTATCCTTTCGTCTCGTGTGTCGCATGCTCACAATGCTCCACAATCTTCAGTAGTTTTCATGACTAACTCAATCAAATGCCTCAGAAAAAACTACTAAAACCAAAATGTGTTTAAAAGTTCAATTCTAGCATCTGTAGGTAGTTGATCTTTTGATACACCAAACTGACATGATAAAATAGTTTTTTTATCTTCTAAATATACGGCAGAAGACAGTAGAAAAAATTGGCCTTCAAAATCAACTTCAACTTGTTACTAACTATTAAGGTAAGAAATAAAACCAACATATCTTTATATGAACTAGGAGCTGACTTTTCAATGCTCGGATTAAATGTATGCAAAACTAAATTACATCTGAAAAAACTAATGCTTAATAATATCAGACCATATGCTTTCCAAAATAGTATGTATGTAAATAGTAAATGTCATTGCCCTAAAGACTATTATACAATGAATATTCATATGTAGGTTATAAGCTTTTGCTTCATTTTCATTGAAGACTATAAGAGTGACAGTAAATAGTTTTATCTAAGCATTGACAAATCAGCCCTATGTTGGTTTGATGCTCTAAGGCCCTATGTCTAAATTATATTACTATTTGTTTAAAAAATGGTGAAAAAATAAATAATACCTGTGGCACCAAGTGAACATGTGAACTGAGGGCCCACCTCACAGAATGCTGATTTGCCTACCTGGAGCTATTGTGACGGAGATATAAAACCTTATTTTAGCCTTTAAATTCATTGTACCGGATTCCTGGAAGAAGGATTGATCAATTTCGGTGGGCCCTCAGTCTACATGAATTTTGAGGTTAAAATGTCAAAAATCGTCTTTTCTGCGTAATCGCATGAATGTACCGAAAAGATGACCATTCCAAACCAATGTGACAACTTATGTGACAGCTACAATTACATAAACAACTAAAAAAGATAATTGGGACGAAGATATAAGCAATTATTTATTTGACAATGGGTGAACTGAGGGACCACAAACTAAACTTCTAAAATCATCGTGAATCTAGCAAGTTTTTTAGTCAAGATTTTAAGTTATTTAGTCATGCCAAATGCCTCATTTACCAATTAACACCCGTACTTCAATAGTTTTAGAGAACATTGAAGATTTTATTATAATGGACAACGACTGAAAAGGGTGACCATAATTTTAATAATTTATAAGTCCCTCCTTCAAAAATATATGCGGGAGATAATACACTTTTTATCATGATCCCAAAATTAGGCCTTTTTATCTTAGCGTTACATGGTACCAGATAATGGCTATTTTCTCCATGGGCATCATCTGGGTCTGATCCGACCAGATTTATGTTATTTAATTTTGTAAAACTCGTATTATAAATTTACCTAACTAGAAATAGTCACTGCGCCCGCCCGTCGAGTTATCGGATCTTTACAATAGAACAAGCAACGCCACATCCAAACGGTAAGTATACGTACTTTTAGGTTTTCATCATGTAGTTTAAAAATGAAATGAGGAGTCTTTAAACACGATTTTTGCAATAGGACAAGCACCACCAAATCCAAACGGCACGTACGTTTAGGAGTTCATCATGTAGTTTAAAATTAAAGGAAAGTCAATAAAACACATAATTGTATATAAAGTTGACTTTATACTTAAGAGCGTTTACGCCGCACACTAGCGCCACTAATGAAAAAAAAACATATCTAGTAATTAGAGATAGAAAATCAAATTATGCTCAACAAACTATTTGAATGAAGTAATTTAGCATTTTTACGTCACCTAATTAACACCTCACATGTTATGGTTTAGTTAAATAAGACGTTACGGCCGCTTTTAACTATAACGCCATATTTAACTAAACCGTAACATGTCAGGTGTTCTTTAGGTGACGTAAAAATGCTAAATTACTTCATTTAGATAGTTTGTTGAGCATAATTTGATTTTCTATCTCTAATTACTAGATATGTTTTTTTTCATTAGTGGCGCTCGTGTGCGGCGTAAACGCTCTTAATCTTTTAATATTTTTTTTGACCTTTTCATATCACAGCACATGTGACCTTATATAATTGTACATGCTATACAAGTATATAAGGTAACATTTTATATGTTTTGAGGATAAATTAAACAACATATTTATTTAAACTATTTTTATGAAAAAACCTTAAACTGTTATGTCAATCGGTAAAAGTGAGTGTGTTATATCGTATTTCGTATTCATGAACGCTTCGTTGCGCTAGCCCTGCACGCATTTTATCGTAGTGGCACCAGTGCTTGACACACATTTTTCGTCACCAAAAACTAACATAGATTTTTATTAAATTTTTACGGAATGACAGCTAGGAAGCCGGAGGTCAGTATTCTATTGTTGCTGAAGACTAAAATCAGTTGCTGACCCCTATTTTTAATTATCTCACCTATTATGAGTTTTGTTTACTATCTATTTGGATACGTTTTTTTGCAAATTGGACATTCTGCGACTAAACGAACCCCTGAAGCCCCGCCGTTTCACCGCGCGGATAACTGTCAAGCCCCGCGCGTACCTCCTGCGACCCGGCACTACTGTGTTAGTTTAGACAAAACGTCCCTGTTAATTTATTCGTCTACCAATCCTCATTCTGTTTTTTGTTTCAGAATCTGGAATAAATTTCCAACACAAAGAAATAAGAATATTGGAAGATGCCATAAACTATAAATTTATATAAATGTAAGGCTGTCCGGCAGTGGGACATTTGCTAGAAATATTCCATTATAAAAGAAGTATTGCTTTACAGTCTAAGAAAATATAATTCTGAGGGACTTCTTGGCGGGAAAGTGAAGAGTAATGTCTGCGGTTTTGTTTTATTTACTAAAATTTGTGTTATGTCGAATATTAATGTAAAATAATGGTGGATTATTAACCGATAAGTGTTTGCAAATGAAACAAAACAGTACAACGTCACTTTTTAAATTCTCTCAAGAATTCCGCGTGAGGACTAAGTAAAGCCCCACATCTTTACTGAGATACTCGAGGAGTTGGGGGGTATATCATTTCTCACTTCCCATTTCTAATATCATTCATCATCATCATATAAGGAAATATTGTTTAATTATGTATTACTTGTAAAAAAATTACTTTGACACTGGCTAAATGTACAAATCGCACAAAGCCATCAACTAAAAAAATATATATATATATATAATTCTATGAAGCTATGATCAATAACAAACGTTCGTGTATTCGTGTATACTTTTTAATGCACTTTCCATAAAAAATATAATAATTTAGCTCAATTGAAAGTGCATTGGCCGCACGTAAACTTTCGCGCGAATCTACGGTCTTTGAAATCCAATTTCTTTATTTCAGGTGAATGTTTTTAGCTAGAAATGTGATAATATGATGCAAAAGCTTTATTGGTTCTAAAATACTGCAAAAGAAATACATAAATATTGTATAGTAGTCGGTAATAACTTGAAAATGTTCTACAAGGGTCCGAAAAAAGTATGTAAAACGTGTAATGTAATGTAAAAACTTGAAGCATATACATACACATTGATATTATGTTGAATAATAAGTTGATTAGTTCGAATTTCAGTTTTTGATGTTATTTTACTCTCCTTTCATACAAAAAAACTGAAAAAACCACATTCGAACAAAGTAAATGACATTAAAAAAGTGAAAAAAGCCGACCGAATTTGGTCGGTAACAGTAACGCGTTCACTCACTCTATTCGGACGGCTTATACGTCATTAGAAAGGAAATTTCATAACGGCTAAAGTCACAGAACATTTCATCCAAATCCAAGCCGTAGTTTTTCCACTTTAAGACAAAGTTTCGCTTGACACCTCCCATCCATCTTGAGTCACGGCGGGGCCGAAGGGGTTAAGAAAACGAAAATTTATAAGACCTGACTTTAACTCTTCTCGTATGTCGCCAGAAGGCGCTGCTTCAATACCATACTAATTCTCGTTTTTGTAAACGTGATTTAATATCAAAAATAACTCACACTAGGCCCTCTGGTTCCTGTCGAATACTGGTACAACTAACCTAGTTACAATTTACATTAGATGAACTATTGAATAATTTTGGTTCTTATTCGGACACAATCGTTTAACGAAATATTTCAATACCTACTTCAATTGTTTTTGACAACAATCGCCCATCGTTATGACAAATTGCAGCTAGCAGCCTTTATAAAGTAAGAGTATTCCAGAGTACCGAATGTGAGTTTTGTTAACTATCGGCGTATTCATTCGATCACGTTAACGAAAACGAATTTTTGTAAAGCAAAATTTTAACTCTTCTCTTAAGTCGCCAGGAGGCGCTGCTGCTCGCATGTATTTGACCGTACAGCAATTTCTACATATCTCGAAATAATGATCCCATTTCCAAGCATGTTTAAGAAAAAAATTAAAGTGTCCTGCCTGAAGTATTTTTAATTATGGTCACCCTACGTCGACTACAATAGAAAACATAATTATTTAATTTTCTCTAAAACTATTGAAGTACTGGTGTTAATTGGTAAATGAGGCTTTTGGCAGGAGTAAATAACATAAAATCTCTGTTTTATTTATATTTTCATGCAAGATTCACGATTATTTTAGAAGTTTAGTTTGTGGTCCCTCAGTTCACCCATTGTCAAATAAATAATTGCTTATATCTTCGTCCCAATTATCTTTTTTAGTTGTTTATGTATTTGTAGCTGTCACATAAGTTGTCACATTGGTTTGGAATGGTCATCTTTTCGGTACATTCATGCGATTACGCAGAAAAGACGATTTTTGACATTTTAACCTCAAAATCCATGTAGACTGAGGGCCCACCGAAATTGATCAATCCTTCTTCCAGGAATCCGGTACAATGAATTTAAAGGCTAAAATAAGGTTTTATATCTCCGTCACAATAGCTCCAAGTAGGCAAATCAGTATTCTGTGAGGTAGGCAATCAGTTCACATGTTCACGGCACCAGCGTTCAAAAGGATCCACATTTGTTTCTTTTATTCATTAAAAAGCGTAAAGCGTCATGTCTGCGGTTTTGTTTTATTTTCTAAAATTTGTGTTATGTCGAATATTAATGTGAAATAATGGTGGATTATTAACCGTTAAGTGTTCGTGAGTGTGCATAAGTGTTGGCAAATGAAACAAAAAAGTGCAACGTTACCTTTCAAATTCTTTCATGAAGCTCGCGTGAGGACTTAGTAAAGCCCCACATCGTTACTGAGATACTCGAGGGGTTGGGGGGGTATATCATTTCTCACTTCCCATTTCTAATATCATTCATCATCATCATTCATCTCATCATCATCATATACATTGTTTATTTATGTATTACTTGTAAGAAAAAATACTTTGACACTGGTTAAATGTGCTAATCGCACGAAGTCATCAACTAAAAAAAAAAAGTTGTTTTGAATTTTGACAGGCCGCCGCCGCCGACGCCCCGACGAGTAATAAAATAATTGTGTTCTATGCCCCGACGCGACGGTGTGATAATTTTTGAGTTGGCTCAAGAAGTACCTACCTACCATTTATTAGCCTAAATTCTACTTCTATCATCCCTGGTTTACAAACAACAAGTTTATTGTGGACGGACATCAACGGCGCTTGTAAACCAGCCAGAGCCAGCCTCCCGCCAAGGTGACTTGGTGGGGAGGCTTGTTTACAACAGTCTGGTACACGCTTTAAAAGTGACTCGGTTGCCCCGAACTAAAGTTGAAGTTGAAGTTAAAGTTGGTTTTTCATTATCAATGAATGATTATTACTATAAAATGTCGAATACCATAACAGATGGTCTGTGTCGCTGTTGCCACGCTGAAGGCGACTTCAAGAATTTAGGCATCCCGTATAATAACAATGGAATTGATGAAGTGTTTTGTGACATGCTAGGTGCAACTTTTTGCATAGATGTAAGTTAATTGTCTTACTTTCGGCTATATAAGCACTTTAAAAACTGTATTAACACCCTTGCGCACTATTTGCTAGGCCGTGTTCCAAAATAGGTACGATAAACTGGGTTAACTTAACTAATCACCTATGATGACTTTCGCTCAGAGTGCTGTTAATGATACAGAACGAGCCTGTCTTCTTGCCGTTTTGGAGAGGGAGGCGGGCTTTTGGCTACACGTACCTTTACCCAACACAGGCACCCTTCTCACCGGCCCTACACTCACATTGTCAGTTTGCTTACGTCTAGGCATTAAAACAAATGAACCTCATCGCTGCCTTTGCGGAACTGGAGTGTATATTTTTGGGCACCACGGTCTTTCTTGCCTGTGAAGCGCTAGCTGTCTGTCGCGACGCGCGAATCTAAACGACGTCAGTCGCCGTGCCCTTTCTACTGTCAATGTGCCAGATGTATTGGAACCCTATGGACTGACTCGTGAAGATGAAAAGAGGCCCGATGGAATGACGCTCGTTGCCTCGTCGCAGGGTCGACCCCTGGTGTGGGATGCGACATGCGTTGACACCTTTTCCATCCCACATTAGGGAAACCTCGGTTAGTGCGGGCGCGACAGCTTCAGCGGCTGAGGACCTCAAACGGCGCAAATATAGTTCTAAACCATGGGCACATATTTGCGCCTTTTGAGGTTGAAACTTTGGAACCATGGGGACCAGCAGCTGGAAAACTTTTTCAAGATATTTCCGCTCGCCTTACACTGGTGACCCTCAAGCTGGTGCGTATTTTGGCCAACGCCTAAGTTTGGTCATCCAAAGAGGCAACGCCGCCAGCGACCTGAGCACTCTTCCGCTTGGCAGCGATTTGGAGTCCCTTTTTTAATTGTAAAAATTATTTGTTTATTTCTATTTCCTTTTTAATTTCTCTTAATTTTTAACATAATGAGTACAATGTAATTTAATTATAGAAAATAAATATTTATGCCACAATGTATTGTAACATTGACAACTGCATTTGATCTTTTAATCCCCTAAGAGAGGCGCCCTCGGGTAGTTCCGCTCTCGATTCCGATCACCTTGAAGAATCTAGTAGGGGACGGGGACACGCCTGCGTGTTGTCATCCCTTCTGGGAACAAACATCATGTTTTAGGGTTCTAAATTCCAAGTGGTGACGCTGAATTTGGGGGGGGAGGAGGGTATACTCCTACCTCTCTCCCAAAGCTCAAAACTCGGAGTCATATACTTTTTTCTATTGAAAATTTGGCAACAGAGCTGTCACTTCACTATCCGAACAAACGTTAACCTAAAAATTAATTATTTTCAATAATTTATTGTGAGAGTCCTAAATGATTCCTAGCGATAAAAAAAATTTGTGTAATTTTTCCTAATAGGACTACAATGAAACTATTGATCAAACTGTTGTTAACTTAATGGTAAACATGTTTTTAAACTAATTTAGCCAGCACAAAATTTTAAAATAACTATGATTTTTATAAAAAATCATTAATACATACATACATACATATAATCACGCCTCTTTCCCGTAGGGGTAGGCAGAGACCACTTTTTTCCACATGCTACGATCCATACATACTTGTTTCGCTTCGTCCACTTTCATTATTTTCTTCATACATGCTCTTCGGTTTAGGGTACTCTTGACCTGGCCTTTTTCCAAGACGTCCCCGATTTGGTCTCGAAACGTCCGCCTAGGTCTACCCCTTCCAACACTTCCATTCACACTCCCCTTATACACTTTTTTCGTCAATCGTTCTTTTCATTCACTCGACATGTCCAAACCATCTAAGCATACAAAAAAAATAATCATTAATAACATTTTTACTTTTTATTTTTTTTTTATTTTCAAGTGCTAATTGCTGCACTGAAGCTAAATTAAATATTTATAAAATTTACAAAATACAGTGAAATAATTAAACGCCTACCCGACCCAGCCAGGAATCGAACCTGGGTCTTCCGCAATCCGGGCGGCTGCACTGACCGCTATGCTACCGGGAAGGCTGACGTAGACGCTGAATTTTGTCACTGCTTTTGTAAGTTTAGAATGCTAATAGCGGCACAGCGCGCCATCTATCCAACGGTCATTGCAACCGTTGGCTATGCAGATTCATCTTTGCAGATGAAATACCACAAATTTGATAACAACGCTATAGTAAATTTTTACTTTTTTTTTTTTTTTAAGTGCAGCTGCCCGGATTGCGGAAGACCCAGGTTCGATTCCTGGCTGGGTCTGGTAGGCGTTTAATTATTTCACTGTATTTTGTAAATTTTATAAATATTTAATTTAGCTTCAGTGCAGCAATTAGCACTTGAAAATAAAAAAAAAAGTAAAAATTTACTATAGCGTTGTGTTATCAAATTTGTGGTATTTCATGTGCAAAGATGAATCTGCATAGCCAACGGTTGCAATGACCGTTGGATAGATGGCGCGCTGTGCCGCTATTAGCACTCTAAAATTACAAAAGTAGTGACAAAATTCAGCGTCTACGTCAGCCTTCCCGGTAGCATAGCGGTCAGTGCAGCCGCCCGGAATACGGAAGACCCAGGTTCGATTCCTGGCTGGGTCGGGTAGGCGTTTAATTATTTCACTGTATTTTGTAAATTTTATAAATATTTCATTAATAACATGATAAAATTTTTATGATTGACCACGTGATCAAAAACGCACGGGATGACGCTGAATTTGGAGCGACGTCATTCACCAGCTTGTTTACAGTAAATGGCAATCAAAGTTTTGTATGTTTAATTTGACAGCTAAAAGTTTGCTTACAAGCAGGTGACGTCACGACATCACGTGACCTGCATTCAGCGTTTTGGCGGATATTTTATTAATTTGAATTTTAATGGCGTTTTTTATAAAAAATAAAGAAATTCATAACGAAATAATAACATTGCAAATATATTATGCTATAATGAACCATTATACATATTTTTCTAAAACCTTTCAAATACCCTATTATGAATTCTTTACCCAAAAAAAAAACCTCAAAATTCCTGGTCGTTGCTTGGAATAATGAGCCAAAAACGTTGTTAGGAGTACATGTATTTACTTTATGTAATGTTTTTTTTGCTTCAGGTAACTACCTTGGAAGGGGAAGTAGATTCAAAATTGTACGGTATCTGTGATGTGTGTCAGCTACGTCTCAAAGATGCAACCTCGTTCAAGCAGCAAGTGTTGAAGTGTGAACAGAAGTTTCAGCAGTTTTACATAGACAATATACTGAAAGGTATGATATTGATTAGTAAATTTAGGTTAAGAAAATATAATGTTTATTGGCTCAAGAAATTAAGTACATATTTCAAATATGGTTTTATATAATTTTACAAAGTTGCAAAGTTGCAAACAAATACCTATCATTTAACACGCGCCAATTTAATACTAACCGTATTAAAGAGGCCATTGAGCGGAACAAAGGCTCAAAAGTGTTCACAAGAGATCTGGGGCCCGACCGCCTAACCGATCGCTGTGACTTCGTGTGTGGTTTATGACGTCATCTTGTCGTTTCGTGCCGCCTATGAAAGCAATATCGAAAGCTATAGCCTTTAGTTTATGATTTTTTTTTTATTTTTTTTTTATATTGTGACACGCCATAATGGCTTCACCCTGCCTGATGAAAAGCAGCCAGTGAAGCCCAAGAAGTGAAAGCGTTCATCACAGCGCTACCACGCTATGCCGAACGCTCACACAATGGCGGCCTGCATAAATGCTTTTTCACGCCCCGCTTAAATAACCCGGGAGAGAAAGAGGAGGGAAACACGTGTGCGGGAAGCGCATTCCACATACGGGCAGTTCGGCAAAGGAACGATTGTCCAAACTTTTTGGTACGTGTCTTGATGGTCAGCACGGTATGAGGGTGGCTTCTCAGACCTGCACGCGTCGATCTGGAAAGGAATGGAGAGGGAGGAATGAGGTTAAAGAGCTCCTCAGAGCATTCACCGTGGTAAAGGCGGTAGAAAGCACTAAGGGAAGCAATGTCCCTACGTAGCTGTAACGGCTCCAGACTGGTTGTAACGTCATCGTTACCGATAATACGGACAGCACGTCTCTGCAACCTGTCAAGAGCTTCGAGCAAGTACTTGGCGGATCCGTCCCAAAGATGAGAGCAATACTCCACGCAGGAGCGCACCTGAGTCTTATACAAAAGACAACGTTGCTCAGGCGTGAAGAACCGCTTCACTTTGTTCAGGATTCCGAGTTTACGTGAGGCTGTGGTTATGATGCTCTCAATATAGCTCTTCGGGTTGAGGTCACTGTGTATGTCCATACCTAAGAGACTGAGACCAGTCTGGATGGGTAATAGGTTGCTCTGGAAGGAGGGTTGGGGGAGAAATGCGGACTTTTTGGCAGTGACAGCGCAGACCTGTGTCTTTTTGGCATTGAACTGGACGAGGTTATCAGAGCCCCATTTATAAATGCGGTCTATTTCCTCGTCCAGCTCAATGACAATTTTACGTCTTGACTCCACTATATCGGCTTGCTTTGCCGCAGGGTGACCCAAATAACGCCGATGAACTGTACTGTCGTCTGCATAGCAATGAATGTTACCCAAGGATAACATGTCATTGATATGCAGAAGGAACAGCGTGGGCGATATTATAGAACCCTGCGGCACTCCGGCGTTCACCTGCAGAAACTGTGAGGCACTGCTTTCGCAGAGTACGCGAATGCTGCGCTCATGCAGGAACCCGGCGACCCAATCGCATAGGCGAGGTGGCAAGCCGTATGCCGAAAGCTTGCAAAGAAGCGAACGATGCCAAACTCGATCGAAAGCCTTGGAGATGTCCAGGCTAACAGCCAGTGCTTCTCCGTGCTTGTCCATTGCTTCACCCCACAGGTGTGTTATGAACGCTAGGAGATCGCCCGTTGATCGTTTCGGTCTGAACCCGTATTGTCGATCATGAATCAGGGAATGATCTTCTAGGTAGCGAATGAGTTGCCTGTTTATGATTCGCTCAAAAACTTTACAAAGGACAGAGGTGACAGCAATAGGTCGATAGTTGGCTGGGTCGGACCTATCCCCTTTTTTGGGGACCGGCTGGATGTTCGCTTTTCTCCAAGCTTCCGGCACAATCCCAGTAGAGTACGAGAGGTGGTATAGGCGTGTCAATACTGGAGACAACTCGGGAGCACATTTTTTTAGAACGACTGCCGATATACCGTCAGGACCGCTAGCCTTCCGCACATCAAGTGACTGCAGCACAGCACGGACGTCACGTTGCCTGATTTGGACGTCAGGCATTAAAGAGCCACAGTGAGGGATGGTAGGTGGTTCCGCGCCGCAGTCATCGACGCGCGAATTCGCCGCAAAGAGCTTCGCTAAGAGGTTAGCCTTGTCTAGCGGCTGATGGGCCAACGAGCCATCAGGGTACCGCAGTGGGGGCAGAGAAGGCGCGCAAAAGTTGGCTTGCACCGCTTTGGCCAGTCGCCAATAACTTCGGCTACCCGTTGGGTGCGACAACAGCTCTTGGCCAACGCGGGCAACGCGCTGGGCATTCGCTCTTGAGAGAGCACTCCTGCAGACTTTGGTGGCCTTGTTGAAGACTACCTTGAGTGAAGGGGTGTTACGATCGTTGAGCGTGCGAGCCTTGGTCCAAGCGCGATACGCCGCCTGTTTAAGTTCAACAGCTTTGGCGCATTCGCGATTGAACCAAGGGCGCGCCTTACTTCCGCTGACGACATCAGTGTAAGGAATGTAATATTCCATCACCAACATGATCTCGTCAGCAACAGCAGAGGCACTCTCCGACGGGTCCCTTCCCACAAAGCAGCGCTGGCCCCACGGGATGGACGCAAAATAGTCGCGCATACCATCCCAATCTGCCGACGAGTAGTGCCACAAACGCCGTTTAGACTCCACTGAGGGAGAGCTTTTACGGCGCAGTACGGTGGCACCAACCAGGCAATGGTCAGAAGTGCCCAACGGAGCACTTATCGACACTCTGTACCCGGCTGGTCGACTCGTCAGCAGTAAGTCTAGCAAGGAGGGCGCTTGACCTGATATATCCGGAATCCTGGTGGGCTGGAGAACCAGTTGAATTAGATCATGCGTGAGTGCGGATGCGTGGGCAGTTCGGCCTGCGTGGTCTGTTTTGGAAGAGCCCAACCAGGTCTCATGGTGGGCATTAAAATCTCCCAAAAGCACCACATCGGCAGACGGAAACCGCTCCTGTACGTCGTCAACTGCTTGGCTCAGGTAGTCGAATAGCCGAGTTGTCTCGTGGTCTCCGGAGTGGGAACGGTACAGGCAAGCGTAGACATGGCTCTCGAAACCAAGATCTACGTGTACCCATAGGATAGAGAAGGAGGGGTCTTCCAAGCAGCGCAAACGTCGACAACAAACGTCCGTCCTGACGAAAAGGCATACTCCGGCTTTCGCGAGGAAGCATTCCTCAAGCACGTAGCCGGGGTAGTGCAGATATGCAATGTCGGCAGGACGGCGGATCTGTGTCTCCGTCAGAAAGAGCAATGCAGGCCGGGCCGTCTCTAGGTGTTGGTGGACGGCGTTGAGGTTTGAATGGAGTCCACGGATGTTAGTGAACTCCACCTCAAAAAGCGACTTGGTGGTGGGGAAGTGGGATGCCGCTGTCTGACCTGCATTGTTATTAGACACTGACATGGTGGTTGGATGGGGGCGTGAGTAAAAGGAGATGCTGATGATATTGCTTTCATAGGCGGTGCAAGGTGGCAAGATGACGTCATAAACTATACGCGTAGTCAAAGCGATCGGTTAGGCGGTCGGGGGTATTGGGCAGTGCCAACTGACGTCGCTGAAAGCCGATGACGGCAGAACTGTCACGACCAGGTCCGATGTTATGGGAGAGGTCGAGAAGTTCTATGCACAGCTTTACACATCCACACGGCCACCTGTACAAAGCTTAGCTAAAGAACTTAGAGCTAAGTTAACCCGGCACTATACCGAAGACATCCCGGGCATCAGCCTATACGAGATTAGTATGGCTCTCAAACAGCTCGAAAACGGTGGGGCACCAGGTGCTGACGGAATTACGGCCGAACTTCTGAAAGCAGACGGGAGACTGGTACTCGTAGCTCTTCAGAAGCTATTTAATTCCGTCATACTAGGGGGCAGAACGCCAGAGACGTGGCACGAAGGTATGGTGGTACTGTTCTTCGAAACAGGCGACAAAACCCTGCTGAAGCACTACAGGCCCATCTCACTTCTAAGCCACGTCTACAAGCTGTTTTCGAGAGTCATAACGAATCGTCTCGCACGCAGGTTTGATGACTTCCAGCCTAGCAAACAAGCCGGTTTCCGAAAAGTCTTCAGCACCATAGACCACATACATACGCTGCGGCAGGTTATACAGAAGACCGAGGAGTATAACCAGCCTCTTTGTTTAGCGTTTGTGGACTATGAAAAAGCCTTCGATTCGATTGAAACATGGGCCGTGCTACAGTCTCTTCAGCGGTGCCAAATTGACTATCAGTACAACGAAGTGTTGAGGTGTTTGTATGAAAGCGCCACTATGTCAGTCCGTCTTCAGGACCAGAGCTCGAAACCTATCCAGTTGCAGCGAGGAGTGAGACAGGGAGACGTAATAAACTCATGCATTACGGAATTAGAGGAAAATACTTAGAGCTTTTTAGATCATACCTGCAAAACAGATACCAGTTTGTTCAAATTCGTAATACAGAAGGCGATGGGGAAGTAGTCTATAATTCTAGACTAGTAAAAATCAAGCGAGGTGTGCCCCAAGGTTCCATATTGGGACCAATACTATTTATTTTATTTACAAATGTCTTAATAAATTACATATATGAGGAAGTAAAAGGTGTTCAGTTAGTGCTTTATGCGGATGACACAAATGCTGTAATTTCGGCACGAAACTCAGAGGAATTAAATTCCAAGACTAATGAGACTCTTTCAGCCTTTTGTAACTGGTTTAACGTAAATGGCCTTGTTCTCAATTATTACAAAACCAATGTGATGCTATTCAGAACAACTGCTAGAAACAGGGAATCTTTGAATATTACTTTGCAAGGCTATCAAGTCATACTTGTAGAATCAGTTAGGTTTCTGAGCATATATATTGACTCATTTCTTAATTGGAAGCGGGAATTGGAAAACATGGAAAATAAAATTAGTTCAGCCTGTTATGCTCTAAGAAGTCTTAAGGGATGAAACTACTGAACAGCAACTTAAGATAGTTTATAATGCATTAGTGGAATCACATTTAAGATATAGTATTAAGTTTTGGGGTAACTCAGACAAATATAACTTAAATAGAGCTTTTATACTACAGAAGAGAGCAATTAGAACTATAGTGCGAATCCCACAATGGGAATCCTGTAGGGAACATTTTATAAGACTAAACATTTTGACCATTCCTAGTCTTTATATATTAGTTTTACTTACAGATTTAGTAAAAAAGCCTGAATAATATGGAACACCAGATGATAGAGAAAAACGCCTGAAAAATATGAAACACCTGATGATAGAGAAAAACGTTTAATGACTCGTAGAAGGGACTTACACAATTCCTTTGCGCCCAAACTCAATATAATTGTACACAGTGTAAGGGATACCTTACCAGCTTGATAAAGCTGTCAGAATTTTTAGATTTTAGTCCATCAGTAATGTAAATTTATTTCGTAAAAGTTTAAGGAGCTTCTTGTTGGAAAAATGTCTGTATAGTATTGATGAATTTACTTGATTGTTTTTAATGTCTGTGATTACTGATTACTTAATGCTGTTTATTATAATTGATGTACTTATTTATAATTTGTATTGATTTTATTAATTTTATTGAATGTTTGAATTTTAATTAATTTTATTATTTTTAATTTTTTACTATTTAGATTTTAATTAATTAATTTATGCACGCCTCGGTGGCCGAGTGGCAGAGCGCTCGGCCCGATACCCGAAGGTCCCGGGTTCAAATCCCAGGTCGGGCAAAATGTATTTCGGATTTTTCGATGCATAGCCCGGGTTTGTGATCACCAACCCGCACTTGGCAAGCGTGGTGATTAAGCCATTACCCATCAATTGTAGCGATGACTTGATTTCAATGATGGAGGCCTTTGCCCAGCAGTGGGACAGTTATAGGCTGTTTATTTACTTACTTAATTAATTTATGACTGTTTACGTTCTTTCTTTTTATTTTATTTTTTTATGTATTGTTTATTTATATTTCCTCAAGTTATTTGTTTGTGGAATAAATGAAATTGAAATTGAAATTGAAATTGAAAAATTGAATTAAATTGAAAATTGAAATTGAAATCGAAATTGACGTGATTTCTCCGAAACTGTTCACTGCTGCACTGGAAGATGTTTTCAAGCTTCTGGACTGGAAAGGACTCGACATCAACGTCAACGGCGTATACATCACTCACCTTTGGTTTGCTGACGATATAGTGGATATAGTGGAGACCCTGGAAGACCTCGGCGCAATGCTCGGTGACCTCAACAGAGTCTCTCAACAAGTGGGTCTTAAAATGAACATTGAGAATACGAAAGTTATGTCGAACTCACGTGTCGTACCCACTCCTCTGAAGGTTGGGGACTCTGCCCTTGAAGTTGTGGACAATTATGTTTACCTGGGACAAACGGTCCAGCTAGGTAGGTCCAACTTCAGCAAAGAGGTCAATCGTCGAATCCAATTAGGCTGGGCAGCGTTCGGTAAGCTACGAAATATCTTCTCGTCCGATATACCGCAGTGTCTCAAGACGAAAGTCTTTGACCAGTGTGTGTTGCCAGTGATGACATACGGGACTGAGACGTGGTCGCTCACTATGGGTCTCATAAAAAGGCTCAAGGTCACTCAAAGAGCAATGGAGAGGGCTATGCTCGGGGTTTCTCTGCGTGATCGAATCAGAAATGAGGAGATCCGCAGAAGAACAAAGGTAACCGACATAGCCCGAAAAGTTGCTAAGCTCAAGTGGCAGTGGGCAGGGTACATTGCTTGCAGGACTGATGGCCGCTGGGGTGGGATAGTCCTGGAGTGGCGACCGCGTACCGGAAAGCGCAGTGTGTGCACGCCTCCAACCAGGTGGACCGACGATCTGGTGAAGGTCGCGGGAAGCCGCTGGATGCGAGCAGCACAAAACCGGTCGTTGTGGAGATTCTTGGGAGAGGCCTTTGTCCAGCAGTGGACGTCTTTTGGCTGAGATGATGATGATGATGATGACCTATCATTTTGAAAGGGTGTTGAAATAATATCCACAACCGTGATGTGAACCAACACCCCATTATATACCGGGTCAGGTGCACTACTGACTATCTAGCTATCATCGCTCTTTCCGGTTTATAAAAAAACATTAATGTAAAATTATTTATTTTAACCCCAGACGCAAAAAGAGGGGTGTCATAAGTTTGACGGGTGTAGGTCTTTATGTATGTTACTCCTAAACGAATGCACAGATTATGATGCGGTTTTATTTATTATTATTAAATACGGTGGACAAAATGATTATTGCTTGATGCTTTTAAATAAACAAAAGTACAGTGGTTTTCGCTAACACTTGTTAATTTACAATATATTCTGTAATAGTTGATAAAATTCTCAGGTGTGAAGAAAGATGTGACTTACGATGAAAATGAAACAACATATGATGAAAACGAAATTAAGTATGAAGGTGAGTAAGGAAATTCAATCATTTATTAAATAAAAATGATAAAATAAATTAAATATGTCTGTCAATTATTCATTTATACAATCGCTGTCGACTGGTAATGTACCCAAGAGACTGAAAAACAATAAAACATTATAAAAACCTAATCCTAGAGTACCGCCAGCAGCGAGGCAGGGCCCAAGCTACCGGTGGTCAGGGCTGCAGAGTGAGGAACCTCCTGACAATAGGTGCCGTGTCAAGGAGTACTGCCTTTTGCATCTGACCCTTGACCCAACCTTTCATTATTATTATTATTATACTCTATATTTATTTTCTTTTTTAAGACTAGATTTTTACAATATTTTAATATAAAAATAATAAAACATTATAAAAACCTAATCCTTATTATTATTATTGTTTATTTCATTAATTAGAATTTCCACATTGTAATTGTATTTAAGATCGAATAATAAATACTTTATCTCCGTTCATTTATTATTATAATACAAATATATATAAATTAAATATGAAGGGAGTTTGTAATAAAGTAATTTACTTTAATCAAATAAAATATAGCCTATGTTAGCCGCTGGTAATGTAGCATTCTATCAGTGAATGAATGTTTGGAATTGGACCAGTAGTACCAGAGAGAAGTGATATTATTGGGATGACTGGCTTAAATCAACACAACCGCGGAATGAAGTGAAGCAGCGAACGAAGTGAGCGTGGTTGTGTTGATTTTGAGCCAGATTTCCCAATAATATCACTTATCCAGAGATTAACCTTCTCAAACAAACTAACAAACAAAGTTGCCGAGCGGTGTGGGAGCTCGAATTATCGTGGTGAAGGAATATGCGACGATTCGGATTACTTTTACAAAGTTCTCGTATGACTTCCGGCAAATAAACTGTTGTGTACCAATTAGCAGTAACCTTTCTCCGTTCCTGTAAAGGAATCGTAGCCACATGTCCGGTTTTCGATACAAACGAAGCGACCATTTTTTTTGACACGCTACGAGAGCGCACTACTTTTGTTGGCTTGACCTCACCTAGACCCAAACAGTCGATAGGAGTTTTCTTTCGAGCTCATATTAATAAATCCACGATTCATCACCCGAGACGATATTGTAAACAGCATTTGAGCTTCCTCTATCGAACCGTTGCAGAGCAGACCGACTCCAATTAACACGAGTCGACTTTTGTTCTTCGGTCAAACGATGGGGCCCAGCGGGAAACTAACTTCCTGACACCCAGTTCATCATGCAATATTATTTGAATGGCTGCCATAGCAACTCTGAGAGAAGCCCGTATCTCCTCGTATGTCACATGTCTATCTTCTTGTGTTAATTGGCGCACAACATCGATGTTTTCTTGTGTTACCATGGTGTTACCGCTGTTTTTGGCCGACCAGTAGGGGGAACTGTGGTAAGAGATGAACGTCCTCGACGAAACTCCAGCGATATATACTCGTTTTACTAGGTGCTTCAAGTTCATAAATAGAAACAAGCTCGGCAAGACATTGTTCTTGAGATGAACCTCGGCGAAAGTTGTGAAAAATTATCGCATGGAAATGTTCCCGCGTAAGCTCCATTTTCTCACTGACTTCCTAATTTGAAATGGCCACCACTCTTTTTTTTATGTAGTTTTTTTTTCAAAAATGGAATTAAGTTCGGAAGAATACTAAATTTCAAATACCAAAAAGATTTTAAGTCTAATTTATTCAAAAGTATTCCATTCCCGATCTTTTCGGTGTGGCCCATGTACCTATCTACACTAGAAAAACCCGCTAGGTTGGAGTTAGAGTTACGAAGTAACTATTTTATTTAGTAAGGAGAGCCCGTTGTGCAACTGTGATTCAGATGCTAACGATACCATCTTACATCCAATAACAGAATGCCCAATAAACGCCAAGACGAAACAAGAACAAAAGATAGATGGTCTCGTTAACAAAAATTCGATTCAATTGATAATAGTTGTGAATAAAAAACACAGAAATAGCCTAAAACGTTTGGAGGCTGTTGTAGATATACGAAATAAAAACAAGTGAAAATTGTAGTGTTTATGATGATAGTGATGAATTAGAATTTAATATTTGTAATTGTATTAGTTAATATCGACATCGACTTACAACAGTATACAGAACAACGTGTATGCACCATTATATTCAATAGGAATCACCTAACGTAAATTCAAAAAACGTTTAAAATACGCAATACGCGCACGTGGCTGCCCTTCACAGTAGCTCCCACAAACTACGCTTGTTTGTGGGACACTCGCCGCAGCGCCCGTTTCCCCGCGGGTTCCCCTCCCTTGCTCTGCGAAAGTACCTTCGATGCGCAACTGTATGCTTGCTAAACTGTGGTATAGTCATCATCACTTGTGCCATCTTCATGCTGAAGTTTAGAGATCAGTCTACAACCTTGTATCCCATAGCTTGTTTTAACTGGCGACAACTAAGTCGAGTTCACTTTTTGATGTCGTCCAGCCAGTTGCGGCGCCGCAGTCCCGGAGCTCTCTTTACCGGAATTTTGATATAATAGATATACATATGGTACCTAGATAAATGTTCCTTTCTAATGAGATTTAGGAGTGCTCGGTTGGGTTACCCATTTGAAATATAATTATGTAAATGTAAACGTTATAGGCTGATAATGATGATGATGATGAATCCATTCATCATCATCACCAGCTCATTTTATGCCCACTACTGGGGCACGAGCCTCCTCTATGGATGGATAGCGAGAACGAGCCATAAACCACCACGCGGGCCCAGTTCGGTGCGGTTGTTAACGACTGCTAATGCAGCCGGGATCAACGTACCGACGAAGCACAGAAGAGCTCAAGATGATAAAATTTTTGGTCACCCATCCAATGACCAGCCTTTGCTAAAATTGCTTAACCTTAGCAATCGCAGACCGTGCGCGTTAACCACTGCGCCATCAATCTCCTCGATATCCTCGTTAGTAACCAGATGTAAGTCACCTACGCTCTATGCGCTAAGCAACCTGTCAGTGCGTACGAAACCTAACAGTATCACTGTTTGTTATTCCCAAATTCTAGATGAGAAAATGGCCGTGATGGATATTGAGGATCAGCCGTTGTCTATGCTGCGGTCTAACCAGAGAGAGACGGAGGTCTCTGACAACGACGCTGATTGGACGGCGGCCGGCGATCATAGCGATGGTAATGTATATAAATATTTGATTTTGTATCCATAAATGTACAAATGCTTATTGCTTGATGCTTTTAAATAAACGAGAGTATACAGTGGTTTTCACTAACACCAATTAGTTAACTTATACAATATATTCTGTAATAGTTGATAAAATGTTCTTGTATTTCTCAGATGTGAAGAATGAAGTGACTTACGATGAAAATGAAACAACGTATGATGAAAAAGAAATTAAGTATGAAGGTGAGTAAGGAAATTAAATTATTTATTAATTCATTTAAAAATAAATGAACTATGTCGGTCATTACTACTTATACACATATAAAAATAAATATGAAGGGAGTTTGTAATAAAGTAATTTATTTTAATCAAATAAAATATTATTCAAAATCATTTATTCAGTTCTTGTGAATGTCACTATGATATGTTACCCGCTGGTAATGTAGCATTCTATCAGTGAAAGAATTCGTTCGCTGCTTCACTTCGTTCCGCGGTTGTGTTGATTTAAGCCAGACATCCCAATAATATTACATACATCAACGTCTTTTACTAAATACTAGCATGGGGCAGCGATCGATTGAACGTTCGAAAAGTGATTTTGCACGGTCCGTGGCTTACGCCCCCAGTGGTGGACGCACCCGTGGTCGACGCCCCCGATTCTAATAATGGTAATTGTAAATGGTAATAATTCTAATAATTGTGAGACCGTGCAGGAGCATGTTTAAGCCAATTTTTGATGAGTTGTTCTATTTCGTTTACTTTTTCGTTCGTTGTGTTTTTCACTGCATCTGTAATAATTAACTAAATATTATTTAAAAAAAAAGAATATTATTAAATAAAACTGGCCAAGTGCGAGTCGGACTCGCGCACGAAGGGTTCCATACCATTAAAACAGCAAAAACATCACGTTTGTTGTAAGTATGGGATCTCCTTTAAATATTTATTTTATTCTGTTTTTTTTAGTATTTGTTGTTATAGCGGCAACAGAAATACATCATCTGTGAAAATTTTAATTGTCTTATTATCACGGTTCATGACATATAGCCTGGTGACTGACGGACAGCGGAGTCTTAGTAATAGGGTCCCCTTTGTGTACGGAACCCTAAAATGATATCCCCAACATTAAAAAGGCGAAACAATCTAGGTCAATATTCTCAGCTAGTCACATAGCGTAGGGATATGCATGCCAATCTCGATCAGACCAATTGAAAGATGGCCCATTATAGAATATTTTTTATTGATTTCGGTGATTTGCGGTCGTACGCCATCCTTTTAGGAAGTCATCCATCAACTTTTATCGCTACTAATTCTAGTTTTTTTTATATTTACTAAAATAATTACTAACCTATTACGCAATCTTTCTTTACAAGCTTTAGTTCACAGAATGGTCTTTTCTGTGACCTTTTCCCATAATAGTTAAAGTCCTTGGAAAGATAGTCATCTAGTAAAGTTTTCATTGCCCGATGTTGCGGAAACCACTATTCACACTATCTGCTACCGTTTAAAATTAGGTTACACCTTAAAATCCACAAAATCCACTCACAGTTCCATGCCGCTCCCGCCGTCCAGAACGGGATCCATATGGTCTGATGGGGCCTGAATCCGAGTCCGGGTCTTCTCGGGTTCCCTAATCACACCCAACGGCTATCCCGAAGTGCACCTTCCCCCGAGGAAATACCTGTTTTCTCCAGCAGCGAAGACGCCGACATCCAACCATGGGATGGCGAATTGTACTCCCGATGCGATTCGCTTACGATTTACACACACACAAGACCCAGATTGCACAATACACTTAATTTGAATAATACGGCTCCAAATGCCCTTATTACTGCTTAAAATCTATTTAATTATCAACACACGATAACCTATAAACCAGCCATGTTGCTTTCCCGAAACAACTACCAAAAAAAAAGAGAACAATTAGTGAGGGGGCCATTATGCCACTAAATAAATTGAATATCGATAATCGATTCCCAAATCGATCCGTCCATAATACAAATCAAAGTTTTATTTCCAACAAAAATAAATGCCTGTTTATTTGCAACACCCGAGATACTTCATTAGATGTAACTCTTCCACCTAAGGTCATCAAATATGAAACCTGGAATGTGATGAAAAATTACGTCAGATAAAAATTATATTTTAATCATGCTCAACTCATCATTGTTCTTGTTTTAAATAAATTTATCCTATGAGATTGTATAAACGAAGGATTTAACAATGATGAAACTTTGCCAATCACGAGGCCACATCACCAACCTGCCTACATCAAAGTCACGTAACCAAATCTATAAAGGCCGATTTACACATCCATAAGTAAGAAGTATGCAAGTAATTAAGTGAAACCGGTCAAGTGGGAGTCGGACTCGCGCACGAAGGGTTCCGTACAATTATCTACAAAAACGGCAAAAAAAAAACCCGTTTGTTGTATGTAGGGCTGCTTAAATTACGGACCCAGGACAAAAACTTCAAAAACCCAGGACATTTGGGTGAAATAAAGATATTACCCCGGACTCCATCGAAAAAAAAAATACAATAAAATAAAAACATAGTTACCATATTTTTATTTATTTACTAGATGACCCGGTAAACTTCGTATCACCTATATGTATTGGTGAAAAATATGGTCAAAACTTAAACATAACTGGGGCTAGGGTGGGAAATTACTCTAAACATATGACGTCGTTTGGCGCAACCATAGAGCAACACGGGCCTCCGGCGATGGGCGCAACGCATATTGTACAGGAAAATTTCATGCCCACTTTCAAGGTAGTATACCATAATTATTGTTTTTGATAAATTATTAATTTCCCACCTCAGAAACTAATGAGCGTAATGGATGTGGTGGTGGGACCAATTGTGGCAATTTTACCACCAGTACAGCATAATCTAGTAGATTCACCGCTGTATTTTAACGCTTTACAATATTGACAAATGGTTGTCATTTCCCCAATTGTTACGGCACAATAATCTATTTCCGGGTCGTAGTGGAATGCTACTCGTTCCAGGTTTACAGGAACACTGTGTCTGCGGAATCGCTTTATTTCATTGTGTCGTGCTCGATGTTGTTGTGTTTTGGTGTGCCCGAACTCGTTCCATTCTAAACCTATCTACTTCATTTTATTCACTGTGGAACGCAATTCTGCCATACAAACGAATGTTATCATTATCTGTATCTCGCTGGTCGTCAGTGCGTGCGGGATGTACGTGAGTTAGCTCGTCGCACATGATTGACTTCGACGACCTAAGTCAAGTCCTCTTCTCCTTGGCATTTTGACAACTTCCCTGACCCATGAGTCACATGTGATACATAACAATTGATTTATCTATTGTTTTAATATTTGGACAGCGAAGTTTTAAAATAATAACAGTAATACAGTAAATAAAGTTTTCGCGCACTGACAAACTGATGATAGATTTTAATAATCGTCTTGAAATTTATTTATTTATTTTCTTTTTACGACAACCAACTGACACTTTTACACATTTTTATTTTTGAAACAGAACTGTTTTGTATCCCAACAAAACAGACCAAAGAGGTTGGACCTCATACAGAGTGAACGAGAGTGCGGCAACAGTGCCGTGATCTTAAATTGACGTACGAGCTGTAGCTACCGGCTAGGGTTGAGTGAGCCACACATAGTTAATTTATTATTGTGTGAATTTGGGTGTCTTATATATTATAAATGAAACACATAATTTAGGTGTACACTATAAAATACTTATATCATTATAAAGTACAATCGTAATCAAATATTAATTTACAAATTGGACACAGCAAAATATTTACGCCTCGCTCGGCTAGTTTTGAAAGCTGCGTTATTAAATTTAATAACGTAATATATCCGCATGCGAATGTATAATTTTTTTTAAATACATTATTGGAAAGCATTTACATGGAGGTACATATTTAAAGTCGAACATATTATCAAAAATAGTTTTGGCTAGTTTTGCATATGTAATAAATTTTTCTATTTCCAATAAAGAAACAAGGTTTAATAAATAAGATCGGCGCTCAGTTCATACTTGTTATTCTCCGTTACTACAGCAACATACGCTGCCCGATCCGCGTTTGTGATGACAGCCGCGTCATCGGGTTCTCCTTTCCCGTGCTTTTTTCCGTGTGCTAATGTAGGTGAACTACGAGTTTGTGTGTGTGCGTTTCGGAGCGCTTGTGTGAAGTTGCCGCACTCTCGTTCACTCTGCCTCATACTACAGCTATGAAACATACACAATATACACATCTATAAATATTTGACAACCAACCAAATGACAAAAGACATCAAATGTTTCACAGCTAGGAACATTTTGTTGTATCCAAAAACTGGATATTGGCGAAATCCAAAGGAAAACGCCACTGCACAAAAAGAAGAAGAAGATTTTGTTGTACGTACCGCTTTGACAGTTTCGCCGCCTGCTCGTTTGCCTCCTTCTAATATTAATAAAAAACTTAATTCTAGATGAGAAAATGCCCGTGATGGATATTGAGGATCAGCCGTTGTCTATGCTGCGGTCTAACCAGAGAGAGACGGAGGTCTCTGACAACGACGATGATTGGACGGCGGCCGGCGATCATAGCGATGGTAATGTTGTTCAAATAAATATGCACTTTTGTATACAAATATGCAAGAGAGAAGGGCAGATATTCAACCTGAAAATAACAGTTAGGGTCCAGATGGAAATCGAACCCACGACCCTTGGATTACCGGTCCAATGCTCTGACTGCTGAGCTACCGAGACTTCAGAAAACTCATCGTTACATTTTTACCAAATTACCGCCAGAGTAAAATTGTCAACAACTGCATGACCGCGATGCGCTGACCCCGATCTACGCGAAAGCAATACTGACACAGTTAGGCGCGGAATTAAATGATATTTTAATTATTTATAAAATAAATTGTGCAGAAGGCACGTCCATCTGCTAACGCAGAAGTGCGACTACCTACCTAATTGGCAATAGAACAAAAAACAAAACTTATACCAAGCGATCCACGGTTTCTCTGTCGTGGATGTAGACGTACTCCGAAGCTTCAGTTTTCCTCATGTAGATATGACCGCTCCTCACCCAAACAAATTTATAGTTAAGCTCCACAAGCTTACGGTCTACAAGGGTGGAGATAAGGATCTAGTTGACAACTTTAGGCCAATATCCATACTACCAACTCTTTCTAAAGTTCTTGAGCGCATAATAAATAAGAGACTGACACTCTTCCTTGAGTCTAACAATATTCTTCCACCATCTCAGTACGGCTTTCGTAGAGGAATATCGACTAACGATGCTGTTCACGATCTTGTGCATTCCATTGTCCCCGCTTTAGATAATAAGAGAAAGTGCCTGGTGCTTTTCCTCGATCTGGCGAAGGCCTTTGATACGGTTCCAATCTCTCGCCTTCTACACAAGTTGGAAAAGTACGGAATAAGAAGCCTCCCTCTCCAGCTTTTTAAGGACTACCTTAACGGTAGGGTCCACAAGGTGAAAATAGAGCAATGGATTAGTGAAGAGGCGCACATCACATACGGGGACCCCGCAGGGCAGTATATTAGGCCCTACATTATTCCTTATATATATTAACGACCTGTGTCAGCTGAAACTTTGTGGGGGTAAAGTCTTTACCTACGCCGACGATACTGCGCTCTCGTTTTGCGGTGACTCTTGGACTAATGTTTTCCAACTTGCTCAGGGAGGTTTTGACTCAGTGATGAAATGGCTAAAATGTAACGTCCTCACTTTGAGTGTCTCAAAGACGAAATATGTAACTTTCTCACTCAGGTCAAGTAACCTCCCATCATCTGATCATAACATCATAGCTCACGGGTGCAGTGGCCCGCCCTGTACGTTCTCTTGCTCTTGCCCTTCATTGGAGCGTTCTGACTGCATCAAATACCTCGTTGTCTTGATAGATCATACGCTCTCTTTCAAACCTCACCTTGAGCTTCTGGCAACTAGGGTCCGAAAGCTAATTTACATATTTCGAACTTTGAAATATGCTGCTGACTGCTGTGCATAGAACGTGAAGGTGCCCACTTTGAGCAGTACCTGCGAGTATCTTAAACATGATCAGTAAGTACCTAATAATAGTTTATTGCAACAAAGTATACTTATGCGTAAGAGTAAGCCACTTTACCTCAGAATACATAATAGTACCTACAAGTTTACGTAAGTTCATCGACTTAATGTCCGCCCGCTGCGCTCTTATGTACCTACTACGGTCTGCACCCCTATTCTCGTCAGTCGACGGTCGCTATTCTAATTTACACTGAGATCATTTTATTAATCAATCGGTTCCTTATTACTTTCTCCGTGGTACTGCTCAAAGTGGGCACCTTCACGTTCTATGCACAAATGAGCACGGCGCCTTAAGTTTCTAGGTAACTTTTGCAGCACACTACGATTTGACCTTACACTCTCAAAAGCCATTAAAATATTTTGTTTTAACTGCACAACACTCGTGATTTCGTCTTTATAAACCATTCTTTTTATGTCTCCCCACAAATAAAAGTCACAAGGAGTCAAGTCTGGCGACCTCGGAGGCCAGGGCACTGGCCCACCTCGACCAATCCACTCGGTTCCGAACACTTCGTCCAAATAATCGCGCACTTGGCGTCCATAATGCGGAGGCGCCCCGTCCTGGTGGTAAAAGAGATTCCGGTGAAGAGCTAGTGGCACGTCGTCAAGCATTACGTCAACTACGTGCTGCAAAAGTTGCAAATACGAGTTGCTGTTGAGATAACCCTCGATGAAATAGGGCCCGAGTAAATGTCCACCAACAATGCCAGCCCACACATTGATGCTAAACTTATGCTGGAACGAATCTTTTTTGGTCTTATGCGGGTTCTGTTCGCGGTGAGCCCACCAATGTTCATTGTGGACGTTGTAAACACCGATGCGCGTAAACATACACTCGTCCGTCCATAGAATGCTGGCTTCTCGGTGTTCTAGTACCCAGTGACAAAAAGTGACCCGGGTGGCATGATCTTGCTCGTTCAATTCTTGAACTCTTCTGAAGTGGAACGGGTGCTGTTGCTCCGACTTAAGAAGCCGCCAGACTGTTGTGTGGTGGACATTGAAGTGGCGGCCAGCATCACGAGTACTGGCACGTGGTTCCCTCTCGAAGTATTCGAGTATTTGCTCTTGCAAATCGACTGAGAGGCCCACACTGCCGCGACCCTGCGCATGTCGAGGAACGTTGAACTGGCCATGATCCCTCAGTCGTTGCGTGGCAGCAAGCATTACCTCGCGCGATGGAGTTGGTCTGTTTGGAAACATTTCCACAAACATGACCACGGCTCGACGTAGACTGTTGCGCCGACAAAGCTGCGGGCGCGCCGCGAAGCTCGAGCTTGTTGCTACCTACTCGTGGTCGGGTGAGCGGGCGTACGCGAACGAGCGTTTATTTTTTAGTGCTACGCAGACGTGCGATTCGTATTAACAGATTTTGAAAATATGATTATTATTTTTTTATATTTTTTTTATAATTTATTTGTAATAAGTATAAGCAATACGACTGCTGCTATGAATATGGCGTGAATGCAAATCAACAAGTTGTATGTATATATTTTTTTTGTTATGTCCTTTGCTATCGGTCGCCAAACCATAAGCGAATTGGTTGAAGGAAAAATGATGTGTATAGTGAAGCGGTCATTACCGCTCCTCCTAATTAAGTATGTGGCCTTTTTTCAACCTCTTCACCAACGTCGATGGGTCTAACAACTCAGTTATGAGAGGGTTGGAGTGACTGTTTAAGCGCTCGATATGTCTCTTTCGATAATTTTCAATCTCAGCCGTTACCGTTGGCATGTTTAACTAACCTACATTTCACAATAAAGTATACTATTACTATTAAGTATGCATGAATCTCGTCGTTTTTCGTGAACCAGGGAGCATTTACTATTGCCCTCAGAATGCCATTCTGTACTCGCTGAAGACAGAGGATATTTGATTTGCTGGCCACACCCCACAACTGGATACCGTATGTCCAAATCGGTTTCAGAACTGTATTATATATTAATAATTTGTTGTCGACGGACAGCACCGAGTTTCTTCCCATAAGCCAGTACAAGCTGCGATGTTTAATGTTGATTGCGTCTCTTTTGATCTTTATATGAGACTTCCAAGTAAGGCGTCGGTCAAGGTAGAAGCCGAGGTATTTAACATTGTCAGTGTGTGGTAGGACATCATTACCAAGTTTGACTGGGGCACAGTTCCCTTTTCTCAACGCAAACGTAATGTGATGCGATTTAGTAGCACTTGCGCGTATACGCCACTTAGAAAGCCACTTATGGGTCTCGTCAAGTTGCTTTTGCAACTTATAGCTAGCTATCTCAGGGTCCGCGTCGGTTGATAATAACGCCGTGTCATCAGCATAAGTCGCAGCAGTGATATTTTCCATTACTGGGAGATCATGGGTAAATATAGTGTATAGCACTGGTCCAAGCACCGACCCTTGGGGAATCCAGCCTCTATGTTGTAGAGGTTTGATCTAGCTTCGCCTTGTTTAACTTGGAAAGAACGTCCAGTGAGATACGACTTGATGAGGAGGAAAATCGAGTGTGGCAACTTTTCTATCTGTGATGGGTAGATGGAATGCATTTATCATGGCCCCTGCTATTCGGAAATCAGATATTAGATGGGTAGCAGCATTCATATTAAAATAATTTCATTTTTTCATTTCATTTCATTTCATGAGTAAATAAGAAGATCTTTTGAATCGGAATCCAAAATAGTTGCGCAGGTTGTCGGGAATCGTCAATATATCAATAGCAGCCAAGTTACGGGGCGGGGGTACCGAGGTCCAGTAGATATCGCCAAGTCTTCAGATTCAGATAAACGAAAGTCCAGGGAGAATAGCCGAGTCAAATAATCAAAGTAATACAGATACACACGAAAAACACTCCAGCCAGAGCCAGAACCTACACCGAAACGGAATGTAAAAAGTTTTTTTTTTAAAGTGTAGTTTGTGTTGCGGAAACCCACAACACACACTATGCTACTGTTTAAAATTAGGTTACACCTTAAAATCTACAAAATCCACTCACAGTTCCATGCCGCTCCCGCCGTCCAGAACGGGATCCATATGGTCTGATGGGGCCGGAATCCGAGTCCGGGTCTTCTCGGGTTCCCTAATCACACCCAAACTACCCCAAGTGCACTTTTCCCCCGAGGAAATACCTGTTCTCCAGCAGCAAAGACGCCGACATCCAGGCGAATTGTACTCCCGATGCGATTCGCTTACGACGTACACACACACAAAACACAGGTTGCACAATACACTTAATTAGAGTAATACGGCTCCAAATGCCCTTATTACTGCTTAAAATCTATTTAATTAACAACACACGATAACCTATCAACCAGCCATTGCTGCCTTCCCGAGACAAGTGTACCAACAAAAAAAAAGAAGAACAATTAGTGATGGGGCCATTATGCCACTAAATAAATTGAATCTCGATAATCGATTCCCAAATCGATCCGTCCATAATACAAATCAAAGTTTTATTTCCAACAAAAATAAATGCCTGTTTATTTGCAACAGTTTGTTCCTTGAGGAACCGGCTAAGGTCATAGACCATGCTGCCATGTCATTAGTTTCTTAATTCATTAGTACTATATAATAATATGTAATAAACTATATAGGATGATGATGAATGATAATAGAAATGAGAAGTGAGAATGATATACCCCCCAACCCCTCGAGTATCTTAGTAAAGATATGGGGCTTTAAGTCCTCACGCGGAATTCTTGAGAGAATTTGAAAAGTGCCGTTGCACTATTTTGTTTCATTTGCCAACACTCATGCACACTCACGAACACTTAAAGGTTAATAATCCACCATTATTTCACATTAATGTTCGACATAACACAAATTTTAGAAAATAAAACAAAATTGCAGACATTACTCTTCACTTTCCCGCCAAGAACCCTCGGAATGAAAAAAGGTTATTCTCAAGATGTCATGACTAACAAATCAATCAGTCTTTTTAATTCGTTCGTTACAGCTCTGGCATAAAGTATTTTTTAGCAATTTCTTCTGGGTGACAAAATAATCAAACGCACAAAATAATTCAAAATAGTTAAAAACACTTATTTTTGTTATTATTTATCATGTGCAAGTACATGATAAATAATAGAAATCGATAAGCTTATGTAAAAATAATGTAATAAAAGTCTTTTATCATGAAATTAGTTGTGTCTGAGAGTAAGCTAACGAAACGCATCAGACAGCGAGAGAGTTGTGCTTGCCAGTTAAATTAATTCAATGTTGCAAGTCATCAAACCTTTCTAATGATGTTTTTTGGTGGTACATGTGTGGTGGTATATATATTTTTAGAATCTACGATTTTTACCCTACATTTTGATACCTTTGAATCTTAGGTACATTCGGGGCATACACATCTGTAGACTATGGAAAAAGAAAACTGCACTTTTTGATTGGAAAAAAATGGGAGCGACCGAAGAGCGAACTCGTGTCCATAAAACATGTCGCTTGAGAAAAAAGTACTGCCAACCGAAAGGACGGCGGCGCGGCGGTGCGTTATTATGTTGGTACGCATGCGCTCGTCGGTCGCGCGCCATACTTTAATATTCAATTTCGTTTTGTTATTTATTACACAGCGTTATAAAATATTCCATTTAGTGTGTAGTGCGTCGCCTACAATTCTGCCTCCTTAGTGCTAACTAGTTGGCGCTATCATCTCGTGGTGACAGTAGAGCGACGCGCGTTACAGGCCTACGCAGGATGCCTGTGCGTGTGCGCACATCTACGACGCGTACGCGTCCGTCCCTACCCGCATGGGTCGCACTCACAACTCCGTGTCGCCAAGCGTTTCGTTCGACGTTTGGTTCAACTAAGATGACGTAATCTTCTACCTGTAATGGTCTAGACTCCTTAGTCCACTTTTGTCGGGGTAGCAAGGTTGGTAGGAATTCCTTTATCCACCGTGCCCAAAACATATCAGTGAGCCGTTGCGCTACTCGCCAACGTTTTCTTAAGCATAGGTCAGAGTTGTCGTACTTACCGAAATGAGGTGCTATAGAAGACGAACCAATTAAAAAATGGTTGGGGGTGAGAGCCTCCGGATACGACGGGTCGTTCGATACGTGAGTAATGGGCCGGCTATTGACTAGCGCTTCCACTTCAGCCAGCAGAGTTATTAAAGTTTCATAGTGAGGTGCTCGCTCCTTTAAAATTACTTTAAGTGATGATTTTACTGTGCGGATCATCCTTTCCCAAGATCCGCCCATCTCAGGTGCACCAGGTGGTATGAATTTCCACTCCACACCACGGATGGCTCCAGCCTCACGAACTGCCTCCTGGTCTAGCTCAGAGATACTGAGCTTCAACTCCGAGTGAGCGCCTCTAAAGTTGGTGCCGTTATCAGATATAATTACCTGCGGCATACCACGCCGAGCAGCCATGCGCCTGAGGCCCATAATCGTAGAGTCCGTAGTGAGGCTTTCAGTCACCTCAATATGAATTGCTCTTATTGTAAGGCAAGTAAAGAGCATACAATATCGCTTGAGTCGTTTACGGCCGACTGTGATTTCGAGTGGGCCAAAAAAATCTACTCCAGTGTAACTAAAGGGTCGCCTGTTATGTTGGAGTCTAGCGGCCGGCAGGTCCGCCATACGCTGGGGCTGTGGCGTTGCGCGTCTATAGCGGCAGAACAGGCAACGAGACGCAATCGTACGTACGGTAGGTCTGAGCTTTAAAACCCAATAGTGTTGTCGTAAATTGTTTACAACAAGCTCGTTCGCGCCATGCATTGCTTGCCTGTGGTAATATTCTACCAACAAACGCGTAATCCGGTGCTGCCCATCTAAGATGGCTGGTCTTCGTGCGTCATGCCCAACACCCACAACAGAGTCAATGCGTCCGCCAACACGCATGACGTCACTCTCATCAAGGTAAGGTGTAAGATGTAGTAAACGACTATTAGATGGAAGCGGTTTATTATTCTTTAAATAAGTAATTTCTGTATTAAAACAATCAAGTTGACACTTTTTAATCAGTAGGTATTCTGCCTCCTTCATTAGAAAGATGTCAAGTTTGCAAGCTTTACGCTGACATTTTCTAATAAACAGTAAAACCCTTGCAGTAGCGCGCACAAGTGTCATCCAACTTGAAATATTATCTTCGTTAGGCAAAGATAATACTGACTCACTGGCTATTACTAAGGTCACAGTGCGTTCCTCACACTGTGCATCTTCTAGTGCTTTAGTGAATCTACGATCCTTGGGCCACTGGTTTTCAGGCTGCCGTAAGAATGAAGGACCCTGAAACCAGTCACTAGAGTATACGAGTGGGGGGGCGTCGTCCCGGGTGGCCACGTCGGCCGCGTTCAGCGCAGTCGGTACGTGTCGCCATTCGCTCGACTTTGTCAACTCATCAATTTCACCTAAACGGTGGGCTACGTATGGCTTGTAATTGCGAGGATCGCTACGGATCCATTGCAGCACTGTACTTGAGTCCGTCCAAAAATACCGTTTCCCAGGCTTAATATCCTTGTGCTCACGTTGAATAGTATCCGCGAGCCGTGCCCCTAAAAGCGCACCCTGTAGCTCCAGCCTTGGAATGGACACAGGTCGTAGCGGACTAACTCTGCTTTTACTGGCCACAAAACATACTAGTACACGTCCGTCTGATCGTGTAAAACGCCAGTAAATAACAGACGCATACGCCTTAGACGAAGCGTCGCAAAAAATGTGCATTTGTTTATCAACGACATTTATATCGTCGCTCGATATCCATTGCTCGCTCGAGTAGCACTCCGCCCACTCCTGCCCGTTGCCGTAGAAGCGTGGAATACGAAGTGCACACAAGCTACGTAAATCTTTAAGCCAGCTGACCCACAGAGCATGTTCCTCGGGTTGGATGCGGCATTTCCAGTCAAGCGCGGAACGATGAACATTTTGAAAAATAATTTTACCTTTTATTATAAACGGAGAAAGAAAACCGTGAATATCATAAACAGACATTATTATACTTAACATGTGGGCTTTAGTAGGAGGCTCAACTCCATTTAAAATGTTTGGTGGAATTCGGTCTAAAACGATTTTAAAACTAAAACAATCTTCGCTCGGATGCCACATCAACCCGAGAGTGCGCTCAATTGTATTCGTAGCTCCATGTTTGAATTCAATGGCTGTCGGCGCGAGCGCGTCCGAGGGGATGGATTCTAACACCGTCTTGCTGTTGCTCGACCAGCGTGTTATTTCGAATCCGCCGGCCCTGTGTATATCTGTTATTTCACGCACTAGTTGGATAGCCTGACTTTCCTCGTCGCATGAGTGTAAACAGTCGTCCATGTAGTGACTATTTACTATAACGTCGACAGCCTCGGGACATAGATCTTGGTACTTAAGAGCATTTTTGTTTTTAATGTATTGTGCAATGAAAGGTGAACAAGTGGCACCAAACAATAGACTTTGCATAACGCAGATTTTTAAAGGTGCGTCTGTGCTTTCTTGCCAAAGAAAACGAAAAACATGCTGATCTTCCGGACGTATTTTAATCTGAACGAAAAAATCTTTAATATCTCCAGTAAAAGCGATTTTATGTTCGCGAAAGCGTAACATTATTCCTAATAACGAGTTATATAAGTCAGGCCCGGTAAGTAAAAAATCATTTAGGCATACACCTTTAACCTTTCCTGCACAGTCAAATACTAATCTTAGCTTACCAGGTTTATTGGGGTTCTGGACGCAAAAGTGCGACAAATACCATAAGTGGCTAGGCGTGGGTTCGTTGACCAGTAGCTCCCGCGCATAGCCATTGTCGAAAAGCCTTTTAATCTCCCGACTGTACCTTTCTGCGTACGCACTATCAGTGCTAAATTTTCTTACTAAACCCTGCAACCTACCTTTAGCGTAATCTATGGTGGCCGGAAGAGACAGCTGATCCCTGACAAATGGTAAACCTACCTCCCATTGGTTTCCCAGATGACGCGCTGTGCTGTCGAGGATACGGACCGCTCTCAAATGTTCCGTATTCTCGCGGCGTAAGGTCGAAACTCCAATAGAGTCCAGTTCAAATGACATTTTGACTAAATCATTTAATTTAATAGTATCATTTTCCTCGGAATGAGCGAGGTGGAAGGTGTGCCCGTTGACAGGAGTGTGAGTGAGACCATAGCAGCCGTGGATAGACCATCCTAACCGACATCTTGTGGCGTATGGCTCGTGTCTGTTGCCATGCAAAACTTCTAGAGGAGCTAGAAGATAATAATTGTCTTCTCCTATCAGTAGTCGAGGCACCACACACTGACTACAAACATAATCTTTTACATGTAACAAGTGACTGCACTGCAGTTGTTTTACTATTGACAAATCTTGTTTAGGTAAATTTAAATTATCAACTTGTCGTAAGGACACAATAAAACTTTTATCTTCATAAAAACCTGAAATATTTGTAGTTACTTTGGGTACATCAGACTGAAATATCTCAAGACCAAATGCATCAATAAATTTTATCGGGCTAGACTGAAAAGGTGTAAGACCTAATTCGCTTACCAAGTCCTTAGTGATCATCGAGATCGAAGCACCGTCATCCAATAACGCATACACACTTACTATGCCATTAGGGCCACTTAGATTGACCTTTATCACTTTTAGCATCACTTCACTCGCGACGGAAAGGGCCGGTGCGCTGTTATCACTGGGGATGCCGCGGCCGGGGCACGCGGGGGGCGCGGGGCGCGCGGGGGGGGCAGGCGGCCCGCACGAAGCCACCGACAAAGCGGCGCCGGCGCCCGCGACATGGGCCACGGTCTCGTCGCGCGGCGGCAAATACTCGTAGTCAGCTGTTTCACTCTCCTCTTCTTCCTTCGGCGAGCTGTTTACTTGTGAGCGTGTAGTATCGGGTTTTCTAAAATGCAACAATCGATGGTGTGCGAGTCCGCAGTTATCTATATCGCACACAGGTGCTACGCATGTATTGCGAACGTGCCGACCTTGTAAACAACAAAAAACATAAGTTATTTGTTTTAATGAATCTCCAGCGTTCTTTTCTTAAGGCACGTTTGAAATGTCGGCAATCGGTCAGTAAATGAGCTGACTTTTTACAATAGGTACACGACGACGACGACGACGACAGCTCATTGAATTTGGTCGCCGTAGCTAACACAGGCCGGAATGTGACCTGGCGTTGTTTGTCGTCGTATTTCTTAGTAGGTGGCACTGTGTCTGTTTTGCGATAATCTCGTACATGTGACACTCCGGCGGCCGATAGCATCTGGGCTTCTCTTTTCAGAAATGTAGCTAGTAGTTGAAGTTTAGGCATATCGGTGGCTAATTTGTCGTACGCGTAGTCAGTCCACTTGCTAATCAGTATGCTGGGCAACTTAGAGATAACAGCTGCTGACAACTCTGGACTGCGTAGGTAATCAGTTTGGTTTAGCGAGCTTAGGGTTGCAACACAGCTATTTACTTTCATTGAAAAATGTATTAAATCGTACTGGTAGGCACTTGGGAGCGGTGGTAACCTTCTCATCTGTGAGGTCAACTGTTGTATGATTAAATCAGAGTGACCAAATCTGAGTTCTAGCGCCTCCATCACTACGGCTGGTTGAGTGTTGCCGATTAAAAGGTCAGTGACTGCTTCCTTGGCATTACCTTTAAGTGCTCGACGTAGTCTCCATAGATTCTCAGAGTCGCTAAACTGGCATACGGCTGTAGATTCATCATATGCACTCTTGAAATGTAGCCACTCAATGCAGTCGCCGTTAAAGAACGGTAGCTCACGGGGTGTGGACAAACGAGTGAGTAGCCGCTGTTCGTTCTGCGTGGATGATGTAACCATCACGTCTTTGAGCGTGCGGGCGAGCTGGAGGATGCTGTCAGTAGGAACGTTGGGGGCGGGTGCACGGCTAGGTTCTTCAATAGGTGCCGGCTCTGCCTCCTTCGCTGTCGTCGCTGCCGCCACATGTGACGGCTGAACATTACTTCGTTCCAGCCAATCCTCCACGTTAGACTGCCGCTTCTTGGAGCTGGTAGACCTGCTTTTGCTCGAGCTACTTCGAGATGAACACTTTTCGTCTTCGATCATGGCTAGTTCGCATTCTAGCTTCTTATCGATGAGCTCTTTTTCGATCTTCGCTTTGGCTTCCGCTGCCGCTAACTCAAGCTGTTTGCGCTTAAGTCGTGACGAAGATGATACAGAAACTCCGATGGATTCGGTTTTCACTGCACGTATATCACTAATTTTTTGCAACGAACATTCACCTACGAGCACGTGCTCCGACGCACTTTCCAATCTTTTTTCCAGCTTGGCGTTGCACTTTTTCCTTACTAAGGGTGGTGTACTAAACATACTTGAATAAATCCGGCTCGAAGGACCAGTTTGTAGACTATGGAAAAAGAAAACTGCACTTTTTGATTGGAAAAAAATGGGAGCGACCGAAGAGCGAACTCGTGTCCATAAAACATGTCGCTTGAGAAAAAAGTACTGCCAACCGAAAGGACGGCGGCGCGGCGGTGCGTTATTATGTTGGTACGCATGCGCTCGTCGGTCGCGCGCCATACTTTAATATTCAATTTCGTTTTGTTATTTATTACACAGCGTTATAAAATATTCCATTTAGTGTGTAGTGCGTCGCCTACAACATCTATAAGTATTTGACAACCAACGACATGACAAAAGACATCAAATGTTTTTTTTTTTAGTTGATTTTAAAAAATAAAACAAACCCGCAGACATGGATCTTCACTTTCCCGCCAAGAAGTCATCAAATGTTTCACAGCTTGGAACATTTTGTTGTACGTACCGTACTATTATTGATTCTATGGTACCGCTTTGACAGTTTCCATGACAACGAAATAAACAAATAATTTTGTATTGAAAAATTAATTTGTCGTTTTTAGTATTTTCTGTTACTTCAAAAGAATCAGCATCATCGCTTGCAGATGGACGTGCCATCTGCTAATTAAATTTTATTTACACATTAATTTCTATTAATTAAAATCTGTGTCAAGTAACGTCCGCGTAAAACTAGGCCAGCGCATGTTAGTCATGCAGATATTGAGAATAGTGTTGTTTTGTTGTTTTATTGAATATTAATTCAATAATGGATAGTCCCTTCAACCGGAGTACGAGGACTAGCAGGAGCCTACCACTATTGCCGCAGAAAAGACCACCTGAAGGAGCTGAATCCGACCCCCCAGCACCAGTACCATTGCTATTTATCCAGCGAGCAAAGATAAGTCGAGCGAAGAGACTAAGAAGCTCATTCAGACCATCATCAAACCGGAAGAACTTAAATTACATGTCCGAGAGATGAGGAAGATCAAGGGTGGAGGATTCAAGGTTAATCAGCACCGAAGGAAAAGACGATCTCGAGAAGTTAAAGCGTTCTGAAAAGCTTAAAAGCTCAGGTTTGCAAGTGGAAGAGACCACAAAACGTAGGCCTAAAATTATTATTAGGAGTACCCGCCACCACTTCTGAGAAGGACCTATTTGAATGCTTATATGAACAAAACATCTCGGACAAGCATCAACACCTGGGTCGCGAAAAGTTCCTTAGCTCGATAAAACTGAGCCACAAATCAGGTAAAAAAGACGCGGCACATTGTAACTTTGTACTGGAGCTAACTTCTGACCTTCGCAAAATTATCATTGATCAGGAAAGAGTCTTTATCAATTCTGGACTTCCTGCCCAGTAAGAGATTACACATTTGTGACTAGATGTTACAAGTGCCAACAATATGGGCATTCGGCGAAATATTGCCGTGAGACCGAAAGTACGTGGGGGCACTGCGGCCGCGTCGGTCACTCAATAAAACAATGCTCAAAACAGCAAGAACCCGCAAACTGTGCTACGTGCCAGCGCTTTAACAAGCCCAGCCACCACAAAACCGGGGATGAACAGTGTCCAGCAAGAAAAATGGCCGAGTCACGATACACGAGTTCAATTGACTATGAGGGCGCCTAGAGCGCCGCACATATAGTTTAACGCAGCACAAGGATGGGTAATGTAACTCATGACATTATTAAAGAACTAGACTCTTCATATGAATATGACTTATTGGTCTGTGAGCCACATACATGTTCGTCGTTTATCAGTAATATTAAGCATAGTCATAATATTTTTATACAAAATATACGTAGCATTAATTGTAACTTTGATGGTATGTTAGCGTTGCTTAGTCAAATCAATGTAGAAATTGACATAATGGTACTGACTGAGTGCTGGTTGTCCACAGCTTTTTGTATTTCTCAATTACCCGGTTATGTCTTATACACTACTAACAAAACTAATATTTTAAAAAATGATGGTGTAACATTGTACATTAAAAGTAATTTGAGCAAGGTAATTATAGATGAACCTGACCTCATCATCATCATCATCATCTCAGCCAAAAGACGGCCACTGCTGGACAAAGGCCTCCCCCAAGGATCTCCACAACGACCGGTTTTGTGCTGCTCGCATCCAGCGGCTTCCCGCGACCTTCACCAGATCGTCGGTCCACCTTGTTGGAGGCCTGCCCACACTGCGCTTTCCGGTACGCGGTCGCCACTCCAGGACTATCCCGCCCCAGCGGCCATCAGTCCTGCGAGCAATGTGACCTGCCCACTGCCACTTGAGCTTAGCAACTCTTCGGGCGATGTCGGTTACCTTTGTTCTTCTGCGGATCTCCTCATTTCTGATTCGATCACGCAGAGAAACCCCGAGCATAGCCCTCTCCATTGCTCTTTGAGTGACCTTGAGCCTTTTTATGAGGCCCATAGTGAGCGACCACGTCTCAGTCCCGTATGTCATCACTGGCAACACACACTGGTCAAAGACTTTCGTCTTGAGACACTGCGGTATATCGGACGAGAAGATATTTCGTAGCTTACCGAACGCTGCCCAGCCTAATTGGATTCGACGATTGACCTCTTTGCTGAAGTTGGACCTACCTAGCTGGACCGTTTGTCCCAGGTAAACATAATTGTCCACAACTTCAAGGGCAGAGTCCCCAACCTTCAGAGGAGTGGGTACGACACGTGAGTTCGACATAACTTTCGTCTTCTCCATGTTCATTTTAAGGCCCACTTGTTGAGAGACTCTGTTGAGGTCACCGAGCATTGCGCCGAGGTCTTCCAGGGTCTCAGCCATGACCACTATATCGTCAGCAAACCGAAGGTGAGTGATGTATACGCCGTTGACGTTGATGCCGAGTCCTTTCCAGTCCAGAAGCTTAAAAACATCTTCCAGTGCAGCAGTGAACAGTTTCGGAGAAATCACATCTCCCTGTCTCACTCCTCGCTGCAACTGGATAGGTTTCGAGCTCTGGTCCTGAAGACGGACTGACATAGTGGCGCTTTCATACAAACACCTCAACACTTCGATGTACCGATAGTCAATTTGGCACCGCTGGAGAGACTGTAGCACGGCCCATGTCTCAATCGAATCGAAGGCTTTTTCATAGTCCACAAACGCTAAGCAAAGAGGCTGGTTATACTCTTCGGTCTTCTGTATAACCTGCCGCAGCGTATGTATGTGGTCTATGGTGCTGAAGCCTTTTCGGAAACCGGCTTGTTCGATAGGCTGGAAGTTATCAAACCTGCGTGCGAGACGATTCGTTATGACTCTCGAAAACAGCTTGTAGACGTGGCTTAGAAGTGAGATGGGCCTGTAGTTCTTCAGCAGGGTTTTGTCGCCCTTTTTGAAGAACAGTACCACCATACCTTCGTGCCACGTCTCTGGCGTTCTGCCCCCTTGTACGACGGAATTAAATAGCTTCTGAAGAGCTACGAGTATCGGTCTTCCGCCTGCTTTCAGAAGCTCGGCTGTAATTCCGTCAGCACCTGGTGCCCTGCCGTTTTTGAGCTGTTTGAGAGCCATACTAATCTCGTATAGGCTGATGTCCGGGATGTCTTCGGTATAGTGCCGGGTTAACTTAGCTCTAGGGTCTTTAGCTAAGCTTTGTACAGGTGGCCGTGTGGATGTGTAAAGCTGTCCCATAGAACTTCTCGACCTCTCCCATAACATCGGACCTGGTCGTGACAGTTCTGCTGTCATCGGTTTTCAGCGTCGTCAGTTGGCACTGCCCAATACCCAGATCTCTTGCGAACACTTTTGAGCCTTTGTTCCGCTTAATGGCCTCTTTAATACGGTTAGTATTAAATTGACGCGTGTCGCGAGTCATAGACTTCGAGATCTGCCTATTTAGCCGCCGAAACTGAGACGCATCACCTGAGGAAAGCAGAACCATTGCGCGCCGCTCTTCCATTAGTTTTAGGGTATGGTCTGAGAACTTTTTGGTTCCTTTTGCACGGTGGGTTTTAAAGAACTTGGACCCAACCGTTTGGACAGTTTCCACAAACCTGTTGCTGTATTCGTCCACATTTTCACAATTATTTAGGCGCTCGAAGCGATTCTGCAATTCGAGCTGAAAGCTTTCGGGGTTTTGGATTTGGATGGGTGCAGGACGGAGCGTAGACCTTACCAATCGACGTCTTTTCAGCTTAACGTTGATATTCAATGTGCCTCTTACCAACCGGTGATCGCTGCCAGTTTTAAACGCATTGATCACAGTGACATCATTGAATATTTGCTTCCTCGTCGACATGATAAAGTCAATCTCGTTTTTTGTTGCACCATCGGGACTCATCCAGGTCCACTTGCGGTGTTCAGCTTTCCTGAAAAAGGAGTTGTCCGCCAGCAGTTGGCCCCGGGAGTTCCGATTACCAACCCCAAATCGTCCCACTCTCATCTCATCGCCGCTTCGTTTGCCCAGTTTTGCTGTAAGGTTCCCATGACAACGGTGTAATGAGTTTTGGAGGCTTGTATGGCTCTAGAGATGTCCTCATACGTAGCTTCCACCTCATCGTCAGGGTGTGTCGTAGTAGGAGCATAAACCTGTATGACCTTCAACGAATACCGTTTGGTTATTCTGAGTATAAGGTACGCTACCCTAGGCGACACACTCCCGGTCTCGACAACGTTGTTCACGAGGGACTTGTGGACGATGAACCCGACACCACCTTGGGACAGTTGTTCGCCCTCCCGGAAATAGAGCAAGTTACCGGACTTGAGGATTATCGAGTCCTCCCCCTCTCTTCGGACTTCAGATAATCCAACTATGTCCCACCGTATCTTGCTCAATTCTTCCTCCAGTTCGTAAATCTTCTCGTCAGTCCGTAATGTGCGCGTGTTAAATGTTGCCAGGGCCAGAGATCGTTGTTGGCGGTAGCCAGGTCTCTGCCGGAGATTCTTAGCACCCCCTGCCCCGTCGCTGCCTTGGCCGCTACCGTAGCTAGGGCGAGCGGGGCCGCCGGGGACTAGGGGCCGGTTTTTGCTGGTGTGCATGTCATGGGGGGTATTTGCCATAACCGCCACGCTTGGCAGGCGGGTTGGCGATCGCAGTAGGTTGAAGGTAACCTCAGAGAAATGCTGCTGCCCATCCTCTGGAATGGTCCCTTAGTCGCCTTTTACGACACCCACGGGTTGAGATGGGGTGATGCAATTCTTTATCCCCGGCACCACACGGGGAACCTGACCTAGTAGATGCAAACTGTCTAATTGCAAAAATAAACAATGACACCGCCGTTTGTTCGCATAAGGACAGATTCTCAAAAAGACAGACTCGCATAAGGACAGATTCTCAAAAAGACAGATTCGCAAAAAGACAGTGTACACATAAGTACAAAAAATAAATTTATTTTCTCATCGTACGACTTACTCATATATTTTTTACTTCTAACACTTATAATGACAAATTAACAAAAACAATTGTTATTTTTTATTGAGATAAAAAAACAAGAATACTTAAATAAGAAAAAAAAATTGTGACAGAATTCATTCATTCTTCCTTGTTGGGTGTTATCCTCGCCTTAGTACCGCAAGACGTTGCAAGCATTCTATCATCGATATTTTATCGGATGTACAATCAGATACAATTTTATTAATTTGAATATCAACCGCAATATCTGATTTTCTCCTTCTTTTATCGGCACAATAATATAAACTACGCTGTATTTTAATGTCAGCTAGTTTTGCTTCCTTTTTTAAAAGCTTGATGAATAAAAATAATGGTGTTTTTTTCGGAATTTTCGCATTGATACGTTTATGCCAACCTTCGATGGCATTTGTAGTACGGAATTTTTCGCCGTAACAACTAAAGACTTCTGTTGTGATGAGTTTGATCCACTGCTTGACAAAATAATTTTGAAATGATGTGCTTTCCTCAGTGCAAGGAGCCAATTCACACAACGATAGGTATGCCTCGGGGATAAGTACCGGAGGCAACAGTGGTAACTGGGAGAATAGCCGGGTGCATTTACGGCCTTCTTCTGTAGAACTGAATCCAATTGATGTTGACCTTTTCCAAACAGCATTTAAAAAATGATAGTAGCATCCTTTGACCACTATGTCAGTATATATCGTCTTTATGGCTTGAATAATAGCAAGCTCATAATCACACTTAAAAGTATCAATATTCACGAATAATTTTTCTTTTAAAATTTTAAAAAGTCTCTCGTATGTATTTTGATTTTTGTTTGGCAACAAAGCAAACAACAATGGTACAAAGCTGACAGTTTCTGAATCATGCGTGATGTCGGCGTGCAAAGAAAACAACTGGTAAAAAGGAGCCGGACAACACTTGAACGTTCCATCAGCGTACAATAAATTCACTTTTTTAATGGTTTTTTTTGCCAATTGAGTACCAAAAATTATAATATTGTCTTCAACGCCTTCATCAAATAAAAAAAAATCACTTACAATACAATCCGGCAATTGAACATCCTGTGGATGCTCAAATTTACTTTTCTTTACATTAAGAAATTTATAACGAGCCCGATACAGTGTATCTTTTTTGGAATTGAATCTAGGCAATTCAGTTGTGGAAAGTACATAATCAGAACACTCATCCTGCGTATCAATATCAATTTTGTAATAATGCTTCTCGAATAGTTTAGGTATTGGCTCCATATTAAGACAAACTTCTTTTTTGGCTTCTGACATTATGATGTCATTTTTGTTGCGTGCAAAATCCGGAAAACACGTATGTTTCGCTTCTTTGACAATTGCTTTCTCTTTCGATAATGTTATGGATGTGCTACACAATTTTTTGTTGACGCATCGCCAATTAGTCGTGCCACTAACATTAGTTTTTACAAAATTATATTTGTGGCCAGCGTGCAGCAGCACCATCCCTTGATTTGGAAGACGTCCTTTTCCTACAATAAAAAATAAATAAATTAGTAATCTCTGGAATTATATTACAATAAGATCGGCTCTTGCAGATTTACTAATTAATACTATGAGTCTTACCTTTATTTCCTTCTATGAAAACGATGTCGATTTTCCCTGAACTAGGGCCCGCTTCATCCATTTTGTATTAAAATATTTTATAAATGCAAATAAAATAACAAGGAAAAATTAAGTTATATTGACTTAATAAGTCATTATATGACAGAATATCATGGATAAATTCTGATAAATTAGAAACATTATCTAATTGCCAGTGACAAAAGTCATCCAAACAGCACGAGTTGTTTATGCAAGAAGTATGCATTGTTGCATTATGTGCTGGCAAATAATTACTATGAATAAAACGAACAACAGGGGAATGATATGCAAGAAATTTACAGATGAGATTTTTAGACCTTACGACCAAAATTTTTAATGAATGGTGTGTTGATATGTACCATTTCTGTCTTTTTGAGAATCTGTCTTTTTGAGAATCTGTCCTTATGCGAATCTGTCTTTTTGCGAATCTGTCCTTATGCGAACAAAGCGACACCGCTATTGTAGCTATATATCGTTTTCCCTCTTATCATAATATTTCCAACTTTTTACAGTCTTTGAGTGTACTTTTAGAACAATTATCATCATTTAGGAATGTATTTGTCATGGGCGATTTAAACATCGATATAAAACCCGGGAATATAGATCGTAATTCATCAGAATATTTAACTCAGACAGCCTGTTTAGGTTACCTACCCACTCATTTGCATCCTACTAGAGAAAGAAACTGTTTAGATCATATTTTAGCCAAGACAAACATCCCTTTAAAAACTTTTATACTAACATCTACTTTGATGGTGGCACTTCACATGGCTATTTGTATTCGCGTATTTGCCATATTTGGCAAATAATTGCCCTACAACACATGGCAATTATTTGCCAAATATGGCAAATACGCGAATACAAATAGCCATGTGAAGTGCCACCATGACAGATCATAATTCCTTATTGTTGTGTTTGCAACAGCGCTACGATAAGTCTTACGCAAAAGTAAAACATACGACGCTGCAATATGAGTCAGTGGCACATGACCTAGACAACTTAGACTTGTCTACTATTTACAACTCGGATGACGTTAATAAGTCAACCGAATACCTTTTATCATCTTTAACTAAAATAATTGAGTCTAATACACGCACTGTTTTGTTATCCCGCCGTTATAAAATCATGAAACCTTGATAACTCCTGGACTTTTACGCTGCATTAAGCATCGTGATAAACTTCACAGAACACTTAATAAAAACCCAGACAGTGAAATAAATAAAATTACTTATTACAGATATCGGAATTTTTGTAATAATTTGTTAAAGAAATTAAAGCGACAGTATGAAAGGAGTCAAATTCATAATGCGGGTCACGACAAGAAGAAATTATGGAAAGTCATTAAAAACATTACTTACACAACTAAAACCAAACCGCCTGCCCATAAACTCATTGCAAATTTTGCTACGCCTGCACATTCCCTGAACAGAGTAAACAATTTCTTTGTCAACATGGGGAAAAACCTAGCTGCAAAAGCGAAAGTCAGTAACATGCAGCCATTTTTCTGTATCGCACCCCCTTCCAAATTACCAGTTTTAAACTCGTTTGCCTTATTCGACACTGACGAAACCGAAATTGAACAAATTATTATGACTTTAAGAAATGACTGTGCCACTGGAATTGATAAAATATCTTGTGCTTTCATAAAAAAATTTAAAGATAAACTTACTCCCCCGCTTACATATCTTTTTAATTTATGCTTCGCGAAAGGAATCTTTCCTAATGTATTGAAGAAGGCTCTTATTCACCCTATTTATAAAAATGGAGATACTGCCATCAATATCCAAGATCCTAGAAAGACTCATTTATAAAAGACTTGTAAAATACTTAGAAAATAACAAACTCTTAGCAGCTACTCAATACGGTTTTAGAGCAGACAGATCGACTGACGATGCAGTACATCAGCTCACTGACTATATTGTAAGGCGGCTGGACTCACAAAAAAAGTGTTTAGTCATATTCCTTGATCTCGCAAAAGCATTTGACACGATTTCGGTATCTATACTTTTCGAGAAGTTATATGAACTTGGTATAAGGGGTGTTCCACATAACCTCATCAAAGATTATCTTTCTAATCGGACACAACGTGTTATGATAGATGACACTATGAGTGATGAACTGACTGTTGAATATGGTGTTCCTCAAGGGAGCATAATCGGACCCTTGCTATTTCTTACCTACATTAACGACTTTTGCCTCCTTCCTCTTTCCAAAAGCGGAAAAATAATATCATATGCCGATGACACAGCTCTGCTCTTCAGCGCGGACACTTGGAACGAGGCTTACAAACTAGCTCAATCTGGATTTAATACAGTCACTCAGTGGCTTAGAAATAACTTACTGACACTTAACATAGATAAAACAAAATATATGACTTTTTCCTATAATTCACTATCCCAGCCTATCCCATCTGTGCAATGACTCGCCTGACACTTGCTCCTGCCCTAAGCTCAGCTGCACTGACAATATTAAATACCTAGGGATAATAATTGATAAGTATTTGAAATTTAAACCACATATTAGCAGCCCTTACATATAGAGTTAGAAAGTTAATTTACGTCTTTAAAAATCTTCGGCACGTTGCATGCGGTAGTCTACTAAAATCAATATATCTGACACTTTGTCAGTCATTATTTGTATATTGTATAACATCATGGGGCGGTGCACACAAAACTATTATGATAAACTTAGAAATAGCGCAGAGAGCAGTTCTAAAAGTCAGCACATTCCGACCAATACGCTTCCCGACGGCAGAGCTCTTTACCAAATGCGATGTCCTATCCGTACGCCAGCTTTTCATATTACTAACAATCACTAAAAAACACTCATTAATGCCCTTTAACCCTGCGCTCGAAACCAGCCGAAGACGTGCAGATATTGTCTGTTCTACTGAGCGATTCAGAAGATCAAACACGCACAGATTCTTTTGCCATCTGAGTAGTTTTCTGTACAACAGACTAAATTTTTCTTTATGTATTTACCCCATGAACAAAGCACAATGTAAAAAAACCGTACAAGATTGGCTAAAGGGGAAAACATATGATGACACAGAGAAATTATTATTAGTAATTACATAATTTTTAAGACCATCTAGAAAATTCTAATTAAGTAGAGCAATTAATAATATTATTCAAGTACTTTCCAGTTCGCATTTAAAATAGTTAGTCATTATTATTGTGTAAATGTTTTATTGTAGAATAAGCACTAACGTTCTGTTCTAGATAGATACCTAATGCACAGGCAATATTGATTGCTTAGCATAGGTATTACGTAATACATAATATTATATACACTAACCCCAATTACTTTACATAAGGCTTTTGTATCTAGGCTAAGTTTTATACAGCAATAAATTTATCCTATCTTATCTTACTTATTAATCTTATTATTTATGTTTCTCACCGCTTTAACCTTCCCTGAACTTCCACAAATATTTCAAAATCAAAATTAGCCATTCTCGAGTTTTAGCCGGACTAACGGACAGCAATTGATTTTTATATATATTTTTTTTTATTTTTTTTTTATACTTAGCTCGGCAAATGACTCCATCCCACCTGATGTTAAGTGGAAATGAAGTCCAGACGCGAAGACAACTGGTGCAGCGTGGAAACAAACGTAGCATCAGTTAACTTCACTCTGCCGGCCCACAAGGTGCTTCTTCACGCCTCTCTTGAAGGACCCCATATCATAGGAAGGAGGGAAAACGTGTGCTGGTAGACTATTCCATCTTTTGGAGGTGCGACAAAGAAACGAGTCACTAAATTTCTTTGTGCGCGATGGGATATTTGAGACAGTGAATCGGTGACTCCGAAGAGCAGCACGTGTACTCCTATGAAGAAAGGGAGAAGGTGGGATGAGGTCAAAGAGCTCTTCAGAGCACTCGCCATGGTATAAGCGGTAAAACACGCTGAGTGACGCAATGTCTCTTCGCAATTGCAGAGATTCGAGAGTATTTACCACTTCTGCATTGCCGATAATGCGTTCAGCGCGACGCTACAATCTGTCCAAGGCATCGAGAAGGTACTAGATATAGATAGAAAACCAACTTAATCGACTGGGGAGGTCACGTCACGTCGTCATGAGACTCACGAGTGCGCGGATATATTTGCCGCACCGAATAACTATGAAATGCTGTAATTTATTGCTAATCATTCCGTTCTATCAAGTTAATCGGATTTCCCCTGACATAAAAAGTGCCCGGGTTTACCCGGACGCTCCCCGGGCGCCCCACAAACTAGGATAAATCCGGGAAAACCCGGTCGGATGGCAGCCCTAGTTGTATGGGAGCCCCTTAAATATTTTTTATTTTAGTATTTGTTGTTATAGCGGCAACAGAAATTTCACATGCGGGGTAATCTCGCGTGCGTGATGAGATCCGCACGACATTAAAAACATCCCTTAAAGGGCGGTGACGCATCGGCGATTACTTTGGTGTTGCGAGTGTCCATGGGCGGCGGTGATTGCTTCCCATCAGGTGACCCGCCTGCTCGTTTGCCTCCTTCTAATATTAATAAAAAACTTAATTCTAGATGAGAAAATGCCCGTGATGGATATTGAGGATCAGCCGTTGTCTATGCTGCGGTCTAACCAGAGAGAGACGGAGGTCTCTGACAACGACGCTGATTGGACGGCGGCCGGCGATCATAGCGATGGTAATGTTGTTCAAATAAATATGCACTTTTGTATACTAATATGCAAGAGAGAAGGGCAGATATTCAACCTGGAAATAACAGTTAGGGTCCAAATGGAAATCGAACCCACGACCTTTAGATTACCGGTCCAATGCTCTGACCGCTGAGCTACCGAGACTTCAGAAGACTCGTTACATTTTTCTAGTACATTGTGATTTACGTTGCAAACCAGCGGTATTACGCACTGTGAAGGACCCTCACAGTTGAAAGAACGCTTTTTCAAGTATTTAAAAATCAATAAAGATGTAATTTCTTAGTCTAGAAAAAAATAAGTTGATGTTTTAAAGAACTGTTACGTAATTTCATTTATACTTACATTTAATGTTCTGGATTTATTTATTAACACTTACACACCTCATTGCATATTACAGATGAAACCACAAAACCGATGAAATCAAATACCAAAAAGTTTTCATGCGACGTATGCCAAAAGAGGTTCAGTAACAAAGGCTCCATAGAGGTCCACATGCGAATTCACACCGGCGAGAAGACCTACCAATGCCAGTTGTGCAACAACAAGTTCGTTCACGACAAAGCGTTGACAAAACACATCGAAACCAGCCATTCAGACGGGGATAGATACCCTTGCACTATATGCGCTAAAAAGTTAAAAAAGGCGAGATTCCTAAATACCCACATCACACTGGGTCATTGCGAGAAAGAGAAAAAGTTCAAATGCAGTCATTGCGAGAAAGAGTTTCACTGTAAAAAAAAAATTAAGGAACACCTTAAAACGCATACGGAAATAAAAAGAAATAAAAAGAAGTACATATGTGAAGTTTGCAACAAACCCTTTGATTACAATAAGGGGTTGCAGTCTCATATGCGCGTGCATACCGGTGAACGACCGTTTTCATGCGACGTGTGTAAAAAGTCGTTTTCAACCAACGGTAACTTGAAGGCACACATGGGTTTGCATACCGGTGAGAAACCTTATGTATGTGAGGTCTGTAACCGTTGTTTCAGACAGGCGGAGACGTTAAAAAAGCACATGAGAGTGCATAGTGGTGTCAAACCTTATGTATGTGAGGTCTGTAACCGTTGCTTCAAACAGAAGGTGACTCTCAAAAACCACATGAGAGTGCATAGTGATGTCAAACCTTATGTATGTGAGGTCTGTAACCGTTGCTTCAGACAGAAGGTGAAGCTCAAAACGCACATGAGAGTGCATACTGGTGTCAAACGTCATGTATGTGAGTTCTGTAACTGTTTCTTCAAAACGAAGTGGTGTCTGAAAAGGCACATGAGAGTGCATACTGGTGTCAAACCTTATGTATGTGAGGTCTGTAACCGTTGCTTCAGACAGAAGGAGACGCTTAAAACGCACATGGCAGTGCATACTGGTGTCAAACCTTATGTATGTGAGGTCTGTAACCGTTGCTTCAGTGAAGCGTTCCAGCTCAAAACGCACATGAAAGTGCATACTGCTGTCAAACCTTATGTATGTGAGGTTTGTAACCGGTGCTTCAGTGAAGCGTTCCAGCTCAAAACGCACATGAGACTGCATGCGGGTGAGAAGCCGTTCTCATGTGATGTTTGTAAAATTAGATTCACTAGAAGTGGTAGTTTGAAAAGGCATACACTGCTCAGCTGTCATAGATCAGCTTTGTCATTGCATTCGGAAATAATATAGGTTCTGACAAGTCTGTAAAAAGACTTCTCAAGGGGGTGTATAAACTAAAACCCTTAAGACCCATATACCATCACACATGGGATCCGCAGTTAGTCCTCAATCTTATTTCTAATCGGTACCCAAACATATACGACAGCGCCATCTTCCGTAAGAAGATCCTCAAGTTACTAACTCAAAGTCAAAGTCAAGGTCAAAGTCAAATATTCTTTATTCAAATAAACTAAAAGTGCTTTTGAATTGTCCATAAATTTTTACCTACTACCCATTCAGGACGTCTATTTTTTAGCTGTGGAGAAGAATGGGCGCAATAAACTCCACAGCTTTAATTCAATATGTAACGACATTTACGAAATTATATGCCGTTACGTTACCAAGTTATACAAGTTTAAAAAACCTTAACAATATTTTGGATTAGAAATAGATTGGAGCATTTTAAACCCATGCTGTTTTGTCTTCAATGTAATCAGACACTTTATAATAAGCTTTTTTATAAAGCTTTTCTTTAATAGCAATTTTATATTTATTAATATCTAGTTTTTGGATATTACTTGGAACGTTATTGTAAAAACGTACACACAGGCCTCTAAATGAATTATTTACTTTGTGGAGCCTAGTATTAGGTACTGCTAGTTTGTTTTTATTTCTAGTGTTTACATTGTGAATATCACTATTTTTAGAAAAAGTTTCAATATTTTTATATATATACATTAGGTTCTCGTAAAGATATTGTGATGCAACTGTCATTATATTAATATCTTTAAATCTCTCCCTAAGAGAATTACCAGCTTTTAGATTATAAATTGCTCGAATAGCCCGCTTCTGCAGCACAAAGATAGTTTGAATATCGGCAGCATTGCCCCACAGTAAAATGCCGTACGACATTACGCTATGGAAATAACTAAAGTAAACAAGTCTAGCTGTTTCAATGTCAGTGATCTGACGAATTTTCATTACTGCATAAGCCGCAGAGCTCAGTCTACTCGACAATTTATCTATATGTGGGCCCCACTGTAGCTTTGCATCCAACGTAATGCCTAGAAACACTGTGGTGTCCACAAGGTCCACATTCTTATCTTTAATTTTTACACTGGTTTTTACCTCCTTAACGTTGGGTAATACAAATCTTATACATTTGGTGTTTTGTTCATTTAATAGCAAATTGTTAACACTAAACCATTGAACTATCTTTGTGACAGCATTGTTCACATCGTCGTCATCAATGTCGTCGTTTTACTTTGAATAAAAGTGAGGTATCATCTGCAAACAATACTATCTCATGTTTGTCTTTTACGAAGTAAGGCAAGTCGTTAATGTAAATTAAAAATAAGAAAGGACCAAGAATTGAACCCTGTGGAACTCCCATTGTAACCACCGATCCCGGAGATCTTTTACCGTTAACATCAACCCTCTGAACCCTATCACTCAAATATGAGATAAGAAGATTCAGTGATGCATCTCTAATTCCATAGTGGTAGAGCTTCCTGACCAGGGTTTCATGTAAAACACAATCAAAGGCCTTGGATAAATCACAAAAAACCCCTACGGCATCGTGTGAATCCTCCCAGGCATTAAATATTTGGAGTATAAGCTCAACACCAGCGTCAGTAGTCGAGCGACCCCTAGTGAAACCGTATTGTCTAGAATGTAAAAGTTTATTTCTCTTAGAATTATCTTTTCAAATATTTTACTAAATGTGGGTAACACAGAAATTGGTCTAAAGTTAGAGGGGTCACATGTGCTACCTGATTTGAATAATGGGATTACTTTACTGTGCTTCATTAGGTCAGGAAAAACACCACAGTCAATGCATTCATTAAATATGCAAGCTAAAACTGGAGCTATTGTCTCAATAACGGATTTAGTGACGTCGACGGAATTACCCCACAGATCAGCAGTCTTCTTTTTATTAAGAGTATTAAAAGTTTTAATTGTATCTCTAAAATAAATTTTTTGAAAACTAAAATAGTTTTCACTAGGTTTGATATTTTCCTTTAGAACCGCTTCAGCTACAGTGGGGGAGGAGTCTAAAGCCTTTGTAGTTGAAACTGGAATATCAGTAAAAAACTTCTCAAATGCCGCATCGGAAGTTGAAGTTTAATTTTCGTAGCTCAATTTGTACTCATTGTTACGACTTTTGACATTTCCAGTTTCACTATTTATAATATTCCATGTCATTTTTATTTTGTTATCACTTAGCTTAATGTTTGAACTCAGGAACTTTGCCTTTGCTAATCGACATACTATTTTAAATAACTTAGAATAATTTTTGACATACAATTTAAAATCTTCACTGGTGTTATAGTTGCGTTCATCATATAGCTCATAAAGTCGCTTTCTACTTTTGTGGATACCAATTGTAGCCCATTCACTAAAAGTAACAGTACCACTAACCGAGATCCTTTTTGGAATAAAAGTTTTATTAAATTCTGTACAATATTTATGAAAGAAATCATTATAAAATTCATTTGGGTTATCATTATACTTTAAAAAACATATAGAAATATATATATATATAAAGATTGTTTTTAAACCGTTCCAGACGGCCTGCAGTTTTTGGTACAACAGTGATATTCAGTTTCTTCACTTGCTTACACTGATGTGGAAGGCTGACCATTTGGCCACAATGATCAGAGTCCAGTCTATTAATAATGAGTTTAGACAGTGGTACTAGATCGGTATATATGTTATCAATACAAGTGGCCGTGGCACGTACATTTGAATTATTTAACTTATTTAAACTCTTAATCAAACTTGGTTTGTTCAATTTACCCCTATTTCCAACAAAAAATAATACAGTACTATTAGGTTTATATTTATAATCAATTGCTTTTGTCAAAATAATGTTGTGGTTATCCATATAATGTCACTAGATGGCGGTAGTATAGATAGCATTTTAAATTAATAAGTTACGTTTAGTTATTTTCTAGTAACTTTCTTATAGCCATAACTTTCGTCATCTCCTCAAAGAGCTCGTTGGCCGAGCGTCTGCGACGATGCATCGTTATGGTAGTGATAGAGAAATCCTAGGTTCGATCCTTCGGAAATAAGTTAACAACTTATTGATTTTTATGTTCATTTATAAGTTTTTAAATAAGTTTATATCAATCTTACAATTAATATTATACACAAAAAAAATGTTAAGAGCGTTTTGCTCAAAAACTACTTTTCAAACCTCTTAATATCTATGAATATTTACTTTACAAATATGTTAATTACTTAAATCGTTAAGCGATCTTGTCATCAAAATAGTTTGTAGAAAACATTTTTAGATTTATGGATATTTTGGAATTTATAACAAGATAATTGAACAGAGGTTTTCATAATTTGACTTTCCGCGTCAACTTCGAAGCTTAAAAATGTGTTTAAATTACTGACAAACCTAAGAACAAAAATTTATTTCAATTTGAAAGATCTTCAGCAAAATAGTTTGTTGAAAACATTTTTCGATTTTGGTTACTAACAAAAACTATAAAAATCCAAACATTGTGAATTTTTAAAGAAATTATAGGTGATAAAATAATTGTTTTGTCTAATATACTTACTATATAAATATAAAATAAAATCTTTTTACTATAGAAAAAAGCGTTCTTTAAATTATGCGCAAAATTGTTTTTACTAAATTAGCTCTATAATTTTTCTATTTTAAAACTGCTCTAAAACTACTACAAAATTCTGCGTTCTACTAGTTTCAAATCAGTCCGCCGCGAGGCCTCTGAGAGAATGGTCACGTCGCTCGACGCTCTACCCGAATAGCGCGATTAGCAAATCTTAGTACTTTGGTAAATAAATTATTTTATGTTACTTTTGATGAATTGCAACATTTTTAAATTGGACGACCTCCGTGGTCGAGTGGTTAGCGCGCCGGGTCGGGCGTCGCGCCGTCTCCGAGGCCCCGAGTTCAATTCCCGGTCGGGTTAATTTAGAGAAGGACTGTTTTTCTAAATTTATTTCGGGTCTAGGTGTTTTTTCTATGTTACTAACGAGTTTCTTAAGAATACTTATCTTGAGCTAGATAATTGGTGAGAGAATAAACAAAATAAATTTTTAAATTGACAACGTATAATACGTGCAGAGATAATGGGTAACAAATTCAACGAAACATCTCCCCCTCCCCCCCCCCTCCGAAACGGGCGTGGTGTAAGTATGTAGGTAAAAAGCTACCACCTAAACTAAAGTGAGTTTTAGGTAACTTTCGCAATGCTGGGCCACGGGATGTGTGGGAAATACCATCTATGTGTGTGTTTCTCTCTCTCCTCCTTTGCAAGACACGTAAAACCGTTGGTCCCAGTTTTTGTCACGACTGCTCCACACCCGTGCCAGTGTGCGCTATGGGCTATGGCCCAATCTCCTCGCCATATCCTAGCAGTGCGACTTTTGTAGACTAATTATTTATTTTGTTAATAAGTGTATTCCTTTTTTAATTTTTTTAAGTATTCTTAGCTATTATTATGTTTTTTAGAATCCTACTTATTTAAGTTTTTCTTCCAATGTATTACAAAGAAATGATTAATTATATGGGCAGTCAAATAACTTGACCGAGTTTTGACAGCAACTATTTTATTGCTGCATGATGCGCTTTGTGCTTATGTGGCTCATATTTTCCCAGTAGTTTTTATACAAAATTTATTTTAAAAGGAGATTTGCAAAATTGGGCTCGGTAATAGACAACATATTATTATTGATATATTCTAAAAAATCGGTCAATTTATTTGACTGCCCACACAATTAATCATTTCTTTCTTTCTTTCTTTCATATTGGAAGAAAAACTTAAATAAGAAGGATTCTTAAATGTTTCGTATCTCAAACCATTGATGGTTTGAGTTTGTTGACAAACTGTCAACTGTCAACGTCATGCAGGGAACAACAGGGACTCCATTTCCACTTAACATCAGGTGGAGTGGAGACATTTGCCGAGATATGAATAAAATAAAATAAAATGTGTCGTCGCCAAATCAATTCGTCCAAAATAAATCGTTGAGGAACAGAAAGGTATTGATTATAATTTTGTGATTTAAGATTAATTACAACATTAATAAAAATACATACAATATAATATTATACTTAGGTACTTTTTTTAGGTATCCGTAGTTTAGTCATCTGCTTACGCCCATAGTTAAAAATAATAATTTCTAAGTATACCGAAAAACTAAATTCGAACGGATCAAAGTAGTGAGTTTGACTATAGTGAGCAGAACTAGCCTAGTCTACGCACACACTCGCGCGCGCTCACAGCCCGCTTCTGTGTGCGTGATATTTGGACTTAAAAACCTAAACTTAAGGTCTCGCGCTCGGCGTAAACGCTCTTAACTAGTTTTTCGTAACTATTATATATATTTTCAGCGCCATCTATCGGGAAGGAGCGTAAACACGCACGCAAACTTCTACTACCGCCATCTATTGTACAGGGAATCCAGTTTCCCATCTTTTTTTCTATGAGAGGCACATCTATACCCAACATTATACTTAGTCTATGATCCCGGACGCAGACAATGCGGGCAGCGGATGTATTCGCGGGGCACAAGGAAGGCGTTTCACATCACGCCACCCGCTCGCGCCTGTGCCGCCCACGCACGTTCCCGTCCCACGCGTCTTATAGTTAGTTGGTTGTCATCAATGCTCCTGTACTTTATTTATTTATTTCTTTATACATATGCTATTTTTGCCTGTTCGGATAAGCGAGGCCCTACTGTACTTGCGAATGGAATTATAATTTCTATTACTGATATTATAAAAACGTCAGCTCCGGGAAGGGAACAGCCACTTCTATTTTTACCCTTTTTCATAGAAAATAAACCCATATGCCCTGCTACAGTATTATTAGATTATATTGATGACACTCAAAACAGCAGGGAAGGCAATATTACACGTTTACTATTAACTATCAAAAAACCCCATCGAGCTGTTTCATCTCAAACAATCGGCAAATGGATAAAGTCTGTATTGGCGGACAGCGGTGTACGCGACATGCGTCCACTTCCACAGCTTGCAGTGTATGTATGCATAATAGATACAATAAGAAAAACGGCTGGATGGACCAACATTTTTTTTTGATAGAGATTGCTGATTGCCTCAAACGGCATTTTCAGCGTCACCGGGCTTTTTTGGGGGCGGCGAGGTACGTAAAGGGTACCTCAAGCCGTGTGAAACGAATCATCTTTCTAGGCTTTCTAGAGAGAACCGCATCACGCACTTAAGGCGACGCATTGCTAAACAATTAATCGCATACGGAGCGTTTGCACCCCGTAGCCCGTACCATAAGAAAAACTGTTTTTTTTTCCTTCAAATTAAAACTACAAATTATTTAAAAAAAATGAACTAGCATATTGAAGTGTGTGTTAGACTAATCTACTAAGAAAATTTAGATGATTAAATCGGTCTGGTTTGCCTGTAAAATGCGAATCTATGTTTTAAAAGACTTTACTTTGATATTTTTTTCTCTGTTATAAAAGTTGACAAATCGTGTTTCTGCAACTAACAAAATGAAGTCAATTAAATGAAAAATCATGTCATCAAATATCACTTTCATATGTTTTGTAATTGTTGGGAAAAATCAAGATCCCCGCCACGTAAATTTCCAATGCGTCGCCTTAAGGGCGCTCGCCCACGAGCGACAATCGCTGAGCGATAATTTTGTAGGTAGTAGATTATGGAACATATAGAATTCAATACTTCAACGCCCACCGGCTACAAAAAAGTCGCTCTAGAATTCCATATGTTTCATAATCTACTACAAAATAATCGCTCAGCGATTGTCGCTCGTGTGCGAGCGCCCTAAAAGTGCGTGTCCTCCTTGCCCTACTAGATCCTGCGAAGGGTTCGGATCGTATCGGTGGACCAACAGTAATACATTTGCTCGATTCTATACACTTTATTTAATTACTAATAATGATTTTGCTTAATCAGTTTCATAACGATAAGATAATTACAAAAATAAATAAAATAAGATATTGAATCATGTTTTTTATTTCTTTACCAGGTAATAATAAAAATAACTAAATATTACATACCTGACAGACCACGTCTGTGAACTGTTACATAATTAGCATCCTAAAAACAGCTGAGTTCTTGCAAAAAAGGTATTTCTGTCTAAAGATCTACGTGGTGAATAATATCTGAAGAATGAAGCGACGAAATATAATATGTGATCAAAGGAACTTCAAGAGTGAAGTTCGATCATAATGATATCATCATGATAATTTGTCGTCAAACGCCACAATTTGTCGATGCTTCTATAAAAAGTTATATCAACTTCTTTTTTCCCATACAACAACAACATATACAGTCGCGTTCATAAGCATTTAACGATAATGTGAATTAATGAACGAATTAAATGGTGAATGAAGATCGGAACTTTGATGTGTGTACGTAGGTATGTCCGACTCTTTATCGGATGCACATAATATCAATGATTGCTAATATATTATAGTATAGCCATTTTAAAAATGTGTTGTCATCTTGTTGTTTCTTGTATTATAGGGTGATATTTTAATTTGATTTGGTAACATTTTATCAGCTGCATAAGGCTTTGTTAACTGTCGATAAATCAGTCCATTACATTATAATCAACAATATAGGTAATCCAATGTTTATGATAGTTGCATGAGAGTTAAGAACGTTACGAGAGGTTTAACAAAATAGGGATATATTTTTTTTCGTACCACTTGCTCAAAAAAGTGACATTCTATGCCACAAAAAGCGAACATAACAATAGTCATTTTTAATCTGTAAAAACAGGGAAAGAAAATTGTACTGAATTTAATTCACCTCTAGGGGGAGAATGTGATTTAAATTTGGAATACTTACCGAAATTTATACTGAACTACATCTGTGTTTACACCATTGAGTTTGTATAAAAAGCATTATACATCTTTTTGAAAAAGGAATACGCATTTATTATGCAGTTATGATTATTAAATAAAATTACGAAAACCGACGAGGCCGTATGAGCTTGATGCCTTTGCTTTTCTGACAAAAAAAATGTTAGTCTAGGAATTTTCCGCGTTTTTGTTTTCTTCAAAATACATAAACGTTAAGTTTATTTTAATTTATTTTTATAAATAAGTTAATGTTCTAAAAAATACGTTACGATGTTAAATCAAAGCGACAGTGACAGTGAATTGTCGGATTCCATCAGTGCAAATGCTGCCGCAATTAAAAATAATTTGCTTCCAACAAAATCCAAGGAAAATTATTTAAAAACTTATGAAGAATTTTCAACGTGGAGAAGTGCGAAAGGCCTATCAATTTCAGAATCAGTACTTCTTGTCTATTTTGATTATTTATCCAAGACAAAGAATCCGAATACACTTTGGTGCATATACTCAAAACTGAAAGCTACATTAGGTAATAATAATTCCAACAAGAGTTAAAAATGTCTTATGTACACACTGCGGCAGATCAACCTACCCAAACCTGTCAAAGGACATCATTCACGTTTCATACATTCTTGGACCAAAATATGAAAGTGCCGGCCAGAAAAAAATAGCGTAATATTCGGATAGAACACACAATTCCTGTACTTTTTTAATATGACATCAACCCTGTGCGCCCCATGGTTATGTGGTTCTAACGCCTGCAAAATGTAGATGGCATATCTACATTTTGTGCCCTGTCCCTAAATACGAACAACAAAGGCGCCACGGTGCTTTTTAGAATCACTTAGAACGTTTTTTCATCACTTACCCTTAGAGGACACTCAAGTGTCTCCTGATGCAAAATACTTTTTGGACACCCAAGTGTCTCCTGACGTTTGAGTGGATGAGTACCAAATATTTACTGCTAGATTTAGTGCTAGGTGCTGTATACTGTTGTTTCGTGCTGGACTCATGAAAATAGTGCTAAATCTTGCACCGAAAGTGCTAAGTTGGCAACACTGCGCGTGACTATGGACTGGTATCGCCGCGCGCGTCCCCGCCTTAGGTCCCCGCACCCGCGCCGCCTACCTCCGCGCACGTGTGTGCAGTCTGGCCAAGCCTCAGAACAATAAATAATAGTTTTAGATATTGTAATTGAATTTATGAAAATCGGGATTTTCGATTTTGACTTCACACACATGCATATCAAATTTTGAATTAATGTATTGTTTACGAAATTATTTGCTTTTAATAACAAATTTTGTGTAATTGCTACAGTTAATTGTTTTTCCAATGATGATTTAACTTGTTTCTGTATACATAAATAAATATACTATATTAGTTATTTAAAAACTTAATGCCAGTAGGTTGCTTTTCAATGAGTTTGCTGTTTGATAGTGCAATTGATGGTTTGGGTTGTATTATTGTGTATTTATTGTCAAATTAACATAATTTATGTTTAATAAATATAGTGACAAAAGAAATACTATGTTGTTGTTTTCAATTATATAGATCGATAATAAAGTCGATAAAGTCACCACATTACCTCAAAAATGACGTCACAAATCTGGTGACACATTCGAAATAACGAAAGAAAAGGGATAATCGATCTCTTTCCAATATATCACATAGGTTCATTCGTTAGAATAGTGCGAACTGATGAATTTGTGTTGCTATTTTAGTCCGATTTTAGTTATTATTCTGAGGGCCAAACACTAAGAGTGACAGTAAAGTTTTATCTAAGCATAGACAAATAACCCTATGTCTAAATTATATTACTATTAGTTTAAAAAATGGTGTAAAAATTTGACGACGGGTTGGGAGGTATATCATTTCGCACTTCCCATTTCTATTATCATTCATCATCGTCATACAGGAAGGAAAAATTACTTTGACACTGGCTAAATATGCTAATTTCACGAAGCCATCAACTAAAAAAAAACAACAAAGTTTTTTGAATTTTGACAGGCCGCCGCCGCGCTGCCGCGCCTGTGAGATAATTTTTTAGTTGGCTCAACTTACTTTTCTCTATGGGCTCAACGCTCAACAAAATACCTACCTTTTGCCTACCATCTACCAATTTCTACTACCATCCCTGGTAACAACAAGCATACAACAAGTTTATTGTGGACGGACATCAACGGCGGTTGGAAACCAGCCAGCCTCCCGCCAAGGTGACCTGGTGGGGAGGCTTGTTTACAAGTCTGGTTGCCACAAACTAAAGTTGAAGTTGAAGTTGATTTTTCATTATCAATGAATGATTATTACTATAAAATGTCGAATACCATAACAGATGGTCTGTGTCGCTGTTGCCACGCTGAAGGCGACTTCAAGAATTTAGGCATCCCGTATAATAACAATGGAATTGATGAAGTGTTTTGTGACATGCTAGGTGCAACTTTTTGCATAGATGTAAGTTCATTGTCTTACTTTCGGCTATATAAGCAATTTAAAAACTGTTTTAACTCCCTTGCGCACTCTTTGCTAGGCCGTGTTCCAAAATAGGTACGATAAACTGGGTTGACTTAACTAATCACCTATGATGACTTTCGCTCAGAGTGCTGTTAATGATACAGAACGAACCCGTCTTCTTGCCGTTTTGGAGAGGGAGGCGGGCTTTTGGCTACACGTACCTTTACCCAACACAGGCACCCTTCTCACCGGCCCTACACTCACATTGTCAGTTTGCTTACGCCTAGGCATTAAAACAAATGAACCTCATCGCTGCCTTTGCGGGACTGGAGTGTATATTTTTGGGCACCACGGTCTTTCTTGCCTGCGAAGCGCTAGCCGTCTGTCGCGACGCGTGAATCTAAACGACGTCAGTCGCCGTGCCCTTTCTACCGTCAATGTGCCAGATGTATTGGAACTCAATGGGCTGGCTCGTGACGATAAAAAGAGGCCCGATGGAATGACGCTCGTTGCCTCGTCGCCGGGTCGATCCCTGGTGTGGGATGCGACATGCGTTGACACCCTCTCCATCCCACATTAGGGCAAACTCGGTTAGTGCTGGCGCGACAGCTTCAGTGGCTGAGGACCTCAAACGGCGCAAATATAGTTCTCTAAACCATGGGCACATATTTGCGCCTTTTGAGGTTGAGACTTTGGGATCATGGGGACCGGCAGCTGGAAAACTTTTTCAAGATATTTCCGCTCGCCTTATAGAGACCACTGGTGACCCTCGAGCTGACGCGTGTTTTGGCCAACGCCTAAGTCGTCGCCAGCAACCTAAACACAATTCCGCTTAACAGCGATTTGGTCCCTTTTTTATTTGTAAAAATTATTTCTTAATTTCTCTTAATTTTTAACATAATGAGTACAATGTAATTTAGTTATAGAAAATAAATATTTATGCCACATTGTATTGTAACATTGACAACGGCATTTGATCTTTTAATCCCATAAGAGAGGCGCCCTCGGGAGTTCCGCTCTCGATTCCAATCACCTTGAAGAATCTAGAAGGGGACAGGGACACGCCTGCGTGATGTCATCCCTTCTGGGAACGAACAAAAGAATGTGAGATTATCATGTTTTAGGGTTCTAAATTCCAAGTGGTGATACTGAATTGGGGGGGGGGGAGAGGGGGTATACTCCTATCTTTCTCCCAAAGCTCAAAACTCTGAGTCATATACATTTTTTTTATTGAAAAGTTTGCAACAGAGCTGTCACTTCACTATCCGAATAAAATTGTTAACCTAAAAATTAATTATTTTCAATTTTCAACTTATTGTGAGAGTCCTAAATGATTCCTAGCGATAAAAATTTGTGTAATTGTTCCTAATTATGAATTCTTTATGCAAAAAAAAATACCTCAAAATTCCGTGTCATCGCTTGGAATAATGAGCCAAAAACGTTGTTGTCGACCTTTAGAGTCTGGGCTCCTTTGGCTTATCTAAGCCTCCAAAAAAAAAGGAGTACCTAGATAGTATTTACTTTATGTATTGTTTTTTTTGCTACAGGTAACTACCTTGGAAGGGGAAGTAGATTCAAAATTTTACGGTATCTGTGATGTGTGTCAGCTACGTCTCAAAGATGCAACCTCGTTCAAGCAGCAAGTGTTGAAGTGTGAACAGAAGTTTCAGCAGTTTTACATAGACAATATACTGAAAGGTATGATATTGATTAGTAAAGGGGTTTGGGTAAATTTGTATGGAGGTTGGCTTGATTTTATTTTTCAGCGGCCACTGAAATAATTGTTCTAGTTTAATAGTACATCGACTGAGACATATGGCTGCAAAAAGGTTTTTGACCCAAGTAATATCGAAGCCGAGATATGCAAGGTCAAAGTGATGCTATGAATACATAATATCTGTGTTGTTTGAAACCTTATTTATTATGTTTTTCATATTTTTATACATATCTGCAGTAATTATTTACTTTCATGTGATTTTGTTGTATAAATGTAACTATTTTATACATATTTCTGATTCTAGATGTAGTGGTTAACTATTGTTGCATCATATAGCTTGGTAATGCAGAAGTTGATAGATACATATTATTGTCACCCACAGTACTTATGTACCTTTCTATAAATATCAATTTGAGAATAAAGTAAATAATAATGCATTTTTTTATTTAATAGATTTATTGGAAAATAATTATTTGCATGCATTACATAATAATATTGAACCAGCCTAGTAAGGATCGACGACTTCTTTTTCCAGTCGTGCCGGATTATTAAATCTAGAAACTGTGCTGGAGGAGGCAGATTGGTTTGGTATCTTCTTCCGTATCCCAAATACTATATTATAGACATAACATGGGAACAACAACCTAAGCTATATGATGCAACAATAGTTAACCGTAGTGGTTAACTATTGTTGCATCACATAGCTTGGTAATGCAGAAGTTGATAGATACATTTATTGTAACCCACAGTATTGTACCTTTCTATATTAGGTTAGATAGGTAGATAGAAACCTTCAATGTTAGGTTCCTTATATACCTCAATCAAGTAAGAGCCGTTGTTTATATGCTCACCATAATAACTGCGAGCCTGCTTACCCTGGTATGTTCCCATCGCATATACAATTAGGTCGTCAGCACTCAACACTAGAATCTCATCCATACCAGGAACTGCGGCATCTATTAGTTCAAAATAAGCCCGTCTTCGATTTATATTTTTTGAAATAACGTAATCACTAATACGGTTGTGCTGACCTTCTATTAATCTTATTTGGTTTTTAATCACATTAACGAGGTAATGGTCAGTCAACGGAACACCAAATGCATTTAAGAGTGCTCCGGCTATTTTAATTTCTTCAAATAAATGCGGTGTAGCTATATTAAAGTATTGGGAACATAATTGGCGAAACTGATTTTTCAGCCTACCGTTGATTGTGAAGAGAAAGTGCGAATAAATCGTTTTCACAACCCAACGGCACACCGATACCTTTCTTGATTCATTCGCCTGTAATGTAGATAATTGCAGTTCTGTGTCATTTTTCGAAGCCGGCATGTACGAAAGCCACAAGAATCTACTTCCTCAATAGAGTCATGTAATCTTCTATCTAATATAAGGGCATCGCCTTTATTGAAAAACCAATGGAAAGGATCGCCCCCGTTCCTCATTATTTCTGTTAAAATCTTTGCGTCCGATATGGTAGCTTCATACAAGTCATAATTATGTCAATAATATGCCCATCTGGACATTTCAATTGTCGAAACTTGTGAAAGCTGTAGGATTTTCTTTGGAAATAATAGTTGCTGCTTTTTTGTAAATAAATATACGTGTCATCGGTGCCATCCAATCTTATTATTATACAAGGTGAGGCAAAAGTAATCACCCTATTGGAAGACGCTATAATTTTTGTAAATTGCGTCAAATGTCAAATCGGTTTTGACATATTTGAGGTAAACAGATGTAAAATACATGTCGACAAGCCATGAATCGCTATACTCCTCAAGAACGCAGAATAATTGTAACCGGCATTTTGAAGCAGGCATTTCCGGGTCGCCTAATCTCTCGTTTTGGCGATTTGCACTGGCCGCCAATATCGCCCGATTTCACCGTACCAGACTTCTTTTTGTGGGGGTTTTTGAAGTCTTGTGTTTACGTGAACAAGCCTCAGACTCTGGAAGCCCTCAAGGACAACATCCGACACGAATACGCGAATCTATCGCTTGAAGTTCTGCAAAAGTGATGGTAAATGCCATAAAAAGGGCCCGTGTGGTCATCAATGCTGGCGGACGGCGGCCACTTGTGCGATACTTATCATCTTCTCGACTTAATGGGAAAGATTTTAATGAATTAAACATAAATAATCCACAAACAGAACCAAAGTTTACATTTGTAAAAAAAATTACAACCAAAGAACATCGGATGATTACTTTTGCCTCAGCCTGTAGTCTTTCAGATAAAGGAGCTTCAGGATTTACAAATAATGCATTTGGAATAGATAAACACCTAGATATCACTTCGTTTTGTGTTAAATGGTTGAAACCTAAATGAAATGGAACAAACTCGGCCAATAAGTCTTCTCTTACTATTTAGTTTCATAGTCTTTTCAAAGGTCTTCCTGGTCATTTCGAAAACTGTAGATAATCTCTCATTTGACTCTCAAGTGTGAAGTTTAGCAAGAACTGTGGCAAGAGCTGTCCCCGCCTTTCTTTTATGTCGCCTAGTAATATTCGGTGTACTTTGCAGAATGTCGTTGAATTGTTGTTTAGAAAATCCAATATTATAACGGAATACGATCTTTTATCATTGGCCGAAGGGAATTGCAGGGTTCTTATAGACATTGAGCTCTGATATAACAATTATAACGTTTGAAACCGTAGTTATACTGAAATGTATATTATACAAAAAATTAATACGGGACTATTTTTTATTTTCTTTTTTATCAAATATCTCAGTTCCGATACACTTTAGCCAAAAATTTTATATGATAAAAAGGTTTTACTTTATTATATACTAACGACTGGTGCAAGTTCCATAAGTGGCCGCGGACTTTGAAAATCAAGCCACTTTTACCCAAACCCCTTTAGGTTAAGAAAATATAATATTTATTGGCTCAAGAAATTAAGTACATATTTCAAATATGGTTTTATATAATTTTACAAAGTTGCAAAGCTGTAAATAAATACCTATAATTTTGAAAGGGTGTTGAAATAATTTCCACAATTGTGATGTGAACCAACGCCCCATTATATACCGGGTCAGGTGCATTACTGACTTTTTAAACCGGAAATAGCGATGATATCTATCTAGATAAAAAGAACATTAATGTAAAATATTTTTTTTTAACTCCAGACGCAAAAAGAGGGGTGTCATAAGTTTGACGGTTGTATGTCTTTATGTATGTTTTCGCTAACACTAGTTAATTTCAATATATTTTGTAATAGTTGATACAATTCTCAGGTGTGAAGAAGGAAGTGACTTACGATGAAAATGAAACAACATATGATGAAAAAGAAATTAAGTATGAAGGTGAGTAAGGAAATTCAATAATTTATTAATCTATTTAAAAATAAATGAAATATGTCTGTCAATTATTCATTCATACAAATATATATACACTAGCTGTGCTCGCGACTACGTCCGCGTGGAATAGTGACTTTCGGCAGCATTTTTAATTTTTTAGGCTCTTGGTCCCGTTTTTGCCACATTTTTCACTGATGCTTTGCTCCTATTGGTTGCAGCGTGATGTTATATAGCCTAAAGCCTTCTTCGATAAATGGACTATCCAACAAAAAGAATTTTTAAATTCGAACAAGTAGTTTCTGAGATTAGCGCGTTCAAACAAACAAACTCTTCAGCTTTATAATATTTATTTTGATCAAATAAAATATAGCCTATTACCCGCTGGTAATGTAGCTTTCTTTCAGTGAATGAATGTTTGGAATTGGACCAGCAGTTCCAGAAAGTAACCTTCTCAAACAAACTGACAAACAAAGTCACAAACTGTACCTCTTTATTGATATTATTAATTAATAGTATAGTCATCATCACTTGTGCCATCTTCATGCTGAAGTTTGGAGATCAGTATACAAGGTTTTCTGCGATCCCATAGCTTGTTTTAACTGGCGACAACTAAGTCGAGTTCACTTTATGTCGTCCAGCCAGTGCGGCGTGGACGTCTCGGAGCTCTCTTTACCGGAATTTTGATATTATAGGTATTGTAGGTATATATATGGTACCTAGATAAATGTTCCTTTCCATGTGATTTATGAGTGCTCTGTTGGTTTACCCATTTGAAATATAATTATTTAAATGTAAACGTTATAGGCTGATAATGATAATGATGATGATGATGATGATGATGATGATGATGATGATGATGATGATGATGATGATGATGATGATGATGATGATGAATCCAATCATCATCATCATCACCAGCTCATTTTATTCCCACTGCGCTGGGGCACGAGCCTTCCCTATGGATAGATAGCGAGAACGGGCTATAAACCACCACGCGGGCCCAATGCGGTGGTTGTTAACGACTGCCAATGCAGCCGGGACCAACGGCTTTACGTACGGGCGAAGCACAGAAGAGCTCAAGATGATAAATTTTTGGTCACCCATCCAATGACTGGCCTTTGCTAAAGTTGCTTGACCTTAGCAATCGCAGACCGTGCACGTTAACCACTGCGCCATCGAGCTCCTCGATATCCTCGTTAGTAACCAGGTGTAAGTCACGCTCTATTCGCTAAGCAGCCTGTCAGTGCGTACGAAACCTAACAGTATCACTGTTTGTTATTCCCAAATAAGTTAGTAAATTAACTGTTAACTTAATTCTAGATGAGAATATGCCCGTGATGGATATTGAGGACCAGCCGTTGTCTATGCTGCGGTCTAACCAGAGAGAGACGGAGGTCTCTGACAATGAAGCTGATTGGACGGCGGCCGACGATCTTAGCGATGGTAATGTATACAAATATTTGATTTTGTATCCATAAATGTACAAATGCTTATTGCTTGATGCTTTTAAATAAACAAGAGTACAGTAGTTTTCGCTAACATCAATTATTTAACTTGGAATATATTCTGTAATAGTTGATAAAATGTTCTTTTATTTCTCAGATGTGAAGAAGGAAGTGACTTACGATGAAAATGAAACAATGTATGATGAAAAAGGAACTAAGTATGAAGGTGAGTAAGGAAATTCAATTATTAATTAATTAATTTAAAAATAAATGAACTATGTCGGTCAACTATTTACTAATACACATATAAATGAAATATGAAGGGAGTTTGTAATAAAGTAATTTATTTTAATGAAATGAAATATAGCCTATGTTACCCTCTAGTAATGCAGCATTCTATCAGTGAAAGAATGTTTGGAATTGTACCAGCAGTTCCAGAGAGTAGTGATATGGAAGTCTGGCTCAAAATCAACACAACCCGCTCACTTGTAACTATAAACTGTAATAATTCCTTTAAAATCGGTAATTCCCTCGGATTGTTTACCGACTCCATATAATCTGTGTGAGATTCTGCATCAAATTTTTGCGTCAGGAGATATACGAGAATGGGGTCCTATAAACTTAAGTGCTTGATCACGTAGGAACGCGCGGGCGCGGTGGCGGGTGCGGGCGCGGTAGACGTGGCGTGTCGTGTTAAGAAAATATAATATTTATTGGCTCAAGAAATTAAGTACATATTTCAAATATGGTTTTATATAATTTTACAAAGTTGCAAAGCTGTAAATAAATACCTATAATTTTGAAAGGGTGTTGAAATAATTTCCACAATGGTGATGTGAACCAACGCCCCATTATATACCGGGTCAGGTGCATTACTGACTATCTAGATATCATCGCTATTTCCGATTTAAAAAGAACATTAATATTTTATATTTTTTTTTAACTCCAGAAGCAAAAAGAGGGGTGTCATAAGTTTGACGGTTGTATGTCTTTATGTATGTTTTCGCTAACACTAGTTAATTTACAATATATTCTGTAATAGTTGATACAATTCTCAGGTGTGAAGAAGGAAGTGTCTTACGATGAAAATGAAACAACATATGATGAAAAAGAAATTAAGTATGAAGGTGAGTAAGGAAATTCAATAATTTATTAATCTATTTAAAAATAAATGAAATATGTCTGTCAATTATTCATTCATACAAATATATATACACTTGCTGTGCTCGCGACTACGTCCGCGTGGAATAGTGACTTTCGGCAGCATTTTTAATTTTTTAGGCTCTTGGTCCCGTTTTTGCCACATTTTTCACTGATGCTTTGCTCCTATTGGTTGCAGCGTGATGTTATATAGCCTAAAGCCTTCTTCGATAAATGGACTATTCAACACAAAAAGAATTTTTAAATTCGAACAAGTAGTTTCTGAGATTAGCGCGTTCAAACAAACAAACTCTTCAGCTTTATAATATTTATTTTGGTCAAATAAAATATAGCCTATTACCCGCTGGTAATGTAGCTTTCTTTCAGTGAATGAATGTTTGGAATTGGACCAGCAGTTCCAGAAAGTAACCTTCTCAAACAAACTGACAAACAAAGTCACAAACTGTACCTCTTTATTGATATTATTAATTAATAGTATAGTCATCATCACTTGTGCCATCTTCATGCTGAAGTTTGGAGATCAGTATACAAGGTTTTCTGCGATCCCATAGCTTGTTTTAACTGGCGACAACTAAGTCGAGTTCACTTTATGTCGTCCAGCCAGTGCGGCGTGGACGTCTCGGAGCTCTCTTTACCGGAGTTTTGATATTATAGGTATTGTAGGTATATATATGGTACCTAGATAAATGTTCCTTTCCATGTGATTTATGAGTGCTCTGTTGGTTTACCCATTTGAAATATAATTATTTAAATATGATGATGATGATGAATCCAATCATCATCATCATCACCAGCTTATTTTATTCTCACTGCTGGGGCACGAGCCTTCCCTATGGATAGATAGCGAGAACGGGCTATAAACCACCACGCGGGCCCAATGCGGTGGTTGTTAACGACTGCCAATGCAGCCGGGACCAACGGCTTTACGTACGGGCGAAGCACAGAAGAGCTCAAGATGATAAATTTTTGGTCACCCATGGACTGGCCTTTGCTAAAGTTGCTTGACCTTAGCAATCGCAGACCGTGCACGTTAACCACTGCGCCATCGAGCTCCTCGATATCCTCGTTAGTAACCAGGTGTAAGTCACCTATGCTCTATGCGCTAAGCAGCCTGTCAGTGCGTACGAAACGTAACAGTATCACTGTTTGTTATTCCCAAATAAGTTAGTGAATTAACTGTTAACTTAATTCTAGATGAGAAAATGCCCGTGATGGATATTGAGGATCAGCCGTTGTCTATGCTGCGGTCTAACCAGAGAGAGACGGAGGTCTCTGACAACGACGCTGATTGGACGGCGGCCGACGATCTTAGCGATGGTAATGTATATAAATATTTGATTTTGTATTCATAAATGTACAAATGCTTATTGCTTGATGCTTTTAAATAAACAAGAGTACAGTAGTTTTCGCTAACATCAATTATTTAACTTGGAATATATTCTGTAATAGTTGATAAAATGTTCTTTTATTTCTCAGATGTGAAGAAGGAAGTGACTTACGATGAAAATGAAACAATGTATGATGAAAAAGGAACTAAGTATAAAGGTGAGTAAGAAAATTCAATTATTTATTAATTAATTTAAAAATAAATGAACTATGTCGGTCAACTATTTACTCATACACATATAAATTAAATATGAAGGGAGTTTGTAATAAAGTAATTTATTTTAACCTTTTTACCGCCAACAACTTCTATAGAAGTTCGAGATTTTCATGCCGCCCACGCCAGCACTTCTATAGAAGTTCTTCTTTGTAACCTACTTTATTAACATACATTTATACGTTGGCGTACAGCGGGACATCGCGTGCAGGATAGTCGGGCGGTGAAAAGGTTAATGAAATGAAATATAGCCTATGTTACCCTCTGGTAATGCAGCATTCTGTCAGTGAAAGAATTTTTGAAATTGTACCAGCAGTTCCAGAGAGTAGTGATATGGAAGTCTGGCTCAAAATCAACACAACCCGCTCACTTATAACTATAAACTGTAATAATTCCTTTAAAATCGGTAATTCCCTCGGATTGTTTACCGACTCCATATAATCTGTGTGAGATTCTGCATCAAATTTTTGCGTCAGGAGATATACGAGAATGGGGTCCTATAAACTTAAGTGCTTGATCACGTAGGAACGCGCGGGCGCGGTGGCGGGTGCGGGCGCGGTAGACGTAGCGTGTCGTGTTCACATTGACCGCCAGGCGTTTGCGCGAGTGTGGCGTGTTGTCAGAGTTTGAAAAGATGGACGACGATCTTTTATTTTTAATTAAAATAAAAATATTAAAAAAATCATACCAAAAGTGGGAGATTATAAACATTAGAATTGGTGTGCACGAAATTAATAAAGAAAGGACGGTATGGTGAATTTCATACTTTATATAGTATACTTTGAGAGGACATCCTTCAAGATTTTTGGACACATCAAAAACGTGCTATCGTTTCTAGCGACAAGGTTGAACTTCCCTGACGCCGCGCCGCGAGTAAGGGTGGAAACATACTACTAAAACGCGACGGGACACAACGTGTCGACACCCGATGTGCACCGTGCACATTACCAACACGCTACGTGATGCTACAACACGCTTCGCTAGTGTCGTAGTATCCTGAAGGACGTAAGTGACAAAAAATATCTTAATACCAGGAATGTTCTCAAGACTGACGCGTGGCGTTGGGTGTTAACTAGAAACACACTGCGTGCCAAGCGTCGGGTGGCGTGTGGGCCCCCTCTCCCGGCAACACGCCGATCTAGATCGACTGGATGTTTCCGCGTGGGAGTGCGTGTCATCACATGGTGTGTGTTCCCTGGTTTCCATGATGTATTGGCCCTGTCAGAATAACAGCGCTCCTGCGGTACTCGGCCCATATTCGAGTGTCGTGGGGGTGTATGCTGAGACAGGGTCCTTGTTGGCCTCACACACTGCTTTTTGTTTAATTTTTCTTTTAATTGTTTTTTCTTTTCTTTTAACCCCTCGCGCGATAAGGCACCGCGGTGGTGCCTAACTTTTTTACACCGGACGCGATTAATTGTTTTTTTTTTTGTATTGTATTTTGTGTGCGTGTGTGTCAATAAATATCTTTCTTTCTTTCTTTCTTTCTTTCTTCTTTCTTTTCTATGTGCAACTGACCATAATAAATGTATGGGATTGAGTAGTACTGACACGCGTCGGATGGCGTGACGTGGCGTCACGTTTTAATAGTATGTTTCCACCTTAAATCTTGCGCTCCGCCGCTTGTTCGACGTGAACACACACAAACGTCTCATGCGTTTGAAACTGCCGCGAGCGCGCTACTTAGACCGCACGTGCGTTTCGTACGTGAACACTTGGATGTCACGTCATATGTTTGATATTTCGTGACCGCGCCCGCCACCGCGCCCGCGAGTCAACGTGTTTGGTCGCTAAGTCAACCCCTAAATTATTTATTGCATTTAGACATTCCTTAGTGGTGTCGTGCATCCGTTTTAAATGAACTACGGATTGGTTTTGCATAGATGGAATATTCAATAAGGTATGCACATGCGAAGTTAATATCAACCTTGTGTTATTATTATAACGTTGATTCAATATATCCCAGCAGATTTCGTAGTTGTCGGAGCAGACATGGAGATGTTGTATTAATTTCTCTGCATTCTCTCTAACTTTTGATTTTAAATATTGTATCTGTTGGGCTTTGGACATTGACGGGTTAGCATGAATAGTTTCACCAAAAAGATCTTTAAAAGAAATCCACGAATTATAATTACCGTTGAAAGTTGGAATCTCCATTCTAGACGTAGACTTCTCCATATGAGCTACTGACCACATCGTCTTATTTATAGCCTTTTTTATACCTTCATACTTGTCTTCATACTCTGCAAATGTTTGCTCATAAACTTGATTAGAGCCTTCCAACTCGCTGTCGAGAACCCAATGCAATGAGTCGATAGCACCCCAGCGAGACTGAACAGTGCGGAGCAGGGTCTGCTCCGCACTGTTCAGTCTCGCTGGGGTTCGAAGATCTACTCGGCAGATCTTCACACTCCCACTTTTCTGATATTGATTCTAAGTTGATACTTTAAACCGTTCTATGGAAAGCCTTAAAATTGCTTTGCTGCTTTTTAACATTTCTTCGGTTTGCTTATCGTCATTTTTGTTGCTTGTTGGGTTGAACTGCTCCCAACCATAAAAGTCGGAGGCTTCAAGACTGTCTTAGGTCTCTCCCCTACAGCCGCTTGATAATTCTGTATGTGAGCCCTAACGTTACAGTACCTCTCTTTCACTCTCTCCATATCTTGATCGATGTAATCTCTAGTAGCTCCATCTAACTTGCTTGCTAATAATTGTTGATAGTAGCTGTCATATTCTAACCAATAGCTATCGAGAATGTAAGCATTCTTAATCGCTGCCGACAGCTGTTGCTGATTAGTTAAAACATCACTAACAGACGACATGTTTAATCAAATAAAAATGGACTGGTCTTACTTGAAACTTGAAGATGCCACCAAGGGCTCGACCGCCTAACTGATCGCTTTGAATTCGTGTGTGGTATATGACGTCATCTTGTCGTTTCGTGCCGCCTATGAAAGCAACATCGAAAGCTATAGCCTGTAGCTTTTGTTAGACAAGATAAGATGACGTAATAAACTATACGCGTAGTCAAAGCGATCGGTTAGGCGGTCGGGGGGCAGGTGACGAAAAGCCAATAAGGATTCAGCACAGCAGCACCACGTCCTGCCGTGTTAGATCCTTGCTGCTCGGACTCTGTACGTCTTGATAGTACAGTTACTTGCTACTTGATAGTACAGTACTTTGTTACACTTGATTAACACAGTGAGTTTCTGGGTACTCGGTAAATATACTAAGTGTTATGTTAGCAAGTCTCGGTAAGCGGAAACACTGACACGTATTTAATCCACACGCGTTTGCTAAACCCGCCTTCCCGATAGGCTCGAAGGACCAATGTTCGGGATGGAACTAATAATGAATAAATGATAAAACTTGATAAGATTAAACTTTGTATATAATTGGGATAAAACTATAAAATTATTAATAAATGATTATGATATAAAAGAGTACGCGCGGCTGTCTTGATAGATAGCTGCTATTAGCGAACTGATTGTGAAATGTGAATATTGCTAATAACTTACTGATTTGGGTCAACGTGAAATGCTGACAATACAATGTACGCGCTTGCTCGTTCAAGTCGTCATCATTTAGAGCCATCTTTATACTGAAGGATCAGTATACAAGGTTTTCTGCGATCCCATAGCTTGTTTTAACTGGCGACAACTAAGTCGAGTTCACTTTGTGATGTCGTCCAGCCAGTGCGGCGCGGACGTCCCGGAGCTCTCTTTACCGGAATTTTGATATTATAGATATACCTAGATAAATATTCCTTTCCATGTGATTTAGGAGTGTTCTGTTGGTTTACTGTTTTTAAAATATATGTAAATGTAAACATTAGGCGCGGGACACACAGAAACGTCTTAAAACGCGGACGGAGCGCCGTCGCGACTTTTTTAAACATAGAAAAGACGAGCCACGGACGTGACGCTAGACACCGTAGGATTGCCACCTTTTTTTAAAAGTAAAATTGTATTTTTTCAAAACTGCAAAAAATATAGTAGGTACTATTGGGAAATTCAAGAAAAAAAATAGTACACATTTATTTTTAGTAAGTAATTATTTATTGTTCCATGTGCATTTGTTTTTAGTCTTAGCTTAAGTCGGTGCAATAAATCACTTTTGTAATAGAGGCAGCAGAGCCAGGTGACGTCTCTGGTGATGTCACCCATAAACAGTATAAGTGCGAGAGAGAACATGTGCGCGCTGTCTCATTTGCACGTTTTGTCTATGTTGTCTATGTTGTGTAAACACTTTTATTCGTAATGGATTGCTTGCACGTTTTAAAATAATAAAAAGTATTTACAGAACCAATGTTTTTTATTTCTTCCCTACTTTTCACTTTAAAAATGATAAACATTTAAAATGTATTACTTATTAAATACTTTTTTCTTTTATAATTTCTAACAAGAAAAAATGTATTTTACACGTATAGAATAAAATTCCGAAATCCCGCAATCCGGGCGTATTCATAATGTTTGAGGTCGTTTACCCTAAATTGCACTACCTAATCTGATCACTGGTTATATGTAAAAAGAATCCCAGAGAAAAAAAAAACTTGAGAGGTGTCAAGGGACACCCGGATGGAACAAAGTTCCTTTCGATTAATTAGTGAAGGAATTGTAATAAAATTTTATTTTTTTAAAGTTATAATAATATTTTTTTTATTATTAAGTTTATATAAAATATAATGTTATATAAACTTTATCAGTAGGTTATTTTTTTTGTTTTTTTTTTTTTTTTGTTTTTTTTTTAGGTTATAGTGCGTACTTGCTAAAAATACAAAAGCATTTATTATTATCTGTATATAATCTCTACTTACCTAACTCCATCAGCAATATCCGGAACTTGTGCAGAAACACTGTCAGGATTCATTATTATTATTATTTTTTATTATTTATTATTTACAAAAAACCTGTATACACTCAACAAAAATAATCGTCGAAATAGAAATGAAAATATCTGGCTTGCTTTCTATAAGAGAGAGAGAGAGAGACAGACAGAGAAACATTTTGACAGACAGAGAAACAGTTTGCACTGAAACCCTTGCAAGCTATTGTAAGCTGTGCGGCGACGCCGCACAGCTTACAATAGCTTACTATAGCAAAAATGAAACTCATTTTGAAAATACTGTATATTATTATTACAAAATAATAAATCAACGAATAAAATATAAACAAATAAATAATTTACAAATAAAATTAACAAAATAATATTTCGACCGTCACAGGACTCGAACCTGCAATCTTCGGATCCGAAGTCCGACGCCTTATCCATTAGGCCACACGGTCTTGTGATATCAATGGCGAAATTAACGTACACTTCTATTGATAAAAAAGTGTCGTGACAACTTTTTTCGTAAGAATTTTTTCCGTCCAGCCCCCTTTCACAACGCGCGATAAGGAACTTCGTTCCAAAACTTCGTTCCAATAAAATATGTGTAATAAAGTATTTTCGCGTACTTTATTGTTCTTTAAAGTAGGTATAGAGTACAATTACCCGAAATAACGTACAATACTTTATAATAGAGTACGGGTAGCAACCCTAGTGTGTGACAGCGACGCGCGAGTCCCGCCCGCTCCCCTCCCTCGTCCGCTCGCGACCGTGCCCCGTCCTTTCTGTATGTTTTACAATATGGCGCAGACGAGTAGGCGTCGTGCCCCCGCCCTGTCTTTTTTATGTTTTGCGTTGCGACGCTTCTATACATTTTGTATGAAAGGGACGCGGAAGAGACATTTGTCTGCGCCCCGTCTGCGTCTTACGTCTGTTCTGTGTGTCCAGCTCTTTATAGGCTGATAATGATGATCACCAGCTCATTTTATGCCCACTGCTGGGGCACGAGCCTCCCCTATGGATGGATAGCGAGAACGGGCCATAAAACACCACGCGGGCCCAGTGCGGTGCGGTTGTTAACGACTGCCAATGCAGCCGGGACCAACGGCTTTAAGTACCGACGAAGCACAGAAAAGCTCAAGATGAGAAATTTTTGGTCACCTATCCAATGACCGGCCTTTGCTAAAGTTGCTTAACTTTAGCAATCGCAGACCGTGCGCGTTAACCACTGCGCCATCGAGCTCCTCGATATCCTCGTTAGTAACCAGATGTAAGTCACCTACGCTCTATGCGCTAAGCAGCCTGTCAGTGCGTACGAAACGTAACAGTATCACTGTTTGTTATTCCCAAATAAGTTAGTAAATTAACTGTTAACTTAATTCTAGATGAGAATATGCCCGTGATGGATATTGTGGATCAGCCGTGGTCTATGCTGCGGTCTAACCAGAGAGAGACGGAGGTCTCTGACAACGACGCTGATTGGACGGCGGCCGACGATCTTAGCGATGGTAATGTATATAAATATTTGATTTTGTATTCATAAATGTACAAATGCTTATTGCTTGATGCTTTTAAATAAACAAGAGTACAGTAGTTTTCGCTAACATCAATTATTTAACTTGGAATATATTCTGTAATAGTTGATAAAATGTTCTTTTATTTCTCAGATGTGAAGAAGGAAGTGACTTACGATGAAAATGAAACAATGTATGATGAAAAAGGAACTAAGTATGAAGGTGAGTAAGGAAATTCAATTATTTATTAATTAATTTAAAAATAAATGAACTATGTCGGTCAACTATTTACTAATACACATATAAATGAAATATGAAGGGAGTTTGTAATAAAGTAATTTATTTTAATGAAATGAAATATAGCCTATGTTACCCTCTAGTAATGCAGCATTCTGTCAGTGAAAGAATGTTTGGAATTGTACCAGCAGTTCCAGAGAGTAGTGATATGGAAGTCTGGCTCAAAATCAACACAACCCGCTCACTTATAACTATAAACTGTAATAATTCCTTTAAAATCGGTAATTCCCTCGGATTGTTTACCGACTCCATATAATCTGTGTGAGATTCTGCATCAAATTTTTGCGTCAGGAGATATACGAGAATGGGGTCCTATAAACTTAAGTGCTTGATCACGTAGGAACGCGCGGGCGCGGTGGCGGGTGCGGGCGCGGTAGACGTAGCGTGTCGTGTTCACATTGACCGCCAGGCGTTTGCGCGAGTGTGGCGTGTTGTCAGAGTTTGAAAAGATGGATGACGATCTTTTATTTTTAATTAAAATAAAAATATTAAAAAAATCATACCAAAAGTGGGAGATTATAAACATTAGAATTGGTGTGCACGAAATTAATAAAGAAAGGACGGTATGGTGAATTTCATACTTTATATAGTATACTTTGAGAGGACATCCTTCAAGATTTTTGGACACATCAAAAACGTGCTATCGTTTCTAGCGACAAGGTTGAACTTCCCTGACGCCGCGCCGCGAGTAAGGGTGGAAACATACTACTAAAACGCGACGGGACACAACGTGTCGACACCCGATGTGCACCGTGCACATTACCAACACGCTACGTGATGCTACAACACGCTTCGCTAGTGTCATAGTATCTTGAAGGACGTAAGACAAAAAATATCTTAATACCAGGAATGTTCTCAAATGACAGACGCGTGGCGTTGGGTGTTAACTAGAAACATACTGCGTGCCAAGCGTCAGGTGGCGTGTGTGCCCCCTCTCCCGGCAACACGCCGATCTAGATCGACTGGATGTTTCCGCGTGGTTGTGCGTGTCATCACATGGTGTGTTTTATATGTGCATCTGACCATAATAAATGTATGGGATTGATTAGTACTGACACGCGTCGGATGGCGTGACGTGGCGTCACGTTTTAATAGTAGGGGAGACCGGGGACTTGTGTTATTATTATAACGTTGATTCAATATATCCCAGCAGATTTCGTAGTTGTCGGAGCAGACATGGAGATGTATTAATTTCTCTGCATTCTCTCTAACTTTTGATTTTAAATATTGTATTTGTAGTGTATTTACATTGACGGGTTAGCATGAATAGTTTCACCAAAAAGATCTTTAAAAGAAATCCACGAATTATAATTACCGCTGAAAGTTGGAATCTCCATTCTAGGCGTAGACTTCTCCATATGAGCTACTGACCACATCGTCTTATTTATAGCCTTTTTTATACCTTCATACTTGTCTTCATACTCTGCAAATGTTTGCTCATAAACATGATTAGAGCCTTCCAGCTCGCTGTCGAGAACCCAATGCAATGAGTCGATAGCACCCCAGCGAGACTGAACAGTGCGGTGCAGGATCTGCTCCGCATTTTTGGTCACCCATCCAATGACCAGCCTTTGCTAAAGTTGCTTGACCTTAGCAATCGCAGACCGTGCACATTAACCACTGCGCCATCGAGCTTCTCGATATCCTCGTTAGTAACCAGATGTAAGTCACCTACGCTCTATGCGCTAAGCAGCCTGTCAGTGCGTACGAAACCTAACAGTATCACTGTTTGTTATTCCCAAATAAGTTAGTTAATTAAAAATGCCCGTGACGGATATTGAGGATCAGCCGTTGTCTATGCTGCGGTCTAACCAGAGAGAGACGGAGGTCTCTGACAACGACGCTGATTGGACGGCGGCCGGCGATCATAGCGATGGTAATGTTGTTCAAATAAATATGCACTTTTGTATACTAATATGCAAGAGAGAAGGGCAGATATACAACCTGAAAATAACAGTTAGGGTCCAAATGGAAATCGAACCACATAATAAATAATAGTACAAGTACAGAACATAAATAATAGTACAAGTACAGAAGATGTACTCCGCAAAGTCATTTAAATAAGTAGCGACTCTTGTTATGACACAATAAAGTGCAATTCAGGTCGCACAATGCTCCCCGACTTACAGTTATATACTAACTAACGCATACCAGTGAACGACCGTTTTCATGCGACTTGTGTAAAAAGCAGTTTTCTAGAAACGAATACTTGAAGAAACACATGCGAGTGCATACCGGTGAGAAGCCGTTCTCGTGTGATGTTTGTAACACTAAATTCACTAGCAGTGGTAGTTTGAAAAAGCATACACTGGGAAAAAAACATTACCGTACAACTACACAACTGAGGAGCGAACTTTCAAAACGTGATTTATCACCCTAATCCAAGTTTTGGCACAGGATACATAATAGTACAAGTACAGAAGATTCACTCCGCAAAGTATTTTAAATAAATAGCGACTTGCTTAGACACAATAAAGTGCAATTCAGGTTGCACACCGCTCCCTTACTTACAGTTATGTTCGCCTAGACGTTCCCTCTCTTTCTATCGCGTAGCTCTTATCTCTTCTAACTACTTCAGGGTTGTCTTCTTTTAAATTATTATTAATCTGAATATGTACTTAACTTATTACAAGTTATTGGAACGAAGTTCCTTATGGCGCGTTGTGAAAGGGCTAGACGGAAAAAATTCTTACGAAAAGTTGTCACGACACTATAATTATTTACTGTTGTAAACAAAACTACACTTTATGTCCTACAAGTAAGTTTCAAATTTATTTGAGAGTCCCCCATACGCCATCTAGGATAGAATATCATAACTAATATAGCATGGAATTAAAGCAAATGTTTATGTGCTTTAGGTCATGCTAAACTTATGGAAGATGTCTTTGTCTAATTTTAGATGGCGTTAAATTCAATTAAAAAGTTTAGTTTACATGCATAAGTGGTAATTAAATTTATAAATTTAAGTGTTGTTTTTTATAAAATCTTTGAAAAAGATTAAAAGTAAATCAAAATAATAAATCAACTAAATCGAGTCATGTTTTAGGTATGAACTTTGAATAGTTCTTGTTGAGTAGGTAGGTAGGTTGGTATGGTACCTACCTCGCAATCGCAATAAACACCTTGATTGTATTCCATTTATCTCTATCACAAATTAAAAAATATAATATAACATTTTGAACGGTTTCTTTGATCTAATAAATAAAAATGTCTTAATAAAATGTCGTTTGATTTTTGTTGCCATTGAATGAGACAGAGAAAAATAGGCCTAATTTTGATTACATTAGAGTATACTTTTGTATGAAGATTTCAATAAACACCTTAATTGTATTCTTTTAAAATACCATATGCATCGCAAATGTAAAAATAGAAATACATTATTTTGAACGGTACCTATGATCTAATAAATAAAAATATCTTATTAAAATGTCGTTTGATTATTTCTGTTGCCAATGAGTGAGACTCAGAGAAAAATAGGCCTTATTACTATACCACTTAGAGCTTTATTTTGTATGAAGATTGTTTCTATAGTCATTGAACTTGACTTCTTCGCGCTGCGCTCTGGCACAGTTTTCATTTCAAACATTAGTAATAATTTGCATTGCATCTCGATAGCATTGCATTGAACTGTGACTGTGACCTTCCTTGCCAACTTTTTTTCGTACCTACCTATGTTTTTATTGTGGAACTCTATTTTGTAGTGCAATTTAAAAACTGCAATTAGTCATAACAATGTTTAAGTTAAAAGTGTAAATAGTTGTAATATATTTGTAAATTTTTTTTTTCTCTTTATTTTGGCACATACAGTCATAAAAAAAAATATATTTTTACAGTAATTTCTTAGGTAATAGACAAGGAGTGCCCAAAAATTACAAAATAATACTTTGTTAGCAGTTAGACTAGATGCTTATTTTAACATTAATGCTTTATAGTAAAATATAGAAACATTACTTACTTAGATAATATTTACATTTTTGTTGCTTATAATCTATTCTCATGAAGGTAGGTATCATATTTTATTAGACTTTACTTTATGATAAGTAGGTATATTCGTAGGAAGGTGTTCAAATTAGTTTATTAATAATACTACTTTTAAATCTAATTAAGGAGTTACCATATAGTTCTATATCATAGAACTCACGGTTATACATTTGAAGACTACGTGGGAAGTAACTGTTACGTGTGTAATTCTTACGAGTCCGAGGTGGTACAAAGGCAAGTACGTGAGGAGCGTGCTGGAAGTCGGGCTTTAATAATAAAATTAATTTTGGACAAAAGTACAGGTGAATCAATAAGATTATTTAACAATTTAAATAAAAAGGTTATATCAAATTGCTTGCGGCGATTTTGCAAAGTAAGGAGTTTGTGTCTCTTTAATGTTTGTTCATATGACATATCTAAATTATAATTATCACGATATTTGAGTATTTTTACAAACTTCTTTTGCACATTTTCAATCCTATCGGTATGGATTTTATAATGTGGATTCCAAACTACAGAGCCAAAATCTAAGACTGACCTTACAAAACTATAATACAAAATCTTTAAGGTGTTAGATCTTTTGAATGGTTTTGATATTCGATTAATGAAACCTAAATTACGCAAAGACTTTTGAATTATTGTGTTATAGTGCAGGTTAAAAGAAAGTTCGCTATCGACTATAATACCCAAATCTCTAACTTGGCTTACTCTTTTAAGAGAAACTTCATTTAATTTATAATTGAACAAAAACGGTGAAGATTTTCGGGTATATGTTATAACTTGACATTTATCAATGTTCAGATATAATTGATTGTCGAGGCAATATTTACTAAGAAATTCTAGGTCAGCTTGTATTCTGCAGCAATCATCTATATTACTTACTGAATCAAATATCTTTGTATCATCAGCATATTGAAGTTAGCTACTATTCCTTATAGAGGTATTAATATCATTAATATAAATGGAGAACAAAACTGGTCCAAGATGGGATCCCTGAGGAACTCTAGAGGGTATGGGAAGAAAACTCGAGCAATAGTCTTTTAAGAAAACAGCCTGGCTACGGTTTCGGATGTAAGAACTGAGCCACCTGAGTAAGCTGCCATGCACTCCAAATCTCTCCAACTTGTACAATAACAAATCATGGCTAATTTTATCGAAAGCTTTGGAGAAATCTGTGTACACGACATCCACTTGAGTATCCTGGTCCATGGCGTTAAGTACGAAATCAGTAAAGGCTATCAGATTGGTGTCAACACTACGAGATTTAATAAACCCATGCTGATTTTCTGTTATGTGATGCCTAATAGCGTAAGATAGTTGAGCAGTGACAATTTTTTCCAACAATTTACCCAATACACACAATTTAGATATAGGACGATACTGCGTTACCGATTCTTTGTCTTTGTTTTTTGGTATAGGAGTAATGAGAGCCATTTTCCACAAACTGGGAAAAACACCGGAACTTAACGATAATTGAAAAATCATAGAAATAGGCTCCAATAAACTCTCAGCGCAAGTGGATATCAGTATCGTGTGTATACCGTCAGCCCCTGCCCCCTTATAAATATTAACCTGTTTTAGACAATTGAATAATTTCTTCTGGTCCAGATTGATGTGACCAAGATCTATTAATGTTTGATTAAATGTATTACAATTAGGAAATAAATTTAAATTAGAAGACTGTATAAAAACAGAATTAAAATATTCATTGAATGCATTACGTGTAGTTCCATTATATGTCATTCTATGTGGAAGGTCACCTGTTTGATTTTTGGATTTAACGTATGACCAAAAAAATCGGGGATTCTCTTTAATTCGATCCTCCGCAAAAGTAATATAATTATTGTAAGTTACAGATTCTAATTTACGTAAACGAGTTCGCAGTAATGAAAAAATTTGGTAATCAATTTTATTTCCATATGTTTTCCATTTTTTATGACATTTGCGCTTTTCATTACTCAGCTTAACTAGAGGCCGAGTGTACCAAGGCGGGTACTTTTGAGTGTTAATCTGAGAACGAGTAGGCACATATTCATCAATTAAATCATTTAAAATATTGTAAAAAATGGATACCATATTATCTACATCATTGCAGTCTGAGAAAGTATTCAACCAGTTAATAGAATCAAGTTTTCGTTTAATAGCGTCAAAATCCGATTTAAAAAACAATTTTCTTTTAATATTATTAGTTTTAAGAGAAGCAGGTAGGTGCACAGTGACATTTATTTCCAATGCCTTGTGATGCAAATCCTCTGGTAAAAGTGGTAGCTCACAAGCCTTGATTTTACATACGTCATTGCAAAAAATTAAATCTAAAATTCGGTTATTTACATTAAATTCATTATTATATTGATTTAATAAGGATAAATTCATAAAATCCGACGTCAAACAACATAATGAGTCATTTGTTGGTATCATTGTCACACTATTTAATTCATTATTGAATTGCCAAACGGCATTGGATACATTAAAATCTCCCATAATCAGCAGAATGTCATTGGCATTGTTATGAGATATTTCCGTAGCTCTGTCTTAAAATGTAGATATTAGGGTTTCGTGACAATTTCCATGAGGTATATAAGTACATGCTAAATGTATAAAACATGACTCCTTCCCGCGGAGGCAGCGCTAAGGAAAGAGGTGCGGCCGCGCAGCGGGATGCTCAACCACAGCTCGTCAGCGGGCGGCGGCGCGCAGCAGGCAGGCTTTGCAACGGGGCACAGCTCCCGCCGTACGGCCACAACCACACCCCCGCCACGATTACATCCAGTCGATTCGACATCACGGTCACATCTAAAAACCTCATACCGATTAGTGAAAAATTCCGAATTGTAAAAAGAATCATTGAGCCAAGACTCCGTTATGCAAATTATGTCATAATCATTAATTAAAACACTCTGTAAAAACTCATTCGATTTAGTCCGCAAGCCCCTCACGTTTTGGTAGTAAATAGATAGATATTCCTTAGTAATCATTTTATATAACAATCGGGTATATGATAGTGAAATAAACAGTTGTACCACTCAGTCGTATTTTTATTTATTTTTAACACACTTTTGTAATAAAAGTAAACAAACCTCCCATAACAGTCACACATAGCATAATTGTTATAGTTATAATATTTTATGTTCATAACAGTTGTTTTTATAAGTTTTATTAACAATTGGATTTTCTTACCTTCCATTAAGTATTTAAGTAAATTTAAATTTAAGTACCTACATTCAAAATTTATAAATCTATGATATATTGATGTAGCAAAATTAAAACAAAACTAAAGTAACAACAATAATAAAAAGTTAACGATTTAAAAGACAGTCATTTAACCTTCACTAAGTCTTCTTCATTTCCAATAAAAATTGCCTTTGAAGTTTCACTTTTTCGAAGATAAATCTTACAATTATTTATCCATATATATTTATATCCCAACTCTTTCCCGAGTCTTCGTGCTTGCCCAAACAAAACTTTGTTATGAGGTGCAAGGTGTTCGTTGACGAATATGGGTACTGAAGATCCGTCAATGTCAAGGTCAGCAGTACTTAATCCTCTGCGAGCTTTTTTATTTTGCGTTGGGTAAAGCAAACTACGATGTTAGGCACTAAAGGCGGTTTTCCTGTAGCACGTTCTTGTTCACTGTTATCGCCTTTTCTGACAAAACGTTGTACTCTTTGAATATAATTGATCGCAGATGATGACAACGTAAATCCTATTTTTAGAGCTATCTTATGTATGATGTTATAAAGATTTTCAGTCTTGGAAAGTGGGACACTAGATATTTCTAAATTATTGATGCGACTAAGTTGGTCTCTTAGGCGAAGCTGCTCGGTTAATTCGCTAATCTGCTTTTTAGCCACACTAAGATCGGCTTCTACCGTGCCGGTTCTTGCATTCCAAGTTTCTTGCATTTTCTTGAGATTTGAAGTAGTTGTCATTACCTCATTGTGCTCTGCTTGCATTTTCAGATTCCATTCCCTGATGCTCGACACTTCAGATTTGATGTTCTTAAGGTCATCGTTAATTTTTTTTATATTATCGTTTTGTTTGTCCATTAATGTCTCAGCGGATGAGGTAAAAGATTTTTGGAACTCAATTAACGTCTCCTTTAATTCTGTGCGATATTGAGCAAAAGTGCCGCTGAGCTCCCGTTGAAAGTCTAGCATGCATGCACTGTCGCAATCTGGAGTCTTCCGCTTCCTTAAGGTGACTAGGCTTGATACATCATCGTCCTTCAATTGGAATAAGTTAGGATGTGACCCAGAGCTTCTTTTTGGGGGAGTATGTTGAGTATTCATTTTAAGCACAACAATATTATAAAGCTACTCGATAATGCAAATGTGATGACACTTACTGGAGAATATAAGGTAGACAAAAAAAAACCCGTCAATCGCAACAGTAGTTCTAACTTATATTACCATCCGGCATACAGGTAGTTGTACACTTACACCGCGCACTATTGTTTTCTCATTTGTAACTTATAAAGAAAAAATTGCGTTTGTCTCTTTTACCCGCGGCGGTGAAGAGCGGTTACCGCAGTGATATGCAAGTATGGAATTAATGTCTTAGAATTATGTTTTATGATAAAGCAACCTTACACTGTAGCTATAAGGGTTATATTACAATCAAACTGTTTTAACTATTTTTACTTTACACGCACACAGATCCTATCGCCAACAAGTCTGTGACTGAACTGAGATTATGGCACGGAACTCGGACACGGACTGGAACGGAAATTATGGCTCCAAAAAGAAGTAGTGCAGCTTGGGACCATTTCGTGGATCTTGGTAACAATATGGCACAGTGTAAAATATGCAAAACAAGCCTGTCATTTAAAAGTACTGTGTCCAATTTAAATAAACATTTAAAAAGAATACATCCTTTGGTCATGATATCGGTAGGGCGAGGAGAACAGTCAGAGCAGTCACCATTAAATGAAACTGCGAACGCGACAGTTGCAGTAGTTCCTACTACAACTACAACTACTACCACTGCATCCACTACCACGGCAGCGCGGGCGTCGTCAGCATCGCCTACAAGTATCCCGAGAAGTAGCAATACTGGTAGAAGGTATAATAATCTACTACTACTACTGTAACTACTACTACTAAACTATCTGTTCATGGCTAACGGTCATGTTAAGTTGGTGCTATTAAGTAAAAAATGTAACATAAAATTATTAAAACAACATTCATATTAAGAATATCTTACACTTAACACGTTTCCTACATAATATATATATTCCTATTATTTATTTATTCAATAACGTTATACGTAAACATTACCCATTCCGAATATTTATGCAGTACCTAATAACGTTACTTACACCAATACAATGCCTATTCTGAATATATATGCAGTACTGAATAAATATTCGGAATAGGTATTTGGATTAGGTATTTTTAAATATTAGGAGCAAGTGGAATAGGTACGGATTTTACCTAATCCAGCCCATGTCTAGTATATATATATATATATATATACACTCTGTTGTGTTTACAAAGTCCCGCGCATCTATGACGTGTATGAAAGAATAGACAGACAGAGTACATATATATATGTACATATATATAAATGTTTCGGTGTGTGTATGTATATGTACAATTTTTTTGCTTTTTTATTTTAATAGCGAATCAACTAAAGCATCGACTACTGAGGTACAAACTATAACATCAAGGAAAACGAAAAAGACAAATGCACAAAGATGTAGAGAATATCGTGAGAGAAAGAAATTACAAAATACAATGGTACAAAACATAACTGCAGAGAGATCAGATGAATGTAGTGAGACTGATCAATTACCAGCCAAAAAACCTAAAACTGATGCAGAAAGAAGAAAAAAATATTATGAAGCGCAGAAATTAAAGAAACAAAAAAGTAAAAAAATACCTAAAACTGCTAAACAAAGAAATAAAGAATGTTACGATAGGAAAAAGAAATTTCAGGCTTTAAACACTTTAAATCATCATTCAGATGTGTAAGTATGATTTTTTTTTATCTTTCTAAGGTATATTTGGAGTAAAATTTGATGTCATTTTAATCAATATTTTTTGATTGGTTAATTTTAGATCACGAGATAATTGCAGTGCAAAAATATGTAAACATCCAGAAGAAATACGTAATAATGCAGAAGAAACGCAGCAAAATAATTCATTTCACGTTCCATATCAACAGTTTAGAAACTGTGCACAGCCACAAGGAATCTATTATCAAGATGTCAACATTCCTACAGATGGAAATTGTTTTTTTTTTCTATAATAAAAATTATGAATCTCTCAATGTCACCTTTACAAATAAGGCAACAACTACTTGCTTCGCCCTTCGTCAACTCATGCATCAATCTAAATGGTGCAAGGTCAATTCTCAGCAGTGAAACAGAGTATGCAGAAATGGATTGTATAGAAATATTTGCTAAAGTGTATAATCAGAATGTTTGTGTACATAATTACTATGTTAACACTAGAACTAACATAGAAGAAAGACAATTCCTTCATTTCAGAGTCAATGACTTGCAAAATTTCATACATTTACATCTTCGAGACGTACATTTCACACCATTAATTCAAGTTGAAGAAATGAATATTAATAATATAGCAGAAAATCAACGTACAGAAAAAATATCTTCCCTAACATCCTCCGATGATGAACTTAGTGGAGATGAAGACGATGAACATGATGCTGATATTGCTACTTTCAACGTAGGAATGAACGACATTAATGATACAGTTCCAAAATATACAAAATATTATGAAGAAATCCATGGTCATCTGCAATTTTATAATATATTCAAAAAAAATTCTTTTGGTCATTCTTGTGCTGTTTGCGATAGACTTTGGTGGAAAAATGACTTAAAAAGTACTACTGGCGTACATGATGATATTCTACAATTGATATTGCTGGTAATATAATTATTTTATACAAGATTCAATACATTATAACAATGTGCAACATTGCTTAATTCACTATTGTTGTTATTTGTTAAAATTATTCTATTTTTTCAGAATTACGTACGTGGTACTACTGTTCAAGTATGCTCTACGTGTAAAAAGGCTATCGATAAAGGAAAAATTCCACTACTATCAACGTACAATGGTTTTTCATTTCCGATAATTCCACCACATTTGCCAAAATTGAATCTTATTGAGCAGCGACTTGTATCACCGAGAATTCCCTTCATGCAAATAAGGAGACTTAGACATGTTAACGGTCAATATGGCATTTACGGACAAATTATTAATGTTCCTGTAGAAGTTAATACAATGGTGAACCAATTGCCAAGACATATTGAAGATGATCACTGTTTTTATGTCCACATTAAGAAGAAATTAATCCACAAAACTAGTTATGTTCATGGACTTATTAATAAAGGATACATTAAACAATGGTTAGATTATCTAGTAACAACTCCACTTTATATTCATGAAAATATAACAATAAACGAAGCAAATCTAAATTCTTATCAAATTGATGCAGAAATAGAAATGGATAATATTAGTGAACATGTTCAAATGGAAGATAATGTCACAGCTCAACAACAAACTCTTATGTGGGACGAGAATAAAATGTTGCACATGGCACCAGGCGAAAAAAGCGTTCCACGTAGTATTTTGTTTGATAAATATGCCGAAGAGCTTTCATTTCCAAATATTTACGGTGGAAAATTTCGAACGTATAAAGATGGATGCAATGCTACTTCATTTATGCAAGCTACCAGTGAACTTAGGCGTACAGATCGCCGTGCTACTGACCCACAACATCTTCTGTATGTAGCGGCGAAAATCATGAGACAGAGAGTCAGCAGTTCTGTTAGTGTTGCATTTAAACATGTTGGACATGATACTAAAATTACTAAAGAGAATATACAATCTGAAGATTACATTAACAGTTGTATCGAAAGTAATCTTGCTTTTCTTCGTTGTATACCAAATTCTGCGTGGTATTGGGCAGACAGAAAAAAAGATCTTTTCGCAACGATGAGACAATTTGGAGCTCCAACTGCTTTTATGACACTTAGTGCTAATGAAACAGGATGGACAGATTTACTTAAATTGTTGTACAAACTAAAAAATAATGGAGTAGAAATTAATGATGAGTCCTTGAAAGACATGTTATATGTACACAAAGCTCAATTAGTAAACGAAGATGCAGTTACTTGTGCAATATACTTTAATAAGTTAGTAAATTCTTTATTGAGAATATTGGAGTCAAAAAAAAAAGGAAATCCATTTGGTAGATATAGAGTGAAATATTACTTTAAGAGAATTGAATTCCTGCACCGTGGAAGTCCTCATGCTCATATACTTCTGTGGTTGGATAATGCTCCAGTCAATTTATTAAATAACTCCAAAGATTTTAATGAAATGGTTGAGAAATTAGTTTCAGTATCCGAATCAGACGCATCTGGAAATATTAAACTGCAAACACATAAGCACACATTCACATGCTATAAAAAAATGGATCCTAATAAAAAAGATAACTGTAGATTTGGAGCGCCTTTTTTACCGTCACGTAACACAATAACATTAATGCCAATGAAAGACACAGATTCTGATTATTCTGCAGATCAGTTTAAAGAGTATAAAAGACATTACCAGTTACTTAAAACTAATTTAGAAAATTTTGATTACGACAATTTTGAACATTACTATACTCATAATAATATTGTTTCCGATGAACATTATTATAACATTATCCGTGCTGGTATAGTTCGACCAAAGTTGCTTTACCAGAGGACGCCATCTGAAAAATGGCATAATACTTTTAACCCATTTGTATTTCGTTGCTTACAATCTAACATGGATTTTCAAATAATTCAAGACGAATATGCCTGTGCTGCTTATGTAGTTGAGTACGTTAATAAACATAATAGAGGCATAAGTAATTTACAACGGATGATTATTCAAACTATGGACGAGAATCCCGAATTTGATATCGTAGATATTACAAAGAAATTAAGTATTGATGTACTTCATGCTGTGGAAATGCCTGCACAAGAAGCAGCTTGGTATTTATTACGCGAACCAATGGCTAAATCATCTGTAGCAACAGTTTACATACCAACGATATACCCAACAGAACGTCAGAGAATAAGAAAAACTTTAAAAGAGCTAAGTGATTTAGATGATGACTGTACAAATATATGGAAGGAAAATTGGTTCGATAAGTACGAAAAAAGGCCTGAAATTCTTGAAAATGTAACATTAGCTCAATTTGTTGCTAATTATAGTATGAGAAAACACGGAGAGTACTACAAAAGAAAAATGTCTAGAGTTATTAGATACCGTAACTATGATATGGCTAACAATTTCAACGATTATAGACGAGAAATGGTGTTACTACACATTCCTTTTAGAAGTGAAGATAATGAAGTTCTTGCTGAAAATAAATTCATTCAAATTTATGAAGATAATAAAAACTTGATTTTAGAACGTAGGAAAGAGTTTGAATGTAATTTAGACCTAGAAAAAACACTTGAAATTTGTAGACAGTTAGGTAGAGATGATGACAATGAAGACGAACAGTTGCGAAACGAAGCTAATGTCATATTTGAAGAAGATCCATATGCAAGATTACTACAGGATGTTAATTCTGTCGTTAATGCTGATATACGAAATGCTACACTCAGCAAACTTGGTGCTATTGCAAAAAAAAGAGAAAATACAATGGATACTCAACAATTCTACGACTTAATGAGGTGGAGGCTAACAGTGAGCAAAAAGAACTTTTAATGCATATTATATCTCATCTTCAAACTCAAAATCAGCAACCATTTCAAGTTTTTTTCACTGGTCCAGCAGGCAGTGGCAAGACTTTTGTTATTAAACTTATAATGGAAATCTACAATAGATATACTGACAATGATGGTTACTGTAATTCGTATATAGTTTGCGCATCTACTGGTAAAGCTGCTGTGGCAATTGATGGTACTACGGTTCATACTGCTCTTAAAATTTCGATTTCTGAACTATTGCCATTATCATCTGAAATGTTACATTTGTACAGATCTCTTTTTAGATACGTCAAAGTATTGATTATTGATGAAATCAGCATGATCAGCGCAGAACTGTTAGCCAAAAGTGATTTTGTTCGTTCAGGTGGAGTTGCGATATATCACAACATAAATGATACGACCAATCTTGTAACACCAAATATGTCGGTCATAATGAACAATATTCAGGACTTGCACGTAAGACGTACAAGTGTTGCAGATTTATGTGCAGCAGAGTGTGTAATGGAAAACGGTGTTACCTTAATCATGGCAGTCATATATGTCTCACCAAATAACAAATTAATAGATATTCAGGAGTTCATTCATCGAGCACTGCTAGAGTATTCTAAAGATGTATCTCGAACGCTTAGCAGATACAACAAAAATTTAGATAAAGTTCCACTCATTTTAGCCGGTGATTTTAACATCAACTTCAGTAATGAAAAATCAAAACCATTGCTACAGTTTCTAGAGGAAGAATTTGATTTAAGAATTAACAATAATCCAGCAGAATCAACAACAAAATATAATACTACCATTGATGCAGTTTTTTCAAGACATTTAAATAAAATAGAATCCCAAACATATGTTTCCTACTTCAGTTACCACAAGCCAATTATTACGAAAATTGAGCCTACTGATTTTTTTTTTTATACTTAGCTCGGCAAATGACTCCATCCCACCTGATGTTAAGTGGAAATGAAGTCCAGACGCGAAGACAACTGGTGCAGCGTGGAAACAAACGTAGCATCAGTTAACTTCACTCTGCCGGCCCACAAGGTGCTTCTTCACGCCTCTCTTGAAGGACCCCATATCATAGGAAGGAGGGAAAACGTGTGCTGGTAGACTATTCCATCTTTTGGAGGTGCGACAAAGAAACGAGTCACTAAATTTCTTTGTGCGCGATGGGATATTTGAGACAGTGAAGCGGTGACTCCGAAGAGCAGCACGTGTACTCCTATGAAGAAAGGGAGAAGGTGGGATGAGGTCAAAGAGCTCTTCAGAGCACTCGCCATGGTATAAGCGGTAAAACACGCTGAGTGACGCAACGTCTCTACGCAATTGCAGAGATTCGAGAGTATTTACCACTTCTGCATTGCCGATAATGCGTTCAGCGCGACGCTACAATCTGTCCAAGGCATCGAGAAGGTACTTAGCGGAACCGTCCCAGATGTGCGAGCAATACTCCACGCAAGACCGTACCTGTGTCTTGTACAAAAGGCACAACTGGTCCGGCGTAAAGAATCGCCGCACTCTGTTCAGAATTCCGAGTTTTCGTGAGGCTGTTTTGATCACGGCTTCGATGTAGTCCCTTTGGTTCAGATCGCAGCGTATCGTCATACCGAGCATGTTGATACTGCTCTGCAGACGTAGAGATGTACCCTGAAGAGATGGAAGGGGAAGGAATGGTGACTTTTTTGCCGTGAACGCGCACACCTGTGTTTTCTTTCTTCTCTATTTATTGCATTTAGACATTCCTTAGTGGTGTCGTGCATCCGTTTTAAATGAACTACGGATTGGTTTTGCATAGATGGAATATTCAATAAGGTATGCACATGCGAAGTTAATATCAACCTTTTGTTATTATTATAACGTTGATTCAATGTATCCCAGCAGATTTCGTAGTTGTCGGAGCAGACATGGAGATGTTGTATTAATTTCTCTGCATTCTCTCTAACTTTTGATTTTAAATATTGTATCCTTACATTGACGGGTTAGCATGAATAGTTTCACTATTCTAGTAGTAGACTTCTCCATATGAGCTACTGACCACATTGTCTTATTTATAGCCTTTTTTATACCTTCATACTTGTCTTCATACTCTGCAAATGTTTGCTCATAAACTTGATTAGAGCCTTCCAACTCGCTGTCGAGAACCCATTGCAATGAGTCGATAGCACCCCAGCGAGACTGAACAGTGCGGAACAGGATCTGCTCCGCATTTTTGGTCACCCATCCAATGACCAGCCTTTGCTAAAGTTGCTTGACCTTAGCAATCGCAGACCGTGCGCGTTAACCACTGCGCCATCGAGCTCCTCGATATCCTCGTTAGTAACCAGATGTAAGTCACCTACGCTCTATGCGCTAAGCAGCCTGTCAGTGCGTACGAAACCTAACAGTATCACTGTTTGTTATTCCCAAATAAGTTAGTAAATTAACGTTACAAGCTGTTAACTTAATTCTAGATGAGAAAATGCCCGTGATGGATATTGAGGATCAGCCGTTGTCTATGCTGCGGTCTAACCAGAGAGAGACGGAGGTCTCTGACAACGACGCTGATTGGACGGTGGCCGGCGATCATAGCGATGGTAATGTTGTTCAAATAAATATGCACTTTTGTATACTAATATGCAAGAGAGAAGGGCAGATATTCAACCTGAAAATAACAGTTAGGGTCCAAATGGAAATCGAACCACATAATAAATATTAGTAACAAGTACAGAACATAAATAATAGTACAAGTACAGAAGATGTACTCCGCAAAGTCATTTAAATAAGTAGCGACTCTCGTTAAGACACAATAAAGTGCAATTCAGGTCGCCCAATGCTCCCTGACTTACAGTTATATTCACCTAGAAGTTGCCTCTCTTTCTATCGCGTAGCTCTTATCTTTTCTAACGACTTCAGGGTTGTCTTCTTTTAAATAATAATAATAAATCTGAATACTTAATTTATTACAAGTTATTGTTTGTTGTACTTAAATGTGAACAAATTACGTTTGAAATAAACCTAGGCTAGGTATGTAAGTACAGTCAACGCCACATCAGACTACCTATACATGTTGACTTTGAGGTCGTCTTTATGCCGCGACGTACCGTTGCCCTTAAAAGAGCTATTTTCGTAGGCAGTTCAACTGTTGAATCTAACAAGGTACCTAGGTACGTAAATATAACAAAAGTCAACTTTTGGCTTTGGTAGTTAGGTACCTATTCTAAAGTACATATAATAGGTAGGTAGGTACTTAGTTGTTTATCTTTACTTGTCCTATTTAGTTATATTTAGTAAACAGTTTCGTAAGTAGGTAAGTAAGTACCTACCTGATTATTATTTCGTATGTTTCGATTATTATAAGTAAATAGTTGGTTGAAGATTATTTAGCAAATAAGACAAGTACAGTCGGCGGCAGATCAACCTACCCAAATCTGTCAAATTTCTCCAATGAGTATTGATCCTTATTTCCAAACATCAAAATTGATTGTAGAAATTTGACAGTTTTGGGTAGGTTGATCTGCCGCCGTGTGTACCTACTTAAGAATAAACAAACCACTAAATACTTTTTTACCTATAAGCACAGAATAAATAACTTCGAATCTTTTTGTCTATCTCGACAGCCTTCACACAACTATTATTACTGTTGCATTTCACCATTATTACGGAGCTTGTAGATTTACTGATATCGGAGAGGTAGTTATTTTTAAACAAATCGAAATTGCGATCCGAGACCACTTCAAACTATGCCTGTGCGTGTGCTTGAAAGCGCGCTGGGGCCCTGACTGATTAACAACTTCAAGTTGTCGCGCGCTGTAGGTGCTTATCGCGGTAGGGATAACGAAGTGCAAGATGCCTGATCGAACTCACGACCTTTGGATTACCGGTCTAATGCTCTGACCGCTGAGCTACCGAGACTTCAGAAGACTCGTTACATTTTTCTAGTACCTACATTGTGATTTACGTTGCAAACCAGCGGTATTACGTCACTGTGAAGGTACCCTCGCAGTTGAAAAAAAGCTTTTTCAAGTATTTAAAACGATGAAGACTTAAATTCTTAGTCTAATAAAAAAAGTTAATGTTTTAAAAAACTGTTAAGTACGTTATTTCATTTATACATTTAATGTTCTGGATTTATTTATTATCACTTACACACCTCATTGCATATTACAGATGAAACCACAAAACCGATGAAATCAAACACCAAAAAGTTTTCATGCGACGTGTGCCAAAAGAGGTTCAGTTACGACGGCTCCTTAGAGGTCCACATGCGAATTCACACCGGCGAGAAGACCTACCAATGCCAGTTGTGTAACAACAAGTTCGTTCACGACAAAGCGTTGACAAAACACATCGAAAACAACCATTCAGACGGGGAGGGATACCCTTGCACTATATGCACAAAAACGTTCAAAGAGGCGAGATCCCTAAAAACCCACATCACACTGAGTCAATGCGAGAAAGAGCAATTAAAGTTCAAATGCAGCCATTGCGAGAAAGAGTTTCAGCGTAAAAAAGGATTGAAGAGACACCTCATAACGCATATGGGTGAAAAGAATTACATATGTAAAGTTTGCAACAAACCCTTTGGTTACAGATTTTCGTTGAAGTCTCATATGCTAACGCATACCGGTGAAAAGAATTACATATGCAAAGTTTGCAAGAAATCCTTTAGTTACAATAAATCGTTGAAGACTCATATGCTAACGCATACCAGTGAACGACCGTTTTCTTGCGACTTGTGTAAAAAGCAGTTTTCTAGCAACGAATACTTGAAGAAACACATGGGAGTGCATACCGGTGAGAAGCCGTTCTCGTGTGATGTTTGTAACACTAAATTCACTAGCAGTGGTAGTTTGAAAAAGCATACACTGGGAAAAAAACATTACCGTACAACTACACAAGTGAGGAGCGAACTTTCAAAACGTGATTTGTCACCCAAATCCAAGTTTTGGCACAGGATACATAATAGTACAAGTACAGAAGATTCACTCCGCAAAGTATTTTAAATAAATAGCGACTTGCTTAGACACAATAAAGTGCAATTCAGGTTGCACACCGCTCCCTTACTTACAGTTATGTTCGCCTAGACGTTCCCTCTCTTTCTATCGCGTAGCTCTTATCTCTTCTAACTACTTCAGGGTTGTCTTCTTTTAAATTATTATTAATCTGAATATGTACTTAGCTTATTACAAGTTATTATGTTTATAATGTGTACTAAAATGTGGACAAATTACGTTTCAAATAAACCTAGGCTAGGTATGTAAGTACAGTCAACGCCACATCAGACTACCTATACATGTTGACTTTGAGGCTGTCTTTATGCCGCCGTACCATTGCCGTTAAAAGAGCTGTTTTCGTAGGTAGTTCAACTGTTTAACTTACCAAGCTCTGTCGTGCGTAGTTAGTATGTGTGTGTAGATTAGAAGATTATTTAAATTCTCAGTGTCTGCATAAGTAGGTATATACTTTAACCAAAGAAGACATAAACAAAAAAGTATTTAAGTAGGTACACACGACAGCACGTCAAAATCAAAATCAAAATCAAAATCATTTATTCACACGAAACATGGTAAACAGATGGTCAGTATTATAAGCAGTACATACATGTTTCGCCAAAATTGGCATGCGAATGGTATTGAATATAAATGTGATGCGATAGAATAAAATAAATTAAATAAAAATGTCACAATAACCTAACTATTACATAATTAATTATAATTAATTCATATTTAATTGATTTAATGCTTGCTCTGATTACAGAGCAAGCATTAAATCAATTAAATATGAAATTAATGTCATTTATATTGATCAAAATATTCCTTCAAATTATAAAAACAGTGATTGATTAATAGTAGACGTAATTTCGATTTAAATACTGGCATAGATGGACATTCTGTTATGATCGTCAAGTTAAACAGTATAGTATATACCTACATATCATGTGCCATCGACTGTACCTACCAAAAACAACCTACCTTTAAGTACTTATCAAAGCTAAACTTGATCTTGTAAACAGAACTTGTAAGTAGCTAAGTACCTACATATCAAACTAGCTTTAAGTGCTGTAATATTTAATAATCTAACAAGGTATAGTGCTACAAGGGTCATTTGGCACGTGGCCGAAATCAGAACTAACGCCGCCATCTTGTAAAGCGTCACTTTTGACAGATAGCTGAAGTTGACATTTGCTGTGGATATTTCGTGATTTAATTTAAATAAAAATATTCCAAAATATGCCAAAAGTGATAAGAAGTGGTGTTAGAGAGGTGGTGCTAAAAGTGAAGGATTTTTTTATGAAAGAAAAACAATCTAGCGCCCCGATTATTCCATTTGAAAGAGTAAATGAGCGCGTCGTAGCTGCATTAAGTAAGTGATAGATAACATAGCATACCTTGTAAATGTCCCCGTTATTACTTACCAAGAATACTAATTCACACTTTGTAGGCTTATGAAACATAATTTCTCCTTCAAATTATTAAAAGAAATACGATTTCAGGTATATCTTTACGTACAGTTGCAAGAATTGGAAATAAGCTAAATAAAGATAATAAAGATAGCAGTGACGATGATGAAGACAATAAAGATGAAGAATTTAATAGTATGCATCCTCTCGACAAAAAAATTTTGAAAAATAGTTTTTTGTTTAATTTTATTCACATTATTTTAAATTTATTTTCATGTAATAAATCCTATCATTTAAACATTTCCTAAATTAAAATTTAATTACAGAATACGGAACCAGGTTTAAACAATTCCCATAAACTAAGGATATTTTTGTAGCTGGTAACCCTAATTTCACACCCACGCCCTCATGTCACTGTCATCCATGTGCCAAATGATTCTTGTAGCACTATCTAGGTACGTAAATACGGGAGACATAAATATAACAAAAGTCAACATTTGGTTTTGGTAGTTAGGTAGGAACTCAGAATAATAACTAAAGTAATAGAAACCGGACTAAAATAACAACACAAATTCATCAGTTCGCACTATTCTAACGAATGAACCTATGTGATGTGTTGGAAAGAGATCGATTGTCCCTTTTCTTTCGTTATTTCGAAGGTGTCACCAGATTTGTGACGTCATTTTTGAGGTAATGTGGTGACTTTATCGACTTTATTATCGATCTAAATAATTGAAAACAACAACATAGTACTTCTTCTGTTACTATATTTATTGAACATAAATTATGTTAATTTGACAATAAATACACAATAATACAACCCAAACCATCAATTGCACTATCAAACAGCAAACTCATTGAAAAGCAACCTACTGGCATTTAGTTTTTAAATAACTAATATAGTATATTTAATTATGTATACAGAAACAAGTTAAATCATCATTGGAAAAACAATACGATATTAACTGTAGCAATTACACAAAATTTGTTATTAAAAACAATAATTTCGTAAACAATACATTCATTCAAAATTTGATGTGCAAGTGTGTGAAGTCAAAATCGAAAATCCCCATCCTCATAAATTCAATTACAATATCTAAAACCATTTTATTCCGATACTCCGCTAAGTTCGATATTCGTGATTTCGGTATGAAAAAAAATGGTCAATATTTTTTTTTTCGATTACTCCGATTTTACCAACTTTCACCTTTAAGTAATGTATAAGTATCAGTAAAAGAACCTCCTCTAAATAGCTGACGATTATTTTAAAAGTTTCGCTGTAGATTGTTACATCACTGTCCTTTAAATAATATAGTTTTGGTGAGAAAACTCCTCACCTTTTCATCGAACTGATTTGACTGTTTTGTTAAATGGTGAAGTCTTATAGTTAGATATGTCTGACTAATAGATTTAATAAGAAGATTTCGATGATTTTCTTTAAAATCTTGCTCAAAACAATGATGAATAATGTTATGAAAAATATTTGATATCGCATAAGTTGAAAATACTTTATTTAACAATTTTATTATCATATCCTTACGACCCACAAACTGTACACCAGCCATTGAAATTTGCTCTCGGACAACCTTCTCAGTAGTTTTACATATATTAACTATACATTTCGATGGTTTAACTAAACCTCCCCTATCCTTGATTTTTATAAGAGACGGCCTTGAATCAATATCACCCCACAAATTTTCTATACAAACTTCGCATTTTAAAACTTTACTCAAACTACATCTATAGAGTATTCAGTAAGCTGACTTGATGATGATGAAGATATGTAATCATGGCCTAAATCAACGACATTTAAAATGCTACATGATGGCTCTATGTATTCATCGCGCATAAGGCGTTTATTTCCACTGCTTTTGTTTATTACATCCACACATTTTGCAGCAGTATAATTTATGACGGTGACATTGTCAAGTGGAACGCAATTGCCATTGGATCCATCTTTAAATTGGGCATGCACCAAAAGTCTTTTGTATGCAGCTTGGAACATACGTGCAGACGGATTATTATTATATCTGCACTTGGATCTTATAGCCCCAAAAAATAATTCCAAATGATCTTGTGACATCTTGTATGTACACAAATATTGTAAAGCATTGTTTTCTATGACGTCGTGGTACAATTTTAATAACGATTTCATGCATATCAGGAAGCCGATTTTCCGATTAGAGTTAACGATATAAGTACCATCCATTAGTTTTAAATTTTGTATATAAATAGTAGCAGCCTCAAAAAATATTTGGGTTTTCTCGACATTAAAAGAAGTAAGTGCTTTTTACCAACTTTTAGCACGCATGTTTCTACTGTTGAAAATATCAAACAGGGTATTGAAAATTCTTAAAAATTGTATTGTTCCCATGCAGTCTTCAAAGCCGGTAATACAATTTTCTTGGCAATACTGCAAGGCATCTGCGACCGAGTTGCTTAACAATTGGGTTGCAAGACGGACCTTCATTTTTTGTTTAATGTAATGAACATGATCTCTCTTAAGCTTATTTCCTAGATGTAAACCCTCATTTTCTTGGAGTTCTAAAAGCTTCATTATAAGGTCCCAAGAAATCGTTTGGTTATTCGCATCTATAGTTTTAATTTTTTCACCCAATGTATTTTGTACGAGTTTTATGTTATGACAAGGGTCCGGCCATAAACAAATATCTGAATCAGAGTACTGAAATGAGACAGAGCCTGACTGCATGTCGGATCCTAAATGAGTGCACAGCAATATTACTTGCAGCTCCGTCAAAAGTCAAGGTTAGAACTTTCACACCACATTCCTGTAAAAGCTGAATGCATTGCTGTACAAGCATAGATTTTTGCTGAGCCGTGATAGATTTAATTAAAAAATAGTCAACAGGAATTTTCCACGTGTCATTCAGGCAAGTAACCATAAATGTTAATGCTTTGGTAGCAATGGGCACTGCATCTGAAACCAAGTCACAACCAACGTTGACGTATCCATAATATTTGAAATTGTAGCTATCCCATTCAACCATTTTTCTAATGGCTATCTCGTCAATGGCTAAAGCACAGAACAGAGTTTTATTCATTTGTTGTTCCACTCTGGAACGGATTGCATCTAACGCTTCCGTTGTAAAACCAGGACTGCAATCGAGGGATCTATACCAGTTGGAAATTTAGGTTTTAGGGTGCGGTAATGTATCTTGAAATTTTTCTCGAATAAATGAATATGATTTCGGCGAAACATAATTTAAAGTTACAGCAAATTTCTTAATCTCTAGACTGTACTCCCTAGACAAAGTGTCACCTGCTTGCTTGTGCAAAAACCTTTTGATAATATCATTATTACAAATTTTATCTATCACAGTAACATATTCAGTTTCAACGTTTTCTTGTTTTAAATTATTCATCAAAATACTGTAAAGATCTTCATTTTATTTCCTTAATCGAGATACTCGTTTAATTAGTGTTAATCTTGCGAAAGCGCCGTTTGGATATCTTTTCGCATCTTTCAAGTTTTACTTCTAACAATCTTATTCTTCTAATATTTTCATTTTCTGGATTTGTTATTGTTGCCAACTATGCCAAGGAAAATCATAATTAATAAATTACATGATAACTCTTTTAAAAAAATTCAAAATAAAGACTCAATTAATTTTAAGTTATGTCATAAAATCATGTCATAAAAAAAAGTCTCGTAAAGTAATAATTTTCGCGGAACATAACACTGTTGTTAATATAAGATAATAACAGAAGCCGTAATCTGGAATAGTGTTTCGAGCAAATCATACTGATATTTCATCAATTCTACTAACACCCTAGCTTTAATATTTTAGCTATAAAATTCGTACTGTATAATTATAAAGTATGATTAAAAATACCCATACCGTTTTTTCTGATCCATTCATAGTAATGAACAACGTAGGAACCGCATTTTCTCGAAGTCGTCTCCATTTCGTAACATCTCCACTTACAAAGGAATCGTAGCTAAAATGCCTTGAGCAGATGCGGTTATGTCGTTTTGGTTTCCAGGTTGGTCTACCAATACGTATAAGCCAATTGTTTTTTTTTCTTTCATCTTTTGGAAATCTGGAAATTAAAAGTATCGAATATCGATATATAAAAGAATGCACATTGTTTACGTCACTAAAGATGACAAAGAATGCCTGAGAGCATTTCTTATTTATCACTAAAACAGTTTTTAAAATAGACTTTACGACTGGTTTTCGCTAGAAAGTGGTACTACCAAATTTAATTTGTATTTATATTTGCTTATCAGCTCACATTTATAAAAAATAAGCTGAAACTTACCGATGGAAAGTCAATAGTTCCTGACTATTTTCTTTCTTGTTTGAATGGGACCTGCAGCCCCTAATTACGCAGGACATTGTGCCGCACACTCCACACATTCACAAATTAACAGTAAATATATGAAATAGCGTCATTTATCAACATAAATAGTGAAAATTCGGTAAATATTCAAACGGAGTATGACCACTAGTTTGACATTTTCCACAATGATTATGCGAACAAGTCAAATATATCTAAAACGAACTGTCAGCTTTTAAATCAATGTACTTCTGAATTTGGCCGAGGCTTGGCCGGGCAATAGGACTCAGGGACTCAATTTTCTGATGACCGTTTGACATAACAATACAAAAAATAAAAACTAAGTGTCAACCATTTGTCGCAGTCCAACCTCTTTTTCTAGCCATAAGATAGAACGGAACTAAACATAGTTGCACGATTTTTATTTTAGCCATCCTTCTATAGCTTTAGTTATTGTTCTGAGGGTAGGAAGGTACTGTAAAGAGGTTATATGCAGCTCATAATAAAAGTTAGTTTAATTTATTTGTATGTAAGCCTCTTTAGTCTGGATGAGTCGACTAAGTAATTAAAAAGGTTTGCAACGGTTTGACACAGGAACGCTAAGAGCCGAGGTGCTCGGAGATCGTTATAACATTCTGTAATGTTTTTTATGATAATACACAAAGTAAAGTTTAACTGGTGTTCATATTCCACATCCACACCACATTGGTGAAGATGCCGGTTAACGTCCGTAACGGCCGTTACATCCCATACCTCAAGGAAAAGAGGATAACGTTACAGGAAGGATTATAACAAAAGGAAGCAAGCTATATGGAAGTATTTTTCATTTTATTTTCATAAAAATCTATTCTACTAATCAAGCCCTTTCATTTGATACCCATATTGAGGAAGTAGTGATGTGAGACATGTTTACACACCCTCATACCATTCAGCCTTCGGCACGTGCTCACCTTGGCATTGGGTCATTCATCTCTAATCCATCTAATCAAAGACAGAATCCACATTCTTATCAAATGAACTTATTTTCCCGATCGAGTTCCTATGGCCATCTTTACCTTCTAGCACTAAAGCACTCGTTAGACGGATCAAACGAGTCCAAACGATGGGGTTGTGTCGTCTAAACTACAGAGTTCCTTTGGCCACTTTCTGGTTCCATCATAAGACCCCGGTTACCATCTAGCACCAAAGTACTCGTCAAGACTGATCAAACGAGTCCAAACTCGACGGGGTTGTGTGATTTAACTACCGAGTTCCTATGGCCACTTTCCAGTTCCATCATCAGACCCTGGTTACCATCTAGCACCAAAGCACTCGTGAAGACGGATCAAACGAGTCCAAACTCGATGGGGTTGTGTCGTTTAAACTACCGAGTTTCTATGGCCACCTTCCGGTTCCATCATCAGACCCTGGTTACCATCTAGCACCAAAGTACTCGTCAAGACGAATCAAACGAGTCCAAACTCGATAGGGTTGTGTCGTTTTACTACCGAGTTCCTATGGCCACCTTCCGGTTCCATCATCAGACCCTGGTTACCATTCTGGTCCAACGAATCCAAACTCGATGGGGTTGTGTCGTTTTACTACCGAGTTCCTATGGCCACCTTCCAGTTCCATCATCAGACCCTGGTTACCATCTAGCACCAAAGCACTCGTGAAGACGGATCAAACGAGTCCAAACTAGATGGGATTGTGTTGTTTAAACTACCGAGTTCCTATGGCCACCTTCCGGTTCCTTCATCAGACCCTGGTTACCATCTAGCACCAAAGTACTCGTCAAGACGGATCAAACGAGTCCAAACTCGATGGGGTTGTGTCGTTTAACTACAGAGTTCCTATGGCCACCTTCCGGTTTCATCATCAGACCCTGGTTACCATTTAGCACCAAAGTACTCGTCAAGTCGGATCAAACGAGTTCAAACTCGATGGGGATGTGTCGTTTAACTACCGAGTCCGTAGGGTTCCGTAGTTCCGTAGTTCCGACCGTGGCGCGGGGTGTAATAACATTCGTTTCTAAACATGCAAGCTAAGGATGGAAATCATCAATTCAATCACTGACATTTTTATACTTATTTTCAAAGAAATAAAATAAAATAATATAGTAACAGTTGCTTTATAATAAAGTACCAGTAAATCTTTGCTTATGTCCCGTCCCTATTGTCAGATTTTTCCGACAGGGGCGTTGGACATCAATACAATTTTCTAAAAATAATAAGGTAATTTATCTAACTTCAGACATTATTTTTAGGTCTGCTAAAAGTGTAATCAATTGTAAATGATTACTTGATTAACTATTTACCAAACATAAACATTATTGTCATATAATACAGCGTTATTATTATACAAAAAAAGCAGATTATACGAGTAGTGGTAGCCGCGACCCACTATCTACGTTCATAGGGCGCGATATAAGCCCTTAACTTACCCTTTGTCACGGTCAAATGCACGCGATAGAGACTTGTCATATGTATGCCGCAGACATTTGGTGGTAAATATAAGACCTTGGCGAAATGGACCCGAAAAAATTTGTTGGATTAATCCAACCTTGATAATAGTATTGTAATTAAGAAACTAATGACATGGCAGCATGGTCTATGACCTTAGCTGGTTCCTCAGGGAATAAACTACACTTAAATAAAACAACAACTGTCACTGTCAGTTTGCCAATAGAATTTGCAAATATTGCAATTGCATTTTGCTGATCTTGTACCTATGTATTTTGTATTGCATGCATTTTGCAGATCTCGCTGATCGATCTTGCGGTGGTCAAGCGGAAAATTAAGGAATACCTATACTGCTTTCTAGTTTTGTCTTTCTACTTTCTTTATTTTAGGGACTCCTTACCACGGACATAAGCATTGGGTGCGGCAAAAATTGTCTAAGCCCTACTTCAGAAAAAACTATTAAACAGAGAGACAACTATGGCTACGTCGGCTGAATTATGGAATTTAGGTGCGCTATGCCGTTGTTGTCATACCGATGGCAATTTCAAGAGTTTGAGCGCACTATATCCTTACAACAACGACGTGGAAGTCTATTCGGAGATGCTTCGCGACGCTTTAAATATCGAGGTAAGTTAGTTATCCCATCCTGGTGTGGGATTTAAAAATAATGTATCTGCTGCTTTACTTTTCGTGCATGACTTAAGAGCCGACTAATTGACTAGGGTTCAGTCAGGCGTACGGTTAGCAACCTATTACTGATAGTATCAATTCCACTTCGGAACTACTCTGAGCTAAATGTGGCGTCGAGATCACTAACCGCAGATTTACTTAAATTTCGTGATTTTTAGGCTCTGTCTAGCCCTTCTTGGGAGAAGGTTGTGACAAATTTGTAAGGTTTAAAAAGAGTATATCTTACAGGAATAAAAGCGCAGTTTTATTAAAAGTGTCTCTACGGTGAAAGTGTGTCACTGGGAATAATTCATGTATGTATAAGTAGCGTCACGTAAGTCTAGCGTTGACCGTTTTTGCGCAGAAGTCAAAATTAAGGTATCAGAGGAGGCTGGGGAAGGGCGGGGGCGTGCGTGGGTAGCGCCAATTGGCTCTTTAGTCGCATCCCGTGCCCCACATTGGTCGCGTGACAATACTCATGTGCTATCCCCTCGACGTTTCGTTCAGCGCTAGACTTACGTGCCGCCACTTATATGCAGATATTTAAACTTAAACGTTCCTAACAACAAACAGTATAGAGAGGTAGATTTTTGTCTGGTTCTTCACCTTCTAGACTTAGCTAGCATGATTGGTGAATCTAGTTAAGTTTGGAGCCTTACAAATAGTGATGCCAATTAGAAATCCTCTTGGGTTTTACCTACACTAAGACCTAAGGGCCACTAAGAATTTTTAAAATCAAAGAATAGGCAAATGTATTTGATGGACTGACTAGTTCTTGATTTAGCTTTGTAACCTTTAAGTTACAAAGCTAAATCAAGTGTAGGTATAGGTATTACTTATAATAGATATTATGTATAATAGTTATTATGTATGCTTAAATTCCAATGAACTATTAAATGAGGGCCTGTGCGTTTGTAAAGCATAATTAAGAAGTACAGTATAAAGTTATTTTATTTGCTAATTTATAGATAATGCAGCTATCATTAGAAGTGAGCCACACAATCTGTGATGAGTGCATTGTGCGTCTGCGTGACGTTGCCCAATTCAAGAACCAAGTGCTAATGTGTGAGAAGAAGTTTGAAGAGTACTACAAAAGTATGTTGAATCCTCTATCTTTATACCACATCACAGCTCAGTATTCCAAATGCTGTCAGTGAATTTTGAGGTAGTTTTTTTGCGTAAAAAACTCATGATTAGGAATAAGCACATGAATTTTAATTGCTCGGAATCAATTCCTGTCAATCAGTTTGACTGAGCTTTACAATGTGGTCCCACGAATTTGATGGTTTTGTGGGGGGGACCTCTCTCCCACTCCGCCCCAGCTCCTCCACCTCCAAAGCAAATGCATAGTTTCCGAGGGGGCTAAGCTGTACAATTCGGACTCACGAATTTAATGGTTTGGAGGGGGGAGGGATGGGAGAAGGGGAGATCTCCCCTAACCTTCCCAACCTCTCCCCCTCCAAAGCAAACACATAGTTTCAGAGATATTCAAGTTTGAAAGTTGAGATAATACATGAATTAGAAACAACCAAAGTAGTGACAGAACCGAAATGGAACGGGAGGACGGGGGGCGGAGCCCATGAAAAAAGTCTAAAAAGTTGTTCATAAGGTTAGGTTAGTATGGTGACCAAGGACGAGCGAGCCGAGCGAGCCTTTAACTTTATAACCGTAAGGTTGGTAGGGGGTGTTACGCTGTGTGGGATTTTACCTTAGTTGCGGACATCCTGTTTTATGAATTTATCTGAGCTCCTATTAAAACTCCCATTGCTGAATGGCTATAATAGTTTTTTAGAAATAAAAAAAACTAAGAAAAGTTCATAGAAACCATAGAAACAACTTTTCTCTTTTTCTTTTATTAAAAGTTGATTTTTTTTTATAGTAAATGTACTTTACTAAATACGCAAAATCGAAATTTTTTTTTCTATGATTTTGTAAAAAAAAAAATTTTAGTCAATAAATACATGTCGCATTTTTTTTCAGTGTCAATGCGTTGATTTCCTCAATAACTACTAAGTATCATAAAAAAAAACCAGACGCGACAGACACGCGATAAGCTTACTTTTTTATGACAGTGGAGAGTACCTAAGTAAAAACTCAACTGTATATAGGCAGAATTGTGGAGGAGCGGAAGAAGACTAGAGGGTATAGGCTATACAGGGTAAAATAAGAGACAAAATGTCACTGTTGGTTGATGTCGTTCGTCCTTATTCAGGGACGACGAACGACGGAAACACCGCGCGAGTAGCATTGTCAAATCGCTATCGGATAACATTTGCAGAGATCTTAGGCTTAGAGTCATGGCTGGTAAACGATCTGCATACAATTTTAGTAGCACTTTCAAGTGGGTTGATGATCGATTCCAAAAAGTTTGACTAGCTATGTAAATCTATCGCTACAAGATATGTGCGAACATTTATAGTTGGTACTACATGCCCCAACGGTACATAAAATTTTAATACACGGTAGGCAAATCATAGAATCCTGTCCATTACCAATAGGCATGTTATCTGAGCAAGCAGATAAATCGAGGAACAAATACTGGCGGTATGACCGTCAACATCATACCAGAAAGCTAGACCGAAAACCCACGATTCTAGATATGTTTCACCGGGCACTAGAGTCGTCCGACCCGTACTTATCTTCGTTAATGTTTAATTTTTAACTATAGAAGAAACTTTAGTACAATCAAATAATGAAGATGATTCGTAAATATACTTCTAGCTGGCTCTTCATGACCGATATATAAAGATGTGAGAGAAAGGAAGCTTGCTTTCAACTTTCTCTGGCTTATAATATAAGTTTATTATTAGATATAAGTTTGAGCTTTGAGTTCAGTTTGAGATAAACAATATCATGGAATTTCATTCCTGTTCACAAAACAGCGACTGAATATTTGTCACAAATGACTTCTATTTTTATTATCGAACAAAAAGTTTTTATGTTTTCGACAACCCTATTTTCATATAAATTTAAAAAAAAACCTTAGAAACGCAATACCCGCAACATCGCGTAAGCTAGATACCTATACAGATTTTTGTCCACAACTAGGGTAAAATCCTACACTGTGTGTCAGTATAAACTTTAAAGTCGTGTGTAGCAGGGTGACCTTGTAGAATCTTATTTAAACTCATATTAAAGGGCCACAATGGAGGTGAAGTCCTTCTAATCGCCCTTCCCCTAAAGGACGGTAATGGTAACTTAGTAGTTTTTCTATAAATTTTTTTTTCCAAAAAATTTAACATTCGATAATAAAGTATGTGTCTCCGAGTTTTGAGATTTGGGGATGGGGTAGGGGTATACCCCCCTCCCAAGTTCACTGACAGCACTTGGAATGTAGAACCCATCACCACCATCATCACTATCACCCACTCATTTTCTGACCCACTGCTGGGGTACAAGCCTACCCTATGAATGTTTACACCACAGAGAGAACAAGCCTTAAGCCACCTCGTGGGCTTAAAGCGGTGTGGAGGTTGTTAACCACTGCTAATGCAGCACTGTTATGCCACAATGGTGATAAAAAGTGTTTAAAACCCACACCATGCACAATTTACATAAACTTTTTTTGTAAATGTCATTACTTCTGTAACAGCTGTGCAGTTTCTTGCAGTTTCTTACTTTGTACTAAGTGTTATAATGATTTTTATTGTAATTATTTGTTTCAGATGAACTGGCTTCTAGAGTGAACAGTGACTTTATCAAAATTGAAGTAGATAGCGTTGATAGTGCAGGTAGGAACATTTTATTTTTTTAAATATTATTTAACTCAAATTCATTTACATCAGCTTATGACAGTTCCACTCACTGACCATTCTAACAGAGTAACTAACATCAAATTTGTATGTAAATTGTTATTTTTATGGATACTAATGATTATTGTCAATCTCCGTGGGGTGGATACCTAGTGTTTGTGAAACAGGTCCTCACATATCTCTAACACCAGCTCATTATTTACTAAGGTAAAGTGGCCCAAGAAAGTGGTGTACCAGTTTTGATTTAGTTTTCTAGTCATCGAAAATTACAACAACGTTCATACTAGATATCACTGAAGGAGATGCATAATAATGACGTAAACCTAATTGATAAGTATTCATACGTCGTAGGTCACTTATAAGTGCATGACATTTTAACCTTTATTACAAATGGATATGACATTAATTACTGTAAAGAAAATATAAAATTTTCTAAACAAAAGTAATAAAAACTATTTAAATAGACAACCAAATTCTATTTGATAAAAAGGAAACTGACAATTGACATTTTGTCAAATATATTTTAGTATTTTCTATTATTTTCCTCAGTAAAATCGATTTCATTTTCCGTATTATGCTTTCCTATACCGCGTAGGGCTCACGTCACTCCATACCTAAATCAAAATGATTTGATGAAAATGGAAACAAGGCGCTCACTTCACTTTGCATGTCTTTTGTTTGGCGTTATAAAACATAAGTCCCCGTCATATCTCTACAAAAAACTTAAGTTTTCATGTCCACCATTTAGAAAAGCTACTCGTCTAGTGTGTCCCAAAACTGGCACAGCCGCATTTCGTGGCAGCTTTCGCTACGCGGCCACGAAGTGTTGGAATAACATTCCTCCACCGATTAGAAGTTCGTGTAGCGTTCCAGTTTTCAAACGTAAATTTAAGGAATATCTTTTACATATCCAAAAGTTAACCCCATAGGTAGTATTGATGCCTTCTAATGATAAGTAAAATATTTTCAAGGTTTCGCATTTCCGATTTTATTTAAACTAGAGCTTTAACAATGTATCTGATTTGATGTGATTGATGGCGCTGGCGTGCAGTGATGTCACCTTCCTTTTATTTATTTATTTATTTATCTTATTGTTTTTCTGGTTTCCACGGAAGATCAGCGTCGGGGTGCCAACCAGGTATCTCGACACTATGCTGAGTGGAGACCGTTTCAACACCACTAGTCCTAAGTATTTTGTCTATGTATTTACATTATTTTAAGTGGTTTTGAATAAAAAAAATTCTATTCTATTCTATTCTATTCTATTATTTTTTTACTCAACTGCAAATAAATAACATCTTCAATGCCTGTCAACTTGACTATTGCTGAAAGGGCGCAAATCTACTTCATAAATATAATATAATATCGTCAGCTGTCAGGTAACAAACAGCAATCTAATCAAATAAAGATGGCAATCGAAGCTGTCAAATCGATCTGCAAGCGAAACTAATCTTTATCGCCTATGAATCTGCCATGCGACATTCAGCCTTAGGGTGGTAAACCAATTTTTTGGGCGACCGTACATTAACAGGTCACATCCAAAAATACATCACAAAAATTAAGATCGAAAATGTTGAACTGCGATGCAACCCCAAACATATACATATTATATTTATCTACAGTCCACAGTACTAAATGGTTACCTTCCATCCATTAATTAATAAATTAATATAAAGTCAGAGTCAAAGTGTTTATTGCGATTCATAAAAACGCAATGTTACTTTATGATACTGTCAATGTTTTATGCTATAGACAGCAGTATTTTAATTGGGTGCGTGTTACATTAATTAATTAATTTATCTATTAATTATTAGTTAATTGTGAACTGAATAGTTATTTATATTATTACTAGATGACCCGGCGGATTTCGTACCACTTTGACAGTTTTTATGACAACAAAACAAACAAATTGTGGAACATTTTGTATTGGAAAATTAAATTGTAAAAGAAAATGTTTGGGGTGGACCACCACTTAGGAGTATAAAAAATAGATTACGACCGATTGTCAGACCTACCGAATATACATATAAAATTTAATAAAAATCGGTACAGCCGTTTCGGAGGAGTATGGAAACTAACATGAGAATTTTATATGTATAGATGAATTTTGCATTAACAATGCTTTATTTATGTAGGTATAGTTGCAAGAAATTTTCCGACGACCTCCTTGGTCGAGTGGCTTGCACACCGGTTTTCATGGTGTCGCCATCTCTGAGGTCCCGGGTTCGATCCCCGTCGAATCAATTTAGAAATACCTGTTTTTCTAAATTGTTTCGGGTCTGGGTGTTTTCAATATATAATAAGTATGTATTTAAGTATATTAAGTATGTTTATCCGTTGTCTAGTTAACCATAGCTCGAGTTTCTTAAGGAAGCTTTTCTTAGGACTAGATAATTGGTGTGAGTGTGGGAAATATTTATTTATTTACTAGCTGTGCTCGCGACTCCGTCCGCGTGGAATAGTGACTTTCGGCAGCATTTTTAATGTTTTAGGCTCTTGTTCCCGTTTTTGCAACACTTTTCACGAATGCTACGCTCCTATTCGTCGCAGCGTGATGTTATATAGCTTAAAGCCTTCCTCGATGAATGGACTATCCAATACAAAATAATTTTATCAATTCGAACCAGTAGTTTCTGAGATTAGCGCGTTCAAACAAACAAACTCTTTAGTTTTTTAATATAGATTTATTTATTTATTTTACTAGAAAAACTCTACCAGCCTAAGGAAATATAAATATTTAAAGGAATTACGTCTTTATCGATTGTTAAAATACTTGCAAACGTGTTCTTTCTATTGCTTATTATATGGACAGTAAATAAATGAACTTAATATATTTTTTTGTTTTACAGACAACCAGGAATATTTCGATTTTAAAGAAATTACACAATCTTTTAGTGAGTATATACATATTTTAGATTAGTTTTATTTTTTTTATACTATCTTATGGGTAAAAACTTGGCCATCACCTCACCTGATGAGAAGTGGTGATAAGGCCGAAGGTGGAAGCGCACTTCACCCGGAATCCTCAGCTACTGAGGCGCTGGCTATCTTATCTTTTAACTGCCGGAACACAACAATGCTACAAACATTGATGGTATGGCGTCATACTTAGGTAGTGACAGGACAGCTAGCCAGGTGGACTTATAACAAGCGCTTCCCTAGCTGGGAATCAAATCCGGGACCTCAAGTCTGAGCCCGGTCGGTGGTATAAACCACTAGACCACTGGAGACAGATTGAAGATCGATGCGTACTTCACACGGAATACGACAAAAGACAAAGACAAACCCCAAATAAACAAAGAATAAGGTCCGAATAGTTATTCCGTGTTTTGACTCAGTAAGCGACGCGCTCAAAATAATTTGAAATCTTGTTTTTTGTATTTATTTTATTTGTTTGTTTTAATTTAAGTAATAATGGTCTTTTCAAAATTGTAAATTATTCGCAACAATATGCCTATAAAATCTAATGTCTTTTGTAAAACGAAACGTCGTTTTTATTTATTGAAGGTAGAAGTGGATGATGTTGCACTCGTTTCAAAAGCGAACGGTTTTTTTAGTCTGCCACCATCCGAGCGCGACATCACACACCTTATAGTTAAATTGTTCTGTGTGCATTTAAATCGCAAGTAAAAAGGTTAATTTTTCTAAACTTCTGTGTGTCATTGAAGAGCATCTTATTGGAAACACTACAGCTCAGAACAATAACTAAAGCTTTAGAAGGATGGCTAAAATAAAAATCGTGCAACTATGTTTAGTTCCGTTCTATCTTATGGCTAGAAAAGGAGGTTGGAGTGCGACAAATGGTTGACACTTAGTTTTTATTTTTTGTATTGTTATGTCAAACGGTCATCAGATAATCGGTGATCAAAAAAAATCTTTGAGTCCTTTCTATAGTCACTCACTACATTACCTCAAATATGACGTCACAAATCTGGTGACACCTTTGCTATTTTAGTCCGGTTTCTATAGCTTTAGTTATTATTCTGAGCACTACAGACTCTTTTACTCTAATTTGAAATGACGTTTACATGACAGGAACAAAACACGGAATAACTATTCGGACCTTATTCTTTGTTTATTTGTAAGGCACGAAGACTCATTATTTCGCTTGAAATATGGTACATAAGTGGTCTTATATATATATATTTCACGATATCTGACGATATTTCATTTACATACAGAAGCTGGTACGCAAAAATCAATGAAAAAACTATACAATAATAAGGGGATAACCTGAGTTGCAGTATATTGTTCTAAAGAGCTGAGGGGCTAAAGTTTGGTATTCTTGCAAACAATAAAAGCTTTTATTAAATAGCCAATTCTTTAGTTTTGCCTTAAACAGAGTTATTGGGCATCACCTTCATGTCATGATGTAGCCTATTATAAATTTTGATTGCCATTACGTAACTGTTTTTTTTTTGCACTAACAGCATCAAATAATAATAAAAAAAAGAATGTATTAAACAAATTAGATATTTATATTTAAGTGAGTACTTGGTATTAATTGAAATGAAACAACTTTTACTTTTTTTTTAGTTGTTTCATTTCAATGAGTAGTGTTCGCGTAAACTTTAGAAAACAATACTTGGTAATAATTGGTAGTTATTAATGAATTATTGAATATTTGCTAATTTATTCATAATAATTTGTCAATGTAATTAAACGAATATTATTGTAATCTGTATTATTTTATTTTTATGTAATTTCCAATACAATATAAATTGTTTTATGGAATAAATAAGTATGAACTATGAATTTACCAAGCTTAATGTATTGCAACTGAAAAATTTGAAATTGTGTTAGCTTTTATAATTTCTATATTTTTTTACAGAAATAGAAATCGAATGTGAAAATCTAGAAGAAAAAAATGAAAATACAGGTAATTTGGTTTGTTTTTAAATATTTTTGTAAACGCAACGGTTTTTGTGGAGATCGTCGTTCCACCTAGTCTGAGGGCTTCCTACACTATCGGTTCGTAGTTTATTCGGCAAGAGCTGGATGAGAGCAGCCGCGGATCGTGCTCGGTGGCGTGCACTTGGAGAGGCCTATGTCCAGCAGTGGACTAGTGTAGGCTGATGATGATGATGATCAAAATCAAAATCTTCAAAGCTCGAATTCTTTGAAACAATTGGTCAATTTCAATAAATTGTTTATGCTATTCTTAGGGAAAAAAAAATATTTTCTTAAAAAGAAAATTAAAAATATTTAAAGACAATGAACGAGGCTTAGAGTAGTCGCATAATATGATAACATTTGACATCTCACCTTTTGAAATCAATATTACAATAATAAATTGAATATAGAATTAACAATGACGTATATTTTTTACAAATCTTAACCCACCACCCGGCCCCGACGTTACTCCAGTGGGACGACGGACGTGCTGCATACCGTCAAGCACCACGGCGCCGTCACTCAAGGGGGACGGGAGTTGTCAAGCGAAACTTTGTCCTATAGTGAAAAACTACGGCTTGGATTTGGATGAAATGTGCTGTGACTTTAGACGTTATGAAATTCCCTTTGTAATGACGTATAAACCGTTCGAATAGAGTGCGTTACTGTTGCCGACCAAATTATTTTTTTTTTTAATATTAGAAGGAGGCAAACGAGCAGGCGGGTCACCTGATGGGAAGCAATCACCGCCGCCTATGGAAACCCGCAAAATCAAAGTAATCGCCGATGCGTTGCCGGCCTTTAAGGAAGGAATAGACTCGTTTCTTGAAGATCCCTAAGTCGTAATGGTCCGGAAATACCGCCGCTGAGAGCTGGTTCCACAGCACTGTAGTTCGTGGTAAAAAATTACGTGAGAAACGCACAGTAGTAGACCGCCATCCATCAAGATGGTGAGGATGGAAAGACAGTCGATTACGTGTAGTGCGGTGAAGGAAATCAGCGGCAGGGATCACATCGAACAATTCCTCAGAGCACTCCCCATGATAGAGGCGATAAAATATACAGAGAGACGCAACTTTTTTTTTTTTTTACGCATTTAAACTACGCTAGCGTAGGTCATGACTGGGCGGATGCAGGCTTTGTAAATTGTCGTCTTACTTCTAAGAGACATTTTACTCTTCCTGCCTACGAGGTGGAATAACCGACCTAATGTGAACGCGGCCCTGTTACGGACGATCTTGAGATGCGGTGCAAACGACAATCTCCTATCGAGGGTGACACCGAGATATTTCACCTGCCTAGCCCATGGGATAGGGCGGTCAAATAAACGAATCGGACGGCAGAGACGCAACGTCTCTCCGAAGGGCCAGTGGATCGAGCCGATCTGAGGTTACCACGTCGCCGACAACTCAAGCAGCTCTGCGTTGAACGCGGTCAAATGAGAGGAGTTGGTACTGGGGCGCTCCAGCCCATAGATGGGAACAGTATTCCATATGAGGCCTGACCTGTGCTTTGTAAAGCTGTAAGTGATGGGTCGGCGTGAAATACTGTCCCGCTCTATTGAGCACACCCAGCTTTTTCGAAGCTAATTTAGCTTTACCTTCCAAATGACCGCGAAACTGAACGAAGGATTCCAATGGTCAGTTTGGTATCAAGAGGAGCTCCTTCAAAGTTTAGAGATACGACGAAGGGATGTTTTTTTAGCGGTAAACACGCGAACTTGTGTTTGGAAGGGTTAAAATGGACTAGGTTAAGTCGGCCCCAATTCGAGACATGACTTAACATGTTCTCAGTGTTAGTCACAAGATTATTCCGGTTCTCGATGACGCTTTCCAGAGCAATATTAGTACGTCCGGTGTAAAGCGTATCCCCAGTACTGTCGTCTGCATAGCAATGAATGCTGTTGTTATGCAACATGTCATTGATATGCAGAAGAAACAGTGTAGGCGACAGCACACATCCCTGCGGGACTCCAGCATTCACCGGCTTCAGGTCAGAGCATGATCCGTCAACTACGACTTTGATGCTACGTCCAGAAAGAAAGCTGGCGACCCACGCACACAATTTCTCAGGGAGCCCGTATGATGGAAGTTTCGAGAGAAGAGCCCTGTGCCATACCCTGTCGAAGGCTTTCGCTACGACCTTTACGAACGCAGCCTATAGAAGGCATTTGACATCTGCTCAAATGACAACTCGATGTCAATCCTATAATAACAATAAATTAAATGAACAAATTACTAAAACTACGACGCAATCATAAACTACTAAAAAAAAGATAATAGAAAATACTAAGAAAATACGAAAAGCTTTAACAAAAGACCTAACTAATCTATAAGTTTGACCAGTAACGCCCTGGGATGAAGATCCTCTCCAACCGACCTGGACTAAATACCTGACCTGCAGCCTTTCTACTATTCCGGATTTTCCGCTTGTGCTGCGACCTCCTAGACCCCTTAACCTTGTCTAACAAAATATTCGAAACCTTAAACCTACTATTCCTAATTCTATACCTATATCCTATCTTATTTATAAAAGAGTTACATATCACCGACTGTAGTGAAGCTCTTAACAAAATTTTCTTCCTCTCCCGACTCCTACTGCGAACTTTAACATAATTCGTGATCTTCCTTTCAGCTTTCCTTTCTGCTTTCCTTTTACCTTTCCTTTCAACTTCCGGCCAACGGCGCTTTTCTCGAACCTTAGATAAGGTTCTAGACCAACCTACATGAACAGCTGGCGATGCGTCATCGTGCGGCTCCAACAGCATGTCTGAAGACTTACCTCCTGGCAAAACTACTACCTCCTTACTAACATCTGAGCTGCCCACCTTATCGTCTAATACTGCACTAATCTGCTCGCACTGTCTTCCTGTAGACTAGCAACCTCTAAATTATTACAACCATTACAGCTAACAATACCATCAGTCTGCAAGTTCTGCAACCCGTCGTCGCAGGATGTAGGAGGAGCGATCTCACTTCCTACTAAGCTACGATCCTAACTATCTACAGCAACGTTCTCTACCTCTAAACAACAGACATTTAAAGAATTATACACATTATTGTTGGGGATAGAAGTCTGAGATGAGATTAGAGTTAATGCTGATTGTTTCTTTTTCTTACAATCATCATCCATTATTCGTTTTACTACCTTTCTTATGACAACCTAAATGAACAGTATTGTTTTATTTTTTATTTTGGTTCATTTTATGTTTTCTGTGATCGTTTGTGATGCAAGTACGTAAAATGGTCCCACCTACTCCGATCACTGTACATCACGAAACAGCCATGCCGCCTAGTAAAAAGAACTCCGTGATGATAATATGCAAAATCATATTGATATAGATTTATTTTTACATACAAAACTCAATTTTAAAATATGTTTTTTCGACCCTGACATATTTTACAGGCAATCATAATGTCGCATTTTACAATTTGTAAAATGCTTATGTTACGTCCTTACAGCAAACAACACAGAGAAATATACTTAGTTGTAAAAATATCTAGATATAGTACTTATTTGAATTGAATTTTATTTAGAATTCTTTAAATATATGATTTTATATAATAATTTTGCAGAAGATGACAAATTACAAATTCAGCCAGTTAAAATGGAGGAAATGGAAGCGAAAAGTCAAGGCAATAAAGGGAAAACACTTAAGAGAAGTATGTTTTATTAAATTAAAATATATTTTATTAGCACTTTACTTTTAAAAATAAACTCTTTTTTTAAATAGATAGAATATTAATTAATTAAAGAGATCAAGTTTTAAAGATAACTACCCCCTTATTCATAACTATTTGAGCCTCAGAATAATAACTAAAGCTATAGAAATTGGACTAAAATAGCAACACGACAAATTCAACAGTTCGCACTATTTTAACTAATGAACCTAGGTGATGTATTGGAAAGAGATCGATTGTCCCTTTTCTTTCGTTATTTCGAAGGTGTCACCAGATTTGTGAAACGAACTGTCAGCTTTTAAATCAATGTACTTCTGATAAGGACTCGAGATTTTATTTTTCTGATGACCGAATGACATATCAATACAAAAAATAAAAACTAAGTGTCAAGTTTCTGGAAGAATACAAATAAAATGAATGTCAGGCCGAGCCGTCCGGTGAGCGTGGGTGGTGCTACTGACCACGGAGATATTGCCAATGCCTTTAGGAATCAATTTCTTGTGCGGTCGCCTTTAGATTCCGTATCTGGCAGAGTGTGCGATGTTGGGGCCGTTACGTCAAGGCGAAATGTTAAGATACCTGCAAAAAGCGTTGCTAAAATTATTAGTGAGATGGTACGTGGGAAGTCGCCTGGTCACGATAGCCTCAGCATCGAACATTTTAAACACGCTGGAGCTCATCTTCCTCGAGTTCTCTCACTGCTCTTCAGTCTGTGCATGAGTCACTCGTATTTACCTGATGCGCTCATGCGGACAATTGTGGTACCGATAGTTAAAAATAAAACGGGTGACACGTCTGATATGAGTAACTATCGTCCCATCTCGCTTGCTGTTACCGCGGCCAAGGTGTTTGACAGTGTGTTAAATGGTTGCCTCTCTGGATATGTTGACATACATGACGCTCAGTTTGGATTTAGGTCGGGAGTGTCAACGGAAAGCGCAATCCTAAGTCTAAAACATACTGTCAAATACTACACCGCCAGGAAAACGCCGGTATACGCGTGTTTCCTCGACTTGTCAAAAGCGTTCGACTTGGTCGCGTACGATGTACTATGGGACAAGTTGGGGGATGCGGGTGTGCCAGCTGAGTACACGTCCCTTCTCAGGTACTGGTATGCTAACCAGAAGAACCAGGTGAGATGGGCTGGTACTCTGTCGGACGAGTATGGGTTGGAGTGTGGTGTCAGGCAGGGGGGATTGAGCTCGCCTCTTTTGTTTAACATTTATGTAAACCAGCTTATCGAGGAACTGAGCAATACACATGTTGGCTGTCATATTGATGGTACCAATATCAATAACATAAGCTATGCAGACGATATGGTGTTGCTCAGTCCATCGATAGCAGGGTTAAGAAAATTACTGGCTATCTGTGAGTCTTATGTGAAGATACATGGCCTAAAATACAACTGTACGAAGAGCGAAATACTTGTGTTCAAATCACCTAAACAGCGGCCTCGGCTGATACCGCCCGTACATCTCAATGGTGTTGTATTAAAGGTGGTGACGAGATTTAAATATCTAGGCCATGTAGTCACGGAAGACCTAAGGGATGATGATGACATAGAGAGGGAACGCAGGGCGTTGGCGGTGAGGGCTAATATGCTTGCCCGCAGATTCGCTCGATGCACTGCAGACGTAAAAGTGACTCTGTTTAAAGCGTTCTGCCAGTCATTTTACGCGAGTGGACTGTGGGTGACGTATTCGCGGCGAGCCTACAACATCCTGCGTATACAATACAACAACGCCTTCAGGATGCTGTTGGGGCTACCGTTGCGCTGTAGCGCTTCTAAAATGTTTGCCGACTCTCGCACAGACGGGTTTCATGCTATAATGCGCAAAAAAGCGGCCTCTCTACTGCAGCGTTTACGTAAGAGCGGCAACAGTATCCTAAAGATGATTGCTGTCAGACAGGACTGCCCCATTCAAAGATACTGGGTAGAGATTGCAACGGGGCTTAAAAAGTAGTGCATAAACATAAATGTGCTAACAACATTAACATAGGATTAAGCCCAATTGTTACTAACATTTACTAATAAGTTTATGGATCAAATTGGTCTGAAATAAAAATTTATTTATTTATTTATTATTATTATTTGTCGACTCCAACCTCCTTTTCTAGCCATAAGATAGAACGGAACTAAACATAGTTGCACGATTTTTATTTTAGCCATCCTTCTATAGCTTTAGTTATTGTTCTGAGATTTGAGCATTATTTAGTTAAATATTGTTTTGTCAATGTCACACAAACGTCATTTTGAATTTGAGAAAAAGAGACAAAACAATAATCATTGTTTTGTCTCTCTTTCTCAAGTCAAAGTTGTTTCATTTCAATGTGTAGTGTTCGCGTAAACTTTAGAAAACGATATGTAAACTTTACTTCTTTATTAATAATAGGTCTTTATTACCCACAAAGAATGTAGCATTATATCAGTGAAAGTTTTTTTGGAATTGACCAGCAGCTGTTCCAGAGGTCGTCACCCTCCGCAAACAAACAAACAAACAAACTTTACTTCTTTATTAATAATAGGTCTTTACCTATAAAATTGGAGTTTTGTATGAAGATTTTTTATAAAATTTTATTTTTCATACTAACCTTTTTTAAATTTTCTTAGCATCTATTTATGTTAACACTATAAAAATTGTAGAGTAGTGTGTTTGTTTCACTAGCTATATAAAGTAGACATTAAAAAGAAAAAAAATCGAGAGACTTTAAAGCTACAATGAAACATAAAGTCAATTCCGCGAACAAAAAAGGAAGTTAATTTAAAAATAAAAATTGGGCGATAAAGACACAAAATTAATAATCATTGTTATTACTGAAGCCTAAGTAACATAGTCCTAATTAAAGGTGTATAATAATATTAACAACCGGTATTGACTTTTAAAAGTAATACATCTATTAACCTCCCTTTGTAGTGCCGGGGATAAATAATTGCACCACCCCATCTCTTCCCGTGGGTGTCGTAAAAGCTGACTAAAGGACCATTCCAGAGGATGGGCAGCAGCATCTCTCTGAGGTTAAGTCTTAACTAACTGCGATCGCCAACCCGCCTGCCAAGCGTGGCGATTATGGCAAATCCCCTCATGTATCCTTGGGGGAGGCCTTTGTCCAGCAGTGGACGTCTTTTGGCTGAGATGATGATGATGGTGATGACACCTATTAATAAGTGAGAAAAAAACTCCAATTTCATAAGTAAATTAAATTAAATTAAAATAATAATAAATCATTTATTTCAGGCATATTTTGCCCATATTATCAATATAAAATTCTACACAATACAATACAATCACAATCAATCAATCAAATATAATAAAAACAATAAAATAATAAAATTCACGATAACAGATATTAAAGTTAAATAAATAAATACTTGGCCTCACCTAACTAGCACAGTCGTCCAGTGGTGGCTGATCGGACACTCGCACTTACCTCCCACAGCCTTCAGGATACTATTGCGGCTGCCGCACGCTCGGTTCATGAGGGAGGGTACTTTTTTGCGCATAATGGTATAAAAGTCATTGGTCCGCGCCTCGGCAAACGTGCCAGACGCGCTGCAGCGCCACGGCAGCCCCAAAACCATCCTAAAGGCATTGTTGTATTGCACACGCAGAGCGTTGTAGGCCTTCTGCGTATATCTCACCCATAGACTGCCAGAGTAAAAAGATTGGCAGAACGCCTTACGGGTGCGCCGTCCGTAAGTGACAAGTGTCATATGTTTTATTTGAAATGTCGTCGTCCATATTTATTTGATGCCGCGCGGCCATACTAATTTTGTATGGGGAATTTGAGGTGCTTAATAAAAAATAATTATTTAAATAACCACTTGATGAATCGAAAATGTAGTCTAGCAATTTGTAGTTTATCCATTGATGATTGTTTAGACAAAATCAGAGGTACAATAATTTAGATAAACTATAAGAAATCTACTAAACGCCGCCACTCGTTTTTATGATTTTTGCCCAACTTTAAATGATATTGTAGAAAAAACTATAGCGTGTTATGAATTTATGGTTCTGACAAATTGTAAACACGTTCCCTATGATACTAAATATATATTTTGTTCATTTAATACGATAGTATTTTCAATTATATCTACTTAACCGTAACTGCATTTTTGGCATTTTTTTGTCGGCGCACCCTTAAAGACCTATTATTATAGACTAGCTGCCGCGGCGGACTACGTACCGCCTTGACAGTTTCTATGACAACAATACAAACAAATCGTAAAATAGTTAACGCGTGAAAGAGTATCAATAATACCAAACAAACTCACTTTTTATTATAAGTATCCTATGTCTGTAATTATACTCTTGAGAATATGTGTACAATATTTCATGATGATCGGTTGAACAGCTTACGCGTGACAGCGTAACAAACAATAAACAAACAAACTCATTTTCGCATTTATGATATTAGTTAAGATTATAATTTCATATCGAAACCTGAAAGATATGTTTTTTAATATTATTTTACAGATGATAACAATTTAAGAAACAAGCAATTGGAAACGAAGAAAATGAAAGCGAAAAGTCAAGGCATTAAATGGGACACACCTAAAAGAAGTAAGTTTCAAATGAAAATGTATATTAAATTATTTTTCAAATCACATTGAACATTCAAAAAGGCTGATCCTTACTGGCGCTGTCACAAGGTCGAAAATACGTAGCGCCTGCGACAATTGAGACCGCAAATTAACAGAATCTAAAAAATATATATTGGTTTTAGTTTTCAAAATATGCAGCTACTAAATTACGAATATTGGATGTTATCAATGTATTTGAGTGGTTTTCAAGCATATAAATTAAGTAGTTTTGTTGTAATTTCAACAATAGTGATTATTTAGTGGTGTTTTCGAAAATAATTATGATCGAGCCAATATTATACAATCGTATTTGAGCTAGCAAACTTAAGATAAAAACATGAAACAAAATTTGCGTAAAATTATACTTAACCATAAGCAAAAGCTTTTCAGCTTAAAATTTTTGCTATTTGATTTTTGCTATTTGCTGACCCGTTCAAAATATTAGTTTTGCTGTAGGTACATGATAGGTTCTATTCAAACTTTATTAAATAGAAATAGTTTGCCTAATTCTTAACGGATCTTTCAATATTTGTAAAAATATTAAGATCGGAATGTTGATGACGTAGTTGTCGACATTGAATAGGGCTTCTTTGGCTAACAGAGTAGGAGTAAAAAGATAGTGTTGATAAATTTCGGCGAGTTGTATTGAGCCACGATAGCATAGTTGGCAGTGCACTTGACCCGGCATGTCATGGGGTGCGGGTTCGAATCCCGCTCGTGGAAAAAAAATTCAACACTTTTACAAATTATAAATTTTGTTAAGTTATTGTTTGTAATTATGAAATATAGAGAAAAAATTAAATGCTTACCCGACCCAGCCAGGAATCGAACTTGAAAACCAGCCTTCCCGGTAGCATAGTGGTCAGTGCAGCCGCCCGGATTGCGGAAGACCCAGGCTCGATTCCTGGCTGGGTCCGCCTACGCATGTCTATGTTTTAATTTTTTCACTATATTTTATAATTATCGAATTCAGCTTAAGTGCAGCAATGAACTTTTAACCTTTTTACCGCCAACAACTTCTATAGAAGTTCGAGATTTTCGTGCCGTCCACGCCAGCACTTCTATAGAAGTTCTTCTTTGTACTTACTTTATTAAAATACATTGTATACGTTGGCGTACAGCGGGACATCGCGTGCAGGATAGTTGGGCGGTGAAAAGGTTAAATAGAAATAGTTTGCCTAATTCTTAACTGATCCTTCCTTTGGCTAACAGAGTAGGAGTAAAAAGATAGTGTTGATAAGTTTCGGCGAGTTGGATTGAGCCACGATAGCATAGTTGGCAGTGCACCTGACCCGGCATGTCATGGAGTGCGGGCTCGAATCCCGCTCGTGGAAAAAAAAAATTCAACACTTTTACAAATTATAAATTTTGTTAAGTTATTGTTTGTATTATAAAAAATAGAGAAAAAATTAAATGCTTACCCGACCCAGCCAGGAATCGAACCTGAAAACCAGCCTTCCCGGTAGCATAGTGGTCAGTGCAGCCGCCCGGATTGCGGAAGACCCAGGTTCGATTCCTGGCTGGGTCGGCCTACGCATGTCTATGTTTTAATTTTTTCATTATATTTTATAATTATTTAATTCAGCTTAAGTGCAGCAATTAACACTTAAAAATAAAAAATAAAAAGTTATTTAACTATAATAATTTACAAATTGCTTTCTTTTCTTTTCAGAACCTACAGCATTTTACGACTACTCACTAGAAGTTCACGTCAAAACTGACTGCGACACTTTATACTCTTGCAAAGTTTGCGGTGGTAGTTATAAGGACCACAAGTTCTTAAAACGCCACATTATGTCAAAACACTTAATAGACAGCCCTTATGCTTGTGACCAATGCAATATGAAATTCAAAACCGATATATCTTTAAACAAACACAAAACGTCACATTTGAAAATTTTTCAATGTCGTTATTGCTTCAAAATCGTTAATACAGCATCGTCATTACAAGAACACTTAAACTTACATACAAGAGATACGTTATATAAATGCGATTTGTGCAGCGAAGAGTTTTTATACAAAAGCTCTTTGAGAAATCACATAAAAAGTCACTATGGTACAAAAAAGGAGTATATGTGTGATCTGTGCGGGCATTCTTTCAATGATACCACAGATATGACTATTCATTTAAGAACGGTCCATGAGAAGTTGCGTCCTTACCAATGTGATATGTGCGAGAAAACGTTTGCCGCGAAAAAAAATTTACTTTTACATGTCAGAAAACATACAGGCCATAGGCCTTTTCAATGCGGTAATTGTGAAAAGAAATTTTATACCAACTTTGATAGGAACAATCATAAATGCGGGGCTGCAGCTTTAAATGACAGAGGAACGTTCTCGCAACATGTCAGACGCGATACGGGCGAACAGCCATACAAATGTATGATATGCTACAAAGATTTCACGTGCAAATATTCAATGAAACGTCACGAATTAACACACACTGGAATTAAACCTTACAGTTGCGTACACTGTCCTTTGAAGTTCACTCAAAAAACTATGCTAGATCGTCATTTGGTAAGGCTACATGACGTGCCTTTAAAGAGTTCGACAAAAAAAAAGTTGACTAGTCACAAGCTGAAGTACCACGGTGAGAATAAAGCGACATGTGATGTGTGCAACAAAAGCTACAGTTCTAACACAACTTTGAATAGACATAAGAGGACAGTCCATCTCGGTGTTAGTTTTAAATGTGATTATTGTGATAAAAGTTATGCGCAGCGTAATAAACTAGCGAAGCACCAATTGAAAGTGCATAAAATCGCTATGAAAGTGGAGAATGTAGATTCGGATGGACACATTTATGATAATGTCGTTGTTGGTGACAAAACTGAGGATGTGTAGACTGATCATATTAACCTTTTCACCGCCCAACTATACTGCACGCGATGTCCCGCTGTACGCCAACGTATAAATGTATTTTTATAAAGTAGGTACAAAGAAGAACTTCTATAGAAGTGCTGGCGTGGGTGGACGGCACGAAAATCTCGAACTTCTATAGAAGTTGTTGGCGGTAAAAAGGTTAAATTTTGAGTAGGGTAGGCACCAATGTGCGACTTGAACCGGTGATCGGTATTGTTTTCTTTAACCATTAAAGATAGATAGATAAAACATTTATTTCAAAAAGCACAGACACACAGACATTATTTGTGAGGACCAGCCCCCCGACCGCCTAACCGATCGCTTTGACTACGCGTATAGTTTATGACGTCATATTGCTAAAGGCTATATATATATAGCCTTTAGCTTTATTTATATATATTTATATATATAGCCTTCGATATTGCTTTCGCGGCACGAAATGACAAGATGAAGATGATGATTTGTTTATTTAATTTACAAAAAATTACTATTTTTAATGGAAAAAACAAAACATTTCACCTGGAAACGCACGACTTGCTTGTATTATGTAGAGTTTGTCAGCCGACATTAGTCTTTAGTTTAGACATTTCATGAAATTACTGTATTGTTTTCTAGAGTTCACGCGAATCTTCGATTAATTATGTAGTAGATCAGGGATGGGCAAACTTTTTCATTCGCGTTACAATATTTACTAACAAAAACTATGGCGGGCCAGAATTTTTTGCTGTATTTTTTCAATAAGTATTTTTTTGTGAAATAAAAATATTGACAGGCATGCATTTTTTGAAACACACACGCACTTGAATTTTTGTTTGATGGTCGCGGGCCGGACTTCGACCATTCGCGGGCCGGAGATGGCCCGCGGGCCATAGTTTGCCCATCCCTACTATTAATCTAGGATCTGAAACAAAAATTCATCTCAAAAGTGGTCCTGTTTGCTCATATGTATACCACAAACTGTGCCTATACATTTAAATTTCGAATAACAAAATGAGAAAAAACATTGGATAGCATCAACAACTTCAGCTTACTATGAACCTTAAACTCTTAAAAATAAAGATTAAATTAAGGTAGCAAAATATTTGTAAGTACGTAATATTTAATGTCATCGCCACAAACATACTGTGCCAAACTTCATTGTGGCTCCGTGGTGGCCCCGAAGTCGCCGATTCGAACGTTAATGTCCCTTTCGCAAAATGTCCCCCATGCTGAAGACGGCCCGTTATCAAAACGGCCCGTTGTCAAAACGGCCCGTTATCAAAATGGCTTATTATCATAACGGCCCGTTGTCAAAACGGCCCGTTATCAAAATGGCTTATTATCAAAACGGCCCGTTGTCAAAACGGCCCGTTATCAAAATGGCTTATTATCATAACGGCCCGTTGTCAAGACGGCCCGTTATCAAAATGGCTTATTATCAAAACGGCCCGTTATCAAAATGGCTTATTATCAAAACGGCCCGTTGTCAAAACGGCCCGTTATCAAAATTGCCCGTTATCAAAATAACTTATTATCAAAACGGCTCGTTGTCAAAACGGCCCGTTATCAAAATTGCCCGTTATCAAAAAGGCCCGTTCTCAAAACAGTTTTACTGCCGAACTAAACCTATCATATCTAATAGGTACTTAGCTAAGATAAAAAATTTGCCGTTCATATTATGTGGTTTAATACATAAATTGTAGAGAAACTAGGAACGGGATATTATACGACGCGTCGTTCCTTCGAAGGTACTTTTCGCGAACGGGACATTTTGTGAAAAGGTCATGTTATTAGAAGCGGGACATTTTGCGAAAGGGACATTACCGTCCGAATCGAAAGTCGCGTACCGTTTTTGAAGCGCTCATCGGGAATCTAACTAGTACAGTCGGCGGCAGATCAACCTACCCAAACCTGTCAAATTTCCCCAATGAATATTGATCCTTATAACCAAATCATAAAGTTCAAAATTGATTGTAGAAATTTGACAGCTTTGGGTAGGTTGATCTGCCGCCGTGTGTACATTATTGATCGAAGACGCGAATACTACACATTGTAAGTTAGTGGTCCTACTTAGACATTGTCATACATGTAATTTTGTAAATTCTATATTGTAAAGTGTATATAACTATTTTTTTTTACTATTGTTTAAAAATAAATATACTCTAATATAGATTTCATGATTTATTTCAAGTTAAACCTTACTTCCTCCGTGCTTCGTCGGCACGTAAAGCCGTTGGTCCCGGCTGCATAATTTTTAACTGACTTCAAAAAAGGTGGTTTCTCAATTCGACCGTATATTTTTTTTTATGTGTGTTCGCGTATAACTTCGTCGTTTATGAACCGATTTTGATGATTCTTTTTTTGTTGAAAAGGAGATATCCCAAGGGTGGTACCATGATAAGGAAACAAGGATCTGATGATGGCATCCCAGAGAAATCGAGGGGAACCTTCGAAAATCGTAGTGGCGACTAGTGGTTTGTTAATGTTTTCATTAAGTATTTTAAAGCACTACTATTTAATAAAGGTCTGAAGTCGATCTGATGATGGAGCCGAAAGACAGTCGAGGGAACTCCTCAACGATTTACAGCAATTACATGGTGTTTGGGCTTGATTAATTTGTATTGATGAGAACTTTACACCTAGATGGGTTGTGATTGTCATCACAGGTCTGATGTCCATAGACAGTCAAGGGAATTCCTCAACGATTTACAGCAGCTACCATTTGTTGGGTTTACTACATTCGGTTCCATATGCCAAAATGTTCAGTTTGTACAAAAATAATAACTAATCAAATCAAGGTTTCAGTTTTACATAGGAATACGACTACCTACTAGACTGTCGTTTCCTCATCCGAGAAGCATCCTTGTTAGGTCTACCTATCACTAAAAATAGTAAAATAAAATAATTTTTAACAAAAAAAAACTGATTTCAAAAAACATGAAACTAAAAAAAGTAAAAACAACTCTAAAAAGCAAGAAACAATATTGAAATCATATTATTAATTACCTAGATACGCATATCAGTTTTAAAGAAGGTCTATGGAAGTCTGGTGGGGCTTTACAACAAAAAAGTGACAACTATAAAAGTTTAAATGAAACAAAATTGTCCCCCAGCCGACGACCACCAACCACCCGACTTCAATAGACCTTCTTAAGCGTATCTAGGTAATTAATAATATGATTTCAAAATTATTTCTTGCTTTTTAGAGCTATTTTTACTTTTTTTGGTTTCCTGTTTTTTGAAGTCATTTTTTATTTTTTAACCGACTTCAAAAAAGGACCGTACATGTATATATATTTTTTTTGTGTGTTCGCGGATAACTTTGTTGTTTATGAACTGATTTTGATGATTCTTTTGTTGGAAAAGAGATATCCCAAGGGTGGTACCATGATAAGGAAACCAGGATCTGATGATGGCATCCCAGAGAAATCGAGAGGAAACTTCGAAAATCGTAGTAACGACTATAGCAAGACCGGTTAACTGAGTCCTCGCCTGCGGTAGGTACGCGTGGCGGGAAGGTACGTAGTGGCAGAGCCACGAACACGAGCGACTTGCGACGCGGCGAACGGATTTCTAGTTCATTGCGCGCTATACAACGGCAGTCATAGTCAACGGTTTTAGAAATAATGCAATGAACTACAAATCGCTCGCCTCATCGTAAGACGTCAGTGGTTTTGGCCGGGCGGTAAAGTGATAATGACGTGATAATTTTAACAAGATTCATCTGAAGATAAACAATTATAAATATAGGTGCTTTACTTAAACTGTCCGAACATTTTTTTACCTACTACCCATTCAGAGCGTCTATATTTTAGCTATGGAGAAGAATGGAAGAATGGGCGCAAGAAACTGCACAGCTTTTATATAAGTAACGACATTTACAAATAAAAATTACCTATGTCGTTACCAATTTATGCAATATTACAATACATTTTATTTCATACATTTTATTACTCGCGCCCTTCGGTTCGATCGATTCGATTATCAAAGTTACTGAGCCCTCGCCTGCGGGGTACAAGGATATTATTATTATTTTGATATTGCTTAATAAATAGTACACAAGTTCATTACCATTGTATTTTCCAAATCTTCTATAATAAATAACGGCTGCAAAGTAAAATATAGATAATTTTGTTTACTTTTCTCAAAACAGTTGACTAACTAGGTAGGCAGGCACCTCTATTTATAATTGCTTATCTTCAGATGAATCTTGTTAAAATTATTACGTGTGTACCACCTTACCGCTCGACCACAACTACTGACGTCTTGCGACGCGGCAAACGGATTTCTAGTTCATTGCGTTTTTTCTATCACTGCTGACTATGTCTGCCGTAGTATAACGCGCAATGAACTAGAAATCCGTTCGCCGCGTCGCATAACGCTCGTACTCGTGGCAGTTCTCTACGTACCTCTCGCCCCCGCGTACCTACCGCAGGCGAGGACTCAGTTAAGCGGTCTAGCTATAGTGTGTTTGTTATTTTTTACATTAAGTATTTTAAAGCACTACTATTTAATGAAGGTCTGGAGTCGATCTGATGATGGAGCCGAAAGACAGTCGAGGGAACTCCTCAACGATTTACAGCAATTACCTGGTGCTTGGGCTTGATTAATTTATATTGATGAGAACTTTAAAAATTATTACCTATAGGCTTACCAACATTTACTATTAACATAAATATTCTTATATATTCTTAAAAACTAAGTAACATACTGTTGCAAACACTTAAAGGTAAACACCTCATGTACTAGGAACATTTAAGTAGGTAGGTACTTAAAATTAGCAGTCTCACTAAAACAACCAACTGCACTGGGCCCGCGTGGTGGTTTACGGCCCGTTCTCCCTGTGGTGTCTCCATCCATAGGGAAGGCTCGTGCCCCAGCAGTGGGGACGTTGATGAGCTGGTGATGATGATGATGAAGTTTGATATCCTACCCACATGAGCACTAGGCCGGTATCTTGCATAACCCACAAGGAGGTATACCTGGGGTAAGCTACATACCTGGGGTGAAGAAGTTAAAGTACCAGGCTAGCATGAGTCACAAGGATGCTCCTTACCTACCTACCACCTACCTACCTACCTCCTCCTCCTTACCTCCTTACCTGCCTAGTGTGAGATCTTAGGAGCTTTGTCTAGAGTAAAGTGGTGAAAGTACCAGGCTAGCATGACCTATGAAGAGCTAGCTAGCTACATAACGGGTGAGGTGGTCAAAGTACCAGGCTAGCAAAAGTCACAAGGAGCTTGTACCTAGTGTGAGATCCTGGGAGCTTTGTCTGAAGTAAAGTGGTCAAAGTAGGTACTATGCTAGCATGAGCTATGAAGAGCTAGCTACATAACAGGGGTGAGCTGGTCAAAGTACCAGGCTAGCATAAGTCACAAGGAGCTTGTACCTAGTATGAGATCCTGGGAGCTTTGTCTGAAGTAAAGTGGTCGAAGTACCATGCTAGCATGTTATAAGAGTTAAAAGAATGGTTGTCGAAACGTAAACGCGACTAAATGTATGAAATATAAAAAGTTTACGAAAAGCTACTTTTGTTTAGGTATTTTATGTTTATTGAAAATAAAGAAAATTTACTTGTAAGTCGTCACTATGACAAAGGGTCGATTGCTAATTAATATAAATAATTGAGGAGCTCGATGGCGCAGTGGCAACTTTCGCAAAGGCCGGTCATCGGATGGGAGACCAAAAATTTATCATCTCGAGCTCCTCCGTGCTTCGTCGGCACGTAAAGCCGTTGGTCCCGGCTGCATTAGCAGTCTTTAACAACCACCGCACCGCACTGGGCCCGCGTGGTGATTTATAGCCCGTTCTTGTACGCAGAAGCTTGAATTGCTTGTGCGCGTTAAAACCCTTTTTATAGAGTTAGCCTCAACAAGGTTTTTGTATGCGGTTAGTGCTTACCCTAATTAACTGTATCAATTTGGTTAGCCTTTCAATGCAGTAAGTCGACATGCAAAATCGAAATGCTTACCGTATTGATAGGGTTAGTGAAAACAAGTCTATGAATTACCCAATCATACACCCCTTATGGAAAGCGGTTCCGGGTGCCTATAATAGTGTGAGTATTGTCTATTCGTATTCATTCGGTTATGATTACGAAAATGAAAATTTGTATGGTGAAATGTTAACTATTCTCGTAGGTATGTCGCCGGGAGGCGCTGCTTCAATGCGATACTAATTTTCGTTTTCGTTAACGTGATCGAATGTCAAATTAAACTCGCACTAGGCACACTGGAGCCCGGTATTGCAAGAGATGAGTTTTTTTATCTCTTTCTACTATTAGGTAGAAAGAGATAAAAAAGCTTTTTCTTTTTTTCTATCTAGTTTTTCTCCCTTACTAATAGGTGTATTACTTCTAAAAGTCAATACCAGTTGTTAATATTATTATACAACTTTAATTAGGACTATGTTACTAAGGCTTCAGTAATAACAATGATTATTAATTTTGTGTCTGTATCGCCCAATTTTTTTTTAAAATTGACCATAAGTACTTTTTTGAGAACGCTTCGGTGGCTGAGTAACGCCTCGGTGGCCGATTGGCAGAGCGCTCGGCCCGATACCCGAAGGTGCCGGGTTCAATTCCCAGGTCGGGCAAATAATATGTATTTTCGGATTGTTTCCGATGTATAGCCCGGGTTTGTGATCACCAACCCGCATTTGGCAAGCGTGGTGATTTTAAGAGCGCTTACGCCGCACACTAGCGCCACTAATGAAAAAAAAACATATCTAGTAATTAGAGATAGAAAATCAAATTATGCTCAACAAACTATTTGAATAAAGTAATTTAGCATTTTTACGGCACCTAATGAACACCTCACATGTTATGGTTTTGTTAAATAAGACGTTACGGCCACTTTTAACTATAACGCCATATTTAACTAATGCATAATTGAGCATAATTTGATTTTCTATCACTAATTACTAAATATGTTTTTTTTTTCATTGGCGGCGCTAGTGTGCGGCGTAAACGCTCTTAAGCCATTACCCATTCATTGTAGCGATGACTTGATTTCTATGACGTGGAGGCGTTTGCCCAGCAGTGGGACAATTATATAGGCTGTTTACTTTACTGACTTTTTTGTTCGCAGAATTGTCCTTTTGTTTTATTGTAGCTTTGAAGGGACTTGATTTTTTTCTTTTTTAATGTCTGCTATACCTATTTAGCTAGTGAAACAAACACACTACTCTACAATTTTATAGTGTTAACATAAATAGATGCTAAGAAAATTTAAAAAGCGTTAGTATGAAAAATAAGATTTTATAAAAAATCTTCATACAAAATGTCAATTTCATAGGTAAGGACCTAATATGTATTAGCCTTTATGAGTAAGGCACTTGGTCCTTAACTCACCTGATGTTAAGTGATGATAAGGTCCATCCACCTTCGGGATGCAATTTAACCCTGAATCCTCTACTGAGGATCTCTATCATCTGTGTCGGAACACAGCAATGCTAGGGTAATGGACTGGCGATCGTCACTTTTCATCTATTTAGTAATTATTAAAAACTAGCTAACCCGGCGGACTTCGTACCGCTTTGCCAGTTTCCATGACAACAAAACAAACAAATCATTTTGTATTGGGAAATTAAATTGTCGTTTTTAGTATTCTCCGTTACTTATTATTTACCTATATGTCTCATAAATAAAATGATGCTAAGAGTCAACCCTTAAAGTCTCCGAGGTCGGAAACGGGACATATTGTATAGATAGGGGTCATCAACTAATAGGTAAGTATTTAAAGAAAGAAAGAAAAATGATTTATTGGTCGAGCATTAAACTTTCATTGAGCATATGACTTTCTGGCTGCCTATTGTGATCCAGAACAATTTCAATGAAATTCAATACAACCTTATTTTTAGTTAATACGAAAATCGAAACACGGTTCAAATATTTTTATATAAAGAATCAGTACAAAAAAAATATATCTTGAAAACTCACGAAGTTCCAAGCTTTTTATGCTGTCCCGTTGTGTTTTTAGTAGGGTATACTTTATTTGAGATTTTGTAAATATTATTTTGTCAAAATGTAACATGGTATAAAAAATATTGAAATCGATTCTATTACTGATTCTGAACAAAGTTTTCAGGTTTCGTATAAACTAAAAATAACATTGTACCTATATGGAATAAAAACTGGTGTCGAACATTAGGTTAGGTACTGTAAATCTTTTATTTTTTATTTTTAAGTGCTAATTGCTGCACTTAAGTTTAATTGTTTTGTTTTGTTTTGTCTGTGTAAAATATAGAAACTTTTACTCAAATAAACATAAGGTAAAATATACTTTATCAGGCTAGACTCACCTATAAAAGCTTATAAACAATATTTGATTAGCTCATTACAACATGAGTATTAATAAAACAGTCTGTATTATGATAACAGTACTAATTAACAATAAACATGCGAATCATTTGTGACTGTTTCGCTCAATTCATCAAATTTAAGAGGGTACAGGAAAAAATAGTTATCACTATTAAGGAATTGCTGCATTCCAAGCCGACCAAAGTAAACGCAGCGGCAAGAGCTGCCCACTCCTCCCACGCCTGTACTAAGTATGGTACTTCATCATCATCATCATCATCATCGGCCTATATTAGTCCACTGCTGGACATAGGCCTCCCCTAATGAGTATGGTACTTAAGTTGAATTAAATATTTGTAAAACAGTGAAAAAATTAAATGCCTACCCGACCCAGCCAGGAATCGAACCTGGGCCTTCCGCAATCAGGAAAGAAACTCAGTGCTTCCGTCAGCCTTCCCGGTAGCATAATGGTTAGTGCAGCCGCCCGGATTGCGGAAGACACAGCCTCGATTCCTGGCTGGGTCGGGTAGGCATTAAATTTTTTCACTTTATTTTATAAATATTAGGTTTCTGTGTTGAATACTGATGCCAACATTAAATTATGTGTCTTTGCTAATAAATGTCTTTCGTCTTTCTTCTTGTTCCTCTTTTAGTTGCAGATATTTTTTTACAGAAACCAACACGCAATGCCACCGAATTACCCACAGTCAACTAACAGTATGTAAGCATTTCAAATATGTGTTGCTTAGCAGAGATCCCTACGCATAGTTAACTCACAACCAACGTATTCATTCTGCTACCGTCCAAAGTACGTAGCATTATCAACTCTATACCACCGTGATAAAGATCCAGAGCAAATACAGAAATAACAGTACGATTTGTTATTGCAATCGGTGTGAGATTGGAAAGTGGTCATACCACAGTCGTTCAAGCGGTCGACGCAGCGTCGCACGAAATAATACCGACCGTCACTGGCGATAATCGATATAAAACTTCTTATCTAAAGAGAAGTAAATCTCAAAAAGCGGGTAAATTTTTGACAGCGATCTGACAGCTGGTGTCACATATCAGTTAAAGAGATTGACTTTTCACGTGTGTGCCAGCCAAATTGTTTGTGTGAAGTGTTTTACTATATATTGACCAAAAAAAATTTATAAACTACCATTATAAACAGCAAGAGTCGTGCCTAACATTTGAATTGATACTATTCAAGACCGGTCAAGTTTTGCAACAGTTGTGTCTAAAGGTAAGTGTTTATAAAAATATACTATTATTTTTACAAGGTGAAACTATGGTACTCAATACTCAATGTTTTTATTGCAAAACCATTACGTGTAGGTACTTAATAAGATGGTAACAAAATAAAAAAACGTTTAAAATTGTGAGTCTTTTAACCAATATTTAACGTGAAAATCTTTTATAGGTAGCTACATTTTAAACTGGTTCTATAAAACTGAGAATACGTTTTGAAAACCAGTAAGTATTTATTACTTTAAAAAAATATCATTTATGATGGTAGAAATAATCAAAATAATACAGTACTAAACTACTATACCTGTGTGATTTAAACCTACGACCATTTTCAATGTATACAAGTGCTTTGTCTACTGATCTATTGAGACGATACTAAGCCATGTGAATTATTAGATCTCATTCAAAAATATCGTAAACTCAAAGATAATTAGTAGGTAGTAAAGTAATTATAAATAATTAATATTATTATTAATTATTAATTGCGCCAAGCCGAGGACAGGGCGCTATGGCGCTCATTAGAGGAGGCCTATGTCCAGCTGTGGACTAATATAGGCCGATGATGATGATGATGAAAGTAATTATCCTTAGGTATATACTTTTGATCAAAGATCATCATTGATCAAGTCATAGCTACAATTGGTGGGTACTGGCTTCATCACGACGCTTGCCAAATGCGGGTTGGTGATCACAAACCCGGGGTATGTATCGAGACATCGAAACATACTGCCCGACCTAGGAACCCAGGACCGCTGGATATCGGGCTGAATGCTTTGCTATTTAGCCACCGAGGTATAAAATTAACTATTTAACTGACGACTTATATTCTTTGCTCGAAATCAATATCATCATTAACTAGTTCACAGCTGGGCATATAAGTACCTCTCTAAGTATATATGAAGGAAATATATAACCCAACTTTTGTAATATTAAAAGCATGTGGAAAGAAACTGAAAATGTGATGTGGGTCTTCTGCTCTCCCTGTGGGGGGCTACAAAAAAAAAATAAAAATGGCATAAGGTATTTTATTAAATAAAATTATATTAAACAATGCAATGTTGTGGATTTACAGTTTTAGTGAATACTCGTAACTATGTGTAAACAACACTATTGCTAACACAATAAGGGGTAAATAAAAAGGGTTGGTTAGTAGTTAGATATCTGTAATGTTAGTAATGGATCATTGTTGTAGCTCGTACAGAATACCTCTAATATAACACTTCCGGTCTGTGACTCAGTGGTCTAGTGTTCGTTCCATATTCGTTACATATTTATGTAGTCGGTTTAGTTGGTGTTAAGGCTGGTTTTCAGTAAGGCCAGCTTTTTCACTCGCTTTCTTTCTTAGCTCACATTTACCCACGGCTGGCCTCTTCTCCATAACCTTTATAGTTACCAAAAAAAATAATCATAAAAACGAGTGGCGGCGTTTTTGTACCTACCTTTACAAATCGTCCGTATCACATTTTCGATTTATCAAGGGGTTATTGAAATTATTATTTTTCAAATTAACACGTTAATATCCCCATACAACATTAGCATGGCCGCGCGGCATCAAATAAATATGGACAAAGACATCTATGTAAATAAAAATAAGTGTTGCTAAGCGCAAAACTCGAGAACGACTAAACGGATTTGGATGTAATTTTGCACATAGACAGAACATTACCCAGACTAGGAATATATCTACAGCTTCATTATTAGGACATAGGATACTTTTTATTCTCGTAACAGGTGACAGTGTAATAGTGCAGTCCTCGCGAACGAAGTGGCAGGCAACAGCTATTTTCAAATAAAATATATGACAATTGTCACTTACGGACAGCGCACCCTTAACACATTTATAAAAATCCTGTCAACCCACATAGAAAGCTAATACGCTTGTGTCAGGCATGGGTCCACGTCAGTAGTAACGGACTTTTGGGGGTTGAACCATGACTCCTCGGATTCAAACTGAGCATCATCAGCATCCTCGCAAGGTAGATGAAGTGTCGTTAGCCGAATGAATAGATGTTCGGGTTCATCATCATCATCATCATCATCATCATCATCATCATCATCATCATCATCATCATCAGCCTATACTAGTCCACTGCTGGACATGGTCTCTCCAAGTGCACGCCACCGAGCACGGTCCGCGGCTACTTTCATGCAGCTCTTACCACACAAATTATCAAGGGCATGCACACTTTAAGATCTTGTTTAATGGTGAACTAGAAACGGATAAACATACTGAAATATTTTTTTTAATACATACTTACTATACATAGAAAACACCCAGACTCGATACTATTCAACTATTCATAAATTGACCTTGATTGATTGAACCAGGGACCTTAGAGATGGCATAACAATAAAATAGTAAAAAATTGTTTGTGAATGTAAAATGTCCTTGCATCTGGCTGAACACTGCTTCTGTTTAACATCAGGTAGAGCTGAATAATTTGCCTAACCTTCTTTAATAACTGTAGTGGTACTGTATGACATTGTGGAAATTGAAACTTTTACATAATTATCTGATGTAAATTTGTTAACTTAGATTTTTTATTTTGTTTTTTTTTTACATGTTGTGGTTGTCTTCTATATATTTTTTGTGTTTATTTGTAATGAAAAGTGTCCTGCTATGATAGGGCATTTTCCAATATTTTTGACGCTGTAAGGGAGAAAAGAGCTGGACACTTGCTGAGTTTCTTGCCGGTTCTACTCAGTACAAGATCTCCCGCCCAGAGTAGACTTACGCACCGATGGCATAGTGACATTCACAAGAGCTACTTGTAGCCTGAACTAAATAAATGATATTGAATTTTGAATTTTGAATCAAAGGGAACATCGAAGCCGTGATCAAAACAGCCTCACGAAAACTCGGAAAAAGTAAAGTAAAGTAAATAGCCTATAACAGTCCCACTGTAGGGCAAAGGCCTTCATCATTGAACTCAAGTTTTTGATGTGTAACATCTTTCCGCTCGCTTTTTAGTATTTGTGGGAGTGATTTCGTGAAATGGGACGGAAGTATGTGTAACAGTGTAACAAGTGTGTAACAGGAAGTCGGGGAAGCTTGTGGGAGTGATTTCGTGAAAAGTGTAACAAGTGTCTAACAGGAAGTAGAAGCGCGCAAGCGCGCGCCATTTAGTAAATTTAAAATTGATATTACGAACATGACATATTATTATTATAATGTGACATATTGTGTCATTTGAATATCAAAGGTCATTTTGATATGTCAAATGTCTTCTAATGAGTATTTTCTGCATTTATTTTATAATATAATGTTAAAATTGCTTATTACTAAAGTGAGATGTCAAATGTTATACATCATAAATACGGCTACTGTAAGACTCGCACGTTTTTTTTTACTTTGTACGGCAAATTACTCCATTTCACCTGATGTTAAGTGAAAATGGAGTGCAGATGCGAAGACAACTGGTGCAGCGTGAAAACAACGCAGCATCAGTCACCCTCACCCTGCCGGCCCACAAGGTGCCTCTTCACGCCTCGTTTGAAAGACCCCATATCATTAGAAGGAGGGAAAATTCCATCTTTTAGAGGTGCGACAAAGAAACAAGTCACCAAATTTCTTTGGTCGTCGTCGACTTCGTAGTCGTCACTACAATAGTAAATGAATGAATTAATTAATGAAAAAAAAAAGTTTAGTTATTGACCATCGATTTTTGCTATTGACTGTACTAAGAAGTATACTTCACGTGTCTGTATTTAAAAGTAGCCACCGGTATCACGTTGCGTCGACGCGGCGACGACGACGTTACGTTCGCGTGACGTAACCGACACGTAATCCGGGGGTTTGCGTCACATATAATATACCATACTCGTATGTCTTAATGATACCGCGACATATTAACATATAGATCTGTGTGTAAGTCCAGAAAAAAAATTGTACGCCTTTTTAAGGCTAAGGTTTCTAAAAAGTTTATTTACTGACTAACCTCTTTAAATTTTCCAATATTTTTGACGCTGTAAGGGAGAAAAGAGCTGGACACTTGCTGAGTTTCTTGCCGGTTCTTCTCAGTACAAGATCTCCCGCCCAGAGTAGACTTACGAACCGATGGCATAGTGACATTCACAAGAGCTACTTGTAGCCTAAACTGAATGAATTATTTTGAATTTTGAATTTTGAAATGATAGAGACCTTTGCCCAGCAGTGGGATAGTATATAGGTTCATAACTATTATAATTAAAGCGACGACACACTGAATAAATGCACCAACTTACGTCGAATAGTTTAAGACTATAATATGACTAACGAACCTGAAATGTTGATAAAGGTAAATACATGTCTTGATTTTTATACCATAAAAAATCACTATTGTTGAAATTACAACAAAATTACTTGATTTATATGCTTGGAAACCACTCAAATACATTGATAACATCCAATATTCGTCAATTAGTAGCTGCATATTTTGATAACTGAAACCAATAATTTATTTAAATATTTTTTTAGTTCTGTTATTTTGCGGTCTCAATTGTCGCAGGCGCTATGTATTTCCTATGGCAGCGCTAGTAAGGATCAGCCTTTTTGAATGTTCACAAATCGAGGTGTCGTCTTAACACTCAATGCATTTTTTTGTGTATATTTTCTATAAAAAGTATGCAGCATACAACGCCAAGAAATAAGTATATGTTATTACTAGTTGTTGCCCGTGACTTCGTTCGCGTAGACTACACTATCCCACAGGATCCTAGTCCGGGTCATGGTCTGTCTGTGTGCAAAGTTTCATTCAAATCCGTTCAGCCATTTTCACGTGATGCGCGGTGAAATAAACAGACAAACAGACAACAATTCTAAAAACTGTTGGAACGTGTTCTGTTATCGTCGATTCTAAGTAAGTATTCCCAGCCAACATTTTTCAAATATCTTCCATGTACAGACTTTCGACCCTCTTTAGCTTTATTGTACCCTGTGTGGTGCTGGGGATAAAGAAAAACGGCAAAGGCCGGCAACGCATCTGTGATTCCTCTGGTTTTGCGGGTGTCCATGGGCGGCGGTGATTGCTTTCCATCAGGTGACCCGCCAGCTCGTTTGCCTCCTTCTAATATAAAAAAAAAAAAGAAAAAAAAAGAAATGGACCACCCCACCTCAACCCGTGGGTGTCGTAAAAGGCGACTAAGGGACCATTCCAGAGGATGGGCAGCAGCATCTCTCTGAGGTTACCTTCAACCTACTGCGATCGCCAACCCGCCTGCCAAGCGTGGTAATTATGGCAAATACCGCCCAATGATAATGATCCTTGGGGGAGGCCTTTGTCCAGCAGTGGACGTCTTTTGGCTGAGATGGTGGTGGTGAATACCATGTATAGATAATAGACTATACAACGTTATTGTTTCCGAATAACACAATTATAAATTTTTTTAAATTCCTAGAAAAACCCAAAGTCACTTCTAAACAGTAGGTACATGATTATCTTTTTCATTTACAAAAGTACGTCGATGGAATTAAGTACCTGTTTATTAGAAAGACGCTATTATAATTTTTTTTTCAATAAAATATCTAGATTTCAATGCGTTTTACAAGATTTTTGACTTGAATCCAGTGGATCACGCACTATTTACATCCCCTTTGCCAGGTCCCAGGTTCGATTTACATGTTTGTGTACTCGGTTTGGTTGGTGTAGTAGTGGTGGTGGTAATTGAAGGACCACCATCTTATCTAAATATGTTGCCATACTTATCATCAATGTTAGTAGTATGTTGTGTTCCGTCAGCTAGAGATAAGATAGCCAGTGCCTCAGTAGATGAGGATTCCGGGTGAAGTGCGCTTCCACCTTCGGCCTTATCAACACTTAACATCAGGTGAGGTGAAAGCTAAGTGCTTATTGTAAGATATTTAAAAAAAAACCTTGTCGTAAGTCCACCTCGATTGCACTTTTCGTTTAAAACTATCTATACAGGGTCTAACAAAATCAATAAGCGAACGTTAAGGGCGGTATCTATACATCATTCTGAATACAATGACAAAAAATGGGCTCCAGTTTTATAGTGATTTTTCAAAGTTATGTTTTCTAACAAACTAAATCAATTAAAAATATGCACATCATGAAACATGCTGTATCTTTACTAACACGCACGCAGACGTCGATAAATAGATAGTGTACGGATACACGACACAACGGCTATCTTTGTGTGCGTGTAGTACCGCTGTACGAGTTTGGTAAGGGTGTATTTTTTGGTAAATTATGATAATGTTTTGTTGATTATCTCGGTGACGAGCCTGTAGTTTTGAACCAAATTTGGTGAGCATGCTCAGTGTGATGTATAGATGCTCCCCTTAAACGTTCGCTTATTGATATTGTTAGACCCTATATATTAATACGTGAAGCAAAAACTTTGTACCTAACCCTTTTTACGAAAATTGCGCGGACGGAGGAGTATGAAACGCACACTTATAGTTTACGACTTCGTCCGCGTGGAATAGTGACTTTCGGCAGCATTTTTAATTTTTTAGGCTCTTTTCCCGTTTTTGCAACATTTTTCACTGATGCTTCGCTCCTATTGGTCGCAGCGTGATGTTATATAGCCTAAAGCCTTTCTCGATAAATGGACTATCCAACACAAAAAGAATTATTCAATTCGAACCAGTAGTTCCTGAGATTAGCGCGTTCAAACAAACAAACAAACAAACAAACAAACAAACTCTTCAGCTTTATAATATTAGTATAGATATAGAAAAAGAATACCTACAGAATGTAAATATTTTTTTTAATTATGCATAAAAATACATTAAATCAATAAAACATACATTACACACACTACCATATATTTGACACACACGCATATATACTCTTTTCATAAATTTCAAAAATGGAAGAGGAGCGGCCGAAATCTGTCAATGCCAATCCAAACTCACATTCTATCTTTTTAATTTTTCATTGTTTAGGATACAATCCGTGCAGCCTTACGGTCCAATTTCGACCACTGGACGACCACTAGTATTCATAATTACGTCAATCTATTTGTTCAAAATCAGACGTAGCGTAGCACATAGCGAAAATATTAAATCCAACGTTAAATAAGGTCTTACGTACAAAGCGTTTTACTTTGTATAATTTTCCTGAGCGTTTTGCGAGTTGTGTCATTACGAAATTAACTTTCACTTTATATGTGAAACGTTGAATGAGATAACAATTGTTGCGGAGTCAATTCGCATCATCATCTGCTCAGCAATGCATGTGTCTAATAGTGTACACACGCGTGCACATACGCTACCACAAACTGTCAAAATTTAGATAAAATTTGAACTGCAGGTTAATTGAGTGACGTAACCAGCCACTACGATTTTACGGAAATCACACCCTAAGGGAGACAAGGGGACAAGAGAAGTAAAATACACGAAAATTGGTTAGGTTCTTGAAAAGAATTAAAGAATGACATGTCTCAGGAATTTTGTTTATTTTTCTTTAAATAGGTAAAAAAGGGAATAAGGTTTTTGGAGAAATCGTTATTTATAAAGTAATAAATATCAAAATGAATATTTTAATCGATCATTAGATTTTTCAACAATAATAAAAAATGATGTGTTTTTGCGTTTTTCGAAAAACCTCCCCTAGTACCTACCAGGAACCTTCCCTAATAAAAAAAGTAAAAAATTTGATATAAACCAAATTATTAAAATAAAACAAAAATCCCGACTGCTAAAACAACTATATACAAAAAACAATTATATACTCGTAAACACCGGACTAACAAAAAATAGAGAGAGGTGAAATAGGGGTGGAAAGTTTGTATGGAAATCGCGCGCAAAACATCACGCGTTTACCGATTCCTACACGTGTGAAGAAACAGAACACACATAATTTGCCCACGTGAGTAAAGCCGCGAACAAAAGCTAGTACCTATATTTATATAATGGGGATGTTGAACTCCAAGAATTAATTCTAAAACATTAAACGTTTAAAGGAAATCACGTATAAATACTAAATTAAATAAACTTTCCTACACTCACACCAATTATCTAGCCCAAGAGAAGCTTCGTTATGAAACTCGTTAAATGGTTACTAGACAACGGATAAACATACTTAAAATATATACAATACATACTTATTATACATAGACAACACCCAGACCCGAGACAATTTAGAAAAACAATCATTTCTAAATTGACCCGACCGGGGATCGTTCCCGGGACTTCAGAGATGGCGACACCATGAAAACCGGTTTACGAACCACTCGACCAAGGAGGCAGGCCTCCAACAAGGTGAACCGACGATCTGGTGAAGGTCGCGGGAAGCCGCTGGATGCGAGCAGCACAAAACCGGTCGTTGTGGAGATCCTTGGGGGAGGCCTTTGTTCAGCAGTGGACGTCTTTTTGATGATGATGATGATGATGATGATACATAAATATCATTTATCTCTACTCATTATTATAATTCATCAATCATCATCATAAATAATTAAAGAAAATATGGTTTATCTATAAATTTATCTCGTAAGAAAAAATACTTTGGCACTGGCTAAATGTGCAAACCGCACGACGCCAGCCACTAAGAAAAAAAAAGATCGAAGAGGTCTTTAAGACCGCCTAGACCACAGAGGTCGTAACTTTCACGCAAGTGAGGCCTCGACCTCTATGTTAAGTCCCTGATGTCGCAACCTCCCGTGTCGCATCGGGTCGCCCGCGAGGCTTCGCTGTCGTACGTGTCATGCGAGTAACGCACGTCACGCCCCACTGAGTGAAGATCGTGAGGATGGATGGTCCATCACCACATAATGAGGAGACCCAGAAGATAAGCATTTGTGCCTTAACGTGGCGATCGTAAAATGATTTTGTTTTGTTTATATAATTTTTTTAACGCAAAGAACAATGGCAAATATCCATACTAAAAATTGTCTGATATAAAATATGAGCGCACATAAACAAAAAATATGTCTTCAGATTCAGCGTTACTTGTAGATTCTGTATGTAAAGTTATTTTCATCTGAGAAAGCCGGAATTAAAAGATATTGTGGTTTGATTTTTGGTTAGGCTAGGTTAGTTTTTTTTTTATTATTTTAATTTTGTTATATTATTCTTTACCGCATAGCGGTAAAGAATAATATTAACAAAACCGAAAAAACACATAAAACAACCAATTGAGAAAGAGTGCGGAGCAATCTGTCCGTTTGTTATCTGCCAAAGTGATAGGTAGATAGGGCTACTTCACTACAACTTGATTCGATACTTATAGTATCGATACATCACAGTAATTGGTTATTTTAACTCAATACAAATACGGTAGATGCTTGAATGGCATTAAAGCGGCTTCTTCAGACACCAATCACTATTAATATGGTGGGAACAAGAAACTTACTTACTGTTTCCAGGGTGGAAATCGACTTTCGATTAATCAATAACGTTCAATTGAATATTAAAGTCGATAAAAAATAATTGTATTCACATCCCGATTTTCAACATGGCTGATGGATTAAGAAAAAACACATCTTTGATATTCTTTTAAAAAACTCGATTTAACGCCGGCTTTCAAGGGAATATCTAGATATTTGTAAAAACATGCGAAAAACAATAAATTCGTTTGGTGTAAATAACATTAATAGGGGCTTTCAAAAAGTCAGACAATTTTTTGCCATTGTTCTTTTGTTGCGGAGTCAATAGCTCAATAGCTTAATTGGGAGAGCACCTGACCCGGCATGTCAGAAGGGTGCAGGTCCAAATCCTGCTCGTGGAATTTTTTTCAATATTTGTGTTTTTGTGGCGATCGTAGTTAACTCCGCCTACCATGAAGATGACCATAGGATGACCAATAGTAAACCTTCCAGCCTTTTTTTGTCAAAGCCATTCATTGTTAAAGCTTAAATAGAAATTCATTTCTTTCTTAAGATTCCTAATGGTGGATATCCAGAAAATTAGTCAAAAACAAAAGGAGTCGGTATAGCAAACATGTGTATTAACTAACACATGTATGGATACTCACTGTCTGAAATAAAGTTTATATTATTATTATCTCTCTATTTATTTTTTTACATATTAATTTACATTTTTAAATATTTTCTAAAAAACAAAACAAACATTTAAAAATATAAAAAATAGGGGTCCACCGGCATCGGGACCAGGGTCCAAACTACCGGTGATTAGGGCTCCAGAGACAGGAACCTCCTCACAATGCGTGCCGTATCGAGGAGAACTGCCTTCTGAATCAGGCCCTTGATCCAGCCGCCTAACGAGAGCCTCATGAGATGTTGATCGAGGCTCTTGGCCATCAGGCCGTTGGCCGTAACAACAATCGGCACGATGACAGCCGAGTCCACATTCCACATGTCGACAACCTCATGTGCTAAGTCGAGATATTATTATTATTATTATGGCCACAATCTGACCCCTCCTGTACAGAAAAATCGCCCTGATGGTGGTTATCCGATGGCTCAGTGTTACTGCGAGAGGGAAACCTCAGCAGGCTCACTAAGATAAGATAAGATAAGATACGATAAGACACGATAAGATACGATAAGATACGATAAGATACGATAAGATACGATAAGATACGATAAGATACGATAAGATACGATAAGATACGATAAGATACGATAAGATACGATAAGATAAGATAAGATCTGTAATACCAATTTATCAACCGCGACTAGAACAGTCGCGTTGCAATTGTACAATTAACAACTGGTTGTTTTTTTGGGTAATAAGCCTGCGGAACAGTGACAGTCCGAGCGCAGTTTTTGCGAGATTCCGTGTCCGTGAGAGAATAGAACAGAACAGAACAGAACATTTCATTGCATAACTCTTAGATGCATAACATAACATCTAAGGCATAACTGTTACATTATATAATTACTGGGTGAAATTGTAATTGTTAGTCCAAACAGTTACCCTTGTCGGGCATTACAATAAGGTTTTTTTAAAAATTTGCATGCCAATATTATCTATTTCATTTTACATTCAATATAATTTACAATACATAATAAAATGTTAATAATTTAATATATAAAATAAAAATACTACATTAGGATTGACAATTAATTAATAAATAATAAAAATATGCATGTCAAACTATACTATACATCAAAATATTCGTGCAGTCATAGAACACGTTACACAAAAGCCATTCTTTCAACGTTATTTTTAAAATAATGACCGGTAACTTCTAGGTAGGTTGTCTAATTATTTCGGCAGGCTTATTACCGAAAAAAACGCGACTGCCACTACTTGCGGTTGAAATGAAATGAAAATACTCTTTATTGTACACCATACAAAAGACTTAGAGAGGACAATACAAGGAGAAGTTGCTACAATCGGTCGGTTTATTCTATAGCGCTACTGCGCCATCGAGGAGCTTGATGGCGCAGTGGTTAACGCGCCCGGGCTGCGAGTGCTGAGGTTAAGCTACTTTCGCAAAGGGCGGTTATCGGATGGGTGACCAAAAATGTATCATTTTTTTATTTTTATTTTAATATATTTCAAAATTCACAGCTCCTAATCTTAAATTAACAAACTTATTTATTTCTTATCTTAGTGGGGCCTGCTGTGGTTTCCCTCTAGCAGTAACACTTCGACCCATCGGGATCTTTTGTGCAAAACTTATATATTTAAACATACAGCCAATAACGAATTTTCTATATACTTATAAAATTTGTAAATAAGAGGAGACACAATTTCCAACCTGATGGGTTATTAAGTTCACTAGTATGCAATACATAAATATGGATATACACAAATATAAATAAACATATAAATAAATAAATAACTGAATATATATATTTTTTAAATATGTATATATATATATACTATATAATGATTAAATACACAATATAATATAACTGCTCTTCGACTTGCATCTCGAGCTCCTCCGTGCTTCGGAAGGCACGTAAAGCCATTGGTCCCGGCTGCTTTAGCAGTCGTTAACAACCATCGCACCGCATTGGGCCCGCGTGGTGGTTTATGGCCCGTTCTCCCTATCCATCCATAGGGAAGGCTCGTGCCCCAGCAGTGGGGACATAAAATGAGCTGATGATGATGATGATTATGATTCTATAGCGCCGTCATGAACTGTTAGTTCGTCAATCGCTCGCTCGTGGCGCTATCGTAGCGTTCTACGTTCCGTAATACGAATTTTATTTTGTGTTTTTTGGTAGCGATGAATTGTAAATTGTTGCGACTGCGACTGTCACTTATAGATAAGTACACTAGTCTTAGAAGTACCGGGTGAAGAATGCGATTCGGCGCGTCCCGATCTGGCGTTATGACCTGACGCAGATGGTCCCTTGTGCTTGCGCAAGGATGTCTGACACCTAACTTTATAACCGTAAGGTTTGTGGGGGGTGTCAATATAAACTTTAAAGTCGTGTGTAGCGGGGTGTCACTTATAGATCGGTAATAATAAGCATGTCGGTCACCTTAAGTGTGCTACTAAAGTGAACTCATACCTACAAGCGTATCAACTTTTCTTGATAGGTTGACAGCGTTTTAATGTGCTAATAGCGCCGTCATAATAATATTTTAAATGTCGCTAAGACAACTTCTTGTCTCAAGGACAACATAAAAAATGTTGACATACATCATGGCTGTGTTAAAGTCAGATGTTATTGTGACGAGTTGTTAATACTAATTCAAAAACTAATTCGAAGAGGATTAAGTTTTTTATTGATATATTATAAGTAAGTAGTATGTTATAATAAGTAGTATTATAATAAAAAACCTGATTTTGTGCCGAGTTGTATTGTAGGTACTACGTCATGAAGTGATTGGTCTGGGTGCCTAGTGTGAGTTCAATTTGACATTTAAACACGTAAACAAAAACGAAAATTAGTATTGCATTGAAGCAGCGCCTTCTGGCGATATACGAGAAGAGTTAGAATTTCGCCATACAAATTTTTGCGTTTTCGTAAACGTAATCGAATGAATTCGGATAGTAAACTAAAGTCACGGTGACTTTGAGGTGCGCGAACCAACCACACAAATCTCGTTACGTTAACGTGATCTAATCTATATTATCATATCATTATATCATTATTACTATATATTATATCATTATTATTGGCTTAACTGAGTCCTCGCCTGCGGTAGGTACACGAGGCGGGAAGTACGTAGGCCTCTGCCACGAACACGAGCAACTTGCGACGCGCCGAACGGATTTCTAGTTCATTGCGAGCTATACAACGGCATTGCGCCGCCTAAACGAAACAGCAGGCATACATTTTCGCCGCGCCGTAGAAAGAGAGGGGGATACTTCCTCTCCTACGCCGCGCCGGCTGTCATCCGTCTTACGAATTTTCGATCAGGCCACGTGGCCTGACGGTCACGTGTCCTGACGCGAATTTAACATTTTTTACCCATTACAAAAAAGTGTACAACGCCGCTAAAGAAGTTTTCACTTCAAAAAAATAAAAATATTTTAATTTGTGCCATATTGTACCCATGTTGTACGGCAGTTAAATATGTGAGACTCACGAACCTATGTATAACACCACAATGATGTACCATATTTTGAACTATAAATAATTTATGAAAATTTATGATTTATGGCAATTAGCAATCACAAATAAAACAAATAAAACTCGCGCTCGTACACGATTTTACACTCGATGCAAAATAGCCCCGCTCAGTAGAACGCAATCACTACATATCTATGAGATTAATCTCAAAACATGACGATAAGTTGTTGTGTTCGCAATTTTTGTTGCAAATTCGCTGCTCTTGCGCAACACTGTGTCGCCATCTTTAACTGATTTAACCACTACTGTTCAGTTACTGCGCAATTTAATAGTATAGCTCTGTTGTTATGTGACGTTTTATATTTAGGAGCATAATGTCGCTTATTTATTTGATGATAAACGTGACACTGACACACACGTACTTTTGCATCATAGGTACATCTTAAGAGATATATTAGTTATCTTCTAAAATTATGAAATTCGATTTTGTAAGACTCCGGCTTATACCATGAATGCGTTATGGGACCATTTAACAGTGTTTTTTTAAACTTGGTTAACGCAACCTGAAGAGTTAACCTTTCCTGTAAAGAATAATCCCTCATATTTTGAATAGTAAAAACTTATACTTCCTGAGTCAATATTAGAAATGTATAAACCCCCTTTCTGCACTCAACTCTCTTCTTGCCAACAATCCTGAATGTGACTTGTTTGCGGATGGATGGCCGGATATATTGTTAGAATGTTTCCGTTATTGTGATTCCGTTTTAAAGTTATTCTATGTGAAATTGTTTTAATAATATTCTTTAATTCTTGTAATTGGTGTGGTTGAAATAGTTAAAGTAAAAATAAAAAAAATAAAAAAATAAAAAATAAAATAGAATAGAATAGAATAGAAATCATTTATTTGCCTTCATCTCAGCCAAAAGACGTCCACTGCTGGACAAGGCCTCCCCCAAATAATCATGGGGAGTATTTGCCGTAATCGCCACGCTTGGCAGGCGGGTTGGCGATCGCAGTAGTTTGAGGGTAACCTCAGGGAGATGCTGCTGCCCATCCTCTGGAATGGTCCGTTAGTCGGCTTTTACGACACCCACGGGAAGAGATGGGGTGGTGCAATTCTTTATCCCCGGCACCACACAGGGAATATTTGCCTTAAAACACGGTATTTAAGTTATCACAATATTAAAAACGGTACAGCATGTTTTGCCATTAAGATAGCATGCAAGTACATAATAATATTTAAATAAATTCTAAAACAGTATTACAAAAAAATTACAAATTACATTTTATTTAAATTACATTAGTTATTATTTTACTTTACATGTCCAGAAACTCTTTCATACTATAGAAATTATATACATTTAGCCATTTATATAATTTTGTCTTAAATTAATTTTAAATTTAATACTTTAATGTCATTACATTAGTCAATAGTAGTAGTTATGAAAATAGTCCTTACTAAAACTGAATCAACAAAATTTATTTGAAAACAGATATTATTAAACACTCAATTGACGTAACGACGGGACTGGCATGTAAATTGATTGATAAAAGGTCCCTTGCCCCGGTCACCTTCTCACACTGCACTCGTCACGCTCCTTTCACGCAACTGTCGTTTCCACCACCGTCTCCGTCGCCGTCCAGTGAAACGCCATAAACACCCAGCTGCATAGCAACCGTACCGCGTCGCTGTTACGGCGGTAATCAGCGCGGAAATATTAGAAAACACGCTGACACACTGCGAAAGGTGCGATCTCCATTAAATAAAGAGATCCATAGAAGGTAAGCTTCATATAAACGCCCTCGAGTAACGAACACAAGACCCTCGCGGCCATGGACCTCGGAACATTTTTTTTGAGAAAGATTACTAATTGCCGATTTGAAACGTTACATACATTTTGTATGAAGCAATTTATATTACACAGTGCATGATTCGTGTCCCGTCCGGACCACGTACACGGCCCGCCCCGGCACGGCCCGGTCTAATGAGAATCATCCCTAACCGCATACAAAAACCTTGTTGAGGCTAACTCTATAAAAACAAAAATTTTAACAAAAAAAGAAACCGACTCCAAAAAATTTCACTGATAAAATTGCACTAAAAAGTAAAAAATAAGCGTTAGACTTATACAGACAATAACTTTATTAAGAAAAAATATAGGTACAATTATTGTTATTTTTGGGGCCGGTGCCAGCCAACGAAGTTTTTGAAGCCGGTGCCAGTCCGCGTTTGTAGTTAAAATTTCATGCTTAAGATTGAATGTACTATTATGATTATAATATAGTATGTCATTAAATGTTTATGTTAAAGTTACCTTGGCTGGCACCGACTCCAAAAGTAACAATCATCATCATCATCATCTCAGCCAAAGACGTCCACTGCTGGACAAAGGCAACAATAATAGTAACAATAATTGTACCTATATTTTTTCTTAATAAAGTTATTGTCTGTATAAGTCTAACGCTTATTTTTTACTTTTTAGTGCAATTTTATCAGTCAAATTTTTTGGAGTCGGTTTCTTTTTTTGTTAAAATTTTTGTTTACTTTTCGTTTTTTAGTGATTCGTTTCGATCTATTTATCAAAAGCGAATATGGGTAGACCTACTAAACACGCTGCTCGTATGAGACAGCGCCGTTTAAATGAGACAAGCGAAGAAAACGAGAAACGCCTATCTCAAAGTAGGAAATCAAAAACTGAGTTCCGGTGCCTGTCTTCTTTTGCTTCGTCATAGTCGCTTAACTATCTTAATCGAGATATTTTATCGCCACCCGTGAAATACTTATCATTGAGGAGTTCCGATGGCAATCTGTGGTCTTTATCATCAGTTACACTTCATCAAATGATACTTTCTGAATGCAAATGCTTGATTTATTTCTGAAAATACCAAAATCGCGATAGGTATGCCTACAATATTCGAGGAGTTCCCTCAACTCCTCGAGGATCCCATTATCAGAACTGGACCAAATTAAAATGGGACCACACGGGAAGCACCAGCTTTTAAATAAAGAAAAAATCATCAAAATCGGTTCACTCAGTCGAAAGTTCTGAGGTAACAAACATAAAAAAAAAAAAAAATACAGTCGAATTGATAACCTCCTCCTTTTTTTGAAGTCGGTTAAAAAGGGTTTTAGCGCACAAGCAATTCAAGCTTCTACGGTTTTTGAGAGAGATTGATAATTGCCGCAGACGGCATTTTCAGCTTCACCGGGCTTGTTTAGGGGCGGCGAGAAACTTAAAGGGTTCCTCAAGCCGTGTGAAACGAATCAGCTTCGGAGGTTATCTAGAGGGAGCGGCATCACGCACTACTTAGTGCGTGTCCCCGTGCCCTACTAGATTCTCCGTGGGGTTCGGATCGGATCGGGGAGCGGAACAACCCGAGGGCGCCTGTAAAGGCTCGGACCTCGGCTCGGGTTGAGCGGGCCGTGGTGGAGGAGAGAAGCGACCAGGTACATATCTGTATGGTCGCTTCTCTCCCATTTATTATATTATATTCTCTCCCATACAGGTTGTAGATTTGCATTCCCGCCATAAATTTACAGCTGATCGTAATTGGTACACTTAATGACTAAAAAACACTTTTAACACGGAGAAAGTAATAAGGAACCGATTGATTAATAAAATGATCTCAGTGTAAATTAAAATAGCGACCGTCGACTGACGAGAATAGGGGTGCAGACCGTAGTAGGTACATAAGAGCGCAGCGGGCGGACATTAAGTCGATGAACTTACGTAAACTTGTAGGTACTATTATGTATTCTGTGGTAAAGTGGCTTACTCTTACGCATAAGTATACTTTGTTGCAATAAACTATTATTAGGTACTTACTGATCATGTTTAAGATACTCGCAGGTACTGCTCAAAGTGGGCACCTTCACGTTCTATGCACAAATGAGCACGGCGCCTTGAGTTTCTAGGTAACTTTTGCAGCACACTACGATTTGACCTTACACTCTCAAAAGCCATTAAAATATTTTGTTTTAATTGCACAACACTCGTGATTTCGTCTTTATAAACCATTCTTTTTATGTCTCCCCACAAATAAAAGTCACACGGAGTCAAGTCTGGCGACCTCGGAGGCCAGGGCACTGGCCCACCTCGACCAATCCACTGGGTTCCGAACACTTCGTCCAAATAATCGCGCACTTGGCGTCCATAATGCGGAGGCGCCCCGTCCTGGTGGTAAAAGAGATTCCGGTGAAGAGCTAGTGGCACGTCGTCAAGCATTACGTCAACTACGTGCTGCAAAAGTTGCAAATACGAGTTGCTGTTGAGATAACCCTCGATGAAATAGGGCCCGAGTAAATGTCCACCAACAATGCCAGCCCACACATTGATGCTAAACCTATGCTGGAACGAATCTTTTTTGGTCTTATGCGGGTTCTGTTCGCGGTGAGCCCACCAATGTTCATTGTGGACGTTGTAAACACCGATGCGCGTAAACATACACTCGTCCGTCCATAGAATGCTGGCTTCTCGGTGTTCTAGTACCCAGTGACAAAAAGTGACCCGGGCGGCATGATCTTGCTCGTTCAATTCTTGAACTCTTCTGAAGTGGAACGGGTGCTGTTGCTCCGACTTAAGAAGCCGCCAGATTGTTGTGTGGTGGACATTGAAGTGGCGGCCAGCATCACGAGTACTGGCACGTGGTTCCCTCTCGAAGTATTCGAGTATTTGCTCTTGCAAAACGACTGAGAGGCCTACACTGCCGCGACCCTGCGCATGTCGAGGAACGTTGAACTGGCCACGATCCCTCTGTCGTTGCGTGGCAGCAAGCATTACCTCGCGCGATGGAGTTGGTCTGTTTGGAAACATTTCCACAAACATGACCACGGCTCGGCGTAGACTGTTCCCACTAATTGCGTATAATCGCACCATCTCCACAAGTTCTACGTTAGAATAATTTTCCGTCATTTTACTTTTTTTACACACACAAACAACACACCTAAGAACACGTTTCGCTCCAAATTCGCTAGGGCTAAGAAATGTGTCACTCGTTCGGGGTTGCGCGGCACACTGGCTTTGATGCGTGCGGCGTGCGCCCGCCGCCCGCCGGCCGCCGGCGCTCGCCGCGCCGACAAAGCTGCGGGCGCGCCGCGAAGCTCGAGCTTGTTGCTACCTACTCGTGGTCGGGTGAGCGGGCGTACGCGAACGAGCGTTTATTTTTTAGTGCTACGCAGACGTGCGATTCGTATTTACAGATTTTGAAAATATGATTATTATTTTTTCATATTTTTTTTATAATTTATTTGTAATAAGTATAAGCAATACGACTGCTGCTATGAATATGGCGTGAATGCAAATCAACAAGTTGTATATTTCTGTCCCATTTCACGAAAGCACTCCCACACATTGCTTTACAGAAAGCGAGCGGATAGATGTTACACATCAAAAAGCTTTATTACTCAATTACATTTTACATGGTATTGAGATACCCCAGTAAACAAGTAATGTAATACTCGTATTGCGGAAAATACATACATACATACTCTGACGTCTTCTCCCGAAAAGGGGTTTTATATTTTATTTTTATTTTATTTTGTTCAGAACACCAACAGCACTTATACAATATATGGATACATTTCTATAAATCTACTTAGCTATTAACAGGTATTCGCATATGGAAATTAAGATGTACATGGATCACGTTCTTTACAGAGTAGTATATAAAAATTATAATAATATGAAAACTAAACAATAATAAAACTAAAGTGATATAAAAATATAAAAACTAACAGAAATAAAACATGTTATGTGACGGCAGCAATTATGGAGTGGGGGTTAAAAAACTCTGAAGTAAAAAACTTAATCAAATTATTGGGTTTTGTCCGAAACAATTCCAACTCGCTGCCGCTTCTTGACAGGTCATTGAAGGAAATACTCGCTCGAATAAAGAAAGAGTTACGGCGATAATTAGTATAAACTCTGGGTATTGCTAGTGGTTGAGTTCGTCTAACCGGTAATTTGCGTGGTACCCAGATGTTAACTTGCTCCAATAAAGAAGGGCAATCAATAGTACCACTCGCAATTTTTAACAGACTGATTAAGTCAATTACTTGTCGTCTTTTCTCTAAAGGTAAGAAATGATATCTCCTACACCTCGTCTCATATCCATGATCCACTATTCTACATTTAAACTGCAAATATCTTAAAAATCTTTTCTGTATGGATTCCATTCGGGAAATATATATATTATATTGTGGATTCCAGACCGCCGAGGCATACTCAAGGATACTACGCACGTAAGCGCAGAAAAGTACCTTTATCGGTTTTATAGATTTAAATTCATGAGTTGATCTTATAATGAAACCGAGAGATTTTGAGGCTTTTTTAACTACGTAATCAATGTGTTTGTCAAATAAGAGTTTTGAATCTTGTATTAGACCAAGATTTTTTATAGATGTGATGTTAGAAAGTGGCTGATTATTAATGACGTACGGATAATTTATAGGCTTAGGTTTACGAGAAAAAGTCATTGCATAACATTTGGAAACATTTAGATCTAGTTTATTTTGAGTACAGTATTGCACGAAATTATTTAGATCACATTGTAGTTGATCACAGCTGATGGAACTCTTTACAGACATGAAAATTTTAGTGTCATCTGCGTATAATAAAACTTTGGCGTATTTGAAGCACAAGGCAATGTCATTGATGAATATGACAAAAAGTAATGGCCCTAGCAGCGATCCTTGTGGCACACCAGAAGGTATTGGCATCCAAGCAGATGTGAACCCATTTATTGCAACCGCCTGAGATCTATTACTGATGTACGACAAAAACCACCTGTACAAGTTACCGTGTATACCAGATTTGTATAGTTTTTCAAGAAGTAGCAGGTGGTCAATGCGATCAAAAGCTTTGCTGAAGTCAGTAAATATACAATCGACCTGCAGACCTGAGTCCATGTGTGATGAGACGTAATCATTAAATTCCAACAGATTGGATACAGTAGACCTTTGCCTTAAAAATCCATGTTGTTCCGGAGTAAAAGATGACTTCAGTGCAGCATAAACCTGACAGTAAACAATTTTCTCAAATATTTTGGCAAAGATGCATAATTTAGATATAGGTCTATAGTTTTTAATGTTAGAACGGTCACCGCTTTTATGCACAGGCGTTACGAATGCAGACTTCCAAACTGTAGGTACAGCACCTTCATTTATTGATCGATTAAAAATGATATAAAGGGGAGAGACTAAATTATCTACACACTGCCTTATGAAGAATGGGCTTAGACTGTCCGGCCCGGCACCCTTGTTTAAATTAGTGGCTTTCAGCAATTTTTCGATCTCTTTGGGGTTAATATTTATGTTACTTAAGTCAGAACTGTTTTGGTACTGATTGTCAAGGTTAGGCGAACTACTGTCAGCATTGGGAGCGAGGAAGGTTGACTGAAAGTATTCAGCAAATAAGTTGCAAACAGACTCTCCAGTATCAGCAGCGCGATCATCATATTTCATCACAGACGGTAACGCGTGTGAAGATGTATTTAGTGATTTAGTATAAGACCAGAACAAGCGAGGGTTGCTTTTAACAGATTTTTCCACCTTATCTATGTATGACTGATAACATTCCTTTTCCAACCTTAGCGCCCGGTGTCTTAGAAATGAGTAAGTATCATAATCATAATTATTACCATATTTTTTGAATTTTTTTAAATATTTATATTTCTCTTTTAATACCTTTTTTAAAGCGGAATTGTACCAAATTGGAAATGTGTTACCAGAAACAACTTTGTGAGGTATAAATGTATTGCGCAGTTCAGTTAAAATATGGTAAAATTTATCAACACAATCATCAATAGAACCAGTCAATAAGACGTCATTCCATGAAATGATCGATAGACTTGAGTAAATTTCCTCTTAATTTCCCATTTTGTAGTTAAACAAGGATCGCTTATTTAAAGTTAAATAACTGGGTATGTCTAACATTAACTCTATGCAGATTGATCTATGATGAGGATCCTCTGGAACTAGGGGATGGTCACTGGGATGCACACTTATTTGATTATTACAAAAAACTAGATCCAATAATCTGTTGTTGATATTTTGTATGTTATTGTATTGGTCGAGATTACATTCAACAATTGTATCCATAAAACTAAGCTGACCTTCACTGAGCACACCCGTAGCTTCCAATTGGCCATTATCCAGTAAGTTCCAACTAATATTTGGCATATTAAAATCACCTAAAACCATAAAAAGATCATTGGGAGCCGCGTGATAGTTGTCCCCAAGCTTATTCGTAAAGTTATTCAATTGGATATTGACCGAGTTACCACATCCCTGATTACATAGATATAAAGTGCAAAGATGTAACGTGGTAAGCCGACCTCTAGTACGAAATGATAGGGTGACCCAAATATCCTCTGCAGACGAGCGCCAGGCCGGCTGGTCGGCGGCGGCGAGCTCCCGGCGCACAGCCACTAGCACGCCGCCACCGTACCGCTGCCCGGTGGCGCAGTAGTCGCGGTCACGCCGGAACACTATATATCGCTCATCAAAAAGTTCACTATTCCCAATGCCATCCAACAACCAAGATTCCGTTATGGATATTATATCAAAGCTATTCAAGGCTACATTTCTTTTTAATAAATTGCTTTTCGTGCGCAGACCCCTAGCATTCTGATAAAAAATATTAATATCGTATTTTACGGTAAACAATCACTAAACTGGATATAGCATAATTGGTTTTGGTTTTGGTCTGGAATTCACAACACCCACAGATAAAAAGCAAAAAAGCATTACAAAAACGAGATATAGGAAAATTCATTGAAAAAGCTATAGTATTTATAAGGTTAATTAAACGACAAGCGTTATAGCCCGTAGGTATAGATAGCACGCAAGCAAAGAGCAATATTTTATTTGTGGCAAAAATATTACGATGACCTACCCAAAGCAATGTGCAACGGAAAAACGTCTCTAAGCGCATACAATTACGGCAGCCATCAACAAACGAGAGTTCACTAATTATGACCAGCGAAAGCGGGTAGCGAGTTACGATAGGCAATACAAAAGAGTCAGGGCTTCCCACATAGCGGGCGCAACCATCACAGTACATGCAGAAGTTAGAACTAAATTTTGAATAACATGCAGACAAAGCATTTAATACTTGAAACAATAAGTACTTAACAAATTTTAATGCTTGGAGAACTTTAAGAGATCTTTTTCCGATTTTATCCGGAAGGTTGGCGATGTGTCCGATTTCCTGACCAAAATCTTGCAATGCTTTATCCACACATATCTGAAGTTTTTTTCCTTGGATAGATCTTTTGCTTTCTTAAGAAGAGACTTATTATATAGCATCAAAATCACCAATTTTGAGTAAACTCGCCGTTAGTGATCTGACGCCACATGTAGCATAATCAAAGTAGGGCTCCGAGGTGGAATAGATGACGTCAGTGATGGGTTGCAGCCGACCACCTGATGTGCGAGCATCTTGGAACCCTTGTCCCTTAGCCGGCTCTTACGACATGCACGGGGAGTTATGCAGCTGATAGATTATTTTCAAGTCCTAGACCAGCATGGGATAATATTAAATCATCATCATCATCATCATCTCAGCCAAAAGACGTCTCAGACAAAGGCCTCCCCCAAGGATCTCCACAACGACCGGTTTTGTGCTCGTCGGTCCACCTTGTTGGAGGCCTGCCCACACTGCGCTTTCCAGTACGCGCGGTCGCCACTCCAGGATTATCCCGCCCCAGCGGCCATCAGTCCTGCGAGCAATGTGCCCTGCCCACTGCCACTTGAGCTAAATAGTTAAAGTAAATAGCCTATACCATATCTACCAATACCTATACCACTATCCCACTGCTGGGCAAAGACCATCATTGAAATCAAGTCATCGCTGCAATGGATGGGTATTGGCTTAGTCACCACGCTTGTCAAGTGCGGGTTGGTGATCAGTGATCCTGATCACAAATGCATCGAAAAATCCGAAACGCACTCTCAACTGACCTAATTTGAAGGACTTTTGGACCTTGATAAGCGAACGCTTCACTTCGAGAGCATATCGTAAGAGCCGACTAAGGGACGAGGGTTCCAAGATGCTCGCACATCAGCCGATCGGCTGCAACCCATCACTGATGCTATCTATTCCACTTCGGAGCTCTGCTTTGATAATGCTAAATATGGCGTCGGGTCATTAATGGCTGGTGTTCGTGAGGGAACATAAATGAAAATTGATTGTTGGTAAAAATGAGGTTTATTGAAATTATTACACTTTTGTACAGAGCTATATCGACCGACCGTGACGGGAATCCAAAATGAAGGGAGTGAGAGAGTATGAACCACAGACCACATCGTCTATGAATCATAGACAACATAATACCACAGAGTATATTACATTGAATATTCGTTCTGAACTCAGAATAATAACTAAAGCTATAGAAGGAAGGTTAAAATAAAAAACGTGCAACTATGTTTAGTTCCGTTCTATCTTATGGCTAGAAAAGGAGATTGGAGTGCGACAAATAGTTGCCACTTAGTTTTATTTTTTGTATTGTTATGTCATTCGGTCATCAGAAAAATTTAATCTCGAGTCCTTTTGCCCGGCCAAAATCATACATTGATTTAAAAGCTGACCACCTAGATTCATTAGTTAAAATAGTGCGGAATGATGAATTTGTGTTGTTATTTTAGTCCGGTTTCTATAGCTTTAGTTATTATTCTGAGGTTCTGAACAGCTGGTATACTCAAAATTGGTGATTTTGATGGTTTGTCTATCCTTTTTTGGGAGGAAGATGTGAGAGTGTGTATGTACAAGGCTTCTGAAGGACAAAGACTTAAATGAGGTTCAAAGGGCTCCCGAACCTTTTTCCTTGTTTACCATAATCGCTATTGTCTTACTAAACATCTTTATACTGAGTTCGTGTTTAGCTTGTTAACAAGGAAAAACTGTGAGTCAGTCTACAGTTGAGTCAACTTAGTGTGGTTGTTGTATCCAATATTATTTGTACAGACGCCTGCACATCAACCTATCCAAAACTGTCAAATTCCTTCAATACACTTTAAATCATATACTTCTATTGAAGAAATTTGACAGTTTGTGGTAGGTTGATGTGCAGGCGTGTGTACTTGTTGAAATTGAATACTTTATAAGTAATAGCGAGGGAGAGAGCTATGCTCGGGGTTTCTCTGCGTGATCGAATCAGAAATGAGGAGATCCGCAGAAGAACAAAGGTAACCGACATAGCCCGAAGAGTTGCTAAGCTCAAGTGGCAGTGGGCAGGACACATTGCTCGCAGGACTGATGGCCGCTGGGGTGGGATAGTCCTGGAGTGGCGACCGATAACCGGAAAACGCAGTGTGGGCAGGCCTCCAACAAGGTGGACCAACGATCTGGTGAAGGTCGCGGGAAGCCGCTGGATGCGAGCAGCACAAAACCGGTCGTTGTGGAGATCCTTTGGGGAGGCCTTTGTCCTGCAGTGGACGTCTTTTGGCTGAGATGATGATGATGAGATGATAAGTAATAGATCTACTTGCGTTTCTGTGGTAGGCAAAAGACTTGACTCCACACGTTATGCGGGAGCAGATTCCAGAGTGCCTAATGTGTGTTTTGTTTACTATCCGTTTTCATTCGATTACGTTTACGAAAACGAAAGTTTGTATGGCAAAATGTTAACTCTTCTCGTATGCCGCCAGGAGGCGCTGCTTCAATGCCATACTAATTTTCGTTTTCGTAAACGTAATCGAATGAATACGGATAGTAAACAAAACCAGAGTGGACGTGAGTGCGGCAACAGTGCCGTGACCTTGAATCGACGTACCGAGCTGTACCTACCGGCTAGGGTTGAGTCACACATAGTTAATTTATTATTGTGTGAATTTGGGTGTCTTTTATATTGTAAACTTACCTTGTTATATCTGTCGGCAAAGTAAAAAAGGACAAACTGGGATTATGGTTGTGTGTGTTGAGACATCCTCATACACAACAGGTTTTTTTTCCCTTATAATATGCAACAAAACTCGCAATCGCGACACCCAAATCAAGAAAAATACGTGTATACTGATCGGCAGCGCTCAGTGACATACTAGTTATTCTCCGTTACTACAGCAACATACGCTGCCCGATCCGCGTTTGCGGGGACAGCCTGCATCATCGCGTCCGATTCGTTTATTTGACCGCCCTATCCATGGGCTAGGCAGGTGAAATATCTCGGTGTCACCCTCGATAGGAAGCTGACGTTTGCACCCCATCTCAAGATCGTCCGTAATAGGTCGGTTATTCCACCTTGTAGGCAGGCAGAGTAAAATGTCCCTTAGAAATAAGACGACAATTCACAAAGCCTGCATCCGCCCAGTCATGACCTACGCTAGCGTAGTTTTCGCGCACTCTGCGCCCTCCCACTTGTACCCCCTACAAACCCTACAAAACCGCTTCATGCGAGGTGCGACGGGTTGTCCGCATTACGTTCGTAATGTAGACCTCCATCGCGACCTCGACCTCCCTACAATCAAAGACTTTATCAAGGACGTCTCCCGACGTTACTTTGATAATGCCCCCCACCACCCTAACCCGCTTGTTGTGGCGGCCGCCAACTATAACGTTGAAGGCCTTCCCGCAACAAGACGGTACGCGTCTAGGCGTCCTAAGCACGTTCTAAACGACCCCGACAACCCAATTACAGTTGCGAACGCCCCCCCGCCCGATCCTCCAAATGACAGCACACATTTACAGAATACACTAAACATGCACACTACTTTAGGCCCAAGACACCGTACTCGTAGAACAAGGGTACGAAGAACCGGTTCACACGCGCTCTACGCCAGGCACATTCATGTGCCTGGGCGCTCCTCTCCTCCTCCACGGCCCGGTCTACCCAAGCCGAGGTCCGAGCCTTTAGAGGCGCCCTCGGGTGGTTCCGCTCCCCGATCCGATCCGAACCCTTCGGAGACTCTGGAAGGGCACGGGGACGCGCACTTTTAAGTGTGCGATGCCGTTCCCTGTAGAAATCCTCTGAAGGTGATTCGTTTCAACACGGCTTGAGGTACCCTTTACGTACCTCGCCGCCCCTAAAACAAGCCCGGTGAAGCTAAAAATGCCCCTCGGCAATCAGCAGTCTCTCTCCAAAAAAAGAAAAAAAAAATCATCGCGTACTCCTTTCCCGTGCTTCTTTCCGTGTGCTAATGTAGGTGAACTACGAGCTTGTTTGCGTGTGTTTCGGAGCGCTTGTATGAAGTTGCCGCACTCTTGTTCACTCTGTTGCCGACCCGCAAGTTGCTTCTTCTCACCTCGATTAAAGGACCCCACGTTTTAGAAAGGAGGGAATACGTGTGAGCATTCCACTTTTTCGTATTGCGACCTTTACACGCTCTTTTTAAAAAACCCCGTGCTGTACTCTGATGAGAATAGTAAACAGCCTAAGTAATTTTGTCCCACTTGCTGGGCTCAAAGGCCTCCATCATTGAAATCAAGTTATCGCTCCAAATGATGGGTACTGATTGGCTAATCACCATGCTTGCCAAATGCGGGTTGGTGATCACAAACTCGGGCTATGTATCGGAAACAATCCGAAAATACATATTTCTTTTGCCCGACCTTGGAATTGAACCCGGGACCTTGGTGTGGTATTGGGCCGAGCGCTATGCCACTCGGCCACCGAGGTGTTACCTCTCCTGTCTGATGAGAATACCTTTGATTAAATAAAATACGAGATAACTTGCGTAAGAGCTCAATGGTGCAGTGGCTGCGATTGCTAAGTTAGAAACTTTTGCAAAGGCCGGTCCATAAATTTATCATATCGAGCTCCTCTGTGCTTCGGAAGACACGTAAATCGGTTGGTCCCGGCTGTATTACCAGTCGTTAGCAGCTACCAATCCGCACTGGGCCCGCGTGTTGGTAATGGCCCGTTTTCCCTATCATATAAGGTTCGTTCCTAGGGTTGAATTTGAAGAAAAAATAAAGTATTTTCCAAATTTATTTATTTAAGCGTTGCGTTTCGTTTCACTTCACCTGAGTCTGAGTACAATTCAGTAGTTCAGAAATTAAGTCAACAGGAATATTCCGTTCAAACGCACGCATTAGTCGGAAATAAAGTATTTTCCATACTTTATTTTTATTAAAAAGAATACCTAAAGCTGGCGTTGATGAAAACTTGCCACCGTTAACTATGTTTCATTAGGTGCATTCCGTTTTATGCTAAATAAGTTTATAGTATCTTTTGGTCTCGCAATGTTAGGTTAGGTCTGGGTTTAAAAACCTGTATAATGGAGTCCCATTAAACATGTGATGGTTTGTTACGGTCATGGATCATCCTGGCGGCACGTAGGGGAATTGCAGGAGTTTTAAATGGGTATAGCCTCCTTACCCATTTTAGAGTCCTTCCCTATTGTGTCTCTTCCGATGCTAGTGGTATGCTTAATGCATTTGTAACCAGTACCCATAAATATAAAGAGAGGTAATTTACGTATATAAACTTCATTTCAATGTCAAGTGTAAGCAAACCGAACACTTTTCTTTAATAGCCGTGTCGAGGTGAAAATACTGCCATTCCGAAAATAGTTCAGCAGATTAATTGCGCAGACTCTGCCGCGAACACTGTCCAGAAAGTGATGGCACGCAAAAAACCAAGCGTTCGGTGAAAGCGGATCTCCAAACTAATGGGCGGCGCAAGTTGGGAGCGATCGATGCGATTGGTTGTAAGGCCTTGAACTTATTTATTTATTTATATAAAATGACAATACAAACTTACAGCTGTATGTACAGCCAACACGCTTAGGATAGGATATCACATCAAATAAATAGTAAATATGTAACAAATTATTATTATCAACTAAGATAAATGTAGTATTTCTACAAATATATCCGCATCTTAGACTTTTGTAAGAAAGGTGTTAAGGTGGTAGACCGCTCGAGTCGAGTCCTGGGACTGTTGCAAGCATGTCGCGTGCGCAGATCACTTGGAGTCGCGAACAAATGGTGCTTTACCACAAAACAAGGGCTAAATTTAGACAATGCTTAAAAGATGCCGTCACTTTTTAGCTAATAGTTTTAGACAGACATACAATATTTTAAACATTGTTTAACTTTAAACACTGTTTCGTTGTAAGAGGGTTGGTGTTGTCGGCAACTATGATACCGATACTGAAGCTGTTAACAAAGAAAATATAGAACTGCCTTTTTTAATTAGTTTATTTTAAAGCTTTATAAAATGCCTGATGGAATGGAAGAGGGTAGATCGTTTTGTCTGCTCATAATCAACCACCCGCAATAACTTCAGTACATCCGTGATCATGGTGCATGCAACTGTGCCGAAATATCGGATACTCAAACACTACAATAAACATGGTAATAATCCCGTTAATAATATTTATTCTAATGTCTTTTTTATGTTTCATAACTGAATTATATTTGCTTGATTAGCCTTTGTCGTAATCTAGCGTGTTCCGCCCGCCGCCTGCGCTTGCGCCGCACAACACCCGCATAATGCGCTCACAAACACTCGCTATCCATGTAACGTAAGCTATTCGCGTCGGCACGTGCTTTGTTTTATGAAGCTATTGAATCTAAGATTTTCTGTACAATAACCTCGGTAAACTTACATGGCTATTAGGGCGACGCACCGCTAAACAGTTAATCTAATATGGAGCGTTTGCGCCCCGTACCATAACAAAAACTGTTTTTTTCCTTCAAATTTAAACTACAAATAAAAAAAATGAACTAGCATATTGAAGTGTGTGTTAAGACTAATCGTTTCGATTAATCCATTAAGAAAATTTAGATGCTTGAATCGGTCTGGTTTGCCTGTAAAATGCAAATCTATGTTTTAAAAGAGGTTACTTTGATATTTTTTTTTGTTTATAAAAGTTGACAAATCGTGTTTCTGCAACTAGCAAAATCAAGATCCCCGCCACGTAAATTTCCAATGCGTCGTAAACAACTATGAAATAAAAAGTCATTTCATAGCAGTTTAGCGCGTTAGTTAATATCAAGAGTAAAGACTCTTGATATCAGGCTAGGCGTAAGCACGTTATCATTAGTAGACTTAAAAATATGAAACAGTCTTGGACTAAGGTCCCGGCTTCGATTCCTAGAATTACATTTTTATACTTTGTTTAGTTGGTGATATGGTAAGCCCGCGTGGTTAGCTACTCACCACCATTTTATCTAGATGTGTCGCCATAACATCAATGTTAGTGACACTTAGAGATAAGATAGCCTCAGTGGTTGAGGATTCCAGTTGTAGTGTGCTTTTACCTTGAAGGTCAAGTCCTTACTTGTGATGAATAAAAAAATAAAATAATACGGGAGTATAAAGTGTGTATCATTGTCATCGTCTCTAGCTCATTTTATGTCCCCACTGCTGGGGCACGAGCCATCCCTATGGATGTTTACACCACAGGAAGAACTCATGCTAGCCTGGTACTTCAACCGCCTCACGGCCTCACCCTAAGTAAGCTCACGCTAGGTTACCAGGTATACCTCCTTGTGGGTTATGATAGCCAGGTAATTTTATGTTCCCACTGCTGGGGCACGAGTCTTCCTAGATAGAAGACAGGGAGAACGGGCCGTAAACCACCACGCGGGCCCAGTGCGGTGCGCTGGTTTTTAGCGACTGCTAATGCAACCGGGATCAACTGCGCTACATGCCCTCCGAAGCCGACAGAGGAGCTCGAAATGAAAAAAAAATTGGGTCATCCATCCTATGGCCGGCTTTTGCAATAGTTGCTTTACCTTGGCAATCGCAGACTGGGCGCGTTTAACACTGTGCCATCGAGCTCTTCAGTGTATTCGCAAAAAAACCAGAGGAAACAACGCATGATGTTTTTGTCACAGATTGCCTGTTATTTTACAATATCGCTTCAAGGTTCCATCACACCACTGCAATTATATTTAATTAAATAACCACATCACCAATTACATACCGACAATAACAATTTGCCATAAGATCCGAGCTCTTAGGACAGCTGTCGACTTGAGCAGTAAATTAAGCGATGCGTTGAAATCATAAAACATCGCTTTACATTTAGCGCGTAACGAAAATATTTTTTTTTAGAGAGCCCTTTGTTTAACTTTTTTTACGTCTAAGTACGTCTTTGAGAATAGTCACTTAATGATAAAACAATATTATTTAGTAGAAAAGTCATGTGCAAAAACGACAAATTGATAACTTCTCTTAACTTTATTATCACACAAAAACAATGGCTCCGACTTTGAGCAGCAACCGTGAGAAATATTTACTTCAAACTTTTCTATGGACAAGTAAGGCTTGTTCGACGCATCTGAGGCCCACCTACTTCCGGTGTCAGTGTGACGTGCTAATTTTGGGACACCCTGTATATTGCACAAAAAACAAATTTGTAAATTTTCATCATTGTAATATTAACCTATATCTCACAAATAAATAATTCTGATTCTGATTGATGAGACTTTTTGGGGGGAAAGTGAAGAGACATGTCTGCGGTATTATAATATTTTCTAAAATTTGTGTTATGTCGAATATTAATGTGAAATAATGGTGGATTATTAACCGAAGTGTTCGTAAGCGTGCATGAGTGTTGGCAAATGAAACAAAACGGTGCAACGTCACTTTTCAAATTATCTCTAAGTCCACGTGAGGTCCTAATAAAGCCCCACATTTTTACTGAGATACTCAAGGGGTGGGGGGTATATAATTTCTCAGTTCTCACTTCTATATCACTCATCAACATCGTACAGGAAGGAAATATTGTTTATTTATAGGTATAACTTGTAAGAAAAATTACTTTGACACTGGCTAAATGTGCTAATCGCACGAAGCCATTAACTAAAGGAAAGAAAGCATAGCTTTAGATTTGGTAGACTGCGATTATCTCTGACTTTACAATAGACAGTGTACCTAACGCACATCGCAATTATTATTTTGTAACTAGCTTCTGCCTGCGGCTTTGCTTGTGTGTTTTATGTTACTCGGTCTATCACGAAAGTCTTTATTACTTACCTTGGGGAATAGAATGATATATAAACGATAGAAAGTAGCTTTAAGAGGGAATGCTAAGGTCGACTAAATTGAAAAATATGTAAGAAAAGTAGACAAAATCAACGTTTCGTAGTTATTATTTTAGTATACATTAATTTTATCTTTCTGTACTTCTGTTCCATATTAACTTTAACTATGCCAAATCTCATACATGTGCACGCAATGCGCTTAAAATAGTTTTTTTTCTATTTTTCTTTTAAGGAGATAAAATCTATATTATAATATTATAAAGCTTAAAAGTTTGTTTGTTTGAACGCGCTAATCTCAGGAACTACTGGTTCGAATTGAAAAAATATTTTTTTGTTGGATAGTCCATTTATTGATAAAGGTTTTAGGCTATATAACATCACGCTGCGACTAATAGGAGCGAAGCATCAGTGAAAAATGTTGCAAAAACGGAAGCCTAAAAAATTAAAAATGCTGCCGAAAGTCACTATTCCACGCGGACGAAGTCGCGAGCACAGCTAGTGTATTATAATTATAAGAAGGTTTACACATTCTAATCTATTGATTCATCAACGATGTAAAACTTCCGCGTAAACGGTTATTTTAACTAGTTTCAATAATGTAGTTTCATTGATTTTGAATTAATCAATGATGACTAATATTTATGACGTAACTTATAGTAAGACTAACATTGATGATAAGGCCGAGGGTGGAAGCGCACTTTACCGTGAGGTTACTTATTTATTTTATTTTATTTATTTTTGGCACGGTAACCGAATACAAATCAAAATATATAATTTTTTACTTACAATGATATTTCTAAATTTGCATTTCAGTAACAACCGAGCACAACATTTTAATTATATTAAAATAAAGAGAAAAAGAAAGATATAAAAGTGCCATTTTTAATACACAGTCTTATTTCATAGTAAGAAGCAAGCCAATACTTTCAGAACATTAAAATTTTGATACTATTTATGATGAAATATATCAAGGTCTCTACATAAAACATTAAATTTTCGAAACATCCGTATCAATGGGCTATGATGTGATAGAATAGAATAGAATAGAATAACATTTTATTGACCACAAACAGATTGTACATGACATTTAAAAAAATAAAAATAAAAAATAAAAAAGTTTAAGAATAGTATAAGAATAGGTACGTCATCTCAGCCAAAAGATGTCCACTGCTGGACAAAGTTCTCCCTCAAGGATATGAGGGGTATTTGCCGCATTAAGTTCAAGGTCTATTGGGAAAATTTGACAGTTTGTGGTGGGTTGATTTGCAGGCGTGTGTACCTATTCTCCCCTGTGTGGTGCCGGGGATAAAGAATTGCACCACCCCATCTCTTCCCGTGGGTGTCGTAAAAGCCGACTAAGGGACCATTCCAGAGGATGGGCAGCAGCATCTCTCTGAGGTTACCCTCAACCTACTGCGATCGCCAACCCGCCTACCAAGCGTGGCGATTACGGCAAATACCCCTCATATCCTTGGGGGCCTTTGTCCAGCAGTGGACGTCTTTTGGCTGAGATGATGATGAATAATATATATATATATATATTTTAAATGTAATATTAATTTTAATTTTAATGGAATTCTTAACATTTCATAATTGTATTTTAAAATCGAATGATCTAGTATTTTTATTATTACTAATTTAATGTTTTGATCAAATACTTCTTCTCAAAACATATTTACTAATTTTTATTATTTTTATTACTTTTGATTATTATTATTATTTTTAAATGCTTTCGTGTAACATCACACTAATATTATAAATGCGAAAGTTTGTGTGTATGTATGTTCGTATATTTGTTGCTTCACGCTGCAACGGATGGATGGATTTGGATGAAATTCGGCATACAGATAGTTTATAACCTGGAATAACACAGAGGGTAGTTTTATCCCGATATTCCCACGGGAATCACACTATAAATATACAAAAAACGACAATTTCATTTTCCAATAAAAAATTATTTGTTTGTTTTGTTGTCATGGAAACCAAAGAGAATTGAATCACTTGGTGGAAACTGTCAAAGCGGTACGAAGTACCCCGGCTCCACTAGTCTGTAATAAAGATTGCATTTGGAATGATCAACTATTATTGTATATAATGATTACTCATCTCATCAATGATTTAATGTTAATCTTGTTGATGTTAATAAATAAATAAATAAACATAGGATAAGTTACAAAAAACAAAATTAAATGTTGAAAAAGTTTCCACGATCAGGATTTGAACCTGCACCTTTCTGACATACCGGGTCAGGTGCTCTCCCAATTGAGCTATCGTGGTTCTAACCAAAAAAAAATTTTTTTTAACATTTTTGTTTTTGTAATTTGTTCGCAACAAAATTTGCGTTAAAAATTATATAAACAAAACAAAAACATTTTATATGATAAGTTTTTATTACTTACAATTTTTTTTATTAAATATGTTACACTTTAAAATGTTTGTATGGGCCATCGTAGCCTGAAATAAAGGATTGTTCTATTCTAATCATCATCATCATCATCATCATCATCATCATCACCAGTTCATTGTATGTCCCCACTGCTGGGACACGAGCCTTTCCTATGGATGGATAGGGAGAAAGGGCCATAAACCACCACGCGGGCCCAGTGCGGATTGGTGGTTGTTAACGACTGCTAATGCAGCCGGGACCAACGGCAACATGCATTCCGAAGCACGGAGGAGCGAGAGATGATACATTTCTGGTCACCCATCGGAAAGTTGCTCAGCACTCGCAGACCGGGCGCATTAACCACTGCGCCATCGAGTTCCTCTATAAAGCTATTCTAATATATACCCCTTATTCGTACGAAAACATAGCTTTAGTGCAATTGGTCTTACAACATTACACCATGCGTTTGTAACGCGCGAACCGGTTATAATAAACACGTCGTGGCGTTGACATAACATTGGTACGATTCGGCGTGTTTGGAGCTCCGTCATTATTGTATGTTATGGTTAACGCGGCTGCACGCGTCCCGGAACAATTTCAATTCAACACAAACAGTGGTAATTAGAACTGTTATTAAATACAGTCGTTAATATAGACTTTACGCTTCTTTTTTTGGAGAGAATTTGCCGATTGTTCAGACAGCATTTTCAGCTTCCCCGGGCTTTTTTGGGGGCGGCGAGAAACTTAAAGGGTTCCTCAAGCCATGTGACATGAATCACCCTCGGAGTTCTCGGCTCGACGTAAAGGGACTCGACATAAAGGGAATTTATCATATCTAGCTTCTCCGTGCTTAAGAGGCACGTAAAGCAATCTAGCCAGCCATATTTGCAAACATCTTAACATTGACATCTTCGCAGACAAACCACAGAAATTCAAGCGTCAAATGCGCGTCTAATGGCGTAATATTATATGCAAAAACATCAATAAAGCCGTTTCGCGTTCCGATACTGTGAGTGTAGTGTGTCGTGAGCAATTTCGAGTGAATAGTGACTTAGAAACCGGTGGTACGGACATCGAGCGCAAAAAACGACTAAGGAAGAGGGTAGATCGTTTTGTCTGCTCATAAAAAACTCACCCGCATTAACTTCAGTAATTCCGTGATCATGGCGCAAGCAAGTGTGCCGAAATATCGGATACTCATAAATAATAAACATGGTAAGAATCCCGTTAATAATTACTCTATTGCAACTGACCATGATAGTTTAAATAGTTGTAAATAGTTATATGTAAGTAGGTAATCATAAATTGTATTTGTTTTTTCGTTAATTGTATATTTGTTGTAAATAAGAATATTATTTAAATAATATTGTTAATTAAAATTAACAGGTGTAATTTTTATATTGTAATTCATGATTGCATTAAAGTTGTAATCCTGAACGCGTTCCTACTGAACGCGACTCAGAGAGAAAGAGAGGTATCAAATTCAAATTCAAAATTCAAATTCAAAATCATTTATTCAGTTTAGGCTACAAAAAGCTCTTATGAACGTCATTTTAAGCCATCGGTTCGTAAGTCTATCTACTCTGGGCGGGAGATCTTGTATTGAGAAGAACCGGCAAGAAACTCAGCAAGTGTCCAGCTCTTTTCTCCCTTACATGCTTATCATGCTATCTCACTTCTAATAAGAATCTAAGATTTTTGCGACTCACGGCGCGTGCGTTGTTCTTGTAATATTGGATTAAATCCACTATTCAGAGTTTCATTCAGTGCATCATCAGACTTGAGTGCTTCAGGACTTCAGGATCCATCAATAGTTTGGCTGCAGTCGGAGTGCGATTCGAACCCGCGAGCTCCGCGGTCCGACATTGTTGGATTTTTTACGTGTTGGGTTTAGCGGCTGTGAAAATCCGAGACGGAGATTCAGCAAGTATTACGGGCCTTCAGTTTACTCCATCGGACGCCACGACGCCCCACATTTACCGCAACAAATATATTTTAGTCCACATTGCATGCCGTTGCATCCTTTAAGTAAGATGACACTTAGCTTTAGTCCATTTAAATACAAAAACAACTTTGCTTGAATTTGTGTTAATTAAAAATAAATAAATAAATAAAGCTGCATTAGCAGTCGTTAACAACCACCAATCCGCACTGGGCCCGCGTAGTGGTTTTAACCCGTTCTCCCTGTGGTGTAAACATCCATAGAGATGGCTAGTTATGCAATGAGAACACGCTCATCGTGATGCTCATGTGAGCTGATGATGCTGTCCCACTGCTGGGCAAAGGCCTCCATTATTGAAATCATGTAATCGCTACAATTGATAAGGATTGGCTCAATCACCACCCTTGCCAAATGCGGGTTGGTGATCACAAACCCGGGGTATGCAACAATAAATCCAAAACACAATATATATATATTCTTTATTGCACAAAAAACGCACATACAGAGAACAGTTTACAAACAATGGTGAGCAAAGGTGGACTTATCTCTAAAAGAGATCTCTTCCAGCCAACCTAAGGTGGAATGGGAGCATCATGTTTAAAAGGAAGCGACAAAAGTGCAAACAAAAATATCTCAAATAAAAATAATATTAGGTACAATACATAAACAATACATGTACTACAATATTATTAAAAAGTACATAAACATACATAATAATACTACATAAATATTGAACATATACAATAATAATAATAAACATGGAATTATAAGTGCCTATTATTGCGATGACAAAAGTGACACAAAGTGATCCTTGACTTTCTTTTTAAAGGATATAATGGATGAATTATCTTGGATGTCCGTAGGAAGCCTGTTCCATAGCTGCGCTGCCTTGACTGCAAATGAATTTAAGAGGAAGTTGGTATTGACTTTAGGAATCTCAAGCGTCATTACTACTGTCTTTACAATATGCTCGACAAAGTAATACAGACGGATTCTTAGCAGATTCCTATACCACTGCGCAATACATGTGACAAGTTTGCTCTCTTATGAAATAGTACATAGACTATTGAGAATAGATTGTTTAAAATCCCTCTGGATCACAGGATTTCGTGTGTGTTTACCGTTTTGTTGGTACAAAAGACATCAACGAGAGCTTTTCTTTTTGTATTCTATTTTTTGCCTCGGAAAATCTAGTACCCGTAACTAGATTCTCCAAGGCTTTCAAATGAGACGAGGGCTAATGAATGAGATGAGGGCATCATCATCATCATCATCATCATCATCATCATCATCATCATCATCATCATCATCAAAATTCAAAAATTCAAAATTCAAAATCATTTATTCAGTTTAGGCTACAAATAGCTCTTATGAACGTCATTTTAAGCCATCGGTTCGTAAGTCTATCTACTCTGGGCGGGAGATCTTGTACTGAGAAGAACCGGCAAGAAACTCAGCAAGTGTCCAGCTCTTTTCTCCCTTACAGCGTCATAAATATTGGAAAAAGCCCTATCATAAAGGACACTTTCCATCACAAATAAAAACACAAAATGTAAAGGACAATCACAACATGTAAAAAAACACAAAAAATAAAAAATAACTAAATAAAATATTTAAGTCAGCAAAAACATAATTTACCAGTTTAATTTTTTACAATATCATACAGTACTAGTAAAAGTAAAAAAAAACTATAGTTAATAATAATAAAAATAAAACTAATTGTAATGTTCAATGCAACGCTATTTTGTTATCTGCAGGACACTATTTATAAGTAGTATTATGTATATGTTTTTTATTATAGCCAGGCTGTTTTATCTTCTAAATATTCTTTGACTGTATAATAACCTTTTTTTAATAAAGAAGACTTTACATGTTTTTTAAACTTATCTAAAGGTAAATCTAGTACAGTATTTGGTATTTTATTGTAATAGTGTATACCTTGCCCCAAGAAAGAACCAAGCACCTTCTGTAACCTGAACAGTGGCATTGCAAGTTTTGACTTATTTCTAGTATTAAAATTGTGTACATCACTGTGTTTAGCAAATGAATTGATATTACAACGTACAAGAACTATACAATTATAAATAAATTGAGACGCCACTGTCAAGACATCAATTTCTTTAAAAAGATTTCTTAAAGAAGTTCGTGAACCTAGTCTATAGATTGCTCTTACTGCTCGTTTCTGTAAAATGAATATAGTTTCAATATCAGCCGCTGTTCCCCACAGTAAGAGGCCATACGACATGACACTATGAAAATAACTAAAGTAAACTGTTCTAGCAGTTTCAACGTCTGTTAACTGCCTTATTTTTCTAATGGCATAAGCAGCAGAACTGAGTTTGCCGGCCAATTTCGAAATGTGAGGATTCCATTGAAGTTTTGAGTCAAGGGTTATACCTAAGAAAACTGTTGAGTCTACCAAATCTAATCGATCACCGTTTATTCTTATATCAGTTGGTTAATTTTTGACATTTGATAATTTAAAATTAATACATTTTGTTTTTTTAGCATTAAGCTGCAAATTATTAATAGTAAACCAACTGAGTACATCAGAGAGTGCTTTGTTTACATCGTCGTAATTATTCTTACACCTACTTACATTAAAAATGAGTGAAGTATCATCTGCAAATAATACGATTTCACAGAAGTTCTCTACAAAGAATGGCAAGTCATTAATATAAATCAAAAACAGAAAAGGACCAAGAATGGACCCTTGTGGAACTCCCATTTTTACATGAGAACCAGATGATTTAGTTCCATTAATATCGACAGTTTGTGTTCGAGAGCTAAGATACGACTGAATTAAATTTAGTGCGAAATCTTTGAGACCGTAGTAATTTAGTTTCATCACCAGAGTTTTGTGCTCAACGCAATCGAAAGCCTTGGACAAGTCGCAAAACACTCCAAGGGCGTTTTGAGACTTCTCCCAGGCATCAAATATATGTTTTAATAGAGCAACACCTGCATCAGTAGTAGAACGACCCTTTGTAAATCCATATTGTTTATTATGTAAAAGGTTGTTTATGTTAAAATACGACATCAACTGTTCCAATATAACTTTTTCATAAATTTTGCTTAGAGTTGGTAGTATTGAAATGGGTCGATAGTTAGCATCATAATCAGCCTTTACTAGTCGTCTTGTGCACGCCATCACTGAGCACGATCTGCGGCTACTCTCACATTCAAATTCATTCAACACCATAGTCTCATAGTAAAACAAAAGATGACAACGATTACAATATATTGTGAATATGAGACTCCCTGCTCTCTATCACCCAGGGGTCTTTTTGTCTAATTTCAACCTCTATCAAGATAGTTTTCAATTTGTCAAGTCAAGTCAAGTCAAATATTATTTATTCAAATAAACTTTAGAGAAGTGCTATGGAATCGTCCAAAAATTTTTTTACCTACTACCCATTCAGAACGTCTATTTTTTGGCTGTGGAGAAGAATGGGCGCAAGAAACTCCACAGCTTCAATATAATATGTAACGACATTTACAAAATTTTATGCTGTTACCAAGTTACACAGTTTAAAAGACCTTAACAATATTTTAAATTAGAAATACCTGTTGGAGTGATTGGAGCATTTTAAACCCATGCTGTTTTGTCTTCAATGTAATCAGACACTTTATAATAAGCTTTTTTATAAAGCTTTTCTTTAATGGTGATTAATTCTATTTGATATAAATTATTTATTAATTGTTGTAAAATAGTAATATGTCTTGTGTATTAAATAAATAATTTTATTTTCATTACAATTTAGAAATGTATTTTAAAAATAATTAATTCCGTTGCACGTCCATTCATTCATTAATTTGCTAAGCCCAAATGGGTATCATGTTGTACTGGAATACTATTGATGACTCTACCTTTGTATCACATTCATGAACAGCAATAAATACTTTGAACTTTTATATTTATTAATATCAAGTTTTTGGATATTATTTGGAACTTTATTGTAAAAACGTACACACAGGTCTTGACTTGCTTTGACATTTGAAAGCTATTCAAGAACTTTAAACTAATTCACAAGTGTCAGTGATGGTGATCGCGACGCGTTTTTGAATGATGTCGAATGAGCGACATCGTCAATTTGACATTTATTTGGAATCGTATATTACAATGCCATTGTCAGAATGTGCCGTCTATACAATGAACTGGTTGCACTTAATAACAACATCGACATATTTTCCATAAAAATACATAAATTTAAAAAAAATGTTTGGGAAATTCTCGGCTCGGCATCTCCCACTTATTAAGAAAACTTCATGAAGTTTATCTTCGTAAAATTTAAAAGTCACCATTAACCTAGAATAAGTTTACACCATTTCTATGTATTGTATATAATTAGTTTTTAATTGGATATAGTTGTAGATTAGGTAAACTTTAACATGGACTTATATTAATCGTGTTGTATACACATGTTTTAGATAGGAATTTAGCTCTTATACAATTTGACTATTTAAACTATCATGGTCACTTGCAATAAAGTAATTATTAACGGGATTCGTACCTATTATTATACCTATCCTTACGCGTCTGGAATCCAGTGATAAGTCTTCTTAAAAACTGCAAAAACATCAATAAAGCAACGGCTTTGTTTCGCGTTCCGATACTGTGAGTGTAGTGTGTCGTGAGCAATTTCGAATGAATAGTGACTTAGAAACCAGTGGTACGGACATCGAGCGCAAAAAACGACTAAGGAAGAGGGTAGATCGTTTTGTCTGCTCATAAAAAACTTACCCGCATTTACTTCAGTAATTCCGTGATCATGGCGCATGCAACTGCGCCGAAATCTCGGATACTCATAAATAATAAACATGGTAAGAATCCCGTTATTAATTACTTTTATACAATTTATCATGCATTTTTGTTATATTTTAATTTCTATTTGTTTTGTGTACCTAATAAATAAATAAATAAATAAATAAATCGTCTATGCGCGTAATTAATGGTATCGTGATAGACGTTGCAATTAGACAATAACCCCCCGACTGGCTCTAGCCAGTCTTGCAAGAATTTGTAAACTAAGAAATTTCCTTTACCATCGACGACGAGAAGTATCAGTGTATGTATTGTATCATATCACACGTCTGCTTGTGCGCGTGTGAACAATTATACTCGTATGACGGACGCGTCGAAAGTAGAAGACACGGAACTGGCCGCTCGTGGCTTGTGCAACGCGCATAATAACTGGGCTGTGCGCTCTCGCGAGTGGGGTATTAATCGATGTGTTTTTTAATCCTTTCGGGTTCGCAATTGGCCTTCACCTTAGTTGTAAATTTGTTAACTTACATTTTTTATTTTGTTTTTTTTACATGTTGTGGTTGTCTTATATATATTTTTTGTGTTTATTTGTAATGGAAAGTGTCCTGCTATGATAGGGCATTTTCCAATATTTTTGACGCTGTAAGGGAGAAAAGAGCTGGACACTTGCTGAGTTTCTTGCCGGTTCTTCTCAGTACAAGATCTCCCGCCCAGAGTAGACTTACGAACCGATGGCATAGTGACATTCACAAGAGCTACTTGTAGCCTAAACTGAATGAATGATTTTGAATTTTGAATCTTGATGTTGAGTGATGATAAGGCCGAAGTTGGAAGCGCACTTCACCCTCATACCGTGCTGACCATCAAGACGTACCAAAAAGTTGGAAGCGCACTTCACCCTCATACCGTGCTGACCATCAAGACGTACCAAAAAGTTTGGACAATCGTTCCTTTGCCTGAACTAACCGCCTCTGTGGCCTAGTGGCTAAGACCACCGGTTTAGACCCAGAGGTCTCGGGTTCGATTCCCAGCGAGAAGTACATGTTTGTGTACTCGGTTTGGTTGGTGGTAGGGCTTGTTTGTCCGCCTGGCTAGCTACCACCGTCTTATCTAAATATGTCGCCATAACATCAATGTTTGTAGCATTGTTGTGTTCCGGCAGCTAGAGATAAGATAGCCAGTGTCTCACTAGTTGAGGTTCCCGGGTGAAGTGCGCTTCCATCATTGGCGTTATCATCACTTAACATCAGGTGAGATCAAGGCACTGTGCTTCCCCGATTAATACAAAAAAAAAGAACTGCCCGTATGTGGAATGCGCTTCCCGCACACGTGTTTCCCTCCTCTTTTTCTCCCGGGTTATTTAAGTGGGGCGTGAAAAAGCATTTATGCAGGCCGCCATAGTGTGAGCGTTCGGCATAGCGTGGTAGCGCTTTGATGAACGCTTTCACTTCTTGGGCTTCACTGGCTGCTTTACATCAGACAGGGTGAGGCCATTCTGGCGTGCCAAAAAAAATAAATTGGAATCCTCAACTAATGAGGCAGATTATAATTTACGCCGAAATACTGTGAGAGGGTGATGGTATTTTGCCGGGCGAGCCGACCCATTTCGTGCTGCAACGCAGCGTGGCTCTACCACTCAGAAAAATGGGTACGCACGCTACAGCTTCAAGTCATATGCTTTTGTGACGCGTCGCCTCTAACATCAGGCGGGGCAGTGCAGATGCATTCCGGTCCGGTGCTTGTGTAGTGCAATTCCAGTGCAATTATTATTATCTATGCACCGCATCTGCACTACAACTTCACTGCAACTTCACTGCATTTGGTGTGCTCAAGTCATAATACTTTGCTGTACCCGTTACAGCTAGAATTGGATCGAAAAGGACCATTGACCCAGTTCCCAAATCTCGATCTGCCGTCGCTCACTCAAGTTTATTCGCCAGACTAAATACAACACGCTTTTAAAAAGAACCTCGTTTGATAATTTCGCACAATATCCTATTTGTTGCGTTCGTGAGACTGAGCGGTTCGTGTGAACTGGTGTTGCCCAATTTGATTGTGGTCTGACGTTTCTGTTATTGTTTGTAGCTGTGGTGAATGTGCTGGGTGTTTGTGATTTAGTTTTGGCAAGATACTGACACGATTAATAAAAAAATACTGTATTTGCTCCTTAGTTTTTAAAACCCTGATGGGATTGACCAGATACCTACTCCAATTTATAAATTTATATTATACTACAATAAATGATTTTTATTTATTCATTCATTAATTTAATTAATTTAAAACTAATTTAAAATTTAATTGAACTTTAACTTACTTATATAGGACTTTGAAATGAAATTACTTATACGTATCTACTCCTTTTTATTTAACACATTGAGTACATACATTAGTGTTCGCGTAAAGTTTAAAAAAACAATATTAGTTAAGACACTTTAATGTAATTTATTATGTATGGAATATATCCTATTAATATTATAAACGCGAAAGTTTGTTTGGATTTCACGTAAAAACTACTGAATGGATTTGGATGAAATTCGGCTTACAGATAGTTTATAACCGGGAATAACACATAAGATAGTTTTTATCCCGATATTCTCATGGGAACGAGAACCACGCGGGTGAAACCGGGAACCACTCGGGTGAAACCGCGAGCGGCCACTAGTCTGAAATAAATGCGCAAAGGCGACCAGGTAGACCAAGACGAAAATGGCGGGACGACCTTGATGGGTTCATGAAGTAATAGCGTGATGTTGCAGGGGACCGGAAGGTGTGGAAAAGGTGTGGGGAAGCCTTTGCCCAGGAGCGAGCTGGGACAGTGGCTGATATAATAATAACACAATAATAGATGATCTTAAATTTGAACTACACATTCGTCTGCATATTACACTTATGTTCGTCGGTGATCCGATTTTTGTATTTAGAGTTTAGATCGATGACTTTTCAAGTAGAAACACTGCCGTTTATTGATTACTAGCTGACCCGGCGGACTTCGTAGATAGATAGATAGATAAAACTCTTTATTGCACACACACACACAGAAAAGTAGAAACAAAACAACAAAAAAAAATTATATCGGGGTGGGCAAAGGCGGTCTTATCGCTTAAAGCGATCTCTTCCAGACAACCTTTGAGGTATAGGACAACTGAAAGGAAAATACAAAGGTAGTGCACTAGTTTAAAGCAATAAAAAAATAATAATAATAAAAATATTAATTATTGAAGTATACACATAAGTATATACGTATGTATGTAAATATATACATTTATATATACGTATATGAAACAAAAAATAATACTAATACATAAACATACTACATATACCTACATACGGAAAAGTTGTTGCAAACTAAGACTTAGTCAAGAGATGCGAATGAAGTTTAGTCTTATAAGTGGCAAGTGACTTGGAGTGACGGATATCAGGCGGGAGGTTATTCCAAAGGCTTGTAGCCTTGACCGTGAAAGAATCTCTGAAATATTCCGAACGAGTCAAAGGATGTTTCAGCAGGTTGTCAACCCTAGACCTAAGCTCACGATCGTGATCCGTACCAAGGAATCGGAAACGTTTCTTAAGGTAGGGAGGGGTGCGAGGGTCATACAGCACGTTAAATAAGACCGTGAGAACATGCTCCTCAGGTCGTAATCTGATAGGAAGCCAACCAAGTTTGGTCCTGAAAACAGACACATGATCGAACTTGCGCAGGCCATATATGAACCTTATGCAAAGATTCTTCGTACTGCTTTGACAGTTTCCATGACAACAAAACAAACAAATCATTTTGTATTGGAAAATTAAATTGTCGTTTTTAGTATTTTCCGTTGCTTATTTTTATGTTTCTCACCGTTTAAACCTTCCCTGAACTTCCACAAATATTTCAAAATCAAAATTAGCCAAATCGGTCTAGCCATTCTCGAGTTTTAGCGATACAAACGAACAGCAATTGATTTTTATATATGTAGATAGATTTATCCTCTTTTAAATCTGGTTACAATAAATGAATTTGCATGACGTTCGCATAAAAAATATAGTATATGAAAAAAATATGGTCGTAGCGATAATGCCAAAGGAAAATAGTCTCTAAAGTGATATAACATATTTTGCAATTAGTATACTCTTGCTATTTTTAGCTAACGCATGTAAATTACCTATGCTGGATACTAATGCTTCAATTTATAGTCATCATGACGAAACAGTGACAGCGAAGAAATTGAAATAATAAATAAGTTTTATTTCATAAGACAAGACATTATTATTATACAGAGTGTCTCATTTAAATCGGTCAGTATGGGAAAGTCTGAAACTATAATACATACGAAGATCTGTTCTTAGGAACCATGTCATCGATTTTAAGAAGAAGAAAAACTATATTCATACATTTAAAAAAAACCTGTACTCAGCACGGGAATCGAACCCGGTTGTTTTGAAAAAAATAAACTTACACTATTTCTATTTAGATATAGATTGTGTAGGTCTTAAACAGTAAATGGCTCTATGAAACATGATGTCTAAAATAAATAAAATGCATTGTTTTCACATACTTTAATTTATTTAAGTAGGTGTTCGAAGTGACCACCTTTTTTTTCAATATAATATTCAACACATTTAGGTAACGATCTTACAATTACAAAACCAGCAAAGAGGTACATACAAACAACCATAGAGACAATTTTACATGCCTGAACTTGTTGAATGTAACGATGGTCACTTCGAACACCTACTAAAATAATTTAAAGTATGTGAAAACAATGCATATTATTCATTTTAGACATCATATTTGATAGAGCCATTTACTGCTTAAGATCTATACAATCGATATCTTAATAGAAATAGTGCAAGTTTAATTTTTTCAAAACAACCGGGTTTGATTTCCGTGCTGAGTACAGGTTTTTCAAATGTATGAATGCAGTTTTTCTTCTTATTTAAATCGATGACATGGTTCCTAAAAACAGATCTTCGTATGTCTTATAGTTTCAGAATTTCTCATACTGACCGATTTAAATGAGACACCCTATATAGATATTGAAAGATAAGGCTGAAGGTGGAAGCGCACGAACCCGGAATCCTCAACTGAGGAACTGGCTATCTTATCATTTATGTTAAAGCGAAGTAATTCCGGGCTCTTGATAGATTTACAATGCTACAAACATTTATGTTAAAGCGAGTAATTCCGGGCTATTTGTAATTCCGGGCTCTTGATAGATTTTTTTAATTTTTATAAATGTCGTTACTTCTATTAAAGCTGTGGAGTTTCTTGCGCCCATTCTTCTCCACAGATAAAAAATGGACGTCCTGAATGGGTAGTGGGTAAAAAATTTATATGGACGATTCAAAAGCAATTTTCTTAATTTTATTTGAATAAAAAAAAATTGTCTTTGACTTTAGTGGTAAAATTTGTCTAGAGCGAGATTTTTTTTCGACACATTTTAATTTGTTCACAATATAATTTTCGTTTTGTTTATGTACTTACAATTAGAACAGAATAATTTGTCGTCCTTCACTAATGAATAATTCATGGACATATCATACGGCTATTGTATGGTAATGAAGTTATCAATAATAACTTCCTGATGCAGCGAGGAGAACTATAGAAACTTATTATTAAAAGCAACAAGAAAGCATTGGACAATTAAGCGCCATTTTACAACTTTTAAATTTTTTTTAGACTATGTCTATGACTTCTTTTTTATATCCCATAGAAACTTCCACTGCTTTTGAATTTGACGTTTTTAATAAAACTTTTTACGCTTAAGAGAAAATCAGATATGTAGACGGTCATTAGAAAACATTTAAAAAATCGTTTGTTCAACTAATACTACAGATGTGGACTTTAAATTACATAAATTTAGTTGTACAACCTTTATTTTTATTTGTTTCTGTGTGTACAGACGCCTGCAAATCAGACTATGCAAAACTGTAAAAAAACTATATATTAATACGTGAAGCAAAAACTTTGTACCCCTTTTTTACGAAAATTGCGCGGACAGAGGAGTATGAAAGTTCGCACACTTATAGTTTATATAGAGAAGGTTATCTGAATGTTAATATTTTTTTTTAATTATGCATAAAAATACATTAAATCAATAAAACAAACATTACACACACACGTATTTGACACACACGCATATACTCTTTTAAAAAGTTTCAAAAATGGAAGAGGAGCGGCCGGCCGACATCTGTCAATGCCAATCCAAACACATTCTATTTTTTTTTTAAATTTTCATTGCTTAGTACATATAAAATTACGGTCGAATTTCGACCACTGGGCGACCACTAGTATTAATAAATGTTGAACCTAAGCCTAAGACATAAAATTGAAAGTCTATTGAGGAACTTCGACTGTTTGAAATAAAGAAATTACTTTGACACTGGCTAAATATGCTAACCCCACGAAGCCATCAACTCAGAAAAAAAATGTAAATCAAGTGTACACATGGTACGTATAAGTGTAAAAACACACTATGCCGAAGGTACGCGACCGAAGTTTCGCGGCTGATTTTACGTTCCGACGTATTCGGCTGATATGACACACCATAAGTGCCGAAATTACGCGGCAGAAATTCAGTTGTGCAACTTTGTGTGTGTGTTCACAGGGTTCCGTTATTACTTTTAAGTTGCCGCTGAACTTACGCCCGACCGAAGTTAGGCTGTACGCTAAAACGCAACGTAATTTTGGTATTATGTGTCGTCAGTAATTCAAATAGCATTGCAGGCGTAATCATGCCGAACTTCAGTCGCGTATCTTCGGCATAGTGTGTTCCTACACTAACCGGTGCAATTGTTTCCGTGTGCCGACCTTTGGTCGAAGCGTCTCGTGTCACGATTGCAACACGGACTCAACAATAGAAACCGAGGATCCTTCGCAGGACTGTGCCGGTAGTGCTGGCACGTGAGCCTTTAGCTAGCGATGGGCTTGCGTTGCACGGAACAAGAGATTTTATAAATAATAATAATAATAATAATAATAATAATAATAATTTCTTTATTGACTTAAAAGTTATAAACAAATTCCTATGAAGACTCTGGCACCCAAACTAGGCTAAAATGCCTCAAATCTCAGGTGTCAGCGGCTTCTCCCAATTTTTGCAACAAGAGTGTCAAGAAAGCTTAATAAAAAGTTAACAATGTACTTGTTATAAAATGGTGGTGATATTAAATTAACTCATATGTATATATAGTGTATCAATAAATAAAAGTAATAATGTAAATATAATAAATTAAAAAAATAATAAATGTTGTATTGTAAAAATAATAAATATTTTATTGAATTTGCATTTACAATGCTATATATTATAATAACACGAAGATTTTTTATCGGTGATCAGGACCTACTGATTCCGACTAAGTAAATAATAATAAAACTTAAATGTCAGCGTTCTTTTTTTTTGTCTGTGAAGTAAAGTTAAGGTTAAGTTAATACATGGTCATCCTACTCATCCTTGTTACAAATAAAACCTCTTCATAAGTACAGAGTACATAAGTACAGAGTACAACGATGATAACAAACCTCATTGGAGATTTAAACTTTTTCATGTTATTAGTAGTAAACTGTCAAATGGCAGACAACGTAAAAAAAAAACACTTTAATCTCACTTCATAACAAATGTAGGAAGACCAGACATTCTAATTAATTTTGGTTACCTAATTAAAAATACAAAATTAAATTCAAAATTGAACCAGTAAGTCCTGATCATCGATAAAAAGCCTTCGTGTATATACAAGACTAGCTGTGCTCGCGACTTCGTCCGTGTGGAATAGTGACTTTCGGCAGCATTTTTAATTTTTTAGGCTCTTTTCCCGTTTTTGCAACATTTTTCACTGATGCTTCGCTCCTATTAGTCGCAGCGTGATGTTATATAGCCTAAAGCCTTCCTCGATAAATGGACTATCCAACACAAAAAGAATTATTCAATTCGAACCAGTAGTTCCTGAGATTAGCGCGTTCAAACAAACAAACAAACAAACAAACAAACTCTTCAGCTTTATATATTAGTATAGATAAAATTTTACTAAAAGTAATCAACCAGTCCCAGGAAGCTCGAGTAGGAATCGAATCCACGACCTTTGTTTATTACGGTAAATATTGTATGATTACTTTACATATTACATTCTTTTTTTTGTATATCTCGTTACTTCTATTAAAGCTGTGGAGTTTCTGGCGCCCATTCTTCTCCACAGGTAAAAAATGACGTCCTGAATAGGGTAGTAGTTATAAAATGTATGGACGCTTCAAAAGCACTTCACTTCAAAACACACCGAGACCCCCAGAAGACTCGCTGAATTCTTCTAGTACTTTGTGATTTATGCTGCAAGCCAGCGGTATGACGTCACTGTGAATTTCCTACACTCACAGTCGAAATAATACTCTTATAAACCCAACACCATACTACCAGACCAAAAGATAAGCTCTTTCTGCGTGAAACGGAAAGCACGTGGTTAAATTAAAATGAGGGAATACTCGTACACAAGCTACTAACTGATTGTCAAGATAAACATTCAAAGTAATGTGTGAATAAACGCGAGTAGATCTGTAAAAATAGTTTTACTTAAATGATTTTACAAACATAAATATTAATACGTGAAGCAAAAACTTTGTACCCCTTTTTACGAAAATTGCGCGGAAGTAGTTAGTATGAAATTTCGCACACTTAGAGTTTATATAGAGAAGGTTATCCGAATGTTAATATTTTTTTTAAAATTATGCATAAAAATAAGACAAACATTACACACACTACCATTTATTTGACACACACGCATTTACTCTTTTGAGCATAGACTAAAAAAATTCAAAAATGGAAGAGGAACGGCCGAAATCTGTTAATGCCAATCCAAACTCACATTCTATCTTTTTAATTTTTCTTTTCTTAGAATACAATTTATGCAGCCTTAATAAAATTTTACGGTAGTAATCATAAACATTCCATGCTGGTTTGGGACGTAAAAAGAAAGTATAAGCTGCCTCATTCCCCGTGCATGTCGTAAGAGCCGACTAAGGGACAAGGGCTCCAAGATGCTCGCACATCAGGCGGTCGGCTGCAACCCATCACTGACGTCATCTATTCCACCTCGGAGCCCTACTTTGATTATGCTACATGTGGCGTCGACGTCACAAACTGCAAGTCTACTCAAAATTTATGATTTTGATTCTCTTTACACCTCACCTCGTTTTGGGAGAAAGAAGTGAGAGTATTTATGTACGTAAAGTTGTGAATCAGGCTCCTCGCTTTTCAAAATCAAAAATCAAAAATATCAAAAATGCTTTATTTATAACAGACCATTTGATTACAATTTAACTGTGGTGACATACCTACTAAGTAAGAAAATACCTGTTTTAGGTAGAAAGACGTTACCAAACTTATGACAGTCATCTTTACAGAGGAAGAGAGTGAAAGGATAGGGTTGCACAAATAATCCCGATGGAAACCTTAGCAGGCAATTCTAAGATAAAGGTAGATAGATAACACACCTTACACTTATAGAAAACAAATAACAACGGTGGGCAAAGGTGACTTTATCAGGCATAGGACTACTGAGCGGAAAATGAGGAAAGTGCACAGCTACATAAGAAAAGATATGATAAGATAAGATAGTGTACGTAGATATACGAGCACATCACTACAGCCAACTAACTCCCACTAATTACACATTACGCACCATTTGCCAACTAGTGTTGTTTGCGACACACCAGCTCATTGGCGTTGCAAAATGGCGCTTCCGTTACCTGTGCTAAGAAAGCAATCGATTAATAGCTATTAAAATACAGGTCAGCTTAAAAACAGGTTATAAATAAGATAGAAAATGTTAACATAATTAACAACATCGTTACAAAAATAACAGTTTTTTAAATTGTTATTCTTTTTTTAAATTAGGTAACAAAAAATGTACAGATTTGTAAATAATATGTACCATATCGACACCAGCAAGACAAAACATTCTAACTCAAAATCACTTAAACCCGAGTTACATTGGCGCTGCATTCATTGTTTATTTTAACATCTTTTGTACCTATTTATTTAATTACTATGAACACCAATATGGCATGCCATAAATAATTTTGAATTTGAATTTGAATTACTATGTATTAAGTTCTTATTTAATCCTTTATTGCACATTTAAAACACACATTAAAACAAACGTTATACAAGACATATACAAAGGTGAGCTTATCTCTAGGAGAGATCTCTTCCAGCCAACCCTAGCTGTAGTGTGGAACGAGAGTTTGCGGGACTATACTACGAACTAATTACTGATACATATACATACTTAAACTATATAATCATAATTTATATGCATACATACACATACACAATATGCATATAATAATTTAAATATATAGTATGATTTGACGTTACTGATTACCAGTGTTGGAAAGGTAGTGATCTTTCAACTTATGTTTAAATGATTCCACCTTACCTATGAAATTGACGTTTTGTATGAAATTTTTTTATAATATTTTTTTTAATACTAACGGTTTATAAATTTTCTAAGCATCTACTTATGTTAACACTATAAAAATTGTAGGGCAGTGTGTTTTTTTTCACTAGCTAAATATAGCAGACATTAAAAGAAAAAAAAATCAAGTCTCTTCAAATCTATGAAACAAAAGGTCAATTCCGTTAACAAAAAATGAAGTCAATTTAAAAAACAACATTTAGACACAAAATTAGCCTAAGTAACATAAAATCTTAATTAAATGTGTATAATAATAATAATAACAACCGGTATTCAGTTTTAGAAGTAATACAATTATTAATCAGTCAGAAAAACACGTTAATTTCATAGATAAGGACCAAATATTATATTTCTGAATTACATACCGAAATTGTAACAGGCTTGATTGCCTGGCTAGCTACCACCATCTTATCTAAATATGTTGCCATAACATCAATGTTTGCAGCATTGTTGTGTTCCGGCAGCTAGAGATAAGATAGCCAGTGCCTCAGTAGTTGAGGATTCCAAGTGAATTCCAAATGCGCTTCCACCTTCAAACTTATCATTGATTTTCGTTACTATGTTGGTGGTACCTACCACAAAACAGTTATTATCTATTCCGTGGTACCTACTATTCCAGTAGTAGATATAGGAGAGTTCTGGCGCAGTGACAGAAATAACTTAACATCAGGCGAGATGAGTTCCAATTTTTGCCTTCTTTTCACATTAAAAAAAAACTTTAAATTTTCATACAAATTAGCGCCCGCCCACGTGTCGTGGTTGTGGTTCTGTTTGTGGTGTGGTTGTGGTACATGTGAAACAAGCTTTACGGCCGGCGCGTCGAGACTTCACTTGACGCAATTCATAGATACTTTAATTTCAATTCACCGATCACGACAACTCTGTACCATATTATGGTACAGAGTTGTCGTGATCGGTGAATTGAAATTAAAGTTTTTTTTTACAGGCTAACCTGTAAGCAGTTGGAACTAGACTTCTTGGCGGGAAAGTGAAGAGTAATGTCTGCAATTTTGTTTTATTTTCTAAAATTTGTGTTATTTCGAACATTAATGTGAAATAATGGTGGATTATTAACCGTTAAGCGTTCGTGAGTGTGCATGAGTGTTGGCAAATGAAACAAAATAGTGCAACGGCACCTTTCAAATTCTCTCAAGAATTCCGCGTGAGGACTTAATAAAGCCCCACATCTTTACTAAGATACTCGAGGGGTTGGGGGTATATCATTCTCACTTCTCATTTCTATTATCATTCATCATCATTTATGGAAATATTGTTTATTTATGTATTACTTGTACGAAAAATTACTTTGACACTGGCTAAATGTGCTAATCGCACGAAGCCATCAACTAAAAGAAAAAAAAATAAAAACCACAAACGCAACCACCAGCGACACTTCGAACTAGCGGCCGGCCATATCTCAAACACGCAACGTCATCGCAACAACGTTGCGTTGACGCGATGACACTGCCACCCTGCCATCGAACACTAGCGACTACGCAACCGCAGGAAACCGCAGCGACACTATTCAGAATCAGAATCAGAATCAGAATCAGAATATTTATTTGTGAAACATAGGTATTGTAATGATGTCATGAGTATATAAGTCTCACTACATTTCCACTTTAGTTAAGGTATACAAATACAGGTTTAAAAATAAAATTAAAATAGAACTACAGTCCACAACAATGTACCTATTAGTCTAAAAGGATTAATAAACAATAAAATGTCAAAATTAAGCAACAAATGTCATTATTATCAATATTATGTAAATACAAAAATTAAGTAAGAAAAATAAAATAACGTAAATAAAATAAGAATGAAATTCACACGTAACCACAGCTTGACCATTTTTTCTCGCGACGGTGTGGTGTGGTTGTGGGTACGTGTGAAACAAGGCTAAGAACCCCGAGCCGAAACGCCGCGCCGCGCCGTGACAATCGATTATTACAGTGTTTGATTGTGAGTGAAAGTGAGACTGTAGGTTGGATTAGCCGATTGGTCTTGCTCAATTGGAGGAGTAACCTTGACAGAAGTTGAGTTTAGGGAATCGTGAACAGATCGGTAGGTGTACAAAGATGTCGTGATTGCACTTGACTGTAGATTTGAAGAATGATAAATATTGAATGGTGAGGTGCTCGATGGCGCAGTGGTTAACGCGCCCAGTCTGCGAGTGCTAAGGTTAAGCAACTTTCGCAAAGGCCGGTCGTCGGATGGGTGACCAAAAATTGATCATCTCGAGCTCCTCCGTGCTTTGTAAGGCACGTAAAACCGTTGGTCTCGGCTGCATTAAGCAGTTGTTAATAACTGCCAATCCGCACTGGGCCCGCGTGGTGGTTTATGGCCCGTCCTTCCTATCCTATAGGGAAGGCTCGTGCCCCAGCAGTCGGGACATAAAAATAAACTTATGATGATGATGATGAAATATTGCTTATATTTTGCCTGCTCCTTTGTTTATGATGTAGACTATAACAGATTTCTTTGTAGCTTATATTGTGTCCCACTGTTAGGCAAGGGCTTCTCCATAAATTGCCTAAGTATTGTCATTCTTTATCTATACTCGTATGTGAAGCGAAAATTTTGGACCCCAGCGCGCTAAACGTTGGGCACAGTCTTGACATTGATCATAGGCTTTTATGCAAATGCCTTCGCTTCGTGGCAGTGGCTCGCTCTCACAGATTTTCCTCATGATTCGTATTTGTAATGATCGCCAGTGGAGGTCGTACCTTCGTTACACAATAGAGCCTTGCTTACTTAATTGAGCGAACAAACGGCGAAGTGAAATTTTAAATAGGTCTGTGCGGCCATCTTGGGCTAGCAAGGCTCCATTGCGGATGAATGGCTGAAGAAGGTAGGGTTGTGGCGCCAGTGTTCGACAAGTTTAAATAGGTCGACATTTAAATAGCTCGAATTTTAAATAGGTCTGTGCCGCCATCTTGGGCTAGCAAGGCTCCATTGCGGATGAATGGCTGAAGAAGGTAGGGTTGTGGCGCCAGTGTTCGACAACAACCAGTGGTTGGCACGTTTCTCCTTTATCCTATAAAATGGGGTCCGCAACTAGGGTTGCCTACCCTACTTAATATAGTATCCTACTATTTTAGGCGTCTAACTACTTGTAGGGGTTACAGTGGAAGTATTTCGAGTGAAAATCCAAAATTGCACCAAAAGAGTTTATATTTCCAAAATGTAGGTACTTTGACAAAGTAAAAAATTTGTAGCATAGAAGCCGTGCGTTGTACTCGGAGCTGTGTCAGTACTGTCTCAAAATGGATTATTTTAAAAATATATTGTAGTAGGCGAAACTACTATATTTTTACTATAGTTTTCTGTGATGAACACAAAGTGGCAAGATGAGCGCAACAGAGCCAGTATCGGTTTGATAAAAGCAGAGTTAATGGTGTTTTGTAACTTAAAATTCGATTGTAAGAAATAATAATATAGTTATGAAGCGTTCCCTAAAAATTAAAACCTATTAATAAAAGCTCAAAGCAGCAAAAAATTGTCAAATAAATATTTTTTAATATAAGTACTATATTTTTTTTATTAATTCCCTATCTACTATATTTTTATGGGTACTGAATCCAAAAATACAAGGTTTTGCCTTGCTATATTTGGTCTAAAAAAAGTTGATAACCCTATCCGCAACTGAATTTTGACTTTAACAACAATTGGATACAGACCGCCTTCCTAGCTGTCATTTAGTAAAATTTCATATTGTTTATATTATTTTTGACGACGAAAACTTGTGTCGAATATTGGGCTTACTGTGTCGCTACTAGGATACGCGGAAGACTTATTGGCGGGAAAGTGGAGAGGAATGTTTGAAGTTTTGCTAAATGTTTGTAATAAAAAAAATATGTTTTATCAAATATTAATGTGTAGATATAATAATAATGTTGGATTGGTCTAATGGTAACCGTTGAGCGTTCGTGAGCGTGCGTGAGTGACGGCATATGTAACAAAACAGTGCAACGTCGTCGTCGCTTTTTTAAATTCTCTCAAGAAGTCTGCGTGAGGTCAAAGGGTTTTGGAAAAAAATCATTTATTACTAATGATTTCTATTCGCCTCGATGGCCGAGTGGCAGAGCGCTCGGCCCGATACCCGAAGGTCCCGGGTTCAATTCCCCGGTCGGGCAAAGTGTGTTTTGGATTTTTTTCGATGCATAGCAGGAGTTTGTGATCACCAACCCGCATTTGGCAAGCGTGGTGATTAAGCCATTCAAAATTCAAAAATTCAAAATCATTTATTCAGTTTAGGCTACAAATAGCTCTTATGAACGTCATTTTAAGCCATCGGTTCGTAAGTCTATCTACTCTGGGCGGGAGATCTTGTACTGAGAAGAACCGGCAAGAAACTCAGCAAGTGTCCAGCTCTTTTCTCCCTTACCTTACCCATCAATTGTAGTGATTGCAGTGATTTCTATTAAAAACTAGCTGTTGTCCGCAACTTAGTTGGCGAGGACTATGTATCCCACAGAATTTTTTTTTTTTTAAAGTAATAATTCATTTATTCATAACCCAAAAATGATGTGATTACAATAGTGTTTACATGGTAATATTCTTATAGGTCTGAGTTTATTTACTTAGAATCTAAAGGGATGAGTCCCTGACATTGAAACTAGTAAAAAACTGTTTTTTCAGTGTCAGTGATTCCTCGACAGTTTTAACTTAAATAGGTATAGAATTTCACACATAGTTATGTAAGTGGAACTACAGGTTTATGAATTTTTACTTAAACAAAGTACTTTAATAACAAAAAAAAGGAATATAATATCGAAAACATTTTTATTGTTTGTATTACATGTGTAATAAATAAAATAAACTTAACTAAAACTATTACTAAACTAAAATATGGCGTCAAAAAATTCCTCCGCGTCGCTGTCGACTGGTAATGTACCCAAGAGACTATGTATCCCACAGGAATATAATATCGAAATGAATAATATCCTATGTTCTAGTCCGGGTCATGATTTGTCTATGTGCAAAATTTAATCCAAATCCGTTTAGCCGTTCTCGCTTTCGCACTTAGGAACATTCATTTTTTTTAAATTTAAGTATATACTAGCTGCTCGGACAGACTTCGTTCTGTCAAAAGTTAATAGTAAAAATTAAATAATTGTCCAGGCGATTTTTATATTTTTCTCTTTATTAAAACTTTCTGTGTGCCTTAAGAGCGTTTACGACGCACACTAGCGCCGCCAATGAAAAAAAAACCATATCTAGTAATTAGAGATAGAAAATCAAATTATGCTCAACAAACTATCTGAATGAAGTAATTTAGCATTTTTACGTCACCTAATGAACACCTGACATGTTATGGTTTAGTTAAATATGGCGTTATAGTTAAAAGTGGCCGTAACTTCTTATATAACTAAACCATAACATGTGAGGTGTTCATTAGGTGCCCTAAAATTGCTAAATTACTTCATTCAAATAGTTTGTTGAGCATAATTTGATTTTCTATCTCTAATTACTAGATATGTTTTTTTTTTCATTAGCGGCGCTAGTGTGCGGCGTAAACGCTCTTAAGAAACATACTACAAAAATTGACGAATTGGTCGAGCCGTTCTCGAGTTTTGCGCTTAGCAAAATTCATTTTTATTTATATAGATAATAGAATATTGTCATACAGTTAACAAAGAAAATATTGTATAATTATCTGTAAATTATCAAGGTATAACTTTAACACTGGTTAAGTGTGCTAACCGCATAAAAAGTAAAATAAAATAACATTGCCAAAAATATTATTTTAAGAGAAATTTAGAAAAAGGCAATTTAACTTTTACTAAAGTTTTCATCGATTGTTTTATCGATCGAATAAAGAACTAACACCGGCATTTCTAATTCAGTATCTAGGAGTGTAAGTACAGTCGGCGGCAGATCAACCTACCCAAATCTGTCAAATCTCTCCAATGAATATTGATCCTTATAACCAAACATTAAAGTTCAAAATTGATTGTAGAAATTTGACAGTTTTGGGTACGTTGATCTGCCGCCGTGTGTACTTGATAGTGACGCGTCCAGAATACCAATGAGTCATTGCTGGAAACATACCACTGACTGGTTGGGAATTGAGATGCGAGATGTCACGTCGAGGCTACGAAAGCCACAAATTTACGTTTTTTTTAAATGTTTTCTAATGGTGAATAGGTTGTGAGCGCGCTTGACAGTTCCGTTTCATCATCTCAGCCAAAAGAAGTCCACTGCTGGACAAAGGCCTCCCCCAAGGATCTCCACAACGACCGGTTTTGTGCTGCTCGCATCCAGCGGCTTCCCGCGACCTTTACCAGATCGTCGGCGTCGGTCCACCTTGTTGGAGGCCTGCCCACACTACGCTTTGCGGTACGCGGTCGCCACTCCAGGACTATCCCGCTCCAGCGGCCATCAGTCCTGCGAGCAATGTGCCCTGCCCACTGCCACTTGAGCTTAGCAACTCTTCGGGCTATGTCGGTTACCTTTGTTCTTCTGCGGATCTCCTCATTTCTGATTCGATCACGCAGAGAAACCCCGAGCATAACCTTCTCCATTGCTCTTTGAGTGACCTTGAGCCTTTTTATGAGGCCCATAGTGAGCGACCACGTCTCAGTCCCGTATGTCATCACTGGCAACACACACTGGTCAAAGACAAACAGTTCCGTTTACCAATCTGGAATACAGGGATCGCACTTTTTTGAATTTTTTGAGCGATTGATGGGTAACTAAAAATGTATCATCTCTCGCTACTCCGTGCTTCGGAAGGCACGTAAAGCTGTTGGTCCCGGCTGCATTAGCAGTCGTTAACAACCACCAACCCGCACTGGGCTCGCGTGGTGGTTTATGGCCCGTTCTCTCTATCCATCCAGGGAAGGCTTGTGCCCCAGCAGTGGGGACGTTGATGAGTTGGTGATGATGAATGAAACACTTGAAGATTTTTTTTAAATTTATTTATTAAATCACAAACAAGTTTTTAATACAGATTTACAATATTATTCTTATGCCTAATTTTAGTTATTTTTGAAGATGGTAACAGGAAACATAAAAAAAGTAATAATGACAGTGAAACCCAGTCAGTCATGTAAAAGTGAATTAAATATACAATGTAACCCCCTTATTCATAAAAACTATTTGAGCGTTATTTAGTTAAATATTGTTTTGTCAACGTCACACAAACGCCATTTTGTATCTGAAAAAAAGAGACAAAACAATGATTAACTAAATAATGTTTAAATATTTTTTATGAATAAGGGTTAGTGTGTAAATAAATGAATTAATTATGCAAGTGTATACTATATGTATGTGTGAGTAAGTGTTATATTATGGTTTTAAATAAACAGCCCAGTGGTCGAAATTCGACCGTAATTTTATTAAGGCTGCACGGATTGTATCCTAAGCAATGAAAAATTAAAAAAGATAGAATGTGAGTTTGGATTGGCATTGACCTTGACAGATTACGGCCGCTCCTTTTCCATTTTTGACATTTTTGAAAAGAGTATATATACGTGTTAGTCAAATAATACATATGCGGACCTTATTATTTGTTAATTAGTAAGACTAGATGCCTAGTATGTTTACTATCCATATTCATTCGATTACGTTTACGATAACGAAAATTAGTATGGCATTGAAGCAGCGCCTCCTGGCGGCATACGAGAAGAGTTAAGATTTTGCCATACAATTTCTTGTTTTCGTTAGCGTGATCGAATGGTAGAAACTCGTAATAGGCACCCTGTACTATAGACACGCTCGTTGCTTTATTGAATCGTGTGTGTCATGCAAATGAAGCATCATCAGAACCGATTGACGTCATCGATAGCCATCGTTCAAGAGGTTGATTGCTCCAACTGATTTTGTTATTACAAAACAAGATGGTTTCGCGGTCGGAATAGGTCAGTGTTGGGTAATTTCGTTTGGATCTTTATTTATTCAACAGATAAATAATTTCGGTGTTGTTGGTTAGCAACATAATTTTAATGTGTGTCGATATGAAAAAAATAATTCTGATGTGCTCGCGTTAATTTAATTTAACACGTTGATTTAATTTAACTTATTAAGCGTCGATTTTAATTCATCTTTATCATGTGAATACAAAAATTTTGTTATTTGTTTTCTATGTGTGTTTGTGCAATAGAGCGTATACTTTAACTATCTATCTTAAAAAATATTGATAGCGTTTGAGTTTTTTAGTTTTGAATTATAAACTACTAGAGGGCCCGCACGCAACTTCGTCCGCTTGAAAACACCCGTATCTCACGATGGACTATTGCAGCGCCACCTACCGGGTCCAATTGTAAATCTAAACCATTCTCAAATCCACTTGAACACACATAAAAAATCATCAAATCGGTCCAGCCGTTTAGAAGGAGTTCAATTACAAACACACACGCACAGAATATTTATACCTATATATAAATATAATTAGTTGTGTTATTTTATTATTTTTCTTTAATAATGTTTACTTGATGTTTAAATGTGCATCTTAAGTACCTATATACAATAAAATAAAAAGTAATTATAAATCTTAAATACTTGAAATGGAAACAATCTTTTTCATTTCATTTTATTTTATTATCAGAGTGTTAACACTCATTTCTTTTATTACCCGACTGCGTCAGAAGGAGGGTTATGTTTTTCGAATGTATGTATGTAGGTATGTATGTATGTCTGTTTCTTTGGCACGCCCTACAGCCCAAAGGTGTCGTTAGATTTATTTTGAGTGTTCGGTTTTTAGCATTTAACATTGCTCAAATCGAATTCTGGGAAAGATCCCAGAATTCAATTCTCTAAGAAGAGCTTGTTGTTTTGTTTTCAGTTTTTTCTCTTTGCAGTTATTTTTGATATAGTTGTTTTGGCAAACGGGTTTTTTGTTTTATTTTGATAATTTTTAATTAATCTATAGGAAATCACATGGCTTTCATCTCACCTGATGTTATGTGATGGTAAGGCCGAAAGTGGAAGCGCGCTTCACCCGGAACCCTCAACTACTGAGGCACTACTTTATGTCCACATTTAGATAAGCATGGTGGGAGCTATCCAGTTACGTTTAAAAGTAGTTGTATCTCAATGTGGTAGTGTTCGCGTATACTTTAGAAAACAATAATAATAATACTCGGACTCGGCTGTCATCGTGCCGATTGTTGTTACGGCGAACGGCCAGATGCCCAAGAGCCTCGATCAACATCTCATGAGGCTCTCGTTAGGCGGCTGGATCAAGGGCCTGATTCAGAAGGCAGTTCTCCTCGATACGGCACGCATTGTGAGGAGGTTCCTGTCTCTGGAGCCCTAATCACCGGTAGTTTGGACCCTGGTCCCGATGCCGGTGGACCCCTATTTTTTATATTTTTAAATGTTTGTTTTGTTTTTTAGAAAATATTTAAAAATGTAAATTAATATGTTAAAAAATAAATAGAGAGATAATAATAAATACAAGACCAGGTTGTCAGGACGAACAACTACCGAAAGTACATCATAAAGGACGGTACAGTGGACATTTGTCGGGCCTGTCGCCGTCCTGGAGAATCACTCCGCCATATGGTTTCGGGTTGTTCGGCTCTTGCAAACACCGAGTATCTGCACAGGCATAATCAAGCAGCCTAAATCCTCCACCAAGAGCTCGCTCTGAAGTACGGTCTCGTCGATCGCAGCCTGCCCTACTATAAATACTCGCCGGAGCCAGTACTAGAGAATGACAGTATCCGGCTCTACTGGGACCGGCCAATTATAACTGACAGGACTGTTCTTGCCAATAATCCCGATATAGTGCTGATGGACCGGGCGCAATCGAAGGTGTTTTTGGTGGACATCACTATCCCTCATGAGAACCTCGTGAAGGCCGAGACTGAGAAACAAAGGAAGTACTTGGACCTACTGCACGAGGTGACTGAAATGTGGGAGGTGACGTCCACCGAAATCATCCCGATTGTCATATCAGGGAACGGGCTAATCCCAGCCACGTTGAGTAAACATCTGAAAAGGCTGGGATTCGGCGGCGGCGGTTCGCTTCCAGCGAAAATGCAAAAAGCGGTGGTACTTGATACCGCGCGCATTGTCCGCCGATTTCTCTCCCTCGTGCCCTGACTCCGGCCGATTGTGCTATTGCCGGACTTAAATGCCATAGGCGAGAGGTATTTTGCCACTATTTAAATAATGATAATAAACTTTCCTACACTCACACCAACTATCTAGTCCCAAGAGAAGCTTCGTTATGAAACTCGTTAAATGGTTACTAGACAACGGATAAACATACTTAAAATACTTAAATACATACTTATTATACCTAGAAAATACCCAGACCCGAGACAATTTAGACAAACAATAATTTCTAAATTGACCCGACCGTGGATCGAACCCGGGACCTCAGAGATGGCGACATCATGAAAACCGGTGTATAAACCACTCGACCAAGGAGGTCGTCGACGTCGTCGGAGGACAATATTCAACATAATAGTTTTGCAATGCGTTTTTTAACAACCAGTCACGGGTCAATAGCTTTTATAAGACAATAGCAGTAAGGGAATTGACGCATCCGGCTTATAAGGTAATGCACCGACGGAGTGCGAAGTGACTTTATAAGGCGAGTTAACTCGATCCGATATGAATGCCTCGGACAATATGTCCCTGGTGGAAACCTCTTACATAGTTATGATGTCCTGGTACTTCAGCTTGCTTCTAGGATGGTTTTTGTATCATCATCATCATCTCATTTTTGTCCCCACAGCTGGGGAACGAACCTTCCCTATGGATGGATAGGGAGAACGGGCCATAAACCACCACGCGGGCCCAGTGCGGATTGATGGTTGTTAACGACTGCTAATGCAGCCGGGACCAGCGGCTTTACGTGCCTTCCGAAGCACGGAAGAGCTCGAAATGATAAATTTTTGGTCACCCATCTGATGACCGGCCTTTGCGAAAGTTGCTTAACCTCAGCACTCGCAGACCGGGCGCGTTAACCACTGTGCCATCGAGCTCCTCGAGGTTTTTGTATATTATACACTAAATACATACACTACGGTTTTGTAGACAGTTTGGGAAAATAGATGGTATGACAAAGTAGACAGCTTGGGAAAATAGATAGTCTGAGAAAGTGGAAATGTGAACTGAAGGCAACTAACAAGTAACACATTAAAAAGTCCGCTACTATAAGTTCATTACTGTTATACTTTTAAAACTATCAGCTGGAAAACCTACCACAAACTGGCAAACCCTAATAAAATATGGTTGAAAATGTATTAATGATATTTGTTATTGTATTAATAAGTTAGCTCATATAGTTATAGTTAACTCGAAGTCCGTGGAATAGGGCCTGGTGACCTGTGGCCTACGGGTTTTTTTTTCAAACCTATCGCAAGCACCAGTCTCTCACAAGGGATACTTATGGGTTCTATTTACTTGGTATGTGTCATTTTTATTTTAATTTCTTTATCTTTTACCTTTATTCCTACGTATTTTTTTATACCTATACCTTGTGATGAGAAATAAATAAATTTTAATTTGATTTGATTTGAATGACATTTGACAGACAGTTTTGGTTAGGTTCATGTGCACGCGTCTGTACTGTAAAAACCGGTCAAGTGCGAGTCGGACTCGCGCACGAAGGGTTCCGTACCATCACACTAATACTATAAATGCGAAAGTTTTTGTGTATGTATGTTCGTATATTTGTTGCTTCTTCACGCTGCAACGGATGGATGGATTTGGATGAAATTCGGCATACAGATAGTTTAAAACCTGGATTAAAACATAGAATACTTTTTATCCAGATATTCCCACGGGAACGGGAACCACGCGGGTGAAACCGCGAGCGGCCGCTAGTTATCTATAAAAACGGCAAAAAAATCACGTCTGTTGTATGGGAGCCCCCTTAAAAAATATTTTATTCTGTTTTTTTTAGTATTTGTTGTTATAGTGGCAACAGAAATACATCATCTGTGAAAATTTCAACTGTCTAACTATCACGGTTCATGAGTAATCATGAGATACAGCCTAGTGACAGACGGACAGACAGATAGACTGACGGACGGACGGACGGACAGCGGAGTCTTAGTAATAGGGTTCCCGTTTTACCCTTTGGGTACGGAACCCTAAAAATGAAAGGGCCGGTCCAAAAAATGAGGAGACCCTAGAAGGTAAGCGTAATACTTACAGCCCATTCACACACGGTCTCCGTATTTAATAAAACAAAAAACCCGACTGCTAAAACAACTATATAAAAAACAATTATATACTCGTCAAAACCGGACTGCATAAAAAATAACTGCAAAGAAGAAAAACAAGCTCTACGATCCCAGAATTCAATTTGAGCAATGTTTAATGCAACGTCAAATATTTCCTTGTCCGATAGTAAGTCCGAAGTATAGGTACTTAAATAATAAAATCTATAGTAAATGAGTATTTATAAATACATTAAATAAATAAATAATTAAATAAATGTTTCCCACACTCACACCAATTATCTAGCCCCAAGAAAGCTTCCTTAAGAAACTCGAGAAAATGGTTAACTAGACAACGGATAAACATACTAATATACTTAAATACATACTTATTATACATAAGAAACACCCAGACCCGAAATACATAGAATATTGATAGTTGTCACAAGCGGAGACACAACACCATCACCAACCAACCAAAGAGAGTGCGGATTTAATTGAGCTAGCCACGGCCGCTTGGTCATGGCCGCAATTCCATACTAATTTTCATTTTCGTACACGTAATCGAATGAATAGGGATAGTAAACAAAACTCACACTAGGCACCCTGATCGAAGCTCGAGACTTTTCGATCGAGACTTTCAGACTAAAATTGTCCAAAAAATACTAATTGGAATTTCCACACGAATTTTCCACAAACATTTCCACGAATTTTCCAAAAGTTTCCACACGAATCAAAAATACAAAAGAGCGACTATGGACAACATAAGATATTTTAATATTACGACTAAGACGAAGGAATTTCTATTTTGTTTTCTAAAGTTTACGCGAACACTACACATTGAAATGAAACCACTTTTACGGATCTACTCGCGTTTATTTTACACATTACTTATTTAATGGTTATCCTGACCTCAGTCTACCTGTGACCACGGACCCTGCAATGGGTTCGAAACTTCAGGATAAACATTAAATAAGTTTTTTTTTTTTTTTTGGAGAGAGACTGCTGGTTGCCGAGGGGCATATCCAGCTTCACCGGGCTTGTTTTAGGGGCGGCGAGGTACGTAAAGGGTACCTCAAGCCGTGTTGAAACGAAACACCTTCAGAGGATTTCTAGAGGGGTACGGCATCGCACACTTAAAAGTGCGCGTCCCCGTGCCCTTCCAGAGTCTCCGAAGGGTTCGGATCGGATCGGGGAGTTAAATAAGTAATGTGTAAAATAAACGAGAGTAGATCCGTAAAAGTTGTTTCATTTCAATTTCTATTTTTTTAAAGAGGAAAGAGTTATCGTGTAAATTGCATCTGCGGACAACATTAATCTCTTTTTTAAAATATCTTACGGGTAAGCCTTTTCACCGAAGGTGGAAGCGCACTTCACCTGGAGTCCTCAAATACTGAGGCACTGGCTATCTTATCTCTAGCTGCCGGAACACAACAATGCTGCAAACATTGATGTTATGGCAACATATTTTGATAAGATGGTGGTAGCTAGCCAGGCGGACAAACAAGCCCTACCACCAACCAAACCGAGTAACAAACATGTACCCCCCGCTGGGCATCGAACCCGGTACCTCTGGGTCTAAATCGATGGTCCACTAGACCTCAGAGGCGGTTAATACAATCTCTTTTTTAAAGAAGTATCTATCTACCTATTTATCTAAAACCCGTATGATAGTAACCTAAAGCTATGACGAATGACTTTAACGTACGCAATAAATATTGATGCTGTATTCGTGTTTGTAGCGACATGTGCCCATGCTCGTGTCAAGTCAAATTATACTTTACAACCTCATGTTTAACGCTCATATTCCATCAGCTGGACAGCTCAACAGCTCAGCTCATAATTGTGCAAGACAAGAACACTTTCACAAAGTGACGTTGCGCAAATTTGAGTTTATGTAAAGTTGTATGACGAAGTTTGTGTGACGATGCTTAAGGCCGTAGGTAATGTAAGGAAAAAATAGGTAATAATATTTGTTGTGAATGGTCTTGTTAATTAATCTATATATGTGAAGTGATAGATACGTGAAACAAAAACTTTGTACCCCTTTTTACGAAAATTTCGCGGACGGAGGAGTATGGAATTTCGTACACTTATAGTTTATATAGAGAAGGGGTGCAGAATGCTAATATTTTTTTTTTTTAAATAATGCATAAAAATAACACTAAATTAAATAAACATTGTTTCATACATTTTTTAAAAATTTCAAAAATGGAAGAGGAGCTGCCGAAATCTGTCAATGCCAATCCAAACTCACATTCTATCTTTTTTAATTTATCATTGCTTAGGATACAATCCGTGCAGCCTTAATAAAATATTGTTTAGTAAACAGCTTTTCATAAAAATTACGGTCGAATGTCGACCACTCTGGGCGACCACTAGTTTAATTAAATAGATGTTCGGGTTCATTGCATCCTAATATATATATTTTTTGGAGAGAGATTGCTGATTACCTCAAACGGCATTTTCAGCTTCACTGGGCTTTTTTGGGGGCGGCAAGAAACTTAAAGGGTTCCTCAAGCCGTATGGAACGAATTACCTTCGGAGGTTTTCTAGAGGGAACGGCATCACGAACTTAAAAGTGCGTGTCCCCGTGCCCTACTAGATTCTCCGAAGGGTTCGGATCGGACCGGAAAAAATGCATCCCAACAGCTCCATTACATTTTACCGTCATAATTAAAAAAGGCACATCTAACATTTTTAAATCAGGAGAAAAACGGGTTTGAAAAGATAGGCCTTTTTCCCCTTATTCCAAATATGTATCTAACTCAAATTTAAAAAAAATGTTAGTTGTGCCCTTTTTCCTTATGACGGCAGCATTACTGTCACATATTAAGGAAACCCCAAAATGTAAGCTTTATAAGGCTCCTGAGTTTCTTGCCAGTAGGCTTAGCCAAAGTAACATTAAGAAAACGATACGGAAGTTCGAAAAGAATAAAATGTATGGCATTGACATAAGCCGCGCTAAATCACGTGGTCAATCTTATGTCAATCTCGTACATTATATTCTTTTCGAACTTCGCTATCGTTGTCTTAAGGGTGCGCCGTCCGTAAGTGACAAGTGTCATATGTTTTATTTGAAATGTCGTCGTCCATATTTATTTGATGCCGCGCGGCCATACTAATTTTGTATGGGGAATTTAAGCTGCTTAATAAAAAATAATTATTAAAATAACCACTTGATGAATCGAAAATGTAGTCTATAATAATGTAGTATATAGTTGATGATTGTTTAGACAAAATCAGAGGTACAATAATTTAGATAAACTATAAGAAATCTACTAAACGCCGCCACTCGTTTTCATGCTTTTTGCCCAACTTTAAATGATATTGTAGAAAAAACTATAGCGTGATATGAATTTATGGTTCTGACAAATTGTAAACACGTTCCCTATGATACTAAATATATATTTTGTTCATTTAATACGATAGTATTTTCAATTATACACTGGACAGCAAAAATAACGGGTCATTTAGAAAAACCGCGATATCTCCCAAAGTTATTTACATAGATCCCTCGTATAAATAATATGTTACAGGCAAATTTGTGACGCTTATTATACATATCAAAAGAGGTTGCATTTAAACAAGTTACAGCTTCAAAAAAAAAAAATCCGATTTTTGAAAAATACCAAAATTCAAATTTTTGTGATAGAAATATTTCTCGCTTTTGTTTCAAACCGAGCTGTCATCATAAACAGTTTTTTTGGCTGGTCACAGTATTTTGTGCATCAACCATGCACCAACATGTCGTTATCTACTGAAGGATGTACACGAATTATCACCATGATACAAGAAGGAAGGAGTCAACGGAGTACTGCTAGAACAGTAGGTGTATCTTTATCCACGCTCCAAAGAGTACTCCAGCGATTTCAAGAGACCGGCATGAACATCAGGAGACCAGGGAATGGCAGGCTAATGTGTACAAGTACACGAGAAGACCGATTCATCGTGAGCATTATGTTAAGAAATCGATATCTCACGGCTGTTCAGGTCCGAAATAGCCTTCAAGAAATTCACCACAACAATGTAAGTTCTGACACGATCCGGCGGCGACTTCGGGAAGCTGATATAAAGCCTTATAGGCCAGCACATGGCCCTAAATTTCTCAGAGAACATCGAGTTACCAGGTTGCGGTTTGCTCGAGAACACGTCCGATGGACAGATGAAGATTGGTCCAGGGTTATGTTTTCCGATGAGTCAAGATTTTGTTTATTCGCACACGATGGGAGACGAAGAGTATATAGGCGACCAAATGAACGTTATCGTCAAGCGTGTTTTGAGGAAAAGGTGCCATTTGGTGGAGGATCAATAATGGTTTGGGCTGGGATATCTTCAGAGGATCCTACGGAGTTAGTAATTATAGAAAACGGTTCTCTGACAGCTCCCAGATATGTAGAGGAGATTTTAAATGAGCATGCTGGTCCTTTCTTGGTGAATATGGGCGCAAATTCCATTTTTATGGATGATAATGCGCGACCACATACAGCACATTTGGTCAACGCGTATATTCAAGACGTCGGTATCACCCGCATAGAGTGGCTAACTCGCAGCCCAGACTTAAATCCCATAGAGCATTTATGGGACGAGCTCGGGAGATGCGTTAAACAACGCTCTCCAGCTGCAGCTAACTTACGTGAGTTAAGAAGTACGCTACTAAAAGAATGGTCAAACATAGACCAAAATCGTATTAGAAATTTGATTAACAGCATGCCACATCGTCTTAATGAAGCGATACGGGCTCGTGGAGTAAATACAAGATATTAAATTTACAGAAAAGCTTTCAATTTGCAGATTAATTGTGTTGTATATTTTTGTTGTCAAAAGTTAGAAGTGTTTTTTTTTTGTATTTTATAGTACTTAAATAAAATTATACAGTTTACAAACGTGTTATGTAATTTCTTTTATGTATAAGTCAGTCATCTATAACATACTACAGTTTCACTAGTTTGTGTTGTGTAGTTAAGAAACTATCACACTTTTTATAAGTGACCCGAAATTTTTGCGGCCCAGTGTATTTACTTAAACGTAACTGCATTTTTGGCATTTTTTGGTCGGCGCACCCTTAATTTGTTACTTTGGCTACCGCCACAGCTCGTCTCGGTCGAAGGCTCTCCCAAAACCCGAACAGTTGGTACATTCAGTAGTTTAGTCGGAAAATATTGTTTTTGTTTTTATTTGGATTTTATAGTTTTGACGCCAAAGGCCGAAGAGTTGCTAAGCTCAAGTGGCAGTGGGCAGGGCATTGCTCGCAGGACTGATGGCCGCTGGGGCGGAATAGTCCTGGAGTGGCGACCGCGTACCGTAAAGCGCAGTGTGGGCAGGCCTCCAACAAGGTGGACCGACGATCTAGTGAAGGTCGCGGGAAGCCGCTGGATGCGAGCAACACGAAACCGGTCGTTGTGGAGATCCTTGGCGGAGGCCTTTGTCCAGCAGTGGACGTCTTTTGGCTGAGATTATGATGATGATGATGATGACGTCAATAAATGCCTTTGAAGGCTATGATGAATAAATGATTTGCGTTTGATTTTGACTGTGCCTTTGAATGCATACAGCCTTTTTTCTTGAGTGATTTTGCTGATTGCCGCTAGATATTTTCAGCGTTACCGGACATTTTTGGGGGGTGCGGTGAGAAACTTAAAGGGTTCCTTCGAGCCGTGTGAAACGAAGCACCCATCAGAGGTCTTCGGCATCACGCACCAGTGTCTGTCTCCCTCCTCCTACACTACGTTTGCCGATCTCCACTCAAGAACTCGTTTACCCCATCGGTTATCGACTCCGCGACTAATATTGCCTTTTAACGAAAAATAAAAATAAATCACAAAATAATATGAATTTTAAATAGAATGGTGATTTTCGTTGATTAATAGCTTGATTGCCTAAATATAGCTGTTATTTCCATTATTAACCTACTTAACTATTAACAATGGAAACCTACTTAAAAATTCATTTAAGCTAAGCTTTTCCTACCTAATGCATTTTTAAAAACTCGCTCAATCTATTAACGGCAAAAATGATAATTATCTTATTAATTACACAATACCACTACGCATGTACCGATTACGTCATCTACAAAAAAACTACAGTACAGCCGCTAAGTAAGGGAGACTGCAGAATGTAAGCCTCATACCCACGCCTGCACAACCTACTACCTGTCAAATGTCCTCAATAGACTTTGATCTTTATTCCTAAGGTATATGATTGAAAATGTAAAGAAAATGGAAATGTGTTGAGGACGTCTAGATGTATACCGTCTTATTGGTGGAAGGCCTCCAACATTATAGTTGGCGGCCGCTACAACAAGAGGGTTAGGGTGTTGGGGGGCGTTACCAAAGTAACGTATGGAAACGTCCTTGATAAAATCTTCAAGATCACAGTGGAGATCAACATTGCGATAGTGCCACTGGCAACCCGTGGCACCACGCATGAAACGATTTTGGAGGGTTTGTAAGGGATACAGCAGAGCTATCCTCTAAGCAAAACAGCGTCGACCTCGACATTGAACTCGTTCATAACTTGCAAACGAATGTAGAATTTATTGCAATTTAAAGTAGGTTGAAATTCGTTTGCAAGTAATAGCGCTACAGATAGGAGGGCGGCGCGCGAGGGTATGCGTCAAAACTACGCTAGCGTAAGTCATTCATGACGGGGGCATGTTTAGTGTATTCTGTAAATGTGTAGTGGCATTTAGAGGATCGGGCGGGGGACGAGCGCGGCTGTTTCGAGATCCCGTGTCCGTGAGAGGATGTCTATGTGTGCGTTACTCGAGCGCGTTTGTGTGAAGCTTCCTTTCTGCATTCTTCTTTATTTTGTAGTACAGTGTCAGAAAGTCGACTAAGAAAGTAGGTACGCATTATAATACAATTATGGTGTAGTGCAATTATAGTCAAGCAACTGAGACCTTAAGTGGACTGCTATAAGGTTCAGTATTCCCTGACATAGGCTAGTGCTATTGGCAACTATATAACAATAGACCGAGATGACATAATACTGTCGTTTTTATACTTGTGACAAAAGGATCTAGATCATACAGCTTAATGTTGAGTTGTTTTTTTATTATATGTAATGGTGATGTTTAAGTAATTTAAGAATGGTTATTGCTGGATGAAATATTATTTTATGTTTATGAGACGTGACGTTTTGCTGTTTTGTTTCTATTACCAACCCATTATTACAAACGCTATAGTATTCACCTGTAGCGGCCCGTTCGCGACTTCGTCGTCCACTTGAGTGAGCAACCAACCGGACCGTATCCCACGATGGTTTAAAAAATCTATAACCCTAATGCGAGCCACCTACCGGGTTCAATTGTGAATCTGAACCACCCAAGGACCCACTTAAACACACAAAAAGTTTCATCACAATCGATCTAGGAATCCGTTAAATACACACGTACCTATTTACCTACGGATGATATATAATGTACTTAGTGTGATTATTGAAACACCTTTGCAGGGCCCCTTTTGTGGACGTTGTACCTAGTTCATGTAATCTCTACATCTAAGATCATGTAATACAAATAGATCAATATGATTATGATTATAATAATAAAATAAATAAATCATTAATCCGTTATAATAATTTTTTTTATAAAATAAAACAAAAAGTAGATAGATAAGCTTAACTATTCTCGATTAAAAAATGTGCTTACTGATTAATAATTAATTATGATTAATTATATTCCATCTTAGATTTCATCTGCGTTGCGCTGTCACGAGATGTCAAGAGATCATTTATAAAAAGTAAGGTTTGATCAAAAAGATAATTAATTATTTTTTACAAGAAACCAAGACTACTCAAAAGATCAAATCTAATCAACACTATAAAAAACCTATACCTTAGACAGTAAATTACTATAGTTAACTACAAGAAACTTGGTAGGAATTGCAGATTTTATAAGTAGGCGTTTCGCTACTTGCATCCGGTTATATTTATCTTGGCGGACGGCAGGAATAATTTAACCTGTTTTTTATAACGAAGAAGCGCTTCACTTCACTATTTTTTTTTATATTTTACGGGTAAGTAGTGTGTACAGTGCCTTGATCTCACCTGATGTACAGCGATGAGAAGGCCAATGATGGAAGCGCACTTCACCCGGGATCCTCAACTAGTGAGGCACTGGCTATCTTATCTCTAGCTGCCGGAACACAACAATGCTACAAACATTGATGTTATGGCGACATATTTAGATAAGACGGTGGTAGCTAGCCAGGCAGACAAACAAGCCCTACCACCAACCAAACCGAGTACACAAACATGTACCCCCCTAAACATGTACTTGATCATCATTTCAGCTCATTTTATGTTTGACCACCTGGGGCACGAGCCTTCCCTATGGATGGAGACACCACAAGGAGAACGGTCCGTAAACCACCACGCGGGCCCAGTGCGGTACTCCTTATAACTCATGCTAGCCTGGTACTTCAACCGCCTCACGGCCTCACCCTAAGTATGTAGCTCACGCTAGGTAACCAGGTATACCTCCTTGTGGGTTATGATAGCCTGGTACTTTGGACTCTCTCTCTCGCTAGCTAATTTTATGTCCCCACTGCTGGGGCACGAGCCTTCCTAGATAGAAACACCACGCGGGCCCAGTGAGGGCGGTGGTTGTTAACGACTGCTAATGCAGCCGGGGGACCCACGGCTTTACGTGCCTTCTGAAGCACGGAGGAGCGAGAGATGATAAATTGTTGGTTACCCATCCGACGACAGGCTTTCGCGAAAGTTCCCCAGCAGTGGGGTCATGGAATGAGCTGGTGATTTTTGTGTGTAATATACAGAATAGCTTGTGGTCGCTTGCAGTATGTGGTCATTACGACCGAGAGAGAACTGGCCGGAACTGCGCTATGCAACTAAGCCACAGTACAGACGTGTTTACAGTGATGCCCTTTGCCCAGCGGAAACTGGCTAAATAAAATAAAAGATATATATTATACTAGCTGTGCTCGCGACTTCGCCCGCGTGGAATAATGACTTTCGGCAGCATTTTCTTATTTTTTAGGCTCTTGTTCCCGTTTTTGCAACATTTTTCACTGATGCTTTGCTCCTATTAGTTGCAGCGTGATGTTATATAGCCTAAAGCCTTCCTCGATAAATGGACTATCCAACACAAAAATAATTTTTCAATTTGAACTAGTAGTTCCTGAGATTAGCGCGTTCAAACAAACAAACTCTTCGGCTTTATAATATTAATATAGATATTCAGTAAATCATGGGGTTTGAAATGTTTATTGTTTAAAATTATACTAAATTCGGAATTGTACGAATGTTTAATGGCACTAATCTGAAAACTGTGTTATTGTAATGTTATAATTGGGTAGTTGACTGTATAGTCAATAAATAAACTTTTTGGTAATTGTCAAAATGTTTTTTTATATAAATTGTATGGGAATGGTGAACTATGACGTCACTATTTTGTTCCGTCAACTCAGTGTTCATTAATAACTTTTTAGGTTACAAACATTAATGTTTAGGCCGAATAAAAAATTGGTCAATGTTTTAAAGACTGTTACTGACTGTTGACTGACTGTTACGTCATTTCATTTATTTGTATAGTGTTCTGGAATTATTTCTGGTTGCTGTCAACAGTCAAGTCTTTTTTTCTTTTAAATCAGCTGTTTGTGATGACGATGAGATAAATAAATTGTTACTCAATGTTGTATGAATGTGGAAATTGTACGAAAGTAGTAAGCGTACGAATATGCAAATTGTGAAAATGTGCGCAATTTTACGAATCTGGAAGCTGTAAAAATATGCAATTTGTAAAAATGTGGATTCTACGAATAAGGAGCTTGTACAAATGAGGAGATTAACTTTCCAAATATCGTTAAAAAAAATCATCATTTTTTCTTGTCGACCTTAGTAGCCGAGTGGCTTGCACGCCATATTTTGGGTAGCGCTATCTCTGAGGTCCCGAGTTAGATTACCGGTCGGGTCAATGTCGAAAACGAACTTTTCGACGAACTGTCGGGTCTGGGTGGTGGTGGTACCGTCGTTGTTTCTGAGTTCCATAAAACGAGTGCTTTAGCTACTAACCTTGGGATCAGGACAATGTATGTGATGTTGTCCAATATTTTTATTTAATTATGATTGATATAATGCATACTGCAATTGCAGTTGGCATACTGCACACTCTCAATTGCACTGCGCAATATTTCCAAGAATTCACCGCAGGTATTTATTACTGGTTTTTACCTCGGCTGTTGGTTCGTCGAAGTGGCTAAGCTTTAACGTGCCTCGTGATCTAAAGAGTATTTATATAAAAGTCTCATGAGACTTTTTGTTTGATAGGTCATGACCTATCAAGGTCGGTTAAATATAAAAACAAACTCAAAGCATCGGTGTGTACACGTGAAAAAAAACGTGTACACATTTTTGAGCACATTTTTTTTTTGGAGAGTGACTGCTGATTGCCACAGGGGGCATTTTCAGCGTCACCGGGGTTTTTTGGGGCGGCGAGGTACGTAAAGGGTACCTCAAGCCGTGTTGAAACGAATCACCTTCGGAGGATTTCTAGAGGGTACGGTATCGCACACTTAAAAGTGCGGGTCCTCGTGCTCTCCCAGAGTCTCCGAAGGGTTCGGATCGGATCGGGGAGCGGAACCACCTGAGGGCGCCTCTAAAGGCTCGGACCTCGGCTCGGGTAGACCGGGCCGTGGAGGAGGAGAGAAGCGCCCAGGTACATGTCTGTACCTGGTGTAGAGCGCGTGTGAACCGGTTCTTCGTACCCTTGTTCTACGAGTACGGTGTCTTGGGCCTAAATTAGTGTGCATGTTAACTGTATTTTGTAAATGTGTGCTGTCATTTAGATTAGAGGATCGGGCGGGGTTTGAGCACATGCTTTTATATATTTGTTTGAGAGAGTGTGCTTATTTCCACTGGGCGTTTTGAGCTTCACCGGCCTTTTTGGGGGTGGCGAGAAACATAAAGAGTTCCTCGAGCCGTGTAAAACGAAGCGCCCGACAGAGGTTTTCTAGAGGGAACAGCATCATGCACTAGTGCACGCACGCACGTACGTGCACGTAGTCTAGTAGTGGGCGCGGGGACGTGTCCCCGCGCCCTATACTACTAGATTTTCCGGGGGATCGGAACGGGGAGCGGAACAATCGAAGGCGCCTCTAAAGGCGCACGGCTCGGGTTGAGCGGGCCGTGGAGGGAGCACATTGCGCGTACTGTGGAGCGCGACATTTGGCATAGTTAAAGTTCATATGTACGGAGAAACAGTGCATAAAGATAAGATTTAAGTATAATATGAGTTACAAGTACATCGAATAACACTTTTATATCATTTATTCCCTCTTAAGTGTTTATTATGCATTCACTAGCACTTTACTCGCGACTTCGTCCGTTTATTAATGTTTGTTTAATTTAAAATATATGCCATCATCATTTTATTTTTTATTTTTTATTGTACCTTTAGAGGAAGGGATTTAGAATATACAGCCTATAATTTTGTAATCTTCTATTTTTGATACCTACGTACGGCTGCTATTTTTGTTTTTATATTATTATTGTTTATTTTGTACTTGCATTTTTGTGTGTTACGGTTGTGTTGCTATCGCAGCATTACTTAAACCGGTTCTGACGGAAGATCAGCGCTAGCATCTTGCTGAGTCGGAACCGTTTTGGGACTCCTATGTTTTATAATTTTCATTTTTATCATTATGCTTGAACTGTCCTGTCCCAAATAAATTCATTTTCATTTAATTTCTTCATCATCATCATCATCATCATCATTGTGTGTAGACACGACCACTGCTGTTCTATATGCCAAGTAGAATAATATTATGTAGGTATAGTCGACAATGAAATTGCTTTACCACCTTAGAAGTGAATTTTGTTTGCATATATTAAAACAACAAGTTCTATTTTTGTTTAAAAGACCAAGTGACATATACGTTGTCATTGTTGACAATGAACCTTAGCCAAAATTTTATTGTAATGAAAGTTTTTGTAAAAAGTGATAAAGCAATTTTATGGTCGACTATACATGGGTTCTGAGGTGACACCCGCTGGACCACAGAGGTAGTTTAAGTGTGTGCAATAAATGTTTACCTTCGTCGTTGTAAAGCCAGTCAGACTAGTCTTGATAGGATATTGCGGAAAGCATACTAGTGTCTTGTGTGCTTATGTTGGCATGCTTTTAATATTTAATATTTTGCTAAGAGACTCGCCTTGACTTGGTTTCTTTAAAGTTGTGATTATTTTGTAAGAGTTTAAACACTTGTGAATTGACTAATGCGGCTAAGGCTCAATTGTCGTGGTTGTCTTAAGATACTGCTCGTGGCTATCTTAAATATTAGAAGATCTTAAAGTTTAGATAAATTATTTTCTATATAATTTTGATGTTGTTTTGTTGCATTTGTTAAGGGTGCGCCGACCCAAAAATGCCAAAAATGCAGTTACGGTTAAGTAGATATATTTGAAGATACTATCGTATTAAATGAACAAAATATATATTTAGTATCATAGGGAACGTGTTTACAATTTGTCAGAACGTCATAAATTCATAACACGCTATAGTTTTTTCTACAATATCATTTAAAGTTGGACAAAACTCATGAAAACGAGTGGCGGCGTTTAGTAGATTTCTTATAGTTTATCTAAATTATTGTACCTCTGATTTTGTCTAAACAATCATCAATGGATAAACTACAAATTGCTAGACTACATTTTCGATTCATCAAGTGGTTATTTAAATAATATTTTTTTATTAAGCACCTTAAATTCCCCATACAAAATTAGTATGGCCGCGCGGCATCAAATAAATATGGACGACGACATTTCAAATAAAACATATGACACTTGTCACTTACGGACGGCGCACCCTTAATGTTGCACCACAAAAAGTAGCTAGATAAAAATAATTAATGATAAAGCGTACTTATAGAAAAACATGTTTTTCATGTTGATTAGCTGGTTAAAATAGAAATTACGAAGAGCTGTCATTATACGAATATTGGGGCTTTACCTATGAAATTGACGTTTTTTTCTCACTTACTAATTGGTGTATTACTTCTGAATGTCAATACCGGTTGTTAATATTATTACACACCTTTAATTAGGACTATGTTACTTAGGCTTCAGTAATAACAATGATTATTAATTTTGTGTCTTTATCGCCCAAATTTTTTTAAATTGACTACTTTTTTGTTCGCAGAATTGTTCTTTTGCTTTATTGTAGCTTTGAATGAAGGGACTTGATTTATCTTTTTAATGTCTGCTATATTTAGCTAGTGAAACATACACACTACTCTACAATTTTTATAGTGTTAACATAAATAGATGCTAAGAAAATTTAAAAAACGTTAGTATGAAAAATAAAATTTTATAAAAAATCCTCATACAAAACGTCAATTTCATAGGTAAGGACCTAATAAATTGTTGACATTATGAGAATTGACAAAATGAGAATTTGTCATTGTGATAGTGGACATTATGAGAAGTTGTTATTATGAGCTGAAACGATCAGTAACTGCAGTCAATCCAAAACTTCTGTTTATTTAATTTTATTTAATAGGAATATTGACAACAACATTCAATATTTTCAAAATATGAAACGTATGAATGAAATCACGTAACAGTTTTTTTGTCGTCAACTCGCACGTGCATTGAAAGTACAGTCAAAGAAATGACAAAGCGTTGCTCGAATGCGTTTGTAAGCTTATTACAGTCAACAGCAAAAGTAAAGGATGTTTATCAAAATTAAGTTTCGATAGTGTAAGTCGGTATTTTTTATATAACTACAGTCAAAGTCTGCAGTGTACTAGTAGACACTCGAAGGTTTTCTTGTGGAACAGAAGCCGATACACAGAAGAACAGAAGATAATAATAATGAACTAAGCCAAAAATCAAAACATGAAAAAAATAAAGAAAGTTAAAAGTTAAACGTGACACTAAGATATGTGTAAGTGTGCGTGTGTGTGTGTGTGTGGGTATGCACTCGAGTTTGCCAGCCCTTACTATGTAGCCCAGGGTACCTATCCTAGCCCAGGTTCTGCTCCCTCTCAATGCACATTTTCTACGCACAGTCAACAGCAAAGGTAACTGATGATTGGTCAAATTTCAAAATACCTTCGAGTGTCTACTAGTACCTGCAGACTTTGACTGTAGTTATATAGAAAATACCGACTTACACTATCGAAACTTAATTTTGAAATCTGGTAATCATCATCTACTTTTGCTGTTGACTGTATACTACGCCAAACATTGTAATATTACAGCATTGCGTGCAACTAACGAAGTATTGTGACTATTGTAACAGAAATAAATAGATTTTTTATTTATTTATTTATTTAACAAGAAGTTTTAATGTGTTTAATATTTTAACCTTTTCGTAAAAAATGTCTCTACTCTCTGTAGCTATATTTTAAGGTTAGGTAACCGAATTGCCTAAACTTATATGGCATACTTTTAAATGTCATAAAAATTGGCAGCATTGGACGAAGGTGATTTTGCCTGAAGTGTTTCTCGTACCACGCCCTTTTGCAATCTCTTCCAATTACTGAGTTAACGAAACATTAGTTTGCCTGTCGAATATTTCAAGTGCTTATTTATTATAACGCTAGTAACTAGCGTTGTAAGATTATATTTTACTAGCTTTTGCTCGCGGCTCTGCTCCCGTTGGCTACACGACTTGTGTTTGTTCTGTTTGAGTAATTTTAGTCCGTATTGAAATTACTGGCGGCGGGAGGTAAAAATTTGGAATGACCTCCCGCCGCCTGTTCGTTCAGGGATTAATCTCTCGCTATCAACGTTTCGCGGGAGATGTCGCAACTGGCTGATCCATGAGCAGGCGCTGGCACTAGCTAATTGAAGGGTTTTTTACAAAAACAACATAACTTTTTAGCAATATATTTACACGAAATAAAAAAAACTTTCTCCAATCAAAGTTTTTCGTTTCATTACTTTAAAATTTTGATCATTTATTCATGATAGTGTATTGGATTGATAACGTAACATTTTCCACTATTTATACCTACGATTATGGAGAAAAATGATAAAATGTAGTATGCACTAGTGTTATTGTTGTATGTGTATGTAGTTTTTGTAAAAATCCCTTCAATTACAAATATAAGTAAATAATATATAGAATAATGTAGGTCGATTAAATATTGTAATTTTAGATATAGCTACAATTTATGTTTTCATCCGTGTATTAATTAATGGTTATGGCAGAATAACAGGGTTTGTGGGTCTCCTACAAACACTGAGCCATAGACCTTTTTGTCTATGTTTTTTTTTGGCAAATAAATATCATCATCATCATCTCAGCCAAAAGACGTCCACTGCTGGACAAAGGCCTCCCCCAAGGATATGAGGGGTAATTGCCGTAATCGCCACACTTGGCAGGCGGGTTGGCGATCGCAGTAGGTTGGAGGTAACCTCAGAGAGATGCTGCTGCCCATCCTCTGGAATAGTCCCTTAGTCGGCTTTTACGACACCCACGGGAAGAGATGGGGTGGTGCAATTCTTTAACCCCGGCACCACACAGGGGAAATTAATATACTTATATTATAGTATATTATACTGTCTTAAGTAATTTTGGTTCGTTTTGAAACCTTCTGTACAAATTGGCATTCTCTATGCTAAAGGCATAATTTCCCAAAAATCCCGAAACACTTGATAATTTTAACCAGGCCAAATAACGAAGAATACTTACTTCAAAAATGACAGATTTCCAAACAAACTTTTCATCCTAATTTCACCTCTCTAGGGGAGGTTTTTCGAAAAATTCTAAAACACGTCATTCTTTGTTTTTATTAAAATATCTATAGATCGATTCATTTATAATTTTTTATAGTTGTTACTTTAAAAATAACGATTTTCCTAAAAAAATAAGTCTCCTTTTTTTCTTCCTTTAAAGGAAAATAAACCTCAAAGCCACTCGCTTACGTAAATCATCTAAATAAAAATTATTAAGCAGTTAAATTCACCTAATAATCTAAACAAAAGATTGTTTGTCTCTTGATATTTTCAATATTGATATTGATATTGAAAAGCTCTTGTCACGTAATCTAATTTCTGTTATTTATTTATTATTAGGTATTCTATGCTTATTGTTTTAAACCTGGTCTCAGATATTCTGAGACGTCTAAATAACTACCAGATGTATAAATTATAACGATCTTGAGGGATCGTCCAATAATTCGGCGTATATTGAAAGTATACATACCTACTAGCGCGCAGAGCTGCTGCGCAATACTCGAGTAAACATTCCAATTCTAATTGTACGCATCAGTTGCGGAAATACATACATATAAACATATATACATACATACATACATACATACATAAATACATACATACATACATACATACATACATACAAACATACATACATACATACATACATACATACATACATACATACATACATACATACATACATACATACATACATACATACATACATACATACATACATACATACATACATACATACATACATACATATATACATACATACATACACACACACACACACACACACACACACACACACACACACACACATACATACATACATACAGTCACGCCTGTCTCCAATAGGGGTAGGCAGAGACCACTTCCTGCCATTTGCTACGATTCTTATACACCTCTAGGGGCGGCGAGGTACCCTTTGTACCTCAAGCCGTGTGAAACGAATCACCTTCGGAGGTTTTCTAGAGGGAACGGCATCACACACTTAAACGTGCGTGTCCCCGTGCTCTACTAGATTCTTCGAAGGGTTCGGATCGGATCGGCGATACATTTTGAACTATATACCTACTATATACAGGCTCACTTTTTTATCACCGTCCAAACTATTTGAGATGACTCCCGTTCCCGTGACACAAACGAACAACTCTTGCTATTGGACCAACTTCCTAACTCGAAAATAAAATTCGGCTGTTCCATACAAAACATCAATATTCATTCGACCAAAACGTATGGAACAGCTGAATTTTATTTTCGAGTTAGGGAGTTGGCCTTCTCTTGACCTGGCCTTCCGTTACAATGTTCTCGACTTTATCAAGAAACATCTGCCTAGGTCTTTCACGTCCCATATCTATTCTACATGCTATAACTACTTTTTAAGGGTGGACCGACCAAAAAATGCCAAAAATGCAGTTACGGTTATGTAAATATAATTGAAAGATCATGAAAACGAGTGGCGGCGTTTAGTAGATTTCTTATAGTTTATCTAAATTATTGTACCTCTGATTTTGTCTAAACAATCATCAATGGATAAACTACAAATTGCTAGACCACATTTTTGATTCATCAAGTGGTTATTTAAATAATATTTTTTTATTAAGCACCTTAAATTCCCCATACAAAATAAGTACGGCCGCGCGGCATCAAATAAATATGGACGACGACATTTCAAATAAAACATATGACCCTTGTCACTTACGGACGGCGCACCCACCCCTCTACCTTGCCGCGGTGTCATGACACCGCGGCCATTATAGTCCGTCAAATCCCGCGCGGTGTCATGTCACCGCACCCGACCACGCGACTATAATCTCAATTATGGATAAGTTACAGCCTACTTTTGTATGAAGAAGTTTGGCTATAGACAAACTAGAGTAAATTTGCTACACTAAAACCCGCAACAATTATATGCTCTGTGCGTTAAATTTTTTAAAAAGTCAATGTCAAATATGTCAAATTTTGACAATTGAGCGATCGAATTCTATGGACTCTATGTCGTCTAGATAGAGCCTACTTTTGTATGAAGAAGTTTGTTTATAAAAAATCTAGAATAAATAGTTTGATCATTTACAACTAATAAACTATTTCAGTAATTACAAAATGATAAAATATGATCTAATTGCAACTTATTCATTATTTTAGTGGATATCGACTTTAGGTATTCGCGATTTTGCAAATTACGCAATACTTCCGCGGAACTTCCGCATTCTGCGCTCCGCGGTAGAGAGGTTAAAAGACAAAGACAAAGACAAAGACTTTTTATTTCGCTTGAAATATGGTAAATTAAATAAATAAATAAATTTCTTCTCACTCATTGTTTTCTACATTTTTACTTTTTGTACAAAAACAACTTTAATTTAATTTAGTGTTAATTTTGTTGGTTGTGTTATTAAATAAAATAAAATAAATAAATAATAAATACATAGCCAAACCATCAAAATTCCTTTCTAAACTTTTATCGGTCAGTAACTTAATAAAAAAAAATCGGCCAAGTGCGAGTCGGTCTCGCGCACGAAGGGTTACGTACCATTATCTATAAAAACGGCTAATAAATTACGTTTGTTGTATGGGAGCCCCCTTTAAATATTTATTTTATTCTGTTTTTTAGTATTTGTTGTTATAGCGGCAACAGAAATACATCATCTGTGAAAATTTCATTTGTCTAACTATCACGATTCATGAGATACAGCCTGGTGTCAGACGGACGGACGGACAGACGGACAGCCGGACAGCCGGACAGCCGGACAGCGGAGTCTTAGTAATAGGGTTCCCGTTTTACCCTTTGGGTACGGAACCGTAAAAAATTCAATATTCAAAATCATTTATTCAGTTTAGGCTACAAGTAGCTCTTGTATTCACTATGCCATCGGTTCGTAACCGGCAAGAAACTCAGTACTTAAGTGTCCAGCTCTTTTCTTCCTTACAGCGTCAAAAATATTGGAAGATGCCCTATCATAGCAGGACACTTTCCATTACAAATAAACACAAAAATATAGAAGACAACCACAATATGTAAAAAAAAACAAAATAAGAAGTCTAAGTTAACAAATTTACATCAGGTAAAAGTTTCAATTTCCACAATATCATACAGTACCTAGTGGTACTGTATGATATTTACTGTAGTCAGTACTCTAGTAAAAGTGAAAAATTGTTTAAGAAAAACAAAGTCAAACTATAGTAAACTAGCGACCCGCCCCGGCTTCGCACGGGTGCAATTCTGATACACGCAACCGCTATGTCCCTGCATTTTAAATCTGTAATATCTTCGAAAATATTCATTTAAATTACATGCTGTAAAGGGCCACATTGATCTATATTAAATGCACAATTTATTTAAGGTACTTAATTGGTTATGGATTAATGCTGTATTGCTTAAAATCGCTTTCGTAAATAAACCATTATTTCTCGTAAAAAGTAAAGGATAAAAAATGATTGTTGTGGGTTATCCCTAAGAGATCACTCTATCTATTAAAAAAAACCGCATCAAAATCCGTTGCGTAGTTTTAAAGATCTAAGCATACATACATAGGGACAGCGGCAAGTGACTTTGTTTTATACTATGTAGTGATAATACTAAAAATAAGATAAGTATGCAAGAGCAGACCAGCCTCCACAGGCGGCACCCGTTCACGAGTATGACATATAATCAGCCATCGCTTCGCTCAACCATATTTTAGGGAACGTAAAAATGCACATACTTACTAAGTTATTTATTGATGAAACACTCAGACAGGCATTTTGTATTTTTCAATGTCAGAATTGTGGCTCGCGTTCTGACAAAAAATAATATAAAAAAATATGTACGAAAAAAACAGGCAATTTTGAGAATTATAAATATTTTGCGTTTTGTTTTACGATTCTACAAACGTGATAATATCTATATCGTAAGTTGTGACGTTACGTTGCAATAACATTAAATGTTCGCGGTTGCAAAGAATGCAAAGAGTTTGAAGAATACGACTCCATGCTTTTTTTGTTATTTTTTAAATATATGGCTTGGTGCGGTCAGCGTATTTGGCAATGTCAATGTTAGAAAAAACAACTGAATATTAAAGTTTTCATTGTTTAAAATATTAATGAAGGTAATAGATCAGTCACAAACATCTTATCAACCATGTTCTTACCAGTAGAATGCAATAAATAATTTAGTATTGAGTTTTGAAAATATTTTCAATGTATAATTTTACCCCTTGTATACAATATTTCTTTATGTTAGCTTGTAAGGTATTTTTCTATGAGCCTGCTTTGGTTGATGAATGGCAAATAATTAACCCGATCCGATCTGAGCCCCTTGGAGAATCTAGTAGGGCACGGGGACACGCACTAGTGCGTGATGCCGTTCCCTCTAGAAAACCTCCGAAGGTGATTCGTTTCACACGGCTTGAGGAACCCTTTAAGTATCTCGCCGCCCCCAAACAGGCCCGGTGAAGTTAAAAATGCCGTCTGAGGTAGAATAAGAAGAATAAGAATATAATTTATTTGCTTAATACCATGTACACATAGATTGTGGATAATAAATCAATTAAATGGAATCAATAGTATTATACCTTATTATAAATGTAGGCATGCAAATATTATATTTTATAAAATTAGTATTAACAATAACAAATCATTAGCACAATAAACTAGAAACATTAATAAGATTATTTTGAAATTGTGGTACAGTAAATATATGTCAATCTGTCAATTTGAATTAATTCATTATTTATGTAATCAGCAAACTAACAAAAAAACAAAATTATTTAATAAAATACTTAGTTTCAACAACACGACCATGGTTGATGAGCTACGACAACCGGAGTTCTTTAAGCAGTATTGTAGCTATGCTGTTGCAGTTGTCAAAACGGAGCTGACACAACAATAGTGAGGAGCTCACAAGACTTCGCACTTTCCCTTGTCCCACTAAAAAGTTTCTTAACATTGATCCTATGAATCCAAGGAGTTTTAATACCCAACGCGACTAAACTTCATGGTTGATCGATAATTAATTAAACTAGTGGTCGCCTATATGTAAAATATCAAGCGTAAATACCTTTGAAAGGTATCGTGATAGTGCTTGAAATTAAACAATAAGCCCCCAGGACTCCGCAGGACTCACTAAAAAGTCCCATAACATTGTTCTAAAGAGTTCCAACTACGCGACTATAAACTCCATGGTTGATCGATGATTTATTTTTCCTTTTCCCAGCTGCTTGGTACACCGTCGAGCGAGCCACCGCTTTCGTGGTGCGCCAGTCAGTCGCACGCCGCCCGTCGCCGCCGCCACACCTCGTCGAATGGATATAGACAAGTGATATGTGTTGTGTTGTGTGATCGTGCTATACAGTGTTGTTGATATAAAAAGTTGATTATCAGAGTTGTCAGAATGCAGGGCCGTGACAAATTGTGCGCCAAGCTCACCAGCGCATTCCTAAGGAAGTGGTGTAAGTATTCCTTTGAATTCTTTTTTGGATGTACTCGTTTTTTGTTGATTTGCGACTTATGCGGCTTTGCACGCAACGCTTCCGGTTCTTTAAGATTGTAAAGAGATTTTCTTTCTTCTACATGATTATCTATGATAGGGATTTTAATGTCATTGGTTTTGTTAAGGCCACTGACCGATGGTGGCCTGATATACTTAAAACTATTTACATATATGCGCGACTTCGTTTGGAGAGTGAGTTCAAACGAGAAAGTTCTTTTAGTATGTAAATGTCGACAGATTTGAATATGCGAACGAATTGAGAGATGCTCGCTACTTTTTGCGTTAAATGTTTGACATTTCTTTAAACCGTTATTCTTAAAATTAATATTTTTTTAATTTACAATTCTATGCTATGACATCTTTAGATCGAAACTGTATAACTACTTTAAAGAAGATTAGCAAGTTGTATTAAGTATTTTAAGTGCTATTTTCAATGTCTTATTTTTTTTAGAGTTTATTCATAATCCACAACTGTTAAAAGTATCAAAGTTCGCATAGGCTGGTCATCGGATGGGTGACCACAAATGTATCATCTCTCAGTTCTCCGTGCTACGTAAGGCCAAGGCACGTACAGCCGTTGGTCCCGGCTGCATTAACAGTCGTTAGTGCAGCAGAACTGAGCCCGCGTGGTGGTTTACGGCTCGTTCTCCCTGTGGTGTTCCATCCATAGGGAAGGCTCGTGCCCCAGCAGTGGGGACATGAAATTAGCTAGAGAGAGTTGAAAGTACCAGGCTAGCATGAGTCTCGAGGAGGTAAGTATACCTGGAGTGAGCTACATACTTGGGGAGAGGCCCTGAGATGGTTGAAGTACCAGGCTAGCATGAGCTATAAGGAGTTCCGCACTGGGCCCGCGTGGTGGTTTACGGCCCGTTCTTCCTGTGGTGTCCCATCCATAGGGAAGGCTCGTGCCCCAGCAGTGGGGACATAAAATGAGCTACTACTGATGAAGCTCACGCTCAGTTGTACTTATAATGTCTATTTATTATTATACCACACCTGTGTGGAATGCAGTCGTCCATCTAGAAAATTTCAAGAAGAAACTTACTATAAATGCTAGGTACTTTGAAAAATCTCTCTATCTTATCTATACTATATACTACTATATAAATCTGTAGGCTCTGTCTGTACATGCAATTTTTCTGACAAATTTTGGGATAAATATTCGTTTTGTGACTCACTGGCACCAATTCTACGATTTTTGAAATTTTTGTCTGTCTGTCTGTCTGTACATCTCCTTTTATAACTCAAGAACGGCTAGACCGATCTTAATGAAAATTTGTATGTAGTAATAACATGAGATTGTGCAAACGAAAGGCGAAAAAAAATATTATTCACTTTTCGCACAGCGAAGAGGACGGGTGACGGACGGCTAGTATCCTACGAATATTATAAACGCGAAAGTTTGTATTAAGTATGGATGTTTGTTACTCTTTCTCGTAAAAACTACTGATTGGATTACATACAGATATATATATAGGATACTTTTTATCGGCATATAGGATACTTTTTATCCATAAATTCCCACGGGAACGGGAACCACGCGGGTGAAACCGGGAACCATGCGGGTGAAACCGCGAGCGGTTTCTAGTAGAGAAATAAAATAAGCCTCCTAAGTTTCTCTCAGACGACGACAGCCGATTGATGACGATGTGAACAATGCTGTCTCAAAGATAGTTCATTGGTTTAGTGTTAACAATTTGCTATTAAATGAACAAACAACCAAATGTATAAGATTTGTATTACCCAACGTTAAGGAGGTAAAAACCAGTGTAAAAATTAAAGATAAGAATGTGGACCTTGTGGACACCACAGTGTTTCTAGGCATTACGTTGGATGCAAAGCTACAGTGGGGCCTTCATATAGATAAATTGTCGAGTAGACTGAGCTCTGCGGCTTATGCAGTAATGAAAATTCGTCAGATCACTGACATTGAAACAGCTAGACTTGTTTACTTTAGTTATTTCCATAGCGTAATGTCGTACGGCATTTTACTGTGGAGCAATGCTGCCGATATTCAAACTTTCTTTGTGCTGCAGAAGAGGGCTATTCGAGCAATTTATAATCTAAAAGCTGGTAATTCTCTTAGGGAGAGATTTAAAGATATTAATATAATGACAGTTGCATCACAATATATTTACGAGAACCTAATGTATGTATATTAAAATATTGAAACTTTTTCTAAAAACAGTGATATTCACAATGTAAACACTAGAAATAAAAACAAACTTGCAGTACCTAATACTAGGCTCCACAAAGTAAATAATTCATTTAGAGGCCCGTGTGTACGTTTTTACAATAAAGTTCCAAGTAATATCCAAAAACTAGATATTAAAAAATTAAGAAATCGCTATTAAAGAAAAGCTTTATAAAAAAGCTTATTATAAAGTGTCTGATTACATTGAAGACAAAACAGCATGGGTTTAAAATGCTCCAATCTATTTCTAATCCAAAATATTGTTAAGGTTTTTTTTTTTAAACTTGTATAACTTGGTAACGTAACGGCATATAATTTTGTAAATGTCGTTACATATTGAATTAAAGCTGTGGAGTTTCTTGCGCCCATTCTTCTCTACAGCTAAAATATAGACGTCCTGAATGGGTAGTAGATAAAAAAATTATGGACGATTCAAAAGCACTTTTCTAAAGTTTATTTGAATAAAGAATATTTGACTTTGACTTTGAAGGCTCTCCCAACATCTGAGCTGGTGGTAGATTCAGTAGTTGAGTCTAAACATTTTTTTTGTTTTTTTATTATTTGGATTTTATAGTTTTGCCGTCAATAAGTGACCCATTAATTTAGACTAATCACGTTTCAGGCATACAGAGAACAAAGGCCTGCAAAGGCTTATGTTGAATAAATGATTTGACTTTTAACTTTGAAATAAAAATGGGTTAATGTTTTTAAGAAAGCTGTTACGTGATTTAATTTAAATGCGTTTAATGTTCTGGAACTAATTATGGTTGTTGTCAACATCGCCATTGTAATATTCTTTATTGCACACGAAATATAGACGTAAGTATTGTATTCACAAACAGTTTGGAAGTCGTTATAGAGCCATTATCCTCCTATTACCAAGTCATTCAAATTGATTCCAACAACAAATCAGGGTTCCAAGATGCTCGCACATCGGGCGGTCGGCTGCAACCCATCGCTGACATAATCTATTCCGCCTCGGAGCTCTACTTTGATTATGCTACATGTGGTGTCAAGAACGGCGAGTATACACAAAATTGGTGATATTTCGATGCTCTGTCTACCCCTTTTTGGGAGGACGTGAGAGTATGTATGTATGTATGTATGGTATGCATGTATGTATGCATGTATGTGTGTATGTCTGTATGTATGTATGAATGTATGTATATATGTATGTATGCATGCATGTATGTATGCATGTATGTATGTATGTATGTATGTATGTATGTATGCATGTATGTGTGTGTGTATGTATGTATGTATGTATGTTTGTATGTATGTATGTATTTATGTATGTATGTATGTATGTATGTATGTATGTATGTATGCATTTATGTATGTATGTATTCATGTATGTATATGTATGTAACAAACCTATGTCTATATTTAAACGTCTACTATTGTGTCTCAGTGACCCTGATCATGGGTCGTATTGTTTGAAAATATCGGAATTATAGTTAAAATCGATTAGAACTAGGTTTCCTGAGAGACCTCGCGTTTAGTAGTACTTCTTAAACTGCTTTCAGATATAATGTGCCCGTAGTTTAGAATTTTTAGATAGCCAGTGCCTCAGTAGTTGAAGACTTTTTAATTTTTTTATTGTGAAATGCGCTTGGTCTTGGCCTCATTCTAATCCCTAGGGCGTAAGAGGCCGACGATGGAACAAGCTTGCCCAGAAATAGCCTATTCACTCGCGCTTTAAAAACTTTAGGGTTATATGCACTCGGGAACACAGACGCCGGTAGAGAATTCCACTCTTTGGCTGTACGCATTATAAATGTAGAAGCAAAACGCTTGGTGCGCAAAATTGGAATATCAACCAGGTAAGGATGGTAGCCAGCCGTACGTCTGGATTCCCGATGGTAAAATGGGGAAGGTGGAATGAGCTCCTGCAGCTCAACAGCACACTCTCCGAAGTATATAGCCTGTGAAAAACCGACAAGCAGGCAACTGTGCGGCGGTGAGCGAGACTGTGAAGCTTAGATTACACGACACAGGGGTTAGCCCATACAGCCAAGACTTTAAATTTTATATTATATCCTAAAATATATTTATTCACTTTTATATATTTAATGTAGTAATTCAATTACCTACTTTATTTTATTTATTTATTTTTTATTTTGTTTGTCGCCGTTGCGGTGCGTCGTCACTCATCTCCCTCCGCCGGCTAATAGAATGAAATTTAATTAATTTAATTGAATTTTTTATTTTGTCAGAATAACAGCGCTCCTACGGTACTCGGCCCATATTCGAGTGTCGTGGGGGTATAATGCTGAGACAGGGTCCTTGTTGGCCTCACACACGCTTTTTGTTTATTTTTTTCTTTTAATTGTTTTTTGTTTTCCTTCTATTCTTATTAGATCTTGCTTTGTTTTGACTGTATTATATTTTGTGTGCGTGTGTGTGTGTCTCAATAAATGTTCTTCTTTCTTTTCTTTTCTTTCTTTTCTAGTTTTAACAAGCTTATCGACACCTATAATTTTCCTGGCTCGGATTCCGTGTGAAGTGCGCTTCCACATGGTGGGATGAAGGCTTGCTTACCTGTAAGGAATATATTAAAAAAAAATATATTGAATACACCAATAGGTATGCTGCAGTGACGTAAGCCCCTAGCTAGTTTTCCAGCTGTTTAATTAACAATAAACCTGTTTCTCTATTGTTTATACGATATTACTCATCATAATTTAGAATTATTATGATTAACTGGTCTATTATCATGTTTTGTGTTACTTACACCCGTATTATATTTATCTTTAATAAGTTTAGCTTTTATTGAGATTAAACACAAATCGTGTAGCCCACGTGAGCAAAGCCGCGAACAAAAGCTAGTACTTTATGTTTCGGGACTCCAAAAAAAAAATCAAAATTCAAAATCATTTATTCAGTTGAGGGCTACAAATAGCTATTATGAACGTCATTATGCCATCGGTTCGTAATTCTATCTACTCTGGGCGGGAGATCTTGTACTGAGAAGAACCGGCAAGAAACTCAGCAAGTGTCCAGCTCTTTTCTCCCTTACAGCGTCATAAATATTGGAAAATGCCCTATTATAAAAGGACACTTCCCATCACAAATAAAAACACAAAATATAAAGGACAATCACAATATGTACAAAAAAAAAATTAAGTTTGCAAAAACATCATTTACCAGTTTGATTTTTTACAAGGTCATACAGTACTAGTATATGTCACAATCTGTATAAGAAAAAACAAAGTTAAACTATAGTTAATAATAATAAAAATAAGACAAGTACGCAAGAGCAGACCAGCCTCCACAGGCGGCACCCGTTCACGAGTATGACATGAATCAGCCATCGCTTCACTCAACCATATTTTAGGGAATTTAACGACCCGACGCACATGCCACCGCAGAGACAATAAAGAGATAGTAATAGTAATAGTATATTATAGAGAGCATGACACACCCAAGCTACTCTAAAATCAAAACTAATTGAAATGTTCAACGCAACGCTATTTGTGATCTGTAGGACACTGTTTATAAAGGCTATCATATCAGTATATTTTTTTATTATAAAAAGTAGTAATGTATGCGTTTTTTATTATAGCCAGGCTGTGTTATCATCTAAATATTCTTCGACTGTATAATAACCTTTTTTAAGTAAAGAAGACTATCTATCCATTCTATCAAGTTAATCGGATTTCCCCTGACATAAAAAGTGCCCGGGTTTCACCCGGACACTTTTTAGAAACCCCGCCCGGACGCTCCCCGGACGCCCTCCAAACTAGAACAAATCTGGGGAAACCCGGACGGATGGCAACCCTAGTTTAAGGGAGTGTGCATGTTTAGTGTATCATGTAAATGTGTAGAGGCATTTTAAGGATCGGGCGGGGTGGATAACCCCCAACACTGGGACATTCATACAACGATGACGATGAACAATTTGTATTTCCGCTTTCATTTATTAATCACATCGACCGAACACATTTACGCGCCGCTGCGCGTGAGCACGTTTGCTGAACGCTATTGTCTCCAGTGTAAATATTATTTATTAGACTATTACGACGCCACATATTGGGATGACCTTGTCTCCCCCGTACAGATGGAGCGAGACAGCATATAACTGTTGCTTTTGCTTATACCAATTGGCAATGCTTAGTACCTTTGTAACACAAGCAATAACGTTTAAACACATTTGCTGTACCGTTTTAATTAAAATATTTAATGAGGTTCGACGTGGTCGTTGTGGCTGATTTTTTATTTTTTATCCCCCGACGTGGATCAGTGTCGGAGACTTTGTGTAACTATTCTATACCGTTATAATTCGGCTGTCCTCTATTGTCATATTTTTTTTTATTTATTTATTTACATTAAAACATACGATATTTTTTCATTTTATTTTACATATGCTATACTATATAATTTTTACTAACGACTTTTCCAATTTTATTGCACGCTAGGTGCCCTACTCTTCCTTATTCTACTTGTTACTTACTTCTATTAAATTATTGCATTTCTTTATGCCCTATCCTATTTTTGGAGCCAATTCTTTTTTACTATTCTTGCGTGTTGTGGCTGATTAGTAACGCGTTTCTCGATCGATACGAAGTACCGGTTCACACGCGCTCTATACCAGGTACAGACATGTACCTGGGCGTTTCTCTCCTCCACCACGTCCCGGTCAACCCGAGCCGAGGTCCGAGCCTTTAGAGGCACCCTCGGGTTGTTCCGCTCCCCGATCCGATCCGAACCTTTCGGATAATCTTAATAGAACACGGGGACACGCACTTAAGTGCGTGATGCCGTTTCCTCTAGAAATCCTCCAAAGCGGATTCGTTTCACACAGCTTGAGGAACCCTTTACGTACCTCGCCGCCCCCAAACAAGCCCGGTGAAGCTGAAAATGCCGCTAGAGGCAATCGGCAAACTCGCTCCAAAAAAAAAAAAAACGGCGTCACGCACTAGTGTGTGTCCCCGGTACCCTACTAGATTCTCCGAGGAGTTCGGATTGGATCGGATGGAATTTCGGAACAGCTCGTTCCGAGATTCCGTATCCGTGAGAGGTTGTCTATGTGGAGTTGTCTATGAGGAGATTGGAGTTATTACATGAAATGTTTATATAATTTTTAACGCAAATTTTGTTGCAAACAAATTACAAATACACAAATGTTGAAAAAATTTCCACGAGCAGGATTTGAACCCGCACCCTTCTGACATACCGGGTCAGGTGCTCTTCCAATTGAGCTATCGTGGTTCTAACCAGCCCGCCGAAATTATTCAACACTATTTACTTTTTACTTTGAAAACTTTTGACTTTTTTTTTATTACATGAAATTATTTTTAACAAGTATTCTAGAGGTTGTCTATGCGTGCGTTGATCGAGCGCGTTTGTTTGAAGCTCACCTTCTAGTCTCCTTGTGTTGTGGATGAGTGGTGGTAATTGCGCTTGCGCCAGATCGAGGTCGCCGCCTTGTGGGATGGCGCAATGGTTATGGAATCTTATTCAATGGCTGCTCGTCGGGTCTCATACCACATTAGAGCTTACAATTACGCTGAGTGTCAGGTTTTATACTATTCGTGTATGGGTTCGCCTTCAACTTTGTTTCCTTATTCAGTCTGAAACTTACTTTTGTAACTTGTATATAGTGGCGTGCGAGAGAACTGGCATATGCCTTACAGCGGTCGGAAGTGGACTGATGATTAATTATGATGTAGGTAATATGTAACAAGAGGAATCAATTTACGCAAAAAAAACTTGAATTAGTTCTGCTGTACCTTTTTGTAAAACACATGTCTTAATGTTTTGTTTATAAATAAATAAAAAAGAACTACTGACATGATTTTATACACAGACGATAAGTAGGCATTGATTATCACTTAAAAATATACTTATAGGGTTTAAATACATACATACATACATACATACATACATACATACATACATACATACATACATACATACATATATACATACATACATACATACATACATACAACAAGATTTTAAAATTAGGTTAAGTTTCGAGCTACTAAAATGTAGAAACGCTATCGACGTTATGCAAGACAGTAAACAGTACAGCACCTTTTTACTAAAGGTCGGTAAAGAATCATGGAATACCTATATCAAGACCATTTTATTTATTCACATTATTACACATTCTAGCTATTGGAGAAACTATGACCGAGATAAGATATGACTATAAAGTCACTAACTAACTTTACTAATGGGGAAAAAAAACTAACCAATATAGGTAGAATTTTTTAAGAAGATTTTGGAATTTTCTAAGAAGTTTTTGGAATTTTCTATGGTCAGTTTTTTTTCTATAAATGTATAGAAGTCCAAAAGATTCTAGAAAATTCTTTAAAAGGTTTCGTTCGTATTTACATTTTAAACTTATTTCTTACTTATTATTACGTACGTAATAATAAATGCATAAATGCTATTGTAACGTTAGTATCATTGTTCTAAACGTCATATTATGACGACGCGTCGATGTGACAATAGATGATTGATTCTTTGATTTCGGTATTCTGATTTTGCTCATTGACTTTAGCTGCTAACTGTACTTGTACTCGAACTGGTGGTTTTTTTTCTTAAGTAGATACAGGATGTTGGTCGTGCAATGTAAATACAAATAAAATCTTCATGTTTGACTGTGCGCGTACGGCCATGGACTTCAAACTTCCTCATGATTTTGAGAACCGGTCAGTGTTGAGATTGTGAGGACGTCTACACGCTAGCGTTTCGACAGCGGAGGCGTTTGTTAAGCGGTTTTTTTGGGAAAGATATTGCTGTAGGTCCTTTGTGGCCTTTACAGCGATAGCGGGTGTACGTATTAGAATGACTTAAATTAACTAATCAAACGGTTAAAACGCCTGTTCAAAATTCCCAAAAATTTTTTTTTTTAAATTTTAATTTTTAAAACAGTCATTACATACAATAGTTCTATAATTAGAGTAGTACTGGTAATAGACAAAACAGTGCCTACAATAAGTTATATTATAGTTGACACAGGGCGCACGTATTATACTCGTAGGTATGTGTATTTAGAGACTGAATCTATGAGTGAAAGAAAAAAAAAATTGTAATACAAGTCGTTTAAAATTTACAGTAACAGAATTTGAGAAAATTTAAAAGCTTCGAAGAGCAAACAATGATTTAAAAAATGTCTAATGGTTTTCTGAACTAAACTTAAAATAGTAAAATTTCAAAACGTCGAATGAGTATTGATCGTGTTATCCACTCAGTTGTTCTTAAACCAGACACAATAGAAATTCAATTGTTATATGGCACTGTGGTTACCTTGGGCGTCCAAGTATAAATTTAATTGTACAGACGCATGCACATCGATTTATTCAAAACTGTCGAATTTCTTCAATAAATGTTCGACCATATTTCAAATGTTCAGAGTCTATTGAGGATGTTATGACAGTTAGTGGCCGTCTGATGAGCAGGCGTGTGTACAATTATTACGTACGATATTTAGGGTACGATCGGTATTAATTAAAACCACCTTTGCCCAACGGTTTAAATGCTTCGCTTTCCCATTCATCTACAACCGCATTTTGGAGAGAAATTAAGAGATGCTCTTTGAGAATTGCGAGGCTCAACATTCGCTCACTTCTTTTGACGTGGAGCTATAAATTTACGGAGACTTTCATGGAGGTAATAAAGTAGATATATGCGAATGTGATGCACCTTTCACAACAATTTATAACTCTATTTTATTTTTATTTGTTTATTAATTACGGCTGGCACAAGTTTAACTTTTGAAAACGTCTTACTTGACCGCCACAGGTCAGGCAGTGCCAGTGTGGAGTCAGAGACAATCTCAGCCTCCTTGAAAATTATGCTTATATTTAGGTAACACTATTTTCCATTGTATTTTTAAGTTTTTAAGTAAGCATTTATTAAATAAATTTATTTGTATTTGTATATTATGAAAATTTAAAATTTCGAACTATTTTTGTTTAGTAATGACATTTCGATTCCAATGCAAATACCTCGGTCAATCTAGTAAGAGACGGAGGCACGCTTGATAAATGCCATCCCCTTTAGAAACCCACTGATGATGTTCGATTACTACAGCTAAAGGAACCTTTAGTTTCTCGCCAACCCCTAAACTCCGGACACTGTAAAGTCCATAAGAAGCCAACAATAATCTTTCCCAAAAAAAAAGCTATCGACCGCGCTGGAGAAACGCTAGTGTGTAGGTTACCTTATGTGTATTGCAAAAAAAACTGCGACTGTGTCGGTAAAATGAGATCTGCTGCCCAGTAATAAAGTCGCTTCTGAGAATTATTTTTTACGGTTAATATATTTTTTTTATTTTGTCTCTACGTGTTTTTGATGATTAATGTTGTCTTAAATGGACAATTTTGGGTTGTTTATTTTTTATTTTATAATAATTAAAATAATCTCTATTATAGTTAAAATTGTTGCTATATAAATGCTAAATTGGAGTTATTACATGAAATTATTTTTAACAAGTATTCTATTGGTCGCCCAGTGGTTGAAATTTATTTTTTTATTCTTTATTTTTTTATAGTTAGCTCGGCAAATTACTCCATCCCACATGATGTTGAGTGGCAATGGAGACCAGACGCGAGGATAACTGGTGCAGCGTGGAAACAAACGTAGCATCAGTTAACCTCACTCTGCCGGCCCACAAGGTGCTTCTTCACGCCACTCTTGAAGGACCCCATATCGTAGGAAGGAGGGAAAACGTGTGCTGGTAGACTATTCCATCTTTTAGAGGTGCGACAAAGAAACGAGTCACCAAATTTCTTTGTGCGCGATTGGATATTTGAGACAGTGAAGCGGTGACTCCGAAGAGCAGCACGTGTACTCCTATGAAGAAAGGGAGAAGGTGGGATGAGGTCAAAGAGCTCTTCAGAGCACTCGCCATGGTATAAGCGGTAATTCGCAATTAACTCACATTCAATGTATTGTAACACATTTATACATATATATACTTACATTGTATATTTCTTTCTACACTCTTTTTCCATATGAAATTTAACTTCACTCTCTTTGTTTTCTTTTTTTATTCCCTTCTCTTTTTGTTTAAATTTTTTTTCTATCTTGTGTGTATGTGTAGGAACATACTATGCCGAAATTACGCGACCGAAGTTCGGCGTTTTCGGCCTCAGAGGTTAAATGCTATACGCTATAACGCAACGTAATTTCGGTATTATGTGTCGACTCGTCAGTAATTCAAATAGCATTGTAGGCGTAATCATGCCGAACTTCAGTCGCGTAACTTCGGCATAGTGTGTTTTTACACTATGACTGCCTCTTTTTTTTAAATATTATGTATTTGTGTGTTGTTAATAAATATTTATCTTCTCCTTCTTACTATGCCAAATCTCACACTGCTCCGTGCGTGCAATGTGCTTGAAAAGGGCGACAAAGGTTTTTCTTCACGTATTATATATATTTCTTTTAGCCATTGCCATCCGCACAACAATGGAATAAATGTCAAACTAGTTAAAAGTGTATACATTTCCTGAGTGGTAGAGCCAACCTGCGTTGCAGCACGAAATGGGCCGGCTCGCCCGGCGTAATACCACCCTCTCACAGAATATCGGCGTGAAACAATGGCACTCGCTGCTGTTGTGTTTCGTCCGGTGAGTGAAAGTACCGGAGGCCCATCTCTCACCCCTCCCCCCTCACAATTCCTACTCCCTCCTCAAGATCCAACTCCTTCCTCAAGGCCGGCAACGCATCTGCGATTACTTTGGTTTTGCGGGTGTTCATGGACGGCGCGGCGGTGATTACTTTCCACCAGGTGACGCGCCTGCTCGTTTGCCTCCTTTCAACATAAAAAAAACATGTTAATGCTTGTTACTGTACATAGTATTGACAATGAGAGCCGGATGAGAAGAGTAGTAGCCGTGAATCGTGCTCGGTGGCGTGCATTTGGAGAGGCCTATGTCCAGCAGGGGACTAGTGTGGGCTGATGATGATGATGATGAAGATTATTATTTTATGCCTGTAGTGTCCCACTGCAGGGCAAAGGCCTCCCTAGTACCTACCTTCTTTCCATCCTGTTCTATCTTGAGCAAAAAGTGACCAATCTTTTAGATGGGAGTCAACGTCGTCCCGCCATCTCCTCTTTGGTCTGCGCTGCGACGTCGTTTTCGGTTTTGTGGTACCCATTCGGTTTACCAATTTAGTTACCAATAAATTATACTATTCTATGTCATCATCATCATCATCATCATCATCATCAGCTCATTTTTATGCCCCCACTGCTGGGGCACGAGCCTTCCCTATGGATGGATAGGAAGAACGGGCCATAAACCACCACGCGGGCCCAGTGCGGATTAGTGGTTGTTAACGACTGCTAATGCAGCCGGGACCAACGGCTTTACGTGCCTTCCGAAGCACGGAGGAGCTCAAGATGATAAATTTTTTTAGTCCGATGACCGGCCTTTGCGAAAGTTGCTTAAGGCGACGCACCGCTAAACAATAAATCTCATACGTTTTTTGATACGAGCGTTTGCGCCGCTTGCCATAAGAAAAACTGTTTTTTCCCTTCAAATTAAAACTACAAATAATTTAAAAAAATGAACTACAATTTTGAAGTGTGTGTTAAGACTAATCTACTAAGAAAATTTAGATGCTTAAATCGGTCTGGTTAGCCTGTAAAATGTGAATCTATGTTTTAAAAGAGGTTATATGGTTTGATATTTTTTTCTCTGTTATAAAAGTTGAAAAATCGTGTTTCTGCAACTACTAAAATGAAGTCAATCAAATGAAAAATCATGTCATCAAATATCACTTTCATATGTTTTGTAATTGTTGAGAAAAATCAAGATCCCCGCAACGTAAATTACCAATGCGTCGTCTTAACCTCAGCGCGTTAACCACTGCGCCATCGAGCTCCTCCTATTCTATGTATAGAATTATATTCTATTCAATTATACAATAACGAACGCCTCGGTGGTCGTATATCAGGAAGTCTTGGGTTCAATCTTCAAGTGGGGCAAAGGATTTTCGGATTTTTCGATGAATACTGCGAACTTGTGATCACCTTTATCACCATCATTTGGTAAGCGTGGTGATGAAATTTATTTTTTTGAGAGAATTTGCTAATTGCCTCAGACGGCATTTTCAGCTTCACCGGGCTTTTTTTGGGGGCGGCGAGTAACTTAAATGATTCCTCAAGACGTGTGAAACCAATCCCTTTGGAGGTTTTCTAGAGGGAACGGCATCACGCACTAGTGCGCGTCCCCGTGCCCTACTAGATTCTCCGAGGAGTTCGGATCGGATCGGGGCGATTAAGTCAATACATTAACCATGAATATTATTAATAACTTATTCTCTTGAAGAATAGAATTGCGTTCTAAGCGTAAACCTAATTAGTAAATCACCAATTTGTTGACAGACAGAAATTTTTGAATAATTATCTTGCACATTACGTTTCCTTAAGAAATATTAATTATTGTCGTCATTGAAACGCATTTGCATATTTCGGAGATATTTTCAGAGGATAATAATAATTATAATGTTATGCAATAGCTTTTGCCCATTTTGTAGTCTAGTGGTAAGATGAACGGTGTCATTCCTATAGGTCTCGTGGTCGATCCGCATTCATTTTATTCACTATAAACTCCGTGCTTCGGAAGGCACGTTAAGTTGGGTGTCCCGGTTGCATTCATCATCATCATCATCATCAGCTCATTTTATGACCCACTGCTGGGGCACGAGCCTTCCCTACGGATGGATAGGGAGAACAGGCCATAAACGAATAAAAGATATTAGTAAGCCACATGAAGCTCAGACTCCTCTGGGTCTGTGCTTAGAATAATACCTCTGTATTATGTGCCTCTGTCCATAGAAATGAAGCTTTAAAATTAAACTTATTATTGTTACTAGCTGACCGCGGCGGCGGACTTCGTACCTCTTTGACAGTTTCCATGACAACAAGACAAACAAAACGTTGACAGTTTCCGTGACAACAAAACAAACGAATCATTCTTCCGCTTAAAACACCAGTATCCTATAGCAGCGCCATCTACCGGGTCCAATTGTAAATCAAAACCATTCTCGAATCCACTTAAACACACACAGAAAGTTTCATCCAAATCGGTCCAGCCGTTTAGAAGAAGTTCAATAACATACACTCGCACAGAAGATTTAATTATATTAAGATTTTCCATTTATCTCTATCCTAAATACTTGGACGCCCAATGTAACCACAGTGCCATAGAACAATTGAATTTTTATTGTGTCTGGTTTAAGAACAACTATGTCGATAGCTACTTCTTTACTATAAGTTTAAATAAGCTCTTGGCCTTCCATTGCTTAGGTACTTACCTTCCATACATACATACTCTCACGACCTTCTCCCAAAAAAGGAGGTAGACAGAGCATTGAAATCACCAATTTTGAAAAGCCACATGTAGTATAAACAAAGTATGTTTCAAGTGGAATAGATAGCATCAGTGATGGGTTGCAGCCGATAGCCTGATGTGCGAGCATCTTGGAACCCTCGTCCCTTAGTCGGCTCTTACGACATGCACGGGGAGTTAGGCAGCCGATACATTCGTAATTCGTATGTTAATCTTTCCACGTCCCAGACCAGCACCACCAATAGACCATTAGTACCTACTGTATGACATGAAAATTTAAATTGGTACCTAGTGTAATTTTTGCAAACTTAAACATTTTTTATTTTGTCGCTTTTTTTGTGTTGTGATTGTCCTTTATTTTATTTTTTTGTGTGTTTAGTTGTGATGGAAAGTGTCCTTTTATGATGGGGCACTTTCTAATATTTTTGGCGCTGTAAGGGAGAAAAGAGCTGGACACTTGCTGAGTTTCTTGCCGGTTCTTCTCAGTACAAGATCTCCCGCCCAGAGTAGATAGACTTACGAACCGATGACATAATGACGTTCATAAGAGCTATTAGTAGCCTAAACTGAATCAATGATTTTGAATTTTGAATTTTGAAAAATGCATGGGACAGCGAAAATTGATCCCTAATAAATATGCCAATTAAAAACAAGCTCTTAACTTTTCGTCTCTAGCGTCTAACTGCCATTACTCATTACTTCACCATCACCAAGGCTTCGTTGCGAACGCCTAATTACTTAATTAACATAAATTGTTAACATTAGCTAGCGAGGAACACGGGTATTATTATAATGACGACATCCAACATTGTGTAAGGCAACATTAAGTTAAGATGTTGTTAAATATTTCCGCGTAGACGCTTGTTCCAACTTACAACGCCATCTGTCAGTGGTTGGCGAGCAACTTTGTATTATTACTTTTTTCTATTTGTACGTACACATGCGTGCACATATGACTACCACAAATGCATGTCATGAAATTTGACAGTTTTTGATATGTTGACGTGTAGGCGTCTTCTGTACACATAAACAGTATGCATTTAGTTAAATTGTTAAAAAAATAATAATCAAAATTCATAATCTAAATGATTATGAGTTTTGATTTTTTTTTCAGTTTAGGCTACAAATAGCTCTTATGAACGTCATTATGCCATCGGTTCGTAAGTCTATCTACTCTGGGCGGGAGATCTTGTACTGAGAAGAACCGGCAAGAAACTCAGCAAGTGTCCAGCTCTTTTCTCCCTTACAGCGTCAATAATATTGGAAAATGCCTTATCATAAAAGGACACTTTCCATCACAAATAAAAACACAAAATATAAAGGACAATCACAACATGTAAAAAAAACACAAAAAAAGAAAAACAAAATAAATTAAATAATTTTAAGTTTGCAAAAACCTCATTCACCAGTTTAATTTTTTACAATGTCATACAGTAAAAAGGTTTTACATTCTAGTAGGGTACGGGGACACGCACTAGTGCGTGATGCCGTCCCCTCTAGAAAGCCTCCGAAGGTGCTTCGTTTCACACGGCTTGGAGGAACCCTTGAAGTTTCTCGCCCGCTTTGTCCAATTTCAAACCCGTACTTGAGGCATTATGAATGCTTAAAACTATAAAAGAAAATAATAAGAGGAATGTTAATTCCCAGCGTTTTCGATATAAATATGAAATATAGAACTGTGAATGCAGAAATGACAAATATACTAACATCTTCTGCGATAATTTAGACGTCCATAGGAAAGACTTCGACGCGTTCTTTTAAAATATAAGACAAAATTATGGTACAATAATCATTGTAAAATTTTTCGTCGTTAACAACTGTTCATTTAAAAAAAACGGTTCATCATCATCATCATTGTCACCAGCCTACATTGATGGACTTAGACCTCTCCAAGTGTACACCACATAAGGTGCCTAGTGATTTTCGTTTTCGTTATCATGATCGAATGTCAAATGAGACTTATTCTAGGCACCGTGAGCATGATCCACGGTTCGTCCAACAGTATAATATACTCGTATTTATTTCTTTCTTTACTTATTTTCTATGTTTTTTTTTAATAGTTGTGTTATGAAATTTTATTTCTTTTTAGTGTATTGTGTATTGTTGTTTTTTTTTACAATTTTATATTGTGTGTATTTATAGTGTTCGAATAAAGATGTTTTCTATCTATCTATCTATCTAGCATTGTATGTAGTATGTATTTAAGTATGTTTATCCGTTGTCTAGTTAACCATATCTCGAGATTCTTAAGGAAGCTTTTCTTGGGGCTAGATACTTAGTATGAGTGTGGGAAACATTTATTTATTTATTTATTTTATTGTAATTAACTATTACTATTGATAATTAGGTAATGTTTGTGACTTTGTTTGTTTGTTTGGTAATCTCTGGAACTTAGGTACTGGTACAATTCTAAAAATTCTGTTACTGATAAAATGCTACATTCCTTGCTTTTTAAAATCTTAAATCAACGGGGACGGAGTCGCGAGTAAATGCCTTGTACGATAGCTAACTCATGTGTTTGTATGTGTGTATGTATGTCTGTATGTATACATAGCAAGTCATCCGCCTTAACAATTAAAATTAGCAAATGAAGGAAATTCAGTGGACGCGGCGACCGGTTTCTAGTTCATTGCGCGTTAAGTATACTACGGCAGACATAGTCAGCAGTGATAGAAAAAACGTAATGAACTAGAAATCCGTTTGCCGCGTCGCAAGACGTCAGTAGTCGTGGTCGAACGGTAAGGTGATACACACGTGATAATTTTAACAAGATTCATCTGAAGATGCTGCAATTATAAATAGAGGTGCCTGCCTACCTACTTAGTTAGTCAACTGTTTTCAAAAGTAGCTCCTATATTTATAATTGCTTATCTTCAGATGAATCTTGTTAAAATTATCACGTGTGTACCACTTTACTGCCCAGCCAAGACCACTGACGTCTTGCAATGAGGCGAACGATTTGTAGTTCATTGCGTTTTTCTTTAACCGTTGACTATGACTGCCGTTGTATAGCGCGCAATAAATTTGAAATCCGTTCGCCGCGTCGCAAGCCGCTTGTGCTCGTGGCTCTGCCACTACGTACTTCCCGCCCCGCGTACCTACCGCAGGCGAGGACTCAGTTAAGCGGTCTTGCTTAAAGATCGATTTATCGCCCCCGAAACCCCCTGCATACTTAAATGTCATGAAAACCCTTGGAGCCGTTTCCGAGATTCAGATTATATAATATACATTATACAAGAATTGCTCGTTTAAAGGTATTATATAGATATATGGATACAAGACGAATCATCATATATATATATCGGCGGCGAGGTTGTTTGTAGGTAGAACAGTCGAGCAAACTCGGATTCGTTGATAACACAGTTAAGCTTGGATCTTCAAAATACGGACGCAGTCGTATTCCTTACAGTCACTTTAATGTTATTTTAACATCACAATTAAATTTTTTAGAAATAGTTGCCCGATGCAAATGGATTTTAGAAACGAAGTGAGTTCTGCGCGTGCGTACTCTCCGGCCGCTACCGTTCAAATCTCAGAATAATATAACTAAAGCTATAGAAACCGGTCTAAAATAGCAACACTCATTCATCAGTTCGTACTATTTTAACTAATGTTCTCAGTACAAGATCTCCCGCCCAGAGTAGACTTACGAACCGATGGCATAATGACGTTCATAAGAGCTATTTGTAGCCTAAACTGAATAAATGATTTTGAATTTTGAATGAACCTAAGTGATGTATTGGAAAAAGATCGATTGTCCCTTTTCTTTCGTTATTTCGAAGGTTTGTGACGTCATATTTTAGGTAATGTAGTGAGTGACCTTATAAAGGACTCAAAGATTTTTTTTGATCACCGATTATATGATGACCGTTTGACATAACAATACAAAAAATTAAAACTAAGTGTCAACCATTTGTCGCACTCCAACCTCCTTTTCTAGCCATAAGATACGGAACTAAACATAGTTGCACGATTTTTATTTTAGCCATCCTTCTATAGCTTTAGTTATTGTTTTGAGGTTCAAATGTGTCCAGTCCGTTGTTGCGCCAACTGACGTTGACGTCCCGCGTACCATAGAGCACAGGCTGCGCAGACCACACTCAAGTATAGACTATACTTGTCGTTTCTAAGCGATGCTAGCGCCATGTCTCCGACATATACGTAGCTAGTTTCCAATTTTACAGCGGTTGTGGGCCGATATCTGGATGTCCTACGTTCAATAACAAGGTCAGATAATGTTTCTGGCTTGTGATCTGAAAGCTGATCCGATCTGAACCCTTCGGAGAATCTAGTAGGGCACAGGAACACGCACTTTTAAGTGTGTGATGCCGTTCCCTCTAGAAAAACTCCGAAGGTGATTCGTTTCACACGGCTTGAGGTACCCCTTAAGTACCCCGCCGCCCTCAAAAAAGCCCGGTGACGCTGAAAATGCCGTTTGAGGCAATCAGCAATCTCTCTGGAACTTTTACTTTTTTTACCGTGTAAGTAATGTTACCACTTAGTAAAGTAAATAGCCAAGCTATCCCACTGCTGGATAAAGGCCTCCATCATCATCTTAAAGTGATAAAAAACACTAAATATTACAATTTTTTTTAAATTTTCTTTAATAGCTAATTTAATTTTAATTTTCAAAAAAAAAAAATTCAAATTCAAAATCATTTAATCAGTTTAGGCTACAAATAGCTCTTATGAACGTCATTATGTCATCGGTTCGTAAGTCTATCTACTCTGGGCGGGAGATCTTGTACTGAGAAGAACCGGCAAGAAACTCAGCAAGTGTCCAGCTCTTTTCTCCCTCTTTTTTATTAACTTAATGTTGAAGTAACAATTTTAGACTATTTGCATCACACCATAAAGCTTTTTATTAGTATGGACGGCGAGTCGTTATGTGCCAGCGAATCCAATGACGTAGATAATAATTTAAGTGACGAACCAGGTATGCATACTTTATACGTATCACTTGAAGTATGCTATAATACCTCCTTTTTACATGTCTCGGATATGTAAGCGTTATGTGAGCTTGATTGCTTAATGTTTATGGGATGTGAATATATAACATGTAAGTACATAAGTATTATGTCATTTAAAATATGGAATATGGACTTGTGAAAACAACTTGGCATTAAGTTAAGGCACTAGTGTTCGGCAGAAACCAATTATTGACATGTTTTTTCATATATTTACTAAATTTGATGACGATGGATTTATGGTTAAGTGTGGTTTGTATCTTATGAAAATTCTGTATAAGTCTGTAAATTAAAAAAAGAATGTACATAATGATACTTGTATTACTGCTATCATTGTTTCAATTAAATTACCTGTATATTTAAATACTATTCAAAGTACACGCCTTAAGAGACTCGCGACTCTCGAGGCTTTGAGTTGAGACGCGAATCCTTTTAGGTTCTTAAGCCTTTTATTATTATTATTAACCTTTTCACCGCCCAACTATCCTGCACGCGATGTCCCGCTGTACGCCAACGTATAAATGCATTTTAATAAAGTAGGTACAAAGAAGAACTTCTATAGAAGTGCTGGCGTGGGCGGCACGAAAATCTCGAACTTCTATAGAAGTTGTTGGCGGTAAAAAGGTTAATTTTAATGAAGACTAAGACTCATAATGGTTTGTAACAATGGAACTTAAGAGTGTATATGATTTTATGTTATTTTCCGTTAAAGACCGTTTGCACTAAGGACTACATGAATTGAGGACGACTTGCGCCTTGGCCGTTTTCCCTTTGAGGTCAAATTATTCGATAGACGTTTTGACTAGTGGACTTACTCATTCAAAAGACATTTAGCCTGGAGGACCTTAGGATCACGGATGGTTAGTATATAATACAATTTACATTAAAATTAAAATCAAAATTAAACTAAATTAAAATAAAATTAATTCAATACACATACAATTAAAATCAAAATCAATTAGTTTTATGTTAACACTTAGTTTTAAGACCTGACTTCGACTCAAATTAGTCTTCAGTTTTAGTCTTTGATTCCAAGTCTAGCGGGTTAAAAGACTAGGCTAGTCGTGAGGCTTCAAAAACGAGTCTAATCTTTTTTTATAAGCCCAGACTGAGTCACTTGCACCAAGAGTTGTTTTTTAAATATTTCAAGTTACTCAGCGCTAATGTAGCATTCTAATGGTAAAAGATTTTTTTAAATCGGTCCAGTAGTTTTTATTACAAACATACAAAGCTTTCTTCTTTATAATATTAGTATGATTGTTTTGATAATATTATCGTTGCGTTGTAAGGTCGTGAGCTGTTCCGTACTTCTGTAACCAATATTTAACAATCATTAGGTACCATAAGGTAACTAGAAAAACTAATGACGTAAAACATCGTTTTTTTTCTTCATCTAAAACAAGTTTTGTTTGACCGGACGTTGTAGAGAGAACAAATAGGTACTTACGAATAAGGACTTTGAAGGTAACCAAATAAGTAACTACACAATTATTTTGTTAAGTATTGTGCGTATTGTGTGCGCACAACAACTAATATTAAGTTTCATTGCAGTCTTCGTCTTCTTCGGGCAACTAGCTCGAGACACTAGTCTTAAAAGTACCGGATGAAGAATGCGATTCGGCGCGTCCTGATCTGGCGTTATGACCTGACGCAGATGGCCCCTTGTGCTTCCGCAAGGATGTCTGACACCTAACTTTATAACCGTTAGGTTGGTGGGCGGTGTCAGTATAAACTTTAAAGTAGTATGTAGCGGTGTGTGCTCTGTTATAATAAGTAAACAGCCTATAACTGTCCCACTGCTGGGCAAAGGCGTCCATCATTGGAATCAAGTCATCGCTACAATTGGTGGGTAATGGCTTAATCACCACGCTTGCCAAATGCGGGTTGGTGATCACAAACCCGGGCTATGTATCGAAAAATCCGTAATACATTTTGCCCGACCTGGGAATTGAACCCAGGACCTTCGGGTATCGGACCGAGCACTCTGCCACTCGGCCACCGAGGCGTTCTGTTATAATGTGATCAATAAATGATTTGAATGTTAATTTGAAAAAAATACAATTCACCTAGAATTTCAAGGGCATCATTTGATCTCTAGATTTAGGGAGGCGCTGCTTCAACTCTATACAACTTCTCGTTTTCGTTAATTATCACAATAACCATTAGATGCACACACAGAAATTTTATTTATAAGCGTACCTATAAATTACATATATTTATGGTCGCGAAAACGGTAAGTCGATGTACTAGATTAAGGATTCGGAACAAAGATGCATCGCGAAGATCATCGAAATAACTCGTTTACTACATAATGTCAAAACAGTTTTATAGCATCAACAGTTTATTATAATTAAATCTCGAACATAAAGGTCAATTAAGATTGTCAAATATTTGTACTTATAATACTGTAATCGAGGAGCTTGAGCAGTGGTTAACGCGTCCGGTGAGCGATTGCTAAGGTTAAGCAACTTTTGTATAGGCCGGTCATCGGATGGGTGACCAAAAAAATTATTATCTCTCCCTCCTCCGTGTTTCGGAAGGCACGTAAAGCAACGGCTTTACCAACGGCAAATGCAGCCGGGACCAACGGGTCCCGGCTGCATTAGCAGTCGTTAACAACCACCGCCCGCACTGGGCCCGCGTGATGTTTGTATCTAGGAAGGCTCGTGTCCCAGCAGTGGGGATATAAAATTAGATAGCGAGAGAGAGAGTCCAAAGTACCAGGCTATCATAACCTACAAGGAGGTATACCTGGTTACCTAGCGTGAGCTTACTTAGGGTGAGGCCGTGAGGCGGTTGAAGTACCAGGCTAGCATGAGTTATAAGGAGTTCCGCACTGGGCCCGCGTGGTGGTTTGCGGCCCGTTCTCCCTGTGGTGTCTCCGTCCATAGGGTAAGGCTCGTGCCCCAACAGTGGGGACATGAAATTAGCTAGAGAGAGTTGAAAGTACCAGGCTAGCATGAGTCTCGAGGAAGTAAGTATACCTGGAGTGGGCTACATACTTGGAGAGAGGCCCTGAGGTGGTTGAGGTACCAGGCTAGCATGAGTTATAAGGAGTTCCGCACTGGGCCCGCGTGGTGGTTTACGGCCCGGTCTCCTTGTGGTGTCTCCATCCATAGGGAAGGCTCGTGCCCCAGCAGTGGGGACGTTGATGAACTGGTGATGACGATAATGAACACTGTAATCGATAATCCTAATTGAAAATAAGAACAAAAAAGAGTATTTGTGGTCTACTTTCTTTGTTTAACTGTTTTTGCTTCTAAAAGCTTATCGGGAATCGAACTAGTACTATTATTGATCGAAACAATTTAAATTAATTACCAGTTGTCCTTGCGTCTGGACTCCGTTTCCACTTAACATTAGGTGGAGTGGACTTGGACTCAGTTGCCGAGCTATGTATATATCAAAATATATATAAATATACATATATTCATTGTCGCGGAAACGGTAAGACGATTGTTTGTTCTACACGGCCTTGTGGTTAAAGTGAGGTCGTGGGTTCGATTCCCGAACGTTAATAGCGGACTATTAAGCATTATAAAGCATTCCATTAGTATATAGTAATGTTTCTTTGCTTCTTTAGTTAGTGTATTCGTGAATGTACTTGCATCAAGGTTGAGTTCTATTGGAACTAAGCCGCGCTAAATCACGTGGTCAATCTTATGTCAATCCCATACATTATATTCTTTTCGAACTTCGCTATCGTTTTCTTAATGTTACTTTGGCTACCGCCACAGTAGGCTTAGCCAAAGTAACATTAACACCCGTATTTATAAACGAGTAAAAGCTCATACTGAAGCTTAAGTAATTGCTTAAGTAAAAAAATGTATTCTTTAATAAACCGATGAAGTTATAAACGTCAAAAGACTAGAATTCATAACCAAGCAATAGTCACTAATATCTTTACTAAAGCAATCTAGTTAGATTTCTCAAAGAATTCATAGTGACAAGCTTGTGACAAGCTAGTTTTGAGGTTATATTCCGTGTGAAAGTTTGTGTTTTGTCTGAAATAATATAAAATTTATGATTTTGATAATAATTATAATATTTGTATTTAATTGATTAAGAAAGCTTCTATTCTAATATAAACGTTACTTATTTAATGAAATTAGATCTTAGTGACATTTCTAAGAACAAAGTAATTGCTAAGTAATAGCTTGATTATAAATACGGGTGTAAGAAAACGATAGCGAAGTTCGAAAATAATATAATGTATGGGATTGACTTTGGAGGCAAGATAGCCAGTGCCTTAGTGATTGAGGATGTCGGGCGAAGTGCGCTTCACCTTGTCATCACTTAACATCAGGTGAAATGCCTACCAAGTGCCTACTGTAATAAATTATTAAAAAAAAAACATTGGAAGAATAGAAAATGCTCAATTGACACAAATTCCTTATCCTACACGATCGTAAAGGCCTGTTTTCACTTTGATTAGTGATAAGTGCAGGTGATGAGTGCAGGCGCTTAGTGATTAGGAGTAAACTCGTGTGGACAGCGATTGATTAGTGCGAGTGATTAGGAACCTGCGTAGTAAAGTGATTAGACGCGGGTTCTATTTTTTTGCGAGTGGGCTGCGAGTAGCCACGTCCCGCGCGCCCTCCCTTTCCCCTCATTCGCAGCCTGCCTGCACTGCTGCACTACACACACGTCTGGACAGCAGTGTTTAGTGTTTAGCGTTTGGCGTCGGACGCTAACAACTGAATTTACTAAACACAGCCACTTTACAAAATTGGACACTTCTTGCACTACACACCTGCACTAAACACTCGCAATTACTAATCACCTGCACTCGCACTAATCAAAATGAAAACAGGCCTTAAAGCATAGTAATTTATAAATTTAACCCTTAATAAGGCATAAAATACATACATGATGATGATGATGAAGGCATAACATGTTTGAATACTTCATTGGTTTTATTGGTTCAATGACATAAAGCTCAAAATGTGGTGGGATCTTCCCATTGCCTGTAAAAGGGTTAACTAGCGGCCGCTCGGGGTTTCACCCGCGTGGTTCCCGTTCCCGTTGGAATATCAGGATAAAAAGTATCCCATGTTTTAATTCAGGTTATAAACTATCTGTATGCCGAATTTCATCCAAATCTATCCGTCCGTTGCAGCGTGAAGAAGCAACAAATATACACACAAACTTTCGCATTTATAATATTAATTTAATAACAGATACGTAGGTATGGCTATTCGAAATTACAGTGTGTACGCGAGGATTGAACTCCGCGACCTCTGGAATGAAGCCGAGGCCGCGGCTGATCCGCCACGGTATGTAATTGGGTGTTTACTGCAAAAAATGTGTGTAAGACAATGTCAGGTCGAATCCAATGTTTTAACTGTTAACCAAATCTGTGGTGTTTTTTTTAAATATATATTTTACGGGTAAGCACAGTGCCTTGATCTCATCTGATGATGATCTGATGATAAGGCCAATTGGTGGAAGCGCACTTCAACCGGGATCCCCAACTAGTAAGGCACTGGCTATCTTATCTCTAGCTGCCGGAACACAACAATGCTACAAACATTGATATTATGGCGACATATTTAGATAAGACGGTGGTAGCTAGCCAGGCGGACAAACAAGCCCTACCGCCAACCAAACCGAGTACACAAACATGTAAACGCTGGGAATTGATCCCGGGACCTCTGGGTCTAAACCGGTGGTCTTAGTCACTAGACCACAGAGGCGGTGTCGTGGTAGAACTCCGTGTTCTTGGGTTCAATATATAAATGCAACAAAAGAGATTGAATGTTCATAACCCAAAGTCAAAGTGAAATCATTTATTCAACATATGCCTTTACAGGCAATTATTGACGTCAAAATTATAAAACCCAAATAATAAAAAATAAAAAAAAACACAAATGTTGAAAAAATTTCCACGAGCATGATTTGAACCCGCACCCTTCTGACATACCGGGTCAGGTGCTCTCCCAATTGAGCTATCGTGGTTCTAACCAGCCCGCCGAAATTATTCAACACTTTTTACTTTGAAAGCCAAAGGCGCCCATTCAATGTCAACAACTACTTAAGTACCGTCATTAAAATCTGATCATAATATTTTTACAAATACTAAAGATCAGTTAAGAAGTAGGCAAGCTATTTATAAATAGTTTTTGTTTTGTTTATATTCAACATTTGTGTTTTTGTAATTTGTTCGCAACGAAATTTGCTTTAAAAATTATATAAACAAAACAAAAACATTATGTATGGTGTGGTAATTATGTAATAAATAATACCACCAAATAATAATACCACCAAATTGATAATAGGAAAAAATTGCTGATAACTCGTTCCTATGGAACACTAAAGAACTCTTCTTTAATCTGTGACTAAGTACCATCTGTCACTGTATATTATTACCGATGATAAGGATGATGATGACAAGGTGAAGCGCACTTCACCCGGCATCCTCGACCACTAAGCCACTGGCTATCTTGCCTCCAAAGTCAATCCCATACATTTTATTCTTTTCAAACTTCGCTATCGTTTTCTTACACCCGTATTTATATACAAGCTATTAATTAGCAATTACTTTGTTCTTAGAAATGTCACTAAGATCTAATTTCATTTTATAAATAGGTAACGTTTATGTTAGAATAGAAGTTTTCTTAATAAATTAAATAAAAATATTATAATTATTATCAAAATCATAAATTTTATATTATTTTAGACAAAACACAAACTTTTACTCGGAATATAACCTCAAAACTAACTTGTCACAAGCTTGTCACTATGAATTCTTTGAGAAATCTAACTAGATTGCTTTAGTAAAGATATTGGTGACTATTGCTTGGCTGAGAATTCTAGTCTTTTGACGTTTATAACTTGATCGGTTTACTAAAGAATTCATTTTTTTACTTAAGCAATTACTTAAGCTTCAGTATGAGCTTTACTCGTTAAATTTTATTACGAACAAACTACTACAAGTTTTGTTTTCTACCACCAGCCCGGGATCCCATAATACAAAATATTAAATCCCAGCCCCAACACCATACTGCCAGACCAAAAGATACTGTAAGCTCTTTCTGCGTAAAACGGAACGCACCTGATTAAATTTAAATGAGGGTATACAAGCTACAAAATAATTATGAAACGAATAACATCTCAGTCTCCCTGTGACCACGGACCCTGCAAAGGGTTCGAAACGTCAGGATAAACATTAATTAAAAGTAATGTGTAAAATAAACGCGAGTAGATGCATATAAATTGTTTTATTTTAATAGGTACTACAAGTAGGTATTTTAAAAAATATATAGTTTTCTTTTCCACTTTTCCTTTACATAAATTATGTTACCGATTGTACTGATGATGTCATCCGTTCGCAAAGTGGCATTGACAATATAAATTGGCCAGGTGACTTCCTCAAGATGGCGTCCGATTAAAGGTGAAATTGCTGACTACAGACGAACTATTTCCTCAATACATCCTCGATAGTGAAAGAACTATATTATCTGTGACGTTTGCCATTCAATTATCAACCTTTCTGCAAGTTAAGTAAGTCGCATGTTAAAGTTAACAGTGAAAATAGTATACCTTTTTGGTATGTTGACATTTTTATTTTGTAATTTTCGACAAATAAGGTTTTAAGGAAAGCAAAATGGCAGATGTAAATTATAATTATTCGGCATTTTTTGTGATGGAAGCGATGTCATGGTGAAATGTAAGAATCGAATCCTTGAACCCACTTATCTTTGTAATGGGTTGTGGCCTTAACATTATTGATAATATCAATTATGCTGGCTTCCACCCTTCCGCCTTTTTTTTTACTCGTGAATTTTGGTCTGCGAGTATCCAAATTATCCTAACTAATATTGTAAATGCGAAAGTGACTTTGTTTGTTTGTTTGTTTGTTTGTTGTTTGTTTCGCTTTCGCGCGTAAACTGTTCAACCGATCATCATGAACTTTTGTACACGTATTCTCAAGAGTATAATCAAAGACATAGGATACTTATTATTAAAAAATGTGAGTTTGTTCGTTTGTTTGTTTGTTTGATACGCTTTCGCCTGAAACTATTGAACGATTTGTTTGTTTTGTTGTCATAGAAACTGTCAAAGCGGTACGAAGTCCGCCGGGTCAGCTAGTAGGTATATAAATAAAATATAAAACTTATCGATTAACTATCTGCTTCACTATAGGAAGGGAGAAGGATGTGAGAGTATCTATGTAGGTATGTATGAATGTATGTATATACATACATGTTTGAAAAATCAAAAAAAAATATTTCAGCGCTAAGATTTATTTGATAGTTTCAAATTATTTCTATGAACTAGTTATAGCCAATATTTTAATTTATTGTCGTAGTGTCATATCCAGGTTGTATATGTATGCAATATGTTCTTAAACATTTTAAACTAACATGGTCACCTGCATTAGAGTAATTATTGAGGGGATTCTTACTATGTTTATTATTTTTGAGTTCTTGTGGTATGGTATCTATTAATACAGTACAAAAGTACTCTTTAGTGAAAGTGAAACTCTATGGTCATTTATATAGGGTCTAACAATATTAATAAGCGAACGTTTAAGGGGAGCATCTATACATCACACTGAGCATGCTCACCAAATTTGGTCCAAAACTACGTGCTCGTTACCGAGATAATCAACAATACATTATCATAATTCACCAAAAAATAAACCCTTTCCAAACCCTTACAGCTGCACTACACGCACACAAAGATAGCCGAACATGCCAATTGTGTGCATTGTGTGTGTATCTGTACACTATCTTTTTATTGACGCTTGCGTGCGTGTTAGTAAAGATCAGCATGTTTCATGATATGCATTATTTTAATTGATTTAGTTTGTTAGAAAACATAACTTTGAAAAATCACTATAAAACTGGAGCCCATTTTTTGTCATTGTATTCAAAATGATGTATAGATACCGCCCTTAAACGTTCGCTTATTGATTTTGTTAGACCCTGTATAGGTGAGTTGGTTATTGAATAGCAACCTTAACCTCATTGGTTTTGCTCAGCGAATTTAATATACACTATCAACATCAGTCTATATTTAGTCGACTGCTGTATATTCATTCATTCATTCTGCTCGGTACGTGCCTTGGAGAGGCCTATGTCCAGCAGTGGACTAGTATAGGCTGACGATGATGATGGTGATGAGGGCATTCGTCCCGCGGCTCTTTCATCCAGCTCAAAAGGTATTGGTCAAGAGCAAGCCCATCTCTCAATAAAAAAAAATAAAAAAGCTTTGCCAGTCACTTATACACTATCCGAATTGATCACTGTAACCAGCTCAATTTATGTCCCCACTGCTGGGGAATAAGCCTTCCCTATGAATGTACGTATAGGGGGAATGGGCCATAAACCCATATAAACCCACGCGGACCCAGTGCTGATTGGTGGTTGTTATTGACTGCTTATGCAGCCGGGACCAACGGCTTTATGTGCCTTCCGAAGCCAGAGGAGCTTGAGATGACACATTTTTGTTCACCCATCGGAAGACCGATCCGATCCGAACTCTTCGGAGAATCTAGTAGGGCACGCGGACACACACTTTTAAGTGTGTGATGCCGTTCCCTCTAGAAAACCTCCGAAGGTGATTCGTTTCACACGGCTTGAGGTACCCTTTACGTACCTCGCCGCCCCCAAAAAAGCCCGGTGACGCTGAAAATGCCGTTTGAGGCAATCAGCAATCTCTCTCAAAAAAAATTCATCGGAAGACTGGCCTTTGCATGCGAAAGTTGCTTAAAACACTGAGCCATTGAGCCTCCTCATTGATACTCCTTCTTTTATCTTCTCTCTTTTATTTACGGTAAGTGTGGTAATCATATAACATCCAATCAGGAAACAATCTCTCAACAATTGCGAAACGCAGTCCCGATTTGTTTACCGACATTTTTATTATAACTTTTTTTCACGGCAACTGCGCTCCATAATTCGCCAATATAACAGTCTTACGAAAACCGGACGGGGGGCGTAGCCGCACACTGCACGGAACCATTGTGTTGTCGTTCCGTTCAATTATCGCTTAGCAACCAATGTTAATTGAGTTTAAGGTTGATACGTTATATGCATACAAAACAACTGCAATAACAAAAATGGTTCAAGGTTTTTGGTTTTTGAACAAAGCGCTGCCGCTGCGTTTAAAAACGATACTATACATATACATAATACTATACATATTCGTAAATTATACATATAAGGAAAAAATGTAGAGAATACGTTAGTAGCGCTCTGAAGACTTCTCAACCCGACTTTACTTGCCATTGGTTGTTTGGTGGCCATTGCCAGTACAAAGAGTTGAGGTTGTACGATTTCGACAAGGCAGTTCAGTTTCCGCATTTTACCCGCTCAACTTTAACGCTGAAGTCACGGCCCCAGGTCAGCGAAAAAAGTGTTCAGTAAAACAGTGTTTGGTTGGCCGCGGACCGCCAGTCTCCTTCGCGCATTTGCCGCAATATGGCGTCTGCGTTCTGCAACTAAAACCTTCTTTCGGTGTGTGTTCAACGTCAGTGTGTTAACCTCCTTCGCGATTTCCCCTCGCGATTGTTTTTTTTTCAAAGTGCTCTCCATTTTAAAAAATGCATCCACGTTCCGTTTCGCGCATGCTGGATTATGTCAGATCGAATAGGAAAATAAGTGAGTGATATAATTTGTAACTAACTGTGTGTTTTTGTGCGTGTTTTTTTCTTTTTACGTAATTCTAGTTTATTGTTTCGTTTAACTGGTTGCGTGTGTAACGTTTCGCAAACGGTGATGGTGACCTTTGGATTGATGTTACGAAGCGGTATTGCAGTTTGCAATTGGTGTAACGTTAGAGAAATGAATGTTTTGGCGGGGATTTCAATTGTGTCTGTCTGCTTTTTTTTTTGAACCAAAGTTGAGTGAACTGGCCTACTTACTACTATGGAAGTTAAATAAAATCTTCAGTAGTAAAGAGACTGAACTCCTTGTTGAACTTTTTGATCAATTTGAAGTTTAAACAGAACATTTTACGTACAAATGAAATCACGTAACATTTCTTTACAACATTAACCTATTTTTATTTGACCTAAGCATGAGTTCTAAAAACAACCTAAAAATTTATTATTAAACACTCAATTGACGGATTGTAATATTGACGTCATAGTTTCTATTCCCATACAATATAAATTAAAAAAAAATCGTTATGACAGCTTTGCTAAAAAGTTTATCTGACTTCTTGGCGGGAAAGTGAAGAGTCATGTCTGCGGTTTTGTTTTATTTTCTAAAATTTGTGTTATGTAGAATATTAATGTGAAATAATGGTGGATTATTAACCGTTAAATGTTCGTAAGTGCGCATGAGTGTTGGCAAATGAAACAAAACAGTCACTTTCAAATTCTCTCAAGAAGTACGCCCAAGGAGTTAGTAAAGTCCCACATCCTTACTGAGATACTCGAAGGGTTGGGGGGTATATCATTCTCACTTCTCATTTCTATTATCATTCATCATCATATAAACAAGAAGGAAATATTGTTTATTTATTATGTATTACTTGTAAGAAAAATTACTTTGACACTGGCTAAATGTGCTAATCGCACGAAGCCATCAGCTAATGGAAAAAAAAAGTTTATATATTGACTAACCAATCAGCTACACAAAAGTTGCTGAAGTAAAAAGGTTTGTTGCTGACCCCCTATTTTTCATTTAATTTAAAGGAAAAATCAAATTTATTTAGTTTAATCTCGACAGCGAAACCAATGTTACGGTAGCTTAGTTGGAATAGATTGCGAAAGGTCTCAGGTTCGTACTTTTTTTTTGCTTTTTTGTTTCTTTGAGAAATCAAGTGTTTCACGAAATACTCGTTAAAATAATAAAAAGTGAAATTTTAATTGTTTGCTGTACTGTAAATAATACCCTGTTAATATTACAAACGCGAAAGTTTGTAAGTATGGATGGATGTTTGTTACTCTTTCACGTAGAAACTACTGAATGGATTTGGGTGAAGTTCGGCATACAGATAGTTTATAACCTGGATTAACACATAGGATAGTTTTTATCCCGATATTCCCACAGGAACGGGAACCACGCGGGTGAAACCGCGAGCGGCCGCTAATCCTACTAATATTATCAATGCGAAAGTTTGTAAGTATGGATGTTTGTTACTCTTTCATGTAAAAACTACTGAATGGATTTGGGTGAAGTTCGGCATACAGATAGTTTATAACCAGGAATTACACATAGGATACTTTTTATACAGATATTCCCACGGGAACGGGAACCATGCGGTTGAAACCGCGAGCGGCCGCTTGTTAACCTATAATCAAGTAAACTTATTAGATAAGCGCTTTTGAAACGTCTCAAAATATTTTACCTACTCTACCATCAATTTTGACGACCTCCTTGGTCGAGTGGCTTGCACACCGGTTTTCATGGTGTCGCCATCTCTGAGGTCCCGGGTTCGATCCCCGGTCGGATCAATTTAGAAATACCTGTTTTTCTAAATTGTTTCGGGTCTGGGTGTTTCCTATGTATAATAAGTATGTATTTAAGTATATTAAGTATGTTTATCCGTTGTCTAGTTAACCATTTGCTTTTCATGGGGCTGGATAATTGGTGTGAGTGTGGGAAACATTATTATTATAACTATTTCCTTTATTTATTTTTTCATATATTAATTTACATTTTTAAATATTTTCTAAAAACAAAACAGACGATACATTTATAAATACCTATAAAAAAATAGGGGTCCACCGGCATTGGGACCTGGGTACAAGCTACCGGTGGTTAAGGCTCCAGAGACAGGAACCTCCTCACAATGCGTGCCGTATCGAGGAGAACTGCCTTCTGAATCAGGGCCTTGATCCAGCCGCCTAACGAGAGCCTCATTTTTTTTTTTTTTTTTTATACATAGCTCAGCAAATGACTCCACTCCACCTGATGTTAAGTGGAAATGGAGTCCAGACGTAAGGACAACTGGTGCAGCGAGAAAACAACGCAGCATCAGTCACCCTCACCCTGCCGGCCCACAAGGTGCCTCTTCACGCCTCGTTTGAAGGACCCCATGTCATAGGAAGGAGGGAAAACGTGCGCTGGTAGACTATTCCATCTTTTAGAAGTGCGACAGAAAAACGAGTCACCAAATTTCTTTGTGCGCGATGGAATGTTCGAGACAGTACAGCGGTGACTCCGGAGAGCAGCACGCGTACTCCTATGGAGAAAGGGAGGAGGTGGAATGAGGTCAAAAAGCTCTTCAGAGCACTCGCCGTGGTATAAGCGGTAGAAGACGCTGAGTGACGCTATATCTCTACGCAATTGCAGGGGCTCGAGAGCATTAGTGACCTCTGCACTGCCGATAATGCGTATAGCGCGCCGCTGCAATCTGTCCAAGGCATCGAGAAGGTACTTTGCGGAACCGTCCCAGAGGTGCGAGCAATATTCCACGCAAGATCGCACCTGTGTCTTGTACAAAAGGCACAACTGATCCGGCGTGAAGAATCGCCGCACCCTGTTCAGGACACCGAGTTTACGTGACGCAGTTTTTATCACGGTTTCAATATAGTCCCTCTGATTCAGATCGCAGCGAATCTCCATACCAAGCATGTTTATACTGCTCTGCAGGCCGAGTGATGTGCCTTGAAGAGAGGGAAGGGGTAGGAATGGCGACTTTTTTGCCGTGAACGCGCATACCTGTGTTTTCTTGGCATTGAACTCAACAAGGTTATTGGAGCCCCATTTAGATATGAGGTCCAATACCCGATTGAGCTCAATGACAAGATTTACTCGCTTCACTTCAGTCTCGACCTGCCCAGCCACTGGGTGACCGTTATACCCACCGTGCACCGTACTATCATCTGCATAGCAATGAATATTTCCAAGTGGAAGCATATCATTGATATGCAGAAGGAACAGCGTGGGGGATAGAACGGACCCCTGAGGGACACCAGCGTTCACTGACATGAACCGCGAAGCACATCCGTCTGTGAGTACTCGGATTCTACGCTCATGTAGGAAGCCAGCGACCCAGTTGCAGAACTGAGCAGGCAGACCGTATGCCGGGAGCTTGGACAGAAGGGCTTTGTGCCAGACCCGATCAAAAGCCTTGGCTATGTCAAGGCCAACAGCCACCGACTCGCCACGCTTATCAATAGCCTCACCCCAGAGATGTGTAACGAACGCTAGAAGATCACCCGTTGACCGTTTCGGCCGAAACCCGTATTGGCGATCGTGAATTAAGGGGTGTTCTTCTAGGTAGCGGATAAGCTGTTTATTTAGAATCCGCTCCATGACTTTACACAAAACTGAAGTAACGGCTATTGGGCGGTAATTAGTCGGATCTGATCGATCTCCTTTTTTCGGAACCGGTTGCACATTAGCATCTCTCCAAGATTCCGGCACACAACCTGAAGAAAGCGAGAGACGGTATAGACGAGTTAAAACGGGGGACAACTCCGCTGCACACATTTTTAAAACTATTGCTGGGATGCCATCAGGGCTATTAGCTTTCCGAACATCGATTGACTGTAGCTCCGCACGTACATCACACTGTCTGATTTTAATATCAGGCATTGTGTGGCCACAGTGAGGAATTGTTGGTGGCTGTGCATTGCAGTCATCGATTCGGGAGTTAGCCGCAAAAAGTCCGGCCAGGAGATCGGCCTTCTCCTGCGGCTTGTGAGCTAAATATCCGTCAGGACATCTCAGAGGTGGCAGCGAGGGTTGGCAGAAGTTAGATTGCACGGCTTTGGCAAGACGCCAGTAGCTACGGCTGCCCGTAGGATGCGTCAGTAATTCTTGGCCAACCCGTGCAACGCGCTGGGCATCCGCTCTTATGTAAGCCTTCTTGCAGGACTTGGTGGCATTGTTATAGGCTGCTTTCAGTGTGCTGGTCTCAGGATCTCCTTGGGCTGAACCTCTGATCCAAGCGCGGTATGCCGTCTGCCTGTTAACAACAGCGTTGGCACACTCGCGATTGAACCATCGGTTGCGCCTGCCTTTGCTGATGACATAGGAGTGCGGAATATAGTACTCCATTCCTAAGACTATCTCATCAGCAACTGCAGTCGCACTAGCTGTCGGGTCCTTCCCGCTGAAGCAGCGCTGCCCCCAAGGAACGGATGCGAAATAGTCCCGCATACCATCCCAATCTGCCGACGAGTAATGCCAAATCTGGCGTTTCGATACCGCTGAAGGCGGTAGCGGGGCCAGAGGCACTTTGCTGGATACCAAGCAGTGATCCGAGTATCCTAAAGGAGCTCGAACCTCCACTCGGTAGCCAGCTGGGCGACTCGTCAGCAGAAGGTCCAGCAAAGAGGGCGCGTGACCGACTATATCTGGGATCCTGGTGGGCTGGTTCACCAGTTGAGTCAGGTCGTGCGTGAGAGCGAATGCGTGGGCAGTTCTACCAGCATGGTCAGTTTTGGAGGAACTTAACCACAACTCGTGGTGAGCATTGAAGTCCCTCAAAAACACCAATTCCGCCGATGGAAACCGCTCCTGCGCTTCATCTGCTACCCGACTAAGGTGTTCCATAAGTCGAGTTGTCTCCATGTCGCCATTATGGGATCGGTAGACGCAGACGTAGACACGGCTATGAGAGCCCAAGTCGACGTGTACCGCAAGGAGGGAAAAGGAAGGGTCCTCCAGACAGCGCAGACGGCGACAGCAAACATCCGTCCGAACGAACAAGCAAACTCCGGCTTTGGCTTTGAAGGACTCTTCAAGCACAAAGCCCGGATAGTGCAGGTAGCTGGTGTCGGCCGGACAGATTATTTGCGTCTCCGTCAAAAACAACATTGCTGGCCGCGCCGTCTCAAGATGGTGGTGGACGGCATTGAGGTTTACATGGAGTCCGCGGATGTTAGCGAACTCTACCTCAAACGGTAAGGTTGTGGTGGGGGTGTGCACCGCTGTAAGACCAGTTTTAGTGTTTGGCGCTGTCATGATGAAGAAAAGGAGGGAGGCGTGAAACGAGGGAATGCTACCGCGATGCAAATGGTTAAAGTGTGGCGGCCTGTTTCACCAGGGAGCAGCCTACAGATGAGTATCATTAACCCGCCGAACGGAAGGGCCCCCGAACCCCCCCGGGAATGGCCGCCGGGACCCCACCTTCCGGTCACCAACCGGCACGACGGGCCACCCCGAGATTATTTATTATTATTATAATTATATTATTCAGGACGTCTTTTAGCTACCGACATTATTCATACAATGTTTTCTCGTCCCCAAACCAGCATGGCATTCTAATGTTACAGTTATTAAAACATACATTTGTTTTATTCGTTATTGGCAACAAAGATTAGATATAGAGATACGAAAAGATTTCTTCCAATAGACTATGATGAAAGAACCTTATAATAACACAAACAAGAGAACATGGCAGTGGCAGTGAATTGTAGTTCCTTTGTTCCATAATACCCCAAACTGTTTCGCACGAACTGTGCGCTTCCTAAGATCACCTCAGTAGGTAACCTTCATACAAATGCGGTCGAGCGACGCACACATAGACAAACTTTCACGGACACGGAATCTCGGAGTGTTGCGACCTATTTTTCGGAATCTATTTTTGAATCGCACGTATGACATTGTGTTGTCGCATGCGACTTAAGTCACACTCGTCTTCCAAGTCGCATGACGACGATTTTCCGTATTTTTTTGAATCGTTCGTTTCCGGTGCTGCCAACTTATTAAGAAATGTTGGATGTTATCCGTTCCACGCAGAATTTAGAGAAAACTGGCAACAACCGCAATGAAAACGGAACGTATATCCATACACCTTTGCTTTTTAATAGAATTTGACTTTTGACGGTTATTCTATCAATCGCTTTGTGTCGCTCGACTGCAACGAGTGGGTGAGGGCACTCGTTGCGGTCGAGCGATTCAAAAATATGGAAAGTCAAATGTCGAACGAAAATCAGTAGAAACCAAGCGCTCGACTAGAGACGAAGAAATCAAAAATCCTTCGCTTGGTTCCTACTGATTTTCGTTCGACATTTGACTTTCCCACTCCCATTCGTGTTGCAGTCGAGCGACACAAAGCGATTAATATAATAACCGTCAAAATCAATGCGTTGTGTCAATGTCATGTCACTCGTTTGTTTGTGTAATTGAAAATTTGAAACTGCTAAATTATGTAAATACAAGCAAAACAGCTATATGTATAATAAGTATGTATTTAAGTAATTTCAGTATGTTTATCCGTTGTCTAATAACCATTTAACGAGTTTCATAACGAAGCTTCTCTTGGGCTAGATAATTGGTGTGAGTGTAGGAAAGTTTAAAAAAAAAGTTTAACTTTTCGTTCATCAACAACAGAAGACGTTTTTACATTTTTTCTTGTAATGTGACAATGATAGAAGCAAAGGTTTTTTTTAACAGCCAATAGAACCTTGAATATTACATTCCGTTTTCATTGCGGTTGTTACCGGTTTTCTATAAATTCTGCGTGGAACAGATAACATGCAACTTTTCGTATTATGTTGGCAGCGCCGGAAACAAACGTTTCAAAAATACGAAAAATTGGCGTCGTCATGCGACTTTGAAAACCAGTGTGACTTAAGTCGCATGCGACAACACAATGTCATACGTGCGATTCAAAAATAGATCCCCTGTAGGCTTAGCCAAAGTAACATTAAGAAAACGATAGCGAAGTTCGATAAAATGTATGGGAGACATTTTATTCTTTTCGAACTTTGCTATCGTTTTCTTAATGTTACTTCGGCTACCGCCACTGTCCGTGATAGGTTGTCTTTGTCTATGCGTGCGTAGTTTGAGCGCGTTTACCTTACCTACTGCGGTCATGGCGACCGCTAAATTTGTGCTAAAATGCGTGATTGATTTAGTATTGGCGCGCTCGTGACAAAATCGTTTGGCGTAAACAATGATCTGTGCGCAAACAATGCATAAAGCGTTTTTACGCACGCGCCGCTTCTCGGTACGCGACGTACGTGACGTTTGCGTAAAAAGATGTGCTTAATAATAACACTGTGTCATGTCATGATATGGCATAAAGATGAAATTAATCAAATAGGGATAGGAGGAAATCGGAGGAGCTCGATGGCGCAGTGGTTAACGCGCCCGGTCTGCGAGTGCTGAGGTTAAGCAACATTCGCAAAGGCCGGTCATCGGATGGGTGACCAAAATTTACCATCTCGAGCACCTCCGTGCTTCGGAAGGCACGTAAAGCCGTTAGTCCCGGTTGCATTAGCAGTCGTTAACAACCACCACCGTAAGCACTGGGCCCGCGTGGTGGTTTAGGGCCTGTTCCCCCTATCCATCCATAGGGAAGGCTCGTGCCCCAGCAGTGGGGACATAAAATGAGCTGATGATGATGATGATGATGACGGGTTGGTGGTTGTTAGCAACTGCTAATGCAGCCGAGAGCAACGGCTTTACGTGCCTTCCGAAGCACGGAGGAGCTCAAGATGATAAATTTTTTTAGTCACATACAATAATATAACACATTAATTATTAGCCCTCACTGTCCCTCTGCTGGGCAAAGGCCTTCCTCCATTTCTTCTACCTCTAGCGGTCCTGAGCTAATTTAGTACAATTTTGGTTAAGGCGACGCATCGCTAAACAATTAATCTAATACGGAGCGTTTGCTCTCCGTACAATAAGGAAAACTGTTTTTTTTCTTTCCAATTAAAACTACAAATAAGATTAAAAAAATAAACTACCATATTACAGTGTGTGTTACGACTAATCTACTAAGAACATTTAGATGCTTAAATCGGTCTGGTTTGCCTGTAAAATGCAAATCTATGTTTTAAAAGAGGTTACTTTGATATTTTTTTCTCTGTTATAATTAGGTAAAGCTAAATTAGCTTCGAAAAAGCTGGGTGTGCTCAATAGAGCGGGACAGTATTTCACGCTGACCCTTCGCTTACAGCTTTACAAAGCACAGGTCAGGCCTCATATGGAATGCTGTTCCCATCTTTGGGCTGGAGCGCCCCAGTACCAACTCCTCCCATTTGACCGCATTCAACGCAGAGCTGCTCGATCTGTCGACGACGTGGTAACCTCTGGTCGGCTTGATCCACTGGCCCTTCGGAGAGACGTAAATACTTAAATACATACTTATTATACCTAGAAAATACCCAGACCCGAGACAATTTAGACAAACAATAATTTCTAAATTGACTTCTTTCACCGCACTACACGCAATCGACTGTCTTTCCATCCACACCATCTTGATGGATGGCGATCTACTACTGTGCGTTTCTCACGTAATTTTTTAGCACGAACTACAGTGCTGTGGAACCAGCTCTCAGCGGCGGTATTTCCGGACCAATACGACTTAGGGATCTTCAAGAAACGAGCCTATTCCTTCCTTAAAGGCCGGCAACGCATCTGTGACTCCTTTGGTTTTGCTTTGGGTGTCCATGGGCGGCGGTGATAGCTTCCCATCAGGTGACCTGCCTGCTCGTTTGCCTCCTTCTAATATTAAAAAAAAAAGTTAAATTGTATTTCTGCAACTAGCAAAATGAAGTCAAATAAATGAACAATCATGTCATCAAATATCACTTTCATATGTTTTGTAAATGTTGGGAAAAATCAAGATCCCCGCCACGTAAATTTCCAATGCGTCGCCTTAAATATAATTGTAACACTTATTATCTATCATACATAAATTTGCTCTTGCTCTATTTTTTTTTGTATATGTCGCTACCATTTTACACCATTTTTTGTAAATACCCACCAATTGTAGCGATGACTTGATTTCACTGATGGACGCCTTTGCCCAGCAGTGGGACTGTATATAGGTATTTACTTATTTACTTTTTCATACAACTAATTGTCTTCTACTCAACAACTTGAGAAATTTTCTGATGCGTTATTGCGTACTTCGTGTTTGTGCAAAAATATATGTAAATTTTTTTATAGCTTTATGGGTCCGCAATAATTACTACAGTTAATTTGTTTTATATTATAATATAGTTGTTATGAAACATTAAAATGAAATATTTTTACGAATTCATGCGCATTTAATTTTAAATAATTATTTTGTCCTTAAGAAACAATATGTAAAAAAATGCAATTAAATTTGCATAGTGTACGTTTACACTTTAGAAAACTTAATAGAGGCATTCATTTTTTTATACAAATAAATGGGTCCTTCCTGTTTGAATAACATTTCGTCTCTAAAAAAGATGGAATAGTCTACCAGCACACGTTTTCCCTCCTTCCTATGATATTGAAGTCCTTCAAACTAGGCGTGAAGGCGCCTTGTCAGGCCGGCAGGGTGAGGGTGACTTGATGCTGCGTTATTTTCACGCTGCACCAGTCGTTCTCGCGTCTGGACTCCATTTCCACTTAAAATCAGGTGGAGTGGAGTCATCTGCTGTGCTTACTGTAGTAATGCATATACATTTTGTGGCGTTCTTTAAATAATTTGTGTATGGTACACCCAGCTCCAAAAGTTATGCTTAGTTTCTCGCGTCACCTAAAATGTCCTGTAAAGGCCGTTTAAGGCCAGCAACAAATTCTCAAAAAAAAAAACAATAATTACAAAAAACTTCTTTGTTAATAAATTCATCATTTAGGTAGAAGGCAAAAGTATTTACCTATAAAACTGTCATTGTCATCATCATCAGCTCATTTTAGGTCTCCACTGCTGGGGCACGAGCCTTCCCTATGGATGGAGACACCACAGGGAGAACGGGCCGTAAACGACCACGCGGGCCCAGTGCGGAACTCCTTATAACTCATGCTAGCCTGGTACTTCAACCAACTCACGGCCTCACCCCAAGTAAGCTCACCCTAGGTAACCAGGTATACCTCCTTGTGGGTTATGATAGCCTGGTACTTTGGACTCACTCTCTCGCTAGCTAATTTCATGTCCCCACTGCTGGGGCACGAGCCTTCCCTATGGATGGGAACACCACAGGGAACGGGCCGTAAACCACCACGCGGGCCCAGTGCGGAACTCCTTGTAACTCATGCTAGCCTGGTACTTCAACCATCTCAGGGCCTCTCTCCAAGTATGTAGCTCACTCCAGGTATACTTACCTCCTCGAGACTCATGCTAGCCTGGTACTTTCAACTCTCTCTAGCTAATTTTATGTCCCCACTGCTGGGGCACGAGCCTTCCCTATGGATGGGACACCACAGAGAGAACGGGCCGTAAACCACCATGCGGGCCCAGTGCGGAACTCCTTATAACTCATGCTAGCCTGGTACTTCAACCATCTCAGGGCCTCTCCCCAAGTATGTAAACTCACTCCAGGTATACTTACCTCCTCGAGACTCATGCTAGGCTGGTACTTTCAACTCTCTCTAGCTAATTTCATGTCCCCACTGCTGGGGCACGAGCCTTCCCTATGGATGGAACACTACAGAGATAACGGGCCGTAAACCACCACGCGGGCCCAGTGCGGTGCGGTGGTTGTTAACAACTGCTAATGAAGCCGGGACCAACGGCTTTCTACGAAGAAATTTTGGTCATCCATCCGTTGACCGACTTTTGCCTTAGCAATCGCAGCGTTAACCACTGCGCCATCGAGCTCCTCTTAAAAGTCTATAAAAGATTATAATATATTGTTTTCTAAAGTTTACGCGAACACTACACATTGAAATGAAACAACTTTTACGGATCTACTCGCGTTTATTTTACACATTACTTATTTAATGTTTATCCTGACGTTTCGAACCCTTTGCAGGGTCCGTGGTCACAGGGAGACTGAGGTGTTGGTCAACTCATAATTAGTTGGTAGCTTGTATACCCTCATTTAAATTTAATCAGGTGCGTTCCGTTTTACGCAAAAAGAGCTTACAGTATCTTTTGTCTGGCAGAATAAATGCGAGTAGATCCGTAAAAGTTGTTTCATTTCAGATTATAATATTTTCATCCATACTTCTTTGCGATTGAAATCGCGTTCAAAAGAAAGTTGCACGCTCACAGACATTGAAGTTATTACTGCAATAAGCATAAGGTTTTTATTAGCATGTTCCAGAGGTTAATTAATGAGGTTTTTTAACGATTTAATTCGTTTTTTTACTGCTTAGAACGACTCGACCGTACGCTTGGAATGACGAAATGTTTTTACTTTCTGGCGGTTAGAACTGCGCTTAGAAACTTTTAAACGCTTATCATCGTGAGAGCAATGCAATTTATTTTTATGAAGTACAGTTTTAGGAAGTAATTGAATAGCCTATGATGATAATATGCGTTTATTTCAACCAACTTCGGATCATAGTACAGTATTAAATAATTCAAATTAAATTTAAAATAAAATAAAGATTTAAAAAATTTAAAAAAATAAAAATTACAAGATAAAAATCAGAGAATAAAAAAAAAAAATTAATTACACAAATAAAATTATTCAATTTTCAATTAAAATTATAAGTACCTACTCAGAAAACAACAATCATATACTGTCCCACTGCTGGGCAAAGGTCTCCATAATTATTTATTTTATTTTATTTATTTTATTTAAACATCAAATACCTGCTACACTTACAGCAACGCCAAGACGTGTAACAGGTCATTACAATTTAAAAACATAAATATATAAACAACTCAAGAACGTCACTTGATGTTCGGAAAAGATTCACAAGCGAGATTTGAATCCGCACCCTTTTACTTACTCTTCCTCTCTATCCAGACCTGTGAATTTTATCAACACTATCTACTTTTACTTTGCCAAAGCCATAGGAGCACTTTTTAATGTCAACAATTGCGTCATCAACGTCCGAATTTAATAGAATACAAATCCTACTTATTAAACGCGAAAGTTTGTAAGTATGGATGGATGTTTGTTACTCTTTTACGTAAAAACTACTGAATGGATTTGGATGAAATTCGGCATACTTAAAGTTTATAACCTGGATTAACACATATGATACTTTTTATCCAGATATTCCCACGGGAACGGGAACCACGCGGGTGAAACCGCGAGCGGCCGCTAGTAAAATATAAAAGATCAGCAAGATTCAATTTAATTCAATTCAAATTCCTTTATTTGCTGGTGTATAGGTACCTACTACATACCTACTACTGTTGCAGAGATGTTATCGTATATTTCTACACTCATAGTACACCACCGGGAACAGTTAAAGTTAAGTTGGTGAAAATAAACGTCTATTGAAGACAAGCTAGTAAAGCATATTGATCTTACATTAGGTACTCCCTGATTTCTGCGGTGCCGAAGTTTATATTGTGCATGCTGAGTTAAAGCTGGTAGGAGTATACAAGGAAGCATGAAGTGTTCTTAATTAGAAGCAGAAGGCTCAATCAGATATCAATTTAGTTTTGAATGTAAATTGTATGCTCGGCAAACTGAATAAATATTATATAATTCGATTTTACCCATTATTTGTGTCGTCAACTCGCTCAACAGTTAAAATCTGAGGTAGTCATGTACAGTCAATTATAAAAAGGTTTGGAAAAAGTTATACTTAATCCTTAAATGTCTAATACCAGGCAGTTATGATTAAGTATAGTCGACCATGAAATTTCTTTATCACTTTTGACAAAAACTTCCATTACAATCAAATTTCGCTAAGGCTCATTGTCAATAATGACTACGTATCTGTCACTTGGTATTTTAAACAAAAATAGAACTTGTTGTTTTATTTTATGCAAACAAAATTCACTTCTAGGTGGTAAAGCAATTTCATTGTCGACTATACAAAATAAAACAAAAAATTATTAAAAGTCATCGAAATATAAGTCAATGTTAAAAGTATTATAATCAATAATATCATACAAGCATTTGGCTTCTTCTTATCAAAATTTGTGGATATTAAAATTTATAAGGCCGCAATGCCACCTCAATAATAAACGATCTTTTACCTAACACGTTACGTCACGAATTAGTTCACCGAGTTATACTCATATAGATGGTGTAGTGTATCGATATTGATTTTCCAATTTCGACATTATGACACAGATGTGATAGTCTTTTATTCAATGACCGCAATCGGAGCGTTCACGTAAGAGAACTGGGTTGAAGCATTGCGTTCCAGTTGCTTTGATCTGGTTCCAATCACTTGTTTGAATGGTGTATAAAAATGTAGACTATAAAAATAATTTACCATTTACTTCGACATCGACAGTTCGACTACACGCCAATAGATGGCGTGGCGCGGTATCGTGCCGAATGAATCGCGCTAACGAGATGTTAGCGCATCAACATAAGAGTCTTAACAAATATTGTCATCATTAACAGAAAAATATCTCAGCTGCGCATGCGCACTACTGCATCTACCATTATTAAGACAGCTAGGTGAACGCTCCGACTTCAATATAACCCTGCGACTGTTGCTTCGCTCGCCTACCGCTTCACCTCGTGTGACGACAAGCTTACCGCCGACAATATAGTAGTGATTTCGTTTCGCTTTGTCAAAATTGTAGTCGACTGCTGTGTAGAATAAAACCACTATTCTCGTCGTCTTATTCTCGCCGACTCCACCGCACCAACTACAAGGTAATAATACACTGGTAATACTTCAAAACTGCAGATTTACGTAACTCGCGTCATTTAAATCGTGTCTTTCTTTGCTACAATTGAAGTAGGTATTTGTGATGAGTTGATCGCAAACCCGGGCTATGAATACAAATTTTTAATTTTCATTATTGATAAAATTTTGTTAGAAAAAATCAAGCAGCCGCAGGAAACTCGAGTGGGACTAGAACCCTTTGATTAACCGGTAATATTTATAAGGAATTGCATCTTTATCGATTTTGCAAAAGTTACAAACCGATGTTAATGACGGTAGTTGTTGACATTGAATGGGCGCCTTTGGCTTTCAAAGTAAAAAAGTAAATACCTACTTAGTGTTGAATAATTTCGGCGGGCTAGTTAGAATCACGATAGCTCAATTGGGAGAGCACCTGACCCGGTATGTCAGAAGGGTGCAGGTTCAAATCCTGCTCGTGGAAAATTTTTCAACATTTTTGTGTTTTTGTAATTTGTTCGCAACAAAATTTGCGTTAAAAATTATATAAACAAAACAAAAACATTTTACTTGTAAAAGTGTTCGTTCGACCGTGAGGGGTAGCTTCACTCACAGTGACGTAATACCGCTGGCTTGCGGCAGAAATCACAAAGTTGCAAGTACCTACTAAAAAAGTTCAACGAATCTTCTGGGGCCTCGATAGCTCAGCGTTCAGTATTGGACCGGTTGCCCAAAGGTCGTGGATTCGATTCCTACTCGCGCACACTGGTTGATATTTTTCTTGTTAAATTTTGTCTTGTAACTATATCGCATTGTTAATACAAAATGTAAAATAATTTAAAAGAAAACATTATTCAGTTTTACTTTGTTTTACAAATCAGTTTTTGACTTTTATCAGTAGGTACCTACTTTATCTATATATTAATACGTGAAGCAAAAACTTTGTACCCCTCTTTTAAGAAAATTGCGCGGACGGAGGAGTATGAAATTTCGCACACTTAAAATAGTTTATATACAAACTCACATTCTATCTTTTTAAATTTTTCATTGCTTAGGAAACAATCCGTGCAGCCTTAATAAAGTTACGGTCGAATTTCGACCACTGGGTGACCACTAGTAAGAATAAAATATAAGTAAAAGAAACATTTAAGGTGAACGCAGACCTGGCCGCACCGCACGCGCCGCAGTCGCCGCATTCGAATTCTTTATTATGAAGTTCTGTGTAACCTCGCACACCACACGCGCTCAGTTGCACGCCTTGCACAGAATTTCATATAAGAATTCGAATGCGGCGACTGCGGCGCGTGCGGTGCGGCCAGGACTGCGTTCACTTTTATTCACCTGCACAATAACAAATATAAACAGCATACACAGATTGTGTGTTGTTTTGTGATGAAAGAAATGTGACGCTTTAAATAAAAGAAAGGGAGAAAAGAAACGCGCTTGCTGAGTTTGTTGCCGGTTCGGTTCTTCTCAGTACCTACAAGTTCTCCAGCCCTGTGTAGACTTACGAACCGATGGCATGGTGACATTCATAAGAGCTAATTTTGAAGCCTAAACCACAGCCTAAACTGAATAAATTATTTCGAATTTTGATTTTTTTCTTTATTAATTTATCTTTGACATTCCTTGAGTACATGTTTTTCATGACTGCTGTTGACAAAGAAGTTCCGTTAACACAACGGTGTTGACTGAACGGTCGTCTTTCGCACATTTACTAAACTTGGTTGTTTTCAAACCGACCACTGTCGCGTCGTCCTAAAACACTGTGTCATTGTGAACAATTGTTTGCCTTATTCAATGTTGACAACTAACGCCCCTTTGGCTTACAAAGAAAGAGTAGATAGTTGTACAGGCCATAATGCGATATGGACAAAAAAAAAAGTACAACTACTTAATTAAACTAGTGGTCGCCCAGTGGTCGAAATTCGACCGTAATTTTATTAAGGCTGCACGGATTGTATCCTAAGCAATGAAAAATTAAAAAAGATAAAATGTGAGTTTGGATTGGATTGGTATTGACAGATTTCGGCCGCTCCTCTTCCATTTTTGAAATTTTTGAAAAGAGTATTATGCGTGTGTGTCAAATACGTGGTAGTGTGTGTAATGTTTGTTTTATTGATTTAATGTATTTTTTATGCATAATATAAAAAAAAATAACATTCTGTACTCCTTCTCTATATAAACTATAAGTGGTCGAAATTTCATACTCCTCCGTCCGCGCAATTTTCGTAAAAAGGGGTACAAAGTTTTTGCTACACGTATTAATATATAGATTGTTTGGGTATTCTTGCCAACAGATGGCGCATTGCATAATGATGTATTATTCTCTGAATCGCGCTATAGGAGTATTTTTAACCACCTCCGTAGTCTAGTGGCTCGCCCGCCGGTTTCTGGTGTTGCCATCTCCAAAGTGCTAGGTTCGATTTCCGGACGGATCAATGTAGAAAAACAAACTTTTTCTATATTTTCTCGGGTCTGGGTGGTGATGGTACCGTCGTAGTTGTTGTCGTTGTTTCTGATTTCCATAACACAAGTGCTTAAGCTACTGTCTTTGGAGTCAGAGCAATGTATACGATGTTGTCTAATATATTTAAAAATATCAATAAAATACTTATAAAATACAGTGAAAAAATTAAACGCCCAACCGACCCAGCCAGGAATCGAACCTGGGTCTTCCGCAATCCGGGCGGCTGCACTGACCGTTATGCTACCGGTAAGGCTGAATTTTGTCACTGCTTTTAATTTTTTTGAATGCGTTTTTAGCAGCAGAGTGGCATCTATCCAACGGTCATTGCAACCGATGGCCATGTAGATTCATCTTTACAGAGCCTTCCCTATGGATGGCTAGGGAGAACGGGCCATGAACCACCACGCGGGTGCGGTGGTTGTTAACGACTGCTAATGCAGCCGGGACCAACGGTTTTACGTGCCTTCCGAAGCACCAATGAGTTGGTCATATTTTATAGTTTCATATATTCTGCCATGTAGACATGCAAAATTTATTGATCGGTGACAAATGCAAAGTTTTTTTTTGCCTGACATTGTCGTCATGGTCTAGCTCGGGTCATGTGGTACGATCTAATGGGCAGAGACCCTTTATTCTGGTAATCTGGGAGGCTATTCAGTGGCGTAGCTAGGTAACCAAAGGCACGTGCAAAAAAAATTTAAAAAAAGAAAGACAAAGTGTCGAAAAAATCCTACGAGCGGGATTCGAAGACTGCAGGTGCACTGACCCGGCATGTCGGGTACTTCATCGATTCACACCACGACTGGTTCGCACCACGGTGTGAATCGCAGAAGGACGCTTTTTGAATTGGGTGTTTCGAACCACGGCTCATACCATGGTATGAATCGGCGAATGTCTTTGGTTTCTGTGATTCGCACTTTCGTTGATTCGGACCACTTCCAAAATAAAATGTGATTTTGTCATGGGGTGCTGGTTCGAATCTGCTTAACGGTGAATCCGTTAAGTTGGCATCACCGCACAAATAACAAAGAATTTGGGGGAAAATACCCTACAAACTAATTTCTTTTAACTGAGTTGCCATAATTAAAGTCGTGTTGCAAACTGTTACATTTTGAAAGTGGGACCAATTTTCGGAACTTCATATCATTTTTACGGTTTGCTGGTCAGCAGGGTCCGAGGGCCCCTCAGAGTTTGAGGACCCCGGTGCACGGCACCCGCCTAGCCCTCCGATAACTACGCCTCTAGCTATTTTTAAACCGGGCTTTTCAACTTGAACGACTCTATATAAATCTATCAAAGTAGCAATCCCTCCACAAACATTCGGTTACGTGTTACGTGTAAACCGGTACTAATACCAACCTACTTACTTGAAGTTCAATGGATCGGGCGCACTAAACATAATCACTACATAGCTAGTATAAAACAAAGTCGCTTCCCGCTGTCCCTATGTATGTATGTATGCTTAGATCTTTAAAACTACGCAACGGATTTTGATGCGATTTTTTTAATAGATAGAATGATTCAAGGTTTAAATGTATAAATACATTCATTATATAGTAGTGAAACACTGATAATTTTAGAGGTCTCACATTTTTTTGCGCTTACATTGCAAACGCTGGCTGAACCCTATGAGATAGATCAAAATAATGTACTACAGTATTGTACACCTTATAAAGGTTTACAAAAAAGTCCGCTATTGTATATGCCTATCTTTTAGAGATAACCCACAATAATCATTTTTTATCCTTTACTTTTTACGAGAAATAATGGCTTATTTACGAAGCGATTATAAGCAATACAGCATTAATCCTCATCCAATTAAGTACCTTTAATACATTGTGCATTTAATAAAGATCAATATGGCCCTTTACAGCATGTAATTTAAATGAATATTTTCGAAGATATTACAGATTTAAAATTCAGGGACATATCGGTTGCGTGTATCAGCATTGCACCCGTGCGAAGCCGGGGCGGGTCGCTAGTCAAAAAACAAGGAGACTGTAAGGAGAAGGTAAGCCTCTAATTGCACAATACTGCCGTCATAAGGAAAAAGGGCACAACTAACATTTTTTTTAAATTTGACTTAGCTACACATTTGGAATCAGGAGAAAAAGGCTTATCTTTTCAAACCCGTTTTTCTCCTGATTTGCAAAATGTTAGATGTGCCTTTTTTAATTATGACGGCAGAATAGCAACGCGACTGCTAAGTACTAGGTGCGGTTGCTGCAATCGGTTGGTTTATTTTAGAGCGCGCTCATGCACTTTTAGTTCGTCAATGCTCGCTTGTGGAGTTATTGCTCTGAGGCCAGTGGGCATAGAGCATCATCCGTTCGGCTACCGGCAGAGACGAACGCCTAACAATCAATCTATAATCGTGCGTGACCATTAATTTATTTGTAACTAGCGGCCTGCCCGACTACGTCTGCTTGAACACCCTGTATCCAGTGACGAATTAAAAAAAACTTTACACAAACCTAGTCTTGACAATTACGAACACAACGGTTATATCATGTTCCGAAGCCGTGAATACTTTTAAGAAAAATAGATCAATTGTCAAACGCACTTCTTGGCGGTGCTTCGTTACGAAACAGACGTCAAATAAAAGATCGCCGTTTCAACTTATGTATTTTATTTACCTACCACAAGGCTACAGAAGACAACAACATTAAAAGATTTAGCTAAATATGTGCAGCCGTTCTAAAGTGATGCGCGTACAAACATTAGCAGCAATAAAATTGATTTTTATTAATACAGATTTAGAATCGCTATTCTCTTCGATTCGAATATCGTAGCGTTTTACGTTCCGTGATACGAATATGTGTTTTGGTAGCGATCAATTGTAAATTGTAGCGGTTGCGACTGTCACTTAAGGGTGCGCCGTCCGTAAGTGACAAGTGTCATATGTTTTATTTGAAATGTCGTCGTCTATATTTATTTGATGCCGCGCGGCCATACTAATTTTGTATGGGGAATTTAAGGTGCTTAATAAAAAAATATTATTTAAATAACCACTTGATGAATCAAAAATGTAGTCTAGCAATTTGTAGTTTATCCATTGATGATTGTTTAGACAAAATCAGAGGTACAATAATTTAGATAAACTATAAGAAATCTACTAAACGCCACCACTCGTTTTCATGATTTTTGCCCAACTTTAAATGATATTGTAGAAAAAACTATAGCGTGTTATGAATTTATGGTTCTGACAAATTGTAAACACGTTCCCTATGATACTAAATATATATTTTGTTCATTTAATACGATAGTATTTTCAATTATATTTACTTAACCGTAACTGCATTTTTGGCACTTTTTGGTCGGCGCACCCTTAAAGATCGGTTATTATAAGCCTGCCGAGATCTGTGTCCGATGAGGTTGTCTGCGCGTGCGTTGTTCGAGCGCGTTTGATATGAAGCTTACATTCTGCACTCTCATAATTCTGTGTAACGCTCTATAAATAACTGCGTTTTACAACGTATTGTTGCCTTCAACAGATACTTTGATACTTGCTCACTTTTACCAGAGTGAACGAGAGTGCGGCAACAGTGCCGTGACCTTGAATCGACGTACCGAGCTGTACCTATCGGCTAGGGTTGAATCACACATAGTTAGTTTATTATTGTGTGAATTTGGGTGTCTTTTATATTGTAAGCTTGCCTTGTTATATCTGTCGGCAAAGTAAAAAAGGACAAACTGAGATTATGGTTGTGTGTGTTGAGACATCCTCATACACATCAGGTTTTTTTTCCAGACATTTTCAATAGGCGCCCACCTATATGCAACAAAACTCGCAATTGCGACACCCAAAACCAAGAAAAATACGTGTATACTGATCGGCAGCGCTCAGTGACATACTTGTTATTCTCCGTTACTACAGCAACATACGCTGCCCGATCCGCGTTTGCGGGGACAGCCCGCGTCATCGCGTACTCCTTTCCCGTGCTTTTTTCTGTGTGCTAATGTAGGTGAACTACGAGCTTGTGTGCGTGCGTTTCGGAGCGCTTGTATGAAGTTGCCGCACTCTCGTTCACTCTGCTTTTACGCTGTGCTTAATATTATTGTATACTGTATCTATCTACTTATGTGGCTAGTTTTTTCCTATTGTAGAAACATTTTAATGTAGGACCTATAGTGAATGTTTCTTGGCCAAATCGAGGACATTTTAAAGAAAGGTCAGGTCAAGATTACCTTATACCGGCGGGCATGTATGATGAGATGAAGAAGCTGATGAGAGTAGATAGCAAGGATTGTTAATTAAACTTTCTAAGCTTTAGGAAAATTTGAGATAGTTAGTAGATAATTACAAATTATTAAAAATTGGACTAGTCGTTGTGTAGTCCCGAGACTAGTTGGAGTACCGATCTTCGCAAGGCTGGCAAGAGCTGGGTGAGAGTAGCCCCGGATCGTGCTCAGTGGCGTTTTTTTTTTTTTTGAGAGAGAGATTGCTTATTGCTTCAAACGGCATTTTCAGCTTCACCGGGCTTGTTTGGGCCCCAAACAAGCCCGTTGAGGAACCCTTTAAGTTTTCGCTGCCCCCAAACTTTGGGGGTAACTTTTTAAAGGGTTCCTCAAGCCGTGTGAAACGAATCAACTTTGGAGGTTTTCTAGAGGGAACGGCATCACGCACTTAACTGCGTGTCCCTGTGCCCTACTAGATTCTTCGAAGGGTTCGGTTTGGATTGCGGAGCGGAACATCCCGAGGGCGCCTCTAAAGGCTCGGACCTTGGCTCGGGTTGACTGGGCCGTGGTGGTTGAGAGAAGCGCCCAGGTGTCTTGGGCCTAAACTAGTGTGCATGTTTAGTGTATTCTGTAAATGTGTAGTGGCATTTAGAGGATCGGGCGGGGGCTCAGTGGCGTGCACAAGAATATGGCCCTATTTCCAGCAGTGGACTAGTGTAAATGACTAGTAGACTAGTGGCTAATGATTATGATAATGATAAAGTCAACTGAATTTATACCATTTGAAACTGTTGTTACTGGACATTAAAGAATCGGGAAGGGCATGAGGTCCTTACCACCGTGTATTATTTTTTTGGTACCTACCGACGCGTCAAAGTCAAAGTAAAATTTAAAGTTAAAGTCAAAATTGTTTATTCAAATAAACTGAATAAATAAGTCTTTTTGAATCGTCCAAACATTTTTTACTTACTACCTATGAGGAACGTCTATTTTTAGCTGTAGATAAGAATGGGCGCAGGAATCGTCACAGCTTTAATGGAATTAACCAAATCATACAATATTTTAATTCAATACATTTACAATTAAACACTTTCAAAAAACGTCCACAACCGCTATTCAGCCCGTTTAAACTGTATTCTGTTATCCCGTCATATCTTTTCTTTGAAAATTTCAAGGCTTTCGGCATCCCTGATCTGATTTTTCTTTCTGCGTATTTGTATTGATGAGCCGTTTGTCCCCAGGGTTCGTGCTGGCGACGGCGGTGATCCTGCTGCTGCTGGGCATCATCTGTGCAGTGTTCTTTGGCACGTGGGTCAGACTCTTCATAGACCATGTGAGTATCGTTGAGGTTTTTAATATAGTTATATTGTATTTTTTTTTAATTATTATTTTATTTCTTAATAATTTAAAATTAAAACTTTTATGTGTATAATATTATATTACTGATGGACCGAAAAGACAAAAAAATAAAGAGTGAGTTTGGAAAACGTTTCTTTTGGAATCAACTCTAAAATCGTGACTCTGATTTCACGATTTCATAGCAGCTGTTTCTTATACTATATTTTGATCGAGTAGTTATTATCACATAATGTATGGATTAGTCGATTTTTTTTCAAGATTTCAGAGTTGGTCCCGTAAAAGTTTTGTAAAATGATCGGCAGAGGCTAACCGTAAAAAATTCAATATTTTTTCTAGTACTTAGATAAAAAAAATATTGTGTATTTATTATACAACATGTAACAGATGAAGCGCACATCCTGAAAGTAATTTGTTAATAAGCTACTACTTAATTTAATGAAAATATTTAAGATAAAGGTTATATATTTTTTCCCCAAAAATATTGAAACTTTTTGAAATTACAGTCATTCCGTAAAAAAGTTAAAAGTGAAATCAAACGGAAATATAACGTAAAAAAGTATAGTAGTAAACAGCCTATAACTGTCCCACTGCTGGGCAAAGGCCTCCATCATTAAAATCAAGTCATCGCTACAATTTATGGGTAATGGCTTAATCACCACGCTTGCCAAATGCGGGTTGGTCACCAACCCGGGCTATGCATCGAAAAATCCGAAATACATTTTGCCCGACCTGGGAATTGAACCCGGGACCTTCGGGTATCGGACCGAGCACTCTGCCACTCGGCCACCGAGGAGTATAAAACGTAAGTAAAGGCAATAAAGCTTTTAAAATGCATTCCTCAACAAAATATGTCAATGTCGATCCGACCCGTGCCTAATATATCAACACTATTCTACTCGTACTTTGTACAATATATACTTACACCTTATATTTATAAACAACCCATTACTTGCTGTAAGTAGCAATTACTTTGTTAAGTCATTAATAGTTCTAAGAAACGTCACTAAGAAAATTTAATTCTTTAAACAAGTAGGTAACGTACATTACTCAATACTATAGCTCTCCACTATGAATTCATAGAGAAATCTGGATTTGATCTAATGCTGTAGTCAAATAAGCTTTCATTAATTTCATTCATTCATTTCATTGCTTGAGTAAAAATTGCTTGTTTATAGACAAGCCATTACTTAGCGATTACTTTGTTCTTAGAAATGTCACTAAGATCTTATTTCATTTTATAAATAAGTAACGTTTATATTAGAATAGAAGTTTCCTTAATCAATTAAATAAAAACATTATAATTATTATCAAAATCATACATTTTATATTATTTTAGACAAAACAAAAACTTCCACACGGAATATAATCTCAAAACTTGCTTGTCACAAGCTTGTCACTATGAATTCTTTGAGAAATCTAACTAGGTAGATTGCTTGAGTAAAGATATTGGTGACTATTGCTTGGCTTTCTAGTCTTTTGACGTTTATAACTTCATCGGTTTACTAAAGATTACATTTTTTTACTTAAACAATTACTTAAGCTTCAGTATGAGCTTTTACTCGTTTATAAATACGGGTGTAAGAACTCTGACTTTTGACGTTTCTAACATCATCGGTTTTCTCAATTAAAGAATAAAAGTTGTTACTTAGGCAATCACTTTTACTTAAGTAAAAACTTTTACCCGTTTATAAATACGGTTGTTAAAGTTTGATCCGTCTGTCGTCTGACCCGATGGGTCAGGTGCACTTCCGATCATGCTACACTGCACCTTAGCTCTGTCCAACCCATATGTCCGCATATTTATCAACACCTGTCCACTCTCACTTTGTTTAAAGTAGTTATGAGTTTTAACCGCATCGAGCGGCGGTATTGGTGCAAACGGAACTGTGCGATTACAAAACTGGCCGGCAAGTGGCCGGTTGCGAAAACCAGCGTACCTACACACGTTCCAAACGGTCGGTGGGGCGAGGTCACTGGCGCTGCTCGGTGGGAGCGGGCTGACCACAACCAAAGAGATCATGGCGAGATTTGTACACAAACAAATATGAGAATAGAGAAGTTGGAATTGCCTTGCCATTGATCTTGGGTGACTAAAGGAAGGCTTTTAGGCATTTACAATATTTTTCGAAACCCGGACTAAAATACGAGTCATCATTATCATCGTCATCATCAGCTCATTTTATGTCCCCACTGCTGGGGCACGAGCCTTCCCTATGGATGGATAGGAACGGGCCGTAAACCACCATGCGGGCCCAGTGCGGATTGGGGTTGTTAAAGACTGCTAATGCAGCCGGGACCAACGGGCTTTACGTGCCTTTCGAAGCACGGAGGAGGAGCTCGAGATGATAAATTGTTTGGTCAAGTTACCCATCCAACGACCGGCCTTTTCGAAAGTTGCTTAACGTCATCACTCGCAAAGCGGACGAGCTCCTCCTAGATATACGAGTATAATATTTTAACTAAATACTATATTAACAGAATTAATTGCTAACTTTAAATACTGTGTTTTTGAGCAAATAAAGAATTTATTATTTACTAGCTGTGCTCGCGACTTCGTCCGCGTGGAATAGTGACTTTCGGCAGCATTTTTAATTTTTTAGGCTCTTTTCCCGTTTTTGCAACATTTTTCACTGATGCTTCGCTCCTATTGGTCGCAGCGTGATGTTATATAGCCTAAAGCCTTCCTCGATAAATGGACTATCCAACACAAAAATAATTATTCAATTCGAACCAGTAGTTCCTGAGATTAGCGCGTTCAAACAAACAAACAAACAAACAAACAAACTCTTCAGTTTTATATATTAGTATAGATTATTATTATATATTTTTATTTTGAACGCGTTGTTTGGAATGCGTAGTCAGCTATCAATGACATTGTCACTGATAGACCCGCGCGTCAGACGTGCGTCAGACTACGTCTGATCGAAACTGTTATTTTCATTTTGAAATATTTAAATTTTGCGGGATTTTAAAATTATACACCGAGACATTTTAGTGGTTGTTTTTCCGCAGGTGCCTAGGTGGGTAGATTAGACCATGAAACTGAATAATTTTTTCACTTTTCTATAAAAAGCCTCTATTGACCGAGCATGGTTTGTATGGGAAAGTTAAAAAATTATCTCGTTTTTTGACCTATGTTTCCTGGGGAAAGTTGTTCAGTGTCATGGTCTGATCTACCCACCTGCGGGAAAACAACTACTAAAATACCTCGGTGTATATATTTTTCCTGTGTGGTGCCGGGGATAAAGAATTGCACCACCCCATCTCAACCCGTGGGTGTCGTAAAAGGCGACTAAGGGACCATTCCAGAGGATGGGCAGCAGCATCTCTCTGAGGTTACTTTCAACCTACTGCGATCGCCAACCCGCCTGCCAAGCGTGGCGATTATGGCAAATACCCGCCATCTTGGGGGAGGCCTTTGTCCAGCTGTGGACGTCTTTTGGCTGAGATGAGAGATATATTTAAATCAAGCAATTCCTGATAAGGTATTCTAAACTTTGGTAGACATGTTACCGTAGCCGTCTAAATTAACTCTTTTTTTTATACAAACCAATGTGTGGGTTTCGCCATGATTCTTTATTTTGGCAAAACGCAGACCCAGATCTGTTATCGTCGATAAATCAGTGTCGTTGCAACAGCCCTACAGATCGGTTATCACCACCGTTCGGACTGTTGTGGCACAGACTGGAGAAAGTAAGCTTCATACAACCGTACTGGAGCAATGATGAATGAAATGAAATGCGTTTATTTCAACCAACTTAGGGTTATAGAGGTACAGTATCAAATAATTCAAATTAAATTTAAAAAACTAAAATTAAATTCTAAAATTACAAAATTAAAATTAAATTCAATTCACAATTAAAAATTATTAAGTACCAGCTCAAATTCCTACATTTACAACAATCACATAAATAACATAGTAGAATTAATAAGTTAAATCAGAATTGAAATAGAAATCAGCATTAAAATGAAATGCACACATAGACAACCTCTCATGGACACGGAATCTCGCGACAGCTGCGCTCAGACTGTTCCGAGATGGTCCGAGATTCGTGACCGTGAGAGGGTTTGCTGATTGTCTCTGGCCATTTTCAGATACACCGGGCTTTTTTCAGGGCGGGCAGAAACTTAAAGAGTTCCTCAAGCCGTGTGAAACGAAGCCCCGTCATAGGTTTTCTAGAGGGAACGGCATCATTAGAGTACTAGGGTACTAGATTCTCCGAGGGGTTCGGATCGGGGAGCGCAACAACTCGAGGGTGCCTCTAAAGGCTCGGACCTCAGCTCGGGTTGACCGGGCCGTGGAGGATGGAGAAACGCCCAGGTACATATGTCTGTACCTGGTATAGAATAGAATTGATTTATTTCTTTCAGGCAACAGAACAGTCTACTAGATGGTAAAATACAAAGAGGCCCATAGAATAGATGCAGGCTAACAAATAATATACAAATTAAAAACTATGCTATACGTAAAGACGGCGACGTGCGACGCAGCGTGGTGTCCGGTAGCCAGCCTCGGAACCGCTGGAAAATGACACCTTTCGGCCAATAGTCATCTTTCATGAACGTCGCATATGGTCGGTCGGTACTCTCACCACAATGGATTTAAATTCACATTGTGGCGGGACGGTTAATTTAGACGGCTCTACATGTAGGTAGACATGTAGAGCCGTCTAAATTAACTCTTTTCTTAAGTTAGGCTAGCCGTCACCCGCCCGCTTCGCTGTGCGAAAATTTGTTAATTTTTTTTTTATAGCTTATCATTTGCACAATCTCATGTTCTTACTACATACAAATTTTCATCAAGATCGGTCAAGCCGTTCTTGAGTTATAAGAGGTCATACAGACAGACAGACAGACAGACAAAAATTTCAAAAATTGTAGAATTGGTGTCAGTGAGTCATAAAAATTTGTCAGAAAAATTGCATGTACAGACAGAGCCTACAGATTTATAAAGTAGTATATAGATAACAGAAAACAAAATGTTTTTGCAGTATTGTCCTGACTTCAACTTCAATAGTGAGGGGAAAATTATTCTCACAGTTGAAGTTATTCGCTTACTTAGAAATATAATTGTAATTATTTTTCTCGTCTTTTACTATACTAATCTACTTGCGTTTAATTTATTAACTTTCAATATTTTATTCTGAAATTTCGAGCCTTTTACAGGGTGTGGTCCGTGGTCCCAGGGAGACTGCCTTAGGTCACTGTGAAAGGGAGTCAGTCTCCATTCGTAAAAAGTATTATATTTAAAAGATCTGGCATTAGTTATATACAACCTTATTTTTAGTTTATACGAAAATCAAAACACGGGTCAAATATTTTAATTTAAAGAATCAGCACCAAATAAAAAAATATATATCTTGAAAACTCACGAAGTTACAAGCTTTTTGTGCTGTCCCGTTGTGTTTTTTAGTAGGGTATACTGTATTTGAGATTTTGTAAATATTATTTGGTCAAAATGTAACATGGTATAAAAAATATTGAAATCGATTCTATTACTGATTCTGAACAAACAGTTTTCAGGTTTCGTACAAACTAAAAATAACATTGTATAAGTTACAGTATTAGAGTAAAGGAGATGTTTAATTTTTTGCCAGGACCATGTACACCTACTCAAAAAATAGTATAAAATACATGTATTTAGTTGATATATTTAATATTCCGATATGCTTTACCATTTTTGCGTAAGAATAAAAAAATGAAACATAATTTTTAATAACCTGGCAACTTGAGATGTCTTTCTGAGATTAAACACAAGTGTCCAAAGCTGTAAAGAACGTAATTAAAAGTGCAACTGTCACCATGATTTAAAAAAAACCGGTGTTTTGTTTTCATTCCGTTTTTACGTGGATTCTGAGTCGTTGTGTTTTTGTGCTGTGCTGTTTTTAAATTCTGATTTGGACCGATTACCTGCTACCGTTTACTGCCTCACTTGTTGACTTCTGCCTGCTATCTTGGACTTCCGTTTGCTGCCTCACTTGTTGACTTCTGCCTGCTATCCCGGACTTCGATTTGCATTTGACCCTGCTACTGTTGATACCATTGCATTGTTGCTACTACATTCGTTGTTTTCAGGTGAGTTTTTCGAATTTTAATTAGGCATTTACCAGAGAATTAATAAAATGCTTTAAACACTTCTTTTCGAGGAAATAGATTCCGAACCAACTCAATTATCTATGACAGTAATGGAATTGATCTCAAATATTTACAGTGCTCTATTGAAATAACTATAATCAAAGTAAAATACAATAAACTAAATAAAATATCTATTTCAGCCAACAAACAATGTCTTCTTTTTGTGTGATGTGTGATGGACAGATAGATGTGTGTTCGGAAAACCATTATCTCGCATCTAATCTGGGGATAGAATTACTAATGATCTTGGAACAACATGTTGGACATGAGGTTAGTTGTTATTGCATGTAGTATTTATGTAAAACTATTTTTGTTACATTTTTATTTTCCTAATAATTAGAACCTAACACATTCTTCACAAGAAGACAAAATAAATATAGGAAATAGATTCCGAACCAACTCAATTATCTATGACAGTAATGGAATTGATCTCAAATATTTACTAATTAATAATAATATATAATATTAATAATAATATTTATTAATTTTTATTTAATTTTTTTATTTTATATTAGTTTAAAACAAACTTTTGTATTTTAGGTTGACACTGATGGCATAGTTTGTCATCCATGTTTCGCAATACTAGAAGTAGGAATGTCATCAACTGAAAATGAAGCTTCTAGCCACCGAGAACATGTTTGCGTTTGGTGCAGATCAGCATTGTTTCAAAGACGAACACGTTCTATCTCAGAAGGACCTCAGAGAGAACTTATTGCTGCTAGAATTTATCCTAGACAGGTATTGATTAACTTTTAATACATAATACAAATTCATGTTGAAGTAATAATTAAAGTGAAGATTTTTTTATGAATTACTGATTTGAATTACAATCTTTTTTGTAGATTCCTGAAGGAGGATTAGTATGTTATGCATGCTGGGTCTACTTTAGTGGCCTCGTTAGTCAAAATGAGGGTCCAAATCCCAGGCCTCCTAGAATTTTGGCATCACAGGACTCAAATGCCTGTGTATGGTGCAGAAGGTCTTTAATTCAGAGAAGATCACATGCATTGTCAGAAGGTCCCGAAAGAAATGAAATCGCGAGAAGAATTAGTCCAAGACAGGTATCTTTTCATAGTTTTATTATCAAGAAATACAAGTGAGTGATCTAATTTAAAAAAATTACTTTACATTTTATGATTTCTTTGTTAACAGATACCTAATAATGGACGTGTTTGCTATGCTTGTTGGGTTGCTGCTCAGCGAAATATTCGCAGACAAGCTGCAAACAATGCTGTGAGGCAAATAGAGGAAGGAATTGTTGATAGGAGCGAGGATGAAGCAATCACGTATAATAGAAATGTTTGCGTGTGGTGCAGATCATCTTTGCTTCACAGACGGACACATATTCTGGGAGATGGTCCTGAGAGAAATATAATCTCAGAAAGAATGTTTTCAAGAGAAGTAAGTAGTTTCATTTATCAAAATTCTTTTTATATAATTGCCTTGTTACACTATGGGCCATATCTTCGTTCTAATATACGGGTGACAAAAATATCGTTTTTAGCTCAGAATCCACTAAATAGTCGATCCCTATTAGTTTTTCGAAAATATCTTCAGTGTTTTATAATAGTATAGATAGATATGGTAATAATTTTGTGTTTTCAGATTCCAGCGGATGCATTAGTTTGTATGGGGTGCTGGAGAATGGTCCAGGAGTTACGAGAGAACCCCAATATTATCGCAGTACCAGAAACAACTATGCAATTAGATGAGTTCACTCATACGACACATTCAAGTGCACACTGCTTTGTACCAGGTTGCACAGAACCAGAACGATTGAATGTGCCTCTATGTTTAAAGAAGAGAATCCTCCAATCGAAAAAAGTGTTTGTAACAGAAGATGCAAAGATCTGTCAAATGCATAGCACAGTATATGACTGGGACATTTTAGACCAATTCGAATTAAGTGACTCCTTTACTAAAAATGAAGTGCAATCTTTACTGAGACTATCCACAGAGGCAGAGGATGCCAGTGGAATACCAATTAACTTTAAAAATTATAGATTGGTTCACGACAATATTTTTCATTTTTGGACTGGAGTCACGAAATCCAATTATGAATCAATATTAAGACAAATACCTAGTTTACAAGAATCATGTAAGCGTCCACATTTGGCACTAGGGCTTTACCTAATTAAGTCTCGAACAGGGGAGTCACACGACAGAATAGCTTCTCTGTTTCAAATAAGTAAAGCTCTAGTGACAATATTATTAAAAAAAGCTAGAGAAGCTTTAAAAAATGACTTTGTACCGTTACATTTAGGTATTAACCACATAAGTAGAGGTGACCTTATAAATCGAAATCTTTTGATACCCGAAGGGTTATTCGGAAATCCTAGTGCAGAGAGAAAACCAATTGTCATCTGTGATGGTACATATATATACGTCCAAAAGTCGTCTAATTATCTCTTTCAAAAAAAAACTTACAGTATACACAAGTATAGAAACTTGGTTAAACCATTTTTAATTGTCGCTACTGACGGATATATAATAGATGCTTTGGGGCCATATCCAGCAACAACATCAGATGCAGACATCACGAAAGCCCTTTTCCAAGATGAAAATGCGGAATTAAGAAACTTTTTCAGACCTCAAGATATTTTCATTTTAGACCGGGGCTTTCGTGATGCTCTGCCTCTGCTGGAATCACTAAATTATGCAGTGTATAAGCCAGAAACATTAGAAGAAGGAGAAAACCAATTATCCACCCTTATAGCAAACAAATCAAGATGTGTGACGTTATGTAGATGGGTAGTTGAAGTGGTAAATGGCAGATTTAAACGAGACTTTAGATTATTACGTAATGAATATTTTAATGTGGCTTCAAGGCATCTAATGGACGACTTTAGGATTAGTGCCGCAATAATAAATGCTTTCCATAAAGTGCTTGTGAACCGGCCAGATGCTCAAATAATTTTGGACAGAGCAAAAACCAGAATTTTGTTGCCTAATTATTTAGCAGAATATATAATCTTAAATAATGTTAACCGTCGGCGGGCCCATTTTTACAGAATAAATGAAGAAAATGAGCAATTAAGTATCTTCCCACGAATGACCATGAGTGATCTCACACTATTTGCTCTGGGTATCTACCAAATAAAACAAGCGAGATCGTATTATGGCGAACATTTGAGACAACATGGATCATTCGTGGTGGAGATATCAACTGATTTAGAAGTTACTAACATACCAGAATTGTCCTCACATGAGACTGTGTTGCTAAGAGGACGTATAAAATCTCGCCATTTTAGTCAAAAAATATATTACACATATATCCTCTTAGCAACACAAGGTAATGAATGGGAAGATGTAATAAAAGGGTATTACTGTAGTTGCATATGTGGTAAAAGAACTGTTGGAACATGCGCTCATGTTATGACAATTATTTGGTTTCTGGGATGGGCCCGTCACGAAGAAAATATAACAGCTCCAGCAACATTTTTAGATGGCATTCTTGTGAATGACATCTAAAAATGTTGCTGGAGCGAGAGAATGAAGTCAAATTGAAATAAATAAAAATATAAAACTTCATAAAACTGTTTTATTTCATCACTACCAGTTACCTTCCCTACCTACTTAAGTGTGTTTACTAGGTAGTTGATTATTCACTGCATGTTACTACAATAGGACGAGTATGTTGTGTGTTTTCTCTAATGTACATTAAGATTTGATTTGATGTAAGTACATAGAGTTCAATCGAGGTTAGCTGCTGTTCTGTTATGTGTAGGTGCAGCAGTAGGTAATACATACATATAATCACGACTATTATCCCCGAAGGGTTTGTCATTGTCAGACACTAGGCAATGAGGACATCAAAAGCAGTCCTCTGCCATAGTCCACTTTTCACCAAATAGCGACTGCACATGTTCTCAGCGTGCACCGCTCTATGATGTTGGATGTATGTGCAGTCTTTAGTCCGTTAGTCGCCTTTTATGACGCCTAACTAAGGAAGGAGAGTGGGTGGTAGTATTCTTTCACAGCTATGCGACATGGCAGTAGGTAATAAAAAGCTGAAATCTAGCACTTAATAGCTTAAGTTTAACTCTACTCTACCTACAAGTTATAAAAGTAATAGCCAGAAGTAAGTTAATTTATTAACATTAACAATTTTCATTCATACGGTAAGTACTTTTGTTATGACAGCTACTTGACATGACATGACATTGACAGAATACCACCATTACCCCCTGCGATCACGAAACTTGCCATTATTTGTTATTTAAAATACTTCTTACGTAAAAACTATTCATTTATTTGAAGAAAATCATTTTGAATAAGCTTATTCCATGCATAAGCTACATTTTGGTATTATGTACAAGGTGTTGGCATTTTCTCCATACAAAATTAAACATCTCCTTTGCCTTACAACTTCAAGACGACCTCAAAGCCTTTTTGGGAGAATGGTGGGAAACTGTAAAGGATAGAGATGCGTGGAAGGGTTTGGGGGAGGTCTTTGCTCAGCAGTGGGACAAGAAAAGGTTAATCGAAAAAGAAACAATTTCTAGTTTATGTTATCGTGATGAATTAAACTCCAGTCAGCCACCCAGATAAGGCGCTGCTTTATAATAATGTTACAAAAATAACGTCGTACTTTTTTTTTTCTTTTTGTTGATGGCTTCGTGCGATTAGCACATTTAGCCAGTGTCAAAGTAATTTTTCGTACAAGTAATACATAAATAAACAATATTTCCATAAATGATGATGAATGATATTAGAAATGGGAAGTGAGAAATAATATATAATAATATATATACCCCCCAACCCTTCGAGTATCTCAGTAAAGATGTGGGGCTTTACTAAGTCCTCACGCGAGCTTCTTGAGAGAATTTGAAAAGTGACGTTGCACTGTTTTGTTTCATTTGCCAACACTTATGCACACTCACGAACACTTAACGGTTAATATTCCACCATTATTTCACATTAATATTCGACATAACACAAATTTTGGAAAATAAGACAAAACCGCAGACATGACGCTTCACTTTCCCGCCAAGAACTCCAACGTCGTACTTATTAAAAAACACACAAATATTGAAAAAACCTCCACGAGCAGGATCCGAACCCGCACCCTTCCGACACACCGGGTCAGGCGCTCTCCCAATCGAGCCATCGCGGCTCCAACCAGCCCGCCGAAATTATTCAACACTATTTACCTTTTTACTTTGAAAGCCAAAGGCGCCCGCTCAATGTCAACAACTGCCGTCACCAACATCCGATCATAATATTTTTACAAACACTAATCAGTTATGAAGTTGTTCGCAACAAAATTTGCGTTAAAAATTATATAAAAACAAAACAAAAACATTTTATCGTGCTTATTGTTTAACTGTAAATTGATTTACTAACTTTTTTTACCCTGCTATGACATTCAACAGGCTAGTAAAAAAGCTTGGAGGTTGTCAATTAGGCATTTGTTCCAAATAATCACTCACTATGGCATAGCATTTAGGTTTTCGTTACGCTGTTCTCTGATACCGTGTCAAGGTGTTAAGAAGAGATCAAACGAATGCATCCCACGGTACTTTGTAGTACCGCATTGTGTGTGCTCCGCCCGATCCTCTAATCTCTCTAATTTAGAGGATTAGGCGGGGGCACTATACATATTTTACAGAATAAGTAGGTACACAAACATGCATGCACACTCACTTAGGCCCAAGACACAGTACTCGTAGAAAAAGGGTACGACGAGCCAATTCACAGTCTTTCTGATTCCCTTAAACTGAATTTTCAGCGTCATCAGACTTTTTTGGGGGCGGCAAGAAACTTAAAGGGTTCCTCAAGCCGTGTGATCGAAACACCGTTAGAGATTTTCTAGTGGAAATAGCATCACGCACTATTGCGTGGCCCGTGAGGTTGGTGGGGGGTGTCAGTATAAACTTTAAAGTAGTGTGTAGCAGGGCCCCTTTCCCTACTATATTATCCGACGAAGCCTTTTTAGCCTTTGGACCTCTAAAGGCTCGGACCTCGGCTTGGATTGACCGGGTGTTGGGGGTGGGGAGAAGCGCCCAGGTACATGTCTGTACCACTAGAATACCTCTAACGGTGTTTCGAACACACGGCTTGAGGAACCCTTTAAGTTTCTTCGGTGAAAAATGTAATGTGGATATTCTATATTCTCCTGTGGGGAGGCTACAAAAATAAAAATAAACGCTCCACACATAACAATATATGGTATTTTAATGAAAATATTTTAAACAACAATACAATAAGTGTGGACTTACAGTTCTAGTGAATAAAGTATGATTAAACAATAAGGGTACCAGGAGTCCTAAGGTCAGTTTGGTCGACAAAAGTAACTACTTGGTAAAGAAAAACATAAAAAAACAATAATAAAATGAGGGGTAAATAAAAAGGGTTGGTTAGTAAGTGAAATATCTGTAATGGTGACCGGACGGTGACGATGAAAATTCAGTTTAAGGCAATCAGTTTAAGGTACCTACCTAAATAAAATAAAACATTGTATTTAAGGGCCAATCGAATGATGTCTGATAAAGGTCGAGGGAAGCAGCTGGATGCGATCAGCACGAAATCGGTCGTTGTGGAGATCCTTGGAGTAGGCCTTGGTCCAGCAGTGGACGTCTTTTAGCGAGGATAAATGACGATGATGATGGTGATGACAATGAGCGTGTAGCTATCTAGCTAGCAGCTCGGATTTTGTATCTAGAAATTACGTTTGTCACACTCAAACTTAATTAATTAATAAGCGCTTCAAAAATGGTCCAAGAAATAAGGCAAATACCTACTCTTTTGCGATGTTTTATTTCAAATTAAGAAGGTCGTGTACAGTATTAATTATGAATATTTAACATTCTTAATTGACTTTTATGTTAAGAATAAGAAAAAGAATTAAAAACCAATTTTTGTACTGCACAAGACATAACAATAACAAAGTCAATAACCCTCCTTCTGACGCAGACGGGTAAAAAGGATACACAAATTAATGTTAATAGTTCGAGTTTTAAGGTTTATAATTAGCTCTTGATTCTATTATAACCTTTTTACATTATGTAAAAATATATTTAGATGTAAAAGGTTTTTCATTAAGAGCGCTCGAACTTTGAAATGAAATAAAACAACCTTGTGTAAGTGATATTGCCACAACTTTTATTTGATTTTAAAGGATATTCGATGACATTGTATGGAATATAATTTCAGCTAAATGGCCGCCAAGACTCCGCCGTAGGTGGTGTATCCTGGCGGACCAATTTTGAATGATATCTCCGCATAAATGTGGCTCAATTTCACGAAGGACGCGAGTTATGTTGGCCTTCAAGGCGGCAATTGACTGTGGTTTGTCTGCATAAACCTGAGATTTTACGTAGCCCCACAGAAAGTAGTCGAGCGGAGTTAAGTCACACGATCTCGGTGTCCAGTTGATGTCGCCACGACGCGAGATGACGAAGCCATCGAACTTCTCATTCAATAAATTGAATGCTTAACAAATAAATAAATTTTAATTTTATACATTTTAACAATTTTTACGCGTTGTTGAAGCGTGAAGCGTTCCATGGTGAATTGTCACCAATATTCATGTCAAATTTGACAAGTATCGCTTTACCAAGATGACCGCATACGTTGTCAAAGTTCGAGCGTCCCTATTGAAAAACCCTTTAAAAGTGAGCAAACGCGGCCATTTTCGTGATGCTTTTTTGTTCCTGATTCATAATCTAGTCCTCTTATTAATCCAAGGAGACAGTCATCCAGGCAATGCAACAGAGGAGGAGGCACGTGAGAAATCTATTCAAGGAAGTATTCATATAACGAACGGTGCATTCCTTGAGTGTACTGTTAGTTAATCGCTCAAACGGGGTCAAGGCAAGTCAGCTTATTGAAGTGATACGTTTCTCTGTGGTGTGCAATGATAAACCACAACGCAAACACGAATTCGACATGTTTATTTGGATTTTGTTACTGTTATACCGAGCGTAATCGACTTATATCGACGATTTAAATTATGTTTCATCGTCATCATCATCATCTCAGCCAAAACACGTCCACTGCTGGACAAAGGCCTCCCGCAATAAATGATGGGATTTGCCATAATCGCCACGCTTGGCAGGCGGGTTGGCGATCGCAGTAAGTTGAGACTTAACCTCCGAGAGATGCTGCTGCCCATCCTCTGGAATGGTCCCTTAGTCGACTTTTACGACACCCACGGGAAGAGATGGGGTGGTGCAATTCTTTATCCCCGGCACCACACAGGGAAAATTATGTTTGCATTAAACATAATTATTTGTAAACTAACAACAAGAATCTATACTACTATAAATAAAAATGAATCGCTAAATGTGTTGTTAATCTCAAAACTCGAGAGCGGCTGAACCGATTTGGCTGAATTCTTTTTTGTTGTGTTTGTTGAAGTCTGAGGAAGGTTCTTATGTAGAGAAAAAACGTAAAAAATACGAAGAAAATAGTAAAAACAACAATTTTATTTTACCATACAAACCACTCTGTCCCCAGCTGTCAAACATTTGACGCCAATCAAAACAAAACAAAGGCGCGTTAGGATTATCTTTGGTATGCCTTTAAGTTGATTAGAGGTCAGATTTATTTATTTACGCGCCAAGTAATCAAACAAAATATATCGTGTATAGGGCATTACAATAAAAATATCATCCATCACATTAGATAATACTTAAAAGTCTTTCAATGTTATTTTATTTCTATTAGACTGAGACAGGCCAATAACTTTTGACAGAACGAAATCTGTCGGGGCAGCTATTAACATAAAAAAAACAATTTAAGAGAAATAGGACAGAACAAGGTCTGCCGGGACAGCTAATACCAAATGAAAGTTTGAATTTAAAATTGTATTAAAAATATTTAAAAAATTAGGTTAGTATTTAGCTATAGCTAAGTCGGCATGGAGCTATAATTTAAGTATACATATAATCCTTTTGAGCATCAGATATTGTGTAATGAATGTTGTGTTGTAAGCTTGTAAACATTTAAATATGTCTTAATGATTCTGTTACTTGCTTTCACGTGTTTGGCTGTACGCTTACCCGAATAAATAAATGAGTAATTCTTAACTCCCACCTCAATGCGCAATTAGCTTTCAGCTTTTACTTTTGTATGTTATTGTAATTTATGATAGTTAATTGTTGTTGAATCAAATATAGTTTAGATTTTGCGCGGGTTAGACAGGGCCACATAGCATCAATGCAAGTGCACCTGACCCGATTTTTCAGAGGGTGTGGGTCGAACTTATACTCGCGGTTTCTTTTTTTACTTTTTAGAATTTGTCTATTCTTGTTATTTTATTTGTTTATTTATAAGTCTTAGCTAAGACTATCTATTATATACTATCTACTATGTAATGTATCTATTTTGTTACGTAGTAATAGGTACTCCTATCAATAAGGTATAGAAAAACACAAAATGAACTTATAACAATTAGCTATAACAACCCACCTCCCTAACCCGCTTGTGGTGGCGGCCGCCAACTATAATGTTGGAGGCCTTCCACCAGCAAGACGGTATACATCTAGACGTCCTAAACACGTCCTAGATGACCCCGACGATCCTATTACAGTTGCGAACGCCCTCCCGCTCGATCCTCTAAATGCCACTACACATTTACAGAATACACTAAACATGCACACTAGTTTAGGCCCAAGACACCGTACTCGTAGAACAAGGGTACGACGAGCCGGTTCACACGCGCTCTATACCAGGTACTGACATGTATACGTCGGCGCTTCTCCCCACCACCACGGCCCGGTCTACCTAAGCCGAGGTTCGTGCCTTTAGAGGCGCCCTCGGGTGGTTCCGCTCCCCGATCCGATCCGTAAGTGTGCGATGCCGTTCCCTCTAGAAAACCTCTGAAGGTGATTCGTTTCAACACGGCTTGAGGAACCCTTTACGTACCTCGCCGCCCCCAAACAAGCCCGGTGAAGCTGAAAATGCCGCTAGAGGCAATCGGCAAACTCGCTCCAAAAAAAAAAAAACGGCGTCACGCACTAGTGTGTGTCCCCGGTACCCTACTAGATTCTCCGTACCCTTTACGTACCTCGCCGCCCCCAAAAAAGCCCGGTGACGCTGAAAACGCCGGTTGAAGCAATCAGAAATCTCTCTCAAAAAAAAAAAGCTATAACAATATTACAACAATTTAAGTAACAAAGTGTCTCCACTTAGCAATTTTCCATGAGTTGAACCCGTAATGACGCCAGTCTTCACTATATGGTTCATCAAAATTATCGGCATCCAAAACACGTTCACTGGTGGACAAAAACCTCCCCCGAAGATTTTGACAATGACCGGCTTTGTGTTGCCCTCATTCACCGACTACCCACAATCTTCACCAGATCGTCGCCCCACCTTTGTTGCTATTTATTTATTTATTACTAAATACAACGGCTTTCGGCCACGGTGGTCGAGTGGCTTAGCGCTCGCCCGATGGTCCCGGGTTCAATTCCCAGGTCGGGCAATCGGTGTCTTTCGAATTTTTCGATGCATTTGCCTGGGTTTGTGATCACCAACCCGCATTTGGCAAGCGTGGTGATTAAGCCAATACCCATCAATTGTAGCGATGACTTTATTTCAATGATGGACGCCTTTGCCCAGCAGTGGGACAGTACATAGGCTATTTACTTTATGCTTAACCCAAATAATTAGGTATCCTTCGTTAAACAAACCAACAAAATTAAAATGGGTGTTTGTCGCGGACACTCGCCTATAACGAATATAAAAGGAGGTTCTCAAACAAATAAAAATATCATAAATCGTTGATTTTGTATTCTCCTCGTCCCCAGGAGCTGGTGCTACGCCCCGGCTCGATGACATTCGAGTGGTGGGCGCGGCCGCCGGTGCAGCCGTTCGTGCGCGTGTACGTGTACAACGTGACCAACGCCGACGAGTTCCTCAACAACGGCTCCAAGCCGGTGCTAGACGAACGCGGGCCCTACGTCTACCTGTGAGTACCATTCACTGTCTATGCGCAGCCAACTAAGAAAGCATTAGGAAAACTCTTTCTGGCTATAAGCTTATACGGGATAATTTTTTTATCAGTGCGCAAATTTTCTGGAGCGACTCAGAATCGGTAAGTAAACAAATTTCTCATAGTAACATGGGTTGAAATATGTTAAAAATTTTGAGACTATTCATACAAATCAGGCTAATCAAGTGTTCGCTAAAGTATGGGAAGTCCAAAAATTTCGAACCCGGGACCTCAGAGTTAGTTCGCCCAAAGTGCGACCTGCAAGTCACTCGGCTACGGAGGTCGTCAAAAGGAGTAATATTCTCTATCTATGCACAACCAACTGAGAAAGCTGTTTCTGGCTATACGCTTTTTGAGTATCGTTATACAATTACTAAGAAAACTGGGAATATCTGGCTGTACACTTAGTAACAAGTAACACACAACACAACCAACTAAGAAAAGAGGATAGGACTGCCATAAAATACTGTGCTCATGTAATATAATGAACATCAGTCCATGCTCGACCAGCATATATTTAGGAGTCTTTTGATGGAAAAAAAAATATGGAAAGGATGACAGCCCACCCGGTTAATAATGTGAAGGAGCGAGTCGAATATATACGGTTAGGGTCCGAAGGGAATATATGTCTGGCTGTACGCTTACTGAACATCAATACGCAACCAACTATGAAACCAGTGCCTCAAGTAACATAACGAACACTACATTGAGTAGCACATAAGAGTCTTCAGTGTAGAAGGTATAACAAAAAGCCTGGCTACTAAAGTGAAGGAGCAAGTCGTCTATATACGCCTAGCGCCCATATAGATAATGTTTTCTTCAGTGTGCAAGGTATGTTAGCCCACCCGGCTGCTATAGTGAAGGAGTAAGTCATTTGAATATGCCCAGAGTTCAGAACGCTTGTAAGATTTGCTATAACGTCATGCAGTAATTTACTATATCTTCTTTTTAGTACCTAACTATAATCATTGGCTAAGTCTACATATGAGTATCTAGCTTTACACTTATTAAGTATCAATACACACAAGCCTTTGAGTATCAATACTATTAAAAAATTGTCAATTTTTACATTGACTTGATTGATTTAGTTTTATGGCATAGTTCTTCAACAATGGCCAGCCGTATCCTTGGTCCTCCGATCTAATGGCTCTTTCTTGCCAAATGACGAAAGGGTAGATCTTATTGGCTGGCAACTATGAGTGGGTTTTCGATTACTAATAGAAATAAGGTAAGTAGTTGAGCTCCTAACTGTAGTTTTTTTCTTTTAAATTAAACTTAACAGAAAAGTTGGAAGTAATGATTGAAGTAGTCGATCGAATCGAATATAAGTTATCTCTCAAAAAAAACGAATTACCATCTCATTCTGGTCCATGGCCCAAATCGTCTTTTGATTATAATCGTTTAATAATTGCCTCGGAGATTCATTTTAAAAGACTCTATTTTGTAGAACTTTGACCTGAAGGCGTTTTTCCTTAATTTTGACCTTAAAAGAAACCTTGGTCGTATGGAAACGTACTTTCATAGTTTGATAAGCATTTAACTAAAATTAATGATATCATAATTATTTTGACGTCATCAGAAGATTTATTAAATTAGTTTTTTATTGAATTCAATAAATATTTTTACAAATATCCAGAATGGAACAGCAGCCAAGCCTAGACCTTGATGTGCCTTCTAAAACACGGAGGAGCTGAAGACATTTTTAATTTAGTTGCAAAGCGCTTGGCTCGATACTAGACGTCCTGAGTTCAATTCCCAGTTTAAGCAAAGTATATCTATGATTTTTTGATGTATAGCCTGGGTTTGTGATCACCAACCTTACAACTAAGATAGCCAGTTCCTTAGTGTTTCAAGATGCAGGGTAAAGTGCGCTTTCACTATCGGCCTTATCATCACTAAACATCAGGTGCGTGCGATGAAGGCCAAGTGCTTTCTTGTAAAGAGTCCTTTAAGGTTAACACAAAGAGATACTTTTTGAATTTGCAGACAACTGATAATGTGTAAGATGTCGGATTAGGTTTTAATTTAATCTTACCTTAGTTGTATTCAACTGAATTTACTTACTTTTATTTATTTTAATAACTAGTAACTATGTGCTTATATTGATGTTTATGTCACTGTACTTTTAATGAATGTTATGTACAGCGCGACGCCGCGCACATTTACACAAAACGGGTCTCCACGGAAGATCAGCGTTGTAGTTTTTGTCTACTCTGCAACAAATGCTGAGTGGAGTCCTTTTGGAACACACATTTTTATTATAATTTGTTTGTTTTGTTTTAAGTACCTACATAAGTTTGTACTGTGTTCTAATAAATATATTTCATATCATTTCATTTTAAAGAAATTAAAAATAAATATAATACAAGGTGGGAAGGAGTATATCGACAGATTTTAACCATGGATTCCTGGTGGTGTTACGAGTAAATAATGTTATATCAATATGAGTCCAAAACTGCCTTATTAACTTACTTAATTTCTGGAACAAAAAAAATAATTATCGATAGTACTACCTTGTGAACGAAGCCTTAGTCAAAAGAGTGAAAAAGAAAACTTCACACTTCGCGAACGACTCCGACAAAATACGATAAACGACGAGTGGAGTATGACGTCCGTATGACGCTTGATTATTAAGAGCTCTAGACAACAAACGTCAGATAAACATGTGATATTATTAGATTACGTCATACTATAAAGGCGTGTTACCCTTGAGATGTTTCAACTAGTGAATTACTTAAATAATTTAATATCTCGAAAATTAGACTTTACCGAGCCATATTTGTATTACTTTTTTTTTCAAATAGGCACTAGAATCGTTGGTTTCAATCTGTCGTGAGGAGTATTCCTTCCCATCCTGCATAGGTATCACAAGCTCACTGACACTCTTTAATATAACCGTAATCGCTTTTAAAGACATTACGAACGAACGACATTTAAATTGGCCCTATTTAATTGAGATACCGTTTTCCTTGAAAACGGGTATGACATACGAACGCCACTACTTGGGTATTTTATACAAATGAGAGTGGCAATTAGATTGTCAGTTATCTCTTTAAGTTTTAATGACTTTTATGTCGTGTCCTGGTAGGTAACTTTGTGCTCTTCTAGCAGTGTTATGCGGTGGTTGTTAACGACTGGTAATGTAGCCGGGACCAACGGCTTTACGTGCCTTCCAAAGCACGGAGGACGTAATGATAAACCTTTTGGTCACCCATCCGTTGACAGGTCTTTAAAAAAGTTACTTGACTCTAGCAATCGCTTTCACACACTTGCGCTTTCGCTTGCACACCAGTACCTAAACTGGTAGAATGCATTGGCTCGAAATAAAATAACTCAACAACTATATACATTTTTATCTACACTAATGTTGTAACATTCTACTTATGTTTCCAATACTTGACTTATAATTACTACTGTTATAGCGCAGACAACAAAACACTCAATTTAAGCAATTTCACATGATGGTATAATATCCACATCGATATCGTAAAATCTCATTATAACATCAATAAAACGCGACCAATTAACCTGGCGAGCCTTATGTCAAAATCCTCATACAAGTTGTATAAAATTTTGATATTAGGCTGGCTTTTGAAAACAGTTGGGTTATACGTGAAAACTTCGTCGAAACTACTAAACTTACATACACAAAACTCTTTGGTAAGATCTTGTGCCAATTAAATAAAAAAAGAACAGCGAGCGCTCGCTCCTGATTGGCCCTGCGCGCGCAGCTGCGCTCTCATTGGTTAGATTTTAATGGCGGCAAGTTCACTGTGACAATACACGTACGCGTGAATTTAATGTTTCGCAATGTGTTTTGTTTTTAAAATACAAATTAAAAGTTAAAAATGGACAGCGACGATGATATTTGTACGCCTCCGGATATTCTAGAATTGGCAACAAAAGTAACTCACAATCTTTTGCCAGAAAAATCTAGAAAATTATATGAAAAAGAATTTAATAACTTTTTGGCATGGAAGATCGAAAAGAAAACTACATCATTTTCTGAAAATGTCATTCTTGTGTATCTCAAAGACCTCTCCGACAAATTCAAACCCTCTTCTATGTGGGCTAAATATTCTATGCTCAAGTCCACACTGAGTATCTACAACAATATTGATATCACGAAGTATTCAAAAGTCATAGCGTTCCTGAAACGCAGTTCAGAAGGACACAAGGAAAAAAAGTCCTTGACGTTTACATCAGGTCAAATAAAGATGTTCCTGAAAGATTCACCAGATATTTTGTATCTTTTTGAAAAGGTAAGTGTATTTTAGTTCTGTTATTTAATCTACCTAGTACTTACGTACTACACACGTAAGTTATCTAGACACTCCGTTTAAGCCGTCCGTCTCCGTTTACACTTTACTACTTCATAAATCATAGATTTTGCCTTGGCTATGTACCTCAAGCTTGTATCGTTTATTGTTACAGGTTGCACTAATTTTCGGCATAATGGGGGCATGCCGAAGGCAAGAGCTATACAACATCCAGTTCGATGAAGTCTCTAACATAGACGACAGTACAATCATGGTGAAAGTTTCGAAAACAAAAACCAAAAATAGATCGTTCTTTCGTTGTGACGGGCAACTGCTATGCCGTATGTAAAAAATACATGGAACTTCGACCCACCCCCTGTCGAAACCCTGCCTTTTTCTTGAGCTATAGATCGGGGAAGTGCGTCGATCAAAGAACTGGTATTAATAAATTTGGTGCTCTGGGAAAAACTATCGCAAGTTTTTTGAATCTGCCTAACCCAGCGTTGTACACGGGGCATTGCTTCCGGCGCACCTCGGCGACCCTTCTATTAGATAGCGGTGGTGATTTGACCGCACTGAAACGACACGGGGGGTGGAAGTCTTCTACTGTGGCTGAAAGCTACATTGATGAGTCTTTAATGAATAAAATTCAAGTCTCAAATACGATCTTGAACAGTATAGAAAACAAGACGAATGAAGTAATTATAAATATTCCAACTCCGTCTACGAGCTCTACTGCTTGCCCCGCGACCGCTACAGCTGCTGGATCAATAATTAACATTAACTTTCAAAATTGTACCATCCAAAATTTGAACAATTATTATAAATAAACTATTGTCAGCTTTTACTCTTGTTGTTTGACTAATTGCATTAGTGAAGATAAAGTAGTGTATGCAACTGCATATAACACGGGTATTAAAACACTCGTTACTATTATGAAACTCGCTGCGCTCGTTTCATAAACTCACTCTCGTGTTTTAATACCCTTCATTATATGACAGTTGCATAAACTACTATTAAACTTTCGCGTTCCATAATTAAACAAATTTAAACGGGGATTAACGCAAACTGATTAGTAAAAAGGTATCATACCTTTTTTATACCCGACGTTGCGACCGAGTTGCAACGGCCGTGGTCACGGGCGGACTGCTGTCGCGATGTTGCGCCTCCGTTTGCGCGGCAAAGTCTTCATCCACCGTCACATTATTTTGCCAACTACCGCCACACACAACACTAACCCACAAATATACCTGTAACCTGTATTCTTGCAAATAAAATAATTTGATTTGATTTGGTTCAAAAAGTCGTTTTACCACTGCGCCACCGAGCTCCTCATAATGCCGTCATGTAATTAATATTAAGCAGACAATCACGCCACATCACATGTTTTATCACAGACATTCATTATACTGGGAAATAGAAAATTGACTTAATATATAGTACAAGTAAACACATAAACGACTGTAATAAAGTAAATGAGTTGTGTATTGAAAACGTGTGTTAGCCGTCTGGCCAGTTGTTTTATGCAAATCATATTAATTAACTGTTACTTTGTTGATTGTGTTCGTTTGTTATCGTATGTACAAGTAAGTAAGTGAGTAAATAGCCTATCACTGTCCCACTGCTGGGCAAAGGCCTCCCACTTATTAAGAAAACTTCATGAAGTTTATCTTCGTAAAATTTAAAAGTCAACATTAACCTAGAATATGTTTGCAATTTGTTATATATATTTTTTTTTTCACCTTTCCTATGTATTGTATATAATTAGTTTTTAATTGGATATAGTTTTAGATTAGGTAAACTTTAACATAGACGCTTATTACTAATCGTGTTGTGTACACATGTTTTAGATAGGAATTTAGCGCTATAAAATTCAAAATCATTTATTCAGTTTAGGCTACAAATAGCTCTTATTTATAAATGTCACTATGCCATCGATTCGTGAGTCTACTTTGGACGGGAGACCTTGCACTGAGAAGAACCGTCAAGAAACCCAGCAAAGCTTAAATGTTTGCACATCGATCGTATACGATAGAATATGCTGGTTAACACTATTTTAAGAACGTTTTTGTACCATGTTTATGCAAATAAATTTTTGATTGATTGATTGATTGAAAGGCATTTCTTTTCTCCCTTACAGCACAGCGTCAAAGTATTGGAAAATGCCCTATCATAAAAGGACACTCACAAATAAACACCCATCTCTTTCCAACCCCACAGTGAGGAGTGGGAGAAGGTGAACATCACCGACAACGAGAACGGCACCCTCTCGTTCCACTATAAGCGGACGTACACCTTCCAGCCAGAGCTGAGCGCGGGCGCAGACGATGACGCTGTCGTCGTGCCCAACATACCCATGCTGGTTAGTGACTCTTTTGTTTATGTATTCACACTAAATTAAATAACTATAAAATATAGTAAAAAAATAAATGCCTACCCGACCCAGCCAGGAATCGAGGTCTTCCGCAATCCGGGCGGCTGCACTGACCATTATGCTACCGGGAAGGCTGACGTAAGCACTGATTTTTGACTTTATGCTAGATTAACATAGATTGTCGTTGTAATTTTACGGCAAGACAGCTGGAAGCAAGTGGTCTATATTAACCATATTCTTGGAATAGTGAATTATTTGAGACACTTCTTTTTTTATTATATTAACGGGTAAGCACAGTGCCTTGATCTCACCTGATGTTAAGTGATGATAACGCCAATGATGGAAGCGCACTTCACCCGGGATCCTCAACTAGTGAGGCACTGGCTATCTTATCTCTAGCTGCCGGAACTCAACAGTGCTACAAACATTGATGTTATGGCGACATATTTAGATAAAATGCCAGGCGGACAAACAAGCCCAACCAACCAAACCGAGTACACAAACATGTACCTACCCTCGCTGGGAATCGAAGATGGGACCTCTGGGTCTATACCGGTGGTCTAAGCCACTAGACCACAGAGGCGGTTAAAGTAACACTTAACTTATAAGAAAATTCGAGTAGGGAAAAAAGAATATATTTTATACAAAAAATATATAGTATAATTCCACAAAAAAAAACTCTGCCAACGAACGGCATACATACGGAAGAGTTGTTGCAAACTAAGACTTAGTCAAGAGATGCGAATGCAGTTTAGTCTTTAAAGTGACAAGTGACTTGGAGTGACAGATATCAGGCGGGAGGTTATTCCAAAGGCTTGTTGCCTTGACCGTGAAAGAGTCTCTGAAGTATTCCGAACGAGTCAAAGGATGTTTCAGCAGATTGTCAACCCTAGACCTAAGCTCAGGATTGTGATCCGTACCAAAAAATTGGAAACGTTCCTTAATGTAGGGATGGGTGCGAGGGTCATACAGCATGCAGTAGGTAGGCAAGGTAGTCTGGAAATTTATTACTTTAAGAAATACACTAGTATTTATCATCATTATCGAACCTTCATTGAAAACCTAATACTCATAACCACGCCGCCGCAACGCCGCCGCCGCCGTGGAAATTTAGAGACCACGCCGCGGCCGTGCAATTGGCCATCGGCGCTCATATCTACTGCCAAGTATAGGGTTAAATTGTCGCTAAAGACTAAAATCAGTTGCTGGTCCCTATTTTTAATGATAAAACAAAATAAATGGCGATCATTGGTTCTTGTCGAAGACTGGCGCCACTAACCTAGTGGCTTCGTGCGGTCAGCACATTCAGCCAGTATTCAAAATAAGTAATTTTTAACCGACTTAAAAAAAAGGAGGAAGTTTTCAATTCGATTGTTTTTTTTAAATGTTTGTTACCACAGAACTTTCGACTGGGTGAACTGATTTTGATGATTATTTCTTTATTTGAAAGCTGATGCTTTCCGTGTGATCCCATTTTAATTTTGTCCAGTTCTGATGATGGAATTCTGAAGGAATTGAGGGAACTCCTCAAATATTTGGTATTTTCAGCAACAAGTCAAGCGCTTGCATTCAGAAAGTATCATTTGATGAAGTGTAACTGATGAAAAAGACCACAGATTGCCATCGGAACTTTTCAATGACTTCACCTCAACTTGACTTCTTCTCAATGGTTTCACTCAATTAAAATAGTTAAGCGACTATGACGAAGCAAAAGAAGCCAGGCACCGAAATTCAGTTCTGGCGCCCGCGCCCGGGTTACGGTTGCTGATGCAACTTACAGGTTGCAACTTTCACAAAGGCCGGTCATAGGATGGGTGACCAAAGATGTATTATCTCGAGCTCCTCCGTGCTTCGGAAGGCACTTAAAGCCGTTGGTCCCGGCTACATTAGCAGTCGTTACCAACCACCGCCCCGCACTGGGCCAGCGTGGTGGTTTCCGGAACGTTTTCCCGTGCATAGGGAAGCCTCCTGCCCCAGCAGTGGGAACATAAAATGAGCTGATGATGCTGATGATGATGATGGGCGCTAGAAACGGCATTGTCTTTGTGTATCTCTTTTCAATCCTTAACCTCTGCACCCAATTAACTAGTTTACGACAACGAATACTAAAATATGACTGATAATTGCTTTAATGAACTATGACATGACGGAGACTAGAAATACCAGTTACGTGAAAAGACGATGTATTGATGGTGTACGAGCACGCTCGACATTGTTATATTTTAGCTGACACTAGCAAGAACGTTACTTGAACGATTTGTATATTTTATTATGTAGTACAATAAACACTCCACGGTGACGGTCGTCTTAGTAAACCTCCCTGTCCCGTGCAACATAACCTGCGTAAATTACGTAAACATTTAACCAACTTTCCTTAACTAAACTACAACAACATACCAACCTTAACAACTATCTACTTACCTTGTAAATGCTACTGCGTTTACAGATGGAATTATTATTATGAGTCAATCGCCGTTTGTGATTACAATGTAATAGGTAGATAATGTATAGGTTTTATTGGAGAGAGCTTTGAGAGAGTTTGACATAGTTTAAAGAGTTTAAAGAGTTTCAGAGAACGCCACAGACGGCATTTTTAGCTTCAAATATCGATGACCTCCTTGGTCGAGTGGTTTGTACACCGGTTTTCATGGTGTCGCCATCTCTGAGGTCCCGGGCTCGATCCCCGGTCGGGTCAATTTAGAAATGATTGTTTTTCTAAATTGTCTTGGGTCTGGGTGTTTTCTGTGTATGTATTTAAGTATTTTAAGTATGTTTATCCGTTGTCTAGTAACCATATAACGAGTTCCATAATGAAGCTTCTCTTGGGCTAGATAATTGGTGTGAGTGTAGGAAAATTTATTTATTTATTTATTTATTAAATACTCTTTTTTATGCTATGTACTTTATTTTTGTTCTAACAAAATGAAAAAATACTTTATTCTTCCTGAAATGTCAAAATTAGGTCACTTTTCCACTATTAATCGAATTCAGTCCCAATATAACCACTTGTCACGACAGTCTGCAGTGTCTATTGATGCTGACATGTTTTATCCAATTCGTAAATTCAAGTCTTGTTTGAATACTTTTTTCACAGATCATTGTTAATGCACGTCTTGTTCCTAAATAAGTTAAAAAATATATATATTAGATAACACTTACAATAAGGGGAGTGTGAATGGAAGTGTTGGAAGGGGTAGGCCTAGGCGGACGTTTCGAGACCAAATCGGGGACGTCTTGGAAAAAGGCCAGGTCAAGAGTACCCTAAACCGAAGAGCATGTATGAAGGTAATAATGAAAGTGGACGAAGCGAAACAAGTATGTATGGATCGTAGCAAGTGGAAAAAAGTGGTCTCTGCCTACCCCTACGGGAAAGAGGCGTGATTATATGTGTGTATGTACACTTACAATAAGCTAAGCGGAATAATTTTGCTCTGTTATCTCTAGTTTTAAGTTAGTTTCGTATACTACACTCGGCGTCAAAAAAATCGCACCTTTTAAAAATCATCTTTAAAAATTCTTAAACCTTATGTAGAGGATAGTGTTGGGTATCATTAGAAAGGTAACAAAAAGGAGTATCAAAAAACAATTAAATTTAACTTTCTGTTTAATTATAATTATACAAACAACATTAAAATTAATAAAATAATAAAAATCCTTAATTAAGTCCTAATTAACAACAGACAATTTACAAAGAAAAATGTACAAAAAGTGTCTTAAAATTAACTTAAAATCTAGTGTTACCCCCCCTTGCCCTGATCACGGCTTCCATACGGTCCCTCATGGACCTCACCAACTTCAGGAGCTCTTCTTGAGGGATAAGCCCCCATTCTTCAATCACCGCGTCTTGGAGCTCCTGTAGAGTCGAAGGAGCTGGATCCCGAGATCGAACCTTACGTTTAAGATGGTCCCAGAGGTGCTCTATTGGATTCAGATCCGGACTTCGCGCTGGCCACTGCATCACAGAGATTTGGGACCTCTGCAAGAAGTCGCTTACGATGCCTGCAGTGTGAGCGCGAGCGTTGTCGTGCATTAATGTGAACCCCTCGCCAAAAGATTCGGCAAAGGGGACCACATGCACTTCCAGGACCTCAGTGACATAGCGGCGAGCAGTCAGCGACCCTTGTCCGCGAGCACCTCCAGTCCGGAGACGCAGACAAGGTCGGTTTTGCCGGCAGCAGACATACCGCCCCAGAACATGCAGGATCCGCCACCATATTCCACCGTCTCCTGGATGCAGGCTTGGGCGAAACGTTCACCCTGCCTCCGGTATACTCTTCTCCGTCGGTCGTTGCAGAAAAGACACACTCGCGTCTCGTCTGAGAAGAGAACAGCTCTCCACTGCTCAAGGGTCCAATCGACGTGGTCACGAGCAAACTGCAAGCGGGCTCGCCGATGCGCTGCAGTCAATTTTGGACCCGTAGCAGCTCTGTGGGCCGCTATCTTCTTCTCCTTCAATCTTCTTCTAACCGTAGATACGCTTACGGTGCGTCTGCGAACTGCCTGGAGCTGCTGTTGCAACTCAACAGCGTTGGAGAAACGATTTCTCAAAGAGTTCGACACAACGAACCGGTCGTCTCTTTCCGAAGTGCAGCGACGTCTACCCGAACCGTGTCTGCGGATATAGCCACCGGTCTCTATGAAGCGCTGGTACACTCTTCGAACGGAATAACGGCTCAGGTTCAGTTGCCGGGCGACATCACACTGCCGCACCCCTGATTGCAGTAGTGCAACCACTTGAGCGGCTTTATCAGCTGTGTATCCATCATGTATACATCCATGTATCCATCAAAATCTGTGCGTGTGTCCTCTTCAACGGTTGAATAGCGAATGACCCACATTGAACCCGTGTTGACCGTTTTATACCCACAAAGGAAGCGCAACTAGCAACTCTCACGGGTAGCAAAATTTGCATCGAATTTTTGTGACACTTTATTTGTTGCATTAGGTTTTATTTGATAATGAAAAGTAATGTTTTTTATTAAGTTAATTAAGTAACCTTGTAAATAAAATCATAATTAATGCGACTGCATGTGCATATCAAGAGTAAATGACATTTGAAAGTGATTTTCTAAGAGGTGCGATTTTTTTGACGCCGAGTGTAGTTTGAAATTAAGCATGCCGTGGCAGCGTCTAATTAAAGCAGCGCCTGTGTAATAGTTATAGGGTTTTAAATGTAATGAATGTCTTGGTGTATGCTTTGTTGGATGTCCATAAATAAATAAATAAATTAATAAATAAAATAAATAAATGTGTTAGCATTCTGAAGATCGGGCGGGTTGATAAAATAGGTACAAAACAAACTCGTACTTACACTGCGCTCTCTGGTGACTAAACAAAACAATTAGCATTAAATTGATTAGTCGTTACTTACTTTATTCAAAGCGGATCTCTGTTTATGAGTAATTAAACAGATGACGCACAATTATTATTGTTGTGCTTGTATACAACTTTAACCTTAGATCATTTGGAATTCTTTTAGCACAAAGGGGTTTGCAAACCGCAATGAATGCTGTTTTATTTCTCGTGGCTCGTCATTGTGCAAATGAAAAATAAATAGATCCTTTGTGATTGGCTATTAAATCTTTTTTATAAACTACTTGTGATAATGGCACTAGTAAATGAGTTAATAGCCTATTACTGCCCCACTGCTGGGCGAAGGCCATCATTGAAATCAGTCATGACTATACTATTGATGGGTAGTGTGGCTTAATCACCACGCTTGCCTAATGCGGGTTATCTTATCTTATCTTAGTGAGGCCTGCTGAGGTTTCCCTCTATCAGTAACACTTCGACCCATCGGGATTTTTGTGCAACCCCATCCTTTCACTCTTCCTCCTCTGTAAAGATAGATGCCATAAGTTTGGCAACGTCCTTAAGAGCAAAGAGCCTGAAGTCCTCCGGTTTCGGATAGGCCGACCCCAGGAGTCCCATTGTTTTCTTAGCCAGAGACTGGCAGTCACACAGTAGGTGCTGCATTGACTCCGTTTCCTCTCCACATGCCCTACATAAACTATTTGTTGAGATGTGCATTCTGTGGTCGACATTGGTTTCCGTCGTCGTCAAAAAATATTATAGAATTTTACTGAAATTTTACTATACGACAGCTAGGAAGCAGAGTGGTCTTCGAGTGTTGCCAAACTCAAAATTCAGTTGTGTTCAACGATTAATGGAACAAGTGTCGATCACAGATTCCTGTCGAGCATTAGTTCTACTAACATGTTTCTAACTATGAGAAACTTCTATCACTTCAGTTAAACAATTAATTTTAATTATTTCTATTATTATTTCCCTGTGTGGTGCCGGGGATAAAGAATTGCACCACCCCATCTCTTCCCGTGAGTGTCGTAAAAGCCGACTATGGGACCATTCCAGAGGATGGGCAGCAGCATCTCTCTGAGGTTACCCTCAAACTACTGCGATCGCCAACCCGCCTGCCAAGCGTGGCGATTACGGCAAATACCCCTCATATCCTTGGGGGAGGCCTTTGTCCAGCAGTGGATGTCTATTGGCTGAGATGAATCATCAACATTTCTGTATTTCCATTAAGCAAAGAAAGTTTCCTCAAAATCGGCATAAATTTGTTTGAAAGAATTACAGCTCGTAAGTTTGAATAGCATTCCAAAATAGCTCTTACTTCATAATTATTTTAATCTCACCATTCTCCGATCTTCAACACAACGCGCGCGCTAACTCATGTATTTATTCAGAGACATTGTAATCAATGCATGCATTGATAGTTTTGCGAAACCATGCCACCGCTAGTGTTGGGCCGGATTAGGCATCGGTCGCGCCTGTCTTTATTAGTGGTCTCGTATGTTAGCAAGACCCAATTCTTCAAAGAGAAAAAGCTCCGAATAGTTATTCCGTGTTTTGTTTCTTTTACTCAAATTTGAAATGACGTTTACATGACGAGAACAAAACACGGAATAACTATTCGGACCTTATTCTCTGTTTATTCGTAAGACAATTACAGTTCTTTAAGGCGACGCATTAGAAATTTACGTGGCGGGGATCTTGATTTTTCCCAACAATTACAAAACATATGAAAGTGATATTTGATGACATGATTTTTCATTTAATTGACTTCATTTTGCTAGTTGCAGAAACACGAATTGTCAACTTTATAAAAGAAAAAAATATATAAAAGTAACCTCTTTTAAAACATAGATTCGCATTTTACAGGCTAACCAGAGCGATTTAAGCATCTAAATCTTCTTAGTAGATTAGTCTTAACACACACTTCAATATTGTAGTTCATTTTTTTTAAATAATTTGTAGTTTTAATTTGAAGAAAAAAAACAGTTTTTCTTATGGTACGCAAACGCTCCGTATGAGATTTATTGTTTAGCGGTGCGTCGCCTTAAAACATTAACCTATTTTTTTATCGACCTAAGCATGAATTTCTGTCTAAAAAAAGTTTAATAAACACTCAATTGCCGAAACACAATGTGACGTCATTCACATACAACTCTATTACAAAAACTCGTTTTGATTGTTGCTAAGTTTACTCGATTATCGCGGTGGAATCTTGATCTGCACTGAGCGTGCAAAAATTGGCTTTATTAGCACAGAATAAGGAAACGGAAAGTCGCGACAGCTGCGCTTGGACTGTTCCAAGCTGTTCCGAGATCCTATGTAGGTATGTATGAGTTGTTCGAGCGCGATATGTATGTCTCCTATTGCGGCATTAGTCACTTGCGAGCGCACGAAGGGGCAAAATAAAAAAATAAAAAAAAATTAAGTAATTATTATTGTCGTTGTTTTTATTTTATTATTATTTTCTCTTTTTATGACATTGTTTTAAAATCTATTTTAAATTAATTGACAATTGATTTATTTATATTTTTTTTTCTTATAGTCTTTTAATTAGTTAATAATTGTAATACGTATGATGATAGAATCTATGAATCTAAATAATTAAAGAATTAATTTAATAGTATGTATTCTGTAAGTGTACCTTATATACTTATTAATTCTTGTTGTAATGTTAGTTGTAGAGTGTGTAATCTTTAATTATTGTAATTGTTTTTTTTTACCGTTTTAATTAAAGTAAAATAAATAAATAAATAACAATACTCAAATACATAAATAAATAAATAAAGGGCGGACCAACAGCACCTCCGAGACGACATTCTAAAACCAAATATCGTCAAAATTGCCGAAATCAGCTTAGATAGATTGATTTATCGATCGAAGATGGTACATCACTAGTAGTCCCCTAGCGTTCGTTTGTCACGCGCAGCTGGAGAGCACGACTCACTGCGCTTCCTGCTGCCCACAACGGTGTATGTAACTGCGGTCACGGTGCACTGGCGATGTGTACCATAGCCTGCGTACGAGTGGCTTGCAATACTACCATCAGCCCCGATCCGATCCGAATCCCTCGGAGAATCTAGTAGGGCACGTTCCCTCTAGAAAACCTCCGAAGCTGATTCGTTTCACACGGCTTGAGAACAACCCACGACGACGACGGTTTCTCGCCATCTCCAAAAAAGCCCGGTGAAGCTGAGAATACCGTCTGATTTGAATCGTCCTTTACCTACTGCCCATTTGGGACGTCTAAGTATTCATTAGCTGAGGAGAAGAATGGGCGCAAGAAACTCCACAGCTTTATAGAAGTAACGACATTTACAAAACATTAAAAAAACGAGCGAGCCTTGCAGTAGTCGCATAAGAGAGAGAGAGAGAGAGATAGAGAGAGAGAGAGAGAGAGAGAAACATTGTAAGATGTGTAACATTTATATATGTGTATTCTATACTAGCATAGCAACAGCAAGGTGGCTATTAAGTCAAGATTTCTTTAAATAATTAATTAAGTGAACTTTATATCCCACTTATTAGTTTTTATTTTGTTTTTTAATATTTTTCAATTATTTGATGTTCTTTGTCCACAAAAACCTTGTTAATTAATCTGTTTTTAAACGTGGAGACCTGTTATTGGCCATCTGTTACCTATATCTGAATGTATGTATGTTTCGCGTGCTGTTGGTCTTCCGAAGACAAATAAATAAATAAATTTGGCATCTCACCTTAGTAATAAATAAGCAATTTTAACATTATATTCTGAAAAAAATTGGTCAGGTTACATCATTTTATAACTATAAAATAAATGCAGTAAATACTCATCAGAAGACATTTGACATATCAAAATGATCTTTGATAGTCAAATGACACAATATGTCACTTAAATTAATAAAATGTCATGTTCTATCGATTTTAAATTTACAAAATGGCGCGCGCTTGCGCGCTTCCCCGACTTCCTGTCACACTGTTACACCTACTTCCGTCGCATTTCCCGAAATCACTCCCACAAATTGTATATATATAGAAAGCGAGCGCAAAGATGTTACACATCAAAAATATGTCGTTACCAAATCATACAATATTTAATTTAATACATTTACAATTATAGCTATACGGTGACGTAATGAAGAGTGCCATAGACTAGCATATATGTAAACCATTTTATCTCTTAAATCATCTTAGTGAGGGACAAGGGAAATAAATTCGCGCTAGGGCCACTCTAGAAGAGAATAAATAATACTCTAGTTTCTTAATAAACAATTCCCTTCCTTTGCAGTCGGGTAAAAAGTCATACGTATGTAAGATAAAGCGACCATGCAGTTTTTTTTAGATAAACTAGTAGGTAATGAGTAAAAAGTTACTATAACAACTGACTTTAAACCATAAACTTAGCTCATTACGATTCGTTTCAACTTGTATTCGTTATTTGAGTCCTTAATCCCTATTCCCTTAGACGTGTTTTAGTGAAAGTAAACCGTAAACTTATAGGCGTAAAGCCGTTAATTTGTTGCTTGTCCACTCAATGGACGGGGTCAGTGGCCGGTCATGCGTTACCTTAGAATTATTTATAGATAAATATTTGTGAGTTTGTATGTGTGTAGATATCGCATTTGCGACTGACTCATGACTTTAGCTCAGGATGCGTAATGCCTGTTTCATTTGACATTCGATCATGAACGAGTTGTTTTATACTCATTATCACCTGCTCTTTTACCCTATGGATGGAACACCGCGCGGGCCCAGTGCGGTGCGATGGTTGTTAACTTTTTTTTTAGAGAGGTTGCTGATTGTCTCAAACGGCATTTTCAGCGTCACCGGGCTTTTTTGGGGGCGGCGAGGTACGTAAAGGGTACCTCAAGCCGTGTTGAAACGAATATCCTTCTTTTCTAGAGGGAACGGCATCGTACACTCAAAAGGGCGCGTCCCCGTGCCCTACTAGATTCTCCGAAGGGTTCGGATCGGATCGGGGAGCGGAACCACCCGAGGGCACCTCTAAAGGCACGGACCTCGGCTCGGGTAGACCGGGCGGTGAAATAACGGGAACTATGGTATCACACTAATATTATAAATGCGAAAGTTTGTGTGTATGTTCGTATATTTGTTGCTTCTTCACGCTGCAACGGATGAATGGATTTGGATGAAATTCGGCATACAGATAGTTTCTAACCTGGATTAACACATAGGATAGTTTTTATTCCGATATTCCCACGGGAATCACACTATAAATATACTAAAAACGACAATTTAATTTTCCAATACAAAATGATTTTAGACATAAGATGATGAACGCATGTCATCAATCGTATTACCATAAAGATCGCATGGAGACAGCTGACTTGCTATAATATACCAAAGCCCACGCATGCGCACTACTGGCTAGCGGTCCGCCGAAATTAGCATACTATACCGTTAATACACGGAGTTATACACGCTGGATGAGGCAACCCGATCAGCCGTGACTGGTGAACCGATGTGTTGTTAGTGCAAGTTTAATATGCCGTTAACTTTTTTTTTGTTATTAGAAATCTATACATACAGGGTGTCCCAGAGATCAACGTCAAGCCGATACGGGGTGACTCCCGTGATACAAACGAACAACTCTTACTATTGGACCAACTCCCTAACTCGAAAAAAAATTCAGCTGTTCCATACAAAACATCAATATTCATTCGACCAAAATGTATAGAACAGCTTCAATTTCTTGACTTGACTTCAAAAAAACGTCAATTTCATAAGTAAGGACCCAATACTTGGTTACGTGGCTTTGTTTCGGGATTATACACATATTACCAAACATCCTGTATGTAGTTAGCTAAATAAGATAAAACTTTTACTTAGAAAAATCAACCAGTCTCAGGAAACTTGAGTGAGAATCGAACCCACGACCCTTGGATTACCGGTCCAATGCTCTGGCCGCTGAGGTACCGAGACCCTGTAGCTATATACATAATAGCATAGTGAATGCAAAAAAAAATGAGCAAGCCTTACAGTAGTCGCATATGATGTGTAACATTTGACATCTCACCTAAGTAATAAGCAATATTATATTCTAAAAATTATCAATTTTTTATCAACTTTCTTCGTTTTTCACCACTTCAAAATTAAAAAAAAATCAAAATTCAAAATCATTCATTCAGTTTAGGCTACAAGTAGCTCTTGTGAATGTCACTATGCCATCGGTTCGTAAGTCTATTCTGGGCTGGAGATCTTGTACTGAGAAGAACCGGCAAGAAACTCAGCAAGTGTCCAGCTCTTTTCTCCCTTACAAGGTCAAAAATATTGGAAAATGCCCTATCATAGCATAGCATAGCAGCTTCAACCACTGAGGAACTATTCTATGTTTATTTGTAAGGCCTTAAAAGTGGGCTTTATCTGGCCATAGTCTATTACACACGAAATGGTTGATATAAAAAATAAAATATAGAATTAACAATGACGTATATTTTTTAACAAATCTTAAAGAGAAGACATGCCGCACTGTTATCCTATCCTGCCGCGCAAGTTCGAGAAAATAGATCGTAATGTCAGCACCTCAAATATCACAATCACAAACACAGTAAGTTGTACTTACTGCGTTCATAAATTGTGCGGAAGTATCACACTGTTACGATCACATTTCTACGAAATCACTCCCACAAATTATTGTATATATAGAAGGCGAGCCGATCTCACTGTTACGGATCACACTGTTGCGACCCTACTTCCGTCCCTTTTCACAAATTGTATATATGAAGACGAGCGGAAAGATCTTAATTACATATCAAAAACATTTAAGTAACTAACACACATACATTGTACAAGTACTTGTTCTTTATCTTATCTGATGTGTGATGATAAGGCCGAAGGTGGAAGTGCACTTTACCCAAATTCCTTTCCTTACCGAAATAAAAATGGACAAAACGACTTTCGTTCACCGCACTCATAAGCAAGAGCGTGTTTCCAAGTATCTCACTTTAGATTTTAAGAACCCAGCTACTGCATCGATTTTAAAATAATAAAATCCTTCTCATCAAAAAAAACTAGTTTTTATTTTGTTGGAATCGCTTGATATATCGCTATACTAATTTGTAATAAAAAAAAATATAACAAACAATATTGCTTGAGGTGTAAATGTCTTGATAACTTCGAATCGAAGCTTACCCTTGAAATTAAATCCGTTGTCTCATCCAGTCACGCTTTATGTTAATATTATAATAACTGACCAATATTTCGGATCGTATCCGACTTTATTAGCATTAATTTAAGGTCCACAACCGTTGTACTTGTGACGTATATATACGGAATTTTTTTAATAACAACTAGACATATTTTTTTAATTTATTCTTTTAGTACAAGCACAAGCATAAAATATGTGAACATAAATGGACAGGTTGTCCATGTTTTCGCTTTACAATAAAAAAAGTTTTATGTAGGTAAGTATAGTGTTTTTTGATAAATAGTTTTTTAACCGCCACTGTGGTCTAGTGGTTAATACCACCGGCCCCATACCCAGAGGTCGCGGGTTCGATTTCCAGCGGTTTGGTAAATGGCATGGTTTGCCTTAAACCGCCTGGCTAGCTTACCCACACTTTATCTAAATATGTCGCCTTAACATCAATGTTAGTAGCTAGAGATAAGATAGCCAGTGTGCCTCAGTAGTTGAGGATTCCGAGTGAAGTGCGCTTCCATATTCGGTCTTACAGTCACTTAACATCAGGTGAGATGAAAGCAAAGTGCTTTTTTTCGTAGGAAATAAAAAAAATCGATGGACAAGTGCTCCATGTTTTTGTTTAAAAGTAAAAAAAGGTTTTATTTATATTCCGTTTTCATAATAAACAGTTGCATTAATGCTTCTTAAATTATGCGTGCGTCTGACTGATATATATATTAACATAGGTACCTGAATGCCCTTAAGGTTATTTTTAACCGGTTGTCGGTCAAAGTTTCAGCTGTGAGGTGAGCGAGCTCTTTTCCTTGGCCGATTGCTTCCTGTCCGATGACATTGACTTGCTATCGTTAAGTTTCCTTTGACTTCATATTAAATGTAAAGTAAAGTTTCGTAGTGATGACGATCGACGACCAATGATCGACACAGTTTTCGTGGCCATAAAGTAACATGTACATGATGTTTGGCATTAAGTGTATATTCCCGAAACATAGCCATGCAACCAAGGAAAGTTTGTTAATGTTGCTTGTGTCTTCAACTGACGACTTTGTGTGTCCAGTTACCTACACTGAACACTTTTTGATTAGTGTCAGGTGGAAGTAACTGGACACAGAAAGTGTCTACGTCTGCGCAGGGAGGGCTGATTTCATATTCACTGATAGCTTGTGTCCCACACAAGACACAAAAGTGTCTAGGTTTGCGCAGCGGCTAAACAACACTGTGATAACATGCTATATCATATTTACGTAGACTTACTTTTCCTTAAAAAAAAAAAAACTCAAATAGAATAGAATAAAATAGAATGGAAAACACGTTATTTGTAACTAATACATCGCACACATAAAAAAATAAAATAAAAATAAAAATCTATTAAAAATAACAATAATGGTAGAAACTAGTGGGTCGCCCGCAAAACTTTTTTCGCGTTTATTCAACAGATTTTTTAGGAATTTCGAAACCTATGACAGGTTTTTTTATTTTTCTGCACATCTACGGCTGGAGCTCTTCAAAATGTGACTATAACCGATTTTTTATGTGCAGAAAAAGAAAGGGGTATTTAAATGTCTAAAATTAAAAAAACCTAAAATTCCTCCGTTCAAAATACTTAAAATCAAAATACCTAATGTTTTAAAATACCTAAGCAAATAACACCTACATAAGAAATACCTAAGTTCAATATCTACATATTGGACTAAATTTAAAGTTAGGTTTTTAATTTTAGACATTTAAATACGTACCCGTAGAAAGGTGTATTGGGTGTGTCTGTATTCAATTGTCGCTAAAAGTCACAAATTAGCTGCTGACCCCATTTCTAATGATTAAAGGAAATAGGTGTCAATCAATGGTTCCTGTCGAAAACTGGTTCCACTACCTTACATTTTGATAAAACGTTAAAAAGAAGAACAATTTTATGGCTAATTTATCTTATCGTATCTTATTTCCCCCAATCTTATATTATCTTATTTTATTTATTTATTTTTTTACTTAGGTACTTACATTAACAGGTCACATAATAAAAACATCTAATCTTATCTTATCTTATCTCACCCCCAGAGCGCGACGTCCCAATCGAAGCACGCGGCACGGTTCCTCCGCCTGGCGATGGCCTCCATCATGGACATCCTCAAGATCAAACCCTTCGTCGAGGTGTCAGTAGGCCAGCTGCTGTGGGGCTACGAGGATCCACTCCTCAAGCTGGCTAAAGATGTAGTGCCAAAGGAGCAGAAGCTGCCGTACGAAGAGTTTGGCCTTTTCTATGGGGTGAGTCAGAAACAGGTTTATTTAGTAAACGTTTTCCAGCAAAACTATTCCCTCCTTCTTTCAACATGGTGTCTTAGATTGAAGCTGCTTCAGAGATCAGTCCTACGATAAGTTATCCTATGCAGTAAGATGATGGCAACAGCTGTTTATTTAAACTTTAATAGTTAGGTTATGAGGAGGTAAATCTATGCCATCAGACTTGGAGTGGCTTTCCCCCAGAGATGTGCTAGGTTACTAAGCGGTGCGAAAGGAGAAATCAACCAATGGGATTGCTTAATTTTACTAGCCTCGATTAGGCGTTGTTAAATGAAGTGATCCTAGTCGTTTGTAGTGGTGTCGCTATACGAATATCCGTTCCTCAAGCTGGCAAAACACGTTGTGTCGAAGGAGCAGAAGCTGCTTTACCGAGGGGTTTCGGCTGTTATATAAGGCGAGTCAATAGCAACAGGTTTATTTAGCAAACGTAGGTATTCCAGCGTGTAATTCCCTCCTTCCTAAAACATGGGGGACTTTTAGTTCTACGAGGATCCGCTCCTCCTCTAACTGGTTAAAGAAGTGGTGTTGAAGGAGCAGAAGCTCCCGTATGAGGAGTTTGGGCTGTTCTACGGGGACGCAAGGTCGCCTTTTTCGGACACATGCAGAGATGATTCATATACGAGTTCCCACGGCTAATCCTCGAAGGCAAATTCCGGGATAGAGAGCTCCGGGACGTCCGTGACGCAAATGGCTGGACGATATCAAAAAGTGGACTGGACTTAGTTATCACCAATTAAAACAAGCTGTATGGGATCGCAGAAAAATTTATATACTGATCTCCAAACATCAGTATGAAGATGGCACTAAATGATGATGAAGGCTTTGAACCTTATGTAAGGCATATCCATACACATAAAGATCAAAGTCTATTGAGGAAATTTGGTAGGTGGTAGTATGATGTGCAGACGTGTGTACTTCCAGGATATTAGTAATATAAGTTCTTATTTTATAAACTAGATAGCGTTGATTAATTCCTTCTTGCATCGCGCTATAGCTTCGTCTTCGCCGTTTACATAAGTAGCCAATATTTTAAGTTAATTTTATTCGCACTCACACTCATAGTAACTATATTCGAGTTTTGTTCCTGTATCGATTGTTTCATTTGAGAACCCCTTTATACACTGTTGATAAAATCACAGTTCAAAATTGCTGTTCCCCCAACATAAGTGTAAAACTAGTTCTCATAATCATCACGCACATTCCTGTTTACAGAAAAACGGCACATCCCCCGATCTGGTCACCATGTTCACCGGCGCCCTAGACATGAAGCAGTACGGCATTGTGGAGCGGTACAACTCGCGCGACAAGCTGCCCCACTGGACCAACGACCAGTGCAACAGCATCGCCGGCTCCGACGGCTCCATCTTCCCGCCACACATCACCAGGAACGACACGCTGGCGGTCTACGATAAGGATCTGTGCCGGCTGCTGCCGCTCAAGTGAGTATTAGAATAGAATAGAATATTTATTGCAACACAAAAACAAAACTAAAGACAATTTAAAATAAAATAAACAGGGGTCACTAAGCTATATCTTTCAGGTAACCTAGGGATATAGACGATAGATATTAAATAAGATGGAGACGTTCAAAAAATATTCGTTCTATTTTGGTAGCGATCTAACTCCTAATGTGTATGACGTTTTCTCGTTCGTTTGATAGTAAGTACCCATAATTACTTTACCGATTATCTAAATCGATTTTTAATATTAACTTATCAAATCTTGGAATTCTGTCTGCGGTTTTAAACAAACTCTTAAACATGATGCGGGTAAAAACTAAAAACCTAGCTGGTGGATTAGGTAACGGAATTTCCTGCAAAAGAATATCTGGGATGTTAGGCATCCCAGTTATTCTTTTGCAGGAAATCATCAAGTTTAAAAGTTAGTTTACATCCCTCCGGGCGACCTTGCCCACTTACTAACTTGACCACTTCCAAAAGACTTCCTTGACACCACCATAAAGAAGGCACGTACCTCAGCAATAGGGACATAAAAATGAGCTCGAGAGAGAGATAGAAAGTTTAAAGTACCAGGCTATCACAACCCGCAAGGAGGTATACCTGGCGTGAGCTTTATATTATATTTATTATATTATTATATTATATTTATACCTGGGGTAAAGTAATCAAAGTACTAGGCTAGCATGAGTCACAAGGAGCTGTACCTAGTGTGATCTTGATGGAAATGGAGAATTTATAAGGCAACATTTTAACCCTTCTCGTATGTCGCCAGGAGGCGCTGCTTCAATGACATACTAGACAATTTCGTTTTCGTTTTCGTGATCGAACGGCGAATTAAACTCGTACTAATAGGCACCTTGGGACAAAATAAAAAGACAAGAAGATAAGATAAGAAGATAGCTTTATACGTACGCGCTCGAGTAACGCACATTGTGAGAGGAGCTCAATAAATCTCATACGGATCTCATACGGCGTTTGCGAACCGTACCATAAGAAAGACTGTTTTTTTTTCCTTCAAATTGAAACTACAAATTATTTAAAAAAAATGAACTACAGTATTGTAGTGTGTGTTAAGACTAATCTACTAAGAAAATTTAGATGCTTAAATCGGTCTGGTTAGCCTGTAAAATGCAAATCTATGTTTTAAAAGAGGTTCCTTTGATATTTTTTTCTGTGTTTCTGCAACTAGCAAAATTAAGTCAATGAAATGAAAAGTCATGTCATCAAATATCACTTTCATATGTTTTGAAATTGTTGAGAAAAATCAAGATCCCCGCAACGTAAATTTCCAATGCGTCGCCTTAACGCGCCTGGTCTGCGAGTGCTGAGGTGAAGCAACTTTCGCAAAGGCCGGTCTTCGGATGGGTGACCAAAAATAGACAACCTCTCACGGCCACGAATCTCGGAACAGCTCGCAACAGTCCGAGCGCAGTTGTTGTGAGATCCCCTTCTGTTCTGTTAGTCTCCTTATTTTGTTTTTGACCTTGGGAAGCTACCAGTCGGGTGGGAATCTGGTCACCCATCCGAGGACCGTCATGGCGAAAATTGTTTAATATGTACGATCGAAACACGAACGTGCCATCGAGTTCTTGTTTAGCAAAGTGGCTTGAAAAGTGTTATAAAAAAACCACAAGCCGAATTCGAACCCACACTTTCTGACTGGGTCAAGTGCACTTCCAACTATGCTATCGAATCTCTGCCTGACCCGTGTGGAAATTTGTCAACATTGTCCACTTTTAGTCGCCCGATACCTGAATTTCCTCGGTTTGTTTCAGATTTTCGATGCATAGCCCGGGTTTGTGATCACCAACCCGCATTTGGCAAGTCTGGTGATTAAGCCATTATCAATAATAGAGTGATGACTTGAATTTAATGATGGAGGCGTTTGCCCAGCAGTGGGACATTTTTAGGCTATTTATTTTACTAAACTTACTACTGTGGCCTGAAGGCCATTAAAAACTCAGGAGGTCCACAGTAAATATTTATTTAGGTAAAATTTATAATTAAGCAGAAAAAAAACCTAAAAAAAGAAAAACAATTAATCAGTACTTATACAAAAATCTAAGCCAAAACGTTACTTACAAATATTTCTTATAGGAATCAAATTACCTGTTTATAGATACAGGTTTTCACATATTATATTTAAAACATTAATAATTGCACAATCGATGTGACTATAAAATAATGTTATTGAACTGAAGAATACTGGTGATCATATCAAAAATACAATAAAATTCCATGACAATGACATGACATTAAAAGTATTCTTTTTCAGAACCGTGCAAATAAATTTGACAGATAGTTTTTAAAACTACCAAGGAGGCTTTAAGATGCATAGCAAAAATATAACGTGGAGTAAATTGCAACGACAACGTTACACTACTCTCACTTTGTAAGCCAAAAGAGTCTTAGCGTTTGTAATTGTATATTTTTTCTTCCAATATTGGTGTTTCTTTAGATGTTTCCAAGTAGGTACCGTAATAACAGTAGACTGTTACACGTACATTAAAGTAATCATTAAATTACCCTAATAGGACTAAGCAGTAAAATCATGGCGGACGTGCACTGCAATCATGGCACACGCAACAACTGTGCCGAAATATCGGTTAATTAAACACAACAAATAATAATAGTTATCCCTTTAATAGTTTCTCTAATTGCTTTACTCTAATTAATAGTGTTTGCGTTTTCACAAATAGCAAAGTTCATGACCAGCTACCCACCAGTTCCCACTGCTGGGGCACGAGCCTTTTTTTTATGGTAAAAGGAGACAAACGAGCAGGCGGGTCACCTGATGGAAAGCAATCACCGCCGCCCATGGACACCCGCAAAACCAAAGTTATCGTAGATGCTTTGCCAACCCTGAGGAAGGAGTTGGATCTTGAGGAGGGAGTAGGAATTGGGAGGGGGGAGGGGGTGAGAGATGGGCCTCCGGTACTTTCACTCACCGGACGAAACTCAACAGCAACGAGTGCCATTGTTTCACGCCGATATTCTGTGAGAGGGTGGTGTTACGCCGGGCGAGCCGGCCCATTTCGTGCTGCAACGCAGCGTGGCTCTACCACTCAGACAGTGTTACTCATTTAGCACCACCCAGGGGTCACGTGTAGGGTCTCAAGGGTAAACCTACGGACGCGAGTAACTTTAAGCCTTCCCTATGGATGGGAGCACCACAGGGAGAACGGACCGGAAACCACCACGCGGGCCCAGTGCGGTGCGGGGATAACTTTGACCTAACTGTATATACCGTAAGTAGTTGTATAACTATGCTAGCCTAGTACTTTGACCACCTCACTGCAGGTAAAGCTCCTAGGATCTCACACTAGGTACAGCTCCTTGTGACTCATGCTAGCCTAGTACTTTGACCACCTCACTGCAGGTAAAGCTCCTAGGATCTCACACTAGGTACAGCTCCTTGTGACTCATGCTAGCCTAGTACTTTGACCACCTCACTGCAGGTAATGCTCCTAGGATCTCACACTAGGTACAGCTCCTTGTGACTCATGCTAGCCTAGTACTTTGACCACCTCTCTGCAGGTAAAGCTCCTAGGATCTCACACTAGGTACAGCTCCTTGTGACTCTTGCTAGCCTAGTACTTTGACCACCTCACTGCAGGTAAAGCTCCTAGGATCTCACACTAGGTACAGCTCCTTGTGACTCATGCTAGCTTAGTACTTTGACCACCTCACTGCAGGTAAAGCTCCTAGGATCTCACACTAGGTACAGCTCCTTGTGACTCATGCTAGCCTAGTACTTTGACCACCTCACTGCAGGTAAAGCTCCTAGGATCTCACACTAGGTACAGCTCCTTGTGACTCATGCTAGCCTAGTACTTTGACCACCTCACTGCAGGTAAAGCTCCTAGGATCTCACACTAGGTACAGCTCCTTGTGACTCATGCTAGCCTAGTACTTTGACCACCTCACTGCAGGTAAAGCTCCTAGGATCTCACACTAGGTACAGCTCTTTGTGACTCATGCTAGCCTAGTACTTTGACCACCTCACTGCAGGTAAAGCTCCTAGGATCTCACACTAGGTACAGCTCCTTGTGATTCATGCAAGCCTAGTACTTTGACCACCTCACTGCAGGTAAAGCTCCTAGGATCTCACACTAGGTACAACTCCTTGTGACTCATGCTAGCCTAGTACTTTGACTACTTTACCCCAGGTATAGCTCACGCCAGGTATACCTCCTTGTGGGTTATGATAGCCTGGTACTTTAAACTTTCTATCTTTCTCTCCAGCTCATTTTTATGTACCCACTGCTGGGCTACGAGCCTTCCTTATGGATGGAAACACCCTATTGCTAATGTAACCGGGACTCACGATGTCTTGGTCACCCATCCGATGACTGGCTGGTGCGAAAGTTGATTAACTTCAGCAATCGCAGACCAACATAAATCCATCGCATTTTAACATAAGTTTGATCTGTGTCAAAATATCGAGCAGACTCAGGTGCTAGTCCTGTTAAAAACAGCTCGATTTGTCTAATGTCATTTAGTCTTGTAGTGTAACGACTGAGCCTCATTACTTTAGACTGAAAACTTTAGTCTTTTACATCAATAGCAAAACTTAAATATTTGCCAGAGTCATTCAACATTTTTCTTACACCACCAACGGTTCCTACAACTGCCATTCGAAGTAACCAAGCGGTTGATGGTTTACTTACAGCGATTGTTCTATTAACGTTAATTTTATATACAAATAAAGCACGCGACCAAAGCTCTCACGATAACAATGGCGCCTGTTACCTTCCTATGATGTAACGTGACGCGTTAAGAGTAGGACGCAACCGGAGCGGAGAGCCCATTGTTTCATTACTGAGAAGAATCATACATAACGTTAGGCGCGCGTAATATTTACATGAGACAATATCGCGTACGCATTAAGTGAGGAGCTCGATGGCGCAGTGGTTAACGCGCCCGGTCTGCGAGTGCTGAGGTTAAGCACTTCCGTAAAGTCCGCTCATGGGTGACCAAAAGTTTATCTCGAGCTCCTCCGTGCTTTGGAAGGCACGTAAAGCCAATCCACACTGGGCCTCTCCCTATCCATCCATAGGGAAGGCTCGTGCTCCAGTGGGGACATAAAATGAGCTGATGATAGAGATGATTAAGCGATATATCATCATCTCAGCCAAAAGACTTCCACTGCTGGGCAAATGCCTCCCCCAAGGATCTCCACAACGACAAGTTTTCTGCTGCTCGCATCCTGCGGCTACCCGTTATGTTAAATGAATATAATAATGCTTTTGAGAGAGTGTACTGATTGCCTAAGGGGTGATCATCTCGAGCTCATTCATCCTTGCTATGGAAGGCACGTAATGACGTAAAGCCTTTGGTCTTGACTGCATTAGCAATTTAGCAGTCGACAACACGATCACTGTTGCATAACAAATTAAAGTTGATAATTATGTTTAAATAAGTCCACATACAAGATCTAGATCGGATACACATAGGATCTTTTCATTATGATCACATTTTTCTGATACTCGTTTTGTATTGTATGTAGGTAGTAGTAGTTTAATATTTCACAGTGCCTTGAAAAGGTTAATTTGTTACAAACATAACATCTTATAACCCACTTTTATTGTTCTTATTGTTATAAATTTATGGTGATTATATGAATATTAATATGAATATGTAAAAAAAACCCTGCCCGATCCGTAAGTGTTGTTAGGTGTCGAGATTCAGTTCTATTTACGTAATTATTTTAAAATAATAAGTAAAAAAAAATTTGCCCGATCAAAATTATGTTAAATGACAAAACTTACATGGCAACACTTTTGTCGGCACTTCGGTAGGTAAGACATTCGGCGCCGCCGCCATTGATGGAAAGTGTGGTCACATTTATAAAATTAGCTAGATTTGGGGGTAATTTGAGCAATTTCGGTACAAAATACTTGCGTTTTAAATTACGATAACTCTTTTATTTTCATGATTAATATATATATATACTTTTGTTTTTGTTGTTTGTATACCTATGTACCCATTTGCGATCGGACAGAAGGGGTTTCTTTTGCATATTGTACGAAAATAAGTTCTCTTTCATAAATCGTTATCCTCTGTCTACCACCAGGTATCTCCGGGATGTGGAGTCCGCAGCTGGCGTGGAAGGTTACCGGTTCACCCCGCCAGAAGACGTGTTCGCCACCGGGGAACACAACAAGTGCTTTTGCCCCGCCGGGCCGCCGTGCGCTCCCAACGGACTGTTCAACGTGTCTCTGTGCCAGTACGGTAAGTGGACTCATCATCATCAGTAGAGAACGTGTTCTCTACAAGGGAGCATGACAAGTGTTTCCGCCCCGACAGCCGACAGTGCGCGTCCAACGGACTGTTCAACGTGTCCCTGTGGCCAGAACAGTCAGTCTACATCATCATTAGCTCATTTCAAGTCCCCTTGGCCCTTTCCTATGAATGGAAACACTACAGAGAGAACAGGCCGTAAACCACGATACCACAATAAGTCCTTATAACTCATGATAGCCTGGTACCTCAACCACCTCACGGCCGCACTCAAAGTATTTATGTAGCTCACGCCAGGTATACCACCTCGTGGGTTATGTTAGCCTGGTACTTTGGACTCTCTCCTTGCCCTGTGTGTCGGGAGTGCGGGCCTGAGGCAGCTATTTCAGCTCATCGAACCTTTTTGGGGGGTGGCGAGAAAATGGTTCCTCAAGCCTTGTGAAACGAAATACCGTCAGAGACTTTCTAGAGTCTAGTGTACGTGTCCCCGTTGCCTATAGCTTAAATCCCGCTCAACCTAACCTAACTTATTATATTTATGAATACTAAGAATGTTGGACCGGCAGACTAATGTCATAAATTAAAAATGTCCAATACGAATAATGTCCAAAATCATGTCAATAAGATCTACCTATTTCCTTCGGTAGATTGTGTGTTGTTTGTTCCTGTTTCTTAAGTATCGTCACTTATTATTACAAATCATGTAAAACATACATGCAAGTTTTGTTATATACCTACCTAAGTAATGAGAATAAAGGTAAACAACAAGCTCTATTAGTGTTACTAGCTGTGTGTCGTGTGTTCAATTCCCGTCTGAGTTACCTAACTGTCTAAATAAACGACCAAAAGAGAATGTAAGAAAATATATCTCAATACAGTAGGCGTAGTGCATCGTTCGCTAGCATTACCACAAAATGAGGCTGCAGAAGTAGTAAGCGTAGAGTAAGAAACAAACTGCTGTGTTTAAGGATGCCTAAACACAACAGTGACAAAACCAACAATGTAATTTTTTGAACTTTCTGCTGAAACACTTTTCTGTTACAAACTTATAATAATGTAATTAATAAATAAATGTTAAGTTTTATTCTTGAACCTAAAACTCCACAAATAGGTACCTTACAATACAAATCTACACACTCCTGCTTTATTTTTGTAAGCGCCAACTAGGCTTGCCAACCGTCCCGGATTTTCCGGGACGTCCCGCTTCTGTGCCAATTTTGGGCCGTCCCGCCTTGACCCCCTGCGGGACGCTTTTTGTCCCGGAAATCAGTGATAATATGATATAAGTATCTATCTCGTACCAACTACAACACTTTAAAATGCATCTGCAGAGAGAGCGTTTTCTCTGTGGAAAATTGGAAATGCATGGACAGACACTAGAAATTAAGCTAAACGTCAAGGCTGAACCACAAATTAAAAATTTTTTTGATCAAAAATGCAACTAATTTTATAATAATAATAATAATAATAACTACGTATTGCAAAACAAAAACTTGTTAAAATGCGCAAAATCGCAAAATTAAATTAAATTTAATAATTTAAAAGGTTTGTCATACATTTGTATTGATTTTTTTATAAAATGATAAAAAAATATGCAGTTTTTTTTAACCTTTTTTACGTGGTGTGTTGTGTCCCGCGTAATATGCCCAAGTCCCGGATGTCGAGCTCGGTAATCCCGGGAATGCCTTTTTTGGAGTTGGCAAGCCTAGCGCCAACCCTAGCGCTGCGCCTAGCCGTAGGTATTTAACTCAAGAATACGGCCCAGTTAAACTACTGTATATTATGTGTATTGTGACGACGTCGTCGCGTCGTACCACTATGCGGCGTCTGTCTAGTATTTGCCAGGCAATAACGTTTATACTAGCCTGGCGCAACGCTTATTTTTGCGGTGCGACGACGTTGTATCGTGTTTATGTGTTTCGGCCCTGAGAGGATGATTATGTGTGCGTTGGTCGAGCGCGTCTGTTTGATGCATACCTAGCTTCGGCTGTTTCCTCATATTATTTGTGTATTTGCAAAACACAATTTTAGAATTTAAGCATTAGCACTGCACAGTTAATGGACGCAGTGTTGATTCTGCCTCAGCAGCAAATGAGCAGTGACCTCATCGATGCCACTTAATGATAAATTGTTTACAAAACGATTGACAGAGCACAGTCAAACGTTTGAGTTACAGTAAATTTATGTGTTATTGTAAACATGTATTCACAGATATTGTTTTTCTATATCTAGTTTACGCGAACGGAGAAGCTCGATGGCGCAGTGCAGGCAGATTTTATGTAAACTAGAAAATAACGTTGTACATTTTCGCCTCTTTTTCAGATTCTCCGATCATGCTATCGTTCCCCCATTTCTACCTGGCCGACCCGAGCCTGCGCGAAGCTGTGGAGGGCATCTCCCCACCTGTCCCCGAGGAGCACAGGCTGTTCATTGACGTGCAACCGGTGAGTTACGGTTGCATAGCGGACTTAACAGCTGAGGCGGTCGTTACCAGGCGACTGTACGGTGGTGCAGAGATCCCGAATTATCCTGACGGCACGGAGATAAAGTTCATGAGGTTTAGTAGGTATTCCTTCCAGGGTTAGGGAAGAGAGTCTAATATCGTTAAAAGGCTCTAGCTTCATTAGAAGGCTCGACCTCTAGACTTCAGCATTATATCAAAGGCTCGAGCTTCAGCCTCGAGCCCTATAGAAGGCTCGCTCAAGTCTCGGGCTCTATGCAAGGCTAGAGTTGGGGCTCGAGCTTTCTGAGACTCGAGATTTCAATGATTTTTAGACTCGGGAGGCTCGAACATTTTAACAACACCATGGGAGTCCCACTTAACCATCTGCGTCTTCCCGGGCGCAGTGGTACCTATGCCTAATGCATAAAGATGATGATCAGATGACATTGATGGTAGGGTGCAATTATGTGCGATGTCAAGAAGAAGGGACTTACATTAAATATTTTCTGTAACTAGTTTTCAGAAGCGTCGTGATATAAGAAGGAACTTACTTTAGGAGATCGCTTTAAGCGATAAGACTGCCTTTGCCTACTATTATTTTAAAATTTCCTGTTATTTGTTTTGTGTATATTTGTGTAAGCAATAAAGTGTTTATCTATCTATCTATCTATCTTACATACTTGCTGAAGCAAGTATAAATACCTAAGAAGGGTTTTACACAAAATTACTAGTTTTCGGTAGCATCGTAGAAGAATGAACTTACACTTAATATTTTCTAGTTTCGGAAGCGTCGTATATATAAGAAAGGACTTTACATAAAATACTTTCTGTAACTAGTTTTCGTAAGAGTCCTATAAGAAGGAACTTACACAAAATACTTTCTGTAACTTAACCAGTTTTCGAAAGCGTCCTATAAGAAGGAACTTACACAATTTTTTTTCTGTAACTAGTTTTCGAAAGCATCTTATATGAAGGAACTTACACAAAATACTTTCTGTAACTAGTTTTCGGAAGCGTCGTATAAGAAGGAACTTAAGTACACAAAATATTTTATAACTAGTTTTAATAAGTTTTATTTTAGAAGGGGTTTTCATAAAATATTTTTCCATTTCTACAGGAGATGGGCATCGCGATGCGCGCGCGCGCCCGCATCCAGATCAACCTGGCGGTCTCCCAGGTGGTGGACATCAAGCAGGTCGCCAACTTCCCGGACATCGTGTTCCCCATACTGTGGTTCGAGGAGGTGAGTTGACGCAATCGTTGATGTTAATAATAATAATAATGTCCCGAACCCTCTCAGCACATTGCTGGAGGATTCGGGACTTGGCTATTCATTGCGAAGAGGAGGTCAGGTAATATCCCACCTGCTTTATATGGATGACCTGAAACTGTTTGCCCCCAACAGATTGCGACTGATGGAGTTACTGAAGGTAACTGAAACTTTCAGTAATTCCATCAGAATGGAATTTGGTGTAGACAAATGTGCAGTCATGCATGTAAAGCGAGGCGGGATTGTAGAATCTGAGGGATTACAACTCTCAGATTCTATAAACCTGAAATCGCTCACCGCAAATGATACATATAAATACCTGGGTATGTCAGAGGGGTTAGGAATAAGTGTGGCTGACATGAAGCAATCGTTGCTGAAGCGTTTCCTTGGTCGCCTGAAAAAGGCGCTCATAAGCTCCTTATCAGGCGGCAATAAGGTGCGCGCCTTCAACGGTTGGGTCATGCCAGTCCTGATGTACTCCTTCGGCGTACTCAAGTGGACTCCGACAGAACTGGATGCCCTGGATAGGCGAGTCCGTACATTGCTGACCGCAAATCGGATGCATCACCCACGATCGTCGGTAATGAGGCTGTACATCCCGCGGAATTGCGGGGGTCGAGGTTTTTTAAATGCTAAGACCCTCCACAACCGTGAGGTGTGCAGTCTCAGGGAATATTTCCTAAAAGCCGATGTGGGTATGCACCGAGATGTGGTATTAGTGGACAAGGGACTCATCCCGCTGTCCTTGGCTAAAGAGATCTGGCACAAACCCGTAGTACTTAGTGCCAATGACCGCAGGGAGGTATGGCAAGGCAAGGAGCTCCACGGGCGCTTTTATCGGGCCCTCCACGGACCCGATGTAGACTTTTTAGCGTCCGTATCCTGGCTGCGTTTCGGTGACCTCTTCGGGGAAACTGAAGGTTTTGTCTGTGCAATTATGGACGAAGTTATGCTAACGAATAACTACCGGAAATTTATTATGAAGGACGGGACGGTTGACATATGTCGGGCATGTCACCGTCCGGGTGAGTCTATCAGACATATTATTTCTGGCTGTTCTCGTCTGGCTAACGGTGAGTACTTGCACAGGCATAATCAAGTGGCCAGGATTATACACCAGCAACTTGCTTTAAAATACAAACTTGTGGATTCTGAGGTACCGTACTACAAGTATGTGCCCGACCCAGTTCTCGAAAATGATCATGTCACGTTGTACTGGGATCGATCTATCATCACCGGCAGGACTATTGTAGCTAATAAGCCAGACATTGTGGTGATAGATCGATTAGCGCGCCGCACGATGATTGTCGATATCACCATTCCCCATGACGAGAACCTCGTGAAAGCTGAGAAAGAGAAACAAATCAAATATCTCGACTTAGCACATGAGGTTGTCGACATGTGGAATGTGGACTCGGCTGTCATCGTGCCGATTGTTGTTACGGCGAACGGCCTGATGGCCAAGAGCCTCGATCAACATCTCATGAGGCTCTCGTTAGGCGGCTGGATCAAGGGCCTGATTCAGAAGGCAGTTCTCCTCGATACGGCACGCATTGTGAGGAGGTTCCTGTCTCTGGAGCCCTAATCACCGGTAGTTTGAACCCTGGTCCCGATGCCGGTGGACCCCTATTTTTTATATTTTTAAATGTTTGTTTTGTTTTTTAGAAAATATTTAAAAATGTAAATTAATATGTAAAAAATAAATAGAGAGATAATAATAATAATAATAATAGGTAATAAATCATTTATTTCAGGCAACACACAATGTACGAGATGGTAAAAACACAAAGGGGCCCATATAATAAATACCTTACAGACTAACATACATACAATATAAAACATTTTTTGTTAAATTAAAAACTATGCTACACGTAAAGACGGCGACGTGCGACGCAGCGTGGTGTCCGGTAGCCGGCCTCGGAACCGCCGGAACATGACACCTTTCGGCCAAAAGGCCTCTTTCATGAACGTCGCATATGGTCGGTCGGTAGCTAAGCTAGGGTCAGCGTGGTCGATGTGTAATCAGTTTCCAACAGGATTTTCAATTTTTCTTTTGAACTATAAGAATATAAAATGTTTACATAAATTTTAACGCAAATTTTGTTGCGAACAAATTACAAAAACACAAATGTTGAAAAAATTTCCACGAGCAGGATTTGAACCCGCACCCTTCTGACATACCGGGTCAGGTGCTCTTCCAATTGAGCTATCGTGGTTCTAACCAGCCCGCCGAAATTATTCAACACTATTTACTTTTTACTTTGAAAGCCAAAGGCGCCCATTCAATGTTAACAACTACCGTCATTAACATGTATGTCAGAAATCCTGCTCGTGGAATTTTTTAAACATTTGTGCTTCTATAAGAATATTTTTTATATAGTGTTTAGTCTCCCCTGTAAAATTTGCTACTATGGAGTTCTTCGTTTTGCGAATTAAAGTGTTAACCTTATTTATTTGTACCAATACTTATTTTATGTTCAAGGACTAAGCGGTGTGATCACACCGCGGCCATTATTCCGTCAACACCCGACCGGTGTGATCACACCGCACCCGACCACGCGACTATAATCTCAAATTTCGATAAGTTAAAGCCTACTTTTGTATGAAGAAGTTTGTTTATAAAGATTATGTTATGTATGTTCGGGCTGTTTTAGATGGATTAGTACCTAATTAATGTGAACAAATTTTGTATGCCGACGTTTCGGTAGAACACGCATGTACCTTACTAGCAGAGTGAACGAGAGTGCGGCAACAGTGCCGTGATCTTGAATTGACGTACGAGCTGTAGCTACCGGCTAGGGTTGAGTGAGCCACACATAGTTAATTTATTATTGTGTGAATTTGGGTGTCTTATATATTATAAATGAAACACACAATTTAGGTGTACACTATAAAATACTTATATCATTATAAAGTACAATCGTAATCAAATATTAATTTACAAATTGAACACAGCAAAATATTTACGCCTCGCTCGGCCAGTTTTGAAAGCTGCGTTATTAAATTTAATAACGTAATATATCCGCATGCGAATGTATTACGTTATTAAATTTAATAACGTAATATATCCGCATGCGAATGTATATTTTTTTTAAATATATTATTGGCAAGCACTTAGAGAGATACTTTTGCGTCTCACCCTTCCACTTCAGGCGCAGTCGTATCAAAAGCTAGATCATAATATATAACTAAAATATAATATAATAATATTGGTTTAGATATTTAAGGTCGGACATATTATCAAAAATAGTTTTGGCTAGTTTTGAATATGTAATAAATTTTTCTATTTCCAATAAAGAAACAAGGTTTAAATAAGATTATTGGCAGCGCTCAGTGACATACTTTTTATTCTCCGTTACTACAGCAACATACGCTGCCCGATCCGCGTTTGCGATGACAGCCGCGTCATCGGGTACTCCTTTCCCATGCTTTTTTCCGTGTGCTAATGTAGGTGAACTACGAGCTTGTGTGCGTGCGTTTCGGAGCGCTTGTGTGAAGTTGCCGCACTCTCGTTCACTCTGTTACTAGTATGTATATAATTTAAGGGTGCGCCGTCCGTAAGTGACAAGTGTCATATGTTTTATTTGAAATGTCGTCGTCCATATTTATTGATGCCGCGCGGCCATACTAATTTCGTATGGGGAATTTGAGGTGCTTAATAAAAAATAATTATTTAAATAACCACTTGATGAATCGAAAATGTAGTCTAGCAATTTGTAGTTTATCCATTGATGATTGTTTAGACAAAATCAGAGGTACAATAATTTAGATAAACCATAAGAAATCTACTAAACGCCGCCACTCGTTTTCATGATTTTCGCCCAACTTTAAATGATATTGTAGAAAAAACTATAGCGTGTTATGAATTTATGGTTCTGACAAATTGTAAACACGTTCCCTATGATACTAAATATATATTTTGTTCATTTATTACGATAGTATTTTCAATTATATCTACTTAACCGTAACTGCATTTTTGTAATTTTTTTTGTCGGCGCACCCTTAACAATATTGTATACCGTGTGTCTTATGCAAATGAATATATTAGTATTTGTTGTGAAATGAAATGAAATGAAATATATTTAATTTGCGCTTGAGAAAGGTACATTTTTGGTCTTATTCTAGTTTTCTTCTCTTTCTCAGCTGACAATGTAGCATGCAAATAATTTTAAATAACAATTTTATGTGTAGGGCATCGACGAGCTGCCGGCGCAGGTGTCGTCGCTGCTGCGGCTGGCGACGCGCGTGCCGCCGGTGGCGCGCGCCGCGCTCGGCTGGGGGCTGTGCGCGCTCGGGGCGCTGCTCATACTGCTCGCCGTCACCTGCCTCATACGGTGAGCGACGCCCTCATCGAATAAAGCTAGGGCTTGTGATGTTGTGACGCGGAGGTTGAAATAGATACGACGAGTGTTGGTTCTTAACTGATTTTATTTAAAAAATTCTACTTTTATACTGTTTCTAAACAAAGGAATATATTAAAGTAATTAATAGTAACAAAAATTTTAACAAAAAAAAAACCGACTCCAAAAAATTTTACTGATAAAATTGCACTAAAAAGTAAAAAATAAGCGTTAGACTTATATAGACAATAACTTTATTAAGAAAATATATATAGGTACAATTATTGTTATTTTTGGGGCCGGTGCCAGCCAACGAAGTTTTTGAAGCCGGTGCCAGTCCGCGTTTGTAGTCAAAATTTCATGCATAAGATTGAATGTACTATTATGATTATAATATAGTATGTCGTTAAATGTTTAGGTATATTAAAGTTACCTTGGCTGGCACCGACTCCAAAAGTAACAATAATTGTACCTATATATTTTCTTAATAAAGTTATTGTCTGTATAAGTCTAACGCTTATTTTTTACTTTTTAGTGCAATTTTATCAGTAAAATTTTTTGGAGTCGGTTTTTTTTTTTGTTAAAATTTTTGTTTATTTTTCGCTTTTTAGTGATTCGTTTCGATCTATTTATCAAAAGCAAATATGGGTAGACCTACTAAACACGCTGCTCGTATACGGAGACAGCGCCGTTTAAATGAGACAAGCGAAGAAAACGAGAAACGCCTATCTCAAAGTAGGAAATCAAAAACTGAGTTCCGGTGTCTGTCTTCTTTTGCTTCGTCATAGTCGCTTAACTATCTTAATCGAGATATTTTATCGCCACCAGTGAAATACTTATCATTGAGGAGTTCCGATAGCAATCTGTGGTCTTTTTATCAGTTACACTTCATCAAATGATACTTTCTGAATGCAAATGCTTGACTTATTTTTGAAAATACCAAAATCGCGATAGGTATGCCTACAATATTCGAGGAGTTCCCTCGATTCCTTGAGGATCCCATCATCAGAACTGGACCAAATTAAAATGGGACCACACGGGAAGCACCAGCTTTCAAATAAAGAAAGAATCATCAAAATCGGTTCACTCAGTCGAAAGTTCTGAGGTAAAAAACATAAAAAAAAAAAAAAAAAAAAAAATACAGTCGAATTGATAACCTCCTCCTTTTTTTGAAGTCGGTTAAAAATGGACTTTGTTCAATCATATGACAATAAAAAAAAATAAAAAAAATCTTTTATTTTCAGACCATTGTGATCCATAGATTATTAGTCTATTAGTAACAGTATAACTTAAAGACTATGTTAGTATACACAAAATGATTAAAAGTAATTAATTAATTAAAAGTAGTTGACGCCCCAATTGGTAGGCTCGAATCGAACCTTTGCCACATGTAGCTCGGTGAACCTGCCAACCAAGACTGAATCCAGTCGTTCCCCCACCATCCTCAAGACTCTGTTCGAGCTCCGCCGCACCCTGTTCACCAGCGAAGCAACCTTTTTACGCATTAACGCGTAAAAGTCATCCACACTGGCAAACATACCCGACGCACTACAGTAGCGTGGGAGCCGGAACAGAGCCCTGAAGACAATACGTGCTATTTCAAGGTTACATGATTTGTGTAATTAATTTATATGGAACATAATGTTGAGTTACAATATTATGTGTGAGTCATTTCCATATGATGTTATGTGGCGCACTCCACTACAGGGCTGCCATCAGCTAAATTACGGACCCCGGACAAAAACTTCCAAATCCAGGGCATTTGGGTGAAATAAAAAAAAATCCCCGGACTCCCTCGAAAACAAAATTACAATAAAATGAAAACATACCTAGTTATCATATTTTTATATATTTATAAAAAATCAACTTAATTGACTATAGGGGGGGGGTGTCACGACACGCGAGACTCACGAGCGCATGGATATATTTTCCGCACCGGAACTTAACTAAACTATGAAATGCTGTAATTTATTGCTAATCATTCCATTCTATCAAGTTAATCGGATTTCCCCTGACATAAAAAATGCCCGGGTTTACCCGGACGCTCCCCGGGCGCCCTCCAAACTAGGACAAATCCGGGGAAACCCGGACGGATGGCAGCCCTATCTAAAGCCCGTCACAGACTTAACCCTTAAATGCATAGTGATGTAGAAATACATCAATACATATTTATGTAATAAAAATTAAAATATATTTAATATACTATTATATTTGTATTAAAATAATTATTTAGAATATACTCTGTGATTAAAACATGTTTTTTTTTAAATATTATAATATAAATTTTTTCTTAAATTTAACATCATAGACGAGGCAGTTTTGACTGAAACCTCTTTAGATACGAAAATGCAACCTTTTTTTAAACAATAAATAAAAATACTTCCATATTTTGACAAAGTTGGACACTTCTTGCATTACACACCTGCACTAAACACACGAAATTCAAAATTCAAATTCAAAAAATCATTTATTCAGTTTAGGCTACAAGTAGCTCTTGTGAATGTCGCTATGACATCGGTTCGTAAGTCTACTCTGGGCGGGAGATCTTGTACTGAGAAGAACCGGCAAGAAACTCAGCAAGTGTCCAGCTCTTTTCTCCCTTACAGCGTCAAAAAAAAATATTGAAAAATGTCCGATCATAGCAGGACACTTTCCATTACAAATAAACACAAAAAATATAGAAGACAACCACAATATGGAAAAAAAAATAAACAAATCTAAGTTATTATAGTATATTTATATATAGTAAATTTACATCCGGTAAAAATTTCAATTTCCACAATGTCTTACAGTACCACTACAGTACTCTAATAAAAGTCAAAAATTGTTTAAGAAATACAAAGTCAAACTATAGTAATTAATACTAACAATAAGATAAGTATGCAAGAGCAGACCAGCCTCCACAGGCGGCACCCGTTCACGAGTATGACATATGAAGCAGCCATCGCTTCGCTCAACCATATTTTGACCATTGAAATTGATGATGCAGAGTTCCTATAGTATTTGTTAAGCTTAGCATTGGTGTGAGTAATAGATTTTTTCCGCAAAAAATAATGCTAGCACACGGATTTTTTTTTTCATTTTCTCCTCAAATCACGCGGTAGTCTGCTATCAATGGGTGTCAAACACAAACTAAATGACGCAGCTTGTTCATATTTTGACAGGAGTCAACTGACAGAAGCCTGTTGACAGGAGCAGTGTTGCCCTTTCAGTTAAGAGGCAGGAAATTCAAAAGGTCACGGACTAATCACTGGCTAAATGTGCTAATCGCACGAAGCCATCAACTGCGTGCAAACTCCATTCACACATTTAAAGAGCTTGTGAAAAAATTCTACCTTTCCGATTAACCCTGTCCTGCTGCAATACTGCCATATCCGCTACTTTCCTACCTGAGACTACTATTATGTATAAGTAGGTTTATTTAATATTTATATACATATTTATTATTATCATCATTATTATTATTATTATTTTGCTTCATTTATAAAATACACATTATTCTAGTATGTTTTAATAGTTTCACCTCTGATCTTACAGTTTATTAGCTCTCTCCATCCGACTGGTTGTCTGGAAGAAATCGCTTAAAAGCGATAAGACCGCCAAATTGTAACTTTGTAAATTATTATTTTTTCCTTTTCATGATTTTGTTTTATAGTGTTGCAATTAAAGTATTATCTATCTATCTATCTAAAGAAAAAAAAGTAGGGTTCCGAAGTATTTGCTCCTACGATGTGCACGGGAAGTTAGGCGGCTGATATATTATTTCAAGTCCCCAGACCAGCATGGAACTGTTGATATTAACTAATCTTATCTTATCTCATCTATCAACAGGTCGTCGCACCGGCAAAGCACACTGAGGCTTGAAGGGCATGCGGTGGCAAAACCTCCGCCGGCCAAGACGCCGAGCAAGGAGAACGGCTACGAGCTCAACAGCAGGAGATAACTAAAGATACGCGACACATGTAACGTTAGAAGTGCTGTCCGATACAGTCAATAATTAGTTGACTTCATAATTGACTGACTTCAGAATTGTAAGACTTCAATGTAATTAATTTTGTCGTACTAATATCAGAGTGCTTTGTGCGTGGTTTTATTACCTTAACGAAAACGTAATTTTGTATGGTTTTGTGACAAACTAGGAGACTTCTTATTTGTGTTAACGTTAATTGAATGGTAAATAAAACTCTAGCCACCTAGTAGTCCTGTTGGAGACAGTAGTTAATTTAATTAAATATGCAGTTGACTTTAGTTAACTTAAACTTGAATATGTTTTGACAATTTTAGACTTCAATGAAATGAAATTGTCATTTCTTTTCAGCAGTCCTGTCTGAACCAATAATTGAATTCAATAACGAATTAAAGTTGACTTCAACAATTTCAAAGGACTTTAATGAGTAAACGGCTGGTTTCAATTGAAATAAAAGACTGTATTATCAACGAAAGTGTTTTACATTATATAAATATTATTATTAATTAAATTTACACAACTCTTAAGTGCTAAAATATAATAGGGAATTGATGTGCCAGCTTGTTACTTATTGAAGTACGTTTGTGTAGTTCCACTGGTTCTAAGAGTGGGTGCGACTTAATTTGCGCATCCGCCTGTGGCACTAATGTTAGTGATTCCGAAATATCGATAGTCCTGCTATCGGTAGATACCTATCGAGCTTATCACTAACTAATATATCTTGTGTACTTGATCCGTATAAATGACGTTTATAATATTTAAATTAATTGTAATGTAATTTTAATTTAACTTTCAATAGGTACACTTTGAGAAAACCATATGTAGGTAGGTACCTACTTATTTAGTTTTCTACTATCATCATCACAATTTTATGTCTTTGAAGTCAGTCAAGAGTCAAAACGATACAGTTCGGAGACCGCTCAATGCGCTGTACTAAGACATTGAAATATTATCTTCTAAGTTAATTAAAGACTTGTTCTTTTATAGTTCCAAAATGAAAATTGGAAGAGCAGTAATGATTATTTGAGACTGCTTTTCTGAGAAGCTACGGCAAAATCGATTCTATTTATCGTCTTTCCTACTTAATTCATCGTTTATTAAATATCAGATATGGAAAAGAAAATACTTAATACAAAATGATTTGATGATCCCAAACACTTTGTGTTTATGCGATTTGATTTGTGACCTGCCTACCATTATCAAAAATAGGATAACCTTAACAATCGTTAGAAACTTCACATCATACTTAATTTAAATTATATTTACTTGGTTTTTGCTTTCCTTTTCAATCCTATCAAGAACTTGCTTAAATTTCATAAAAAAGTAATGCGTCGCACGAATGGTTACAATGTTATAACCAATAAGTAATAACTTTGTATCTATCGACTAATTGCGCGTTTCCTTTTCTAGTTTCACTCGCGTACCCATTAAAGTAGGTATGTAAATTGAATAGTTGATAAAAACTGACTTGTGTTTACAGACATTATAATTGATTTATTGTAAATAAACACTAAGGTAATGTAGACGACATCGCTTACCCTATTTTTTCAGAGTTGGGATTTAAAAGTAACTTTTTGTGTTATGTTGCGACAATGCATTTCACGAAGACTTACTTTTGAGAATTAAAATAATATCGTGAACAATTTTTATTTTTACGCTGTCTAACTGTATAGGCTCCGTTTCTGCAAATAAATTGTAATTTTATTGGCATTTCTCCTTATGTTATCAACCGTATACCACCTTAAATGCTACTATTATTAATTCTTAAGTCTTACGTTTATGATAGTACTATCGTATTGTTTCCAATGTTTAAAAAATCAAATATATTTGTTATTTGAACAAATTATTATAATTGTAAATTGACATTGTAAAGATTTGTTTTGTTTTAAAAGATGGTTTTAATTCTTTGAATGTGACTGTTTATTTTTAATACTGTAAATATGAATTGTATTTTGAACTCTATCTCCTTGGGCTTAGGGATGCCATCTATTCGTTTGTTCAATGACGAATTAATATAATAAATGAAACTATTTTTTAATTATATTACCGATAGCTACTAGTCTTATGTGGGTCCGTCCATAGGTATTGTAGGATTTTTAACACATTTTTTTATAACTTTTTCCTAGTTTATACTTTCTTGAGGAACGGTATTTTAATCTTAAGTCATTAATGTATACTCGTACTAGAATTTTATTTTAAAACTTGAAGAATATTTCTTCCCTACCATTTTTACGAATTCGAAATAATTTTCCTTGTCTTCCAAAGTATGACTTCTAGTTGCTAGTACGCCTATACAAATTTTACGTTACCACAAGAATATATTTTTTCTTCCAGAGAAAAGTTTATTATAGCGAAATTAAGAATGTAGTAAAAACAATTTATTATTACCAGAATTATTAACAGTTAAACCGGTATTGCAGTCTCTCAAATATAAATGACGGACTTCAACTAACTTCAACTAGATAAAGTCACCCATTTATTTAGAAATAAATATACGTACGTTCAATTTCTTGTCTCTCTTTTCTTTTACTGTATGCTATAATAAAATGATATTTGAATATACATCACATATTACTATAATGTTATATTAATTACCAACATTCCATTAATAAGTCTCATTCCAAACTTTTAAATTAGAAGGAGCGAAGAGATCTTATTAAACGCTGGATATTCCTAAAGGTGCTTCCTTCAGACCAAGTTTCTCATTTATAAAAATCTGCCGCTGCGTTCTTTGAGGTGCTATTTTAAAATATTTGGTTTGTAATGTAATTCTTTTAAAAAAACAACGATTATTATTATTATGGAAAATGTTAAAAGACATTTTGTTTAAATCACGTATCTATGTATAAGTACTTAAAGATATATTTCGAACTACATAATCGAACGACGTGAGATTTTGTGTGTATATTTTTATTGTGCGCACGGTACGCGCCTGTTTTGCTCAAACTCAATTCGATGCATCACTTTGTATAATTGTATGAGGAGCATTGTTTGTAAATAAATAAAGGTGTAAGTTTTAACAATCGTTTCACTTATTTATTTTTTTACTGTATTTATAGCGTTATACGCCCGTTTATCCTTTTTTCGATCAGATCCGAACCCCTTGGAGAAACTAGTGGGGTAGGTACCCTTTAAGTTTCTCGCCGCCCCCAAAACAGTCAGGTGACGGTGGAAAGACCTTTGAGACCAACAGCCAACTTTATGTCCCATATCCTTTGGAATTATTCCCGAGACACTTTTAATAAAACTGCGCTTTTATTCCTGTAAGATACACTTTTTTAAACGCTACCAATTGGTCCTCTTAGATACACTTTTAGGTAGGTACTGTTGTGTATAAAATAATTGCTGAAGATAAATAATTTGAATGTAAATCACAGGCACAAACAATCTTTTACATACATTTTGCACTAGATTTAATATTTCCAACATAAAGTACCATAACTATGTAGGAGATCACTTATTAACCTTTTTACCGCCAACAACTTCTATAGAAGTTCGAGATTTTCGTGCCGGCCACGCCAGCACTTCTATAGAAGTTCTTCTTTGTACCTACCTACTTTATTAAAATACATTTATACGTTGGCGTACAGCGGGACATCGCGTGCAGGATAGTTGGGCAGTGCAAAGGTTAATATAAAAGAATATTATTATAATCTTTGCTATATGTATGTGTATTTGAAAGACTATATTATTTTTTTATATCCATAAGCAATCTCCTGCATAGTTATGGTAGCCTGGTACTTTATGTTGGAAATATTAAATCTAGTGCACTAAAAATATTTTTATTTAGTTTTTTTTTCCATCTAAAAACAGTTCTATTTAGGTGTTCAAGCCGAAAGTGTATCTCTGGGGTATAAAAGCTTTAATTTTGGTTAATTATGATTTATTTATTTTTCCTTTTCATCTAAAACACATTTCTATTTAAGTGTCCAAGCCGAATGTGTATCTTACAGGAATAAAAGCGCAGTTTTATTAAAAGTGTATCTACGGGGAAAGTGTATCTCTGGGGAATAATTCATCCTGTGATGGTTTTACCAACGCAAAAACTATTGCGGGCGTACAATTTGCTAAAGTCTCTTTACAATCGGATGAATAGTTTACTAAAACAAATAGCCAGATAAAGTAATGATGCTGGTGGTTGTCTAGTGGTCGAAATTCGACCGTAACTCACAAAATACCTACCTACGTATATTTACAGTCGGCGGCAGATCAACCTACCCAAACCTGTCAAATTTCTCCAATAAATATTGATCCTTATAGCCAAACAATAAAGTTCAAAATTGATTGTAGAAATTTTACAGTTTTGGGTAGGTTGATCTGCCGCCGTGTGTATGTGTATGTTTGTTTTATTGATGGGTGGGTAGAACTTCGCTTTGCTTGATTTAAGCATAGGCGAAGTCCCGATGACAGATCTGTGGCGGTAGCCAAAGTTACATTAAGAAAACGATAGCGAAGTTCGAAAAGAATAAAATTTATGGGATTGACATAAGATTGACCACGTAATTTAGCGCGGCTTATTTTTATTATTTTCAAACTTCGCTATCGTTTTCTTAATGTTACTTTGACTAAGCCTACTGAAGACTATAAAATATATACAATAACACAATAAATTCTTCACAAATAACTTTCTAAAGTGAGATCCCAAGGCCGCCAGACCTTAACCATTTTACCGCCAACAACTTCTATAGAAGTTCGAGATTTTCGTGCCGTCCACGCCAGCACTTCTATAGAAGTTCTTCTTTGTACCTACTTTTATTATTAAAATACATTTATACGTTGGCGTACAGCGGGACATCGCGTGCAGGATAGTTGGGCGGTGAAAAGGTTAATAAATAAATAATTTTCTCAAAGACGAAATGTGTTAGTATGTCTTTTTAAGTGTATGCATATCTGCTATCTTGGGTCAATGACCAATTATAATAAAATCATCCTAATCTTCTTCACGTATGATTTTTAATGTAGGTACGTGCGGATAAGAAATGTGTCCGTCTGCTATACATAGATAATACTTTTATTAGATACCACTTAGCTGTTAACTACGACTATTTTTTTTACTGGTGAATACTTGATCTCACCCGATGTTAAGTGATGATAAGACCAATGATGGAAGTGCACTTCACCCGGGATCCTCAACTAATGAGGCACTGGCTATCTTATCTCTAGCTGCCGGAACACAATGCTACAACATCGATGTTAAGGCGACATATTTTGATAAGATGGTGCTAGCCAGGCGGACAAACAACCCCTACTTACAACCAACCAAACCAAGTACCTACACAAACATGTACCCCCGCTGGGAGTCGAACCTGGGACCTCTGGGTCTAAACCGGTGGTCATAACCACTAGACCACAGGGACGGTTACGACTTCGTTCGCAAGACTACATTATCCTATGTAGGAACCTGTTACCGGAACAAAAAGGATCCTATGCCCTAGGTCCCGGATCCCGGGTCATGGTCTGTCAATGTTCAAAATTGCATCTAAATCAGTTCAGCCTTTCTCAAGTGATGCGCTTACTAACAGCATTTCATTAATATTTCATCATCATCATCATCAGCTTATTATATGTCCCACTGATGGGGCACGAGCCTTCCCTATGGATGGATAGGGAGAACGGGCCTTAAACCACAACGCGGGCCCAGTGCGGTGCGGTGGTTGTTAACGACTGCTAATGCAGCCGGGAACAACGGCTTTACGTGCCTTCCGAAGCACGGAGGAGTTCGAGATGAAAAATGTTTGGTCACCCATCCGATGACCGGCCTTTGCGAAAGTAGCTTAACCTCAGCACTCGCAGACCGGGCGCGTTAACCACTGCGCCATCAAGCTCCTTATTTTTATTTACAGATATATGGTACAATCCATCAGCAGTATTAGCGAATAAATAAACAAAGCATAATTCATTATTCAAGATTTATTGAAGTAATGTTTGCGTGAATGTCAATTTATGTTTTCTTCATCTCCTTCTAATAATAGGCGTTAAACATAAGTGAAAGTGTTACTTACTAAACTTTAATAATATTATCTACTAAAGTAGGTACATAAAGTATGTAAAACAAAAGGAAATTAGAACACATCGGCATAATAAATCAATAATAATTTTTAAAGTTACAAGATGATCTTTTATATTAACCCATAAATAACATCATGAAATTACATGTGAACCTCAATTTAATCGGAATTTAAATTAAATTAATTATATAATATACCTAATAAAAAAAATGAAAATTCCTTTTTTAAAACTACATACCTACTGAATTGTATATTATTATGTGTCAACAAAAATATAATTTATGACAACAATATTGAAATAAATGTTATTTCACAAAATATAAGTTAGGCCAAAATATACAAGTAAATATTATTATATTAAAAGTAGTGCGACTGATACCCATAATATTTAGTATACTAGAATATTTTAACTGGATAATAAGTAAGATAAGATTGAATATTGAAGCTCTTTTAGTACAGACGCCCGCGAGCACATCGACGACCTATACAAAACGGTCAAATTTCTTCAATGAATGTTAAATTAAATACTTAAAGTTCAAAGACTATTAAAGAAATTGGACAGCTTGTGGCAGTCTGAGGTGCAGGCATGTATAGTCAACCATGAAATTACTTAATCACTTTTGACAAAAACTTCCATTACAATAAAATTTCGCTAAGGCTCATTGTCAATGATGACAACGTATCTGTCACTTGGTCTTTTAAACAAAAACAGAACTTGTTGTTTTATTATATGCAAACAAAATTCACACATACAATGGTAAAGCAATTTCATTGTCGACTATACATTTCACTAAATTCAACTCTTTAACTGTGTCAATGTAAAAGCTGCAGGATTTACAAAACAAAGACAGCTTCTTAAAACTTATGATCTGAAGTTATCTGAATAGGTGAAGCTAATTAACCTTAAAGCTGGCGACATAATAGATTTGTGAAGGCAAGACATGGCAAGCTAATAACACCAACATACAAGAACTTATTACAATATATTTATCTTAACTTTAGAACAGTTACAAAATATAAATTGAGTAATTTTAAATATTTTTTTACAAAAAAAAAACTGTTTTACTTTTACGTTGTGTTTGATGTAGCTTGTGTTTTTTTTTCAATGCTCAGAATAAATAAATGAATAGAAATAATACATCTTTTTTTTTGTTTTTAATAAAAAATATTTTAATTGTCATATAATTACTAGAAATCAATTTTTTTTTAATTGTTATCATCACTTACTTGCTCAGTTACCAATCTTAATAATAATAATAACAATTAAATACTTATATATATACTAAATATTATTAATATTTAGTTCAAGAGCGACTTTCCGGTGAGAAAAGTATTCGATTATGCTATCTTTCAGTCACATGTGATTTTTTTTAACTTATTTTATCAAAAAAAAAATTAAAGAATATTCCAAAATACTTAAGTCGATATTAGTTGAATTATGAATAATTATACAATAGATTCAAAAATTGCACAACTTAAATGTGGCCGATTATAACCAAAACAAAAGTGTTATTGAATGAATAATAGAATAGATACCTCGAGACGGCGAAAATAATAATAAGTAGTCAGAAACAACACGAAAGCAATATACATATATTTGCAATAAATAATATTGTATAATAAGTCCAGGGACCGAAATGAAGCGGGCTAATTTACTTTAAGTTGCCGACAATACAAGAAATGGTAAAGTTACAAGTAAATAATTAGATGAATTTAAAATAATCAATATTCAGAAAAAATATATTGTAAATACGTAAATTGGAATTGCTAAAAATAAAAAATAAAAGTAATTTAATAATATGTCCTAATACTTATAATTATGGTTATACATAATTTAACAAATTACAATTTGAAAAAAGACAGTGTTGAATTACGGCGAGTTGGGTTGAGCCTCGATAGCATAGTTGGTAGCGCACCTGACCCGTAATGTACTAATACTACTAAGAAGGTAAACTATTTTCGGGATCCGGGATTTCATAAAAATAAATAAACAAAATGTCGGTGGTATTAACCGCCATTTTTTAACAACTTTAGGTAACAATTTACCTAAAGTTGTTTAAAAAAAAGGGCGGTTGGTCAGCGGTTCACTGCATTACGAGCCTATTTAACATTATTTGTATTGAATTTAATTTAATTTAATAGATTGTAATTTTTTTTAATTTTATTTTATTAAGTGTAATTTAATTTAATTCATTTAGTTTTAATATTTGTGTATTTTTATATTAATTGTGTTATTGACCCAAGTTGGTTGAAATAAATTGATTGATTCATTCATTCATTCATTATTTCTTTAATAACTTTGAAAGTTTTGTTCTTATTTTCTTTTATTTATGGCATGTTTTGTGTCTACAGCCGAACACAATTCCGCCAATATAACGCAGGTAGCCAATACACGAAAAGATTCGTATGAATCATCATTCTAATTAATTTCTGACAACTGTCAATAGATAGCTTGTCGTCGGTTTCCGAATTGTAGTCCATTCACTTTAGCGATCAACCTCGGAATAAGTTGTCTCAAAAGTCTCATGAAATCCCGTGTCAGCGTCGAAAGTTATTCAAGGTCAAAGGTAAAAAAAAACAGTTTTTCGCGATTATCTCGGTTTCTAGTGCTCCAATGATGTGAACATCTATTACAAAAATTGTAGAGCATACAATTTACAACAACTTTTAAGACGCCAAAATGAAAGTATATACGAAAATTCAGCTTAATAACTCTCACTCCGAATCTGACCCCTTTTTTAAGCTACAATTACTGGACTATTTGTTGCCTGTATAACGAATAATAATACATAATAATTATGTTACTTAAAATAAACATTCAAGTGTTCACATAATATGTTCACCACATGAACAGACGTTTATGTAAAAAGCAAACTTATAAAATAATATTATAATTAGGAAAAACCTTATTCCCATACTGAAAAAGAAACTCATTAATAAAAAAATATATGAAGAGGTGCCTTTCTTTGAAAACTACATTACATAATAGTTAATTTATTACTGAAAAATAACCCAATTTCACAGTTTCACAAACAAATCATCATTTTTAATGTAAAAAGAATATAAAATATGATAGTGTTAGCATTGAGAAAATAATACATGCATGCTACCAGCATGCTGCAGCGGAATGTTTGCAACCATGACAATCCACAAAAAGAAACGTTAAAACTGACTGTTTAAAATTAATTAGGTCTTAACAAACTGCCCTGTGGTACCCCGAAGCAAATGACTTTAATACCTTTCATCTGCCCATTATTATACACTGCAAGGGACCTAAGCGGTGATTCAGAACCATGCAAGTTGGCATTGTTATCTTCTGATATGGCTTTTTAAGAATGAATTGAATTGTTATTGAAGTACAAATCGGAACGGTATCAAACGCCTTGCCAAGTTCCGAAACATCCCAACATTGGCGTTATGCAAATGATCTTAGTGAGTTACATCCTCTTTTGTGAATTTATTACTATAGTTTTCGGTCGCAAGAATCCCTAATGCATTACAATAAAATGTAAATTAAACTTCATGTTTAAGACCTACTACAACTAAGAAACTTCAAGGTAAGTATAATTGATTTTTGTTTGGAAATATTATTCGAATGATTAAAAAAAATTATAATTTTTATCAAACAGTTTGACAATATAAACTGATTTAAAGCGTATTAAACAAGCATTTGAAAAGTCAATTGGGACACCTAAGTTTTTGTCGCTCAGTTGGAAGAGCTGTTATTTATGAGCATTTAAAACTTCGATCAATAATTTATTAGACTCCCGAGCACTCATGCTTGAAAAAAACGGTACGTGACTTTGGGGTCACGGAGCTACAATAACGTTTGCGGTATATTTTGCAACCCTAATTTAATCTTTATATTTAAGATTTAAGGTTCACAGTAAGCTGAAGTTGTTGATACTATTCAATGTTTTCAGATTTTGTTATTCGCAATTTAAATGTATAGGTATGAGCAAACAGAACCACCTTCAACCTTAATTTTTGTTCCGGGCCCTTTATCTAGTTCATAATTGATCGAAGATTTAAAAGCATAAAATGAGATGTATTAGGTCCTTACCTATGAAATTGACATTTTGTATGAATATTTTTTATATGTCGTCGCAAGCGAATTCTTAGCGATAGGCGATACGTAGATATTAAGCTTCAGTCATTGTTTATGGAAATAAGGTTCCTGATTGGTCAAACTGTTAATACTGTGAACACCGTGTGGTTGTGCTAGCATCGCACATCACTCGTGAGTAGAGTCGATCGCGGCCGCCCGGGCATTGAGTCCGAGACCCTCTCGCGGTCCACACACGCGGCGCGCATCGGAACTGCTAAGTTCACTTAGAATAGACTATCAGTGTACAATAGTGATTAATTATAGGAAGAGACATTAAAATTAGTTAGTGAGTTAATAGCTGTTATTTGGGTGACTAATGTAAACTATTATTAGAATAATTAAACTGTGTGTGTAAAATTAAGTAGTGTGTTGTTTAATTGAGACTATGGAGGACCTACCAAGAGACAATGGCGAAAACGCGCCCCACGTTAGTTTACCGTCTGCTACGAGATATATATTTTTCATACTAACGTTTTTTTAAATTTTCTTAGCATCTATTTATGTCAACACTATAAAAATTTTAGAGTAGTGTGTTTGTTTCACTAGCTAAATATAGCAGACATTAAAAAGAAACAAAATCAAGTCCCTTCAAAGCTACAACGAAACAAAAGGACATTTCCGTGAACAAAAAAGTAGTCAATTAAAAAAAATTGGGCAATAAAGACACAAAATTAATAATCATTGTTATTACTGAAGCCTAAGTAACATAGTCCTAATAAAAGGTGTATAATAATAATAACAACCGGTATTGACTTTTAGAAGTAATACACCTATTAATAAACGAGAAAGAAACGTTAATTTCATAGGTAAGGACCTAATATAATGATGATGAATAATACAATACAGTGATGCATGTAGCTATTAAGTTAATCTCAGCCAAAGCATGCCTCAAGTGTTATGTAAATGAATATCATAGTAGCATCAGTGCTCAACACAGTTTTCGTCAACAAAATAAATTTTACGGAATGACATGGTCTGTATTCGATGTTCCTAAACACTGTTGGTGACCCCTATTTTTAGTGATTAAAGGTAAAAAAAGCATCGATAACTTGTTCCTGTCGACTACTGTAAGTCATTGGCTCACTGAATTTTATAATAAACTACTTCTATCCAAGTAAATTTTCTTAAATTCTTTATTAGAACAAAGAAAGACAGAATGAAAAGACACAGTAAAAAAATACCTAAACTAACCATTTTCAGATCTTTTTGTGTTTAGAATTATTATAAATAAATTTGTTTTAATAGTTGGTGTTTTTGATCGTTAGCTTACTTTTATTTTACCTGTCATCAGAATAATATTTTACTACTTACTGTATCCAATTAATTGTTACTTTTCATTATACTCAGTAAGTTAAATAATTAAAAAAAATATATTTTATCCATTTTAGTATGTGTTATCATTATAAAGATTTACAGTTTTTCAGTTATTATTATTTTAAAAAAACAATTTCTAAAATATGTCAATGAAATGGATGGTTAATTAATGAAATTAAGTATTTTAAAATTATAAATGTTGCCTGTTGAAATTTTCATTTTAGACGGCCATCTTCGTCAATTATTTAATTCCCACCTTGTATACGCAAAATAAACCAGCATTTGTTTCAAAAATAATAAATATGTCATTGAATTCGACCTGTTGACGATTCAAATCACCAACATTAAGTAAACATATACAAAAAAGCAACTACTTCAATTGTTAATCATTGACAACTTTTTTTCTTGGGAATACCTTCACTTGCATCAACTTCAGACGAAACGTCTGGAATTCTTACTCGTTTTATATTCCTCACAAAGTGTTTAGCATGATCTGTATTTACTGTCACCATAGATGCTCTTGTCACATTAATTGTGGCATTTGATACATCACTAGTCCGTGTTACATGCGGTATTTCAAATCGAGCGTTTCCTACTCTATCTACTTTAGATAAATCTATTAAAATTGGCTCTTTCACTTTTGAACTAATGGTAATATTATTAGATGTTATAACAGTACCAGGTCCTTGCGTTACAGATCTTGTTTTTGAACTATCTGCAGTTATAGGTTTTAACGTAAACGGAACTTTTTGTATTACACTAGTTTTATCATGTTTTATTTTAGATTTGGAGTCTGCAATAGGCACTGTCGATTTTAAGTTAGAACCTGTAAAATTTTCAACGAAACATTTAAACGAATTCATGTAATTACTTTTCACGTCACTCTCTTTCTTAACATTTAACGGTTTTAGTAATATCTCCTTAGTTTTAGCATCAAAGTGTAGTTTCTTATCTGCGATTACAGACCTTACCTTCTTCATACGTTTCAGTACGGGACTATTTCTTTCTATTTTGATATTCTCCAATATAACAGGACTGTTTTCTATATTCATAATTGGATTAATTATAGGTTTCTCTTTTTGGTTTGTTACTATATTTTTGACGTCGAGTTTTCCATCGTTACCCTTGATCAGCATAAAAGCGTTGCAGGTTTTAGTCGTACTTTTGATATTCTTAATTGGATTAATTATAGGTTTCTCTTCTTGCTTTGTTACTATATCTTTGACGTCGAGTTTTCCATCGTTACCCTTGATCAGCATAAAAGCGTTGCGGGTTTTAGACGTACTAGGTGTTACGCCATCGAAACAATTTCTGGACGTCATCTTGTTAGCTATAAGCATTGAGCATTCGCCAATATTCAAGTCTGTGAGAACAGTGTTGACATTGGAGCCTGAGTGGTTATCTATAGCTGGATCTGCGCCATTTTCGACTAATAACTCAATAGTCTTCTTGAATTCCGCAGATATCTTGGATTTGTTGCCGCGATCTGTGGAAAAGGCATTGGCCTTTATAACACCCGGAATCCTTAACTACTGAGGCTCTGGCTATCTTATCTCCAGCTGCCGGAACACAACAATGCTACAAACATTAACGTTATGGCGACATATTTAGATAAGATGGTGGTAGCTAGCCAGGCGGAGGTTAAACCATCGGTCTTAAACCCAGAGATATCAGGTTCAATTACAAGCGGCGGGACAAAATTATTATTAATATTTTACTTGGGTTAGATTATTCTACTAATTATCGCCATAACATCAATGTTTGTAGCATTGTTGTGTTCAGCAGCTAGGGACAAGATTGAGGAGCTAGTGACAACTGAGGGAGGGAGAGACCGGATTTTAACCGTCTTTGTGGTCTTGTGGTTAAGACCACTGGTTTAGACCTCTGGGTCCCGGGTTCGATTTTTAGCGGGTACATGTTTGTGTACTCGGTTTGGTTGGTGGTAGGGCTTGTTTGTCCGCCAGGGTAGCTACCACCATCTTATCTAAATATGTCGAACCAGTGCCTCAGTAGTTGACGATTCCGTGTGAAGTGCGCTTCCACCTTCGGGCTTATCGTCACTTAACAACAGGTGACATAATGAAGGTCATGCTCCTTCGCTTGCGTGCTTTATAACTCGCTCAACGAGGCTTCTTTATTAATAGTTGATAGCAGTCACTTCACATTTTGGTATCACATACAACCTTCATACAGTACCATAGAGTCCCATACAAACTTCAGATCTCTAAATCTTTTAAACCAATAAGCCAATTTTAATGAATATTCTACTCGTCTGCTTAGGGCGACACATTGGAGATTTACGTTGCGGGGATCTTGATTTTTCCCAACAATTACAAAATATATGAAAATGATATTTGATGACATGATTTTTCATTTAATTGACTTCATTTTGCTAGTTGGTAGAAACACGATTTGTCAACTTTTATAACAGAGAAAAAAATATCAAAGTAACCTCTTTTAAAACATAGATTTGCATTTTACAGGCTAACCAGACCGATTTACGCATCTAAATTTTCTTAGTAGATTAGTCTTAACACACACTTCAATATGCTAGTTCATTTTTTTAAATAATTTGTAGTTTTAATTTGAAGGAAAAAAAATTGTTTTTCTTATGGTACAGGGCGCAATCGCTCGGTATTAGATTAATTGTTTAGCGGAGCGTCGCCTTAAAAGAAAAACAGAGATGTTGACATTTAAAAAAACTGTTTTATAACTGAATTCATGTATTTGTAATTCATGTTTAGCACATTAAATCTTGTAACATCTTTTAATACCATGTTCTATGCAAATAAAGATTTATTATTATTATTATTATAAAGAAAATTTCAAATCTCATCATCTCATCAAATCATCATTATCATCATCATAATCAGCTCGTATCAGTCCACTGCTGGACATAGGGCAGCCCAATGCATTTTACTGAGCCAAAAATCAATCAGTCTGCAAATCTTTTTATTTGTTTCCAATTAACTGTCAGCATCTCTGTACGTATTTCTCTTAAATATAGGAAGTTTCATTAAATCAGCTTATTGGTTTGAAAGCATTAGAGCATATGAAGTTTGAATGGAAGATTGTATGAGACTCTATGGTACTGCATGAAGTTTGTATGGGAGACTGTTTGGTACTGTATGTACTGTATGACAATTTGTATAGGAAACTGTATGAAGTTTGTATAGGACTGTATGGTACTGTATGAAGTTTGTATGGGAGAGTAACTCACGGCTCGAGTCTAAGCACGCCCCAGCGACGGCGAAGTATAAAGCGGTGTTCCCACTATTGGAGTTCTGTACGTTGATCGTGTCGGGCGCAGTGTGTATGAGAGTCTCCACGTTCTCGAAGTTAGCCAGCTTGCAAGCGACCATGAGTGGAGTGTTGCCTAAAAAGAGAAAAATATAGCGTGTTTTCATCTATTTATTAATTTACTAGCGGTCGCTCGCGGTTTCACCCGCGTGGTTCCCGTTCCCGTGGGAATATCGGGATAAAAAGTATCCTATGTTTTAAACCAGGTTATAAACTATCTGTATGCCGAATTTCATCCAAATCCATCCATCCGTTGCAGCGTGAAGAAGCAACAAATATACACACATACATACATACACACATACAGAAAAAAATTAAACGCCCACCCAACCCAGCCAGGAATCGAACCTGGGTCTGCGGAAGTTTCGGAAGTCTTGGGTTTGCGGAAGACCCAGGTTCAATTCCTGGCTGGGTCCGGTGGGCGTTTAATTTTTACACTGTATTTCATAAAAATTTATAAATATTTAATTTAGCTTCAGTGCAGCAATTAGCACTTGAAAATGAAAAGTAAAAATTTTAATTGACAAATATTATAAAATAACACAATTTGAAAAAATCGGATGTTGATGACGTAGGTAGTTGTCGACATTGAATGGGGCTCCTTTGGCTTACAGAGTAAGAGTAGATAGTGTTGATAAATTTCGGCACAAAACCACGTTTGCAAAAAGGCAACCCGGCGCATGTCATGGGGCGCGGATTCGAATTCCGCACGTGGGAACTTTTATGTAACTACCCGAACATAATCGATTAATCGATAACGTTCGAGTGTGATTAATTAAGGGATTTCCCTCATATCAAGTAGGTAATCAATAAGGAATTACCGTAAAGATACTACATGTCCAGTTTAAAAAAAATACTCGTTTTCGCTATTTTTTATAAAACTTGTCATGGTGGCTTTGAAAAGGCGTTTTTTGTATTCAAGTAATAAAATGTAAAATAATTGTAATTAAGCCATTACCCGCAATTTATTGTAATGATGACTTGATTTCAATGTAGGAGACTTTACCCAGCAGTGGGCAATTTCCTTTTACTCTACTTTAAAATAATGACAGCAGTTTATAAAATATAAAAAAGTATAATTCACAAATTCTCACCATCATTATCAAACATGGTAGCGATCTTCTTGAGCAAATATTTGGACAAATACTCTATTGGCTTCGTCGCCAACTCTGGTTTCCATAGCTCCTCATTTTCCCGTAATATTTTCCTAAAAAAAAAACATTAATAAAAATAATTTTATTTAAAAAAATGTTTAAATGGAAAACACTTTATACACACACACACACACACGCACGCACGCACGCACGCACGCACGCACGCACGCACGCACGCACGCACGCACGCACGCACGCACGCACGCACGCACGCACGCACGCACGCACGCACGCACGCACGCACGCACGCACGCACGCACGCACGCACGCACGCACGCACGCACGCACGCACGCACGCACGCACGCACAGGGTGTTCGGTAATACTACCTGTATAATCCCTAATATGGCAGCATAAATCCCTGGAAAATTATGAGTATAACTGAAAAGCACCATGTGGCCGTATATTGAGGTTCTTTGTTACTGAGGAGCTCGATGGCGCAGTGGTTAACGCGCCCGGTCTGCGAGTGCTGAGGTTAAGCAACTCTCGCAAAGGCCGGTCATCGGATGGGTGACCAAAAATTTATCATCTCGAGCTCCTCCGTGCTTCGGAAGGCTCGTAAAGCCGTTGGTCCCGGCTGCATTAGCAGTCGTTAACAACCAATCCGCACCAAGCCCGCGTGGTGGTTTATGGCCCGATCTCCCTATCCATCCATAGGGAAGGCTCGTGCTCCAGCAGTGGGGACAAAAATGAGCTGATGATGATGATGTTACTAAGTAACACTGTAAAGTGACAACCCTAGGTCAAGCTGATACGTTGTTCTTGGTCGTCAACCTCATGGTCAAACTTAAGAGCGTTTACGCCGCACACTAGCGCCACTAATGAAAAAAAAACATATCTAGTAATTAGAGATAGAAAATCAAATTATGCTCAACAAACTATCTGAATGAAGTAATTTAGCATTTTTACGTCACCTAATGAACACCTCACATGTTATGGTTTAGTTAAATATGGCGTTATAGTTAAAAGTGGCCGTAACGTCTTATTTAAGGGTGCGCCGTCCGTAAGTGACAAGTGTCATATGTTTTATTTGAAATGTCGTCGTCCATATTTATTTGATGCGGCGCGGCCATACTAATTTTGTATGGGGAATTTAAGGTGCTTAATAAAAAATAATTATTTAAATAACCACTTGATGAATCGAAAATGTAGTCTAGCAATTTGTAGTTTATCCATTGATGATTGTTTAGACAAAATCAGAGGTACAATAATTTAGATAAACTATAAGAAATCTACTAAACGCCGCCACTCGTTTTCATGATTTTCGCCCAACTTTAAATGATATTGTAGAAAAAACTATAGCGTGTTATGAATTTATGGTTCTGACAAATTGTAAACACGTTCCCTATGATACTAAATATATATTTTGTTCATTTAATACGATAGTATTTTCAATTATATCTACTTAACCGTAACTGCATACTACAAACCATAACATGTGAGGTGTTCATTAGGTGACGTAAAAATGCTAAATTACTTCATTCAAATAGTTTGTTGAGCATAATTTGATTTTCTATCTCTAATTAGTAGATATGTTTTTTTTTCATTAGTGGCGCTAGTGTTACGCCGCGTAAACGCTCTTAAACAGAAGTCGAAACATAGCAGGAATAAACAAAAAAAAAATGTTAACAGAACTTAGTAAAAGTAAATCTACGTAATATGATATTGCATGTTATCACAACGTTCTTTATCTTGGTTGCATGGCTATGTTTCGGGAATATACACCTATTACCAAACATCCTATATATACTGATCTAGACCCAAGACACCGTACTCGTAGAACAAGGGTACGAACACCCGGTTCACACGCGCTCCATACCAGGTACAGATATGTACCTGGGCGCCTCTCCCCACCCCCACAGCCCAGTCAACCCGACCCGAGAGGCGCCCTCGAGTAACCGCTCTCGATTCCGATCCGAACCCCACGGAGAATCTAGTAGAGGATGTTGCCATCCCCTCTAGAATGTTTCTGAGAATGTTCTATCACCAACGGCCTGAAGAACCTTAGGGCGGCCATACAGAGGCAGCTTGAAGCAGTCAGGATGCAGCTGGTTCAAGCTGCGACTGCATAGTGGACTAAAGACTTCTATTTACAAATATACATGGAAACTTTTATGCTGACGGCATTTTCAGCTTCACCGGGCTTTTTTGGGGGCGGCGAGAAACTTAAAGCACGTTCCTCAGGCCGTGTGAAACGAATCACCTTCGGAAGTTTTCTAGAGGGAACGGCATCACGTACTAGTGCGTGTCCCCGTGCTCTACTAGATTCTCCGAGGGGATCGGGGAACATGGATCCGCTCAAGCAGTTGCGATTGTTTCGAGCGGTCAGCAGCTCGTTTTTTTTTTTTTCTTTTTTTTATTGTGGCACGCCAAAATGGCCTCACCCTGCCTGATGAAAAGCAGCCAGTGAAGCCTAAGAAGTGAAAGCGTTCATCACAGCGCTACCACGCTATGCCGAACGCTCACACTATGGCGGCCTGCATAAATGCTTTTTCACGCCTCGCTTAAATAACCCGGGACAGAAAGAGGAGGGAAACAAGTGTGCGGGAAGCGCATTCCACATACGGGCAGTTCGGCAAAGGAACGATTGTCCAAACTTTTTGGTACGTGTCTTGATGGTCAGCACGGTATGAGGGTGGCTTCTCAGACCTGCACGCGACGATCTGGAAAGGAATGGAGAGGGAGGAATGAGGTCAAAGAGCTCCTCAGAGCATTCACCGTGGTAAAGGCGGTAGAAAGCACTAAGGGAAGCAATGTCCCTACGTAGCTGTAACGGCTCCAGACTGGTCGTAACGTCATCCTTACCGATAATACGGACAGCACGTCTCTGCAACCTGTCAAGAGCTTCGAGCAAGTACTTGGCGGATCCATCCCAATGATGAGAGCAATACTCCACGCAGGAGCGCACCTGAGTCTTATACAAAAGACAACGTTGCTCAGGCGTGAAGAACCGCTTCACTTTGTTCAGATTCCGAGTTTACGTGAGGCTGTGGTTATGATGCTCTCAATGGCAGGCAGCATGTTGGCATGGCAGCTTCACTACGGCTGCTCTAGCGGTCCGTGTATCTTGAACGTTGGCTATCTTATCTTATCTTAGTGGGGCCTGCTGAGGTTTCCCTCTCTCAGTAACACTCGACCCATCGGGATCTTTTGTGCAACCCCATCCTTTCACTCTTCCTCCTCTGTAAAGATAGATGCCATAAGTTCGGCAGCGTCCTTAAGAGCAAAGTGCCTGAAGTCCTCCGGTTTCGGATAGGCCGACCCCAGGAGTCCCATTCATTTCCTAGCCAGAGAGTCGCAGTCACACAGTAGGTGCTGCATTGACTCCGTTTCCTCTCCACATGCCCTACATAAACTATTTGTTGAGAGGTGCATTCTGTGAAGCACTTGCTAACAGTTCAAGCATCCGTGTAACATAACATTTTTCGGCAATCCTAAAATTGGGTTACGCTGTGTAAAAACAACAGGCGGTCGACAGCAATCTCATTAAAAAACAGAAGCACTTACATCGGCTCCATCTGACAGTGGCTGACCAGCGCCTTCAAATGCCCAGGGTGGTTCTCAGCTGCCAAGTGGAAGCAGGTGCGGTATTCCTCGTCGGTAACCAGGGCATCAGCACCGAAGTGTAGTAACATGGCAGTGCAGGCTGGATTGTCGCCGTATAGGGATATTTGTAGGGCTGTCTGGAAGTGGGGAGAGAGTTATCATTATAAACAAATTGGCTTACAGAGTAAGAGTACATAGTAGATTAATTAGGCCACTGAGCCACAATAGCATAGTTGGTAGTGCACCTGACCCGGCATATCATGTCATGTCATGGGGTGCTGGTTCAAATCCCGCTCGTGGAATTTAATTTTCACTCCTCTACGATCAACCCCTATTTTTTATTTGTTAATTAAAAACTTTAATTTATTTGGCAAGATTTATTTTTTATTTTTTCATGACTTTGAATAAAAAATTTCATATTACTCTTAATTTTCACCTTTATACGATCAACGATTTTTCCATCGCGATTTTTTTGTTTTTTTTATTCTATCCACAGATCCGCAATAGGGTTGCAAGATGGCAATCGAATATAATAATTGTAGTTAAAGTCTTTCAATGTTATTTTATTTCTATTAGACTGCGACAGGCCAATAATTTTTGACAGAACGAAATCTGTTCCTTGGGGCAGCTATTAACATAAAAAAATCTATGTAACTTTGTTTTAGAGAAATAGGGCAGAACAAGGTCTGCCGGGACAGCTAGTAATATTATATATTGGAGTGTATCAAAACGTTCTACCGGTGAGAACTATTTAAGGCATGTTTTTTTTTAATTTATTTTATTTATTATCATAGGAAGACTATCGACTTATGCAATAAATGAATAGCTACAAACTTATAAGTAAAACAGAAAAGTAATTAAAAAGTCTCCACTGTTAGAAACGACTTAAATAACAAAGGAGCAATAATCGCACCAAAGCACAGTTAAGTACTTATAAAAAATGCTTAACGTTAACAATCACGTCAGTAAATTTCGGGTATTTACTCATGTGCTCTATGTAGCATAATGTCGTGCGGTATGTTTATAAAAGTGTATGTGGGTACTTTTATTATTTCAATAAAGTAGTGTAAAACCAACTAGCGTGTGCTTTACTTCATGGTGGCAGCGGTGGCTCAATTAAATATTAATTTATTTGTTATAAAGTGTTATTATATTGTGGCAAATAGTTAATTGCACTGTTTACACTAAAATTATGCAACATGCGCGTCCTCCAGCGGAATTATCACTCGAAGGTGGCCCGGCTAACAGGGCAGAGTCGTGGCGTATTTGGCGGAAGCTATTTGAAGTATTCGTGAAGGCGTCTGGAGTGAGCAAAGAACCGAACGAAGTGAAGGGAGCTAGTTGGTGGATTTAATTATATGTTATAAAAAAAAATTGCATCGAATTTTTTTATCCTTATTTACATACTAAATAATTTAACTTATGAAGAAGCCTTTACTAAGTTGCCTTCTCAATGAAGGTAAGCTGGTATTGAAATGATCAATGTTGAAATTGCTGTCTTTACACTTGTCATTAAAGGTTTTAGTTGCTCTGCAAATAAAACAATTTTGACGATAATTGGTACAAACTTTAGGAAGATAGAAGAGAGAGCTGCTGCGAAAGCATCTAATTGGTATGTAGAACATGATTTTTTTCCAGTAGTCCCGGACAGTCGATCGACGAAGTAACAATTTTTTTTAAACATACATATGCTACTAAGTTACTTATAATAAGTATGCTATAAGTTTTCCTAAAATGAATAAATAAATAAAATAGAATAGAAAACATTTATTAGTGACACAACACACATCATTACATCAAAAATTCAAAAAATAAGTGCCACCAACAGGTGCCCTCTCAGCTCATGATGTCAGGCCTCCTAGTTTATAGGAAAACCTGACGCTGGTCTTCCGCAAACACCTTAGTGTGGGTAGGAGCAACAACCACAAAGCAACAACAATACACGCTTATACATATTACATACACGTATATACACAAAAACTTACACTAATAATACGTCGTAATTTAACATACACAAAGATAGTGCGTCCACATAGTAAAGAGAGCAGTAGGTAACCTTCACACAAACGCGGCCGAGCAACGCACACACATACAATCTCTCACGGACACGCAATCTCGCGACAGCCGCGCGGACTGTTGCGATCTGGGTGCCTAATTTTTATTTTTTTATATATTAGAAGGAGGCAAACGAGCAGGCGGGTCACCTGATGGGAAACAATCACCGCCGCCCGGGTATCCATGGGCGTCATGGGCATGAAGATGTCCTTTGCAAAACCAGAGGAATCACAAATGCCTTTAAGAGCGTTTACGCCGCACAGTAGCGCCGCCAATGAATAAAAAAACATATCTAGTAATTAGAGATAGAAAATCAAATTATGCTCAACAAACTATTTGAATGAAGTAATTAAGCATTTTTACGTCATCTAATGAACACCTGACATGTTGTGGTTTAGTTAAATAAGACGTTACAGCTAAAAACGGCCACTTTTAACCATACCATGCTTTCTAGTGCTAGTGTATTTTAATTTGGTCCAGTTCTGATGATGGAATCCTCAAGGAGTTGAGGGAACTCCTCAAATATTGTAGGCATACCTGTAGCGATTTTGGTATTTTCAGAAATAAGTCGCTTGACTTGACTTGACTATGCTTATTTGCATTCAGAAAGTATCATTTGATGATGTGTAACTGATGAAGAAGACCACAGATTGCCATCGGAACTCCTCAGTGATAAGTATTTCACGGGTGGCAATAAAATATCTCGATTAAGATTGTTAAGCGACTATGACGAAGCAAAAGAAGGCAGGCACCGGAACTCAGTTTTTGATTTCCTACTTTGAGATAGGCGTTTCTCGTTTTCTTCGCTTGTCTCATTTAAACGACGCTGTCTCAAACGAGCAGCGCGTTTAGTAGGTAGTCTACCCATATTCGCTTTTGATAGATAGATCGAAACGAATCACTAAAAAGCGAGAAATAAACAAAAATTTTAACAAAAAAAAAACCGACTCCAAAAAATTTGACTGATAAAATTGCACTGAAAAGTAAAAAATAAGCGTTAGACTTATAAAGACAATAATTTTATTAGGAAAATATATAGGTACAATTATTGTTATTTTTGGAGTCGGTGCCAGCCAAGGTAACTTTAACATAAACATTTAACAACATACTATAGTACACACGGCGGCAGATCATCATCATCTCAGCCAAAGACGTCCACTGCTGGACAAAGGCCTCCCCCAAGGATATGAGGGGTATTTGCCGTAATCGCCACGCTTGGCAGGCGAGTTGGCGATCGCAGTAGGTTGCGGGTAACATCAGAGAGATGCTGCTGCCCATCCTCTGGAATGGTCCCTTAGTCGGCTTTTACGACACCCACAGGAAGAGATGGGGTGGTGCAATTCTTTATCCCCGGCACCACACGGCGGCAGATCAACCTACCCAAAACTGTCAAACTTCTACAATCAATTTTGAACTTAATTGTTTGGTTATAAGGACCAATATTCATTGGAGAAATTTGACAGATTTGGGTAGGTTGATCTGCCGCCGACTGTACATTCAATCTTATGCATGAAATTTTGACTACAAACGCGGACTGGCACCGGCTCCAAAAACTTCGTTGGCTGGCACCGGCTCCGAAAATAACAATAATTGTACTTATTTCCTAATAAAAAAATATTGTCTAACGCTTATTTTTACTTTTTAGTGCAATTTTATCAGTCTATTTCTCCGTGTCCGTGAGCAGACCCACCGTGCGCGCCGGTCGACCGCGGTACGTATGAAGTTTACCTTCTCGGTCTTCATATTTTTTGGTGTCGTTATCATTAAATACTCATATATTTACCGTCGGTATGTGCGTTGATAAGGCTTCCTTGTGATGTTGTTAATTAAAACCTGACATCTATCGCACTAACAATACGCTACTGTTGTAACTCTAAATAATAGGTCCTTACCTATGAAATTGACGTTTTGTATGAAGATTTTTTATGAAATTTTATTTTTCATACTAACGTATTTTTTTAATATTCTTAGCATCTAAGTATTTATGTTAACACTATAAAAATTTTAGAGTAGTGTGTTTGTTTCACTAGCTAAATATAGCAGACATTAAAAAGAAAAAAACTCAAGACCCTTCAAAGCTACAATGAAACAAAAGGTCAATACCGCAAACTAAAAAAAGTAGTCAATTTGAAAAAAAAAATTTGGGCGATAAAGACACAAAATTAATAATCATTGTTATTACTGCAGCCTAAGTAACATAGTCCTAATTAAAGGTGTATAATAATATTAACAACCGGTATTGACTTTTAAAACTTTTAGACCTTTAAAACGTCAATTTCATAGGTAAGGACCTAATATAGGTATTGATATTTGAGATTTTACCGTATTTTAATAATAGTACGGTTTAATTTAAAATTTCAGTATATTTGAGTTATTACAGTATTGTATCAGTAATGCGGTATGTTACATAATAAAACTGCACCCTGAGAGAAGTTAAAGCGCTCGGCTCGATACCCGAAGGTCCCGGGTTCAATTCCCAGGTCGAGCAAAGCGTGTTGATTAAACCAATACTCATCAATTAGCGATGACTTGATTTCAATGAGGCCTTTGCCCAGCAGTGGGACTGTATATAAGCTGTTTTATCCACTACTAGGGAGTGCCCCATCGCGTGACGTGTATTTTATATATTTATAAGTTTATGTACACACATAAAAAGGTAACAAAAATAAAGGTAAAGTAAATGTAGTACAAGGGCGCTGCTTATTTCAGTTCTGAAATATCTTCCAGCAGGCCCGCAAAAGGAAACATTATAAATAGAGGTAGAGATAATGTGTACCTCCTGCAAATTTAAAATAAACTTACTTAAATATTTATAACTAGCTGTGCTCGCGACTTCGTCAGCGTGGAATAGTGACTTTCGGCAACATTTTTAATTTTTTAGGCTCTTTTCCCGTTTTTGCAACATTTTTCACTGATGCTTCGCTCTTATTGGTCGCAGCGTGATGTTATATATCCTAAAGCCTTCCTCGATAAATGGACTATCCAACACAAAAAGAATTATTCAATTCGAACCAGTAGTTCCTGAGATTAGCGCGTTCAAACAAACAAACAAACAAACAAACAAACAAACTCTTCAGCTTTATATATTAGTATAGATACACATACATTTTAGTCGTAATATTAATATTGTATCATCGATATCGTTAAAGTGTATCTCAATTTCCTGTATCTGATAAACACGTTGCTAAAGATAAAAGGTTTCGTGGAAAATTCAGCAGTATTCTACGAATCAGTTAGTAATAAATAAAAAAATCGTATTGAAATTGAAACCACTCTTACGAATACACTCGCGTTTATTTTACACATCAAATAAATTTTTATTATTTATTATATTATTATATTATTATATTATTATTTGACCTAAGCTTGAATTTCTGTAACCCAAAAAAGGGGTTAATAAACTCTCATATAACTCTAAAGTTTACGCGAACACTACACATTTAAATAAAACAACTTTTACGGTTCTACTCGCGTTTATTTTACACATTCGTTTAATTTAACGTTTATTCTTACGTTTCGAACCCTTTGCAGGGTCCGTGGTCACCGGGAGACTGAGGTGTTGGTCGTATCATAACTAATTAAACGCGAGTAGATCCGTAAATGTTTCTTTATTTCAATAAAAACTCAATTGACGGAACAAAATTGTCATTCCCTTACAATTTCTAGTAAATAAAAAAGATTTTGTCAGTTTTATTCTATTTTATTTTTTACAAGCGGCCGCTCGCAGTTTCACCCGCGTGGTTCCCGTTCCCGTGGGAATATCGGGATAAAAGTCCCATCCTATGTGTTAATCCAGGTTATAATCTATCTGTATGCCGAATTTCATCCAAATCCATCCATCCGTTGCAGCGTGAAGAAGGAACAAATATACACACATACATACACACAAACTTTCGCATTTATAATATTAGTGTGATTTTGTATTAAAAGTTTCTCTATTGACTAACGCCCGTTCCCTATATTCTATGTCTATTGTTTTGCTTAGAGTTAGAAATTTGACATAATTTGTATGGAGCTTATGTCAAATTTGTATCTATGGCAAAACAACAGATAGATAAGTTATTGGGAACGGGCGTTACCAGTCACCTACCCAATTATCTGAGGGTTACATAACTAAATCCAGTGATTAGATGAGTTAGTTATTTTAGTTATTAGTTCGAATCCCAGCGAGTGGGTACCAGACTGGCTCGCAACTAGTGGAGGCTTACGACTGACGGTCGACTGACTTTAGGCTGACGGTTGTTGTCAAATGTTTTGAGACTTTAAGAACAACCGTCTTAACTAGCCCAATTTTCACCTCGGGAACAGGAAAATGCCAGACGGAGCCATATCAGGAGAGTACAGCGCTTGGTCGATGACATTCGTCGAGTTTTTGGCTAAAAACTCTTGCACAATGATGGCTTTGTGCGATGGTGCATTATCATGGTGTAAAATCCATTAAATGTCGTTCCATAAATCTGGCCGTTTTCGGCGGATATTCTCTCTCAAACGCCTCATGACACCTAAATAATATTCTGTATTCACCGTTTGTCCCTCTAGAAGAAATTCGTAGTGCACTACACCGCGGCAATCGAAGAAAACTATCAGCATAACTTAACTTTGATTTTCGAGCGGCTTTGACGCGGTTTTTTGGGTTTCGATTCGTTTTCGAGGCGCCATTCTGAAGATTGTTGACTTGTTTGCAAATCGTATTCATAAACCCATGTCTCGTCGCCAGTTATTATGCGGTTCGTGAAGGTGGAATATCAGTTAAAATGCCAGTAACAGTAAATCAGTAAAATCACGAATACAATAGGTTCAAACATAATATGTCAAAAGTCATTATATACTTTTATGTGCGAAAAAGCAAAGACTTCTACACAATTATGCCAAACTTTAACGTTAAAATAACGTTATTTCTTAAGTCAAACTCAATAACGATGTTTAGTTAACCAAACGATTAAAGTGTTTTATTTGTGAGCGCTGCTAATCAGATGCTTAAAATTTAAGCAAATGATTACTTAAGTAATTGCTTAGATGATGATTAAAAATGTTTTATTTGTAAGGCTGTATTTGAGCATTATGTAGTTAAATATTGTTTTGTCAACGTCACACAAACGTCATTTTGAATTTGAGAAAAAGAGACAAAACAATGATTAACTAGAGTTTCACCCGAGTTCTTTCCGTAATAACACGTGTTGTGAGACTCCATTTTAATTTCTATCTACCGTACAATTTAAAAAACACTTGAAATTGGCTAAATGCTAAACGCGAAGCCATTAATTAAGATATAATAATAAATGATTAACTAAATAATGCTTATATAGTTTACTAGCGGCCGCTCGCGGTTTCGCCCGCGTGGTTCCCGTTCCCGTGGGAATATCGGGATAAAAAGTATCCTGTGTGTTAATCCAGGTTATAAACTATCTGTATGCCGAATTTCATCCAAATCCATTCAGTAGTTTTTACGTGAAAGAGTAACAAACATCCATCCATACTTACAAACTTTCGCGTTTATAATATTAATAGGATATGAATAAGGGGGTAAGTCTAAGAAAAGATGTTGAAAAAAAATCCGCGAGCTGTATTCGAACCGGCACCCCACGACATACATCCCAGGTCAGGGTGTACTACCAACTATCCTATCATGGTTCTGCCCAACTAGAATTAATCAACACCATCTACTCTTACTTTGTAAGCCCAAGGAGCCTTATTGTCTAACGCCCGTTCCCAATAATCTATCTATCTGTTGTTTTGCCTGCTATAAATACAAATTTGACATAAGCTCCATACAAATTATGTCAAATTTCTAACTCCAGTAAGCAAAACAACAGACATATAGAACATAGGGAACGGGCGTTAGTCTGTCGCCATAACGACAAATGTTAGTAGTTGCTTTGCGTTAAGGGCTGCCATCCGTCCGGGTTTCCCCGGATTTGTCCTAGTTTGGAGGGTGTCCGGGGAGCGTCCGGGCGGGGTTTCTAAAAATTGTCCGGGTGACGACCGCGGCGCCAATCTATGACAATGACACTATCCATAGATAAGTAATACCTACTACCTACCTCAATATATTATTTATTTCATCCAAACAATATATTATTTATCTTTTTTGCGATAACTCGATAAATCATTTGGCAATGTGTTTATCGTAAAAGAATTGTGTTGGAATTCCACATATTTAGGGCATTACCTTAACTCAATACAATTATTTATTGCGACGGAAATAGCAGCTACTATTTCAAATGTAAGAACATTGAAATTAAGAATATTGAATATCATCATCAGCTCATTTTATGTCCCCACTGCTGGGGCACGAGTAGTGATGGGTCGCGAGAAAATTCTAGAATTCTCGCTGAGAATATTCTCCAATCGGGAATATTCTAGAATTTTCCTTTTAATTGAGAATATTCTCAAATCAAGGAGAATTTAAGAGAATTTAAAATTGGATGAAGATTTTCGTATTTTTATAAAAAACATGTATTCTTTTAGAGGTTTTGAACTACGATGGCAGTATTGTATAAAATAAGTAGGTATCTCTGTTTATTTAGCTAATAATTAGCACAGTACCATCGTTTTTACCGATAACCTTGCGAGTAAAAAATGATTTTAAGTTTCCACCGCAATATTTTTTATGTACAAACGTTTTGTTTAGTCGCGCTAGTAGCGTAGCATGTCTGCGCCCTCTCCCCGCGCCCCGGCCCGCCAGCCACGCACCGCCGCCATTTTGTTTACATCAGTTAATTCCCTGCCGTCTATCAGCCAAAAAAAATTGTCTGATCTCTCATAATTGGAAAATATTTAATAAGTTACAAACTTTTGCCAAGAAAACCGAGGAACCTAATCCAGGTTTGGGTACCTCCGCCATAAGAGAGACAGAACAGCATTTAAACTCTTCGTAGTTTCGTTCACACTGTGTATCGTAAAGTAACCCACTTCGAGAAGAAGTTTTCGTATTTCAGATTACATGTTATTAAAATGTTTTGATACGATTAGTCATTATCATTAAGGTTTTTTCATGTTGATTTTGAAGAATTTGAATTATTTAGAGTTGTTAAATCTTGAGATCTTTATTAAAGGTTATTGTTTGAAAATACTGATGTGTCTATTTTATCGCCAAAATGAATTATTAAATTTTGCAGGAAATTTAAAAAGAACTTACGAGAATTTTCTTCGAAATATTCTCGAGAATATTCTCGCTTAGAAGAATTTAACCTCAGGAAAGACAATAATTTAAATTTTCCGTGTAAAATATTTGTAAATAAAGCAGAAATGCAATCGCAGTTCCATTAAGTTAATCAGATTATTGAGATAGTCATCCAATTCATAAATTCTCTTAAATTCTCTTCCAAAAGAATATTCTCGAGAACTTAACAGCAAAGTTCTCACTGAAAGAACATTCTCGGGAATTTCCCATCACTAGGCACGAGCCTTCCCTATGGATGGATAGGGAGAACGGGCTATAAACCACCATGCGGGTCCAGTGCGGGTTGGTGGTTGTTAACGACTGCTAATGCAGCCGGGACCAACGGCTTTACGTGCCGACGAAGCACGGAGGAGCGAGAGATGATACATATTTGGTTAACCATCCGATGACTGGCCTTTGCGAAAGCTGCTTAACCTCAGCACTCGCAGACCGGGCGCGTTAACCACTGCGCCATCGAGCTAATTACCATATCTGCCGCACAATTTAATAAAGCAGTAATTACAACTTACTGTGTTTGTGATCTGTGTTGTGTTTCCGAAACGAGGTGATCCGACAGAGAACCAAAGTCGTCGACATAGCCCACAGGATTAGCAAGCTGAAGTGGCAGTGGGCCGGCCATATTAGCTGCAGAACCGATAACCGATGGGGTAAACGTGTTCTTGAGTGGAGACCGCGTATCGGCAAACGTAGTGTGGGACGCCTTCAGACTAGGTGGAACGACCATCTTCGCAAGGTGGCTGGCAAGAGCTGGATGAGAGTAGCCGCGGATCGTGCTCAGTGGCGTGCACTTGGAAAGGCCTATGTCCAGCAGTGGACGTGTGTAGGCTGATGATGATGATGATGATGATGTGTTTGTGATTGTGGTATTTGAGGTGCTTAACTTACGATCTATTTTCTCGAAACTGTTCACATGTTCTTTACTGCGTTCATAAATTGCGCGGCAGATATAAAGGAGGACATTTGCTAACTATTGAAACATACTTTCCCTAACTAAAATTTTATTGTTTTGGAGATGGTACATTATTATAGTTTTATAAGATTTTCTCAGTAACTTTTTTTATTCAACGTCCTAATGTATTTTTTTTAGTAGCACATAGACATTTGTGATCAAGTTACGTCGCAACCTTGCTCAATTAAGGATTTAACAAGAAGAAAAAAAAGCAATAATGACGAATTTTCATCATACAAAATTTCATCCCCTATTTTACCCACATAGGGGCTGAATTTCCAAATTTTTACTAGCCTATGTTAGTCGGAACAATTCAAGGATTGTAACGAAGCCTCATATATCTAAATATTCTTCATCACCGGCACCCCCTGTGTGGTGCCGGGGATGAAGAATTGCACCACCCCATCTCTTCCCTTGGGTGTCGTAAAAGCCGACTAAGGGACCATTCCGGAGGATGGGCAGCAGCATCTCTCTGAGGTTACCCTCAACCTACTGCGATCGCCAACCCGCCTGCCAAGCGTGGCGATTACGGAAAATACCCCTCATATCCTTGGGGGAGGCCTTTGTCCAGCAGTGGACGCTGTTTGGCTGAGATGATGATGATGATATATCTAAATCGGTTCAGGCGTTTAGAAGTTATGGTGAAATAAAGAAACATCACATACATACATACATGAACTCTGAAAACATAACATTTATTTTTTTGGCAGTCGTGAAAAAAATATACGAGTATTACGCCAGAAAAGAGAAATCCAATCTTCTAAACTTTAGTTAGGAAAATAAGCTACAATAGTTAGCGAATGACCTCCTCCACGTGTGATTTTGCTTTAGTTAGGAAAATAAGCTACAATAGTTAGCAAATGACCTCCTCCACGTGTGATTTTGCTTTAGTTAGGAAAATAAGCTACAATAGTTAGCGAATGACCTCCTCCACGTGTGATTTTGCTTTAGTTAGGAAAATAAGCTACAATAGTTAGCAAATGACCTCCTCCACGTGTGATTTTGCTTTAGTTAGGAAAATAAGCTACAATAGTTAGCAAATGACCTCCTCCACGTGTGATTTTGCTTTAGTTAGGAAAATAAGCTACAATAGTTAGCAAATGACCTCCTCCACGTGTGATTTTGCTTTAGTTAGGAAAATAAGCTACAATAGTTAGCAAATGACCTCCTCCACGTGTGATTTTGCCGTGGCGGGTCAGAATCAGAATCAGAATATTTATTTGTGTTGGCGACAGTCAACAATTCAAAAGACAAATCTTCCTTTTAATAATTTATTCCATTCCATAGTTTAACAATTTCTTACAAGTTTTATCAGGTTTTATCCTTATCCTTATCCATCCTTAGTTTATCCTTTAATCATATTTTCTACCCTTTTTATTTTAATAAAGCCCGCCATCTCCATGCGTCATCATCGTCCTAGACCCAGATTGGCGTCCCTTCTTTACGTCCGGAAGCGGAAAGAACACGCCAATTGAATAAATCCTTTTTACCTTATTGTATTTTCAAACAATAAGTTATAAAACCTTTAGTAAATACATTTCTAATATTTAAGATGTTTTAGTTACTATCAAAGATCGTATACATACATTTATATCTTAGCATAAATAATCAAGCCTGGAATAAAAGCTTAAACTAACATTTACTAGAGGACCCGGCGGACTTCGTACCGCTTCGACAGTTTCCATCAAACGATTAAATTCTCTTTGGTTTCCATGACAACAAAACAAACAAATCATTTTGTATTGGAAAATTAAATTGTCGTTTAATAGTATATTTATAGTGTGATTCCCGTGGGAATATCGGGATTAAAACTATTCTTTGGGTTAATCCAGGTTATAAACTTTCATCCAAATCCATCCATCCGTTGCAACGTGAAGAAGGAACAAATATACAGACATACGAGACGCACAAACTTTCGCATTTATAATATTAGTGTGATAAATAGTGTACCTGCCTACATTACAGATGGTAAAAACAATGATATTGGAACTTAAACCTATTTAACTGTATAACAATAGCATGCAAACATTTTTGTATCAAAAATTATAAATTAATATTATTATTAACATCATCTTCATTATTACTATTAAACATCAAACTTTATATTATTAATCTTAAATCATACAATATATTTAAATATTTAAAAAGTGTAAACTGATTTCTGTCTGGTCTGTTCATGTACTAGTCACCCTGTATATTATATAGTATATACAACCTTATTTTTAGTTTATACGAAAACTGAAACACGGGTCATATATTTTCATTTAAAGAATCAGTACAAAAAAAAAATATTATCTTGAAAACTCACGAAGTTAAGCAAGCTCAAGCTTTTTGTGCTGTCCCGTTGTGTGTTTTTAGTAGGGTATGGTACCATACTCAATACTATCTCTAATAGAGATTTTGTAAATATTATTTGGTCAAAATGTAACATGGTATAAAAAATATTGAAATCGATTCTATTACTGATTCTGAACAAACAGTTTTCAGGTTTCGTATAAACTAAAAATAACATTGTATATATGAGGATAATGGATCAACCTGAAATGGAAATCCCCTATTTCAAAACTACACGTGGCTACTTCTATGAAGAGTTTGTATTTGATAACACGATTTTATCAAAAAAATGATAAGTACCTTAATCATACAAAATACACTCACCTTATAATTCTGTGAACTCTTGTGTGACACATAAATATTCTTTATTTAAATTAAATTTCAAAAAAAAAATTCAAAATTATATTAAAATTAAGTAGGTAAATAAAATTTACAACACACAAATAATAAAAGTCAGTTAGGAAGGCGTATACTGTCCCACTGATGGGCAAAGGCGTCCATCATTGAAATCAAGTCATCACTATTTAGTATAATTAATGGGTACCTACCTGGCTTAATCACCACGCTTGCCAAATGCGGGTTGGTGATCAGGATCACAAACCTAGATTACATATGCATTGAAACATCCGGAACACACTATGCCCGACTTGGGTCTTGAAGGTGGAACCTTCGTAGGGCCTCATGAAATAGATTAGGTATTACTGACAGAAAAAATTTCACGCGATATGAATTGTGATTACATATCATATATAACAAGAATACTAGCTGTAGCTATACTCATTCTGATATCAGTGATATCAGTTATATGAATGACTTGTTTAGAACTTACATTGAATATTAAGTTATTTCCAGGTATTAATAAGGATAAATATCAATTAAAGTCGTGGGAAAGTAGCGATATATTATTACTACAAGATGTAATTTGAAGGCGTCACAAATAGAGAGTTTAGAAGAACGTTGCAAAAATATTATGTTCGGACATCGATAACGTAGTCGATGACTTTGAATTTGGCTCCTTTGACCAAAGTCAAATTCAAAGTCAAAACAAATGTTTTTCTATTTTATTCTATTTGATTCTATTCTTTTGAATCGTTCAATAATTTTTTACCTACCTTACCCGTTTAGGACGTCTATTTACAAAACAATATAAAACACCTCAGAAATTAGTCTTTTTACCCGACTGCGTCAGAAGGAAGGTTATGTTTTTCGAGTGTATGTAGGTATGTACGTATGTATGTATGATGTGTGCCGTCAGCACAATATTCAAAGCACGTAGCGTTCGTGGTAGATAATTAATAACGTGATGTAATTATAGAAACATGTTATGTAAATTAAGCAAAACTCATTAGTTCCTGTTTCGTAATTTTCTACTATCAACAAATCTCCCTCGCCAATTTCTTTGTTTATAGATTATTATATATACTTTTATTTTTACATATTAAAACTAGACAGAAATTATACTCCGATACATTAACCAGTTGTGTTATTATTTAACTACGGAGCCCGCAACATATGTAGGTATTATGTGTTTCTAAAAAAAAAAACAAAAAAAAAGGTAAAACATTGGCCGGGTTAGCTAACTAGCAAGATATTAGCAGATTTTATTCCCATGTTTAATAAAACTCAAAGAACTTATCAGTCAAAAGTACCAGACGTCAAGGTTATTTTTTACGCCAATTGGTGTATGCGCTATGACTTTGCTATTTAAAAGAGTAAGGCGTTTTAATATAATTATTTTATGTGGGTTTTGAAGTGCTTGGTTATTTACTTTACAAACTAAAAAAATTGAAATAAACCTAATCGGACAAGGAAATATTTTACGTTGCATTCAACATTGCTCAAATGGAATTCTGGGATCTAAAAGCTTGTTTTTTTCTTTTCAGTTTTTTCGCTTTGCAGTTATTTTTGATATAGATAGATAGATAGATAGATAGATAATACTTTTATTGCAACACTATAAAACATAAACACGAACAAAAGAAAAACAATAATAATATTACAAAGTTACAATTTGGCGGTCTTATCGCTTTCAAGCGATTTCTTCCAGACAACCAGTCGGATGGAGAGAGCTAATTAACTTTAAGATCAGAGGTGAAACTATGAAAACATACTAGAATAAAGTGTATTTTATAAATGTTGATATAGTTGTTTAGCAGTCGGGTTATTGTTTAATTTTAATAGTTTGTTATTTTTTTTTGTGGCCTTATTACCACTTAACATCAGGTGGGACGAGGGCCAAGTGCTTACATCGCACTACCAATACAATACTGGTGCAAGTCAAAATATACTGATATTTGAAATTGAACTGTACTGTTCTTCAATACGACAAAATTTCCAATGTCAGTATGTTTTGACTTGCACCAGTATTGTATTGGTAGTGCGTGTATGAAATATATTAAAGAAAAAGATCTTACCTCATTCTCGCTGGTGGGGATGTCAACGGACTCGTTTCTGGCCCTCAGCACGGAGCATTGCCTCCTAAGCAGGTCCAAGTCACCGTTCTTCGAAGCCTCGTGAATTGGTCTGCCAAATGAAACATTCGAAACATTTTAAATTCTAAATCGTTTAAACAGGATAAAATTTTACTAGAAAAAAAATCGACCAGCCCCACATCACTTCGTGTGTGGTTTATGACGTCATCTTGTCGTTTCGTGCCGCCTATGAAAGCAATATCGAAAGCTGTAGCTTTTAGCTTTTGATATTGCTTTCATAGGTGGTGCGAGGTGGCAAGATGACGTCATAAACTATACGCGTAGTCAAAGCGATCGGTTAGGCGGTCGGGGGGCAGGAAGCTCGAGTGACTTACAGCTACTACAAAAAAAAATCAACGAGTCTTCTGGGGCCTCGGTAGCTCAGAGAGCACTGAACCGGTCATCTAAAGGTTGTGGGTTCGATTTTTTTCTAGTAAAATTTTATCTTATAATTAGATATATATAGATATTAGCATTGTCAATGCGGATTTATATCACGCACTACTGAAGAGTTCAAAAGCCCTGCTAGCTTATTACATCTTTACAAAACGCTAGTCAGAAGCCTATTTGCGTATTGCACTGTAATTTGGTCTCCTTTTTACAATAAACATGTGGAACGTATTGAAAGAGTGCAGATTAAGTTACTTAAGGGGTGCCGCCTGTGGAGGCTGGTCTGCTCTTGCATACTTATCTTATTTTTAGTATTATTAATTATAGTTTGAGTTTGTTTTACCTAAACAATTTTTGACTTTTACTAGAGTACTGTAGTGGTGCTGTATGACATTGTGGAAATTGAAACCTTTACATAATTATCTGATGTAAATTTGTTAACTTACATTTTTTATATTGTTTTTTTACATGTTGTAATTGTCTTATATATATTTTTTGTGTTTATTTGTAATGGAAAGTGTTCTGCTATGATAGGGCATTTTCCAATATTTTTGACGCTGTAAGGGAGAAAAGAGCTGGACACTTGCTGAGTTTCTTGCCGGTTCTTCTCAGTACAAGATCTCCCGCCCAGAGTAGATTTACGAACCGATGGCATAATGACATTCACAAGAGCTACTTGTAGCCTAAACTGAATAAATGATTTTGAATTTTGAATTTTTTGAATTTTTAAGATTATATGTTACCGATACGGTTTGAGTAGGAAATATGTATCATACGGTGATAAATTGGGGGAGTTCTAGTTGATATCGCTGGAGTCGCGTCGTAAGTATTTTGACCTCATGTACTTGTATAAGATAGTCAATTCCTGTGTATTCCCCATTCTTGCTTTCCTTATGAAATTTTAACATACGATTTAAATCCCGAAATCCTAAATTATTTATTTATTTATTTATTTATTTATTTATTTATTTCCACACTTACATCTATCATTACAGGATTAACCCAATACAATAGAGTAACTATTAATTTAATCAATTCATATTAATTACATTAAGTAGGTATTGAGTTTGATATTATAGTACCTATCCAATTTATCCAAAAAAAAAAAAAAAAAAAAATTATATATTATTATTATTATTATGTTACAAGCCTACACAAATAACACATCTTTTTATAACCCAATTGGTAAATAGTGTCGCACCTATAACGATGTCACTCTCAAGTACCCATGTCTATTTGTTTATTTATTTATTGAAATAGGTACACTCGCAGAACACACATTAAACATTATGAATATGATACAATCAATATTTGTTAAATTCTGATATGAGCTCCATTATGTCTGGATATATACCATCTCAAATTGCAACAATTTAGGAGACTAGTTTGGATAACGTTCGCTAAAGTTTATTTATTGTTCCTAATTTTATTTTATTTTATTGTATTGTAATTTAGTCTTAATCATTTTGTTTTTTATACAAATTTAATTATTTAATTTATTCAGTATTTGATTTTAATTAGTTATTTCATAGAATTTACATTTTAAATTATTATTTTGTTTTTTTATTGAATTATCTTAATGCAAACTTTGATTTGTATCCCACCAATTGTTAAATTAAACTACTAAATTTATTGTGTACACAAGGTTAAGAATTGTAGTCCTGTTGTTTATCGTGTGCTTATAATATGTCTTCGTAAATATGACTGTAATTTGTTTTGTGTACCTAATTATAAATAAATTAATAAATGAATAAATGCAAAATTCAAAATAATAAAAATCATTTATTCGCTTAGGCTACAAACAGCTCGGAAATGAATGTCACTATGCCATCGGTTCGTAAGTCTACACAGGACGGGAGACCATTCACATTAGAATCGCCAGAGATACTCGATGACGCAGTGGTGAACGCCAGTCATCGGATGGGTGACCAAAAGAAAGGGGACAAACTCCTCTTGTGTTTCGGAAGGTACGTAAAGCCGTTCATCCTGGCTGCATTAGGAGTAGATAACCACCAATGTGGTAGAGCCACGCTGCGTTGCAGCACGAAATGGGCCGGCTCGCCCGGCGTAATGCCACCCTCTCACAGAATATCGGCGTGAAACAACGGCACTCGTTGCTGTTGTGTTTCGTCCGGTGAGTGAAAGTACCGGAGGCCCATCTCTCACCCCTCCCCCCTCCCAATTCCTACTCCCTCCTCAAGATCCCACTCCTTCCTCAGGGTTGGCAACGCATCTGCGATAACTTTGGTTTTGCGGGTGTCCATGGGCGGCGGTGATTGCTTTCCATCAGGTGACCCGCATGCTCGTTTGCCTCCTTTTACCATAAAAAAAAAAAAACCACGGCACCGTGCCGCGACGACAGCCGGATGTCGGGGGCGTTCCGAAGAAATAACGAAATAAATATCGACGATGATCATAACATTAGTCGACGACTCGTTTTTAAACTATAGCCTGGCGATTAATAGACCGATAGCGCTAGGCTATTTTGAGGTCATAAGTTTAAAAAATTCTAAAGTTATTTTTTTTCTTGCTTGTGGATACAGTCGTACCTATAAAGCTTATTTTTGCATTTTGTGTCACATCTGTCACTAGTTGGGCGACGTTTTAGATACTGGTTAAATATCAGGATTCTCGTGGACAGAGATGACACAAATTGTCTATGTACATCAGTCACTACTTCGTTATTATCATGACAGTAAAATTTTCAGCTCTAATTTTCTTTTCGTTCAAAAAAGATCGAAGCGACAAATTCCTAAATTTCTACCTATGCAAGTACACAAACTAATGTATTAGGTTGGGCAAGAGGTCCGGAAACTATATGCGAAACACAGACAACTTTAATATTTTTGAAACCTCAAAACCTAGCGCTATCGGTCTATAAGTCGAGGTTCGCGTCTGAGGACATCGCGATCTCGGTCTAAAGGGCATTGGAAATTTACGTGGCGAGGATCTTGATTTTTCCCAACAATTACAAAACATATGAAAGTGATATTTTGACGACCTCTCTGGTCGAGTGGCTTGCACACCGGTTTTCATGGTGTCGCCATCTCTGAGGTCCCGGGTTCGATCCCCGGTCGGATCAATTTAGAAATACCTGTTTTTCTAAATTGTTTCGGGTCTAGGTGTTTCCTATGTATAATAAGTATGTATTTAAGTATATTAAGTATGTTTATCTGTTGTCTAGTTAACCATTTTCTCGAGTTTCTTAAGGAAGCTTTTCTTGGGGCTAGATAATTTTGGTGTAAGTGGGAAACATTTATTTTATTTATTTATTTATTTATATTTGATGACATGATTTTTCATTTAACTGACCTTATTTTGCTAGTTGCAGAATCACGATTTGTCAACTTTTATAACAGAGAAAAAAATATCAAAGTAACCTCTTTTAAGATAAGATAAGATAAGATAATTCAATTCAATTCAATTCAATTATTTATTGCATTCCACAATGAAAACAATAGATTATTAATCATTTATTTGCCAAAAAAACATGGTAATTTACGGGTGGTAAAAAAATTTACAATGCGCACATGTTTTGCCATTATAAAACAGCATGCAAATATTAAATAATAAAAAAAAAAAATAAAAAAAACATAGATTTGCATTTTACAGGCTAACCAGACCGATTTAAGCATCTAAATTTTCTTAGTAGATTAGTCTTAACACACTTCATTATTGTAGTTCATTTTTTTTTAAATAATTTGTAGTTTTAATTTGAAGGAATAAAAACAGTTTTGCTTATGGTACGGGGCGCAAACGCTCCGTTTGAGTACTCCTCCGTACCCATTACATTGGTTCAATTAATGTTGATTTATTCTTAAAATAATGTCATTGATCTCTTATGAATGAATAAACATATTTATATACAAAAAGACAGTACTTATTTCAATAAACATTCTCAAATTTTGAGAAGTAGCTCTAATGAGAAGTAGCCCTAATGAGAAGTAGCCCTAATGAGAAGTAGCCCTAATGAGAAGTAGCCCTAATGAGAAGTAGCCATAATGAGAATTATGGCTACTTCTGATTCATCATCTCAGCCAAAAGACGTCCACTGCTGGACAAAGGCCTCCCCCAAGGATATGAGGGGTATTTGCCGTAATCGCCACGCTTGGCAGGCGGGTTGGCGATCGCAGTAGGTTGAGGGTAACCTCAGAGAGATGCTGCTGCCCATCCTCTGGAATAGTCCCTTAGTCGGCTTTTACGACACCCACGGGACGAGAGGGGGTGGTGCAATTCTTTATCCCCGGCACCACACAGGGGGTAGCTGTATGAAGCTATCTCTATGCCGAATTTCATCCAAATCCATTCAGTAGTTTTTACGTGAAAGAGTAACAAACATCCATCCATACTTAAAAACATCCGCGTTTATAATATTAGTAGGATAAATATATATTTAATATCTTTAAATTTGATTGTTATTGTATGTTAGTAATAATATTTTCTCGGCTCGATACCCGAAGGTTCCGGGTTCAATTCCCATGTCGGGCAAAGTGGGTTTCGGGTTTTGGGTTAGGGTGTAGCAAAGGGGGTCCGAGAAATAGCCGATTTTTCGATCATGTTTTGTATGGAGATAGGACTTTGAATTTCGAGTTTATTTTTTTTATTAGACAACAGAAATCTAGCTCCATACAAAAAAATTAAATCTCTTTCTTTTCGTTAGAGCTATGTTTTTTGGCATTTCGTGAAAAAAAAAATTGTGTTAATTTTTGGGGCCCCCTTTTCTACACCCGGACCGGATTTTTTGATACATAGCCCGGGTTTGTGATCACCAACCCGCATTTGGCAAGCGTGGTGATTAAGCCATTACCCATCAATTGAAGATATGCCTATATTTCAATGATGGGGCCTTTGCCCAGCAGTGGGACAATTATAGGCTATATACTTACTTGTTGTTTTTGTTTTGCTTTTTTTACATATTGTGGTTGTCTTTTTAATCGACTTCAAAAAAGGAGGAGGTTACTCATATTCGACTCGTGTATATATATATATATATATATATATACGAGTCGAATTGAGTAACCTCCTTTTTTGAAGTCGTATATATATATATATATATATATATTTTTATGTGTGTTTGCGGTGTTCGCGGATAACTTAGTCGTTTATGAACCGATTTTGATGATTCTTTTTTTGTTGGAAAGGAGATGGGATGGTACCATGATAAAGAAACCAGGATCTGATGATGGCATCCCAGAGAAATCGAGGGGAACCTTCGAAAATTGTAGTGGCGACTAGTGCGTTTGTTAATTTTTATTAAGTATTTTAAAGCACTACTATTTCTTGAAGGTCTGGAGTCGATCTGATGATGGAGCCGAAAGACAGTCGAGGGAACTCCTTAACGATTTACAGCAATTACATGGTGTTTGAGCTTGATTAGTTTGTATTGATGAGAACTTTACACCTAGATGGATTGTGACTGTCATTAGGGTTCTGGTGATAAAGACGAAGGACAGGTAAGGGAACTCCTCAACGTTTTACAGTAGCTACCTTGTGTTTGGACTTAATTCATTTCTATTGATGAGAACTTTGCACCCATATGGATTATAAGTGTTATTACAGGTCTGATGATGGAGACCATAGACAATCGAGAGAATTCCTCAACGATTCAAAGCAGTTACTTTTTGTTGGGCTTACTTCATATGGTTCAATATGCCAAAATGTTTTTTTTTTTATATTAGAAGGAGGCAAACGAGCAGGCGGGTCACCTGATGGTAAACAATCACCGCCGCCCATGGACACCCGCAAAACCGAAGGAACCGCAGATGCTTTGCCGGCCTTTGGATATTTTTATGTTCATTCCTACAAAAATAATACCTAAATTTTACATAGGAATACTACTACCTACTAGGCCGTCGTTTCCTCATCAGAAGAGCATCCTTGTGAGGTCTACCCGACACTAAAAATCGTAAAATAAAATATTTTTTAACAAAAAAAAAATGACTTCAAAAAACAGGAAACTAAAATAAGTAAAAATAGCTCTAAAAAACAAGAAATAATATTGAAATCACATTATTAATTACCTAGATACGCATATCAGTTTTAAAGAAGGTCTATTGAAGTCGGGTGGGGCTTTTACAATAAAAAAGTGACAACTATAAAATTCTAAATAAAACAAATTGTCCCCCAGCCGACCACCAACCACCCGACTTCAGTAGACCTTCTTTAAAACTGATATATGTATCTAGGTAATTAATGATATGATTTCAACATTATTTCTTGTTTTTAGAGCTATTTTTACTTTTTTTAGTTTCCTGTTTTTATATTTTTTGTGTTTATTTGTAATGGAAAGTGTCCTGCTATGATAGGGCATTCTCCAATATTTTTGACGCTGTAAGGGAGAAAAGAGTTGGACACTTGCTCAGTTTCTTGCCGGTTCTTCTCAGTACAAAATCTCCCGCCCAGAGTAGACTTACAAACTGATGACATAGTGACATTCACAAGAGCTACTTGTAGCCTAAACTGAAGAAATGATTTTCAATTTTCAATTTTGAATAATAATAATAATAATGAAGTAGGTAGATATGTATAAACTTTTCAATTTTATTTAAAATACCTACATTGTAATTTTTTTTAGCAAAATGTATTGTATGCATGTCAACAAATAAATTATAAAAAAATTTTTTATTAAGTATGTAGGTACTTATATTATTACCAATTTATTAATTATTTAATTATAAATATTATTTATATATTTTCTTATTTAAAACCATTACAACTGAATAAATATTTTTATTTGATTTGCTAAAATAATAAAAGATAAAATAAGATAAGGGTATGGTTTTTCATACTCACAAAAGATTGTCTTCATTGTGGCTCAAACAATACATCCAATCAATGGACGCTTGATAACAAAGCAGCTTTTTACGTTCCTCTGGAACCAGGAACTTCATAATGTTCGGTGTAGCTATATGAAAATAGTCTTCCACCTTGAACGGTACACTTATTTGCAAGCCATTTGGCAACTTAAGAGTTGTGTTATTACTCCAATCCAATGCGGGCTCTCTAACATTCTCCACCGCAGTTACTTTATCTATATTCTCTAACATACCAAATGGATTCGTGTATAGCTCCGGCACACTATTGGCAGTGAACGATGACACTTTACCAAGGCTCTCATTAGAATCTTCGTTAAAATGTAACTCTGTTAGCTGGTTATCGGACACAGTTGATACACTACTGCTGATATCCGTTTGAACGGCCTGCAGGCTTGGTATGTCGCAGTTTTTAAATTCCTCCGGATATACAATAATCTTTTTAACAATGGCTTCTTTCTGTTTAGGAGCATCCGTCACCACGTACGGTGTGAGGTGTTGCCTTTTCAATCGTTTCCGTGCTTTCTCTTTAACATACATGCCCAGATAAGTTTCATCGGTCTGACACGATTTGTCTTGTACTAATTTTTGTATGTTACTCCTGTCTTCTGTCTGGCTTGAAGTAGTTTCAGTCTTCTTAGGTACCGTCAGCAAGGCTAGGATACCCCGTATTTTTAATTCATAACTTATGACAGAGCAAAGAGCTGAGAACAACGTGTCGTAGTTGCTTTGCCCTATTAAGCGAGTAATATTCTCTGACGTTCTATCTAAACTATCTTCCCCTTCGTACCGAGCGACTGTAATACTATTCTTCGTAAGTAAATTCAGTTTGTTTGTGACGATGAGTTTTTTTTCCCCTTTCAAAAAATCCCCGACAGTAGAGCTGTAGAGTACATCCTCCTTGTATAGTTTACGGGCGATAATGTCGCTATTTTTCACCACTTTAATATTCCTTTTGATGAGAAAACGCGGCATTTGTTTGCATTTCAACGAGGGCACACTGTCTTCAGACATTTTTTGGCTATTTCACAACAACACAATTTAGATCACATTTTGGTGATGAATACAGAAAAAAACATGAGTTTTAATATAGTCTTAAACACTTCGACACTTTATGCAGGATTTAACAGATTGTGGAAGTACTCTCATATCAAAACAGTTAGACACAATTACATACGCGATTTTATGAAGACTAGGTTGAAAATAACCCCACAACAACACAACGCCTCAGGGTATCCCCCTTTGCAGAGTTTGTGGTACATTTTGACATTACTAATAATAAAGCCATAGATTTTTTTTTTTTTTTTTTTTTGGAGAGAGACTGCTGGTTGCCGAGGGGCATTTCCAGCTTCACCGGGCTTGTTTTAGGGGCGGCGAGGTACGTAAAGGGTACCTCAAGCCGTGTTGAAACGAAACACCTTCAGAGGATTTCTAGAGGGGTACGGCATCGCACACTTAAAAGTGCGCGTCCCCGTGCCCTTCCAGAGTCTCCGAAGGGTTCGGATCGGATCGGGGAGCGGAACCACCCGAGGGCGCCTCTAAAGGCACGGACCTCGGCTCGGGTAGACCGGGCCGTGGAGGAGGAGAGGAGGAGCTCCCAGGCACATGACTGTGCCTGGCATAGAGCGCGTGTGAACCGGTTCTTCGTACCCTTGTTCTACGAGTACGGTGTCTTGGGCCTAAAACAGTGTGCATGTTTAGTGTATTCTGTAAATGTGTGCTGTCATTTGGAGGAACGGGCGGGGGGGCATTCGCAACTGTAATTGCGTCGTCGGGCTCGGTTAGGACGTGTTTTGGACGCCTAGACGTGTACCGTCTTGATGGTGGAAGGCCTTCAACATTATAGTTGGCAGCCGCCACCACAAGAGGGTTGGGGTGGTGGGGGGCATTATCGAAGTAACGTCGGGAGACGTCCTTGATAAAGTCTTTGATGGTTGGGAGATCGAGGTCGCGATGGAGGTCTACATTACGAACGTAATGCGGACAACCCGTCGCGCCTCGCATGAATCGGTTTTGGAGGGTCTGTAGGGGGTACAAATAAGAGGGCGCGGAGTGCGCGAAAACTACGCTAGCGTAGGTCATGACTGGGCGGATGCAGGCTTTGTAAATTGTCGTCTTACTTCTAAGAGACATTTTACTCTTCCTGCCTATAAGGTGGAATAACCGACCTAATATGAACGCGGCCCTGTTACGGACGATCTTGAGATGCGGTGCAAACGACAATCTCCTATCGAGGGTGACACCGAGATATTTCACCTGCCTAGCCCATGGGATAGGGCGGTCAAATAATCGAATCGGACGGCAAGCCATAGATATAGATAACTGTAGGAATGGAATTATTACGCTTGGCTCGACTCGTGCGTTTACACGGCACGTGAACGGTGCGGGATCGTTACGATTTAGAAGTAAATTTTATTTTATTTTGTTTTGTTTTGTTTTATTTAAGTAAGGTAATCTTCTGTTTTTCTTCTTCTTCTTTTATTTATGGCAAGTTTTCCGTCTACTGCTGAACATTAAATTGATGTTATACATTTTGTGTAAAGGGAGATGTTTCAATTTAGTCCGAGTCTATGTACAGTACTTCAAAAATAGGAAAAATTTATGGATTCCCAGAAAAATAAAATAAAATAATTTTTCTAGTAATTTTTTGGTTCATAATGTTGTTGTGACGAATTTAGACCATGTTAAAACATAACACGTTCAAAAACCAAAATAAAGATAAACCAGTGTTAACAGGTTCCCTGTCCCATATATCACATGTGATACATAACAATTGATTATCTATTGTTTTAATTTTTGGACAGCGAAACTGTTAATAAACCAAAAAAAGAGTACTTTTAATTGCAAAATTCTCAAGAATTTAAAAGTCGCTTATGAGTTAACTTTTTAGGTTCTGATCAAAACCGATCGCGGGCGAACTTCCGTCAAACCCCAAGTGATCGAATTCAATCGCGCTCGCCACTCGACATTAGAACTTAAATGTGGTTTATTTAGAGCCTACTTTTGTATGAAGTTTAGCCATAAACAAACTAGGAGAGGAGAATTTGAGTTATTGAGATAAAACATGAAAATAAGCCGTGATTAGGACGTCTAACTCATTTGGTCAAAATGATATTGATTGACGTTCGCCATTGTTGAATTTGAAATGTCACAAAATATTTAAAAATGCTTTGAACTTTAATTATGTTGAACCACAAAATAAAGCTAATTTATGAAAAATTTATGTTCGTAATTGATTTATTTTATTTATTTTATTTCTTAGATTTATTTTACCTGTACAAAAACTTAACCCAGTGTCCATACAAACTTGAAACATCTCTTTTACTTTATTATATTAGATGAGCCTTATTTAATTATTCAATTATTATTTACTTATTTATTTTTTTGGTCGGTCTCGCTGCGCCGAGTGCAGCGAGACCAATCATTCATCTAAGATGAGCATTGGACATAATTATTTTTTTTTTGAAATTCATATTTTTATTAGATTATATACATAAATATAATATTATATATTTGAGACAGCATCACATACATTGTTCTGATCCCAAGGTAAGTAGCTAAAGCACTCGTTTCATGGAAATCATAAACAACGACGGTACCACAACCACCCAGACCCGACACAATATCGAAAAGTTCATTTTCGACATTGACCCGATCGGGAATCGAACCCGGGACCTCAAAGTTAGCGCCGCCCAAAGTCCGGCGTGCAAGCCACTCGGCTACGGAGGTCGTCAAATCTCAAGGATTACGGTAATTTTGTTAAAAAGTAGTGGCTGGTGCCACTGGGTGTGTTCGACACTTTTTGCTTAGTGTTCGAGACCAGTTTTGGTCTCCAAAAATAATACTGTTGAAAAGCAGATGGTCTGTATTCAGTCACTAAAGTCACAAATCAGTTGCTGACCTTTATTTCTAGCGATTAAAAGAAAGAGTGTCGATCACTGATTCCTGACGAACACTGGTTATCAATATATATTGTGATATTTATTATTATGTACTATAAAAAAACACTGTGGAGTGGATTAAAGTACTGGTACATTAGCCTTTAGGAAGAGATTATTTCCAGTGTAGTAGTTTTTCATAAAATAAAGCTGGATTCGATTAAGGTTTCAAATGGCACACAACTTTGTCAAGAATAAATTATCTTTTTTGTGCCAAAATAAAGATGTAAAAGGCAGTAGGTAAAAAAATATTAGTACTTACATATAAAAGAAGTGTAAAAACACATGACCATCAATGTTATATCCCCTATGTTGCCCCTATGTCATGGAAACATCCAGCATGTTTTTGTGTTTTAATTTCGTAACATACATAGCTTGGACTATTTTAGAAACATGGAATTCGAAATTAAATCATTTATAAATTACGTGTTTTTGCATTCTTAAGTTAACAGCAGGCGTAAGTTTGAATACCTACTTTAATACTATAATTTTAGGAATTATAGTTTGTTATTTCTACGAGTATAATAAACGTGACTAGATCCGTAAAAGTTGTTTAGTTTCAATTTATATTAATTATTGTTTATTTATCGACCCAGAAACTGACATGATATTAATAAATATTCAAATTGGAAAAACGTTTCGTGTAAATCGCCCTTGAATTAAACGTTCCATTTTACGCAACATGGTCATGTAGGTAATATTAAAAAATAAATTTAGATGAATTAATATTTCTTTGTTTATTCCTAATAGGTAGATACCTACTCAAAGTATTATATTGTAAACAGTGTTTACCTATGTTAACTTTTTTTTTTTTTGTTGATGGCTTCGTGCGATTAACACATTTAGCCAGTGTCAAAGTAATTTTTCTTGCAAGTAATACATAAATAAACAATCTTTCCTTATATGATGATGATGAATGATATTAGAAATGGGAAGTGAGAAATGATATACCCCCCAACCCCTCGAGTATCTCAATAAAGATGTGGGGCTTTATTAAGTCCTCACGCGAGCTTCTTGAGAGAATTTGAAAAGTAACGTTGCACTGTTTTATTTCATTTGCCAACACTATGCACACTCACGAACACTTAACGGTTAATAATCCACCATTATTTCACATTAATATTCGACATAACACAAATTTTAGAAAATAAAACAAAACCGCCGACATGACGCTTCACTTTTCCGCCAAGAAGTCATACGTTGAAAAAAGAATTGTGTTTGCATTTTGGTTTCTTTGTATCCCGTAACCCGTACGCATTTTTCTGAGCTATCCTTTCATAAACTATTCTGGGCCAATTTTTCAATTGACGGATAAAAGTCATTCGTTTGATAAAGTATAGAATAACAATTCTAAATATTCTTTTTAAAGAGGTGGCATTTTAGCTTGATTGCGTAATACTACGAAGGATAAGTTTTATCCGATGATTGAAGAATCAGCCCTCAACCACTTACTTAGAGATGTAAGTAATTTCTTCATCATCACCTCAGCCAAAAGACGTCCACTGCTGGACAATGCCCCCCCCCCCCTCAAATATCTCCATAACGACTGGCTTTGTGCTGCTTGCATCTAGCATCGCAGTGTAGGGCCTCCAACAAGACGGACCGACGACAATTTGGTGAAGGTTGCGGTTAGCCGTTAGATGCGGAAATAAAATGTAGATGTGATTTAATTATTTCTAGCTAATATTATTTTCATATAGGTACTTAACTTAAATGTTGTCACATTTTCTTAGAAACGTATAAAAACTCACGCTAGGTTGTGGCTGAATATCAGCTAGGTACAGCTGTCGATTCAGCTGTTTGATGCTGAGCCACATTACCTTTTTGTTCTATATTGTTAGTTTTAAGTTAGTTGTAAAACTTGTCATCATCATCATGATCATCATCAGCTCTTTTTATGTCCCCACTACTGGGGCACGAGCCTACCCTATGGATGGATAGGGAGAACGGGCCATTAACCACCACGCGGGCCCAGTGCGGTGCGGTGGTTGTTTAAGACTGCTAATACAGCCGGGACCAACTGCTTTACGTGCCTTCCGAAGTACGGAGGAGCTCGAGATGATAAATTTTTGGTCACCCATCCGATGACCGGCCTTTGCGAAAGTAGCTTAACCTCAGCACTCGCAGACCGGGCGCGTTAATGACTTGCCTAAAATAATACATACTCCATGTGTTCTCTTTGCGGATGACGTCTCAGTTTTGGTTAGATTTGAAAATGAATCAACGTGTCAGACAGAATTAAAAATGATATTTAAAAAAAATTACAGAGTGGTTAAAAGAGCAAAACTTACTAGTCAATTACTCTAAAACAAAACTGATTGAATTTAGACCCTATCAAAAATCCCCCTTGAACGTAGATTTAGAAATAAATGACTCTCGTTTAGAAAAAGTAAAAACTTGTCCTTTGTTGGGCCTCGAAATTGACTCCCATCTTAACTGGAAAAAGCACATCGAAAAAATTAAAGCAAAACTAAGTCGTTTCACTTATGCGCTCTATGAATTAAAACTAAGTACAGACCAGAAAACTGCCACCACAGCATACTACGCCTACGCCCACTCGTGGCTAAATTACGGAATTATGCTTTGGGGAAACAGCACAGATGTACACGATCTCTTTGTGCTCCAAAAAAAGTGTATTAGGATAATTATGAATATAGACAAAATGGACACTTGCAAGCCCTACTTTATTAAATTAGAAATTTTGAGCCTTACTTGCATGTATATTTTTGAAATGTGTAAGTTCATAAAAAACAACCCGTCAATCTTTAAGAATGCTGAATCTGATAGCTTACGGGCTCGGAGAGCTCATAATAAAAACAAATTTAAAATACCAAAGAGTCGTATGGCTATGTTTAATTCTAGTCCCTATTGTACAACAATCAAAATACATAATAAATTACCTACCGAACTGAGATCAGATCCTAATCCAAAAACATTCCTAAGAAAATTAAAATTTAATTAAAAAATGCTACTATAATTTAAATGAATATTATAATGACAATGAATTCTATTTGATATAAATTATTTATTAATTGTTGTAAAATAGTAATATGTCTTGTGTATTAAATAAATAATTTTATTTTCATTACAATTTAGAAATGTATTTTAAAAATAATTAATTCCGTTGCACGTCCATTCATTCATTAATTTGCTAAGCCCAAATGGGTATCATGTTGTACTGGAATACTATTGATGACTCTACCTTTGTATCACATTCATGAACAGCAATAAATACTTTGAACTTTGAACTTTAACCGCTGCGCCATCGAGCTCCTCAAACAAAAACTTGTAAAAATTGTAATTTTGAACAAATAAATGCTTTTTATTATTACCTACCTATATTTATTTTCTTTCTTAAAACTAGATTTTTACAATATTTTAATATAAAAACAATAAAACATTATGAAAACCTTTTTATTATTCTCTTTATTATATATAATTAATTACCTACTCATTCAGTCTACAACAAAAAAAAAAATTACAAACTTATTGTAATTTTACCTACGATCATCTTCTTACCAAGATTGAGATTGAGTTGGAACTTACACTAAAACAATTAGCGACAAACCGAGAAAAAAGCGCTTTATAATTAGGAGATCCAGAGCCAGAAGGCAAGTGTAATTTAACATACGAGTAAGTAGGTATACTATTTTTGTTTTTTGCAATGTTGCCAGCATTCTTGGGACCGTTCCCATGAGCCCACAGTTGGAGGACATCTTTTATTTATAGGTCTTTAGTTTTTAAATTTTTTAATTATTTTTCTGTTTTTTTTTTTCAAGTTAAATTAAGTAATGTTATAATTTATTCTTACTAATACTATTTTGCGGTTGATAATATGTGACCTTAAATATTATTATTTTTTTGAGATTTGCTTATTCTTACATGACATTTTCAGCTTCACCGGGCTTTTTTAAGGGGCAGTGAGAAACTTAAAGGGCTCCTCAAGCCGTGTGATACGAAGCACCTTAGAGGGAACGGCATCATGCACTAGTGTGTGTCTCCGTGCCCTACTAGATTCTGCGAGGGGTTTGGATCGGATCGGGAGCGGAACAACCCGAGGGCACCTCTAAAGGTTAGGACCTCGGCTCGGGTTGACCGGGTCGTGGGGAAAGCGCGGTCGTGGGGAAAACTGGGTCGTGGGTAGGCTTGCCAACTCCAAAAAAGGCATTCCCGGGATTACCCAGCTCGACATCCGGGACTTGGGCATATTACGCGGGACACAACACACCACACACCATAGATACTTATATCATTGAAATGAAACAACTTTTACGGATCTACTGGCGTTTATTTTACACATTACTTATTTAATGTTTATCCTGACGTTTCGAACCCTTTGCAGGGTTCGTGGTCACAGGGAGACTACCCCTGGTCCCTGGACAGGTGTAGTGTTCGCGTAAACTTTAGAAAACAATACTTATATCATATTATCACTGACTTCTGGGACAAAAAGCGTCCCACAGAGGGTCACGGCGGGACGGCTCAAAATTGACCCAGAAGCGGGACGTCCCGGAAAATCCGGGACGGTTCGGTCAACCCCATGGGAGATACATATCAACGCCCACACAGACAACTGCTTGCGACATCATCATCTCAGGACTGTTGCGAGCAAGCGTGGCAAGCGTGCTTTTAAGCTATTACCCATCAATTGTAGGGATTTATTTATTTATTTATTTTTTTTTATTTGGGAAACAAACAATTACAAAAATCTTACAAAAAGTTTTTTTTTAATATATATTAGAAGGAGGCAAACGAGCAGGCGGGTCACCTGATGGAAAGCAATCACCGCCGCCCATGGACACCCGCAAAACCAGAGGAATCACCAGATGCGTTGCCGGCCCAGTACAATTAGGAATAACATAAATCAGTGAAGTTTCCACATAAACTAACAATACACAATAGCAACTATAAACAACACAAGATACTAAAACTTATTGACTATAACTTGAAAGAATTTCTTTTTTCAATTCTTTTTTAAAAGTTTTTAGCGTGTGTGTGTGTGTAAACCTCAGAATAATAACTAAAGCTATAGAAACCGGACTAAAATAGCAAAGGTGTCACCAGATTTGTGACGTCATATTTGAAGTACTTAATGTAGTGAGTGACTTTATAAAGGACTCAAGATTTTTTTTGATCACCGATTATCTGATGACCGTCAAAATGTCAAACATAACAATACAAAAAATAAAAACTAAGTGTCAACCATTTGTCGCACTCCAACCTCCTTTTCTAGCCATAAGATAGAACGGAACTAAACATAGTTGCACGATTTTTATTTTAGCCATCCTTCTATAGCTTTAGTTATTGTTCTGAGGGTTAAACATATCCACGTGTGACATTTTCTTGTTGTAACTTGTACACGCTCGATACAAAAACGTATTTTCGTACCACTTGCTCAAAAAAGTGACATTCTATGCCACAAAAAGCGAACATAACAAAAGTCATTTTTAATCTGTTAAAAACGGAAAGAAAATTGTACTGAATTTCATTCATCCTCTAGGGGGAGAATGTGATTTAAATTTGGAATACTTACCGAAAATACTGAACTACATCTGTGTTTACACCATTGAGTTTGTATATAAAGCATTATACATCTTTTTGAAAAAGGAATAACCATATTAAGCAGTCAAATTAACAAAAATATAAAACTTAATCCATCAGAGCCACAACCATCAACTTCCGGCATCTTATCTTCGTCTTCGTCCGTAACTCACGATGCACCACCACCACTATCTCCGACGTATACTATCTACAATGAAACGCAAGTTCCTCAGACGCAAGAACAGAGAAATACTCAAATCAACTCATCAACAATAAATGTACCAAACAAAAATGTAACTCTCTCTATCAATAATTGGACCAATGTTTCGAATGTTAACTTTTACTTTTAATTGTCATTATTTTTAATAAAGGCTTATCTCATATTATTATTGTGTTAATTTTTTCGCAAATGGTACGAAAAGTAGAGTATTTTCCTCGGTGATAAAGGTGTCTTAGTCTTGGGTGGACTTAAATCCCTCGCTACACTCAGGACTCGTCTTAAATCCCTCGCTTCGCTCGTGATTTAAGTTTTTAACACCCTCGCTACGCTCGGAAGTAAACCTCGAGTCCTTCGTTACGCTCGCGATTTAAATCGTCACCCGCGGCAGAAGACACTGCTTTATCCCCTTGGTTAGTAATCTACATATTTGTATAATTTGTTTTGGTAAAATGGACATAAAACAAATCACTGTTGCGGGAACCTATCCGAGGGCACCTGAATTTAATACAGCTTAAAAGGTAGGGCGAGTCTAACATGTTGTTAATTAATTTGTAAAGAAACGTAATGTCTTTCTCCATTCGCCGATTTGCCAATGACAAGTAATAACAAGAGTCAACTATTTCCGAATTATTTTTAAAATTTAGATGTTTTTTAATGAAAATGAACGGAAAATGAACGGGATGACTTCATTTGAATGGTGGAGGCCTTTGCCCAGCAGTGTGACAGTTATAGGCTATTTACTTAACTTTACTACATATACAATGTTATTTTTAGTTTATACGAAACCTGAAAACTGTTTGTTCAAAATCAGTAATAGAATCGATTTCAATATTTTTTATACCATGTTACATTTTGAGCAAATAATATTTACAAAATCTCAAAAAAATTATTCCCTACTAAAAACACACAACGGGGCAGCACAAAAAGCTTGTAACTTCGTTAATTTTTCAAGATATTATTTTAATTTTTTTGTACGGATTCTTTAAACGAAAATATTTGACCCGTGTTTCGGTTTTCGTATAAACTAAAAATAAGGTTGTATACACCTGCACTCACGATAGGTATCCCTGCTGGTCCCTGGTTCGAAACGTCATTAGGAATAAAATAAAATTACCATAATACAATGTGCAAAATAAACGCGAGGGGATACGTAAAAGTTGTTTCATTTCAATACCGTACAATACATTATTGATCGAAGGTAGGTAGACCCAAGGGTGGATCCAGGATTTTTTTTGGGAGGGGCACAAGAGGGGAGGGGGGATGGGTCAAAAAAAATCAACAATAACTGTTAGAAATTAACATGAAGTATCATACTTCAAGTTTATTTATACAAGCTCAAGTATGTATGTATGGAAAATTTATGAAAGTGTCAAAACAATAGAGCTCTCGATTTGCTTCTAAGTATGAACTGTGATGGAATCTCCACAGTACACTAAAATACCGTCTGGGGGGGCGGGGCACGTGCCCCCGTGCCCCCCCCCTTAAATCCGCCCTTGGGTAGACCTACCCAGATACTTTCAAACTTTGGCGTTAAAATTATCTTTTACGGGGGTTTCAACCCGGAGGGTCTTACCACAGTACAGGTAAATAAGGTTTATCTATTCCGTGGGTCTTACAAATTAATAAAACAAAGAATAAGCGAATAGTTGTTCCGTGTTTTTTCTCTTTTACTCTAATTTGAAATGACGTTTACATGACGGGAACTAAAGGTACCGAGCGCAGCAGCTGTCGCGACGCGAGATCGAGAATCCGTCTCCGTGATGCTACGGCCCTCAGAATAATAACTAAAGCTATAGAAACCGGACTAAAATAGCAAAGGTGTCACCAGATTTGTGACGTCATATTTGAGGTAATGTAGTGAGTGACTTTATAAAGGACTCAAGATTTTTTTTGATCACCGATTATCTGATGACCGTTTGACATAACAATACAAAAAATAAAAACTAAGTGTCAACCATTTGTTGCACTCCAACCTCCTTTTCTAGCCATAAGATAGAACGGAACTAAACATAGTTGCACGATTTTTATTTTAGCCATCCTTCTATAGCTTTAGTTATTGTTCTGAGCTACGGCTACACTATCGCGGTATCGCGAACATTTTGACAAGTCGGGCCAAGCAATAGTCACATTTCAGAACACTGTCAAAAATGTGATTATTGCTTGTCGGGAAAACGGCAAATGCTCGCGATACCGCGATAGTGTAGCCGTTGCATGAGAGGTTGTTGTCTAAATTGTCTATGCGTGCTTCGCTAAAGCGCGTTTGTTGTATATTTAACGCCATCTGGCACCGACAAAGGGAAACTAATTATGTTGCAATCAATCTAGACCAGGGATGGTCAAACTTTTTCATTTGCGTAACAATATTTACTAACAAAATCTATGGCGGGCCAGGTTATTGAATGTCTTGCTGTATTTTTTCAATAAATAAATATATTTTTGTGAAATAAAAATATTGATACAGAAAACGCATACCATTTTCTGAAACACACTCACATGAATTTTTATTTGATGGTCGCGGGCCGGACTTCAATCATTCACGGGCCGGAGATGGCCCGCGGGCCGTAGTTTGCTCATCCCTGATCTAGACAATGTTTCACATGAGTAGTTCCTATTTTTCCCGCAAACAGCGACAGTCCGCTAATATATAAGTAAGGGCCTGCGCGCCCGCCACTCGTCCTCTTCACGGCTGCAACAGGTTGAGCACAACAAATGTACCATTACTAAGTTACAGGTGGTTTCACTCGCCCTGCTCCTTACAGCGTTTGAGAACTTAATATTATGCGAATAAGACTTTGTATGAAACTTGCCTTCTATGGGTCTTCTTTGTGACAGAGCGCAGTAGCGTCGTCTTGTGTCGGAGGCCTAGATCCACTTCGGGCTGCTGAGCCAGCAGAATAAGTAAACACGTAAGTACGCCCCTGCACATCAAACTGCCACAAACTGTCAGATTTCCTCAATAGACTTTGAACTTTAAATCTTTGCCATAAGGTTGAACATTTATTGAAGCAATTTGACAGTTTTGCGTGTTTATGTGCAGTGCAGGCATACAGACACTTTTTTTCTTTTTTTTACGAGTGGAATCTGCATTCACACCGTCTCACCGGGTTGTTGCAGGCCCGGGAGGTGTGTGCGGTTGGCCACCTGATGGGCTGTGCCCGACCCACTAAACCGCCCGATATCCGTATACCGCTTTTGCGGAACCCCGAGCAATCGATGGAGTCATTCGCAGTCCGCGCGGTCGCCCCCTAGGGCCTACCAATTTGGCCCGTCGCCTACTGAAGGCGCCTACCTCCCGGATACGAGAGGCGCCTTTTTTCCTGGAGGTTAAGACACGGAGAGTGTGCGGAAGATGGTGACCTCACCCCCGCGTTGGGCTACGATGAGTGCAACAACCCATGCAGCCGCCTCCGACGGCCCGTTCGCTTGCGCCTTGACGCAGCTGATAGCGGGTCGTCCTTTCTCGCGCTCTCCGTCTCCCTTTCCGCAAGATGACGTTTTCGCAGAAGGAGGCGAAGACGTCCCGCGACCTTCTGCTGGTGAGAATAGCGTTGGCCACTGTCGCCAGCGTCAGTTCTGGTCCGATGTCAGCGAACAGCTCCTGACACTCGCTGCTGAACGCTGGGCACACCCCCAAAGTGTGTAGAGCCGTGTCTACGGCCCCGCACTGGTGGCGTGCCTCAGCAAATCTGCAATGCGCAGTGCTGCGTCACCTGCGTGTAAAGCTGGCTGTTCGTTCGTTGTTCTGCTTATAGTCGCTAAAATAAAAACCTTATTCTTCAAAATTATTTATGTAGTAATACCTAAAACTAGAACATACCTACTTGTTTATTTTATTTATTTATTTATTGAGACAACAACAGCCATACCTCCATAACTTCTAATTTGACAACAGGACTAAACATGACATTGGACTAAACATATTAGGCTAAAAAGTTGTCCACAGAAAAATAAAAACAAAAACGCCCATAGAGGCAACTAGGGATTTTATGCTAGCCTAACATTTAAATTACCTGTCCTAATAATAAATAATCCCTAATGTAGGTACGCACACACAGTTTTAATTGTAATTAATTAGCCATAGATAAAAAAGTTTATTTACAACTGTAGGACTTATGTACTTTTTGTATCTTAAACCAAGCTATTGCGTCTTGGGAAGAGCAGAACCTGCCTCTACAAGCTTGGCCGCATGTTTCCTGGGTTGGTTATGGCCATTGCATATATCTTGTATCATAATGATAATAAAATAAACTATTTTTATTTATTACTATCTGACCGGCGGACTTCGTACACACGGCGGCAGATAAACCTACCCAAAACTGTCAATTTTCTTTAATCAATTTTGAACTTTAATGTTTGGTTATAAGGATCAATATTCATTGGAGAAATTTGACAGATTTGGGTAGGTTGATCTGCCGCCGTGTGTGCATCGTACCGCTTTGACAGTTTCCATAACAACAAAACAAACAAAACGTTAACAGTTTTCATGACAACAAAACAAACAAATCATTCGTCCGCTTAAGAACACCTGTGTCCTATGATGGACCTAAGGTTGCCAGATCGGAAATTACTGAGTCCGGGACAATTCCATGTCGGGCCGTGGCTATGAATATGTAAAAATAAAAAAAAAATAAAAAAATATATAAATATAAAATACGGAACATTTAATTTTATATTTGTATTTATTAGGAAAATTCATTTTATTTTTTAAATGTATACGTTTATACGTATACATTTAAAAAATAAAACTGGACTACAGTTAAACTTTTTAACTGGACTACAGTTAAACTTTTTAACTGGACTACAGTTAAAAGATATAAATTGAGAACAGTTGTTATTTTTTTTATTATTTATTTTTTTCGGAATCCGGGACAATAGATCGAATTACTGGACACGGGACAATACGTAAAATGCCGGGACAATCCCGGAAATCCCAGACATCTGGCAACCTTAGATGGACCCCTATAGCAGCGCCATCTACCGGGTCTAATTGTAAATCTAAACCATTATCGAATCCACTTGAACACACACAGAAAATTTCACCCAAATCGGTCCAGCCGTTTAGAAGGAGTTCAGTGACATACACACGCACAGAAGGTTTATTTAAATAAAGATTTATTATTATACAATTGTTGTTAAAATTTGATGCAAATGTCTGCCTGGTTTCCATTTCGTGCACAGCGAGCGGGTCCGAGTAGCGGTCCGGAGGGGGCCTGAAGCGAAAGGATCTGCGAGGCACGTGAGTTGTCCATAGTTGGTTGTTCTGCTCGGTGGTTTTCATTGAGTAGGCTTCCAACATCTCCGGCACTAGTCTGGAGAACTAGTAGAGGCGCCCGCTAGATGCAATGTCTCCAGTTGAATCAGCCGCGTAGGATTTTGGAACTGATGAGGTGCCTAGATGGGTACTGAGAAGGCTTACAACTCCGCCACCAAAGAGAACACTTGGTAGTCGACTTTAGAGTTGACGACCCGAGCAGTGGAATCTGCGAGTTGTGCTCTTAGTGCAACGAGAAGTGAGCGAGCTTACAGCTCCGGTAACCTATCTGGATATTGGGTAGTGGACTATACGTGTCCACGGGGCAACTAGCTCGAGACACTTTCGACGCGTCCTGATCTGGCGTTATGACCTAACGCAATTGGTCCCTTGTGATGTCTGACACCTAACTTTATAACCGTAAGGTTGGTTGGGGGTGTCAGTATAAACTTTAAAGTCGTGTGTAGCGGGGTGTCTGTTCCACTGCTGGGCAAAGGCCTCCATCATTGGAATCAAGTCATCGCTACAATTATTACGCTTGCGTTGCAACTTTGCCTCTAAATACACAGAGTCTCCCTGTGACCACGGACCCTGCAACGGGTTCGAAATGTCAGGATAGACATTCAATAAGAAATGTGTAAAATAAACGCGAGTAGATCCATAAAAGTTGTTTCATTTCAATGTGTAGTGTTCGCGTAAACTTTAGAAAACAATAACTTTGCCTTAATTGTCTTTTCAATTGATTGAATGAAAAATATATGGAAGAAAACGTTTATTACCAATACATGATAATGATTTATAAACAAAATATATAAGGCAGACAGTTTAAAGGACAAATTAAGAAAAGTAAAAATTTTACAAAAAGAGAATTGTAATAATTTAAACCAAGAATGTGAAGCTAAATTGTGTAGAAATAGGTAATGGAAATAGGTAATTTAAAATGTTATTACAATAAATAAAATGTTTTATGGGCTGGCAATCTATGCAGGGGTAATACCCGAGAAATATCTGTGGATAAGACAAGGACAGACGTATAGTAGAAACTATTTAGTAAAAGCGGGACAGCGAAATCGATTACCTAAGTAATTTAGAACTTTGCAGGATTTTGATTTATGACGTAAATGGCTTGCGCGATTTCAAAATAGGTATTATACATACCGATCTATTATGGTGATACATTTTAAGAGGCTGTTTATAGTTTTATATGTTTTTAATAATAATAACAAACTTACAATATGATTTTCATATTCACTGAATTGCTTTAAATTTGTAAAAATGTAGGTACCTAACTGTTTTTCGTGTGGTGTCGGACGCAAAGAATAGCACTAACCCATCTTTGCCTCTGGGTGTCGTAAAAGGCGACTAAGGGAGTAGGTATAATGGCTGATTTACATGTATTAAGTTGTTAAGTAGGTAACTAAATTAAAAAGGTTATTACTTATATGAATATTTTATATAAGGTACAATGTCTACAAGAAGATTATCCTACCGCCATATTGAAAATACCTTACGAGAATATGTCGATATACCTTCAGATGACGTTAGCTTTGAGGGTGGCGATGACGCGGGCACGGATAATCAGCCCGCCAACATTGAGGAGCTGGAAGCAGATTCTGAAATTCATTTAGGTGACGATTTTAAAGCATTTGACAGTGATGATGACGTCCCCTTATCCAACTTTGCACAATCACAACCACCATTGATGGAACCAGCGCAAACTCGGGCACCTAATTAGAAAAAATCGTTTTCTATTTTGTCGCCTCGTGATTACATTCTCTCTGAAAATATCGCTCGTAAAGAACTGTCGCCACTGAACATTTTTAGTTATCTTATATTAGCGTAAGCCAATTTTTGTCCCAGTGATTATGGGACTTAGTTATTATTCTGAGTATGCGACGATAGCTGCACATAAAAAATCGGTTATGGTCTCATTTTCAACCTTTTCACCGCCCAACTATCCTGCACGCGATGTCCCGCTGTACGCCAACGTATAAATGTATTTTAATAAAGTAGGTACAAAGAACTTCTATAGAAGTGCTGGCGTGGACGGTACGAAAATCTCGAACTTCTATAGAAGTTGTTGGCGGTAAAAAGGTTAAAGAGCTCCAGCCATAGATGTGCAGAAAAATAAAGAAACCTGTCACAGGTTACGAAATTCCTAAAAATCCTGTTAAATAAACGAGTAGTTTTGCAGGCGACCCACTAGTTATTTATAAATAGCCCTCAGGCTGAGAGCGACAACATCCTAAAATGACAAGTTCCGAAAACGATAACTTTCTAAAATGACAACATTGTAGATGTCCGTGACTCCAGCGGGATAACCCCTTCAGCCATGATTTAGTTGATATTATGTTTAAATTTGTTAGCAAATATCAAAATTTGTTGACCAATAGTTATCGAGATATCCCATGTTAAAGGGTATCCCGCTGGGGTCACGCTCGTCAAAACTATTTGACCTAAAAACGAGCAGGAACGAGACACGCTACTGATATAGTTTTTGTGCTAAGATTTTGTTGATTCAATTATTAATTCATCAGTGAAAATTCCAGGATTCTACCTTCTGTAGTAATCAAATACCTACTTTTCGTCAAAATTCCTCCGAAAAGTAAGTTCTAGTTGAGGTGTAAGACAAAAGGCTACATTCATGAAATCCAGGGAAGATTTTGTTGACTCTGAGGGAAAATTTGTTAGATAAAACCGAGAACTCTAGCTACAGTACATCCTGAGATATAACGCTAATATGGTTATCCCGCTGGGGTCACGGTGTTGATACCTAAACATGGTTTTTCCACAGGAATGGAGCAAGTAGCGAGTTTATGACTATAGCCAAGATTTTGTGGGTGTAAAAATCTAACCAGTTCCTACTTTTCAGTTTCCTAGGTACAGTATTTTAGGAGAAATTAAAATTTATAACTTTTTCATACTAAGAGTACGCGTATAAGCCGACCAAATTAAGTTGGTTCCTTAAAAGGCCAAGATGGCGGCCAATTTTTTTGTTTAAGGGCCGATTCCGATGAAACAAATACGCGTACTTTTAGTATGAAAAAGTTATAAATTTTAATTTCTCCTAAAATACTGTATCTAGGAAACTGAAAAGTAGGAACTGGTTAGATTTTTACACCCACAAAATCTTGGCTATAGTCATAAACTCGCTACTTGCTCCATTCCTGTGGAAAAACCATGTTTAGGTATCAACACCGTGACCCCAGCGGGATAACCATATTAGCGTTATATCTCAGGATGTACTGTAGCTAGAGTTCTCGGTTTTGTCTAACAAATTTTCTCTCAGAGTCAACAAAATCTTCCCTGGATTTCATGAATGTAGCCTTTTGTCTTACACCTCAACTAGAACTTACTTTTCGGAGGAATTTTGACGAAAAGTAGGTATTTGATTACTCGGTAACTACAGAAGGTAGAATCCTGGAATTTTCACTGATGGATTCATAATTGAATCAACAAAATCTTAGCACAAAAACTATATCAGTAGCGTGTCTCGTTCCTGCTTGTTTTAGGTCAAATAGTTTTGACGAGCGTGACCCCAGCGGGATACCCTTTAACATGGGATATCTCGATAACTATTGGTCAACAAATTTTGATATTTGCTAACAAATTTAAACATAATATTAACTAAATCATGGCGAAATTTGAAGCCGATCTGAAGGGGTTATTCCGCTGGAGTCACGGACATACATTGTAGCCCTGTTTTTGTATTAGTTTGTCATTAACCTTTTTACCGCCAACAACTTCTATAGAAGTTCGAGATTTTCGTGCCGTCCACGCCAGCACTTCTATAGTTCTTCTTTGTACCTACTTTATTAAAATACATTTATACGTTGGCGTACAGCGGGACATCGCGTGCAGGATAGTTGGGCGGTGAAAAGGTTTAATATTTTATACTAAATTTTGACCTCTTGTTCACAGTGGTCACCTATAGTAACCACCTCATAACTGACCCCCTCTAAAACAGAATTTGATAAATACGACTAAAATGTTCCTATATGAACCCAAAATGTCATAAAAAAAATATTTCAAAGTATTGTTAATCCAAATTCTGTGTTTCACTTAGTCCACCACAACAGCTCAAGGGTTAGGTTAAAAAAAAACACCCAAATTATAGGTAAGTATACAATTTATTTATACTTGTAGTTACTTAGGTTCGCTTTAAATAATCTAAAGGAGATCAAAATTCACAGGAGAAAAAAACAGTCTTTTTTATTATACAAAAAAAAAATACGCAACAGTATTGATTTTTCACATAATTTTCTTAAGTATTAAAATTACAGTCTGTGCCCTAAGTGCCTTACAAATAAACAATGAATAAGCTCCGAATAGTTATTCCGTTCACATTCTATCCTTTTTAATTTTTCATTGCTTAATTAAATTACGGTCGAATTTCGACCACTGGGCGACCACCAGTTAGAGTAAAAAAGACAAAATACGGAATAACTATTCGGAGTTTATTCTATGTTTATTTGTAAGGTTCAAAATATATAGGAAGTTTGGTATAATCCCGAAACAGCCATCTTGCAATCAAGTGAAAATTGTTATTGTGTTACATTCTCCAAGGTTTAGTAAGAATGGAAATATATAGTATACATCTTTCTAGTAACCAAACATTTTTCTAGACCCAATAAAATAATACTATCTTGGAGTTACACATTTTGAATTTTTACGATGACTTTTATAACTTCTAAACCAACGTTATTTTTCACATACCGTTATAACGTTATTTGTTAATTTATGTGCGTTAAATTCCGCTCTTACATTAATTGGAAGAGCTGCATTAAACGCTATTTTTACATATACTTTTTTACAATATTAATACTATAACTACAGTCTAAGGCACTATCCGTTAACTATAAAAATAAAACTTACTCACATAATTACAGAACATACTAACTTATGTCATAAAAATTCGCGATAATTAACGCACAGACGAGATAAGTTATTTAAGATATATATTCGACCATGAAATTGATTTACCATCTTAAAGAATCGGCAAATATCACGTATATATTGACTGATACACGGTATTAGTCAATATTATATTTTGTTTATTTTAGATAATGTAGTTTCATTGTTATACCAGATGTTAGTAATAAGTTCCCCGACACCAACACAAATTAGTATTTCAACAAAGAAACTGACTAAAATTGAGATTTTAGTTAAATCTATTTTAATGGAAGTTTTTGTCCAAAAATGGTAAAGCAATTTTATGGTCGGCTATACGTATCTACAAAATTATAATGTGTTATTTTATAAGAACCCCATAGCTGCACAGCTTTTGATTTCGGTGGAAAAAATAATAATCAAAATCGAGAGGTCAGAGGCATGTTTTCTTTGCAATAATCACAGAAGTTAAGTTAGGTACTTTTAAATTAAAACTTAAAATATCCCGTTTTTATAAGTATATTCAAATCTTTTTATCAATAACCCTGAGCCTGACCCTGTAATTTACAAGACCATATTAGGAATTTAAAGTTCAATCTTTAATAAAATACTATAAATACTAAATATTAATTTTTAAATTAGACTGAGAAAATTGAACAAAATTGAGGAATTGATTATTTTCCAATTTTACTGCCAATCCGATAAAGTGCTTAGTGTTAAAGTAAGTGGCGAATGGAACTCGCACTGTAGTAAATTAGAAACTGCCACACTTTTTTTTTTTAATCACCTCTTTATTTGATTTACATAATTATATCTATTGATGTAAGTATGTCCAGCGGTGGGGTAAATAGGCTGCATGATACAGTCTGTGCTTAAATATACCATATAAAACTAATTTGTGTTTATACAAATAAAGAAAACCCATATGGCAATATACGTCGTTTTTAAATATTTGTGTATAAAAACTGAACACTTTTGGGCGTAAGTGCCTAACACCATAAGGGTCCTTTAAATTTGCCACAACTTGATTAAAGTATAGCGTTCCTGTAACTAGAATTGGAACTACGAATCGGTGGGCACCAGTCTTTTCAAGGAAGAATGCGCAGTTACTATCTGCTTAAATTTTCAGTCAGTCAGTCTTATTACTTAAAAGATCATTATTTTAAGAATACATCGTGTGTCGATGCCGAAGTTATACAACGACAGTGGCACGGGATTACTTTTGAATCAAGTGTAAAATTGATCACCGCTACAGATTCTTAAAAGCGTATAAAAAATAGATATCACGAAGTTATTATAATTTTATCAAATCAATTTTAATCAATCTGATGCTTCTATACATACATAATAATAAGATCTAAATAGTTATAAGAATACGATACGGATACGAAGACGTACGTACGTCCCTACGCGTACCAATGGACCAAGACACATTAGATTCTCCAACGAATCCAACCGTAAATAGATTCTCCGTTCCATTGAAAAAAAATATAAAAAAATAGATTTCTATACGGCTCCCGCCCGCGACCGACTTTTTGTAGGACCGCTAATAGGACCTATTTTTTCTCCGAGCTGTACTGTGTACCGATTTGTGACCGTCTTTTTGTAAGCGTGTGCGTTGCAACATAGAATTCCATATGTTTCATTTCCACCGACTAAAAAATCGGTCACCGATTATCGAACGTGGCCGAGGGCTCTTGATTACAAAAAAATATCGTAGAACTACATAATAATATACGAGACAACATCCAAAGTACAGAGGCTTTGATCAATATCACACCTGATTTCATAATTACCCCCACTACGGTATTATCTAACGTTACACTTACGAATAAGATGAATTAATGTTGTTATAACATCGCACTATGCAACAACGAGAGCAAAATGACGATGAGGAACAATTATCAAAAGCTTGTATATTAAAAAATAACGATACCTATAACGAGTTATAGAATAACGTTACCTTTTTAAACATTGTTATAACGTTTGACAAAATAACGGTATACATAACATGTTATAGTTATAACGATACCTTTATTAGACACTGTTGATATGAACTCATATCGTTACACAACGTTATATTATAACATGTTGTTAAACCCAACAGGGTAAATGTAGAAAATGATAATCATATACAATTTAAAAAAATGATTTTATGTAAGTTTACAATATTGGTATATTCGCAACAGTATCAGCAAGTAAATGACACAGAAAATAAATATAATTAAAAACTAAACAAACTTAATTCATTTTACCAAATCGATCCAGTATACAGGATGTTTCAAAATTTTTAGTAAGTGTCAAAAAGTTTCAAAGTAAGTGTAATAAATATATTGTAAAGGTCTGTTAACTAAAGCCGGCACGTTCAACACATATTTACACGTTAGGCTTGTGTTGTATAGTGTCTGTGAATAAGCGCGCGGCGTGACGTCGCACTGCATACGCATTATCAAAAGTCTATCCGTCTCTCTCGCGCTCGGTGAAGCTTATGAGTATGAAGGAAGCAGTTATTGTTTTGCTTTTGCTACTGTTTATAAATACAGAGTGGTATTTTTTGACATTCGTCCGTTAGCGTCAATCACGTTTAAATCGACAAAGATTATTGTGTCATCTTTGTTTACCTATTTTAAGGTTAGATTAAAATGTTCGAGCGATGAAAGCTTGAGTGGGGTTTTTAATTTACGATTCTGACTACAAATAATTAATGTACCTAATAAAATATAATTTTTCAAGTTATACATATTTTAAAATTGTATTTACAACTCTACAGTTTTACTCAACCTACAATATACATGCTTTTAAATGAGTAAGAAGACAAAATTTTTATAAATTTGCTTTTTCAATCAAGATAATTTAATTTTATATAATTTCTAAACATGCATGCGACATGTATAGTGAATTTGCATTAGTGTGAGTACTGTGAACATGCCAGCTTTAGTTAACAGACCTGTACAGACTTAGTTATTGCCAGTTACAACAAGCAATATGGGATCGCAGAAAATCTTGTATACTTACTGAGTTCCAAACTTCAGCATGAAGATGGTGATCTAAATGATGATGATGATGATGATGATGATGATGATGATGATGATGATGATATGGAGTATTTTTTAAACAAAATTGATTTCGAGCAAACCAAATAGTACAAAAAAGAGAAAAGTGCAAATAAAAAAATGAGACCAATAATCCATTCTTAGATGAAGTTACTCAATACAAACAAGTTACGGGATGCTATAATATATATGCTATGGATAACAAAAAAAATATATTATCATGATAATTGTCAGGTTACAACTGAAAATAGTAATTGTTACAGTTACTAGTTTGTTTTGACAGTTTATACTAGTTACAATTTCAACTAGTAATTGTAACTGTAACTAGTTTGACAGTATATACTAGTTGCATTTGTAACTAGTTTATTTTGAGTTTATACTAGTTACAATTATAACTAAGAATTGTAACTGTAACTAGTTTGACAGTACATAGTTTCTTTTGTCAGTTTATACTATTTACAATTTTAACTGTAACTTGGTGGACAGTATATACTAGTTGCATTTGTAACTAGTTTCTTTGACAGTTTATACTAGTTACAATTATAACTAGTAATTGTGCCTGTAACTAGGTTGATGGTATATACTAGTTGCATTTGTAACTAGTTTCTTTGACAGTTTACACTAGTTACAATTAAAACTTGTAATTGTTACTGCAACTAGTTTTAGTCGAGTATCGTCGTGTAAGAAGGCACTTATCATTACGCGTCCTCATCTACAACTAATTTGCTAGAATCATTGGACTCGTTCAAATCTTTCTCACTATCCGAATCATTATCTATACTTTTATTAATTATACTCTGCGACAACAGAATATTTCTAATATAATTCTCCATACTAGTTTTCACCGCTGTCATAATTTGATTTTCTATACTTAACACGTTACTCTGTATATCGGATGCATCGTTACCTTGACACTTCAGTAGATTGGCTAGTATGGGGTTGGATTTCAATGTTTCATCAGCGTTGGTGTTCAAATTTTCCTTTTCACTGAGTTTCGTGTGAGTTCTCTGGTGTAAGATGAATACGTCAGGGTCTTTGAAACATCTGGAGCATTCTATACACTTGTACGATGATTTGTATCCGTTTTCTATTGTTGTTATACTGTCCGGTTGGGTTTCGTTTGAGGTTTGAGCCTCGTCGACATCTTGTTGTGGTCCTGGAAAGAAAACAGAACATCAATATTTTATTAAAAATAAATGTATGATTATTTACATATAATTTTACGCAAATATTCTTGCGAACAAATGTGAACGTGTTGAAAAAAATCCACGAGCGGAATTCGAACACGCAGCCCATGATATGCTGGGTCAGGTGCACTACCAACTATATATCGTGGCTTAATCCAGCTCGCCGAAATTAATCAACACTATCAACTCTTACTCTGTAAGCCAGAGGAGCCCTATTCAATGTCGACAACTACGTCATCAACATCCGATCTTAATATTTTTACAAATATTAAAAGATCAGTTAAGAATTAGGCAAGCTATATTTATGATTACTTACATATATATATAATTATACGCAAATATTGTTGCAGACAAATTACAATAGAATAAATTTATATTTTTTTTCAATAAAAAAGTATTTAACAATTTTAGCAGCAGTTCAAACGCCTCTGTGGTTAGACTAGTGGCCTGAGACCCAGATTTAATTCCCAGCAGGTGTTTGTTAAGTTAATGAAATTAAATTAAATGAAAAAATATTTATCATCTATAGAGACATTTATTTATTATATTTTAATTATTTAGGAAATTCAACGGCTTTTTTACAAACATAAGCCAATTAGAGAATTCCACAAATTAGACTAATTCATTAACCAGGTACATATTAACCTTTTCACCGCCCAACTATCCTGCACGCGATGTCCCGCTGTACGCCAACGTATAAATGTATTTTAATAAAGTAGGTACAAAGAAGAACTTCTATAGAAGTGCTGGCGTGGACGGCACGAAAATCTCGAACTTCTATAGAAGTTGTTGGCGGTAAAAAGGTTAAGAACAACAAAAGGCACTAGACATGGTTTACAATGTCGGTATTGAGAGGTTTTTTATGCAGGCGTGCTCTGTCGTTTTCACAGCATGCAAAAACTTTTAAAATTAAATCTATACAAGATAAAAATCATAAGACAATAAAGACATGTCTAGAATTAAAAATATAATTGGAAAGATTATATTAAAATGGTAAGCACATATATTAAATTAGCACATACACAACAAAATAATATAGATTCAATGCAAATAATAAGAATAGTAAGATTATGCTTGCTGCGTCTCAAAAACTCTTAAAAATGTATTTATTATTTATTTATTTATTATTATTAGTTACACGGGATGGACCCAATTATAAAAACTTTATTCAATAAAGAAGAAGGATCTTGAAAGTTTTTAAATGTAAATATATTAAATTACATATTGTATAATTTCTTGGGCCCATTCTTCTGCACAGTTGAAAAATGACGTCCTGAATGGGTAGTAGGTAATAAATGTATGGACGATTCAAAAGCATTTCTTATGTTTATTTGAATAAAAATTTTTGACATTATAATTGTTTATATAATTTTTAACGCAAATTTTGTTGCGAACAAATTACAAAAACACAAATGTTGAAAACATTTTCACGAGCAGGATTTAAACCTGCACCCTTCTGACACACCGGGTCAGGTGCTCTTCCAATTGAGCTATCGTGGTTCTAACCAGCCCGCCGAAATTATTCAACACTATTTACTTTTTACTTTGAAAGCCAAAGGCGCCCATTCAATGTTAACAACTACCGTCATTAACATCCGATCATAATATTTTTACAAATACTAAAGATCAGTCAACAAGTCAACAAGTCAAGTCAAGTTTTTCAACATTTGTGTTTTTGTAATTTGTTCGCAACAAAATTTGCGTTAAAAATTATATAAACATTTATAAATAGCTTGCCTACTTTTTAACTGATCTTTAGTATTCTGATCACGCAGAGAAACCCCGAGCATAGCCCTCTCTATTGCTCTTTGAGTAACCTTGAGCCTTATTAATAAAATAATAAAAACATTTATTTCAGTCTTTAGGGTCCATGTGTCAGTAACAATAAATTGAAACTTAAAAACTATGTTAGTACCAACAACACAATATTAAATTTAAATTAAAATAAATCACTATACTAAATCATTCATATAATTATATTTATTTATGTATTTATATATTGGTTTACATACCAGTGCCTATGGATGGGTTCCTATCTATTCCACCACCAGCCCGCATCGCCATCATTGTCTGCATATAAATAGCTTGGGCAACGTGTTGTGCCTGTAAACAAAATATACCATTTTATGCATAATCCCATCTCATAGTAGCCATGGGACGTGAAAAGAGTGTATCAGCTACCTAACTCCCCGTGCATGTCGTAAGAGCCGACTAAGGGCGAGGGTTTCAAGATGCTCGCACATCAGGCGGTCGGCTGCAACCCATCACTGACGTCATCTATTCCACCTTGGAGCTATACTTTGATTATGCTACATGTAGCGTCGAAACAATAACGGCGAGTTTATTCAAAATTTGTGATTTCGATGTTGTTTTTTTTTTAAATATTTTACGGGTAAGCTCAGTGACTTTATCCTACCTGATGTTAAGTGATGATAAGGCCAATGGTGGAAGCGCACTTCAACCGGGATCCTCAACTAGTGAGGCACTGGCTAAATCATAAATTTATTGTTTCTCATGTAATTTGACAGGGTGTTACAAATATTAAATTATAGTATCATACATGACCCAATTTGGGCATAACAATATGGAACTGAATTTATAATACAGCACACAACACAAAATAAAATAATTGAAACATTAAAACAACAATAATTATTATCATTATTAAAAAGCACAGACAAAATCATAACAATTGGTTAAATAATAAAAGTAACATAAACAACAATACCATGCCATCAATTCCTTTGCCTTAAAACAAAGACCAAGAAAAAAAAAGAAGGAAAAAAAAAACACTATGGGGTGAGATTATGTAATAATATTATCTATGGCTCTTTTATCTACAGCTGCCGGAACACAACAATGCTACAAACATTGATGTTATGGCGACATATTTCGATTAGATGGTGGCCAGGCGGACAAAAAACCCTACCACCAACCAAACCGAGTACACAAACGTGTACCCCCCGCTGGGAATCGAACCCGGGACCTCTGGGTCTAAACTGGTCGCAGACCACAGAGGCGGTTAAAAGAATGTCTACTTCTTTTTTGGTAGAGGGACGTGTGATAGTATCCGATCCGAACCCTTCGGAGAATCTAGTAGGGCACGGGGACACGCACTTTTAAGTGTGTGCTGCCGTTCCCTCTAGAAAACCTCCGAAGGTGATTCGTTTCACACGGCTTGGGTACCCTTTACGTACCTCGCCGCCCCCAAAAAAGCCCTGTGACGCTGAAAATGCCGTTTGAGACAATCCGCAATCTCTCTCAACAAAAAAAATGATGTATATTATTGAAATGAGGCTCAGGTTGGATCCGCAACACCAATCTGCCCACCAGGTCTGGAATTATCGATGTGGGATTCCTAGTTTGCTATTGGCCTCTAGTTACAAATAAGGAAACCCAACAAAAGGTCACACGTATGTACCACAACCACACTACAACTACAACACGTGCGCGGGCGCTAATTTGTGAATGAAAATTAATAGTTGAAATCACACAGGCCACATTTTGCCGTCATTATTGACCGCGTGTTTGATACCGACTACACGCAGCCACGTCGCAACCTCAACGCAACCACCAGCGACACCGCGAACTAGCGGCCGCGGCCGGCCATATATATCGCAAAAATTTTGTAGGTAACACAACGCAACCGCAACAAGCCGCTGCGACACTATTCATTCACACGTAACCACAGCTTGACCACCTTTTGTCGCGACGAGACCAACATTTTACCATCTTTCGCTCCCCCGTGCTTCGGAAGGCACGTAAAGCCGTTAGTCCCGGCTGCATTAGCAGTCATTAACAACCACCGCCCGCACTGGGCCCGCGTGGTGGTTTATGGCCCGTTCTCCCTGTCCATCCATAGGGAAGGCTTGTGCCCCAGTAGTGGGGACATAAAATGGACTGATGATGATGATGTTGTCTTAGCCTCCAACATCAACCAATTTAAAAATAGACTAGATAGATATTAAAAAAAACATAAAATGATACTAAAGTATATTACGATGATCAGGATACAGGCACTATCAGTTGTGGACCAAATTGATTACCAAACGTACCTGTGGGTCTATTGAGTTCGGTTGTGAACTATTCTCCGACCAAGTTCTCCTCTGGTGAGACATTGGTGATTCGTTGGGTAGATTCTGTGACGGTATCGCATCCTTACGTAGAGTTCTCCATTGTCCTGGAAAGAAAAAGTTTTTCTTGTTTATTTATTGAAAATAACATTAGAAACATTCAGCTATATAACAATGCTTGTATAAATTACAAGAATATTTTACTACATTTTAAAACCACCATTAAGAAAAGCTTCATATAAAATGTCTGATCACGCAGAAGACAATACAGCATGGGTTTGAAATGTTCCAAACACTTCAAAAGGTATAAATTTCTAGTGTAAAAATATTTTTAAGTAATTGTAAACTTGTATAGCACATTTCATGACCTGCATTGTTTTTGAGGAACTCTTCCCACTTTCCTTTCCACTAATCGTGGGAGACTATAACTCTTGTAACTGTGCATTTTGCATTCACATCACAATGCTATAAATAGTTACAAGATAAATATATATATTAATACATGAAGCAAAAACTTTGTACCCCTTTTTACGAAAATTGCGCGGACGGAGGAGTATGAAATTTCGCACAGTTATAGTTTATATACAATGTTATTTTTAGTTTATACGAAACCTGAAAACTGTTTGTTCAGAATCAGTAACAGAATCCATTTCAATATTTTTTATACCATGTTACATTTTGACCAAATAATATTTACAAAATCTCAAATAAATTACTCCCTACTAAAAGCACACAATGGGGCAGCACAAAAGCTTGTAACTTTGTGAGTTTTCAAGATATTATTTTTTTTATTTTGTACCGATTCTTTAAATAAAAATATTTGACCCATGTTTCGGGTTTCGTATAAACTAAAAATAAAGTTGTATAGAAGGAGTACAGTATGTTAATATTTTTTTAAATTATGCATAAAAAATACATTAAATAAATAAAACAAACATTACACACACTACCATGTACATTTATAGCGATGGCTGATTCATACGTCATGCTCGTGAACGGGTGCCGCCTGTGGAGGCTGGTCTGCTCTTGCATACTTATCTTATTTTTAGTATTATTAATTATAGTTTGACTTTGTTTTACCTAAACAATTTTTGACTTTTACTAGAGTACTGTAGTGGTGCTGTATGACATTGTGGAAATTGAAACTTTTACATAATTATCTGATGTAAATTTGTTAACTTACATTTTTTATTTTAACAGCATTGTCCTACAGATAACAAACAGCGTTGCGTTAAATACATCATTAAGTTTTTATTTAGAGTATCTTGAGTGTGTCATGCTCTTTTTACTGTCTCTGCGGTGGTGGCATGTGCGTCGGGTCGTTACGTTCCCTAAAATATGGTTGAGCGAAGCGATGACTGATTCATATGTCATGCTCGTGAACGGGTGCCGCCTGTGGAGGCTGGTCTGCTCTTGCATACTTATCTTATTTTTAGTATTATTAATTATAGTTTGACTTTGTTTTACCTAAACAATTTTTGACTTTTACTAGAGTACTGTAGTGGTGCTGTATGACATTGTGGAAATTGAAACCTTTACATAATTATCTGATGTAAATTTGTTAACTTACATTTTTTATTTTGTTTTTTTACATGTTGTAATTGTCTTATATATATTTTTTGTGTTTATTTGTAATGGAAAGTGTTCTGCTATGATAGGGCATTTTCCAATATTTTTGATGCTGTAAGGGAGAAAAGAGCTGGACACTTGCTGAGTTTCTTGCCGGTTCTTCTCAGTACAAGATCTCCCGCCCAGAGTAGATTTACGAACCGATGGCATAATGACATTCACAAGAGCTACTTGTAGCCTAAACTGAATAAATGATTTTGAATTTTGAATTTTTATACACACATGCATATTTATATGCTTTTCAAACATTTCAAAAATGGAAGAGGAGCGGCCAAAATCTGTCAATGCCAATCCAAACTCACATTCTATCTTTTTTAATTTGGTCAGGACACCGGGTCACCTGATGGAAAGCAACCACCGCCGCCCATGGACACCCGCAAAACCAAAGTAATCTCGGATGCGTTGCCGACCTTCAGGAAGGAGTTGGATCTTGAGGAGGGAGTAGGAATTGGGAGGGGGAATTGGGGGGAGGGGTGAGAGATGGGCCTCCGGAACTTTCACTCACCGGACGAAACACAACAGCAACGAGTGCCGTTGTTTCACTCCGATATTCTGTGAGAGGGTGGTATTTCGCCGGGCGAACCGGCCCATTTTGAGCTGCAACACAGTGTGGCCATACCACTCAGACGTAAATGATGTCACTTAGGAAAACTGTTGCAGGAACTGACGCAAATAAATAATTGAATTGAATTGATGATTGCCTGTATGCTGTTCATCAAATCCTCATTTTCATTCAATAATCAATTTTTAATGGATTGACATTTTGTGTTGATATTAACACTTTTAGGTACCTACTCCATTCTGACCTGTTGTTAATGTAGATTAAGCTTGACTCAGCTTAGGAATAGAATACTCATTCCATCTAATAGTATTGTAACAGAAACCCAAATACACAAATAACAATTGCAATTTAACAACATACCTTTCTAAACTTGTAGTGAACAAATTTAGAGGGTACCTACCTAATTAACTAGGTATCCTTTTTATCACATGTCCTAGATAACAAGGCACTGGTGTTAAAGTATTATGTATCAGATAAATCTACACAACACTTACTACCTATCTATTTATATAACCAAATCGAGCGTTAGTTGCGAAATTTAAGTCAAACAAAACACGACTGCAATAATTTATCGTACATACAACAGAAACTCCCCCTTAATCATAAAAACTATCTAAGCATTAATTAGTTAGATAGTTTTTATGATTATGGGTCTAATGTGTAAAAATGTTAATGTACCTTTATTTTTTCCGACACTTGTTATTGTGTAATCTTCTGGTTTGAAATGTAAACTGCACACTTTGGAATATTTCGTGTACGGTTTTCCTCTTTTTAGTATTTTATTCCATAGTCTAGCTAGCTCTTCGTCCCTCGGGAACTGATGAAACGATACATTCTTCACCTTTCCTGCCATAGATGTACAACGCGGTACAGTACAATAGTAAGGCATATTGGCAATTTGGCAGCTTGTTACTCTTCATACGGTCTCAATTAATATAGTTGAGCACTTAAGTTGATAATTTATCGGTGACAAACATGATAAATAAATAAAAATTCGCGCAAATAACACCCACAGCCAAGCAAGCCGACATATCAAACATAGAAAAAAAAGTCTTGTTGTTTATTGCCAGTTGTAAAATTAAATGGTTGAATCGATTCTCTAAACAGTAATGTTTTTTCAAAATAAATGATGATGATGACGATAATGAAATTGAGTAAAATTCGAAATAAATAAATGTTACTTTGTAGAATGCCATGGTTTTTAAAACTAGTATGTTTTAAAAACTAAACTATACCTAATTAATCTAGTAAAATTAAATTCAGCTACTCGATAACATCTGTCTCTTTTTTGACGTTTATAAAGTTTTATGATATTTTTTTTTTTATTTTTTTTTTTTAACTTGGCATCGCACGGTTTGTGCATTTGCCACAACGAGTATAATATTAAAGGTAGGGAAACCAATTTTTGAAATACAATGTTAAAGGAACGGAATTTGGAAAAAAGAATAATAGGATCAAAGTTGGTGGTTACAATATAAATGAATGGATATACTACATAAGGGGATACTTAGTTGGAGTTAGGAAATAATACTTTTTACACTACATACACACAGTACATTATTTACAAATTACACTTTAATATTATTGTTAATTAAAAAAGTTGATAACAAATTATATATATCAAAATTTATAGAACTCAATAAGGTAGGGATTGATGTAGGAAGAGGAACACGGAGGACTATGAGGGAATTTAAGAGTGAGGAACTGTCATGGAGGGGGGGCAAGCAAAAAAGATATGATTTAAATCTTCCTCACAGGCACCACAAGCACATAAATTGCTATTAATAATACCAAGTCTTGCAAGATGAGAGGCTGTGCAGACATGACCCAAGCGCATTCTTATTATACTGGAGGTTGCAAGCTTAGAAAGTTTTAATTTTGTGAACCATACTTTGAGTGGTATTTTGTGTTGAATACGTTTGTAATATTGACCTTTATGACAACTTGAAATATTCCAATGGGTATTCCAAGCATGATACAAATGATCTTTAGGAAGAGAGAGAAGGTCGGCAACCACAACAGGTTTATGCAAATTAATGAGATAAAGTAAATCACTTTTTTTAGTATTAATACTGCGACAATTCCACTGAAGGATTGTGGACAGATGATCCATTATTAGAGATATTGTTATTTATGAGTTGATTTATACTTTGTACAGCAGCGTTGGACGGTTCAGACATATTCTTAGTTAATGAATTAATTAAAATAATAATCAGTTCTCTAATAGACATATTTGTTAAAGAGTTATTATTTTCACTAGTAATTGTGCCAATGGATGGTAATGGAATGTTATAATCTTTAGTTAGAGCAGCATGTGTATATTTGTCATACCCTTTACTATTATATTTTGGGGAGCTATTTGATTTAATATAAACTGTTTTTTTTATATGAAGTGGAATTTTCATTATTACTATTGCCTTTAGTTGAATTAAAAGTTTGTCTTAAAGGAGATGAAGGTGCTGCAACAGATGTCAAAACTTCAGAGTAAGATCTAGTAACAGGAGGGTGCAACTTAAATGCTTCCGCATAGGAAATGCAATTATTAGCCATCGACTCTTTGATAGCTTTTTGTCGACTATATTCAGGGCATTTTCTGTTGGTAGCAAAGTGGGATCCAGTACATATAAAGCATACAGCATCATCTTCATCAAAATCACAGCTGTCTCCTGAGTGGTTATTACCACATTTGAAACAGCGTGGAGTTGACCTGCATTGTGATTTTATGTGACCATAACGGCAGCAGTTGAAACACTGTACTGTTGGGAAAATGTATAGATCCACTGGAAGGGAATTATAACACAAATATATTCTTTTGGGTAACACCTGGCCATCAAATGTGACTACCACGGTCTCAACAGGAATATAGGTAATTTTATCATCTTTAAAACTTTTTCTATTTATGCGTCTTACTTTTAAAAAATTTCCACATCCAAAAGGTACAGACAAGTTATCTAATATGTCTTCTTCGGACCAATCAGTCGGTACTCCTCTAACAACACCCATTCGAGTAACTGATGAGGTTGGAATGAAAGCTTTGTAGTTAATTTTTTTTAATGTTTCATTTTCTAAGAAAGAATTAGCATCTGTGTAGTTATTGAATGATATTACCACTCTACTTCTTCCAATTTTTTTGAGACTGCCATTAACTATGTTCTTTATAGAATTCTTTTTCAAAAAATGCCCAAATGAAATGGGGTGTATAGATATGTTGTCATTCGGACTTGTCTGGATCTTTTGGATGTGGATATTATAGGGTGCAGAGTCATTAGTTTCATACAGCTTTCTACCTACATATGTGCCTGGGTCAGCCTGTTTGGCTTCATCATTGTTTGGTTGGGAGGGTTGAGATTGTGATACTGAGATAGGAGTTACTTCCGGAGACTTAAAAACTTTATGTGGCTGGATTTTTGAATTCGATTCGCATTGGCAGTCACTCTCACAAAGAACGACAGAAGACGACTTATGACGCCTCCGTTTTTTATTACAGTGTCTACATATTTTTCGAGATATTGTACGTTTTCTTTTAGAATTACTACAATTATTGATTTTACTCTCGGAAGCATCCGTATCCAAGAGAGAGCCCTCCGTATCCATCTCCAAACAATCATGAGGTACCGTCACAACCAGAGCTACCTGAGAAGGTGTCCCTCCACCAGGGTCATCTAGTTCGTCGTCCATTAGAAAAGACAAAAAACTTACCTACAGACTGCAAATATATACAATAATAACAATAAATAAACTAAATTTTAAACACAATGATCCTATTTACACTTAAAATCAAATTAAAATTAGAGAGGCTAAAATATTCGACCGCCAATTTTAAGGTTTCCCGCGCTTTTTCGTGTTTTATGTTTTGTGGTTAGGTAGGTAATCTATGATAATTTAACAAACATGGAACAGATGACAAACATAGGTAAAAAATTAATTTTACACGACTTTTTGAATTATTGTATGGCTGTAGTAATTAAATGCGGTTGCTTTTGATTACTTTTACCATTACATTTGTCTCTTGTTTAGTCTATGGTGGCTATGGTGCAAGTGGCCATTTTTTCTGAAAAAAGTGGGAAGTGAAGTGTGGGGAAGGGAAAAAAGGTGATACATGTCAAATTTTTCAAGGCTGTGCTAAGATGATTCCATTTTTTTAGCAACGTGATAACGATTGCAACAAATAGTGAAGTTTTCGACGCGCACTACACGTAGGATATTGTGTTTGGATGTGAATTATATGTTGTTGCGGTTGTCGGCGCGCCGTATAACCAAAAGTTAGACAACAAAGAGTTTTTGTACAATTGAGATGGGTTATTATTGCACCGTACCGCAATGCACTTCCCTCGCCGGCAAGACGAAGAACGTGAAATTCCACCGTTTTCCAAGAGATGTGACTATGGCGGACAAATGGAATCAGATATTGAAAAGGGGAAAGCCTTACACGAAATATTCAAAAGTGTGCAGTCTACATTTCACACAAGCTGACTACAACGTCACAACAATGGGTAAGAATAAAGGTATTCGGGTTTTTCCATCTCTGGTTACAGTACACTAATTTCTGGTCATATCTTCCCCGGATGACTCATGCATCCGAGTTAGATTATCTGTTGCACTATTTTCTCCTTGATATCGCTACCAAATAACCAAATCTACTGTTATCAAAATTATATAGAATCTATATTTACATTTTTTTACAAAACAATAACCACAATGTGTGGTGAGGAAAATAAGAAATTGCACAGTGGGTTTTCTACTGATGTCATTGATATGATGTTTTCGTAATTATTTGTTCTTATTAGAGTCTTATTAGATTGCTTGGGGTCACTTTGAGGTCCAAATGTCAATATTTGGGTACCTACATTACATTAAAAAATGGATTGGAATTACTATCAAATTGAACAATTAGATAATAAAAAATGTGACTAATAGGTTTTTTAGTAATGATTTTAGGAAAGTAGGCTAATACAAGAAGTTAAATTGAAGATTGTCTGTGGTCCCAGGCCCTAAATATTGTTTTACATACTTTTTAATGATGACTCAGATCTGTGGTTTCTGCTTGACATCAGCTGATCATGTGACAGACACTTTTTCAGACAACAAAAAAATCAACTGCATACAAATTATATTATTTATATGCCAACACTTTGCTCAGCCTGATATCTAGAGGGGCTGGATCGATTCCAAGGTTGGGCATGTATATGAAAAACTCTTACCCTTGCGTAATCTCCATATTCTATGGACTGTTGTTCGGGATCCTTAATTTAATAAAACACATCTATGACTTCATTTGGGTACCATAATTTATTCTTTTTTCTTTAATTGTCTATGACGCACGAAGCGCGGAACGGGATTATTCAATATTGATATCCGTACTTACCAAAGTACGGTACTTTGTGTGTATTTAAAACATTTGTGTAAATACATTAGTATATTAATCATCATGAACTGTATTTTATTCAAAATTAATAATAATAATTGCGGTTTAAAGTAAAAGTGTTTTAATTAAACATTAATAGTGTCGATGGAAGCCTTAGAAACGTATTATAACCTATAAAGACTATGGGGCACTACAATTTTTTTGGCTAGCTATTATTTTGGTGTTTTTAAAATAAATAAAGGCCCCCCTATTAACATAAATATTTATGTTTATGGTTTTAGGCAATAGTAATGGTACGCATAAAATAAAACAAAGCATTTGCTTACATATTTTTATTATTAAATGTCATGATAAGATTTTGTCTTCTAGTAAAAGCGTGGCGCTCAGGGCACAGAAATGTCTGTCTTCCTTTGAAGACCGTGGCGCTCAAAAGGTTAAACCATATCAAAACACTTACTATAAATTAATATTACATTATTAATCCAAAACACTCTGATTCATACAATCACAAAATAGAAGTAGAAGTATTTTTCACAACCAAAAGACAGTAATTCTCCACATGACAACCACTTCACAATATTTAAATATGTTCCAGACAACTATTATTTTTAACTCAATCAAATGCCAGCCAGTAATAAACCATACACATAAAATTATCCCAAATTCATATTCCAACATCCCCTCTGAATTTTATGTTTATTACAATAATTAGAATAACAACTCTTATTATAACTCCCATCAACTCGTCTAAAACCCAATTTAACTAATCCACCCAATACTAATCCAACTTTACAATTCTAATAGCTACTAACCTCAAATCTCAACTAACTTTACCAATCCTACACACAATTAACTACATCACCAATAACACCACTAAAAACCACAATCATCTTTATCACCAAAAACTTCATCTCTAATCCATCATCAATAACTTCTTCCAACAGCTCCATCATCAATAACTTCTTCCAATTCCTTTATTCAAAATCTCCGTCACCAATGTCCAATTGCTTCTTCAATTTCCAACCAGCTCCACTTCCTTCTTAAATGGCAGACATTTTGTTTTTTTGTTGAAATATTCTGAAAGTGTGCACAATTTGGTCTTACAGAGATAAAAAATAGGCTTATTCGGAGGGCAACAATATTATCTACTATCTGCATTATTTTAATTAAAAGGTTAACATTTCCATAACATGTAAAAAAATGTGTTAGTTAAAAAAATACATAAATAACTATGCAGATTAGTAAAATATTGGGAAGTAGGTTGGACCCAATTCTAGAGTGTATTTGTGTTTTAAAAGTGATAAAAAAGTATTTAAAATATTAGTTCATGTCCGGACAGACTGTATATTATTATCTTATTTGATAGAAATACCGTTTTCCTTGATTATTTATTTGATCTGCCATTAGTTGCCATGCCACACTATAATCGCATGTCATAATAACCTTGTTGGTTGGTGGAGTGTTTATAAAAAAAATTAACAAATAGGTATTTGATGAAAAAATATTATATTGGATTTTTTGCATAAGTTAGTGTTTTGGAGTCATGAAACCTGTGCTTCAGACATATATCTGAGTAATCTTAAAAATACTCTTAAGGTTACTATGTATGTACAAATGTACTGTACCTACCTAATTTTATAGTTTAATTTTATTTGATTATACTACTTAGATTTGACTTATACATTAAATTTCTTATTAGATTTCACAGCCTCCTCCAATCGATGATATGATGTAATTTAACGGAACCCTTATGAAACTGGAACATACAGCCAATTATAAACTTTATTTACCTATATTTATTTAAGGACATTTACACCAAAAATGTTACATTGATACACTTCAAGATCTACAAGCTATAGTGTTGTCTTGTTTATTTATATGCTGTCACAACAAGTATCTTTTTATGCAACTTGAATTTTAATTAGCAAATACCTATATCTAGAATGAACTAAACTTAACAAGTAGATTTTTTTTTATTATTTAGTATTTTTGCATTTACAATGCTGAATGATATAAAATTCAAAATTCTAAATTCAAAATCATTTATTTCCATTACAAATAAACACAAAAATATATATATAAGACAACCACAACATGTAAAAAAACAAAATAAAAATATATATACCTACCTAGTTATGATTTGATTCCCACTCGCAAAATAAAATGTTCTATCCTATTCTCTTCGAGCTTTAAGAGACTGGTTGATTCATTTAAGTAAATTTTTTTCTTGTAGCATATTTATTTTATATATTTTAAGAGGAGTTACATTTATTGATTGTTAAATACTTTTTTTTTATTGTGGCTTTCACATCTTTGCAAAAGTGAACTGTTCTTTCGACTATGAGGGTAGTTACTTCACAGTGAGGTAATACTGGATTGCAGCGTAAATCACAAACCACTAAAAATAATCAACGAGTTTTCTGGGGCCTTAGTAGCTCAGCGGTCAGAGTATTGGACCGGTTGTCCAAAGGTTGTGGGCTTCAATTCCCACTTGAGCTTCATGAGGCTGATTTATCTAGTAAAATTTTATCTTGTAAGTTTTACACCCATTAAAATAATATTGACAGGCACAAAGTGAAATAAACTTTTAAACATTGAAAGGCACTTTGTATAATTGGGAAAATAAAGAGTTAATATAAAATGTTTATAGTAAGTATATTAAGTTGTCTTTCATAAACGACCATGAAATGATCGGCCATTGATATACTATGTTTGCACAATATATTTCTCCTTTTCGTTTAAAACGACACAGTAAAAAGTTGATATGGATATTTTTTGCAAATCATCTTTACGGTGTGTGACATATTAAGAAATATGGTGTAATTTTGATTGATACCATATTAGGCTAAGAAAAAAAAAGGATAAAAAGATATTTGGACTTTTTTTTTCTTTAGTTGATGGCTTCGTGCGATTAGCACATTTAGCCAGTGTCAAAGTAATTTTGCTTACAAGTATTAATTAAATAAATAAACAATATTTCCTTCTTGTATAGATGATGATGAATGATAATAGAAATGAGAAATGAGAAATGATATACCCTCCAACCCCTGGAGTATCTCAGTAAAGATGTGGGGCTTTACTAAGTAGTACTAAGAGAATTTGAAAAGTGAAGTTGCACAGTTTTGTTTCATTTGCCAACACTCATGCGCACTTACGAACACTTAGCGTTTAATAATCCACCATTATTTCACATTATTCGAAACATTACATTTACATCACACATTACACAAATAGAAAATAAAACAAAACTGCCAACATGACTCTTCACTTTCCCGCCCATAGTTTTCAAGTTTATTAAAATTCTAATTGGGTAGTTTCTCTATTGACTAGTTAGTCAATAGAGAAACATTTTAGCAGCTGTCAAAACGATTTTTTTAACTATAGTTATAATAAATATAGGTAAAAAATAAAGAATAAAAGTAAGATAATACAGACAATGCATATACAGTCCATATACACATGTACCTATAGGTATAACTCACAGAACGAATGTAAAATTTCATATTACCTACTTTATATTAGTTTGTCGGTCTTTCTTGTATACACCTAATAGAAACTGTATGGGAATTGTGAACTATGACATCCTTTTTTTGTTCCAGAAATTCATGCTTAGGTTGAATAAAATATAGGTCCTTGTTTCAAAGAACTGTTACGTGATTTTATTTATTTGTATAATGTTCTGGAATTATTTATGGTTGTTGTCAACATTCCTATTATTAATTTGCTACTCTTTTTGTATAGTAGACCATTGAAATTGCTTTTCCTTTTTTTTTTTGCTAACTTTTTGGTAGGTAATTAATAATTAAACTTTTTTATTACATATCATAAATAGCTAGGTATTAACTTAACCACCTCAAAAGAGAATTTCGTTTGCATATCATAAAACTAGAAGGTCTATTTTTGTAATGTAACAGGTATTCTGTTCATCATTGTCTATGAGGCTTGGCGAAATTTTATAGTAATGAAAGTTTTAGGTAAAAGTAAAGCAATTTTATGGTTGACTGTACATTGATCTTAAAACTAAAACATGAGTTTACACAAGAACCTTGCAAGGGCCCTGCAAATTTTATAGTCAATATAAAAAAAATAATTTAAAAAGTAGTGTTGAGCTTGTATTTTAATATTTATTTTATTCGTTTACATTTTTTTATATTTTTATTTCGTAGTCTACTATTCATTTAGATTATCACAAAAATTCATCGATCATCGACACGAGCTTTCCTTATGGATGGATAGGGAGAACGGGCCATAAAACACCACGCTGGCCCAGTGCGGGTAAGTGGTTGTTAACGACTTCTAATGCAGCCGGGACCAACTGCTTTACGTGTCTTCCGAAGCACGGAGCGGCCCGAAATGATACATTTTTGGTCACCCATCCGATGACCGGCCTTTGCGAAAGTTGCTTAACCTCAGCACTCGCAGACTGGGCGCGTTAATTAACCACTGCGCCATCGACGTTTTAAAATAAAAGAAGGAAATAAATGTATTGGGACAGTATACCATTTCCAACACTAAAAATAAAAATTACACTAAAGATCTATTCAAACCTGAGCGGTATTCGCTGCCGCTGTGGGTAGAGAAAACCGAGTGGGTAGGTATGCGGTAATATTACTGTTCACACCAAAGCGAATTTCGCTATCCTTGTGGGTAGAATACCGCGCGGTATTCGAGTTTCGCTCAAGAATGGAAGAAGTTTTCGCCAGTTAGTCATTTCTATAACTAACTATAATACCTGAGCATAATGACATTCACAAGAGCTACTTGTAGCCTAAACTGAATAAATGATTTTGAATTTTAATTTTTGAATTTTGAGCGAAACCCGCGCGGTATGCACTTCTACCCAAAGCGGCAGCGAATACCGCTCAAGTCGCTCTAGCCGCGGAACTTGATACTAAATACCTGAGCGAAACCCATGTGGTATATACCTTTACCCACAGCGGCATCAAATACCGCTCAGGTTTGAATAGGCCTTAATAGTTTACTCGTTTCTGTAGTGCCTCTGAGATGTTTGCTCAAAATGAAGCTGATGGCTTCCACGCCATCATTCGGAAGGAAACAGCATCTCTGGATGAACCCTGCTCACGGGACAGTCACAACAGCATTCATTAAACTGTGGCGGGGCGTTCTACCTCCCCTATCTGGGTTCATTTTAGGGCATTTTAGGGGTTCATTTGGGGCTCAGTTGGACTGACTGTTATTATATAAGGACAGGTTGGCTATGGCCACATTTATATTGTATTTCACCATAAATTACATACCTAATTACAAACTTCGAAACTGGCGAAATAAATAAATTATTATTATTTACTAGTTGTACCGCTTTGACAGTTTCCATGGCAACAATACAAACAAATCAAGGTATAAAAAATAGACTACGACCGTTTGTCAGACCTACCAAATATACCTACATATAAAATTTCATAAAAATCGATCGAGCCGTTTCGGAGGTGTATGGCAATGGCAAATAACATGTTACACTAAAATTTTATATATTATTTAATTATCTATATTAATGCGTGAAGCAAAAACTTTATACCCCTTTTTACGTAAATTGTGCTGACGCAGGAGTATGAAATTTCGCACACTAATAGTTTATTTAGAAAAGGAGTACAAAATGTTAATTTTTTTTTAAATTATGCATAAAAAGTACATTAAATCAATAAAACAAACATACACACACTAACATGTATTTGACAACACGCATATGTATTTTACACACACGCTTATTCAATTCAATAAAATAAAAAAATTTCAAAAATGGAAGAGGAGCGGCCGAAATCTGTCAATGCCAATCCAAACTCACATTCTATCTTTTTTAATTTTTCATTGCTTAGGATAGAATCCGTGCAGCCTTAATAAAATTACGGTCGAATTTCGACCACTGGGCGACCACTAGTTATCTATATAAGTAGAAATGAATCGCTAAATGTGTTGCTAATCGCATAACTCGAGAACGGCTGAACCGATTTGGCTGATTTCTTTTTTGTTGTATTTGATGAAGTCCGAGGAAGGTTCCTATGAAGAGATAACGTAAAAAATACGAGGAAAATGGTAAAAACAAAATTTTCTTTTCCTCTACAAACCACTCTGTCACCAGATGTCAAACATTTGACGTCAATCAAAACAAAAAAAAGGCGCGTAAGGATTATCTTTGGTATGCCTTCAAGTTGATTAGAGGTCAGGTTTATTTATTTACGCGCCAAGTAATCAAACAAAAAATGTCGTGTACCATATGGCATTACAATAAAAATATCATCACATTAGATATTACTAAAGTCTTTCAATGTTATTTTATTTCTATTAGACTGCGACAGGCCAATAACTTTTGACAGAACGAAATCTGTCGGGGCAGCTATTAACATAAAAAAATCAATGTAACTTTGTTTTAGAGAAATAGAGCAGAACAAGGTCTGCCGGGACAGCTAGTTATTAATAGAATAATGGCAGATTTTGAATTCGTAAAAAACACATATCAGTATAGCACCGAAACACGGTTTCTGATGTCGGCATTTATTATTTTGATTACAGAAACAATCAAGGAAAAGTTACCGTGACGTTCGTTCGTCATTCGATGGGTAATACCCTGCGAACAGTTGTTATTGCATCCCGTGTATGTTGACGTGGGCGCATATAAACAGTTCTGTTATTAATTAACTGTAAGGGAGAAAATAGCTTGACACTTGCTGAGTTTGTTGCCGGTTCTTCTCAGTACAAGATCTCCCGCCCTGAGTAGACTTACGAACCGATGGCATAATGACATTCACAAGAGCTACTTGTAGCCTAAACTGAAATGATTTTGAATTTTGAACTTAGTTTAAGTATAATAGTCATCATCATCATCATCATCAGCTCATTTTGTGTCCCCACTGCTGGGGCACGAGCCTTCCTTATGGGTGAAAACACCACAGGGAGAACGGGTCGTTAACCACCACGCCTCATAAATGTAGCTCCTTATAACTCGTGATAGCCTGGTACTGTGACTAGCTTACCCCTGTATGTAGCTAGCTCTTCATAGGTCATGCTAGCCTGGTACTTTCACTCCAGACAAAGCTGCTAGGATCTCACACTAGGTACAGCTCCTTGTGACTCATGCTAGCCTGGTACTTAAACTACTTCACGCCAGGTATGTAGCTCACGCCAGGTATACCTCCTTGTAGGTTATGGAAACCACCGATCTAGTGCTCATCACCAGCTCATTTTATGTTCCCACTCTGATGGATAGAAACACCACACGGTGCGGATTGGTGGATGTTAACGACTGTTCATGTAACCGGGACCGACGGCTTTACGTGCCTTCCGAAGCACGGAGGAGCGAGAGATACATTTTTGGTCATCTATTTGATAACCGGCCTTTGCGAAAGCTGCTTAAACCTTAAACCGTAATTGCAAGCCATCGAGCTCCTTTAGTATATTTGCGTAAAGGTCCATTTTTATTTAAAAGCAAAAGATCCGGCTCGTAGGACCAATAAAATGTATAGAGTTTGATTTGGGCGTATGTTGAGTGAGTCAGGATTTTTACTTTACAAGTATTTATTGCATACATCCTGTATGTTTGGTAATGTGTATAATCCCTACACATAGCCATTTTTTATAGTAAGTAGGTAAGGTCTCCCTGATGTTGAAAAAGAATAAAAAACATCATCATCATCATCTCAGCCAAAAGACGTCCACTGCTGGACAAAGGCCTCCCCCAAGGATATGAGGGGTATTTGCCGTAATTGCCACGTTTGGCAGGCGGGTTGGCGATCGATAAAAAACATATCAAAGAAAAATGTGCCTTAACAGAATACAATTAGGGGTCAATTTCGATTTTACGTCAATTGATAGCTGATGTCGTCTGTCGGGCGCCTCCGCGGCTCGCTCGGCGCCGGGCTAGGTTAATTAATATTTTCAACCATTCAACTGATAATGTTAATTTCAATTATAGAATGTTAGTGAAAAAACTTGTTTCAGGTCAATGGAAGACGTTAAGCAAGGATGCGGTGCCTTCCCAGAACCTGCCCAAGCTGAACGCTGATGGCACCCCCATGGTAATCAGGAAGAGTCGCACCATCAAATACAGGGAATCCAAGAAGGAGGAGATCAGGTGAGTCTTATAGATATACCTGCTATGTTTTACCTTTTGTTTTGGAAAGAGTTTGCTGTATTGCGTCATAACATCAATGTCTGTAGACTGTTGTGTTCGGGCAGCTAGAGGATAGCCAGTGCCTCAGTAGTTGAGGATTCCAGGTGAAGTGCGCTTCCACCTTCGATCAATTATGTACTAGACTAGATAAAGTAACTGGGACAAAACTCGGAAAGTAGTCCTGCCTGTTGGCTCATTTAAATTTAGAATAACAACTAAATATTTATATTTACATACAAAAATGATACTTTCTGAATGCAAATGCTTGACTTATAGCTGAAAATACCAAAATCGCTATAGGTATGCCTACAATATTTGAGGAGTTCCCTCAATTCCTTAAGGCTTCCATCGTCAGAACTGAACCAAATTAAAATGGGACCACACGGTAAGCACCTGCTTTCAAATAAAGAAAAAATCATCAAAATCGGCTCACCCAGCTCTGAGTTCGAAAGTTAGAAAGTTCTGAGGTAACAAACATTAAAAAAAAATACAGTCGAATTGATAACCTCCTCCTTTTTTTGAAGTCGGTTAATAAAGGATCCGGAACAAAACTCGAAAGTGGCCCTGCCTGTTGGCTCATACCTATACATTTAAGAATATCAACTAAAATAAAATTTATTGTATAAGTGGAAAATTGGGAAATAGTATCTTAAAGCCTAAAAATTATATAATAATAATAATAAAACAAAAATAAATAAAAACAACCACTGCTCAATCAAATAACCCTCCCCGCGCCCTTCCAGGTGCAAAGGTGCCCGACACACTTGCCGCGTTTCCGCGTTGAACAGCGATAGACAACCTTTGCATCAGGAATGACTCGGAGCGAGGGTCAAGACCCCTCTCTCGTAGACGGCGCCCCACTTCCCTGAAAAACAGTTTGGCCTCTGAACCCAAACAACCAGTTGTTTCTACTGCAAGGGGTACAAACAAATAGTTAAACAAAAAATAAAAATAAATAATAAATATATATATTTAGTTATCAACTACATATATATATTTATATACAACAATAATAGTATAATATTTCCTGTATAATAAATAACTTAATATTTACTGTCATCGCCACATACGTCATTGTGGTCCCGTGGCCCAGGTTGCGTTCTGTTTTTCAAGCGCTCCTCGGGAATGTAGTACATAATTGATCGAAAGCTTTCTTCGGACTTATGATCACTTCACATCTGGTAAGAATGTTTTTTTATATATAGGGTCTAACAATATCAATAAGCGAACGTTTAAGGAGAGCATCTATACATCACACTGAGCATGCTCACCAAATTTGGTCCAAAACTACAAGCTCGTTACCGAGATAATCAACAAAACATTATCATAATTCACCAAAAAAATACACCCTTTCCAAACCCGTACAGCTGTACTACACGCACACAAAGATAGCCGTGTGTGTGTATCTGTACCTACACTATCTTTTTATTGACGCTTGCGTGCGTGTTAGTAAAGATACAGCATGTTTCAAGATGTGCATTATTTTAATTGATTTAGTTTGTTAGAAAACATAACTTTGAAAAATCACTATAAAACTGGAGCCCATTTTTTGTCATTGTATTCAGAATGATGTATAGATACCGCCCTTAAACGTTCGCTCATTGATTTTGTTAGACCCTGTATAGATAGCTTGGCAAATGACTCCATTCCACCTGATGTTAAGTGGAAATGGAGTCCAGACGCGAAGATAACTGGTGCAGCGTGAAAACAAACGTAGCATCAGTTAACCTCACTCTGCCGGCCCACAAGGCGCATATTCACGCCTCTTTTGAAGGACCCCATATCATAGGAAGGAGGGAAAACGTGTGCTGGTAGACTGTTCCATCTTTTGGAGGTGCGACAAAGAAACGAGTCACCAAATTTCTTTGTGCGCGATAGGATATTTGAGACAGTGAAGCGGTGCCTCCGAAGAGCAGCACTTGTACTCCTATGAAGGGAGGGAGAGGGTGGGATGAGGTCAAAGAGCTCTTCAGAGCACTCGCCATGGTATAAACGGTATAAACACGCTGAGTGACGCAACATCTCTACGCAATTGTAGAGGTTCAAGTGTATTTACCACTTCTCATTGCCGATAATGCGTTCAGCGCGACGTTGCAACCTGTCCAAGGCATCGAGAAGGTACTTTGCGGAACCGTCCCAGATGTGCGAGGAATACTCCACGCAAGATCGTACCTGTGTCTTGTACAAAATCACAACTGCTCCGGCGCACAGTGGGACGGATTTCGGATTTGCGGACATAGGACTTTTTTGTTACGTATCATTATTTTCATTATGCCAATCGATAGCTCTAATTAAGGCGATCAGGTCTTATTAGGGCAACTTTTTTGTGTGTTTTTGTTGTTGAGTCTTTAATAGGTTTTAATTTACAAAATTGGTTTGTATTGTTCCAGCTTAAGTATTAACAATTGAATTATCTATGTCGCTAATATCACTTATTTTGCTTATATCTATAAATTCAGGGTCAAAAATATCTTGAGTAGTAAGCATCAAAAGATTCCGAGCTTCAGGAGAGAGAGTCATCCTCTTGAGTTTGGCCATTCTTGGTCGTAATATTGTAAGCTTAGGGTCGGACGACAAAAGAAGATTATGCAATATATCCTCAATTGACGCATACCTGTTTACTTTTCTGGAATGGTGTTCTTTATATTTTCTAAACTCCTTGTTTCTCGATTCTGAAGCTTCTTCAGAATGTTTTCCGATGGGAATCAACCCTAAATAATCAATTATGTCTGCTCCATGTACTTAAGTACGTAAATACTTTATGGACGCTAGCAGGCATATTATACAACGGGTATTTTTACAAACAAGATTGCTGTTTCTCTACAAAACTGAAAAAATTTAGAAACATCTACACGTTCTCCACTTGATATAGTTTGCAGAACAACATGGAACCTTTTGATTAAATCCTCATTAATGCCTGTAATACGAATATTGAAGCAGGATATATTACTAGCATTGTCCCGGACTTCCTCGTTCTCCAGATATATGAAGCTGAACTTAGGTACTTTCAGTAATATATCCTGCTTCAATATTAGAGTTTAATTTACGGTATATTTAAAAACAATTGAGGTAAACGCATGATTACTCAATACATTTAAATTTTTCGGTGATAGTAAAACAACTGCACGTATTACAGGCATTAATGAATGGTATTGGGCTCAATGATAAGATTCACTCAATTCACTTCGGTTTCGACCCGCCCTGCCGCTGGGTGACCGTTATATCCCCCATGCACCGTGCTATCATCTGCATATATTTCCAAGTGGAAGCATATCATTGATATGCAGAAGTAACAGCGTGGGGGATAGAACTGAGCCTTGTGGAACCCCAGCGTTCACTGACATGAGCCGCAAAGCGCATCCATCAGATAGAACACGGATTCTTCGCTTATAATGTTCAACATCCAGTTATAATGTTCAACATCACTAACAATGTTTTATGGGTATTATAAATATTTTGAGGAGCTCGATGGCGCAGTGGATAACGCACCCGGTCTGCGATTGCTGAAGTTAAGCAACTTTCGCAAAAGGCCAATCTACGGATGGGTGACCAAAAATTTATCATCTCGAACTCCTCTGTGCTTCGGAAGGCACGTCAAGCCCTTGGTCCCGGCTGCATTAGCAGTCTTTAACAACCAACGCACTGCACTGGGCCCGCGTGGTGGTTAATGCCCCGTTCTCTCTATCTATCCATAGGGAAGGCTCGTGCCCCAGCAGTGGGGACATAAAAGTGAGCTGATGATGATGAATATTTAAATAAATAAATAAATAGATGTTTGTTTAAATTTAGGGAGAAAACTGATAAATGGGTGATGCCAGCCCACCAAGCGCTGCCCCTCACAGTACCCGCCGACACACAGGCCGCAGAACCGCAAGATGTTAATGTAAGTAGCTATGTCTATACAACTTGTAACAGAGAAGTGTGGTCAAAATGAAGAGATCCAATGTGTATCTGATCTAGATCTTGTATCTTGTAAGCTGTGGAGTTTCTTGCGCCCATTCTTCTCCACAGCTAAAAAATAGACGTCCTGAATGGGTAGTAGGTAAAAAAATTATGAACGATTCAAAAGCACTTTTCTAAAGTTTATTTGAATAAAGAATATTTGACTTTGACTTTGACTTTGTATGTGTTGTTACTGAAACAGTTATTAACTTTTTTTTTAATTTTTTTTTTATATATTTCAAAATTCACAGCTCTTAATCTAAATTAACAAACTTATATATGTAGGAATTAGAAGAGATGATATTGTGAACTGTTTCTTCAGACATTGCGTGGGTAGATGTAAGAATAGTGCAAATGAGAAGACGTTTTACTTTAACACTGTTTTTATATTACAAGGAACCAAAGTTACAACTTAGTACTTGTTACTACTAGAAAACAAAGAAAGTATGGCACTAGGCGAAACGTGGGACAGTTCCGTGACGACTCTTCACTTCGTGGCGACCCGATCGAAAGTGAGCTCGCTCGGGTCCACAGATAACATCACGACTCCGTCGAAGCGCGCCAAAACGTAGTTCTGTTGAATCGCCGCTTGGGGCGCGCTTACGTTCCGTTTGGTGTCAATACTCATGACCGGCTACGACACGGCCATCCTGCGTGACACACGTCCTCGTGTGTTAATCTGAAATAGGAGAAGAACAGCACAGTTTCCGTTCGGCCAATCCTATTTCCAACCAACTCTCATCAAGTTCTTTAGAAAAATAAAAAAAACAGGTCTATTCTAGTTTGTTTATTCTGAGCTATACTCTAATCAACTACGTTTATTCTCTAAAAATGAAAAAACTAATAATAGCTGCGCTATTTATAAACTACAGGGCATTACAGCTAATTACAACACAATTTAATAAATCAGAAGATCACTGAGACCGCGCACCATTGAGCATCATTCATTATTTACAAAGAACAAATTACACATCAATCAAAATAATTAAACCAAGCACCAGGTAATCATTCGCGGTACACAGCTATTAACAATAGCACCAGCAAACACAATTGCTCTGCGGTCTTCCCCACGGGAAACCCAAGTCAACTCTTGACTTTATGATCTTCGCTACTTCGCTACCCACGGACTACTCAAAGAGCAGACGCCGATTTCAACTAGGCTACGGCTACGGCATTCTGGTACAGTCTCCGACCTAACGAATCGAGAACCTGTGCATGTCTAATTAACTAGATGTCACTTCGTCATTATCTCTACTTAATCTACGATCTCAATGGGTACCTGGCCCTCAGGCATTTTCCTGATACGACTTTAAAACATAACGGTCACCATCTAAGATCTCTATTATCTGAAATGGTCTTTTGAACTTAACATCCAATTTAGTTTGAAAAAAAATAACCAAGCACATTATTTTCCGTTCGGTCTATCCTGACCAAACAACAATTGACTCTAACATTTGGCTCTACAGTAGGCTCTCCATTAGGTACTACAATAGGCTCCACAGTAGGCCCTGCAGTAGGCTCTACATAAGGTTCTACAATAGGCTCTCCATAAGACCCTACATAAGGCTTCACATAAGGCCCCACATAAGGCTTCACATAAGGCCTCACATAAGGCTCCACATAAGGCTCCACATAAGGCTCCACATAAGGCTCCACATAAGGCTCCACATAAGGCTCCACATAAGGCTCCACATAAGCCTCTACATAAGCCTCTACATAAGCCTCTACATAAGCCTCTACATAAGCCTCTACATAAGCCTCTACATAAGCCTCTACATAAGCCTCTACATTAGCCTTTACATAAGCCTCTACATAAGCCTCTACATAAGTCTCTACGTAAGTCTCTAAATAAGTCTCTACATAGTCTCTACATAAAATAACTAAAAACTGAACTTTTGCGACTTTGAAAGGTAACAAATCAACTGTAGCTTAACAAAAGAAAAGGTAACCAGACAATCCAAACCAGATAACTAGGTAACCAGGTAGCCAGGGTCATGAACCATTCGTTCCACAAATCAAATTTCATCATTTACAAGCAATGTCAGCTTTAAAATCACCTTGAGTTACCCCTCTAATGCCATGGCTCTCACAGCCGAACAGCGATCTCAGTCGCTTACGCGCGTCCATCTCAGTGGAACCCTGCGCACGTGTGCATCACCCTCTGACTACACACTACGGTCATTAGAGCCCTAACTCGAGTTCACACAACAACTTTACTCATTATCAATCGGGTCACAATCATGTACCTCCACCTCAACCTCGACTGGTACATGACCTTCTGGCATCCTTCTTTATCGTGTGCGTATTTGTAAGTTCGCTTAGATTTTAATGTTTTCAACGTATCATAATCATGAGCTACCTCCATGAGGTACCTACACACTACTCATCATTTAATAAACTACTGGCTCTTTATATCAAAGTAAACTCAGTAGCACTCATGCTAACACAAAACCCGTTATTTAAAATCTCACGGCCTATCAAAATGTTATTTTTTAAATAAGCATTTGGTAAAACTTGAAATATAATCTCTGACATAATATTTGCAAAGTACAGTGAGTTTACATTTTTATTGCCAATACCAATTAATGATATCAAATTATTAATTCATTTGCCTCTAAATTTATTATCTAACTTGGTTTGGTTTCGTTCACTGTTTTTAACCAAGACAAAATCACCTATAATAAACTTGTCCAGCTATAATAACGAACAGTACAGTACAGTACACTAATGACATTAGATTGTCCAGTAACTCTCATTGTTACTTCATTAAAGTTTTCCTCTAGGTATTTGACTTTTTCATCATAGAACTTTCTAAGCATCAAAAAATAACCATAATGAAACAAAAAAACATCACCAGAAACATTCAGCAGTCCAGCAGGGTTGCCGATGCAGCACAGGTCTGGTCTCTCTACCCGATGACGCTGGTTGTCGTTGCTCGCCACGTCGCCGGTGTCGGTGTCGCTGCTGCCGGTTACACCGCAGTTGCTAGAAGCGCCTTTCCCCGCGCCCCGCAGTGATGGTATAAGCGCATGGGCACTTGCTTGCAAAGGGATCAGTGCCTCCACATCTGTGGAAGTACCTGCTGTCGCTGCACAACTAACCCCTGTAGCCACCGTGAATGCGATTGATGGCACGAACAGCGATGATCCGTGGGAGGACGTTCGTCGTAAGCGGTCACGTGATTCAACAAGAACTACAATCACGCGAGGCACGGCCGGACCAGGCGCCACAGCTCTGGAGGCCTCTACCAGAACTACATTCCTACATTTGTTCTACGTAAAGGTAGGCACAACCGAGGATCAGGTTTGTGCCTATTTGAATACCATATGTGCTGATGAATCGTGTACGGTACAAGCTCTCAACTCACGAGGTAACTACGCTTCTTTCAAACTTGGCGTTCCGACCAAGCTGTGTAGCACTGTAATGTCGTCTGATAACTGGGCTGAAGATATTTGTGTAAAACCCTGGCGACAGAATTTTCGCCCCAAAAGTAAGAAAGAACAGTAACCGAACTAAGACGGCGGTACTCTATTACCAGAACGTAAGAGGTTTACGTACCAAAACTTTCACCTTCTATAATAATTTGGTTCTTAACTCATATGACATTGTAGCATTAACCGAAACATTACTTACTAGTTCTGTGCTTGATAGCGAATTGTTCCCTGCGGATTACGTTGTGCTGCGTCATGATAGGAAAAATGACGTAGGCTGGGGTGGTGTCTTACTAGCTGTGCGGCATCACTATAACGTACAACGGATAACTGAAGTGGATGGTCTAACTGAAGACAAAGAATTGTTATTTGCTACTTTGTCATGTAAAAACGTTAAAGTCTTAGTTTGCATTGTTTATTTGCCACCGAACTATAGCGAAGTTCAATATGTCAGTATATTAACATGTATCGAAAATGCTTTATGTAAATTTGCTTGTCTTGACGTAATAATTATAGGGGACTTTAATCTAAATTCATGTTCCAACAAGGTTAAATTGCAGTTTGATAATTTTATTGAATTTTGTAGACTACACCAATTTAATAACGTTTGTAACAAATATGGAAGCATCTTGGACTTGGTACTAACAGGTCTCGAACCTGAGTCTGTTTCGGTCACTGAAGTTGAGCCGTTGGTGCCCTTAGACCTGTACCACCCTCCCTTAGAGGTTTCACTTTCATTTCCGCGTGTTACAGTTGCTGCTTCTTCTAGTGTCACTGCAGTGTTGCCACCTGCTATGAATCCTTTGGACTGGAATTTCCGCAAAGCTAATTTTCCACAATTGTATTTAAATTTAATGGACACAGATTGGACCATTGTCCTTAAACAGCAGGAGGTTAACCAAGCAGTGGATACGTTTTATACAATAGTGAACGCCGTTCTTGAGAAAAGTGTGCCCCGTCACCGCCGGCGATGTGGTTCGTCGCCACGTTATTTCTATCCTGAATGGTTTAGTTCGGAATTAAAAGACAGTATTCGTCTCAAATATTTTTATCTTAAAATGTACAAATCTAGTAATCTCGCTCTCAATCACGAATTATTTAAATATTACCGAAGTATTGTAAAAAAAATTCTTAAAACAGACTATTACAAATTTTGAAATAATATTGAAAACAATATTACACGTGACCCCAAAACTTTTTGGGCATATATTAAAAAAAAGCGACAAAACAAACAAAATTGTTTAGAATATTTATACAAAAATGAAAATTTTGTTGGGCAGGAAGCCGCTGATAAGTTTGCCGAGTTCTTTAGCTCCATCTTTCACCCTGGAGTACCGCTGTTGGATGCTAAGGCGGCTGACCGAGAAGCGAACTGCGGTAACGCTGTCCGGGTTTCTATTGAATCTGTAACAGCATTAGACTTGCGACGTGCAGTCAAGCGACTTAAACCATCATCTGCTGCGGGTCCGGATGGCGTGCCCCCTTTTCTAGTAAAGGATTGTATCAGAATCAGAATCAGAATCAGAATCATTTATTGGCCATATAACAAAACGTTACATCTAGCAAGTCACATGCACATATCAAAATATAAAGGTAAATTGGAATATAGAATATAAAAATAATTGCAAAAAATGAAATGTCAATAATAAATAAATTGATTGAATATTATATTAAATTGTTGAGCGAATTAATGAATAAAAAAATATAAAAATAATTACAATAAAAATTAAATGTCATTAATAAATAAATTGAATTGAATAAAATTATTTAAACATGTACATACAACAATAGAATAATAAATGAAGTCATTGAATGAATGAACATTTATTCTGTCGTAACTGAGTGAAGTATTCCTCAAGACTATAAAATGGATTGCATTCGAAAAACAATTTTATTTTATGCTTAAAGTTCAAAGATGACAACTCTGTTATTTCTTGTGGCAAGGCGTTGTACAACGAGATTTTAATGGCTTCCCCTTGCTTTTCAGTTTTCTTTAATCTAGTTCTTGGTATTACTAATTTATTCCTATTTCTTGTGTTATAAGAGTGGACATCTCTTATTCTCTTTAACGCTGGTTTCTTATCATGGACTTCTATCAGTGAATTATATATATATAGAGATATAACTGACATTATCTTATTATGCACAAAATATTTTCTGGCCGATGTACGTCGGTGTTGTCCATTTATAATTCTTATGGCTCGTTTTTGTAGCCTTAGGACTCTCTGTATCTCACTCGCATTACCCCAAATTGTAATTGTATAATTCAATATAGATTGGATGTACGCAAAGTAAACGGCGATTAATGTTTTTTTATTTATTAATGGTTTCAGTTTTAACAGAACATAATTTGCACTACTTATTTTCTTGCAAACCCTATCAATGTGCAGTGAGTGATTTATTGTATTGTCAACTATATATCCTAAAAATGTCGTGCTTCTTTTGAAATTATGCTTATCTATTTTATCATTATTAAATTGTTTTGTGTTATATGTCATCATTATTGTCTTGTTCGTGTTTAATATTATTCCATTTACTTCAAACCATGACTTCAGAGTCTCTAAAACATTATCCATCTCTATCTCCATTTGTGAAGACAGACTATCTTTTATGCCTACATGAGTATCATCAGCAAACAAAGTAATTAATGTCGAATCGGGTAAAACATTTGGCAAGTCATTAATATAGATCAGAAATAATACAGGGCCCAGTATAGAACCCTGCGGAACACCTATATCCGTTTCTATAAGTGATGAGAGCGTCCCATTAACACTTATTTTTTGTTTCCTGTTTTGAAGGTATGATTCCATTAGTTTTAGTTCTTTATTAGCAAATCCGTAATAGGTGAGCTTGTGAAGTAGTATGTCATGTCGCAAACAATCAAAAGCCTATCTTATCGTTAGAACTTCCTTTACTTTACATTTACAATTTGTCTTTGCAAAAAGGTACTTTTCCGATGTCGTGGAAGATTTCTAAGGTAACGCCTATTCCAAAGGGTATAACATCGCAGGACATTTCATCTTATAGGCCTATAGCAGTAATGTCAGCCTTCAGCAGATTATTCGAGTCGATTATAAATAATTATATTAACAACCAAATAAGTTCTTGCATCGAACGTCCACAGCACGGTTTCCGACGAGGTAGGTCTGCAACAACTAATCTTATAGCTTTTGTTGATGACGTTGCTATTGAGATAAATAAAGGACGTCAAGTTGATGCAGCCTATTTTGACCTTCAAAAGGCATTCGATCTCGTGGACAATGACATTTTGTTGCGTAAGTTATCCAGTATTGGTTTCACCCCAAAGCTGTTATCCTTTTTTGCCGACTATCTGGGGGATCGTAAACAATATGTTAATCTTTTTGGATACTATTCCCCTGACTATTATACTCGTTCTGGAGTTAGTCAGGGCAGCACTTTAGGACCCACCCTTTTCTTAATCATGGTTAATGACCTCGCAGCTGTTATTAAATCAGCTAAATGTTTGTTGTTTGCCGACGATATAAAGTTGTTTCTGCCCGTATCAGATTCCAATGATTGCTTAGCAATGCAGGATGACATCGACGCAGTGGCTGAATGGGCTGACGTCAATAACATGAACTTTAATTGCTCTAAATGCAAATTAATAACATTCACTCGATCCCGTGCTCCAATAGAATATGCTTACAGTATAGGAGAAGTGCCTATCAGCAGAGTTTCCGAAATTCGTGACTTAGGTGTGGTCCTGGACCCCAAACTTGACTTTAGTAATCACATAATAGCTATGTGTAAACAAGCAAACAAGACTCTTGGTTTTATCATGCGAACTTCTTCACAATTTCGTGATCCCAGAATCGCAATCCTGCTTTATAATGCATTCGTGCGCAGTAAGTTGGAGTACGGCTCGATAATCTGGGATCCAGCCACTCAGAAATATACACAACTTATTGAAAAGCTCCATAAAAAGTTTGCTCGATTTGTGTACAAGAGGAAATTTGGCTATTACCCGTATCTTTATCCTTTGCTGTTTGTTACGGGTATGGTGGGCTTGGACACATTGCAGCTTAGACGGAGGTTGCAACTGTTAATTCACTATTGTCTACTTCTGCGGAATGAAGTGGACAATCCGGTGGCTGCTGAGCGTATAGGACTGTACGTTCCGCAAAATTATACGAGAGGTGGTGGTCGGCGTCGGCACCAGTTGTTCGCTCCTCTAAAGCTACGCACGTGCCATGGTAGTAATTGTCCAACAGCTCGTGCAATGATCTTTCTAAATTCGTTTGTAAATCACTTCCAGGATGCTGACATATTTGCAGACACTCTACCTAGTTTTATAGATAAATGCAGGATGTACTTATCTCATCTATAGTTTTATAATATATATATAGTTATAGTTTCTCAATGTTGCTGTTATTGTTTTTATGTTTGGCTACATTTTTTTCTATGGGTATTTTTTTTGCAATGTGTTTTTATGTTATTATTTTACATTTAAGTACTTGTTTTTGTTACTAGTAGATTAGTTTATATAGCATATAAGCGCGTTGGCTGAACAGGCTGTAAGTTTATGTGATGAATTTTAAATAAATAAATAAATAAATAAATAACACCAGGCGCATTTGGTCGATGTTTGACAAAATAATTAGCACTAAAATAATGGAACGATTACATGACCTTTTATTATCCTTGGAGAGGCAATAGGTGCTGCGATGTCCCAGTTTCAGTCAGAGTGTCGGTTTCCCACAGATGAAGCATCGCGTGGGACTGGGACCAGGAGGTTTAGCAGGCATAGGTCCCTTGAAGTAAGAACGCCCGTTGCTCACGAGTTTTGACTTCGATAGTAAAAGCCGTGCGTTGAAATCTTCCGGTGACTGCGCAACGTGGGCTAGTGCTGGCTCCATGGCAAAAGTTTCTATTCTAAAATGACATCCTTGAAACGAGCCATCACTGTCGTTGAAGGTCGTGAAGCATAAAAAGCCATGTTGTTTTTGGCATTTTTAAAGTTTTTAAGCAAGGTTTCACTAGCAAGGCTTCACCAAGCAATCACTAATGCTGTGCACTTTGTACATTTTTCTCGGCTATACACTCACATGTCGAATGTAGCAATCCATACGTTGACTGTAGCTACGCACGCGTATAAACTCCGGTAATGAATCTCCTCATAACACGGTATTTTCTAAACTTCAAGTAACGCCATACAATTCTGATTTCGCTGTTTCAAAATCCGTTGTCATTTACGATAAAACTTGGCATCGTTTTCTTCTAGTGGTTCGCGTCGGTTACATCTCACTTCTGATGTAGGAATTAGAAGAGATGATATTGTGAACTGTTTCTTCAGACATTGCGTGGGTAGATGTAAGAATAGTGCAAATGAGAAGACGTTTTACTTTAACACTGTTTTTATATTACAAGGAACCAAAGTTACAACTTAGTACTTGTTACTACTAGAAAACAAAGAAAGTATGGCACTAGGCGAAACGTGGGACAGTTCCGTGACGACTCTTCACTCCGTGGCGACCCGATCGAAAGTGAGCTCGCTCGGGTCCACAGATAACATCACGACTCCGTCGAAGCGCGCCAAAACGTAGTTCTGTTGAATCGCCGCTTGGGGCGCGCTTACGTTCCGTTTGGTGTCAATACTCATGACCGGCTACGACATATATTTAAACATACAGCCAATAACGAATTTTCTATATGTTTATAAAATCTGTAAATAAGAGGAGACACAATTTCCAACCTGATGGGTTATTAAGTTCACTAGTATGCAATACATAAATATGAATATACACAAATATAAATAAACATATAAATAAATAAATAAATAACTGATTTTTTATATATATACTATATAATGATTAAATACACAATATAATATTAACTTAATTTGAACATTAAAACAGTACAAGATCCCGCACGTAAAGCCGTTGGTCCCGGCTGCATTAGCAGTCGTTAACAACCACCAACCCGCACTGGGCCCGCGTGGTGGTTTACGGCTCGTTCTCCCTATCCATCCATAAGGAAGGCTCGTGCCCCAGCAGTGGGGACATAAAATGAGCTGATGATGAAGATCCCGCCCAGAATATACCTAGTCCGGCCATAAGTTCTGTTACAAATGAAAATGCATTTTTTTTATGAAGTAATGTAATATTACTAAAACTTATGTGTACATATTTATTAAAGTCTTAGCAAAAAATAAACACAATATTCTTTTCGAAATGGCCACCTTTGGCTTTTATACAGGCCTTTAATCTGTCTGGCCACGAATCTATGGATTTACACACGCATGAGAAATTTCGCCACTGCTTGCTTCAGAGATTTTTAAGAGACTCAATGCCGCAGTGTCGTGTAGAGCAAGCCATGTCCTCTAAATTTGACCATAATTTGTAGTCTAAAGGGTTGAAGTCTGGGCTAGATGAGGGCCAGTCTTCAGCTCTTATAAAGTCCGGAAAGTTGGTTTCAAGCCAGGCTTGGGTAGTTCGTGCCTTGTGACCAGGTGCAGAGTCCTGCTGGAAAGTCCACGGTACGTTTTTAAAAAGTGTATTGCTGAGAGGTTTCACGACACGATCCAAGACTGTCTCTTGATACACTTTGGCTGAAGTTTTCACTCCTTTTTTACAAAAATGTAGCTCCGCTGTGTTGTGACTCCTTGATAAGAAACGCCCCACCAAATCATCACTGACGCAGGATGATGACCACGTTGTACCTTTCCGACCACTTGAGCAGCTTGATGATGATGATGATGATGATGATGAGCAGCTTCTTTAGAACTGTGAGCGGACACTCTACTATTTTACTTATTGTAGTGCTCTTCAATCGGGAAATTTTTTTCATCGGTAAAGAAGAAATTTCTGTGCCCTTCACTTGTGTATCGCGCGCGACAGAAGGCGTTTAATCGATCCACTCTCTTTAATTGTAAATATTGATTTAGTGCATGTCCTTGTATATCGACGATAAGCTCCAAACTTCAGGTATTATTTTATAATACGCGACATAGTCCTAGCGGGAATCTTCATTTCTCGCGAAAAGAATTTTTGCTTTCTAATGGAATTTCGACGAATTCTGGCTTTAACAGCATTAACAGCCTTTGTAGTTCTAACAGCACGCGGCCGCCCCGATCTTTTATGGTCATCGACAGAGGAAGTGTTGTTGTATCTGTTGATAGTAAGAAATATGACCGACGGCAATCCTATTTTCTTCAATACCCCATTCCATATTGTAATTTGTTAATAAACACGTAAAAATATTTGAAATGGCGCGAAATCTAAATAAGTTTTTAAAATAATAAACGCGTTCCAAATTCAAAATAATTAAATAGTTCAAAAAAAGAAAAGTTTCTATGTAACAGTATTTATGGCTAGACTAGTTACTTACGAACCGGTGGCATAGTGACATTCACAAGAGCTACTTGTAGCCTAAACTGAATAAATGATTTTGAATTTAGAATTTTGTCATGCAATTTTTAATTAAATACTGTGGGTCGCTCGCAAAACTTCGCATTTATTCAACAGATTTTTTTGGGAATTTCGAAACTTACACATCTACGGCTGGAGCTCTTCAAAATGAGACCGTAACCGATTTTTTGTCGAGCTCTTCAAGATGAGAAGCTCGATGGCGCAGGAGGAGCTCGATGGCGCAGTGGTTAACACGCCCGCGATCTAAGCTGCGATTGCTAAGGTTAAGCAACTTTCGCAAAGGCTGGTCATCGGATGGGTGACCAAAAATTTATCATCTCGAGCTCCTCCGTGCTTCGGAAGGCACGTAAAGCCGTTGGTCCCGGCTACATTAGCAGTCGTTAACAACCACCAATCCGCACTGGGCCCGCGTGGTGGTTTATGGCCCGTTCTCCCTATCCATCCATAGGGAAGGCTCGTGCCCCAGCAGTGGGGACTTTATGAGCTGATGATGATGATGATGAACCGATTTTTTATGTGCAGCTGTCGTCCCATATCAATATTAGTGAATTCATGCACGTCAGGCGCGCATAAGCATGCAGTAGTGATTGCAAATGTAAGAACACAGAGGTTTTTTTTTTTTCTTTTAGTTGATGGCTTCGTGCGATTAGCACATTTAGCCAGTGTCAAGGTAATTTTTCGTACAAGTAATACATAAATAAACAATATTTTCATAAATGATGATGAATGATATTAGAAATGGGAAGTGAGATATGATATACCCCCCAACCCCTCGAGTATCTCAGTAAAGATGTGGGGCTTTACTAAGTCCTCACGCGAGCTTCTTGAGAGAATTTGAAAAGTGACGTTGCACTGTTTTGTTTCATTTGCCAACACTTATGCACACTCACGAACACTTAACGGTTAATAATCCACCATTATTTCACATTAATATTCGACATAACACAAATTTTGGAAAATAAGACAAAACCGCAGACATGACGTTTCACTTTCCCGCCAAGAAGTCCAACACAGAGGTTACTAAACTAAAGGGCTTTGACTGTGACTTGTTTATTTTGATGTGACGTCACAATATAATTTATTTAATAAAAAAATGCATAACAAGTTAAAGTTAATAATTATGTCTTAGTAACTCTGCATACAAAATCTAGATCGGATACACTTTAGATCTTTAATTTTGACCACTCCTTTCTGTTACACGTTGATCTTTTACTGGCTTTATACCGTTTTGATTAAAGTAAAATATAAATTAACCTTTTCACCGCCCAACTATCCTACACGCGATGTCCTGCTGTACGCCAACGTATAAATGTATTTTAATAAAGTAGGTAGGTACAAAGAAGAACTTCTATAGAAGTGCTGGCGTGGACGGCACGAAAATCTCGAACTTCTATAGAAGTTGTTGGCGGTAAAAAGGTTAATTAATAAATCCGCTGGCTTGCAGTGTCAATGCAGCTTAAGGCGACACTTGGAAAAAATACATCAACTTTCATCGAAAGTTGTAAAATTGCTCTGACGGAGGTGTATGAAATTTCGCACACTTATAGTTTATACAGAGAAGGAGTACATAATGTTAATATGTTTGTTTAATTATGCATAAAAAATACATTAAATCAATAAAACAAACATTACACACACTACTACGCATATGTATTTGAAACACACGCATATATACTTTTTTCAAAAATTTCAAAAATGGAAGAGGAGCGGCCGAAATCTGTCAATGCCAATCCAAACTCACATTCTATCTTTTTAAATTTTTCATTGCTTATGATACAATCCGTGCAGCCTTAATAAAATTACGGTCGAATTTCGACCACTGGGCGACCACTAGTTGTGTTAGTTGAGTATTTTATTTTAATTGAATTTTTTTTTTTACTTTTTTTACTAAGGACGATTAACAAATGTTTAAGACACATTTATAATTTTTATTTAGTGACGTCTCAGTTACAAGTTGCCACGTCATGCGTTGTGTGCAAAACAACATTTCTATTTAAATTTAAATAATATTGTGATTATTAAAAAGAACAGAGTAAATATTAGAATATTAGTATATTAGAAATTCTGATCAACGCCAAAACACGATTACAACACATTCTCGATAGAAATTTTAATAATGTAATAATAATTTAATTTTGTATGCTCTTGAGGCAGATTCTAGAGGCTCTGATTTAATTGTGTAAGCCACATACCTGTGTTTCACAAATTAAATACATTTTGAATTTTGAAAAAATAATCCAAAGTAGCCTCTGTTTTTATCTTTAAAATTAATACGCTTGTTACATCTAAATGGTGATTAATAGAAATTTTTGACTTGATTTAAAAACAAAAACGAATAATTTCTAAATCTTGTTGAAGCTAGAGTTCCAAAAATTGCAATAGTACACACGCCTGCACATCAACCTACCACAAACTGTCAAATTTCTTCAATAGACTTTGAACTTTATGCCTTAAGTATATGGTTGAAAATGTATTGAAGAAATTTGACAGTTTTGGATAGGTTGATGTGCAGGCGTCTGTACTATCACATAATTTTTATTGTTTGTTTATGCACTTGCGTATGCTCTTAGAATTGCGTGAAGTAATAAGGCTCCATTGGTTTACAAAGTAAAAGTAGATACATTTCGTAGTAGGCATAAAGTAAGTGTTGATAAATTTCGGCGGATTGGACTGAGCCACGATAGCATAGTTGGTAGTGCACCTGACCCGGTTTGTCAGAAGGTGTTGGTTCGAATCCAGCTTGTGAATTTTTTTATACTTTTCAAATTTTAACATAGGTAGGTACTTCCTTAGAATCTATATATTAATATGTGAAGCAAAAACTTTGTACCCCTTTTTTACGAAAATTGCGCGGACGGAGGAGTATGAAATTTCGCACACTTATAGTTTAAATAGAGAAGGTTATCTAAATGTTAATTTTTTTTTTTAATTATGCATTAAAAATACATTTAATCAATAAAACAAACATTACACACACGCATATGTATTTGACACACACGCATTTAAACTCTTTTCAAAAATTTCAAATAAGGAAGAGGATCGGTCGAAATCTGTCAATACCAATCCAAACTCACATTCTATCTTTTTTAATTTTTCATTGTTTAGGATACAATCCGTGCAGCCTTAATAAAATTACGGTCGAATTTAGACCACTGGGCGACCATTACTAGTACAAAATAAAAACAATATATCATCAGTATCATCACAGTGGGTACTATCACTACCTGTCAAAAGGCAAAGAACCACTTGTCTGCCTTTTATCAGATAAAATAATCGCTGGTGATAATAAATAACTTGTGTTCAAGGTGTAAGGAATGACTCAAAACTATATGACAGTTTAAATGAATGCAATGAGACACGCCGTGCTTCGGAAGGCACGTAAAGCCGTTGCATCAGCATTCGTTAACAACCACCAATCCGCTCCGGGCCCTGTACTATTAAGACGACAGATGACAATATCGTATTTTACAATTTACTGTCCTATAAAATTGCGGGTGACAAAATTGTAATGGTGTGAAACTGACATATTTGTCGAAATGTCATGACAATTTTACCTATAACTGTTCTATAAACATTTTCACGAGACATGTGACAATGTGGTGATAATTTGTCACGAAAAACTTTTAAAATTTGCTGTAGAAAACAAGCCTTGTAATGAAATGACAAGTTGACAAAGGACATCATTTTTTTTGGGCTTTTTCTGAAAGTGCCGGCCAACAAAAAAAAATGGTACGTATTGTTAGAACTAGCCGTTTGGAGTAATAGTTAATATAGCACAAAAGTTGTAGGATTGCTCTGAGCCAAGTTATGCAAGTTCGAAGATTCATCATTCTCTTATACTTATTGATTCCTGAAAGTGCTGGAAAACATAAAATAATGATAGATATTGTTAGAACTAATGATCCGAAGCAACTGTCATTGTGAAGCGTCAAGCGACCGCTATAAAGTTGATACGAAAAAAAAATGAAAAACAAGTTTGGTTTGTTTGAGTGATCGCGAAATTACTTGTTGCTTGCTGCTTCATCATCATCATCATCATCATCATCATCTCAGCCAAAAGACGTCCACTGCTGGACAAAGGCCTCCCCTAAGGACCTCCACAACGACCGGTTTTGTGCTGCTCGCATTCAGCGGCTTCCCGCGACTTTCACCAGATCGTCGGTCCACCTTGTTGGAGGCCTGCCCACACTGCGCTTTCCGGTACGCGGTCGCCACTCTAGGACTATCCCGCCCCAGCGGCCAGCAGTCCTGCGAGCAATGTGACCTGCCCACTGCCACTTGAGCTTAGCAACTCTTCGGGCGATGTCGGTTACCTTTGTTCTTCTGCGGATCTCCTCATTTCTGATTCGATCACGCAGAGAAACCCCGAGCATAGCCCTCTCCATTGCTTTTTGAGTGACCTTGAGCCTTTTTATGAGGCTCATAGTGAGCGACCACGTCTCAGTCCCGTATGTCATCATGTGCTGCTTGCAACCATAAGAATCCATAGGTACCTTGGATAGGATACTTACTAGCTACCTCTACTTATAAGCATGATACGTAAACAATCAACTTATCATAGTCCTATTTTGCCATGCCATTTTGCATTGCCAAATCTCTCAAATACCTCCATTGTTTTGAGAAAATACCTAAGGCCCTCAAAGACTTATGTGAGTTCTTTGTACTTATTAATTTAACCATCGTCGTGCGTCCAAACAACACATCCTTATTTTTATATATTTCAGAAAGAATTATCAATATATGGTTTAGCTACATAAGTACATCTTGGTATATATGAATCAAAAACTGTTCTACGTGTCTTTGTCTTTATTTTGGTATACTGTACATTTACCACACCTAGACTCCATACATTCAGGGACATCTGGCAAAATTTAGTTTACAACAAAATATGTATAGTCGACCATGAAATTGCTTTATCAATTTTGACAAAAACTTCCATTACAATAAAATTTCGCTAAGGCTCATTGTCAATAATGACAACGTATCTGTCACTTGGTATTTTAAACAAAAATAGAACTTGTTGTTTTGTTATATGCAAACGAAATTCACTCCTAAGGTGGTAAAGCCATTTCATTGTCGACTATACATTTAATATTGTTTAACGCCATCTACATTTTGTGGCCTGTTCTAAATACGAACGACAAAGGCGCCACAGTGCTTTTTAGAACCACTTAGAACGTTTTTTCATAACTGCCCATAAGAGGACACTCAAGTGTACCCAGACGTTTAAGGCAAAAAAGTTTTGAGACACTCAAGTGTACCCGGACGTTTGAGTGGATATGGTTGAACATTTGTTGAAAAAATTTGACAGTTTTGGACAATCTTGGTGTGTCGGGGTCTAGTGGTTAAGACCACCGGTTTAGACCCAGAGGTCCCGGGTTCGATTCCCAGCGGGGGGTACATGTTTGCGTACCGGTTTGGTTGGTGGTAGGGCTTGTTTGCCCGCCTGGCTAGCTACCACCACCTTATCTAATTATGTCGCCATAACATCAATGTTTGTAGCATTGTCGTGTTCCGGCAGCTAGAGATAAGATAGCCAGTGCCTCAGTAGTTGAGGATTCCGGGTGAAGTGCGCTTCCACCTTCTTGGTGTCTTCTTGGTGGTCTTATTTATCATCACTTAACATCAGGTGAGATGAAGGCCATGTGCTTCCCCGTAGGATATATTAATAAAATAAAAAAAACTTTTTTTTACCAACATGTGTGAATGAAAAAAAAATCTATTCCATTCCATTATAGCTCGCGTACCGGCTCCAAGCTTTATCTGCCATCGCTAGCTCGATGTCACCCCAAGCTCAACCCGTGCCGGTCACCCACAAGCCTAAGAAACAGGACGCCATCATGCAGACCGATCCGCAGTCCGAGGAGGACGACGCGGTCGGCTACGAAGCGGACAAACCGTACGACGAGCAGTACCAGATGCCGTATAAGGTATGGCCAGTAGGTAGCTAGCTAGCTAGGTATTTTACCGTACACGATGTAGGTAAGGCTAGACCAGTGATTCCCAGACTATTTTGGGCAAGAGACCCCTTTTCCAAAATGAAATGATACCTCACCTCAGACCCCCATCTTATCTTATCTTATCTTAGTGGGGCCTGCCGAGGTTTCCACCTCCCAGTAACACTTCGACCCATTGGGATCTTTTGTGCAACCCCATCCTTTCACTCTTCCTCCTCTGTAAAGATAGATGCCATAAGTCTGGCAACGTCCTTAAGAGCGAAGAGCCTGAAGTCCGGTTTCGGATAGGCCGACCCCAGGAGTCCCATTCTTTTCCTAGCCAGAGCGTCGCAGTCACACAGTAGGTGCTGCATTGACTCGGTTTGCTCTCCACATGCCCTACACAAACTATTTGTTGAAAGGTGCATTCTGTGAAGCATTTGTTTTGTGGCATAATGCCCTGTCAAGGCACCGATGGTTAATCGGGCCTGCCTTCTGCTGCCTCCGCATATGAACTTACTCCGTCCTAAGGCGTTTTCGCCTAGGAAGGATTTGGAGTGTTTCATACCCGGCTGCTCTTTCCATTCGATGCCGTGCCTGTTCAGACCCCCATAGCCACATTACTTAAAAAATTCTATCTCTAGTTTTTTACCCATTGATACAAAATACTTACAAATTAAAAACTTTGCGGTCGGTTATGTAAACTTCTTATACATCCTCCTACTAAAATATTATTAGTCATTATTATAACAAGTTGGTACACGTAACACAAATTATACAGTATCTTGAACGTTTGAAATAAGAAGTTGTGTTAATTAATAGGGGTGGATTTTTAGCCCTCATTGACCCCCAAAATCAGTTTTCGTTTATGTCGACCCTTGGGAAACCGATTTTGACCCCAAGGGAAGGGTATGAAGCGGACAAACTGTATGACGAGCAGTACCAGATGGCGTATGCTAAGGTTGGACTGGAGGATTTAATACTAAGGATTTTACTGTACACGATGTAGGTAGGGCTAGACTAGAGTTTATGGTGGACAAGCCGTATGAAGTAGGCAAACCGTACGCTGAGCTGAGCCGTACCAGAAGCCGTATAAGGTAAGGCTGGAGGATTTTACCGCATACGATGTAGGTAAGGCTGGACAGTTTAAGGCGGACATGCCGTATGAAGCGGACAAACCGTACGAGATGCCGTATAAAGTAGGGCTAGATAATTTCACGCGGACAAATCGTACACTAAGTCAGGGCCTAACCTAACTTTTTGAGCGCAGGTAAGTCATATAATAACGCATTACACTCCTGATGACCTGAAATCACAGGTTTCTTACGTCATCAGTGTCGCGAGTCACAAAAGCTTAAATAGTATTAATTTCTAATTTTTGTTATTTTGCTATGGAAGTTTTTGATAAGAAAATGCATATTATTATTTTTGTTATTATTATCTCTTTATTTATTTTTTTACATGTTAATTTACATTTTTAAATATTTTCTAAAACAAAACAAACATTTAAAAATATAGAAAATAGGGGTCCGCCGGCATTGGGACCAGGGTCCAAACTACCGGTGATTAGGGCTCCGGAGACAGGAACCTCCTCACAATGCGTGCCGTATCGAGGAGAACTGCCTTATTATTATTACTCTTTTTCGAATAATTTGGTACAGTTAGGTTTTAAAGTTATGTATTATGTCCTCTAACGAGCCCTGCGCACGGACATCACAATATTTAGAAACAGCAATATTAAATCTATATTTTAATTGTTATACCTTTATAAATATTCTTATTAATAAAAAAGCTACCTTTCTATTATTTATAACGGTTTATTCAAGATATACTAAATGTTGATTTCCAACCGAGCCATATCTTTTTTGACTCATTCATTCATTCATTCATTCATTCATTCACTCACTCTTTCCAGGAGGACAACGCGAAAACGTACGACACCCCCAAAGACTACACAAAATCCGAAGACGTAGACTACATCCCCCAAACCAATGAGGAGTACAACAAGGAGGCGGAAAAGTACGCGCTAGAAAGGAAATCCCTCAACGGATACGAAAAATCCGATTCGTATCCGAAAACTGTGCCAGTGGAGTACCAGAAGATGGATATGTACGCGTTCAACGACAAATATCCGAACCGAACGGACAATTGGTATCACAACGGTTATCAGGACAGTGTTGAGATATTGAGGAATCAACAGCACAACTTGCAAATGTTGCAGGATCAACATAGAGTCACTGAAAACCAGAATTTCTTTAATGAAAGTCATATTAAACAGGAGGTGGATGTGAATGGTGAGGAGGACAAATTTCTGTATGAGAGGCAGAAGGATCAGTTGGGTAAGTTGTTTTTTTTTATTTAAAGACAAAAAACACGTTTCATCATCATCAGCTCATTTTATGTCCCCACTACTTGGGCACGAGCTTTCCCTATGGACGGACAGGGAGAACGGGCCATAAACCACCACGCGGGCCCAGTGCGCGGTGGTTGTTAACGACTGCTAATGCAGCCGGGACCAATACGGCTTTACGTGCCTTCCGAAGCACGGAGGAGCTAGAGATGATTAATTTTTGGTCACCCATCCAATGACCGTCCTTTGGGAAAGTTGCTTAACCTCAGCACTCGCCGACCGGACGCGTTAACCACTGCGCCGTCGAGCTCCTCACGTTTACTGTACTTTAACATACACACGAGAGAATAATTACGATAGACTAACGGAAAAATAACACAAAAAATGTCGTCGTCGTCGTTTAGCTGTGGAGAAGAATATTATTATGATACTCGTATTTTTTTTTTTAAAGAGATTGCTGATTGCCTTAGACGGCATTTTCAGCTTCACCGGGGTTTTTTAGGGGCGGCGAGGCACGTAAAGGGTACCACAAGCCGTGTTGAAACGAATCACCTTCAGAGGATTTCTAGAGGGTACGGCATCGCACACTTAAAAGTGCGCGTCCCCGTGCCCTCCCAGAGTCTCCGAAGGGTTCGGATCGGATCGGGGAGCGGAACTACCTGACGGTGCCTCTAAAGGCTCGGACCTCGGCTCGGGTAGACCGGGCCGTGGAGGAGGAGAGAAGCGCCCAGGTACATATCTGTACCTAGTGTAGATAGCGCGTGTGAGCCGGTTCTTCGTACCCTTGTTCTACGAGTACGGTGTCTTGGGCCTAAATTAGTGTGCATGTTTAGTGTATTCTGTAAATGTGTGCTGTCATTTAGAGGATCGGGCGGGGTTTATACTCGTATTCCATGAATCGACTAGTGAGTACATTGCGTTGCGTTGGTTGCAGACGCGACTGCCTTGATGAGATACGAAGAGGATAGGCGGCTGCAGCAGCAGCGACTCGACCATCTAGTGAAGCAGGAACCCGGCGCTGGGGATAGGCCCGCAGGTATTGTAATATAGCCATAAAATGTTTGTTTAATTTTTAACGCAAATTTTGTTGCGAACAAAATACAAAAACACAAATGTTGAAAAAATTTCCACGAGCAGGATTTGAACCCGCACCCTTCTGACATACCAAAATAATATAATCAGATGTTAATGACGGTAGTTGTTGACATTGAATGGGCGCCTTTGGCTTTCAAAGTAAAAAGTAAATAGTGTTGAATAATTTCGGCGGGCTGGTTAGAACCACGATAGCTCAATTGGGAGAGCACCTGACCCGGTATGTCAGAAGGGTGCGGGTTCAAATCCTGCTCGTGGAAATTTTTTCAACATTTGTGTTTTTGTAATATAGCCATTTTAAAATGAAACCAAACCGCCTTTGCTCATATACTGGCTTAAAGTTTTTGTTTAACTGTTGTTTTCTTTTTGTTTCTATTCGTTTGTGAGCAAAAAAGAATTTATTAAACTAAAAAATAGCATTACTTAAATTTATTGTAGCCAAACTCAAAAATAGATGTACTTAAATATAGCCAAACTCAAAGAAATAGCTATATTAGTTTTTGCTGTACTTAGTGTGTCCTAATTAATGTATTTCTTCTTCTTCTTCTTCTTCTATACATAATTGTAGCCAAACTGAATTGTAGCTATTCAAAAATGCAGCCAAACTTAAATGTTGCTGTACTCAAAATTTGCCAAAGTGAAATGTAGCCAAACTTCAAACAACCCAACTCAAATGTAGCAATTCAAAAATGAAGCCTAACTAAGAAATAGCCATATTTAAATGTAGCCAAACTCCAAACTTGCCATACTAAAGTTAAAGTCATACTGAAATGTAAACAATCTCAAAACCAGCTATACAAACTTTTAGCCAAACTAAAACTAGGCATACTAAAATGTTGCAGCAACTCAAAACTCAAAACTAGTCATGGTAAAATATTGCTAAACTCAATTGTAGCCAAACTCCAAACTAGCCATTCTAAAAATGAGGCAATACTAGCATGTAGCCAAACTCAAATGTATCCAAACACAAAACTAGATATGGTAAAATTTAGCCAAACACAAATGTTGCCATGGAAAATGTAGCCAAACTATAAAAAATAGCCAAACCCAAATGTAGTTAAACTTCGCATTAGCCATACTATAATATAACAATAATTATAATATTATAATTATTATTATATTTATTACTTAATTATAATTAGGTGTACATAATAATTTATATAAAATTCAAAAAAAAATCAAAATTCAAAATCATTTATTCAGTTTAGGCTACAAGTAGCTCTTGTGAATGTCATTATGCCATCGGTTCGTAAATCTACTCTGGGCGGGAGATCTTGTACTGAGAAGAACCGGCAAGAAACTCAGCAAGTGTCCAGCTCTTTTCTCCCTTACAGCGTCAAAAATATTGGAAAATGCCCTATCATAGCAGAACACTTTCCATTACAAATAAACACAAAAAATATATATAAGACAATTACAACATGTAAAAAAAACAAAATAAAAAATGTAAGTTAACAAATTTACATCAGATAATTAAGTAAAGGTTTCAATTTCCACAATGTCATACAGCACCACTACAGTACTCTAGTAAAAGTCAAAAATTGTTTAGGTAAAACAAAGTCAAACTATAATTAATAATACTAAAAATAAGATAAGTATGCAAGAGCAGACCAGCCTCCACAGGCGGCACCCGTTCACGAGCATGACATATGAATCAGCCATCGCTTCGCTCAACCATATTTTAGGGAACGTAACGACCCGACGCACATGCCACCACCGCAGAGACAGTAAAGAGAGCATGACACACTCAAGATACTCTAAATAAAAACTTAATGATGTATTTAACGCAACGCTGTTTGTTATCTGTTGGACAATGCTGTTAAAATAAAAAATGTAAGTTAACAAATTTACATCAGATAATTATGTAAAGGTTTCAATTTCCACAATGTCATACAGCACCACTACAGTACTCTAGTAAAAGTCAAAAATTGTTTAGGTAAAACAAAGTCAAACTATAATTAATAATACTAAAAATAAGATAAGTATGCAAGAGCAGACCAGCCTCCACAGGCGGCACCCGTTCACGAGCATGACGTATGAATCAGCCATCGCTTCGCTCAACCATATTTTAGGGAACGTAACGACCCGACGCACACGCCACCACCGCAGAGACAGTAAAGAGAGCATGACACACTCAAGATACTCTAAATAAAAACTTAATGATCTATTTAACGCAACGCTGTTTGTTATCTGTAGGACAATGCTGATAAAGGCTGTCATATCAGTATAAAAAGTATAAAAAATAATTTTAATAAATTGATTCAAATATAATATGTGATTTTTATTATAACCAGGCTGTTTTATCATCTAAATATTCTTTGACTGTATAATAACCTTTTATAAGTAATAAAGACTTCACATGTTTTTTAAACTTATCTAAAGGTAAATCTAGTACAGAATTTGGTATTTTATTGTAATAGTGTATACCTTGCCCCAAGAAAGAACCAAGTACCTTCTGTAACCTGAACAGTGGCATTACAAGTTTTGTCTTATTTCTAGTATTGAAATTGTGTACGTCACCGTGTTTAGTAAAGGAGTTGATGTTGCAACGTACAAAAACTATACAATTATAAATATATTGAGATGCAACTGTCAGGACATCAATCTCCTTAAAAAGATTTCTTAGGGAAGTTCGGGATCCTAGTTTATAGATTGCTCTTATTGCTCGTTTCTGTAAAATGAATATAGTTTCAATATCAGCCGCTGTTCCCCACAGTAGGACGCCATACGACATGACACTATGAAAATAACTAAAATAAACTGTTCTAGCAGTTTCAACGTCTGTTAACTGCCTAATTTTTCTAATGGCATAAGCAGCAGAACTGAGTTTACCGGCCAATTTCGATATATGAGGATTCCATTGAAGTTTTGAGTCAAGGGTAATGCCTAAAAAGACTGTAGAATCTACCAAATCTAATTGATCACCGTTTATTCTAATATTGGTTGGTTCATTTCTGACATTTGGTAATATAAATTTAATACATTTTGTTTTCTTAGCGTTAAGCTGTAAATTATTAATAGAAAACCAATGGAGTACCTCTGAAAGAGCTTTATTTACATTTTCATAATTAGTCCTACACCTAGTCACATTAAAAATGAGTGAAGTATCATCTGCAAATAATACAATTTCACAGAAATTCTCTACAAAGAATGGTAAGTCATTAATATAAATCAAGAACAGAAAAGGACCAAGAATCGACCCTTGTGGAACTCCCATTTTTACATGAGAACCAGATGATTTAGTACCATTTATATCGACAGTTTGAGTTCTAGAGCTGAGATATGACTGTATTAAATTTAGTGCAAAATCTTCGAGACCGTAATAATGTAGCTTCAACACCAGAGTCCGGTGCTCAACGCAATCAAAAGCCTTGGACAAGTCGCAAAAAACTCCAAGAGCATTTTGAGACTTCTCCCAGGCATCAAATATATGTTTTATTAGAGCAACGCCTGCATCAGTAGTAGAACGACCCTTAGTAAAACCATATTGCTTACTATGTAAAAGGTTGTTTGTGTTAAAATATGACATCAACTGTTCGAGTATAATTTTTTCATAAATTTTACTTAGCGCTGGTAATATTGAAATGGGCCGATAGTTACTGGGGTCTTCTTTGTTTCCTGATTTGAATAAAGGTATAACTTTACTAAACTTCATAAGATCAGGAAAGATTCCCTTATCGACACAGTTATTAAAAATTTCAGCAAGATACGGTGCAATAGAATAAATAATATTCTTAATTACTTTAATAGATATACCCCACAAATCACTCGTGTTTTTCATTTTAAGTGATTTGAATGTTTTAATAATATTCATTGAATCAATGTATTTAAAATGAAAGGAAAGATTACATTTTGGTACATATTTTTGGAGTAAAGTTTGTGCAGCTTCCGGTGATGAATTTAAATTTGATGTTGTTATTACAGGTATATTTACAAAAAAATCATCAAAAATATTAGCAATTTGTGAATCTGAATTGACCAAGTTGTCGTTTACTTTTAAAGTGAAAGTATTATCCCGTGGTTTAAATTTACCTGTTTCACGGTTTATGATGTCCCAAGTGGCTTTGATTTTATTGTTAGACTTTTTAATTTTTTCTTTAATGTAATTAGATTTTGCTACTATGCACACTTTCTTAAACATTTTCGAATAATTCTTTACATATTCCGTAAAATTAACATTTTGGTTATATTGTTTTAAACTATATAAATCATACAATTTATTTCTACTTTTATATATACCAGTCGTGGCCCAGTCACAGAACTTAAGTTTATGAGTAATTTTTATTGTTTTTGGTGTAAACACCTGGTTGTATTCGGTCTTGATTAAGTTAAAAAGATTACTATAAAGCACATCTGGATCATCTTGTACAAAAGGCAATGCATCTATTTTACAAGCTATACTATTTTTGAAACACTCCACTCGCTCTTTTGTAACTGGTTTACAGTTCACTATTATTGGTTCATCCCTAATATCAAAATCATAGGTCACCTTCAAACCGCAATGGTCAGACGTAAGATTATTAATGAGTGACTTAGAAACAGGGTCATAGTCTGTAAAAATATTATCGAGACAAGTGGCCGAATGTGAAGTTATTCTAGTGGGTTCGAGAAATAGATTCAAAAGATTAAAACATTTAAATAAGGCAAGAAGACGAACACTCGTTGGAGTGTTTTCTAAAATATTTATATTAAAATCTCCACATACTAAAACAAATTTCTTTTTTAGTTTTAATTTTCTAAGTACGTCTTCCATTACTGTTTCAAAAATATTGAAATTGCCCGAGGGGGGTCGGTATACACACACTATTACAAAACTATTGAACTCCACACACGATAGTTCAATGTTACGCTCCACTGATAGGTCTACAATATCGTTGCGATTTTTGTATTTAATATTGCTTCTTACTAATATTAGAGAACCGCCGTGAATAGCTGAGCTTCGCACGTACGCGCTTGCTAGTTGGAAGTTATTTACATGGAACGATGTGTCATGACTTTTTAGCCAATGCTCAGTTATACAAAATACATGAATTACCTGACTTTTTGCTAATAATTCTAATTCTAAGTCCTTGCCAGCCAAACCCTGAATATTTTGATGTATAATAGTAATGGATGTGGGCTTGGCTTTTGTCTTAGACCTCAGTTTAAACCTGAGGTTGTAACCTTATTACTATATGTAAAAGTTGCATTAGTAGAACTACTAATGATTAAGTTATTATCATGAAAAGACTTAGTTATACCACCTATAACTGTATCATGTATATTAAAAGCTAACAAATTAGCTATCTGAGTCCTACATTTCTTAGAAAGATACATAGTATCTGACGTCAAACTAAAGTTTTTAATAAATTTATTTATATCTAAATATAAAATAGTGTCACTATGACGACAAATTAAATTAAAAAGTAATAAATTTAAGTCATAAATGCGCTTATTTTGTTCCCAGGTTAAATTTGTACAATAGGGAAAAGCACTAACTATTAACCTGCAATTCGTATCTGATTGCAGTTTAATCAAAATATTAAAATTATTTATAATGTCGCGTTTCTTCGTATGTGAACCGTCACCACACAATATAATAACATTAGTGGAACTATTTAGTGTATCCTGTGATATGTTATTTACTATAGCATTAAATGATTGACCTGGAGTACAAATATTGGTCATTGAATGGTTAAGATTTGCATTCATAAGCAACCCTAAGCCCTGACCAAGTTTATCTGAGTACATAACTGTTTTTCTTACTAATTTAGTTACATTAGGTTTATGTATTGTTTGAGGAGCGGCTGATGTAGGACCGGGAACCAAAACAGACAAGTTTGGTGACTTTATCAGAACATTAGAGTTCAGCGATAAAGACTCTTTGGTTATGTTAATATATAATAATTATTATTATTATATATAATTATTATATAGCAAAGTGAAAATATTGTAATAATTAAGCAAAATTTAAAATATTTTTTTTATATTTAGCATTAAAATACGTTTGTAGCATTGTTGTGTTCCGGCAGCTAGAGATAAGATAGCCAGTGCCTCTGTAGTTGGGGATCCCGGGTGAAGTGCGCTTGGGTATTCAGGGTGTCCCAAAAATGGCACGCCAGGCTGATACTGGAGATAGTTTAGCCATAAACCTATCAGATAAAAATAACATGTCTCTAGTAAAAGTCTCATAGTTTTGGAGAAAATGCCACTTTTTTATTTCCTAAAAACTCCACTTTTAGATCGTTTTTTTTTTGTTTTTTTTTATCTGATAGGTTTATAGCTAAGCTATCTCCAGTGTCAGCCTGGCGTGCCATTTTTGGGACATCCTGTATATCGGGTCACCTAAATTTTTGTACTTCTAATTGGCAATGGCACACAAACGGTTAGCCTAAATTTTTTTCGCATATTTTCACTCTTCGTTATCGTGTTTGGTCTAATTTCACTTCGTCCAACTTTTTATCGCCATATTGTTATTTACCAAATGCGACATTTGGCGGAACAATTCGTAATCCCTAAAGTTTGCAATTATTATTTATTAAATATTAATTCACACAAAATTAGTTTAGTAAAGTACAAGAGATATAAAAAAAGATATTTTTGTATGGAGCTAGATTTCTGTAGTCTTATAAATAAAATAACCCTACAGGAGTAGGGCAGTTAGTATTTTTTAAACTGAACCATAATAATTAATATTAGATATGCTAAAATTCGAACTTTTATATATTAAGCGAAATCGTCGTAATGCCAAAATAACGTTGTGCCAATATATTTTAGGGTATTTCACATTATAGATCCTAAAATTAATTTTCGGGAATTTCACATTATAGGGCTTTCAATTCTTAGACCAAATTATAATGGTGGTAAAACAATAGTTAGGCGAAACAATAATTGTTCGTTTTAAGTTTAGGCCAATACGGTTTGGCCATGTAGTATTAGGACTAAAATTTTTAGGCGAACCGAAGGGCACCCGTGCGCTTCCATCATTGGCCTCATCATCACTTAACATCAGGTGAGATCAAGGCACCACTGTGCTTACCCGTGAAATATTTAAAAAAACATACTTTCCTTGTGAACAAATCGAATTCAGAGTTTCGACTTCTTGGCGGGAAAGTGAAGCGTCATGTCTGCGGTTTTGTCTTATTTTCCAAAATTTGTGTTATGTCGAATATTAATGTGAAATAATGGTGGATTATTAACCGTTAAGTGTTCGTGAGTGTGCATAAGTGTTGGCAAATGAAACAAAACAGTGCAACGTCACTTTTCAAATTCTCTCAAGAAGCTCGCGTGAGGACTTAGTAAAGCCCCACATCTTTACTGAGATACTCGAGGGGTTGGGGGTATATCATTTCTCACTTCCCATTTCTAATATCATTCATCATCATTTATGGAAATATTGTTTATTTATGTATTACTTGTACGAAAAATTACTTTGACACTGGCTAAATGTGCTAATCGCACGAAGCCATCAACTAAAAGAAAAAAAAATCGAATTCAACAAATGAAACACAACGAAGAACGAGACCAAACTTAAAACTAGCCTAACAAAAACCAAAACCAGCCATATATTCATAAAAACTATTTAAGCATTATGTTATAGGGGTCCTCAAATGAAACAATCGATACAGGAACAAAACTCAAATATATTTACTATGAATGTGAGTGCGAATTAAATTAACTTAAAATAATGGCTACATAAGTAAACGGCGAAGTCGAAGCTATAGCGCGATGCAGGAAGGAATTAATCAACGCCATCTAGTTTATAAAATAAGAACTAAAATTGACAATTACACAAACCACTTTTAAAATGCAGATATATTATTAGACACATTATTTAGTCAAATATTGTTTTGTCAACGTCACACAAACGTCATTTTGAATTTGAGAAAAAGAGACAAAACAATGATTAACTAAATAATGCTTAAATAGTTTTTATGAATAAGGGGGTTAGTATGTACTGGTTATTCTATTCAAATGTGCAGTGTTCGCGTATACTTTAGATAAAAACTATTTTCGAATAATTTTAGTTTAAAATGTATGTGTTTTTTTCCGTTTAGGCTGTGATACCGTGATGCAGCCACAAAGCAGTCCGTACTACGCGCCTAATGGCCTCAATGTTTCCAGTAAGTTATAAATAATACTACAAATAAGAAATGCAAATGTTCAAAAAACACAAATGTTGAAAAAATTTCCACGAGCAGGATTTGAAAGTAAAAAGTAAATAGTGTTGAATAATTTCGGCGGGCTGGTTAGAACCACGATAGCTCAATTGGAAGAGCACCTGACCCGATATGTCAGAAGGGTGCAGGTTCAAACCCTGCTCGTGGAAATTTTTTCAACATTTGTGTTTTTGTAATTTGTTCGCAACAAAATTTGCTTTAAAAATTATATAAACATTTAATGCAAAATGTTCTTTTTAATGTCTTAAGGGTAACTTCACCTACATCTCAGCAGAGTGTCTAGTTCAAGTTAACGAAAACGAGAATTTGAATGGCAAAATTTTAACTCTTCTCGTATGTCGCTAGATGGCGCTGCTTCAATGCCATACTAATCCTCGTTTTCGTAAACGTAATCGAAACTGATGGTAAGACCGAAGGTGGAAGCACTTCACCCTGAACCTTCAGCTACTGAGGCACTGGCTATCTTATCTCTATTTATTTATTTATTTTAGGGATTACAAACAAATGTGTTACTTATATTGACTTATCAATAGCCTTATTTATTTTATTTATTATTTATTTACTATTTATTTACTTAGGTCCACTTACAGTTTATGTATTACATTTCATCTTATAAAACTATAATTAATTATATAGTGATCGGAGTAGGTAGAGCTATTTAGGTTCATTGACCGCAAACATTGATGTTAATATGGATATTTCACGAGATATAAGAAATTGTTACATAAAAAAATATATGTGGTTTAATTAATCTAGTTTCTATCTTTTTATTCAACTATCCTTAAACCCGTCCTTATATTTATAGGAAGTGTATGCTTTCACATTCGTTCGGGCAATATCCATATTATTCTATCATATGGCAAGTACATAAAATAGCTGTACCTACTCCGATCTATGCTTATAAGGTAACTATGTATTTGTTAGCAAAAATAATAAAAGTATAAGATATGATATTTAAAACTTCTGTAGAATTATTTGACGTTTTTTAGCAACCGAGTCATGAAAGATGTAATATAAATAGTAACATATCCCACCACGTAATCCACGTGTAGGTATAAAGACTAAAATGAACTCAGATGCGAGGCAAAATACATAGTTTTATACTTTTAAGTTCATAATATAAGTGCCATGATTAGCTTAACTTTAAAGATGAAAATATTATTAACTTCGACGTTAGAAAACAAAATATAAAAGAGAAAAAAACAAAAACATGCATGTATGTTAACTTAACTAAACTTAACTAAACTTAGGCGAGCAGAATATCTACAGCAAGCCTTTTAAATTTTGAAGGGCTCTGGGAAAAATCGAGTTCATTGAATTTCATGTTGAATTCAGACAGCAATCTATTCAACGGGGCTCGCTTGCCCGCGTTGGTTTTACAACTGTTTATATGAAACTCTCTAGCAGCCGGAACACAACAGTGCTACAAACATTGATGTTATGGCGACATATTATTGACTGCCTTCTCCTACACAATTTGTTGTGACTGCTATTTGTCTCGCGCGATCTAGCATCTCCAAAAATAACAAATTTGATTTGATTATGACACTTCCGTTTTAATTTCGTATATAGTTTGGTTTGTTTCGACCGTTTAACGCCGCAGGAGTGACGTGACGGTAGGTTTACTTACTTTTTTCCTGGTTTTACATCCGTATTTAAAAACGAGTAAAAGCTTCATAGTGAAGCAAAAGTAATTGCTTAAAAATGTATATTCTTTAGTAAACCGATGAACTTAGAAACGTCAAAACTTTGAATTCTTAGCCAAGCAATTAGTCGTCAATATCTTTACTCAAGCAATTTACTTAGACTAGTGGGTCGCCCGCAAAAGTTCGCGTTGATTCAAACAGATTTTTTATACGGATTTCGAAACCTATGACAGGTTTCTTTATTTTTCTGCACATCTACGGCTGGAGCTCTTCAAAATGAGACCATAACCGACTTTTTATGTGTAGCCATCGTCCCATAAATCACTGGGACAAAAATCGGCTTACGCTATTAATATAAATCAAATCAAATCAAAATATTTATTCAGTTTCAAATTAGTTTTTATATAACTGTTGCGAGATGGTCCGAGATCCGTGTCTATGGGTGCATTGACGACCTCCTTGGTCGCGTGGTTTGTGCACCGGTTTTCATGGTGTCGCCATCTCTGAGGTCCCGGGTTCGATCCCCGGTCGGGCTTATTTAGAAATTATTGTTTTTCTAAATTGTCTCGGGTCTGGGTGTTTTCTATGTATAATAAGTATGTATTTAAGTATTTTAAAGTATGTTTATCCGTTGTCTAGTAACCATTTAACGAGTTTCATAACGAAGCTTCTCTGGGGCTAGATAATTGGTGTGAGTGTAGGAAAGTTTATTTATTTTATTTATTGCTCGAGCGCGCTATCTATCAAGCTTTACGTTCTGGGTCTCCATAAGTTGTGCTATAGGGTTGTTGATTGTGTATCTACCCTTTAGGTTCTTACTACGAGCCGTTGTCGCGACCGGGACCCGAGTTACTGATCGCCAAACAGAACGCGCTCGCTGCGCACACGCAACTATGTGAGTATACCTTAACACAGAGTACTAAGTAGAAAATCGAAAGAAATAAATGTGGCTCATCTCTTGTCATGGCCACCATCACCAAATCTTTACCAACGTTTAGCGCTAAACATGTTTAAAGTATCATTCTGTGAGGTGCTTGGGCGAGTGAAACCACCTGTAACTATTAAGGTACATTTTACACAAAAATAATTTATTTATTATCATGTAACAATTATTATAATATACACTTTTTTTAAGAGCGTTTACGCCGCACACTAGCGCCGCCAATGAAAAAAAAAACATATCTAGTAATTAGAGATAGAAAATCAAATTATGCTCAACAAACTAACTAAACGTAAAAATGCTTAATTACTTCATTCAAATAGTTTGTTAAGCATAATTTGATTTTCTATCTCTAATTACTAGATATGTTTTTTTTTTCATTAGTGGTGCTAGTGTGCGGCGTAAACGCTCTTAAGGGTGCGCCGTCCGTAAGTGACAAGTGTCATATGTTTTATTTAAAATGTCGTCGTCCATATTTATTTGATGCCGCGCGGCCATACTAATTTTGTATGGGGAATTTAAGGTGCTTAATAAAAAATAATTATTTAAATAACCACTTGATGAATCGAAAATGTAGTCTAGCAATTTGTAGTTTATCCATTGATGATTGTTTAGACAAAATCAGAGGTACAATAATTTAGATAAACCATAAGAAATCTACTAAACGCCGCCACTCGTTTTCATGATTTTTGCCCAACTTTAAATGATATTGTAGAAAAAACTATAGCGTGTTATGAATTTATGGTTCTGACAAATTGTAAACACGTTCCCTATGATACTAAATATATATTTTGTTCATTTATAACCGTACCGAACCGTAACTGCATTTTTGGCATTTTTTTTGTCGGCGCACCCTTAAGGTACGTTTATTGTGCTCAACCTTGTTGCAGCCGTGAAAAGAGAGCGATTGGCGAGGGCGCAGTTTCTTATATATTGGCGGACTGTCGCTGTTTGCGGGAAAAATAGGAACTACTCATAAGTGATACATTGTCTAGATTGATTGCAACATAGTTAGTTTCCCTTTGCCGTTGCCAGATGGCGCTAAATATACAACACATTCTGTCTCTTTCAACTTCCAACAAATGACTCCAAATGACTCCAACAAATGACAGTAATGGAATGTCATTTTTAAACGTGTTTAGCGCTAAACGCATTTAGTGCGCAGTTTTTGTACAAGCCAGCCTTAATCTGACTTTATAGATAGTATGTCGATAGTATGTCGAAATATGTCGCCAAATATCAGAGTTTGTCGGTATCCCTACCACAAACTACAGTGCTGTGGAACCAGCTCTCAGCGGCGGTATTTCCGGACCAATACGACTTAGGGATCTTCAAGAAACGAGCCTATTCCTTCCTTAAAGGCCGGCAACGCATCTGCGATTCCTTCGGTTTTGCGGGTGTCCATGGGCGGCGGTGATTGCTTCCCATCAGGTGACCCGCCTGCTCGTTTGCCTCCTTCTAATACAAAAAAAATATATATTAAAATCCCTGCCTCATCCTGGGGCCCGACCGCCTAACAGATCGCTTTGACTTCGTGTGTGGTTTATGACGTCATCTTGTCGTTTCGTGCCGCCTATGAAAGCAATATTGAAAGCTATAGCCTTTAGCTTTTGATATTGCTTTCATAGGCGGTGCGAGGTGATAAGATGACGTCATAAACTATACGCGTAGTCAAAGCAATCAGTTAGGCGGTCGGGGGGCTGGCATGGCCACCTATGACCCCTTATAGCTTTTGAACGGTAGACCGACAAACTCTGGTATTTGGCGACATATTTCGACATACTATGTATTGTGACATCTAGAGCCCTCTGGACCAAAAATTAATATACTTAATTGCTATGCCCTTGCAGGGCGTCACATAATGACAACATTTTTTAAGACCTAAGTACTTGTACTGTGTAACTTTTGTGACATGCAATAAAGATTCTGATTCTGATACTATCGACATACTATCTTGTTGGTGATGGTGGCCATGAGAAGAAATAAGCGTCCTGCGTTTCTTGACAGCTCTTCTCGGTCGAAGGCTCTCCCAAAATCCGAAGTGGTGGTACTTTAGTCTGAACTTCATAAAAAAAACGTCTAAAGCCTGCCAGCTATAATATATATTATAGCGAGACATATTACGATATATATCCATAGTAATCTTCGAGCAACCACAGACGGAGCTATAATATATATTATAGCGAGACATATTACGATATATATCCATAGTAATCTTCGAGCAACCACAGACGGAGCTATAATATATATTATAGCGAGACATTACGATATATATCCATTTTTTTTTTTTTAACCCGGGGGAAACTTGCAACCAAGTCATCCCACAAGGAGCAGTGTGCTCAACCCGTTGTCGGGGTATGTGGGGTTGGGCGATGGTATGCCCGACCCACTAAAACCCCCGGGGACCTGACGTCGCGACCGACGCTTAAGGGCAAAGCGGAACCTGTGGAGATATTAATCCACGCGACCCCCATGGCCGGTGGTTCTTACACCCCCGCTCACAACGCCTACACGTTGCAAGGCCCTACTTGGCCATCCTCTCCGCAAGCGGGACATCCAGTATGTCCGGGCTGTCCTCCCTCACCGGCCCTCGTCGGACTGGAACCGCGGACGACGTCGACGCGGTTACGTCGAACACCAGACTGTGGTGTGAGGTCAGGGTATCGGCCTCTGACAGCGCCTCCTCAAATGCCTCTTCCATCGCCTCAACAGGCTCTGGAACTGCAGGCTCCCTCTGCGCAGTACTCCGCGCTCTGGGTATGACTACCCGCGCCCTTTTACAGGGGGGTTGCATGTTCTGCTCCCCATGACATGACCATGCGGCCGCCCTCTCTCAGTGCACACGGCGCAACGCGGCTCTCTGGCAGTGCACGTCGACACCTTGTGTCCCGGTCGCCCACAGCGAAAGCAAATTTCGCCGTAATCAGCGTCCGAGGGGCACCTCAGCCTAGCATGGCCCAAGCCCATGCACTTAAAGCAGCGCATGGGGCGTGGGTCGAGCACTGACACCCGTACTGACGACCAGCGCAGGAGCAGTCTTCCGGCGAAGCTCAACGCCTTTGCTGCCCCGATCGGGCAGCGAACAAGGACGGAGCAGGAGCCATTAGGGCCGTCTCTGATGGTCCCCACCTTCACTCGCTCGCGCGCACAACCGCCTTTGTTTGACACTGCCGAGGCTATGTCCTCAGCTGTGATGTAGTCGTCCATGTCCGAGATTCGCAAGTCTGCGCACTTCTCGGGCCGAACGACTGTTGCCGCATCATCAACGACCTCTCGGAGCCGCTCAGCCAGTCGGTCTGCCAGATTAGCGCTATCGACCCCTGGGATCTCTAGCAGCCTGGCACCGTTCTGGGCTGTGCGGGTACGGAGCCCCTCCGTAATTCCAATGCTCTCCAATGAGAAGGCCTCTACGGCCCGAGCCATCACCTGGGCATAGGTAACGCCGCTAGCGACAGCTTCGGGCCTCAGATGGATAGCCACAGCTGTTGACTTCGGCCTTTTCAGGCTCGTCTTCCCTCTTCTAGCCCTTTTGGGGGCTACAGTAGGCGCAGGGGGCGCTGCTCGACTAGTCACAGGAGCGCGGCCTGATGTGGCCAGGGCAGTCGTGGTCGTCGCCGTCTCTGTACGACGGTTTTTCCTCTTCCTCTGTTTACGGCCAGTGGCCGTCTCCCACATCTCGACATCCACAGGGGGAGCCGAGGCGGAGCTGGTGGTCTGCTGCGGTGGGTCGGAGGGATCAGCAGCGGGGGCCGCGTTTGCACGGGCTGCCCTCATCGCCGATGCGCGCGTAATCGGTGGTCCTTGCCTTGGCGCAGGGAGAGGGGGAAACTCCTCCCGTCTCCTAGGCGCTGGGGGACGTCCTCCCTCTGAGGGCCGAGCCGGCTCAGAGAGCCTGACCTCGAGCCCGTCTAGACGGGAGCTCAGTGCCCCGATCGAGCTGCTAAAGGAGCGTTGCAGCTCCTGAATAGCCGTCGTCATGTTTGATAGGTCTGGAGGGGGAAGAGGGTGAGCGACCTCTGCACAAGGAGAGGAACGCCTCACTCTTGCCACTTCCCTACGCAGAGCCTCTACCTCAGACTTGAGGTCCTGCACCTCCTTGACGAGCTTGGAGTTTTGGTACTCCAAGCGCTCCGTCTCGTCCGACATACACCGCGAGGTGAGATTGGACAAAGCCCGCTGCAAGTTGTTGGCAGCGTTGTTAAGCTCCCCCTGGCACGTACCCTTTAGGTTACCAGATTTTCTGGACACCTCGGTAATAGCCCGCGCGCAAAGGATGCCCTGCTCTTGCACCTGGCAAGCGGTCATACCGTCCCGCTCTGCCGACCACGGGATAATCTTCCGCAAGGCATTGGCTATCTTTAACTCGTCCTCTTTCGCGATGCGAGCGATTTCCTCTTGGTCGAGGAGCTTCTTACGCCTCAACTCAAGCAAACTCCTCTCGAGGAGGAGGATGTTGAGGCTGCCCATTGCCCAGGGTGTACCACGAGGAGGTCACCCAACACACACCCCCGATATATATCCATAGTAATCTTCGAGCAACCACAGACGGAGCTATAATATATATTATAGCGAGACATATTACGATATATATCCATAGTAATCTTCGAGCAACCACAGACGGATATTGCTACTGATATTTCTATTATGTCACCCAAATATGTGGACAGATATAGCAAGAAATATTAACATTATATTATGATATATACGACCGCGGACTTAATGAGGGCAAAAATATATATTATAGCATAGCTACCGTGTGTGGTAGATTGCTATAATATAATATATAGCACATCATATTAATATATATTAAAGCTACGTCTGTGAAGGGCTTAACCTTTTCACCGCCCAACTATCCTGCACGCGACGTCCCGCTGTACGCCAACGTATAAATGTATTTTAATAAAGTAGGTACAAAGAAGAACTTCTATAGAAGTTGTTGGCGGTAAAAATGTTAAACGTCTTATACTGCCGCTCACCATCAGGCGGCCCGCCTGCTCGTTTGCAGACTGTAAATATATATATTTTAAAAAAAAACAAATTTTATAGATTTTTTTAGTTTTTATAGTTTTGACGTCAATAAGTGCCTGTGAAGGTTTATGTTGAACTAGCTTTTTGTTCGGGGCTTTGCTCACGTGGGCTACATGACCTATGTTTGTTCGTAATAAAAGTAACACTTATTAAAGGTAAATATCATAAGAGTATAATTAATAAGGGTTAGACAACTAAACATGTCACGTCATTTCAACATTAAATCAAATCAAACCGTCGACGACTCTAATGCGTATAAAGGAACCCTTAAGGGGTTTTTTATACAATGTATGTGTGATATTTAAAATTATTTTTAGAAGAATAATAAATTGTTTATTTGGCGATCACACAAACATTACAGAACGTTATACAGTAAATAAGGAAACATGGTAAAGATTAACAAACATGACAACAATAGGGAAACATGAAAGTGTGACAGGACCTCTATAATTATGTGTGGCTCTAGCTATAGTTTGTTCAATATAGCTTGATACCTATAACAGGACAGGAGTCATCAAAATCGAAGATGGGACTTTGTAAAAGCGTATGAATTTATTTGACTACATTAACCTTTTCACCGCCCAACTATCCTGCACGCGATGTCCCGCTGTACGCCAACGTATAAATGTATTTTAATAAAGTAGGTACAAAGAAGAACTTCTATAGAAGTGCTGGCGTGGACGGCACGAAAATCTCGAACTTCTATAGAAGTTGATGGCGGTAAAAAGGTTAAAATAACATTATTTTTTATAATCCATCACCTTATATACTACAATAACTTTGTGATTCTATTTTATACGTTAGATTAGGTTTGTCCCAATAAAATCTCGGAACACAATTTATCACAATTTTAAAACATTACAATAAAATAAACGTACTCCTTTACAGGTCATTTCATTACAAATAAATACTAGTGTTGGGATAGTAAACCAAGTGAAGCTCAATTGATTTTCAATTACCAATCGATTAAATTAACTTCCCATTTTGTATTATAGCTTCATTAATTTTTTGAGTATATGACGTTTTTATAGTGCAACGTCACTTTTCAAATTCTCTCAAGCAGTCTGCGTGAGGTCTCAGTAAAACCCCACATCTTTACTGAGATACTCAAGATGTTGGGGGGTGTCGCTTGTCATTTCTATCAGATGTTAATGACGGTAGTTGTTGACATTGAATGGGCGCCTTTGGCTTTCAAAGTAAAAAGTAAATAGTGTTGAATAATTTCGGCGGGCTGGTTACAACCACGATAGCTCAATTGGGAGAGCACCTGACCCGGTATGTCAGAATCGGGTGCGGGTTCAAATCCTGCTCGTGGAAATTTTTTCAACATTTGTGTTTATGTATTACTTGTAAGAAAAATTACTTTGACACTGGCTAAATGTGGTAACCGCACGAGGCCATAAACTTGAGGAAAGAAAAAAATATACGAACCTATTCTGTTGCAGGGCAAAACACTATGAAAAGGCCGTTTTTCTACAGCGAAAGCCCTCACTACACCAGCCCACCGTTACTGCATAGATACGAAGTAAGTAGTATTGGTAAATAGCAGTAGAAATAGCAATAGACTCAATGCATCGCTATTGTAGCAGACTTGACTGCGTCTATTGTATTGTGCCGTGCGCCGAGCGGACCCCGGACCCGAAAACCGGTTTCGCTAATGAGTGTCTGTGATCGCACAAAGCTAAGATTTTTATTTCACTTGTTTAAGACGACGCATTGGTAATTTACGTGGCGGGGATCTTGATTTTTCTCAACAATTACAAAACATATGAAAGTGATATTTGATGACATGATTTTTCATTTAATTGACTTCATTTTGTTAGTTGCAGAAACACGATTTACCAACTTTTATAACAGAGAAAAAAATATCAAAGTAACGTCTTTTAAAACATAGATTCACAATTTACAGGCTAACCAGACCGATTTATGCCTGGTTCCTATATCTAACGGATCGTCGCTCTACTTCAGTTACCATCCGTTTTCTTGTTACTAACAACGAGGCGTTCTTAGCGTTCCACAACAATCCGTTCATGCTTACCAGCGACGAGTGTTCGTAGGTAGGCCGATCCTCCTTCTGCCCTCACGCGTTTCGTTCCGGATTTTTTAATGATTTCGTTCCTTCAAAAACTATTTTTAAAACATAGTTTAGAATCGTAACTGTACTTTAAAAACATTAATAATGTAATAAATTACAATTTAGTTACTAGTTCGGTAATCCTAGAACGATTTTGTTTAAATAATTTATTATTCATTGGTAATTGCAACAACGTTAAGAAAACACGTCGCGTCATTTTTTTGAAGTTGTCACTCATAGATAAAGTTTGTTTTTAATTGAAAGAGGAATAAAAGTTTGTGGCATCGGATCACAGCATTTTAGATATTAAAAAAGCTTTGGCCCTTATTATGGACTTATATAATCCATGCCCAATCCCGTTATTCAAATTTAAACTCATAAATAATTTTGGTTTAATTATAAATGAAACACAGTTAATTATTAATGATTATTTTAATTTGTTGTTTTCGTAGTACTTATACTTTAAGCAGAAATCGATAACATTTCGGACTTAGCTAAATTGTACAAAAGGAAATTGCTGCAACATTCGTATTTAATGCAGGTATTATAAAGTTTTAGGCTTTTCCACTATGGATAAATGCAGGTGAAATAATATCGTACCTGAAATAAAACCAACATTATTAATTGACAGTTGAAATATTTTATACGTAGACTACCGGCCGTGCATTGTACCCAAAGCATAAAATCTAAAAGCCAGCAATAATTGGTTTAAAAAGGGGGTTTGTATAGAATCAGGCTTTGAGAGGGGGAGAAAGGGGGAGGGGTAGCCCCCCCCCCACTTCCCGAACCCGCTCACCACCAAACCAAACGCAAACCTTTAGAGATATTCAAGATTAAAATTTGAGGTTAGGAATGAACAGTCGGCGGCAGATCAACCTACCCAAATCTGTCAAATTTCTCCAATGAATATTGATCCTTATAACTAAATAATATAGTTCAAAATTGATTGTAGAAACTTGACAGTTTTGGGTAGGTTGATCTGCCGCCGTGTGAACAAAAATTAAGTATATTTATGTGCTTTTAGGGTGAAATTAGGTTTTTTGGGTCAAAATATCTAATGCACCTATATGAATAGCAAACTAAAGATTTCCGAACGTCTCCGTCGCTGCGGGAAGTGCAGCCCCTCCGCCCTTGCGTAACAAACCGCAGGCATTCCATGCTACAGCGGGCGGGGGGCTGCTCTCCCTCCGCGCCTCTGGGCCTTTTAAACACTCTAGGGGTTGGGCAGACTAGTACCACGTGGAGTCAGGGTTGACTTATTCAATTCCGTCACTAATTTTGACCCCAGATGCATCAGAAATAATACACAGAGCACAACAAAACACAAACGGAGGGCATTTACGTACGAGACGGAATGACATAGCGTTCCTTTTCACGTATTTTTAAAATGAAATTTTAAAAAAACCACGTGTCTCCGGTGGAAAAAAATTGTGTTTTTGGAGAATTTAGACCAACTCCTACATAATCCAACCCTCATACATATGAAAAGCCTGCGCTTGGATTCTATACCCGACCCTAAAAAAGGCCATTATCTTTAATATCGAAAGAACGCTAGTTCATTATTTAAGATGGTTATTATTGTATTCAAACTAACCTTGCTTCTGTAACTCTCAAATAAAGATACCTATATTTTCGTCAGTAATTCTTGCACTGATGGTTTATCCAGGCAAAATCTCACTTTTAATTTTGTTGGAATTCATGTTCATCCAATATGAACATAAATGGTTTTATACACGTCGTTTATTGTCTTCATCGGAATTATGCCAACCCGATAACATATTCAACATTTCTACATCACCTTCACTGAGCACTGAGCAAGACATTTTCACTAGTTGTAAAAATTACTGACGAAATACACATAAATAACACAATAACCGATCAAAAAGTACCGGTAGGATAACCAGCAACGAACGGTAGATTTGACAGTTAATTGACGCTTCTTATTTTTTATAGGAACGCAGGCTAGTGTCACTTCCATATAATAAGGTTACGAAGCGTTACTGGTAACCCTCCCATCCGTTGGTAACATACTATCGGTTAGATACCTGACGAATCGTTTTTTATAGGAACGCATTTAGCTTACGCCTCGTAGCTAATACAACGGCTCGTAGGCAAAACGAATCGTTTCTTGTTTATAGGAACCGGGCATTAAGCATCAAAATTGTCTTAGTAGATTAGTCTTAACACACACTTTAAAATTGTAGTTCATTTTTTTTAAATAATTTGTAGTTTTAATTTGAAGGAAAAAAAAAACAGTTTTTCTTATGGTACGGGGCGCAAACGCTCGTGTCAAAACGTATGAGATTTATTGTTTAGCGATGCGTCGCCTTAAATTTAAGTTTATTTTTAAGAATGCAGTTCTTTTCGCTGCGTTTGGATAGGTATAATTTTAAGTTTTTTATTATTATACAAGGTGGCCGGAAGATTGACGTCCAAAAGAAAAAATTAGTTCTCTCGTGTCGTGGGGTATCCGAATCACCCCCATGTATGTTTCGCGATTTTTCACGGTTTTCGAGTTTTGAATTTTTTTCTAAATTTTTGAGAATTTTCGAGCGATCAACTTAAAAAATTTCTAGAAAAAAAAGTGTATTTTTTATTTTGCAACGAAATCTTCATAAGTTGTACTTTTATGCATAAAACAATTAGCTTCGTAACTTTGATGAAAATTTGGAAATGCAGGTCTCAAGAATAAAAAATACGATTATTGAATTATGACTAGAACATTAAGATTAAAATTAAAAATCTAAACAGATGACTGCATGGTTTTTTAGTGATCCTAAAACATGCGACATACTCTCAGCTTTCATAATCATTATAAAAAAGTAGTACTTAATGAGCTAGTTTTCCTAGAATCGGCCTTCAAAGACAGCCACGTGGTATTTTTTTTAAATAATCCATGTGATTAAACCAAAAAGTCTTGCTATTTTATGGTTCCTAATGTTAAATTGGTTTGTTAACTAACCAAAAAATGCCTAAAAAATTGACATTTTGTTTAATTTTAGTTTTAAATTTTATCAATTCTGCGCGTTGCATTCTTGCGAATCATGGGTTGTAAAAGTGAACGCGATTATTTTACCTGCAATAACAATAGGTCGACCGCGAGGATAGAGACGGAATAATTGCCATCTCTCTCACTCTCAGTAGCGCGGGCGACAACCCAAGCCAACGCCAAAATGTTATCTCAGTCGTACTCACTTTGTGTTTACTGCTACTCGTGTCGCCATCGCTCACCCCAAATTTGCTTGCCCTACTTTTTTGACTACTTTGCTCGTTTACTGGACTGTTTTGCCTTCTGATTTGGACTTTGTTTACTTGGAAGTGAAAGAGATGAGTTACACATTAAGTGAATATGCAGAAATGCATTATTTTTATGGAGTTGCACAAGGCAACGGCCGTGAAGCAGCGCGATTGTATCGCGAACAACTTCAACGACGTGGTGGGCCGCAACCTGCACATTATCCCGACCATCGTGTTTTTATTAACACGCACAACACGTTGATGGCAGGCCACATGCCTGGTCAACGCGGTGGTCGTGAAGGAATCCCTCGAGTCGATCCAGATCGCAGAGAAAGAGTGCTCGAAGAAGTTCAGCGAAATCCGTCCACGAGTACGAGAAGAATGGCTCGTGCTCTGGGCATCCCAAGAACGTCTATTCAAGCCATACTTCACGATGAAGGATATCACCCTTTCCATATCCGACGAGTTCAAGCTTTGCTACCTGCAGACTACCCATTGCGCGTTGAATTTTGCCAAACCATGTTACGAAAACAGCAAGAAGATCCTGGATATTTCGATAAAGTTTTGTGGACCGATGAGTCACGATTTGAGCGATTTGGAATATTCAATATTCATAATTACCACTCGTGGGCAATCGAGAATCCACACGAAACGAGAGATTCATCTTTTCAACACCGGTTTAGTGTTAACATGTGGTCGGGTATCCTCAACGGCGAACTTATTGGCCCGTTTGAATTGCCATCCAGACTTAATGGAGAAATTTACAAAAACTTTTTAGAAAATGAACTACCATTGCTGCTGCTAGATGTGAATCTTCAGCTTCGACGCACCATGGTTTTTCAAAATGATGGCGCCCCGTGTCACTACGCAACGCAAGTCCGAAACCACTTAAATGAAACTTACCCCAACAGATGGTTCGGACGCAGCGGACCAATCAGATGGCCTCCACGCTCACCTGACCTTAACCCAATCGACTTCTTTGTGTGGGGCTATTACAAGGAAATCGCTTACGCCCGAGAATGTTCGAGTGAACAAGAACTTAGAGAAAAGATTACAGAAGCCGAACGTGTTGTGAGAGAGAATAGGGAAGCTTTTAGACGATTAAAAGGCAATTTTTTACGAAGGTGTAGAATGTGCATTGCTGCTGGAGGTGGCCTTTTGAAAACCTTTTGTGAATTTAAAAAATAAATTTTCTTTCTGATTACCATCTCTGATTTATTGACAAAACCACCTCTTACTTAAAACGTTTGTTAACTAATCTCTTAAGAATTTTTAGTTATCAGCAAATTGACAACCTTAAAATTAAAAACTCAAAATGTTATCTAATCTTAGCTTTTTTGCGGCAATTTTTGGTTAGTCAACAAACCAATTTAACATTAGGAACCATAAAATAGCAAGACTTTTTGTTTTAATCACATGGATTTTTTTTTTAATGTAACGTGGCTGTCTTTGAAGGCCGATTCTAGGAAAAGTAGCTCATTAAGTACTACTTTTTTTTAATGATTATGAAAGCTGAGAGTATGTCGCATGTTTTAGGATCACTAAAAAACCATGCAGTCATCTGTTTAGATTTTTAATTTTAATCTTAATGTTCTAGTCATAATTCAATAATCGTATTTTTTATTCTTGAGACCTGCAATTCCAAATTTTCATCAAAGTTACGAAGCTAATTGTTCTATGCATAAAAGTACAACTTATGAAGATTTCGTTGCAAAAAAAAAATACAAAAAAGTCTTCTACTTTTTTTTCTAGAAATATTTAAGTTGATCGCTCGAAAATTCTCAAAAATTTAGAAAAAAATTCATAACTCGAAAACCGTGAAAAATCGCGGAACATACATGGGGGTGATTCGAATACCCCACGACACGAGAGACCTAATTTTTTCTTTTGGACGTCAATCTTCCGGCCACTTGTATTACTTATCTCATTTTAAGTGAACATTGTATAGTTCTTATGAGAATAAATGTCTTTAAACCTAAATAGCCTTTAAACTGTCCCACTGCTGGGCAAATGCGTCCATCGTTGAAATCAAGTCATCGCTACAATTGATGGGCAATGGCTTAATCATCACGCTTGCCAAGTGCGGGTTGGTGATCACAAACCCGGGATTCCGAAACACACTTCGCCCGACCTGGGAATGGAACCTCTGGAATATAACTTTTTAATATAAATAAAGCCGCTGGATGCGAGCAGCACAAAACCGGTCGTTGTGGAGATCCTTGGGGGAGGTCTTTGTCCAGCAGTGGACGTCTTTTGGCTGAGATGATTAAAATAAAAAAAAAAGATGATGAAACAAAATTAAATTAAATACGTGTATTGTTTTCTCAAGTTTACGCGAACACTGCGCGTTTTCATTGAAATGAAACTATGTACTTTTCAAATTGATGTGTAAAATAAACGCGAGTAGATTCGTAAATGTAGTTTCGCTTTAAAATTAAATTACATTTATTTATAATTTATAGATTTTACATTTAATATTAATCGCCTCTAGTGTAGTGGTTAGATGAACCTTCTCAAACCCACAGGTTGGTCTCGGGTTCGATGGCCAGCGCAAGCTAAATATTTTTGTATTTTGTGTTTTCTACATATCTAAATCAGACCATGTTCTGTTCTATCTACAGACATGTCCCGTTGCTAGGAGTGAACCCGAGACTGTAGCGCTCGTTCGTCACTAGTAACCACTGCGCCGTCTGGGTCGTCCAATGAAAAGTACGTGAAAGTTTACGAGTGAAATAAATACTAAAAAGGCCACTTTGGTCGATTCATACTATGCTCTTGTCATGATTGGGGCCGGCCCTATGTTTATGCGAAATTTTAATTATTATGTACGATCAAATTGAATCGTTATAATTGTATTTATTTAAGTTGCCAGTATAATTACAACTTTGCTAATATTATAGATATTTGCTAAAGACCTGCAAATCTATTTTTTTTTGTATAAAAATTTGTTACATTTTTAGACAATTAGTAAGTTACTTTAAAATAAAATTATTATCCTTATTTCTTTTCTTAAAAAATATATTTTAATTTTTTTTTGTTTCCAGGACCTTTCGCGGATACTACAGTGACCAGAGACATTCCAAAGGTGATGATATTATATAGATATATATAGAAAAAAAGTCCTAAACGACGATAATCTCTCGAGTTACATTTTATTTTTTAAATATCGATAAATATATTTTTATGGGATGAATAGAGATATGTGCGCCACCCCGATAAATTACCAAAAATATAATGTTTCTTTTTTAAATATTTTTTTTTCTTTTTTGAATAGTTTAGTGTTGTCTTATGAATATTATAATTTAGCACAACTTAGGTTGTGGGCTTATGTGAAATAAAAATATAATATACAACGTGTAACCGAAAGGTGTGGTCAAAATGAAAAGATCCAAAGTCAAAGTCAAATTCAAAGTATTCTTTATTCAAATAAACTTTAGAAAAGTGCTTTTGAATCGTCCTTAATTTTTTTACCTACTACCCATTCAGGACGTCTATTTGACAGCTGTGGAGAAGAATGGGCGCATGAAACTCCCCAGTTTTCAATCCAAAGTATATCCGATCTAGATCTTGTATGCATAGTTACTAAGTCATGATTATTAATTTTATTGTGTTATTGTAATTTTTAATTTAATATTCCTATTATGACGTCACATCAAAATAAACAAGTCTCAGCCCTGGTTTAGTAACCTCTGTGTACTAACATTTATGGTCACTGCTGCGCTTATGCGCGCCTGACGCGCATCACTTCACAAATATAAATATTTCATTGACCATTGCATGACAAATTAAAGTTAATAATAGGGTATTTGACTTCAATGAAAATATTGATCAAACTGTTGTTAACTTAACAGTAAACATGTTTTTAAACTAATTTAGCCAGCACGTAATTTTAAAATAAGTATGATTTTTATAAAAAATCATTAACAAAATATATTCTTTTTATGATTGACCACGTGATCGAAAACGCACGGGATGACGCTGAATCTGGAGTGACGTCACCAGCTTGTTTACAGTAAATGTCAATCGAAGTTTTGTACGTTTGATTTGACAGCTAAAAGTTTGCTTACAAGCAGGTGACGTCACGACATCACGTGACCTGCATACATGGCGTCTTCAGCGTTTTGGCGGCTGGTTTGTTCATTTGAATTTTAATGGCGATTTTCATAAAAAATAAAGAAGTTCACAACGAATTAATCAAATTGCAAATATATTATGCTATAATGAACCATTACACATATTTTTCTAAAACCTATTAAATACTCTATTATGTCTTAATAACAACACATACGAGTTCTAGATCGGATACACTTTGGATCTTTTCAATTTGACCACACCTTTTTGTTACACATAGTATATTAATTATATTATATAAATGTGAAGGGGATCAATTCTATGAAATTGATGTCAGCGTCAAAGTAATCTAGACTCTGTGGGCTAGTGCTTAAGACCTCCGGTCTTAGACCCAGAAGTCTCGCCTTCGATCCCCAGCGGGTGGTACATTTTTGTACTTAACATCAGGTGAGATGAACAGTACTTACCCGAACATTTGAAAAATATCAACTTTATAACGAGATATTGAGGTGCATTTTTGTTGATGCCGTTTCAATGGTTCCTTAGAACACATTTTCCTATATTTTATTGTTTCGGAATATCCTGATGTGCTGACTTAGAATTGGTCACCCTGTTTATAATACTGATGGCTTATTTTTCGATCCTCTAAAAGTTGTCAGATAAATACAATATCTTAGAGATTTTGTAATATTAATTGCGATATTTTGTGTACAAGATATATTGTGAATAAGTGTTTGAAAAATAAGCATTTTTATTAAGTTAAGCAAATAGTGTATGGCGAAATCACCACTTTTGTAACCAAAATTTGTTCCTGGCATATTACTATATTGTTTTGTGAAGATGTTTATTTTGAGAGATATTGTTTTATAAAAAAAAAACAATTTTGTTATTAATTTTTGTTAATAATTTTTTATAAAAAAAATCTTTTTGTTAAAAATCTTGGGTGGTGCACAGACAAGTGTATTGTCTCCTTGAGACGCAGGGACAATGCAATACAATTGTAATGTACAAACTAAATTGTATGAATAGATTTGTTTTTTTGTTTTTAATAAGTATATAATCTGTTTTTGCACGCGCCATACAAATTTTGATTTGGTTGGGCAACACTTAGTTTTATCAATAAAAGTAATCACATTGCCAATATACTGTCAACTGTAATAATGGCTTAATAGCTTAATGGCTTAACCTTTTTACCGCCAACAACTTCTATAGAAGTTCGAAATTTTCGTGCCGCCTACGCCAGCATTTCTATAGAAGTTCTTCTTTGTACCTACTTTATTAAAATACATTTATACGTTGGCGTACAGCGGGACATCGCGTGCAGGATAGTTGGGCGGTGAAAAGGTTAATCACCACGCTTGCCAAATGCAGGTTGTTGATCACAAACCCATACATCGAAAAATCAGCAACAAAATATCGTGATCTTTATTCGTTTTGACAATTAATATAGTATTTTAATAGTTTTCATTTAATATGTAAGTTTATTGATAAAACTAAGCTTTAGACCCGACATTAAAGTTTGTATAGTAAGTGACTAAACATATTGTATATATATACATATATTTTTATATATTATGTAACATATATATACCTATTGTTTTTGTGCACAGTTTCGAGTGAGCGATTTTTTATACGTATTTTGTTGTAACTAAAAGGTCTGCCTTTTTACAGAGACTCATTTTTTTTCGATTTGTTTTTGTCTGATATTTTTTGTATGAAATCATGGTTACCGTCTTGTTTTTTTCTTACATATTTAACTTTTCTATAATATATCAGTAAAAAGTGTTTTATAGAATCAACAGCTTGTTATAAACCTTAATTCTCTAACATAAAGGTCAATTTAGATTATCAAATATTTGTACTTAATTCTGGAATCGACCTTCCTTATTTGAAGTAAGACCGCAAGAGTATTATGTGGTTTAATTTGTCGGAACGTTTTTTAAACGCTCATCGGGAATCTAGTACTATTATTGATCGAAGTTGTGTTGCAACAATGGATATAATCTTAGATGAATGATTGGTCTCTCTGCGCTCGACTAGATACCGCGCTACCTAGAAACAATAGCTCCGTGAATGCGGTAATCCAATATTGTAGTGTGTGTAAGAACGGTGTCCTTCTTATTTCTTGTGATATTATTTTAATAACATTTTTTTTTGGATTTAAAATCCTTATACATTTCGAATAAAACTCATTTAAAAACACTGTGTTTTTGGAAACCCTATCCTTAATTAAAATTGCTTAACAAATTAAAAGTTAATAATTTTGTCTTAGTAACTCTGCAATTCTGCATACCTGATCTAGGTCGGATACATTTTGGATATTTTCATTTTTACAACACCTTTCGGTTACATGTTGCATAACCATCTTTATGTACACAATCAAGATCTATTTAACATACTTTATTCAGTATGGGAGTGCCATATTTTTTGTCTGCAACCGCATCTGTGGTCTAGTAGATTGGTCTTTAACTCAGCGGTCCCGGGTTAGCTTCCTATTTACAATCAGGTTTTATATTATATATCGTTCATATTTCATACCTTTTGAGTTTTTTAAAAAGGGCAGATCTAATAGATTCTTCAATTTTTATATAAACAGTACAAAATCTAGTCTATCCCTTGTTTTGTGTGTTTAAAGAAATGAATAAAAAATATCGATCTGTGTTAAAATCGCGTATATATTAGATTTGACAAAAACAATTTTATTGCAAATAGAAATATTTGGGACAATAAAAAACTTCTTTTTTGTTTGGTATCAAATGTTATAAGTTTTTAACTTTCACAATTTAGTTTTTTTACACACATTATATTTATCAAAAATAATTGTTAAATCGTGTTTCTATAATTTTTGTTTATGCATATTATATATTTTTAAAAGGATTTATATTTTTGTTAGAACTGTTTTATAAGCCTTTACCTTTGGCTATCCTGTACAAAATTCAAAGTACTAATTTTTTTAAAGCAATACGCCACTTTTGATGAAACTTTCTGAGCTTAAGAAAAATAGTAGATTGCAGAAAATATTTTATTTAAATTAATTTATACAATTTTGATGCAATTTGTTGCGATGCGTTCACTGTAGAAATTTTTAATTCGTATAAATTGATTTATTTATGCAGTATTGATCTCTGTATTTTCTTCAAGCATTGATTACATAATTAATGTTCCAATTTAGGAATACAATATCAATTTAAAATAAATTAGATTTCAATAACTTTCTTTTAATAATTAATTATCAATTTTCGTGTATCGATTATTTAAAATAATTTGGTTTTGTAGTTTAAGTTGTTTCAATAATTTTGTACTTTCAACTTTGTATTGGATACCGTAATGTATAAAAGCAGATCGGTAAATATTTTGTTTGTTTTTTTTTATTATATTTTTTTATAATATATATTATTATGTGTTAATTGCGTCGAATTAAACTAAGAGTTACCATTATATAAATTGCCATTACTAGACCGTGTTTTGCCAAAGCAGTGTTTGAGTGCATTCCATCTTCAAAGAGCAGTTATAATTTTTAATAACGGCCTACAAAAATATAGGAAAATATAATTTTATTATACAGGATAAACATCCAACGGTATACTACACATTACATAATTATACACCTTTTACCGAACATGCTGTATATACTTCAAGTTAAACCATTGCTGTTCCTAGTTAGAGATAAGATAGCCAGTGCCTCAGTAATTGAGGATTCCGGGTGAAGTGTGCTTCTCACTTCGGCCATATAATTTCCTTTTAAGCGAGATTAAAGCTAAGAGATTTCTCGTATAAAAGTTTTGAGATTAAAGCAAAAAAAAGTCATAATAAAATTTAGGATTTTTTTATTTTTTTGCTTAGTAAGATAATTTTTTTCAGAATTATTGTTTAAAATAAAGCTTTTCATTAGTTTCCAACCTTAAATCAAAGGAATAAAGTTTACAATTATTTTGTCCAATATATCGCAGCCCCTTTAAAGTTTTAGCTAGTTTTTAATAAATTTATTTCTCTGGGACCAATTAGGTTTGTGTGAACGCTTTTGAGCATGGAATGCTCTTGGAAGAAGAATGCACGGATTTGAGGTAGCATTCGAGAGAAATATTAATAAATGTGTGCGTTACTCTAGTAATATCATACGATTTAAACTCTACGCATGATTATCAGGAAATATAACCTTGTTTTATTGTATATCAATACTCCATTCGATTATTAAACCTATTTTAGATTTAATTCAGTTCGATTCCAGGTCGTTAGTTTTGTTTTTTAATTTTAAAATTTATGCATGATTTTTTGTAAAAATAATTCCCTATTTCTTTTAGTTTGGGAAATGTATAATTTATGATACACAAATAGTTATATAATGTGTTTGTGTAATTTATTAATTTAAAAGAAAGCACTTAATAAAATTTTAGCTATAATAGGTTTATTTGTCTTTTAATATATTCAAGAATTGTATGTACGGATATCACTATAAATTAAAACTATATGGGTCTTACAAATAGACAATGAATAAGCTCCGAATAGTTATTCCGTGTTTTCTCTTTTACTCTTATTTGAACTGATGTTTACATGACGGGAACAAAACACGGAATAACTATTCGAACCTTATTCATTGTTTATTTGTAAGGCACTTAAAGTTTATTTTAGATGATGTTGCTAGAATGACGCGCACAAATGCCGAATGCTTGTAAAAGTGATATTCTATCGAATTTACGTGGCAATTTGAAGTCTATGCATTAGTGATTAAGACTCATTTTCCTTTAAACGAGACGGTGTCACAACGTTCGATGAAAAGTCTTGCCAAAGTTGTTTTTTTTTGTTTGACAAAAAAGTTTCAGTCATTTTTTAGGTTTAAAGAGTATTCTCTTTCTGATGTTCATAGTAACGTTATGTTTTTCTAAGAATATTATTTTATATTTAATTGTTGATTTATTCAGCTGGTTTTAAAATATGATGATTTTTGTAGTTAACTTTTAATTTAAATAAATTAGTTTGTACTTCAAATCATTTATGACCAGGTAATATGAATACTTAGCGACATTTTGGAGAATTGAATTTTTTTTACATAAAAAAACTAGATTCCGTAAGATTTAATAAGAAATTATTTGTTTTCAAAAAAATGCACAATTTGACCATAACTTTGACATCAGAAAATGAAGTCTCGAGTAAAATATATAAATAATATAAGAGATAAAAAAGTAAAAATAAAGTATAATTATATATTAAAACGCATGACTTTTTGAGTCGGACCTAAAATTCGTTTTTTTTGTAACATATTTTGGTGCTCATTATTATTACTGAATAATAGAATAGTGTACGGTTTGATTACAATAGTGTAAAGCAAATTATGTTAGTGGTACCAGTGTTTGGCACAGTTACCCCAGTGGTCAACATCGATTTTCTTCGCAAAAACTAATATAGAATTTAATTTAACTTTAAAAAAAAAGTTAATTTAAAATAAATTCAATTCAGTAAGAAAGCAGGTTGCCGAAGACAAAAATCAGTTGACCCCTATTTTTAAAGATTTATGGAATAAAGTGTCGATCTCAGGGGCCCGACCGCCTAACCGATCGCTTGGACTTCGTGTGTGGTTTATGACGTCTTCTTGTCGTTTCGTGCCGCCTATGACAGCAATATCGAAAGCTATAGCCTTTAGCTTTTGACATTGCTTTCATAGGCGGTGCGAGGTGGCAAGATGACGTCATAAATTATATGCGTAATCAAAGCGATCGGGGGGCTGGTTCTTGTCGGACACTGGCCACTACCCTATGTAAGTTGCTTGAACTAAATATCCATAGTTATCCATTATTGTTGTACTGCAAATCGAGATAGGAGATTGTGACGTGTTTTTCCATATATTCAGCATGAGTACATAGTTTCTTACGCACATTCGTAGAGCGAGCGCTAAATGTTTGTCACGATGAAAGTTGTTTCTTTTTCAGTTTCTTTATTTTGTTTTTAATTGTAATATTTAGATTAAGGAATTGAAGGGGGTACGTGAATAAGAGTGCGTTAAATACATTAGTTTTCGATTTGAGGAGTCTCTTATTATCATTATTTTTTAAGGAGGAAAAAAAGTTTTTTTTTATTGTGAAATTATTTGGAGGTATATTTATGAGGAATAGCTAGAGAATATAGATTCAATGTGTATTTTTTATTTCTGATAAACTGCGCTCTTTATAGACCAAAGCTGTGAATTACTTGATGTAAAGATTGGTTAAGATTAAAAATATGCTTTTACACATTACTGAGTTTTATTTATACGAGTATTTCTGATGAAGTAGCATGTGTTTGTTTGCAATACATTGTTTCCAGATGGGTGACCTCTTTCAATAGTATTTTTAGTCACTGGCGACTATTTAGATACTTCAAATTCTCGAACGGTAAGTACATACCTACATAAACAACAACATATTTTTATTATATTTTTAGTGTAATTTTGTGGTTTTTAATTTTAAAATCATCTGTGATTTGAAATAAAACACCATAGTTAAAAACAAATCATAAACTTTTATTTGTACAAAATTTACTTTCAACATCAGTAAGATCATAAATAACTATTTACAATAATCACTTAAAATCTAGTTTTTAGTTTGTGTAGAATATACAAAGAAATACATATTGATAACTCGTAGTAGCGCCTGAGTTCGACACGTGTTCTTCACCAAAAAATAATTCAGAATTTCATTGAAATTTTACTTGAAACTAGAAAGCAGGTGAGACCACCTGCTGGTTGGTTGGTTAATATAGACATATTTAAATGTACACACGGCGGCAGATCAACCTACCCAAACCTGTCAAATTTCTCCAATGAATATTGATCCTTATATCCAAACAATAAAGTTCAAAATTGATTGTAGAAATTTGAGTGAGTCTCCTATTTTTTAAAGAAAAGAAAAGTGTCGAAGACTGATGCCACTATATACCTACATAGTGTAGACATATTATGATGACTAAACAAAATTAAAATCATACATGTATGTATTTTAAAAGATTAATATATTTGTATTAACTACATTCAAACTTCACAGTTTTATATTTTTCAATTCAGCATTTTTAAAAGCCTATTTTAATTAAACATTCTATGCTTCAGTTACAGTCTACTGACATCTAGAAAGTTAATAGAAAATATTTTAATTTAATAAAAAATTAATTTAATCTATTACTTAATATTATAAAGCTGAAGAGTTTGTTTGTTTGCTTGTTTGAACGCGCTAATCTCAGGAACTACTGGTTCGAATTGAAAAAATATTTTTGTGTTGGATAGTCCATTTATTGAGGAAGGCTATAGGCTACATTACATCACGCTACGACTAACAGAACGTGGGTCAAACCGCGGGGTACAGCTAGTCAACTTATAAAAATATATTGCCTTCTATATATTGAACGGGATAGCGAAATATGTAAAGCCTTTTAAATAAATACTTTGCATTCATAATGCTATTACTTACTTTATAAAAATGTGAAAAAAAATATGACTTGCTAGAATAATTTAATTTCATCTTTTCTTTTTAACGTCTGCTAAGTTGGGCTGTGAATAATGTTACTAATTAGATAACGTTACTCTATCATACTAAGATAACATTGTTTGGCACCGTTACCTGAGTGGCTGTTAACGTTACCAGCATTACCGTTATTAGTAGAAAATAACGATACAAGATAAAATTTTACTAAAAAAAAATCAATCAGTCTCAGGGAGGTCGAGTGGGAAACGAACCCACGACCCTTGGATTACCGGTGCAATACTCTGACCGCTGAGCTACCGACCTATATACCTACCTGTATGTTATAGACCAGATATAGCATTAAATGCAAAAATGAAAATAATAAAAATGTTAAAATAACGTTACTTATCGAGCGAATTTAACGTTATCAAGTTATGCTTCAAACATAGTTTTTTTAAGTTTATGGAACAGGAAACCTCCTAAAACAAGAGAAATTTTGATTCAATGGAGATTCTAATCTAATGTAAATGCTTTAGTGGCGCTTCGTTGTAAAAAACTTATTTTGTATTTCGTTTTGGCAATTTTTTTTTGTTTATTGTTTTACGGCTCCGGATGAAATCCATCAAGCATATTCGTCCGTTTTTTATTGTACTTATTGTTATGACTTTATGGTGAATAAATGAATATGAATATCTCAGTAAAGATGTGGGGCTTTACTAAGTCCTCGGGCGGACTTCTTGAGAGAATTTGAAAAGTGAAGTTGCACTGTTTTGTTTCATTTGCCAACACCCATGCGCACTTACGAACACTTAACGGTAAATAATCCACCATTATTTCACATTAATATCCGACATAACACAAATTTTAGAAAATAAAACAAAACTGCAGACATGACTCTTCACTTTCCCTACAAGAAGTCTTGGTAAATTATATTATACCAGCTGACTCGGCGGACTTCGTACCGCTTTGTTTTAAGTTTCTATGACATCAAAACAAACAAATCGTTAAATAGTTAACGCGTGAAAGCGTATCAAGCAAACGAACAAACTCATTTTTTTTTAAATAATAAGTATCCTATGTCTTTAATTATACTCTTGAGAGTATGTGTATTTAAAATTTAATAATGATCGCTTGAACAGTTTACGCGTGAAACAAACAACAAACTCACCTATGCATTTATAATATTTGTTAAGATTAACGAAGTCAAGTAACAATCATTTAATACGAAAGGAGATGTTTCAATTTGGGCCGAGTCTATGTACAGTATCTCAAAAAATAGGAAAAATACAAGGATTCTCGGAAAAATAGAAATAAATTTATTTCTCTAGTAATTTTTTGGTTCATAAATGTTGTTGTGACGAATTTGGACCATATTCAAAAACAGAATTAAAGATTAACCTTTTAGGTTCCCGCTAGCCGTGATTAATGACATTGATTGACGTTCGCCATTGTTGATTTTGAAATGTCACATAATATTTTATCTACACTAATGTTGTAACATTCTACTTATGTTTCCAATACTTGACTTATAATTACTACTGTTATAGCGCAGACAACAAAACACTCAATTTAAGCAATTTCACATGATGGTATAATATCCACATCGATATCGTAAAATCTCATTATAACATCAATAAAACGCGACCAATTAACCTGGCGAGCCTTATGTCAAAATCCTCATACAAGTTGTATAAAATTTTGATATTAGGCTGGCTTTTGAAAACAGTTGGGTTATACGTGAAAACTTCGTCGAAACTACTAAACTTACATACACAAAACTCTTTGGTAAGATCTTGTGCCAATTAAATAAAAAAAGAACAGCGCGCGCTCGCTCCTGATTGGCCCTGCGCGCGCAGTTGCGCTCTCATTGGTTAGATTTTAATGGCGGCAAGTTCACTGTGACAATACACGTACGCGTGAATTTAATGTTTCGCAATGTGTTTTGTTTTTAAAATACAAATTAAAAGTTAAAAATGGACAGCGACGATGATATTTGTACGCCTCCGGATATTCTAGAATTGGCAACAAAAGTAACTCACAATCTTTTGCCAGAAAAATCTAGAAAATTATATGAAAAAGAATATAATAACTTTTTGGCATGGAAGATCGAAAAGAAAACTACATCATTTTCTGAAAATGTCATTCTTGTGTATCTCAAAGACCTCTCCGACAAATTCAAGCCATCTTCTATGTGGGCTAAATATTCTATGCTCTAGTCCACACTGAGTATCTACAACAATATTGATATCACGAAGTATTCAAAAGTCATAGCGTTCCTGAAACGCAGTTCAGAAGGACACAAGGAAAAAAGTCCTTGACGTTTACATCAGGTCAAATAAAGATGTTCCTGAAAGATTCACCAGATATTTTGTATCTTTTTGAAAAGGTAAGTGTATTTTAGTTCTGTTATTTAATCTACCTAGTACTTACGTACTACACACGCAAGTTACCTAGACACTCCGTTTAAGCGCTTTGTGTATAAATTAGGTAGTAGGTACCTACACTTTACTACTTCATAAATCATAGTTTTTGCCTTGGCTATGTACCTCAAGCTTATTATATCGTTTATTGTTACAGGTTGCACTAATCTTCGGCATAATGGGGGCATGCCGAAGGCAAGAGCTATACAACATCCAGTTCGATGAAGTCTCTAACATAGACGACAGTACAATCATGGTGAAAGTTTCGAAAACAAAAACGAAAATAGATCGTTCTTTCGTTGTGACGGGCAACTGCTATGCCGTATGTAAAAAATACATGGAACTTCGACCCACCCCCTGTCGAAACCCTGCCTTTTTCTTGAGCTATAGATCGGGGAAGTGCGTCGATCAAAGAACTGGTATTAATAAATTTGGTGCTCTGGGAAAAACTATCGCAAGTTTTTTGAATCTGCCTAACCCAGCGTTGTACACGGGGCATTGCTTCCGGCGCACCTCGGCGACCCTTCTCATAGATAGCGGTGGTGATTTGACCGCACTGAAACGACACGGGGGGTGGAAGTCTTCTACTGTGGCTGAAAGCTACATTGATGAGTCTTTAATGAATAAAATTCAAGTCTCAAATACGATCTTGAACAGTATAGAAAACAAGACGAATGAAGTAATTATAAATATTCCAACTCCGTCTACGAGCTCTACTGCTTGCCCCGCGACCGCTACAGCTGCTGGATCAATAATTAACATTAACTTCAAAATTGTACCATCCAAAATTTGATAAATAAACTATTGTCTGCTTTTACTCTTGTTGTTTGACTAATTGCATTAGTGAAGATAAAGTAGTGTATGCAACTGCATATAACACGGGTATTAAAACACTCGTTACTATTATGAAACTCGCTGCGCTCGTTTCATAAACTCACACTCGTGTTTTAATACCCTTCATTATATGACAGTTGCATAAACTACTATTAAAATGCTTTGAACCACAAAATAAAGCTAAATTATGAAAAATTAATGTTTGTAATTGATAATTTATTTTATTTCTTTGATTTATTTTACCTGTACAAAAACTTAACCCAGTGTCCATACAAACTTGAAACATCTCCTTTACTGTTAATTTGTTGTTTTATTGAAAGCAACTTTAGACGACTGTTTAATGAGATTTAACCAAACAAGGCTTACCGATAAAATACAGAGTCTATTGATATACAACTTTGGCCACAATAACTTTCGTTCCAAGTACTTCTACTTAGTCCTTCGAGCCGGTTAGTATAGTTAACCAAACTAGTTACAAGTTAGTTAGTTGTCTAAACAGAACAAAACATTTATTTATTTACAAAAGATATGAATTATTTCTCCTTTTTGATATTTGTCAAATACTCCTTTCTTTTTAACATCAGTAACAAATCACTACAGTAGCATTACCTCCTTAGGCTGGTAGCCTACCGCTGGGCTAATCTTAGCTAGTCGATGCTAGTTGTTGACTAGTCGTAAACTAGTCTCAGGCTGGGCGTGGGCTAGTCAATGCCAGAATTAACTGGTATTGACTAGCTACAACGTCTAGCTACGTGTCTAGCTACCTAATCATTATAATCAAATCATATAGTTACGACTAGTCGTAAATAGTCCAAGACTAGTCATATGCTGGTCGTGGGTTACTCGATGCTACTTATTGACTAGTCGAAAGCTGGTCATATTTTAGCCGTAATATTAACCATTTCACCGCCCAACTATCCTGCACGCGATGTCCCGCTGTACGCCAACGTATAAATGTATTTTAATAAAATAGGTACAAAGAAGAACTTCTATAGAAGTGCTGGCGTGGACGGCACGAAAATCTCGAACTTCTATAGAAGTTGTTGGCGGTAAAAAGGTTAATAATATCCCAACTGTATTCAAAGCAAAATGGGATAGTGAACTAGTCTTGAACTAGTCGATGATAGCTGTTGTATCTTGCACTAGTCATATTCTAATAGTAAACTAGTCTTGGGCTAGTAGTGAGCTAGTCGTGGGCTTCTCGTGCCCAGCGCTGGGTCATTCCTGCTCCGGCAGTGATTCGTGCATTTCCCGCACGAGATCGGCGAGCTCGGCCGCACTGTAGCCGATCAGCTGCTGTAGATCGCAAACAAACTTGTATACGAACCTGGTAAAGATAAGATAAAGAAATTAAATGAAAATCTTTTATTTTAAAGTGTCATTGTGAAAATTTAAAAGTGTCCTGCGTCAATGGTTGCTTGAAAATACATTTTACTCGGTTGATGAATTTATGAAACGTAAGTAGAAAGACCTTTGTGGTTCCCTGTGTGGTGCCGTGGATAAAGAATTGCACCACCCCATCTCTTCCCGTGGGTGTCGTAAAAGTCGACTAAGGGACCATTCCAGAGGATGGGCAGCAGCATCTCTCTGAGGTTACCCTCAACCTACTGCGATCGCCAACCCGCCTGCCAAGCGTGGCGATTACGGCAAATACCCCTCATATCCTTGGTGGAGGCCTTTGTCCAGGAGTGGACGTCTTTTGGCTGAGATGATGATGATGATGAAGTAGAAAGACGCGATGTGGTGGATGCATAGACCCTATTTAGATAAATTAAGTATTTCTGTACCTAAATATTTTGCATGCTGCAGCTTACGGCTAAATAGGTTTAAGCGACATTGTATTCTTTGACCAACTGTATTATACCCTATTTATGGCAAATAAACAATTATTCTAATTTATTCTATTCAATTTAGGCATATACATTGCACTTCAGAACGTCAAGTAAGTACATAAAATAAATTATGCATAAAATATAATAATATGAGTACACACAATAATACTTAAAATAAATAATTTAATAAACAATACATATATTTAATGCGATTCTACTGCTGGAGATAAGACATTAAATATCCTACAGGGCAAGGGCCTCCATTATTGAAATCAATTTCATCGCTACAATAGGCATGATGACAGTAACCAAAATAATAAATTATTAAATAAATATTAATTTTCATATTCATAGCGAGACTATTAATTTATTTTATAAAATAAATCTACAAAATACAGCAATCCGCCATGATAAGTTGAACACCAATCAGATCGAATTACGTCATCTCTATGTACGCCGATGGAAATGTCACTTTATTTCATACGACCTTCAACTATCTCGCGCTGTTTTATTGTTTTTACCTGCATTTATAGCGTATTTCGTGGCTCCTAGCGATCAATGGTCAAGTTTAGTGTTTTTGGAAGAAAAATCTAGTCATGGAACAAGGATTTACCAAGGCAAATAGCTCTAATTTACCTAGAGTTGATTATTTTATAAAATGGTTAACCTTTTTACCGCCAACAACTTCTATAGAAGTTCGAGATTTTCGTGCCGCCCACGCCAGCACTTCTATAGAAGTTCTTCTTTGTATCTACTTTATTAAAATACATTTATACGTTGGCGTACAGCGGGACATCGCATGCAGGATAGTTGGGCGGTGAAAAGGTTAATGTATACAAGACTTGAAATCTAACTTCAGATTCTGCTTAGATTGTTAAATATTTATTTTATAAAATACAGTGAAAAAATGAAACGCCTACCCGACCCAGCCAGGAATCGAACCTGGGTCTTCCGCAAGTAAACAAATAATTTGTTCGGAGTTTTTATTGAGGAACCGCACACCACTTGTACACTTTGGGATTTATATTTAACAAGTAAAACAACGAATTTGTCTTATACGGTCGTAATCTAATATCTAAGTACCTTTAACCTTTTCACCGCCCAATTATCCTCCACGCGATGTCCCGCTGTACGCCAACGTATAAATGTATTTTAATAAAGTAGGTACAAAGAAGAACTTCTATAGAAGTGCTGGCGTGGACGGCACGAAAATCTCGAACTTCTATAGAAGTTGTTGGCGGTAAAAAGGTTAAACGAGAAAGAAAATTCTTGTTTAAATATAATCTGTATCTCGGAAACAGCTCCAACGATTTTCATGAAATTTAGTATGCAGGGGGTTGTGGGGGCGATAAATCAATCTAGCTAGGTTTCATTTTTAGAAAATTTCTCGGTCATCCAGGTACTGTTTACTGTTGAGTTACATAGAGGTGACGTCACAAACAGTTGCCATGACACTGGAGTGTTTTGGCGCGAATTTTAAATAAAAAAAATTAAAAGTCTTAATGTTTCACAAAAATAATATTTTCTATGGAAATATTAGATGCATTAGAATGTTATAGTACAGTTTTTCAAAATCAGTCATCATGTCTATTGACGGGTATTGGCCACGCTTGCCAATGCAGGTTGGTGTCAAATAACAATCTTGGGGGCTTAATGTCTAATTTCAACCTCAACCTCAATCACAATAACTTTTAAATGTATTTACGCTTGTGATAAATCTCTCCGGCTGTGAGACTACTCACTCAATCCGGCTGTGTACCAAGTCAATCCGGCTGTGTGACTAGTCAATCTGGCTGTGTGACTAGCCTGTCTGGCTGTGTGACTCCTATCTGGCTGTGTAACTAGCCTATCTGGCTGTGTGACTAGCCTATCTGGCTGTGTGACTAGCCTATCTGGCTGTGTGACTAGCCTATCTGGCTGTGTGACTCCTATCTGGCTGTGTAACTAGCCTATCTGGTGACTAGCCTATCTGGCTGCAAGTGTGTAAACTGTGTTGTGTTGTCTACCTATCCGAGACCGTTATACCTGGCTGTATGTGCGGTATATCTGTGTGTGTGTGTATAGTGTATTTAGTTTTGTTACTTATCTATCTGGCTCAATTCCGCCCCTGTAACTTGGCGCTTTGGCTCGGCGTCTATATGGATGTTAGTCTGGGGCTGTATGTCTGGTATATCTATGTTCTTACCTCCGTCCAGGCACTTTCGCGATCATGTCTCCGTCGTAGTAGTACCGCAGCGCACGTGGCAGTTTCTCATAGTTCATGGCGGGCTTATGTTTGTAATTTATCTGTCCGTGTGACTATAGTCCACCTGGCTAAGTATGTGATATATATGTGCGATGTGACTAGCCTATCCAACTGTGTGACCAGACTATCCGCTTGTGTGACTAGTCTATCCGGTTGTTTGACTACTCTTTTCGATTGTGTGTCTGTATTCATGTGGAACGTCTGTGTTAATAGCCAGTTTTTTATTTTTTTGTCCATTTTGCTTTGTATTTAGTGTATCCGTGTGTGTATCAATGCATATGGTTTTCCTACCTCCGCCCCGGCACTTTCGCGATCATGTCTCCATCGTAGTAGTACCGCAGCGCGCGTGACAGCTTCTCATAGTTCATGGCGGGCTTGTGTTTTCGCGCGCCCCATAGCCGGGCGACGCGTTCCGGTGATAGGAGTTTGAATTCGCCGTTGGTGCCTGAGATACGAAATATTTATTTTATTCATTTATTATGGACAATTGATAAGATAAACACTGGTACAAGCGAAAATTATAGAAACAAACGTTTACTCAAAAGCTAGGTAAATATGCACTTAAATATGGCGGGCTTTAGTTACCTATTTTAACTGTTAATTTTTAAAAATTAATTTGCGTTAAAAATTATAAAAACATTTGTTAATTTTTATCTGGTAAAAAGAGTATGAGGTCGTAATGCTCTGCGTGGTTAGTAGCCCTTATAGAAACTGCCACAGCTACACCTGGCCGACGTTGTTAGCCCGCAAGAGTAACATTTTTTGCTTTCTTTTTTTTTTTAATTTATTTTCAACTTTTTTTCAAAAAATATAAACACAACTCACCGTGCCACCGTATAACGTCATAGTGCTCCGCGCTGGTCAGTAGCTCCAGCAAAAACTGCCACAGCTGCACCTGACCGTTGTTACCCGCGCGAGCCGCGTGAGGCAAGTACGGAGTTTCCGCTTCATGCGGACGGATGATCAGCTGTTACGGACAAAGGTGTTCAAAATTATCAGGATAATTCTCAGTTAGGTACCTCAAAATTAACAAGATAATTATCGGATAGGTACTTCAATATTATCAAAATAATTATCAGATAGATACCTCAAAATTAACAAGATAATTATCGGATAGTCACCTTAAAATTATCGGATATATATCTCTCTAAATTATCAGACAATACTCTGATTATAATCACTAGGGTATGTAACTATGGTAATATTAATACAATATTACGCAAATGTTGCAAGCTAATTATAATTTGAAAAGTGGTGAAAAATTTCCACGATCGGGATACGAACCCGCACCCCATGACATGCCGGGTCAGGTGCACTACCAACTATGCTATCGTGGCTCTGTCCAACCTGCCGAAATTAATCAACTCCATCTACTTTTACTTTTATAAGCCAATGTAAGTTACATTTTTGTCATACTATTATAACAAATTAATAAAATTCAAACTATACATTAAGCCCTTTACAAATAAACAAAGAGTAAGCTCCGAACAGTTATTCCGTGTTTTGTCTCTTTTACTCTAATTTGAAATAACGTCTACATGACGGGAACAAAACACGGAATAACTATTCAGAGCTCATTCTTTGTTTATTTGTAAGGCGCATAGAGTAATACCACCAGTGTTGGACAGTGTTAAGCAAATGATCGACACAGTTTCCGTCGCCGTTTGTGGACGTCCTACGTCCCTAGTGCGTAACTCCTTATAACTCATGATAGCCTGGTACTTCAACTACCTCACGGCCTCACCCCAAGTATGTTGCTCACGCCAGCTACACCTCCTTGTGACTCATGCTAGCCTGGTACTTCAACCACCTAACGGCCTTACTCAAAGTATATTGCTAACGCCAGCTATACCTCCTTGTGACTCATGCTAGCCTGGTACTTCAACCACCTCACGGCCTCACCCCAAGTATATGGCTTACGCCAGCTGTACCTCATTGTGACTCATGCTAGCCTGGTACTTCAACCACCTCACGGCCAGTATGTTGCTCACGCTAGCTATACCTCCGTGTGACTCATGCTAGCCTGGTACTTCAACCACCTCACGGCCTCACCCCAAGTATGTTGCTCACGCCAGCTACACCTCCTTGTGACTCATGCCAGCCTGGTACTTCATCCACCTCACGGCCTCACCCCAAGTATGTTGCTCACGCCAGCTACACCTCCTTGTGACTCATGCTAGCCTGGTACTTCAACCACCTCACGGCCTCACCCTAAGTATGTTGCTCACGCCAGCTATACCTCCTTGTGACTCATGATAGCCTGGTACTTCAACCACCTCACGGCCTTACCCCAAGTATGTTGCTCACGCCAGCTGTACCTCCTTGTGACTCATGATAGCCTGGTACTTCAACCACCTCACGGCTTCACCCCAAGTATGTTGCTCACGCCAGCTATACCTCTTTGTGACTCATGCTAGCCTGGTACTTCAACCACCTCACGGCCTCACCCCAATATGTTGCTCACGCCAGCTATACCTCCTTGTGACTCATGCTAGCCTGGTACTTCAACTACCTTACGGCCTCACCCCAAGTACTGGTAATTTGGACTCTCAATTCTTCCTTAGCTAATTCTATGCACCACTGCTGGGGCACAAGCCTCCATATGGATGGGGGAAACTCGCCATAAACCACCACGCGGGCCTCGTGCGGATTGGTGGTTATTAACGACTGCTAATGCAGCCGGGAACAACGGCTTTACGTGCCGACGAAGCACGAAGGAGCGAGAGATGATTAATTTTTGGTCACCCATCCGATGACCGGCCTTTGCGAAAGTAGCTTAACCTCAGCACTCGCAGACCGGGCGAGTTAACCACTGCGCCCCATCGAGCTCCTCACCTATCGTATATAGAAGATATAAAAAACACTGCTTACCTGCTTCGGTTTCTTCTTGATAGCGGACTGCGGCGTCTCTAGCGGATCTTTAACTGGTGACTGATCATTCCCTTGTACCACAGCTAAAAGAAAATAACTCATTTCAACAGGCAGTTCACATTTCTGTCACATACTGAGTTTTAAGCTAACCCTATACTCCATCGAAACCCATTCACTTAATTAAAGAGCTTGTGAAAAAAATTCTACCTTTCCGATTAACCCTGTCCTGCTGCAAAATTGCCATATCCGCTACTTTCCTATCTGAGACTACTGTTAAAAAACTGTGTATAAATAAACCTACTATATATTATATATATATATATATATATGTTGGAGGAAGTGATCGAGATAGGATTAGTTGCAAAGCTTAAACTTGCTAGTAGTGTACATTTTAACGTTTTTGATTTGATTGTTTAAATGGTATGAGTTAAAATCGTAATAATAATAATAAATTTACTTTTGATTGGTTTGTTTAGTATTGTTTAATTTAAAATGTCAATTAGCTTTAAAAGTAGTTGTTTTGTACTGTGTTTAATAAATCGTCCAATCAGAACAAGGCGCGTGGCCTGGAGCGTGGTCGTGACAAGCGGGGTGGGGCTCAAATGTGATATAGTGGAGGTACTTGGCCGCGGAGGGTCATTATTTTTGTTAAATTTTGAGGAGCAAGGAACTCATGCTCGTTGTCACGAACTCGCTAGTTAAAATTAAGTTATCTTTTTTTTATTTGCCAACCGTGTAATACTTTTATTATAAAAGAAAATTATACAGTGTCAGTTTAAATTGGTTCTACTTTATTTCGCGCCTGCATTCACCCATAATGGAGCCCACCCAACCCGTGAACACTAATGATAATGTCAATGTTTCCCCGACATCAGAAGTGGGATCGGTGCGGGCGCAGAACGTTATTGGTGAATCAAATGGGTCGATCGACGGTTGGCGCGCTTTATTCGAAGCGCAACAAAATAACATGCAGCTGCTTGTGGAAGTGCTACGCAACCCGCCGGCCGCCGTAACCAAGGACGTGTCGCTGCCTGAATTTCATCCGGAGGACGCAGACACGGATGCCCGTGCCTGGCTAGCCACCGCTGACATCTGCCTTACGGAAAGTGAAAGTCAGGGGAGTAAACTTATTCTAATCCTAAGTAAAGCTATGAAAGGTTCTGCTGCTTCATGGTTTTCTCAAATTGCTTTTCCTAATATGAAGTGGGTAGAATTTAAAGAACTTTTCTTCTCTCGTTTCGATACATCGGATACAAACGCCGGTACTGTTTTAAAAATGCTTAATGGTAAACCACGTGAAGGTGAATGCCTTGCTACATATGCAAGTAGACTATTTTCTTCATTTATGTCCCTATGGAACCATTTAAGCAAAGAGGAAATCATTATTTCAATCATTCTTGGCCATGTGGGACAAATTGAACCGCGTTTACAACGCACTATTTTTTCTGAAGAAATAACTACCCGCAATAAAATGCAACGTGAATTAATGGCATTTTCATACCATAAACGGAGTATTCACGAAACTCATATGAAAAATAATATCGCTGTACCCGACGCTAAGAGGCCTAGATTAAGTCTTGCTACTTTGAAATGTTATGCTTGCGGAAAATTTGGTCATAGGTCTTATGAATGTTTCAGCCGCACGCACGACAAGCCGCAACTGACTCCTATGATCGATCGACCCAACACGGCCGCTGCAAGACCACCTGTCATCTGCTATAAGTGTGGTGTCGAGGGCCATATTGCATCGCGCTGCTTCAAGGCTGCTACTACTTCTGAAAATAACACTCTTCCGTCTTCGACCGCCAGCGTAGTGAGACGAGTGGATGTATGCGGTGCAAAGCCTGTCGCCGGTGTCATAACTCAATCGGGTGAGCAGTATTCATTTTGTTTTGATTCCGGTGCAGATTGTTCTTTAATTAGGGAAAGTGTCGCTCACAAATTATCTGGCAAGCTTCAACGTTCTCTAGTTACCCTTATAGGAGTAGGTAACTGTGGTGTATCTTGCGAGTTACAAATTTTGTCTGCAGTAACCATTTGTGGTTATGATGTAAATATTTTATTTCACGTAATACCTGATGATTATTTGAGTAATGATATTCTTATAGGACGTGATTTACTGGCATTAGGTTTTTCAGTAGAAATGTCGTGTAATAAACTTATTATTAAGCGGTCAATTATTAATCTTTGCGAAATTGGTAGTTTTGTTTCAAATTTGGATAAGTTAGACACTGATATTTCTGATGATTTAAAGCCACAACTATTAAAGCTACTTTATGAGTTTTTAAATTTCTTTGTTGAGGGTACGCCTACTAGTAGAGTTAAAACGGGAGAGTTAGAAATCAAGCTAGTAGACCCATGCAAAACCGTACAACGGCGCCCTTATCACTTAAGCGTCGATGAACGTGAAATTGTACGTAACAAATATAGTGAATTGTTATCTGCGGGTGTAATTAGACCAAGTAAATCTCCCTTTTCCAGCCCAATAATATTAATAAAGAAACGTGATGGGTCAGATCGTATGTGCGTAGATTACAGAGAGTTGAACTCTAATACTGTTCCCGATCGCTACCCTCTACCTTTAATAAGTGACCAAGTGCAAAGGTTGGCGGGTGCCAATATTTACACTTGTTTAGACATGGCTAGTGGCTTTTATCAAATACCTATAAATGTAGAGTCAAATTCAATTGAAAAAACCGCATTTATTACTCCGGATGCACACTATGAATTTACGGCCATGCCGTTTGGATTACGAAACGCACCGTCCGTTTACCAGAGGGCGATAAATACGGCACTGGGAGAGTTAGCTCATTCGTATGCAATCAATTATATGGACGACTTAATTATACCTGCGGTCAATGTAGAGCAAGGTTTAGAAAGGCTAAGTAAAGTTTTAAAAATTTTAAGCGACGCCGGGTTTTCATTTAACTTAAAAAAATGTGCGTTTCTAAAAAGGAAAGTCCAATTCTTAGGTTACGAAATATCAGAAGGCGAAATAAGACCTAATCCACGTAAAATTATAGCACTGACTAATTCAACGCCCCCACAGACCGTTACTCAACTAAGACAATTTTTAGGGTTAGCTTCATATTTTAGAAAATTTGTTTATAATTTTTCTCTAAAAATGGCTCCACTATACAGGTTACTTACTGGCTAACAATAATTCAAAAATTAGTTGGGGTCCTGAGCACGAAACTATAAGGAAAGACATAATTTCAATTCTTACTTGTTCGCCTGTGTTGATGCTCTATGATCCAAAACTTCCTGTAGAATTGCACACAGATGCTAGCAGTGACGGATATGGTGCAATATTGTTTCAAAAGCTTGATGGACAATTACATCCTGTAGAATACTATAGTAAGCGAACGACTGCCGCAGAGTCTCGATATCACTCTTATGAGTTAGAAACTCTAGCAGTGGTAAATTCAGTCAAGCACTTCCGTCACTATTTGTACGGTAGAGTTTTTACTGTGGTCACCGACTGCAACTCTTTAAAGGCATCAAGGACTAAAGTTGATTTGACTCCTAGAGTACATCGGTGGTGGGCGTTTCTCCAAGCCTTTGATTTTGAAATACAATATAGAGAGGGTAATAAAATGGCGCATGTTGATTTCTTCTCAAGAAATCATCTACCTGTTCAGAATACGGGGGACTCAAATAAAAACAAAACATGCTTAGAACATAAAGTAGAAGTAAAACGCGTTAATATCGCTGAGCTATCTCCCAATTGGTTACAAGTTGAACAACGGCGTGATTCTGAATGCAATGAAATCATTAATAAAATAGAGAACGATGATCTCGATCTAGAAAACTGTCGGATTTATGAGCTAAGATCTAATATTCTCTATAGAAAAGTTCAAAGATATAATCGTAATGTTTGGTTACCTATTGTCCCGAGAGCGTTTCGTTGGTCAGTAATTAACCACATACATGAATCTATTTTCCATTTGGGATGGGACAAAACTCTTGAAAAAGCATTTCAGCATTATTGGTTCCCTAATATGTCTAAATATGTAAGAAAATTCGTAGATAATTGTATTACATGTAAGGTTGCTAAAACGACTGGTGGTAAACAACAAATAGAATTGCATCCTATTCCCAAAATTAGTATCCCTTGGCACACCATCCATATAGACGCCACGGGAAAGCTTAGCGGTAAAAGCGACCTAAAAGAGTACGTATTTGTACTTATTGATGCGTTTACTAAGTATGTGATGTTGCGACATTCCGTGCGGATAAATACTGAAAGTGCGATCAATGCTCTTAAAGCATCTATCTCCCTCTTTGGTCCCCCTGTTCGAATAATAGCAGATCAAGGCAGGTGCTTTGCAAATAAAGAATTTAAAGACTTTTGCGTCAGCCACAATATTAACTTACATTTAATAGCAACTGGCTCTTGTCGAGCTAACGGTCAAGTAGAGCGTATAATGAGCACTCTAAAGAATATGTTAACTGTAGTTGAAACTAGCTCAAATAAATCTTGGCAGGACGCTTTAGACGACGTCCAGTTGTCCATAAATAGCACAATACACCGAGTGACGAAAGCTAGTCCGTTAGAGTTACTAATAGGAAGAGTAGCTAGACCAATAAACTTAATGACTGTTGATGACCATGAAACTGAAATTAATGTTGAAGAGGTAAGAGAACAAGCTGAAAAATTAATGAATGAAAATGCCAGATTAGATAAAATACGTTTTGATAAAAATAAAGCTAAAGTAACTGCTTTTGATGTGGGAGACTTTGTATTGATAGAAAATCATGAGCGGAATCAAACAAAGTTGGATACAAAATATAAGGGCCCGTATAAAGTCATAGAAGTTCTACACGGTGACAGGTACAGTCTAAAAAGTCTTAATTCTAACCGTACGTACAAATACTCGCGAGACCGCTTACGTCCATTCCCTCAAAACTATATTCCTACTGAGCTGGATCCGTATTTGTCAGATGATAACGATGGTAAGGCTTTGTTCAATATTCTTTTATTTTTCAAATTAGTAAAATAACTATGACTTTGTTCATGCACTTTCTATATTGTATGTAGTAAAAAGAACGAGGAGCCTGGTCGAACGGCGAGGAGGCTGGGTTGGATAGCGTGGAGGCTGTTAAATAGCGTGGAGGCTGATAAATAGCGTGGAGGCTGTTAAATAGCGTGGAGGCTGTTGAATAGCGTGGAGGCTGTTGAATAGCGTGGAGGCTGTTGAATAGCGTGGAGGCTGTTGAACAGCGCGGAGGCTGTTGAAATATGTTATAGAGGCGTGAAGGCTACTAATTGATATTAAAGATACATACTATCTGTTCCCTACCCCTTTGTCAAACAAGAATTGGAAAATGTCAGGAGTGGCCAAGCAATTTTATCCATTCTTTGTTTTTATTTACAGATAGCAGTAACATGCCTTCGACATCACACGAGGGCGTGTGAAGTGTCAGGACGGCCGTGTTGGAGGAAGTGATCGAGATAGGATTAGTTGCAAAGCTTAAACTTGCTAGTAGTGTACATTTTAACGTTTTTGATTTGATTGTTTAAATGGTATGAGTTAAAATCGTAATAATAATAATAAATTTACTTTTGATTGGTTTGTTTAGTATTGTTTAATTTAAAATGTCAATTAGCTTTAAAAGTAGTTGTTTTGTACTGTGTTTAATAAATCGTCCAATCAGAACAAGGCGCGTGGCCTGGAGCGTGGTCGTGACAAGCGGGGTGGGGCTCAAATGTGATATAGTGGAGGTACTTGGCCGCGGAGGGTCATTATTTTTGTTAAATTTTGAGGAGCAAGGAACTCATGCTCGTTGTCACGAACTCGCTAGTTAAAATTAAGTTATCTTTTTTTTATTTGCCAACCGTGTAATACTTTTATTATAAAAGAAAATTATACAGTGTCAGTTTAAATTGGTTCTACTTTATTTCGCGCCTGCATTCACCCATAATGGAGCCCACCCAACCCGTGAACACTAATGATAATGTCAATGTTTCCCCGACATATATATATATATATATATATATATATATATATATATATATATATATGTTTATCATTATTATCACTATTATTATTTTATTTTATTTTTACATTTTAAGGAAAACTTACAGCTAAATAAAAGTATAAACATGTAACTATATTACTGAGGGCCATTTACAAGTTTCCACTGAAATTAATTAATTATTTAAAGACGGACATAGTTATAAAAAAGAACTGTTACTAAACGCTTGTAGTATAAGTAGAATAAGAATATGAAGTTTAATTATTGAAAAAGTTGTTTGCAAGTAAACGCTTAAAATGATCAACTGTCGTTCCGAATAAGTCGACGTCATTACATTTTATTATTTCATTAAAACACCCACTCGCCCTCGCAATGTATGAATTTTGCCTGTAATTAGTCTTCGCCACGGGGATGTATAGCGAACAAAATCTTCTGGCTCCAGCGCTCGAAACCCGAAGACCAATACGCTCCAATAATTCTGGGCAGTAGACTGAACCACTCGCAATTTTTTGCAGATAAGCAATATCAGCAATGTATCTTCTCTCACTTAACGGGAGTATATGAAATTTTTGGCAACGCTTATTATAGTCAGTTAAATATGTTTTAGTCCTAAATTGGAGATAACGCAAGAAACGCCTTTGAATTCCTTCTATGCGAGTGATATAGACATTGAAGATGGGTTCCAAACCTGTGACGCATACTCCAGATGGCTGCGGACAAATGCACAGTATAAAATTTTCAGCGTCTTAATTGAGTGAAAGTCAGATGAGATACGTAAAACAAAACCGAGAGCTATAGATGCTTTGCTGACAATATCATTGATATGAGTGTCAAAGAGCAGTTTTGCATCAAAAGTAACTCCAAGGTCGCGAATGCAGATTACCCTAGTAACATTGGAACCGCGAAGCTTATAACTAAACAGATACGGATTGGTTTTGCGTGTGAAGGAACATACGTAACACTTGGACACATTCAGTTCCAGTTTGTTTGCATCACAATAGCTCTCAAACCTATGAAGATCGTTTTGCAAGAGTTGCGCGGAGGATTCGGAGTTTACAGTGCAGAGGATCTTCATATCGTCAGCATATAAAATAATTTTGGAGTATTCAAAGCAGGCTGAGATATCATTAATAAACAGGTTAAACAACAAGGGTCCTAACAAGGACCCCTGAGGAACCCCGGAAGGGATGTACATAGTTCGGGATAGGTACCCGTTGAGTGCAACTGTCTGACACCTATTACGGACATACGAAGTAAACTATCTGTACAGATTCCCATGAATACCCAATGATTTCAGCTTTAGAAGTAGCAGCGAATGATTAATCCGATCAAAGCACTTACTGTAGTCAGTGTAAATAATGTCAACCTGGGAGGGTTTTGACATCTGCTCTGTTAAGTAGTCACTGCATAAAATAAGATTAGAGGTTGTGGACCTACCCTTTAAAAAACCATGTTGATTAGAATTGAAAACATGTTTAAAAGAAGCATACAGCTGTTTATAAATAATTCGTTCCATTATTTTTGCGAATAAACACAATTTAGAGATGGGTTGATAATTCACGACTACATCTTTAGGACCCTTCTTGTGCACAGGTGTTATGTAAGCCGTTTTCCAAATCTGTGGTACTACGCCTTCAGAAAAGGATCGTCTAAAAAGTATGGTGAGGGGTGTAACTAAGCTTTTGGCACAGCTAACTATAAAAAATGCCGGTATATTATCAGGACCTGCTGATTTATTTAGATCTAAGGATCGTAACAACTGGAACACCTCGGATGGCAAAACTTCAATGTTACCAATGTCCGAAATTGAGTTTTCTTGCACGTAGTTGACAACAAAGGACTCGCCACAGTGAGTGCTAATTAAAAAATTTGAGTGGAAGTACTCACTAAACATGTTACATATATCATCACCCCCATCGGACACGCGTTGGCCAAAACGAAGTACAGCCGGATATGTACCACTCTGTTTCTTTGATTTTACATACGACCAAAAAGCTTTGGGATTTTTACAAATATTATTTTCAACGTCAGTTATGTAGTCACTAAACATAGTTTCTTCCAGCAATTTAGCACGTTGCCTTAACATAGTAAAGGTTTGATAGTCAACTTGATTACCGTAGGTTTTAAATTTTGAATGGTATTTATGTTTCTCCTTTAGTATTTTTATTAGAGGCTTTTTATACCACTGAGGAAATTTTTGAGAGGGAATTACTGTTTTAGTAGGAATATAAGCATTTCGAAGATTTTCTAAACATTCATAAAAGAAAGAGATGGCTAATTCAAAAGGTTTATTATGCAGTTCCTTTATCCAGTCAATTTCATTAAGCCGAAACTTAATAGAATCATAATCACCTGACTGGTATAGGTACTTAGTAAAAGGGCGTCCTTTTAAGGTGTGCAATTGAACAAATTCAGCTGAGATGCAGATAGCCGGGTGATGCGAGTCTTCCGGTGTTAATGGATATTTACAATGGGTGACTGATACTTCATTATTGGGCAGAACCAAATCCAATATCCTTTCATTGACATTACGGACTCCATTATATTGTAATAAGTTACATAAATTAATACTATCAAAGAAATTAAATTGACCACTACCTTGAATATTACTAGGAGTAAGTGAAAAAGAATCATCAGAGGGTGACCACGTTAGGTTAGGCATATTGAAATCGCCAACAATAACAAACTTATGACAAGGATTCCGCAAAACTATGTCAGGTAAGTGTTCCGAGAATGCCGTTAACTGTTCGGCTAAAGAGCTACCCATATTTTGATTGCACACATAGACCGCACATATATGCAACTTATAGGCAGCTCTTGGCTTACGGAGTTGAAGCGATAGCGTAATCCACAGGTCCTCGGCATTAGAACACCAGTCACTACAATATTTTTGCTTCATTTATTCTAGTATATTTTCATAGTTTCACCTCTGATCTTAAAGTTTATTAGCTCTCTCCATCCGACTGGTTGTCTGGAAGAAATCGCTTGAAAGCGATAAGACCGCCAAATTGTTGTCGTTCATGTTTATGTTTTATAGTGTTGCAATAAAAGTATTATCTATCTATCTATACTTGGTAGTTTTTTTGTGGAATTATATACATTTTTTGTATTATGAAATGTGTTCTTTTTTCACTAGGTACTCGAAATTTTTTGTAAGTTAATGTCTCAAATAATCCAATAAGTCAAGAATAGGGTTAATACTTTTAAACCAATAAGACGATTTTAGTGAAACTTTATATGTTTATGGGCTGATTTTTCAATGCATCAGTTAAAGTTTATTTATTGAATAATTTTGACATAAAGACTGATTCTCCTTAGAAAATATTATGTCACAATGAAAATGTTATTCGTTGGATAAAAATTATCTGAGGTTTGAAAAATCGGGCCTAAGCATAAAGTTATTATATTAACGGAATATTAACTTTATGGGTCTAAGTGATATACCTACAGAGATTTAGACAGTTAAGTAATAGAAAACATTTAAGAAAATAACAGTGGAGATTAATGTTGAATGATATTCTACAGATACAGATTATAAGCTCACACTGTATCGGAGTTTGGTCCCCCCAAAGGTTATTGGGATTTTTTTTATATTTTACAGGTAAACAGGCCGTTACAGGCCTTCATCTCACAATTAATAATCAAAGTAAACAGTTCTTACCGATAAATTTACATTTCCTCAAGAGCTCGAAGTGTGTCCAGAATATGTCCCCAGGGTCTGACGGTACTTTTTCTCTGAAATAGTTTTTTTTAGTTAAATTTTCTCTGCTTTTGGTAAAAGTGAGTACCTATGTAAATAATAATATTAATAAAAAATAATTTATTAGTCTTTAAAACATATTTTACAAATTGTTTTCTAAAGTTTACGCGAACACTACACATTGAAATGAAACAACTTTTACGGATCTACTCGCGTTTATTTTACACATTACTTATTTAATGCTTATCCTGACGTTTCGAACGTCAGGATACGGAGGTCAAGAATGTGTAAAATAAACGCGAGTAGATCCGTAAAAGTTGTTTTATTCCAATATTTTACAAAAACAAAATACATTTTTAAGACAAAGCAGTCTATTTATTTATTTATTTATTTATGACTTAGGGACTGCAAATTTTTACGTCCACACAATTATATTACATCAATATCATTGCGTCCACAGAACCTGATATTCTGTCACACACCTTAAACTAAATACAAATAACATTAGTAATTTAAAAAACGACTTGAGCTGTTACACTCTAACCCCCTTATTTATAAAAACTATTCAGCATTATTTAGTTAAATATTGTTTTGTCAACGTCACAAAAACAAAGAGACAAAACAATGATTAACTAAGTTAAATATGTCTCAAAATAACGCGAAAAATAAAAATAAAATGTAACTTATGTTGATGTCATTGATTTGTAAATATTAAGTACTTCTAACTAAAAATTATTATATAATTTAAAAAAAAATATTTAATTAAAAATCGAAAAAAGAAAAAAAAAAATAATAATAATAAAAAAGTTAAAAAAAAAGATATTTATAAAAGAAATAAGCCTCTTGAGTTTCTTGCCAGCTCTTCTCGGTCGAAGGCTCTCCCAAAATCCGAACTGGTGGTAGATTCAGTACCTAGTATAAACGATTTTTTTTGTTTTTTTCAATTTATAGTTTTGACGTCAATAAGTGTCAATAAGAAATTTGACAGATAGGATAGGTGCAGGTGATGTGCAGGCGTTTGTACCACTTAGTTTGCAAATAAAAGTTTGAGTAACAATCCACTGACTTGAAATCCACATTGGTCAAGGCGCACAGCTCGGCGCCGCTGAGCGCCCAATCCGCGAGCCGTACGCCGGTCAAGTTGAACTGGCGCACCGCCCACACGATCCACAGCTTCACGTGCTGGACCGACCTGTACCCAACGAAAGGCATTGATACTTACACAGGTAGCTATACAGACAGACAAATAGGGAGAGAAACAGACAGGGAGAAAGACAGACAGTGATATGAAAACAGGTAGCGATATAGACAAAGAGAGAAACAGACAGAGAGAAAAAGAAAACAGACAGGGAGAGAGATACAGACAAGGAGAGAGACAGACATGGAGAAAGACAGACAGAGTGCCAGGAAAACAGGTAGCGATATAGACAGAGAGAGAGACAGACATAGTGACAGAAAGCAGACAGGGAGACAGACAAACAGGGAAAGATAAAGACAAGGAGAGAGACAGATAGGGAGAGAAACAGACTGGGAGAAAGACAGACAGAGTGACAGGAAAACAGGTAGCGATATAGACAAGGAGAGAAACAGACACAGAGAGAGAAACAGACAGAGTGACAGAAAAACAGGTAGGGAAACAGAAAGAACGACAGACAGAAAGAGATATGAGGGTAAGCAGACATATAGGCTTACAGACAGACTGAGAGGCAGGTAGATAGACACACACATACACAGACAGGCACACAATCAAATGAACTGGCACACCGCCCACACGATCCACAGCTTCTCGTTTTGGCCTGCCGACCTGCCTGTACCCAATGAGAGGCTTTGATACACTTATACCGGTAGGTATACAGACAGACAGGGAGAGAGAAAGACAAGGAGAGAGACAGACAGAAAAAAAGACTGACAGAAAGAGATAGGATGGTAGGCAGACACATATAGGCTTACAGACAGACTGGGAGGCAGGTAGATAGACACACACACACACAGATACACAGACAGGCACACAATCAAATGAACTGGCACACCGCCCACACGATCCACAGCTTTACGTGCTGGACCGACCTGTACCCAACGAGGGGCATTCATACACTTATACAAGTAGGTATACAGACAGAGGGAGATAGACGGGGAGAGAGACAGACAGACAGAGAGAGTGAGAGACAAGTAGGCAGGGAGAGGCAGGCAGACAAGTAGAGAAACAGACAAACATGTGGACAAATAGACAAAGACTGAGAGGTAGGCAGGCAAACAAGACAGGCAGACAGATAAAGGCAGATAAACAGACAGAGAGACAGGAAGGCAGAGAGACTGAGAGAAAGGTAGGCAGCAAACGACAGGCAACCAGACAGGCGAATAGACAGAAATACAGATAACAAAGCAAATTAGACAGCCAGACATAATTACAGAGACAGACAGACAGTTATACAGAAAAACACACATAATATACAGATTGACGGGCACACAATCAAAAATACAGATAAAATTTCGCCTTAAAATACACCTTCTTATAGCAACAACTCAACAACCTCTATCTTATCTAAACTCACCACTGTTTCGGGTCGTCGGGTATCTTGACGCGGTGATCGGCCTTGAACTGGGGGTCTACTACCCACTTGACGGCAGCCGCGTGAGTAGGCTCCTCCTCTAACTCTTTGCACTCTTCAACCTCTTCTGTGTTGGGAACTGTCTCTTCGACTTCCAGGTCTGAGGAAGAGAGCAAATATGGATGTTGACAACGACAATAATTAATTCCAAAACTTCACGTAACAGTACTTTAAAACATTAACCTATTTTTCATTTGACCTAAGCATGAATTTGTGTAACCTAAAAAGTTATTAATAAACTCCCAATCGACGGAACAAAATAGTGACGTCTTAGTTTGCCATAGCCGAGTTGGTGAGTAAGTAATTAAGTGGGTTGGGGAGAAACTGCGAAGTTGGTGAGTAAATTAGTAGTGATTAAGTGAGTAAGGTAGAAATGCGAAGTGAGTTGGTGAGTAACTGCAAAGTGACTTGGTGAGTAAGTGATAAAGTGGATTGGGGAGAAACTGCAAAGAAATTTGTTGTGCCAGTGAGAAGAGAAATGATTCGAGTGAGTTGGTGAGTAACTTCGAAATGACTAAGTGAATTGGTGAGTGGGTAGTTAATTGAGTTAGTTCTACTCACACTGCTCGTCATCCTTCTGCGGCAGTTGCAGTAACTCTTCGTCTGGCTTGAGCACGTCCAAAATGTTATCTTTCTTTCGGATCTGAACGTTTAATTGTACCATGCTCTCGCCGCGAATGCATTGCTCTACTAGCGTCTTAAGTTAGTCGAGGAGTGATTAAGTGAGTTGGTGACTAAGTGAGAAGTGATTAAGCGAGTTGGTAAATGGGTGATTTAGTGAATTGGGGAGTAAGTGAAAAGTGATTATGCGAGTTGGTGAGTAGGTAATTCAGTGAGTTGGTGTGTAAGTGAGAAGTGATTAAGCGAGTTGGGGAGTAAGTGAAAAGTGATTTTGAGTAGGTGATTCAGTGAGTTGGGGAGTAAGTGAGAAGTGATTATGCGAGTTGGTGAGTAGGTGATTCAGTGTGAAGTAATTAAGCGAGTTGGGGAGTAAGTAAGTGAGAAGTGATGAAGCGAGTTTGGAGTAAGTGATCTGAATCACTTACTCCAAACTCGCTTCATCACTTCTCACTTACTTACTTACTAACTGATAAGTTGGGGAGTAAAGAGAAGTGAATAAGCACGTTGGCGAGTAAATGAATTGGTGAGTAACAACGAAGTGATTAAGTGAGTTGGTGAGTATGATTGGGCTACTTCTACTCACACTGCTCATCATCCTTCTGCGGCAGCTGTTGTAACTCTTCATCGGGCTTAAGCACGTCCAAAATGTTGATCTTTCTTTCGGCCGAGCGGATCTGAACGTTCACTTGTACCACACCTTCGCCGCGGATGCATTGCTCCACTAAAGTCTTGTGGTTCTCTAGCTGGAGAATTTATACATTCATCCGGTGACTTACATTGCAAAGTTCCTTTTATGGTTATACCTATATCATTTTCCGTTGGCGGAGTGGTTAACACGCCCGTTTTGCGATTGTTAAGGTTAAGCAACTTTGCTTATGGCCGGTCGTCGGATGGATGACCAAAAATGTATCTCCTTAATGCTTCGGAAGGCACGTAAAGCAGTTGGTCCCGGCTGCAATAGTGTTAACATATCAACCACAAATTCGCAATGGGCCCGCGTGGCTTATGTTTCAAACTCCCTATCCATCCATAGGGAAAGCTCGTGACCCAGTAGTTATATAATTTTACGCAAGTTACAAAATTTGCGTATTCTATTAATATTTAAACGCGAAAGTTTGTTTGGATGTTTGTTACTCTTTCACGTAAAAACTACTGAATGGATTTGGATGAAATTCGGCATACAGATAGTTTATAACCGGGAATAACACATAGGATACTTTTTATCCCGATATTCCCATGGGAACGGGAACCACGCGGGTGAAACCGCGAGTAGTAGTAATTATATAAGTATAAAAATTAATAATTCTTAACTATTTGATGACGTAGTTGTTGGCATTGAACAAGGCTCTTTTATGTACTGGACCAACTCAAAATCAGCTCTTGCATAAATTTTAGTCGATTCTAACAGCAATTTTTTTTTCAAAGAATTGTGATGTTCCGAAACAAGTAGTTGTTCTTATTAATAGGGTAAAACAACAACTTAAAATTTAATCATCATCATCATCATCAGCCCCTCGACCCACTGCTGAGCATAGGTCTCTGTTTGCTTGTGTCAAAGTTAAAATTAAAATAATAAATGTATAAAATGTCAAATATTTTGTTATATTGTATGTAATGTAAGTATGTAAAAGTTTACAGTGTATAAAAACAAAATGGCTTACCATTTTGGCGTCTTGCAGCCAGAAGGTATAGTCTGTGAGGTCAGCCCCTACCCTCTGTTCCAGCATCGCTCTTAACTTCGACAAACGAGTTCGTATATCCATCAATTGGACTATCACTTCTTCTGTAATAAACATAATGAATTAACTATAGTATTAGGACAACCACATGAACACGACATGAAGGTTTTATACTGACAGCCTCTACCTTAGAGCATGCCCTCTACCAACCGTTAGGTTATACGAAAGGTGCCAGAACACCTTGCGCAAGTAACCAACTCACACAAGGGAATTCCCTACCGGCGTCTGTGTTCCCGAGTGCATATAACCCTAAAGTTTTTAAAGCCCGAGTGAATAGGCTATTTCTGGGCAAGCTTGTTCCATCGTCGGCCTCTTCTTAGCCCTAGGGATTAGAATGAGGTCAAGAGCAAGCCCATCTCACAATAAAATATAAAAAAGGGACAATCTGCGCCAGGTCAGGTCATAACGCCAGATCAGGACGCGACGCGCCGAAGCGCATTCTTCATCCGAAACTCTTAAGCTACCGGTGGTCAGGGCTTCAGAGTGAGGAACCTCCTGACAATACGTGCCGTGTCAAAGAGTACTGCCATTTGCATCTGACCCTTGACCCAACCTTTCAGCGAGAGCCTCTCAAGGTGTTGATCGAGGTTCTTGGCTAAAAGACCGTTTGCCGAAACGACTATCGGTACAATAATGGTTGAATCCACATCCCACATGGCGGTAACCTCGTGAGCCAAGTCAAGGTACTTACTGAGCTTGTCCTTCTCGACTTTCACGAGGTTCTCATCATGAGATATGGTGATATCAACCAGTATTACCCGGCGCTGGGATCGGTCGACCACCACGATATCAGGCTTATTGGCGACAATAGTCCTGTCCGTTCGGGACGGCAAGGCACGCTTCGTATTTTTTTGGTCAAAATTGTTTTCGCATTTAACGTTTAGGTGTCATTTGCCACTGGGCGCCCGGGCGTTTAGATTACAAATTAAGGCACTATTAGACTGCAGAACGTAATCTTCATATACAAACGCGTTCGCAACGCACACATTATTTGAGCGATTCGTCCGTAATACCAATGTATCAATCGCGACTAGAGCAGTCGTGTTGCAATTGACAAACAACAACTGTTTGTTTTTTCGGTATAAGCCTGCCAAGCGCAGCTGTTTCCCGATCCGATCCGAGCCACTCGGAGAATCTAGTAGGGCACGGGGACACGCACTATTGCGTGATGCCGTTTCCTCTAGAAAACCTCTGAAGGTGATTCGTTTCACACGGCTTGAGGAACCCTTTATGGGTGCGCCGTACGTAAGTGACTAGTGTCATATATTTTATTTGAAATGTCTTAGCCCATATTTATTTGATGCCGCGCGGCTGTACTAATTCTGTATTTAACGTGTTAATTTGAAAAATAATAATTTAAAAAACCGCTCGATAAATCGAAAATGTGAGACGGACGATTTGTAGTTAAGACATTGGTGATTGTTTAGACATAATTAGAGGTAAGTACAATAATTTAGATAAACTATCAAGATATCAACTAAACGCCGCCACTCGTTTTCATGACTTTTGTCCAACTTTAAATGATATTACCTAAGTATAGAAAAAAATATAGGTACTTAGTGTGTTATGAATTTGAGTCGGACTATTTGTAAACAGGTTCCCTTTGATACTAAATATATATTTTGTTTGTGTAATACGATTGTTTTTTTATCTTATACTTATCAACTTAACCGTGACTACACTATTGTTTTTTTTTGGTCGGTGCACCCAGTTTCTCGCCGCCTTCCAAAAACCCAGTGAAGCTGAAAATGCCGGCTGAGGCAATCAGCAAAATATCTCCAAAAAAAAACAGCTTTTACGAGATTCTGTGACTGAGAGGTTACCTTTTACTTTACTCACGCACATCTACACTCATACACACTTACTCACGCTCGCACTTACGCTCCCACTCACCCACAATACCTACCGTCAGTCATTTATTGTGTAAAAGAAGAAAGAAAGAAAAACATTTATTGACAGACAAAAAATACAGTCAAAACAAAGCAAGAACTAATAAGAATAGAAGGATAACAAAAAAACAATTAAAAGAAAAAAATAAACAAAAAGCGTGTGTGAGGCCAACAAGGACCCTGTCTCAGCATAATACCCCCACGACACTCGAATATGGGCCGAGTACCGCAGGAGCGCTGTTATTCTCCGCCCATCGTTTTCGAGGGCGGTCACCCGCCCCAATCAGGGGCGGAAGAGGGGCTCGCCCATCTACAGGGCGAGCAGTCACCGACGAGGCTGTGGAAGTGTCCGAAAGGGTTCCCATGACCTCGTCAGGCTCTACCATGCCGGCGTTCGATGCGTCCTCCTCAGATGAGGACGAGATTTTACCGAGTCGGCCTTGACTCGCTTTCTCTAGGGCTTCGGCCCTGGAACAGAGTCTAGGCCATCCTCGGTCAGCCAGCGGGACCCCTCTTGCTAATGCGTCTGTTTGCAGATTTTCCACTCCGTACCAAAAAAAAAAAAAAAAAAGGAGCGCTGTTATTCTGACAGGGCCGGCGGAGGTAGATGAAGATGAGTGACGACGCACCGCGACGCTGACAAACAAAACATGTTGTTGTCTTAAATGTGTTTTGTGTTAAATTTAACCATTTCTATTGTTTTTTATGTTATTTTTATTTTTGTGTTTTTCTTTATTTCTGATAATTAGTTCCTAGCTTCTCTATACCTGTAACCAAAATACGTGTACCTAATCATCTAAAACCGGAGTAGAGGGGGCACTGGTGACCGTAAAACGGGTTTTTTACAAAAACCTTTCTCAGGCTCCATGTCTCTCACATAACGGTTGTTATATTAAGTATGTTACATTTGTATTGTACTTACCTATTGTATCACCTTTATGCGAAAGAGAAATAAATGACTTCTTATCTTATCTGTGTGCGTTGATCGAGCGCATTTGTATGAAGCTTGCCTTTCACTCTCCTTATTATGTACAGGGCCGGCGCTGATAATATAAGAGATGAGACTTACCACTAGAATCATTACTCTGCATAGTATCGTCATCGTCTGCTGTGTCAAAAACCGCTAAAGGGGTTTGAAGGATCTCCGTACCGGTCTGCATAAGTCCTGATAACAAGACAAAAGTATTCATGCTAATTAGGAGCTCGAATGCGCAGTAGTTAAGAGCGTTTACGCCGCACACTAGCGCCGCCAATGAAAAAAAAAACATATCTAGTAATTAGAGATAGAAAATCAAATTATGCTCAACAAACTATTTGAATGAAGTAATTAAGCATTTTTACGTCACCTAATAAACATCTGACATGTTCATTAGGTGACGTAAAAATCAAGACGTTACAGCTAAAAACGGCCACTTTTAACTATAACGCCGTATTCAACTAAACCATAACACGTCAGATGTTCAATAAGTGACGTAAAAATCAAGATGTTACAGCTAAAAACGGCCACTTTAAACTATAACGCCGTATTTGACTAAACCATAACACGTCAGATGTTCAATAAGTGACGTAAAAATCAAGATGTTACAGCTAAAAACGGCCACTTTTAACTATAACGCCGTATTTGACTAAACCATAACATGTCAGATGATCATTAGGTGACGTAAACATGCTAAATTACTTCATTTAGATAGTTTGTTGAGCATAATTTGATATTCTATCTCTGATTATTAAATGTTTTTCTTTCATTGACGGTGCTAGTGTGCGGCGTAACAACTTTCGCAAAGGCTGGTTATCAGATGAGTGACCAAAAATTTATCAGCTTGACATTGTTTGATGTCTAAAATTTATTAATTACCTACTAGCACTTTTCTCGAGACTTCGTCCGCGTTGAGAGATTTAAAAAGAAACTTTATTTATAATAAAATAGAGTCTATGTTAGGAATGTAGCTTTATTTATAACAGTAAAAAACTTTTTGGAATTGGACCAGCAGTTTCACAGATTAGCCCCGGCATACAAACAAACAAAGTCACAAACATTAGGTACCTCTTTATTATAGCAAGACCGCTTAACTGAGTCCTCGCCTGCGGTAGGTACGCGGGGCGGGAAGTACGTAGGGCCTCTGCCACGAACACGAGCAACTTGCGACGCGGCGAACGGATTTCTAGTTCATTGCGCGCTATACAACGGCAGTCATTGTCAACGGTTATATAAATAACGCAATGAACTAGAAATCCGTTCGCCGCGTTCGGTTTTTTGTGCTTCAAATTAAAACTACAAATTAATTTAAAAAAAATGAACCACAATTTTGAAGTGTGTGTTAAGACTAATCTACTAAGAAAATTTAGATGCTTAAATCGGTCTGGTTAGCCTGTAAAATGTGAATCTATGTTTTAAAAGAGGTTACTTTGATATTTTTTTCTCTGTTATAAAAGTTGGTAAATCGTGTTTCTGCAACTAGCAAAATGAAGTCAATTAAATGAAAAATCATGTCATCAAATATCACTTTCATATGTTTTGTAATTGTTGGAAAAAATCAAGACCCCGCAACGTAAATTACCAATGCGTCGTCTTAAGCGGTCTAGCTATAATAGTACATACCTATAGATATAGATTATTCCTCCGTGCTTCGTCGGCACGTAAAGCCGTTGTTGGTCCCGGCTGCATGCGCTTTGCAAACGGCAGGGCGGGGCAGACTTGACCGCGAAGCAATAAAGACCGAAGGACCGCCGAGCACCGGCGTGGCGGCGGCGGTCTTTTTTGCTCTCTGTGTGCGTTGGTATAGGATTCCCTTTGCGCTATTGTTCGCGGTGAAATTGACCGGCCCGGCCCGCCCCGCCGTTTGCAAAGCGCCTTAACAGTCGTTAACAACCACCGCACCGCACCGGCCCGCGTGGTGGTTTATGGCCATTTCTCACTATACACGGGAGGGCACGAGCCTTCCCTATCCTGCATTAGGGAAGGCTCGTGCCCCAGCAGTGGGGACATAAAAAATGAGGTGTTGAAGATGAAAATGCAAATGATAAGCCACTTGTGGTTTAAATAACCATCTAGAAAACCGGGGCTCGATTCCCAGTGGGGGTATATTTACTGGGGTGCGACTTTTGAACCGGTGATCAAGTCACGCTGTGATATCAAGATGAGTACCCTTCTCTCACTCATGAATACATCACTGGCGATAATTCTAAACTCACTCAACTAACCCAATTCAATTCAAAATCATTTATTCCGTTTAGGCTACAAGTAGCTCTTGTGAATGTCACTATGCCATCGGTTCGTAAGTCTACTCTGGGCGGGAGATCTTGTAACTAACTAACTCGCTCATTCTAGTATAGGTATCTAACAATTCAGCTGTGGAGGTATTGATATTGATATTTATTTGTATTTGTAATAATAAGTTATATATAAAACATACTTAACAGGTTCACTGTCTAAAACTTATAAAAATGGTTAAATCAATTGTTACAGACCATATGTGGTCTGCGGGACAGTGAACCTGTTAAGTAGGTATATTAAAAATGGTTTGCCATGTAACAATAAATAATTATAATTAACTATACAATTATGAACACAAAACGTGTAAACTATTATTTAGGTAGTGTGAGTCGCAGTGTTTTATTTTTATTTCTATTCTTAGTATTAGTCTGCGCATCTTCGGGAGACCAGCGTCGTAGCATTACTAAAGATGCCTTTTCAGTACCTATCATATAATTCATATACCATGTATCTTAAATTATGAATGTTTTACTTGTATGAATGTTATTTGGTGATACTGAATATAGGTTTTTCAATTCTATTTCTATTCTAAATATTATATTTCATGTGTAGTTCATCACTCCAATGTTGAATTTTTTATATTGGATACCTATTTTAGATTTTATTGTTAAAGGATAAATGCCTAAATTCTTATGGTTTTATATGCAGCAGAGAAAGCAGATTTATTGATGTTTTGCATAACTGGACACCATCCGTTAAGTTATTGCAGGATACCAACGTCGTGGCATTCTGTTCCTGGCTTATACAGAGCAACCTTTTTGGCTTTAAAGTTATTATTGTATATTGATGCCACATAAACTTGAACTCATTCATGTCCCTCATAATTTTAAGATCACCGATGAGCTTCAAAAATCACACCGGTGGGCACCCTGGTGAACAAACTTTCACAATAGGCCTCTGCAGAATATCAGTGTTGCAGGTAATGTGCATTCTGTAAAATGAGCTAAGTGGGGTCTTTTTGGCTTCACTATTTTTATCTAAATATGTCGCTATAATACGAGTATCAATGTTTGTAGCATTGTTGTGTTCCGGCAGCTAGAGATAAGATAGCCAGTGCCTCATTAGTTCAGGATCCTGGGTGAAGTGCACTTCCATCATTGGCTTTATCATCACTTAACATCAGGTAGATCAAGGCACTATGCTTACCCATAAAAATATTTAAAAAAAAATGTTTAAATAAATAGTAATAATGTTTAATGTTTTGTGTGAAATTAAATTCAAAATCAAATTGTTTCATGCACACAGATGGTAGGTATAAAAATTATTACGTTTTTTATTCCAGTAACTTAATACAAGTACCTTGCCAGGGCATTGCAGTAACTATATCTTAGTATTTATAATTATAATTATTATATTAACATCAGTCAATGTGGCCGAGTGCCAAGCGGTTAGTCCGATAGCCAAAGGTCTCCGATTCAATTCCCATATCGGGCAGTGTTTTGGATTTTTCGATGCATAGTCAGAAACAAAGCAGACAATACATATGGTTAAACAAACCAAGTAAAATAAAATAAAGATATTAAAAAGGAAAAAGAAGAGTTTTTTTAAAATGTAAACTGTCTAATTATTTCGCCACTATCCTGCCTGTTGGTGAAGGGGGTGTGGCCTAAGGTGGTCATGCTTAGACAGGAAATGCCTATTCAGTCTTGCTTTGAACAGACCCAGGTCTGGAGCCTAAACTGAATAAATGATTTTGAATTTTGAATTGGGTCCTGCCTGTCTCAGCAACAGCTGCTGCTTTATTTGTAGATGATCAGAATTATGCAGAAATACTAATATTATAACAAGCCCAACTATTAGAAAACAAAACGCTCAATGAATTGCGTGAAAATCTTAAATCTAGCTAGCTAGTGAAATAATGATGAAGGTCCAAAACGGTTCAAATTCCTTAGTGCCTTACAAATAACCCTCCTTCTGACGCAGTTGGGTAATAAACAGAGAATAAGGTCGGAATAGTTATTCCATGTTTTTTTCCAGTCATGTAAACATCATTCCAAATTAGAGTAAAGTAGAGTAGAGTTAGAGTTAGTTAACTATTCGGAGTTTATTCTCTGTTTATTTGTAAGGGGGTAAGAGTAAGAACTATTTTTCTGACTGCGTCAATCTCTTGTCATTATTATACTATGTTGTAAACTCTTAAATTGGAAAACAGGGTCTTTTGTGGCACTACGATAATTTGCATTTGCCTAATATCTAATCTAATGATGCATACACTTGAAATTTAAATCATTATTGCAGTGGACCCTTCAACTCTAGAAAATTAATAATGGTTGAAAAAGGTGACACATTAATTTATGGAAGCTTGGACAGTTTAAGGCTTAGTTGAAAGGATTTACATAAAAACGAGAACTTAACACATTTGTTATGGAAACTTAAGGCCTTGAAAGGTTGTGATTTCTCAAAGTCAGTTGTCTGCTGTTTGATAGAGAACAAATTTTTATCAGAATTTTGCTAAAAGTAAATTCAAAGCTCAAGGTGATCTTTAAAAGTAGGTACCTACCTACAAATCGAATTACTATTCCAACATAGAAACAAAGTTTTAAGTCAAGTCAACCATTGTTTTGTTTTTCCCGCCAATTACAGAAAACACTTTTATCTACGTTTTGACATGTAAATGACCAAAAGGTTATACTTACACTTTCATGCTTGCTAGCTAAACGAACGACGATTTTATTCATATAATAAAAAAGCAAAGTACTGATAACAAGGTACCGAATGTTATGTCAAGGAAAACGAACAATGAAATGCATAAGTAATAATGTAGTACATAACTAATGGTTTAATGGTCGGGTATTATTGGTTCGTTGTTAGTAACAACGTATTATCTATCACGCTTACCTATGTCAGTCTCTGTGACGTATTGAGGAATTAATGGATCAGAACATTCCTCTACAGTAGCCTCTTCGAAACCGTGATCGCTACTCTCCATTTTAATTGTCCGAGCGGTCACTATATCACCAAAATCGGTAACTTCCATTATCGACACAACTTTGTCAAGAAGTATTGTAAACAATACCACCAATTTTCACTTCGCCAACATGAAATCTACATCTATTTAATCGCCAAAAAACTTTCCTTGAGATTATTTGAATATTATAGGAAAAGGAAATCACTATTGTCCACTTCCGCGTGCGTTAAAACGGAAGCCATAGGTGAAATTTTGACAGATCGTCTAGCTTGTTTATGTAGCAGAGCAGTGCTTACCGTTGCACAAGATACAAAAACACTGTTACTTAATACTTCAAGTGACTTTAGGACCATTGATATGAATATGAACGAACATTTACCGATTTATACACTGATCGAATATTCGTTATCAATGATTGATAATTAACTTTGTGCTTTTGCTTAGAGGTACGTTACTTAGGTAGTACTATATATTTAATTCCATTAATAAAGAGAAATTAGTGAGAAATCAAAAATGAAACAAGATATTGTTTAACTGATATCATTTATTGTTTGGTTCCAGAAAACCTATTATTTGCGCGTAAGGTGTCTCATTGTGATGAACATGCCGCCCGCAGGTAGGATTCGAGATCTGCAGATCGATGTACTGGACTCGAGGGGATGACTATAACAATAAAAAAATGATACAGAACTAATAATAATATTATTGATATTTGCTGCTCAGAGGTTAGGTATCTTAATTAACTAACCGTTCGAGATTTTTTAAAGACAATATAGTCACCGGTGTTTTCAAATACGAGTAGAGGGAGCACTCTTAATTTTAATAAAAGCTAGTTAAAATAATCGCGTTCGAACAGCAGCGTCCTCTAGTGACAAACGTTTGACATGTAACCGACATGTAAGCTCCGATATCACACATATTCATGAGATTGTTATTTTTATTTTATAAATGTTATTTTGTTGGCTATGTTTATGTGGCTAGAGTGAGTGGTATATTAGTGAAAGAAATCAAAAGATCTTTCAAGATAAACAAGAATTTTAATAACTTTGTTACACAGCGCAGCACATTTCCTTACACACACAAGAGACAAGAGAAAGATACAAACGAAGAGAGCCGGTAAAAATAGAAGCTGTCAAACTCAAGTGACAGCTGTCAGATTGTGTTGCGTTTAAATCTCAGAACAATAACTAAAGCTATAGAAGGATGGCTAAAATAAAAATCGTGCAACTATGTTTTTTTTTTTTTTAATATTAGAAGGAGGCAAACGAGCAGGCGGGTCACCTGATGGAAAGCAATCACCGCCGCCCATGGACACCCGCAAAACCAGAGGAATCACAGATGCGTTGCCGGCCTTTAAGGAACGAATAGGCTCGTTCCTCAAGATTCCTAAGTCATATGACTTCGGAAATACCGCCGCTGGGAGCTGGTTCCACAGCACTGTAGTTCGTGGTAAAAAATTACGTGAGAAACGCACAGTAGTAGATCGCCATCCATCAAGATGGTGTGGATGGAAAGACAGTCGATTGCGTGTAGTGCGGTGAAGGAAATCAGCGGCAGGGATCAAACCGAACAATTCCTCAGAGCACTCCCCATGATAAAGGCGATAAAATATACAGAGAGATGCAACGTCTCTCCGAAGGGCCAGTGGATCGAGCCGACCAGAGGTTACCACGTCGCCGACAACTCGAGCAGCTCTGCGTTGAATGCGGTCAAATGGGAGGAGTTGGTATTGGGGCGCTCCAGCCCAAAGATGGGAACAGTATTCCATATGAGGCCTGACCTGTGCTTTGTAAAGCTGTAAGCGATGGGTCGGCGTGAAATACTGTCCCGCTCTATTGAGCACACCCAGCTTTTTCGAAGCTAATTTAGCTTTACCTTCCAAATGACCGCGAAATTGAACGTCACTCGAAATATCGACGCCAAGGATTCCAATGGTCGGTTTGGTATCAAGGGGAGCTCCTTCAAAGTTTAGAGATACGACGAAGGGATGTTTTTTAGCGGTAAACACGCAAACTTGTGTTTTGGAAGGGTTAAAATGAACTAGATTAAGTCGGCCCCAATTCGAGACATGACTTAACATGTTCTCAGTGTCAGTCACAAGTTTATTCCGGTTCTCGATGACGCTTTCCAGAGAAATATTAGTACGTCCGGTGTAAAGTTAGTCCGTCTGCATAGCAATGAATGCTGTTGTTATGCAACATGTCATTGATATGCAGAAGAAACAGTGTAGGCGACAGCACACACCCCTGCGGGACTCCAGCATTCACGGGCTTCAGGTCAGAGCATGATCCGTCAACTACGACTTTGATGCTACGTCCAGAAAGAAAGCTGGCGACCCACGCACACAATTTCTCAGGGAGCCCGTATGATGGAAGTTTCGAGAGAAGAGCCCTGTGCCATACCCTGTCGAAGGCTTTCGCTATGTCCAAGCTAACTGCCAGTGCCTCCCCTTTCCTCTCGACTGCCTCCGCCCATCGGTGAGTGAGGTACACTAAAAGATCACCAGCCGAACGACCGCGGCGAAAACCGTACTGGCGATCGCTTAGTAGCTGATTCTCTTCTAGGTACCTCAAGAGCTGGCAGTTTGTAATGGACTCCATTACTTTGGAAAGCAAAGAGGTGATGGCTATAGGCCTGTAGTTGGACGGATCTGAGCGATCACCTTTTTTGGGAATCGGGTGGACAAGGGCTGTCTTCCAAGAACTCGGGACAATGCCAGTCGCGTAAGAGAGCCGGAAGAGGCGCGTTAGAACCGGCGCCAACTCAGGAGCACACGTCCGAAGCACAATGGGAGGGACTGCATCAGGCCCACTCGACTTATGAATGTCAAGGGAAAAAAGAGCCTTACGAACTGACCTTTGCAGGAACCAAACGTTTGGCATAGAACAAGCGCAATGCGGTATTGTTGGTGGCGAGTTTTCCCCATCGTCCAAGGTCGAGTTTGATGCGAAAAGAGTACCCAAGAGATCGGCTTTCTCTTTTGCAGTATGGGCAAGGCAATCATCGGTCTTGTGCAGTGGTGGAAGTGACGGTCGACAGAAATTCCCCAAGACAGCCTTGGCGAGAGACCAGAATGCACGCGTACCCGAAGGAAGACGCACTAGCCTCTCCCCATTTCTACCTATTATTTATTATTATTATTTCTTAAGGGGACGTCGCCAGCCGAACGGACGATCCACCCGCGTTGTTGCGGGCCACTTCATTCTTTTCCCCGTTCTCCCTTTTAAGGGAGTTAAGGTTCATCCAGCTTTCACGGCGCCCCGTCGAATCTTTTGGTCTCTTTGGTAAATCTTGCTATCTGTTCCACCTTCAGATCCTTTAGGTCCTCTATGTGTAGTCTATCCGATCCCCAGAGCTCCCATCTTGCCAGCGAATACATAGGGCACTCGGCTAGTAGGTGGAGGCTGGTCTCCTCGCTTTCCATGCACTCCGGGCATATGGGGTCGGTTTTCACTCCTATCACTGTCATATGTCTGTTCAGTCGACAGTGTCCTGTTATGACTTCAATGACTAGCCTCATGTTCTCTCTGGAGAGTCCCATTAGTTTGCTAGTCTTTTCCTTATCCATTCCCTTGATGAAGATCTTCGATTGTCTCATACCATTCGAGGACCTCCATCTTCTGTTGGTTTCTGATGTAATATTGTGACTGATTACTCCCTTGGTGATGTTGTGCGCTATTGGCAGCCGAGGTTCCGGGCCCACCAAGTTTTCATCTGCTCCCTTTCTGGCTAGTTCGTCAGCCTGTTCGTTTCCCGTGTTTCCCTCGTGTCCGGGAACCCACGCTATCGTCAGGTCCGTTCTCTCAGCTAGCCTTTTTAATGATTCCTTGCATTCTCTGACAATTGCTGATGTCGTCTCTTCTTTGCCTAGTGCCTTCAGCGTCGCTTGGCTGTCGCTGTAGATAGCCATCTTTCCTGTAATAGTGAGGTGTTCAGCTATCTCAGCGCATGCCATTATTGCGTATATTTCCGCCTGGAAGACACTAGCGAATCTTCCTAACGGTATCGACTTGGCTATCTCCGTCCCGTCTGCACATTTAATGTACACGCCAGATCCAGAGAGCTTTGTCGACTCCTTTCTGGAGCCGTCTGTATAGCAAATGATGCCATCAGTTTCTACGCTCCAGTCCTCTCTTGAACCTATATGTATTTTATATTTTTTGTCAAAAATCCTTTCCTTCTTCATTTCTTCATTTCTACCTATAAATGATGACTTCGCCTTGGCAATGTCCTTCTTAAAAGACCTGGCAGCAAAGTTGTACTTCTTTTTGAGCACACTGGTACTTGGATCCTTTGATGACACCGCATTAGCCCAGGCTTGGTAATGCTCGCGCTTCTGGCGAGATGTTATTTTGCAACATCGACCAAACCATGGTTGGGATCTGCCGCCAACGGGAACCATAGAGTTTAGTTCCGTTCTATCTTATGGCTAGAAAAGGAGGTTGGAGTGCGACCAATGGTTGACACTTAGTTTTTATTTTTTGTATTGTTATGTCAAACGGTCATCAGATAATCGGTGATCAAAAAAATCTTTGAGTCCTTTATAAAGTCACTCACTACATTACCTCAAATATGACGTCACAAATCTGGTGACACTTTTGAAATAACGAAAGAAAAGGGACAATCGATCTCTTTCCAACACATCACTTAGGTTCATTAGTTAAAATAGTACGAACTGATGAATGAGTATTGCTATTTTAGTCCGGTTTCTATAGCTTTAGTTATAATTCTGAGGTTTAATTCAACCATGAAGTAGGTAAAATGTTCTGTGAGCTGTACTTGCTATACTTCACGAAAACGAGATTTCGTAAAGTATCTAGGCATCACCTCTTGGTGATTACGCCAATTAAATTAAATTTTAAACTTAATTTTGCCATACATAATAAGTTGGGGAAAAAGTTTCTTCGCATTTTTTAAGAAAATTCAAAACCATTTTTTAATATAGTTTATTTATGATGACGTGTCCCTGGAATTTTGTTTATTTTCCTTTATTAGGAGTAAAAAAGGGATAAAGGTTTTATTTAGCTTGCCCTTATGTTACTTTGTTTGTTTGGGTCAAATCTAGTAATTTAAATTTGACCCTCTTCCTGTTGACGGATTGAGCAGAAATTTTGCATGCATGTGTAAATCGGATGACAATGCAAAATTATTATGACATGGAGCTGATCTGATGATGGAACCGGAAAGTGGCCATAGGAACTCGGTAGTTAAACGACACAACCCCATCGAGTTTGGACTCATTTGATCCGTCTTGACAAGTGCTTTGGTGCTAGATGGTAACCTGGGTCTGAAGATGGAGTTGGAAGATGGCCATAGGAACTCGGTAATTCTAATTAAACGAAACAACCCCATCGATTTATTCGTCTTGACGTATTATTCGTCTTGACGAGTACTTTGGTGCTAGATGGTTACCAGGGTCTGATAATGGAGCTGAAAGATGGCCTTATGAACTCGGGAAAATAAGTTCGTTCGTTCGTTCCGTTTGTTATGAATGTGGATTCTGTCTTTGATTAGATGGATTAGATGGATGACCCAATGCCAAGGAGAGCACGTGCCGAGGGCTGGATGGTATGCGGGTGTATAAACATGTCGTTCAAAAATACTAAGAAGTTAAAATTACAATTAAAAAAAAAATCTTTTTAAAAACAAGCTTTTATTACTTGTTAATAAAAAAGAATTAAAAAGTTAAAAATAATTTAATTTAAAAATCTTTGCGTTTTCATGACAAACCCAATTTTTTTATAAATTAAAGCGTGCTACATTGTGATTGTAAAAGAAAAATAATGAAGGTGTACTAAGCAAAATTTTAATGTTCTTTCATTGTTCCATTCCATCAAAATGTAACACGCTTTTATAAAAAATTGGGTCTGTGATAAAAACGCAAAGATATTTAAATTAAATTATTTTTAACTTTTTAGTTCTTCTTCGTTTGGTATTAAAAACCAAGTAATAAAAGCTTGATTTTAAAAGTTTTTTTTGTTTTAATTTTTAAAGTAATAACTATCAAAATATATTATTTAAATTGATATTTAGATTATTAAAAAAAAATAAAGAATTACGTGTTTTAGCATTTTCCGAAAAACATCCCCTCAAAAGGTGAAATAGGGGAGCAAAGCCGCTACCAAATACTAGTCGTCTCTTTAAATAAGAAGTTGAAATTTCATCAGTTTCCTCACACAGAAGAAAGAAGTCTAACAATATTAGAAATAAACAAGCAAGTGACGATTACTGGTGTTTCAACTTACGTAAGTCACAACTTCGTGTGGAGATGCGCGCGCGCCCCTCCGCGAACGGTAACAAACGAAGCTTGTTATTGTTAACGCTATCACGAGCAAAGCGCCGCATGCAAGCCCGCCCGCCAATAGCGGCAGCGACCCTGCAAATATTAATAAAAGTAAAGTAAATATCCTATGACAGTCCCAATACTGGACAAAGGTCATCATCATCATCATCATCCACCTCTGTGGTCTAGTGGTTAAGGCCATCGGTTTAGTGTTCGATTCCCAGCGGTACATGATTGTGTACTCGGTTTGGTTGGTGGTAGGGCTTGTTGGTCCGCCTGGCTAGCTACCACCATCTTATCTTAACATGTCGCCATAACATCAATGTTTATAGCATTGTTATATTCCGGCAGCTAGAGATAAGATAGCCGTGCCTCCCCAAGCACCGTTTACAACCTCAATTTACCAGCTCATTTAGAACTTAAGGTCTTTTTAAAAACGTACAAGACTGTCAAAAGATGCTTTTATATTTGTAAGAGATATATTTGAGTTATTATACAGCTCGAGCTGTATAATATTAGTATTAAAGAATCCGCGTAAGCTTAAGGTGTTACAACAGAAAATCAAAACTCTACTGTACAACTTTTAGCATTTTGTGAAACCTTAAGCCAGCTTTATCGTTAAAGCTGTATATAGGCTGGTTTTTGTATGTGATCGATCACTTACTCACTACTGCAAGTATCGAGTGATACCATAATAACACTTAGTTATTATGGTATCACTCGATACTTGTTTCTGTACAATGGAGTATGCGATCTGATTTATAGAACTCAATCTTATAGCATAATTAGGCACTCTTGTTTTTTTACTACTGTCTACAAGAGTGCTTTAAAACTAAAAAAAGGAAACTACATCAATAGTACAGCTTTAGCCCACTTTACTGACATAGTCGTTCTACTTTAAATAAAACTACTTTATAAAATAAAACTCAGGGATTATCAATTCTTACACGGATCTCTAAAGAGAATAATAATTTATCTACCCAAAATTATACAGCCTAAATAATAAAAACCACACTAATAAAGCTGGTTAAAAACCAAGAGCTGTATTATGCAATTCATATCCGCCGTAGTACAGCTAGTAAGACTTTAGTACCCTCCAAATATCGTCTAAGTTGTATAACAAAATGTCGCCATTTTAGAACGAATGAAAAAATATTCATATAGTGTAATAATTAAACCAATGATTGTTAATAGCTTGAACCGTTTCAGGATTATCAGGTAAAATAATGATCGCTGTGTCATTTTAAATATAGCTTATATTATAACCTCAAAAACAAACACTACGAAAATTATTAAAGACTGGTAAGTACCCGTCTTAAATAACACGAGCATATAAAAAGCATTACCGCCGTCAAAAAAAAAAACGAATCGTGAAGAAAGACGATTTGTCAAAAAACACGAATCGTCCTCGTGTGAACGCGCTCTAACCCGATCGGAGCACTTCGGAGAATCTAGTAGGGCACGGGAGCACGCACTAGTGCGTGGTGCCGTTCCCTCTAGAAACCTCCGAAGGTGATTCGTTTCACACGGCTTGTGGAACCCTCTAAGTTTCTCGCCGCCCCCAAACAAGCCCGGTGAAGCTGAAAATGGCGTCTGAGGCAACCAGCGAGCTCGCTCCAAAATAAAATCTATTTATGTGATTGGTGCCATGCCATTACCTTAAATATAGCTTGTCTAATTCTTAACTGGTCTTCAATATTTTTGTAAAAAAATTAAGATCGGATGTTGATGACGTAGTTGTGGACATTTAATAAGGCCCCTCGCCCACGGCGACTTTTTGTAGCGATGCAGTAGCGATGCTGTCGCGCGTTCGCATCGATACAATCGTGATGCGGTCGCTAGCTGTTTGCCCTCGCCCACATAACCGCGATTCAGTCGCGATGCAAACGCTCGGATCTCCACTCACGCGCCACCCTCCCTCCGTTCTCTCCCCGATGTCGTCCGACACGGTCGCGCGTTTGCATCGATACAGTCGCGATGCTGTAGCGCGTATATAGTAGCGCGTTGGCATCGCTTCTGTAGCGCGTTGCAAATGCGACTAACGCGCGTTAGTAGCAGCTGTTAGTAGCGATGCAGTCGCGCGTTTCGCAAACGCGCGACTGCATCGCTACAAAAGTCACCGTGGGCGAGGGCCCTAAGGCTCCCTTGGCTTACAAAGTAAGAGTAGATAGTGTTGATTAATAATGGCGGAATGGACAGAGCCACGTTAGTATAGTTGGTAGTGCACCTGACCCGGCATGTCAATAGGGCTCTGAATCCCACACGTAAAAAAAATTTCAACCCTTTTTACAATGTACACATTGTAAAAAGGGTTGAAATTTTTTTTTTTGAAGAATTACAATTCTTTATAGTTGCCTGGATGTTTCTGGATTATACACCTACTAGTGGCCGCTCGCGGTTTCATCCGCGTGGTTCCCGTTCCCGTGGGAATATCGGGATAAAAAGTATCCTATGTGTTATTCCCGGTTATAAACTATCTGTATGCCGAATTTCATCCAAATCCATATAGTAGTTTTTACGTGAAAGAGTAACAAACATCCAAACAAACTTTCGCGTTTATAATGTTAAGTCTTTAATCGCCGGTCTCTGGTCACCGGTGACCGACAAACAATAAATGTTCTATTGTGTCTGGTTTTGCGGCAGTCAACGTGTTAATAGGATTTAAATATTACCAATCATCTTGTATACCCAGAAGTGTGAGTCCTTGTGTGGTGCCGGGGATAAAAAATTGCACCACCCCATCTCCTCGCTTCATTCGCATATAGGCAACTTCCCCGTGGGTGTCGTAAAAGCCGACTGAGTGACCATTCCAGAGGATGGGCAGCAGCATCTCTCTGACGTTAAGTCTCAACTTACTGCGATCGCCAACCCACCTGCCAAGCGTGGCGATTATTGCAAATACCCTCATGTAGCCTTGGGGGAGGCCTTTGTCCAGCAGTGGACGTCTTTTGGCTGAGATGATGATGATGACCCAGAAGTGGGTGCTCATGAGCTGAAATTATGATGATAATGATGATGAAATAAAAAATTGGTATATTACCGTTGCCACTGTCTTCTTCAACCACTTCGTCACTTACTCCGACTGCATCTGAATAATAACAATAAAAAAAGATATTTATTTTCTTAAGAAAAAAAAAAAGTATTTTTTTTATTAATTATCACAAAAATGTTTCTTTTTTATTTTATTTTTTATTTTTTAAACGAGGGAGGTTGACTCCGTTATGCTCGTAACACATTCACGATCGTATTTTTTTTTTAATAATTAGCACGGCAAATGACTTCACTTCGCCTGATGTAAAGTGGAAATGGAGTCCAGACGCGAAGACAACTGGTGCAGCGTGGCGACGCAGCATCAGTCCCCCTCACCCTGCCAGCCCACAAGATGCCTTCACGCCTCGTTTGAAGGACCCCATGTCATAGGAAGGAGGGAAAACGTGTGCTGGTAGACTATTCCATGTTTTGGAAGTGCGACAAAGAAACGAGCCACCAGATTTTGGACAATGTAGAAATTGAAATCAGTGCCTAATTTTTTTTTATTATTTACGAGTAAGCACAGTGCCTTGATCTCAGCTGATGTTAAGTGATTTTAAGGCCAATTGAGGGAAGCTCACTTCACCCGGGATCCTCAACTAGTGAGGTACTGGCTATCTTATCTCTAGCTGCCGGAACACAACAAATAAGAAAGTGGTAGCTAGCCAGGCGGACTAACAAGCCCTACCACCAACCAAACCGAGTACACAAACATTGTACCCCCCGCTGGGAATCGAACTTGGGACCTCTGGGTCTAAACCTTCATGTCACCTTCAGTCACGCGCGCGCATTCAACCGTGCCGTGCGTGTCACCGATTGCGAGGTTTCGATATCCGCAAAAATGTCGTGTACCGTGAAGTGCATTAGTTGCAATATCGTTATTGATGAACTCTTGTGTTACATACAGAATAAAATATCTATATGTGATGAAGAAAGTCTGGTGAAAATATGTACGTCGACCTATACGACGGAACAAATACAGAAGTCACATACGTTATTATTTGAGTCCGTCGCTTCCAAGGAGATAAGAAAAATCGCAAGGAAAGGAAAAAAGAAGGAGGACCGTTTACTGTACGACATCCTTCACCTCTTCAAAGTGACAGATCCAGACATGCTTCCAGTTTTTGTAGCTCGAGAACTCGAGAAACTGCCACCCATTACCTTTGATCATCTGGATGTGTCCAAGCTATTAAAGGATTTAGTGCTGGTACAGGAGGACATTAAGACAATAAAAACAACGTATGCTACTGTTGAGCAACTGGAAAATATAAGAAAAGAGTGTTTTATTCTGAAAAACACCGAGTCACCCCCGTTCTCAGCAGTTAAAATAAATATGAAAAGAGGTGCGTTCATTGATAGCGGCCCTGTTGGTTTGTCCCATTTTGATGAATCTATTATAAGTGATCACGAGGACAGGTCTAACTGTGATATTTCGACTCTGAACAACAATAAAAATAGTCTGCAATTTCGAAGCCTGGTTTATAATCACAATAAGGGTAGCGGCAATCCGTCTGCGCAAGCAACATTTTATGCAACGGGCGGCGGCGAGACGGCTAGTGCTAGCGATAACGCAGCGCGCAGTGAGTCATCGCAAGTACATACCGACCGGCCGACCATCGCGGGCCGAAGCGATAGAAAAACGGATTATCAACCATATGCGACAGTCGTAAAGTCTAACAATGAGTGGACAGTTGTACAAAAGAAGGGAAGAAAGTCAAAAAACCGTATTGAAGGGAAGAAAGGAACGGTTATGGTTGAGGTCGATGAGATGTTTAGAGCAGCGGAGAGAAGAATACCTCTTTTTATTACGAATGTGCATAAAAACACATCTGAATCGGACATAGCTCGATACATTTGCAAGATGACTCAGGAAACAGTGACGTTGGAAAAGATATCTATCAAGCGTGAATGTGACTACAACGCCTATAAATTTTTCGTAGCACAAAACAAGCTTTCACTGTTTTTAGATGAGAAAATATGGCCACAGGGAATAATCTTTCGTCGTTTTATTAATTTTAAAATGAGACGTGAGAATACTGTTAACAGAAATGGCCCTTCAGAATCGTTAAATGGATAGCAAAAATACATTTAAATTACTTACATTTAACTGTAAGAACGTTAAGCGTTCCATGGACAACATACGTGATCTGTGCAAAACGACCGATATCATAGCGTTGCAAGAGACATGGTTATACACAGAAGAGGTCCCATTTCTTAACTCAATAAGTCCTGAGTTCAGCGCTACCGGGGTGTCGGCGATGGACGCGCGGATGGGTGTGCGGCGCGGGAGGCCGTACGGCGGCATAGCGCTCCTCTGGCGGCATAGTGTCTTTAGCAATGTGACCGTTATTGATTGTAACAACTCGCGTATTTGTGCGATAAAAATAGTGCTAAATGAGAAATCGTTTTTAGTGATGTGCGTGTACATGCCAACGGATGAACCAGTTAACCTAGTGGATTGTACGGATTTACTTAGTTCGGTGAGTTCTATTGTAGACAGTTGCAACATAGATTGTGTTTACATGTTGGGAAACTATAATGTCCATCCTCATAAGCCATTTTGTAACGAATTAATAAACTTTTGTACAGATCAACAATGGTCGTGCATTGATATTGAAATGTTAGGCATAACATCTAATACCTACACATTTGTAAGCGATGTACACGGTTCCACGTCATGGCTTGATCACTGTTTAGTAACTAAAGCGGCGGCCAACACGGTACAGAATGTATATGTGGTCCACGATGTGTTTTGGTCAGATCACCTACCGTTAGTTTTAGAGTGTCAATTGAATGTTATTTTGCCAGTAAAAGTACCTAGTAATATTTGTCACAATAGGGTCGTTTGGGGAGAAAGAACACCCGAGCAAATAAATTTGTATCAACTAGAATGTCACAAAAGACTAAGAGCCATTGACTTTCCATGTGAACTTCGCAACTGTAGTGGTAAAATGTGTCATAAAAGTAGCCAAAAAACTGTCATAGATAGACTTTATAGAGATGTCGTTGCTGCACTTGTCGCATCCTCTGAAGTTGGACGTACGTTTATCAAACCAAAAAGAAAGATTATTGTTGGTTGGAACAAACATGTCGCTGAGGCGCACAGGGAGGCTAGGCGCTGGTTTAATTGGTGGATATGGTGCGGCAAACCTTCTTCCGGTACTATTTATGATGAAATGTGCAGAACTAGGAGAATTTTCAAATCTCGTTTGAAGTGGTGCCAAAATCACGAAAATCAAATTAAAATGGATATTTTGGCCTCTCACCATTCTAGAAACGACTTTCGTTCTTTTTGGAAACACACCAATAAACTTCAATGTAAGCCTGGTCTTCCCGTGAGCGTTAGTGGTGTGAGTGAACCTGAGGAAATAGCAAATCTATTTGTAGATCACTTTGAAGTTAAATCACCACTTGGACCCTCACACTCGATGCTGGAGGTTGGGCCCGGAGCGGATAGGGGGATAATATTTACAGTTAAAGATATAAGAGGTATAATAAAATCAATGTCTAAAGGTAAATCCCCTGGCCACGACGGGCTCAGCATTGAACATCTTAAATTTGCGGGTACACACCTGCCTCGCGTGTTGTACATGTTATTTAATTTTTGCGTGGATCACAGTTATATGCCTGTAGATATGTTGCGTACAGTAGTCGTACCTATAGCTAAGAATAAAACGGGCGACCTTTCAGATAGGAACAACTATAGGCCAATATCGTTAGCAACTGTGATTTCGAAGGTGTTCGATAGTGTGCTTAATACACAGTTGAATAGATATGTGAAACCCCATGATAACCAATTTGGGTTCAGACCAGGTTTATCGACAGAAAGCGCTATACTGTGTGTTAAGCACGCTATAGAGTACTATACACAGCGCAATACGCCTGTATTTTCCTGTTTTTTAGACCTGTCTAGGGCTTTTGACCTGGTTTCCTACGACCTGTTGTGGAGAAAGCTTGAAAAAGCCGGACTACCAGTGGAGCTCATAAATATCTTAAAGTATTGGTACGGAAATCAGGTCAATAATGTAAGATGGGATGGAGCACTGTCAAGACCATACGGGCTAGAGTGCGGAGTAAGGCAGGGGGGACTGAGCTCGCCCACCCTCTTTAATCTATACATTAATGAGCTTATAGTCGAGCTCAGCAGTGCCAGGGTCGGTTGTTACATAGACGGGGTCAGCGTTAACAACATAAGTTACGCGGACGATATGGTGCTGCTGAGTGCGTCTATCTGCGGGCTAAGGAAGCTTGTTAATATTTGTGAAAAGTACGCCGACGCTCATGGCTTGGCTTATAATGTAACTAAAAGTCAAATAATGGTCTTTGAGGCCGGGAGTAAGCGGATGGACAGGGTACCGCCTATTATGCTTAATAAATGTGAGCTGAAAAGAGCGTATATGTTTAAATACCTTGGACATTTGTTGACTCCTGACCTTAAGGACGATGAAGATATAGATAGGGAGCGGAGGGCGTTATCAGTAAGAGCGAACATGTTGGCCCGCCGGTTTACACGATGTTCGCGTGAAGTAAAAATCACATTATTCCGAGCTTTTTGTACATCTTTTTACACGTGCAGCTTGTGGGCCAACTATACTCAGAAGGCTTACCACGCCCTCCGAGTCCAATACAATAATGCCTTCAGGGTGCTCTTGGGATTGCCTCGCTACTGCAGTGCATCAGGAATGTTCGCAGAGGCCTACGTTGATTGCTTTTACGCAACTATGCGCAAAAGATGCGCGTCCCTGGTGCGCAGGGTGCGAGGGAGTACCAACAGCATCTTGGACATGATTGCGAGCAGACTAGACTGCTCGTTTGTCAAGCGTTGCTGTGCCATATCAAGTGGCATAGCATTCAAATATAAATAAATATAAATATAATTAAATGTATCGATACTAACATAGTTCTAAGTGCCATTGTTACTAACAAAAATGAGTTGTAATTATTACTTGAAAAAAAAAAAATAAATAAATAAATAATAATAATAAACCGGTGGTCTTAACCGCTAGACCACAGAGGCGGTTGAAATTTATAATTTATAATTTACCTGATGTAAATTTGCAAATTTAGATTTTTTTACATGTTGCTGTTTTTTTTTTTTTTTTTTAGTTGATGGTTTCGTATGATTAGCACATTTAGCCAGTGTCAAAGTAATTTTTCGTACAAGTAATACATAAATAAACAATATTTCCATAAATGATGATGAATGATATTAGAAATGGGAAGTGTGAAATGATATACCCCCCAACCCCTCGAGTATCTCAGTAAAGATGTGGGGCTTTACTAAGTCCTCACGCGAGCTTCTTGAGAGAATTTGAAAAGTGACGTTGCACTGTTTTGTTTCATTTGCCAACACTTATGCACACTCACGAACACTTAACGGTTAATAAATTAATAATCCACCATTATTTCACATTAATTTTCGACATAACACAAATTTTGGAAAATAAAACAAAACCGCAGACATGACGCTTCACTTTCCCGCCAAGAAGTTCTGCTGTTGTTGTTAGTCTTTGAATATTGTTGTTTTTTTTCTAAAAGTCATTCTAAAATAGAAAGGGCGTTCTCCAAAATTTTAAGACGTAAAAGAAAGGGAGATAGGAAATGCCACTTGTTGCCGGTTCTTCTCAGTATAAGGTGTCCCGCCCTGTGTGGACTTACGAACCGATGGCATAGTGGCTTTAGTACGGTCGCCCAAAAAATTGGTTTACCACCCTAAAGTTTAATGTCGCATGGCAGATTCATAGGCGATAAAGATTAGTTTCGCTTGCAGATCGATCTGACAACTTCTATTGCCATCTTTATTTGATTAGATTACTGTTTGTTTTGACAAAATGTCAATTGTCAGTTTTCTTTTTATCAAATAGAATTTGGTTGTCTAATATAAATAGTTTTTATTACTTTTGTTTAGAAAATTTATATTTTCTTTAAAGTAATTAATGTCTTATCCATTTGTTATAAAGATTAAAATGTCATGCACTTATAAGTGACCTACGACGTATGAATACAGCAGGGCCTCGATAATCCGTACCACAGCTAGTCCGAACGCCTCTATAATCCGAACGACCCCTGCGCAACCGCCTTTTTCTCACAATTTCTGTCTCGCAGTGCCACGCAGTGCGTTTTAGGAATACCTACGTGTATTAACACGTATCGCTATTTCCTCCGCCGCGTTCCGTTCCGCCATTTTATTGTATGGGCGTCTTAAATTTGCGTATATTTGTACCATGGCTTCAACATTGATGAAAGGAAACACGTAACTTTGCCCGAAAATGCCTTTCAAAATGTCTACATTCTACAATCCGAACGCTTCGTGCATTCGAACAGGGTATACATTTTCGGCGTTCGGATTATCGAGGCCCTGCTGTACTTATCAATTAGGTTTACGTCATTATTATGCATCTCTTTCAGTGATATCTGGTATGAACGTTGTTGTAATTTTCAATGACTAGAAAACTAAATCAAAACTGGTACACCACTTTCTTGGGCCACTGTACAAGCAGAGCTTAATTTATTGTAGCCTAAACAAAATAAAACTTTTTTTTGGTAGGTACTTGGAAAAAAGTTAGACAGGACACTGATACTGGACAATTGTCTACGATTGCTGAAGTTAAACAACTGTCCCAAAGCCCGATCTTCAGATCGGTGACCAAAGCTATAAATATGTTTAGTTTTGTTTAAAATGTTTAATTTTATTTTTATTTAATATAAGTAATTAGAGCTCTCATATATTAAACTTTATGTACCTACCTACCACCTGTAACTTATGACATGCATTAAACGAATTTGAATTTGAATTTGAAAAAGCTGTATCATCTCTCCCTCGTCCGTGCTTCGTCAACAACAACCACCGTCCCGTACTGTAGTTTATGGTCCGTTCTCCCTGTGGCATTTCCATTCATAGGGGAGGCTCGTGTCCCAGCAGTGGGCACACACAATTAGCTAGCGAGAGAGAGAGAGAGAGAGAGAGAGAGAGAGAGAGAGAGAGAGAGTCCAAAGTACCAGGCTATCATAACCCACAAGGAGAAAAAAAGAAACATGACACGAGAAAAACTGAATCTCTGGGGAGAGGCCGTGAGGTGGTACTAGGCTAACATGAGTTATAAGGAGTTACGCACTGGGCCTGCGTGGTAGTTTATGGTCCGTTCTCCCTGTGGCATTTCCATCTATAGGGGAGGCTCGTGTCCCAGCATTGGGCACATACAATTAGCTAGCGAGAGAGAGAGAGTCCAAAGTACCAGGCTATCATAACCCACAAGGAGAAAAGAAGAAACATGACACAAGGAGAAATGAATCTCTGGGGTGAGGCCGTGTGGTACCAGGCTAACATAAGTTATAGTTATAAGGAGTAACGCACTGGGCATGCGTGGTGGTTTATGGTCCGTTCTCCCTGTGGCATTTCCATCCATAGGGGAGGCTCGTGTCCCAGCATTGGGCACATACAATTAGCTAGCGAGAGAGAGAGAGAGAGTCCAAAGTACCAGGCTATCATAACCCACAAGGAGAAAAGAAGAAACATGACACAAGGAGAAATGAATCTCTGCGGTGAGGCCGTGTGGTACCAGGCTAACATGAGTTATAGTTATAAGGAGTAACGCACTGGGCATGCGTGGTGGTTTATGGCCCGTTCTTCTTGAGGCGTTTCCATCCACAGGGGAGGCTTACCCCAGCAGTAAAGACGAGCTGATGATGGTGGTGGTATGATGAATACAACTAATTACCCAATGCTTTTGGTTTTTTCTCCATAACAAAATGAATGATACTTAAAATCTTCCGTTCTATAATCTGGAGTCTAGCAGAAAGTGACACGTTATGGTATGCCACACAAAACCGTTTTGTATCATTGTGTTGGTCAGTCATTTTTATTGTCATTGTGCTTTCGTTCAGTTCATTATGATTATCAACCAGTTTCACATCGTTGTCTTCTGAAAACAATTAAATTGCGGGTAAATATAGTACCTAGGTAAAATTTATTTTCATAAAAATATTGATTTAAAAAAATGCTAAATCAACGTAGACGATGTTGCGGGACAAGTGCTAGTTAATATAGGAACAAGGGAAATAGGAAAATAGGGCATGTGGAGAGGAAACGGAGACAATGCATCACCTACAGAGTGTGTGACTGCCTTACTCTTTGGCTAGGAAAAGAATGGGACTCCTGGGGTCGGACTATCCGAAACCGGAGGACTTCAGGCTCTTCGCTCTTAAGGACGTTGCCAAGCTTATGGCATCTATCTTTACAGAGGAAGAAGAGTGAAAGGATTAGGTTGCACAAAAGATCCCGATGGGGCAAAGTGTTACTGCGAGACGGAAACCTTGGCAGGCCCCACTAAGATAAGGTAATGTAGAAAATAAAAACAGTCGACCACTGCATGTCGAACAGCGCCGGCCCTAGGCATAATATCTTATGACTGAAGGTAAGGTAAGCTTCATACAAACGCGGTCGAGCAACGCACGCATAGATAGACAAACTCTTACGGACACTGAATCTCGTGACAGCTGCGCTCGACTGTTCCAAGCTGTTCCGAGACACAATACACATAATAATATACAGTAGTTTAACTGGGCCGTATTCTTAAGTTAAATACCTACGGCTAGGCGGAGCGCTAGGGTTGGCGCCTACAAAAATAAAGCAGGCGTGTGTAGATATGTATTGTAAGCACCTGGGGAGTTTTAGGTTCAGGAATAAAACATAATGTACATAAATAACATTTAATAACATATTTATTTATTAATTACATTATTTTTATAAGTTTGTAACAGAAAAGTGTTTCAGCAGGAAAATCAAAAAATTACGTTGTTGGTTTTGTCACTGTTGTGTTTAGGCATCCGTAAACGCCGCCATTATAACCACGTTATTAAAAAAAGGCGCGCGGGCGGACAGCGCGCGAGCAGAGCGGCGCGACGACGCGACACAACCGACAGTTCACTCGACCAGTCTCGACGGCGCGCGGCGTGGCACTGCGGAGTTTTGCCATTTCCAAAATAGCTTAGCGGCCGTGTAAACGACGTGCGCTTAGTATAAAGTCGAACTACTGTATATTATGTGTATTGTGTCCGAGATCATTCTGGGGTCGTGTGAGAGGTCGTCTATGCGTGCGTTGCTCGACCGCGTTTGTATGAAGCTTACCTTATAGGTGCCTAATGCGAGTTTCACTGGCCATTGGATCATTGTCCCTATCTACTGCCCTGATAGGTAGGATATGGCAGCTGGATCTACGGGTCAAGTAACTCTACGGGTAGGTAACTCTTCTCGTATGTCGCCAGGAGGCGCTGCTTCAATGCCATACTAATATTCGTTTACGTAATCGAATGAATACGGTAGTAAACAAAACTCATACTAGCCACCCTAAGCGCAGTTGTTGCCCCGATCCGGACCCCTCGGAGAATCTATTAGGGCACGGGCAAGGGCAGATTTAGGGGGGGGGGGGGCACAGGGGTACGTGCCCCCCCCAGACGTATTTTTGTGTACTGTGGAGATTCCAGCAAAAGTACATACTTAGAAGCAAATTAAATTATGAGAGTTGTCAAAATATATTAATAAAATAACAGAAGGAACATGAATGCAACTTTTTGCCCGTCCGCCCCTTGTGCCCCTCCCAGAAAAAAATCCTGGATCCGCCCTTGGGCACGGGGACACGCACTAGTGCGTGATGCCGTTCCTTCTAGAAAACCTTCGAAGGTGATTCGTTTCACACGGCTTGAGGAACGCTTAAGTTTCTCGCCCAAACAAGCCCAGTGAAGCTGAAAATGCCGTTTGAGGCAACCAGCAATCTTTCTCCATAAAAAAAGCGTTTTTTGAAGCTTACCTACCGTTTGCAGTTACCTTATTTCTTGAATCGTGACACTACTTACCTCTCAACTCCAGCCACCTGTATCGAATGTACTGTCCACCGTTACAATTATACTTTAAAATCTGGTTGTTTTGATAGTACGTTATATTGGGCACCTCAGTTTGTAGCATCGTGTGGTCATCTAAAACAAGAATACAAATAAATAAATTACGTTGCCTCGGTGGCTTAGTGGTAAAGCGCTCAGACCGATACCCGAAGGTACTGTTCGGTTTCCAGCCCCCTGACTATGAGCTCTTATAGCAGTATTATTGCAGTTGTGGAAAAGAGACGCGAGTATATTCGCCGCTACACGCGTCTCGTTTTCACAACTGCAATAATAATGCTCTAAGAGCTCATGGTTACCCCCCAGGTCGGTCAAAGTGTGTTTCGGATTTCAATTGTTTTCTCAAGGTTACGCGAACACTACACATTGAAATGAAACTACTTACTTTTACGGGTCTACTCGCGTTTATTTTACACATTACTTTGATTGAATGTTTGTGAATGACTCCTGACGTTTGGAACCCTTTGCAGGGTCCGTGGTCACAGGGAGACAGAGGTGTTGGTCTTTTATTAGTTATCTTGAATCCCCTATTTTATTTAATCACGTGCGTTCCGTTTCACGCCAGGTTCGATACGTCAGTATAAACATTTAATTCAAGTAATCTGTCAAATAAATGAGAGTAAGGGTGACTTTTTGTAGCGATGCGCGTTTATTGCTACTTACGCGCGTTATTCGCATTTGCAACGCGCTACAGAAGCGATGCGAACGCGCTACTACGCGCTACAGCATCGCGACTGTATCGATGCAAACGCGCGACCGTGTCGGACGACATCGAGGAGAGAACGGAGGGAGGGTGGCGCGTGAGTGGAGAACCGAGCATCAGTGTAATCTATGCATGCATAAGACAACATGACTAATGTTGCCTCAACGGAGTCCATCTTGAACTGTAGCGATCGCAGGGATTTTTGTGCCGTTACTGAATCGCGTTTGCATCGCGACTGAATCGCGTTTGCATCGCGACTGAATCGTGGTTATGTGGGCGAGCTATTTATTTATTTATTCATTTATTGCACATGTAGCTACAACATTAGACTTAGGGCAAAAATCTTAGTAATAGGTACATGGACCCTGTTTATAGGGTGTTGCAAATCTGGTCGTTTACATAGGTGGGCGCTTAGTTATTTTTTTTAAAACAAATTATATTACATTCAGTCATGATAATTCGAGCAAGTTTAGCGCACATTGCATCTATACATATAATAAGAACGTAGGATTAAAAAAATCTGTAATTGCAAGATATAAAAAAAAAATTTACACAGGTTGCCTTAAAATCACTTACGGAACACGATAGAATAGTTTAAAAAAAAATTGTTTGTTTGTTTGTTTGTTTGTTTGTTTGTTTGTTTGTTTGTTTGTTTGTTTGTTTGTTTGTTTGTTTGTTTGTTTGTTTGTTTGTTTGTTTGTTTGTTTGTTTGTTTGTTTGTTTGTTTGTTTGTTTGTTTGTTTGTTTGTTTGTTTGTTTGTTTGTTTGAACCCTATAAACTCGAGAACTACTGAACGGATTTTGATCCGGTTTTTACCAAAATGCTAAGAAAAATCCGGAGAATAATATAGGCTACATAAATACTCGAAAAATACAGGGTGTCTCATTTAAATCGGTCAGTATGGGAAAGTCTGAAACTCAAAGACATACGAAGATCTGTCCTTAGGAACCATGTCATCGATTTTAATAAGAAGAAAAACTGCATTCATACATTTTAAAAAACCTGTACTCAGCTCGGGAATCGAACCCAGTTGTTTTGAAAAAAGTAAACTTATACTATTTCTATTTAGATATCGATTGTGTAGGTCTTAAGCAGTAAATGGCTCTTTGAAACATGATGTCTAAAATGAATAAAATGCATTGTTTTCATGTACTTTAATTTATTTTAGTAGGTGTCCGAAGTAACCACCGTTACATTCAACAAGTTCAGGCATGTAAAATTGTCTCTATGGTTGTTTGTACCTCTTTGCTGGTTTTGTAATTGTAAGATCGTTACCTAAACGTGTTGAATATTGTATTGTAAAAAACGGTGGTCACTTCGAACATCTTCTAAAATAAATAAAAGTATGTGAAAACAAAGCATTTTATTTATTTTAGACATCATGTTTCAAAGAGCCATTTACTGCTTAAGACCTACACAATCGATATCTAAATAGAAATAGTGTAAGTTTATTTTTTTCAAAACAACCGGGTTCGATTCCCGAGCTGAGTACAGGTTTTTTTTAAATATATGAATGCAGTTTTTCTTCTTATTAAAATCGATGACATGGTTCCTAAGAACAGATCTTCGTATGTTTTATAGTTTCAGACTTTCCCATACTGACCGATTGAAATGAGACACCCTGTATAATAAGAACGTAGGGATAAAAAAATCTGTGATTGCAAGATATAAAAAAAAATACTTTAAAATCACTTATGGAACACGATAGAATAGTTTAAAAAGAAATTGTTTGTTTGTTTGTTTGTGTATTTGTTTGTTTGAACACGATAAACTCGAGAACTACTGAACGGATTTTGATCCGGTTTTACCGAAATGCTAAGAAAATTCCGGAGAATAACATAGGCTACATAAATACTCGAAAATTGTTAAATTTTGATTTGGTCTAAACTGGGATTTAATCCTTGGTTGCTTGGCAACTGTTGTTTATTATGTAACATAGGGGATTTTTTTTAATGAGTTTTACGGCTCTGGCATTTGATGCTCTGGCTCTCTATTGCTATCGTGTTTTACGGCTCTGGGTTCTTTGCCCTTTTGAGCCTGTCATTGATAGTAGTTGCCATGAGAATACCGATTTTGATGCGGTTATCACCAAAATGCTTAGAAAATTTCGGAGAATAACATACAAATCGAAAAATGTTAAACAAATTTTGATATACGTATTTACGCGACCAACTGTTAGATAGGTTCGTTGAGTTATTATTTTAGAAAAGTTTTGTTACTCTCTAAGGTTACCTACCCTTTATAAATCTGTGAGGCACCTAAGCGAACATTAGCACCGCAGTAGTAAAGCGACGGAAAATAAAAACAAGCTCGAAATCACGCACATCATTAAACTTGGCTGTACATAGGTACACCTTTTATTTCATTTTCCAAAATAACCAATAATAATATGGCTATTTAGTCGCGCCTGCGCGCGGCACTTATTGCAGTTTTCTAATACACAGAAATGTTAAAAGTTAAAACATTACCTATATTTGGCGGTATAAACCTCTGTGTCGTTGCCCAAAACAATGTCTCTTTTTTTAGTTATGCATAGAAATGTTACCTACTCATTAAATTTGGCTGTATAAAACTTTGTATCATTGCCCAAAATCATGTCTCTATTTTTTTAAATGTTGCACATAGAAGATATCTTGAATTACATAGCTTGGCTGTATAAACCTTTGGGTCGTTGCCCAAAATACTTAATGTTATTTTTTTAAATCTATTTGGTGAAAAAACGCGAGAACAGGAAAATTTAAAAAAAATTGGCGCTCAAATTTTGAAACGAACAGAAGAAAATTTTGATGTTTTGCAATGCATTATGTACTCAGAACAATTACTAATTACTTTAGTTATTATTCTGAGATTAAGTAACTATTTCTGTTTTGTTAATAATTTTCAAATTATATTAATTATTCATTGTGTAAAAGTTTTTTAAAACATTTATGCAGGTACGTTAAATATTTCAGTACTGATTCAGTTCTTATTAATTTTCAAATAAGATTTATTCATTGTGTAAAAGTTTTATGAAACATTTGATGCAGGTAAGTTAAACACTTATTTCAGTACTTATTTTACATGTAAGCGGTTTCTTACTTTGGTTTCTTAACATGTTTATAGGATAAATCTGTGTTCAATGATACAATATAAGTAAGTAAGTACTTATCATAACAATTTTAATATCATAAAACCTATAAAGAATGAATTTTGTACATACTTCTAGATTACAGAAAAATGGTTTTTCCATTCTTCTATCGCATAAGACGATGGCTACCTCTGGTAATACCTCTGGTGGTATCAGAGTTGCAAAAATTTTTAAATTGGCAGGGTACAACTGTATTAGAGGCACGGACTTCAGATTTTTTTTTATTAGAGGTAACTTCTTTTTGTGTCCTGTGATCTGCCTCTAAAAAGCTACCTACCTAACAAGATGCCACGAAGAAGTTCAAATTTATCGCAAGTATGTAACATAAAATACTATACTGTATTACCTAATAGACAATAATATAATTTATAACAGTTCTCAATTTATTGATATTTTGTATCTACGAATAAGAACATAGTTGGTAAATAGTTTTTTGTGCCTTCTGGCCGACAACCAATAATCCTGGACCGCTACCTGCTACTCGATATCCAGCTTCGGTGGACAAGGCAAAAAAAAATTTGAAGTCCGTGGTTGGACAGTATAACAGTAGAGACATCTTAGCTAAGATACACCAGTGCCTAGGACGACTCCGGACGAGTTCCTGAGCTGTAAAATACCAATTTTATTACATATAATTGAGCGTCAGTAAACCCATTTCAGGTTTGTATGACGTAGCAAATACGCGCAACCTACCGAGAAACGGTGTTGTATACTGAATGTATGTGGCGGGATAATTAAAACGGGAAACTGAGTGAGAATCTGTATGAACGGGACGATTCTGTGCTTCAAACTGAATATATGTATGTACATGGCAGAGATGATAGTCGAAAGAATAAGAGATAATGTATGAAAATAATGATGGACGTAAAGGAGTCACAGGAAGTATGCCAGAACCACACTAAATGGAGATCGATTGTCTTTGTCTATCTCAGCATTCCCAGCTGAAAGGATATTAAGAGTGAGTAGATGTACGTAGGTAAATACAATGTCAATTTTCTAAATTTCCGATGAATATAATTTTATTATACCCTAATAAGCTTAAATAGATACCTACATAAAAATTAAACTGTACAGACTACTACAGCCTTTAGCTCACGCGGACGAAGTCGCGGGCAACAGCTAGTTATTAAATAAAATAAACTAAAATAAAATTGCATTCAATAAGTTAATTACATAAATAGTGCATACCTACCAATAAAGCATATAAATAAGGTATTGATTAGAATATTTATCATTATTATTAGTTTAATATTATTATTATTATTATATTATTAGTATTATTTTTATTGTTATTATTGTTATTATTGTAATATAATTTATGATTTATCCGTAATGAATTCCTTAATTGTATAGTATGTTTTGCTAATTAGTAATTCTTTTAGTCTTTTTTGAAATGTACTATTTTTTTCTTCGTTTTTTATAATGTCTGGGATTTTATTGTATATTAAAATTGATCTGTAATATGGACTTGCTTTAAAAAATTCTAGTTTTGGTTCCGGAAGGGCTAATTCGTTTTTACGCCTAGGATTTTTATTAAACTCAAAGTACGTTAGGTGTTCGCGTAAGAATATTGCTATTTCTAATATATAAATAGACGGTAGAGTTAACACTTCTAACTTAGCGACCGCATCGCGACTGTATCGATGCGAACGCGCACTGCGACACACTGCGACTTTTCGTCTAAATCCTTCGCCTAAATCCGTTAAAGTAGGTAGTTTAATTTCAATGTGTTTCGGATTTTTCGATGAATAGCCCGGGTTTGATCACAAACCATTACCCATCAATTGTGGTGATAACTTGATTTTAATGATGGAGGCCTTGCCCAGCAATGGGACAGTTATGATAAAAATAATACTTAACAATAAAACATTTATTTCAGACAACAACAGTCCATAGTGTTTGTAACAACGATCATAAGGCTATGTTAGTATTACAAGAAAATATATATATAAAACAACACGCAGTACTAGTCTGTCCTACCCTAGAGTGTAATATAAAAAGCCGGAGGCGCGGAGGCAGGGCAAATATTTTTTAATAACAACTATTCGATTTCTATTTATCTGCTGCCATTACATCTTGTTCAACGGTGTCTCCATGGGATGAATGCGGAATTGATTTAGGCAGTTGGATAAAAGCGGAATTATTATTATTATTTTAAGATGGTGGGATGAAAAAGTGGGATGAATGCGGAAACACCCCAGCCCCCGCTCGCTGTAACAATAAGCAGTAACCCGCACGAGCCGCAGCGGCTGAGGCTGGTCGCGGTAACTAACATGCAAATCATCATCATCATCATCATCATCTCAGCCAAAAGACGTCCACTCCTGGACAAAGACCTCCCCCAAGGATATGAGGGGTATTTGCCGTAATCGCCACGCTTGACAGGCGGGTTGGCGATCGCAGTAGGTTGAGGGTAACCTCAGAGAGATGCTGCTGCCCATCCTCTGGAATGGTCCCTTAATCGGCTTTTACGACACCCACGGGAAGAGATGGGGTGGTGCAATTCTTTAACCCCGGCACCACACAGGGACATGCAAATGCTATACAGAAAATAGCTCTGATTATACCAACATTTTGCGATCTAGTCATTTTCCTACCCGGTCTATTTGAGATGTGATCTGTTTAAAGATGTGGTCTTTTCGAGAACCAGTCGTTTTGCTACCCGGTCTATTTGAGATGTGGCCTATTAACCTTTTCACCGCCCAACTATCCTGCACGCGATGTCCCGCTGTACGCCAACGTATAAATGTATTTTAATAAAGTAGGTACGAAGAAGAACTTCTATAGAAGTGCTGGCGTGGACGGCACGAAAATCTCGAACTTCTATAGAAGTTGTTGGCGGTAAAAAGGTTAACGATATGGTCGTTTATAGAACCAGTCGTTTTGCTACAAAGTCATTCGGAGATATAGGCCTTCTGCAGAGATGGTCCTTCTGAGATCTGGACCTTATGAGGATTTGGTCGTTTTCACAATGTAGTCGTTATTATACCAACCCGGCTGTATACTTTACGTTGCGTCCTTTCTGGGTAGCGATTTTTAAATTGTCTCGAAATTAAAAGTGACATAAAATACCTACACTATTATATGTATAAAAAAGAATGTATACAAAACGGCAACTTACGCAATAAAAAAAAGACGAAAAAAAAGTGTGCTGATTAAAAGTAAGTTATCATTACTTTAAAAACAATATATACTTACACACTTGCATCGCATTAGTTGGTTTTACAAGAATCGTAATCTTGGCATGTCCTAATGTAATTCTATTTTGTGAACTGTCATCACCATCAGTGTATGCAGTGCAAGTCAATAGGGTGTTATCGTCAAATTTGTTTACTATGAATATGATAGCTAGTGAAACCCCTTTGCATCCGTGGACGACAGCAATCTGGTCACCGTTCTCTAAAACATAAAAAAATGCACGGATTTGTTAATTTAGTGTAAAAACACACTATGCCGAAGGTACGCGACCGAAGTTCCGCGGCTGATTTTACGTTCCGACGTATTCGGCTGATATGACACACCATAAGTGCGTACTTACGCCCCGCCCCCGGATCTTCGTAGGCAATCGAAACGAACTTCGGTCGCGTATAATGTGTGCTCTATAGAATAAGTTGCCGCTGAACTTACGCCCGACCGAAGTTAGGCTGTACGCTATAACGCAACGTAATTTCGGTATTATGTGTCGTCAGTAATTCAAATAGCATTGCAGGCGTAATCATGCCGAACTTCAGTCGCGTAATTTCGGCATAGTATGTTCCTACACTAAGGCGACGACACACTGAAAAAATGCACCAACTTTCGTCGAATAGTTTAAATAATACTTAGAGCATTATAATGCTCTAAGCCATGGATGCACAGACTTATTAAGACTAGGGGCCACTCGGGCAAATTATGAACTGATGGTGGGCCACCAGAAGTATAGGTAATTAAAGACAATGAAAAATTGATAATAATGTATTCAAATTGAAAAAGAATTTATTAATTTGAAGCGTGGCACTGCATAGTGCTTACAATCTTTTTTATATTTGGCTCAAATTTACTTGTAGCAACACGTAAAACTGCTTCCAAACTTTCATTTGCAAGGCGGTTTCGATTTTTTGTTTTATTATTATTTAGGATTGAAAAGGTTTGTTCACATATATAGGTTGAACCAAATAAGCTTGCACATTTCAGAGCGTTTATGCGCAACTCTTTGTACGTATTTTTATCAATGCAGCGGTAAAAGTTCAGCAAGTCTCCTTCGTTGAATTTGTTGCGTAAATCTTGGTCGTTCTGAATGTCGATAATTTCTAACTGCATTAACTCTGGCGCATTTTCAACTGAAATCGTGAAAGGATTGCTAAATATGTCCAACAGAGGTTTCACTGTTTTAAACTCCGAAAATCTGTCTTGAAAAGATTGAATCAAAATATCTAGCTTTTTTACATAACTGAAATTAATAGCAGTTTTTTTGAATTTTTCAGCCATTTTCTTATAATTCGGAAAATGATTGTAATTTCCAGAATTCAATTGCGATCTGAAAAGTGTCAGCTTGCATTGAAAGGATGATACATGTGCGTAGAGCTGGGATATCAGTTGATTTTTGCCTTGAAGCCGTGTGTTCAAGACATTCAAATGATTTGTAATGTCAACTAAAAAAGCCAAATCACACAACCAATCAGGACTTTTAAGTTCCGGGACGTCCCTTTGCTTTTCCGCCAGAAAAATATCAATTTCTTCTATTAAATTTAAAAATCGTTCCAGTGTCAATCCACGACTTAGCCACCTTACTTCTGTATAATACAGTAAATCTCCATGTTCGCATTCAATGTCATCAAGGAATTGTTTGAATTGCCTGTGATTGAGTCCTCGTGATTTTATGAAATTCACAGTCGAAACTACCACTTTCATGACATTTTCAAATTCAATTTTTTTAGAACAGAGGGCTTCTTGGTGTATAATGCAGTGAAACTGCATGAGATCTTCAGCGTTTAAGTTTTTTTCTTGCAAATGCTTTTTCAACAAAGTAACTAGCCCAGAATTGACACCAATCATCGAAGGAGCACCGTCAGTCGAAACTCCCGATAATTTCGATAAGTCCAAATCAGTTTTTGAACACTCGTCCAAAAGTACATTGAGTATATCAACTCCTCTGGTTTGACCTTTCAATGAACACATTCCTAATAACTCTTCGAAGACTTCAAAATCTTGAGTAACACCTCGTATGAATATAAGAAGTTGAGCTGTGGAACTAATATCAGTGGATTCGTCGAGTGCTAATGAAAAAAAATCAATTATCTTAGTTTTTTCATTTAATTGTTCCGCAATATTATCTGACAAAGACATAATTCGTCTTTGGATGGTCATACGATTCAGTTGAATTTTCTCAAACTTTTTTGCTGCTTCTGGACACATTTTCTTAGCGGCAATTTCTATGCATTCTTTTACAAAATCCCCATCATTGAAGGGGCGACTCCGCTTTGCTATCATTCGAGAAATTTCATAACTAACTTCTGTAGCTGTTTCTGTATCTTGAATGGGTTTTGTAAACATAGCTTGTTGACCAATAAGCTCCCGTTTTAAAGACAAAACTTTTTGCTTTCTTAATTCGCCTGTAAACTTCGTAAAAGTAGGATGCTGCGTTTCATAGTGCCTTTTTACATTATATTCCTTTGCAATCGCAACAGAATTCTTGCAAATTAAACAAACGACTTTGTTATGCGACCATACAAAAAAGTATTTCTCAGTCCAAATTTCTTGAAACTGCCGATTTTCATCTTTAACCTTACGTTTTTTACTAGTTCCTGGCATGTCCATGTTGCGTTTTAATCCTGACTAGGATTACCACAGCACCTAAAACCAATTACAGTTCCTAATTAATTACCAAAAATAATTGATAAAATATGTAGATAAAATTAATAACAGTTTTACTTACGATTTCACAACACAATTATACACGGCACTTGACGGGAAATCTACGTTGAATGTGGATCAAAATATATTATAATTATGACACCGGCTAGTCGAGTTAAAATCTACACTAGAACTAACGACACTTTACTCAAATTAAAACCGAACTGTCGGTCGCTGCGGTTAGCGTGGCTTTTATACCACGCGCATAGAGTCGAAAACTGTCTGGAGAAATCTCGAAACCGACTCTGGAAGCTTCGTGTATCTACCTACGCGAGCTATCGGGAATTTGGGACTATTGCTATCTCGCTCGCTCGAACAGTATAACGCGGCGCGCTTCCTCAAGAAAACGAATTTAACCGAGATCAGCACGAACATTACCGACCGCTGTTACCGACGCATGCACGGCGCACCGATAAGATTGATAGAGCGCGCGCGCGAGATTCAAATTACTTTTCGAACATTTGTTATTGGTTTTATTCTGGAATAGAACTCAATATTTTCGAATGTACGAGAGTATTATTTTTGCTGTCGGCGGGCCACCAGTATTCGACCGGCGGGCCGCATGCGGCCCGCGGGCCGTAGTCTGTGCATCCCTGCTCTAAGCTATAATATGACTAACGAATCTGAAATGTTGATTCATGTCCTTATTTTGAATTTGCTTGCTCATATGCACGATTGTATAATTTTGACTCGAACATAATTATTTTCGACAACAAAATCACTATTGTTGAAATTACAACGAAATTACTTAATTTATATGCTTGGAAACCACTCAAACATATTCATACCATCAATATTCGTAATTAAGTTGATGCATATTTTGATAACCAAAACCAATATTTTTTTTAAAATATCTTTTAGGTTAACTGGCGGTCTATATTGTCGCAGGCGCTACGTATTATCGAGCTTTTTGTTCACAAATCGAGGTGTCGTCTTAACTAGCTGACCCGACACAGATGTTCATCATTCATTATCATCATCTGATGCCGCCTACACACGTCCACTGATAGACATAGACAAGGCGTCTCCGCCACTGAGCACGAGTGTCCGTTGAGCTAGCGTATACACATGGTCTAATTCACGTTTGTTGTTATGCCCTCTTTTATTGCGTATTTAGTGCGTAATTACTGCAAACAAAAAATAAAATAATTCATCATCAGCCTATACTAGTCCACTGCTGGACATAGGCCTCTTCAAGTGCACGCCACCGAGCACGATTCGCGGCTTAATAAATATAAAATAATTAGTGCCTCCTTAGTGTAAGGTATCTGCATATTACTTTTTATTGTTGTACCTACCTACTGTGTGCGTCGTTCGTAAGGCTTTGTCTGGCAATAAACGAATAACCGTGACGACGTATTTTATTCCGGCGATCTTATCTTTATAAGTAGCCGGTAGAGTTAAAAAAGTTAAAAGGTAAAATTTTTAAAAAGAGTTTGAGAGTATGGCTCATACACAAGGCCTATTACAAATTAAACGAATACTATGCTGATAAATAGGTATTATTCACAAAACACATTGTACGTCCGAAATGGATAAACTGTTGATACTATTTATTATTTAAGAACTATATTGTACACAGTTATACAATAAATAATTTCTATTTCTATTTCTATTTACAGCACTAATAAAGGTCAAAAATTGTCTAAGAAAAAAACAAAATTAAACTATAGTTAATAATAATAAAAATAGTAGTATGCAAGAGCAGACCAGCCTCCACAGGCGGCACCCGTTCACGAGTATGACATGAATCAGCCATCGCTTCACTCAACCATGTCTTAGGGAATGTAACGACCCGACGCACACGCCACCACCGCAGAGACACTAAAGAGAGCATGACACACTCAAGATACTCTAAATAAAAACCTAATGAAAAGTTTAACGTAACATAAATATTATTTGTAAACTGTAGGACATTGCTGATAAAGGCTATCATATCAGCGCTAAGATATTTTTAAAGTAATTATTGATCCCAATAAAATAAAATAAAGAGAGTTTTATTTTTTATTATAACCAAGCTGTTTTGTCATCTAAATATTCTTTGACTGTATAATAACCTTTCTTAAGTAAAGAAGATTTTACATGTTTTTTAAACTTATCTAAAGGTAAATCTTGTACAGTACTAGGTATTTTATTATAGTAGTGTATACCTTGCCCCAAGAAAGAGCCAAGAACCTTTTGCAACCTGAACAGTGGCATTACAAGTTTTTTCTTATTTCTAGTATTGAAATTGTGTACATCACCGTGTTTAGTAAAAACGTTGATTTTGCAACGCACAAAAACTATGCAATTATAAATAAACTGAGATGCAACTGTAAGAACACCAATTTCTTTAAAAATATTTCTTAAAGTAGTTCGGGAACCTAGTCTATAAATGGTTCTTATTGCTCGTTTCTGCAAAATAAATATAGATTCAACATCAGCTGCTGTAGCCCACAGTAAGACACCATACGACATGACACTATGAAAATAGCTAAAGTAAACTGTTCTAGCAGTTTCAACGTCTGTCTAATTTTTCTGATAGCATAAGCAGCAGAACTGAGTTTACCGGACAATTTCGATATATGAGGATTCCATTGAAGTTTTGAGTCAAGTGTTATACCTAAGAAGACTGTTGAGTCTACCAAATCTAATTTATCACCGTTTATTCTAATATCAGTTGGTTCAGTTTTAACATTAGGTAGTGTAAATTTAATACATTTTGTTTTTTTTGCATTAAGCTGTAGATTATTAACAGTAAACCAACTGAGTACTTTTGCTAGAGCATTATTTACATCATCATAATTATTCTTACACCTATTAACATTAAAAATGAGTGAAGTATCATCTGCAAATAAAACAATTTCACAGAAGTTCTCCACAAAGAATGGCAAGTCGTTAATATAAATTAAAAACAGGAAGGGCCCGAGGATTGACCCTTGCGGAACTCCCATTTTTACAAGAGATCCAGATGATTTAGTTCCATTGATATCGACAGTTTGTGTCCTAGAACTGAGATACGACTCTATCAATTTAAGTGCAAAATCATTAAGACCATAGTAGTGCAACTTCATCACCAGAGTCCTGTGCTCAACGCAATCGAAAGCCTTGGATAAGTCGCAAAAAACTCCAAGAGCGTTCTGAGACTTCTCCCAGGCATCGAATATATGTTTTATTAAAGCAACACCTGCGACAGTAGTGGAACGACCCTTTGTAAAACCATATTGTTTCTTATGTATATTGTTTGAGTTAAAGTATGCCATTAATTGTTCGAGTATAAGTTTTTCATAAATTTTACTTAGTACTGGTAATATTGAAATTGGCCTATAGTTACTAGGGTCTTCTTTGTTTCCTGATTTAAATAAAGGTATAACCTTACTGAATTTCATAAGTTCTGGAAAGATACCCTTATTGATACAGTAATTAAAAATGTCTGCAAGATAGGGCGCAATAGAAAATATAATATTCTTAATTACCTTAATACTTATGCCCCACAAATCACTAGTGTTTTTCATTTTGAGTGATTTGAATGTTTTTATAATATTCATAGAATCAATGTATTCAAATTGAAAAGACAGATTAGATTTTGGTACATGTTTTTTAAGTAAAGATTGTGCAGCTTCTGGTGATGAATCTAAATTTGAAGTTGTTACTACTGGTATATTTACAAAATAGTCATCAAAAATATTAGCAATATTTAAATCCGAATTAACAAGGGTGTTATCAACTTTCAGAGTGAAAGTATCTTCAACCATCTTCTCTATTAAAATTATGATGTTTTTTAGTTTCAATAGCCTCGCGTATCATCCTAGGGAATAATTGTTGTTGATTTTGCTTGCATATTTTGAAATAAATAAGAAGTAAGTATTATAATGTTGATTTTGAGTTAGTTTCAATTGTATTAAATAAGTATAGGATAATAATGAGAAATCTGTGATTTAATCTTAATAATACCGATATTGCAACTAAGATTGGGAACCAAATTAAAGAATTCGGTTTAAAACATTTTTTTATTGTATCCAATCCAACATTACGACCAATGTATGTAATTTATAACGAATATTTGCGATTCCGATATTGAGATCCAATATCGAAATTCAGTATCGGAATTGAAAACCCTCCGATATAACATGCTCCAGCTAGTCAACACATCCGGCGCATTGAACTGAGTTGGCGCAATTGAGCGGCGCAGCGCAGTATTACAGATGTCTAGCTGTGTAAGCGATAATACTGCGATTATCTGGGTTGTTAACTACTCCAATAAGCATGGTTGCATAATCGTGATATTTATTCAAATTCAAATTCAAAAATCATTTATTCAGTTTAGGCTACAAGTAGCTCTTATGAATGTCGCTATGCCATCGGTTCGTAAGTCTACTCTGGGCGGGAGATCTTGCACTGAGAAGAACCGGCAAGAAACTCAGCAAGTGTCCAGCTCTTTTCTCCCTTACAGCGTCAAAAAAAATAAAAATTGAAAAATGCCCTATCATAGCAGGACACTTTCCATTACAAATAAACACAAAAAAATATAGAAGACAACCACAACATGTAAAAAAGAAAAAAAAAAAAACAAATCTAATATATCAAATTTACATCTGGTATAAGTTTCAATTTCCACAATGTCATACAGTACCACTACAGTACTCTAATAAAAGTCAAAAATTGTTTAAGAAAAACAAAGTCAAACTATAGTAATTAATACTAACAATAAGATAAGTATGCAAGAGCAGACCAGCCTCCACAGGCGGCACCCGTGTTATATATATTTATAGTACAGTAAGTACATTTTGTTTATCTTGTTTGTTGTTTTCTGGTGTCCTCTTTTCTAGGTTTCCACGGAAGATCAGCGTCGGGACACCTTTGGTGTTCTGACAAATGCTGCGTGGAGGTAATTACTGTGTGACACTTGATAAATAATTTTTCATTTCATTTCAATACAGGGTGATTGGTAATACCTGTACTGTGCATAGAACCGCGGAAAATTACGAACATACCTGAAAAGCACCATATGGCTGAAATATTGAGGTGGTTTTTTACTAAGTAAAATAGCAGTGACAACCCAAGGTCCAGCTGATATTATGTTCTTGGCCGTTAACCTCATGGTCCAAACGAAACAGAACTTAAAACATGTCAGGGTTAATAGTAGATTGTACACCAAGGGGATAAAGCACTGTATTATGTCACGGGCGCGATATTTGAATCCTGAGCGTAAAGAAGGACTCCAGATTTAACTCCCGAGCGTAGCGAGGGGGTTTTGAGTTGATTCCCGAGCGAAGCGAGGGAATTAAAATGGAGTCCTGAGAGCAGTGAAGGATTTAAGCGCGCCCAAGGCAAAATCAGTTTTATCCCTGAGGAGTATACTCTACTTTTCTCACCTTTTGCGAGACAATAAAAACCAAGGCTACTAGAAAAAGTATTTTATTTATTAAAATACTATTTTCATTGCTAATTATATATAATTGGCACAGTAATTAACAATAAAAAGTAAATTAAAAATTAAAATTGATGTTTGATACATTAGTCCAGTTATGTAAAGATATGGTTATATTTTTTGGTACGCTTATGTTAGTTGAGGTGGAATTTATTTGAGTAGCAGCACCCAATACATCAGAACCTTGCGTGTGAGGGTCGTTTGGCACAGTAAAGGTTGGGGAAGGTGGTGCTTGAGGCAGTGGGCTTGACGGGATATATTTTGAGCTAGATGGCTGTGGTGGCAAAGGTTTCCAAGGATCATCAATAATGGACGTAGTTTTCAGATGAATGTTGTCACCAATACGACAGCTTATCTTGTTTTTGTTTTGTATGGAATTCTCTATGTAGCCCTCCGCTACTGCATCGGATTTCCAGCCACCATGACGTTTTATCTGGGCCATATCTGCTCCTGAATCTGCCAACAGACTTGCCGATGTTCTCCTCAAACAATGACCCGTATAGAGCTCGGGATTTTGCAATTTGAGGTATTTTGCAATTTCTTTTGGCATGGCGCTGATTTTATTCTTGCCAATGACTTGCCTGGTGCATTTGCCATTACTGTAACCGATAAAAAATCTGTTGGTGTTTATATTAGAGGGGCGCAGAGCTTGGTACTTTTCAACAATTCTTGCATAATCTTCACGAACTATGAACGAACGTTTTCTATTTGTTTTGGTATCTGGTAAGTTAATCAGCAATAAATCTGCATGTTTTTTGATATCATTGACTTTTATGTTTACGAGTTCATTTCCACGACATGCGCCATTCACTCCAAAAATCAAGGCTACCTGTAACAAAAAATAGGATTGTGAGTAAATAGATAGATACACTACTACATTTTTTGACCTTTATATTATAAAAAAAGCTTGCGACAAAACCTTAGAATGTGTATTTTTTAAATGTGTGCCATTTAAATACCCTTTTATTCATTAACTATTTTATAGAGCTATTATAGGTAGGTACTAGAAACGTAACTAAAAAGTAGGCAGTACTCATACTTACTTTCATGGCCAGAAAGCTGTGATCAGGAGCCTCATTCAGAAAAGTTTCCACATCTTGCGCTGTCAATACTTTTGACTTCTTTGCTCGATGACCATCTGATTTCCTCTTTAAAAATGCCAATAACTTGCTATATGTATTTATCTTAATGTCGTGTTTGATGCTTATTGTTAACCTGAGCATCGAATAGATACACCACAGGCTGCTGGACTTCTTTGTACACGATAAATACTCGAAATAAACAAGAAGCACTGACTCCGACACAGACTTTGCGCCTTTTGCAGTTTTCCATTTGTGGAAATCGTCGTAAGCTTTCAAGTATTTTTCCTTCGACTTCTCTGGTAGTAGGTTATTAACAATACCTAAGGCGTCTAATTTAATGGACTCCGGAGTTAAATCACTTTCGTCACTCGACATTTTCTTAATGTTTTATTCTATCTTCTTTTGCAGTTTTGTCTGATACTGATTGCACCGTATTGAAATACTCGCGGCTTTTGTTTTAAGTATTGATTTTTTTTCGTTCGGCTTGCCGTGGCGTGGCCAGCTCGATTTTCGAATAAGTTCGATTTTCAAATAAATGAGGCGCGGCGCGCGCCGCCGTCCACCTCCTCGCCGTCGGTCACCAGCAGCTGCAGCAGCCGCGCGCCGCGCGATTTTGACGAAATTAGACTTTAAATGCATAACAATAAGAACTAAGAGAAATGAGAATCACATTACTGCCCGGCGGGTTATAATGAAATTCAGTACAACATTACACCCCGGCAAAAGACAAGGGCTATAATGATTTACTTTGAGTAAGGTTTGCATGATATCTAATGAGGCATTGTCGAGCAGGTGGTGTGAAAAATCTAATATATTACTACTAATATCTAATATATTATACGTGAAGCAAAAACTTTGTACCCCTTTTTTACGAAAATTGCGCGGACGGAGGAGTATGAAATTTCGCACACTTATAGTTTATATAGAGAAGGTATCCGAATGTTAATATTTTTTCAAAATTATGCATAAAAATACATTAAATCAATAAAACAAACATTACACACAATATCATGTATTTGACACACACGTATATACTATTTCCAAAAAATTCAAAAATGTAAGAGGAGCGGCCGAAATCTGTCAATGCCAATCCTAACTCACATTCTAAGTATCTTTTTTAATTTTCCATTGCTTAGGATACAATGCAGGATCCGTGCAGCCTTAATAAAATTAAGGTCGAATTTCGACCACTGGACTAGTAAAAATAAATTTGAGATTTGGAAAAGTAAATCTTCGTGAATATGACTTTGCATATTACCACGGTGTTCTTCATACTTGGTTGCATGGCTATGTTTCGGGATTATACACATACTAGCGGCTCGCATGGTTCCCGTTCCCGTGGGAATATCGGGATAAAAAGTATTCTATGTTTTAATCCAGATTATAAACTATCTGTATGCCGAATTTAATCCAAATCCATCCATCCGTTGCAGCGTGAAGAAGCAGCAAATATATACACATACACACAAACTTTCGCATTTATAATATTAGTGTGATTATAGTGTTTATCAAACATCATGTAGTACCTAATAAAAATGTAACTCACTTTTCTTGTGTTCCCATGCTAAGTAATACTTGGCTGATGTTTTTATTTGGCATGTGTAGTTCATACTTGCGCCCTCTTCCAGCGTCGAGATGGGGTCTTGCATGAGCTTGCCCTGACCCTCTAAGATGTTCACCTCTGTAAATATATACATATTAGCCCCTTCTCTCATTACAAGACCCAAAAGATACGATACTCGGGTCGAAAACTAGTTGGATACTAATTGGCGATCCGTGTATCGCACATTACGCTACTGAAAATGAACTATTTTTATAATTTTTTGCCTACGCAAAAAATTGGATTCATCCCTGCCTTGAAAGAAACATAAATTGTAGAGCTTTTGTGGCAGCAAAAGAACTACAACAAACGATAAAAAGGGTCTTATATGCATCTTGTTACTGAAACACTACTTAAAAAAATACAATATTTAGAGAGTGTGTTAGTGCTGAAGAAATAATCTTGATAATTGTATTCTGGTAATTTTACGTTGTATAGACAATAATAGTTTTCAATTTCCTGCACAAATTTAATATTAGTTTCTTGCTCCGCCGCCATTTTGTCGATACTCGAAGAAGACGCGACTCGCGGGCGACCGGCACGGCGGGTATCGCGCGACCAGTCGTGGACGCGTAGGATACCGGTATCAAAGTGTGCGAGTCCCCATTCAAATGTATGTGAGATACTCCGCAGCAACTAGTCTCCGAGACTCGAGTAGGATACTGGTCGCCTGTGCGTATCATAATGAGAGAAGGGGCTTACAGTGATCATGAAAAAAGTATGTACACAACAAAAAGAAACATAACTCAACTAAACTTAAAAAAAAACAGAAAAAATAGCAAATTAAAAACTAAATATCTATAAATAAAAGATGTCCTCCAACTGTGGGCTCATGGGAACGGTCCCAAGAAAGCTGGCAATATTGCCCCTCTGGATTGTTACATCACGCTGGCAGAGGTAGCTGCCAGCCTTCTTGTCACATGCAAGTAAAGTAAACAGCCTATAACTGTCCCACTGCTGGGCAAAGGCCTCCATCATTAAAATCAAGTCATCGCTACAATTGATGGGTAATGGCTTAATCACCACTATTCACCACGCTTGCCAAATGCGGGTTGGTGATCACAAACCCGGGATATGCATCGAAAAATCCGAAACACACTTTGGCTGACCTGGGAATTGAACCCGGGACCTTCGGGTATCGGGTCGAGCGCTCTGCCACTCGGCCACCGAGGCGTTACATGTATCTGGCACCAGGTACATGTCTGTACCTGATATAGAGCGCGTGTGAACCATCTCGTCGTACCCTTGTTCTGCGAGTGCAGTGTCTTGGGCCGAAACTAGTGTGCATGTTTAGTGTATTCTGTAAATGTGTAGTGGCTTTTATTTTTGAGAGAGATTGCTGTTTGCCTCAAACGGCATTTTCAGCGTCACCGAGCTTTTTGGGGGTGGCGAGGTACGTAAAGGGTACCTCAAGCCGTGTTGAAAACGAATCACCTTCGGAGGATTTCTAGAGGGAACGGCATCGCACACTTAAAAGTACGCGTCCCCGTGCCCTACAGAGTCTCCGAAGGGTTCGGATCGGATCGGGGAGCGGAACAACCCGAGGGAGAGGCTCGGTCCTCGGTTCGGGTTCACGGGGCCGTGGTGGAGGAGAGAATCGCCCAGGTATATGTATGTATCTTATAGAGCGCGTGTGAACCGGCTCGTCGTAGGCGTCGTACTTTTGCTCCACGAGTACGGTGTCTTGGACCTAAACTAGTGTGCATGTTTAGTGTATTCTGTAAATGTGTAGTGGTATATATAGCATCGGGCGGGGATGTTACATGGTATGATGTAACATGGTATTATGCACACATTTCGGCTTTGCTAAGGGTCGTGCTCGGTGGCATGCACTTGGAGAGACCTATGTCCAGCACTGGACTAGGCTGATGATGATGATGATGAAGGGTCGTTTTACACCCTGTATTCATCATTGATTCATTTTCTTACCTTCGTTATTGTGACCCATACCCGGTTGCGTCAACGCCGGACCAGTTGGACGCAATCGATTTTTATCTGCTAACAGAAATAATACATTATGGTAGTTAAAAAAGGAAAGTAAATAGCCTCTAACTGTCCCACTGTTGGCCAAAGGTAATGGCTTAATCACCCTTGCCAAATAATGCGGGTTTGTGATCACAAACCCGTATTATTTATCATATCGTATATATATGCATCGTTAAATCCGAAACAACACTGCGCCTAACCTTGGTATTGAACCCGGGACCTTCCGGGATCTGAACTCGCATCTCATGACATACCGGGTCAGGTGCACTGCCAACTATGCTGTCGTGGTTCTGTACAACCCGTCGAAATTTATCAACACTATCTACTCTTACTTTATAAGCCAAAGGAGCCTTATTCAAAGTCGACAACTTACGACGTCATCAATATCCAATTCTAATACCTATTTCTACAAATAATTAGGAGCAGTTAAAAATTTGGCAAGGTGCGAGTATATTTAATTTTACGCAAATTTTGTTGCGGATAAAATACAGTTTGAAAAGAATTAACAAAACGGAGGTCACTAATAGTCCTTACATCTTTGGCCATGTTTGTACCTTAAGGTACATAGTTACCAAAATGTAGAGAAAAATTCGAGGATTCCGAAAAACGTATCATTTTGCTTTTATATTTAGATAAAACTAGTTAATAAATTAATAAAGTTGTTAATTACTTGTAACACATTTTTATCATGTGGTAACATTGGATGTTTAATTGCGTTTAGTATCAGACTTCACCAAAACCTGTGTGTTAAAACTATTTTATTTGCTGTTAATTATTGCTTAATTATTGCTTAATTTTATCAATACATAATTTAATGGGCATAAAACCATAAAAAGTAGAAAATAACACGAGCACGCACTACCACAAAGTAACCACAGTACTTTCTTGTGACATAACGGGTGCAGTGCATGGAGTCAATATGACTTAAAGTATTTATGAATGAACCATGAACGTGTATAGGAATACAGCACAGACTGGCATAGAGTCTATATAGCACAAAAAAATGCATCGGGTGCCAATGCCAAGTGTGTCACGTTAACGAAAACGAGAACTGCCCCGTGAGCACGGATCTCTTATCGACTGATAAAGTGACATTAGACGATAAAATTTGACAGTTCAAGTCGACAAATTAACATCGGCAGCATGGGACTTGCTTTATCGACCCGTAGATATAATCGGTAAATTTTATCTATTTAGTTTAAAAGCTAGCATGTGTCTCGAAAATGACATTTCTTGTGGATAAATTATATCTATATGTAGATAAATTTATCGGCATCTAAAAGTTGGTAGATAAAGTTATCGATGCTTTCGACGCCATTGGAAAGTTACTAAATATTACACTTTTCTTGGGCGGTCGTGAAAAAAAGGAATTCGTGCACCTTTTGCTGGTTGCAAAATAGACGTAACAGCGACGTCGCGAAGAAACTAACATTGTCCGGCGCCATCTGAGGCGGAGAAACAACCCCATGGATTTAGCAGATTCTGATTCATGAGGTTGTTTTGCATATCCCGAGAATTAGCCTTTGTGGTTATCGAAAGCATTTGGGGCACCATCCGACGGATTAGATCAAACGGATTGCCCGTCCATGTTGTTATACAAAGCAGGAATTTAGTTTTTTCTTTTCTTATTTCATATTTTTATTCTAACCTCAACAATCTACTTTTTGCCGGTCCTCACTAACAGCATTAAGCAAAAATATAACTTGGCGTTGGGACAATGCACAGTTAGCAAACTTGTGAAGGAAGGAGGTCTCAGAAGCTATTGTGCGTCGTCTTTTGCCCTCTAATTGCTGACGGCTTTTTACAAAAGCATGGAGCAAATAATCTACTAAAAGTAATCCACTTACAACTAAGTAAATATTAGGTACGATGTTTTTTAAACGACTTAGAAAATGTGATACTTAGGTACTCTGGTGGTTCGACATATTAAAATAATATTAAATAAATAAATGGTTAATATTAAAATTCCTTTAAAAACTCTACACGATAAGAAACAGAACACAAAACAAAAAGAATTTAATCACTAACAATTAAAAATATAAGATTCGAATGAATGATGAACGAACGGGACGATAAAATTGCCGTGTTGCCATTTTTAAATATCGCTAAAACAGAACACGATAAAACTTACCGATCCGAGTCCCGTGCTAGCGGTTGTAGATAAAATTCGATAGATAAACGGTTTTGTCTACCGATAAATTTATCGATCGGTAAGATCCGTGCTCGCACCACAGCCCCGCGAGCACGGATCTTTTAGCGTCTGAGAAAGTGACATTAGACGATAAAATTTGACAGTTCAAGTCGACAAATTAACATCGGCAGCTTGGGACTTGCTTTATCGACCCGTAGATATAATCGGTTATCTATTTAGTTTAAAAGCTAGCATGTGACTCGAAAATGACATTTCTTGTGGATAAATTATATCAATATGTAGATAAAGTAGAGCAGAGTCGGGCAGAGTAGTAGTGACGGGAAACAAATTTGCGACTTTTTTAATGATCATTTTCATTCAGTATTTGTAAGTAGTCCAAGACAATATTTTCCTAATCAGTGGGACCCTCCTGGCAACACGTTATTAGACATAGGTTCGGTCGAAATCACCGCAAAGCTGGTTAACAAATATTTAAAAAAAAATAACACGAATAAGGGTGCAGGGCCCGATGGCATACATCCGTTACTTATCAATAAGTGCGCTGATACACTTACTTATCCCCTCGTACATATTTTTAAATTATCTTATAGCAGTGGCAGCGTACCTCTAGCTTGGAAAAGTGCTTGGATAACACCTATTCCTAAAGGCAGTAGCAGTAACGATGTTGCCAACTATAGGCCGATCTCCAAACTCTGTCAATTTGCCAAAATACAGGAAAAGATTGTTACAGATCAACTATTTGAGGTGGTGCAGCGCGTCATTGTCCCAAATCAACACGGCTTCTGTAAAAAGCGTGGTGTGGATAGCAATTTGCTTAGCTTTACCGAAGTTATTTTATCAGCAATGGATGACAATGCACAAGTAGATGCAATTTATGCAGATTTTGCAAAAGCTTTTGACAAAATTTGCCACGACACACTACTTCTTAAGCTCTGGCAGCTCGGAATTCATGGTGACCTGCTTCGATGGATTCGTTCATACATAGAAAATCGTAGTCAGGCTGTTGTATTATGTGGTTACTGTTCTGCGTATAAAAATATACCGTCTGGAGTTCCGCAAGGATCCCATTTGGGACCTTTACTATTTATTATTTATGTCAATGATCTGACTAAGTCTATTATTCACTCAAACGTATTACTATATGCGGATGATACGAAATTGTTCAGAGTAATAAAAGAACCAGATGATGCTAAATTACTGCAACGTGATCTGAATAATTTTGTTGACTTCTGTAATAGTAATAGCTTATTCCTAAATTTAGATAAATGTTTCACAATATCCTTCACAAGAAAAAAAAAAGCAATAAATTATACTTATAAAATATGCGGAAAGGATCTTAATCGCGTAACTGAAATTAGGGACCTAGGCGTCACAATGGATTCCAAACTCTCCTTTATCCCTCACATAGATAAGATCACTAATAAATCATACAAGTTTATAGGATTTATATTACGTGTAGGAAAAAAATTCAAAACCGCATCAACCTATAAACTTTTATTTAACAGTTTCGTGCGTAGTAGACTGGAATTTGCTAGCCCTGTTTGGAATCCATATCAGCAAGTTCATCAAAATAAAATTGAGAGGTTACAAAGAAAATTTGTGAAGTCTTTGGACTACAGAACCGGTCACCTTCACACAGATTATGAATCATCCCTTTCATTTCATAAAATGGATTCCTTGATGCAACGTCGCAGGCTCATTGATATGACATTCTTATTTAAAATACTCCATAACATGGTCGACGCCCCTTTTTTGCTAGAACAAATCTACTTTCGTGTACCTCGTAAGCAAGAAAGAAATAGCCGGAAAAAATCTCTTTTTACCATTAAGCCTAGTAAGACTTGCTATGGCAGTAATAGTTTTATAAAGAGAGCTTGTACTATATATAATGATATATTCATTAATGTAGACATATTTGATCCGTCGTTAATAAAATTTAGAAGCCACATCACTGAACTCACACACACTACTGCGCAAAAATAATGAAATAGTTAAGCAATTTTAATTAATTTATTTTTATTTATTTTGCTGTTATTTTATATTTTTTTTCTGTACTATTTTGTACTGTTTTTAAGATTTTAATGATTGAATTATTATGTTACCAATTGAACTATTATGTTAATTATTTATTTATTGGTTGAGTACCTATTATATTATTTTAATTTGTAGTATTATAAATTAATAATTTGATATAATAATTGAATAGTTTATATATATATATATATATATATATATATATATATATATATATATATATATTTTTTTTTTAATTGAATGATTTTAATTGAATTGTTTTGTTATCCTTTTTCTATTTTTTCTATTTTATTTTTACTGTTTTTTAATTCGTATTTTGATTATTATTGTTTTTTCGTTAATAATGTATTGAAGTCGTTTGATATTTTGTTATTTTGCTTGCTTTTGTTATTAATATTACTTGTGAGGAAATTTTGTTTGTTATAGTGAATGTTTGCAATTTTTTGTTTGTATGTATCTTGCTCAAGTACCTACTGTAATAATAATTTTAAATGATAATTTAGGGAACTATAGGTTTTTTTTTTACAATCAATTTTAGTATATGTTTATTAATAATGTGTAACTGTTTGTTCCTGAATAAATAAAAAAAAAAAAAAAAAAAAAAAAAAAAATATCGGCATCTAAAAGTTGGTAGATAAAGTTATCGACGCTTTCGACGCCATTGGAAAGTTACTAAATATTACACTTTTCTTGGGCGGTCGTGAAAAATGGTTTTCAGGCACCTTTTGCTGGTTGCAAAAGAGACGCAACAGTGACGTCGCGAAGAAACTAACATTGTCCGGCGCCATCTGAGGCAGAGAAACAACCCCATGGATTTAGCAGATTCTGATTCATGAGGTTGTTTTGCATATCCCGAGAATTACCCTTTGTGGTTATCGAAAGCATTTGGGGCGCCATCCCACAGATTAGATCAAATGGATTGCTCGTTTATGTTGTTGTAAGTAGCAGGAATTTAGTTTTTTCTTTTCCTATTTCATATTTTTATTCTAACCTCAACAATCTACTTTTTGCCGGTCCTCACTAGCAGCATTAGGTAAGAATATAACTTGGCGTTGGGACAATGCACAGTCAGCAAACTTGTGAAGGAGGTCTCAGAAGCTATTGTGCGTCGTTTTTTGCGCGTCTACATTCGATTTCCCAGCACCGCTGCTGAAAGGGCTCTAATTGCTGACGGCTTTTTATAAAAGCATGGAGCAAATAATCTACTAAAAGTAATCCACTAACAACTAAGTAAATATTAGGTACGATGTTTTTTAAACGACATAGAAAATGTGATACTTAGGTACTTTGGTGGTTCCGACACAGTAAAATAATATTAAATAAATAAATGGGTAATATTAAAATTCCTTTAAAAACCCTACACGATAAGAAACAGAACACAAAACAAAGAGAATTTAATCACTAACAATTAAAAATATAAGATTCGAATGAATGATGAACGAACGGGACGATAAAATTGCCGTGTTGCCATTTTTAAATATCGCTAAAACAGAACACGATAAAACTTACCGATCCGAGTCCCGTGCTAGCGGTTGTAGATAAAATTCGATAGATAAACGGTTTTGTCTACTGATAAATTTATCGATCGGTAAGATCCGTGCTCGCACTGCTGGTATGGCAAAATTTTAACTTCTCATATGTCGTCAGGAGGCTCTGCTTCAATGCCATACTAATTTTCGTTTTCGTAAACGTATTCGAATGAATAGCGAGCGATTTGCGGAATCCCGCCTGACGAATCATGTGAACCGTTATTTAGAGTCTTGGTATATTTATTGCCGCTGCCTTCATTATACATTTTAGAAGTTTGTAACTTTGTAAAAGGGTTGTTCTCAAAAAAGTGGCGCCGTAACCTGTCAAGTTGTTATTGTTTGGAGGTTTGAAAAATTTAAAATTATCTGTATAATTTCTGTATGGTATATTAATTAAAGAGACTTTTTACATAGAGGCCGAGTAAAATTATAGAATTTTAAGAGGTATGTGTGGAACAAATAAATATTGGAACATCTGTTTGTCTATAACCTGGCATGTCCAAACGTGAATTTGGCTACTTTGAAGTGAAATAAAAAAGTATTTTCTTTGATACCTAACTATAAAATGATTAAATTTTAATTCTTCACATATTCTACTCGACTATACATCATCAATAATATTAATAACTCGTATTATTTCGAATGTATTTATATTTAAACTTTGTCCAGAGTAATTTTCTCCGTAACCTGTGTTTGCACACTACTGCACAATACTCAGATACTATTGACAGTAATTGTGTTCTATGCTATTGACATTCTGAATACCCCGTCCCCGCCTAAATTATCGGTCAGTATTGCGCTAACGACCGGCGAGTTTGTACGTGTGTAAGTTTCAACAGCGTTCCAGAAATATTGTCGAAAAAGAGCCATTGGTATTTGTAACAAGTATGTTGTCTTTAATCTGACTTTAATATTTTCGTTTATAGTTGTACTGTTCGGTGAATAAATTTATTTAAATATGTAAAATAGTGTGTGTAAAGTATTTTATGAGTTTGTATTTGAAAAAATGAAACCATGGTGTTTTAGAGGATAATAACCGTAATTTTCTCACTAACCTGTTCTCTTTAACCTGCTTCAAATTTACAGGTTAAAGAGACTCTGACCAGGTTAAAGATAATTATGACTTTTCTTCTTATATCTCGGTACTTTAATTGGTTCAATGTTTTCAATTCTCCGTTTAATTTATTTGATATTAAGAGGATAAAATTTATTTAGTAGTTATGATGATATTTTGTGACAATTTATTTTATAAGTTTTGATGTTCTTTAACAATGTTATATAAAATACATTTAACATTTTAACATTTATTTAACTTATCATTCTCTGCAAAAGTAATTCATAATAATAAATAACTCTTAACTACCTACTATCTATTACGAGCACAGAGTTTTTTGGCGCGCGGCATAACCTTCGTAGAAAGAAATTGGGAGTCCTCCCGTGCACATATTCTCTTTCATCAATGTGTGAGTGAGTGTGCAAAGGCATCTCGTGACGTAGGCAGAGGGGCGTGTCGTGTGTAAACAGAGTCCATTTTCCGTACGCATGCGTATATAGTAGTGATCTGGGCCCTGTTTAATAAAGCTGACAATCCGACAAGTCGACATATGTCAAAAAGTGACAATTTGCCAAATTTTCTGTTTAATAAAACTGACAGGCGACATAATTGTCGTGGTGGGAAATTCACAAATATGTCGAATTGTTGCGACAATCCGACATTTTTCTGTTTAATAAAACTTTTTAAGCGACAGGTGACAGGTGACAATTTGTCGTGAAAAACTTGACAAATCTGCTTTACAAAACATAAAATTGTCATAACATATTGACATATTTGTAGAATTGTACAACATTTCTGACAGGAGCGTTACCCTCTGTCGCGAAATCATATTTTGAACTTTGAAGGTGTAAGAAAGTGTTTATTACAAAAAAATGGTACTTACGTCGAGCAGTGAGAGTAGTGATGATGAATATTTGGAACAAATACAAACGAGGAGGCAACGACGATCATTTAAAAGCAGAATTAATTTCTCATTCTCAATCACAGATTTCTCCTTTAAAGAAAAAATTCGGGAATGTAAAAACACCGGAGAATATTTAATTATTAAAATTGGTCATCGACTTTTTGTGCATTTCCATTTTACACGCGATCAAAATGAACAATCGAAGATGCACCAGTGATTGATTTATCTTTTACTGTAGTAATGTTTTTTTCTATTTTATCCTCATTTAGCTTCATAAAACGAAATAATTTGCAAATATGTCAAAAGCCGACATAATTGTCACGACAATCCGACAATTGTCACCGACAATTGTTAGAAATAATTTGACTGTGGTTTTTTGACATATGTCATGTTTTATTAAACGCTTTTTCAATGACAAATATGTCAAGATTTCACCTGTCGATTTTTGACATATTTGTAACTTTTATTAAACAGCTTAAGCGCGACAATTCTACAATTTTGTCGTTTTTTGACATATATTTCGAATTGTCAGCTTTATTAAACAGGGCCCAGCTGATGTTGACTATTGATCATCAATTACTCTAAAACTAGCGTATAAATTTTAATGTTTATTGGGGAAATAATTTTTTTTTGGCGCAAACTACCTGTACTTTCAATATCGGCCACTGATAAAATCGCATCCTATATAATTTAGAAACCGAGTTATAAAAGCTTCTGCTCTTTTAGGCCCGATTTTTCAACTCTCAGATAAGTTTTATTCAACGAATAAAATTATCATTGTGACATATTTTCTATAGAGAATCTGTCATTATGTCAAAATTATTCAATGAATAAACTTTAACTGACGATTGATAATAGTAATTAGGAAAATAAAAAGTAGCTCTTTAAACTTGTTTAGTTACTTTATTTTACATTTTGTAGGCAAAATGACCAAAACGACAAATAAAAAAAGTTAAGAAATCTTGGCGCGGAAAATAGAACTACAAAAAAAAGATATGAGAAAATTAAAAACATAACCCAGAGCTTTTTGCGAAATATAAAGAAAATAATAAGAAAAAATACAAAAAACTGAAAGAAGCAAGAAAAGTCGTTTCTATAAATAATTTATTAGCTTATTTCGTTGTCTAATTGTTTAGTGAATTTTTAATTATACCTATAGATAGTTTAAATTCAATTATTTTTAACTTGCAACTTTGTGATAAAGTATAATTTTAGCTAGTAGGTATAGTTTTGTTTTTATCTCTGGAATTTTTAATTATAAAATCAAAGACTAATTTCCTACGCTAGCGACTCATGTAGCGCAAGAAATAATATGAATATCATTTACTGTTATTTTTAATTTGAGACACTGACTATGGCAGTGATTCTGATTACAATGTATTTTAATTACCTCATGATTATATTTTACATAATAATTACATTACCTCTTCCTCGTACATTTTTAACAGTTTGATTGATCCAAAGTGAAAAAGATAAGATTTTATTTCATTGTCTAATTGTTTTGTTATTTTTAAATTATACTTACAGATAGTTTGAATTCAATTCTTTTATTTTTAACTTGCAACTTTGATAAAAGTATAATTTTAACTAATAGGTACAGTTTTGTTTTTATTTCTCGAATTTTTAATTATAAAATCAAAGACTGATTTCCTGCGAGCTAGCGACTAATTAGGTATACCTAGTTAGTTAGTGTAGTTCTAGTTTAGAGTGTAAGTTTAATTTTAAGTAATTATATTTACTCATGATTTTCTTTGTTTATAAATAAAACATGTACTTAAGTAATTCTTTAACAAGTATTTGAAAGTAGTGGCTGAAAACAATAATTATAATATACTGGCCTGCAAAAATAAGTACAACACTTTTAATATTTATTTATTTTCCAAACTATAGAAGTTAGAGATTTTAAAATAAAAAACGTTTTGCAGCAATTTTTATCAGCTTTCTTTCAAACTAAAGTAAATTATACATTAGTAACATTTTCCTTTTTGTTTCGAAAGTATATCTTGTGTACTTAAAAAGTTATTGCAATTTTAAAAGTGTGATACTTAATTTTGCAGGCCAGTGTAGTAGCCGATTTCTATCCCTCGTCGTGCCCTGACGCCGCCGGTCGACTGTGCTTTTGCCGGACTTAACCGCCTTATGCGAGAGGTATTTTGTCAATGCTAAAATAATAATAATAATATACTCACTGTCCTTTGAAAAACACATAGACGCTAACACGAAAACGTTGCACCACACACACCATGATAGAACACTGTTACGAAACATGACTTCATACTTGTCCACTTTCTGTCTTCAATTTTGATTTTCCCTTATCGATATCAGGATTATTGTATCTGCAATATGTATAATAATTCAAAATTAATCTTTTCAACATTTTGATCGCCACGGTCGGATATAGTCGACAAGCGATAACGGGCCCTTTACGTTAACGACGGCAATAACCGACAGTACCAGTGGACTATAAGCGATAAGCGATAAAGTGCCCTGTATGCCAACGACGGCAATAACCGACAATACCTAAAGTTTACAAAAACACAAAATAAAGATGGGTACTTGGAAACTTTAGAATCTTTATAGTTACTAGTTGCAAGTTTTTACTCTGAATTTAATGCGTCATGAAACCGCAAAGTAAGTAGTCTGCAGAAGGAAGCTTCATACAAACGCGCTTGAGTAACGCACACGTAGACATAGACAATAGTGTTGCCGCATAATCGATCGAACATCGATTATAATCGATCGAACATCGATTATAATCGATTATTAGATGGGCCCCAAAATCACCCATACAATCGATTGGACTATCGATAGTATCGATATTCTCGAGAAAATCGATACTATCGATAGTCTTATCGATAGTACGAGTGATTCTGGGTGAACACAATCGATTAATCGATAGCCGATTATTTTGCAACACTCATAGACAACCTATCACGAACACGGAATCTCGCAACAGCTGCAGTGCTATTCTCTAAGCAAAACAGCGTCGACCTCGACATTGAACTCGCTAATAACTTGCAAACGAATGTAGACTTTATTGCTATTATTAAGTAGGTTGAAATTCGTTTGCAAGTTATGAGCGAGTTCGACGCTGTTTTGCATAGAGAATAGCGCTGCTGCTCGCTGGGACTGTTGCGAGCTGGGTGCCAAGTGGGAGTTTCATTCGCAATTCGATCACGTTAACGAAAACGAGAATTCGTATGGCAAAATGTTAACTCCTCTCGTATGCCGCCAGGAGGCGCTGCTTCAATGCCATACTAATTTTCGTTTTCGTAAACGTAATCGAATGAATACGGATAGTAAACTAAAATCACACTAGGCACCCTGCCCCCCGACCGCCTAACCGATCGCTTTGACTACGCGTATAGTTTATGACGTCATCTTACCACCTCGCACTGCCTATGAAAGCAATATCAAAGCTAAAGGCTATTAGCTTTCGATATTGCTTTCATAGGCGGCACGAAACGACAAGATGACGTCATAAACCACACACGAAGTCAAAGCGATCGGTTAGGCGGTCGGGCGGGCCCCTGTTCCGTGATTCCGTGACCCTCTCACGGGGGTCTATGTCGGACGCGGTATGGTATGCTTACCTACTTTCTGGGGTCAACTTATTTTGTGACGGGATGTAGTACGCATTACTCGAGGTCAAAAGGTTAATAATAACAAATACTTTGTTTGTTTAAATCTTCTATTGTTTTATTATTAATTGAATAATACACAATTTAAAACATTATTTTTAAAAGCATAATAAATACCTATGCCTACGCATATCAACTATAACTCCTAAAATGTTAGACACTAATACACATTTTTAATCAATTCAATTCAATTTATTTATTCAGATATCCGAGATCCAATTATGGTTAATAACAATGTGCACTTAATAACTATGTTAGTACATTTTAATTTACATTTTAATTAATAATTCAATAATTCATAAAGTACATATATAATTTTATTTATTTACTTGTCAGTACATGAACCATACAACAATTAACCACTAATTAATATTAATAGCTAATAGTAATATTAATAGTAATAGCTATCATCATCATCATCATCATCTCAGCCAAAAGACGTCCACTGCTGGACAAAGGCCTCCCTCAAGGATCTCCACAACGACCGGTTTTGTGCTGCTCGCATCCAGCGGCTTCCCGCGACCTTCACCAGATCGTCGGTCCACCTTGTTGGAGGCCTGCCCACACTGCGCTTTCCGGTACGTGGTCGCCACTCCACAAAATTTTGTTAGAGTCTAGTGTGTGTGTGTGTGTACCACTGCCAGCCAAATGGTTGTTTTTGCCAAAAACAACCAAAAACTAACGTGAATTTTTTCACGTATAAACAGCCAAAAACTACCGTGAATTTTTTCACGTATCCAAAAACTTTTTGGATACGTGAAAAAATTCACGGTAATTGTATACAATATGTAATAAAACTTTAGGAGCAATATCTATAATATATTTCATCGACGAAAATACCACTTATGGGGGGTCAATTCCAAAACCCCTAACTCGTAAAATTAACGGCAGTTTGAGTTCTACGTCGTGTAGGGGCTCGATTTGTGTGATTTTTTAAAGGCAAATAGTGTAGGGTAGCTAATACAATAAAAACACGCTATCAAACAACTCCTTTTTTTAATTGCCGAAAAGAGAAAGTATTTTTTTTACAGTTTTTAGGGTTAAAGTTTAGGGCTTTAGGGTTTTGGAATTGACTCTATCTCTCAATATATCTCTCAATATAACTCAATATAACTCTATGACTATTTGTTAACTTAGATTTTTTTTTACATGTTGTGGTTGTCTTCTATATATTTTTTGTGTTTATTTGTAATGGAAAGTGTCCTGCTATGATAGGGCATTTTCCAATATTTTTGACGCTGTAAGGGAGAAAAGAGCTGGACACTTGCTGAGTTTCTTGCCGGTTATTCTCAGTTTGTACTAAGTGTGTTTGTTCGTAAGTCTACTCTGTAGTAGACTTACGAACCGATGGCATAGTGACATTCACAAGAGCTACTTGTAGCATAAACTGAATAAATTATTTTGAATTTTGAATTTTTGAATTTTTTGAATTTTGACTCCCCATAAGGGGTATTTTCGTTGATAAAATATATTGTAGATACTGCTCCTAAAGTTTTATTACTACATCCTTGGACATAGGTATTGTATATGACGAAGTTAAAAGGAAAACTATCACAGTTAAGTAGGCTTTACAAGTTTACGAGTAACAGTCGACCAACTTATAAAATGTACTTGGCGCAGTACAAATTCCTCATTGGGAATTAAGTACTTAACCTTATCGGCAATTATATTTTCGAGCCGTTTGGGGTTGAAACCCTCGGGCCATGTGGTCCGAGTGCTCATGTTTTGTTTAATGACATCTCCAAACGGCTGGTTGACTACTCATTACCCAAAGGCCGGCTTTTACCTTGGCCAGAGGCTAAGCATTGCCATACAACGAGGCAATGCCGCCAGTCTCTTGGGTACATTACCAGTCGACAGCGACGCGGAGGAATTTTTGGACGCCATATTTTAGTTTCGTAATAGTTTTAGTTACCTACTTAAGTACTTAATTAAATAACGTTGTCAGGTGTGTGAAACCGGTAGTATCCGCATTATTGAGATGGGCTACGGAACCCTACACTGCGCGAGGCCCGACACGCACTTGGCCGGTTTTATTAAGTTACCACAAACTGTCTTTCCTCAATAGACTTTCAACTTTATGGAGATGTCTTAAGGTTGATTATTTATTGTAAAATCACAGACAGAAGTATCAAAAAAAGGTTATCTATTAAACTAATAGGTACTAAAAAAAAAAAAAACACAAATGTTGAAAAAATTTTTCCACGAGCAGGGTTTGAACCTGCACCCTTCTGACGTACCGGGTCAGGTGCTCTTCCAATTGATTGATTTTGTTCGCAACAAAATTTGCATTAAAAATTATATAAACATTTATAAATAGCTTGCCTACTTCTTAACTGATCTTTAGTATTTGTAAAAATATTATGATCGGATTTTAATGACGGTAGTTGTTAACATTGAATGGGCGCCTTTGGCTTTCAAAGTAAAAAGTAAATAGTGTTGAATAATTTCGGCGGGCTGGTTAGAACCACGATAGCTCAATTGGAAGAGCACCTGACCCGGTACGTCAGAAGGGTGCAGGTTCAAACCCTGCTCGTGGAAATTTTTTCAACATTTGTGTTTTTGTAATTTGTTCGCAACAAAATTTGCATTAAAAATTATATAAACATTTAATAGGTACTAGACAACGTGTAACTGAAAGGTGTGGTCAAAATGAAAAGATCCAAAGCGTATCCGATCTACATCTTGTATGCAGAGTTACTAAGTCAAGATTATTGACTTTAATTTGTTATGCAATTTTCAATTAAGTATTTCTATTGTGACGTCACATCAAAATAAACTAATCTACGCCCTAGTGGTTTAGTAACCTATGTGTATTTATATTTATGATCACTGCCTGTTAGCTTATGCCTGACGCGCATCACTTCACAAATATAAATATTTCATTAACCATTGCATGACAAATTAAAGATAATAATTATGTCTTAATAATAACCATAGATCGGAATATGTAGAGTTTTTTCTGTGAATTGCGTCATAACGTTATCAATAGTATGGATAACCCGATAAAATAATAAGAGAAAATACACTTTTAACTCTTTTGCACGTCAGACTATCAAGGTGTGATTTAGGTGATCGTTACTGGAGATTATTTTCAAAAATCTTATACTTTGTTTTATTAAAATTTTGGAAAAAACTAAGTTTGCTTAACATTATCCATGTTATGCTAACATTGTTAAATAATAAATAAATAAATAAATCATTTATCATTTAAGGTATTTTTATCAGTTAAGGTATGTCAAAAAACTCTACCTAATCCGATCTATGATAATAACACATTACAAGTTCTAGATGGAGAACTTTGTGTAACACGTTGTATACAAAGAAATTAAGTGACTAGTTTCTTTGTCGCACCTCCAAAAGATGGAATAGTCTACCAGCAGTACCATACCAGCACACGTTTTCCCTCTTCCTATGACATGGGGTCAAACGAGGCGTGAAAGCGTGAAGAAGGCGTGTGGGCCGGCAATGTAAGGGTGACTGATGTTTTTTTTATGGAGAGCGCGAGAAACTTAAAGGGTTTTCCTCAAGCCGTGTGAAACGAATCACCTTCGGAGGTTTTCTAGAGGGAACGGCATCACGCAATAGTGCGTTTCCCCGTAAGCCCGTGCCCTACTAGATTCTCCGAAGGGTTCGGATGCTGCGTTGTTTTCACGCTGCACCAGTTGTCTTCGCGTCTGGACTCCATTTCCACTTAACATCAGGTGGAGTGGAGTTGTTTGCCTAGCTAACTATAAAAAAATAAGTACAAGTAAATAATAGTGGTTTTCACTTACCTACCAAAAGATAAGTATGTCGTCTTAAAATAATATTTAATGGCTGAACTTAATTTCATGCAAAAACATAGTCACACACAGAATACGTCCGTCATTTCAAGAGACTTCAAGGATGTGTTGTGTTTGTGGATGTTAAGGATATACTATTGCAATTTCCTCATTGTGCATGATAAATTTTATTGTGTTGCAGAATTCTGCGTATGGAAATGAAATAAGTAGGTTAATAGGTGAATGAAATTGCCGTTTTGTATGAAGATTTTTTATAAAATTTTATTTTATAAACTAACATTTTTTAAATTTTCTTAGAATCTATTTATGATAACACTATAAAAGTTGTTGGGCAGTGTGTTTGTTTCACTACAGAGAAAAACAAGTAGCTTTGAAGCTACAATGAAACAAGAGGTCGAATCCGCTAACAAAAAAAAAATTAAAAAAAATTGGGCCATAACCAGACACAAATTAAAAATCATTATTATTACCGAACCATAAAGTAACATACTTACCTAGTTTTAATTAGGTACTTAAATCCTATAAACGCGAAAGTTTGTAAGTATGGATGTTTGTTACTCTTTCACGTAAAAACTATCTACTGAATGGATTTGAATGAAATTCGGCATACAGATAGTTTATAAGCGGGAATAACATGTAGGATACTTTTTATCCAGATATTCTCATGGGAACGGGAACCACGCAGGTGAAACCGCGAGCGGCCACTAGTGTATAATAATATTAACAACCGGTATTGAGTTTTAGAAGTAATACACTTATTAATGAGTTAGAAAAAAACGTCACTTTCGTCACTTTCAGCTTTCTTAGGTACCTATGGAGCCAATAAAGATTATTTGGAAATGTGTGTCTGTAATGTATAGGTACAATGTACACACGCCTCTGCTCATCAGACTACCACAAACTGTCCAAATTCTATAATAGACTTTGAACTTTATATATGTGGCCTAGGGTTCAACATTTATTGAAGACATTTGACAGTTTTGGATTGGTTGATGTGCAGACCTCATGAAGCTGTAGATAATAACCTTAAAAACACAACCCTACGAGATAGATAAAAATAATGTACTACAGTATTGTACATCTTAAAAAGGTCTACAAAAAAGTCCGCGATGGTATATGTCTATCTCTTAGGGATAACCCACAATAATAATTTTTTATCCTTTACTTTTTACGAGAAATAATGGCTTATTTACGAAGCGATTTTAAGCAATACAACATAAATCGTTATTCAATTAAGTACCTTAAATACATTGTGCATTTTCCAGTTTCCAGCATGTAGTTTAAATGAATATTTTCGAAGATATTACAGATTAAAAATACAGGGACATAACGGTTGCGTGTATCAGCATTGCACCCGTGCGAAGCCGGGGCGGGTCGTTAGTTATGGATTAACAGCTTCATGTTGGTTTAATGCTCTAAGTTCATGGCAGGCCGCTGGCCGATGGCCATAGAGAAATATATATTATAGGGTACCTAATAAACAGGATGGAAAGATCGAATGCCACATGGAAAGCAACTACCTACCCCAAATATTGGAAATGGCACATTCTGTGTAAAGGAGACTTTCCTTTATTTTTAAAAACAATAAATTCAGCATTTATGCATTTTTAAAAAATAGCTTGTTATAAGCGGAACTCGAACCAGTCAAATGCGACAAAAAATAACATGCCGTATTTTATGATGCAGATCGAAAGGGTCTTTCGTATTGATCGTTTACAACACATAAGTACCATGAATTAAATAAAGACCGTGAGTACTATTAAAAACACACAAAAGAAAACAGTATTCATTTAATAAAAATACTAAAACCTTGCTAACTAATCAAATCAGTTGTTCAAATTGAGTTCCATTTTCTCGTAAGCTTAGATTTATTCTTTTGAGGAATTGACTTTTCGAAGCTCTTCGCAATAAATTGTGGTGAATATTAGTAATAGCTGCATGGACTTCAGCTTCGTGTTACACTTTCATAGGTTTTTTATAATGTCCTTTACATATCCATTTACCATAAAAAGTAATATAACTAAATTTGGATCCGGAGAATAAGATCCGGAAAAAAACCATAATTGCAGTATTTTATATTCTCTAAAATTAAATTAAGTCTCCATTGCGTACAATTTGCTATTTACAATAATTAAAGTAGGTAGTTGCGGTGCATTTCACGTGACGGGTAAAAACAAAATTAAAAGGTAATTGTTAGTTTTCATGGCCTTCCATTATTTTGATTGTGTTTGTTATTTAGAGAAAAATGAACCGTATCAGTAACCCTTTCGATCTGCAACATAAAATACGGCATGTTATTTTTTGTCGCATTTGACTGGTTCGAGTCCCGCCTAAAGCGCTTTTTCAAAAATGCAAAAATGCAGAATTTATTGTTTTTAAAAATAAAGGAAAGTCTCCTTTACACAGAATGTGCTATTTCCAATATTTAAGGTAGTTGCCATCCATGTGGCATTCGATCTTTCCACCCTGTATAATAGGATAGGTTATAGAGAGCCCTCTCGTAGTACTTTTAGACAAACCAATTTGACACCGCCATCTCTGGTATCGTTCCGAAACTAAGCACCTATCTATCTACGTACCTACGTACCTACGTATCTATATACGTACCTACTTATTATATTTGTTATAGGTATGCATACCGGCTATCGGCTATTGAAACATTTTTATTCTAGTTATCTCTTGTAAAGCTCGATAGGTAATTCGTTTTTTACTTTAACGAAAGGACAATGCTCACCTAGTATGGAAAATTAACCCAGGCCCGGCGGCGCAAATGATATGTATCTCAAATTACTGGTAATAAATAATGAGTAATAAAATACTGCATAGTTGGAATCATCAAAATATTTTTCTAAAATTGTGAAATTGCTATTCGAAGTCTTGCAGGGTTCATATTAATGTTTTTTTTAACAAAACGGTTTCAATAGCTTACAACAAACAGTACAGCGCGTACGCATGCAAGATGATGAAGTCGCGATATTGTGAAAATTGCAAACGTCAGCGTCACTCGTCCGTTAAAGTTGCTATTGCTAACACTCAAAAAATGGTCTTATTAAATGTTACGCTTAGAAAAACGCCGTAAAAAGTATTTTGTTTTACATCTAGAGGTACTAAAAATAACTGCACAGTAATATAAACAGTATTTTGAAATTTTTATTTAATTATTTTAATTCGAACCAGCACAATTAAATTTTATTTTCATTTCTAGCAACCTTTCAACTATGATTTTGTGTTTCAAATAGTTTCGGAACGCAGAAACAGATGGCGATACTTTCTTTGCATAAATGTAATTTCTATAGAAAGACAGTGTCCTCCCCGCAGACCATGGTCTGTGATCCTCCTTCTGCCGATGGCGCAGGCCTCAGAAGCTTTAGTTATTGTTCTGAGGCGCAGGCAGTGCCATAAAGAAAATTGGGCAGTGCCCAGCCCAGTGGGTAACGCGCCCAGTCTTCGAGTGCTGAGGTTGAGCAACTTTCGCAAAGGCCGGCCATCGGATGGGATGTTAACACTATAAAACACTATCAGAAATTTTATTTTCATTGTATGCATTTTATACATAATCTAATAAAATTATTTAAAACCAGTTTTATTAATTTTATTGTATTAAAAATCAAGACCACGTCACTTGATACAGAATATCACGTGATTACCACCACGTACCAACTAACTGCTGCACTAATGTCGAGTTGTCAAAATTTGCAAAATAGACGACTTGGTTTTGCGAACGCGATCTATTTTCATTAAAATTACTAGTTTATTACTTTAATAATATATTGAAACATGAAAGAGGAACGTTTCAAAACAGTTTAATTTCACTTTTGTTTACAATTAAATAAGAAATTTAAGTAAATTTGTGTGTGAAATCAGTAAAACAATCTGTCTCTAAAATGGATGGAACATGGGTTCTCGTCTTGCTAGCTTTGGTCATGTTAGTTGGCTCCTATGTGGCTGGAAGTATACCCTTGAACGTCAACATGTCTGAGGTAATCAAAACTGTAACATATTTCCACTCACTAAGTAACTATCTCAATTCATGCAACATATGTTTACCTATTGAATATTCCATGAGTTTCAGCAAATTATTTACACTTGGCATTAAATATTGAAGTCTAAAATAGTATTTAATTCTTACAACTTAAAAGTCAACACAAAACCAAAGTATCTCTATCAAATCAAATACAAATATAAATTAAAAGAGCCCTTACAAAAAATTTGTAAACTTTAACCCAAAGCAAATAAACCAACATTACTATTTAATTGCTCTAAAATTCATAATGTAATAGATTAAATAAATCTACTTGTTTACATTTTTATATAAAATATTAAAAAAAATATGTTACCAGGACAAATTGCAAAAAGTCACAGTCTTTGGAGCTGGTCTACTAGTCGGCACAGCACTAGCTGTAATCATTCCTGAAGGTGTCCGCGCGTTGTTCAGTGAGAGATCATTGCCGACTATCGTTACTAAGGACTACACGGCAGAACCTCCGGGTCACGATGACGATCTACATTCCGTTATTGGCATATCACTTGTGTTAGGTAAGATGTTTTTATAATAATAATTATTATGGATGGATGGGATAGGATGAGAATACTTTGGCTTAAAACGTTTACAAAGTAAGAGTAGATAGTGTTGATAAATTTAGCTGGGTCGGACAGAGCCACGATGGCGTATTTGTATGTGCACCTACCTCGTATTGACAGAAAGTGCGGGTTCGAATCTCACTTGTAAACTCCTGCAAGATGTTTTTTAGTCTTTTGGCAATGTGACCTCAAAATTAGTTTAGCTAGTGTTTATCTATCTGAGATAATGCTAAAAGTCTTATGCCCATTTTCACCATTGACCCCATTTTAGGTGACGGTTTTGCTCCAACAACTGTCACCTAACATGGCTTAGGGGTCATTTAAAACTTAGGGGTCAATGGTGAAATGGAGGTTGCCGCACAAGATCGACAGCAGTGGAAATCTCTTCTTCGAGCCCTATGTCCCTGATGAGGGATAACAGGATTGCATCATCATCAATGGTGAAATGAGGCATTACACTCGTGAGTGTAACAACACCCGATGGTCCTGGGTTCATTTCCCAAGTCAGGCAAGGTGTGTTTCACATTTTCTAATGCACGCCCTAACCAATCGCTTTGACTTCGTGTGTGGTTTATGACGACATCTTGTCGTTTCATGCCGCCTATGAATGCTATATCGAAATCTAGCCTTTATGATATTGCTTTCATAGGTGGTACGAGGTGGCAAGTTGACGTCATAAACTATACGCCATAGTCAAAGCGATCGGTTAGGCGGTCGAGGGGCAAGTTTGTGATCGCTAACCCACATTTAGCAAGCGTGGTGATTAAGGCAATATCCATCAACTATAGCGATGACTTAATTTCAATGGTGGAGACCTTTGCCCAGCAGTGTGACAGTATTAAAGGCTATTTAATTAAAGGCTATTAAATTATACGCTATTAAATTAAAGGCTATCGACGACCTCCTTGGTTAAGTGGTTTGTACACCGGTTTTCATGGTGTCGCCATCTCTTGAGATCCTCGGTCGGGTCAATTTAGAAATTATTGTTTTTCTAAATTGCCTCGAGTCTGGGTGTTTTCTATGTATAATAAGTATGTATTTAAATATTTTTATCCGTGGTCTAATAACCATTTAACAAGTTTCGTAATGAAGCTTCTCTTGGGCTAGATAATTGGTGTGAGTGCAGAAGAAGAGGGTCTGGGATACTTGTATACTACCGGTACTGACATACGGCTGCCAAACTTGGGCCTTCACAGCTGCTTCAACCCGGAAATTAAAAGTTTGTCAACAGAGTATGGAGCGCAGTATGTTGGGTATCCGTCTATCAGACAGAAATACACTCGGAACCATCAGAGCAAAAACGAAAATTATAGACGTGACCAAAAAGGCAAAAACTCTGAAATGGCGCTGGACGGGACTAGGGTTGCCAGATGATAATTTGATAAAGGAGGACAGATGGGTCTAAAAAGGAGGATTTTCTGTAAAAAAAGGAGGACATTCACAATTAAGAATTTTTGATATTATTTTACTCTATTTTAGAAGGAAGGAGAAAGAAGGAGGACGGGAGGACAAAACATGGAAAAGGAGGACATGTCCTCCTTTTGGATACCATCTGGCAACCCTAGACGGGACACATGTGGAGATCCAAAACAAAGAAGTGGACTAGAGACATCACTGAATGGTATCCAAGGGACGGGAAAAGGAGAAGAGGAAGACAAATAAAGAGATGGGATGACGATTTACCAAAAGGCTGGAGGAGGTCAGCGCGTGACAGGGAAGTGTGGAAATGCCTAGAGGAGGCCTATGTCAAGGACAACCTGACCAATTAGAGGATGGCGATGCCACAACAACTATTAAATTAAGAACAATATTTTTAAGTTTAAATATTCATTTATTATAAAATTTTGTAAAATTTAAAGGTCAGCGAATAAAGGCTTTTATTATTATTATAATAACCATTTAACAAGTTTCGTAATGAAGCTTCTCTTTGGGCTAGATAATTGGTGTGAGTGCATAGTTTATTTATTTATTTACTTTACTTATCTATCTATCTTTCAGGATTTGTGTTCATGCTGTTGATCGATCAGCTGTCGTCAAGGTTCAATGACTCTAGCAATCCTGTTGAGAAAAATGTTACAGCTACAGTGGGATTGGTGGTGCACGCAGCCGGTGAGATTTTATAATATAAAAGCTTTTTAACCTTTTTACCGCCAACAACTTCTATAGAAGTTCGAGATTTTCGTGCCATCCACGCCAGCACTTCTATAGAAGTTCTTCTTTTGTACCTACTTTATTAAAATACATTTATACGTTGGCGTACAGCGGGACATCGCGTGCAGGATAGTTGGGCGGTGATAAGGTGAAATCTTAGCGCAAGTACTTGGCCTTCATATATTATATCGTTATCTAATTTAATGTCAATTATAAACATAATATACACTGCACAGCTTATACATTAAAAAATCTTTATTTATAAATTTTTAATATTTTTTTACTACACGGTCAAGGCTACGCTCATGGGCACTTTACTGATAATTGTTATGGGCACCGTCCTCGTGGTCACTCCTGGTTGTTGCTGAAAATCAGCGATTCACTTGCTATGCGAGTGAATACCACGCTGAGCAACGACCCTTTTGAGACGCTGTGGCGCACACACATTTTTGTATTTTTTAATAGTTGTGTTATCAAATTATGTTTGTTTTTAGTGTAATTGTTGTTTTTGTGTGTCTATAGTGTCTATGTTATGTTATCTGTCTATCTATATCTATCTATCATATCACCTCATGTTAAGTGATTATTAGGCCGAAGGTGGCAGCGCACTTCACCCGGAATCGCCAACTACTGAGGCACTGGGTATCTTATCTCTAGCTGCCGGAACAACAGTGCTGCAAACATTGATGTTATGGCGACTTATTTAGATAAGATGGTGGTAGCTAGCCAGACGTGATAGCATGCCCTAGGTGCCTCTATTGAACTGCCTCTGTGGTGTAGTGCAGTGATTCCTAAAGTGGGTTCTGTGTTTTGTGGCAAGGCACAGAATAAGGGAACTGCAAAGTAAGCTTCATAACAAAGCATGCATACAGTCCGAGTGCAGCTGTTAAGAGATTCCGTATTGTCTGTTCTACTTGTTACTTACGTAACTAAAAAAAAAAAAAATAACTTTTAAAAATGTTTATATAATTTTTAACGCAAATTTTGTTGCGAACAAATTACAAAAACACAAATGTTGAAAAAATTTCCACAAGCAGGATGTTAATGACGGTAGTTGTTGACATTGAATGGGCGCCTTTGGCTTTCAAAGTAAAAAGTAAATAGTGTTGAATAATTTCGGCGGGCTGGTTAGAACCACGATAGCTCAATTGGAAGAGCACCTGACCCGGTATGTCAGAAGAAATGAAATGAAATGAAAAATTATAAATGAAATGAAAAATTATTTATTTAGTGTCACACAGTAATACATGAAATAAAATGAATGAATGAATGGTGCAAGTTCAAATTCTGCTCGTGGAAATTTTTTCAACATTTGTGTTTTTGTAATTAAACTTTTTCTATAAACAGTGATATTCACAATGTAAACACTAGAAATAAAAACAAACTAGCAGTACCTTAAACTAGGCTCCACAAAGTAAATAATTCATTTAGAGGCCTGTGTGTACGTTTTTACAATACAGGTCCAAGTAATATCCAAAAACTTCATATTAATAAATTTAAAATCGCCATTAAAGAAAAGCTTTATAAAAAAGCTTATTATAAAGTGTCTGATTACATTGAAGACAAAACAGCATGGGTTTAAAATGCTCCAATCATTTCAACTGATATTTCTAATTTTAAATATTAATTGTTAAGGTTTTTTAAACTTCTATAACTTGGTAACGGCATAATAATATAATTTTGTAAATGTCGTTACATATTATATTAAAGCTGTGTAGTTTCTTGCGCCCATTCTTCTCCGCAGCTAAAAAATAGACGTCCTGAATGGGTAGTAGGTAAAAAAAATGTTGGACGATTCAAAAGCACTTTTCTAATGTTTATTTGAATAAAAATATTTGACTTTGACTTTACTGAACGATTCAGAAGATCAAACACGCACAGATTCTTTTGTCATCTGAATAATTTTCTGTACAACAGACTAAACTTTTCTTTATGTATTTACCACGTGAACAAAGTACAATGTAAAAATCGTACAAGATTGGCTAAAGGGGAAAACATATGATGACACAGAGTACTTATTATTAGTAATTACGTAATTTTTAAGACCATGTAGAAAGTAGAGCAATTAATAATATTATTCGAGTACTTTCCAGTTCCGCATTTAAAATAGTTTTTGGAGAGAGACTGCTGATTGCCGAGGGGCATTTTCAGCTTCACGGGCTTGTTTTAGGGGCGGCGAGGTACGTAAAGGGTACCTCAAGCCGTGTTGAAACGAATCACCTTCGGAGGATTTCTAGAGGGTACGGCATCGCACACTTAAAAGTGCGCGTCCCCGTGCCCTCCCAGAGTCTCCGAAGGGTTCGGATCGGGGGAGAACTAGCGGCTGCTCTTGCGGTTTCACGTTCCCGTGGGAATAGCTGGATAAAAAGTATCCTATGTGTTATTCCAGGTTATAAACTATCTGTATGCCGAATTTCATCCAAATCCATCCATCTGTTGCAGCGTGAAAAAGCAACAAATATACGAACATACATACACACAAACTTTCGCATTTATACCTAATATTAGTAGGATAAGCACTAACGTTCTGTTATAGATAGATACCTAGACAGGCAATATTGATTGCATAGCATAGATATTACGTAATACATATATTGATCATCATCATCATCATCATCATCTCAGCCAAAGACGTCCACTGCTGAACAAAGGCCTCCCCCAAGGATATGAGGGGTATTTGCCGTAATAGCCACGCTTGGCAGGCGGGTTGGCGATCGCAGTAGGTTGAGGGTAACCTCAGAGAGATGATGTTGCCCATCCTCTGGAATGGTCCCTTAGTCGGCTTTTACGACACCCACAGGAAGAGATGGGGTTGTGCAATTCTTTATCCCCGGCACCACACAGGGATACATATATTATATATAACTTAACCACAACTTAACATAAGTCTTTTGTATCTAGGCTAAGTTTTTTATACAGCAATAAATTTATCTTATCTCTATCTTACGTGTCCGTGAGAGGCTGCCTATGTGTGCGTTACTCGAGCGTGTTTTGTTTTTTTTTTATACGTATCACGGTAAATGACTCCATTTCATTTACCTGATGTTAAGTGAATATGGAATCCAGATGCGACGACAACAGCTGGTGCAGCGTGAAAACAACGCAGCATCAGTTACCCTCACTCTTTACGCCTCGTTTGAAGGACCCCATATCATAGGAAGGAGGGAAAACGTGTGCTGGCAAACTATTCCATGTTTCGGAGGTGCGACGAAGAAACGAGTCACCAAATTTCTTAGTGCGCGATGGAATATTTGAGACAGTGAAGCGGTGACTCCGGAGAGCAGCACGTGTAACTCCTATGAGGAAGGGAGAAGGTAAAAACTCGCTCAGCAGGCAGACTCCGCCAGAATACCAGCGTTGTTGCGACACGCTTCGTTCGCAGCAACACAAGCTGAGGCGGGGTCCTGATTGACCTTTTGTTTGTTTTTAAATGTTTTATGTATATTACTGTGTGTGGTCAATAAATATTTCTCTCTCTCTTTCTCTCTCGATGTTAGTGACCTCGACGCCACATTTCCTCCGAGGTGGAATATATAACGTCAGTGATGGGTTGCAGCCGACCGCCTGATGTGCGAGCATCTTGGAACCCTTGTCCCTTAGTCGGCTCTTACGACATGCACGGGGAGTTAGGTAGCTGATACGTTCTCTTCACGTCCCAGACCAGGGGCCCAGGGGACCAGGGGCCGATCGCTTTGACTTCGTGTGTGGTTTATGACGTCAATTTGTCGTTTCTAGAGCTAAAGGCTATAGCTTTCGATATTGCTTTCATAGGCGGCACGAGGTGGCATGACGACGTCATAAATTATACGCGTAGTCAAAGCGATCGGTTAGGCGGTCGGGGGGCAGCATGCAAAAATAATTTGTTTGAAAAAAAATCAATCCATTTTTAAAATATAATTCTTTCCATACTATTAAAAGTTATGGCAAATTCTAACCTTATCTGTAATGCTCAAAATGTAGTAATAATTAACATTTGTCAAATACATAACCCACAATTAGGTAAGCTGATAAGGTATATATGACGACGCAGCAAACATGACACCGTTTATTGTTAATGTGAGAAGGTTGAATATCGTATATTTGTGTTAAGGAAACGAAACAATTATCTGAGAGCCTATCAACACACTGTAGAAGATGTAATTTTAAATTTGACATGGTTTTTTGTAAGACTTTATTCAGTTGATTATTTTTTGCTATGGCATGTTTAGCTTTTTCCCGTCCGATCATCAAACTGCCGCTACACATTTACAGAATACACTTAACATGCACACTAGTCCCAAGACACCGTACTCGTAGAACAAGGGTACGACGAGCCGGTTCACACGCGCTCTATAACAGGTACACACATGTACCTGGGCGCTTCTCACCTCCACCACGGCCCGGTCAACCCGAGCCGAGGTCCGAGCCTTTAGACGCGCCCTCGGGTTGTTCCGCTCTCCGATCCGATCCGAACCCCTCGGAGAATCTAGTAGGGCACGGAGACACGCACTAATGCGTGATGCCGTTCCCTCATGAAAGCCCCTGACGGTGATTCGTTTCACACGGCTTGAGGAACCCTTTAAGTTTCTCGCCGCCCGACCCGGTTTACACTAGCGTTGAAAATATCATGTAAAATACATGTATCTACCTTCAATATTTCAATTAAATCCTACTAATATACTGGCCTGCAAAAATAAGTACTACACTTTTAATATTTATTTATTTTCTAAACTATAGAAGTTAGAGATTTTTAAATAAAAAACGTTTTGCAGCAACTTTTATCAGCTTTCTTTAAAACTAAAGTAAATTATACATTAGTAACATTTTCCTTTTTGTTTCGAAAGTATATCTTGTGTACTTAAAAAGTTATTGCAATTTTAAAAGTGTGATACTTAATTTTGCAGGCCAGTGTATTATAAACGCAAAAGTTTGAAAGTATGGATGGATGTTTGTTACTCTTTCACGTAAAAACTACTGAATGGATTTGGATGAAATTCGGCATACGGATAGTTTATAACCTGGATTAACACATAGGATACTTTTTACCCCGATTTTCCCACGGGAACGGGATCCACGCGGGTGAAACCGCGAGCGGCCGCTAGTACAGTATATTTCCTTGCGGATCGTAGGTTGTTATCTTTGGCAAGTATAAAAGGCAAACTTAAATATATTTCTGTTACATGCTAAAACTTACGCTAAAAGTGAGCAGTAGTGAACTGCTTGTTACAAATTATGTTAACTTATAGAGTACAATACTTAAAATATATAAAATAATGTTATATTTTTTTTTAAATGTTGATTATAATTGTTCTAATAAATGTTTTTTGAGCTTCTTCATAAAAATATTAATAGATTGACTATCCTTCAAATTTAAGTTAATAATTACGTTTATGTAAGTTTTACATACCACATCTAGATCGGATGCACTTGGGTCTTTCATTATCACACCTGTCTTTTTCTAGCCAGAGAGTCGCAGTCACACAGTAGGTGCTGCATTGACTCCGTTATAGACCGGAGGACTTCAGGCTCTTCGCTCTTAAGGACGTTGCCAAACTTATGGCATCTATCTTTACAGAGGAAGAAGAGTGAAAGGATGGGGTTGCACAAAAGATCCCGATGGGTCGAAGTGTTACTGGGAGAGGGAAACCTCAGCAGGCCCCACTAAGATAAGATAAGATAAGATCACACCTTTCTGATACACGTTGTATAGAGGATGCTGATTGAAATTAACAGGACATTTCGTCCCACAGCCGATGGCATAGCCCTAGGCGCCGCCGCCACCACCTCGCACGCTGACGTGGAGCTAATAGTGTTCCTGGCCATCATGCTGCACAAAGCTCCGGCCGCTTTTGGACTGGTCACCTTCCTTCTTCACGCTGGGCTGGACAGGTCAGTTGAAGCACTAGCAATAAGTCTTTTATTCCCCCCTACTTAGAACTTTCTAGACTCAGACTTAGAAATATAATGAAAACTAGTGCTGCAGGCTAATCGATAATTTTATTATCGATAGTTTTCATCTATAAAAGCTATACTATCGATAGGCTATCGATGCTATCGATTATTGACATACAGCAATAGTGTTGATTAAACCTAATACTACTAGTTTCTGCAATATTGAAAAGCAATACTATCGACAGTATCGATATTATCGATGGTTTAGTAGTTATAAAGAATCAATACTATCGATACTATCCATAGTATTGCAATAACTGAGATATCGGTAGTTTATCGATACTATCTGTTTCGCCTAAACTATCGATAGTGAACTATCGGGCGGCAACACTAGAAAAAACGTTTATTTGAACACAAACACTGGCAGTTTCAGCATATATAATACTTTCCTGGTCCCTTGAAGTCGCAAAGCCGGTGTCGCTGAAAAAGCCGATTGAATCCATCAACAAAATCTGTCCAAAATAATGCCCTGGTCCCATGTTCTTGGTCTGGATCAGCCGTCACCTCGACTATCACTCCTTTTTCCTTCATATCCTACACACATTCCATCCATATTTTCTTTGGTCTCCCTCACCCTCTCCATCCGTCCATGCACACTCTTTTTTTTTCTTTTTTTTTACTCGGGCTTTAAAAACTTTAGGGTTATAATATGCACTCGGGAGCACAGACGCCGGTAGGGAATTCCACTCTTTGGCTGTACGCATTATAAATGTAGAAGCAAAACGCTTAGTGCGCAGAAGTGGAATATCAACCGGGTAAGGGTGGTAGCCAGCCGTACGTACTCGCATAGGCCCAAGACACCATAATCATAGAACAAGCGTACGACGAGCCGGTTCACACCTCGCGCTCTATACCAGATGCAAACTGTACCTGGGCGTTTCTCCCCACCCCCACGGTCCGGTCAACCCTTTAGAGCCTTTAGGGGCGCCCTCGGGTTGTTCCGCTCCCCGATCCGATCCGAACCCTTCGGAGAATCTAGTAGGGCACGGGGACACGAGTGATGCAATATATATCCTCCAGAAACTCTCTAAGGGTGTTTCTATCAACGGCTTGAGGAACCCTTTAAGTTCCTGGCTAGCTACCACCTTGCACGCCGACGTGGAGCTGATAGTGTTCTTGGCCATCATGCTGCATAAGGCGCTGGCCGCTTTAAAACTGGTCACCTTCTTTCTTCACGCGGGCTGGACAGGTCAAAGTCAAATCGTTTATTCAATATAGACCTTTACAGGTACTTATTGGACGTCAAAGCTATACCTATAAAATACAAATCATTATCATCATCATCATCATCTCAGCCAAAAGACGTCCACTGCTGGACAAAGGCCTCCCCCAAGGATCTCCACAACGACCGGTTTTGTGCTGCTCACATCCAGCGGCTAAAAAAAAAATACAAATAATAATGAATAATTAAGTTTACTGAAACTACCACAGGAACAGGATACGCAAGCACCTGCTGATCTTCTCTTGTTCGGCGCCATTGCTGGCGCTGCTCACTTACTTCGGTATTGGCAACGAGAGCAAGCAGACGCTGAGCGATTTTAACGCCACGGGTGAGTACAAAAGGTCTCGTGGGTAGTTTATTTTTGTATAAACAGCACAACAGACATTAACTATTAAATTTAAAAAAAATACAAAAAATACAGACAATATAGTTACAAATGAAAATAGGCGCATAGATACATACCATACCCATACCTTGAAGGACGCCTCTACCCAGCAGTCGCACAGAATAGGCTAAAGAAATAAATATATCAAAATATAAAAACCTAAGTATATTAAAAATGTCTGTAATCTACTATCTACTACACAAACTTATTTTATTGTTCATTCCAGGTATAGCAATGCTGTTCTCGGCAGGTACGTTTCTATACGTCGCCACAGTCCACGTACTGCCCGAACTCACACACACGCACTCACACACGCACGCATTGCTGCCCACACAAGATGGCGTCTCCCCTAAGAAAGGATTTGGCGGTCTACAGTTCTGCGAAATGATAATTTTAACTGTTGGAGCATTATTACCTTTACTACTGACTATGGGTCATAAACATTAATTATTAACGTCACTTATTTTAGAAAAATAATTATTTTTGGGTCTTTACATATGACATTGACGTTTTTATCTCACTCATTAATAAGTGTATTACGTCTAAACATCTATACCGGTTGTTAATATTATTATACACATTTAATTAGCACTATGTTACTTAGGCTTCAGTAATAACAATGATTTTCAAATTTGTGTCTTTATGGCCCAATTTTGTTTTTAAATTTACTTCTTTTTTTGTTAGCGGAATTGACTTTTCGTTTTATTGTAGCTCTGTAGGGACTTGTTTTTTTTCTTTTTAAGGGCTACACACACACTGCCCTACAATTTTTATAGTGTTAACATAAATAGATATTAAGAAATTTTAAAAAACTTTAGTGTGAAAAATTTTATGTTTTAAAAAATCTTCATACAAAACGTCAATTTCACAGGTAAGGTAAATTAACAGGATAATTACCATGTTTGTTTGTTTGTTAGTATCTGATATTTTGACAATTCGAGGGAATAGTGACTTACGCCCGTTTCCAATAATCTATCTATCTATTGTTTTGCCTACTATAGATATAAGTTTGACATAAGCTCCATACTAATTATGTCAAATTTCTAACTCCAGTTAGCAAAACAACAGACATATAGAATATAGGGAACGGGCGTTAGGAGACCGCAAAAAACGACTAAGGAAGAGGTACAGACGCCGGCACATCAACCTATCCAAAACTGTCAAATTTCTTCAATACATTTTCAACCATATGACTTAGTCATTAAAGTTCAAAGTCTATTGAGGAATTTTGACAGATTGTAGTAGGTTGATCTGCAGGCGTGTGTACTAGATAGATCGTTTTGTCTGCTCATAAATATACACTTCGCAATAACTTCAGTACATCCGTGATCATGGCGCATGAATACATACATACTCTCACGGCCGTCTCCCAAAAAGGAAATCACCAATTTTGAGGAAACTCGCCATTAGTGATCCGACGCCAAATGTAGCATAATTAGGGCTGCCATACGTCCGGGTTTCCCCGGATAAGTCCTAGTTTGGAGGGCGTCCGGGGGCGTCCGAGTGAAACTCGGGCACTTTTTATGTAAGGGGAAATCTGATTAACAGACAGAATGATTAGCAATAAATTACAGCATTTCATAGTTAAAAATATATCCGTGCACTCGTGAGTCTCGTGACGTGATGTGACGTGACCCCCCCCCAGTCGATATGATGAGTAGAAATGTTTTTATTTTATTGTAATTTTTGTTTCGAGGGTGTCCGGGGAAAAAAAATATTTCACCCCGAAGGTTTTTGAAGTTTTTGTCCTGGGTCCGTAATTTAGCTGATGGCAGCCCGAAGCATAATCAAAGCAGGGCTCCGAGGTGGAATTGATAGCATCAGTGATGGGTTGCAGCCGATCGGCTGATGTGCGAGCATCTTAACCCTTGTCCCTTAGTCGGCTCTTACATGCACGGTGAGTAAGGCAGCTGATACGTTCTTGTCACGTCCCAGACCAGCGATGTAACTGTGCCGACATATCGGATACTCCCACACACCAAAAACATGGTTATAATCATCGTGAATAATTGTTGTTCTAATGTAAGCATTAATGTTTATCGAGATGATTGAAAATTTAAATACAAGTTATGAGCAATAATAAAATTTTAAATAAAGTAATTTGTTGAGATCGTTTCTTCAATTCGGATAGATATATAAAATTAAACAATAGCTGAAGATTGGATTATTGAAATATTTGTGTTGAAATGAAAGCGTGCGGGTTCAAATCCCCGCTAGAATTTTTTTTTTCAACACATCTTACAGGACATCATTCACCGTCCATACATTTTTGTGCTAATTCTGAAAGTGCCGGCCAATCAAAAATATTATTATATTTCATTAACTTATATTATTCTATCCATTTGTTACTATGGAACCCAACCTGTTGGATCATTTTTTGTATTGTTAAATGAGGTTCAAAGATAATATATTTACATAGTTTATAAAAATATTTAAATGCGTTATTCAGATGTTTGTTTTGTCACTTTCGAAAGCCTGTCGCACGCGTTGCTGGAAAAAAAATAGTACATAATTTTTATTACACTGACAGAATATTAATTAATTAGCGGTTGAATAATAATTCAAAGACTGGACTCATAACTTGTCATAATAAAAAATGTTCATTATGTTATGGTCTAACAAAATATTAAGTTTTTTTATTGGCTGGTACTTTTGAAAATAGCCCAACTTGGGTGATCTCCTTTGTAATTTGCGCAATAGTTGCGTACAAATTACAATTTATAAATATATGGGGTAGCGGCACCGGTGTTCGGGCAGCTTTAATCATTAAAAATAGGGGGGTCAACAACCGATTTTTGATTTAAGCAAAATCCTTATTCCGACTACCGGTTATGAATAAAATTCTATGTTAATTTTAGGAGACGAAAACGAGTTACCATGTTGAACGCTGGTGCCACAACGATACCCATATATTAATAAATATTTCCCATGTTTTAAGTTGTCTCCAAGTATCCGATATTTTTGCATAGTGTTATGCATCGGCCACTTATAGACAATATACATTGTAAATATTCCCCTAAGGAGAGTGTTATACATTTCTGTGTTTCATACAAACTTTAAAGTTCTAACTTTTCAAACCGCTAAGCCAATTTTTTTATGAATCTTTTTAAGCTTAAGGAAAATACAGAAAGCTAGAAAGTTAGTACACAATATGTTAAATAAACGTTTATTCAACTTGGAATTTATGCAATTTGAAACTTTCCGTAGTAACAAAAAACACAAATGTTGATAAAATTTCCAAGAGCAGGATTTGAACCTGCACCCTTCTGGCATACCGGGTCAGGTGCCACAAAGTAGAGAAACGGAACAGAGACAAAGCTTCTAAGGAGCATACTAAATTCTTACCTATTTTAGTAGGGTTGGCAAAAGACAATAAAATAAAATAAACAAAATTTTATGAGTTTTTTATTAGGTATGTAGACAAGATAAGGTATTTGGTATATTTACAAATTGCTTACTCTAAATATTTTTTTTTAATAATTTTTGAATTTTAATAATTTGTTATGCCTTTGATAGAATGGTAAATTCTGAATCTGATAAAAAGTATTTTCAAGTAATCAATTGGGAAGCAATCACATGGCATATTAAATGTACAATCTTGTACTCGTTTCAGATTATCATTACCAATTAAAATATTTATGTCGAGATCAATCGGTAACCACGAAGTGGAATAAAAACTTGCAAGATTTGATCACAAGCAAACATCGGGACAGGTGAAACTAAATAAAAGTAAAGTTGTAAAAATAACAATTAACCACGTAACATACCTACATACCCACATAACATAAAGGTTTGTGCGACCTACTTAAACATATCTAAAATTTTAAATAGGTATAATCTGGTTTTAATTTACTTACCTAGTAGACTCCTTGGGATAATTGAAATATGAAATATCTTTTTTTTCTAGTATTATTCATACAAACGGTACAGTAAACGACCGTTTTATAAGTCCAGAACTAATTATTTACACTTACACTTAATAACTATTTACAGTTTATTCCACTTAAAACAATTCGTAACAAATATACAGGAGCACAAAACAAATAAGACGTGCTGCAGGCCCTTCCGTTTGTCCACTGGCCAAGCGAGCGTAACCGGTTTTATCCAGTGGCGGCGCGTACGCGACGCAGCGGCTAGTTGACACGCACACATGCGCCGTATGCTTGTAGTAGTTTACCTACGACGGCGCAGTTGTTTGAAGCTTTGTCTCTGTTCCGTTTCTCTACTTTGTGCAGGTGCTCTCCCAATTGAGCTATCGTGGTTCTAACCAGCCCGCCAAAACTATTCAACACTTTACTTTTTACTTTGAAAGTCAAAGGCACCATTTCTTAACTGATTTTTAGTATTTGTAAAAATATTATGATCGGATGTTAATGACGGTAGTTGTTGACATTGAATTTAACTTTTACTTTAAAAGTAAAAAGTGAATAGTGTTGAATAGTTTCGGCGGGCTGGTTAGAACCACGATAGCTCAATTGGAAGAGCACCTGACCCGGTATGTCACAAGGGTGCAGGTTCAAATCCTGCTCGTGGAAATTATTTCGACATTTGTGTTTTTGTAATTTGTCCGCAACAAAATTTGCGTTAAAAATATATAATCAAAACAAAAAAACTTTCCATAGTCTTAAATCGTTTATTTCATTTATTATTCTTATTAGACTTCAATTACATAAACTAGAAAAACAATAATAAATTTATTTCAAAATAGAATTAACAGAATTAATAGATAAATGTCGAGAATTAATTATATAAACATTATTTTTGTAAATGTTGTCTAAAGTTAGATCTCTGTAGTTATATTCCTTAAGCATAGAAAGTTTCATTAGGTTTAAAAAGTATTGAACAAGTTTGAATGGAGTACTGAAATGTATAAAAACGTTAAAAAAAGACAAACAAAAAATATTTTGTCAAAAAAAATAATAAAAATTTGTATGAAAATATCTGTATATTTTGTTTAGTGAATATTGTTTTTGATCACTTATTATAATGGATGTGAGTATACAGACTTTTTGTGTATAATTCATAATTATGGTAAAGTGTAGACAAAGAACTATGTTTTTTTTTGTGTAAAAAAATGTAATAATAGGCTAATCATGTGTATGAAAGTCATCCAATGTGTATGACTTGAAGTTTTGGGCCTAGTAATTATATATTATTATCAGAATTGGTAATAGATTATATGAAAAATGATATATGATAAATATCGTATCAGAAATGTAGCTACTAGAGCAAACTGTAAAAAAACAAAAAAAAAACATGTCTATTTTTTTAAATACTTATTTTATTATTACGTTATTGTGCTAGTGTCGCCTCTAGCGATGAAACTTTGCAACAATATCTGCTATTAGCCGCTTTGAAGGCTATGAAATGATATACCCCAAATAACTTGGTGCCAATTTAAAAGGTTCAGTGAGCATCTAAATTATCAAAACAAATCGTGGTCGAAAAAATCTAAGCTTTTTGGTAAAATGTGTCTTTTTAAAGAGTATTATTATTATTTATTTATTTATTTATTTCAACAAAAGTTTGTTATTAGTACTACCATTACTTACTTAAAACCTAGCAAAGATTCATCCCTTTAATACCACGATGTTTTTTTTTTTAAAAAAAGGCCGAGAAATCGAAAAATTTAAATTGGTAAATTTGAATGAGAATCGCCACTTTGGATTACTCTTAATAGATGGCGTTCGTGGCATATATTTATTAAAACTTGATAGGACAACGTCTGTCGGGTCAACTAGTAAGAAATAAAAATAATTAAATTCAAACTTTCTTAACTGTATATTATAATTTAGAGATCCAAATTTAAAAGGATAACAAAATATTAATTTATTATTAAATATTATTTTTAATGATATGGTCAGTTTTTCCAAATGGCTAAGATATTTTCAACCACTCTTGTTGCTTTGATAATATTTTCGTTGACTGCACACTGGTTATGTGGTAAGAACAAGCAGTAGCTTTTTCTTGTGTTCATTTTCGACATAAATAATATACTTACTTAGATTTTTGTAAAATGTATTTTTGTTAAAAGCATATGGATTTTTATTTTTATTTAGAACAATTTATGAAAAAAAATTAAATAACGGACAAAATTGAGTGTGATTAGATAATTTAATGTAGCGTGGAATAAATCATTTATTTTGTAGGGTTCTTAAAAAAAACTACAATTATCAATAAGCTGATTTTTTAAGATCGTGTGTTACTTTCCACGTTATTTTTAATTAATTCATTATTTATCATGCATTATACTCTTTAAGAGATTCTATAACATTAATATAGGTATACCTACTTATTTATCAAAAAAAATACAGGATATTGTATAATTTATGTAAGTTTTTATTACTTATAGCAAATTTCGCTCTTTCCAGATTTTTGTATTTATCGAAACTTTAATTTATGCAAATTTTCACTGTGAAATAAAAAAGCAATTGTTATTTTTAATAGGTTTTGTATTGTTATTTATAAATGTTTTATTGCTCAATTCCAAAATTTATTACGTTTAAGTCGTTTTAAGATATAATATGTGTTTAATTTCTGACTGTTTTAACCGAAATTCGTAAAAAATATAAGCGTCTTAACTCTCTCACAGTGAGTGTTATGAACCCTATATTTACTTTAAAACCTACATAATTACTATAAATTGTTAATTGTTTAATTTGTGTTCAATGATAGTAAAAAGGTAGATACGTTATAAATAAATACAAAAACCAAAGAGAAATGCTTAAAAATTTTTCGTGCGCATTTCGAACGCTACGGCAGATACACATTTTTAATTTCAACCAAGTGAGTAATGGGACCAGTGTCGACACTATAAGCCCAGTCCTCAACACAGGTTTCGTCGCCAAAAATTAACATTGTCATTAAAATTTTACGTGATTACAACTAAGAAGGTAGTCTTTATTCAATAGACGGTAAAGACTAAAATCAGTTGCTGTCCAATTAATGATTAATCATCATCGTCATCATCTCAGCTAAAAGACGTCCACTGCTGGACAAAGGCCTCCCCCAAGGATCTCCACAACGACCGGTTACCTTGGTTCTTCTGCGGATCTCCTCATTTCCGATTCGATCACGCAGAGAAACCCCGAGCATAGCCCTCTCCATTGCTCTTTGAGTGACCTTAAGCCTTTTTATGAGGCCCATTAGTGAGCGACCACTTCTCAGTCCTGTAAGTCATCACTGGCAACACACACTGGTCAAAGAATTTCGTCTTGAGGCACTGCGGTATATCAGACGAGAAGATATTTCGTAGCTTACCGAACGCTGCCCAGCCTAATTGGATTCGACGATTGACCTCTTTGCTGAAGTTGGACCTACCTAGCTGGACCGTTTGTCCCAGGTAAACATAATCATCCACAACTTCAAGGGCAGAGTCCCCAACCTTCAGAGGAGTGGGTACGACACGTGAGTTCGACATAACTTTCGTCTTCTCCATGTTAATTTTTTTTAAATTAATGATTAAAGCAGAGTAATTTCAATTACTGGTTCCTGTCGAGTACTAAGGTAGTAGAGTGTAGGGTAGGGTAGGTCATATTAGCCGTAAAACCGACAACCGTTGGGGTAAACGAGTTCTCGAGTGGAGACCGCGTATCGGCAAACGTAGTGTAGGACGCCCTCAGACTATGTGGAGCGACGATCTTCGCATGTGGCTGGCAAGAGCTGGATGAGAGTAGCCGCGGATCGTGCTCGGTGGCGTACACTTGGAGAGGCCTATGTCCAGCAGTGGACGTGTGTAGGCTGATGATGATGATGATGATGATGACTAGAGTAGTGGCACCTCTAATATTTATTTCAATTTATAGTCAAATGATGTAAAAGTGATAGCGTAATTAATATCAACTGGGTCGCCCGCAAAACTTCGCGTTTTTTCAACAGATTTTTAGGAATTTCGAAACCTATGACAGGTTTCTTTATTTTTCTACACATCTACGGCTGGAGCTCTTCAAAATGAGACCATAACCGATTTTTTAAGTGCAGTTATCGTCCTATAATTACTAGGACAAAAATCGGCTTACGCTATTAAGGCGACGCATTTTAAATTTACGTTGCGGGATCTTGATTTTTCCCAACAATTACAAATCATATGAAAGTGATATTTGATGACATGATTTTTCATTTAATTGACTTCATTTTGCTAGTTGCAGAAACACGATTTGTCAACTTTTATAACAGAGAAAAAAATATCAAAGTAACCTCTTTTAAAACATAGATTTGCATTTTACAGGCTAACCAGACCGATTTAAGCATCTAAATTTTCTTAGTAAATTATTCTTAACACTCACTTCAATATTGTAGTTCATTTTTTTTAAATAATCTGTAGTTTTATTTTGAAGGAAAAAAAACAGTTTTTCTTATGGTACGGGGTGCAAACGCTCCGTATGAGATTTATTGTTTAGCGATGCGTCGCCTTAATATATAAGATATACCAAATAAAAAGACAGTTAGCGTTTGTTTGTTTTTTGGCATTTTTCTAACGTAAATTAAATCTAAAAATGTGATATTGTAACCGGCCTAATGTTCACTGACTCAGTTGTCTGTCTTCTTGACAGAGCGACTGAGGCCAAAAGCAAAAGGGTACATGCCTAGTGTGAGTTTTGTTTATTATCCGTAGTCATTTGATTTTGTTTACGAAAAGCGATAATTTTAACTTCTCATATGTCGCCAAAAGGCGCTGCTTCAATTCTTTGATAATTTTCGTTTTCGTAAACGTGATCGAATGTTAAATGAAACACACTAGGCACCCTGTTGGCTTCTATTTAGAGTAAGTAAGTAAGTAAACAGCCTATGATTGTCCCACTGCTGGGCAAAGGCCTCCATCATTGAAATCAAGTCATCGCTACAATTGATGGGTAATGGCTCAACCACCGCGCTTGCCAAATGCGGGTTGGTGATCACAAACCCGGGCTATGCATCGAAAAATACGAAATACATTTTGCCCGACCTGGGAATTGAACCCGGGACCTTCGGGTATCGGGCCGAGCGCTCTGCCAATCGGCCACCGAGGCGTTATATTAGAGTCTATTTAGAGTTGCCATCTATTTTTCAGGAAATTAAAGTAAATCTATCATTAACTAGTGTAAAAAAAATAATTTGAAGAAAAAATAAAAGTATTTTCCAAATTTATTTATTTAAGCGTTGTGTTTCGTTTCACTTCAACTGAGTCTGAGTATCATTCAGTAGTTCAGAAATTAAGTCAACAGGAATATTCCGTTCAAACGCACGCATTAGTCGGGAATAAAGTGATTTCCATACTTTATTTTTATTAAAAATAATAAAGTATGGGGATGGAAAAAAACGTAGGATACGTTATTTTTAAGTATGATTGGCAACCCTACTTCTATTACTCGAACAGTCTTCGGGCGCTTGTAACGTATCTACCTTTTCAAACATAATATATTGTCATTGTTTTTAACAAGAAGCCTTTTTTTACTAGCATTTTCGACTATACAATTGAAGGTGTTGATGAAATTAACATCTAAAGGTGAGTCCAGACTATATGGCAAAGCATGTTATATATATAGCATGGTTATGTAGCACGTGTTATTAGTGTGGACGATATCATTAAAACAACCTTTTACTTATAGTTTTGTAACATGATAACCGATCCAAGATCCAATGCTGTAACCGCTGAGCTACCGAAACCCCAGAAGACTCGTTGAATTTTTCTAATAGTTTGTGACAGGGCTTGATACTGTTACCAAATTCCCACTATAAGTACCGGTAAGTAACGTTACTTATATAAAGGTAATTTGGTACCGGTAATGCAGGTAACGTTATCTATAAAAGTATCGCTTTAGTTTCACCTCTGATCTTAAAGTTAATTAGCTCTCTCCATCCGACTGGTTGTCTGGAATAAATCGCTTGAAAGCGATAAGACCGCCAAATTGTAACTTTGCAATATTATTATTGTTTTTCTTTTGTTCGTGTTTATGTTTTATAGTGTTGCAATAAAAGTATTATCTATCTATCGCTACTTGTTTCGTTACCGCTTTAGCCAAAGCGTAGAGCGGTTTTGTTAATTTACCGGTAAAAATGCCGGCTAGGTTCTTCCCAGGTATCTTCGTTTGACAGAAGCATCGATACCAATTTTTTTACGGTATTCAAGTCCCCGCTTTGTGATTTACGCTGCAAGCTGTATTACGTCACTGTGAAGTTAATACCCTCACAGTCGAAAACGACGTAATACCTACCGCTCGCTTGCAGCGTAAATCACAAAGTACTAGAAAAATTCAACGAATCTTCTGGGGTCTCGGTAGCACAGCGGTTACAGCATATTGGATCTTGGATCGGTTTAATGACACTTATCGTCCACACTAATAAACACGTGCTACATAACCATGCTTTATAACATGTTTTGTCATATAGTCTGGACTCACCTTTAGATGTTAATTTCATCAACAAATGCAGCATTGAACCGTATATAATGTTATATAACATGTTACGTGATGTGGACTTACCTTTATATCAGCATTTTTGCGCGAGTATTATTATGAACTCTATAGTCTTATACATGAGAGCGATTTTAGTTGCAGCTGGCAGATAAAGAAACGTGATTTATAGTGAGAAAATCTACCTTTTCGTGTGTAACTTGTACATATTTGTATATTTGTGTCAATGTTTATTGTAAATAAATAAAAAAATAATCGCTTCTGTAGGTATTGACTTTTATTTATCTGGTTTTAGCTTATAATCTAGGATTCCTTAAATAATATTTAAATTACATAATTGAGCAATTATTTATACAAATTCAAAATAAAATTATTAGTATAACAGTATTATTATTAGTATTTTATCACTTTTATTCAATATTAATGAATTTGCAAGTGGACGGATGTTTTTTTTCTTTAATAACTAATTACGTTGTATAAAACACATTTAAATAATTGTCATTGACTAATAAATGATTTAAAATACATGAATTAATTTTGAATAATACTCAATATTTTTTTGTGGTAGGTAACTAAATAAATAATTATACAATTTATTTCTGATTTCCTTTTCGTTAATAATATCAATAGTCATCTTATTTTAATTCTTAAATATTAATTTAAATAAGCAAAGCATAGCACTAGGGATGTGATTTCCTGAATCTCACCGGCGAGCGGCGGCGCGGCGCGGCGATCTTGAAATTTAAAGTGTCATAGAATAAAATATTTAATAGTTTTTACATTATTTACAATTTGATTATTAAGATACAGTGTTTAAGAATTTTCAGTGACAAATTAGTCACCAGTGACTTAAAATCATAGCGTGAGTTAGTCATCGATTCAAAAATCACACCCCAGAACATTTAAATCTTTAACCATCTGCACTATAAACTCATTAAAACAAATCGCTGCCCATTAGACCGTATCATACCAAGACCGTGCTAGGAACGTATCAGTCACGGAAAGTAACACGACACAGACTATGCCCACTACCTACAACGTATCAACATCATTTCTTACCCGTTCATAACGGTTTAAATGACAACCGTCTACAAATTATGGGCGAGAATATTTTGCCGGTGCTGATACGCTCCGTGCATGGTACGCGACGGTGTTGGTCGGTGACGGAACGGTCTAGGCTAGGCCATAGTCTCATACTACTCTTAAGAATATTCTTTTACCTGACAGTTTTCTAGCACAACATAATAATGAGACAGACTGCAGAAAGTAAGCTTAACAGGTTCACAGTCCAAGCCAAATCGTAAGATGCCCTTGGTGGTATGGTTAGGTACATATATGTACCTGGTATAGAGCGCGTGTGAACTGGCTCGTCGTACCCTTGTTCTACGAGTACGGTGTCTTGGCCTAAACTAGTGAGCATGTTTAGTGTATTTTGTAAATATGTATGTAGTAGCATTTAGAGGACCGGGCGGGGGTTGCAATAGGGTATTTGACAGGTTTTAGAAAAATATGTCTAATGGTTCAATATAGCATAATAATATTTGCAATTTGATTGATTCGTTATGAATTTCTTTATTTTTTATAAACATCGCCATTAAAATTCAAATTAATAAAATAGCCGCCAAAACGCTGAAGACGCCATGCATGCATGTCACGTGATGTCGTGACGTTACCTGCTTGTAAGCAAACTTTTAGCTGTCAAATCAAACGTAAAAACTTTGATTGACATTTACTGTAAACAAGCTGGTGACGTCACTCTAGATTCAGCGTCATCGTCATCCCGTGCGATTTTTATCACGTGGTCAATCATAAAAAAAAACTATGTTATAAATGATTTTTCATAAAAATCATAACTACTTATTTTAAAATTATGTGCTGGCTAAAATAGTTTAAAAACATGTTTACTATTAAGTTAACAACAGTTTGATCAATATTTTCATTGTAGTCAAATACCCTATTGTACATTAACAACTGGTTGCGTTTTTCGGTAGATAATAAGCCTGGCAAAATGTTAACTCTTCTCTTATGTCGCCAGGAGGCGCTGCTTCAATGCCATACTAATTTTCATTTTCGTTAACGTAATCGAATGAATACGGGTAGTAAACTGTAGCTTTCGGTAACAGGCTACCAAGTGCTGGAATAACATACCACCACCTCTTCGTAAATTGAAATCAAAATTTGCTTTTAAAAATCAATATAAACAAATGTTTAAACATACGTTTATATAAACAAATGCTGATCTAAGACAAAATTGTCTTAGATCAGCAAAAAACTGGATTGTCTGGTGCAAACACATTTATTCCTTCTTCAATTTCCTAAAAGTTTAAATGTTTTATTTATTTATCTAAGTAAGTATGTTTGTGTTCAAGTATAATACAATATTATAAAAATTTATTTCTATTATATGGGTAATCTATTTAGTGCAAAAGTATTTATTAGTTAAAAGCGTATTATTGACTATTGCATAGTGGACTTGATTGTCGGAGAATTTTGCGACTGTGGAAAGGTCTCGGCAGAATAATCAGCGCCTAACTGCTCTTTGGCAGAGAGGTATAATGCTGAGTCGAGTCCTATTTGCTGCTGTGGCGCACAACGGTTTGTGTTTTTATTATTATTGTTGTGCTCGTATGTACAGTTAGTTGTTTTTATTAGTTGTGTTTTATTTTACTTAGTACTTACATACCTACATTAAAATGTGTAATATTGTTGTGTGTTATAGTAGTAAATAAAATGATTGTCTATGTCTAAACCAAACTCACACTAAAAGCACTCTGTGTCCGTGAGATGGTTTTAAGTGTGCGTCGCTCGAGCGTGGTATGCATTAAGTTTATCTTCTGCAGTCTCTTATTTTGTGCTAGTACGGTCATAGTATGGTACGATCTAAAGGGTAGAGACCTTAACATTTACCCCCTTACAAATAAACAAAGAATAAGGTCCGAATAGTAATAACTTAGTCCGTGTTTTGTCTCTTTTACTCTATTCAGTGGTCGCCCAGTGGTCGAAATTCGACCGTAATTTTATTAAGGCTGCACGGAACTGCATCCTAAGCAATGAAAAATTAAAAAAGGTAAAATGTAAGTTTGGATTGGCATTGACAGAGGTCAGCCGCTCCTCTTCCATTTTTGAAATTTTTAAAAAAGAGTACTATGCGTTTGTTTCAAATACATGGTAGTGTGTGCAATGTTTGTTTTATTGATACTATAGTATTTTTTATGCTTAATAAAAAAAAATACTGTAGCTAGATACTCCTTCTCTATATAAACTATAAGTGTGCGAAATTTCATACTCCTCCGTCCGCGCAATTTTCGTAAAAAGGGGTAAACAAGTACAAAGTTTTCGCTTCACTTAAGATTTGTTTTCGCTTCACGTATTATTAAATAGATTTGGAATGACATTTACATGGCAGGCACAAAACACGGAACAACTATTCGGACCTTATTCTTTGTTTATTTGTAAGGCGGTTAAGGTTTTCGGCACACACGCCTGCCATCAAACTAGGTACCAGAAACTTTCAAATTTCCTCAATATCTAGACTTTGCACTTCTATGTAACTAGTAGCCGTCACCCACCCGCTTCGCTGTGCGAAAATAATGGATCAATGAATGCTAAATTTAAATATTTATTAGGTTTACCAACATCATATATCTACTCATAGCCTATCATTTGCACAATCTCATGTTCTTACTACACACAAATTTTCATCAAGATCGGCCGGCATCAAGCTGTTCTTGAGTTATAATAGGACAACACAGAAAGACACAAAAATTTCAAAAATCGTAGAATTGGTGTCAGTGAGTTAAAAAACGAATATTGATCCCAAAAATCAGAAAAATTGCATGTACAGACAGAGACTACAGAGGGCAATGACCAGTTTGTATGGACGAATGGTGCATTTTTTTTTCTGGGCGGCGGTTAACCAAATTTTGTAAGTTTGTACAAAAAAATACAACAAGTAATGTACACTACGGAATGATATCTGTAAACTCAGTCGGGACGCAGTTATATCAGATTGAAGATTCAAGAAAATTATTTTTATTATATTCTAAACTCATGTACACACGGCGGCAGATCAACCTACCCAAAACTGTCAAATTTCTACAATCAATTTTGAACTTTATGGTTTGGTTATAAGGATCAATATTCATTGGAGAAATTTGACAGATTTGGGTAGGTTGATCTGACGCCGACTGTATATTCTGTTAAGCTGTCACAAAAATAATTATATTACTTAGATGATGATTATTGTGACTATAATATTATTTGTAGAAAATATGATGTCATATTTTTTTTTGTTTAGAATAATTATTTGCTTTAGTTTTTTTAAGAATCATCGACCGCCGCTTCAAAAAAAAAAGGCGCCAATTTTTGACAATGGTTTTTTTATAGTAGTAGGTAAGTATAGATAAGGCATAAAGTTGAACATTTATTGAAAGAAATTTACAGTTTTGAATAGGTCGATATGCAGGTATCTTTAAAAGAGGCTTAAGTCTAGGTTTGTTGTCAACCGAATATGAGAGATATGATCGGCCTCAATATAAGGTATGCTAAGTTTAAGATAATCGTAATAGTTACTGTCCTCAACACTTGGTGCATGTAGAATAGCCTGAAACGAGACAGAAATATATTATTAATATAAAATAATAAGAGTTCCAATTGCGATGCCCGAAAGGGTTCATAATTTGTACCTACCTACATTTATGTAAAATAACATCTTTGTAAAACATGGTTGCCATGGTTCCAATTACCAAATGCGATGCCTGACAGGGTTCGTTTAGAAAATTTTAATAATCCTAGTAATATTATAAACGCGAAAGTTTGTAAGCATGGATGGATGTTTGTTACTCTTTCACGTAAAAACTAATGAATGGATTTGGATGAAATTCGGAATACAGATAGTTTATAACCTGGATTAACACATAGGATACTTTTTATCCCGATATTCTCACGGGAACGGGAACCACGCGGGTGAAACCGCGAGCGGCCGCTAGTGTAAAATAACATCTTCTTATACTTAAAAATTATGGTTGCAATAAGTACCTATTGTGTAGTGGCACCAGTCTTCGACATTTTAAGCCCAGTGTTCGATAAAGATTTTGTCGCAATTTAGTTGCAGTCGCGTTGCAATTGTGCAATTAGCAAATGGTTGCTTTTGTCGGTAATAAGCCTGCAGGGTCGCTAGTGAATAATAAAAAATATAACGATGCGCATGCGAGAATATACCTGTTCCACTTTTTCCTAGCTTCTGGCATCGTAGAGAGGTCGTCTTTGACCAGATATACTCTTATACCTGTAGAGAAAATAAGTGCCTACGTTAATGGTTCAAAATCAATAATAATCAATCAATCAATATCATATAACTGTCCCACTGCTGGGCAAAGGCCTCCATCATTGAAAACAAGCCATCACAAAAAAAAAAAAAAAATTTTTAATTTCATCACTAATAAATAAAAATAAATAAATTAATAATAATAAATCACTACAATAGTTGGGTCCTGGCTTAATCACCACGCTTGTCAAATGCGAGGCCGGGCTATACACCAAAAAAGACCGAATCACACTTTGCCCTACCTGGGAATTGAACCCTGGACCTCTGTAACAGAGATCACTGGTCTTAACCACTGGACCACAAGAGGATTAATGTTAAAGACCTTACTTACCAAGCAAAAAGGTTTCGCACAACCTGTCCCAAGACATTTCCCCTAAATTGAAAGGGAACAGTGCCTTGTCACCCTCGGACAGCGAAGACCACATTCTCCTGACGCTGCGGTCCGAGAACTTCCAGTCCTGAGTGGAGAAGTAGAAAAGGATGTGCGCTAGCTTCATCACCTTGTCGTAGAGTTTCAGCATGCTGGAGCAAAAAAATATTTGTTTTCTTACGTGAAACTGAAACTTAGCATACTATACACCGTGACTGGATAGACGACAGACGCGTTAAAGGAAGTGTTTACGAAGCAGATACCTGTTCCATTAAAAATAAAAAAACACCACCTTAATTTTATACTTTTTTCCTAACTGAAATGGTTTTTCTGCTTATTTACATACTACGCGGGCGAGCGAAGCGACTAGCGAGGCGTTGTCTGCGCGTGCGGTTGACCTTAAGCCCGTCACAGATTAGCTAATAATTAATATGATGTGCTATATATTATATTATAGCAATCCACCACACACGGTAGCTATAATATATATTTTTGCCCTCATTAAGTGCGCGGTCGTATGTGCCATAATATAATATTAATATTTCTTGCTATGTCTGTCCGCATATTTTGGTGACGTAATAGAAATATATATTATAGCTCCGTCTGTAGTTGCTCGAAGATTACTATGGATAATATATCGTAATGTCTCGCTATAATATATATTATAGCTGCGTTTGTGACGGGCTTTACTCGTGCGTGTAGTACACGTACGGTTGCCAACTATACTTTAAAATAACGTATCCTACGTTTTTTTCCATCCCCATACTTTATTCTTTTTAATAAAAATAAAGTATGGAAAATACTTTATTTCCGACTAAAGCGTGCGTTTGAACGGAATATTCCTGTTGACTTAATTTCTGAACTACTGAATGATACTCGGACTCAGGTGAAGTGAAACGAAATGCAACGCTAAAATAAATTTGGTAAATACATTTTTTTTTAAAATCCTTTTTATATACTAGTTACTAGTTAGTGGTAGATTTACTTTATTTCCTGAAAAATATTTGGCAACCCGTACATGTAAAATGCCGATAGTTCACTTTTCTTTAAAACGTGTAACAACTAGCGTGTTTTAAAATTTGCTATAACCTTTTTTAACTAAAAGGGATGTAGGTAAGTTACTAGTTTACCTCCATAAACGCTTCCGTCGTCTAACCTGTCACGGTGTATTGAGGCCGATCATATTTATTTATTTATTTATTTTGAAAAGGACAGCTAACAAAACATACACTTCATGAGTAAAATGATTCGTACATTAACCTCTAAAGCTGAGTGCTGTCTCAATTATAAGCTGCCACGGCATGCAATTTTTGACAGCAGCGTATATATAAAAGAAAAAAAAGAATCTTAACTTATAGTTACTACTTAATTAATTATTATTATACAAATGACCAAAGATAGCGTTAAAGACTGCTTATATAAATCAAACCATAATTAAAAAACCGACACAAAGGCTAGACAGCGAAAAAGCGTTATAAATATATACATAACTATATATTTTATATCAACATTATGTATCGCAAAATTCAAATGCATATTATTACAAAATTAAATTAAATAAGGACTCATAATTGATATCTCTCATATTCGGTAACAGCACACGTAGACTAAGCCTCATGTAGACGCCTGCACTTCGACCTATCCCAAAACTGTCTTTCTTCAATAAGTACATTTTCAAGCCTAGGCCCCACACAACACAACAAATTATATATTAAGCTGTACTCGCGACTTCGTTGACTTTCGGCAGCATTTTTAATTTTTTAGGCTCTTGTTCCCGTTTTTGCAACATTTTTCACTGATGCTTCGTTCCTATTGGTCGCAGCGTGACGTTACATAGCCTAAAGCCTTCCTCGATAAATGGACTATCCAACACAAAAATAATTTTTCAATTCGAACCAGTAGTTCCTGAGATTAGCGCGTTCAAACAAACAAACTCTTCAGCTTTATAATATTATAATATAGATTATATTTCATTATTATTATTAATTACAATATTATTGAAGGGAAGATAGAAGAAACGAGAGGAAGGGAAAGTAAAAATACTGTATTTACCTATTTCTACTTTTGAAGGTTTTATTTAATTGGTTAATTTAAGGAGCAAAAAGATAAGACGTTATTTTATTATAAATAATTGTTAGATGTAGTCAGATGTAGTAAAAAATATATATATGGGAAAAATAGTAGGTTAAATAATATTTTATATTTAGATGTTGTAGGTAGGTATCTACTTTATTTTTTTACCTGAGACAGTAAATAAATATACTCTATTCGCTTTTAAAAACGTAGCAACCCTATGTGGAGAGGAAACGGAGTCAAAGCAGTACTTACTGAGCGACTGCGACTCTCTGGCTAGGAAAATAATGGAACTCCTGGGATCGGCCTAAACTAGAAGACTTCAGGGTCTTCGCTCATAAAGGCGTTGCCAATTTTATGGCATCTATCTTTACAGAGGAAGAAGAAAGGATGGGGTTGCACAAAAGATCCCGATAAGTCCAAGTGCTAATGGGAGAGGGAAACCTGAGCAAGTCCCACTAAGATATGATAAGATAAGATAAGTATTAGATACTTACGCTCTCCGTCTGCCTGTGAGTGCGCAGTAGCAGTCTACGCTGAGCGCAGGCAGGTAATGCAAGAAGAAGTTGTAGAACAGGAACATGTAATAGTTGTTGGTGGGGTTGAGACCGTAGTACCTGGGGACAGTTCGTATCATCATAATCACCAGCTCATTATATGTCCCACTGCTGGGGCTACGAGCCTTCCCTATGGATGAAACAGTAATGGTTCCGCGAAGGCCTGCAGGATAGCATTGCGGCCGCCCGCACCCGGCGCACCAAGGATGCACACCGCTTGCGCAGGTCCAGCCGCGCCTCGGCGACCATCCCCGATGCGCTACAGAAGCGGGGCAGCCCCAATAGCACCCTAACCGCATAATTGTACTGGATGCATAGTACATTATGCTTCTGCGTGTAATCGACCCACAGACTTAATGTCTCTGCGGTCATGCGGTGGTTGGGCGAATTGTTGTGCGAAGCGATGGCTGATTCATGTCATGCTCGTGAACGGGTGCCGCCTGTGGAGGCTGGTCTGCTCTTGCATACTTATCTTATTTTTAGTATTATTAATTATAGTTTGACTTTGTTTTACCTAAACAATTTTTGACTTTTACTAGAGTACTGTAGTGGTGCTGTATGACATTGTGGAAATTGAAACTTTTACATAATTATCTGATGTAAATTTGTTAACTTACATTTTTTATTTTGTTTTTTTACATGTTGTGGTTGTCTTATATATATTTTTTGTGTTTATTTGTAATGGAAAGTGCCCTGCTATGATAGGGCATTTTCCAATATTTTTGACGCTGTAAGGGAGAAAAGAGCTGGACACTTGCTGAGTTTCTTGCCGGTTCTTCTCAGTACAAGATCTCCCGCCCAGAGTAGACTTACGAACCGATGGCATAGTGACATTCACAAGAGCTACTTACTTGTAGCCTAAACTGAATAAATGATTTTGAATTTTGAATTTTGAAGACTGCTAGTGTAGAAGTACGTACAAAATGCCTTAAAAAGGGTGATTTTGACGCCTCTAGAACAGCAAGCAAATCTGCGGGCTATCATATTAGCACGTACAGACAACGCCCTACGCTCCCTTTCAATGTCTGCATTATCTTTCAGGTCCGAAGTTAAGTGCCCAAGGTATTTAAACTTGTCAACTCTGTTCAGACGACAGCCGTTCAGTTTAATTTCCGGTAGCTTCTAGGCTTCTGCCCCGGACTTGAAAGACCACGCACTCACTTTTCTTTGCGTTGTACAACAGGCCGTGATCTACAGCGTACTTCTCACACAATTCAAGCAGCTTCCTCAAGCCACTTACAGAGGCGCTCCCCTAGTAACAATTTGAGTTGGCGTTTTGTTGGGCCTTTGAGTACGTAATTGTTGGCCAACGGTGAGGTCTGTCATACCTATTTGTAGGTGGGCCAACCGTAGGACCAATGTAAGCCCAACTACGAGTAACCGTTACGCCGTTGGCCCTATGATGGGACTTTGTGGGATATATAACGTAAACATTACGCGGTTGGCCCTATGATGGGACTTTGTGGGAAATTTAACGTAAACATTACGCCATAATTGTAGATGGTGGTGCAGTTAGGCCAACGTTAAACCCGCGAAGCAATTTTCTTGTTGGTCGACCAACGACACAGGTAGTAGGCCCACTGTTAGTAGTTTGTGGTAAATATAACGTAAACGTTACGCCGTTGGCCCTATGATGGGACTTTGTGGGATATATAACGTAAACATTACGCGGTTGGCCCTATGATGGGACTTTGTCGGCAATAACACTACCATCTCCCTACCTTTTCCCTACCGTTGGCGACGACACCCCAACGGAAATTGTTACTAGGGTCAGTAGCACCATATCGTCGGCATAACTAATGTTATTATGGAAAACTCTTCCATTATGACATCCGACATGCGTGCTGCCGAGCCCCTCAATGAGCGCGTTCACATAAAGATTGAAGAGCTTCGGCGAGGTCAGCCCCCCCTGCCTTACCCCAACGAATCCGAATAAGACCCCGACCACCGAACGACGTTGAACAGCCCTCCGGCCGCCTAACCGATCGCTTTGACTTCGTGTGTGGTTTATGACGTCATCTTGTCGTTTCGTGCCGCCTATGAAAGCAATATCGAAAGCTATAGCCTTTAGCTTTTAATATTGCTTTCAGAGGCGGTGCTAGGTGGCAAGATGACGTCATAAACTATACGCGTAGTCAAAGCGATCAGTTAGGCGGTCGGGGGGCTGGTTCTGATACCAATATTTAAAAAGGCGTATCAGTTCCTCGGGCATATGGTTATTTTAAGTTTCTGCCATAAGATGTCATAACTAACCAGATCAAATGCCTTCGATAGGTCGAGGAAACAGGCAAAAACAGGTGTACAGTCACCCAAAAAATTGGTTTACCACCCTAAGGTTGAATGTCGCATGGCAGATTCATAGGCGATAAAGGTTAGTTTCGCTTGCAGATCTATCTGACAACTTCTATTCCTATCTTTATTTGATTAGATTACTGTTTGTTTTGACAAAATGTCAATTGTCAGTTTTCTTTTTATCAAATAAAATTTGGTTGTCTTATTGTCTAGTTTTTATTACTTCTGTTTAGAAAATTTATATTTTCCTTACCGTAATTAATGTCTTATCCATTTGTAATAAAGGTTAAAATGCCATGCACTTATAAGTGACCTACGACGTATGAATACTTATCAATTACGTTTACGTCATTATTATGCATCTCTTTCAGTGATATCTAGTATGAACGTTGTTGTAATTTTCGATGACTAGAAAACTAAATCAAAACTGGTACACCACTTTCTTGGGCCACTGTACATACTTCTATCGGGTACCTATCTGATGGTTTGCTTCAAACATTATGTGTAATAGATTATATTTACCAGACCGCCTTGGTGGTCGGCGTGTTGATGCCGAACTGCCTGTTGAGCTCGATGAAGCGCCCCCAATTGATCGGGTTTTGTGCACCCGACACGAAATTGTAGATAGGTATGTCTGACGTTTGACTGGAGAAATAACATAACAAAATCAGAAAGAAAGTAAGAAAAAAACTTACGTAAGCGCTGAATTTTGTCACTGCGATTTTTAAATTCTTTTTGAGTGCTAATACCGGCACAGTGCACCATCTATCCAACGGTCATTGCAACCGATGGCTATGCAGATGAAATACCACAGATTTGATAACACAACGCTATATTAAATTTTTTATTTTTATTATCAAGTGCTAATAGCTGCACTGAAGCTAAATTAAATAGTTATAATTTTATAAAATACAGTGAAAAAATTAAACGCCCACCCGATCCAGCCAGGAATCGAACCTGGGTCTTCCGCAATCATAAACCTAGTTTGCCTACAAACAAAAAATAAGGTATACAAGACAAGAGAAAAAAAAAACAAAAGGTGAACAAATGAAATCGCCTCTTTGAACGCTTTACTTTCGACTTTCAACTTTCGAGTTTTGAATTTCGACTTTCGAGTTTCGACTTTCGAGTTTCTACTATTCTATTGGCTGTTATGAAACGTGTCTAATGCTGGGCAAAGACCTCCATCCTTGAAATCAAGTCATCGCTCCAATTGATGGCTGATGGCTTAATCACCACGCTTGCCAAATGCGGGTTTGTGATCACAAACCCATCGAAAGAATGTAACACTTTTCTTAGCAATTCCCAGGTTAGCCTGAGAATTTAACCAACGGATATCGGGCCGAGCGTTTTATCACTCGACCACCGATACCACAGACTATGTAACCGAGACTGTCAAAAAATTAATTATAACAAAAAGATATTAAATATGAAAAAATCCTTACTTTTCTTTGTAGTTCTTGGCGGTGTGCCACGCAGACGCCAAGATGGCGTTGACCACAAAGTCGACAGGTACCATGTCTGCCACGGTGTTTACGTTCAAGTACATAGTTCGCAGGACCTGAAACGTGAAAAAATAGCGCCATCTAGCGGTGAGTAGTTACAGTACACACGCCTGCTTGCACATCAGGGTGCCTAGCAATATTATACATAGTCTATGGTGCCTAGTGTGAGTTTTGTTAACTATCCGTATTCATTCGGTTACGTTTACGAAAACGCAAAATAGTATTTTATTGAAACAGGCAGCGCCTCCTTTCGGCATACGAGAAGAGTTAACATTTTGCCACACAAATTCTCGTTTTCTATAACGTTAACGAATGGCGAATGAAACTCGCACATAGACTACCAAACTGTAAAATTTCCATAATTGATTTTGAAATTTTGAAATTAAATGACTTAAAGTTGAACATTTATTGACGAAATTTGTCAGTTTTAAGTAGGTTGATGTGCAAGCGTGCATCTGTACAAAGTTCTTGGAACCAGCTGGGTTATGAGGAAATTATTGTTTTGTTGTAACCTAGCGCCATCTAGTGATAAGTAGAAGTTGTAAATAACTGTTAGAATCAGCGCGAATATGAGGAAATTGTTTTATTGCAATATAGCGCCATCTAGCGGTGAGTAGCGACTGAAGGAGGAAAATTATTGTTTTAGCGAGAATGTGGAAATACCAAACGCGCCAGCTGCTAGGACCGGGGATTCGCAATCGCAACAACTTATTTAGTCATGCTTGACTGCAGCTGGTGACAATAAGTGAAGTAACTTGAGGTGACGCTGGTTTTTTCAAGTTATATTTTCCAACAGATGGTTATGAGATATTTTCAGAAAGTTATAATTATACTCGTTATACTCGTGTCAGAGAAACATCTCTCTAACCAAATTACCAGAGTGAACGAGAGTGCGGCAACTTCACAAAGCGCTCCGAAACGCACGCACACAAACTCGTAGTTCACCTACATTAGCGCACGGAAAAAAGCACGGGAAAGGAGTACCCGATGACGCGGCTGTCATCGCAAACGCGGATCGGGCAGCGTATGTTGCTGTAGTAACGGAGAATAACAAGTATGTCACTGAGCGCTGCCGATCTTATTTAAACCTTGTTTCTTTATTGGAAATAGAAAAAGTTATTACATAAGTATTCAAAACTAGCCAAAACTATTTTTGATAATATGTCCGACCTTAGATATGTATCTCCATGTAAATGCTTTCCAATAATATATTTAAAAAAATTATACATTGGCATGCGGATATATTACGTTATTAAATTTAATAACGCAGCTTTCAAAACCGGCCGAGCGAGGCGTAAATATTTTGTTGTATCCAATTTGTAAATTAATATTTGATTACGATTGTACTTTATAATGATATAAGTATTTTATAGTGTACACCTAAATTGTGTGTTTAATTTATAATATATAAGACACCCAAATTCACACAATAATAAATTAACTATGTGTGGCTCACTCAACCCTAGCCGGTAGCTACAGCTCGTACGTCAATTCAAGATCACGGCACTGTTGCCGCACTCTCGTTCACTCTGAAATTACTGAGAAGCAAAACAATTTAAATTTAATCTAGTACATAGTATGTTTTGGTACATAAAATTAAAAGAACATATTATAGGCACAGAATAAGTAATAGTGTACGCTACACTTAAAAATTCGTTTAGTGATTTTCAGCATGGATTTTTGAGGGGGCTTTCGACAGTGTCCAACTTGGTATTACTTACATTTATGTTCTGCTGCTTGCTTACACGCGCTTGACGCGCATAACGTCATTAATATAAATATTTATTGGTATTACTTACATTTTTATGATCACTGCTGCTTGCTTACGCGTGCCTGACGCGCATAACGTCATTAATATAAATATTTAATTTACATGCAATATGACAAATTAAAGTTAAAAATAATGTCTTAGAACATCTAGATCGGATTGACTTTGGTCTTTTCATTTTGATCACACCTTTCTGTTGCACGTTATATAAAGTTATTGAAACGATGCCACTGACCCCAGTCCCGATGCCGATGACGAGCCCCGTCGGTCCGTACACGCTGTCCGTCCATCCACGCACCGGCTCCTCATACGTCGACACCACTACACAAATAGATAGATAGATAGATAATACTTTTATTGCAACACTATAAAACATAATCATGAACAGAAAAAAAATTAATAATTTACATTAAATAGTTTGTTGAGCATAATTTTATTTTCTATCTCTAATTACTAGATACGTTTTTTTTTCATTGGCGGCGCTAATGTGCGGCGTAAACGCTCTTAAGTTGAATCAGTGCGATGTTGTTGAATCAGTTACATGTGTAAAGTACCTCGGGGTGATCCTGGACTACCGTATGTCCTGGCATAATCAAATTGACAATTTAAGTAACAGGATTCGAAAACTCGTTTGGGTCTTTAAAAAGCTAAGACACGTCACCCAAATTGACCTTATAAAGCGTATTTACCTTGCATTGGCACAAACAGTCATGAGCTATTGAATACCCTTATGGGGTGGTGCCTCTAAAATCAAATTTCTTGAAGCAGAAAGGGCCCAGAGATGTTTACTTAAGACCATGTTTTTCAAACCGTATAGATTCCCCACTGACGAATTATAACAAAACTATAACATTTTATCTATTAGAAAACTTTATATAATTAATTCAGTACTTAAACTACATAAGTCCTTGCCTTACACGCCCGCTCAAACAAAAAGAAGACATTATAAAGTAGCCCAAGTTCCTTATTGTAGAACTTTATTGGCACAGCGTCAGTTTCATGCTCACTCTGCTTATCTCTATAATAAGCTAAATGACAGATATAAGATCTTTAACCTTCCATTCATCGAATGCAAAAACACTTTGGTTAATGTGCTTGTGACAATTGGATATTGTGAGACTGAGGAGTTATTATTCAAGAGTGTTTTCTAAGTCGTTAACACACACACACACACACACCCTCACAATAAAACACACACACACCCTCACAATAACACACATACACACACCCTCACTCACACACCATCAATCACACACACACCCTCACGCACACACCCTCACACACGCATATGTACGCACACACAGTTTTCATTGTAATTAATTAGCCATAAGTAAAATAGTTTATTTACAACTGTACTTACTCTCTGTATCTTAAACCTAGTTATTGTATCTTGGGAAGAGCAGAACCTCCCACTACAAGCTTGGTTACAAGTTTCCTGGGTTGGTTCTGGCCATTGCATATATTTTGTATCTAAGGTTAATGAAATAAACTATTTTTTTTTATTTTTATTTTTTTTTATCAGAAGAAGAACCTACTTACCAATGGAAGGTCTCACGATGCAGATGGGAAGACCCTCACCGTACTTCCGCACAGCTTCCTCGGCGACAGCTTTCGTCAGACAATACGTGTTCGGGCGTTTGCCCAACAGTCTGGAAGTTAATAAGACAATTGGGTTGGAGATAATATGTAAATATGTAAATTACTATTATTGCTAGCAATTATTCATTCAAGTGTCATGCATGACATGTTTTTGTTTGTTACAATTTGATGGCATCTCATTTATTTATTTAAATACCTCGGCCATGTGGTCACCGAGGATTTAAAAGACGATGGAGACATCGAAAGGGAGAGGAGAGCGATGGCGGTCAGCTGTAACATGTTGGCTCGCAGATTCGCGCGGTGTAGTTTAGAGGTAAAGATTACGCTCTTTAAAGCATTTTGCCAAAATCTTTACACCTGCAATCTGTGGGTCAGCTACACGCAGCGGGCCATCAACGCTCTCAGAGTTCAATATAATAACGCGTCCAGGGTGCTGGTGGGAGCGCCAACACCATCCTGAACGTGCTCAGCAACAAGCTGGACAGCCCCCTTCTGGGGCACTGGGTCCAAACACAAGTGCGTGTGCCCGGAGCCCCAGAGGGCGGCAAATATCTTAATTGATTTGTGTACCTACCTACTTGTATTTACTAACATAGTTTTTTTTAAGTAATTTGTATACTAACAATATTATGGGCAACAGCCTGAAGTAAATAGATTTTATTTTATTTATTTATTATTTATTTTTGTAGATAGTCCTAGTTAGTTCTAGTTTTATCCACAACGAAGTTATAGGCGGTCGAAAATGGCCTGAACGGTTTCAAAATCAAAAAAATATAAGGAGGAGATAAGAAGTTCTTGTATGACACTGAGAGATTAAACACCGTGCTTTTTTAACGGTCTAAGACCCGCTGGTGGGGTGATCAGGCCATGAAACTTAACAACTATCCCTCAGGAACATAGGTCAAAAGACGAAGTTTTCATGGTCTGATCAACACACCTGCCCCTGCGGGTCTAAGTGCAGGAACATCATCATCTCATCATCATCATCTCAGCCAAAAGACCACTGTCTGACCAAAGTCCACTACTGGACAAAGGCCTCCCCCAAGGATATGAGGGGTATTTGCGGTAATCGCCACGCTTGGCAGGCGGGTTGGCGATCGCAGTAGGTTGAGGGTAACCTCAGAGAGATGCTGCTGCCCATCCTCTGGAATAGTCCCATAGTCGGCTTTTACGACACCCACGGGAAGAGAGGAGGTGGTGCAATTCTTTATCCCCGGCACCACACAGGGGTAGGAACATACTATGCCGAAATTACGCGACCGTAGTTCGGCGTTTTCGGCCTCAGAGGTTAAAGGCTGTGCGCTATAACGCAACGTAATTTCGGTATAATGTGTCGTCAGTAATTAAAATAGCATTGCAGGCGTAATCATGCCGAACTTCAGTCGTGTACCTTCGGCATTGTGTGCTTTTACACTAAAACGGTTAAAAGAGTATGTGAGTTTCATAATGGAAATCGACCGTAACCCATCTAGATACTAATATTATAAAGCTAAAGTGTTTGTTTGTTTGCACATTGCTTTTATCTCACCTGATGTTAAGTAATAGGCAAATGATGGAAGCGCACTTCACCCGGGATCCTCAACTACTGAGGCACTGGCTATCTTATCCCTAGCTGCCGGAACACAATAATGCTACAAACATTGATGTTATGGCGACATAGTAAACACCCTTTATAATTGTCCCACTGCTGGGGCAAAGGCCTCCACATCAACACTGTCCGGTTAAGTAGTCGAAATAATTAGCTCCTATTAAAATTTTGTTAAAGATTGTTTTTATGCTTATTTAAGACTTGATTTGTAAATCAGTGATTAAATTAAGTGACAAATAACATCTGCTAGTGTTTTTTCTAACAAATATTGTGTAGTTTTTAAATTATTTGCTATTGTGATTTTCCAACTGTCATCGCCAGCTGACTGTTAGAACAAATTTTACAAAAAATTGTTAAAATAACTACTTTTGCCGTGGACTGCTGCAACATAAACCGGGGGAGTATTGTTTTCATTCCAATTATTATAGATACTAGTAACCTAAGTGTAAATCTTAACTAAACACTTCATTCAATTTGTATAAGTGTCGATGCACTGAGCCAATTAATCGTTATTTTTCTACTTTGTAATCAGATCAAAAGATTAGAAAGAAATAGAACACTAATTTATTGTTATCAGACACTTTGAATTATTATTTTTTTTTTTTTTACCACTGACATTGAGAAAAACTTATTTCTAAATACTATTACTAGGTACATGTTCTATATAACAACAATACTACCTACCATACTCATTACTTTACAAATCTCACATATTGTGAGTATCGTCACACCTCAAATACGATTTGGCTTGGTTAACCTCTCTTGACTTGACTATATGTGGAAGTGAAGTTGATGGTGACTTTGTTTTGCCACAGACATTCATACACTTCAACACATTACAACCAGAACGTGACTGCTTATTTGAAGCTCATAACTAAATTAATTTAATTTCTAGATTGGGTACCTACCTAGTAATAACTTGCAATTACACTAAAAAACTCTAATTTTAAACCCAAATCTTTTGTGTGTCACATCTACCCCCCACTTATTATTTTATTATTTTAAAATCTCATTTTTAAATTATCTAAATAGCTGCACATAGAAATTAAATATAAGTTAAATAAACCTAACTTGCAACATATAAGTCTTAATATATCTTAATCTATAATTCTTTAATTTTCAGGTGTTTATAAAACCAACTTCACAATGCTGACCCGTAAGGCTGCTACTCAAAGTACTGAACTAAAGCTCAGACAGGCACTTGGGGAGCTAAAAGCACTCAAGGAGTCCTGCAGTCAACTGCTAAAAGAGAGGGATGACAGTGAAATAGAAATAAAATCTATGATAGACAGAAACTCACAGCTTAAGAATGAGTTAGGCCAATTGCACATGCAACACCAGGATGTGCTTCACCAGCGTGACCAACTGCAAGATGTCATCTCCAATTTTGAGCAGCAGCACAACACCTATGAAAGGGCACTTGACCGCATCACCGAGTTGGAAAGGGATCTCAGTGCGGCCAACCATCAGATTTCCCAATTTGTTGAGTTGCAGCAGCAGCATGAAGAGGAACATACTCAGTCCTTATTTGAAGAGATTATGGCATCACCTGGTGGTATGTCGTTACAGGAATTAAAGAAACAACTGCATGAGGCGAACAACAAAATAATGTTCTTAGAAACATCCAAACACAATACAACTGCCTCGTTAAATCAAAGCCTGTTCGATGAGTTGGTAGTCTGTGCCCCCTCCTTGGTTTCTGCGACAGCTAGCAGTCAGCCCACTGTCACAGTAGATCTGACATGTGATGAAAGTAGAAATAGCAGGAGTTTCACCCGAGTTCTTTGTGTAAAAACACGTGTTGTGAGGCTCCATTTTAAACTCAATCTACCGTACAATTATTCTTTCATAATATAATTAAATACACTTGAAATTGGCTTAATGCTAAACGCGAAGCCATTAATTAAGATATAATAATAATAATAGAAATAGCAACAACTTTGTAAAGGTTGCTGGCTGTAGCAAAAACAAACTTAAAAAATATATAAAAATTAATAAATATATTACAAAAACACAAAAGTTAGTTAAAAAACATAAATTTTTCATCAAAAATGTAAAATTGAATAGAGAAAGATTATACCTAATAGACAAATTATATACTTATTCATCACAGCTGCATAACAAAAATTTGCAATATAAAAAAGACACACAACTTTTACAAAATAGTATAGAACAATTACAGGACTCTCTTCTTTCCATTACCAAAAAATATGAACTTTCACAAGGACAAATAAAAGAACACATGTTGGCTATGAATGAGCTGGTAGAAACGTGTAATGAAAACAATGATAGATTTAATTCATTTACTTGTAACCACACTTGTAAATCTAAGCAATTACCAGGTCGTTTATCGGTGACATGTGATTCTTCCTCTCCATTAAAATTAATTAATACTGATTTACCTAAAGGTTCCCTTAGCCAGTGTAAAATTATAAATACACCACACTTAGTAAAAAATATCAATCAAGAGGATTTAAATTTAGATAATAAGAGTGACACTGTTATATTTAGCGATGAATTTGGTAAAAACATGGGCCGCTTGTTATTTGACTTAGGACATTCAATTACCAATTACTGTATGCCTGGTGCTTCTTATCATGATATTTTAACAAAAGCAATTGTTTATAAATATAAACCTAATAGTACTGTATTAATTTTTGTTGGAAATAGGGGTAAATTGAACAAATCAAGTTTGATTAAGAGTTTAAATAAGTTAAATAATTCAAATGTAGGGAAAATTATACTGTTTACTTTACCCTATTGTAATAGCTTGCCACAGGAGGAAAATACTACTAGATATAAGCTTAATTTGACATTACATACATTTTGCAACAATGAAAATTTGCATTTAATTGACACTAACAATTATGTTAGTAATTTTTATTTGACAAAAGATAGTTATTATCTGCCAATTTATTTCAAGCGACAAATAGCTTCATCGCTATCATATTTTTTACACATCTCAGCCAAAAACTTGGCTAAACAAGTTGCTCCTATTGAGCAATGTTTAATAGACATAAATGTCAGTAGTGTTTCTACTGACATTCCAATCAATAATTTAAATTAAATCATAAGACAAAAGAGGAATTCTCTTGCAAAATGTTTGGTAATATTTTAAATAAATGTAAAATTAATTCTAAGAAAAGCCCGTCCCAACCTACAATTATTAAAAATGTTCACTCGATTAATATAGTTAACCAGAATATTCAAGGGATGACAGGCAAAGATCTGGAGATTGAATTGTTCATGAACGATAATAAAGTTGATATTTTATGTATTACTGAACACTGGCTTAAAGATCATCAGTTCATGTTCAATTTTAATAATCATTTGGTAGGTAGTTCGTTCAGTCGAGTAAATTCAATTCATGGTGGCTCCTTAATTATAGTTAATAAGAAATTAAAATTAAAGGAACGAAAAGACATAGTGAGCCTCTCGGTTGAGCGAACAATAGAAATAGCTTGTGTGGAGCTGGAGCGACTTGTTGTATTAAGTGTATACAGGCCTCCGTCAGCATTGTATGATTATTTTGAAAAAGTAATGGATGAAGCATTATATAAAATCCGCAATGTAGGTAAAAAGATAGTTATTTGCGGTGATTTTAATATTAATTTGTTAGAAAAGCCTACAGGTTCTATCAAAATTAAAAATTTATTTCAATCGTATAATTTAAATAATTTATTTATGGAGCCAACTAGAATAACTGCCACTTCGGCCACTTGTATTGATAACATATATACCGATCTAGTACCACTGTCTAAACTCATTATTAATAAACTGGACTCTGATCATTGTGGCCAAATGGTCAGCCTTCCACATCAGTGTAAGCAAGTGAAGAAACAGAATATCACTGTTGTACCAAAAACTGCAGGCCGTCTGGAACGGTTTAAAAACAATCTTTATGATAATATATGTTTTTTAAAGTATAATGATAACCCAAATGAATTTTATAATAATTTCTTTCATAAATATTGTACAGAATTTAATAAAACTTTTATTCCAAAAAGGATCTTGGTTAGTGGTACTGTTACTTTTAGTGAATGGGCTACAATTGGTATCCACAAAAGTAGAAAGCGACTTTATGAGCTATATGATGAACGCAACTATAACACCAGTGAAGATTTTAAATTGTATGTCAAAAATTATTCTAAGTTATTTAAAATAGTATGTCGATTAGCAAAAGCAAAGTTCCTGAGTTCAAAGATTAAGCTAAGTGATAACAAAATAAAAATGACATGGAATATTATAAATAGTGAAACTGGAAATGTCAAAAGTCGTAACAATGAGTACAAATTGAGCTACGAAAATCAAACCTTAACTTCCGATGCTGATGTTGCTGCGGCATTTGAGAAGTTTTTTACTGATATTCCAGTTTCAACTACAAAGGCTTTAGACTCCTCCCCCACTGTAGCTGAAGCGGTTCTAAAGGAAAATGTCAAACCTAGTGAAAACTATTTTATTTTTCAAAAAATTGATTTTAGAGATATAATTAAAACTTTTAATACTCTTAATAAAAAGAAGACTGCTGATCTGTGGGGTAATTCCGTCGACGTCACTAAATCCGTTATTGAGACAATAGCTCCAGTTTTAGCTTGCATATTTAATGAATGCATTGACTGTGGTGTTTTTCCTGACCTAATGAAGCACAGTAAAGTAATCCCATTATTCAAATCAGGTAGCACATGTGACCCCTCTAACTTTAGACCAATTTCTGCGTTACCCACATTTAGTAAAATATTTGAAAAGATAATTCTAGATCAAATTCAAGTTCATTTTTATAGAAATAAACTTTTACATTCTAGACAATATGGTTTCACTAGGGGTCGCTCGACTACTGACGCTGGTGTTGAGCTTATTCTTTTTTTTTTTTTTTTATATTAGAAGGAGGCAAACGAGCAGGCGGGTCACCTGATGGAAAGCAGTCACCGCCGCCCATGGACACCCGCAAAACCAGAGGAATCACAGATGCGTTGCCGGCCTTTAAGGAAGGAATAGGCTCGTTCTCTTCAAATATTTAATGCCTGGGAGGATTCTCACGATGCCGTAGGGGTTTTTTGTGATTTATCCAAGGCCTTTGATTGTGTTTTACATGAAACCCTGGTCAGGAAGCTCTACCACTATGGAATTAGAGATGCATCACTGAATCTTCTTATCTCATATTTGACTGATAGGGTTCAGAGGGTTGATGTTAACGGTAAAAGATCTCCGGGATCGGTGGTTACAATGGGTGTTCCACAGGGTTCAATTCTTGGTCCTTTCTTATTTTTAATTTATATTAACGACTTGCCTTACTTTGTAAAAGACAAACATGAGATAGTATTGTTTGCAGATGATACCTCACTTTTATTCAAAGTGAAACGACGACAGCCGATTGATGACGATGTGAACAATGCTGTCACAAAGATAGTTCATTGGTTTAGTGTTAACAATTTGCTATTAAATGAACAAAAAACCAAATGTATAAGATTTGTATTACCCAACGTTAAGGAGGTAAAAACCAGTGTAAAAATTAAAGATAAGAATGTGGACCTTGTGGACACCACAGTGTTTCTAGGCATTACGTTGGATGCAAAGCTACAGTGGGGCCCACATATAGATAAATTGTCGAGTAGACTGAGCTCTGCGACTTATGCAGTAATGAAAATTCGTCAGATCACTGACATTGAAACAGCTAGACTTGTTTACTTTAGTTATTTCCATAGCGTAATGTCGTACGGCGTTTTACTGTGGGGCAATGCTGCCGATATTCAAACTATCTTTGTGCTGCAGAAGCGGGCTATTCGAGCAATTTATAATCTAAAAGCTGGTAATTCTCTTAGGGAGAGATTTAAAGATATTAATATAATGACAGTTGCATCACAATATATTTACGAGAACCTAATGTATGTATATAAAAACGTTGAAACTTTTTCTAAAAACAGTGATATTCACAATGTAAACACTAGAAATAAAAACAAACTAGCAGTACCTAATACTAGGCTCCACAAAGTAAATAATTCATTTAGAGGCCTGTGTGTACGTTTTTACAATAAAGTTCCAAGTAATATCCAAAAACTAGATATTAATAAATTTAAAATCGCTATTAAAGAAAAGCTTTATAAAAGAGCTTATTATAAAGTGTCTGATTACATTGAAGACAAAACAGCATGGGTTTAAAATGCTCCAATCTATTTCTAATCCAATATATTGTTAAGGTTTTTTAAACTTGTATAACTTGGTAACGTAACGGCATATAATTTTGTAAATGTCGTTACATAATGAATTAAAGCTGTGGAGTTTCTTGCGCCCATTCTTCTTCACAGCTAAAAAATAGACGCCCTGAATGGGTAGTAGGTAAAAAAATTATGGACGATTCAAAAGCACTTTTCTAAAGTTTATTTGAATAAAGAATATTTGACTTTGACTTTGACTTTGACTTTGACTATCATTGAAATCAAGTCATCGCTACAATGGATGGGTAATGGCTTAAAATCACCACGCTTGCCAAATGCGGGTTGGTGATCACAAACCCGGGCTATGCAACGGAAACAATCCGATAAATACATATTTTTAGCCCAACCTGGGAATTGAACCCGGGACCTTCGGGTATCGGGCCGAGCGCTCTGCCACTCGGCCACCGAGGCGTTAACTCGGCCACCGAGGCGTTACTCGGCCACCGAGGCGTTGGCGTATGGTGACATATTTAGATAAAATGGTTGTAGCTAGCCAGGCGGATCAATGAGCCCTACTACCAACCAAACCGAGTACACAAACATGTACCTTCCGTTGGGAATCGAACCCTGGACCCTTGGTTTAAACCGGTGGTTTTAATCACAAGATCACTGAGGCGGTAAAAACCTTCTGCAGTCCGTATTTTGTGACAAAGTGTCATACAAAACTGTATTGTCTATTTTCACCGCTAGATGGCGGTGTAACTCGAACGTCCGTCGATCTGAACTCTTAATGATGCACGTAATGATTTTACCGGCCGATAAATTTACTTACGTCGGTAAGATGGCTTCCACCAGATCCTCGTTTAGGTCTGAGACAGCTTCCAAAGCCTCCGCTGACATGGGGGGTTCGTAAAATCTGTGAAAAGGCATATATTTTGTAGTGGATTCATCTTTGCTAAAATTTTATAAGAATAAGAAAATTTTTATTTGGTGCACAAACAACACATTAAGAACAATAATATTAAATTCCTTATATCAAAAATAGGTATTCTAATTAAATATTTAAAAACTAACAAGTAATGCAGCCAAAATGGTCGCCACTCAGCATGTGTCATGGCGAGCCATGACGCTGGTTTTCAGTGGAAACCAGTAAGAGAGATGCTACTAAAATTAACTTTACTGCTTTATAAATAAAATTCACTTACGTCTGATTTCAATTTTAATTTTAATTTTAATTTTAAGTGTTTTGAATTGATTGCATGAGTCAAAAGTATTGGCTATTTTTTTTTATATATATAGCTCGGCAAATGGCTCCACTCCACCTGATGTTAAGTGGAAATGGAGTCCAGACGCAGCATCAGTCACCCTCACCCTGCCGGCCCACAAGGTGCCTCTTCACGCTTCGTTTGAAGGACCCCATATCATAGGAAGGGGAAAACGTTGGAATGGAATGAATGGAAAAAGATGGAATAGTCTACCAACACGGTAGACTATTCCATCTTTTGGAAGTGCGACAAAGAAACATTTGCTATAGCTAAAAAATAACATTGGTTGACGTCAAAGTTTTACGAGATGACAGCTAGAAAGTATAGTCGGTATTAAATTGTTACGAAAGACTATAAAATCAATTGCTGACTCCTATTTCAAAGTCAAAGTCAAAATCCTACGATGACCTCCTTGGTCGAGTGGTTTGTACACCGGTTTTCATGGTGTCGCCATCTCTGAGGTCCCGGGTTCGATCAATTTAGTTCAATTTAGAAATTATTGTTTTGCTAAATTGTCTCGGGTCTGGGTGTTTGGGTATTTGGGTATTTTAAGTATGTTTATCCGTTGTCTAGTAACCATTTAAAGAGTTTCATAACGAAGCTTCTCTTTGGCTAGATAATTGGTGTGAGTGTATAAAAGTTTATTTATTTATTTAAAATTTTTTATTCAAATAAACTGACCAAAAATGCTTTTGAATCGTCCACACATTTTTTACCTACTACCCCGTCAGGACGTTTATTTTTTAGCTGTGGAGAAGAATGCCCATTCTTCCCCACAGCTAAAAAATAAACGTTTCTTGCGCCCGCAAGAAACTCCACAGCTTTAATAGTAGTTAGTAACGACATTTGTAAAAAAAAAAGTAAGTACCTATGTCGTTACCAAATCATACAATATTTACAATTAAAAACTTTTAAGAGCCCGCTTTTACAATAAATTACACAATACAATTACACTTTCTTCTAAAAAACGTACTTGGGCACTGTGTACCTATGTATAGTCGACCATGAAATACTTATATGCTTTATCACTTTTGACAAAAACTTCCATTACAATAAAATTTCGCTAAGGCTCATTGTCAATGATGAAAACGTATCTGTCACTTGGTCTTTTAAACAAAAATAGAACTTGTTGTTTTATTATATGCAAATAAAATTCACTTCTAAGGTGGTAAAGCAATTTCATTGTCGATTATACTAATTCAAAACTATAGAATGACGCTTTATACCTATATACAGTGTGCGAGAATAATTGGAGGAAAATCAGTTCCATGCATCTTATCATGAACATAATCATTTACATTGTAATAGCCCTTTTATAAAAGTGTTTCCTTAACTATTCTTGGCACAGTGGATTATTTGAGACACTGAACTTACAAAGAATTTCGAGTAGTGAAAAAAAAAATTTTTAAACAAAACATAAATCTAATTCCATAATAAAAAAACTTTGCCAAGTATAGGGTTAATGTGTATAAGTGACACCTTGTCCCATGAATGATCCCTAAACTTTCTGGAGTCGACGTTTAGGTACCTATTACAAGTTTATTTTTATTTCTAGTATTAAGAATGTGTATATCGCAATGTTTGCTGTAAAAACAAATGTTTTGGCGCATATATAGAATACATTTTTATATAAACTGTGACGCTATCGTTAGAATATTAATTTCTTTAAACTATTCCTTAAGAGACACGCGTGCATACAATGTTATTTTTAGTTTATACGAAACCTGAAAACTGTTTGTTCAGAATCAGTAATAGAATCGATTTCAATATTTTATATACCATGTTACATTTTGACCAAATAATATTTACAAAATCTCAACTATAGTATAGGTACCCTACTAAAAACAAATAATAACAAATAATGCAAATTATTTTTTATTGGTTTAAAATGTTACGCGAGAGTTCAAAAGTGTATACAACTTACTTCTCCTCAATATATTTGACGTGCGTGTTAGCGAAGGCCGTCGACACGTGGGTAATGGCCTTCAAGTTGCGGCACTCCTTGGCCAGCTTTAGCACCTCCTTCGTGCCCCTGACGTTGATCGCGGTCGACACTGACAGTTTCTCGTCGAACTTCACAGTGGCAGCCGAGTTGATTATGACCGTTGTCTGAAATTTAAACAGCGCCATCTAGTGTCGGGTAGCAAAACTGATTACGCATACATAACTTTTAATGTTAAAGAGTGATTTCTAGTATCGGATAGTGAAACTGATTGCAAATACTTTAAGCTTTAAATTTTCTATCTACCTATCTTCAACCGAAGTCGTATTGTTGATGAATTAAACTGGAGTAATTAATATGTAAAGGTAAACTAATAGTATTTTTAAACTCTCGTTTACGCCGCACACTAGCGCCGCCAATGAAAAAAAAACATATCTAGTAATTAGAGATAGAAAATCAAATTATGCTCAACAAACTATTTGAATGGCGTTCCATCTGTTGTCAAGTGGCAGTACCTACTTGTTTCAATTTTGATTGAGAAACTTATAAGGTCGTGCGGCGACATCGATACAATATACGTACTGATAAGAAATAAGAAGGGGAAAGACGCCAGGGCCAGACTCCACGAAATGCTGGACTTCAACCTATCCGAAACTGATAATTTCTTTAATAAATATTCAACCATATGCCATATGTATAAACTTCAAATTTTACAGTCGTGGTAGTGTGATTAGACGTGTGTATGTGTGTGCAACTCGCAATCGAACAAAAATTTTGGTATGCCAAAATTGTTTTCGCAAAAAAACATTTGAAGATTCCTAAAACAGTTTGTATTTTCCTCTGTATATATAATATAATATCAAATTAATAAATCTAATTAAGAATCAGTGGAATAAAACATATTAAATAAAATGCTCCGTCAATAGTACTCAGCAGAAAAAAAACAGAAAATTAACTTTTTTAAAAGTGACATTTTTTTCTCTCTCTGGACAAGGAGTGTTTGAGCTTGTTACATACAGCCTAATGACGGCTTTACACGTTCGATAACTAGTGGCAACCGAAAACCACAAAGAAAGAGACATAATTCGTAGAAAAATCACGTGGTTGCACGAGCGCCTTTCGTTATGAGATAACTCGGACTTCCTCATTCTGTCCCAGTTAAAAAAACACTATATAGCTCGTTATTATACTGTCCTACTCACTTTGCTAGTGATGGTTCTCCTATCCTCGTCGCTCATGCCAAGTCCCGGCAGCTCCATATCTCCGATAATGGGGACAACCTTGTGTATGCCTTTAGGGTTCTCCTCGTGAGCCTTTTGGAACAACTGAAATACAAATGAACAGTCAGAGAATACAGTCAACAGTACTGTTCTTGAAAACTATAGTGTCCTATTTTTAAACTAGTATTAAAATTGGGTCGTCATCACCAGCTCATTATAAGTCCCCACTGCTGGGCACGAGCCTTCCCTATGGATGGAACGGGCCGTAAACCACCACGCAGGCCTAGTGCCAATTGGTGATTGTTAACGACTGCTTATGCAGCCGGGACCAACGGCTTTACGTGCGTTCCGAAGCACGGGGAAGCTCGCGATGATTAATTAATTTTGGTCACCCATCCGATGACCGGCCGTTGCGAAAGTTTCTTTAACCTTTGCAATTGAAGACCGAGCGCGTTAACAATAGCGCCATTGAGCTTGAAAATAAAATAGGCTGCCGCGAGCGAATTGTCTTTGCCATTTCATCACAAAACATGAAGTTATTGCCGCAATTTTATCACGGCACCATCAGATTATCGGTTATTTCACCCGCATTCTATTTGTCATAGCGTGATGTAATACAGCCAATAGCCTTCCTCGATAAATTGACTATTCAACACAAAAATATTATTTCAATTGGAACCAGTAGTTCCTGAGATAAGCGCGTTCAACCAAACAAACAAACAAATTCTTCAGCTTTATATTAGGTCCTTACCTATGAAATTGACGTTTTGTATGAAGATTTTTCATTAAATTTTATTTTTCATACTAACGTTTTTTTAATTTTCTTAGCATCTATTTATGTTATCACTATAAAAATTGTAGAGTAGTGTGTTTGTTTCACTAGCTAAATATAGCAGACATTAAAAAGAAAAAAAATCAAGACCCTTTAAAGCTACAATGTAACAAAAGGTCAATTCAGCAAACAAAAAAAAATCAATTTAAAAAAAATATTGGGCGATAAAGACACAAAATGAATAATCATTGTTATTACTGAAGCCTAAGTAACATAGTCCTAATTAAATTTGTATAATAATATTAACCACCGGTATTAACTTTTTGAAGTAATACACCTATTAATAAGTGAGAAAAAAACCTCAATTTCATAGGTAAGGACCTATTAATAATAGTATAGATATAGATAGGGTCGAGTGCTTCGCCAGTCAGCTATGAGGCGTTAATAAGTACTCCTATTTAAATTTGTGTTGATTAAAATGGCTCGTAAAAGAGTTGATTGATCCTTCAGTAGGACAGCAGAGATTCTCGACCCGCCCCCCGACCACCTAAACGATTGCTTTGGCTACGTGTATAGTTTATGACGTCATCTTGTCATTTCGTACCGCCTATGAAAGCAATATCTATAGCTATAGGCAATATCTTTCATATTGCTTTCATAGGCGGTATGAAATGACAAGATGACGTCATAAACTAGACACGTAGCCAAAGAAATTGATTAGGCGGTTGGGCCCCACCCCAGGTCCAGACGCCTTAGAAAATCTAGTAGGTAGCCGTCACGTTAGCGTGATGCCGTTCCCTCTTGAAATTCTCTAAGAATGTTTCGATCACATGGCTTGAAGAACCCTTTAAGTTTCTCACCTGCCACTAAGTCCAGTAACACAGTAAAGGACATAACAGCTAAAAGTCATACTTTTTTATAAAGCGACAGGCAGAGGCTTTGATAAAAATAATTGTTTTTATGTATACGCCTCGGTAGCCCAGTGGCAAAGTGCTCGGCCCGATACCCGAAGGTCCCGGGTTCAAGAAGTTTTGGATTTGTCGATGCGTAGCTCGGGTTTGTGGTCACCAACCCGCATTTGGCAAGCGTGGTGATTAAGCCAATACCTATCAATTGTAGTGATGACTTGATTTCCATGATGGAGGCCTTTGCCCAGCAGTGGGACAGCTAAGGGTTATTATACTCACAAATTCATCCAGCATTTCGTGGAGTCTGGCCCTGGCGTCTTTCCCCTTCTTATTTCTTATCAGTACGTATATTGTGTCGATGTCGCCGCACGATCTTAAAAGCTTCTCGATCAAAACTGAAATAAGTACTGCCACTTGACAACAGATGGCGTTGGTAGTACACACGGCTGCTCATCAGATTAAATTACTCAATAGACTTTAAACTTGTCAGTTGAATATTTATTGAAGAAATTTGACATTTTTGGATAATATATTCTGTTGATGTCCAGACGTGTGTACATGAAATGGTTCAACGCCAAGCCTGATAATATCGGACAACTCATTGTCGTGCCCAATCTACCTATCTGAATCTATTTCACAGACTATCTATTTTATCAGACTATCTTTTGAATCTATCTGACAGATATTAAACATATCTGTTATTGGCGATTTATGGTTTATGGTGGAAGAACCGCCATTTTCGTGGATTGGGCACGAAAATGAGTTATCCGTTATTTCAAACTTTGGTGATTATTTAAAAAATAATAATGTTTAAGTATTCTTTGTAATTGATATGTGAAACGTTGGGTATAAGAAGACATGCCTAACCTAAGATACTGTAGTTAAGCGTTAAACCCCGTTGAAAACATTTAAATTGAAACGTGACATATTTTTTGTTTCATTCAGATGAAGTGTTGAAGAAAAAAAAAAGTAACGCTGACTAAAGACGTAGGAATTAGGGACTTCTTGGCGGGAAAGTGAAGAGTCATTTCGAATATTAATATGAAATAATGGTGGATTATTAACCGTTAAGTGTTTGTGAGTGTGCATGAGTGTTGGCAAATGAAACAAAACAGTGCAACCGCACTTTTCAAATTTTCTCAAGAAGTCCGCGTGAGGACTTAGTAAAGCCAAACATCTTTATCTTTACTGAGATACTCGAGGATCTCGATCTTTACTCACTTCTCATTTCTATTATCATTCATTATCATCATCATGCAGGAAGGAAATATTGTTTATTTATGTATTACTTGTAAAAAAAAATACTTGGACACTGGCTAAATGTGCCAATCGCACGAAGCCATCAACTAAAGGAAAAAAAGACGTAGGTATTACAAATTGAACTCATTAAATACTTACCTACTTAAAAATTAACTGATTTGTGAAACGTCATGGAATGAAATAATATACAGGCATTGATTAAATACCTACATAGGTATAACCTAGGTACCTACATTTAAAAGTGGCCCTAATTGTATCCGATTAACAAACAATTTTCAGTGTGAGTAAGCGTAAGTATTTGAAATTATAGGTATGTAGGTACAAGTAATATAGGTAAATTACTTACAAAATGTAAGCTACCTACAGTAGAGTAATAATAAAGTCATCAGTGTCATTGACCTTTACACTTTTCTCGTAACAATCATGTTGTTCATGCAAGACACGTATAACCTACTACTGGGCTCACACTTAGGAAAAAAAAGAGTTTTAAGTAACCTTACTTTAGTAGGTATCCATCGCTAAAGGCACTGAAATTAAAAATTCAATAGGTAATTCAGTTTAGGCTACAAAATAGCTTATAAGAATGTCACTATGCCATCGGTTCGTAAGTCTACACAGTAGTTTTGCCAGGTCCAGTGTGTCAAATTTCGTGATGGAAGGTAAAAATAATCGGGATTTAGGATTTCAAATCGGGACAGTACTACTACAGTTGCTAAAAAATGCAGGTTTTTGTAAATCGCCATGGTTGGATGAAAGCAATGAAACTAAAACTAGATAAACTTCTAAGTATAACAACATGAATTCTCTCTGCCGTTTTTGCTGTCAAAATTATCACTCACTATTATTACTACTCACTAAGGAGGTAAGTGAAAAATCGGGACATTTGGCGTCCCGATTAAGGGTAAATCGGGACCTGTCACCAGACCCTTGAAAAACGGGACGTCCCGCGCAAATCGGGACACCTAACATGATGAAATGAAGAAGAAATGAAGTAACAATTATTCTGGTAAAAACTTTGTTCAATAATATTATCGTAGATAGGAGAAATTCACAGCGATCTGAAAGCGATTTTCGAAGTTTTTTGGTTTAGAATAAGATTTTTTTCTATGTAAAATCAATGATATCTAAACAATTCCGAGGCCGCTACGAACTATTCGACTATATAAGAGATAACATTCTATTTTTTTTAGATCATTTGTTTAGAACAGTAGTTCAATCTAAGAGTTCAAAAAAGTGCTTTCGCGCATTTTATGAAAATCTTTCTCTGCTATTTTGGGTTTCATTAAAAAGGCCGCTACGAACTATGCCAATAGCTATTCTACACTATTCAATAAGTCAAAATTGTTAATGTATTTTCGTTTCTGAGATCGAGAACGCCAAAATTGGCCATTTTACGCAAAAATCACAGTCAAGATGTAATAGGGTCCTTTTTCGTACGTCGCCAAGAGGCGCTGCTTCAATGCCATACTAATTTTCGTTTTCGTAAACGTAATCAAATGAATACGGATAGTAAGCAAAACTCACATCGATGCTCTCGGCCCTCAGCTGTCCGACTTTTTGCTTACGATAGGTAGGTATAATGAAATGATTGTTACGTAAAACAGAGTTGATCCACATTAAAAAAGATTTTGATCAATTTTGCTCATTTTTATAGACAACTCCCACTTGACCAAAGGATTTGCTATGCCAAAATTACCCAGAAACTTTTAAAAAATACCAAAAACACTCGTTTTCACAAAGGTTTATGATTAGAACCAATAACTCTTTGAAGTATAACAACAATATTATATATTTTACCTAAGGATCTACTGAAACAATAAGATACATAAGTAGATAGATTTATCCACCTATTCGATGAGCTAATTATTAAGCTTTTTTCAAATGAACTTAATTGTTTTTATTGGAATAAATGTCTTTAAACCTAAACCTAATTTAAGAAAGTCACTTTACAAGTGCTGTTTATAGTCAACATTGGAATAAAATTATAATTAAGTATGTATAATGTTAAAAAATATATATAATGGAATAGTATGTTTTCTAAAAATGTAAATAATAGAATAATAGTATGTAATAGAATAGAATAATACAATATAATTTATAATAAATCTAATGATTTAAAGTAATAAATGTAATTATAATTCTAGTTATAACTAATAAATCTACACTCTTCTTGTATAATCGACCATGAAATTACTTTATCATTTTTGACAAAAACTTCCATTACAATAAAATTTCGCTAAGGCTCATTGTCAATGGTGACAACGTATCTGTCACTTGGTCTTTTAAACAAAAATAGATCTTGTTGTTTTATTAAATGCAAACCAAATTCAATTCTAAGGTGGTAAAGCAATTTTATTGTCGACTATACTAGAAATATTCCGTAATACTTTACATAGAGTCTCTTTAGAAGGTCTATAGTAATTTTGCAGCAGTAATTAGCTGGTTCCGTGGTGTAGTGGTTATCACATCTGCTTTACACGCAGAAGGCCGCCAGTTCGATCCTGGCCGGAATCATAATTTTTGATAACAATAAATTATATAATATTTTATTTTATTTTTATTTTTATTATTTGGAATAACAAACAATAACATAAAATCTCTATCCACAATTCAATTCCAAATTTTTCTACAATTCTTACACCGTATATGCAGCCAGATTGTGGAATAAACTGCCTGCCAGCATTCGTGAGAGCGCATCAGTAGCATCTTTTAAACACAAATTGAAAGAGCACTACCTCTCCAATAGTAGTAGTAGTATCCGCAGTAATCAGTAACATCATATAGTTATACAGTCAGATGATAATATGTATAATATGTATGTATTAGTAAATTCCCAATTCAACAATTCGACAATTGGTCCCGCAGACTTTCTTTTCTAACTACAGCTACGGTTGGCTGGAAGAGATCTCTTTTAGAGATAAGCTCACCATTGTATATGTTTTTATAATGTAATTTAACAATAAAGGATTTAATATCATCTTAAGTATTTATTCAAGGTAAACTAGTTTACACACACATAAACACACGCGCACACACGCTCACACACGCATTCACACGACCACTCACATGCACACACACGCACACACACGTACACACACTTACACAAACATACGCAGACACGCCTTCGTGTTTATAATTTGATTATATTTCTATCTGTCGCATAAACTTTAGTGGGTGCCTACGATACGGCGCTCTCCTGGTGTGGGACCCACGAGTTATGCTTCCTGTATTGTTACAATGTTCATTACATTAGCTTTTGTTTTGTTGTTCTTAATTTGTGGTACTTAATTTTGGTGCATACTATGTACCAAATTTAAAAAAAAAAATTATTTGTATTTGTAGTTTACTTTGAACTTTATGTATATGGCATATGGTTAAATATTTATTGTAGAAAATTTACAGTTTTGGATAAGTTTACGTGCAGGCGTGTTCTGTACCTCAGTTGGCTTACGAGTATAAAATTGTGAAATCAAATAAACTTTATGATGAAAGTAGGTATACAGTTTGTATTCAAACCACGTAGGCACGGGCATGGAATATAAAATCGTTTCTTATATGGGGTCCGTGTTGGGTTTCCAACATATTTTACAAGATATAAACTATATTATGGTCGCAGGACGAACATAAACAGTCATCATCAGCTCATTTTATGTCCCCACTGCTGGGGCACGAGCCATCCCTATGGATGGAGACACCACAGGGAGAACGGGCCGTAAACCACCACGCGGCCCCAGTGCGGAACTCCTTATAACTCATGCTAGCCTGGTACTTCAACCATCTCAGGGCCTCACCCCAAGTATGTAGCTCACTCCAGGTATACTTACCTCCTCGAGACTCATGCTAGCCTGGTACTTTCAACTCTCTCTAGCCTATTTCAAGTCCCCACTGCTGGGGCACGTGCCTTCACTATGGATGGAACACCAGAGAGAGAACGGGCCGTAAACCACCACGCGGGCCCAGTGCTGTGTGGTGGTAGTTAACGACTGCTAATGCAGCCGGGACCAACGACTTGACGTGCCTTTCGAAGCACGGAGGAGATCGAGATGACACATTTTTGGTTACCCATCCGATGACCAGCCTTTGCGAAAGTTGCTTAACCTCAGCATTCGCAGGCAGACCGGGCGCGTTAACCACTGCGCCATTGAGCTCCTCGTACTATCGAGCTATTCATAAACATCCCTGTGTGGTGCCGGGGATAAAGAATTGCACCACCCCATCTCTTCCCGTGGGTGTCGTAAAAGCCGATTAAGGGACCATTCCAGAGGATGGGCAGCAGCATCTTTCTGAGGTTACCCTCAACCTACTGCGATCGCCAACCCGCCTGCCAAGCGTGGCGATTACGGCAAATACCCCTCATATCTTTTTCTTTTTTTTTTTTTTTTTTTTTTCAAGTGCTAATTGCTGCACTAAAGCTATATTAAATATTTATAAAATTTACAAAATACAGTGAAAAAAAAAATTAAAAAATTATTTTTTTCACTGTATTTTGTAATTTTATAAATACCCCTCATATCCTTGGGGGAGGCCTTTGTCCAGCACTGGACGTCTTTTGGCTGAGATGATGATGATGATGAGATGATTCATAAACAGTATTTTATTTATTTTTTGTTTTAGATAGTTAGGTACATATTTCTTACTGCTTCTCACACAACTTGCTTGACAAACTTGCTTATCAAAGATGTTGAAAACAGTAGTTTGTAAAGTTAACACACACACACAGTAATGAAACATAACATAACTATACATTATGGAAAAAAAAAGAAAACGGTCAACGACGACAGCGGTATTTGATTGCAGTCTAGAGACATTAAATTCATTAAACAATATTAAGTGTGCAATTGCTGTTTTTGTGGATATGTCCAAGGCCATTTTATCGAACTTGACATTTTTGCTTGCTCACCTGCGTCATTCCGAAGAAACGTCTGTGATATTTTAATAAAACTGTAACTACCTAAAAATTTTATAAGACAATATCACAATTTATTTATTACAACATAACACACATTTTTCTGACTTCAAATTAAATTAAATTTAAAATTAAACAAAATATAAATTCTAAATTGTTCTAGATTTTCTTCCTTTTTCTTTATGTAGAAATTCAATATTATAACTATGGCTTTACTCTGTTTTGCATTAACTGTGTACTTGATAAATTTTCTCAGTAATTTGTGGATAATGCAGCTGGTTGTACTGTCAGTAATTAAGTTATATTAAGCTTTTATGTAGTAAGAAAACAGTGTAATTGTTTGTTGTCCTTAATAAAGAGAAAAAAAAACCTAGGATAGAGTCTTGCATATAAATCTTAATAAAAAAGTTAGAGCTGCTAGGGCTACGCGGGCAAGCAAACAAATGGCTTGCTTCATCTGGAAAATAGGAAACAAATAGTTCAGATCTCTCACTTTGACGAAGCGACCAGACAGCTGTAACAATACGAGTCTTCTAGCGTATATGTATGTTTGCTATATATCATACTTAAATGAGCTCTCTTCGGTAGTATCTCAGAAACTTGTGCAGTTTGCCGACGATGCAACACTTATAGTCTCCTGCAACTATGATGACGTGAGTGAGGTGCACAGGTTAGTTTCAGAATCACTTACCTTACCTTTTGTGCTTCTGCAGCACACATGTATAAAATTGCTATTATTATTGTTATTTTTAATAGGTTTTTGAAGTGAAAACTTTTTAGCGGCGTTGTTCACTTTTTTTGTAATGGGTAAAAAATGTTAAATTCGCGTCAGGACATGTGACCTGATTGAAAATTCGTAAGACGGATGGAGAGTAGACAGCCGGCGCGGCGTATAGGAGAGGAAATATCCCCCTCTCTTTCTACGGCGCGGCGAAAATGTATGCCTGCTGTTTCGTTTAGGCGGCGCAGGGCGCTTGCGCAAATGTTCGTGTGTGTTTATGTTACAGCGTGCCACGCGCATCCATGGATGGTGATGGTAACAGCTGATGGCTGTCAATAAATATTATATTCTACCACATAAATTACTTATAGTACTTTTATACTGATAATTGAAGCAATTCGTGCAAAATTATTCCCTAACCATTCCAAAATATCAAAAATGCACAACGTTAATATTCAAGTTTTCACTTTTGCCGGCACTCCCGGAGTGCAACCCGTCGTTTTTTTTGAAGTGAAAACTTCTTTAGCGGTGTTGTACACTCTTTTTGTAATGGGTAAAAAATGTTAAATTCGCGTCAGGACACGTGACCGTCAGGACACGTGGCCTGATCGAAAATTCGTAAGACGGACAGCCGGCGCGGCGTAGGAGAGGAAGTATCCCCCTCTCTTTCTACGGCGCGGCGAAAATGTATGCCTGCTGTTTCGTTTAGGCGGCGCAGGGCGCTTGCGCGAATGTTCGTGTGTGTTTATGCTTTAGTTATTGTTCTGAGTGTTTATATTACAGCGTGCCACGCGCATCCATGGATGATGACAGCTGATGGCTGTCAATAAATATTGTATTCTACCACATAAATGATAGTACTTTTATACTGATAATTGAAGCGATTCGTGCAAAATTCCAACATATCAAAAATGCACAACGTTAATATTCAAGTTTTCACTTCTGCCGGCACTCCCGGAGTGCAACCCGTCGTTTTTTTTTAATTATGGCGCAAATAAAATTATGTTTTACCTTAATTGTTAAACATCACTGACACGGACAAATCCTAAGGAAAATGTTTTTATATTACACATAAGCTTTATGTAACGACAAAAGAGTAATTACGACATAATTGCGGGAGTAGCGCACAACTGACAGACTAAAAACACTCACTGACATCAAACTGAGGTAGAGATGCAATTTACAACAAAATATATACGTTTGATGTTGTTTAACGCCATCTACATTTTGTGCCCTGTCCTAAATACAAACGACAAAGGCACCACAGTGCTTTTTAGAACCACTTAGAACGTTTTTTATCACTCCCTGAGGACACTCAAGTGTACCCGGACGTTTAGGGCAAAAAGTTTTGAGACACTCAAGTGTACCCGGACGTTTGAGTGGAACATCAATGTTAGTAGCATTGTTATCGACAGTTAGAGATAAGATAATGAGTGCATCTGTAGTTAACAATTCCGGGTGAAGTGTTGAACCTTCGGCCTTATCAGAGTGTTACAGACAATAAAACTTATTCATGCACTGTGCTGTCCCAGAAAAATAATTTATACTCACCAATCTGAGCCATACTTCATCATTATCACCAGATCATTTCATGTGCCCACTGCTGGGGCACGAGCCTTCCCTATGGGTGCAGACACCATGCCGGACCGTAAACCACCACGCGGGCCCAGTGCGGGCGGTGGTTGTTATCGACTGCTAATGCAGTCGGGACCAACGGCTTTACGTGAGCTAGCGAACGGAGGAGCTCGAGATGATACATTTTGGTCACCCATCCGATGACCGGCCTTTGCGAAAGTTGCTTAACTTTTGCTACGCAGACTGGGCGCGTTAACCACTCCTCCTTACTTACCCTTTATTCATTTTGTATCTTCGAAAATAGTTTTAAGAAAAATCTGTTATTTTCTCCGTTTATTTAGTTTTGTTATGCCATTTTACATTTGTGTACAAACAAACTTCAAAGCTATATATCTTTTGAAACCAGTAAGTCGAATGATAATAATAATAATCCATTTAATTCAGAAAACCAATGATCCATAAAATAAATTTACAATTACCTACAATTAAAACAAAATAAAAATACAATTTAAATAAAAGTACAATAAAATTTAAATATATTTTTTTATGAAACTTTTTATGCTTAAAAGAAATACAGAGATTTAAGCAACTTTAATCAACTGATTTTATATGATGAATGATAAATAAATAAATAAATAATTTGTAACTTCTTATATTGGACTTTAAACTGCTTTGTTTTAGTTAAACAAATTATTTAACTGTATTTCCCATTGACATTAAAATCGAGTAATTGCTTTAAAAGAATTAGAGGTACTTAAGTCAGTAATTGACTTTTCACGCATAATAAAAAAACAGCATAACAAAAAATGTGCTTTATTAAATAAATAAACTTAGTGCATAGAACACCACCATTTTTAAAAAAAAAAAAAATAAGAAAAAAATAACACCAACATTTAGGGAAAATAACAATAGGAATAAAAATGAATTTTAAAGAATAACTTTTTCTACGACGCGACTGGCCTTCAAACTTATTCGTCCATCTGAAAGAGAAATAATAATCGTTTAAAATTTGAAAAAAAAATAAAACAAAATTTTTTTTTTATAGAAAGTTAAATTTGATTAACTTTTTAAAGTTTTAAGCAATTAGAAGTTTTATTATAAATTCAATACTTATTCCGTAATACCAGATAAAAAGTAATGGACAAAAATGTGATTAGCTTATATACTATCCCACTGGTGGGCAAAGGCCTTCTCAAGAAATCAAGTCATCGCTACAATTGATAGGTCTGGCTTAATCATCGCGCTTCGGAAAAAAATTGCTTAAAAGAATAAAATAAAGTTACAAATTAATTTATTCATAGCAATCTCTCTATCTTTCTTTAATCAAATTAAACTGTATAAATTACATTGTAGTTTTGTAGAAAAGACGGCGGAAAAGAAAGAATAAAGCCTACTGAGTTTCTTGCCAGATCTTCTCTCGGTCGAAGGCTGTTCCAAAATCCAAACTAGTGTTCATACAATATTTCTGTTTATTAATGTAGTTTAGAACTAACCTTTATTTCACTATTATTTTGGAACTAAAAGAATCGAACTAAAAAAAAAAAATAACACCAACACATCTGCTTGCTTGTGCGTAAATATCAATAAATACTCGTATGATACGATACATACCTGCTTTCCAGTAGAATATCTTCCATCAACCATTATCAGTTCCACAGAAAGGCGACCACAAAAAACTGGTTTTACACACAACACACACAAACAAACAGTGAACAAATAACAAAAACCCACAACAACACAACCTCAAACACCATCAAACCATGCAAATGTTGAAATAGAACACATTTTTATACGTATATACTCGCGTTTACAGAATGTTGAGTGCGAAAACAAAATAAAAAGACTTTAATTAATTTCTATAACCTAAAAAGTAATAAACACTGAATTGACGGAACAAAATTGTGACGTCACAGTACACTATTCTCATTTCTATTAATAGAAAATCGTTTTGACATTAGCTACAAAAAACGTTGGTAATTTCATAAATTATAATAAATAAATACAACTTGAAAATGACAATGCTAAACGCGAAGCCATTGGTTAGCATATATAATAATAAAAACAATGACAAATCGTAGTCGTGTTAAACTCTATCGTATATAAAAAAGTCCTTGTGCAAATACGCAAAGTTTATCATAATAATACATATTTAATAAATAGTGTATAGAATTCTACTACTTTTATAAAAACGGCCCTCCGATCCGATCCGAAACCCGCGGAGAATCTAGTAGGGGACGTTAGAGTAATGCCATCCCCTTAAGAAACCCTCAGACGGTGTTTCGATCCACACGGCTTGAGGAACCCTTTAAGTTTCTCGCCTCCCACAAAAACGTTCGGTTACGCCCACAGTAATACTCTCAAAAGAGTTGCTGTGTACATTTTTTCTGCTTATTTCTAATAACGATATTAGCCAGCGTTACTTCATCAATCACATATTAATACAGTTTGGACACTTATAAGAAATATCTACAAAAACATTTCATACAGAACGATGTCTATTATAATTAATATAAATGGTTATTTTTGTATCAAAAAAGTGTAATTCCAAACTTTCCGAATAGTAAAATTTGGCGTAATACTTTTTTATGTTCTTTTTTAATGTTATTAGGGGTTTTACCAGTAATTGACTATGTTATTAAGTTCATAACAATCTGTGATTTATTAACTTTAATTAAGACTTCTTGGCGGGAAAGTGAAGAGTCATGTCTGAGGTTTGTTTTATTTCCTAAAATTTGTGATGTGCCGAATATTAATGTGAAATAATGGTGGGTTATTAGCCGATAAGTGTTCGCAAATGAAACAAAACAGAGTAACGTCGCTTTTCAAATTCTCTCAAGAAGTCGCGCGTGAGGTCTTACTTAAGTAAGCCTCACATCTTTACTGATAGGTACTCAAGTCAAGGGGTTAGGAGGGAATATCATTTATCATTACTCATTTCTGTTATCATTTATTATCATCTATTTACTAAGTAAATATTGTTTATTAATAAGTTATTGTATAGTTATTTATATAGTTATTGTTTATATATAATTTGCAAGAAAAATTACTTTGACACTTGCGAAATGTGCCTTCCGCTCGAAGCCATAAAAAAAGAGAAAAAAACTTTTATTAAAGAGTTCATATATTAATAAACAGCTTCATGATTGTCGCCTTGTTGACGCCCTAAACTCTTAATCTGTGCCTCCGGTGACAAGAAGGCTGCCTCTACCTCTGCCAGCGTATTCCAGCTTAGCCAACTATTAGCTTGGCTATCCAAAGAGGTAAATGTTGTCAGCATTCTTGGAACTGTTCCCATGAGCCCACAGTTGGAGGAAATCTTTACTTTTAGGTATTTCTTTTTCTTGTTTTAATTGTAAGATAAGTTTCTTTTTCTAGTACTTATTTATATACGAGAAGCTACCTTTAACAAAATAATATGAAAGAGTTACGATTTTTTTTTACACTTTGTTTTTTTTCTTTTTATACTACTCTATTTACTTCTAAGGAACTAACATTGTTGCAATAAAATATAGGTTTTATTGTGTTGTGATCACTGTCACTAAATCACTGTTTTTATTGTATTTATGTAATGTGTATTTTAATTTTTAATTTATAATATTTTCAATTCAGCAGTGACTTTGTTTTATATATTTTTTTTAATTCATTTTATTAATAATTTGTATTGACGCTATAAGGTAAAATTACATTGAACATTTTACTTTGATAAAATTATAAAATTATCAATATAATTTATGGTAATAAAAATAAAATTTATCTTTCAATAGGTAGGATAGTGGCGCACCATAGGCTTAGCCAAAGTAACATTAAGAAAACGATAGCGAAGTTCGAAAAGAATAAAATGTATGGGATTGACATAAGCCGCGCTAAATCACGTGGTCAATCTTATGTCAATCCCATACGTTTTATTCTTTTCGAACTTCGTTATCGTTTTCTTAATGTTACTTTGGCTACCGCCGCTGTTTTGACAGGAACCAAAGATCGACACGTTTTTCCTTTAATAATTAAAAATATGTATCATCGACAGATTTTTCACTTTATCGACAATTAGATACAGACCGCCTGCTTTCTACATCCAGTAAAAATTTCAAAAAAAAAAAACTGACGTTGATAACTGGGTCATGGTGTCGAAAACTAGTGCCACTAAGATATTTACCCAAAAAACAAGCGAAGCGACTCACCTTTCCCCAGAAACCCCGTTCCACCCGTCAAAAACACAGTTTGCTCCTTATAAAACCGCTGGATCTCCGAACTTCCACATTTACCCTTTGTCAGTCTCTTCCTTTCCTCCTCCTTCGCGTCAATCTTATCTTCCTCCGCATAGTAATTGTCCAGATGGTTGGCCGACACGAATTCATGGTCTTCGGAGAAGTCGAGAATGGTAGCTGTCGGGTTCATCGCTTGATTCTCCACGTCTGCTATGCGGACTGAGTTCTCGAGCTCCTGAAATAGGGCATTCGTTATCAACACCAGTTCTTATGTCCCCACTGCTGGGGCAACAGGCTATAAACCACTACGCGGGCCCAGTGCGTAACTCGCTTATAATATAACTCATATTAACCTGGTACTTCAATCAGCTCACGGCCTCGCTCCAAGCATGAGCCTCGCCATGGCTTACGCCAGGTATACCTCCTTGTTTGTTATGATAGCCTGGTACCACAGACCATACCTGGTACTTTGGACGCTTACTCTCGCTAGCTAATTTTATGTCCTACTTCTGGGGCACAACTTTCCCTTTGGATGGAAACACCACAGGGCTATATATTAGGTTGGGGAAAAAGTCTTTTCGCATATACTCGTAGTATTGTATAAACTTGTAATAAAATCTCTTTGGCCATACTATTTGTATCTGGCTGGTTTTAGTATCATTAAAAGTTTAAATTTTACAGAAGATAATTCCAAATTCAAATTAGGAAAATGTATGATTTTCATTTGTTTTTCTTACTATCAAGATGAGTGAATCTAATGAAGAAATTCGATACATTTTAAAATTTTACTACAAAAAAGATAAAAATGCAACGCAAGCCGCGAAAAAAAGTTTGCGATGTTTATGGACCTAGTGTAGTGTCTGTGAGAGTAGCACAAACTTGGTTTAAACGTTTTCAATCCGGAAATTTTGATGTCAAAGATGCACGTCGCTCTGGTCGCCATATTACGGATAAAATGGATGCCATTTTTGAAAAAGTGGAGCAAGATCGGCATATTAGTAGTTACGACGTAGCTGAAAAATTGGGAATTGAGCACAAAACAGTTTTAGCGCATTTAAAAAAAAACTGAGTACACACAAAAAAGCTCGATATTTGGGTAGGTACCTCACGAGCTCACTGAAAGAAACCTTATGAACCGTGTACTCATTTGTGATTCTTTATTACGACGTAATGAAACCGAACCATTTTTGAAGAAGCTGATAACTAGTGAGTTGGTTTTAAGTAGGTATCAGTTTTATTGTATAACTTAAGCCCAACTGTGTTACTTCAAATAAACGTATTCCTGGCTGGGTCGGGTAGGCGTTTAATTTTTTCACTGTATTTTATAAATTTTATAAATATTTAAGCGTATTGAATTTGAATTTGGCCTAAGTAGTAGTAACAGTATCTTATCTTATCTTAGTGGGGCCTGCCGAGGTTTCCACCTCCCAGTAACACTTCGACCCATTGGGATCTTTTGTGCAACCCCATCCTTTCACTCTTCCTCCTCTGTAAAGATAGATGCCATAAGTCTGGCAACGTCCTTAAGAGCGAAGAGCCTGAAGTCCTCCGGTTTCGGATAGGCCGACCCCAGGAGTCCCATTCTTTTCCTAGCCAGAGAGTCGCAGTCACACAGTAGGTGCTGCATTGACTCGGTTTGCTCTCCACATGCCCTACACAAACTATTTGTTGAAAGGTGCTCTCTGTGAAGCATTTGTTTTGTGGCATAATACCCTGTCAAGGCACCGATGGTTAATCGGGCCTGCCTTCTGCTGCCTCCGCATATGAACTTACTCCGTCCTAAGGCGTTTTCGCCTAGGAAGAATTTGGAGTGTTTCATACCCGGCTGCTCTTTCCATTCGATGCAGTAGTAACAGTAAACAGTAGGCCTTTTCAATCGGAGCAAAGTATTTAAAATAATTTCTTACGTGCAGGTTATCCTGCAGCTCTCTGCTCAGACTCCTGATGTTTTCCAGCTCTCTGATCTGCTTATCTGTGGGCTTGCCATACATGTCTATGTCCACCTGTAAAAAAATTGAAGAATTAATCTATAAGAGAAATTACTACCATATATCTTACAGCTAAACCCTTGGTCTTCGTCGTACCCGATGATCGTGATGATAAGGCCAAAGGTGGAAACGCACTTCACCCGAGATCCTCAACTAGTGAGGCACTGGCTTGACTATCTTATCTCTTGCTGCCAGAACAGAACAATGCTACAAACATTGATGTTACGGCGACATATGTAGATAAGATAGTGATAACTAGCCAAGCAGGCATACAAGCCCTACCACCAACCAAACCGAGTACACAAAGCATGTACCTCCCGCTGGGAATCGAATCCGGGACCCAGGATCGTTATGAACGGGAATTTTATTAAAGTTTCTAAGAAAGTTCATCAAATCACTTGTAATGTTAAATTGATAACTCAATAGTGGAATTTTCCACCACATTGTTGTGTCTCTATACCAGATACCGACATGTACCTGCCCCCCGAACGCCTAACCGATCGCTTTGACTACGCGTATAGTTTATGACGTTATCTTGCCACCTCGCATCGCCTATGAAAGTAATATCAAAAGCTTAAGGCTATAGCTTTCGATATTGCTTTCATAGGCGGCACAAAACGATAAGATGACGTCATAAACTATACGCGTAGTCAAAGCGATCGGTTAGGCGGTCGGGTCTCTGGGCGCTTCTCCCCCCCACCACAGCCCGGTCAACCCGAGCCGAGGTCCGAGCCTTTAGAGGCGCCCTCGGGTTGTTCCGCTCCCCAAACCGATAAGAACCCCTCGGAGAATTTAGTAGGGCACGGGGACACGCACTAGTGCGTGATGACGTTCCCTCTAGAAAACCTCCGAAGGTGATTCGTTTCACACGGCTTGAGGAACCCTTTAAGTTTCTTGCCGCCCCCAAAAAAGCCCGGTGAAGCTGAAAATTCCTTCTGAGGCAATCAAAAAAGTCTCTCCCGAAAAACGTATACGATTGGTATACAGGGTCTAACAAAATCCAATGAATGAATGAAGCTTTTTTGGTGAATTATGATAATGATTTGTTGATTATCTCGGTAACGAGCCTGTAGTTTTGGACCAAATTTGGTGAGCATGCTCAGTGTGATGTATAGATGCTCCCTTTAAACGTTCGCTTGTTGATATTGTTAGACCCTATACAGGAACTTCGTTCGAACGACTTAAAATCGTAATGTTAGTATGAAAATGGTTTCAATTACTAAGTTGCTACAATATCGTTACAGTTTTTGTTATGAAATTCAAGGGGCGGGCCGGACAGGCCGTTAGTTAAATATGTAAAGAGGATTGACAAAAAAAATCACCAAATAGACAATCAACATGTCGCAAAAACTTAAAAGATTCATGAGGATGATTATAAGAAAATCCGGTGACGGACGTGATGTTTCGTACTGTTCCTTTATACACTAGTGCGTGATGCCGTTCCCTTTAAAAACACTCATAAAATCACACGACTTGAGGAACCCTTTAAGTTTCTCGCCGCCCCAAAAAGCCCGGTGAAGCTAAAAATGCCGTCTGAGGGAATCAATAAATTCTTGCCAAAAAAATAAACATTGTTGTGCTTCGGCAGCTTGCGGGTACGCAAGATGAGGACTTGGATTTGGACTCTGCCTCTGCTTAATGATCAGGCATATCAGTAATTTGCCTTACAATCTATATAGGGTCTAACAATATCAATAAGCGAACGTTTAAGGGGAGCATCTATATATCACACAGAGCATGCTCACCAAATTTGGTGAAAAACTACAGGCTCGTCACCGAGATATTCAACAAAACATTATCATAATTCACCAAAAAATACACCCTTTCTAAACCCGTACAGCTGTTATGTACTACACGCACCCAAAGTTAGCCGTGTGTGTATTAATGTCATACAATGGTTTTTCAATTGTGTGCGTGTATCTGTACACTATCTTTTTATTGCCGCTTGTTAGAAAAGATACAGCATGCTTGATGATGTGCATTATTTTAATTGATTTAGTTTGTTAGAAAACATAACTTTGAAAAATCACTTTAAAACTGGAGCCCATTTTTTGTCATTGTATTCAGAATGATGTATAGATACCGACCTTAAACGTTCGCTTATTTATTTTGTTAGACCCTGTATAGACGCAGTCGGGTAAAAAAACCAGCTCTCCGACTCTAAGTACGTCATTTAAACGCGTCTCGGTTTCACAACTGCATTAATATTGCAGTAATAATGCTCCAAGAGCTCTTGGTAAGTCCCCTGAACTAGGTATTGTAGGACTTAATAATAAAAACGCAATATAACTTGAAATTATGTATTATCGAGAGACCATTAATAAATATCCTCGTTCACTGTCTCTACCATAATAATCATCATCTCTTGTTTTCTTCTTTTTCCTTCCTGACTTTTACTAATGTTCTACACTCTGGTTCTACTTTCAAAACTCAGACCAAACCGTGTGCCACAGAGCTGCCCGAAGCAAGGAGTTCCGATCACCACAGTATCACCTCAAAATAAGTGGACTGCAGAAGGTATTTATGTTCCTACAAACGTTTTTTTTTTGAGAGAGAGATTGCTGATTGCCTCAAACGGCATTTTCAGTGTCACCGGGCTTTTTTTGGGGGCGGCGAGGTACGTAAAGGGTACTTACCTCAAGCCGTGTGTATCGAATCACCTTTGGAGGTTTCTAGAGGGAAGGGAGTAATTGTTCTTACATGTAATACATAAATAAACAATATTTCCTTCCAGTATGCTGATGATGAATGATAATAGAAATGAGAAGTGAGAAATGATATACCCCCCAACCCCTCGAGTATCGCAGTAAAGATGTGGGGCTTTACTAAGTCCTCGGGCGGACTTCTTGAGAGAATTTGAAAAGTGCCGTCGCACTGTTTTGTTTCATTTGCCAACACTCATGCACACTCACGAACACCTAACGGTTAATAATCCACCATTATTTCACATTAATATTCGATTTATCACAAATTTTTGAAGACAAAACAAAACCGCAGACATGACTCTTCATTTTTCCGCCAAGAAGTCCCGATTTTCTTATTTTGTGCCGGAAGATTAACCTATCGTCTGCTGTGAATACATACACAATACAATTCAAATCTGTCTGTTCTAATTTATTATTTTCTATTCTAAAGTGCTCGCCACAGAGGAGGGGTTAATAGACCAGACCGAAGTGGTTCTTGAATTCTATCGTTATCTATTACTTCCTACCTTTTCGCCCTTCCCCTGCGCCTCGACCCACTTCTCCATCTTCTGCCTCGTCATGTCCGTCGGGATCAGAGGCGACGTTTCCAACGAGTGGTTCATTGTTCTGCGAAAGAAGAGAAAAGTCTGTCATTATAATAGTTTTATCATATTTGATGACCTCCTTGGTCGAGTGGCTTGCACACCGGTTTTCATGGTGTTGCCATCTCTGAGGTCCCGGGTTCGATCCACGGTCGGATCAATTTAGAAATACCTGTTTTTCTAAATTGCTTCGGGTCTGGGTGTTTCCTATGTATAATAAGTATGTATTTAAGTATATTAAGTATGTTTATCCGTTGTCTAGTTAACCATTTTCTCGAGTTTCTTAAGGAAGCTTTTCTTGGGGCTAGATAATTGGTGTAAGTGGGAAACATTTATTTATTTATTTGTTATCATAGTTAATGTTACGATTAATACCACGATAGCATAGTTGGCAGTGCACCTGACCCCGCATGTCATGAGGTACGGGTACGAGCCCGCTCGTGGATATTTTTTTTCAACCGTTTGTCTTTTTAAGGTTCCGTACTCAAAGGGTAAAACAGGACCTTATTATAAAACCACTATTGGTTATTCTGTGCTAAGACTCCGCTGTCCGTCCGTCCGTCCGTCTGTCCGTCTGTCACCAGGCTGTATCTCATGAACCGTGATAGTAAGATAGTTGAAATTTTCACAGATGATGTATTGCTGTTGCCGCTTTAACAACAAATACTAAAAAACAGAATAAAATAAATATTTAAGGGGCTCCCATACAACAGACATGATTTTTTTGTCGTTTTTATAGATAATGGTACGGAACCCATCGTGCGCGAGTCCGACTCGCACTTGGCCGGTTTTTCAAATTGTAATTTATTCGCTACAATATTTGCGTAAAATTATATGTATGTATATAATAATCCTAATGTTTTGTTAACATAGATATTTATATATAAATAGAAATAGAAATATATTTATTGTCTTTCTACATTTTTATATAAAAGATAAGAAAATCTACAGTACAAACAATACAATTAATACTTAAAAACCTATCAATATAAAAATAATTTATGAAAAAAAATATAAGAAAAGACAAAAGGAAATGGCTCAGCCTAAGTTAGTTGAGGCCTTAGAGGGTTGAGGGTTTAGACCTTAACCAACGCTGTTTTTCAGCCACTCCCTTTACTCTGAGATGTCAAAAGAGTTTGCCAATAGTGTTTGCCAAGAGGACATACATGTTTCCATATATATAAAATAACAATATTTAAATGACTCCATCCCACCTGATGTTTTAAGTGGAAATAATAAATAGCCTGCCTAATCTTATAACCATGTACCTACATAAATAAATAAAAAAGATCACGTTAAAAAATATTTTTTTTTTTTATTTTTTATTGTGAGATGGGCTTGCTCTTGGCCTCATTCTAATCCCTAGGGCTAAGAAGAGACCGACGATGGAACAAGCTTGCCCAGAAATAGCCTATTCACTCGCGCTTTAAAAACTTTAGGGTTATATGCACTCGGGAACACAGACGCCGGTAGGGAATTCCACTCTTTGGCTGTACGCATTATAAATGTAGAAGCAAAACGCTTAGTGCGCAGAAGTGGAATATCAACCAGGTAAGGGTGGTAGCCAGCCGTAAGTCTGGATTCTCGATGGTAAAATGGGGAAGGTGAAATGAGCTCATATGAATATTTGTATGGCCTCCTGGGTGACAAATGAGGAGAGTTAACATTTTGCCATACATACAAACAGGAAAAAAAGTTGACATGCGCAATTCAAGCGTGCGAATTCGAACTTGAGTAAACAATGAATTAGAATCTAATCAGAAATAATATGTACGCAATAATTATAGTTATCACGCAATTTGCGTTATCATACTAAGACGTCATGAGTTTTACGTTTTTTTTGCAACAGTTCGGCGCAAGTAAATACTCCAGATAGGTACATAGGCATATTATAATCAATTACTCTATGTAACAATTTTTTTTGCAACCATTGTATAATTGTACGAAGACGTAGGTTAAAGTAAAAATAAATGGATAGTCAAATAATGGTGTTGAAATTCGGTTGTGCCTTTAAATTGATATTTAAAATGTAATTCAAATAAGATTAACTTTAATTAACAAACAGTTATATAAACTTCTTGGGTCTTACAAATTTACAAATATATAATAGTTATTCTGTGTTTTGTATCTTTTACTCAAATTTGAAATGACGTTCAACAAACAGCGTTAAATAGATCATTAAGTTTTTATTTAAAGTATCTTGAGTGTGTCATGCTCTCTTTATTGTCTCTGCGGTGGTGGCGTGTGCGTCGGGTCGTTACGTTCCCTAAAATATGGTTGAGCGAAGCGATGGCTGATTCATATGTCATACTCGTGAACGGGTGCCGCCTATGGAGGCTGGTCTGCTCTTGCATACTTATCTCATTGTTAGTATTAATTACTATAGTTTGACTTTGTTTTTCTTAAACAATTTTTGACTTTTATTAGAGTACTGTAGTGGTACTGTATGACATTGTGGAAATTTAACTTATACCAGATGTAAATTTGATATATTAGATTTGTTTATTTGTTTTGTTTTTTTACATGTTGTAGTTGTCTTCTATATTTTATGTGTTTATTTGTAATGGAAAGTGTCCTGCTATGATAGGGCATTTTCCAATTTTTATTTTTTTTGACGCTGTAAGGGAGAAAAGAGCTGGACACTTGCTGAGTTTCTTGCCGGTTCTTCTCAGTGCAAGATCTCCCGCCCAGAGTAGACTTACGAACCGATGGCATAGCGACATTCATAAGAGCTACTTGTAGCCTAAACTGAATAAATGATTTTTGAATTTGAATTTGAATTTGAACATGACAGGAACAAAACACGGAACAACTATTCGGAGTTTATTCTTTGTTTTTTGTAAGGCACCTAAACTTTAGCGTTCACTTTAACGCAAACCAGTTTTCATAGGTTTCAAAGTCAAAGTCAAATCATTTATCAACATAACCCTTCACTAGACACTTATTTCTCTGTGTGGTGCCGGGGATAAAGAATTGCACCACCCCATTTCTTCCTGTGGGTGTCGTAAAAGCCGACTAAGGGACTATTCCAGAGGATGGGCAGCAGCATCTCTCTGAGGTTACCCTTAACCTACTGCGATCGCCAACCCGCCTGCCAAGCGTGGTGATAACGGCAAAAACCCCTCATAGCCTTTGTCCAGCAGTGGACGTCTTTTGGCTGAGATGAGGCACTTATTGACGTCAAAACTTTAAAATCCGAACAAAAAAACTTTAAAAAATGTTTAGAAATACTAAACTACTGAATCTGGGAATTCTTGGCGGGAAAGTGAAGAGCCATGTCTGCGGTTTTATTTTATTTTCTAAAATTTTTGTTATGTTTAAAATATTGATGTGAAATAACGGTGGAATATAAACCGTTACCTTATCTAAATATGTCACCATAACATCAATGTTTGTAGCATTGTTGTGTTTCGGCAGCTAGAGATAAGACAGCCAGTGTCTCAGTAGTTGAGGGTTCCGGCTGAAGTGTGCTTCCACCTTCGGCCTTATCGTCACTTAACATCAGGTGAGATGAAGTCAAGTGCTTTTAATAATAAAAAAAATATTTCTCTCCAATTGTTACATTGTATAGTTTGTGTAATTATATCTTGTATTTACAAAACTAAAGTTGGAGAGAACTGGTGGCCGAGCTAAGTAGGATTAGATCCCCCTTACCCGCTTACTCGTTGGTAATTTTTTTTAAAACCTATAAAAAGTATCCCCGTTATAAGTCTTTGATTAAAACAATAACTGATTTACCACATAACGATGGCTAAAGTTTACAATGACAATGCTACAATGATAATGCTTAAAACAGATGCTATTACTTTTAGACAGAGACACATTATTTTAAACACGTGTTTAGACATTGTTTAACTTTAAACAATATTTTGTATTAAAAGGGTAAGTAATAAATTATTTATAAAATACAGTAAAAAATTAAATGCCAGGTTCGATTCCTGGCTGGGTCCTGACCCAGCCAGGAATCGAACCTGGGTCATCCGCAATCCGGGCGGCTGCACTGACTACTATGCAACCGATGGCTATGCAGTGGCGGTAGCCAAAGTAACATTAAGAAAACGATAGCGAAGTTCGAAAAGAATAAAATGTATGGGATTGACATAAGCCGCGCTAAATCTCGTGGTCAATCTTATGTCAATCCCATACATTTATTCTTTTTGAACTTCGCTATCGTTTTCTTAATGTTACTTTGGCTACCGCCACTGATCTGCATAGCTATCAGTTGCAATAACCATTGCACAGATGGCACTGTGTCGCTAAAAAACAGTCAAGAATTAAAAAGCAGTGAAAAAATTCAGTGCTTACGTCAGTCTTTACGGCAGCATAATGATCAGTACAGCTGCCCGGATTGCGGAAGACCCAAGTTCGATTCCTGGCTGGGTCGGGTAAACATTTAATTTTTTTTCACTGTATTTTATAAATAATTAATTCAGCTTCAGTGCAGCAAATAGCACTTAAAAATAAAAAGTAAAAGAGAGGGTTAATAAGTTTATTTAACATAATATATTAAATTAGCTGTTCTATAATATGTTTTAGTTGCAATACTAAGTGCATAATTATCTCTTTCTGGATCAAACATTTATCTAGACTGACGTTAGGTGATTTGATTACTGATAACAGTCAATAATTTATCATTTATGTTACCTAGATCTATTAGCCAATGCTACATCTAAATGTGACTGGAAATCTGGAGTGGCAGTTGATTGATATACTATTAATAATCTGCTTACTCAGTCATATATTATTTCTTGATTGATTAATTTAAAAGAGTCACTATAGTGTAGTGGTAACACCACAGGCCTCATACAAACTCGCATGAGCAACGCACGCATAAACAACCTCTAAAATTCAAAATTCAAAATTCAATTTTTTTTAATCCAAATTGAACTTATACGAGTACAAGTGTATTTTGAACGTCAATTCAAGCCGAGAAGAAGCGGCGTTATCTTTACGGAGAACTACACATATAGAATAAATGTGAAGTAATTCGCAGTGCTACAGAAAAAAAAACATATTTTAAGTTGAAACCTAAATATCTCAAAAAAAAACATTTCCCACCCTCATTATGGAGGTTTTTAACTATAAACTCAAACTAAAACTAAGCATAAACTTTCCTACACTCACACCCCCCGATCCGATCCGAACCCTTCGGAGACTCTGGAAGGGCACGGGGACGCGCACTTTTAAGTGTGCGATGCCGTACCCCTCTAGAAATCCTCCGAAGGTGATTCGTTTCAACACGGCTTGAGGTACCCTTTACGTACCTCGCCGCCCCTAAAACAAGTCCGGTGAAGCTGAAAATGCCCCTCGGCAATCAGCAGTCTCTCTCTAAAAAAAAAAAAAACACTCCCACCAATTATCTAGCCCAAGACACAGAATAAGTAGTATACTCCCAAGAGAAGCATACTTAAAATACTTAAATACATACTTATTATACATAGAAAACACCCAGACCCGAGACAATTTAGAAAAACAATAATGTCTAAATCAACCCGACTGGGGATCGAACCCGGGACCTCAGAGATGGCGATACCATGAAAACCGGTGTACAAACCACTCGACCAAGGAGGTCGTCATACATACCTAAACAATAGGTGATTTAGCTAATTATATTTGACAACATCGAATAAAAATGATGACTTAGCAAGTATAGTTTTTTTTCTGTAAAATGGACAAAAAATATGAAATTACTTTGTTTGTACGCCGTGTGGTACAGACGGCAGCACATCAAACTATCCAAAAATGACAAATTTCTTCAATACATCTTTAGTCATAAGGATTTAACATAAAGTACAAATTCTATTGAGAAAAATTGACAGTTTGTTGACAGTGGTTGTTTAATGTGCTGGCTGGTGTGTACTTAAATGAACAGTACGAAACATTACGTCCGTCGTATTTGGTGATTTTTTTTTGCCAATCCTTTTTACATATTTAACTAACGGCCTGTCTGGCCTGCCCCTTGAATTCGAACGAATTTAACGAATAAAAACATTGCTCTATCAGATACTCCTTTATTTTTTTTATTAAACTCTGTTTCATTTTGTACAGATTTCTGTACAGATTTTCACGATCGAGCGAGTTGACGACAAAACAAATAAGTATAAAATCGGAAGGTGCCAACTCGCGCGCACTCGCCACTTCCACACATGCCAGTTGACGAAAAAGTCAAATCCTGCTCGTGGAAATTTTGTGTTTTTGTAAACATTTATTCTGTTTAAGGTACAATTAGCTTTTATGACTTCTCACTTACAGCGTTACAAAGTGTATTTTATATGTACAATAATGGATTAATTAATTGATTAAATGAAAATTTCCCTTACTACTTAGCCCTTGGCATTGATAACCTTACTGTTTAATCTATTTACATACAATGAATGTTTTAAGTCAGCAGCTGGTCGACTTAACCTTAAGTTAACCTTTCATTGTGATCATTTCCTCTTCGATTTGTAGGTATCACAATCAAACCAATTATCAAGTTTTCCTTCTAAGATAATCAATTGGCCTTCAGTGCTTCGGACAGCACGTAAAGACGTTGGTCCCGGATGCATTAGCAGTCGTTAACAACCGCCAAACCGCAGTGGGCATGCGTGGTGGTTTATGACCTGTTCTCCCTATCCATCCAAGGGAAGGCTCGTGCCCCAGCAGTGGGGACATAAAATGAGCTGATGATGATGATGATGATTAATGAAGAAGTAATGTTTGTGACTTTGTTTGTTTGTATGTCGGGGCTTATCTCTGGAGCTGCTGGTCCAATTCCAGAAATTCTCTCACTGATAGAACGCTTTAAAGCTTGCTACATTTTATTTTGATAAAAAAATATTTCTTTGTAAAGGAGATGTTTCAAGTTTGTATGAACACTGGGTTAAGTTTTTGTACAGGTAAAAAAATCAAAGAAATAAAATAAATAATCAATTACAAACATTAATTTTTCACAATTTAGCTTTGTGTGGTTTAAAGCATTTTAAAATATTACGTGACATTTCAAATTCAACAATGGCGAACATGACATTTTGACCATATAAGTTTGACGTCCTAATCACGGTTAGCGGAAAAGGTTAATCTTTATTAATTCTGTTTTTGAACGTCTTAAGTTTTAAATATGGTCTAAATTCGTCACAACAACATTTATGGACCAAAAAAATTACGAGAGAAATAATTTTATTTTTATTTTTCTGAGAATCCTTGTATTTTTTCCTATTTTTTGTAGACCCGGCCCAAATTGACACATCTCCTTTCAAATCCACGCGGACGAAGTCGCAGGTAAAAAGTACAATGGGTGTGGGTTTTTTTTAAATACCTACTTTTGTTGTTGACTGAACCTACTTTGTGAGGTTTTTTTCTACAATTGCGTGCACTCTCTGAGACGCAATGCCCGACTCTGGTACGTCATAAGACTGGTTCCATTCATACCGACAAAGACATTTTAAATACTTATGTATCAAGAATTCAAGAATACAGGTTTAACACGTAAACACTTACCTTACCATGCTATTTTTAATATCCTCTCATTTATTGGAATATCCCCGGTTCTTTCATCGCTTTTGGCAAGCGTGGTGACTTTTTTTTAAAAATATTTTACTGGTAAGCACAGTGCCTTGATCACACCTGATGTTAAGAGCGTTTACGCCGCACACTAGCGCCGCCAATGAAAAAAAAAACATATCTAGTAATTAAAGATAGAAAATCAAATTATGCTCAACAAACTATCTGAATGAAGTAATTTAGCATTTTTACGTCACCTAATGAACACCTGACATGTTATGGTTTAGTTAAATATGGCGTTATAGTTAAAAGTGGCCGTAACGTCTTATTTAACTAAACCATAACATGTGAGGTGTTCATTAGGTGACGTAAAAATGCTAAATCACTTCATTCAAATAGTTTGTTGAGCATAATTTGATTTTCTATCTTTATTTACTAGATATGTTTTTTTTTCATTAGTGGCGCTAGTGTGCGGCGTAAACGCTCTTAGGTAATGATAAACCCAATGATGGAAGTGCACTTCACCCGGGATCCTAACTAGTGAGGCACTGGCTATCTTATCTCTAGCTGCCGGACACAAATGCTACAAACATTGATGTTATGGCGACATATTTAGATAAAATGGTGGTAGCTAGTCAGACGGACAAACAAGCCCTACCACCAACCAAACTGAGTACACAAATATGTACCCCCCGCTGGGAATCGAACCCGGGACCTCTGATTATGCTAATACCTGACAATTGTAGTGATGCCTTTGCTCAGCAGTATTTTCCCCACTGCTACATCCTACTATTATTGTAAACGCGAAAGTTTGTAAGTATGGATGGATGTTTGTTACTCTTTCACGTAAAAACTACTGAATGGATTTGGATGAAATTCGGCGCACAGATAGTTTATAAACGGGAATAACACATAGGATAGTTTTTATCCAGATATTCCCACGGGAACGGGAACCACGCGGGTGAAACCGCGAGCGGCCACTAGTAGTCGTGGTGTGAATCGATGAAGTACCCAAATAAGGGGCTGATTTTATGCAAACTTTCCATAGTAGACAATAAATAGCATTCATATACATATAGTTAAACAGTAGGTTCTTTTATGTTTTGTAAAAAAATATTAACTTGAAATAATTAAAACTTTGAATTCTGTATTCCAATACAAAATATTCGCTATCCGAATTTTCGAAATGTGAGATGGCTATTAGAGGCCACATGTCGCATGTCAATTCAAAAATGTATGCTGAAGCGGCAATCGTCAACATTACCAGCAAATTTTTATGTCCCTACTGCTGGGGCACGAGCCTTCCCTATGGATAGAGAACACCACAGGGAGAACGGGCCGTAAACCACCACGCGGCCCCAGTGCGTAACTTCTTATGAACTCATGCTAGCCTGGTACTTCAACCGCCTCACGGCCTCACCCCAAGTAAGCTCACGCTAGGTAACCAGGTACACCTTCTTGTGGGTTATGATAGCCTGGTACTTTGGACTCTCTCTCTCTCTCGCTAGCAAATTTTATGTCCCCAATGCTGGGGCACGAGCCTTCCTAGATAGAAACACCACATGGAGAACGGGCCGTAAACCACCACGCGGCCCCAGTGCGTAACTTCTTATGAACTCATGCTAGCCTGGTACTTCAACCGCCTCACGGCCTCACCCCAAGTAAGCTCACGCTAGGTAACCAGGTATACCTCCTTGTGGGTTATGATAGCCTGGTACTTTGGACTCTCTCTCTCTCTCGCTAGCAAATTGTATGTCCCCAATGTTGGGGCACGAGCCTTCCTAGATAGAAACACCACATGGAGAACGGGCCGTAAACCACCACGCGGACCCAGTGCGGAACTCCTTATAACTCATGCTAGCCTGGTACTTCAGCCGCCTCACGGCCTCACCCTAAGTAAGCTCACGCTAGGTAACCAGGTATACCTCCTTGTGGGTTATGATAGCCTGGTACTTTGGACTCTCTCTCTCTCTCGCTAGCAAATTTTATGTACCCACTGCTGGGGCACGAGCCTTTCTAGATAGAAACACCACATAGAGAACGGGCCGTAAACCATCACGCGGGCCCAGTGCGGATTGGTGGTTGTTAACGACTGAATGCAGCCGGGACCAACGGCTTTACGTGCCTTTCGAAGCACGGATGAGCTCGAGATGATACATTTTTGGTCACCCATCCGATGACCGGCCTTTGCGAAAGTTGCTTAACCTCAGCACTCGCAGACCGGGTGCGTTAACCACTGCGCCATCGAGCTCCTCTTGCGAAAATAAACCTTATTCTGAATCACATTTCCTTACTGTTTGTTTTACATAGAAATTGCTTTGTTTGGTTTAACTGAATATTATTGCAAGGTCAATATCGTAATGTATTATTAGTATTATTACTAGTTCCTACTTACTAGGATACATTAGCATTAAAAACTAGTTGTTATGAAATTATCGACAAACTTCCTATTGTGACAATTCAGGCTCGGATAAATATGTACACACGGCTGCAGATCAACCTACCCAAACCTGTCAAATTTCTCCAATGAATATTGATCCTTATAACCAAACATTAAAGTTCAAAATTGATTGTAGAAATTTGTCAGTTTTGGGTAGGTAGATCTGCCGCCGTGTGTACCTAATATCAAGATGTTTACCTACCATAAATTATAAGCTGACCCAACGGATTTCGTATGTATGTACCGCTTTGACAGTGTCTATTTCTTTTTCTTGTTCTTTTGACATCAAAACAAACAAATCGTTAAGAGCGTTTACGCCGCACACTAGCGCCACTGATGAAAAAAAAAATATCTAGTAATTAGAGATAGAAAATCAAATTATGCTCAACAAACTATTTGAATGAAGTAATTTAGCATTTTTACGTCACCTAATGAACACCTCACATGTTATACCATTAACCATATACCATTAACCATAACATGTCAGGTGTTCATTAGGTGACGTAAAAATGCTAAATTACTTCATTCAGATAGTTTGTTGAGCATAATTTGATTTTCTATCTCTAATTACTAGATATGTTTTTTTTTCATTGGCGGCGCTAGTGTGCGGCGTAAACGCTCTTAAGAGTTTACGCGTAAAAGCGTATCAAATAAACAAACTAACTCACTTTCGCATTATAATATTAGTTAGGATTATAAGAACAGAGACTTTAAAAATATTTTAAAAAATAATAACTTTTTTATTGTGATTATATTATTACAAGCTTTTATTTTAGAAAGAAAGAAAGAAAAAGCATTTATTCAGTATCTTAAAACAACATTCAAACAAGTAAAGCATTCATAATTTAAGATAGGTACATGGTATATGATACTGAAAAGGCATCTTCTCAGCATGTGTCATAGCACTTCAGTAATGCTACGACGCTGGTCTTCCGAAGATGCCCAGACTAGAACTAAACTTAAGGGTCCTATCACATTTTGACCGTGATTTTTGCATAAAATGCCCAACTTTGGCGTACTTGTTCAGAGAAACTGAAACCTTTAGACAATTTTACAAGCTTTCATTAAGTTTCACCTGTTAATTATTTATTTGTTTGTTTGGGTCAAATCTAGTAATTGAAATTTGACCCCGTTCCTGTTGACGGATTGAGCTGAAGTTATGCGTGCATATGTAAATCGAATGACAATGCAAAATTATTATGACATGGAGCTGATCTGATGATGGAACCGGAAGGTGGCCATAGGAACTCGGTAGTTTAACGACACAACCCCATCAAGTTTGGACTCGTTTGATCCGTCTCGACGAGTGCTTTGGTGCTAGATGGTAACCAGGTTCTGATGATGGAGCTGGAAGATGGCCATAGGAACTCGGGAAAATAAGTTCGTTCGTTCGTTCGTTCCGTTTGATAAGAATGTGGAATTGTCTTTGATTAGATGGATTAAATGGTTACCCAATGCCAAGGTGAGCACGTGCCGAGGGCTGAATGGTATTAAGGGTGTATAAAAATGTCATTTAAAAATACTAATAAGTTGTCAATAAAAATAAAAGAAAAAACTTTTTAAGACAAGCTTTTATTACTTATTAATAAAAAAGGAACTAAAAAGTTAAAAATAATTTAATTTAAAAATCTTTGCGTTTTTATTACAAACCCAATTTCTTATAAACAAAAGCGTGTTACATTATGATTGCAAAAGAAAAATAATGAAGGTGTAATATGCTAAATGTTCTTTAATTTTCCATCAAAATGTGACACGCTTTTATTTATAAAAAAATTCGGTCTGTGATGCAAACGCAAAGATTTTTAAATTAAATTATTTTTAACTTTTTTTGCTAACAAATAATAAAAGCTTGTTTTTAAGAAGTTTTTTTTCTTTTTTTATCAATAAAATTTTACTAAACTTCCGTACAGTACAAGATTTTCCAAATTTTTGTAATGTTTTTTTTGCATAAACATAAATTACTTGCATTAAATATCTTAAGCTATGGTATATACATGGCATCAGGCATGCTCTCACCATCTGCTGTGAGTTACTGTCCGCACAGCGCTGGCTTTCAGAACACCTTTTTATTAATGGGTAGAACAGATTAGTCTGCTTACATTTTCCTAATTTTTTTTCTTTAGTTGATGGCTTCGTGCGATTAGCACATTTAGCCAGTGTCAAAGCAATTTTTCTTACAAGTAATATATAAATAAACAATATTTCCTTCTTGTATAGATGATGGATGATGAATTATAATAGAAATGAGAAGTGAGAAATGATAATACCCTCCAACCCCTCGAGTATCTCAGTAAAGATGTGGGGCTTTACTAAGTGCTCGGGCAGACTTCTTGAGAGAAATTGAAAAGTGAAGTTGCATTGTTTTGTTTCATTTGCCAACAGTCTTGCGCACTTACGAACACTTAACGGTTATTAATCCACCATTATTTCACATTAATATTCGACATAACACAAATTACCGTCTCTCGCTCTCTTCAGGTTGTGTGCCGGAATCTTGGAGAGAGGCTAATGTGCAACCGGTCCCCAAAAAAGGTGATCGGTCAGATCCATCGAATTACCGCCCCATAGCCGTAACTTCAGTTTTGTGCAAAGTAATGGAGCGCATTTTAAATAAACAACTTGTCCACTACCTAGAAGAACACTCTATCATTCACGATCGCCAATACGGGTTTCGGCCGAAGCGGTCAACGGGTGATCTTCTAACGTACGTCGCACATCTCTGGGGTGAGGCTATTGACAAGCGTGGTGAGTCGGTGGCTGTTAGCCTTGACATAGCCAAGGCATTTGATCGGGTCTGGCACAAAGCTCTTCTCTCCAAGCTCCCGGCATACGGTCTGCCTGCACAGTTCTGCAACTGGGTCGCTGGCTCCCTGCACGAGCGTAGAATTCGTGTCCTGTCTGATGGATGCGCTTCGCGGCTCATGTCAGTGAACGCTGGTGTCCCTCAGGGTTCCGTTCTGTCACCCACGTTGTTTCTTCTGCATATCAATGATATGCTTCCACTTGGAAATATTCATTGCTATGCAGATGATAGTACAGTGCACGGTGGGTATAACGGTCACCCTGCGGCTGGGCGAGTCGAAACTGAAGTGAAACGAGTGAATCTTCCCAAGTAGCATTGGGGGTTCTATAGCGGTTGACTTACGGTACACATTTATTCTTTAAGCTGTCTATGTGAGCTGCACAAGAGCTGTATAGCATGCTATACAGCCCTTGTACCACCCATTTGGGCACAAATTTTTCAGCTTTGAGTGTACAAAAGGTTCACGGTAGCAGTATAGTAGATCTTTAATGGTAGTTTAAAGAGAGAACTGTGGTTTTAAAGCTGATGAACGGCACTATATTAGATTCCGTGTGGTTATTCATACAGACAAGTGAGTTATAATAAGTAACAAGTGAACAATTATACAGCCGATTATCCAAAACCCAAACCACAAGTGTACCTAAAACCAACTATTAGGCCGCTTTTTCCTCAATTAATCACTTTGGTACCACATTTTTTAATAAATATTAATTTGTGATAGCTTATGGCCATGGCCATTGTCGAATCGTGTCTAACAGCCATTTTGATGTGATTTATTGTTACTGGTAAGTACACTGTGTTTATATATGATATTGTGTTAATATTACGGGGTAATGTAAATTTATTGTAAAGTACATACATATTTATAGTTAAAATTTTCACGCGCCTCGGCTATATGCCTTTTTATCAAATAAATATATCGAAATAAGCAGATACAAACAAAGCAATATTTCATATTTTTGTTTTATTGGCATTTAAATCGTTGTATGGTTTTGTATTTAAACATCAACCATAAAATTAATAACGAAAACTCCGTGTTAAGTGACAAAATCATAAATTAATATAGAAATATTATAGGTTATTAAAAGTGAAAATGGTGGTCATTGTCTCCATCTACAGTGAACCATTATAACTCAAAATTAGTGTTGTGACCTCTTTAAAGTTTCACGCGTGTACCATTATAATGACGTCAGCTCTAGAAAGGTTCACATGTGTACCAATAGAGGATAACAGTGTGGTCCTCGTGAACAAATAAACTGCTATCAGTGCTACTAGATATCAATAGTGGTGCGTGTAAATACCTTTCATGTACATGTGAACTCATTAAACGCTTCTTTTACAGAATAATTTATTAGCTGATTAATATATCACAAACTAGACCTGCTAACACTAACAACTGAATAGCGCTTCATAAAAGATTATATATAACAGCTTTGGGCTGCAATAATGTTCACATGTGTTATATTATAATGCCAGCAATCTAACACCGTATATGTGAACCTCTGAACAGCCTATGCCGAATTTTACTTCTCTCAAACCGCTCTTGTTCAGCTTTGAAAATGAAAGCTGGCTAGAAGAGTAATGTTGTCCTGACAAAACGCCAATAGTTACATAATAGGCCACATTTACACCCCTATACATGCCTTACACAGGTATAGGTGGACATGTTCACTTTATTGCAGCCGATGAACCAAGTGTGACCACTGTAAATGCTAAGAGATCACCAGTGAAATAAATGTGGCCTTTTAAAGAGAATAAAATGCTACTTGGGTTGTCATTGAGCTCAATCGGGTATTGGACCTCATATCTAATTGGGGCTCCAATAATCTTGTTGAGTTCAATGCCAAGAAAACACAGGTATGTGCGTTTACGGCCAAGAAGTCACCATTCCTTCCCCTTCCAACTCTTCAGGGCACATCTCTAAGCCTGCAGAGCAATATCAACATGCTCGGTATGACGATTCGCTGTGATCTGAATCAAAAGGACTACATCGAAGCCGTGATCAAAACTGCCTCACGAAAACTCGGTGTCCTAAACAGAGTGCGGCGATTCTTTACGCCTGACCAGTTGTGTCTTTTGTACAAGACTCAGGTACGGTCTTGCGTGGAGTATTGCTCGCACATCTGGGACGGTTCCGCAAAGTACCTTCTAGATGCTTTAGACAGATTGCAGCGTCGCGCTGTACGCATTATCGGCAATGCAGAGGTCACTAATACTCTCGAACCCCTACAATTGCGTAGAGATATAGCGTCACTCAGCGTTTTCTATCGCTTGTACCACGGCGAGTGCTCTAAAGAACTCTTTGACCTTATCCCACCATCTCCCTTCCTCCATAGAAGTACACGTGCTGCTTTTCGGAGTCATCGCTTTACTGTCACACATATCCCATCGCGCACAAAGAAATTTGGTGACTCGGTTCTTTGTCGCACCTCCAAAAGATGGAATAGTCTACCAGCACACGTTTTTCCTCCTTCCTATGATATTGGGTCCTTCAAACGAGGCGTGAAGAAGCACCTTGTGGGCCGGCAGAGTGAGGTTGACTGATGCTGCGTTGTTTTCACGCTGCACCAGTTGTCTTCGCGTCTGGACTCCATTTCCACTTAACATCAGGTGGTATGGAGTCATTTGCCGTGCTAAGTATAAAAAAAAAAAAAAAATTAAGAAAATAAAACAAAACCGCAGACATGACTCTTCGCTTTCCCGCCAAGAAGTCCCATTTAACTAGTTATTTATTACACAAATATTTTTTTTTTTACATATCTATAGACAATAAACACTCATTATTTACAAGCTAGGAAAGTGCATATTTCAAGAATGCCTTGATTTCGGCTGCACCACTGATTTGCTCATTTAATAGATGTTCCGGTATTTACGTTTATAAGCGTTTTTGGGACGTATTTTTTTAAGCTTAGGTATTCAAAGCCTATTTCTTTAAAGTAGTGGTCACCCAGTGGTCGAAATTCGACCGTAATTTTTAAAGCTGATTACTAAACAATATTTTATTAGGGCTGCACGAATAGTATCATAAGCACAAATTTATGTGAGTGTGGATTTTTGGATAATTTTTTGAAAAATGTATGAAACAATGTTTATTTAATTTAATGTGTTTTTTATGCTTAATTTAAAAAAAATATTCATAGCATTCTGCACTCCTTCTCTATATGAACTATAGTGTGCTAAATTTCATACTCCTCCGTCCGCGCAATTTTCGTAAAAAGGGGTACAAAGTTTTTACTTCACGTATACTTGTTAATTTATAGATGACTATTACGTCTTTGTTGTTTTATGATACACTGGCCTGCAAAATTAAGTATCACACTTTTAAAACTGCAATAACTTTTTAAGTACACAAGATATACTTTCAAAACAAAAAGGAAAAATGTTACTAATGCATAATTTACTTTAGTTTCAAAGAAAGCTGATAAAAATTGCTGCAAAACGTTTTTATTTAAAAATCTCTAACTTCTATAGTTTAGAAAATAAATAAATATTAAAAGTGTAGTACTTAGTTTTGCAGGCCAGTGTAGTTAACAATTATTTTAGACAGCACTGCCTGCACGTTACTAATGAAAATACGGTGAATAGCAACGCTTGCGTGATGCTATCTCCTCTAGAAACCTTCGAGGGTGTTCGAACCCTACGGCTTGAGGAACCCAAAATCTGGTTATGCTGTACGCCAATGGCGAGGGAGAGAGAGAGAGAGCAGAGCGTACAAATGGCCATTTCTTAGGGCACTGGCAGTCACTACACGGCCCATTGCCCCATTATAAATATATAAATAAATTAGACAACATCACATACATTGCTCTGATCCCAAGGTAAGTAGCTAAAGCACTCTTTTTTTGAAAATCAAAAACAACGACGGTACCACAACCACCCAGTGGTGGTAGCCAAAGTAACATTAAGAAAACGATAGCGAAGTTTTAAAAGAATAAAGTGTATGGGATTGACATAAGATTGACCACGTGATTTAGCGCGGCTTATGTCAATTTCCTACATTTTATTCTTTTCGAACTTCGCTATCGTTTTCATAATGTTACTTTGGCTAAGCCTACTGGACCCGACACAATATTGAAAAGTTCGTTTTCGACATTGACCCGACCGAGAACCCGGGAACTGAAAGTTAGCGCAGCGCAAAGTCCGACGTGCAAGCCACTCTGCTACGGAGGTCGTCATGTATGATGTAGGTCAGTAGGTGAGATCTTTATAGTAAGACTGGACCTTATGTATTTACATTGATTGATTGATGACTAATTTTGGGTGCTTTCGTTTTATAATTTTTTTTTTTAAATAATAAGTTTTATATTTTATTTAGTATGTTTATAAATTTTTACGTTAGATATTTGTTATTGTTATTGTTTTTTCTGATACGTCCCTCCAGTGCATGTCATGGCGACCTATAATTGAGAGAGCATTTAGTTTTAAGATAAAGATATAGCTTCTAAAAAACAAATACCTAAAACCAACAATTTATTTATTGTACTATTAGCTCCCTCGAACCGTTCTCAGCCCAAAAGTTCCCATCACGCTTGCAGCGTTACCCCGAAAATGACCAAAGTGACTGAATTTGACTGACTGTCAATTACGGTCAAATTGGTCAAAAACGGTCATTTACTGTCAAAAAGGGTCATATATGGTCAATATGATCTTTAGTGTCTTTTAATATTTATTTTGAATAAAAATATAAAAAAAGCGTTTAGCTAGATTTAGGTTTCAAATTCTTTTTATAACGCCGCGACACGCGCAGTTGATACTTGTCACGACTTGCACCACCGCAGTATGAGTAAACAAAGAGTAAATTGAATTTTCTTTAGCTAATAAATACTTAAATATTCTACTTTTTTTGGAAACGTGACATAAACATCATAGAAACGTACTCCTCCATGAACACAGAATAACAATTTTGTTTTTTTAAATAAACTGAAATCGTGTCGCGATGTTGGCGGAATTGGCAGTAATGTAAATTTATTTTGAAAGGTACACCAACAATGTTCACACAGTTTTTATTAAAATTAGATGTTTGTAGTAATAACATATGTATGACATTTATGACAGGCATACACAGCATTTACAAAAAACATATGAAGCTAAAAACAAAACCAAACAAATTCCAAATAACGTACTAAAAAAAAAACATAAACCAGTTTCGTATACAATGGAATTTTACAAATAACAATAAAAATAAATTAAATTAAATTAAAAAGTGTTAAGGTCTTAAAAGCTTGCGTTTAAGTGTTAAATAACTATCCGAAAATTATGTCTATGTTCGCAAACCTAGGCTCGTTAACCAAATCATTATAAGTGCTACACATTCTATTGATCGTATTTAATAGTTGTCACTAGTTATATTTAGTCACTTTAACAGTTAGAAATATTAATATTTTTAAGTCAATTTGATTGAATTTGACAATAAATGACCGGTCAAATACGGTTTTTGACAATCGTGACTGGTCAGATTCAGTCATTTTACATCTCTGCCCCGCTGTATGGCTAATTCTTATTTAAATAAATATAACAATAAATATTTTATTTTAAAACTAACATAGTCCTATGTAACTACTAACACAACATTTTATTAAAGAAATGGATTGTAATTATTTGAAATAAATGATTAATTAATTAATTAATAGCGGGTCAAGAGCAAACAGTTTCCAAAAAAGGAAAAAAACTTGCGTTCATTGCCTGCAATCGAATGTCAATCATAACTGGTGTAACGTAATGATATAATTGCTTGGCCTCATTAAATTACCACTTACGCCCTAAATAGTAAGGTTGCCAAGCATTTTGGTAACAGGCAAAACCTTTCTTGTACTGACATTGAAAAGGACATTGAAACAATTGGACATTGATACAAGACATGATGTAATACCGCTGGCTTGCAGCGTAAATCCCAAACTACAAGAAAAATTCAACGAGTCTTCTGGGGCCTCGGTAGCTCAGCGGTTAGAACATTGGACCGGTTATCCAAATGGTGGGTTCGATTCCCACTCGAGATTCCTGAGGTTGGTAGATTTTTTCTAGTAAAATTTTATCTAATAAAATAAGAGTCAAAGTATTCACATGTTAATGCTGGTGACTGTACCATTGATCGATTACACAACGATGCGGCCGTTGAGTCACTAATTTCTTTTCTTTGTTTAAGTTTTTTTTTTACTTATAAAATACAGTGAAAAAATTAAACGCCTATCCAACCCAGCCAGCCAGGACTCGAACCGTACATTGACCCGACCGGAAATCGAATCTGGAACCTCGGAGATGGCAACACCATGAACCGGCGTGCGAGCCACTCGACTACGTAATATTTCAACACAGTTACATAAAATAATAAAACTAATAGTTACCTTTTTGCTTTTATTTTTAACTTTAGCAATTCTATTATTGTTGTCTTTATTTAATAAATTATATTATATTATAATATATATTATAATGTACACGAATGTATAGTGTCTGGATAAACCCAGCAGGGTTTTAGATACTAAGAAGCAAATTGTTAGTTTATTTTTATTATAGCAATAAATAAAAAAATTAAAAAAAACTTGTTACAAATCAGTAAATAATTACACTTTGTTATGTGAGCAGTTACAATATTTTAGTATGAAAATCTAAAAATAAATACAAAGAAATACTGACACTATTACAAGCGTCGCCAACCCCTTCTATAATTTTACTTCTGTATGCAAAGCATGAAAGCACCTTTATACCTATTCAGTTAATACCATACTTATTACCTTTTTTACTATACCTACTACTTATATAAGTATACGTATAACATAATACCATGTTAGTTATTAGCTGAGTATTGTTATAAACAATGGGGCCTTATACTTTATTTTGTATCAGAGTTCAATTTGAGTTTAATTATTGATTGCACATATATAATTTGTCTTGCGTGACAATTATTGTGTTTGCGTTCAAATTGTAGTATGTAATACTGTGCGTACTCGTCTTATATTTTAAACCAGTTTTTATCTGTTTGTTACTGTTATTTTTGTTAAATTTTTAAGTCACAAAAAACAACAAAATTTAATATCACGTCACATCACCAGCTGTTTCATCTCCCCACTGTTGGAGAACAGCCTTCCCTATGGATGAATAGGGAGAACGGCTCGTAAACCACCACGTGGGCCCAGTGTGGATTGGTGGTTGTTAAGAGCGTTTACGCCGCACACTAGCGCCACTAATAAAAAAAACATATCTAGTAATTAGCCATACCGTAAACCATAACTTGTCAGGTGTTCATTAGGTGACGTAAAAATGCTAAATTACTTCATTCAGATAGTTTGTTGAGCATAATTTGATTTTCTATCTATACCCAACAAACAAAATACACCTATAAAGTTAAATTTATAAGGTCTAAAGACATATAGTAGTTTTATAATAGCTATCATTTTGTCAATGTACTTTATAATGGTACATTATAAGACAATTTGGCTAATATTACCTTTACTCTTATAATTTGGATGGGTAAACGATAATAAAGCCAAATAATATGGCTACTATATGGGTTCAAAACGTGTCCTTCTTATAGCTGCCAGTTATATTGCTTTTTAGCCACATAATATTCAAAAGCCATATAAAAGCTTATTATATAGCTAATTATACTTATAATGGTAATGTACAAGGTAACAATGAGACTTTTTAACTTATAGGAGCATTAATAAGTTATCTATCAAACAAGCATATTATAGCATGTTATACGGTCTTTATAAGAATTAAAGCAATTCGAACTTACTAACATAGTAATTATAAGGGTTTTAGTCTCTAGATGGTCATATTTAAATGTTTTATATAACTGGGTCAAATAAAATATAAAATGGATTTACAATTGGCAATAACCAAGTTGATACCAACGTATCACCTAATGGTTCCGTAGAAGATTTTGTGGAAGATAACAGCGAACCGGAAGTTTGCGAGAAAGAATATAATAGTAGTGATAGTGAAATAGACATATTATTATAATGACGAGTTGAAAAAAGTGGATATTCGTAGTGATATAGGAAACTGGGCAGTGAAATTCAAATTCCATATTGCTTTAGGTGAATTATTAAAAATATTACATAACGTGATACCATACAAGGTGACATTGGATGCGCGTACATTGCTCAAAACAAATAAAGTAGAAGTATGCATTACTGAAATTGGCACTGGACATTACTGACATAATGAATTATGTAGACAATAATTACAAAAACATTTATTTCGTAGAATAAAATGTGTCCAATTCCATGGCCAATTAGCCATCTTATGTTTTGTAAATTGAGATCCTCTTTTTTTAAAGACTTATCAACTTCCGCATATTGAATCTTGTTACCAATAAAATATGATATTAGTAACGGATTTTATTTGTAAAAAAGGAACCCTAACGATTGACAAAATGGCGATGGATAAGAAACAAATGTTACCATTATAAGGTTTCTAATCTTATAGACTCCTTGTAGACGACGTGGGAATTGCTTTTGCCCTTATAATAGCTTTGTTATAAACACGACTAAATAACGAACAACCTATTTTAACAAAAAATAGCTTAAATTGAAGGCGCACATTTTCTCATAAATTTGAAATCCCAAACAGTTTTACCATAAATCAGCACCTAATCAAGACTACATAAAACGAATTGATAACTTAACGTTTTCTTTTGTTTACAATGGTTGCCGCTGCCAAATTGTAGAATCATCACGTGTACCCGAATATAAACGCGATTGGCTTTTTATGAGCATTTGTTTTGCCAATGTAAGTGATATCGCACTTATTCCTAGCGATGATAAAACACGTATAAGGTTGATCACCTTTATTAACGCGTTTAAGATGTTATATATAAGTGTATTGGACTTTTAACAGATTCGTTTCTTGCCGTTATAAGTCTATCTTCCTTTTTTACTTGCCATAATAGGCCACGTATAAGAAAAAAAAACTAACAATAATGCAACTATAAGGGGGCCATAAGGCTATTGCCCCTTATAATTTGTGCCCAAATGCATTCTTATTAGCGATAATACGGCTCTTATAAGAATATTATTTTTGGCAATATAACCCATTATAAGAAGAGTTTTTGTTAGTTGGGTAATTACTAGATATGTTTTTTTTTCATTGGCGGCGCTAGTGTGCGGCGTAAACGCTCTTAACGACTGCTAATTAATGCAGCCGGGACCGACGACGGTTGGGACTTGAAATTAAACCTCGTTTAGGTCTATATTCGCAACTGTTTTTATTTTAGTGTAAGAAAAGATAGAATATTGACTATTTTGTCATAGATGCTCCGAATAAATACTTTTCATTTCATTTTTTATTTTCATTTCAAATATCATCTCAGGCATAACATCTTTATCTTTATCTTTTTATATGAAATTTGTCAACATACTGCCATGGGACTTGCAATAAAGAATTAAAATTTGAATTTGAATTAGACATATCTACTCCTTTTCACTGACATATGGAGGTCCTGAGCTCAGTTTTTCGAACTTTCGCAAAGGCCGGTCATCGGATGGGTGACCAAAAATGTATCATCTCGAGCTCCTCCGTGCTTCGGAAGGCACGTAAAGCCGTTGGTCCCGGCTGCATTAGCAGTCGTTAACAACCACCAATCCGCACTGGGCCCGCGTGGTGGTTTATGGCCCGTTCTCCCTATCCCTCCATATGGAAAGCTCATGCCCCAGCAGTGGAAACATAAAATGAGCTGATGATGAGTTCAGTTGCTAGATCGGCCAAAGTGTGTCTAGCTAGACTATGACATGGACTTGGATAGCATTAAAGATGTGATTTCAATTTTTAATTTTGATTGTTTTCATCATCATCATCATCAGCCTACACTAGCCCACTGCTGGACATAGGCCTCTCCAAGTGCACGCCACCGAGCACGATCCGCGGCTACTCTCATCCAGCTCTTGCCAGCCACTGATCGTCGCTCCACCTAGTCTGAGGGCGTCATACACTACGTAGGATTGACTGTTTTATGTTTGTATTACTCGTATTTTATACAATTATTTAACTAACTACTTACTACGATTTTAAATGTCATTTTATGATGACCCGTGAAACATGGAATCGACGTTACATCACGTTTCGTCGTTCATGCAATCACGAATGCTCCATTGAAAACAGAAATGATGATTCGTATTTCATTTAGTTGACAATACTTAGTACCGTAATTTCTCGAATCAACAAAATATGTGAAGGTTTGAATGAGGGCAAATATGTATTTATACGAGTAGTTCGATAGCGTAATTTTCGTAATTTTAGCGTAATATTTCCAATATTTTGACGCTGTACTGTAAGGGAGAAAAGAGCTGGACACTTGCTGAGTTTCTTGCCGGTTCTTCTCAGTACAAGATCAGCCCAGAGTAGACTTACGAACCGATGGCATAGTGACATTCACAAAAGCTACTTGTAGCCTAAACTGAATAAATGATTTTGAATTTTGAATTTAGATTCTTTTTTTAATCTTTATTTTTTAAACAAAGAATGGGAGTTTGTTCATAATTTGAACATGTCACATTAAGAATTTTGAATTTAGATTCTTTTTTTAATCTTTATTTTTTAAACAAAGAATGGGAGTTTGTTCATAATTTGAACATGTCACTGATGTCACTCCCGTAATTACAACATAGGAATTACATAATCAAAGTTATACGAGTACTAATAAGCGACAATTTTAAATTTTGCGTAGTGGATAAACACTCAAAAAAAGGCACCAACTTTTGTCGAATAGTTTAAGATAATATTATGATATATATGAATAACTAATCTGAAATGTTGATATAGGTAAATTCATGTCTTTATCTCCAATTTGCTAGCTCGAATACATGATTGTATAATTTTGACCCGACCATAATTTATTTTCGAAAACACCACAAAAAATTCCCTATTCTTGAAATTACAACAAAATTACTTAATTTATATGCTTGGAAACCGCACTTGAATACATTGATAACATCAATATTTACGAGTAGCTGCATATTTTGATAACTGAAATCAATATTTTATTAAAAATATTTTTTAGATTCTGTTAATTTGCACTCTCAATTATTGTCGCAGGCGCTACGTATTTTCGACCTTATGACAGCGCCGTTAAGGTTCAGCCTTTTTGAATGTTCACAAATCGAGGTGTTGTCTTAAGTACCTACCTATTAATTAATTTTGGTGTAACGTCTCCATCATCTTCATCATCATCATCGGCTTTCAATAGTCCACTAAGAAAAAAGCGTACGCCACTGAGCACGAAAAACATTAAAAAAATATATATTAGATAACACTTACAATAATAAGCTAAGCGGAATAATTTTGCTCTGTTATCTCTAGTTTTAAGTTACTTTTGTATAGGTACTAGTTTGAAATTAAGCATGCCGTGGCAGCCTTTAATTAAAGCAGCGCTTGTGTAATAGTTATAGGGTTTTAAATGTAATGAATGTCCTGGTGTATGCTTTGTTGGATGTCCAAAATAAATAAATAAATAAAAACATCAGGGTGCTAAGTGCAAACATTTGCCATTCGATCACGTTAACGAAAACGAGAATGTGTATGGTAAAACGTTAACTCCTCTCGTATGCCGCCAGGAGGCGCTGCTTCAATGCCATACTAATTTTCGTTTTCGTAAACGTAATCGAATGAATAAGGATAGTAAACAAAACTTACGCTAGGCACCCAGAGCTCGATTTCGCAGCGCACACGTCCTTTGCAAATCGATTTAGTTGCAGTATCACTGCTCAATCCGATACAATTATAATAATGACCTATTTAAACAAAGTACTGCACATAATAACAGTCGTTATGGCGCGAGTGACGTGTATTGTTCGTATATACTCAAGTCACATATTCAAGGCACCAAATAAAAAGAATGCAGAAGGTAAGTTTCATAAAAATGCGCTTGCGCAACGCACACACAGACAAAGTCTCACAGACACGGAATCTCGTAATAGCAGCGCCAGCGGCGCTCGGACTGTGATGATAATAGGTAGGTACTGTAAGGAGTTTATATACAGCTCATAGCAAAAGTAAGTTTAATTCATTTATATGTAAACCTTTTTAGTCTAGATGATTATTTGAATCATCGATAAGTAATTAAAAAGGTTTGCAATGGTTTGACACAGTCGCAGACAGTAGTAGTCAAGAGCTAGACAGCCTGGCTAAGAGCCGAGGTGCTCGGAGATCAGTAACATTATGTAACTATTTAATTATCAATATATAAAGTTAAAGTGGAATCGCGTGTTATCAATCAACAAACCCTCCCTACAGTACTTAAGATGACACCTCGATTTGTGAACATTCAAAACGGCGCTGTCATAAGGTCGAAAATACGTAGCGCCTGCGACAATAATTGAAAGCGCAAATTAACAGAATCAAAAATTTTTTTTTTATAAAATATTTATTTTAGTTATCAAAATATGCAGCTAAGTCGTAAATATCGATGTTATCAATGCAGTGCGGTTTCCAAGCATATGAATTAAGTAAATTTTGTTGTAATATCAAGAATAGGGAATTTTTGTGGTGTTTTCGAAAATAAATTATGGTCGGGTCAAAACTATACAATCGTACTATACAAAGCTAACAAATTCGAGATAAAGACATGAATTTACCTATATCAACATTTCAGATTAGTTATTCATACATCATCATAATATTATCTTAAACTATTCGACAAAAGTTGGTGCATTTTTTTCAGTGTTTATCCACTACGCAAAATTCAAAATTGTAGCATAATAGTATAACTTTGATTAAGTAATTCCTATGTTGTAATTACGGGAGTGACATGATCAAATTATGAACAAACTCCCGTTCTTTGTTTAAAAAATAAAGATTAATAAAAGAATCTAAATTCAAAATTTAAAATTATTTATTCAGTTTAGGCTACAAGTATTATAGCTCTTGTGAATGTCACTATGCCATCGGTTCGTAAGTCTACTCTAGGCGGGAGATCTTGTACTGAGAAGAACCGGCAAGAAACTCAGCAAGTGTCCAGCTCTTTTCTCCCTTACGATACAGCGTCAAAAAAATTGGAAATATTACGCTAAAATTACGCAAATTACTAAAATTCATCATAATAAATCAATCATCATAAATCATCATAATATTATCTTAAACTATTCGACGAAAGTTGGTGCATTTTTTCAGTATTGCGAGCCAAAGTGCCTCTAGTGTAAGAGTCATTTGACATTCGATCATCATGTTAACAAAAACGAAAATTGGTATGGCATTGAAGCAGAGATTTAAAGATATTAATGAAACGACAGTTGCATCACAATATATTTACGAGAACCTAATATATGTTTATAAAAATATTGAAACTTTTTCTAAAAACAGTGATATTCACAATGTAAATACCAGAAATAAAAACAAATTAGCAGTACCTTATACTAGGCTCCACAAAATAAATAATTCATTTAGAGGCCTGTGTGTACGTTTTTACAATAAAGTTCCAAGTAATATCCAAAAACTTCATATTAATAAATTTAAAATCGCCATTAAAGAAAAGCTTTATAAAAAAGCTTATTATAAAGTGTCTGATTACATTGAAGGCAAAACAGCATGGGTTTAAAATGCTCCAATCACTCCAACGGGTATTTCTAATCTAAAATATTGTTAAGGTTTTTTTAAACTGTATAACTTGGTAACGGCATATAATATTGTAAATGTTGTTACATATTATATTAAAGCTGTGTAGTTTCTTGCGCCCATTCTTCTCCACAGCTAAAAAATAGACGTCCTGAATGGGTAGTAGGTAAAAAAGTTTTGTACGATTCAAAAGCACTTTTCTAAAGTTTATTTGAATAAAATATATGACTTTGACTTTGCAGCGCCACCTGGCGACATAGAGTTAAAGTTGTGCCATACAAATTTTCGTTTTCGTGTACCTAATCGAATAAATACGGTTATTAAACAAAACACACACTAGACTTTTTTTTGAGAGAGCTTGCTGATTGTCTCCGACGGCATTTTCAGCTTCACCGGGCTTGTTTGGGGGCGGCGAGAAACTTAAAAGGTTTCACAAGCCATGTGACACGAATCACCTTCGGAGGTTTTCTAGAGGGAGCGGCATCACGTACTAGTGCGTGTCCCCGTGCCCTACTATTAGGTCCTGACTTATGAAATTGACGTTTTGTATGAAGATTTTTTATAAAATTTTATTTTTCATACTAACGTTTTTTTAATTTTCTTAGCATCTACTTATGTTAACACTATAAAAATTATAGAGTAGCATGTTTGTTTTACTAGCTAAATATAGCAGACATTAAAAAGAAAAAAATCAAGCCCCTTCAAAGCTACAATGAAACTAAAAGACAATTCCGCAAACATAAAAAGTAGACAATTTAAAAAAAAAATTGGGCGTTAAAGACACAAAATTAATAATCATTGTTATTACTGAAGCCTAAGTAACATAGTCCTAATTAAAGGTGTATAATAATATTAACAACCGGTATTGACTTTTAGAAGTAATACACCTATTAATAAGTGAGAAAAAACGTCAATTTCATAGGTAAGGACCCAATATTATAGATTACCTTCTCGGTTTACTTATTTTGTGTTCACGGCATCATTAAATTACGAATCTTGCAACACCAAGGGTTCACACTCATGTCAGGGATGCGTGCCTTTGATAATCAACAGCTCAATTTATGTCCCCACTGCTGGAGGACGAGCTTTTCTTATAGATGAAAAAGCTGCAGGGAGAATTGGCCGTAAACCACCACGCGTGCCCAGTGCGGTGAGTAGGTTGTTAACGACTGTTAGTGCAGCCGAGACCAACGGCCTTCCGTGCCTCCGAAGCACGGAGCTCGAGATGATAAATTTTTGGTCACCCATCCGATGACCGGCCTTTGTGAAAGTTTCATAACCTGAGCAATCGCGCCATGGAGCTCCAAAATTTTATAAGCCGCCTGTTTTGCATGCGTCGTGTGTGGCAAGATGTCATGCGGAATCGAACATCAATACTGATTGTGACTACTGCATATGTATCTTGCGATCATTTTAGTAGTCTATAGCTGTCCTTTGGTTTAACGATTATTATTACCCTTTGTTCTAACCTATCGTGTCCTTTCCGAAAGCACAAAATAGACCCAGTAAGTAAGCTTGTTACATACTAGGGAATGCAATCTCGCGAGATTTTGGACCCAGCCGAGACTGCGTTTCTGGTCTCGCGAGATCTCGCAGATTACGAGAATAATTGGGTAATTTCTCTGAAAATTTATGTAAGTGATTTTTTTTTCTGCTGTTTTGATGGGACTTTAGTAGATTTCGACTATGTCAGCTCCATAGTTACTTCATTATTAGATTAAGTACATCAAAAAAGAGTTCCATAGTTCGTTCTTCAGGGCATCAGTTATTCCTAAGAGCAACTGAGAGCCTGAAAAACCTAACCACTTCTCTGAATTGCTCTGAGTTTGGAGCTGTTAATGCCTCATAAATTTTTAAAAAGCAAGTTTAATCGATCTGTTCTCAATGTTCTTTGTAATTCCACGTGCGTTATGCTGCCGCTCAATCTCGTAATCTCGCGAGATCTCGTACGAAATTTGTACGAGATTCAATCTCGCAAAATACGGACGAGATCTCGCGAGAACGAGATTGCATCCTAATACATACCTATTTTTTTTTTGGAGACAGTTTGCTGACTGCCTTAAACGGCATTTTCAGCTTCACCGAGCTTTTTTGGGGAGAGAAACTAAAGAGGAAACACTAAGGTCGACTGAATTGAAAAATATGAAAAGTAGACAAAATCAACGTTTCGTAGTCCTCTTCCAAAACTGGACCGATTTAATTATTTTTTTCATTAAAAATTAAAGAAAGGCTTTGGCTGTGTCCCCTATGTTTTCCTTTTTTTCATAAATTAATTATTAAAGAAGGTATAAACCTTTAAAAACCTTAAAAATTGGCCAGATTTTCCGCTGTTTCTCAAATTTGACAAGATTATATAAAAAAAAAGCAAGTTCGTCATTGTCAGGACAATGTTTTTTTCAAAAAAGTACGTTTTCGACGGGATTTAGGCACAGAGTAGATATATGTATTCACTACAGAGTCCAAGCTGCCTATAAGCGGCCCGCTGTTGGTACACTCACACATAGCGCGGCCGATGTCCGCGTGACCTCTCACCGACGACGGCTTCACTGACGCGCCGCCGCCGGGGTAAAAACTGGTTTACGCCGGCTAAGTTGCGGTACTGACAGGGCCGCACCACATGAGTCGTCGCGCGCACATGAGTTTGTTCATTGAATAATTTTGGCATAATGACAGATTCTCTTTAGAAAATATGTCACAATGACAATGTTATTCGTTGGATAAATCTTATCTAAGATTTGAAAAATCGTGCCTAAGGGTAATTAGTGTTTTATCTAAATATATAAAACAAAGTCGGGTTAGTTACGAAATGCCCAACTCTTGCACCGTGTGAACAATTCCGGAAAAAGTAAGGATATTATTTCTTTTTTTTTGTACCTACCCAAGAAATCATGTGCAGTAAGTATAATAATTTACGAAAACAATAAAAAATATTAAACAGCTCAGTCAAACAAAAATTGGGATTGAAAATTAATGGCGATGGAATGCTAAAATGCAATATTATTAATTTTAACTTGGGTTTTGAAACTGTCGAAACTGATGTTAGTACAAAATCACTGTATTCTTTAAGTTTTCTTTTTCTAACAATTATATTTTGATTGAAAAAATATGCTTAGTTAAACTGATACTGTTTTTTTGAAAAAGGAAATTATATAAATATTATTAGTAGCTTTTCAGTAAATAAAAATAATTCAATCACACATGTGTTTTTTTTATGACTGACCCTAATAGTACTACTTTGTTATTTTTTTGTAACAATTTTTATTTTTGTCACGCTTTTCATTTTTGTTTAATTTTTGTGATGGTACAAAAATTTTGAATATTATGACCCATGTGTCAAATTACAATAAACTTTATTTACACGAAATGAAATGAAATACACGTTTTATTAAGTACTTGTTTACCTTTTCCTCCATATTTTTTTTAACGTGAAACAGGTGTCAGCCCTATCAGAATAATAATAATTTGGCGCGTTGTTAGAAAGCTTGGTCTCTGTAGGATATTTACTCATGTGATTTAGGTGTTCACTGAAGCGGACGAAGTCGCGAGCTGGCCACGTGTATGGATAGACATTGGTAAGCTATTGTCTAAAATTCGACAATTTCAACCAAAAGATATCAACGTCGTCGTAACGTCGGCGTTGTTTTTTGGTAATATCGCATTTCTGAATGCAAAAGAATATTAATTTCCATGTTCATTAATTTATCAGATTTGTCATGTACAGTAATTTGAATTTAGAACAACGTACTTTACTGTTGTTTTGTTTTGATTTTTCGTGTGAACTATAATATAGAGTTCTAAAACTATAAATCGTAAATCAACTACGTATGGCATGATAGTGTTTCCCCTCTCTCTAAAATAAATTAATAATAAGTAAATATTAAGTACAAATATTTTGCTACCTTAATTTAATCTTTATATTTAAAATGTAAGGTTCACAGTAAGCTGAAGTTGTTGATGCTATCCAATGTTTTTTTAAATTTTGTTATTCAAAATTTAAATGTTTAAGTATGAGCAGACAGGGTCTCTTTCGAGATTCATTCATGCAATCACTCATAAATCAAACATTCAAAACCCATAATTTTTAAGTCAGAATCATCTTTAGGCATAAAGGACACGTTTCAGGGCTGGCCTGCACCTTGTACACCTAATGCAAAATTGAAGAAAAATGTAGAGATTAATAGAAAAATACCAAAATCGCAATCTGTGTAGTATTTTTTTTGTACAAAAGCATTATTTAATTACTTATAGGGCAATACGGCAATTTTACTCCATTACGTATTCGTTCCGAAACTTAATAGAATGTAACATTAATCTTAAATAATGTACCTATCCTTAGATTTACTTACCGCATTATTAATTTAAAAAAAAGTTTACATACCTTTCGTCCTATGTTAGTTTACTTTTTAAAGTTACAAAAGCATTATTTTATTGCGAAATCACGTGTCGTTTTAGTCTTCTGATATCCGAACGCATTTCAAACGTCAATTAGACAGATGGATGACTGACAGAAAAAACAGAGCTAAGCGTTTTGTTTTGTCGTAGATTTTTTTAAGAAACTGAATTGAATTGAATTGTCGTTGATTTTTTCTTTCATTCCGTGTTTGTTTTACCCTCAGGTTTTACCGTGAATGACGACCAATTGTTATTAGCGATGGCACATATATTTATTTGCAAAAGTCCTCATGCTATATGTTTCAAAAAAAGTCTTATAGCTTGCACAAGTACCGGAACCTTGTTAAGCCTTTTTTAATTGTTGCTACAGATGGACATATTATTGATGTCTTTGGCCCCTATCCGGGAACTGGATCATGAAAGCCTTATTCCAAAATGATAATGAAGATTTTATAATGTTTTGAGACATGAGACGGTACTTGTGAGGGGCCATATCAAGTCTTGCCATCAATCTGGTACAACTTATTATACATATATATTGTTGGCGATACATGGCACAACCTGGAATGAGAAAATAGCCGGATACTATTGCAATTGCTTATGTGGTCTCCGCACTGTTGGTTGCTGTGCTCATGTGATGACCATTGTATGGTATTTAGGTTGGGCTCGGTACCAAGAAAGCATAGAAGCACCGGCATCATTTTTGAATGGAATTTTAATAAGAGAGGATGTTGAAAATTAATAAAAATCATTAAATAGTATGAGTTGTTTTATTTATTTAATTGCACAGTTCAAAATAAATACCTGTCCTTTTTTAAGTTTGTTGAAGGACAAACTTCGCTATTCACTAATTACATACCTATTGCAGTGAGAGGACAGATAGGTTCACATCACATTATTTTCATCAGCCAGCAATAATCACAATTGCCCTAATTCTTTGTATTGCATTGCACACTGCAGTGGGCATAGATAGGTGCCAACATATTCTCATCAGTGATCACATTTTTGCCCTTGTTGCTAGATTCTTTGTACTGCATACCGAACGTAGTGAGGATAGGTAGGATCCAACACATTATTTTCATTTGTGATCATCGCAATTACCTAAGTAGATTCTTTGTTTGTACTACATACCACAGTGAGTAGGTTTCAACACATTTCATCTGCAATGATTACAATTGTTTTGCTAGATTCTTTTTTCACACAGCAGCGAGGATATGTATTATGTAAGTAGTTTTAACAGGAACTGGTTTCATTCAACATATTTATATTTTCATCAGCTGATGATCACAAATTGTCTTTTTGCTGGGTTCTTCATATACCGCACATCGCAGTGAGGATAAGTAAGGTAAGTGGTTTACAAATAAGAACTGTTTCTACTTAGTTTCATCTAATGATAACAATGGTTGCTAGATTATTTGCCAAGTACACCGCACAGTGAGGTTACACAGAGAGGAGGCACAGTGTGGGATCGGAAAGAACCCTAGAAGGAACATATTATTCCTTGATATTTCTAATAATTCCAGTGCATTAGAGTGGAAGGGTGTATTGGTACAATATTGCAATTGCTCTTTGGAGTTTGGTGGAAGTAAGTACATAACGTTTTGAAATGAATAATTGAAACGTCAAGACAAGAGATGTCATTGAAGTGAATGACAGTCAATGACACACGCCATCTTTATTTTAGGTTAGGTATTGCCCTAACGATGAGTATTTAATATTTTTGTACAAAAAAACTAGGTCAAAAACGACAAAAATGATAGTTAGAACACTCTCAGTAATTAATGACGGTTCTAAAAAACAAGTGTACAAAGTCCAGGCCATTGCTCCATACATTCCTGAAACGTGTCCTTTAATATCCACAATAATTAAGACGCAGAACTATCATCGCAGAAAGTTTTCATTCAGGATCATCTTTAGGCATAAATTTGATATCCGCAATACATATTAAGAGGCAGAACTATCATATTTCAGTAAGTCTATATTCTGAATCTTCTTTTGGCATACTTTTCATTTCCATAACAAAGAAAGTGAAGCAAAAGAATTCAAGCGAGCATGCATCATTCAAGCAAGCATGCAGCAAGCAAGCAAGCATGCAGCATGCAAGTAAGCACACAACATGCATGGTTTCTGTCACGGCTCCGGCGCATAAATTTGTAGTAACGCTCGGAATACAACTACTACAATACAAAAATTTATGTTATGGTAGCTAACTAGGCAGCCTTAAAGCCAACCCAACCACCAACCAAACCGAGTACAGTCATCAGCAAAGGTAACTGATGATTGGGCAAGTTCCAAAATATGAAATCAGTATGAAAATCAAAACTTTTTAAACGCATATCGAAAAACCTTCGAGTGTCTACTAGTACCTGTAGATTTTGACTGTAGTTTAGAAAATACCGACTTACACTATCGAAACTTAATTTTGAAATCTAGTAAACATCATCTATTTGCCTGTTGACTGTATATGTACAGTCGGCAGCAGATCAACCTACCCAAATCTGTCAAATTTCTCCAATGAATATTGATCTTTATAACCAAACAATAAAGTTCAAAATTGATTGTAGACATTTGACAGTTTTGGGTAGGTTGATCTGCCGCCGTGTGTACTATCGCTGGGAATCGAACCCGGGACTGGATCTAAAAACAGAAGGGCCTAGCGTTATGCCACTTGTCCAATGAAGCGTTAAAGAAATAATTTAATATAAAATTACGATATGTAGGTATATTATTAATAGCTGTGCTCGCGACTTCGTCCGCGTGGAATAGTGACTTTCGGCAGCATTTTTAATTTTTTAGGCTCTTTTCCTGTTTTTGCAACATTTTTCACTGATGCTTCGCTCCTATTGGTCGCAGCGTGATGTTATATAGCCTAAAGCCTTCTTCGATAAATGGACTATCCAACACAAAAAGAATTATTCAATTCGAACCAGTAGTTCCTGAGATTAGCGCGTTCAAACAAACAAACAAACAAACAAACAAACTCTTCAGCTTTATATATTATATTATTATAATATTTTACAACTCGTCCGTTTATTTGTAGGCTGGTAAAATAAAATCGCTCGCTAAGCTGCATTGCAAAATGTGTCAAGTAAATAGTAATAATAATAGCAGAATCATGAAAGTTTTCAAAAGAACAACATTTTTTTTCTAGTCATATACTTACGTAATGTTGTATCGAACAATGTTTTTTGTTTATTATTTTAGTTTTTAAATTTAAACTTTGTATAGTATGTAGGTTTTAATATAAATTAAGTTGTATTGCCGTTTTTTTATGTTGTTTTTTTACATACTAAATCTCAAAATTTTCAATTTCAACATTTTTATTTGGTATTCTTGGGGTACAATACTCGTAGATATTAAAACTAAACATCACACACGAACCCTGCAAGGGCACTGCAAATAGCACATGCTTATTATTTCTAATACTAAAATGCATATAGTAATAATAATAATAGATTCGACGATCATTGTCCCCATAGTCGTATCTGCAAACGGCCCTAAAGCGAAAAGAGAGATGGTTGGATCAAGGGTCAGATACAGAAGGCAACACTCCTGGACACGGCACGCATTGCCAGGTTTCTTTCTCTGCAGCCTTAATCGCCGGTAGCTTGAGCCCTGCTCCGCTGCTGGCGGTGTTCTAGGTTTAGGTTTTTATAAAAGTTGTATTATGGTATGATACTTTGTTATATTTTACTTTTTATATGATTTTTATAAAACCTTAAATCTAAGATTTCAAATAAATAAAGAGTAATAAAAAAGAATAATAAGGAATTCAGTTCAGTTCTCCTCGATACGGCACGCATTGTAAGGAGGTTCCTGTCTCTGGAGCCCTAATCAACGGTAGTTTGAACCCTGGTCCCGATTCCGGCGGACCCCTATTTTTTATATTTTTAAATGTTTGTTTTGTTTTTAGAAAATATTTAAAAATGTAAATTGATATGTAAAAAATAAATAAGGAATTAAAATATATTTAATGAGGAGCTTGATAGCGCAGTGGTGACACACACGCATAATAATATATACGCATAAATATTCTTTAAAAAAAAATCAAAAATGGATGAGGAGCGGCCGAAATTTATCAATGCCAATCCTAACTCACATTCTATCTTTTTTAATTTTTCATTGCTTAGGATAAAATCCGTGCAGCCTTAATAAAATTACGGTTAAATTTCGACCACTGGGCGACCAATGGTTTAAGAAAATATATGTTGAAATGAAACAACTTTTACGGATCTACTCGCGTTTATTTTACACTTTACTTATTTAATGTTTATCCTGACGCTTCGAACCCTTTATAGGGTCCGTGGTCACATGGCGACTGAGGTGTTGGTCGTCTCATAATTAGTTGGTAGCTTGTATACCCTCATTTAAATTTAATCAGGTGCGTTCCGTTTTACGCAGAAAGAGCTTATAGTATCTTTTACTCTGGCAGTATGGTGTTGAGGCTGGGATTTAATATTTTGTATGATGGGATCCCAGGCTGGTGGTAGATTCTAACCATCTTCTCTTTCTACCACCAGCCTGGGATCCCATCATACAAAATATTAAATCCCAGCCCCAACACCAACACCTCAGTCTCATTGTGACCACAGATCACGCAAAGGGTTCGAAACGTCAGGATAACCATTAAATAAGTCATGTGTAAACGCAAGTAGATCCGTAAAAGTTGTTTCATTTCAATATATTTTTCATATTGTGCTAAGCGTACGAAGTTTCATCAGAATTGACTTATTGGTTCGAATAATTTATAACTCTTTTTTCTCTCTTCGGCTCTTTACAGAGATAAGATTTTTAGATACGACAATATACATACATACGATGTGACATGACACTACATGTTTCGTAAAAACCGTAATAGCAATTGCGTAGTTGAACTGGGTTGTCAATAGAGAAACCTTTTAGCAAAAATAATATGTAAATAAAAAAATATCTTATGAAATAGAAATAGAAATTATTTATTGTATAATTGTGTACAATATACACTGGCCTGCAAAATTAAGTATCACACTTTTAAAATTGCAATAACTTATAAGTACACAAGATATACTTTCGAAACAAAAAGGAAAAATGTTACTAATGTATAATTTACTTTAGTTTCAAAGAAAGCTGATAAAAATTGCTGCAAAACTTTTTTTTTTTAATCTCTAACTTCTATAGTTTAGAAAATAAATAAATATTAAAAGTGTAGTACTTATTTTTGCAGGCCAGTATAGTTCTTAAATAATAAATAGTATCAACAGTTTATCCATTTCGGACGTACAGTCGGCGGCAGATCAACCTACCCAAATATGTCAAATTTCTCCAATGAATATTGATCCTTATAGCCAAACATTAAAGTTCAAAATAGATTGTAAAAATTTGACAGTTTTGGGTAGGTTGATCTGCCGCCGTGTGTACAATGTGTATTGTGAATAATACCTATTTATCAGCATAGTATTCGTTTAAATTATAATAGGCCGTATGTACGAGCCATACTCTCAAACTTTTTTTAAAAATGTTACCTTCTTACTTTTTTAACTCTACCGGCAACTTATTATATATTTTAATATTTTTTATCAGAATCAGAATTTCTTAATCAGAATAAAACAGAGTATAATATTTACAAGATATTATACTATTATAAAGTTACAGTGTTATTTAATTTTTAAGTGTTTAATCCTTTTTAAAATAATTTTTTGATACAATATGTTCTTAGTTTTTATTTTTCTATCCATAGGTGGAGACTTGTTGTTAGCATCGCCATATTTATTGTGAATTTATTTAGTTACTAGACTATTTTGCTGTAAGACTCCCGAACACAAATAAATAAATAAAATTTTACTTGAAATAATAAACCAGTCTTAGAAGACTCGTTGATTTTTTCTAGTACCTTCAACGAGTCGCCTGGGGTCTCGGTAGCTCAGCGGTACGAGCATTAGACCATTTATTATCCAAAGGTCGTGGGTTCGATTCTCACCCGAGCTTCCTCAGACAGGTAGGTTTCTTCTAGTAAATTTTTATCTTGTAAATATAGTAAATAGCCTTAGATAAATTATTGGTCTCTATCCCTTTAGGCGAGGCAGGACAGATTCGTATTAAATCAGTTGAGGTTTAGGCCAGAGTATGTGTAAGTACGACTCTTAGGTTGCCAGTTTCTATTTAATTTGGATTCTAAGTAGAGCATTTTCTAAAGTATATAGCATTGTAAATGCAAAAATCATAATAATAAGAATATAATATGTCAAATTATACATAGTGGAAATTAAATAGTTTATTCTTTATAAAAAAAAGAAAACGTATATTTGCTTTCTAAACCTCTTTGCTAACAAAATGTTGTGGACCTTCTAAAAAAAATGACATTCTTAAAATAAACAGCGCCCTTTTACTATAAAACATAGTAAAACAAACAATTTAACGTAGTTTTATCACTTTTCATTGTCTACAGCCCACTAATATGTATTATAAACGCGAAAGTTTGTAAGTATGGATGGATGTTTGTTACTCTTTCACGTAAAAACTACTGAATGGATTTGGATAAATTCGGCATACAGATAGTTTATAACCTGGATTAACACAGAGAATACTTTTTATCCCGAAATTTTCACGGGAACGGGAACCACGCGGGTGAAGCCGCGAGCGGCCGCTAGTATATTATATATAGGTATTAACATTATACACATTGACTGCCTCAAAACGAGACAGAATATAAATATGATTTGTTTGCAGTTTACCACTTGACGCTGAAAATCACTTCATAAACTAAACTACAGAACAGAAAGGAAAATATTTATCTTAACTCAATAAGAAAAGAAGCTTTGAAGCCTAAAGGATAGATACTTGGGTTGAATGCGAGCAATCGTGGTTCAATCTCCATCGTGACTCCATGCCTGACACAAGCGTATTTGCTTTTTAAGTGGGTTGACAGGACTGTGTTATTAATATGTTAATAGCGCCTTTTTAATAATCTTTAAATATAAACATCATCATCATCATCATCGTCAGCCTATATAAGTCCACTGCTGGACACATACCTCTCCAAGTGTACACCACAAAAATAAATATAATATCTATTTAAAATAAAAAAGTCAAAAGTCAAAAACTCACCGGCACTAACCGCTTTGGCACGCAAAAAAAAGATAAAAATAAAAATGTATAAAACTAAAATCCACAAATTGTCTATGTCCAATTAAAAAGTTTGAAGCGTAATGTTAGATTTCAAAAAGTACAAAGTTAAATATCGAACTGATTCGTCCGCGTCCGTTTGTATTGCAACAACGACTAGTACTGGCCACTATGCACTAACGAAACGCGATTAAGGATGTCCCTACGCGAGGTACTTAACCTTCGCTTCGGTACTATTTTTCCTTTTTATCTTTTTCGCTCTTTCCAATCGAGTTCTCGTTGAAGCGATGCGTGCTTTTAATTAACTTGTAAAGTTGTCGTAAGATGTATCAAGCTTTTATCCTTTAATATATTAATTAATTCGTTTATTTATTCATTGATTTTTGAGGTTTTCTACGGATGTGTAGTAATTAGAAATATTTCCATGGCCTTTGTTTTTTAATTGTTATTTTGCATAAACAGTGATTTAATGGTATAACGAAATTGGAAATAGCTTTTAGGAGAATACGACTTGTTAAAAGAAGGTCGTGGGTTCGTATATCTCAGCAGAGGCGAGTATTTTTTTCGAAAGTTTTTAGTTGTATAAAAACAATAAATACAAATAATACAAACAAATTAATAAATATCACTCGTCGGTAACATTTTGTATTTTTTTTTGTACTAGAATTTAGGGTTAGGTAATAAATGTTAAAAAAGTATAGGTATGTAAACTTTGCGAAGCCCTAAACGAAGGCCGTGTTTTAAAATTATATTGTACTGTGTTCTATGTAAGAGGTACATAATATATAGTTAAATGTTAAATTTTCATATAGTTAAATGTTAAATTTTTCACTGTATTGTAAGTCGATGTCGGACCATCACATTCAGTTTTTTTATTTGAATTAAAGTTAAAAAAAATATAGGTATGTAAACTTTGCGAAGCCCTATACGAAGGCCGTATTTTAAAATTATATTGTACTGTGTTCTATGTAAGAGGTACATAATATATAGTTAAATGTAAAATTTTACATGGACCATCACATTCAGTTTTTTTATTTGAATTTCTGTAACCTAAAATGTTTAATAAACACTGAATTGACGGAACAAAATAGTGACCTCATAGTGCACTATTCCCGTACAATTTATTTAAAAATATCGTTTTGACAGTTATTAAAAAAAAATGTATTGACTAACAGTTACCTACCCAATTGGGCGTGTAGTGGTGTATATAGGTAACTAGGTGCAATTTTGTCTTGAAAGTAAGTTTAAGCAAAAAAATAGATAACACTTACAAAAAGCTAAGCGGAAGGACTTCTTGGCGGGAAAGTGAAGAGTCATGTCTGCGGTTTTGTTTTATTTTTTAAAATTTGTGTAAAGTCGAATATTAATGTGAAATAATGGTGGGTTTTTAACTGTTTTTGAGTGTGCATGAGTGTTGGCAAATGAAACAAAACAGTGCAACGTCACTTTTCAAATTCTCTCAAGAAGTACGCCCGAGGGCTTAGTAAAGCCCCACATTTTACTGAGATACTCTAGGGGTTGGGGGATGTATCATTTCTTACTTCTCATTTCTAATATAATTCATCATCCATCATCTATACAAGAAGATTGTTTATTTATGAATTACTTGTAAGAAAAATTACTTTGACACTGGCTAAATGGGCTAATCGCACGAAGCCATCAACTAAAAGAAAGAAAAAAGCTAAGCAGAATATTTTTGCTCTGTTATCTCTAGTTTTAAGTTACTATTGTATACTTGTTTGAAATTATGCAGCCTTTAATGAAAGCAGCGCCTGTGTAATAGTGATAGGGTTTTAAATTCAAAATTCAAAATAATTTATTTAGTTTAGGCTACAAGTAGCTCTTATGAACGTCATTATGCCATCGGTTCGTAAGTCTACTCTGGGCGGGAGGTCTTGTACTGAGAAGAACCGGCAAGAAACTCAGCAAGTGTCCAGCTCTTTTCTCCCTTACAGCGTCATAAATATTGGAAAGTGCCCTATCATAAAAGGACACTTTCCATCACAAATAAACACACAAAAAAATAAAATAAAGGACAATCACAACACACAAAAACAAAATATTGTTGTAATGAATGTCCTGGTGTATGCTTTGTTGGATGTCCATAAATAAATAAAATAAAAATAGAGAAAGGTGTATAACGTTGTATTTCGTGAATACCGGCTTTCTAGGGCTTTCCAGAAATTAATTCAACTTTTTTTTTCAATAAATTTAAGGGCTCAGTATTCCAAGGGGAGCAAAAAAAAAGAATATGTCTCCGAGTTTTGAGCTTTGGGGAAGGGGTAGGGGTATGGTATACCCATATTAATATATCAACGAAGTGCCAATACCTTCTATCTAACTAACATAGACAAAATTTTATACAAACTGAAATAAACATTTAGTTTCCTGAAAACTTTATAATTAAGAAACTTTATAATTAAGAAACTTTATAATTAAGAAACTTTATAATTAAGGAACAATATTAAAATATGGAAAGCTAAAGTTTTTTGAAGGAGCTCGATGGCGCAGTGGTTAACGCGCTCGGTCTATGATTGCTGAAATTAAGCAGCTTTCGCAGAGGCCGGTCATCGGATGGATGACCAAAAACTTATCAACTCGACCTCCTCCGTGCTTCGGAAGGCACGTAAAGCCGTTGGTCCCGGCTGCATTAGTAATCGTTTACAACCACCAATCCGCACTGGGCCCGCGTGGTGGTTTATGGCCCGTTCTCCCTATCCATCCATAGGGAAGGCTCGCGCCCGAGCAGTGGGGACATAAAATGAGCTGATGACGATGATGATGAAAGTTTTAAGTAGGTATTTAGTAAGTCCATTATATACCTTTATACAAATAAATAAATAAATAAGAAAGTCAATTTCTCGAATAGAACTAGGAAGTGTTGACACTTCGCTATCGATATAAAGCTGGTTAAAAAAAAAAAAAATATTCACGCCAGCAATAGTCCACAGGCAATTAATTAACGTTAAATCGATTTTTTTCACATTATACGTCGTACGATTATTTTTAATCTATTCAAATTAATTTATTTTTTAATTATGCATGCACGCGGGCTTATTTTTATGTCGATTACAACCCCTCGACACTGATTTACATGTAATATATTAGCTTTGTATGACAATAACATATTGTGTTATTCCATTACCAATTCCAAAGTCGAGTAAGACAAGCAATTCGAAAATAGCCGCGATTCGACTGACGTGAACCTACTCGTACTACTACTGACATAGGCCTAATAATAATACAATAAGGTTCCTCACTCTGCAGCCCTAACCACCGATAGCTTGGGTATATCCCCGCTGCCGGTGGCAACCTAGGTTAAGTTTTTTATATTGTTTTATATTGTAAATATGTTTTTATATAAAATATAGTAAAAAAAAATTCTCAAGAATTTCTTTTTATATTTAATAAAGAGAATAATAATAATAATAACCACCTTGCTAACGGAGAGTATTTGCTCAGACACAACCAAGTAGCCAGAATAATGGCCTTATGGATATGGCCTTGTTGAATCGGAGGTGCCGTACTATAAATACGCACCTGCACCAATACTCGAAAATGGTCATGCAACGCTCTACTGGGATCGCTCTATCATTACGGACAGGACAATTGTCGCCCAATAAGCCTGATATCGTGGTGGTCGACCGATCCCAGCGCCGGGCAATACTGGTTGATATCACCATACCTCATGATGAGAACCTCGTGAAAGCCGAGAAGGACAAGCTCAGTAAGTACCTTGACTTGGCTCACGAGGTTACCGCCATGTGGGATGTGGATTCAACTATTATTGTACCGATAGTCGTTTCGGCAAACGGTCTTTTAGCCAAGAGCCTCGATCAACACCTAGAGAGGCTCTTGCTTAAAGGTTGGGTCAAGGGTCAGATGCAAAAGGCAGTACTCCTTGAAACGGCACGTATTGTCAGGAGGTTCCTCACTCTGCAGCCCTAACCACCGGTAGCTTGGGCCCTGCCCCGTTGCTGGCGGTACTCTAGGATTAGGTTTTTATAATGTAATTATAATAATGTTTTATTGTTTTTGTATTAAAATATTGTAAAAATCTAATTTTAAGAAAGAAAATAAATAAAGAGTATAATAATAATATAGTAATCTTTATTGTATAACTTACAGTCTCGCACGGGTGCAATGCTGATACACGCAGCCGCCGTTCAAGGTGTGTATAAAGGGCCATATTGATCTATATTAAATGCACAATGTATTTAAGTACTTCATTGGATAAGGCTTAATGCTGTATTGCTTAAAATCGCTTCGTAAAAAGTAAAGGATAAAAAATTATTATTGTGGGTTATCCTTATATAGACATATACCATCACGGACTTTTTTGTAGATCTTTTAAAGGTGTACAATACTGTAGTACATTATTTTGATCTATCTCGTAGGGTTCAGTCAGCGTTTGCAATGTAAGCGCAAACAAATGTAAAACCTCTAAAGTTATCAGTGTTTTTCTACTATATTATGCATGTATTTATACATATAAACCTTCCTCTTGAATCACTCTATCTATCAAAAAAACCGCATCAAAATCCGTTGCGTAGTTCTAAAGATCTAAGCATACATACATACATACATAGGGACAGCGGGAAGCGACTTTGTTTTATACTATGTAGTGATTTTACAATATATCCAGAATACTAAAAATACCATATAATGTCAAAAATACACAAGTGTCTGAACCAGGATTATCCTGTTTTCCAGGCAAAAATAAAGGACTTACTAAAATCTTAAATTAGCAATTAACAATTAAATTAGCAAAATACATTTTTATTGTTATATTAGCAGCCGCTCGCGGTTTCACCCGCGTGGTTCCCGTTCCCGTGGGAATATCGGGATAAAAAGTATCCTGTGTTAATCCAGGTTATAAACGATCTGTATGCCGAATTTTACCCAAATCCATTCAGTAGTTTTTACGTGAAAAAGTAACAAACACCCATCCATACTTACAAACTTTCGCGTTTATAATATGTATTAGTAGGATAACACTTAAGGTAACAGGAACCAATAATCGACATTTTTTTCTTTAATAATTAAAAAAAAAGGCCTCAGTGGCTGAGTGGCATGCTCGGCCCGATACCTGAAGACCCCGGGTTTGATTCCCAGGTCGGGCATAGTGTGTTTCGGTTTTTCCTGGTTTGTGATCACCAACCCGCATTTGGGTAATTAAGCCATCACCCATTAATTGTAGTTTATTTATTTTTTAATTAATTTTTATTATCGGAATCAAAACATACATTACTTTTATAATATGGGGTGCTACTTAAGCCTCTTGGGTTTGTATGTAAGTACCTAACAATAGTATTCTTCCACGTTATCAGAAATAAAGTACCTAACCAAATACATTCATATTATAATTCTAAGAATCGACAACGTTCTGACAGTACGATCACATTTCCGAACACAACTTATAATTATTATTTTAAAGCTGACAAAAAATTACTTTTTAATTTGTATTTATTATTTATTGATGATGAAGTGATGAAGTGAAGATAAGTGATGACTTGATTTCTATGATGGAGGTCTTTGCCCAGCCGTGGGTTATAGGCTTATAGACTACTTTATTATTATACTTTACATTAAAATGAGGGTTCAGCAGCGTTCTTTAGCAACATACCACCTGTTTTCTAGCTGTCATTCAGTAAAAATGCAATAAAATTCTATGTCATTTTTTGGCGACGAAAACTGTCGAACACTGAGCTTGGTGCCAGTTCTAAGCGGCCATATTTTTTTTGTCAAGATGTTTTGGTCAATATTTAGGGGTTCAACATGGACAACGGCGCCGGCGCAATATTTTTTTATGGCATACCTATTTATAAAATGTTTTTGTTTCGTGTATATAATTTTTAACGCAAATTTTGTTGCTAACAACTACTTCTTAAATTATCTTTAGTATTTATAAAAATATTATGATCGGATGTTAATGACGGCAGTTGTTGACATTGAATAGGTGCCTTTGGCTTTTAAAGTAAAAAGTAAATAGTGTTGAATAATTTCGGCGGGCTGGTTAGTACCACGATAGCTCAATTGGGAGAGCACCTGACCCGGAATGTCAGAAGGGTGCAGGTTGAAATCCTGCTCGTGGAATTTTTTTCAACATTTGTATTTTTGCATACCTATTTATTTATTTAATCTATCTATATATATAAAATTCTCATGTCACATGTTAGTTGCCATACTCCTACGATCCTACTCCTCGATTTTTATGAAATTTTATATGTATATTCTGTAGGTCTGACAATCGGTCGCAATTCGTAATCTATTTTTCATACTCCTAAGTGATAGATAAGGGTGGTCCACCCCAAACATTTTTTTTAAATTATATTATACGCTTAATTATATGGCAAAACAACGTTTGCCGGGTCAGCTAGTAATTATTATATAGTTTTTTAGACGCTAAATATAGAAATAAGATATTCAAATTCAAATTCAAATTCAAAAATCATTTATTCAGTTTAGGCTACAAGTAGCTCTTATGAATGTCGCTATGCCATCGGTTCGTAAGTCTACTCTGGGCGGGAGATCTTGCACTGAGAAGAACCGGCAAGAAACTCAGCAAGTGTCCAGCTCTTTTCTCCCTTACAGCGTCAAAAAAAATAAAAATTGGAAAATGCCCTATCATAGCAGGACACTTTCCATTACAAATAAACACAAAAAATATAGAAGACAACTACAACATGTAAAAAAACAAAACAAATAAACAAATCTAATATATCAAATTTACATCTGGTATAAGTTAAATTTCCACAATGTCATACAGTACCACTACAGTACTCTAATAAAAGTCAAAAATTGTTTAAGAAAAACAAAGTCAAACTATAGTAATTAATACTAACAATGAGATAAGTATGCAAGAGCAGACCAGCCTCCACAGGCGGCACCCGTTCACGAGTATGACATATGAATCAGCCATCGCTTCGCTCAACCATATTTTAGGGAACGTAACGACCCGACACGCACACGCCACCACCGCAGAGACAATAAAGAGAGCATGACACACTCAAGATACTTTAAATAAAAACTTAATGATCTATTTAACGCTGTTTGTTATCTGTAGGACACTGTTCAAAACTATCATATCAGTATAAAAATTATATAAATTAATTTTATTATGTATATTGATACAAATAGAGTATAATGTGTTTTTTATTACAACCAGGCTGTTTTATCATCCAATTATTCTTTGACTTTAATAATAACCTTTTATAAAAAAGTGTTACTACTTACAATGTGAAATAACATGTGCAGGCGAGCAGACTAAGATGACCACACATTCTTATCATTAAAATAATCATCAATTTTATAGTAACCTTTTTTCATTAGACCTTGTTTTATTTCTGTCTTAAACTTGTGTAATGGCAATTCTGTTAGAGTGAAAGGCACTTTATTGTATATTTTTATACATTTCCCAACAAATGAATTACCAACTTTATTGAGTCTAAGTTTTGGAACAGCAAGTTTGTTTTTGTTTCTTGTGTTAAAATTATGGGTATTACTTTTTTTTCGAATTTATATATGATGGGACTGACGTTGTCACTATGTGATAAAAGTCCCAAAATAGATCAATTAAAAAAAACTAAAAACATGGACATAAGTTGGGTAGTGTTTTTCTTGGCGGGAAAGTGAAGAGTCATGTCTGCGGTTTTGTTTTATTTTCTATATTAATGTGAAATAATGGTGGATTATTAACCGTTATTATTAAGTGTTCGTGAGTGTGCATGAGTGTTGGCAAATGAAACAAAACAGTGCAATGTCACTTTTTAAATTCTCTCAAGAAGTACGCCCGAGGACTTAGTAAAGCCTCACATCTTTACTGAGATACTCGAGGGGTTGGGGGGGGTATATCATTTCTCACTTCTTTTATCATTCCTCATCATCATACAGGAAGGAAGTATTGTTTATTTATGTATTACTTGTAAGAAAAATACTTTGACACTGGCTTAATGTGCTAATCGCACGAGACCATCAACTAAAAAAAAAAAGTTGGGTAAGTAGTGGACTTCGTGGCGGCAAAGTGAAGAGTCATGTCTGCGGTTTTGTTTTATTTTCTAAAGTTTGTGTTATGTCGAATATTAATATGAAATAATGGTGGATTATTAACCGTTAAGTGTTCGTGAGTGTGCATGAGTGTTGGCAAATGAAACAAAACAGTGCAACGGCACTTTTCAAATTCTCACAAGAAGTCCGCGATCTTTACTTAGATACTCGAGGGGTTTCTCATTTCTCACTTCTATTATCATTTAGCATCATCTTCATCATACAGGAAGGAAATATTGTTTATTTAAGTATTACCACAGATTAAAGAAGAGTTAAGAATTACTTGTAAAAAAAATACTTTTAAACTGGCTAAATATGCTAATCGCACGACTGAAACCTCAGAATAATAATTAGTTACTGTTCTGAGAGTGAAACAGTGGCAAAAAAGTCTCCGGCTCAGCATGCGTCACGGCATAGCAAAGCCATCGCCGGCGCCGCCACCGCCGCAACAAACTTGCCAGATGAAGATTGCATCTCGCCCTCATCTTTAACATGTCAGCCTCATTAAGAAAAGGTGTTAAATGCGTTCTTAGTGGCGCGGTAAAGCAGAATCTTGCACAAGTATTCTGTACACGCTGCAAGATTTTTTTCGTACGCTCTGGCAAGCATGGTTTAAAAACAGTTAGACAGTAATTAAGCTTTGAAAGAACAATTAGTGCCTCGCACAGTCTAATTCTGAGCTGCTCCCTAATGTTCTGTCGGATTCTGTATAAAACCTTCAACTTATACAGACAGCCCTTAGCTAATTCGGAAACATGATCTTAAAAACGCAGTTCAGCATCCTTTTTGACGCCTAAATTTCGCGACTCTTTCAATTGGTTGATTGCCTATTGTTACAATTGGGTTTCTGCTTTCAACATTTTGTATTTGCTTTTTGGAGCCAAAAATTATAAATTTGGAGTTATTGCTATTTAAATCTTCAGTCAGCTTCGCAACTATATCTGATGTGTAACCTGGGTCAAATGACTCATAAACCTGCAAGTCATCCGCATACATGTGATACTTGCAATGATGTTAGTTTTTATCACGTCGTCGCTGCTATATATGGTGAAAAGTAGGGGACCCAAGATTGAAACCTGTGGTACGCCTCTACGAACGCTACTTAGCTCAGACATGTGGCTGGTACCGTGGCTCCCTCTAGGTTCGACTCGCTGGGTTCGATTTTCTAAGTAGCTGGCAAACCAAGCAACGGTATCCTTGTTAAAACCGTAGTAGGTAATACAATCAAAAGCACGCGTAAAGTCAAGAAGAACAAGAATAGAAGCTTTACCCTCATCACGTGCCACTAAAATATCATCTACGACATCTAGTAGCGCAGTTGTCGTCCCATATCTTTTCCTAAAGCCAGACTGATTGTCAGGAAGAATCCTATTCCGCTCAACATATGAGACAACTTGATTGTATATTGCTTTCTCAAGAAATTTTGATAAGCACGGTAAAATGCTAATGGGCCATAGATCTTTTAGCTGATGAGGGTTTGGTATCTTTGGGAGCGGTTTGACTCTGGCTGCCCTCCAATCATCAGGGAACCTATGACTTGAAATAGAGTGGTTAATTATGTTAGTTATAATTGGTACTACTACCCAACTTACAAGTCCCATCTTGACTATCAATAATTTATTCATCCACAATACGGTGAGTGACCTCTGCCGTAGTGCCTTAACAGTCTCCGTCAATCAACCCATTTAATTTAATTGATTGATTTAATTTAAAAAGCGCCTATTGTTTGGAGTTGTCAAACATTTTGGGTAACTTAAGTCCGTTGCACGTTTAAATATTCATTACACAGTCACATCATTCCTAAAAGTAGAAAGTTTAAATTGTGAATTTATTTCTTTATTTATAAGCTGGCTCGCTAAACAGCGCCACCTACCGGGTTCAATTGTTTACAACCGCAAGGAGCCGCAGCGACACTATTCACACGTAAGCACATCTTGACCACCTTTTGTCGCGAGACGGTGTGGTGTGGATGTGGTACGTGTGAAACAAGCCTAAGTACCTACTGTTAGTCTGTGGTATAAAGTTATTTTTCTGAGCTAAAGCATGACTCTCAGAACAATAATAGTTATTATTCTTGACCTCCTTGGTCGAGTGGTTTGTACACCGGTTTTCATGGTGCCGTCATTTCTGAGGTCCCGGGTTCGATCCCCGGTCGGGTCAATTTAGAAATTATTGTTTTTCTAAATTGTCTCGGGTTTGGGTGTTTTCTATGTATAATAAGTATGTATTTAAGTGTTTTAAGTATGTTTATCCGTTGTATAGTAACCATTTTACTAGTTTCATAACGAAGCTTCTCTTGGGCTAGATAATTGGTGTGAGTGTAGGAAAGTTTATTTAGGTATTTATTTATTCTGAGGCATGACTAAAGATATCTACAGCTTCATGGGCTAAAGCTGCAGACCAGAGACCAAACGCAGCACGTCACATAAAGACGTTCAGTCGTAGACAATCAAGTTATAAATAATTCTTGTGTGTTGTATCATATTTATTTAATAACTAGCTGACCCGGCGGACTTCGCACCGTGTTGACAGTTTCTATGACAACAAAACAAACAAATCATTAAAACTTTACGCGGGAAAGCGCATCAAACAAACAAACAGAAAATAAACTAACTTTTTTGAAAAAAAAAAAGTATCCTATATCTTTCCTAATGCCTTTGAGAATATGTGTACAAAGTTTCATGATGATCGGTTGAGTAGTTTCTGCGTGAAAGCGTAACAAACAAACTCAGATTCACATTTATAATATTAGTAGGGATTTAATCTGAAGCATGTTGTGTTGTTGGTCGCGGGAAGCCGCTGGATGCGAGCAGCACAAAACCGGTCATTGTGGAGATCCTTGGGGGAGGCCTTTGTCCAGCAGTGGACGTCTTTTGGCTGAGATGATGATGATGATGATGATGTTGTGTTGTACTTGTTCTAAGTAAATTACCTCAAAATTATAATTTATTCCATACAAATTCTTCCGTGCGTCACGTAGGTAGCCAATGGGCTACCTACGTGATATTGGCGGAATTGTGTTCGGCAGTAGACACAAAACATGCCATAAATAAAAAATAAAAAAGAATTAGAAGATAATGTCCGTAACATGTCGTATTGACAATTTCCAACAATCATTCATAAATTAATAAAAATTACCTACAATCATAATGTTTCGAGCCATAATTTGGCGAAATTTTGCGATATATCGGTGCATGATGCATCACGTGCCCAAATTGCGGCGAAACGCTACAAGAAAGTAACACATTGTCTCTTCGATTTGGACGGCACCGTTCTTGGTTCGTAACGTTGTAGGTATAGAACAGTATAGAATAGAACACAATATTGCCTAAACAACACGCTTAACATCCGTGCTTCGGAAGGCACATAAAGCCGTCGGTCCCGGCTGCATTAGCAGTCGTTAACAACCACCGCACCGCAGGGCCCGTTACCCCTATGGTATTTCCATCCATAGGGAAGGCTTGTGACCTAGTGGGGCCATAAAATGAGCTGTCGATGTGATCGGCTCTGATCAGCCTCTCAACCATTGGACCTTACGATCTTCTGTTTCAGATTCTGAAGTTATGTACCACAAAATGATAAAACAAATTTGTGAAAAATATGGAAGGAAATACAAAAAGGAACTTCGAATACGGGTATCTAACTGTGATGTTGTCTAAGGATAAGAAAAGACAGGGAATTTGAATTTCACCGGCGATCTCGTCATCTTATACTAGTCCACTGCTGGACATAGGCCTCTCTAAGTGCAGGCTTCTGAGCACTGCCACCGGCGATCTCGAAACACGTAGAATAATAAATAAATAATACTTAAAAGTGACATATAATTTGGACTTTTTTGGAGGCGACGAGAAGCTTAAAAAAGGCTTCCTCAAGTCGTGTTATCGCACCGTGTCAGATTGTTTCTAGATGGAATATTAACACGCAATCGTGCCCCCTATTCCCTACAAATTTCTCCGAGGGGTTCGGATCTAGTTGGGAGCGGAACAACCCGAAGTCTCTAGAGGCTAGGACATCGACTCGGGGGTCGGTACCTGTTATAAAGACCGTGTACCTGTTATAAAGATCTTTAAATCACAGTCGCAATCGCAACAATTTACAATTTATAGCTATCAAAACACATATTCGTATCACGGAACGTAGAACGCTACGATAACGCCACGAGCGAGCGATTCAGGAACTAAAAGTGCATGACGGACGGCGCCATAGACTATGTATAATTGAATAATTACAAAAATTTCATGTACGGCAGCGCCATCTTCCGTAAGAGGAACCTCAAGTTACAAACTGGTTATCCATATAATGTCACTAGATGGCGGTAGTATAGATAGCATTTTAAATTAATAAGTTACGTTTAGTTATTTTCTAGTAACTTTCTTATAGCCACAACTTTTGTCATCATTGGCCGAGCGGCTGCGACGACGCATCGTGCTAAAGAAATCCTAGGTTCGATCCTTCGGAAAATGAATTAATAAATTTTTGATTTTTATGTTAATTTATGTTTTTAATATGTTTTTATCAATCTTACGTTATTAATATTATACACAAAAAAAATACTAACTAGTTTTTTGTAAATATTATATATATTTTTAGCGCCATCTATCGGAAAGAAGCGTAAACGCGCACGCAAACGTGTAGACATTTGCGTGTGCGACGATGGCGGTAGTAGTACCGCTATCTATTGAACAGGGAACCCAGTTTCCCATCTTTTTTTCTATGAGAGGCACATCTATACCCAATATTATACATAGTCTATGATCACTACTATAGCACAATGCGTCGTCGCAGACGCTCAGCCAACGAGCTCTTTATGGAGATGACGAAAGTTATGGCTATAAGAAAGTTACTAGAAAACAACTAAACGTAACTTATTAGTTTAAAATGCTATCTATACTACCGCCATCTAGTAACTTGAGGTTCCTCTTACGAAAGATGGCGCTGCCGTATATGAAAGTTTTGTAATTATTCAATATATGGAAGATTCACCCCTCTGGTAGTGATAGAGTAATCCTAGGTTCGATCCTTCAGCCATAAATTAACAACTTTTTGATTTTTATGTTCATTTATAAGTTTTTAATAAGTTAAAAAAAATTGTTAACTAGTTTTTTGTAAATATTAAATATATTTTCAGCGCCATCTATCGGGAAGAAGCGTAACGCGCACGCATAATTCTACTACTGCCATCTATTGTACAGGGAACCTACTTTCCCATCTTTTTTTCTATGAGAGGCACATCTATACCCGATATCATACATAGTCTATGGCGGCTGCAGCGGTGCAGTCGCGCGTTTTTTATTTATATGGATTTACAAAAGCAGCGCGGCTCCGCGCTACAGCCGCATGACACTTTACGGCTAATTTGAAGGCGCCCTAAGTTGTACTTTTAGTAGCTATTTTTATTTCCCCTTTTTTATAGTAACTTTGTGTGTATACCAATAAATGTAAATGTTTAAAGCGCCTGACTATTTTAAGATGTACGGCGTGACTGACAAGGAGATTTGCTCGACGGTCGTAAAGGAGCTGAAGATGCCGATATCAGCGGACGAGTTTGAGCTGCAGCTTGGTGACCTGGCCAAGAAGACGCTGCCGAGTGCGCCGCTGCAAAAAGGTGGGGATCTTATCTTATCTTATCTTTGTTTTAATTTATGAAAAACAAAAAGAAAAGTTTTTAATGAGATATAACTCCGTGCCTTTTATAAAGCACATTGCGCGCACGAAGTGTGAGATTTGATACAGTTCAGACAGATTCAGTATAGAGTCCTGAAATTGTTTGTTCATCATGAGATACAATTTGAAAAAAGACAAAGTGTTGAAAAATTCCACGAGCGGGATTCAAACCCACACCCTATGGCATGCCGGGTCAGGTGCACTGCACACTATGCTATCGTGGCTCAATCCAACTCGCCAAAATTTATCAACTCTATCTACTTTTACTCAGTAAGCCATCACATCACATTGTGAAATCAGTTTTTTTTATCTTACGGGTAAACACAGCCTTCATTGAGATGATTAAGTGATGATAAGGCCGAAGGTGGAAGCTCCCTTCACCCGGAATCCTCAACCACTGAATTGTACGAAAGCATTCTGTAAATAAACTACAGTAACCACTGCGCGAACACTAAGTGTACATATTATAATGTTGAGATTGTCAGGTATTTGCTGGCTCCGCAGGTGCCGAGCGCTTGCTGACCCACCTGCATGACTACCAGGTGCCGATGGCGCTCGCCACCAACTCCACGGAGCAGGCGGTGCGGCTGCACGCCACCGCGCGCCCCAAGCTCTTCGGGCTGTTCCACCACAAGGTATACCTTGCGGCGAGTAGCAACCTCGCGACATCTAACGACGAAAAAGCGAAACTATAACTAATGGCGAGCAGCGCCATCTAGCGGCGAGTGGCAACGTATCCATATTTAATGACAAGAGTTTAAATCGCTTTTCGGGCTCCTAAGCCTTAAAATCTATATCTATACTATATCTATATTAATATTATAAAGCTGAAGAGTTTGTTTGTTTGAACTGGTTCGAATTGAATTTTTTTTTGTGTTGGATAGTCCATTTATCGAGGAAGGCTTTAGGCTATATAACATCACGCTGCGACTAATAGGAGCGAAGCATCAGCAAAAAAATGTTGCAAAAACGGGAACAAGAGCCTAAAAAATTAAAAATGCTGCCGAAAGTCACTATTCCACGCGGACGAAGTCGCGAGCACAGCTAGTTTCTCGCTGTTTGGTATCTTCAATCATTTAGGCAAGAAACGCTTTCTAGCGGCGGCGGCAATTGGCAACCTAACGACATCTAGTGGCAAAGTTAATACACTACCAGAAGTTATGGTAAACAGCGCCATCTAGACGACGAGTAGCAACGTAACGACATCTGGCGACGAAATTCCTACACTATCACTGGTAGTGAGCAGCGCCATCTAGCGTCTAGATTGTTAAACAACCACAAGGTGTAAAAAAGCAGCGCCATCTAACGACGAGTGGCAACCTCGCGACTTTTAGTAATATCGAGCCGAATGATTATTATAAAAATATAATATGCAAAAAATTATTATAAAAAAGTTAATTAAAAGTTAATTATACGCAAAAGCAGTATGATGTCCTCCGAGTCCAGTATAACAACGTGTTTAGAGTGCTGGTGGGGCTGCCCCGGTTCTGCAGCGCGTCGGGGATGTTCGCTGAGGCGAGGGTGGACTGTTCTACACCACCATGCGCAAGCGGTGCACATCTCTGGGGCGCAGGATCCGGGCCAGCTCCAACGGCACACTAAGCGCGTCTGCGAGTAACTAAACCACTGTAGTATGATACATGCGCAGCAATTGAATTGCAATTCTATTATTATTTTTATTATTTATTATCGAATGAACGCAATTAAATTTTATCCGTATGCTTTTGAATAAATGAATTTGAATGTTACTAACAAAATGGATCATGTTATCTGAATTTAATAAATATTATTATTATGGTCAGAGTGTCGTAGGATTTCTATAATGCAAGAACCCGAGTTTGCGATCTCCAATCTGCATTTAGCAAGCGATTGGTGATCAAGCCTGAACTCATCAATTGTAGCGATAACTTTATTACTATGAGGGCTTTTGTTCAGCCGTAGAGAAATAGTATATAGATTATAACTCACCTATTTTATGCACCTCGCAGGTTTGTGCGAGCGACTCGGAGGTAGACAGAGGGAAACCTCACCCCGACATATACCTGGTGGCTGCTTCACGGTTCCCTGAGAAACCGAAACCGATACAGGCATGTATTCACTAATGACGCGTGACGTAAAGGGTTCTAGGAACTAATTCACCTAAAGTTGTCGACAGGACAGGACTAGGAGTGGTAAAAATGCCTTACGATCAGCAAAACAGATAAGCAGCAAAACGTCCAACAGCGCGAAACGTCTAATGAGCAGTAACCCTAATTAGGAAAAGGTCCATGTAACAAAACGTCCAACTCTCAGATGGTCTGAATAGCAGAACGTCTATTTCGCAAATCGACTATTTTAAAATGTGTACACTTGCATGATAGAAAATAAAAGTCATTTGTAAAGTTGTAGTATTCACTTTTTATAACATGTTAATAAGATAGAGGATAGGGAATACTTACGATTTTTTTATTGTTGCTAAGCATGTTTTTTATATTTTTATCTCTTGTAGTCACATTATTTTTAGGTCCAGTTGTTTCCTTTTATCTTTCTATCAAAATTATTACATGTTGTCTTTATTTTCTTACAATACTTCTTTAGATATTATAAAATTACTTCCATTCAATGAAAATTTATAAACAAAGCCTTGACAACCATGTCAAATGTTTTGATGGCAAAGACAATATTTTCTTTTAAAAGTGCAATGTAAACTTTTTATGTAATTCTAAATTTGTATAAATTTAAATTAAATTGTGTTCTACGGTAAGGGTATATAAGCGTCCTGTCCTGCGGTCAAAGGCCAGTCTAATTACGAGTTCTGACCAAGGAGAACCTAAATACGGAACCTCTAGCTGACTATAGAACCTCTGACTGTCTGCGGAACCTCTGGCTGACTTCGGAACCTCTGGCTGTCTGCGGAACCACTGTTTGACTGCGGAACCTCTACCTGGCCTGACCTCTACCGGTCTGACCTCTGCCGGTCTGACCTCTGCCGGTCTGACCTCTACCGGTTTGACCTCTACCGGTCTGACCTCTACCGGTCTGACTTCTACCAGTCTGACCTCTGCCAGTCTGACCTCTGCTGCTGAAACAGTCTGACCCCGAGATCCTGTGAAGTGCTGCAAGATCCTGTGCGGTGCTGCTGAGCCAGTCTGACCCCGAGATCCTGTGAAGTGTTGCTGAGCCAGTCCTTCGCTACATACTGCTGAGGAAGCGCCATCTGGCGCTGATAGATTCCTCATCATAATCATCATCGGCCTATATTAGTCCACTGCTGGACATAGGCCTCCCCATATTAACTGTTAGATTTTTGTATATAAATTGTTTTGTATAGATTTTGTAAATATTTTGTTATTATTAAATTTCATTTTTTTCTTTCTTTCAATTAAAAAAGTTGCTTCATAACAAAGTAAAAAAATGAGTTAAAAAGCACTAGCTTTAAAATAATATTAGGATGCTATAGGCGCACAAATTCCCCTAAATTTATGCACCTAATATCCTTTTGATATGACCAATGTCAGTCATATCTATTTCAAAATGCTGCTTGATTAGGCCAAAAAAGCGTTCGTAGGTTTCTTGTCTCTTGTCAGGTAATAACGCATTTATAACTCGCATAAAACAAGTTAAATGAACTGATAACATTTGGTAGAATGGCTTGGGTGTAGCTTTGAATGTTGCATCAATAAAATACATCTTAGATGCACTACACTCATTGCGCTGGGATCATCTCCATAGAGCTGACCCTCCCTTATTTGTGATATGCAAATTGTACGGGTGACCATTCAGTTTTAGCACACGATTCTTCTTTTGACTTTCGATGAAAGTAAATGTTTGTTCTTCGTCCATTTTTATAATTCAACAGTCTTCTTGTTCTTCTTCTTCTTTTATTTATGGCATGTTTTGTGTCTACAGCCCACGGACCTGATAAAAGACGGACGTAATATCCACTAAAAAGATGTGAAGCATGCAAGGTTCTACAATTTCGTTGGTTGTACATGTTGTCGGACCTGGTGCATTTAACTTAAACTTCAGTAAACTTCGGTGGGAATGTATAATTTCGACTAAGATTTTTAACTACCTAAAGACAGAGGTTTTAAACTCAAAAATGCTTTTAATGTGTAGATCTGACAATTTTTTTTGTGGTTAACAGACATTTTGAGAATGTGAGGATTTGCGAAATAGACGTTCTGCTATTCAGACCATCTGATAGTTGGACGTTTTGCTACATGGACCTTTTCCTAATTAGGCTTACTGAGTGCCTAGTGTGACTTTTGTTTACTATCCGTATTCATTCGAATACGTTTACGAAAACGAAAATAACTGCTACTCCAACTACTACGAATACTTCACCAACTTCATCTATAAGTTTTGAAATAACACAGATCTTCTATTCTCATCCACGACCAATAGCTTGGTGGTTTACGGCCCGTTCTCACTGTGGTACGCTAAGGACAGCTGGGTGCCAAGTGCGAGTTTCATTCGCCATTCGTTAACGTTTACGTAAACCAGAATTTGTATAGCAAAATGTTAACTCTTCTCGTATGCCGCCAGAAGGCGCTGCTTAAATGCCATACCTACTAATATTCGTTTTCGTAAACGTATTCGAATGAATACGGTTAAACAAAACTCACACTAGGCACTGGTGTTGATGATAATGAATGAGTTTCGAATAAAGCAGTCTTAAGTCCGTAGATTCTTAATTCTTTTTCTCTTTTCTTCTTTGTCAGTGTCTTGTGTTTGAAGACTCTGCGTGCGGGGTGACGGCTGCAAACGCTGCTGGGATGCAGGTGAGTGTTGCCAGTATTGTGAAGACTATTTATTTTTTTATTTATGAAAAACCAACAGCACATGAAACAGTATAAACAGTATACATTTAATATATAGGTAGAAGAAGGCCAATTACAGGTCTTCAAGTTTAAAAGCAATTTAGAACAATGTTACGTGTGGGCAAGATAACAAATTGACAGCTGTTGTATGAATTATGCCCAGCAGTGGACTAGTATAGGCTGATGATGACGATGATGTGAATGATGAAAAATAATTTTACAAAATGTTACAATATGAATCGATCATAATGTAAAAAAAATATTTCTTATTCTTCTTAATCTATTTGTTATTCTTTTAAGGGTAGGTAGTAGGTCGGTGGCACATGGGTTGCCAACTATTTTTCAGGAAATTAAAGTAAATCTATCACTAACTAGTATAAAAAAAGGATATGAAAAAAAATAAAGTATTTTCCAAATTGATTTATTTAAATGTTTAAAAACATATTTCTTTGTACTCTTGGCACTACCTATCTAATATTTTTTTATTCTTTTATAGCGCGTTCAGAAATCTGCGTTGCGTTTCGTTTCACTTCACCTGAGTCCGAGTATCATTCAATAGTTCAGAAATTAAGTCAACAGGAATATTCCGTTCAAACGCACGTATTAGCCGGAAATAAAGTATTTTCCATACTTACTTTATTTTTATTAAAAAAAAATAAAGTATGGGGATGGAAAATAACGTAGGATACGTTATTTTAAAGTATATGTAGTATATTTTTAAAGATGGCGGATGCACTTGCCAGGGATGGTTCAGAGACCCAGCTTATTGGTCCTGAGCCGTTCGTGGCACTTGCACAAAGTACCATTAACAAGGCCTTAAAAGACTACATCGAAAATAGGCACAGCATCGAATGGAAAGAGCAGCCGGGTAAGAAACATTCCAAATCCTTCCTAGGCGAAAACGCCTTAAGACGGAGTAAGTTAATATGCGGAGGCAGCAGAAGACAGGCCCGATTTATTATTCTTATTCTTTATTCTTTTCGAACTTCGCTATCGTTTTCTTAATATTACTTTGGCTACCGCCACAGGCCCTACTGATTCCGACTAAGTTAATGATAGCCATCGCAATAATAATAAAACTTACATGACGTCAGCGTTCCATTTTTTTTTTTTATTTTTCTGGGAAGTAAATTTAATAACTATGAATATTAAAATCATGGTCATCCTACTCGCCCTTGTTACAAATAAAACCTCTTCATAAGTACAGGTACAACGATGATAACAAACCTCATTGAAGATTTCGTGCCTTAGGGTACCTATAAATAAACAAAGAATAAGGTTCGAATTGTTATTCCGTGTTTTGTTCCTGTCATGTAATCGTCATTTCAAATTAGAGTGAAAGAGACAAAACACGGAATCTTAACTATTCCGACCTTATTCTTTGTTTATTTGTAAGGCACTAAATTTTTCATGTGATGTAAACTGTAAAAATATCACTTTTTTTTTAAAATTTATTTACACTAAAACATACAATATTTTTGCATCATAGCAGACTAAAAACCACTGAGGTTTTTCAATCTTCACTTCATAAAAATGTAGGAAGACCATTACATTCTAATTAATTTTGGTTACCTAATTAAAAATACAAATATTTATAAAATTTATAAAATACAATGAAAAAATTGAACGTCTACCCGACCCAGCCAGGAATCGAACCTGGATCTTCCGCAATCCGGGCGGCTGCACTGACAGCTTTTACAAATTTAAAAAATATTTAATTTAGCTTCAGTGCAGCGATTAGCACTTGGTAATAAAAAGTAAAATTTTAAAATACATAATTTAATTTATAAAAAGAAAACATGTAACCTACTTACTATTATCACAGTATAACTATTTCATCTAAATCTATGAAATTTTAAATTCTTGTTGTGTTTCGACGTCGACTTACAACCGTATACAGAACAACGTATATGCACCATTATATTCAATAGGAATCACTGAACGTAAATTAAAAAAACGATACGCAGTACGCGCACGTGGCTGCCCTTCACGGTAGCTACCACTAACTGCGCTTGTTTGTGGGACACTCGCCGCAGCGCCCGCTTCCCCTCGGGTTCCCCTCCCTTGCTCTGCGAAAGTACCTTCGATGCGCAACTGTATGCTTGCTAAACTGTGCTATTATTATTGCAATGGCCATCATTCACTTAGTCGGAATCAGTAGGTCCTGATCACCGATAAAAAGTCTTCGTGTATATGCGTGCTTTGCTCAAGCGCCTTAGTATGAAACTTACAGTCCGCAGTCGCCTTATTTTAAGGCCGTTTTACTACAATACTCTTTCTTCCAGGTGGTCATGATACCGGATCCACGTCTGGACAGAGAGCAGACTCGCCACGCCACCCTGACTCTTCGCACGATGCTCGACTTCAAGCCTGAGCTGTTCGGTCTGCCACCCTTCGATAACAAGTCTAATAAGGAAGGTGGTGTGCTTAAGGACGAACAGATGCCCGTTGAAGATTGAACAGTGGAATCAGCAGTCCCGTAAACTTTGTATGATTAAGTTGTCCTATCAATATGTTTTTGATTGGCGTTGTCACTTATTTTTTTGTCGCTAGAATTACAAGCCGGATGAGCTTGGGAAAGTTAAAAAAAAGTGTTTTTTTACCCTATACATTATTATAGATATTATATTGTTACAAAACTAATAGTTTTTATTTCACTTTGATACGATGCGTATTTATAAAGTTTTCATACTTACTAGTGGTTACCCAGTGGTCGAAATTCGACCGTAATTTTTTTAAGGCTGCACGGATTATATCCTAAGCAATGAAAAATTAAAAAAGATAGAATGTGAGTTTGGATCATGAGGCTGTAGTTATCTCAGAATATTAACTAAAGTTAGTTATTGTTCTGAGGTAGTCATCTCAGAATATTAACTAAAGCTATTAGTTATTGTTCTGAGGTAGTTATATCTACCATAGATTTAGAACGTATCTTAGGTGTATGATATCTACAGCTGATTTCGGCCGCACCTATTCCATTTTTGAAAAGAGTTTAAATGCGTATGTCAAATACATGGTATTGTGTGTAATGTTTGTTTTATTGATTTAATGTATTTTTACGCATATTTTTTTAAAATATTAACACTAGTTACTCCTCTATATAAACTAATAGGGTCTTACAAATAAACAAAGAATAAGGTCCGAATAGTTATTTCGTGTTTTGTCTCTTTTCCTCCAATTTGAAATGACGTTTACATGACAGGAACAAAACACGGAATAACTATTTGGACCTTATTCTTTGTTTATTTGTAAGGCATTAACTGCCGTACTCAGAGACGTCAATTAAGTTTTAATGACAATTATGTCTCTTGCTGTCACTTTCATACGAATAGTGCTAGATAGAGAAGGAAAGACATTTAATTATCATTAAAACATAATTGACGTCTATGAGAGCGGCAGTAAGTGTACGTTTCATACTCTTCCGTCCGCGCAATTTTCGTAAAAAGGGGTACAAAGTCTTTGCTTCACGTATGATTAGTAAAGTAAATAGCCCAGCAGTGGCACAGTTATAGGCTATTATAACTGTGCCACTGCTAGGCAAACGCCTCCATCATTGAAATCAAGTCATCACTACTGGTTATTGGATTAATCACCACGCTTGCCAAATGCGGGTTGGTGATCACAAACCCGGGGTATGCAACGAATAAATCTGAAACACTTTGGCCAACCTGGGAATTGAACCTGGGAGTTTCGGGTATCGGGCCGAGTGCTTAGCCACTCGGACACCGAGGCGTTACTTAGGGTTAATATAGTAAACGTCGCTTAGTTTGGAACTTAGAATAATGATCGCGTGGATTCATGTGTCAAACGCCTCTTGTCACAGCAAATTGCGCCGCCCGCCAGCAGCTCGCATCTCGCAACTCTATAGCAAGTTTCCATCAGCTGCCGAATGGATTCATGTGACGTCAAACGCCTCTTGTCACATCAAATTGCGCCGCCCGCCAGCAGCTCGCATCTCGCAACTCTATAGCAAGTTTTCATCAGCTGCCTAATGGATTCATGGGACATCAAACGCCTCTTGTCACATCTAATTGCGCCGCCCGCCAGCAGGTCGCATCTCGCCACTGTATAGCAAGTTTTTATCAGCTGCCTAATGGATTCATGTGACATTAAACGCCTCTTGTCACATCAAATTGCGCCGCCCGCCAGCAGCTCGCATCTTGCAACTCTATAGCAAGTTTTCATCAGCTGCCTAATGGATTCATGTGACATCAAACGCCTCTTGTCACATCAAATTGCGCCGCCCGCCAGCAGCTCGCATCTCGCAACTCTAGTGCAAGTTTTCATCAGCTGCCTAACTCCCCGTGCATGTCGTAAGAGCCGGCCAAGGGACGAGGGTTCCAAGATGCTCGCACATCAGGCGGTCGGCTGCAACCCATCACTGACATCATCTATTCCACCTCGGAGCCCTACTTTGATTATGCTAAATGTGGCGTCAAAATTCAAAATTCAATATCATTTATTCAGTTTAGGCTACAAGCAGCTCTTGTGAATGTCACTATGCCATCGGTTCGTAAGTCTACTCTGGGCGGGAGATCTTGTACTGAGAAGAACCGGCAAGAAACTCAGCAAGTGTCCATCTTTTTTCTCCCTTATAGCGTCAAAAATATTGGAAAATGCCCTATCATAGCAGGACACTTTCACACACACGTCGCACGTCGGAACGGAACACGTCGGGTCACTGACGGCCAGTTTACTCAAAATTGGTGATTTTCATGCTATAATTACTCCTTTTTGGAAGGACTGAATGTAGGTATACTTTAACCTTTTTACCGCCAACAACTTCTATAGAATTTCGAGATTTTCGTGCCGTCCACGCCAGCACTTCTATAGAAGTTCTTCTTAGTACCTACTTTATTAAAATACATTTATACGTTGGCGTACAGCGGGACATCGCGTGCAGGATAGTTGGGCGATAAAAATGTTAAAAAGAAAAAAGGATTTCTAGGTTTAAAAAAAACCGTGAAGATAGGCTTCATCGCACCTGATGTTTCCGATCCGATCTGAACCCTTCGGAGAATCTAGTAGGACACGGGGACACGCACTAAGTGCGTCATGCCGTTCCCTCTAGAAAAGCTCCGAAGGTGATTCATTTCAAACGGCTTTAGGAACCCTTAAAGTTTCTCGCCTCCCCCAAAAAAGCCCGGTGAAGCTGAAAATGCCGTATGAGGCAATCAGCAAACTCAAAAAAAAACCTGGTGTTAGGTACAGTCGGCTGCAGATCAACCTACCCAAACCTGTCAAATTTCTCCAATGAATATTGATCCTTATAACCAAAAAATAAAGTTCAAAATTGATTGTAGAAATTTGACAGTTTTGGGTAGGTTGATCTGCCGCCGTGTGTACCAAAAGTCCAAAAAAAAATAACATACAATTTGTAATCAATATCTTTTATTTAAACACATATAGGGAGGTACTTATGTATAAACAAACAGGTTAATCACATATATTATTTCCATAGTATCCAAGAATATATACATTTTAACTATACAATGAAGTGTGAGTTGAGTAAATATACACGCCTGCACACATCAGACGACCACAAACTCAAATTTCCTTGGTGGACTTTAAGCTTTATGTCTCAGTCATATGGTTGAATATTTATTGAAGAAATTTGGCAGGTTTGGGCAGGTTGATGTACAGGGGGGGTAACCACGAGCTCTTATAGCAGTATTATTGTATTATTGCAGTTGTGAAAACGAGACGCGTGTAGCGGCGAATATATTCGCGTCTCTTTTCCACAACTGCACAATATAAAAGCTACTGCTATGAGAGCTCATAGTAAGGGGGCAGGCGTCTTTACATAGAAGCTTATAAAACCTAAATCAGGTAGCTAGGAATTTAGTTGTGAAGATAGAGGTATTGACAGAAACAAAATATTTTTACTACAACGAAAATTTGTATGGCAAAATTGAAACTCACTCAACTCGTCGGTCACCAGAAAGCACTGCTTCAAAGTCATACAAAATTTTCCTTTTCGTTAACTAGATCGAATGGCGAATATCAGCACTTTTTTGTGCGATTTTTTTTTTTTGAATTTTGAGTTTCAGTTAACTATAATTTAAAAGTAGTCACATCTAGCGACATAGTTGTGTGGAAAAAATTACAATCAACACAGATTCGTGCAAAGAAAAATACTAGTTCGTACATCAGAAATTTCAATGTACATATTCACAACGCACATCCAAGTAGAAAACTGTATACATAACAAAAGTATCCTTTAATTAAATATATTTATAATACATTTATCAACATATCAACAAAAAATATCATAGAAATAAGGAGTTTCTCTTTTTTTTTATTTACTTATAAAAAACTGCAACATATATTTTATATTTTTACAGAAAACCAAACAAATTAAGCACCAATGCATAAATGTGAAGTTAAAAAAATATAACGCATTTTTTGTCATTATATTTTTCAATCTAGTGATTATTTAAGTTTTTTACATATTTTTTCACCATGTCTTATAAATAAGACAATGTTTGTAGCATATAGCATCCTCTAATTCACCAATAGCTTTGGTAGTATCAATTTGGGCGTTTTACGATTTTATTTCCTTACAGATAAGAGTTCAACTTAGAACTCTCAATTGGCTTTGTCCGTATTTCTGGTTATCATAATTATTCAATCTAATGATTATTTAAGTTTTTTTACATATTTTTTCACCATGTCTTATAAATAAGACAATGTTTGTAGCATATAGCATCCTCTAATTCACCAATAGCTTTGGTAGTATCAATTTGGGCGTTTTACGATTTTATTTCCTTACAGATAAGAGTTCAATGTAGAACTTGCAATTGGCTTTATCTTTACAATCTTCTTTTATAATGGAGCCAAGGATCCATACTACTATCAACAATAGCACTAGATTCCCGATAAACGCTTCAAAAACAGACTGACAAATTAAACCACTTATTTCAAATTAGTAAGGCCGATTCCAGTATTAAGTATAAATATTTGCCAATATTAATTGACCTTTATGTCCGAGTTATAAGGTTTGTAATAAGCTGTTGGGTGCTATATAACCTTTTTTGCGTTACCTATATTTAGAGATAATGAGGTGTGTTATGGTGACACTCCATGGAAGCCGAGCTGAGCTGCGCTGTACCGAGCTGTGTGGAGATCAACCAATTTCCTTGCTATTTTTATTTAGTTCCTTTATATTTTTTTTTGTTAGTTTAATTAGAAAAAATCAACCAGCTTCAGGAAGCTCGATGCGGCTATTGAGGCTGGTCGATTATTTCTAGTAAAATTTAATTCTTCTCTGCTCGGTTCCGGTATTGGTTCATTTCCACATAGCTCAGCCACAAATAAGGAGACTGCAGAAGGCGAGCGTCATACAAACGCACTCGAGCAACGCACGCATAGACAACCTCTCACGGACACGGAATCTCGCGACAGCTGCGCTCGGGCTGTTCCGACAGAGCTTGAAACCGGTTCAAAATTAACCGGTTTCTAATAAAACCGGTTAATTTTAAACAGGTTTTACCCTAATGGGTAAAACCTGTACTTTCGTAAAGTACCGTTCCGGTGCGGAACCAAATAGGAGTGATATTTCGAACCTAAATAAACCGGTGTATTCCTAGCGATCGCTGGGATAGTGAAATGTATTGACACGCTGCGACTTGTTCAACTTTTTGAGCGCAGTCTCATTTTGATAGTTGCGCGCATCCTATCGACATGGGTCGAAAACGTAAATCAAGTATTTATCATTACTTTGAACATAATTTTAACCGGTTCAATTTTTAAAAAAAACATTTTTTTGTAAACCGCTTCAAAAACCGGTACAATGGAACGTCACCTTTATAATAAAGTTTAATGCATAGTTTAGTCAAGCCGGCTCAAAAAATTAACCGGTTTCCAAGCCCCTTCCTAGATCCGTGTCAGTGACAGGGTCTGCGTGTACGTCGCTCGAGCGCTGTATGTATTAGGCTACATACGCACTGAGCGGCTAGCCGCATTACGGACAGCCGTCTGGCTGGCCGCGATTAAAAATATGTACGATAACACAGTTTTCATACGCACTGTGATGCGGCTGCCGACCAACGACGACGAGCCGGATGGGCAGCCACAGTGCGGCTAACCGGACAGTGCGCACGTAGCCTTAAGCTTATTTTCTGACTCCTTATTTTGTGCCCCAAGTGAGCAAACGCGATTATTTTCGTAATGCATTTTTGTTCCGGATTCTTAATCTAGTACATTACATATGTACTATTATTATTATATTAATTACAACTTACACTATAAGATACGGCAATAAAAAAAACGATAAAAATATTTATATAGGCGAGTAGTCCAGTTCTCCTTAAGTGTGGTGTTTTCAAGATTTTTGTTGTAATGCAGTTTTACTTAACTTTAGAAACGTCGACACTGTTCTATAGAACATATTTTAAATATGCCATTATATACATAAAGTTCAGTCTATTGAGGAGATTTTTCGGTTTGTGGCCGTCTGATGTACAGGCGTATGTACAATGTAATGATAGGTACACAATTTATAAGTAAACTAGCTGACCCGGCGGACTGCGTACCGCTTTGACAGTTTCCATGGCAACAAAACAAACAAATCGTATTTCTATTTATTTATATCACTAGCTGTCCCGGCAGACCTTGTTCTGTCCTATTTCTCTAAAACAAAGTTACATTGATTTTGTTATGTTAATATTAGCTGCCCCGACAGATTTCGTTCTGTCAAAAGTTATTGGCATGTCGCAGTCTAATAGAAATAAAATAACATTGAAAGACTTTAGTAATATCTATGTGATGATATTTTTATTGTAAAGGCATAATAATATGGTCGGTACACGATATATTTTGTTTGATTACTTGGCGCGTAAATAAATAAATCTGACCTCTAATCAACTTGAAGGCATACCAAAGATAATCATAACGCGCCTTTTTTTTTTGTTTTGATTGACGTCAAATGTTTGACAGCTTGGGACAGAGTGGTTTGTATGGGAAAAGAAAATCGTTGTTTTTACTATTTTCCTCGTATTTTTTACGTTTTTTCTCTCCTTATGACCCCTTCTTTAGACTTCATCAACCACAACAAAAAAAACAGCCAATTCGGTTCAGCCGTTCTCGAGTTTTGCGATTAGCAACATATTTAGCGATTCATTTTTATTTATAGATAGATTGGTAGATTTACAAAAAAAATCCTCAATAGACTTTGGACTTCGTGTCTTATGAATATGGTTGAAAATGTATTGAAAAGTTTGACAGATTTGAATAAGTTTATGTGCAAACGTCTGCCCAATCGCCACATCGATTTAAGCGTATCAATCGCAACATGGCCAGCTACGATGTAACCACTTAAACCATTGCAGGACTAGCTTTTGTCCGCTTTTTTTGAGAGAGATTGCTGATTGTCTCAAACGGCATTTTCAGCGTTACCGCATTTTTAGGGCGGCGAGGTACGTAAAGGGTACCTCAAGCCGTGTTGAAACGAATCACCTTCAGAGGTTTCCAGAGGGAACGGCATCGCACACTTAAAAGTGCGCGTCCCCGTGCCCTACTGGTCTCCGAAGGGTTCGGAGATCGGAACCACCCGAGGGCGCCTCTAAAGGCACGGACCTCGGCTCGGGTAGACCGGGCCGCGGAGGAGGAGAGAACTTTTAACCGCGGCTTCGTTCGCGTAGACTACACTATCCCACAGGAAACGGAGTCAATGCAACACCAATCCGATCCGAACCCCTCGAAGAATCTAGTAGGGCACCGGGGACACGCACTAGTGCGTGATGCCGCTATGACGCATGATGTTAAATAGCCTATAGTCTTCCACAAATATTGGGCTATCAAATCGCACTACCAATACAATACTGGTGCAAGACAAAACATACTGATATTTGAAATTGAACTGTACTGTTCTTCAATACGACTAAATTTCCAATGTCAGTATGTTTTGACTTGCACCAGTATTGTATTGTTAGTGCGAAATGTAATATTTTTTTCAAATCCAACTGGTAGTTCTAGATATCAGTGCGTTCAAACAAAAAAAGAACTTTTCCGCTTCATTATTATCTATAGATTAATACGTAAATAAAAACGGTTGTCCTCCTTTTTAAGCACATTGCGCGTGTGTGGTGTTAGAGGAGTGTGAGATAGAATAATAGCATAGACTAAAATACTTTATTATACACATAAAGAATTACATACATATTAACAAAGAAATTCAAAAAAATAAGAGTCGCCTTATCACTAAAAGCGATATCTTCCAGCCAACCTAGGGAGATATAAAGTTCGTATGGAAAAGGATTGCAGATATATACATTTTATTATAAAATATGTTTTACATCACATACATTGTATATTTTGTGAATTACAGTCGACTTTCGATCACTAATTATAATAATTAATATGGATGAGTGTGTGTAGTTCTTTGAAATGTTGTATTGCAAATCGTGGTCACTCATGTCCACTTAACTTGTATAGTTTGGTATATTGGCATATAATTTTGTAAATGTCGTTACTTCTATTAAAGCTGTGGAGTATCTTGCGCACATTCTTCTCCACAGCTAAAAAAAAAAATAGACGTCCTGAATGGGTAGTAGGTAATAAAGTTTGAGACGATTAAAAAGCACTTTTTTAAAGTTATTTTGAATAAAAAAATTGTTTAAGACTTTGACATAATTTTAAGGAGATACTTCAAGCCTCGTATTAAAAATTTCTTTAATGAATAAACCATACTAAGGTTTATACATTTAAAAAAATATTGTATTGCAATTGCAGAAAGTGTAGTCTAGATAGCCTAATTGTTACATAGTTATAACCATAGCATATGTTATAGCAAGACCGCATAGCTGAGTCCTCGCCTGCGGTAGGTACGCGGGGCGGGAAGTACGTAGGGCCTCTACCACGAACACGAGCGACTTGCGACGCGACGAACGGATTTCTAGTTCGTTGCGCACTATACAACGGCAGTCACAGTCAACGGTTATAGAAACAACGCAATGAACTAGAAATCCGTTCGACGCGTCGCAAAACGCTCGTACTCGTGGCAGAGGCCGAAGTACCTCCCGCCCCGCATACCTACCGCAGACGAGGACTCAGTTAAGCAGACTAGCTATAGTAACATTGTTGTTCCGACAGTTAGAAATAAGATAGCCAGTGCCTCTGTAGCTGAGGATTTCGGGTGAAACGCCTCCACCTTCAGCCATATCACCACCTAACATCATGACCAACCTACATGTATTGGAATTAAAAACGGTGCTTTAAAAAACCCGGCCTTTTTAACACACATATCGTAAGCTAATTATTAAAAAAAAACGTTTATTGTAAATAACATCTTTAAATATACAAAGCGCCTAAAACGTACCTACCTTAAATAATTCTAACTTACATCGAAAAAAATATAAGAAATATCACCGATGAATGATTGATAAGATAGTACTAATGTCACTCAAAATATTATCTTATCGAACGTAAGGACTAACTTAAAATTATTCGACGGATGAACGAAATAAGATAAAACTATTTATCTATGTTCTTATCTATATGAAGTAGCTTTACTCCGCTAATGAGTTCGGTTCTTTTTATTCTATCTTCGTTAGCTTAATCAAGAATAATATAAAATCTGCAACTTCGATCAATAAAAAAAAATTAAACATATGAATGAAATCACGTAACAGCACTTTAAAACATTAACCTATTTTAACTTTAACTTATCAATGAATTTCTGTAATCTAAAAAGTTATTTATAAACATTCAATTGACGGAACGAAACGAAATAGTGACGTCATAGTTCGCCATTCCTATACAATTTCTATTGAAATAATCGATTTGACAGTCGGTCGCTAAAAAGTTAACTACACAATAGTACTAGATTCCCGATGAACGCTTCAAAAACATCCTAAATAATACTCTTTTGAGGTCTCACTTCAAATTAGGAAGGTCGATTCCAGTATTAGGTACTTATAAATATTTGACAATCTTAATTGACCCTTTATGTTCGAGATTTAAGGTTTATAATAAGCTGTTGATACTATATAACTTTTCCAATAAGTAATAAAATATTTAGGTGTATAAATGAGCAAACGCGGCCATTTTCGTGATGCACTTTTGTTTCGGATCCTTAATATTGCACTATTATGATCGAAGATCTGCAATGTACACACGCGTAACTGACAAATTACCTCAATAGATTTTGACCTCTAATTATATTGGCATAAGGTTGTACATTTATTGAAGATATTTAACAGTTTTGGACAGTTTTATGCATGGCGTCTGTACCTAAAATAAACATAAATTTTATACATAACGTTATTATTTACAATTTACAGGGCAATTAATAAATTATCAACAATTATAAATATAGTTTTGTATCTAACATTTCTTTTTGGTAAATCATATGGACAGTATAAACCTAACTAAACCTTTTCATCCAGAACCCTGGCTATCTTATCTCTAACACCGCTACACACGACTTTAAAGTTTATACTGACACCCCCCACCAACCGTTAGGTCATAAAGTTAGGTGTCAGAGCACAAGGGACCATCTGCGTCAGGTCATGACGCCAGATCAGGACGCGCCGAAGCGCATTCTTCATCCGGTACTTTTAAGACTAGTGTCTCGAGCGAATTGCCCCGTGGACACGTATATCTTATCTCTAACAGTCGGAACACAAGCTACTGAAGTTGTTGTCACAGTGATAAACTAAGATACTATAATGGCGGACTTAAAACAAAAACCACTAGCTAAACAAAGCCTCTGTTGGGATTCGAACCCACGCCCTTCAAAATTCGATCTTAATATTTTAACAATTGATATGAAAAATTATATGATGACGTTATTGTTGACTTTGAATAAGGGTCATTTGGCTTACAAAGTAAGAGTTCATATCGTTGATATAATCGGACAGAGAATTGATATAACATGTGTAGGGGCCCTCGCCCGGGGCGACTTTTTTAGCGATGCTGTCGCGTGTCAGCATCGCTACTAACGCGCGTTAGTCGCATTTGCAACGCGCTACAGAAGCGATGCCAACGCGCTACAGAAGCGATGCCAACGCGCTACCAACGCGCTACAGCATTGCAACATAGTTTTTTAGTATTTTAAACGTTGTTACATAATGTCCACCAAGTAATCTCTCTTTAATAAATGGGTGCATCCAATATTGACGCTGCTTTCGTTGCCCACGCTTCGGCTGTCCACGCTTCGGCTGCTTACGTAAAAGCAGCACCAAAGACAACGTGACTAATGTTGCCTCAACGGAGTCCATCTTGCAACTGTAGCGATCGCGCAGGCATTTTTGTGCCGTTACTGTTGTTGCGTTTGCATCGCGACTGAATCGTGGTAATGTGGGCGAGGGCAAATAGCTAGCGACCGCATCGCGACTGTATCGATGCGAACGAGCGACAGCATCGCTAAAAAAAGTCGCCGTGGGCGAGGGGCCTTAGACAGCCTCATTTTTTGAGTTTGCAGATTTCCTCGGGCTGCATTGTCAGCGTCACCAGACTTTTTGGGGTCGTCGAGAAACTTAAAAGGTTCCTCAAGCCGTGTGCATAGAAACACCGTCAGTTTCTATAGGGAAAGGCATCATGCAAGCATGTCTCTCCGAGGGAACCTCGGCTCGGGTTGACCGGGCGGTGGGGGTGAAGAGAAGCGCCCAGGTACATATCTGTATCTGGTATAGAGCGCGTGTGGGCCGGGTTTTCATACTCTTGTTATTATTATTTTTAATGTTGTTTTTTGTCTCAGCTAGAAGCCGGTTTTCTCTTTAATTACGGGTACAAACCAAGTAATTACAGGGTGTGGTGTGTTGTTTGTATATGGTGTGGGGTAAATTCAAAATCTTTATTATTATTATATCTTTATTGCTTTCCCATATGTATTACAAGGATCTTAAAATAATGTCAAGAACAGTATGGACCCTGTCGGGCATAGCAAAAAATTAGGGGAGAGGAGGACGTTTCATGTGCTTTTTCATTTTATTTAAATTTATTATATTGTAGATCGTCTTTAAAATACTCTTGTTCTACGAGTACGGTGTATTGGGCCTATGCTAGTGTGCATGTTTAGTGTATCATGTGAATGTATAGTGGCATTTAAAGGATCGGACTTTGACGGAGCGACGATCTTCTCAAGGCAAGAGCTGGATGAGAGTAGCCGCGGATCGCGTTCTGTGGCGTGCACTTAGAGAAGCCATGTCTAGCAGAGGACTAAATGTTTACAGACGCCTGGACAACTTACCAAAAACTGACAAATTCCTTCAATAAAAGTTCAACCTTAAACCACATAGGTACATAAAGCCTATTGAGTAATTTGACACTTTGTGGTAGTTTAATATAAAGACGTGTATACATTATTGCTGTCACAAAAACGAAATTGCAACACAATTACAGAGAATTTAGAATTTGAAGATTATTAAATTTTCGTGCCAAGATAGTGGTCATATCAAAGATCAGTTCAATAAAACAAGACAGATAAGGGTTTTTTTTACAAAAGCGTAACGTTTCTTCGTCAAGTGTTCGATAGTGTTTCATTTCTGCATTTAGATTTAAAATCTTGAATAACACCGTTTACCGGAACGATTTTCGTTTTAACCGCGACATCGACGTTCAAAATCGATTTGTTTATCTCATTTTTAAATACCACACCAACAGATTTGAAATTGGCCTTACTATTGATAGCAATATCACCGTTTGCAACTTTACCATTCTTCGTTTCATTAATGATAACTTTTCTAACAACACTTCCGTTGTTACCAAGTGAAACATTGCACGTGTCTTGCTTCTTTAAATTAACCGAAGTTTTGTTTACAACTTTACCATTTTTCGCGTCATTAATGACGACATTGCTATCTACACTACTGTTATTATCAACTGAAAAAATATTGCACGTATCTTGTTTATTACAATTAACCGAAGTTTTGTTAGCAACATCATTCTTAACTTTATCATTAGTTTCATTAACGACATTGCTATCAACACTTCCGTTCTCATTTGAAATATCATTACTTTGCAGTTGTTTATCGCAATCATTATCATTAAGAACATCAGCGTTACCGTTAACCAATTGTTCGACGTTCTGTTTTTTATTCTCCTCTTCCAATTCCGCTTCTCGCTTCAATCTTTCGGCTTCTTTAACTTTTTCTTCTTCAGCTCGCGCTTTCTTCTCTGCCAGTTCTTTTCTCCTCAGCGCATTCCACCAAGGCATGAATCGTTGAAACATGACTCGAGAGCGGTGCTGAGGTTTTAACACCCAAGACACAGCCATGTCGACATCAGCAATTCTGCAATGGACAGAAAGGTAGACTTTAAGAGGCATTTCAGGTTTCGCCATTTTATACAAAGTTCAAAGCTATAATTCTTTCAAGTCGATTTTATTGAAACTCTCTATGATTAAGGGAAGTAAAGATATGTTGACAGTAAATAGAAAATATTGAAACAAAAAGTTTGTCAAAGTGATAAAGCCCCAAGTGAAAGTGCCCCAGCTGTGGGGACATAATATTAGCTGGTGCGAATGGTGACAGAGGGTTTTACGTATGCCCCAACCTCTTTATACGCTTCTTTTATAAATTTGTATGGACAAATGAATCAGCTTTGCCTGATGTTTAAGCAGAAGCAAAGTCCAGATACGCCAGGATTGCGCCTTACTAGCCTACATAAAAGAACCTCTAAAGAACGTTGCCAAACTTATGGCACCAATCTTTACAGAGGAGGAAGAGTGAGAGAAAGGGGTTGCACAGAAGATCCCAATAGGTCGAAGTGTTACTGGGAAAGGGAAGCCTCAGCAGGCCCCACTAAGATAAGATAAGATAAGAAGCCTTCTTAAAAACTGCAAGCTCCTTCTTCACACTTCCGTCTTAGGTTAGGTTCAATTTCAAGGTAAAAGGTTGATTATGATAATGTTTACACTATCATAGTCACTAACGTTAGAGTCAATTGATAGGGCGACGCATTGGAAATTTACGTGGCGGGGATCTTGATTTTTCCCAACAATTACAAAACATATGAAAGTGATATTTGATGACATGATTTTTCATTTAATTGACTTCATTTTGTTAGTTGCAGAAACACGATTTACCAACTTTTATAACAGAGAAAAAAATATCAAAGTAACCTCTTTTAAAACATAGATTTGCATTTTACAGGCAAACCAGACCGATTTAAGCATCTAAATTTTCTTAGTAGATTAGTCTTAACACTCACTTCAATAACTAATTAATTTTTGAAAAATAATTTGTAGTTTTAATTTGAAGGAAAAAAAGCAGTTTTTCTTATGGGGCCGCAAACGCTCCGTATTAGATTAATTGTTTAGCGATGCATCGCCTTAACGGGATTGTCAACATGTTTTTTTGCTGCTATTGGAGTATACGATATTTCGGCACAATTTTCACGATAATTAATTTATTTTTTTATAAAAAGTTAAACCGACATGGTAACAATTTTTTAACGTCTATGGTCTAGTGTTTAAGACCACCGGTTGTGACCCAGAGGTCCCGGGTTCGATTCCCAACGGGGGGTACATGTTTGTGTAATCCGTTTGGTTGGTGGTAGGACTTGTTTTAGCTCCCACCACCACCATCGTATCTAAATATGTCGCCATAACATCAATGTTTGTAGCATCGTTGTGTTCCGGCAGCTAGAGATAAGATAGCCAGTGCCTCATTAGTTGAAGATCCCGGGTGAAGTGCGCTTCCATCATTGGCCTTATCATCTGGTGAGATCAAGGCACTGTGCTTACCCGTAAGATAAAAAAAAAAATCGAGACAAAAATGTCTAAAACCGATTCAGTAAAAGATTCTCAACCAACTATTTTCAGGGTTTACAGTCACGAACAATAACATGTATACACTTTTGACTCTTATTTCATTGTGTTAAGAGTTACGTTGTTTTTTTTTAGAGAGATTGCTGATCGCCTCAGACGGCATTTTCAGCTTTACCGGGCTTGTTTGGGGGCGGCGAGAAACTTAAAGGGTTCCTCAAGCCGTGTGAAACGAATCACCTTCAGAGGTTTTCTAGAGGGAACGGCATCACGCACTTAAAGTGCGTGTCCCCGTGCCATACTAGATTCTCCGAAGGGTTCGGATCGGATCGGGGAGCGGAACAACCCGAAGGCGTATCTAAAGGCTCGGACCTCGGCTCGGGTTGACCGGGCTGTGGTGGAGAGAAGCGCCCAGGTACATGTCTGTACCTGGTATACAGCGCGTGTGAACCGGTTTCTCGTACCTTTGTTCTACGAGTACGGTGTGTTGGGCCTAAACTAGTGTGCATGTTTAGTGTAATCTGTAAATGTGTAGTGGCATTTAGAATATCGGGCAGGGATAGTGCTTACCGTCTTTTGAACCGGTCTCTGTCGAGGGCGCACCGCTCCCAGTGACCTGCCCTGGCTTGACGCGCTGCAAAAGCCCAGACGCGCATCACGTGGACCTTTGGTGGCTGGGTAGAGAAGCTGACCTGGAAACGGAAAGTAAGAAAAACAGTAAATAGATAGCCTAAAACTGCCTCACTGCTGGGCAAAAGAAGGCTTTTGCTTTTGTAGTATTAGCTTAATAACCACGCTCGCTAAATGCGGATTGGTGATCACAAACCCGGGCTATGCACCGAATAAATGCGAAACGAACTTTGCACGACCTGGGAATTGAATCCGGGACTTCGGGTATCGGGTCGAGCGCCTCGCCACTCGGCCACCTAGGCGTTCAAAAGAAAGTATTTTCATTAGTTTAACGTTGTATTGATCACTAGTTGCTGCTCGCGGTTTCACCCGCGTGGTTCCCAGTTCCCGTTCCCGTGGGAATATCGGGATAAAAAGTATCCTATGTGTTATTCCCGGTTATAAACTATCTGTATGCCGAATTTCATCCAAATCCATTCAGTAGTTTTTACGTGAAAGAGTAACAAACATCCATACTTACAAACTTTATTATTATATTAGTAGGATTTAAGTTCCCCTAAGTTGATCGAGGAGCTTGAAGGTGCAGTGGTTAACGCGTCTGATCTGCGAATGTTAGGGTTAAGCTAATTTCGTAACGGTCGGTCATAAGTAGGTGACCGAAAGTGTATCATCTCGTGCTGTTCCTGATGGCACGTAAAGCCGTTGGTCCCGGCTGCATTAACAGTCGTTAAGAGCTACCGATTCGCACTGGGCCCGCGTAGTAGTTAATGGCCCGTTTAGTGTTGTTTACATAAATAGAAAAGGCTCACCCCAGCAGTGGGGACATAAAATGAGATGGTGATGATGAAGTCCTTGGCCTTCAGCTCACTTGACGTTAATCACACTAATATTATAAATACGAAAGTTTGTGTGTATGTCTGTATATTTGTCCCTTTTCCAAGCTGCAACGGATTGATGGATTTAGATGAAATTCGGCATACATATAGTTTATAACGTGGATTAACACATAGGATAGTTTTTATCCCGATATTCCCACGGGAATCACACTATAAATATACTAAAAACGACAATTTCATTTTCCAATACAAAATTATTTGTTTGTTTGTTGTCATGGAAACCAAAGAGAATTTAATCACTTGATGGAAACTGTCAAAGCGAACGAGCGACGAAGTCCGCCGAGTCTACTAGTTGATGATAAGGCTGAAGGTGGAAGGGCTCTTTAACCGGAATCATGAACTACCGAGGAACTGGCTATCTTATCTTATCTCTAACTGTCGGAACACAACAATGTCTTTCCAAAAAGTAGTGTTGTTTTAACTGCCAAAAGTCTGATTTATTTAATTACTAGTTGTCGCCCGCGACTTTGTTCGCGAAGACTACACTATCCCACAGGAACCTGTTCCCGGGATAAAAAGTATCCTATATCCTAGTCCGGGTCATGGTCTGTATATCTGCAAAGTTTCATCCACATCCGTTCAGCCATCTTCACGTGATGCGCGGTCAAATAAACAGACAAAAATTCTAAAAACTGTTGGAACGTGTTCTGTTGTCGATTCATAGTATCCCCAGCCAACTTTTTTTCGGGACATTATAAATAGGGCGAATAATTAAAAAAATTGCGACTCTTAATTGGGTACTATAAAACTAAGCCGAGCAGCGAGAATATGCATTTGCAAAAATATAACTTAACTGGCGATATTCATCAATCACAAAAAAAAGGAAAAATGAGCTACTGAAAATGAGATATAATTAATCTAAGCTAGCATACAAAATTTCAACTGATCGAATTAAATACATATACGGGCGAAAAAAATACTGAGTGGGCGAAAATTATACCATGTAACTAACTATCGGGGCGAAGCCCCCCGCCACGAAGAAAGGCTAACGAGTTGGTTAGGTTAGGTTAGGTTAGTATGGTGACCAAAAACGCGCGAGCCGAGCGAGCGGAGCGAGCGTGCCGCGGCAGCGGCCGGCGAAGCGCCAGAAACGACGTTTTTGTACGTGCGAAGTTTTTTTGTCATCACTTTTGAAGTTAAGTATATGCAAAATTTTGAATATAATATGAGTTGTCAAATTGTTACTAAAATAGTAAATTGTTCGCTTACGATTTATTATACTGATCGTTTTGAATAACTAGCTACTAAAATTTGAATTTTCAAGTCGGCGATTTTAATATTTGTTATCGCCCACAGTTTTTCGCCCACTTTGTTATTCAGTAAATCATATGCGATTTTTTAAACCCTATTTATTGGATTTTATGGTCACCCGATTTAATACTACCCCTTTTTTTCGAATAACTTCCATGTACAGACCATGTTTTGACCCTCTTTAGCTTTATTATATGTATAGATTTAAAGTATGTGCTTGTGTATGTATTTAATTGTAAATATTTTCACATGGTTTCTTTTTATCTTTTTTTACATATGTATCAAATAATGTTTATAAAACAACACTACAGATATAGATTCCTTTGGCGACAGGTTAAAATAACATAAACAACGTCTAGAGCAGGAGGTCAATTCTATTAGAAAACTGCAACTGCACGTTTAAGCCTGTCAATTGTCGCGTGTAGGAGTAGTGCCGTGGAAATAGACGTATTCTATTAAAATTCTCTGCACCACAACTACACTACGACTGCGCGTCTACTACACTACAGCTGCACGAATCCTGCAATAAAACTATAAGAACTAATGTTACAATACGCTAAATACGTAAAATGCTTATAATACGCTGTCTAAAAGTTGCTCACGATCTACTTCAATAAACCTGCACAAAAACTGCACCAATACTGCTGTCATTACTACACAAATGTCAAAATATTTTAATGGAATACGATTATTTTGCAGTAAACGTGCAGGTGTAGTGCTGTTTTGTTAGTGGAATACCTATTTGCGTTACTTCTCCGTCCCTGCAACACTACGGCAGCAGCGCTGCATAACAGAATACCGAAACGTCAAAATTTGCTCATTTTGACACACGCGACGCTGCAGTGTAGTTGCAGTTATTATTTTAGTAGAATCGGCCTACAGAAATAGTTTGAATCACCGTATAACAATGTTACATTGTACCACGAGACTTCATCTAAGCACTGCGCTAGACATAACTCACGTTGTATAAACAATGAAAATTCCATCTTAAGACAAAGATCATTATTGCTTGTGATTGTTCATTGTGTTAAAGTTAAAGAAGTTTAAACACAATGAGTTGAAACTATGGCCTTTGAGCTATGAATTCTTTAAGACATCGCCAAATTATAGGCTTATTCATAGTAAAAACTTGCAAAAAGAATAGTGATTTCAAAATTTATTTTCTCCCAATCTTTTACATCTTCACGAATTATGGAAAATGTCTTCCCTATCATAGAAGGACACTTCAGTAAATGCTTGAAACTACCTTGATGATGTTTTTGTAATACGGGTCTAATACTTTTGACTTTTTAAACTGTCAAATCAAATCAAATCAAAATATTCATTTGCATAACTAAGCGTGACAGATAGGTGGAATTCGATTTATATTGAAACTAGCTGTGCTCGCGACTTCGTCCGCGTGGAATAGTGACTTTCGGCAGCATTTTTAATTTTTTAGGCTCTTGTTTCCGTTTTTGCAACATTTTTCACTGATGCTTCGCTCCTATTGGTCGCAGCGTGATGTTATATAGCCTAAAGCCTTCCTCGATAAATGGACTATCCAACACAAAAAGAATTATTCAATTCGAACCAGTAGTTCCTGAGATTAGCGCGTTCAAACAAACAAACAAACAAACAAACAAACAAACTCTTCAGCTTTATATATTAGTATAGATTTAAACCATGATAGTCTTAAGATTCAAAAGCAAAATAATTTATCTCTTAGCCATTCCTAAACAATATTTACAAATCAACATAGAAATATATGTAAGTTATTTTGCACAGACTAGCACAGGACCTAAGCGAATGGCATAAGCGAAGAGACGCCTATGCCCTCAAATTTACATCATCTTGGTGATATCCTTCTTTCACATCAACAAACGTATAACTCTTGTTTATAAATAAACGCAACTCATTCCAGTCAAGAATGTCCAGACGCATGGGTCATTAGATGCGTCGTCACCGAATTAAAACGCCACGTAAACAAAACAGTGACTCACTTGTTGCGTTGTGACGTCAGCGTTTACATCAGTCTCGAGATCAATTTGCGAGACGCAGGTAGCTGCTACGTCATCATGATTCTTATGAGGTCGTGAGGTCAGACTTTTGATAGCCCTTCGTCTGTTTATTTTGTTATTGTTGATATTTATCATCATAATAATAATACGAATTCAGTTCATTTTATTTAATTCTTAATTCTTGGATGGAAAGTGAGATGTTACGATTACAACAAAATTAAAAATATAGTTGGTTAATTATCTATTTGAGTTTGTGTACAAACTACAAACTTATCGACCTTCCGGTCATACAGGCAAAGTCGCGTAAGTTACGCGCGGACCTGCGACTGCATCTGCCACGCGCAATTCTTAGCTCCCTACATATTATTTATATGTCCTTGTCCCTATGCCGTTTCTCCCGCTTCTGGGGCACGACAACATTATCACGAGTTTGTTGTTGAGTTGAGTTTGTGTACATCAATAATGTTAAATAAGTACAAACAGCGAAACGACAAATATTAAAAATCTATTAAGAAGTCTACATGAGGTCTTACCAAAGACCCACATTATTACTGAAACTTTATTCAAGTAATTGGTCATGGTATGGATGAAATTCGCAAGCAGAAGCGAGTTCCAGTTTGCCTGTATTGTATAGTCATATTGCTGGGAAAATAACTAATAAAAAATAATATAATTGACAAGTTCACAAAGTTAAACACGGAAGTGTGGAAAATATGGTTTGCTACTGCTAACCTTAAGAGCACGAACAGTCACATAACGAACAATTTATGAGATAGATACTAACAATACACTGGACACTAAAACAAAACAATCTCCATCCGTCTTACATAGCTGCGTGAGTAGCCGCTGCTTCTAAAGAGACATAAGCTAGCGCCGACATGTATCGTGAATACAACAAAGCTATTGAGATATTTCAATAAACCTATTACCGGTCTAGTAGCAACTAGGTCGGGTCATTAGAACAAGATATGATGAATGCGATATAAATAGCAGTGTATTGAAGGAATTGACGGTCGATATCGAAGCTATTGGTGGTGGATGAGAAGAGCAGTTGTGTTATTTTAATACTTAAAGATAAAGCTGGCGAAGTATTAACATTTATTATCTACTAACATAGGTTATATAGGCTACTGTTGTACAGTCAAATTTCGTGCAACTGCAAGAATATACCTAGTAGGTACTACCTATATTGGCACATCATTGGAATAAAACCCTTCTCATAATATAGTTGAATCAAGACTTCGATTTTACAATAATAATTTAAATCGTTTACAACTGTGTCACACACAGTGGACTGACATTTTTCCATTTTTGAATTTCATATTTTATATTCATATTTATTCATATATTCATTATATTCATATTTTATATTCCAAATCCAAAAGCGAATACAGGGTGCCTAGCTAGTGCGAGTTTTGTTTACTATCGAAAACGAATATTAGTAAGGCATTGAAGCAGCACCTCCTGGCGACATACGAGAAGAGTTAAAATTTTGCCATACAAATTTTCGTTTACGTAAACGTGATTGAATGGCGAATGAAACACGCACTAGGCACCCTGTATCTCGATTTTGCTCTATCAAAACATTTAAATAGCATATCGAAGTGTAGCCTGACATTGACATAAGGCCTATGGGAAAGTTTACAAAATCGGGCCAAAGACACTACTGTCCTTGCTCGCGTTTATTTTACGCTAGCTGTCCCGACAGACCTTGTTCTGCCCTATTTCTCTGAAACAAAGTTACATTGTTTTTTTTTATGTTAATAGCTGCCCCGACAGATTTCGTTCTGTCAAAAGTTATTGGCCTGTCGCAGTCTAATAGAAATAAAATAACATTAAAAGACTTTAGTAATATCTAATGTGATGATATTTTTGTTGTAATGCCTTAGGGTACACAATATTTTTTGTTTGATTACTTGGCGCGTAAATAAATAAATCTGACCTCTAAAGGCATACCAAAGATAATCCTAACGCGCCTTTGTTTTGTTTTGATTGACGTCAAATGTTTGACAGCTGGGGACAGAGTGGTTTGTATGGGAAAAAAAATTGTTGTTATTAGTATTTTCCTCGTATTTTTACGTTTTTTCTCTTCATAAGAACCTTCCTTAGACTTAATCAAACACAACAAAAAAGAAAGCAGCCAAATCGATTCAGCCGTTCTCGAGTTTTACGATTAGCAACACATTTAGCGATTCATGTTAATTTATATAGATAACAATTTGTTTATCTTGACGATGACGTCTCAAACTCTTTGCATGATCTATTGTTCCAAGAGAAGGGGAAATTATTAATAATTTTAAAAAAGAAAAGGTTGTTTTCCATAATTTATTTCGCACATAATGGCATTTTATTGAACGTATATTTTTATGAGCGTAAATTATATGGCACCTTACTGTAGTAACTGTGTCTAATTTGGTGAACGGTAGAGCTCAATTTATTTCAAATATTTCTAAAGTAGGATTTCAAATATTTGAACGTTGGACAAAAGACGACTTGGTCAACACGCGATTTAATTCATCACCAGTCCATCACCATCATTTGTTGTGTCCCCACTGCTGGGGCACGATGGATTTTCCTATGGATGGACAGGTAAAATGGGCCATAAGCCACCACGCGGGCCCAGTGCGGATTGGTGGTATGGTAACGACTGCTAATGCAGCCGGGACCAACGGCTTTACGTGCCTTCCGAAGCACGGAGGAGCCCGAGATGATACATTTTTGGTCACCCATCCGACGACCGGCCTTTGCGAAAGTTGCTTAACCTCAGCATTCGCAGACCGGGCGCGATACCCACTGCACCATTGAGATCCTCGGATGCGATTGTTTTTTCGGAAGTAGACATAAAAGGACCATTAGACTGACTTAAAAGTTCTACGAAATACCACCTGTGAACAAAAATTACTTTTATCTACACTAATGTTGTAACATTCTACTTATGTTTCCAATACTTGACTTATAATTACTACTGTTATAGCGCAGACAACAAAACACTCAATTTAAGCAATTTCACATGATGGTATAATATCCACATCGATATCGTAAAATCTCATTATAACATCAATAAAACGCGACCAATTAACCTGGCGAGCCTTATGTCAAAATCCTCATACAAGTTGTATAAAATTTTGATATTAGGCTGGCTTTTGAAAACAGTTGGGTTATACGTGAAAACTTCGTCGAAACTACTAAACTTACATACACAAAACTCTTTGGTAAGATCTTGTGCCAATTAAATAAAAAACGAACAGCGCGCGCTCGCTCCTGATTGGCCCTGCGCGCGCAGCTGCGCTCTCATTGGTTAGATTTTAATGGCGGAAATTTGAACAATTATTATAAATAAACTATTGTCAGCTTTTACTCTTGTTGTTTGACTAATTGCATTAGTGAAGATAAAGTAGTGTATGCAACTGCATATAACACGGGTATTAAAACACTCGTTACTATTATGAAACTCGCTGCGCTCGTTTCATAAACTCACACTCGTGTTTTAATACCCTTCATTATATGACAGTTGCATAAACTACTATAAACACGCCGAAAACCATTGCTAAAAAACTCTTCGGTAGTCAAAAGGTCACCTATTTTCAAAGCCTCGCATATTCTTATCGACAAAAGGAGAATAACGAGAAGTGACACAAACGACCTTCTTAAATTGGCAGGTAAGCAAAGTTACATTTGCAATTCCATCACTAAAACGAAAGAATTTGAATAAAAATAATTCATAATTATCTGTGTGGCAACACTGGTAACAGACCACCACAGAGCTAGCTGCCACTACCTTATCTGAGTTTGTCGCCATAACAATAATGTTAGTAGCATTGCATTTATTATTATTATTGTGTTCCGACAGCAGAGATAAGATAGACAACATAAGACATGCTGAAGGCCAAGCTCTCCTACATAGTAAAAAAACAAAAATGAAAAAACAAAAGCATACACGCTCCTTATATTTTCTTGATAGTAAAAAAAGTTGGTAAAAAGTGTGTAAAAAGTTTTTATATAAAATGTAAAATAAGAAAAACTAACCTCAGCAAAGAAAGAAGGTTGCAGACATTTTGGCGGGAAAGTAAAGTCATATTTGCAGTTTTGCTTTATCGTATCGAATGTAATGGTAGATTATGAACCGTTTAATGTTCGTGAACATGCATGAGTGTTTGAAAATTAAACAAAACAGTGCAACGTCTCTTTTTAATACCCAAATTCTATGAAGAACTTCGCGTTGGATCTCAGATAAGTCCCACATTTTTATAAATACCTAGGTGTTAGATATTACTTTCAACCTTATCACAATGGATTAAGGATGTGTTTAGTGGACTATATTGTATATACTATATAAATTATAAGTCGGCATTATAAATATTGTAAGATGAAGGTATCGGCGCATCTTTTATTATTTCATTGTATGGTACTTACACTCTCTCGCCTAATAAACCATTGTTCGATACAGACGTATTTTATTGTACTCCGCAATTCACAAACTTTTCAGTGTAAAGGGAATTTTATTTTTTTACTCTTATCATCTAATATCCAGCAAGGAAATTATGTCGATATCTTTGACTTTTAACCGCCTCTGTGGTCTAGTGGTTAAGACCACCGGTTAAGACCCAGAGGTCGCGGGTTCGATTCGGTAGGGCTTGTTTGTCCGCCTGGCTAGCTACCACCATTTTATCTAAATATGTCGCTAGCTATGTTTCTAGCATTGTTGTGTTTCGGCAGCTAGAGATAAGATAGTCAGTGCCTCAGTAGTTAAGGATTCCGGGTGAAGTGCGCTTCCACCTTCGGCCTTATCATCACTTAACATCAGGTGAGATGAACGCCAAACGCTTACCCGTAAAATATATTTTCAAAAAACTGGCTAAATGTGCTAATCGCATGGAGCCACTAATTATCTTATCTTATCTTATCTTAGTGGGGCCTGCTGAGTTTTCCCTCTGTCAGTAACACTTCGACCCATCGGGATCTTTTGTGCAACCCCATCCTTTCCCTCTTCTTCGTCTGTAAAGATAGATGCCATAAGTTTGGCAACGTCCTTAAGAGCAAAGAGCCTCAAGTCCTCCGGTTTCGGATAAGCCGACCCCAGGAGGATCCCACTCTTTTCCTAGTCAGAGAGTCGCAGTCACACAGTAGGTGCTGCATTGACTCCGTTTCCTCTCCACATGCCCTACACAAACTATTTGTTGAAAGGTGCATTCTGTGAAGCATTTGCTTTGAGGCATAGTGCCCTGTCAAGGCCTAGATGGTTAATCGGGCCTGCCTTCTGCTGCCTCCGCATATGAACTTACTCCGTCCTAAGGCGTTTTCGCCTAGGAAGGATTTGGAGTGTTTCATACCCGACTGCTCTTTCCATTCGATGCTGTGCCTGTTTTCGATGTAGTCTTTTAAGGCCTTGTTGATGGTGCTTTGTGCATGTGCCACGAACGGCTCAGGACCAATAAGCTGGGTCTATGAGCCCTCCCTTGCAAGTGCATTTACCATCTCGTTGCCGTGGATTCCCATATGGCCTGGGACCCAGATCAATCGCACCTTGTTATTAACCACTAATTAAGGCAAAACAGCAAAAAAAAAAGAAAAATGGTTGCAATGCAATTTTTTTACTATTTAGACTTTCTAGACGACTTTATATTAGTTTGTGGCGCACTGGCGACCGATGAAGGACAAAACACATGTGGCACGCACAATTATAATTGCTGAATAAATGTATTCTATCGTGTGGCCTTGCGAACGTTTAACTTTTGCTTTGACTTGGCGAAATCCCAGAACAACGGTGGCAATAAAACAGACTTTTTGGATTTCAATATAGCATTTGATTGCGTTCTGTTTACAATATTCGTGTTGGAAATCTATCATCAGTGACAGTGAAAAACACTTTCAGGATTAAATAAAAAAGAGTTTTGGGCGAAATAATACAATTATTAATAAAGCCACATTATTTCTTGTCAAATCTTAAAAAAACGAAAAAAATATCCAACGTTGATTGTGTTTTTAAGAACTTAAAAAATTTATATTTTAAACTGATAATTCGTAAAGCAATTTACCTTTGATTTGATGTTATGATGACGATATCGAGAACATTCAATCAACGGTTTATATGTACACGTTTTATCATCATCATCATCATCTTCTTAGCCAAAAGACGCCCACTGCTGGACAAAGGCCTCCCACAAATTATTAGTAAAACTATCGTCATCAACATCTGGTAGTTGTTGCTATTGTTGCTGATGATGATTCATCAGCAACAATAGGAACAACTACTAGGTTTCTCAAATATTTCTTTGGCATTTCTTATTGTTGTGTGCAGGTTAATAAGTATTTATTATTTTTGAGATTGGGCTACATACCTTTCTTAACCAACGACTTAACGTGCTTTTGAAAGCTCACTATATTTTAAATCTTGTCAACTATTCAATATTCGCAATGCCTGGTTAGCGAAAGTTGCTTTACTTGCAAGAATGAAACTCAAACGAGCAAGGGACTGCACCTTAGAACTTTTCGTTATAATACACCTTGTTATTCAAAACAAATTATCAACGAAACATTAAAAATATTTTTCAATGGTAACAGTTGGTTTAACATCATCTAAAAATAACTGAGTCGCGCATTTAATAAGATACTACTAAAATTGTACCACCTACAAATATCCATTTAGCATCACGTCATCGGTATACACCTAGTCATTGCGAGAATCCAATGATGAAAACATGCTCTCGGAACACAAAACCCTGCAAAGGATACGCGGCATATCATAAACAAAGACAGACGTCTACCAATCGCAATAAAAACCTTACTTCAGTATGTAAACAAGATAATGGGAAGCAATGCACCGTTCGTACTTCAGTAACGACCGATCACGACATCATCAATGTAAACTGCCGTATTGAAAACGAAAATTTATTTCAGATCATGGTCCATATTCACAATTAACAAAATTCAAAAACAATAAAATTAAAAATTACATTAAATTATTAAAATTACTAACAATTAAAATTATTTTAATTTTTGTTTGTGTTCCCGAGTCGCTTAATAAGAAGCGCTGAACGCAATATATCTTCTCTACGCTGATGATTCTATCACAAGAGAAATTTCGCTCAGGGTGCCTAGTGTGAGTTCTTTGACATTTGATCACGTTAATAAAAACGAAATTTATTTTTCATAGGTACGAGAAAAGTTAAAATTTTACCATACAAATTTTCGTTTTCGAAAACGTGATCGAGTGAATACGGATAGTACCTAAATAAAACTTACACTAGATGACTAGACTCTCGCCCCCTTACAAATAAACAAAGAAGTCCGAATAGTTATTCCGTGTTTTGTCTCTTTTACTCTAATTTGCAGAGCTCGATGACGCAATGGTTAACGCGCCCGGTCTGCGAGTGCTGAGGTTAAACAATTTTCGCAAAGGCCGGTCATCGGATGGGTGACCAAAAATTTATCATCTCGAGCTCTCCGTGCTTCGGAAGGCACGTAAAGCCATTAGTCCCGGCTGCGTTAGCAGTCGTTAACAACCACCATCCGCACTGGGCCCGCGTGGTGGTTTATGGCCCGTTCTCCCTATCCATCCGTAGGGAAGGCTCGTGCCTTAGCAGTGGGAACATAAAAATGAGCTGATGATGACTCTAATTTGAAATGACGTTTGTATGATAAACAAAACACGGAATAACTATTCGGACCTTATTCTTTGTTTATTTGTAAGGCGGTCAGATTAGAATGCTTGTTATCAAGAGTTGTTTTGCACAAGTAGCTTACATTTTATCTAACATGTAAATAGATTGAGGTTAGTACAACACTCTTGTTACTGATTTTAATATTATGTTATACTGGCTGTTCCCCGACCCACCGCGTCGCATCGCGTCGCCCAAATGCGCTAGTACTTCGTAAAATTGCTAAGTGATAGCGTTTTTTCTGACTTTTTAAGGGTCATAGCATGATGTTAAATAGCCTATAGGCTATTTAACATCATGCTATGACCCTTCTTAGGGCTAGGCTTATAAGCCTTCCACAAAAATTGGGCTATCAAATGCAAAAATATTTTTTCAAATGCGACTGGTACTTCTAGAGATTAGCGCGTTCAAACAAAAACAAACTTTTCAGCTTTATACACCGAGACATTTAACTTTTCCATACAAACCATGCGCGGTCAATAGAGGCTTTGTATAGAAAAGTGAAAAAATTATCTCGTTTTTTGACCTATGTTTCTTGGGGAAACTTGTTCAGTGTCATGGTCTGATCTACCTACCTGCGGGAAAATAACCACTAAGATGTCTCGGTGTATATTAGTAAGTATAGATATAGATATAAATATGTGAACGAAGAAACTAGACTATTATTTTAAGTAATAATAAAATCATCATAAATCATCAATCAATGTTTGTAGCATTGTTGTGTTGTGTTACGGCAGCTAGAGATAAGATAGCCAGTGCTTCAGTAGTTGAAGATCTCGGGTGAAGTGCGCTTCCATCGTTGGCCTTTATCATCACTGTACCCGTATGATATAAAAAAAACTGATAGTCTTAACAATATTTTTCCTAATATCTTTAATAATTACTACATAGAAGCAACATTTTTATCAATAACGTTGTGGTCGAACCAGTTTATAAAATGTGCCCACAGACCGCGATAAAGTGCGATTGCTTCATGTACTTGTAATAAGAATTATCATGGTAGTTATATGTTATATGTTATATGTTGTGAAATAGGTTTAGAAAGAGGTAGGTATAGCAATGGAAATGACTTTTTTATGTTACTAACGCCTTCAATTCCCAGATCAGCGGTGCTATTCTCTAAGCAAAACAGCGTCGACCTCGACATTGAACTCGTTCATAACTTGCAAACGAGTGTAGACTTTATTACTATTTAGAGGAAATTGAAATTCGTTTGCAAGTTATGAGCGAGTTCAACATCGAGTTCGAAGCTGTTTTGCTTAGAGAATAGCGCTGCAGGCAGTGTGTTTCGGATTTTTCGATGCATAGCCCAGGTTTCCAAACAGCATTTGGCAAGCGTGGTGATTAAGCCATTACCTATCAATTGTAGTGATGACTTGATTTCAATGATGGATGGCCTTTGCCCAGCAGTGAGACGATATAGGCTATTTACTTCATCATCATCACTGCTGGGGCACGAGCCTTCTTTATGGATGGATAGGGAGTAAGGGCCATAAACCACCACGCGGGCCCAGTGCGGATTGGTGGTTGTTAACGACTGGTAATGCAGCCGGGATCAACGGCTTTACGTACCTTCCGATACACGGATGAGCTCACATTACCAGCACATAATGTCCCTGCTGTTGGGGGAACGAGCCTCCCCTATGGATGGATAGGGAGAACGGACAATAAACCACCACACGGGCCCAGTGCGGGACGGTAGTTGTTAACGACTGCTAATGCAGCCAGTACCAACGGCTTTACGTGTCTCCCAAAGCACGGAAGAGCTCAAAATTATTTATTTTTAGTCACCAATCCCATGATCGGTCTTTACGAAAGATGCCTAACTCCAGCAATCGCACTTTATCATTGAATAAGAATAAGAAATTTTTTATTTGGTGCACAAACAACACACAACACAATAATATCAAATTCCTTATATCAAAAATAGGTATTATAATTAAATATTTAAAAACTAACAAGTAATGCAGCCAAAATGGTCGCCACTCAGCATGTGTCATGGCGAGCCATGACGCTGGTTTTCAGTGGTAACCAGTAGAGTAGGTAAGAGAGATGCTACTAAAATTAACTTTACTACTTTATACATAAAATTCACTTACGTCTGATTTCAATTTTAATTTTAATTGTGTCCAGTTTTAGTACAGTCTGGCAGAAAAGAAAACAAAACGAATATGCTTCCCTACAAAAACATATATCCTACTTAACATAACATATATACATAATACATATATTAAAATAAGAATGATATAAAGTTAGGTGCTATATTGTTAATTTCATTGTTGTATATTATTATCACTAAAGCTATTGTAATACTGTTACTTAATTCGTCATGTGTTGTTGAAAGGTCGTTTGCTGACCTTGGTATGCAGCCGGACAGACTCGTTATGAATATTAAATAGTACGCAACGTAGCTTAGGAATTTACTATAAAATATTGGTTGGCGGCTACAGACTGTTTGGGTCAAGAAACACCGAATCCAAAACGCACCTCAAACGTGTTTTAATTAAGAAAATATAATATATTTTCTTTCGGTGGTATACCTATATGATGATACGGCTTTCGCACTCTAGTAGGTATCCTGTTCTTTCGACTGTGAGGGTAGTAGCAGAGTGAACGAGAGTGCGGCAACTCCATACAAGCGCTCCGAAACGCACGTACACAAGCTCTTAGTTCACCTACATTAGCACACAGAAAAAAGCACGGGAAAGGAGTACGCCATGACGCGGGCTGTCCCCGCAAACGCGGATCGGGCAGCGTATGTTGCTGTAGTAACGGAGAATAACAAGTATGTCACTGAGCGTGAGCGCTGCCGATTAGTATACACGTATTTTTCTTGGTTTGGGTGTCGGGATTGCGAGTTTTGTTACATATAGGTGGGTGCCTATTGAAAATGTCTGGAAAAAAAATCCTATTGTGTATTAGGATGTCTCAACACACACAACCATAATCCCAGTTTGTCCTTTTTTACTTTGCCGACAGATATAACAAGGTTAGTTTAGTTTACAATATAAAAGACACCCAAATTCACACAATAATAAATTAACTATGTGTGACTCAACCCTAGCCGGTAGATACAGCTCGGTACGTCGATTCAAGGTCACGGCACTGTTGCCGCACTCTCTCTCGTTCACTCTGGTAGTAGCTTTACAGTTACGTAATACGCTCTGGCTTACAGCGTAAACCACAAAGTATTGGGTCCTTACCGATGAAATTGACGTTTTTTTCTCACTTATTAATAGGTGTAAAACTTCGAAAAGTCAATACCGGTTGTTAAAATTATAATACACCTTTAATTAGGACTAATGTTACTTAGACTTCAGTAACAACAATGATTTTTCATTTGGTGTCTTTATCGCCCAATTATTTTTTTTAAATTGACTTTTTTTATAGTTTGCGGAATTGACCTTTTGTTTCATTGTAGCTTTGAAGGGTCTTGATTTTTTTTCTTTTTAATGTCTGCTATATTTAGCTAGTGAACCAAACACACTACTCTACAACTCTTTATAGTGTTAAGTAACATAAATAGATGCTTAAAACATAAAAAAAAACGTTAGTATGAAAAATATAATTTTATAAAAAATCTTCATACAAAACGTCAATTTCATATGTAAGGACCTAATACAAGAAAAAAATCGGGTCTTCCCCCCCAAGTCCCGCCTTCCTATTCGAAGCTTCTTATACTGTCTATTAGAACGGGGGGTCAGAAAAAAATATGTCTAAATTAATCTATGTGAACTTTGATACCAGTAAAATATGTCATGTAATGCTTAGAGGCATTATCGAACGATGACTTTCACTTATACTTTTGTGCTAGATGATTCGTTATTAAAAAAATCTTTGTTGTGAAATCTGTTGCACCATGTGTTCATTATCTTTCATGTTAACAAACATAAAACCCTATTTCATAATTGAGTCATCGAACTATAGTTATAACAAAATCCTCTTTGAAGAACTTTCTTCCTTCATTTTCTTTCTTCATTTTGACCGCCTCTGTGGTCCTCTGGGTCCGGTTTTGATTCCCAGCAGGTTACTCGGTTACTCGGTTTGGTTGGTGGTAGGGCTTGTTTGTCTGCCTGGCTAGCTACTACCATCTTATCTAAATATTTCGCCATAACATCAATTGCATAGCATTGTTGTGTTCCGGCAGCCAGAGATAAGATAGCCAGTGCCTCTGTAGTTGAGGATTCCTGGTGAAGTGCGCTTCCACCTTCAGCCTTATCATCACTTAACATCAGGTAAAATAGAGGACAAGTGTTTAATTCAATCATGTTACATTTAGTCTTGTGTTAGATTGTATCCTAATAATTATCATCATCTCAGCCAAACACGTCCACTGCTGGACGTCTGCCTCCCCCAAGGATCTCCACAACGACCGGTTTTGTGCTGCTCGCATCCAGCAGCTCCCCCGACTTAGTAGTCGGGGGAGTCGGTAGTTTTTCCTATAAATTTTGTATTACCAGAAATGATGTCTCAACATACTAATGTTGAGACATCATTTGAATGAGCTAGGCCAGGGATTCCTAAAGTGGAAGATATCGACCCCCTTGGGGTAAAAATCGGTTTCCCGAGGGGTCGACATACACGAAAACTGATGAAAGCGACCCCTATAAATTAACACAAGTTCTTATTTGAAACTTTCACTAGGTAGGTACTGTTTATTTAGAAAAATAATCTCAAGTTTACTTAAAACCAACCGCAAAGTTTTAAAATTGGTAAATATTTTGTATCAATAGGAAAAAAAACTAGAGATACATTTTTTAAAGTAATTTGGCTGTGTTAATGGGGGTCTGAGGTTATAAGTTCATTTTGGAAAAGGTTTCTCTTGCCTGAAATAGTTTGGGAATACCTGAGCTAGGCAATAAACCCAGCAATAAAAGTTTAAATAAAGAATAAAGATACTTAAGGGACTTCTTGGTGGGAAAGTCATGTCTGCGGTTTCGTTTTATTTTCTAAAATTTGTGTTATGTCGAATATTAATGTGAAATAATGGTGGATTATTAACCATTAAGAGTTCGTGAGCGTGCATGAGTGTTGGCAAATGAAACAAAACAGTGCAACGGGACTTTTCAAATTCTCTCAAGAAGTCTGCGTGAGGACTTAGTAAAGCCCCACATCTTTACTGAGATACTCGAAGGGTTGGGGTTGGGGGGTATATCATTTTTCACGTCTCATTTCTATTATCATTCATCATCATTATCAGGAAGGAAATATTGTTTATTTATGTATCACTTGTAAGAAAAATTACTTTGACACTGGCTAAATGTGCTAATCGCACGAAGCCATCAAGTAAAAGAAAAAAGAAAAAAAGATACTTAACAAAAAGCGATAGTTGTGTTCTCCTTCTTATTGATAAAAAAATAACAATGAAGGATCGTAGGAGTATAATACATGTAATGGGTACGTTTTTTGCGTACATAACGGGAGTGATTAGTCATTGTGGTCATTGACTTGGCAAGTAAAGTAATAGTATTACCACTTGTGAAACTGATGTATGAGCAATAGTGACTAGTGAACAACACGGCTTGTATGAGCAATAGCAATAGTAAACTTTGTCAGGGGGTGAGTTGTATGGACAATTTCGCAGAAAACTTCCATGTGTCACTTCTGATATCACTACATAGTATAAAACAAAGTCGCTTCCCGCTGTCCCTATATATGTATGTATGTATGCTTAGATCTTTAAAACTACGCAACGGATTTTGATGCGGTTTTTTTTAATAGATAAAGTGATTCAAGAGGAAGGTTTATATTTATAAATACATGCATAATATAGTAGAGAAACACTGATAATTTTAGAGGTTTTACATTTTTTGCGCATACATTGCAAACGCTCTGGCTGAACCCTACAAGATAGATCAAAATAATGTACTATAGTATTGTACACATTAAAAAGGTCTACAAAAAAGTCCGCGATGGTATATGTCTATCTCTTAGGGATAGCCCACAATAATAATTTTTTATCCTTTACTTTTTACGAGAAATAATGGCTTATTTACGAAGCGACTTTAAGCAATACAGCATTAATCCTAATCCAATTAAGTACCTTAAATACATTGTGCATTTAATATAGATTAATATGGCCCTTAACAGCATGTAATTCAAATGAATATTTTCGTAGATATTACAGATTTAAAATGCAGGGACATAGCGGTTGCGTGTATCAACATTGCACCCGTGCGAAGCCGGGGCGGATGGCTAGTTATAGATAATGCATGTGTTAAAAGTCACGAGACACACAGATAAAAAATAAAACAGCTGTCAAAAGTAAAACAAAACAATTCGCAAATTTGAAAAGAGCTTGATGCTGTCTGTAAATTAATACGGATTAATTGGTAAATTAATCATCAATTTTGAGTAAATTCGTGTGTGACTTCGAAGTCAGTTTAGCATAATCAAAGTAGGGCTCCGAGGTGGAATAGATGACGTCAGTGATGAGTTGCAGCCGACCGCCTGATGTGCGAGCATCTTGGAACCCTTGTCGGCTCTTACGACATGCAGGGGAAGTTAAGCAGCTGATGCTTATTTTTCGGTAATATCATGATCATCATCATCAGCTCATTTTTATGTCCCCACTGCTGGAGCACGAGTCTTCCCTATGGATGGATAGGGAGAATAGGCCATAAACCACCACGCGGACCCACTGCGGGTTGGTGGTTGTTAACGACTGCTAATGCAGCCGGGACTAACGGCTTTACGTGCCTTCCGAAGCACGGAGGAGCTCGAAATGCTACATTTTTGGTCACCCATCCGATGACCGGCCTTTGCAAAAGTTGCTTAACCTCAGCACTCGCAGACCGGGCGCGTTAACCACTGCGCCATCGAGCTCCTCATTTCATGATATTCTAAGATTATTAATCGCGTTTGTTACTACATCACCAAACAATGATCCTGTGCTTTATGACTCAGCTTATTGTCATTGTGGCGATACGCAGAACGCCACAAGGGTCAGGGAGGGACTTATCAGTATTTTATTTCTGTATTTGACAAAGGTCACGCTCGTCCTTTATCACTACTCATGTCTGCAAGATTCTTTTGTTAAACATTTATGTATAATTTAGTTCTAAATATGATCCCATGCTGGTTTGGGACGTAAAGAATGTATCAGATGCCCAACTTCCCCCGTGCGTGATGTAAGGGCCGACGCGACAAGGGTTCCAAGATGCTCGCACATCAGGCGGTCGGCTGCAACCCATCACTGACGTCATCTATTCCACCTCGGAGCTCTACGTTGATTATGCTACATGTAGCGTCGGATCACTAACGGAGAGTTTACTCAAAATTGGTTAGATGCTGATACTCTGGACACCCATTTTGGTAAGAAAGGGCGTAAGAGTATGAAGGTATGGTGAATTGGTGATGTCAATACTAAACCAGTTATTCAGAAACGTTAATTATTACCTAGCACTCCGGATGTTAACAATTACCTTTGTGTATCGTGATCTCTACGTCCAGATATTTTGGCGCATTAAACGGTCGGTATAACACGACTGAGGAATTTCTATTGCGCTCATTAAGATAACGCTTGTCGACGGTGCCAACTGGCGTGGTTTGTCATTGTATTGTATGAAAGTGCTTCTTGATTGTGATTAATTGTGATTATATTAGGTCCGCCATTTGCTGTATTTTTGCAATAAAGAATAAATAAAAAATATATTGTAAAAATATATATTCAGCTCGATAGCGCTGTGATTGTGATTGCTGATATTAATAAAGGTCAGTCATTGGATGGGTGGCCAAAAAATATATTGAATTAGGTATATAATATGAAGTGGAGTTGGGCGGGACACTTGGCCAGACGAAGTGACGATAGGTGGACCAGAAAGCTGACTGAGTGGTGGCCGAGGGACGGTTATAGAAAAAGGGGACGTCCACCGGCGAGATGGGTCGACGATATAACCAAGGCCGTGGGTTGAATTAAAACATTTTTCTTAATTTACATACAAAAGACGCTTTTGTTAAACACAAACTTAGCTTGATGACCAGTTCGCATAATGATGTTGCAATTGCAAGTTGCAATATACAGAAATATAACGAAAGCCATGATTCAGCATGATTCAATCGCAACTACTCTTGCACCACCAATTGTTTATAAAAAAAACCCATCCTTTGTCCTCAGTCACAATTAGAGTTGCCAACCGTACTTTAAAATAACGTATCCTACGTAATTTTCCATCCCCACACTTTATTATTTTTAATAAAAATAAAGTATGGAAAATACTTTATTTCCGACTAATGCGTGCGTTTGAACGCAATATTCCTGTTGACTTAATTGCTGAATGATACTCAGACTCAGGTGAAGTGAAACGAAACGAAACGCAACGCTTAAATAAATAATTTGGAAAATACATTATTTTTTCTTCAAGCCCTTTTTTTATACTATAGTAGTAGATAATAATAGTGGTAGTAGTAGTAGTAGGTCCGTAAAAGTTGTTTCATTTCAATGTGTAGTGTTCGCGTAAACTTTAGAAAACAATATAAGAGAAGAGTTAAGATTTTGCCATACAAATTCTCGTTTTTGTTAACGTGATCCAATGTCGAATGAAACTCGCACTAGGCAACCCTGCTTTACCACAAAACCACAGTATTACCATTTCATACAGTAGGGCATCGCCTTTGACGTGGGGCGATGCCGCCGCCCGCGTAGGTATCTACGCAATCGTTCGCCGATATGCAATGGTTGTCACAAAATTCGGAATCAAATAATCGTTAATATTTTTATAACATAATAATTTATTATCAAGAATAAACTATATACATATTTTCAAATGTTGCACTGCTAAATTAACGTGAAGGTTTATTTTTAGATTTCAATTTTAAATTATCAAAACAATATATTGAATTCGCATTCGGATTGCTTAAAAAATGAAAAAAAAGAAACAAGTCAAAATAAGCTAAATCTTAAATATAAACCCTAAAAAATAGGTGAATATAAAACCTCCTCTTTTTCTGTTGGTTTAAATAAATCATAACAGTTGGATATTAGACAAATACCTACTCCTTCTGTGTCCGACGTCCCAACTACTCCAATAAGTTGTAAACATAATGATTACACTTTGCGCAAGAGCTTGCGCCGTAAAGAATACATATACTTACCTACACTAGAAAAACCCGCTAGGTTGGAGTAGAGTTACGAAGTAACTATTTAGTAAGGAGAGCCCGTTGTGCAACTGTGATACAGATGCTATCGATACCATCTTACATCTAATAACAGAATGCCCAATAAACACCAAGGCGAAACAAAAACTAGAGCAAAAGATAGATAGTCTCGTTAACGAAAATTCGATTCAATTTATAATTGAGAATAAAAAACACAGAAATAGCCTAATAAAATATATGGAGGCTGTTGTAGATATACGAAATAAAAACCAGTGAAAATTGTAGTGTTTGTGATGATTTGATGAATTAGAATTTGATATTTGTAATTGTATTAGTTAATAGTTATGGTTGTAAAACGTTCATTATTAATCAATGAGAAGTTGGCAAAATAAATTAAAGAAAAAGAAAACTATTTAGTCATCTAAATCTATGAAATTTTAAATTCTTGTTGTGTTTCGACGTCGACTTACAACCGTATACAGAACAACGTGTATGCACCATTATATTCAATAGGAATCACTAAATAAAGGTATAATAAGGTAAATTCAAAAAACGTTTAAAATACGCAGTACGCGCACGTGGCTGCACTTCACGGTAGCTACCACAAACTGCGCTTATTTGTGGTACACTCGCCGCAGCGCCCGCTTCCCCTCGGGTTCCCCTCCCTTGCTCTGCGAAAGTACCTTCGATGCGCAACTGTTGCTTGCTAAACTGTGACAAAACGATGGCTAAAATTAAGACAATGCCAAAACAGATGCTATCACTTTTTAGAGTATACTATTAGACAGAGACACAATATTATAAACACTGCCATTGTTGTACTTTACTTAACGACCTCCTTGGTCGAGTGGTTTGTACACCGGTTTTCATGATGTCGCCATCTCCGAGGTCCCGGGTTCGATCCCCGGTCGGGTCAATTTAGAAATTATTGTTTTTCTAAATTGTCTCGGGTCTGGGTGTTTTCTATGTATAATAAGTATGTATTTAAGTATTTCAAGATGTTTATCCAAGGTCATGTAACCATTTAACGAGTTTCATAACGAAGCCAGAGTGAACGAGAGTGCGGCAACTTCATACAAGCGCTTTGAAACGCACGCACACAAGCTCGTAGATAACCTACATTAGCACACGGAAAAAAACAAGGGAAAGGAGTACGCAATGACGCGGAGTGTCCCCGCAAACGCGGATCAGGCAGCGTATGTTGCTGTAGTAACGGAGAAAGAACAACTATGTCGCTGAGCGCTGCCGATCAGTATACACGTATTTTTCTTGGTTTAGGTGTCGCGATTGCGAGTTTTTTTTGCATAAAGGTGGGTGCCTATTGAAAATGTCTGAAAAAAAACGTGTTGTGTATGAGGATGTCTCAACACACACAACCATAATCCCAGTTTGTCCTTTTTTACTTTGCCGACAGATATAACAAGGTAAGTTTACAATATAAAAGACACCCAAATTCACACAATAATAAATTAACTAGGTATGTGTGACTCACTCAACCCTAGCTGGTAGGTACAGCTCGCTACGTCGATTCAAGGTCACGGCACTGTTGCCGCACTCTCGTTCACTCTGACGAAGCTTCTCTTGGGCTAGGGTTCCAAGATGCTCGCACAACGCAAAACAAAAATTTAAAAAATCAGGCGATCGGCTAGCAAAACCCATCACTGATACCGCCTCGGCTTTACTTTACTATCCTAAAGATCACTAAATATGGCGAGTTTACTCCAAATTGGTGAATTCGATGCTCTGTCTACCCCGTTTTGGGAGCAGGACGTAAGAGTAATAACGAAATATTATTTTATTTTATTTAGAAACAAACGTTCGTAAGGCATTTAAGCATATTTATCGAAAAAATATTTATACTTTTCAATTTTTAAATTTAATTTAGTTACCTACATAACTTTTCACAATTTTATTTCCTTTTATAGACAGCTTATAGAGGAGCAATTCCAATTGAGCAAAAAACAAAGTAAGGCTAAAGATTTGTGATCATTAACTCCCATTCTAATAAAACAATTATATTATTTATAATGAAATAAACAAAAAAAATTTTTTTTTTTACGCAATCGATTTCGGAAACCTATAATCGCCTTACTGTATTGAATGATGACATCAAGTTGCCCAACTTTTGTAGAATCACCCTTAAAATATGTATGTATGTATGTATACTGTATGTTATAGATCTGATAGACGCAATACATAATGATAGTGCATCGAAACTGATTTTACCTGGCGCCGATCCAAGAACGCTGTATACAGCATATGCCTCTAGTGTTTGTTTGAAGAGACAATGGATATGACTGCCACGTCTTTCACTGTGCATACTCATAGCATGATCAATCTAATATACGTGGAGATATAGTCGCGACCTTTAACCTTTTCACCGCCCAACTATCCTGCACGCGATATCCCGCTGTACGCCAACGTATAAATGTATTTTAATAAAGTAGGTACAAAGAAGAACTTCTATAGAAGTGCTGGCGTGGACGGCACGAAAACCTCGAACTTCTTTAGAAGTTGTTGGCGGTAAAAAGGTTAAGAACAAGCACCACTATTTTAATTACTATTTTACCTATATATTCGCTACTTCGAGTGTACAAAATTTGTATTACATTACATGATTGTAATTTGGTTGAAAAGATGGAAAAAATGAAAAGAAAAGAAAAAAAAATTCAAAACTAGCTTTTATTACTTACTTACTCGTTAATAAAAGAAAGAACTAAAAAGTTACAAATAAAATTTAACCTGATAATATGAAAATCTTTGCGTTTTTGTTACAGACCCAATTTCTTATAAATAAAAACGTGTTACATTGTGATTGCAAAAGAAAAATAATGAAGGTGTAATATGCTAAATGTTCTTTATTGTTCCATCAAAATGTAACACAATCATAAACACACACACATCAATCCGTGCGGAGACGGAGAAAGAATACTATTCTCCGCCCCTCTCCTCCGGTGGGTGTCGTAAGAGGCGACTAACGGATTTTCGAGCTTCCATATGCTCCACTGCGTGGTAGGGCTTGCCCGTCTGGTTAGTGACCACCGTACGCATGGTGTAAAACCCGTCAAGTGACCGCTTGTCGGTCGCGTTTCGGGATCAGCCAGCGTATAACCAGAGCTCGAGTGGATGTTACTGCGATGCACTTGGTCTGTGGAGGCTTCCGTCAAACCAGTGCCAGGAGGACTTCGTTAACCCGCCGACCAGGGAGACCCGTAGAAACGGCTGTCCCGCTGGCCGCCCGTGGCACAATACAGGGGCCCAAGCGAGCCTAACCAGCTCGTGAGGCTGCCTCACCATGCCACGCATAATCTCGGGGTGGTCCGTCGTGCCGGTTGGTGACCGGAAGGTGGGGTCCCGGCGGCCATTCCCGGGGGGGTTCGGGGGCCCTTCCGTTCGGCGGGTTAATTATACTCTTCTGTAGGCAGATCCCTGGTGAAACAGGCCGCTGCTTTTTGACTATTTGCATCGCGGTAGCATTTCCTCGATTCACGCCTCCCTCCTTTTCTCCACCATGACAGCGCCTCACAATAAAACTGGTCCTACAGCGGTGCACACCCCCACCACAACTATACCGTTTGAGGTCGAGTTCGCTAACATCCGCGGACTCCATGCAAACCTCAATGCCGTCCACCACCATCTTGAGACGGCACGGCCAGCAATGTTGTTTTTGACGGAGACGCAAATAATCTGTCCGGCCGACACCAGCTACCTGCACTATCCGGGCTTTGTGCTTGAAGAATCCTTCAAAGCCAAAGCCGGAGTTTGCTTGTTCGTTCGGACGGATGTTTGCTGTCGCCGTCTGCGCTGTCTGGAGGACCCTTCCTTTTCCCTCCTTGTGGTACACGTCGACTTGGACTCACATAGCCGTGTCTACGTCTGCGTCTACCGATCCCATAATGGCGACATGGAGACAACTCGACTTTTGGACCATCTTAGTCGGGTAGCAGATGATGCGCAGGAGCGGTTTCCATCGGCGGAATTGGTGTTTTTGGGGGACTTCAATGCTCACCACGAGTTGTGGTTAAGTTCCTCCAAAACTGACCATGCTGGTAGAACTGCCCATGCTTTCGCTCTCACGCACGACCTGACTCAACTGGTGAACCAGCCCACCAGGATCCCAGACGTAGTCGGTCACGCGCCCTCTTTGTTGGACCTTCTGCTGACTAGTCGCCCAGCTGGCTACCGAGTGGAGGTTCGAGCTCCTTTGGGATCTTCGGATCACTGCTTGGTATCCAGTAAAGTGCCTCTGGCTCCGCTACCGCTTTCAGCGGTATCGAAACGCCAGATTTGGCACTACTCGTCGGCAGATTGGGATGGTATGCGGGACTATTTCGCATCCGTTCCTTGGGGGCAGCGCTGCTTCAGTGGGAAGGACCCGACAGCTAGTGCGATTGCAGTTGCTGATGAGATAGTTTTAGGGATGGAATACTATATTCCGCACTCCTATCTCATCAGCAAAGGCAGGCGCAACCGTTGGTTCAACCGCGAGTGTGCCAACGCTGCTGATAACAAGCAGGCGGCATACCGCGCTTGGATCAGGGGTAAAGCTCTTGGGGATCCCGAAAACCGCTCGCTGAAAGCAGCCTATAATAATGCCACCAAGTCCTGCAAAAGAGCTTACATTAGAGCGGATGCCCAGCGCGTTGCACGAGTCGGCCAAGAACTACTGACGCATCCTACGGGCAGCCGTAGCTACTGGCGTCTGGCCAAAGCCGTGCAATCGAACTTCTGCCAACCCTCGCTGCCACCATTGAGATGTCCTGATGGAACTTTAGCTCACAAGCCGCAGGAGAAAGTCGATCTCCTGGCCAAACTCTTTGCGGCTAACTCCCGAGTCGATGACTGCAATGCACAGCCACCTACAATTTCTCACTGTGGCCACACAATGCCCGATTTTAAAATCAGGCAGCGTGACGTCCGTGCGGAGCTGCAGTCAATCGATGTCCGGAAAGCTAATGGTCCTGATGGCATCCCTCCAATAGTCCTAAAAATGTGTGCAGCGGAGTTGTCCCCCGTGTTAACGCGCCTTTACCGTCTCTCGCTCTCTTCAGGTTGTGTGCCGGAATCTTGGAGAGAAGCTAATGTGCAACCGGTCCCCAAAAAAGGAGATCGGTCAGATCCATCGAATTACCGCCCCATAGCCGTAACTTCAGTTTTGTGCAAAGTAATGGAGCGCATTTTAAATAAACAACTTGTCCACTACCTAGAAGAACACTCCATAATTCACGATCGCCAATACGGGTTTCGGCCGAAACGGTCAACGGGTGATCTTCTAGCGTACGTTGCACATCTTTGGGGTGAGGCTATTGACAAGCGTGGTGAGTCGGTGGCTGTTAGCCTTGACATAGCCAAGGCTTTTGATCGGGTCTGGCACAAAGCTCTTCTCTCCAAGCTCCCGGCATACGGTCTGCCTGCTCAGTTCTGCAACTGGGTCGCTGGCTTCCTGCATAAGCGCAAAATTCGTGTTATATCTGATGGATGCGCTTCGCGACTCATGTCAGTGAACGCTGGTGTCCCTCAGGGGTTCGTTCTATCCCCCACGCTGTTCCTTCTGCATATCAATGATATGCTTCCACCTGGAAATATTCATTGCTATGCAGATGATAGTACGGTCCATGGAGGATATAACGGTCACCCAGCGGCTGGGCGGGTCGAAACCGAAGTGAATCGAGTTAATCTTGTCATTGAGCTCAATCGGGTATTGGACCTCATATCTAATTGGGGCACCAATAATCTGGTTGAGTTCAATGCCAAGAAAACACAGGTGTGCGCGTTCACGGCAAAAAAGTCACCATTCCTTCCCCTTCCATCTCTTCAGGGTACATCTCTACGCCTGCAGAGCAGTATCAACATGCTCGGTATGACGATACGCTGCGATCTGAACCAAAGGGACTACATCGAAGCCGTGATCAAAACAGCCTCACGAAAACTCGGAATTCTGAACAGAGTGCGGCGATTCTTTACGCCGGACCAGTTGTGCCTTTTGTACAAGACACAGGTACGGTCTTGCGTGGAGTATTGCTCGCACATCTGGGACGGTTCCGCTAAGTACCTTCTCGATGCCTTGGACAGATTGCAGCGTCGCGCTGAACGCATTATCGGCAATGCAGAAGTGGTAAATACTCTCGAATCTCTGCAATTGCGTAGAGACGTTGCGTCACTCAGCGTGTTTTACCGCTTATACCATGGCGAGTGCTCTGAAGAGCTCTTTGACCTCATCCCACCTTCTCCCTTTCTTCATAGGAGTACACGTGCTGCTCTTCGGAGTCACCGTTTCACTGTCTCAAGTATCCCATCACGCACAAAGAAATTTAGTGACTCGTTTCTTTGTCGCACCTCCAAAAGATGGAATAGTCTACCAGCACACGTTTTCCCTCCTTCCTATGATATGGGGTCCTTCAAGAGAGGCGTGAAGAAGCACCTTGTGGGCCGGCAGAGTGAAGTTAACTGATGCTACGTTTGTTTCCACGCTGCACCAGTTGTCTTCGCGTCTGGACTTCATTTCCATTTAACATCAGGTGGGATGGAGTCATTTGCCGAGCTAAGTATAAAAAAAAAAAAAAAAAAAAAACACGCTTTTATTTATAAAAAAATTGGGTATGTGATAAAAACGCAAAGTATTTCTTATTATCAGGTTTAAATTATTTTTTACTTTTTAGTTCTTTTTTTAATAACAAGTAGGTAATAAAAGCTTGTTTTTAAAAAGTTCTTTTTTTCTTTTAATTTTATTTTTAACTTTTTAGTAGGTATTTTTGATGCTAGATTGACTACGGCGGCGTAGTTCGTAGCGCGTAGCAGTGTTTTTCCGTTATGTAGCCCGTAGTACAGACCAACGCTGACAATGTGTTGTTTTGAGCACATAAAGCTGTATGTACCTATTTTATATTTTAATAACTTTACATATCAGTTAGTTATGTAATTACTGGTTAGTTGTTTGTAACATTTCTCATTCAGACCCGAGCAGTGGAATCTGTGAGTTGTACTCTCAGTGCAACCAGAAGTAAGCAAGCTCCGGTAACCTATCTGGATATTAGGCAGTGGACTATATCTGTCCATGTGGCAACTAACTCGAAACACTAGTCTTAAAAGTACCGGATGAAGGATGCGTACCGGCGCGTTCCGGTTTGGCGTTATGATCTGACGTAGATGGTCCCTTGTGCTTGCGCAAGGATGTTTGACAATTAACTTTATAACCGTAAGGTTGGTATCAGTATAAACATTAAAGTCGTGTGTAGCGATTTCCATCCTTAGTTTGTTACAAAAATGTGTTAGATAGTAATAATATGTAGTAATTCTAGAAGTCCCCATTTCTTTCCAAAAATTCTTGAACTAGAAACTTATCTTTAGATTATCATATCAGTTAAGATTATTAATTAAGTATACTTAACGTCATTCCACAGTATTTGTACAGTCAAAGTATTGGTTATCTCTTAAGTGCTTCCGGTCATTGAGTAGGGACTTTCTTTATTTAAACATAAAGATAATACCTATATGTTGCACAACAAATAACTCCACTCCACCTGATGTTAAGTGGAAATGGACTCCAGACACAAAGACAACTGGTGCAGCTCGAAAGCAACGCAGCATCAGTCACCCTCACCCTGCCGGCCCACAATGTGCCTTCACGCCTCGTTTGAAAACCCCATGTCATAGGAAGAAGGGAAAAGTGTGCTGGTAGACTATTCCATCCTTTTGAAGTGCGACAAAGAAACGAGTCATCAAATTTCTTTTGTAAACACATAATTATTAGTTCCATTCGAGCCACAAAGACCCCAAAGTTCTAAGTTCAATGTTAGCTGGATTAGGTACATATTAATGAGCTCAATCTGCTTGATTATCGAGTGGATATGACTGATATCCACCATCTTAAATCGCAGCAATAAGTACAGTCTCCAACAGCTCATACTGCAATGAGAAATACAAGGCCAGAGAAGAGCAGGCCGTAAAAAGGTGCAATGGCTACAGAACTTCGCTGAGTGGTACAATCTTAGTACTTCAGAACTTTTCTAAGCCACACCACCAAGAGCCTAAGAGGACATATGATAATAGCCGAATTCTGATAGAGCTAGATCGGAGATGGCACATGAGGAAGAACATTTTATGTCTAAGTAACCAGTACCTAAGTAGTTGAAAATTCTGGGTGCATGACACTTGCGTTTTTAGTCTTATCATCAAAAACCATCAAGTGAGATGAATATCAAGCTATCCTGTAAGCACTATACCAACTACGATACATTGCTATGGATCATCTCATCAACCAATACATAACACTGTAATTTAAATTCGGGTGGGATGATTGAACTAGTATAATGAGTTTTAATTAAAACCTCTTTCAGGCACCAGTTAACGCAAGACACTATCATTATTTAAATAAAACAACTTTTACGGATCTACTTGTGTCTATTTTACACATTGATTTATATTATTTTATCCTGATGTTTCGAACCTTTTGCAGGATTCATGGTCACAAGAAGAATGGAGTAGATCCGTTAAAGTTGTTTTATTTAAATGTGTAGTGTTTGAGTAAACTTTGCAAAACATTTATAATTTTAACTTCTATTTGTTAAAGCCTGAAATCTGTATAGTTTCTGTACCTATTTCTAGCCTACATGAGAAAGAGACAAATATTAAAGTTATCCTGTAGTAGTATAAAAAGAAGGTTGACAACACATATTCCACTAACCGTTTTAGGCGGTTGATCCTTTCTCTGCAGTTTCTTTGCATCCGTCAGAAGAACTCCATTAGACCTGGTCTCAATGTCCATATGTTGCACTTGATCACTCAAATCCGAGATCTCCTGGCTCGCGATATCACACACTTTCCTGACAGCACAATCCACTTCGTCTACCGTCTTATCCTCATACAGACTGCCATCAGTCAGGTCACTTAATGTCCTCGACAGAGTATGGCAAATTTTCTTTGCAAGACCATTTTCATTATCACTTAAATCGGACTCAGAATCAATGTATTCACTACCAGAGTCATCGGAACCACCAAAAACATCGTTTGACGTGTAACAATTGTCCAGTGTCTCTTCAAACACAATGAATGAGTCTTCTGAATCGCAATCTGAGGCATGTCTAACTCTTTTCTCTTTAACATGGTCTTTGAAAACGATTTGGAAAGAGTCCTCACTCTCAGTGGTTGATGCAGTACGAAACCGACCAGATACTTCATCAAAATATTCTACGGAACTATTTGTTGTATCAATGACCTTTTCCAATGAATTATTAGACTCCGACAATCTATCCAAAGAGTTGATAGATGGTGAATTCTCAACACTGGATAGCTCTACATTGTTGATCTCTTGCGCGAACAACAGGTCATCTTGAATACTCTTTCTTAGTTTACCCTTCTTACGCTTGTCTGTTGTACGACAAGGATTCTTGTAGCGTTTGTTTTTCGTTTTATCATTTAGTTTTGGAGGTTTATGATGGATATCGATACTCTTTGCCACTGTTTCTGGTGTAGAATCAGGTGAGGTGTTCTCTGTTGTATTTTTTTTACGTTTCTCCTGTAGTAACGCCTTCAATTTTGACAATTTGTCTTCACATGATGACACTAGTTCCTCTCTTGATGACTTTTCTAGCTCTTTACCTTCACAAACATTTTGTTCTACAGTCTTTGAGTCTACCATGTGATTCACCATTTTGTTTTCAGTTTCACATTTCACATTTTCACATTCAACTTCCACTTCTGGCAATGTTTTGACAATATCTGTATTTTCTAGTACCATTTTCTCAGTCTTAACTTTAGGTGATGACGTTTGTAGCAAATCCTCCTTGTGAATTTCAAACGGACTGTAGTATTCAATGAATTTGCTATTGGCAATGCTAATGAAGTCTTCCGGGGCAAATGCATCTTCAAAACTCTCTTCTACTGAGCCGGGTTCAACAAAAACCTTTTTGGGCCGTCTAGGACGCAATTTAGGTGTCTGAATAGGCTTTGTGGTCAACAGGAAGCGTACCTTATTCAGTTTGTCTTCACATTGCGCCGCCGCCGTTTTACAATCGACATTCATGTCTGATTTTGAATTTGAATGGGCAGTCAACACAGATTTATTTTGAACCTCACCGTTGGAGCTGTGCCAAGCCTGTGGCGGCCCCTGTAGGCTATTGTCGAAACAATCGTAGTACTGAGCATGAGCAGGCGACTTCGGACGCAACTGAGCGACCGCACCAGAAATTACGCTCAAAACTCCGGAAAAAAAGTTTGAAATACCTGCAAACGATGACATGTGCTTGCTGTCTGTTTCTGTATTCTCCATGATCGGTGGCTCAGCGTCTACAGTTGCCATGTTCAACAAGTTTTTATCACGTTTTGTTGGTTTTTTCTCTTCGGATGTTATGATTGTATCCGCCAAATTCTTCTTTAAAGCGTCTGGATGTAAATGGAGGCTGTTCAGTAAGTCTTCGCCGAAGGAGTGCTTCATCTCCTTCTTCTGAAGCGCGTCTGTATAATAACTCTCGATGTTGTATTGCCTCGGGTCGAGCATGTTGATGTTTTTGTTACGCCAATCTTTACCAACTGAATGCATTTTAACACTACTTAGTTCAAGTCTAGAGGATGCTAAGCCATTATCACTCACGCACACATTGTGGCGTCACTAATATCACACTGAAAATTATCAGGAAAAGGCTTGTGAGCCTGTCCACACCACTTTTGGGTACACTTGAAGGTTTTATTCTGGAAATCCCAATCACCAGAGTCTATAAACACTTTTCTCCGCGCGTTATTCACTGTGTCACAGTTACTGTCGCACACGAACGCAGGCAAACTTGAAAATTTGTTGATTACAGAACTTCGAACGTTGTTGAGATCCATTGTAGCATTAATTACAGAAATACACGTCGTTACAGTTCAGCCATTTTGTAGTAAAAAGAAAAATAATCGTAAAATCAACTTCGTAGATAAACAAAGGCATAGTGATGTGCGTCGATTATCTACCAACCATCCAAATAATCAATTGAAACTTTCAATTAAAATAATAGCTTATTTTATGAATTGATTAAAAACCGGAAATGCGGGAATGACCTCTGACTAAATTATTAATACTTTTTTGTACTGTTCATTGTACAATTTCAGTGGCGTTCATTGTACAAACTCATGAAACAATTTGAATGGTGAGGCTTGAAACAACTATGCAATGCTGATATAGAAGGATATCGAGTAAACGTCTCTTGAGTCTGGAGTCTGGACTGAACTTTGGTGTAATAATTCTACTTCTTCTAGGTATTTAACATAGCAAAATCTCATACGTAAGCATTTTGTACGTTTTGTACGAGTCTCTGCATTTTTTATTATATAAATAAGGATTGTGTACTACGTCTCTATAATTAAAATGCGACAATACCAGATCATTACACAACTAGCATTACTAAGGAAAGTAATCTTTGGTTTCTAAATAAATAAAAATAAATTAAGCTACATTATTTGTTTTTATTTTAAATTGTTTTATTCTTTCAAGTACCACATTGCTAAAATTCAAATTATATGAAATTTTATAAAAATATAAGTACTATAAGTACTTATTCCTTAAAAGATTAGTACCTATGTATTTTTAAAATATCTTTTTAATAGATATATTCATGCTGTATTGTTGTAAATGTAAACTCTTACCCTTGTGTGATTATATTTTACAATTTCTATCGATTGGTATTTAAATTAATAAAAGCACTTTTATTTACAGTACCATAATTTATTGCATTTCACAGTATGCATTTAATACAATTAACTTATTGAAACATTTCTAGTAAATAACACACCAAGGCAATATATAAAACATTATGTAAATTATATGCAAACAAACCGATTACAACCAAAAGACAATTAGCAATGATTTTTTCTCCACATGACAACTACTTCAAACTATTTAGATATGTTATTATTTCTTATGGAGACGTCGCCAGCCGAACGGACGATCCACCCGCGTTATTGCGGGCCACTTCATCCTTTTCCCCGTTCTCCCTTTTAAGGGAGTTAAGGTTCATCCAGCTTTCACGGCGCCCCGTCGAATCTTTTGGTCTCTTTAGTGAATCTTGCTATCTGTTCCACCTTCAGATCCTTTAGGTCCTCTATGTGTAGTCTATCCGACCCCCAGAGCTCCCATCTTGCCAGCGAGTACATAGGGCACTCGGCTAGTAGGTGGAGGCTGGTCTCCTCGCTTTCCATGCACTCCGGGCATATGGGGTCGGTTTTCATTCCTATCACTGTCATATGTCTGTTCAGTCGACAGTGTCCTGTTATGACTTCGATGACTAGCCTCATGTTCTCTCTGGAGAGTCCCATTAGTTTGCTAGTCTTTTTCTTATCCATTCCCTTGATGAAGATCTTCGACTGTCTCATACCATTCGAGGACCTCCATCTTCTGTTGGTTTCTGATGTAATACTGTGACTGATTACTCCCTTGGTGATGTTGTGCGCTATTGGCAGCCGAGGTTCCGGCCCCACCAAGTTTTCCTCTGCTCCCTTTCTGGCTAGTTTGTCAGCCTGTTCGTTTCCCGTGTTTCCCTCGTGTCCGGGAACCCACGCTATCGTCAGGTCCGTTCTCTCGGCCAGCCTTTTAATTGATTCCTTGCATTCTCTGACGATTGCTGATGTCGTCTCTTCTTTGCCTAGTGCCTTCAGCGCCGCTTGGCTGTCGCTGTAGATAGCCATCTTTCCTGTAATAGTAAGGTGTTCAGCTATCTCAGCGCATGCCATTATTGCGTATATTTCCGCCTGGAAGACACTAGCGAACCTTCCTAACGGTATCGACTTGTCTATCTCCGTCCCGTCTGCACATTTAATGTGCACACCAGATCCAGAGATAGATATGTTCCATACATATATTATTTTTAACTCAATTAAATTCCAACCAGTAATAAACCATAGACATAAAATTCTATCAAATTTATATTTCAACATCCCCTCTGAATTTTATGTTTAATACAGTTAAAATAATAGCTCTTATAACTCCCATCAACTCTTTTAAAACCCAATTTATCTAAACCACCCAATACTAATCCAACTTTACAATTTATATAATAGTTATTAACCTCAAATCTCAACTAACTTTACCAATCCAACACAAAATTAACTACATCATAAATAACACCACTAAAAATCACAATCAACTCCATCATTAATAACTCCATCTCCAATTCTATCACCAATAACTTCCAATGACTCCATCGACAATAATTCTTCCTATTCCTTTATCCGAAATACTCCGTCACCAATGACCAATTATCTTCATCAATTTCCAACCAGCTTCATTACAATAAAATCTCCAACACCAAACTATAATATCTCCATCATCATCAATACTCATCATCATCAATCTTCTACACAAATCATCAACATCTGCAATGCTATCTTCAAAATTCTCAGCATTATCAACACCATTTTCAAAAATCTTTTCATCACCAGCTCCAATCTCCAACACCATCAGCTCCAATCTCCAACACCATCAATACCAATCTCCAACATCATCAGCTCCAATTTTCCAACATACTCTCTCCTTCTTTATTTTTAAATTACGATACACATCACAATCATTGGTCTTATGAGAAATAGTAGTATACAAGTTAGACTTACAAACTGATTGCGTAGTGACTTTTAAAAGAGCACAATTATGGCCTAAACTGAATATAAATTTATAAGAGTAGTTTTATAATAAAGCTGAATTTATGAATCGATTCGCAATGAACTAAAAATATCTTACTTAATTTCATTTGAACATTCAATTACATAGGTCAAGGTTTTGGGATTTTCCCTTTTTCTGATGCAATAGGTCTGTTTTCATAAAGTATAATAATACTACGGAAATAGAGAGACCTCTTGCGGGATTTTTTTACCAACCGATTTGAAACAGCGCCTCTACATATTTGCACCCGAAACTAATTTTATATATAGCTATAGCTGCTTTTGAATATGTAGGTAGGTACTAACTGTTTTGTTCTAGTAAACACTAAATTGTAACATTGTTATTTTATAATGATTGGTTATTGATTTCATTACAAATTAATAACAATGTTACAATTTAAGTGTTAACTAGAACAAAACAATTCATTATTATTGGTAAGCAGAAAGCAGGATTTTGTTATAATAAAAAACACAATGATTACTACGAATTTATTACACATGTAATACAAATTTTACATACTGTTGGTACATAATGTAATGTAGCCTATTTTAAACATAATCTGTTTATCAGTTTCCATATTCAAGGGATGTGATTGTAGAACTAAGACATTTTTTTTTAATTAAGCGTAACTTTTGTTTAACGTATAACTAATGATTTCTTGAATATGGAAACTGGATATACATATAATTAGTTTGATGAATATTTTAGGTTATTCATAAATATACATATTAGGTGTTAAAAGTATGAAATTGCCGTATAGTATACAATTTTTTTAGGAAATTGCCACTTGTATACTTTCAAAGATTTTCTTATTTTATTAACAACCGCGAACATTAATGTTTCTATTGACTGTTAAAGTTACTATACATTATGAATACTTGGCTAACTAATGCCACAGGTATTTAGAAAAAAAAGTTAGTCTCAGCTAAGTTACAACGAAGAAAGTGGCAATATCCGCTTACAAAAAAAGCAGTCTCTTTTCAATATTAAAGAAATAAAAATAACATTCTCATTATTATTCTATCTCATACATTATTGAACATAATGGTCATGATTCGATATAATAATAAACAATTGAAGTATTTGTTGAATCATAAGTTATAGCTTTATAAGTTTAGTGTGTAACAAAAAATAGGCAATTTTATACTAAAACCTCTATTATTTTTAAGAGTTGCTGTGAGTCAAAATTGGCTGGCATTTTATGGAACGAAATACATTTTTGACTCAAACGAAATACATTTTGACTCAAAGCTATAGAGCTTACTAGTCTGTTCACATCCAAGAACACAACGATAACCAGGCATGGTGTCGATTTTGGTAACACAAAAGTCCAACAAAAACAACACAATATAAACTAAATAGCGTCCGTATCGCAGTCAAAGTGCACTCAACACTAGGACGGAGGAGAATGGATCTCAACTCAACGTCTACAGCAAAGAAAACACTTATTGTAGGCACAAAATTGATTGGAAAAACTGGGAAAACAAAAAGCGCATACGCAAGCGACAGTTACGACCAATATTGTGACATTTTGTTTTTAGTTTCACAAGTGTGGCGACTACATCAAGGCTATGTTGCTCTATCAAAATATGAATTAATTTCAATGAAACCAATTAAAATTTCATATATGCATATGTTTTCTGTTTAAAAATATTAATAAAAAACAATTATTTCATAACTTTTAAAGGCTATGTTGCTCTATCAAAATATGAATTAATTTCAATGAAACCAATTAAAATTTCATATATGCATATGTTTTCTGTTTAAAAATATTAATAAAAAACAATTATTTCATAACTTTTAAAATATTAAGAAATTATAAATTTACATCTTAGTAGCGACATCTATCGGGATTTGATTAAACTAAGTTAAGACAAAGTTTCGGGTGCATAAAACTAGATGGCCCTAGCTTCCTTGTTAAATTAGCAATGTTAGGGACTGTCATCCCCCTGTCTGTTTTCATTTGCATCAATGTAAAACACTATATTTTTTTTATCTTTATTTCATATTAAAAAGAGGAAAGCTTTGTATCAATACTAATATTATAAAGAAAAAAGCTTTGTATTTTTGTATGTTTGCAACGAATAAACTCAAAAACTACTGTACTGATTTAAAAAATTCTTTCACCATTAGAATGCTACGTTAGCGCTGGCTGAGTAACATACATACTTACTTTGTACTAACTATGGTGCGAGTGCGAAGCCGGGACGGGCAGCTACCTACCTTTTCTTTGTTTGTCAAGAGTTGTTAAGCCATAAAACTTTTACTTCTATACTAATAATATTTTATATTATTTAAAATACAAACAACAATAAATTATAATAATGAATAAGAAAAAAAACTGACATTAATCCAAATAAAATACGTTAAACTATAAGTACCCACCGTTCCCCCGACATGTGACAGACATCTCATTTCATGTCAGAAAAATAGCATTTGAACGAATTTAATAACCAACTATATCCTCGAATAAACTAACATTATGCTGTAATATATGCTAACTTTTTCTTTAAATTCAAAACAGTCACAGTGTATAATATACAAATCATATAATATAATATAATGGTAAGAGAAATCTTAATATAACGCCATGCAGAAAGTGTACAAACAAACACAGCGCCATCCATGAACAATTAACGGAACTAATGGTGGTTCTTGTAGATATTAAGTTTTATAATTATAACGCTAATAAATGTTATTAACAGACAGATTTTACAAATAATTTGATAAGAAACCTAAGTAACTAAAACTATTACGAAACTAAAGTATGGCGTCAACAAAATTCCTCCGTGTCGCTGTCGACTGGTAATGTAACTGTTTAATAAAATAAAACACTAAAATGTTTAAATAAATACAGAATTAAACCAAGTGCGTATGAAATTGGAGACAAATTAAAATAAATTCCATTTAAATGATTCATTTTAACGACTTTTATCAAGTTTAAAACATGCTATGTAGATACTAACCACAAACGTCTCTCTATCTAAGAGCCCTGTGAAGAGTACCTACTCTGCTCTGTGTCAGTGATCAAGTGGCTGCCTTGAAGCAGTAGAACAGTTTCGGGTTTGGAGTGTCTTGGTTGTTTGGTGTTTGGTTCGATCCTACCGAGAGCTTCTGATATTTTTCTAAATTCAAAGTTCTATTTATAAGTTTTCTGTTTAAATACAGGATAATTTTTTAACCAGTGCGCAAATTTTCTCGAGCGACTCAGAATCGATAAGTAAACAACTTTCTCATAGTAATATGGGTTGAAATATGTCAAAAATGAGACTCTTTCATACAAATCAGGCAAATGAAGTTTTTTTTTTTTTGGAGAGAGACTGCTTATTGCCGAGAGGCATTTTCAGCTTCACTGGGCTTGTTTTAGGGGCGGCGAGGTACGTAAAGGGTACCTCAAGCCGTGTTGAAACGAATCACCTTCGGAGGATTTCTAGAGGGGTACGGCATCGCACACTTAAAAGTGCGCGTCCCCGTGCCCTCCCAGAGTCTCCGAAGGGTTCGAATCGGATCGGGACAAATGAAGTGTTCGCTAAAGTACCTATGGGAAGTCCAAAAAATTTTGACATATTATTTCAACCCATGTTACAATGAGATAGTTGTTTACTTACCGATTCTGAGTCGCTCCAGAAAATTTGCGCACTGGTAAAATAATTATCCTGTATATTGTTTCAGCGCTTACCTCTATAATACTACCTAACAAATATGGAACATAGCTTTCAATATTTTTTTCTTTGAGAAGCGCATCTTTAACAGTGCTCATTTATTCTCTTTGACTGACACTGACAGATTGTTTTAACAGATCGGGAATGTTTCTCTTAAATGATCTAAGTCCGTACTAACATTCAAATTGAATTGAAAAGTAGTATTTAATTTAAAGTATTTTCGCCTTCATTCATAATTTTGATCCGGGATGAGCACGCCCAAATATAGAGAGTAACTTGAGAGTAGGTAGACAACAAACACTAAATTAATTTTAATATAGTAAATTGGGGTCGTTAAAGCTCCTTTCTAATAACATAACTTATTTGTGAAGTATTAGGTAAGTTACTGATATAATATGAATCGATAAACTATAGTAAAGTAATTTATTATCATCAATAATTTACGACTACGCAATCTATTACTTTTCCTTGTAGTCAGTCTTGCTTTGGACATAACAATAACTTAATTAGGTATCAACAATCTTTTTATAAACAAGGATTGTAATGCTGTTGTATATATTAATTTACAACACATCTACATAACGTAGGCGTGTGCTGGAGACTGGAGCTGGAGTAGAGACCGCGGCTCGGAGACGTAGTGTAGGACCTTTTGGCGAGGTGGAGCGATGGTGAGAGGCTGACAGCAGTAAAGCCTAACATCGACAATAGTAGGTAATATTTCAGATTCAGAAAAGACTACCCAAGCATTATTGGCACAAAATGTCAATCAATTATTTTAAAAAGTTTGTTTTGTGCCAAATAAACTTTTATTCATTCGTTTTTTTTATATTTTACGAGTAAACACTAGGCCTTTATCTCACCTGGTGTTAAGTGATGATAAGCTAGCTAAACTGTCAAGCAAGCACAACCATCAACCAAACTGAATACTCAAACATGTGCCCCCTGCTGGAAATCAAACCCGGGACCTCTGGGTCTAAGACCGCTGGCCTTAACCACTAGACCATAGATGCCGGTGAAATTCATTCAGTCATTTCACCCCTCAATGCCCAACCGATCATATATGATCAATGAACAACATTCCGTCAACGCCCGAGCGATCATATATGATATATATATATATAGTGCGGGGGGCATCTGAGGGGCCCTCAGATGCCCTGAGGGGCCTTCAGACCCTCATCGCTCGGGGGTTGACGGAATGTTTTTCACTGGTCATATATGATCGGTTGGGCGTTGAGAGGTTAATAATAATTTGTATAATAATAAATAATATTTGTATTTGTTATCATGTAACAGATCAGTGTGATGGGTTCGGAGCAGTCCTCGGTGCCACAGAAGAAGCAGGCTCAGAGACCACCGCCGGTGCGCAGGGGACACACAATCGCTGTGACAAACCAAGTAGTTGGTAAATGTTGGAATAGCTTTTCTGCAGTAATGTAAAATAAATAAAATAAAATAAGCCTTTATTTCTGACTATACTAAAAATACATTAAAAGCATTCTTAAATTATCTTATATCTCGCGTGGTTCCCGGTTCCCGTTTTTGTGAAATTATCGGGATAAAAAGTATCCTATGTGTTATTCCCGGTTATAAACTATATGTATGCTGAATTTCATCCAAATCCATTCAGTAGTTTTTACGTGAAAGAGTAACAAACATCGATATTTACAAACTTTCGTGTTTATAATATTAGTAGGATTATAAACTTATGTAGGTTTCATAAAAACTTTTCATATTTTTCAGTCAGTTTGCCTTATGGCAAAAGCCTCCCCTAGGGCTTTAGCTTATTCATTGAATACTGGATTCTGCCTGGTATGAGTACAGTGTCTTGGCCCTAAGCTAGTGTGCATGTTTAGTGTATTCTGTAATGTAAATGGGTAGTGGCATTTAGAGGATCGGGTGGGCTCGGTAAAGGGGGGGGGAACTCAATCCAGTTATTAAGACTCAATATGACCATTTTCAGCTATGGACTATTAAACAAGCCGGTAATTTTTTTGTGAATAAGCTTACATTATATATTGTAACTGTGTTGGTTTTAGAAGGAAGACGCAGCAATGACCCGTTGGCTAGTGGGAACAACTCCCCGGGTGCCAGCGTGTGTTCAGATACCGAGCTGCCATACATATCGTACACTGTGGACAGACCGATTGGAGGTAAAATCATCATCATCATCATCATCATCATCATCAGTTCATTTCATTGAGCTCTGCTGGGGCACGAGCCTTCTCTTTTAGTGGAAACACCATAGGTAGAATGGGCCATAGATCACTACATATACCCTGTGCGGTGCGGTGGATGTTAACAACTGCTAATGCAGTCGGACCAACGGAGAAGAGCTCGAGGTGATTAATTTTAAAAGCGCTACGAGATTCAGAAATTAAAATAAATAAACCTAACTTGCCCGCTGACCGCCTAACCGATCGCTTTTGACTACGCGTATAGTTTATGACGTCATCTTGCCACCTCGCACCGCCTATGAAAGCAATATCAAAAGCTAAAGGCTATAGCTTTCGATATTGCTTTCATAGGCGGCACGAAACGACAAGATGACGTCATAAACCACACACGCAGTTAAAGCGATCGGTTAGGCGGTCGGGCCCCAGAGTCCCCAGATTCTGCGAGGCTTTACATAACTCACATACGCATTCAACAGACTCCCCCAAGGCTTCGTCCCGGGCCCCGCGTCCTTCCGACAAGGAGTCTGTCTTGCAGTGTAAATAGTTGAATTGCTGTGAGAATCTTTCTCATACCATGGAGTTTCCAAAGTCCCCGAGATTTTACATAACTCACAAACAAACGTGTGGTCAAAAAAAATACGCTTGTAACAATCTTAGTATCACCCTGGAGCCCGGAGTCCCCAGATTCTCCGAAGTTTTACATAACTCATATACCTTCTTGTTAAGTAGTTGCTAGCTAGTCATAGTTTCACCTTAGATCACCCAGATTCTCCGAGGCATTACATAACTCATACACACGTTCAAACAGACTCCCCCAAGGCTTCATCCCGGGCCCCACGTTCTACCGACAAGAAGTCTATATTGCAACGTAGACAGTTGAGTCTTCAAGCTAAGAAGACGAAACGCGCTCGCGATATTGTTGTGGTGGCGCATGCTGCTGGCCATGCCTTGGATGAAGACGCAAGGAGGTTGCAGGTTGGTGTTTTTTTTAGTTTGTTATAATTACGTATGTTACTTGAGTACTGTAGTGGTACTGTATGATATTGTGGAAATTGAAAATGGTACCTCATGTAAAGGAGATGTTCTATTTTTGTATGGAGGCTGGGCCCCCAAATTCTTACAGTGATGAAATTATATTTTATGAAAAGAGCACAAAATAAGAAACCTTTCCATGTATTAATATCTTTTTTAAACATACCCAAACTTTGTATTAAATAATATAAAAGGTCAGATAATAAAAATTCATAAAATAGCAACCACTTTTTCTACCTTGGCAACTTCGCTTTTCTAATGTCTTGATGACTTCGTGAAGTGAACTGTCAATGTCAGATGTTAAATCTTATTTTTTAAATTAGTAATGCAATGGTACTATTAATTACAGCCGGCAACCGCATGGTTTTATTTTCAGGAAATTGCATTGAAACCTTAAAATACTTTTTAAAATGTATAAATAAGTACAGCAGTATATAATAAACACTAAAACTTTCATTAGGACCCAAAAATAATAAGAAAAGCTTGATGAAGAAAAAACAAGATATCAAAATTTTTTAAATTATGTTGGGGGTTTTTATATTTTTTTTTCTTTTTGAAAACATCATCTCAGAAGGCAGATCCATCAGAAAAGCATCACTTCAATACTGTAATAAAATAAGGGCCCAAAAACGAACATCTCCTTTGCGCTAACTTAGATTTTTTTGTATATTTTGTTTTTTGTGTGTTTATTTGTAATGAAAAGTGTCCTTCTATCTTCCAATATTTTAAAGCTGTAAGGGAGAAAAGAAACGCCTTTGCTGAGTTTCTTGCCGGTGGCATAGTGACATTTAGACTGCAATCTAGCACCCAAATGCTAATCCAGTAGTCCCGGGGACTGCTCTCCCTTAGTACCGCGGGATCCCGCGGGACTGCGGGACTGGCCAAAAAAATAGAGAATAAATAAAAGCATCAGTTAAAATCGTTATTAGAGCTTTTAATTGAACAAAAATTTGGTTTAATTTAGAAACTTTTTGGATACTTACAAATTAAACTAGGTATGTTGGGGATGGACTCTTTAGAATGCAGGAGAGCTCGTGTGGACATTGCAACGGCTATGGCGATCTTGCGGGGAGTTATGGATTCGCCTGAATGTGTTGAACAGTTGTGTCGCCTTTATGTTCCGGAAAACTATTTGCGTATACGTTCGGGTCGTAGACATAGGCTGTTCGCGCCTTCGCCGTGTCGTACGGTGGCGCGCGCGCAGTCTCCATTGTGTCGTATGCATGAAGCACTAAACGCGCTCCTGGTAACTTTAACAATTTTTTGATAATCCAAAAAGGATAACTAGTCGAATTTAGCTACCAAATTGTATCTCATTTTAGTTTTTTTAAGTGCAATTTATGTACTTAGGTTTAAGATAATTATGTAATTGGGTTTTTACCCGTTTAATTATGTTTAATAAATAATAAATAATAATAAACATCTAAAAACGAAACCATTCAATGACATCCATGTCTATTCTTCTATACCCTACCTATCCATACATAGGAGCATAAATTTATGTTCCCCGCTGTTTCTAAAGTATTGTCTTAAAAAACACAATGTGTTGATCATTTTGCCGTTAAGATTACTTCTTACTATATTGCATATGTAACCGGCGGAAGAAAATGAACGATCAGACTACACTTGTAGGTGGGATAGATTTAACATATGTGTGCACCAAATCGAGGTATTTCCCTCTATACCCTCCGCATTCAAAGAGCTCGCGACTCGCTTCATCTCGCGCGTAATTTTGATTTATGTTCAGTCAGATCCCGCATGACTAGCCCCGCAAATGCAATCCCGCAAAACATGCGCGGGATCACGCATTTTGCGGGATGCGGGACTGTGGGATTGCAGTCCCTAGTGACATTCATAATTGCTACTTGTAGCCTAAACTGAATAAATGATTTTGAATTTTGAATTAGTTATTAAATATATGATAAAATAAATTTAATATTAATTTTTGTAAGGAAAATACGAAATTAAGGCGAACGAAGTGCTAGTTTATTAGAAAAGGCTATAAACATACGAAAAAATACAAAATTCAATCATTAATAATTGTTTTCTTTATGGAGAGAGTTTGCCGATAGACGCCATTTTTAGCTTTACCGGGCTTTATCTATCTAATAATACGTGAAGCAAAAACTTTGTACACCTTTTTACGAAAATTGTGAGGACGGAGGAGTATGAAACGCACACTTATAGTTTATATAGAGAAGGAGTACAGTGTTAATATTTTTTTAAATTATGCATAAAAAATACATTAAATCAATAAAACAAACATTACACACACTACCATGTATTTGACACACACGCATATGTATTTGACACACACGCATTTAAACTATTTTCTAAAATTTCAAAAATGGAAGAGGAGCGGCCGAAGTCTGTCAATGCCAACCAAACTCACATTCTATCTTTTTTAAATTTTCATTGCTTAGGATACAATCCGTGCAGCCTTAATAAAATTACGATCGAATTTCGACCACTGGTCGATTTTTGTATTAATAATTTTGCAGCCACATCTTGGCAAAGGAATCCGAGTGACTGTCTATAAGAAGCCTATACCCGTTTAGGTGCCTGCCTACACAACTTGACTTGGACGCCCAATGAAACCACAGTGCCATAGAACAATTGAATTTCTATTGTGTCTGGTTTAAGAACAACTAAGTCGTTATATGGGAATACATAGGCAAAATGGTGTGTCGAGAGACAGCTGTTGCTAATAAGATTTCTATTGACTGACCGGTCAATTACCCAATTGAGCTGTTATGAATTCCAATTACTATGCCATCGGTTCGTAAGTCGACACAATACGTGGCAGGAGACCGTGTACACACGGCGGCAGATCAACCTACCCAAACCTGTCAAATTTCTCCAATGAATTGTATTATTGATCCTTATAGCCAAACGATAAAGTTCAAAATTTACACACAGACAGACAGACAGTTTTGGGTAGGTTGATCTGCCGCCGTGTGTACTGTGAAGAACCGGCAACCAACTCGGCAATGGCATTTGTTTTCGCCTTTTCTTTACAGCGTCTTACACTGGAAAATCTTAATCATAAAAGGACACTTTCAGATATGTAATCTGATTTATATATTTATTCCAGGAAATTCCTACGTTCTTACCAATAATGAGAGGTACTCTCGGTCTGCCCGGAGCTAGGGATCCTGAGGTTCTAGAAGGTAAACATTATTTTTTATATCATTCAATTTTCTCTTGTGCGTGTCTCAGATCAGAAAATCAATTAGTAAATAATTTAGTGATTAAATGAATTAATGATTGAATGAACGAAGAATAAATAATTAAATCAATTAATTAATTAATTAATAATTTGTTAAATGAATGAATAAATTAGTAAATGAATGAATGACTTAATAAACTAATGATTTTATGAATTAATGAATAAATGATTGATTGAATGAATTATTGAATAAATGAATAAATTAGTAAATGAAAGAATGATTGAATAAATAAATGAATGAATTATAAAATTAATGAATTATTTAATGAATGAACGATTAAGTTTATAAATGAATTCCCAGCGGGGGGTACATGTATGTGTACTCGATTTGATTGGTGGTAAGTTGTTTGTCCGCCTGGCTAGCTACCACCATCATATCTAAATATGTCGCCATAACATCAATGTTTGTAGCACTGTTGTGTTCCGGTAGCTAGAGATAAGATAGTCAGTGCCTCAGTAGTTGAGGATTCCGGATGAAGTGCGCTTCCATCGGCTTTAGCATCACTTAACATCGAAGGCTTATTGTCTAACTCTAATACCATTCGTAAAACCTTTCAATTTGACATTTGAAAGCTATACAAGAACTTCAAACTAATTCACAAGTGTCAGTGATTGCGATCGCGACGCGCTTTTGAATATGTTGAATGAACGACATCGTCAATTGGACATTTATTTGGAATCAAGTGTTTACCTGTAAGTCATCATCATCATCATCATCATCATCAGAAGCAGCTCATATATGTCCCCACTGCTGGGGCACGAGCCTTCCCTAAGGATGGATAGAGAGAACGGGCCATAAACCACCACGCGGGCCCAGTGCGGGTTGGTGGTTGTTATAACGACTATTATAACGACTGCTAAAGCAGCCGGGACCGACGGCTTTACGTGCCTTCCGAAGCACGGAGGAGCGAGAGATGATAAAATTTTTGGTCACCCATCCGATGGCCGGAAGCGAAAGTTGCTTAACCTTAGCAATCGCAGACCGGGCGCTATAACCACTTCGCCATCATCGCGGTCCTCCTGTAAGTAATCTATACTAATATTATAAAGTTGAAGAGTTTGTTTGTTTGTTTGGTTGAACGCGCTAATCTCAGGAACTACTGGTTCGAATTGAAAATTTATTTTTGTGTTGAATAGTCCATTTATTGAGGAAGGCTATAGGCTATATTACATCACGCTATGACTAATAGAACGCGGGTGAAACCGCGGGGCACAGCTAGTAAAAATATATAATTATACACTTGTTTGGTTGTAGGTCTAGACTTTAGACCGTGGGTGCGGCTGACGACTCGCCTGCAAGCCCATTTAGCAGCTTGCGCACAACCCTTAGCCGCTGAAGAAATCAGTTTGAGCAGTAAGATTAAAGAGGTATTCAATTTTACTATTTTTTTATTTATTTATTTAAGAGCGTTTACGCCGTACACTAGCGCCACTAATGAAAAAAAAACATATCTAGTAGTCTCACATGTTATAGTTTAGTTAAATAAGACGTTACGGCCACTTTTAACTATAACGCCATATTTAACTAAACCATAACATGTCAGGTGTTCATTAGGTGACGTAAAAATGCTAAATTACTTCATTCGAATAGTTTGTTAAGCATGATTTGATTTTCTAACTCTAATTATTAGATATGTTTTTTTTTCATTAGTGGCGCTAGTGTGCGGCGTAAACGCTCTTAAGCCTGTTTCACAAACAATATAATTTAATTATTAACTCTAATATTTCGGACTGCATGTGTACGTAATACTTGCCGCACTTGCGTACGTGTGTGTGTATATTCGTGTAGGTTATATTGGGTTTTAAAAAAAAAACAAAAAAACTCAAAGAAATTTTTTAAAAACCTTTTTTTGATTACTTTCTCCCTGTCGGACGTAGAGCTGTCTCGCCTGTATTCCTGTGTAGTAGACAAGCATCGAGCTAACTCCCGTCACGCGGAACGACTCTCGCGTGCTTACTTGTGTCACAAAGTAAAGAAACGGAACAGAGACAAAGCTTCATACAACTGCGCTGTCGTAGGTAAACTACTACAAGCATACGGCGCATGTGTGCGTGTCAACTAGCCGCTGCGTTGCGTACGCGTTGCCACTGGATAAAACCGGTTTACGCTCGCTCGGCTAGTGGACAAACGGAGGGCCTGTACAAAGCACATCTTATTTGTTGTGTGCTCCTGTATATTTCTTACGAAATTGTTTTAAGTGAAATAAACTGTAAAAAGTTATAAAAGTGTAAATAATTAGTTCTGGACTTGTAAAATGGTTGTTTACCGTATCGTTTGTATGAATAATACTAGAAAAAAAAAGATATTTCATATTTAAATTATCCCAAGGAGTCTACTAGGTAAATAAATGAAAACCAGATTATACCTATTTAAAATTAGATATGTTTAAGTAGGTCGCACAAACCTTTATGTTATGTAGGTATGTATGTTACGTAGGTAATTGTTATTTAAAAAAAAATTAATTGGGTGAATTTACACTTTTGTTAAAATAACACCTTTAAGCCAATGGTAACCTAATAAAAAGCTCATAAAAGTTTGTTTATTTTATTTTATTCTCTTTTGCCAACCCTACTAAAATAGGTAAGAATTTCGTATGCTCCTTAGAAGCTTTGTCTCTGTTCAGTTTCTTTACTTTGTGCTTGTGTACTTTGTCTCGATCCGATCCCGACGCCTCGGAGAATTCAAAATCATTTATTCAGTTTAGGCTACAAGTAGCTCTTATGAATGTCATTATGCCATCGGTTCGTAAGTCTCCACAGGGCGCCCGGGGACCTTGTACTGAGAAGAACCGGCAACAAACTCGTGATGACGCCACTCAGTGAACTACGTAACTGTTCGAGCGTTTTCTTGGCGGAAAAGTGAAGAGTCATGTCTGCGGTTTTGTTTTGTTTTCTAAAATTTGTATTATGTCGAATATTAATGTGAAATAATGGTGGATTATTAACCGTTAAGTGTTCGTGAGTGTGCATGAGTGTTGGCAAATGAAACAAAACAGTGCAACGTCACTTTTCAAATTCTCTCAAGAAGTACGCCCGAGGACTTAGTAAAGCCCCACATCTTTACTGAGATACTCGAGGGGTTGGGGGGTATATCATTTTTCACGTCTCATTTCTATTATCATTCATCATCTTCTTACAGGAAAGAAATATTGTTTATTTATGTATTACTTGTAAGAAAAATTACTTTGACACTGGCTAAATGTGCTAATCGCACGAAGCCATCAACTAAAAAAAAAAACTGCTCGAGCGGTTCCATGTTTGTAAATAGAATACTGTAGTTCACTATACAGTCGTTCGTAGCTTGAAGCAGTCGCATTCTGAGAGCTGCCTGTGTATGGCCGCCCTTTGAGCGTGCGTACATTTGTGCGAATGTACGTACTTACATTCGTGTCTTTTAAATATTTTTTTGAAGTAACAAAAATTTAAAAAAAAAATCTTTTTTTTTTTATTTTATTTTTTTTATTTTAATTTGATATGTATTTCCCACCCAGTCGGACTTAGAGCTCTCCCGCCTATACTCCTGCATGGTGGATAAGCAGCGAGCGAACGCTCGTCACGCGGAGAGACTCGCGCGCGTACACGAAGTAGCCCACCAGCTCTCACGATGCAACTCGCTGCTCAACCAGGTAAGCCCACTGCTGGGACTTAATCCTTTTCCATATAAAACATATTAGACAACATCGCATACATTGCTCTGACTCCAAAGGATTACAATGTTAATGATAAGAATGCATGGAACTGACATTCCTCCAATTCTCGCACACTGTATGGGTATTAAGCGTCATTCTATAGTTTTGAAGTAGTGCATACATAGTGCCCAAGTACGTTCTTTTAGAATAAAGTGTAATGTTAAGTAAATAAACAGGTAAGTATGCATTATTTCTAATTCGGGATCTTAAAGGTTTTAATTGTAAATGCATTAAGTAAATATATTGTATGATTTAGTATCGACATACTCTTTTTTGTAAATGACGTTACTTCTATTATTGCTGTGGAGTTTCTTGCGTGCGTGGAGAAGAATGTGCGCAAGAAGTAACGACATTTATAAAAAAAGTATGTCTCTATGCAAGTAAGGTTAAGCAACTTTCGGATAGGCAAGTCATTGGATGGGTCACCAAAAGTTTATAGTAGTGCTTTGTGTAAGTAAAGCCGTTGGTCCCGGCTGCATTAGCAGTCGTTAACAAACACCTTCTGCACTGGGCCCGTGTAGTAGTTTATGGCCCGAAAACTAACTATCGAGGGAGAGAGAGAGAAAAAAGGGGAAGAGAGAGAGCATAGACTATGTATAATATTGGGTATAGATGTGCCTCTCATAGAAAAAAAGATGGGAAACTAGGTTCCCTGTACAATAGACGGCGGTAGTAGACGTTTGCGTGCGCGTTTACGCATCTTCCCGATAGATGGCGCTAAAAATATATTATAATATTTACAAAAAACTAGTTAAATTTTTTTTTGTCATCATCATCATCATCATCATCAGCCTACACACGTCCACTGCTGGACATAGGCCTCTCCAAGTGCACGCCCCTGAGCACGATCCGCGGCTACTCTCATCCAGCTCATTTTTTTTTTCTCATTTTTATTGTGTATAATATTAATTGTAAGATTGATAAAAACATATTAAAAACTTATAAATGAACATAAAAATCAAAAAGTTATTAATTTCCGAAGGATCGAACCTAGGATTCCTCTAGTACGATGTGTCGTCGTCGCAGCCGCTCGGCCAATGAGCTTTTTGAGAAGATGACGAAAGTTGTGGCTATAAGAAAGTTACTAGAAAATAACTGAACGTAACTTATTTTTAAAATGCTATCTATACTACCGCCATCTAGTGACATTATATGGATAACCAGTTAGTAACTTGAGCTTCCTCTTACGGAAGATGGCGCTGCCGTATATGACATTTTTGTAATTATTCAATGTATGGAAGATTTCACCCCTCTGAGAGAGGGTGAGAAAGAGGGGAGAAAGAAAGAGAGAGAGGGGGGTCTCTCCCCCCTCTCTCTCTAAATAGATATAGAGGGGGTATCTCCCCCCTCTCTCACTAAATAGAGATAGAGGGGGTCTCTACCCCTCTCTCTCTAAATAGATAGAGGGTTCAAAGTACCAAGCTATCATAACCCACGAGGAGGTATATCTGGCGTGAGCTACATACTTTGGGTGAGCCCGAGAAGTGGTGGAAGTACCAGGCTAGCATGACTTATAAGGAGTTCCGTAATGCGTCCGCGTGGTGGTTTACGGCCCGTTCTCCCTGTGGTGTTTCTATGCATAGAGATGGCTCGTGTCCCAACAGTGGGGAAATAGAATGAGCTGATGATGATGATGATGAGTAACTAGTTAATAGATATATATTTTTTTAATTCTTTTCAGACTCTCCAAGACGTAGAGGAATTGAACCAACTTCTTCCAGAAGACAAAAGGCTAGTGCCTTTTGTATGGAATGAACAGCGATGAAGATAAACATATAATAATATAAATAAAAATATGATGAGAATTGTTTATGTACCTACGCTTATAATATAAGTCTGTTTTTGCTGCAACAATTTTGATGCAAATAAGATAAAGATTTACTATAAAAAAAACAACCAGTGTCAGGAAGCTCGAGTGGGGATTGACCCCACGACCTCGGACTAACGGTCCAATGCTCTGACCACTGAGCTACCGAGCTCGGTAGCTAATGATTAAGACGACGCATTGGTAATTTACGTGGCCCCCGCCATCTTGATTTTTCTCAACAATTACAAAACATATGAAAGTGATATTTGATGACATGATTTTTCATTTAATTGACTTCATTTTGTTAGTTGCAGAAACACGATTTACCAACTTTTATAACAGAGAAAAAAATATCAAAGTAACCTCTTTTAAAACATAGATTCGCATGTTACAGGCAAACCAGACCGATTTAAGCATCAAAAATACGAATAAAAAAAAATTATGATCCGATGTTAATGACGGTAGAGTTGTTGACATTGAATGGGCGCTTTCGGCTTTCAAAGTAAAGAGTAAATAGTGTTGAATCATTTCGGCGGGCTGGTTAGAACCACGATAGCTCAATTGGGGGAGCACCTGACCCGGTATGTCAGAAAGGTGCAGGTTCAAATCCTGCTCGTGGAAATTTTTTCAACATTTGTGTTTTTGTAATTTGTTCGCAACAAAATTTGCGTTAAAATTATATAAACAAAATAAAAACATTTTATAAATACTAAATTACTACATTATAAAACTGTAAATTTTCGCAATACTAGCATAAACCTTATTGCGCTGTAAAAGCCATAAGCAGCCAACAAAAGTTAGACTTTTCACAACAGTCATAATATTGATCTCTAAAGGATTTATAGTTTATATGAGATTCGAGTTTAAAGGTGCTCCCTCACTAATAGCATTCGCCTGTAATGTAACATTTCAAATACGATTTTGAGTATTACATTACAATACTGCTTCCCTTACTTACTTGACGAGCAGACGCCTGTAATGTAACAAAATATTACACATTGTATCACCAAGTTGCGCACTGTATGTAATTCTCGGTTCTCATCCCTGACTGATGTAATTGCTCGGATTTGTAACGTTAAATTACAGACGAACGCTCTTAGTGAGGAAGCACCTTTATTATATTTCACTACCTCCTTGGTCGAGTGGTTTGTACACCGGTTTTCATGATGTCGCCATCTCTGAGGTCCCGGGTTCGATCTCCGGTCGGGTCAATTTAGGAATTATTGTTTTTCTAAATTGTCTCGGGTCTGGGTGTTTTCTATGTATAATAAGTATGTATTTAAGTATTTTAAGTATGTTTATCCGTTGTCTAGTTACCATTTAACGAGTTTCATAACGAAGCTTCTCTTGGGCTAGACAATTGGTGTGAGTGTAGGAAAGTTTATTATTTTTATTTTTTTATTTTATATCTATATTTTTATACAGGGTGTCCCAAAAATGGCACGCCAAGCTGACACCTATCAGATTAAAAAAAAACAAAAAGGAAATTATAATAAAAAAAATAAAAAAGTGGCATTTTCTCTAAAACTATGAGACTTTTACTAGAGTCATGTTATTTCAATTTGATAGGTTTATAGCTAAGCTATCTCCACTGTCAGCCTGGCGTGCCATTTTTGGGACACCCTGTATAAAGATTTATTATTAGTACCCCATGCTGGTCTGGGACGTGAAAATACTGTATCAGCTGCCTAACTCACCGTGCATGCCGTAAGAGCCGACTAAGGGACAAGGGTTCCAAGATGCTCGCACATCAGGCCATCGGCTGCAACCCATCACTGATGTTATCTATGCCACCTCGGAGCCCTACTTTGATTATGCTACATGTGGCGTCGGATCAATAACGGCGAGTTTACTCAAGATTGGTGATTTCAATGCTTTTTCTACCCCTTTTTGGGAGAAGAACTTGAGATTTATGTATGTATTAGGTCCTTACCTATGAAATTGACGTTTTGTATGAAGATTTTTTATAAAATCTATTTCATCTATTTATGTTAAAACTAAAAAAATTGTAGAATAATGTGTTCGTTTCACAAGCTAAATATAGCAAACATTAAAAAGAAAAAAAAATCAAGACCCTTCAAAGCAATAAAACAAAAGGTCAATTCCGCGAACAAAAAAGATGTCAATAAAAAAAAAATTGGGTGATAAAAACACAAAATGAATAATTATTCTTATTACTGAAGCCTAAGTAACATAGTCCTAATTATGGTCTATAATAATATTAACAACCGGTAATGACTTTTAAAAGTAATACACCTATTAATAAGTGAAAAAAAAACGTCAATTTCATAGGTAAGGACCTATTATTATTAATATGCTATTAATACATTGATAAGTTATGTTAACCCATATTAAGTTAATACGCTTGTGTTAGCCATGGTTTTAAGTCAGTAGAGTGTAACGGACCTATGGGGATTGAAACGTGCTTGCTCGCATTCAATTCGAGCATAATTTCTCATATTGTACGAAATAATGTTTATTTCTGTGTTAATTGATTAAGCTTAGATATAATAAAAATGCTAATATGATGTTTGCTGTTTACAAATATGAATTGTATTAAATAGAAAAGTAAATACTCGTTAGTATTTAAATATGATAATAGTAATTGTAAAAAATGACTAATTTTTAATAAATTATTCTGTATATTTGCAAAACAATTTTTTTTTTAAATTTTAAACCTTACTTTTTGATAGAGTAATTATTAACGGGATTCTTACCATGTTTATTATTTATGAGTATCCGATATTTCGGCGCAGTTGCATGCGCCATGATCACGGAATTATTATGGCGCATGCAACTGCGCCGAAATATCGGATACTCATAAATAATAAACATGGTAAGAATCCCGTTAGTAATTACTCTATTGCAAGTGACCATGATAGTTTAAATAGTTATATTACTTTTTGATTTTGAATTATTTAGTAATAAAAGATAATTTATTTGTCAAAACATGTGTAAGTAGGTTGTACACACGGCGGCAGATCAACCTACCCAAAACTGTCAAATTTCTACAATCAATTTTGAACTTTATTCTTTGGATATAAGGATCAATATTCATTGGAGAAAATTGACAGATTTGGGTAGGTTGATCTGCCGCCGACTGTACGTACCATGGCACTTTGGTGGAAATAAAATAAAATATCAACATGTCTAGATAAGATAAGGCAATCTTGTTAGGCGTACAAATATAAAAAAATAAAACATATTATAATTCATTACAATTGTGTTTGTTTAGGAAATGTTAAATTGAGTATATCGATATAAAATTTCATTATTCCATAGCCAATGTCCAAATACAAAATAAAAAAAACAAATAACAAAAAAGGATCGTAAATAAAGAAATGTCAAAAAAATAAATAAACATCAAAAACAAAAGTATTAAAAAAACCAGCACCCTAGAAATGCGTTGTCCACCAACTTCGTCAATAAATTTCTCAGCAAACTTATCTTATCACATTTCACTCGTAAGAGTAATATTTCTAATAAATAAAGAAGTTATTAATAAATATGTTGAAATATAATAAAAATCCATTGTAAAAATTAAAAAATATTGCCAAAAATATATTACGTACGGATTACGGATATATATATATATATTACGGATTGGACGTTTAGGGAACTGGACGTTAGAGGCCAGAATGTTTGAGTACACTTTTTTTATATATTTAATGGGTAAGCAGTGCCTTGATCTCACCTGATGTAAAGTGATGATAAGGCCAATGATGGAAGCGCACTTCACCCGGGATTCTCATCTATTGAGGCACTGGCTATCTTATCTCTAGCTGCCGGAACACAATAATGCTACAAACATTAATGTTATGGCGACATATTTAGATGAGATGGTGGTAGCTAGCCAGGCGGACTAACAAGCCCTGCCACCAACCAAACCGAGTACACAAACGTGTGGCTGGGAATCGAACCCGGGACCTCTGGGTCTAAACCGGTGGCCTTAGCCACTAGACCACAGAGGCGGTTAACTAAGGTTCAAGCGGTAGTTTTGTCTAAAAAAGGTAAGTCTTTATTAGTTCATCATTAAAGCGGAAAGTAAAATTATGTTTATAAGCATATAGCTGTTATCAAAATTAACACATTATTACTTAATAGTGTCATTGCATTTTTCATATTATAAAATACTCTTTACTAACGTTAACGTCTATTAATTCATCGTTACCTAAATTGGACATCGACATGGAAGTGTTAACGTAACTAGTCAAGGTTTCGAAGTTCACTCGTGTTTTCGAGTAAATTTATTTAAACAATCGTTTTCGCATTGTCTGGTACGTTTGCCCCCCCCCTTTTTATGTTGCTGAAACCTGAACTAGTCGATAAGAAAAATGAACCACTCGAGGCACTAAAATGCACTTTAGATTGTTTCTTAGTCATATTACGAGATCCATTTGCCATAATATCACCATATTTCATTAACACATTTTTTCCGTACACTTTCAAATCAAATCAAATTATTTATTCACTGAAAATAGAGTAGGTACAATGATGGTAGTTTAAGTATATAGTTCGTCTATTTTACCAACGCAGGGCATGTGAATGTCGGTCATGGAACAAAAAGAATTTATTTAATTATAATATGTTAATTTACATCATCAATACAATTTATACATTAATACAATTTTATATGTCAATAATAATAATAATAATTAGTAATGTTTATTTTCAAATAACTGATCCGCGAATTCACTAGAAAAAACCACTGAAAGAAAACTTACACTAAAAGAGGGTAGGTGTAAACTAAAGAACGAACGGTAACACCGTTACTCACTTATAACAAAAGGACATATATTTTTAAAACTGTTTCACCTTGTTTTAAAAGGTATTCAATCAATCAATCCAATTCAATAGTATTCAATATTTAAATTAAAGTAAAAGAAACACGTTACACATAGATTTTAGTATTCTATGATATTGTAAAGAGAGGCTAGGATATCAAAAATGATTAACTTCTTGTAAAGGACGATTATTATCTACTCACTGGATACCCGTTGAAGCACGTCCGTGCGCTGCGCGAAACAAGACGCCAATTAGGCAAACTAGCATTGCCCATGGCATGCCTTGCCTGGTGGGAGCCGTTGAGTGACGTCAGATGTGCGAGCGAGAGAGGGCTATATGGTAGATAGAGGCAAAAAGCCAGGAAACAAATAGGGGCCTATCTCATACAATAAAGTTTCAAATAACGGTCAAGAGTTTAATACAAAACATACTATAGTTTTTATTCAAGTGCATAACTAACTGTTTTATAGACAAAAATGTTGATTATTTTTTTAAACAATACAGTCATCATTCGTTTATTTCATACGTCGGCCATTTTGTCAACACAACAATATGGCGGCTATGCGGCCATGACAGTCGTCGTTGGGACGTCACTACTGGATTCGATGAAGTATGAGCCAATCCCGGAGACTAGGCCACTCATCCAGTACGCGATTAGAAGCCAGAAAAGCATCTTGGCTATAACGTCAACCCAATACATCCTGAAACATAAAAAAAACCATCTAACAAGAAAAACACTGAGACTTCTTGGCGGGAAAGTGAAAAAACTGCGGTTTTGTTTTATTTTCTAAAATTTATGAATAATGGTGGATTAATCTTTACGTAATTTTGAACGTGCATGAGAGTTGGCAAATGAAACAAAGTTTTGTTTGCAACGTCACTTTTCAAATTCTCTCAAGAAGACCGCGTGAGGACAGGAGGTCAGGATCGGTACAGCCCCCACATCTTTGTTTTGTGTCTAGTTACTGTCAGTAAAGATCAAAGGGTTCGGGCCCTTGGCCAATATCATTTATTACTAGGTATTCATTATTTTCTATTACCTATCATTCATTATCACCAGTGGTCGGCGTAGGTAGTGCTATTACATGGGATTCGTCGATCGTGGCATAACGTGGACATACCCTCCCACCTCGAAATCCTGGTATTGTAAAAATCCCCTTTACTCAAATATTGCCTACATAAAATTTATCTAAATGTAAACTAAATGAGCGCACCCTAAAAATGTCACAATTTTTTAAACTGTAAATATTTACCTTGTTAGCAATAAGAGAACAGCAGTTTCATACAAACAATTTCGTTAGGTACTAAGCATTACGATCAACTAGTACTACTACAAATACTGTTCTAAATCTGTAATGATTTCTATATGTCCATACTATTTCTTGACAACGGGTCGTAATTGTCTAGATGTACACTAATGCTAGTTTTTGACACGTCTTTACCCGCGTTGTACTTGCTGGAAAACAAACCGAATTGGGATTTAATACACAAGCATCGACACGTTGCGATGTTATTTACTTACATACCTATGTTAAAAATAAGTAAACTCAATATAGATTTTGAAATCTCGTATCCCGGGGCATGTCCATGTCCATATACATTTGTGGTCATTCACCCCATGTGGCACTACCTACGCCGACCACTGATTAGCACCAATCAGTGATCGTAAGAGGGGTCTAAAATACCTAAAGTTGTAATTTTTTTTATCGAATCCCGTAAGTAGTTTTAATTCTTAATAGTCTGTACTAACATGAAATTATGATCTATTGTACTTTTATAGCAATTTTAACGTTAGTACTATAATTAAAAAATAATTATGATTTTGAATTGAAAACGTAAATCTATCAGCATAAAATAGTCTAAGTAAATTCATAAGATTATGGTTATATAGTATACCTAATTTTACGCAAATTTTATTGCGAACAAATTACAATATTTCCAACACTTTGTCTTTTTAATTCATTTAATCCAAAATTCGATAAAAAATCTTTCTGGCGGTTTTAACCACTCTTGTCTGCAACTTTAGGTAAACTTAGGTTATTTTGAAAAAAAATATTCCGGGATTCGGGATTCTATAAAAATAAATTATCAACATTTTGGTGGTTTTAACTACTCTTATAGGCAGCTTTAGATATTTTAGCACCTTTCATTCCGATCACTGATTGATTTATCATCCATTAACAGAAAAAACATTTTAATTCAATTCAATTCAAATAATTTATTTCGGACCGTAGTCCATATTGAGTTAGGAACAATAATTACTTAAATGCTAGTGTTAGAAATACTGTTTTTTTTTTGGTTATGTACGTACATTATACTATTTATTTATTATCGGAATCAAAACATACATTACTTTTATAATATGGGGTACTACTTAAGCCTCTTGGGTTTGTGTGTAGTATAGTCGACAATGAAATTGCTTTACCACCTTAGAAGTGAATTTTGTATGCATATAATAAAACAACAAGTTCTATTTTTGTATAAAAGACCAAGTGACAGATACGTTGTCATCATTGACAATGAGCCTTAGCGAATTTTTATAATCATGGAAGTTTTTGTCAAAAGTGATAAAGCAATTTCATGGTCGACTATACCTAACAATGGTATTCTTCCACGTTATCAGAAATAAAGTAGGTAGGTAATCAAATACATTCATATTATAATAAATTTACGATCACATTTCCGAACACAACATAGAATTATAAAGCTGACAAAAAATAACTTTTTAATTGGTATTTAATATTGTGTTCAGTGATTGCATCACGCGTGGAGGTAGGCAAAGAATTAATCAGACGTGGAACTTGGAATGCGCTCGTCCGTTCCCCGTAGTAGTTGTTTGCCGATACGGTAACTAGTTTATGTTGTGCGGCTCGACGTGTATATATATATAGGTGATTTATTTTAGCTTGTATCTGCCCATTAAAAAATTGTTCTTTTAAAAGGCAGATCTTAACTTTATCATAAACTGGTAAGGTTTAGAGTAATTATTAACTGGATTCTTACTATGTTTATTATTTGTGAGTATCCGATATTTCAGCACAGTTGCATGCGCCATGATTACGGAATTACTGAAGTTAATGCTGAAGGCAGCCTATAATAATGCCACCAAGTCCTGCAAAAGAGCTTACATTAGAGCGGATGCCCAGCGCGTTGCACGAGTCGGCCAAGAACTACTGACGCATCCTATGGGCAGCCGTAGCTATTGGCGTCTGGCCAAAGCCGTGCAATCGAACTTCTGCCAACCCTCGCTGCCACCATTGAGATGTCCTGACGGAACTTTAGCTTACAAGCCGCAGGAGAAGGTCGATCTCCTGGCCAAACTCTTTGCGGCTAACTCCCGTTTCGATGACTGCAATGCACAGCCACCTGCAATTTCTCACTGTGGCCACACAATGCAATGATTTTAATCAGGCAGTGTGACGTCCGTGCGGAGCTAAAGTCAATCGATGTCCGGAAAGCTAATGGCCCTGATGGCATCCCTCCAATAGTCCTAAAAATGTGTGCAGCGGAGTTGTCTCCCATGTTAACGCGCCTTTACCGTCTCTCGCTCTCTTCAGGTTGTGTGCCGGAATCTTGGAGAGAGGCTAATGTGCAACCGGTCCCCAAAAAAGGAGATCGGTCAGATCCATCGAATTACCGCCTCAAAGCCGTAACTTCAGTTTTGTGCACAGTAATGGAGCGTATTTTTAATAAACAACTTGTCCCACTACCTAGAAGAACACTCCATAATTCACGATCGCCAATACGGGTTTCGGCCGAAACGGTAAACGGGTGATCTTCTAGCGTATGTTGCACATTTTTGGGGTGAGGCTATTGAGAAGCGTAGTGAGTCGGTGGCTGTTAGCCTTGACATAACCAAAGCTTTTGATCGGGTCTGGCACAAAGCCCTTCTCCCCAAGCTCCCGCCATACGGTCTGCCTGCTCAGTTCTGCAACTGGGTCGCTTGCTTCCTGCATGAGTGCAGAATCCGTGATCTATCTGATGGATGCGCTTCACGGCTCATGTCAGTGAACGCTGGTGTCCCTCAGGGGTCCGTTCTATCCCCCACGCTATTCCTTCTGCATATCAATGATATGCTTCCTCTTGGAAATATTAATTGCTATGCAGATGATAGCACGGTCCATGGGGGATAAAACGGTCATCCAGCGGTGGGGTGGGTTGAAACCGAAGTGAATCGAGTGAATCTTGTCATTGAGCTCAATCGGGTATTGAACCTCATATCTAATTGGGGCACCAATAATCTGGTTGAGTTTAATACAAAAACACATGTATGCGCGTTCACGACAAAAAAGTCACCATTCCTTCCCCTTCCAACTCTTCAGGGGACATCTCTACGCCTGCAGAGCAGTATCAACATGCTCAGTATGACGATACGCTGCGATCTGAACCAAAGGGACTACTACATCGAAACCGTGATCAAAACAGCCTCACGAAAACTCGGAATTCTGAATAGAGTGCGGCGATTCTTTACGCCGGACCAGTTGTGCCTTTTGTACAAGACACAGGTACAGAAGTGGCAAATACTCTTGAATCTCTGCAATTGCGTAGAGATGTTGCGTCACTTAGCGTGTTTTACCGTTTATACCATGGCGAGTGCTCTGAGGAGCTCTTTGACCTCATCCTACCTTCTTCCTTTCTACATAGGAGTACACGTGCTGTTCTTCGAAGTCACCGCTTCACTGTCTCAAATATCCCATCGCGCACAAAGAAATTTGGTAACTCGTTTCTTTGTCGCACCTCCAAAAGATGGAATAGTCTACCAGCACACGTTTTCCCTCCTTCCTATGATATGGGGTCCTTCAAGAGAGGCGTGAAGAAGCACCTTGTGGGCCGGTAGGGTGAAGTTAACTGATGCTACGTTTGTTTCCACGCTGCACCAGTTATCTTCGCGTCTGAACTCCATTTCCACTTAACATCCATCGGGATGTTGCTATTCAGTAACTTTGCTTTAACGACCTCTAAACAATCCGCTACCGGCACGTTAGTGAAGAGTGATTCTAAGTCGAAACTGACCATTAACTCATTGTGTTCAACCCTGTTTGGGCGCGGAATGTCCACGAAATGACGTGAGTCCTTTACGTCAAATTGACGGGGTGGCTATGGGCAGTCCTGTGGCTCCAGTGGTGGCGAACATCTGGATGGAGTATTTTCTGTATTACTGGTGGTCGGCGCGATGTCGAGGTTTATTGGCAAGTCTGAATGGTATACATCCGAAAATAAATTTCGCTTTTGAGATGGAAGAAAACAGGAGCTTGGCATTTCTCGACGTCATGGTGCGAGTGCGGGATGACGGTTCTCTTGGCCACTCTGTATACAGGAAAGCTACACACACTGATCGCTATCTTAACGCAACCTCACATCACCACCCAAGACATCTCGACTCTGTATTAACCATGACTAACCGTGCATACGACTTGTGCGATGATGAAACTCTGTACGATGAATTAGTCCATGTCCGGCATGTTCTACAGAAGAATGGATACAAAGGGAAGGTAGTACCATCTAGACACAAACTCAAACACCATAAGTACAAGGTAGACAGGCAACCAGTATATTTGCCGTAAATGAAGGGAGTGACAGATAAGGTCTCAAACATACATAATAAGTACTCAATCAATACTATCTTCACTCCTTTTTAGAAAAGTAGCACAATGTTTACGGTCGCCGAAATATAGTTTTCCCTTGGAAAAGCCTGGTGTATACAAGATCGATTGCAGTTGCGGTAGCTCCTATATTGGCCAAACGAAACGTACAGTCGCCTGCCGAATTAGGGAGCACATCAAAGCTGTCAAGAACAAGGATACGCAAAAATCGGCCATTGCTGAACATCTGATCCAGTCGGGTCCTAATCACTGGATTAAGTTTTACAACCCTCAGATAATTTCGACAGAATGCCACTACGTACCTAGATTGTTGAGAGAAGCGATTGAAATTACGAAATACAAAAATTTCAATCGTGAAGATGGATTCAAACTGTCGCGTGTCTGGAATCCAGTTCCGATACTGTGACTGTATTGTGTCGTGACGTGAGCAATTTCGAGTGAATAGTGACTTAGAAACCGGTGGTACGGGCATCGAGCGCAAAAAACCACTAAGGAAGAGGGTAGATCCTTTTGTCTGCTCATAAAAAACTCACCCGCATTAACTTCAGTAATTCCGTGAACATGGCGCATGCAACTGTGCCGAAATATCGGATACTTACAAATAATAAACATGGTAAGAATCCCGTTAATAATCACTCTAGTGCAAGTGACCATGATAGTTTAAATAGTTATGTACATTCAAAAAAAAATAAAAAAAAAACAATTTTTTTTATTTCTTTTTAAAGACTTACATAAGTAAACTAACTAGTTAACGGAGCCTCCTTTTAGGCTTATAGGCCTGTTTTAGGAGGCAACGCTCTGCATAACCATGTGTGTATTTTAATAAAAAGTCTAAAAAGTTAACATAACTAGGGTCTTATTTTGACTAAATTCTTATTACTAATTTTTAAAATTATACCTACTTATTAGTCTAATTTCATACTGACGTGTGTTTTAGTATGTGTAAGGATGGTTGTGTAGTGTGTTAAGTATGATATGTGCCTGTGGGATATACATTATAGTTTACTATTATATTACATATATTATATTATATCATTACATTATAATCTGTATTGTATATAAATCTTCTGTGCGTGTGTATGTAATTGAACTCCTAAACGGCTGGACCGATTTGGATGTTTTTTTTTGTGTGTGTTCAAGTGGATTCGAGAATGGCTTAGATTTACAATTGGATCCGGTAGGTGGCGCTGCTATAGGGGTCCATCATGGGATGCGGGCATGAAGGATACGGGTGTTCTTAAGCGGACGAATGATTTGTTTGTTTTGTTGTCATGGAAACTGTCAAAGCGGTACGAAGTCCGCCGGTCAGCTAGTATTGTATAATAACTAGCGGCCCGTCCCGGCTTCGCACGTATGGACTTTTCTTTTTTAATATATGTAGCCTATGAGTTTCATTCCCGTGGAAATATCGGGGTAAAAACTATCATATGTGTTAATCCAGGTTATAAACTAGTTGCAGCGTGAAAAAGGAACAAATATACAGACATACTTACAAACTTTCGTATTTATAATATTAGTGTGATTTAAAATGTGATGTGATTATTATGGTTAGTTACCCATTATAATGTCAATTTATATATATATTTGTAATTTATATTTGTAATATTACACATACTTACACTTTCATGTGCCTCCTGGCTGCAGGTAAGGTGTCATCATACTCATTCAAGATGAACTTCCTCGCGGATCTGATGCAGTCCTCGAAGTAGTCGATGATGCTCAGACCTTGTAAAAAAGCAAATAGGACATAGTGGCAACAGTGGCACCAGTGACATTGGATGATGATGTGTAAAATCTTTCTGCTCGCTTTCTAGCAATTTGTGGGAGTGATTTCGTGAAATGGGACGGAAGTGTCCCACAGTGTAACAGGAAGTCGGGGAAACGCACAAGCGCGCGCTCCATTTTGTGAATTCTGTAATCGTATGAACATGACATATTATTATTATATGTGACATATTGTGTCATTTGACAATCAAAGGTCATTTTGATATGTCAAATGTTTTCTAATGAGTATTTACTGCATTCTCTATATGATTTGTGAAAAAATATACGTCATTGTTAATATAGTATATTCTATTTTCTATTGTAAGTAATATTGATTTCAATCCTTTCGTGTGTAATAGACTTTATCATTATTTATTTTATAGTTATAAAATGATGTAATACCTGACTGACCCATTTTTTTCAGAATACTACTCTGTCAAGAAAGTACCGGGAAAAGATCAATAATACACAAAATGTTTGTTATTCATTCAAATTTATTTTATCACCTTCAAAGTATGCTCCTTTAGAAACGATAGCCTTACGCCAACGAATAATCCAATCATCAAAACATTTTTTAAACGCTGTTTCCAGAATTGAGTTCAGTTCTCGCCGCGAATTCTCCTTTATGTCTTCTACCGATTGAAAGCGGGTGCCTCGAAGTGGTAATTTGAGTTTAGGAAAAAGGAAGAAGTTGGCTGGAGCCATATCTGGTGAATATGGTGGTTGTTCGATGGTATTTATTGAGTGTTTGGACAAAAATTCGTTCACAATGATGGCCTTGTGCAAAGGCGCATTATCGTGGTGCAAAATTCAAGAATTTTCTTTCCACAAATCTAGCCTTTTTCGTCGACTTTGCTTTCTTAAGTGCCGCAAAACGCTCCAATAATATTCTTTTCACACCACCTGCTCGACAATGCCTCATATATCATGCAAACCTTACTCAAAGTAAATCATTATAGCCCTTGTCTTTTGCCGGGGTGTAATGTTGTACTGAATTTCATTATAACCCGCCGGGCAGTAATGTGATTCTCACTTCTCTTAGTTCTTATTGTTATGCATTTAAAGTCTAATTTCGTCAAAATCGCGCGGCGCGCGGCTGCTGCAGCTGCTGGTGGCCGACGGCGAGGAGGTGGACGGCGGCGCGCGCCGCGCCTCATTTATTTGAAAATCGAACTTATTCGAAAATCGAGCTGGCCACGCCACGGCAAGCCGAACGAAAAAAAATCAATACTTAAAACAAAAGCCGCGAGTATTTCAATACGGTGCAATCAGTATCAGACAAAACTGCAAAAGAAGATAGAGTAAAACATTAAGAAAATGTCGAGTGACGAAAGTGATTTAACTCCGGAGTCCAATAAATTAGACGCCTTAGGTATTGTTAATAACCTACTACCAGAGAAGTCGAAGGAAAAATACTTGAAAGCTTACGACGATTTCCACAAATGGAAAACTGCAAAAGGCGCAAAGTCTGTGTCGGAGTCAGTGCTTCTTGTTTATTTCGAGTATTTATCGTGTACAAAGAAGTCCAGCAGCCTGTGGTGTATCTATTCGATGCTCAGGTTAACAATAAGCATCAAACACGACATTAAGATAAATACATATAGCAAGTTATTGGCATTTTTAAAGAGGAAATCAGATGGTCATCGAGCAAAGAAGTCAAAAGTATTGACAGCGCAAGATGTGGAAACTTTTCTGAATGAGGCTCCTGATCACAGCTTTCTGGCCATGAAAGTAAGTATGAGTACTGCCTACTTTTTAGTTACGTTTCTAGTACCTACCTATAATAGCTCTATAAAATAGTTAATGAATAAAAGGGTATTTAAATGGCACACATTTAAAAAATACACATTCTAAGGTTTTGTCGCAAGCTTTTTTTATAATATAAAGGTCAAAAAATGTAGTAGTGTATCTATCTATTTACTCACAATCCTATTTTTTGTTACAGGTAGCCTTGATTTTTGGAGTGAATGGCGCATGTCGTGGAAATGAACTCGTAAACATAAAAGTCAATGATATCAAAAAACATGCAGATTTATTGCTGATTAACTTACCAGATACCAAAACAAATAGAGAACGTTCGTTCATAGTTCGTGAAGATTATGCAAGAATTGTTGAAAAGTATCAAGCTCTGCGCCCCTCTAATATAAACACCAACAGATTTTTTATCGGTTACAGTAATGGCAAATGCACCAGGCAAGTCATTGGCAAGAATAAAATCAGCGCCATGCCAAAAGAAATTGCAAAATACCTCAAATTGCAAAATCCCGAGCTCTATACGGGTCATTGTTTGAGGAGAACATCGGCAAGTCTGTTGGCAGATTCAGGAGCAGATATGGCCCAGATAAAACGTCATGGTGGCTGGAAATCCGATGCAGTAGCGGAGGGCTACATAGATAATTCCATACAAAACAAAAACAAGATAAGCTGTCGTATTGGTGACAACATTTATCTGAAAACTACGTCCATTATTGATGATCCTTGGAAACCTTTGCCACCACAGCCATCTAGCTCAAAATATATCCCGTCAAGCCCACTGCCTCAAGCACCACCTTCCCCAACCTTTACTGTGCCAAACGACCCTCACACGCAAGGTTCTGATGTATTGGGTGCTGCTACTCAAATAAATTCCACCTCAACTAACATAAGCGTACCAAAAAATATAACCATATCTTTACATAACTGGACTAATGTATCAAACATCAATTTTAATTTTTAATTTACTTTTTATTGTTATTTACTGTGCCAATTATATATAATTAGTAATGAAAATAGTATTTTAATAAATAAAATACTTTTTATAGTAGCCTTGGTTTTTATTGTCTCGCAAAAGGTGAGAAAAGTAGAGTATACTCCTCAGGGATAAAACTGATTTTGCCTTGGGCGCGCTTAAATCCTTCACTGCTCTCAGGACTCCATTTTAATTCCCTCGCTTCGCTCGGGAATCACCTCAAAACCCCCTCGCTACGCTCGGGAGTTAAATCTGGAGTCCTTCGTTACGCTCAGGATTCAAATATCGCGCCCGTGACATAATACAGTGCTTTATCCCCTTGGTGTACAATCTACTATTATTTACCGTTTGACCTTCCGGCAAGAATTCTGAGTGCACAACACTGCGATAGTCAAAGAAAACAGTCAACATGACTTTGACTTTTGATCGACTTTGGCGTGGGTTTTTTTGGAAGGCGCCACTCCGAAGCTTGTTGACTAGTTTGCATGTCAAACTCGTAAACCCACGTTTCGTCACCAGTAACAATGCGTTTCATGAATGTTGGGTCGGAATTGACTCGTTCTAGCATGTCCTCAGCGACTCCCATGCGATTGAGTTTTTGGAGAAAATTCAGGTCTTTTGGGACTAGCCGAGCGGAAACATGTTTCATACCGAAGTGATTATTTAAAATGGTACGGATCGACTCGTGAGATACAGAAAGTTCGGCGGCTATCTCTCTCAAAGTTGAATGAGGATTTTCAGTCACTATTTCCTTCACTTTTGCAATGTTAACTTCAGTTGCAGTCGTTGATGGCCTATTAGAGCGAGGCAAATCTTCCATCACATCTCGACCGCTTTTGAACGCTTTGTACCACTCATAAACACGTGTTTTTGATAAAGTCGATTCACCGTAAGCCTTCTGTAACATTTTCAGTGACTCCGAACACGAAATTCCATTGGCGATGCAAAATTTAAGACAAACTCTTTGTTCGATGTTTTTGTCCATTATGAAATTCGCAATACACACTAGATATGATATAACTAAAAACAGCACTGTATTTAATATAAATAACAGATGCAACTCAAACTCCGCGCCAAAATGGAAAACAGTTGTGCCAATCTAACAACAACAAAAAAACAAAAATTTGAATTTGGAACCATAAACAAACCATCCATTCCCAATACCTTCTTGACTGAATGTTAAAATTGCTTATTACTAAGGTGAGATGTCAAATGTTACACATCATATGCGACTACTGTAAGGGTCTTTAATTTTTTTTATGTAATCATCAAAGACTTATTTACTGTTTACTCATCCACATCACCTTGATGGATGGCGGTCTACTACTGTGCGTTTTTCACGAAATTTCTTGCCTCGAACTACAGTATTATGGAACCAGCTCTCGGCGGCGGTATTTCCGGACTGTAACGACCTTGGGATCTTCAAGAAACGAGCCTATTCCTTCTTTAAAGGCCGGCAACGCATCTGCGATTCCTCTGGTTGTGCGGGTGTCCATGGGCGGCGGTGATTACTGTGCATCAGGTGACCCGCCTGCCCGTTTGCCTCCTTCTTTTACAAGAAATAAAACGTATTTTTTGTGTTTACCTAGTTTTGCACCTACTATGTTATCTCTGCACCACCCTATGGTTGACTGGTAGGGAATGCCTCAGGCATTAAGTCCGCCATATAATTTAAGTATGTTGCAAAAGTTTTTAAATAAATAAATAAATAAAAATAAAATATATTTCTTTATTAAAATGATCCTAGAATAGAATAGATTACAATATTTTATTTAATAAATCGTAATCCTAATCGGTAAATTACAAATTCACGTAGAAACCATAACTCACCGACAAGGTCGACTTTGTAGTCCCGTCTCTCTCTCGTGTTGAGATGCTGGCGCAGTGACTGGGCGACTTCGGATTTGAAGTCCCATTGGTGGCTCGTGTAGTACTCTAACACTTTGATGCCTTTGCTGACGCGACGTTGCACTCGCATCAGACTGTAACACAAACAAATCAGACAGTAGAACCTACAAAGAACCTACAAAATCTTTCTTAGACAATTTTTGACCTTTATTAGTGCTGTATGACATTGTGAAAATTTTAACTGGTAACTGATGTATATTTGCAAACTTAGTTATTATTATATTTTCTCTCTTTTTTTTAACATGTGTGATTGTCCTTTATATTTTGTGTTTTTATTTGTGATGGAAAGTGTTCTTTTATGATAGGGCATTTTCCAATATTTTTTGACGCTGTAAGGGAGAAAAGAGCTGGACACTTGCTGAGTTTCTTGCCGGTTCTTCTCAGTACAAGATCTCCCGCCCAGAGTAGACTTACGAACCGATGGTTTAATGACGTTCATAAGAGCTATTTGTAGCCTAAACTGAATAAATGATTTGAATTTTGAATTTAGAATTTTTGAATTTGTTGGATGCGTTCGCATGGTAGTTGAGGCGCCCTCGGATTGTTCCGCTCCCGATACGATTCAAAGCCCTCGGAGAATCTTGTAAGGGAATGAAGACAGACACTATTGCGTGATGACTTCAAGCACTCTTCAAAATTCAAAATCATCTTTTGAAGTGAAAACTTCTTTAGCGGCGTTGTACACTTTTTTTTGTAATGGGTATTAAATGTTAAATTCGCGTCAGGACACGTGACCTGATCGAAAATTCGTAAGACGGATGGAGAGTAGACAGCCGGCGCGGCGTAGGAGAGGAAGTATCCCCCTCTCTTTCTACGGCGCGGCGAAAATGTATGCCTGCTGTTTCGTTTAGGCGGCGCAGGGCGTTTGCGCGAATAACTTGTCATGTTTGTGTACGATAGTTCAATAAATAAATATTGTATTCTACCACATAAATGATAGTACTTTTATACTGATAATTGAAGCAATTCGTGCAAAATTATTCCCTAACCATTCCAAAATATCAAAAATGCACAACGTTAATATTCAAGTTTTCACTTCTGCCGGCACTCCCGGAGTGCAACCCGTCGTTTTTTTTTAATATCTGACGGATCAGCAGCCTTTTTTGAATGTAACGGTGGTCATTTCGAACACCTACTAAAATAAATTAAAGTATGTGAAAACAATGCATTTTATTCATTTTAGACATCATGTTTTATATAGCCATTTACTGCTTAAGACCTACACAATCGATATCTAAATAGAAATAGTGTAAGTTTATTTTTTTCAAAACAACCGGGTTCGATTCCCGAGCTGAGTACAGGTTTTTTTAAAATGTATGAATGCAGTTTTTCTTCTTATTAAAATCGATGACATGGTTCCTAAGAGCTGTGCAGTGTATATTATGTTTATAATTGACATTAAATTAGATAAGGATATAATAATATATAAGTAAAATGCAAAGTAAATAAAAAAATAAAAAATATATCCTATTAATATTATAAACTGAAAGTTTGTTTAGATGTTTGTTACTCTTTCACGTAAAAACTACTAAATGGATTTGGATGAAATTCGGCATACAGATAGTTTACAACCGGGAATAACACATAGGATACTTTTTATCCCGATATTCCCACGGGAACGAGAACCACGCGGGTGCAACCACGAACGGCCACTAGTACATAAAAAGTATGCTACCTAGTTCGCTTTTGTTACCGCCACCTACAAAATCGCTTAGGAATACCTAACTTCTGTTCGGCGAGCAGATGAGACTTAAGTTGTTTTTTAAAAGAGAACTTGCCATCATCGCCGTAAACGTCATTGTATCTAGTAGCTACGTGGCCCCAAAGTCGCGTTCCGTTTTTCGCTCTCAACGGGAATGTGTATAATTGATCGAAGCTCTTATGATATCACTGCGCCATCGGTTCGTAAGTCTACGGCGCGGGAAACTATACTGAAAAGAAACGGCAACAGACTCAGCAAAGGCACAGTATAGATTTCTATAGATAATAGCACTTCAAAGGATAGATACTTACATAGGCTTGCGTCCAAGACAGAAGAGCAGAGTGTCGATTAGCACGGCGGGTAGCCAATGGAGGAAAATCACGCAGATGTTGTGATACAGGCGGGAGTGCTTCATCGAGCCTCCGGGGTACCTGCGACAGGTCTAGACTTCAAAGGTACCCTCATCATCATCATCATCATCATCAGCTCATGTTATGTCCCCACTGCTAGGGCACGAGCTGTCCATATGGATGTATAGGGAGAACGGGCTTTTAAACCACCACGCGGGCCCAGTGCGGATTGGTGGTTGTTAACGACTGCTAATGCAACCGGGACCAAAGGCTTTACGTGCCCTTCGAAGAACGGAGGAGCTTTAGATAATACACTTTTGGTCACCCATCCGATGACCGGCCTTTGCGAATATTGGTTAACCTCAGCACTCACCGACCGCATCACAATATATTTACGAGAACCTAATGTATGTTTATAAAAATATTGAAACTTTTTCTAATTACAGTGATATTCACAATGTAAACACCAGAAATAAAAACAAACTAGCATTACCTTATACTAGGCTCCACAAAGTAAATAATTCATTTAGAGGCCTGTGTGTACGTTTTTACAATAAAGTTCTAAGTAATATCCAAAAACTAGATATTAATAAATTTAAAATCGCTATTAAAGAAAAGCTTTATAAAAAAGCTTATTATAAAGTGTCTGATTACATTGAAGACAAAACAGCATGGGTTTAAAATGCTCCAATCACTCCAACAGGTATTTCTAATCCAAAATATTGTTAAGGTTTTCTAAACTTGTATAACTTGGTAACGTAACGGCATATAATTTTGTAAATGTCGTTACATATTGAATTAAAGCTGTGGAGTTTCTTGCGCCCATTCTTCTCCACAGCTAAAAAATAGACCTGTCCAGCTAAAGAGGTCAGAATCTGACCAGCTAAAGAAGTCCTAAATGGGTAGTAGGTAAAAAAAAAGACGGGTTGCACTCCGGGAGTGCCGGCAGAAGTGAAGATTGAATATTAACGTTGTGCATTTTTGATATTTTGGAATGGCGCGGCGGACATTTGAACGATGTTATATTCCATGTATAATGGCATTAATGGGCCTTTCAAATAAAAAATATAATTCGTTAATATCTCACACACATCTAGTTTTATTCAATATTAACATCGACCCGTCCTTGTTGAAATACCCTTTATTATTGTAACATTTAAGTAGTATAGTTTTTTTTATTTTTTTTTATCAGAAACTTGAAATTAAACGAACATAATTTAAATAAAGAAGTTGTAAAGAAAAAGAAAAATATGATTAAAGATTCCAAATATGTTTGTTAAAATATAGAGTAAGTATAATTTCATTAAAGGTTAATTTTCAATATTTAGACTTTGTTAAACTTAATAGTAGTAAATAATAATTTAGTTAAAGGTACAGGTTAAGGTCAATATTTTAGAACTTTCCGAATTTATAGTCAATGTAAAAAAAATATATGTTTGCTATTCATTAAAACTTTAACTTGGTAACCATTTAATTTATCTTTCACTTAAATTGTAACTTAAAAAGAAAAAAGTTTTGTTTAGTCTGTTTTTAGATATGTAAAAAAAACTGTATTCACATTAAAAAAAAAAAAAAACGGGGTAGGTGTAGTGTGTGTCTTAACTTACTCTAGTATGACACCTGAATTGCACTATTAGCCTGATATGTTTCAGTAATAAATCATACGTCAAAGATTACACTTGTTTAATTAGCTCGCCCATTCGTCCCATCAGTGCACTATTTAATTCCGTCAAACTAGGGGGCAGAACGCCAGAGACGTGGCACGAAGGTATGGTAGTACTGTTCTTCAAAAAGGACGACAAAACCCTGCTGAAGAACTACAGGCTCATCTCACTTCTAAGCCACGTCTACAAGCTGTTTTCGAGAGTCATAACGAATCGTCTCGCACGCAGGTTTGATGACTTCCAGCCAATCGAACAAGCCGGTATCCGAAAAGGCTTCAGCACCATAGACCACATACATACGCTGCGGCAGGTTATACAAAAGACCGAAAAGTATAACCAGCCCCTTTGCTTAGCGTTTGTGGACTATGAAAAAACCCTTCGATTCGATTGAAACATGGGCCGTGCTACAGTCTCTCCAGCGGTGCCAAATTGACTACCGGTACATCGAAGTGTTGAGGTGTTTGTATGAATGCACCACTATGTCAGTCCGTCTTCAGGACCAGAGCTCGAAACCTGTCGAGGCACTCCTCGACAGGTTTCGAGCTCACTAGACAGGGAGATGTGATATCTCCGAAACTGTTCACTGCTGCACTGGAAGATGTTTTCAAGCTTCTGGACTGGAAAGAACTCGGCATCAACGTCAATCTCAGCGTATCCATCACTCAACACATCCTTTGATTTGCTGACGATATAGTGGTCATGGCTGAGACCCTGGAAGACCTCGGCGCAATGCTCGGTAACCTCAACAGAGTCTCTCAACAAGTGGGTCTTAAAATGAACATGGAGAAGATGAAAGTTATGTCGAACTCACGTGTCGTACCCATTCCTCTGAAGGTAGGGACTCTGCCCTGGAAGTTGTGGACGATTATGTTTACCTGGGATAAACGGTCCAACTTCAGCAAAGAGGTCAATCGTCGAATCCAATTAGGCTGGGCAGCGTTCGGTAAGCAACGAAATATCTTCTCGTCCGATATACCGCAGTGTCTTAAGACGAAAGTCTTTGACCAGTGTGTGTTGCCAGTGATGACATACGGGACTGAGACGTGGTCGCTCACTATGGGCCTCAAAAAAGCTCAAGGTCACTCAAAGAGCAATGGGGGAGAGAGCTATGCTCGGGGTTTCTCTGCGTGATCGAATCAAAAATGAGGAGATCCGCAGAAGAACAAAGGTAATCGACATAGCCCGAAGAGTTGCTAGGCTTAAGTGGCAGTGGGCAGGGCACATTGCTCGAAGAACTGATGGCCGCTGGGGCGGGATAGTCCTGGAGTGGCGACCGCGTACCGGAAAGCGCAGTGTGGGCAGGGCAGGCCTCCAACAAGGTGAACCGACGATCTGGTGAAGGTCGCGGGAAGCCGCTGGATGCGAGCAGCACAAAACCGGTCGTTGTGGAGATCCTTGGAGGAGGCCTTTGTCCAGCAGTGGACGTCTTTTGGCTGAGATGATGATGATGTTGATGACTCACCACACCACGCCGTTGAGTGGAACCCTCTCCTTGACAGTTTTCTGGCCAGCGGTTATTATCTCAGGCCAGGTTATCTTGAACTCAGCCGATAATGTGAAGTTTAAGATGTTGGCTGTTGATTCCCTGGAAGATGGGAAAGTAATTTTTAACATTAAGACATTTTGTAAACCTCTTTTTTTATCATTCACATACTTAACACGTTTTATTTGTAATTTTGTCCCCACTTTTAAAATTTGTGTCCAAATTCAAGGTGAATAAATGGATATGAATAATAATGTTCTGAATTGCTTTTAAACGTGAAGACCTGTAATTGGCCTTAAGCTACTACGTGTAACAGAAAAGTGTGGTCAAAATGAAAAGAAACAAAGTGTAGGTATCCGATCTAGATCTTGTATGAGTTATTACCATAGATCGGAGTAGATAGAGCTATTTTATGTACTTGCCATATGATAGAATAATATGGATATTCCCCAAATGAATGTGAAAGCATACACTTCCTATAAATATAAGGACGGGTTTAAGGATAGTTGACTAAAAAGATAGAAACTTGATTAATTGAACCACATATATTTTTATATGTAACAATTTCTTATATTTATACAAGAATCAAATATTCGAATCTCGTGAAATATCCATATTAACATCAATGTTTGCGGTCAATGAACCTAAATAGCTCTACCTACTCCGATCACTGGTTATTACTAAGACATAGTTGTTAACTTTAATTTATCATGCAATAATTGTAAATTGCATGATCAGCTCATTTTATGTCTCCGCTGCTGGCACGAGCCTTCCCTATGAATTTTTTTTTTTATTTTTATTTTTTTTTATTTTATTTATTTAACAAAAACCACAGCTCTTTTATAACATAGATAAACTTAATTCTAAATAATACAGCCAATTACAGTTTTACTTTGTATAAATTAATTGAGAGCAGTTTATGTCCGTGTGCTTGGTGTGAGTGTGTGTGTGTGTGTGTGTGTGTGCGAGTGTGTGTGTGTGTGTGTGTGTCTGAATATTCAATTATACCCTATATTATACTTTATACTACTACTACCTTTTCACTTGTTATTAAGTATATCAACAATTTTTTTTTTAAATTTACCTTTATTGTTATGGAATAGGTCCACTGAGCAAAAGTGTTTATTATAAAAATTTTGCGTTCGACAGACGACAGAGTTTTGATAATAATTTGTATGTGCAAGCGGTACGTGAAACAAAGAAGCATGCCTAGTACGGACTCTAGGAGTTTGCAGCCTTAAGAACAGTTCCGTGAGCTCGGTGCTATCGATAGCACTATGGCAGACATTATGCAGAAAGAGCACGTCCAGCACTTTTCTTCTGTCTTCCAATGTTAAAAGCTTATGAGAAGAACACAGCTCCCTATACTCACCCGAGCATTTGAACCTCGACCGGTAATTCAGGTGTTTTACAAATTTTGTTTGTATCTTTTCGATATCCTGCTTGTACATAACATATTGTGGGCTCCAGATATTGCTACAGTATTCAAGAATACTCCTGACATATGCAAAATATATTACTTTCAAGCAGTTGGTATCGGCGAATGGCCTACTCACGCGTAGGATAAATCCTAAGTTCTTATATGCTCTGCCGACTATTTCAGAGATGTGCTCATTAAAAGAGAGCTTATGATCGAGGGTGATACCAAGATCTTTGACCAACTGTGCTTTCTTTATAGAAATATGGTCTATTTGGTAGTCAAAGATAATGGGTTTCCTCTTCCTAGTAAAGGTCATGTACACACACTTGTTTGTATTAATTGTTATTTTGTTGTCTGCATAATATCTGTTTAGACGGTCTAAGTCTTGTTGGAGATCATGACAGTCACTCACGTCTTTAACAGAAAGATAGATTTTTGTGTCGTCTGCGTACATGAGATAGTCAGCAGAGTGAAAGCACTCTCCCACGTCGTATAAGTAGGCCGCGTAAAGCAGAGGCGACAGCACAGAACCCTGTGGGACACCGGAGGGTATCTCCACAAAGTCGGACCGATGTCCACCTACGACTACAGCCTGGCAGCGATTTCTAAGGTATGAGTCCACCCATCTCAAAAGATCCCCACAGACCCCAAGCTCACATAATTTCCGTAAAAGTATGGTGTGATCCACACGGTCGAAGGCTTTTTCGAAATCCGTGTAGATCACATCCACTTGCGACCCGCCATCCATTCTGTTTAGCACATAATTTGTGAATATGGCCAAATTTGTGTTAGTGGATCGTCCCTTAATGAAGCCGTGCTGTTGGGATGGGATACCTTTGCAGATAATCGGATACAGATGATAGTGCGCCACCTTTTCCAGTACTTTGCTTAATGTGTTTAATATTGAGATCGGGCGGTAGTTCTCAATCGCTGATTTAGTGCCTTTTTTGTGGATGGGCACTATGTGTGCTGTTTTCCATACTTGTGGAAAATAGCCCTCACGGAAGCAGCGATTAAATAAACAAGTGATTGGGGACGCAATCGTTTCAGCACAATTTGATAGAAAAATCGGTGGAATGTTGTCACTGCCGGCCCCCTTGTAATGGTCTAGGTTTTTGAGAAGCTTCTCGACCAAATCAGCCTCCACGTGTATAGAGCATAAGGGGTCCCCGTTAGCCACAATACCCGACAGACCACCCAGCTGACAGTTTGAGGGTGTACTAAAGTTTTTAAGGAAGAAATCATTAAAAGCTACACATGTTTCATTTTCATTATTTAAAATTTTATTTTCAAAAGTCATAAATTTAGGATATCGGGTATTATTACTTTTCTTACTTTTTACAAATGACCAAAATAATTTAGGGCATGATTTTATATTTTTTTCCGAGAAATTTATATAGGACTTAAAACAACTGTCCTGCAAACATTTAACTTTAGCCCGTAAATAAGAGAAATGTTCATATTCCAATTTATTTTTGTATTTCTTCCAGTTCTTGTGCGCTTTACTTTTTTCTTTTATTAATTTAATAAGCTCCCTACTGTACCAGGCCGGATAAACGTAAGTATTAGATTTAGTTACCTGCGGCACATACTTTCCGATGATATCATAAAGTATAGAATAAAGGTTATGTACAGCTTCCTCAATGCTACAAGATGTAAGCAACTTGGACCAGTCGAAATCCTTTAAGCAATTGTTTATTGTTGAGTAGTCCGCCCTTCGAAATAAGGAAATTTTCCGTGGCACTGATTTTAAAGGGGGTAACAAAATATCGGTCGCATCTAATAATACCGATGGATGGTATTTATCTTCCTGTACAAGTGGGCTATGTGCCTTTTGCAAGCCTAAAGAAAAGTTAGCAAAGATTAAATCGAGAGTGTTTTGACTTGAATTGACTAAGTTATTGTATTGAGTAAAGCCTGCATAAGAAGTTTCGTTTATAAGTGAAGATGAACAGTTCTGGGCATCGACAGAGCCCTTCCGTAAAACAATCGGGTCACCCGATGTCCAGTTTATAGAAGGCAAATTAAAATCTCCCGCCAAAAGTATGCTGTCATTGGGATACATATCAGTGATTTTAGCTAAAATGTCAAGCAACGCCCGCACGCGAATAGGTATGTGTTTGTCGGGTGGCAAATAGACGACACCGATGTGAAGATCGCAACTTGAACGGGTCGAAGCGCCGCCGGCGGTGGGGCCCGGCGATGTAGCCTTGAGCGCATGCCGCGGCACAGTCACCCACAGGCATTCAAGATCGTCGCGTTGCCATTCGGGGCGCACCCGCGCACTAAGCCGCGCTGCACTCATTACCATAACCCCTCCCCCGAGCGAGCCACGATCGCGGCGGTACACATCGTACCTATTGTCACATAATTCGGAGTTGAGAATACCTTCACATAGCCAAGTCTCGGTGACAAGAATGATGTCTGCATCGCTCAATAATACATTATTGTAAAAGTCATACGTCTTCGTCCTGAGACCGCGTACGTTTTGATATAATATTTGTAATTTATTGGAGTTTAGTTCCGTGGATTAAGGCAGTGAAACGTGTAAATAAACGTCTTATACTGAAGTAAAAACTCGGTCAGTCTGTCTTGTGTAAATAGCGGTAAGAAATAATTACATTTATCACACAAAAAAGTGATACGGTTATGTGTGTTTAAAAGTATTTTACAGGTCATAGGTATGTAATACGCAGTGTTAGTATAAACGTAAAAAGTGATGTTGAAATTAAGGTATTGAGTTGTTATTATTATGTAGGAGTGATCAATAATATAAGATGTATCAAAGTATATAGTGTTGTAAAAATGTGAGCGTTGAGATTGTGAATGTTTTGGAGTATATAATAAGGTTGTGTTGTATATAAATAAAGTTTTTTGAATTTTATCTGTTGCAAAGTTATTTAGTGTAATTTGTCCAGATCCTTTGAACTTATGATCGGGATGGGAGGTGAAGTATCGGTCTTCCGCATATATATACGACAGTTTTTTGTCCAGACATGTTTAAAATTAAATTCAGAGGCTTTAGTTTTGCAAGCTTTTAGTAATTGTTTGTTTTCCTTGGTTAAGTGTTCGTTAATGTAAATATTTTTACTTTCACCTCCCATACCGAGCTGCCTACTAGTAATATTCCGATGCTTCCTGGCGGCTGCGACGATAGTGTCCTTTGTGGCGCGCTGCCTGAAGCGGACGATGATGGCTCGGCTCATGGTGCCGCTGACTGGGCGCCGTGGCTTCACACGGTGTGCGTATTCGACGTCGTTGCTCTGCATGGAGACTCCAGTTTGAGCGGCAATCTTGACGATAAGGTCGACGGTTGATTCGTCTTTCGACTCGGGGACGCCGACTACTTCAATGTTCTGAAGCCTGGACCATTGCTCCTGCCGCGCATGTTCAACCTCTAGATGCTTCGTTCTTGCTAATAGCGAATTAATGTTCTCATGCATCTGCTTATTTTCTTCCTTTAGAGTGGCAATGTCAGCTTTTGTAGATGAGTAGAATTTCATCATATCGTCGTATTGGGAGCTGAGATACTTAACGGATGATTCTAAGGTGCTCATCTGCTCTCTTAGTGTTTGGAACTCAGGTATGACCATACTCCGAACAGCATTTGAAACTTCACGCTTGATTATGCTTACTAAATCCGGGTGCCCTCCCTGGTTAATTCCCAACAGCGACGCCTCGGGAATGATCATTCCTTCCTGGGAAGCGGTTGAAGTTGGAGTACCTCTTCTTATGGTTACGTTTGCACGTCCAGGGTCGTCTGAGACGAGACCAGTGCCTGTCTTGATTGGAGTATCTGTGTTGTCGCCAGGTTTCGGCTGCTTGCTGACACACAGGGGGCACACCCAGGATTGCACTCTTTTGTATCCATCCGAGGAAAGATTTACACAAGCAAAATGGTACTGCCTAGCACACAGCGCGCGAGAGCAGGTTGCTTTTTCAGATGCTTTTAAGGACTTTTTACATCCACTGCAGTTGGTCATGTTGTATTTAATACACAATATAATATATTTAACGATGAAGACTAATTTAATTATTAAAATATTTTTTAAATATCGTTAGCACACGTCTACTTGCTCTGAAGGTAGTTGTAAAAAGTGGATGGGGAGAACGGGCCATAAACCACCACGCGGGCCCAGTGCGGATTGGTGGTTGTTCACGACTGCTAATGCAGCCGGGACAATAACTACGACGTGCCAACAAAGCACGGAGGAGATAGAGATGATACAGTTTTGATCATCCATCCGATGACTAGCCTTTGCGAAAGTTGCTTAACCTCAGCAATCGCAGAACGGGCGTGTTCATCCACTGCCCCATCGAGCACCTAATTTTACTATGATGAACCATTATCTGTAGCCGGGGCCAACGGCTTCACAAGCCTTCCGAAGCACGAAGGAGCTCGAGATGATATTAGACTTATGTGCGTCCACTGTTGGAATTTGGGTATGTAGTTTGGAGTCCTCACTTTAAAAAGGATATTGCACTGTTAGAGGGTGTACAGCGAAGAGCGACTAAAGTGATTCGCTCACTGCGTAATGAACCATACGAACGGCGCCTCAAAGACCTTGGCCTGACTACTCTCGAAACAAGAAGACATTATGATGTACCTGATTTACAAGAGCTCTTCATTCGAAATGAGAACAAGCATCTCCGTGGTCATCAGCTGAAGCTGTGCCGATCAGTGGCAAATCGAGATCCCAAGAAATATTTCTTACCCAACCGAATTGTCGCCGATTGGAATAAACTTCCAGAAGAAGTCGTAAGCGCTTCGTCGAAAAATGCATTTAAGAACAGGCTGGATAAATTATCCAAATCACATGACGCACACGCATCAGCGCATTGAGCTGCTAGTGTGTTCTCCCCCCCAAATAATAATAAATAATAATAATAATATATCTTTGGTCACCCGGTGACCCGTCTTTAAGAAAGTTGCTTAACCTCACCACTCGCAGATCGGGCGCGTTAACCACTGCGCCATCGAGCTCCACATTGCAATGAATCTGTGTCATTTTTTGGCGACGAAAACTGTGCCTTACACTTATGCCACTACCCTTTATGTAAAAAAATGAGTTACTAACCCTCGCACCACATAGTTCCAGACCACAATCATGATCCCGTTGACGAACAGGTCGACAGGTACGACGTCCGCGTAGCTATTACTCTTGCAGTACATGGACCGGATCGTGCCCTTACCAGCACCTGGAGTGACACACCATATCACGATCATTATCACCAGTTCGTTTTATGTCCCCACTGCTGGGGCACGAGCCTTCCCTATGGATGTTTACACCACAGGGAGATCGGGGCGTAAACCACCACACGTGGTTGTTAACGACTGCTAATGTAGCCGTAACTAACGGCTTTACTTTTTTTTTATGTTAAAAGGAGGCAAACGAGCAGGCGGGTCACTTGATGGAAAGTAATCACCGCCGCCCATGGACACCCGCAAAACCAAAATAATAGATGTGTTGCCAGCCTTGAGGAAGGAGTTGGATCTTGAGGAGGGAGTGGGAATTGGGAGGGGGGAGGGGTGAAAAATGGGCCTCCGGTACTTTCACTCACCGGACGAAACACAACAGCAACGAGTGCCATTGTTTCACGCTGACATTCTGTGAGCAGTGGCGGGCGGTACCTTCATAGAAGCCGAAAAGCCCGGCTTGCCCCAGCAAACAGTAGGGCAAGCACGAACTTTTAAAGAATTCGTAACATAAACGTATCTTGTCTACAATATGAAAACGCAGTACAACGTTAGTATGTAGCACGAATGAGTTCGCTATCGTATCGTGACCTCAATGCGATGAACGCACAAAGCCAGCATATTGAACGAATGATACGTTCTGAAATTGGTTGAAGTGGTATTACAAAACATAACGCAAGAGTTTTATATGAATAAAAGAGTCAAATGGTATCTATACAAAACTGGAAAAGTTAATTTATTATTTGAATTATTGTTTAAGCATTATTATAAAAAAATATTATTCACCTTTTACTTCTAAAATTTTAAATAATTGTTTTGACGTATTGGATTTCTTAACGACGACGGCCGGGGAAGAAAACGCAAAACTTTTACGCAGAGGGCGCTTAGTGTTTGTTCGTTACTTGTCAAACATTTTGTATAAAAATCTGCTTGTTTTTCTTACGTTTTTTGCTTCGATCAACTATGTTTTTGCTATAAGTAGTGGTTTTTTGTGGTGCAAACAAAGTTTTAAGCAATGTATTCTACCTGGTGAATCGCAGATCTGAAGGAAGAATTGAAAAAAGGGGTGCCTTGCGTCAAGGAAAGAATGCTCATCTGATAGAAAGGTAAGTTTTGATATAAGTTCTACGCCTATTTCACGCTTCTAGATTACTACAACTATTTAAATAAATTAAATCACAAACTTCGGTAATGAAAAGTAGTAAAATATAATGTTTTTTTCACCTTACAGACGAACTAATAATTTATTAGAAAACTAACATTACCCTACCTCAAAATAATTCAATTATAGAATGTTTATATAATTTTTAAAGCAAATTTTGTTGCGAAGAAATTACAAAAACACAAATGTTGAAAAAATTTCCACGAGCAGGATTTGATCCCGCACCCTTCTGACAGGTATGTCAGAAGGGTGCGAAGGGTGTGACCCGGTAGGGTCAGGTGCTCTTTCCAATTGAGCTGTCGTGGTTCTAACCAGCCCGCCGAAATTATTCAACGCTATTTACTTTTTACTTTGAAAGCCAAAGGCGCCCATTCAATGTCAACAACTACCGTCATTAACATCTGATCATAATATTTTTATAAATAAGTACTAAAGATCAGTTAATAAGTAGGCAAGCTATTTATAAAATGTTTATATAATTTTTAACGCAAATTTTGTTGCGAACAAATTACAAAAACACAAATGTTGGAAAAATTTCCACGAGCAGGATTTGAACCTGCGCCCTTCTGACATATCGGGTCAGGTGAGTCTTCCAATTTCTTCCAATTGAGCTATCGTGGTTCTAACCAGCCCGCCGAAATTATTCAACACTATTTACTTTTTACAAAATATTATGATCAGATGTTAATGACGGTAGTTGTTGACATTGAATGGGCGCCTTTGGCTTTCAAAGTAAAAAGTAAATAGTGTTGAATAATTTCGGCGGGCTGGTTAGAACCACGACAGCTCATTGGAAGAGCACCTGACCCGGTATGTCAGAAGGGTGCGGGTTCAAATCCTGCTCGTGGAATTTTTTTCAACATTTGTGTTTTCAATTATAGAAGTTAAACATTTTATTTCTGTTACAGATTGGAGGCTTATGACAAAAAACGGCAATTTTGATAACATCAAAGTTGACTAAATGTCTTTCCAATCGCTCTGTTTGGGCTGAAGTACAAGGTTCTGCTGTGCTATTCCAGGAAAATTGTGTTGGCACTGATTTCTTTAAAAATGTACGCCGCAGTAGAAAACCTGTTACAACAAGTTATAAAATCTATAAATAAATGTTACAACTGGATATTTTGTTTTTATTACAACATAAATGGTCTGTTGCTTTAAAGTTTCTTCTTCATAAAGCTCTTTCCCATTTTTTCTTAGTGTAGAATTTGGAGGAAAATGTGAACCTATTTTTTCATATCCAAAGGCCACACGTCGACCCGTTATTTAATAAAGTTAGAGAATCATTTGTATGGATTGGAATTGAGGAGCTCGATGGCGCAGTGGTTAACGTGCCAGGTCTGCGAGTGCTAAAGTTAAGCAACTTTCGCAAAGGCCGGTCATCAGATGGCTGACCAACAATTTATCATCTCGAGCTCCTCCGTGCTTCGGAAGGCACGTAAAGCCGTTGGTCCCGGCTGCATTAGCAGTCGTTAACAACCACCGCACCGCACTGGGCCCGCGTGGTGGTTTATGTCCCGTTGTCCCTATCCATCCCTATTTACTGACCCTGATAGGTAGGGTATGGCAGCTGGAACTACGGGTCCGGCTGTCTTTTCAAGGGTACCACGGGAGTTCCGGATCCTAAGCCCCCTGCCGGTTATGCCTTCGCAGGCGTCTCCGGCAGGCCCCGGACATGGGTTGGACTCGTGGTGGCATGTGGTTAGCTATAGAAGTGGGAATGTTCGTCTGCCTGGTTGGTCTGGCCAGGTTTCCATTTCGTGCATAGCGAGCAAGTCTTAGTAGCAGTCCGGTGGGGGTCTGAAGTGAAAAGACCTGCGGGGCACTTGAGTTGCCCTTACTTGGTTGTGCCGCTCGGTGGTTTTCACTGAGTGGTTACTCCAACATCTCCAGCACTAGTCTGGATAACTAGTAGAGGTGCCCGCTAGATGCAAAGGCCTCCGGTTTAATCAGCCGCGTAGGAATTTGGAATTGATCAGGTGCCTGGATGCGTACCGAGAAGTGAGTGAGCTTACAACTCCGCCACCAAAGAGGACATTTGGTAGTCGACTTTAGAGTTGACGGCCCGAGCAGTGGTACACTGCGAGTTGTGCTGTTAGTGCAACGAGAAGTGAGCGTGCTTACAGCTCCGGATACCTATCTGGATATTAGGTAGTAGACTATACGTGTCCACGGGGCAACTAGCTCGAGACACTAGTCTTAAAAGTACCGGATGAAGGACGCGTAACCGGCGTGTTCTGATCTGGCGTTATGACCTGACGAAGATGGTCCCTTGTGCTTGCGTATGGATGTCTGACACCTAACTTTATAACCGATAGGTTGGTGGGGGGTGTCAGTATAAACTTTAAAGTAGTGTGTAGTGGGGTGTCCCTATCCATGCATAGCGAAGGCTCGTGCTCCAGCAGTGGGGACATAAAATGGGTTGATGATGATGATGATGATAACAATATAACATTTAAATGAGAGCAACTTACAAGCCAATGATTTTATATTGTTGGTGTTGCATCTTTTTTTCGAACGACAAGAACGTTTGGAATACCGCGGGCTATGATGATTTAAATAATCTAGCTGGTGCCATAAAAAGGCATCAAAATTATCAAAAGCATCTCGCCAGTTATCTGACGAGATCTCAAAACACAACACACGAGTTGACCACAACCGCAGTGTTTTTCAAAGATTAGTCGATATTGTTTGGCACTTAGCACAACAAGAATTGTCTTTTAGAGGTCATGATTAATCGAATACTTTTTGGGGTTGGCTTTAGTAATCGGCGGCACGAATTAGGAATTGATAAGGGTTGGTTTTTATAGGGGTTGCTTATCCCTTTCAGTCGACCCCCCCCCCCCTACCTCGCGAAGGTGCGTGGTTTTTTTCACAAGTGTTTGAAGTTTCAAAGGCATGGCACGCGCCCGACGTACTGAGGAACTCCAATCCACTACTTCAGACATCACGCGCGTGCAATGTCTCCTCAAAGGTGCATGCGGATCAGATGATGATGATCAGTGGCAGATGCCACTGCTTTCAGGATGCTGTTGTCACTCCCTCTCGTCCTTCTCATTAATGAGGCCACTTTTTTACGCATTACAGCGTGGAAACCGTCCGTTCTGGTCTGCGCAAACATTCCTGAGGCGCTACAAAAGCGAGGGAGGGACAACATCATCCTGAAAATATTATTAAATTGGACACGTAGGGTGCTGAGCGACTTCTGAGTATACCTTGTCCATAGACCCGCCGTATAAAGACCTTGACAATAAGCCTTAAAAAGTGTTATTTTGACTTGGTCAGAACACCGGGCAAATCTACGGACCAGCATGTTACCTCTAGTCGCCAACGCCCTACGCTCCCTTTCTATGTCTACATCATCCTTAAGGTCATCGGTAAGGATATGCCCTAGGTATTTAAATTGGTAAACCCTTTTTAAGTTTAGCCCATTCAATGATAGTTGCGGGTTTACTGAGCATTTACCGGCGGCCTTAAAGATCATGTATTTACTTTTGTTTACATTGTAAACAAGACCATGTGACACAGCGTAGGCCTCACATATTTTTAATAGCTCTCCAATAGAACTCGCAGTGGGGCCCAGCAGCACCATGTCACCCGCATAGCTGATACTATTGACACTAACACCATCCACCCGGCAACCGACACGCGCCCTGCTGAGCTCCACCACGAGGTCATTCACGTACAGGTTGAAAAGCTTCGGAGACGTCAACCCCCCTGCCTCACCCCGCACTCCAACCTGTACGACTCAGAGAAACTACCAGATCATTTTACAACATTGGTCTGGTTTCCATACCAGTACCGAAACACATTTATTATTTCCACCGGTATACTCCTGCCCTCCATCTTTCTCCATAGCACATCATAGGATACGAGATCGAAGGCCTTGGACAAGTCCAGAAAGCAGGCGTAGACCGGTGTCCTTCGGTCTGTATAATATTGGACAGTATGCTTGAGGCTCAGTATTGCTCAGTAATTATGTATGTGATCTTGCGGTGCCAAGGTCACAGATTAGGGTCATCTCTCGTTTGACCTTAGCCTGTCCTCTTTCAAACTGACGCATACTCTTTTGATATTCCATCACGTTAACGAAAGCGAGAGTTTGTTTGGCATTGAAGATGGGAATCGAATTCAGGGAGGGTACTACAGATATGTCGCCATAACTTTATTGTGTGACAATTAGCCTTAAAGCCAGCCAGGATAGCTTCTAAGTGTAGCTAGCTCCTTAGTGTTTGAGGATTCTGGGTGAAGTGCGCTTCCACCGTCGGCCTTTCGTCAGGTAAGATGAAGGCTATGTACGTAATAAAATAACAGATGATAAATACTGGTTCTTACCAATAAGAAGGCCGGTCGGTCCATTGATGTTGTCAGTCCAGCCAGAGACGGGCCCTTGCCAAATTGGAATCACTGGAATAAAATGATATATTTTTGATGATTAGAAGGAAAAAGTAATAATCATGCCAGAAAATCAATGTTAATAGCATTGTTGTGTTCCGGCAGCTAGAGACAAGATAGCAAGTGCCTAATTCGTTGAGGATTCCGGGTAAAGTGCGCTTCTACCTGGCCTTATCATCACTTAACATTAGGTCAGATGGAGGCCTTATGGAATAAAAAAAGTGACGATCACTGGTTACTGCCACTTCCTTAAATATATGTTCTACATACCGTGGCAGCCTCTAATTGAGAAGACCCTTAGTTTTAAGTCTAGTCCCATTCCCCCTAGTCATGTTAACCCACCTAGAAAGCTAATACACTTGTGCTAGGCATGGTGTTATAAATCAAACGCGCGCGGGCGCGGAAGGCGAGTCCGCCTTGAGACATTGGCGTGGTCGGTCGTTGACAGTGCGCGACGCGACGGTTTTGTGCTCCCGTTTTTGTTATAGTTTAATCACACGAGCAGACGTTTTGACAGCCCAAATAGGGCTCCGTGTGTATTGTGAAACTAGTGGTGAAGTTGAGTGCTAGTGTTCCCAAAATTAAAGAAGACCAGGCCCAAAGCTGGGCCTTCTCCGGCGTGATTGTTATAGGGGAGCAGAGCGCTCCCCTATAACAATACTTAATACATCACAATACAATACTTCACTGCCGCTGTTGAAGCTCCTATGGGAACAATTGGTGTAAGTGATTTATTATACTTCTTAGGTATAGACAACGTGCCTTATCAGTGCCGCGAACCGCGGACATAAGTACGTCCCGCCGTGGTATGATTTGATTAGAACGAAGTCTTACTGTTCTACCCACGCCGGCTGCGTGTTGAACACATGGGTTCACGTCAGTAGCGTAACGGACCTATGGGAATTGAACCACGATATCTCTCAATCAATAACCTACCCTCAGACTAGGTGGAGAGACGATTCTGCAAGGTGGCTGGCAAAAGCTGGGTGAGAGTAGCCGCGGATAGTGCTTAGTGGCGTGCACATGGAGAGGCCTCGTCCAGTCCAGTAAATACAGATATAGGCTGATGATGATGATGATGAACTCAAGCATTTAGCCACCGATGCTTATTGAAATTACGACTGACCAGGGAAATGGAGGAATGTCATCCTCTTAAGTCTCATCTTCTAGTCTTTTTATTGTGGAAGCCTTCACTTACCAGTGGAAGGTCTGAGGACGACAGCAGGAATGTGCTCCATGGCTTCCACCACCAGTGCCTCTCCTAGAGCCTTGGTGAACGCGTACGAGTTGGGCAGCTTGTTGAGAAGTCTGGAAAAGACCGCAAAAAGAGTAGAGTTAAAATTTAGGTCAAACAAATTCTGGTTTTCGTGTATTTGATCGAATAGTAAATTAAACTGGAAATATACACTCGGGTAACATGAAGGCCAAGAGCTTCACGTCGTGAAAAGTACTTCTTTTATTCTTCTACCGTCTCTAGTTATTAAGATCTCCAGTATAAGACCCAGAAATCCCGGGTTTGGTAGAGCTTGTTTTAGGTCCGCTTGACCAGCTACCATTATATGTGCCAGCTACACCAAATGGCCCTATAACATCATGTTTGTAGAATTGTTGTTTTCTGGCAATTAGAGATAAGATATGATAGATGTGTCTCAGTAGTTGAGGGTCCCGGGTGAAGTGCACTTCCACCTTTAGCCTTATCATCACTTAAGATCGGGTGAGTGTTTAACAGTTTAAAGAACCACAACAATTAATTACAATTTTAATAGCTTGAGCTCGAACGAAGTGGTATAGCTTACTTGGGTGTGAGAGTCGCGATGGTATCGTCGTCCATCCACTCCATGGCTTGGATGATCTGGTCAGGGTCTGCTGGGGGAGGGTACGCCTTCTCTTCCAGAAGTTTCTCGTGCAGGTGGCAATAAGCCGTCGAAATGTGAACGAAGAGCTGTGGACGACAAAGAGCATTATTTAGTAACCTCTTTGGTTTTTTAATTTGGTTGGTTTTGACCACTTTTTAATTTTTTTTATGTTAAAAGGAGGCAAACGAGCAGACAGGTCACCTGATGGAAAGTAATCACCGCCGCCCATGGACACCCGCAAAACCAAAGTAATCGCAGATGCGTTGCCGGCCTTGAGGAAGGAGTTGGATCTTGAGGAGGGAGTTGGAATTGGGAGGGGGAGGGGTGAGAGATGGGCCTCCGGTACTTTCACTCACCGGACGAAACACAACAGCAACGAGTGCCTTTGTTTCACGCCGATATTCTGTGAGAGGGTGGTATTACGCCGGGCGAGCCAACCCATTTCGTGCTGCAACGCAGCGTAACTCTACCACTCAGAAAACTAGAATCTAACCTGGAATCAGACTCGATGGCAAACACCATTTTTCTTATTTGTGCTGCCAAGCATCAAATTGTTATGTACCAGTTGAAAGAGTACTAGAACCAGTAAAATTACAGGATATAGCAGGAAAAGAACTATTGCTTTTTATATTAGTTTTATTTTAGTTGACAAGGCGCGTGATGCCCTTGGTGTCGCATCCGTGGTTTATGGCCTGTATCCATGTGATGCCCCAGCAGTGGGGAACTGGGGACATAAAATGAGCTGGTGATAATTATGATGTAAAAACTAACCTTAAGGTTCTTGCAATGCTTAGCAAGCTCCACCATCAGTTTGACTCCTCGTACGTTCAGGAGCACAGCTTTCTTCATTTCTTCGTCAAATCTGTAAAGTGAAAATGTCAACTCATTAGTGAGTAATTAGTTTGATTTTTTATGTTTTTAATTGCATTCACAATTCTAGATTTTTTTATCTGAATTGTAGTATCATTATCATTATTAGATTATATGGATGACCTACTATTTGGCTTACTTTTCCACGTGGGCAAAAGAATATGGTGTAATGTGGTGCCCTGAGAGAGAAATGAAAGCCAAGACTGCTAAGTAAATACTTACTATACTTTCAATAGATCTCTTCGTCACGTAACGTCTTATTTAACTAAACCATAACATTTGAGGTGTTCATTAGGTGCCGTAAAATTACCAAATTACTTCATTCAAATAGTTTGTTGAGCATAATTTGATTTTCTATCTCTAATTACTAAATGTATTTTTTTTTTCATTAGTGGCGCTAGTGTGCGGCGTAAACGCTCTTAAATGGTTGCCAATTCGCCGGCGGGCGTAGAGACTTACACGTTCTTTCCTTACTGTATACTGTCCTCTTTCTACCCACTCCACCTTCATATCTTCAAAATTGTTTCTCCTTCCGTTCCACTTCCTCAAGCCTTACCTTGCGTTCTGCGTGTACCCTAGCTCTTGTGACTCCTCTTCATCAACTAATTTCCTTTCCTACTCTTTTTCTGTGCATGTTGTTCGGTTATGGAATTCTTTGCCTGAGCGCATCAGAAGTTGGAGTTGTTCAAGGGTCTGGTTCGGAGTCATTTTCTAAATTCACCTTAGCTATGTTTATTTATTTTATGATTTATATTGCATAAACTCTGTTTAATATATTTTTCTTTTGTTTGTACTTTATTTGATATTATTATTATAATTTAGTTTATTTTTACTTGCACCCATTTTTATTTTCTCAATATTATTATTTTTCGCCCAAGGTTGCCTGAAAGAGATTGCTTGTTAGCAATAAGGCCGCCTACTTTGTTCTTTTTTTTGTCAATTTGTCTGTATCTATATTTTTTGTAAGCAAATAAAGTTTATTATTATTATTATTTTCTTTATTTATTTTTTACATATTAATTTACATTTTTAAATATTTTCTAAAAACAAAACAAACATTTAAAAATATAAAAAATAGGTATCCGCCGGTATCGGGACCAGGGTCCAAACTACCGGTGATTAGGGCTCCAGAGACAGGAACCTCCTCACAATGCGTGCCGTATCGAGGAGAACTGCCTTCTGAATAACATACACACATACACATACACCCTCACACACGCACATGGACACCTCACACTCACGTTCGCATTCATTGTATAAATGTTACTATTTTATGTCTTCTTGTGTCTTTAGGCAGGGATGAGACCTGGTGTCCTACGCACAGGGCTTACCTAGTTAGGGCACCAGTCTCCTATATTATTTGACACTAAAATATAAATAGTTGTAAGATTACTGTGTGTAATAGGAGAAATAAAAAATATTTTTTTTATTTTTTTATTAGTAATCAGGCCCTTGATCCAGCTGCCTAACGATAGCCTCATGAGATGTTGATCGAGGCCCTTAGCCATCAGGCCATTGACCGTAACAACAATCTGCACGATGACAGCCGAGTCCACATTCCACATGTCGACAACCTCATGTGCTAAGTTGAGATATTTGATTTGTTTCTCTTTCTCAGCTTTCACGAGGTTCTCGTCATGGGGAATGGTGATATCGACAATCATCGTGCGGCGCGCTAATCGATCTATCACCACAATGTCTGGCTTATTGGCTACAATAGTCCTGTCGGTGATGATAGATCGATCCCAGTACAACGTGACATGGTCATTTTCGAGAACTGGGTCGAGCACATACTTGTAGTACGGTACCTCAGAATCCACAAGTTTGTATTTCAAAGCAAGTTGCTGGTGGATAATCCTGGCCACTTTGTTATGCCTGTGTAAGTACTCGCCGTTAGCCAGATGAGAACAGCCAGAAATAATATGTCAATGAAATACAACGGCACTTATAACCCATATGGGTGCAAAGTTCTTGTCAATAGAAATGAATTAAGACCAAACAAAAGGTAGCTACTGTAAAACGTCGAAGAGATCTCTTGACTGTCATTCGTCATCATCATCCGGCTCCTAATGACGGTCACAACCCATCTAGGTGTTTAGTTCTCATCAATACAAATTAATCAAGCCCAAACACCATGCAATTCCTGTAAATCGTTAAGGAGTTTCCTCGACTGTCTTTCGGCTCCTTCATCAGATCGATTCCAGACCTTCATTAAATAGTAGTGCTTTAAAATACTTTATCTACACTAATGTTGTAACATTCTACTTATGTTTCCAATACTTGACTTATAATTACTTCTGTTATAGCGCAGACAACAAAACACTCAATTTAAGCAATTTCACATGATGGTATAATATCCACATCGATATCGTAAAATCTCATTATAACATCAATAAAACGCGACCAATTAACCTAGCGAGCCTTATGTCAAAATCCTCATACAAGTTGTATAAAATTTTGATATTAGGCTGGCTTTTGAAAACAGTTGGGTTATACGTGAAAACTTCGTCGAAACTACTAAACTTACATACACAAAACTCTTTGGTAAGATCTTGTGCCAATTAAATAAAAAAAGAACAGCGCGCGCTCGCTCCTGATTGGCCCTGCGCGCGCAGCTGCGCTCTCATTGGTTAGATTTTAATGGCGGCAAGTTCACTGTGACAATACACGTACGCGTGAATTTAATGTTTCGCAATGTGTTTTGTTTTTAAAATACAAATTAAAAGTTAAAAATGGACAGCGACGATGATATTTGTACGCCTCCGGATATTCTAGAATTGGCAACAAAAGTAACTCACAATCTTTTGCCAGAAAAATCTAGAAAATTATATGAAAAAGAATATAATAACTTTTTGGCATGGAAGATCGAAAAGAAAACTACATCATTTTCTGAAAATGTCATTCTTGTGTATCTCAAAGACCTCTCCGACAAATTCAAGCCATCTTCTATGTGGGCTAAATATTCTATGCTCAAGTCCACACTGAGTATCTACAACAATATTGATATCACGAAGTATTCAAAAGTCATAGCGTTCCTGAAACGCAGTTCAGAAGGACACAAGGAAAAAAAGTCCTTGACGTTTACATCAGGTCAAATAAATATGTTACTGAAAGATTCACCAGATATTTTGTATCTTTTTGAAAAGGTAAGTGTATTTTAGTTCTGTTATTTAATCTACCTAGTACCTACTTACGTACTACACACGCAAGTTATCTAGACACTCCGTTTAAGCGCTTTGTGTATAAATTAGGTAGTAAATGCCTACACTTTACTACTTCATAAATCATAGTTTTTGCCTTGGCTATGTACCTCAAGCTTATTATATCGTTTATTGTTACAGGTTGCACTAATCTTCGGCATAATGGGGGCATGCCGAAGGCAAGAGCTATACAACATCCAGTTCGATGAAGTCTCTAACATAGACGACAGTACAATCATGGTGAAAGTTTCGAAAACAAAAACGAAAATAGATCGTTCTTTCGTTGTGACGGGCAACTGCTATGCCGTATGTAAAAAATACATGGAACTTCGACCCACCCCCTGTCGAAACCCTGCCTTTTTCTTGAGCTATAGATCGGGGAAGTGCGTCGATCAAAGAACTGGTATTAATAAATTTGGTGCTCTGGGAAAAACTATCGCAAGTTTTTTGAATCTGCCTAACCCAGCGTTGTACACGGGGCATTGCTTCCGGCGCACCTCGGCGACCCTTCTCATAGATAGCGGTGGTGATTTGACCGCACTGAAACGACACGGGGGTGGAAGTCTTCTACTGTGGCTGAAAGCTACATTGATGAGTCTTTAATGAATAAAATTCAAGTCTCAAATACGATCTTGAACAGTAGAGAAAACAAGACGAATGAAGTAATTATAAACATTCCAACTCTGTCTACGACCTCTACTGCTTGCCCCGCGACCGCTACAGCTGCTGGATCAATAATTAACATTAACTTTCAAAATTGTACCATCCAAAATTTGAACAATTATTATAAATAAACTATTGTCAGCTTTTACTCTTGTTGTTTGACTAAGTGCATTAGTAAAGATAAAGTAGTGTATGCAACTGCATATAACACGGGTATTAAAACACTCGTTACTATTATGAAACTCGCTGCGCTCGTTTCATAAACTCACACTCGTGTTTTAATACCCTTCATTATATGACAGTTGCATAAACTACTATAATGAAAACATTGACAAATGCACTAGTCGCCACTACAATTTTCGAAGGTTCCCCTCTATTTCTCTAGAATAACATCATCAGATCCTGGTTTCCTTGATCCTGATCATGGTACCACCCTTGGGATATCTCCTTTCCAACAAAAAAAGAATCATCAAAATCGGTTAAGAAACGACGAAGTTATCCGCGAACACACATAAAAAATCCTATTAATATTATAAACGCGAAAGTTTGTTTGGATGTTTGTTACTCTTTCACGTAAAAACTACTGAATGGATTTGGTTGAAATTCGGCATATAGATAGTTTATAACCGGGAATAACACATAGAATACTTTTTATCTCGATATTCCCACGGGAACGGGAACCACGCGGGTGAAACCGGGAACCACGCGGGTGAAACCGGGAACCACGCGGGTGAAACCGGGAACCACGCGGGTGAAACCGCAAGCGGCCACTAGTATATAACATTATACGAGTCGAATTGAGAAACCTGCTCCTTTTTTGAAGTCAGTTAAAACATCTCTAAAAAGCAAGAAATAATATTGAAATCATATTTTAATTACCTAGATACGCATATCAGTTTTATAGAATGTCAATTGAAGTCGCGTGGGGCTTTTACAATAAAAAAGTGGAGATAATGGAACAACTACAAAAGTTTAAATGAAACAAAATTGTCCCCCAGCCGACCACCAACCACCCGACTTCAATAGACCTTCTTTAAAACTGATACTTTTACTGATATTTTTAGAGCTGTTTAATTACTTTGTTTAGTTTCCTGTTTTTTAAAGTCGGTTTTTTTTTATTATACGGAAGTTGCATTGGCGCGAGAACACGATGTTTATAATGCACGGCCTATATACGTAAAATCGCTCGGCGACACGGCGCGGCGGCGACCGGTGTCAGAATACTCGCGCACGCGCGCGAATATTCTGACTTTCGGTTTCGACCGAAACTGGTTTTTACGACCGAAACCGATACCGAAACCGAATTTCGGCAACAGTCGCAGTTTCGGCCGAAACCGAAACCGAAACTTCCTTACAAGGCTTATTGATAATATAATCAACATAACAACCTCTCATTTAAACAAACTCTGAATCCTTAATATTATCACCACTAATGCAATATGGTAAGTACCAAGTACCTAACTAATGTTTGTTTAGGTATAGCATTAGCGAGTGAGTTAAATTAACCAAAAAGATATTTAGATAGTTAGGTTAAACTTGATTATACTATAATCCATTTATTTATTTATTTATTTTAAAACTTTTGCAACATATATTACATGGCGGACTTAATGCCTGAGGCATTCTCTACCAGTCAACCATAGGGTGGTGCAGAAATAACAAGGTAAGTGCAATTGGGTGAAGACAACAATTTAGAAATAAAAATAATATATTATAAACGCACAGTATATACCTACATATATATAATTTAATTAAATATACTTATATACACCAAAATAATGTATATTATTACATCTATCTATTTGTTTGTTATATTAAATTATTTTTTGATGTTTACTACTACCTTAAGCTATATCACGTGATAAAACTTACCAAATTCAAAATAAATCACACGAAAACTCACAACAAACAAAACGAACTTCAAACACAAGCCAGTCACAACATGATTAGGCACGTGGACGCGGCAAAATGTCTTCGTCGCTTAGATGGAATTTACCGTGCCGAACATGACCGAGCACAGCGCGAGAACTCCCGAATGCAGCTTCGGTTTCGGTCGTAGTTTCGGCAGGTTTGCCATCGAAACCGAAACGAAACCGAACCCCGTTTTTTTGCCGAAACTCGGCCGAAACCGAACTTTCGGTCGGACACTACATCACTTAACATCGGCAATGTGCGAACCCGTTAGCAATAAAAACAAGTACACAAGAGTAAGACGACATTGTAAGGGTATACCTGATGGTAGCCGCAGCATGGATGATGATGTTGATGTCATCAATGACCTTCTGCCTATCCTCCTTGCTGATGCCAAGGTCCGGCATGCTGACGTCTCCGCTGATGATGGATACCTTCTCCAAAAGAGGCTCAACCCCACCTCTCATGTCACGAAGAGTCTCGAACAGCTGGAATGGACAAATGGTACTATTAGTTGCTGTATCAAGATGATTTCTATATTACTGACCCACAAAATGTGCATATACAGCTGTCTAAGCTTACGAGCACACGAACCTGAGAAAAAAATAGCCCTTGCCCAGGTTTTCGCGGCTTCTCCTTAGTACAAGGTCTCCACCATAGAGTTTACGAAGCCATTGCTTAGATTTGACGTTGAAAAATAATTTGTAAATATTCTTTTTGACAAAAGAAATATACATAGGTGGTTAACGCGCCCGGTCTGCAATTGCTGAAGTTTAGCAACTTTCGCAAAACCCGCTCATCGGATGGGTATAACACTTAACATAACACTGTTAACTTTGCCGCGGACACTACACGTCATTACTGACATTGTAAACAGATCTCTTGAAACAGGCACTTACTTAGAGTTATGGAAACAGGCAAAGGTCAAGCCGCTACCAAATACAAGTCATGCCACATGTTTAAGTGACCTTTGGCTAGTCAGTATACTACCATTTATGTCGAAAATAGTAGAAAAGACGGTGTGTATACAGATCAATGAATACCTACACGTAAATAACATTTTACCAGATAAGCAGTCAGGGTTTACACGAGGAAGGAGTACATCAACTGCATTGCTTGACATTGTAGATGCCATATTGGCTGAGCAGGATGTAGGAAAGGGATCGATCTTGGTACTGTTAGACTATTCTAGAGCATTTGATACGATTAACACAAATTTACTTGTTGCTAAACTTAAATATTACGGGTTTAATGATCTTGCGCTTCAGTGGTTTTGTAGTTATTTATTTAATCGGTCACAACATGTGGAAGTCATTTCTAGCAGTGGAACAAGGAAAGTATCTGTCACATCTCCTGTAAGTAAAGGCGTTCCACAAGGCTCGATACTGGGACCTATTCCCTTTCATTGTTTACACTGCTGACTTGCGGAAATTGATTGTACACACCGATCATCATCTTTATGCAGACGACCTCCAGATACACATCTCTTTTAAACCATCTGAGACTGATGAAGTCACAGATAAGATAAATCAGGACCTTAAACTTATGGTGGAGTGGTCAGAAGCAAATGGTTTGGTGTTGAATCCAGTCAAAATCAAATTTTTGATTCTAGGCTTTAAGACTCAAATTGGTCGGATTATTAGTTGTGCGCCAGAAATAAAAATTAACAACGTTAATATTGAGCAGGTAAAGGAAGCTAGAAATCTTGGAGTCTGGATGGATGGCGGTTTAAGATTTGAAAAGCATGTAGGCCATGTTGTCCAGCAATGCTTTTACAGGTTGAAGGTATTGTATCAGGTGCGGCAGTACTTGAATGTAGACATGAGAATTTACCTTTGCGAGTCACTTATTCTGTCAAAAATGAACTATGCTGATTTAGTGATCGGTATGTGTCTACTAGCTCGTACTAAAAGAGTGATTCAAAGCCTTCAAAATTCTTGCATCAGATTTTGTTTCCCTATACCTCCGAGATCTCATAACTCCATACTTAAAAAACAATAATCTCATGAATATGGAAACTCGACGCAGATTACATTTTGCAAGTTTGCTCTTTGGTGTTATAAAAAATAAAAATCCACCATATTTATTTGAAAAATTAAAACTTACTCAACGCCAACTAATAAATGACCGATTAATTTGTCCAACATACAAAACTACTGCGTTTCGTGGCAGTTTTAGATACTCAAGACATAGTCAGACTATTGGCTATTTTAAAATTAATAACAGAAAGCATTAGCTAAACACTCAGAAAGCCGAATAATATCGTAAAGCGTTACTAATTTATTGTACTTGTGTGTTTTAATTTTAATTTTAATTTCGAATTCCAACTAAATATTATGTACTGTATTGCTATGTTTAAAGTTTTATATTAGTTATTTTAGAGATTTTATTGTTAAGATTTTAGTGCCTAAATTGTTATTGTTATTGTCAGCAAGGAAAACTGATTATTGATGTTTGTGCATAATCGGACACCGCCCGTTAAGGTATCCGCAGAATACCAGCGTCGTGGCACTCTGTGCTTCGGCTTAAGCTGAGCGGGGACCTATTTGGCTTTGTTGTGTTTTCTTTTTAATTTGTTCCCATGAGCCCACAGTTGGAGGACATCTTTTATTTATAGGTCTTTAGTTTTTAATTTTCTTTTTATTTTTCTGTTTTATTTTTTTTCAAGTTAAGTTATGTATTGTTTCTTTTTGTTGTGTAAATAGATTAAAATATAATTGTAAAAAAAAAAATTAATTAAATTAATATTTTAATTTGTTGTATTTATATTATGTTGTATATGTATGCCAAATAATAGGCGGCATTCCTCAGAAGAACGGAGAGAATTTGGTGAAGATTATTAAAACCTTGGCTGGTGGTTTTACTATTAATCCCGATACCGATATTGACTTTGTGACTAGAGTTGCAGATAAAAATGCCACCCAGGTTACGATACCAAGCAAACCGGTACTTTTTTTACCGGTTTTCAAAGCCCTGCTTATCGGTGTAGCCTTTCCCATTCTTCTCTATCCCAAGCTAATTTTTATACCACACTTCTATAAAACATATGGTTTCTATTAATAAATAAAAAAATAATGATAATAATAACGTCTTACCTCGCCATTGAAGATCTCTTCCAGTCTCTGTTTAGGGTCCTTCCCTTTCTTTGACCGCACCAGAAGATATATCTGGCCGACGTCTGGACTCTTCCTGAAAGAGGAAATATAGTTAGATTTAAGAATAAGAATAAGAAAATATAAGTGATCTGCAGCGGCTGGAAGAGAAAAGCCGAAGATCAGGCTCAGTAACATGCATTGGGAGAGGATACATATAGCAGTGGACTGATACGGGCCAGTTACGGTGATAATGTAGATGATGTCAATTTCGGTGATGATTTGAAAAAAGACTAAGTGACATCTCGTTAAATGTTACACATCATTATGCAACTTACTGTAAGGCTCGTTCATTTTTTTTATATATTAAACCGTAGCGTGGCTCTACCACTCAGACATTGCATTTATGTGTGCCATGGATTTCCGCAAAGAAACGCCTGATTCCGTTAATTAACTCTGAATCATTTGTAGTATGCTCACCTCAGCAGTTTCTCCAACAACACCTTCCCCATGAACCCGGTGCCTCCTGTGACGAGCAGCTGCTTGCCACCAAACGTCGCCGCGATCCGGTCCGGCATGGCGTCTACCTCCTCCGCTGTGAAACTCTCGCACGACATGGCTAAGGTTCTGTGAACAAAGAACGTGGTAAGTAAAGCTTTAAAACTATTGCATTTTTTTTGTGATATTGCAAAACTTCTGAAAGAGAACTTTCAGTGAATGGTTAATTATTGCACTTCGATAGATATATGTTCAGCATTGGACTCGTGTCGTGTCCCATTAACTTGAGAAAAGTAATAGATAGCTTCTTGGAGGATAGGAGCGTGGAAGTTAGATATGAAACAGAAAGAAAGACCAGCAAAGGATGTGTGCAAGGCTCGATAGGAGGAACCTGCTCCTCTGGAACCTGCTGCTGGACCCATTACTATGGCAATTGGCCGGGAAAGGGCACCATGTGCAGGCGTTCGCCGACGACATAGTGATGGTGTTTGTAGGGGACTCGGGACTGGAAGTCTCAATGAAGGCTAACGGGGCGCTCTCAGATGTTTGGAATTGGGGTGAAGGAAATAAACTAAGGTTCGCAACCAATAAAACGGTTGCCATGACAGCAACCAGAAAACTAAAGTACGACACACCAATTCATCGTTATGCAAAGAGAGATGAAGGTCCTGGGTCTAACCATAGACGACAAACTCACATTTAACACCCACGTCGCGAACGTATGCACGCAGGCCCTGAACATCTAGAAGCAATTGAGGACAGCAGCAAGGGCCAGTTGGGGTCTGAACCCCGAAGTAGTCAGGCATATTTATATAATGGCAGTAGAGCCCGTAATCACTTATGCAGTGGCAGCATGGGCCCCCGCGGCCCAAAAGATAGGGACACAGAAGGAGCTGGCAGCGGTACAGCGAGGGTTCGCGCAAAAGCTCTGTGGCGCGTACCGTACAGTCTCCCTCAATTCGGCACTTTTGCTGTTCGGGATACTGCCCCTAGACCTCCGCATTCTTGAGGCTTCGGCTTTGTATGACGCGAGGAGGGGCAGATCCCGGGCATTGCCGGATGACAGGGAGATGGAGGCGCCTGTTGACTTTGCAGAAATTCCGCACCCCGCGCTGAATGTGGGGAGTGAGTTCGTGGCCCTCGAGGACCAAGAGGCCCTCGATAGGTACTCCGTGCAGGAAGTCCAAATATATACGGATGGCAACAAGATTGACGGAGGCGTCGGCGCTTCCATATCCATTTGGAGGGGGAGGAGCCGAGGCCAAAGCAATCAAATTACCATTAGCCAACTACTGCACGGTCTACCAAGCCGAGCTCCTCGCCATATGCAGGGCGACCGCGGAAATTCTAAAGAGGGGTGAAACGAGCTACGGTATCTACAGCGACTCCAGATCTGCGCTGGAAACTGTAATAAACCGTGGCTCGCTCCACCGCTTAGCACACGATTCGCGGGCAAACCTCAAGGAAGCCTCCACGCGAGGCAAAACTGTGAGTTTGTTTTGGGTGAAAGCCCACGCAGGACTGCCCGGGAACAAACGCGCAGACGAACTGGGAAAGGAAGCTGCAACTTCGTCGCGGAGGAAGCCGGACTACGATCAATGTCCGGTCTCGTTCGCCAAGCGATTCATCCACGATGAGTCGATTGGCGAATGGGCCCGGAGATACGATGCGGGGACGACGGCCTCCGTGACGACGGTGTTCTTTCCAGATGCGATCGCGGCATATAGGCTCGTAAGGAAAATAAAGCCTACCGGCATAATAACTCAAGTGATGACGGGGCACGGTGGGTTCTCCTCGTACTTGAACCGTTTCAAGTGCAAGGACAACCTATCGTGCATCTGTGACCCCGAACACGAGGAATCGGTATTGCACATTATAACAGAATGCCCGGTCCATGAGTATGAAAGAATGAAGTATGAAAGAAAGATAGGAATGAAAGTAAATAAAGAAAACATACACAATATACTAGCTAGCAAACATACGAGAAACTCATTTCTGGAATTCTGTGCAATTCTAGCCAAACAAACAATAAAACGTAATAGGACATAACAAAAAAGTATGTTCTTACCAGTATATTGTATTATACTAGAAGCAACATATAGCAATAAGAAAACAATAAATAGAATATAAGATGTAAAATGAACAGAACTGTAGAGATAAGAATTATAATAATAAGTAAGAAATATGTATAAATAAAAATGTAAGTAAAAGGAGGGACAGGATGTGCATATCACGGCGGAGTCGGATTGGGAGCCATTTCAACTTTGACCTGAACTCAGAAATATGATTATACTTGCGATTTACAAATCTCCAAATATAGGTAATTTTATTGAAGTAACTTATAAGATCAAAATTTTGTAAGTATATTATCAATTGTATAACTAACGTATAGTATAAATCTTTTGTACTTAAAAAATAAATAAACTTAAATAATAAAATAAATTAACTTTGTACTTAAAAAAAATAAAATTGTCAGGTTACAACAAGAAATCTTCGCTCTATGTATAGAAAACAACTACATAAGCCTTCTGCTAATCTTACGCTTGTTTCTAATAATACTTTTTATGATGTGTATCAAAATTTACAATAAATTACCACATCTCTTTAAAACTCACAAGTTGCCAAAAATTAGGTCTTCAGTTAAAGATTGGCTAAAAGAAAAATGTTTTTATAGTATCCAAGAATACCTAGATTATAAGTAGATGTTAAATAGATTTTAAATATATATCTTTTGTTATTTGTTATAAAGTCAAGAGTCAAGACTATATTAACTGAAATAACCTGATATTTGTGTATACGCTTGAAAAAGTAGGATTAAGTGGTACTTTTTGTTAGCAATAAGACCTGCATACTGTTAGCTTTTTCTTTACACAATAAAGTACTTACTTACTTATAACAGTTGTGCTTAAGCTGTAGTTACGTAAGTTGAATCGTGACATGATCTATTCTTCTCTACTATTTATGACCAACTAATTACTAATTATTCACTACTAAGAAAAAAATCGTTAGATGTAAGTTTACTTTTTTTTTTAACGTTTTTTTAGATAAGTAGACCGTAGCAGTTTTGCTACGAGAATCGTTAGAGATTATGTCATACAACAATGTCTATTTTTAATGTCCGCGTTCCTGAACCATCCTAGTGGCAAACAAGCGATGATGACGGTTATTGCAACGGATGGCTATGCAGATTTATCTTTGCAGATGAAATACCACAAATTTGATAACACTACGCTATAGTAAAATTTGACTTTTTATTTTCAAGTGCTAGTTGCTTCACTGAAGCTAAATTAAATACGCGTTTTATTAATAAATATATATATTTTACTCTATTCTTTATTTAAATCATAAATCATTTATTCACTTAAAACAGAGTAGTACAGGTGTTAAATTTAAAGAATTATTCACATAAGCGCATTCATATACCGAGATGCGGGTTTCCGCTCGTGGTATTTTTTCAACACTTTTAAATTCTGTAACTAGCTTTCCGAAAGTGGCCCATCTGGTAAATCGCTATCTCAACTCTAAAAACCAATGCATTCAATATGCCAATATTTTCAGTTCGTACAAAAATAATACCTAATTAAGATTGAAGTTTTACATAGGAATACCACTACCTACTAGGCCGTCGTTTCCTCATCCGAGAAGCATCCTTGTTTAACATCTAACGAAAAAATCGTTAGATGTAAGTTTACTTTTTTTTTACGTTTTTTTAGATAAGTATTAATTTAAATACATCCTTGTGCTGGTACGTTGTTAGTGTAAAATTAAGAACTTGAACTTGACAGACACGAGAATATATTTAAGTTTATTGTTTTTGTGAAATTTGCGCGAACACTACACCTTTAACTAAAAAAAAATTTACTGATCTACTCGCGTTTATTATACACATTGAAATGTCAGGAGAAAATAATATAAAACCAATAAGTTGTTTCAGTTAAATTTAGTTAATTAAACCATATAAATTATCGTTTTCGTTAACGAGAGCGAATGGTAAATAGGGTTTAGGACCCGGGGCATCAACTGTCTGGAACCGTATACGGTAGATATAGATACGGTTAGTTGGAACTTCGTTCGAACATGGGAATATGAAAATGGTTTCAACGACTAAGTCGCTACTAACGAATTCTATATTTATTTATATACACAATAAAAAGAAACATTACTTAACTTGAAAAAAAAACAAAGAAAATCAATTAGAAAATTAAAAAGTAAATACCTATAAATAAAAGATGTCCTCCAACTGTGGGCTCATGGGAACGGTCCCAAGAATGCTGGCAACATTGCCCCTTTGGATTGCCAAACTAATATGCTGGCAGAGGTAGCTGCCCGCCTTCTTTTGTGCTACTAACTATATCGTTGCAGTTTTTTTTGCGGGAATCGGGGCACGGTGTGCCTTGTGTAAGTTAAATGAGATGTTCGTTTTTGGGCCATTGTTTTATTACAGTTTTGAAGTGATGCTTTTCTGATAGATCTGCCTTCTGAGATGATGTTTCCAAAAAGAAAAAAAAAGTAAAAAGGCCCCAACATAATTTAAAAAAATATTTAAAAACTTGAAATCTTGTTTTCTTCATCAAGCTTTTCTTATTATTTTTGGGTTCTAATGAAAGTTTTAAGTGTTTATTATATATTGCTAAACTTATTTATACATTCTAAAAGGTATTTTAAGGTTTCAATGCAATTTCCTGAAAATAAAACCAAGCGGTTGCTGGCTGTAATGGATAGTACCTTTGCATTAATAATTTAAAAAATAAGTTATTTTTTTTAAATACATACATTTACATTAGAAAAGCGAAGTTGCCAAGGTAGAAAAAGTTTAGGGTTGCTATTTTATGAATTTTTATTATTGACGTTTTTTATTACGTTGGGTATGTTTAAAAAATATATTAATACAAGGAAAAGTTCCTTATTTTTTGTTCTTTTCATAAAATATAATTTCATCACTGGAAGAATTAGGGGGCCCAGCCTCCATACAAAAATGGAACATCTCCTTTGACATCGCTTGCGTTAACGAAAACGATAATTAGTACGGCACTGAAGCAGCGCCTCCTGACATACAAGAAGAGTTACAATTTTTCCATACAATTTTCGTTTTCGTAAACGTAATCGTAATCGAATGAATACGGCTATCCATATTCATTACTATTGCACAAAACTTACACCAGCCACTGTGGTCCCGAAGCTAGTTTTTACAACAAAAATATTTCAAAAAAAATTGAACATCGTCCTCCTATGTAAATACCACAAGCAGTTTTTACGTGAAATCCAATAACTATTTATAATTTATTCGTGTATCTATTGTTCATAACACATGTAGTTAGAATTAATTATGAATAAGACAATGCACAAAATGTGAGCAATGTTGAACACAATAATTGTAAATTAGGATGACTCTTCACCTTATTACGTGTACAACTATACTACTATGTCAGTATTGTACGCTAATATAGAATGAAACAAAATAGTTTATAAAATTAATTTTAGGAAAACTAAAACATTCAATATCACAAAATAACACATTCATACAAATAAAACATTCATAATTTAATATACATGGTATATGATAATCGAAAGGCATCTTCTCAGCCTGTACTTTAGTAATGCTACGACGCTGGTTTTCCGATTATGCCCAGACTAAAACTAAATAGAAATAAAAACAGAACAAATGGGCCGTACACAATATGCTTTTTTTATTTATTTTATTTTATATTAACGGGTAAGCAAAGTGCCTAGATCTCACCTGATGTTAAGTGATGATAAGATAAGATAATGATGGAAGCGCACTTCACCCGGGATCCTCAACTAGTGAGGCACTGGACAAGTTGACGAATTACTCATTTTTTTGATAGCAAACAGTTACTCGTAGTGTCTAATTCTCAGGGTATGATATCATTAACGAGTGCTTCGGTTTCTCTTATTCAAAGTCACTGATCACTAACGTCCTACAAACAATTAAAATTCTTTTGTGTCTGTATTCACAGCAGACGACAGATTTATTTATTTATTTGGACAACAAAACAGATAACAATCATTGAAATATTTAAACAAAATTGTAACATTTAGTTCAGTGCTAGACTGTAAAAGTGATGTTCCTGTGTTTTGAATGTATATGTGTAGTTATACCAAATAAAGATTTTTTCTATTTCTATTACTATTTCTAAAAGAAAAGGTAAAAGTTTAAAATTTTAGTATGCAAGATTGTAGGTCGTAGTTTAAGCTATGTTTTGACACATTAAAATTTAAATAATAGTATACATTGTTTAAATGTGATTTTCCTTTTCTTCTTAATAAAATTTTTTTAGAATAAATTCATGATACTACGACGAAAAGACGTATTATCTACGCAGAAACGTCCGTTCTTTTTATGATCAGCCTTTTCGTTTTATCGTAACTTAGATACTCTTTTTACATTTTAGTTATAATAGGCATGCCTCAATAAAATAAAACACAAAATTATGAGAATCAGACTTTTATGTTCCATCGTAACAAAAATAATTACAAAAACCTTTCTGTAACACTTAAATTCCAAAAACCTCTTTGGATACATTAATTTGTACTTAATATTATAATTATTAGCTTCTATGACACTAGGAGGAGCATCCACTTGGAAGAACTAGCAGATGTCGGTAGCTCCTCGGAAGAACTGGCTGATGCGTGTAGCTCCTGGGAAGACTACTTGGTACCTGTGACTCTTGGGTTGAACTAGTTGATAGCACCAACATCATTATTTTTGAACATCGATCATTACGCTTCATTTTGTAAGGTTGAAACAAACCCAAAAACTGTAGCTACACATAAATTGTAAGAAATAACTGTACGGTCACTTAAATATTGTTAAATATGAAAAATACGTCTCAACCTTTACGTTCATAAGTTCGATGAAGTGAAACCATTAATATAATGAAAACACATTGTAGGTAAAATAACCGCGCCACAAACAATTGGAAAAATACATACCGGTAAAAAAACTCTCAGCTATTTTGTATAACTATTGTATTCGCACCTTTGTAAATAAAAACTTAGTTATAATAATATTTATTTATCCTAACAATTTCCTAAAAACTACTGAGCTTCGTGTGCTTCGGGCGCGTGGGCGCGCAAGGGACGAGGCGAGGGGTGCAAAGCGAACATAAAACCAAAATAGCTGAGAATTCTTGACAACGAATCAAATTTCCCTTTTTTAAATCAAATGTATTAAAATTATAATAAAAATATGACAACATTACAACTAAAACGACGCCAAAATGAATCCATTTTCATTCTAAATAAATACATATTAATAAATACTAGATAGAAAAGACGGTTCTACCACTTGCGTCTGACTGATTTTATCGTAATACTACGATGAAAAGGCGCATCTACATTAAATGTTATTAGAAAAATATTGTTGCATATCTTACGAATCGTACGTGCCCTCTGACTGCCACGGCACAACAGTACTGAATGTAGTTCCACCGCGACCCCCTCTTTTACCCCACACAACTAAGAATACGATGTAGAAAAGACGCTACTGCCACTTGCACCTGGCAAATTTTTTATAATACTAGAATCTAAAGGTGCATCTACGCAGAAGCGTCCTTTCTTTCTATGACCAGTGCAGATACGTCTTTTTATTCAACGACTTTTCTTAAAGTAATAAGACGGATCTATACTCATATACGTCTTTTCTATGTATTGTGCGTCAGTACTGACTTTTCTACTTCCTAAACATTGTGATTTGAAGCAGATACGTCTTTTTATCAGCGATAATTTTTTAGTAAATGCGTCCTTTTTTACTGATTGCGAATATGTATGTAACTAAATATTGAAAAAAAATGTTATATACGTCTTTTCTTCTTATGACGGCAGTAGTATTCTACTGATGTTGACACATCATTTCTGATTTACAGGATAAAGCAAATTACAATATGAAATAAGTATAAATTAATAAAACTAATAAAAGAAACATTACGAACGAACTGAGAAAGCCACACAACCTCACCATTTTAGCTATCCACCAGCTGTTTTGTCATCCGTTTAAGTCAACAGTGCAACGTCACTTTTCAAATTCTCTCAACAAGTCTGCGAAATCTTTACCGATACCTAAAAGGGGTTGGGGGATATATCATTTATCACAACTACTACTATATCTTTCTATTATAACTAGTGGTCGCCCAGCCCTAAGCAATGAAAAATTAAAAAAGATAGAATATGAGTTTGGATTGGCATTGAAAGATATCCGCCGCTCCTCTTCCATTTTTAAAATTTTGGAAAAGCTCGTATAGACGTGTGTGTCAAATACTTGCGTGTGTGTTAAATACATGGTAGTGTGTATAAAATTTTTTTTATTGATTTAATGTATTTTTATGCATAATTTAAAAAAGATATTAACATTTGGATAATCTTCTCTATATGTATAAACTATAATTGTGCAAAATTTCATACTCCTCCGTCCGCGCAATTTTCGTAAAAAAAGAGTACAAAGTGTCCTTTTATGATAGGGCATTTTCCAATATTTATGACGCTGTAAGGAAGAAAAGAGCTGGACACTTGCTGAGTTTCTTGCCGGTTCTTCTCAGTACAAGATCTCCCGCCCAGAGTAGATAGACTTACGAACCGATATAACTTTTTAAACTATCATGGTCACTTGCATTAGAATAAATATTATTAACGGGATTATTACCATGTTTATTGTCGTGTTTGAGTATCCGATATTTCGGCACAGTTGCATGCGCCATGATCACGGATGTACTGAAGTTATTGCGGGTGGGGTGATTATGAGCAGACAAAACGATCTACCCTCTTCCTTAATCGTTTTTTGCGCTCAATACTCGTACCACTGGCTCCTAAGTCACTATTCACTCGAACTTGTTCTCGACACACTACACTGACCGTATCAGATCGAAACGGCACTTTTGTTCTTTTTGCGGTCTTTACATAGGCTAATCACTGGATTCCAGATACGCGACAGTTTAAACCCATCTTCGCGATTGAAATTTTTGTATTTTGTAATTTCAATCGCTTCTCTTACCAATCTTGGTATGTAGTGACGTTCTGTTGAAATTATCTGGGGGTTATAAAACTCAATCCAGTGATTAGGACCCGATTGGATCAAATGTTCAGCAATGGCCGATTTTTGCGTATCGTTATTCTTTACAGCTTTTATATGCTCCTTAATTCGGCAGGCTACTGTACGTTTTGTTTGGCCAATATAGGAGCTACCGCAGCTGCAATCGATCTTATACACACCGGGCTTTTCTAGGGGAAAGCTGTCTTTTGGTGAACGTAGACATTGAGCTACTTTTTTAAAAGGAGTGAAGATGGTGTTAATTGAGTATTTATTGAATATATTTGCGACCTTATCTGTCACTCCTTTCATATACGGCATAAAAAGCGGTTGCCTTTCTACCCTGAACCTATCGTGTTTGGCTTTGTGTCTAGATGTTAACACCTTCCTCTTGTATCCGTTCTTCTGCAGAACCTGCCGGACATGGGATAACTCCTCGTGCAGTGTTTCATTATCGCACAAGTCGTAAGCCCGGTTGGTTAGCGATGACACTACAGAGTTCAGATGTTTTGGGTGGTGATGAGAGGTTGCATTGAGGTAGCGATCTGTGTGTGTAGCCTTCCTATATACAGAGTGACCAAGTGAACCGTCATCTCGTACTCGCATCTTGATATCAAGGAAAGCCAAACTCCTATCTTCCTCCATTTCGTAGGTGAATTTTATTTTAGGATGGATACCATTTAGAATCGCCAAATAGACCTCAACATCGTGCCGACCACCAACTAGTATACAAAAAATGTCATCGACATACCTTTTCCACAACCTAATGGATACGGGTGCAGCGGCGATGGCCCGTTCTTCGAAATGCTCCATCCAAATATTTGCAACCACTGGAGCCACGGGACTACCCATAGCCACCCCGTCAATCTGAAGGTAGTACTGACCCTGATACACAAAATAGTTAGTCGACAAACAGTGCTTTAATAATTTGACATAGTCCATCGGGATATTGCTATTGTGCAACTTCACTTTGACGACCTCCAGACAGTCCGCTACCGGCACGTTGGTAAAGAGTGATTCAACGTCAAAACTGACCATCAGCTCATTGTTCTCCACCCGGTGTTTATGCAGAAGGTCTACGAAGTGGCGGGAGTCCTTTACATACGACGACGTTTGTCCGACTAATGGTTGCAATACGCTAGCTACGTGCTTCGCCAGTTCATATGTAGGTGAGCCTATCTGGCTCACAATCGGTCTCAAGGGGACGTTTTGTTTATGAACTTTGGGCAGACCATATAGTTTGGGAGATTGAACATTTCTAGGACGTAGCAAATATTTAAACGTGTCGTCATCAAGAGCATCACAGCATTCCTTTATCAATGTTTGAGTGCCCCGATTCGTCCTGGCCGTGGGATCATAATTCACCTTCTTATAAGTGTTTACATCACTAAGCAGATTTAAGATTTTATTATCATACTCAGAAACGTTCATAATAACAGTTGCATTACCTTTGTCAGCTTTTAACACTATTATGTTATTGTTGTTGCGAAGGTCATTTAATGCAGCTAATTCGGAAGAGGTGATGTTGGGTTTCGGCAATTTTGCATATCGTAACGCTACGGCTATATCTTGCCTTAAAATGTCTGCCTCCTCAGATGGTATTTTGTTACGACGGATGCTTTCTTCAACCGATCCAATCACCTCCTCATAAGGAATGCGACTTGGTGTAATGGCGAAATTCATCCCTCTCTCAAGGACTGTACGTGCAGAGTCGGTCAAGTCGACATTTGACAAGTTAACGACTGTTCGAGTTTGTTGCGAGTTATCGTGGTACGTGACGTGTGATTTCTGGTTCTTTATAAGTGATTCAAACTTACAGTTTTGTTTCTCAGCAGTCAACTCTTTTGTACGTTGTGCTTGCAAATACGTAACACGATCACAAATATCGAAATCACTGGATGTAAACACGACACTGCACTCCAGATGTAAATTGTATAAGTCACACTGTATACTATTCAGTTGGTACCTACAACTACGTATCAATTTACGCAATAGTTTGACACTCGCGTTTCGCAGAACGCTCTCGGAACCGTAAATGTCTATGCGAGGTTTTATCCGCACACACACTGGAATTAAGTCCGCGTCGCGACATTTTGTTAAAAAGGACAGCGACTCCTTTAGGCATTCACACTTTTTCCGCGCGCGTTCTAGGTGTTTGATTAATTTTGCACTTTCCGGCCCGTACCGGTTAGGAGCCAGTGGTACGAGTATTGAGCGCAAAAAACGATTAAGGAAGAGGGTAGATCGTTTTGTCTGCTCATAATCACCCCACCCGCAATAACTTCAGTACATCCGTGATCATGGCGCATGCAACTGTGCCGAAATATCGGATACTCAAACACGACAATAAACATGGTAATAATCCCGTTAATAATATTTACGAACCGATGGCATAAAATGACGTTCATAAGAGCTATTTGTAGCCTAAACTGAATAAATGATTTTGAATTTTGAATATTTTTTTTTTAAATTTTGCTTAACGTATTAATATATAGATTAATTATCATCATTAACAAATAAAGTATTGTTTATTTATATAACTTGTAGGAAAAAATACTTTGACACTGGCTAAATTTGCTGAGCGCACAAAGCTGAAAAATTGCAGTTTGAAGGACTTTGAAGGACTTCGGTACCAAAAAGTGGGAGTGTAAATAAAATAAAAAGGAAATGTATTTACTGAAATGGTTGCATTTTAAAGATATTTTAATGTTTTCTAGGAGGCTTATTAAAGATGGAGTATATGTACGAAATAAGGAGTAATCTATACTAATATTATAAAGCTGAAGAGTTTGTTTGTTTGTTTGTTTGTTTGTTTGAACGCGCTAATCTCAGGAACTACTGGTTCGAATTGAATAATTCTTTTTGTGTTGGATAGTCCATTTATCGAGGAAGGCTTTAGGCTATATAACATCACGCTGCGACCAATAGGAACGAAGCATCAGTGAAAAATGTTGCAAAAACGGGAAAAGAGCCTAAAAAATTAAAAATGCTGCCGAAAGTCACTATTCCACGCGGACGAAGTCGCGAGCACAGCTAGTACTTTATACCAAAAAGTTGTCATAAAAAAGTATTACTTTACTGTTAAAAAAGAACTCTATTTTATATATACCAATAAGTTTGCATTTAATGTTGTAGCTTAAAAAAAAGGAAAAAGTCAGTCATATACCAAAAAAAACGCATAAAAAATATGGATTTAATAAAAAAAAACTAAATACTCACCAGTATTAGACACGACAACACACAACCAAGGATAAGCAGTGACTAGTTGAGTTCAAACAGCCCGTTGCGATATACTGAGGCTGCGCCTGCGCAGGCTAGCTCGTTGGCCCGGCGACCTTGCGTTGCGTTATCAGTGATTTTGCTGGAAAAGCTGTTACTAACGGATGTGTAAGATGTTTTTGGATAATTAACGTACTTTGGGGCCCACATGGTGTTTTACGGCCCGTTCTCCCAATAGTGTTTCCATCCATAGGGAAGCGGCTCGTGGCCCAGCAGTGGGACATAAAATAAGTTGATGATGAAACAACTTTTATCATAATTTAACTCATGATTTTGCTTTCCTAAACTTAGTAGATATACACTCTCATGTCATTGTCCTTCTCCCAAAAAAAATAGACAGCATCAAAATTACCAATTTTTTGCAAACTCGCCGTTACTGTCGTCGCATCTGGACTCCATATTCACGGGCTCTTCACTTCACTATCACTACATAGTATAAAACAAAGTCGCTTCCCGCTGTCCCTATGTGTGTATGTATGTATACTTAGATCTTAAAAACTACGCAACAGATTTTGATGCGGTTTTTTAAATAGATAGAGTGATTCAAGAGGAAGGTTTACATTAAGTATAAATACATTGCATGATGAATAATATAGTAGAGAAACACTGATAATTTTAGAGGTTTCACATTTTTTTGCACTTACATTGCAAACGCTGGCTGAACCCTACGAGATAGATCAAATTAATGTACTACAGTATTGTACATCTTATAAAGGTCTACAAAAAAGTCCGCAATGGTATATGTCTATCTCTTAAGGATAACCCACAATAATCATTTTGTATCCTTTACTTTTTACGAGAAATAATGGCTTATTTACGAAGGTATTTTAAGTAATACATTATTGATCCTTATCCAATTTTATTTATTTTATTTATTTATTTTAAAACTTTTGCAACATATATTACATGGCGGACTTAATGCCTGAGGCATTCTCTACCAGTCAACCATAGGGTGGTGCAGAAATAACAAGGTAGGTGCAATTGGGCGAAGACAACAATTTAGAAATAAAAATAATATATTATAAAACGCACAGTATATACCTACATATATACAATTTATATAAATATACTTATATACACTATTATTACATAAACTACTTTTACAAATATAAAACAAAAATAAACATAAACATAAACATATAATACATAATTTATAAATTACGTTATAAATTATGTATTATATGTATGTAAGGACGTTACTGAGATGATTCTGCCAAGGTTTTATCAAAATAGAGCATACGGACTTTCTTTTTAAAGGCGTCACGACTAGTAGCCATCCTGATTTCAAGAGGTAGTGCATTCCACAGCAAAATGGACTGAATATGGAAGGACGAGTGTACAACGCCAGATGTATGGGAAGGACAGAGAAGGAGAAGATTATTAGTAGATCGGAGATTCCTACTATGAGAGGAGCAAAGGTATTGAAAATGAGGAGTGAGATAAGAGGGAGCATTTGGAGAATTAAGCAGTGAAAAAAGTGTCGTCAGGGCTCGTACACGCCTCCGCTGGCGAATGGGCAGCCATTTTAGCTCGGCTCTATATTGCGAGATGTGGTCATATTTTTTGAGGTTATAGATGAACCGTATAGTATTGTTGAGCAATCTATCGAGTTTGTCTAACAAGTCAGCATTAAGATCGAAATAACACACGTCACTATAGTCGATCATGGGAAATATTAAAGTTTGCGCAAGCATAACCTTTGTCTTAAATGGTAAAAAGTTCCTCAGGCGATTCAAGGAGCGCAAGGTCCAGGTCACCTTCCGGCCAACATTAGCGACCTGAGAGTACCAACTGAGCGTAGAATCGAGATGCAGGCCAAGATTTTTGACATTCGGGCTAAATGGTATGACCGTTCCGTCGTACACAATTGGCTCAAGAGAGCTAATTCCCACTCTACCCATCAATCGCAAGCTGCCAACGAGTATCGACTGACACTTTGAGGGATTTACGGCCACACCAAATCTACGAGACCAGTCGTTAACCACTTCCAAATCCCGATTCAGTTTTCCAATGGCATCTGAGAGGTCATCTACACGTGCTTGAGTGTAAAGCTGAAGGTCATCGGCGTACAGATGATACGAACACTGAAGGTGGTGAGTGATATTATTAATAAATAATGAAAATAATAAAGGAGAAAGAATCCCGCCTTGAGGAACGCCAGCATCAAGATCATGCCAATTTGATGATTTCTCATCAACACGAACCGACTGCTGGCGCTCTCGAAGATAAGATGAAAACCATTCCTGCACTTCGGCTGAAACCATAAGATGGGAAAGGATGGCAAGGAGAATGTCATGACTGACGGCATTAAAGGCATTTGAAAAGTCGATGAGAACTAAAACGGTAACTTTCGTATCTTCCATACCTTGCCTAATGTCGCCAGTCACTTTAAGGAGAGCGGAAGTGGTGCTGTGCCCAGGTCTAAAACCAGATTGTAATGAACTAAGGAGGCTATTTTGGTGAATGAACTGTGAAAACTGTTTATGGACACAGGCTTCGATAACTTTGGACAGGAACGGGAGAATGGATATGGGTCTAAAATGGGATGGAATGGAAGGATTGGAAATCTTGGGTAAGGGACGTACATAGGCCTTACGCCATTGGGAGGGGAATTGGCCAGAGCCTAAAGAAAAATTTATAATGTGGGTAATTGGAGGAATGACGTGGTTTAAGATCGAGACAATCATACGGCGACTGACGCCATCATGTCCCACGGCTCCGGATTTGATGGAGAGGATAATATTTTTGATCTCATCAGCAGTTACAGGTGAAAAATAAAAAGGGTTGATATTAAGACGAGACAGACCTACAATATAGTCTACCGTTTGACAAATGGTTGAACGATCCATTCTAGCAGTTGTGGCGAAATGACGGTTTATATCGTCCAACGCAATTGTGTTAGGCAGAATAGCACTACGCGTCTTGCCGATACCTAGTGTCCAAAGGAACTTCCAAATATCAGCAGGGGTGGAGGATGAAATATTTTCAAGAATGTGTCGGCGTTTAGCGTTGCGTATCATCTGGTTGCATGTGTTTCTTGCAGACTTATAAAGAGACCAAGAGTCATCAGACCGTTCTTTTTTAAATTTACGAAAAGCTCGATTTCTACGTCTCATGGCCATTTGTATGCCTCTAGTTAGCCACGGAGCGGGTGGACGCTTTAGCTTCACATTCCTGATTGGCGCATGTACTTCGTAAAGCGAAAGGATTGCATGGTTAAATATGGCAACCTTTTCATCAACCGTGGAATCCGCCATTAAAAGGTCCCAATTAATCTTGGAAGCATCCCTGAGCAACCCTTCACCATCCATACAACCAAAACAACGCATGCGCAGCACTTTAGGGACAGGTTTCGGGGGTTTAAGGATGTAGGAAAGGAAAATGAGGTCATGATGGGAAAAACCAGGAGCAGGAGATTGACCGTGTGAAGAGACAAGGGACGGGTTGGATATAAGGATGAGATCAAGCTAGGTGTCCTCCCCAGTAATGTTATAGTGAGTGGCTTGGAGTGGAAGGACATGTAGGCCAGCTGCCTCAACGATATGAAGGAGTTTACGGGAACGAGGAGAATTACGAATGAGGTCTGTGTTAAAATCGCCCATAATGACGTGATGCGCATACTCCGATCCAACAGACTCAAGAACAAGTTCCAGATTCGAGAAATAATCTACAGCTGGAGGGCAGTATACCACACCAAGGAGCGTTTTAACCCCTTTGACACTAATTTCGAGGAAAAGGTACTCAGCTGAGGCACAAGAAGAAGAAACAGAAGAGGCAATAATTTTGTATGAAAAATCACTACGTAAGTAGATGGCCACACCACCCGCCCCCCTTCCAATCCTGTCATTACGGACAAGAGAGGGTAGGCAGTAGAGAGTAAGTGAGGTTTAAGCCAACTTTCCGAAATCAGGATAGCGTGAACATTAGTGCCTGTAAATGCTTCCACGAAGTCACTATAGTGACTGGGGATGCTTTGGGCGTTGATATGGCAGATGTTCAACGAGTTGTTCGTGTGTATGCTGAAATTTTGACGAATATAGTCACCAAGAGTGTCAGAGTCAGGCATCGAGCAAAAGCTATTATTAGAAGATAAGTCCGTTGAGTCGTTAGCAGAATGGAAAGAATCATCATCAGATAACATAAAAATAAATATAAAATATATAGATAAAATAAACTAAAAACACAAATAAAACCAAGAAAAAAGTCCTACGTTTGGTGCACTCAGCACCACCCGCCAGCAGACCATTCACAAAATAACTTAATTTAAAATAACAAACAAATCAAAAACAAAACCAAAAGAAACAACTAAAAATTTAACAATTTTGTAAAACCAACAGCAAAGAAACAAAACAAAAAACCAATTAAGTACCTTAAATACATTGTGCATTTAATATAGATCAATATGGCCCTTAACAGCATGTAATTTAAATGGTAATTTTCGAAGATATTACAGATCTAAAATGCAGGGACATAGCGGTTGCGTGTGTCAGCATTGCACCCGTGCGAAGCCGGGGCGGGTCTAGTTCAATATATACGTTATGTTGACGGACGGCTTATGCACGTTTGCAGTGCGTTCCATATTAAAACTGCCAGTCGCCGCGCCGTCGTTTATATTATACATTATGTTACAACCCAAGTAATTTTTTGAGAAAGTTCCTTGATTAACACAGGGCCTTTTAGCTTCATAGGGCATTTTTGGGCACGACGAGAAACGGAAAGGGTTCAAGCCGTGTAAAACGAATCCCCGTCAGATGTGTTCTAGAGGGAACGGCGTCACGCACTAGTGCGAGTCCCGGTGCCCTATTAGATTCTCCGAGGGGTTCGGATCGGAACAACCCGAGGGCGCTCCAAAGGCTCGGACCTCGGCTCGGGTTGATCGGGTCCTGGGGGTGGGTTGAAGAGAGGTTTGCTAGTTACTTTAAACGTCATTTTCAGCGTCACCTAATAATAGCCTATTATAATTTAAACGAATACTGTGGTAATTAATATGTTTGACCCCTGTGGAACACCGCACACCATACGGCGAGCACTAATGCACTCCGCGCCCTTCTCCAGGTAGAGGATCTTCCTGTCCTGGAGGTTGTCCTTCAGGACCCTTCTGATATACCAGCGCACTTTGTGGTATATAAGGGCCTGGTTTATGCAGCTAAAGGGGAGGGTGTTGATTGCATTTGCTATATCCAGCGAGACTGCCAACACCCTCTCCCCTCTTTCTACTGCCTCATCGGTTTGACGTCGAAGGGCAAGCATTGCCTCCACCGTGGACTTGCCCCGACGGAACCCGTACTGAGAAGGCTCAATATTGGGCCCGTCGGCCTCCAAGTGTTTGACGATGCGAGCAGTGAGCACACGCTCAAAAAGCTTGCCCGCCTCGTCAAGCAGGAGTCCGGTGGACGATCGTCTTTTCTCAAAAGACATAATCGGCCTTCTTTTCATACCTTGGGAAAGTTCCTTTAGCGAAGACAGCAATCGAGAAGGCCGGTCAGCCTTGCTCCCAGATGTTGGAGAGCGATGTCCAACACTTTGCTGTGGATGCCATCCGGCCCAGGTGCCCTTCGTTTTAGGCGGAAGTGTTCGATAGAAATCTCCATATCTTTCGCACTGATCCGGGGAATGGACTCCACATCGTTTAGTTCGTCGAGTTCCGGAGGATCAAACGGGACCGCAGTGAAATCACGAGCTGTGAATAGCCCGTCCACTATTCGTCCCAGAAGAACCGGGTCAAAAGACTCCGTAGGGGGGGCCGAATTACGGTAATTCATTCCAGGCCGATGTTTTGGCCTTCAGAATTTCGACCTGCAACTCCTTCCTGGCTGCCTTGTAAAGGCCGTAAAAGCGATCCACCTCGGCTTGCGTTTGACGCCTTCTACGGCAATGCTGGTAATCCAGTCTCGCCAGTATACTGGCAGTTCGCAGGGCCGCAATCTCCTGTGACCACCAGTACACTGCCCTCTGACAAAGCCTGTCCCCGACCCTAGGCATACTGTCATCGCAAACGCGGGCGAGCGAGCGCTGAAACTGCCGCCTGCAAGTCCACGCACATAGAGGAAGGGGGGTCTGAAAACCAGGTCTCCACCAATGCCGCCTCATTTGCCGCCTCTTTGTTCAGACAAGTGAGTGCCCACTTCTTAAATCGAGCCGTCCTTAAACCCGCTCCTGGTCGGAGTCTGGTCAAGGGGACGAGGGGGGGGGTATCCTCATCCACACGTACAGGTGGTCGGAGAGAGTCTCCTCCCCCTCCATGACCCTCCACTCGTTATCCAGGAAACAACGGCAGGGGTCGCAAAGGATACATCGACTATAGACGCCCCTTGCCATCGAACGCACGTGCTAACGTTTCCTCTGTTTAAGTGGACAAGGCCACTCTCAACAGAGAACTCCTCGACCTCCGTCCTCCTGTGGTCCGTTCTGGGGCATCCCCATATGGTGAACTTTGCGTTCAAGTCGCCCGCTAACACGATCTGTAGCGGGGACAAACGCCGCACCACACTGAGGAGCTGTGCCGCAAACTGTCAAAACTCTCGCAACGGCCGATTGGGAGAGAAATAAACTGCTACCAGTGCTACGTCGCCCCAAGTCACAGCGACGTAGCCTGGACCCCTTTCTCTCAGAAGAATGGGGGTTGCTCTGTTGTTTGAGGGGGTGGTGATAAGGGCCAGCCCCCTTGTGTCCCCGATCCAGTTGGTCCCGGTCGTCACCGAGTGTGGCTCCGCCACTAAACCCACACCAATCTCCCACTCCGTAATCTGCTGCACGGGCAGGTTTTGTGCGGCGACAGAGCGGTTGAGGTTCGCCTGCAAGACGGTGGTACTAGTCTGTATCGACATTAGGTCCCGTTTTTGTACACTCCATAGGTTAGTTGCGAGAAGGCACGACATCCTGTACGACAGATCTCCACGGAGGGGTCGTACTCTTGACGGGAGGAGGATGGCAAGCTCTACTCCCCATCACGTGCTTAGCCGGCAGTTTGCTAGCGGCACACACCAGGCAATGGGACTCCAAAGCGGGGCATACCTCCACCGGTCACACCGGTCGCGACCGTAATGGCGCACGTAGGTCATAGCATCTTGCGCATTATTCGTGCTTGTGTCTCGAGCTTACCACATACGTATAAAAATATACATTTATGTAGATGGATAGATAAAGATAGAGTAATACGTATACATATTCTATCTTCTATATTTATATAAAAATCAATTGCTGTTCGTTTGAGTCGGTAAAACTCGAGAATGGCTGGACTGATTTGGCTAATTTTGATTTTGAAATATTTGTGGAAGTTCAGGTAAGGTTTAAACGGTGAGAAACATAAATAATACGTAACTGAAAATACTAAAAACGACAATTAAATTTTTAAATACAAAACGATTTGTTTGTTTTGTTGTCATGAAAACTGTCAAACCCGGCGGACTTCGGTACGAAGTCCGCCGGGTTTGACAGTTTTGAGGTTTGAGCCGGGTCAGCTAGTCCTGCTATAATTTTGTTTGGTTTTAAAAATTATCTACCCTGGTCTAACTGCTCGCACGCATATGAAAGACATCAACGAGACACAACTTGAAATCTAACTTTTTTTAATAATAATGGGTTTGCGTTAAACCAATATCTCACCTGATGGAAAGTGTAGATGAGGTCTAAGATGGACTACATAAGTACTCTTATTATAAATATCGTTGCACAAGTATTCAACACTTTAAGCCTCTATTGTTAGACACCAGATTTTGTCGACAAAAAATTATAGGTACTTATTCAATTTTAATTAAATTTTCAGAATTTCAATTGAAATTTCTAAATCAAACTTCCGAACCAACAGTAGAATCGCATTACATATATGTATTGTTTATTAAATTATTATATTTTAAGTATTATTGTGTGTACTTAACCATATTATTTTTTAATATAATATTTTTGACGAAGGCACTTGCTTTCTTATTGCTGTCGAACCACAACAATGCATATTAACAATAAATAATAAATATATTAATTATATATTATTATTATTTTATTATATTATTTATTGTTAATAATTATATTATTAACAATCGTTAAAATGACGACGATAGACGTCATAGTTTCACGTTAACCGTAGTTTATTTATTTATTTAATTCAGACTAGGGCGATATATTAGATAAAGATGGTGGTAGCCAGGCCGACATAAAACAAGCCACCAACCAAATCGAGTACAACACTGGACCTCTAAGAGGCGGTTAATATTATGTTTCTTATTCTAAGTTTATTAATAAAATTAATATCCTTAAGAGCGTTTACGTCGCACACTAGCGCCACTAATGAAAAAATAAACATATCTAGTAATTAGAGATAGAAAATCAAATTATGTTCAACAAACTATTTGAATGAAGTAATTTAGCATTTTTACGTCACCTAATGAACACCTCACATGTTATGGTTTAGTTAAATAAGACGTTACGGCCACTTTTAACTATAACGCCATATTTAACTAAACCATAACATGTCAGGTGTTCATTAGGTGACGTAAAAATGCAAAATTACTTCATTCAGATAGTTTGTTGAGCATAATTTGATTTTCTATCTCTAATTACTAGATATGTTTTTTTTTCATTGGCGGCGCTAGAATGCGGCGTAAACGCTCTTAACCAGTGTGGCGTATCTACCGGGACTTTAAGTTTCAAGTGTCTACATTTGTAATTGATTTTAATAGGAGCACAAATAGATTACAGTAAATGCCTGAGTAATCTTATTTGCTAGACGGTAATCCTAAACGAATATTTCCCTACACAGCACGATATGTTTTTTTCGTATGTGTGTAGGGTTATTTTAATATAATATCAGGCAGGCAGTTTAATTAATAATAATTATCATTTTTATTATTGTTGACATAGTTTTTTCTAGCAAAATATATTTTTGTATCTAGTTTTTAAAGTCTGTAAACAAACGCCTAGCTAAAGTTTATAGCAAAATGTCTCATTGAAGCTTGTTAACATATTTACGAAGTAGGAGCTTGTGCGACTTTATTTTCAGAATTGCAAAGATTTGAAAAGTTCCTGAATCGTTTTACATATCAAATGAAATCAAATCAAATCAAATCAAAATATTTATTCAGTTTCAAATTAAAAGTAATAGACAAAAATAAAATATAAAATAAAGAAGCGAAACCGAAAAGGACCCCACTCAGCACATGTTGCAGCATGAACATCACCTGCAACGCTGATATTTTGCGGAGCCCTATTGTTTGTGTGTGTGTGTGTGTGCGGACCAGTATAAACAGAAGGGGCCAGAAGTGCCTCGTTTTTACTTCTTTTTTAATAGTTGGTAACATTATTTAAAATAAACTTATATTATTAATATTATACTTATATTATTAAATTTAATGACGCAAGAAGTAACAAACAAAATTGGTTGGTAATAATATTTTTTATCTTAAACTAGAACACAGTCAGTCGTCTTTTACAGATTTATTTGTTGATGGAGAAAATACTTTTTAAAATTACATATATGAAATAACAATATTTAGCTATCCAGCATTTTTGGCCTTTGCAAAAGTTGCTTACCTTCAGCATTCGCAGCCCGGGCGCGTTAGCCACTGCACCATCTGGCTCCTCAAACATCATCATCATCATCTCAGCCAAAGACGTCCACTGCTGGACGTCTACCTACCCCGCGGATCTCCACACGACCGGTTTGTGCTGCTCGCATCCAGCGGCTGCCCGCGACCTTTACCAGATCGTTAGTCCACTTAAACATTATGGGCCTTACAAATAAACAAAGAATATGGTCCAAATAGTTATTCCGTGTTTTGTCATAATTCATAATTCATTTATTTGCACTAAAACACGGTATAAAAAGTTAGTACAAAATAAGTAGTGTAGTACAAACATGTTTAGCCAAATCAAAGAGGCATGCAAAAACAACACAATCTGAAAAGCATTGTAGAAAATTACTAGGTACTTAACTTTGTCTCTTTTAATCTAACAAAAACACAAATGTTGAAAAAATTTCCACGAGCAGGATTTGAACCCGCACCCTTCTGACATACCGGGTCAGGTGCTCTCCCAATTGAGCTATCGTGGTCCTAACCAGCCCGCCGAAATTATTCAACTTTATTTACTTTTCCCTTTGAAAGCCAAATGCCCATTCAATGTCAACAACTACCGTCATTAACATCTGATCATAATATTTTTACAAATACTAAAGGTCAGTTAGGAAGTAGTCTTTTACTCTAATTTCAAATGACGTTTACATGACAGGAACAATTCGCGGAATAATTATTCGGACCTTATTCTATGTTTATTTGTAAGGCACTAGGGCTGATTTTTCAATCGTCAGATAAAGTTTATTCTTTGAATAATTTTGACATAATAACAGAATCTCTTTAGCAAATATGTCACAATGTCAATGTTATCGTTGGATAAAACTTATCTGAGGGTTGAAAAATCGAGCCTAAGAAACATAAACATTAGGTAAAGTTCTTATATGTATTCTAATATGAATAGGTGATATAATCGTTCTTAAATTTAATTAGATAATATAGGCAAGTAATAATAAGGTCCCCATGCCGGTCTGGGACGTGAAAATAATGTATCATGTGTAGAGATGGGATTCTAGGTATTTACCCAAAATGGGAAAAATTCCGGGGAAAATCCTAATGATCCTTAGAATTTTTCACGGATTTTTCCCATTTTGGGTAAATATCCAGGTAGAATCCCATCTCTAATCATGTGCCGTGATTAGAGATGGGAGAACCCGTGCATTCCGTAAGAGCCGACTAAGGGACAAGGGTTCCAAGATGCTCGCACATCAGGCGGTCGGCTGCAACCCATCACTGATGTTATCTATGCCACCTCGGAGCCCTACTTTGATTATGCTAGTGGCGTCGAGGTCACTAACGGCGAGTTCACTCAAAATCGGTGATTTTGATTATATCTACCCCTTTTTGCGAGAAGGACGTGAGAGTATGTATGTATTTATCATCGTTATCTCAGACAAACTGCTGGACAAATGCCTCCGTCAAGAATCAAATCGTTATGCTAGTACATAATTTCAAAACTCGGCAGACTACAGAATAAAGTTTTAAAGATGGAGAAAAGGAAAACTGCCTCTTGTGTTTCTTGGCAGCTCTTGTTAATCAAAGGCTTTTCAAAATCCTAGCTGGTGGTAGATTCAGTAGTTTAGCTTTACACTAGATTTTAATTTTATTATTTGCATTAGTTTAAAGTAAGTGCTTGAATTTGAAAAACTTGCACAAACTATTTTTTAGATTTCAAGTTGTGTCTCGTTGATGTCATTTATATGAGTGCGAGCAGTGTATCTTTGAATGACAAGTTAGTATTCGCTATTCGACCGTAATTCACAAAATATATCTGTAACACCAGCTGATTTGATGTCCTCACTGCTGGGGCACGTAAGTAAGTGCTTGACCTTAAAAGACTTGCACAAACTATTTTTGAAGTGAAAACTTCTTTAGCGGCGTTGTACACTTTTTTTGTAATGGGTAAAAAATGTTAAATTCGCGTCAGGACACGTGACTCGCGTCAGGCGTCAGGACACGTGGCCTGATTGAAAATTCGTAAGAAGGATGGAGAGTAGACAGCCGGTGCGGCGTAGGAGAGGAAGTATCCCCCTCTCTTTTTACGGCGCGGCGAAAATGTATGCCTGCTGTTTCGTTTAGGCGGCGCCGGGCGCTTGCGCGAATGTTCGAGTGCTTTTTAATGTAATATAAATTGTCATGTTTGTGTACGATAGCGCAATAAATAAATATTGTATTTTACCACATAAATGATAGTACTTTTATACTGATAATTGAATCAATTCGTGCAAAATTATTCCCTAACCATTCCAAAATATCAAAAATGCACAACGTTAATATTCAAGTTTTCACTTCTGCCGGCACTCCCGGAGTGCAACCCGTCGTTTTTTTATGCTACATAAGTCCACTCATATTAGTGAACCGACTTGTTGTTAAAATAATGCATCGGCTGCCTAACTCCCCGTGCATGTCGTAGGAGCCGACTAAGGGACGAGGGTTCCAAGATGCTCGCACATCAGGCGGTCGGCTGCAACCCATCACTGACGTCATCTATTCCACCTCGGAGCCCTACTTTGATTATGATAAGTGGCGTCGAGGTCACTAACGGCGAGCTTACTCAAAATCGGTGATTTTGATACTGTATCTAAGTACCCCTTTTTGGAAGAAGGACTTGAGACTATGTATGTATGTAATAATGAGGATAGAAAGTTGTTGTTGTTGTTTCTACCCCTTGCAGTAGAAACAACTGGTTGTTGGGGTTCAGAGGCCAAACTGTTTTTCAGGGAAATGGGGCGCCGTCTACGAGAGAGGGGTCTTGACCCTCGCTCCGAATCATTCCTGATGCAAAGGTTGTCTATCGCTGTTCAACGCGGAAACGCGGCAAGTGTGTTGGGCACCTTTGCACCTGGGATGGCGCGGGGAGGGTTATTTGATTGAGCATTGGTTGTTTTTATTTATTTTTTAATATTTAAATTGGTTAAATTTAGATTTTGCGTTCTATCAAATAAAATAATGAGGATGAACCTTACATAAAATGAGTAGGTATAGTGCGTGTCCAAAAGGAGTTCTACCTTTTTACCGCCAACAACTTCTATAGAAGTTCGAGATTTTCGTGCCGTCCACGCCAGCACTTCTATAGAAGTTCTTCTTTGTACCTACTTTATTAAAACACATTTATACGTTGGCGTTCTTTTTTTTTTTTTTTTTTGAGAGAGACTGCTGGTTGCTGAGGGGCATTTTCAGCTTCACCGGGCTTGTTTTAGGGGCGGCGAGGTACGTAAAGGGTACCTCAAGCCGTGTTAAAACGAATCACCTTCAGAGGATTTCTAGAGGGGTACGGCATCGCACACTTAAAAGTGCGCGTCCCCGTGCCCTTCCAGAGTCTCCGAAGGGTTCGGATCGGATACGTTGGCGTACAGCGGGACATCGCGTGCAGGATAGTTGGGCGGTGAAAAGGTTAATAGATCTGTGGTTTAACGCAACACGGTATTGCAACGATCAGTTCCTGCATCGCTGTTTGAGCTCAACTAGTCGCAGCTTATCCTTGGTTCTGTGTTGTCGTGTCTAGTACTGGTGAGTCCTTTATACGATTTTAAAAATCCTTATCTACTATCTTATTTTTAGTTCATACGAAAATCAAAATACGGGTCAAACATTTTCATTTAAAGAATCAGTACAAAAAAAAAGAAAATCTTGAAAACTCATGAAGTTCAACGGGACAGCACAAAAAGCTAGCTATACAAGCTTTTTGTGCTGTCCCGCTGTGTTTTTTAGTAGGGTATATTTGAGATTTTCTAAATATTATTTGGTCAATATGTAACATGGTATAAAAAATATTGAAATCGATTCTATTACTGATTCTGAACAAACAGTTTCAGGTTTCGTATAAACTAAAATTAACATTGTATATGTAAGATGTAATAAACAGCCTATAACTGTCCCACTGCTGGGCAAAGGCCTCCATCATTGAAATCTAGTCATCGCTAGAATTGATGGGTAATGGCTTAATCACCACGCTTGCCAAATGCGGGATGGTGTTCACAAACCCGGGCTATTCATCGCAAAATTCCGAAACATTTGACGACCTTCTTGGTCGAGTGGTTTGTACACCGGTTTTCATGGTGTCGCCATCTCTGAGGTTCCGGGTTCGATCCCCGGTCGGGTCAATTTAGAAATAAGTATGTATTTAAGTATGTTTATCCGTTGTCTAGTAACCATTTAACAAGTTTCATAACGAAGCTTCTCTTGGGCTAGATAATTGGTGTGAGTGTAGGAAAGTTTATTATTTTTGCCCGACCTGGGAATTCAATCAGGGACCATTGTGTATCGAACCGAGCGCTTTGCCACCGAGGCGTTACTATCACATTTCCCGTAACATATTCATGTTATGTAATGCTTTGTCCCAACTGACTGATTCATCAACGCCGAGCCGAAACCGCTGAAGCTAATTAGATGAGACAGTAGGGTTATTGTGTGATGTAACCAGCCACAAAGAAAGGACTTTACGGAAATCATGTATCCCCTTATGGGGGTAAACGAAGAGGTGTAAGTAGCATGATAAAATTTTACTGCTTAGAAAAAATCAACCAGTCTTGAGTGGAAATCGACTCCCACTCGATCTAAATCTACATTTAAACGCCTCGGTGGCTGAGTGGCTTAGCGCTCGGCCCGATACCTGAAGGTCCCGGGTTCAATTCCCAGGTCGGGCAACGTGACTTTCGGATTTTTTTAACTAAAAAACTTTAAACATAGTATATATTATTCATGAAAATTTTCATGCAAGTTTTTGTATCGAAATTGCTCAAATTTCCCCAAAATTTAGTTAATATTATAAATGTGACCACATTTTCCATCAATGGCGGCAGCGCCAGAAGTTACCAACGGAATAGAGGAACAAACACGAGCTGTCAAACGAAACCGAAATAGTATGACATTTGTGTGTGTATATATTGTACTGTATTATATTATATTATTGTAATGTATTAGGTACCTTAACAACAGTAATACATATTCGTACCATAGCATAACCGCGTGATAGACAGTGGACACGAAATATCGATAACTTGATGCAGCGCTAGTGTAAAGCGAAAATTATTTATTTACACAAAATATTCGTAAATTCTGCATTATGTGTATTCGATCTTTGTTTCTTACATAAATAAATATTTATAGAAAAGAATTATCACACTTAGAGCTTAAAATTCGAAGCGAATTGGCAAAAACAAATCCTAGATCAATGGGTGTCGATTTAGAATAATTTACCTGTGAAATGAACATTTTTCGGGGTTATTGCACTGTGTTGTACAACAATCAATCACTGAACAAGTCACCATGTTTCTAAAGCACTAATTCTCAAAAAATATCTACAATTTCACGTAAAATCATAAAAAATCACAGTGCTCAAATTCTCAGCATGCCGATAACTGCAGAACGAACTGTCAAACAGTTGCTAAAACAGTTCTGTTAAGTCGCATCACGCATCTCTTTTTATCGCACAGTGTTGCTGCTGGTGACATCTCGCTCGCTCAGCACTTTATTGCTCTATTCCGTTGGTATAATAACTTTATGGTTCCAACCGAAGTGCCGAGAAAAGTATTGCCATGTAAGTTTTGTCATTTTACAAAATTTTAATAGGGGTAATTTTTTTCACCTATTTAAAAAAAATGATTACCTACGTAAATAGAACTGCATCTCGATACCTAATAACACCTTAACAGATCGGACAAGGTTTTTTTACATATATTGTATGTGAAGGGGAGAGCGGAGGAAGTACATTGTACAGTAGTGGCAATTTGTTGTCCGCACAATGATCGACAGTATTTGTCGCCAAAAAATAACATAGATTTTTATTGTACCGCAAGGCAGCTTAAAGATCCCTTAAAAACTTCTAGAATACGGTCCATAGTAAACTTTGGTTAAAGACTAAAAGACCTACCTTTTATTTATTTGTTTTTTATTTCTGGTATCCACGGAAGATCAGCGTCGGGGTGCCAACTAAGTATCTCGACATTATGCTGAGTGGAGACCAATTCAATACCACTAGTTCTAAGTTATTTTTAATTTAACTGTCAACGATGTTAATAATATCTAGATTAAGTGATTTTGAATAAATATTTTCTATTTCTATTTCTATTTCAAAATCAAGCCAATACCCATAGTATCGATGACTTGATTTCAATAGAGGCCTTTGGCAAGTAGCGGGATAGATTATAGGTTTATTCATCTCCGATCCGATCAGAACACCTCGGAGAATCTAGTAGGGCACGGGGACACGCACTAGTGCGTGATGCCGTTCCCTCTAGAAAACCTTCAAAGGTGCTTCGTTTCACGGCTTGAGGAACCCTTTAAGTTTCTCGCCGCCCCTAAAAAAGGCCGGTGAAGCTGAAAACGCCGTCTGAGGCAATTAACAAACTCTCTCTAATGCTACAGCCACACTATCGCGGTATCGCGAACATTTTCCGTTTTCAAGACAAGTCGGGCCAAGTAATAATAACATCTTTCAACCGTGTTCTGAAATGTGACTATTGCTTGGCCCGACTTGTCGTGAAAATGGAAAATGTTCGCGATACTGCGATAGTGTGGCCGTAGCATAAGGAAAAAAGGTTCATCATCATCATCAGCTCATTTTATGTCCCCACTGCTGGGGCACGAGCCTTCCCTTTGGATGGACAAGGAGAACGGGCCTTAAACCACCACGCGGGCCCAGTGCGGATTGGTGGTTGTTAACGACGGCTAATGCAGCCGGGACCAACGGCTTAACGTGCCTTCCGAAGCACGGAGGAGCTCGAGATGATAAATGTTTGGTCACCTATCCGATGACCGGCCTTTGCGAAAGTTGCTTAACCTCAGCAATCGCAGACCGAGCGCGTTAACCACTGCGCCATCGAGCTCCTCAAGATAAGAAAAAAAGGTACACTGACGATTAAATACTACACATCTAGTTTGTGTAAGACATCAATAAAATGAACACTTAATTGCTTTATAATTAGTAATAAAATACTAATTATTAGTGTCCTATATACGAATTGATGCATTAAGCGTAACTAAATTGTGCGATAACCAGTAATTAAGAAAGTAACTGTTATAAAAACCAGCATTAGTAGTAACTATTGCTTGTTTTTATTACAAAAAGTATGAAACATTGTATACTTTTTTATTGCATATCGTTTTATATATGTGAATCTACACTGGGCGGGGTCTGGACGCTTGGCTTGAAATGCGAGTGAGAGAGAAATTGCACTAGGGCAGGTGGTTTTGAAACTTAATTGGTGGCGGAACGCTTTTGAAAAGCAAAATTTTTGACGGAACCCCAATACAAAAGAAATAGTTACGTGCATTTCTTTAATAATAGTTAATCATGTTACAATGTAAGTGTGTTACAATGTAATAATAAAAGAAAAAAAATCTAATGGCATAATGACGTTCATAAAGAGCTATTTGTAGCCTAAACTGAATAAATGATTTTGAATTTTGTTTTTTTTGAATAGGATGTATGAAACTGTTTCTTATTTTTCATCAATCGGCTGATATTAGGGTTGATCGAAGAGGGTTGAAGTCAGTCTATTGCCGGGGTTTTTATCCGTTTAATAAATAAAAATAAATAAATTTCAATGAGGGAGCCTTTGGTCAGCAGTTGGATCATCATCATCATCATTAATATCATCTCAGCCAAAAGACATCCACTGCTGGACGTCTGCCTCCCCCAAGGATCTCCACAACGACCGGTTTTGTGATGCTCGCACCCAGCGGCTTTCCGCGACCTTAAATATATCGTCGGTCCGTCTTGTTGGAGGCCTGCTCACACTGCGCAGTTGGAGAGTATAGGATGTTTACTTACGTTTTGTTTTGTCCAAAGAATCTTAGCCATGTCGTGCGAGGATTTCACAGCGGAGGAGGTGGATGCCATGCCGGATCGGATCGCGGAGACGTTCGCCGGCAAGCAGCTGCTCGTCACAGGGGGCACCGGGTTCTTGGGAAAGGTTCTGCTGGAGAATCTGTTGAGGTTAGCTGATGAGCGGAAAGCTTGAAAGAATAAGGAAAAAGTGGATCACCACCAGCTGATTTTTATGTCCCCACTGCTGGAGTTAAGTGGAGTCAGCACAAGTCTTCCCTTTGCATGGATAGAGAGAACAGGCCATAAACCTGGCCCAGTGCGGGTTGGTGGTTGTTAACGACTGCTAATGCAACTAAGACCAACGGCTTTACGTGCCTTCTGAGGAGCAAAGGAGCTCGAGATGTTAAGTTTTGGTCACCCATCCGATGACCGACTTTGCAACTTTTTACGATCCGTTCTCCCTGTGGTGTTCATTTATAGTCATACTTAGTCATAGTCATAATTATTTATTGCATCATGTTGGTATTGTACAGATCTTACAATATTATAAATAGTCCCTTAACATGACATATTGCAACAATTTGGGGTTTTTTAAATATATTTTTTATACAACAAAAGTATTAATTCTCTATCTCTTTCTTGGATTCTCTAACCTAAGGTTGTCTGGAAGAGATCACTTGTAGCGATAAGACCGCCTTTGCCCATATACTAGCTTTAAGTTTTTGTTTAACTGTTGTTTTCCTTTTGTTTCCATTTGTGTGTGAGCAACAAAGAATTTATCTATATATCAATCTAATTCTAAGGTATTACTAAGTTAACAAAGGCAAAAATAACAAAAGCAATAAATAGCAAAATAAACAACAATATTATCTGAATAATAAATAGTTACTTATCCAAAAAATTCTTTTAACGAATAAAAACATTGCTCTATCAAATACTCCTTTATTTTTTTATTAAACTCTGTTTCTTACAGCAGTGGTGACATAAACTAAGTGATGATCATATTCTTCCAGAAAATGTCCGGATGTCGACCAGATATATCTTCTGGTGCGGTCGAAGAAAGGGAAGAACCCAAGAGAGAGGCTTGAGGATATCTTCAATGGCGAGGTAAGACCAAAGACTTTATTCACGTACTAACGGCCGCTCGCGGTTTCACCCGCGTGGTTCCCGTTCCCGTGAGAATATCAGGATAAAAATTATTTGTTAATCCAGATTATAAACTATCTGTATACCGAATTTAATTTAAATCCATTCAGTAGTTTTTACGTGAAAGAGTAACAAACATCCATCCATACTTACAAACTTTCGCGTTTATAATATTAGTAGGATAGTCGACAGCTAAGTCGCTGATCACCTTAGTACTGACGCCAGCACATCAACCTATCTAAAACTGTCGAATTTCTTCAATAAATGTTCAACCATATGCCCTAAACATAAAGTTAGAAGTCTATTAAGGAGACAATTTATGATAGAGACAATTACAATTTATTCTCTTATATCGGGCAAACAAAGAGAAGGTAAAGTTAAGTTAGGAACCCGCGTTAAAGAACATATAGCCGACGTCAAGCATAGGCGCGAAAATAAGTCTGCAGTATGCGAACATTCCCTAGAGGGGCCCAACAACAATTACATCAGATTTGATAAACCGTATTTGTGGTTTATCAAGTGTGGTTTTGCTAGAGAACAACGATTCATCCCTAGGATGATACGCGAGGCTATTGAAATTAAAAAGCATCTTAATTTTAATAGAGAAGATAGTTCGAATCTACCACCAGCCTCGCATCCCATCATACAAAATATTAAATCTCAGCCCCAACACCATACTGCTAGACCAAAAGATACTGTGAGCTCATTCTACGTAAAACGGAACGCACCTGATTAAATTTAAATGAATCTTGTATACCCAAACCTACGAGAGACCAACACCTCAGTCTCCCTCACGTCTCTCTGTGACCACGGACCCTGCAAAAGGTTCGAAACGTCAGGACAAACATTAAATAAGTAATGTGTAAAATAAACGTGAGTAGATCCGTAAAAGTTGTTTCATTTCAATGTGTAGTGTTCGCGTAAACTTTAGAAAACAATAATATTTAATAGTCTGACATGCAGTCGTGTGTACATGGCAGAAGTAGATAATTTAATGTCCCCAATGCTGGGGCACGAGCTTTCCCTATGGATAGATAGGGAGAACGGGCCGTAAACCACCACGCGGGCCTAGTGCGGGCGGTGGTTGTTAACGACTGCTAATGCAGCCGGGACCAACGACTTTACGTGCCTTCCGAAGCACCGATACGTTTTTGGTCTCCCATCCAATGATCGGCCTTTGCAAAAGTAGCTTAACTTCAGCAATCGCAGAACGAGCGCGTTTACCACTACGCCATGCCATCGAGCTCGTCCTCAGAGAAAATATAGTTGTATAATAACTGTATTTATATATATGTCTGATTACATTGAAGACAAAACAGCATGGGTTTAAAATGCTCCTATCTATTTCTAATCCAAAATATTGTTAAGATTTTTTTTTTAAACTTGTATAACTTGGTAACGTAACGGCATATAATTTTGTAAATGTCGTTACATATTGAATTAAAGCTGTGGAGTTTCTTGCGCCCATTCTTCTCCACAGCTAAAATATAGACGTCCTGAATGGGTAGTAGGTAAAAAAATTATGGACGATTCAAAAGCACTTTTCTAAAGTTTATTTGAATAAAGAATATTTGACTTTGAATATTTGACTTTATAAATACAGTTATATTTATATATAACTGTATTATCTCTTTATATACACAACGTGGCTTGCAGTAATTGAAATGCCGAAGATTGGGCTTAGTGGAATGCATCAGTCTTCTTCCAGCAGTAGACTGACACGGGCTGATTATGAAGAAGAGGAAGAAGTAGTAACAGTACCATATTTTGTATATTCAAGCTGTTCGAGCAGCTTCGTGATATGAAAGGTGGGATCGAGCCCTTCCTAGAGAAGGTGTCCATCATCAGCGGTGACGTCAGCATGCCGGACCTGGGCATCAGCCAGGGGGACAGGCAGAAGATCACCGATAACATCAACATAATCATTCATGCTGCGGCTACCATCAGGTAAAATTATCATTATTATCTAAGGCCAAGCGAGGTGATTAAACCAAAACCACACAACTAAGAGTATTCAGAAGGTCTTTAGGAGGAACTTCTATAGACAATAATTAATTAATTAATTTTCCTACACTCACACCAATTATCTAGCCTAAGAGAAGCTTCGTTATGAAACTCGTTAAAATGGTTACTAGACAACGGATAAACATATTTAAAATACTTAAATACATGCTTGTTAAACATAGAAAACACCCACACCCGAGACAATTTAGAAAAACAATAATTTCTAAATTGACCCGACCGGGGATCGAACCCTGGACCTCAGAGATGGCGACACAATGAAAGCCGGTGTACAAACCACTCGACCAAGGAGGTTGTCGATAGATCCGAAAGATAGATACGAAAAAGTTTGAGCCAAGTATTTATGCTGTTGACATATGACAATAATACATTTGAGATATTATGCTGATCTTGGACGTGGAAAGAATGTATCAACTGCCTTTTTTTTGATGCGGAGTGTAAAATCTGTTAACAGACGCATCAGCGGGCAAGAGGGGTCCCGCTGGCTGTCCGTGGATGGCCTAGACTCTGTTCCAGGGCCGAAGCCCTAGAGAAAGCGAGTCAAGGCCGACTCGGTAAAAACCACTCCGATGTCCTCTCGTCACCTTGGAACCAGCAGACCGGCGATCATCGCGTCGTCCTCATCTGAGGAGGACGCATTGAACGCCGGCATGGTGGAGCCTAACGAGGTCATGGGAACCCTTTCGGACACTTCCACAACCCCGTCGGTGACTGCTCGCCCTGTAGATGGGCGAGCCCCTCTTCCGCCCCTGATTGGGGCGGGTGACCGCCTTCGAAAACGATGGTCGGACACGCTTGACCCGTTATAATTTCAACCAACTTAACAACCGACTAAAGGACAAGGCTTCCAAGATGCTCGCACATCTTGGAACTACTAGGCCCTACTTTGATTATGCTTAATGTAGCATCGAGGTCCCTATCGGCGAGTTTACTCAAAACTGGTAACTTCGATGCTTTGCCTTCCCGTTTTTGGGAAAAGGACGAGATTCTATTAGAATAGAATAGAATAGAAATCATTTAATTCAGGCAACAAATTATGTACAGATGGTAAGTTACATAGAGGCCCATATTATAAATACTTTACAGGCTAACATACATATAATTTATATATAAAACTAAATCTATGCTACACGTAAGGACGGCGACGTGTGACGCAGCGTGGTGTCCGGTAGCCGGCCTCGGAACCGCCGGAACATGACACCCTTCGGCCAAAACTCTTCCTTTATGAAAGTCGGCAGGTGTTGGGTCGGTACTTTCACCACAAATGAATTAAAATTCACATTGTGGCGGGACTCCAACCGTTCGACCCTCAGTGTGAATTTGGTTTTGATCCGAACATACTCTACTATTTCTATATCTACCATTAAATATACACAATCATTTACCTTATAGATTCGACGAAGAAATGAAGAAAGCTGTCTTCCTTAACGTACGAGGAGTCAAACTGATGGTGGAGCTTGCTAAGCAATGCAAAAACTTTAAGGTTAGTTGTGATTCATTATTGTAAGCCTTTTGCGGACACATGCAGAGAGGAGTCGTGATTGGTGGTAGGGCTTGTGTGTTAGTCTGGCTAGCTACCACAATCTTATCAAAATGTGTCGTCATAACATCAGTATTTGTAGCATTGTTGTGTTCCGGCAGCTGGAGATAAGATGCCAGTGCCTCAGTGAAGATTCCGGGTGATGTTCACTTCCACTTCGGCCTTATCATTACTTAATATCAGGTGTGCTGTTTAGCTGCATGAGCTCATTCCACCTTCCCTATTTTACTATCGGGAATCCAGACGTACGGCTGGCTGCCACCCTTACCTGGAAGACATTACACTTTTGTGCACCAAGCGTTTTGCTTCTACATTTATAATGCGTACAGCCAAAGAGTGGAATTCCCTACCGGCGTCTGTGTTCCCGAGTGCAAATAACCCTAAAGTTTTTAAAGCCCGAGTGATGCTAGAGTAGAGACTAAGTAGATAGACGAGTAGATGCTAAGAAAATTAAAAAAACGTTAGTATGAAAAATAAAATTAAAAAAAAAATCTTCATACAAAACTCCAATTTCATAGGTAACGACCTATTATTACTTTTATATTAATATTATAACAAACCTAGGCTAAGAAAAAAGATAAATAAAATGAATAATAATAATAATGGCGGCTGGATCAAGGGCCTGATTCAGAAGGTTCTCCTCGATACGGCACGCATTGTGATGAGGTTCCTGTCTCTGGAGCCCTAACCACCAGTAGCTTGGACCCTGGTCCCGATGCCGGCGGACTCCTATTTTTTGTAATATTTTTAAATGTTTTATTTATTTTGTTTTTAGAAAATATTAAAAAATTTAAATTTATATGAGAAAAAATAAATAAAGGCAATAATAATGATATATGAGGTTATATGAGAGTATGTATGTAAAATAAATTGTTTTACTGATGTTCACAGCTCTTCGTCCACATCTCGACGGCATACTGCCACCTGCACGAGAAGCTTCTTGAAGAGAAGGCGTACCCTCCCCCCGCCGACCCTCACCAGATCATCCAGGCCATGGAGTGGATGGACGACGACACCATTGCGACTCTCACACCCAAGTAAGCTGTACCAACATTGTGTCATTTATTTTTTAATTGAAGAGTAGTTAAGAGCGTTTACGCCGCGCACTAGCGCCGCCAATGAAAAAAAAAACATATCTAGTAATTAGAGATAGAAAATCAAATTATGCTCAACAAACTATCTGAATGCAGTAATTTAGCATTTTTACGTCACCTAATGAACACCTGAGATGTTATGGTTTAGTTAAATATGGCGTTATAGTTAAAAGTGGCCGTAACGTCTTATTTAACTAAACCATAACATCTCAGGTGTTCATTAGGTGACGTAAAAATGCTGTAAAAACGTAAAATTGTTGAGCATAATTTGATTTTCTATCTCTAATTACTAAATATGTTTTTTTTTTCATTAGTGGCGCTAGTGTGCGGCGTAAACGCTCTTAAAGCCGAAAGGGTCCCATGTGACAACCGCTTCCCCTTCTATTCCAGCCGCTTCGTTTTGTGTTGCCATGTCTAAATCCTACTAATATTATAAACGCGAAAGTTTGTAAGTTTGGATGGATGTTTGTTACTCTTTCACGTAAAAACTACTGAATGGATTTGGATGAAATTCGGCATACAGATAGTTTATAACCTGGATTAACACATAAAATACTTTTTATCCCGATATTCCCACGGGAACGGGAACCACGCGGTTGAAATCGCGAGCGGTCGCTAGTATTGTCATATATTTATAAATTAAACAAGTGCAGTTGTATATTTATGATACATTCGGTATAAATACTACGATCAATTACTAAACTCATGAATGATGAAAGTCAAAGTCAAAATCAAAATCAATTTTTTTTTATTCAAATTAACTTAAAATAATAATAAGTGTTTTTGAATCGTTCAAAACTTTTTTACCCATTACTCACGTTAACGAAAACAAGAAAGGGCCTAAATGTTAGCTCATCTCGTTTGTTGCTCTCGTAAACGCCTCGTGAGTTTCAGATTATTTTATTGCTTATTTAATAATAGTAATAATAAAAAAAATATTTCAGACAACAACAGTCCATAGTATTAGTAACAATGATTTTAAGGCTATGTTAGTATTACAAAACAAATAGAAAAAATAATATATACAGGATGTCCCAAAAATGGCACGTCAGGCTGACACTGGAGATAGCTTAGCTATAAACCTATCAGATAAAAATAACATGACTCTAGTAAAAATCGCATAGTTTTGGAGAAAATGCCACTTTTTTATTTTCTAAAAACTCCACTTTTAGTTCGTTTTTATTTTTTGTTTTTATCTTATTATTATTTTATTGTTTATTTTTTTATTTTATTTTATCTGATAGGGATATAGCTAAACTATCTCCAGTGTCCGCCTGACGTGCCATTTTTGGGAGACCCTGTATAAAACATTGCAATTACATCATCATCATTTAGTGTCATCTTCATACCGAAGTCTGGATATCAGTTTACTAACAACAAACAACATACAAAATAACATAAATGTAATTCTAATTAATCTTAAAAATATCATATCATAGCCCGGGTTTGTCAACCCGCATTTGGCAAGCGTGGTGATTAAGCCATTAGCCATCAATTGTAGTGATGACTAGATTTCAATGATTTATTTATTTATTTATTTATAAGCATGCGAGTCTGCTGGCTTACAGCTTGGGCCAAGACGCCAGCAGACTAATTATTACAATTAATTACTTCGATCAATTATAGTGATAAAATTAAAATAGCTAATTATACAAAATCAAAATTAAAATTAATATAAATAATAATGCAATTCAGAATCAAATACGAAAATGTCAACTTAATAATTTACAATTGCAAAAATTACAAAAAATAAAAGATATAAAATAAACGGGTTAAATACAAAACAATTAAAATTAAAATATTAAGTACTAGTTAAAATGTCTAAATTAAATTCAAATAAACATAAATAATAATACATTTTTAATAAAATTACGAAAATGTCAACTTATAATTACAAATTAAAAAAGAAATGATAATGAAGATGAAAGATGATAATGAAGATATCATCATCATCATCATCATCTCAGCCAAAAGACGTCCACTGCTGGACAAAGGCCTCCCCCAAATAATCATGAAGATAATTACAAATAAAATAAATTAAACATAGTTTGGCAAAATTCATGTCCAAAAAAGTTCCATTTGTATGTCAGATATCCAAGAATTTAAAACATTATGTTAGTCAATCAATATGTACATTATTTAAATACAAATGAAATTTATTAATTATATGTCCCAAATGGCCAGAGAAGATGTCAATATCGTTGTGCTGCGCAATCAAGTCTCCTATGCATCGCAGCGCGCGGCCGGTAGGTGAAGGCATGATGAAGGCCTTTGTCCAGCAGTGGGACAGTTATAGGCTATTTACTTACTACTTAACGTTTGTTGGCCTGTTCCAGACTCCTCAGGGAGTTGCCCAACTCGTACGCGTTCACCAAGTCTCTGGGAGAGGCCCTGGTGGTGGAAGCCATGGAGCATATCCCTGCTGTCGTCCTCAGACCTTCAATTGGTAAGTCTTCCTCTTCCATTCTATAAGCTTCTTCTTCTTCTTTCTGCCCTGTAGGCTTAGCCAAAGTAACATTAAGAAAACGATAGCGTATTTCGAAAAGAATAAAATGTATGGGATTGACATAAGATTGACCACGTGATTTAGCGCGGCTTATGTCAATCCCATACGTTTTATTCTTTTCGAACTTCGCTATCGTTTTCTTAATGTTAGTTTGGCTAAGCCTAGTTTGGTCCCATGTTACTTGGGGTCGACGTAAAATCTCCGTTTCTTCCACTCTCCTCTATCAACCGTCACCTGTACAGTCACTCTCTTTACATTAATATCATCGGTCACACAATCCATCCATCTTTTCTTTGGTTTCCCTCTCCCCCTCCGTCCGTCAACACTTATATTCATTACTTTCTTAGTTACAAGCGTTTCATCCCTTCTCATCGCACGCCCATACCAAGACTAACGCTTTTCCTATTATTTTTCTGTCACTGGCGCCACTCTGAAACTTCCTCTAATATACTCATTTTTTACGTTATCCATTCGTGTTACTCCATACATTCTCTTATTATATCCTTCAATCTTCTTCTTTAAAATCCCGCATTCCGATCCAAACAGTACTACAGGTCTAATAGACCAACCCTGCTATACACACTTAAAGTTTATACTGTCATCTACCAACCGTTAGATATAAAGGTGTCAGACAAGCTTGCGCAATACTAGCACAAGGGGCCATCTGCGTCAGGTCATAACGCCAGATCAGGCCGCCATTATTAATTCGGAACTCTTAAGACAAGTGACCCAAGCGAGTTGCTCCGTAGACACGTATAGTACGCTACCTATCCAGATAGGAGCTGTAAGCTCGTTCACTTCTTGTTGCACTAAGAGCACAACTCGCCGTTTCCACTGCTCGGGTGTAAAGTCGACTACCAAATAATGTCCTCTTTCTTTGGTGGCGGAGTTTTAAGCCCACTCACTTCTCAGTACCCATCCAGGTATCTCGCCAGTTCCACAATCCTATCCTATCCTACTAAGTGAAGGTTTAACGTATCACGTATACACAGGATATTTGGTAATAGGTGTTTAATCCCGAAACGTAGTCATGCAACCAAATAAAAATAACACCATGATAAATATGAAAAATTATATCTATATTTATTATTAATACGTGAAGCAAAAACTTTGTACCCCTTTTTACGAAAATTGCGCGGACGGAGGAGTATAAAATTTCGCACACTTATAGTTTATTTAAAGAAGGTTATCCGAATGTTAATATTTTTTTAAAATTATGCATATGCAAATACATTAAATCAATAAAACGAAAATTACAGACACTACCATGTATTTGACACACAACCCATTTAAACTCATTTCAAAAACGGAAGAGGAGAGGACCGTCCGAAATCTGTCAATGCTAATCCAAACTCACATTCTATCTTTTTAAATTTTTCATTGCTTAGGATACAATCCGTGCAGCCTTAATAAAATTACGGTGAATTTCGACCACTAGGTGACCACTAGTTTATGTAGATTTACTTTCAGATCCCCATTTTGGTTAGCAATGTCCAGCCCCCTGACTATGAGCTCTTATAGCAGTATTATTGCAGTTGTAGAAAAGAGACGCGAATATATTAGCCGCTACACGCGTCTCGTTTTCACAACTGCAATAATACTGCTATAAGAGTTTTTGGTTACGCCCCTGGACTTTCGTCCGTCTTCTATTATAGTACTAGTAGTAAACAGCCTATCCCACTGCTTGGCAAAAGCCTCCATCATTGAAATCAAGTCATCGCTACAATTGATGGGTAATGGCTTAATCACCACGCTTGCCAAGTGCGGGTTGGTGATCACAAACCCGGGATATGCATCGAAAAATCCGAAATACATTTTGCCTGACCTGGGAATTGAACCCGGGACCTTCGGGTATCGGACCGAGCACTCTGCCACTCGGCCACCGAGGCGTTCTTCTATTATAATAAATACTATATAATTTTATTGCAGTGGTTCCAATATGGCAAGGGCCCGTTCCTGGCTGGACTGACAACATGAATGGACCAGTCGGCCTGCTTATTGGTAAGTATCGCCGTGGTGGTCACCGGTGACCGACAAATAAAAAAATTTTCTTTTGTGTCTGGTTTTGCGGCAGTCAACGTGTTAAGTATTTATTATCATCAGCCCATTAAAGTCCCACTGTTAGCTCTGGACACCTACATCTACCAACCCCTTTCATATGCTAGAGAAAACTCATTAACCAGTACCACCGCGTCTGGGGAGACACGGATGGTTATGTTGGACTGGCGTGCCCACTAAAAACCCTGGCCCCCACTTGCCACTAGGGTAACTGGGACTGCCCAGTTAGGCAATCTCCAGAATCCTCTAGGCAACCAATCTATAGTTAGAGTTAATAGTCCATTACATCCGTAATTCAGTGGAATATGTCAGCCTTATGAAATGACGCTGGTTTTCAGTTGGCACCTTGATGTTCTTGACCAGTGTATGCCATAAAGGATCACATTTTGAAAAAGCATTTATGCAGGCCGCCATAGTGTGGGCGTTCGGCATAGCGTAGTAGCGCTGTGATGAACGCTTTCACTTCTTGGGCTTCACTGGCTGCTTTTCATCAGGCAGGGTGAGGCCATTTTGGCGTGCAACAAAAAAAAATTAACATTATATTTTCAAAATATTAGAAGTAAAAATAAATAATTAAACAGATAATAACAGAAACAAGTTATTTCTATTTCTAGATTTTTTTTGTTTAATTTTTGTTCGTTAGCGTTGCCACATGGCCGAGTGGTGAAGTGCTCGGCCTGATATACGGAATCTTGGGTTCAGTTCCTGAGACGGGAAAGCGGAATTGTTTTTTTTTAATGCATATCCCGGGTTGACTGGTTTGTTAACAGAGTATCTGTCAACACGATTTATGAGATAAAAATTGTTATGGGAATGGCAAACTATGACGTCACAGTTTTGCCCCGTCAATCGAGTGTGTATTAAACGCTTTTATGTTACATAATAGCGGCCGCTCGCCGTTTCACCCGCGTGGTTTCCGGTTTCACCCGCGTGGTTCCCGGTGTCACCCGCGTGGTTCCCGGTGTCACCCGCGTGGTTTCCGTTCCCGTGGGAATATCTGGATAAAAAGTATCCTATGTGTTATTCCCGGTTAGAAAACTATCTGTATGCCGAATTTCATCCAAATCCATTCAGTAGTTTTTAAGTGAAAGAGTACCTAACAAATATCTATACTTACAAACTTTCGCGTTTATAATATTAGTGTGATTAGGCCCTTGCCTAAATTGACTATTGATTGATTTAAATTGACGTTTTGAAATGAAGATTTTTTATAAAATTATATTTTTCATACTAACGTTTTTTTTTAATTTTCTTAGCATCTATTTATGTTAACACTATAAAAAATGTAGAGTAGTGTGTTTGTTTCACTAGCTAAACATAACAGATATTAAAAATAAAGAAAATCAGATCCCTTCAAAGCTACAATGAAACAAAATGTCAATTTCACGAACAAAAAAGAAGTCAATTTAAAAATAAAAATTGGGCGATAAAGACACAAAATTAATAATCATTGTTAATACTGAAGCCTAAGTAACATCGTCCTAATTAAAGGTGTATAATAATATTAACAACCGGTATTGACTTTTAGAAGTAATACACCTATTATTAAGTGTGAAAAAAACGTCAATTTCATAGGTCCCAATGAGGTCCCATAGGTCCCATAAGTCCCATAGGTCCCAAGGACCCAATAAATTCATGCGCAGGTAAAATAAAAAATATGTTAATGTTTCAAAGAACTGTTAAGTGGTTACGTGACATCGTTATTACCTGACAAGAGACAAGAAACCTACGAACGCTTCTTTGGCTTAATCAAGCAGCATTTTGAAATAGATACAAAGGACATTGGTCATATCAAAAGGATCATTCTAATAATATTTTAAAGCTAGTGCTTTTTAACTCATTTTTTTAACAAATAAATTTTAAGTAGTTTACAAATGACTTTTATTTTCTATCATGCGTGAGTGTATACATATTAAAATAGTCGATTTGTGAAATAGACGTTCTGCGTACAGACCATCTGAGAGTTGGACGTTTTGTTACATGGGCCTTTTCATAATTAGGCTTACTGTTTATTCGACGTTTTGGTGCTTAGACCTTCTGATCGTATAGCATTTATACGTATCATCATCATCTCAGCCAAGAGACGTCCACTGCTGGACAAAGGCCTCCCCCAAGGATATGAGGGGTATTTGCCGTAATCGCCACGCTTGGCAGGCGGGTTGGCGATCGCAGTAGGTTGAGGGTAACCTCAGAGAGATGCTGCTGCCCATCCTCTGGAATGGTTCCTTAGTCGCCTTTTACGACACCCACGGGAAGAGATGGGGTGGTACAATTCTTTAACCCCGGCACCACACAGGGACACATTTATACGTATAATGTTCTGGAATCAATTATTATTGCTGTCAACTTCCCTATTATGGTGTGCTACCTGTGATGGTGGTGGTGTGTTCTCCGTGCTTCAGAAGGCACGTAAAGCCGTCGGTCCCGGCTGCATTAGCTGTCGTCCAACCATCAATCTCCACTGGGCCCGCGTGGTAGTTTACGGCCCGTTCACCCGCCCGTGGGACATAAAATTAGCTAGAGAAAAAAAGAGAGAGAGTCCAATATACAAGGCTAACACAACCCACAAGAAGGTATACCGTATACCTGGCGTGAGCTACATACCTACTCGGGGTGAGGCCGTGAGTTGGTTGAAGTTGGTTGAAGTTGAAGGCTAGCATGACTTATAAGGAGTTCCGCACTGGGCGAGCGTGGTGGTTTACGGCCCGTTTTTCCTTGTGGTGTTTCCACCCATAGGGCTCGTGTCCCAGCAGTGGGGACATATAATGAGCTGGTGATGATGATCGTGATTATGGTGTGTCACTCCAGGTGCTGGTAAGGGCGTGGTCAGGACCATGTACTGCAAGAGTAATTGCTACGCGGACTTCTGGCCTGTCGACCTGCTCGTCAACGGGATCATGATTGTGGTCTGGAACTATGTGGTGCGAGGGTTAGTAACTCATTTTTTTACATAAATGGTAGTAACACAAATGTTGAAAAAATTTCCACGAGCAGGATTTGAAACCGCACCCTTCTGACATACCGGGTCAGGTGCTCTCCCAATTGAGCTATCGTGGTTCTAACCAGCCCGCCGAAATTATTTAACACTATTTACTTTTTACTTTGAAAGCCAAAGGCGCCCATTCAATGTCAACAACTACCGTCATTAACATCTGATCATAATATTTTTACAAATACTAAAGATCAGTTCAGAAGAAGGCAATATAATTTATAACGCAAATTTTGTTGCGAACAAATTACAATAATACAAATGTTGGAAAAATTTCCACGAGCAGGATTTGAACCCGCACCCTTCTGACATACCGGGTCAGGTGCTCTCCCAATTGAGCTATCGTGGTTCTAACCAGCCCGCCGAAATTATTCAACACTATTTACTTTTTACAACAACTACCGACAACTACCGTCATTAACATCTGATCATAATATTTTTTACAAATACTAAAGATCAGTTAAGAAGTAAGCCTAATGCTTGGCTGGCATTCAAAGTAAAAAATAAAAATTATATAAAACATTTTATAAATGTTAGTGTCACAATTAGTTTAGGGCACAGTTTTCGTCGTCAAAAAATAACACAGATTCATTGCAATGTGGAGCTCGATGGCGCAGTGGTTAACGCGCCCGATCTGCGAGTGGTGAGGTTAAGCAACTTTCGTAAAGACGGGTCACCGGGTCACTAAAGATATATCATCTCGAGCTCCTTCGTGCTTCGGAAGGCGCGTGAAGCCGTTGGTCCCGGCTACAGATATTGGTTTATCATAGTAAAGTTAGGTGCTCGATGGGGCAGTGGATGAACACGCCCGTTCTGCGATTGCTGAGGTTAAGCAAATTTCGCAAAGGCTAGTCATCGGATGGATGGTCAAAAATGTATCATCTCTAGCTCCTCCGTGCTTTGTTTCACGTCGTAGTTATAGTCCTGGCTGCACTAGCAGTCGTGAACAACCACAAATAAGCACTGGGCCCGCGTGGTGGTTTATGGCATCTCCTTAGCCATCCGTAGGGAAGGCTGTGCCCCAATAATAGGGATATAAAATTAGCTGATGCTGATTGTTTATTAGACCTCTTATTTTTAGTGATTAAAGGATAATGTTGTCGATCTCTAACCACGGTAACCACGAGCTCATATAGCAGTATTATTGCAGTTGTGAAAACTAGACGCGTGTAGCGGCGAATATATTTGCGTCTCTTTTCCACAACTGCAATAATACCGCTATAAGAGCTCATGGTCAGGGCTGGTCTATGTCGAATGCTGGTGCCATGGCCTTAGCTACTAGGAAGAATGATTTAAGAGTATGTATGTATGATTTGAAAAAGACAAAGTCTTGAAAAAAATCCGCGAGCGGGATTCGAACCCGCACCCCATGACATGCCGGGTCAGGTGCACTGCCAAATATGCTATCGTGGCTCAATCCAACTCGCCGAAATTAATCAACACTATCTACTTTTACTTTATAAGCCAAAGGAGCCCTATTCAATGTCGACAACTACGTCATCAACATCCGATCTTAATATTTTTACAAATATTGAAAGATCAGTTATAATATCACATACAACATCATCATCACATACATCGTTCTGATCCCAAGGTAAGTAGCTAAAGCACTCGTTTCATGGAAATCAGAAACAACGACGGTACCACAACCACCCAGACCCGACACAATATCGAAAAGTTCGTTTTCGACATTGACCCGACCGGGAATCGAACCTCAGACGGGACCTCAGAGTTAGCGCCGCCCAAAGTCCGGCGTGCAAGCCACTCGGCTACGGAGGTCGTCGAGTTAAGAATTAGGCAAGCTATATAATAATAATAATAATAATAATAAAATTTTATTGCACAGTAGTAACATTTTTGAAACATACAAACATACATTATTAACAAAAAAAATATATTAATATATTATGTAAATATTTATAATTATTTACATAATATATTAATTGTTGATTGATTTCGGCGAGATGGATTGAGCCACGATAGCATAGTTGGCAGTGCACCTGACCCGGCATGTCATGGGGTGCGGGTTCGAATACCGCTTGTGGAATTTTTTCAACACTTTGTCTCTTTTCAAATTGTAATTTGTTCGCAACAATATTTGTGTAAAATAATTTGTAAATAATCATGTATGTATGATTTAGGTTTTGTAATAAAATTATAATAAATCACAATACATTTTCCCATCTTCCAGGGAAACGACAGCCAACATCATAAACTTCACTTCATCAGCTGAAATCAAGATAACCTGGCATGAGATAATAATCATTGGCCAGAAAACTGTCACGGAGAGGGTTCCATACAACGGCGTGATGTGGTGAGTACAGATTGATAAACAGATGAGTAATGCTTTTAATTACCTAATTTATTTATTATTTCCAAAAATTCTTGCAAGCTTACAGAACAATACAGAACGCTTACAAGCTCACAAGTACACATGCCAAATATAATTAACTTATTCAAAACAATATTACTTACATAACAATTAAAAATCTATATATTAATACGTGAAGCAAAAACTTTGTACCCCTTTTTTACGAAAATTTCGCGGACGGAGGAGTATGAAGTTTCGCACTCTTATAGTTTACCTATATAGAGAAGGTTATCCGAATGTTAATATTTTTTTAAAATTATGCATAAATATACATTAATTAAATAAAACAAACATTACACACACTACCATGTATTTTACACACTCGCATATTATGTATTTGACACACACGCATATATACTCTTTTCAGAAATTTCAAAAATGGAAGAGGTGCGGCCAAATGCTGTTAATGCCAATCCACCTCACATTCTATCTTTTTTAATTTTTCATTGCTTAGGATAAAATCCGTGCAGCCTTAATAAAATTACGGTCAAATTTCGATCACTGGGCGACCACTAGTTAAAATAGATATGTTAAGACAGACTGTTAGATGCAACACTATGAAATAATAACATAAACATGAACAGGATCAAAAAAGTCAAATACCTAATTTACAAAGTTACAATTTGGCGCCTTTGTGGCGGTGGCCGAGTGACAAAATGCCCGATATCCAAAGGTCAAGGGTTTGATTTAGAAAAAAAAAGGTCGGGCAAAAAGTGGTTTGCATTACTCGACGCGCACTCCGTGTTTGTGATCACCATAGATCGGAATAGGTAGAGTTTTTTCATGTACTTTTGCAACGTTTGCATAACATGGATAGGCCCATATAGATTTTGTTATTTCCGGTATCCGGTAAACTTAATACATTTATTTAATATTATCACTTCTTCGCTTTAACAGCCTATTAATGCCCCCACTGCTGGGGTACAGGCCTTCCCTATGGATGGGCACAGAATATATAGGTATAGGGAGACTAGGCCATAACCCACCACGCGGGCTCAATGTGGATTGGTGAGTATTAACGACTGCTAATGCAGCCGGGACCAACAGCTTAACGTGCCTTCCGAAACACGTAAGAACTCGAGTTAATAAATTTTTGGACACTCATCCAATGACCAACCATTGCGAAAGTTGCTTAACCACCACAATCGCGCCCGCAGGTGCTAACCATCTGCGCCAACGAGCTCCTCTATTAAATATATTTCAAATGAAAACTATCTACCTGTGTGTGTGTGAGTTATTTAAATAAATGTGTACAAAGATTTTTTTCGAATCCAATACTGTAACGACAACTTACAATCTTGTACTAAGACCAGTGCAAAATAGGCATGCAAATAGTGAAAATTAAATAAAAAGAAATTCTCTAATAGAAACGTTCATTTCAAGTTTGTATTATATACCTGCGCTTCACTATCTAATTTCTTCATAGTAAGCGCGAAAGCAAGTACAGTACCTGTTGTATTGTACTTGCTTTAGCAAATCAATTGTGTGTAAAAATTGTAACGTACACTTCCAAACAATAAAAGTAACTGTTTAAGAGCGTTTACGCCTCACACTAACGCCGCCAATGAAAAAAAACATATCTAGTAATTAGAGATAGAAAATTAAATTATGCTCAACAAACTATCTGAATGAAGTAATTTAGCATTTTTACGTCACTTATTGAACACCTGACATGTTATGGTTTAGTTAAATATGGCGTTATAGTTAAAAGTGGCCGTGACGTCTTATTTAACTAAACCATAACATGTGAGGTGTTCATTAGTTGACGTAAAAATGCTAAATTATTTTATTCAAATAGTTTGTTGAGCATAATTTGATTTACTATCTCTAATTACTAGATATGTTTTTTTTTCATTAGTGGCGCTAGTGTGCGGCGTAAACGCTCTTAAAAAGTGTTTAATTTCAGTGTGTGTAATCTTAAAATCATATAAACACGAAAATTTAATCTTACATTCCAGATTCCGGAAGCTTATCCATACTTTGATAACGTTATGATGCAAGTACTACAAAAAACTCTACCTATTCCGATCTATGGTGATCACCAACCCGTATTTGGCAAGCGTGGTGATTAAGTCATTCCCCATCAATGTAGCGATGACTTGATTTCAATGATGGAGGCCTTTGCTGTTTAAGGACTGTTTAAGGATCTCGGACGGAATAGCTAGGAACAACCCTGCTATACACGACTTTAAAGTTTATACTGACACCCCCCACCAATCGTCAGGTCATGAAGTAGGTATCAGACAACCATGCGCAAGCAACCTTACTGGCAGCTCTCAACAGTCTGTTGCTAGATTCCGTGTCCGTGGGAGGTCGTCTATGTGTGGGTTACTCGCCCGAACCAGAGTGAACGAGAGTGCGGCAACAGTGCCGTGACCTTGAATCGACGTACCGAGCTGTACCTACTGGCTAGGGTTGAGTCACACATAGTTAATTTATTATTGTGTGAATTTGGGTGTCTTTTATATTGTAAACTTACTTTTTTATATCTGTCGGCAAAGTAAAAAAGGACAAACTGGGATTATGTTTGTGTGTGTGTGTTGAGACATCCAGACAGAAAAAAACCTGTTGTGTATGAACACAACAGGTTTTGTGTGTAGTGTATGTAGTGTAGGTATGTACCTCAGTATGTTGCATTAGCAGTCGTTAACAACCACCAATCCGCACTGGGCCCACGTGGTGGTTTAAAAGCTCGTTCTCCCTATCCATCCATAGCTAAGGCTCGTGCCCCAGCAGTGGGGACATAAAATGTGCTGATGATGAGGGTTCCTTTGAAGTCTAGACCTGTCGCAGGTACCCCGGAGGCTCGATGAAGCAGTCCCGCCTTTACCACAACATCTGCGCGTTCTTCTTCCATTGGCTGCCCGCCGTGCTAATCGACACTCTGCTCTTCTGTCTTGGACGCAAGCCTATGTAAGTATCTATCCTTTGAAGTACTATTATCTATAGTAATCTATACTGTGCCTTTGTTGAGTCTGTTGCCGGTTCTTTTCAGTATAGTTTCCCGCGCCGTAGACTTACGAACCGATGGCGCAGTGATATCATAAGAGCCTTCGATCAACTATGTACTATACATTCCCGTTGAGAGCGAAAAACGGAACGCGACTTTGGGGCCAATGACGTTTGTGGCGATAATGGCAGAAAATAATAAGTACAAATATTTTGCAACTTTAGTTAATCTTTATTTTGAAGATTTAAGGTTCACAGTAAGCTGAAGTTGTTGATGCTATCCTTAGAGCATTAAAATAAACTGAAAGTAAACTTTCCTACACTCACACCAATTATCTAGCCCAAGAGAAGCTTCGTTATGAAACTTGTTAAATGGTTACTAGACAACGGATAAACATACTTAAAATACTTAAATACATTCTTATTATACACAGAAAACACCCAGACCCGAGACAATTTAGAAAAACAATAATTTCTAAATTGACCCGACCGGGGATCGAACCCGGGACCTGGGAAATGGCTACACAATGAAAACCGGTGTACAAACCACTCGACCAAAGAGGTCGTCAAAATTAAACCATAGAAGCCATCCAATGTTTTTCAGATTTTGTTATTCTAAATTTAAATGTAGGTACCTATAGGTAACATGACCACTTATGAGATGCAGTTTTGTTTCGGATCTCTATCTAGTACAGGGATGGACAAACTTTTTCATTCGCGTGACAATATTTACTAATAAACTCTATGGCGGGCCAGGCTATTGAATTATTTGCTGTACTTTTTCAATTTTTTTTTTGTGAAATAAAAATATTGATACAGAAAATGCATACCATTTTATGAAACACACACACACTTGAATTTTTGTTTGAAATGTTTGATGGTCGCGTGCCGGACTTTGATCATTCACGGGCCGGAGATGGCCCACGGGCCAAAGATTTCATCAAGGACGTCTCCCGACGTTACTTTGATAATGCCCCCCACCACCCTAACTCGCTTGTTATGGCGGCCGCCAACTATAAGGTTGAAGGCCTTCCCGCAACAAGACGGCACTCGTCTAGGCGTCCTAAGCACGTCCTATACGACCCCGACGACTCAATAACAGTTGCGAACGCCCCCGCCCGATCCTCCAAATGACAGCACACATTTACAGAATACACTAAACATGCACACTAATTTAGGCCCAAGACACCGTACTCGTAGAACAAGGGTACGAAGAACCGGTTCACACGCGCTCTACGCCAGGCACAGTCATGTGCCTGGGCGCTCCTCTCCTCCTCCACGGCCCGGTCTACCCGAGCCGAGGTCCGTGCCTTTAGAGGCGCCCTCGGGTGGTTCCGCTCCCCGATCCGATCCGAACCCTTTGGAGACTCTGGGAGGGCACGGGGACGCGCACTTTTAAGTGTGCGATGCCGTACCCCTCTAGAAATCCTCCGAAGGTGATTCGTTTCAACACGGCTTGAGGTACCCTTTACGTACCTCGCCGCCCCTAAAACAAGCCCGGTGAAGCTGAAAATGCCCAGTGGCAATCAGCAGTCTCTCTCCAAAAAAAAAAAAAAAGCCCGCGGGCCGTAGTTTGCCCATCCCTGATCTAGAACATTAATGACCGAAGACAAGACCTCAATTATTGTAGCCTGAACTGAATAAGTATCTGCTGCCTCAGTAGTTGAGGTTCCCGGGTGGAGTGCGCCTCCACCTTATCATCACTTAACATCAGGTGATACATGTATTAGAATAAGAAGCAAAATGTATTAGAATTAAATTAAAAAAATCCATAGGATTTAGCCTCGAAATAAATTTTTTATTTTGATGTGCATTGATGTAAGATTCTATCAAATTCAAATTTGCTGGTAGTTGTTTTAGCTGATGAGTGTTTGGGGAGAAATAGTACCAGCTAATGTTGAGAGTAGAATGGAATGATTTATTGAAAAACCTTAGTTTAGTAATATACAGTTTTTACAGCTTGCAACTAGCGGCGTATCTAACAATAGTTTAACCCTTGGAGCACCGCGCGGTCAGAACGAACGTTCGTGTATGCCCGAGCACTTGACAACTGACCGTTTTTTTTTGTTAATCTCAGCGCGATGTGTCATTGTTTTCTTTCTAGCGATAGAAATTTGAAACTTACGACGTTGGTTGTTATGATTCTGAAAAGCTAATAAAATACGCAACAAAGTTATTTATATAGTAAAGGGATATTATGTTTATGTAATATCTTATCGCAGTTCGAAACAGACGCTTTGTACTGCAGATACTGCAAAAGCGTAGTCTTGACGTAAAATGCTTATAATAGACGATTTTATTAATAAGACTTCCAACAATGTATATATATTTATATTGTTCGATATATAACCTTATTTATAAAAATATAACATGTACAGGTACCCATAGAAAAAATTTAAAAGTAACGCACGTGAAAATGGTCCAGTTTTTTTGGTCCCACTTACGCGCGGCGTGATTTTGAAATTTTATTGTGAAGTCATTATTACACCTAGCCAGCTGATTTTTACTTAGTTTTATAGCTACACTATCAGAACACATTACAGAATTTATTTACATGTAACATTATTGATAGTTTTCTAGAGAAGGTTTTATTTTGAAACGGTCAGAAAAGGAAAGTTAGTGTTTCGATAGACCATACAGTTTTTGCAATAATTATCAAGTTTCAAAAATAGTAGGAATGTTTAGCCTACGAAATTATCTTTCTAATGATATAAAACACATATACTCTCTAAACTTATCATCATTTTACTCAAACAATTTTTTATTTAACTGGAAAAAAATATCATTCCGCGCGTTTTTTTACAACTGTTTCTACTCGCTACTTTATGGTTAATTACGAATTAAAATGATATTATTACAAAAGATATGCACAAAAACAGTTTCCTTGACAAATTATCTTTCCATTTATGAACGATTATGTTAGTTTTTATTGTAATATCAAGTAATAATAACGTTTGCAAAAAATAAAAGAAAAAGATGGACGCCATTTTTGTGGGACCTCATTTTGATGCTCGATTTATAGAAGACTATGGAATAAAATAACACTAAAAACAATCAATATTATACAACTTTACTCACTTGTTCTCACTCCAAATAACCAAAAACACTCACAACACGGACACAACACGGAGCGGTTCACTGAACTTTGCACTTTGACTGAGATGATGCAACGAGCGACTGAACATGATTTTATTTAGAACAAATTTTGTACTACACATTCACAGCTCTGGCCTCTAACATATAGCCAACTTCACTCTCCTTTCACGAAAAAAAAATCATTCCAAAATACGCTTTATTTGTTTTACTGATACGTTATTAAGTCGGTTACTTAGGCGCTTGCCGGCAAGCTCGCGGTAAACGATGCAATTTCGAGATAGCTTGCCGGCAAACGCTCGGGGCTCAAAGGGTAGAACCATATTGTCAAAAAAAAAAGAATAGAAAGTAATTAAACATAAAAAAGAAAAAAAAAGACAAAAGAAAAGAAGTATCGAGTAGAGCTATATAGCTCAAGATTATTAATCCCAAAAAAGATAAAAAAAGATGTACTTGAATAAAAAGTCCGGCTTAAAAGCGGGGAGTAGCTGAATTATAAAAAAAAATCTGGTGAGATAAAGGCTGCTGATCCGTCAGATATTAAAAAAAAGATGATTTTGAATTTTGAAGAGTGCTTGAAGTCATTAAGCAATAGTGTATGTCTCCGTTCCCTACAATATTCTCCGAGGGCTTTGAATCGTATCGGCGGAAGCGGAACAACCCGAGGGCGCCTCTACTGACCATGCGAATGATCGCATCCAACATTTTACATTATAGCAAAATGCTCCGGATAATCACCACTTTTATAGGTACTACTGTCCTCTGATTTGTTTGTGTTTTTTCAGTCTGATGCGAGTGCAACGTCGCGTCAGCAAAGGCATCAAAGTGTTAGAGTACTACACGAGCCACCAGTGGGACTTTAAGTCCGAAGTCGCCCAGTCACTGCGCCAGCATCTCAACGCGAGAGAGAGACGGGACTACAAAATCGACAGTGTCGGTGAGTTGGTTTCTACGTGAATTTGTAGTGTACGATTAGGATAATAAAAAAATATATTTTATTTTTATTTATGAATTTAAAAACTTTTGCAACATAAATTACATGGCGGACTTAAGAGCGTTTACGCCGCACACTAGCGCCACCAATAAAAAAAAACATATCTAGTAATTAGAGATAGAAAATCAAATTATGCTCAACAAACTATCTGAATGAAGTACTTTAGCAATTTTACGTCACCTAATGAACACCTGACATGTTATGGTTTAGTTAAATATGGCGTTATAGTTAAAAGTGGCCGTAACGTCTTATTTAACTAAACCATAACATGTGAGGTGTTCATTAGGTGCCGTAAAAATGCTAAATTACTTCATTCAAATAGTTTGTTGAGCATAATTTGATTTTCTATCTCTAATTACTAGATATGTTTTTTTTTCATTAGTGGCGCTAGTGTGCGGCGTAAACGCTCTTAATGCTTGAGGCATTCCCTACCAGGCAACCATAGGGTGGTGCAGAGATAACATAGTAGGTGCAATTAGATTAAGACAAAAATATAAAATAGAATAGAACAGGTATTTATTTGACTAACACTCAACATTAATAAACAAAAGATTACAAAAAGAAAATTAATTATTAAGAGAGTTAAAAATTTGTAATAAATAATAAATAAACTTCCTACACTCACACCAATTATCTAGCCCAAGAGAAGCTTCGTTTTGAAACTCGTTAAATGGTTACTAGACAACGGATAAACATACTTAAAGTACTTAAATACATACTTATTATACATAGAAAACACCCAGACCCGAGACAATTTAGAAAAACAATAATTTCTAAATTGACCCGACCGGGGATCGAACCCGGGACCTCAGAGATGGCGACACCATGAAAACCGTTGTACAAACCACTCGACCAAGGAGGTCGTCAAATGTTTCGGAATTTTGCGATGAATACCCCGGGTTTGTGATCACCAACCCGCATTTGGCAAGCGTGGTGATTAAGCCATTACCCATCAATCAGTGAAAATAAAATGTTAAAAATAAAAAATCGAAATATAACAATAGGTACATGCTCTAGTTATTATGCATATGTTGCTGCATGCAGTTTCGCCAAACAGGGTCTGCACTCAGCATGAGCTACGGATTATCCGTCGCGCTGATTTTCAGTACAACCCTAGGTAACTGACACTGAACACTATAAAATCATAAACTAGTAAGATAAGTTATTTTTCTAATAAGTTATAATTAAAATAAAATAAAATTTTATCAGGACTAAAATACATAAATAACTATTGTGTACACAAAATACATAATATCCAATACAAATTAAAAAAAAATACAATATATAGAGTGGGACCCAATGAGACACAATGCGTATGAACACAATCGGCGAAAACGTTTCACACATCCGACTTCTGTATATCCAGTAAATGCTTCTTAAACCCTATCTTAAATGAATAAACACTACGTGAGTTCCGAAGTGGTGGAGGCAAGTCATTCCAACACTTTATTGCACTGAATCGAAAACTCCCACGAAATGCGACAGTCCGGTGCTGTGGAATACTCATCAAATATCATGATGCCCGTGTTTCGTATTTGCTATAATCGCGAGCCCATTTAAACCTAGAATATAAGTATTCTGGTTTCCCGGATTTACTAAATGGGGCGCGCGCTTGTGCGCTTCCCCGACTTCCTGTTACACTGTTGGGCACTTCCGTCCCATTTCACGAAATCACTCCCACATACTGCTAGAAAGCGAGCGAAAAGATGTCGATGACTGGTTTCTGTTGAACACTGTTGCCACTGTGTCCTATTTGATTTTTTACAAGGTCTGAGCATCGCCGACTACTTCGAGGACTGTACCAGATCCGCGAGGAAGTTCATCTTGAAGGAGTATGATGACACCTTACCTGCAGCCAGGAGGCATATGAAAGTGTAAGTATGTGTAATATTACAAATGTATAAATTGACATTGTAATGGGTAACAATAATAATCACATCAAACTATATATCACACTAATATTATAAATGCGAAAATTTGTGTGTATGTGTAAGGTATGTGTGTATATTTGTTGCTTCTTCACGCTGCAACGGATGGATGGATTTGGATGGAATTCTGCATACAGATAGTTTGTAACCTGGATTAACACATAGGATAGTTATTATCCCGATATTACCACGGGAATGAAACTCATAGGCTATATTAAAAAAGAAATGTACACCCGTGCGAAGCCGGGACGGGCCGCTAGTTATTATATAATACTATGTAAAGCTTTGACAGTTTCCATGACAACAAAACAAACAAATCATTCGTCCGCTTAAGAACACCCAAATCCTATATGCCCGTATTCCATGTTGGACCCCTATAGCAACGCCACCTACCGGGTCCAATTGTAAATCTAAACCATTTGTTGCAGACTCTTTCGAAATTCTTTTTAATACCTTTTTTGTTCTTATTTTTGTATATTTTTTGAATACTGACATTTATTTTTTGGCATGGTGCTGTCGTGATTGTCATGGTATCGTGTGTTGTTGCGTTGTAATATTGTGATTTATAATATAATATATAGTTAAAACCCACTATCTTTCCTGTTTTTTAATATCTTTAGTTAGTCTCCATTAGTCCCTCCCACTAAGTTTTTGCCGTTTTCACCATTCTCGAATCCACTTGAACACACAGAAAATTTCATCCAAATCGGTGTAGCCGTTTAGAAGGAGTTTAATTACATACACACGTACAGAAGATTTTTATATATAAAGATTATAATGTAATGATGTAATATAATATAATATACTAATAAATTATAATATACATAACTTTTTAAACTATCATAGTTACTTGCACTAGAGTAATTATTAACGGGATTCTTACTAAACATGGTAAGAATCCCGGTGCGAGGGACTCCCCGGCAACTCAACAACAAACGGTGGTAAATTCAGATAGGGTGTTGCATGATATACCTCGGGTAAATTATAAGCCTTTCTTTTGTATCAACATATAAGACGTGTTAAGCTATAGAGGTAGGAACTGTTATGTATGGTTATAGGTATGTAAGTATATGTTGGTGGCTGCGTACACCTTTGCATTAGCAATAAACGCCAGTACGCTACAGATCGTCTGTCATTCCACAAGTCCTTGAACGCGTATCTAACATTTTACTCTAGTATAATGTACTCATAAATAATAATAATAACTGTATTTGTAACACTAGCATTTAAGTAATTATTGTTCCTAACTCAATATGGACTACGGTCCGAAATAAATTATTTGAATTGAATTGAATTGAGTTAAAATATTTTTTCTGTTAATGGATAATAAATCAATCAGTGACCGGAATGAAGGGGGCTAAAATATCTAAAGTTGCCTACCCTACAAGAGTTGTTAAAACCACCAAAATGTTGATAATATATTTTTATGGAATCCCGAATCCCGGAAATATTTTTTTCAAAATAACCTAAGTTTACCTAAAGTTGCCGACAAGAGTGGTTAAAACCGTTAGAAAGATTTTTTTATCAAATCCTGGATCAAATGAATTAAAAAGACAAAGTGTTGACTTCCTGTCCTCACGCGGACTTCTTGAGAGAATTTGAAAACTGACGTTGCACTGTTTTGTTTAATTTGCCAACTCTCTCATGCACGCTCAAAATTACTTAAGGGTGCGCCGACCAAAAAATGCCAAAAATGCAGTTACGGTTAAGTAAATATAATTGAAAATACTATCGTATTAAATGAACAAAATATATATTTAGTATCATAGGGAACGTGTTTACAATTTGTCAGAACCATAAATTCATAACACGCTATAGTTTTTTCTACAATATCATTTAAAGTTGGGCAAAAATCATGAAAACGAGTGGCGGCGTTTAGTAGATTTCTTATAGTTTATCTAAATTATTGTATCTCTGATTTTGTCTAAACAATCATCAATGGATAAACTACAAATTGCTAGACTACATTTTCGATTCATCAAGTGGTTATTTAAATAATTATTTTTTATTAAGCACCTTAAATTCCCCATACAAAATTAGTATGGCCGCGCGGCATCAAATAAATATGGACGACGACATTTCAAATAAAACATATGACACTTGTCACTTACGGACGGCGCACCCTTAAAGATTATTCCACCATTCAAAACACAAATTTTAGAAAATAAAACTAAACCGCAGACTCTTTACTTTCCCGCCAAGAAGTCTCAGTGTTTGCCTTGTTAGACGTCATTTTTTTTTTTATGTTTCAGGATGTATTGGGTCGACGTTATAGCCCAGACTCTTTTCTGGCTTCTAATCGCGAACTGGATGAGCGGCCTAGTCTCCGGGATTGGCTCATACCTCTTCGAATCCAGTAGTGACGTCCCACCGACGACTGTCATGGCCGCATAGTCGCCATATTGTTGTGTTGACAAAATGGCCGATATATGAAATGAACGAATGATGACTGTATTGTTTAAAAAAATAATCACATATTTTTGTCTCTAAAACAACTGTTTTAGAGACAAAACTATCTATGCAAGCACTTAAATGATATCACATGACTTCCTTATTTATCACATTGCCTAGACATTATGAATATTGCCATGTGGTTTTCGGGCTATCTGATATTACTCTGTGTATTTTAGATTGTACGGGGTGCGGGGAGGAGAACAAGGGGTTCTATAATGTTTCAATTTTCATTTCACAAGCAGCATTTTGTCATGGCATCAAAACGTAAACATTCAAATGACAAGCTGTTACTTGATAAACAATCGTTTTGTTTTATTTTATAAGATAAACTGATATGTCAACATTTCTCAGAAAACAAAAGGCACTTTTTACAAATAATAAATTTGACCAAAAGACAACATTTATATATTTTTAAAACAATACAATAATAATCTTCAAAAGTTTGTTTCTTTGTTTTGGTCAATGACCTAACTTAACCTAACTAATCCTCACCTTTCTGTTCTGTGAGGGTGGCTGCGCCCCTCGAGCCCCTCTAGTGGCCCCAAGCTCTCCGTTCTTCCTGACCAAAACCTGGCCAAAACCTAGTTTTAATTACTCCGCCCCATAGGTGATAAACATTATAAATAATGCCCGGACAATTTGATTATTTCAATAGTTTTAATCTCACTGCCCTCTCATATTGGGCATTATTCAAACTGCGCGGCCATTTTTTATAATGCCCTATTAATCACTTGGTCCATATCACATATAATTCTTGGTTGGTGGTAGGGTTTGTTCCACCATCTTATCTGAGTTTATCGCCATTACATACTACTAGTATCCGCCTCTGTGGTCTAATGGCTAAGACCACCGGTCACCACCGCTGGTTTAGACCCAGAGGTACCGGGTTCGATTCCCAGCGTACATGTTTGTGTACTCGGTTTGGTTGGTGGTAGGGCTTGTTTGTCCTCCTGGCTAGCTACCACCATCTTATCTAAACATGTTGCCATAACATCAATTTTTGTATCATTGTTGTGTTCCGGCAGCTAGAGATAAGATAGCCAGTACCTCACTAGTTGAGGATCCCGGGTGAAGTGCGCTTCCATCATTGGCCTTATCATCACTTAACATCAGGTGAGATCAAGCACAGTGGTGCTTACCGTTAATATAAAAAAAAACATCAATGTCAGTTTATTCAGACAGTGAAAGATAAGATACGCCTGTGCCTCATTGGTTCGGATTAATAATAATAATAATAGTCCGAAGGTTCCTATCTCTGCAGCCCTAACCACCGGCAGCTTGAGCCCTGCCCCGTTGCCGGCGGTACCCTAGGCAAGGTTTTTTATAATATTTTTATGTTTTGTATGTGCTTTTCTATTTTACTTTTATATTAATATTATAACAAACCTAGGCTAAGAAAAAAAAGAAATAAAGAGATAATAATCATATTTATTTGCATAAAAACATGGTATCAGTTAAGATTAAGATTAAGATTCTGGGTGAAGTGCTCTTCCACCTTTGGCCTTCATCACCATCAGCACTAACACCCCCATTTTAATGGTTTAAAGAAAAAAGTGTCGACCGACCCCTGGTGCCACTAATTTCATAAGAATTAAAAAAAATTTGAGTGTCTGTCAATTAATTGTTTATTTTTTGTAATGTACACGTAATTTAGTTTGTATACATAAACGAAGTTAACTAACTGATGTTTACAAATAAAGAAATAAAAATATATATTTGGTACTTTTTATTAAAAAATATGTACGAAAGTGATTACCGCTCTTCATCTCAGGGGAAGGGGGAACGGCTGAAAACCAGCGCTGAAAATCTCAGTGAAAGCTGAGCCATTCCTTTTTGCCACTGACCTAGTGTTACTTTTTTATGTTTTTTTTAATTGTAATTTCTTGAGGCAATAAATTAGTTCATTATTTCATTATTATATTATTTACAATTTATTCCAAAAGTGGAAAATTTATAGACTATTTTCGTAAAACTAGGCAAAAAACAGAAATATTTACACATTTTCGTACCTACTAAAATAATCTGATATTCTGAATTTTTACATAGTGGGCTTTGAATCTAGGAAATTCAGTTGGATAAAAGCTTATTTTAAATGGACTTTACTGATTTACAAAATCTCTTTACTTTACACACTAAGTTTATCTAATCTTTTGTTTAAGTTTGGCCATTTCTCATCAAACCTTTTAAATAGTGGTTATCTAATTCAGGACATGATGACCCTCCAGTTCTCCTGCTTCTTGTGCCCAACCACTTGCACAAGGGAAGACGTAATAAAGGCCACATATGCTTTTGTGCGCGTGATCGGTTTTTGTGTCTTCAAGATCATCATCATCATCAGCCATTTGACGCCCACTGCTGGGCATAGGCCTCCCCCAAGGATCGCCACAACGATCAGTCCTCATGTTGGGGGGTTTGCCATAATCGCCACGCTTGGCAGGCGGGTTGGCGATCGCAGTATGGCCTACTGTTTGAGGGAGGCGCTGCTGCCCGTCTCCTGCAGGCGGTTTTCCCTTTGTCGCCTTCTATGACTCCCACGGGAAGATAGGGGGTAATGCTATTCTAAGCATGACACGGTAAGCCGTGTGATGCCGGCTTAGATAAGATAAGATAAATTAAGACAATAATAAGATAACATTTTATTGAACAGACGTCTGCACATTGACCTATCGTAACTGTCAAATTTCTTAATTTTCTTCTTCAATTAAACAAAATTACCCATACAAAAGGGTGGTCTTATCACAAAGAAGGATTTCTTCCAGACACCATTTGGATAGACAAAAAGATATAAGGTCATTGACACGATAAGAAGAAAACTTCAGCTATCCTACGTTATTGCTATTATTTTTTGTAAGGCGTTAACTTTTTAACAAGGTTAAATATTAAAACGAACTCTTGAGTACGCTACAAGCGTAATTACAATTAGGCAAAAGATACATTAAGTAAGTAAGCGATAGCGATAGTGATTAGCCTATATACTGCACCACTGCTGGGCAAAAGTTTCCATCTTAGATGAACCTATCATTCATATAAGGTTTCCATCATAAAATATATTAACAAAATACTTATAGGTATTTTTTTTAAAGATTTTAAGTAAGTAAGTACTTTATTGTGTAAAGAAAAAGGTAACAGTATGCAGGTCTTATTGCTAACAAAAAGTATACACAAATATCTGGTTATTTCAGTCAAGGCAGTTTTGACTCTTGACTTTATAACAAATAACGAAATATACCTATATATTTAAAAAAAGGAGGAGCTCGATGGCGCAGTGGTTAACGCGCCTGGTCTGCGAGTGCTGAGGTTAAGCAACTTTCGCAAAGACCGGTCATCGGATGGGTGACCAAAAATTTATCATCTCGAGCTCCTCTGTGCTTCGGAAGGCACGTAAAGCCGTTGGTCCCGGCTGCATTAACAGTCGTTAACAACCACCAATCCGCACTGGGCCCGCGTGGTGGTTTATGGCCTGTTCTCCCTATCCATCCATAGGGAAGGCTCGTGCCCCAGCAGTGGGAACATTAAATGAGCTGATGATGATGATGATGATGATTTAAAAAAATATTTTGGTATGTCTTAAAACGCGAGTGAGTGTGTCTAGAGTGCGAATTTCATTAATACAAATTCTCGTTATCATTAACGTGGCCGAGTGAATTAGAAATAAACGAAACTCGGTACAACAAAAAAGGCTATCTGGTTGCCTATTGCGAGTTTTATTTGCTATTCGATCACGTTAACAAATACGAGAATTCGTTTGGCATTGAAGTAGCGCCTCCTGGCGACATAGGTACGAGAAGAGTTATAATTTTGCCATCTTATCTTATCTTATCTTAGTGGGGCCTGCTGAGGTTTCCCTCTATCAGTAATACTTGGACCCATCGGGATCTTTTGTGCAACCCCATCCTTTCACTCTTCCTCCTCTGTAAAGATAGATGCCATAAGTTTGGCAACGACCTTAAGAGCAAAGAGCCTGGAGTCCTCCGGTTTCGGATAATTTTGCCATCAAAACCATCAAAAGAAACTCCCCTGTGGTCTAGTAGTTAAGATCACATTGGTCTTAAACTCAGAGGTCCCGAGTTCGATTCCTTGTTCGGACAAAACAGTTCAAACATACAGATAAAAATGGAAAAAAGCATAGGGGAGTCCCAAAGCGGTTGCGACTCAGCAAAATGCTAGCCTTGAGGTTAGCGCTGATCTTCCGTCGGAACCGGTTTAGGTGATGCTGCGATGACAACACAAAAATAACACAGAAATAATAAAAAAAAAAGGTTGGTGGTAGGGCTTGTTTGTCCGCCTGGCTAGCTACCACCATTATATCTAAATATGTCGCCTTACATCTATGTTCCGACAGCTAGAGATAAGATAGCCAGTGCCTCAGTAGCTGAGGGTTCCGGGTGAAGTGCGCTTCAATCATTGGCCTTATCATTACTCAACATCAGGTGAGACGAAGGCACTGAGCTTACCCGTAAGATATACAAACACAAGTTCGTGTTTTCGAGGAGCACCGTAAAACTGACCTACCTGCTACTAATAGTTGTTACTATATAAAAAATAACTGCAAAGAGAAAAAACTGAAAAAAACAAGCTCCTCCAATCCGCTCAATCCCAGAATTCAATTCGAGCAATGTTGAATGCAACGTGAAATATTTCTTTGTCCGATACCTATACTTAAATAATATTAGGTCCTTACCTATGAAATTGACGTTTTGTATAAAGATTTTTTATAAAATTATATTTTTCATACTAACGGTTTTTTATTTTTCTTAGCATCTTTTTATGATAACACTATAAAAATTGTAGAGTAGTGTGTTTGTTTCACTAGCTAAATATAGCAGAAATTAAAAAGAAAAAAAAATCAAAACTCTTCAAAGCTACAATGAAACAAAAGGTCAATTCCGCATACAAAAAAAGAAGTCAATTTAAAAAAAAAATTGGGTGATAAAGACACAAAATAAATAACCATTGTTATTACTGAAGCCTAAGTAACATAGTCCTAATTAAAGGTATATAATAATATTAACAATCGGTATTGACTTTTAGAAGTATTAATAAGTAAGAAAAAAACGTCAATTTCATAGGTAAGAACCTATTAAAATCTATATTAAATGAGTATTTATAAATACATTGAATATTGATAGTTGTCGCAGGCGGGGACAATCACCAACCAAAGAGAGTGCGGATTTAATTGAGCTAGTCACGGCCGCTTGGTTGATGATTGTCCCCGCCTGCGACATATTTTATATGGTATTTTTGTATGTTTGCGTTGCAACGAATAAACTCAAAAACTACTGGACCGATTTCAAAAATTCTTTCACCATTAGAATGCTACATTGACACTGAGTAACATAGGCTTCAATAACAAAGAAATGTCCACCCGTGCGAAGCCAGGACGGGCCGCCAGTCCATTATATATATATTTTTTTAAAGTTAGCTCGGCAAATGACTCCATCCCACCTGATGTTAAGTGGAAATGGAGTCCAGACGCGAAGATAACTGGTGCAGCGTGGAAACAAACGTAGCATCAGTTAACCTCACTCTACCGGCTTACAAGGTGCTTCTTCACGCCTCTCTTGAAAAACCCCATATCATAGGAAGGAGGAAAAACGTGTGCTGGTAGACTATTCCATCTTTTGGAGGTGAGACAAAGAAACGAGGCACCAAATTTCTTTATAATTATGCTGATAGTAAGCTTACCCGCAGTCAGAGCGCACGCTAGTTTCACTAAGAACATCGGCTATGCTAGCCATCTTCGGGCGCACCAGCGCCGTTCCGACTAGGAGCCGAAGTGGTGGCCATGACCGAAATCGGTCGCACCAATCGATCAAACAAAACTCTCACTAACACACTAAGGAAAGAACCGTTGAAATACCGAAAACAGGGCAAATTCGTATTTGCCATGTTTGTTGATAAAACCAATCGGTTGGTACTTACGCACTATTTGACAAACCCAACACCACAGTATAACAAGACTGCAGGAGGTATGCTTCATATAAACGCGATCGAGCAACGCATATCACTAATTACAAAAAGGGTAACGCATATCACTAATTGAAAAGACGAATCACTAATTGCAAAAAGGGTACTTTTCATACTTTCAACCAAAAATGGTTTATTGACACTAAAATTTCTTTGGTAACTTAGCACACTCACCTATAGTATCATAAAATTTTAAGATTGTTATATTTTTTTAGTCTTAGATACTCACATAGCTTTTAAGAATTTGTATCTAACTTACTACGGATCTGCGCTGTCCGAGATAAAGTTTTTATTTGTATTTATTTATTGGAACGAAGTTCCTTATCGCACGTTGTGAAAGGGGGCTAGACGGAAAAAATTCTTACGAAAAGTTGTCACGACACTTTTTGCTATAGTAAGCTATTGTAAGCTGTGCGGCGTCGCATATTTCTCTGTCTGTCTCTCTCTCTCTTATAGAAAGCAATCCAGATATTTTCATTTCTATTTCGCATTGAACAGTGTGGTGTCGCGACGATTATTTTAGTTGAGTGTATACAGGTTTTTTGTAAATAATAAATAATAAAAAATAATAATAATAATGAATCCTGACAGTGTTTCTGCACAAGTTCCGGATATTGCTGATGGAGTTAGGTAAGTAGAGATTATATACAGATAATAATAAATGCTTTTGTATTTTTAGCAAGTACGCACTATAACCCTACCCTGTGTGGTGCCGGGGATACAGAATTGCACCACCCCATCTCTTCCCGTGGGTGTCGTAAAAGTCGACTAAGGGACCATTCCAGAGGATGGGCAGCAGCATCTCTCTGAGGTTACCCTCAACCTACTGCGATCGCCAACCCGCCTGCCAAGCGTGGCGATTACGGCAAATACCCCTCATACCCTTGGGGGAGGCCTTTGTCCAGCAGTGGACGTCTTTTGGCTGAGATGATGATGATGACGCACTATAACCTAAAAAAAAAAAAAACCTACTGATAAAGTTTATATAACATTATATTTGTTAATAATAAAAAAAATATTATTATAACTTAAAAAAAATAAAATTTTATTACAATTCCTTCACTAATTAATCGAAAGGAACTTCGTTCCATCCGGGTGTCCCTTGACACCTCTCAAGTTTTTTTATTTTATTAATATGCTTTCCAAGGTTTTATCTACATACTCTGCAAAATAAGGCTCTGTATATTTTTCGAGTTATATGAGTGCCGTCTACACTGTTTATCGCAAAAAGGGCACGTACATTGCTCACGTGCCCTTTTTGCTCAAATTTACAATACAAAATATTCGGGTGGCCGACAGAAAATAGAGTTCAGCGAGATGAACGAGTACATAACTCATAATGTTAAGTTGTTGTACTGTTACCATTAAGAAATATAATAAATACTATTACTTCTTTCATAGAAATTGTTGTTTGAATTTACTTAGTTAAGCGTAAAAAGGGCTCATGTCAGCAGTTTCTTGCAAAATAGGCATAAGTCCATGAAATATAACAACCAAAAAATTGTAGATTGTAATAGTATTTGTGTCATAATAGGTTCCTATAAGACACATAAATCTATTGGAAAACCAAACGACAGTAAAAAAATATTAAAAAAAAAGATTTAAATCTATACTAATATATAATAAAACTAAAGAGGATCAAAAGTCTGTACAAGGAAGATATTCGAAAAAAAGTTAGCTAACCCCCCCTACTAGGTAAGTACCCCCTACTTTAGAATCGATAAAAAACGGTCACAGTTTTTACAATTTTTGTCTGTTTATCTGTTTGTCTATTTATTTGACCGCGCATCACGTGAAAACGGCTGAACGGATTTGGATGAAACTTTGCACATAGACATACAATGACCCGGACTAGGATATAGGATACTTTTTGTCCCGGTAACAGGTTCATGTGGGATAGTGTAGTCTTCGCGAACGAAGTCGCGGGCGACAACTAGTATTTTAAAGTTTCTGTAAAGTTTACACTCCTGGACTAGTGCCCTTTTTGCAATTAGTGATTCAGACAATCTCTCATGGACACGAAATCTCGCAACAGTTGCGTTCGGACTGGGGGCTTAACCTCTACCACGACACCTTTCAAAGGTTGTCATATTCCAAACAAACGTATTTCAAATTGACGATGTCGTTCATTCAACATCATTCGAGAATGCGTCGCGATTGCAATCGCACTGACACTTGTGAATAACTTAGTTGAAGTTCTTGAATAGCTTTCAAATGTCAAATTGAAAGGTATCATGTTAGAGATTGAAAGAAGACAATAAGTAAGTGTTTCTTATTATTTTGAATTTTGCATTTACAATCATACCAATATTATAATACTTAAGCTTTGTATTTTGTATGTTTGCAACGAATAAACTCAAAAACTACTGGATCGATTTAAAAAATTCTTTCACCATTAGAATGCTACATTAGTGCTGAGTAACATAGGCTATATTAAAAAGAAATGTCCACCCGTGCGAAGCCGGGACGGGCCGCTAGTGCTATATCCTACTATTATTATAAACGTGAAAGTTTGTTAGTATGGATGGATGTTTGTTACTCTTTCACGTAAAAACTACTGAATGGATTTGGATGAAATTCGGCATACAGATAGTTTATAACCTGGATTAACACATAGAATACTTTTTATCCCGATATTCCCACGGGAACGGGAACCACGCGGGTGAAACCACGAGCGGCCGCTAGTATACATATATAACAATTGGATAACTAAAGGTCGAGAGTTCGATTCTCACTCTATGACTCTCTCTCTCTCTCTCTCTCTCCTGTGAGTCTTCTGGGGCCTCTGTAGCTCAGCAGTCAGAGCATCAGACTGGTTATCCAATGGTCGTGGGTTCGATTCTCACTCGATCTTTCTGAGACTGGATGATGTTTTCTAGTAAAATTGTATCTTACATAATAAGTCCCCTGGTTCGAGATGCTCCGAGATTCCTCGTCCGTGAGAGGTGGTCTATGTGTGCGTTGCCCGAGCGAGTTTGTATGCGATCCGAACCCCGATCCGATCCGAATCCTTCGGAGAATCTAGTAGGGCTCGGGGACACGCACTTTTAAGTGCGTGATGCCGTTCCCTCTAGAAAACCTCTGAAGGTGATTCGTTTCACACGGCTTAAGGTACCCTTTACGTACCTCGCCGCCCCCAAAAAAGCCCGGTGACGCTGAAAACGCCGTTTGAGGCAACCAGCAATCTCTCTCAAAAAGAAAAGCGTTTGTATGCTTACCTTCTGCAGGATAAAGATATTCTGTGCCAGTACCGCGCGCAAATGCGTAGATAAAGTAAACAAGCCTGAATTATGTTCTTATGACATACATAAAGGGTTGCCAACTATTTATTTATCTATCACTAACTAGTATAAAAAAAACGACGGGTTGCACTCCGGGAGTGCCGGCAGAAGTGAAAACTTGAATATTAACGTTGTGCATTTTTGATATTTTGGAATGGTTAGGGAATAATTTTGCACGAATTGCTTCAATTATCAGTATAAAAGTACTATCATTTATGTGGTAGAATACAATATTTATTTATTGCGCTATCGTACACAAACATGACAATTTATATTACATTAAAAAGCACTCGATCATTCGCGAAAGCGCCCTGCGCCGCCGCCGCCTAAACGAAACAGCAGGCATACATTTTCGCCGCGCCGTATAAAGAGAGGGGGATACTTCCTCTCCTACGCCGCGCCGGCTGTCTACTCTCCATCCGTCTTACGAATTTTTTATCAGGCCACATGTCCTGACGCCTGATGCGAGTCACGTGTTCTGACGCGAATTTAACATTTTTTACCCATTACAAAAAAGTGTACAACGCCGCGCCGCTAAAGAAGTTTTCACTTCAAAAAGGGTTTGAAGAAAAAAAAAAGTATTTTCTAAGTTTATTTATTTAAATGTTTAAAAACCTATTTCTTTGTACTCTTGGCATTATCTAATATTTTTTTATTGTTTTATAAACGCGTTCAGAATTAACGGTTGCGTTTCGTTTCACTTTTTCTTGAGTCTGAGTATCGTTCAGTAGTTCAGAAATTAAGTCAACAGGAATATTCAGTTCAAACGCACGCATTCGTCGTAAATAAAGTATTTTCCATACTTTATTTTTATTGAAAAGAATAAAGTATGGGGATGGAAAATAACGTAGAATACGTTATTTTAAAGTATGATTGGCAACCCTACATACGTATGAGTGATGACATTGTGTGACCACGGCCAACTTTCGAGATTGGGAAACCATTTTGATTTGGCAATTAACGCATAAATTTATGAGGTATTTTGCTAATTTCACTCGTCTCTCATTTCCACTTGACAAGTACGAATATTTGACATAAGTTATATTATGTTAAGTAATTCAAGCTCTACCTACCTAACGTAGTGGCCTCAGCGAGAGATCAAGCCCCCGTAGACAAGTAGCAAAACTCTAATAGAATAGAAATTAAATAGGTAGAATGATTATTGTACGAGAGGTGGCTAAAGACAGAGCAGAGTGGCGAAATCCCATGTCGGAAGCCAAGGTCCTCTTCGGGTCCCTGATAAGGTTGCCAGATCGGAACTTACCGAGTCTGGGACAATTCCATGTCGGGCCGTGGCTATGAATATGTAAAAATAAAAAAAAATAAAAATATAAATTACGGAATATTTAATTTTATATTTGTATTTATTAGGAAAATACATTTTATTTTTCAAATGTATACTTTTATTAGTCCAGATAAAAGATATAAATTGAGAACTCTTGTTATTTCTTTTTATTATTTTTTTTTTGAAATCCGGGACAATAGATCGAATTACTGGACACGGGACAATACGTAAAATTCCGGGACAATCCCGGAAATCCCGGACATCTGGCAACCTTAGTCCCTGAGCTAGCGCATTAAGTAAGAAGGTATTGTACAGGATTGACATAAGTCAACGATACGCTATGACGTGTATGTCAATCCCATACACTTATCATTCTATTTCATTTCTATTTATTAGCGTTATGCCACTTGTCTATGGGGGCTGTATTCAATTGATGCTAAATTAATGTTATTACTAACATTCTACAAAAACGACTGATCCACAAAATAGTATTTCATTATTTATCTATACAACCTTATTATTAGTTTATACGTAAAACGAAACACGGGTCAAATATTTTCATTTGAAGTATCAGTACAAAAAAATTTAAAATAATATCTTGTAAACTCACGAAGTTACAAGCTTTTTGTGCTGTCCCGTTGTCCTCGTGCGAACGTGGTCACAAACAGCACGGGACACTGCACTTATTGATTACGTATAGGTAACGTCGCACTGCCGCGGAAATGTTATCTTATCACCACACACATCTAGCGTTCGTACCATTTCTGTGTACTGAGCTTTGGTATTGAAACCCTTTTTTCTGGATACGGAAACTAACACTGCGCGGGAGCAAGAGTCAGGCCGGGTAACCATGGAAGACCAGCGTCGTGGTGCCAATCCGGTACCTCGATATTATGCTGAGTGGGAGCCATTTCAGGGCCACTAGTTTAACCTTTTCACCGCCAACAACTTCTATAGAAGTTCGAGATTTTTGTGCCGTCCACGCCAGCACTTCTATAGAAGTTCTTCTTTGTACCTACTTTATTAAAATACATTTATACGTTGGCGTACAGCGGGACATCGCGTGCAGGATAGTTGGGCGGTGAAAAGGTTAAAGTTTTTCTTTGTTAAGCATCAACTTATTGTTTTTTTGTGTGGCAATTAAATAATGCTTTTTTTATTACTAGTGGTCGCCCAGTGGTCGAAATTCGACCGTAATTTTATTAAGGCTGCACGGATTGTATCCAAAGCAATGAATAAAGAAAGAATCTTCAAAAACGGTTCACTCAGTCGAAAGTTCTGAGGTAACAAACATAAAAAAAAAATACAGTCGAATTGATAACCTCCTCCTTTTTTGAAGTCGGTTATAAATTAAAAAAGATAGAATGTGAGTTTAGACACAGATTACCTAATAGTTTGGATTACTCGGCATTGGAGCTGCGACTCCGCAAGATATATTTCCGGAAACTTGCATAAACGACTGTTTCTTTCACTTTTCAAGAAGTTTGTGGCGAAAAGCTGACCAAATAGGTATCACGAAATCTGCACTGGCTCGAAAACACATAAAAATGTGTACTGTTTTGGCACATATTATACCCAGGGAATATATTGACAGTGGTTGGACATTAAGTCGTTATGTCCAAATAATGAAAGAATTGTTAAACTGATTATTTCGTAGATATATGGTTAAAATAAAATTCATTGTTTGTTGTTTACTAAAAAGTGTTGATTTAATGTATTTTTATGCATAATTCAAAAAATATATTAATATTCGGATAACCTTCTCTACATAAACTATAATTGTGCAAAATTTCATACTCCTCCGTCCGCGCAATTTTCGTAAAAAAGGGGTACAAAGTTTTTGCTTCACGTATTAATATATATGTCGGAGACATGGCACTAGCATCGCTTAGAAACGACAAGTATATTCTATACTTGAGTGTGATCTGCGCAGCCTATGCTGTATGGTACGCGGAACGTCAACTGCGTCTTTATTTTGAAGATCCAAGATGAACTGTGTTATCGACGAATCCAAGTTTGCTCGACCGTTCTACCTACAAACAACCTCGCCGCCGACATATAGATATTCTCCGCTGGAAAAAAGACCTACAAGGGTTCCAGAACGACCAGTGGGATCTGAGAGGGTAGAAAGTAGGAAAGATTGGCGTCTTGTTGTGTCGGAGGCCTCGATCCACTACCCGGTCGCTGAGCCCGCAGAGTAAGTAAGTTTATTATTATTAACTCAAAAATCTGTTGCCCATTTTCTGATCATTTTTGATGAATTAAAAACCAATCAACTCGGAAACCTTAAAAACAACAGCTGTTCCATACATTATCTACAAATGAACTTACTTTTTACGAAAATTGCGCGGATGGAGGAGTATGAAATTTCGCACACTTATAGATTATATAGAGAAGGAGTGCAGAATGCTAATATTTAAAAAAAAATATGCATAAAAATACATTAAATTAAATAAACATTGTGTGGTTCAGACATTTTTTTAAAATTTCAAAAATGGAAGAGGTGCGCCCCAATTCTGTCAATGCCAAATTGCACATCCAAACTCACATTATATCTTTTGCTTAGGACGCATCCGTGCAGCCTTAATAAAATATTGTTTAGTAGACAGCTTTTTATAAAAATTACACTCGAATCTCGACCACTGGGCGACCACTAGTCCGTATAAAAAGTTGTTACTATTCGTGAGTGAATTATGTAAATGTAAATGTTTCCCACACTCACACCAATTATCTAGAAAGCTTCCTTAAGAAACTCGAGAAATGGTTAACAAGACAACGGATAAACATACTTAATATACTTAAATACCGTACTTAAAAACCGTTCCTATGAGCCCACAGCTGGAGGACATTTTTTATTTATAGGTTTTATTTTGTCTTTAGTTATCTTATTTAATTTTTTCTTTAATATAGTTAGTTATGTTATAATAATATGTCACGTTTGTATATTGAATTACCATTAATTTGTGTTACTCGCATTGCAATATTGCAGTCATTCGCATTTGAACCTGGTTGACTTCTAGTGACCTTTTAAAGTTTAAAATTTATCAACAATTATTAATTAATCGAATATGGTAATGTTTATAACAAAATATTTTACCTATTATTTATTCATAAAATGTAATCCACTATGCATGCCGTGGCAGGCTCTTTTTGCTCATACTTATTATACATAGGAAACCCCCAGACCCGAAACAATTTAGAAAAACAGGTATTTCTAAGTTGATCCGACCGGGGATCAAACCCGGGACCTCAGAGATGGCGACACCATGAAAACCGGTGTGCAAGCCACTCGACCAAGGAGGTCGTCCTTGTTTAAGAGGAAACAGCTACAAATTTAAATTCACGGTGTAATTTATCATCATCGTCTTCACCATCATCATCATCACTTCAGCCCGTAAGCACTTACTGCAGGATATAGGCCTGGTTTTTTTTTATATTAAAAGGAGGCAAACGAGCAGGCGGGTCACCTGATGGAAAGTAATCACCGCCGCCCATGGACACCCGCAAAACCAGAGGAATCGCAGATGCGTTGCCGGCCTTGAGGAAGGAGTTGGATCTTGAGGAGGGAGTAGGAATTGGGAGGGGGGAGGGGTGAGAGATGGGCCTCCGGTGCTTACACTCACCGGACGAAACACAACAGCAATGAGTGCCGTTGTTTCACGCCGATATTCTGTGAGAGGGTGGTATTACTCCGGGCGAGCCGGCCCATTTCGTGCTGCAACGCAGCGTGGCTCTACCACTCAGACAGTGTCACTCATTATCTATTATCACATATCATTATTATATTAAGTTCCATCTTCATACTGATAGGAGACCAGTATACAACATTGTCTGCGATCGCAATAACTAATACTGGCTAATACTGGCTAGCTTCGATCAATTATGTACCACTTAGAGGATCCGGAACAAAAATTCATCTCGAAAGTAGTCCTGTTTGCTCGTACCACATAGTACAGTCAACAGCAAAAGTAGATGATGTTTACCAGATTTCAAAATTAAGTTTCGATAGTGTAAGTCGGTATTTACTATATATCTACAGTCAAAGTCTGCAGGTACTAGTAGACACTCGAAGGTTTTTTGATATGCGTTTAAAAAGTTTTGATTTTTATACTGATTTCATATTTTAAAACTTGACCAATCATCATCACTTATGCTGTTGACTGTACATATACCCCCGCTCATACCCCCCCTATTTAAATTTCGAAAAACAAAATCTGAAAAAACATTGGATAGCAACAACTTAGGTACTGTGAACCTTAAATCTTGAATATAAAGATTAAATTAAAGTTGCAAACTGCCATCGGCACAAATGCCTTTGTTGCTCCATGGCTCCAAAGTCGCCTACCGTTTCTCAAGTGCTAGACGGGAATATAGTACATAAATTGATCGAAGCTAGCTGGTAATCTAAATGAATTGAAAAAAATAAACACATTTTGTCTGGGGAATTAAACCTCCTTTTTAACACTAAAATCGCATGGCGGGAGTCGATACCGGCGGAAGTCGATACGGTGGGTAGTCGATACGCAGGAAATCGATACCGGGGAACAAATCAGCCACAGAGGCAGGACATTTATGAATAACAATTTATTTTTTACATAATATTTAAATGTAGCAAAATTTCTTGATTCCACATGTATAATGACTGGCCACTAATGTGCTAACAAACAGTTAACCAACAAGACACACCAAGGCCAGTAAACTTTCATATACATATGTATATTTTTTTGTATGTTCTGTATGTCTAGATGGCGCAGTGACTTCGCATTCTGGCTACGATGTTGCAAGTCAAACAACCTCTGCGGTTTAGTGGTTCGACCGGTGTCTGTCTCAGATGTCTCGGGTTCCATTCCCATTAGCATTTCCATTATTTTTTAGTCTACGATGTTAGTACCTAGTAGGTTTTGTTGTGTTCAGTTCAGTCAGTTAATAGATAACATATGGTGGTATAGTACCTGATTTAAACTTGCAAACATAAGCTCATTTTATGTCCCCACTGCTGGGGCACGAGCCTTCCCTATGGATGGATAGGTAGGCCGTAGAACACCACGCGGCCCCAGTGCGGGTTGGTGGTTGTTAACGACTGCTAATGCAGCCGGGACCAACGGCTTTACGTGCCTTCCGAAACACGGAGGAGCTCGAGATGATACATTTTTGGTCACCCAACCGATGACCGGCTTTTGCGGAAGTTGCTTAACATCAGCACTCGCAGACCGGGTGCGTTAAATACTGTGCCATCAAGCTCCTCCCTAAACATCCTACTAATATTATAAGCGCGAAAGTTTGTAAGTATGGATGGATGTTTTTTACTCTTTCACGTAAAAACTACTGAATGGAATTGGATGAAATTTGGCATACAGATAGTTTATAACCTGGATTAACACATGAATACTTTTTATTCCGATATTCCCACGGGAACGGGAACCACGCGGGTAAAACCGCGAGTGGCCGCTAGTAAATGTAAAATAACATGTAAAAAAAATAAATATATTTTTACATGTTGTTGTTGGCCTATATACTTTGTGTGTTTTTTTGTGATTGAAGTGTCTTTCTATGATAGGGATTTCTATGATTCCAATATTTTGACGCTGACAAAGAAAGGGTGAAAAGAAAGCTTGCTGAGTTTGTTGCCGGTTGTACTCAGTATACAAGGTTTCCCGCCATGTGTAGACTCCTTTAGGTTCAAAACGACAACTTCCCAAAACGTTCACTGTCCCAAAACGTTTACGAACCCATTATAAAAGCTACTTGTAGCCTAAACTGAGTAAATGATTTTGACTTTGATTTTTTTATTTTATTTATTAAGGGTGCGCCGTCCATAAGTGACAAGTGTCATATGTTTTATTTGAAATGTCGTCGACCATATTTATTTGATGCCGCGCGGCCATACTAATTTTGTATGGGGAATTTAAGGTGCTTAATAAAAAATAATTATTTAAATAACCACTTGATGAATCGAAAATGTAGTCTAGCAATTTGTAGTTTATCCATTGATGATTGTTTAGACAAAATCAGAGGTACAATAATTTAGATAAACTATAAGAAATCTACTAAACGCCGCCACTCGTTTTCATGATTTTTGCCCAACTTTAAATGATATTGTAGAAAAAACTATAGCGTGTTATGAATTTATGGTTCTGACAAATTGTAAACACGTTCCCTATGATACTAAATATATATTTTGTTCATTTAATACGATAGTATTTTCAATTATATCTACTTAACCGTAACTGCATTTTTGGCATTTTTTTGTCGGCGCACCCTTAAGGGCAACCAACAAAATAATATCGTGTAACAATGCTTTTAGACACAATTATATAAATTAATTTTGTAGTGACGGCCATATTAGCCGCAGAACCGATAACCGACGGGGTAACAGAGTTCTTGAGTGGAGACCGCGTATCGGCAAACGTAGTGTAGGACGCCCTCAGACTAGGTGGAACGACGATCTTCGCAAGGTGGCTGGCAAGAGCTGGATGAGAGTAGCCTCGGATCGTGCTCGGTGGCGTGCACTTGGAGAGGCCTATGTCCAGCAGTGGACGTGTGTAGGCTTATGATGTAGTGACGTCTTAGTTATAGGTTGCCACGACATGCGTACATGCAATCCTAAACTAATATAATATCAATTAAAAAACGAACGAGGCTTACAGTAGCCGCATATGATGTGTAACATTTGACATCTCACCTTTTGAAATCAATATTACAATAGAAAATAGAATATAGATTTACAAATCATAAAGAGCGTAAATACTTATTAGAAGACATGTTATCCTGTTACACTGTTACGATCACATTTCTACACGAAATCACTCCCACAAATATTACGACCTACAACGGACATTGGGCTTAAAGTGTCGATCACTGGTAGCTACCCCGACTAACATGTAACAGTTACAGGATCACACTGTTACGACCTAACTTCCGTCCCTTTTCTACGAAATCACTTCCACAAATTGTATAAAGAAGGCGATCGGAACGATGTTACACATCAATAAAGCGTACACAAATGTGAAAAAGTATCTCCACGGCCACCGCATTAGCCCTACGATTTGTGTAAGTCTTGGGATCGAGTATTACTCACCAATGCAGGTGCCATGAAATCAGACAGCCACATAAAGTAAAGTAATTTTAGATTTATTTGTCTTTTACACAAACAAAATACAAAATACATTTTATAAGACAAAGCCAAAAACCTACGTATATGACTCAAGAGCTGCATATATTCTCGTACACATTGGGATGTGAAATTTGCATTTAGTGAAGTCTATGACAGTATAGCATGGGTGCTATACTGTCATAGACTTCACTAAATGCAAATTTCATTTAAATTCACTAGTTAAAATACTTACCTACACATTAAAGTGCTTACATCTATTATATATAATATCTATTATTATCTATATAAATAAAAATGAATCTCTAAATGTGTTGCTAATCGCAAAACTCGAGAACGCCTGAACCGATTTGGCTGATTTATTTTTTGTTGTGTTTGATGAAGTCTGAGGAAGGTTCTTATGGAGAGAAAAAACGAAAAAAATGCGAGGAAAATAGTAAAAACAACAATTTTCTGTTCCCATACAAACCAATCTGTCCTCAGCTGTCAAACATTTGACGTCAATCAATCAAAACAAAACAAAGGCGCGTTAGGATTATCTTTGGAATGCCTTCAAGTTGATTAGAGGTCAGATTTATTTATTTATTTATTTTTTAGCTGTCCCGGCAGACCTTGTTCTGCCCTATTTCTCTAAAGCAAAGTCACATTGATTTTTTTTATGTTAATAGCTGCCCCGACAGATTTCGTTCTGTCAAAAGTTATTGGCCTGTCGCAGTCTAATAGAAATAAAATAACATTGAAAGACTTTAGTAATATCTAATGTGATGACATTTTTATTGTAATGCCATATGGTACACGACATTTTTTGTTGTTTTGTTTGCTTAAATAACGCGTAAATAAATAAATTTGACCTCTAATCAACTTGAAGGCATACCAAAGATATTCCTAACTTTTTTGGACCAGGTGCGACAAAGAAACGGGTCGCCAAACTTAGTGCGCAATGGAATATTTGAGACAGTTAAGTTCAAGAAAGTCTCAAAAATATGAGCAAAATACAATGAAAATTATTGAAAGATTGATGCCTACGAAATTTGACAGGGAACCAGGAGGCCAGAGAGGTCAGCGATAAGCCCCCTGACTATGAGCTCTTATAGCAGTATTATTGCAGTTGTGGAAAAGAGACGCGAGTATATTCGCCGCTACACGCGTCTCGTTTTCACAACTTCAATAACAATGCTACAAGAGGTCGAGATTGTCTCTGCACAAGCCAAATGCAATATCATTGCCTGATTTTTATTATTAACTAGTGGACCCGGCGGACTTCGTACCGCTTTGACAGTTTCCATCCATCAAGTGATTAAATTCTCTTTGGTTTCCATGACAACAAAACAAACAAATAAATCTGTTTTGGAAAATTAAATTGTCGTGTTTAGTATATGTATAGTGTGATTCCCGTGGGAATATCGGGATAAAAACTATCCTATGTGTTAATCCAGGTTATAAACTATCTGTATGCCGAATTTCATTTAAATCCATCCATCCGTTTTAGCGTGAAGAAGAAACAAATATACTGACAAACATACACACAAACATTCGCATTTATAATATTAGTGTGATTATAAGTAGGTATATTAACTTTGTTTTTCTTAAACAATTTTGACTTTTACCAGTATTGATGTATTGATGTATGACATTGTGGAAATTGAAATTGGTAGGTACCTGATGTAAAATTGATAATTAAGATATTTTTATTTCTTTAATTTTGTGAAAAGAAAATGCCTTTACTGAGTTTCTTGCCGGTGCTTAGTACAAGGTTTTCCATTTTGTTTTTTAACCTTTTCACCGCCCAACTATCCTGCACGCGATGTCCCGCTGTACGCCAACGTATAAATGTATTTTAATAAAGTAGGTACAAAGAAGAACTTCTATAGAAGTGCTGGCGTGGGCGGCACGAAAATCTCGAACTTCTATAGAAGTTGTTGGCGGTAAAAAGGTTAAACAGTGTTGGTAAAGGTAATAACTCCTCTCTTAAACTAGAGCCCTCTCTGTTATTGTATACCAATTTTTTGGTTAAAAGTGAGGTTGCAAAATTACGTAACAACGTTTACTTACCACATTTAAAGCAATAAATAACTATTCTATACTATTCTATTCAGTGTTGTTCGGAAGGCACGTTATTCCATTGGTCTTTGATACGTATCCGTTATCAACACTACTTTTCGTGAAACTGTAAGTGTTATAGCATTTAAACAATAATATTTTGAACAAAAACTTTAGTGCATCATCACTACAAAGTATAAAACAAAGTCGCTTCCCTCTGTCCCGATGTATGTATGTATGTATGCTTAGCTCTTCAAAACTACGCAACGGATTTTGATGCGATTCTTTTTAATAGATAGAGTGATTCAAGAGGAAGGTTTATATGTATTTATGTAGGTTTACATGCATAATATAGTAGAGAAACACTGATAATTTTAGTAATTTCACATTTTTTGCGCTTACATTGCAAACGCTGGCTGAACCCTACGAGATAGATCAAATTAATGTACTACAGTATTGTACACCTTAAAAAGTTCTACAAAAACGTCCGCAATGGTATATGTCTGTTTCTTAGGGATAACCCACAATAATAATTCTTTATCCCTTACTTTTTACGAGAAGTAATGGCTAATTTACAAAGCGATTTTAAGCAATACAGCATCAATCCTTATCCAATATCGATATACCGATCCTTATCCAATATCGATATACCGTATATCAGGCTGAGCTCCTCGCATTACACAAGGCCTCGGAAGTGCTGTTAGCTAGGAAGGAGAGTACTTTTGGCATTTATAGCGACTCCATGGCAGCTCTTCAGACCGTCACAAACGTGACATCCTTCCACCCCCTCGCAGTAAACACGCGCAGCAATTTTAAATTGGCGAACAAACAATACAAAACTGTTGTTTTGTATTGGATCAAAGCGCACGCGGGGTTGGAGGGAAACGAGAGAGCCGACCAACTAGCCAAGGAAGCCGCTATAAAGTCCAAGAAGAAACCGGACTTCGACATGTGCCCCATTTCATTTGTCAACAGATGCATCAGAAATGAACCTCTTGACAAATGGAACGAAAGGTACGCGTCCAGCAGCACCGCCGAGGTAACAAATTTCTCTTCCCCAACGCCACAACAGCACCTCACCACACAGGCTCTCACAGGTCACGGCGGGTTCTCAGGTTCAAGTGTAAGGACAGCCCGTCGTGTGCCTGTGATCCTGACCTGATCCTGAAATTGTTCTCAAAATTCTGTGAAAAAATTGTTAATATTGTTAGGTTAAGAAACAAAGTATAGTAATTTAGTAAAATAGTTTTAATAATTGGAATAACATACATACTGGAATGTATATATGTTTATTCACAAAATAAAATAATGTGTAAAGAATAAATCTAAGTTGTAATAACGTAAATAGCATAAGTTTTTTAAATAAAAAAGTAAAAAGCCGCCCCAAAAATGGGAAACATTATGTTAAGCAGTTCAAAATAGTTATAAGAAAATGTGTAAAATTAAGTCATTACCCTACTTTTAAATAAAATAAAATCCTGTGTACTGAAGAACTTATTGACCCAAGTACAATATAAAGTAGTACAGTGAAAAAGTAGCTAGTTCAGCTAGATTTTAAAAAGCAGCACAACCACTGCTTAGAATGAAAGGTGATGGATGAATGAGTGGTATGTGGAATAAAAGTGCGAGAAGAATAAAAGCGAGAACTGGAATGAATGACATTTCTGATTTATCTGTTGAATTTGTTATTGAATACTGGAGTATTGAAATAATGTGTTTGAATATTTTAATATTATCTATATACTGGAATGAACGTGAAACGGATACATTTTTAGAGTCCTTTACAAAGTTGCTAGATAAATTAAAAAAAGAAAAACATAAAAAAAAAATGATAGGAGGAGATTTTAATATTGATATGCTGGGTAACAAAAAAATATCTACTGACTTCAAAAATTTACTTCTTTCTTACAATTTTATACAACAAGTAAAATTGCCGCCATGGATATGTACATCCATAGCTACATGCATAGATCTTGTTTTTACAAACTTTAGTGGGACCCAAACAGAAGTTTGCGAATTGGGTCTTTCTGACCACCATGCTGTTGTCGTGACGGTAGATACTAATAGTCTCTATAAAATAAACACAACACAAATAATTACAAAACGATTTTTCTCAGACCATCAAATAAATGGTTTTAGGAAAAGTCTTAGTGAAATAGAGTGGGTAAATCTATTTTCTAAGCTAAACTGCGTAAGTAAAAATTATGAAATATTTTACACTTGCCTAAAATCTCTATTGAATACTTATTTCCCTGAAAAAACTATTTCAATAAAATCAAAGTCAAGAAATCATAAACCTAAATGGATAACAAAAGGCTTAAATCTATCATGTAAACATAAAAGAAAGCTACGAATTTTAGTTAATCATACAAATAATGAAGTACTAAAAAAACACTATAGAATTTACAGGAAAATTTAAAAAAAATCAATTATTATTTCTAAAAAGAAAGAATTTATCTCAAAAATGGCGAAATCTGATAATAAAACAAAAACAATGTGGCATATCATAAAAACAAAAACAAACAAATCGCTTTCTAAAAATCATAAAAATATTCTATTAAATATTAATGGTGAAATCATAAAATCACCCACAGAAATTGCCAATTGCTTTAATAATTTCTTCGTCTCCGTGGCAGAAGGAGGAAATTGCATAAATAAATCCGGCAAACCACCCACATATACCACAATAGAGAACAGTATGTATATAAGACCGGTAGATGAGAGAAAAGTTAAAACTTTACTGCAAAACCTCAAAACCAAGTATAGTTCAGGAGCCGATGATATACCACCTATTCTTTTAAAAAAGTGTGCCTCTGAACTAACAGTTCCCCTAGTTAGCTTGATAAACCAGTCCTTTGATGAAGGCAATTTCCCAGACTTACTAAAAATTACAATCGTTCGTCCAATTCACAAAAAGGGTAGCAGAAGTGACCCTAGTCACTATAGGCCCATAGCCCTAACCCCATCAGCCTCAAAAATATTTGAACGAGCAATGGTGGATCGTATGTGTTCCTTTTTTGAAAAATATAATGTCTTGGATGATCGCCAATATGGTTTTAGAAGAAATAGATCAACAGTTTTAGCAGTTTATCACTATATTCAACAAATACAAAAATACCTTAACGAAGGAAACTATGCTGTAGGAATCTTGCTCGATATGACAAAGGCATATGATAGAGTAAAGCATGAAATACTCCTTTCAAAATTATATTGTTGTGGTATAAGGGGTAGCGCGTACGCATGGCTGGTGTCATACCTAAAAAATAGATTACAATATGTTCAAATTGACTATCGGGACCCACAAACTGGTAAGTTGACGCTATTTAGATCTGACCAAGCAACACTGAACTGTTCTATCCCGCAAGGAAGCGTTGTCGGTTGTTTACTCTTTCTTATATACATTAATGACTTGCCTAAAATAATACATACTCCATGTGTTCTCTTTGCGGATGACGTCTCAGTTTTGGTTAGATTTGAAAATGAATCAACGTGTCAGACATAATTAAAAAGGATATTTAAAAAAATTACAGAGTGGTTAAAAGAGCAAAACTTACTAGTCAATTACTCTAAAACAAAACTGATTGAATTTAGACCCTATCAAAAATCCCCCTTGAACGTAGATTTAGAAATAAATGACTCTCGTTTAGAAAAAGTAAAAACTTGTCCTTTGTTTGGCCTCGAAATTGACTCCCATCTTAACTGGAAAAAGCACATCGAAAAAATTAAAGCAAAACTAAGTCGTTTCACTTATGCGCTCTATGAATTAAAACTAAGTACAGACCAGAAAACTGCCACCACAGCATACTACGCCTACGCCCACTCGTGGCTAAATTACGGAATTATCCTTTGGGGAAACAGCACAGATGTACACGATCTCTTTGTGCTCCAAAAAAAGTGTATTAGGATAATTATGAATATAGACAAAATGGACACTTGCAAGCCCTACTTTATTAAATTAGAAATTTTGAGCCTTACTTGCATGTATATTTTTGAAATGTGTAAGTTCATAAAAAACAACCCGTCAATCTTTAAGAATGCTGAATCTGACAGCTTACGGGCTCGGAGAGCTCATAATAAAAACAAATTTTAAATACCAAAGAGTCGTATGGCTATGTTTAATTCTAGTCCCTATTGTACAGCAATCAAAATACATAATAAATTACCTACCGAACTGAGATCAGATCCTAATCCAAAAACATTCCTAAGAAAATTAAAATCTATATTAATTAAAAAATGCTACTATAATTTAAATGAATATTATAATGACAATGAATTCTATTTGATATAAATTATTTATTAATTGTTGTAAAATAGTAATATGTCTTGTGTATTAAATAAATAATTTTATTTTCATTACAATTTAGAATTATATTTTAAAAATAATTAATTCCGTTGCACGTCCACTCATTCATTAATTTGCTAAGCCCAAATGGGTATCATGTTGTACTGGAATACTATTGATGACTCTACCTTTGTATCACATTCATGAACAGCAATAAATACTTTGAACTTTGAACTTTGAATGAAAATCAGCAAAAATAGGCTCCGATAATGTTGGAGGTAGAAGCAAAAAAAAAAAAAAAAATAATAAAAAAAAATAAAAAAATCCTTATTCAATTAAGTACCTTAAATTTAATATAGATCAGTATGGCCATTTACAGCATGTAATTTAAATGAATATTTTCGAAGATATTACAGATTTAAAATGCAGGGACATAGCGGTTGCGTGTATCAGCATTGCACCCGTGCGAAGCCGGGGCGGGTCGCTAGTTAATAATATAGTGTACAAAGAAATCGTTTAAAATAACTTATGCACTGTAACGTTGCAATTTTTAAACGTTATAGATTTATAGAATAGCAGAAAATACATTTCAAAACAAACGTAGTAGTTTTGTTGAGTTTAGTTCCGAAGTGCCTCAATAGATGGCGCGAGCAGTCTTGAAAATGTAAGGGATTCGATATTGATCGATTTCTGTCGTCTTTGGTATAGATTATTTAAAAAGTATAAAGTCGAGTGACCTGACAACTGTCAGGGAGACAGCCAGTTCCGAATATCATTTGATAGGATGGCTTGGAGAGAATAGACATCGTTGATAAAAGGCGACGCCCCAGGGTTAAAGGGAATCCTTACACATCGGCCCTCATTTCAATAAAAATGAGCCGATAATATATTTAAAAGTTTGGTAAGTTCATTTCTGAAAGTTTCATTCGTTTATTTTTTTGGTTAGATTTCGTTATCATGGCCATGTGTCTTCCAGGGTCAGGAGAGGGAATTTGCAGGATGTCTTAGGCTGAAATTTGAAATAGCCGCAAAGTTTGAAGGATCAAACGACGCCTGCATGTAAGTTATCAATTTCCTAAATTTCCAATTTGAAATCTGAAAAAGTATAGTTGTAATTTGTATACTCATCAACATGGTTTGTTGTTTCAGAATGGGACATTTATATTTTCATTTACATTTATATTTATATTGATATTTTCATTTACATTTACATTTATATTGAACCTTTACGTTTTAATGAACATCTGCGTTCACTTTTACAACATTTCATTGGATCTCTGATCGTTCTGATGTTATAAAGTAAGGAAACACTTAGTCATAAACGCACCCTATCCACATTGGTGAGGAAGGCCGTTCTCCTCTTGGAATGCTGAGAGTCTGAAGAAAGCTACCCGTGCCTCATTCGGATCCGGGGACGCTCTGCCAGTTGAAACCAAAAAGTCAGCTCGCAGAGCCGCCACGGTTCGGGATAGTCTGGCCAGGTAACATGATGGTCTTCGTAGGATTTCACCAGGTCAGTGTTCTTCGCGATGGTCTTATTAATTTAGTAAATTCACTTTAGATTTTTATTCCACAATTTGGGATTGGTTTAATCACAAACGCGAACTCGGTTAGCGACCCTGAGTTTAATAGTCTTTTGCCTAACATTTTTTAATAATTTAAATTGGTACTGGTTCTCCGCTAAAGATTACTGTCTTATGACATGCTCATATGTATTAGGATAGATCTAAATTTTAAGACACATCCAAGATTCAATGTAAGCTATGTAGGTACCATAGGATTTAAGAGAAATAATTCCTTGTTGTACTGAAATTATAAAGGTAATAATATTTTATTATTGAATAAAACAAATCTGGCTTTGAGATCACTTCAATCTTTGATTTATTTCCTTATCAGTATCATTTAGCAGTTTGGAATTTGTAACCATTATCATTTAAGACCAGTAAGTATTTAATAACAAAAACAATTGTTTTCAATTTAATAATAACAATAGGAAAAGAACATGTTTTCAGCACAGTGACTACAATAATTACCTACGAAGTCTTAATGCATTGTTACTCGTGAGTTTTCTTACGTCAAGAATCAAAACAGGTTTTGTGACGTACGCCTTTATACGAAACGCGACAGTCATAGTATCTGTGCAATTACTACAGAACTCAGAACCTCAGAACAATAACTGAAGCTTTAGAAGGATGGCTAAAATAATAATCGTGCAACTATGTTTAGTTCCGTTCTATCTTATGGCTAGAAAAGGAGGTTGGAGTGCAAATGGTTGACACTAAGTTTTTATTTTTTGTATTGTTATGTCAAACGGTCATCAGATAATCGGTGATCAAAAAAAATCTTGAGTCCTTTATAAAGTCACTCACTACATTACCTCAAATATGACGTCACAACTCTGGTGACACCTTTGCTATTTTAGTCCGGTTTCTATAGCTTTAGTTATTATTCTGAGCTCAGAACAATAACTTAACATAAGCTATATAGAATACCATGCTGATCCGGGACGTGATAGGATGTACCTATCAGCTGCCTGAATTCCCGTGCAAGTCGTAAAAGCCGACTAATATCCTCATCGTCTCCATCATCCATCCCATGCTGATCTGGGACTTGACTATTATGTAATCAGCTCAAAGACGATCTTAGTGTACGAATAAACCTTTCTGGTTTCTGTTGCACTAATATTTGTATTATTGTGATAAGTTTTGTTTAATAAATAAATTTAAAAAAAAAATTGAAGCCCAAAAAAAATGCTGCCTAACTTCCCGTTCTTTTTTTGAAGAGATTGCTGATTTAAATACTTATAAAATACAGTGAAAAAATTAATCGCTTACCCGACCCAGCCAGGAATCGAACCTGGGTCTTATCTTCCGCAATCCGGGCGGCTGCACTGACCGTTATGCTACCGGGAAGGCTGACGTAGGCGCTGAATTTGTCTCTGCTCTTTAAAATTTTAAATGCTTTTTTTAGCAGCAGAGTGCCATCTATCCAACGGCAATTAGCACTTAAAATAACAAAAAGTAAATAAGATTGTTTATTGTCTCTAACGCCATTTTCAGCTTCACTTTTGTTTGGGGGCGGCGAGAAAATAGGGTTACTCAAGCCGTGTGATATGATACGAATCACCTTCGGAGGTTTTCTAGAGGGAACGGCACTAGCACTATTACGTGTCCCCGTGCCCTAATAGATTCTCCGAAGGGTGCATGTCGTAACCGACTAAGGGACAAGGGTTCCAAGATGCTCGCACATCAGGCGATCGGCTGCAACCCATCACTGATGCTATCTATTCCACCTCGGAGCCCTACTTTGATTATGCTAAACTAGCGACCCGCCCCGGCTTCGCACGGGTGCAATGCTGATACACGAAACCGCTATGTCCCTGCATTTTAAATCTGTAATATTCTTGAAAATATTCATTTAAATTACATGCTGTAAAGGGCCATATTGATCTATATTAAATGCACAATGTATTTAAAGTACTTAATTGGATAAGGATTAATGCTGTATTGCTTAAAATCGCATCGTAAATAAGCCATTATTTCTCGTAAAAAGTAAAGGATAAAAAATTATTATTGTGGGTTTCCTAAGAGATAGACATATACCATCGCGGACTTTTTTGTAGACCTTTTTAAGGTGTACAATACTGTAGTAGCTACATTATTTTGACTATCTCGTAGGGTTCAGCCAGCGTTTGCAATGTAAGCGCAAAAAAATGTGAAACCTCTAAAATTATCAGTGTTTCTCTACTATAATATTATTCATGAATTAATACATATAAACCTTCCTCTTGAATCATTCTATCTATTAAAAAAACCCCATCAAAATCCGTTGCGTAGTTTTAAAGATCTAAGCATATACATACATACATACATAGGGATAGCGGGAAGCGACTTTGTTTTATACTAAGTATGTAGTGATGTGGCGTAGGAGTCAGTAACGACGAGTTTACGAAAAATTGGTGATATTGATGCTATGTCTATTTTTTTTTGGGAGAAGGACAATGACATGAGAGTATGTATGTACACACGCCAGCAGGTCAACCTACCCAAAACTGTCAAATTTCTCTAATCCATATTGATCCTTAAACCCAAGCCATACAGTTCAAAATTCATTGACCAAATTTGACATTTTGTGGTAGGTTGACGTGCTGTTGTCTGTATATAGAATTAGGAAAAGCGATGAAAGTTATTTACACGAGCGGAATTTGAAACCGCACCATCTGACATACCGGGTCAGGTGCACTACCAATTACGTTATCGTGGCTCTGTATTAAGGCTGGTGATTCATTATATTCACGTCCCAGGCCAGCATGGTAAACCATTATTACCTACTTAGTTTATAAAAGCAAAATCATGAGTTAAATTATGGTAAAACTTGTTTCATCATCAACTCATTTTATGTCCCACTGCTGGGCCACGAGCCTTCTCTATGGATGGAACCACCTCAGGGAGAACGGACGTAAACCACTACGCGGGCCCCAAAGTACGTTAATTGTCCAAAAACATCTTACACATCCGTCAGTAACAGCTTTTCCAGCAAAATCACTGATAACGCAACGCAAGGTCGCCGCGCCAATGAGCTAGCCTGCGCAGGCGCAGCCTCAGTATATCGCAACGCGCTATTGCAACGATCAGTTCCTGCGTGGCTGTTTGAACTCAACTAGTCACTGCTTATCCTTGGTTGTGTGTTGTCGTGTCTAATACTGGTGAGTACTTAGTTTTTTTTATTAAAATCTTTTTTTTATTGCGACTTTTTTGGTAGATGACTGACTTTTTCTTTTTTTAAGCTCCAACATTAAATGCAAACTTATTGGTATATAGAATAGAATTATTTTTTTTACAGTAAAGTAATACTTTTATATGCAAACTTTTTGGTATAAACTATAACTCCTTATTACGTACATATACTCCATCTTTATTAAGCCTCCTAGAAAACATTAAATTATCTTTAAAATGCAACCATTTCAATAAATACATTTCCTTTTTATTTTATTTACACTCCCACTTTTTGGTACCGAAGTCCTTCAAAATCCTTCAAAATGCAAATTTTTTTCTTATTCAGCTTTGTGCGCTCAGCACATTTAGCCAGTGTCAAATTATTTTTTCCTACAAGTTATATAAATAAACAATATTTTGTTTGTTATTTGATGATAATTAATTATAATAGAAAGATATGAGTATAATAGTAGTGATAAATGATATATCCCCTAACCCCTAAAGTTTTCCTAAAGATTTCGCAGACTTGTTGAGAGAATTTCAAAAGTGACGTTGCACTGTTTCGGTCCAAATGGACCGAAACAGCTGAAACATCATCAGCTCATTTTATGTCCCCACTACTGGGGCACGAGCCTTCCCTATGGATGGATAGGGAGAACGGGCCATAAACCACCACGCGGGCCCAGTGCGGATTGGTGGTTGTTAACAACTACTAATGCAGCTGAAAAAAGAAAATAAATAAATAATTTTGAAGACGATTATTAAAATCTGTCATCAGTTTGTCAGTGCGCGAAAACTTTATTTATTGTATTACTGTTATTGTTTTAAAATGCCAAGGAGAAGAGGACCTGACTTAGGTCGCGATGTCAATCAAATGTGTGTGGTCGTTAACGACTGCTAATGCAGCCAGGCCCAACGGCTTTACGTGCCTTCCTAAGCACGGAGGAACTCGACATGATATTTTTTTTTTGGTCACCCATCCGAAGACCGGCCTTTGCAAAAGTTGCTTAACCTCAGCACTCGCAGACCGGGCGCGTTAATCACTGCGCCATCGAGCTCCTCATTTGGTAACACTCATGCACATTCATGACTACATTTTTTTTTTTTTTGACATTGTTTTTGTAATCTTTTAATTTGTTAATAATAATTGTAGTTTGTAGTGTCTTTAATAATTATCAATGTTGTGTGCATTAATAATTGGAATACATATTAGAATCTATTAATCTAAATAATTTATAAATAAATAAATGACCTTTAAGGGTTTGACATCTGGTTGCCACGACGTCTGGTTGCTGTTATGACTAATTCCCAATATGTGCACTGCCACCATGGCCTTTTCCCATTATGCACACGTCTCAATACCTTCATTTATCAAAATGTATATCTATTTATTATGTTTATTTATTTTTTATTAGTTAACGGTTAATAATCCACCATTATTTCACAATAATAGGTTTTCGGTAAAAGACAGTAGAAAACAAAACAAAACTGCAGACGACTCTTCACTTTCCCGCCAAAAACTCCATATAAGCCCGGTTCACCACACAGTTTGTGTCTCCATAATAAAAGACATAGATTTTCATTGAAATTTCACCAGCTAGGAAGGGTCTGTATTCAATTGTTGATAGTGACTAAAATTGGTCACTGACCCCTATTTTTAATGATTGAACAAAAACATGTCAATCATTGGTTCTTGTCGAAGACTAGTGCCACTAGACAATCAATCAATCCTCTCCATCCCTAGGTTGCCTGGAAGATATCGCTTCTAGTGATAAGGCCGCCCATTGTACGACTCCAATTTTAATTGTAAATTCTTTGTCATGTACATGTTTTTTTATGTGTACAATAAAGTATTTTATTCTATTGTATTCTATTCTAGACGCCTGCACGTCAACCTATCCAAAGGGAGTTCCACTCGAGTTCTTCCCGTAACAACACATGTTGTGAGACACCATTTTAATTTATGTCTACCGTACACATTGTACCCTTACCACTAACAATAAAAAATAATTGAAATTGGCTAAATGCTACACGCGAAGCCATTAATTAAGATGATTCATTAATTTAACGTCAAATGTCTTCAATAAATGTTCAATCTTATGAAATATACGTAAAGCTATATTAATGCAGTACTTATACTATATAAGTCCTTGCCTGCCCGTTCAAACAAAAAGAAGACAATATAAAGTAGCACAAGTTGCTTAGAAAATAAAAAAAATATAAAAATAATCTTTCCTACATTCACACCAATTATCTAGCCCAAGAGAAGCTTCGTTATGAAACTCGATAAATGGTTACTAGACAACGGCTAAACATACTTAAAATACAAAAACACAAATGTTGAAAAAATTTCCACGAGCAGGATTTGAACCCGCACCCTTCTGACATACCGGGTCAGGTGCGCTCCCAATTGAGCTATCGTGGTTCTAACCAGCTCGCTGAAATTATTCAACACGATTTACTTTTTACTTTGAAAGCAAAAGGTGCCCATACTCCAAGGTGGAAATTTTTCCAACATTTGTGTTTTTGTAATTTGTTCGCAACAAAATTTGCGTTAAAAATTATATAAACATTTTATACTTAAAATACTTAAATACATGCTTATTATACATAAAAAACACCCAGACCCGAGACAATTTAGAAAAACAATAATTTCTAAATTGCGGGTCAATTACAAATACGTGAAATAGACGGGGACAATGTCAACCAAGCGGCCGAGGCTAGCTCAATTAAATCCGCACTCTCTTTGGTTGGTGATTGTCCCCGTCCGCCTGCGACAACTATCAATGTTCAATGTAATTAGAAATATTTCACGTTGCATTCAACATTACTCAAATTGAATTCTGGGATCTTAGAGCTTGTTTTTTTTCAGTTTTTCTCTTTGCAGTTATTTTTGATATAGTTGTTTTAGCAGTCGGGTTTTTAGTTTTATTTTAATAATTTTTAACATAAACGCTTCTTTGCTATTTAAGTTGTACTTAGATCTTGTTTACATCTTCCAATGTCCTTGTTACTTAATCACCTTGTATATACATGTTTTACAAATGGCTGCAGTCAATATAATCTTTATATCTATGTAACATGATTAATGTTTTAATTACATAATTATGTTATTAAGCTGTATAACATTACTACATCCGTCCGTGCTTCAGAAGACACGTTAACCCGTGGTTACCGGTTACATTAGCAGTAGTTCATCATCATCATCAGCTCATAAGTCCCCACTGCTGGGGCACGAGCCTTCCCTATGGATGGATAGGGAGAACGGGCCATAAACCACCACGCGGGCCCAGTGCGGATTAGTGGTTGTTAACGACTGCTAATGCAGCTGGGACCGGCTTTACGTGCCTTCCGAAGCACGGAGGAGCTCTTGATGATAAATTTTTGGTCACCCATCCGATGACCGGCCTTTGCGAAAGTGGCTTAACCTCAGCAATCGCAGACCGGAGCGTGATAACCTCTGCGCCATCGAGCTTCTTAGCAGTAGTTATTAACCACCAATCCGCACTGTGATGGTAGCCAAAGTAACATTAAGGGTGTGCCGTCCGTAAGTGACAAGTGTCATATGTTTTATTTGAAATGTCGTCGTCCATATTTATTTGATGCCGCGCGGCCATACTAATTTTATATGGGGAATTTAAGGTGCTTAATAAAAAATAATTATTTAAATAACCACTTGATGAATCGAAAATGTAGTCTAGCAATTTGTAGTTTATCCATTGATGATTGTTTAGACAAAATCAGAGGTACAATAATTTAGATAAACTATAAGAAATCTACTAAACGCCGCCACTCGTTTTCATGATTTTTGCCCAACTTTAAATGATATTGTAGAAAAAACTATAGCGTGTTATGAATTTATGGTTCTGACAAATTGTAAACACGTTCCCTATGATACTAAATATATATTTTTTTCATTTAATACGATAGTATTTTCAATTATATTTACTTAACCGTAACTGCATTTTTGGCATTTTTTGGTCGGCGCACCCTTAAGCAAACGATAGCGAAGTTCGAAAAGAGTATAATGTATGGGATTGACATAAGATTGACCACGTGATTTAGCGCGGCTTATGTCAATCCTATAACTTTTATTCTTTTCGACCTTCGCTATCGTTTTCTTAATATTACTTTGCCTAAGCCTACTGCAGCGCTATTCTCTAAGCAAAACAGCGTCGAACTCGACGTTGAACTCGCTCATAACTTGCAAACAAATTTCAACCTACTTTCAAATAGTAATAAAGTCTACATTCGTTTGCAAGTTATGAGCGAGTTCAATTTCGAGGTCGACTCTGTTTTGCTAAGAGAATAGCACTGCTGGGCCCGCGTGGTGGTTTATGGCCCGTTCTCTGTAACCATTTGACGACTTCCTTGGTCGAGTGGTTTGTACACCGGTTTTCATGGTGTCGCCATCTCAGAGGTCCCGGGTTCGATCCCCGGTCGGGTCAATTTAGAAATTATTGTTTTTCTAAATTGTCTTGGGTCTGGGTGTTTTCTATGTATAATAAGTATGTATTTAAGTATTTTAAGTATGTTTATCCGTTGTCTAGTAACCGTTTCAATGAGTTTCATAACGAAGCTTCTCTTGGGCTAGATAATTGGTGTGAGTGTAGGAAAGTATATATAGTATAAAGTATATAGACAAGGCCCGTGCCTCAGCAGTGGAGACATAAAAAATAAGCTGATGATGATATTACTACAGCGTCCAGCAAAACATTAATGCCTGGTTGTGGCCACAAAATTAGGAGACATTTTTTTTAGAGAGGGTTTTTCGATTGTTTCATTCGGCATTTTCAGATTTACTGCCCTTTTTTGGGGGCGGCGAGAAACTTAAAGTGTTCCTCAAGCCGTGTGAAACGAATCACCTTCAAAGGTTTTTTAGAAGGAACGGCATCACGCACTAGTGCGTGTCCCCGTGTCAGATTCTCCGAAGAGTTCGGATCGGATCGCGATCGTGGAATCGCGAATAATGAATCTGTACTGTCATCTTGCAAACTATAATTAGCTACCGATTATTTAATTGGAAACCGTACTCCAATCCGAAAATGGCAGGGTCGCCATGTAAGGACGGGCGCCGTGGAGACGAGTGAAACAACGAGTCGTGCGATTAGAACTGGATGTATTTCATAATAATAGGGATTACATGTAACATAAGTATAATATATGTTTATCTATACACTACATTAGAAGATGAGCTTCATAACGCGCTCTGTCACGGACATGGAATCTCGCAACAACAGCGTTCGGATTGAGTGCCTAATAGTGGAGTTTTGTTTACTATCCGTATTCATTTGATGACGTTTACGAAACAAAAATTTGTAAATTCAAATTCAAATTAAATAAATAAATAAAATAAATATACTTTCCTACACTCACACCAATTATCTAGCCCAAGAGAAGCTTCGTTATGAAACTCATTGAAATGGTTACTAGACAACGGATAAACATACTTAAAATACTTAAATACATACTTATTATACATAGAAAACACCCAGACCTGAGACAATTTAGAAAAACAATAATTTCTAAATTGACCCGACCGGGGATCGAACCCGGGACCTCAGAGATGGTGACACCATGAAAACCGGTGTACAAACCACTCGACCAAGGAGGTCGTCAATTCAAACATTTATTTGCACAATATGATACATATATACTTTATATACTTTATATACTTTATTTATTTATGTGTACAGTACATTGAGATGAGCGACAATGTTGAGCAGGGTCAACAATATTCTGTCTTAATTTTGTAGGCATGCAAATGTCAATACAGTATAAAATTTTATAAACAATATACCAAACTACAAAAATGCAAATTTTTAGCTTAAATAATTATATAATGAAATGTCAATAGAAATAAACATTATTTATCTAAGTAGATACTACAATTTGTCAATTAGTATTGCAATGAATTAATTAGAAATAAATACACTACTGAATGATTGGTCTCGCTGGCGAGACCAATCATTCATTAAAGACAATCATCATTCTAAGACTATATGTATAGCATAGCATAAACTTAAAACAAATTCGCTTTCCGCTGTCCCTATGTATGTATGTATGCTTAGATCTTAAAAACTACGCAACGGATTTTGATGCGGTTTTTTTAATAGATAGAGTGATTCAAGAGGAAGATTTATAGGTATAAACACATGCACAATATAGTAGAGAAACACATATAATTTTAGAGGTTTCACATTTTTTGCGCTTACATTGCAAACGCTGGCTGAACCCTACGAGATAGATCAAAATAATGTACTACAGTGTTGTACACCTTAAAAAGGTCTACAAAAAAGTCTGCGATGGTATACGTCTGTTTCTTAGGGATAACCCACAATAATCATTTTTTATCTTTTACTTTTTACGAGAAATAATGGTTTATTTACGAAACGATTTTAAGCAATACAGCATTAATCCTTATCCAATAAAATATCTTAAATACATTGTGCATTTAATTTAGATCGATATGGCACTTTACAGCATGTAATTTAAATGAATATTTTCGAAGATATTTCAGATTTAAAAAGCAGGGACATAGCAGTTACGTGTATCAGCATTGTATCGCACGGGTGCGAAGCCTGGGCGGGTCGCTAGTTATTAATAAAAAAGTTACGATTACTGACCAAAGACAGGTGCCACCACTAACTTCGTTTACCTTAACAAATTCGCATCGGCTAGGTTCGCCTAGCCGATGCGAATTTGTTACCTAAAAAAAATCCGTGTTTCCATATAAACTGCAGACGTCAAACAATGTATTTAGCACACCTTACGTAATCTTAAAATTGTATTAGGTACTGAATTTTTCTCATAACAAGCGCTAATAAATATATTTAATTTATTTATTTATTTACTATCTTAGAAAGACCTAGGTAATAAATGAATAGCTACAAACTTATAAGTAAAACAGAAAAGTCATTAAAAAGTCTCCACTGTTAGAAACAACTTAAATAACAAAGGAGCATTACTTGAACCAAAGTATAGTTATAAAAAATGCTTAACGCTAATGCTAACTACAATCACATCAGTAAATTTCGGGTATTTACTCATGTGCTCTGTATTTAATTATATTTTTAAACTTGGTCTTATACAAAAAAAAGTAGCATTGAATTTTTTTTAATCCTTATTTACATATTAAATAAATTAACTTAAGAAGAAGCCTTTACTAAGTTGCCTTCTTAATGAAGGTAAGCTGGTATTGAAAAAATCAACGTTGAAATTGCTGTCTTTACACTTGTCATTAAAGGTTTTTATTTCATTTCATTTTATTCAACTTTGTTTTCCAAACTGAATTATTTTGTGCCCTACCAGTGGAGATAAAAAGCCATAATATTTCCACGTATCCCCACTAAAATAAAAGCATTTAAATAGGTTTCACCTATCTCTACCAGTGGGAAAGCCTGGTAGGGATAGGTGGAACAGGGGGAATTTAACAGATTACAGGTTTTATCTAAACAAGGCGGTAAACAAAATAGAAGTGAAGATAATCCTTCTTTTTACTAAGTAGGCAAATGATTCAACCTATTTTTGAGATAGTTTGCGAATGGCCGCGATGTTCAGCTGTTTCAGCGCTTGCGGTTGCAAACAGAAATATGAATCTTCAAACTGAAAAAATCTGGCGATGACAACGTAAATAGAAAACGTAATTTAAAATTCAAAATTGACGTTGCAGTCATAATAATTAGCTGCCAGCAAACAACCACAGAGGTTCAAATACCTTAGGTAAACATAAATACATAAAGAGAACTACGCTACCGACTCATTTAGCCACAATCACACTAATATTATAAATGCGAAAGTTTGTGTGTATGTATGTCTATATATTTGTTGCTTCTTCACGCTGCAACGGATGGATGGATTTGGATGAAATTCGGCATACAGATAGTTTATAACCTGCTCTCATAAAACGGTATGTGGGTTTATTATCATAACTTACAATATAAATTCTACCACCTCAAAAGACAAGCAAAACAATAATTCATATAAAACATCAAAGTCAAATGTGACAAATTAAAAAGAATAATATTTAAAGCTATACAAAATATCATAAAAAGGGCGGCTCAAAATGAGTCCGCAACAGGAACCACGCAGGTGAAACTGCGAGCGGCCGGTAGTATTATAATAATATAAAGAAAATTAAAAAGTGCCAGGCGACAAACTAGTAGTAGTGGCAGCGGCGATTTAACGCTACAATAACTAAGTATTGTACTTAAAAACAGTTGTGCCTAAGCTGTAGTTACGTAAGTTGAATCATGACATGATCCTATTTATGACCAACTAATTACTAATTATTAACAACTAAGAATGAATCGGTTGATGTCAGTTTACTATTTTTACGTTTTTTTAGATAAGTATTAATTTAAATACATCCTTTGTGCTGGTACGTTGGTGTAAAATTAAAAACTTGAACTTGACAGAAACGAGAATATATTTAAGTTTATTGTTTTTTGTGAAATTTGCGCGAACACTACACCTTTAACTAAAACAAATTTTACTGATCTACACGCGTTTATTTTACACATTGAAATGTCAGGATATATTAATATAAAACCAATAAGTTGTTTCAGTTAATTAAACCATATAATTTATCGTTTTCGTTAACGAGATCGAATGGTAAATGGGGTTTAGGACCCGGTGCATCAACTGTCGCGAACCGTATACGGTAGATACGGTTAGTTGGAACTTCGTTCGAACATGGGAATATGAAAATGGTTTCAACGACTAATTCGCTAGTAACGAATTATATACTTATTTATATACACAACAAAAAGAAACATTACTTTACTTAACTTGAAAAAAACAAAGAAAAACAATTAGAAAATTAAAAACTAAAGACTTTTAAAAAAAATAATTCAAAATTGAAAATTCAAAATCATTTATTCAGTTTAGGCTACAAGTAGCTCTTGTGAATGTCATTATGCCATCGGTTCGTAAATCTACTCTGGGCGGGAGATCTTGTACTGAGAAGAACCGGCAAGAAACTCAGCAAGTGTCCAGCTCTTTTCTCCCTTACAGCGTCAAAAATATTGGAAAATGCCCTATCATAGCAGAACGAATTTAAATAAAAGATGTCCTCCAACTCATGGGCTTGCAACAACATCAAACAAAAAATCAATACTACTTTTTTTTTTTATAAGACTAAGTCATCATCATCACCATCATCTCAGCCAAAAGACGTCCACTGCTGGACAAAGGCCTCCCCCAAATCATCATGGGGGGTATTTGCCATAATCGCCACGCTTGGCAGACGGGTTGGCGATCGCAGTAGGTTGAGGGTAACCTCAGAGAGATGCTGCTGCCCATCCTCTGGAATGGTCCCTTAGTCGGCTTTTACGACACCCACGGGAAGAGATGGGGTGGTGCAATTCTTTATCCCCGGCACCACACAGGGAAGACTAAGTATAAAAATATAATTAAATACAGAGCACATGAGTAAATACCCGTAATTTACTGATGTGACTGTTAGCTTTAGCGTTAAGCATTTTTTATAACTGTGCTTTGGTTCAAGTATTGCTCCTTTGTTATTTTATGTTGTTTCTGACAGTGGAGACTTTTTAATGACTTTTCTGTTTTACTTATAAGTTTGTAGCTATTCATTTATTGCATAAGTCGATAGTCTTCCTAAGATGATAAATAAATAAATAAATTAATAAATAAACATTGCCCCATTGGATTGCCAAACTAATATACTGGCAGAAGTAGCTGCCAGCCTTCTTTTGTGCTATTAACTATATCGTTGCAGTTTTCTTTGTGAGAATAGGGGCACAGTGTGCCTAGTGTATTTTAAATTTGACAACGATTGCGTTAACGAAAACGATAGTTAGTACGGCATTGAAACCACGCCTCCTGGCGACATGCGACGTACAATAAGAGTTACAATTTTGCCATACAATTTTCGTTTTCGTAAACGTATTTGAATGAATACGGATAGTAAACAAAACTCACACTAGGCATTCTAATCCCGAAGCTACAAAAATATTTAAAAAAAAATGATTGAACTTCGTCCTCCTATAAAAATTACGGGCAGCTTTTACGTGAAGTCCAATAACTATTTATAATTTATTCGTTTATCTATTGTTCATAACACATGTAGTTGTAGGCAATGTTGAAAACAATTGTAAATAAGGATGACCCTTCACCTTATTACGTGTACAACTATAGTACTACGTCAGTATTGTACGCTAATATGGAATGAAACAAAATAGTTTATAAAATGAATTCTAGGAAAACTAAAACATTTATTTAGTATCACAAAATAACACATTCATTCAAATAAAACATTCATAATTTATGATACATGGTATATGATATTCGAAAGGCATCTTCTCAGCCTGTGTCACAGCACTTTAGTAATGCTACGACGCTGGTCTTCCGATGATGCCCAGACTATAACTAAATCTACAGGGTTACTGGAAACTCGACAACTTCCTTGCAGGAAGTGATAGGCGGCCTAAAATATGACAAATGTAAACCCTAAAATTAAAGCTATAAATTCAAACATTTTTAAAAAATTACCTTCTAACTTTTTTTACTCTACCGGAAACTTATTATATATTTTAATTGCACTGTTATTGGCTCCCTTGTGAAACATTAAATACTTTGTGGTATATATACATGGTTCAAATTTATATTTTGTGCAAATATTGTTTTTATTGTGAAAAAAACTTTATGAGTTTTAACAAACATAGAGATTTCTAAAATACAAATAACTGTCAACAATAATTCGTTTCTAAAAGTATCACGTAAGGATTCAGTATTGCACATATAATGATATTAAAAGTTAAATCTTTATTTCAGACCATTCATCCAAAAATTGTTAGTAAACTTAAGAACTATGTTAGTTGGAGTTAATAGTCAACTTGTAAATAATGCATATATATTATTATTATTTATATGTCAGTTTTAATTTTAAAATTACCGGTGAGCATTCAATTCGTGAGCGAAGAAGTTAAGCAACTATTGCAAAGGCTGTTCCTCGGACGGGTGACCAAAAGTTTATCATCGAGCTCCTCCGTGCTTCGGAAGGCACGTAAAGCCGTTGGTCCCGGCTGCATTAGCAGTCATTAACAACCACCGCACCGCACTGGGCCCGCGTGGTGGTTTACGGCCCGTTCTCTGTGGTGTAAACATCCATAGGGAAGGCTCGTGCCCCAGCAGTGGGAACATAAAATGAACTGGTGATGAGCAAGCTCTTTAAGTAAGCGTGTTCCACTTTAGGCCTCAACCTTATTCAACAGATTTGTTGGTCAAATGTTTACCGTAAAATAAAATAAAAAAAACAAAAAATAAAATGAGCAACAGCACCTACTCCATATCCTCCTTTGGTTATATCCTTTTAAATATATAAATAAACTTTGTTTTGCGAGTGTATACGTCTTGTTAATTGCCGTAAAAATAATAAATTTGTAAACATAAACTTCTAACAAGCAGTAGTTACGTAAAAACTGATATTCTAAGCAGTCATCCATATTCCGTTATACTGATTTACATAACAGGTAATATACGAGGATTGTATCTACATTTGCGAAGTAACAAACATTGAATTTATAATTTATAATTAATTAAAATCATTTAACTAATTGTGCTGTAACATTAATTTATAATATTTACATTTATTTATTTATTACTATTCCATCTCTTCTTTAAATATTTAAATTATGAGTGACCTTGAGTGAATCAAGGCGATAGATAGTCTTTGACCAGTATGTGATGCCAATGATGAGATACGGGACTGAGATATGGTCGCTCGCTATGGGCCTCATAAGAAGGCTCAAAGCAAAGTGCAAAGAACAATAGAGAGAGCTATGCTCAGGGTTTTTCTACGTGATCGAATCAGAAATGAGGAGATCCGCAGAAGAACAAAGGTTACCGACATAGCCCGAAGAGTTGTTAAGCTCAAGCGGCAGGGGGCAGAGCACATCGCTTGCAGGATTGATGGCTACAACAGAACAGATCTCGAGTGGTGACCGCGTACCTGAAAGCGCAATGTGGGCAGGCCTCCAACAACGTAGACCGACGATCTGGTATAGGTCGCGGGAAGCCGCTGAATGCGAGCAGCACAAAATCGGTCGTTGTGGAGATCCTTGAGGGAGGCACACGCCCAGCAGTGGAGGTCTTTTGACTGAGATGATGATGATGATGATAGCCATGACATGACATTAGGTTCACAATTCACTAATGTTCAAGAATCAGCCGCGTAGGATTTTGGAACTGATGAGGTGCCTGATAGGTACTTTGAAGTGAGTGGGCTTACAACTCCGCCACCAAAGAGGACATTTGGTAGTCGACTTTAGAGTTGACGACCCGAGCAGTGAAAACTGCGAGTTGTACTCTTAGTGCAACGAGTAGTGAGCTAACTTACAGCTCCGTTAACCTATCTGGATAGGTAGTGGACTATACATGTCCACGGGGCAACTCCCTCGAGACACTAGTCTTAAAAGTACCGGATGAAGAATGCGCTTCGGTGCGTCCTGATCTGGCGTTATGACCTGACGCAGATGGTCCCTTGTGCTTGCGCAAGGATGTCTGACACCTAACTTTATAAACTAACGGTTGGTGGGGGTGTCAGTATAAACTTTAAAGTCGTGTGTAGCGGGGATGATCATGTAACCCGTTGATGTCTTTTGAAGGCACGTTCAGGAAGGCACGCTTTTCGTGCTTCAAAAAGCATGTTAAGCTATCGGTCCCGGTTTTTAGTTTTTAGCCTTAAGCCCTTCAGACCCTAACCCCCACATAGGTGTACAGAAGCACATAGGTGCTGTTACTCATGAGGGAAGACCTGTGCCCGTCAGTTGGACCTGCCCAGTTTTTATTTTATTTTACGATTAGCATTAGACCAACGTATCACGTGTTGTTGAATAAGGATGAGGTCTACAGAGGAACACGCTTACCTAGGAAGCCCCCTCATCGCCAGCTTATTTTACGTTCCCACTGCTAGGGCTCGAGCCTTCTCTATGGTTGGACACACAACAGGGAGACCGAGCCGTAAACCACCACGCGGGCCCAGTGCGGATTGGTGGTTGTTAACGACTGCTAATGCAGCCGGGACCAACGGCTTTACGTGCCTTCCGAAGCACGGAGGAGCGAGGGATGATACATTTTTGATCATTTAACCAATGACAGCAATCGCAGACCATCGAGCTTCTCGTAGAATTAATTGCTTAGTAGTAATCTATACTTATACTAACATTATAAAGAGGAAACCTTTGTATCTTTGTATGTATGTATGTATGTATGTATGTATGTTTGTAACGAATAAACTCAAAAACTATTATACCGATTTAAAAAATTCTTTCACCATTAGAATGCTACAATAGCGCTGAGTAACATAGGCTAAAATAAAAAAATAATGTCCACCCGTGCGAAGCAGGGACGGGCCGGAAGTTGGTAATATAATACTAATTAACAAGTGCTCTATAAAATAATTGAAGCATTGAGCGTAACTAAACTGTGTGACTACCAGACATTATGAAATTTACTGTAATACTCGCCGGAACCAGTGATAGTTACTTGGAAGCTTGTATTCGGGAAATAAAACTAGGTCAATTTGTTATCAGAGTTAAATAAAAAAAAATGTTAATTTTTTATGAATTTCTATGTTATTTTTGGAGACGGAAAGTTGTGTCGAACACCAGTTCCACAACAAATAAATAAACAAAACAAAGTTTTATAATAAACTAGTGGTCGCCCAGTGGTCGAAATTCGACCGTAATTTTATTAAGGCTGCACGACTTGTATCCTAAGCAATGAAAATTTAAAAGATAGAATGTGAATTTGGATTGGCATTGCCAGATTTCGGCCGCTCCTCTTCCTCGTTGTGATTGTCCTTTATATTTTGTGTTTTTATTTGTGATGGAAAGTGTCCTTTTATGATAGGGCATTTTCCAATATTTATGACGCTGTAAGGAAGAAAAGAGCTGGACAATTGCTGAGTTTCTAGCCGGGTCTTCTCAGTACTAGATCTCCCGTCCAGAGTAGATAGACTTACGAACCGATGGCATAATGACGTTCATAAGAGCTATTTGTAGCCTAAACTGAATTTTGAATTTGAATTTTTCTTACAAGTTATATAAATAAACATTTTTTCTTTTGTTAAATTATGATGATGAAGATGAATGATAATAGAGATGAAAAGTGAGAAATGATGTATCCCCCAACCCCTTAAGTAGGGGAAAGTATGGTATATTGGACCGGCCACTAAATTGGACCACCCTCATATTATGTATAATATTTATTTTATTTCTTTGTTGGCAACACCCAGCGATACGCAGCTAACTTCATTGGATATTATTAGAAATATTATTAGAAATATATTTATTGCTTATTAAGTGTATATAAAGATCTTATTCTAGGTAAAATGTAGGTGGCTTATAAACTTAATTACCCTTTTCAAGTATTGCAATTCACTTAAATTAACATTAACAATTCAAATTATGAAAAATATGGGTCAAAATATTCTGTTAAATCATAGAAGGCTTTTCCCATCAACCAGGTTTTTAATCTGATTTTAAACAATTTGGAGTTTAATCCTTTCAGTTCTAAGGGTAGATGATTAAAAACCTTTATTCCTGTAACAAATGCACTTTTGTAATACATATTGTTATTGATCATTGGTATACATAAGTTATGTCTATATCTGCTACGAACATTTGGACGATCAGATACCTTATTTTTAAAATACTCCATATTATTCTTAATAAAGCTAGATATTTCCAGAATATAAATACTGACTAAAGTAAGATAACCTTTTTCTCTAAAAATATTTCGAACAGTTTCATCGGAAAACAAGCTATATATAATGCGCAAACATCTTTTCTGCAAAATAAATGCTGACTCAACATCTACAGAGTTACCCCAAAAAATAATACCGTATGTCAGGAGTGGGTAAACTTGACCAAAATATGAAGCTCGTGCTACTTACTGAAGCACGTACTGAAGTGGTTTCAACGAGTATAGATAAAGCATAGCAGCAACTAGACATTTTATTTTTTATTTTAGTTATATGGGATTTCCAATTCAGATGGGCATCTATTGTAACACCAAGAAAGTTTATTTCATTGACTTCGTTTATTTTAGTGCTTGATTTGGAGATATTTAAATTATATGAATTTGTTTTATAATTTCTGTATTGAATAATTTTGGTTTTTTTACGATTTACATCTAAGTTAATGGATTTTAACCAATCAACGGTTTTTTTAAAGTTTTGTTAATTTCACTTTCAAAAGCAGCTCTGTCACTGTGAGTGTCTGATATAAATATTGTTGCATCATCAGCAAACATTACACATAAATGATCCAAGTATTTTGGAAGTTCATTAACGTAAATAAGAAAAAGGAGAGGACCCAGTATACTCCCTTGAGGTACACCTAGAGTAATTTTATTTGAATCTGAAATTGCTTCTTCAAAGGTTTTATTAGTCTTATTAAACGTGTCAATAGCAGTATATTGTTCTCTGTGCTTTAAGTAGTTTTCTAATAGTTTTAGTGCTATGCCGCGTATACCTAAATTTTCCAGCTGAATCAAAAGTGTGTCATGTACGACGCCATATCGGCCATATTCTTTTTCCTTTGACATTGAAAGTTTATGTTTTGTTTTGAAAAATATTTTTTTGTAGTTTTTGATGTAATATTCTTCGATTCGTGGTAAGTGTGTAGTACAGTTAAAGGTAAGCATAAAGCGTTTCTAATATATAATTTCGATGCATAAATTAGTGTGCAATAAAAGCATGTGAAGCGTTTGCCGGTATTATTGGGTTATTTTTTTTTTGTTTTTAAGCTGCATATTCACCTTGTTTGGTAAAATGTACCACCTAAAGTTGGATAAAATGAACTGGTCCAATTTACTGCACCTATTTTTATTTCTTACAGATGAGTAATAAAAAATACTATAATAGTACGCAAGAGGATTTGAAAAATGCAATTCATGATTACAGGAATGAGGGTATTGGTCTCAATAAATGTGCAAGGTTATAAGTAAAAGATTTTTAAAGTCACTAAGAAGAGACATTTATATAAAAGCGATACAAAATTAGTGCATAGGAATTAAAAAAAGGAAGAACTTCATTTAGCGATGAGTTTGAAGACATTTAAGTAAATCATATTTTGAAGTTAAAAGATGTTTGACCATAGTTGGAATCACGATACTTGTACTTAAAACCCTGACATTTGTGATGATTATTTTATGTGAAGGGCTAAAATTTTGTGGTAATTAGGTTTTATGTGATTCAACTATATATTTAACTTTTCATATAACTTGTAAGTTTGTCTCATATGATATTTTTTTGAAGTTTTTTTAAGTTCGAAATCTATTGAAGTCTAATTTAGCAACCCTATGGTCCAAATTACGGAACGAGTTGGCTAAATTGGAACAAAGCTCAGATATCATATTTTGTTGATTTTTTATAATGATATAAGAAACCTGTTGATTAATGCTAAATAAACACAAAGTCTAATAACTTTTGTTTCATTTTATACCTAAAACGTTTTTATAAGTCAATAACATATACATTTAAAATGCGTTTGAAAAAAATTGGTCCAAATTAGACACTCCCCAGACTTTCCCCTATCTCAATACAGATGGGGCTTTAGGCTTTAGACCCTTTACTGAAACACGCGGCCTCCTTGAGATAATCTGAAAAGTGAAGTCGGAGTCTTTTCCTGCACTCACACCAATTATCTAGCCCAAGAGAAGCTTCGTTGTGAAACTCGTTATATGGTTACTAGACAACGGATAAACATACTTAAAATACTTAAATACATACTTATTATAGATAGAAAACATCCAGACCCGAGACAATTTAGAAAAACAATAATTTCTAAATTGACCCGACAGGCATCGAACCCGGGACCTCAGAGATGGCGACAGCTTGAAAACCGGTGTACAAACCACTCGACCAAGGAGGTCGTCAAAATGACGTTGTACTGTTTTGTTTCATTTACCAACACTCATTTCATCATAAAATAATAACTAAAGCTTAACTTAACTAGCATGGACTAATAATATATTACTTAGTTAATGTTCTGAGTTTCACATTGATATTCGTTATAATAACATCAATTTAAGATAAGTAGTGGTCGCCCAGTGGTCGAAATTCAACCGTAATTGCACTATGGCTGCACGGATTGTGAGTTTTGATTGACATTGACCGATATCGGCCGCTCCTCACGCATTTTTGAAATTTTTAAAAAGAGTATATTATGCGTGTGTGTCAAATACATGGTAGTGTGTGTAATGTTTGTTTTATTGATTTCATGTATTTTTATGCATAATTTTATAAAAATATTAACATTCGGATAACCTTCTCTATATAAACTTTAAGTGTGCGAAATTTCATACTCCTCCGTCCGCGCAATTTTCGTAAAAAAGGGGTACAAGTTTTTGCTTCACGTATTAATATAGAGATAAAATAAAACCGTAGCAAGATAACAAAAGCTATATTGTTCTGAGGTCAAGTGCATCATAATATCTGTTAAATGACGTCTTCCAAAATGATAACTGGCCAGTTACACAAAAGAGATTAGTAATTCATTTACGTAGAAGTTTAAAAAAAACCTTTTAGGAAACCAGTTGCGTAGAATTATAAAAAAAGCTTTTTAAGAAACAAATTACGTAGAAGTATAAAAAAGGCGTTTAGGAAACTAGTTTCCAAACTTCGGTTTCCTTAAGGGGACTCTTCACTTTCCCGCCAAGAAGTTTATGTATAATCGACAATGAAATTGCTTTACCACCTTAGAAGTGAATTTTGTTTGCATATAATAAAACAACAAGTTCTATTTTTTGTTTAAAAGACCAAGTGACAGATACGTTGTCATTATTGACAATGAGCCTTAGCGAAATTTTATTGTTAAGGAAGTTTTTGTTAAAAGTGATAAAGCAATTTTATGGTCGACTATACTATGTTCAATTTGATCCCAAACTTTTCCTTTATTGGCTTCGTACGTTAACACATTTACCAAGTGTCAAAGCTAAGAAGATTTTGCAAGAACTTTTCAAAATTTCAACATTACTATACGATAAAACACAAGTTTTAGGTAACACCAATGCGCAAACATGACTCTTCACTTTCTTCTCAATAAGTCGATCCTAATCTTGCATAATGCAGTCATTATCACTTGACGTGTTACCAAACGCGGCCTAACATTTGTATGTAGGTCAATAACGTTCGCGATTGTCCTTGAAAGAGATGTTGGGTAAGCACGATCGATTCGTTATTATTATACACATTTGTCGGAATAATCGGTCGCCACCACGACCACCGGACTCAGAGACAGACCCAGAGATCCCAGGTTCAATAAAAAAAAATTCAAAATGTTTATTCATAATGAACTTTAACAAGTGCTTTTTGAACGTCAATTCAAAGCCACGACTTTGTAAACCCTACGGTGGAAACCTTGTACCGAGAAGAAGCCGCAAGAAACTCGGCAATGGCTAAAAAAAAACACAAATGTTGAAAAAAAAAATTGTTTGCAACAAAATATGCGTTAAAAATTATACAATGTTATTTTTAGTTTATACGAAACCTGAAAACTGTTTGTTCAGAATCAGTAATAGAATCAATATATATAATCAGTTATATCATCAATCAAGAATCAGTTATAGAATAAATATTATTTGGTCAAAATGTAACATGGTATAAAAAATATTGAAAACACAACGGGACAGCACAAAAAGCTTGTAACTTCGTGAGTTTTCAAGATTTGACCCGTGTTTCGATTTTCGTATAAACTATAAATAAGGTTGTATAAACAAAACAAAAACATTTCGACAATGGCTGTTTCTTTCTCCGGTAGTGTTACGATTCGCATTGTACATGTTTGAGCACTCGGTTTGATTGATGGTAGGGCTTGTTCGTCCGCTTGACTAGCTACCACCATCTTATCTAAATATGTCGCCATAACATCAATGTTTGTAACATTGTTGGGTTCCGGCAGCTAGGGATAATATAATTAAATAAATAAAACAATTCAAATTCAAATTCAAAAATCACTTATTCCGTTTAGGCTACAAGTAGCTCTTATGAATGTTGCTATGCCATCGGTTCGTAAGTCTACTCTGGGCGGGAGATCTTGTACTGAGAAGAACCGGCAAGAAACTCAGCAAGTGTCCAGCTCTTTTCTCCATTACAGCGTCAATAAAATAATAATTGGAAAATGCCATATCATAGCAGGACACTTTTCATTACAAATAAATACAAAAAATATAGAAGACAACCACAACATGTAAAAAAACAAAAAAATAAACAAATCTAAGTTATCAAATTTAAAAGTTTCAATTTCCACAATGTCATACAGTACCACTACAGTGCTCTAATAAAAGTCAAAAATTGGTTAAGAAAAACAAAGTCAAACTATAGTAATTAATACTAACAATAAGAAAAGTATGCAAGAGCAGACCAGCCTCCACAGGCGGCACCCGTTCACGAGTATGACATATGATGACTTATAAACAAATATACTTTCCTACACTCACACCAATTATCTAGCTCAAAAGAAGGTTCGTTATGAAACTCGTTAAATGGTTACTAGACAACGGGTAAACATACTTAAAATACTTAAATACATACTTATTATACATAGAAAACACGCAGACCCGAGACAATTTAGAAAAACAATAATTTCAAAATTTACCCGACCGGGGATTGAACCCGGGACCTCAGAGATGGCGACACTATGAATACCGGTGTACAAACCACTCGACCAAGGAGGTTGTCGTATATCTATAAGGTATAGCTACCCATTATAAACCATATACTTTTATTCATGTTAGAAGGCTAGATATTGATGCGTTAGTAGATTCTTGTGTTACGACAGTTAGGGATGCCCAGTGCCGCCAGCCAGTGCCTCAGTAGTTGAGGATCCCGGGTGAAGTGCGCTTCCACCATTGACCTTATCATCACTTAACATCAGGTGAGATCAAGGCACTGTGCTTACCCGTAAGATGTAACGGGTGGGGCAAAAGTAATGGCATAATGTAAATGTGCCAGTATTTTTGCAAATGTAGTCAAATGTCATTATGCTTTAACATTTATATTGTAGACAGATAGAGAATTAATTAATAATAAGCAATGGAGTCCCTGTGTGGTGCCGGGGATTAAGAATTGCACCACCCCATCTCTTCCCGTTGGTGTCGTAAAAGCCGACTAAGGGACCATTCCAGAGGATGGGCAGCAGCATCTCGCTGAGGTTACCCTCACTCAACCTACTGCGATCGCCAACCCGCCTGCCAAGCGTGGCGATTACGGCAAATACCCCCCATGATGATTTGGGGGAGGCCTTTGTCCAGCAGTGGACGTCTTTTGGCTGAGATGATGATGATGATGAAGCAATTGACCAATTTGCGGTCAGGGTACCTAGTACGAGTTTCATTTGCAATTCGATCACGATAATGAAAACGATAATTTGAATGGCAAAATGTTAACTCTTCTCGTATGCCGCCAGGAGGCGCTGCTTCAATGCCATACTAATTTTCGTTTTCGTAAACGTAATCGAATGAATATGGATATCAAACAAAACTCAATCTAGACGCCCTGATGTCGTTTTCCTCGTTGCCCTGCGCTATGTTCTCGAACAATTAAGAGTGCGCCGTCCGTAAGTGACAAGTGTCATATGTTTTATTTGAAATGTCATCATCCATATTTATTTGATGCCGCGCGGCCATACTAATTTTGTATGGGGAATTTAAGGTGTTTAATAAAAAATAATTATTTAAATAACCACTTGATGAATCGAAAATGTAGTCTAGCAATTTGTAGTTTATCCATTGATGATTCATCATCATCATCATCATCATCTCAGCCAAAAGACGTCCACTGCTGGACAAAGGCCTCCCCCAAGATGGGGGGTATTTGCCATAATCGCCACGCTTGATGATTGTTTAGACAAAATCAGAGGTACAATAATTTAGATAAACTATAAGAAATCTACTAAACGCCGCCACTCATTTTCATGATTTTTGCCCAACTTTAAATGATATTGTAGAAAAAACTATAGCGTGTTATGACATTAATGTTCTGACAAATCGTAAACACGTTCCCTATGATACTAAATACAAAAATAACGGGTCATTTCGAAAAACCGCGATATCTCCCAAAGTTATTTACATAGATCCCTCGTATGAATAATATGTTATAGGCAGATTTCTGACGCTTATTATAAATATCAAAAGAGGTTGCATTTGAACAAGTTACAGCTTCAAAAAAAGAAATTCCGATTTTCAAAAAATATCAAAGTTAAAATTTTTGGAATAGAAAATTTTCTCGCTTTTGTTTCAAACCGAGCTGTCGTCATAAACAGTTTTTTTGGCTGGTCACAGTATTTTGTGCATCAACCATGCATGCATGCATGCATAACATGTCGTTATCTACTGAAGAATGTACACGAATTATCACCATGGTACAAGAAGGAAGGAGTCAGCGGAGTACTGCTAGAACAGTAGGTGTATCTTTATCCACGGTCCAAAGAGTACTCCAGCGATTTCAAGAGACCGGCATGAACATCAGGAGACCAGGGAATAGCAGGCCAAGGTGTACAACTACACGAGAAGACCGATTCATCGTGAGTACTATGTTAAGAAATCGACATCTCACGGCTGTTCAGGTCCGAAATAGCCTTCAAGAAATTCACCACAACAATGTAAGCTCTGACACGATTAGGCGGCGACTTCAGGAAGCTGATATAAAGCCTTACAGGCCAGTAAATGGCCCTAAATTGCTAAGAGAACATCGAGTTGCCAGGTTGCGGTTTGCTCGAGAACACGTCCGATGGACAGATGAAGATTGGTCCAGGGTTATGTTGTCCGATGAGTCAAGATTTTGTTTATTCGCACACGATGGAAGACGAAGAGTATATAGGCGATCAAATGAACGTTATCGTCAAGCGTGTTTTGAGGAAAAGGTGCCATTCGGTGGAGGATCAATAATGGTTTGGGCTGGGATATCTTCAGAGGATCGTACGGAGTTCGTAATTATAGAAAACGGTTCTCTGACAGCTCCCAGATATGTAGAGGTGATTTTAAATGAGCATGCTGGTCCTTTCTTGGTGAATATGGGCGCAAATTCCATTTTTATGGACGATAATACAACACATTTGGTCAACGCGTATATTCAAGACGTCGGTATCACCCGCATGGAGTGACCAGCTCGCAGCCCAGACTTAAATCCTATAGAGCATTTATGGGACGAGCTCGGGAGATGCGTTAAACAACGCTCTCCAGCTGCAGCTAACTTACGTGAGTTAAGAAGTGCGCTAGTAGAAGAATGGTCAAACATAGACCAAAACCGTATTAGAAATTTGATTTACAGCATGCCACATCGTCTAAATGAATCGATACGGGCTCGTGGAGGAAATACAAGATATTAAATTTACAGAAAAGCTTTCATTTTGCAGATTAACTGTGTTGTATATTTTTGTTGTCAAAAGTTAAAAGTGTTTTTTTTTGTATTTTTTAGTACTTAAATAAAATTATACAGTTTACAAACGTGTTATGAATTTTTTTTTATGTATAAGTCAGTCATCTATAACATACTACAGTTTCACTAGTTTGTGTTGTGTAGTTAAGAAACTATCACACTTTTTATAAGCGACCCGGAATTTTTGCGGCCCAGTGTATATATTTTGTTCATTTAATACGATAGTATTTTCAATTATATTTACTTAACCGAAACTGCATTTTTTTGCATTTTTCGGTCGGCGCACCCTTAAGCGTTTGGCTGAGCGTCTCGTGCAAACTGGCTCCACTAAAGATGTCGCAAGAAGTGGAAGAAGAAATTACCAATTTGGGGCCAGAGGTCTTGCAAGCAACTATGCAAAATGCCGTAAAGCGAGCACGAATGTGCATTAACTCTGGAGGTGGTCTTAACCGATTTAATTTTTAAAACTTAATGACATCAATTTTACACCGTTATATAAACTTTTTGTAAAAACAGAGCGCATTTTTTTCTATTCGAACATAGTGGCAGCCAATTCACATTATGACTTTACTTTTGCCCCACCTGATATAAGAAAAAAGATCAACCATACTCCACAAAATATACAATGTAATTTACATATATCCATACATACTCTTACGTCATCATCGCTATCACCAGCTCATTTTATGTGCCCACTGCTGGGACACGAGCCTTCTCTATGGATGGATAGGGAAAACGGGGGCTCGCTGACGTTTCGGACACATTATATTCGGACACAGTGTCCGAATTGACACTTTTTAATATTTTTTTTTTCACTGACGATTGCCATAAATCACCACGCGGGCCCAGTGGTTTAGTGTTTGTAAACGACTGCTAATGCAGCTGGAACCGACAGCTTTCCAAAGCACGGAGGAGCTCTAGGTAACACATATTTGGTCTCCCATCCGATGATCAGCATTTGCAAAAGTTGCTTAACCTTAGCAATCACACACTTACCGCGTTAACCACTGCGCCACCGAGCTCCACCACACGTATATCCAATGTATATTGTATGACCAGCGGCCGCTCGCGGTCTCACCCGCGTGGTTCCTGTTCCCGTAAGAATAACGGGATAAAAAGTATTCTGTGTTAATCCAGGCTATAAACTATCTGTAAGCCGAATTTCATTTAAATCCATTCGGTAGTTTTTACGTGAAAGAGTAACAAACATCCATCCATACTAATAATATAGGTAGTAGGATTAGTAAGATAGTTTTAGTAACGACATTATTTTTTGTGAATTTTGTTCCTCCTTTTTTTTTTTTAGTTGATGGCTTCGTGCGATTAGCACATTTAGCCAGTGTCAAAGTAATTTATCTTACAAGTACCTAATACATAAATAAACAATATTTCCATATGATGATGATGAATGATATTAGAAATGGGAAGTGAGAAATGATATACCCCCCAACCCCTCGAGTATCTCAGTAAAGATGTGGGGCTTTACTAAGTCCTCACGCGAGCTTCTTGAGAGAATTTGAAAAGTAACGTTGCACTGTTTTGTTTCATTTGCCAACACTTATGCACACTCACAAACACTTAATGGTTAATAATCCACCATTATTTCACATTAAAATTCGACATAACACAAATTTTGGAAAATAGAGCAAAACCGCAGACATGACGCTTCACTTTCCCGCCAAGAAGTCCGTTACTTTTTTATAAGCTTTTCAATTTCAACATTTTTTTAAAGTCCTTTCTTCTAAAACGCTTTGCAATTTCTTGCGCCCATTCTTCTCCACAGCTTATTTAAGAACTAAATGGGATTGTCAAAAAGACATAGTTAAGTTGTTTTTAATAAATTAACGTTGACTTCTGACTTATGACCTAAATAATCTGACAGGCGATTGTCAACATCCAGTCAAGTTATTTTGACACAGTGCATATACATTATGCATGCATGCTTAATTTGGAGAACTTTGTCAAACCATTTCTGACTTTGCAAACAAAACCATTATGATCAAATAATTATTCAAGTTACGTAGGTACATATGAAGAGTTTATGGTGACTGAGTAATGGCAGTTTTGGGTAATATCAATATTTGGAAATCACTTTGGCATGAGAAAGTTTTAAATGCGTAATGTTTAATGAGATATTGACCGATCGTCATCACTCTACAAACGTCTGGCAATCCCGTTTGATAAACTTCGCATTTGGTAAATCGTTCTTTTTACAAGTTTTTATTTAACTTGCAATGTATAATTATGTATGTATGTATTAATGTATGTATGTATGTATGTATGTATGTATGTTTGTATGTATGTATGTATGTATGTATGTATGTATGTATGTATGTATGTATGTATGTATGTATGTATGTATGTATGTATGTATTTATGTACGTATGTATGTTTGTTCTGGTGGAATCTTGCAACTCAAATTTGAAGCAGATATCTTCAACCATTTGAGCTGTAATTTTGTTTACATGTTCAGTTAGGATGACAATGCATAGTTAATTGTGTGACTTCATTCTAAATCCAAGATGGCGGTAAACCCAAGATGGCGGACTAATTATTTTTAATGCATTGCATTGCTTTGCATTGCATGCATACAATATGGGTATTAAATTAATGAAAGGGCTTCCTGAGAATAACTCGAAAAACAAAGTGACGTCACTCTAAATCCAATATGGCCGACTAAGTTTTTGAAACATGTCCAGCGATAACTAAAAAGTAATAAATAAAAAAAATTATTAAAAGTAAAAAATCTTATTAAAACAAGCTGTTATTTAAATGCGCTAAAAAGAAAAAAATAAACTTTCACTACACCACGTTAAGCAATGATAAGGCCGAACGCACAACACCCGTCATCCTCAACTAATGAGGCACTGATTGTCTTATTTCTAACTGTCGGTACCCAACAATACTACTTACATTGATGTTCATCATAGTCTCAGCCAAAAGACGTCCACTGCTGTACAAAGGCCTCCCCCAAGGATCTCCATAACGACCGGTTTTGTAGTGCTCGCATCTAGCGTCTTCCTGCGACTTTTACCAGATCGTCAGCCCGTAATTTACATTAGATGGTGATAACTTTGAACTGACCGTAAACCACCACGCGGGCACAGTGCCGGTGGTTGTTAACGACTGCTAATGCAGCCGGGACCAAAGGGGTCGAAGTCGAGAAGAGAAATTTTTGGTCACCCATCCGATGACGGGTCTTTGTGAAAGTTGCTTAACTCACACTTTCACAAACTTGCTTAACTCAGCAATCGCAGACCGGGCGCGTTAACCACTGCGCTATCGATTCTATTCGATTCTATCGATTTACATAAACGATTTGTAAAATGTTTTATTTTTTAACGCAAATTTTGTTGCGAACAAATTACAAAAACACAAATGTTGAAAAAATTTCCACGAGCACGATTTGAACCTGCACTCTTCTGACATACCGGGTCAGGTGCTCTCCCAATTGAGCTATCGTGGTTTTAACCACGTTTTTTATAAATGATTTGTCCGAAAAAACAATAAAAAATACTTACTTAGGATTCTGATTATATATAATTTTACGCAAATTTGTCGCGATCGGATCAAAGATATTAAGATCGGATGTTGATGACGTAGTTGTCGACATTGAATAGGGCTCCTTTGGCTTACAGTGTAAGAGTAGATAGTGCTGATTAATTTCGGCGAGTTGGAGTGAGCCACGATAGCATATTTGGTAGTGTACCGCCGTCGGTACACGAATATGTCATGGGGTGGTTCGAATCTCGCTCGTGGTTTTTTTGAAGTGAAAACTTCTTTAGCGGCGTTGTACACTTTTTTTGTAATGGGTAAAAAATGTTAAATTCGCGTCAGGACACGTGACCTGATCGAAAATTCGTAAGACGGATGGAGAGTAGACAGCCGGCGCGGCGTAGGAGAGGAAGTATCCCCCTTTCGTTCTACGGCGCGGCGAAAATGTATGCCTGCTGTTTCGTTTAGGCGGCGCAGGGCACTTGCGCGAATAAATTGTCATGTTTTTGTACGATAGCGCAATAAATAAATATTGTATTCTACCACATAAATGATAGTACTTTTATACTGATAATTGAAGCAATTTGTGCAAAATTATTCCCTAACCATTCCAAAATATCAAAAATGCACAACGTTAATATTCAAGTTTTCACTTCTGCCGGCACTCCCGGAGTGCAACCCGTCGTTTTTTTAACACCTAACTACTACGTCTTTCTTCAATTACTTATCTAAGTATATTAAAAAATCTGTAAAAATCCCTATATTAGAATTTATTGTAAACAAATCGTGTATATTTGTATGTGATCTATATTCACACACGCACCGAACGGTACGCGTCTGCTGAGTTCGTTGAACCGGCCATGAGCTACTAACCTTAAAGCGGCGCACACTTTTACTTTTACGAAATAAACTCGGATCCGGTGATCGCGGTGCGGTGGCACCTGACGTCACGTTAGTGAGAATATCTTTACACACAGGATAGTGGCACCAGCTTAGAATAGTTACGTATACATATGTAGACATTTTTTTAAATATAGCCTATATGTTACTTAGCGCTAATGTAGCATTCAAATGTTGAAAGATTTTTTAAATCGGTCCAGTAGTTTTTGAGTTTATTCGTTATAAACAAAAATACAAAAATACAAAGCTTTCCTCTATATAGTGTCTAACAATATCAATAAGCGAACGTTTAAGGGGAGCATCTATACATCACACTGAGCATGCTCACCAAATTTGGTCCAAAATTACAGGCTCGTTACCGAGATAATCAACAAAACATTATCATAATTTACCAAAAAAATACACCCTTTTAAAACTCGTACAGCTGTACTACACGCACCCAAAGATAGCCGTTGTGTTGTGTATCTGTACATTATCTTTTGTATTAGTAAAGATACAGCATGTTTCATGATATGCATTATTTTTATTGATTTAGTTTGTTAGAAAACATAACTTTGAAAAATCACTATAAAACTGGAGCCGATTTTTTTCATTGTATTCATAATGATGTATAGATACCGCCCTTAAACGTTCGCTTATTGATTTTGTTAGACCCTGTATAATACTAGCGGCCGCTCGCGGTTTCACCCGCGTGGTTCCCGTTCCCGTGAGAATATCGGGACAAAAAGTATCCTATGTTTTAATCCAGGTTATATTCTATCTGTATGCCGAATTTTATCCAAATCCATTTATCCGTTGCAGCGTGAAGAAGCAACAAATATACACACATACATACACACAAACTTTTGCATTTATAATATTAGTGTGATTAGTATGATATACAATGTTATTTTTAGTTTATACGAAACCTGAAAACTGTTTGTTCAGAATCAGTAATAGAATCGATTTCAATATTTTTTATACCATGTTACATTTTGACCAAATAATATTTACAAAATCTCAATTATAGTATACCCTACTAAAAACACACAACGGGACAGCACAAAAAGCTTGTAATTTCGTGAGTTTTCAAGATATTATTTTGATTTTTTTTGTACTGATTAATATTTGACCCGTGTTTCGGTTTTCGTATAAACTAAAAATAAGGTTGTATAATTCGGACTGGGAGTTTGATGGGCAAGCACTTGGCCTTTCATCTCACCAGATAAGTAATGATAAGGCCGAACGTGGAAGCGCACTTCACGGCTTTTGACTTAATCACCACGCATAAGGCGACGCATTGGAAATTTACGTGGCGGGGATCTTGATTTTTCCCAACAATTACAAAACATATGAAAGTGATATTTGATGACATGATTTTTCATTTAATTGACTTCATTTTGTTTGTTGCAGAAACACGATTTTTGAACTTTTATAACAGAAAAAAAAATATCAAAGTAACCTCTTTTAAAACATAGATTCGCATTTTACAGGCAAACCAGACCGATTTAGGCATCTAAATTTCCTTAGTAGATTAGTCTTAACACACACTTCAATATTGTAGTTCATTTTCTTTAAAATAATTTGTAGTTTTAATTTGAAGGAAAAAAAACAGCTTTTCGTATGGTACGGTGTGCAAACGCTCCGTATGAGATTTATTGTTTAGCGATGCGTCGCCTTAACAAATTATGTGGTATTTGGTGATCACAACCCCAGCATCGTCAGCATCGAAAAATCAGAAATACATTGTGCGCGAACAAGGACTAAGGAATAAGGACTTTGCCTAGCAGCGGGATCGTATCTACCACTTTGAAGCTGATGATAGTAGGTACTTTACCAAAGTTTATAAACTATTAAGCGTTCAAACGCATATCATACTACCTTAAAGAAAAAACATGCAAAAAATAATCTACTTAAGCTATTAAAGTCATGTAGAGACCCAAACAAATTGCTGGCACTTAAAACTGGCTACAAATTTGGTATTAAGCAACATCCACGTTACAAGATGTGGCATTGCAAATTTAACATTCAGACTCTACTTGTCAAGGCCAACTACTTAAGTCGGCTACCTTGAAATTTAACAAACTGTTTTGCATTAACTAAAGAAGGTTGTCCTTGAAAAAGTCTGTCTAAAAGTAAGCAACATTCTGGCGGTAAAAGCGAAAATTTTATTTAATGATTCATCATCATTAGTTCATCGTTTGTTTACACTTTTACATTAAAATAAGTCATTACAATTGCAAGATCGAGGATCTCGATGGCGCAGTGGTTAACGCGCCCGGTCTGCGTTTGCTGATATTAAGCAACTTTCGCAGAGGTCGGTCATCGGATGGGTGACCAAAAAATATATCATCTCGAGCTTCTACGCACTTCGGAAGGCACGTAAAGCCGTTGGAACCGGCTGCATTTACAGTCGTTAACAAGTTAACAACCATTGCACTGCACTGGCCTGCGTGGTGGTTTATGGCCCGTTCTCCCTATCCATCCATAGGGAAGGCTCGTCCCCCAGCAGTGGGGACATCATGAGCTGATGATGATGAATTGCAACATTATCTGAGTGTAACAAACTCTTATAGGTAAAAATAATTAAATCCGCCTCTGTGGTCTAGTGGCTAAGACCACCGGTTTAGACCCAAAGGTCCCGGGTTCGATTCACAGCGGGGGGTACATGTTTGTTTATTCGGTTTGGTTGGTGGTAGGGCTTGTTTGTCCGTCTGGCTAGCTACCATCATCTTATCTAAACATGTCGCCATAACATCTATGTTTGTAGCATTGTTGTGTTCCGGCTGCTAGAGATAAGATAGCCTGTGCCTCAGTAGTTGAGGATCCCGGGTGAAGTGCGCTTCCATCATCGGCCTTATCATCACATAACATCAAGTGAGATCAAGGCACTGTGCTTACCCGTTAATATAAAAAAATAAAATAACAGAAAACAAATTTATCTACAAAATATTGATAAAACAACAAATCAACCTTTTCACCGCCCAACTATCCTGCACGCGATGTCCCGCTGTACGCCAACGTATAAATGTATTCTAATAAAGTAGGTACAAAGAAGAACTTCTATAGAAGTGCTGGCGTGGACGGCACGAAAATCTCGAACTTCTATAGAAGTTGTTGGCGGTAAAAAGGTTAAAGTCAAAAAAAATACTATAAAATTTATATAATTTTTGAGGTTGACAAGCACAGTAACCATTATTAATGAGCTAATAATGTTTACTTTTTAATGTTCGGTTTTCATGGTGTCGTTTTTTTAAAAGGTTATTTTAGCTTAGTACTGATATTAAAGGAAACTGTTTATTAACCTAACAAAGTAATAACACTATCGTTTAATTGAATAATATTTATTTCTTAGTAAGTACAAAATTTTGTATTCAAAGCTAATGTTCGAAGTGACGTCCTTGTTGTGTGATACAATGACGAGCTCTATTTACAGTTTCTAAATGAACTTTCCTTTATCATATCATACGTACTAGACCACTTAAAATAAGGAAACTAAAACCTTTCTACTGATCTCATACTAAATGTATGGGAGTGTTTAATGTCAAAATTTTGGATACTTCTCGTTTGATTTTTAAAAAGTTATTGTGTCATTTTACTCATTATGTAACGTACTTTCGATATCAGTTTAAAGTTTTTTGATATCTGTAATAGTTACGGACTATTCTCATGGTCACACTTAACATCTTTTCTTCTAAACTCACATCTTTCATTAAAACAATTAAGGATATCCTCTACCCCAAACCCGTCAGTCTGGACTCAACCTCTGTGTTGACTTCAGACTATCAGCTCCAACCAAATAGTTTCAGGTCGAATCTTTCTCCCAACCAACCATGTTGAATGTGCGCACTTGCACAACCCATGGTTATTTGCAGATGTGCACATTTAGCATGTAAAACCTACAATTTGTACTAATTAACTTTAAATTATGTTAACGTCCAGCTCTTTTTGTATTTAGTTTTTAGATGTACACATATTTTTGAATTACGATCTAGATTACAACCACTATTTTAATTGTATAACTTTGTAACAATTGTAATTTGTCTTGTGTATGTAAATAAATAAATAAATAAATAAATAACGATTACACCCTGTATAAAAATCAATTGCTGTTCGTTTGTCTCGCTAAAACTCGAGATGGCTGGACCGATCGACCGATTTTGATTTTTGAAATATTTGTGGAAGTTCAGAGAAAGTTTACACGGTGAGAAACATAAATATTATGTAACGGAAAATACTAAAAACGACAATTTAATTTTCCAATACAAAATGGTCCACGATTTGTTTGTTTTGTTGTCATAGAAACTGTCGAAGTGGTACGAAGTCCGGCCGGGTCAGCTAGTTTTGAATATAAAATGATACATTTTAATACCTAACACATGTTTTTGAACAATTGAATACAGAACACATGCTTCCTAGCTGTTCATTAAAATTTCAATGAAATTGTGCATTATTTTTGTCGACGAAAACTGGTATTGAAATCTGGGTTACTGTGTCAAGCACTGGTGCCACTACCCTTTTCCTATCCCTGACCCTGACGCTTAAGTTGTCTTCAGTATTATAAATTATTCATTAAAAAAAAAACAAAAAAAAGTTGTGGACCAAGAATGCTTTCTTGTGGTATCCTTGGGTCATCTATCATTTTCGATTAAGATTGCATTTCTTCAAAGTTTTTGCTAGTTTTGTTCAATATTTATAATAATCAATCAACATCATTAGCATAAACTAGTCCAATGCTGAACATATACCTCTCGAAGTACAATAATCAATCATTCACTGAAAGTTCCCTTTTAGAAATTTTGCAATATCACTAAAAAGTTGCAATAGTTTTAAAGTTATACCACGTTCTTTGTCCACAGAACCTTAGCCATGTCGTGCGAGGGTTTCACAGCGGAGGAAGTGGACGCCATGCCGGACCGGATCGCGGAGACGTTTGCCGGCAAGCAGCTGCTCGTCACAGGAGGTACCGGGTTCATGGGGAAGGTGTTGTTGGAGAAACTACTGAGGTGAGCATACTACAAATGGTTCAGAGTTAATTAACGGAATCAGGCGTTACTTTGCGGAAATCCATGGCACACATAAATGCAACAGAAATAATATGTAGTGTTGATTCCGCTAAGTCACTCGTTCATCACGCTTGGGTGCAGAACGTAAGCACCGCCCATAACAGCCTTTATTATGTTCCATAATTTTTAATTGAGAAGCTCGATGACGCAGTGCTGATGTAAGGTAACTTTTGCAAAGGCCGGTCATCGTATGTGTGACCAAAAATTTATCATTTCGAGCTCCTCCGTGCTTTAGAAGGCCGTTAAAGCCGTTGGTCCCGTTTGCATTAGCAGTCGTTAACAACCACCAATCCGCACTGGGCCCGCGTGGTGGCGTATAGCCCGTTCTTCCTATCCATCCATAAGGAAGGCTTGTGTCCCAGCAGTGGGGAATTAAAATGAGCTGATGATGAAGACCTCGACGATGCTTAACCGTTCAACAGCTCCTTAGGATAGCTCGTGGAAGAGTACCTACTGTCAGCTGTGCTTGTTTTGGTGTGCATGTTAGCTTGCATTCATTGATCCCTCTGCATGTGTATATTTTTGTGGCCGGGAAGGCGGTGCTTGCGTACTGTGCTTGATGAACAAGTGATTTAGCGAAATTAACACTACATATTATTTCAATGGTCTTTGTGTGATTCGTAGCTTTAGCTAACATCATTATTAGCTTAGGTTTATGATGTTTCAACTTGTTTGTATTAATGCATGTGTGTATGTATGTATTGAATTTTGTGTATGGGTTACTGAAACATAAAAAAGCTCTTAAGTTGGCGACATCACCATGACCTTTAAAAATCCGACTGCTGGGATTTGTGACCGATGTAACATAATATCTTGAGATTTTTCGCACATTTTTTAAATCAAATTCTTACGAGTAATCACTAAGCCATCATCATACAGTGATGTTAAGTGTTGATAAGGCCGAAGGTGGAAGCGCACTTCACCCGGAATCCTCAACTACTGAGGCACTGACTGTTGGCACTGGATATCTTTAACTGTCGTAACACAATAATTAAAGATAGGCTAAAAGAAAAATGTTTTTATAGTATCCAAGAATACCTAGATTATAAGTAGATGTTAAATATAATATTTATATTTCGTTTTAATAAATATATATATTTCGTTATTTGTTATAAAGTCAAGAGTCAAGACTGTCTTGACTGAAATAACCAGATATTTGAGTATACGCTTGAGAAAGTAGGATTAAGAGGTACTTTTTGTTAGCAATAAGACCTGCATACTGTTACCTTTTTCTTTACACAATAAAGTACATACTTACTTACTAACGCATCAATATCTAGCCTTCTAACATGAATAAAAGTACTATGGTTTATAATGGGTAGATATGCAATGGCCCAATGATTTTACCACAAAAACCGAGACCTTCCGAAGCTCGAAATAGCTAGGGATTTATTAATTTAGTCGTCATATTAATTTAGTCATAATTTTTAACCGACTCTGTGACCTAGTGGTTAAGACCACCCGTTCAGACCCAGAGGTCCCGGGTTCAATTCCCAGCGGGGGGTACATGTTTGTGTACTCGGTTTGGTTGGGTGTAGGGCTTGTTAGTCCGCCTGACTAGCTACCACCAATTTATCTAAATATATCGCCATGACATCAATGTTTGTAGCGTTGTTGTTCCGGCAGCTAGAGATAAGATAGCCAGTGCCTCAGTAGTTGAGAATCCCGGGTGAAGTTCACTTCCATCATTGGCCTTATCATCACTTAACATCAAGATCAAGGCACTGTGATCACCCATAAAATATTAAACTAAAAAAAACGAATGAGCCTTACAGTAGTCGCATATGATGTGTAACATTTGACATTTCACCTTAGTAATAAGCACAATGACTTATATTTTTTTACAAATCATCAAGAGAATGCAGTAAATACTCATTAGAAGACATTTGACATATCAAAATGACCTTTGATAGTCAAAATTGCCGCGCACTTGCGCGCTTCCCCGACTTTTTGTTACACACTTGTTACACTATAACACATTTCACGAAATCACTCCCACAAGCTTCCCCGACTTCCTGTTACACACTTGTTACACTGTTACACATACTTCCGTCCCATTTCACGAAATCACTCCCACAAATGCTAAAAAGCGAGCGGAAATGTTACACATAAAAAAAATCATCACCGAAATTGACATCATCAATATTATCACCATAATTAGCCAGTATCAGTCTACTGCTGTATGTATCCTTTCCCAATGCATGTTACTGAGCCCGATCTTCGGCTTTTCTCTTCTAACCACTGCAAGTCACTTATATTTTCTTATTCTTAAATCTAACTATATTTTCCTCTTTCAGGAAGAGTCCAGACATCGGCCAGATATATCTTCTGGTGCGGTCAAAGAAAGGGAAGAACCCCAAACAGAGACTGGAAGAGATCTTCAATGGCGAGGTAAGACGTTATTATTATCATTATTTTTATAGAAACCATATTTTTTATAGAAGTGGTATAAGAATTTGCTTGGGATAGAGAAGAATGAAAAAAGCTACACCGATAAGCAGGGCTTTGAAAACCGGTAAAAAAAATACCGGTTTGCTTGGTATCGTAACCTGGGTGGCATTTTTACCGGTAAATTGATGAACCGTTCTACGCGAATTGGCTAAAGTAGCGATACTTCTCTAGATAACGTTACACACATTACCGGTAACAATTTACCTTCCTTTATACTTACCAGTACCTATAGTGGTATATAGGTAACGGTATCAAGCCCTGCCAATAAGAGCGTGATTCTTAAGTTAAAGAAAAAATATATATTTGTAAGTTAGGTTTAAGTAAGTAAGATCTCCTTCTAAACTACCGACGGAATTCAAATCCTTTAAGGACAAATTGCAAGTTGAAAACTTAGTGCAGACGTGTAGTTACTACATGCATTGCAAAATTCAATGTATAAAACGCATAAAACTGTGAGATACGATCGCGCTTTATGATCCAAAGACCTAAGACGCAATCAGTCATAAGAAAATTTATATGTTACTTTATGTCGAAATATGACCACAGTTAACAAAATGTTTTGTACATTTTGTTTAAAGAATGTAATGTAAAACGTATTTTAAATACAGTTTTTATTTCTCCATAATAAACTTGAATTACAAAATATTTCAGTTCTCAAGATCTTTATATTAAATCATTCAGCACTATTGCAGCGCTTCCTTTCATTTTAGACAATTTTGTAATTTAAAATCTTGTGGCATGTCTATATCTATACATATAGCTCTGTGTTCACCGACTAGGCTTAGTCATAAAATTGTGATGTCACAACGAGCTGGAAGTTGGCATAATTATGTATGTGACGTAAACCGGCTCCGTTTAAGATTCTTCTGGTGATATGTGTACTAGTTTTAGTACCATTTTTAGTACAGTTCTTACAAAATATGGGGTAGTCAACAAAATCATGAAGTTTGCCCGGACCGGATACCGAGATCACAATGTATAATCACCATAGATCGGGTTAGGTAGAGTTTTTTGACATACCTTTGCAATGTTAGCATATCATGGATAATCTTAAGCAAACTTAGTTTTTTCCAAAATTTGGATAAAACAAAGTATAAGATTTTTGAAAATAATCTCCAGTAACGATCACCTAAATCACACCTTGATAGTCTGACGTGCAAAAGAGTTAACTTTTTTACCGCCAACAACTTCTATAGTAGTTCGAAATTTTCGTGCCGTCCACGCCAGCACTCCTATAGAAGTTCTTCTTTGTACCTACTTTATTAAAATACATTTATACGTTGGCGTACAGCGGGACATCGCGTGCAGGATAGTTGGGCGGTGAAAAGGTTAAAAGTGTATTTTCTCTTATTATTTTATCGGGTTATCCATACTATTGATAAAGTTATGACGCAATTCACAGAAAAAACTCTACATATTCCGATCTATGATAATCACTGAGTCATAAGCGGGGTGCCTAATGTAAGTTTTTATTTACTATCCGTATTCATTCATTGAATATTATAGAGACATTTGGAAGGTTGCTGATATTTACTGCTCAGAGTATCCTTTAGTAAGTGTCAGCAGAAAAATATTATGTTTATTAAACCGTGTCAAGAACAATGAAATGTAAAAATGCTGTGTACTTTATTGTTACTTTTAAATAAATTCTTATCTTATCTTATTCTATTACGACGAATTTGACGAAAATTAGTTATGGCATTAAAGCACCTGGATCACTGAGCCATAGACCCTTTTGACTCTAATCTATACTCTGCTTTGTTGTTACCCCTTCTGTATACTGTGTTTTTGTTAGAGGCAAATAAAGTTATTTATTATTTTTAGTGTTATTAGTATTATTTGAGATACTAAGATAATTAATTTTAACAAAAAAAATACAAATATTTATAAAATACAGTGAAAAAATGAAACGCTTAGCAGACCCAGCCAGGAATCGAACTTGGTAGGTGTTTAATTTTTTCACTGTATTTTATAAATATTTAATTTAGCTTCAGTGCAGCAACTAATTGCTCTTGGAAATAAAAAGTAAATAAATTACACTTTACTTATTTAGATCTTTCGTTAATGTTAATTTTAGAGAGAAAAGAGCTGGACACTTGCTGAGTTTCTTGCCGGTTCTTCTCAGTACAAGATCTCCCGCCCAGAGTAGATAGACTTACGAACCGATGGCATAATGACGTTCATAAGAGCTATTTGTAGCCTAAACTGAATAAATGATTTTGAATTTTGAATTGTGAATGTCAAAACTATTTCAATGTCGGCTTAGTTTCGTTTCGGCACCTTCTATGGAAAGTTTTTAATCGTTTAACACTTATCAGTTGATCTCCTGTACCAATGCTACAAACATTAGTGTTAAGGCGACATATTTAGATAGTTCCTCTAGTGCTGAGTATTCCGGGTGAAGTGCGCTTCCTTCCTTACTATCACCTAACATCAGTTGAGATGAAGACCACTCTCTGCTTACCTACTCAAAAGAATTAAAAAAGGAGTAAATGTTGAGATGGTCGAGGATAATGATTGAAGAAAACATATTACGCCGACCCCCGATAACATTCTAAACTAGGCAGGCAGGCATGGTCGGCCAAAATAGTTCACATTAATTTTATATTACCTATAAATCTAAATGTCTAGAACCTTCAAAAGCGGTATTAAACGCTCGTTTTATCTAAGTGAAAGTAACAGTTTCGCAAAACGTTGTAATTCCGAGCTAGGTAAGACCGGTGCAATATTAGCCAACCATCTTGCTATAGATCTAGGGATTGCACTGTTTGGGTGCACGGAATGTCTGCAAGAAACGTTCGCGATGCAAGCGCATCTGGGTCTTCAATTATGTACTAGTTTTCCGATGAGAGCTTGAAAACGGTACCTACGCGACTTTGGTATAGTCGACCATGAAATTGCTTTATCACTTTTGACAAAAACTTCCATTACAATAAAATTTCGTTAAGGCTCATTGTCAGTGATGACAACGTATCTGTCACTTGGTCTTTTAAACAAAAATAGAACTTGTTGTTTTGTTACATGCAAACAAAATTCACTTCTAAAGCAATTTCATTGTCGACTATACCACGGAGCCACTATGACGTTTGTGGCGATGACAGGAAATAGGTATTAAGTACAAATATTTTGCAACCTAATTTAATCTTTATGTTTATTATTTAAGGGTCAGAGTAAACTGAAGTTGTTGATGCTATCCAATGTTTCTTCAAATTTTGTTATTCGAAATTTAAATGTCTATGTTTAAGCAAACAGGACTTTCGCGATGCATTTTTGTTCCTACCTACCTACCTACTAGTTTTCTAGTGCCAGTTTTGTTCAACATTTGAGTAGTTTTAAGCGCTGTCAACCATGAAACAGCGCTCTCTGTCGATCTCCATACAAGCAAAAGGGATGCAAATAGTTAGCATTCCAATGAATTCAAGAAAGGGAATTCGAAAAACCAAATTATAAAAAATAAAAAAAATCCGACTGCTAAAACAACTATATCAAAAATAACTGCAACGAGAAAAAACTGAAAAGAAAAAAAAAAGCTCTAAGATCCCAGAATTCAATTTGAGCAATGTTGAGTGCAACGTGAAGTATTTCTAAATACATTGAATATTAATAGTTGTTGCACACAACCAGCAACCAAAGAGAGTGCAGATTTAATTGAGCTAGCCACGGCCGCTTGGTTGAGTGTATGTACATACATACACTCGAAAAACATAACCCTCCTTCTGACACAGTCGGGTAAAAATACATTAAATTAAATACATAAACATTGTTTCATACATTTTTCAAAAATTTCAAATAGGGAAGAAGAGCGGCCGATATCTGTCAATGCCAATCCAAACTCACATTCTATCTTTTTAATTTTTCATTGCTTAGGATACAATCCGTGCAGCCTTGCATATTGCAGCATATTGACTGTAGTTATATAGAAAATACCGACTTACACTATCGAAACTTAATTTTGAAATCTATAGTAAACATCATCTACTTTTACTGTACGTCGTTGAAATTAAGTTTACTTACTCGTAATACATATAAGAAAAACGCAATTGTTATATACTTTAAAATCCTACTAATATTATAAACGCGAAAGTTTGTAAGTATGGATGGATGTTTGTTACTCTTTCACGTAAAAACTACTGAATGGATTTAAATGAAATTTGGCCTACAGATAGTTTATAACCTTAACACATAGGATAGTTTTTATCCCGATATTCCCACGGGAACGGGTACCACGCGGGTGAAACCGCGAGCGGCCGCTGGCCGCTAATACTAAATATCGCATATTTACTAAAGTAAACAGCTTTTTATAAAAAATACGGTCGAATTTCGACCACTGGATGACCAATAGTATACAACGAGTAACAGAAAGGTGTAGTCAAAATGAAAGTGTATACGATCTAGGTCTTCTATGTAGAGTTACTTAGACATAGTTATTAAGTAACTTTAATTTGTTATGCAATTTTTAATTAAATACTTGAGTTGTGACGTCACTATCAAAATAAACAACTACATTTATATTGCTTGCTTATGCGAGCCTGACGCGCATGACTTCACTAATTTATGTGTTTAATTTACAATGACATGACGAACTAAAGTTAATAATTATGTCTCAGTAACAACACATACAAGACCTAGATCGGATACACTTTGGATCTTTTCATTTTGACCACACCTTTCAGTTAAACGTTGTAGATAGATCTAGAAACAATGGCTAAAGTTACACAATGCTTTAAACAAACGGGTCCGTGGCTTACGCCCCCAGTGGTGGACGCACCCGTGGTCGACGCCCCCGATTCTAATAATTTTATGAATCATTTTTTTTGTGCTTCTGCACTTAGTACAGTTAATGTCAAAAGTGTACCTTAACCTAAACAAAATATCAAATATATTATGTGTAGTTATTATAAACTAGTTTCAAATATTTTGCCGATATCGAATGATATGATGCCGATATCAATTCGATCTTGGAAGATCGTATCATAATTTTATAAAAATAATAAAAAGATAGTGACATTGCATGTAAAGTTGCATTTATATTATTTTATATTTGTTTAATTTTTAATACTTAAGTATTTTGAAATATTATTGTTGCAAAGTTTAAAAGAAGTTGTATACTTATTCCATAGTTATTGTACTAAGACTGATTATTTTAATTACTATACTTTTGTGATAAATAATTATAATTAAGTGAAATTATTCTCATTACTTTAAGTTTTTACAGTTGATTATTTTTAAGTATTATTATTAACATTTTAAATGGAAAAAGTTAGTTACTCTGCAGTTATATGATTCTGAATTGAAGAAAATTTTACATGTAAAGTTAGTAGCTCTACACTACTTTTTAAGACTAATTATTGGAATAAGTAAGTAAAATAATGTTCTTGATATAGGCGATCAAAACTGTGATTTAAATACCAATTTTTACTAAATTACTTATCGTTTTAAATAAATATATGATTCGAAATAATTAATTTTTTTTAAAGCATACATCCCAATTAAAGCATTTCTAATAAGAATCGTTATGATATAATATTATTGCAATCTTATACCTTTTATGCCTGCCAGTACATTTGATTAAAAATTTCTTCAAAGTAAATTAAACTGACTGGGGGCGTCGACTACGGGTGCGTCCACCGCTGGGGGCGTAAGCCACGGACCCAAACACTTGTCTTAATAAGCCATTGTTTAACTTTAAACACTGTTTTGTAGTAAAAGGGTAAGTAAATTTTATTTTAAAAAAGATGGCCTCCGTAGTCGAGTACCTCGCAAGCTGGTTGGTGTTGCCATCTCCGAGGTCCCTTCGATTCCCGGTCGGGTGAATGTAGAAGAACGAACTTTTTCTATTTTTGCTCGCGTCTGGGTGGTTGTGGTGCCGTCGTTGTTTCTGATTTCCTTATAAACGAGTGCTTAAGCTGCTGTCTTTGGAGTCAGAGCAATATGTATTGTTGTCTACTGTCTGTCTGTTTTTAATATTTTGAATTTTGCATTCAGAATGCTATGCTTATACAATATGTAAAAACGCGACTGCTAAAACAACTATATAAAAATCAATTATATACTCGAAATTAAAAATAAAAATTAGACATACATACATACATACATACATACATACATACATACATACATACATACATACATACATACATACATACATACATACATACATACATACATACATACATACATACATACATACATACATACATACATACATACATACATACATACATACATACATACATACATACATACATACATACATACATACATACATACATACATACATACATACATACATACATACATACACTCGAGAAACATCCCCTCCACACCCTCCTTCTGACGCAGTCGAATAAAAAACCGTCTCCGATCCTTTAAGGTGATATTAGGTATCGAGATTCAATTCTATTTAGGTACCTAATCAATTTAAAAAAATAAGTGAAAAAAACCCCGATAAAAATTTTGTTAAATGATAAAACTTACATGTCAATATTTTTGTCGGCACTTCGGTAGGCAGGGCCTTTGGCACCGCCGCCGCCGCCGCCACCGCCTTTGATGGAAAGTGTGGTCACATTTATAATATTAGCTAGATTTTTTGGTAATTTAAGCAATTTCACTACAAAAACTCGCGTTTTAAATTACGATAAGTCTTTTATTTTCATGAATAATATTTGTTTATTTTTTTTTGTAATAATTGTATACCTATGTACCCCTTTGCGATCGGACAGGGTTTTTTTAGCCGACTGCGTCAGAAGGAGGGTTAATTTTTTTCGAGTGTATGTATATATGTATGTATGTATGTATGTATGTATGTATGTATGTATGTATGTATGTATGTATGTATGTATGTATGTATGTATGTATGTATGTATGTATGTATGTATGTATGTATGTATGTATGTATGTATGTATGTATGTATGTATGTATGGATGTATGGATGTATGTATGTATGTATGTCTATTTCTTTGGAACGCCCTACTGCCTAAACGGCATGATGGATTTTATTATAGTTATTGTATAGTTACAAAATAGAACTTTACTAGAAAAAGAAAAATAAATAGAAAACCGAGGCCTCTCGGTAGTTTGGCGATCAGAGCTTTGGACCGGTTATCTAAAGGTCGTGGGTTCGATTCCCTAGCTTCCTAAGGCTGCTTGATTTTTTCTAGTATTTTATCTTGTAATACTTATTCATTTATTTTTTATTAGCGGCCAGCGGCCGCTCGCGGTTTCACCCGCGTGGTACCCGTTCCCGTGGGAATATCGGGATAAAAACTATCCTATGTGTTAAGGTTATAAACTATCTGTAGGCCAAATTTCATTTAAATCCATTCAGTAGTTTTTACGTGAAAGAGTAACAAACATCCATCCATACTTACAAACTTTCGCGTTTATAATATTAGTAGGATTTTAAAGTATATAACAATTGCGTTTTTCTTATATGTATTACGAGTAAGTAAACTTAATTTCAACGACGTACAGTAAAAGTAGATGATGTTTACTATAGATTTCAAAATTAAGTTTCGATAGTGTAAGTCGGTATTTTCTATATAACTACAGTCAAAGTCTGCAGGTACTAGTAGACACTCGAAGGTTTTTTCGATATGCGTTTAAAAAGTTTGGATTTTCATATTGATTTCATATTTTGAAACTTGACCAATCATCAGTTACTTTGACTTATTCGTCAACTGGCATGTGTCAAAGTGGCGAGTACGTGCGAGTTGGCACCTTCCGATTTTAACTATTTTTTTGTCGTCAACTCGCACGTGCGTTTAAAGTACAGTCAAAGAAAAAGGGATTGAAACCAAAAACTATAAATAACTAGCTATTTCCCGTGTTGGCTCTGATTCAGTTAAGTACTCTTTGCTGTTGACTGTACAATAAGAGCTAAAACTAGTATTGCGCACCGGTAGGTATATAAGTAGCATGAATAATTATGTTATTTAAAAAAACCCCTCGCCTCTACTCATAACATCAAGAAAACAATTACATTTTCAACAACACACATTATATAAAATAAACCATTAAGCTAAGCTAAGTTAAGCATTTATGGTATTTAGAACTGCCCCTTTTTTGCCATACTCTGTAACGGAAACATGATACATAAAAACAATGAGTGTTATGTTAGTAATTCTATGTAATACCATAAATGGGGATGTCTGTTTGTCCGTTCTTCTATTATACACGTTTCCTTTGAGTCTAACGGTTAGATCAACCGGCATAAGTTTGGGTTATACTACAGTAAAAGTCAATTAAAATCTTACTTTTGCATGTTAGGTATTATTTTCTGAAAAAGTTAAAAAAAGGTGAAAATTTGGAGAAGTGTTGAAAAATTTCCAATTGGGTCAGGTGCGCTCCAACTTCCGTCAATCGTGGCTCGGTCCAACCCGCCGAAATTAATCAACACTATCTACTCTTAATTTGTAAGCTAAGGGAGCCCTATTCAATGTCGACAACGTCATCGACATCCGATCTTAATTCTATCAAGGATCAGTTAAGAATTAGGCAAGCTATATTTATAATTTTGGAAAACAAGTGTTGGAGAAATTTCAACGAGCGATATTCGAACCCGCACCCCACGACATTTTTTTTCAGTGCTGGATTATCAAAATTGTAATCTGTTTGCAATAAAATTTGCGTAAAATTATATAACAACAAAACAAACAAATCATTCGTCCGCTTAAGAACACCATCCCATGATGGACCCCTATAGCAGCGCCATCTACCGGGTCCAATTGTAAATCTAAACCATTCTCGAATCCACTTGAACACACACAGAAAATTTCATCCAAATCGGTCCAGCCGTTTAGAAGGAGCTCAGTGACATACACACGCACAGAAGATTTATTAAAATAGCATAGAAAACACTTTATTTGTAACATCACACACATAAAAATAGAATAAAAATAAAAATCTGTTAAAAATAACAATATTAATAGAAATTTTATATAATGTGTGCTGCAGAAGCGCAAAAGGGCGATAGCTCATTGGCTGATTTTGCTTATACACAAAAATACATAAGTGTATAAGCAAAGCACTGGTATTCTACTATTACCCAGAAGAGGTATATAAAGAGGTATATACAGGGTGGAAAGGAGTATACCGACAGATTTTAACCGTTGATTCCTGTTGGTGTTACGAGTAAATAATGTTATATCAACATGCGTCCTAAACTGCCTTATTAACTTACTTAATTTCTGGAACAAAAAGAAAATAATTACCGATATTGCTTCCTTGTAAACGAAGCCTTAGTTAAAAGAGTGCCACCATACATTACTATTAATTAATGTTTATCCTGACGTTTCGAACCCTTTGCAGGGTCCGTGGTCACATTGAGACGGAAAATTAATGTATAAAATAAACGCGAGTAGATCCGTAAAAGTGGTTTTATTTCAATGTGTAGTGTTTGCGTAAACTTTAGAAAACAATAACATCAGTTGATTTTTTACTGTTGTACCACAAAATAATGGCTAAAGTCAGACAATGCTTCAAACAGGGGCTGTCACTTTTTGGCTAACACTTTTAGACAAAGGTACAATATTTTAAACACGTATTTAGACATTGTTTCACTTTAAACACTGTTTTTGTTTATTTATTTATTTACTTTTTTTTTGTATGGGTGTATAGGCAGGCATTTGACTACACCTCACATGATGTTAAGTGACGGTGCGGTCGAAGATGGAACATGCCTGCCTAAAAATAGCCTATTAATTGCCTATTTACTATTACAAAAGCAGCTTACAAACTAAAAAGACCAGAATAGAACAGTTTTACAGAGATTTCAATATAAATTTGAAAGCCTTATATCGTACACAACGTTCAATTAATCATTTTACTAAAGAAAAATAATATATATACTATTTTAACTTATTAATTTGCAACGAATAAACTCAAAAACTACTGGACCGATTTAAAAAATTCTTTCACCGTTAGAATGCTGCATTCGCGTTGAGTAACATAGGCTATATAAACCCGTGCGAAGCCGGGGTGGGCCGTTAGTTATGTTATAAAGAGGAAAGCTTTGTATTTTTGTATGTGTGTTTGTAACGAATAAATTCAAATACTACAAGAGCGTTTTAAAAAATTCTTTCACCATTAGAATGCTTAATTAGCGTTGAGTAACATAGGCTATAATAAAAAAGAAATGTCCACCCGTGCGAAGCCGGGGCGGGCCGCTAGTTTAACATAAAGTTCAAAGCCTATTAAGGAATTTTGACAGTTTGTAGTAGTCTGACGTGCTGGCGTGTGTACAATCGCCTCAGCTCACGTGTCTATAAGGGCCAAGGATATGTTTGTGCAAACGGCGCGAAATGCGCCTTTCGTAACCATCTTCACAAAATAAGCAGACTGCAGAAAGTAAACTTCGTACAAACCGTGCTCCAGCAATGTGTGTGCACTGACTGCCAACTCCCAACTGATCCTCTAAAATTTAGAGTCATTTAGAGTCTAAATCATCATCATCATTTATAAAATACAGTGAAAAATTAAACGCCTACCCGACCCAGCCAGGAATATTAGCACTCAAAAAAAAAATGCAGTGACAAAATTCAACGCTTACGTCAGCCTTCCCGGTAGCATAGCGGTCAGTGCAGCCGCCCGGATTGCGGAAGACCCAGGTTCGATTCCTGGTTGGGTCGGGTAGGCGTTTAATTTTTCACGGTATTTTGTAAATTTTACAATTATTAAATTTAGCTTCGGTGCAGCCATTAATTAGCACTTGAAAATAAAAAGTAAAAATTTATCATCAACATCAACAACTACACATTTACAGAATACAATATACATACATGCACACCAGTTTAGGCCCAAGACACCGTACTCGTAGAACAAGGGTTCGACGTGCCGGTTCACACGCACTCTATACCAGGTACAGACATGTACCTGGGCACTTCTCTCCTCCACCACGACTCGGTCAACCCGAGCCGAGGTCCGAGCCTTTAGAGGTGCCCTCGGGTTGTTCCGTTCCTGATCCGATCTGAACCCCTCGGAGAATCTAGTAGGGTACGGGGACACGCACTACTGCGTGAGGCCGTTCTCTCTAAAAAACCTTGACTTGCTAGAAGAACCCTTTAAGTTTATCGCCACCCCCAAAAATGCCCGGTGAAGCTGAAAATGCCGTCTGAGAGGCAATCAGCAGACTCTCTGAAAAAATAAAAAAAACACAGAACCTCAGCTTGGAACAATCCGAGCGCGGCTGTTCCGAGATTGTAAATTTGCAAGCATAGCGAATTCTACAAAAAAAACGACAAGATGTTCCGTCTAAATATCCATCACGGTACAATAACAAACTAATATTACCCAGTTCCAGACTAAAACTGACATCCAATAGTACTTTGCATTTATCAATTAAAATATATAATAAATTACCATCTTCATTCATTAACGAAAATAAATATTCTTAAACCAATTGAAAAAGTTTCTAATAAATAAATGCTATTACAGTTTACATGAATACTTCAATGACACTATACTTTTATTACTTTTATGTCATATTTGTAATTTTTTTTTAATTTTCTTGAAAGTAAAAACTTGCATTCGTTATAGCGCCTCCTCTTTTCTAAATCCTGTTGCGTGCCCGCCAGGATCCATGATGATCTCCTATTTATGTTCACCATCTATTGTTTACATTGTGGAATGCAATAAATAATTGAATTGAATTGAATTGAATTGAATTCCGTGTCCGTGAGAGGTTGTCTATGTGTACGTCGCTCGACCGCGTTTGTGTGAAGTTAACTTCTGCATTCTGTTTATGTTGTGCCATCGGCGAGCGTTGCCACATAAGGCGAAGGTTTTATAGAAAATAGGTGTTCTTTTCAATTCAAAATTCAAAATCATTTATTCAGTTTAGGCTACAAGTAGCTCTTGTGAATGTCACTATGCCATCGGTTCGTAAGTCTATCTACTCTGGGCGGGAGATCTTGTACTGAGAAGAACCGGCAAAAAAATCGGCAAGTGTCCAGCTCTTTTCTTCCTTACAGCGTCGAAAATATTGAAAAATGCCCTATCATAGCAGGACACTTTCCATTACAAATAAACACAAAAAATATGTAGAAGACAACCACAACATGTAAAAAAACAAAATAAAAAATCTAAGTTAACAAATTTACTCGTAATTCGTGCAAAATTATTCCCTAACCATTCCAAAATATCAAAAATGCACAACGTTAATATTCAAGTTTTCACTTCTGCCGGCACCCCGTCGTTTTTTTACCTATACCCATTCAGGACGTCTATTTTTTAGCTGCGGAGAAGAAAGGGCGCAAGAAACTCAACAGCTTTAATTTAATATGTAACGACATTTACAAAATCATATGCCGTTACCATGTTATACAAGTTTAAAAACCTTAACAATATTTTAAATTAGAAATACCTGTTGGAGTGATTGGAGCATTTTAAACCCATGCTGTTTTGTCTTCAATGTAATCAGTATAGATAAACTGTACAGATTCGGGATTCGGTGCAGAAGCGGTACTGAAACGAAAACGCACCGAGCCGGTGAGGAATAAGCCTAAATTCCTTGATATGGTGATTTATAATAAAAATTGTCTATATTAAAAATATTACCTATCTAAATACATACTTTCAATGAGAATGACTAAATCGAGCGAGATTTGAATCTGCACCTCTTTCGTACTGGGTCAAGTGCATTTTTAATTGAACTGGTAATATCGGATGTTGATGACGTAGTTGTTGACATTGAATAAGGCCCCTTTGGTTTACAAAGTAAGTAAGTAAGTAAGTAAGTATTTATTTATTTGCCAAAAAAAAAACATAGACAAAAAGGTCTATGGCTCAGTGTTTGCAGGAGACCCACAAACCCTGTTATTCTGCCATAGCCATAAATTAATACTATAATAAACTTACAATATTTAATCTACATACATTATTCTATGTTTATTTACTTATATTTTTTTTTTTTTTTTTTTATTGTGACACGCCATAATGGCTTCACCCTGCCTGATGAAAAGCAGCCAGTGAAGCCCAAGAAGTGAAAGCGAAAATTGAAATTAGCTAGTGCCAGCGCCTGCTCATGGATCAGCCAGTTGCGACATCTCCCGCGAAACGTTGATAGCGAGAGATTAATCCCTGAACGAACTGGCGGCGGGAGGTCATTCCAAATTTTGGCTGCACTGTGCTTGAAACAGCCTCTAGCACTAACCAATTTCAGTTTGGGGATCAGTAACTGATATCCCCTATATCTTAAGGAATAAAACGATTTGTGTTTCGGGGAAAGCTTTTTGTACAAATAAGTTGGCTTTTTAGTGTGATGAAGGGTATGCAGAAAGTACGCATACTTCAAGGTGGATTGTCTGGACATACAGAGAATGTTCTTATTGATCAAAATTGGTGTAATGTGATGACGTCTGGGGATAGAAAAACAGAACCGGATGCACGCGTTCTGCACTCTCCGCACGGTCTTTGCAGTCTTTTTAAATATACAAGGAGTGTAAACAATATCACAGTATGTAAGGTGTGATAATACCAAACTATTACACAACAAAAGTCGTATATCTTTTTTTATGTATGCCCGAAACTGATATAGTTTTTTGAGTGCCCCGAAACATTTACCAACCTTATTACGGACGTGGTGCTCAAACCTTAAATTTTCGTCAATTAATAACCCGAGATTGCGCACACAACCCTCGTTAGGTACTACAGTGTCGCAGACCCTAATAACCGGGTTGGCATTTTTTATTTTCTGTACCTGATTTTTTGTCCCAAGCGTTATGGTGACACTTTTCTTCGGATTTATAACAAGACTGTGTCTCAATGACCAATCCATAATGGCATCTAAGTCCTTATTAATGTTAGCGACAGCTGCGTGAACTTCACTAACAGAAGGTAGAGTGTGAATATACAGCTGACTGTCATCCGCGTAAAGGTGGAGTTGTGAATGCTCTATGACATTTACGATGCTCGCTGTATAAATTGAAAATAGCGTTGGACCCAGAATTGACCCCTGGACCACGCCTCTATCCAGAGGCAGCTGCGCTGACAACGTCACCTTGCCTTCAATATCTGGGCATTGCACTCTCTGACTACGGCCCTGAAAATAAGACCTAAACCATGCACATGCCTCCATACCGACTCCGCATGATTCCAGCTTTATCAATAATGTTGGTATGTCCACACAGTCGAATGCCCGGCTAAAGTCAAGCAACACCAACAACGTACCCCGACCCGCATCCGATGCCGCCAGAATGTCATCAGTTATGTTCATGAGGGCAGATACCGTGCTATGGTTTTTCCTAAACCCCGACTGAATCGAAGGCAAAATATTATTTGACTCTAAAAATGAATCAAGTTGCAATTTTACACATTTCTCAACTATTTTTGACAAAGCTGGTAGAATATTAATTGGTCGCAAATCCGAGTAACTATTAGGCATGGAACATTTCGGTATTGGAGTAACAATCGCACACTTCCAGGCATCTGGAAAAACTCCCTCTGTCAACGATTTGTTTACAATGGCAAGTATCGCAGGCATGGAGTAAGGAAGAGTTAAATGTAACATTAACATGGATATCCCGTCACCACCCCTAGACGTAGAGGGTGCCGCCGAAGAAACTATCTTATTGATGATTGTCTCATTAACAATTGCTAATCTAAATTTAACATCATTACGCCAATGTGATCCACATTCTTGTGTATCACTTGACATGTTCTGTTTTAGTGGTATGCTGTTTACGAAAAACGAGTTTAGGGCGTCGGGGTCGGCGAGATGACTAGGTACCAAGCCACTTTTACCAGACGCGGTCATGAGGGAGTTGATATGGCGCCACATAACTTTTGGTTTATTTTTATTACTATTTACAAACTGAGTGAAATAAGCTTGCTTTTCAGCGGCCAAGGCACGGTTGTATGAGTTACGAATGTCACGATAACATTGTCGGCTAGAATCTGATTTAATAACTTTAGCTCGGCGACACGCTCTATCCCTCACTGCTCTCATTTGCTTAAGGGTGTCGGTCATCCAAGGCGCAGGAGGCCGTCTGAATGTGCGAGTTTGCACAGGGGCAAAAGTGTCCATCAAATCCAATACAAGGGAGTTAAATGTTCCAACCATATCATTTATATCGGTATAAGCTAAAACTAAATCCCACGGAGTAAATCTTGCAGCATTATTTATAGCATCAGCATTTGTACCTAGTGGCCTAAAAGTGACCTGACGGGGTTTCGATCTACTGTGTTTAATTGGGAATTTAGCGGAAATAAGACCGTGGTCACTAAGGTCGTCATGATGACTCAAATCGATCATTAAAGGCTTAAGATTTGTTCTAGTAAAAATAACATCAATTAGAGTACTAGACGTCGACGTAATACGCGTTGCTTTATCTATAACTTGATGTAAATTGTAACTTTCATTTAATACCCTAAGACAGCTCGGAATGTATGTGCTACCATCACTTGATATGCAATTTATGTTAAGGTCACCCAATAAGAACAAGAAGTCGTATTCTAACAAATATTGTGCAAGTGGGTTTTGAAGACAGTCAATGGCTAGTCCAATACTCACCGATTCCGGACGGTATACAATTCCAAAGGCGGCGTTATAACGTTCAAACTTAACAGCTATCCACATTTGCTCGAGTTCCCCATCAGGTTCCTCCAATCGCTTTACCCGCAAACCAGTTTTCAAGTAAGCACCCACGCCACCACCCCGACCACGACGAGGTTTGTGCACCAATTTATAACCAGGTATCGAATATAGGCTATTATTTGAGTCTGTTTTGAGCCACGTTTCCGTTAAACACAAAATGTCGAAATTACCTAATTGGATACTTTGCACCAACTCATCCCATCCCGTATTTAAAGAGCGAATATTTAGAAGGCCCAGTGTGAAACAATATTCTTTAGATTTACCCATTTTGGAAAACTAAATAAATTCTAGATATAATACACATTAATTTACAAAAATATACTACGTACAACACCAGTTCACTGCAACTTACGCAAGCACTCATAACTTCTTATCAGTATGGGTGGCATACCCTCGCACTTACGGACATACACCAAGCCCCAAACAAACTTAAAGCCCTTGTCTTTACCCACTTTTCTAGTGTCTCTAAATAGTTTTTTACATTTTGGTGACAGATGTTCAGATACATAAACGTTTTCTGTTGCGCCTTCGATTTCCAGATGTCTTGAGTTAAGTTTACCACTCGATGATGTCTTGTTAAATCTGGAGACAGCCCTAAGAAGATCTTCACGTAGCCTCGGCGATGAGAGCGTCACCAGTATGCTACGGGGCCTATCAAAAGTCTGGTCCATCTTAGCGATACGACGGCAACATCTTATATCTGAGTCGGTTACTGATGCGTTAACTGTTTTGCAAATATTTTTAAATATTTGCAACAGGTTCTCACTCTTAAAGTCCTTAACTCCGTGTATTTCTACGTTATTATCACGTGAAATTTTTTCAATAATTGCTATTCGGCCATTAAGCGTATGAATCTCTTTTTGTAAGTCTGAAGATTTATTTTGGAGCTCCTTTATTACCTTTTCTTTGTGTTCCAGTCGTAACTTTAGATCCGACTGTTCAGCTGTTAAGAAGTCGGTGGTACTAGTAAAATCCGTCTTTATTTGATCGATTACCGCATTCAATTTTGCAGTGATATGAACCATAAGGTCCTCTTTAAGCGCTGATCGCAGGTCACAAATAATTGATGATGTAGGAGAGAGCTTACTGTCAAGTAATCTGCTAATCTCTTCGATAGTGGCTGGCAACGGGCCCTCCTTCATATTATTATTAACGCACGAGTCTTTTTTTGTTGACAAAGATGGTTTTGACCGAAGGGTAACGTTGTTGTTGTCGGAAATTTCATACGATTCACCACTGGCGGTCTCTGAGAAAACCGGTTTTATAGGTGTGTTCTGGTTGTTCATTTTTGGTTGCCGATTTTTACAAGCTTGGCATTTCCACGACGCTTTGCGGTCCCTATCTAACAGATAGTAAAATTTTTCGCTGTAGCCCGCACACTCCAGATCATATTTCGATTGACATAAAGAGCAGCACATAAACTGCTTGTTTATTATCTTATTGTTGCAGCCAGCACAATACATTTTAGATGTAGACGACATTTCTTAAATCTTATGCCAATGGCATTTAGATGGCCCCAAAGCGAGACGGTGCATGCGCAAGCGCATCGATGGTATAGACCCTAGTTGCCGTAGTAGGTCGTAGCAAATCGTAGCTCCGTAGATATGACGTAGCAATGCGCAGGCCGCAGGTACCGATAGACAATTTCGTCCGCGCCGAGCCTAGTGACCGTGGTCGAGTGGTTAAGAGCCCGCCACTTACACCAGAGGTCCGGCGATCAAATCCAGCCGCGCCGCCAAAAAACTTGCCTTCCCTTACAATGCTGGGGGCTTCGGTCGAGGTCGCTGACTTCGGCTAGGGCAAAGTCCGGGGCTCCAGCACAATTTATCACTCCAAATAAATAATTCAAAAAATCGCGCAACACGACTGCTTGCTCAGAGAAACGCACGCCCTCAAAGAGTAAGAGTAAGAGTGGAATAAAACACGGCAGAGTTACGATACGTTATCTTTTTTTTTCTCTCTCATGTGTATCTTCTGTGTTATATAAAATTGGTGCTTGTGGTCAATAAATATTTGTTTGTGTTTTTCTGTTTCTGATAGCGTAATTGGTAGTGCACCTGACCCAGTATGTCGGAAGGTACGGGTCCAAACGCCGATCTTCGAAACCCAACAGTTTTCAAATTTTAATTAGATCGCAACTGACAATGCTAACTTTTCTGAATTATAATCTGTATTGTTTAGATTGATGTTATACTGTATGTATGTATGTATGTATGTATGTATGTATGTATGTATGTATGTATGTATGTATGTATGTATGTATGTATGTATGTATGTATGTATGTATGTATGTATGTATGTATGTATGTATGTATGTATGTATGTATGTATGTATGTATGTATGTATGTATGTATGTATGTATGTATGTACGTATGTATGTATGTATGTATGTATGTATGTATGTATGTGTATGTATGTACTGATTTGTATGAAGAGTCGTCTGAGTCGCTCCAGAAAATTTGCGCACTGGTAAAAAAAATATCCTGTTTATGGCATATGGTTGAACCTAGTTGAACATTTATTGAAGAAAATTGACAGTTTTAGATAGGTTGACGTGTTGGCGTCTGTGTAAACAATATGGCCGCCTGTCATTATAATGACGACATAGTAAAGAAAAACTGTATTATCAACGGCATCCGTTTAAGAAATATCGTGGAGTGTATCGTTGTAATGCGTTCACGCTTGTTGAAATCCAGTGTAAGGCAATGTATGTTTTTATAAGGCTGTTTGGCAATAGCTATTAGATTTACTTGAAAAAGACTATAATTGGTGTGCTATTTAACAGATTATTAAGGCGCTATCAACTGTGAAATGCGCTTCACTTACGCATGATTTTTTTGTATTTTTTTTATTTAGACAACAATTAAAATTTAATTTAACATCGTTCTGATCCCAAGGTAAGTAGCTAAAGCACTCGTTTCATGAAAATCAGAAACAACAACGGTACCACAACCACCCAGACCCGACACAATATCGAAAAGTTCGTTTTCGACAATGACCCGACCGGGAATCGAACCCGGAATCTCAGAGTTAGCGCCGCCCAAAGTCTGGCGTGCAAGCCACTCGGCTACGGAGGTCGTCGTCGGAGATTTATACTAAAAGTATGCAACATACAACGCCAAGGAAAACATTGTTATAGTAGACAATATTTGCAACAATGAATGCAGAAATATACATTTACAAGATATAATAAAAATCCTAATTCAACTTTCATCATTATTATCATCAGCTCATTTTATGTCTCCACTGCTGGGGCACGAGTCTTCCCTACAGATGGATAGGGAGAACGGACTATAATACGGTTGTTAACAACTGCTAATGCAGCCGGGACCAACGGCTTAACGTGCCTTCCAAAGCACGGACGAGCTCGAAATCGTCACCCATCCGATGACCGGCCTTTGCGAAAGTTGCTAAACTTCAGCAATCACAGACCGGGCGCGTTAACCACCAATGTAGGTATATTTCTTTTGTCAAAAAGAATATTTACAAAGTATTTTCCAACGTCAAATCTAAGCTTCGTAAACCCCCTATGGAGACCTTGTACCAAGGAGAAGCCGCGAGAACCTTGGCAAGGGCAATTTTTTTCTCAGGTTCGTGTGCTCGTAAGCTTACACAGCTGTATATGCACATTTTGTGGGTCAGTAATATAGAAATTATCTTGATACAGTAACTAATAGTACTATTTGTCCATTCCAGCTGTTCGAGAAACTTCGTGACATGAGGGGTGGGGTTGAGCCTCTTTTGGAGAAGGTATCCATCATCAGCGGTGACGTCAGCATGTCGGATCTTGGCATCAGCAAGGAGGATAGGCAGAAGGTCATTGATGACATCAACATCATCATCCATGCTGCGGCTACCATCAGGTATACTCTTACAATGTCGTCTTACTCTTGTGTACTTGTTTTTTTTATTGCTAACGGGTTCGCACTTTGCCATCATCGCAGCTGATGTTAAGTGATTATAAGGCCTAGGGTGCAAGTGCACTTCACCCGATATCCTCATCTACTGAGGCTCATCTACTTGTGCTCTTCGTACAACAAGAAGTGATTGCACTTGACGCAGAGATGGGTCGTACTAGGTAAAGGACAATGATAAGAAACGTCCCCACCATCCAACAGATTTGAAACAAGAGTCATTTGAAACATCTGTTGGAATAGAGATCTTTTTACTATGGCGACATATTTCAAATACGTTGGGTTTGGTAGGTGGGAGGTTAGGTAAGATTAAGTTAGGTTAGGATAGGAGGACGGGGAGACGGCGACGTGGGTTCACCCAACTCCTTCCCCCCTAAGCGAGCTGGTCGTGTGGTTGGACATGAATAGTCCCCACCCGCGTATAGGCACGCAAGCCTGGCTCTGGGGTCGGCACCGTTGTACCGGTTCATACAAAATCCTTCATAGTCCTTTGATACTAGGTGCACCCTAGTATTATCTAATCGAGTACCAGGGCTTCCAATAGAGATGGGTCGTACTAGGTAAATTTGATACTAGGTGCACCTGTTCCTAGTGTTATCTATCTAACACTCGATCCAGATACCTATTCTACCTAGTCCACTTAGTTGACTCTGGTAACGTCTCTGAATAATAAGGAATGCAATACGTAAATATAGAGGGACATAAGACACTGGTTTTATGAATACAAATATGTCGAAATAACATCAATGTTTGTGACTTTGTTGTGGTCCGAAAGTTAAAGATAAGATAGACTGTTCCTCAGTAGCTGAGGGTTATGGGTAAAGTGCTTTTTCACCTTTGGCCTTGGAATAACAAAAGCTTGCATCGGGACAGTGTGCTAATTAAAGCCCGAGTTCCCACATTCTATTGCCCATGTAGAAAAGTAAGCCAAGTAGTAGGTCATCCATATAATCTAATGATGATGATGATACAACATTTCAAATAAAAATCTAGAATGCAAATAAAAACATAAAAAATCAAACTGATTACTCACTAATGACTTGATATTTTCACTTTACAGATTTGACGAAGAAATGAAGAAAGCTGTCCTCCTGAACGTACGAGGAGTCAAACTGATGGTGGAGCTTGCTAAGCAATGCAAGAACCTTAAGGTTAGTTTTAACATCATCATTACCACCAGCTCATTTTAGGTCCCCAGTTCCCCACTGCTGGGGCACCACATGGATACAGGCCATAAACCACGGATGCGACACCATGAGTATCACGCGCCTTGTCAACTAAAAAACCATTAGTTCTTTTCCTTCTACATCTTGTAATTTTACTGGTTCTAGTACTGTTTCAATTGGTACACAGCATTATGATATTCGGCAGCTGAAATAAGTAAAGTGGTGTTTGCCATCGAGTCGGATTCTAGGTAGAATCCAACCAAATGAAAAAGCCAAAGAGGTCAGTAAATAATGCTTTTTAATGTCCACAGCTCTTCGTTCACATCTCGACAGCGTACTGCCACCTGCACGAGAAGCTTCTGGAAGAGAAGGCGTACCCTCCCCCAGCAGACCCTCACCAGATCATCCAGGCCATGGAGTGGATGGACGACGATACCATCGCGACTCTCACACCCAAGTAAGCTACACCACTTCGTTCGAGCTCAAGCCATCAAAATTGTAATTAATTGTTGTGGTTCTTTAAACTGTTAAACACTCACCCGATCTTAAGTGATGATAAGGCCAAAGGTGAAAGCGCACTTCACCCGGGAACCTGAACTACTGAGGCACTGGCTATCTGATAAGGTAGCAGTGCCAGTGTGTGTTGTAGCATTGTTGTGTTCTGACAGTTAGAGATATCTAACTGTCAGAACACAACAATGCTACAAACATGATGTTATAGCGCCATTTGGTGTAGCTGGCACATATGATGGTAGCTGGTCAGGCGGACCTAAGACAAGCTCTACCAAACCCGGGATTTCTAGGTCTTATACTGGTGGTCTTAACCACTAGAGACAGTAGAAGAATAAAAGAAGTACTTTTCACGACACAAAGCTTTTGGCCTTCATGTTACCCGAGTGTATATTTCAAGTTTAATTTACTATTCGATCAAGTACACGAAAACCAGAATTTGTTTGACCTAAATTTGAACTCTACTCTTCTTGCGGTCTTTTCCAGACTCCTCAACAAGCTGCCCAACTCGTACGCGTTCACCAAGTCGCTAGGAGAGGCATTGGTGGTGGAAGCCATGGAGCACATTCCTGCTGTCGTCCTCAGACCTTCCATTGGTAAGTAAAGGCTTCCACAATGAAAAGACTAGAAGAAGAGACATAAAAGGATGAACTTCCTCCATTCTCCCTGGTCAGTCGTAATTTCAATAAGCATCGGTGGCGAAATGCTTGAGTTCATCATCATCATCAGCCTATATCTGTATTTACTGGACTGGACAAGGCTTCTCCTTCTCCACTGAGCACTAACCGCGGCTACTGTCACCCAGCTTTTGCCGGCCACCTTGCGGAATCGTCGCTCCACCTAGTCTGAGGGTAGGTTGTTAAATGAGAGATATCGTGGTTCAATTCCTGGCCCGTTAGGCTACTGACGTGAAACCATGCCTAGCACAAGTGTATTAGCTTTCTAGGTGGGTTAACAGGACTAGGTGGAATGGGGACTTGACTTAAAACTAAGGGTCTTCTCAATTAGAGGCTGCCACGGTATGTAGAACATATATTTAAGGTAGTGGCAGTAACCAGTGATCGTCACTTTTTTTATTCCTTAAGGCTTAATCTCACCTGATGTTAAGTGATGATAAGGCCAGGTGGAGGGAAGAAGTTTTTTGCAGTGCATCCGGGATGTTTGCGGAGTATCAAACTGATGGCTTTGAAGCCATCATTCGCAAAAAAACTGCCTCCCTGATCAGCAGATTAAGGAACAGTTCCAACAGCATCCTAAAGACATTAGCGGATCGCTTCACATCACCGCTCTGGTGGTCTTTTGTGCGAAGAGTGACAATCACAGGGACTTACCCTTTCTCGTGATGGTCATTCTCAGCACAATTTAAATGACCTACCTACCTCTATAATATAAAACTAACAATATTTTTTTTAAGTCTTACTAACCCATATGGATGAGAAATCGGAATTAAACAATATTTAATTTAATTTTTAATTTAACTTTACCTGGAATCCTCAACTAATGAGGCACTGGCTATCTTGTCTCTAGCTGCTACACAATAATGCTATTAAATTTGATTTTATGGCATGACTTAAGACTTTTTACTTCTAATCATTTTTTTTAAGTTAAACGGTTTTATTGAAAATTGTACTAAAAGCTAGAAAATAGTTCGGTAGGTCCTTGGTATATGTACAGGTAAAAAATAAAATCGTTGGGCGCACGTAACCTGCGTAAATATGTAATAGCATTTTTTATTATAATATAGCGGTTGACTTGATAGAAATTTCACACGCCCAACGATTTTATTTTTTACCTGTACATGTACTAGGACCGAACCGACCGCCCGTTACCGAATTATTTTTTCGCTTTTTGTACAATTTTCAATAAAACCGTGAACGGGTTTTAAAGGTAAATTTTTCAAGGTAAACCTTTAAAATTTTTTTTACTCATTTTATTATTTTCAAGTTTTTAGTTTTTAATTTTAATTTTATTTTCATAAAGAACTATTTTACTAATCAAGTCCTTTTTTTTGATACCCATATTGAGGAAGTAGTGATGTGTGAGATGTTTGTACACACCCTCATACCATTCAGCCCTCGGAACATGCTCACCTTGGCATTGGGTCATCCATCTAATCCATCTAATCAAAGACAGAACCCACATTCATGACAAACGGAACGAACGAAATTATTTTCCCGAGTTCCTATGGCCATCTTTCAGCTAAATCATCAGACCCTGGTTACCATCTAGCACCCTTTCGTGCAACTCGTCAAGACGAATCATACGAGCCCAAACTCGATGGGGCTGTGTCGTTTAATTACCGCGTTCCTATGGCCATCTTCCAGCTCCATCATCAGACCCTGGTTACCATCTAGCATCAAAGTACTCGTCAAGACGGATCAAACGAGTCCAAACTCGGGGTGTCGTTTAACTACTGTAGTTAAACGACACAACCCCATCCATGGTGGTCATAGGAACTCTCTTATGGCAACCTTTCGGTTCCATCATCAGATCAGCTCCATGTCATAATAATTTTGCATTGTCATCCGATTTACACATGTATGCAAAATTTCAGCTCAATCCGTCAACAGGAAGGGGGTCAAATTTCAATTACTAGATTTGACCCAAAAAAATAAACAAATAAATAAATTAACAGGGCAAGCTAAATAAAACCGTTTAAAAATATATATCATTTTATTACAGTGATTCCAATTTGGCAAGAGCCCGTCCCTGGCTGGACTGACAACATCAATGGACCAACCGGCCTTCTTATTGGTAAGAGTATTTATTATCAATTATTTTGTTAAGTACGTGGCCTTCATCGTACCTTTTGAAAGGCTGACGGTGGAAGCACACTTCACAGGGTGAAGTGTGCTTGCACCGTCGTCGGCCTCAAACACTAAGGAGCTGGCTACCCTTAGAGGTTATCCTGGCTGGCTTTAAGGCTAACTGTCACACATTTTTTTATTTTTTTTTAATATATTTTACGGGTGAGCACAGTACCTTGATCTCACCTGATGTAAAGTGATGATAAGACCAATGATGGAAGCGCACTTCACCCGGGAACCTCAACTAGTGAGGCACTGGCTATCTTATCTCTAGCTGCCGGAACACAACTATACATTGATGTTATGGCGACATATTTAGATAAGATGGTGGTAGTTAGCCAGGCGGACTAACAAGCCCTACCACCAACCAAACCAAGTACACAAACATGTACCCCCCGCTGGGAATCGAACCCGGGACCTCTGGGTCTAAACGGATGGTCTTAGCCACTAGACCACAGGTAAACACTTTATAGTTATGGCGACATATATGTAGTACTCTCCCTGAGTTCGATTCCCATCTTCAATGCCAAACAAACTCTCGCTTTCCTTAACGTGATGGCATATCAAAAGAGTATGCAACAGTTTGAAAGAGGGCAGGCCAAGGTCAAACGAGATATGACCCTCATCTGTGACCTTGGCACCGCAAGACCACATACATAATTATATTGGCCAATCTTTTTATGCGGTTGTTGCTTAATACCACTCTTGTGGTAGTTATGTTTAACTGCTGAGGCCTTGGAGCTTGATGACGCAGTGACAGTAAATAAAGAGACCCAGAAGGAAAGCTTGGACACATGGACCCTCTCACGGTTGTCTATACAGTGGCGGTAGCCAAGGTACCATTAAGAAAACGATAGCGAAGTTCGAAAAGAATAAAATTTGTATGTTACCACGGTGTTATTTATACTTGGTTGCATGGCCTATGTTTCGGGATTATACACATATAACCAAACACCCTGTATGTGCGTTGCTCGAGCGCAAAATGAGATGAAACAAATGGCACTCGTTGCTGTTGTGTTTCGTCCGGTGAGTGAAAGTACCGGAGGCCCATCTCTCATCCCTCCCCCTCTCAATTCCTACTCCCTCCTCAAGATTCAACTCCTTCCTCAAGGCAGGCAACGCATCTGCGATTACTTTGGTTTTGCGGGTGTCCATGGGCGGCGGTGATTACTTTCCATCAGGTTACCCGTCTGCTCGTTTGCCTCCTTTTAATATTAAAAAAAACCTTCGCAGTCTCCTAATTATGTGGCATTGGTCAACGCGCTCAGTCTGTGATTACTGAAGTTAAGCTATTTTCCCAAAGGCAAAGAAGAAAGAAATTTCAATGTGAAATAAGCAGCGCCCTTGTACTTGTCTATCCTTACTTTGTTCTCTCTTCAATTCGTTTGTGTGTACATAAATTATCACTACTTAGTATAAAACAAAGTCGCTTCCGCTGTCCCTATGTATGTATGTATGTATTCTTAGATCTTTAAAACTACTCAACGGATTTTGATGCGGTTTTTTTTAATAGATAGAGTGATTCAAGAGGAAAGTTTATATGTATAAATACATATATAATATAATAGAAAAACACTGATAATTTTAAAAGTTTCACATTTTTTTGCGCTTACATTGTAAACGCTGGCTGAATCCTACGAGATAGATCAAAATAATGTACTACAGTATTGTACACCTTAAAAAGGTCTACAAAAAAGTCCGCAATGGTATATGTCTATCTCTTAGGGATAGCTCACAATAATCATTTTTTATCCTTTACTTTTTACGAGAAATAATGGCTTATTTACGAAGCTATTTTAAGCAATACAGCATTAATCCCTATCCAATTAAGTACCTTAAATACATTGTGCATTTAATATAGATCAATATGGCCCTTTACAGCATGTAATTTTAATGAATATTTTCGAAGATATTACAGATTTATAATGCAGGGACGTAGCGGTTGCGTGTATCAGCATTGCACCCGTGCGAAGCCGTAGCGGGTCGCTAGTAAATAAATAAAATAAATAAATAAAGGCCAGTCATCAGATGGGTGACCAAATTTACCCTCCGTGCATCATCCCGGCTGTATTAGCAGTCGTTAGCAACCACCGCACCGCACTGGGTAGCGTGGTAGGTTATGGCCCGTTCTTCCTGTCGTGTTTCCACCCATAGGGAAGGCTAGTGTCCCAACAGTGGGGACATAAAATGAGCTAGTGTTAAGATAGAAAATGCAACAGTTTGTAAGAGTGCAGGCCAAGGTCGAACAAGGGACGACCCTCATCTGAGATTAACCTTGACATCGTGAGACCGCATACATAATTGCATTGGCCAATCGTTTTATGCGGTTGCTGTTTATGGCGACGCATTGGAAATTTACGTAGCGGGGATCTTGATTTTTCCCAACAATTACAAAACAATGAAAGTGGTATTTGATGACATGATTTTACATTTAATTGACTTCATTTTTCTAATTGCAGAAACACGATTTGTTAACTTTTATAACAGATAAAAAAAATATCAAAGTAACCTCTTCTAAAACATAAATTTGCATTTTACAGACAAACCTGACCGATTTAAGCATCAAAATTTTCTTAGTAGATTAGTCTTAACACACACTTCATTATGCTAGTTCATTTTTTTTAACTTATTTGCAGTTTTAATTGGAACAAAAAAAACAGTTTAATTGTTTAGCGATGCGTCGCCTTACTCTTGTAGCAGCTTTGAGTACTAAATAGAAGAGTCTCGATTTGACTAGTTTATAACGTGCATAGTGTGTCTCATAGATTTATTTTGACATTTAGCTACGCTATTTGGAAAGAGTTTGGGATCAGACGGCCTTTACAGCGTAACCGGACTTTTTTGGGTGCGGCAAAGGGTTCCAATCGTTTGCCAGGTTCAAATCAGATCGGATGACATTTGATCTTTGAAGAATAAGTCAAAAGAGTTAAAATAACTGAATGTCACCCCACCGAGACACGTTTGGGGTACGCCCATGATTTGTAATAAAACCATAATAAAACATAAAATGTAATAATAATTTTATTATTAGTTTGGAACATACAATCACATTGCTCAAGTACTTAACTATACATACTGTTTTGTAATGCCTGTATATTTAATTCCTAATATGGCTGATAGGGTACCTACCTATTAGAGTACTATTAGTGGTACGGTATGACATTGTGGAAATAGAAACTGTTACCTGATGTAAATTTGATAAATTCGATTTTTTTATTTTGTTTTTTACATGTTGTGGTTGTTTCCTATATTTTTGTGGTTTTTTGTAATGGAAAGTGTCCTGCTTTGATAGGGCATTTTCCAATATTTTTGACGCTGTAAGGGAGAAAAGAGCTGGACACTTGCTGAGTTTCTTGCTGGTTCTACTTAGTACTAGATCTCCCGCCCAGAGTAGACTTACGAACCGATGGCATAGTAACATTCACAAGAGCTACTTGTAGCCTAAACTGAATAAATGATTATTGAATTTGTATACCATGAAGAGAACCCCGGAAAATTATAAAAATGCCCAAAATATTAAGATTGTCTGTTACATTTTAACTGTCTCTGTGGTTTAGTGTCTAAGACCACTGGTTTAGACCCAGAGGTCCCGAATTCGATTCCCATTGGGGTGGTACATGTTTGTGTACTCGGTTTGGGCTTGTTTGTCCACCTGGCTAGCTACCACCATCTTATCTAAACATGTCGCCATAACATCAATGTTTGTAGTATATTGTTGTGTTCCGGCAGCTAGAGATAAGATAGCCAGCGCCTCACTAGTTGAGGTTCCCGGGTGAAGTGCGTTTCCATCATTGGCCTTATTGAAGATCCAGTTAATAACTATTTGTAGAATAAATTAACTGGATTTCAAATGTTTTTTGTTGTGTCCGATATTCGATCCGATGTTTCGAAACAGAGAGTACATCTGTGATCATGGCGCATGCACCTGTCTCGAAATCTTGAATGTTAATGACCATGATAGTTTAAAGCTGTTTATTATTTGTTTTTTTTTAATTTTGTAAGTAAATGTTTCCGTGCTTCGGAAGGCACGTAAAGCCGTTGGTCCCGGCAGCATTCAGTCCTTAACAACCACCGCACCGCACTGGGCCAGCGTGGTGGTTTACGGCCCGTTCACTCTGTGGTATCTTCATCCTTAAGGAAGGCTCGTGCCCCAGCAAAGGGGACATAAAATGAAATTATGATGATGATGTGATAATGTAAATGTTCCAGTTAAGAAAAGTTGGTACTACAATTATTTATTCACTAGCGGCCCTTCCCGGCTTCGCACGGGTGGACATTTTTTTAAATATAGCCTATGTTACTCAGCGCTAATGTAGCATAGGTGAAAGAATTTTTTAAATCGGTCTAGTAGTTTTTGAATGTATTCGTTGCAAACATACTTATATACAAAAATACAAAGGTTTCCCCGATCCGATCCGAACTCTTCGGAGAATCTAGTAGGGCACGGGGACACGCACTTAAATGCGTGATGCCGTTCCCTCTAGAAATCCTCCGAAGGTGATTCGTTTCACACGGCTTGAGGAACCCTTTAAGTTTCTCGCCGCCCCCTAACGAGCCCGGAAGCTGAAAATGCCGTTAGAGGCAATCAGCAATCACCTTCCAAAAAATAAAAATACAAAGGTGTCGTCTTTATAATTAGTAAAACACAAATAAAACATTATGATACAAAAAATGTTTGACTAAGTTCTGATATGTACTCCATTATGAGTGGCACATCATTCTTGATTATACTTTGAAATTAAGTTAAGGGTGCGCCGTCCGTAAGTGACAAGAGTCATATGTTTTATTTGAAATGTCGTCGTCCATATTTATTTGATGCCGCGCGGCCATACTAATTTTGTATGGGGAATTTAAGGTGCTTAATAAAAAATAATTATTTAAATGACCACTTGATGAATCAAAAATGTAGTCTAGCAATTTGTAGTTTATCCATTGATGATTGTTTAGACAAAATCAGAGGTACAAGAATTTAGATAAACTATAAGAAATCTACTAAACGCCGCCACTCGTTTTCATGATCTTTGCCCAACTTTAAATGATATTGTAGAAAAAACTATAGCGTGTTATGAATTTATGGTTCTGACAAATTGTAAACACGTTCCCTATGATACTAAATATATATTTTGTTCATTTAATACGATAGTAATTTCAATTATATTTACTTAACCGTAACTGCATTTTTGGCATTTTTTTGTCAGCCCACCCTTAAGTAAGTTTATAATAATTAACAATTAAGCATTTGTTTTCTAAAGTTTACGCGAACATTACACATTGAAATGAAACAACTTTTACGGATCTACTCGCGTTTATTTTACACATTACGGAACGCACCTGATTAAATTTTTTTTTTAATTACACAACCTACCAACTAATTATGAGATGACCAACACCTCAGTCTCCCTGTGACCACGGACTCTGCAAAGGGTTCGAAACGTCAGGATAAACATTAAATAAGTAATGTGTAAAATAAACGCAAGTAGATCCGTAATCAATTATGCTTTTGTTACTCCAGGTGCTGGTAAGGGCGTGATCAGGACCATGTATTGCAAGAGTAACAGCTATGCAGACTACCTGCCTGTTGATGTGTTCATCAACGGGATCATGATCGTTGCCTGGAACTATATGGTTCGAGGGTTAGTAACAATAAAAAAAAGGTTTTGAAACGGAGAAAATGGCAATGGAAAAGATGAATCCTATAATAATAAAAATGCTCTCATAAAACGGAATGTGGGTTTATTATCATAACTTACAATATAAATTTTACCACCTCAAAAGACAAGCAAAACAATCATATAAAACATCAAAGTCAAATATGACAAATTAAAAAGAATAATATTTAAAACTATACTAAATATCATAAAAAGGGCGGCTCAAAATGAGTCCGCAACAGGTTTGTTTTTAATTTTAAAAAAGGGGAAAGTGAAAAAGACGTTTGGAGAGTGAGTGAAACCTCAGCCCAAATGGGGAATATTAAAAAAGAGTGGCAGAGACATATGGAGATAATTAGACTCTTATATTAATTTGCAACTCAAGAACAACATTTTGTTGGCTTCTATAAATCTGAAAACAGCATGCTTAATTGAAAAGAAACACTTTTACGAATTTATTCATTTACATGTCCATTTTTTTTCCGTTTTTTTCAAATGATGGTCGCCTCATAATTAATTTGTAAATTGTGCTTTTCGACTTCCATACTTTTAATCGATAAAAAACAAATGACAGTACAGCAAATAAAATAAAAAAACTTTTATTACAGTTAATATTTTTGCGTTTTTGTACGTTTTTCTCTCTATTAGAAAATGTTTAAGAGTAGTCTGCGTCCATCAATTGTTAAGCTTTCACTATAGTACCAACTCAGATATCGTACAAAAGAATCAGCTGATCCATACACTAGTACTCAACCTAATGCGATATACGAGTATAGTAGAAGTATTGCAAAAAGATGGACAAAGACTACCTTCAAAAATCTTTGTGATAAAAATAACAGTGTGTTAAACTAAAATAAAATAATAATAAAAAAGTGTCCCATCTTCCAGGGAAACGTCAGCTAACATCATCAACTTTACATCATCAGCTGAGATCAAGATCACCTGGCTGGAAATGATCGACGCTGGTAGAGAAATCATCAAAGAGAGGGTCCCACTCAACGGTGTGGTTTGGTAAGTGATAGAGAGGGAACGACATATACAAACGAAGAGGCTGTAAGAAGGAACGTTTTCTTTTCGTATACAGCATGTATGTTGAGGAGCTCGATGGCGCAGTGGTTAACACGCCCGGTCTGCGATTGCTGAGGTTAAGCAACTTTCGCAAAGGTCAGTCATCGGATGTGTGACCAAAATTTATCATCTCGAGCTCCTCCGTGCTTCGGAAGGCACGTAAAGCCGTTGGTCCCGGCTGCATTAGCAGTCGTTAACAACTGCCAATCCGCACTGGGCCCGCGTGGTGGTTTATGGCCCGTTCTCCCTATCCATCCATAGGGAAGGCTCGTGCCCCAGCAGTAGGGACTTTATGAGCTGATAATGATACAGCATGTAATGAGTAAAAAAGAGGGGATTCACGACATGTACACCCGAAAAGCTTGAAAGCAGAAAGATTTATTCTTATTTCTTTTAGGCTGCAAGAAACTTAAAGGGTTGCTCGAGTCGTGTGATCGAAACATCATCAAAAGGTTCCTATAGGGAATGCCATCACGCGAACGTGTCCAGTTCTTACTAGATTCTACGAAGAGTTTGGTTTAGATCGAGAGCGAAACGACCTAAAGAAGTCTCTGAATTCTACGACCTCGGCTCGGGTCGACCACATCGTGGGGGTGGGGAGAAGCGCCCAGGTACATATCTGTACCTGGAATATAGCGGCGGACCCTATATTCTTTTTATTTTTGTTGACAATGGAAATCCCCTCCAGCTTCCGCCTTTTTGCCCAGGCCCGAAGGTCTCGACAGGGATCCGGGAGAAAGAAAGGCCTACCCACTAAAACCGCTGTTTTATAAATTTATTTTAGACAACAATGTACAGCTAATAAACAGCAAACAGCAAATGTACAGCTAATGTATAGCTTGTAAGAAAACATGAATAAATAAATAAATAAATAAATAAATAAATAAATTTACAAGATAAAAAAATACAAAAAGCCATAGAATAGACACCTTACAGACTAAATAAATAAATAAAAATAACTGTTTCCCACACTCACACCAATTATCTAGCCCCAAGAAAAACTTCCCTAAGAAACTCGAGAAAATGGTTAACTAGACAACGGATAAACATACTCAATATACTTATATATACTTATTATACATAGGAAACACCCAGACCCGAAACAATTCAGAAAAACAGGTATTTCTAAATTGATCCGACCGGGGATCGAACCCGGGACCTCAGAGATGGCGACACCATGAAAACCGGTGTGCGAGCCACTCGACCAAGGAGGTCGTCAACTACCAGACTAACATAGACTAGACATACATACAAATATTATTTAAATTAAATTTCTGTAAATTTTATTAATGTAATTGCATGTAGTCTTCACCTATAATTGTATTGACATCTAGCAAAAATCTATTTTAACAATGTATTATTTAAGAAATCAATGATGTTTTATATGTTGGTGATCATTTCAATAAATATAAATATAAATATAAAACCATCTTTCGGCCAATAATCCTCTTTTTTGAAGGTCGACAAATGGTCGATCGGTACCCTCTTACTCCCGCCACCCAGCCTAGGCCCGAGGGTCTCGACGGGGATTCAGGAGAAGAAAACACCTACTTACTAAAAACTGCTGTATGTCCCCTTCACGTGCCTTTAGGGTGACTGGGACCACCAGTTTGGCCATCACCAGTTTTAGGGTGCCTTTGAAGTCTAGTCCTGTCGCAGGTTCCCCGGAGGCTCAATGAAGCATTCCCGCCTGTACCACAACATCTGTGCGTTCTTCTTCCATTGGCTGCCCGCTGTGCTCATCGATACTCTGCTCTTCTGTCTTGGATACAAGCCTATGTAAGTATCTATCATTATCAACCCACTGCTGGGCCTTTGTGTTGTGGAACTAGCGAGGTACCTGGATGGGTGCTGAGAAGTGAGTGGGCTTACAACCCCGCCACCAAAGAGGACATTTTGTAGTCGACTTTAGAGTTGACGACCCAACCAGTAGAAACTGCGAGAGAAGTGAGCTAGTTTACAGCTCCGGTAACCTATCTGGATATTAGCTAGTGGACTGTTTAATTATTTTTATGTTTTTCAGTCTAATGCGAGTACATCGTCGCATCAGCAAAGGCTTCGAAGTGTTCGAGTACTATACGAACAATCAGTGGGACTTCAAATCGGATGTCGCCCAATCACTGCGTCTGAATCTTAACGCGAGAGAGAGACGGGACTACAAAGTCGACGCCATCGGTAAGTTCTATTCTATGTAACTTTATTGTGGGTACCAAGTCAAAATATGCTTTTTCGGATGATTTGTTTTTTTTTATTTAGCACGACAATTGATTACACTTAGTGTCGTAAAAGACTTGAGTCTTAATTTGGAAACTTGGAGTCTTCGACTATTAGACTTACAAGTCATGAGTCCTTTGCGTTATTTGGAAACCTTTGAGTTATTTGGTGTCCTATGAGTTCTTTGAAGTCCTTCGAGTTCTTTGAACTCCTTTGAGTCCTTTAACTTCTTTGGAGTCCTTCGAGTTCTTTGAAGTCCTTTAAGTTCTTTGGAGTCCTTCGAGTTCTTTGATATGTTCTTTGAAGTCCTTTGAGATCTTTGGAGTCCTTTGATAATTTCAAAAATCGAGATAAGATTAGTAGGAGACTTATGATAATGAAGTATTTGTTTCTTCACCAAAAAAGAAAAGGTTATTATACAGTCAAAGAATATTTAGAAGATAAAACAGCCTGGCTATAATAAAAAACATATACATAATACTACTTATAAATAGTGTCCTGCAGATAACAAAATAGCGTTGCATTGAACATTACAATTAGTTTTATTTTTATTATTATTAACTATAGTTTTTTTGACTTTTACTAGTACTGTATGATATTGTAAAAAATTAAACTGGTAAATTATGTTTTTGCTGACTTAAATATTTTATTTAGTTATTTTTTATTTTTTGTGTTTTTTTACATGTTGTGATTGTCCTTTACATTTTGTGTTTTTATTTGTGATGGAAAGTGTCCTTTATGATAGGGCTTTTTCCAATATTTATGACGCTGTAAGGGAGAAAAGAGCTGGACACTTGCTGAGTTTCTTGCCGGTTCTTCTCAGTACAAGATCTCCCGCCCAGAGTAGATAGACTTACGAACCGATGGCTTAAAATGACGTTCATAAGAGCTTTTTGTAGCCTAAACTGAATAAATGGTTTTGAATTTGAATTTGAATTTGAATTTCACCAGGTCTGAACATCTCCAACTATTTTGAGGACTGCATCAGAGCCGCGAGGAAATTCATCTTGAAGGAGTATGATGACACCTTACCTGCTGCCAGGAGGCACATGAAGGTGTAAGTATAACTTTAAGAGGAACTGGCTATGTTATTTAAAAATATTACAATTTTTTTTATTTTTAAGTGCTAATTGTTGCACTGAAGCTGAATAAAATATTTTATGCATAATATAGCATGCTGTAGCATAGTGGTCAGTGCAGCCGCCCGGATTGCGGTAGACCCAGGTTCGATTCCTGTCTGGGTCGGGTAGGCTTTTAATTTTTTTAACTGTATTTTATAAATAATTATGTTATATCTAGTTAAGGCTACACATTTATATTATTATGGTGATTGCTATCCAAGCAAACTTACAAAACAAGCCGTACCACCAACCCAACCGCGTATACAAATATGTACCCCCCGCTGGGAATCAAACCCGGGGCATCTGAGTCTGAGTCCGTGTGGTCTTAAAGACTAGACCACAGAGGCGGTTAATGTTACCTTATGATTTTTATTGTTATGTTTCAGGATGTTTTGGGTTGACGTTGTGTGCCAGATGCTTTTCTGGCTTCTAATCATGTACTGGATGAGTGGCCTAGTCTCCGGGATTGGCTCATACCTCTTCGGATCCAGTAGTGACGCCACACCGACTGTCATGGCCGCATAGTCGCCATTTTATCGTGTTGACAAAATGGCCGACGTATGAATGAACGAATGTCTGGATTGTTTTGTACATTTATGATTTATTTCGAGAAAGGTATTATTTTAAAGCAGTAGTGATAATTAGTTTTCTAATTATTAATGTGTTTCATTTTAATATATTGATATTGTTTTGTGATATTAATGTATGTCATTGACATATTGTTTCAAACTGTATTTGTAGATTGTTACTTAATATATTTCGAACTTGCCTTTTCTTTATAAAACTTTACTTAACTTTCATTTCTTATGCCTCATAATTGTTGATAGACTGATTTATTTTATCCTAAATATCTTCTTAGTTTTTAGTATGAATATATTATAATTGTGATTTGTACAAGTTTCAGTAGTCAATATAGGGAGAACTGTCCAATTGGGTAGTATGGGAAAGCTATTAAACAATTTAAAACAACATACATACATACATAAATACATACATACATACATACATACATACATACATACATACATACATACATACATACATACATACATACATACATACATACATACATACATACATACATACATACATACATACATACATACATACATACATACATACATACATACATACATACATACATACATACATACAGACTTGCTAAATGTGGCGTCGGGACACTAATAGCAAGTATACCTACTCAAAAGTCGTGTCACATACATACATACATACATACATACATGCATGCATACATACATACATACTCTCACGTCCTTCCAAAAAGGGCAAGACAGAGAATCGAAATCACGACTTTTGAGTAGGTATACTTGCTATTAGTGACCCGACGCCACATTCAGCATAATCAAAGTAGGGCTCCGAGGTGGAATAGATGATATCAGTGATGGGTTGCAGCCAATCGCCTGATGTGCGAGCATCTTGGAACCCTCGTCCCTTAGTCGGCTCTTACGACATGCACGGGCAGTGAAGCTGCTGATTATGCATTATCTTTACACCCCAGCCCAGCATGGGATTTAAAACCATTTTCCTATAAATTTTGTTCACCCTTTTCAACCTTTTGGTGCCGGTAGCTAAATAATTTAAGTATTTTTTTGTCATAACTCCTGATAATTTGCATAAAAAAACTCGAATTGAGATTTCCCAAGTATTTTAAATTTAAAATTTAAATAATATTCAAATATGCCATTATTGAGTCACTATTTTTATATTCTGCCATATAATAATGTGTAGCTTAATTATGACAGTTTCAAATATAAAAAGTCGAATTTCTTCAATTAATCTGTAAAAATAATTGGTTTCTGTAAAATAGTATCAATATACTTAGATAGGTATATAAAAATGAGTGTTTGACAATTAATTGAATATTTTTTATTGTAATGTAGGCGTAATTAAATTTGTTTATATTTTGTACCTATACCAAGTTAACTGATGTTGACAAATAAAGAAATTGAAATATATTTGTTTTTTTATTATCATATAGAACGCACGACTTATTCGTCAACTGGCATGTGTGAAAGTGGCGAGTGCAAGCGAGTTGGCTCCCGAATTTACCTATTTCTTTTGTCAACTCGCACGTGCATTTAAAGTACAGTCAAAGAAAAACGGATCACTATTTACCGAACTGAAAAAAAGCAAAAAATATATGACTATATTATTTTCTAATGTTTTTTACTAACATCATAAAATGTGTGTGCTTGTTTTCAATTCTGGAGGTCTTTGCACAGCAGTGGGAAAGTAAATATGCAACTTACTTCTTTTACTTACATTATAAAACGCTCGGGTTGAATGCGAGTAATCTTGGTTCAATCCCCATAGCTTCAATACAATACTGACGTGAGCCCAACACAAGCCTATAGATTTTCTGAAGGGGTAACATGAACAAAAGCGCCTAAAATGCCATGTATGATATTCGTATGAGTGAAACAAAACGCAACCCTTATGTACTCCTAATTGTTAGGTACTACACACAAACCCAAGTAAGTAAGTAAGTAACTTAAGTAGTACCCCATATTATAAAAGTAATGTATGTTTTGGTTCCGATAATAAAAAAATAAATAATTAAAAAAAAATCAAAATAAATCATTAATCTTTACTTACAATAAAGGTAAAGAAGGTCGAAAGTCTGTACATGGAAGATATTCGAAAAAAGTTGGCTGGGGATACTTAGAATCGATAACAGAACACGTCCCAACAGTTTTTAGAATTTTTGTCTATTTATATGTTTTGTCTGTTTATTTGACCGCGCATCACGTGAAAATAGCTGAACGGATTTGGATGAAACTTTGCACATATACAGACCATGACCCGGGCTAGGATATAGGATACTTTTTATCCCGGTAACAGGTTCCTGTGGGATAGTGTAGTCTTCGCGAACGAAGTCGCGGGCGACAACTAGTAAATAAATAAATAAATAAAATTAAAAAAAAACAAAAATTGAAATAATGATGAGGTATGAGTTAGATTATTGGGTATGGCCAAGAGTTAAACAAAAACCTAAATCGTTATATGTTCGCAACAAATTTCGGGTAAAAATATGTAAGTATTAGAATTATTGTGAAAAAGAGCGTTGATAAACAATCCACAAGCAGGATTCGAACCCGCACCCCGTGACATGCCACTTTTGTTCGCAAAATTATTTGCGTAAAATTTACTACCATCATCACTAGTAGCTGATTTTATGTCCCCACTGCTAGGACACGAGCCTTCCCTATGGATGGAAACACCGCAGGGAGAACGGGCCGTAAACCACCACGTGGGCCCAGTGCGGAATGACTCATGATAGCCTGGTACTTCAACCATGTCACAGCCTCACCAAAAGAGCCTCACCCTGGCTCGCACCAGGTCAGGCTCCTCCTACCTCCTTATAGGTTATGATAGCCTGGTACTTTGGACTCGCTCTCTCGCTAGCTAATTTGATGTCCTTACTGCATTTGATGTTCCATACATAGGGAAGACTCGTGCCCCAGCAGTGGAGACAAAATGAGCTGATGATGATGATGAGGATGTTGGTAGGTGGTACAGCTTCTTTAAAATTTGCGTAGCTGTGGTAGCTACACAGGTCACCATACCATCAATGTTAGTAGCGTTGTGTGCCCACGCGGGCCCAGTGCGTAACACCTTATAACTCATGCTAGCCTGGTACTTCAACCACCATTACCAACACCATGGCCTCACCCAAAGTATGAGTCTCCCTCACCCTTGCTCACGCTAGGTATACCTCCTTGTGGTTTATGATTGCCTGGTTCACAAAAATGAGCTGATAATGATGATGATGATGAATAAAAATGCAATTTCTACATTCTGTACATTTATTCCAATATGGTACATTTATACTTTAGGTACATTAAAAATGAAAATAATTAAACATTTAAAAATCCCTTATTTACCATAGTTATACTCGTAATTAAATAAAGATTTTTAAATCATATTTTCATTGATAAATTTTATCACTTATTCACTGTACACATAATACTTAATCTCACATTAAACGAGCAATGATTTAAAAAAATATGGTTATAAAAAATGGCCGAAATAACATTATCCACGTTTGTCCTTACTTATCTCTTTACAAGCTTTTGAATGCTTTGTATAACAAAACTTTAAGGACCGGTAAGCATATAAAATTTGATAAAGATACACAATACATTTATACATATCTTAAAATCATATATAGAAACCAACAAAGTATTAGGCATTGCAAGAAGTAAGTTAGAAATCGTTAATTAAAATAAATGACTTAAAAATGTTTGGGACCCCGAATATGCGGCATCTTACTTTGACATTCACACAAAGTTTTGCCCATGCAAAACATTGTGTGAATGTCAAAGTTGGGGTAGTCAACATTTATTTTGTTTAACTATTTTTGTGTGTAAATGTTTATTTACTACAATTAATAAAAATCGCTTACCTTAAAGTGTTGTTACATAGCGCATAGGCTGTCTTTAAAGAAAGCTTTTACATTATACGGGTGTCCCAAAAATGGCACGCCAGGCTGACACTGGAGATAGCTTAGCTATAAACCTATCAGATAAAAAAAATAAACAAAAAAAAAACAATCAAAAAAAAATATAAAAAATAAAAAAGAACTAAAAGTGGAGTTTTGAGAAAGGAAAAAAGTAGCATTTTCTCCAAAATTAAGAGGCTTTTACTAGAGTCATGTTATTTTTATCTGATAGGTTTATAGCTAAGCTATCTCCAGTATCAGCCTGGCGTGCCATTTTTGGCACCCTCTGTATATAAATATATTATATCGGATACATATATATAAAGCTTTTGAAATCTTATCTCTAACTGTCGGAATACAACGATGCTACTAACATAGTTGTTATGGCGACAGATAGGATAAAATAAGATAAAGGTAGCTAGTCAGACGGACTTAAAACAAGCTCGAACAACAACTAAACCGTGTACAATAATATTAATTTCCCTCTGAGAATTGAACCCGGGACCTCTGGGTTTGGTACTGGTGGTTTAACCAATTCACCATAGGCACGGATCATGGTTGTTAACGGTTGCATACATTTGCATAAAATTTATATGTAAATAATCTTTTAAGAGTTAAATTGAGGTAGATAGATTTGGTTGTAGAGATTTTATATTTATTCAGTGAGCTGAATACTATTGTAATAAATAAAAAATATTTAAATGAAATATTTATAAAAATATCAACAAAAATATATTAAGAAAGATAAAGAGGTATATGAAATGAAATGAAATGAAATATTTTTATTTGCTTCAATTTTGGGTACATGGTATGGTGTTCTTAAAAATACAGATTCCTTCAAAATCTACTTATTATAATTAAGCATGCAAATATTTATTTAAATAAATAATATCAGAGAGCACAAGAACAAGCCAATGCAAAGCAGCCTCTCAATAATTACTGTTTAAATATTCTTGTACGGAGTAAAAGCATTTTTCAGTGAGGAACCTATGTAGTTTTCTCTTAAAAGTTGTGCCATTCAACAATCGTAGATTATCAGGCAGAGCATTAAATATTTTGACGGCCATTACGCAGGCATTTTTCATCGGGCAAGCAAAGTTTGATTTTCGGCATTTCTAATTTATTTACGGGTCTCTGACGAAAGTGTTTGTAATTTGGAATTTTCTTTTTAATAAATTGTTCCATATTATCAATAACGAAATTGCATAATTGTTTAATGTAGAGACCAGTAAGTGTAAGAATTTTGTATTTCCTGAATAAAGGTCTGCAGGACTCTAAACGATATGCACCAAACAAAGATCTAACACATTTCTTTTGGCATCTGAACAGCCTCGCAATATCGGTACAATTTCCCCATATCATGATACCATATTGTAGTATCGATGCTACATGGGCATGGTATGCTAGGAGTGCAGTTTCTAGTGTAGATACTTCTCTGAGGCGCCTTAATGCAAACGAGAACCTACTTAATTTTTCACAAACAGATCTTACATGGCTCTTCCAGTTACAGTTTTCATCAATATTTATTCCTAGAAACTTAGTCGATTGCATCATGTCAATTTTTTTATCATTCGATTTAATATTTAATAGTAATTTATTTGTCCGATGTGTACCAAATTGCATATATTTCGTTTTTTCAATATTAATTTTTAAATTATTTAATGTCATCCATTCAATTAGTTTATTTAAAGTCAAATTAATTTCATCCTCATACTCTTTAGCGTTAATGTCTTTATATTTAGTCGTTCCACGGATGAGAACAGTAGTGTCATCCGCGAACAGTATTGATTCGTGCTTAGTTGCATTTGGCAAGTCATTAATGTACAGTGTGAACAGTAAAGGACCCATCAGCGTGCCCTGAGGTACTCCCGACCTATTAATCCTGTATTCAGATCGAAAAGTTGTTTTAGAATATGTGTTATTATTGTTCTTACATGTTTTTGTTATTTGAACACATTGGTGTCTGTCCTTTAAATAGCTAGCTATCCAATTTAGTGCTGTACCTCTTATGCCATATTTGTAGAGCTTATCACATAACCTATTATGCTCTACAAAATCAAATGCTTTGCACATATCAAGATAGAGAGCAACAACTGGAGTTCCACTATCCAAACATTCCATCACTGTTGTTACCAATTTATAGATGGCTGATGTCGTGTTTCTTTTCTTTCTGAAACCATGTTGCTGCTCTTTTATTAATTTGAATTTCTCACAAAACTTACTAATTCGTATATGTGCCGCCTTTTCTATTATCTTTGCAATAATTGGAATCAGTGTAATGGGCCTGTAATTGTTTGGATCCGATTTATCTCCTTTTTTGTAAATTGGCTTAACTACCGAGTATTTTAGCTTATCTGGGAAGATGCCTTGGCCAAATGAAATATTTATGATATGACTGATCACCGGCGCTATGAAAGAAGCTATTAGTTTTAATATTTTTGTTGGTATCTCATCGTATCCTACTGAATTCGTGTTTTTAAGGGTGAGAATAATCTTATGTATTTCTTCTGGGGTAGTGGGGTATAATATGATATTATTTAGCATTATAAATGATTTTAGTAAAACAACATATTTTTTTAATAAAAAAAAACAATTGTGGTTAACTGCTCATGTATGCAACTGAAAACAAAAGTTATACCTTATTATTGAAAGAAATCTTTTATTTTAAAACATCACAATTAAAATAATTTTATTTTATAAAATTACGCATGATATTTTTCATTGCTTTTTAGTATTTTAAACATTTAATTTCTTATAGACTAGAACACCATAGTAGATATCGCTTAAATGTCTTTTCAAAAACATATTTAATACGTTTACATTATATTTAAAATAATAAAACAATAAAATTCTTCCATCGTTTTTTTTACATGATTAAAATTATATTGGCAAAAATTATGCTGATTTGGTGATTTTCATAATTTTAGCAATCACTTAACATTATTATTTAAAATAATTATAAATTTAGCAAAAAATTATCGTGTTTTTAAAATAATGTAAAACCTGAAAATAATTCCCTCAAAATCAAAAGTAGAATAGAATTTACTACTTATTGAAATAGGTTTTTGAAAGATTTTAATATAATTATTGAAATAAATGTTTGTGAAAGTAGAGCTATGAATCGATCAGAATAGTAGAGAAAAGCAATGTTTATATTTTCCTTAATATTTAAAAGTTAAAAATAAATACAAAGGAAATTGGATTTCCAAGGTTTTGTGCTATTAAAATTACACGTTTTATTTGAATTAAAATGAGCGTCATTCAAAAATCGGTAGAGCAGGCTGTTTCTTAAACATAGTCACTGTCATAAATAATTCCCTCTAAAGACACTATTTTGATTTTGTATTTCTATTGTTTTGTCAAAATATAAATGTGCACGATGCAATCTACAACAACATTTATTTATATCTTTAAATTTATGAGGCGTGTTCTTTAAAAATAACTAGTTCTACAACTCCTACTAGATGGCGGTAGTGGTCACAGAAACGGATTTGTCAAAAAAGCACCATAGAGCTATTGCAAGACAAGAAGAACTTAGCCATTTAACAAACCGGCATCACATAAAAAATTTACTGTTCTAATTCTTTCAAATCATCATTATCATGTCCCCACTGGGGCACGAGCCTTCCCTATGGATGGACAGGGAGAACGGGCCATAAACCACCACGCGGGCCCAGTGCGGTGCGGTGGTTGTTAACGACTGATTATGATTAAGAGAGATTCTGGGATCAATTCCTAGATCGGGTATAGCGTGTTTCGGATTATCCAATCGTTACCTGGGTTTGTGATCACCAACCTGCTTTGGCATGCGTAGTGATTAAGCCAATACCCATCAATTGTAGCAATGACTTGATTTCAATGATGGAGGCCCTTGCCCAGCAGTGGGAAAATTTACTAATAACTCTACTACCATATTAATAATGACACTGACAAGACAAAAGACTCTTTCAAACTACAACGCCATCTATGGAGACTTTCTAACACCAATATTATTTTTGTTTTCCTTAACTACGCCTCATTATTACAACTACACTGGCCTGCAAAAATAAGTACTACACTTTTAATATTTATTTATTTTCTAAACTCTATACTTCTATAAGTTAGAGATTTTTAAATAAAAAACATTTTGCAGCAATTGTTGTCAGCTTTCTTTAAAACTAAAGTAAATTATACATTAGTAACATTTTCCTTTTTGTTTCGAAAGTATATCTTGTGTACTTAAAAAGTTATTGCAATTTTAAAAGTGTGATACTTAATTTTGCAGGCCAGTATAATATGCTGGTCGTTTTACCGAAGAAGGCGGCCGGCGAGAAATTTGTAAACGTAATATCCTGTGGCTACTTGGAACAGTCTGTGCACCCAGTATAATCTGAAAAAGGAAAAAGTAAAATATATTATTTGAAGTACACTCGAAAGCAATGAATCCGGGTCACTTAAAGAAACCTATAAATCTCGGAAACTAAGAATGCTAGCTTAATGAAATAAATTGTGTTTAATAGACAATTAAATACTCCTTAAATGAAAGTAGGTAATAAAACTACTTAGTTATTGTTAAGTTATGTCAAAAAAAAATCAAATTTGAAAAAGGGAGACTTTCGAAGATGGAACTACGAAATGACTGCATTTGTTTTTGCTTTTGTTTCTAATCTGTCATTTAAGTGGGTATATAAACCATGTTGATGGAGTTCAATATTTATTATTCAAGCTGTAATCATGTTGTTTACACCTGAAAAATTCACCAGAATTCTCACAATGCTGGAAACCGGCCGGAGTCAGCGCGATACAGCTAGGCCTGTCGGTGTGTCGCTGTCAACAGTACAAAGAGTTCTCCGACGACGTTACGAGGCAACTGGCTTTAACCTACGCAGACCAGGAACAGGCAGAACCAGGTGTACCACAGCACGAGAAGATCGATACTTGGTGAACACCATGTTTCTTAATCGCTTTCTCACAGGAACTGAACTTACTAATCAGCTTCGACGCCTCGGAGGAAGTAACCCAAGCGCATGGACAGTAAGACGACGACTTGCTGAAGCTAACTTGAAACCACTTAGACCTGCAAACGGCACTAAACTGGAGCGTGGGCATCGTATTTCAAGACTAAGGTATGCCCAGAACCACTTGAATTGGACGATTGAAGATGGGTCAAAAGTTATGTTCTCCGACGAATCAAAATGTATGCTCTATAAGCACGATGGAAGACATAGAGTGTACAGAAGACCAGGGGAAAGATTCAAGCAAGCATGCATCGAAGAAAAAGTAGCCTACGGTGGTGGGCCTGAATTTGAGACCACCAACCAACCAACCAATCAACTGTAGCAACTTGTACCAACTTTATCGTCACTTATTATCTATGGAGTTTTAAGCCTAACTTATTATCGGCTTATTAACACACACATACCTCTTTAATTTAGTCCTTGCATGCGGCAAGGAGTCTTGAGTATCCTTCAGTATAAACCTCCTAATTCCCAATATGTAGGCCCCCATGTACGTCTCCCAGTTAAACTGGGAAGGCCAATGGAAGAAGGACCCGGCGTCCGAGGCCGTGCTGGCCTCAGCGTGCAAGGCCGTCAGCTCAGCAATGCCGAACTGCCACTCGTGATTGGCGAAGTACTCTCCGGTTGCGGCGGCCATTTTGAATCGGCGGGCCAACTTCATCATGCTGCAAACAAAATGGCAAAATTGAAAATTATTAAAAAAAAACATATTTTTATGACATATGAATCATATGATTTATCAAAGAACTGTTGGACAGAAAGAGATAAAAGTAAGTAGTAAGTAAACAGCCTATAACTGTCCCACTGCTGGGCAAAGGCCTCCATCATTGAAATCAAGTCATCGCTACAATTGATGGGTATTGGCGTAATCACCACGCTTGCTAAACACGGGATGGTGATCACAAACCCGGGCTATGCATCGAAAAATCCGAAATACATTTTGCCCGACCTGGGAATTGAACGCGGCACCTTCGGCTATCGAACCGAGCACTCTGCCACTCGGCCACCGAGGCAGAAAGAGATACTTAAATATATTTTATTAGTTACGTGCAAATATAAATAAAAAAAAAAAATGAATTAGTTATTCTCTTCTAAATGCCTTACATAATATATTTCGATTTTTGTATTATTATTAAATGAGTGTAGCACTTTGATTGGGTTGCCATGGTTTAAAACAGTACCATGTGCACTTTTAATGCAACATTTTTAGATCATGTTTTTTACGACTAAATAATTATTTTTGGTGTATATTTGAGTTGTTAAATAAATAAACATGATCACTCACATGGCTTTCCTTCCCTGAGCCTTCAGCAGTACATCGTAGAGGAAGGCAGGCAGGAAATGGCAGGATATCTCCCAGAACGTGTTCATGAAGCGGGACTCCGTAAACGAGAAGTTGGGGTACCACATCACGTATCTGGAACAGAGGATGCAGTGGGGCATAAATAACCAGAGACCAAAATTCAAAATCCTTATCCAGTTTAGACTAGAATCAGCTGTTCGAAATGTCACCCGAACCCGGGACCTCAGAGATGGTGACACCATGAAAACCGGTGTACAAACCACTCGACCGAGGAGTTTGCCGCCTGAAGTATTCTTGTTTCGGATAGGCCGATCCCAGGAGTTTTGTTATTTTCATGGCCAGATAAACAATCGCACTGTAAGTATGATAGCATGGATGGATAACTTACTTTGAAGGATTTTCTCTGGCCCATTTGATGCACAGCCTGGTGAATTGTCCCCATTGTAGGGGGTTGATGGATCCTGAGGTAACGTTGTAGACGGGGCAGCGACCGGGCCTGAAATTGAGAAAAAAATATTATTTTCTATTTTTAAGTGCTAATTGCTGCACTAAAGCTGAATTATATAATTATAAAATATAGTGAAATGATTTATCAATATAAAAAAAAAGAACTAAAAAGTTAAAAAATGAATGAATGAATGAATGATCAAACGAGTCCAAACTTGTTGGGGTTGTGTCGTTAAACAACCGTGTTCCTATGGCCACTTTCCGGTTTCATCATCAAATCAGCTCCATGTCATAATTATTTTGCTTTGTCATCCGATTTACACATGCATGCAAAGTTTCAGCTCAATCGGTAACCGGGAAGTGGATCAAATTTAACTTGCATGATTTGATTACAGACAAACGGACAAACATCGGGACAGGGCAAACTAAATAAAAGCTTGTAAAAACGTCAGCCTTCCCGGTAGCATAATGGTCAGTGCAGCCGCCCGGATTGCGGAAGACCCAGGCTCGATTCCAGGCTGGGTCGGGTGGGCATTTAATTTTTTTCACTATATTTTATGATTATTTAAATTATTTTAAATGAATATGAGTTAAATGCACATACCAACACTCTTCAATCATCATCATCTCAGCCAAAAGACATGCACTGCTGGATAAAGGCCTACACTACTTACCTAAAGGGGATTTTTTGCAGTTTTTTTTACATTTATGCACAAAAATCACACTTGGGAACACAGGTGGACTACATCTCTTAAAGAGATCTCTTCCAACCAACCTCAGGTAGGATGGGAGCTATATGTACCTATATGTGGAAGCACCAAAACATATATTTCTAATATTACATTTTATTTTCGAAGAACTGGCATTCGATATAGCGTGGGTTACCCTTTAAAGTTATATACCTATAAATTATTACCATTTTGTGTTATCGCTTCTCGCCCTTTTGGCTAGAGCAAAGTGTAGTATCAGTTCTTTAGCTTAATACCTGAAAGATCCCTCACTGAGGGACCAGTATATTAAACTGATTTTTGTAAATCGACGAGATAAGATATATAGATAGATAGATAAACATTTTATTGTTTACACAATTATACACAAAACAAATAACAGGAAATTTAAAAATAATAGTAGGCAAAGGCGGTCTTATCGCTTAAAGCGATCTCTTCCAGACAACCTTTATGGCATAGGACAGATTAGGAGACAATGAGAGGTAGTGCACCGGCAACTAGCAATAATACAAAAAAAATATTAAAAAAAAGATATAACTGTTATTTTTATCAATAGCGTATTAAGGATAGGTAGATCATTATTTTTATTTATATTCATATTATATATTGCTGTGCTGTAAGTTATTGTATAATTATTTATGGTGCACCTACAAGCCCACTTCATGTTTAATAAATGTTTTTTGTCCATTCAAAGGTTGTCTGGAAGAGATCACTCTTAGTGTTAAGACCGCTCTTTGTACGTGTACTTGTACGTGTACTTGTACGTGTACTTTAAGAGCCCACGTCCGATAATCGGTGACCGATTTTTTTGTCGGTGAAAATGAAACGTATGGAATTCTATGTTGTAACGCATACCTTATACAAAATGGGTAACAAATTCGGTACTAAAACCCCGGCGAAAAAATCGGTTCTATTATTGGACGTACAAAAAGTCTGTTGTGGGTGGGGAGCAAAGTCTCTCTATTTTTTAATTCAAATAAACTTTTAAAAAGTGCTTTTGTATTATTCAAACATTTAAGATAGATAGATAACACACTATATTGTACGCATACATACTGCCGTCATAATTAAAAAAGGCACATCTAACATTTTTCAAATCAGGAGAAAAACGGGTTTGAAAAGATGGGCCTTTTTCTCATGATTCCAAATATGTGTCTAACTCAAGTTTAAAAAAAAGTTAGTTGTGCACTTTTTCCTTGCTCAAGCCCGGTGAAGCTGGAAATGCCCCTCGGCAACCAGCAGTCTCTCTCCAAAAAAAAAAAAAAACTTTTTCCTTTTGACGGCAGCATAGAGAACATTTTTTTTTTTATTTGTTATAGGCAGGCATTTGACTACACCTCACCTGATGTTAAGTGACGGTGCGGTCGAGGATGGAATATGCCTGCCTAAAAATAGCCTATAAATAAATTGCAGTGTACATACTTCTTGCAGCCCTGCCTCCAAGCAGCCAGGATACAGGAGTTGATGACCATGTCGACCGGTACAAGGTCTACCACGAAGCGTTCTTTGCAGAAGCCGGAGCGGTATGTGCCCCGGGAGATCTCCATGATGATACCTTGGAAAGGTTAGGTAAATTGGCAAGTTGTTTTTAACATGTGCGACAGTGTCCAGGGTTGTTTACCATGATAAGCTCTTCATTGAAGCAATATTGTAGCAGTGTTGTGAAGGTTGTGGAAACGAGACGCTTGTAGCGGTGTATATACGCGTCTCGCTTTCACAACTGCAATAACATAGCAGTAACACTTGCTTAAAGTGCTCGCGATAAGGCCCCGTAGTAGCTCTTTCAAACGCTCGAACACAATTTTTTTTAATGACGTTATTGTTCTGGTGAGAGACAAGATGGCGGTATGTAGCCAGACTTAGAACAAGTGTCAGTTATAACCGTCTCTGTGGTCTAGTGATTATGACCACCGGTTTAGACCCAGAGGTCCTGTGTTCGATTCCCAGCGACAGTACATGTTTGGTTTGGTTGGTGGTAGGGCTTGTTAGTGCGCCTGGATAGCAACCAACATCTTATCTAAGTATGTTGGCATAACATCAATGTTTGTAGCATTTTAATAATAATAATAATAATAAATCTTTATTTCAGGCAACAAACAATGTAAGAGATGGTAAAAATACAGAGCGGCCCATAATAGTAAATACCTTCCAGACTAACATACATACAAAATAACAAATATTTTTGTTAGTATATAAAATAACTTAATAACTATGTTAGTATTATTTGAACGGCACCTATTGTGCTAACTTGGTAGCAACAGGCAACTTTCCATGGAAGCGCCTGTAGACTACACCCTTCGGCCAGAAGTCCTCCTTCATGAAAATGTCCAAGCTTTGACGTCGGGACTCGCACCACAAACGCTTTGAAGCGCGAATCCAGCAGCGGTCCAATTCTCAAATTTTGTTGTGTTGAAGCAGCTAGAGATAAGACAGCCAGTGCCTCAGTAGTTGAATTACCTGTGTTACCTTTTGTTTCGTCGTGAACACAATTAATAGAGCCTTAAAATGAAATAAAACTCGTTTTCTTGATAGATACGATTTACATTATATAGTATATAATATATATTTTTATTAGGGTAAGCTGCATAAAAACGCGCTTGAACAACACACACATAGACAACCTCTCACGGACACGGAATCTTACAACAACTGCGCTCGGACTGTTCTGAGCTGTTCCGAGATGTACCTATGTATATATGTTTAAATGTATGTATGTATGTATCATCATTTTTTTTACACTCACACCAATTATCTAGCCCAAGAGAAGCTTCGTTATGAAACTCGTTAAATGGTTACTAGACAACGGATAAACATGCTTAAAATACTTAAATTCATACTTATCATACATAGAAAACACCCAGACCCGAGACAATTTAGAAAAACAATAATTTTTAAATTGACCCAACCGGGGATCGAACCCGGGACCTCAAAGATGGCGACACCATGAAAACCGGTGTACAAACCACTCGACCAAGGAGGTCGTCAAAACACGTATGTATATATGTATGAATGTATCTATGTATACATGTATCATCATCATCATCATCATCATCATCATCATCATCATCATCATCATCATCAGCTTATACTAGTCCACTGCTGTATATAGGCCTCTCCAAGTGCACGCCACTGAACTCTCTATGTATTTTTATAAGTTTGTATTTATGTATGTTTGTGTTACTGTATTGTATGTATGTATAAAATTAAATTTACCTGTGACCCCGAATACGTTGTCGATCCATCCAGGAAAGGGTTCTTGGAACGCTGCAGTCACTGTAATAGGAAACAAACAGGTTATAGTTTGAAAATTGTGGTTTCAAACGATGGTTATGGCACTGCAGGCGTGTGTACACGGCTGCACTCAACCTACCCAAAACTGTCAAATCTCTTCAATAAATCTATTTATCTCTCTGCAACTGTTAACCAAGCCAAGAAACTTATTTCTTGACAACTCCTTTCCATGACTTACTGGGAAACGGAAAAGCAATCACGCAATACCTTACACACACACACACAAACACAACTCACTTTTTCTAGTTTATTTATGTTAACCATAGTATCTGGCTTAGGATTATTTATTTTTATCTGCTTTTTTTTCTCGCTTACCGCTTGCTTTATGGCTTAGGAAGCCCACAATTCAGAATTTCCTAGTGTGAGATTCACTTTTTTAGCTTTACTTTTGCTTACCCAATCTACAAGTTTATCTGTTTTTGTTATATAGTTTTAAATATGCTGTTGTAATGTTACTTGTTACTTGTTTAAATTAATTATTCTTATTCTTATTCTTATTCTTAAATGTTCAACCATATGCAATGTACATATAGTTCAAAGTCTATTAAGTAAATTTGATAGTTTATGGCACAGGCGTGTTATAAATATATATTCTCTTACTAGCTGTGCTCGCGACTTCGTCCGCGTGGAATAGTGACTTTCGGCAGCATTTTTAAGTTTTTAGGCTCTTGTTCCCGTTTTAGCAACATTTTTCACTAATGCTTAACACACTTAACACTGCAACACACGTTTTTTAATAAATAGACTATCCAACACAAAAATATTTTTTTAATTCGAACCAGTAGGTTCTGAGATTAGTGCGTTCAGACAAACAAACTCTTCAGCTTTATAATATTAATAATATAGATATAGATATATCAGTTAATTATTAGTAGGTATCAGAAAAAGTGTCGCTAAAAAACGTTTATAGTTATTTATCTTTTAACTATTTATATAATTTATAAAAAACAGTGAAAAAATTAAACGCCCACCCAACCAAGCCAGGAATCGAACCTGGTTCTTCCGCAATCTGGAAGCTGCACTGACCGCTGTGCTACCGGGTAGGCTGACGTGAGCGCTGAATTTTGCCACTGCTTTTTTTTTATTTTTGACCGTATTTTATAAATTTTATAAATATTTAATTTAGCTTCAGTGCAGCAATTAGCACTTGAAAATAAAAAGTAAAAAAAAATATATCTTTTGTTACGCATAACAAAACTAGGTATACACTTTTATCGCCTCTGTGGTCTAGTATTTTAGACCCGAGACAATGTAGAAATACAATAATTTTTATTATTTTTAATTATACATTAATGTTTTCTATGTATAATAAGAGTATGTATTTAAGTATTTTAAGTATGTTTATCCGTTGTCTAGTAACCATATAACGAGTTTCATAACGAAGCTTCTCTTGGGCTAGATAATTGGTGTGAGTGTAGGAAAATTTATTATTATTTATTATTATAACCTGGATTAAAACATAGGATACTTTTTATCCCGATGTTCTCACGGGGACGGGAAACACGCGGGTAAAACCGCGAGCGGCCGCTAGTAAAAAATAACGTACCTATCCAATATATTGTCTGTCTTACCGCTGAGCAAATGCTTTCATCATTGAAATCAAGTCATCACTGTAATTGATGGGTGTTGGCTATAATCACTAACCCGGGATATGCATCGAAAAATCCGAAACATACTCCTAAGAATTGAACCCAAGACCTTCGGATATCGGGCCGAGAGCTTTGTGTCTTTTATAAGTACATATATAATATTGTTGATATATATTACATAGTAAGTTTTACACGTTTCCCTAGTAACAATTTGAGTTGGCGTTTTGTTGGGCCTTTGAGTACGTAATTGTTGGCCAACGGTGAGGTCTGTCATACCTATTTGTAGGTGGGCCAACCGTAGGACCAATGTAAGCCCAACTACGAGTAACCGTTACGCCGTTGGCCCTATGATGGGACTTTGTGGGATATATAACGTAAACATTACGCGGTTGGCCCTATGATGGGACTTTGTGGGAAATTTAACGTAAACATTACGCCATAATTGTAGATGGTGGTGCAGTTAGGCCAACGTTAAACCCGCGAAGCAATTTTCTTGTTGGTCGACCAACGACACAGGTAGTAGGCCCACTGTTAGTAGTTTGTGGTAAATATAACGTAAACGTTACGCCGTTGGCCCTATGATGGGACTTTGTGGGATATATAACGTAAACATTACGCGGTTGGCCCTATGATGGGACTTTGTCGGCAATAACACTACCATCTCCCTACCTTTTCCCTACCGTTGGCGACGACACCCCAACGGAAATTGTTACTAGGGTTGTTACGTAATTTTTGAAGTGAAAACTTCTTTAGCGGCGTTGTACACTTTTTTTGTAATGGGTAAAAAATGTAAAATTCGCGTCAGATTGGCCTGATCGAAAATTCGTAAGACGGATGACAGCCGGCGCGGCGTAGGAGAGGAAGTATCCCCCTCTCTTTCTACGGCGCGGCGAAAATGTATGCCTGCTGTTTCGTTTAGGCGGCGCAGAGCGCTTGCGCGAATGTTTGTGTGTGTTTATGTTACAGCGTGCCACGCGCATCCATGGATGGTGACAGCTGATGGCTGTCAATAAATATTGTATTCTACCACATAAATGATAGTACTTTTATACTGATAATTGAAGCAATTCGTGCAAAATTATTCCCTAACCATTCCAAAATATCAAAAATGCACAACGTTAATATTCAAGTTTTCACTTCTGCCGGCACTCCCGGAGTGCAACCCGTCGTTTTTTTTAATTTTATTTAGATAAGAAGAAGCCAAATGCTTGTGTGATATTATCGATTATAATACTTTTAATAATTTTATGTTTTATTTTGTACTTAATCATAACTGTCTGGTTTTTCCAAACCTTTTTGTAATTGACTGTACATGTCTACCTCAGATTTTAACTGTTGTTGCGGGTTGACGACACAAATAATAGGTAAAATCAAGAGGTGCCATCTCGCACACCTGTGCGAGTTGACGAATAACTCTGTGATTTTTAAATTAGGGTAAACGGGCTATAAAAGTGATGCCAATTCCTCTAGAGACCTTCTGACGGTATTTCGATCACACGACTTGAGAAGCCTTTTTTTTAAATGATTAAAATATTTTGATTTAGTTTGATTTTGAGTACCTCGCACCCCCAAACAAGACCGGTGCTACTATAAAAGTCATCTGCGGCCAATAGAAAACTCTTTCACAAAAAAATTTTTTTTTAACCTTAACTTTTAACACACTTAACTGCTCAAAGTCAAATTTTTTTTATTAAAATAAACTAACGAAAGTGCTTTTGAATCGTTTATACATTTTTACCACTACTCAATCAGGACGTCTATTTTTTAGCTGTGGAGAATGGGCGCAAGAAACTCCACACAGCTTTAACAAAAGTAACGACATTTACAAAAAAAAAAATTATGTCATTACCAAATCATACAATATTTACAATTAAAAACTTTCAAGAACCTGCTTGTACAAATAATGCCTTACCTCTATACATTTACTTAACATTACACTTTATTCTAAAAAAATGTACTTGGGCACTATGCATTACTAACTAGTTGTCGCCCGCGACTTCGTTCGCGAAGACTACACTATCCCACAGGATCCTGTTACCGGGATAAAAAGTATCCTATATCTTAGTCCGGGTCATGGTCTGTCTATGTGCAAAGTTTCATCCAAATCCGTTCAGCCATTTTCAAGTAATGCGCGGTCAAATAAATATATAAATATAAATATGCTTGCAATAAAATATGCTTTCTTTCCATCTAGATTCAATCGATACATAATCGAGACTGAGAACTGAACACATGTCACAACGGAATCGATATAATACTGTTTGCGAATGACTATTTGATGAGGCCCATGGGAAATAACGGCTGGGCGATACCATCCATTTTTGATTAGCAATTGTCAATCAATGAACGGTGAAGGTAGGTACAAACAAGGGCTGGTGTCGTTGAAACTTTTTGTTTGTCCAAATTCTATATTCGGCTTGTAGTTATAGGTTGGCGGTGTAGACAGTGAGACTAGCAAAGTTTTTATAGCGATCGTTAATGTTAAGCTACAGTTGCGATGTCGGATTTTAGGATGGGTGACAAATTTTTTTTTTACCTTGCATCGCTTATTTTATATGAATGATGATAAGGCCGTTATGTGGAAGCACACTTTACTCGGAATCCTTAAAAATTTAGGAACTGGCTATCTTATCTCTAACTGTCGGAACACATTTTAATAATTAAATTTTTACATTTACAATGCTCTATAGTTACAAGATAAAATTTTACTAAAAAAAAAGCTACCGAGAATCTCGGAAAAACCGTAAAAAAAAAGTTGAAAAAAAAAAATTTTCGGTACACTATTTCCATATAATAATATGTTGTTATCTGCAGTTGAACAATAAGTTACTGTACTCTGTTTGATTGGTGGTAGGGCTTGCTTTGAGTTCAATTTGCTATCTACCACCATCGTATCTAAATATCACCATAACATCAATGTTTGTAGCATTGTGTTCCGGCAACTAGAGATAAGATAGCCAGTGCTTCACTAGTTGAGGATTCCGGTTGAAGTACGCATCCACCTTCTTATCATCACTTTACATTAGGTGAGATGAAGTTCACTGCTTACCCGTTACACATAATATAAACAGAAAATAGATAAAACTAGTCACATTAAGATCTTAAAAGTAGAACACCCACTGCTTGGAATGAAAGGCGATGGATGAATGAATAGTATGTGGAATAGAAGTACGAGAAGCACAAAAGACAGAACTGGAATGAAAGAGGATTGCAATACAAAGATCTCCGATCATGTTAGAGGAAGTAGAATAAAAAAAAAGTGCTTACCCGTTACGGAAGAAGCATAATTGTAACGAGTTGGATCATAGAACATAACAAAATAAACAATAAGTGTGTGAAATTTCATACTCCTCCGTCCGCGCAATTTTCGTAAAAAAGGGGTACAAAGTTTTTGCTTCACGTATTAATAATATAGATTATAACATTAAGAAAGAAGTTTAATATTACCACCAGCACTTACCTATAGAAGGTCGTACGATGCAGACTGGAAGGTTGGTGTGGTTGTAGACAATCGATTCAGCGAGGGCCTTCGTCAATGTGTAGAAATTGGGATGCTCTCCCTGCTTAGACAATGGCATTCATCAGAAATTCAGTCGAAACATCAGCAGTATTTGAGGTGCCAGTGTGAGTTTAATTTGACTTCACTTAGTTTTTGAATGTTTGATGTAATGATGTGTGTTGGTTCACTGAGAAATGTTTTCTATTTCTATTTCTATTTGACATTCGATCACGTTAACGAAAACGAAAGTTAGTATGGTGTTGAAACAGCGCCTCATGGCGACATTTTTTTTTTTATATTAGAAGGAGGCAAACGAGCAGCCGGGTCACCTGATGGGAAGCAATCACCGCCGCCCATGGACAACCGCAAAACCAGAGGAATCGCAGATGCGTTGCCGGTCTTTATGGAAGGAATAGGCTCGTTTCTTGAAGATCCCTAAGTCGTAATGGTCCGGAAATAACGCCGCTGAGAGCTGTGTCCACAGCACTATAAAACGTGGACATACGAGAAGTTACAATTTTGCCATACAATTTTCGTTTCCGTAAATGTAATCGAATGAATACGGATAGTAAACAAAACTCACACAGACACTCATATAGTAAGTAGTAAGAAGCTCGATAGCGCAGTGGCAACTTTTGCAAAGGCCGGTCATCGGATGGGTGACCAGAAATTTATTGTCTAGAGCTCCTCCGTGCTATGGAAGGCACGTAAAGCCGTTGGTATCGGCATTAGCAGCCGTTAACAATCACCTAATCGCATTGAGCTTGCGCGGTGGTGTATGACCCGCTCTTCCTGTGTTGATTCCATCAATAGGGCAAGCTCGTGCCCTAGCATTACTTACATTTACTATTTTATGATATCTTGTAATATTTTTTCTTAATTGTAATTTTAAAATGCAGCGGTTACCTTAGGGTTTTTAACATGGTGTATGTATGGTAAAACCAACCTGCAAACTATGGGATATCACATCCATGGTCTCCGGGGGCAGCATCTTGGTACACCGCATGATGCTGTCAGGGTCATAGGGTGGAGGGTACACCGTCTCCTCGATATGGGAGCGGGGGGCGTTGCTGTAGGCGGTAGACACGTGGACTAGGGCCTGGGGGAGAGGTTATATACTGTTACACCTTTCAATGAGTAAACATAAATATGCTTGTATGTAAGTATGTAAATAAACCCAGAGATTCTGGGATCGAGTCCTAGTGAGCACTTCATGAATAAAAATAGAAAATGATTTAAGTGTAGCCAGCGGGTAGTATAAAACATGCAGGGAGAGGGAACAATTTAAACCACCTCTATGATTTACTGATTTGACCATAGATCTCAAACACGGAGGACCTAGGTTCGATTTTCAGCCGAGGGTAACATTTTTCAAAACAGCATGGAGGCAGAACATGTTATTAGTTCTGGCCAGCTACCACAGTTTTACAAAGCCTGTCACCATAGTATCAATTTTAGTATCATTATTGTGATTTGCGTTTCCACTTTCACTCTTACTCACCACCACTTATCATCAGATGATTGAGTGCTTCCCCGACATGGAGAAAGAGAGCAACTAGGTAAAAGTAATACCAAGCTGTTCCTCGTTGAGGAGTATTGAAGGAAACATACCTTCAGCTTGGGCATATCTTCAGCCAACTTCAGCAGAGACGCTGTACCCTGGACGTTGAGTGTGGTAGCCACGTGGAGAGGCTCAGTGAACCTCACTGTGGCAGCCGAATGGAACAGTGTGGTGACTTTGGTCAGCAACTCCATCTGTTCAGTGCTGACTCCGAGTTTGGGGACGGAAACATCGCCAGTGATCGGGTAGAGTTTGCTGAGGCGTTCTGGCCAGCGCGCGCGGATTCGGTCGAAGACCTAAGTGTGAGAGTAACGATAGGTGAATTATTTATGCTTAATTAAATAAATGAAAATGTTATTGTCATGTACGCAAATGCACCCAAATAGGAAAATTACAGATTTTAGAAAGAACCGAACAACAAAATTAAAACTAGAAGTTAAAATAGCAAGACTTTATTAGTAAACGACTGACTGATATAAAAGATGTCTTTTGCAAGAATAGCGCTCGCTACAGTTCTTAATTTAATAAGTAACTTAATAAGTAAAATATGTGTTACTAGCGACCCGCCCCGGCTTCGCACGGGTGCAATGCTGATACACGCAACCGCTATGTCCATGCATTTTAAATCTGTAATATCTTCGAAAATATTCATTTAAATTACATGCTGTGTGTGCCATATTGATCTATATTAAATGCACAATTTATTTAAGGTACTTATTTGGATAAGGATTATTGCTTAAAATCGCTTCGTAAATAAGCCATTATTTCTTTTAAAAAGTAAAGGATAAAAAATGTTTATTGTGGGTTATCCCTAAGAGATAGACATATACCATCGCGGACTTTTTTGTAGACCTTTTTAAGGTGAACAATACTGTTGTAAATTATTTTAATCTATCTCGTAGGGTTCAGCCAGCGTTTGCAATGTAAGCTCAAAAAAATGTGAAACCTCTTAAGTTATCAGTGTTTCTCTACTATATTATGCATGCAATGCAGCATGTATTTATACACATAAACCTTCCTCTTGAATCACTCCATCTATTAAAAAAAAACCGCATCAAAATCCGTTGCGTAGTTTTAAAGATATAAGCATACATACATACATAGGGACAGCGGGAAGCGACTTTGTTTTATACTATGTAGTGATGATACTCGTCTTAAATTTCAATAATTTTATTTCTAGCAAATATAAAATTTAGAAAGTTTTTTGAAAAGTGACTTAGTTATATCCAATTGCCCTACCATTAGGCTTTATTGATTGTGTTTACTATGCAGAAGACGCAGGTTCATCACCCCGCTTCTTGTCAAAGTCAAGTCAAAGTCAAATATTCTATAATCAAATAAACTTTAGAAAAGTGCTTTTGAATCGTCCATATTTTTTTTACCTACTACCCATTCAGGACGTCTATTTTTAGCTGTGGAGAGGATGGGCGCAAGAAACTACTTGAATTTACTATTCCAATTTTCTGTCCTAACATTCCCATATCTCTCACAAAAACCTACCTGGTTCTTCAGCAGCTCCTTATACCTCTGCTCAACCGTCAACCCTCTCTTAGGCCTCATAAGAACGTATATAGTTTCCACTCCTGGACAACTCCTCAGCAGCTTTTCCAGCAAAGCCTTCCCTACGAAACCAGTTCCACCCGTCACGAGGATCACGGCATCATTGAAGAAGTCTGCTATAGCTTCCACCGTTTCTCCTCCAGGTTTTTCTGAGCCTGTTTCATTGAGGTTCGGTGTTGACGGGTCGTTGCCGTTTAGGTGTTCCATGTTTCTGTAGAGGAAAAAGGAATTCGTAAAAGAAAAATTGTTTACTTTAACGCGTTAAGATTTTAGTTCTGTTAATTTTGTAAAATAATATATAGAAGTATATCGATGTAACACTAGCGTTCGACACTTTAAGCCCACTGTTGGACACATTTTTCGTCATTAATAGTTTATGTTATGTCCCCATTGCTGGGGCACGAGCCTTCCCTATAGATGGATAGGGAGAACAGGCAATAAACTACCACGCGGGCCCAGTGCGGGTTGGTGGTTGTTAACGACTGCTTATGCAGCCGGGACCAACGGCTTTAGGTGCCTTCCGAAGCACGGAGGAGCTCGAGATGATGCGTTTTTGGTCACCCATCCGATGACCGGCCTTTGCGAAAGTTGCTTAACCTCAGCACTCGCAGACCGGGCGCGTTAACCGCTGCCCCATAAACTAATTAATAAAAAAGATATTAACCTTTAAAAACTTTGAAAATTGGCCAGATTTTCCGCTGTTTTTTCGAAATTTTACGGGATTGTATAAAAAATGTAAAACATAGGAACACAGCCAAAGCCTTTCTTAAATTATTAATAAAAGTAATGAAATCGCTCCAGTTTTGGAGGAAGAATCAGGGGACTCGGACGAAAAGTAGATTTTGTCTACTTTTCATACATATTTTTCAATTTAGTCGACCTCAGTATTTCCTCTTAAAAATAGGGACCAGCAACTGATTTTAGTCTTTAGGTACAATTGGATGCAAACCACATGCTGAACGGCTGTCATCTCGTTACATTTCATTGATAATAATCTATGTTATTTACATACAACGAGGCAATGCCGCCAGTCTTTTGGGTACATTACCAGTCGACAGCGACGCGGAGGAATTTTTTGACGCCATATTTTAGTTTAGTAATAGTTTTAGTTAAGTTTATTTTATTTATTAGAATTTACACATTTTTCATCATCATCATCATCATCAGCCTACACACGTCCACTGCTGGACATAGGCCTCTCCAAGTGCACGCCACTCACCACGATCCGCGGCTACTCTCATCCAGCTCTTGCCAGCCACCTTGCGAAGATCGTCGTTCCACCTAGTCTGAGGGCGTCCTACACTACGTTTGCCGATACGCGGTCTCCACTCAAGAACACGTTTACCCCATCGGTTATCGGTTCTGCGGCTAATATGGCCGGCCCACTGCCATATTTTTGCCTGCACGTAATAAACTGAACAAATGATGTTATTTTTTGGCGATTAAAGTTAAAGGCTTATGGCCTTTTTCCTGTCATGCGGATAGCCGCCCGCATGCGGGCTGCCCGCATCCTATCATTTCATACATGCTTTTCCTATCACGCGGGCAAAACGCGCGCGGGACGCGGATTGGATGCGGGCGCGCGCCCCGCACGCGTGCCACCCGCTTGCGGAGCGCGTTCTTCTACTGCCAGTGTAATTTTTACTGTCGTGCGGGTTACACGCATCGTCATTGTACGCATACAATCGCAAACAAAAATGAAAATTGATACAGAGAGACTTATTTTTGAAGTGCATTTTCGCCCTTTGTTGTGGAACAAGCAGGACGACCGTTACAAAAACCGGGATGCAAGGGTGGCTGCTTGGCTGGAAAAAGCAATGACTATTATGTATGGGGGTTAGCTTGCCTTTCTTTTTATTAAATTCTTCTACTTCTGACATTGAATTTAAACACTGCGTTTCATTTCTAAACCTATATTTGACCTTAATTTTTTAATTTTGATAAATTACATTAAACATTCCAGTAAGTGATCTAGTTTCGAGATAAGGATATACTCTGAATTGTTTTTTATATTTTTAACGTTCATCTCTGTGCACGAGTATACTCACTGGCGACACGCACGACACTGCAGCGGCGAACGAAATCTTTGTTCTGCGTGTGGCCCGGAGCGTATTATAACCCACCCGCATGCGGTGAAAATACGCATGACAGGAAAAAGGCCTTTAAAGTGTCGAACAATGATGCCATTACCTTATTATGTATTTTCTATGTATGCCATACCTATACAACGTGAAACAGAAATGTGTAGTAAAAATGAAAAGATCCAAAGTGTATCCGATCTAGATCTTGTATGCAGCGTTATTAAGTCATTATTAATAACTATAATTTGTTATGCGATTTTTAATTTAATATTTCTATTGTGACGTCACATCAAAATAAACAAGTCACAGCCCTAGTGGTACTTGCATGACAAATTAAAGTTAACAATGATGTCTTGGTTACAAACACAAACTGAGGAATTGTTCGGTTTGATCCCTGCCGCTGATTTCCTTCACCGCACTACACGCAATCGACTGTCTTTGTCACACCATCTTGATGGATGGCGATCTACTACTGTGCGTTTCTCACGTAATTTTTTACCACGAACTACAGTGCTGTGCAACAAGCTCTTAGCGGCGGTATTTCCGGACCATTACGACCTAGGAATCTTTAAGAAACGAGCCTATTCCTTCCTTAAAGGCCGGCAACGCATCTGCGATTCCTTTTGTTTTGCAGGTGTCCATGGGCGGCGGTGATTGCTTCCCATTAGGTGACCCGCCTGCTCGTTTGCCTCCTATTAATATAAAAAAACAAAAAAGCCTAGATCTAGATCAGATGCAAATTTGATTTTAATTTTTAACTCACCTTTCTGTTACACGTTGTACAAACGCCTGCACATCAACCTACCACAAACTGTCAAATTTCCTCAATAGACTTTGAACTTTATGCCTAAAGCATACGGTTGAAAATATATTGAAGAAATTTGACAGTTTTGGATAGGTTGATGTGCAGGCGTCTGTACATATTATAAAATAAAATTTATTAAAATTATTATAAAATTTATTTATTTATTATATTCCTATTTATTTTACTTACTGATAGTGTATGTCCATTGTTATATGAATGTCCGGATTTATATATTTTTAATACTGTGGGGATCGCTTCCTCAATATTGTATCTGAAACAATTGAAATAAAATATTGGAATCAGGCCCTAAGTTAGTTACAGGAGTTTACACTACACACTTATATGCAATTTTGTAAAAAAAAACACGTATTTTGGTATAGGTATAATATGGAGGCTTTAGTGGCCTCTGTGGTCTAACGGCTAAGTCGTTCTGGGTTCAATTGCGAGGTCGGGTAAAGCGTTTTTCGGATTATCCGATGCATAGCCCAGGTTTGTGATCGCTTATCCGCATTTGGCATCCGGAGGAGAACGAAACTGATCGACCTAGCCCAGGTGATAGCCAGCAGAAAGTGGAAGTGGGCAAGCCATATATGCCGTAGACAGGACCACAGATGGGGGAGAAGAGTGCTGGAGTAGGGAGACCTAGAGTTGGGAACAGGAACGTAGGCAGGCAACCAATGCGATGGACCGACGACCTTGTCAAGGTAGCGGGGAAGATTGGATGAGGAAGGCACAAGATCGAAGGAAATGGAGTGCATTAGAAGAGACCTTCACTCAGCATTCGGTGGATAACGGTTGAGAAAGAGAGAACAGAAAGAGATCCGCATTTGGCAAGCGTGGTGATTAAGTCAATACCCACCAACTGTAGGGATTACTTGGTGTCGATTATGGAGGCCTTTGCCCAGCAGTGGGTCAATATGTATACTATTTACTTTACTTCACTAGAGAAAAATAACTAATTAGGAGAATGTTTAACACATTGAAATGGAGGGGAACAGGACACCATGCTCTGGGAGCCCGCACAATGGAAAAAAAGAAACATCAAACTGGACTCCCTGACAAAACACAAAGAGGAAAAGGGGGCCAGATATCGTTGCCAGGTGTCCCGATTTGCGCGAGACGTCCCGATGTTGACGGGTCCCGATTTCGGACTCGAATAGGGACGCCATATGTCCCGATTTTTCACTAATCTCCTTGGTGTGTACTTTAGATAATTTTGACAGCATGTTGTTATAATTATGTAGAAGTTTATCTAGTTTTAGTTTCATTGTTTTTATCCAATCATGACGATTCATAAGAAGCTGCATTTTTTTAACAGTTGTAGATGTCCCGTGGCGGTAGCCAAAGTAACATTAAGAAAACGATAGCGAAGTTCGAAAAGAATAAAATGTATGGGATTGAAATAAAATTGACCACGTGATTTAGCGCGGCTTATGTCAATCCCATACATTTTATTATTTTCGAACTTCGCTATCGTTTTCTTAATGTTACTTTGGCTAAGCCTACAGTTCATTTTTACCTTTCGTCTCGAAATTTGACACCTGGACCTGGCAACAAGCAACCTCAAAGATGGTCAGATGACCTAACAAATATTGTTGGGTTGACCACAGGGTCAAAGCTGGCGGTAAAATGGGATGCCCAGAGGCCCCAAGTACAAAAACACGCTGCAGGGGAACATTCTCTTTTTTTAATACATCCACTATTTCTCATAATTATACAAAAATAAATATGTTATTAAAAAAAGTACATTTGAAAATAAAAAGCTTTGAAATTGAAGTAAATTCATTTTGTATATGTTCATATTTATGTAGTATTATTATTGTATGTTTATCTAGTTTTTAATAATATTGTAGTACATGTATTGTATATGTATTGTACCTAATATTGTTTTTTTTTTGTTTGCACTTTTGTCGCTTCCTTTTAAACATGATGCTCTCATTCCACCGTAGGTTGGCTGGAAGAGATCTCTTTTCGAGATAAGTCCACGTTTGCTCACCATTGTGTGTAAACTGTCCTCTGTATGTGTGTTTTTTGTGCAATCCTACTAATATTATAAACGCGAAAGTTTGTAAGTTTAGATGGATGTTTGTTACTTTTTCACGTAAAAACTACTTAATGGATTTGGATGAAATTCGGCATACACATAGTTTATAACCTGGATTAACATATATAATACTTTTTATCCCGATATTCCCACGGGAATGGGAACCACGCAGGTGAAACCGCGAGCGGCCGTTAGTAAAGAATATATATAATAAAATTGTTAACTAGTATGGAGGATGAGGAGCTCGATGGCGCAGTGGTTAACGCGTCCAGTCTACGAGTGCTGAGGTTAAGCAACGCAAAGGCAGGTCATCGGATTTTGGTCACCCAAAAATATATCATCCCGATCGCTATGCTATCGTGTTTCGGAAGGCACGCAAAGCCGTTGGTCCCGGCTGCATTAGCAATCGTTAACAACCACCGCACTGGGCCCGCGTGGTGGTTTAAGTCCCGTTCTCCCTATCAATCCATAGGGAAGGCTCGTGCCCCAGCAGTGAAGACAAAAGTAAGCGTTTAGGAGCATCAGATTCCCGTTGAAAATAACGTGATCAAATGCCAAGTAACACTTGCACTAGCTATATCCGGTGCTAAGGCATCATGACGTCATCATACTAACTTTTTTAACAATTGACATACATTGTAAGAAGCACATTTTTCCACATCACCGCAAAGGTATTATGACGTCATGGTCATATAATTTCTCTGCGCGCTCAGCTGATTATCTAACAACCTCTTGAACTGCCTTGCGCGCACTTGGCCGCATTTTTGATAGCCGCTTTATGAGCGCAGTGAGAATAAATTCAATTTTCAAATCGCATAATTTATTTGAATTAAGATCGATATGAACGCGTTGTAGACCTTTGTCTACAACGCGTTCATATCGATCTTAATTCAATTCGCTGAATTTATATCACCAATTAGCGCTGCATAATCCAGTGTGCAGAAATTGCAGAAATGTCAATTTCATTATCTGCTTATTTTATGTCCCCACTGCTGGGAAAGCTCGTGCTTTCTAAAGATGTTTACACCACAGGGAGAACGAGCCGTAAATCACCACGCAAGCTTAGTGCTGTGCGGAGATTGTTAACGACTGCTAATGCAGTCGGGACCAATGGCTCTACGTGCCTTCCGAAGCATGGAGAAGACGCAAGGAACTGTGTATGGAAATACATTTTCGTAATTAATATTGTTGTTATGTAGGTACTTGGACGCCCATGATACCCACAGTGCTATAGAACAGTTGAATTTCTATTGTGTCTGGTTTAAGAACAACTGAGTTTACTGAAGGTTACGCGAGGACTTCACATTTAAATAAAATAACTTTTACGTATTCATTCCTGTTAATTTTACGCATTGATTTTGTGTTATTTTATTCTGATGTTTCGAATCCCCTACAGGGTCCGTGGTCACAGGCTTACACCTCTATGACCGCAGGGAAACTGAGGTGTTGGTCGTCTCATAATTTATTAGTAACTTACGTAGGTACATTGCAATTTAATCGGGTGCGTTCCGTTTAACGCAGAATGAGCTTATCGTATCGTTTGGTCTAGCAGTATGGTGGTGGGTTGCTTGGTTGTATTTGTTTTAAACTCTTTCTTTATTCTAAGCCTTAAATTTTTCAAAAAGAAAATGGTATATCTTAGTATATTACTTTGTCTTTGTTTTATTTCTTTGTCTTACGAATAATCTATAAACTTTCAGGAGTCTAAATTAAGCATAATAATTATGTTTAGAGCGTTTACGCCGCACACTAGCGCCGCCAATGAAAAAAAAATATATCTAGTAATTAGAGATAGAAAATCAAATTATGCTCAACAAACTATCTGAATGAAGTAATTTAGCAATTTTACGGCACCTAATGAACACCTCACAAGTTATGGTTTAGTTAAATATGGCGTTATAGTTAAAAGTGGCCGTAACGTCTTATTTAACTAAACCATAACATGTGAGGTGTTCATTAGGAGGATATCTAGTTAGATATGTTTTTTTTTTCATTAGTGGCGCTATTGTGCGGCGTAAACGCTCTTAATAAAAAATATATTATCTTGATTTCTGTTACTGAACGTCCTACTGACTTAATTATTTAAGTAGCTTGGAGCGTTACCCACTTTTTCTAACTTACAATCAGCTAGGGCTACAATACCGCAAGTTTAATAATAATGAGTAATAATTAATGCACATAATGATATTTCAAGAATATCTCATAAGCATTGAAATGTCATATAAAATCAAAATTTACATTACTTCAAACCAGTTACTCAATTGTCTAAAGATGAGGTTTAAAAAGCATTTCAAAATTACTTTTAGTTAATTCAATTTATGTGATTTTAAGTGTCCATAGAAATATGGAATTTCCAAATATGGTAAAATTGGTTAGAGCATGGTATAATAAAATACTACGCCAGGTACGGCATTCCCAGTGACAAGTGGCACAAGCCACCACCGGTACGGCCAATATTAAGGGTGCGCCGTCCGTAAGTGACAAATGTCATATGTTTTATTTGAAATGTCGTCGTCCATATTTATTTGATGCCGCGCGGCTATAGGTACTAATTTTGTATGGGGAATTTAAGGTGCTTAATAAAAAAAATATTATTTAAATAAACACTTGATGAATCAAAAATGTAGTCTAGCAATTTGTAGTATATCCATTGATGATTGTATATACAAAATCAGAGGTACAATAATTTAGATAAACTATAAGAAATTTACTAAACGCCGCCACTCGTTTGCGGATGATACAACACTAATAGTCAAAAGTAAAAGTGAAAGATAATTAGAAACTATTGCTAATGATAGCTTTAATAAATGTTTATATAATTTTTAACGCAAATTTTGTTGCGAACAAATTACAAAAACACAAATGTTGAAAAAATTTCCACGAGCAGGGTTTGAACCTGCACCCTTCTGACATACCGGGTCAGGTGCTCTTCCAATTGAGCTATCGTGGTTCTAACCAGCCCGCCGAAATTATTCAACACTATTTCTTTTTACTTTGAAAGCCAAAGGCGCCCATTCAATGTTAATAACTACCGTCATTAACATCCGATCATAATATTTTTACAAATACTAAAGATCAGTTAAGAAGTAGGCAAACTATTTATAAATGTTTATATAATTTTTAACGCAAATTTTGTTGCGAACAAATTACAAAAACACAAATGTTGAAAAAATTTCCACGAGCAGGGTTTGAACCTGCACCCTTCTGACATACCGGGTCAGGTGCTCTTCCAATTGAGCTATCGTGGTTCTAACCAGCCCGCCGAAATTATTCAACACTATTTCTTTTTACTTTGAAAGCCAAAGGCGCCCATTCAATGTTAATAACTACCGTCATTAACATCCGATCATAATATTTTTACAAATACTAAAGATCAGTTAAGAAGTAGGCAAACTATTTATAAATGTTTATATAATTTTTAACGCAAATTTTGTTGCGAACAAATTACAAAAACACAAATGTTGAAAAAATTTCCACGAGCAGGGTTTGAACCTGCACCCTTCTGACATACCGGGTCAGGTGCTCTTCCAATTGAGCTATCGTGGTTCTAACCAGCCCGCCGAAATTATTCAACACTATTTCTTTTTACTTTGAAAGCCAAAGGCGCCCATTCAATGTTAATAACTACCGTCATTAACATCCGATCATAATATTTTTACAAATACTAAAGATCAGTTAAGAAGTAGGCAAACTATTTATAAATGTTTATATAATTTTTAACGCAAATTTTGTTGCGAACAAATTACAAAAACACAAATGTTGAAAAAATTTCCACGAGCAGGGTTTGAACCTGCACCCTTCTGACATACCGGGTCAGGTGCTCTTCCAATTGAGCTATCGTGGTTCTAACCAGCCCGCCGAAATTATTCAACACTATTTCTTTTTACTTTGAAAGCCAAAGGCGCCCATTCAATGTTAATAACTACCGTCATTAACATCCGATCATAATATTTTTACAAATACTAAAGATCAGTTAAGAAGTAGGCAAACTATTTATAAATGTTTATATAATTTTTAACGCAAATTTTGTTGCGAACAAATTACAAAAACACAAATGTTGAAAAAATTTCCACGAGCAGGGTTTGAACCTGCACCCTTCTGACATACCGGGTCAGGTGCTCTTCCAATTGAGCTATCGTGGTTCTAACCAGCCCGCCGAAATTATTCAACACTATTTCTTTCTAAATGTGGAAATTTTTTCAACATTTGTGTTTTTGTAATTTGTTCGCAACAAAATTTGCGTTAAAAATTATATAAACATTTATAAATAGTTTGCCTACTTCTTAACTGATCTTTAGTATTTGTAAAAATATTATGATCGGATGTTAATGACGGTAGTTATTAACATTGAATGGGCGCCTTTGGCTTTCAAAGTAAAAAGAAATAGTGTTGAATAATTTCGGCGGGCTGGTTAGAACCACGATAGCTCAATTGGAAGAGCACCTGACCCGGTATGTCAGAAGGGTGCAGGTTCAAACCCTGCTCGTGGAAATTTTTTCAACATTTGTGTTTTTGTAATTTGTTCGCAACAAAATTTGCGTTAAAAATTATATAAACATTTATAAATAGTTTGCCTACTTCTTAACTGATCTTTAGTATTTGTAAAAATATTATGATCGGATGTTAATGACGGTAGTTATTAACATTGAATGGGCGCCTTTGGCTTTCAAAGTAAAAAGAAATAGTGTTGAATAATTTCGGCGGGCTGGTTAGAACCACGATAGCTCAATTGGAAGAGCACCTGACCCGGTATGTCAGAAGGGTGCAGGTTCAAACCCTGCTCGTGGAAATTTTTTCAACATTTGTGTTTTTAGCTTTAATAAAATTGCTACATGGCTTAAAATTAATAACCTCAAAATAAATATAAATAAGACTAAGTGCATTCATTTTAAATCTCATAACAGGACAAATATTAATATCAACATTAAATATAACAATAATAAAATAGACATTATAAATGAAACAAAATTTCTAGGCATAACTATCGATAAAATGTGTAATTGGAAAGCTCACATTGACACATTAGTAACTAAATTGGAAAGATATATTTATGTTCTTAATAGAATCACGAATGTTGCATCTAAAGAAGCAGCTCTAATGGCATATCACGGCTACGTTTCGTCATTGCTGAGGTATGGGCTTATTCTATGAGGAAACTCTGTTGACATCATCAGAGCGTTTAGGGTACAAAAGAAATGTATTAGGTCAATCTGTGGAGCAGACTTCCTAGATAGCTGTAAGCCATTGTTTAAGGCATTAAATGTTTTACCCCTTCCCTGTCTTTACATTTTTGAAATAGGATTATTTGTTAAAAAATATAGCAATCTATTTCAAACTAAGAATAGATGTGAATATAAAGGCATAAAAAGAGAAAATCTATGTATACCTGACCAAAGATTAATGTTATATTCAAGGAACGTTCATTGCATGTCAATTCGAATTTTCAATAAATTGCCTAGTGATATTAAAATACTGACATTGTATAAATTTAAATCAAAATTATTTAATTTTTTAATGAACAAAATGTACTTTACAATTAACGACTATTTAAATGATAATATTTGACATGCTATATTTTAATTGTATTATTGTTAACTATGATTTTTATCTACACTAATGTTGTAACATTCTACTTATGTTTCCAATACTTGACTTATAATTACTACTGTTATAGCGCAGACAACAAAACACTCAATTTAAGCAATTTCACATGATGGTATAATATCCACATCGATATCGTAAAATCTCATTATAACATCAATAAAACGCGACCAATTAACCTGGCGAGCCTTATGTCAAAATCCTCATACAAGTTGTATAAAATTTTGATATTAGGCTGGCTTTTGAAAACAGTTGGGTTAAAAACTTCGTCGAAACTACTAAACTTCCAATACACAAAACTCTTTGGTAAGATCTTGTGCCAATTAAATAAAAAAAGAACAGCGCGCGCTCGCTCCTGATTGGCCCTGCGCGCGCAGCTGCGCTCTCATTGGTTAGATTTTAATGGCGGAAATTTGAACAATTATTATAAATAAACTATTGTCAGCTTTTACTCTTGACTTTTGACTGTTTGACTAATTGCATTAGTGAAGATAAAGTAGTGTATGCAACTGCATATAACACGGGTATTAAAACACTCGTTACTATTATGAAACTCGCTGCGCTCGTTTCATAAACTCACACTCGTGTTTTAATACCCTTCATTATATGACAGTTGCATAAACTACTATATTATAATTTGTTAGTAATTAAGTAATGTAGTTTTAAATGTTTGCACATCGATCGTATACGATAGAATATGCTGGTTAACATTATTTTAAGAACATTTTTGTACCATGTTTATGCAAATAAATTTTTGATTGATTGATTGATTGATTGATCGTTTTCATGATCTTTGCCCAACTTTAAATGATATTGTAGAAAAATCTATAGCGTGTTATGAATTTATGGTTCTGACAAATTGTAAACACGTTCCCTATGATACTAAATATATATTTTGTTCATTTAATACGATAGTATTTTCAATTATATTTACTTAACCGTAACTGCATTTTTGGCATTTTTTGGTCGGCCCATCCTTAAGCAAATTCAAGCAATCGATAGCGGTGTTGACGTAGGCTTGTGTCACTTGTCACTGGGAATGCCATACCTGGTTTTGACGATCTCCTTGGTCGAGTGGTTTGTACACCGGTTTTCATGGTGTCGCCATCTCTGAGGTCCCGGGTTCGATCCCCGGTCGGGTAAATTTAGAAATTATTGTTTTTCTAATTTGTCTCGGGTCTGGGTGTTTTCTATGTATAATAAGTATGTATTTAAGTATTTTAAGTATGTTTATCAGTTGTCTAGTATCCATTTAACGAGTTTCATAACGAAGCTTCTCTTGGGCTAGATAATTGGTGTGAGTGTAGAAAAGTTTATTTATTTATTTTATTTAATTATTCATCATCATCATATAGGGTTCGATCCCCGGTCGGGTCAATTTAGAAATTATTGTTTGTCTAAATTGTCTCGGGTCTGGGTGTTTTCTTTTTTTAATAAGTATGTATTTAATATTTTAAGTATGTTTATCCGTTGTCTAGTTACCATTTAACGAGTTTCATAACGAAGCTATATCATCACCAGCTAGCAGCTGAAGCACAAACCTTCTTTGTGAAAACAGCGCAAGCGCTAATGTAGCTTTCTAATGGTGAAAGAATTTTTTAAATCGGTCCTGTAGTTTTTGAGTTTATTCGTTGCAAACATACAAAAATACAAAAAAAAACAAAGCTTTCCTCTTTATAATATTACTAGCTGACCGGCGGATTTCGTACCGCTTTGATAGTTTCCATGACAACAAAACAAACAAATCATTCATCCGCTTAAGAACACCCGTATCCCATGATGGACCCCTATAGCAGCGCCACTTACCGGGTCCAATTGTAAATCTAAACCATTCTCGAATCTACTTGAACACACACAAAAAAATTCATCCAAATCGGTCCAGCCTTTTAGGAGTTCAATTTCATACACACGCACAGAAGCCTTATATATATAAAGATAACCTATATTAGTACAGACTAGTGGTCGCCCAGTGGTCGAAATTCGACCGTAATTTTATTAAGGCTGCACGGATTGCATCCTAAGCAATGAAAAATTAAAAAAGATAGAATGTGAGTTTGGATTGGCATTGACAGATTTCGGCCGCTCCTCTTCCATTTTTGAAATTTTTTAAAAGAGTTTATAAGCGTGTGTGTCAAATACATTGTAGTGTGTGTAATGTTTGTTTTATTGATTTAATGTATTTTTATGCAGAATGTAAAAAAATATTAACATTCGGATAACTTTCTCTATATAAATAAACTATAAATGTGCAAAATTTCATACTTATCCGTCCGCGCAATTTTCGTAAAAAAGGAGTACAAAGGTTTTGCTTCACGTATTAATATATAGATAACATCAATGTTTGTAGCATTGTGTTCCAACAGCTAGAGATAAAATAGCCAGCGCCTCAGCAGTTAAGGATCCCGGGTGAAGTGCGCTTCCACATTCGGTCTTTCTTTTCCAGTAAACAAGTAGGTATACTAAAAAGTTTTTCTAAATACTAGACAATAGTTCTATAAACAATATTCCATACAAACTCTATTTCTAGCAAATAAGTCCTTTCTAAGCTTAGGGAACATACGCTTTCATTTATTCCTTACGGGTGCTGGGCCTTCAACTTTCTGATGTCAAGTGATGATAAAGCCGAAGATGGAACCGTAGTTTACCCCGAATCGTCTACCTATTAGAGTACTGGCTAACTTATCTCTAGCTGCTAACACAACAATGCTACAAACGTTTTTGTTTTGTTTATATAATTTTTAACGCAACTTTTGTTGCGAACAAATTACAAAAACACAATTAATGTTGAAAATTTTTGCACTGGTTTGGAATTGGGACCTGACCCGGTATGTCAGAAGGGTGCAGGTTCAAATCCTGCTCGTGGAATTTTTTCAATATTTGTGTTAATGCTACAAACGTTGATGGTATGGCGACATATTTAGATAAGATGGTGGTAAGCCCTATCACCAACCAAACCGAGTACACAAACATGTAGCTCCCTCTGGGAATCAAACCTGGGACTTTTGGGTCTACACCGGTGGTCTTAACCACTAGACTACAGAGGCGGTAAAAAGGCGGTTTTTTTATAAAAAAAATAGTCCTTACTATTTTTTTTTTATAAAAAAATAAAACTTACGAATACAAAAAAAAAATATCAGCCGAATCGGTCGAGCCGTCCTCAAATAGTGCTATGTATGCATGTGTATGTATGTCACATGTAGCAATTGATTTTACTTAATAAATAATTTTCGAACCGGTGACTATTTCTCACGCTATAATATCCATAAACTTGAAGAACATTTTTTATCTAGCATATAACAAAACTTTATTAAAAGCCTATAAAAATATAAAATTAAATATTCAATGATTGAACCCAATGAGCCCTACATGTTCTCTTTTATTTCAAAATGAGAAGCTTACTTGATAACCTAATAGACAACTAAATAGGTCAGGGAGGCGATTTTTCGAACCGGTGACTATTTCTCACGCTATGATATCCGACTACTATTCAATAAAAAATTGTAGAAAATATAATTTAAATTTGACATTTAATAATGAAACTACACAAACAATTTTTTTAGGATTATTAGTCGACGACAAATGTTCTTGGAAAGACCATATAAACCAACTTTGTAATAAAATAAATTCGTTTGTTTATGCGTTGTGGATGCTGACTAAGATTAGTAGTAGCAAGATTGTTGCTGTTCAGGCTTATCACGGTTACATAAGCAGCTTATTAAGACACCACATTCTCCTTTGGGGTAACTCATGTCATCAAACCAAGCATTCATCGCACAAAAACAATGCATTCGTGCTATTATTAAAATGGATGCTCTAACAACCTGTAGGCTATTCTTTAAACAGCTTAAGCTGCTGACAGTACCCTGCATGTACATTTATGAAGGGTGTGTGTTTGCCAAAACTAATCCCTTATTTACAAAGAAAAAAGAACACTGTAGTTTCAACACTAGATATCCTAATAAATTAGCTCTTCCTTTAAAAACTACGACTCTGTACCATAGAAACGCGTATTGTATGACAGTATGTATAATAGATTGCCGGATGATTAAAGATTTTGCCCATAAATACGTTTAAAAGAGTTTAGTCGAGAACTGTTTTTACTCCATTGACGAATTTATGGATTACTGTAAAAGACGACGATTGGGGATTAAGCTTATATAAAATCTATTATATGTCTTTATTGGTACTATGAAGGTACTTAGTTGTCAATAATTGTGTGAAGATAATTATTAAATTTGCATACCAGTTTCTGGTGAATAGTGAGCGACTCAACATTAATGGTCGAGTGGTTTGTACACCGGTTTTCATGGTGTCGCCATCTCTGAGGTCCCGGGTTCGATCCCCGGTCGGGTCAATTTAGAAATTATTGTTTTTCTAAATTGTCGCGGGTCTGGGTGTTTTCTATGTATAATAAGTATGTATTTAAGTATTTTAAGTATGTTTATCCGTTGTCTAGTAACCATTTAACGAGTTTCATAACGAAGCTTCTCTTGGGCTAGATAATTGGTGTGAGTGTAGGAAAGTTTATTATAATGTAAGATTCTTTGTACCACTTTTCATGCAAATAAATATATTTGATAAAAATATTAGTCCACACTGGTAAACAATTTTTTTATGCCAAATATTCTCGAAAGCTAAGTATGTCAGATAGTAAGATAGATAGAACATACTTTATTACACACACAGAAAACAAATAACAAAAATGTTAATACAGAGGTGGGCCAAGGCGGTCTTATCGCTTAAAGCGATCTCTTCCAGACAACCTTTGAGTCATAGGATCCATCATCCATCCATCATCCATCTTCAGCCTACACACGTCCACTGCTGGACTTATGGCCTCTCAAAGTCATAGGATCACTGAGCGGCAAATGAGAGTAAGTACAGCATGCAGAATCCTACTGATATTATAAACGCGAAAGTTTGTAAGTATGGATGGATGTTTGTTACTCTTTCACGTAAAAACTACTGAATAGATTTGGATGAAATTCGGCATACAGTTAGTTTATAACCTGGATTAACACATAGGATAGTTTTTATTCCGATATTCTTGCGGGAACGGGAACCACGCGGGTGAAACCGCGAGCGGCCGCTAGTATATTATATTTCATTGTGTCATTCATGTGACTTTTGATTTTGAGGTCACCGGTGATATTCAATAATCGCCCCTTAGTACCTATGGCGGATTTATCTTTTTTGGGAGAGAGATTACTGATTGCCTCAGGCGGCAATTTCAGCTTCACCGGGCTTTTTGGGGGCGGCGAGTAACTTAAAGCATGTTCCTCAAGCCGTGTAAACGAATCACCTTCGGAGGTTTTTTAGAGGGAACGGCATCACGCACTAGTGCGTGTCCCCGTGCCCTACTAGATTCTCCGAAGGGCTCGAATCGGATCGGGGAGCGGAACGACCCGAGGACGCCACTAAAGGCTCGGACCTCGGCTCGGGTTGGTGGTGGTGAGAAGCGCCCAGGTTCATGTCTGTACCTGGTATATATACCAGGTACAGACATGAACCTGGGCGCTTCGTAAGAGTACCCAATTACTTATTTCATAACACACATACCAGATAATTTTATGTCCCCACTGCTGGGGCACGAGCCTTCCCTGTGGATGGATGGGGAAAACGGGCCATAAACCACCACGCGGGCCCAGTGCGGATTGGTGGTTGTTAACGACTGCTAATGCAGCCGGGACCAACGGCTTTACGTGCCTTCCGAAGCACGGAGGAGCTCGAGATGATAAAGTTTTGGTCACCCATCCGATGACCGGTCTTTGCGAAAGTTACTTAACCTTAGCAATCGCAGACCGGGCGCGTTAAGTACTGCGCCATTGAGCTCCTCAAAATGATTACTGGCGTGCGATTTCCGAAACGGTGACTAATTCTCACGATATGATATCAATCACGATTGCTCTTTCTCACTTTCAATCGAAGTGACTAATTATCGAAGTCGAAAGTATTATCTTTATAATCCTAATGCATTTTATGTCAAAACTAGTGGACCCGGCGGACTTCGTACGGCTTTGACAGTTTCCATCAAGTGATTAAATTCTCTTTGGTTTCCATGACAACAAAACAAACATATCGACGACCTCCTTGGTCGAGTGGTTTGTACACCGGTTTTCATGGTGTCGCCATCTCTGAGGTCCTGGGTTCGATCCCCGGTCGGGTCAATTTAGAAATTATTGTTTTTCTAAATTGTCTCGGGTCATATGTTTCGTGTTTCATATGTATATAAGTCCCGGCTGCATTTAGTTAGTCCCGGACGTTAAGTGCCTTCCGAAGCACGGAGGAGCTCGAGATGACAAAGTTTTGGTCACCCATCCCGTGACAGGCCTTTGCGAAAGTTGTAATCGCAGACCGTTTACCACTGCGCTATCGAGCTCCTTCATTTTAATTAATTATTTTATGTTAATTTCATTTTAATTATGGTTTTCTAAAAATAACGCGAACACTACACATTGACATAAAAAACTTTTTAAATTTACTTGTGTTAAAGTGTTTACTTTTTTTACCCTGACGTTGTGAACCCTTCACGGGGTTATGGGGAGTTTTACATCTACTTAATCTTAATCTTGTTTTTTTTTTAGTGAAGTTAAGTAAAAAGTTATGTTTCGGTTTCTTGTGTACCATACTAATATTTAAGATAAATTAAAAATCTTCTTGTGTTTGAGTTTTTAATAAAAATTATTAGCATTCTTAATCTACTATTTAGATTAGTGAAAAGTGTTAAATTATACTTTCTCAATTTTTTATTAAAGTTTGATAAAATATTTAAGTAGTTTAATTGAAGTACACACTCATTGTCATCATATTAACATTTCCTTATAGTTAAGAATGTAATTTGAAATTAAGATTTCTTGTAGAAAGCAATAAATAGATTGTACGCTGATTTAAACACAATATTAATTTATTATAAGATACAAATGTAGCACTTACCTTATTGAAAATTTTAATTAAAACTTTAAAAAATCCCATCTACTGGCATTTTACTTACCTACCTAAATAAAGTTTACGCATTTAATTTCACGACCGCGCGATTTTTACGCGCACATAAAAAACAATTAATATAAAAATTCCCACATACACAACATCCAAATTTTTACACAAACACAAACTTAAAAAAATAACTCTTTTCTTAAAACAATTTGAAAAAAACACTACCCTTACCCAAAATACCGGGAAACGCCCCGTCACAGTATCGCCAAAATAACAAAAAAAAAATAATCCAAATCTCAAAAAACCAAAAAAAAAAATCAACAAAAAAAAGATTATCAACAGCGCGGTATAATCATTATGTGTCGGCACCACACAACGGCCAGCCTTTCACTGAGCACTCACGTAACAGTCAGCGTCGAGGTGCGTCGGAAACACACGCCACGATTCTCCGGGCGGGTCCGCTGCTGTCGCACATCACTCTTTTTTGTCTAAACACACGACCTTGGTACTAAAAGTTGAGGACAGTTGACCAATTTTAACGTAATCATCAAATAAAACCTACATAACCTGAATTGGCACTTTGCCGTCCTACATACATACGTAATTGTTTTCTAAAATTTACGCGAACACTATACATTGAAATGAAACAACCTAATTTCAATAGAGAAGATAGTTGGAATCTACCACCAGCCTGGGATCCTATCATACAAAATATTAAATCCCAGCCCCAACACCATACTGCCAGACCAAAAGATACTGTAAGCTCTTTTTCGTAAAACGGAACGCACCTGATTAAATTTAAATGAGGTTATACAAGCTACCACCTAATTACCAACCAACACCTCAGTCTCCCTGTGACCACGGACCCTGCAAAGGGTTAGAAACGTCAGGATAAACATTAAATAAGTAATGTGTAAAATAAAAAAAATCGAGAAATAAAACGCGAGTAGATCCGTAAAAGTTGTTTTCATTTCATACATACGTAAGTAAATAGCATATAAATGTCCCACGGCTGGGCAAAGGCCTTCATCATCGAAATCAAGTCATCACTACAATTGATGGGTAATGGCTTAATCACCACGCTTGCCAAATGCGGGTTGTGATCACAAACCCGGGCTATGCATCGAAAAATACGAAACACACTTTGACCGACTTGCGAATTGAACCCGGGGCCTTCGGGTATCGGGCCGAGCGATTTGCCACTTGGCCATCGAGGCGGTACATACGTAATGTAATAAATAAATAACTTACATACGTTTTACACTTGCCTCTGCAGACTATTGGTTAAAAGCGCCGGTATTAAATAAAGAGGCCTCGGGTTCGATTGCCAGCGGAAATTATAAAATTATTTTTTTATTCGGTGCACATACAACATATTGAGAACAATAATATCAAATTCCTTACATCAAAAATAGGTATTATAATTAAATATTTAAAAACTAACAAGTAATGCAGCCAAAATGGTCGCCACTCAGCATGTGTCATGGCGAGCCATGACGCTGGTTCTGCACAATGTAACTGCATCTTCTGTGCTTGAAATCATTCACATAAAAACTCTTGCCAGATTGCATAAACAATCCAGACACGAAATTACAAGCAGTTGTAAGTATACTAATCGATAGAGCGGAAAATACTGAATCCTAATATTTATTTATTTATTTGCAAAACAAACAGGTAGATATCAGAACATTCCAATACAATTTGAAAAAAAAACAGTTTAGAACAAGATACTACCTACCTACCAAGATGTTAAATAGTGTTGACAGCATGCTAGATTATATAAACAGTTGTTACAAAGTAATGCTACTGTACGTTTTTACATTATTATTTATTCAAAGGAAAAGGAAAAAATATTATAAAGTAACCATATAAACTAATTAAATAAATTAAATTAATAAAATTAATAAACTAAACTAAACTTATGAAGTAAACAATATTTTATGCAGCTCTGACTTTAACAAACTGTAGCTGTTAAATATAATATAATATTCATAAAACTCATTTTGGCCAAAATGTCCCTTACGTTAATTGATAGTTCTGGTATCGATATAAGGGTAAGTAGTATTAAGTATCAAGTTCTAAACTGTTTTAAAAAAATTGTATTGTAATGTTCTGATATCTACCAGTTCGTGTTGCAAAAAAAATGTGTTGTAAATAAATTACATGTTTGTGTACTCGGTTTGTTTGTTTTTAGTCTGCCTTACTAGTCCGTGGAGTAAACAAGTCCGTATAGGAGCTCGATGGCGCAGTGGTTAACGCGCCCTGTCTGCGAGTGCTGAGGTTAAGCAACTTTCGCAATGGCGGTCATCACGTGACCAAAACTTTATCATCTCGAGCTCCTCCGTGCTTCGGAAGGCACGTAAAGCCGTTGGTCCCGGCTGCATTTTGCAGTCTTGAAAAACCACCAATCTGCACTGGGCCCGCGTGCTGGTTTATGGCCCGTTCTCCCTAATCCATCTATAGGGAACGCTCGTGCCTCAACAGTTGAGACATTAACCTTTTCACCGCCCAACTATCCTGCACGCGATGTCCCGCTGCACGCCAACGTATAAATGTATTTTAATAAAGTAGGTACAAAAAGAACTTCTATAGAAGTGCTGGCGTGGACGGCACAAAAATCTCGAACTTCTATAGAAGTTGTTGGCGGTAAAAAGGTTAAAAGACCTGATGATGATGATGATGACGATATGAGTCTCTGATGCCATTCCCTCTAGAAAACCTCTGATGGTATTCGTTTCACACGGGTTGAGGAACCCTGTAAGTTTCTCGCCACCCCCAGTGAAATCCGGTGACGCTGAGAATGCCGTTTAAGTTTAAAATTGACTTTCTCAAGTCAAAATGAAACTTAACATTATCCAACTTCTAGCTTTCTCCATAGGATGGTCTCCGGAGTCACCGCTCTTATAAAAACCATCAGCTTATCATCTAATTATGTCGCCATAACATGAATGTTTGTAGCATTATTGTGTTCCGGCTGCTAGAGATAAGATAGCCAGTGTCTCAGTAGCTGAGGCAACGGGTGAAGTGCGCTCCGACCTTCGGCCTATTTCTCGTCACTAAACATAAAGAGAAATTAAGGCCAAGTGTTTGTTTACCCGTAAGGTTTGTAAAAATATCTATATATTAATACGTGAAGCAAAAACTTTGTACCCCTTTTTTACGAATTTGCGCGGACGGAGGAGTATGAAATTTCGCACACTTATAGTCTATATAGAGAAGATTATCCGAATGTTAATATATTTTTTTAAATTATGCATAAAAATATGCTTAATGCATATTTCAATAATATCAATAAAACAAACATTACACACACTACCATGTATTTGACACACACGCTTATATACTCTTTTAAAAAATTCAAAAATGGAAGCTGAGCGGCCAAAATCTGTTAATGCCAATCCAAACTCACATTCTATCTTTTTAAATTTTTCATTACTTAGGATACAATCCGTGCAGCCATAATAAAATTACGGTCATATTTCGACCACTTGTAGGTATTAAACGCTTCAGTGACAAAGCACTCGGCCTTACAAAGAGAGGTACTGGGATTCAATTTCAAAGTTTCAAAACCCCTTTTTTGATGTCCCCCCTGCTGGGGCACGAGCCTTTCCTATGGGTGAAAACACTACAGGGAGAACGAGCTGCAAACCACCACGCGTACCCAGTGCTGGTTGTTAACGACTGCTAATGCAGCCGGGACCCACAGCTTCGCATCGCCCAACGGTCGAAATTCGACCGCAATTTTATAAAGGCTGCACGAATTGTATCCTAAGCAATGAAAAATTAAAAAAGATAGAATGTGAGTTTGGATTGGCATTGACAGATTTCGGTCGCTCCTCTTCCATTTTTGAATTTTTTCAAAAGAGTATAATATACGTGTGTGTCACATACATATGCGTGTGTGTCAAATACATGGTAGTGTATGTTATGTTTGTTTTATTGATTTAATGTGTTTTTATGCATAATTTAAAATAAATATTAACATTCGGATAACCTTCTCTATATAAACTATAAGTGTGTGACATTTCATACTCCTCCGTCCTCGCTATTTTCGTAAAAATTGGTTCAAAGTTTTTGCTTCACGTATTAGTATTTATATAGATATTTGATGAAGCTACTATTATTGCTAAATAATTTATGTAGGAGATATAGAAGATGGACACTTTCTAATACAGGTGCTACGGGCACTTCAGGCGACACACTGAAAAAAAAAACGACGGGTTGCACTCCGGGAGTGCCGGCAGAAGTGAAAACTTGAATATTAACGTTGTGCATTTTTGATATTTTGGAATGGTTAGGGAATAATTTTGCACGAATTGCTTCAATTATCAGTATAAAAGTACTATCATTTATGTGGTAGAATACAATATTTATTTATTGCGCTATCGTACACAAACATGACAATTTATATTACATTAAAAAGCACTCGAACATTCGCGCAAGCGCCCTGCGCCGCCTAAACGAAACAGCAGGCATACATTTTCGCCGCGCCGTAGAAAGAGAGGGGGATACTTCCTCTCCTACGCCGCACCGGCTGTCATCCGTCTTACGAATTTGCGATCAGGCCACGTGTCCTGACGGTCACGTGTCCTGACGCGAATTTAACATTTTTTACCCATTACAAAAAAAGTGTACAAAGCCGCTAAAGAAGTTTTCACTTCAAAAATACACCAACTTTCGTCGAATAGTTTAAGACTATAATAATGACCAACGAATCTGACATGTTGACATAGTTAAATTCATCTCTTTATCTTGAATTTGCTAGCTCGAATACACGATTGTATAATTTTGCCGCGATCATAATTATTTTCGAGACCACCTCTAAAAAATCACTATTGTTGACCACTCAAATACATTGATAACATCAATAATGTTCTACTTAGTTATTGCTTGTATTTGTGTTTGTCAACCAACATGGTTGTCCTTAAAATAAATAAATAAATAAATATTCGTAATTTAATAGCTGCATATTTTTTTTATTTTTAATACCGGTCGTTGTGGAGATCCTTGGGGGAGGCCTTTGTCCAGCAGTGGACGTCTTTTGGCTGAGATGATGATGATGATGATGATATTTTGATAACTAAAACCAATTTTGTTTTCAAATATTTTAGGATTCTGTTAATTTCTAACGATCTCAATCGTCGCGGGCGCTACGTATTTTCGACCTTATGACAGCGCCAGTAAGGGTCAGCCTTTTTGAATGTTCATAAATCGAGGTGTTGTCCTATAAGAAAGAGTTAAACTCCGGATACTGTCATAAATAAACGTGATTTTTGAATATATTTTGATTTTTGCTCACCCATCCGATGATCGGCCTTCGCAAAAGTTGCTTAACTTCAGCGATCGCCGTCAAGCTCCTCGCATATCGCTCACATTTGTCTAAATATCGTACGACCTTCAGTTTATATCTTGGAAGTTAAGCAAAACGAGGGTAATCATATTTATTTAATTGTATTTCGGAACGGTTACATACAGTATTATTTGTTAGTTATCTTCTTTGTAATGTACGTATGTAAGGAGAGCGGTACAGAAAGGACGTCTGTTGAGGTTATTTTTTATTTTCTTAATTGTAAGAGAATAAAAAATAGTATGAGACAAAACCGGTCGTTGCGGAGATCGTTGTGGGCCATTTGTCCAGCAGCGGACGTTTTTTACCCGACTGCGTTAGGTTATGTTTTTCGAGTGTATGTATGTATGTATGTATGTATGTATGTATGTATGTATGTATGTACGTACGTATGTATGTATGTATGTATGTATGTATGTATGTATGTATGTATGTATGTATGTATGTATGTATGTATGTATGTATGTATGTATGTATGTATGTATGTATGTATGTATTTCTATTTCTTTGGCACGCCCTACAGCCCAGACGGCATGGTGGATTTGAAACATATGAGGTGTCGTTACATTTGTTTTGACTGTCCGGTGACATAGGCTATAAAAAATCTGGAATATACTTAATAAAAAAAAAAGTAAAAAGTTTGAAATAAACTAATTATTAAAATAAAACAAAAAACCCGACTGCTAAAACAACAATATAAAAAACAATGGTGTACTCGTAAAAACCGGACTTACATAAAAAATAACTGCAAAGAGAAAAAACTGAAAAGAATTGGCGATTGTCCCCGTCTGCGACAACTATCAAGAGCGTGTTTTTTTCTTTTCAATTTTTTGTCTTTGCAGTTATTTTTTGTTTTTTATATTGTTTTTTTGGCTGAGATGATGGATGATGAAAAAGCTAAAAATGTACGTAATAATTACTTACTAGTGTTACAAAAGTAGTAGGCAGAAGAAAGACTATAAAAAAAAGCTGTGGAATTTCTTGCGCCCATTCTTCTACACAGTTTAGAAATATACGTCCTAAATGGGTAGTAGGTAAAAATGTATGGACAATTCAAAAGCACTTTTATTAAGTTTATTTAAATAAAAAAAATACTTTGACTTTGTACTTAAGAGGAGGCTTGGTCAACTATGTCATCATCAGCCTACACACGTCCACTGGACATAGGCCTCTCCAAGTGCACGCCACTGAGCACGATCCGCGGCTACTCTCATCCAGCTATATATGTATATATGTATAACTATATCATCATCATCATCATCATCTCAGCCAAAAGACGTCCACTGCTGGACAAAGGCCTCCCCCAAGGATATGAGGGGTAATTGCCGTAATCGCCACGCTTGGCAGGCGGATATAACTATATATGTTCGATAATATAAAAGAAAATTAAAGGACCTTTAGAACGAACAACAATTATGACATCCCAATATCTAAGACTACTTTATTAAAGAAAAATGTAATATGTATGGCACCAGTAGTTTTTTATAAAATACCTGATAGCAATAACAAAAAAACAACCAATGAGGATATTAAACAAAACATCTTACAGCAATACTGTTGCAAAAATGTTATTATTAACCGACTTCAAAAAAAGGAGGAGGTTAGACTGTATTTTTTTTTTTTTTTTTTTATGTTTGTTACCTCAGAACTTTCGACTGAGTGAACCGATTTTGATGATTCTTTCTTTATTTGAAAGCTGGTGCTTCCCGTGTGGTCCCATTTTAATTTGGTCCAGTTCTGATGATGGGATCCTTGAGGAATTGAGGGAACTCCTCTAATATTGTAGGCATACCTATCGCGATTATGGTATTTTAAGAAATAAGTCAAGCATTTGCATTCAGAAAGTATCATTTGATGAAGTGTAACTGATGAAAAAGACCATAGATTGCCATCGGAACTCCTCAATGATAAGTATTTCACGGGTGGCGATAAAATATCTCGATTAAGATAGTTAAGCGACTATGACGAAGCAAAAGAAGACAGGCACCGGAACTCAGTTTTTGATTTCCTACTTTGAGATAGGCGTTTCTCGTTTTCTTCGCTTGTCTCATTTAAACGGCGCTGTCTCATACGAGCAGCGTGTTTAGTAGGTCTACCCATATTCGCTTTTGATAAATAGATCGAAACGAATCACTAAAAAGCGAAAAATAAACAAAAATTTTAACAAAAAAAAAAAACCGACTCTAAAAAATTTGACTGATAAAATTGCACTAAAAAGTAAAAAATAAGCGTTAGACTTATACAGACAATAACTTTATTAAGAAAAAATATAGGTACAATTATTGTTACTTTTGGAGTCGGTGCCAGCCAAGGTAACCTTAACATAAACATTTAACGACATACTATATTATAATCAGTACATTAAATCTTATGTATGAAATTTTAACTACAAACGCGGACTGGCACCGGCTTCAAAAACTTCGTTGGCTGGCACCGGCCCCAAAAGTAACAATAATTGTACCTATATTTTTCTTAATAAAGTTATTGTCTATACAAGTCTAACGCTTATTTTTTACTTTTTAGTGCAATTTTATCAGTCAAATTTTTTGAAGTCGGTTTTTTCAGTACATGATTTCTTAGCAGACGTAGTAAGTACTTAGTTGAATTTATTTAGTTTGTAATTAAGCACGCTACAGAAGGCAGAGTGTAAAATATTTCGCAAAAAAAATGATTATTTGTATCTTAGTAAAAAAGCAGTAACTTTTGCTTTTTACATATTTATATTTTTTTTAATTTTAAGAAGACTCCCCTGTATCCAAACCCGCTTGCAATGGCAGCGTCTATGTTCTTAGATGCTTAGAGATTGCTGATTGCCTCAAACGGCATTTTCAGCGTCACCGGGCTTTTTTAGGGGCGGCGAGGTACGTAAAGGGTACCTCAAGCCGTGCGAAACGAATCACCTTTGGGGGTTTTCTAGAGGGAACGGCATCACTCACTTAAAAGTGCGTGTCCCCGTGGCCTACTAGATTCTCCGAAGTTTGGATCGGGGAGCGGAACTACCCGAGGGCGCCTCTAAAGGCTCGGACCTTGGCTCGGGTAGACCGGGCCGTGGTGGAGGAGAGAAGCGCCCAGATACATGTCTGTACCTGGTTTAAAGCGCGTGTGAATCGGCTCGTCGTACCGGATGCTTTCCTACTTCAAAATGTGTAACAAAGAGTGGAGTTACAGTTATTTTATTTTAACTACTTCTTTGGTCTAGTGGTTAAGCCAACTCACAGACCCAGAGGTCCCGGGTTCGATTCTCAGCGTCTTATCATAACTAGTGGTCGCCCAGTGGTCGAAATTCAACCGTAATACGGCTTAAGGTAACCGTATTAAGGCTGCACGGATTGTATCCTAAGCAATGAAAAATTAAAAAAGATAGAATGTGAGTTTGGGTTGGCATTGACAGATTTCGGCGGCTCCTCTTCCATTTTTGAAATTTTTGAAAAGAGTATATATGCGTGTGTGTCAAATACATGGTAGTGTGTGTAATGTTTGTTTTATTGATTTAATGTGTTTTTTATGCATAATAAAAAAAATCAACATTCTTTACTTCTTCTCTATATAAACTATGAGTGCGAAATTTCATACTTCCCCGTCCGCGCAATTTTTGTAAAAAATTTTTGTAAAAAGTTCACGTTCCTTTTTTCATGAAAATATTATTAAAAAAGATATAAACCTTTAAAAACCTTAAAAATTGGCCAGATTTTCCGCTGTGTTCCCCAAATTTGACGAGATTATATAAAAAATGAAAACAGGGACACAGCCAAAACCTTTTTTAATTTTTTAATGAAAAAAGCAATTAAATCCGTCCAGTTTTAGAGAAGAAATCATGGGACTACGAAACGTTTATTTTGTCTACTTTTCATACATATTTTTCAATTCAGTCGACCTTAGTGTTTTCTCCTAAAGATCAATAGAGAGTTTAATTATTGTAATTATAAAATTGTGAATGTAGTCGCATTATGAATAACCTTAGTGGCTTCACAATGCGATTAAACACATAATTGTTATTACGCATGATTTAATATGGTAATAAAAAATGGCCTTTAGTTTTGAAAAAAAAGTTGTTACCTCCCACTTAGTCCTACCGGGTGTTATAAAGAACACCTCTAAAACTAATAGATGTACCCTAATGTGATACTTTTAAAGTTTCCTTTACAACCACACACAAACACCTGGTCGGTTTAAATGGGTTTTTGATATACAAAATCACCATCATAATCATCATCAGCCTAGTCCACTGCTGGACATGGCCTCTTCTTGTGCACGCTACTGAGCACAATCCGCGGCTACTCTCACCCAGCCCTTGCCAGCCACATTGTCGCTCCACCTAGTCTGAGGGGGCCTTATTCATTTATTTATTTAAAACTTTTGCAACATATATTACATGGCGGACTTAATGCCTGAGGCATTCTCTACCAGTCAACCATAGGGAGGTGCAGAAATAACAACCACCTTATCCACCTTACGTATCCATATCCATCCATATCTAATAGAAATCCCATATCTCTATCTTTATTTTATTTATTAATTAATTAATTTATTGTGTAGGATCAACGAGCATGTATGAAAACATTCACTGAATACAACCAGATTTTGATTTTGATTTCTTTTAATCTTAATTAAAAGTTCGTCGTTTTTCAGTCTTGACTTCCATTTTTTATGTGTCGTAGTGGAACAGTCAACAGCAAAAATAGATGATGTTTACCAGATTTCAAATTAAGTTTCGATAGTGTAAGTCGGTATTTTCTATATAACTACAGTCAAAGTCTGCAGGTACTAATAGACACTCGAATATTTTTCGATATGCATTTAAAAAGTTTTGATTTTCATACTGATTTCATATTTTGGAAATTGACAAATTATCAGTTACCTTTGCTGCTGACTGAACTACCGTTACACTAAGTTCGACACAGTTTTTGTTACTAAAAAATAACATAGAATTGCATGATTATTTACATATAGTTTTACGCAAATATTGTTTCAAACAAATAACAAATTCAAAATGAAAATAAAAATCTTTTTTGTCATATTAATTGCACTTATAAACGTCAATAAAAAACACAAAATATACTAAAAAATAATATACTTAAATACACACAATAAATAATACTTAAAATATATATTTTAATAAACAATACTTATATGTCATACGATTCTACTGCTGGTTCAGAAGGTTGATTCTGCTAAGAAGACTCCAGCAAGAAACTTAGCAGCTACTCTTTTAAACTAAGAGTTGTATACAAAAGCGTAACTACTTCACAGGTTTAAGAATCTTTATTTCTCATAAGAATTACTAAATTCACTTACATGAAAAGTTTACACTCGTTAATAACTTAAATATTTAACTAAAATTTAGATTTTTCTCTTGAGCCATTATTCTACATTTTAAGGTAATACATTGCAATTTACTAAGGTAATTCAATAATTAGGACAGAACTTCATCAAAGTAATGTAGACTAGAAACTTAAATAACATCCATATCGAAAACAATAAAACCACAATAGACAGCAAACATTGGTTCAATGCGAAGAAAGTCTGACTACTTAATATAATGTGAAATAACATGTGTACGTGGCGTGCACTTAGAGAGGCCTATGTCCAGCAGTGGACGTGTGTAGGCTGATGATGATGATGATGATGATGATGTGCAGGCGAGCAGACTAAGATGATCACACATTCTGTAATTCTTAACTGATCTTTAAATATTTGTAAAAATATTAAGATCGGATGTTGATGATCTGTCGATCTCTGGTTCTGTCAAACATAGGTACCACTACCCAAACCTTTTATAGGTTTTTAGATATGTAGATAGATAGATAGATAAATTCTTTCTCAGTCATCTCAAAAGTTTTAGACGGTGATAAAAAAGTCAACCTGTGAATCACCATCATATTCAGGTTGTTTGTTAATACCTGTATATGGCTGATAGGGCACAGGGTCGTAGAACCCCGGAGAATTATAAATATACCAGAAAATCACCATACTATATATTAAGGTTGTTTCATCATCAGCTCATTTTTATGTCCCCACTGCTGGGGCACGAGCCTTCCCTATGGATGGATAGGGAGAACAGGCCATATACAACCACGCGGGCCCAGTGCGGATTGGTGGCTTTTAACGACTGCTAATGCAGCCGGGAGCAACGGCTTTACGTGCCTTTCGAAGCACGGAGGAGCTCGAGATGATACATTTTTGGTCACCCATCCGATGACCGGCCTTTGCGAAAGTTGCTAAACCTCAGCATTGGCAGACCGGGCGCGTTAACCGCTGCGCCGTCGAGCTCCTCCAGGTTGTGTTGTTGTATGAGGTTGTTTGTTACTAAGTAAAATTGTTAAGTCAAAACATGTGAGGGTTGAACAAGAATAACGTAATAAAATAAATTTGAGTTTTGGTATGGAAAAGCAAATCTTCATAAATATGATTTTGCATATTACCACAGTCTTATTTAAACTTGGTTACATGACATATCTATGTTTTGGGAACTCACATTACCAAACACCCTGTATGTATATATGTATTACCAAATAATTTGTCAATTTTCAAATTGGAATCCACTTTATTAACACAGCTACGGTTTAGGTAACGTTTATTTACCTTTTAGTATACATAATCCTGGCGGTGGAAACACACGGACGGTTATATATACCAGACGGCTCCGATATCGAATTAAAAAAAGACACTATGAAGAATGAGTCGAAAATTTTGCGTAAAACGGAACGCAGGATATTGTTTTTCTCTTTATATAACACAACATCAGTCATTACAAATATTACATTAAAAAAATATTTACAATTTTTTTGCAGATAGTTTGCTTTTTGGGGGCGACGAGAAACTTAAAGGGTTCCTCTAGCCGTGTGAAACGAAGTACCTTCGGAGGTTTACTGGAGGGAACGACATCACGCACTAATGCGTGTCCCCGTGCCCTACTAGATTCTCCGAAGGGTTCGGATCAGATCAGGGGTTCGGGTCGAATCGAGGGGTAGATATTCAATGACCCCGCGATCCGGTTAACCCGAGCCGAGGTTTCACCCTTAGAGGCGCCCTCGGGTTGTTCCGCTCCCCGATCAGATCTGAACCCCTCAGAGAAACTAGTGACGGTGTTTCGTTTCATACGGCTTAAGGAACCCTCGTCTCGTTTCTAGTCGCCCGCTAAAAAGTCCGGTAACGTTAACAATGCCGCCTGAGACGATCAGTAAACTCTCTTCAAAATGAAAATATATTCGATGATTAAAATGTAATAAATTTATCCGTAATTATAATATTACATAATTTATTTATTTATTCATTGTTGTAATAATAAAGAATAAATAGAATAGAATAAAGCAAAATGAAATACTTTATTGTATATACACATAAAAAACACATACGTGTTAAACAAAGAAATCAAAAATATTAAATAAGATTACAGTAATAAATAAATAATTGTAGTAAAAGAAAATAAATATAATGGGACCCGTAGGAATTTCAGGAAATTCTGTCCTTTTCTATATTATAAAGGAAGTCACATAACGGCCACACTTAAAACATGCTACATTACATTGTTATTAGGTCCTTACCTGTGAAATTGACGTTTTTTTCTCACTTATTAAAAGGTCTAAAAGTTCTAAAAGTCAATACCGGTTGTTAATATTATTATACACCTTTATTAGGACTATGTTACTTAGGCTTCAGTAAATAACAATGATTATTAATTTTGTGTCTTTATCGCCCAATATACATATTTTTTAAATTGACTACTTTTTATGTTCGCGGAATTGTCTTCTTATTTCATTGTAGCTTTGAAGGGATTTGATTTTTTTTCTTTTAATGTCTGCTATATTTAGCTAGTGAAACAAACACACTACTATATATTTTTATAGTGTTAACATAAATAGATGCTAAGAAAATTTAAAAAACGATAGTATAGTTAGTATAGTAAAAGTTAGCATGAAAAATAAAATTTTATAAAAAATCTCCATACAAAACGTCAATTCATAGGTAAGGAACACAAAAACAAAAACAAAGAAACAAGTTTAACATGATTTCATATAGATAGTCTGGACTCACCTTAACTTCAAAATCAATGTAATGGTTTCGCAGTACAAATTATCTTATCTCGTAGTTTCGAGCTTCCCATAACCATTTTGATTGCACATCTCGTTTATACAAAGCCATTGTGCATTACGATTTCATTGCATCTATAATGACCTAACGACTCTTCTCGGCCGGTCAACGTTCTAACATTGAGCAACAGAATTACTAAATCTGTCCTTGAAATCTAAATTACACTGTGCAGTTTAATGTGTTGAGAAATTTATTAATAATTTCTTTATTTAATTTTAATGTCTTGCTGGAAATGAGAAATCATATTACACTCCAAATTATACGTATAACAAACACAATCGATAAACGGTTCGTTTTATGTTACACAACGATAGAAATGACCTTCTGTTTTTTATTTCTTACGGGTTAGCAAGGGCTTTCATCTTACCTGATGTTAGGTGATGATAAGTCCGAAGGTGGAGGCGCACTTCACCCGGGGTCCTCAACTAGTGAGGCACCGATTACCTTATCCGTTATTGTCTAAACACAACGCTACTAACATTGGGTTTAGTAGACTTCATTTATTTATTTATTTATTTATTTAATTAGGTTTGCCAACATTTGTGTACAATAATACATAAGCTCACTTAAATATTACTTATAAAAAAACTAATTGTCACAAATTCTTACAGGCAAACACAGCATGCACTAAAACAATTATATTTGCCAAAAGAAACTAATAATAATAAAGTAAATTATTCTATTCCTATGATTCCTATAGGTACTTAAATTACAAAAAAAATATTATTTTTACCTGGCTGATATCACCTGGGTGCATTAAGTCTACCAAATAGTATACTTAATTCACCCAGGTAAATTAAGTGCACCCTTAAGTAGACTTAATGCACCCAGGCTATGCAACCTACTTTATTTAGTATGAATTATTCCCCAGAGATACACTTTCCCCGTTGATGGTATGGTGACCTGTGGTGGTAGCTACGCAAATTTTAAAGAAGCCGTACCACCTACCATCATCCTCATCATCATCATCAGCTCATTTTGTCTCCACTGCTGAGGCACAAGTCTTCCCTATGTATGGAACATCAAATGCAGTGGGAACATCAAATTAGCTAGCGAGAGAACGAGTCCAAAGTACCAGGCTATCATAACCTACAATGAGGTATACCTTGCGCGAGCCAGACTGAAGCTCTTTTGGTGAGGCTGTTAGATGGTTGAAGTACCAGGCTAGCATGAGTTATAAGGAGTTACGCACTAGGCCCGCGTGGTGGTTTACGGCCCATTCTTCCTTTGGTGTTCCATCCATAGGGAAGGCTCGTGCCCCAGCAGTGGGGACATGAAATTAGCTAGAGAGAGTTGAAAGTACCAGACTAGCATGAGTCTCGAGGAGGTAAGTATACTTGGAGTGAGCTACATACTTTGAGTGCGGCCGTGAGGTGGTTGAGTTACCAGGCTAGCATGAGTTGGTTGGTTGAGCTATGGTGTCTCCATCCGTAGGGAAGGCTCGTGCCCCAGGAGTGGGGAACATAAAATGAGCTGATGATGACGACCAAAATCTCAAGGGGCTTTTAAGGAAAAAGAGGCGGCTTTTCATATTAAATGAAGTCAGTGACGATGATTACGTTTCGCGTTGCCAATACACCATTTATGTGCTTTCCTAATTTAAGCCGGCAAACGCATAACGATAGTGATGTTGCGTCATAACCCACTTACGGGACCCCTGACTGGTTTCGGACTAGTGATGTGATGCGATGATGTATCGATACTTTTTTAGGGTACGTGTTAGCGACCTACAACGCGCTAGCTTCTTTTGGTTTTTTTTAATGTTGCATTTTTTCTATATTAAACCGACTTCAAAAAAAGGAAGAGGATCCTAATTCAGTTATATGTTTTTTTAATGTTTGTTACCACAGAACTCCGTCATTTATACACCGATTTGGAAAATTCTCTTTTCATTTGAAAGGATGTACTTCCAGATTGGTCCCATTTTTATCAAAATCCAGTTCTGATGATGGAATTCTTTAGGAATTGAGGGAACTCCTCAAATATTGTAGACATACCTATAGCGATTATTTTTTTACTTTTTAATGCAATTTTTTCAGTCTAATTTTTTTGTCTTAGTGCTATTTTGATATATTTTATTTCTTATTACAAGTCATAATTTTCAAAAAAAAAATTAAATAAAAACTTATAGTTGATAAACAAATTAAAAAGAAAAGAAAAATTGGATTGAATTCCTATTCAGTTCGCAAAGTTTTTACTCTGAATTGATGGCGGTGAAAAGGTTAACTACTATCATCAATATAGCCTATTTATTGATCCACTGACGGGCTAACGCATCCATCACTGAAATCAATTCATTGCTACAATTTTATTGACAGTTGACCTTATCATCACGCTTGCTAAATACGGCTTGGAAATCACAAATCCTGACAATACATAAAACACAAAGCACACTTTGCTCAACATAGGCAGTTATTGATTAAATTAATTTCAGATGCTTACTCACACACGCCCTCTCACCTTTACACAGGCACATACACACTAACACGCACGTGTGCACGAACACGCACACGCACACTTAATTAATAAGCACTTTAGCACTTTAGACTCATAAAAAATAATAAAAATGTAAAAACTGGCCCAATATTGTTATTGGCACTAGGATGAGCGAGGCACCCCAACGATTACGACAAGATTACTCTCTGAGGTTGTCTCAATACATATTATGTATTTTATTGGAAAATAAAAAACTATTCTTTATTTTTTTGTATTTTTACTTAGTAGTATTTTTAAAAGAACTATTGATCATCGTCATTATCGACTATAAATCGACTATCGATACATTTATCGACAAATTTTCCCGCGCTCCCCCACCACTGGGGCGTAATGAAGCGCGACCACTTTCACTGGTCCGCGTTTGTACGCGTTTCCTACATCGCCGCATTATTATTTTCCATACGCAATAGTTTCGTCATCGCGGGACGGACCCGTTTTGGCCCATTCCAGTTGATTGATGGCCCCACTGCCCCCTTGACTTTGATCTGGTTTTATAACTAGATTACGTCCCAGACCATCATGAGTATGCTGGTCTGGGACGTGAAAATAATGCATAAGCTGTCTAACTCCCCGTGCATGTCGTAGGAGCCGACTAAGGGACGAGGGTTCCAAGATGCTCGCACATCAGGCGGTCGGCTGCAACCCATCACTGACGTCATCTATTCCACCTCATAGCCCTAAAGCTCAAGAAAGCGTACTTTATCCAGAATCATCAATAAATAAATAAATAAATAAATTTTTCCTACACTCACACCATGTGTGATATCTAGCCCAAGAGAAGCTTCGTTATGAAACTCGTTAAAAGGTTACTAGACAACGGATAAATAAACATACTTAAAATACTTAAGTACTACATACTTATTATACATAGAAAACACCCAGACCCGAGACAATTTAGAAAAACAATAATTTCTAAATTGACCCGACCGGGGATCGAACCCGGGACCTTAGAGATGGCGACACCACACCATTTTTAAAGACATCGCGACTTGTAGCCATCCTGAATTCGAGAGGCAGCGCGTTGATGAAGCTGATGAAGATATATTTTTGGTCACCCATATGATGACACGGCATTGTAAGAACTGCTAAACTTGCAAGATCCCAACACAACCGCGCCATCAAGCTCCTTTGTTGTAATAGAAATAGAAAAAAAGATCTTATCTATCTTATCTTATCTTATCTTTATAGGCCCATCTCTCACCCCTCCCAATTCCTACTCCCTCCTCAAGATCCAACTCCTTCCTCAAGGTCGGCAACGCATCTGCGATTACTTTGGTTTTGCGGGTGTCCATGGGCGGCGGTGATTACTTTCCATCAGGTGACCCACCTGCTCGTTTGCCGCCTTTGAACAATAAAAAAAAATCTTATAAAGGTCTTAATTTCCATATTTCATTCTTTCTGATTTTATCTCTATGGCCGAGTGGCGAAGCGCATGGCCCGATAACCGGAGGTCCTAGGTGCATTTCCCTGGTTTGGAAAGTGTGTTTCGGATTTTTCGTATACTCCGGGTTTTTGATCACCAACCCGCATTTGGCAAGCGTGTGATTAAACCATTAATAGGTACTAACATATCCCTATATATATTCTCTCTATCCATCCATAGGGAAGGCTCGTGCCCCAGCAGTGGGGACATAAAAATGAGCTGATGATGAAGGTACAGTCAACAGCAAAGGTAACTGATGATTGGTCAAGTTTCAAAATATGAAATTAGTATGAAAATCAGAACTTTTTAAACGCATATCGAAAAATATTCCAGTCTCTACTAGTACCTGCAGACTTAAAATACCGACTTACACTATCGAAACTTAATTTTGAAATCTAGTAAACATCATTTGCTGTTGACATTTGCTGTTGACTGTACTAACATAACTTGACATATCTGAGTTCGACATACAAGTCGTATATCCAAATGAGGTCAACTGCAAATATTTTGAGGATAAATTCAACAACATAAATAAACTATTTTATGAAAAAAAACCTTAAATTTTTATACGCTAGTTTTCAAGGAAAACGCCAAAAGACATTTCGATTAAAAAGTAAAATAAAGCACTTTCGGTAGTTTCAATTCAAAGGAACCGAAACAGAGAGGCCGCAATGCCTTCACCGCTTACACGTGCCCGTAGTTTCATTCAAAGGAGCCGACAGAGAGGCCGCTCTTAAAAATATTACAATTTTTGTGTCAGGAAAAGTAAAAAAAAACCAGCCTGATTTTTTTTTAAATGCTAGGGCTATGCTATCCTTATTTCTCCGATATAGGTATTAGATGTTTTGTCAAAATATTTGCAGTTGATAAAATGAGACCTTATACATGAGTGTGAGAGTGATTATTTTCCCGCAGGTGGGTATATCAGACCATGAAACTGAACTACTTTTGGAGAAAGAAACATAGGTCAAAAAACAGATAATTTTTTCACTTTTATATACAAAGCCTCTATTGACCGCGCATGGTTTGTATGGGAATCTTAAAAAATTATCTCGTTTTTTGACCTATTGTTTCTTGGGAAAAAGTTGCTCAGTTTCATGGTCTGGGAAAACAACCACTAAAATGTCTTGGTCTATAGTTTAATTGATACCAAGATTTGAACCCGCGCCTACCAGTTTCGCAGTCAAGTTCGTTAACCAGCAAGCCAACGGGGTCAAAGCTGACGTAACCAACCCTAAATGTCTTCATGTCGGTTGCGATGCGGTATTAACGTGTGTTAAATGCTATAGGCACAAAATAAAGAGATAGCAGAATGTAAGCTTCGTACAAACCGCCTCTGTGGTCTAGTGGTTAACACTAGAGTACACGCGCGGCCTACTATAGTAGACCAGGGTAACTTTTTTGGCAATAACTTTTTAGTTTAGCGCGTTAGAAACTAGTGATTCCAGGTAAGCCTCGTCTGGTATATTTGTCACAACTTCAGTACCCCCCGCAAACCCAGCGCGAACGCATGCACAAGCAATTCAGCACCAAAAGCGTGGGCCTATTAAAGTAGTCCGCGCGTGTATTGGTGTACCAAATTCAGGTATGTAACTTTTGGTGTATTATCGATTTATAACGCTATTATAATATTTTCTACTTACTAATAATGTGTTTACATGTATATATATTAACTTAATTTTATTTATTTAATGGTTACAAATTGTAAAATGCATATTTTTCTTATTTTAGTATTTATTTACTGTTTTTTATATCCGATTACATCATGGATGATTCACAAGTGGACAGGTGGCTGCATGAGCTAGATACTGAAGATGATGAAGTTCAGCCAGAACCAGATTTGGGGGCCCTAGTCTGCGAGTCAGAACGCCGTGAATATGAAGAGGAAAGATTCAAGAATCTCAATACGATTTGACTTCAAAGATAGGACGAGTTGGTCGATGTGCACTCTGCTGAAGAGCCCGAAATCGGTCGACAAAAAAGTAGTGCAAGACATGCATTAAATGGCTTTGTCCCAATCACCAAGCAGCTGTGTGTCCTGAATGCTACGAAAGCAAAGAAAATAGTAATAAAGCTTAGTTTTAAGTTAAAAAAATTACGTTGTAATCAGAAGTGCCACTTTTGGTTACTTTTTTATATATTTACTAGATTGTTGATTATTAAGGGTGCGTCTGTAAGTGACAAGTGTCATATGTTTTATTTGAAATGTCGTCGTCCATATTTATTTGATGCCGCGCGGCCATACTAATTTTGTATGGGGAATTTAAGGTGCTTAATAAAAAATAATTATTTAAATAACCACTTGATGAATCGAAAATGTAGTCTAGCAATTTGTAGTTTATCCATTGATGATTGTTTAGACAAAATCAGAGGTACAATAATTTAGATAAACTATAAGAAATCTACTAAGCGCCGCCACTCGTTTTCATGATTTTTGCCCAACTTTAAATGATATTGTAGAAAAAACTATAGCGTGTTATGAATTTATGGTTCTGACAAATTGTAAACACGTTCCCTTTGATACTAAATATATATTTTGTTCATTTAATACGATAGTATTTTCAATTATATCTACTTAACCGTAACTGCATTTTTGGCATTTTTTGGTCGGCGCACCCATAATAATTTCTTAATAATTTATCTAAAAAGTAAAACTAAGTAAAACAAATACATTTTGGATTCCATTTGTTGTTTTGATCAAATAATTAGGAATATACAAGCTATTGACATTTTAAAATAGCCTACTATAGTAGGCCACGCGTCTACTTAAGTAAAAAAAACGGGCGCGTGTACTGTAGTGTTAAGACCACCGGTATAGACCCTGAGTTCCCGGGTTCGATTCCCAGCGGGGGGTACAATGTTTGCGTACTCGGCCTTGTTTGCCCGCCTGGCTAGCTAACACCATCTTAAATACATATATGTCGCCATAACATCAATGTTTGTAGCATTGTTATGTTCCGGCAGCTAGATATAAGACAGCCAGTGCCTCAGTAGTTGAGGATTCCGGGTGAAGTGCGATTCCACATATTGGCCTTATCATCACTTAACATCAGGTGAGATCAAGGCACTGTTCTTATCCCGTAAGAAAAACCCGCTCAACCAACGCACACATAGATCTATACCTCTCACGCACGGTCGTTACGTTCCCTAAAATATGGTTGAGCAAAGCGATGGCTGATTCATATGTCATACTCGTGAACGGGTGCCGCCTGTGGAGGCTGGTCTGCTCTTGCATACTTATCTTATTTTTAGTATTATTCACTATAGTTTGACTTTGTTTCTCTTAAATAATTTTTGATTTTTACTAAAGTACTGAAGTGGTACTGTATGACATTGTGGAAATTGAAACTTTTACCTGATGTTTGTTAACTTAGATTTTTTTATATTGTTTTTTTACATGTTGTGGTTGTCTTCTATATTTTTTGTGTTTATTTGTAATGGAAAGTGTCCTGCTGTGATAGGGCATTTTCCAATATTTTTGACGCTGTAAGGGAGAAAAGAGCTGGACACTTGCTGAGTTTGTTGCTGGTTCTTCTCAGTACAAGATCTCCCGCCCAGAGTAGACTTACGAACCGATGGCATAGTGACCTTTACAAGAGCTACTTGTAGCCTACACTGAATAAATAATTTTGATTTTGATTTTTTTGACTTTTGGACACGCTATCTTGTAACAGCTGCGCTCGAAATGTTGCGAGCTGCTCCGAGTTTCCGTGTCCGTGATTAGAGCGATCTTTATGTGACAATCGTAATCGCGACAATTTACAAATTATCGCTACCAAAAGACATATTCGTATTATGGAACGTAGAACGCTACGATAGCGCCAAGCGAGCGACTGACGAACTAAAAGTGCACGACGGCGATTTTTTAAACAAGACTTATTTTTCTTCCTTATCCAGAGGGAGGAAAAGTGTTTTACTAATTAGACTAGTCGCTTAAAAGACGTTTGGCTAAAAAAAAACTAAAAAACTAAAAAAAAATTGTAGACCAGTTGTTTTTTAGATCAGCAGATATTCAAAATTCAAAATAATTTATTCAGTTTAGGCTACAAATAGCTCTTATGAACGTCATTATGCCATCGGTTCGTAAGTCTACTCTGGGCGGGAGATCATGTACTGAGAAGAACCGGCAAGAAACTCAGCAAGTGTCCAGCTCTTTTCTCCCTTACAGCGTCAAAAATACTGGAAAGTGCCCCATCATAAAAAGACACTTTCCATCACAAATAAACACACAAAAACATAAAATAAAGGACAATCACAACACACAAAAAAACAACAACCAATTTAGACCAAATGCGACATAGACGAGTTCCGCTATATACGAGTTGCTAATTAGGCCCCATGATCATATACCGTACCGCAACTAGTAGCAGTCGCGTTTATCATCATCATCATCATCTCAGCCAAAGACGTCCACTGCTGGACAAAGGCCTCCCCAAGGATATGAGGGTTATTTGCCGTAATTGCCACTCTTGGCAGGCGGGTTGGCGATCGCAGTAGTTTGAGGGTAACCTCAGAGAGATGCTGCTGCCCATCCTCTGGAATGGTCTCTTAGTCGGCTTTTACGACACCCACAGGAAGAGATGGGGTGGTGCAATTCTTTATCCTCGGCACCACGCAGGCAGTCGCGTTGCCATTGTGCAATTAGCAATTAGTTGGTATTTTCGGTAACTAGAGGAAGCCTACGATTTATTTTAGAGCGCCATCATGCGCTTTTAGTTCGTCAATAGCTCGCTCGTGGCGCTATCGTAGCGTTCTACGTTTCGTAATACGAAATGATTATTTGAATTAAAATTAAAATTGAAATCAGACGTAAGTGAATTTTATTTATAAAGCAGTAAAGTTAATTTTAGTAGCATCTCTCTTACTGGTTTCCACTGAAAACCAGCGTCATGGCTCGCCATGACACATGCTGAGTGGCGACCATTTTGGCTGCATTACTTGTTAGTTTTTAAATATTTAATTATAATACCTATTTTTGATATAAGGAATTTGATATTATTGTTCTCAATGTGTTGTTTGTGCACCAAATAAAAATTTTCTTATTCTTATTCTTATTCTTAAATGTGTGTTTTGGTAGCGACAACTTGCAAATTGTTGCGATTGCGACTTTCACTTACGCCCGTTCCCAATATTCTATCTGTCTGTTGTTTTCCTTGATGGAGTTAGAAATTTAACATAATTTGTATGAAGCTTTTCCAAGTGGAAGCATATCATTGATATGCAGAAGGAACAGCGTGGGGGATAGAACGGACCCCTGAGGGACACCAGCGTTCAAAGCGCATCCATCAGATATAACACGGACTCTGCGCTCATACAGGAAGCCAGCGAGTATCTATAGTAGGCAAAACAACAGATACCTAGATAGATTATTGGGAACGGGCGATAAAGATTCGCAATACGCCTTCCGACTGATTGTAGCCACCCGAAATAGTAGCAGTCACGTCGCCATTGTACAAATTAGCAACTGTCTGGTTTTTAGGGTTCCGTACCCAAAGGGTAAAACGGGACCCTATTACTAAGACTCCGCTGTCCGCCCGTTTGTCCCAGGCTGTATCTCATGAACCGTGATAGTTAAACAATTGAAATTTTCACAGATGATGTATTTCTGTTGCCGCTATAGAAACAAATACCTACTAAAAACAGAATAAAATAAGTATTTAAGGGACTCCCTTACAACAAACGTGATTTTTTTTGCTCGTTTTTGCTCAATATTGATAACGGCAACAACACGCTTGAAATATTCACTGAATTGTAAGTTATATATACACATTAAAAATAAATAATTAAATTAAAATAAAACAAATATTATTAGAATTAAACAAACAAATATTATTACAAATATTATTATTTTAAATATTGTAAGGGAGCCCCCTTTAAGGGGACTCCCTTACAACAAATTTGATTTTTTTGCTCGATATTGATAACGGCAACCGGTATAAGCTTGAAATATTCACAGAATATTGAGTTATATTCAATTTAAAAATAAATAATTAAACAAATATTTAAGGGGGCTCCTATACAACAGACGTGATTTTTTTCCAAGTTTTTCCTATGACAGGTAGGAACTTGAAATATTTTTACAGATAATGGTACGCGATGGTCATACGCGAGTCCGACTTGCCCTTGGCCGGTTTTTTTTTCGGTGATAAACCGGAGGCGGTGCTGTGCGTTGCTTGTGCGGTATGTATTAAGCTTACTTTCTGGAATCGTCTTATGTTGTGATATAAAGCTTCGCTCTAATAAACTGATATTGTGAGAGCGAAAATTAAACTATTGTTAACGCCCTAATAAGTACCTTGTGCCGGATAAGTAAAGAACCCACAGTCTCACTGTTGGGCAAAAGCCTTTATGATTATTTACAAATATCTAATTTTACGCAAATTTTGTTGCGAACAAATGACAAATTGAAAAAAGACAAAGTACAAAAACATAAATGTTCAAAAATTACCACGAGCAGGATTTGAACCTGCACCCTTCTGACATACCGGGTCAGGTGCTCTTCCAATTGAGCTATCGTGGTTCTAACCAGCCCGCCGAAATTATTCAACACTATTTACTTTTTACTTTTTTTTAACTTTTTATTTTTTTTCAACATTTGTGTTTTGTAATTTGTTCGCAACAAAATTTGCGTAAAATTAGGTATATGTAAATAATCATAGAGGCCTTTGCCCAGCAGTGAGACAGTGGGTTCTTTACTTATCCGGCACAAGGTACTCTGAAGAGAGCAAGAGCTCTTTGACCTCATCCCACCTTCTCCCTTTCTTCATAGGAGTACACGTGCTGCTCTTCGGAGTCACCGATTCACTGTCTCAAATATCCCTTCGCGCACAAAGAAATTTGGTGACTCGTTTCTTTGTCGCACCTCCAAAAGATGGAATAGTCTACCAGCATACGTTTTCCCTCCTTCCTATGATATGGGGTCCTTCAAGAGAGGCGTGAAGAAGCACCTTGTGGGCCGGCAGAGTGAAGTTAACTGATGCTACGTTTGTTTCCACGCTGCACCAGTTGTCTTCGCGTCTGGACTTCATTTCCACTTAACATCAGGTGGGATGGAGTCATTGGCCGAGCTAAATATATATAAAAAAATACTTATTAGGGCGTTAACAATAGTCTAATTTTTGCTTTTATTTTATTATACTGAAAATGCATACTATTTTCTGAAACACAAACGCACTTGTATTTTTGTTTGATGGTCGCGGGCCGGATTTCGATCATTCACAGGCCGGAGATGACCCGCGGGCCGTAGTTTGCCCATCCCTGACTCAGACGGTGGATTAATAATAAACCATGAACAGTGTATAAATTAGTATGCTGGAAAGTGAACTCAGGACCTTTATGTCTGACGCCGGTAGTTCAACCAAGGTTAAGTTGGAGTAGACAAAATAAGTTGTCATAGCTTAATTTATGCGAGCATGACAGATTTGAAACAAATAATTATTATGCAGTTGTTCTTGTAACAACTTATTTTAATACAATTTTAGCTACATGTTATTTTCATATGCTAATTTATATTTAGTGAGATTTATAATTTACGCGAAATAAATTTACACAAGTGAAAAAAAGGCAAAGTGTTGAAAAAATTCCACGAACGGGATTTAGACCTGCATCCCATGACATGCTGGGTCAGGTGCACTACCAAATATAGTAATGTTTTTCTATATTTTTAAATGTTTTGTCTGTTTTGTTTTTATAAAATATTTAAAAATGTAAAGTTATATGTTAAAAAATAAATAAAGAAAATAATAATAATAAAAAAAATAAAGACAATAATAATAATAATAATAAAAGCACTAACCAATCTCAGTTTGAGGACCAGTAACTTATATCCCCTACCTCTTAAAGAATTAAACGATTTGTGTTTCGCTATCGTATCGTACTTATATATTATCGTATCGTATATGCTATCGTGGCATAATTTTTTAAAACTTTGTCGTTCTTCAAATTGTAACTTGTTTGAAACACTTGCGTAAAATTATATGTAAATAGTCATATTTGTACAAGTTGCTTAACTCATTGCTATCTAAACAATGTTTATTTAATTATAGTTGAAATATATATTGATTTACATGAAGGTACATACCATACTCTTGACGCTTGAGAATAGACGTTGCCTCATCGACATGTTATTTCTTTATAAAATACGCAACGGTGCTATAGACAGCTCCGAACTTGTAACTAAGGCATTGAATTTATGTGCTCCATCTACCCGAACTAGACACAAAACTCTTTAGCTGCAAGTTTGCAAGGAGTAATTACGCTCAAAATTAAGTTATAAATCGTCTTCAGAAAACATATTAGTGAATTCAATAACAATATAATAATACTTTATTGTTCAACGAAATTACAGTCTAAATTACATTATATATACAAATAGATATTAATTACATATACAATACTATATAAATATTATAATTAGGAGAAATAAAAAATATAGAAATAACATAACAGTAAAATTATAAGTACATATAAGAATTTATAATAATAATACTTATAGGAATAACAAGAATTAAGAAATTATTATTATTCTAAATAATCGTATTTTGATTGCAGAAAAGTGTCATCTATTAAAATAAAAAGAAAGTAACTTCGCATTGCCAAAGCAAGTGCTTTACTGATGTTGTTACAATGATCCTTCGAATACTTCATAGATGGCGCTAGTCACCTCTTTATTTAAGTTCTATTAAGTTGAAAGGAGATTCTAAGAGATGGCGCTAGTCTTATTTATTTATTAGGGACAGCCCCCTAGACAAGTGGCAAATTGCTAATAGAATAGAAATCAATTAAAATAGAATAATTATTGTACGGTATCGACATAAGTCAACGATACGCATAAATGACGTTTATGTCAATCCCATACAATAATCATTCTATTTAATTTATATTCTATTAGCGTTATGCCACTGTCTTGTTTGGGGGGCAGTACACAGCTCGTAATATTGTAAATAAAAACATAGTTAGGATTCAATTTGAAGGCCAATAATTATGAATATCCAACAAATTACAATAATAGCTACGAACGAAAAAAACAGGTTGATTTATGTTTAAATAAGAAATGGATTAATTATCAATTCAATGTGGGTAACTAACTATAGTACATTTTCTACTAACCACCCTATATGGTTGACTGGTAGAAAATGCCTCAGGCATTAAGTCCGCCAAGTAATATTTTGTTTTAAAGTTTAAAATTAATAAATAGCTGTCCAGTTTGTTTTTAATAAAATGAAATGTTGAAATAAAATGTTTGAAATAAAATGTTTTTTTGTCAATGTGTTTAAAACATGTTATAAACTATGTTCTAAAACATGTTATAAACTATGTTCTAAGCAATGTATTAAACATGTTTTAAACTACTTACTGTACTAATAATGTAAGGGTTGTATTTAAAGTTGCTGCAGAATGGACACAAACTTAACCTAGAGAAATACTCTGGGCGAAATTTTGAGTGTAAAAACCAAATGAAGAAAAAAGGGGTCCGGGTGTTAGAAGTAGACATCATAGAAAACTGACAATGTAGGAAGAAGGTCATTTTAAGAAGCAGACATTTTAGGAAACGCCTGAACGAGCCTGAGCCGCAAAGGGACACAAATTTTTTTTTCTACAAAACGACGACGATTTTAATATTATTTTCATGAAAGATCGCAAATCAAAAGCAGTATGTAAATAATTACATCCGGAGATAGAAACTTTTTTCTTGTAGTGAATTTTCTAGTGGCCTGAATCGGTCTTTTCAGCGTCGCCGGACTCTTGGGGGTGGCGAGAACCTTAAAGGGTTCCTCGAATCGAAACACCGTCAGAGGTTTTCTAAAGTTGTCCCCGTTCTCTACTAGATTCTCCGAGGGGTTCGGATTGGATCGGGAGCGAAACAACGCGAAGGCGCCTCTATTAAGGAATATGCAAACCTATATGTATAACTAGTAAAAAAATTATTTTATCGTTTGAAGTTTGGTTGCTTTGCAGCTAGGTTAGGAACTAGGTTGTTGCTATTTTTATTTTTAAACGTGTCCTTTTGTTAATTATGTATGCACCTGTTATTGGCGCAGGTATCAGCTAATTTTGTATCATGTTTTGTTTGGCATTACTGTGGGGAACAGCAGCTGATATTGAAACTATATTTATTTTACAAAAACGAGCAGTAAGAACAATCTATAGACTAGGTTCACGAACTTCTTTAAGAAATCTTTTTGAAGAAATTGGTGTCTTGACAGTGGCGTCTCAATTTATTTATAATTGTATAGTTCTTGTACGTTGCAATATCAACTCATGTACTAAACACGGTGACGTACACAATTTTAATACTAGAAGTAAGTCAAAACTTGTAATGCCACTGTTTAGGTTACAGAAGGTGCTTGGTTCTTTCTTGGGGCAAGGTATACACTATTACAATAAAATACCAAATACTGTACTAGATTTACCTTTAGATAAGTTTAAAAAACATGTAAAGTCTTCTTTACTTAAAAAAGGTTATTATACAGTCAAAGAATATTTAGATAATAAAACAGCCTGGCTATAATAAAAAACGCATACTTTACTACTTTTTATAATAACAAATTATACTGATATGATAACCTCTATAAACAGTGTCCTACAGATAACAAATAGCGTTGCGTTGAACATTTCAATTAGTTTTGATTTTAGAGTAGCTTGGGTGTGTCATGCTCTCTTTATTGTCTCTGCGGTGGTGGCATGTGCGTCGGGTCGTTACATTCCCTAAAATATGGTTGAGTGAAGCGATGGCTGATTCATATGTCATACTCGTGAACGGGTGCCGCCTGTGGAGGCTGGTCTGCTCTAGCGTACTTATTTTTATTATTTTTAACTATAGTTTAACTTTGTTTTTTTTTCTTAAAACAGGTTTTTGACTTTTACTAGTACTGTATGACATTGTAAAAAATTATACTGATAAATGATGTTTTTGCAAACTTAAATATTTTTAATTATTTTTCTTTTTTTACATGTTGTGACTGTCCTTTAAATTTTGTGTTTTTATTTGTGATGGAAAGTGTCCTTTTATGATAGGGCATTTCCCAATATTTATGACGCTGTAAGGAAGAAAAGAGCTGGACACTTGCTGAGTTTCTTGCCGGTTCTTCTCAGTACAAGATCTCCCGCCCAGAGTAGATAGACTTACGAACCGATGGCATAAATGACGTTCATAAGAGCTATTTGTAGCCTAAATTATTTTGAATTTTGAATTTTTTTGAATTTTGAATTGTGTAAAATCAGTAGGTCAATTCTATTAAAAACTGCAACTGCATGTTTACGCCTGTCATTTGTCGCGTGTAGGAGCAGTGCCGTGGAAATAGACGTATTCTATTATAATTCTCTGCACCACAACTACACTACAACTGCGCGACTACTACACTACAGCTTCATGAATCGTGCAATAACCCTGCAATAAAACTAAAAGGACTAATCTTAGGTACCTCAGATGTAATATTAAAAATGAGTAAAAAAGATTAAAGTAGAACGGTTTATTGAAAATTGTACTAAAAGCTAAGAAATAATACGGTAGGTCCTAGGTACAGGTAAAAAATAAAATCGTTGGGCGCACGTAACCTGCGTAAATATGTAAATAGTATGATATAGCGGTTGACTTGATTGAAATTTCACACGCCCAACGATTTTATTTTTTACCTGTACCTACCTTGACCTAGGATCTACCTACCATATTATTTTTTGGCTTTAGTACAATTTTCATTAAAACCGTTTAACTTAAAAAAAAAATACTTTAACTTTTCAAAATGCTTATAATACGCTGTGCAAAAGTGCCTCACGATCTACTTCAATAAACCTGCACAAAAACTGCACCAATACTGCTGTCATTCATCATCGTCATCATCATCAGTTCATTTTTATGTCCCCACTGCTGGGGCACGAGCCTTCCCTATGGATGGATAGGGAGAATGGGCCATAAACCACCACGCGGGCCCAGTTTGGTGGTTATTAACGACTGCTAATGCAGCCGGGACCAACGGCTTTACGTGCCTTCCGAAGCACGGAGGAGCTCGAGATTATACATTTTTGGTCACCCATCTGATGACCGGCCTTTGCGAAAGTGGCTTAACCTCAGCACTCGCAGACCGGGCGCGTTATCCACTGCGCCATTGAGACATCACTCATCATCATCAGTCATTACTGTCACAAAAGTTAAAATATTTTATTGGAATACGATTATTTTGCAGTAAACGTGCAGGTGTAGTGCAGTTTTGTTAGTGGAATACCTATTTGCGTTACTTCTCCGTCCCTGCAACACTACGGCAGCAGCGCTGCATAACAGAATACCGAAACGTCAAAATTTGCTCATTTTGACACACGCCACGCTGCAGTGTAGTTGCAGTTATTTAGTAGAATCGGCCTACTGCTCTGTTGGTGTATTAAAATAAAATATAAAAATAAATAAATTATTGTTTTTGGTTTGGACAAAAAAATTAACTACGATGTTTATTTATGATATCGAAATTCGAAATAGAAGAATAGAGAATAGTTCTATATAATATTGCTGGAATGTAAAAAAACGATCTTATTTATTATAATTTTTTTTCAATTAATTATAAAAAAAAACCTACGACTACACACTTGTTAAACGTTATAGAATAATATAATTGTTTATTTGCTAAGCATTTAATATTTGAATCAACGTACCAAATTTATACAAAATTATCTAAAAATATTAAGTTTGATTATTCCAAAATACACTGCTCTCTCACGCATATAAAAGACATCAACGAGATAATACTAAAAAACTTGAAATTAAAATAGTATAGTTACTGTTGTTTGTTTATCTCAAATATATAAAATTCTCGTGTCACATGTTAGTTGCCAATTTTCCATACTCCTCAAAAACAGCTCGACCGATTTTTAAGAAATTTTACATGTATATTCCGTAGGTCTGAAAATCGGTCGTAATCAATTTTTCAGACCCCGAAGTGATAAGGGTGGTCCACCCCAAACATTTTGTTTTTACAATTTAATTTTCCAATACAAAATGTTACACGATTCGTTTGTTTTGTTGTCATAGAAACTGTCAAAGTGGTTCGAAGTCCGCCGGGTCAGCTAGTTTTTATATAGTAATTAGTCTATATATACTGTTCCACCGCTGGGCAAATGCTTCCATCATTGAAATCAAGACAACACTGATTTTGGGTTACTACTACTACTACTACTACTCCATTGGCGCAGGGACCCAAAGTGAGTCTTGGCCTCCGAAACGAGAACTCGCCACTTTCCCCTGTCCATTGCAGTCTCTTGCCAGTTGACGGCTCCGAAGGCGCGCAGGTCAGCTTCCACCCTATCGCTCCAGCGGTACCTGGGGCGACCAATCGGTCGCCGTCCGATCGGTCGACCCACTGGTATGCTCTCTTGACGCTTCGATCCTCCCCCATTCGCAACATGTGACCGAGCGACTCCAATAAAGAGGGAAGATGGTAGCTGGAGAGTCCGGAGAAACGCAGAGATTAAAGACCTCGTGGCTGAGCCTAACATAATAGGAGAATACAAATCACACAGATTTTGGGTTGGTGATCGAAAATCGGCCTGACCTGGGAATGAAACCAAAATGGAGGCAAAATGATTTAACTTTAAAAAAACAACGGAATATTTCCATTTGTCACCCCGTTTTGTCCACTAGGGTGGTAGGAAGAAAAAGTTTCATCTGTCTACCAGTCGCTATTTTGGGTGAGAACGAAATGAAAAAAAAAATATTCAGGTTAGGCACAAAAGTGCACTTAAGAAAGTCGAGTACCTACATGTCTTAAAAATAAAGAAAAAAATATAGTAAAATAACATGAGTACACACAATAATAGCAGGTAATATTATATATTGGAGGAGCTCGATGGCGCAGTGGTTAACGCACCCGGTCTGCGAGTACTGAGCTTAAGCAACTTTCGCAAAGGCCGGTCATTGGATGGGTGATTAAAAATTTATCATCTCGAGCTCCTCCATCCTTCGAAAGGCACGTATAGCCGTTGGTCCTGGCTGCATTAGCAGTCGTTAATAACCACCAATCCGCACTGGGCCCGCGTGGTGGTTTATGGTCTGTTCTCCCTATCCATCCATAGGGAAGGCCCGTGCCCCAGCAGTGGGGACATAAATGAGCTGATGATTATGATGATGATCATGTATTGTATACTTTCTTGACCTGGCTAAGGCCTTCGACACGGTTTCCACCCCCATATTACTCCGTAAGCTTGAGTTGTTAGGAGTCCATGGAGAGGCCCTAGCTTGGTTCCGCAGTTACTTGACGGCAAGAAGCCAACTTGTGAAAATGGGTTCGAGCACAAGTAACGTACACAAAATCAACTACGGTGTCCCTCAAAGGAGTATACTTGGCCCAACACTCTTTTTTGTATACATGAGTGACAGCCTAAGAGAACCTAAGAGAGACCTCCCTGAGAATTCCATCGCGGAAATCATTTGCTACGTGGATGACACTGCAATTCTCTTTTCTTGTAAGGGCTGGGAAGAAACTTTTCAGTCTGCTGAGCGGGGCATGTCCACTATACACAGATGGCTTCAAGAGGATCTGCTGACATTAAATACCAGGAAAACTAAGTTCATCTGTTTTCACAAGACTGCTTTCACATGTCCACCTCTTATGGAGGGCATCAGAATACATGTTTGCAACCGATCCAATGATTTCTTTGACAGTCACTGCAATTGTGAACGCATTCAATAGACCAAGGACTTAAAGTATCTGGCGTAGTGCTCCACGAAAAACTCAACTTCAAGTCTCAAATAACAGCACTAGCAGCTCGCATTCACAAGATCATAGGAGTCATGAAAAAGCTAAGAGATGCCTTGACATTCTAAGGACAATTTGCCTGGCTGTATGTCAATCTCTTATAAACTATTGCGTTGGAATATGGGGCTGTGCAGCAAAAACACATTTAATCGTACTATAGAGAGCTCAACGGGCAGTCTTGAAAGTAATGCTTATGAGACCTTTTAAATTCTCCACTAACGCCTTGTACTTAGAGGCTCAGGTTCTACGAGTCCGGCAGCTGTACATTGCTAAAGCGTGTCTAAGTTTACATAAAGATTACCCTATTTTACTTCAAAAACGTGTTTTTAAAGATCCAACTCCTGAGTTGAAAACTAGTTTTGCAAAAAGATTTTCGGTTTATGCATTTCCAGCATTATTGTATAATCATATCCTATATATATATATAGATATGATGATGATGATGATATATATATATATATATATTTGACGACCTCCTTGGTCGAGTGGTTTGTACGCCGGTGTTCATGGAGTCGCCATCTCTGAGGTCCAGGGTTCGATCCCCAGTCGGGTCAATTTAGAAATTATTGTTTTTCTAAATTGTCTCGGGTCTGGGTGTTTTCCATGTATAATAAGTATGTATTTAAGTATTTTAAGTATGTTTATCCGTTGTCTAGTAACCATTTTAACGTCTGCTACGTTCCGGCATATAAATCTAGCCATTCCCAATTTTTTTTTTACTTCCTTGGCCCTTTTATAAAAATTAAACCAAATATTGTCTATTTATCCTCTTCATAAACCTAAATGCAAAAGACTCACTACGAATTGGCTCAAATAGCTGAACTACGATGATACCGAAACCTTCCTCTGCCCTTTAACTTAAACATTATTGTTACCTAATTTTTTTTATTTTTTTATTTTTAATTTTTTTAGTCTTGTTTTTTACTTCTATTTAACCCATCAATTCAACCTTGCCTACAACTTCACACCTTCAACACCACACTCTACTCAGCTTACTCATTACACAAGCACTACACACCTACTCACGCTCACTTTACACCACTATTATCTCCACATGTTTTCACATAATGCTAACCTAGATTGTAAAAGCTAAAGCTTCAGTATTATAATTTGATTATACCACATAATTTCCGCGGAGTGGGGCACTGGTGCACTGTAGTACGGGTTTTTTTAAAACCTATCTCAGGTACCAGTCTCTCACAAAACATACTAAAATTGTTAAAATAGTTTAAGATTTACCATTTGTGACAAATAAATAAATGTATGTATGTATTTTTAACGAGTTTCATAACGAAGCTTCTCTTGGGCTAGATAATTGGTGTGAGTGTAGGAAAGTTTATTTATTTATTTATAATATTTATATCCTGAAATTCTGTGACATAAAACTGTCTACATTGCAGCAGGCGTAGACTACATTAATTGCATGGTTACACACACTTGACTATCAGGCAACAGAATCAATCTTACCATTTTGAAAATTTCATTTAAAATATGATGGCGACATTCTTTCTGGCTCACATCACAGACTCATAACTACGTTTTCCACTCTGTTTGCACACATTAATAATTTTAGTTTCTTTAACAAGTTGGCTTTTTTACTGAATTTTATTTCATTTTATTCTTTTTCACGAATTCAATACTGCAATTCTGCTACTTAATAATTTTCTGGTAGCCCAAGAAACAGGCAATGCCTAGTTTGGGATCCCCTGTTCCTTTCTAGATAAGTTTTAGACGTAATAAAAAAATATTGTTAAGATTGAGTACTACTGTATATTGTAAGTTTAGTCTAAGTTATTCTGGAAGTAATAAACCATTGTTCATTTTCATTGTTTTTTCATTTTCATTTCATTGGTACCCTTATTGTCTTAGCAATAGTGTTGTTTAATCATACTTTATTCACTAGTCCCCGTATTAATAAACAAAGTGTAAGCTTGGAGTAGTTACTCCGTGTTTTGTCTCTTTTACTCTAATATGAAATGAAGTTTACATGACGGGAACAAAATTATTATATTGTCCTTTATTTTTTTTTAGTGTTATTGTCTTTTATTTTTCTTTTCTTTGTCCTTTTTAAAGTAGGTATAAATATTAGGAATACGGTACCAAATTTCGAATCGATAGGACATATGGAAGGTAGTCAGATCCCCTCATCAACTATTAAAGAGTTGATGATCTTCAAACGGCTAAAAAGATTTTTATGACACATGGCTAAGAACACTTGGGATAAAATTAACTATGACACAAAAAAAACTAAACGAAAATCGGTTCATCCGTTTGGGAGCTACGATACCACAGACAAATACACAGACAGACACGTAAAATTATTATAACACCCCTCTCTTTTTGCGTCGGGGGTTAAATACGAGGAAACGAGTAAAAACAACAATTTTATTTTCCTATACAAACCACTCTGTCCCCAGCTGTCAAACATTTGACGTCAATCAAAACAAATCAAAGGCGCGTTATTATTATCTTTGGTATGCCTTCAAGTTGATTAGAGGTCAGATTTGTTTATTTACGCGCCAAGTAATCAAACAAAAAATATCGTGTACCATACTTATGGCATTACAATAAAAATATCATCACATTAGATATTACTAAAGTCTTTTAATGTTATTTTATTTCTATTAGACTGCGACAGGCCAACAACTTTTGACAAAACGAAATCTGTCGAGGCAGATATTAACATAAAAAAATCAATGTAACTTTGTTTTAGAGAAATAGGGCAGAACAAGGTCTTTCGGGATAGCTAGTTAATAATAAAATTACATCATTATAATATTACACAACCTATTAGATCAACCTAATAGCTAAGAAGGTTGATCTATTCTGCTGTGCTCTAAGCGAATTCACAAGAATTGCTTTGTTTACTGTATCGTATGAAGTGTAAAGTATATTGTTTTGTATTTTAGTCATATTATAGCTGCACTATCTGCTCTATGTATTAGGTAAAAAAAAACCTGTAAAAATAGTAAGTAATTATAAAATAAACAAATTAAAAAAGTGGAAAGTTTTTTATTTTTGTATGTTTGTAACGAATAAACTCAAAAACTACTAAACCGACTTAAAAAAATATTTCGCCATTAGAATGCTACATTAGCGTTGAGTAACATAGGCAATATTAAAAAAAAATGCCCACCCGTGCGAAGCCGGGACGGGCCGCTAGTAATTAATAAAGGTAATAAAGTATATTTGTATTTGTTTAGGCCACTGAGCTTAGGAACGATGAAAAAAAGTAAATTTTTAACCTATAAAATTATAGATCTCAATATTATAAAACCAACAGTTTTTATTTCACTTTGATACGATACGTATTCACAAAGTTATAAATAATACTTATTAATTTGGTTCGTTTAGTATGCGTCGCGTCGCTCAGTTTCTTTGTGCTCAAAATAATGATCGCGTGAATTCGTGTGACGTCATCTTTGCCCTGTCATTTCAAATTGCGCCGCCCGCCAACAGCTCGCATAACGTCAGTAGGTAGTTAGCATAGTTAGCCAAAATTTTGACGCGAACGACGCTAATTACTTTACTTTTTATTTTCAAGTAGGTACTGCTGTACTGAAGCTAAATTAAACATTTATATAAAATTTATAAAATACAGTAAAAAAAAAATGCCCACCTGACCCAGCCAGGAATCGAACCTGGGTCTTCCTCAATCCGGGCGGCTGCACTGACCGCTATGCTACCGGGAAGGCTGATGTAAGCGCCCAATTTTGTCACTGTTTTTTTTAAATTTTTGTGTGCTAATAGCGGCATAGTGCACCATCTATCCAACGGTCATTGCAACCGATGACTATGCAGATTCACCTTTACAGATGAAATACCACAAATTTGATAACACAACGTTATAGTAAATTTTACGTTCTATTTTCAAGTGCTAATTGCTGCACTGAAGCTAAATTAAATATTTATAAAATACAGTGAAAAATTAAACGCCCACCCGACCTAGCCAGGAATCGAACCTGGGTCGATCTGCGGAAGACCCAGGCTCGATTCCTGGTTGGGTCAGGTAAATTTTATAAATATTTGACGCTAATTACGTCACGCCAGGCGCATTTCACGGTGATCAGTCTTGTGATATTACGAATCTTTGAAAAATTATGTGAAGTAACTAAGAGAAGGAAGAAAGAAAAAACATTTACCCGCCAAATTAGTAGTTATCATAATCATCCATCTTCAAACTGAAAGTTGGAGACTAATATACAACATTCTCTGCGGTTCTAAATAGCAGTGCTGCAGAAATAAAATTAATGTCATATTTTAAGTTGAAACCTAAATGTCAAAAAAAAACGCGCGAGCCTTACGGTAGCCACATATAATGTGTAACATTTGACATCTCACCTTAGCTTAGTAATAAGCAATTTTAACATTATATTCAGAAAAAAATGGGTCAGGTAATACATCATTTTATAACTACTAGTTGTCGCCCAGTGGTCGAAATTCGACCGTAATTTTATTAAGGCTGCACGGATTGTATCCTAAGCAATGAAAAATAAAAAAGATAGAATATGAGTTTAGATTGGCCTATTGACAGATTTTGGCCGCTCCTCTTCCATTTTTGAAATTGTGTCAAATACATGGTAGTGTGTGTAATGTTTGTTTTCTTGATTTAATGTATTTTTATGCATAATTAAAAAAAAATATTAACATTCGGATAACCTTCTCTATATTATAAACTATAAGTTTGCGATATTTCACACTCCTCCGTCCGCGCAATTTTCGTAAAAAGGGGTACAAAGTTTTTGTTTCACGTATTAATATATAGATAAAATAAATGCAGTAAATACTCATTAGAAGATGTTTGACATATCAAAATGACCTTTGATAGTCAAACAAGTCAGTTATTTCAATGATGGAGGCCCTTGCCCAGCTTCATCACCAGCTTATTATGTCTCCACTGCTGGGGCACGAGCCTGTCCTAGATAGAGAGAACGGGCCATAAACCACCACGCGGGGCCAGTGCGGATTGGTGGTTGTTAACGACTGCTAATGCAGCCGGGACCAACGGCTTTACATGCCTTCCGAAGCACGGAGGAACTCGAGATGATAAATTTTTGGTCACCCATCCGATGACTGGCCATTGCGAAAGTTGCTTAACGTCAGCAATCGCAGACCGGGCGCGTTATCCACTGCGCCATCGAGCTCCTAAGCCCAGTAGTGGGACGGTATATAGGCTAATACGAAGGGATTATTTTTTTACTAAGTACCGTGTGACGAAAGATATAAAGCACCATCAATAATTTAAGCGATACAACGCACATAAAAAACGTATAGAGTACAGTGGGCAAATTGCATATGTTTATTTTTCTGCCTACTCACTAGTATAACTTGTTACTTATTTGATGAAGTTGGTTAAGTACCTTATTAGTAAAGTACTTAAACTTAAGTTACAATGCAACGGACAGATTGCCTTTTATATTGCATTAGCAATAATAGATAGATAATACTTTTATTGCAACACTATAAAACATAAACATGAACAAAAAACAAAATTACAAAGTTACAATTTAGCGGTCTTATATACAGCCACATGACATCTTATCTTATCTTATATTATCTTCTTATTTTATTATGATGTAGCCTTAAGTTTTTGTTCGTTTCTATAATTTTTGCTTGTACTAGGTACCAGTGTTAATCTTGTTGGTAGTACTAATAAATAAAACTGCTCAATAATTTAATTACATTTCTTGTGTACACATTTTTCATAGTCTTATAAAATCAAAGTCTTATTAATATCAAAGGTACTTACAAAAAACCCTATAAAGGCCAAAGGCTATAAAACCATAAAAATATGAATTGACTTAAAAAAATCCAATCATTAGATACAGATGAAATAGATTTATAACAAAAAAATAGAATAAATAGTTTTTTTTTAAATAATAACAGTCTGCAAACGAGCAGGCGGGCCGCCTGATGGTGAGCGGTCACCGCCGCCCATGGACATCAGCAACATCAGAGATGTTGCTTTTGTGTTGCCGACCTGAAAAAAACCTCTTTATACCCCTTATAAAAGAGCCCATGTCGTAGCTTAATGGGAAAACCTCGGATGGCAGCTCATTCCACAGTTTGATGGTACGTGGAATGAAGTTCCTCTGGAAGCGAACCGTTAGAATATTGCCTCTGTGGCCTAGTGGCAAAGTCCTTGGTACGATACCTGAAAGTCCTGGGTTAAATTCTTAGGTCGGACCAACAGTGTTATAGATTTATATAACAATGCGCGTGCGAAGTTTATTCTCAGGGCCTTATTCCATACTTTGTCTCTGATTTACTTTTGCTTTTTTTATTAAAACTGACGGCATACAAATGTGGCTAGCAAAATATTTTTATCTATTTCATCATCATCAAAAATTCAAAAATTCTAAATTCAAAATTCAATTCAAAATTCAAAATTCAAAATCATTTATTCAGTTTAGGCTACAAGTAGCTCTTGTGAATGTCATTATGCCATCGGTTCGTAAATCTACTCTGGGCGGGAGATCTTGTACTGAGAAGAACCGGCAAGAAACTCAGCAAGTGTCCAGCTCTTTTCTCCCTTACAGCGTCAATAATATTGGAAAATGCCCTATCATAGCAGAACACTTTCCATTACAAATAAACACAAAAAATATATATAAGACAATTACAACATGTAAAAAAACAAAATAAAAAATGTAAGTTAACAAATTTACATCAGATAATTATGTAAAGGTTTCAATTTCTACAATGTCATACAGCACCACTACAGTACTCTAGTAAAAGTCAAAAATTGTTTAGGTAAAACAAAGTCAAACTATAATTAATAATACTAAAAATAAGATAAGTATGCAAGAGCAGACCAGCCTCCACAGGCGGCACCCGTTCACGAGCATGACATATGAATCAGCCATCGCTTCGCTCAACCATATTTTAGGGAACGTAACGACCCGACGCACATGCCACCACTGCAGAGACAGTAAAGAGAGCCTATCATCAGCCTATACACGCCCACAGCTGGACATAGAACTCTCCAAGTGCATACCTATATATTTATTTTTCTTTTACTCAAATCTGAAATGAAATTTACATGACGAGAATAAAACACGGATTCCAATCTTCCTCCTCTTGACAAAAACAAAAGCAGATCCCACGTCAGTCACAATTAGCCTGGCTCACCCAAGCGTTTAATGCGCAACAATAAGATTGTATATAAGCATGCCCATCATTCGGTATAACGATCGCGCTCTAGTCGATCGTCGGTTGCAACGAACTGGATATTGTGTCACTCGTCAAGTCGTGTGAAATTAAAAAGATTTTAACGATTGTAAAAAAGTTTCTGGTGATTGTGTTCTGTTCTCAAAATAGTTCTTTCAGGTGAGTTTGAAACTTTTTGGAATATTATTTTCATTGACCACTTTTGTTTGTTTTTAAATTTTGATTTTTTTTTCTTGATCAGCAAATTTTTATTTTCGTTTATTAAACTTTTATGCTTTAAGTAGGTAATAACTAAAGAGATGATAATATGCATTTAAGACATAGGTGTTTGTTAGTATTTCGTTTGTGTTTGCTCGTCAAGTCTTGTGAAAATTAAAAAGATTTTAACTATTGTAAAATAGTTTGTGGTGATTGTGTTCTCAAAACAGTTCTTTCAGGTGAGTTTGAAACTTTTTGGAATATTATTTTCGCAGTTGCGTGGACTACTTTTATTTTTTTTTCTTGATTACCAACGTTTTATTTCGTTTACTATTAAGATTTCATGTCCTATGTAGGTAATAACTAAAATAATGATAATATACATTTAACAAAATAATAGATGTTTTGCAAGGGGGTTAATGTACATTTGTTACAAATTAAGTTTGTCACACTTTTGTATTCTCCATACATTGAAAGTAAATTTGTCACATGCATTAAAAATATGTGTAAGTTCGTGACAGGTCCAAATTAAAAAAAAACCGTATAGATATTATTGTTTTTTAATATACCGTATGATATTCTTTAATATTTATGCAGTAGGTATGTAATGAAAATTGCCAAAATTAGGTTACTAGTCTCTTTTTTGTAAGTATGCCAATTTTTCTGACAACATATTAAATTAAATTAAATGTAAAATTCTAAATCATAGTTGTAGGATTTTCTTAATTTTTTTTTGTATAGAAAATCAATATTATAATTTTGGTTTAACTCTGATTTGCATTAACTGTGTACTTGACAAATTTTGTCCTTAATTTGTTTGATAACGCAGCTGGTTGCACTGTCAGTAATTAAGTTATATTAAGCTTTTAAATCAAAGTCAAAGGAATTTATTGCCCACTAAGCGTACATAGAGGAGCTCGATGGCGCAGTGGTTAACGCGCCCGGTCTGCAAGTGCTGGTTAAGCAACTTTCGCAAATGTCAGTCATCGGATGGGTGACCAAAAATGTATCAACTCGATCTCTTCTGTGTTTCAGAAGGCACTTAAACCCGTTGGTCCTGGCTGCATTAGCAGTCGATAACCATTAATCCGCACTGGGCCCACGTGGTGGTTTATGGCCCGTTTTCTCTATCAATTCATAGGGAAGGCATTCCCTTAGCAGTGGGGACATAAAATGAGCTGATGATGAAGCGTACATAGATGTCTTAAAAGTATTTGGTGCTTACAACTTAGCTACAGGTACTGTAATATTTTTAACAATAATAAGTACGTACGATAAATAAATATAATTTGATTTGATGATATAAACACAATTATTTAAACAGAGTAGGTACGCCAGACATAAGTTCTTATTGAGATTTATCAGCAAAGAAATCATTATGTATACAATATTATAGCATTTAAAAATTAAGTGTAGATTTGAGTTTTTATTGAAAATTAAGTTTCTTTTTTATATTAGACGGTATCTTTTGTGTAGTGATTGATTGATTGATTGATTTAACAGTGTAATTGTTTATTGTCCCTAATACACGAAATATATAAAATGAAAGGAGGAGTAGCAAAAATATATGGAAGCATACCTAGGAACCAATAACAACATGCGATGTATCATTGGAAAGATTTTTATATGTACTTTAATTTATTGTTATGGTGGGAAGTCTCAAGCTGCTGTGTAAAAAAAGTTAAGACGCAATAAAACCAAACTCCTTGTCAAAAATATTAAGTGTTTATTTTTATGTTTATCATCAATTTCTTGTTTTTTTTTTTGTATAACAACATTAGCTACTGGTATAACATATAGCAAAAATCACAGAATCCGATAAACAAAGCCAAAGGTCGATAACATAATAGCAAAAATCACAGTCCGATAAACAGAGCCAAAGTATTATTTATTATTACCATTAGCAAAACATGCATGCCCACTTTTTTTTCACTAGTGACAGTTCTGTTCAATAGGGCCGACTAATTAACTTCAATCGATCTATTGACGATCGATTAATACTTATCGATTTTAGTTTTCTATAATGTATTTGTAATTTTACACTAATATTGATAAAGCTTATTCGACTAGCATTTGTCTGCATAGACTACCTGAGTTTTAGTACATACTTAAAATGACGTAATGCTTGTTAAACCATTACAAAAAGAAATTCAGAAAAAAAAATTGTTTAAGTCTTGGTCGCGGTGCAACGGTTCGTGAGCTTTATTGTGCCATAACTTTTTCCACACAGTAATTTGACACTTCCCGCCATAACAATAATTAAAGTACATAAAAAACTTTCCAATGATATATCGCATGTTGTTATTGGTTCCTAGGCTATAATGCCCGTTCTCCTATGTGATGGAAAGTGTCCTTCTAGGACAGTCAAGGCATTTCCTTATATTGACGCATTAAAAGAAAGGTAGATAAGGAAAGCCCTTGCTCAGTTTGTTACCGGTTCTTCTCAGTACAGGCACGTGCAATTAATATAAATACCTCCCAGTAGGATAGCCTTCCCGGTAGCATTATGATCAGAGCAGCCGGTAGCATAATGGCAGGATTGCGGAAGACCCAGGTTCGATTCCTGGCAGGGTCGGGTAGGCATTTAATTTTTTCACTGTATTATTATAAATATTTAATTCAGCAGCGCAGCAATTAGCGCTAAAGAGCGTTTACGCCGCACACTAGCGCCACTAAAGAAAAAAAAACATATCGATTATCTCTATTAGAGATAGAAAATCAAATTATGCTCAACAAACTATTTGAATGAAGTAATTTAGCATTTTGGCGTTATAGTTAAAAGTGGCCGTAACGTCTTATTTAACTAAACCATAACATGTGAGGTGTTCATGAGGTGACGTAAAAATGCTAAATTGCTTCATTCAAATAGTTTGTTGAGCATAATTTGATTTTCTATCTCTAATTACTAGATATGTTTTTTTTTCATTAGTGGCGCTAGTGTGCGGCGTAAACGCTCTTAAAAATAAAAATAAATAGTATAATATATATACAATGACTTATGTTTCAAATTTATGTTACTGTAATATTTCAAAATTATTGACGTCAGGTTTTGCTCAAAACTATGTAAACATCATCAAATGACGTAGCTAACAATTTTATCAAAAAATAATAATATATAAACACTATAGTACATACGCTAGATCCATGCGCACTTACAGCTCATCGCTCAGCCTACTATCTCCACTTAAATCTTCCTCCTTGCAGCACTAACATGTATGGCGATGATTTTACTGTCCAAGCAGCAAAACTTTGGAATAAGTTACCAATACCTCTACGAGAATCCACTGTAGGTACTTTAAAAAACAACTAAAAAGTTATCTACTATCGGTTACTTGAGTGGCACTGAATCACGTTATGTTTTGCACAGTTGTCTTAAAATTTAAACAAATATTTTTAAATTTCTTCACATATGAAGAGGAAAAGACTAGCCTGATTATATTTTGCTGATTTTATTAACACTAGTGGTCGGCCAGTGGTCGAAATTCGACCGTAATTTTTATAAAAAGCTGTTTACTAAACAATATTTTATTAAGGCTGCACGGATTGTATCCTAAGCAATGAAAAATTAAAAAAGATAGAATGTGAGTTTGGATTGGCATGGGCAGATTTCGGCCGCTCCTCTTCCATTGTTGAAGTTTTTGAAAAATGTATGAAACAATGTTTATTTAATTTAATGTATTTTTTGTGCATAATTTAAAAAAAAACATTAGCATTCTGCACTTCTTCTCTATATAGACTATAAGTGTGCGAAATTTCATACTCCTCCGTCCGCGCAATTTTCGTAAAAAGGGGTACAAAGTTATTGCTTCACGTATTAATATATTAAAATACAAATGACACATTAATTATCTTTACGCATTCAATATTACTTTTTTAAACGATTAACCAGCCGCTTGATACCGGGTAGATACCCGACTTGAGCATCGAAAAAAAAACTCTTTTTATTATTATTTTTATTGTTAAACTCTTATTTTAGTAGCACTTATTATGTTCTGCTATTTTTGTTTAATTTGTTAAATAAACACCGAATCACCGTTTTATACTTACTAATTTACTTAATTCAGAGACGAACAGGAAACTATGAAATAACGTTTGTGTTTAAGTGGTGGTGTATGAAAATTATAAGAATAAAGATAGCTAAATTAGTTTACTTTGGATTTAATCATCATTATAAACCAAACAAAGAAATACAACTAAATGCTTACTATTATATTACTAGGTATCTGTCCACACTTATTTCATGGATAAATACATATTTCCAAAACATCTCTGACAAATAAATTATAAAATAGTCCTATTCCACTGCTGTGTCACATTTTGTATGAGAATTTAGAGTTTTTAACACTTAATACAGAATGCAAATAGGATTGTTTATGTATAATTATGTTAAATGTATCCTAAACTAAATAAATCAGAAGAGAAACAACAAAAATAAAAAAATAATCATGTGAATATATCAATGAAATGTAAGCAGCCATTTCCAGCCGCTAGTTATCGCTAGAAATGATAATAAGTCAAATAAGCCGTTTCTAGCCGCTACGCTTCCAATGTTGGTACCAGCTTCACATCTATAGTTGCAGCCGATCGCCTGATGTGCGAGCATCTTGGAACCCTCGTCCCTTAGTCGGCTCTTACGACATGCACGGGGAGTTAGGCTGCTGATCATTCTTGTCACGTTCCTAGGACTAAAACAAAGACAACACGAACGTGCTTTAAGTAAAACATAATATACAACCTTGTTTTTAGTTTATACGAAAACCGAAACACGGGTCAAATATTTTCATTTATTTAAATGATTCCTGATTACTGATTCTTTAATCAGTACAAAAAAAAAAAATATCTTGAAAACTCACGAAGTTACAACTTTTTTGTGCTGCCCCGTTATGTGTTTTTAGTAGGGTATAATTTATTTGAGATTTTGTAAATATTATTTGGTCAAAATGTAACATGGTATAAAACATATTGAAATCGATTCTATTACTGATTCTGAACAAACAGTTTTCAGGTTTCGTATAAACTAAAAATAACATTGTAGGTATATTGTGTTTTATAAGATAACAAAAAGAAACATTACTTAATTTAACTTAAAAAAAAACAGAATAATAAATAGAAAATAAAAAAACTAAAGACCTATAAATAAAAGATGTCCTCCAACTGTGGGCTCATGAAAACGGTCACAAGTATGCTGGCAACATTGCCCCTTTGGATTGCCAAACAAGTTAAGTTCAGTTTTTTTAAGTTCATTTATCATCATCATCTCAGCCAAAAGACGTCCACTGCTGGACAAAGGCCTCCCCCAAGGATCTCCACAACAACCGGTTTTGTGCTGCTCGCATCCAGCGGCTTCCCGCGACCTTCACCAGATCGTCGGTCTACCTTGTTGGAGGCCTGCCCACACTGCGCTTTCCGGTACGCGGTCGCCACTCCAGGACTATTCCGCCCCAGCGGCCATCAGTCCTGCGAGCAATGAGCCCTGCCCACTGCCACTTGAGCTTAGCAACTCTTCGGGCTATGTCGGTTACCTTTGTTCTTCTGCGGATCTCCTCATTTCTGATTCGATCACGCAGAGAAACCCCGAGCATAGCCCTCTCCATAGCTCTTTGAGTGACCTTGAGCCTTCTGATAAGGCCCATAGTGAGCGGCCACTAAGTTCATTGCTTCAAGTTATTTATCATATTTATAGGTATGTGCCAAAAGGTCTGGTTGACGGCAACTTAAGCATGTGGGTAGCGAAATAATTAATTAGGTTCTCGATTTTATTGGTTAAAGGTACATACTAATATTGTTGTTATAAAGAAAGATTACATCATCTAACCATATAAGATAATTCCTTTAACTTATATGGTTAGATGACTATACTATACTATGACTTTATGTTATGATGTTATGTTTCTTTGGTTATGGTTACCTTCAACCTACTGCGATCGCCAACCCGCCTGCCATGCGTGGCGATTACGGCAATTACCCCTCATATCCTTGGGGGAGGCCTTTGTCCAGCAGTGGACGTCTTTTGGCTGAGATGATGATGATGATGATGATATGGTTAGATGATGTAATCTTGCTGCAAAAAGGTTTTGGGGAAAAAAGTATTTTAACATCTTACCAAATATAGATTGCAATTATCTATAATTCAACCTCCAAATCAACCTCCAAAATATTATTGCGTGGGCTCTAGCCCACGCTCTAGCCCACGCAAAACGTTGATCGAACATTTGACCATAAATACACTGGATATGAATAAAGATTGTTAGGTAGTGATCTCGAGGAGCTTGGTGGCGCAGTGGTTATCGCGTCCGGTCTGCGATTGCTGCTGTTAAGCAATTACGCAAAGGCCGGTTATCAGATGGGTGATCAAAAATGTATTATCTCGAGCTCCGCCGTGCTTTGGAAGTCACGGCTGCGTTTGCAGTCGTTAACAACCACTATTCCGCTCTGGGCCCGTGTGGTGGTTTATGGCCCATTCTCCCTATCAGTCCATAGGGAAAGCTTGTGCTCCAGTAGTGGGAACATAAAAACGAGCTGGTGATGAGTTTGGTGATCCGTGTAAATTAGAGGGTGATTCAATCCTACTAATATTATAAACGCGAAAGTTTGTAAGTATGGATGGATGTTTGTTACTCTTTCACGTAAAAACAACTACTGAATGGATTTGGATGAAACTCGCCATACAGATAGTTTATAACCTGGATTAACACATAGGATACTTTTTATCCCGATATTCTTACGGGAACGGGAACCAAGCGGGTGAAACCGCGAGCGGCCGCTAGTGAATTATAAAAATCATACTAATATTATAAAGAGGAAAGCTTTGTATCTTTGTATGTATGTTTGTAACGAATAAACTCAAAACTACTGGACCGATTTAAAAAAATATTTCACTATTAGAATGCTACGTTAACGCTGAGTAAAAAAAAAAATAAAAATGTTCACATTAAATGTTGTTGACGGGCCGCTAGTCACTACATAGTATAAAACAAAGTCGCTTCCCCCTATCTGTCTGTCCCTATGTATTTATTTATTTATTTATTGATCATAACACTTACAACTATCATTACAGGTGCGTACCTAATGCGATAGCAGCGTTAGTTTTACAAATAGAAATTACAAAAATAAAGAATCTAAAAATATTCAATAAAATCACATTCATAACCATAGATAACAAAAACAAACAAAAACGAACAAACATATGAATATATGAGACAACATCACATATATTGTTCTGATCCCAAGGTAAGTAGCTGAAGCACTCGTATTATGGAAACCAGAAACAACGACGGTACCACAACCACCCAGACCCGACACAATATCGAAAAGGTTCGTTTTTTGACATTTGATTACATCTGTAAAACTACGCAACGGATTTTGATGTGGTTTTTTTTTAATAGATTATGTGATTCAAGAGGAAGGTCTATATGTATATCAGCATTGCACCCATGCGAAGCCGGGGCGACTCGCTAGGAATAAATAAAATGGATAATATGCATATTATGTAAGCTGGGTAAAGGTCTTTAGCATTGATGGGTATTAATCACCACGCTTGCCAAATACGGGTTGGTGATCATAAACCCGAAAAATGTGAAAATCACTTTGCGCGAACTGGGAATTGAACTTAGACCCTTCGGTTATCGGTTCGAGGTTTTTGCCAATATTTGCTAATAACACTTTAACCTCTCTGTGGTCAAGTGGTTTTTCCAGCGTGGTACATGTTTGTGTAATCGATTTGGTTGCTGGTAGTTCCTGTTTGGCCGCCCGGCTAGCTACAACCAATTTATCTAAATGTCGCTATATCATCAATGTTAGTACCTGGGCGAATAAACTATTTCTTGTCACGATTTGGTCAAGTAGGATTTAAAAAAAATTGTGGAGTTTTAGTAAATGTATATGAATATTATGTAGAATACTTATTCAATATTTGTATTTTGTGATTGAACGCGTCGTAAGTGTTAACAAAATAACGATTTTGGCATGAAACTTAAAGTTCACCCTCAATTTGCGTCCCCTGGGTAACCAGTAATAAAATAATAATATCCTAATTTAATTTGACTGGAATTCTAACCATCAATTCAATATACTTCGAAACTACTCTAAAACAATAAAAAATATTTTAAATTACTAATAATTTATGTAGAAATAACCAATACACTGTCTCTTGGCTAACCAGGGAATAAAAAACCTCTTATTTTTACAGTTATTTGGATTCGGTTGTTGTGTTTAAAATATGTTGTTCATCGTTCGAATATTTCATCACAACTTGTAAATAATTTATAAAAACTAATTTAAAAACTTTATTTGGTATTCAGAAAATTTAAATCTAATATTCTTAAAAAGAGGGACACTGAGTGACCCAAGAGACTAAATAGGTTACTCAAGAGACAATTATATAGGTAGGTATTTGATTATTATTTCATCGAAGCATGTTAAAGCTGTGTAAGCAAGTTGTAGGAACGTATTAATGAACATTACAAATTAAAACAAAGTTATTTATATTTTTTTATTGCTTTTATCAAAAAATATTTAGATAATAATATATATTATTATTATTTATGTATATATATTTAGAGAATAAGAACAATAAATAAAAAAAAACAGTCTGAGGTAATGCTTTTAATAAACTCTACTCCTAAAACTACTCCTTAAAGTTGTCCCCCGTGTTAACGCGCCTTTACCGTCTCTCGCTCACTTCAGGTTCTGTGCCGGAATCTTGGAGAGAGGCTAATGTGCAACCGGTCCCCAAAAAAGGAGATCGGTCAGATCCATCGAGTTATCGCCCCATAGCCGTAACTTCAGTTTTGTGCAAAGTAATGGAGCGCATTTCAAATAAATAACTTGTCCGCTACCTAGAAGAACACTCCATAATTCACGATCGCCAATACGGGTTTCGGCCGAAACGTTCAACGCGTGATCTTCTAGGGTACCTACGTTGCACATCTATGGGGTGTAGACAAGCGTGGTGAGTCGGTGGCTGTTAAGTAGCCCTGACATAGCCAAGGCTTTTCATCGGGTCTGGCACAAAGCTCTTCTCTCCAAGCTCCCGGCATACGGTCTGCCTGCACAGTTCTGCAACTGGGTCGCTGGTTTCCTGCTTGAGCGCAGAATCTGTCTTTTATCTGATGGATGCGCTTCGCGGCTCATGTCAGTGAACGCTGGTGTCCCTCAAGGCTCCTTTCTGTCCCCTACGCTGTTCCTTCTGCATATCAAGGATATGCTTCCACTTGGAAATATTCATTGCTATGCAGATGATAGCTCGGTGCATGGGGGAACGGTCACCCAGCGGTAGGGCGGGTCGAAACCGAAGTGAATCGAGCGACTGCAGAGTAGTATCAACATGCGCGGTATGACCATTTGCTGCGATCTGAACCAAAGGGACTACATCAAAGCCGTGATCAAAACAGCCTCACGAAAACTCTGTATTCTGAACAGTATGCGGCGATTCTTTACGCCTGACCAGTTGTGCCTTTTGTACAAAACACGGTATGGTCTTGCGTGGAGTATTGCTCGCACATCTGGGACGGTTCCGCAAAGTACCTTCTCGATACCTTGGACAGATTGCAGCGTCGCGCTGAACGCATTATCGGCAATGTGCAAATACTCTCGAATCTCTGCAATTGCTTAAAGGTGTTGCGTCACTCGGCGTGTTTTACCGCTTATACCATGGCAAATGCTCTGAAGAGCTTTTTGACCTCATTTCCTTCTCCTTTCCTTCATACGAGTACACGTGCTGCTCTTCGGAGTCACCGCTTCACTGTCTCAAATATCCCATCGCGCACAATGAAATTTAGTGACTCGTTTCTTCGTTGCACCTCCAAAAGATAAATAGTCTGCCAGCATACGTTTTCCCTCCTTCCTATGATATGGGGTACTTCAAAAGAGGCGTGAAGAAACACCTTGTGGGCCGGCAGAGTGAGGTTAACAGATGCTACGTTTGTTTTCACGCTGCACCAGCTATTTTCGCATCTGGACTCCATTTCCACATAACATCAGTTTTGCCTTTTCTTTTTCGTATATTCTTCATACTTGTTGGGATCTTTCTTTAACTTCTCTTTATAACGTCTTTGTATTTTTTTGTTGCTTAGAGGCATATTCTGGAACAATAAAAATACGTATATCTTACTAATATATAAACGTGAGTTTGTGTGTGGTAATGAAACTAGCTGAAATTTTACACACTTAATATATAATTATACTGATCCAGATTATCAAAATTATTATTAACAATTTATTTACAGAAATCTTTTTCGTTTATAGCTCTTTTTTATTACTGAAAACCATATAAAAATCCGTTGCGTGGTGGTTAGAAGTGAAGAAAGATACAATAGCCAGAGGAATCTTATTTTATATTGTACTACGTTCTAATTTATGTCTAATACCCCTACAATGATATATTAACACATTACTGGAAATTTAAATAATATACAAAAAGATATTAATTAGAATTATGATAGTTTTCTTCTTTGAGTCACCACTGTAGTGACCCAAGGGACTGGTCACCCAAAAGACATTTGACATAAAATTAGCAATGTTTGTATAAAAAACAGAAGAATTTGGACAAAAATCATTTATTTTAGCATTTCAGACCTGATTTGCTTCTATTAAGATCAAGATAGCTTAAAATTTTAAAAACTTACGACTTTGTTGCGGTTTCCCAGCAGACACACTTCTAACACATTCACTTAACGTGCTGGTCGCGGGCTAACTGGCCGAGTTGCTCAGTGATATTCTTAACATTTTCCCATTATTAGTTAAGACTTTGTCATAATTTTTTTTTATTTAGGACGTATTCGTACTTTGAACACGTGGAAAAGGGATACTAGCTGTTTGTATGGGAGGCATGGTTTCGTCCACAGGAAAACCAATATTTTCGAGAGAAAAATGTTGTGTTTTAGCTTTATCAATACTTCAATACAATGCTAGTTTAACTGCTTTTTAACATTACCGACTCAAATTAAAATATCATGTTTTTTTTAGAGTGAGTGATTAATATACTCCGTGGACGGCCTTTGAACAAGAAATAGTTTATTGACCCACCTAGCATTGTTGTGTTCTGGCAGCTAGAGATAGCCAGTGCCTCAGTATTTGAGGATTCCGGGTGAAGAGAGCTTCCACCCTCAGTCTTATCTTATTACTAGTGAACCCGGCGGACTTCGTACCGCTTTGACAGTTTCCATCAAACGATTAAATTCTCTTTGGTTTCCATGACAACAAAACAAACAAATCATTTTGTATTGGAAAATCAAATTGTCGTTTTTAGTATATTTATAGTGTGATTCCCGTGGGAATATCGGGATAAAAACTATCCAATGTGTTAATCCAGGCTATAAACTATCTATATGCAAAATTTCATCCAAATCCATCCATCCGTTGCAGCGTGACGAAGGAACAAATATACACACATACACACAAACTTTCGCATTTATAATACGAGTATTAGTGTGATGTGACGACCTCCGTAGCCGAGTAGCTTGCACGCCAGACGTGGGCGGCGCTAACTCTGAGGTCCCGGGTTCGATTCCCGGTCGGGTCAATGTCGAAAACGAACTTTTCGATATTGTGTCGGGTCTGGGTGGTTGTGATACCGTCGTTGTTTCTGATTACCATGAAACGAGTGCTTTAGCTACTTACCTTGGGATCAGAACAATGTATGTGATGTTGTATGTGAATGTATGTGTATGTGATGTTGTCTAAATACATGGCAAAACCGTATTGGCTTAAACTTACAAGGAACAATGTTTCGCCTAACAATTGTATTGCTACCATAATGATTTGGTCTAAGAATTGAAAGCCCTAATTTTAGGATCTATAATGTGAAATACCCTAAAATATATTGGCATAACGTTATTTTGGCATTACGACGATTTCGCTTAATTATAAAAGCTCGAATTTTAGCATATCTAATATTAATTACTATTGTTCAGTTTCAAACATACTAGCTGCCCTACTCCTGTAGGTCACGTGATAGGTTAGAAATTTAAGACAATCGCGAAGCGCAGCGTAGCGTAGTAATTTCGAGGTTATTTTTTATTATTAGACAACAGAAATCTAGCTCCATACAAAAATATATTTTTTATAGCTCTTATACTTTGTGATTTTTAATTTTGTGTGAATTAATATTTAGTAATTGCAAACTTTAGGGATTACGAATTGTTCCGCCAAATATCGTATTTGGTAAATAACAATATGGCGATAAAAAGTTAGGCGAAGTGAAATTAGACCAAACACGATTATAAAGAGTGAAATTACGCGAAAAAATTTAGGCTAACCGTTTGTGTACCATTGCCAATTAGAAGTACAAAAAATTAGGTGACCCGATATATACCCCTGAGATCGTGCTAATTCTTCAAGTGTGAGTCAAACTCATCCCGCCTCCTCCTTTTATCTTACTATGGCTAAATGCCATTAATAAAGTTAAAAAATAAAATAAAATAAAAGACAATTGGCAAACCGTCCGTACCTCAGAACAATAACTATATTATTCTGAGGTCCGTACTGGACACATTCCACGGTCAATACGAGATGAGACTATTGCAATTTCTTATGTTGCATCTCGCTCCTTCCCGAGCAGAGTGAAAGAGATGGACGTGAGGCGTACCTATGTCAAGGTCGACTTTTGGTATTAAGATTATGCCGGTTTACACAACAACGTCATTAAAATGCGTTATTGTTGACTCAAATAACTGGTGTGTGTACGCATCAGGTAGAGGTACTTCAATGTCGGTTTGGTTGTGATTTTCATGGCCATATTTGACTGTAATTCACTACATACATACTGGTCACTATGGTATACAGAACATCCGCATTTGAGAGGACACACTCGTGAACTCACTAAAATAAAATGTTAATATAATTTTTAACACAAATTTTGTTGCGAACAAATTACAAAAACACAAATGTTGAAAAAAATTTCACGAGCAGGATTTGAACCCGCACCCTTCTGACATACCGGGTCAGGTGCTCTTCCAATTGAGCTATCGTGGTTCTAACCAGCCCGCCGAAATTATTCAACACTATTTTTACTTTGAAAGCCAAAGGCGCCCATTCAATGTCAACAACTACCGTCATTAACATCTGATCATAATATTTTTACAAATACTAAATTCAAATTCAAATTCAAATTCAAATTCAAAAATCATTTATTCAGTTTAGGCTACAAGTAGCTCTTATGATTGTCGCTATGCCATCGGTTCGTAAGTCTACTCTGGGCGGGAGATCTTGCACTGAGAAGAACCGGCAAGAAACTCAGCAAGTGAAGCAAGCAAGCTCTTTTCTTCCTTACAGCGTCAAAAAAAATAAAAATTGAAAAATGCCCTATCATAGCAGGACACTTTCCATTACAAATAAACACAAAAAAATATAGAAGACAACCACAACATGTAAAAAAAAAAAAATAAACAAATCTAATATATCAAATTTACATCTGGTATAAGTTTCAATTTCCACAATGTCATACAGTACCACTACAGTACTCTAATAAAAGTCAAAAATTGTTTAAGAAAAACAAAGTCAAACTATAGTAATTAATACTAACAATAAGATAAGTATGCAAGAGCAGACCAGCCTCCACAGGCGGCACCCGTTCACGAGTATGACATATGAATCAGTCATCGCTTCGCTCAACCATATTTTAGGGAACGTAACGACCCGACGCACACGCCACCACCGCAGAGACAATAAAGAGAGCATGACACACTCAAGATACTTTAAATAAAAACTTAATGATCTATTTAACGCAACGCTGTTTGTTATCTGTAGGACACTGTTCAAAACTATCATATCAGTATAAAAATTATATAAATTAATTTTATTATGTATATTGATACAAATAGAGTATAATGTGTTTTTTATTACAACCAGGCTGTTTTATCATCTAATTATTCTTTGACTTTAATAATAACCTTTTATAAAAAAGTGTAACTACTTACAATGTGAAATAACATGTGCAGGCGAGCAGACTAAGATGACCACACATTCTTATCATTAAAATAATCATCAATTTTATAGTCAGTATATCATCAGTCAGTATATCATCATTTTAAAGATCAGTTAAGAAGTAGGCAAGCTAGTGGGTTTTTTTTCACTAAAATAATTTTCCACAACAACCCACATAAGCACTTTTTGAGCAACAGAATGGTAGATGCTTGGAATAAACTGCCCGAAGCAATTATAACAGCACAAAATGTCAACCAGATTATGAATAGACTAGTCCTATACAAAATAAGAAACACCACGCTTATATCCACATCGGCTGACACGGCCGAACTCGCTCGTCTCACTGCCGTTTCCGAGAGAGAGAGTCATGCCACTGGCTCCAGGCATTGCCATCTGCCAATGGCGGTACCTTGTTGGATGGGCCGTCTCTTACTCTAGCGGTCTGCCTCCGTTTAGGCGCCAGAATAGTCCACCCTCACCGCTGTGTGTGTGGGGAGGCTGTTGACGAGCTTGGCCACCACGGCCTCTCTTGCGCTCGTAGTGCTGGCCGTATGATGCGTCACTCGACGCTAAACAGCATCATCCGCAGTGCTTTTGCCACCATTGGTTTACCGGCTGTCTTAGAACCAGCTGGTATCTCTCGCAGTGATGGCAAGAGACCTGACGGAATGACTATTGGGCCCTAGAAGCTTGGCAGGCCGTTGGTGTGGGATGCAACCTGTGCTGATACCGTGGCTCCCTCGCATGTTCGCGCCACTTTACTTCATGTGGGGGCTGCTGCGGTAAGCGCTGAAAATCGCAAACGGCACAAATACGCAAACCTAGGTCGAAATTATTTATTTGTTCCGTTTGCGGTGGAAACAATGGGTCCATGGGGGCCGGAGGCAAAGCATCTAGTTAAAGAGTTAAGTGCTCGCCTTATCGAGGCCTCCAGTGACAAGAAGGCTGGCAGCTACCTCTGCCAGCGTATTAGTTTGGCAATCCAAAGGGGCAATGTTGCCAGCATTCTTGGGACCGTTCCCATGAGCCCACAGTTGGAGGACATCTTTTATTTATAGGTCTTTAGTTTTTAATTTTCTAATTATTTTTCTGTTTTATTTTTTTTTTTCAAATAAGAAACAAATAATTTGATTTTACATTGGGTACAGGCAACTATCAGACGTTCCAACTGCCTGCCTGAATTAACTATAATAATAATATACAGGTTGCCTTTTTTATCACCATCCAAACCTTCTGAGATGACTCCCGTGATACAAACGAACAACTCTTACTATTGGACCAACTCCCTTACTCGAAAATAAAGTTCAGCTGTTCCATACATTTTGGTCGAATGAATATTGATGTTTTGTATGGAACAGCTGAATTTTATTTTCGAGTTAGGGAGTTGGTTCCCCCCCCCCCCCCCCCAAGATAAACTCTCGCCTTCACTTAATCCTTTAACTTAACAACCTACTCTTACAGCCACATATAATACACCTCACATGCACACAAATACACACTCGTACAGACACATTTTACCGTCCACAAGGATTTTAGTTTCAATTATTATTTTTATACTTTTTTTCTTTTGTTATTAATAATTTACTTCCACTTAGCTGTACTAAATGTGCCAATATCAGTTTGATCTGTCGTTATCCTGTTTACCTAAATGGGTGCCCACGAAACAGTTTTTCCTAGTGTGGGACCCATAGGCAATGCATCTTGTGTTGTTACGATGTTCTCGAGTAACCTAGCTTTATTGGTTGCACACCTATGTGTTTTGAGACCCCTTGTAACACAGCTTTGGTAATAAAGTATATTTGTATTTGTATTGCTGTCCCGGCTGCTAATGCAGCCGGGACCTTCGGATGAGCTCGAGTTGATAAACTGTGGTCACCCATCCGACAACCGACGTTTGCAAATGTTGCTTAACTTCAGCAATCACGGACCAAACACTCATTGCTTTACAAACAAACAAAGAATAAGGTACAAATAGTTATTCCGTGTTTTGCCTCTTTTACTCTAATTTGAAATGACGTTTACATGACAGGAACCGTTGGGCCCAATGCAGTGCGGTTGTTATTAACGACTGCTAATGCAGCCGGGACCTTCGGATGAGATCGAGTTGATAAACAGTGGTCACCCATCTGACAACCGACGTTTGCGAAAGTTGCTTAACTTCAGCAATCGCGGACTAAACACTCATTGCCTTACAAACAAACAAAGAATAAGGTCCAAATAGTTATTCCATGTTTTGTCTCTTTTACTCTAATTTGAAATGACGTTTACATGACAGGAACAAAACACGGAATAACTATTCAGACCTTATTCTTTGTTTATTGGTAAGGGGTTAAGAACTTTGCAGAATAGATTAGCAATTATCAAATTCCAGACATCTATGGGAATGAAACACTTATGATGTGTGTCGCGTGACGATTCGCACGCATCGCTAGATGTGGGAAAACAGTTTTTGCAAATTATAATCGTGATTAATCTCTATTCTTAATTAAAGAGGTTGGATGTGAAAGTGTGTTTGTTACATCCCCATAAAATAATAATCTGCTGATTCTTTAAATAGTTCGATAAGAGTGCCATGCAAGCTACGAAGTTTTAATTTTTATGTTACCTTTCAAATGCTATAAGAAAACACTGAGATCTAAATAGTACCTAAGTAGAAAATACTTTAAACATAACATTTACTTAATTGATTGTGATTTAATGTCTACGACGGAAAGTTTTAACGACTAAACCGGAAAAAAAAGGATCAAAAGACAATAAAAGTAATTTATGCGGAGGCGCGGGCGCCGTTTCGTAAGGTGCCAAAGTCGCCTCGTGCGCCTCACGGCCGCATGCCAAGTATACTTCCTTGCGGGTTATGATAGCCTGGTACTTTGGACTCTCACTCCAGATCTTTTAAGGTCCCCACTGCTGGGACACGAGCCTTCCCTATAGATGGAAACACCACAATGAGAACGGGCCGTAAACCACCACGTGGGCCCAGTGCGTATCTCCTTATAATTCATGCTAGCCTGATACTTCAACCGCCTCACGGCCGCACGCCAGTATACTTCCTTGTGGGTTATGATAGCCTGGTACTTTGGACTCTCTCTCCAGATCTTTTAAGGTCCCCACTGCTGGGACACGAGCCTTCCCTATAGATGGAAACACCACAATGAGAACGGGCCGTAAACCACCACGCGGGCCCTGTGTGTATCTCCTTATAATTCATGCTAGCCTGGTACTTCAATCGCCTCACGGCCGCACGCCAAGTATACTTCCTTGCGGGTTATGATAACCTGGTACTTTGGACTCTCTCTCCAGATCTTTTTAGGTCCCCACTGCTGGGACACGAGCCTTCTCTATGGATGGAAACACCACAATCATCGAAGATCGAAAAGAAAACTACATCATTTTCTGAAAATGTCATTCTTGTGTATCTCAAAGACCTCTCCGACAAATTCAAGCCATCTTCTATGTGGGCTAAATATTCTATGCTCAAGTCCACACTGAGTATCTACAACAATATTGATATCACGAAGTATTCAAAAGTCATAGCGTTCCTGAAACGCAGTTCAGAAGGACACAAGGAAAAAAAGTCCTTGACGTTTACATCAGGTCAAATAAAGATGTTCCTGAAAGATTCACCAGATATTTTGTATCTTTTTGAAAAGGTAAGTGTATTTTAGTTCTGTTATTTAATCTACCTAGTACTTACATACTACACACGCAAGTTATCTAGACACTCCGTTTAAGCGCTTTGTATATAAATTAGGTAGTAGGTACCTACACTTTACTACTTCATAAATCATAGTTTTTGCCTTGGCTATGTACCTCAAGCTTATTATATCGTTTATTGTTACAGGTTGCACTAATCTTCGGCATAATGGGGGCATGCCGAAGGCAAGAGCTATACAACATCCAGTTCGATGAAGTCTCTAACATAGACGACAGTACAATCATGGTGAAAGTTTCGAAAACAAAAACGAAAATAGATCGTTCTTTCGTTGTGATGGGCAACTGCTATGCCGTATGTAAAAAATACATGGAACTTCGACCCACCCCCTGTCGAAACCCTGCCTTTTTCTTGAGCTATAGATCGGGGAAGTGCGTCGATCAAAGAACTGGTATTAATAAATTTGGTGCTCTGGGAAAAACTATCGCAAGTTTTTTGAATCTGCCTAACCCAGCGTTGTACACGGGGCATTGCTTCCAGCGCACCTCGGCGACCCTTCTCATAGATAGCGGTGGTGATTTGACCGCACTGAAACGACACGGGGGGTGGAAGTCTTCTACTGTGGCTGAAAGCTACATTGATGAGTCTTTAATGAATAAAATTCAAGTCTCAAATTCGATCTTGAACAGTATAGAAAACAAGACGAATGAAGTAATTATAAATATTCCAACTCCGTCTACGAGCTCTACTGCTTGCCCCGCGACCGCTACAGCTGCTGGATCAATAATTAACATTAACTTTCAAAATTGTACCATCCAAAATTTGAACAATTATTATAAATAAACTATTGTCAGCTTTTACTCTTGTTGTTTGACTAATTGCATTAGTGAAGATAAAGTAGTGTATGCAACTGCATATAACACGGGTATTAAAACACTCGTTACTATTATGAAACTCGCTGCGCTCGTTTCATAAACTCACACTCGTGTTTTAATACCCTTCATTATATGACAGTTGCATAAACTACTATTGTCACTGGTTTATAGTTATATTAAAATCTATAGGTCAAAGTCAAAGTCAAAGTCCAGTCAATAGTTTCCTGGTACAGGCGTGACATACAGGTTTTTTTTTATTTTCTTTTAGGTGATGGCTTCGTGCGATTAGCACATTTAGTCAGTGTCAAAGTAATTTTTCTTACAAGTAATACATAAATAAACAATATTTTTTTCTTGTATGATGATGATGATTGATGAATGATAATAGAAATGAGAAGTGAGAAATGATATACCCCCCAACCCCTAGAGTATCTCAGTAAAGATGTGGGGCTTTACTAAGTCCTCGGACGTACTTCTTGAGAGAATTTGAAAAGTGACGTTGCACTGTTTTGTTTCATTTGCCAACACTCATGCACACTCACGAACACTTAACGGTTAATAATCCACTATATTTCACATTAATATTCGACTTAGCACAAATTTTAGAAAATCAAACAAAACCGCAGACATCACTCTTTACTTTCCCGCCAAGAAGCTCGACATACAGGTTTATTCCAAATACTAGTGAATTTTTTAAAAGTCGGATTAGTACTTTTGGAGATTACCTCAAACAACCAAACTTACTATAGAATAGAATAGAATAGAAATTTTTTTATTAACATACACACTTAACAATTATACAACAATAAAAGGAAAAAGAAAAAACAGATAGAAAAAAAAAGAACATGAGAAATAAAAAAAATAAAAAAATAGGTAGGTAGTGTGTAAAGTTAAAGGGCCCTGTCTCAGCTTACGCTGCTGTGTCATTCATGGATGTTCAGAATGACACAGAAGCGCTGTTATTCTGACAGGGCCTGAATGCTTATGGTACTAGTGACAAGACAAAACAAATTAAAAACAAAAACTACTACTACTTGTGCTGACACCGTGGCTCCCTCACATGTACGCGCCACCTCTCTTCATGTAGGGGCTGCTCCGGTAAGTGCTGAAAATCGCAAACGGCACAAATACGCAAACCTGGATCCAAATTATTTATTTGTTCCGTTTGCGGTGGAGACATTGGGTCCATGGGGGCAGGAGGCCAAGCAGCTTGTTAAAGAGTTGAGTGCTCGCCTTATTGAAGCCTCCGGTGACAAGAAGGCTGGCAGCTACCTCTACCAACGCATTAGCTTGGCAATCCAAAGAGGTAATGTTGCCAGCATTCTTGGAACCGTTCCCATGAGCCCACAGCTGGAGGACATTTTTTATTTATAGGTTTTATTTTGTCTTTAGTTATCTTTATTAATCTTTTCTGTAATGTAGTTAGTTATGTCATAATAATATGTCACCATTATATATAAAATAATAATAATAAATAAATGATTGAAAAATATATATGAAATTTAAATTAAGAAAATCGATCAAAACTACTACCACTCAACATCTCGGCCAAAAGACAAAGGCCTCCCCCAAGGAACTCCACACCGACCGGTTTCGTGGTGCTAGTATGAGCTTTATTTACTCTCTGTATTCATTTGATTACGTTTACGAAAACGACATTTTTTTTTGCATATTTGTAACTCTTCTTGTATACACACACAGGCACCCAGATCATTGATTAATGTTACTTGCTTATATCACTTTATAATACTTAGTATAGATATAAATCACAATAAGGATAGTTTAAACTAACCAATGAGTCATAAGCCGTTTTGTCTTATAGTCTGCTAACTTGTTCTTTAAGATTGTTTTATTGATTAACAACACTACTTCTATATATTTCTTTATGGGTACTTAATGTGTAAAATGTATTACATTTTAGCTAAAAAGAATCTTTAGGTATTTACAAACATTCAACGCTTATTTTGTTCACTTGGTGTATACCGGTGTCTAAGCGTATAAAATAATAACCTAATTTATATACCTTGTCACAAGCTGAGGCAAGGTCCTGATTAGTTTGTTTTTTTTATTTATTTGTATATCAATGAATCTCTATATATAGGTATTTATATATTTATGTATCTCTCTTTATTGCTTGTTTAGGCCACAAAAAACCTGTAAATTGCAGCTAAATCTTAGCTCAGCGTTAATATAAATCTAATATAGTTTAAAATGTGAAACTAAATAAATATTATTAATTTAATTAGATCTCTCTTTATAATATTAGACAAATTATTATTATTAATTTATCTTTATAATTTTTGTCTTTTAGAAACTTTATTCTCAGCAAACAAAACAAACATTAAGAATACTGATTCACTTGAGATTAATTATTAAAAAAAAGGATACAGGAATTAAACTTAACTTGTGTGTTTTGATTGTAAACAAAATAGGTATTATTATAGACGCCATACCGTTTTTTTAGCGTTATCTCAATTATAAAATAAGTTTTTGTAGATTCTTCCGTTCAACGCAAGGTCAAACCATAAAGGTTCAATACCCATTCAATAACTGCGACCATAATACAACAAAGTTCGATTATCCTCCATGGGATTTAGGCACAAACTTTTTGCTCTATAGTCAAATTATAAGACATCAAAACAACAGATTAAAAAACACGTCATACTAAGAAAAAAAGATAACCGCACGAAAGCTTTAATTCACCTAAACTTAATGGAAGTTATTCTTGGCGGGAAAGTAGACACATTTGGTGTTTTGTTCTATTTGTATTTTGTTTGTCTATTCTTAAAAATGGATTATTACCGTTAAGTGTTCATAAACGCTTTTTTTCATATCGGGTAAGCACAGTGCTTTTCATCTCGCCCGATGTTACGACGACCTCCTTGGTCGAGTGGTTTGTACACCGGTTTTCATGGTGTCGCCATCTCTGAGGTCCCGGGTTCGATCCCCGGACGGGTCAATTTAAAAATTATTGTTTTTCTAAATTGTCTCGGGTCTGGGTGTTTTCTATGTATAATAAGTATGTAGTACTTAAGTATTTTAAGTATGTTTATCCGTTGTCTAGTAACCATTTAACGAGTTTCATAACGAAGCTTCTCTTGGGCTAGATAATTGGTGTGAGTGTAGGAAAATTTGTTTATTTATTTATATGATAAGGCCAATGGTAGGAGCGCGCTGCACCCGGAATTCTAGTCCTTTGCTTGACCCAAAATAATAAATGTTATAAGTAGGTTGGTGGCGCTAGAGTACGACAGGAATCAGTTATCGACATTTTCATTGTATAACTAGCTGTCCCGGCAGATCTTGTTCTGCCCTATTTCTCTAAAACAAAGTTACATTGATTTTTGTTATGTTAATAGCTGCCCCGACAGATTTCGTTCTGTCGAAAGTTATTTGTCTGTCACAGTCTAATAGAAATAAAATAACATTGAAAGACTACCTAATATCTAATGTGATGATATTTTTATTGTAATGCCTTATGTATGGTACACGATATTTTTTGTGTTTACTTGGCGCGTAAATAAATAAATCTGATCTCTAATCAACTTGAAGGCATACCAAAAATAATCCTAACGGGCCTTTGTTTTGCTTTGATTGACGTCAAACGTTTGACAGCTGGGAACAGAGTGGTTTGTATGGGAAAAGAAAATTGTAGTTTTTGCTATTTTCCTCGTGTTTTCTTAATTTTTTTCTCTCCATAAGAACCTTCCTCAGACTTCATCAAACACAACAAAAAGTGAAATCAGCCAAATCGGTTCAGCCGTTCTCGAGTTTTGCGATTAGCAACACATTTAGCGATTCATTTTTATCTATATATTAATACATGAAGCAAAAACCTTGTACCTACCCCTTTTTACGAAAATTGCGCGGACGGAGGAGTATGAAATTTCGCACACTTATAGTTTATAAAGACTTTCTCTTTATAAACTATAAGTGTGCGAAATTTCAGATTTCAGTACAGAATGTTATTTTTTTTTTAATTATGCATAAAAAGTACATTAAATCAATATTACAAACATTACACACCCATGGTGTATTTGACACACACGCATAATTATATTATACTCTTCAAAAATTTCAAAAATGGAAGAGAAGCGGCTGAAATCTGTCAATGCCAATCCAAACTCACATTCTATCTTTTTTAATTTTTCATTGCTTAGGATACAATCCGTGCAGCCTTAATAAAATTACGGTTGAATTTCGACCACTGGGCGACCACTACAATTTTTTAAATAATTGAAAGTTGGGGTCAGCAAGTTTAACAGTCTATAGCAACATTTGAATGCAGACCACCTTTCCCTAGCTGTCATCCTGTCATCTTGTACCCCGCCCAATTCTCTAAATGCCACTACATATTTACAGAATACACTAAACATACACACTAGTTTAGGCCCAAGACACCGTACTCGTAGAACAAGGGTACGATGAGCCGGTTCACACGCGCTCTATACCAGGTACAGACATGTAACCTGGCCGCTTCTCCCCACCACCACGGGAGGGTCCACCCGAGCCGAGGTCCGAGCCTTTAGAGGCGCCCTCAGGTTGTCCCGCTCCGAACCCCTCTGAGAATCTAGTAGGGCACGGGGATGCCGTTCCCTCTTGAAAACCTACGAAGGTGATTCGTTTCGCACGGCTTGAGGAACCCTTTAAGTTTCTCGCCGCCCCCAAAAAGCCAAATCTATGTTATTTTTTGGCAACGAAATCCGTGTCGAATACTAGGCTTATAGTGTTGAGCATTTGAGACACTACGATATTTATAAGTATTAGGTATTAGGACCTGTGAAATTGACGTTTTGTATGAAGATTTTTTCTAAAATTATATTTTTCATACTAAGGTTTTTTTAATTTTCTTAGCATCTATTTATGTTAACACTATAAAAATTGTAGAGTAGTGTGTTTGTTTCACTAGCTAAATATAGCAGACATTAAAAAGAAAAAAAATCAAGACCCTTCAAAGCTACAATGAAACAAAAGGTCAATTCTGCAAACAAAAAAAGAAGTCAATTAAAAAAAATATTGGGCGATATAAAGACACAAAATGAATAATCACTATTATTACTGAAGCCTAAGTAACATAGTCCTAATTAAAGTTGTTAAATAATAATAACAACCGGTATTGACTTTTAGAAGTAATATACCTATTAATAAGTGAGAAAAAAACGTACCTATTAGTATTTCCGATTTAACAGACGTCTCTTTGTTACAAGTAAAGGTTTATTGGCGCATTAACAGTTTTACAAGACAATAGGAGGAAAATGTTACTAAGTGTTCATGTTGTAATATTCATTCATATATATTTTGCAATAATCAGTTATTTTATTATGAAACTAGCTTATGCTCACGGCTTTGCTCATGATGTTCAGTACGCAGCCGGTCGTGTGAAGGACGGTACCACTTCGTTGTCTTAAGCTTTAGAACAGCGGCGGTGGGAGGAGCGCTACCCTATATCGATCACGCCGGACAAAGCCCAGCTTTGGGCCTGGTCTTCTTTAGTTTTGGGACCACTCGCACCAAACTATCACCACTAGATACACTAGGTACACAGGGGACCCTACTTAGGCCACTAAAACCACCCGATCTTGTAATTATATCCAAAAACCACGTAATAAGAACGGGAGCACAAAACCGTCGCGCACACTGTCATCGACCAATTACCCCGATGGCTCAAGACGCGCGCCGAAATATTATTTCTTGCTTTTTAGAGCTGTTTTTACTCTTTTTAGTTTTCTGTTTTTTGAAGATGGTTATTTTTGTTAAAAAATATTTTTTTATCTCTTCTCGTATGTCGCTAGGAGGCGCCATGCCAATGCCATACTAACTTTCGTTTTAGTAAACGTTATCGAATGAATACGGATAGTAAACAAAACTCACATTAGGCACCCTGGTCTGCCAGCGAGTGAGCCTATACGACCTAATAGGATAGCTTGAGCTGCCCAACATTATTTTCCTAACTTTTATTTATTTTATTCATTTAATTACTTAGGTAGGTACCTACATTAACAGGTCACATCCAAAAATACATCACAAAAATTAAGATAGACAAAATATTGAACTGGGATGCAACCCTTGCTTCCCTTAGTGCTTTCTACCGCTTTGAATGAATGAACTGCCCGTATATGGAATGCGCTTCCCGCACATGTGTTTCCCTCCTCTTTCTCTCCCGGGTTATTTAAGCGGGGCGTAAAAAAGCATTTATGCAGGCCGCCATAGTGTGAGCGTTCGGCATAGCGTGGTAGCGCTGTTATGAACGTTTTCACTTCTTGGGCTTCATTGGCTGCTTTCCATCAGGCAGAGTGAAGCCATTTTGGCGTGCCACAATAAAAAAATAAAAAAAACCACAAACAATGTACACAATTTGACCAAATTAGACAATTTATGCGATTAAATACAGATTTTTTTTTTAAATGCCAAGAGACGAGCTGAGAAAAAGGTCGTCGGGCGCGCGGGAGTGGACAAGCAGCGTCATAGGGACTTGGTGCAGGACGGACGCGTGCGCGAACCTTAGGCGTAGATTTAATTAATTTAGTTGACACCGATTCTGTTAAGATTTTAGTAAACGTGTTAAGTGATTTAATGTGTTTCTCTTATTAATTTCACTCCTGTTATTCTTTTCTATTTTACATTATAGTAAATATATTTTAATTTGATTTGATATATCAAATTTAATACTTTGAACAAGTACTAACTAACTGACAAAATCATTTTGCGCATTACTGCGTAAAAGTCATTGTCATATGGAAAACATTGTGATTCTGATTGATTACCCAAGCCATTGAATAAGGTTCCCAATCCCACCCACTCGGTCAATGATCCTGCCGCTACAATTGATGAGATGTGTCTTAATCACCACGCTTGCCAAATGCGGGTTAGTGATCACAAACCCAATCTTAGCCCGACCCTTTTCTTTAACGAGGTTTATTTTATTTATTCAAAGGTACTTAATATTATTAATCTATAGATCGAAGCAGTGTGATGAAAACCAATATTGGTTTGTCCACACACCGGCACTCACCGCCTTACGCTCACAATATACAAAAATAGTCGAAAAAACAGTGTCAAAGTAATTTTCTTAAAACCTATATAAATTGACAATATTTCATTTGTTAATACGATGATGATGAATGATAATAGAAATGAGAAGTGAGAAATGATATACCCCCCAAGCCCTAGAGTATCTCAGTAAAGATGGGACTTTATTAAGACCTCACGCGGACTTCTTGAGAGAATTTGAAAAGTGGCGTTGCACTGTTTTGTTTCATTTGCCAACACTCATGCACGCTCACGAAGACTTAACGGTTAATAATCTACCATTATTTCACATTAATGTCGAAACATAACACAAATATTTAGACATGACATGACTCTGCACTTTCCCGCCAAAATAAGTTCTTTCTCAATCTTATATCCAATATTTTTTTCTCTTTTCCATTCTTTTAATTTACAAATAATAATCGTTTGTCAATTTTTCGAAATCATTACAAGTATCCATTTAGGGCTTGCAATGGCATCACTTATGTACCTACCTACTTCAAGTGGCATTTACTTTGCCGTATCTTCGATGGGAAGTTGCGCAAGATCAACAATTGACGATCCAAAATGTCTGACATCTGTCAGAAAAAAATGTGTCAACTTTCGTTTATTTAAATGCTAAAGGTTCACACGCCTGTCACATACATCAGACAACTGTCATATTTCCTCAGTAGAGATTAAACTTTATGTATAATTATGGCACATTGTTGATCATTTATCTAAGAAATTTGACGGTTTTGTATAGGTTGATGTGCTGACGTCTGTACGTGCTCGGTACAACTTGAATCAAATTTGACAAATCATTTTACATCACAGAACAATTTAAATACCTATTAAAGCTTAAATATTATAGCCTCTAACAAAAAACACAGTACACAGAAGGGGTAACAACCAGGCAGAGTACAGATTAGATTCAAAAAGGTATATGGCTCAGTGATTGCCGGAGACCCACAAACCCCGTTATTCTGCCTCTCGCCAGTCCTGCCAACCCTGTTATTCTTAGGAAGATGAAACAATTTATTTATTTTATATTAGATTACTAAAATCAAAAATGTTTAATGATAAATTAAATTCCCTCCAACAACCCCCACTTTGTTCATAATTATTTCATTTCAATATTCTGTACATACCTATATATTTTACATATTTAAATTACATTTTTAAATAATACATATGAGTAATTCATTAACTCGTCCCACATACTTAAGGCTCATTCCGGACGAGATGTGGACAATCAAAATCCTACTAATATTAAAAACGCGAAAGTTTGTAAGTATGGATGTTTGTTACTCTTTCACGTAAAAACTACTGAATGGATTTGGATGAAATTTGGCATACAGATAGTTTCTAACATGGATTAACATATAAAATACTTTTTATCCCCATATTCCCACGGGAACGGGAACCACGCGGGTGAAACCACGAGCTGCCGCTAGTAAATCATATTTTCATTGTACAACTTCGACTACTTTCAACAAACACAAAATCTCCAAATAACTGATATCAAATTTCAGTGTTAAACTGGCATTATTATATTGAACAGCTGTTGTGAACAGTCACATACATTTCAAAACAAAACATGACAGGGTCAAGAGTCATGACATTATAGATAAAGCTTTAAGTTCTACGAGTAGTAGGCCTCAAATCTGCCATATTAAAACGTATCCTATGTAGCGAAAATTGGAAAATATCCCTCTCTGCCAAGAGCTCAAATGACGCAGTGGTAACTGTACTCGGTCTGCTATTGCTGAAGTTGAGCAGCTTTCGCAGCGGCTGTCATCGGATGGGTGACCATCAATGTATTATCTGCAGTGCTATTTATTCTCTAAGCAAAACAGCGTCGACCTCGACATTGAACTCGCTCATAACTTGCAAACCAATGTAGACTTTATTACTATTAGTAAGTAGGTTGAAATTAGTTTGCAAGTTTTGAGCGAGTTCAACGTCGAGTTCGACGCTGTTTTGCTTAGAGAATAGCGCTGCAGATCTCCTCCGTGCTTCAGAACGCACTTAAAGCCGTTGGTCCCGGCTGCATTAGCAGTCTCTAACAACCACCGCCCGCACTGGGCCCGCGTGGTGGTTTACGGCCCGTTCCCTGTGGTATAAACATCTAAGGATGGCTCGTGCCCCAGCAGATGGGACATCAAAAGACCTGCCGATGATGATGATCATAGAAGGACACTTTCCGTATCTGTCGGAGAGGGTAATCTTTGGAACGTATGATCCGACTCTAAAATGTCTACCATCCCCTCAAATCTACATAGATCCCTGAGAAATATTACCCGATCCGAACCGAACCCTTCGGAGAATCTAGTAGGGCACGGGGACGCGCACTTTTATGTGTGCGATGCCGTTCCCTCTAGAAAACCTCCGAAGGTGATTCGTTTCAACACGGCTTGAGGTACCCTTTACGTACCTCGCCGCCCCCAAAAAAGCCCAGTGACGCTGAAAATGCCATTTGAGCCAATCAGCAATCTTTCTCAAAAAAAAGAGTAATATTAGCTAAACATCAGTTAAAATAGTATCCTGATCCGATCCGAATCCCTCGGAGAATCTAGTACTTAGGGCTAGCCTCTGACGGTGTTTCGTTTCACACGGCTTGAGGAATCCTTTAAGTTCCTCGCCGCCCCTATCTTATCTTATCTTAGTGGGGCCTGCTAAGGTTTCCCTCTATCAGTAACACTTCGACCCATCGGGATCTTTTGTGCATGTCCATTCTTTCACTCTTCCTCCTCTGTAAAGATAGTTGCCATAAGTTTGGCAACATCTTTGAGAGCAAATAGCCTGAAGTCCTCCGGTTTCGGATAGGCCGACCCCAGGAGTCCCATTCTTTTCCTAGCCAGAGAGTCGCAGTCACACAGTAGGTGCTGCATTGACTCCGTTTCCTCTCCACATGCCCTACATAAGCTATCTGTTGAGATGTGCATTCTGTGAAGCATTTGCTTTGTGGCATAGTGCCCTGTCAAGGCACCGAGCGACGGCTAATCGGGCCTGCCTTCTGCTGCCTCTGCATATGAACTTACTCTGTCCTAAGGCGTTTTTGTCTAGGAAGGATTTGGAGTTTTTCATACCTGGCTGCTCTTTCTATTCGATGCCGTGCCTGTTTTTGATGTAGTAAAACGCCGCCCCTAAAAAAGTCTCCTGAAAATGCCATTTCAGACAATCAGCAAACTCTCAAAAAATTTTTATGAGAAATGGTTTTTTGTCAAATTTTTTTTCGACTAACTTAGAGGCTAGAAGTGGTTTTTATGTACTATATTTTGTAACCTATTAAGAGGCCTATTACATTTTGAATTTTAAAATGCCCAACTTCGGCGTTCATCAGTTTTTGTTTGTTCAGAGAAACTGAGACCCTTAGACAATTTTGACTTATTGTATGGTGGGGAATAGTTATTAGAATAATTCGTAGCGGCCTCGCTTTCTGCAATTTCCCTTTATCTATTTATATAAAGCCATAATTCCGAAGCTAGTTTTTAATTAGATACGCTGACGGCAATTTTCAAGCTCATGGATTGGACTACTTTACTAAGCAAACGGTATGAAAAATATATAATAATATCTCCTAATTCGTGGTTAAGTTCATAGCGGCCTCGGAATTTCGAAATATGAATGGAATTCCTACAAAAAAAACCCATTCAAAGCCATAAAACGTTCAGAATTAGCTGTAAATATCTCCTTACTCCATTAATATTATTAAGTAAAATGTACACCAGTATTAACGTTAGTTTATAAGATTTCAAATTATATACTTTTTTTGAACGATAAAAAATTATTTAATTTCAAATAAATGTAATTAAAACTGCACAAAATGCTACTTTAAAGCGATGCGTCGGCCGCTCGTAGTACAGAGACAGCGCGAGCGCGCGCATTTTGTGATAGGCCTCTTAACACTATGTAAACCTTGGTTTTTTTAAGCTAATATAATAAAAATTGTAATTAAAAATAAATGTTACACTTAGCTTTGAAATTAAACGTTCGTCGGTAATAAATTTCGCACGCATGCAGTTGTAGATCAAACGGTAATTGTTAACCTGATACTCTATTGTGAATTCGCAATTAATGCAATTACGAAATGACCTCAGACGTCGTCAACCTTCGGAAGACAAAGGCACACGGAGTTTCCACGTTATTCTCTTTTTTATTCCAACCTTTTATTTGGGTTTAATCTCGTGAAAGATTAAGGCCAGTTAAAGTTTGGCTGAGTTTTTGCACGAACAAGTACACACGCTGGCAGAACAACCTACCCAAACCTGTCAAATTTCTCCAATGAATATTGATCCTTATAACCGAACAATAAAGTTCAAAATTGATTGTAGAAATTTGACAGTTAGTTTTGACAGTTTACAGACCAATACGCACGATAGATTCCGATTGCCTAGTGCGAGTTTTGTTTACTATCCGCATTCATTCGATATTCATTTGTATGCCAAAAATGTAACTCTAGACGTATGTCGCCAGGAGGTGCTGTTTCGATAACGTAACTAATTTTTGTTTTCGTAAACGTAATCAAATGAACACGCTGTTTACGCCGCACACTAGCGCCGCCAATGAAAAGAAACATATCTAGTAATTAGAGATATAAAATCAAATTATGCTCAACAAACTATCTGAATGAAGTAATTTAGCATTTTTACGTCACCTAATGAACACCTGACATGTTATGGTTTAGTTAAATATGGCGTTATAGTTAAAAGTGGCCGTAACGTCTTATTTAACTAAACCATAATATGTGAGGTGTTCATTAGGTGACGTAAAAATGCTAAATTACTTCATTCAAATAGTATGTTGAGCATAATTTGATTTTCTATCTCTAATTATTAAATATGTTTTTTTTTTTCATTAGTGACGCTAGTGTGATGCGTAAACGCTCTTAACGTGATTGAATTTCGAATGAAACTCCCACTATACTCGAGCCAAACTCGATAAAGAATAAATGTAAACAAACCAAATTAGGGGCATCACAAATCTGGGTAAAGATGTTTTTGTGTTTTTCGTATTATTACTTAAGGCGACGCATTGGAAATTTACGTGGCAGGGATCTTGATTTTTCCCAACAATTACAAAACATATGAAAGTGATATTTGATGACACGATTTTTCATTTAATCGACTTAATTTTGCTAGTTGCAGAAACACGATTTGTCAACTTTTATAACAGAGGAAAAAATATCAAAGTAACCTCTTTTAATACATAGATTTGCATTTTACAGGCAAACCAGACCGATTTAAGCATCTATTTTGTTAGTAGATTAGTCTTAACACACACTTCAATACGCTACTTAGTTAATTTTTTTTTATTAATTTGTAGTTTTAATTTGAAGGAAAAAAAAAACAGTTTTTCTTATGGTACGAAGGCTACGGGTCGCAAACGCTCCGTATTAGATTAATTGTTTAGCGATGCGTCGCCTACAGCATTTTACATAAAAGATATCGTAAGACTTATTATTCTCACTACACATCTCACTTAAATCAGTCGCTCAACGTCGGTAAAAACGTTATACGAAGAACATAAAACAAACGCAAACTTTTTTCACTTGTTGACCCTATTAAACAAATGTCATTACTAAAATTGAGGTATTCTAAACAATTCCGTTATTATAAACTAGCATTTCAAATGAAGATGACACTGTATCCATATGGGGTCGATTATCTTAACTACCTCTGAATTCTGCAGCGTAAACAGTGCATTTGCAATGTAAAACAAACATTCATGAATGAACAAATTGAATCGATGTTAAAGAAAATTTAATTGTCATCATCATCATCATCATCATCTCAGCCAAAAGACGTCCACTGCTGGATAAAGGCCTCCCCCAAGGATCTCCACAACGACCGGTTTTGTGCTGCTTGCATCCAGCGGCTTAATTAAATTAATAATTAATTAATTTTTGCGGGGTGCAAACGCTCCGTATGAAACCGTACGTAACGTACCATAAGAAAAACTGTTTTTTTTTTCTTCAAATTAAAACTACAAATTATTTAAATAAATGAACTACAATATTGAAGTGTGTGTTAAGACTAATCTACTAAGAAAATTTAGATGCTTAAATCGGTCTGGTTTGCCTGTAAAATGCGAATCTATGTTTTAAAAGAGGTTACTTTGATATTTTATTCTCTGTTATAAAAGTTGACAAATCGTGTTTCTGCATCTAACAAAATGAAGTCAATTATATGAAAAATCATGTCATCAAATATCACTTTCATATGTTTTGTAATTGTTGGGAAAAATCAAGATCCGCGCCACCTAAATTTCCAATGCGTCGCCTTAATGTTACTTTGGCTACCGCCACAGGCGTCTATAGTAATACCTCCCACACTAGATGCGAACTAGTCGAACATGTACGCGCATATAGTTTTTACGTTCGATATCAAACATAACTTGTTTGGATTCTTTATGCGTTGGCACGAATAAACGTCACGTGACAACGAAATAAGGACACTGCAGTAGGTAAACTTCATACAGGACTTCTTGGCGGGAAAGTGAAGAGTCACGTCTGCGGTTTTGTTTTATTTTCTAAAATTTAAAGTCGAATATTAAGCTTAGTAAAGCCTCATATCTTTACTGAGATACTTTGGGGGTTGGGGGGTATATCATTTTTCACTTCTCATTTCTTATCATTCATCATCATCATCATACAGGAAGGAAATATTGTTTATTTATGTATTACTTGTAAGAAAAAATACTTTGACACTGGCTAAATGTGCTATTCGCACGAAGCCATCAAAAAAAGAAAAAATAAAACCTTCATACAAACGCGCTGGAGCGACGCACACATAGACAACCTCTCACGGACACGGAAGCTCGGAACAGCCGCGCTCCGACTGTTCCCGATTTGTTTTTGGCGTGTAACATCTTCCCGCTCGCTTTCTAGCAGTTTGTAGGAGTGATTTCGTGAAATGGGACGGAAGTGTCCAACAGTGTAACAGAAAGTCGGGTAAGCGCGCAAGCGCGGGCCATTTTGTAAATTTAAAATCGATATTAAGAACAAGACATTATAATTATTTTATGTCACATATTGTGTCATTTGACTATCAAAGGTCATTTTGATATGTCAATTGTCTTCTAATGAGTATTTACTGCATTCTCTTTATGATTTGTAAAAAAATATACGTCATTGTTAATTCTATGTTCTATTTCTATTGTAATATTGATTTCAACCCTTTCGTGTGTGCACTAGTGCGTGTCCCCGTGCCTAGATTAGAATTAGATTCTCCAAAATAGAAATTCAAAATTCATTATTATTTATTCAGTTTAGGCTACAAATGGCTCTTGATAACGTCATTATGCCGCGGTGGTGGGGAGAAGCGCCTGTACATGTCTGTACCTGGTATAGAGCGCGTGTGAACCGGCTCGTCGTACCCTCGTTCTACGAGTACGGTGTCTTGGGCCTAAACTAATGTGCATGTTTAGTGTATTCTGTAACTATATAGTGGCATTTAGAGGATTGGGCGCGGTCTGTTCCCGAGCTATTCCGAGATCCGCGTCCGTGAGAGTCTATGTGTGCGTTACCTTCTGCAGTCTCCTTATTTCCTTTTGACTCATAAGGACCACTTTCTAAAACGTCCACTTCCCAAAACGTCCACTTCCCATAACGGCCACTTCCCATAACGTCCACTTCCCATAACGTCCACTTCCCATAACGTCCACTTTTTTGTGATTGTGTGTTAGTTGTTTCATAAATTCAATAACTTAAATGTTCTAACATTGCGTTGTTACGTAATAAAAATGGATAATTTGTACATCAAGTATTTGCTTCACGTCTTCATCAACACCTGTGACTTTGAATTTACATTTATGTTTATATACCAACTGTTAGGTCTACGTTATATGGTACACACACACTGCCTGCACATCAGATTGCCACAAAATGTCAGAATTCCTTAATAGACTTTGAACGTTATGTATATGGCATATGGTTGAACGTTTATTGAAGAAATTTGACAGTATTTGTTGGGTTGATGTAGCAGGCGTCTGTTCATACAAGTACAGCGCAAGTATATTATTCAAATTTATTGTTACAATATTACGGTCTTGTTTTCGTGTTTTTTTGATGTGTAACATCTTTCCGCTCGCCTCCTATATTTATAACTAGCGGACGCCCGTAATTTTACCCGCGTGGTTTCCGTTTCCGTGGGAATATCGGGATAAAAAGAATCCTATGTGTTAATCCAGGCTATAAACTATGTGTATGCCAAATTTCATCCAAATCCATCCATCCATTGCAGCGTGAAGAAGCAACAAAAATACTTATACACACATATACACAAACTTTCGCATTTATAATATTAGTGTGATTTCGTGAAATGTGACGGAAGTAGGTGTAACAGTGTGACAGGAAGTCGGGGAAGCGCTTAACGTGCCCGGTCTGCGAGTGCTGAGGTTATGCAACTTTCGCAAAGGCCGGTCATCGGATGGGTGACCAAAAATTTATCATCTCGAGCTCCTCCGTGCTTCGGAAGGCACGTAAAGCCGCTGGTCCCGGCTGAATTAACAGTCGTTCATCATTATCATCATCATCAGCCTATACTAGTCCACTGCTGGACCTAGGCCTCTCCAAGTGCACGCCACCGAGCACGATCCGCGGCTACTCTCATCCAGCTCTTGCCAGCCACCTTGCGAAGATCGTCGCTCCACCTAGTCTGAGGGCGTCCTACACTACGTTTGCCGATACGTGGTCTCCACTCGAGAACTCGTTTACCCCAACGGTTGTCGGTTCTGCGGCTAATATGACCGGCCCACTGCCACTTCAGCTTGCTAATTCGATGGGCTATGTCGATTACTTTCGTTCTCTGTCGGATCACCTCATTCCGAAGTCGGTCCTTCAGAGAAACTCCGAGCATAGCCCTTTCCATAGCTCGCTGAGCGACTTTAAATTTGTGAACCAGCCCAACCGTTAGTGTCCACGTTTCAGCTCCGTATGTCATTACCGGTAGGACGCACTGATTGAAGACTTTCGTCTTTAGACTTTAGGGAATAGGCGACGTAAAGACCCGACGTAATTTCCCATATGCTGCCCAGCCTAGCTGTATCCTTCTGTTAGTCTCTTTCTCGAAGTTGTTTCTACCCAATTGCAAACTCTGCCCGAGGTAGACATATTCCTTAACAACTTCGAGTGCACCGCCTTGTACTGCAATCGGCCCCGGAATGGCATGTTCATTGAACATAACCTTGGTTTTGTCCAAGTTCATCCGGAGACCGATGCGTTGAGAAGAATCAGCTAGGCCGTTCAGCATGAACCGTAAATCCTGCAACGTTTCGGCCACGATGACGATGTCGTCCGCGAATCGCAAGTGTGAGATGTGTTCGCCGTTGATATTAATGCCACGTCCTTTCCAGTCCAGCATTTTAAACACATCCTCCAATGCATTTGTGAACAATTTGGGGGATATCACATCCCCTTGTCTCACACCTCGATGCAAGGGGATATGCTTAGTCTGCTGGTTCTGTAATTGGACGGCCATGGTGGCAGCATTGTACAGACACCTCAACACTCGGATATATCGCCAATCGACTTGGCATCGTTGCAGGGATTCTAGAACAGCCCAGGTTTTGACAGAGTCGAATGCCTTCTCATAGTCCACAAATGCTAAGCACAGGGGCTGATTATACTCTTCGGTCTTCTGTATAATCTGCCGCACTGTGAAGATGTGGTCTATGGTTCCGTATCCTCCTCGGAACCCGGCCTGCTCTGGCGGTTGAAATTCGTCGAGTCGGCGCGCAAGGCGGTTTGTGATTACTCTTGAAAACAGCTTATAGACGTGGCTTAGGAGCGAAATGGGTCGGTAGTTCTTCAGTAGGGTCTTGTCTCCTTTTTTGAAGAACAGTACGACGACACTCCTACTCCACGCCTCCGGAGTTCTCCCATCGAAAAGAACGGCGTTAAAGATGTTTTGGAGCTCCTTTAATACAGGTTTTCCGCCTGATTTGAGGAGCTCAGATGTAACACCGTCTTCGCCAGGGGCTTTTCCGTTTTTAAGCTGCCTAAGAGCCATCCCAATTTCACCTAGGCTGATTTCTGGCAAGTCTTCGGTAAAGTGGCGGGTCAATGTGGCGGGTCAATGTGGCTCTGGTATCCTCATTTTCGGGATCAGGTTGAGATGCATGCGATGCGTATAACTGGCTGTAGAACTTTTCGATTTCTGAAAGAACCTCTGGCCTCGAGGCAACGACTACTCCACTGGTCGTAGTCAACTTCGTCAAGTGGCTTCTCCCAAGAGACTGGACAAATACTTTCGACCCCCGGTTTTGCTCAATTGCTCGTTCAATCGAGCGTGTATTGGAGCATCGGAGGTCGTAGCGCACCAGTTTACCAATCTTCTTGTTAAGAGCCCGTTGTTCGGACGAAGTGACAGGTGGGTCCTCGCGTCGTTTCCTCATAAGCCTAAGCGTTTCTTCCGAAAACTTCGACTTCTTGCCTTTGCGCTGTATCTCGCAAAATCTCATACCTTCCTCCCTGAGGATTCCGACCACATTTTCGAGGGCCTGGTTGACATCAACTGCATTTGTGGTTTCCAAAGCAACGAATCGGTTTTCCAGGTTTGACTGGAACGTTTCAGATCCTACGATAGTTTGGAGCAGGTTAGGACGGAGCCTGGACTTCATCAAGCGGACACGTTCAAGCTTAAAATTGATATTCAGAGAGCCTCGGACAAGTCGGTGATCACTGCCGGTATTAAACCTGTTGATCACTGAGACGTCTCTGAATATGTGCTTTTTGTCCGTCATGATAAAGTCGATCTCATTTTTAGTCATAGTGTCGGGGCTCTGCCATGTCCACTTTCTTTGGGGCTGTTTCTTAAAGAAAGAATTCATCAAGAAAAGCCCCTCTCTTTCGAGGAAGTTGACCAGCATATGCCCCCTATGATTTCTGCTGCCAAAACCATGTGATCCAACTACCGATTCGTGGCTATTCTGTACTCCCACTTTAGCGTTGAAGTCCCCCATGACAACGTTGTAGTGGGCCTTGGTGGTGAAGTGTAAGGCCTTAGATATGTCTCCATACATATCTTCCACTTCATCGTCCGAGTGTGTTGAGGTCGGTGCGTAAACCTGCACTACCTTAAGGTTATACCTCTCGGTTAGCTTAATTACGAGGTACGCAACCCTGTTCGACACACTCGACATTTCTACTACGTTGTCACAAAGGGCTTTGTTTACCAGGAACCCTACGCCACCCTGGGATAGCTGGTCTCCCTCTCGGTAGTACATAAGGTGACCTGACTCAAGGGTTACGGTGTCCTCCCCCTCTCTTCGGACTTCACTTAACCCAAGAATATGACACCTTATCTTCCCGAGTTCCTCTTCGAGCTGCGCCAGGTGCTCATCAAGCCGTAACGTGCGTCCGTTGTACGTTGCCAGGGTCAGTTGTTTTTGGCGGCCCTCCGTAGCCCGGGGATTCTTCGCACCCCTTGCCCTGCCGTTACCGTGACCGCCGCCGTGATCAGGAATAGCAGGGCGGCCGGGAACTGGGGGCCGTGGTCTGTTTTGTGTCGCCATTTGGAGGGTTTGCCCATAATTGCCACGCTGGGCATGCGGGTTGGCAATCGCAGTGCGTAGCTAATCGCACCAGTATCGCTGCTGCCCGACACCAGTCTGTGCACTTTGTTAGCTACGTTCGGGCTGCGATGGGTATCCCGCCATCGGTCGGTCGTCAGAGCCTCGTCTGTTGGTCAGCAGGGTGCACCACGCGCAGGAGAGGTTGGCTTGGGCCCCAAATGGTGTAGGTTGGGACCCCTTACACCCCAAGCAGCCGTTAACAACCACCAATCCGCACTGGGCCCGCGTGGTGGTTTATGACCCGTTCTCCCTATCCATCCATAGGGAAGGCTCGTGCCCCAGCAGTGGGGACACAAAATGAGCTGGTGATGATGATGATGATACCCGAAGGTCCCGGGTTGAAATCCCAGGTCGGGCAAAGTGTGTTTCGGATGTTTTCGATGCATACCCCGGGTTTGTGATCACCAACCCGCATTTGGCAAGCGTGGTGATTTAGCCAATACCCATCAATTGGAGTGATGATTTGATTTCAATGATGAAGGCCTTTGCCCAGCTGTGGGACAGTCATACGTATATGTATATTAATATTGGGTCTTTACCTATGAAATTGACGTTTCTCACTCATTAATATGTGTATGTATTGCATCGATAAATATAAGTCAATGATGATAGCTTCTAAAACTGGATACCGGTTTAACAATATTAACATATTATTATTATACACATTTAATTGAGAGTAGGTATGTTACTTAGGCTTCAGTAATAATAACAATGATTTTTAGTTTTGCCTTTTTGACTCAATTTTTTTTATTGACTTTTTTTGTTAGCGGAATTGACCTTTGAAATGAAATGAAATGAAATAAAATGAAATGAAATGAAATATATTTAATTTGCGCTTGAGAAAGGTACATTTTTGGTCTTATTCTAGCTTTCCTCTCTTTCTCAGCTGACAATGTAGCATGCAAACAACTTTAAACAACAATTACTAAATATTCTAACCAATTACATACATATAAAAATACAAAATCAACACTCCAAATTGTCAAAAATTGTTTTGTTTCATTGTAGCTTTGGAGGGACTTGTTTTATTAGGTCTGCTATATTTAGCTAGTGAAACAAACACATTGCCCTACAATTTTAATAGTGTTCACATAAATAGATGCTAAGAAAATTGAAAAACGTTAGTATGAAAAATATGATTTTATAAAAAAACTTCATACAAAACGTTAATTCATAGGTATATGCTTAATAGATATGCTTAAACTGTATACTGTATAGCTACCTATAATTTAATCAATCGTCATATAAAATAATCATCCGTTAAAAATATAATTTTTCCATTAGTTGTTTTGACATGCACTTACTTTTTATACGTCATTTCATTTATATCTTACTCATGGGTTTTTACCATGTTGTTGACGAGGAAATCCTCTTATAAATGCGAAAGTATATTGATGTATATGGTAACTTAATTGATCATTAATTACGCCAAAACATATCAGGACGAATGAATGTGGTTGGGTGAATTTATAGGTATTTTAACCGCAGGTTTTGTTGTGAACAAATTACAATTTAATTTTCTGCTCGTGGAAAAATTTTCAACAATATTCCGATTGTCGTAATTGGTTTTTCAAAGGTAGTAGTTTCATACCTATTATGTAATTTGCTGCATTAATTTTATAACACTGGTTTTAGTAACATATAGTTATCATTATGTGCCAAACGTAGTTTGTTCTTATCGGCAAATGCAGTGCAGGACGCCCTCAGACTAGGTAGAGCGACGATCTTCGCAAGGTGGCTGGCAAGAGCTGGGTGAGAGTATCCGCGGATCGTGCTCGGAGGGGTGCACAAGGAGAGGCCTATGTCCAGCAGTGGGCTAGTATAGGCTGATGATGATGATGATGATTATGATGATGATGAGCCAAAGTAAGATGAACATAAGGACAAGACGAAGAGTTCACAATTCCCTTGATGGCTGAGACACTAAGCAAAATTTTATTTTTTAAGATATTTTTTCTTAGTTTCTTACGTTCATAAAAATTCTAAAAGTCTATTTGTTACGAAGACGACGGAAAGAAGTAAGAAAGAAATTGGTGTTTGCGGGTGAACGAGTCACCTTTGTATATATATTTATTTACTTTTTTGTGGTTTTATTGGTATTTTATTTTTAAGGTTCCGTACCCAGAGGGTAAAACGGGAACCCTATTACTAAGACTACGCTGTCCGCCCGTCCATCTGTCCGTCTGTCACCAGGCTGTATCTCATGAACCGTGACAGTTAGACAGTTGAAATTTCCACAGATGATGTATTTCTGTTGTCGCTATAATAACAAATACTAAAAAACAGAATAAAATAAATATTTAAGGGGCTCCCATACAATAAACGTGCTTTTTTAGCCGATTTTATAGATAACTAGCTGACCGGCGGACTTCGTACCGCTTTGACAGTTTCCATGACAACAAAACAAACAAATCATTCATCTGCTTAAGAACACCCGTCGTATTCCATGATGGACCCCTATAGCAGCGCCACCTACCGGGTCCAATTGTAAATCTAAACCATTCTCGAATCCGCTTGAACACACACAGAATATTTAATAATTTTTTTTTTATATGTTAAAAGGAGGCAAACGAGCAGGCGGGTCACCTGATGGAAAGTAATCACCGCCGCCCATAGACACCCGCAAAACCAAAGTTATCGCAGATGCGTTTGCCAACCTTGGAAAGGAGTTGGATCTTGAGGAGGGAGTAGGAATTGGGAGGAGGAGGGGTGAGAGATGGGCCTCCGGTACTTTCACTCACCGGACGAAACACAACAGCAACGCCGTTGTTTCACGCCGATATTCTGTGAGAGGGTGGTGTTACGCCGGGCGAGCCGGCCCATTTCGTGCTGCAACGCAACGTGTTTTTACCACTCAGACAGTGTTACTCATTTAGCACCACCCAGGGGTCACGTGTAGGGTCTCAAGGGTAAACCTACGGACGCGAGTAACTTTAACCCCCATCGGTTCAGCCGTTTAGAAGGAGTTCAATAACATACACACGCACAGAAGATTTTTAAATATAAAGATGGTACGGAACCATTCGTGCGTGAGTCCGACTTGCACTTGGCCGGTTATTAAATTTTGTTATCGATCAACCGTTCTGTGAGTTTCTGGTTCAGTGTCTACTCAACTGTTTGGATTTCTTTTGCAGAGGAAACTTCGTTAAAATCAAATAGAAACAAATCAAAATAATTATTTAGTTTCAAATTAAAAGTAATAGACAAAAATAAAATATAAAATAAAGAAGCGAAACCGAAAAGGACCCCATTCAGCACATGTTGCAGCATGAACATCACCTGCAACGCTGATATTCTGCGGATCGCAATTGTTTGTGTGTGTGGACCAGTATAAGCAGAAATGGCCAGAAGCGCCTCGTTTTCACCCTTTTAAATAGTTGGTAACATTATTTAAAATAAACTTATATTACTAATATTATACTTATATTATTAAATTTAATGACGCAAGAAGTAACAAACAAAATTGGTTAGCATATGTAGGTACACACGTCAGCAAATCAGATTGCCACAAACTGTCAAGTTTCCTCAATATGCTTTGAACTTTATGTGTAGGAAATTAAGGTTAAATATTTATTGAAGAAATTTGACAGTCTTAGACAGATTGATGCGCATCTGTACAAACTTAGCGCTATTTGAGTTTGTATTTACTAGTTTTATGTTAAGCTGTTTTTTTTTCAAAAGTCAAGAGTCAAATATTTTTTAATCAAAATTAACTTTAGAAAGTGCAGTAATAATAAGTTGTTTTCATTTTTAGCATTTTGCTTCGTAGGCGTTTTAAATGTTAGTAATTTGCCACTTAATCTTAAAGCTGTTTAGGAGTAACCCAATATCTACGCCGCAAAACGATTTTGAAGGATCGTAAAGGCTTTTGAACCGTCCAAACATTTTTTTTACTGACTACCCACTACTTCAGGACGTCTATTTTTAGCTGTGGAGAAGAATGGGCGCAAGAAACTCCACAGCTTTAATATTAAGTAACGACATTTACAAAATAATATGCCGTTACCAAGTTATACAAGTTTTAAAAAAACCTTAACAATATTTTAATTTAGAAATACCTGTTGGAGTGATTGGAGCATTTTAAACCCATGCATTTTTGTCTTTAATGTAATCAGACACTTTATAATAAGCTATTTTATAAAGCTTTTCTTTAATGGTGATTTTAAATTTATTAATATCAAGTTTTTGGATATTACTTGGAACTTTATTGTAAAAACGTACACACAGGCCTCTAAATGAATTATTTACTTTGTGGAGCCTGGTATAAGGTACTGCTAGTTTGTTTTTATTTCTAGTGTTTATCGTTAAATCACTTTGTGAATATCACCGTTTTAAGAAAAAGTTTTAATATTTTTATAAACATGGATTAGGTTCTCGTAAATATATTGTGATGCAACTGTCATTAAATTAATATATTTAAATCTCTCCCTGAGAGAATTACCAGCTTTAGATTATAAATTGCTCGAATAGCCCACTTCTGCAGCACAAAGATAGTTTGAATATCGGCAGCATTGCCCCACAGTAAAATGCCGTACGACATTACGCTATGGAAATAACTAAAGTAAACAAGTCAAGCTGTTTCAATGTCAGTGATCTGACGAATTTTCATTACTGCATAAGCCGCAGGGCTCAGTCTATTCGACAATTTATCTATACTAGTGGTCGCCCATTGGTCGAAATTCGACCGTAATTTTATTAAGGCTGCACGGATTGTATCCTAAGCAATGAAAAATTAAAAAAGATAGAATGTGAGTTTGGATTTGCAATGACAGATTACGGCCGCTCCTCTTCCATTTTTGAAATTTTTGATAAGAGTTTATATGCGTGTGTGTCAAATACATGGTAGTGTGTTTTATGTTTGTTTTATTGATTTAATGTATTTTTATGTATAATTTAAAAAAATATTAACATTCGGATAACCTTCTCTATATAAACTATAAGTGTGCGAAATTTCATACTCCTCCGTCCGCGCAATTTTCGTAAAGAAGGGGTACAAAGTTTTTGCTTCACGTATTAATATATAGATGCGGGGCCCCGCTTTAGCTTTGTATCCAACGTAAGGCCTAAAAACAAGCTAGTTTGTTTCTAATAAAATAAATTAAAAAAAACCGCATGTACTAGGTGCAATTCCTGATGGAGAAAAGTGTGTCCCAGCGTTGTAATAAGATCTCAATCGCTGAAATCCACCAACTTTTGGAATTGGATTGAGGATACGGAAGGGTTCTTGTGTCACAAAACGTTTGGAGCAAAATGTGACCGCCTCTGTGGTCTAGTGGTTAAGACCACTGGCTTAGACCCAGAGGTCCCGGGTTCGATTCCCAGCGGGGAGTACATGTTTGTAACTCGGTATGAAATAATAATAATAAACACTTTATTTGCACACTAAGAAATAAACAGTTACAAAACAGGACAATAGACAGAGAAGAGAGTACTAGTAGGCGGCCTTATTGCTTTATAGCAATCTCTTCCAGGCAACCTTGGGTGAAGAGTAAAACAATAGTAAGGAGTAATAGGGGAGTAGGTGTATATAAAGAAAGAAAGAATTGAGAATAAATAAATATCTACAGATTAAGGAAAAAAGAAAATTACACGGTACATCGGTATGGTTGGTTGGTGGTAGGGCTTGTTTGTCTGCCTGGCTAGCTACCACCATCTTATCTAACTATGTCATCATAACATCAATATTTGTAGCATTTTTGTGTTCCGGCATCTAAAGATAAGATAGCCAGCGCCTCAGTAGTTGAGGATCCCGGGTGAAGTGCGCTTCCATCATTGGCCTTATTATCACATAACATCAGGTGAGATCAAGGCACTGTGCTTACTTGTAAAATATATTTAAAATAAGTGACAGTGTGATAAAAACGGGAACGAACGAAAGGAAAGATTTTGTAAAGGAGGGGTCCATGTGGGGTTCGTAAGCCCAGCTTTGGGACGTTTGTGGGTAGATGAAAAAGACATCTTGCTACGCAACTATATACATATGTTGTATGTAATTTAAATAAACACACATTAAAGATATTTCGTTCACGGAAATAGTAACATACATTAAAATTAATTCGCTGCGCACACGTCCGCGTACATACTGTATGTCGCATTATGATGTAATCTCTGACAAACATTGTCGTGTTTGTGTTGTACAGTCGGCGTCATATTAATAGAAGCATACTAAGTAATTTAATAGCCTATAAATAGATAGATAGATAATACTTTTATTGCAACACAATAAAACATAGTCATGAACAGATAAAAATGAATAATTTACAAAGTTACAATTTGGCGGTCTTATCGCTTTTAAGCGATTTCTTTCAGACAACCAGTCGGATGGAGATTGCTAATAATCTGTAAGATCAGAGGTGAAACTATTAAAACATACTAGAATAATGTGTATTTTATAAATGAAGCAAAATAATAATAATAATAATGATGATAAATCTATAAATATGTATATAAATACTACATAAATATAAAATAAACCTGCTTAAACATAATAGTAGTCTCAGGTAGGAAAGTAGCGGATATGGCAGTTTGGCAGCAGGACAGGGTTATATTTTTATATTTATATTTATATTTCCCTACACTCACACATACGTCTGTGACTCACGCCAATTATCTAGCCCAAGAGAAACTTCGTTATGAAACTCGTTATATGGTTACTAGACAACGGATAAACATATTTAAAATACTTAAATACATACTTATTATATATAGAAAACACCCAGACCCGAGACAATTTAGAAAAAAAATAATTTCTAAATTGACCCGACCGGGGATCGAACCCGGGACCTCAGAGATGGCGACACCATGAAAACCGGTGTACAAACCACTCGACCAAGGATGTTGTCAAGGAGGTTAATCGGAAAGGTAGAATTTTTTCACAAGCTCTTTAAATGTGTGAATGGATTTTGCACGCCTGATCGCAACTGGAAGCGAATTCCAGAGACGAACAGCTTGGACGGTAAAATAATAATTATAAAAGGTGGTGCTGTGTGGGGGTGTTTTAAGGCTTAAGTTTTCTGATGACCGTAATGAGCGCGAACCTGAACAATTAAGATAACTGAAACGTTTCTTAAGGGTGCGCCGTCCGTAAGTGACAAGTGCCATATGTTTTATTTGAAATGTCGTCGTCCATATTTATTTGATGCCGCGCGGCCATACTAATTTTGTATGGGGAATTTAAGGTGCTTAATAAAAAATTATTATTTAAATAACCACTTGATGAATCAAAAATGTAGTCTAGCAATTTGTAGTTTATCCATTGATGATTGTTTAGACAAAATCAGAGGTACAATAATTTAAATAAACTATAAGAAATCTACTAAACGCCGCCACTCGTTTTCATGATCTTTGCCCAACTTTAAATGATATTGTAGAAAAAACTATAGCGTGTTATGAATTTATGGTTCTGACAAATTGTAAACACATTCCCTATGATACTAAATATATATTTTGTTCATTTAATACGATAGTATTTTCAATTATATTTACTTAACCGTAACTGCATTTTTGGCATTTTTTGGTCGGCCCACCCTTAAGATACGTAAAATATTCCACTGCGGGCCAAGGACCACCAACCATTGTAATGAACCCAATTAGTCCGACCAAGTGTTTGTGTGTTGTTGTAATTAAAACTCTAAAAGTATTACATTAGGGTACATCTATTAATACTTTTAGGGGTGTTATAACACCCTGTCGGAGAAAGTGGGTCAAGTAATCGCTACAATTTGATGGGTATCGGCTTAATCACTACGCTAGCCAAATGTCGGTTGGTGATATCGAAAAATATAAAATGCCTGACCTGGGAGTTGAACACCGAACCTCCGGATATCGGGCCGATCGTTTAGCAACTAAGCCATGGGGGCGTTACATTTTATTACCCATAAATTACCGGCCATTTCCTTTAAAGTTTTTTAGAACCAAGTTCAAAGTTCGTATAATCCTTTTTCCTCATAACAAAAAAGGTAAGCTATCTACTTTAAAATCTTTTTCTGTAAGAAATTAAATATAATAATTATGTATATATTCACCTACTAATTTTATAAACGCGAAAGTTTGTAAGTATGGATATTTGTTACTCTTTCACGTAAAAATTACTGAATGGATTTGGATGAAATTAGGCATACAGATAGTTTATAACCGGGAATACACATGGAATACTTTTTATCCAGATATTCCCACGGGAACGGGAATCAAGTGGGTGAAATCGCTAGCGGCCACTAGTATGTATATATATGTATATGTGTATATGTACGTATATGCATAATAATTAGTTTAAATACCTATTTTTTTTTTTTATATTTAAGGTACCTATTTTTTTTGTTATGGTCGACAATTGGTCCCACAGACTTTCTTTTCCACCTACAGCTAGGGTTGGCTGGAAGAGATCTCTTTTAGAGATAAGCTCACCCTTGTATATGTTTTTATAATGTAATTTAGACTTTAATGCATAATAAATTTAAATAGTGATTCACTATAATAATGTTCAAGTTCATTAACCATAGATCGTTTTTTTTCTAATAACCGAGTAAAATCGAGTTCAAAGTTCGTATAAATCCGTTTTCGTCTGAACAAAAAAGTTAATCGTACTTTTTACATATATATTCTGTGAAATCCTTTTTTGAAGAGATGTTGTATTGTATTTTGAACCAGCAGCCTGCTCGCGACTTCGCCCGCTTGAGTGAATACCCGTATCACATGACAGTTCAAAAAAATAATTATATTCCTTCTATTATTTATTCAATCTAATATTAATCTTTTTCTGTGCGTGTGTTTGTAATTGAACTCCTTCCAAACGGCTGGACCGATTTTGATGAAACTTTTTGTGTGTGTTCAAGTGGATTCGAGAATAGTATAGATTTACAATTGGACCCGGTAGGTGGCGCTGCAATAGGGGTCCATCATGGGATACGGGTGTTCTTAAGCGCACGAAGTCGCGAGCAGGCCACTAGTTCTATACATATTCTCTATTGAAGCGCCACCTACCCGTAGGCTGTTACCGATCTTTAAGTGACAGTCGCAATCGTGACAATTTACAATTGATCGCTTCCAAAATACATATTCGTATTACGGAACGTAGAACCAGAGTGAACGAGAGTGCGGCAACTTCATACAAGCGCTCCGAAACGCACGCACACAAGCTCGTAGTTCACCTACATTAGCACACAGAAAAAAGCACGGGAACGCAGTACGCGATGACGCGGGCTGTCCCCGCAAACGCGGATCGGGCAGCGTATGTTGCTGTAGAACAAATATGTCACTGAGCGCTGCCGATCAGTATACACGTATTTTTCTTGGTTTGGGTGTCGCGATTGCGAGTTTTGTTGCATATAGGTGGGTGCCTATTGAAAATGTCTGGAAAAACCACCTGTTGTGTATGAGGATGTCTCAACAACCATAATCCTAGGATTTGTCCTTTTATACTTTGCCGACAGATATATTAAGGTAAGTTTACAATATAAAAAACACCCAAATTCACACAATAATAAATTAACTACGTGTGACTCAACCCTAGCCGGTAGGTACAGCTCGGTACGTCGATTCAAGGTCACGGCACTGCTGCCGCACTCTCGTTCACTCTGGTAGAACGCTACGATAGCGCCACGAGCGAGCGATTGACGAACTAAAAGTGCATGACGGCACTTTGAAATAAATTGCAGCAACCGCAACTAGTTGCAGTCAGTTGCTATTGTGCAATTAAGAGCGTTTACGCCGCACACTAGCGCCACTAATGAAAAAAAAAACATATCTAGTAATTAGAGATAGAAAATCAAATTATGCTCAACAAACTATTTGAATGAAGTAATTTAGCATTTTTACGTCACCTAATGAACACCTCACATGTTATGGTTTAGTTAAATATGGCGTTATAGTTAAAAGTGGCCTTAATTAGTTGCGCATGAGCATAATTTGATTTTCTATCTCTAATTACTAGATATGTTTTTTTTTCATTAGTGGCGCTAGTGTGCGGCGTAAACGCTCTTAACAACTGGTTGTTTTTTTTTTCGGTTATAAGACTGCGGGTTCATTTTGGTATCTAAACCATCAACCAACCCACTCAAACACACACAAAAGGTTCATCAAAATCAGTCCAGCCGTTTAGGAGTAGGTAGTTAAGTGTCTTACTCACGTGAAAGCAAAAAAATAATTTTAGAACCCTATTACCGTGCCAACTACCGGGTCCAATTCTGAGTCTAAACCATCCAGGGACCGACTTAAACCGTTTAATAAATAATAATAATATTAATAATTATTTATTCGTTGCCATAAACATATTACAATAGTCATAATTTTGAAAACCCCATTAACCGCCCAATTCTTAGCTTTTTTGTCCAGTTCAACACATGGGGTTGCCTGGAAGAAACTGCTTTTTAGCGATAAGGCCGCCATTTGTATTTCTTCTTGTATTGTCCTCTTTTTGTATTTTGTATGGTGTACAATATAGTGTATTTTCATTTTCATTCATTTCACTAGTTTGTCCTTAATTCTAGCGGTTTCTGCACTAATACTAGCGTACAATGCCATACACACAAAAGAATCATATGTATTATGTGAGTGTATAATTTCATTGTGTGTTCATGAAATGATACACTCACTCACTCATTCAACGATACACGTTCATGCTATTATCCATAAATCGTTTTATCGTATTTCTATTTATTTATCGCTATGTCCCTGCATTTTAAATCTGTAATATCTTCGAAAATATTCATTTAAATTACATGCTGTAAAGACCATATTGATTTATATTAAGTGCACAATGTATTTAAAGTATTTAATTGTATGAGGATTAATGCTGTATTGCTTAAAATCGCTTCGTAAATAAGCCACTATTTCTCGTAAAAAGTGAAGGATAAAAAATGATTATTGTGGGTTATCCCTAATGGTGGCACTTCACATGGCTATATAGCTATGGCAAATAATTGCCATGTGTGGATGATATGTGTGACAAATATTCGTCTCATTTGCCTATTCGACAAACACGGCAAATACCAAATACGCGTTTCCGCGCGCTTGTCGGTTTCTGGATACACATCAAAGGAGTCAAATAGGCAAATAAGCAAAGAAACCGTCCACACAATGGCCATGTTCAGAAGCGCGCGCGCCGTCGACCTGTAGGGACAAGTTTGTTGCAAATTGAGGAACAAGTGTTGAGAATGAATTGGGACAACGCAACAGTGTTAAAATTCTTGGAGTTGTATCAAATTAATTCCTGTATATGGGACCCTCTAAATGACTGCAATAAAAATAACATGCATTCAAATAGTAAAATCCTGCAGCAAGTTGAAATACGTCCATGTTGGTGGTGGACTTGGCTATTTGTATTCGCGTATTTGCCATATTTGGCAAATAATTGCCATGTGTGGACGGTCGTATTTGTTAGTATTTGCCATATTTCAATTATGTCAAATATTTGACAAATACAAAGAACACCAAATTACAAATACGAATAGCCATGTGAATTGCCACCATAAGAGATAGACATATATCATCGCAGACTCTTTTGTAGACCTTTTTAAGGTGTACAACACTGTAGTACATTATTTTGATCTATCTCGTAGGGTTCAGCCAGCGTTTGCAATGTAAGTGAAAAAAAAATATGAAACCACTAAAATTATCAGTGTTTTTCTTTTATATTATGCATGTATTTATACTTAAAAACCTTCCTCTTGAATCACTCTATCTATTTAAAAAAACCGCATCAAAATCTGTTGCGTAGTTTTAAAGATCATCATACATACATAAGGACAGACAGACAGCGGGAAGCGACTTTGTTTTATACATAGTGATTCCTCAAAGTTTTTGTCTCATTTCTTTTGCGTAGAGCTGAGTTCAAAGTTCGTGTAATCTATTTTCGTCTGAACAAAAAACTTAATCGTCCTTTTTTCTAGTATTTTCTCTGAAATCTTTTTCTCCGAGATGATGTAGGTATTATAATTTCATTACAATAATCTTCATGTTCATCCATAGATCTTTTTTTTATAATTACCGGTATTTTTTAATAGTTTTTGCTTCATTTCTTTTGGGTAGAACCGAGTTCAAAGTTCGATTATCCTTATTCCTCCAAACAAAAAAGTTAATTGTATTGCTGTGTGTGAATTTTATTCTTTATTTTCGATTCGATTACGTTAACATAAATACATACCTACATATACATACATACATTCTTAGATGAATGATAGGTCTCGCTGCACTCGACGAATCATAGGTCTCGCTGCACTCGACTAGATACCGCGCTTCCTACAAACAATAACTCCGTGAATGCGGCAACTCATTGTCGATTTTGACATCGAGATTTGTGACAATTTGAAGGATGCTAGTGTGCGTGAAAAATTGTGTTGCCAGATGCTCAACTGTTACCCGATTTAATAGGAAATATATTTTATGCTGTAGTCTATTAGTTAAGTTACTGGTTGTAGGTAATTGTAAAAATACTTAAAAATGAACAATTAATTATAAGCGAATGTATCAATATATTTTTCTTTAGGTTAGGCGTAGGTTTCTTCTATAAAAAAATGGTAGGTTATGTATATCAATGATTAGGCTTCATTTTTAATAGTTTTTTTTACTGACATGTAATATTTACAAATTTTTGTTAAAAATAATCATTATAGAAATAAGGTGTTACCAAAATAGTGCTTTCTATTTCTATTCTACTCGTCAATAGTTTGGTTACACATTATTTAGTACCTATATAACTTTTAAAAGTCAGTCTTACTTAGGTTAATTTACAATTAAAAGTTGTGTAGAAACCAAAATTATAAAAATCTCAACCACGGGGAACTTGATCCTCGTATACGCGGCAACACTGTATGGCGTTTATGGTTCATGTAATTTTATGTTGAAATTTCAAAATTATACGATACTTACTGATGGTATGTGATCCCAGTGTGTTTCTTATTTCTTGTAGTATTATTTTCACATAGTATCACTACGAAAACTGGCATTTTACTTCGGATTATGCCCAAAATTCAATAAAACAATTGTTACGTACACCTCACTCAAAGCTGTCAGTGTGACTTGCTCGGGTACGCCGACTGCGGCGTAGTATTTTTTCCGCATTTGACAGTACGCCGGCGGTATCTAGTCGAGTGCAGCGAGACCTATCATTCATCTAAGCATACATACATACATACATACATACATACTCTCACGTCCTCTTCCCAAAAAGGGGTAGACATAGCAACAAAATCACCAATTTTGAGCATACTCACCATTAATGACACCGCCAGTCAGGACCGTCAGGGTTGCCAACCGTACTATCACACTAATATTATAAATGCGGCATACAGATAGTTTAAAACCTGGATTAACACATAGGATAGTTTTTATTCCGATATTCCCACGGGAATCACACTATAAATATATTAAAACCGACAATTTAATTTTCCAATACAAAATGATTTGTTTATTTTGTTGTCATGGAAACCAAAGAGAATTTAATCACTTGATGGAATCTGTCAAAGCGGTACGAAGTCAGCCGGGTGCACTCTCAGAACAATAACTAAAGCTATAGAAGGATGGCTAAAATAAAAATCGTGCAACTATGTTTAGTTCCGTTTTATCTTATGGCTAGAAAAGGAGGTTGGAGTGCGACAAATGGTTGACACTTAGTTTTTGTTTTTTGTATTGTTTTGTCAAACGGTCATCAGATAATCGGTGATCAAAAAAAATCTTTGAATCCTTTATAAAGTCACTCACTACATTACCTCAAATATGACGTCACAAATCTGGTGACACCTTCGAAATAACGAAAGAAAAGGGACAATCGATCTATTTCCAATACATCACTTAGGTTCATTAGTTAAAATAGTACGAACTGATGAATGAGTGTTGCTATTTTAGTCCGGTTTCTATAGCTTTAGTTATTATTCTGAGGGTCCACTAGTAATATATGTATAGTGTTGTACTAAAATTCGGGTCTGCGTACTATACAACGTGTAACAGAAATGTGTGGTCAAAATAAAAAGATCCAAAGTGTATCCGATGTAGATCTTGTATGTGTTGTTTCTGAGACATAATTATTAACTTTAATTTGTCATGCCATTTTAAATAAAATATTTATATCAGTGAAGTCGTGCGCGTCAGGCGCGCATAAGCAAGCAGCAGTAATAGGCCTGTAACTTATTTATTTTGATGTGACGTCACAATAGAGCTATCTAATTAAAAACTACATACTAAGTTAAAGTTAATAATTATGCCTAAATTATTTATATATTATATAATAAATTTTTTTGAGGGGTAATATATTTTTTATTGCTAATTTCGAAAAGTACTATGTTTCATCGAAGAAATGTTGGCAACCCTACCTCCACACCACACCACCAGCTCCGAGGTGAAATAGATAACGTCAGTGATGGATTGCAGCCGATCGCCTGATGTGCGAGCGTCTAGGAACCCTTGTCTCTCAGTCGGCTCTTACGACATGCACGGGGAGTTTGGTAGCTGATACATTCTTATCCCGTCCTAGACCAGCATGGGAATAATTTATGGCCTCTTACTGTACTATTGTAGTTAGAGTTGACGACCCGAGCAGTGGAAACTGCGAGTTGTACTATTAGTGCAACGAGAAGTGAGCGAGCTTACAGCTCCGGTAACCTATCTGGATATTAGTCGATGGTATTACGGGGCAACTCGCTCGAGACACTAGTCTTAAAAGTACCGGATGAATGCGCTTCGGCTCGTCCTGATCTGGCGTTATGACCTGACGCAGATGGTCTCTTGTGCTTGCGCAAGGATGTCTGACACCTAACTTCATGAGGTCAGTATAAACTTTAAGGTCGTGCGTAGCGGGGCTGTACTTTTGTAGGCAACGAAATACTCAAAGGGTTCCTCAAGTCAAGTGATCGAAATAACCTCAGAGCGTTCCTAGAGGGGATGTCATCACGCGGGCATGTCCCCGTCCTACTAGATTCTCCAAGGGGTTTAGATCGGATATCAATAATGGACAGTCTCTCAATATTTATACAGAGCCTGCACGTAAACCTATCCAAAACGGTTAAATTTTATCAATACATTTTCAACCTTTATTCTACGTCAGGTCGTTACGTTCCCTAAAATATGGTTGAGCGAAGTGATGGCTGATTCATTTATGACATACTCGTGAACGGGTGCCGCCTGTGGAGGCTGGTCTGCTCTTGCATACTTATCTTATTTTTAGTATTATTCACTATAAATAGTTGACTTTGGTTTTCTTAAACAATGTTTGACTTTTATTAGAGTACTGTTGTGGTACTGTATGACATTGTGGAAATTTACCTGATGTAACTTTGTTTACTTAGATTTTTTATTTTGTTTTTTTACATGTTGTGGTTGTCCTTTATATTTTGTGAAAGTATCCTGCTATGATAGGGCATTTTCCAATATTGTTGACGCTGTAAGGGAGAAAAGAGCTTGACACTTGCTGAGTTTCTTGTCGGTTCTTCTCAGTACAAATTCTCCCGACCAGAGTAGACTTACGAACCGATGGCATAGTGACATTCACAAGAGCTACTTGTAGCCTAAACTGAATAAATGATTTTGAACTTTGAGTCCTAGAGTTTAAAGTCTATTGAGGATTGACAGTTAGTGGTAGGTTCACGTGCAGGCGTGTGTATTATACAATTAGCATATATGTTATTCAAACATCATTTTGGTTAATCATATTATTAGCACTTACGTAAAAAAAATACTATGTTAGACAAAATTCACTATGCTTTGGACAAACACTGTCAAAATTTTGAACCAATATCTGTCATCCTACTAATATTATAAACGCGAAAGTTTGTAAGTATGGATGTTTGTTACTCTTTCACGTATAAACTACTGAATGGATTTGGATGAAATTCGGCATACAGATAGTTTATAACCGGGAATAACACAAAGAATACTTTTTATCCAGATATTCCCACGGGAACGGGAACCACACGGGTGAAACCGCGAGCGGCTCTAGTACACAATATTTATTACACCTACCTGTCCGGGTGTCGCAAAGTGGGTGCACAAAAAATACACTCTATTTTTTAAACTATGATTTTTGTCGTGTATATCAAAAAGAGATAGACAAATTTTTCAAAAAAGTGAAAATTAAATTTGTAAAGAAGTACTTAGAAAAATTTCAACTGATTTAGTATGGAGCCAGGACATAGCCAAATTTCGGGTGGCATTTAGTATGTAGCTAGGAGCCACCGTATTACATAGAAGGAATCAAAGGAATTTTTACTTCTGCTCTTCTTAGGCGCTGCGGGGTGATTAGCCTTACAGCCCTTGCGTATGTAATCGCAAGCACTACTTACTCGCTTGCGCAGCTTCGGCTTTTGAATTGCGCTCTAGCGTAGGGCAGACAGACTAGTATCAGGTGGAAAGGTGGTGGAAAGTAGGTAGGCAGATTCGGTCCAGTCAAATCATTTCACTCGCCTACGCAGCTTCGGCTTTTTGGGTCCGTGGCTTACGCCCCCAGTGGTGGACGCACCCGTGGTCGACGCCCCCAGTCAGTTTAATTTACTTTGAAGAAATTTTTAATCAAATGTACTGGCAGGCATAAAAGGTATAAGATTGCAATAATATTACATCATAACGATTCTTATTAGAAATGCTTTAATTTGGATGCATGCTTTAAAAAAACTTAATTATTTCGAATCATAGATTTATTTAAAACGATAAGTAATCTAGTAAAAATTTGTATTTAAATCACAGTTTTCATCGCCTATATCAAGAACATTATTTTACTTACTTATTCCAATAATTAGTCTTAAAAAGTAGTGTAGAGCTACTAACTTTACATGTAAAATGTTCTACCCTTTTGACCAGCCTCAGCCGCTACGGCTCGGTTCCTATGATTACCTAAATACATAGTTACGATATTAAAAAACCGACTAAAAATTGGGTTATATGTGAGTATCCGATATTTCGGCATAGTAGCAGACAAAATGATCTATACCCTTTTCCTTAGTATCTCGGCGTCGAGCGCAAAAAACGACCAAGGAAGAGGGTAGATCGTTTTGTCTGCTCATAAAAAACTCACCCGCATTGACTTCAGTAATTCCGTGATCATGGCGCATGCAACTGTGCCGAAATATCGGATACTCACAAATAATAAATATGGTAAGAATCCCGTTGATAATTAGGTACTCTAATACTAGTGATGCAACGAATACTTCTTTTACGAATACGAATAGTTATTTTACTATTCGGCGAATACGAATACGAATAGCTGAACCTTAGTAGTCAAAGCCAATAAAACACGCTATTTATTATAAATGTAAGTACTTTATTAATCAAAATTGACTTCTGGTAAATTTGTGTTTAATCATCATCATCATCATCATCATCATCATCTCAGCCAAAAGACGTCCACTGCTGGACGTCTGCCTCCCCCAAGGATCTCCACAACGACCGGGTTTGTGCTGCTCGCATCCAGCGGCTTCCCGCGACCTTCATCAGATCGTCGGTCCACCTCAAAGGCATATAATTTGCAAATTTTCGGTGACGCGATTTCTTTTCTCCGTTTGCACATTGCCAGCTGTTGAAAAAACCCTTTCTGAGGCTACATTGTGAAAGGTTATATTGAGAAATATTTCCTTGACAATTTTGTTATTGTCGGTAATTGTTTATCCTCACGTCAAAAATTCAATGGGTCTGCGGGTGGCAATAGATTCCAAAGTTTGAGAAAGGCATCCACTTCGATCTTTGTACTTGTTCTTTGTTCTTTCCAAACATCACTATTCTGACGTTTTGGGGATGACGATTTTAATAATTCAAATCGTCTTAGCACAATTTTACAATCAAAAATATCATACAGCACACCAGACACACACCTAAAGCAATAAGCAACAACAAATAATACCAACCAACCGAAATGTCAATTGAATTGAGGGTAATCCCCAAATAAAAAGACTAAAACGTCAACAAAATAATATGTTCGGATACATGTATCGTATTAATCGTAATAAGGTGCGTTCCGTTTTACTCAAAATGTTTAACGAATGTCATCATAACATTCGGCGAATACGAACATTCGGTAATTGACTATTATTCGGCGAATTCGAATATTCATAATTTTGTATTCGTTGCATCACTATCTAATACCTCTACCAATGTATTTTTTGAGTAACTTTAGGTGTTCGCACGTTTTACAAATAAGTGTTTTCACACTTTAATATACTTTATTTATTGTACATTGAAATTAGTCTAAATTACATTATAGATATAAATTACTATTATTTATTAAGTAAGTATAAATATTATAATTAAGAGAAATTAAAAAAATATAATATAGAACTATACACATAATTTTTACAAATAAAAAAGGGACTCCAAATCACTGCCAAGCGGGAGAGTGCCCAAGACGCTGGCGGGGGCGTTGCCTGTTAAAATTCACACTTAAAATTTTATTATTGATTATGGCAGATTAACAGTGGCGGTGGATCCTCTGCAGCCACTGAGTGATAGACATATTTCATCATCGTCATCATCATCATCATCGTCTCAGTCAAAAGATGTCTACTGCTGGACTAAAGCCTCAAGGATCTCCACAACGACCGGTTTTGTGCTGCTCGTATCCAGCACTGGATACAAGTAGATATATGACATGACTAGCGGCTGCTCGCGGTTTCACCCGGGTGGCTCCCGTTCCCGTGGAAATATCCGGATAAAAGTACCCTATGTGTTAATCCAGGTTATAACATATCTGTATGCCGAATTTCATCCAAATCCATTCAGTAGTTTTTACGTGAAACAGTAACAAACATCCATCATACTTACAAACTTTCGCGTTTACAATATTAGTAGGATATAATAAGACGGCTGGTAGATTCAGTTGTTTAGTTAAACAAATTTTTGAGACAAATAAACCAATTTTTTGATTTATTTATTAGTTGTTCTAATAAATGTGGGAATCGAACCCTGGACATCTGGCTTTCAAACCGGTATTGTAAAGACTAGACCACGGAGCCAGTTAATAATCTTTTAAAGGTTATTAGTTAATCCTCAGCTAAGTGACTCATCACATTGATAATACAGCTTAAACTGCAATCATATTATCACGTTGCGCAAGTGGGTACAGTCAGCTGCAAAAGTCCCTGATCACTTTTGAAACACGTCACAATAGCTTTGGCTTTTTAAGGGTGCGCCGTCCGTAAGTGACAAGTGCCATATGTTTTATTTGAAATGTCGTCGTCCATATTTATTTGATGCCGCGCGGCCATACTAATTTTGTATGGGGAATTTAAGGTGCTTAATAAAAAATTATTATTTAAATAACCACTTGATGAATCAAAAATGTAGTCTAGCAATTTGTAGTTTATCCATTGATGATTGTTTAGACAAAATCAGAGGTACAATAATTTAAATAAACTATAAGAAATCTACTAAACGCCGCCACTCGTTTTCATGATCTTTGCCCAACTTTAAATGATATTGTAGAAAAAACTATAGCGTGTTATGAATTTATGGTTCTGACAAATTGTAAACACGTTCCCTATGATACTAAATATATATTTTGTTAATTTAATACGATAGTATTTTCAATTATATTTACTTAACCGTAACTGCATTTTTGGCATTTTTCGGTCGGCCCACCCTTAAACGCCTTTTGACTTTTACCAGTATGTATGACATCGAGGAAATTTAAAGTTGCTACCAGCGTAGTCAGCCAGTCCAAGACAAGTGGCATAACGCTAATAGAATATTAATTAAATAGATTGATCATTGTATGGGATTGACTCAAACGTCATTATACGTATCGTTGACTTATCTTGACTAGGGATTATAAAGTCAAAGGTCTAGGGGGGTTTATGTAATTTTGATCTAAGATATAAGGTCACTTTTTATTAACTGCAAATATTTTGACTAAACATCAAATTATATCAGCGAAATAAGACCCTAGCATTAATTAAGAATTGAGGTAATTTTTTTTTTAATTTTTCTGACCCAAATCTTGTAATATTTTTAAGAGCGGCCTCTCTGTCGGTTTCTTTGAATAAAACTACGGGCACGTGTAAGCGGTGAAGGCATTGCGGCCTCTCTGTTTCGGCTCCTTTGAATTGAAACTACCGAAAGTGCTTTAATTTACTTTTTAATCTAAGATTAATTAAGAAACGCAAATAAAATTAGTTTAATAACTCCAAGAATTAACCACGGTAAATATAACATAATGTTTGAAGGTGCACAAATGTACAATAATCTACCAAACGACATTAAGGAGTGCAACTCATTTGGCCTTTTTAAATCAAAATTGAAAAAGTACATCTACGAAAAAGTTTCTTAGTGTTATGTAAATACAGTGTGATGTGCTGGACAGTATTCTGATTTCTTATGTTTGAAATTTCAAACATTTTATGTTATTTAAGCTCATTATAAGTGAACTCTGTTCTTTATGAGTAATAAAGTTTCTTTAAACCGAATCGAAATGTCTTTTGGCGTTTTGAAAACTAGCGTATACAAATTTAAGGTTTTTTATTTTATAAAAATAGTTTATTTAATATGTTGTTGAATTTATCCTCCAAATTTTTGTAGTTGATAAAATGTGACCTTATATATTACAAGATCAACCAGTCAACCAGTCTCAAGAAGCTCGAGCGGGAATCGAACCCACGACCTTTGGATTGACAAATCCGTCCTCTCCTGAGCCTAATTGATTTTTTCTAGTAAAATTGTATCTATGTGAAAAAAACCTCACCTTTGGCTTACAGAGTAAGAGTAGATAGTGTTGATTAATTTCGGCGAGTTGGATCGAGCCACGATAGCATAGTTAGTAGTGCACCTGACCCGGCATGTCATGGGGTGTGGGTTCGAATCCCGCTCGTGGAAATTTTTAACACTTTCTCTTTTTTCACATTATAATTTGTTCGCAACAATATTTGCGTAAAATTATATATCCTATTATTATTATAAACGCGAAAGTTTGTTTGGATGTTTGTTACTCTTTCACGTAAAAATTACTGAATGGATTAGGATGAAACTTGGCACACAGATAGTTTATAACCGGGAATAACACAGGATACTTTTCATCCCGATATTCCCACGGGAACGGGAACCACGCGGGTGAAACCGGGAACCACGCGGGTGAAACCGGGAACCACGCGGGTGAAACCGCGAGCGGCCACTAGTTATGTATATAATTGTAACTAGAACATATATTATACATTGTAACAACTTCTAAATTATTGCATTGTAAATGCAAAATTCAAAATAATGAAAATACATACATATTTTTTTTTTTTACATATCGTTGTCCTTTATATTTTGTGTGTTTATCTGTAATAAAAAGTTTCCAATAAGTTGACGCTATAAATTAAAGGGAGAAAAGAAATGCTCTTGCAGAGTTTGATGCTGGTTCTTCTTAGTACAAAGTCTCCCGCCATGTGTAGACTTCCCGATCCTCTAAATGCCACTACACATTTACAGAATACACTAAACATGCTAACTAACTACTACCTAACTAGTTTAGGCCCAAGACACCGTGCTCGTAGAACAAGGGTACGACGAGCTGGTTCACACGCGCTCTATTACCAGGTACAGACATGTACCTGGGCGCTTCTCTCCTTCACCACAGCCCGGGCAACCCGAGCCGAGGTCCGAGCCTTTAGAGGCGCCCTCGGGTTGTTCCGCTCCCCAATCCGACCGAACCCTTCGGAGAATCTAGTAGGGCACGGGGACACGCACTAGTGCGTGATGCCGTTCCCTCTAGAAAACCTCCGAAGGTGCTTCGTTTCACACGGCTTGAGGAACCCTTTAAGTTTCTCGCCACCCCCAAACAAGCCCGGTGAAGCTGAAAATGCCGTTTGCGTCAGCAATCTCTCTAAAAAAAATAATGTGTAGACTTAACAACCGTTGGCATAGTGACATTCATATGAGCTATTTTTAGCCTAAACTGAATAAATGTTATAGAATTTTATACATTTTAAAAGATTTTGAACAACCGGCATGTTAGGTACATTACAGTCTGTTTGACAGACAACTAATAGATGTTCAGTGACTTTTGTGTTTGATTATTGTGAGTGACAGTTGCGAGTATAAATATCTCAGAACAATAACTAAAGCTATTAATATTTTAAGATAAATACGTTACTGTGGACTAATGGCCAAAAACATATTAAACAGAAAAAAATATTTATTAACCCCCGGAGCGATTTGTTAACACGGTGTGTGACTGCAAAACGCGGACTCTGACGCGCTTTGTTAACATCGTAGGTTAACAAAACGCACATGAAACTTTCATTCAATTTTTAGCGGTCCGAATGGCGCTAGCTGTGTTTCCGTTTAGCTTAAACCCAATCAGAGTTTACAGTTTTAAAATGTCAAGTCCTGACAACCAATTGAAAACGAGTGTTGAAATTAATAAAAATATTTTAGTTTCATTCGGAAAAAAATGTCCGCCATTAGTAGATCCGACGCGGAAATCGTGTGCACTGTGTTGTTGCATTATGTCTCAAACATTTAAACGTTAAATGTTTATTACTAGAGTTATGTATCAAATTACTGGTAAATAAGTGTAGAATGTGTTTTTAGTATTTGTTTTACCCGTTTTACGAAATACTTTGGTGAAAAAAGCATCGAACTTTGTTTTGGCGTCATAATCGTTCAGTGCGACCCAGTTTATGTTCAAAATAGTAATAGGTGTTTTGTTCTAAATGTTGTGAACTAGTGATAGGTTTGTTGGAAATTTATTGAGGAATTTAATGGTACCATTAGACTCGTCCAGAGTTACTTACATATTGAGAAATCTCGTTTTCTTTGCATCAAGTGTCAGTGTATTGCACGGTTTTTAGTACCGTATCGGAACTGTGTCAGCCATTACAAGTGCACCGCTGCACTTCCGCGTAAATAAATATTATTTTTTATATATTTTGTTTAATTTCGAATAAACTTTTTTGTAAAATCTACTCGTGAATAAATAATCTTTAGTGAAGTGTAGTGAGAATGTGATAATATATCACCAAATTAGTGTTTCGAATTTTTTCGAAATATCGAAAAAAACAAAAACAAAATCCTGATAAAAATCAACAAATTCCAGAGAAATGTAAGTACATTAGCGTAATTACTATTATTTTACAAATAAATTTTTTTATCCTCTTTCTATTAATATTTTTTTTGGATTTTACAACCTAGCCAAAAATAAACTATTTAAATAAATGTCAATAAAAGTGGCAAAAAATATAAAAACACTACACCCCTGGACATTTAAGACACTTTTTTTTTGTTGTACGTGTCGATCGCGCAACAGGAAAATAAAAGAAACAAAATAAAAGATTTATTATTTTACTCTTTACTCATTTTTTTCCTTAAAACTAGATTTTTACAATATTTTAATATAAAAGCGATAAAACATTATAATAACCTAATCCTAGAGTACCGCCAGCAGCGGGGCAGGGCCCAAGCTACCGGTGGTCAGGGCAGCAGAGTGACCTCCTGATTATTATTATTTATATTTTACGGGTAAGCACAGTGCCTTGATCTCACCTAATCCTATTAAGTGATGATAAGGCCAACGACGGAAGCGCACTTCACCCGGGATCCTCAACTAGTGAGGCACTGGCTATCTTATCTCTAGCTGCCGGAACACATCAATGCTACAAACATTGATGTTATGGCGACATATTTAGATGGTGGTAGCTAGCCAGGCGGACAAGCAAGCCCTACTCCAACCAAACCGAGTACACAAATATGTACCGCTGCTGGGAATCGAATCCGTGACCTCTGGGTCTAAACCGGTGGTTATAACCACTAGACCAAAAAGGCGGTTATAAATATATATGTAGATAGTGTAACAGGAACCACATTTTTTATGCGTGCACTTAATCATCAACAAAGTCAAAGTCAAATTCAAAGTCAAATATTCTTTATTCAAATAAACTTTAGAAAAGTGCTTTTGAATCGTTCATAATTTTTTTACCTACTACCCATTCAGGACGTCTATTTTTTAGCTGTGGAGAAGAATGGGCGCAAAAACTACACAGCTTTAATTTGATATGCAACAACATTAACAACTTCATAGTTACAAATAGGATATATAAATTGAATTAGTTAATAGGTACCTATTGACATTTACAGATGATAATAACAATAATACTTAATAATAATAATAAAGAAAAAATTAAATAAGATAACTAAAGACAAAATAAAACCTATAAATGAAAAATGTCCTCCAGCTGTGGGCTCATGGGAACGGTTCCAAGAATGCTGGCAACATTGCCTCTTTGGATTGCCAAGCTAATACGTTGGCAGAGGTAGCTGCCAGCCTTCTTGTCACCGGAGGCTTCAATAAGGCGAGCACTCAACTCTTTAACAAGCTGCTTGGCCTCCGGCCCCCATGGACCCAATGTCTCCACCGCAAACGGAACAAATAAATAATTTACAAATTGGTACGCTGGAAGGTACACTTTTCGTTCCGCCCGCCAGAGCGACTACATTTATGCGAGTGACTGTACATGATTTGCGCGAATCACTTAATTGGCGGTGAGTAATAGTCACTACTTACCTAAGTGTTATTCCGTTAAACACTTCGAGTTCAGTGCGCATAATAACCGTTAATGAGTGGCAATCGTGAAAGTTGAGCGACATTCGCATTGGCGTGTCATCGGATGGGTGACCTCGAATACTTCAAATATAACCGCCTAAATGGCGCGTCTTTGGTCAAGCGCGTTTGTTTCAAGCTTACCTACTGTCTTCTTAATTTTGTAGTTATGCCGACAAACTTTTATATATGGTGGTAGCTAGGTAGGAAGACTTAGGCAAGAGTGTACCTAATACGTAATTTCGAAACACACTATCTCGTTGCACGTTAGCGCGACAAATTGTGACAAACCAAATTGTCTTGAATTTCGAGGTTTTTTTTTTTTATTAGAAAACAGAAAGAGTTTCTTTTTGGTAATTTTTGCTTCCTGTTGTCTAATAAAAAGAAATAACCTCGAAATTCTAACCTATCACGTGACCTACAGGAGTAGGGCAGCTAGTATCCTCAATCATTTTCTCAAACGATTACAAACAATAACATCTGAACGTTATGACTTCTTGGACACTTGTACATATTGACTAACTGTCTTTATAACATCTGGACGTTATGACTTCTTAGACATTCTGACACTTGTACATATTGACTAACGGTCTTTATAACATCCGGACTTTATGTCGCCTTGGACATTCTGACACTTGGCCCAACATACCCCGGAGTCCATAATTCCTATGTTTTGTCGCTATTTTGTGCGTCGATATTACGTATTATACTCCATAAGCAAGCATTACCGTAAATTTTAATTTTCAACCCAATTGCATATAATATTTTTTCTTTTAATTAATTAATTTATTATTTTGGCAACAAACAATCACACTAATATTATAAATGCGAAAGTTTGTGTGTATGTATGTGTGTATGTTTGTTGCTTCTTCACGCTGCAACGGATAGATGGATTTGGATGAAATTCGGCATACAGATAGTTTATAACCTGGATTAAAATATAGAATACTTTTTATCCCGATATTCCTACGGGAACGGGAACCACGTGGGTGAAACCGCGAGCGGCCGCTACTCAATTACATAATGCAGTGCTTATGTTATAGACCACAGACCTTAGACCTATTAGTGCGGATATGAAGTTAAAACGGCGACGCGAACGCAAAATTACATAGTACTAATATAATATAGTATGCAAATTTTAATCAATCTCTCTTCCACCATGTCAAATAGTCCATAGCAAAAAGCGCTGCTAAAAAACTAGGCGTCCTCTCAACGGCTAGGGCGTTACTTCTCACAGGACCAACAGCTTATGTTATACAAAGCACAGATCCGTCCATGCATGGAGTAATGCAGTCATCTTTGGGATGGTTCTGCTATGTATCAGCTGGCATCTTTGGACTCGATTGAAAACTCTATTCCTGCTTCATATAAACGACCTGCTTGTGCCCGGTACCTTTAGGTACGCAGACGATAGCACCGTTGCGGATAGATACATTTCGAGTGCAAGGGCTGGCAGACAAGATGTCGACTCTTGTCGAGAGGCCATGGTTAGCCGCTTGAACGAAGCCCTCCAAGCAATATCCGATTGGGGCGATGCCAATTTGGTCACATTCAACGCTGCCAAAACACAGGCTTATATATTCTCAGCTAAGCGGAGCCCATTTCACCTGGCTCCAACTTTCCGGAATGTGACTGTAGCTATGACTGACAGCCTACAGCTCTTAGGTGTTGAGCTCTCGTTCAACCTCAACTTCGGGCAGTACATCGAGTCCAAAGCAAAGACTTCAGCTAAAAAACTTGGGGTTCTCTCTAAGGTCAGACGGTACTTCACGCCAGAACAGCTGCTCCAACTTTATCGAGCACAAGTTCGATCATGTATGGAGTACTGCTGCCACCTTTGGGATGGATCAGCCAAATACCATCTGGCTGCTTTGGACTCGATTAAAAAACGAGCTAAGAGACTCATTGGTGACCCTGCCCTGATAGACGCCAAGCTGCAAAATCTAGAACATCGTCTGTCGGTCTTCTACAGGATTCATTTCGGGGAGTGCGCGAAGGAGTTGCACGACCTAATCCCACCATCCACTTTCCGTTATCGGAGCGCGAGGCGCGAGTTCCATCCCTATGTTGTAGATATGCCACCTTGTCGCACGAGCCGATTCGGTTCAACTTTCTTAGTGCGTACAGCTAAGGAATGGAACGCGCTGCCTGCGAATGTGTTCCCTGAAAGGTATAATCTGGACCTCTTCAAGGCTAGAGTGAATAGGCTATTTCTAAGCAGGCATGTTCAACATTGGCAACAGCTACAACTTCAGAGCCTCAGTCACCGTCGCAGAGTTGCTGTTCTATCGGTGTTTTATAGAATACACTTTGGAGAGTGTGCGAGTGAACTACACGATCTCGTTCCCCCAGCCCCCTTCCACCTACCTACCATCCGTACGTTGTAGACATACCACCTGTCCGTACCAAGCGATTTACTAACTCTTTTCTTTTGCGAACCGCCAAAGACTGGAATGCGTTGCCTGGCCACGTGTTCCCTGTTCACTACGACCTGGGTCTCTTCAAAGCAAGAGTGAATAGGCATTTCCTGTCTAAGCTTGTACCACCTTATAGGCCACATCCCGCTTACCATCTGGCAGGTTGGTGGCCAAATAATTAGACAGTTTGCATTTAAAAAGAAAAATTGGTCAATATGTCAGTTATCATAAGCCTGTCAATATTTTAACGAAATGTAAATTTGATTCTTTTTAATTTTTCTTTGTTTGTAAAACAAAGAAAAATTAAAAAGAATCAAAGTCACTTTTTGTTTTTATTAAAAAATCTATAAGTTGTCGATTAAAAATTATATTTTTTTTTACTAATTTCTGTTATTTATTAACTTCCCTTTTTTACTCCTTTAAAGGAAAATAAACAAAATCCTGAGACAATTCATTCTTTTCAAAAAGCCAAATACCAATTTTCATGTATTTTACTGCAAAAATGACGGACTTTCATACAAACTTTAACCCCCTTTTTTACCTCCCTAGGATATGATTTCCGTTAAATCCTTACTTAGTGGCTGGTTACGTCACTCAATTAACCAACAGTCCAAATTTCATCTAATTAGCTTCAGCTGCTCGGCAATGATGAATCAGTCAGTCAGGACAAGTCATTATGTATATAGATTCATAGTATATATAACGCCTCGGTGGCCGAGTGGCAGAGCGCTCGGCCCGATACCCGAAGGTCTCGGGTTCAATTCCCAGGTCGGGCAAAATGTATTTCGGATTTTTCGATGCATAGCCCGGGTTTGTGATCACCAACCCGCATTTGGCAAGCGCGGTGATTATAAGCCATTACCCATCAATTCTAGCGATGACTTGATTTCAATGATGGAGGCCTTTGCCCAGCAGTGGGACAGTTATAGGCTGTTTACTTATATATAACGTACTATAATAAAAATATATTCTTTGATCAAAAGTGTTAAAAAAAATTATGGAAATATTTTTAATTGTAATTTGTTTGCAACTAAATTTGCGTAAAATTATATGCAAGTATAACTATAATATTTTTTTAATAAGTTAATAATATAATCAATTCATCACATTTGCGGCCTTACTGACCTAGAATTATTCGGTTTGGTCTAAATCAATATTGCATACGAACTGCCTAATTGATTTTAATTGTAGTTTCATTGTCGCTTGCGTAATTAATTATTAATTATTGTGTCAACTTCAGAACAATAACTAAAGCAAGTGCCAACCGTCTTTCTTTGTCAAAAATTCCTGTGTTTTCATTAACAACAGCATTAATTAATAGCCTTTAAACTTTCACGTTCCATTTTAATTGTTGGCTTTTGTTCACGGGCTTACTGACAGTCAGCCCGGGACCACGATCGGTGCAACGTTCGGTTCGGTTCGGTTCGGTCGGTCGAAACGTCGGCTATAAAGGTATGTCTACAGTGCAATCTATTTTCTTATGTCTCTCGATAATCATCGCATTTCCGAATGCATCCGAATATTAATTTCCATGTCCGTTACGAGTAATTATTAGATTAATTGTCATATTTAATAGGTCACATTTTATCAACTGCAAATATTTTGACAAAATATCTAATTATATAGAGAAATAAGGCCCTAAGCATTTAAAAAAAATCAGGCTAGTTTTTTTAATTTTCCTGACACAAATTGTAATATTTGTAAGAGCGGCCTCTCTGTCGGATCCTTTGAATGAAACTACGGGACGTGTAAGCGGTGAAGGCATTGCGGCCTCTCTGTTTCGGCTCCTTTGAATTGAAACTACCGAAAGTGCTTTATTTTACTTTTAAATCGAAATGTCTTTAAATATGTGCCACGAACGCCATCTATGAAGAGTAATTCAAAGTGGCGGTTCCCATGCTATGGGGGTACAGTGTAAATGCTAGCGAATTATTTATATTACAAAAAAAAATTGATACGAATAATAGCCCATATTGATAATTTTCTGAGTTGCAGACCATATTTTATTAAGTAGGTACAAATTATTAACACTCCCTTCCACATTCAGGATGTTTCCTTGTTTGTGTAGGTACATACAAATTTTACATAATTTACAAAAGTTGTAGAGACACATGTAAACACACGCAATAAACATAGTTTGTACTTACCACCATCTAGAATAATCGTAGTCCACATTATACCTATGTCTTTAAAAGTATTTAATAAATTGTCATTTTGTATTTTTTTAATACTGTCGAATTGAGAACCTCCTCCTTTTTTTGAAGTCGGTTAAAAATGAAGAATATTCTACAGTGTTTAAAAGAAAATTGAATTTATAACTAATTGGAAAATGTTTTTATTCAGTGAATATCTTAATGTTAGTTACTGATTATGTCATTTGAATTAAAGTTTTGATTTTTAATTTAATTTTGATTTTAATTTAAATATTACTAATTGAATTATCATTTTGTTATTATAATTCATTAATATTATTCTATTACTAAACTACATAAAATATGCAAAACCTGCAAATGGTTACTAAGTCCTCAAGCTACAAAAACTATATTCCACCCATGTGTAACACATAGTTTAGCAAATAAATGATTTGTATTTGTATTTGTAAATTTAAAATATCGTACATTTTCTTTTCTTACAGATAGCTAAGATGGCGCCATCTATAAGCGTGAAAGAGTACTATGCCGGCAAATCGATATTCATCACGGGTTCAACAGGGTTCATGGGCAAGGTTCTAGTGGAGAAGATCCTCAGATCGTGCGCTGACGTGAAGGTTCTGTACTTGATGATGAGGTCCAAGAGGGGGCATAGCAGCAAAGAGAGGATAGACGAATTCGTGAATAGTCCGGTGAGTAGCGCCATCTATCAATGGGTAGTAGAACTAGATACTAGTGTTTGTTGTTACTTAATTGTTTGGTGAAACCAAATCTATTTATTTGCTGCGGTACACGATCATGAAAGTTAAGCAACTATTACAGTGTCGGGTGAGCGGATGGGAGACTAAATGTTTAGAAGGTACTTTAAACAGTTAGTCTCGCTCGTTGGCGTTAGATGGCAGTAGTTAAAACCCATGAACGTGGGCTAGTATTGTGTGTTATGATGGCCCAATCACCCTAATGCCTGATCCCGGCACTAGGATGATTATAAGCTGATAAATATGATGATGTCAAACATTTTATTGATCGCAGTTTCAATAAGAAACTGTTGTGTAAGTATGGCATCAAATAACTTTAGTGTGTATTTTATGAGCTTTGCTTTAGTAAGTAAGTAAGTAAAGTAAATAGCCTATAACTATCCCACAGCTGGGCAAAGGCCTCCATCATTGAAATCGAGTCATCACTACAAATTACGGGTTTAATATCACCACGCTTGCCAAATGCGGGTTGGTGATCACAAACCCGGGCTATGCATCGGAAACAATCCGAAAGACTTTGCCCGACCTGGGAATTGAAGCCGGGACCTTCGGGTATCGGGCCGAGCGCTATACCACTCGGCCACCGAGGCTTTGCTCTATTGCCCAAATAAATATAAACATTAAATAATTAAGTAAAAATAAACCTTTAGGCCAATGAATGTCTATTTAAAAACAGAATTCCTTTATTTGATATGTATAAAGGGTCTAAAGTAGCGCAGTTTATTTATCCTACTAATATTATAAACGCGAAAGTTTGTAAGTATGAATGGATGTTTGTTACTCTTTCCCGTAAAAACTACTGAATGGATCTGGATAAAATTCGGCATACAGATAGTTTATAACCTGGATTAACACATGAAATAGTTTTTATCTCGATATTCCCACGGGAACGGGAACCACGCGGGTGAAATCGCGAGCAGCCGCTAGTTATTTAATAAATGATTTAAAATACATAGTAATAGCACTTCTGTGTAAATATTACCAATTATTCAAAGACTGACTAAAACATTGTAACAATGTATATCATTATACATTATGATATACATTATGTCTAGCATAATGTATATGTATGTATAAAAATTCCAGGTGTTCGAATACATAAAGAAAGAGCATCCTGAGCAGCTGCAAAAGCTGCATGTGGTCCCAGGAGACATACTGCAGGAAGACCTGGGCATATCAAACGAAGACCGACAGATGTTGCAGAGGGAATGCCAGATTGCATTCCACTGTGCGGCGTGTGTGAGGTGAGATGAGATAAGATAAGATAAGCTTGTTTCGTGATATGATAATCTAAAAGTTACAGGCACGTTTCTACTTCTAGTGAAGTTAGTATGGTATCTACTAGAGTGGGCAGCTGTTTCCTAAGTCGAATGTGGGTACATTATGTAAATTATATTTTTTTATTTTTTTTATTTGCAACACAAACAGGTAAATATCAAAAAATTACATACAAAATTGATTAAAACAGCTTAAGAGCGTTTACGCCGCACACTAGCGCCGCCAATGAAAAAAAAAACATAAAAAAATATGGCGTTATAGTTAAAAGTGGCCGTAACGTCTTATTTAACTAAACCATAACATGTGAGGTGTTCATTAGGTGACGTAAAAATGCTAAATTACTTCATTCAAATAGTTTGTTGAGCATAATTTGATTTTCTATCTCTAATTATGAGATATGTTTCTTTTTTCATTAGTGGCGCTAGTGTGCGGCGTAAACGCTCTTAAAAACAAGATACTGTCATTATATGTATAGTGTCGACAGCATGGTACTCGTGGATTTAAAAAACAGTTTTGTACAAAGTAATGCTATCATACTAATATTACAAATGGGAAAGTTTGTGTGTATGTGTGTATATTTGTTGCTTCTTCACGCTGCAACCCACGGATGAATTAGATGAAATTCGGCATACAGATAGTTTATAACCTGTATTATCTTTTTGTAATAGCTCCATGACCACAACACCTCAAGTCTTATATCTATGAAATTATTTTTAATTTTTATCTATTCTCTCTATTTGTTTTTAATATTGTGTCATTTAGTGCCTACATTATTGTTTTTGTTTTGTTTGTCTGCCCTCATCTGGGTAATAGCAGAATATACCAGTGCTTTGCTTATACACTTATGTATTTTTGTGTATAAGCAAAATCAGCCACTGAGCTATCGCCCTTTTGCGCTTCTGCAGCACACATACTTATATAAAATTTTCTATTGTTATTGTTATTTTTAATTGGTTTTTTATATATAGTTTTCTAAAGTTTACGCGAACACTACACATTGAAATGAAACAACTTTTACGGATCTACTCGCGTTTATTTTACACATTACTTATTTAATGTTTATCCTGACGTTTCGAACTCTTTGCAGGGTCCGTGGTCACAGGGAGACAGAGAGTGGTTTTTTATAGTTTTTTTTTATGTGTGTGCGATGTATTAGTTACAAATAAAGGGTTTTCTATTCTATTCTATTCTATTAAGAGCGTTTACGCCGCACACTAGCGCCGCCAATGAAAAAAAAACATATCTAGTAATTAGAGATAGAAAATCAAATTATGCTCAACAAACTATTTCAATGAAGTAATTTAGCATTTTTACGTCACAATGAACATCTGAAATGTTATGGTTCAGTTAAATACGGCGTTATAGTTAAAAGTGGCCGTAACGTCTTATTTAACTAAACCATAACATGTGAGGTGTTCATAAGGTGCTGTAAAAATGCTAAATTACTTCATTCAAATAGTTTGTTGAGCATAATTTGATTTTCTATCTCTAATTACTAGATATATTTTTTTTCATTAGTGGCGCTAGTGTGCGGCGTAAACGCTCTTAAAACATAGGATACTTTTTATCCCGATATTCCCACGGGGACGGGAACCACGCGGGTGAAACCGCGAGCGGCCGCTAGTTTGTACATATATTACGCATTTTACTTACATTCAAATAAACAAAATTACCGTACACTATTAATTAGCAATGTTGCAATTCTACACGTTTATGACGCAAAATTAACTTATCATCACACCAGTGCTTACCAAACCATTAACTTTTAATTAAAACGACAATTAGTTAATATATAATATTTATCGCAATAGAGAAAGTTATTGTCCCGAAAAATTAGTTAATTAATCTTCCTACTAAACACTTATGAATTTAAAAATATCAGAAAATACATCTAACAAATCTTCCATCTATATCTATCTATAGCAGCCCTTGTAGCGTCCGTCTTCGGACATAGGCCTCCTCACTGCTTTTACTACTCTTGACGGTCTGCTGCCACACGCATCTAGTTAATGCCAGCTTGCTGTCGGCTATCATCCGTCCATCTCTTGGGCGGTCGATATCTGCCGCAGGTGTTAGCGCGGCGTCGCCATTCTAGCGATTTTCTCGCCCACCAGCTGTGGTTTATTCTGGCAATGTGTCCTGCCCATCTCCACTTTCTGCGCTCTATTTCTTCGACCACGTCGACCACTTTGGTCTTCTGCCGAATCCACTCATTCCTTCTACGGTTCATAAGGGTGTGTCCAAACCTAGATCTCTCCATAGCCCTCTGTGCGAGACGGAGTTTCTCGGCAGACTTTTCCGTTAAGGTGGTGGTCTCCATACCATAAGTGAAGACAGATAGAACACACTGGTTGAAGACCTTCGATTTGAGATGTTGGGATATTCTTTTGGATCTCATTATAGTTTTATTGGCTGCAAAGACCGCCCAAGCCTGCGCCACTCGTTGCTCGACTTCTGCTTCTTGATCTTTAAGCCCAAGAGTAATTTTATGGCCGAGATAAACATAGTAGTCAACTACTTCGACAGGGAATGTGTGATTTTCCGCTTCTGGGATGTTGGTCATTATTTTGGTTTCACCGGCTCATTTGCAATCCTACTTTGGCTGATTCACTTTGAATTTCGTCGAGCATAACCACCACGTCATCGATGTCGTCTGAGATCAAAGCAATGTCATCTGCAAACCGCAGGTTGTTCAGCCTCTCACCGTCTCGCTCCAGTCGAGTCTCTTAAAACGCTCTCAAGAGCGGCGTTATAAAGATTTGGCGATATTGTGTCGCCAGGTGAAATGGTGTTGTTAGTTTGTGAAGGTTGATTGTAGATATTCCGTTCAGTTGTAGATGTTTATGATGTTTCCCAATTAATCATCTATTCAGTAATATAATTAATATAGTTAATTATGTCAACATCCGCTTTATAATCGACAAGTAATTGCCTACATTATTTCGTATTAATTCAAAATATTAATCATCATCATCATCATCAGCTAACTATTCATTATTTATTATTTCAAAATATTAATTAATAACCTATAAACAAAGTGTCTTTATTGCAATTTATTGAGTTTTGTCCAAAGAAATAATATAATTATTAAAAACAATAATAACAGAAAAGAAACAAAACTTATCGTAATACATTAAAAACATAACATAATTAATCTTTTCACCGCCCAACTATCCTGCACGCGATGTCCCGCTGTACGCCAACGTATAAATGTATTTTAATAAAGTAGGTACAAAGAAGAACTTCTATAGAAGTGCTGGCGTGGACGGCACGAAAATCTCGAACTTCTATAGAAGTTGTTGGCGGTAAAAAGGTTAAAGACAAAATGAAAACTATAAATAAAAAAGTCCTTCAGCTGTGGGCTCATGGAAACAGTCTCAAGAATGCTTGCAACATTACCTCTTTGGATAGCCAAGGCAATACGCTGGCAGAGGTAGCTGCCAGCCTTCTTGTCACCGAAGGCCTCAACAAGGCGAGCACTCAACTCTTTAACAAGCTGCTTGGCCTCCTGCCCCCATGGACCCAATGTCTCCGAAAAAAACGGAACAAATAAATAATTTGGACCCAGGTTTGCGTATTTGTGCCGTTATTGCAAGGACTTTCGGCACTTACTGCAGCAGCCCCCACATGAAGTGCACATGCGAGGGAGCCACGGTGTCAGCACAGGTTGCATCCCAATTATGTACACACCCTAACATACACGAGTTGAGCATTTATAAGCTTGAGTATTTCCAATGATTCTTGCGTCTCTGGTGCTACCTCTTTCCTTATTAGTTTTAGTTTTTATTTTAGTTACGGCTTCCGCAGAATACCAGCATTGTGGCCTGGGGATCTTCTTAGGTCATGACACATGCTGAGCGGTTGCCTTTTTGGTTCTGGAACCTATAAATTTGTGTATTTAGCTTAATGTATTTTTATCACTATATTTATGAACCAAATAAAAATTTATTCTATTCTATTCTATTCTATTTTTATTAGTATAGCTAAAAAGATGCTCCCATATCAGGCGATTGGATAGCAACCCATTACTGATGTTATCTTTTCCACCTGGCACCCTACTTTGATTATGTTACGTCGAGGTCACTAACAGTGATTGTACTCGTAAATCTTGATGATTTTAATGCTCTGTCAACCTCTTTTAGGGAGAAGAACGTGAGAGTATGTATGTATTTATGTATGTATGTATGCATGTATGTATGTATGTGTGTATGTATGTATGTATGTATGTATGTATGTATGTATGTATGTATGTATGTATGTATGTATGTATGTATGTATGTATGTATGTATGTATGTATGTATGTATGTAAGTATGTATGTATGTATGTACATATGTATGTATGTATGCTGTGTGGGTAAGGTTCCACTGGCAAGTAGCTATGGAACGCTTCCTTAGGTTATAAAATAAAGCCTAAGGGGTGGATCACTTATTGGGCTGTAGTTTAACTAATTATTTTTACTAGATGAAATATGATATATGAGTGGACTGTATTTTTTTAAAAGGTTTGGTTCAGCTCGGATCCACAACTAAGGTAATTAAGCCTCGTTCAGTAAAACCTGAGATTAATTAGAAAACACAAAAAAAACATCATGGGCAAGGCACTTGTACCAAGATTTAAGGGAAGGTTATATGGGAAAAAACACTCACTGTTGCTGCAGATGAGATCCAGTTCACCACTCTTCACAATTACCACAATCACAAGCAGGCCTGCTGTATTTAGTGTATCGATATATCCAATTATAGGAATAAAGTGTTTTTGGAAGAAGATTAGCTTGATTTACTTAGATTTTTAAAACACTGTCGCGTAGGCAAGGTCAGCCATTGCAATCCGTTGCACACGGAGCGACGAACCGAGACGTTATTTTGTCAGGAGAGGGTAGGAAGAACCTCATACAAGTGCGTAGTATCAAAATATAATTAAAAATGACGGTATGCTAAGTAATTTATGAACGAGACTCAACATAATGCATTTACAAAATTTATTCAACGTGATGTCGTCTGTCACTATGCAGGCTGTCCTCGTTTTACTTACGATTTTTGTTGCATTCAGACTACGGCTGCGTTCAGTTTAATGTAAATAAACATAGAGTAGTATGAAACGTGATCAAGCAAACGAGTTTCGTTTGCTTGCCAGTTGAAGGCATTTGGACAGCGAAAGAATATCGTTCGCTTGCCAGTAGAGAGGTTTTGTTTATTTATAAATTAAAACGTGAAACTTTTGAAGTGTAATCTATATCTATATCGAGTAGGAGTGCAGGGTGTTAATATATTTTTTAAATTATGCTTATAAATAAATCAATAAAACAAACATTATACACTACACTACCATGTATTTGACATATGCATATAAACTCTTTTCATAAATTTCAAATATGGAAGAGGAGCGGCCGAAATCTGTCAATGCCAATCCATCATAGCTTCATGACCCAAACTCACATTCTATCTTTTTTAAATTTTCATTGCTTATGATACAATCCATGCAGCCTTAATAAAACTACGGTCGAATTTCGATTACTAGGCGACCACTAGTATTTATAAATCATCGAAAAAACCTATGTTTTCCATTTCAGATTTGACATGTTCATAAAGGATGCCGTGAACCAAAACACAGTCGGCACGAAACGGGTGCTCGAACTAGTCGCAGGCATGACGCAACTTGAGGTACAGTGTTTTATTAATTACCACACGATTAATTGCTCTTATTGTTATGTGTGTCGCCATAACGCTTCTACTCGACATCATCTCACAGTGCTTACAGACGCGCCGCGCCTTTCTGAATGAGGCCTGACTGTGTGGTGAAGCCATGCAATGCTAACATTGCAAATGTCATCATATACATCACCACCTCACGGCCTTACCTCAAGTCTGTAGCTCACGCCAGATATACCTTCTTGTGACTTATGCTAGCCTGGTACTCCAGTTACATCTCACGGCTTTACCCAAAGCCTCACTCTGGCTCACGCCAGGTATACCTCCTTGTGAGTTATAATAGCCTGGTACTTTGGACTATCAATCTCTTTCTAGCTAATGTCATGTCCCCACTGCTAGGGCACGACTTTAGGGCTTTAGAGCTGACGGCCCAAGCAGTGGTACACTGCGAGTTGTGCTCTTAGTGCAACGAGAAGTGAGCGAGCTTACAGCTCCGGTGACCTATCTGGATATTAGGTAGTGGACTATACGTGTCCACGGGGCGACTAGCTTGAGACACTAGTCTTAAAAGTACTGGATGAAGGATGCGTACCGGCGTGTTCTGATCTGGCGTTATGACCTGACGTAGATTGTCCCTTGTGCTTGCGCAAGGTTATTCTGACACCTAACTTTATAACCGTAAGGTTGGTGGGGGTGCCAGTATAAACTTTAAAGTAGTGTGTAGCAGGGTGCTGGGGCACGAGTCTCCCTTATGGATGTGTACACCACAAGGAGAACGGGATAAAAACCACAACGCGGGCCCAGTGTAATTACACTGGGCTATGCTATGCTAGGCACGACTGCTAATGCAGCCGGGACCAACGGCTTTATTTGCTTTCCGAAGCACGGAGGAGCTCTAGTTAATACATTTTTGGTCACACAAACTTTGCAAGAGTGACTTAACCTCAGCAATCGCAGACTGGGCGCGTTAACCACTACGCCATCGGGCTCCTCTTGCAAATGTACCTTTATAAAAATCTCTTTCCTATTTCGATCTATGGTAATGAATAGTTTCAATGTTCCAGGTGTTAGTCCACGTGTCCACTGCCTATAGCCGCTGTGACCTGGCAGTGCTGGAGGAGAGGCTGTACCCTTCCCCACAGAGGCCCCAGGACATTATGGACTGCGTATCCTGGATGGACAACGAGCTGCTGGAGCATATGCAGCCCAAGTGAGAACTAACAATGTGACAATGTTTATTGCATTTAACAATAGACCCGAGGGCTTTTTGTCTAACTCTAATTCAACATTTGAAAGCTATTCAAGAACTTCAAACTAATTTACAAGTGTCAGTGATTACGATCGCGATGTGTTTTTGAATGATCTTGAATGAATGACATCGAGGAGAGGAGAGGCCTATGTCCAGCAGTGGACTAATATAGGCTAATGATGATGATGATCAGAATGCTTTTTAATTAATAAGTTGTAATGTTTTCTTTTATTTATTTTTTCCTCCGAAAAATGTCTTATTCTTGTCTAATTTGTTTTTTAGAATTGGTAGTAGTTTGTGTAACTTAAATATTAACATTTTATTTGAATGCTGTGCAGAATAATCATCGGATCCTGTTTTTAGATAATATTACATTTAAGTGTCATACTTGGTTTGTGAGTTGTTATTGTAAATAAATAAATAAATGGCCGACATCGTCAATTTGACATTTGTGTTCCACTGGATTCAAGTGGATTCGAAAAACGCTATTTACTTTAAATCTAGATAATTTATAAAAAAATTAAACAGTTGCGTTTTCCATAAGGGCATAACGAATTTATATGTACTACAAAAAAACAAAACACTCTAAAGGTGTTTCGATCACACGGTCACAACTTTTTAAGTTTCTCGCCGCCACAAAAATCCGGTGATATTCCAGAGGCCGCCTGAAGCAACCAGCATATTCTCTCCAAACAAAAATCAGCAGGAGATATCATTAAAGCTCAACCAATTCTCTCTTTTCAGAATCATTGAGCCTCAACCGAACACTTATGCTTACACCAAATCGCTGACGGAAGACCTCGTGTCTCAATATGCCGGCAAATTCCCAATTGTCATAGCAAGGCCATCTATCGGTGAGTAGAAAGCACTATTTGCTCAATTGGTTTGAGCACGCACAAGGTGCCTAGTGCGTTTTTCTTTCTCCATTCGATTACGTTAACGAAAACGAAAATTTGTATGGCAAAGTTATAACTCTTCTCGTATGTCGCCAGGAGCCGCTGCTTCAATGCCATACTAATTTTCGTTTTCGTAAACGTATTCGAATGAATACGGATAGTAAACAAAACAAAACTCACACTACTGCCGTACTCAGAGACGTCAATTAATTTTAGTGACAATTAAATGTCTTTCCTTCTCAATTCAATTCAATTCAATTCAATTCAATTCAATTTCTTGAAAAATGGCTCTCGCTACGATTTAGCCAGTATCTAGTTTTAGGGCAGGTTCTTAGTGTTTTGACATTGTCCGTAACTCTGCTTAAGACTTTAATAGGCGTTGTTCTTGTACAAGAGACAAAATGTCTAACACTGAGACCCAATTTTGAGGATACAGGTGGCTACTGATTGATTCTGTTGGGATACCTGAAACAATGACAAACAACCAACTAACTAAACGTGTTAGTAAAGCAAATAAGATTCTTTCCTTCTCTATTTAGCATTATACATATGAAAGTGACAGCAAGAAATTCAAGTATCATTAAAACTTAATTGACGTCTCTGAGTAAGGCAGCAAGTACGCTGAAATAGCTTGTTTAACAACAATTAAGTATTTAGAAGCATTTACTTTATGTACAATGTTACAAGATGAAATTTTATAAAAAAGTCTACAGACCCAGGAAACTCGAAAGAAGAACACAATTTTATACAAAAAATATATATAATTCCACAAAAAAAACTCTGCATCTGCAAAACAACTCTGCAAAAAGTATAGGGTTAATTGAGAATTGATGACGATCATCATCACCATCAACGCAACCATCATCGCAAGCGTTGCTATGTCTGCGCAATTTCTGAATTGAAAAATATGTATGAAAAAAATCAACGTTTCGTAGTCCCCCGATTCCTTGTCCAAAACTGGACCGATTTAAATACTTGTTTCATTAAAAATTAAAGAAAAGCTTTGGCTGTGTCTCTATGTTTCCTTTTCTTCATGAATCAATTATTAAAAAAGATATGAACCTTTGAAAACCTTAAAAATTGGTCAGAGTTTTTCTGCTGTGTTTCTTAAATTTGACGAGATTATAAAAAAAAAACAAAACATAGGGACACAGCCAAAGCCTTTCAATAATTTTTAATCAAAAAAGTAATTAAATCGGTCCAGTTTTTGAGAAGAAATCAGGGGATTACGAAACGTTGATTTTGTCTACTTTTCATACATATTTTTCAATTCAGTCGACCTTATCTTAAGTTGCCGCTGTCGGAAAATCAAAGTTGCTACTTCTGCGGAGATATCTATTTTTTTTTTGCACAAAACTGTCATTACAAGTAACAGTTCTATAATAAAAGTAGGTAGTACTGGAAATAGACGAAACAGTGCCGACAATATGACATATTAAAGTTGACACAGGGCGCACGTATATACTCGTATGTACCTATAATAAGAGCAGAGTTCGATGGCGCAGTGATTGACGCGCCCGTTCTGCGAGTGCTGAGGTTAAGCAACTTTCGCAAAGGCCGGTCATCGGATGTGTGGCCAATAATGTATCATCTCTCGCTCCTCCGTGCTTCGGAAGGCACGTAAAGCCGTCAATCCCGGCTGCATTAGCAGTCGTTAACAACCACCAATCCGCACTGGGCCCGCGTGGTGGTTTATAGCCCGTTCTTCCTATCCATCCATAGGGAAGGCTCGTGCCCCAGCACGGACATAAAAATGAGCTGATGTCAAGTCATTATTGTAATTTTTATTGTTGTTATTGTTTCTTTAGTGACTGCAGCGTTAAAAGAACCAATGCCGGGATGGGTGGACAACCTGAATGGACCTACAGGATTGATGGTTGGAGCGGGGAAAGGTTAGAAAACCATATTTAACTAACAAAATTGTAAAAAAAAGAAAAAATTAAAAAAGATAGAATGTGAGTTTGGATTGGCATTGACAGATTTCGGCCGCTCCTCTTCCATTTTTGAAATTTTTGAAAAATGTATGAATCAATGTTTATTTAATTTAATGTATTTTTTATGCATTATTTAAAAAAAAATATTAGCATTCTGCACTCCTTCTCTATATAAACTATAAATGTGCAAAATTTCATACTCCTCCGTCCGCGCAATTTCGTAAAAAAGGGGTACAAAGTTTTTGCTTCACGTATTAATATATAAATTGTAATTAAACTAAATTTAAATGTTTTCTTTATTCTATTCTACTGTAATTGTCTTGCAGGAGTGATCAGGACGATGCACATGGACGATCACCTTCGCGGTGATGTGATGCCAGTGGATCTCGTTGTCAACGCTTGCATCTTACTCGCTTACAAGACCGCGTTGGAGAAGTAAGCTTTTAAGACGACACCTCGACTTGTGACATTCAAAAAGGTTGATCCTTACTGGCGCTGTCATAAGGTCGGAAATACGTAGCGCCTGCGACAATTGAGACTGCAAATTAACACAATCTAAAAATTATTGGTTTTAGTTATCAAAATATCATCATCATCATCATCATCGGCCTATATTAGTCCACTGCTGGACATAGGCCTCCCCTAATGAGCGCCATAGCGCCCTGTCCTCGGCTTGACGCATCCAGCATCTGCCTGCAGTCTTTCGCAGGTCATCATCCCACCTGGCCGGAGGGCGCCCAAAAAAATATGCAGCTACTAAATTACGAATATTGATGTTATCATTGTATTAGAGTGGTTTCCAAGCATATAAATTACATAATTTTGTTATAATTTCAATTAAAGTGATTTTTAGTGGTGTTTTCGAAAATAATTATGATCGAATCAAAATTATACAATCGTGTATCAAATACAAAAATTGCTAGCAAAATTCACAATAAAGACATTAATTTACCTATATCAACATTTTAGATTCGATAGTCATATTGGTACGTTTTGTATGAAGATTTTTTATAAAAAAAATATTTTTCATACTAACGTTTTTTTGATTTTCTTAGCATCTATTTATGCTAACACTATAAAAAATGTAGAGTAGTGTGTTTGTTTCACTAGCTAAATATAGCAGACATTAAAAAGAAAAAAATAATGTCCCTTCAAAGCTACAATAAAACAAAAGGACAATTCCGCGAACAAAAAAGTTTGTCAATTTAAAAAAAAAATTGGGCGATAAATAAACAAAACTAATAATCATTGTTATTACTGAAGCCTAAGTAACATAGTCCTAATTAAAGGTGTATAATAATATTAACAACCGGTATTGACTTTTAGAAGTAATACACCTATTAATAAGTTAGAAAAAAACGTCAATTTCATAGGTAAGGACCCAATATAATAGTCTTAAACTATTCAACAAAAGTTGGTGCATTTTTTCACCTCAAAGCTCAAGTGGGAATAGAGCCCTCGACCTTTGGGTAACCGGTCCAATACAATGCTCTGACCGCTGAACTATCGAGACCCCAGAAGACTCGTTAATTTTTTCTAGTAGGTATTTTGTCATTAACGCTGCAAACCAGCGGTATTATGAAGTATTGTTATGAGTAGAATTAAAATGTTTAAGAGCGTTTACGCCGCACACTAGCGCCACTAATGAAAAAAAATATATCTAGTAATTAGAGATAGAAAATCAAATTATGCTCAACAAACTATTTGAATGAAGTAATTTAGCATTTTTATGTCACCACACACCTCACATGTTATGGTTTAGTTAAATAAGACGTTACGGCCACTTTTAACTATAACGCCATATTTAACTAAACCATAACATGTCAGGTGTCCATTAGGTGACGTAAAAATGCTAAATTACTTCATTCAGATAGTTTGTTGAGCATAATTTGATTTTCTATCTCTAATTACTAGATATGTTTTTTTTTTATTGGCGGCGCTAGTGTGCGGCGTAAACGCTCTTAATGGCTGAAATCAATTTATCTAACAAAATTCTTTTCTATTTACAGACCAAAAGAGGTGTATTTCTGCAATATAACTCAGTCAGAAGTTAATCCTATCTCCTGGGGCCAAGCTTTAGATTTAGGTAAGTTGGTAATTCTGCTTTTTTATGTTATGAGGAGGCAAACGAGCAGGCGTGTCACCTGTGTGTGTGCAAAACAATCGCAGATGCGTTGCCGGTCTTGAGGAGGGAGTAGGAATTGAGAGGGGGAAGGGGTGAGAGGTGGACTTCCGGTACTTTCACTCACTGGACGAAACAAAACAGCAACGAGTGCCATTTGTTTCACGCCTATATTCTGTGAGAGGGTATTACGCCGGGCGAGCCGGCCCATTTCGTGCTGCAGCGTGGCTCTACCACTCAGACAGTGTCACTCCTTTAGCACCACCCAGGAGTCACGAGTAGGGTCTCAGGGGTAAACCTACGGACGCGAGACACTTTAACCACCAAAACTTAGACATTTACCCCCTTACAAATAAACAAAGATTAAGCTCCGAATAGTTATTCCGTGTTTTGTTACTGTCATAACGTCATTTCAATATTAGAGTAAAAGAGACCCTATTTATTTGTAAGACCCTTATAATTTACACATTTCATACGAATTAGGTACTTACATATTTATTATGTAGTCATAACATCAATTTTTGTAGCATTGTTGTGCTCCGACAGTTAGAGATAAGATAGCCAGTGCCAGAGTAGTTGAGGATCCCGGGTGAAGTGCGGCTTTGTCATCACTTAACATGTGAGATGAAAGCAAGTAAGTATGAGATGATGACGCAGTGGTAATACGCTCGGTCTGCGATTGCTGAGGTCAAGAAACTTTTGAAAACGTCCTTCATCAGATGAGTGATAAAGAAATTGTCATCTCGAGCTTCGTGCTTCGGAAGGTGCATAAAGCCGTTGGTCTTGGCTGCATTTTTATTGCAGTCGTTAACAAACATCTTGTTGATTTACGGCCCGTTCTCCCTGCGGTTTTCCATCCATAGGGAAGGCTCGTGCCCCAGCAGTGGGGACATAAAATTAGCTATCTAGCGAGAGATTGATAGTCCAAAGTACCAGGCTATCATAACCCACAAGGAGGTATATCTGGCGTGAGCCAGGGTATTGCTTTGGGTAAGGCCGTGAAAGGTGTTTGAAGTACTAGGCTAGCATAAGTCAAAAGAAGATATACCCGCCGTGAGCTATATACTTGGGGTGAGGCGTTGGGGTGGTTGAAGTACCAGGCTATCATGAGATATAAGGAGTTACGCACTGGGCTCGCGTGTTGGTTTACGGCCCATTCTCCCTATGGTGTTTCTATCCGTAGAGAAGGCTTTTGCCCCAGCAGTGGGGACATGAAATGAGCTGCATGGTGATGAAGTCTAAGGGTTGTCTCTTCCGCAGGTCGCAAGCATATGAGCGAGTTCCCCTTCTCCGTGTGTATGTGGTACCCTGGTGGCGCCCCACAGACCTACTGGCTGATGCATCAGATAACCTTGTTCCTAACGCACTTTCTACCAGCATACTTCGTAGACTTACTCATGATGTTGACTGGAAAGAAGCCTTTGTAAGTATTTTTTTCTTGTTTATACAGGGTCTAACAAAATCAATAAACGAACGTTTAAGGGCGGTATCTATACATCATTCTGAATACAATGACAAAAAATGGGCTCCAGTTTTATAGTGATTTTTCAAAGTTATGTTTTCTAACAAACTAAATAAAATAAAATAATGCACATCATGAAACATGCTGTATCTTTACAAACACACACGCAGGCGTCGATAAAAAGATAGTGTACAGATACCCAACACAACGGCTATCTTTGTGTGCGTGTATACAGCTGTACGAGTTTGGAAAGGGTGTATTTTTTTGTAAAATTAATAAATTATGATAATGTTTTGTTGATTATCTCGGTAACGAGCCTGTAGTTTTGGACCAAATTTGGTGAGCATGCTCAGTGTGATGTATAGATGCTCCCCTTAAACGTTCGCTTATTGATATTGTTAGACCCTATATAATTACTCAAAATACAGAATATTCCGAGTATAATAAACTAGCTGACCCGGCGGACTTTGAACCGCTTTGACAGTTTCTATGACAACATAATTTTTAACAAAAAAAAAGCGACTTCTAAAAACAGAAAACTTAAACAATTAAAAACAGCAATAAAAAAACATATTAAAAATTGGTTGTATGTCGTTGATGTAGATATATTTGCAAAATTATATATATTTTTTACAGTTGTTGTTTTCTTATTTAAAAATCTTTCTAGCGACATATACATATACTCGAAATTATTTTTGTTAACAATAAAGAAAGGTTTAAAATTATTGAAACGACCCTTTCGATATTGTCTCGGGTCTGGGTGGTTGTGGTACCGTCGTTATTTCTAATTTCCATAAAAACGAGTGTAATACCTTGGGATCAGAACAATGTATGTGATTTTGTCTAGTATATATGTATGTATTTGATGGTCATACCTACATATAATATTTTCTCAACAGCATGGTGAAAATACAGAAAAAAATCAACTACGGTCTACAAGTCCTGCAGTACTACACGACAAAGGAGTGGTACTTCAAGAACGACAACTTATTGGCTCTCAAGAAGGAGATCTCGGTGGAGGATGACGAGATCTTCTACACCGATTCTAAGGTACATCCCTTCTATAGGGTCTAACAATATCAATAAGCGAACGTTTAAGGGGAGCATCTATCATAATCATGCTCACCAAATTTGGTTCAAAACTACAGGCTCGTTACCGAGATAATCAACAAAACATTATCATAATTTACCAAAAAATACATCCTTTCCAAACCCGTACAGCGGTAAGTACTACACGCACACAAAGATAGCCGTTGTGTCGTGTATCCGTACACTATCTTTTTATCGACGCCTGCGTGCGTGTTAGTAAAGATACAGCATGTTTCATGGTGTGCATTTTTTTAATTGATTTAGTTTGTTAAAAAACTTAACTTTGAAAAATCCCTATAAAACTGGAGCCCATTTTTTGTCATGTATTCAGAATGATGTATAGATACCGCCCTTAAACGTTCGCTTATTGATTTTGTTAAACCCTGATACAACGTGTAACAGAAAGGTGTGGTAAAAATGAAATGCTCCAAAGTGTATCCAATCTAGATCGTGTATGCAGAGTTACTTTAAAAAAAAGACAATTTAAAAAAATCATGATCAGATGTTAATGACGGTAGTTGTTGACATTGAATGGGCGCCTTTGGCTTTCAAAGTAAAAAGTAAATAATGTTGAATAATTTCGGCGGGCTGGTTAGAACCACGATAGCTCAATTGGGAGAGCACCTGACCCGGTATGTCTGTATCCTGCTCGTGGAAACTTTTTCAAGATTTGTGTTATTGTGATTTGTTTGCAACAAAAGGTGCGTTAAAAATTATATAAACAAAAACATTTCATAATTTTTAACTTTAATTTGTTATGCGATTTTTAATTAAATATTTTTATTGTGACGTGACATTAAAATAAACAAGTCACAGCCCTAGTGGTTTAGTAACCTCTGTGTACTTACATTTATGGCCTGACGCGCATGGCTTCGCTAATAATAATTAATATTTAGTTTACAATTTCATGACAAATTAAAGTTAATAAGTACGCCTCAGTAACAACACATACAAGATCTTGAACCGATACTGTCTGAATCTTTTCATTTTTCCCAAACCTTTTTGTTACATGTTGAATAATGCTTTTAAATTAACAATTTGATCACGTTGAGAAAAACCAGACTTCGTATGACACAGCAGCGTTGCCTAATGATGAACAATAGTAGATTGTACAACAAGAGCATAAAACGAGCTATTTAAATGGGTTTTATACTCGAGTTTTACACTCTGCTTTTCACTTCGATTGCAAGGAAATAAAAGAAACCACATCACAACAAAAGCTAGTTTCTAGTTTTCTTTGACGAATAATTAGCTTCCCGCCACACGATTTTTCTTATTTTTTTTTAAATTTTGAACTATGTGACGTTCGACTGTGGTTTGAGCCGTAATGCCAAGTTATCATAAATATTTGCGTTATATTTTTTTTTACGTAAATGCACGCCCGTATTAATCGTAAATTTGTATTTAGTTAGTAATACATAATTATGTAGTAATTAAATTAAGATATAACCTAAATCTCATAAAAATATATCAATTAAACGAAGGTGTATTTAATTGTGTATGTGGCTGTAAAGCCTAATTGGCTTAGTCCTAAAAGAAGAAATCAATTTATGCACAAGAGCATAAAAACTTATTTTATGCAGCCTTTTTTCGACATAAAGAACAACTTTACGAGCATGAGAAGTGAAAATGTTTTTTCTCCATACTTAGGAGTCATTTCTATCGTGTACCTACCAGATCGTGTATGCAGAGTTACTTACTAAGACACAATTTTTAACTTTAATTTCATGACAAATTAAAGTTAATAAGTATGCCCCAGTAACAACACATACAAGATCTAGATCCGATACAGTCTTAATCTTTTCATTTTTGCCACACACTTTTTTTTTTTACCTATCTTATTTTTAAAACATAATTCATTGTTTTAACAGATGATAGATTGGGATCAATACATACGGATCTACATCAAGGGTGCCAGGGAGTACTGTTTAAAGGAGGATCCTTCAACACTGCCACAAGCAAGGAAACTGCATAAGCAGTAAGTAATCTTTCTCCTAAAAATTAAAAATCATTAATTATATTTATACATACTAATATTATAAAGAGGAAAGCTTTGTATTTTTGTTTGTAACGAATAAACTCAAAAACTACTAGACCGATTTAAAAAAATCTTTCACCATTAGAATGCTACATTAGCGCTGAGTAACAGGCTAGGGCTAGTCGGGGTAATAAATAATAAGACACCTGAAATTTCGGGTAAAAATAAGACAGACCAAAATAATAGAAAAATAGCTTGTATTGTTGATCTTATTTCAGTTAAAAATAAACAAATAAGGCTCATTTGTAACTGAAATAAGATCAATATCACAAGCTATATTTCTATTATTTTGGTCTGTCTTATCTTTACCCGAAATTTCAGGTGTCTTATTATTACCCCGACTAACCCTATATTTATTACAAGAAAAAACCGTTAAGTGTTCGTGAGTGTGCATAAGTGTCGGCAAATGAAACAAAACAGTGCAACGTCACTTTTCAAATTCTCTCAAGAAGCTCGCGTGAGGACTTAGTAAAGCCCCACATCTTTACTGAGATACTCGAGGGGTTGGGGGGTATATCATTTCTCACTTCCCATTTCTAATATCATTCATCATCATTTATGGAAATATTGTTTATTTATGTATTACTTGTACGAAAAATTACTTTGACACTGGCTAAATGTGCTAATCACACGAAGCCATCAACTAAAAGAAAAAAAAATAGAAATACGATTTGTTGGTTTTGTTGTCATAGAAACTTTCAAAGCGGTACGAAGTCCGCCGGGGCAGCTAAATTTTATATTTTTATGGGAAAGCACAGTGCTTTGATCTCACCTGATGTTAAGTGATGATAAGGCCAATGATAGTAGCGCATTTCACCCGGGATCCTCAACTAGTGAGGCACTGGCTATCTTATCTCTAGCTGCCGAAACACAACAATGCTACACACATTGATGTTATGGCGACATATCGATACCAGAAATATCAATTATCACTATCACTTGAACCGGTTCCGACGGAAGATCAGCGCTAACCTCAAGGCTAGCATCTTGCTGAGTCGGAACCGTTTTGGGACTCCTATGTTTTTTTTTCCACTTTTATCTTTATGTTTAAACTGGTCTGTCCTAAATAAATTTATTTTCATTTCATTTTCATTTCATTTAAATCAATTAGCGTAAGGGACATTTTGGCCAAAATGAGGATTCAGAATTTTCCGCTCTATCGATTGGTATAGTATGAAGAGTTAGGCGACTAGTGTCTATATTGAAAAATGACGAGGTATAAAAATGTCGACATCTTACTTAATGTCGAAAAATAACAATGACTAAAATTATTTTTGTCGATGTATAAAAATGTCGACATATAACAATGACCATCTGATTTATGTCGAAGTATAAAAATGTCGATTTGATTATTATTCACTTACATTAAATTTCACCACTAAAATTATCCTTTACAGTAAATTAACGTATATTTTTCGGAAGCTTATCTAGCCGCTTACATTATTTTTCATCATTTATGTTTTATTTACACCTTAAATTTCAGTAACGTAAGAAGCATGTTAACATTTATTTTTAATGTAAAGGACATGCTATCTTTGAAAGTACCGGCAAACCAGACCGATTTAAGCATCTAAATTTTCTTAGTAGATTAGTCTTAAGAGCGTTTACGCCGCACACTAGCGCCACTAATGAAAAAAAAACATATAGAAAATCAAAATCAAATTATGCTCAACAAACTATCTGAATGAAGTAATTTAGCATTTTTACGTCACCTATTGAACACCTGACATGTTATGGTTTAGTTAAATATGGCGTTATAGTTAAAAGTGGCCGTAACGTCTTATTTAACTAAACCATAACATGTGAGGTCTTCATTAGGTGCTGTAAAAATGCTAAATTACTTCATTCAAATAGTTTGTTGAGCATAATTTGATTTTCTTTCTCTTATTACTAGATATGTTTTTTTTTCATTATTGATCTTTATAACGATCGAACGCTGTAAATGGGTTAAGACTAATCTACTAAGAAAATTTAGATGCTTAAATCGGTCTGGTTTGCCTGTAAAATGCAAATCTATGTTTTAAAAGAGGTTACTTTGATATTTTTTTCTCTGTTATAAAAGTTGACAAATCGTGTTTCTGCAACTACCAAAATGAAGTCTATCATATGTTTTGTAATTGTTTGGTAAATCAAGGTCCCTGCAACGTAAATTTCCAATGCGTCGCTTTAAGTCAATACCCGTCGATTGTAGCGATGCAATGACTTGACTTCAATGATGGACGCCTTTACGCAGCAGTGGGACAGTAATAGGCTAATTTCTTTAACTATTGTTTATGACGAGCTCAACGACGCAGTGGTTAATGCGCCAGGTCTGCAAGTGCTTAGGTTAAAAAACTTTGGCAGAGGGGCACTGCCGGTCATCGGATAGGTGATATCTCGAGCTTCTCCGTGCTTCGGAAGGCACGTAAAGCCATTGGTCCCGTTAGAAGTCGTTAAACACCTTCCGCACTGGACCCGCGTGGTATTACGGCCCGTTCTCCCTGTGCGGTCTCCATCCATAGGGAAGGCTCGTGCATAAAATAATCTGGTAATTATTAATTATGATATTTTTTTTTTCAGATTGTATTATTTGGACAGAACATGCCAGCTTGTATTGTACGCTTTCCTTGTGTATGTCATTTATTATTATGTCAATAAGTTTATTTAAAATTTTAAATGAGAAATGTAATTGTATTTTAATGTTTTACGCCAATATAAAGCATCTCATTATTATTTATCGATACGATAATTATGCATTAATTAGTTATTTTATTTGGATACCTAATATATATTTTGTTTAAATGGGTAAATTTTATTCAGAGTTTATTTTGTTTATACAAGATGTTCGGTAATATACAATGTTATTTTTAGTTTATACGAAACCTGAAAACTGTTTGTTCAGAATCAGTAATAGAATCGATTTCAATATTTTTTATATACCATGTTTCATTTTGATTAAATAATATTACAAAATCTCAAATAAATTATTCTCTACTAAAAACACACAACGGGGCAGCACAAAAAGCTTGTAACTTCGTGAGTTTTCAAGATATTATATTAATTTTTTTTGAAAAAATTTGAGCCGTGTTTCGGTTTTCGTATAAACTAAAAATAAGGTTGTATGTACAATCTCGAAACACCTTGATAATTTATGTTCAAACCTGACTGTGATGTTTTGACTTCTGTTTTTGTTGGACCGTAAGACCTCGAACAATGTATCAGCTGGATCTATGGTTGTCAGTGTTGTCACTTTTTACACAATTTTACCTTGCAACAAACTACCTAACATCTCGATGTTAGGTAGTTTGTTGCAAAGTAAAATTGAAAATGGAAATGGCCGAAGCCATAAGGTGCTTTTCAGGCATGTTCATAATTTTCCGGGGTTCTACGCTCGGGACTCATCTGCCATATTCGGGATAAAACAGATTTTGCAAACACCCTGTATATCATCATATTTTTTTACTTTTACGATCTAGTCTTATGCCTTAGTCTATTTATAGTCCTTTTTATGCATTTTTTTTGTAAAATGGCATGATTGAGATTTTTTTAATATTGTGAGTTTAATATTTTTTTATCGTATTTTCTATTTTGTGTATTACCAATTTTATGAATATGTGATGAAATCTGTATTTTATTCTATATAATAAACATATCTAATAATGTACTATGAAATGTTTTATTTCTATATAACTTAATTTAATACTTCAGATTTTTGTTTGTCATAAATTATTAATGAAAAAATTAAATAAATTAAAAAAAACGACTAGTCTTGATCTACTGAGATGCGAAATGCTGTCGCCCAGATTGCGACAGATCGTGGCTTCGATTCCCGCCTGTGGTAAGTCAATATTTTCAATTGCTATTTTCAGTTTAGATTTCAGTAAAGCTGCGAACCACTTAACGAAAGTTTACGAAAGTTTGTGTGTATGTATGTGTGTATATTTGTTGCTTCTTCACGCTGCATCGGATGGATGGATTTGGATGAAATTCGGCATACAGATAGTTTATAACTTGGTTTAAAACATAGGATACTTTTTATCCCGATATTCCCACGGGAACGGGAACTACGCGGCCGGACTTATATGGATGAAATAAAGCTAAAATACAACATTAAAAAAAAAAACATTAAAAAAAGCATTTATACCTAAAATTTATGCAACCGGAAATTTTGCATAACGTATGCTGTTAAGCATAATCTAAGTTGTATAATCGTTTTTTATCTCCTCCATTATAATCGTAATACAACTTTATATGTCTTGTTTTACTTTTGTAATTATGACTGAGCAGAACTCGATGGCGCAGTGGTTAACGAGTTCGGTCTGCGAGTGCTGTGGTTAAGCAACTTTCGCATAGGCCGGTCATCGGATAGGTGACCAAAAAATAATCATCTCGAGCTCCTCCGTGCTTCGGAAGGCACGTAAAGCCGTTGGTCCCGGCTGCTTAAGCAGTCGGTAACAACCACCAATCCGTAATGGACCCGCGTGGTGGTTTATGGCCCGACCTCGCTAGCCATCCAAAGGGATGGCTCGTGCTTCAGCAGTGGGGACATAAAAATTACCCGAAAAAAAAATAGGTAGATTGGCTTTGATTCACAGGTATTTCTTTTGTAATAATAAGTTGTCATATTGTTTGGTTGATGTACGAACAAAAAAAACCGACTCCAAAAAATTAGACTGATATAATTGCACTAAAAATTAAAAAATAATTGCGTAGATTAGTTTGTTCAAAGTCAAAGTCAAAGTCAAATATTCTTTATTCAAATAAACTTTAGAAAAGTGCTTTTGATTCGTCCATAATTTTTTTACCTACTACCCATTCAGGACGTCTATTTTTTAGCTGTGGAGAAGAATGGGCGCAAGAAACTCCACAGCTTTAATTCAATATGTAACGACATTTACAAAATTATATGTTCAAATTACTTGCAATTAATCTTTATTATACTCAATCTCATATTCTTAAAAACTATGCGACTGCCATATACTTAACTTCACATCTAACAGAACACATATTATGACAAACAAGCAAATACCAAATATTTACTTGCAATCCACGTATAGAAACAAATTAAAAATATATTTTTAGATTGCTTATACAACGTGTAACAGAAAGGTGTGGTCAAAATGAAAAGATCCAAAGTGTATCCGATCTAGATCTTGTATGCAGAGTTACTAAGGCATAACTATTAACTTTAATTGGTTATGCTATTTTAAATTAAATATATTTTTTTTTAATTCAATTTCTTGAAAGATGGCTCTCGTCTCGCTACGATTTAGCCAAGTTTTAGGGCAGGTCAGTTTTTTTATTGTCTGCTGCGCATGCGACATAGAGAAATATAAGTTTTCTAGTACCTATAAACAATTTTCTTTATTATTTATACAGCCGCTGGGGCCTAGTTGGCCACACTAAATGTAATTTACCTAAGTACCTATTCTTATACTTTTTTATTATTTTATTTTTATTTTTTTAATGTCATGTACAATCTGTTTGTGGTCAATAAAATGTTATTCTATTCTATTTTTTATTATGAATTTGTGACGTCACATCAAAAAAACAAGTCACAGGCAAACCTAGTGGTTTAGTAATTTCTGTGTACCTACATTTATGACCACTGCTGCTTGCGTATGCGCGCGTGACGCGCTTCACTTCACAAATATAAATATTTCATTAACCATTGCATGACAAATTAAAGTTAATTATTATGACTTAATAACAACACATACAAGTTCTAGATGGGATACACTTTGGATCTTTTCAATTTGACCACACCTTTTTGTTATACACAATTAAATAGGTACAATTATTAAAAAAACACAAAGTTTGTGTTTTTGTAATTTGTTCGCAACAAAATTTGCGTTAAAAATAATATAAACATTTATAGGTACAATTATTGTTATTTTTGGAGCCGGTGCCAGCCAAGGTAATTGTAAAATGGTAAAATGAGAATGGGGAGGTAAAATGGGACCACACGGGAAACACCAGCTTTCAAATAAAGAAGGAATCATCAAAATCGGTTCACCCAGTCGAAAGTTCTGAGGTAACAAACATAAAAATAAAAAATAAAAAATACAGTCGAATTGATAACCTTCTCCTTTTTTTTGAAGTCGGTTAAAAATATACTTTATTTGCATCAGCACTGCACAAAAGGTCACAATATATTCTGAATATGTAAACGCATTGCATTTCTTATGTTAATAATGTACAAAATAATAAATAACACTTTTACTTTTTCATGTAATACGACATGGGACGCTTCGATTGCTATTCAGTAATCGATCATGCTAACGAAAACGAGAATTGTAACGAAAATGATAACTCTTCTCGTAGGTATGTCGCCAGGAGGCGCTCCTTCAATGCCTCGATCCGATCCGAACTCTTCGGAGACTCTGGAAGGGCACGGGGACGCGCACTTTTAAGTGTGCGATGCCGTACCCCTCTAGAAATCCTCCGAAGGTGATTCGCTTCAACACGGCTTGAGGTACCCTTTACGTACCTCGCCGCCCCTAAAACAAGCCCGGTGAAGCTGAAAATGCCCCTCGGCAATCAGCAGTCTCTCTCCAAAAAAAAATCCTTCAATGCCAGTTATTCCACTTATTTCTACCAAAATATTTCCCCCAAGGGAAATAGATTTCCATTCATTTCTATTACTCTAATAAAACATGCTTTAGAATGTCGATGTAGTAATTGTAATAACACAAACAAAAGTCTTTTTATAAATAAATATTTATTATTAGTAATAATATATACACCGTGTAACAGAAAGGTGTGGTCAAAATGAAAAGATATAAAGTGTATCCGATCCAGATCTAGTATGTGTTGTTATCAGTAACAAAATCAGTTTAAAATTGCATGACAATTAAAGTTAATCATTATGTCTCAGTACATAATGATTAACTTTAATTGTCATGCAATTTTAAATTAAATAATTAATAGGTCCTTACCAATGAAATTGCATAGGTGTATTACTTCTAAAAGTCAATACCGGTTGTTAATTATTTGTTCCGTTTGCGGTGGAGACATTGGGTCCATGGGGGCCGGAGGCAAAGCATCTAGTTTAAGAGTTAAGTGCTCGCCTTATCGAGGCCTCCGGTGACAAGAAGGCTGGCAGCTACCTCTGCCAGCGTATTAGTTTGGCAATCCAAAGGGGCAATGTTGCCAGCATTCTTGGGACCGTTCCCATGAGCCCACAGTTGGAGGACATCTTTTATTTATAGGTCTTTACTTTTTAATTTTCTAATTATTTTTCTGTTTTTTTTTTTTTTCAGGTTGTTAATATTATTATACACCTTTAATTAGGACTACGTTACTTAGGCTTCAGTAATAACAATGATTATTCATTGTGTCTTTATCGCCCAATTTTTATTTTTAAATTGACTTATTTTTTTGTTGACGGAATTGACCTTTTGTTTCATTGTAGCTTTGAAGGGTCTAGATTTTTTTTCTTTTTAATGTCTGCTATATTTGGCTAGTGAAACAAACACACTACCTACTCTACAATTTATAGTGTTAACATAAATAGATGCTAAGAAAGTTAAAAAAAGTTAGTATGAAAAATATAATTTAAAAAAAATCTTCATACAAAACGGCAATTTTATAGGTAAGGACCTAAATTTTTAGGGAAGTTATGCACATCAGGCGCGCATAAGCATATTGATGTTACGTCACAATAGAACTGTTTAATTAAAAATTGCATAACAAGTTAAAGTTAATTCCCCGTATCTACTCTCTAAACTTTATTTGAAAATTCCTAACAGAACTGCAAGGCGGCATGTGTACTTAAATATCCCTCAATGCACTACCAACTACAGGCAGAACTCCTTTTTTATAAGATCAGCTAGAAAAAAATAAATAAATTGGTTGTCTTCCCTGAACTGGATTTGTTTAATTCGAAGCCAGATAAATTTAAAGGTACGATGGCTAAATCCTGGTTCAATGGTTCTCTTACTGTTTAGTTTAATATATTTATAAATATTTTTTAATCATATTTGTTCACTGTTGTCCATTTGTTTGTGCCAATGAATTGGAATTGTTTTTTTAGTTATATATATGCGGAAACATGTAAATAGTGCATAGTGGCAATTTAGTATTTGTTAATAGTTAATCATCACTGTATGTTTTCCAAATAAAGCAAAATAAAATAAAATAAATAATATTAATAATTATGCCTTAGTAACTCTGCATACAAGATCTAGATCGGATTTCACCTTTCTGTTACACGTTGTATTTTTAAACTAACAAAAATGTATTCCTTTCATAACTTAAAAACTACAAGGGAAACTGAGTAGTTACTGATTGTAGTATTAATGAAATTAAAAACTTATTATTAATTCTGCTCACACACTAAATACTTAGGATGTTCTGACAATGTAGTTAGAAATGAATGGAAATCTATTTCCCCTGGGGGAAATACTTTGGTAGAAATAGGTAGAATAACCGTTCAATGCCATACTAATAGGGTATTTGACTACAATGAAAATATTGATCAAACTGTTGTTAACTTAATAGTAAACATGTTTTTAAACTAATTTAGCCAGCACAAAATTTTAAAATAAGTATGTTTTTTTATAAAAAATCATTAATAACATGATAAAATTTTTATGATTGACCACGTGATCAAAAACGCACGGGATGACGCTGAATCTGGAGTGACGTCACCAGCTTGTTTACAGTAAATGTCAATCAAAGTTTTGTACGTTTAATTTGACAGTTAAAAGTTTGCTTACAAGCAGGTGACGTCACGACATCACGTGACCTGCTTTCTGAGTTTTGGCGGCTATTTTATTAATTTTAATTTGAATGGCGATTTTCATCAAAAAATAAAAAAAATCATGACGAATTAATCAAATTGCAAATATATTACGCTACAATGAACCATTAGACATATTTTTCTAAAACCTGTCAAATACCCCATTCTCGTTTTCGTTAACGTGATCAAAATGTCTAATGTCAAACTCAAACTAGGCACCCTGCTGGAGGCACTACTTCTATGCCATACATATATACCGCAGTGTCTCAAGACGAAAGTCTTTGACCAGTGTGTGTTACAAGTGATGACATACGGGACTGAGACGTGGTCGCTCACTATGGGCCTCATAAAAAGGCTCAAGGTCACTCAAAGAGCAATGGAGAGGGCTATGCTCGGGGTTTCTCTGCGTGATCGAACCAGAAATGAGGAGATCCGCAGAAGAACAAAGGTAACCGACATAGCCCGAAGAGTTGCTAAGCTCAAGTGGCAGTGGGCAGGGCACATTGCTCGCAGGACTGATGGCCGTTGGGGCGGGATAGTCCTGGAGTGGCGACCGTGTACCGGAAAGCGCAGCGTGGGCAGGCCTCCAACCAGGGGGACCGACGATCCGCTGAAGGTCGCGGGAAGCCGCTGGATGCGAGCAGCACAAAAGCGGTCGTTGTGGAGATCCTTGGGGGAGGCCTTTGTCCAGCAGTGGACGTCTTTTGGCTGCGATGATGATGATGATGATGATGATACAAATACTCGTATATAAAACACGCACTGGGCACTCGGGACGAACAAAGAATCATAATTTTTATAACATAGATAAAAATATGGAACATTGGGACAAATTTTTGTCGGACTGTTTATCACATATTTCTTAAATTGATAATAATGAATTCAGTTGCCCAACGTCGGAGGGCAGATAAACACGTTAATACCATAATTTATATTTTTTTATGTTTTTTTTCTTCAACAATAGGTATTTCTATTGTTGAAGAAAAAAAACATTCAGTCGAATTGAGAACTTCCTCCTTTTTTTGACGTCGTTTAATAAAGTATAATGTATGTATGTTATATACATCCAATAGTAGCCAGTAGGAGTGCAGTGAATCTACTTTCTTACCCCCTTACAAAATAACAAAGAATAAATTCCGAATTCTGTGTTTTGTCTCTTTTACTCTAATTTGAAATGGCGTTTAGATGACAGGAACAAAACACAGAATAACTATTCGGACCTTATTCTTTGTTTATTTGTAAGGGGGTTAATGTTTATCGGCAAACTTCGTGTTTCGGCTGCCGTCGGATTTCTATCAGTTATATAGTAAGTATATAGAGTTGCTACTACTCCTTCTACTTATTTATTTATTAATCATTTGGAAAACCAACAGCTAACAAACATAAAAACTTAAAAATAGCAACAAAAAGCCAATTACAGGTCCTCACATATAGCAACAAATTTAAGTATCGTTATAATAAACACTAGCTGTGCTCGCGACTTCGTCCGCGTGGAATAGTGACTTTCGGCAGCATTTTTAATTTTTTTAGGCACTTTTCCCGTTTTTGCAACATTTTTCACTGATGCTCCGCTCCTATTGGTCGCAGCGTGATGTTATATAGCCTAAAGCCTTTCTCGATAAATGGACTATCCAACACAAAAAGAATTATTCAATTCGAACCAGTAGTTCCTGAGATTAGCGCGTTCAAACAAACAAACAAACAAACTCTTCAGCTTTATATATTAGTATAGATTACAAGCATAGCACACAAACAATAAAAACAAGACAACACAACAACAGCACAGCACTTTAACCATTAAAAAACAACTGGCTCATAAGACGCCTCGCAGACAAACAATTTGTGATAAAGGACATTGACATCTACTAGGAGATACTGCATTGAAATTGTTTGCCGCACGCAATATAATGAACCAGCTCGAAGCAGTCCACAGAACCTGAAGCAGTTATGCAGGCCGCCATAGTGTGAGCGTTCGGCATAGCGTGGTAGCGCTGTGATGAACGCTTTCACTTCTTGGGCTTCACTGGCTGCTTTTCATCAGGCAGGGTGAAGTCATTATGGCGTGTCACAATAAAAAAAAAAAAAAAAAAGCAACTTTCAACAAAAATACCAGGTCTGAGATATCCCGTCGATTCTCTAATGGAAGTAAGTAGGTGGTGTTGGTGACTTCTGCATAAGTCCAAGAAAGTCCATTTATTATAAATTTATTTTAGAACGACGGGAAACACTTTAGTGTCATGCGTAATTGATTAACGATTTAAAGTTTTCAGCTCTATATAGTTCACAAAAGAAATCGAAAACAAAAGAACAATGAAGTACGTTGTTCTGAATCCAAATTATTATGTATGATTAATTAATTATGGAATTTAATATTCGGTTTTTTTTTGAGGCGGCATTTTCAGCTTCACCGGGCTTTTTTTGGGGGCAGCGAGAAACTTAAAACTTAATCCTCAAGCCGTGTGACCCGAATCACCTTCGGAGGTTTTTTAGAGGGAACGGCATCACGCACTAGTGCGTGTCCCCGTGCCCTACTAGATCCTCCAAAGGGTTCGGATAAAATAGTGTGCATGTTTAGTGGAGGTATTCCACGAAGCACACCCAAACGAACCACACCCAGACGAACCACACCCAGACGAACCACACTCAGACAAAGCACACCCAGACGAAGCACACCTAAAGTACTCCACGAAGCACACACCCCATGTTTAGTGTATTCTGTAAATGTGTAGTGGCATTACAAGGATCGGGCGGGGTAATATTCGGTTGCATTCGAAAATGAATAACTAATATAGGCCGATGATGATGATGATGATGATGATTCGAAAATGCGATGATTACCGAGAGACATTAAGAATTAACTGGCAAATGGAACCCTCTTTATACGGATGTGATCACCCCCGATCCGATCCGAACCCCTCGAAGAATCTAGTAGGGCACGGGGACACGCACTAGTGCGCGATGCCGTTCCCTCTAGAAAACCTCCGGAGGAAATTCGTTTCACACGGATTGAGGAACCCTTTAAGTTTCTCGCCTCCCCCAAAAAAATGCCGTTTGAGGCAATCAGCAAACTCAGTAGTGCGTGCTCAGTGCCTGAATACTGAATATCTTTACAGCGTTACCTGACATTCAGGAATCAAGGAGTGGGCCAACCAGATGGCGCCTTTTGAGAGCCCAGCTATAATCTCTTCTGAGGCCCAGTCCGTAGTGGCGGTTGTTAAGACGACGCATTGGTAATTTACGTGGCGGGGATCTTGATTTTTCTCAACAATTACAAAACATATGAAAGTGATATTTGATGACAGACAGACAACCAGTCGGATGGAAATATTATTTGGTCAAAATGTAACATGGTATAAAAAATATTGAAATCGATTCTCTGAATAAACCTAAGGAACAAACAGTTTTCAGGTTTCGTATAAACTGAAAATAACATTGTATAGTTTAATAAAAAATTAATGTCAGTCTGTCATTTATAAATATTCATATTTCTTCTTTCATCTTTTGCTCGAGCCGCGAATATCGATCGCCAGTCACTCGCTCCTCAAAATTACTACAAAGGACTACTACAGTAGGTAACCTTCACACAAATGCGCTTTCGTCGCGATTCTCTTTTTTTTATATAGATTATATACTCGTAGTTCAGGAATCGAGTCTCGAACTTTTCCCGAAATTCAGTTTCCAATGTTTCTTTTTCATTCTTCGTCATAAATCGAAAACTAAACATCATAAAAATAACCAAAAATCTCCCATCATACAAAATATTAAATCCCAGCCCCAACACCATACTGCCAGACCAAAAGATACTGTAAGCTCTTTCTGCGTAAAACGGAACGCACCTGATTAAATGAGGGTATACAAGCTACCAACTAGTTATGAGACGACCAACACCTCAGTCTCCCTGTGACCCCGGACCCTGCGAAGGGTTCGAAACGTCAGGATAAACATCAAATAAGTAATGTGTAAAATAAACACGAGTAGATCCGTAAAAGTTGTTTCATTTCAATGTGTAGTGTTCGCGTAAATTTTAGAAAACAATAATTAAAAATCGGTTTAAGCTTGTGCAAATGAAGCCCTTTCATACCCCACATGACACGGTTATCTTACTTCAAAATTTGGACCCCAGTTTCTTGCATAAAACTCTGTTTTATGTCATTTTATTTATTTATTTTTTTTTTTGTCTTCTTTACTCTGTTTTTTTGTGATTTAATCAAATTTGTATAGTTTTCAGACTTTTCCCTGTACTTGTAGTATATGACGATATTACTTGCCAAACTTCATAGTTCTAGGTCAACGGCAAGTACCCTATGACTTTTGATTCTCTTGAGAGTGTCGAAATGTACGTTTAAAAGATAAAGTATACTGGATATAAATGAGTATTTTACGTAGCGTATTCAAGAAAATAATAGAGGAATTATCTCAGATAAAATAGGGTAGGTACTTACATTTTTAAATGATAAAGTAAACATTTTTAAAATCACAGTCTTTAGATAAATTATTTTCTTAAAAACTATTTTTATTTCGAATGCGTTTTCTTCCAACTGTATAGAATTCGATCTAAACAATAGATCTTATATGCATATTGATGGTGGGCCCAGTTGCCGGAATAAAAATATTAAAATAACTCGATCCGGCAAGTGGCCCCGCGGGCCCAGATGTGAGCGGGCCCACTCGCCGGAATACTCTGAAGCTTCCTTTTGACTCATAAGGACCACTTCCTAAAAGGTCCACTTCCTAAAACGTCCACTTTCCATAACGTCCACTTCCCATAACGTCCACTTTCCATAAAGTCTACTTCCCAAAACGTCCACTTTCCATAAAGTCCACTTCCCAAACTTACCTTCTGCTTTCTCCTTATTATTTGCGCGAATATTGGTCGTAATATTGCACGTCATTGAGTGTGCGTCGACCCTTACCCCTGCGATGCATTTCAATGATGCGGGTTGCGTGATTGCGTTGCGAGCGTATTACTCGCTTCAGTTACGTGTTAAGTTGCGGTTGTGCGACTGAAAAATATCCCCGGCGCCGCTGTTACGTGCTTTGAGATTCTGGTATGTTTTATTTTAGTTAATTTTATTTTTTTACTAATATGAAGAGTTGGATGGCACAGTGGTTTGGCACAACGCGATCTGCAATTGCTGATTGACAGTCATATATGGGTGTCCGAAAATAATAGGTTGGGAAAAATGTTACTTCGCATTTTTTAAGAAAATTCAAAACATTTAAAAAATATAGTTTCATCATCATCATGATCATCATCAGCCTACACACGTCCACTGCTGGACATAGGCCTCTCCAAGTGCACGCCACTGAGCACGATCCGCGGCTACGCAGCTCTTGCCAGTAAAATATAGTTTATTTACATTTAACTAAAGTATGTAGGTGCCATTTTGTTCGATAAATTTTGCCATCTTGTAGGTAGGGACATGATCCCATTGCTTTAGAAATTTTGGGGCTTCTGATCAAAATACCGCAACAAGTGGTTTTGGCAGTCCTCTCGTGATGTTAACCTGACACTGCCTAAAGAATTCTGAAGAGACCAAAACAGGTGGAAATCTGAAGGTGCAAAATCAGGACTATACGGCGGATGCATTAACACCTCCCAGCCAAACTCTCTTAATTTTTGCTGAGTGGCTAAAGATGTGTGAGGTCTAGCGTTATCATGATGAAAAACTACACCCCTTCTGTTGGTTAATTCCGGTCACTTTTTCTCAACTTCTTGCTTTAATCTCAGTTCTTCGCAGTAGAGCTTAGAATCGATCCTGCCTGGCGATAACAGCTCATAATGAAAAATGCCCTTCCAATCCCACCATACAGCATCACCTTTGCGAGTTAACCCGGGTTTTGCCACAGTCTGTGAAGCCTGACCGGCATTTGACCACAACCTTTTTTGCACGTTCTTGTCGTACGTGATCCACTTTTCATCACCAGTTATCAGCTTCTTCAAAAATGATTCGGTTTCATTACGTCGTAATAAAGAATCACAAATGAGTAGGTACACGGTTCATTAGGTTTCTTTCAGTGAGCTCGTGAGGTACCCAAATATCGAGCTTTTTTGTGTACCCAGTTTTTTTTCAAATGCACCAATACTGTTTTGTGGTCAATTCCCAGTTCTTCAGCTACGTCGTAACTACTGATATGCCGATCTTGCTTCACTTTTTCAAAAATGACATCTATTTTTTCCGTAATAAACGACCAGAATTTGAATTTGGAATTATCTTCTTTGAGATTTATAGTAGTTTATGCAACTGTCATATAATGAAGGGTATTAAAACACGAGTGTGAGTTTATGAAACGAGCGCAGCGGGTTTCATAATAGTAACGAGTGTTTTAATACCCGTGTTATATGCAGTTGTTCAATATTTGGATGGTACAATTTTGAAAGTTAATGTTAATTATTGATCCAGCAGCTGTAGCGGTCGCGGGGCAAGCAGTAGAAGCTCGTAGACGGAGTTGGAATATTTATAATTACTTCATTCGTCTTGTTTTCTATACTGTTCAAGATCGTATTTGAGACTTGAATTTTATTCATTAAAGACTCATCAATGTAGCTTTCAGCCACAGTAGAAGACTTCCACCCCCCGTGTCGTTTCAGTGCGGTCAAATCACCACCGCTATCTATGAGAAGGGTCGCCGAGGTGCGCCGGAAGCAATGCCCCGTGTACAACGCTGGGTTAGGCAGATTCAAAAAACTTGCGATAGTTTTTCCCAGAGCACCAAATTTATTAATACCAGTTCTTTGATCGACGCACTTCCCCGATCTATAGCTCAAGAAAAAGGCAGGGTTTCGACAGGGGGTGGGTCGAAGTTCCATGTATTTTTTACATACGGCATAGCAGTTGCCCGTCACAACGAAAGAACGATCTATTTTCGTTTTTGTTTTCGAAACTTTCACCATGATTGTACTGTCGTCTATGTTAGAGACTTCATCGAACTGGATGTTGTATAGCTCTTGACTTCGGCATGCCCCCATTATGCCGAAGATTAGTGCAACCTGTAACAATAAACGATATTATAAGCTTGAGGTACATAGCCAAGGCAAAAACTATGATTTATGAAGTAGTAAAGTGTAGGTACCTACTACCTAATTTATACACAAAGCGCTTAAACGGAGTGTCTAGATAACTTGCGTGTGTAGTACGTAAGTACTAGGTAGATTAAATAACAGAACTAAAATACACTTACCTTTTCAAAAAGATACAAAATATCTGGTAAATCTTTCAGGAACATCTTTATTTGACCTGATGTAAACGTCAAGGACTTTTTTTCCTTGTGTCCTTCTGAACTGCGTTTCAGGAACGCCATGACTTTTGAATACTTCGTGATATCAATATTGTTGTAGATACTCAGTGTGGACTTGAGCATAGAATATTTAGCCCACATAGAAGATGGCTTGAATTTGTCGGAGAGGTCTTTGAGATACACAAGAATGACATTTTCAGAAAATGATGTAGTTTTCTTTTCGATCTTCCATGCCAAAAAGTTATTATATTCTTTTTCATATAATTTTCTAGATTTTTCTGGCAAAAGATTGTGAGTTACTTTTGTTGCCAATTCTAGAATATCCGGAGGCGTACAAATATCATCGTCGCTGTCCATTTTTAACTTTTAATTTGTATTTTAAAAACAAAACACATTGCGAAACATTAAATTCACGCGTACGTGTATTGTCACAGTGAACTTGCCGCCATTAAAATCTAACCAATGAGAGCGCAGCTGCGCGCGCAGGGCCAATCAGGAGCGAGCGCGCGTTGTTCTTTTTTTATTTAATTGGCACAAGATCTTACCAAAGAGTTTTGTGTATGTAAGTTTAGTAGTTTCGACGAAGTTTTCACGTATAACCCAACTGTTTTCAAAAGCCAGCTTATATCAAAATTTTATACAACTTGTATGAGGATTTTGACATAAGGCTCGCCAGGTTAATTGGTCGCGTTTTATTGATGTTATAATGAGATTTTACGATATCGATGTGGATATTAAACCATCATGTGAAATTGCTTAAATTGAGTGTTTTGTTGTCTGCGCTATAACAGTAGTAATAATTATAAGTCAAGTATTGGAAACATAAGTAGAATGTTACAACATTAGTGTAGATAAAACTTTTAATGATACCAAAACCAGCCAGATAGAAATAGTATAGCTAAAGACATTTTATTACAAGTTCATACATACCTACTATAATGCGAAAAGACTTTTTCCCCAACCTAATATATAATCTTGAGCTCCTAAGGCACGTAAAGCCGTTGGTCCCGGCTGCACAAATCCGCAGCAAGCAGTGGGGATATAAAATTAGCTAGCGAGGGATTGAGAGTCCAGAGTACCAGGCTATCTTTGTCTCTACAACTCTTGCTCAAAAACACGATTGTGCAATTTTGACTTGATCGTAATTCTTTACGAAAACACCTCTAAAAATCATTAATGCTAAAATTACAATGAAATTACTTAATCAATATATAATAATCAATTTAATTTCAATTACACTAATACCCAGGCCAAGCACAATATAATTATCGTTAAAACCCGTAATTTCCAACTTACCATACCAGACTATAAAACTAAAACTTTCTTTTACCTCAAAGATATCTTACATACCTAATACCTACGAGCCTTGACATTCTTGACAGCCAATCCAATTTTCATTTTTTATTTTTAAAATGAGTACCTACCATTTCATACTGAAACCAGCTTTTCACTTAATTCATTATCTTTTAAAGTACGCAGTACGCTTCAAAACTTAAAACTTAAAGGTAATCTGTGGATACCGTTGTTTGTTACACAATTAGTAATAAGTTAGTTTATAAAACACTTTGTATACTTATATATATTGTATAACTGTTTGTTATCCCAAACAAAATAAAATAAAATAAATAAAAATATGTTTTCAAATCACTCAAATATATTGATAACATCAATCGTATATATATCTTGGAGGCCGCCAAATTTACTAAACAACATTTACATTATTTTAAAAAAGCCAAAGATATATATCCATGTAACACCAGATATTCAGATAGACTAGTATCAGATATTATTCCTAAGAGCACACGATTTAAAAAGAACTGCTACTGGATGTGTATAATTTTGTATAACAAAATACCTAAATTAATACAAGAATTACCTTTTAATAGGTTTAAAGTAGCACTGTATAGATGGTTAAGCGAAAAAGCATTTTATAGTATCACTGAATATTTAAATTACAATGAACCTTAGATTATTTATTCTGAACGTTATTATGTTACCTATTTATTCATTGTATTTAATTGTGTATCTTTAGTAGTATTTTTTTTCTTACATTCATAATTTTGTTAATGTTATTTATTCAATTTGACATTTGTGTGTGTAATCTTGACATTCATTACCTAATTTTATTGTATCCTGGAATTGAATTGAATTATTGGATTATTTTATTATTAATTTCTATGATTGTAGTGAATATTGACATAAATGACAACATAACTTTATAATATATTTGCATGCTATTGCTGATGGCTAAACGAGCTGAGCTTAATTCTAATTAAGATCTTCAGTGTACCTCGTTTAAAAGCAAATAAATGATTTCTGATTTCTGATTCTGATTCAATATTCGTAATTTTGTTGCTGCATATTTTGATAACTAAAGCCATAACAACAACAAATAACAAGACAACAACAAGTGAACAAATAACTAATTAAACTAAAAATAAAGTTGTCATCGGTTTCCGCACTAGAACGAGCCTTACTTTACGTGTAAGCACAGTGCCTTGATCTCACCTGAGTGCCAAGTGCGAGTTTTATTCGCTATTCGATCACGTTTACGAAAACGAGAATTTGTATGGGAAAATGTTAACTCTTCTCGTATGCCGCCAGGGGGCGCTGCTTCAATGCCATACTAAGTTTTCGTAAACGTAATCGAATGAATACGGATAGTAAACAAAACTCACACTAGGTACCCTGATGTTAAGAGCGTTTACGCCTCACACTAGCGCCGCCAATGAAAAAAAAAACATATTTAGTGATAAAACTGATGAAAAAACATGAAAAAACATGAAAAAACATATTTAGTGATAAACTATTTGAATGAAGTTATTTAGAAACATGTTTAGTAATTAGAGATAGAAAATCAAATTATGCTCAACAAACTATCTGAATGAAGTAATTTAGCATTTTTACGTCACCTAATGGCACCTTACGGCCACTTTTAACTATAACGTCTTATTTAACTAAACCATAACATGTCAGGTGTTCATTAGGTGACGTAAAAATGCTAAATTACTTCATTCAGATAGTTTGTTGAGTATAATTTGATTTTCTATTTCTAATTACTAAATATGTAATTTTTTTTCATTGGCGGCGCTAGTGTGCGGCGTAAACGCTCTTAAGTGATGATAAGGCCGGATGGTGGAAGCGCACTTTACCCGGAATCCTCAACTACTGAGGCACAGGCTATCTTATCTCTAGCTGCCGGAACACAACAATGCTACAAACATTGATGTTATGGCGACATATTTTTGATGCCGTTAGGAAGAAGGTGTTCGGTGCATATAGCTCGCTTAACCGCCTGCGTAACTTTCTGCCGATCAGTACTAAAATAACTTTAGCAGAATCACTAATGCTGTCTATTATTGATTACGGTGATGTTTGTTACACTGATTTGTCCGAAGAACTGCTTAATAGAATGGAGCGTCTGCAGAATGTTTGTATTAGATTTATCTTAAACCTCCGTAAATTTGATCACGTATCTCACTTCCGCGATAAACTTAACTGGCTCCCTATTCGCCGGCGCAGGGACTTACACGCTCTTAAGCTCCTTTATTCTATACTTTTCCTACCAACTTCTCCGCCTTATCTTAAAGACTGCTTTACCTTCCATTCCTCAACTTTACATTGTACCTTGCGTTCTTCTTCTAACCTTTCTTTAAACATCCCTCAACACTCCACCGACTTCTTCTCCTATTCCTTCACTGTCCATGCTGTCCGCTTGTGGAACTCACTTCCTGAGAGCATCAGGAAAACTCAAAATCTAAGGTCTTTCGGCGATCGAGTTAGAAGCTATTTTCTTTCTTCTGCTCCCATCTAGCTAACTATAAGTATATATTTCAGTCCTTATTTGTAATTTTCTTTTTTTCCTTAATCTGTAGATATTTATGTATTCTCAATTCTTTCTTTCTTTATATGCACCTACTCCTCTATTACTCCTTACTATTGTTTTACTCTTCACCCAAGGTTGCCTGGAAGAGATTGCTATTAAGCAATAAGGCCGCCTACTTGTACTGTCTTCTCTGTCTATTGTCCTGTTTTGTAACTGTTTATTTCATAGTGTGCAAATAAAGTGTTTATTATTATTATTATTATCTCTCTATTTATTTTTTTACATATTAATTTACATTTTTAAATATTTTCTAAAAAACAAAACAAACATTTAAAAATATAAAAAATAGGGGTCCACCGGCATCGGGATCAGGGTCCAAACTACCGGTGATTAGGGCTCCAGAGACAGGAACCTCCTCACAATGCGTGCCGTATCGAGGAGAACTGCCTTCTGAATCAGGCCCTTGATCCAGCCGCCTAACGAGAGCCTCATGAGATGTTGATCGAGGCTCTTGGCCATCAGGCCGTTCGCCGTAACAACAATCGGCACGATGACAGCCGAGTCCACATTCCACATGTCGACAACCTCATGTGCTAAGTCGAGATATTTGATTTGTTTCTCTTTCTCAGCTTTCACGAGGTTCTCGTCATGGGGAATGGTGATATCGACAATCATCGTGCGGCGCGCTAATCGATCTATCACCACAATGTCTGGCTTATTAGCTACAATAGTCCTGTCGGTGATGATAGATCGATCCCAGTACAACGTGACATGATCATTTTCGAGAACTGGGTCGGGCACATACTTGTAGTACGGTACCTCAGAATCCACAAGTTTGTATTTCAAAGCAAGTTGCTGGTGTATAATCCTGGCCACTTGATTATGCCTGTGCAAGTACTCACCGTTAGCCAGACGAGAACAGCCAGAAATAATATGTCTGATAGACTCACCCGGACGGTGACATGCCCGACATATGTCAACCGTCCCGTCCTTCATAATAAATTTCCGGTAGTTATTCGTTAGCATAACTTCGTCCATAATTGCACAGACAAAACCTTCAGTTTCCCCGAAGAGGTCACCGAAACGCAGCCAGGATACGGACGCTAAAAAGTCTACATCGGGTCCGTGGAGGGCCCGATAAAAGCGCCCGTGGAGCTCCTTGCCTTGCCATACCTCCCTGCGGTCATTGGCACTAAGTACTACGGGTTTGTGCCAGTTCTCTTTAGCCAAGGACAGCGGGGTGAGTCCCTTGTCCACTGATACCACATCTCGGTGCATACCCACATCGGCTTTTAGGAAATATTCCCTGAGACTGCACACCTCACGGTTGTGGATGGTATTAGCATTTAAAAAACCTCGACCCCCGCACTTCCGCGGGATGTACAGCCTTATTACCGACGATCGTGGGTGATGCATCCGATTTGCGGTCAGCAATGTACGGACTCGCCTATCCAGGGCATCCAGTTCTGTCTGAGTCCACTTGAGTATGCCAAAGGAGTACATCAGGACTGGCATGACCCAACCGTTGAAGGCGCGCACCTTATTGCCGCCTGATAAGGAGCGTATGAGCGCCTTTTTCAGGCGACCAAAGAAACGCTCCAGCAACGATTGCTTCATGTCAGCCACGCTTATTCCTAACCCCTCTGACATACCCAGGTATTTATATGTATCATTTGCGGAGAGTGATTTCAGGTGTATAGAATCTGAGAGTTGTAATCCCTCAGATTCTACAATCCCGCCTCGCTTTACATGCATGACTGCACATTTGTCTACACGAAATTCCATTCTGATGGAATTACTGAAAGTTTCAGTTACCTTCAGTAACTCCATCAGTCGCAATCTGTTGGGGGCAAACAGTTTCAGGTCATCCATATAAAGCAGGTGGGATATTACCTGACCTCCTCTTTGCAATGAATAGCCAAGTCCCGAATCCTCCAGCAATGTGCTGAGAGAGTTCAGGGCTAAACAAAACCATAGTGGACTCAAACTATCGCCCTGAAATATTCCCCGCTCAATCCTTATAGGATCGTCGTTTCCTTGAATTTGTCGACATCCGGGATAGCGAAGGACTGTCTTCCATTGCCCCATACACGACATCAGGAAGGTACGCAGAGTTGCATTTATTTTGTACAACTCCAGCACCCTCATGAGCCATGTATGTGGTACCGAGTCATAGGCCTTCTTATAATCTATCCAACATGTCGACAGATCCTTTCGGGAACGGCGAACCTGTTGGCTTATGGCCATGTCAATAAGGAGCAGCTCCTTCGTACCGCGGGATCCATTCCTACATCCATTCTGAGAGGTAGACATTATGGAGTTGTTGTCTATGTGGGTAGTAATTTTCGCTCTCAGAATGGATGTAAGAAGTTTATAGACCGTCGACAGACATGTGATCGGCCTATAATTCTTGGGTTCCGCGGGACTACCTGCCTTATGGAGCAGGTGGGTAACACCTGTTGTTAGAAACTGTGGTAGCGACCCAGACTCTAAAGATGACTGGAACTGGGATGCTAAGCGAGTATGTGAACTACGCAGCCATTTTAACCAAAAGTTGTGCAGTCCGTCCGGTCCCGGTGATTTCCAATTCGGTACCGTGCGGATTGCACTGCCTACGTCTGCGGAAGTGATTATTATTTCCTCCATTTTTGGTAGGTTTTCACACACTTGCTCGACATTACGCATCCAGTCAGCCTCAGTATGATAGACGGGCACCGACCAGATGCTTCGCCAGAATTATTATTATTATTATTTAGATAAGATGGTGGTAGCTAGCCAGGCGGACAAACAAGCCCTACCACCAACCAAACCGAGTACACAAACTTGTACCTCCCGCTGGGAATCGAACCCGGGACCTCTGGGTCTAAACCGGTGGTCTTAGCCACTAGACCACAGAGGCGGTTAAAACATGACTTGTGGCAAACCAACGTATATAGTGATAGAATTTTGTCAAAAACAGGTTTATTTATGATGAAAAGTGCTTGGTGGAAAGTAACTAAATGATTTTCTATGAATTAATGCTGAAATAATTGTTTTTATTTACTTTATCTTTTTAGTTTTAATTTTGAAACATCAGGATAAACATTTGAATTTCTTAAATAGCTATCAAATATACAATTGAAGGTATTACGATAGGTGTTAGAGTTGGACAATAAGGGGCAGTTCAGTAGTTAAATATGTTTATCCGCTAAGTAGATAACTAGTCATTAATAATTTAATTTAATAATTTAGTAATGTTAATGTTAGTTTGATTGTATAATAATGTTAATTTAATTGTATATTTACATGCCATATGTAACGGCAGAACATACAGCTCAACTGTTTCTCTAACACCCTATTAACTATGTTCTAGTAAATAAAGCCTATTTCTATTTCTATTTCATCTAGTTAACTATTACACAAGTTCCTAATTAAACTTAACTTCGGCTAGAATAAATTAACAAACGTGACAGCAAAGGGAGCCCCGAGTATCATGAATAAACATCAAGACAACAATGTGATTTTTTGACATTGTGTCATACATCATTCTTGTTGTATGACTTAATGTCAAACAAAACTGCTCTCCAAACGAACTATGTGTACTTGATCTGGCCATCAAACTCGTAAATACCATTCGAGCTCGTGGATTGCCACACAGACAATTTCAAGAATGGGGTATTTGACATGTTTTAGAAAAATATGTCTAATGGTTCATTATAGCATAATATATTTGCAATTTGATTAATTCGATATGAATATCTTTATTTTTTATGAAAATCGCCGTTAAAATTCAAATTAATAAAATAGCCGCCAAAACGCTAAATGCAGGTCACGTGATGTCGTGACGTCACCTGCTTGGAAGCAAACTTTTAGCTGTCAAATTAAACGTACAAAACTTTGATTGACATTTACTGTAAACAAGCTGGTGACGTCACTCCAGATTCAGCCTCATCCCGTGCGTTTTTGATCACGTGGTCAATCATAAAAAAATTATCATGTTATTAATGATTTTTTATAAAAATCATACCTTTTTAAAATTTTGTGCTGGCTAAATTAGTTTAAAAACATGTTTACTATTAAGTTATCAACAGTTTGTTCAATATTTTCATTGTAGTCAAATACCCTATTGTAGACTTGAGCTACAGAATCAGAATGCTCACTTTGTCATAAAAAGGTTCGATGGCTCAGTGCTGGACAAGTTTTTGATAGAGTGTGGCAATTGAAAAATGAAATGATAGAATTTATACTGCTGTCATAAGGAAAAAGGGCACAACTAACATTTTTTTTTAATTTGCGACACACATTTGGATACACATTTGGAATCGGGAGAAAAAAGGCCTATCTTTTCAAACCCGTTTTTCTCCTGATTTGCAAATGTTAGATGTGCCTTTTTTAATTATGACGGCAGTATAGGACAAATATTAGTAGTAGTTTTATTAGTATTAATTATTGTTTTTCTAAATTGTCTCGGGTCTGGGTGTTTTCTATGTATAATGTATGTATGTATTTAAGTATTTTAACTAGTAAACATTTAACGAGTTTCATAAAGAAGCTTCTCTTGGGCTAGATAATTGGTGTGAGTGCAGGAAAGTTTATTTAGTTTATTTATTTATTTATTCACTTTCCTAAGCTACAGACAGTTGCTGAGTTGTCCACAGTAAAGATTAATATTTACGTTAACCAACTAAATCGCCTGGAAAATGAATTTAACATGATACTTATTTGAGGACTTCAAAAGGATAGAAAGCGATTCACAAGTATTTTCGTCGCCATTTTCTGTTAATTGCGAGGAGGTTGCAGCCGATTATCAACTTGAAATAATTGAGCTACAATGTGATGAAACATTAAAGCAGCACTTTAACAATAATACAAAGCTTGATTTCTACAAAAATCTACCAAAATTGAAATTTCCCAATTTAATTAGACACGCTCAGAAAATTATTTCTATGTTCGGGTCTTCATATATCAGATTCTGTGAGCAAGTATTTTCTTCAATGAATCTTCGCAAAAACAAATTAAGGAACAGGATGTCTGACCATCATCTCGAGTGTGTTGTACGAGTTTCAAGTAATTTGGAGCCTAATTTCGACGCTCTGAATAAAGAACAGTCAAAATTTCATCTTTCACACCGACGCAGCACATCAAAACAATTTTATTATAGGGTACTACCTAATACATGATTTATTTAGTTGTTTTGTTATTTTTTTTGTGTTTGTTGCAAAGCATTGCAAACATTACAAGTAAAGCGGTTTACAAAAATAATTGTAAATTTTCACACCGACCGAATTTGTAACCCTCTCATTGTCCCAGAATTTAAATGCCTGTATCTGGCAACCCTAGTGCCAACCCTGCACTTGGTTTCATTGAATTTCATGAAGCTACAACAACCGGTGGAAGGATGCAACATCCAGTTAAGCAACACGGACGGAATGACTGACGTGATTTCATCAAACTTGTTATTGGTCAAATTAACACCCAACGCAACTGCGGAACTGTTACTGTTGGCGCAACTGATAATTAGTTCTAACATTGTATTATTCAAATATCGATGTCCAAAAAAATACCAAAATTCTAACTTTTTTTATAATTAAATAAACTTGCACCTGACGGTAAGTGATGTTGTAGCCTACGATATAACATGCTTGCCTAGAAGGTAGCATGTTACATCATTATCATTCACTCTTGATTTAAAGACCTCAATATTACATTTGATAGGAAACACAGGCTGAGACAAGGAGTTGCACAGCTTTACGGTACGTATGAAAAACGTGGACGCAAAAAGCTTCGTACGCATGGGTGAAATCTCTACTGTATATCTATGGCGTCGAGCAGTTTGTGTGGTGGTCCGGTGATAGAAAGGTGATGGAGGAATCAAATTGAACAATTCCATTGCAAACTCTCCGAAGTAAAAAAAAAAGATAAAAAAAAAATCGTGACTTGGCGCCGATGTTGCAAGTTCTGCAGCTTGGCATCAAACAGGTCGTCATCGTTGATGAGCTTTCTGGCTCTCCTGACAATTCATCATTATCGACTTCATCATCGAGACGTCCACTGCTGGACAAAGGCCTCCCCCAAGGATATGAGGGGTATTTGCCGTAATCGCCACGCTTGGCAGGCGGGTTGGCGATCGCAGTAGGTTGAGGGTAACCTCAGAGAGATGCTGCTGCCCATCCTCTGGAATGGTCCCTTAGTCGGCTTTTACGACACCCACGGGAAGAGATGGGGTGGTGCAATTCTTTATCCCCGGCACCACACAGCTACAGGGGTTATCCCCGGCCCCACACATTATCGACTTAGTTGTTTTTAAACCTAACACAATAGAAATTCAATTGCTCTATGGTACTGTGGTAACATTGGGCGTCCAAGTATTTATGTTATTAATAAAATATCGACTTCCGAAAAAAAACTAAAAAATACAAAATATCGCTTTCAGTACAGCTACAATAGGGTATTTGACTACAATGAAAATATTTATCAAACTGTTGTTAACTTAATAGTAAACATGTTTTTAAACTAATTTAGCCAGCACAAAATTTTAAAATAAGTATGATTTTTATAAAAAATCTTTAATAACATGATAAAATTTTTATGATTGACCACGTGATCAAAAACGCACGGGATGACGCTGAATCTGGAGTGACGTCACCAGCTTGTTTACAGTAAATGTCAATCAAAGTTTTGTACGTTTAATTTGACAGCTAAAAGTTTGCTTAAAAGCAGGTGACGTCACGACATCACGTGACCTGCATTCAGCGTTTTGGCGGCTATTTTATTAATTTGAATTTTAATGGCAATTTTCCTAAAAAATAAAGAAATTCATAACGAATTATTCAAATTGCAAATATATTATGCTATAATGAACCATTAGACATATTTTTCTAAAACCTGTCAAATACCCCATACCCCGGGTGAAGTGCGAAGTGAAGTGCTTCCATCATTGGCCTTATCATTACTTAACATCAGATGAGATCAAGGCACTGTGCTTGCCCGTTCATATAAAAAAAAACTTCTGCAGACTCTTTATTGTGTGTCAGGAGTGTAATGGAACTGAGGGGATTGAACCACGGTTTTTCGCGTTCAACCCGAGTATGACAATGTATCCGTTCGGCTACCGTCGCTTCATCATTCACTAGTGGTTGCCCAGTGGTCGAAATTCGAAGACCGTAATTTCTGTAAAAAGCTGTTTACTAAACAATAAACAATATTTTATTAAAGCTGCACGGATTGTATCCTCATCATCATCATCATCTCAGCCAAAAGACGTCCACTGCTGGACAAAGGCCTCCCCCAAGGATCTCCACAACGACCGGTTTTGTGCTGCTTGCATCCAGCGGCTTCCCGCGACCTTCACCAGATCGTCGGTCCACCTTGTTGGAGGCCTGCCCACACTGCGCTTTCCGGTACGCGGTCGCCACTCCAGGACTATCCCGCCCCAGCGGCCATCAGTCCTGCGAGCAATGTGACCTGCCCACTGCCACTTGAGCTTAGCAACTCTTCGGGCTATGTCGGTTACCTTTGTTCTTCTGCGGATCTCCTCATTTCTGATTCGATCACGCAGAGAAACCCCGAGCATAGCCCTCTCCATTGCTCTTTGAGTGACCTTGAGCCTTTTTATGAGGCCCATAGTGAGCGACCACGTCTCAGTCCCGTATGTCATCACTGGCAACACACACTGGTCAAAGACTCTCGTCTTGAGACACTGCGGTATATCGGACGAGAAGATATTTCGTAGCTTACCGAACGCTGCCCAGCCTAATTGGATTCGACGATTGACCTCTTTGCTGAAGTTGGACCTACCTATTATATGTTGTTGTTGATTGTATCCTAAGCAATGAAAAATATAAAAAAGATAGGAATGTGAGTTTCCTGGATTGGCATTGACCGATTTCGGCCGCTCCTCTTCCATTTATGAAATTTTTGAAAAATGTATGAAACAATCTCTATTTAATTTAATGTCATTTTTATGCATAATTTAAAAAAAAATTAGCATTCTGCGCTCCTTCTCTATATAAAATTGTTTCATTGTGCGAAATTTCATACTCCTCCGCCCGCGCAATTTTCGTAAAAAGGGGTACAATGTTTTTGCTTCACGTATTAATATAAAGATTACATGCTTCATTGGTGCAAATTGTTTCATCATGAATATTAATAGATCGTGTGTTCAAAACGTGTGTTCTAGGTTTTGTAACTTATAATAGGTGGGAGTTGATTAATCATCCTATCAGGATACAGGTGATTATAGCGCTGAACGCTATGAAGTGCACTTCTTTAAGCATGTTTTTTATAAAAAAGTATGCAACATAGACAACGCCAAAATATATATTATAAAATTCAAAATTCGAAATAATTTATTCAGTTTTGGCTACAAATAGCTGTTATGAATGTCACTATACCATCGGTTCGTAAGTCTACTCTGGGCGGCAGACCTTGTACTGAGAAGGACCGGCAAGACACTCACCATGGGCATAAGAAATGCCCCTCCTGCCTTCTCCCTAGCAACGTCAAAATATTGGAAAATGCCCTATTATAAAAGGACACTTTCCATCACAAATAAACACAAAAAATATACATCAGGTACCAATTTAATATTTATAATGTTTTCATCAATCCAATTTTCATAATGTCATACAGTACTAATAAAAGTCAAAAATTATCTGAGAAAACAAAATTAAAGTATCGATGATAATAATAAAAATAAGATAAGTATTTAATTATTTGTAAGGCGGCACCCGTTCACGAGTATGACATAATGAATCAGCTATTCAATTTCATTTCATTTCACTCAACCATCTTAAGGAACGTAACGACCCGACGCACATGCCACCGCCGCAGAGACAATAAAGAGAGCATGACACACTCAAGCTAGGTACTCTAAACAAAAACTTAATGAAATGTTTAACGCAACATAAATATTTCATGTACTTATGTGTGTATGGTGTAATACTAACAACTTAACATACAACATACAAGTTGAACTAATTTATTTAAAATATTGCATTGAACAAAGAGTTAGGTGTAAATTATCCTATTTTTCTAATTTAAAATACATTTCATTAGGTTTAAATTTATACATACATTTTTACAAATAATTTGATAAGAAGAGAAAACTATCACGAAACTAAAATATGGCGTTAAAAAATTCCTCGGCATCGCTGTCGACTGGTAAAGTACCCAAGAGACTGGCGGAATTGCCTCGTTGTATGGCAATGCTTAGCCTCTGGCCAAGTTAAAAGCCAGCCTTTGGATCATGGGAAGAGTCAAAACCAGCCGTTTGGAGATGTCATTAAACAAAACATGAGCACTCGGACCCCATGGCCCGAGGGTTTCAACCCCAAACGGCTCGAAAATATAATTGCCGATAAGGTTATTATACTCTCGCCGCTTGAGGTTTTCTACAGCCGCAGCAGCGGCACCAGCACAGCACGCTGTGCTAGGAAGATGGGATGGCGCAAGAGTATCGACACAAGTTGCATCCCACACTGAAGGCCTACCCACTTTCCATGGAAATAAAGACATGCCGTCTGGTCTATTGCCATCGTCGCGTGCCAAGCCATTGGGTTCTAATACAGCTGGAACGCCGACGGTGACAAGAGCACGTCCTGTATCTGAATTCGGGCAAGATCGGTGATCCTGGATCGAGATCCAAATATCGCGATAAATATCGAGCGTGTAGCATTCGCCTAAAGGAGGCGGGTCATTGCACCACATCGTAATTCATTGGCCAGCCATTGTTTAAAACGACAAGTCAATATCCTGATTGAATTGCATAGTGCAAGTGAGGTTATTACTTGCAGTTTCAATAATATTATCAAGGGCACCGGCGGCGTTCGACAGGCAGCTCAGTGATCGGCATTTTTTTTACTGGTAATCACAGTGCCTTGTCCTCACCTGATGTTAAGTGATGATAAGGCTAATGGTGGCAGTGCACTTCACCGGAAACCTCAACTACTGAGGTACTGGCTATCTTATGGCTTGGCTTATCTTATCAAAAATGTTTGGACGATTCAAAAGCACTTTTATTAAGTATATTGGAAGTATTTTGACTTGTCTCTAGTTGCCGGAACACAACAACACTACCTACAAACATTGATGTTATGGCGACATATTTAGATGAGATGGTGGTAGCTAGCCTGGCCAAACCAAACCGAGTACACAAACATGTAACCCTGCTGGGAATCGAACCCGAAACCTCTTGGTTTGAGACCGGTGGCAGGCCTCCGTCACTCCATGTACTTGCGCGCGTTAGATACCTACCGAGCGGTTACCGCACCAGGGGGGTCACGCTTAGAACAAATACAATTTGGAGCGCATGTAGCGCCATCTATTATCACGTACAGAAAAAAAATAAGTTAAAATCTCACTAGATGGCAGGTACCGCCACATTTTAACTGATTTGATTTATTAAATCTAGAAACACTTACAGATGTCCTTAGTTGATGTTAATCGTAGTAATAAACAAGAATACTGATATATTGTATTAATTAATTATAAAATAGGACAAATATAGGAGTACTATTCAAAAGGAGTTATCAAAAATATCAGCAAGCTTATTTCCCTTTGGTATAATTATATTTCTCTATGCACGCTCATTCGCTGTTCACGTTGCATCGTAAAACATCGGTTATTTGTATTCTGTAGTTATAATCTGCTGTGGTTATAATTAAACTAGCGGCCCGCACGCAACTTCATCCGCTTGAGTGAACACCCGTATCCTATAGAACCCTATGGCAGCGCAGCGCCACCTACCGGGTCCAATTATATGCATGTTTTATACATATAAACCTTCCTCTTGAATCTATTTAAAAATACCGCATCAAAATCCGTTGCGTAGTTTTAAGCGGGTGCCGCGTGGAATATCGAGTTTACGTGTTTTTAAGTCACTGGTGCTAGGCGTTGAATTGGTCATATACATTAAAAGGACTAGTGTAGGTTAACTTGATCCTTTCACAAGGCCAAGGTTGTCTTGGAATTTGAAACAAATACCCAAAAACTGCATGAACAATACGTAAAAGTAATGATATCTAAAAACTTAGGTACTTCTTCAGAAACTTTGTAAATAAAGCACATGAAACAATAATCCGAAATCAAAATGTTTGTATTGATATTTCGCAGGCCACTGTTGTCTAATTTGTCATTTAAAAAATATGAATATGAAAATATTAAGACTTTATTATTTTTTACCCAAACGCCTATGATTTTACGAAACTAAAAATTGCTCCAATTAAATCACCAGCCTAGTCTGTACAGTTATTAGTGTGCGTGCGTATTCATGTTCAATTCATCATCAATCAAGCAATCAAATTCATCCACGCGCCGATCGCTAGCTATATGCCTGAACTCGCAGTTTTGCGTCCGCGCGGCACCCTCTTAAGGCGACGCATTGGAAATTTACGTTTAATTTACGTGGCGGGGATCTTGATTTTTCCCAACAATTACAAAACATATGAAAGTGATATTTGATGACATGATTTTCATTTAATTGACTTCATTTTGATAGTTGCAGAAACCTTATTTGTCAACTTTTATAACAGAGAAAAAAATATCAAAATAACCTCTTTTAAAACATAGATTTGCATTTTACAGGCTAAGCAGACTGATTTAAGCATCTAAATTTTCTTAGTAGATTAGTCTCAACACACACTTCAAAATTGTAGTTCATATTTTTAAATAATTTGTAGTTTTAAGAAAAAAAAACAGTTTAACTTATGGTACGGGGCGCAAACGCTCGTAAAACGTATGATATTTATTGTTTAAAGATCTAAGCATACATAGGGATAGACAGACAGCGGGAAGCGACTTTGTTTTATACTATGGTAGTGATACTGTAAATAGTGAATAAGTTCAATAAAGGTATAATTATGTTGATTGACATTTGTGTGGTTTATATTATTGTAATCTACATATTAATACGTGAAGCAAAAACTTTGTACCCCTTTTTACGAAAATTGCGCGGAGGGAGGAGTATGAAATTTCGCACACTTATAGTTTTTAAAGAAAAGGAGTACAGAATGTTATTTATTTTTATTTATGCGTTTAAATACGTTAAATCAATAAAACAAACATTGCACACAATACCATGTATTTGACACACACGCATACAATCGCATCAAAAATTTCAAAAATGGAAGAAAAGCGGCCGAAATCTTTCAATGCCAATCCAATACAAAACTCACATTCTATCTTTTTTAATTTTTCATTGCTTAGGATACAATTCGTGCAGCCTTAATAAAATTACGGTCGACTTTCGACCACTAGGCGACCACTAGTAGGTAGTAATTGCGGGATTTTAAATCTCGTTTTAATAATATAAAAACAATGCCGCCCGCGCCTGGCAATTTTTGTGAAGTTAATCTATGTATTTTACCTATATCATCATTTCAGAATCGTTAAAATTAGTCTTAAACTATTCGACAAAAGTTGGTGCATTTTTTTAGTTTGTCGCCTTAATTTCTTTGTCCAGAATCCATCATGGCACCTTCCGTGGCTGAGTTATACGCTGGCAAAAGTATTCTTATCACAGGAGGCACTGGATTTGTTGGAAAGGTATGCTCTTTTAGTTATAATTAGAAATATTTTTTTTGTTGCACTACCATAAAAGGGTATGCTCTCCCAGCACATGTATTCCTTCAAGTTTCCTTGTTACGACATGGGGTCCTTGAGGCATGAAGAAGCAACTCACAGGCCGGCAAGGTAGGGACCGCTGGTGAGGCGCAATCCTCTTCCATCCATCTGAGGAAGAAGAGTGAAAGGATGGGATTGCACAAAAGATCCACTGGGAGAGGGAAACCAGAAAGAATTCCTCTCAACAGTGTAATGTCGGCCTCCCGATATAAAAATAAAATATGGTGACAGTGTACTATACCGGCTACCGGTATGAAATAATACCTTCTATTCCCGGCCTTATATTGTACGTTTAAGCGTGTGTTTTAAGTGTCTTGTGTATTAAATTTGGTATAAATAAAGCTCAATTGAAGATTAAACTGTAAGTCAACTTTTATATGACCACAATAAAATATGTAGGTAAATAAATAAGTAAGTAAATAATGTAAATAGATTCCATTCAAAAAGCCCCGTCAGTGTAAATACCGATCTCACACTGTCAGGGAAAAGTTAAAAGATGGCAGCACACTGTTGAGAGGTGCACAATCCTGCACAATCTGGAGTATAAATAAGTATATTAGTTGAGGGTTCCGGGCCAGGTGGAAGGTCATTGGTTCCGGGTGAAGTACGCTTCCAATGAAGGCCAAATGCTTAACTGTAGAAGAAATTTAAAAAGTCTTTAAACCCTCCAACCCACATTGAGCTAGCGTGATGAATTATAGCTGATCTTCCACTGTGTTTGTCATATGGCAAAGCTTAAGCTCAGCAGTGGGTCGGTTATAAGCACTGTAAGCAGCTTTGCTTCTCCTATTCCAGGCTTTGGTAGAGAAGCTCCTCAGAAGCTGCCCTCAAATAGACACCATCTATCTGCTGTTAAGGAACAAGAAAGGATTGACCAGTGAAGACAGACTGAAGGATCTGTGCAACAATAAGGTAATTTTTATAACTTGTACGCAACGATGGCGCAGTGGCTAATTAATTACACGGTTCCATATCCGAAGCTCCTGGGTTAGATTCCCAGCTGGGGTATGTGTGTTTTAGATTTTGCGATGCAGGGCCTACATTTGTGATCACCACCAACACGTGTTTGGCAAGCATGGTGGTTAAACCAATACCCATCTATTGTAGCGATCAATTTCATTTCAATAATGGAGATTAGAGGTTTTTGCTCAGCAGTGTAATATAATTAAGGCTTCATTTCATTACTATACGTTTGGTGTACATCCCTAAATAACTTTAAATGTAATCCGGTTACAGCTTTTTGACTTGCTGCGCAGCAAAAACCCTGATGCATTCAAGAAGCTGAAGCTGATCGCCGGAGACATCCTGGAGGAAGGTCTGGGCATCTCCAACGACGACCGGAGCGAGCTACAGAAGAATTGTCACATTGTCTTCCATAGCGCAGCTTGTGTTCGGTAAGTATGTTATCTTGGTGGCATGATGCTACTCAGAGTCCGAGTAGATGGCATATACCCTACGATTTGTTTTTGCTGCCAAACAACATTGGTATGCTTTGCTGTTTTTGAATTTAAAGGGTCATTAAATTTTAAGGGTAAAAACTGAAGTTTTATAGTGGGAAACACACAATTTTGCTCCACTGGCTGTCTACACACCTGTATTCAACTCCAGCTTAACATTAGGTTAAGCGGAGTCATTTACTACATTTCATTCTTTTAATATGAATGTAACTAGGTGCATTTGCAAAATATTAAAAAAAATCCCTTTAAAAATAATGTTTTGTTTCAGGTTTGACCAGAAGCTCAAAGATGCTGTAGCTCTCAACACGACCGGGACGTTGCGTGTGCTAGAGCTGGCTGAGACTATGGAGAACTTAGAGGTTGGAACAATATTGTCCAAACACGAACTTATATTGCTCTAGACATTGCCAAACTTATAGCAGTCATCTTCACTTGGGCTTCACCTCATCTGATGTTATGTATGTAATTGTGTAAGATCAAAGGCTTAGCCCGGAATCATCAACTATTAAGACACTGGCTGCCTTCTAACTTTACGAAACAACAATGCTACTAACAAAGATGTTATAGCGACATATACATAAGATGGTGGTAGCTAGCCAGGCGAACTTTAAACCAGCCCAGTGCCACAAACAAAACCGAGTATAAACATACACCTTCGTCGGGAATCCAACCCCTGACCACGCAAAACCACTCTTGTAAGCCTGTTAAAAATTTAACTGAGCCAGCTGGTATTATTCCAGGCGCTAGTTCATCTCTCGACAGCGTACTGCCGCTGCGAGCTGGATGAACTCGAGGAACGCGTGTACTCAGCGGTGCACAACCCTCGCAAGATCATGGACATCTGCCAGTGGATGGACGATGCGGTCCTAGATCATTTAGAGACTAAGTAAGTAGCTTACCATTTAGTAAGTAAGTAAATAGAGCTACTAATTCTCAGGCTAGGTGGAGCATCGATCTTCACAAGGTGGCTGACAAGAGTAGCCGTGGATCGTACACAGCGGCGTGCAAGAGGAGAGGCCTATCTTCAGCAGTGGACTAATATAGACTGATGATGATGATGATGTTGATGAATAGACTGCGTGTACTCAGCAGTGCACAACCCGCACATGAGATGAAGATCATGGACATCTGGCAGTGGATGGCCTTTGTGGTTCTCAATCAATTGGAGCCTAAATAAGTAGCTTACCATTTCGTCATCATCACCATCATTCAACCAATAGACGTCCACTGCGGGACGAAGGCCTTCCCCAAGGATATCCACAACCGGTTTTTTGCTGCTCGCATCCAACGGCTTCCAGATCGTCGGCCCACCTTGTTGGAGGCCTGCCCAATGTCCAAGTAAATAAACAAGTAGGCTAAACACTGTACTACTGCTTGGTAAAAGCCTACATCATTGAAATAATAATAATAATAATAATACAGCTTTAACACTCACTTTCGCACACACGACAATACTAACACACTTAAGTTTGTATACTTGTAAAAGCCCGTAGAGGAAGATAATATACCTCTTTCTTAAACAGAAAGAGAGAAGAAAATCTAAAAATAATAGTATTATTAATAATAAAATGTATTTATTTGAAACAAAAACAAGGTAAAATCAAAGGCTTTGCTGCAATTGATGGGTATTGGCTTAATCACCATTGCCAAATGCGGGTTTGTGATCACAAAATTGGATTGGAATTGGATTTGAACCCATGACCTCCGGGTGTCGGGCGGAGCGATTTGCCGCTCGGCCACCGCTGCGCATCCTCTTTTTTCTTTCCATTTTTTGTTATTTAAAAATTACAATATTCTAATGATAAATATTTTGTGTGGTAACCAATGTTTTTGTCATATGAAGTGACACAATATAAATACAGTTAACGATCGATAAACTTAAAGATAATTTATCTTAGAACATTAAAGAAAAAAAAACAAAAGAAACATGACTTATAGACAAAATAAAACCTTTTAATAAAAAACGTCTTCCAGCTGCGAGCTCATGGGAAATATAAGTACAGGTATTTGGAAGTTTTTTTTTGTTACAGGTTGATAGAGTCTGAACCAAATACCTATTCTTACACTAAAGCCATAACAGAAGATTTGGTTGCCGAATATGAGAGCAAATTTCCAATAGCGATCGCCAGACCTTCCATTGGTGAGTTGGTCTATAATAAACTGTCCCACTCCTGAGCAAAGCTCCATCGCCAAAGCTCCATTGTTGAAATAAAGACATTGCTACATTTACTGATGTAACACCTTATCTTTGCTAACACTTAGTTTAAGCTTACAAAAGAATTGATGGGTGTTGGGAGTTTGTTGTGTACCATTTTTATTTAACACAACAACGGGGGTCGAATTCTTAATAATAGGCTATGAAATTGCCGTTTTGTTTAAAGATTTTTTTTAATTATATTTTTCATACTAACGTTTTTTTAACTTTCTTAGCATCTATTTATGTTTACACTATAAAAATTGTAGAGTAGTGTGTTTGTTTCACTAGCTAAATATAGCAGACATTAAAAATAAAAAGTGAAGGGTCAAAGCTACAATGTAACAAAAGGTCAATTCCGCGAATAAAAAAATAAGTAAATTTAAAAAAATATTGGGCGATAAAGACACAAAATAAATAATCATTGTTATTACTGAAGCCTAAGAACATAGTCCTAATTAAAGGTGTATAATAATATTAACAACCGGTATTGACTTTTAGAAGTAATACACCTATTTAGTAAGTGAGAAAAAAACGGCAATTTCATAGGTAAGGACCTACTATCATCATCATCATCATCATCAGCTCATTTTAAGTCCCCACTGCTGGGGCACGAGCCTTCCCTATAGATGGATAGGGAGAACGGGTCATAAACCACCACGCGGGCCCAGTGCGGATTGGTGGTTGTTAGTGACTGCTAATGCAGCCGGGACCAACGGCTTTATGTGCCTTCCGAAGCACGGAGGAATAATAAGGACCTACTATAACTATTCATTTTTGAGTAACCTTATTACCATCAAAACGAGGTCTCATGATAGCTAGCATATCAGTTCTAACATTAATTCGTAAAAGCTCTAAGAACTTCTATTACCTAATGGTTAGTAAGCAATTGGTCTTCATCTCACCTGATGTTGTGATGATAAGGCCGAAGATGGAAGAACACTTCACCCGGAACCCTCAACTACTGAGGCACTGGCTATCTTATCTCTAGCTGCCGGAACACAATAATGCTACAAACATTAATGTTATAATGAAATATTTAGATAAGACGGTGGTAGCTAGCCAGGCGGACAAACTAGCCCCCGCTGGGAATCGAACCCAGGACCTCTGGGTCTGAAGCACGTGGTCTTAACCACTAACCACAGAGTCGGTTTTTTAACCTTTAAGGTTTTTTAATCGTTCTTTTTTTAGAACGATTTGATTTTTAATTATTAATTTCATTTCCAGTGATCGCAGCTTGGAAGGAACCAATACCAGGATGGGTTGACAATCTGAACGGTCCCACTGGTCTTCTTATAGGCAGTGGAAAGGGTAAGCAGTGATGTTTTGTTAAATGTTTTGACATAATTACCAGCTCATTATTAGCCCTTAAGAATTACTAGTGTGCCCCAGTGTTAGTTTTTATCAGTGTCAGAAAAAGATAAGGTGACTTTGCCGATAAAAAGGTTAAAAAGTAAACTAGTTACAGAACTTGTGTAATTAACAAGACACTAAAAAGCGCTGCTACTATTCGTAGATAACATAAGCTTGATCAAATAGGTCAAAAATAGCTCTGGGTCATTGAATTTTTAAAGCGAGGTTTATTCAGCATTTTTTTACGAACATTTTATATTGTATGGTAAAATTGCAAGTGACCCCGCATATCATTAGGAGGCGCGGCTTAAATACTATACAAATTCACATTTTCGTTAACCTGATTCAATGGTAAATAGAACTCGCAATCAGTATCTACTCTGAATGGTCAGTTTCAAGATTCTCGATCTAGCAAGCACCTTTTGTCAGGTAGAAAGTTCAACTTTGGAAGCTTAAATTTGCTGCGTCTTGGGCCACCCTTGGATAGTGTACGTCTTTGTATCTTGGAATATGGAACCTGTAATGCACTGCAATGTATTACTGTGTGACACTAAATAAATAATTTTTCATTTCATTTCATTTTTCAAATGCGAATTTTCTTTTTTCAGGTGTTATTAGAACAATGCATTGCGAGCCTTCGTACACAGCGGACGCGATATCCGTTGATGTTGTCGTAAACGGATGCATATTGATTGCTTATTCTACTGTCTTGGACAAGTAAGAACTTTTGTTTATTATATTATAAATACTTTTCTCATAATTGAAGCAGCGCTTGACCTCTAATTAATAATATTCTTTCTAGGCCAAAGAAAGCGCACGTCTACAATATCACCTTATCCGGGGCAATCAGCCTTTCCTGGGAGGAAATAATTGAATTGGGTAATTTTTTGATCACCATTATAACCAGCATATAACGTTTAACTGCCTTTCCTCATGAATCATCAGCACATGAAGAAATTGGGTCAGAAACCACCACAAGAATGCCTTAGATGCTTTTTTCACATTATTAAGTTTTAGTTTCTTAGATTAATTTTAATGTAAAATTTAAGAGTATTTTCTTATTGCGCATTTGTTTTTACAACATTATCAACATTAGCTTTATTAATTTATAGTTTTTTTATTATGAATATGTAAATATATTTAATTTTAGAGAACTGAAATAAATAAACAACAAAAATATTTTGTAACAATTTTTTGGGTGCATATTTTTTTTTATTTAAAAAATTGCAGGTAAAAAATGGGTTCTAATACACCCGCACACACTGGCCCTATGGTATCCCGGCGGCAACATCAAGTCGTACGCGTGGACCAACCGGCTAGCAGTCATCTTTTTCCACCTGATCCCCGCTTACCTGGTCGACGCCATTCTGTTCTTGCTGGGGAAGAAGACTTTGTAAGTATCATGATCATCATCATCATCACCATCATCAGCCTATTCTGCCGTTCTGACAAAGTATGCAGTATTGAGGTAACTTACCATCGGTCCTTACTGCATTCTGCCTAAGGATGGCAGTATACTACTCCAATACTAAACATATGCCTCTCCAAGGTGCAGGAAGGCGTCATAGTTATAGGCGAGATTTTTTTATGGAAGAGTAGGCTTAAATGCTTTCCAATGTTAAGCTTGCGCGGAGTCCAGATGCACCAAACCTAGTGGAGGAAGATTAAGCCTCAGTAGCCGTCCTCACGTTGCCGACCCGCATATTGCTTCTTCACACCTCGTTTGAAGGACCCAATGTTGTAAGAAGAGAATACGTGTACTGGAAGAGTATTCCATTTTAATTTTGACTCTTAGTGCAACGAGAAGTGAGCGAGCTTACAGCTCCGGTAACTCTGGATATTAGGTAGTGGAATATACGTGTCCACGGGGCAACTCGCTAGAAACACTAATCTTAAGAGTTCCGGATGAAGAATGCGCTCCAGTGCGTCCTGATCTAGCGTTATGGCCTGACGCAGATGATCCCTTGGATGAATGATGTCTGACACCTAACTTTATGACGTAACGATTAGTGGGGGGTGTCAGTATACACTTTAAAGTCGTGTGTAGCGGGGCTGGGTCATGCATGGCGCAAACTTCTTTGCGTAAAACTCCTTGCTGAAGTCAACTCGTGACGTCGGCATCGTTGGCATCAACCTCCGGCCCCGTCATACTCCGTCAAAATCTTTGCTTAGGATGGTAGTTGGTACGCCGAAATATTAAAAGTGTTTAAAAGCTTAAAGTACAGAAGCCTGCACATCAGCCTTTCCAAAACTGTAAAATTTCTTCAATAAATGTTCAACCATATTCCATAGGCATAAAGTTCAAAGTTTATTGAGTAAATTTGACAGTTTGTAGTAGTCTGATTGCATTTTTTTACTGGTGTGGTGATGGGTCAATAAATGTTCCTTTCTCTCTCTCTCTCTCTCTGCCTAACTGAGTGCTATTCTATTTTATTTCCAGCTTAGTCAACGTGCAAAAGCGGATTAGCCACGGCCTCGATGTCCTCCAATACTACACCACAAAGGAGTGGCATTTCAAAAACAACAACTTCAGGAATCTCCAGAAGAGAGTCAGTGAAGAGGATAATGCCACCTTCTTCACAGACCTCAGGCCTCTCAACCCTGATGAGTACATGCAGAACTATGTGTTGGGAGCGAGGCAGTATTGCTGTAAAGAGGACCCTTCTACTCTACCCAGGGCTAGGAAGCTGAACAAAATGTTAAGTTTCTCTTTTGTTAAGCCAGCATAAATTAGTATATTAACTTATGTTTTGTCTAGTGCCTGATGGTAAACGGGCAACCCTTGAACGCTTGCAATGTCAAGGGTAAACCATGCGAGTTGACGAGTCCGAAGCTTCAGTTCTTATGCCTCTGTGATCTAGTAGTTAAGACCACCGGGCTCACAACCAGAGGTTCCAGGTTCGATTTCCAGTGGGTTGTACAGTCAAGTTCAATAATATGTATACCTACACTTTTGACAGATGTTGATTCTTATTGCAAAGGTAAATAAAGGTTACTAACTGTCAAAAGTGTATACATATTATTGAACTCGACTGTACATGTTTGTGTACTCGGTTTGGATGGTGGTAGTGGCTTGATTATCCGGCTGGCTAGCTAACACCATCTTATCCAAATATGTCGCCATATCCTCAATGTTTGTAGCATTGTTGTGTTCCGGCAGCTAGAGATAAGATACCCAGTGCCTCAGTAGTTGAGGATTCCGGGTGAAGTGCGCTTCCACCATTGGCCTTCATCACTTTACATCAGGTGAAACGAAGGCACCGTAAGTTAAAAAAAAAGATGGCATCTGTTCATCCACAAACATCAATCAGCATTACTTAACCGCACCCTATTTCCAGACGATACTACGTGGATCTGGCCTTCAAGGTGATGTTCTACGTACTCCTGGTATGGCTTGTATACTCCAACCGCGAAGTCTTCACGTCGTGCGTAGATTTCCTGGACTCGACATTGAAGAGTCTACCACCTATCAGCAACGTCAAAGGCGAAGATGTGTCGTCCCAATCGTTTAAGTCATAATAGTATATAAAGTAGTGTTTCGTTTCACGTCTCGTGTGTGTGTCGTGTAGCAATGATGTAAGGATATTTTAAGGCGTATACACACCTGCGAAAGTGCACGAACAGTGCGACAGGCTCATTACATGTTCAGTCGAATCGAAGGCTTTTTCATAATCCACAAACAAATAGGCTGAAACAGGCTTGTTCGATAGGCTGGAAGTCATCAAACCTGCGTGCGAGACGATTCGTTATGACTCTCGAAAACAGCTTGTAGACGTGGCTTAGTAGTACCTAGCTGGCTGGTTAGGTAAAACTTGGACTTGAGGGTACCCAGTATGCCTAGGTACTTACCGTAATCAAAACAAGTATGAACACGCCAAGCCTCGCGCCCCGTGCAGCCTGTGACGTTGCCTTGCCCCTCCCCGCGAGCGCGCTACCTACCCCTCGCAACCCTTTGTTGATTTACGTACATTATTTCTTAATGTTTTTACGGTGGATTTTAATTTTGAATTATATAATTTGACCTATAAGAAAAGTCTACTTAGTTTATCTGAAAGCTATATTTTTTTCACTAGTATTTTATCACCATTATAGTTATTTTCAATTATCATTAGTAATATTTAAATTGGATTTAGTATATACGTGTTAATGGAAGCAAAATGAAACAAAAGTAATAAAAAGATCTGATAGCATTTTTATCATAGGTGTAATGCCATTTTCGAGTTTTCGTAGAGAGTTTTTTTTAAGTTTATTTGTTTTTTATTATATAATTTTATGAAAGATAAGTAAAGGTATTAAAATGTATAGTAAATAATATTTATACCATTTTTGCCCATTTTTTATAGCTTTGTATTCGTTTTTTTTAATTTCGCTTTCGCAAATATTGTATTATTATTATGTTATTATTATTATGATTATTGAATTATTTAATAAACTAGCTAGTTAATCTATTTTTTTTTATAATTACTGAAATAGAATTATTGTTGGGTCTTCTTAAAGCGAATTAGTTTGGCTCTCAGGTTAATAATATTGTTAGGAAGTATACAAATGTATTAAAAAAAAACTATGTCAATAAATAAGAGAAGAATAAGAGATATTGTGTGTGGATTTTTATTACAATAATGAAATATATTAACCCTTTCAACGACCATGCCTAAAATATTGGACTACTCAATTTCGTGCCCAATCCCGCCAATATCAACGTGCCTAGTGTGAGTTTTGTTTACTATCCGTATTCATTCGATTACGTTTACAAAAACGAACATTGTACATACCTAAGGCATTGAAGCAGCGCCTCCTGGCGACATACGAGACGAATGTCAAGTGAAACTCAAGGCACAAAGATATACAACAAGTATCAGAATATACGTGCAGTCTTAATGAAAAGATCCAAAGTGTGTTCGATTTAGATCTTGTATGCAGAGTTAATCATCATCATTATCAGCTCATTTTATGTCTCCACTGCTGGGGCATGCACGAGACTTCCCTGAGGAAAGGTAGGGAGAAAGGGCCATAAACCACCACGCGGGTTGCGGGCCAGTGCGGAGTAGTGGTTGTTAACGACTGCATATGCAGACGCGACTAACGGCTTTACATGCCTCCCGATTCCCGAAGCACGGAAGACGGAGGAGAAGGAGCACGGAGCTCGAGATGATACATTTTTGGTCACCCATCCGATGAACGGACTACGGCCTCTACAAAATTTTCTTAGTTTTTAAATGAATGCATGATGATTGATGTATTCATGTATAATTCTTTTTTTCTAACGTTAACTTATCGTTAAGGTAATAATTGCAATATGTTTTTTTACAAATAAATAAATAAACCTCTTTCACCATAACGTGAAGTAAGCTTAGAGCATGAAGTAAGTGAGTAATATGGTAAGTTAGTATAAATCAATAGAAACAGTGTTTAAAAATAAAGCATGTTATTAGATCAGATACTTACAAAATCACTTAAGTGATTATTTAAGCGTAGCCACACTAGTTCACGTGATCGAGTGACCGCCTCCCTCGTGCGACTCGAAAGAAAAAAAAACAACAAGAGAACTGTCAAAGTGACATTGAGATTTTCTCACTGGAAGAAAATTTTACTTTGTAATTATTTTTAATTTATCGTTTTACTATATTTAAATATGTCCGAAAACAAGGATATCCCTAAAGACGAGATGGATCCGGAACTGGACGACTTATTAGACAGTAAGTACATACTTTTATGGTTTCAGGAAATATTTTTGTGTGTTACACAATCCATAACCTTCTTGCAAGTGCTTTAAATGTTATTGATACTATCCTAGACTAAACAGGTTATATCTATTTATTGACAATATAAATTGCTAAAAGTTAGGTACATAATTAAAGTATTTATTTGTGAACTTACAACATTCTTATTGGATAAGATGGGCATAATTGGTGCTAAAAATAAAATGTTCCCAGCTTATTTTAAAGTCTGACATTTTCATTATAATGATGTAAATTAATTACCATACTAATTTGGTTGTTTAGGTAAAAATAGCGTAATGAGAGGGACAAGGCTAAATCAATGTGTGTTGCCATGCATTTGAACTTTCAAAGTTTGTTTAGTTAGTTTCATTTACTACATAATTTAAATTTACAAGCCGCACTGTATTAGTGCTAATAACCAGGGTTCAAAACGATATTATATCATTCATTATAGTAGGTACACTTCGACACTGACCATAGTTTTTTTTAAATATCTTATAGTTAAGCACAGTGCGTTCATCTCACCTGATGTTAAGTGATGATAAGGCCAAAGGTGGGTGGGTGTGCACTTCACCCGAAATCCTCAACTGCTGATGCACTGGCATATTATCTCTAGCTGCCGGAACACAACAATGCTACAAACATTGACGTCGCCATAGCCATTTAGATAAATTGGTAGTAGCTAGCCAGGCGGACAAACAAATCCTACCACCAACCAAACCGAGTGCACAAACGTGCATCCCCTGCTCGAAAATGATTTTTATGTCTAAAGTAATGTAGTAGTCCACAAAAGATTGGCTAGAAAAATGGGTAAGGTTAAATGTTCCTAACGTCGGATGAAGGATAAAAAGGAGCTCTTCAAACAGCTTGAAGAGGCTTAAACAGAACTTACAAACCTTAGGGTCGCTAAAGTTACTGGAGGAATTGCTTCTTAACTTTCTAAAATCCCAGTTCTAAACATGTAAGTGAAACATGAAGTCAAAATCAAAGCAAAGAAGGAAATCAGAAAGAAATCCATCTTCCCACCTAGGGCGTATGCTATCAAAGCTTAAAATATTATCGAACCCGGGACCTCTGGGTTTAAACCCGTGGTCTTAACCTCTAGACCACAGAGGTGTTTAGCTAAGTTAAGTTCGTAGTATAACACAAGTTGTCATTGTCAGGTGCCCTCCAAGACATGACAAAGAAGCCGGAGCAGAGTTCCTCGCAGCCCGCCAACACAGATGGCAACACAGATGACATCCCGCAGAACATGTGGAGCGAGGAGTTCATCAAGGAGGCGGCGGCGCAGTTTGAAAGCAACATGGCCGCCATACTTGGCAGCTTTAGCGGGGTTCCAGGTTTGTTATTAGTTATCTATAGAATTTATCTTGTCATCTTTACCAGCTCATTTTTGTGAGCCCACGGCTGGAGCACAAGCCTTCCCTATAGATGGAAACACCACAGGAAGAATGGGCGGTAAACTGAAACACTAAGCTTTTAGAAAGTTTCATTACTTCAGCAATCCCAGCACCTTCACCACTATGCCAGCAAGCTCCTTTTTGATTTCCACCTAAATTGGTAGAATATAGCCCAATAGCTAGGGAATCACAGAGTCAGTATAACTACTGCTGCAGCTAGCCTTTTCAGGCTGCTGCAGGCTTCTGCAAGCGTCCTGGGTGTTTGGAGAAACTGTGCCCGTTCGTCTGCCACACTCCTGCACCCCATAAGCACGTGTTGTGGCGTTTCTTATAATAATTACTGCTAATTTAAGGTTTCTTTTATTGTAAAATATGTTTTTTATATTCTATTCAAATTTTGTTGCAGAGGAACAAATCACACAAGAGCAAATAGCACAGACATTCACAAAAATGGCAGGTACGTTAAAATAGGGTACATAACAAAGATAGTTAAAAGAAGGTGCTCAGCTGACATCCATGAAACAATGCTCTCTGTCGATCTGCATACAAGCAAAAGGGATGCGTGACACACTGGTCTCAAGTTAGGAAGTTAGAAAACCGCCAGTCATTTTAAATCTAGATGTTTTTTATAAAAAATTAAAACGATTGCGGTTTTCTAATAAGTATTACGAAAATGTAGGTATAGGTACTGTAGGGTGGGTGTGGATTGATAACACGACTTTCACTTTAACTTTGTGTATTACTATTAACTGTTACATAATAATATTACTGATCTCCAAGCACCTTTGCTCTTAGCCGGGCTGTCTAGCTTCTGACTATTTTCTGTCTGCGACTGTGTCAAACTATTACAAATCTTTTTAATTACTTATCGATGATTCCAATACTCATCCAAACTAAAGAGGTTTACATACAAATAAATTAAACTAGCTTTTACTATAAGCTGCAAATAACTCCTTACAGTACTTTCTTAATTTCATACTACGTACTTTGATAAACGAAAAAGAAAATCATGTAAAAAGGGAATGTTTAAAAGTGACATTGCATTTTTTTTCTCTCTAGCCAGAATAGTATTTTATAACATAATATATTTTTCTTGGTGTTGTATGTTTCTATTTTGCAGAAATCTATGGCATAGAAAAAGCAAATTAAATGCAAATAAGAACAATAATTATTTTTATTCTTATTATCTTATATTATGTAGAATGAGCGATTTTTTTTGTTATTGCGTTCTGCTACAGATACGCAACACTTAAAATTTTATTAAGTTTTAAGTGAGCACAAGTACGCAAGACGCAGTGTAAGCAGGCCTCCAACAAGGACCGACGATCTAGTGAAGGTAGCTGGATGCGAGCATCATTAAACCTTGTCTGAGATTTGATGATGATAATAATGAGCACAAGTACATAATATGACACAACAATAAAAAAATCCCATTCCCGTTCCATGCTGGTCTGGGACGTGGAAAGAATGCATCAGCTCCCTAGCTCCCCGTGCATGTCGTAGGAGCCGACTAAGGGACAAGGGTTCCAAGATACTCGTACATCAGACGATCGGCTGCAACCCATCACTGATGCTATCTATTCCACCTCGGAGCTCTACTTTGATTATGCTAAATATGAGTCACTAAAGCGAGTTTTCTCCCTGGCTAGAGCATCAAAATCACCAGAAGTTTTTGAGAGAAGGATGTGATAGTATGTATGTATGTATTTACTAAGTTAATAACGTTTTAAACAGAAGCGGCGGCGCACGTATTAAAGCCTGGAACCCAAGCGGGGGACGCGTTGCCGGTTACCACAGAGACGCCTGAGGCGCAAGAACAAATTGACGAGGTAATCTTATCATTATTAACTTTGCTTCATTACTTTTAGACGGGCAATACAGGCCCATAGATAACTATAATAATTAAACTAACATTATAAGCTTAAGATAACTTTTATCAATTCTTTTAATTTCAATTTATCAAATCATTTTATGCAATGCTATGCCCAAATGGGTAACATGATGTACTGTATTATTGCTGACACTACCTTGTCCAACATTCATGAATCGCAATAAACACTTTGACTTTGACTTATCATCGTCATCATCATCAGCTCATTTTTATGTCCCCACTGCTGGGGCACGAGCCTTCCCTATGGATGGATAAGGAGAACGGGCCTTAAACCACCACGCGGGCCCAGTGCGGGTTGGTGGTTGTTAACGACTGCTAATGGAACCGTGACCGACGGCTTTACGTGCCTACCGAAGCACGGAGGAGCGAGAGATGATAAAGTTTTGGTCACCCATCCGATGACCGGCCTTTGCGAAAGTTGCTTAACTTCAGCACTCGCAGACCGGGCGCGTTAACTACAGCGCCATCGAGCTCCTCAATAACTTTTATATAGATCTATATAATCAAATCAAATCGAATCAAAATATGTATATGTAGTGTATCATACAGGTTGAATATTTTAGGTAGCTTTACAACTTAGTGACCTTTTGCCGGTATTACAAATATATAGTTTAAAAATATACAAATTATATATATATACAGGGTGTCCCAAAAATGGCACGCCAGGCTGACACTGGAGATAGCTTAGCTATAAGTCGATCAGATAAAACAAAATAAACAAAAAAATAGTACTTAATAATAAAAAAAATAAAATAAAATAAAAACGAACTAAATTGGAGTTTTTAGAAAATAAAAAAGTGGCATTTTCTCCAAAACTATGAGACTTTTACTAGAGTCATGTTATTTTTATCTGATAGGTTTATAGCTAAGCTATCTCCAGTGTCAGCCTGGCGTGCCATTTTTGGGACACCCTGTATTAATATAAGTATTTATTTTAGGATCAATAAAGCATTATTTGTAATTTCGGGCTCTTAAGTTTTTAACTGTAAATGTATTAATTTAAATATTGTATGATTTGGTATCAAAGACTTACTTTTTTTTGTAAATGTTGTTAAGTAGGTACCTCTATTATAGCTGTGGAGTTTCTTGCGCCCATTCTTCTCCACAACTAAGAAATAGACGTCCTGAATGGGTAGTAGGAAAAATAAGCACTTTTCTTAAGGGTGCGCCGTCCGTAAGTGACAAGTGTCATATGTTTTATTTGAAATGTCGTCGTCCATATTTATTTGATGCCGCGCGGCCATACTAATTTTGTATGGGGAATTTAAGGTGCTTAATAAAAAAATATTATTTAAATAACCACTTGATGAATCAAAAATGTGGTCTAGCAATTTGTAGTTTATCCATTGATGATTGTTTAGACAAAATCAGTGGTACAATAATTTAGATAAACTATAAGAAATCTACTAAACGCCGCCACTCGTTTTCATGATCTTTGCCCAACTTTAAATGATATTGTAGAAAAAACTATAGCGTGTTATGAATTTATGGTTCTGACAAATTGTAAACACGTTCCCTATGATACTAAATATATATTTTGTTCATTTAATACGATAGTATTTTCTCTATATATATTTTTTTTTTATATATTTACTTAACCGTAACTGCATTTTTGGCATTTTTTGGTCGTTTACCTTCGTCGTTACCCTTAAGTTTATTTGAATAAAAATTTTAGACTGACTTTATACGGTACCTACGTGATGGTCAACAAGTATTTCTCTGGCCACTGTTCAAATTGTTCGTTTGTTACAAAGAGTCCTGCTTCAATGCCATATAAATGATTTTTAGTAAATATGTTGTTTTGTATATCGTCCACTTGCGACGACACTGTGACATCTCAAAAACCGTAATTTTACAGAAAACGACATTTAAACTTTTAAATGAGCATAACTCTTAAATTATTGTCAAGATAGCTTTGTTATGTATGAGGTGATTAGAGTATAACTAATAATGAAATGAAATATCAAAAAGAAAAAACACATTTGGAACCAAAATAACTTCATTTAGAGAGTTTGAAAAAAAAGAGGAAAACTTATCACGTTGTTCCAGAAAAAAAGAAAAATTACAAGGTGGTAAGTTTAGTTGTCACGTTGAAGATGATGTAAAAATTTACATTTAACTAAGTTATATTAAAATAAAACAATATTCTTGAAAAACATTTTTTTTTTGTAGGATTATTAGAATCATTCAACATAGTGGTAATTATTTTAATCATACATTTTATCACGTTAAATTACTCTCTGATTTATAAAAAAAGTTATAATTATTAAAACACTACTGTTTTTCACACTTTATAAATAAACAAAAGGGAGTGACAGGCAAAATAAACTTTTCTTTAAGTAGAGGAATTGTTAGGTATTTAATTAGGCACTTGTGTAAACTATTAGGTATGATTGCTTAGTATTGTCTCAAATCTGTGAAGAAGGTATGTAATGTACAGTCAACAGCAAAGTAGATGATGTTTACTAGATTTCATAATTAAGTTTCGATAGTGTAAGTCGGTATTTTCTATACAGGTTGTAGATTTGCATTCCCGCCATAAATTTACAGCTGATCGTAATTGGTACACTTAATGACTAAAAAATACTTTTAACACGGAGAAAGTAATAAGGAACCGATTGATTAATAAAATGATCTCAGTGTAAATTAGAATAGCGACCGTCGACTGACGAGAATAGGGGTGCAGACCGTAGTAGGTACATAAGAGCGCAGCGGGCGGACATTAAGTCGATGAACTTACGTAAACTTGTAGGTACTATTATGTATTCTGTGGTAAAGTGGCTTACTCTTACGCATAAGTATACTTTGTTGCAATAAACTATTATTAGGTACTTACTGATCATGTTTAAGATACTCGCAGGTACTGCTCAAAGTGGGCACCTTCACGTTCTATGCACAAATGAGCACGGCGCCTTAAGTTTCTAGGTAACTTTTGCAGCACACTACGATTTGACCTTACACTCTCAAAAGCCATTAAAATATTTTGTTTTAACTGCACAACACTCGTGATTTCGTCTTTATAAACCATTCTTTTTATGTCTCCCCACAAATAAAAGTCACAAGGAGTCAAGTCTGGTGACCTCGGAGGCCAGGGCACTGGCCCACCTCGACCAATCCACTCGGTTCCGAACACTTCGTCCAAATAATCGCGCACTTGGCGTCCATAATGCGGAGGCGCCCCGTCCTGGTGGTAAAAGAGATTCCGGTGAAGAGCTAGTGGCACGTCGTCAAGCATTACGTCAACTACGTGCTAAAACATACACTCGTCCGTCCATAGAATGCTGGCTTCTCGGTGTTCTAGTACCCAGTGACAAAAAGTGACCCGGGCGGCATGATCTTGCTCGTTCAATTCTTGAACTCTTCTGAAGTGGAACGGGTGCTGTTGCTCCGACTTAAGAAGCCGCCAGACTGTTGTGTGGTGGACATTGAAGTGGCGGCTAGCATCACGAGTACTGGCACGTGGTTCCCTCTCGAAGTATTCGAGTATTTGCTCTTGCAAATCGACTGAGAGGCCCACACTGCCGCGACCCTGCGCATGTCGAAGAACGTTGAACTGGCCATGATCCCTCAGTCGTTGCGTGGCAGCAAGCATTACCTCGCGCGATGGAGTTGGTCTGTTTGGAAACATTTCCACAAACATGACCACGGCTCGACGTAGACTGTTCCCACTAATTGCGTATAATCGCACCATCTCCACAAGTTCTACGTTAGAATAATTTTCCGTCATTTTACTTTTTTTACACACACAAACAACACCTAAGAACACGTTTCGCTCCAAATTCGCTAGGGCTAAGAAATGTGTCACTCGTTCGGGGTTGCGCGGCACACTGGCTTTGATGCGTGCCGCGTGCCGGCCGCCGGCGCTCGCCGCGCCGACTAGGCTGCGGGCGCGCCGCGAAGCTCGAGCTTGTTGCTACCTACTCGTGGTCGGGTGCGCGGGCGTACGCGAACGAGCGTTTATTTTTTAGTGCTACGCAGACGTACGATTCGTATTTACAGATTTTGAAAATATGATTATTATTTTTTCATATTCTTTTTATAATTTATTTGTAATAAGTATAAGCAATACGACTGCTGCTATGAATATGGCGTGAATGCAAATCAACAAGTTGTATAGGTAACTAACTACAGTCAAAGTCTGCAGGTACTGTAGACACTCAAAGGGTTTTTCGATATGCTTTTAAAAAGTTTTGATTTTCATACTGATTTCATATTTTGAAACTTAACCAATCATCTCAGTTACCTTTGCTGGTGACTGTACTATGCTCACATTTTTCTTACTTATTCTAAAAAATAATTCTTATTAAAACACACGTGAAAACGTAACACACTAAACTGCAAAAAACTATTTCGTAAACTATTACAAGAACAAAATAATATAACGTAAGACATAACTAAGTAGAGAATTAGGAACTAATGATTTTATAGATTTATATCTAACTAACAGTTAGGTACTTTTATTATCAATACACAATAACAAACATAGGAACATTAGTGAGATTCATCAGTCTAAAATCATACTTTTATCGGATACATTTTTTAACAATGTTCCTATCTCAAATTCATAAGAACTACAAACTTTCGAAAAATGCCCTGAAACAGCCAGGAATGTGGTTACCATTTAGTAGTGTAAGAAGATCCTCATTTTTCTTTTCGGCTAACCCCGGTTTTCTATTGAAAGCGTTCTTTAATCGAGAAATTTGTGTGTAATGGAGTTTATGTTTGGAAGGTTCTGCGCAGCATAAAGATACATAGCTATCATGAATTTATTCACAGCACAGCACAGTTGTCGGAGTAAAAAACAACGTCCATTGAATTTTGCCCTTCTGAAATCTTTTTTAAGTATTGAAAAACGCAGGTGGCAATCTCATTCACACCCCTATGAGCCTGTGCTTCATCCCACACGTAACTTTCAAAAGATCATAAATTGTCAATTGGAGGCGATTGATTTTCGGTACTCATAGTGTTAGGTGCATCGATTGGATTTTCATTAGAAGTAAAAATTACTGAGTCGATGCCTGCCTGACCTTCCTTCTTGGTTTGTCGTTTGCTGACTAGTCGCAGCTGTAAGAACATTATCGCTCACATCATTGAGTAAAAATACAGGTCGGCGTTTTTCTTGAATTTCTTTATAAATAGTCGGGGTCTTTTACGGAGTCATCGCTGTCCTCGGAGAAAGATGAAGAACTCGAAGAGCTGCAACACGAGGTACTTGAAGAAAATTAACTCGATGGAGATGAGTTTGTGTCGTTTGTTGGTCATCAACTGTTTCATCGTCGTAACAGTTTTTGAACCCGGGGTGTTGCGAGCAACTAGGTTGCTACTGAGCAAATCCTCGTCCATTTTTGTTTGTGCTAATTGCAATATTAGTTTAGACCTTGACCACATCTGTAAAGATAACTGGAGTTTTATATTACTGTTTAGTGTATACAACGTGACAAGTGGATATACCATTAAATTTTATCAATATGTATTCTGCAACAACAGAACATCAACAAATGACCCACAACATATTTCCAGTATAAGAGAAACATGTATCATCTACAACGTTACAATTCAAAATGACCCAGTGATACCGTGAATTTCTTACAAGAAAAACGTGACATCAAAACATAATCTCGTTCACTTCGCTTGATGTTATACAAGAACAATGTGATAATTATGACATTCCACATTGTCGAATAAAAGAAAATTGTTGCAAGAGACTCACCTTTATCACCTAAATCGTGGTATCCTCGTGATGTCACGTGTTTCATGAAAACCGAGAGCACTTCACACCTCGAAACCCAGGTGACAACTGAATTGTCACTGTGTCGAAGCTAACTAGATCACCAAACGAGACAGCGCTACACTGTGATATTTTGTCTCTTTCTCTCATTGTGTTTGTTGCTCTTGTAAAAGAAATATACCGTTTTTGGAGATAATAAAACGCGAGATCGCGATTCAGAATATCAGTAAAACGAAAAATCGTATATTTCGAGATGTCACACTATCGTCGCAAGTGGACGATATGTATGGAGCTCGATGGCGCAGTGGCTAACGCGCCCGGTCTGCGATTACTTAGGTTAACCTTTTCACCGCCCAACTATCCTGCACGCTATGTCCCGCTGTACGCCAACGTATAAATGTATTTTAATAAAGTAGGTACAAAGAAGAACTTCTATAGAAGTGCTGGCGTGGACGGCACGAAAATCTCGAACTTCTATAGAAGTTGTTGGCGGTAAAAGGTTAAGAGGCCGGCGGTCGGTCAGCTAATATGTGCCTCCCATACTAACGGAATACCAAAATGATTTGCAATTCGAGCATTATTTGTTGTACTTGTGATGTATTCGGATTAAGCCGGTATTTATCTAGGTCACTTTAAAAAAATGATTCAACATACCTACTCAATAAAAAAACAACGCCAATTACAGTTTTTTATGGAAAAGTGTCCGAATAACATCACTAGTAGGTACAGCCAATAAAGCTCTAATTGAAAATAATTTTGGTATTCCGTTAGTATGGGAGGCTAATTTTAGCTGACCGACCGCCGGCCTCTTAGCAACCGGTCCGGTCACCAAGGTCCAATTCCCTAAATGTCCAGTTTCCGAAATTCTATTGTCTGAAAGTCCATTCCTCAAATGTCTTATTCCTTGAATGTCTATTCCAAGAAGTGAATAGTGACTTAGGAGCCAGTGGTACGAGTATCGAGCGCAAAAAACGACTAAGGAAGAGGGTAGATCGTTTTGTCTGCTCATAATCACCCACCCGCAATAACTTCAGTACATCCGTGATCATGGCGCATGCAACTGTGCCGAAATATCGGAAACTCAAACAAAAAAAAAACATGATAATAATCCCGTTAAGCTAATAATATTTATTCTAATGTAAGTGACCATGATATATTGTTTTCTAAAGTTTACGCGACCACTACACATTGAAATGAAACAACTTTTACGGATCTACTCGCGTTTATTTTACACATTACTTATTTAATGTTTATCCTGACGTTTCGAACCCTTTGCAGGGTCCGTGGTCACAGGGAGACTGAGGTGTTGGTCATCTCATAATTATTTGGTAGCTTGTATACCCTCATTTAAATTTAATCAGGTGACGAGACGAGGTGAGGTAACGTCAGGATAAACATTAAATAAGTAATGTGTAAAATAAACGCCAGTAGATCCGTAAAAGTTGTTTTATTTCAATGACCATGATAGTTTAAAAAGTTATATTGTTTTGACAGCTGTAAAAAAAAATATCGATGACTATATTATACACCTAACCAATTATTGTTGCAGGTCTCGGCAGCGATAACGCAAACCCTACAGAATCTAAACACGAACACTGAGAACCTGCAGACACCTTTCTCGGAGCAAGATTTGGCAGGCATGTTCCAAAACTTCAACCTCGGCGCTGAGGGCGGCCAGGTAAGTTGCACTCTTCTAAATTCATTATTAATTTAAGTATTCAGTTTAGGCTACAATTCGTTTTTATAATTTGATTTTTTGCATTCACAATTAATTACTTACAAGATAAAAAAAATAAATGTTTATATAATTTTTCTAACTAGCCCGCCGTAATTATTCAACACTATTTACTTTTTACTTTGAAAGCCAAAGGCACCCATTCAATGTTAACAACTACCGTCATTAACATCCGATCATAATATTTTTACAAATACTAAAGATCAGTTAAGAAGTAGGCAAACTATTTATAACTTTTAACGCAAATATTGTTGGGAACAAATTACAAAAACATAAATGTTGAAAAAATTTCCACAAGCAGGGTTTGAATATTATGATCGGATGTTAATGACGGTAGTTGTTAACATTGAATGGGTGCCTTTGGCTTTCAAAGTAAAAAGTAAATAGTATTGAATATTTTCATAATAGTGTTTTAGATACAAAAATATTTAGCGTCAGGAAGCTCAAGCGGGAATCGAACCCACGACCTAACTATATTTATAGCATTGATTTGTGAATACTTACAAATATTCAAATGATAAAAACTTAGATGAATGATTGGTCTCGCTGCGCTCGACTAGATACCGCGCTACCTAGAAACAATAGCTCCGTGAATGCGGCAACTCAATATAGTAGTATGTGTAAGAACGGTGTCCTTATTTCTTGTAGTATTATTTTTACGCAATTTAACTACGCAAGCTGGCATTTTCCTTCGGTTTATGACCAAAATTTAACAAAACATTCGGTACGCGCACCTCACACACAGTTTGCAACGCGACTGATAGCAGGCGACTGACTCGGGTACGCCGACTTCGGCGTAGTATTTTTTGCCGTATTTAACAAATACGCCGGCGGTATCTAGTCGAGCGCAGCGAGTCCAATCATTCATCTAAGTGATAAAAAATAAAATATTTAAAAAGAACTAGTGGCCGCTCGCGGTTTCACCCGCATGGTTCCCGTTCCCGTTGGAATATCTGGATAAAAAATTCCAGGTTATAAACTATCTGTATGCCGAATTTCATCCAAATCCATCTATCCGTTGCAGCTTTCGCATTTATGATATTTGTGCCGTCAGCACAATATTCATAGCACGTAATGTTCGTGATATTTAATAGAGATAATTAATAACGTGATTTAATATAGAGACATTTTATGTAAGTTAAGCAAAACTCATTAGTTCCTGTTTCGTGACTTTCTACAATCAACAAATCTCCCCCGCCAATTTCTTTGTTTATAGATTATTATATATACTTGTATTTTTACATACTAAAACTAGTCAGAAATTATACTCCGATACATTAACCAGTTGTGTTATTATTTAACTTCGGAGCCTGCAACAATATTAGTAGGATTAATAAAAAATAAAAAAAGTGAAATGAAAAATTCTTCGTCTCGTCTTTATCGACTGTTAAATACTTGCAAAACTGTTATTTCGACTGTGAGGGTAACGTCACAGTGACGTAATACCGCTCGCTGTGTTGCAGCGTAAATCACAAACTACTGGAAAAGTTAGAGCCGAGCTCCCTCTGACTCGTTGATTTTTTCTAGTAAAATGTTATTTTATTATTTGTTGTTACAGGATAGCAATATGTTTGTCCCGTTCATGCAAGGCATGATGCAGTCGCTACTGTCAAAGGAAGTTCTTTACCCATCGTTAAAGGAGCTCGTGGACAAATACCCATCCTGGTTGGTCGAGAACAAGGGGAAGATTGAACAGAGCGAGTACGAGAGGTAATTTACACTGTAATGAGCACAGCTGGTTTTCGACCTTACGTTATAGGAATAAAGTTGAAATTATGGTGTCGACAGAGCCCTATTGAGGGTTTACATAATTCGGTTACTTACAATAATATTTATTTCTCAATAAAACTTTACAGTTTGCTTCAAATGAGGTACGAACTTTAAAAAAGGTATTATAAAAAGTAGGTGAATACTAGTATTTAAATTCAAAGCCAAAAGCGTTTTTTTTTTTTCAAAATTAATATTATATTCATGGGACAACACTATTCTTGTTCCAATGAAGCTACATACATTCTCTTTAAAACCAGAAGTGTTAAATTTAAAAATAAAATAAAATAGTAGCTTTATAAAACAAAAATCCAATAATCGTTAACATGAAGATTTTTGTTAAATAATATATCTTTCTATATTAATAAAAATCAATTGCCATAAGTAGGTCATAGCCTCTTCCAATCCATCCATAGGGAAGGCTCGTGCCCCAGCAGTGGGGCCATACAATGAGCTGATGATGATGTCATAGCATAACTTGAGAACTTCTCGACCTATATGGCTGATTTATTTTTTGTTGTGTTCGTTATTCTCCCACGCTAGGAGCTAAAGTCAGGACAATGTTTGTATCATTTTTGTTTAAATAAAATAGATATCAAAGAATTATAAAATATAGTGAAAAAATTAAATGCCTACCCGACCCAGCCAGGAATCGATCGATCGATTTAGCAAATAGCACTTAAAAATAAAAATAAAAATTTATTGTGGCGTTGTTTTATCAAATTTGTGGTATTTCATCTGTAAAGATGAATTTGCATAGCCAATCGGTTTCAATAACCGTTGTATAGATGTCACTACTGCCGCTAAACAGCCGTCAAAATCAAAGCAGTGAAAGAATTCTGTGCTTATGTCAGCCTTCCCGGAGCATAATGGTCAGTGCAGCCGCCGATTGCATTAGACCCAGGTTCGATTACTGGTTGGGTCGGGTGGGCATTTAATTTTTTCACTATATTTCCCGGCAGCATAATGGTCAGTGCAGCCACCGATTGCATTAGACCCAGGTTCGATTACTGGTTGGGTCGGGTGGGCATTTAATTTTTTCACTATATTCTTTATTTATTGAATTCAGCTTTAGTGCAGCTACTAGCACTTAAAAATATATATATGTCGGAGACGTGGCGCTAGCATCGCTTAGAAACGACAAGTATAGTCTATACTTAGTGTGGTCTGCGCAGCCTATGCTCGATGGTGCGCGAAACGTCAACGTCAGTTGGCTTGGCGCGACAACGGACTGGGGACATTTGAACGGGAGCGGCCGGAGAGTACGCACGCGCAAAACTCACTTTGTTTCTAAAATCCATTTGCATCGGGCAACTGTTACTAAATATTGTAATTGTGATATTAAAATAACATTAAAGTGACTGTAAGGAATACGAATGCGTCTTTATTTTGAAGATCCAAGATGAACTGTGTTATCGACGAATCCGAGTTTGCTCGACCGTCCTACTACATACCAGCCTCGCCGCCGACATATATATTATATACATTGAAAGTTTTTAACATGTTTGTTACGCATTATTTGTATTTCGTTATTTCTATTCATGATGCTTATATATATTTATATCGAAACTGTTCAGATTTGAAAAGCAGCTCAGCCTGATGGAACAGGTGTGCGAGGAGCTGAAACCTGAACAAGAGTCGGACCCCGACGACGTGAAGCGGAAAAGGTTCGAGAAGGTACTGGAGCTCATGCAAAAGGTGAGGGTTTATTTAATATATGTATTTATATAAGATAAAAGTATCAGACTGGAACAGGACAGAAAAATGGCGCGAAGAAGAGGATATTAATAAAATTGACCGATTGAGTTCAAAGGAACTTTATCGGTTAATTCAAAAATGACTCTAAAAAGTGAGTAAGTAAGTTAATTGCCTATAAATGTCCCACTGCTGGGCAAAGGCCTCCATCATTGAAATCGAGTCATCACTACAATTGATGGGCAATGGCTATTAAGCGTGGTCACTACACCACGCTTGCCAAATGCGGGTTGGTGATCACAAAACCCGAGCTATGCAACGAACGAATAAATCCGAAACACAAAAGTGTCTTTCGGATTTATTATATATTTATTATTATTATTATATTATATTTACAAATCCCAGGTAAAATTAACTCAAAAATTATTCTGAAATTTATTTTAAATAAATTTTAGAATAATTTTTAGCCAGCTCCGCTCCGCTCAGCTCCTTTTCGCTTCAATAGAGTTTCAGCGCTATCTATACTTAACACATAAATTTATTTATTTAACAATAATTTACATTTTTCATTACAAGATAAACAAATGTTTCAATGTAAGTTTTTGTAGCAATAACACCAGTTATTAAACAAAATGTGAATTATTAAAAATTATTGTCGTGATATTTCAGATGCAAGACCTAGGCCAACCTCCCACTGAACTAGTAGGTGACATCGGAGCACCCCCTCAGGGCTTCGCCCCTCCCGTAGGGCAGGACCCCAGCCAATGCTGCGTCATGTAGTCGGATGACGGCTTTGACGTGTATGACGCAAAACGCATTTTCAAATACGACCCACCTGTCATTTTGTATCCGTCATTTAGTTGGTTTTTTAATAATACAGTGTGTTTAGATCGAGCTTTTATCCAACTTTTAAACGTTTAAAATTTTTGGTATAATAAATAAAATCCGGCAAATAAGTCTTGATAATTATTATATAAAATGAAAGCAAAATAATTACGGTGGATATATAATGACAGTGTAGCCATTAATACTATCATAATAGGAATTAAGGTTCACGTGACGTATTCGTGTAGTCATGACGCAACATGCATTTTTTACGGACTTGTATGATCATGACGCACTTGTGTGACCATGGCACATTTATAGTTTCATGAAGAATAAATGTTATCATGGCGCATTTTTGTCATTACGATCCATAAATATGATCATGACGCATTTTTTTTCATTTTGCCGCATTTGTGAGATCATGGCGCATATTTGTCATCACTATCCATATAAGTGTGATCATGACGCAAAGGTGTCATAAAAATACATTTGTGTGTTCATACGCATTTTTTTGTTTATGACGTACCTATTTGTGTGATTATGACGCATTCGTATTATCATGACGCGTTTGTCTTCATGATTCATAAATGTAAAAACGCATTTGTGTGATCACTACGCTTTTTACTGATCATGACATCGGAACAAAGGAGGCTAATTTACCTAAAGTTGCCGACAAGACTTAAATTTTGTCAATTTATTTTTATCGAATCCCGGATCCTGGAATAGTTTTACTTCCGAGTAGTCTGTACTAATATGAAATTACTCGTATGGTTGTGGTTTACAGCATTTCCCACGTCCACATTTAAAAGAAATATGATTTTGAATTCAAATTGTATTAAAATAATATTTATCAAACATAAAATATTTAGAGCCAGTTCAAAATAAAATTGTTTAATTGCTGTATAGTACATCAACACGAGTAATATGTGGACTAAGTTCATATATACGAAAAAGTAAAACTATTTCCGAGATCCAGGATTTAATAAAAAAATTGGTTGTTTTACCCACTCTTAGTCTTGTCTTGTCGGCAACTTTAGGTAAATTAACCTCCTTTGATCCGATCTCTGATCATGACGCACTCATCTGATTATGACGCATTTTAAAGATCATGACGCGTTCATGTGATAACGCATTTGTGACATTTGGACGTATCTGACGTGAACTATTGGTGCTGTATATTACCCGAGCGGTATCGACGTGTTTTAAAATTTGTGACATGAACTATTATTATTATTACTAATTTATATTTAAATGGGCGATGCGTTGGTTGGATAGTGTATGGAGGCCTTTGAAGGCTTGGGGTATAAAGAAAGCTCTTATTAATAGATGTAGTCAGTCAGTACAATCGACAGAAAAATTACTAAACATTTTGATGTTGATGTATCTAAACATCCATCTTTCTACTGATCTTGAAAGTAGTTTCTTAAGAATTAGGTTACTAAATTGATATCAGACATTATTTAGGTATAATTTTACAGTAGTTTATTTATTTATTTATTTTAAACTTTTGCAACAAAATATTACATGGCGGACTTAATGCCTGAGGCATTTTCTCATAGGGTGGTGCAGAAATGACATGGGGGGTGCAAATTTTGAGAGACAACAAAAGTAGAAAACAGTGTAACAAAAAGATTCAAACTTATAATACATAAATAAATATTCTATAAATTACAAATACGTAAAATACTTTAAAAAAATATATAAATATACCTACATAAATAAATAATTTAAAAATCGGTCGTTACTGAGATGATTCTGCCAAGGTTTCATTAAGAAAAAGCATGCGGACTTTCTTTTTAAAGACATCGCGACTTGTAGCCATCCTGATTTCATTCTTTGTCATTCATTGTCATTCTTTAGTGGAATTGTCGAAACAATCTAAATTAAAACCATTTTTAGACAAGCCTTATAAAAAAAAACATTTATTTCAGTAACAACAATCTTATAAGCTATGTTAGTACAAAAATTGGTTAAAAGTAATTTTACTGTCTTTGACGAGCTGGACGTGAGTCCAGTGATGCATTATAGCACTGTCTACGTCCAGTCTCGCCGCGACGGTCTTCAGAAGACTGTTGGTGCTGCCACGGACACGCCGCATCAGGGACGCAATGCGCTTTGTGATGATAGCAGAGAGGCTATCAACTTCTGCTGTAGCTAGCATTTCTGGCGCGCTGCAGTGTCGAGGCAGCCCCATCAGCCTCCTGAACGCATTATTATACTGCCAGCTTCCCGCCAGTTCTCAACGCGGAGCTCGCGCTGGTCCTTAGCGACCTCGTTCTCCCAGCGATACTTGGGACGGCCAACCGGGCGTATACTATGTAGTGGTTATGATAGCATCATAACTTCATCATAAATCTTTAAAAGACTGATACATATTTGAAATTATGCTATTAACATTAAAATCGTATACGTTTCGTGTTTATAAAGATAATTGATAATAAAATATGATTACTAATTTAATGCAGCCTGAACGTACGCTATTTATTTGAGAGAGTTTGCTAATGGTCCAAACAGTATTTTCAGCGTCAACGGACTATTTTGGGGGCGATGAGAAACTTAGCGGGTTCCTCAAGCTGTGTGGTCGAAACACCATCAAAGGGTTTTTAAGGGAAAAAAAAATTAAAAAGAAATAGATGCTCTGTACAGACATGACAGTATTACAAATGAGTTTTGTTCAGTTATTTTTCTCGTCGATTGTACTATAGTTATTTGAGCTTTGTGCGCAAAACTGCTAAAAGGATCAATGAGTGATGTTTGTTTAATTATTGTATAAATATATATATATGATGTTTTTCTTATTACAATTGTATGTTTGTAGGGAGCTATTGTAATTTTTAATAAAAATATGAGAATTTTGACTTAAAAACTCATTTTAAATTTTATTGCCGTGTGATAACGTTTAGATTTGCATACAATTGTTTTTTTAGGTGGTAGTAATAGTTGGAATTCTGCCTTTGTCAGCAACAGCCGATTTGAATTTTGGCTTTTTTGTAAATTCACTGAATGATTTCTGTTATTATATGTTTAACATTCTTTATATTTTTCGGTATTTCATAAAAAGCTATTTCTTTTTCGAACTAGTTTCTATGAAACTTTTTATGCTGAAAGAAAATACAGAAAACTACTTAAATAATAGACAATAAAAGTGTTTTTCAACATAATAAATGCGATTTCAAGTACTTTATGTCAATTTATCCTTTTGAAATCATAATAACTGTGAATATGACGCATTTTTCTATCATGACGCATTATGGTGATCATGACGTATTCATATCATCATTTTGTTCAAAGCTGACGTAAACTATATTTTTTACGAATAAAAGGCAAATGACTGCCATCATCATAATGTCAAACAGAATCAGAGTTTAAATGCTCCACAATTGTGTTGGAGCATGATTGTGCCTGTGTTGCTTGTTCATATCTTGTTTTAACCTTTTCACCGCCCAACTATCCTGCACGCGGTGTCCCGCTGTACGCCAACGTATAAATGTATTTTAATAAAGTAGGTACAAAGAAGAACTTCTATAGAAGTGCTGGCGTGGACGGCACGAAAATCTCGAACTTCTATAGTAGTTGTTGGCGGTAAAAAGGTTAAGGACCCCGTGTTGTAAGTAGGAGAAAATACATCGAAAAATTTGGTCAAATTACATATGTCAAATTCACTATTCGTCTAGCCATTGCTCCGTCAAGTTCTAAGATCAAGTTACATTTAAAGCCAAATTCTCTTTTCGTCAAGTCTTTCGTTCGTCAAATTTTACTTACGCCAACCCCTTGTACAATTCAGTACAAAATTATTTCATTTATTTTATAAATTGGTTTGAGAATTATGATACTTTGAGGTGATATAGTGGTATCAGTGTTCGACACTCTGATTCAATGTTGGAGACTAGTTTCGTCGCTAAAAAATAGCATAGTTCATTGGTTATTTAGGTACATAAAATTTTACGCAAATATTGTTGCGAACATATTACAATTTGATAAAAGACAATGTGTTGAAAAAAGTGTTGAATGGGCTCTTTTGGCTTATAAAGTAAAAGTAGATAGTGTTGATTAATTTCGGCGAGTTGGATTGAGCCACGATAGCATAGCAGTGCACCTGACCCGGCATGTCATGGGGTGCGGGTTCGAATCCCGCTCGTGGAATTTTTTCAACACATTATTTTTTAAATAGTACATTGAATTATTTATGAATTTTACTGAAGGTCAGATAGGAAGTAGGTGGGCTGTATTCAATTGTTGCTTAAACCCTTTATAGAGCTTTGTCCATATATTGGACACCATAATTTTAACTTTATTACCTTAACATAAGGTCTAAAACCAATTGAAAATTTCTTCCCATTTAAGGGTTAAGTCTAAAATAGATAGCTGAACCGCCCCCGCCCGATTCTCCTACACTAAACATGACCCAACACACCGCACTCGTAGAACAAGGGTGCGACGAGCCGGTTCACACGCGCTCTATACCAGGCACCATGTACCTGGGCGCTTCTCTCCTCCTCCACGGCCCGGTCTACCCGAGCCGAGGTCCGAGCCTTTACACGCGCCCTCGGGTCATTCCGCTCCCCGTTCCGATCCGAACCCCTCGGAGAATCTAGTAGAGCACGGGACACGTACTAGTGCGTGATGCCGTTCCCTCTAGGAACCCTCCGAAGATGATTCGTTTCACATGGCTTGAGGAACCTTTTATGTTTCTCGCCGCCTCCAAAAAAGCCCGGTGAAGCTGAAAATGCCGTTTGCGGCAATCAGCAAACTCCACAAAAAAAAGGTAGCTGACCCCTATAAAAAAAGGTGTTGATAACTGGAACCTGTCGAACTTTGTGTCATCTCATCATCATCTCAGCCAAAAGATGTCCACTGCTGGACAAAGGCCTCCCCCAAGGATATGAGGGGTATTTGCCGTAATCGCCACGCTTGGCAGGCGGGTTGGCGATCGCAGTAGGTTAAGGGTAACCTCAGAGAGATGCTGCTGCCCATCTTCTGGAAATGAACGAACTTAGTGTGAAATACCGAAACGTGTAAAGTCCTTTTATAGCTGCTGTTTTTATTATAATGCACACGTTATTCCTAGCTATAATACAATAAATAAAATGCATAAAATTAACGCACTTAATAGTTCCAAGTGTTGTGTTACAATAAAATTTATGTATAAGTAATTAATAATCATTATTGTTTTGCAGTGCCAAAGATGTATGTTGATACATAATATATTATGTTTATGAATCTATATGCTGTTTTATTGTTTGGTATCACTCACTCATCAGCTCATTTTATGCCCCCATTGCTGGGGCAAGAGCCCTTCTTACGGATGGAATCACCACAGGGAGAACGCGCCGTAAACCAGCACGCGGACTCAGGGCGTATGGTGGTTGTTAACGACTGCTGATGCAGCCGGGACCTTACGTGCCTTCCGAAGCACGGAGGAGGGAGAGAAGTTACTTAACTTCCACAATCGTAGACCGACCTCGTTTACCACTGCGCCATCGCGCTCTTCTTTATAATATACTTAGTGGACCCGGCGGACTTTGTACCACTGACAGTTTCCATCAAGTGATTAAATTCTCTTTTCATTTCCATGACAACAAAACAAACAAATAATTTTGTTTTGGAAAATTAAATTGTCGTTTTTAGTATATTTATAGTGTGATTCCCGTGGGATTGACAGGATAAAAACTATCCTATGTATGTATAATCCAGGTTATAAACTATCTGTATACCGAATTTCATCCAAATCCATCTATCCGTTGCAGCGTGAAGAAGGAACAAATATACAGACATACACACAAACTTTCGCATTTATAAATTAGTGTGATATTAATTCGTCTCTGGTCTAGTGGTTAGATCACCCCTGTCAAAGGCCCTGGGTTTCATTTTCAGTGTGGCGTGCGTGTTTCTACTCTATTTGGTTGATGGTAGGGCTAGTTTAAGTCTGCCTGACTATTTAGCTCCATCTTATCTACCTGTCCTGTTGATTCTGTCGTCCTATGTATATTGATTTCTTTTTTTTTACCTTTTTTTGTTTTGTATATTAAATTTCCTTTGTTTATGCAATTATTAGTATGTATGTGTATTATAAATATTTAAGTAAGTTTATTTTAAATTTGCAGGAGGTACACATTAATTCTACCTCTATTTATAACGTTTCATTTAGCGGGCCTGCTGGAAGATATTTCAGAACTGAAATAAGCAGCGCCCTTGTACTAAATTGACCCGTAGAGCTTATTTTGTTAACTTTTTATGCTGCCGTCATAATTAAAAAAGGCACATCTAACATTTTTCAAATCAGGGGCCCGACCGCCTAACCGATCGCTTTGACTTCGTATGTGGTTTATGACGTCATCTTGTCGTTTCATGCCGCCTATGAAAGCAATATCGAAAGCTATAGCCTTTAGCTTTTGATATTGCTTTCATAGGCGGTGCGAGGTGGCAAGATGACGTCATAAACGATACGCGTAGTCAAAGCGATCGGTTAGGCGGTGTGGGGGCAGGAGAAAAACGGGTTTGAAAAGATAGGCTTTATTCTCCTGATTCCAAATATGTATCTAACTCAAATTTAAAAAAATGTTAGTTGTGCCCTTTTTCCTTATGACGGCAGTATGTGTGTACATAAACTTGTAATTAAATAAATATGTCGCCATAACATGAATGTTAATAACATTGTTGTGTTCACTTCTGACAGTTGGAGATGAGATAGCCAGTGCCTCAGTAGCTTAGGATTCCGGGTGAAGTGCGCTTCCACCGGCCTTATCATCACATAAGAGGCCTATCACAAAATGCTCGCGCTCACGCTTTCTCAGTACTACGAGCGGCCGACGCATCGCAAACATTTTGTACAGTTGTAATTACATTTATTTGATGTTTATTAATTTTTTATCGTTTAAAAAAAGTTAAAAATTTGAAATCTTATAAACTAGCGTTAATTCTGGTGTACATTTAAGGAGTAAGGAGATTTTTACTTTTATTTTCAAGTGCTAATTGCTGCACTGAAGCTAAATTAAATATTTATAAAATTTATAAAATACAGTGAAAAAATTCAACGCCTACCCGACCCGCTATGCATTATAAAGCAGTGACAAAATTCAGCGCTTACGTTAGCCTTCCCGGTAGCATAGCGGTCAGTGCAGCCGCCCGGATTGCGGAAGACCCAGGTTCGATTCCTGGCTGGGTCGGATAGGTGTTGAATTTTTCCACATGTATTTTATAAATTTTATAAATATTGAGTAAGGAGATATTTACAGCTAATTCTGAGCGTTTTATGGCTTTGAATGGGATTTTTTTATAGAATATCCATTCATATTTCGAAATTCCGATACCGCTACGAATTTAACCACTAATATTTAAGAGATCTTATTATTATTTTTTCATTTCGTTTGCTTAGTACAGTAGTTCAATCCATGAGCTTGAAAATTGCCGTCAGCGTATTTAATTGAAAACTAGCTTCGGAATTTTGGCTTTATATAAATAGATAAGGGAAAATTGCAGAAAGCGAGACCGCTACGAATTATACTAATAACTATTCTCCACCATACAATAAGTCAAAATTGTCTAAGGGAAATGTCTTGATCTTGTTCAGAGAAACTGAAAAGTTTCGCTGAACAAGAACGCCGAAATTGGGCATTTATGCAAAATTCACGGTCAAAATGTAGTGAAGAGTTTAAATAAAACAGGTGTTGCTGTCATACATAAACAATGCTTTGAGTTTATTAAGTAGGTACTTCTTTTTAGAAAATTTCTTGACTTTTCTGTTTGCCGCATATGGTCTTTGCAGCGTCACTGTAAGCGACGAGAAACTTAACGGGTTCCTCAAGGGTGAACAAAACATCCTCAAAGTGTTTACAGATAGGATAGCATCCGCAATTATTGATCACGTGTACTCCTCCCTCATAAATCAAAGTCAATGTGATTTTTTGCAATTAAGTGTACAAAAAGGTCTTATATTAGTATTTAGTGCTAACAACTTAATTACCTACCTTTTAGCTACAGGTACTGCAATGTTGTTTACAACCTTATGTAGTGGTATAATAACGATAACATAAGGCAATATGTCAAGTCGTGTACGCGATGCGGATCGGTGCAGGCACGCGCATCATATTAAAATAAATAGTATTACGCGTAGCGCGGCGCAAGCCGCTGCTCGATTAACGTCATGAGTGACAAACTCGGCAAATGAACTCCTGGCGTTTCTACAACAAAAGCTGGACGTCATGGACGAGGTGAGCGCAGTGCAAATTTGCAAGTCCGGCTTCAGTGAAGATGAGGTGGCCGCTGCGAAGAAGCTGCTCTACGAGTCTGTCGGCAAGAGCGACCAGATGGTGTCTCGGAGACGAGACGGAACGCAAAAGAGCCCACAAGAGACCATAACACTGATCAAAGAAACCGATCCGGATGACATGCCGACGTTTGGGGTCTGGCCGTTATGGTCCCAGTCCGGTTTGCCCCCGGCCGCTATGCACCCACATTGAAAAAGTTATTATTCCGGTATGCACCCGGCCGCGTTGCCCCCATAGTTTCTCTTTTTGTCATGATATTCGAATCAGTACGGTGGAGTAGACAATGGTTAAAAAAATAAATGAAAATTAAGATCATAATCATGACTTATGTGTGTATTTTAGGTCACTAGTGTATTAAATTTAGTATAAATTAAGCAAGAATTCAAGATTGAACTGTAAGTTAATTTTTATTTAGTTACGAAATAAATATTAGGTTGGGGAAAAAGTCTTACCGCATATAGTATGTATGAACTTGTAATAAAATCTCTTTGGCTATACTATTTGTATCTGGCTGGTTTTGGTATCATTAAAAGTTTAAATTTTAAAGAAGATAATTCCAAATTCAAATTAGGAAAATGTGTTTTTTATTTGTTTTTCTTACTGTCAAAATGAGTGAATCTAATGAAGAAATTCGATACATTTTAAAATTTTATTACAAAAAAGATAAAATGCAACGCAAGCCGCGAAAAAATTTGCGATGTTATACTGTTTTTAAAGAATATAAAAAAAACTATTCTTACTAATTCTAAAATGATGATAATATACTCACAGCACAAAATAAATATAAGTTAAGTTCACACTTTTGTTTTCAACAGTATTTGCTCAAAAGTCTTGTCCAAAAAACGATGGTTTTAAAAGACCGTGCATACCGGAATAATAACTTTTTCAATGTGGGTGCATACCGGCCGGGGGCAAACCGGACTGGGACCATAACGGCCGGACCCGACGTTTGTGGCGAGAGACCTCATTTACACTGAATGCGCTTCGGCGCGTCCTGGGCCTCGATCGCGGTAAATTACAAAAGCTGGGAACGACATAACCAAAACCAAACCTCGACCAAAAACGTCACGTTCAACACATTTCGTATCGCGCTAAATATTTTAACGACAATGATTTGGTAAATACGTTGGCGCAACGATCGATCTTTGGGAGCTAACGAGCGATCGAAGTTTTCCTTTTAAATCCGTATCGCGGTAGGTTTTTGACAGCGGTATCGACCAAAGGTGTGACATAGGTGTGACGCTGGGAACTTATCTAACGCTGTCAAATGAACGTTTTTGAAAAAGTTCCTCCAGAGGTACTTTTCCATTGGCATTATCGTTGCGTAAGGCTAAAGTAAAGAAAGATGCTCTAAGTTGCGTTTTTATTAAAACTTAAAATTTGTTCTGAGGTTTTTAACTATTGTAGGTACCAGAGTGAAGATGTTTCTAGTTGTTAATTAGGTAAATAAATAAATTGTAGTCTGCTATGCCCATATCAATGACTGGAGTCGGCAAATTGCTAAAGATAATTTGTTTGAAGTGTGCATATTAGGACTATAGTAACATTAGAAATTTTAGCAAGCCAATTACGGTCAGAGTGTCGCACATTTTAAATTGATGTTTACTTATATGTTGTTTACACATGCTTTTCATATCTAGGTACATATTGTGTACGGACTTAGAATGAACTTTTAGCATCCGATGGTACCACTATACACGACCTCTGTGGTGGGTGTACCCACCAGTCGGCCAAAGATCTATATGCCTATATGCCCCAGATTTGATTCCAAGGTGCAGGTACATATTAATCAGGAGCTCGATGGCGCAGTGGTTATCGCGCCCGTTCTGCGAGGGCCAAGGTTTATCAGTTTTGCTACTATTAACCAAATCAGTTATTTACGACTAAGCAAATCTGTTATAAATAGCTACACGAATGGATTTGATAACAAAACATTTAAGCAACTCTCGCAAAGGCTGGTCATCGGATGGGTGACCCACAGTTTATCATCTCAAGCTCTTCCATGCTTCAGAAGGCACGTAAAGCCGTAGGTCCCGGCTGCTTTAGCAGTCGTTAACAACAACCAATCCGCAGTAGTGCCCGCGTGGTGGTTTATGACCCTGTTCTCCCTATCCGTTCATAGGAAAGGCTCGTGCCCCAGCTGATAATTATGCCAATATTAATGACTAGTCGGCAAATTACTGAATATAATTTTCGTTTTGTTGCTTGGAGTTGTTTAGTCGCATAATCCCTAATTCGCAAAATGCCTAGTTGCTTTTTATATCCAGGTACATCTGTTTGTCCTTAGGAGTGTTGGGATGAACTTTTAGCATCATCCCACAGGCCAGACAAAGATATATGCCCCAGTTTTGATTCCCAATAGATGTACATATTAATGTGCTGAGTTTGGTTGGAAATAGGGCTATCTTAAGTCTGCTTGGCTAACTACCACCAACTTATCTGTCTGTCACCATAATAACAACATTGGTAGCATTATCGTTTCCAAACAAAAGAAGAGCTGCTAGTTCTTTCAATGTGCAGTGCGCTTAAACCATCCATCACTTCATATTATTATCATCACTTACCAATAAGTGAGAGAAAAGCAAAGCGCTTTCTCATTTGAATAACATAAAGAATTAGGTATATAAAAATAAAAATATTTTATAAGATTCACCTACTTATGTTTCTGATACTAAAAGCTTCATTACTATTGTCAGAAACTTAACAATGTTTTAAAATTATTATTTTTTGGATTAAAAATACCATATTATTGTGAAGTGTAAAGTGTAAAGTGTTTTATTATTTTATAGCCTCAATATTAAAATTAATTATTACAGCCTTCAGGTACCTCAGTCAGGTCCACATTCCTAAATGGTCCACTTGCCTGAATGGTCCACTTTCTCAGACTATTTTCCCAAACTGTCTACAAAGCCATAGAATAGAATATTAATTAATAATTAATTAACTAATTTAATATAATAGAATTATTAATTTGTGAAATATAATATTTGTAAAGCATGTTGGTTTGTTGTACCCATAAAGTAAAGTAAAGTCCCATAAAACCAATAGGTATATTCTCAGTTTGACTGTGGGAACAACAGTCTATAATAATAACTTAGCATAAGGTAAGGAATTAATTGTTTAAATTGTCTTATGAGGCACAACGAATCTAATATTCTGCAGCAGACTATGTATTTAATATATTTGTCAGATGACATCTCATATTATGGTCACTTACGACTAGTTACAACACACAACTAAGTTGGGAAATATCAGAAATTAACTGTGGTGTTGAAGTAGCTAGAGACAAATAAGATGTATGAATGATTATTAATTTAGTCACATTTACATTTAATAAATACAATTTTTTTATTTGACATTCTAAAGCAAATGGAAATAAAATAATGACAGGTAATATTTATTTAATTTGCAGAGCATACAATTTACATTCAAAACTAAATTGATATCTGATTGAGCCTTCTGCTTTTATTTAAGAACACTTTATGCTTCCTTGTCCTACCAGCTTTAACTCAGCATGCACAATATAAACTTCGGCACCGCAGAAATCAGGGAGTATCCAATGTAAGATCAATAATTATTATGCATTATACTAGCTTGTCTTCAATAGATGTTTATTTCACCAACTTAACTTTAGCTGTTCCCGGTGGTGTACTATGAGAGTAGATAAATATACGATAATATCTCTGCCTGCAACAGTAAGGTACCACGTCGACTTTGATAATCCATTTCTTTGTTCAATCAGAATATTTTATTCATCATGAGACTGTTTTCATCACTGCATTTTCGCATTCCACACCTTTGATTCAAACACTGGGTGGCTTAGTCCTTGCTCTTTTATATCTTCCATTACTTTCTGTGGCTGTGATGTTTTCAGTCTAAGGATTTTGTTTGGGTTTATTTTCAATTTAATTTTTTTTGTTCAGTTTACATTGCTATGATTTAGTGAGTATTTGAGAGCCAAGCAATGCGAACCGTGTAATTTATTTCACTATTTTCACTATAGTTTTGTTTTACTTAAGTAGGTAGGTATGTACCTACAAAATATAATGTCACTGGTTCTCATTTATTGATCAGACCAAAGGGATCTTGTTCAAACAGGCAATTGTTTAGTTTTTTTGTGGTAAATGGTGATTTATATAGTGGTAATTAATTAATTTCATGAAAAATTATAGACAATTAATAAAAAATTGTAATTTCCCCCTTAATCCTTAAGTTATAGTAAAAAAAAATAGTTTTTTAAAGACACTTAAACGTTAAAATGAAAATAAATTTTAAGTTCTAGCTCTTAACAATATCTGTCGAGTATTTTCATAGTTTCTACTTGTAATTTTGCATAAGACCATCATTTTGCGTGTTTAAAACAATGTGGCGGTGTTTTCAACATTCTTAATCGAGTATCGATTACAAATATCACACCTAGTATTTTTAATACTCGTGGCAAGCACTAAACGATTCAACTTTGAGGAAAATTCACTAACGCTAACACTACGACATTGGTTTAATCGTTAGGAAAATTTTGCGCGATACCATTTTTGACATCGGCTAAACCAAAACCGAACCAAAACTTTATCGTTAACGTTTGAACGTTTGAGTCAGTTTGAGATGTTGGCAAATAGCGCGATTGAGGCCCTGATCTGGCGTTATGACCTGACGCAGATGGTCTTGTGCTTGCGCAGGGTTTGTTGCTTGTCTGACACAATAAATAAATATCAATAATAATATTAGTATTATTAATATCACAATTTACTTAATTTAAGCAAAGTAAGGTACAATAAACTAAATAATTTAAGTTTTATCAGCAAAAAAACTCATCAAGCGTATAGTAGCATGTTAAAATTGATTTAAGTTTTTACTGAAAAGAGTAAATGTAGTTTCTGTTTTTATATTGGATGGTATCTTATTGTATATTTTAATAGCCATATAGTTTAGTTCTAGAAGTGGTTAAGCAAAGCCTATCTTTATGACGAGTGTTTAATTTGTGAGTGTCTTTTATCTTTTTAAATATTTGTATGTTTTTAAATACGAAAATACATATGTCTTGTATATATATATAAAGATATTAATGTTAGTAATTTAAATTTTATGAAATACGGTCTACAACTTTGTGTGTTACTTTGTTCTACAATTCTGATACATTTCTTTTGTATTAAGAATAATTCATTTACGCTTACACTGAATGCGCTTCGGCGCGCCCTGATCTGGCGTTATGACCTGACGAGATAGTCCCTTGTGCTTGCGCAGGGTTTGTTGCTTGTCTGACCTGTCGGTTGGTGGGGGGTGTCAGTATAAACTTTAAAGTCGTGATAGCAGGGTTGTTTTCATCTCCTTTAGATTCTCCGAGGTGTTCCGATCAGACCAAGAGCGGAACAACCTGAGTGCGCCTCTGAATGCTAGGATCTCTGCTCGGGTTGACCGGGTCGTGGAGGTGGCGAGAAGCGCCCAGGTATATATCTGTACCTGGTGTAGAGCGCGTGTGAACCGGCTCGTCGTACCCTTGTTCTACGAGTACGGTGCTTTGGGCCTATGCGATTTTGCATGTATATTGTACTATGTGAATGTGTAGTGGAATGTGTGTGCCGCCCACGCCAGCACTTCTATAGAAGTTCTTCTTTGTACCTACTTTATTAAAATACAATTATACGTTGGCGTACAGCGGGACATCGCGTGCAGGATATTGGGCGGTGAAAAGGTTAACAATTATGGTATGGCGTCTTACCTATAAAATTGACGGATGAGGATTTATGAGGATTTTTTATAAAATTATATTTTTCATCCAAACGTTTTTTTTATTTTCTTAGCATCTATTTATGTTAACACTATAAAAACTGTAGAGTGTTTGTTTTACTTGCTAAATATAGCAGACATTAAAAAGAAAAAAAATCAAGACCCTTCAAACCTACAATGAAACAAAAGGTCAATTCCGCGAACAAAAAAGAAGATAAAGACACAAAATGAATAATCATTGATAGTACTGAAGCCTAAGTAACATGGTCCTAATTAAAGGTGTATAATAATATTAACAACCGGTATTGACTTTTAGAAGTAATACACCTTATTACTTACTTAATAAGTGAGAAAAAAACGTCAATATCATAGGTAAGGACCTAATATTTGGATAAGATGGTGGTTGCTATGCTTACGGGCTTGAAACAAGCCCTAACATAAACCAAACCAAGTACACAAACATTCCGCTGGAAATCGAACACTGGCTAATATGGCTCTGGCTTCTCCTTCTCTGTCCTTTCCATACATCTGGCGTTGTACACTCGTCCTTCCATATTCAGTCCATTCTCATATGGAATGCGCTACCTCTTGAAATCAGGATGGCTACGGGTCGTGACGCTTTTAAAAAGAAAGGCCGGATGCTCTTTTTTGATAAAACCTTGGCAGAATCATCTCGGTAACGTCCTATTTATAAATTATGTAATAATATACGTTTATTTTTGTACTATATTTGTAAAAGTAGTTTATGTAATAATATACATTATATTTGTTTATATAAGTATATTTATCTACCTACTACCTACTATTTATCTATCTTATTACCTACTATGCGTATAATATATTTTTTATTTTTAAATTGTTGTCTTCACCCAATTGCACCTACCTTGTCATTTCTGCACCACCCTATGGTTGACTGGTAGAGAATGCCTCAGGCATTAAGTCCGCCATGTAATATATGTTGCAAAAGTTTTAAATAAATAAATAAGATCGGTGGTTTTAGCCACAAGCGGCTCTAATGACCTAAGTATGAAACATCAAGTCGTGAAACGGACAGGTTTTTCTAATACTTCCGTTCATACGTACAAGACCGGTCTATTAATTTGTTATTATTAAGGCATATGACTGGGTCCAAACGATTCTTTTAACGAGCTAATCAATAAACGACGTTATTATAGAAATTATGTTATGACAAAAATATAATTAATTATAATGCTTGGAGCATTTAAATTGCACTTGTTATAACTGCATAGTGCGTACTGGGTGAACTGGGTGCTTTTCCATGAGCTAATAAAACAGTATTGTAGCCTAAAAACAATAACTAAAGCTATGGAAGTTGTGTGAATCAGTGCTTAGGAAGGCACGTAAAGCCTTTGGTCCCGGCTGCATTAGCAGTCGTTAACAACCACCAATCCGCACTGATGGGCCCGCGTGGTGGTTTATGGCCCGTTCTCCCTATCCATCCATAGGGAAGGCTCGTGCCCCAGCAGTGGGGACATAAAATGAGCTGATGATGATGATGATGATAATAGAAATAGTAATATTAGGTCATTATCTATGAAATTGATGTTTTTTTTGCACTTATAAAAGGTCTTAAAATTCTAAAAGTCAATACCGGTTGTTAATATTATTATACACCTTTTATTAGGACTATGTTACTTATTTAGGCTTCAGTAATAACAATGATTATTAATTTTGAGTCTTTATCGCCCTTTTTTTATTTTATTTAACTACTTTTTATGTTTGCGGAATTTTCTTTTTGTTTCATTGTAGCTTTGAAGGGACTTGATTTTTTAATTTTTAATGTCTGCTATATTTAGCTAGAAAAAAACACACTACTCTACAATTTATATATCGCGTCGTCCTCATCTGAACGCATCGAACGCCGGCACGGTGGAGCCTGGTAGATGGGCGAGCCCCTCTTCCGCTCCTGATTGGGGTGGGTGACCGCCCTCGAATACGATGGGCGGACACGCTTGATCCGTCATTTGGTGAGACGGGTCGCCGACGCGCCGGGACATACGGGGCCTGTGCAACGCACGGTCGAAGCCCCCCCTAGGGCTTGGATTGCGCCTAGTGTGAATGCGTTAAGGGTGCGCCGACAAAAAATGCCAAAAATGCAGTTACGGTTAAGTAGATATAATAGAAAATACTATCGTATTAAATGAACAAAATATATATTTAGTATCATAGGAAACGTGTTTACAATTTGTCAGAACCATAAATTCATAACAAGCTATAGTTTTTTCTACAATATCATTTAAAGTTGGGCACAAAAATCATGAAAACGAGTGGCGGCGTTTAGAAGATTTCTTATAGTTTATCTAAATTATTGTATTTCTGATTTTGTCTAAACAATCATCAATGGATAAACTACAAATTGCTAGACTACATTTTCGATTCATCAAGTGGTTATTTAAATAATTATTTTTTATTAAGCACCTTAAATTCCCCATACAAAATTAGTATGGCCACGCGGCATCAAATAAATATGGACGACGACATTTCAAATAAAACATATGACACTTGTCACTTATGGACGGCGCACCCTTAATGAAATCAAATTTTTTTTATACTAATATTTCTCTGATCAAAAAGCCTCAGTAAATTTAAGCTGTTTTAAAATTAAATTAAAGAGATGGCTTATAGATAAGGCGTTCTACAGTTTGACTGAATATTTCGGTACAAAAACAGCATAGTGGCTGTTTCTATGTAACATGTACCTACCTACTAAAAATTGCATGCCCGACTAGGGTAGGTAAATTGTTTGTTCCCAATTATAATATGCTTAACACCTGCTATGTATTTACACAATTTTATAGCAATAAAAGTTATCTTATCTTATCTTATCTTATAAATTTTAATTTTTTTACTTTTTATTTTTTTTTAACGACAAATTATCGTTTTCGTAGTCGTAATCGAATGAATACGGACGGATAGTATTTAAACAAAACTCACACTATAGGCACTCGGGTAGAAGACCTTTTTACCGAAACTTTTTTCTTATATATTGACACTTCATAGTGACCACATCCTGCTTGATGGTAAGCAGCCGATGCAGTCCAAGGTAATGAGAGCGCTCCTCACCGTGGAACAAGCACGGTAACAAGCGCACCCATTCATGACGGCCTGCATAAATGCCGTTTCACGCCCCGCCTAAAAGACCCGGGACTATAAGGAACTAGGAAAAACATGCGCTGGCAAAGAATTCCAAAGCCGAATGGTCTTACAGAGGACTTGCCAAGTTTTTTGGTACGAGTGGCGGTTCCTAAGACCAGCACGTGTTTTTTTGAGTGAGATTGCTGATTGCCTTAAATGGCATTTTCAGCGTCACCGGGCTGTAACCAGCACGTGTAGTCCGGGAGAGGAAAGGAGAGGACGGGATAAGATCAAAAAGTTCTATTAAGAAACTACTGCTAATAAGAATAGTGCTAGCTAGAATAATGCTAGCGGTGCCGCGCGGTCCCACCAACTTGTTAAAGGGGGACCGCTGACGCGCGCGCTCCGCACTCTCAACCTAATAGCTAAGAAGGTTGATCTATTCTGCTGTGCTCTGAGCGAATTCACAAGAATTGTTTTGTTTACTGTGTCGTATGAAGTGTAAAGTATATTGTTATGTATTTTAGTCATATTATAGCTGCACAATTGTATTGGGTAAAAAAAGAAACCTGTAAAGATAGTTGTAAAAATTATAATATAAATAAATAAATGCTTTGCCATGGAAATCGGTATTCTTATTAGCAATAGTGATTCACATAAACATGGTAAACACAAAACCAGGAGACTGCAGAAAGGTACCTAAGCTTACAAACGCGTTTTTTTTGAGAGAATTTGCTGATTGCCCATCACTGGGCATTTTCAGCTTCACCGGGCTTTTTTGGGGGCGGCGAGAAATTTGAAGAGTTCCTCAAGCCGTGTGAAACGATGCACCGTCAGAGGTTTTCTAGAGGGAACGGCATCACGCACTAGTGCATGTCCCCGTGCCCTACTAGATTCTCTGAGGGATTCGGATCGGATCGGATCTCAGCAAGGGGGCTGGCAAGAGCTGGATGAGAGTAGTCGCGGGTCGTGCTCAGTGGCGTGCACGAGGAGAGGCCTTGTCCAGCAGTGGACTAGGAAGGCTTTATGATGACACATTTACGTTTTCAATTCCAAATCATATTTTTTATATGCTGAAGTTAGAATTGTTTTTAAATACAGCAATACTAGTAATTTCATGTTAGTTAATACCTATACAGACTAGGTACTAAGTAGTAAAACTAACTTCTGAGATCCAGGAAGAATAAAATATAATGTCCCCGTGCCCGCCTAGATTCTCCGAGGGGTTCGGGTGATACAAACGCGCTCTTAGACAGCCTCTCACTTTTTTTAATATATCATTGTTGCTATAAAAGTAAAAGTGAAACAAAAGTAGGTTGGTAGGTTACTAACCTCAAAACTACAAAATTCGGTGGAACAAGATTCTTTTACTTTTTAAATGATTAATAGTTATAGAAAGTAAGAAAGAATGACCTAACCTTTCAACACAGACGTAGAATTTATTGCCTACTTTGGTTGCGATTACGGTTATATACAAATTGAAAAAAATGTTGTCTACTGTCTGGTAGTGCACCTGACCCGGCATGTCATTGGGTGAGGTCTCGAACTCACGCTTCGGGTTCGAACTTACGCTGTTATGCAACGAAAAGTTGCGTAACAGCGTAAGATAGAAGAATTTTACAAAAACATGTACGCCTTATAAATAGGTGTAACAGACACTTAAGTTTAAATTTTAATAAAAATAATAAATAAATATTTATTAATAAAATAAGAAATAAAACAATTTGATAAGAAACTTAAGTAACTAAAACTATTACTAAACTAAAATATAGCGTCAAAACAACAAAAAAAAAACACTTAAGGTTAAATACATCGTGCCTCATAAGTCATTTATCTAAACATTCAACTGATTAATTAGGTATTTAAAATATGAAAAAAGACTTAAGCTTCTATCAGTTGATCTGTTTTTTGTATGTCACTTTATGTATGTGAAATGAAGTCTACAATAAATTAAGTACAAATAATTATTATATTATTGTAAATTTATTAGTTAATAACGGCCGCTCGCGGTTTCACCCGCGTGGTTCCCGTTCCCGTGGGAATATCGGGATAAAAAGTCTCCTATATTTTAATTCAGGCTATAAACTATCTGTATGCCGAATTTCATCCAAATCCATCCATCCGTTGCAGCGTGAAGAAGCAACAAATATACACACATACATACACACAAACTTTCGCATTTATAATATTAGTGTGATTTTATTTTATCTTCCATTTTTTTTAAAACAAAAACCAAATAGTTAACTACTAAAAAGAGTAAAACTATACATTACACATTCACGACTAAGGTTAACAATTACTTAAATTAATCTATAAATTAAATGCATGAATACATTATATGCAGGGTATTTCCACAGGTACTTAATTAGATCATTATCATGCAACAGTCATCGTCCCACCCTCGACCTACGTCACTACAAAACCACAAAGGCTTTAGCGCGATCGCTAAATATATCTCCGACTTCCGCCTTAAAAACCTTTATTATTTATACATTTCCATATTTCAAAATTATTTTTGGAAGATAATAACGTGAACACTACACATTGAAATGAAACAACTTTGACGAGACGACCAACACCTCAGTCTCCCTGTGATCACGAACCCTGCAAAGGGTTCGAAACGTCAGGATAAACATTAAATAAGTAATGTGTAAAATAAACGCAAGATAATAAGATAAGATAATTTATTGCTGTATAAAACACACCAATAAATTAATCATCATCATCATCAGTTAATTTTATGTGCTCCCTGCTGGGGTACGAGCCTTCCCTATGGATGGATAGGGAGAACGGGAGAATGTGTGTGTGATGATGTGTGGCCCTGTGTAGACTTACGAACCGAAGGCATAGTGACATTCCTAAGAGCTACTTGTAGCCTAGAAACTGATTTTATGATTTCGAATTTTGATGATTTTGAGACGAGCTCGATGGCGTAGCTGATGGCGATTGCTGAGGTTAAGCAACTATCACAAAGGCCTGTCATCAGATGGGTGACCAAATATTTATCATCTCTCGCTCCTCCATGCTTCGGAAGGCACGTCCGTTGGTCCCGGCCGCATTAGCAGTCGTTAACAACCACCAAACCGCACCGGGCGACCGTGGTGGTTTTTGGCCCGTTCTCTCTGTCCATCCATAGGGAAAACCCGCCGTACCCCAGCAGTGGCGACATTTATGAGCTGATGATGATGATGATTCATCGTCACACCTTCAAACTACGTCACTGCACACCCAACAATAAATTAACGACACGACGAGGCTTTACCGCGAAACGCAAAAATTAACTCCTTAAGGAAATAAAAATATTTACAAGAAAATGATAAAGTGAATCTAAATTTAGATTGGAGTTGAGGAAGGGATTTTTCAAAGTCGTCCGGTTGTTGACACAGAAAAATTCGTTCTAAATATGGTGCAAAATTTGTTATGGTACAAAAATATTTTCGTATCTTACTTATGTAATAGCCGTTTAGAAGGAGTTGCCAAATGTATCTATATACTTTGTTTATAGACCTTATTGTATTTATACATTAATTTATTTTTAATTTATAGCTGTAATTTTTAAAAAAAATTGTAAATTAAAATAAAATAATAACTAAGTAAATAATTATAAAATATAGTAAAACAAATCAATACCCGAACCAGCCAGGAATGGAAGCTGGGTCTTCCGCAATCCGGGCGGCTGCACTGACCATTAAGCTACCGGGAAGGCTGACGTAAGCACAGAATTTTTTCACTGCTTTGATTTTGACTGCATGACGGCAGTAAGTGACATCTATCCAACGGTTATTGCAACCACGAAGCAATTGCAACCGATTGGCTATACTATGAGATAATTAATTTACCTTTAGTGCAGCATTTAAAAAATAAAATAAAATAAAATTTAATAAATAAGTAGGTGGGACTTCTTGGCGGGAAAGTGAAGAGTCATGTCTGCGGTTTGTTTTGTTTTCTAAAATTTGTGCTATGTCGATTATTAATGTGAAATAATGGTGGATTATTAACTGTTAAGTGTTCGTAAGTGCGCATGAGTGTTGGCAAATGAAACAAAACAGTGCAACGTCACTTTTCAAATTCTCTCAAGAAGTCTGCCCGAGGACTTAGTAAAGCCCCACATCTTTACTGAGATACTCGAGGGGTTGGGGGGTATATCATTTCTCACTTCTCATTTCCATTATCATTCATCATCATTTATACAAGAAGAAAATATTGTTTATTTATATATTACTTGTAAGAAAAATTACTTTGACACTGGCTAAATGTGCTAATCGCACGAAGCCATCAACTAAAGGAAAAAAAAAGTAAGTAAGTAAAAAAATGTTAATGTAGAAATCTAGTCGTCATCACCTCATCTCCAGGTCTTTTTTATGTCCTCACTGCTGGGGCACGAGCCTTCCCTATGGATGGAAGCATCGAAGAACGGGCCGTAAACCACCACGCGGGCCCGACTCGCTGACGTTTCGGACACAATATATTCGGATACAGTGTCCGAATTGACACTTTTTATGTTTATTTTTTTTCACTGACGATTCGGACACCAATAAAAATAGCTGCTTTGTATAGTCAGATAAAAAACTTGTAATGATTTGGCCCAGTGCTGTGCGGTGGTAGTCAACGACTGCTTGCAGCCGGGACCAACGGCTTTACGTGCTATCCGAAGCACGGAGGTACACGACATGATAAAGTCTGGACACCCATCCGATGACCGGCCTTTGTGAAAGTTGCTTACATTCAGCAATGCACCATTGAGCTTCCAAACTCCTGTAAGCATTTATATCACCAATTTTGAGTGAACTCGCCGTTAGTGACCCGACGCCACATGTAGCATAATCAAAGTAGAGCTCCGAGGTGGAATAGATGACGTCAGCGATGGGTTGCAGCCGACCGCCTGATGTGCGAGCATCTTGGGACCCTTGTAAGGGACAATTCGGCTCTTACGATATGCACGGGAAGTTACGCAGCTGTTACATAAATATCCGTTCTCCCTATCCATCCATAGGGAAGGCTCGTGCCCCAGCAGTGGGGACATAAAATGAACTGATGATGATGATGATGATGACATAAATATGATGATATGATGAAATATGATGACGGATGACATAATATATTCTTACAAGATTCCCCCACGGTGCAACCAATGTCAAGTGAAGGAGACGCCTTGGCGGGAGGCGTTTAGTATCGCATCGAACGCTTGCCACTTTTCTTCAGGCGCTCGGACGGAACGGACGGACGTACTCTCTAGTGCTTTTAGTTCTTAGTAGATTTTGTTAACGGTTTTTCATTATTTAAATAAATCAATGCTCATACAGGGCCTTTTCGTTTCTCTTTTTAAAAAATCAATTACGTAACAGGTTTCCAAGATCAGAAGTGGGATTGGTACACGCGTTTTGATTGTTTGCTATCGTTTAATGAAAATTAGTTTACTCACAGTAAATAAGTGAACGTCTGATTAAAGCAAATCAGTTAATCTTATTGATTTTGTCGTTTGATTCAAAACCTTGTTTTGTGTTAAGTGTTTTAAGCTTTGTTTGTGTTAATTTTGGTGATTATGGCGGATCGTGATCGTGAGTCTCGTTCAACAAGTCGTAATAATAGTAGTAGACGACGCAATAAAAGACGCGTTTCCCGTGAGAGTCGTGATGAGGATTCAAAGCGGCGAAACCGTTCTCGTGTTATGTACAGTAGATCGCCTAGACGTCGCTGTAGGTCTCCTAATTTCGATAATGCGCGAAGGCGTCGTGACAGTTCATATGTGTCTCGCGCAAGCCCCCGACGCGATCCCCTGGATAGGATAATGAAAAGGTTAGATGCACTAGAAGAGCGGGTGCCTACACCAGCATCAACGTCTACCTCCGTACCACGGCTTAGCACTAGAAGCCTCACGCCTCCGATGATTCCGGCGCCCACCGTGACTTCTGCTGCCGGTGTGGAAACGCGTGCGGGCACGTTCGCTGAGACATCATGCGATGCCAGTGTGGACGCCGCGGACAGGATTGTTGGTGCACTTTCCTCGTTGATTCAAGTAAGATCTAAACATTACTATGTCTCGAACTTCGACCCAAATGTTCATGATTTTGACTCGTGGTGTGCAGAAGTAGATCGCGGTCGCGTATTGAACCACTGGGATGATAGGGAATGCTTAGGACGCGTTGGCGGTTGTTTACGTGGTGATGCTAAAACGTGGTTAAACGATTGGGTTACCAGTGACCGCACGTGGACAAACTTCAAAGCCGAATTCCGTTCGTTATGTCCTCGTGAGGTTGACATGGCCTCTATATTGTATGACGAAATGAGCACAAATTCAAATAAGTTCACCACGTACGCAGAGTATGCACGCAAGTCCCTTTTGCGCCTCAGTATTGTTAGGGGGCTTACGGACGAGTTAAAAGTTGCCATTATCGTGCGTGGCATCTTCGATCCCCAAGTAAAGGCTGCGACAGCTAACGCGAAACTACAGTCAAAAAATTTGGTTGATTTTTTATCGGTGTATATTAAACCTAAAAATGTTTCTTCTGCTACCAACAATCCTGTTCGCCCTCCTATCGGTGGTATGTCTAACCCACATAAGCGGGACGCACCAAAGTATGACCGGTTGACTTGCTTTTCATGTGGCAATATAGGTCACAAGCAAATTAACTGTCCAAAGAAAAGTAGGACCGAAACAAAATTTTCTGGTTCGCAGTCGTCAAAGCCTGCAACTTCAAACTCGCAGTCTATTAATTATAAGCCAGTAAAAACCTGTTCATTTTGTAAGAAGAATGGACATCTCGTTGATTCCTGTTTTGCAAAAGATCGTGTTGAATCTAAATCAAATAGTAAAAATACCCTCAATAACGTAAATTTTTGCTTGGAGTCGACTCCAAACGAAACAATGTGATACCCGCTGTTATTCAAAAGTTACCCGTCGACGTTTTGATAGATTCCGGTTCCGATATTTCTCTCACTTCTGAGTCGGTTTTAAAATATTTTAGTTTGAATAAGTTGCCCACTTATCGTCGAATGCGTGGTATTGGTAGTCAAGACATAGAAGCAACGTCTTATGTGAAAACTATTATGGAATTTCCTGAACTATCGTTGGAGGTTGATTTGTATGTGGTCCCCTCTGATTGCATGCAGGCTCCAATATTGATAGGTACTGATATTTTAAATCGTAGCGGTGTTACCTACATTCGAACAAACGGCTCTCAGCGCTTAATAAGAGTTGATAGCGTTCATAGCGTGTCTACTGTAGAGGTCGACAAGGTAAAAACGCCTTTGATTGGATTAGACAGGGATCGTTTATTAGCACTAATTAAAGACTTTTCTAATACTTTTACCATTGGCACGGCGACGTCGACGGTAAATACGGGTAGTATGGAAATTAGGCTTAACAGTGATGCACCGATAAATTACCGTCCGTATAAACTCTCAGCCGACGAAAAGAATCGTGTTCATAAAATAATTAAAGATTTGCTGGATAAAGGGGTTATTCGTGAGTCTCAGTCCGATTTCGCGAGTCCTATTATCCTCGTTAAGAAAAAGAACGGAGAGGACAGAATGTGCGTTGACTACCGAGCCCTAAATGCCATCACTGTTAAGGAGCGGTTTCCACTGCCTTTGATCGATGATCATATCGATAAATTGGGACGTTTTAAATATTTCACAAGTCTGGACATGGCAACTGGCTTCCACCAGGTGCCAATGAAGGATGATAATTCCATTAGCAAAACCGCCTTCGTAACGCCCGAGGGGCATTACGAATACTTGAAAATGCCCTATGGTCTAGCTAATGCTCCTATTGCTTACCAAAGGATCATATCAAAAACCCTCAAACACATGTTGGACACCGGTAAGGTCCTCAGTTATATCGATGACGTCCTGATCATGTCTAACACGATCGAGGAAGGCCTAGAAACTTTGCGAGAAGTACTGAAAACGCTCGCAAAGGCAGGGTTTTCGGTTAACCTGAAGAAGTGTACATTTTTGGACACTGAACTTGAATATTTGGGCAGACTGATTGGACATGGTCAGGTACGACCGAGCCCAGGAAAAACTGAGGCGTTGATCAAGTCTCCAAAGCCAACCAATGTAAGAGAGGTTCGCCAGTTCCTCGGACTGGCGGGCTACTTTCGTAGGTATATTGCAAAGTATGCCGCTAAAACGGTCTGTATTACCAAACTGCTCAGAAAAGGTGAACCTTTTATGTGGGGCTCCGAGCAAGAGGCGGCTCGTCATTATGTTATTAAATGTCTAACAGAAGAGCCTGTTTTAGCAATTTTTGACCCCATACTCCCGACTGAGCTTCATACAGATGCCAGTGCGATAGGATACGGTGCAATCTTACTTCAGGAACATGACGAAAGGCGAAAGCGTGTTGTTGGCTATTTTAGTAAGTCCACTCAAGGAGCAGAGTCTCGTTACCACAGTTATGAGCTGGAAACCCTCGCTATCGTGCGCGCGCTTCAGCATTTTAGGCACTATTTAATCGGCATCAAGTTCAAAATAATGACCGATTGTAACTCGTTAAAATTGACTGAACGTAAAAAGGATTTGTTGCCACGCGTGGCGCGATGGTGGGTTTATATGCAAGACTTCGATTTTACGCTGGAATATCGGAAAGGATGCCATATGCAACATGCCGACTTTTTGAGCCGACAGCCCGCTGACGTCTTTCATATTCAAAATCCACGAAATTGGGCGAAAGTGGCTCAAACCGCTGATTTAGAGACTCAATTTAATACAAAAGCTTCGAGAGGGTCAATTAGATGCCACACGATTTATTATTAAAAATAAATTGTTGTATTATATATAAGTTTCACCTACCGGCGAAGATTCACGTCTCCTTTGCTTTATTCCAAAGGGACATAGACTTAGCCTATTGAGAGTCTTTCATGACGACCATGACCATATCGGAATAGATAAGACCACCGATTTAATTCTTCGACATTTTTGGTTTCCGGGACTAAGAGCGTTTATAAAAAGATATATTGGCCACTGTATAGTTTGTTTGGCTCATAAGAAAGTACCTCGAGCTCCCAGTCAACCAATCGAATCCTGGACTAAACCCGATGTCCCCTTTTTAGTGATCCATACTGACGCTCTTGGACCTTTGACAGAATCAAACGGTTTCAAGTACATACTTGCGATTATAGACTCATTCTCTAAATATTGTCTGCTGTACGCGCTATACAGGCAAGACACTGACGAATTAAAACGTGTGTTTTCCAACGCTATTTCGCTATTTGGTTCTCCGTCAACCATTATCTGCGACCGCGGCAGAATGTTTGAGAGTGCGTCATTTCAAAACTGGGTAACTGAGCTGGGCTGTTCCATTCACTTTATCACGCCAGAAATGCATCGTGAAAATGGACAGGTAGAGAGATACTGCAGGACAGTTCTCAATATGTTACGTATTGAAGTTAACAATAAGGGTGCTTTGTGGTCCGATGTCTTGTGGAAAGTTCAACTAACTTTAAATATCACCAAGCAAGCTACGACACAGACATCACCTCTTCAAATACTAGCTGGTATTGAAGGAACCACCCCGGTTCTAAGATCTTTAGTGCGCGACGTAGCGTTGAACAATTCTAGTCCTAACAGAGAAGGATTAATGACTCTGGGGAGACAAAGAACATCTGAACTGCTCGCTGTCAATCAACAGCGGCAGGACGCTTATGTAAATGAAGGTCGTCGACAGCCTCGTACTTTTACTGTTGGCAGTTTTGTGTTCGTGAACAAGGGTTCGCAGAGCTCTGGGAAGCTGGATTCTGGCATGCGTGGCCCTTATAAGGTAATGCGAGCATTACCGCATCATCGTTATGAGCTGGAGCTGCTGGCCGGTTCATACGGAAAAAAGACCCAGACCGCTGCAGAACATATGGTTCAGTGGCGCGGCGAGTGGACCCCAGACGCGTGTAAAGCGTTCTTCGGGATTGGTGAGTGATTGTGAGCCTCGACATTTTGGCAACTGCTTTATGCCCCGAAGTTGTGGCAATTATCTGTGCCCCGACATTGTGGCAATAATCTGTGCCCCGACATTGTGGCAATAAGCTTAGCCCCGACAATGTGGCATTTAATCTGGTTGGCCCCGAAAGTGGCCGACGCGACTTTTTGATTGTATTTAGCCTCTGGAGCACCGCTAGTGGTTGTCAGATGGTTATATAAAACGTGTTCAGTGTTAAGCGACAATGAACATCGATATCTGATCAATGTCGTCGTTAGTGACTGAGATCCGGAACTCTTTCATGGATGGCGGTTTTGAATTAGTTGTTACCAAAATGCTATGGCTGCTTATTTTGAATTGGTCGCTTGAGTGCACGCTTGTGGTCACGTTGCAGTAAGAAGCCATTGCTATCAACTTATACCGTTTTCGAATACTTCGCTAAAATTGTTTGTACATTTTAGATGAGGACCCAGACGATGAGGATCAGACACCAAGGAATGACGAAGGTCAAGCTGACGAGGACGTTCAGCTGCCAGGAACGGCCGTCTTAGAAGATTCCCCCACTGTGCAACCAATGTCAAGTGAAGAAGACGCCTTGGCGGGAGGCGTTTAGTATCGCATCGAACGCTTGCCACTTTTCTTCAGGCGCTCGGACGGAACGGACGTGCTCTCTAGTGCTTTTAGTTCTTAGTAGATTTTGTTAAATAACGGTTTTTCATTATTTAAATAAATCAATGCTCATATAGGGCCTTTTCGTTTCTCTTTTTAAAAAATCAATTACGTAACAGGTTTCCAAGAATATATATATTTAATCTTTAAGTTTGAACTGTCCTGTCCCAAAGATATTTATTTTCATTTCATGTCATTGACTTGTTCATGGGTGACATTCGCAGCTTTAAGAAGTCTCTCATCTCCTGATGTGTATTGTGATGATTTGACACAGTAATATTAATGATGTTTCACAAATTTTTATTTGTATTTAAATTTATTTTTTTATAATTATTTAATCTCAATTTTAATTCTCATTCTCATTTCTCATTTTATTAAATATAAATTTCTGTAAATTTTATTAATGTAATTGCATGTAGTCTTTACCTATAATTGTATTGACATCTAGCAAAAATCTATTTTAACAATGTATTATTTAAGAAATCAATGATGTTTTATATGTTGGTGATCATTTCAATAAATAAATAAATAAATAAATATTATACGGTCCCAGACCAGCATGGGCAGCAGCAGTTTTAAATCCACGCGTCTTCGTCGTGGATTGAGACTTTAAATATAAACTTTTTCTTATAATCAAATTAAAACATAGCCTATGTTACCCCGCAAGGAATGTAGCATATTATCGATAAAAGATTTTTTGGAATTGGACCAGCAGGTAGTTCCAGAGATGACTTTTTTTTGAGAGAGATTGCTGGCCTCAAACGGCATTTTCAGCGTCACCGGGCTTTTTTGGGGGCGGCGAGGTACGTAAAGGGTACTTCAAGCCGTGTGAAACGAATCACCTTCGGAGGTTTTCTAGAGGGAACGGCATCGCACACTTTAAAGTGCGCGTCCCCGTGCCCTACTAGATTCTCCGAAGGATTCGGATCGGATCGGGGAGCGGTACCACCCGAGGGCGCCTCTAAAGGCTCGACCTCGGCTCAGGTTGACCGGGCCGTGGAGGAGGAGAGAAGCGCCCAGGTACACGTCTGTACCTGGTATGGAGCGCGTATGAACCTGTTCTACGTAGGTACCTTTGTTCTACGAGTACGGTGTCTCGGGCCTAAACTAGTGTGCATGTTTAGTGTATTCTGTAAATGTGCAGTGGCATTTAGAGGATCGGGCGGGGTCAACTTTACGTCTTTATAATTGTATTTATGTAGCTGTTTTTTTTTAAATTTCTTTAAATTTATTACGTGTAAGCACATGGCTGTCCCTGTGTGGTGCCGGGGACAAAGAATTCCACCACCCCATCCTTTTTTTTTTTTTATATTGGCACGTCATAGTGACTACATCCTGCCTGATGGTAAGCAGCCGATGCAGTCCAAAATAATGAGAGCGCTCCCCACCGTGGGACAAGCATGACAAGCGCACCCATTCATGACGGCCTACATAAATGCCGTTTCACGCCCCGCTTAAAAGACCCGGGACTATAGGAACTGGGAAACACATGCGCCGGCAAAGAATTCCAAAGCCGAATAGTCTTACAGAGGAACGACTTGCTAAATTTTTTGGTAAGAGTACTGATTGTCTGTACAGTATGATGGCCACTTTCCGATCTAGAGGTCTCGGTCTGTCGGCTAGGCATGACAGGCCACGCGTCTATCACAATCGCTTCCGCTTATTTGTCCCCAAATAAGCTTTTGAAACAACCCGATCTCGAAGCGCTGTTCGCTATGGACACCGCCGTCATTATTGCCGGCGATTTCAATAGTAAACACGCTCAGTGGAGTTGCAATACAACCAACCGTAACGGTCGGGTGTTGAGCCAACTCGCTGAGTCAATGCTCTTCGATATCGTCGTGCCTATGGAGCCCACCCACTATCCGTTAATAGATAATTTCACCCCTAACCCGCTAGATATGGCACTTCTACGGAACGTAACCTTGCGGTTGCGTTCTATAGAAGTGATCCACGCGCTCTCCTCCGACCATAGGCCGGTTGTCTTACATTTAGGCCCCCCCACCGACCCCACCCCCGTCATTAAGGTGGTGACTGACTGGGATAAGCTCGAGAAGCTTCTCGAACCTACCGCCAGTGAGTCATTAAACCAGATTCCGGACGTCATTGACTCGCCTCACGAGACAGTGGCCGCGATCGACGCCCTCGGCAGTCACCTCACTAACGCTATAAGCGAATCGTCCCGGCGGGTTGTAGCGACGGTTGACCATCGCTTCAAACTGCCGGACGATATGAGGCGACTGTTGCGGGCGAAGAACGCCGCCACTCGCGCTTACGACTCCTATCCCACTTCGGACAACCGGGCTCGTATGCGCTCACTGCAGCGCGCTGCTAGAGAGCGCATACAAGAGCTCCGCGAGTCGAAGTGGCATGGCCTTCTTAAAGACATCACGCCTTCTCACCAAGCGTATTGGCGGTTGGCGAGAGCCTTTAAGTCGGATACGGTCACATCCATGCCCCCTCTTAAGAAACCCGACAATTCGGTCGTCTTTGACGACGACGAAAAAGCCGAGTGCCTTGCCGACAGCCTCGAGGCCCAATGTTCGCCTAGCACCCTCCCAGTCCCTTCGAACCATATCGAAATGGTAGACAGCGAAGTCGAAAGACTCTCGTCCCTCCCTCCCACCGCGACCCTCCCGCCCGTTACGGAAGATGAGGTGCAAACGCTCATTAAGCGTCTTAAACCCCGTAGTGCCCCCGGGGCAGACGGCATTTCAAACAAGATCCTTAAGATCTTACCCGCTCAGCTCATCCTTTTAATAGTAGCTATCTTCAATAGCGCCATGACTAACGCCATCTTTCCCGCTGCGTGGAAAGATGCGGTGGTCATAGGTATTCATAAGCCCGGTAAACCGCGTACCGCCCCCTCTAGTTATCGCCCCATCAGTCTTCTCAAATCGTTGGGAAAACTGTACGAACGCGTATTAGTCTCCCGATTAAAGGACTACGTCCTATCCAATAACCTCCTCATCAACGAGCAGTTTGGGTTCCGGCCCAAACACTCGTGTACTCACCAATTGCACCGCCTCACGGAGCATATCCTTTCCGGTTTCAATAGACACCGTCACACGGGCACCGGAGCTCTTTTCTTCGACGTCGCGAAGGCGTTCGACAAAGTCTGGCACAACGGCTTAATTTATAAGCTGTACAAACTCGGCGTGCCAGACAGACTCGTGCACATCATACGAGACTACTTGTCGGGTCGCTCTTTTCGCTTCCGCGTCGAAGGAACGCTCTCCGCCCCGCACCCTATTCGAGCCGGCGTTCCGCAGGGATCCGTGCTCTCGCCTATCCTCTTTGCGCTTTACGCAAACGATATCCCCAAGTCCCCCGGTGTAGAGCTAGCTCTATTCGCGGATGACACCGCGCTATTTTCGTCTGGTAGAGACAAAACCGCGGTTTACAACCGACTCCAAAAGGCCGTTAACACCCTCGGCGTTTGGTTTCGCAAATGGCGGATCGAAGTGAACCCCGAGAAAAGTGCCGCTGTGTACTTTTATCGGGGCCCCGACGATCCTTGCCGCCCGATTCGACTATTTGACCGCCCTATCCCATGGGCTAGGCAGGTGAAATATCTCGGTGTCACCCTCGATAGGAGATTGTCGTTTGCACCGCATCTCAAGATCGTCCGTAACAGGGCCGCGTTCATATTAGGTCGGTTATTCCACCTTATAGGCAGGAAGAGTAAAATGTCTCTTAGAAGTAAGACGACAATTTACAAAGCCTGCATCCGCCCAGTCATGACCTACGCTAGCGTAGTTTTCGCGCACTCCGCGCCCTCTTATTTGTACCCCCTACAGACCCTCCAAAACCGATTCATGCGAGGCGCGACGGGTTGTCCGCATTACGTTCGTAATGTAGACCTCCATCGCGACCTCGATCTCCCAACCATCAAAGACTTTATCAAGGACGTCTCCCGACGTTACTTCGATAATGCCCCCCACCACCCCAACCCTCTTGTGGTGGCGGCTGCCAACTATAACGTTGAAGGCCTTCCACCATCAAGACGGTACACGTCTAGGCGTCCAAAACACGTCCTAACCGAGCCCGACGACGCAATTACAGTTGCGAATGCCCCCCCGCCCGTTCCTCCAAATGACAGCACACATTTACAGAATACACTAAACATGCACACTGTTTTAGGCCCAAGACACCGTACTCGTAGAACAAGGGTACGAAGAACCGGTTCACACGCGCTCTATGCCAGGCACAATCATGTGCCTGGGAGCTCCTCCTCTCCTCCTCCACGGCCCGGTCTACCCGAGCCGAGGTCCGTGCCTTTAGAGGCGCCCTCGGGTGGTTCCGCTCCCCGATCCGATCCGAACCCTTCGGAGACTCTGGAAGGGCACGGGGACGCGCACTTTTAAGTGTGCGATGCCGTACCCCTCTAGAAATCCTCTGAAGGTGTTTCGTTTCAACACGGCTTGAGGTACCCTTTACGTACCTCGCCGCCCCTAAAACAAGCCCGGTGAAGCTGGAAATGCCCCTCGGCAACCAGCAGTCTCTCTCCAAAAAGTATGATGGTGATTCCTAAGACCAGCACGTGTAGTCCGGGAGAGGAAAGGAGAGGGCGGGATTAGATCAAAAAGCTCTTCAGAACACTCTCCGTAGTGATTCCGGTAGAAGACACTGAGAGAAGCAATGTCTCTACGCAGCTGGAGGTCCTCAAGAGAGGCTGTAACCTCAGCATCTCCAATAATGCGTACCGCTCGCCTTTGCAGTCTATCAAGTGCATCGAGGAGGTATTTAGCGGAGCCGTCCCATAGATGGGAACAATACTCCATACTCGATCGCACCTGAGTCTTGTACAGCAAACAGCGCTGCTCGGGAGTGAAAAACCGCCTCACCTTATTGAGAATCTCTTCCCGTGGGTGTCGTAAAAGCCGACTAAGGGACCATTCCAGAGGATGGGCAGCAGCATCTCTCTGAGGTTACCCTCAACCTACTGCGATCGCCAACCCGCATGCTAAGCGTGGCGATTTTGGCTGAGATGATGATGATAATGATGACATGGCTGTCATCTCTCCTGACGTTAAATGATGATAAGGTCGAATATGGAAGCGCACTTCACCCGGGATCCTCAACTACTGACGCACTGGCTATCTTGTACAAGCCATTTAAATATTTCTATTAACTTGCACTCTGTGTTAATGCATTGCGTTATTGCTCAAAAATGACCTACTTTTATGTAAATGCATTTCAAGTGCGTGGACACGGTGTTTCATTTGACAGTGTATTACAGACATTCGACCTCTACTGACGTTAATTTTTTTTTTTTTAAAGTGGCGTTCATATCTCTTGTGGTTGAGATGTATTTGGTTAACTACAACTTTTATTGTTCTTTATTGTTCTTTTATTGTTTAAAATAATTTTGTTTGGTTTTAAGTAAATAAATAAATAAATATGGTGGTTGGAAACTAAGCTATTAACTAACTAATTAGCTTGTTAAGGAGTATTTTAATTACATCTACGTAGATCGTCCCGTGACAATTGACATAATATTCTTGACATCGGTATACGGGTTCGTACGGGCTCGTACAATCTTAGCTCTTGCTGCCGGAACACAACAATGCTACAAACATTGATGTTATGGTGACATTTAAAGATATGATGGTGGTGGCTAGCCAAGAGGACCAACAAGCCCTACCACCAACCAAACCGAGTACACGAACATGTACCTCCCGCTGGGAATCGAACCCGGACGGATAGGTCCCGGACCTCTGGGTCTAAACCGGTGGTCGTAACCACTAGACCACAGAAACGATTATAAGCTATAGATATCGCATTTATTATCATAATGATCATGATAAATCAAAAGGATTTTACTTATGTCTTTAATCCAACCCTTTTGTTACGTTCCAAGTGGCGATTACCACAATTTGGTTCGGACGTAAGTATTAAAGGTGCCATCTTCTTTTTTTACCGGTCTAAATATAGACTGCTTCGGAGGTTCAATGCCCGGTTGTGACCTGATAAGTACGAGTATCAAAAGATCGCTATACTTAAAATTTATAAACATCGGAACGCGAATCGTATTGAAGTATGGGGTTATCACTTCTGACATCTTTGTTATTTGATAATAAAAATGTTACATTTCCAATGAAAGAAGTTTAGAATTCAGCAAATTATTAATATTAAAATAGTTATTATTATGTTTTCGTAGTATCTTTTTAATTATTACCCATACCATCATAACTTGATTTAAATGATGGTAGCGAAGTAAATAGCATAAAACTGTCCCACTGTGGGGCAAAGGCCTCCATCATGGGCCCAGCTGATGGGTCCTTTACTGTTTACGCTGTACATTAATGACTTGCCAAATGCAACTAAGCACGAATCGATACTGTTCGCGGATGACACACTGTTCTCATCAATGGAACGACTAAATATAAAGATCTTAACGGAAAGAGTATGAGGATGAAATTAATTATACTTTAAATAAACTAATTGAATAGATGACATTAAATAATTTAAAAACATACATTGAAAAGTCGAAGTATATGCAATTTGGTACACATCGGACAAATAAATTACTATTCAATTATTAAGGGTGCGCCGTCCGTAAGTGACAAGTGTCATATGTTTTATTTGAAATGTCGTCGTCCATATTTATTTGATGCCGCGTGGCCATACTAATTTTGTATGGGGAATTTAAGGTGCTTAATAAAAATAATTATTTAAATAACCACTTGATGAATCGAAAATGTAGTCTAGCAATTTGTAGTTTATCCATTGATGATTGTTTAGACAAAATCAGAGGTACAATAATTTAGATAAACTATAAGAAATCTACTAAACGCCGCCACTCGTTTTCATGATCTTTGCCCAACTTTAAATGATATTGTAGAAAAAACTATAGCGTGTTATGACATTATGGTTCTGACAAATTGTAAACACGTTTCCTATGATACTAAATATATTTTGTTCATTTAATACGATAGTATTTTCAATTATATTTACTTAACCGTAACTGCATTTTTGGCATTTTTTGGTCGGCGCACCCTTTCGATTTATTGAATGATAAAAAAAATTACATGATGCAATCGACTAGGAATAAATATTGATGAAAACTGTAACTGGAAGAGCCATGTAAGATCTGTTTGTGAAAAATTAAGTAGGTTCTCGTTTGCATTAAGGCGCCTCAGAGAAGTATCTACAGTAGAAACTGCACTCCTAGCATACCATGCCCATACAGCATCGATACTACAATATGGTATCATGATATGGGGAAACTGTACCGATATTGAGAGGCAGTTCAGATGCCAAAAGAAATGTGTTAGATCTTTGTTTGGTGCATATCGTGCAGACCTTTATTCAAGAAATGCAAAATTCTTACACTTACCGGTCTCTACATTAAACAATTATGTAATTTCGTTAATGATAATATGGAACAATTTATTAAAAAGAAAATTCCAAATTACAAACACTTTCGTCAGAGCCCCGTAAGTAAATTAGAAATGCCGAAATTCAAACTATGCTTGCCCGATAAAAATGCTTTGCATTGGCTTGTTCTTGTGTTCTCTGATGTTATTTATTTAAACAAATATTTGCATGTTTAATTATAATAAGTAGATTTTGAAGGAAACTGTAATTTTTAAGAACACCATACCATGTACCCAAAATTGAAGCAAATAAAAATATTTCATTTTATTTCATTTCATTTCATTGATATTTATTTTATTTCACTTAGATGTACAATACAAAAATCAATTATATGATACACTAGCGGCCCGTCCCGGCTTTGCACGGGTGGACATTTCTTTTTTAATATAGCTTATGTTACTCAGCGCTCAGAAGCATTCTAAAATGGTGAAAGATTTTTTTAAATCGGTCCAGTAGTTTTTGAGTTTATGTGTTGCAAACATACAAAAATATACAATTACAAAGCTTTCCTCTTTATAATATTAGTATAGATTACAAAACTTTGAATAAATCTAGATTGCAATTCAAAAAGATGTACCTACCTACATGCAGAAAACCGCACACTAGCGCCGCCAATGAAAAAAAAACATATCTAGTAATTAGAGATAGAAAATCAAATTATGCTCAACAAACTATCTGAATGAAGTAATTTAGCATTTTTACGTCACCTAATGAATACCTGACATGTTATAGTTTAGTTAATTATGGCGTTATAGTTAAAAGTGGCCGTAACGTCTTATTTAACTAAACCATAACATGTGTTCATTAGGTGACGTAAAGACAAAGACGAAGACAAAGACTTTTTATTTCGTAAAAAAACTAAATTACTTCATTCAAATAGTTTGTTGAGCATAATTTGATTTTCTATCTCTAATTACTAGATGTTTTTTTTTTCATTAGTGGCGCTAGTGTGCGGCGTAAACGCTCTTAAACAATTGACCACCATAAAACTTAAATTACTTACATCAAATCAAAAGAGAACCAAATGCATTTTAAAGTGCTCATCTGATTTATACATAAATACGAGTATATCCATGATGATAACATAGGTAGGTTGCCGATACGCAATTTAATCCAAAGAGTAATATTCCTGCGAGCAATGTGCCCTGCCGTCCAATTGCTCGCAGGACTGATGGCCGCTGGGGCGGGATGGTCCTGGAGTGGCGACCGCGTACCAGAAAGCGCAGTGTGGGCAGGCCTCCAACAAGGTGGACCGACGATCTGGTGAAGGTCGCGGGAAGCCGCTGGATGCGAGCAGCATAAAACCGGTCGTTGTGGAGACCCTTGGAGGAGGCCTTTGTCCAGCAGTGGACGTCTTTTGGCTGAGATCATGATCATGATGATGAGTAATATTCCAAGAAATGAAGCTAAAGGTAGATTAATATAGATATTAAGTCATCACTACAAGTTGATGGGTATTGGCTTAATCACCACGCTTGCCAAATGCGGGTTGGTGATCACAAGCCCGGGCTATGCATCGAAAAATCCGAAACACACTTTGCCCGACCTGGGAATTGAACCCGGGACTTTCGGGTATAAGACTTATCGCTTCACCACTCGGCCACCGAGGCGTGATTAAATGATGGAGGTCTTTGTAAAGGGTAACTTACAACAAAAATATCAAATAAATAAATAAACTAATAAATTTTTCTACACTCACACCAATTATCTAGCCCAAGAGAAGCTTCGTTATGAAACTCGTTAAACGGTTACTAGACAACGGATAAACATACTTAAAATACTTAAATACATACTTATTATACATAGAAAACACCTAGAACCTAGACAATTTAGAAATACAATCACACTAATATTATAAATGCGAAAGTTTGTGTGTATGTATGTTCGTATATTTGTTACTTCTTCACGCTGCAACGGATGGATGGATTTGGATGAAATTCGGCATACAGATAGTTTATAACCTGAAATAATACATAGATTACTTACTTACTTTTTATCCAGATATACGGGAACCACGCGGGTGAAACCGCGGGCGGCCGATAGTAACATTATAAATGCGAAAGTTTGTGTGTAAGTATGTGAGTATATTTGTTGCTTCTTCACGCTGCAACGGATGGATGGATTTGGATAAAATTCGGCATACAGATAGTGTATAAGTTTTTATCCCGATATTCCCACGGGAATGAAACTCATACCTTTTCTCTATAAGTATTTGGTTCAGACAGGACAACGTCTGTCGGGTCAGCTAGTAATTTCTAAATTGAAAACCGGTGTACAAACCACTCGACAAAGGAGGTCGTCAAATGAGTTGAATTTGAATTTTGATAAGTAAACTGGCGTACCTAGTTATTTATACAATATAGTAAAAAAACCCTTTCCGATCGGAAAGAGAGAACATAGGTTTACTAATAACTTTAACCAAAAAAATAATAAAAAAGTTATATTCATGAAAATAAAAGAGTTACCGTAATTTAAAGCGCAAGTTTTTGTACCGAAATTGCTCAAATTACCCCAAAATAATGCTTATTTTATAATGTGACCACACTTTCCATCAATGGCGGCGGCGGTGGTGCCAAAGGTCCTACCTACCGAAGTGCCGACAAAAGTATTCCCATGTAAGTTTTGTCATTTAACAAAATTTTTATCGGGGTAAATTTTTTCCCTTATTATTTTAAAATAATTACGTAAATAGAACTGAATGTCGATACCTAATAACACCAAGGTTTTTTTACATATTGTATAACGAAATAAATAAATACAAAATCAAAGTAAAAGTCAAAGTTTTTAATTCAAATAAACTTAAATAAAGTGCGTTTGAATCATCCCTACATTTTTTAACTAGTATCCATTCAGGATGTCAATGTTTTAGCTGTGGAGAAGAATGGGCGCAAGAAACTCCACACGATTACGATACGATTTCATTTGCCATTATTTTTTTATTGGAGAGAGTTTGCAGATTGCTTCAGGGTAAAAACTTAAAGGGTTCCTCAAGCCGTGTGAAACGAAACATCGTCAGAGGTTCTCTAGAGGGAGCGGCATCGCGCACAGTGTGTGTCTCCGTTCCCTACAAAGATTCTCCGAGGGTTTCGGATAGGATCGGGAGCGGAACAACCCGAGGGCGCCTCTAAGGTTAGGACCATAAAGAAACTTGTGGTAGGACCTTGGCTCGGGTTCTCCGGATTCAAACTAGCACCAGAGTGAACGAGAGTGCGGCAACAGTGCCGTGACCTTGAATCGACGTACCGAGCTGTACCTACCGGCTAGGGTTGAGTCACACATAGTTAATTTATTATTGTGTGAATTTGGGTGACTTTTATACTTATTGCAAACTTACCTTGTTATATCTGTCGGCAAAGTAAAAAAGGACAAAAGGGTTGTTCTCAAAAAAGTGGCGCCGTAACCTGTCAAGTTGTTGTTGTTTGGAGGTTTGAAAAATTTAAAAAAATCTGTATAATTTCTGTATGGTATATTAAAAAAAGAGACTTTTTACATAGAGGCCAAGTAAAATTATAGAATTTTAAGAGGTATATGTGGAACAAATAAATATTGGAACATCTGTTTGTCTATAACCTGGCATGTCCAAACGTGAATTTGGCTATTTTGAAGTGAAATAAAAAAATATTTTCTTTGATACCAAACTATAAAATGATTTAATTTTAATTCTTCACATATTCTACTCGACTATAAATCATCAATAATATTAATAACTCGTATTATTTCGAATCTATTTGTATTTGAACTTTGTCCAGAGTAATTTTCTCCGTAACCTGTGTTTGCACATTACTGCACAATACTCAGATACTATTGACATTCTGAATACCCCGTCCCCGCCTAAATTATCGGTCAGTATTGCGCTAACGACCGGCGAGTTTGTACGTGTGTAAGTTTCAACAGCGTTCCAGAAATATTGTCGAAAAAGAGCCATTGGCATTTGTAACAAGTATGTTGTCTTTAATCTGACCTTTAATATTTTCGTTTCTGGTTGTACTGTGCGGTGAATAAATTGATTTAAATATGTAAAATAGTGTGTGTAAAGTATTTTATGAGTTTGTATTTGAAAAAATTAAACCATGGTGTTTTAGAGGATAATAACCGTCATTTTCTCACTAACCTGTTCTCTTTAACCTGCTTCAAATTAACAGGCTTGAGAGACTCTGACCAGGTTAAAGATAATTATGACTTTTCTCCTTATATTTCGGTACTTTAATTGGTTTAATGTTTTCAATTCTCCGTTTAATTTATTTAACATTAAGAGGATAACATTTATTTAGTAATTATGATAATATTTTGTGACAATTTATTTTATAAGTTTTTATGTTCTTTAACAAATATTAAATTAATAAGTTTTTACGGCCTGAATCAATGTTATATTAGAAAAAGAAATAAGTGATTTTTTATAAAAATATATACAGTATAATTTAAAAACCGAATTATAAAAGCTTCTGCTCTTTTAGGCCCGATTTTTCAATTCTCAGATAAGTTTTATTCAACGAATAAAATTATCATTGTGACATATTTTCTATAGAGAATCTGTCATTATGTCAAAATTATTCAATAAATAAACTTTAACTGACGATTGATAATAGTAATTAAGAAAATAAAAAGTAGCTCTTTAAACTTGTTTAGCTATCTAACTTTATTTTACATTTTGTCGGCAAAATGACCAAAACGACAAATAAAAAAAAGTTAAGAAATCTTGGCGCGGAAAAGAGAACTACAAAAAAAAGATACGAGAAAGAAAATTAAAAACATAACCCAGAGCTTTTTGCAAAATATAAAGAAAATAATATGAAAAAGTACAAAAAACGGAAAGAAGCAGGAAAAGTCGTTTCTATAAATAATTTATTAACTTATTTCGTTGTCTAATTGTTTAGTGATTTTTTAATTATATTAATAGTTTAAATTCAATTATTTTTAACTTGCAACTTTGTGATAAAGTATAATTTTAGCTAGTAGGTATAGTTTTGTTTTTATCTCTGGAATTTTTAATTATAAAATCAAAGACTAATTTTCTACGCTAGCGACTCATTTAGCGCAAGAAATAATATGAATATCATTTACTGTTACTAATTTTAATTTGAGAGACTGACTATGACAGTGATTCTGATTATAATATATTTTAATTACCTCATGATAATATTTTACATAATAGTTACATTACCTCTTCCTCGTACATTTTTAACAGTTTGATTGATCCAAAGTGAAAAAGATAAGATTTTATTTCATTGCCTAATTGTTTTGTTATTTTTAAATTATACAGATAGTTTGAATTCAATTACTTATTTCTAACTTGTAACTTTGTTATAAATATAATTTTAACTAATAGGTACAGATTTGTTTTTATTTCTGGAATTTTTAATTATAAAATCAAAGACTTATTTCCTGCGAGCTAGCGACTCATTTGGCGCAAGAAATAATACTTAAAAAATTGAGTGTTATTTTACATTTAATAATTATACCTAATAAAGGCTGATTTTACATATTTTAAATGTTTTCTTACACTAACCTATTTGATATTCCATTAACCTGTAGCATTTTTTCGTTAACCTGTATAGTATCTCTTTAACCTGTGTTATTTATTTTATGATAAGCTCTATTTCCCACATTTATTTGAGGATTCCATTCCCTCAAACTGATTCACTTTAAGAAAAATACTGAGAAAAAGACATATTTTAAAAGTAAAATAAATTTTGCGCCAAATTTAAAAAATATATAATTTTAACCTGGCGGTGCCACCTTTTTGAAAACAACCCAAAATGGGATTATGGTTGTATGTGTTGAGACATCTTCATACACAACAGGTTTTTTTCCCAGACATTTTCAATAGGCACCCACCTATATGCAACAAAACTCGCAATCGCGACACCCAAACCAAGAAATATACGTGTATACTGATCAGCAGCGCTCAGTGACATACTTGATATTCTCCGTTAGAACAGCAACATACGCTGCCCGATCCGCGTTTGCGGGGACAGCCCGCGTCATCGCGTACTCCTTTCCCGTGCTTTTTTCTGTGTGCTAATATAGGTGAACTACGAGCATGTGTGCGTGCGTTTTGGAGCTCTTGTATGAAGTTTCTGCACTCTCGTTCACTCTGCTAGCACTCTCTGACAAACCATGTCAGGAGAACTTTCAAATTACCCGTAGAAATTCGCGCCGTCCGTAAGTGACAAGTGTCATATGTTTTATTTGAAATGTCGTCGTCCATATTTATTTGATGCCGCGCGGCCATACTAATTTTGTATGGGGAATTTAAGGTGCTTAATAAAAAAATATTATTTAAATAACCACTTGATGAATCAAAAATGTAGTCTAGCAATTTGTAGTTTATCCATTGATGATTGTTTAGACAAAATTAGAGGTACAATAATTTAGATAAACTATAAGAAATCTACTAAACGCCGCCACTCGTTTTCATGATCTTTGCCCAACTTTAAATGATATTGTAGAAAAAACTATAGCGTGTTATGAATTTATGGTTCTTACAAATTGTAAACACGTTCCCTATGATACTAAATATATATTTTGTTCATTTAATACGATAGTATTTTCAATTATATTTACTTAACCGTAACTGCATTTTTGGCATTTTTTGGTCGGCCCACCCTTAAGCAAAGAAGCTTTTAATTTGTTCGCAACAAAATTTGCGTAATATTATAATGAAATAACTACATGTCCATTATTAAAATATTGATTGGTAAATCGATAAAAAAATGGTTTTTCAACTGTGTTTCCTCTCATCGATTTAATAATAATTATTAATAATAATAATATTGAAATGAAACAACTTTTACGGATCTACGTTGGTTTAATGCTCTAAGGGATCTACTTGCGCTTTTTTTACACATTACTTATTTAATGTTTATCCTGACGTTTCGAACCCTTTGCAGGGTCCGTGGTCATAGGGAGACAACGTCAGGATAAACATTAAATAAGTAATGTGTAAAATAAACGCGAGTAGATCCGTAAAAGTTGTTTCATTGCAATGTGTAATGTTCGCGTAAACTTTAGAAAACAATAAATAATAATATATTTAATTGTGTAAGCATGATACACAAAAGTGTAGCCAGTAAATACAGTTCACATGCTTAGCACATTTATGATGCACGCAAATTTTATAAAACTAAAGTAAATTCATCTATAAATAGCACAGTTTAGCAAGCATATGAAATAGTAATACTGTGTCTATAGTGTCTCATGTGTCATTGTATCATTGTCATTGTCATATACTTAATAGGGTTATAATCGATTTATTTACTGAAGGAAGTGGTTTTCATATAAAACAAACCAGCTGAAGTCAGCGACTTCGCCCTATTAATCATCATCATCATAACCAACTCATTTGATGTCCCCACTGCTGGGGCACGAGCCTTCCCTATGGATGTTAACACCACAGGGAGAACGGGCCGTAAACCACCACGCGGGCCCAGTGCGGAATTCCTTATAACTCATGCTAGCCTGGTACTTCAACCAACTCACGGCCTCACCCCAAGTATGTAGCTCACTCCAGGTATACTTACCTCCTCGAGACTCATGCTAGCCTGGTACTTTCAACTCTCTCTAGCTAATTTCATGTCCCCACTGCTGGGGCACGAGCTTTCCCTATGTATGGATACATCAAAGGGAGAACGCGCTGTAAACCACCACGCGGGCCCAGTGTGGATTGGTGGTTGTTAACGACTGCTAATGCAGCCGGGACCAACGACTTTACATGCCTTTTGAGGCACGGAGTAAAAGTATTAATCTTTTAGTTTATTTTTTTGGACTTCTACAGGCGAGATAAAGGCACTGTGCTTACTCGTAGGATATAAAAAAAATGGATCTAGTTCACGAAATCGACAGTTACAACATCGACCGTCGCTGTATCGATGCAGCGTATATCGATATGGTGTACTGCCGATGTTGCGTTTCATCGATATGGTGTAAATTGACAGTTTTTAATAGGTTGGTGTGCAGTAGTCTGTACCTGATCTCAATGACTATAATAATAGATCGTGGGAAAGCCAAGGCTCAAAGGAAAGTGAAAGGGCTTGGGGCAGTACCTAGCACATATTCTCTCAATGCAAGGGACTCGTTTTGACGTAGAGGCCGTTGGAATTACCGAATTCGGCGATCGATTACTGGTTTGGTGCTCTTGAACCGATTCAGGGTGGTTTCGCGATCACCTTACTCTTTAAAAACCTGTAAAGAAATAGGTTAATATCAAAATTCAATGAAAACTACAGTTCTTTTTTTTTCTGTGCTTGTTGGTAGATTTACAGTCAAATATCAACTATTACTAGACAATGTGAGTTAACCAATTATCGACACATATAATAAAAAATTCAGTACAGTAGACATATTTTCTTGTAGTACTAGTTCATATAATAGACAGATAATTGAGTTATTGTTAAATGCCTAATTATTTTTTTAAATATACATTATACACATATTATATTAAAATTATGTACCATGGATGTAATTGTGTGTGGGTACATGTATATTATTTATTTAGGTGTATGTATGTGCCCACACATAGTTCATATATTTATATTTCATTTGTGCTTCAATGAAACGATATTTCATATTTTAATTTGAGTCCCCATTCATTTTAGTTTTATATATAAATGCAACCATTGCCGTTGAGTTTACGATAAGTAATAAACTGTACCCCATCTCTTCCCGTGGGTGTTGTAAAAGCCGACTAAGGGACTATTCCAGAGGATGGGCAGCAGCATCTCTCTGAGGTTACCCTCAACCTACTGCCATCGCCAACCCGCCTGCCAAGCGTGGCGATTACGGCAAATACCCCTCATATCCTTGGGAAAGGCCTTTGTCCAGCAGTGGACGTCTTTTGGCTGAGATGATGATGATAATGAATAAACTGTACTAATATTTAAGTTTACCACAAGCTACAACTTGTTAATGGTTCAATAAATAAATTTAAAAAAAAAAATCAATTTGTTAATTATGTGACTTAGCGAGCCCATTAAAACGTTTGCATACAGACGATTATACACACCAAACACTAACACTAAACACACCAAAATTATAAATGACTCAGACTCATCGTGATTATCTTAACTAACTAAATTTTGTAACCCTAATTATCGATAGTAAAAGTAAAGTAAATTAAACAGCTTATTATTGTCCCACTGCTGAGCAAAGGCCTCCATCATTGAAATCAAGTCATCGCTACAATTGATGGGTAATCACCACGCTTGCCAAATGCGGGTTGTTGATCACAAACCCGGGTTATGCATCGAAAAGTCCGAAATATATTTTTATATTATATAAGATATACATTTAGATAAGACTAGCGGCAGCTCGCAGTTTCACCCGCGTGGTTCCCGTTTCCGTGGGATTATCGGGATAAAAAGTATCCTATGTGTTAATTCAGGTTATAAACTATCTGTATGTCGAATTTCATCCAAATCCATTCAGTAGTTTTTACGTGAAAGAGTAACAAACATACATCCATACTTACAAACTTTCGCTTTTATAATATTAGTAGGATGGTGGTAGCTAGCCAGGCAGACAAACAAGCTACCACCAACCAAACCGAGTACTTACAGAAACATATACCTGCCGCTGGGGATCGAACCCTGGACCTCAGGGTCTAAACCAGTGGTATTAACCACTAGACCACAGAGCCGGTGGAATTATCGGATGTTTGATTTAATACCTAGCCTGTTTATGCTTTAAATTAAATCAAACTTCATTAGCATGTAATGTATGTATGTATAAATTAGTGTTAAAATAAAGTAGGTACTTAAACTACTTAGGTTCCCTGTGTGGTGCCGGGGATAAAGAATTGCACCACCCCATCTCTTCCCGTGGGGGTCGTAAAAGCCGACTAAGAGACCATTCCAGAAGATGGGCAGCAGCATCTCTCTGAGGTTACCCTCAACCTACTGCGATCGCCAACCCGCCTGCCAAGCGTGGCGATTACGGCAAATACCCCTCATATCCTTGGGGGAGGCCTTTGTCCAGCAGTGGACGTCTTTTGGCTGAGATGAGTTACTTAAAAACTTAGTAACCATTTGACTTTTGGTCAACCTTTAACCGTGCATCTATAAAAAATTCACGAAACGCTACATTTTAGTAAATGTCGGTTTCAGTTAAAACAACTGCAATAAAAGAATGGCTGACTTTAACAATAAAATTTATGTCTTTTATTAGCTTTATGGTACATGTTGTGGCCTCAGAAGCCTCAGAACAATAACTAAAGCTAAGAAGGATGGCTAAAATAAAAATCGTGCAACTATGTTTAGTTCCGTTCTATCTTATGGCTAGAAAAGGAGGTTGGAGTGCGACAAATGGTTGACACTTAGTTTTTATTTTTTGTATTGTCTTGTCAAACGGTCATCAGATAATCGGTGATCAAAAAAAAATCTTTGAGTTCTTTATAAAGTCACTCACTACATTACCTCAAATATGACGTCACAAATCTAGTGACACCTTCGAAATAACGAAAGAAAAGGGACAATCGATCTCTTTCCAATACATCACTTAGGTTCATTAGTTAAAATATACGAACTGATGAATGAGTGTTGCTATTTTAGTCCGGTTTCTATAGCTTTAGTTATTATTCTGAGATTGTGGCTTCCTTTAAGTAAGATTTGTGTTTAGCTATAAGTTTTGATTGTTATTTTTTCTTTTTTAATGTATTGATACAAGTTTTGTTAGAAGTCCTTAAAATAAATAAATAAATAAAATTGACAATCGAAAATTATTCCAAATAATATACGACATCTACATTGTGGCAGTTCGTTATTAGCATTGTTTGTCTATTTAAATACATGCCAGCCTAAAAAAAGTTGTAATTATGCACGGTACAATGTATTTTAAACTGTGGTTCAAATTAACGTGCATTATGAAATTTAAATATTTTTTTTTGGAAAGCATTTTATTTAATTCACCTTTGGCCTTTTGCAGCGTATGGTAATGGCACCTATGTTCGACGCTTAAGCCCAATCATTGACACAACTTTCTGCGCCAAAATATAATATACGAGTAGAGTATTATTTAAATTTAACGAGATGACATCCGCGAAACAGGTTGTCTTTTTTATTATTATTATTATTAAGCCTTTTTATTTCCTTAATAAAATAAAAATTAAAACAATAAAATTATAATTACAAAGCATGCAATTTAAGTATTAATAAATTAAATAAAATTGAATTAAATTAAATATAAAATTGTGTCTGAATTCATTTATTTAATATTTGAGTTCTTAATTTTCTTTGCTTATTAAGGACCTCTCCATAGAGTGAAGGTCTCCTCGATTTTTCCCCATGTAGTTCTATCATTTGCTTTAACTGTCTAATCTTTTCCCGCTGCTTTTAAAATTTCATCAAGCCATCTCTCCGCCGCGTCGGTCTGACTCTGTTTCTCTTGCCGACAGGTCCCTTCCATGACACTATCTTTTTGCCCACCTGTCCTCTTTCATCCGTGCAATATGGCCTGTCCACTTCCATTTCAGTCTTTTGCAGTGTTTTATAGCATCAATAAACTTTGCTGTTTTTCTTATGTCTATGCTTCTCTTTTTGTGTCTTAACTTTAGATTCAGGATGCTCCGTTCCATGGCTCTTTGAGTTGTTGATACTTTGTTACTGGTTTGTTTATTAAAAATCCATGTTTGGGATGCATATGTGAGGCAAGGAAAGATACAAGAGTCTATAACCATTTTCTTTAGTTTTATTGAAGTATTTGACTTATGAATTTCTTTGAAGCTCCAAAATTTATCCCAGGCCATTTTTACACGTCGCATTATCTCATTTTGGTGTCTACATTTTCTAAATGATACCTGCTTGCCCAAATATGTGTACTTTTGGACATATTCTAGTAAGACACCGCTAACGTGTATTGGTGACTTGGTGCTGTTTGTCATAATTTTTGTTTTAATTGTGTTCAGGTCTAGACCAATTTCATTGCTGACACGGTTAATTCCGTTTAACATTAGTTGGTTGTCTGTACTGTATTAAATTGTTGTTAAAGACTTAAGAGCGTTTACGCCGCACACTAGCGGCACTAATGAAAAAAAAAACATATCTAGTAATTAGAGATAGAAAATCAAATTATGCTCAACAAACTATTTGAATGAAGTAATTTAGCATTTTTACGTCACCTAATGAACACCTCACATGTTATGGTTTAGTTAAATAAGACGTTACGGCCACTTTTAACTATAACGCCATATTTAACTAAACCATAACATGTCAGGTGTTCATTAGGTGACGTAAAAATGCTAAATTACTTCATTCAGATAGTTTGTTGAGCATAATTTGATTTTCTATCTCTAATTACTAGATATGTTTTTTTTTTCATTGGCGGCGCTAGTGTGCGTCGTAAACGCTCTTAAATCGGTTACTGATCCCCACTTTTAACGATTAACGGAAAATAAGTTCGATGACTGGTTCCTGGCGAACACTGGTTACACCCTAACTGAATAAAGGCAGCGAGATTTTTTTGGAAAGAGTTTTGCTGGTTGCCTCAAACGGCATTTTCAGCTCAGCCGTCGTCGCGTCGCTCCCGGCCGCATTAGCAATCGTTTACAACTAAAAAAGAAACTTTCCTACACTTACACCAATCATCTAGCCCAAGAGAAGCTTCGTTATGAAACTCGTTAAATGGTTACTAGACAACGGATAGACATACTTAAAATACTTAAATACATACTTATTATACATACAAAACACCCAGACCCGCGACAATTTAGAAATACAATTATTTCTAAATTGACCCGACTGGGGATCGAACCCGAGGCCTCAGAGATAGCGACACCATGAAAACCGGTGTACAAACCACTCGACCAAGGAAGTCGTCATCTATGGCCCGTTCTCCCTGTGGGCTTTCCATCCATAGGGAAGGCTCGTGCCCCAGCAGTGGGGACATATAATAAGCAGTAGGCTTAGCCAAAGTAACATTAAGAAAACGATAGCGTAGTTCGAAAAGAATAAAATATATGGGATTGACATAAGCCGCGCTAAATCACGTGGTCAATCTTATGTCAATCCCATACATTTTTTTTTTAGTTGATGGCTTCGTGCGATTAGCACATTTAGCCAGTATCAAAGTTATTATTCTTACAAGTAATAGGTACATAAATAAACAATATTTTTTTCCTGTATGATGATGATGAATGAGAAGTGAGAAATGACCAACCAATGACCCCTCCACCCCTCGAGTATCTCAGTAAAGATGTGGGGCTTTACTAAGTCCTCGGACGTACTTCTTGAGAGAATTTGAAAAGTGACGTTGCACTGTTTTGTTTCATTTGCCAACACTCATGCACACTCACGAACACTTAATGGTTAATAATCCACCATTATTTCACATTAATATTCGACATAACACAAATTTTAGAAAATAAAACAAAACCGCAGACATGACTCTTTACTTTCCCGCCAAGAAAAAGGTACATTTTTATTATTTTCGAACTTCGCTATCGTTTTCTTAATGTTACTTACGTATGGCTACCGCCACTGGTGAGTGATACCGTGATTCGTAATTCAAACAATAAAACAGCATATAGATTCATAAACATATTAAATTATGTATCACCATACATCTTTGGAACCGCAAATTAATAATGATTTTTAATTACTCACATTAATTTTATTGTAACAATACTTGGAACTAAGTTTAAGTGCTTTAATTTAATGCATTTTATTTATTGTATTATAGCTAGAAATAACGTGTGCATTATAATAAAAACAACAGCTATAAAAGGACTTTACACGTTCCGGTATTTCAACAAAGTAGTTGCACCAATGTTTGACCGGATGCAGTTATCAACACCTTTTTTTTCCTTCATCATCATTATCATCATCATCATCATCATCATCATCATCGGTCTATCTATCTTTTTTCCTTTAGTTATTAAAAATAGGAGTCAGCTACCTTTTTTTTGGAATTTGCTGATTGCCGCAAACGGCATTTTCAGCTTCACCGGGCTTTTTTGAAGGTGGGGAGTAACTTAAAGGGTTCCTCAAGAGGGAACGGCATCACGCAATTGTGCGTGTCCCCACGCCCTTAGATTAAAATTATTTTAATTATTAATTAAATGTCGTTACTTCTATTTAAGCTGTGCAGTTTATTGCGCCCATTCTTATCTCCAAAATATTAAACATAACAACAAATAGGGCTTAGTGCTAATTAACTTAATACAAAACAAGAACCAAAAGTAAAAATAAAACTAGGTAGGTACTATCTAGCACTACCAAAAATGCTACCGTGAGCCACAATAGCATAGTTGGTAGTACACCTAACCCGGCATGTCATGGGGTGCGGGTTCGATTCCCGCTCGTGGAATTTTTTCAACGCTTTGTCTTCTTTCAAACTGTAATTTTTTTGCAACAATATTTGCGTAAAATTGTAATTATGTACCTAAATAATCAAAAATAAAAAAGTTAAGAAAACATAAAATAACAATCACTTACTATGAATGTACTTAGATCTATTTATATTTACTAGTGGTCGCCCAGTGGTCGAAATTCGACCGTAATTTTATTAAGGCTGCACGGATTGTATCCTAAGCAATGAAAAATTAAAAAACATAGATTGTGAATTTGGATTGGCATGGACAGATTTCGGCCGCTTCTATTCCATTTTTGAAATTTTTGAAAAGAGTTTACTATGCGTGGGTGTCAAATACATGGTAGTGTGTGTAATGTTTGTTTTATTGATTTAATGTATTTTATCTACACTAATGTTGTAACATTCTACTTATGTTTCCAATACTTGACTTATAATTACTACTGTTATAGCGCAGACAACAAAACACTCAATTTAAGCAATTTCGCATGATGGTATAATATCCACATCGATATCGTAAAATCTCATTATAACATCAATAAAACGCGACCAATTAACCCGGCGAGCCTTATGTCAAAATCCTCATACAAGTTGTATAAAATTTTGATATTAGGCTGGCTTTTGAAAACAGTTGGGTTATATGTGAAAACTTCGTCGAAACTACTAAACTTACATACACAAAACTCTTTGGTAAGATCTTGTGCCAATTAAATAAAAAAAGAACAGCGCGCGCTCGCTCCTGATTGGCCCTGCACGCGCAGCTGCGCTCTCATTGGTTAGATTTTAATGACGGCAAGTTCACTGTGACAATACACGTACGCGTGAATTTAATGTTTCGCAATGTGTTTTGTTTTTAAAATACAAATTAAAAGTTAAAAATGGACAGCGACGATGATATTTGTACGCCTCCGGATATTCTAGAATTGGCAACAAAAGTAACTCACAATCTTTTGCTAGAAAAAACTAGAAATTATATGAAAAAGAATATAATAACTTTTTGGCATGGAAGATCGAAAAGAAAACTACATCATTTTCTGAAAATGTCATTCTTGTGTATCTCAAAGACCTCTCCGACAAATTCAAGCCATCTTCTATGTGGGCTAAATATTCTATGCTCAAGTCCACACTGAGTATCTACAACAATATTGATATCACGAAGTATTCAAAAGTCATAGCGTTCCTGAAACGCAGTTCAGAAGGACACAAGGAAAAAAAGTCTTTGACGTTTACATCAGGTCAAATAAAGATGTTCCTGAAAGATTCACCAGATATTTTGTATCTTTTTGAAAAGGTAAGTGTATTTTAGTTCTGTTATTTAATCTACCTAGTACTTACGTACTACACACGCAAGTTATCTAGACACTCCGTTTAAGCGCTTTGTGTATAAATTAGGTAGTAGGTACCTACACTTTACTACTTCATAAATCATAGTTTTTGCCTTGGCTATGTACCTCAAGCTTATTATATCGTTTATTGTTACAGGTTGCACTAATCTTCGGCATAATGGGGGCATGCCGAAGGCAAGAGCTATACAACATCCAGTTCGATGAAGTCTCTAACATAGACGACAGTACAATCATGGTGAAAGTTTCGAAAACAAAAACGAAAATAGATCGTTCTTTCGTTGTGACGGGCAACTGCTATGCCGTATGTAAAAAATACATGGAACTTCGAACCACCCCCTGTCGAAACCCTGCCTTTTTCTTGAGCTATAGATCGGGGAAGTGCGTCGATCAAAGAACTGGTATTAATAAATTTGGTGCTCTGGGAAAAACTATCGCAAGTTTTTTGAATCTGCCTAACCCAGCGTTGTACACGGGGCATTGCTTCCGGCGCACCTGGGCGACCCTTCTCATAGATAGCGGTGGTGATTTGACCGCACTGAAACGACACGGGGGGTGGAAGTCTTCTACTGTGGCTGAAAGCTACATTGATGAGTCTTTAATGAATAAAATTCAAGTCTCAAATACGATCTTGAACAGTATAGAAAACAAGACGAATGAAGTAATTATAAATATTCCAACTCCGTCTACGAGCTCTACTGCTTGCCCCGCGACCGCTACAGCTGCTGGATCAATAATTAACATTAACTTTCAAAATTGTACCATCCAAAATTTGAACAATTATTATAAATAAACTATTGTCAGCTTTTACTCTTGTTGTTTGACTAATTGCATTAGTGAAGATAAAGTAGTGTATGCAACTGCATATAACACGGGTATTAAGACACTCGTTACTATTATGAAACTCGCTGCGCTCGTTTCATAAACTCACACTCGTGTTTTAATACCCTTCATTATATGACAGTTGCATAAACTACTATTTATACATAACAGCGGCCGCTCGCGGTTTCACCCGCGTGGTTTCCGTTTCCGTGGGAATATCTAGATAAAAACTATCCTATGTGGTAATCCAGGTTATAAACTATCTGTATGCCGAATTTCATCCAAATCCATTCAGTAGTTTTTACGTGAAAGAGTAACAAACATCCATTCATACTTACAAACTTTCGCGTTTATAATATTAGTGGGATTTAAAAAATAATTACATTCGGATAACCTTCGCTATATAAACTACAAGTGTGCGTTTCATATTTCTCCTTCAGCGCAATTTTCGTAAAAAAGGGGCACAAAGTTTTTGCTTCACGTATAATAGAAGATAATTATCTATACTTACTAATTATAAAGAAGTGTCGTTTGTGACTTTGATTGTTTGTTTGTATTTCAGGGCTAGTCTCTGGAACTACTGTTCCGATTTCAATAATTCTTTCACTAATAGATTGCTGTATACCTTGTGGGTAATATAAGCTCTAAGGTCCAACTTCAGCAAAGAGGTCAATTGTCGAATCCAATTAGGTTGGGCAGCGTTCGGTGAGCTACGAAATATCTTCTCGTCCGATATACCGCAGTGTCTCAAGACGAAAGTCTTTGACCAGTGTGTGTTGCCAGTGATGACATACGGGACTGAGACGTGGTCGCTCACTATGGGCCTTATCAGAAGGCTCAAAGGTCACTCAAAGAGCAATGGCGAGGGCTATGCTCGGGGTTTCTCTGCGTGATCGAATCAGAAATGAGGAGATCCGCAGAAGAACAAAAGTAACCGACATAGCCCGAAAAGTTGCTAAGTTCAAGTGGCAGTGGGCAGGGCACATTGCTCGCAGATCAGTCCTGCCAGATCGGCCGCTGGGGCGGGATAGTCCTGGAGTGGCGACCGCGTACCGAAAAGCGCAGTGTGGCAGGCCTCCAACAAGGTGGACCGACGATCTGGTGAAGGTCGCGGGAAGCCGCAGGATGCGAGCAGCACAAAACCGGTCGTTGTGGAGATCCTTGGGGGAGGCTTTTGTCCAGCAGTAGACGTCTTTTGGCTGAGATGATGATGATGATGAACATAAGCTACCTTTCATTTTGATAAAAAAATATTTCTTTTTGAAATTTCAATTCCACGCGAATGAAGTCGCAGGTAAAGTTTAGTGTTACATATTATTAATTTATTATAGATTATATTTAATTAATAACAGAGGAGCTCGATGGCGCAGTGTTTAACGCGCCCGATTTGCGATTGCTAAGGTTAAGCAACTTTCGCAAAGGCTGGACATCGGATGGGTGACCAAAAGTTCTCTCATCTCGAGCTCCTCCGTGCTTCGGAAGGCAAACAAAGCCGTTGGTCCCGGTTGCAATAGCAGTCGTTAACAACCACCAATCCGTACTGGGCCCGCGTGGTGGTCTATATATGGCCCGTTCTTCCTATACATCCGTAGGGAAGCATCGTGCCCCAGCAGTGGGGATATAATAATGAGTTGATGATGATGATGAATGTAGGCTTAAACCTTATTTGCCCATGCCACATTGTATTTGCCAATTGGAAAATCCAAGCCCAGGTAAGGGACATTTCTAGACCAATAATTATGACATTAAACTTCAACATCCGGCCAACTTCATTACGAAAATAACGTCATTATGACGTGCTCCGTCAATTTCCGTCACAATTAACAAATAAGTAATATTATAAAACAACCGAAAACCCGCAATTAAAACTGTTTCCATTAATAAATAAATCTAATTATATAATAATGTATTGTCTCGTTAATAATTTTTGATTGAAGCTAACAATAGCACCTCACAAAACCCAAATACTTTAGTCGTTAAACCGTAGTACGATTTTTTTTCTTGCTTACGCATACAGACCTTAGTATGCACCTTCCGCCTCGCTTTACAGTAGAAGCTAAGCGTTGCGATAATATATATTTTTTATATCCATAATCGATTCGGTGGCCAAGTGGCTAAGCGCTTGGTTTGACAACTAGCTGTTGACAACCAGGTTCTATTCCCAGGTCGGGCAAATTGGGTCTTGGAATACCCGATGCATGGCCCGGGTTTGTGATCACCAAGCCGTATCTGGCAAGCGTGGTGATTAAGAGAATATTCATCATTTCTAGCGATGACTTGAAATCAATGATGGACGCTTTGCCCAACAGTGGGAAAGTATATAGGTTATTTACTATTGCTACTTATTAGTGGTGATTAAGCCATTAATTATAGCGATAACTCGACTTCAATGATGAAAGTCTTTGCTCAATACAGTTGGACGAAATAGTAGCGAAATAAATTAAATTATATTCTAGTCTAGACTATACAGATCAATACTTGGTATTAATCTCAATGTATTAATGCTAAATGGTGATAATTAAGATTATAATTTATTCAATAAAGCTTGAATATCAACTGGTTCTTATAATTTGTGTCGGTACCTAACATATAATTATGAACTGGATTACTGGAATGACCCGAGGTAGGAGACCTGTTTTCTAGGTAGCATTGCTCTTCCTATTTATTTATGCAATATAGTAACAATATGTTTTTAATTAAGTTATTAAATGCCTAATGCTAGACTCAGTTGTAGGTAATTATATAAAAAAAAAGAAGATTTAAAATTTACTTAGAACACATATTACTTACATTGCATTGTATACTTAGGTATATAAGTATTAGTATTATTAATTCTCTTTATTTCTTTTTTTTCTTAGCCTAGGTTTGTTATAATATTAATAAAAAAGTAAAATACAAAAGCACATACAAAACATAAAAATATTATAAAAAAACCTAGCCTAGGGTACCGCCGGCAACCGCCGGGTTAATAATAATAATTATAAATAGGTTAAAATTAAATGTAGCCGTCCTAGTCCTAGTAAAATTTCCGTTAAGCCCTTCTCAAGTGATTACGAACGAGCACCATTTAATTATTTTTTATAGATGAATGATGAAAATTATTGATTTTATTTTATGGCGAAACCTACTACTTTTTAATAGAAATATTACGAGTATAATTTTTTGAAATGAAAACTTCTTTAGCGGCGTTGTACACTTTTTTTGTAATGGGTAAAAAATGTTAAATTCGCGTCAGGACACGTGACCTGATCGAAAATTCGTAAGACGGATGGAGAGTAGACAGCCGGCGCGGCGTAGGAGAGGAAGTATCCCCCTCTCTTTCTACGGCGCGGCGAAAATTTATGCCTGCTGTTTCGTTTAGGCGGCGCAGGGCGCTTGCGCGAATAAATTGTCATGTTTGTATATGCGATAGCGCAATAAATAATTATTGTATTCTACCACATAAATGATAGTACTTTTATACTGATAATTGAAGCAATTCGTGCAAAATTATTCCCTAACCATTCCAAAATATCAAAAACGCACAACGTTAATATTCAAGTTTTCACTTCTGCCGGCACTCCCGGAGTGCAACCCGTCGTTTTTTTTATTACAAAGTGTGTTGATCTGTTGATATATCAGTCCGAATTTTACATAACCAGCAGTAACATTTGGATTACATTAGGTAGTTACATGTTTATTTATTCACACACGTAGTTCATAATAGCCTAACAGCCATAATGCTATGTTTGTCTTGTAAAATTTTCTGTGCTGTGCAATTGTTTGTTTCCCAAATAAACAATTTGGTTACGGCGACAGACTAAGGTAGGTTGGTGGTAGCTGGACGGACTTAAGCCCGCCTTACCACCAACCTAACCGATTATATCAATAACATTTATTTAGATTATGCGTCCACAGTATTAACAATTTACTTAATAAATTCGAAACGTCAGAATAAACATTAAATAAGAAATGTGTAAAATAAACGCGAGTAGATCCGTAAAAGTTTTCATTTCAATATGTAGTATTCGCGTAAACTTTAGAAAACAATATACTTAATAAATGTTTCTCTTAGCTGAACATTTAGAATTTAATCAGGGATCTTAAGTTTGCAATCGGTGGTCTAACCGCGAGACCATCATCATCATCAGCTCATTTGATGTCCCCACTGCTGGGGCACGAGCCTTCCCTATGAATGGATAGGGAGAACGGGCCGTAAACCACCACGCAGGCCCAGTGCGGATTGGTGGTTTATAACGACTGCTAATACAGCCGGGACCAACGGCTTTACGTGCCTTCCGAAGCACGGAGGTGCTTGAGATGATAAATTTTTGGTCACCCATCCGATGATCGGCCTTTGCGAAAGTTGCTTAACCTTAGCAATCGCAGACCGGGCGCGTTAACCACCACTGCGCCATCGAGCTCATCGTCATCATTTAGTGCCATCTTCTTAGTGAAGTTAAAGTAAAAGTCAAAGACTTATTACAATTCATGCGGTAAAAAATAGGTGTACATTTCATCTTTCTCACGTACTAAAACATGAGCCCGGGTTTGGCACCGCAACATTTTTTTTCTACTAGACTTAATGCAATAAGATATTAATTAAAAAGTAATTTTACAAATTTTAGACAACCAAATTATAAATTTAAAAAAAAAACTTTTAGAACAATGAACCTATTAATAAGGCAGTTAACACACTGCTACGCACCACGCAGCGTAGCGCGTGAATGCGTGTTCTAACATTGCTTGTAAGTATCTCCGTTTGTATAGAAAACACGCACAGTCCAACACACAGAAAATAAATCCACGCGCGTCGCGCGTAGATGCGCCGACACGCAACATGCAGCGTGGTGCGAGGCAGTGTGTTAATCGCCTAAGTGGCAGTATAATTATACCACTTATTAACTTTTTTTCGTAATGATCTAGAAAATAGGTGACTCAGAGTTAACCGTTATCAAATAAAGCGCCGTATAGCAGCCCATCGCATCGCTACCACTGTGACGCCCACCACAAACCGACCACGCACGCACTAATATATATTATTGTGAAAGAGACGGTCAAGCGATCGGCCAGTCTGACTCCGGTGTCCGTCAATAGCTGACGCAAGCGTGGACACTGCGTTTGAGCGCGAAAAGAATTATACAGAGTGAATAAAATTCGTGTGTTGCAAACTTTTTTGAGAACCGTTCGGAACTTTTTGGCGGTGAGTGTTCTTTTTCTTTTTTTAAATTGGAGGTTTTAGGTTTTTGTTGCAACCCTTTCTTTTGGTGTATTTTTGTTGAGGAAAGGTACATCTTTGATATGTCTATGTTCAACTGTTGTGTAGATTTAAATATTTTTATTAAGAAAATGACGATTATCTAGCATAAAATTTTTATCTGTAGTTTTGAGGACGAGAAAAATCTTTGACTACTTTATACATGATTAATAAGTTTCGTGAAAATATTTTTTTAAGGTTTTAAAGAGCAATATAAGATTGTTGAATAACTATTCACTTGAATTCTTAATTAACTAGGTAGGTTCTTATGTCGGAAAAAGCTTGTACAATTAATTGTCTAGTGTTATAATTTTTTAACCTTCTTACTAACTCAAGGCAATTATCCATATTTATTCCGATCACTGCAAATTACATACAAGTACGGTGCATTGAGTAACAGACATACAATATTAAAAAAAAATACAGAACAGGAACTTAGATTAATTAATACAAAAAAGTTTTTAGTGTGCTAAGTCTATTATTACGTATGCTTAATTGAATACAGTTATAAGGATAAAGTTTTTGAAAAACTAATAATTATTATGATTGTTCTTTTGTTTATTTTTTATGTGGTTTTGATTTTTTGAGTTGTTTTTTAAACAGATTGAAAAAGTAACGTATCTAAAAAAAATAGTTTTTACATATTTAACAAATTTCCTTAATAAAAATACATGCATTCCTCTCTTCCAATAGCTGTGCCCGATTGGGTCCTTATTGAACATATAATATTTTTAAAATTCTTTTTGAATTTGATTGCCAGAAATATTGAGTAAATTAAGACACAGCATTATTTAAATTAATTTTTATTATAATATAATTAGTGAAAGTTAACTGGGATTGCAAAAGTTTGTGTCGTGAGAAAAGTTCAAAAACCTATTTAAAAAAATATCGGACATCTTACAGACACCAATGAAAAAATATATCATACTGACATCAGTATTACTTCAATAGATTGGCATTAGATCAGATAGTTACTTAATAATAATCATTTAAACATTAAGATAGATAAACCGATAATAATTTTAAGGCATCACTAGAAAAAACTTTTTACAACAAATACAAAGTTTAAAACTACAAGCGATCTCATTCAGGCAAACGAACGGAACTAAGATACTAATATAACTTAAACTCTCTTATAAATAAATAAACTTAATGAATGAAGAACGATTGACGAAAAAAGTGTATAAGGGGAGTGTGAAGGGAAGTGTTGGAAGGGGTAGGCCTAGGCGGACGTTTCGAGACCAAATCGGGGACGTCTTGGAAAAAGGCCAGGTCAAGAGTACCCTGAACCGAAGAGCATGTATGAAGGTAATAATGAAAGTGGACGAAGCGAAACAAGTATGTATGGATCGTAGCAAAAAAGTGTCAAAAAATCGTAGCAAAATCGTGGAAAAAAGTGGTCTCTGCCTACCCCTACGGGAAAGAGGCGTGATTATATGTATGTATGTATGTATGTATAAACTTAAAACTACACTCTAAAACTAACTAACTTTGAAAAGCCTACACTCAAACCAATTATCCCAAGTGAAGCTTCGTTATGAAACTCGATAATGGTTACTAGACAACGGATAAACATACTTAAAATACTTAAATATATACTTATTATACATATGAAACACCCAGACCCGAGACAATTTAGAAAAACAATAATTTCTAAATTGACTCGACCGGGGATCGACCCGGGACCTCAGAGATGGTGACACCATGAAAACCGGTGTGCAAACCAATCGACCAAGGTCGGTATCTAATCTATCCATCTAACTTGCGCCATAACATCAATGTTTGTACCATTGTTGTGTTCCGGCAGCTAGAGATAAGATAGCCAGTGCCTCAGTAGTTGAGGATGCCGGGTGAAGTGCGCTTCCATCGGCCTATAACTTAACATCAGAATGCCATGTGCGAAAATGCAAAATGCTAATTCTACTCGTATGCCGCCAGGAGGCGCTGCTTCAATGCCATACTAATTTTCGTTGTCGTAAACGTAATCGAATGAATAGGATAGTTAAGGGTGCGCCGTCCGTAAGTGACAAGTGTCATATGTTTTATTTGAAATGTCGTCGTCCATATTTATTTGATGCCGCGCGGCCATACTAATTTTGTATGGGAAATTAAAGGTGCTTAATAAAAAAATATTATTTAAATAACCACTTGATGAATCAAAAATGTGGTCTAGCAATTTGTAGTTTATCCATTGATGATTGTTTAGACAATATCAGAGGTACAATAATTTAGATAAACTATAAGAAATCTACTAAACGCCGCCACTCGTTTTCATGATCTTTGCCCAACTTTAAATGATATTGTAGAAAAAACTATAGCGTGTTATGAATTTATGGTTCTGACAAATTGTAAACACGTTCCCTATGATACTAAATATATATTTTGTTCATTTAATACGATAGTATTTTCAATTATATTTACTTAACCGTAACTGCATTTTTGGCATTTTTTGGTCGGCCCACCCTTAACAAAAATCACACTAGGCATCCAGTCTACCACAAAATGTCAGATTTCCTCAATATACTTTGAACTTTTGGTATATATGGCATATGGTTGAAAATTTATTAAAGAAATTGTTGACAGTTTTCTTTTTTTAAATTGTTTATCTGTGACATCTAGTTAGAATAAAAAGAGTGTAAACTGTTACAAACAATTTATTCCCCAGGGGTGGGTATCGTCGGTCGCTTACAATTCAGTACTGTCGCGCGGGTTTATAAGGGGACTTAGCTTCTAGGGGTCTTGTGTTCGTGTGCGCAGTTCGGCTCCTAGGTCAGCCTAGACCCGGGCCGTAGACTGCGCCGGTAGACTCGGGAACCGAAGCTGGACCGCAGTAGTAGCTGCCTCCGGAGACGCCGGCGGTTAGCGCGAGTCCAGGGGTACCGTTGTCCGGTAGAGGGAACTCCGAGGTTGGGGTTGTAGAAATTATTACAGTATTAAAAATTCCAAATAATACAACGGAGTGCTTGCAGACTGACTCGTTGAAGGGGTGGTGATCAAAAGAGGACGTTCAACCCCACCTCATCCCTTTTATATGCTTTTCAAAATAAAAGCCAGTAGTATGTTCTAGTTTAAATATCAACCGAGTTATTCGCTCATCCTAGCAACTACGGAACTATTTTGATATAGGTACTTTAACTCATTCGGGCGAGAAAATGCTGCACCTTGTTGAAGTTCCCGAGTTTTCGTAAGCTGTTTTTCGGATTAAGATCACAGCGAACTACCATACCGAGCATACTACTCTAGATAGGTTGGAGTGCAGGCGTCTCACATGCAACACTATTATAATACCGTTTCAGTCTTTAAGACAAAAACACGTAGGATGCATCTAATCTTATCAGTTAAATAAGCGTCTTACAAAACTCTCCAACATTTAGCAATTACAATAAAACATGGCGTTCAGCATAAAAGTAAATAGCTTATATTATACCGTACCACTGCTGGGCAAAAGCATACAATAGATGGGTAATGGTTTAATCACCACGCTTGCCAAATGCGGGTTGGTGATCACAAACCCGGGATATTCATCGAAAAATACGAAACACACTTTGCTCGAACCTGGCAATTGAACCCGGGACCTTCGAGTACCAGGCCGAGCGCTTTTCCCACACTAGCTCATTTTATGTCCCACTGTTGGGGCACGAGCCTTCCCTATGGATGGATAGGGAGAACGGGCCATCAACCACCACGCGGGCCCAGTGCGGATTGTTGGTTGTTAACGACTGCTTAAGCAGCCGGGACCAACGGCTTTACGTGCCTTCCGAAGCACGGAGGAGGTCCAGATGATACATTTTCGGTCACCCATCCGGTGACCGGCCTTTGCGAAAGATTGCTTAACCTTAGCAATTGCAGACTGGGCGTGTTAACCTGCGTCATCGAGCTTCTCACTTACTTAAAAAATGTTATTTAATATTAAAATCCTCATTTATGTTAATCTGTAACCTTTTAAACAACCATTGCAATGTTTTAAACAAAGAGTGTGGCGTAATGACGGAGGTTGAGGTACAATGCCATCAGAGGAGTTCCGTCGTGTGGCGCAACGGACATCAATACAAACGCCTTTGCCTTATGAAAGAGCCTTGCTCGTTATCCCATACATACTAAGGTTTAAAGGCAAGATCTCATAAACAAACTTTTTTTTTGTTTCGATTGATGGCTTCGCGCGGTTAGTTAGCGCATTTAGCCAGTGTCAAATTAATTTTCTTACAAGTTACACATACTATGTACTAGTGGACCCGGCGGACTTCGTACCGATTTGACAGTTTTCATCAAGTGATTAAATTCTCTTTGGTTTTCATGACAACAAAACAAACATATCATTTTGTATTGGAAAATTAAATTGTCGTTTTTAGTATATTTATAGTGTGATTCCCGTGGGAATATCGGGATAAAAACTATTCTATGTGTTAATCCTGGTTATAAACTACCTATATGCCGAATTTCATCCAAATCCATCTATCCGTTGCAGCGTGAAGAAGCAACAAATACTTATACAGACATACACACAAACTTTCGCATTTATAATATTAGTGTGATGTGATAGCCAATATGCGAAGTGAAAAATGATAAACTTCCAACCCCTTGGGTATCTCAGTATCCTGTGTTAAGCTATGATAGGGCATTTTCCAATATTTTAGACGCTGTAAGGGAGAAAAGAGCTGGACACTTGCTGAGTTTCTTGCAGGTTCTTCTCAGTACAAGATCTCCCGCCCAGAGTAGACTTGCGAACCGATGGCATAGTGACATTCACAAGAGCTACTTGTAGCCTAAACTGAATAAATGATTTTGAATCTTGAATTTTGAAAATTTGAGTAACGATGTGGGGCTTTACTAACGCGGACTTCTTGAGAATTTGATAATGACGTTATACTGTTTTGTTTCATTTGCCAACACTCATGCACATTATGAATAACACTAAACGGTTAATATTCCACCATTATTTCACATTAATATTCGACATAACACTAGTTTTACAAAATAAAACAAAACCGCAGACATGGCTCTTCACTTTCCCGCCAAGAAGTCCAAATATTAAGTTAGAGTGCTTCTATTTTCTTAATGTCTCCCGGTAATCGTCGCATTTCCGAATATAATCGAATATGAATTTCTATGTCCATTAATTATTAGATTTGTCATGTCATCGATATCGATGTGTCATATATAGTAATCTGAATTCAGAACAACGTATTTTATTGTTGTTTTGTTGTGATTTTTCGTGGGAACTATTTATTATGCTGTAAAACTATAAATCAATCTATAGGGAAAGCTTGTGCCCCAGCAGTGGGGTCAAAAAAATGAGCTGGAGAGAGAGAGAGAAAATCTAAAGTACCAGGCTATCATAACCTACAAGTAGGTATACCTGGCGTGAGCTACGTATTTTGGGTGAGACCGAGAGGTGGTTGAGGTACCAGGCTATCATAACCCGCAAGGAGGTATACCTGGCGTGAACTACATATTTGAGGCGAAGTTGTCAAAGTACCAGGCTATCATGAGTTATAAAGAGCTACATGTAGTGTAGTCCAAAGTCACCACCTTTCGCACTGGGCCCGCGTGGTGGTTTACGGCCCGTTATTCCTGTGGTGTATCCAACCATAGGAAAGCCTCGTGCCCCAGCAGTGGGCACAAAAAAAGGCTTTTGAACCAAACACGCACTTGCCACACTATGTGTGTAGTATTTAAGCCATTAACTATAATATGGTGACGTCAAATAACTCGTTTGCATCCTAATGAGACGTGACGAAATATCAGGTCGCGATAAAATTACCATTTGCGTTGAGACGTAAATTATTAAAGTGAACTTCAAATTATAATACATAATTTTACTAGTTGAGAAAAAACTTTTATTTTGTCGTTTTTTTTATACCTCAATCTTTTTTTTCCCTTTAGTTGATGGCTTCGTGCGATTAGCACATTTAGCCAGTGCAAAGTAATTTTTCTTACAAGTAATACATAAATAAACAATACTTCCTTCCTGTATGATGCTGATGTGTGATAATAGAAATGAGAAGTGAGAAATGATATACCCTCCAACCCCTCGAGTATCTCAGTAAAGATGTGGGGCTTTACTAAGTCCTCACGCGGACTTCTTGAGAGAATTTGAAAATTGCAGTTGCACTGTTTTGTTTCATTTGCCAACACTCATGCACATTCTCGAACACTTAACAGTTAATAATCCACCATTATTTCACATTAATACTTGACAATATAACACAAATTTTAGAAAATAAAACAAAACCGCAGACATGACTCTTCACTTTTCCGCCAAGAAGTCCTACCTCAATCTTGCCATTAGATTTTGTGGAAAGTGACGATAAGATAGAATGTGGAAGCGCATTTCACCCGGAATCCTCAACTACTGAGGCACATACAATCTCTTATCACTGGGCTGCCGGAACAACAATGCTACTAAAATTGTTGTTATAACGACAGATAAATGGTGGCTATATAAACAGACTTAGACCAAACCCCTACCAATTTAAGACTAAGCTCGCACGTCTGCTCATCAGACTACCACAAGCTGTCAAATTTCTTCAATATCATCATCATCATCAGCTCATTTGATGTCCCTACTGCTGGGGCACGAGCCTTCCCTATGGATGGATAGAGAGAACGGGCCTTATACCACCACGCGGACTGTTTGTTAACGACTGCTAATGCAGCCGGGACCCACGACGGATTTACGTGCCTTCCGAAGCACGGAGGAGCTCGAGAAGAAAAATTTTTGGTCACCCATCTGATGACCGAGCGAGCTGTTTTAAGGCGCCACCACTTGGATAAATACATCAATTTTCACCGAAAGTTGTAGGAGTATGATAAGACCAACGAATCTGAAATTTCGATTTAACATGCAATTTTTGTCTTTAAAACACTTGCTCAAAAACACGATTGTGCAATTTTGACTCGACCGTAATTCTTTACGAAAACACCTCTAAAAATCATTAATGCTTGTAAACCAGTAATTTTATAAAAATATTATTTTAGATTCTGTTATACGTAGCGCCTGCGACAATTGAGACCGCAAAGACTTCAGAATCTAAATAAAAAATATGATCATTATCTAACCACAAAATAATCACTATTGTTGAAATTACAATAATCAATTTATATGCTTGGAAACCACTCAAATTGATAACAGCAATATTCGTAATAGTACGAGTAACTACATTTGATATCTAAAACCAAATTTAATTTTTTAGATTCTGTTAACTTCAATTGTCGCAGGCGCTACGTATTTTCGATCTTACGACAACTCCAATAAGGATCAGCCTTTTTGAATGTTCACAAATCTAGATGACATCTTAGTTTATAATAGGTACCTATGTTCCACCTAGTTATTGCTTTCATCGTTTGTCTTGTTGATAAAGATCAGTAAATTGTACTATCACAAAAATGTGTATAACTAAAGCGAATGAACTTGTACCAAAATGATTCTTTCAATGCCATACTAGTGATCAGTGGAACGAGTTTCAACACTTTAAATTATTTTAATTTCAAATATTTAGCTAGGTATTTCGTTAAGCTCATTAAACTCCGTGCATGAATTGGAAACGTGTGATTTGATTTAGTGACTTGGTTTGTTGATACTGGAGTCGAAATTTGAGTATCATAGATGTTTTAGATATCACCTTACGTTTATTTTAGAGTTTTACGCAAACTTAGTTAGGTAAGCAGGTAAATAATAGCATACATGTGGTCCCACTGCTGGGCAAAGGGCATAGAGATCATTGAAATGATTAAAAATTCAATAGGGAAGGTTTCAGTATGTGGCAATAAAGATTTTTAATAGACTGGATGAGGATATTAAATGGCTACCTTTTCAAAATTTCAAATATAAATTAAAAAAATAGCTAGTCGAAAATTGCTTTTACTCTGTCAATGAATACTTTGAACATTTCATGTCTCATTGACGTTGTTGTAACTCAATCGAAATCTTTATTATTCTAAGATTATAATAGTTTAAATAGTTATCTCTTTACTTACCTAGTTTAAATTAAATTTTGCATGCCAGCTTCTGGTAAGTTGTGTGAAACCTTTTTTATAATAAGACCTTTTGTACCACATTTTATGCAAAATAAATTTTATTTCATTTCATTTCATTGGTTTACATAATTACAATATTACGCAAATATTGTTGCGAACAAATTACAATTTGAAAAAAGACAGTGTTGAAAAAATTCCCCGAGCGGGATTCGAACCCGCACCCCGTGACATGCCGGGTCAGGTGCACTATCAACTATGCTGTCGAGCCACGACACATAAAAACTTTGTAATTTTTTCAAATAGCATAACTTTACTTCAAAAAACATTTTTTTACAATTATTATCTACTAGCGGCCGCTCGCGGTTTCACCCGCGTGGTTCCCGTTCCCGTGGGAATATCGGGATAAAAAGTACCCTATGTTTTAATCCAGATTAGAAACTATCTGTATGCCGAATTTCATTCAAATCCATCCAACCGTTGCAGCGTGAAGAAGCAACAAATATACACACATACACATAAACTTTCGCATTTATAATATTGAAGAATAAGAATAAGAATAAAAGACATTTATTGGAATCACATAACAAAACACACAATTAAACATACAACATGCAACAATACCCCTCATATCCTTGGGGGAGGCTTTTGTCCAGCAGTGGACGTCTTTTGGCTGAGATGATGCAACAAAAATAATAAAAAATAATAACAATTGAATTGAATTGAATTTTGTAGGATTTAATTGACAGATCTCTGTATTCACTTTAAGCATAGAAGTTTAATTGTAATTGGCTTATGGTTTGGAAGAATTGGTACTTTGAAGTTTGTATGGAATCTCAAAATTAATTGCCTCTCAAATCTCTTTCCTCATAATTGACATTTCACAGTTTCATTTGTGGTTTTATCTTAGACAATCAGTGGTTGTTATTCTAATTGAAGATAAGATATTCGAAAGATAAGAGCTAACTAAGATAGCGCAGTCTTCAATATTAAGTTTAATGTCAGACATTGAGGAGCTGTGTAACAAAAGTGGACTTGTCCCAATATTCTGATTTTTTCTTCGAGTTCTTTGAGTGCATATCTATCGCCCCTCATCAAAAGCGGTCCGATCCTATAGAAAATATTATTGTAAAAATGTGGTTTCAAACAGAAACGGACTTGTCCTGTTCAAAATTGCACACAATTCCAATGATCTTTTTTTCCCAATCAAAACCGGACAAAAATTCATGTAGTTGTCATCGAAACCAAACTTGTCCCATAAAATATTATTCTTTTTAGGGTAATCATAAATCAATGGCAACACTAATAATAATAAAAAAAAATAGAATTAAAATTATACCTATTAAGCTAAAATCTTGTTTTTTTTTCATAACCAGACATGTCAATGAGTTTTTCAATCCTAACGGGAGTTGTCCACCGTTTTCAAACAAAACTAGACTTGTCCAAATATAAATAATAAAAAAACCATTGGCTTTACTTTTGTGAGCAAAAGTAAGGTTAATGGTTTTTTATATGGTAGACTACATTATTATTAAAATAAATGAATTCCAGCTATCATGTAACTAGCAATTTCAGTTTTTTGCTCCAGTGTAAAATTCATCCGCATTCGTTCCGCAGCTCCATATAATATGTTTTTATTTCTCAACGATTCTTTCTCTTGACTTTCGTCTCACCTGCCCCCCGACCGCCTAACCGATCGCTTTGACTACGCGTATAGTTTATGATGTCATCTTGCCACCTCGCACCGCCTATGAAAGCAATATCAAAAGCTAAAGGCTATAACTTCCGATATTGCTTTCATAGGCGGCACGAAACGACAAGATGACGTCATAAACCACACACGAAGTCAAAGCGATCGGTTAGGCGGTCGGGCCCCTGATGTTAAGTGATGATTAGGCCGACGGTGGAAGCGCACTTCACCCGGAATCTATCTATCTATGTATCTTTATTATCTGTATCAAAAACTATTTAGTACAATTTATAAATTTAAAATTGCCCCAGATCATCCCCATAGGCAGAGTACCCACCTAGTAAGCTAGAAAAAAAAAGAAAGAAAGGAAAGCATTTATTGACACACACACACACGCACACAAAATACAATACAGTCAAAACAAAGCAAGAACTAAAACAAAAAAACAATTAAATGAAAATATAAACAAAAAGCAGTGTGTGAGGCCAACAAAGACCCTGTCTCAGCATAATAAGATGGGCCGAGTACCGTAGGAGCGCTGTTAACTACCGAACGGTGTCCCGGAAAGTGGCGTGTGCTCTCGCGGGGACGCCCCCGTGGGAGCTAATGGCAGGGGTGCTCGCTGCAGCATACCGGCAGCGAGCAGAGGAGAGGGCCAGTGGCAATCGCCTGGCCCCTCCAGAGAGGCGCGCTGCTCTTGAAGGAGCTCGTGAGGAGATGTTCCGCCTATGGTCTGAGGGCCTGGGCGAGGGGGCTTCGGTTACGCAAACGCGTAGTCTGGAGGCCTTACGTCCCGTCCTCCAAGCATGGGCGGAGCGGCGCCATGGGTCACTCACATACCATCTGGTGCAAATACTGTCCGGACATGGTTCGTTTGGACGCTATTTGCACCGGATTGGAAGAGAGCCGACCCCACAGTGCCACCATTGTGGAGCAGCGGAGGACACGGCGCAACACACCTTGATGGTGTGCTCTGCGTTCGATGTCCAGCGCTCCGCATTGGTCACTGTGATTGGCGCGGACCTCTCCCTGCCGACCGTGGTTCTGTCCATGCTTGGTAGCGAGGGGTCTTGGGAGGCGGTCAACTCCTTCTGCGTCGACGTCATGACGCTGAAGGAGGAGGCGGAACGGGCCAGGGAGGATGACCCCCTGGCAGATCCGTGCCGCCGCAGACGCCTCCTGCGGAGAAGGCGGCAGTACCAACGCCTTCTCCAACCGGTGGGAAACCAGCGCAGTCCAAGCCCTAGGGGGGGCTTCGACCGTGCATTGCACAGGTCCTCACTGAGGGCCGACGCCCCGTATGTCCCGGCGCGTCGGCGACCCGTCTCACCAAATGACGGGTCAAGCGTGTCCGCCCATCGTTTTCGAGGGCGGTAACCCGCCCCAATCAGGGGCGGAAGAGGGGCTCGCCTATTAACAGGGCGAGCCGTCACCGACGGGGTTGTGGAAGTGTCCGAAAGGGTTCCCATGACCTCGTCAGGCTCCACCATGCCGGCGTTCGATGCGGCCTCCTCAGATGAGGACGACGCGATGATCGCCGGTCTGCTGGTTCCAAGGTGACGAGAGGACATCGGAGTGGTTTTTACCGAGTCGGTCTAGACTCGCTTTCTCTAGGGCTTCGGCCCTGGAACAGAGTCTAGGCCATCCTCGGACAGCCAGCGGGACCCCTCTTGCCCGCTGATGCGTCTGTTTGCAGATTTTTCACTCCGTACCAAAAAAAAAAAGGATTTTAAGTAAATGGCGATTAAATATTTCTTATTTTTTTTAAATACTATGGCGTTGTTTTAAATATCAATTGATTTAGGCAGTGGGATGAAAGCGGAATTATTATTGTTATTTTAAGATGGTGGGATGAAAAAGTGGGATGAATGCGGAAACACCCTAAAGATCGAGTTTCTCCCATTCTCTCCACGTGCCCAAGCCAACGGAGTCTAGCTGACTTGATTTCTCCGATTAGTATTATAACTAATTCTTTATTTTATACCTTTAAGTCTAACATATATATTTAATACCATACAACTTTGTTAGTAATATAAAATACGATTCACGTACTTAGGTTTGATATCAGAATTATATTTTTTTATCAGCATTTCAAAGTGTGCACACCGAGTATTGACGTTACTTTGACATCAAAATTAAAAAAAATAAACTAATAAAGTAACTATAACGTTCAATTTGAAGTAACTAACTAGCATATCTATAGTCCCACTGCTGGGCAAAGGCCGCCATTTGATAGGTATTGGCTTAATCACCACGCTTGCCCAATGCGGGTTGGTGATCACAAACCCGGGCTGTGCATCGAAAAACACGAAGTAAACTTTGGTCGAACCGTGAATTGAACCCAGGACCTCCGGATATCGGAGCAGGAACCAAATCGCTTTACCACTACGCCACCGAGGCGTACAGTAATATTGTTACACTAGCGGCCGCTCGCGGTTTCACCCGCGTGGTTCCCGTTCCCGTGGAAATTTCTGGATAAAAAGTATCCTATGTGTTATTCCAGGTTATAAACTATCTGTATGCCGAATTTCATTAAAATCCATTCAGTAGTTTTTATGTGAAAAAGTAACAAACATCCATCCATACTTACAAACTTTTGCGTTTTAGGATTAATGTTATTTAATTACTTCAGCAACTTCAAATGCTACTGAACTCAAGATGACGTCATTGCGATGTTTTGTCGTCCATTTTGTTTTTAACAATGGTAGGTAGTGATAAGTGTTAATTAAGCAATACTTAATAACATAGCAGGTCTGTGTTAAATATTACGATGTTTAAGTGTTCCGGTTATTTCTATATTATGTTTTCTTATTTAATAAAATAACAATATAGTAATTTTATTTAGTTAAAACGCGCTCGGTCTTGGATTGCTGAAGTTAAGCGACTTTCGCAATGGCCGGTCATCAGATGGGTGACCAAATAATTTATCATCTTGATCTCATCCTCCAAAGGCCTCCGTTATTGATATCGATACATCGCTACAATTAATGGGTATTGGCTTAAACACCACGCTTCACGATAACAAACCCTTTTACCATAAATCCGAAAACCTCTTTGCCCGACCCGGGAATTGAACCCGGACCCCGGTGATCGGTTAACAACTCGGCCACTGAGGCGTTTGTTAGTTGTTTATTCCTACTATTTTACCATTTACCATTTTTACTATTCCTACTAACAAACAAACAAATAAACTCCCTTTCGCGTTTATAATATTAGTTAGGATAGTAATAAAGTAGGATAGGAATATTGTATGGAAATCGGTACAGCGCAGCGCCACAACGCCAATCATCGGTTCGTAAGTCAACACCTTGTACTGAGAATGAACCGGCAAAAAACTCAGCAAGGCCATTTTGTTTGTCCCTTACAGCGTCATACTATTGGAAATGCCCTATCATAGAAGGACACTTTCCATTCTATATGATTATTCATCATCATCATCATCAGCTCATTTTATCTCCCCACTGCTGGGGCACTTCCCTATGGATAGGGAGAACGGGCCAAAAACCACAACGCGGGCCCAGTGCGGGTTGGTGGTTGTTAACGACTGCTAATGCAGCCGGGACCAACGGCTTTACGTGCCTTCCGAAGCACGGAGCAGTTTGAGATGATAAAGTTTTGGTCACCCATCCGATGACCGGCCTTTGCGAAAGTGACTTAACCTCAGCACTCGCAGACCGGGTGCGTTAACCACTGCGCCATCGGGCTCCTCGCGTCAACATCCGTAAACGGCACTAATAGTGACAGACGTCATTTAGAATTGATGACGCCAGCATGACATGACTTTATCGTACTAATAATATAAAGAGGAATGCTTGTATGCTTGTATTTTTGTAAGTTTGCAACGAATAAACTCAAAAACTACTGGACCGATTCAAAAAATTCTTTCACCATTAGAATACATTAGCGCTGAGTAACATAGGCTATATTCAAGAAATGTTCACCCGTGCGAAGCCGGGATGAGCCACTAGTCTTCTCATAATTACGTTACAATTCCGGTATTAGGGTTTTATTTGCTTTTCGATCACGTTAATGAAAACGATATAATTTTTGAAGTGAAAACTTCTTTAGCAGCGTTGTACACTTTTTTTGTAATGGGTAAAAAATGTTAAATTCGCGTCAGGACACGTGACCTGATCGAAAATTCGTAAGACGGATGGAGAGTAGACAGCCGGCGCGGCGTAAGAGAGGAAGTATCCTCCTCTCTTTCTACGGCGCGGTGAAAATGTATGCCTGCTGTTTCGTTTAGGCGGCGCAGGGCGCTTGCCCGAATAAATTGTCATGTTTGTGTACGATAGCGCAATAAATAAATATTGTATTCTACCACATAAATGATAGTACTTTTATACTGATAATTGAAGCAATTCGTGCAAAATTATTCCCTAACCATTCCAAAATATCAAAAATGCACAACGTTAATATTAAAGTTTACACTTCTGCCGGCACTTTCGGAGTGCAACCCGTCGTTTTTTTTATCAAGGTCAAGTGTTTACCCGTAAACACTTGACCTTACCTCACCTGATGTTGTGATGATAAAGCCGACGGTGCAGGCGCGCTTCACCCGGAATCCTCAACTACTGAGGCACTGGCTATCTTATCTCTAGCTGATGGAACAACAATACTACACATATTGATGTTAAAAACGTTTTAAATAATTCAAAATATCATCTCGATGGCGCAGTGGTTAACGCGCCCGGTCGCAAAGGCCGGTCATGAGATGGGTGACCATAACTTTATCATCTCTCGCTCCTCCGTGCTTCGGAAGGCACGTAAAGCCGTTGGTCCCGGCTGCATTAGCAGTCGTTAACAACCACCAATCCGCACTGGGCCCGCGTGGTGATTTACAGTCCGTTCTCCCTATCCATCCATAGGGAAGGCTCGTGCCCCAGCTGTGGGGACGTATAAATGAGCTGATGATGATGATGATGAGCATCCACGAATGATGCAGAAGCTTATGCTGAGACATTTTTCTTTTCTGAGAGAGTTTTCTGATAGCTACTGGGCTTTTTCAACTTCACCGGGTCTTTTTGGGGGCGGCGTGAAACCCAAAGGGTTCCTCAAGCCGTGTGAAACGAATCACCTTCGGAGGTTTTCTAGAGGGAACGGCATCACGCACTAGTGCGTGTCCTAGTGTCCTACTAGATTCTTCCGAGGGGTTCGGATTCGGATCCGATCGGGAATGCTCAGACAGCTGCCCCTAACCACATGAGTAGATATATATGTACTCATGTGCCGTAACTTCACATTTTATGTTTTCTTTTTTCTTACTCATTTTGTTTATCTATTTTTTTTCTCTTGTACCTATGTAGGTAATACTGTCTGCCTTAATTTTTTTTTGTAGTGTGTTGTTAATAATATTTTCTTTAATTTTTTGGAACTTCAGGTTTATTATCCGCAAAGAGAGTGTCATTCAAATCCTACTAATATTATAAACGCGAAAGTTTGTAAGTATGGGTGGATGTTTGTTACTCTTTCACGTAAAAACTACTGAATGGATTTGGATGAAATTCGGCATACAGACAGTTTATACCCTGGATTATCACATAGAATACTTTTATCCCGATATTCCCACGGGAACGAGAACCACGCGGGTGAAACCGCGAGCGGAAGCTAGTTCGCTCATAAATAAAAAAAAACATTCACTTTATATTTTTATTATTGTTAATTTTGCATTCACAATGCTATGTAGTTACAAGATAAAGTTTAACTTCAAAAAATAAACCAGTCCCTCCAGTCCAGTCTCAGTAGTTTAGCAGTCAAAGTATTTGGAGCGGTAATCCAACCAAGTTTGATTCCCACTGGAGCTTCCTGAGACTGGTTGATTTTATCTAGTAAAGTCAAAGTCAAATTCAAATATTCTATATTCAAATAAACTTTAGAAAAGTGCTTTTGAATCGTCCAATTTTTTTTTACCTGGGTAGTAGGTAAAAAAAATTTTGGAAATTCAGGACGTCTATTTTTTAGCTGTGGAGAAGAATGTGGAGTAAAAATGTATCTTATTAACTTCACAGTTCTTTTGGGCCAAGGGCTATCGAAATATTACAAGCCTCTTTTAAAGTCATATAACCTCATTCGTCCGGTCTTAAGGTAAATAGTCAAGCATGTTTGCTCTATGTAGTAATGCGGAATACATACGTGCTGAGTGCTCAGTACAAGGCGACTGTAGAACGCCTTGACTTTGTCAATTATCATGGTCGCGTATGAACTTGTGAAGCTGTATGGTCATATAAGAGTCTTTATACATGCTGTTATATTACTAAAAGTCGTTGGCCACGGCTGCATTATCTGTCGTTAATAACCAATGCACTGAGCCCGCGTGGTGGTTTACGGCCCATTCTTCCTGTGGTCTTTCTAACCATAGGGAAGGCTCGTGCCCCTACAGTGGGGACATTATGACGTCATATTTAAATAACATGATGGTAGCTAACTAGCGGATTTAAAACAAGCCCTACCCCTAGCCAAACCGTGTACAAACATTGTTGTGTTATCTGAAGCTATTTGGTCGTACAAGAGTCTTTATACATGCTGTTATGTTACCGTGCTCCAGATGGCACGTAAAGCCGTTGGCCCCGGCTGCATTACCAGTCGTTAACAACCACCGCACTGCATTGAGCCCGTGTAATGTTTAGTGAGTGCTTAAAGCAGTGGGACATTAAAATGAGCTGCTTATGATGTTGATGATGGTGTTATGGCGACATACATAAAATAAGATGGTAGCTAGCCAGATGAACTTAGAACAAGCCCTGTAACTAACCAAACAGTGTTCTACAAGGATATACAAGATCTCTACCGTAGCTTTTGGCTTTCGACTTAAAGTGCTCCCTCACCGGGAGCATTCACGTGTAATGTAACATTATAGATTCGAATTTGAGCATTACATTACAATACTTGGTAGTATTGTAATGTAATGCTTAAATTTGCAGCTACTGAAATGAAACGAAATAATATGCAGGGAAATCTAAACAGGAAACATTTAAAAAACGATTGTTCGACTAAAAAAGTCAATAGAAAACATAAAAAAAACGTTTGTTCAACTGACTTTATGCGATTTTAACTTTCCGTAGTAGTAGACTTTAAATCGCATAAACTAAGTTGATTTCTTTTTTCTTTTTTCATAATAGTAGTTTATGCAACTGTCATATAATGAAGGGTATTAAAACACGAGTGTGAGTTTATGAAACGAGCGCAGCGAGTTTCATAATAGTAACGAGTGTTTTAATACCCGTGTTATATGCAGTTGCATACACTACTTTATCTTCACTAATGCAATTAGTCAAACAACAAGAGTAAAAGCTGACAATAGTTTATTTATAATAATTGTTCAAATTTTGGATGGTACAATTTTGAAAGTTGATGTTAATTATTGATCCAGCAGCTGTAGCGGTCGCGGGGCAAGCAGTAGAGCTCGTAGACGGAGTTGGAATATTTATAATTACTTCATTCGTCTTGTTTTCTATACTGTTCAAGATCGTATTTGAGACTTGAATTTTATTCATTAAAGACTCATCAATGTAGCTTTCAGCCACAGTAGAAGACTTCCACCCCCCGTGTCGTTTCAGTGCGGTCAAATCACCACCGCTATCTATGAGAAGGGTCGCCGAGGTGCGCCGGAAGCAATGCCCCGTGTACAATGCTGGGTTAGGCAGATTCAAAAAACTTGCGATAGTTTTTCCCAGAGCACCAAATTTATTAATACCAGTTCTTTGATCGACGCACTTCCCCGATCTATAGCTCAAGAAAAAGGCAGGGTTTCGACAGGGGGTGGGTCGAAGTTCCATGTATTTTTTACATACGGCATAGCAGTTGCCCGTCACAACGAAAGAACGATCTATTTTCGTTTTTGTTTTCGAAACTTTCACCATGATTGTTCTGTCGTCTATGTTAGAGACTTCATCGAACTGGATGTTGTATAGCTCTTGCCTTCGGCATGCCCCCATTATGCCGAAGATTAGTGCAACCTGTAACAATAAACGATATAATAAGCTTGAGGTACATAGCCAAGGCAAAAACTATGATTTATGAAGTAGTAAAGTGTAGGTACCTACTACCTAATTTATACACAAAGCGCTGAAACGGAGTGTCTAGATAACTTGCGTGTGTAGTACGTAAGTACTAGGTAGATTAAATAACAGAACTAAAATACACTTACCTTTTCAAAAAGATACAAAATATCTGGTGAATCTTTCAGGAACATCTTTATTTGACCTGATGTAAACGTCAAAGACTTTTTTCCTTGTGTCCTTCTGAACTGCGTTTCAGAAACGCAATGACTTTTGAATACTTCGTGATATCAATATTGTTGTAGATACTCAGTGTGGACTTGAGCATAGAATATTTAGCCCACATAGAAGATGGCTTGAATTTGTCGGAGAGGTCTTTGAGATACACAAGAATGACATTTTCAGAAAATGATGTAGTTTTCTTTTCGATCTTCCATGCCAAAAAGTTATTATATTCTTTTTAATAAAATTTTCTAGATTTTTCTAGCAAAAGATTGTGAGTTACTTTTGTTGCCAATTCTAGAATATCCGGAGGCGTACAAATATCATCGTCGCTGTCCATTTTTAACTTTTAATTTGTATTTTAAAAACAAAACACATTGCGAAACATTAAATTCACACGTACGTGTATAGTCACAGTGAACTTGCCGCCATTAAAATCTAACCAATGAGAGCGCAGCTGCGCGCGCAGGGCCAATCAGGAGCGAGCGCGCGCTGTTCTTTTTATATTTAATTGGCACAAGATCTTACCAAAGAGTTTTGTGTATGTAAGTTTAGTAGTTTCGACGAAGTTTTCACGTATAACCCAACTGTTTTCAAAAGCCAGCCTAATATCAAAATTTTATACAACTTGTATGAGGATTTTGACATAAGGCTCGCCAGGTTAATTGGTCGCGTTTTATTGATGTTATAATGAGATTTTACGATATCGATGTGGATATTATACCATCATGTGAAATTGCTTAAATTGAGTGTTTTGTTGTCTGCGCTATAACAGTAGTAATTATAAGTCAAGTATTGGAAACATAAGTAGAATGTTACAACATTAGTGTAGATAAAACTGTTTAGATGTCTGTTCTTTAAGCAAATAAGGTTTCACTAAAATTACGTTATTGGTTTGAAATAATTAAAACTTTAGACTACGTATAGTCCGGTCAATTTAGACATTCGAAGGTACATAAATTGAATGATGAAAAATGGAATGATGGGGAACTTTTAAGTTTTATTTATAATCACATTTTTAACAATTCTACCAATTTTCAGCTTGATGCGAATTTATTTACCTTCGCTCTCATTTTTGTGTCTAAATTGACCGGACTAGTATGAGTCTTTGCGCGGCCTGAGTTTTGAAAGTAGAACGTTAGAAAACTCAAGAATAATACAAGAGAGGATGATTATTACTATGGTAGACAGCGAGCGAGGATATTGTAAATTGTCTCTCGTTAATACATAATTCAAGTTATATTGTGTTTTTATTTTAAAGTCCTACAGTACCGCTCGGAATAGAACGGAACGGAACAGCTCGGAATAGTCCGAGCGTAGCTGTTTTCAGAGTCCGTGTCCGTGAAAGGTTATCTATGTATGCGTCGCTCGACCGCGTTTGTTAACGCTTAGCTTGCGTGATTAGCAGTTAGTTGAGTGATTTTAGGTGAATAACCAACACCCACGGACCAACCTTTGACCTCATGACGTAACCTACCTTTGGGTGGGACGAAGGACAAGCATCTTCAAATTCAAAGTTTAAATTATTTATTACTAATAGCTGTACTTATTTATTTATTTATTTATTCTATTTTATTTATTCTATTACTCTTGCAACATAAATATTACATGGCGGACTTAATGCCTGAGGCATTCTCTACCAGTCAACCATAGGGTGGTGCTGTGATAACATTGGTAGGTGCAATCAAGATATATTATACATAATTGAAACGTAAGTATATAATACATGCATAAATAATATAAATACATAAACATATATATGTATTGTAAATACATAAACTACAATAGTCAAAGTCAAAGTCAAAGTTTCAAAATTTAAATTATTTATTACTAGTAGCTGTACTTATATAATTTATTAAGACCAGATTTGCCAAAATTGGTGACATGTTTTTGGGAATAGCCACTATTCATTTATTTATTTAACATAGGCATACACGACAGGTTACAACCGTTGTTACATTAAATATAAATCCCAAGGTCCCAGATTGTGACCCAAAAAAGTGTACGCATAACATGACAAACATGAAACACACAAAAAAAGGCACTCATACAGCAGTATAAAAATCAAAATTAATAAAAGTGGACAAAAATAAACAATTTACATAATTAGCAAACAGCACAAAAAGTAAAAACACTATTAACAAATTTAGTAAAATCATACAATAGGGATGTCAATCAAAGGCGATACTAGGTAGCTTACTCGAAGATACGTTTAATAACATAATTAAAGGTTACAAAAACACAAATGTTGAAAAAATTTCCACGAGCAGAATTTGAACCTGCACCCTTCTGATAAGCTGAAATACCCTTTTGATATACCCTTTTGTAATTTGTTCGCAACAAAATTTGCGTTAAAAAATATATAAACAAACCAAAAACATTTTAGGTATATCTAAAGGTAGCGTGCTTATTAACGAATATATCCAGTTCATTATTCAATAATGTCAGCAGTGATGACTTGATCTCAAGGATGATTGATTTTGACAGCCGTAGGACAATGTATATGGTATAAGGCTACGTTTACTACTACAATACGGATATATGATTTATTGGAATAAAAAAAAACACAAATAATAAAAAATAAAAAAATTTCACGAGCAGGATTTGAACCCGCACCCTTCTGACATACTGGGTCAGGTGCTCTTCCAATTAAATGGGCGCCTTTGGCTTTCAAAGAAAATAGTGTTGAATAATTTCGGCTGGCTGGTTAGAACCACGATAGCTCGATTGGAAGAGCACCTGACCCGGTATGTCAGAAGGGTGCGGGTTCGAATCCTGCTCGTGAATTTTTTTTTTTTTTTAACATTTGTGTTTTTGTAATTATTTTGTTCGCAACAAAATTTGCGTTACAAATTAAATAAACATTTTATTGGAATAACTTTTGGCATGTATTTTATATATCGGGTTTGTGATCACCAACCCGCATTTGGCAAGCGTGGCTTAAAAGCCAATACCCATCAATTGTAGCTATGACTTGATTTCAATGATGGCCTTTGCCCAGCAGTGGGACAGTATAGTAGCAGACTGACTGACTTACTTAATAGATTTTAGGTAGATAAATAATTTATTGCTTTTTTTTAATTTATTTATCGAAATACAACTTTACAAATATACTTTTAGACAACTTTACGCCTGGTTTGTCTGACCTATTCCTTTCTAATACCACAAACTAATACCAATGGTATTTATTTATTATCGTTATTATTTTTTTATTCCTAACGAATACCACTCATAAACGAATCCCGAAACAAATGAAATGGTATGAGATACAGTCAGTAATAAAAATGCTTTTAAATGTGTTTATAAGTAATATTTATTTAATCAAAATCAGTCTTATCATTATAAATCAAATCGGCGTGCAACGATTGAAAAATATCACAAACAATCAACGATTAGTATTAATAAATATTTACTCACTAAAAATTATAAATATTACAAAAACTCGCGCGTTCAGTTGCGCTTACACACAGATAAAAAGTACCCTTATTGCTACCAGCTGTCTCTTCCAGACGACCTCTGGTTTAAGAACCCAAGAAGACTACTTTACTTGACATTATTTTGTAAATGTCAAACTTACAGACAGTTATAATACCTATTAACATCGTCAAGGTCATACACAAAAATGTTATTGATAAGCGAGTTTTGGGCAATTACACTGTAAAGGTGAACGTGATGGAAATGCCATATTTGGTTGCAGTTCCACCTGGAACTTAAGATGTTTTACAAATGAGCGTCAATGTCGCTATTTATTTTTAATCAACTTCTTTATTGTAGTGGTTGTATAATACCTAAGTAAATTTTTTATTTCCTGGATGACCTAATGAGTCAAATTACAAGCAAGCAATTAATTGATACAACACATTACATACTTAAAGTTAAGTGTCGTCTCAATAAAAGATGTCCATGCATCACTTTTATATATCAAAATGACAATTGATCTTCATCTATTTGATGACAAGTGTCGGTAAGGCCGAAGGTTTGCGCACTTCACCCGGAATCCTCAACTACTGAGGCACTGGATATCTTATCTCGGCTACCTTATATCTTATAGCTGCCGGAACACAACAACGCTACAAACATGTTGTTATGGCGACATATTTAGATAAAATGGTGGGTTGGGGGTTGAAAACCAGGAGTACCTTCCTATATAGATCGAAAACGTTTATAACATTTTGCCCGACATGATAATTAGATTTTCTTACAAGTAATACATAAAAAAACAATGTTTTCTTCCTGTATGATGATGATGAATGATAATAGAAATGGGAAGTGAGAAATTATATTACCCCCAACCCGTCGAGTATCTCAGTAAAGATGTGGGGCTTACTAAGTCCTCACGCGGACTTCTTGAGAGAATTTGAAAAGTGACGTTGCAGTTTTGTTTCATTTGCCAACACTCGTGCACACTCACGAACACTTAACGGTTAATAATCCACCATTATTTGACATTAATATTTGACTTAACACACATTTTAGAAAATAAAACAAAACCGCTGACATGACTCTTCACTTTCTCGCCAAGAAGTAATGTTCTGGAATTATTTATTGTTGTTGCCATCATCGTATTATACTATTATATTAAAAAGTATAAAATGTTATTGTTTATTGATGACAAGGTAATATAATGTAACTCAGGCAATATATATGCGACTACACAATAAACAAGCAAATTCAAAGAACAACTACAATTTTTAATAGCACTTTATAACATAACCAGAAGTGGTATAATCTATTATTACCATTCCGAGCTATATTTAAACTAGGCACTTATTCGGAAGTGCTTTGGAATAGCACCTTGAATGCAATACTACTGTCAAGGTTATTAACTTATCCACGAGATATAGTTCTCAATAATGTATGTAGGAAATAGCAGGAAATTTACGTTCATCATCATCATCATCAGCTCATTTTTATGTCCCCACTGCTGGAGCACGAGCCTTCCCTTTGGATGGATAGGGAGAACGGGCCATAAACCACCACGCGGGCCCAGTGCGATATGGTGGTTGTTAAAGACTGCTAATGCAGCCGGGATCAACGGCTTTACGTGCCTTCCGAAGCAAGGAAGAACTCGAGGTGATAAATTTTTGGTCACCCATCCGATGACCGGCCTTTGCGTAAGTTGCTTAACTTCAGCAATCGCAGACCCAGCGCGTTAACCACTGCGCCATCGAGCTCCTCAAAAATCAAATACATCTGTCTAATGCTTTTAACCGAAAATCAAATAAGTAGGTAGTTAGTATGTACATCATATGAACTGACCAAATGTAATGAGATAGCTTCTTCCAAAACCGGTTTTGCCCATTCGCGATGTAAGTGACCTTCTTTAATAGGATACAAAGTTCAATATGTAATTGAAGCTTGTGTTAGTCCAAGTCAAATTCAAAGATATTTATTGCAAATTATGTAGGACGCCCTCAGACTAGGTGGAGTGACGATCTCCGCATGGTGGCTGGCAAGAGCTGGATGAGAGTAGCCGCGGATCGTGCTCGGTGGCGTGCACTTGGATATGCCTATGTCCAGCAGTGGACTCTTAATTCAAATTCAAATCATTTATTGCATATCCACATTACAATATAATAATAGGTGGAATATTTATTATGGTGTTCATGGACACCCTGCAAGGGCACAGCAATAGCATAAGAGAGATAATTAAAAAATGAATGAAAACATAATTTATATAGCGACCGCTAGTCTAGTTATAATTATACAATACTAGCGGCCGCTCGCGGTTTCACCCGCGTGGTTCCCGTTCCCGTGGGAATATCGGGATAAAAAGTATCCTATGTTTTAATCCAGGTTATAAACTATCTGTATGCCGAATTTTATCCAAATCCATCCAACCGTTGCAGCGTGAAGAAGCAACAATTATACACACATTACACACAAACTTTCGCATTTATAATATTTGTGTGTCACATCATTATTTTTAATCGTCATTTTATTTAATGGATTCATAGTAATTTCAATTTTTTTTAATTGTATTAATAATTATTCTCTGTTTTATTTATAGGTTACTTACGATTTCAAACTATTTAAACAATTAAAACAATAATAGAAAAGGAAGAAATATAATTTTATTTTTGATAATGCATAATATAAATAATCTTTATATTTGGTGATATTAAGTCACAATAGTAAATGTGATATTTTAATTAACTATTAATATAAATAATTATTTTAATTAATTAATTATTATTGATTATTGTAAATGTAAACTAATTTCTAGTAACAGTAACAATATGCCCAATATGATCAACCAATTTTAACACTTACTATATTCTTAGCAAATTAGCAAAAAAAGTTATTGAAATATTCTGATTTAATCTATATACCCAATCTAGAGCTATTAAATTATTATTGTGTGTGAGTAAAGTGTTCATTTAAACCTGTAGTTAAAATATTCATCTAGACTAAGTAGGTATAGGAGCATTTTCCAAGTAGATTTTTTTTCAAATCGTTAATAAATAAAGTGGATTCGTCTATATTTTTTATGTAGTTCGGTAAGTGGTTATATATTTTAATTAGTATGTCGGCGGCGAGGTTTGAGGTACGGTCGGGCAAACTCGGATTCACTGTTGTTCATCTTGGATCTTCAAAACAAAAACGCAGTCGTATTCTTTACAGACACTTTAATGTTATTTTAACATCACAATTAAATAACAGTTGCCCGATGCAAATGGATTTTAGAAATGAAGTGAGTTCTGCGCGTGCGTACTCTCCAACTGCTCCCGTTCAAATTAAATGTGTCCATAAAGAAAATTGTATGTGTCCAGTCCGTTGTCGCGCCAACTGACGTTGACGTTTCGCGTACCATAGAGCATAGGCTGCACAGACCACACTCAAGTATAGAGTCGTTTCTAAGCGATGCTAGCGCCATGTCTCCGACAAGTTTATAAGCTGATGATGATTGGTGATGTTGTAAAAATAGGTGTGTATTATATATTTCTCAAGTACCAAAACATGAGCTCTTCGCAATATCGTTCTATACTAGGTATCACCTAATATTATAAATTCGAAATTTTGTGTGTATGTCTGTATATTTGTTCATTCTTCACGCTGCAACGGATGGATGGATTTGGATGAAACACATAGGATAGTTTTTATCCCGATATTCCCACGGGAATAACGGGAATATAAATATACTAAAAACGACAATTTAATTTTCCAATACATAATGATTTGTTTGTTTTGTTGTCATGGAGACCAAAGAGAATTTAATCACTTGATGGAAACTGTCAAAGCAGTAAGAAGTCCGCCGGGTCCACTAGTAAGCTATGAGTATGCTATATGTTTAGTACTTTTAAGAAAGCCAGATCCTAAGTTTTTTTGGAAAGAGTTCGGTGATTGCCACTGGGTATTTTCAGCGCCACCGGACTTTTTGGGAGCGGCGAGAACTTTCAAGGGTTCCTCAAGCCGTGTGAAAAGAAACACCGTCGGAGGTTTTCTAGAGGGATTGGCATTGCACTAATGCGTGTCCCCGTGCCCTACTACATTCTCCGAAGGGTTCGGATCGGATAGGGGAGCGGAACAACCCGAGGGCGCCTCTAAAGGCCGGACCTCGGCTCGGGTTGACTGGGCCGTGGTGGCGGGTAAAAGCGCCCAGGTACATGTCTGTACCTGGTATAGAGCGCGTGTGATCCGGCTCGTCGTACCCTTGTTCTACGAGTACGGTGTCTTGCATAGACTATATAGATGTGCCTCTCATAGAAAAAAAGATGGGAAACTAGGTTTCCTGTTCAATAGATGGCGGTAGTAGACGTTTGCGTGCGCGTTTACGCTTCTTCCCGATAGATGGCGCTAAAAATATATAGTATAATATTTACAAAAAACTAGTTAACATTTTTTTGTATAATATTAATTGTAATATTGATAAACATATTAAAAACTTATAAATGAACATAAAAATCAAAAAGTTATTAATTTATTACCTAGGATTTCTCTATCGATGCGTCGTCGCAGCTGCTCGGCTAATGAGCTCTTAATGAAGATGGCGAAAGTTGTGTCTTGGGCCTTAACTAGTGTGTATGTTTAGTGTACTATGTATGTGTAGTGGCATTTAGAGGACCGGGCGGGGCCAGTTACCCCAGTGGTTGAGGATTGCGGGTGTCCACCATCCTTATCGAATAGCTATAAGTACTGTTTTAATTTTAAGCAAAATCGAGTTTTCTTTGAGTATTTTTTGTTGCTTCTTATAGTTTGAGACTCGAGCGTGGGGCCCAGTCGAAGTAGGGCCTTACCACCGCTAAGGTTTTAAAGTTGCTACGCAGCTTCAATGCCTTACAAATATTCGTTTTCGTTAAATTGACCAAATTAGGCACCCAGACTAGTGCGACAACAAAAAAATATTTCGCTCCATAAATTATTTAACACGTTTTTATTGAATAAAAAATGCTAAAACACGTGACATTGTCCTCTAAAACAGATATTAACATAGCGACCGGTTTAATAAATATTTACTTTTAATTTATATATGTAGGTATAAGTACATATGAATACATACGTCATTCTGGCGGCGTCGTCGATACATAAAAAGACGATTTCGGACTAGAAACTAAAACTAGTATGCAACACTTAATTATTATACTAGATTGCAGAGTTTTTTATTTAAAAAAAAAAGTTTATTTACATATAATAAAAACAAAATTCAAAATCATATAGGTATTCAGTTTAGGCTACAAATTAGCTCTTATGAATGTCACTATGCCATCGGTTCGTAAGTCTACACCTTGTAATTACTGAGAAGAACCGGCAAGAAACTCAGCAAGTTTCAAGCTCTTTTTTCCCTTACAGCGTCATAATATTGGAAATGCCCTATGATAGAAGGACACTTTTTATTACAAATGATTATTCATCATCATCATCATCAGCTCATTTTATGTCCCCACTGCTGGGGCACGAGCCTTCCCTATGGATGGATAGGGAGAACGGGCCGTAAACCACCACGCAGGCTCAGTGCGGATTGGTGGTTGTTAACGACTGCTAATACAGCCGGGACCAACGGCTTTACGTGCCTTCCAAAGCACGGAAGAGTTCGAGATGATATATTTTGGTCACCCATTTGATGACCGGCCTTTGCGAAAGTTGCTTAACCTCAGCACTAGCAGACCACGCGTGTTAACCACTGCGTTATATCCAGCTTTCTGCTATTTTAAACCGTCCTCAATCGTATGTCGGTGGCCTGACTTTGACCACACAGTCTTTACGTCAAAATTATGCTACTGGCATGCGGCACACTGTTGGAACTTAATAAATTAAATAAATAGTTTTTATGTCCCAATAAAATACATAATAATCTGTAGTGAGACAACCCCAGAGAGTAATGCAAATACTTGTGTTGTGGTGCCTCGCTCTTAACCTAGTGCTAGTAACAATATTGGGCCAGTTTTTGCATTTTGATTGAAGCCTCGATGAAGCCTCTGGTGACAAGAAGGCTGGCAGCTACCTCTGCCAACGTATTAGCTTGGCAAACCAAAGAGGAAATGTTGCCAGCATTTTTGGGACCGTTCCCATGAGCCCACAGCTGGAAGACATTTTTTAAGATAAGATGTTTCTTATATGAAGCTAAAGTGCTAAACTTAATTGAGTTAGAAGACTTGAGACGATGAGACACCGAAATATATTTAATATCATTTTTTGAAATACTCATAGATCAATTACGACATTTTTTTGAAATAAATTGACTATGAGGTAAATTTTAATAGCTTTTTTATTGAGAACGGATGTATTCCTTTTTATGTAGAGAAGCCTCTAGTCTACATACTATAGAATGTAAAATTATTCAAAGTTAATATCATCTATCAAACTTTTATAGTATTATGTTAATATGTCATAAACATCAGGATTGTATGTTTTTTATAGACAAAGCTTGCGCTATAGATATTGTGCAAAAAATCAATCTGTTATTTAAAAAAAACGGCGATGTGAAATCGCTGGGATCGGATGAGTTCTACTAGTAAAGCAGTTTTCCCGGCTGCATTAGCAGTCGTACCGCACTGGGCCCGCTAGCCATTCATAGGGAAGGCTCGTGCCCCAGCGGTGGAGACATTAAATTAGCTAGCGAGAGAGAGAGTCCAAAGTACCAGGTTATCATAACCCACAAGGATATCTCACCTCAGGGTGAAGCTCATACATGGGGTGAGTTCGTAATGTGGTGAAGTACCAGGTTATCATGAGTTATAAGGAGTTACGCACTGGACCCTCCTGGTGGTTTATGGTCCGTACTTTCTGTAGTGTTTTATCCATAGGGAAGGCTCGTGCCCCAGCAGTGGGGACATAAACTGAGCTGGTCATGTTTAATTCGCGCCGTTTGCTAAATTGTTGACATGCTAGCTAAAGTCGAACGCTAGACCGGTCGTGACATGGTAATGAGCTTCGATTGACATTCGAACACGTGTTTCTTTCTAACATTTGTGTGGATAACAAAATTCCGATTATAATACGACCAATAGCAAAAGTCGAGCGATTCCGGTGATATTACAATTAGTCAGGATAATATGTAGCCTATAACATTGTCAGAAGATTAGGCTACATATTATCCATTATTCAGCTAACAATTAGCGAAATAATCCTTAGGTACTACTACACATTCACATGATAAACAAACATGCACGCTCGTTTAGGCCCAAGACCCCGTGACTCCGATCCGATCCGTGCGTGATGCCGTTCCCTCTAGAAAACCTCCAAAGGTGATTCGTTTCACACGGCTTGAGGAACCCTTAAAGGTTCGTGCCTTCGCACGTTCGGCTGTACGCACGCTCAACACTTTTACGGCTAATAAATCCACCATTATTTCATTGACAATACAATAAAAACACGAATCATAGAAAATTAAACGAGTCTGCCATAATGACTCTTCACTTTCCCGCAAAGGAGTCATTGGCCTTAATGATTTAGCGTATTAAAGCCTCATTGGTGAAAGTTTTGACATTTTTATACGTTTTCGCGTACGTTCTTTAATACGGTTTCTATTTAGTATACCACACATTGATTTTTTATATAAAAATACGGCAATCTAGCTTGTACCACCTGACGGGAACACCCATGACCTTTGACTTTGATCCATGGTTCTGCAAAAACTCAATTGCTGCACAATCAGTAATTCTTCGGGCAACAAAAACGTAATTTAATGTAAGATGAGAGATCAAACTAGCTATGATCATTGAAGTTATTCTTGGTTCATTAATACTTATTAAATTACGAGCCTCGTTTGAAAACATGTTGTTCAGTGAACCGTCCAAAAAATGCCCAGTCCATCCGGTCACCAATCATCAGGACTGTGCTGGCGCTCCCCTGAGCTCTCCCTATAGACAGTCAGCGGCAAACTCTTTAAAAAAACAACCAAATCGCTTAAGCCACTAACGCGTACGCCTTTGATGTTCCAAATAAACAACTTTGATATTTTAAACAGTATTTTTAACTTATTAAGATTAAATTTGAATATCTCTTTAATAAACAGGAACTAGAAATATAATACCTACGTACGTAACGTCCACCATGCTTATCAAAACAGAATTTTACGTCATAGGCTTTTATTTGCTTTTCAAGTTATACCTACATTTGTTTGAAACTATGAAGAACATGTCCCCTGTGTGGTGCCGGGGATAACGAATTGCGTCACTCCCTCTCTTCCCGTGGGTGTCGTAAAAGCCGACTAAGGGACTATTCCAGAGGATGGGCAGCAGCATCTCTCTGAGGTTACCATCAACCTACTGCGATCGCCAACCCGCCTGCCAAGCGTGGCGATTTCGGCAAATACCCCTCATATCCTTGGGGGAGGCCTTTGTCCAGCAGTGGACGTCTTTTGGCTGAGATGATGATGATGATGATGATGATGAAGAACATTTTATAAACAACTAGAGGCCCGATCGCGACTTCGTCCGCTTGCGTGAACACCCGTATCCTATAGAACCCTATGGCAGCGCAGCGCCACCTACCGGTTATTCCGAGATCCGTGTCAGTGAGAGGTAGTTTGTGTATGTGTTGCTTGAGCGCGTTTAGCTTTCCTTCTAGTTTGCTAAGTTGTGCTAAAACCAAATACCGTGACGTCTTTAAAACATTGTGATACTATCTATTAAAAAAAGCGGCCAAATACGAGTCGGACCCGCCGATAAAGGGTTGCAGCAAGTAACATAATATAAAAGTTTGCGGTTTACGATTTATGACGTATTATAAAAAAAACTACTTACTAGATCTCGTTCAAACCAATTTTCGGTGGAAGTTTGCATGGTAATGTACATCACATATTTTTTTTAGTTTTATCATTCTCTTATTTTAGAAGTTACAGGGTTTGATGAAAAATAATTTTCGAGTTTCAGTTCTAAGTATGGGAAATCCCCAAAATTTATTGTTTTTTTTTCTATTTTTGTGTGAAAATCTTAATGCGGTTCACAGAATACATCTACTTACTAAGTTTCAACAGTATAGTTCTTATAGTTTTCGGTGCAAGTTTGCATGGTAATGTACATCATATATTTTTTTAGTTTTATCATTCTCTTATTTTAGAAGTTCCAGGGGGAAACACACATTTTACCACTTTGGAAGAGTCTTTCACGCAAACTATTCAGTTTAGAAAAAAATTATATTAGAAACCTTAATATAATTTTTAAAGACCTATCCATAGATACCCCACACATATGGGTTTGCAGAAAAAAAAATTTTGAGTTTCAGTTCTAAGTATGGGGAACCCCCAAAATTTATTGTTTTTTTTCTATTTTTGTGTGAAAATCTTAATGCGGTTCACAGAATACATCTACTTACTAAGTTTCAACAGTATAGTTCTTATAGTTTCGGAAAAATGTGGCTGTGACATACGGACGGACAGACAGGCAGACATGACGAATCCATAAGGGTTCCGTTTTTTGCCATTTGGCTACGGAACCCTAATAAAAACAGAGTGGATTGTTGTTTGACTGACTAATTATAATTTCTGCTGGCATAATAACAATTTTAACTTCACTTTCACAATCGTGTTGTCTGGAGGTTAAGTGAACATAAAACATTGCATTAACTACAATACCTTAAGCATTCATTTTACATAATTTTGACTAATATTATGATGATGTTATAGGTAGCTATATTGTTCACGTATTTGGAATCAAACATTAACTTTAGAAATAAATGAAAATTAATGAAAATGAAAATGAAAATTAAAAATCTTTATTCGGTATCTTATAAATAGTTACATAACAAATGGCTGGAATCTCCTTTTATGTATAAATACCCGTGTTAGGAGACCCCGCTCCTTCCTAAAGTTACAAAAGATACATTGTATTTCTGTAGGTAGGTATTACCTACAGCAAGACAAATAACAAAAACGCTATGAGTAGACGGTAACACTTTAAATATTATAGTAATTAATAATTAAATATTAACTGTTAAATTAAAACAAATTGAAGCTAATAAACAACTAATACAAATATATATAATTAGTATTTTTAAATTTATTAAATTTATTTATTTTATAGTGTTCGGTGTACGTATTCGCAATCGCACGCGCGCGTAGCTAGTGTGTGTGTGTGTGTGTGTGTGTGTGTGTGTGTGTGAGTGTGCGTTTGCGTGTGTGAGTTAGTTATTTATTTAATTAGTTATTTCGTAAACTAATACCACTGGTATTAGTTTCGTGGTATTGGATTGGAATAGATGGTTATTTCGCTCTCTTGAAAACTAGCCAAAATCAAGTTGTGTTCTAATGGGTCCGATCGAAAGTATATTGTGCAAGACTAGTAAAACCAAATTCGTTTAAACAAAACAACAAATTTACAATTAAATGCAAAACGCAGTTGTTGAAAATAACAAAACGGGTTTTTAGGGTTCCGTAGCCAAATGGCAAAAAACGGAACCCATATAGGTTCGTCATGTCTGTCTGTCTGTCTGTCCTTATGTCACAGTTACTTTTTCCGAAACTATAAGAGCTATACTGTTGAAACTTGGTAAGTAGATGTATTCTGTGAACATTAAGATTTTCACACAAAAATAGAAAAAAAAACAATAAATTTTGAGGATACCCCATACTTAGAACTGAAACTCGAATTTTTTTTTTATCAAACCCATACGTGTGGGGTACATAAAATGTGTGTCCCCCCCCCTGTAACTTCTAAAATAAGAGAATGATAAAACTAAAAAAAATATATGATTTGGTATGAATGGTAATGACCATGCAAACTTCCACCGAAAATTAGTTTGAACGAGATCTAGTAAGTAGTTTTTTTAATACGTCATAAATCGTAAACCGCAATTTACCTTTCATTCAATCAACTCAAATATTAAAAAAAATTACATTTAATTTCATAAACATAAATGAACTACAGTACAAGAACTTTTATAATATGTTACTTGCTGCTACGGAACCCTTCATGGGCGAGTTCGACTCGCACTTGGCCGCTTTTTTGATTATTAATGACTGTGGATAAATTACTTGCCAGTAAACTAAAGCATACAATGCAACTACTTATGTAAAGGCACTCTTGACCTTACTGATGACAAATGGAATTTATATTTTCTTTTAAACTGTTTAACAATAGGTATTAATTATATTAACAGTTTGCATAAATTTGTATGGTTACGTAAAAGCGCTGAACGAACACTGTTAAGGCGAGGGTTTCCAAAAATACGGTGTTTTTAAATGAGTTCTATTCGAAATGTGTAGATACTGACGCCCAAGGTAACTACAGTGCCATAGAACAATTGAATTTCTATTGTGTCTGGTCTAAGAATAACTGAGTGGTTAAGGATTTTATTTTTTTATTTTTTTTAACGCCTCGGTGGCCAAGTGGCAGAGCGCTCGGCCCGATACCCGAAGGTCCCGGGTTCAATTCCCAGGTCGGGCAAAATATATTTCGGATTTTTCGATGCATAGCCCGGGTTTGTGATCGCCAACCCGCATTTGGCAAGCGTGGTGATTAAGCCATTACCCATCAATTGTAGCGATGACTTGATTTCAATGATGGAGGCCTTTGCCCAGCAGTGGGACAATTATAGGCTGTTTACTTACTTTAAGGATTTTAAATCAAAAAAATATAATTATGTTATTCATTGGCCTTTTAACTAGTAATTTCGGCTGGTATTTTCACGATATTTTACAATTTCCTACATCGAATATAATATCAAACATACGTCTTATTATTAGACTAAATATCATTTTATTCAGGCTATACACCGTTTCAGACGAAGAAAAATATACCAAACCAATTGTCTTTGAATATGTAATAGTTGTCGGCCAATATAATTTTAATAATAAGTAAACGTTCAATAAAATCCACATTATTGCCTAATTCGACGCTCGCGCCATCATTCAGTCCCGAGCGGAACGCCTTGGAAATCTCACAGTCGGAAACGCTAGCCTATTAAATACGCTTCGTTATGCATGTTTTCTATAAAAAGTCAAAAACATACAATGCTGAAAAAAATACATGTCTTATTCTTCAATCAATTATGTAAGTACTAGATCAAAAATGTAACTCGACAAGTGGTTCAGGGGGGTAACCACGAGCTAATATAGCAGTACTAGCGGCTGCTCGCGGTTTCACCCGCGTGTTTCCCGTTCCCGTAAAACTATCGGGATAAAAAGTATTTTATGTGTTAATCCAGGTTATAAACTATCTGTATGCCAAATTTCATCAAAATCCATTCAGTAGTTTTTACGTGAAAGAGTAACAAACATCCATCCATCCAATCCAATGTCATCGTTTCCAAAATGCAGAATTATGAAATTTCTTCGATAGAAAAAGAAGTCACTTCTAAACTGTATCTATATACATGACTAGCAATATACTCGCGACATCGTCCGCAAGGATTCGAGATTTTAAAAAGATACTTTTGTTTAAAATAGAATATAGTATTGGTACCTGCAAGGAAAGTAATATTTCATCAGTGAAAGAATTTTTGTAATTGAACCAGTGGTTACAGAGATTAGCACCGACATACAAACAAAAAAACAATAAAAATAACTATCTAATATAAGTGTGCGGGGATGTACTTTCGATTGCCAAGGGGATGTACTTGCAACCCTATTGCGGATCTGTGGATAGAATAAAAATAAAAAAAACGCGATGGATAAATAGGGGTTGATCGAAGGGTGAAAATTAAGAGTAATATGAAATTTTTTATTCTAAGTCATGACAAAATAAAAAAAATCTTGCTTAAAAAATTAAAGTTTTAATTAACAAATACAAAATAGGGGTTGATCGTAGAAGAGTGAAAATTAAGCGTTGTATGTATTTTTGTATGCTGTATCATAAAAAAAAATAAAAACAAAAAATTTTGTCTAAAAATTAAATAAAACATTTAGGGGTGGACCACCCTTAACATTTAAGGGGATGAAAAATAGATGTTGTCCGATTCGCAGATCTAACCGATATGCACACAAAATTTCACGAAAATCGGTTGAGCCATTTCGGAGGAGTTTAATTACAAACACCGTGACACGAGAATTTTATATATTAGAAAATTATCTTTTTCAATTACTGAAACGTCGATAAAACTACTAATACGTAATACTTATATAAAACGCTATTATTGTTTTCTTAATGATGACCTACTCCTTGGTCGAGTGGTTTGTACACCGGTTTTCATGGTGTCGCCATCTCTGAGGTCCCGGTTTCGATCCCCGGTCGGATCAATTTAGAAATTATTGTTTTTCTAAATTGTCTCGAGTCTGGGTGTTTTCTATGTATAAAAAGTATGTATTTAAGTATTTTAAGTATGTTTACCCGTTGTCTAGTAACCATTTAACGAGTTTCATAACGAAGCTTATTGGGCTAGATAATTGGTGTGAGTGTAGGAAAGTCGATTTAGAATCCAGTGAATAACACACTATTTGCATCCCTTTTGCTTGTATGCAGATCGATAGAGAGCGCTGTTTCATAGTTGCCAGCGCCTTAACGGTTAAACTGGTGGAGGATTTGTGGCTGTTTTTTTGTTAAATGTATTTTCGTATTATTTGTTTGCTGAATAGATTAATTGTTATTCAATCCTATTCTATTGGAATAATTGGATACTTACTGTGTTTTTTAAGTTAACTATGTTTTAAGGGACTTGAAATGTTTCGGTAAGTATTCCATTAAAAATTTCAAAATACAATATTTTTCAAGCCAATGAACTCAAATTTATGTAATTATACTTTTTATGCTTTTCGTTTTTGTTGTACTTGTTATGAATAACATTGAATTTCCGAAGTTTTTATGGGATACCGCAATGTATTTATAGACTCCTAAGTTATGTAAGCTAGTTTGTTTTGCTTTAGTTTTTTACCGGTCGAAACTAACTTTTGAGTACATAATGGTTTGTTCATCAATAGTTTTTATTTAGGATACGATAATGTTTGCGTCCTAAATGCAACGCCTAGACATACCATTTAGGTTAAGAGGCGTAAAAATGTCAAAGTATTTACATGAGTAATTTTAGTTTCTATTAAAAAAAAAAGAAAAAAACTATTCTCTGTATATTTTTTGGGTGACCTCTCTAATATTTCATGCCAAGACATCATTAAAAGTAATTCTTAAATCGTTAACTAACTTATACTTATAACCAATAAAAAATAAACTGCTTAAAAAACAAATAGAGAAATAAAAAAGAAATGGGCACCATAAATCACCTAACCTTTATTTTTAAGGAAACTTAAGACCATTGACGTTCGACATTCAAACCAAGCCGATTGTTTTCTTTATATTAACATTAAAATTCTCCTTTTTCCAGCCATGACGTTCGACGTGCATACCACAAAGGAGATCCTGAATCCGAAGCAGGGAGGCGACATAACCTACATGGACATGGTGGAAGAAAAACCTGGCTTCGGCGAGTCACAGATACAGAAGATGTTCGCGGGCTCCTCGGTGTTCCTCACCGGAGGAACGGGGTTCCTGGGGAAGCTGTTTGTGGAGAAATTACTAAGGTATGTTCTACAATAACTTAGTGCTTACCGTTCATGATCCCGGGCTATTCCAGTCAGAGAAGGGATGGTAATCGAATGTAAAATAAAACTAACATTAATTCTTAACTAACTACTTTCAGGATATAATATTGTTCAATAATTTACGTGTTGTAAGTCTATTACTAGAATAAGCAGTCGTTGGCTGGCAAGAGCTGGAAAGAGTAGCCGCGGATCGTGGTCAATGGCGTGCACTTGGAAAGGCCTATGTCCAGCAGTGGGCTAGTATAGGCTGATGATGATGATGATGATGATATGAATTATTTGAATTTTTAAATATATTAACGCCTCGGTAGCCGAGTGGCAGAGCACTCGGCCCGATACCCGAAGGTCCAGGGTTCAATTCCCAGGTCGGGCAAAAGTGTGTTTTTCAAAAATAAAAAATTCAAAATTCAAAATTATTTATTCAGTTTAGGCTACAAGTAGCTCTTGTGAAAGTCACTATGCCATTTGGTTCGTAAGTCTACTCTGGGCGGGAGATCTTTAGAAGAACCGGCAAGAAACTCAGCAAGTGCGTCCAGCTCTTTACTCCCTTACAGCGTCAAAAATATTGGAAAATGCCCTTTCATAGCAGGACACTTTCCATTACAAATAAACACAAAAAATATAGAAGACAACCACAACATGTAAAAAAAAAACAAAATAAAAAATCTAAGTTAACAAATTTTCATCAGGTAAAAGTTTCAATTTCCACAATGAAGGTACTTAATAAAAGTAAAATATATATTTTTTTTTAAATAAATTTAATAGTGAAAGTCAAAACTTTTTCGAAGTTTTCGAATTTTTCAATGTTGATGCCCGGGTTTGTGATCACAAACCCGCATTTGGCAAGCGTGGTGATTAAGCCATTAACCATCAATTGTAGTGATGACTCGATTTCAATGATGGAGGCCTTTGCCCAGCTGTGGGATGGTTATAGGCTGTTTACTTACCAACTATTATTATATTGGAAGGATAAATATCGCACCACAAACGGCCAGCGTGTGACATCAGCTGTTGCCGGCCCTGACGCATGACTTTGAAACGCGTACGGCGCGCAACTTCAAATTAGATTGTACTAATTTTAATGACGCCTCAACAAGGATAGTCCGTTTAGAAAGATGGTACCTATATGAAATGAAATGAAATGCGTTTATTTCGACAAACTTAGGATCATAGAGGTACAGTATCAAATAATTCAATTTAAATTAAAAATAAAATTAAAATTAAAAAAAAACAAAATAAAATTTACAGAATATGAAATTAAAATTAAAATTACAAAAATTAAATTATTCAATTCACAATTCAAAAATTATAATTAAGTACCTACTCAGATAAAATTCCTACATTTACAACAATGACATAAATAGTATAGTAAAATTAATAAATTACTTAGATCAGAATTAAAATAGAAATCAGCATTAAAATAAAATCATTGTTTCTTTCTTCAATCTTAAACCATATGCCGTTTACATAAAGTAAATGGCGGTCTACTACTGTGCGTTTCTTACGTAATTTTTTACCACGAACTACAGTGCTGTGCAACCAGCTCTCGGCGGCGGTACTTCCGGACCATTACGACTTAGGGATCTTTAAGAAACGAGCCTATTCCTTCCTTAAGGCGACGCACCGCTAAACAATAAATCTCATACGGAGCGTTTGCGCCCCGTATCATAAGAAAAACTGTTTTTTTTCCTTTAAATTTAAACTACAAATTATTTAAAAAAATGAACTATAATATTGAAGTGTGTGTTCAGACTAATCTACTAAGAAAATTTAGATGCTTAAATCGGTCTGGTTAGCCTGTAAAAGGTAAATCTATGTTTTAAAAGAGGTTACTTTGTTTTTTTTTTCTCTGTTATAAAAGTTGACAAATCGTGTTTCTGCAACTAGCAAAATAAAGTCAATTAAATTAAAAATCATGTCATCAAATATCACTTTCATATGTTTTGTAATTGTTGGGAAAAATCAAGATCCCCGCCACGTAAATTTCCAATCATCATTTAGTGCCATCTTCATACTGAAGTTTGGAGATCAGTATACAAAATTTACTGCGATCCCATATAGCTTGTTTTAATTGGCGATAACTAAGTCCAGTCCACTTTTTGATGTCGTCCAGCCATTTCCAATGCGTCGCCTTAAAGGCCGGCAACGCATCTGCGATTCCTCTGGTTTTGCGGGTTTCTATGGGCGGCAGTGAATGCTACCCATCAGGTGACCCGCCTGCTCGTTTGCCTCCTTATAATATAAAAAAGATTGAAGTCTATTAAGGAATTTGGACAGTTTGTGCTAGTATAGGGTGCTGGCGTGTTTATTAAGGCTTCCCTTCCTATACCAATTATTTGACTGCGATGAAACTTTTGCAAGACGTTGAGCGCGATCTCTCACAGCCACGATTCGGAGGCGAACCCCACGGTAAATCTAGTAGGGCACGGGGCACGCGATAATTCATGATGCGTTTCCCTTTAGAAAACCTCCGAAACTTAATTTACAACCACACCTAACGCCTGGTCGGTTTAAATGGGTTAGCTATTACTTTCTGGGTCTAGTTGTGTGCTATTGCGAAGTCAATAACTATTTTCGTCCATCTTCCTTGTTGACATACAAAGGTGTCACATAAAACTCTAGTTAGAATGATTCGAACATCAAATTGACACTTGCAAATGTTATGTTCACACATTCATGAGAATCGTAAAACGAATAATAGTACCTACTTAGTTTGACATCATCGTAAGGATGCCCGCACACATTAGACTAAATAAATATAAATAAATAAATATTAGGCACGTTAAGCCGTTGGCCCCGGCTGGATTAGCAGTCGTTGACCACCACTAATCCGCACTGGGCCCTGGTGGTTTACGGCCCGTTCTCTCCCTATCCACCCATAGGGAAGGCTCGTGCCCCAGCAGTGGGGACATAAAATGAGTTGATGATGAAATAAATATTATACAACATTACATACATTGTTTTGATCCCAAGGTAAGTAGCTAAAGCACTTGTTATATGGAAATTAGAAACAACGACGGTACCACAACCACCCAGACCCTGCGCAATAAAGAAAAGTTCGTTTTCGACATTGACCCGATAGGTAATCGAACCCGGGACCTCAGAGTTAGCGGCGCCCAAAGTCCGGCGTGCACGCCATTCGCCTACGTAGGTCGTTAAAAGTAGTCAAAACTAGACTATAGAGACATGATAGCATGATGCGATCTCCTCTAGAAGTCCTGACGATTTTTCAGTCACTAGGTCAGATTGAGGAACCATAAGTTTCTCATCATCGTCATCTCAGCCAAAAGACGTCCACTGCTGCACAAAGACCTCCCTCAAGAATCTCCACAGCGACTGGTCTTGTGCTGCTCTATTTTAATACTGAACACACATGGATGACATGAAAAACAATTCAAAAAAGGAAAAAAAATATCCTATTGTTATTATCACTATGATTTAGTTTGAAATTTATCATGTATAGTTATTGTCAATTATATATATTTTGAGTTTTAGATTTTTTTTTTATTTGGTTTGCACTTTAGAACATACACAAAAGCTTAGATAAATACTTAAGTGGAGTTTCTAATATTAGTGAACACAACATGCAATACTAAATAACGTTTAAACAGTAAAAATAAAAAATAAAACAAAACTAATAAGCAAAAAAAAAAACTCAAATCCAACCACTTGTTCACAATTCGTCAAGTGCTATAAATTATTGTCATTCCTTGTAGAGGCTAGAGAACCAGAGAATAAAGAGATATATTTAATTCTCAATACATTCATTATCAATATTTTAAGGGATTTTCCCGTTACCAAAGCCTCTCAAGGTTTTGTATTTCAATTATACGATAGCAATAAGCAAAAAGTCGGCCGAATGTGATGAGTCGATCACAAAGACGGTGATAAAAGTTGCCGTGAAGTTTTAAACAATTATTTGTCTCACAAAAAGTCTAGCGTTGTCGACCAGCCTTTAGCATCGTCCGGATTTACACTTTGTCAATTGTCTATGTACATACAGATAGATCTGTATCTAGTATACCAAGTATACGGGTTGTTTTGTTGTTTGAGATTACTTATTACCTCAATGGCGTAGTGGCAAGCGTTTAGGCTGCGATCGTGCAAGTTAAGCTACTTTAGCAAAGGCCGGTCCCCAAATTTCAATGTCTGGAGTTATATCGGAAGGGACGTTAAGCCTTTTTTAACCCCGACGCAAAAAGAGAGGGGTGTTATAAGTTTAACGTGTCTGTCTGTGGTATCGTAACTCCCAAACGGATGAACCGATTTTCGTTTGGTTTTTTTTGAGTCATAGATATTTTTATCCCGAGTGTTCTTAGCCATGTTTCATGAAAATTTGTTTAGCCGTTTGAAGATCATCAGCTCTTTTCTAGTTGACGAGGGGATCTGACTAACTTCCTTATTTTTTATTTATTTATTAGGTTACACAACAGACATTAATCTTAACAAAGTTATAAATACATTATAGGTTTAACCATATTTTATGCTAGACTAATGTCCTAATTGTGTTAACACAAGTAATTTATGTGTGCTTAACATGTGTAAAATTAGATTTAGCTTTAGATTTAAAAAAAGAAAATAGAACTAGATTTAGAGAAGTAATATTTCCAAATAATTTTCACTCAGACTCAGCGGTCAGAGCATTGGACTGGTTATACAAAGGTCGCGGGTTCAATTCCCACTCGAGCTTCCTGACGCTGGTAGATTTTTTCTAGTAAAATTTTATCGTGTATACATAATTGTTTTTTTTTACTTTTTACTTACAATCTTAATTTTACCGCCTTTTTAACGTCACTGGACTATTTGGGAGCTGCGAGACCATCACGTACTATTACTAATTATTCTGTGCCATCACTGTCTGCCAAATTCAGGATTATAATATTATGTACCTATTAACAAACGTCCTTAAATCTTATACAGATAGATATCAAGGATCCAATTATCAATAACCCATAAAAACGTTTCTAACTATGTCAGTAATGTCTAATAAATTAATTAACAATCGATCATAAAATCATCGCATCATTTAAAATGACTATTAAGTTACAGTATTTATGAGTATTACTTGATGTTTTCTAAAGTTTACGCGAACACTACACATTGAAATGAAACAACTTTTACGGATCTACTCGCGTTTATTTTACACATTACTTTTAATTAATGTTTATCCTGACGTTTCGAACCCTTTGCAGGCTCCGTGGTATAGTATTAGTTGACTAATCCGACAATGTATAGTCGACAATGGAATTGCTTTACCACCTTAGAAGCGAATTTTGTTTGCATATAATAAAACAACAAGTTCTATTTTTGTTTAAAAGACCAAGTGACAGATACGTTGTCATTATTGACAATGAGCCTTAGCGAAATTTTATTGTAATGGAAGTTTTTGTCAAAAGTGATAAAGCAATTTCATGGTCGACTATACCTACTCGGACAGAGTAAGTTCATATGCGGAGGCAGTAGAAGCACATAATAAGCAGACCTAGAAGGTAATTGTTTTTTGGAGAGAGATTGATGATTGCCTCAGACGGCATTTTCAGCTTCACCGGGCTTTTTTGGGGGCGGCGAGAAACTTAAAGGGTTCAATGATTATTGATCCTTATAACCAAACAGTAAAGTTCAAATTGATTGTAGAAATTTGACAGTTTTGGGTAGGTTGATCTGCCGCCGTGGGTACTGTAGAGCTTTAAGAGCTCTACTTATAATTTTCGGGTAAAAGAGAAGGCGGATAAGACTTATTATTATTTATATTCTATTAACACATTACTTACTCTAATTAATGTTTGTCCTGACGTTTCTGACGTCTAAACGCGAATTAAAAGTTGTTTCATTTCAATGTGTAGTAGAAAACAATATGGATACAATATTTAGCCCTACGCGTCTCGGCTGGCTGACACCGAACCCTCAATCAGCCCCTTCTCTTGTTTTCTTCTCGAAGCCTTATCTTTTTTATTTAAATTCAGGCATACTTGGTACGTTCTAAGTCAAGAACTAGCCAAATTGAACGTCAACACCACGACGTAGCGATTAACAAGCAAACCAAATATTATTACAAGCAGAGTCAACCGCGAAAAGCAAACTTCAACTCACCAAAATAAGAGCCGCATCCGCGTTTGACATTCAAATTAAAGCCTCGCCCAAGCAGAGGCGGTCGCGGGCACGGTCGTAGTTGGATGTGGTAGTCAGTATCACCAGATCATTTTATGTCCCCACTGCTTTGGCACGAGGCTGCCCTATGTATGCCTTATGTATGATAGGGAGAACGGGTGATTGTTAATGACTGCTAATGCAGCCACGACCAATAGTTTTACGTGCTTTCCGTGCAGATTAGAGTCTTGCGGTGTGATACGAGCCGCCCTTTTTGCCGCCGCTTTGGTCTATGGTAATACGCGGGAACACCAGCGATAACTCAGAGATCAGTCTACCGCTAATCGCTAGTGTAAACTTACTCTATGACGGTGTTTCGGTCACACAGCTTGAGGAACCCTTTAACTTTCTCGTTGCCTCCAAAAAGAGGCCATCAGCAAACTCTCTCTGTCTTAAAAAAGTGTGAAACAAACGCGCCCGCGCGGTCATACCGCCACCGCTGCCGCTTCCGCTACCGTCTCTGTTTGGGCGAGGCTTAAACCTCGCGGCTCCGCAGAGGATATACAACCGTATTAATATGGGCGTAAAGGTCAAGACGGTTAGCAAAGTACTCGAGTGTGGTTAGTATTCTGTACGCGATGTTAGAACTTGGGACAATGAGATACTTGCCCGTTTGATCTGGAAAGTACGCAGCGAATACGGTGACTTAGGTGCTGAGTTGAATGTGGAAAAACTGTAGCAAATCGCCATTTGCAAAATGTATACTATAGTTAATGTTAGTGAAGACTTTGAGTTCTTTAAATTCTAATGCCATCAAAAACAAACTTGTAAAAAAAGCCAAGTCTCGCAACTCAGTTCTTCTACTGTAAAAAGTTGTGAGATCCATGAAATGAAATGAAATGAAAAGAAATGAAATGAAATGAAATGAAATGAAATGAAATGAAATGAAATGAAATGAAATGAAATGAAATGAAATGAAATGAAACGAAATGAAATATATTTAATTTGCGCTTGAGAAAGGTACATTTTCGGTCTTATTCTAGTTTTCTTCTCTTTCTCAGCTGACAATGTAGCATGCAAATAACTATAACAATGACTAAATATTCTAATTAATTACATACATATAAAAATACAAAATTAACACTCCAAATTTTTTCACAGTATTTTATAAAATTTTAAAAATATTTAACTTAGCTCTTAATTTTATGGTATTTGAATGCAACCAAATAGTATATTTACTAACTAGATAATAATAAAACTACTTAAAATTAAACTTACAAAAAACTATAAACTATATCTACTATTAACTATAAATAAAAAAATTAAATTGTCAAAAACCAATTAAATTACATTATAATAAAAATACAAAATTAATTACTAGAAATTGTCCCTATTCAAAAATATGTCAAAAATATGTCAAATCAATATTATAACCACAGCGCATGTAATACTAAGTCGGTTAATTTATGAGTCCCTACGGGACCTTCTAAGTTATTACGTACCTAATTAGTTAACCTAAAAACATCTTACAGTGACCATATCAATATTAAAAATCTTTTATGTTTTAAATAAATAGACTGACTTGGTTATTGCATGAAAACATAATGTATCTCACATATATTATATTAAATTTGATTCTTTAGTGCGATTGCTAAGTCAATCTATTTATTTAAAACTTATAAAAAAAATTATATTGATATGGTCACTGATGTTGTTAGGTTAGCTAATTACGTAATAACAAGACAGAAGGTCCCTTAAGCAGGGACTGAATAAATTAACTGTCTTGGTATTACCACAGAATAACTAATAGTACCTACTGTATTACATTGATGGATCTTACAACTTTTTACGGTAAAAGAACTGAGTTTTTGAAGTGAAAACTTCTTTAGCGGCGTTGTACACTTTTTTGTAATGGGTAAAAAAAATTAAATTCGCGTCAGGACACGTGATCTGATCGAAAATTCGTAAGACGGAAGGAGAGTAGACAGCCGGCGCGGCGTAGGAGAGGAAGTATCCCCCTCTCTTTCTACGGCGCGGCGAAAATGTATGCCTGCTGTTTCGTTTAGGCGGCGCAGGGCGCTTGCGCGAATAAATTGTCATGTTTGTGTACGATAGCGCAATAAATAAATATTGTATTCTACCACATAAATGATAGTACTTTTATACTGATAATTGAAGCAATTCGTGCAAAATTGATCCCTAACCAATCCAAAATATCGAAAATGCACAACGTTAATATTCAAGTTTACACTTCTGCCGGCACTCCCGGAGTGCAACCCGTCGTTTTTTTTTACAAGATTGTTTTTGATGGCATCTTATTTCTTTTTGTAGATAGCCTATCTACATCTATTATTCCATTATATTATACATATACAGGGTACACTGATTTATTAACTGCAAAGTAACTTTGTAATCCTATATATTTATATGGGATCCTATAAGTTTATGCAGTTGGTGTATCTACAAAATTGCAAAATATTTTAGTTTTTCCTTGATTTATATAACTAACCAACTGGGGTGGCGCAGGAACCCAAGATGGGTTTTGGCCTCCGATAATAACTGCCGCCACTTCTCCCGATCCCGCACTACTTCCCGCCAGTATATACTACACACTAATTGTATTCTAAATTTGAAGCTTCTATGTCTGCTAGAAATGCCTAGAGTTTTGATGATCGGTCAGTCAGTGAGTGAGTGAGTGAGTGGCAAAATTAAGAAACTTTGACTAGTGAATAATTCTTAAACTACTGGTTCAAGTTGAATGAAATTTGAAATATACCGTGTTTATACAATTCCTGCTTGGTTACTGAAAATTCAGGTTTCTAGTTTTATCAACAACGAAGTTATAGGGGGTCGAAAATGGCCTGAACTGTATCGAGAAAAAGATGGAGATGCGAGGATGCGAGACTCCAACTTAAGTGTGTTCCTCTTTAATGTAAGAAGACATGAATCATCGAACTTAATTATAAGTTGCCCTTACTTAGTCTTTCTGTAGTGTGATATACTGATATTTGTTAGTATATAATGTTGATTTGCCACAAAACATTTTTCAACATCCTGTTGAGTGCCAACGCAATTACTAAATACAATCGCAAACAAAATTGTTATTTACCGAAAATACTTGAACGCCTAATAGATTAATGTTAAAAGCTCACTGTCTGATAACCAAAGTCCAGAGTTCAATTCTCAGTGTGTTTAGAATTTTTTCAATACTTTTTTTCAATACCATCTCACCTTATTGTTAAGTGATGATAAGGCCAGGTGGAAGCGCAATTCACCTGGTAACCTCAACTAATGAGGCACTGGCTATATCTTATTTCTAGCTGCCGGACACAACAATGCTACAAACATTGATGTTATGGCGACGTATTTAGATAAGATGGTGGTAGCTAGCCAGGCACACAAACAAGCCCTACCACCAACCAAACCGAGTACACATTAAAAAAATTTAAATAATGAAATAGTTCCTTGCCTCAAAAATACAAGAAAGAAGAAAGGCTCGCATATAAGGGCACTTTCCATTACAAATAAATACACAAAATATAAAGGACAACAACATGTAAGAAATATAATATATTTTAAATACTATTAATAAAAAGGTAAAATTTGTGAGTTTCTTTGTTTGAAGAGGGTAATCTATGTCAATTCCAAAAATTCTTTCACCGATAGAAACGCTACATCCCATTTCGTAAACCTCAGACTTTACCTACTTACTAAAAAGTTGCGTTTGGTAAACATTTTATACTTCATACATTTAGTTCCATTTCGCGAACATTTGAGTAATTACATGTGTTGTATCCCATTTGGTAAACTTTCAGTTGAAATGAGTACAGTCATGTAAAAAAAGAAAACACAAAAATCGATAATATTGTAATACGACTTAGGGATCTTCAAGAAACAAGCCTATTCCTTCCTTAAAGGCCGGCAACGCATCTGTGATTCCTTTGGTTTTGCGGGTGTCCATGGGCGGCGGTTGCTCGTTTGCCTCCTTCTAATAATAAAAAAATAATAAAAAAAAGTATATATTTTTAATCACAGGTACAATAATCACCTAGTTAGGCAGATTTGATTATGATCTAAATACTTAAGAAAAATCACAGTATTATTTGACTATTTCTTAGAAAAAGATAACTTATACTTAAAAATCAGTTCTTTTAATTCTTTTACAATATAAGGTTTTACTATAAAATAAGATTGCAAAATCAACTTTAAAAAATATTTAGAAAAATCACAGTTACATTCCTTGCGGGTAACTTAAGCTATATTTTAATTTGATAAAAAAAAAAACAAATCCACGCGAACGAAGTCGCAGGTAAATAGCTTGTTACTTACAAATGCATTTGCCGTAACAGTCAAGTAAACATATTATGTAGTCCAAGCACCATTCCCTTGTCTCTCCCACAAATAGTGATTGTTTGTGATAGGAATATATATTGCTCGCTTTGTATGATATATGGCTTTTATAAGATTACATTGATTAGCCAATCGCTATGTACTAACCGTCAAGGAATACATAATGAGGTGTGGATGTTAAAATACCAGTCCGCGGACCGGTTGCGTTTGTCAATAAAATATTGTTTTTTAAGACATTTCGTCATTACTATAACAGCTGTTTGTACCACGGTCTATACTAATACATATGAATACTTGAGGAGGTCGATGGCGCAGTGGTTTACGCGCCCGGTCTGCGAGTGGTGAGGTTAGCAACTTTCGCTAAGGCCGATCATCGGATGGTTGACAAACATATATCATCTCGAGCTGCTCCGTACTTCGGAAAGCACGTTAAACCGTTGGTCCCTGCTGTTAAAAACGCCAATCCGCACTGGGCCTGTCTGGTGGTTTACGGCCCGTTCTCCCTATCTATCCATAGGGAAGGCTCGTGCCCCAGCAGTGGGGACATAAAATGAGCTGATGATGATGATGATGATAATAGAAATAGTAATATTAGGTCATTATCTATGAAATTACTATGATATATATTATATTATGAGTAACAACGATGTGAGTGACAATTGTGTATAAAACTCGCACTTCCGGGTTTGATTCCCAGTGAGGGGTATATGTTTATGTTTGGTTTGGTTGGTGGTAGGACTTGTTTGTCCGCCTGGCTAGCTACCACCGTCTTATCTAAATATGTCGCCATAACATCAATGTTTGTAGCATTGTTGTGTTCCGGCAGCTAGAGATAAAGATAGCCAGTGCCTTTTAATAGTTGAGGATCCCGGGTGAAGTGCGCTTCCACCATTGACCTTATCATCACTTAACATTCAAGTGAGATATAATATAGATTCATCTACAATGTTATTTTTAGTTTATACGAAACCTGAAAACTGTTTGTTCAGAATCAGTAATAGAATCGATTTCAATACTTTTTATACCATGTTACATTTTGACCAAATAATATTTAGAAAATCTCAAACAAAGTATACCCTACTAAAAACACACAACGGGACAGCACAAAAAGCTTGTAACTTCGTGAGTTTTCAAGATATTATTTTAATTTTTTTTGTACTGATTCTTTATATGAAAACTAGCTGTGCTCGCGACTTCGTCCGCGTGGAATAGTGACTTTCGGCAGCATTTTTAATTTTTTAGGCTCTTTTTCCGTTTTTGCAACATTTTTCACTGATGCTTCGCTCCTATTGGTCGCAGCGTGATGTTATATAGCCTAAAGCCTTCCTCGATAAATGGACTATCCAACACAAAAAGAATTATTCAATTCAAACCAGTAGTTCCTGAGATTAGCGCGTTCAAACAAACAAACAAACAAACTCTTCAGCTTTATAATATTAGTATAGATATTTGACCCGTGTTTCGATTTTCGTATAAACTAAAAATAAGATTGTATAAGATGAAAATAATGTAACAACTTCTACCTACCACATTTAAGAGCGTTTACGCCGCACACTAGCGCCGCCAATGAAAAAAAGAACATATCTAGTAATTAGAGATAGAAAATTAAACCTAATGAACACCTGACATGTTATGGTTTAGTTACATATGGCGTTATAGTTAAAAGTGGCCGTAACGTCTTATTTAACTAAACCATAATATGTGAGGTGGTCATTAGGTGCCGTAAAAATGCTAAATTACTTCATTCAAATAGTTTGTTGAGCATAATTTGATTTTCTATCTCTAATTACTAGATATGTTTATTTTTTCATTAGTGGCGCTAGTGTGCGGCGTAAACGCTCTTAAAACAAAAAAGAACTATTCTATTGTATTGTATTCACAGTTTCTCGCATTCAAGCCGCGTCTATCCGTTCGGCTGTGTGATTCTTGTAAGTAGTTATAGTATTGCAGTGGTTCTACTACGCACGCGCCGCGCACGTCCATGTCCACTGATGGCATTGGCTCGCGATGTGACTAGACATTGCGAATTAACTTAATCACTACAGTGGAAGTGTGACAGTATGTCTTTTGATTGGCAAGCGGCAGGAAATATGGCCGATATTTTTTAATACTTAAGATGAATTGATTTCAATGATGGATGATTTTACCCAGCATTGGAACAGTCTAAAAGTAGGCTATTTACTTAGTATTCGTGTTATGATGCGCTTCGCGGCTCATGTCAGTGACCGCTGGTGTCCCTCAGGGGCCCGTTCTATCCCCCACGCTGTTCCTTCTGCATATCAATGATATGCTTCCACTTGGAAATATTCATTGCTATGCAGATGATAGTACGGTCCATGGAGGATATAACGGTCACCCAGCGGCAGGGCGGGTCGAAACCGAAGTGAATCGAGTGATACTTGTCATTGAGCTCAATCGGGTATTGGACCTCATTGGGGCACCAATAATCTGGTTGAGTTCAATGCCATGAAAACACAGGTGTGCGCGTTCACGACAAAATAGTCACCATTCCTTCCCCTACCAACTCTTCAGGGTACATCTCTAAGCCTGCAGAGTAGTATCAACATGCTCGGTATGACTGAACAGAGTGCGGCGATTCTTTACGCCGGACCAGTTGTGCCTTTTATACAAGACACAGGTACGGTCTTGCGTGGAGTATTGCTCGCACATCTGGGACGGTTCCGCAAAGTACCTTCTCGGTGCTGGTAGACTATTTCATCTTTTGGAAGTGCGACAAAGAAACGAGTCACCAAATTTCTTTGTGCGCGATGGAATATTTGTTTTTTAACAACCAGGCAAAACCTTGCCTTATGCAAGCAAGGTGGGGGGGCTACCTCTACTGTTCCATCTGCACTATACCAACTAGACTTTCCCCTGTGGATTATGCTACCATAGTGACCGAGTGTAAATACTTGTGCGAAGCCTGATTGCAGTCTGCGCATAATTATTTATACTAAGCCACCTGTGGCTTGAATAAAATAAATTTATTCTAGAGACAAACACTGCTGACGTAGAACGAGACGGCTGGTAACGCATCTGCGATTCCTCTAGTTTTGCTGGTGTCTATGGGCGGCAGTGATTGCTTCCCATCAGGTGACCTGCCTGCTCGTTTGCCTCCTACTAATATAAAAAAAGAACGTAAAAGATAAAATACATCTTCATCTACAGTAAATTATTAACGGGATTCTTACCATGTTTATTGTAATATGTGAGTATCCGATATTTGGAATTACTGATAATTCCGTGATTTTGGCGCATGCAACTGTGCCGAAATATCGGATACTCAATAATGACATGGTAAGAATCCCGTTAATAATAAATTACGCTAATGCAAGTGTCCATGACAGTTAAAATACACTAGAGAGCAATGAATCCGGGTCACTTAAAGAAACCTATAAATATCGGAAACTTTTAAGGCAAGATCAGCTGTTTTTTTTTCTTTATTATTCTCATTATCTTATTATCTTTATTTTTTTGACAACCTCGGAATCATCACTCCAATTGATGAGTAATGGCTTAATCACCATGCTTGCCAAATGCGAGTTGGTGATCACAAACCCGGGGTATGCGTTAAATCCTAATCACACTTTAGCCGAGCTGCGACAGAACCTCCGGATAGGGCCTGAGCACTTTGTCTCTCAGCCATCAAGGCATTAAACAATAAAATAGAGTAAATAACAGTTGTATATAATTGTAATTACCTTCGTTGAACAGTCGAAACGACCCCGCCCGATCCTATAAATGCCACTACACATTTACAGAAAACAGTAAATAATACACTAGTCCCAAGACACCGTACTCGTAGAATAAGGGTACTACGAGGTACTACGAGCCGGTTCACATGCGCTCTATACCAGGTACAGACACATGTCTGGCGCTTGGGCGCTTCTCCACCCCCACGGCCCGTCAACCCGAGCCGAGGTCCGATCCTTTAGAGGCGCCCTCGGGTTAAACCTCCGAAGGTGATTCGTTTCATACGGCTTGAGGAAAGTGCTTTAAGTGTTTTGCCGCCCTCAAAAAAACCCGATGATGCTGAAAATGCGATCTGAAGCAACCAGCAAGCTCTCTGCAAAAAAGAAAAGTCGAAACAAACGAAATTATATATCCTAATACGATTTTTTGAAAAACTGACACTTGAGACGAAAAATCCTACTAATATTTTATAATATTCGCGTTTATACGCGAAAGTTTGTAAGTATGGATGTTTGTTACTCTTTCACGTAAAAACTACTGAATGGATTTGGATGAAATTCGGCATACAGATAGTTTATAACCGGGAATAATAACACATAGGATTTCTTATCCAGATATTCCCACGAGAACGGGAACCACGCGGGTGAAACCGCGAGCAGCCACTAGTATTTAATAATGTAACTTTTATATATAAATTCATAACCTCAAAATTTCTTTATTGCATATATCTGAAACTATGTGTCTTCATAAAACATTTCTATCCTGTTTCATTCGTAAGTTTAAAATCTAAACTGCCGTACTCATGTCCTGACACTAACCGTACTTCGTTTAATGACAGCATATAAAATACTATATCTATGTCATAATTACGATACTCACGAAGCGACATACTTGTGATTTACCAGAAAGTTACATAAGCTGGTACATAGTAGATAATAACATATAATCTAATATATAATTGGTTACTAGTGTTCTTGAATGGTTTCTTGCGATTGAAAAGCTGCCGTTCACTTTGATAACTGCCTATATAGTCTAGTGGTTACATTACCAGTCGTAGACCTGAAGTTCAAGGTTAATTACCAGCCATATTTTATGCGATTGTAAACTTTTCATAGATGACTTAAAATCGCATAAAATTCAGGTATGCAAACGTGTTTTAAATGTTTTCTAGTTACTGTCAAGGTCTTCGTATATCCCATTTTATGTTTAGAAATTTTCATACGAATTGGTATATTTAACAGAACTAGTGGTCGCCCAGTGGTCGAAATTCGACCGTAATTTTATTAAGGCTGCACGGATTAAATAAAAAAAGATAGAATGTGAGTTTGTGTGTATGTATGTGTGTATATTTGTTGCTTCTTCACGCTGCAACGGATGGATGGATTTGGATGAAATTCGGCATACAGATAGTTTATAACCTGGATTAAAACATAGGATACTTTTAATCCCGATATTCGTACGGGAACGGGAACCACGCGAGTGAAACCGCGAGCGGCCGCTTGTATTCCAATACATTATAACATAATTTTTAAATAATGATAAATTATAATACAAATAATAATGATCTCTCTTCCTCTCTTCTACTATGCTGTGCTGTGCTAGGGTATGAGTGGATCCCATTGTAAAAACCTACCATCTTATTTTGTAATAAATTATTGAGTATTCTTTTAAATAAAATTTTAAATTAAATATGTTTTTCTTTTGTTATGCACAGATCGTGTCCAGATGTGAAGAAGCTGTACTTGCTGGCAAGGCCCAAGAAAAACAAGGACACAGCGAAAAGGATACAGGAACAGTTCGAAGATGTCGTGAGTGTTATATAACATACTTTATTGCACACACACATAGAAAACAAATAACAAAAATATTGGTACAGAAGTGGGCAAAGGCGGTCTTATCACTTGCAGCGATCTCTTCCAGACGACCTTTAAGTCATAGAACCACTGAGCGGAAAATGAGAGGTAGTACAGTAACAAGTAATTTAAATTAAATAATGAACTGATTACATAATAAAAGAATTCACTCAATAAACTTACACAAACACTACACAATGTATTTCTGCAAAACACACTTTCATCTATTGCTCATATTTTATGTATAAATGGCGTCATCCCCTCTTCGAAATATGCTGAGCTCAACAGGAGCTCAACAACGGCACTCGTTGCTGTTGTGTTTCGTCCGGTGAGTGGGGGTACCGGAGGCCCATCTCTCACCCCTCCCCCCTCCCAATTCCTACTCCCTCCTCAAGATCCAACTCCTTCCTCAAGGTCGGAAACGCATCCGCGATTACTTGGGTTTTGCGGGGTGTCCATGGGCGGCGGTGATTGCTTTCCATCAGGTGACCCGCCTGTTCGTTTGCCTCCTTTTAACAAAAAAAAAAAAAAAAAGGATTCAAAATGTTGTCAATAATTTAAATAAAACAACTAAATAACATTTTGGATTGCAATCAATTCAAATTAAAATATACCTACACTCTTTTCTCTTTCAGTATAGTGTATATTGTTTATCGTGAAATGTATTTATATGTGTATAGGTGTAAATTAATTTAATTAAATAGGCTTAGCACGAACAAAAACGATGTTTGTTGCCGATTTATATCAGTACCCCACCTTGTAGATTTATGAACCAATTGAACAGTGACATTAAAAAGTGCTAACTTTTGTAGCCTAAACCATGCAACAATAAATTAAGTAAATTTATTTTAAATTTTAGTAAGATTTTATTGACCGAGCGCTTTGCCACACATTCTCCGGTCTATTTATTAATTAATTACAACAATAACAGATTAAAAATACAATACAATAATAATGGAGAACTTAAAATAGTTGGATCAGACTATAACCCAATAAAGTTCGTCTGTAATATACTATAAATCAATTTATAAATCAATCAATAAATCAATTAATAAATTAATCAACTAATAAATCAATTTAACTTAATTCAATATAGAAGTCTAACAAGATAAAAAATAGTAGTAATTTTGATTTTAAATAATAAATATTTTATTAAAAATGTATCAATAAAATAAATTTTAATACTTACTAACTGACAGGCGGACTTCGTACCGCTTTGACAGTTTCCATAACAACAAAACAAACAAATCATTCGTCCGCTTAAAAACAAACGTATTATATGATGGAACCCTATAGCAGCACCACCTACCGGATCCAATTGTAAATCTAAACCATTCTCGAATCCATTTGAACACACACAGAAAATTTCATCCAAAACAACCCAGCCGTTTATAAGGAGTTCAATATCATACACACGCACAGAAGATTTATTATAAAGACATAAATCTTCTGTGTGTGTGTATTTTATTGATTTCCTAAGTTTTCATTTCAAACTGGATCAAGAAAATAACTTGTGGATGCGTAATGTATCAAAAATAATCATTATTATTTATATCTCCTTTTTTCAGCTCTACACCAAACTTAAGAAGGAGAGGCCGAACTTCTTCCAGAAGATTGCAGTCGTTGAAGGAGATGTGGGCCAGCTGAACCTTGGCATGAGTGAGCAGGACAGAATCAAAATCATGAACGAGGTAAGACAGCGGCACTCTTCACTCCTATGGGTAGTTGACTCAAAACAATTACTAAAGCTATTAGTTGACTGATGAGTTATTTTTAGCAACTGTCAAAACCAGCATGGGATTTTAATTAATTATTTTAAGATTTTTAAAATAATTTTAATTTTTTTTGTCAATTCTCAGGTGGAATTCATCTTCCATGGAGCTGCCACTGTTAGATTCGACGAACCCTTAAAGACAGCTGTGGAGATCAACGTCAGGGGCACCCGAGAGATGTTCCAGCTGGCCAGACAGTGCGGAAAGCTGAAGGCGATCGTCCACATATCCACTGCGTACAGGTGAGCGATCGTGATTGTTAAGCGGCTTAGCCCATGGTCAAAAATCAGATGGGTGGACAAATTTTTTTGGGAAACTTTGTACCTTTTGTGATGAAGTGAAATCGGATGGGTCGAAAAAACTGCACCTCTGTGGTGTAGCTAACTAGCTAGAACCTCTTAGTTTTGCTATGGTTCGATTCTCAGCGGGTGATTTTTTAAGTTCACATGTTGTTATACAAATGTTTCGTGGTGTCCCTAAGAGAGGCCATACACGGGCAGCTTGAAGACTGCTTCAAGCTGCGACTGCATAGTGAACTACAGTCTTCTATTTACAAACATACATGGATCCGCACGAGCAGTTGCGACTGCTCCGCAAGCTTATTCACCGAAAAAACCAACCAGTTGTTAATTGCACAACGGCGACGCGAGGCAAATCAGCAGGCGGGTCACCAGATGGAAAGTAATCACCACCGCCCATGTACACCAACAAAACCAAAGTAATCGCAGATGCGTTGCCGGCCTTGAGGAAGGAGTTGGATCTTGAGGAGGGAGGGAATTGGGAGGGGGGAGGGATAAGAGATGGACCTCCGGTGCTTTCACTCACCGGACGAAACACAACAGCAACGAGTGCCATTGTTTCACGCCGATATTCTGTGAGAGGGTAGTTGCGGTTGCTACAATCGTTTATCAATTGTTCGCTTGTGACGTTCTACGTTCCGTAATACGAAATATGCATTTTGGTAGCGATACAATGCAAATTGTTGCGATTGCGACTGTCACTTAAAGATCGGTAATAAGCTTTGCCGTGTGATGCCGGCTTAGAATAACACTACCCCCTGTCTTCCCGTGGGAGTCGTAGAAGGCGACAAAGGGAAACCGCCTGCAGGAGACGGGCAGCAGCGCCTCCCTCGAACAGTAGGCCATACTGCGATCGCCAACCCCTCCAACATGAGGACCGATCGTTGTGGCGATCCTTGGGGAGGCCTATGCCCAGCAGTGGGCGTCATATGGCTGATGATGATGATGAATAAACTTGCCGGGCAGTCAGCAGCTTGGTGAAATGGCAACTTCACTACAACTGCTCAAGCGGTCCTTGATCACTGGCTAACTGCTCGAAAAGATCTAAAGGCTATCTGGTCTTCCAGATAGCCTTTAGATCTTTAGAAGAGATCACATTTAGTCACAAAACCACCCTGTTCAAATTTACTTTCTATTTCATGTTTATAAGTAAGTATTTTGATTTGTATATTAAAGAATATAATGTTTTTTTGATTCCAGCAACTGCACATCAGAAGTCATCCACGAGAAGTTCTACGACAGCGCGCTGTCCGGAGAGAAACTCATAGACCTAGTTGAAACTATGGATGAGAAGACCATCAACAATATCACTCCAGGGTAAGTTCCCTGCTGGTTTATGATGGAAAAGAATGTATGAGCTGCCTTACTCCCCGTGCATGTCGTAAGAGCCGACTAAGGGACGAGGGTTCCAAGATGCTCGCACGTCAGGCGGTCGGCTGCAACCCATCACTGACGTCATCTATTCCACCTCAGAGCCCTACTTTGATTATGCTAAATGTGGCTTCGAGTCGAGTTACTAACGGCGAGGTTACTCAAATTTTTTGATGGTAATTCAACAAAAAACATCAAACTTTTTGCGAGAAGGATAAAGAGTAAAAATTTCCACGAGCAGGATTTAAACCTGCACCCTTCTGACATACCGGGTCAGGTGCTCTCCCTTGAGCTATCATGGTTCTAACCAGCCCGCCGAAATTATTCAACACTATTTACTTTTTACTTAGAAAGCCAAAGGCGCCCACTCAATGTCAACAACTACCGTCATTAACATCAGATCATAATATTTTTACAAATACTAATGATCAGTTAAGAAGTAGGCAAGCTATTTAATTATTTATTTATAATTGTACCTATGTTTATTTTTTTGAAATTTTCTTTACAGGTTGCTAGGCGATTACCCCAACACGTACGCTTATACGAAATCAGTAGCTGAGAACATCATCGCCCAGTACTCCAAAGGACTACCAGTTGCTGTATTCAGACCAGCTATAGGTGAGGACTACAGTAACCTCATGTTTTGTTTTTTTTGTTCCTTTAGTGGAACGGAGTTTCATCCGAGTTCTTCCCGTAACAACACGTGTTGTGAGACTCCATTTTAATTCTATCTACCGTACAATTGTACCTTTACTACTAATAATAAAAAATACTTGAAATTGGCTAAATGCGAAACGCGAAGCCATTAATTAACATTTAACTATTTAAACTATCATGGTCACTTGCAATAGAGTAATTATTAACGAGATTCTTACCATGTTTATTATTTGTGAGTATCCGATATTTCGGCACAGTTGCATGCGCCATGATCACGGAATTACTGAAGTTAATGCGGGTGAGTTTTTTATGAGCAGACAAAACGATCTACCCTCTTCCTTAGTCTCATAAATAACAAACATGGTAAGAATCCCGTTAATAATTACTTTAATTAAGATAATTTATTTTTAGTGGAACAACATGTTCACACGCTCCACGATGGATGGATGAAGATGTTCTAAGTTTTGATGATATTGTTGTTGTTCCTTTGTCTAATAGTAAGGTAGTAGCGCTAGTCTGCGACACTAAACCCACTTGTCGACACAATTTTCGTATCCATAAATAACACAGATTTTTACCCGACTGCGTCAGAAGGAGGGTTGTGTTTTTCGAGTGTATGTATGTTTGTATGTATGTATGTATGTATGTATGTATGTATGTATGTATGTATGTATGTATGTATGTATGTATGTATGTATGTATGTATGTATGTATGTATGTATGTATGTATGTATGTATGTATGTATGTATGTATGTATGTATGTATGTATGTATGTATGTATGTATGTATGTATGTATGTATGTATGTATGTATGTATGTATGTATGTATGTATGTATGTATGTATGTATGTATGTATGTATGTCTATTTCTTTGCCCTACAGCTTAAACGGCATGATGAATTTTAACTGAGGTGTCGTTAGATTTGTTTTGACTGTGGGGGTGACATAGGCTATAAAAATATCCGGAATGTGGAAACGGGAATAAGATAAGTGACAAAATATGACACGTAAAAGTAGCGCCATCTATCGGGAAGAAGCGTAAACGGTGCACGTTTACGCCTCTTCCCGATAGATGGCGCAAACGTCTACTACCGCCATCTACTGTACATCTTTTTTTCTATGAGAGACACATCTGTACCCAATATTATACATTGTAAATGCAAGCTAATAAAAATAATTAATTAATTAATTAAGACACAATTAACATACATTCATCTCACAGTACTTCAAGCATTCAGATACAATTATTATTTTTAAAATGTTAAGTTATTTTTCCCAAGCCCCTTTAGTATCAGTAAAGATGTGGATTTTGCATGGACTTTACTAAGACCACATGCGGTCTTCTTTAACGTTGAAAAAGTCTTCTGAGTTAAATATCCAAATGAAGTGCTTATTTTCCATTAAAAAGCAATGTTTTTATTGAAATAAAACCACTTTTACGGATCTACTCGTGTTTATTTTACAAAAATAAACGCGAGTAGAACAATTGTATTTAGTACGTTAAAAACTTTTTTATTAATTATTGTTTTTTTTATATTTGTAGTTATCGCAACCGCTAAAGAACCAGTGGCTGGATGGATCGACAACGTATACGGACCGACTGGTGTAAGTTTGTTAATTTATTTATTCAATAATTAGCATTAGAATAATTTAAAATAATAATTACATAAATATAAGTCAAAATCAAATCTGTACAAGCCATTTAAATATTTCTACTAACTTGCACTCTGCGTTGATGCATTGCGTTATTGCTCAATAATGACCTACTTTTATGTAAATGCATTTGTTCACGGTGTTTGACAGTGTATTAAAGACATTCGACCTCTACTGACGTATTTTAATTGCATCTACGTAGAACGTCCCGTGACAATTGACATAATATTCTTGACATCAGTACGGGTTCATACGGGCTCGTACATTTTGGTCCTTCGAGCCGGATTTGAACCAGCGACCTATGGATCGTTTCAGTAAAAAAGTGTGAAAACATTTTGTTTTTTTTTGAGTGTAATGTGAAACCGTTGATTTTTTTTAACTTATAGAAATAGAAAAAAATCTTAACTTTTATTTTTTAACTAGATCTGCTTAATTTTAACTAAGTATGTCTATAATTTATTATGAAAAATGTGAATCTTATTATCTGTAAGTTTAATTTGTAAGCTATGGTTTTGATACGACGACCTGTGGATTTTGTGGAATAACTTCGATCAATATGTAATTGATGGAAGTTGAATACGACAAAACTTTACTAGAAAAAATCAACCAATGTCAGGAAGCTCAAGTGGGAAGCGAACCCGCGACCTTAGATTACAGGTCCAATACTCTTACCGCTGAGCTTCTGAGACCTCAGAGGACTAGTAGAATTATCTCAGGGTGAAAAAAAAAGACCGTGGTTAGAGGAAAAGTACCTTTAATTAAAACTGCATTTAAAGATTTTTAAAAAACCACCTGCTTGAGCCGGGAATAGAACCGGTAAAATGTGAAAAAAAACATCCTGTATTTTATGATACAAACTGAAAGAGTCATTCATAAGGATCAATTCATTTTAAACAACATAGTATCTTAAATTAAAGAAAGACCAAGAAAAAGATTTTTTTTATTGTAAAGCTTACTCACTATCTAAAAAAAATAGTTTACTTAGCTTATGATTTTTCAAAAATCTTTAAATGCAGTTTTAATTATTTTTGAAAATAAAGGAATGTTTCCTTTCAGTAAAATTTGCCATCATCAGTATTAAGGGTAGTTTTCCTCCAACCATGGTTTTTTTTCCACCCTGTATTATATATATTTTTTTTCTTTTTTTTTCTGTATTTTGCATTGTGAATGCAAAAGGTAGAATAACAAAAATGTTTTGTGAAACAAAAAAATCAAATAAATAATAAAAAATATCTCCTCATTCCAGGTGGTGGTAGGAGCCGCAGTAGGTCTCCTCCACGCGCTCCACTGCGACCCCAAGGCATTAGCGGACTTAGTCCCCGGTGATATGGTCGTGAATGCCTGCATCGCGTCAGCCTGGAAGACTGCCAAGGAATACCCTGGGAACCATGAGGACGCGCCACCTTACGACCTTCCACCACCAGTTTACAACTATGTGTCATCAGAACAGAAGCCACTCACATGGGGTAAGAGAATATTTAATATATACCTAGCACGGCAAATGACTCCATTCCACCTGACGTTAAGGCGACGCATTGGAAATTTACGTGGCGGGATCTTGATTTTTCCCAACAATTACAAAACATATGAAAGTGATATTTGATGACATGATTTTTCATTTTAATTGACTTCATTTTGCTAGTTGCAGAAACACGATTTGTTAACTGTTATGACAGAGAAAAAATATCAAAGTAACCTCTTTTACAACATAGATTTGCAATTTACAGGCTAACCAGACCGATTTAAGCATCAAAATTTTCTTAGTAGACACAGTTCAATATGCTAGTTCATTTTTTTAAACTTATTTGTAGTTTTAATTGGAAAAAAAAACCAGTTTTTCTTATGGTACGGGGCGCTAACTCTCCGTATTAGATTAATTGTTTAGCGATGCGTCGCCTTAAATGGAAATGGAGTCCAGACGCGAAGGCATGGTGCAGCGTGAAAACAACGCAGCATCAGTCACCCTTAGGTACCCTGTCTGTACGCCTCGTTTGAACGACCCCATGTCGTAGGAAGGGAAAACGTGTGCTGGCTGGTAGACTATTTTATATTTCGGAGGTGTGACAAAGAAACGGATAAGCACTAGGTCTTCATATAACCTGATAAGGCCGAAAATTGAAGCGCACTTTACCTGGATTCCTCAACTGCTGACGCTCTGACGTGCGTGGTACCCGACGCTGATCTTTCATTGCCACCTTTATACAGACTTTTTGCGTTATATCCTATATATGAATACGTGAAGCAAAAACTTTGTACCCCTTTTTACGAAAATTGCGCGGACGGAGGAGTATAACGCACACTTATAGTTTATATAGAGAAGAAGTGCAAAATGTTAAACTAGACTTAACTGCTCGCCTGTACGAGGCGACGGGTGACCCGAGATCAGGTAATTTTTTCGCACAGCGCATTAGCTTTGCCATTCAAAGGGGCAATGCCGCCAGCATTTTGAGCACCTTGCCTCGGACAGGCGAGTTAGTTGAGGTTTTTTATTTATGAATTGTATTGAATATAATGTTAAAATTGCTTATTAAATAAAAAAAAAGTAGGATTATGCATGAAAAATACATTAAATTAAATAAACATTGTTCCATACATTTTTCAAAAATTTCAAAAATGGAAGAGGAGCAGCCTTAATCTGTGAATGCCAATCCAAACTCACATTCTATCTTTTTTTATTTTTCATAGCTTAGGATACAATCCTTGTTTTTTCTCTTTCTCATTATAATTTATTAATAATTGTTTTTTCCCCTTTCGCAGAGGAGTTCATGAGTTACAACGAGTTTTACGGCCTGGACGTCCCGCCCGTCCAAGCGGTGTACTACTACCTATTCACACTCACTCCCTCTAGATTCATGTATCTTTTCTACTGCTTCTTCCTGCACTGGATACCGGCCTACATCATCGATGGCATCGCTATACTCATTGGGAAGAAGCCTATGTAAGTATTTAATAAGATGAAAATTTTGGTAACCCATCTTGGTTTGACCACGATTAGGGTAGCTTAGCATTTGTAATTGCAAAGAGATTGAAAGACAGTTTTTTTTATGAGATAACGTGGGATTTTATCTGATATCCTACTAATATATAATATTATAAGCGCGAAAGTTTGTAAGTATGGATGGATGTTTGTTACTCTTCCACGTAAAAACTACTGAATGGATTTGGATGAAATTCGGCACACAGATAGTTTATAACCTGGATTAACACATAGGATAGTATTATCCTGATATTCCCACGGGAACGGGAACCATGCGGGTGAAACCAGGAGCGACCGCTAATGTCATATAATTTCTTTTTCAATAGTTTATAATTTAGATGCTCAAGACACCTCTGTGACTTAGTGCTTAAGTGCTAGGCTTGTTATACGAACGTCCTGGGTTCAATTCCCAGGTCAGATATAGTGTGTTTCTGATTTTCCGATACATAGCCTGGGTTTGTGATCAGCAACCCGAATTTGGCAAGAGTGGTTATAAAGCCAACACTCATCAATTGTAGCGATCATCATCATCAGCTTATTTATGTCCCCACTGCTGGGGCACGAGCCTTCCCTATGGATGAATAGGGAGAACGGGCCTTAAATCACCACTCGGGCCCAGTGCGGATTGGTGGTTGTTAACGACTGCTAATGCAGCCGGGACCAACAGCTTTACGTGCCTTCCGAAGCACGGAGGAGCTGGAGATGATAAATTTTTGGTCACCCATCCGATGACCGGCCTTTGCGAAAGTTGCTTACCCTCAGCACTCGCAGACCGGGCGCGTTAGCCACTGCGCCATCGAGCTCCTCGAAGCGATGACTTGGTTTTAATGATGGAGGCTTTTGCCCAGCTGTGAGACATATATATAGGCTACTAAGCTTTACCTGAAATGAAACGCGAATAAAATAATTTATTAGTTGTATCGTGGTTCATTTTTGTTTCGCTTACTTTTATGTGTGAACCTTTCTCCATCCAATTTCTTTTGATGCCTTTTTACTATTTCCACCATCCATAATATCAAAAATGATAATAATCCATCTATTTCATTTACAGGTTACGCAAAGCTTACCAGAAGATAGCTAAATTCTCCGACGTGCTCGCATATTTCGCACTAAAACAATGGAAGTTCTATAACAGCAACGTTCAAAACCTCTACAGCGAGTTATGTGATGCCGACAAACAGCTATTCGATTTCGACATGTCCAGCTTGGACTGGAGCGATTACTTCTACAGTTACGTCCGAGGTATCAGGGTTTACCTTCTCAAAGATCCTCTGGAGACCATCCCCAAAGGTCGCAAGAAGTACACAAAGCTTTTTTATCTCCACATCTTCTGCTGTACGATCTTAGGTCTTATAGCTTTGAGGTTATTATGGGGAATTTCGAGTTACTGCGTTAGTTTACTATTCTAGTGTTTTGAAATTGTTTTTTTAAGGTTATTATTGTATGAATGCTTATTGAAATTGAAAATAGCCATAAAAAAGTCAACATGCCTCAGTTAGGAGACAAAGTCACGACATCTAATATTAATCTTTATTTTTTTAAAGACTTTCTATAACTAACTGATAAAAGCTATTTTCAGTTTTGATACAAATTTAAGCATTAACGGCAGTGACCCACTTGTTACAAAATTTTTCGTTTAAGTGCTAAAAGACATTCTCATAAAAAATAATGAAAAGTAGCGTGCTTAAAGCTGTTTACAATAGCTAGCAATAAGATAACCCCTAAAGGATACTCAAATCAAGCTATCGTGCTTTCGAAACACCCTTCTAAAAATCAAATGACTGAGCAGACTAGAAGTAACCATGCTTACTATCATGCTAGTAAGCAGCAAATTGCTGAATAACGGTATGCTTTTGTGCTAGTTTGTCATAAGAAAGCGCTCTTTTTATGCCATGAAAATTCTCGTTATGTAAACGTTAACAGTACCTAAATAAAACATGCTATCTAAGCAATAAATATGAAAATAATATTCTCCCAACATAATATTCACAAATAAACAATTACCTAGGTTCGGCTAGAACTCCTTATAAATGTATCCTAGTGACCGAACGGGTACTTAGAAAAGTACCTATAAAACTGTCTGAAAACTGATAGGTACTTAATAGCCTTTGTGGGCTAGTAGTCAGAACACACCGATCTCAATCCCCGAGGCCCCGGGTTCAATTCAACAAAGCTCCAGCTTTAATCTCACTTCACCCGCAATCCTTAACTACTGAGAATCTTATCTCTAACTGTTGGAACACAACAATTCTGCTTCTAACACTGTTGTGGTAGTAGTTAGCCACGAAGGCTTAAAACAGGCTCTTTTGCCAACTGAACTTAGTATAATACGTAGCTAGTAGCTACTCCCTCGATGGCAATGAACCCGGGACCTCCGGGTCTGAGCCCTGTAATCTAACCACTAGACCACAGAGGCTGTCGAAATTGTTTTTAAGTTATATTAATATATTTAGTATTGTTCTACAGATACGGAATGTTTTATTTATTTTATTTATACTTATTGTTGCTACATTACCTATGTTTCAATCTTGCTGTGTTTTATACATAAAACATTTTTTTTTAAAAATAGAATTTTGTAAAAATCATTTTTTTTAAAGTTGATCTTAGAATCTGTTTTTTGTTTCTTGATGTTAGGTATACAATGTTTTATTGTAATTTAAATTAATATTGTTATACTTAGTGCGCTTTAAGAAAAATAATTTAAATATATTACCATTGTATAATATATTGAAACCATTTTGACATAATATCATATTATAGTGGTGATAGCTATGTGTGTACTTAAAATAAATTGTGATATAATAATGTTTGCTCATTTTTATTATTAAGTGATTTTTTATATTTTTTGTGTAATTTTAATATATAAAATAGATGCCATTTAGTTTAAGTGATGAAATAAAACAGTTAAATACATTTTGGTTGTATTGTTTTTTACCTACTTCTATTTTATTTATAAAGCCAGGCTTTTATCTTGCCTGTGGCAAAGCGACGGTAAGGGCGAAGGTGGAAGAGCACTTCATCCGGAATCCTCAAAAACTGAGGCACTGGCTATCTTATCTCTTAACTGGGATCTTATGAAAGCCATCTAGAATATTTTCTGAGTGGTAGAGCAACGCTGCGTTGCAGCACGAAATGGACCGGCTCGCCCGGCGTAACACCACCCTCTCACAGAATATCGGCGTGAAACAACGGCACTCGTTGCTGTTGTGTTTCGTTCGGTGAGTGAAAGTACCGGAGGCCCATCTCTCACCCTTCCCCCCTCCCAATTACTACTCCCTCCTCAAGATCCAATTCCTTCCTCAAGGTCGGCAACGCATCTGCGATAACTTTGGTTTTGCGGGTGTCCATGGGCGGCGGTGATTACTTTCCATCAGGTGACCAGCCAGCTCATTTGCCTCCATTTAACATAAAAAAAAAAAAAATTGAAAGTCTCAGAGGAAGAAGACTACATCACGATAGCATGTTTCAATACAAGCTTTTGGGTGGTGGCCTTGATTGCTCTAATTTACTTGAACAACATAGGTAACATAGGGAACATAGGGAACATAGGTATACAATTATAACAATAACAAGAAAAATAATAAAAAAAATATTATTCATGAAAATAAAAGAGTTATCGTAATGTCAAATGGAGCTAGTTAATGGATTGATATATGTGTCTTTGTTATTAGAAAAAATTCAAGACTCATTCTAAATAAAAACTCTTTTTTTTATATAATATAATAATCTATATAAATAAAAATGAATCTCTAAATGTGTTGCTAATCGCATAACTCGAGAACGGCTGAACCGATTTGACTGATTTCTTTTTTGTTGTGTTCGTTGAAGTCTGAGGAAGGTTCCTGGAGAGAAAAAACGTAAAAAATACGAGGAAAATGGTAAAACAACAATTTACTTTTCCCATACAAACCACTCTGTCTGGTGACATCTGGTGATGTCAAACATGACGTCAATCAAAACAAAACAAAGGCGCGTAAGGATTATCTTTGGTATGCCTATGTGCGGATAATAAGTCAGTCACAATGTAGTCACTGTAATTATACTTCATCACATATAGAGACGCAGTCGTTATTTACCATCGCCATGGAACCCTCCATCATTACAATCGTCACATACCGCGACTACGAACACCTACAAGTTGAGCTACAAGTTGATTAGAGGTTGCACGTCATTAATGAAAATAATATAACGAGTTTGTTTTCAAATAATTTTTAATGTATGTATGTGTCCCTGTAGACGTTTTGACAGGTTGCATTACATTTCCTGTCAATTTTTGTCAGTTTACTGAATCAAAAACTGAGCTTATACAAAAAGTGTTCCCAAACGTCGAAAAAAATTACAGAGATTGTTGGTTGAGTGAAGGAGCCATATTAGTTGCCAAAAACACGGATGTAAATGAAATAATTTCAAAATTCAAAAAGAAATTGGCGGTGAATTAAGAGCGTTTACGCCGCACACTAGCACCACTAATTAAAAAAAACATATCTAGTAATTAGAGATAGAAAATCAAATTATGCTCAACAAACTATTTGAATGAAGTAATTTAGCATTTTTACGTCACCTAATGAACACCTCACATGTTATGGTTTAGTTAAATATGGCGTTATAGTTAAAAGTGGCCGTAACGTCTTATTTAACTAAACCATAACATGTGAGGTGTTCATTAGGTGACGTAAAAATGCTAAATTACTTCATTCAAATAGTTTGTTGAGCATAATTTGATTTTCTATCTCTAATTACTAGATATGTTTTTTTTTTCATTGGCGGCGCTAGTTTGCGGCGTAAACGCTCTTAAGGACATAAAAATCAATTGATTGCGCAACTAACCAAGATGATGTAAGCTATCTACCAAAATTTTAAAACTTGCTGGATTTGCCAGGATTGATCTTTAATTAAAAGTAGGATCGGTGGTCATAATGTTGCGAAATATAAACCAACCACGTCTTTGTAACGGCACACGACTAGCAGTGAAAAAATTACTGAACAATGTGATCAAGGCAACCATTCTAAAAGGGAGAAGATGTGTGGATACCCCGCATCCCAATGGTATCCCAACTGACGTACCGTTTGTATTTAAACGACTGCAATTTCCAGTGCGGCTTGCTTGCGCTATGACCATAAATAAATTTCAGGGCCAGTCATTGAATGTTTGCGGCTTTAATATTGAAAACCCATGCTTCTCTCTTGGACAGTTGTATGTTGCGTGCTCCCGCGTCGGAATACCTTCAGATTTATTTAAATACGCGCCTAGTAAGCAAACAAAAATATCGTGTACCATAAGGCATTATAATAAAAATATCATCACATTAGATATTACTTAAGAGCGTTTACGCCGCACACTAGCGCCACTAATGAAAAAAAAACATATCTAGTAATTAGAGATAGAAAATCAAATTATGCTCAACAAACTATTTGAATGAAGTGATTTCGCATTTTACTTCACCTAATGAACACCTGACATGTTATGGTTTAGTTAAACAAGACGTTACGGCCACTTTTAACTATAACGCCATATTTAACTAAACCATAACATGTCAGGTGTTCATTAGTTAGTTGACGTAAAAATGTTAAATTACTTCATTCAGATAGTTTGTTGAGCATAATTTGATTTTCTATCTCTAATTACTAGATATGTTTTTTTTTATTGGCGGCGCTAGCGTGCGGCGTAAACGCTCTTAAGACTTTCAATGTTATTTTATTTCTATAATTATTTTCAATAATTTTTGACAGAACGAAATCTGTGGGGGCAGCTATTAACATAAAAAAATAAATGTAACTTTATTTTAGAGAAATAGGGCAGAACAAGGTCTGCCGGGACAACTAGTAAATAATAAATATTTCTTACATTCACACCAATTAGCCCAGCTCGAAGTAGGCACTGTAAAGGCCCATTATTACGATAACTAAACGGATCTCTTTGGAGGATCCAAGTGCACCTTAAAGTGTCTTCATCATCAGCCAAAAGACGTCCACTGCTGGACAAAGGCCTCCCCCAAGAATGAGGGGAATTTGCCATAATCACCACGCTTGGCAGGCGGGTTGGCGATCGCAGTAGGTGAAAGTAATCACAGAGAGATGCTGCTGTCCATCCTCTGGAATGGTCCCTTAGTCGCCTTCTACGACACCAACGGGGAGAGATGGGGTGGTGCAATTCTTTATGCCCGGCACCACACGGACAAAAGTGTCTTAAGAATCCATTATTTGGTATTGACTGGTACGATGGATTCAGGTGTAGGAAAAACTGTACGTGGATCTATCAATGGATCCATGCAGTGGATCCAAGTGGACGGATTGAATTTTGAACGCAAGTTTTTTGTACCGAAAATGCTCAAATGACCCCAAAATCTAGCTAATATTATAAATGTGACCACACTTTCCATCTATGGCGGCGGCGCCAAAGGTCCTACCTTCCTCAGAATAATAATTAGTTATTATTCTGAGGTCTTACTATGAAGCTGTAGATATAACTGGAGAGGCCTGTTGTTGAAGCAGCCTAGAACTGACTTGTTTAGTGACAATATTCTTATTCAATATATCAAATCTACCGATAAATGGGTAAACTAAAATAAAATTACCAATATTTGTCCAGGGTAAACGTGACGATTAAACGAATTAACGAAGAAACGATTAAACGAATGTTTATTTTTATTTCGAGCCAATTATCATAGTTTTCAACTGTATTGAGGCACCCTTTCTACACATAATTTTGATATTTACCATGACATAACATATCCTTATAAAGTGTTGAGTTAAAGTGCAGTATAATTCTATTCAAAATAATATTTATTTAGTGAGTTTTTCTAGGACATATTTCTAGTTTCCTTGTTCGTTATTATCAATATGTACATACAGTGTATGCTTAAGGATAAAAATTACTGTTTTTTATATTTCTCCAGCTCATTGTATTATATTTGATTATACTTACATATTTTTCTTTATTAAATGAATTGAAATGGATTTTTTACTTTCTCTTTCATCTTTACTTCACTTTAAAGTCCTGATTTTTATGAATTAGTAAGGGTTACCCTATAGAAAGAGAGGTGTCACCAGAAGAGTGAAATAGCACATGACTCTGCTGCCTGATGTTAGGCAGAAGCAGTGTCCAGATGCGAAGACATCTAGTAGAGAAGGATTCACTAGGCGTCCACTAGATTTGCCGACCCGCAAGTTGCTTCTTTACAACTCGTTTAAAAGACCCCATGTTTTTGTAAGGAGGAAATATTGAGCTGGGAGGGATTTCTATTTCTTTTTTTTTTGTTCCTTTAGTTGATGGCTGCATGCGATTAGCACATTTAGCCCGTGTCAAAGTATTTTTTCTTACAAGTGATACATAAATAAACAATATTTCCTTCCTGTATGATGATGATGAATGCTAGTAGAAATGACAAGTGGGAATCTCAGTAAAGATGTGTGGCTATACCTCGCTAAGTCCTCGGGCGGACTTTTTAAGAGAATTTGAAAAGTGACGTTGCACTGTTTTGTTTCATTTGCCAACACTCATGCACACTCACGAACACTTAACGGTAAATAATCCAACATTATTTTACATTAATATTCGACATAACACAAATTTTAGAAATTATAACATAACCGCAGACATGACGCTCCACTTTTCCGCCAAGAAGTAGTTCTATTTCTTGGTGGTGCGACAAAAAAAAGATTCACTAAACCTCTTCGTTCGCAATGAAATAGTTGCCACAATGAATCGGTGACAGCAAACACCAGCAGTATGGGAGACTTAGAGTATTAATGCTCTAAGATCCGGATCTAGGATCCTCTCCCATCTAAGTCTCCCAGACTTAGATGGGAGAGGATCGAGCTGCCAAAAGAGCGTTTCTGGGGCATCGCCCGGTGAGCCGGCCGAGATATCATTGGAAGGGTGAAGTCGCCAAGGACCTAAAGGAGCTCAACATGCCTGAATGGTCGAAACTGGCACAAGACTAAACAAAATGGCGTCTCTTTTTTCAAAATGGCGTACTATAACGTCGGACGCCAAGGCCAACTTTAGGTCGCTGAGCCAGCGAAATAAGTAAAGACCAGCACGCGTGGCACTTCCTACGGTCTCATGTTCCACCTTTTAGCTGACGATAGCTAAGCTAGGTTAAATAGCTAGCTTCATTAAAAATCTAATATTTAACATGCATTATTCAACATGCCTTGGTGGCCGAGTTGCGAAGCGCCCGTCACTCGTAGATACCCGAAGGTCTAAGCTCAATTCCCAGGTCGGGCAAAATGTGTTTTTAATGTTTCGATGCATAACCCGGGTTTGTGATCACTACTGATCACCAACCGGGTGGTAAAGCAAATGCCCATCAATTGTAGCGATGACTGGATTCCAATGATGGAGGCCTTTGCCCAGCTGTGGGACAGTACATAGGCTATTTACTATTCACCACTCATTATTATTCACCGAAAAATCTTAAGACATAAGACCGTATGGTCTGGATCCCTTTGCCTTTCCAACGTCATGCGAAAAAAGAAAACAATGTCTTTGCCAATCTCTTGCCAATTGTCAAACGGTCTCGAGACAACAATGACGTTATCAGCTATCAAGCTCAGATGAATTTTTACAAATATTTTTATTGTATTATGACTTTTTTAGCTTTATATTTAAATGGTACTGGTTCTCTCAGCAATAAAAACTTAATTGTGATGAATACCGGGGTCGAACCTATACATCCGAGCTGTATAGGGCTAGTGTTGTTCGCAGATGTGAATAACACGTTAGAAGATGTCGATTTTAATGTCGAATTGAAACCAGATCAATGTTGCTTAGAAGTTGGATCTGACGAACTTTGTAATGTAATGGAGATCGAAGGAGAGTGTGTCAGCAGTATTCGTAAAGGTAGGTCTTTCTTTTATTACTTACAGGTAAGCACCTGGCTTTATCTCATCCGATGTTAAGTGGTGATAAGGTCGAAGGTGGAAAAGCACTTCACACGGAATCATAAATCACCGACGCTCTTAACCTTTTCACCGCCCAACTAACCTGCACGCGATGTCCCGCTGTACGCCAACGTATAAATGTATTTTAATAAAGTAGGTACAAAGAAGAACTTCTATAGAAGTGCTGGCGTGGACGGCAAGAAAATCTCGTACTTCTATAGAAGTTGTTGGCGGTAAAAAGGTTAACATGAGGGTATCTTACTAGGCGAACCAACAAGCCCAAACAGAGATCACAAACATGTACCCCTAGCTGTTAATCAAACACAAGACTTCCGCGTTCAGACGCAGAAGTCTTGTGTTTGATTATCCACTCTCCTCTCCTCTCCTCCTCCTATGTGATCAAGTTGTTAAGACCACCTCTCTCTACTTGGACGCCCAAGATAACCACAGTGCCATAAAACAACTGAATTTCTATTGTGTCTGACTTAAGAACAACTGAGTGGGTTAACTTAAGTCTTAAATAAAATAAATAAAAACATACCTAAGACAACATCACATAGGTACATTGTTCTGATCCCATGGTAAGTAGCTAAAGCAGTTTTGTTATGGAAATCAGCCACAACGACGGTACAACAACCACCCAGACTCGGTACAATATCGAAGGTTCGTTTTCGACATTGGCCCGACAGGAAGAGAACCCGGAACCTTAGAGTTGGCGCCGCCCAACGTCAAGCGTGTAAGCCACTCAGCTACGGAGGTCGTCAATAAGTTATTCAAAAGTCGGTGAAACTGCTCAAATTGATGTCTAACACAAGCAGCTTTTTAAGTAGGTTAACAGAATAATTAATATTGTATTTATGACCAGCGATCGTGATAGGTATTTTCCGGTATTACTGAACGTAATCTTAGCATGGATATGCCTTGGGAATTCTGGGATTTTAATATAACGACATTATAATTAAACACAGTTTTAGGAATTAAATTAGTACTTTACAAACAGATTAGTGTTTAGAATGCACCCAGACCCCCCACATTTCGATTTTTCTGTCAATCGGCCATGTAACTAAAAAAATCAAAATGGCGACGACTTTTCAAGGTCGGATTTTCAATGTCGCGCGTCATTCTCATTATTAAAGTGTACGTAATCCCGCAATCCCGCGGTCATATTATTAACATCAACATTCAAGTTCATTCACCCCATTTAGCACTACCACAATACTACTATCGCGATCACTGATAATGACACATAAGTCCAACATAAAAGTTAATGTTACTAAGCCGTTAAACGTGCATACGGCAAATTTAATTATCTCTATAGTTTGCTTTTATGACTATTTAATATGATTTTTTACTAGGCTTCCTAGCTCTCTTCTACTGCATGCAGCACACACACCATGCTAGCTTATTTTGAGTACTTTATTTGTGCTTTTACCCGCCTATTAATAATGTTTTTTGAGTTGCTATCTATCTCTATTTAGCTCTATATTTTTGAAAGGCAACTATTCCAGTTTCTTTTCGAACTTTGCTTGACAATACAATTCTGAATTTTGCACCAATTGGTGGTTGAAATATGACCGTGCAAAGATGTCTCTGAGAGTGTGCATAATTGAATAAAAATATTCTTCTGATTTCCTGCAGGTTCATCAAAAACTTTGAGACTAGTTGCTTCCTTAATAGAGCCAATTGAACGACGCGGTTACTGCATTGTCTATCTCGATTCCAAGCCGAAAGCAAGACAGAGGAAGTCTATGAGAGACATTATAAAAATACCATTTAACACTCATGTCAAAAACACGACACGAACAACAGAGCTATTTGGTAATATATCAGCTTGCAGCGAAATAGATGAGGACCCACTAAACGATTGTAAGCCAGTGGATTGTGAAACCTATTACAATGGTCAAAGGTCCTTCTTTGATGTGAAGACGAAACGCTGTGTAGGCGTACCGTTCTGTTGGTCGAATGTTGCGTATGAAGTACCTAACAAAATTTATGATAAGATGAAAAACAAATGCATAGATGGAGCATCTATATCTGAAAGCGATTTAGAATTAGTTAAGAAGTTAAGTGGTACCGCTGAAAACAGAAGAAACAAAAACAGAAAAACTAAAGACATACTGATAATAAGCAGTTCTGTTATGGTACCCAAATCGAAGCAATACTCCGCGACTAAAAATATAACTAAAATGTTAGAACATAACTACATGCCGTTGTTTAACTCATTAAGATATAAAGATATAAAGGGAAAGGGTTTCATGAATTTATTTTCAAATTTTTGTATCAATAACCAATGCACTATATATGTTTTGGCAGCAGTGGTCTTGGTTCAGTGTTGCTTAATTTGTATGCTGGTTTACTGCTTCTCCAGCTCATGTCCATGCGGCAAAAAGAAGATAGTGAAAAGATTCTTCAACGTCCAACGAGACGCAACTGTCACTACTCCGTTGATACGCACCAGCAATGTTGACACAGACACCACTGAGTTTCCATACTTTAGCGAGACATCTAATTTAAACAACAAGATAAAGTGTTATAAAGCATTCCAGAAAGAGGGGCTAAATAACGTAAAAATATGCATGTCTGACGATATCCTTTCGAAATGTATAACGCGAAGAGACTGGAACAGTAAACCTACAAGATCTGAGGCAATAGCTGGAAGCACTATCTCCGATGACAATAACCTAAGAGAAATACTTAAGAAAGACACAACAAAAGATGGCGAGAGAATTTCATCCATGCGTTACCAAACAAACTCGATTGAATCGAACAGAAAATCCGGTAATGTTAAAGTTAATTTCGAAAACGAACAGGTCACACAAAAGAAAGAGAAGAAACGAAACAGTGTTCTTAAGAGTGCTTCAAAGAAGCTGGACAAGACTACGGAAAGGAGTCACGAAGACACAAAATGCGGTGTATCTGAGATGGAGATTAAATGCCACAGCTACAAGTATGCGGAGGACCCCAACATAACCGGGTTCAAGCAATCCTGCAGCAAGAGGTTGGAGTTTTTTAGAGCTGACATAAAGAATGTTAACGATATGTCTACAGAGAAAGGAGCCCAGGCAGCCTTCTCCAATGATTCCTTAGACGATTTCCTTTCAGAACGTGGCGTATTATTTTTGGCCGGTGACGATTTATCCAAATACTCATACTCGAGCCAATCGAACGACGCTAAAGCTTCGTCTTTATCATCAGGTATGTCAAGTAAGACGTCCAAAAATAATGTGGTGAAGAATGTCCTTTCGCTCCTTCATAGGAAGTCTAATAGCGGCCCGTCTTCAGACCCTGGAGCGAAGAAGAGAGATGAGAACCTCAACATGGAAGTCCTGCATATGTCTACAGCATCAGTTTTCTCATCCAACAATGAATCTGAATACTTGAAGAGTTTGCGACAGACCAAAGATTCGAGAACGTCTTTGTGAACAGTTTTAGTTATATTTTTTAAATGTAATTTATTTAGAATTTAGTTTTAATGGAAAATAAAGATATACTTAATGTTGTAGTTGAGGTCTACTTTCTTATTAAGAAAATTTAATAAATTCTATAACATAATATAATTGAATTGAAAATAATTGCAATAAGAGCTAAAACACGGCATTTTATCTATTTCTTACATTTTTAGAGGAGCTCATTCAGGGTGCTTAGTGTGAGTTTTGTTTACTATCCGTATTCATTCGATTACGTTCACGAAAACGAAAATTAGTATGGCATTTTAGCAGCGCCTTCTGGCGGCATACGAGAAAAATTAAAATTTTGGCATATACAAATTCTCGTTTTCGAATCGTGTTAACGTGAAATGTGATCGAATGTCGAATGAAACTCGCACTTGGCACCCTGGTTGCGATCTAGCGTGTATCGTAATGCGGTGTGACCGGATCGGTGACCAAACTAGTAAGGGGCATGAACTCTAACGTTGCCTGTGCTAAGATAGGGCATTTTTTGACAAATTAGTAAATTTTAATATGCATTTTTATGTTTAAGGATAATATCATCATCATCATCATCAGCCTATACTAGTCCACTGCTGACTAGAGATTTTTCTATTGATTTTATGTGATTTTAAACTTCAATAGGTAGTAGAATTTTAATTACATCAATTCTGTTATAAAACTCGATGAGGAGCTCGATGGCGCAGTGGTTAACGCTCGCTCTGCGAGTGCTTAGGTTCAGCAACTTTCGCAAAGGCCGGTCATCGGATGGGTGACCAAAAATGTATCATCTTGAGCTCCGTGCTTCGGAAGGCACGTCAAGCCGTTGGTTCCGGCTGCATTAGTAGTCGTTAACAAGCAGCAATCCGCACTGGGCCCGCTTGGTGGTTCATTGCCCGTTCTTCCTATCCATCCATAGGGAAGGCTCGTGCCCCAGCAGTGAGATCATAAAATGAGCTGAGGTTTCATAACATCATCATGATGATGATGTTATGAAACCTATTTTTAAATTGTTTAATCAACTATTGCAACATCTCTGTAATCCCATAAGCATAGACACTGTGACTCATTGGTTCGAAAAAACTTATTTTCGGGCTACACCCACTTGCCAGAATTTTATTTGCCATAATTACATCGAGCATAGACTATACTGGTCAACAGACATAATCTTGTTTCTCATAATTTCATATGTCATACTCATTGTTTACTATATTAGTCACATGCTAGAAACGTTGTTTCCCATAAAGTCAATTTCAATAATATCATTTGTTATCATCATTGTTAGCCGTAATTATCATATGCCATAACATCATTTGCCATCGAAATTGCTTCTAGAAAAAAAACATAAAATCGGTTTAAACTAAACGATCAATAGATTTAGGTTTGGTTAGGTTAGGTTAGGTTAGGTTAGGTTAGAACATGAAAAACAACGCACGAGCCGAGCGAGCGATGCGAGCGTGCCGCGGCAGCAGTGACTTAATTTTTTTTCGACTTTTTTGCATTTTATCAAACACGCGACCGACGTTAGGTTTTCCATAAAGAATCCAGATCTGGAAAATTACACCGAGCCTCCCTGTGAGCCTGTTCCATTCTGCCACATTTTTTTTTTAATGTATTTACATTAATCATAACATTAATGTAAATACATTAAAAAAAAAACATGTGGCAGAATGGAATAAATAAATGGCTATCAGTAGCTTTGAAAACCGTTGAAAAATTGGTATAGATCGATACTTCTGTCAAACGAAGATACCAGTAAAAAAAAGTAACGGTACCTAAGCTTGGTATCGTTACCTGGGTGACATTTTTACCGTTTAATTAACTAACTGCTCTACGCTGACTGGCTAAAGCGCATTATTTAACGAAAAAAGTAGCGGTACTTTTCTAGATAACGTTAAATGCATTACCGGTACCAAATTACCTTTATAGCAATAGGTGACGTTTCTTACCGGTACTTATAGTGCAAATTTGGTAACAGTATCAACCTTTAGACCACAGAGGTAAGCTAAGCACTTAAAAAAACACCACTTCTTTCATATAATTTTATTATGAAATCATCGTTCGTAGTCCATGCCGAGTCGCAGCTTGCTCAACGGGGGGCAAGTCGGGCAGATGCAGGGGGGGCAGACTGTGGTCTCCTCCTGAGCCGGGGGGGTTACGTAGCGAGGGGGTGTCACCTAAAACAAACGGGGTAAGAATTAAGGGCAGTGTAGTACGAACAGTGATCAACACTTCTATTAAATTTTTATCAGATTTTTGACTTAAGACACGATTGACTGCACACCACCTGCTTTCAAGCAGTCAACCAGTAAAATTTTAATGAAATTTTAGGGATGAATACTGGTGATGAATACTCGGTTACTTCGTCGAAAACCGGTGCCGCTAAATCTACCTATTTTGTTTTATCGATTAACAAGTGACTCAGTGCGCAATGAGGGTGAAAAGCGCGATGGCGCTGTGCTGCAAAGGCTGGTTGGTCATCGGATAAATTATCAAAAAATTATCATCCCGAGCCTCTGAAGGCACGTAAAGACACACTCACACACACACACACACACACACACACAGACACACACACACACACACACACCCTCATACACACACACACGTGTGTTTAGATAGTCTCACCTTTATTTTAGGGAAATGAATGTTTCCTATTAACTTGAATTTCGATAGCGGGCCTCTTGTAATACACCAGCACTACAAAACAATTAAAAATATTTACGTTACTACCAACAAAAACTACCTAAAAACTAACTCTTACATTTATAATACACTTCATCATCATCATAATCAGCCCACATCAGTCCACTGCTGGACTTAGGCTTCTCCTCGCATGCCACAATAATATAACATAAATTACTATTATGAAAGTGTTTCATGAAAAATACTTCTACTAGTTTAGCCGTTTTGATCAATAAAATAAGTATAAAAAAGTTAAATTAAAAAAATAATTTATTTGTCGTTTGTCATACTCATAAATATATTATTATTTTAATTTTGTTTTTTAAAGTTTACGCCAACACTACACATTGTAATGAAACAACTTTTACGGATCTACTCGCGTTTATTTTACACATTACTTTTAATCAATGTTTATCCTGACGTTTCGAACCCTTTGCAGGGTCCGTGGTCACAGGGAGACTGAGGTGTTGGTCGTCTCAGATTATTAGTTTGTAGCTTGTATACGAGGGTATTTAAATTTAATCAGGTGCGTTCCGTTTAACGCAGAAAAAGCGTACAGTATTTTTTGGTCTGGCAGTATGGTGTTGGGGCTGGGATTTAATAGTTTGTATGATGGGATCCCAGGCTGGTGGTAGATTCTAACCATCTTCTTTATTGAAATTAGGACGTTTTTTTAATTTCAATAGCCTCGCGTATCAATCGTCGTCTTAGGGATGAATCGTTGTTCTCTAGCGAGTATTTGTGGGTTATCAAATCTGATGTATTGGTTGGGCCCCTCTAGGGCTTGTTCGCACACTGCAGACTTATTTTCGCGCCTATGCTTGACGTCGCGTCGGCTATATGTTCTTTATCGCGGGTTCCTACACTTCTCTTTGTTTGCCCGATGTAGAGCCCGCAATCGCAGTCCAGTTTGTACACGCCTGCATACACTTGACAGGTCGTAAAAAATTGGTTGATTTTCTTCGGCGGCTTGAAGTAAGTGTTGATTGAAGCTCGCTTTAAGATATGACCAATCTTTTAATTAAAAGTAATTTGTAAATTCAACGCGAGTATCAACGAGAGATCCATAAAAGTTGTTTCATTTTAATATTACTTATTTTAATTTAATAATTAAACAAAAAATAAAATCAATGTTTACTTACGCCAGGCTAAACAAAAAAATGTATTAAACTTATGAGCCTTCTATCAAAAATTAAAAATGAAACTTATCTGTAACGAATGAAAAATATTAAATTCTTTATATTTTTATGTAATTTTTTCCTTTTAATATGTTGCAAATTTATAATTTATTTAAGTTTATTATAGGACGCTGATCTTGCAATCACTATATGTTTTATCAGATTAGTTTCCCGATTGGGTAAATAATTTGAAAAAAATATCGTTTACAAAAATTTATTTCGTCGTTCAAATAAATGCCGATTACTGTTTAAAATTTACTTACTATCTGAAATATTAAAAAGTAAATATTAATAGAATATCTGATTAATAAAGGCGGTATATAACGTTGTTATAATATATGACTGCAAAATAGGACTTATTCCGAACTGTTTTCTTACGATCAATTATTAAGTATTAATTGAAAGTATGATAATACGGCAAAATCTAGCAAAATAGTAGGAATTAATACTATAAAGAATTATATAAACAAAATAAGACTTGTCAGTGAGACAAAAAATTATGTAATAATAATAATAAACTTTAATAAAATATTAAAATTAAAATAGAAATATTTCATACCGTTGGCGCCTAGAAAAATTAACTTATAAGTATTGTTTTAAACAAGTTTTTTTGATTTTCATTAATGAAAAGCCTTCATAGGCATGCGCAAAACATCTGTGGCGGTAGCCAAATTAACATTAAGAAAACGATAGCGGGATTGACATAAGATTGACCACGTGATTTAGCGCGGCTTATGTCAATCCCATACATTTTATTCTTTTCGAACTTTTCGAATAAAGATAAATTGCAATAAAGATTATTCAATTCTATTCTATTCCATCGCAACCAGATGTAACAGTATGAACGTATACGGGAACCAACAATGAATTTAAAAGAAGAAGATTGTAAAAAGTAAGTAGCAATTAAATAGCCTATGACTGCCCCACTGCTGGGCAAAGGCCTCCATCATTGAAATCGAGTCATCGCTACGTTGGATGTATAATGGTACCTAAAGATTTAATCACCGCCCTCGCCAAAGCGGGTTGGTGATCACAAACCCGGGCTATTCATCGAAAAATGCGAAACACACTTTGCCCGACCTGGCAATTGAACCCGGGACCTTCGGGTACCGGGTCGAGCGCTTTGCCACTCGGCCATCAAGCATTTAAAAAAAAAATTGTAACAACTTTATATACTTACAGGTTTCTGAAAGGAGAAAAATAAAATTTAATAAAGCACAGTGCCTTGATCTCACTTGATGTTAAGTGATGATAAGGCCAATAATGGAAGCGCACTTCACCCGGGATCCTCAACTAGTGAGGCACTGGCTATCTCTAGCTGCCGGAACACAACAATGCTACAAACATTGATGTTATGGCGACATTTTATATTTAGATAAGATGGTGGTAGCTAGCCAGGCGGACGAACAAGCCCTACCACCAACCAAACCGAGTACACAAACATATACCCCCGCTGGGAATCGAACCCGGGACCTCTGGGTCCGAACCGGTGGTCTTAACCACTAGCCCACAGAGGCGGTTAAATGTTAAATAAAAGATAAATTAAGTTTGATAATCAAAAAATTAGTTCGTACTAGTACACTGCTGGACAAAAGGCTCTCCTTAAGCATGCCACGCCAATGCCATAGCTTTGACTCAGTCTCAGGGCGATCGAGTGGGTATCGAGCGTCCTGAGGTTGGATGATTTTTTGTAGTAAGTTAAATTTTATCTTGTAACTACAAAATATAGAATTCTGAATGCAAAAATTATTATTATTATTATTTTTTTAATTTAAAGTTTACTTTTTCAAGGATATTTTGAACGACAATCCAAAGGCTACCTACCTACCTATGGTGGAGACCATGTACCGTAGTGATCGGGACTGCTTGGAAGTGCGGACCTACTGGCAGCCGTCGCGTTCTTCCTTCTTATATTTAAAACAAAACGACACGCGGTGAAAAACAAAAGAAGAGGACTAGAGCATCGACGGCTGGAGCGGCTACGACTTATTAATAGAATTATCATTGTAATATCTTGAGAAAATACCAATATATAAAAGTAAACGCTCTAATTGTTTCAATATACGCCCCCAATTAAGTAAAGGCCCTTCCGGCTTTTACAGTACCTAGGTACATACATTTATAATTGAACTAGCGGCCGCTCCCGGTTTCACCCGCGTGGTTTCCGTTCCCGTGGGAATATCGGGATAAAAAGTAGGTATCCTATGTTGTAATCCAGGTTATAAACTATCTGTATGCCGAATTTCATCTAAATCCATCCATCCGTTGCAGCGTGAAGAAGCAACAAATATACACACATACACAAACTTTCGCATTTATAATATTAGTGTGATTATTTCATAATTAAATAGAGTTTACTTACGTAATACTGAAAAAGAATTATATTTGTTAATAATCGAATAAGAAAATTAAAAGAAAATAAAAATTAATTTCAATAAAAGTAAGCTTACCGTTCTCTACAGTGGGAAAAAAAAACAAAATTCAACAGTTAATGTCAATTTTATTTTTATGATATTAATATATTTTTAATTGTACTCAATATTATTAGAAATTGCATTTGGCGTACTCACCCATTTCTAAACAAAATAATTGATTTATTAAATTAACAATTTTAAAAATAATATAGTGTATTTTTTTTAATAAATTACGTAAATGTAATGTATATTTTCATACCTCAGTCTAAAACACAAATTATATTAGTCAGTATGAATTAAAATAATAAAAATTATGTTTTTAAAAAAGCCGTTATTATACTCACGAAAATTTGCTATAAGTTATAAAAACATAATTTAATTTGATTTCTTTATTATATTATTCTTGTCGCAAATCTTTAAAAATACAGGATAATTATGAACTTACGACTGTCTGAAATAGCAATAAATAATTATTAATTATTTTGAAACTAACTTCCGTTATTATTTAAATACAAATGAAAATCTCTTACAGCTCCGTTCTGAAATGAAAAATTAAAACGATACAATTTTATTAGTTATATTTTATTTAAGAGTAAATTAATAATAATAAGAGCGAATATCTGATTTTTTGCTTCAGTTAATTATATAAAAAAACTTTATAGAAAGGACATAATTTAGAGAACAATAGATTTGGAGCTAGCGGTACTGAGCCATAAAAACAGATATACTTACAGCAAGCTGTGAACAATAAATGAAAAAGAATTATAAAAATGATAAACAAATCAATAAACAACCACGAGATTCTTCTTCTTACCGTAAACTGTGGAAAAAATTAAAAATATATTAGTATTATCATTACAAAAACGTGAAACGATATGGTGTTTTATCATATTAACATATTGTGTAAAAAAATACTGTTTGCGGTACTCACATTGAGCTGAAAGAAGAAAACAATATGAAAGAAAATAATAAAATTTGCAGGGATTATAATATTTTATTATATTTTGAGGTACTTAGTTAAACAAAATATTTGTTTAAGTAATATGAAGTTTGTACAGAATCAAATATTTAAAAATATTACTGACCACTTCCTTGAAAAAATAAAAAAATAAAGTTAATATGGTATAGAATAATTGTAATAAAAAAAATATAAAAAATATGCAATTTTCCTTACTTTATACTGTAATGATAAATATAAAATTAAATTGTATTTAGGATTTGCATTTTATTTTTATGTATAATATAATATTAACTGAAAAAAGTGAAACGTTGCGCGGTACACATGCGCCTGCACATCAGACTATCACAAATTGTCAAACTAAAAAACGGTTGAACATCTATTGAACAAAGGATATGTTTCAATTTGGGCCGAGTCTATGTACTCCAAAAAATAAGGAAAAATATAAGGATTCTCAGAAAAATAAAAATAAAATTATTTCTCTAGTAATTTTTTGGTTCATAAATGTTGTTGTGATGAATTTAGACCATATTTAAAACATAACACGTTCAAAAATAGAAATAAAGATTAACCTTTTATGGCGGCAGTACACTCTCGCCGAGACACCACGAGACAGGCCGAGTGCAAGAGTGTACAGGGAGCTCTCGCTACCTCTCGGGCTGTCTCGCTGTCGCTCGCCTGCTCTTGGTCCCGTGTCGGTTTTTTGCGCACGAGTCAAAGGGCCTCGCTCTCCCTCGCGAGACCAGACGAGCGCACCCAAGTATACTCTCGCGTCTTTAGTCCTTTAGACCATCCACCATCGCCGCTTACGCCATATCTTATTAATTTTTTTTGTGTGTGCAATCAATAGGTAAATATTTGTAAAAAGTGATGGCACACAAGGCAACGGCAGCAGCAATCTCAATAGAATAGAATAGAACAGATTTATTTATTTCAGGCAACAAAATAGTGTACATTATGGTAAAATACAAAGAGGCCCATAGAATAGATACCTTACAGACTAACATACAAAAAAATAATATACTTGTATAAATTAAAAACTATGCTACACGTAAAGACGGCGACGGGCGACGCAATGTCTACATCCATCCTCTCGGCGTTCACAACTGCGACTGAAGACGCGAGAATGTACAGGGTCGCTCTAGTGCATAGGGCTGTCGCGCGAGACATTCGGGCGAGGCTGGGCGAGAGCTCTCGGACGAGAGTGTACTGCCGCCATTAGGTTCTAAGATATCGAATCCAATCGCGGGCGAACTTCCGTCAAACCCCAAGCAATCGAATTCGTTCGCGCTCGCCACTCGACATTACAACTTAAATTTCGTTAATTTAGAGCCTACTTTTGTATGAAGAGGTTTAGCCATAAACAAACTAAGATAGAAGAGTTTGAGTTAATGAGACAAAACATGAAAATAAGCCGTGATTATGACGTCAAACTCATATGGTCAAAATGACATTGCTTGACGTTCGCCATTGTTGAATTTGAAATGTCATTAAATGCTTTGAACCACAAAATAAAGCTAAATTAATGTTTGTAATTTATTATTTAGGGGAGACCGGGTTAAAGCCGTATAGATAAGAATAAACCTATATTATATCGAAATAAATGAAAATCACATATTCTTAATCAACTTGTTTATTAAAGAGTCTCATTGGCTTACAGTAATTAGCAAAAAGTTTTACTTTATTCTTATTATTAAAAAATATTTAGGAACATAAACTAAAACTCTGTGAATTACGATTTTCCCCGGGGGGTGGGCAAAACCGTATACTATATACGATATTGCCCCATAGGATACTAACGTGAAACTACGTAACCGAAACATTCGAAATTATCCAACTCGTCTTCATCCCAGCCAGTACAGCCTTCGTGTGCCCATCCTTTACTAGTAATGCACTGCACCCAACACTCATTTGCTCGATTTGAGCCATATTCTTCGTGACAATATAAACAAATATTATGTATAAATTAATATTCAGGGTCCCAGCTTTGTCGGTTACTACATCTTTAATAATTTCGTGGTATTTTGAATAAAACTTAAGAGCGTTTACGCCGCACACTAGCGCCACTAATGAAAAAAAAAACATATCTAGTAATTAGAGATAGAAAATCAAATTCTGCTCAACAAACTATTTCAATGAAGTAATTTAGCATTTTTACAGCACCTAATGAACACCTCACATGTTATGGTTTAGTTAAATAAGACGTTACGGCCACTTTTAACTATAACGCGATATTTAACTAAACCATAACATGTCAGGTGTTCATTATGTGACGTAAAAATGCTAAATTACTTCATTCAGATAGTTTGTTGAGCATAATTTGATTTTCTATCTCTAATTACTAGATATGTTTTTTTTTTCATTGGCGGCGCTAGTGTGCGGCGTAAACGCTCTTAAGAACAAAAATATAATTAAATAATTAACAACAACAAATTGTTTGCGGGTCGTAACCGAGTACTGGTCGGTTTTACCCTTTAAGGTTTTGCCCCACTGACCATAAACAACATATGATCATCATCCACTTTTTAAAGGAATAGGATCCGGCACCAAAACATCGTAGACAATTAAATAATTATATAGGCAGTTTCACGTAAATAACACTGCACTTACCTATTTATCATAGTATGTTCACTAGTAAAACTTTTGATAACATAAAAATTAGATAAAAACACCTAAAAACAATATTTATTTGATTAATTGTTAACGCTCGTGCCTGTGGCGACAAGTGTCTGTTGACAGATTGGTACTATTAACTACAAGGCGTGACCGGCAAATACGCGGAAAATTTCAAATAATAACTGTACGGTTTTACCTTGGTATACGGTTTTGGACGGGTCTCCCCTATTTTATTTCTTTGATTTATTTTACCTGTACTAAAACTTAACCCAGTGTCCATACAAACGTGAAACATCTCCTTTGACAGTTTTGGATTAGATGTAGATGTCATGTCAAAGTCAAAGTCAAAGTAATTTTTTTTATTCAAATACTTACTTAAACTTAAAAAAGTGCTTTTGAATCGTCCAAATCTACTTCTACCTTTTACAACTACTCATGTCGTTTATTTTTTAGCTCTGGAGACGAATGAGTGCAAGAAACTTCATAGCTTTATTAGAAGTAACGACATTTACAAAAAAAAGTATGTCGTTACCAATCTTTCTAAAGGTATGTCAGCAGCTTTACCCCACAGCAGGATTCCGTAAAACATAACGCTATGGAAGTATCTAAAATAAATAAATGTTTCCCACACTTACACCAATTATCTAGCCCCAAGAAAACCTTCCTTAAGAAACTCGAGAAATGGTTAACTAGACAACGGATAAACATACTTAGTATACTTAAATACATATACATAGGAAACACCCAGACCCGAACCAATTTAGAAAAACGGGTATTCCTAAATTAATCCGACCGGGGATAGAACCCGGGACCTCAGAGATGGCGACACCATGAAAACCGGTGTGCAAGCCACTCGACCAAGGAGGTCGTAAAATAAACTAATCGAGCAGTTTTTTTATACGTAAGCTGTCTAATTTACAGCGTAAGCAGCGGAACTAAGTCTCCCCGCAAGAGTGCTTTTATTATAAGAGTAAACTAAACTGTATGTTTCAATCTAAAGGCCTATGCAAACCTGAGCGGTATTCGCGGCCGCTGTAGGTAAAGGTATATACCGCGCGGGTTTCGCTCAGGTATTTAGTATCATGTTCCGTGGCTAGAGTGATCTTAGCGGTATTCGCTGCCGCTATGGGTAGAAGTGCATGCCGCGCGGGATTCGCTCGGGTATTATAGTTAGTTATAGAAATGACTAACTGGCGAAAACTTCTTACATTCTTGAGCGAAACTCCGCACGGTATTACCCACAAGGATAGCGGAATTCACTTAGGTGTGAACAGTAATATTACCGCATACCCACTCGGTTTACTCTATCCACAGCGGCAGCGAATACCGCTCTGGTTTGAATAGACCTTAAGGTAATAGGTACCTAAGAACACCGTTGATTCTACAAGATCCAAAAATTCAGAGTTTAATTTTATTATACTTACAACGCTTTTATCAATTGGAAGAGTAAAATTTATACATTTAGTTATCTTCACGCTTAATTAATGATAGTTTGTGTTGATAATCACATTGCTCAGAGCGTTGTTTAGGTCATAAAAACTCTTTTTATTTTGATCCAAAGCTATTACTAAACTAAAAATGGCGTCAAAAAATTCCTCCGCGTCGCTGTCGACTGGTAATGTTACCCAAGAGACTGTGGCGGCATTGCCTCGTTGTATGGCAATGCTTAGCCTCTGGTCAAGGTAAAAGCCAGCCTTTGGGTCATGGGAAGAGTCAACCAGCCGTTTGGAGATGTCATTAAATAAAACATGAGCACTCGGACCCCACGGCCCGAGGGTTTTTTTTTCTTCTTTTTTTTTAGTTTTAGTTACCTAAGTTTATTTTATTTATTAGAATTTCCACATTTTTGCCTGTACGTAATAAAGTCTTTTAATCCCACTTTTGAACCATCTTAAAAATAAGAGAATTATCGTCAGCAAACGAAATGGGGTGCGGGTTTGAGTCCCGCTCGTGGAATTTTTACAAGTTTTGGATAGGTTGATGCGCAGGCGCCTGTACGTTACTAAATTGAATTAAACAGACAGTTTCCTTCATTTTACGGATTTTAATATAGCTTATTTAGTATAAAAATTTCCAAATAATCTTACCACAACCTGTAATGTTTTTCTTTGATTATTTAATGAAAGAAATAAAATATTAACATGCAATGTCTAATTAACTTACTGGTTCCTGAAATACAAAAACAAAAATATATTTAAAATCCGGTGAAATTAATAGAAATGAAATCATAATAATTATAGTCGCATATTTAATTAAACTAACAAAATATCAACAACTCAAAGAGCCATGGAACGGAGCATCCTGAATCTAAAGTTAAGTCACAAAAAGAGAAGCACAGACATAAGAAAAAGAACAAAGTTGATTGATGCACTAGAACACTGCAAAAGACTGAAATGGAAGTGGGCAGGCCATATTGCACGGATGAAAGAGGACAGGTGGGCCAAAAAGATAGTCTCATGGAAGGGACCTGTCGGCAAGAGAAACCGAGGCAGACCGGCGGAGAGATGGCTTGATGAAATTTTAAAAGCAGCGGGAAAAGATTGGACAGTTAAAGCAAATGATAGAATTACATGGAGAAAAATGGAGGAGGCCTTCACTCTATAGAGAGGTCCTTAATAAAAAGAAAAAAAAAAAAAAAAAAAATAAAGTAAATGAATTCAGACACAATTTTATAAGAAATATTTAATTTAATTTAATTTAATTCAATCTAATTTAATTTACTAATACTTAAATTGCATGCTTTATAATTATAATTTTGTTGATGTAAATTTTATTTTATTAAGGAAATAAAAAGGCTTAATAATAATAATAATAATAATTTAATTAAACAGTAGAATTTTTTTCACGAGCAGTAATTAAACCAATAATTAATTTTCAAGTTATTATTTTTTTAGAGACAGTTTTATTTCTAGATTAAAATTTTATTAAATGGCAAAAATTCTAAAAAAATTACTTTTTTTTTTAAGCAATAATGCTGCACTGAGGCTGAATTAAGTATTTATAAAATACAGTGAAAAAATTAAATGCCTACCTAAAAAAAATCTAAATTTTTTTTTTTTACAACACCACAACATTTTATAGCAATGTCTTTTGCAGTGATTTTTTAGGATTATACAATAACATTATAAAAAAATTACTTACACCCTGCATCTGCAAAAATAGTTAATTATGACAATGGGAGTGGCTAGAGCAGCGTCGTCTTCGGCTTAAAGCTGAATTTTACTTAATCCTTCATAGAAACTCATTTATGTCTTCTACTTGAAGTATCTGGCTGAGTACAAAGTTATTTAGCTTTCATTACTTTTAAAGTAGGTACTAATAATAGGTAGGTAGGTAGGTAAAAATCTTACCATTTTCATGTTTCGGTTGATACGCCAAATGGAAAAAAAGATAAACATATTAGAATTAACCCTCGTTACTTATATTTTAAACACAATAATAATTATGATAACATTTTCTTATTTTAAGATAAAGTATAAAGATTTATAAATCAACAGTTTTAACGAACTTACGTAACGATCCTAAAACATGAAAAATTATAATGAAAACAACTTTGTATTTATTAAAACTAATTAAATTTATAAGTATATTTTGGACTGTGACTCATGTAAGGTTTTTAATATTAAAAAATAAATCATTATATTATTTACCGTAGCCTGTATGGGTAAATGAAGATAAAAATAAGTAAAATTATTTCAAACACATTATTACCTATATAAAATAAAAGAAGTATTATTTTTAAATTTAGGTATCAATTATTTTATTTCATTGTCAAGTTATATAATTTTGCCTATTGAAGAAACTTCAACAAATTATATTTATAATTTCGGCGTGATACCTACAACTTTTGTTTTAATATTTTAAGCATTGGCAGCATTGTTCTCTTGGCAATAAGTTGACCAAAAAGACCAGCATCGGGTGTCCGCGATGCCTGGCATTTTCGAGTTAGGCTTCTATCCGATAGAAGTTCAAATATTGCCATAGTAGAATTTATATATTTTAATTTTCCTCGTATTCTACCAGGAGGTATCGTACAAATTTGCGTTTTCGTTGACATAATCATTGACTAAAATAATTATTTATTTTTTTACAATCAAATACAGTTATCATTACAGGATTTTCCTAATACAATAGTGTTGTTAATTCAAATATTATAAAGTCCAAGAAAGGTATTATAGATACACACAAAATACTTACCACATTCTATAAGCGTTTAAACTTTGTTAATGATCAATGTTTCGAGCCTAAATTCTAAAATAATACATTTTAACAAATAACATTGTTCAAATTATTTAAATTAATGTCATATAAAGATACATCCTTACCGCAGGCTATAAAAACACATTAAAATACGTTAAATAACTCTGTAATATTCATAATAAAACAAGGTATTTATGTAGATACAGCATTAAAAAAAAATCTCAACTTTAATTACGAGAATAAAATTTCAATCTTATAAGGATTTACATAATATAAAATGGTATCTTTAGTTATCGGATGAGACAGCCAGACTGATTGTTCATAGTTTGTATGTTATATAGTTTTTAAAGTCAATCATCTTATTGCATTTCCGTTTAATTTCTATTAAATCCATAAATTAAATTATTAATTTATATAAACGAGAAATAGAACAAAAAACTACACACTAACTTACAGTTGTCTGGAATAGTTATAATTTAAATAAATATTTTGTTGATATTTTGAGTTATTTTATATGCTAATATTGTTTGGTTGTTATTGTGTAAAATCTATTTGACTTTTGTTATGCTTGATTTGAGTTTGGATAAATTGAATCTATGAATTTCCTTACATTATTAATTCACTGTTTTCTATTAAATGAGTTTATAAAATTTACTTACTGCACCGGGCTGTAATTTATTAACGAAAAATTTTTTAAGCGATTTGAGGTTGAGGACATTATATTATACCTAGTTTTAGGATCATCATCCAAATGTATCAATACGTATCAATAAAGGTTTATGACTATGACTTATGGCTATGACTTATGAATTCTTTCTTCTTCTTCTTTCTCAACCGTTATCCACCCAATGCTGAGTGAAGGTCTCTTGTAATGCACTCCATTTCCTTTGATCTTGTGCCTTCTTCATCCAACTCTTCCCCGCTACCTTGACAAGGTCGTCGGTTCATCGCATTGGTTGCCTGCCTTCGTTCCTGTGCCCAACTCTAGGTCTCCACTCCAGAACTCTTCTCCGCCATCTGTGGTCCTGTCTACGGCATATATAGCCTGCCCACTTCCACTTTCTGCTGGCTATCACCTGGGCTATGTCGATCAGCTTCGTTCTCCTCCGGATATCTGCGTTTCTGGTTCGATCATGGAGGGAAATACCTAGCATAGCCCATTCCATGGCCCTCTGGGTGACTTGCAGCTTGTGCACAATCTGCTTTATGACTTATATTAAAGTTAAAAGGTTTATAATTTAAAATATAATATACATTTTTTTTATATATATTTTACGGGTAAGCACAGTGCCTTGATCTCACCTGATGGTAAGTGATGATAAGGCCAATGATTAAAGCGCACTTCACCCGGGATCCTCAACTAGTGAGGCACTGGCTATCTTATCTCTAGCTGCCGGAACAATTTGGCGGGTATTGATGAGTCAGCTTTAATTGAATTTTAAAATAAATAGTTTAGAACAATAAAATGATAGCTCACCTCTATCTAAAAACAGACAGTTGAATAGACCAATTAAAAATCGTGAACAAACTAGCAGTATTAATAGTAGTTTAGTTAAAACTATTTAATGTATTGATAAATTCTTTACATAATAAACTTACTTTTAGCTGGAATAATAGGAAATAATTTTATAAGATAATTGTTAAATTATCACTGTATAATAGATTCTGGCAGGTAAAATAGAAAACCCGAGGTCGCCTCTAAAAGCGAGAATGTATAGACCCGGGCTAGCGACCGCTCGCGGTTTCACTCGCGTGGTTCCCGTTCCCGTGGGAATATCAGAATAAAAAAATTGTTTTAATCCAGGTTTTAAACTACCTGTATGCCGAATTTCATCCAAATCCATCCATCCGTTGCAGCGTGAAGAAGCAACAAATATACATACACACAAACTTTCGCATTTATAATGTTAGTGTGATGTATATGCAATGCATGTTAGTCTGTAAGTTATCTGTTATATAGGCCTCTATGTAATTTACCATTTATACGTTGTTTGTTGCCTGATATAAATACATGAATGATTATGATTAACAGTGTCTTGAGAGAGAAAAGTTCCAAGCCTCAAAATTACCGTAATGTGCGTTTATGAACCGGATCTTCGTAGGTAGGTAGTAAGCTTTTTGGCAACGACTACAGAATATTATGCCCGTTTTCACCGGCGACCCCAAAGTTATATTAAGTGATGGTTTCACTCCGGCAATTGTCACTTACAAGGATTAGTGTGTGTACGGTTTACTCCGCACATTACGCTTGACCAGCCGTTTGAGTGCATTGCACTTCTTAATAGCCTACTTTACGTAATTATGATTTGTATATATATTATGACTAACACCAATATTTTTATATATTATTAATTATGTTTAAGTCTCTAACTAACTCGACTCGAGTAGTTTACAGTAAACTACTCAATAAACGGAAAATCTTTTACTGTGGGTTTTTCTTCTCGACACTTCGCGACATCTCTGATACTTAATCAAGACTCGTCATCAACGTCATCAAATAAATTTATGGTGAACTGTCGCAGCGTGGTCAACTAAGCGCTGCACCGTACAGTGTGCATAGTGTGCATTATGATGTGTTATGTAGTAGATGTGTAGTGGTATTGGATTGTTGAGGCAACGGCAGGTGGAGCGCACATAAAACTTAAGGTGAGGATGCTTTTTAAGGTTTAGTGTAATGTTGTTTTTAAGCGTGTCTGTACTGCACAAATAAAAAATATAACAAACCTCAGCTTTCTCCACATTATCCTGTAGTAAAGAAAAATAAAAACTGTAATTTCGTTGTACTTTAAGTTCTTCAAAATACTTACAAAATATTTATGAAATGAGGTACCAGAATATTTTATTAAGCACACACAATCATGTGGAAAAGTCAGAATAGTTAAAAAGGTGTAGCGACTTGTAACTCCTGCATTATTAATATCAAATAAAACAGATAACAATATACCGCTCCTTCCGCTTTTTCCTGTAATAAAATAAAAACGTAGATAGGTACTTAGTAAAAATATCAATTAATTTATAATACAAAGATACTATTACAAAAATAAACTAGACGTAAGTTAATATATTTTTTGACATAGCGTAATTAAATTATATAAAAAATAATATACACACATAAAATATATAATAATTATTTTTATTATTAGCTTACTCCATCTGCACCCTGTAATATTAATAGATACATTTTTTTAAATTAAACATATAATTAATAAACTAGTATTTATAAAACAGAGCAAAGGTTACAAAACTTTTCTGCAACCATTATTTTATGAAATGATTTAGCAGAATATTTTATTAAGCACACACAATCATGTCGAAATGTCAGAAAAGTTAAAAAGGTGTAGCGACTCCTAACTAGAGATGAAAGGACTTGAGGTTTTTAAGCTCTTTAAAAGGAACTTGACTCAAGTCATACGGTTAACAACTCAATGAGTCTTTAAACCCTGAACCCCAAGCCTTATTTGAATCCAGGACTGGGACACGAGGTCTATTTTAAGACTTGAGTCATTTTTAAATGACTCGGAATTTGAAACGACTCAGTCTAAACGAAAAGGTTCGAATCCTTTTAAAACGACTCGGTTCGCGGGAGTCTCAAGTCGTGAGGCGCGCTCATTCTCGTATACTATAATTAATATGGATAATATGTATGTATGTCGTATTCACACGCTAATTATTATTACAGGTAAAAGAGGCATATTTATTTTTGGATATTAAATTGTCATTTTTGAAATTGATAAAAATAATTAAAAACTGGTCGGCGTTTTAATTTTTAAATTCCTTTTAAAAAATATTTTGTAATAATTTATAATTACGATAACAATCTTTAAATTGTAATAACAAAAATATTTAATGATGCAAAACTAGAAAAATCAATAAAAATGCAATGACCAAGCACTGAAGTTTATTATTTTATAATCTCATGTTAAACAACTCATCTTATGTTAAACGACTCGAGTTCTTTACTAAAAGGCTTGTGGCTAAGTCGTTATATAACTGTTATTAAAAGACTCGAGTCGTTTTATTTCAGACTTGAACTCTAATGACTGAAATCATCTTACATTAGTAAAAAGCCTCAAGTCGTATTTTTTGAGGCGAGTCCTAAAAGTTGAGGCGAGTTTTGATTGAAAAGGTTTAAAAACCTCGAGTCCTTTCATCACTACTCCTAACTCCTGCATTACTATAATACAAAGATACTATTACAAAAATAAACTAGACGTAAGTTTATATATTGTTGACATAGCGTAATTAAATTATATAAAAAATAATATACACACATAAAATATATATTTTTTATTTTAATTATTAGCTTACTCCATCTGCACCCTGTAATCATAATAAATACATTTTTAAAATTAAACATATGATTAATAAACTAGTATTAATAAAACAGAGCAAAGGTTACAAAACTTTTCTGCAACCATTATTTTATGAAATGATTTAGCAGAATATTTTATTAAGCACACACAATCATGTCGAAATGTCAGAAAAGTTAAAAAGGTGTAGCGACTCCTAACTAGAGACGAAAGGACTTGAGGTTTTTAAGCTCTTTAAAAGGAACTTGACTCAAGTCATACGGTTAACAACTCAATGAGTCTTTAAACCCTGAACCCCAAGCCTTATTTGAATCCAGGACTGGGACACGAGGTCTATTTTAAGACTTGAGTCATTTTTAAATGACTCGGAATTTGAAACGACTCAGTCTAAACGAAAAGGTTCGAATCCTTTTAAAACGACTCGGTTCGCGGGAGTCTCAAGTCGTGAGGCGCGCTCATTCTCGTATACTATAATTAATATGGATAATATGTATGTATGTCGTATTCACACGCTAATTATTATTACAGGTAAAAGAGGCATATTTATTTTTGGATATTAAATTGTCATTTTTGAAATTGATAAAAATAATTAAAAACTGGTCGGCGTTTTAATTTTTAAATTCCTTTTAAAAAATATTTTGTAATAATTTATAATTACGATAACAATCTTTAAATTGTAATAACAAAAATATTTAATGATGCAAAACTAGAAAAATCAATAAAAATGCAATGACCAAGCACTGAAGTTTATTATTTTATAATCTCATGTTAAACAACTCATCTTATGTTAAACGACTCGAGTTCTTTACTAAAAGGCTTGTGGCTAAGTCGTTATATAACTGTTATTAAAAGACTCGAGTCGTTTTATTTCAGACTTGAACTCTAATGACTGAAATCATCTTACATTAGTAAAAAGCCTCAAGTCGTATTTTTTGAGGCGAGTCCTAAAAGTTGAGGCGAGTTTTGATTGAAAAGGTTTAAAAACCTCGAGTCCTTTCATCACTACTCCTAACTCCTGCATTACTATAATACAAAGATACTATTACAAAAATAAACTAGACGTAAGTTTATATATTGTTGACATAGCATAATTAAATTATATAAAAAATAATATACACACATAAAATATATATTTTTTATTTTAATTATTAGCTTACTCCATCTGCACCCTGTAATCATAATAAATACATTTTTGAAATTAAACATATGATTAATAAACTAGTATTAATAAAACAGAGCAAAGGTTACAAAACTTTTCTGCAACCACTATTTATGAAATGATTTAGCAGAATATTTTATTAGGCACTCACAATCATGTCGAAATGTCAGAATAGTTAAAAAGGTGCAGCGACTCCTAACTCCTGCATTATTATAATACAAAGATACTATTACAAAAAATAAACTAGATGCGAGTTAATATATATTTTGACAAAGCGTAATAAAATTTTATAATAAATAATATACAGACATAAAATATATTTTTTTAAATTTTAATTATTAGCTTACTCCATCTGCACCCTGTAATATTAACAAATACATTTTTAAAATTAAATGTATAATTAATAAACTAGTATTTATAAAACAGAGCAAAGGTTACAAAACTTTTACTGCAACCACGAAAACTATTGCTATTTTATTTAATCGGTACATAAACAGACAAGGCTGGTTTCGAGACTGTACCATGAACAATTACAATTACATAGTATTTTTAAAGTTATTAAACACATACACATTTCCTTAAACGCTACAAATCAACAATATTCCCATAACGAGAAAGAATTGAAATCTGTAATATATATGAAAGATATTTATTGCAAAACACTACGCAACGTAACATACAGAAAATGTTATTATCGTCATCATCTCAGCCAAAAGACGTCCACTGCTGGAGAAAGGCCTCCCCAAAGGTTCTCCACAACAACCGGTTTTGTGCTGCTCGTATCCAGCGTCCCGTTATAACGTTATAATTATTTTAATTTGAACTTAAATTTAACTAATTCAAAACTATGTTTTAATTAATTTACCGGCGCCGGACTCTGGAATGTAAACATAACAATAAATAAATTAAAATTTATAAAATAAATGTTATAATATGTCAGTAATAAAGTTAGCTTAGACTATCACACTTTCGTAGGAAATGAATTTTCGAAATATTTGTTATGATTAACTTAAAGTATAATATAAACTTACATCTCCACCCTGCAATATAAATTGAAAAGCATATTTTTTATAAGCAGCATTCTCAAATAGTTATAATTATATTTCATATTATATAAATTAAAAATAATGCAACGTACAAAAAAGTGGATGACTAGAGCTGCTTTTTTATTTAAAGTCTCAGTAACTCAATAATGGATGGCTTTCTCAAATGACAAACAATAATAATAACAAAAAAAATATATTTTGTATAATTTAAAATTGCGATGACAAAAATGTAATACTAATTAATAATGAAGAACTTACCGCTCCATCCTACAATTATAAAAAATGTTATTTAATTTACACACTTACTCACGTTAAAATTATTATAATAATTATTATTAAATAATTAAAAAATACTTACAGCAGCTGGTGTAGCCTAGTTAAATAAAAAAAAAACAAATTATATTAATATTGTCTGTATTATTAAAGTAAGAAACGTTATCATCAGCCTAAGCTATGCTATTATGTATTTAATGAGAAATAAAAAACTATTTTATTTATTTACTTATTATTAATAACATCTTTTATAATACTTTATCACATGAATTAGCTTTAAATCAAAATGTGATTGTTTAAATATTAAATTAAAATTAAATAATGAAAAACTTAACTACTATGATTTCATTTGATTATTATACAAGTTTGTCTATGAACAGATTCAGAAAAAAAAATGTTTTTTTATTACCATACAGCTTCATGGTTATTAGTAAATTATAAAAAAGTAACATAAACAGCATCTTTAGACATATAATGACTTGTCCTGACTGATGACTGATTCATCATCGCCGAGCCGAAACCGCTGAAGCAAATTAGATGAAATTTGGACTGTAGGTTAATTGAGTGACGTAACCAGCCACTAAGAAAGTATTTTACGGAAAACATAACCTAAGGGGGTCAAATAGGGGGAGAAGGTTTGTATAAAAGTTCGTCAGTTATGAAGTAAAATACATGACAATTGGTATTTGGCTTTTTGAAAAGAAATAAAGAATGACATGTGTCAGGAATTTTGTTTATTTTCCTTTAAAGGAGTAAAAAAGGAAACATGGTTTTTTTGAGGAAATCGTTACTGTTAAAGTTATAACTATAAAAATAAATAATTTCATTGATCTATAGATATTTAAAAAAAATAAAGAATGACGTGTTTTGGCATTTTTCGAAAGATTGTATGGAAATCTGTCATTCCTTAAGTTTTGGTATTTGGCCTGGTTAGCAATTATGAAGTGTTTCAGGATTTTTGGAAAATGATCCCTTAAGTTGGGGATGATAATTGTAGAGGAGGTTTCAAAACGGCCCAACATTACACAGAGTGATCTTTATTTCGTTGTTTTGTGTTAGACACTTTTACTAATTCTAGCTCGCACAGATGGGCTTTTTAATTTTAAAAAAAATCATGTTGAAATGACGTGACATGTTTAGTTGTCTAACCCTTATTACTATACCCTCATGATTTTTATCTTTAATAAGTTGGGCTTTTATTACGAATAAACACAAGTCGTGTAGCCCACGTGAGCAAAGCCGCGAACAAAAGCTGGTTTATTAATTATGTTTACAAAAATAAAGCAAGGGAAAAATTATCGTTAAATATACTTACATCACCCTAGTAATAAATATTATTTCGTATTAAATATTGATTTTTCACGTCAAAAAGCATATAATCTGAAAAACAAGATAATAAAACTCACCGCTTCCTATAATAATAAGAAATTACTGTGTATTATTTTTGGATATATTATACCCCAAATATTTTATTTTAAAGTAGTTAGTTTTTTTTTTGTTTTACAACAATCCCATTTATTCAGTACAAATATTATAATTAAGAGAAGTTAAAAAATATATATTATATAGGAATTTACACATAATTATTACAAATAAAAAAGGGACTCCAAATCGCTGCCAAGCGGGAGAGTGCCCAGGACGCTAGCGGCGTTTCCTCTTTGGATGACCAAACTTAGGCGTTGGCCAAAATACGCGCCAGCTCGAGGGTCACCAGTGGTCTCTATAAGTCGAGCGGAAATTTACTCGAAAACTTTACCAACAAATTTCCGCTCGGCGCGTAAGTAGTTAGTTACTTATATATTTTATTTTTAAAGTAGTTTTGCTTTTAGTTTGTTTCGAGTTCATATAATTTGAACTCAATAAATAGTTAAATATATCATAATTATCAGCTCATTTTATGTCCTCACTGCTGGGGCACGAGCCTTCCCTAAAGATGGACCACTTACGCAGGCCCAGTGCGGATTGGTTGTTAACGACTACAAATGCAGTCGGGACCAACGGCTTTACGTGCCTTCTGAAGCACGGAGGAGCGAAAGATGACAAATTTTTTGGTCTCCCATACAATGACCGGCCTTTGCGAAAGTTGCTTAACCTCAGCACTCGCAGTCGCAGACCGGATGTGTTAACAACCTGTGCCATCGAGCTCCTCAAAAATATATTTTTTTAATATTCATATTTTCTTTTAAATATAGTACAGGGGGTAACCAGGAGGAAATATATACTTACACCAGCTGGCTGGAATATTTCAACATTTTTTATTTTAAATTAAATATGTATAAATACTTTTTTTTAATTTAAAGTAGATAATACTTACTGGTGCATCGCCAGCTCCTTCGGCAGGAGCCTAAATAACATAACAGTGAATAAAGATAAATAGTTTAAGAGCATTCGCCAAAATAAGGAAAATATCGTAAGTAAGTTAAAATAGCTCCAAGGAGGAAAAAAATATATTTTAAAACTTACTTCTCCTTCAGCTGGTGGCTGCAAGAAATATTGAAATTATAATTTTTACCGTTATACCAGATGAATTTAACTCAAACATATCTCACCGCCGTTAAATAAATAATAAATAGTCTTTAAAAACTTAGCTAGAACCTTTTACTAAAAATTTTATTACGAACGTAACGTGTAATATTCGGCTTAAAATACTAAATAGTTTTGTAACCTATTTGACTTAATGAATACTTACATCAGCAGGGGGCTGAAAATAAAATCAATATTATGTGCGTTTTTTGTCAAAATAACTAAATAGATCCTCAAGGCTAATAATAACATCAATTTATCTACTTTATGAAATCAGAATTCATTATTATTACCTACCAGATATATGGTAAGGCAAAATATTCATTAAAAAATACTATTTTTCTTTTAAATCAGTATGAATTCTATATTACAAAAACAATACAAGGGAAAATTATCATTAAAAATACACTTTTTTAAATATTTAATACTGTTATAATTATTCTTAACAAAGTATGTATTAATAATATTTTTTTAAAGACTTACCGCGTCCTGTAGCAATTACAAATGTGTAAAGTTATTTACAATTACCAAAGCTCTTTAAAATTAAACAAGTTTTTATGAGTAACAAATATTTTATAAATTCTAAATTCCCATGCTGGTTTGGGACGTGCATGTCGTAAGAGCCGACTAAGGGTTCCAAGATGCTCGCACATCAGGCGATCGTATGTATATATGTATGTATGTATGTATATAAGTATGTATGTATGTATGTATGTATTTATGTATGTATGTATGTATATAAGTATGTATGTATGTATGTATGTATGTATGTATGTATGTATGTATGTATGTATGTATGTATGTATGTATGTATGTATGTATGTATGTATGTATGTATGTATGTATGTATGTATGTATGTATGTATGTATGTATGTATGTATGTATGTATGTATGTATGTATGTATGTATGTATGTATGTATGTACTAGGCTACTTAGTGGTCTATATTATAGACCATTAATAGTGCGTCTATATTATAGACTAGTAAAGTGCGTCTATATTATATACCAGTAAAGTGCGTCTATATTATAGACCAGTACCTATCCAAACTCTCAGTATCCAACAAACACTTAGCATATACAGCATAGACATTATAGACTCTATAATGTCTATGCTGTCTATGCTGAGTCGAGTCCTATTTCCTGCTGTGGCGCACAACGGTTTGTATATTATTATTGTTGCATTCGTATCTTTAGCTATCGGTTCTGTTGGTTTTTATACATAAGTTGTATTTCACTTAGCACATTAAAATGTGTACTAATGTTGTGTGTTTAAAGTAGTAAATAACATGATTTTCTATGTCTATGTCTATAAGACCTAGGTACTCACTTCTGCTGGAGGCTGCAAAGTATTTTAGTATTTTTTTATCTTTAATTTATAAAGCTTTGTTAGCCATATGTAAAGATGCTTGGTCAGGTTGAATGCGAGAAACCGTTGTTCAATCCCCATAGCACCGTTACACTGCTGACGTAAGCCCATGGCTGACACAAGCGTATTTAGCTTTCTGGGCAGGCTATCAAGACTGTTATTATCATAAAGCTAGGAGACTGCAGAGTGGGGTAATTACGGACAGCGGGTAAATGCGGACACCACTGTACGGGCTTACTTACATACTTACAACTTATATTTTTCTTTTAAAAATTATCTTTTGGAGGAGTTACAATTTAACCACTTACAAAACATCTATTAAGTAATTAAATAAAAAAATCAATATTATGTGTGTTTTTTGTCAAAATAACTAAATAGAATCTCAAGGCTAATAATAACATCAATTTATCTACTTTATGAAATCAGAATTCATTATTATTACCTACCAGATATATGGTAAAGCAAAATATTCATTAAAAAATACTATTTTTCTTTTAAATCAGTATGAATTCTTTACAGAAACAATGCAAGGAAAAATTATCATTAAAAATACACTTTTTTAAATATTAATACTGTTATAATTATTCTTAACAAAGTATGTATTAATAATATTTTTTTAAATACTTACCGCGTCCTGTAGCAATTACAAATGTGTAAAGTTATTTACAATTACCAAAGCTCTTTAAAATTAAACAAGTTTTTATGAGAAACAAATATTTTATAGCTTCTAAATTCCCATGCTGGTTTGGGATGTGCATGTCGTAAGAGCCGACTAAGGGTTCCAAGATGCTCGCACATCAGGCGATCGTATGTATGTATGTATGTATGTATGTATGTATGTATGTATGTATGTATGTATGTATGTATGTATGTATGTATGTATGTATGTATGTATGTATGTATATATGTATGTATGTATGTACTAGGCTACTTAGTGGTCTATATTATAGACCATTAATAGTGCGTCTATATTATAGACTAGTAAAGTGCGTCTATATTATATACCAGTAAAGTGCGTCTATATTATAGACCAGTACCTATCCAAACTCTCAGTATCCAACAAACACTTAGCATATACAGCATAGACATTATAGAATCTATAATGCCTATGCTGTCTATGCTGAGTCGAGTCCTATTTCCTGCTGTGGCGCACAACGGTTTGTATATTATTATTGTTGCATTCGTATCTTTAGCTATCGGTTCTGTTGGTTTTTATACATAAGTTGTATTTCACTTAGCACATTAAAATGTGTACTAATGTTGTGTGTTTAAAGTAGTAAATAACATGATTTTCTATGTCTATGTCTATAAGTACTAGGTACTCACTTCTGCTGGAGGCTGCAAAGTATTTTAGTATTTTTTTATCTTTAATTTATAAAGCTTTGTTAGCCATATGTAAAGATGCTTGGTCAGGTTGAATGCGAGAAACCGTTGTTCAATCCCCATAGCACCGTTACACTGCTGACGTAAGCCCATGGCTGACACAAGCGTATTTAGCTTTCTGGGTAGGCTATGTTACTGCTACGGCTACTGTTATTATCATAAAGGTAGGAGACTGCAGAGTGGGGTAATTACGGACAGCGGGTAAATGCGGACACCACTGTACGGGCTTACTTACATACTTACAACTTATATTTTTCTTTTAAAAATCATCTTATGGAGAAGTCACAATTTAACCACTTACAAAACATCTATTAAGTAATTAAATAAAAAAACTGCATTTAAAAATACATTCTAAGTATGTACCTTTTGTTAATCAAAACCATCACCAGTTAACCAGTTCCGTTGCGATGTCCCAGTGGAACTGATTGAAATTTCGACGAGTTTTTGTTTATAAACACTCAAGAAGTTTTGATTAACAAAAGGTACTTAATAATGTATTTCTCAATACATTTTTTTTTATTTCACTACTTAATAGTTGTTTTGTAAGTGTTTAAGTTGTGACTTCACCAAAAGATGTTTTTTAAAAGAAAAATTAAGTTTTAGATATGGTCGATTTCTAAAAATTACCACTAATTAAACCACTTAAAATAAGAAAACTAAGGCATTTCTCAAAATTGTAAGCAAGTAAGATTATTGTAGAGGAAATCCTCTTAAATAAGAATAAATGTTATCTGAATACATTTCATGTTTTTGCCATATTTTTTACGTGACGTGCGCATGAATAACATCTTCAACGCACAGAACGTAAACACGGGTATGTTTAAAGCCTAACAAAGTAATTAAAAGTAACATCATAGTAAATAAACTAATATGTTTAGGAAACTCGAAACCCCACATTGTAAAGTGATGTGAAATAAATTTCCCTTGCTGAGTTTGTTGCCGGTTCTTCTCAGTGCAAGGTCTCCCGCCCTGAGTAGACTTACGAACCGATGGCATAGTGACATTCTTAGAGCTATTTGTAGCCTAAACAAATGACTTTGCTATGCCTGATGTTAATTAAGCAGCAGTACAGTCCAGAGAAGATAAAGTCTAATACCAAGACCAAGAGAGAAGTCCAATTTTGAGAAGAAGGCCAAGAGGAGGATCCAGCTGGGCTGGGCAGCGTTTGGGAAAATACGTCGAGTCTTCTCGTTATCCATACCGGAATGCTTGAAAACGAAAGTTTTCAATCAGTGCGTCCTAACCGTCATGACCTACGGAGCTGAGACGTGGACACTTACGGTAGGGCTGGTCCACCAGTTTAAAGTCGCTCAGCGAGCTATGGAAAGAGCTATGCTCGGAGTTTCTCTGAAGGATAGGATTCATAACGAATACATCCGACGGAGAACCAAAGTCATCGACATAGCTCTAAGAATCAGCAAGTTGAAGTGGCAGTGGGCCGGCCATATCTGGCGAAGAACCAACAACCGCTGGGGGTAAACGTGTTCTTGAGTGGAGACCACGACTTTTAAACGTAGTGTAGGATGCCCTCCGGCCAGGTGGGATGATGGCCTGCGAAAGACTGCAGGCAGATGCTGGATGCGTCAAGCTGAGGACAGGGCGCTATGACGCTCATTAGGGGAGGCCATGCCATGTCCAGCAGTGGACTAAGATAGGCCGATGATGATGATGAGAGTCCAGATGCTCCAAAGCTAGTGCAGCAGGGTGGTGCCTCATTAGCCGTCCTCAAGTTGGCGACCCGCAAGTTGCTTTACACCTCGTTTAAAGGACCCCACGTTGTAGGAAGGAAGAAATACGTGCGCCAGGAGGGAATTCAAATTTTTGGGAGGTAGTGAGACAAAGAATTTAGACTTTATTTACTAGAACATAGTAAATAGGGTGAGAGATAAAATATGGAAATGGAGTAACTTGAAATGTACTTAATACTTAGCTTACGTGCTTACCTAGGTACTACTTATTTGAATGGGAACAATAATAATGTAAAATAAAAGTACTAGAAATCTACTTACGTCGTCGTCCTTAAAAATATAAAAATAATTTAATAAGTAGTTAATAAATAATAAGAAACATTTAATTGCATTTTACAATATAAATCGTGATCATAAACTAGAAAATATTACTAGAATAGAATAGTTTTATTTTGGAGATTATATTTATAAGTCAATAAAAGTCTTGTTTAACAGTTCTATTTCTAGTTCTATTTGTTAAAAATACTTTAATAATATCACTACAAAACGGAAACGTGAGTATATTTATATAGCCTTACTACTCTAAATAAATTGATTTTATTTTCTTCTCGTAAAATAAAAAGAAATCTTGCATACTTGAGGCTGTAAAATAAAATCAGAATTATTATTTAAATATTTATTAGTATCTTAATTTATAATATTAACAAAACACGTTATCTGTTTTCAAGTTAAACTGATGTTAAGTGATGTTAGGGCCGAATATGGAAGCGCACTTCACCCAGAACTCTCAACTACTGAGGCACTGACTATCTTATCTCTAGCTGCCGGAACACAAGTCACAACAATGCATTTTACGCACAATGCTGTATAGGCTTAGCCAAAGTAACATTAAGAAAACGATAGCGAAGTTCGAAAAGAATAAAATGCATGGGATTGACATAAGCCGCGCTAAATCACGTGGTCAATCTTATGTATATCCCATACATTTTATTCTTTTCGAACTTCGCTATAATTTTCTTAATGTTACTTTGCTTTGCCACTGCTACTAACATTGTAACAGGCGGCTAAAAAAGCCCTCCCTTGCTCTTTGTTTCTCTCTATCTTCCTTAACCGTTATCCACCCAATGTTAAGTGTAGTATATAGGGTCTAACAATATCAATAAGCGAACGTTTAAGTGGAGCATTTATACATCACACTGAGCATACTCACCAAATTTGGTACAAAACTACAGGCTCGTTATCGAGATAATCAACAAAACATTATCATTATTCACCAAAAAATACACCCTTTCAAAACCCATACAGCTGTACTACACGCACACAAAGACAGCCGTGTGTGTATGAATGTCATACAATGGTTTTTCAATTGTGTGCGTGTATCTGTACACTATCTTTTTATTGACGCTTGCGTGCGTGTTAGTAAAGATACAGCATGTTTCATGATGTGCATTATTTTAATTGATATAGTTTGTGTAAAATGGAGGGTGCCCAAATGAAAGCTAGGTAGCAATTTTAGATGTTTACTTGTCGGAAGCCAGTGAGAAGTGTCCTCTCTTCATACAATGATTTGGTGTTTATGCTAATTCACAAAGACACTATATTAAGACGTCAGCGCCATCTGTGATTTCGTAAACAAGCCATCTAGGTTGATGTTATTACAACCGTCCAGATGGCGCTGGGTGTAACAGTTTGTTAGAAAACACAACTTTGAAAAATCACTATAAAACTAGAGCCCAATTTTTGTCATGGTATTCAGAATGATGTATAGATACCGCCCTTAAACGTTCGCTTATTGATTTTGTTAGACCCTGTATAAAATATCCCTACCCCCAACCAAACCGAGTACAAACATGTACTATGTACCGCAGGAAAAGAACCCTGGGCCTTGGGTCTTAACCACTAGACCAAAGAGGCTAACATAATTTTATTAATCAAGACTTGAGGAACCTTGAGTTTCTCGCCCATTTAGATGTATCCAAAGGTCATATGAAGCCAACAATAAAATTTACTATGGAAAGTAAAACAAATATCGTTTTCTAAAGTTTATACGAACACATTGAAATGAAACAACTTTTACGGATCTACTCGCGTTTATTTTGTAGGATAACTTTTTCTATATATCGGGTGTGGGTGGTCGTGGTACGGTTGTTGTTCATGATTTCCATAACACAGGTGCTTAAGAGGAAATACTAGTCAACTGAATTGAACAATATGTATGAAAAGTAGACAAAATCAACGTTATGTACTTAGTCCCCTGATTTCTCCTCCATAAATAGACCGATTTAATTACAAATTATTAAAAATTAAAGAAAGAGTTTGGCTGTGTCCCTATGTCTTGTTTTTTTATATATAATCTCGTCAAATTTGGGAAACAGCTGAAAAACTGGTAAATTTTTAAGGTTTTTAAATGTTCATATCTTTTTTAATTATTAATTTATGAAAAAAAAGTAACCATGGGGACACAGCCAAAGCCTTTCTTTAATTTTTAATGAAAAAAGTATTTAAATCGGTCCAGTTTTGGAGGAGGAATCAGGGGACTACGAAACGTTGATTTTGTCTACTTTTCATACATATTTTTCAATTCAGTCGATCATAATATTTCCTTTTAAGCACTTGTGTTATGGAAATCCGGAACAACGACCGTACCACAACCACCCACACCCGAGATATAGAAAAAGTAATCCTACAAAATAAACGCGAGTAGATCCGTAAAAGTTGTTTCGTAAAGGGCAGTAGAGCCTTTGGAGTCAGAGCAATGTATGCGATGTTGATAACATTATTATACATTTTAACAAATCAAATCTTACCCAAGCCCTGGCTTTAGTAGTGGGTGTTGTCCACGTCAGAAATATAATATAAATCCATATTAACTTGATTAAGGTTTTATTGAAACTGAAAAGAAAACATATTGATTGCTATTATCTAGTCTTCAAAAATGTAGAAAGAACTTGTGTAATGTGAAATATGGTGGATTTGAACGTGCAAGAGTGTTGGCAAGAGGTCTTATTAAAGTAAACTCAAGGCGTTGGGGGGTATATCATTTCTCACTTCTTATTAAAATTTCTATTATCGTTCATCATCATCATACAGGAAGGGAATATTGTTTATTTATAGATAAAGAACGATAGTTAATAGAATTTTTAATGAGAAGTAAGAAATGATAGGCATACCCCATGCACGTTCAAATCCACCATTATTTCACATTGCACAAGTTCTTTTCTACATACTTGTAAGAAAAATTACTTTGACACTGGCTAAATGTGCTAATCGCACGAAGCCATCAACTAAAATAAAAATAAAATAAACCTATAGCTATAATCTTGCTTTAAAATACTCGTCGACTTCTTGGCGGGAAAGTGAAGTGTCATGTCTGCGGTTTTGTCTTATTTTCCGTGTTATGTCGAATATTAATGTGAAATAATGGTGGATTATTAACCGTTAAGTGTTCGTGAGTGTGCATGAGTGTTGGCAAATGAAACTAAACAGTACAACGTCACTTTTCAGATTCTCTCAAGAAGTATGCCCGAGGACTTAGTAAAGCCCCACATCTTTACTGAGATACTCGAGGGGTTGGGGGGTATATCATTTCTCACTTCTCATTTCTATTATCATTCATCATCATCATGCAGGAAGGAAATATTGTTTATTTATGTATTACTTGTAAGAAAAATTACTTTGACACTGGCTAAATGTGCTAATCGCACGAAGCAAACAACTAAAAAAAAAAAAAAATACTGGCCGATAAGTGTGAGTTTTGTTTACTATCCGTAATCTAATGATTACGTTTACAACAACGAAAATTAGTATGGCTTTTTAGCAGCGCCTCCTGTTGCGGTAGCCAAAGTAACATTTAGAAAACGATAGCGAAGTTCGAAAAGAACAAAATGTTTGGGATTGACATAAGATTGACCACGTGATTTAGCGCGGCATGACAATCCCATACATTTTATTCTTTTCGAACTTCGCTATCGTTTCTTAATGTTACTTCGGCTAAGCCTACTGGCGTCATACGAGAAGAGTAAAAATGTTGCCATACAAATTATGGTTTTCGTTAGTGATCGAATGCCAAAAATAACTCGCACCAGCCCGTCTGATTCAGCGTCGCAAACGTCATTGTGACTAAACAATTATAAAATTCTAAATTCAAAATCCAAAATCATTTATTCAGTTAAGGCAGAGTGAACGAGAGTGCGGCAACTTCACACAAGCGCTCCGAAACGCACACACACAAACTCGTAGTTCACCTACATTAGCACACGGAAAAAAGCATGGGAAAGGAGAACCCGATGACGCGGCTGTCATCACAAACACGGATCGGGCAGCGTATGTTGCTGTAGTAACGGAGAATAACAAGTATGTCACTGAGCGCTGCCAATCTTATTTAAACCTTGTTTCTTTATTGGAAATAGAAAAATTTATTACATATTCAAAACTAGCCAAAACTATTTTTGATAATATGTCCGACTTTAAATATGTACCTCCATGTAAATGCTATCCAATAATATATTTAAAAAAATTATACATTCGCATGCGGATATATTACGTTATTAAATTTAATAATGCAGCTTTCAAAACTGGCCGAGCGAGGCGTAAATATTTTGCTGTGTCCAATTTGTAAATTAATATTTGATTACGATTGTACTTTATAATGATATAAGTATTTTATAGTGTACACCTAAATTGTGTGTTTCATTTATAATATATAATATAAGACACCCAAATTCACACAATAATAAATTAACTATGTGTGGCTCACTCAACCCTAGCCGGTAGCTACAGCTCGTACGTCAATTCAAGATCACGGCACTGTTGCCGCACTCTCGTTCACTCTGGTTAAGGCTACAAATAGCTCTTATGAACGTCATTATGCCATCGGTTCGTAAGTCTATCTACTCTGGGCGGGAGATCTTGTACTGAGAAGAACCGGCAAGAAACTCGGCAAGTGTCCAGCTCTTTTCTCCCTTACAGCGTCATAAATATTGGAAAATCCTATCATAAAAAGACACTTTCCATCACAAATAAAAACACAAAATGTAAAGCACAATCACAACATTTAACATAAAACACAAAAAAAAAAGAAATAACTAAATAAAATATTTAAGTCTGCAAAAACATAATTCAATAATAAAATTAAAATAAGTACTTATAGTGAAAAAATTAAATGCCTACCCGACCTAACCAGGATCAAACTTGGGTCTTCCGCAATCCGGGCGGCTGCACTGTCATTGTCAGTCCCAAGTCGCGTACCGTATTTCAAGCGCTCATCGGGAATGATCGAAGATTGATTCTCTCTCTCTCTTGTTAAGTGGCGTGCACAAGGAGAGGCAGTGGACTAGTATAGGCTAATGATGATGGGTGAACTTTATTCCTTCGCGTATTTTGCTACTTTGCCCTGATCTTATTTATACTTCTATACTAATATTATAAAGAGGAAAGCTTTGTATTTTTGTATGTATGTTTGTAACGAATAAACTTCTTCTCTTCTTTGACGACCTCCTTGGTCGAGTGGCTTGCACACCGGTTTTTATGGTGTCGCCATCTCTAAGGTCTCGGGTTCGATCCCCGGTCGGATCAATTTGGAAATACTCGTTTTTCTAAATTGTTTCGGGTCTGGGTGTTTCCTATGTATATGTATTTAAGTATACTAAGTATGTTTATCCGTTGTCTAGTTAACCATTTCTCGAGTTTCTTAAGGAAGCTTTTCTTGGGGCTAGATAATTGGTGTAAGTGTGGGCAGCGCCGGCTTTAGGGGGGGGGCGACCCGGGCGGCCGCCCAGGGCGCCGGGCTCCAGAGGGCGCCGCGTGCGCTAGCGCGTGGCTCTAACTTTACCACTTAATTTGATATCTATCGATCTAAAGAAAAGCTAAGTTCATAAATAAACATTGTTCTGTATTGCAAGAAAAGTTAACGGTCAACTTTAAATCTGATATTAATGGAGATTTGTTGTGCGATTAAATTTTAGGTCTGCAACACTCAGATCACACCCAAAGACAGTCAGATCACACCTATCGAAACATTAAACATTATCAAAGAGCACAATCTTCAATAGTTATATCCCAACACCTGGATATCGTAAAGGCAAAAATTCAAAGTTTTCGGAAGAAACCTTTAGGCTCATGAAAAAACGACGTGAAGACCACTTCGTCCGAACAACAGGCTATCAACCAGAAGATTGGCAAACTGGTACGCTACGACCTACGACGCTCCAATACACGCTTGATTGAACGAGCGATTGAGCAAAATCGGGGGTCGAAAGTGTTTGTCCGATCTCTTGGGAGAAGCCACTTGACGAAGTTGACTACAACCAGTGGGGTAATCGTTGCTTCGAAACCAAAGGTTCTTTCGAAAATTTAAAACTTTTACAGCCAGCTGTGCATGCATCTCAACCTGATCCCGGAAATGAGGACACCACAGAGCCACATTGACCTGCCACTTTATCGAAGACTTGCCTGAAGTCAGCCTGAGCGAAATTGAGATGGCTCTTAAAAAGCTTAAAAACGGAAAAGCCCCTGGCGATGATGGTATTACATCTGAGCTCCTTAAAGCAGGCTGTAAACCTGTGTTAAAGGAGCTCCAAAACATTTTTAACACCGTTCTCTTCGATGGGAGAACTCCGGAGGCGTGGAGTAGGAGACAAGACCCTATTGAAAAACTACCGACCCATTTCGCTCCTAAGCCATGTCTACAAGCTGTTTTCAAGAGTCATCACAAACCGTCTGGCGCGAAGACTCGACGAATTTCATCCCCCGGAGCAGACCCGGTTTCGAGGAGGATATGGCACCATAGACCACATCTTCACAGTGAGGAAGATTATACAGAAGACCGAGGAGTGTAATCAGGCCCTGTGCTTAGCATTTGTAGACTATGAGAAGGCATTTGACTCTATCGAAACCTGGGCTGTTCTAGAATCTCTGCAACGATGCCAAGTCGACTGGCGATATATCCAAGTGTTGAGGTCTCTTTACAATGCCGCCTCCATGGCCGTCAAAGTACAGAACCAGCAGACTAAGCATATCCCCTTGCATCGTGGTGTGAGACAAGAGGATGTTATATCCTCTAAATTGTTCACAAATGCTTTGGAAGATATGTTTAAGACGCTGGACTGGAAAGGACGTAGGATTGACATCAACGGTCTCTCATCTGCATCATCTCATCTCTCAATGCATCTCAATTTGCGGACGACATCGTCATCGTGGCCGAAACGTTGCAGGATTTACAATACATGCTGAACGGCCTAGTTGATTCTTCTCTATGCATCGGTCTCCGGATGAACTTGGACAAAACCAAGATTATGTTTAACGAACATGCCATTCCGGGACCGATTGCAGTTCAAGGCAGTACTCTCAAAGTTGTTAAGGAGTATGTCTAACTCGGGCAAACTCTGCAGTTGGGTAGAAAGAAACAACTTCGAGAAAGAAGCCAACAGAAAGATACAGCTAGGCTGGGCAGCATATGGGAAATTACGTCGGGTCTTTACGTCGCCTATTCCGCAGAGTCTAAAGACGAAAGTCTTCAATCAGTGCATCCTACCCGTCATGACATACGGAGCCGAAACGTGGACACTCACGGTAGGCCTGGTCCACAAATTTAAAGTCGCTCAGCGAGCTATGGAAAGGGCTATGCTTGGATTTTCTCTGAGGGACCGGATCCGGAACGAAGTGATCCGACAGAGAACCAAAGTCGTCGACGTAGCCCACAGGATTAGCAAGCTGAAGTGGCAGTGGGCCGGCCATATTAGCCGCAGAACCGATAACCGATGGGGTAAACGAGTTCTTGAGTGGAGACCGCGTATCGGCAAACGTAGTGTAGGACGCCCTCAGACTAGGTGGAACGACGGTCTTTGCAAGGTGGCTGGCAAGAGCCGGATGAGAGTAGCCTCGGATCGTGCTCAGTGGCGTGCACTTGGAGAGGCCTATGGCTAGCAGTGGACGCGTGTAGGCTGATGATGATGATGACCTGGATATCGCTACGTATTCTATTAACAATATACCCGTGACTGTTGCAAGTGGCGAACGCAGCTTTTCCAAACTAAAATTGATAAAAACGTACTTGCGGTCTACAAATCTACAATGTCTCAAACAAGACTAAATAATTTCGACTCGCTGTCCATTGAAAATCAAATTTCGGAAAACTTAGATTTTGCCAGTCTTATCAAAGAGTTTGCTGACAGAAAAGCTATAAAATAAGGTTTTAGATAAGTAAGTATTTGTTTAATTTTTTGTTTTTCATTAAATGTTTCGTGAATGAACTATACAACACAACATAATGACAATATATGTATATTGTTTTTAGAGAATGAATCAGTAAAATAACATAAATTACATGTTTCTTGTTCATTGTTTCGTATTCAGATTAATAAAAAATATGATTTTACATTTTTTTTATTTTTTAAGTGCTAATTACTGCACTGACCATTATGCTACCGGGAAGCCGTCCGGATTGCGGAAGACCCAGGTTCGATTCCTGCCTGGGTCGGGTGGGCGTTTAATTTTTTCACTGTATTTTGAAAATATTTAAAAAATATGATACTTCTCAAATTCAAAATGAGTTTTTTTTTATATTTTAATATAAAAGGGCGCCAAATTAATGACTCGCCCGGGGCGCCTAAATGGTTAAGGCCGGCCCTGAGTGTGGGAAACATTTATTTATTTATTTATTTAAACTCAAAAACGACTGGATCGATTTAAAAAAACTTTTAACATTAGAATGCTACATTAACGCTGAGTAACATAGACTACATTAAAATTAATGTCCACCCGTGCGAACCAGGGACGGGACGCTAGTGCGAGATAATTATATCAAATTGTGACGGTAATATTTAATAAAATGACTTACCCGTGTTTTTGAAAATGATTTATAATATAAAGCATTTTTTAGTTTTATACAGCTACTTTTTTCTCATAAACCGCTAAATCTATGTAGGCAACTACACTTTTATTTTTTAACACATAAAACCGATTGAAACTATAAAACGTTATGTTGGTATGTCGAAAGATTATTTTTAAAACGAATTACCTACAAAAATATAAGTTAAATGTGAAAACGAATTGTTCAAACACAGTCAGACTTTCACAGACGCATAAGTAGGATACGAGGGACGATTGTAAACCTTAAGTAGGTATCTTTTAACAAGGCTTACCTGATGTCGGCGACTGACCTGACTGTAGCCTGGTACAGTCAACAGCAAAAGTAGATGATGTTTACTAGATTTAAAAATTAAGTTCCTTTCGATAGTGTAAGTCGGTATTTTCTGTATAACTACAGTCAAAGTCTGCACTAGTAGACACTCGAAGGTTTTTCGATGTGCGCTTAAAAAGTTTTGATTTTCATACTGATTTCATATTTTGAAACAACCAATCATCAGTTACCTTTGCTGTTGACTGTACCAGGCTATCATAACCCACAAGGAGGTATACCTGGCGTAAGTGATGCTCATACTTTGGGCACAGAGTAGATAAAATGTAAGTATTCACTACAGAGTCCAAGCTGCCTATATAAGCAGCCCGCTGTTGGTACACTCACACATAGCGCGGCTGATGTCCGCGTGACCTCTCACCGACGGACGGGTTCACTGACGCGCCGCCGGAGTAAAAACTGATACTATTTTTTTTTTAAGGAAAATTATTTCAATATTATTAGTAAACGCTTTTCAGTATTTAAAAATAATTCAATCACACATGACTGTGTTTTTTTATTACTGTGAAATTACCCTTAATAATTCTACTTTGTTATTTTTTTGTTACAGTTTTCATTTTTGTCACACTATTCATTTTTGTGATAGTACAAAAATTATGAATATTATGACCCATGTGTCAAATTACACTAAACCTTATTTTATACCTTTTGAAATACACGTTTTATTAAGTACTTGTTTACCTTATTTTATTTTTCCTCCATAATTTTTTTAACGTGCAACAGGTGTCAGCCCTGTCAGAATAATAATAATTTGGCGCGTTGTTAGAAAGCTTGGTCTAGGATATTTACTCATGTGTTTTGTGTGAAGCTATATGAGGTAATTAAAGTCTGGCTGGGCCCGTATGGTTTACAGCCCGTTCTCCCGTGGTATTTTCATCCATAGTGGAGGCTCGTGACTCGTGATCCAGTGGGGACAGCATCAGTCACCCTCACCCTGGCAGCCCCCAGAGTGCCTCTTCACGCCTCGTTTGAAGGACCCCATGTAAGGAAGGAGGTAAAACGTATGCTGGTGTTATTCCTTATAAGTGCGACAAAGAAACACATCACCAAAGGATATCACCCAAATTGGGCTATTTTCAAAAGTACCGGCCAACAAAAAAAACTTAATATGTTATTAAACCATAACATAATGAACATTTTTTATTATGACACCAAAGTTGTAAGTCCAGTCTTTGAATTATTATTCAACCGCTAATTAATTAATATTCTGTCAGTGTCAGTTGTCAATTGTAGCGATGACTTGATTTCAATGATGGAGGCCTTTGCCCAGCAGTGGGACAATTATAGGCTGTTTACTTTACTTTACTTACAGTGTCAGTTCCGTAAAAATTATGTACCATTTTTTTTTCCAGCAGCGCGTGTGACAGGCGTTCGAAAGAGACAAAACAAACATCTGAATAACGCATTTAAATATTTATAAAAACTATGTAAAAACATTATCTTTGAACCTCATTTAACAATACAAAAAATTATCCAACAGGTTGGGTCCCATAGTAACAAATGAATAGAATAATATAAGTTACAAAGATATAATAATATTTTTGATTGGCACTTTCAGAATTAGCCCAAAAATGTATGGATGGTGATGACGGTGGTGACGAATGATGTCTTTTCTTTGTGCGCGATGGAATATTTGAGATAGTTAAGCGATGATTCCGGAGAACAGCACGTGTAGGTACTCCTAATGGAGCAAGGGAGAAGGTGGGATGAGGTCAAAGTGCTCTTCAGAGCACTCGCCATCGGTAAAAGACGCTGAGTGAATTTTCAACGAGTCTTCTGGAGTCTCAGTAGCTCAGCGGTCAGAGCATTTTGGAAAGTAATCCAAGGGTCGTGGGTTCGATTCCTAATGGAGCTTTCTGGGACTAGTTGATTTTTTCTAGTAAAAACAACTTTAAAAAATCCATAAATGCAGAATTTATTGTTTTTAAAAATAAAGAAGTTTCCTTGACACAGAATGTGCTATTTCCAATATTTAAGGTAGTTGCCATCCACGTGACAATCAATCTTTCCACCCTGTATAAAGGGTCTAACAATATCAATAAGCGAACGTTTAAGGGGAGGATCTATACATCACACTGAGCATACACACCAAATTTGGTCTAAAACTACAGGCTCGTTACCGAGATACCTAATCAACAAAACATTATCATAATTCACCAAAAAATACACCCTTTCCAAACCCGTACAGCTATACTACACGCACACAAAGATAGCCGTGTGTGTATGAATGTCATACAATGGTTTTCAATTGTGTGCACGCGTATCTGTATACTATCTTTTTATTGACGCTTGCGTGCGTGTTAGTAAAGATACAGCATGTTTCATGATGTGCATTATTTTAATTGATTTAGTTTGTTAGAAAACATAACTTTGAAAATCACTATAAAACTGAAGCCCATTTTTGTCATTGTATTCAGAATGATGTATAGATACCGCCCTTAGACGTTCGCTTATTGATTTTGTTAGACCCTGTATAGCATTGTAAATACATTAAATTAAAAAAATTAAAACGAAAATTAAATGCTTAAAAAAGTCAGTTTATATGATATACATTTGATTTCGTTCTCTCTTTATATACACAGTTATATTGTCGGGTCTTCATTTCGCTTCTTCAGTTTTCTCTTGGTATGTAATAACTCCTTTTTCAATTAGGTCTGGAATCTCTACTGCTAACCAGGGACCGAGCTGTAAAGATAAGATATGATAAAATAAGATAGATAGATAAGTTTATTTGCCAGACTACAGTAAATTCAGATGTTAATAAAGAAAAAAAATCTATATATTAATACGTAAGCAAAAAAAGTGTGCCCCTTTTTACGAAAATTGCGCAGACGAAGGAGTATAAAATTTCGCATACTTATAGTCTATATAGAGAAGGACTGCAGAATGCTAATGTTTTTTTAAATTATGCATAAAAGATACATTAAATTAAATCAATCATACATTTTTCAAAAAATTCAAAAATGGAAGAGGAGCGGCCGAAATCTGTCAATGCCAATCCAAACTCACATTCTATCTTTTTTAATTTTTTATTGCTTAGGATATAATTCGTGCAGCCTTACTAAAATATTGTTTAGTAAAAATAGAAATAGAAATAGAAAAAATCTTTATTTGGTATAACTACATGCACATTCAAAACACAACAGCTAAACAAAAAAACAAACAGCTTTTTATAAAAATTACGGTCGAATTTCGACCACTGGGCGACCACTAGTATTAAAAAAAATAAGTATAAATGAAATGAAAACAATATCAATTAGAACACATTTATCGTATCGTAATCGCACTATGCCACCAGCAGCAATTCAACACTTTTGAGCCGAGTGTTTGATACAGTTTTCGTCGCCAAAATTAACATAAGATTTTCATTGTTTTTTTTTATTATTAAATTTTAAATACTAAAATCAGTTAGTGGCCCCTATTTTTAATGTTTAAAGGGAAAAAAGTATATCACTGGTGCCATACAAAAGTCTTTGTGTTTGTCTATTTATTTATTTTATTTATTTGTTTATTGGGAAACAAACAGCATTTTATAGTACAGAGGTAATAACTTAATCTATATTTCACATTTGCCAAAGCAGTTTCCACTTATAATTAAGATAACTACGTTAAATACTTACTTACTTTATTTTATTTAACAGTCGTTTAGCAGTCGTTAACAACCACCAATCCGCACTAGGCCCGCGTGGTGGTTAATGGCCCGTTCTCCCTATCCATCCATAGGGAAGGCTCGTGCCCCAGCAGTGGGGACATAAAAAGAGCTGATGATGATGATGATGACGATGATGAGTGGCACCAAATGTTTGGCAGGAACCAATGCTCGACATAATAGAAGTCAGCAACTGATTTAAGTTTTTAATGTCAGCTATTTAGCAAACAAAACTTTTTAAAAAACAAACTTTTCAAAAATTCACACCATTTTTCCAACTCACCCCAAGAGCCATAGCATGCGCTATCCCAAACCTGGGCACGTTTCGAGCCCAGAGTGGCTTGAAATGGTCGGTAAGACAAATCTTCCCACCACGGTACATCTTGGCTGTCTTCCCATCTAACCCTGGCAACGCCAACTCCGGAGCAGTGGTTGGGTACGTAATTGGTATCTATGGAAAAACATTTAAAAAAAATTATCCAACAATCAGCGATATATAAGTTATACTAGATAACGCGTTCCGAACACTCATTGTGTTCGACTCAGCTGTACTGCAGTCCGTACACCTTACTTTAGTGTGACTTTGACATTCATGGTGCGTGGATGCGAACGGAGCGGCGCTAATAAATCGAAAATCGATAAATCAAAGTGAAATAAGAAGAGAAAATAATAATTTTAGTCAAGTAAGTAAAACTACCTAGTATTCAAGTGAATAAATAGGTAACAATATCGTAATTCCACAATAGAAATAGTATTTATTCATTTAAATGCGACGCCCCATGACCTTAATGCTCTAAGCCCATGACGCCTTTTACAATTATAGACTAGTTTTGTTGCAATAGCGATAGTTTCACTATCGATAGTTGACCTTGAAAAATAGTCAATGGCGCGAATAGTCCTATCGAAAATATCGAAATGCTGAGATACTATCGATAGTGAAAATTAGGTAATACTATGAACTTGATCGATACTATCGATTCTATCGATACTATTGAGACACGATACTATCGATAGTATCGCGTTAAAATAGTCGATACTATCGATACTATCTATAAACTATCGACGCATTTTGATAGTATCGATAGTTTTGCTTTAGTAACTATCGACGAATTTTCGATACTATCAAGTGGGAATAATACGACACCTGGTCGGTAACACGGACACAAAATCTACAGTATGTTTAATGTTCATGGAAGAGCTTGCGAACAAACAACGCTATGAATGAAACTCAAGTGTTATTTACCGAAGACGACGATAGATCATCATTAGATATGAGTTCAAATTCGGCATATACAACCTTTTATGAGCAAGCAATAGTATCGAAAAACGTTGGACTATCGATAGGGAACAACTATCGATTGGTTTTTTGCTGATACTATCGATACTATCGATAGGTTTTTTGCTGATACTATTGATAGTATCGATACTATTGATCTTTAGCAATAGTATTACTTATTTTTATCAATCGATACTATCGATAGGTATGACTGATTTTCGAGGTCACGATAGTATCACGATACTATCGATAGTATCATATCGATAGGATAGTAGATATCGAGTGTTGTTGCGATAGCGATAGTCTATCGATAGACTATCGCTATCGCAACAACACTATTATAGACACTTGTTTTTTTAACGTTGAACGAAACGCGTAAGCGTTTTGAAATTCACGGCGCTTACAACGTTTTGGTCGCAAGAAACCAGTACTCTATTAGCGATCTAGCGCTGCTGTATGTTTTTAGTTTAGGTAAAACACAAAACAAAATGTTTTAGCGCTGCAGCAAACTTTAGTTCAAATCCCTAGTATTTGAACAAATAGTTTACAAGAACGTTCTTGTCTATTCAAATATAAGTCAATGGCAGCAATATACCGGGGGTGTGGAGATTCTTGGGGGACGCCTTTGTCCAGCAGTGGAAAATTTTTGACTGATTTGAAGATGAAACTTAACTTGACCGCCACAGTCAACTATTATCGACAAGCGATTGCGTGGCCTGCACACCAACAACGGCAATGATCGACAATATCTACAGTTTACAAAAACACAAAATAAAGATTTTTTGGTATTTTTTTGAATTCTTATTCCTGTTGCAAGTTCTTACTCTGAATTGAATAATAAAAAATAAAAAAAATAAGAAAATATTTATTGGGTAACTTAAAGGCAGGTAAAAATACTGCTATTTGTACCTAATACTAATAAAAACCAAGTATAGTAAGTGCGTGCGTGCGTGCGTGCGTGCGTGCGTGCGTGCGTGTGTGCATGCGTGCGTGTGTGTATTATTTTGACAAAATAATTTATTCAGTTTAAGCTAAATGTAGCTCTTATGAATGACACTGGTTCGTAAGTCTACTCGGGGCGGAAGACCTTACACTTAAAAGAACCGGTATGAAACTCAGCAAGAGTTTCTTTTCTCCCTTACAGCATTAATGTATTGAAAAATGCGCAAGCATAGCACTGGATTGCACAAGAAGAAAAAAAAGACAAAGAGGAATACTTTTTTATTAATAAAGTCTACAAAAAGAAAGCAATTTCAACATTGATCTTTTTGATACCAGCTTACCCTCATTCAGAAGGCAACTTAGTAAAGGTTTCTTCATAAATAAAATTGTTTGTATGTTAAGGGTGCGCTAACCAAAAAATGCCAAAAATGCAGTTACGGTTAAGTAGATATAATTGAAAATACTATCGTATTAAATGAACTAAATATATATTTAGTATCATAGGGAACGTGTTTACAATTTGTCAGAACCATAAATTCATAACACGCTATAGTTTTTTCTACAATATCATTTAAAGTTGGGCAAAAATCATGAAAACGAGTGGCGGCGTTTAGTAGATTTCTTATAGTTTATCTAAATTATTGTACCTCTGATTTTGTCTAAACAATCATCAATGGATAAACTACAAATTGCTAGACTACATTTTCGATTCATCAAGTGGTTATTTAAATAATTATTTTTTATTAAGCACCTTAAATTCCCCATACAAAATTAGTATGGCCGCGCGGCATCAAATAAATATGGACGACGACATTTCAAATAAAACATATGACACTTGTCATTACGGACGGCGCACCCTTAAGGATATAAAAAAATGTCCCGCCCGCCGTTTGCAAAGCGCCTTATTGAAGCCCGCCCAGAGTAGACTTACGAACCGATGGCATAGTGACATATACAAGATCTACTTGTAGTCTAAACTAAATAAATAATTTTGAATTTTGATTTTTTTTTAATTTAGAAGACATTTGACAGTTTTGGATAGTTTGATGTGCAGCCGTCTGCACCAATAGATTGTATACTTACATCAAACTCAAGATCGAATTCGTACTTCAGCAGGTTGTGCACAAACCAACACTTGCCGAACCACTTGGTGCCGGTTTTGTCGGACTCCAGACGGAACCAGTCGTTGTCAGCTGATTTGTTGTTTTGGACGTACTGAATTGAAAACAAAATGTAGGCCTTTTAATTAATTGAAAAAACATATTTTTATATTTACAAAACTTATAGTAAATACTTACAAGATAAAATTTTATGGTCTAACTCTCTGACCACTGAGCTAACTGAGACCCCAGAGAGATGTCAGAGCATTGGACCGTTAATCCAAGGGTCGTCGGTTCAACTCCTATTCGAGCTTCCTGGGACTGGTTAGATTTTTTTAGAGAAATTTTATCTTGTGACTACAAATAGCATAGTGAAAAGAAATATAAAAATAATAAAAATACTTATAATATTCAGATTTAATTTGGCATTGCTAGGCAATATACAGAATATATGGATATAATATATTATTTATTTATTTATTTCTCAGAAGCGATGTATTAGTGCATTATGTGGCATTGCTCCTGACTCATCATGCAGACTGTATTTTATGACCTTAGGTATATTAACATTAGCCTCCATTTATTTAAGAGAGATAGGTAAATTTGTGAAACTGAATTTTTAATTGTTTACTGAAGCAAAGTACCATTATAGGACTAATGCTAGAAACCCAGTCCCACATAGACTCATATTAGAGAGCACTCCTAGAACCACATGTTATCAGAATAATTGTTACGCAATGTGCATAAAAATTTATAATAAAATACCAGTACATATTATAGAACTCCCTTATACTAGATTTAAGTTGTCATTTCGAAAATGGTTATTATAAAATATTTTTTATACTGTTGATGAATTTATAAATAACAAATCTAATGCTTGTTATACAATCTTGTGACATATATTATACTTAATTAATTCTAATTCCATTTAATTTTAATTATATTTATTTTTAAATTTAAGGTCAATGTGGGGAAGTCTTTCGTCGTCGGCATACGATATATTCGAAGTCGGCATACTTTATTGAAAGCTCGATTTTATTAACAACCTATGAATGCCCTTTGAGATTTATAGCATTTTTTCTTAATAACACTTGTCAAAAAATCTCTTTTCTAATAATTGCATCTGATTCAATTCATTTTTCTGGCTTTGCTATGGAATTAAGTGCGTTTTTTTAAAACGTGGCAGATAGACGGACTTTCCCTCAGTTTTGGGGCATGTCCGTCTTCTAGCTTCTTTTATCAATAATCTATAAGATTTTCTTGTACACGTATTTGATAAAGATGTAAATATGAAAGACAGTCATATTTGAACTTTAAATCATAAATTCTAAGGTTGCAATCATATTTTACTTCGGCAAAACCGTCAAGTGGGGTAACTCCGGCATAATTGTAAGGTGAGGGGTTGTCAACCTATGAGTTTAAATAAAAAAATGTACTCAGCCATAGATATTATAGAAATAAATTGTATAAAAAGAAATACGAAGTAAAGCGCGCTATATAATACTAATAATAATAATAATTTATAATATTTCATTCAAAATGACAAATACAACAACGTAGGTACTTTATTAAAAATATTCACATAAAACCGGTTTGAGGTTCTAATTGCCAGATAGACAATAACTTAACTTCGCAGTACTGTTTACTATATTACTTATTCAAAGATTTTGACCTATACAAAACAAGAAACACCGTAGTACACACGCCTGCACATCAGCCTACCACAGGCTGTCGAACTTCCTCAATGGACTTTGAACTTTATGCCTTAATTATAAGGTTGAAAGTGTATTGAGGAGGTTTGACATTTTTGGATAGGTTGAGGTACGGGCGTCTGTACTCTTTTAAAAAAATGAACATAACATGCTGAATAATATATCTTATTAGCAAATCTAATACACATATCATACACACAATAAATAAATACTAACAAAATAAGTCTTAAAAATAACAATCATACAATTTATTTTATACTATTATTTTAGAAACAATTATTAAGTATACTTATATAAAACTGAAATAATATAGGTCTTTGGAGCGTATGTAGGAACTCTTACAATACCTTGTAATTCACATTTATGGTGGGAAATATATTACTCTGGTAAAATTACAACATAAATAAAAATTCAATTTAGAGTAGAAAAACAAAAAACAAAAATCGAATGACATTAATTATGCGTATTGCCCTTAAAAATAAACTGCATCATCTTCATTACGTAGCTCAAATTCGTTTGTTTTTGATGGAACTTGTACTAATTCAACATTTTTTATCACCAAAATTTCAGGAACTTCGTGATCTGTTTTTTTTTTGTCAGTTTAAATATTAGTTTTGGTTTAGTGATACCTAGAAATAAATAATGTTATTATGAAAAAATTAATTAATATTTTAGCAATGCCCCATACCAAACCCACAATGAAACACTGATATAATTTTTTTTTTAAATTGCATGCTACAAAAGCATTTCAAAGATTTGTCATCTAAAAATTTTATTTGCTTCGTAGTAACAATAAAGTTATTTCTATTACGATGTGTATATTTTATACAAAATTTAAAGTGATGAAACTAAACAAGGTTTACGATATCTGCTGTGGGTGAAGACCGGCATATGACAGAATGCCCCCTAAATATTATACGGTCTTTCCCCAACATTGATTGTTAAGGTTAGAATTTTATCACTAGCCACATTTTTTTAACGAAATGTTTAAAATCAATTTAAAGTGAAGAAATTACTAATTAGTAATATAAACTACACACTTACCACTGTTTCTCTTATAAAATGATTGATTTTCTATTTTATTTTTGTTCTCAATTACTTTACACCTCACTCGTTTTTAACTTAGCAACAAGACTGAAAAGTCGGTACGTATTTTTGAATTATATATGGCGCATAGCGCAATCTGTGATGTAAAGTTTGAACAAATTTGTGATGATGTTTTATCTACCAAACTGCCATGAATATAGCTATTATAAAAAGTGTATAACTTAAGAGTAGACGAAGTTTCCCCGCTGACGGAATTACCCGCATTGACCTTAATTTAATATTTGTATGCTAACATGTTAACTAAATGTGCGATTCTCAACCTCACATTGACCATCACTATAATGTACTGCTTTTAATACGAATAAATGATTTGATTTGATTATTTATATATTTCTATGGGTACCTACACAAACAGATTACAACCAATGTATGAGTACAGTAACATATTTGGTTAACCTTACTAACTAGACGGTAATCTAAAAGGAGTATGCACAGCTTGATATTTTGAGTATAGTTTCAAACTATACTCAAAATATCATAAATATCATATATAATATGCAACAACGCTTCAATTAAATTTTATTTCTATTTTTTGTGCTGCTAAATTTTAACAATGTTTTTTTTCTGTACAATACAATTTGTTACTTACCTATTGTAGTTACCTAATATGTTCAATCAAGTTAATAATGTGTTAGACAAAGTGAAAGTACAAATTAATGATATTTTTCTTAGTAACAGTTAATCACCAGTAAATGCTTATATAAAACACTATAGACTTTGCATTCGCATTTATTTTACATATTATTACATCGTGGAAGACATTTAGTGACTGCGTTCCCTGCAATTAATGGTTCTAACGCGACGCGACTATTACTTAGTTACGTACAAAAAGAGTAACATTTATTTATTTATTTATTTTACTTAATAGGACAACCAACAAAATTAACACTAAATTATATTAAAGTAGTTTTTGTACAAAAAAGGACTTAAGCTAAGTGTCATCTTACTTATCATCTTATTTCAAATTGTTATGTTTGCATACACTTTGGAAAACAATACCCACTGAAACTTTAAGATAGGTACCAAAGGATTTTGTTTAAGTTTGTATAATGTGCAATAAATAAGAGTTTACCTTGATTAGAGCCTGGTATTCTTCTTTTAATCTGTTCACCCATAACTCTTTGTCTCTAGGTCCCGCTTTTGTTTGGAGCAAGGGAATGCTGCTCAACGTCTTTCTTGTACCTTCGTCTACCATTTTTAGTACTTTATATTGATCTAGAACATAATTTTATCAAATAATTCGCCACGGATCGCAAACACAAAAACTTGTGTACGAGTTGCATGCAAGCAAATGTCAATGTCAAAGTCAGAGTGTCAGAAGCAGACGTGTCATGCGCGTGGAATGAATGAGTTTGGATACACGAAAAAATTATGAAAAAGTGGGTACAGAACTATTGCGCACTGGTTTTAAATGAAGTAATGGCAACTTTTTTTAAGATCAAAGGCAAATAAAAATAAGTAAATAGGTTTAAATCTATTTTTATTTAGTCGGTTTTGAATATGTAATTTTACAATAGTAAAAACAAAAATTGTAATTAACAAAGCTCTAATGACGTGTTTTTTTTATTAAATAGGTGTTGAATATATTTTAGCTTGATATTTTAAAGAAATAGGACAATGACGGTTTTTGTTAAAATTATATCACAAATAAATTGAGTATAAGTTTGGAAGTTTTCCTTCAGTTTTCACTTAGAGCATAGTTTTCACATCAAAAGAAAAATAATAAAATACTTTTTGCTAAATAATAAATATAAAAACCTTCTTGTACCATACAACAAAGAAAAAACTTTTACATTTAATTCCATATTTAAAAACGTATGACAAATAATAAGAAAAGGCGTAAAATGTCAAAAACGAAAAAATCCATGAACATGCCTCATGCGATGTGGTTTACGTTTCAATAAAAATAATAAAAACAAAAAAGTATAAAAAACAAGGTAAGCAAGTACCACAGGTACATTCTAAAACTATTATTAATAGTTATTTACAAGAAGTTCCATAAGTGGTGGTGATTGACTGGAGCGTATCATCGTAACGTAACTGTAACGATTCGCAGCAACCTTGATACGGTACGGCATTGCTTTGTCCGATGACAGTGCTCGATAATGCTCGTACCTAACACTTTAAAACAGGGCTGAGCACGCGGCTAGGCTCACTGTACTGACCATGTGAATGCTCGCAATGAACATAGGTATTACTTTACGGCATAAGGCTCTGGTCAGTCGCCACCTTTCGTTCAATGGCAAGGGCCATCAAGTTCCAAATAAAATATTCGACAGGTATTCGAACGATCACGTTAACGATAACTGGAATTTAAATGGCAAAATTGAAGACTTCATGGTGCAGTGGTTATCGCGCCCAGTCTGCGATTGCTAAGGTTAAGCAACTTTCGCAAAGGCCGGTCATTGGATGGGTGACCAAACAATGTCCCCCCGCTTTTTTTGGAGATAGTATGCTGATTGCCTCGGACGGCAATTTCAGCTTCACCGGGCTTTTTTGGGGACGGCGAGAAACTAACGGTCTCCTATATCGTGTCTCAGTCCCCTATCAGTCTCGGTCTCCTGTCTTAATTCATTTGCCATCGGTTGCAATGGCACAAAGGGTTTCTCAGACCGTGTAAAACGAACCACCTTCGGAGGTTTTCGGTTTGGATCGGATAAGGGGAGAGAAACAACCCGAGGGTGCCTCGACCTCGGCTCGGGTTGACCGGGTGGTGGAGAGAAGCGCCCAGGTACATATGTCTGTACCTGGTATAGAGCGCGTGTGAACCGGCTCGTCGTACCCTTATTCTACAAATACAGTGTCTTGTGCCTAAACTAGTGTGCATGTCTATTATATTATATTCTGCCCCGCTCGGATGCATTAGCAATCACCAATCCGCAGTGGACCCGCTTGGTGGTTTAAGGCCCGTTCTTCCTATCCATCCAAAGGGAAGGCTCGTGCCCCAGCAGTGGGGACGTTGATGAAATGGTGATGATGAATATGTCGACATTGCAACTCACCTCATTTGTCTAGGGTGCCTGATACGAGATATACAGAGTGAAGCAAAAGTAATCATCCGATGTTCTTTGGCTGTAATTTTTTTTACAAATGAAAAACTTTGGTTCTGTTTGTGGATTATTTATCTTTAATTCATTAGAGTTTTTCCTATCAAGTCGTGAAGATGATATCGCACAAGTGGCCGCCGCCAGCATGTTGACCATACGGGGCTTTTTATTGCACTTTCCATCACTTTTGCCAGAACTTCAAGCGATAGGTTCGCGCATTCGTGTCGGATTGTTTCCTTGAGGGCTTCCAGAGTCTGAGGCTTGTTCACGTAAGCGAGACTTCAAAAACCCCCAAAAAAAGAAGTCTGGTACGGTCAAATCGGGCGATCTTGGCGGCCAGTGCCAAGATCGCCCGATGCCACGCCCGGGTCAATTTCGGTTACAGATTATTCCGCGTTCTTGAGGAATATAGCGATTCATGGCTTGTCGACATGTATTTAACATCTGTTTACTTCAAATATGTCAAAAGCGATTTGACAGTTGACGCCATTTGCAAAAAATATAGCGTCTTCCAATAGGGTGATTACTTTGCCTCACCTTTTATTTGTCATTTGATCACGTTAACAAAATTGAGAATTTATAAAATAATAATTAAGGCAAAATTGTAGATTGTAAAAAACGAGCGGGATTCGAACCCACACCCTCTACCACAAGCCACCATAGCGTGATTGCTTTCAATCACGCTATGGTAGCTGGTGGTAGAGGCACCTGACTCGGTATTTTTAGAGGGTGCTGGTTTGCATCACGCTGGTGGAACTTTTTTAAAACGCTTTTCCAAAATTATATTTTTCTGTTACAGAGAAAGTGCTGTCTATGAAACAATTTATGTAAGATCAAGGATCGATCTTAACAATCGCTTCTAATCGTGTTGATTTAGTTTACGTTCGTGTGTAATGGCTGACAAGAAAAGGTGAGCATTTTTTAAATACTAGACACCAGTAATCGACCGGTCAAATACTAAGTCAAAGTCAAGGTCAAAGTAAAGGTCAAAGTCAAGGTCAAAGTCAAGGTCAAGGTCAAGATCAAGTTCAAAGGCAAAGTCAAGGTCAAGGTCAAAATTGCTGCACAGCTTTTAAAAAAAGTAACGACGTAACGACATTAACAAAAAAAAATGTGGTTACCAAATCATACAAAATTATCGTGGAATCATTGAATATTATCAGGAACCAGTGATCGTCACTTTTTTCCTTAATAAGTAAAGAGGTCGCCAACTAATTTTTGACTTCAGCAACAGCAAGTTTTCCGGCAACGCAACTACGATTCTTCTGGTTTTTCGGGTGTCCATGGGCGGCGGTGATTGCTTCCCATCAGATGACCCACCTGCTCGTTTCTCGTTTGCCTCCTTCTAATATAAAAATAAAATACATTGAATACAACTCTTCCTGTTCTATACAATTCCCGCTCTACTTTTTTTTTAGAGAGAGTTTGCGGATTACCTTGCATTTTTAGCTTCACCTGGCATTTTTGGAGGCGGTGAGAAATTTGAAAGGGTTCCTCAAGCCGTGTGAAACGAATCACCTTCGGGCGGTCTTCTAAAGGGGACGGCATCACGCACTAGTGCGTGTCCCCGTGCCCTACTAGATTCTTCGAAGGGTTCGGATCGGATCGGGGAGCTGAACAACCCGAGGGCGCCTCTAAAGGCTCGGACCTCGGCTCGAGTTGACCGGGTGTCGGGGAGGAGCGCCCAGGTATATGTCTGTACCTGGTATAGAGCGCGTGTGAACCGGCTCGTCGTACCCTTGTTCAACGAGTACGGTGTCTTGGGCCTAATCTAATGTGCATGTTTAGTGTATTCTGTAAATGTGTAGTGGCTTAGAGGATCGGGCGGGGCCCCGCTCTTCTCCCAGGGAACGGCAAACCGCTGCAAACCAGCGCTGAGAAAATCTCAATGAATACTCTTTTGCCTCTGACTTTGGGGTTACTTTCTCTTTAGTTGTTTTATTTAAATTTTTGAGTCAATAAACTGTTCTATTTAAGACGTGTCCGCGTGAACGCTCCATTTGATAGTTTGCTAGCGCCTAAAACTCATGGTAAAGCCCCTGGCCTCCGAAACAACAGTTTGTGGACGTTTGAAAAATGCCGTACCTATCCTCCAATCTTCTCGTTCTATAAAATCCAATAAAAATGTTTAGTAAAAATTTTTGAACAATTTTTTATTTTATTATTTTTAGCTAAAAAGAAATACTTTTGTGAATAATTAACTTCAAAATTGTGAAGCAATGCCGTTGATCCCGGCGGAGAGGGCCGTGAAGCCTAGCGGCTATTCTGGGGAACGCTATGATAAGAAAGAGGCGAAATCCATGACGCCCACAAGTAAAAAACAGCTGTAAGTGTTTTAGGATACACATGTAATGACAATGATGATGATGATTCATCATCATCAGCTCATTTCATGTCCCCACTGCTGGAACACGAGCCATCCCTATGGATGGATAGGGAGAACGGGCCATAAACCTCTACGCGGGCCTAGTGCGGATGCAGTTGTTAACGAGTGCTAATGCAGCACCCACGGCTTTACGTGCCTTCCGAAGCAGGGTGATGATGATTGGTCCAACCGATTTCTGTCATGGCGTCCACTTCGACTCCTAGTCGGAACGGCGCTGGTGCGCCCGAAGATGGCTAGCATAGCCGATCTTTTTAGTCAACTGGCGTGCATGATTCCTATGTATGGTTACCATATATAAACGGAGGGATTCCTGTACAAGGTGCCTAAAATGCATATTTTTCCTGCATAATGCCTGATGAAAGTAAAAAGCTGTAGATAATAAGTAAAAGACAACAGATAACAATGAAGATAGGTATTTACTATCAAGAGTTGCTATCAGTCTTTAGTTTAATTATTAACTAAAATATCAGATTTAAAAAAACTGATTATGATTAATCATTCTTAGTCAGTTCAAAAATGCCTGTTGCAGAACAATGCCAGCGCACGCATGTCTAAATTTTAAAATTCCTGCCAAATGCGGCAATCGCCTGTCATAAGATATCTCATCTTATTTTATCTTAGTGGAGCTTGCCGAGGTTTACCTCTCGCAGTAACGCTTCGACACTTCGGGATCTTTGGTGCAACCCCACCCTTTCACTCTTCTTCTTCTGTAAAGATATATGCCATAAGCTTGGCAATGTCCTTAAGAGCGAAGAGCCTAAAGTCCTCCGGTTTCGGATAGGCCGACCCCAGCAGTCCCATTCTTTTCCTAGCCAGAGAGTGGCAGTCACACAGTAGGTGATGCATTGACTCAGTTTCCTCTCCACATGCCCTACGCAAGCTATTTGTTGATAGATACAAGGTAACTACTCCCATGACGGTTGTAGAAACTTCAGAGCGCAAACCACACTATTGTGGGTATTCTTAGACCCCATGATACACTAAACATGCACACTTGGCTCAAAACACCGTACTCGTAGGACAAGGGTACGAAGACCTGGTTCACACACGCTTTAAATCAGGTGAAGCGACTTGCAATGTAGCAATATGTCATATGAGCAATCTGGAACCCGGCCAGGCCTAGCGATTGAGCCCAGAAGTCGTTTACTGAGCACCGCCTCGCTAGGTCATTTAGATAATAATTTGTTATACATACATTTCAAAATAAAATCGTACCTTACTGAGTTTGCGGCCGATTCTTCCAAACACAAGGTCATATAAAATAAAATCTCTTTCAGAGCGACGACGGCGGCAGCCGGTGGTGACGCGCCACCCGACAAGAAGAAAGATGAAAAGGGGAAGAAGGTTGAGAAGGGAAAGAAGGGAGCCGTAGAGCTCATGGCAGCAGAGGAAGAGATCACAAAGACACCATCGCAAATAGCTAGAGAGTAAGTCAGCATTGTGTAGTGTTTGTCCCCAGTCATAAGTACCACTGAGAGGACAAAGTAAAGAAGGACCTTAAAGGTCTTCATATTGACAAGTGGTCTGAGAGGGCTGATAGGATGGGTATCTGGGTACCGCTTAGAGAAACACCTACAAAGAATCTATACCCACCGACAACTGCTTTGGAGGGCTAAGACGGTATCTTGTTACCACTGAGAGAGGCTTGTTAAGTAAAGAGTAAGCTCGTTTCTTGAAAATCCTTAAATCGTCCTTAAACAGTCCAGGAACACCGGTGCTGTAAGCTGGTAACATATCAGAGTACGTACATATTAATTAAATATGTATAGTTTCAGATTTTTCCCTGTACTTGTAGTATAAGACGATATTACTTGTCAAGTTTTTTGTTCTAGGTCAACGGCAAGTACCCTATGAATTTTGATTCCCTTGAGAGTGTCGAAATATACGTTTTTGCGACATAAACTTTAGCCTCTAGCTTTTCCTATGGATGGGAACTCCACAGGGAGGATGGACAATAAACCACCACGCAGGGACTTGCGTTAATTAAACTTCAGCAATCGCATGCCAAGCGCGTTTGCCGCTGCGCCATGGAGCACGAAGGTTTAAGGCCTAACAACTCCTCGTTTTTATTTTTCAGAGAGGCCGAATACCGAGCCATAATGCGTAAACAGCGCTTCAAGCGCCGGTGGCCCGAGATCACGAAGGTGAAGATCAAAACTAGGCCGTGGTACCCCCCACCACCCCCACAGAAGATACCACCTATAGTAATATAACTTTTTAAACTATAATTCACTTACATTAGAATAAATATTATTAACGGGATTGATACCATGTTGCGGTTTTTTGTTGTTTAAGTTTCCGATATTTCGGCACAGTTGCATGCGCCATGATCACGGATGTACTGAAGTTATTGCGGGTGGGTGATTATGAGCAGATAAAACGATCTACCCTCTTCCTTAGTCGTTTTTTGCGCTCGATAATCGTACCACCGTCTTCTAAGTCACTATTCACTCGAACTTGTTCTCGACACACTACACTGACCGTTACAGTTACAGTTAGTGTCGTCAAACAGCAAATACAAGTGTCCTGGTTTGAAGGACACCGATCTAGTGAAAACTCCATCAGGCACCGATCTAACCCAAACCCCTGGGAGAATCTAGTAGGTAACGGGGATGCTTGCGTGATGTTATTCCTTATAGAAAACCTATGAAGGAGTTTTAACGATACTACTTGAAGAACCATATAAGTTACCCGCCGCACACAAACAGGTCCGATGATGACACTAAAAAAAATTATTTCTCTGCAAAAAAAAATCCATCAGGCAGTCTCTTGCTAGTGCTAAATTATTTAATTATTATTTAAGCATTTAAAATGACAGTTTGTTTTTTCCCCTATTAGTCGATAGCACTCCCAGAAATGAAGATAAGGAAATGGGTCCCACCGTACCGCCGAAGGAGAAGACCTCGTCCGAAGCTCCAGAGGATTAAGCTTGAGGAGATGACGAAGCCTCTCTATGAAGGCGCTAAGTTGAAGAAGGTAAAACCGTTTGACCTATGTACAGTCAACATCAAAAGTAGATGATGTTTACTAGATTTCAAAATGAAGTTTCGATAGTGTAAGTCGGTATTTTCTATATAACCACAGTCAAAGTCTGCAGGTACTAGTAGACACTCGAAGGTTTTTCGATATGCGTTTAAAAAGTTTTGATTTTCATACTGATTTCATATTTTGAAACTTGACCAATCATCAGTTACCTTTGCTGTTTTCTTACTTTTCGTTCTACCTGAACAGAGGAACAACCAATGATGAACTGATCGCTTCTGTGGTCTTGTGGTTCACCGAGCGGTATCGGGTGCCTGCAGTGCTACTCTGAAAATGGCAAATCACCTCGAAAGTCATTCTCGCAAATCACACTTCAAGTGAATTCGTGTGTGAAATACGAGATGACTTTCGTTAGGGCGGGCGAATTTGTTTTCATAACAATTGTAATTGAAAAACGTCAAAATATTCACGTGGTTTAATTTTTCTCGCTTCTGTTATCACTAGGTGGCGCTAGTGTCCAACTCACTCGTTTTAGGAATGCTAAACTATAATCTCACCGCGGATTCAAAAGTGATTTCGCAATTAAACTTTTAACTTTTCAGAATAGCACAACTGGTATGAGTTTCATTCGCCATTCAATCACGTTATCGAAAACGAGAATTTGTATGGCAGAATGTTAACTCTTCTCGTATGCCGCCAAGAGGCGCTGCTTCTATGCCATACTAATTTTCGTTTTTGTAAACGTAATCGAATGAATACAGATAGTAAATAAAACTCACCACTAGGGACCCAGACCTTGTGTCCCGAATTCTATTCCCATTTTATAGCGTTTGGTTTGGTTGGTGATAGTTTGTCTGAAGCCTGGCTGATCACCTGGTTACCTATAGCTAGACCGCTTAACTGAGTCCTCGCCTGTGGTAGGTACGCGGGGCGGTAGGTACGTAGGACCTCTGCCACGGACACGAGCGACTTGCGGCGCGGTCAACGGATTTCTAGTTCATTACGTTATTTCTATAACCGTTGACTATGACTGTCGTTGTATAGGGCGCAATGAACTTGAAATCGTTCGCCGCGTCGCAAGTCTATCGTGTTTGTGGCAGAGGCTCTACGTACCTACCGCAAGCGAGGACTCAGTTAAGCGGTCTAGCTATAACACAGATCATAAAAATAATGTTAGTAGCATTGTTGTGTTTTAAAGAACAGTTGGATATGTATCGGTAGGAGTTTCTCTGTATTTGAGGGATTCGGGTGAAGTGCGCTTTCTCATTTTTAGTCTTATCGTTACTTAAAAAATCTTTAAACTATTTTAAAGGTAAACTTGCTACATCTAACTGCTAAGAATTGATGGAAACGATGGCGATGAGATAAGTTGCTTATCAAACGACCCGAAAGACCAAAGCACCTTTCATAAAGTTGGGAAATTACGTTTCTTGGAAAACACTTCTGCCAATCTATTGAGGAAATCAATATTGTAGAATCTTATTAGGCTATAACTGACGTGTTATTCTGTCTTTCTTCATCCATAGATTTGGCACAACTTCAGCCAAGTTGGCAAGAACAAGATGATGCTGCAAGGGAGTATGGCCTGCAACTCCAAGAAGTATTCGTCCACTGCTTGTGGTATGTATTTTTAGGTTTTTTGTCGTCGTCTGCACTGCTTGGAAGACCCCTCTTTTCCCATCCTTTGGGTGTGCATTGAATTCGGTACCCGTTGACATGTCTATGCGTGCCTATATTGGTCCCACACGGGAGATGCTAACACAAGCAGCCTTTTTGACCTCGGCCACTCGGTCTGGTGGTCATAAAGGATCAGTCACTCGACTGATGTCGCGCAGGAGCGATTCCCAAACGACGAGGTCTTCTATGCTGTCCAAGGTGTTTGAGCGGATAATTATTTCTCAGCTCATTTACTACCGAGAGGATCAATCGCTGCTCCATGGCGATCATGAGTATGGGTTCAGACCCAAGCGATCATCGTGGTGATCTTCTAGCGTACGTTACTCACGCACGGGGTGAAGCGACGGACAAGCATGGCGAATCTCTGGCAGTTAGTCTTGATATCGCCAAAGCTTTCGATAGAGTGTGGCATCGTTCCCTTCTTTCCAAGTTGCCGGCCTTCGGTGTGCCACCCCGTTTGTGCGCCTGGGTTGCAGACTTTCTTGAAGAGCAGAGGATTCGTGTCCTTTGTGAGGGTAGTTTCTCCGCGTTCTACAAGGTCAATGCCGGAGTGCCGCAGGGTTCTGTGCTTTCACCTACTCTATTTCTTCTGCATATCAATCACATGTTGTCCTTGGGCAATATTCATTGCTATGCGGATAACAGTACGGTGCATGAGCGGTACTTGGGACATCCTGCGGCAAAGCAAGCCGATATCGTGGTGAAAAGGCAAGAACTGGTTGTCAAACCTAACCTGATTCTCGATCGTGTTTCTGAGTGGGGATCTGAAAACCTGGTCGAGTTCAATGCCAGCAAAACCCAGGTTTGAACCTGCATTCTCTCCCTTCCTTACTCCTCCTTCTTTTCAGAACTCTCCGTTACCCATTTCGATAGACCTCAGCATTCTTGGCATGGACATCGGCCAGGAACTGAATCCAAATGGTACATCGAGAGTGTTATTTTAACTGCCGCCCGTAAGTTGAGTATTCTCAATAAAGTGAGGCGGTTTTTCACTATCGAGCAGCGCTGTTTGCTGTACAAGACTCAGGTGCGATCAAGTATGGAGTATTGTTCCCATCTATGAGACGGCTCCGCTAAATACCTCCTCGATGCACTTGATAGACTGCAAAGGCGAGCGGTACGCATTATTGGAGATGCTGAGGTTACAACCTCTCTTGAGGACCTCCAGCTGCGCAGAGACATTGCTTCTCTCAGTGTCTTCTACCGGAATCACTACGGAGAGTGTTCTGAAGATCTTTTTGATCTAATCCCGCCCTCTCCTTCCCTTTCCCGGACTACACGTGCTGGTCTTAGGAACCACCATCATACTGTACAGACAATCAGTACTCGTACCAAAAAATTTGGCAAGTCGTTCCTCTGTAAGACTATTCGGCTTTGGTATTCTTTGCCGGCGCATGTATTTCCCAGTTCCTATAGTCCCGGGTCTTTTAAGCGGGGCGTGAAACGGCATTCATGCAGGCGTGCCAATATATAAAAATAAAATAAAAAGTTATATTCATTGCCAACTGCGGTTTTATTGTTTGAACGCTCTAATCTGTAGAACTACCAGTCGGATTTGAAAAATTATTATTGCATTTGAGATAGCCCAATTTTTGTGAAAGACTATAATAATACTATATAGACTTATAGGCAGGCTAATAAACATCACGCAAAGGCCCTTAAAAAGTCTGAAAACGATAAGCGGGCAACGCGGTGGGTCGGGGAACAGCTAGTAGGTAAATAATAATAATAAATAAATACATTTATCCTACCCGTCATGACCTACGGAGCTGAGACGTGGACACTCACGGTAGGGCTGGTCCACCAGTTTAAAGTCGCTCAGCGAGCTATGGAAAGAGCTATGCTCGGAGTTTCTCTGAAGGATAGGATTCGTAACGAATACATCCGACAGAGAACCAAAGTCATCGACATAGCTCTAAGAATTAGCAAGTTGAAGTGGCAGTGGGCCGGCCATATCTGGCGAAGAACCGACAACCGCTGGGGTAAACGTGTTCTTGAGTGGAGACCACGACTCGGTAAACGTAGTGTAGGACGCCCTCCGGCCAGGTGGGATGACGACCTGCGAAAGACTGCAGGCAGATGCTGGATGCGTCAAGCTGAGGACAGGGCGCTATGGCGCTCATTAGGGGAGGCCTATGTCCAGCAGTGGACTAAGATAGGCCGATGATGATGATGAAATACATTTATTAAATAAATAAATACTTTTTTTTCTCTCTCACATGGAAATCTTTACGTCTAGTTTAACTATTTTAATGAATACGTTATGTGAGAGACTGGTACCTGAGATAGGTTTTCGAAAAAACCCGTATTACAGTGCACCAGCGCTTCACTCCGCGGAAGTTGTGTGGTATAAGTAATCATATAATAATGCATTCACTATCTGATCGATGCAGCTGCTCAAACTGGCTGCATAGCGGTGATGTGTCGAGCCCTTTTGGAAGAGAAGACGACAGCACAGCTGACTAGGAGAGATGTGGACGACCTGATCCTGGCTGGAGACAGATACTACCACCAGTGTCTGTTGGGAATGAAGTGTTACAAAGGTAATAGTGGGCTTAAGGTTATAAGTAAGGGGGATTTTGAAGGAAGCCTTCCAAGAAGTTGAACATGTAGTGTTTTGTAGGTATATTGTGTTTTTTCCCTTCGCAGATGTTAAATTAGGTGAAGCTATCTTTCTGGTTACGTAGTAAGGTTTAATAAAATTTTGATTGCAGCAGTAATATTCCCTGTGTGGTGCCGGGGTTAAAGAATTGTACCACCCCATCTTTTCCCGTGGGTGTCGTAAAAACCGACTAAGGAAGCATTCCAGAGGATGGGCAGCAGCATCTCTCTGAGGTTACCCTCAACCTACTGCGATCGCCAACCCGCCTGCCAAGCATGGCGATTACGGCAAATACCCCTCATATCCTTGGGGGAGGCCTTTGTCCAGCAGTGGACGTCTTTTGGCTGAGATGACATGATGATGATATTCAAGCCTACGTACTTGAAGTTAAAGTACGTAGGCTTGTGTCACCTATGTCACAATAATGTTTATAAACGTGGTCCGCAGATCACCAGCACATTTTATGTCCTCAACTGCTGGGGCACGAGCGTTCCCTCTGGATGGAAAGTCCAACAGGGAGAACGGTCCGAAAACCACCACGCGGGTGGTGAGATTGGTGGTTGTTAACGACAACTAGTGCTGCTTTACGTGTCTTCCGAAGCATGAGGAGCAAGAGATGATACATGTTTATCTAGCCAGTAGACCGTGAAAGCAGTAGCTGATGATGACTCCTCTTACCACAGGCAAACCTCAACTCCAGTTGAACCAACTCCTCACCTCCTTCTTCCTCCACGACACCAAGTATACTGTGAAGATGTTGGAGACAGACCGTGGGCTGTTGGCGAAACACCCTGACAATATACAGGCCGATCCAGATTTTATGGCGTGAGTTTTGGGGCCTGGGGCATCACCTTAGCTTTTTGACCGCTACAGCATACATGGCCGTCGCCGTGTCCTGTATGTCAAACATTCAAATCAGAGTTAAAAATTACGAACATCTTTATTTTGATTCTTTGTGAACCATAAGTATGGTCGATCATTGTCGTCGTTGGCGTTTATGGCCCGATATCACTTGTCGATTTTAGCTGACTGTGGCGATAATCAAAAGCTTAAAGCAGTATTGTAGCAGTGCTGTTGCGGTTGTGAAAACGAGACACGTTATACGTTGATACTTAGTACGCGTCTCTTTTTTTATGGGAGAGATTGCTGATTGCCTCAAACGGCATTTTCAGCGTCACCGGGCTTTTTTGGGGGCGGCGAGTTACGTAAAGGGTACCTCAAGCCGTGTGAAACGAATCACCTTCGGAGGTTTCCTAGAGGGAACGGCATCACACACTTAAAAGTGCGTGTCCCCGTGCCCTACCAGATTCTCTGAAGGGTTCGGATCGGACACGCGTCTCGTTTTCGCATCTTCAATATTACTGCTTTATGAGCTTGCCAGTGATCGTAGCGTAGTGGGGGCTAGTGCATTGACCATTTCATTTAAATGGGTATGTCTTCCCCCTCTGAGGGAAGCAGGTTAGGAAGCATTGACAATTGCAGAATATGGTGCAGGTTAATAAATGTTTCGTGGACTAATATTGATTAGTCCATGTCTATTATCTTTACTTCGTCCCACTGCTTAGCAAAGGTCTCCACGTGTCTCGTTACCTTTGCTCTTCTGTAGAAGTTGAGATTTACATACCGATGACGTAGTGATATTCGCAACATGAGCAATTTTTTTAAGCCTAAGCTGAGTACCTATAAACTATTTTTTTTATATATCCCAGTTGTTACTGAATGTTATTTGATCTCACATCTTTTGAACATTTGAGTTGTCCGGAAAACTACTAACAATTTCTTTGAAAAGTTTTGATCGTTATAACGATCGGTAGTAACAACTGGGTTAGCAACTTAGACGCCATTTGACCGACAAACAATTGAATTTCTATTGAGTCTGAGCCCGACGGCGGCGTTCAACCTGTTAGATGAACAAATAACTAGTTTTTGGTTAAATTTAAAAATATTTTTGATTGTACTTGTTAAGCTGATGTTGATGATGACGATGATGATTAAGATGATGACGGTCGCTTGCAGCCTAATGGAGAAGCGCACCGGCCAAACGTACATGATGATTCTGTCCATTGGCGGGACGAGGCACTTCCTGATGTGGGGTCACCCTCCCGAAAGCGCTTCCAGCGTCAAGACAGTCTGCTACGTCTTTGATCCGCACGCGCTCAACGAGATTGGCAACCCGGACCCAATGTGAGTATGAGCTAGCTTCTTTGAGTAGCAGTAAAGTTTAAATTTTCAGCAGTTTAAAATGTTTTTTTACAGAACTCTAGACCAGTTGCGTTTTAGACCAGTTGCTCATTAGACCAGTTGCGTTTTAGACCAGTTGCTACCTAGACCAGTAGACCAGTTGCGTTTTAGACCAACTGATACTAACTCAACTACATAAGGCACAAAATAATTACGTACAGTAGGCTACGGCCGATAGCTATATATAAATAGCTATAGCTATATTTTAATTACCTACGCTAGGTCGTACCATCAAAACAGTGTAGTAAGTCTTTGAGCTCAACGAAATATACAATCCTGGTCCTATGTGAGTGTGACATCTTTATGTAGGTAATGTAGTTATATAAATAAATAAATAAATAAATAGTAAAAAGGTAAAGTATTGTAACGAGGTTCAGCTTGAAAATTACAAGCCTGATCCGCTAGAACTATGTGCATACTACGATGAAAGGCACAAAATAAATAGATAATTAAGGCTCCGTTGATAGCTCTATAAGAATACCTACTTACAGACAGAATGCTAGTTCTTTGATCCTTACGCGCTCAACGAGATTGGCAACCCTGACCCTATGAGAGTATGAGTGTCGTCTTTATTTTTATTCTTCTATTTGGCGCGGCAAACCACCTGATATTTATTGAGAATGGAGTCCAGACTCGAAGACAACTGGTGCATCGGGAAAACGACGTAAAAATAATGTATTAGCTGCCTTACTTCTTGTGCATGTCGTAAAAGGGACAAGGGTTCCAAGATGCTCGCACATCAGGCGGTCGGCTGCAACCCATCACTGATGTTATCTATGCCACCTCGGAGCCCTACTTTGGTGAATACTAAATGTGGCGTCGGGTCACTAACGTTGAGTATTCTCAAAATTGGTGATTATGATGCTTTGTCCTATTTTGAGAGAAGGACGTGTGAATATGTTTGTATGTATGTATTAGGTCCTATGAAATTGACGGTTTTTTTCTTACTTATTAATAGGTGTATTGCTTCTAAATGTCAATACCGGTTGTTAATATTATTATACACCTTTAATTAGGACTATGTTATTTAGGCTTCAGTAATAATAACAATAATCATTATTTTTATATCTTTATCGCCCAATTTTTTTTTAATATTGACAACTTTTTATGTACGCAGAATTGTCTTTTTGTTTCATTGTAGCTTTGAAGGGACTTGATTTTTTTTCTTTTTAATGTCTGCTATATTTTTATTCGCTAGTGAAACAAACACACTACTTTACAATTTGTATAGTGTTAACATAAATAAATGCTAAGAAAATTAAAAAAAACGTTAGTATGAAAAATAAAATTTTATAAAAAAACTTCATACAAAACGTCAATTTCATAGGTAAGAACCTTATATGTATGTATGTATGTAAAAAAAGACCAAACGGACGAAAGAAGACCTGTGTACTTTTGGCCTCGGTCTCTCTCGAAGGCGACACTGAGCCAGTAGACAGTTTCCATTACAATCCCATTTTTTAAATAGTTTTGACTTCAAGTGGCTGTTGAGATTTATATTGAATCAATGATTTGATTTTATGACATAATGGTTTCGTTCTAGCAACGGAGCGGGGGCGTTCATCCGCTACGCGGGCATCACCTCGTTTGTCCTGGACTTCCTGGCCAATTATGGCAACCTGGACTCTGCCAAAAAGGGCACGCCCAAGCCGCATATAACACTCACTAGTATCGATGTTAGTGTTTATTTTCTTATTCTTCTTTATTGATTATACCGGTTGTTTGTTAATTGGTGAATAGTACCAGAAAATAGGCATGCGACCATGTAAATAGGACACACTATTAATATTCTTCGGAAGTGAGGAGCTCGATGGCGCAGTGGTTAACGCGCCCGGTCTGCGACTGCTGAGGTTAAGTATGGGTGACTAGAATTTTTCATCTCGAGCTCCTCCGTGCTTCGTAAGGCACGTAAACCACCATCTTCCGCTGGGTCCGCGTGGTTTTAACAGTCCGTTCTCTGTGGTGTTTTCATACCTAAGGGAGGCTCGATCCCCAGCAGTGGAGACATTGAATGAGTTGTTGATGATGATAACTTGACAAGTTATGTTAGAAGGTGCGGTTTTTTTTTTTTTATATTAGAAGGAGGCAAACGAGCAGGCGGGTCACCTGATGGAAAGCAATCACCGCCGCCCATGGACACCCGCAAAACCAGAGACTTGTTCTGTAAAAATGTTTCTATTACTTTTTTTGATTTATCAATCAGTAATTAAGCCGGTCATCGGATGGGTGACCAAAAATTTATCATCACGAGCTCCTCTGTGTTCCGGAAGGCACTTAAAGCCGATGGTCCCGGCTGCATTAGCAGTCGTTAACAAACACCAATCCGAAGGATCGTGCCCAAGCAGTTGGGACATAAAAATGAGCTGATGATGATGATGATGAATCAGTAATTGTTTGTAAAGATTTTGCTTAAATCTTTAATATTTTTTTAGGTGGTTCAAAAAGATCCCCTGATCCGAGAGCCTAACTACGAACTAGACCTGAAAGCCCTCAAGATTCACTGTAGGAGTGAGTGGGACAGCATCAACAAGAACGCGCTTCTCGAGAAGAAGATCAAGGAGGTATGTATTCGTTGAAATCCTTTTTTGCGATGGCTTAGTGGCAAAGCACTCGGCTTGATATATCTTGGTGTGCTTGGGTATAATTCCCAGGTCTGGCAATGTCCGTTTAGGATTTTTCGATGTATGACATGGAATTACTGATTAGCAACCCGCATTTGGCAGGCGTGGTGATTAAGCCATTACCCATCAATTGTAGTGATGACTTGATTTCAATAAGGGAGACCTTTGCCCAGCAGTGGGACAGTTACAGGCAATTTACTTTACTTTATTTTACTTATAGAAATTATAAAACTTACCGTGTTTCTTTCAGGGTAAATACCCACAATGTTCGCTAAGCGCGGTCAGTTTGGCCACCTCTAGAGCCACGTCGAAGAAGAAGGTCCGAGAGTTCTACCAGAAGACTCCGAAAGAGGTACGGAACACATTTGTGTGCATTAAAATCTAAAGCCCTCCACGGGTACACGCAATTTCTATTGTCAGAAATGAAATTTATGAAAAATTAAAAATCCTTTTTTTTTAATAATCTTTTGAAAATAAATGTACCTCTTTGCTAAGACTGGTAATTTGTTTGATTGAACATGTGCTCAAATCGGGTAACAAGTCGATGATTCACTAAAAAAAAATAAAAAAAAAAAAAAATGTCAACTACTTACCTAACTCTAAACTAATGCAAATAAGAAAATAAAAAACTTTAGTGCAAAGCCAAACTCCTGAATCAACCACCGTTAAGATTTTTGAAAAGCCTTTGATTAACAAGAGCTGTAAAGAAACACGCGAGGCAGTTTTCTTTTTCTCCATTTTTAAACTTTATGCTGTAGTCTGCAGAGTTTTGAAATTATACCTATGTACTAGCATAACGATTTGATCCTTGAGGGAGGCATGTGTCCAGCAGTTTGTCTGAGATAACGATGATACATATATACATACTCTCACGTTTTTTTCTCAAAAAGGGGTAGATACAGCATCAAAATCACCAATTTTGAGTAAACTCGTCATTAGCGACCTCGACGCCACTTAGCATAATCAAAGTAGAGCTCCGAGGTGGAATAGATAGCATCAGTGATGGGTTGCAGCCGATCGCCTGATGTGCGAGCATCTTGGAACCCTTGTCCCTTATTCGGCTCCTACGACATTCACGGGAAGTAAGGCAGCTGATACATTAGTTTCAAGTCCCAGACCAGCATGGTATTGATGATGAGGATATTTGTCCCTAGCCGTCGCCAGCACTGCCAATGGCTCCAGAGAAAGCACCTCCTGCTCCCACCATGGACCAGATCATGGCGATGCGTGGAGAAGACTTCTTTCTCTTCTGCCCAAAGAGTGATGGCCACACTTACGGAAGGTGACAATAGTTTTTCTTTGTTGTCTTACAGGAAAGCACTATGTTATGTGGTAATAAGGCTAAATGCGGAAGCGCACCTCACCCGGTATCCTCAACTAGTGAGGCACTGGCTATCTTTATCTCTTGCTGCCAGAACACAACATCGAAGTTATGGCAACAAGTTAAGATGGTGGTAGCTAGCCTGTCGGACAAACAAGCCCTACCACCAACCAAACCGAGAACACAACAATGTATCTCCCGCTGGGAAGCGATAATTGTGACCAGTTTACAAAATCCTGGTGAATCCTGCAAGAATTAAATCTTTCTGACCGTCTATGTGATCTAGTGGGTTGATAACACCGGTTACAGACCCAGAGTGTAACCGGTCTATGTGATCTAGTGGGTTGATACCACCGGTTACAGACCCAGAGTGTAACCGGTGGTATCAATCCACTAGATCACATAGACGGTCAGAAAGATTTAATTCTTGGAAGATTCACCAGGATTTTGTAAACTGGTCACAATTATAATTCTCACGGTAAGGTAACAATCACAAGTGCTTCTTCTCACTCTTATTCAAAGTCACGGGTAACTATTATGACTACGAACATTCTCGAACGTCATATATTTCTATAGATCACGATCATCAAAATGAAAGGAATTCAAAAATTATTTATTTTTTATCGCTGATGAAAAATTATCTTTAACGACTATAATGGCGAAGGTTTACCCGATATCCTCAACTAATAAATAACTAATCATCAATCACAAAGCCAGAGGTTCCCAGCTTTGACTCCCAGCGATGAGTTTTTTAGGAATGTTCTGGAATCAATTGTTGGTGTTGTCACTAAATTTTTTTTTTCTAAAATTTGTTTATTCTAACCTCCAACAGAGACGACATGATACCTCGTCCAAAGTCAGAGACCATACTGCACAGCCCCGTGGAGATCGCTGAGAAGAATTTCCACTCGCAGTTCCAACAGTTAGACGTAGAGAAGTGGATCCTGAGGGGAACTAGACATATGGCTAGCTACAGGTATGCTCCAAGACACCACTCAACATCATCATCAGCTCATTTTTATGTCCCCACTGCTGGAGCACGAGCCTTCCCTATGCAGGGATAGGGAGAACGGGCCATACACCACCACGCGGGCCCAGTGCGGGTTGGTGGTTGTAAACGACTGCTAATGCAGCCGGGACCAACGGCTTTACGTGCTTTCCGAAGCACGGAGGATCTCGAGATGATAAATTTTTGGTCACGCATCCGATGACCGGCCTTTGCGAAAGTTGTTTAACCTCAGCACTCGCAGACCGGGCGCGGTAACCACTGCGCCATCGAGCTCCTTGACGACGACGCCACTCGCACACAATAAATAAGCATGCTGAGTTCACTTACATGTAACTATGCATACTGACAAAGACGCTTATATAAAAGGTTACTATACAAATGAATGTTATTATCTCCTGCCTGGCAGAATAACAGCGTCTTCTGCTAACACGGCAGGCATTTGCTGATTGTCTTGTTTGATTCGTACAACATGTCTTTGGAACTTATCTCAAATGTTGAAGTTAAAAAGAAGTTTCAAAGCATGCTGTTGGATATATTAAATAAGTACAATCAGTCCTGTTTACCATAATTTTCCTTAGTTTTCAAAAAATTCTAACCATTTATTCAGTTAGGCTACATGTAGCTCTTATAAATGTCACTATGCCATTGGTTCGTAAGTCTACACAGTTTTAATAGGCATCTGCCCCAAGTTAGTGCGGGTTGGAGTCCAGAATCCAGATCTTCGAATCCTTTTTTGTTGGAAGTCTCATAAATAATTTGTGACTACCGTAAAAAAATTTGGGAATGTTCAGTTTTACGAAAGATTTGGTTACAGTAACTATCTTTTGATGTTGCTGTGTGATGTTGGGGCTGGGTTATAAATAAATAAATAATAACTTAAGTATGATATGAGGCGGGGGGAAGATTCTCATCACCTTTCCCTATTGAAATTAGTATTGCCTTAATCACAACGTTTGCCAAATGCCGGTTGGCGATCACAGAACAGAGTAGAGAAAAAATATTTTCGCAATATCCTATCTACTGCTAGCCATCGGCATTTAACCCAGCCATTTGCAGGTACCAGATATTCAAGACCTACACGGCAGTACCTTGTTGTGTGGCGGCGCTGGCCACGCTACGCCGGTTGCGCGCGCGCGCCTGGAACGAGGACACGTTAGACGAGACGCTGGACGTGGGCTACAATATATATCGGGTGAGGGCATATCATTGAACTAGGTAGAAACAACTTTGACATGGAAGCTGATAGAATAATACTGTTGGGTTGGGCAGCGTTTGGGAAGCTACATCAGATCTTTGAGGCACCTATTTATACCGCAGTGCTTAAAAAGGCGAAATTTCGAGCATTGCGTTCTGTCGGTCCTTACATATGGCGCTGAGATGTGTGTGTGCCTCGTCCATAGATTTCAAGCTACACGGCGAGCTTTGGAGAGAGCTGTGTTCGGGCTATGCTCTGTCTCTATAAGGGATAGGATCCAAAACAAATAAATTTGCCGGAAAACTAAAGCCACCGACATAGCAGAAAGAATTAGCAAGCTGAAATGACAAGGGGCGGGGCATATTTTTAGTTGAGCCGATGGCCGTTGGGACAGACGTCTTCACTGGATCGACCTTAAGAATGCGGTACCGGCGGCGGGAAGTTGATGAATGCAGAAGGTGGAGGACCAGTTGTAGTGGCGATCCATTGGGAAGGTCTATGTTCAGCAGTGGACCTCTGTAGGCTGAGGATGATGATAAGCATAAGCAACTTTTGCAAAGGTCGGTCATCGGATAGGTGACTAAAATTAGCCTCTCCTTCCGCAAAGATTTGCTATATCGTCTGTGATGTGCTAGCTAGCTAGGTGGGGCTCGAGATGGTAAATTTTTGGTCACCTGTCCCATAACCGGCCTTTGCGAAAGTTGCTTAACCTCAGCACTCGTAGACTGGGCGCGTTAACCACTGCGCCATCAAGCTCCTCATCTGGCAACCGGTAGCTGTTTAAAGCATTGTGAATGCCAAATTCAAAGTAATAAAAATATTCTTTGTAATGCCACAAATCAGTACTGATCGCATATTATTTTCTTTTAATTTTTGTTTCGTGTAATTGTGTTGTAATTAGTCAAACTGTTTCCGTTCGTTGTGTTGTTGGTTTATGCTGTCCTGGTTGGTTTATCTGTGTAGGTATCCAGTTTGTATTTGCATTTTTGTGCAGGACAATAAATGTGTCTTATTCTTATAACTAGAAATGTAATGACAATAATGATTCACATTATATTAATATTAAATGTTTGTTGTTTATGTACCAGGAGTCTCTAGTTGAGAGAGGTGGACCTATAAGAAGACTGGTTCTTGGAGAGCTGAAGGAGACTTTCAGGATGCGAGACACTGAATACAAGCACAAGGTAGAGTGTTGATATTGTTATTTTACAAATGTTCAACCGTATTCCATATTATATTAAGTTCAAAGACGATTGAGGAAATTTGATAGTTTGTTAAAATCAGGTTTTTGTGTTTGGGTTGGCAGCAAGGTTTTTGTTAGTAAAAAAGATGGATTAATATTTATAAATTTTACGCATATTTAATTTTGAAAAATTACCACGAGCGGGATTTGTCAATAATTATACCATCAACTATCATAGTGCACCTTTTCCGGTGCACGGTGTGCCAGAAGGTGTGAATTCAAATCTCACAGGTGAATTAAAAACTTTCCAAAAAAAAATAGACTATTAGGTCCTGGGAGATGTGATATCTCCGAAACTGTACACTGCTGCACTGGAAGATGTTTTCAAGCTTCTGGACTGGAAAGGACTCTGCATCAACGTCAACGGCGTATACATCACTCACCTTCGATTTGCTGACGATATAGTGGTCATGGCTGAGTCCCTGGAAGACCTCGGCGCAACGCTCGGTGACCTCAACAGAGTCTCACAACAAGTGGGTCTTAAAATGAACGTGGAGAAGACGAAAGTTATGTCGAACACGTGTCGTTATTTGTTGCGTGAAGAAGCAACAAATATACGAACATACACACAAACTTTTGCATTTAAATTATTAGTAGGATTCTTTTATATTTATCTTTTTTCTTAGACTAGGTTTGTTATAATATTAAAAGCGTTTACGCCGAACACTAGCGCCACTAATGAAAAAAAAAACATATCTAGTAATTAGAGATAGAAAATCAAATTATGCTCAACAAACTATCTGAATGAAGTAATTTAGCATTTTTACGTCACCTAATGAACACCTGACATGTTATGGTTTAGTTAAATATGGCGTTATAGTTAAAAGTAGCCTTAACGTCTTATTTAACTAAACCATAACATGTGAGGTGTTCATTAGGTGACGTAAAAATGCTAAATTACTTCATTCAAATATTTTGTTGAGCATAATTTGATTTTCTATCTCTAATTAGTATGTTTTTTTTTCATTAGTGGCGCTAGTGTGCGGCGTAAACGCTCTTAATATAAAAGTAAAATACAAAAGAACATACAAAACATAAAAATATTATAAAAAACCTAGCATAGGGTGCCGCCGGCAACGGGGCAGGGCTCAAGCTGCCGGTGGCTAGGGCTGCAGAGACAGGAACCTTCGGACTATCCGCGCCATGTCCAAGAGTACCGCCTTCTGTATCTGACCCTTATTATCCTTATTATTATTTAAATGATTTACTATTCTGTCTTGATTATGATTGCATGCGGTGGCGACCTTTATTTAAAATAGCACATTACTTTCCCCGAAACATGCATATATTTTTTGTATTGGTGTATATTTTGTTGACCGTCCTCAAATAATATGAATTCCTTGCTTCGGAAGGCACGTAAACCCATTGGTCCCGGCTGCATTACAAGTCGTTGACAACCACCAATCCGTTCTGGGCCCGCGTGGTGGTTTACGGCCCGTTCTCCCTATCCATCCATAGGGAAGGCTCGTGCCCCAGCAGTGGGGACATAAAATGAGCTGATGATGATGATGAAATAAATAAATAAACACTATCATGTGTGAATGTCTTTTGTAGGAGCGTGGCATCGCTGTGTGGGGCAAGATGGTGTCTAGCAATCCAAAAGTTTTTGATCTATGCAGAGGCATTGAAGCGTTCTTCAAGGAGGCTGATTCAGGATTGTTGCAGGTAATAACGTTGTTTTGGAACTGTATTATCTAAAGTGGACAGGTTATACAAGGAGGTTGATGGCGTTGTTGTAAGATAAAATAAGATAGACAGTTCCCAAGGTGTAGTGGCATGATCGACAGGAACAGTTTTTTTCTATCTATATTGGGTCTAAAAATATCAAGGCGAACGTTTAAGGGGAGCATCTATACACCATTTCCGAACTCGTACAGCTGTACTACACGCACACAAAGATAGCCGTGTGTGTATGATTGTCATACAATGGTTTTTCAATTGTGTGCGTGTATCTATACACAATCTTTTTATTGACGCTTGCGTGCGTGTTAGTAAAGATACAGCATGTTTCATGATGTGCATTATTTTAATTGATTTAGTTTGTTAGAAAACATAACTTTGTAAAATCACTATAAAACTGGTGCCCATTTTTTGTCATTGTATTCAGAATGATGTATAGATACCGCCCTTAAACGTTCGCTTATTGATTTTGTTAGACCTTGATATATAAAAATCAATTGCTGTTCGTTTGTCTCGCTAAGACTCGAGAATGGCTGGACCGATTTAACTAATTTTGATTTTGAAATATTTGTGGAAGTTCAGAGAAGGTTCAAGCGGTGAGAAACATAAATAATAAGTAACGGAAAATACTAAAAACGACCATTTAATTTTCCAATACAAAATGTTCCTAGCTGTGAAACATTTGTCTTTTGTCAAAAATTTATAGATGCGTTCAGAAATTTGTCTGTTTCATAGCTGTAGTATGAGGTCTGGTTATTAATATAGGTATACAAAAGTGAGTTTGTTTGTTTGCTTTCACACGTAAACGCACCAAGAAAATTGCCACGCATCAGTAGATTTAATCTGTTTTCGGAGCAGCTCTCTAAGAGTAACTTGGGTCACCATTCTACACTTAATAGGCTACAGCGACATTATAATTTTGTGTCACGATCCAACGCTGACATTGACATATTTCATTTAAGTGCCCACAAATTTAGAAAACTGATGTCCGAGAGCTGCGTAAACCCTATGTAATTCTTACTAGCATTTGAAATGAGTTGTTGTATATGTTTTGCTCTTATTTATATTGTTAAGTTTGTTATTACTGATTATTTAAAAATATTATGTAGTTTTCCTCTTTTAAAATTTATACAAACTTTCCACATTTGCATGCCGTGGCGGTCAATAATAGAAGGCTGTACTTAGCATGTAAGATGTTATTGTATGTTACATAGTTTTTTATGTTAGTACAAGTTTTCGCTGACTGTCCTTAATAAATAAATAAAATAAAAAATGAAAATAAACTATTTGACGATTTGTTTGTTTTGTTGTCATAGAAACTTTCAAAGCGGTACGAAGTTTAGTGACTCGTTTCTTTGTCGCACCTCCAAAAGATGGAATAGTCTACCAGCACACGTTTTCCCTCCTTCCTATGATATGGGGTCCTTCAAGAGAGGCGTGATGAAGCACCTTGTGGGCCGGCAGAGTGAAGTTAACTGATGCTACGTTTGTTTCCACGCTGTACCAGTTGTCTTCGCGTCTGGACTTCATTTCCACTTAACATCAGATGGGTTGGAGTCATTTGCCGAGCTATGTATAAAAAAAAAAAAGAAGTCCGCCAGGTCAGCTAGTAATCAGTAATAAAAAATTGGGGTCTACAACTGGTTTCAGTCTTTAGCATCAATGGCTGTGCAGGTGCGGGTGACGGTTAGTAATTAAATAAATCTGTTTTCGTTTTAGATCCCCGGAGAATATGAGACTGCTATCTGGCGTGAAGGTGACAGATACTATATCTACCATCCCTGGCCCGCGGACCGGTATGGTTACAAGGTAGGTAGGAGAATTTGACCTATTGATATTGTCTCTAATACACATACACACATAGGGAAAGGGGGGGGGCATGATGGATAGGGTGGGCAAGATGAATAAAGTGAATAATTTAAAAACTAAAGACCGGGCGAAGGTTCCGAACTTCCGAAATTTGCCCACCCAAAGAATTCGTTTTGCCCACCCTAGTGCAGGCAAAATGGGTTTTTCTAATTTTTATGGTTTTTGCTGTTATAATGAAAATTATTAAAGATTGATATAATTAATATATAACTTTCTATAATAAAGGCTGATTAATTACTTTATCGTTTTTTTACTTGGAAATCTCTGTATTTGCATATTTGTTAAAATTATAAGCTCTTAAACACAATTATATCCATCTTGCCCACCCTTCCTCTACATACTCTCAGGTCCTTCTCCTAAATAAGGGTAGACAGAGCATCGCAACCAGTTTTAAGTATGCTTGCGGTTGGTGACCTCGACACCAACATCAGCATAAACATAGTAGGGCTTTGTGGAATAGCTAACATCAGTGATGGGTTGCAGCCGACCGCCTGATGTGCGAGCATCTTGGAGCATGCACGGGAAGTTAGGCAGCCGATACAGTATGAAAACAAATTTCAAAATCATTTATTCAGTTTAGGCTACAAGTAGCTCTTGTGAATGTCACTATGCCATCGGTTCGTAAGTCTACTCTGGGCGGGAGATCTTGTACTGAGAAGAACCGGCAAGAAACTCAGCAAGTGTCGCGCAAGTCAAACGCATAATGACGCATACGCAAAGCGACCTATACGCATAATGACCAATATCAAATACTCATATTGACATATACGCCAAACGACCAATATGCTTTAAGACCAATACATTCATATAATCTCATAGTGATAAACTTCAAGTGGTCAGTAATTTGTATGAAACTCGTCATAAATGAGGCAAGACCATCACAGAGACGGGGAAACGAATACTTACATTATCAAACCACAAACATTTACAGGTGTGTCGTTTCGCGTACTTATCTTTGTACGGATTTGTCATTATACGGATAGTTCTTTTCACGTATGCAACATTTTGCGTGTTAGTCCAAATGCTGATACGTCAATATGCGAATGTGTCATATTGCGAGAAAAAACATTATATTATTTAAAAAAATGTTTATATAATTTTAACGCAAATTTTGTTGCGAACAAATTACAAAAACACAAATGTTGAAAATATTTCCACGAGCAGGGTTTGAACCTGCACCCTTCTGACATACCGGGTCAGGTGCTCTTCCAATTGAGCTATCGTGGTTCTAACCAGCCCGTCGAAATTATTCAACTCTATTTACTTTTTACTTTGAAAGCCAAAGGCGCCCATTCAATGTCAACAACTACCGTCATTAACACCCGATCATAATATTTTTACAAATACTAAAGATCAGTTAAGAAGAAGGCAAGCTATTTATAAAATGTTTTTATAATTTTAACGCAAATTTTGTTGCGAACAAATTACAAAAACACAACTGTTGAAAAAGTTTTTATTATATTATTTGTCATTATGCGTCAAAACGCAAGTTATCACGTCCCAGACCAGCATTGGGCATCTTTAACAGTCACTAGCTGGCCGTAGCAGAGCCGTTACAATGAAGGGACTCTATTGATTGGTTTTCACACAGCTGCTCTGCTCAGTTCAAATTAGAATAAAGCTGCTCCTCCCAGCTCAGCTCCGCTTTATCGGAGTGTTTCCCTATGAGCTATGTGTTACCTAATGTAATTTTACAAATTCAGATATTTTTGGATTAGAATGACAGTAAGAGGTTGTATTACACCTGAAACTTGATAAACGAATAATTACATCATTTCAATTCTACTTCTTTTATAGCTATGCTGTCCTGGTACTACAGGTTAAGAATGCTAATATAAAAATATATAATTCTCCAAATTAACCTAAGGTACCTGAAGGCTAAATGTAGGAAAGTGGACTATATGGGAAAGTGGACCACGCAGGAAAGTAGACTATGCCAGAAAATCAAGTAGACCATATGGGAAAGTGGACCATTCAGGCAAGTGAACCATTTAGGTATGTGGACCTGAGATACCTGAAGGCTTCTATGATAGGGCTTTTTCCAATATTCAATATTTTGACGCTGTGAAAGAAAAGAAGCCCTTGCTAAGTTTTACCGGTTTTTCTCATTAAAAGGTCTACCGCCTTTTTTAGACTTAAGAACTATTAGCATAGTGACATTCAAGAGTGCTACATGTAGCTCTAAATAAATGATTTTGAATAAGGATGTCATGCTTAATCGCCAGGTTGGTCTCCAAGATGGCGGCAAAGCCTGCATCCTATACTTCACTCGCATCTCTCGTCTGTGCGAGCACTTCATGGACAGCGTGCCCGAGCTGAAGCGCAAGCCGTTCAGCATCGCCGACGTGAACATATTCGAGCAGAAGGAGCTGCCGGAGCCGGTCGGCAAGCTGAAGCGTGAGACTGGCTTTGATTTCGTCATCCTTATCGTCATCACCATCGTCATCATCATCAACATTACAGGTCTCCGAAGGCGCACCATTAAGCTCGCTAAGGTAAGGCTCTTCTGCTCTCCGCAAAAGATACTTAAGAAAAAAGAAGAAGAGAGTGAGTGGATAAGTGAGTGGACAAGTGAATAATAAATGAGTGAGTAAATGAGTAATTGAATGAGTGAGTGAATGCGTGAGTTAGGTGCGTGAATGAATTAGTAAATGAGTAAGTCAATGAGTGAATTAATGGATGGATGAGTCAGTGAATAAGTGAGTGAATGAGTGAGTGAATGATTGAGTAACTGAGTGACTGTATGAGTGAATAAATGATGGCATAAATGTTTTAAAATCGCCTCTATTTGACATGAGTGTTGTGACGGTAAGGTAGTAAGTCCTCCTCACTTGACTCGTATCTCCCGGCTGTGCGAGCACTGATGGAGTGACTGATCGAGTGATTGATCGAGTGATTGAAAGAGCGACTCATCTAGTGTCCGATACTTTTTCATCGCCACTTGCCGTCAAGCCTCTAGGTGTGGGCTTTAAAGTTACCCTCGTCCCTATAAAGTTCCTTGTTTATCGTTCCTGGTTTTCTCCTATAAACACGAGTCAATCTTTCTCACCCAACCAGCGATCGCCCCCAACCGCTGGATCGTCCGCGGTCGCTTCCACGAAGGCGACGAGCGGTTCCCCGAGGAGCACCGCTACAAGCAGGCCACGCCGGCTTCCATCGCCGCCATCGCTATGGCGCACATCATTCAGCCCTCCGAATGGACTGCAGACGACGTGGACGAGGTTAATAGATAGAATACAATAGAATAGAATAGAATATAATACTTTAATGTACACGTAAAAAAACACTACATGTTAACAGAGAAATAAAAAAAAGTTGGAGTCGTACAAAGGGCGGCCTTATCACTAAAAGCGATATCTTCCAGGAAACCTAGAGATTGAGTGGATTGATATGATATAAGATGGAAGCGTTGAAAAAAAAGATATAGACCTTCTCTTACTAGAAAACAGTGTTTAATGTTAAACAATGGCTAAATAAAATATTCTGTCACTTACTAAAAGTATTGGCTAAAAAGTGCCAGCATCTGTTTATGTAGTGTCTTACTTTGCCCACCTTTTTGCGGTAAAGCAGAAATACAATTTAAAAAAACAAATACATTGAATAGGCCTCCTTGGCTTACAAAGTAAGAGTAGATAGTGTTGATTAATTTCGGTGAGTTGGATTAAGCCACGATAGCAAAGTTGGTAGTGCACCTGACCCGGTATGGTCATATTATAAATTAATTGATAAAATAAAAAAAATTAAAAGAAATAATAAATGGGGTGTTCGAATACCGCTCGAGGATTTTTTTCAACACTGTCTTTTTTCAAATTGCAATTTGTTCGCAAAGAAATTTGCGTAAAATTATAGGTGTATACAACGTGTAACAAAAAGGTGTGGTCAAAATGAAAAGATCCAAAGTGTATCCCATCTAGAACTTGTATGTGCTGTTATTAAGACATAATTATTAACTTTAACTTGTCATGCAGTGGTTAATAAAATATTAATAAAATGTTCGTACACAGAGGTTATTAACCCACTAGGGCTGAGACTTACTGAAGTGAAAACTTCTTTAGCGGCGTTGTACACTTTTTTGTAATGGGTAAAAAATGTTAAATACGCGTCAGGACACGTGACCTGATCGAAAATTCGTAAGACGGATGGAGAGTAGACAGCCGGCGCCGCGTAGGAGAGGAAGTATCCCCCTCTCTTTCTACGGCGCGGCGAAAATGTATGCCTGCTGTTTCGTTTAGGCGGCGCAGGGCGCTTGCGCGAATAAATTGTCATGTTTATGTACGATAGCGCAATAAATAAATATTGTATTCTACCACATAAATGATAGTACTTTTATATTGATAATTGAAGCAATTCGTGCAAAATTATTCCCTAACCATTCCAAAATATCAAAAATGCACAACGTTAATATTCAAGTTTTCACTTCTGCCGGCACTCCCGGAGTGCAACCCGTCGTTTTTTTTTTGATGTATAGAAATATTATTGCAATAACACTTTAAAGTTAATAATCATGACTTAGTAAACTCTGCATACAAGACCTAGATCGGATACACTTTGGATCTTTTCATTTTGACCACACCTTTCGGTTACACGTTGTATAGTAACCATATTAAAAAGCGGCAACAGCAGATCGTGGAGGTGCAAGGAACCGTGGATCAATCCCTAGTAACTTTAACCCAGGTCTTAGGGACTAAGATATCCTCCCCCCCCCCCGCTGTCGCTGTCGCCATGGTGCACATCGTCGAGTTCTCCGAGTGGACCACGGACGACATCAGCGCGGTTGATAGATAGGTAGGTTATCTTGGTTTAATCCCTATAGCTCAGTCTCTTAACGTGATCCTAGATCTTATGTGTATCTTCGCCATGCATCCATCATCGAGCCCTCCGACTGGACCACGGACGAGCTGATTATGATGATGATGATAAGGTTAGGTCTAATAGTCGCTAGGTCTTAGGGGTGTCTTAGTCTGCATTCTGCTGTCGCCATGGCGCACATCGTCGAGCGCTCCGACTGGATTACGAAAGACCACCACGGTCTGCTCTTCTACTTTCAGATATCTAAAAGCGTATTTAGGTAGCCTGGGGTGTTTATTGTCTAATTGCAAACTCTATCAAGATACTTTTTAAAGGTATTTAGTTACGCTTGTCATTTTGCATGGACGATTCCAATTAAATGTCAAATTGACGATGTCGTTCATTGAAAATCATTCAAAAACGCGTCGTGATCGCAAATGCTGACGCTTGTGAATCAGTTTGAAATTCTTGAATAGCTTTCAAATGTCAAATTGAAATTGAATTGTGATAGAGGTTGAAATTATACTACAATACGCCTCCAGACTTTGGGTAAAATGTTAGAATCTGGTCACTGTGATACCGTTGTACTCATTTTAAAGCAGCAGAATCGATACCTAGATTATTTCGCCATTTAAAAATTCAATTCACTTTAACAGACGGTAGTGCGCGGCGACATACTCTACCAAAACACTATGGAGCATCTCGAGAAGATGGGCATCAGCTTGGACGCTCCGAAAACTGAGGAGGAAGCGAATGAGGAGGAGGAGGAGGCGCCTAGCGGAGCCCTCGCTGCCGCCGACGTGCTGAACCGGTTCAAGATATCAGAGTACGACTGCATCGAGACAGAGGTCATGGACAGCAGTCTTAGTGGTAAGGTTACACAATATGACTTTTTTTTTCCTTTAGTTAATGGCTTCGGGCGATTAGCACATGTAGCCAGTGTCAAAGTATGTTTTCTTACAAGTAACTAGGTATTACTTGTAGAAACAATATTTCCTTCCTGTATGATGACGATGAATGATGTGAGAAATGATATACCCCCCAGCCCCTCGAGTATCTCAGAGAAGAGGTGGGGCTTTAATAAGTCCTCACGCGGACTTCTAGGCAGAATTTGAAAAGTGACGTTGTACTTTTGCTAGTAGGTACTTATTTTTAAGGGAGAAGCGGAGTCTCTAAACACCGGCTGCTAAAATGTAACCACAAGCTCGCACACCATCCTTCTTTTTTGTACCGAAGAAACAGCGATGAAGATAGAGGAACTTACTGAATACCACCTGAAATCTTTCATTGGTTAAAATGTTTGTGACCAACATATTGCGAGAGCACTTGCCAGTGTTAACTTAAAATGTCCAAAGCCCCGCAGTAAACGTTTTTAAGGTGATAATTAAATGTGGTGGGTAAACACGATCTTCCCATGGTTGTGCTTTTATGCATGTGGAAACTGCTAGGATGTGCTCTTCGTACAACGAGAAGTGAACTCGCTTGACAGCTCTGGTCACCTATTTGGCAAATAGGGAGTGGACTATGTGTCCATGGGGCGACTCTTTGATACCACGGTTTTTCTGGCGTTATGACCTGACGTAGATGGTCCTCTTCGTATGAAGGTTTGGTTTTGGCTCTGTTGTGCCTATGATGTTAAAAGCATAAGCAGACTCCAGATGCTCCACAGATAGGGTAGCAGGATCATTAGCCGTGATCACCTTGCCGACCCGCCAGTTGTTCTTTCCCACCTCGTTTAAAGGACCTCGTGTTGTAAGAAGCTTGATGAAAGAAAACGCCTTAGGACGGAGTAATGGGACTGGTCGGCCTATCCGAAACCGGAGGACTTCAGGCTCTTCGCCAAACTTATGTCATCTATCTTTACAAAGGAAGAAGAGTGAAAGGATGGGGGTGCACAAAAGATCCCGAATGGGTTGAAGTGTTACTGCAAGAGGGAAACCTCAGCAGGCCCCACTAAAGATAAGAAGCCGGATGGCTCAGTGGTTAACGCGCCAGGTCTGCGATTGCTGAAATTAAGCAACTTTCGCAAAAGACCGGTCATCAGCTGGATGACCAAAATCATCTGGAGCTCTTCCGTGCTTCGGAAAAAGTGTTAAGCCATAGACTATGTATAATATTGGGTATAGATGTGCCTCTCATAGAAATGACATGAGAAACTATTAGGTTCCTTTTACAATAGATGGCGGTAGTAGACGTTTGCTTGCGCGTTTACGCTTCTTCTCGATGGATGACGCCAAAAATATATATAATATTTACAAAAAACTAGTATTTTTTTTTTTTGTGTATAATATTAATTGTAAGATAAAACATATTAAAAACTTATAAATGTACATAAAAATCAAAAAGTTATTGCATTTTCGAAGAATCGAACCATGGATTTATCTAGCACGATGCGTTGTCGCAGCCGCTCGGCCAATGAGCTCTTTGAGGAGATGACGAAAGTTGTGGCTATAAGAAAGTTACTGGAAAATAACTAAACGTAACTTATTAATTTAAAATGCAATCTATACTACCGCCATCTAGTGACATTATATGGATAACCATTTAGTAACTTGAGGTTCCTCTTACGGAAGATGGCGCTGCCGTATATAAAAAATTTGTAATTATTTAATGTATGGAAGATTCACCACTCTGCGTTAAGCCGTGGTCCCGGCTGCTATTTTTAGCAGCCGTTAACAACCACCAATCCTCACTGGGCCCTCGTGGTGGTTTATGGCCCGTTTCCTCTATCCATCCATAAGCCTCGTGCTCCTACAGTGGAAACAAAATGAGCTGGCGATGATGATGCGATGATGTTGTAAGAAGGAGAAAATACGTTTGCTGCGTCTTACAATGAAGTACATGCGTTAGCCCCTAGCCTGTAGGCGGCCATTTTGTTAGAATGACAGATCTGTCAAGCGATTTACGATAAAATGGCCGCCGTGTCGCCGCGCGTCATTGAAATGACTATATCTTAATATGTATGTAGACTATATGTCGTAGGAATCGTTATTAGCTAAGCTAAAAATTTATCTATAAATATGTACAGTTTTACTTCGCACTAGATTAATAATTCGAAGGTAAAAGTAGGATGAGCAATTTTTTTTGTTTATTGTACAAAAAAATATTTATAAGGTTGTTATTGTGGAAAGATCAGTGACAAGTTTTTAAGCTGATAATGACTAGATTTACTATAATTTAAACGCTATTCCTTTACAGGTCAACTCAACCCTGAGCCAGGGTCTGGTCAGCTCTCCCTAAAGGACTCCCTCAAGCAACTCTTCAAGGAGTACAACCACGCCGTGTTTACGGCGAGAGGCGGTTCCACTGCCATAATGAAGCAGGATCAGCATTTATACTTCTTTGATCCTCATGGGTGCGATGAGAGTGGTAAGCCGGTAGTTTTTTTGTTTATTTTGATTATGATTCATGGGAAATGGTATTAAGAAAATTTAAGCATAGAATGTTTTAATCAATATAGCTTGTAGTCGAATACACTAAGCTCTACATACACTAACAATAAAAAGACAATAATGTCATAGACATGACAATGCTAATATTTATGTAGGCCACGTTAAGTACCTAGGGAATGCAATCTCGAAAAAAAGGTCGAGGTCTCGCGAGATCTCGACCTTTTCGATATTCAATCTCTACGATCTGTAATCTCGATATAAGTGATATCGATCGAGATCTCGACAATATTGATCGAAATTATCGAGATTTTGGAGCATGAGAGTGCGCGAATCATGCGTGTGCTTTTATTTCAAACGGATGATGAAGACGATTTACCCCTCTCACATATGCAACAAACAAGCCCTCAATTCAGTCCCTGAAAGTTCGGGGACTGAATCGACGGCTTATTATCTCCAGAAAGAGTTGGAAGAAGCTTTAAAGACGAGTAAAGATACTCAACCCAACCCCAAGCTGTGACAACAGACAGGTTTGACATTGACAGACTTTTAAAGAAAGAAATGAATCTTTACGAGTATGGTGGCGAAAGAGAGCCGTTTCTTAAATTTATTTACAACAGCTTACTTACCGTAGTCCCTACTAGCGTGGAGGCCGAACAGGCTTTCTCAGCTGCAGGTTATTTAATTACCGATAAAATAGGTGTCGCTTAGCAGATGAAACTTTGAAGACGCTATGCTTCTTATGAAGCTATTTTCAAAACCACGATTATTAATGTTTCCATTTCATTATAATTTTTAATTGGATTTAATAGTAAAATATCTTGTTTTATTAACAAAACATCACAGCAATATCATATTAGTTTTAATCTTCGTAGACGTCCATGATTCTTATACAGAGTATATGAGATTTGAGATTGAGTATAAGCAACATATATTTTTTAGAAATCTCGATAATATCGAAATCTCGCGATATCTCGATTTGTCAATCTTGAGTCGAGATTGCATTCCTTATATGTACCAAGCTTATGTAGTTCATTTTTGTTTAAATAATAATTAAAAAAAATATACACATTAGTGCATTCGGCTACGTATATTAATACCTACTTAAAAATGCCCTTGATGAGTTGCCCTTGTTGCTAGTCCTTCTCACTACAATCCCTGTAGACTTACAAACCGATGGCCGATGGCCACCATCAACATATTAACATCTCAGGTGATAGACGTCTACTGGCAAAGGCTTCCCTTAACGATCTCTACAACCATCCATCCATCCATTTTATAATATCAAGCTTCTCCTTGCTTCGGAAGGCACGTAAAGCCGTTGGTCGCGGCACTCCTGGCTGCAGTCGTTAACAAACAACAATCCGCACTGGGGCCGCCTGGTGGTTTATAGCCTGTTCTTCCTGTGATTTTTCCTTCCATAGGGAAGGCTCGTGCTCCAGCAACAATAATTTCATTATTTTGCGGTATGTTAACCTTTTTACCGCCAAACAACTTCTATAGAAGTTCGAGATTTTCGTGCCGTCCACGCCATCACTTCTATAGAAGTTCTTCTTTGTACCTACATTATTAAAATACATTTATACGTTGGCGTACAGCGGGATATCGCGTGCAGGATAGTTGGGCGGTGAAAAGGTTAAGCACAACGCCAGAAATATTTGATTAAGACATTGTCGACATTCTACAGGTAACCCGTCAAACGAGCCCCGTGCCACTGCCTGCCTGATCCGCGTTCAAGGCGGTGTAGACGAACTAGCTAAAGTCATCATGGGCAGTCTGGCCCCAGGTGCCGACGACAGCTTTAACATCTCACCAGTCTGCGTCAACGCTAGCAAGCTGAACGCTGAGTTGGGAGCGCCGGAGACTAAGCTGGAGGTAAGATATTGATATCACCAACTCATTTGATGTTTTCACTGCTGGGGTACAAGCCTTCCATGTGGAGGGAAACACCACAGCGGACGGGCCGTAAGTCACAACGCGGCGTGGTTGTTAGCCACTGCTAAGCTATGATGTCCTGGTACTTCAGCTTGCTTCTAGAAAGGTTTTTGTATATTATACACTAAATACATACACTACAGCTTTGTAGACAGTTTGGGAAAATAGACGGTATGAGAAAGTAGACAGTTTGGGAAATAGACAATCTGAGAAAGTGGACCATACAGGCAAGTGGACCATTTAGGAATGTGGAGCTGAGGTACCTGAAGGCTAATGCAGCCAGGGCTAACAGTTTAACGTCCTTTCCGACACACGAGGTCGAGAGAGAACAGTTATCCACTTTACTTTAAAAGAAGTTAAAAAAATCAAAGGGAAAAACGAAAAAAAAAGAGATTTTGACATAATTAAGCTAATACCAAGGCCAGGCATACTCAGTCTATGTTAAGAAAAATAATGATGTTCATAAATAAATAAATAAAGAAAATGATGATGATGCTGATGATGATGATGATGATGATGATAGTGGTGATGATAATAATAATAACAGAAAAAAATCTTCGTTTCATTTAAATTTAGAACATGTCCGCCAGATACCGGCTATCGTCAGTCCGTATCTTTACGTCAGAAATCTTAAATATTCTAACCACCTTCCATGAGCAAGTGGTTCAGCCTGGCCACAGAGATCCTGGATTTATTTCGAGCAACTCCAGTTGGGGGTAAATTGCAATGTCTCTGTTAAATTGGTGTTAGAACTATTTAGCTACCTACATCAATCAAGTATCCTGATCCATTCCCATTGATGGATGAAAAGACAATAAAATATTGAGTGATGTGCTCTTATAGCTGCTTTTTCTAATTTGTTGAATTTTATGTTTTCTTACAGAGTAAAGCCTTTGAATGGATCAACAAGAACACCGCAGCTGTAATGATGGGCCCCCGTGGCGAGAACACTGCCATTGGTAAAGCGGCTGAGAAAGTTGGAGCCGGGGTAAGTTTTCAGAGCTTTAGCCCTTGTACTACTCATAGTACATCAAAAAAAAATTGCGGTTATTAGTCTTTATTGCGGTGAAAATACCTTAGAGCGACATCTACCTTTTGCCCGCCGAACAAACTAAAAAAAACTTTTTGTTATTTTTTTATATAAGGTGAAATTTAAATGACAAAAAAAAAACCGACTCCAAAAATTTTTACTGATAAAATGGCACTAAAAAGTAAAAAATAAGCGTTAGACTTGTATAGACAATAACTTTATTAAGAAAAAATATAGGTACAATTATTGTTATTTTTGGGGCCGGTGCCAGCCAACGAAGTTTTTAAAGCCGGTGCCAGTCCGCGTTTGTAGTCAAAATTGTATGCATAAGATTGAATGTACTATTATGATTATAATATAGTATGTCGTTAAATGTATAAGTTAAAGTTACCTTGGCTGGCACCGACTCCAAAAGTAACAATAATTGTACCTATATTTTTCTTAATAAAGTTATTGTCTATACAAGTCTAACGCTTATTTTTTACTTTTTAGTGCAATTTTATCAGTAAAATTTTTTAGTCGGTCTTTTTTTTTGTTAAAATTTTTGTTTATTTCTCGCTTTTTAGTGATTCGTTTCGATCTATTTATCTAAAGCGAATATGGGTAGACCTACTCAACACGCTGCTCGTATGAGACAGCGCCGTTTAAATGAGACAAACGAAGAAAACGAGAAACGCCTATCTCAAAGTAGGAAATCAAAAACTGAGTTCCGATGCCTGTCTTCTTTTGCTTCGTCATAGTCGCTTAACTATCTTAATCGAGATATTTTATCGCCACCCGTGAAATACTTATCATTGAGGAGTTCCGATGGTAATCTGTGGTCTTTTTCATCAGTTACACTTCATCAAATGATACTTTCTGAATGTAAATGCTTGACTTATTTCTGAAAATACCAAAATCGCGATAGGTATGCCTACAATATTCGAAGAGTTCCCTTAATTCCTTGAGGATCCCATCATCAGAACTAAACCAAATTAAAATGGGACCACACGGGAAGCACCAGCTTTCAAATAAAGAAAGAATCATCAAAATCGGTTCACTCAGTCGAAAGTTCTGAGGTAACAAACATAAAAAAAAAAAATACAGTCGAATTGATAACCTCCTCCTTTTTTTGAAGTCGGTTAAAAAAGTACCTGGAATAGTCAGGAGCTTTGTTTAGTGAGATTTGTTAAACCTTGATTGATTAATGGAATTTGCTAGAATTTATTCATACACATTAAAAATTTTATATATTCAATGACTATAGGGTCAGTCTTATCTCATTTGGTTAGGTTAGAACTGTGAACACACAATTTTCAAGCTATAGTGGCTATGGTCCTAAGTGAGGTGGTGAAGAGCGAAGCGATGAGCGTTAGGTGTACATAAAACAAACGGCGGGGATCGAGCCAGCGCCAGAAACAAAACAACCGTGCAATATTCTTATAGGCGAAGTTACTCATAATAACTTCACAACATTATGAAGCAAAATTTGACGACCTCCTTGGTCGAGTGGCTTGCACACCGGTTTTCATGGTATCGTATGTTTTCTCTGAGGTCCCGGGTTCGATCCCCGGTCGGATCAATTTAGAAATACCTGTTTTTCTAAATTGTTTCGGGTCTGGGTGTTTCCTATGTGTAATAAGTATATATTTAAGTATATTAAGTATGTTTATCCGTTGTCTAGTTAACCATTTCTCGAGTTTCTTAAGGAAGCTTTTCTTGGGGCTAGATAATTGGTGTGAGTGTGGGAATCATTTAAAAATTTTGGATAAATGGTTATTATAAACACAAATAGGTATTATAAAAAAATCTCATAATAATCTGTCGGCGAGCCAAAATGGATGGACACGGTTGTTAACGACTGCCAATGCAGCCGACCAAACGGCTTTACGATTTTTTTAAATTAATTTTACGGGTAAGCACAGTGCCTTGATCTCACCTGATGTTAAGTGATGGTAAGGCCAATGGTGGAAGCGCACTTCACCCGGGATCCTCAACTACTGAGGCACTGGCTATTAAGATAGAGATAAGTCTCTAAATTCTAAATTCAAAATCATTTGGCTACAAATAGCTCTTATGAACGTCATTATGCCATCGGTTCGTAAGTCTACTCTGGGCGGGAGATCTTGTACTGAGTCTTGTCTAGCTGCCGGAACACAACAATGCTACAAACATCGATGTTATGGCGACATATTTAGATAAGATGGTGGTAGCTAGCCAGGCGGACAAACAAGCCCTACCACCAACCAAACCGAGTGCACAAACATGTACCCCCGCTGGGAATCGAACCCGGGACCTCTAGGTCAAAACCGGTGGTCTTAACCACTATACTACGAAGACGTGCTTTCCGAAGCACGGAGGAGCTCGAGATGATATATTTTTGGTCACCCATCCCTTGGTCCCCAGTAACATTCGATGGCCTTTGCGAAAGTTTCATAACGCCGCAGACCAAGCGCGTTAACCACTGTGCCATCGAGCTTCTAAAGCAAGATATATTAAATTGTCTGTGTTCACTAGGATGATGACAAGGCCGGCCGGGTTATGGCTCTGCCGGCCGCCGCGGCTTTTGCAGCGGCTTCGGAGTCTGTGCCGCCACCCCATATGCACCAGGACCACATGTATAACTTCCTGGGTAAATAATCTATATTTTAATACGTGAAGCAAAAGCATTGCTTACCCCTTTTTTACGAGAATTGCGCGGACGTAGGAGTATGAAATTTTGCACACTTATAGTTTGTATAAAAAAGGTTATCCGAATGTAATATTTTTTTTTTTTAATTACGCATAATAATACATTAAATCAATAAAACAAACATTACACACACTACCATGTATTTGACACACGCATAATGTATTTGACACACACGTAAGTATTTAATACTCTTTTCAAAAATTTCAAAAACGGAAGAGCAGCGCCCGAAATCTAAAATTTTTCATTGCTAAGGATACAATCCGTGCAGCCTTAATAAAATTACGGTTGAATTTCGACCACTGGGCGACCACTAGTAGTGGTAGTGTAGTGGTTTATGGCCCGTTCTCCCTATCCATCCATCATAGGGAAGGCTCGCTCCCTAGCAGTGAGGACAAAATGAGCTGATGATGATGATAAAGAAGATCCACAGTAGATATTTCAATTTCAAATAATATGATTAATCAAAATCATCAAAGAATTCTGTAACATATTAATAGTTTAATAGTAAATATTTTAATAGACTTTATTAGTTTTAAATTTTATTGATATCAATTCCTTTTATCACAGACGCCGGTTCTGATTACTACCTGAACCACATAAAGAAGACCGGTCGCAAGGACATTCTGCCCGAAGACCTGACGGAGAAGTTTGAAATGGGCGCAAACACGTTCTCCATCGAACTGGGCGAGCCCATCAAACTGCCGCTTCGGCTGCCCGACGAACCTCCACCTGTAAGTGAATGAATCAGTAAAGAAAAGAATGAATGAAGGATATGAAAATTGATTGAATATTAGAATGATTGAATAACTTAATGCTTGATTGATTAAGAATTGAGTGATAAATATCAATAAATTCATTCATGAAAATGAGCGCAATGCCAGAGTCTTAAAAAAATGATTAATGAATGATGAAAATAAAAAAGAATGAATGAACAATCGATATAATAATATAATTGAATGACCGATGAATGAATAAGAGTGAAAAGTCCCAGCCTCTCTAAAGGCAAGAAGATTCCAAGGCCTTCCCGGTAGCATAGCGGTCTGTGCAGCCGCCCGGATTGCGGAAGACCCAGGTTCGATTCCTGGCTGGGCCGGATAAGCGTTTGATTTTTCACTGTATTTTATAAATTTGTGAATTGAAAATGACAAAATGTCCCAATTTCCTAATGTCCAAATGTGAATGACCGGATGACCGGATGACCGGATGACCGAATGATCGAATGACCGAATGATCGAATGACTGAATGACCGGATGACCGAATGACCGGATGACCGAATGACCGAATGACCGAATGACCAAATGACTGAGTGACGGGATGACGGGATGACTGAATGACCGGATGATCGGATGACTGAATGCCCGGCTGACCGAATGACTAAATGACCGAATGACTAAATGACCGAATGACCAAATCACCGAATGACTAGCCTAATGTCCGGGTAACCTAATGATCGAATGACCGAATTACTAAACTTATTGGTAAGATAATATCTTTAAAATAATTTTAGTGTTGTTAAAACCTTTAATTTGAAAGTCTTGAAAAATAAATACTTGCGAAGAAGAAACCATGGAAACTATGTGTACGGTCAGCTGCCATGCACCTAGTTGGACCTCTGATAATAATAATAATAGTATTTAAAAAAAAAAAAAATCTGTTATTGGAGGCAATCAAGAGGTTTTTCTATTCACAGGAAGGTGAGGAAGAAGGTGCTGAAAAAGAGCTTGGCGAAGGAGAAGAGGAACCGGAAACCATGAAACGTAAGAATTAATTTCAAGCAACTTTTGTAAACGCCGGTCAACGGATAGTTGATCAAAACTTTGTCATCTCGAGCTCTCCGTGCTTCAGTAGGCACGTAAAGCCGTTGGTCCCGGCTGCATTAGCAGTCGTTAACAACCACAGCCCGCACTGGGCCCGCGTGGTGGTTTACGGCGCGTACTCCCTGTGATGTATCCATACATAGGGAAGGCTCGTGCCCCAGAAGTGTAGGCATGAAATTAGCTAGAGAGAGTTGAAAGTACCAGGCTAGCATGAGTCTCGAGGAGGTATACCTGGAGTGAACTACATACTTGGGGTGAGGCCGTGAGTTGGTTGAAGTACCAGGCTAGCATGAGTTATAAGGAGTTCCGCACTGGGCCCGCGTGGTGGTTTAAGGCACGTTCTGTCTGTGATGTTTCTACCCTATGGGGGTGACGTTTCGTACTTGGTTCGAGCAACACTGTGCCGAGAAATTAAATCAATATAATCATTAATACCATTTATTTACATCTTGTGACTGTTTACAAAGTACCGGGAAGTGTTGGTGCAGTTGTGCAAGTGTGTGTTCCATAATTCACGGTGGAATAGTGGTGTTTTTTAAGGCTTTTTCATAGTCAAATTATATTAATTTATTGTTTGGCGGGTGTCCCAAAGACCTTTTTTTGACACGAACCTCCAACATTATTTACATCGCACTGTCTACTATCGCCATCTAGTGTTCGTCGGCTGTACCAACGCGCGGACACAGTGAATAGCACCGCGCGGCGACATCTGGCGTAGCGGCAACGAACTTTTTTGCTTTAACGAAGCAGCTTCGATTAGTGCGGTGCTTCTGCTACATCGTCACTAACCATTCAGTCATGCCAAAGTGTGGAGGTTGTGGAGACCTGTTGACGGCGGTAGGTGCCGCTACTTGTAGCTTGTGCCCGACGATTTACCACAAGAGCTGCGTGGGACTGAGGGAGAAGGCCAAAATCGCTAAGGACTGGGTTTGCCCGTCTTGTAAGCAGGGCGTCCGTAAGGGTGACAACAGCCAGACGCCGGTGAAAGGCATTTGTGGACCATCAGCTTCCACTTTACCATCTTCTGGGGAGACCGGCTCACCCCCCCACAACGAAGCTAGAGATCCCGAGTTATCGAATTTTCAGCGAGTGTTCGCAGACGGGATGGCTGAGATGCGCGAGTTCAGGAATGAGATGAGGTTGCTGAGGGAGTCGATCACGGCCATGACGGAGCGGCTCGACAGCGTGGACCGGAGACTGGACGGCATGGAACGGAGAATCGAGGCTCTCGAGAGCCGTGAGCCCGAAGTTGGACTCGGACAGGCGCCAGAGCTGGAGCGCACCATAGCCGCGCTGAAGCTCGAGCTCAACGAGCGGGACCAGGAGGCTCTGCTGGCGGATCTCGACATCGGCCACGTTCCCGAAGAGAAGGGGGAGAACGTGATGCACACCGTGACCGTTCTGGCCACTCAACTGGGCGTGGCGCTGGACGAGCGCGACGTGGTGTTCGCGGAGCCCGTGGGCGCGCCCCTCGTGGAGGGAGGGCGTGCGCGCCGCATCGTGGTGCGCCTGACGCGCCGCCAGCTGCGCGACGAGTTACTGTGCGCCGCTCGCGTTCGCCGCACCGTCAAGTCTTCTCAGGGGGGCCGTGTGTACGTCAACGAGCGCCTCACTCGGTCGAATCGTGCACTGTTCAACCAGGTCCGCGCGGGGTGCCGCCGGCTGAACTGGCGATTCTCCTGGACGAAGCAGGGTCGTATCTTCGCTCGCCTTGGTGATGGCAAGCCTGTCGTTCGGTTTCGCTCTGAGGAGGACTTGGCGCGGGTTTTTGGTGCTCAGTCATCGTGACTAACCTTCACCTGCAAATTATTTTTAATATTAGTTTTCATTGTTATTTGTTTAAAGTTCGCGCATGATATAACTTTGTTTTCACTTTCAATTGTCATACTTGCCTGTCTGTTTATTGTTATATTATTTTTATTTTGTTTGTTTTGTTTGCAATCGATAACTCTAAAAAAAATCCAGTGTGGGGGGCCATCAGTAAATACAAAGTTGAATGTTTTTACTATAACATATATTTTATATATTTATTATCTACACAAGTATAACAGTAATGTCCTTATAAATTTAAAATTACTTTTTTACAAAATTAATACAAATTATATAATTATAATTACCATAATTTTATTACTATCATTATATACGTTTATTACCTTGTACACATTTATTTGTTATTTATACACATACATACAATAATTATAAGAACCTGAAAGTTGGTATTTTTAATGCTGGCTCACTCTCCACAAAACATGAGGAATTCCTAGTGGCTGTCGAGGAGTTGAACCCAGATATTTTGGCCATCAACGAAACTTGGCTGAGGGCGGGAGGAGGATAGGGCTCCCAAACTGGCTGGCTATAGCTTACGACATACCCCTAGACCAGATCACATTCGGTGTGGGCGTGGGGGTGGAGTGGGTTTTTACGTTCGTAAGGGCGTAAATGCGCGCACATGCCCTCACCCTACGGCACCATTGGTAGAACAAATGTGGTTGAGCGTGCGTTTGCTGAACCAGGTCATAATTATAGGCACAGCTTATCGTCCACCATGGCTGGATGTTAGTGTCTTCTTGGATGCTATCACTGACTCCATCACATCTTTTGCCAGGTGTGACGGGCTAATACTGCTGGGAGATTTTAATATAGACCTCCTTGCTGCTTCGGGCAGTGGGTTTCATTTGCTGTCGCAGTTTTTCGCGACGCTGAACCTCAGCCAGTTGGTGACAGAACCAACTCATTTTACGGATCACAGTAACAGTTTAATTGATATCATCTGTACTGACATACGCACATTAAGGGTAAAGGTCAGACACCCCCCTGATCTGACAGGTCACGCTATGGTAGTGGCGGAGTTTAAAATAAAAAAAGAGAGGATGCGCCCTCGGTGGGTGGAATACAGGCCAATAAATTGTATACTGCAGAACTTATGGGAATGTGATCTTAACCAAATTGACTGGAGTAACTTTAGTGATGCAAAATGTGTCAACTCTTTAGTAGAAAATTTTACAACATGTCTAATAAACTTGTTTGATCTGCATGCTCCGGTTAAAACACGTAAGTTTAAAAATCCTCCCCACCCTTGGATCACAGACACTGTTAGATCAATGATGCATATTAGGGACAAGTATCTGCAGACCTACAAAAGTAATAAGACTGAGTCACATAAAGCTCATTATCGAGAAATGAAAAGTATTGTTGTTGAAGCCATTGAGCGAGAGAAGAGATGTTACTTCAACAGGCACATCAATTCCAACATTAATAACTCCAAAAGACTTTGGCAAAACTTGAAAGATACTGTGTTATCTAATGAGAAGTCATCTGAACTTCCTCCTAGCTTCGACAACCCTGATATCATAAATGCTCACTTTCTCAACGCACCCGGACATAACTGTGTTTTGGTATCTCAACTCACATATTTTGAGTATCATAGACTTGGCACATCTACGTTTACATTAAGGCCTGTCAATGACGGCATGGTATTGAAGATCATCAAAAGCCTCAAATCTAACGCTAAGGGCTGTGACGGGCTATCGCTGGATATGCTATTATTGACACTTCCTAGCACCCTATATGCCATCACAGTTATGATTAATAGATCGATAACAGAGAGCTCATTCCCTATCACCTGGAAGACTGCTGTCGTCAAGCCCTTGCCTAAGGTTAACCCACCAACATCTCTTCAAGATCTACGTCCCATAAGCATCCTGCCATGTTTGTCTAAGGTTCTGGAACGGGTGGTCTGTGACCAACTTACTCAGTATCTTGAAGAAAATGACATTCTACCTTGCTTTCAGTCGGGCTTCCGCAAGAGCCACAGTACTGCATCTGCTCTAGCTGATGTAGTTGATAATATTCTCTCAGCTCAGGATCAGGGTGACGTCAGTATCCTCGTGCTCCTTGATTTCTCGCGCGCTTTCGAAACCTTAAATACAACATTACTGTTATCTAAACTTTCCTATTATGGAGCAGACACAGCTACAGTGAAATGGTTTGAAAGTTATCTCAGTCAACGTCGACAGTATGTCCAATTAGTGGATGCCCAGGGCACTAAATCCCAATCATCTTCCATCTCAGTGAACCGGGGAGTCCCGCAGGGGTCGATACTTGGCCCAATTCTCTATATTTTATATAGCGCTGACCTCATCCAAAATATAAAACATTGTAGGTACCACCTTTACGCTGATGATTTACAGCTTTATATTTCTGTTAGTCCTGAAAATCTTGATAATGCTGTCAAACTAATCAACAGTGATCTATCAAGAATAGCTGATTGGTGTGAGTCTAACTGTCTGGTTCTCAATCCAAAAAAATCAAAACTAATGGTGATAGGTACTAAAAATAACATATAGAAACTGGATAACATAAACATCAACATAAAACTTAATGGCGAAGTTATTGATTATGTGGATAAATGCAGAAATCTGGGTTTAACTCTGGACAGCCATCTTAATTTTGAAAGCCATATCGCTGAGTGTGTTCGCAGCTGTTTCTATAGACTCAAATTACTTTACAAAATACGTCCGTATCTTAATGAACAGCTCAGAGTCAGGCTTTGCGAATCACTTATCCTTTCAAAACTTAACTACTGTGATACAGTGTATGGACCATGTCTTCTGGCTAGAACAGCTAAGCTGGTACAACGGGTGCAAAATGCCTGTGCACGCTACTGTTTTCAAATACCGCCACGATCTCATGTTACTCCTTTCCTCAACAACTCAAATTTATTAAAAATGGAGGCTCGCAGAAAGCTCCATCTCGCTATTCTGTTGTTTGGTGTCATTAAATCTGGGAAGCCAATCTATTTATTCAATAAACTCACGTGGGCTCATAGTATCAATAGGAACCCGTTGAGAGCCTGCAAACATATTTTTACGACGCCTAAACATCGTACTAGTGTGTTCCGTGGGTCGTTTAAGTTCGCAGCCACTCGGTGCTGGAACGATCTCCCGCCGCCAATGCGTGACCTGAAGACAATCGTTACGTTTAAGAAATACCTTAAAAAGCATTTACTTACTCTCCAGCTTACATCAACTGCGTAAAATTTGTTTTAATCTTTTATCTACTTACAATCTGGGTCTTCACGTCGCGCGGGCGCATCCTGGTTATATTACAAGGCACTTTGTGATCCTGGCACTGCTGCGCGTTGGGCGGTTGGGCCTCAGTTACATACACTGTTGTGAGTGAACGTGGGGGATCTATTGTTTTATCACTCCTTATGCACGGACCTGTCCTTATGTTATTCAGCGCTTTTAGTTTGTCAAAGTGTGGAATTAGATATTGCTTTCGTGGCAAACACATGGATGGGAGACGAGATGGCGGACGTGCGCGCGTGTTTTAGAGCTGCCTACGTGGGCAAATCATGTCAATGTCACATATGACAGGTGATAGTTTGGCTGCGTTCAGTGTGCAGTCCGCCTCGCTAGTTTTTTTTTTTTTTTATTTTTTTTTTATTTAGGATCTGTTTTTGTTGTACGATGTCTTTTATTTTGTATAATCTGTCTTAAATAGTGTTTTATATGTTTATTTTAGTATGTATATTTAAATATATTTATGAGTATCTAGGTTTAGTTATAATATAAGTATTTATATCCAAATATAATTATATATTCTATTTTTCTTATATACCTATTGAAACGATCGTCACCTCGCACAGGCCCTGCCAGAATACCAGCGCCGTTGCGATGTGACTTGCTCACACCGTAGCGGCATATGCTGAGGTAGGGTCCTGATTGGCTCGTCACCTGTTGTCTTTGTTATTTTTTGTTTTTATTGTTTTTGTATTCCATGTCTTTTTTTTTTTCTATTTTTAATCATATTATGTGATGTGAGAGTCAATAAATGTTTTTTCTTTCTTTCTTTCTTTCTTTACCCATTGGGAAGGCTCGTGCCCCAGCAGTGGCGACATAAAAAATCTGCTGGTGAGCTGAAGTTGTTTCGTATGTGTATAACCAATAAAGTATCTATCTATCTAATATATATTTTCTTCACACAGAGATAAAAGACGCCCTCTTCAAGATGTGGTACGATGAGACGAAGCCAACTTCAATCTCCCTACTTGTGGGAGATTACCACCAAATGGGAGTCTGGATGGCGGCCGGTGGTAAAGTTGTGGTGTTCGATCCCGCACCCACCATGGCTAAGGGAATGCTCACTACACACAGGATTGAGAAAGGTAAGGATATAGGCTGTCTATGCTATCATCTAACTTAAATATGTAAGCACCTAATTGTAAAACTAGATAATAAGAATAGGTTTTGTGGAAGAAGTTATTTTTTTATTATTAACTCTATATTTATTTTCTTTCTTAAAACTAGATTTTTACAATATTTTAATATAAAACAATAAAACATTATAAAAACCTAATCCAAGAGTACCGCCAGCAGCGAGGCAGGGCCCAAACTACCGGTGGTCAGGGCAGCAGAGTGAGGAACCTCCTGACAATACGTGCCGTGTCAAGGAGTACTGCCTTTTGCATCTGACCCTTGACCCAACCTTTCAGCGAGAGCCTCTCTAGGTGTTGATCGAGGCTCTTGGCTAAAAGACCATTTGCCGAAACGACTATCGGTACAATAATGGTTGAATCCACATCCCACATGGCGGTAACCTCGTGAGCCAAGTCAAGGTACTTGCTGAGCTTGTCCTGCTCAGCTTTCACGAGGTTCTCATCATGAGGTATGGTGATATCAACCAGTATTGCCTGGCGCTATTATTATTATTATTATCTAATCAAATGTACAGGGAAGCTATTTTGAGGCAATATTAACTCACAGAAAATTTATTTTGATTTGAGTTTATAATCATCATGGCCCGAATTTTTCACTTCATATTTTTTTTTTCTACGTGAATTTGTGCTACTACCAACGGAGTTCATAAAAGGCAGTGTTCATAAAGTCACTGTTGAGATTGTTCTTTAACTCATACTGTTGTTTTTATTGAAATAAAACATGAGACTAAACTGAGACTGACTAAACATGAGACTCAACGTTAAACTGATTTAACGTTGAATTATTATGTATAACGGATATTTAGTATTTGTAAAAATATTATGATCGGATGTTAATGACGGTAGTTGTTAACATTGAATGGGCGCCTTTGGCTTTCAAAGTAAAAAGTAAATAGTGTTGAATAATTTCGGCGGGCTGGTTAGAACCACGATAGCTCAATTGGAAGAGCACCTGACCCGGTATGTCAGAATGGTGCAGGTTCAAACCCTGCTCGTGGAAATTTTTTCAACATTTGTGTTTTTTTTTTTTTTTTTTATAATATATTCATTAAGTTCAGACATTGACTTTATTACCTACTTTGGTATAAATACAGGACGCGAAGCGGGAAAGCAGAAAGCGGAAGTTTTGACAGATTATACAAAGCTAAAGGACATCATTCACCGTCCATACATTTCTGGGCTAATTCTGAAAGTGCAGGCCAATCAAAAATATTATTATATTTTATTAACTTATATTATTCTATTCATTTGTTACTATGGAACTTAACCTTTTGGATTACTTTTTGTATTGTTAAATGATGTTCAAAGATAATATTTTTACATAGTTTATAAAAATATTTAAATGCGTTATTCAGATGTTTGTTTTGTCACTTTCGAACGCCTGTCACACGCGCTGCTGGAAAAAAATAGTACATAATTTTAATTACACTGACAGAATATTAATTAATTAGCGGTTGAATAATAAAATATTAAGTTTTCTTTTGTTGGCCGGTACTTTTGAAAATAGCCCAACTTGGGTGATCTCCTTTAATTTGCGTTCAAGTGACGTTGACGTTAAGTCTGTGTGCGTTCAGGCGTATGTGTCCTTCACTTCAACAGTTTTTCATAAAGTTTCATTCTTATCGTAACTTTTATAATATAAATAATATAAATAATATAATATTGTAAGGTATTTAAACTTCGTATTCAAGAATTTTACAAGCTTGTTTTTTGCAACTGTAAAAAAAACAATCAAAACCAATTCTATTTAAGTAATGCGTAAAATAAACGCGAATTACGAAGACGGAGAATGCAAAAAAGAACAAAAATTATTTATTAAATTTAATAAAAGAAATTACTATTGTTACTTATTCTAAAAATAGATGTCTAGTGGTCGATGGTAGAACCAAAAGTGCCGGGCTTCTGTCGCAACACGATGCGGTGTCCGGTGCGCTTCATATTCTGCTGCGTCGGCGCCTCGTGTCGTTCGCTATTGTTGTTGAGCGATCTAGGTTTTTGGATGATCAGCAATTTATACAGCGATCTATGTGACATCGGCGCGTAACACGCGAGTAGATCCGTAGAAGTTGTTTAGTTTCAATTATCAATTCTATGAAGACAAAATAATTGTAAGGAACGTTTATGACTACTGATATTATGAAATACACCTACCGTAAATAAATGAATAATTATGTATATTCACTGAATTTTATCTACCCCTGTGTGGTGCCGGGGATAAAGAATTGCACCACCCCATCTCAACCCGTGGGTGTCGTAAAAGGCGACTAAGGGACCATTCCAGAGGATGGGCAGCAGCATCTCTCTGAGGTTACTTTCAACCTACTGCGATCGCCAACCCGCCAGCCAAGCGTGGCGATTATGGCAAATACCCCCCATCTTGGGGGAGGCCTTTGTCCAGCAGTGGACGTCTTTTGGCTGAGATGACTGAATTTTAAATCTTTGTTTATAAGCAGGTGATAGTAACTAATGATTTTTGACTCTGAAATCTGAAATAAAGTTTGGTCTAATTAGTACCGGATCAAATCCTACTAATATTATAAACGCGAAAGTTTGTAAGTATGGATGGATGTTTGTTACTCTTTCACGTAAAATCTACAGAATGGATTTGGATGGAATTCGGCATACAGATAGTTTATAACCTGGATTAACACACAAAATAGCTTTTATCCCGATATTCCCACGGGAACGGAAACCACGCGGCTGAAACCACGAGCGGCCGCTAGTTTAAAAATAAAAACAATGACTTAAAATTCACGATCTATAAATTTATTTTGTAAAGGTGATGAGATCCGGCTCCAGCGAATCAAGGACGAGATGGCTGGCGAAGGAGGCGGCGGTGATGAGGAAGATGAAGAAGCCGGTGGAGGTAATAAAACGATTATGACAGACAGAAAGACAAAGAGAGACATTCGAAATCCTTCCCGTGGTAGGATTCTGCCCAGAAACTGACAATATGGCGAATAACAATTATATTTGACTACCTCCTTGGTCGAGTGGTTTGTACACCGGTTTTCATGGTCTCGGGTTCGATCAATTTAGAAATTATTGTTTTTCTAAATTGTCTCGGGTCTGGGTGTTTTCTATGTATAATAAGTATGTATTTAAGTATTTTAAGTATGCTTATCCGTTGTCTAGTAACCATTTAACGAGTTTCATAAACTTCTCTTGGGCTTGATAATTGGTGTGAGTGTAGGAAAGTTTATTTATTTATTTATTTATATTAATTTAGTCTAGTGGTTAAGACCACCGGTCCTAGATCCCGAGGTCCCGGGTTCGGTTTCCTAGGTTTGGTTCTAGGTTTGTGTGCTCGGTTTGGTTGGTGGTAGGGCTTGTTTGTCCACCTGACTAGCTACCACATGAGTAAATACCCGACAGACAGCTTCCTTATATCGCGCAAAATTTACACTTACTTTTGTAGGGTTGTCACATGACAATAAGTATGAAACAAATATTTTATTTTATTTTTCATAATAAATTACTTCCTCTAAATATTTTCTTTTTATTATTTTTATTTTTCATTTTGCTAGTTGCAGAAACACGATTTGAGAAAAAATAGAGAAAAAATATCAAAGCAACCTCTTTAAAAACATAGATTTGCATTTTACAGGCTAACCAGACCGATTTAAGCATCTAAATTTTCTTAGTAGATTAATCTTAACTCACACTTTAATATGCTAGTTCATTTTTTGAAACTTATTTGTAGATTTAATTGAAAAGAAAAAAAGCAGTTTTCCTTATGGTACGTGGCGCAAACACTTCGTATTAGATTAATTGTTTAGCGATGCGTCACCATAAGCAACTTTGTAAAAAATTTATCATCTCGAGCTCCTCCGTACTTTGGAAGGCACGTAAAGCCGACGGTCCCGGCTGCGTTAGCAGTCTGCACCAGTCTGCACTGAGCCCGCGTGGTGGTTTATGGCCCGTTCTCCCTATCCATCCACATGGAAGGCTTGTGCCCTGAGCTGGTGTGAATCCTGAATGTGCGTGGGTGTAATGCGAATTTGTGATCACTGCAGAGGGTGAAGAGAAGCCGGAGCCGGAACCGATGCCGGTGCCACCAGAGTCTTCACCAGTGCTGATGGTGTTCGCCAGTCCTGGGGAGTTCATCGACAAACTCGGTGAGTGGAGTGTAGCTAGGTTGCCAACTCTCCCAGATTTCCTGGGAGACTCCAGAAATAAAGTTTGACCTAAATATGAGGTCCTTACCTATGAAATTGACGTTTTGTATGAAGATTTTTTATAAAATTTTAATTTTCATACTAACGTTTTTTTTAATTTTCTTGGCATCTATTAATGTTAACACTATAAAAATTGTAGAGTAGTGTGTTTGTTTCACTACAAAAATATAGCAGACATTAAAAAGAAAAAAAAATCAAGTCCCTTCAAAGCTACAATAAAACAAAAGGACAATTCTGCGAACAAAAAAAGTAGTCAATTTAAAAAAAATTAGGCGATAAAGATACTAAATTAATAATCATTGTTATTACTGAAGCCTAAGTAACATAGTCCTAATTAAAGGTGTGTAATAATATTTACAACCGGTATTGACTTTTACATTGTAGGTGTTAATACACCTATTAATAAGTGAGAAAAAAACGTCAATTGCATAGGTAAGGACCCAATAAATTGAACAATCCCTGCGGAGTCATCGCGAAAGGCAATTATTTAGGCGATGAGATATCATACATACAGGGTGTTTAGTAAAATACCTGTTAATTCCCAAATATAGCAGATAAGGCACAGGGCGTAGAACCCCAGAGATTTATAAACATACCTGAAAAGCACCATATGGCCGAGATATTAGGGTTGTCCGTTACTAAGTAAAAATGCAAAGTGACAACCCTAGGTCCAGTGGTCTTACAAAAACAGAAGTCAAAACATGTCAGGGCTGAACAAGAATAATGCATCTAATAAAATAAATTTGAGTTTTTGTACAGAAAAGTAAATCTTCAGTTTACCCATAGTATAGTCGACAATGAAATTGCTTTACCACCTTGGAAGTGAATTTTGTTTGCATATAATAAAATAACAAGTTCTATTTTTGTATAAAAGACCAAGTGGCAGATACGTTGTCATCATTGACAATGAGCCTTAGCGAAATTTTATTGTAATGGAAGTTTTTGTCAAAAGTGTTAAAGCAATTACATGGTCGACTATACTGTTTGATTTGTTTAAAATATCACCATAACTGTGTTTGTTGGTAAAGTTAGGGAAGACACTGCGGCCTGTAACACAGTTTTACTTTCACAGACTGCAGGGAATTCACTTTCACTGTGTATATTGCTGTTGTAATGTTATTTATACTTGGATGCATGGCAATTTTTCGGGAATAAACTTGTATTACCAAACACCCTGAAGTCAAAAAAATTGAGTTAACTTGTCGTTAGTTATTCTATTTTATTCTATTCATAGATAGATCAAAACTAAAGACTTGTATCTTAATCTTCTTATCTTAGTGGGGCCTGCTGAAGTTTCCCTCTATCAGTAACACTTCGACCAATCGGGATCTTTTGTGCAACCCCATCCTTTCACTCTTCCTCTTCTGTAAAGATAGATGCCATAAGTGTGGCAACGTCCTTAAGAGCAAAGAGCCTGAAGCCCTCCGGTTTCGGATAGGCCGACCCCAGGAGTCCCATTCTTTCACATTTAACAAAAGAAATCATATGGCGAAAGTGAATCGGATTTTCATAATACAGAGGTCTTCCATAATAAATACGCCTCGCTGGCCGACCGGCAAAGCGCTCGGTCCGATGCCCGAAGGCTCTGGGTTTAATTACAGGTCGCGGTCGGGCAAAGTGTGATTCGGACTTTTCGATGCTTTTTTTTTTTTTGAGAGTGATTGCTGATTGCTTCTTACCGCATTTTTAGCGTCACCGGGGTTTTTGGAGGCGGCGAGGTACGTAAAGGGTACCTCAAGCCGTGTTGAAACGAATCACCTTCGGAGGATTTTTAGAGGGAACGGCATCGCACACTTAAAAGTGCGCGTCCCCGTGCCCTACAGAGTCTCCCGAAGGGTTCGGATCGGATCGGGGAGCGGAAGCACCCGAGGGCGCCTCTAAAGGCACGGACCTCGGCTCGGGTAGACCGGGCCGCGGAGGAGGAGAGAAGCGCCCAGGTACATGTCTGTACCTGGCAATGAGCGCGTGTGAACCGGTTCTACGTACTCTTGTTCTACGAGTAGTCTTGGGCCTAAACTAGTGTGCATGTTTAGTGTATTCTGTAAATGTGTAGTGGCATTTAGAGGATCGGGCGGGGACCTTTCGATGCACAGCCCGGGTTTGTGATCACTATCCCGTGTTTAGCAAGCGTGGTGATTACGCCAATACCCATCGATTGTAGCGATGACTTGATTTCAATGATGGAGGTCTTTGCCCAGCCGTGGGACAGTATATAGGCTATTTACCGAATAATTACTGTCGGGCTTGAAAGCACAAGTTGTTTGCCGTGCCGCAGTCCCGCACTGTCGCGCGAGCTGCGTCACCTAGCCCGCGTATCCTCGCAGCGCTCAACGCTCTTTTGGATGATAATCCGGAAATTGACCTCTTTGCCGATGGACTCACGTATATTATGTCAGTATGCTTGAGGTTTTGTGAACGTGATAAATGACTGTGTTTTGGTTAATTTCTTTGATTATTTTTACTATTGTTTTATTTTGTAATCCATTTATAAAGGTATTGTATTATTATATTATTGTATGGTATTGTTAATTAATGTTATTGGATTTATCCGTATATTAATAATATAAATAAATTAAATAAATTAATAAATTTACAATAAAAATCATTGAAATAATAATAATAAAATAAAAAATTAATAAATAATTAATAAATAATAATTAATCATTGTCGAACATTGCTGATATCTCATCAGTAGGCTACAAATGTTAGGACTACTTTAAAAAACCTTTAATCTATCTATAAAACTATGGTAAACAATTACAGCGCGCCAAGGTCCCCTGGACAAAAAGCAGTGCCTTGCTCCCTACAAGCTGTATCCGGTGAAGGTGATCAACGAGCTCACCACCACGCTCAAGGAAAAGAAGCCATCACCGCCGAAAGCTGAAGGTGATGAAGGCGCCGGTGATGAGGAGGGTATGTAGAATATTTATTATTTATTAAAGACTTATATTCAAAACTCTTCTAAAATCTTTAAAAAACGCTTGAAGGAACTACTTTCCCAGTTGATTCTGTCGTTCTATGTATTTTAAAAATTATCGCTTTTTTATTTTAATGTTTTGTCGATTAAATATTTGTATTGTATCTTTAAAAAATGAAAACGTCTTACAAGTACTAAGCTTTGAATAGTTATAACGTGTTTTGTCTCTTTTACTCTAATTTGAAAAGACGTTATTCTTATTAAGGGTGCGCCGACCAAAAAATGCCAAAAATGCAGTTACGGTTAAGTAAATATAATTGAAAATACTATCGTATTAAATGAACTAAATATATATTTAGTATCATAGGGAACGTGTTTACAATTTTTCAGAACCATAAATTCATAACACGCTATAGTTTTTTCTACAATATCATTTAAAGTTGGGCAAAGATCATGAAAACGAGTGGCGGCGTTTAGTAGATTTCTTATAGTTTATCTAAATTATTGTACCTCTGATTTTGTCTAAACAATCATCAATGGATAAACTACAAATTGCTAGACTACATTTTCGATTCATCAAGTGGTTATTTAAATAATTATTTTTTATTAAGCACCTTAAATTCCCCATACAAAATTAGTATGGCCGCGCGGCATCAAATAAATATGGACGACGACATTTCAAATAAAACATATGACACTTGTCACTTACGGACGGCGCACCCTTAATAAACAAAGTGTAAGCTTGGAGTGGTTTTACTCTCATATAAAATTAAGTTAACATATTTTTCAAATATTGTTTTCTAAAGTTTACGCGAACACTACACATTGAAATGAAACAACTTTTACGGATCTACTCGCGTTTATTTTACACATTACTTATTTAATGTTTATCCTGACGTTTCGAACCCTTTGCAAGATCTTGGCGCTCCCGCGTATATCTCTCTTGGGCGATATCTTGACACACGCTGGGATGAGACCTTGGTCGCAACATCTCTTCAAGAAATTTAAAGATGTAACTTTTCTTGCGCGCTTAGTTTTCAGATCTTCCAACCGACGCAGAAATTTAAAGTTACATCTTTAAATTTCTTGAAGAGATGTCACGACCAAGGTCTCATCCCAGCGTGTGTCAAGATATCGCCCAAGAGAGATATACGCGGGAGCGCCAAGATCTTGCAAAGGGTTCGAAACGTCAGGATAAACATTAAATAAGTAATGTGTAAAATAAACGCGAGTAGATCCGTAAAAGTTGTTTCATTTCACATTTTTCAAAGTTATGTTTTCTAACAAATTAAATCAATTAAAATAATGCACATCATGAAACATGCTGTATCTTTACTAACACGCACGCAAGCGTCAATAAAAAGATAGTGTACAGATACACGCACACAATTGAAAACCATTGTATGACATTCATACACACACGGCTATCTTTGTGTGCGTGTAGTACAGCTGTACGGGTTCGGAAAGGGTGTATTTTTTGGTGAATTATGATAATGTTTTGTTGATTATCTCCGTAACGAGCCTGTAGTTTTGAACCAAATTTGGTGAGCATGCTCAGTGTGATGTATAGATGCTCCCCTTAAACGTTCGCTTATTGGTATTGTTAGACCCTATATAGGTAATTGTGTATGAAAGCATTGTAACATGTAATTGTTTTGTTGTTTGTTAAATAAAATTCAATTAAATTGATTCTTTAGAAGGGGATGTGCTAGTGGAGCCCCTAGAAGATGGTGCGCTGGGCAAGCACTATACTCGTCTCGGGCGCGCGGTGGCGTCGTTGCGAGGGAATGTGGCCCAAGGGGAGGCTTACTTCTTGGATCATCCGAATAGGAACAATCAGGTTGGTGGCTGTAGCACTTTTAATCATCATCATCATCATCATCACCACCACTATACGGCGTCGTCGTGGAAATGTAGCTCAATGGGAGATATTTCATAGGTCAACGGAATAGGAACACCCTGCTACACACTACAAGTTTATACTGACACCTCCCACCAACCTTACCTTAGCCAAGGGACCATCTACGTCAGGTCATAACGCCAGATCAAATTACGCCGGTACGCATCCTTCATCCGGTACTTTTAAGACTATTGTCTCGAGCTAGTTGCTCCGTGGACACGTATAGTCCACTACCTAATATCCAGATAGGTTACCGGAGCTGTAAGCTTGCTCACTTCTCGTTGCACTAAGAGTACAACTCGCAGATACCACTGCTCGGGTCGTCAACTTTAAAGTAGACTACCAAATGTCCTCTTTGGTGGCGGAGTTGTAAATCCACTCACTTCTCGATACCCATCTAGGCACCTGATCACTTCCAAAATCCTACGGAATAGGAACAATGGTTGGTGGCTGTGGCATTTGTATCATTGCCATCATCCTCATTATCACCACCACCATACGGCGTCTTTACGAAGAAATGTGAATGACTATCCGGAATCCGAATAGGAACCATCAGGTCAGTGTATGTGGCTCTTTTCATCATCATCATCATCATCATCAGCACCACCACCACCATACGGCGTCGCTGCGAGGAATTGTAGCCCACGGGGAGGCCTACTTCATGGACTATCCGGATAGAAACCGTCAGGTTGGTGTCTGTCACTCTTTTGAACATCATCATCATCATCATCTCAGTACCACCGTGTTGTGTACTGGCAGCTAGAGACAAAATAACCATTTCCTCAGTTGTTGAGAATTCCATGTGAATTGCTCTTCCACATTCACATAGCAGTCCTTAAAGTGTCAATAAGATATGTTAACTGAAAGTTTTTGTGCCCAAGGATGTCGCCAACTCAGTAATGGGCATCGTAGTGGACCACATCGAGCCTTACGTGTATTGGAAGCCAGAGTTGGTGGACGCGATCTTGAAGTACGGCGACCGGTTGCACACGATGTCCTTGCCGCAGGCGACCAACCCGCCGCACCTGCAGCCTCAAGAAGTGCAGAAGAACTTCCATGTCACCACCTTCAATGTAAGACTTTGTTATCCATACTTTTATTTACACTCTGTCACAATAGCAGTCACACTGTCAGTTACACTCTCAGTCACACTCGCAGTCACACTCTGTCACATTCACAGTCATACTCAGCCACACTCACACTTTAACTCTCTCTCGCTTTTTCTTCTCTCTCTCTCACTCACTCACTCACTCACTTACTCACTCACGCACACACTGCATGCATGCACGCACGCCGGACCGAAATTTGATAGTAAATGACAGACCATTAATAAAGTATAAGTAAATGACAGTCCACCATTAAACAGAGTTTTTAGGTTGTTCCGCTCCCGATACAGTCCGAAACCCTCGGAGAAACTAAAAAATGAGCGAGCCTTACAGTAGTCGCATATGATGTGTAACATTTTGACATCTCACCTTAGTAATAAGCAATTTTAACATTATATTCTGAAAATCATCAATGATTTCCACTTTATTGAGACATATCATCAGTAAATATTTATTAATATCGTGTAAAAGTCTATTACACACGAAACAAAACACGACAATAAACGATACACACGAAATGGTTGAAATCTATATTACAATATAAAATAGAATATAGAATTAACAATGACGTATATTTTTTAACAAATCTTAAAGAGAATGCAGTAAAAACTCATAAGACATTTGCCACATCAAAATGATGACACAATATGTCACTTAAAATAATAATGTCTTAATATGGATTTTAAATTTGCGCGCGCTTCCGACTCCGTATATTTTTTTACAAATCATTAAGAGAATGCGGTAAATACTCATTAGAAAACATGTCACACTGTTATCCTATCCTGCCGCGAATGCGTTTCGAGAAAATAGATCGTAATATCAGCACCTCAAATATCACAATCACAAACACAGTAAGTTGTACTTACTGCGTTCATAAATTGCGCGGCAGTACATACTGTTACGATCACATTTCTACGAAATCACTCCCACAAATTATTGTATATATAGAAGGCGAGCCGATCTCACTGTTACAGATCACACTGTTACGACCCTACTTCCGTCCCTTTTCTACGAAATCACTTCCGTAAATTGTATATAGTAAAGTAGACGAGGGGAAAGATGTAACACATCAAAAACTAACGGAGACACTTGCATGATACCATTCCAGAAAACCTCTTGACGGTGTTTCGGTCACACGGCTCAAACTCCGTCTCCGGACATTTCTTTTTCCTTTAGTTGATGGCTTCGTGCGATCAGCACGTTTAGCCAGTGTTAAAGTAATTTTTGTTACAAGTAGGTAGTACTTAAATAAACAATATTTCCTAGTAACCAAAGCAACGATATGAAGTAATAATATTCTGATTCTGGTTCTGTTAATTTGTAATGTCTGTTTGCACTTCAGGTGAAGTTGGATGTGACGCCCGACGTGATCACCGGCGATACAAAGGCGGGTCCAACCGGCGGGGTGCTCAACCTACAGCGCGGCCTGACCAAGTTCTTTGAAACGGTGAGTCTATACTATTTAGCAAGTGTCATCATCTTACAAGTAATACCTACATAAATAATAGTAGATTATTAACCAAGGGGATAAAGCAGTGTCTTCTGCCGCGGGTGACGATTTAAATCGCGAGCGTAACGAAGGACTCGGGGTTTACTCGCGAGCGTAGCGAGGGTGTAAAAACGCGTCCTGAGTGTAGCGAGGGATTTAAGTTCACCCAAGACTAAGACACCTTTATCACCGAGGAAAATACTCTACTTTTCGTACCATTTGCGAAAAAATTAACACAATAATAATATGAGATAAGCCTTTATTAAAAATAATGACAATTAAAAGTAAAAGTTAACATTCGAAACATTGGTCCAATTATTGATAGAGAGAGTTACATTTTTGTTTGGTACATTTATTGTTGATGAGTTGATTTGAGTATTTCTCTTTTCTTGCGTCTGAGGAACTTGCGTTTCATTGTAGATAGTATACGTCGGAGATAGTAGTGGTGGTGCATCGTGAGTTACGGACGAAGATAAGATGCCGGAAGTTGATGGTTGTGGCTCTGATGGATTAAGTTTTATATTTTTGTTAATTTGACTGCTTAATATGGTTATTCCTTTTTCAAAAAGATGTATAATGCTTTATATACAAACTCAATGGTGTAAACACAGATGTAGTTCAGTATAAATTTCGGTAAGTATTCCAAATTTAAATCACATTCTCCCCCTAGAGGATGAATGAAATTCAGTACAATTTTCTTTCCCTGTTTTTAACTGATTAAAAATGACTATTGTTATGTTCGCCTTTTGTGGCATAGAATGTCACTTTTTTGAGCAAGTGGTACGAAAACAATATTTCCTTGCTGTATGATGATGATGAATGATAATATAAATGAGAAGTGAGAAATGATATACCCCTTGACCCCTCAAGTATGTCAGTAAAGATGTGGGGCTTCACTAAGTCCTTACTCGGACTTCTTGAGAGAATTTGAAAAGTGACGTTGCACTGTTTTGTATCATTAACCAAGACTCATGCACGCTCACGAACACTTAACGGCGAATAATCCACCATTATTACACATTAATATTCAGCATAACAAAATTTTTAGAAAATAAAACATAAAATACCGCAGGTAGACATGGCTCTTCACTTTCACGCCAAAAAAATCGTCTTTAAATATTATTAATGAAAAAGGTATCAATGAAAAATATGTATATGAAATATATGTATGTATATACTATTCATGTAAAAAGGTAAAGTTTGTAACTAGTATTATTTGTTTGAGGAGAGTTATCTCTGAAACTACTGGTTCAATTTCAAAAACTCTTTCACTGATACAATGATACAACTTAACTAACATAGAGTATAATTTTTATTTGACGACCTGCTTGGTCGAGTGGTTTGTACACCGGTTTTCATGGTGTCGCCATCTCCGAGGTCCCGGGTTCGATCCCCGGTCGGGTCAATTTAGATATTACTGTTTTTTCTAATTTGTCTCGGATTTGACTGTTTTCTATGTATAATAAGTATGTATGTTAGTATTTTAAGTATGTTTATCCGTTGTCTAGTAACCATTTAACGAGTTTCATAACGAAGCTTCTCTTGGGCTAGATAATTGGTGTGAGTGTAGGAAACTTCATATATTTATTTATTTATTAACTTACGTATGAGTTGTAAGATTCATAAGAGTTGATTTTATTTATATATAAGTTATTTTTTTAAAGTCTAAGTATTGTACACACGTCTGCACATCAGACTACCACAAACTGTCTAATTTGTGTATGTGGTATAATGGTTGAACACTTATTGAAGAATTTAAAAAAATCTAACTCGAAATTAATCTTTAATATCAGTCTGTGAAAGTATTAAGATCGAATGTTAACGACGTAGTTGTCAACATTGATTAAGGCTCATTTGGCTTACAAAGTAAGAGTAGATAATGTTTGTTTCATCATCATCATCATCTCAGCCAAAAGACGTCCACTGCTGGACAAAAGCCTCCCCCAAGAATATGAGGGGTATTTGCCGTAATCGCCACGCTTGGCAGGCGGGTTGGCGATCGCAGTAAGTTGAGACTTAATCTCAGAGAGATGCTGCTGCCCATCCTCTGGAATGGTCCCTTAGTCGGCTTTTACGACACCCACGGGAAGAGATGGGGTGGTGCAATTCTTTATCCCCGGCACCACACAGGGATGAAGGAACGTTGATTGATTTCGGCGAATTGGCTTGAGCCACGGTTGCATAGTTGGTACTACAACTGACCCAGTATGTCAATTGGTGCGGTTCCCGCTCTTGTTTTTTTTTAAATATTCTCTTCTCTCCCAGGAAAAGCACGGTGTACTCTGTTCGAAAGACTACTGCGTTGGAGTATGGCGCTCCGCTGATGATAAGGGCTTCTGCTTATGGGAACCTCACTGCGTGGGGCCTGCAGGCAAGACCTCAGCCGCTGGAGCAGCCACCATAGTATTATTCAGCAATATCGACGACTTGGCTGATACGTTTAAAAGCAACGTGGAAGGTCTGGGGCGAGCCGGGCCTAACAAGTGAGTTGTGGAACTTGAGTGGTTTTAGTGTGGAAGTAGAGTGGGCTTAGAGTGGACTAAGAGTGGACTAAGAGTGGACTAAGAGTGGGCTTAGAGTGGGCTTAGAGTGGCCTTAGAGTGGACTTAGAGCAGGCTTAGAGTGGGTCTAAAGTAGTCTTAGAGTGGTAAGCATGGGCTTAGAGTGGAGTGGTGATCGATAAAGAGGTAAAGTTGTAGTTGATAGAACTTTCCTAAACTCCTGTTTGTCTCTTACGAGATAGCTGAGACTAAACCTGATTTTTTAATTGCTGAAGAGGGTGATACTGATAAAATACTGATATTTGCTAAAAAGTTAGGGAAAAATATATAAGTAAATCGAAAACAGTATTCGGTGATGGGACATTAAAAGTGCTGAAACCATTTACGCAGCTATATACGCTTCACATTGACCTCAATAGCACAGATGAATGCACTAATTGAATCCCAATAGTGTATGCCCTACTCCCGAACCAATGTCAGCAGACATATCAACGTTTATTTAAAATTTTTAAAGACAAATTTGGATTCCAAATAGAACAATACCGTTGCGATTACGAATTAGCGACTATCAATGTCATTGAAGAAATATTTCCTGACGCACACGTTTTTGGATGTTATTTCCATTTTCAATACGCTATATACAAGCAATATTTTTCTGACAGTGAAGAAGGAAAAAATAACTAGATTGACAGCACATACAACTTGTTGATTTGCATTCACGCCATCTTTCATATCATATCATTCTATAATTTATTTGTAATAAGTATGAGCAATACGACTGCTGCTATGAATACATAGCAGCAGTCGTATTGCTCATACTTATTACAAATAAATTATAAAAAAAATATGAAAAAATAATAATCATATTTTCAAAATCTGTAAATACGAATCGCACGTCTGCGTAGCACTAAAAAATAAACGCTCGTTCGCGTACGCCCGCTCACCCGACAGGTAGCAACTGCGTAGCAGGACTGCGTAGGTAGCAACAAGCTCGAGCTTCGCGGCGCGCCCGCAGCTTTGTCGGCGCGGCGAGCGCCGGCGGCCGGCGGGCGGCGGGCGCACGCCGCACGCATCAAAGCCAGTGTGCCGCGCAACCCCGAACGAGTGACACATTTCTTAGCCCTAGCGAATTTGGAGCGAAACGTGTTCTTAGGTGTGTTGTTTGTGTGTGTAAAAAAAGTAAAATGACGGAAAAATATTCTAACGATTAGCGATTCTACGCAATTAGTGGGAACAGTCTACGGCGAGCCGTGGTCATGTTTGTGGAAATGTTTCTAAACAGACCAACTCCATCGCGCGAGGTAATGCTTGCTGCCACGCAACGACTGAGGGATCATGGCCAGTTCAACGTTCCTCGACATGCACAGGGTCGCGGCAGTGTGGGCCTCTCAGTCGATTTGCAAGAGCAAATACTCGAATACTTCGAGAGGGAACCACGTGCCAGTACTCGTGATGCTGGCCGCCACTTCAATGTCCACCACACAACAGTCTGGCGGCTTCTTAAGTCGGAGCAACAGCACCCGTTCCACTTCAGAAGAGTTCAAGAATTGAACGAGCAAGATCATGCCGCCCGGGTTACTTTTTGTCACTGGGTACTAGAACACCGAGAAGCCAGCATTCTATGGACGGACGAGTGTATGTTTACGCGCATCGGTGTTTACAACGTCCACAATGAACATTGGTGGGCTCACCGCGAACAGAACCCGCATAAGACCAAAAAAGATTCGTTCCAGCATAGGTTTAGCATCAATGTGTGGGCTGGCATTGTTGGTGGACATTTACTCGGGCCCTATTTCATCGAGGGTTATCTCAACAGCAACTCGTATTTGCAACTTTTGCAGCACGTAGTTGACGTAATGCTTGACGACGTGCCACTAGCTCTTCACCGGAATCTCTTTTACCACCAGGACGGGGCGCCTCCGCATTATGGACGCCAAGTGCGCGATTATTTGGACGAAGTGTTCGGAACCCAGTTGATTGGTCGAGGTGGGCCAGTGCCCTGGCCTCCGAGGTCGCCAGACTTGACTCCGTGTGACTTTTATTTGTGGGGAGACATAAAAAGAATGGTTTATAAAGACGAAATCACGAGTGTTGTGCAGTTAAAAACAAAATATTTTAATGGCTCTTGAGAGTGTAAGGTCAAATCGTAGTGTGCTGCAAAAGTTACCTAGAAACTTAAGGCGCCGTGCTCATTTGTGCATAGAACGTGAAGGTGCCCACTTTGAGCAGTACCTGCGAGTATCTTAAACATGATCAGTAAGTACCTAATAATAGTTTATTGCAACAAAGTATACTTATGCGTAAGAGTAAGCCACTTCACCACAGAATACATAATAGTACCTACAAGTTTACGTAAGTTCATCGACTTAATGTCCGCCCGCTGCGCTCTTATGTACCTACTACGGTCTGCACCCCTATTCTCGTCAGTCGACGGTCGCTATTCTAATTTACACTGAGATCATTTTATTAATCAATCGGTTCCTTATTACTTTCTCCGTGTTAAAAGTATTTTTTAGTCATTAAGTGTACCAATTACGATCAGCTGTAAAATTATGGCGGGAATGCAAATCTACAACCTGTACAGCCTTGTTGCCTACTTTAGCCATCCCAAAAGCATGGTTGTCTATTCAGGAACTTGTAGAGCACGTACAAGGAATTGACGATTTTGTTGAGTATTTCGATAAGGAGTGGATAAATATCATTTTACCATAAATATGTTCTGCTGTAGTTCTGAACGTCATCGTACAACAAATATAGTGGAAAGTTGGCACAAACGACTGCAGTCAAAAGTTACCCGGAAGTCTTCATTGTTGTACTTCATTAATCAATTGCGTAAAGAGGAGATTCCTACAATTTCAAAATCTGGAAAAGCGAAGTTTATTACGATGTGAAAAAAAACCTAGAGCTAGCATTCTCTACGACGATAGTTTGAGCAGACTTATAGATTTTAATGATAACGAGAAGATTTTTTTTTATATGAACGGGTAAGTACAGTGCCTTGATCTCACCTGATGTTAAGTGATGATAAGGCCAATGATAGAAGCGCACTTCACCCGCGATCCTCGACTAGTGAGGTACTAGCTATCTTATCTCTAGCTGCCGGAACACAACCATGCTACAAACATTGATGTTATGGCGACATGTTTAGATAAGACGGTGGTAGCTAGCCAGGCGGACAAACAAGCAATACCACCAACCAAACCGAGTACACAAACATGTACCCCCCGCTGGAAATCGAACCCGGGACCTCTGGGTCTAAACCGGTGGTCTTAGCCACTAGACCACAAAGGCGGATAGATAGGCGTAATAAAGTGTTTAAAAAAAATTATAAGGTTGATGGATCCAGTATAACAAATAGCAATAGCAAACGCGTAGTTATAATAAAAAAGCATAATTATAAGATTATAAGCAAAGCAAGAGCCTTGTTTTATCTTGACCAAACAAATCATTTTATTTTACTGAAAAATGTATTTTAACGGAAAACAGTTTTGAAAAAATTATTTGATAAAACGAGCCTTTGACAAAAAGGATAATTTGACGAATCGCACTTTCGACAAACACAATTTGACCAAACGAGCCTTTGACAAAAAGGATATTTTGACGAATCGCACGTTTGACCATAGACGGAAAACCCATTGGATGTTGTTTCGAAGGAAGAAGAAGGAAACTCTTCACACAGTTACAAAAGCAGATATTTTCTTCTCAACTTTATATCTAAATCTCAACTTTCCCCCAACAGATTCTCCATAAGCGGTGTAAAAGTGTTTTGGGAGATATCCAAGCTGGCGTCTGAAGTGACTCCTCAGGGTGCGGTACCCGACGAGGGTTATGAGTGGAAGGTGCTAACCGCCTTCGTGGAGACCGCCAGGGGAAGAACGATTTTAAGGGGAACCAGACCGCCTGACCTTCAGAGGTGAGTCAAGTGCTTCTGGTACAGACGCCAGCATATCAACCTATCCAAACTGTCAAATTTATTCAATACATTTTCAACCATATGCCCGAGATGTAAGATTTAAAGTCTAATGAGAAAATTTGACAGTTTGTGTTAGGTTGACGTGCAGGCGTGTACAATTGGGTTGCTGACTGGTTTTTTTTTTTCTTTAGTTGATGGCTTCGTGCGATTAGCACATTTAGCCAGTGTCAAAGTAATTTTTCTTTCAAGTAATACATAAATAAACAATATTTCCATCTTCCTCCAGTAATGATTATGAATGATAATAGAAATGAGAAGTGAGAAATGATATACCCCCCAACCCCTAGAGTCTCTCAGTAAAGATGTGGGGCTTTACTAAGTCCTCGGGCGTACTTCTTGAGAGAATTTGAAAAGTGACGTTGCACTGTTTTGTTTCATTTGCCAACAGTCATGCACACTCACGAACACTTAACGGTTAATAATCCACCATTATTTTACATTAATATTCGACATAACACAAATTTTAGAAAATAAAACAAAATCGCAGACATGACGCTCCACTTTCACATCCACTTTCCCGCCAAAAACTGTTGACTGGTTAGTCGATAGAAAAAAGTTTTTTTTTCAATAGAAAATTTATGGGAATTGAAACTATGACGCCACATTTTTTTTTTCCGTCAATTGTGTGCTTATTCATGATGAATTATTAGGTCCTTACCTATGAAATTGACTTTTTTTCTCACTTATTAAAAGTTGTATTACTTCTAAAAGTCAATGCCGGTTGTTAATATTATTATACACTAATAAATTAATATATAATTTTTAACGCAAATTTTGTTGCGAACAAATTACAAAAACACAAATGTTGAAAAAAATTCCACGAGCAGGATTTGAACCTGCACCCTTCTGACTTACCGGGTCAGGTGCTCTCCCAATTGAGCTATCGTGGTTCTAACCAGCCCGCCGAAATGATGTAGGCAAGCTATTTATAAAATGTTTATATAATTTTTAACGCAAAATTCTTAACTGATCTTTAGTATTTGTAAAAATATTATGATCGGATGTTAATGACGGTTGTTGTTGACATTGAATGGGCGCCTTTGGCTTTCAAAGTAAAAAGTAAATAGTGTTGAATAATTTCGACGGGTTGGTTAAAACCACGATAGCTCAATTGGGAGAGCACCTGACCCGGTATGTCAGAAGGGTGCTGGTTTAAATCCTGATCGTAGAAATTTTTTCAACATTTGTATTTTTGATTATTATACACCTTTAATTAGGACTTTGTTACTTAGGCTTCAGTAATAACAATGATTATTTATTTTGTGTTTTTATCGCCCAATTTATTTTTTTAAATTGACTACTTTTTTTGTTCGCGGAATTGTCCTTTTGTTTCATTGTAGCTTTGGAAGGTCTTGATTTTTTTTATTTTTAATGTCTGCTATATTTAGCTAGTGAAACAAATACACTACTCTACAATTTTTATAGTATTAACATAAATAGATGCCAAGAAAATTAAAAAAAACATTAGTATGAAAAATAAAATTTTATAAAAAATCTTTATACAAAACGTCAATATCTTATGTAAGGACCTAATATTATGAGGTTACAAAAATACTCTAGTGCGGACAACAGTCTCTAAACGCTTGGTTAAAGTTCACCATTATGTATACGTACGGTATGAATATACTATATTGCATGTATTCCTTTATGTATGTACTACAACTATATAAATGTGGATCTTTTAATAGTTAAGACAGTATTTATTCATAATTCACTCGTATCAGAGGGAATCAGTGTATGACTTGAAAACGATGAAAGGAGGCATGGGAATAAGCCTCCCAATGCCATCCGCTACCAATATTACCAATACATTACATAGTTTTACTGAACACTGATCAAATGTCCGATCCGATCCGAACCCATCGGAGAATCTAATAGAGAACGGGGGCACTCACTAGTGCTTGATGCTATTTCCTCTAGAAGACTTTCTGTCGATGTTTCGTTTCACGGCTTCAGGAACCGCCGTTAAAAATGTCCAGGGGACTTCTTGGCGGGAAAGTGAAGAGTCATGTCTGCGGTAGTGTTTTATTTTCTAAAATTTGTGTTATGTAGAATATTAATGTTAAACAATGGGGGATTATTAACCGCTAAGTGTTCGTGAGTGTGTATGAGTGTTGGCAAATGAAACAAAACAGTGACAATTTTTACTAACATAATCGAGGGGTATATCTTTTCTCACTTCTCATTTATATTATCATTCATCATCATCATACAGCAAGGGAATATTGTTTATTTATGTAGGTATTACTTGTAAGATGACGACACTTGCTAAATAGTATAGACTCATCGTTTCAAAGAACTTGGGTAGGTTGAGCACCCCGCCGGTTGCCACCTTTATATCGCCAGTGATCGCGTCGGGCGTCACATCCAACTTCACCTGAAGTGCAAACAGCCATTATAGATGAACAGAACCAGAATCAGAATATTATTACTTCATATCGTTGCTTTGTTTACTAGGAAATATTGTTTATTTAAGTACTACTTGTAACAAAAATTACTTTGACACTGGCTAAACGTGCTGATCGCACGAAGCCATCAACTAAAGGAAAAAAAAATGTCCGGAGACGCTGAAAATGGCGCATGAGGCAATCGGCAAACTCTGTCAAAAAACTGATCAAATCTAGAAAAAAATAAAAAATATTTTGATATATGACAGAGGGGGTGCCCTTCGGTTCGCCTAAAAATTTTAGTCCTTACATATATTTTTTTTATACCTCTTATACTTTGTGATTTTTAATTTTGTGTGAATTAATATTTAGTGATTGCAAACTTTAGGGATTACGAATTGTTCTGCCAAATGTCGCATTTGGTTAATAAAATATGGCGATAAAAAGTTAGGCGAAGTAAAATTAGACCAAACACGAGAATGAAAAGTGAAATTATGCGAAAAAAATTTAGGCTAACCGTTTGCCATTGCCAAATTAGAAGTACAAAAAATTAGGCGACCCGTTATATACCCGATAGAGGGACATCCCCATACTGTTCTATTTTAACCCCTCCAACTCCGATCAGGTTCACTCGCGACGCTCTCCTACAATCCGCATGCGGTGCCATAGTGGGCGCTTGCATGTCCCAAGTGCGTCGGTCGCATCTATGGACTCGTAATACCATCGACGAGGTGATGTCAGTCGCTTGCCACCTCTTCACCGGCTCATTATCTGGACTGGGATATGAGTTCAGACCTGGCGAGGATGTGCTGTTGCCGCTGCAGGTGAGATTAGAAAATTATCATCATCATCATCATCATCATTATCAGCCTACACTAGTCCACCGCTGGACATACGCCTCTCCTTGTGCACGCCACTGAGCACCGGCTACTCTTATCCAGCTCTTTGCCAGCGAAGATCGTCGCTTCACCTAGTCTGAGGGCGTCCTATACTCCTCAAGATCTCGTTTACCCCCAACGGTTATCGGTTCTGCGACAAATACGGCCGGCCCACAACCACTTCAGCTTGCTGATCCGGTGGGCTATGTCGGTTACTTTCGTTTTCTGTCGGATCACCTCGTTCAGAATCCAATCCTTTAAAGAAACTTGGTTACAACATGTAGCATGTTCGTTGAACATAACCTTGGTTTCCATTACTAGTCTAGACTAGAAAATAGTATGCCCTATTTCGGAATATTGTACATTGTAAGATTGGAACCTGGAGCCTTTAGGACTAAGTCACGATGAGAATGTGTTGCTATTGCTACGTGTTAGACAGAATCATCAATCTAAAAACTTTTCACTGCTGCACCATTTGTGCAACATTACAACTTTGGTAGATCGGTACCTGCAGATGCTATGGTCCTACCGCTACAGATATCATCGTCATTCTGTAATCATCTCGCAGCTGAACTCAGGTGAGTAGCTGTGGTAAGGTAACATGCGACAAGAAGGATGATGTCAGTAGGCCACCTTTTCACTGGCTCACTCTCTGGTTTTGGATACGGAATCAAACCTGGAGAGGATGTGACGTTACTCCGATGCAGGACTATGACCCATGCCCTGATTCCCGTGACGAAAACCATAACGATATCGTATGGACTTTCAGTCATATTCAGATCTTTTAATGCAGTTCATTGGAGCTTTCAAACGACTTTAAAATCTGATGTGAACACGAAAATGGTTTCAACAACTAAGTCACTACGATATTATTACGGTTTTAGTTACGGGAGTCCGGCTGCAGGTGCACTTTAAATCAAGATAAAGCAGAAGAGGTTTGAAATCTCACATGTGCTGTCATCATCATCTCGAGCCGTCTTCGATCAGTTTGGTGTACGTCTCCTTCAACCCCCTCCACTTCGTTCTATTTAGGGCTATCAGTATTAAAATGTTGGCCTGCTATCTTTCTGATGTCATCTTTCCACCTTATCTGGGGTCTGCCAACTGGTCTTTTATAGTCCCACGTTCTCAATTTCAACAGGTTGCCTAGTGCGAGTTTAATTTCATTTCGATCATCATCATCATCATCATCATCAGCTCATTTTTATGTCACTACTGGTAAGGCACGAGCCTTCCCTATGGATGGACAGGGAGAACGGGCCATAAACCACCACGCGGGCCCAGTGCGGATTGGTGGTTGTTAACGACTGCTAATGCAGCCGGGACCAACGGCTTTACGTGCCTTCCGAAGCACGGAGGAGCTCGAGATGGTAAATTTTTGGTCACCCATCCGATGACAGACTTTTGCGAAAGTTGCTTAACCTCAGCACTCGCAGACCGGGCTCGTTAACCATTGCGCCATCGAGCTCCTCATCCACCCTTTCGATCAAGTTAACGAAAACAAGAATGTGTATGGCAAAATTTAACTCCTCTCGTATGTCGCCAAGAGGCGCTGCTTCGATGCCATACACATTTTCGTTTTCGTAAACGTTATCGAATGAATACGGTTAAGAGCGTTTACGCCGCACACTGAATCTGTTTATCTGAATGAAGTAATTTAACATTTTTACGTCACCTAATGAACACCTGACATGTTATGGTTTAGTTAAATATGGCGTTATAGTTAAGTGGCCGTAACGTCTTATTTAACTAAACCATAACATGTAAGGTGTTCATTAGGTGACGTAAAAATGCTAAATTACTTCATTCAAATAGTTTGTTGAGCATAATTTGATTTTCTATCTCTAATTATTAGATATGTTTTTTTTTCATTGGCGGCGCTAGTGTGCTCCGTAAACGCTCTTAATAACTAAAACTTACACTAGGCACACTCAGGTCCTTGCACCACGGGTCTGATGTACGGGCTATGTACCACTTGTGCTTAGCTATTCGCTTTATTATTTCTGACACTTTGCTTTTGCTTTCTCAACCACTTATTTGTCATCCGATCTCGTGAAGATACTTCTACCAGCCCCCCGACCGCCTAACCGATCGCTTTGACTTCGTGTGTGGTTTATGACGTCATCTTGTCGTTTCGTGCCGCCTATGAAAGCAATATCGAAAGCTATAGCCTTTAGCTTTTGATATTGCTTTCATAGGCGGCGCGAGGTGGCAAGATGACGTCATAAACTATACGCGTAGTCAAAGCGATCGGTTAGGCGGTCGGGGGGCTGGTTGGAATGCGAGAATTTAGTACGTGTGCTGTAATTTTCTTTATTTCACTAATTTGCGTCTATGTCTTTTTGTCTAGGTGTTAAAGCGTTTCATTCTCGGTGTCAACTACGTGCGCTACGACCTGCAGGCTGTGTTCTCCGGCAAGCTGGAGCAGAAGGACCCCGCTGGGATGACTGTCAGGTTAGATTAATCCTAACATAATATTAGGTCTTTACCTATGAAATTGCCGTTTTGTATGAAGATTTTTTATACAATTTTATTTTTCATACTAACGTTTTTTTAATTTTCTTAGCATCTATTTACTTTAACACTATACAAATTGTAGAGTAGTGTGTTTGTTTCATTAGCTAAATATAGTAGACATTAAAAAGTAAAAAATCAAGTCTCTTCAAATCTACAATGAAACAAAAGGACAATTCCGCGAACAAAAAAGTTAGTCAATTCAAAAAAAAAATGGGCGATAAAGACACAAAATTAATAATCATTGATATTACTGAAGCCTAAGTAACATAGTCCTAATTAAAGGTCTTTAATATTAACAATCGGTATTGACTTTTAGAAGTGATACACCTATTAATAAGTGAGAAAAAAACGTCAATTTCATAGGTAAGGACCTAATTTACTGTCATCGCCACAACGTCGTTGTGGCTCCGTGGCCCCAAAGTCGCGTTCCGATTTTCAAGCGCTCATCGGGAATCTAGGACATAGTTGATCGAAGCCAACACTGAGTAAATGATTTTGAATTTTGAATTACCGTACAGATGCGCGTTGGAGCGCTTCTTTGAAAACCACACGCACGGTATACTGTGGTCGGTGCCGCACGCGGTGGCTGTGTGGCGGGTGCAGGGGTCGCCGCCCTTCTACATGATGGAGCCGCACGCGTGCGGGCCAACGGGGCTCAGGGTCGATGCTCAGGTGAGCCAGTAGTATAGTCTATATCTGTACTATTAATTAACGTTTTAACTATTTATTAATTATCAGTTTTAACGCCGCGTAACTAGGTATGATTCCGAACTTCGCTGCACGCAGTAGTGCTGCCCGCAGTACTTACTACTGGTCCTGCATTGCTGCCGCAACATTGCTGCTTAGCTCGGAACGTAATCTCATATAAACTTATCTATTATATTATCTATATTATTAAGCTGAAGAGTTTGTTTGTTTGAACGCGCTAATCTCAGGAATTACTGGTTCGAATTGAAAAATTCTTATTGTGTTGGATAGTCCATTTATCGAGAAAAGCTTTAGGCTATATAACATTACGCTGCGACTAATAGGAGCGAAGCACCAGTGAAAAATGTTGCAAAAACGGGAACATGAGCTTAAAAAAATAAAAATGCTGCCGAAAGTCACTATTCCACGCGGACGAAGTCGCGAGCACAGCTAGTAGAGAATATAATGGGGACCAGTAGTGCTGCCGCAGCACTGCTGCGTGCAGCGGAGTTCGGAATCATACCTAAAGTCTTAATAGTAGTAGTCTTTAGTCTTATTTTTTTACGACTTTTCAGGAGAGCAAAAAAAACCATCCCACTTTACATTAGCTGACTTGACTTTACTCTAGTTTTTCTATCAAAAAGTAACTTTGCTTCCGATTTTTTTATTTACATTAAAATCGCAATACCGCCTTAAATTTCTTTTTATTTATTAGAAAAACAAACAGCTTAATACCTACATTTGATTTGAAAACAATAACACAAGCCTAATTAGTATTCACTAACTGTGTATAACATACGATACGATACTGTTGACGAGACATACTTAATGTGCGAAAGAACAAGTTAAACTAATGCACATTAATTAAAATGTGAAACAACAACAAAAACACTACCAAAATAGAACTAAAAATACACGTGGAAAGAATTAAATTAAATTGGTAGTTACTAAGTAATTTTACAACTAGAGCTAAAAAATAAAGGAGATGTTCGTTTTTGGGCCCTTATTTTATTACAGTTTTGAAGTGATGCTTTTCTGATAGATCTGCCTTCTGAGATGATGTTTCCAAAAAAAATTATAAAAACCCCCCAACATAATTAAAAAAATATTTAAAAACTTGAAATCTTGTTTTTTTTTCATCAAGCTTTTTTTAATATTTTTGGGTTCTAATGAAAGTTTTAAGTGTTTATTATATATTGCTTAACTTATTTATACACTCTAGAAGGTATTTTAAGGTTTCAATGCAATTTCTTGAAGATAAAACCAAGCGGTTGCTGGCTGTAATGGATAGTACCTTTGCATTACTAATTTAAATTTAAATACATACATTTACATTAGAAAAGCAAAGTTGCCAAGGTAGAAAAAGTTTAGGGTTGCTATTTTATGAATTTTTATTATTGACCTTATTAAATAATACAATGTTTGGGTATGTTTAAGAAATATATGAATACATGGAAAAGTTCCTTATTTTTTGCTCTTTTCATAAAATATAATTTCATCACTGTAAGAATTAGGGGGCCCAGCCTCCATACAAAAATGGAACATCTCCTTTACAACTATAACTTAACGTATAGTAGGACACCAAAAGGTATTCCTATTATTAGGTAACTAGCGGCCCGTCCCGGCTTCGCACGAGTGGACATTTTATTTTTTATAAATATAGCCTATGTTACTCAGCGCTAATGTAGCATGCTAATGGTGAAAGGATTTTTTAAATCGCTCCAGTAGTTTTTGTGTTTATTCGTTACAAACATACAAAAATACAAAGCTTTCCTCTTCATAATATTAGTATTAGTATGATAAATGATTTTGTTTTACAGGATGACGGAGCCGCATGTGTCCTTACATTTACCTCTGCGAAACTTATGGCGTTTGGGTTAGTAACATAAAATTCTGTTTTGTAGATAGCGTTCCTATTAATTTACTAAGTTGTAAGAGAAAATAAGGATACCGAGAAGGTAAGCATATACCTACATACCGTGCTCGAGCTATGCACACACATAGACACTTTTACACGTATCTCGGAACAGTTGCGGATTCTGACAACGTTTAAGGCGACTCACCGCTAAACAATAAATCTCATACGGAGCGTTTGCGCCCCGTACCAAAAAAAAAACTGTTTTTATTCCCAAATTAAAACTACAAATTATTTTTAAAAAATGTAGGTACTACAATATTGAAGTGCGTGTTAACAGGTTCACTGTCCCGCAGACCGCATGTGGTCTGTAACAATTGATTTAACCATTGTTATAAGTTTTGGACAGTGAACCTGTTAATCTACTAAGAAAATTTAGATGCTTAAATCGGTCTGGTTAGTCTGTAAAATGCAAATCTATGTTTTAAAAGAGGTTACTTTGATATTTTTTTATCTGTTATAAAAGTTAACAAATCGTGTTTGTGCAACTAGCAAAATGAAGTCAATTAAATATGTTCATATGTTTTGTAATTGTTGGGAAAAATCAAGATCCCCGCCTCGTAGTAAATTTCCAATGCGTCGCCTTAATGGAGATGCCCGCGCCGCGCCTGCGCCGCGCCTGCGCCGCGCCTGCGCCGCGCCTGCGCCGCGCCGCGCTTCGAGACCTCCATTTCGGTCATCTAAATATCCGCGTTAGGAGTGTTAAACCTGTGAGAGGTCACGCGCTGGTGGCTCAAGTATGAGCTCCAGCAAAGAGCATCCACCGGCCACCAAGCTCGTGCCGGTTGCGTGCGACTGCTCGCCCGCCCGCCGCACACGCGTCGCCGCCTTTTTTTGTCCTTCTCGCCAAACCATTTGGACGCGTTTGTTTGAAGCTTACCTCCTGCATTCTTATTTATTTGTTGATGTAGTTTTATTTTTTATACTGAACAATGAAGTTATTTTTATAAGCAATAATGACTAGATTTTCAATGTATGTAGGTATTAAACGAAATAACGAAAACTTGAATCTTACAGAAATTTGTGGTATAAATGTATTTTTACACATTTGCTATTGTCAAATGAGTAGGCGCTAAGTGTTAATAGGCTTAGTTTACATTAAATACTAGGTTGTGTTGTGAGTAGGGTTGCCAACCATACTTTAAAATAACGTATCCTACGTTATTTTCCATCTCCATACTTTATTCTTTTTAATAAAAATAAAGTATGGAAAATACTTTATTTCCAACTAATGCGTGCGTTTGAACGGAATATACCTGTTGACTTAATTTCTGAACTACTGAATGATACTCAGACTCAGGTGAAGTGAAACGAAACGCAACGCCTAAATAAAGAAATTTGGAAAATACTTTATTTTTTCTTTAAATCCTTTTTGAATTGAAAACTTCTTTAGCGGCGTTGTACACTTTTTTTGTAATGGGTAAAAAATGTTAAATTCGCGTCAGGACACGTGACTCGCGTCAGGCGTCAGGACACGTGGCCTGATCGAAAATTCGTAAGACGGATGACAGCCGGCGCGGCGTAGGAGAGAAAGTATCCCCCTCTCTTTCTACGGCGCGGCGAAAATGTATGCCTGCTGTTTCGTTTAGGCGGCGCAGGGCGCTTGCGCGATTGTTCGAGTGCTTTTTAATGTAATATAAATTGTCATGTTTGTGTACGATAGCGCAATAAATAAATATTGTATTCTACCACATAAATGATAGTACTTTTATACTGATAATTGAAGCAATTCGTGCAAAATTATTCCCTAACCATTCCAAAATCTCAAAAATGCACAACGTTAATATTCAAGTTTTCACTTCTGCCGGCACTCCCGGAGTGCAACCCGTCGTTTTTTTATACTAGTTACTGATAGATTTACTTTAATTTCCTGAAAAATAGTTAATCCCTAGTTGTGAGTGAAGTTACCTTTATCTGGTTGACTAAAATTTAAAATAATTCATTAGTTTCAAATGATTATGAATGAATGAATATAATATAGTTGCATGTGCTTAACAGTAGAAAAAAAGAAATTCATCATATTGTCACCAACTTATCTTATGCTCCCACTGTTGGGGAACGAGCCATCTCTATGGATGGATAGGGAGAACGGGCCGTAAACCACCACGCTAGTCCTGCGCGGTTTGCTGGTTATTTACGACTGATAATGCAACCGGGACCAACGGCTTTACGTGCCTTCCGGAGCACGGAAGAGCTCGATATAATAAGTTTTTGGTCACTCACCGGCCTTTGCGGAAGTTGCTTAACCTTACCAATCGCAGACCGGGCGCGTTAACCAATGCACCGTCGAGCTCCTCAAAAAAATATAATTATGTTGTAATGTAAATCTCTCTCTCTCTCTCTCTCTCTCTCTCTCTCTCTCTCTCTCTCTCTCTCTCTCTCTCAAGCTTCAGTGCCGTCGCCTACGTCCGATAATCGGTGATCGATTTTTAGTCGGTGAAAATAAAACGTATGGAGTTCTTTGTTGCAACGCACACGACCTACAGAATGTCAATCACAAAATCGGTAGGAATACACACGCCTGCATATCAACCCACAAACTGTCAAATTACTTCAATAGACTTTAAACTTTGTCTTAAACATATGGTTTAAAGTGTATTGAAGGAATTTCTCAGTTTTGGATAGGTTGATGTGCAGGCGTCAGTACTAAAACCTCGGTGAAATAATGTAGAACTGATAATCGGACCGATTATCAGTTCTACAAAAAGTCGGTCGTGGGCGGGGGAGCCGTTACCTGGAAGAAATTTTCCATATAAAAATGTTATGAGTTAGTAGCTCGTTTTTTTAATTTGTCTGCTTCTCAGTTAAAATGGCAGTTTTTACATTTTTTCCTAACAGCTACTTGCAAAACATACCAGTGACGGAGCGTCTGAAGCACGACTTCCAGCTGTACGCGATGTCTATCGTGGTGCAGCCGATCAAGAAGCTGGGTGGGGTGCATCCGCCGCTGGTGCAGGCGCCGCCGGGAGTCAAACTGGTGCCGGCCACCAGCAAGGTAACGCCCCAATGTCTGAGCAATGCGCTCGGCCCGATACGCGAAGATACCGGGTTCGACTCCCAGGGGCCCGACCGCCTAACCGATCGCTTTGACTTCGTGTGTGGTTTATGACATCATCTTGTCGTTTCGTGCCGCCTATTAAAGCAATATCGAAAGCTATAGCCTTTAGCTTTCATATTGCTTTCATAGGCGGTGCGAGGCGGCAAGTTCTAATTGATATCACTGTACGTACACTATAGCTAGACCGTTTAAATGAGTCCTCGCCTGCGGTAGGTACGCGGAGCGGGTGGTACGTAGGGAGGGCCTCTTCCATGAGTACGAGCGTTTTGCGACGTGGCGAACGAATTTCTAGTTCATTGCGTTATTTGAATAACCGTTGGCTACGACTGCCGTTGTATAGGGCGCAATGAACTAGAAATCCGTTCGCCGTGTCGCAATTCGCTCGTACTCGTGGCAGAGGCACTACGTACCTCCCGCCGCGCGTACCTACCGCAGGCGAGGACTCAGTTATGCGGTCTAGCTATATGCAGTGCTATTCTATAAGCAAAACAGCGTCAACCTCGACATTGAACTCGCTCATAACTTGCAAACGAATGTAGACTATTACTGTTTAAAAGTAGGTTGAAATTAGTTTGCAAGTTATGAGCGAGTTCAACGTCGAGTTCGACGCTGTATTGCTTAGAGAATAGCGCTGCTGTACATACGTAAATTTTTTACTACAAGAATTGTCTTTGACTTGACTAAGCATAGGTACCTATAATCTTTAAATGTGTAACACTGTAGAAACATTTTCGACTTTTATTTCGGCTCTGAGGTGGAATACATAACATCAGTGATGGGTTGCAGCCGACCGCCTGACGTGCGAGCATCTTGGAACCCTCGTCCCTTAGTCGGCTCTTACGACATGCACGGGAAGTTAGGGAGCTAATACATTGTTTTCAAGTCTCAGACCATCATGAATGAATTATGATGATGTTATAAGAAACATTGTAATTTTTTCGACTTTACCCAGGTCGATGTGCAAGGTTACAGGCGCAAAGCTTACGAAGGTGATCGCAAGCACCCGCCAGGAAGTGCCACTTGTCTCGACGCACAGCGAGCCACCGACAACAGGGACAAAGAGCAAAACAAGCTCAAAGGTTGGTTCAATTCAATGTTTAAAACGTCAGTAATTATGGTTATACAGGCTGGAAAGGAGTATATTGACAGATTGAAACCAACGATTCTAGTTCCTATTTGGACAAAAAAAAGGCTCCGTAAAGCCTAATTTTCGAGATATTAAATTATTTAAGTAATTCACAAGTAGAAAATTCTCAAGGGTAACACGCCTTTATAATATGATGTAATCTAATAATATCAGATGTTAATCGGACGTTTGTTGTCTAGAGCTCTTATTAATCAAGTGTCATACGAATCATACGGATATCATAATCCACTAATCGTTTATCGTATTTTGTCGGAGTCGTTCGTGAAGTGTGAAGTTTTCTTTTTCACTCTTTTGACTAAGGCTTCGTTTACAAGGAAGTAGAAATTAAGTAAGTTAATGAGGCAGTTTTGGACTCGGGTTGATATAACATTGTTTACTCGTAATACCACCAGGAATCCATGGTTAAAATCTGTCGGTAGACTCCTTCCCACCCTGTATATAATTTTACGCAAATTTTGTTGCGAACAAATTACAATTTGAAAAAGTGTTGAAAAAATTCAACCCCATGCCGGGTCAGGTGCATTAATAACTATACCATCGTGGTTCTATCCAATTCGCCGAAATTAATCAACACTATCTACTCTTACTCTGCTAGTCAAAGGAGCCCCTATTCAATGTCGAATGGGGCGTATAGTCGCATAATGCCTAATTCGCAAAATGCCTACCAAGTCTCGGAAGGACTACTTCGCAAAACGACTACTTAGCTACAGGACTAATTCGCGTAAAGGCCTGTTTTCACTTTGATTAGTGATAAGTGCAGGTGATGAGTGCAGGTGCTTAGTGATTAGGAGTAAACTCGTGTGAACAGCGATTGATTAGTGCGAGTGATTAGTAACCTGCGTAGTAAAGTGATTAGACGCGGGTTCTATTTTTTTGGGAGTGGACTGCGAGTAGCTACGTCCCGCGCGCCCTCCCTTTCCCCTCACTCGCAGCCTGCCTGCACTGTGCTGCACTACACACGTCTGGACAGCAGTGTTTAGTGTTTAGCGTTTGGCGTCGGACGCTAACAACTGAATTTACTAAACACAGCCACTTGACAAAATTGGACACTTCTTGCACTACACACCTGCACTAAAAACTCGCAATTACTAATCACCTGCACTCGCACTAATCAAAGTGAAAACAGGCCTTAATGCGGACAAGCAAGCCCTACCACCAACTAAACCGAGTACACATCCCCCGCTGGGAATCGAACCCGGGATTGTTGCGATTGTAAGAAGCTTAGTTTTCCCTAATTTGTGCTACAAAGAAGTTTGCAGCTTCAGTAAGAAATTGGCCCTCTCTTTTTCACTTACGTATTTAATTTACCGTCTCTTTCCACCCCTAGGACAAAGGAACACCAGCGGCTGGCTTGTGCTGAACGATGGCACCCAGTTCCTCTCCGCTCAGCACTCGATGGCTTGCCGCAAGTTCCCACACGGCTCTAGGGGCAACCAGGTAAGGTGTTCGCATCTGGAGCCCGACCGCCTAACTGATCGCTTTGACTTCGTGTGTGGTTTATGACGTCATCTTGTCGTTTCGTGCCGCCTATGAAAGCAATATCGAAAGCTATAGCCTTTAGCTTTTGATATTGCTTTCATAGGCGGTGCGAGGTGGCAAGATGACGTCATAAACTATACGCGTAGTCAAAGCGATCGGTTAGGCGGTCGGGGGGCTGGTTGGAATGCAAGAATTTAGTAGGGGAAAATCTTCGAGATCTTCGACTTTTGAGCCCGTTCTTCGTCTTTAATATCCTCTAAACAACGTGTAACAGAAAGCTGTGGTCAAAATGAAAAGATCCAAAGTGTATCCGATATAGATCTTGAATGCAGAGTTACTCAGACATAATTATAAAATTTTATTTGTTATGCAATTTTTTATTAAATTTTACTATTGTGACGTTAGATCAAAGCATAAAGCATCGAGCTCTAGTGGTAATAATAATACTAAATTCATACTTTGGGCTCTTTCAAATTAGGCGTCTCGTGTCGGACCGCTGCTGTGCGTTTTCATATTAAACGCCAGCCGCACGACAACCGCACGACTGTTTTTAACGCAGTGCAAACGTGCGGCAGCCGTCCGACATCAAACGTATAAATTTATTTATTTCTTTATTTATTAGGTACACAAAACAGATAGAAATTAAAAAATAACAATAATGCATGATAAATTGTATAAAAGCTAAATTCTTATCTAAAACATGTGTACACAACACGATTAACAATAAGCGTCCATGTTAAAGTTTACCTAATCTACAACTATATTCAATTAAAAACTAAATAAATACAATACATAGTAATGGTGAAAAAAATATATAAAAAAAAATAAAAATTTAACAAATTGAAAACTTATTCTAGGTTAATGTTGACTTTACAATTTTACGAAAATAAACTAGATGCCGAGCCGAGAATTTCCCCGACATTTTTTTTTTTAAATTATGTAATTTCATGGAAAATATGTTGATGTTGTTATTAAGTGCAACCAGTTGAAAGCAAAATTGAAAGAGTCTTAATTCTCGTTTTCGTTAACGTGATCCAATGTCAAATGGAACTGTCACTAGGCACCCAGAAGGCTCGTATTGACAGAGTTACGTTTCCAGGCGCTGGCCTGCTCCATAATGGCGGTGGCGATGTCCCGCGTGGAGGACGTCTGCCGCTGGTGCTCGTCCACCCTCGATCAGATCCTGGAGAGCGGCGATCAGCTGTACCAGGACAGCTACCTGCACTACAAGCCGAACTGCAAGATACTCAGCATACAGCAGGTATGTGGGTTACGGTAGGAGGTAGAGTCGAGTAAAACTTTTGTTAGTGAGTAGTTAGATAACCTATTATATTAGGTCCTTACCTATGAAATTGACGTTTTGTATGAAGATATATTTTTCATATTAACTTTTTTTTTTAAATTTTGTTAGCATCTATTTATGTTAACACTATAAAACTGTAAAGTAGTGTGTTTGTTTCACTAGCTAAATATAGAAGACATTAAAAAGAAAATATCAAGACCCTTCAATGCTACAATGAAACAAAAGGTCAATTCCGCGAACAAAAAAAGAAGTCAATTTAAAAAATATTGGGCGATAAAGACACAAAATGAATAATCATTGATAGTACTGAAGCGTAAGTAACATAGTCCTAATTAAAGGTGTATAATAATATTAACAACCGGTATTAACTTTTAGAAGTAATGTTAATAAGTGAGAAAAATACGTCAATTTCATAGGTAAGGACCCAATAGCAATGGTATTGATAGACGACTGATAACAAGAATATCGATAGAAGACCAATAGCAAGAATACCAATTGTGTGCTGTCGATAGCAAGAGCGATGTGTCGATAGCAACCAACCAACTAACTTACCAAAGTCAAGAGCATCAATACTGAATAATAGCAAGAATAACGTTATTCGACTTATACTAAAAATATCGATAACAATAATAATAATAAGCAGATAACATCAACAATAGAGGTTTGATAGTGACATTTGATAGACTTTTACATACATACATACATATAATCACGCCTCTTTCCCGTAGGGGTAGGCAGAGACCACTTTTTTCCACTTGCTACGATCCATACATACTTGTTTCGCTTCGTCCACTTTCATTATTATCTTCATACATGCTCTTCGGTTTAGGGTACTCTTGACCTGGCCTTTTTCCAAGACGTCCCCGATTTGGTCTCGAAACGTCCGCCTAGGTCAACCCCTTCCAACACTTCCATTCACACTCCCCTTATACACTTTTTTCGTCAATCGTTCTATAATCGTTGATAGACTTTTGATAGTGTGTATATAGACAACTAACATGGCATTGATAGCAGACCGATACAAAGAATATTGATACCAAGAGAGCTATCTGCACTACAAGCCGAACAGCAAGAAACTAACACGATCTTCTTTCGTAATCGTGAACACTATAGGAGCGTCCTCACTGAGAGCATTAATACCCGAGCGTTTGTAAACGAGTAATCGCCAGCGAGCAACGAATTCTGCCCAGCGAACTAAACATTCACTTTCGTGCAAAACTATGAACGTTTGAGTCGAACATCCGAGCTTGGAGCATTCGAATACTAAATGTCATAAATATATATTTTTTGTTATAAAAATTGACATTGACAAAAACACGATAATACGATAGACCAAGAAGGTCACGATCAAGAAACTGTTCCTTGCTTACAAGTGGTTAGTAATATATTTCTACATACATACATTCATTTAATTATCTGAGTACTCGCTTTCGAGCATTTTGTTTGCGTGAACATTCGAATGCGAGCCATTTCTGCGTACAGCGTTGCGAGCGACGTCCACACCGGCCGAAGTTCGTGCTCGCGTGTAAACTTTGTAACGCTCGGCTCAACGTCACACCACTCGAACATTCGCCGCCGAATGCTCATTACACGCGAATGCTCTCAGTGAGGACGCGTCTTAAGGAATTCGTCGGTCTAGATGTGATAGCTCGCATGTGCAAACTGTCAAACTTTACAGGAGAGACAAAAAACTTCTTTTAAAACTAACTGTAATACATTTTTTTATTTCTTTTAAAGATTGTGACTTAAAATATTATAGGAAATATAATTATTATAAAAGTTAATTACATCAATACCGATTTCTTAGAGAAAATGCACATACGTGGTTTCACTACTATATCTTTTAATATTGGATGTAACTTACGAGGTATTTTCATACCTGGCTTAGATGGTAATAGGTACTTATAACTTAATAAAAATACTAAAAAAACACGTAAGTATAATAAAAAAATCATTTTTTTTTTAATAATTATTGCACTTGACACTTAAACCACAATAGTATATTTGACATATAAAGTAATAGGCAGTGTAGGCACTTAATGATAATGTCATTTAAAACATTTTAAGACTAACATCTTTCGACCTTCTAATCTTAGCTTAATAGAAAATAGATACAAAATACCTATTTTTTGTATCTATTTTAGCAAACTTTTAACTAAAATGTTTATATAATTTTTTAACGCAAATTTTATTGCGAACAAATTACAAAAACACAAATGGTATGTCAGAAGGGTGGTTCGAATCCTGCTCGTGGAAATTTTTTCAACATTTGTGTTTTTTAAAACTTTTAGCTGTCAAATTAAACGTAAGTACAAAACTTTGATTGACATTTAAGGTCTTCACACACGGCAGCTATAAGGCGCTGCGCAAACGTAGACACTTTTGTGTCTTGTGTGGGACACAAGCTAACAGTGAATATGAAATTAGCCCTCCCTACGCAGACGTAGACACTTTTTGTGTCCAGTTACTTCCACCTGACACTGATACAGCAACTCGGTTTCCTTGTATAGTGTGCCGTGTCGGTAACAAAAAGTGTCTACGTTTGCGCAGCGCCTCATGTAAAGATGTATATTATAGCACGATACATCTCACTACATCTTTCCATAGAAATTGTCAGGAGACCACACACGACAGCTATAATGTATATTTTTACATCTTCGTACCTTGAATGTAGAATGAGCGATATGAAAATATACATTTACATCTCGGTATATCTTTATACATTTCCGTATATTACGTTACATCTCATTTTGTAGGGTGTTCGATTTGGTTCGATTATTAAAGTCACATGCCTATGATACATACATACGTATATATACACAAACATAACAAAAAGTCAAAAAAGTCAAACAAATGAGTTCAAAAAACGTTAATCTTTACTCTCGGAAATAATCACAAAATTTTCCGTCTGATTATTCGTTATATAATTTAAACTCTCCGCTGATTTCCTTATACTTTATGTGATCTTCAAACAACTTTGTTCTGTTTTTGACACATGTGGCAATACGCGTATCAAATTCGCAAACCGAATCATCTTCTGATGAACTATCTAGTAAATCTAGTAATAAGTAACTCGACATATCGTATCCATAATATTAAGGTATTAAAAATAAGAACACTAACATTAACAATATACATTACATTACCTGCTGTGTGTGTGATACTTTAACTTAATATAAAGCTATACATCCCAAGATGTAATATACATTAATATACATTATAGCTGCCGTGTATGATGGCCTTTACTGTAAACAAGCTGGTGACGTCACTCCAGACTCAGCGTCATCCCGTGCGTTTTTGATCACGTGGTCAATCATAAAAAGTTATTGTTATTAATGATTTTTTATAAAAATCATACTTATTTTAAAATTATGTGCTGGCTAAATTAGTTTAAAAACATGTTTACTATTAAGTTAACAACAGTTTGATCAATATTTTAATTGTAGTCAAATACCCCATTGTGTCATTTACGTGATCCCACCATAACAAATTTGTTCCGTGCCAGATACTAGAAGTCACTAGTAGATGTTACGAGGTTACACGGCAAAAACGACTTTTAGTGACATCTTGTAACAAGCACTGTTACTAATTCAACTGGAATTAGTAACAGTGCTTGTTACAAGATGTTACTAAAAGTCGTTTTTGCCGTTAAAATCACGTAGTCTATGCTCAAGACATTTACGGGTTATCACCAGAAATACTATTTGAAGCTTTCTGAATCAAAATCTAATTTTACCAAAAATTGTTAGTTACGAGCTATCACATTATGATTTTTCAAATATACAGCTGGCTGATAGCAAAAATCGATAACTAACCGATAGCACCAATATCGATAGCAAGATGATTGTAATTTGGTTGAAATGATGGCGGAAAAGAAAAAGCCTCCTGATTTAATTGCCAACTCTTTCGGTCGCAGGCTCTTAGCAAGATGCAAGGGCAAAGCAAGAATCAGAAGTTTACTTCTTGTTATTTTTTTTTAAATAGTTATGCGTTAGTAACTGCATGTAAAGGCTTACAATAAATAAATAATTTAACTTTGAATTTGAATCAATAGCCGACCGATAAGGAATAGTAATAAATTAATGATAGCGAGAATCGAGGCATGTAATATTGACTCTTGACTTCAAAGATTTTAACTAGTTACTTAAAAACTTTTTGCGTTGACAGGTCCTCCGCAAGTTCTACACTCCTGGCAACTGCGTGTGTCGCGTGGTGGCGTACAAGGCCAGGCAACAAGGGAGCGTCGATTCGGATCTCATGGAGCAGGTATTTAATATTCAAGGCACCACATTCACACAGGCTGACACACCAAAAGCATGGCAGAAAGAGCGAAGCGGTGAGTGCATTGAAGAACTTGTTTCCATTACCCCACTGGCCACGCTTGCTGGTCAAAGTCAAATTCTTTATTCAAATTAGTTTTATATAATAGAAATTCTCGTCAATTGTAGCGATGTCCCGATTTTAATGGTGGTGGCTTTTGGCCAGCTGTGGGATAGTGTCTAAGAACTACTTTCTACAATTAATTGGTCTTCCAATAAACAAAGAGAAACAAAATTAAATAATGTTTATTATGATGATTTCATTGTGTTATGTTCGCGATACGAAAAGTCTTGTCATGAAACATTTAATATTTACAGTTGGCAGAGTTCTTCCGCGAAGAAAAGGCGGGCGTATTCGTCGCTGGCAATGGTGACTTCGCCGTGGCACTCTTCAGGACTCCTAGAGGCAAGTTTTTTTTTCATCATCATCACAATTTCCACCAGCTCATTTTATGACCCCACTGCTGGAACCACAGGGAGAACAGGCCATAAACCACCACGCGGGCCCAGTGCGGATTAGTGGTGGTTGTTAAGGACTGCTAATGCAGCCGGGACCAACGGCTTTGCGTGGCTTCCGAAGCACGGAGGAGCAAGAGATGATAATAATATTTTTTTCCAATTTCCATCCATCCGATGACGAGCATTTGCGAAAGTTGCTTAACCTTTGCAATCCCAGACCGGGCGCGTTAACCACTGCGCAATCGAGCCTCTCCATAAGGGTTACATTAGGCTTTACATACTCTCACATCCTTTTCCCAAAATTAGAGGTAGACAGAGAGAGCATCAAAATCACCATTGTTGAGTAAGCTCGCCGTTAGTGACCTCGAAGCCACATGTAGCATAATGAAAATAGGGCTCCGAGGTGGAATAGATAACATCAGTGGTGGGTTGCAGCCGACGGCCTGATGTGCAAGCATCTTGGAACCCTTGTCCCTTATCTTAGTGGGGCCTGCTGAGGTTTCCCTCTCTCAGTAACACTTCGACCCATCGGGATCTTTTGTGCAACCCCATCCTTTCACTCTTCCTCCTCTGTAAAGATAGATGCTATAAGTTTGGCAACGTTCTTAAGAGCAAAGAGCCTGAAATCCTCCGGTTTCAGATAGGCCGACCTCAGGAGTCCCATTCTTTTCCTAGCCAGAGAGTCGCAGTCACACAGTAGGTGCTGCATTGACTCCGTTTCCTCTCCACATGCTTTACACAAGCTATTTGTTGATAGATGCATTCTCTGAAGCATTTGTTTTGATGCATAGTGCCCTGTCAAGGCACCGATGGTTAATCGGGCCTGCCTTCTGCTGCCTCCGCATATGAACTTCCCGAGTTCCAGCACCCTTGTCCCTTAGTCGGCTCTTACGACAAGCTCGAGAAGTTAAGCAGCTGAAACATAATTTTCCATCCCAGTTCAGATCAAATTTTCTCTTCACCATCATCATCATCGTAATCATTTGATCACCAATGAAAGTCCTTTCCCTTAACCTTCCTACTCCTTGCAGGCTTCTACATGTTTGACCCGGCCGATCGGGACCGGTACGGACGCGCGGTGGCGCCACCCTGCTGGGGCAGAGCCAGGGCTTGCTTCTCACAATACCCCAGCGTGAGTGAACGTAGCTAGAGTATGTAGTTAGATGGTACAGAATGACTGCCTAGACTCTCTTTTCTTCTAGTCGCTGTCCATGATCTGCCCTCCGATTTCCATAACAAACCGTAACGATATCGTAGCGACACATTCGATTTTAAAGTCGTTTGGACGAAGTTTCAACCATACGCCTCACAATCGGTGAAGTTGACGGATGTGATTACGAAAATAGTTTCAGCGACTTAGTCGTTAAGAAATCGTTACAGTTTTCGTTACCGGAATCAGGGCACTACCAGTGCACTGGTCTAATTATTAATAAATAATACAGAGAGGCGATTTTTGAACCGGTGACTAATTCTCTCTAATTTTGTCGTCAAAAATTCTCAGACACTTTATAAATTAATAATAAACTTAATAAAAAAACTACGATAATTGCTTTCGCTGTTGAATGTAACTTGCAGTGTTTGGATGTTGTAAGGCGCTATCGTATGGGTTGTTCCGTTGATTTAGTGTTGTGATCAGTGATTTTATGATTGTTGTATGAAAGTTTGGTTAGTGTTTGTAACTTCAACCGCCCCTTTTACTGTCACCAGCCTCAGTCCCTGGGCGAGAAGTTGGGACCAAACATTCCGCCCGTGGTCAAGGAACAGAAGGAAGAGGTAGATGACAGCAAGCAGGTCAGTGTATTATCATCATCCATCATTATCAGCTCCTTCTTTTTGTCCCCACTGCAAAGTCAGTGGTCAGTGTTTCATCATCATCATCATCATCTCAGCCAAAAGACGTCCACCGCAGGACAGAGGCCTCCCCCAAGGATCTCCACAACGACCGGTTTTGTGCTGCTTGCATCCAGCGGCTTCCCGCGACCTTCACCAGATCGTCGGTCCACCTTGTTGGAGGCCTGCCCACACTGCGCTTTCCGGTACGTGGTCGCCACTTCAGGACTACCCCGCCCCAGCGATCATCAGTCCTGCGAGCGATGTGCCCTGCCCACTGCCACTTAAACTTAGCAACTCTTCGGGCTAAGTCGATTACCTTAGTTCTTCTGCGGATTTCCTCATTTCTGAATCGATCACGCAGAGAAACCCCTCTCCATTGCTCTTTGAGTGACCTTGAGCCTTCTGATAAGGCCCATAGTGAGCGACCACGTCTCAGTCTCGTATGTCATCACTGGCAACACACACTGGTCAAAGACTTTCGTCTTGAGACACTGCGGTATATCGAACGAGAAGATATTCCGTAGCTTACCGAACGCTGCAAAGCCTAATTGGATTCGATTCACGGTCAGTGTTTGCCACAGTAGTACTTTTTTGTTGGTTGATGCGCACAATTTTGAATATGGTGATCGGCGTGATCGAATCAGGGTGCCAAGAGCGAGTTTCATTCGCAATTCGATCACGTTAACGAAAAGAGAATTTGTATGGCAACTCCATGTAACTCTTCTCGTATGCCGCCAGAAGGAGCTGCTTCATACTAATTTTCGTTTTCGTAAACGTAATCGAACTAATACAGATAGTAAACAAAAACACTAGGTTCCCAGAAATGAGGAGATCCGCATAAGAACAAATGTTATCGACACAGCTCGAAGAGTTGGTAAGCTCAAGTGGTAGAGGCAGGGCATATAGCTCGCAGGACTGATAGCCGCTGGGGTGGAACAGTTCTTGAGTGGCGACGTGTGGGCAGGCCTCCAACAATGTGGACCGACGATCTGGTGAAGGTCGCGGGAAGCCGCTGGATGCGACCAGCACAAAACCGGTCGTTGTGGAGATCCTTGGGGGGAGGCAGACGTAGTTCCACAGCACAGTAATTTCGAAAGGGCATTTAATTATATATATTTTCTATTAAGAAAAATACAAATGTATTATCATTTACTGGGCATTAGTGTTATTTCGTTCAATAAGATCAATATTTTCCAAAATTTTAAATGAACTTTGTCAAATTATTTGTATTTTTGTTATAAATTCTTCATTGAATTGCGAATTTTGCATTTATAACACAAAATACATTAATCCATTATTGTACATAATTGAAACACGCGTTACGCAAGATATATTCATAGGTAAGCTTATCTCTAGGAGAGATCTCTATCTTTTCCATCCAACCCTAGCTACAGCTACGCTACAGCGTAGCGTGGATAGGAAATCTGCTATGGAAGTTTGATATTGATCTGTAGCTTACGCTGAGGTAGGGACTTAGTTCCTTTCGACGCATAAAACCATTTGGCCTCACACCATTGATATTAAATTAATAGAATTAAAATAAAAAATAAACTTTATTTTATTTGTTTTTGTAAAGTTTTATTTTTATTTTTTATTATTTATTTTTGTATTGTTTAGCATTTTAAATCTTTTATGTTATTTTTTTTTCTATTTCTCGATTTATGTTTTTTTGTATTTGTTCTTTATTTAATTTGTGCTTTGTTTTTCCTTTTTATTTTGTTAAGAATAAATGTATTTTCCTTTTTTCTTGATATATCTTAGTTTTTAGTTGAAAATACAATATACAATAGTAATAAATAATAATAATAAAAATATTTGCAGGTCAAAACAATATTAGACAGTAAGAAAGAAGGTTCTATCAACTCTGATGAAAAATCGGTAAGCACTGTTTAAGTAGAATTTAAATTGAAGCTCTATGAATATTAAAATAATGGTCATCCTACTCCTCCTTGTTGCAAATAAAACCTCTTTATAAGTACAGGTAGGACTTCTTAGCGGGAAAGTGAAGCGTCATGTCTGCGGTTTTGTCTTATTTTCCAAAATTTGTGTTATGTCGAATATTAATGTGCAATATGTGCAATATGTGGTGTACCTCCACTTACCACTTGCCGGCCCTTGTTTCCAAGACTTGGTCTTTTAACTTTGTCATGCGTGTATATATTTCAAATCTGTATATTTGTTAAGCAACATAGCAATCTGTTTAAAAGGGCATGTGATATTTATCCTAGAAATAGACGAAATCCTAATAGACTGGTATTAAATGAAATCCCTAAAACTATGCAATATAAGAAAAGTTGCTTGACTATGTGTGTTAAAATTTACAACAAGATACCCAGCTATATGAAAGAACTGAATTTTATTAAATTTAGAAAAGTTTTGTTTAAATGGCTCAACCATCACACACAATGTGCAGGAGTTTTTTGATTTAAAGAATGATTTGTGAATGATGTTTAAGTACCTAGTAATTTTCTGCAATACTTTTCAGATTGTGTTGTATTTGCATGCCTCTTTGATTTGGCTAAACATGTTTGTACTACACTACTTATTTTGTACTAACTTTTTACACCGTGTTTTAGTGCAAATAAATGAATTATGAATTATTATGAATTAATGTGCAATAATGGTGGATTATTAACCGTTAATTAATTTATTTATTTAATTAAAACGGTAAAAAACCAATAACATTAATTAACAGCATAATTACAATTAATTAAGTGTTCGTGAGTGTGCATAAGTGTTGGCAAATGAAACAAAACAGTGCAACGTCACTTTTCAAATTCTCTCAAGAAGCTCGCGTGAGGACTTAGTAAAGCCCCACATTTTTACTGAGATACTCGAGGGGTTGGGGGGTATATCATTTCTCACTTCCCATTTCTATTAACATTCATCATCATATTGTTTATTTATGTATTACATGTATGAAAAATTACTTTGACACTGGCTAAATGTGCTAACCGCACGAAGCCATTCGAGGGGTTGGGGGGTATATCATTTCTCACTTCCCATTTCTATTAACATTCATCATCATATTGTTTATTTATGTATTACATGTATGAAAAATTACTTTGACACTGGCTAAATGTGCTAACCGCACGAAGCCATCAACTAAAAAAAAAAAAAGTACAGGTACAACGATGATAGATAACAAACCTCATTGAAGATTTAAAGTTTTTCATGTTATTAGTAGTAAACTGTCAAATGGCAGACAACTTAAAAAAAATACTTTAATATTCATTTCATAAAAATGTAGGAAGACCATACATTTTAACTAATTTTGCTTACCTAATTAAAAATACAAAATTAAATTTTAAACGAAAACATGTAACTGCTATTATTATTGCAATGGCCATCAAGTTTGCAATTACCATCATTAATTTAGTCTGAATCAGTAGGTCCTGATCACCCATAAAAAGTCTTTGTGTATATATTTTACTTCACTGCTCATACCCTTTTACTGTCTCGAATATACCCAAAGAAATTTGGTGACTCGTTTCTTTGTCACACCTCGAATATACCCAAAAAAATTTGGTGACTCGTTTCTTTGTCGCACCTCGAATATACCCAAAGAAATTTGGTGACTCGTTATTTTGTCGCACCTCCAAAAGACGGAATAGTCTACCAGCACACGTTTTCCCTCCTTCTTATGACATGGGGTCCTTCAAACGAGGCGTGAAGGCACCTTGTGGGCCGGCAGGGTGAGGGTGACTGATGCTGCGCTGTTTTCACGCTGCACCAGTTGTTTTCGCGTCTGGACATCATTTCCACTTAACATCAGGTGGAGTGGAGTCTGCTACTGAGAATGCTATTAATAAAACTCCTTGTTTTAGGTGCACTTTGAAGAACCAGCGAGCTTCTCCATTTATGGTATGGAAGTTACCAGCTTGCGCAGACTAAACCAACATGAGCGATAGACATTGACACACAGACAGCACTGTCATAAATGAAACATATTATTTTCACGCTAAGTTTGATATCGTTATGAAAATTAGGTTATTCTGCGCAAGCTGAATTTTTTTTTACTGTAAAAAATGTCATGTAAATCAGTGTAGTGTGTAAATTATTATAATCTGTCGTTGGAATATTGTTAATGTAATGACAATATTTCTCTCGCCTTTTGAAATGTAAATGAAAATAGTTAAGATAAGATGGTAGCGATATTTTCTTTGCGTATATTAAGCTTAGTGTGAAAGTAATTTTAAAATGTTTTTTTTAAGAAAAATAAAAAAATAATAAAAAAATGTAAAATTCTCTAAAATTTGTATTTGACGTACCTCAATGCCACATTGCGTGAAGTTTTGTAACTTTGGCAATAAAATTGTTTTTTCGTAAATAATATTTTTATTTTAGTTTAGTGAAATTTTATTTGCGTGTCCAAAATCGGAGTTAAGAGCTACATTTCGATCAATACAAAATTTTATGTTGCCATATAACATTAATGTCATCAGCATAGTTGTGTTCCGACAGTTACGAGATAAGATAGCCAGTGCCTCAGTGGTTCAAGATTGCCGGTGAAGTGCACTTCTTTTATGCGGTTGTCATTCAGTTTGTTAAAAATAAAGTATTTTCGGTTGGATTACTAAATCCTGGATCGCTTATAGTACGCGGCATGATGAGTTTGTAGCGGCCGTTTTAAGGCATCCTGTTAATATATTAGCGATAAATGAAACCTGGTTGCGGGAGGGCGAGGAGGCACGGGCTCCGGTACTTGCGGGTTATCGCCTGCGGCATAAGCCACGCCAATCCAACTGCAAAATTACTACAAAATGCGATGCGCTGGCCGTCCGAACTCAGTTGTTTCTCGCAGAGTGGAAATTTGTAATACTAAGCATGAATTTTTTATCCTATTTCGATAAAAACGATAAATACAACTGGAAAATTATTACAAAATGCGAAAATGGGCATTTTACGCAAAAATCACAGTCGAGATGTAATAGGCCTCTTAAATAGTTAAAAAAAATATTTTGTTAAAAAAACTAAACTGCCCGCTCCATTTTCTATCAACAAAATAACACAGTTATTTTTTTTCCTTCGTCCATGCTTCTGAATCCGAATTGACGTGTCTCTCGATATATTCGATGGTTTTTATGAACTGCAAGTAATGTCAGATTAATTAATCAATGACGTCGTTATACCAGCACCCCTCACTCCGCAGGGGGTCGTACAGTCGACGGCAAAAGTGGATGAGCAAAACTGAATACCAATAAATAAGAATGAATAAAATCTTTATTGAACAAACTAGTTTCTAAGTGTAATAACTGAATACTAAAAATACAAATAATGACAAATAACAACCAGGTACCTACCTAATTAGCTCATGTTTACCAACAGTTTTTGTAAATTAATGTCTCAAAATGATGTAATTTGTCATAATAATTTATAGAACATATGTTTTCACATATATTCAGAAGAGAACAAAAGTAATTGACATAGCCCATCCGATCAGCAAGCTGAGGTGGCGGTGGGCCGCTCCCCGTCTTAAGAGGAGACCGCGTATCGGCAAACGTAGTGTAGGACGCCCTCAGACTAGGTGGAGCGACGATCTTCGCAAGGTAGCTGGCAGGAGAAGCTGCGGATATGCTCGGTGCACAAAAAGAAGCCTATGTCCAGCAGTGGACTAGTATAGGCTGATGATGATGATGATGAAGTTCCATGATGCAGTGGTACGCGCACGGACTGCGATTGCTAAATTTCAGCAACTTTCGCCAAAGCCGATTCTTTTATTAATCATTAGAATTGGTGATTAACTTTTGCCATTGACTGTACATTTGACTTTTTTTTAATCTTTCAACTGTGATGTACTATGTCACATTTTGATAAGATTCGTGTTTATTTATTTATTTATTTATTAATAGGTATACTGCGAATACGTGAAACTAATAATTTTCACTATCATCAGCCTACATTAGCCACTGTGACGTACGCCACAGCACCATCCGCAGCTAATCTCAGAAAGGTAAAATTGTTTATTTAATAAAGTTGCTATAGTATTCAAATTTAAAAATCATTTATTCAGTTTAGGCTACACGTCGCTCTTGTGAACGTCATTATGCCATCGGTTCGTAAGTCTACTCTGGGCGGGAGATCTTGTACTGAGAAGAACCGGCAAGAAACTCAGCAAGTGTCCAGCTCTTTTCTCCCTTACAGCGTCAAAAATATTAGAAAATGCCCTATCATAGCAGGACACTTTCTATTACAAATAAACACAAAAACTATAAAAGACAAAAACAAAATGTAAAAAAAAACAAAATAAAAAATCTAAGTTAACAAATTTACATTATGTAAAAGTTTCAATTTCCACAATTCCTTATTCTTCTTAAATATTGATGAATACATACCTACTAAGTATATTAGACTTTACTACCTAAGTCTTTTGTTCTAAAAAAATAAATTAAAAATATAGAGCAAACCTGTTTTCTGGTAGGTGGTCAAAATTCGACTGTAATTAACAAAATATACAATTTATAAAAAATTAAAATTAAAAAATTAAAATTACTAGAAAAAAGTCAACCAAGCTCAGGAAGCTCAAGTGGGAATCGAACCCACGACCTTTGGATAACCGGTCCAATGCTCTGACCGCTGAGCTACCGAGGTCCCAGAAGTAGACGAAAACCGCTGGATTGCAGCGTAAATCACAAACTAGTAGAAAAATTCAACGAGTATTTAGAATGCAAAATTCAAAAGAATATAAAAACGTTTTTGTTTTGTTTATATAATTTTTAACGCAAATTTTGTTGCGAACAAATTACAAAAACAAAATTTCCGCGAGCAGGATTTGAACCTGCACCCTTCTGACATACCGGGTCAGGTGCTCTTCCAATTGAGCTATCGTGGTTCTAACCAGCCCGCCGAAATTATTTAACACTATTTACTTTTTACTTTGAAAGCCAAAGGTGCCCTCAATGTCAACAACTACCGTCATTAACATCCGATCATAATATTTTTACAAATACTAAGATCAGCTATGAAGTGGCAAGCTATTTTATTTTTATTTATTTGTATTTGTTCAACATTTGTGTTTTTGTAATTTGTTCGCAACAAAATTTGCGTTAAAAATTATATAAACAAAACAAAAACATTTTATAAATAGCTTGCCTACTTCTTGAGAGCGTTTACGCCGCACACTAGCGCCACTAATGAAAAAAAAACATATCTAGTAATTAGAGATAGAAAATCAAATTATGCTCAACAAACTATTTGAATGAAGTAATTTAGCAATTTTACAGCACCTAATGAACACCTCACATGTTATGGTTTAGTTAAATAAGACGTTACGGCCACTTTTAACTATAACGCCATATTTAACTAAACCATAACATGTGAGGTGTTCATTAGGTGACGTAAAAATGCAAAATTACTTCATTCAGATAGTTTGTTGAGCATAATTTGATTTTCTATCTCTAATTACTAGATATGTTTTTTTTTTATTGGCGGCGCTAGTGTGCGGCGTAAACGCTCTTAATTACTGATCTTTAGTATTTGTAAAAATATTATGTATCCATTCCGTCAACTGGCAAGAGACTGCAATGGACAGGGGAAAGTGGCGAGTTCTCGTTTCGGAGGCCAAGACTCACTTTGGGTCCCTGCGCCAATGGAGTAAGTAAGTATTCAGTAGTTTTTAAGTGAAAGAGTAACAAACATTTTTTTTTTTTTTTTTTTTAGTTTATTTATCTTATAAACAAACAATTACAATGTAATGGCATGCGATACATTTAAAAAACCACTAAGGTTTAAACTTATGCTATCGCGAGTTTACAATTTGTGTAAATAAGTTTAATATTTAGGTGTAGGTATAATATAGTAAAAAGTTAATTATACGCATAATATTAAGTCAATAAGAAAAAAAATATGTTACAATAAATTATAAAAATATTGTTTCAGTTTATACTTGATGTTTTCATCCATCCATCCATACTTACATGATGACATCCATCCATACTTACAAACTTTCGCGTTCATAATATTAGTATGATACCACAATGTTTGTTAAGGAGCTCGATGGCGATGGCGCAGTGGTTAACGCGTAAAGGCCGGTCAGCGGTCATCGGATGGGTGAGCAAAATTTATCATGCGACCTCCGTGCTTCGGTAGGCACGTCGCAGCTATTGGTCCTGGCTGCATTAGCAGTCGTTAACAAACCATCTTTTGCACTGGGCCCGCGTGGTGGTATAAGGTTCGTTCTTCTTGTGGTATTTTAATCCATAGCGAAGGCTCGTGCCCCAGCAGTGGGGACATAAAAATGAGCTGATGATGATATTTTAAGAGCTCCTCAACTCTCGTAGGCAGTAAGATTACAGTTACGAGCAGACCTTGAACTGTCATCTCTGTTTAACTGAGGACATGTCGTTGCCAAATGGTTGTCGCAAAAACGATTCTGTCGAATACATAATAATCAGACAGCGGGTCGCTTGCACAGGAGTGGGAGGACGTTTGCAAATTATATTTTGTTATTGTAGAGTAAAGCTACCAAAGAGCACGCACTGCCAAAAAGTAGCAACTACTTGCTTGTGACATATCGTGTGCATGGAGTCAATATTGTACGTAGTATTTATAAATCATTTGAATGTAATGCCAATAGGATACTTAGAATTTGTGTAATGTATTCTGTGGTATAGGAACACGTATCCTTTGGTAGCGGTGCCGGTGGTGTACCCTATTTATTTTACAACACAAGTAACAAAACTAAACTGAAATAACTATTTTTGCATAGTTAATAGGTTACAGAGCTGATAGTAATAAAGTGAACAAAGGTAGTTAGTTAAACAAAGGCGGCCGCAACTATAATAGTTAATTGAATAACCTATTTACTGTCGCCATGTTAGGCAAAGGCATTTACATTGAATTCAAGTCACCACGCTTGATTAAGCCAGTACTTATCAATTATTTATTATTATTATAACTTACTTGCTTGCAACAAAATCGCTCACAACTTTTTTTGATGTGGTAGAGTGGCGACGCTCTTGGCCCGATATCCGGAGGAGGGTTTGATTCCCGAACGGGTAAGGTGTTTCGTTTTTTTCCGTTGTTGGTGTTTCGTTAGGCCGTTCGTACCACGAGCCGTTCATACCGTTTTTGGCAAGCGTTCTGAGTAAGCCAATACCCATCAACTGGATAACAATAATGGAAGCCTTTGCCCAGCACTGGGACAGTTTAAAGGATATTTGCTTACTGTACTTCCTTACTTTTGTTCGATTAAAACTTGTCCGCTTCCCTCCTTAGTCAGCGCACCGAAAGCAGCCATTTTGATACGCGAATTTTTAATTACAACGTTTTTACGCGCGCCCCTCTCCCATTGGCGGACGCGCGCCGCCAAGCGCGCACACGCACTTTTTGCGCACTCCTCTTTCCCCGAAACGAATTAAGTAAATAAATTTAATTTGAAATGTTTTAATTCCAACTTTGGACTTGATTGCTTGGGAACTGGGAAGTGTGAAGATTTGGCTAAAGATCCGTTGTACTGAGTGTAAGTACCTACACGAGTTATTTTCCACTATTCAAACGCGCCTGGGCTAAGATTACCAAAAATGTATAATCTCGAGCTTCTCCATGCTTTATCCAATCCGATCCGAACCCTTCGGAGAATCTAGTAGGGCACAGGGACACGCACTTTTAAGTGTGTGATGCCGTTCCTTCTAGAAAACCTCCGAAGATGATTCGTTTGTGTGAAACTTGAGGAGGTTTACGTACCTCGCCGGCCCCAAAAAGCCCGGTGACGCTTAAAATGCCGTTTGAGGCAATCAGCAATCTCTCTCAAAAAATAATCCATGCTTTAGAAGGCACGTAAAGCCGTTGGTCCCGGCTGCATTAGCAGTCGTTAACAACCACCAACCCGCACTGGGCCCGCGTGGTGGTTTATGCCCCGTTCTCTTTATCCATCCATAGGGAAGACTCGTGCCCCAGCAGTGGGGACATCAAATTAGCTAGCGAGAGAGAGAGTCCAAAGTACCAGGCTATCATAACCCACAAGGAGGTATACCTGGTGCGAGTCAGGGTGAGGCTCTTTTGGTGAGGCTGTGAGATGGTTGAAGTACCAGGCTAGCATGAGTTATAAGGAGTTCCGCACTGGGCCCGCGTGGTGGTTTACGGCCCGTTCTCCCTGTGGTGTCTCCATCCATAGGGAAGGCTCGTGCCCCAGCAGTAGGGACATAAAATGAGCTGATGGTGATGATGATGATAATGTTGTTGAATTGCACCAGTGGACTAGTGGTTAGACACAGAACCAGACCCAGAAGGTTCGATGTCGATTCTCAGCATACATACTCGTATTTAGGAACACTAGTGGTCGCCCAGTGTAATGAATTTTAATGCATAATTTAAAAAAAATATTAACATTCGGATTTAACCTGTTCTATATAAACTAGAAGTGTGCGAAATTTCATACTCCTTCGTCTGCGCAATTTTCGTAAAAAAGGGGTACAAAGTTTTTGCTTCACGTATAGTACACATAGATAATCTACCTACTTAGTTGGCGATATATAGTTTGCCTTATGTCCTCCTAGCGGCTACCATATTATTAGTCTGTCGCCATAACCACAATGTTATGAGCATTGTTGCTATGGCAATTTTTTCTAGTAAAATTTTATCTTGTAACTATCTATTAAATAACAATAACCCTTTCCGATCCGTAAAGGTGTTATAATGTATCGAGATTCAGTTCTATTTACGTAATTATTTTAAAATAAATAGGTAAGTAAAAAAAATTTACCCTGATAAAAAATTTGTTAAATTACAAAACTTATATGGCAATACTTTTGTCGGCACTTCGGTAAGCAGGTACCTCTGCAGGTACTTTGACGCCGCCGCCATTGATAGAAAGTATGATCACTTTTATAAAATTAGCATAATTTTGGGGTAATTTGAGCAATTTCGGTACAGCTCACTTCGCTTCACTGTCATACATATCCCATCGCGCACAAAGAAATTTGATGACTCGTTTCTTTGTCGCACCTCCAAAAGATGGAATAGTCTACCAGCACACGTTTTCCCTCCTTCCTATGATATGGACCCCATACGAGGCGAAGGCGAAACGAGGCGTGAAGAAGCACTTTGTGGGCCGGCAGAGTGAGGTTGACTGATGCTGCGTTGTTTTCACACTGCACCAGTTGTCTTCGCGTTTGGACTCGCATTTCCACTTAACATCAGGTGGTATGGAGTCATTTGCCGTGCTAAGTATTAAAAAAAAAAACAAAAAAAAAACTTGCATTTTAAATTACGATAACTCTTTTTTTTCATAAATATGAATATGAAATATATTTTAAATATTTGTTTTTGTTATAGTTATTTGTATACATAAGTACCTACCCCTTTCCGATCGGACAGGGGTTTTTTGCAAATTGTATTGTATATATTATAGTATTGCGAATGCAAAATTCAAAATATTAAAAAAGCATCGTTTTTTGAATCATCAAAAAGAAACGAGAAGAAGAAAGTTTTTTCAGCACTTTGTCTTTTTTTAAATTGTAATTTGTTCACTATAAAATTTACCTAAAATAAATATAACAATAATCATAAAGCATTGTTGTTTTCCGACAGATAGAGATAAGATAGTCAGTGCCTCGGTAGTTGAGGATGCCGGGTGAAATGCGCTTCCACCTTCGGATTCATCATCACTTAACATCAGGTGAAATTAAGGCCAAAAACTTTTTTATCGAGACAGTTTGCTGGTGGCCTTCACAGCGTCACAGAACTTTTTGGGGGTGGCGAAAAACTTAAAGGGTTCCTCAAGCGTAATCGTAGAACCTTCAAAGGGTTTCTAGAGGGAATGGCATTGCGCAAGCGTGTCCCTAAGGGTTCAAATAGGAACGATAATGCCAAAGTGCAAACCCGTAACAGCAATAAAAAAAAAGTGTTTTTTTTCTTTTCTTAAATCAATGTTCTTTGTTCGAAAAGTTTTTTTCCAAATGTTTTATTTTTGTTTTTTTCCAAATGAGCCAATTACAGGAATTAACTTAAGTCGTACATAATTGACTTAAACTTAATGCTTTAATGAGAATTGAACAAATATATGTTTTCTTAGAACATTTCGTCACAGTGCGGCGTTGGGAATTAAATGGCGGACGTTAAAACGGGCCAGTGTTGGGGTGTTGGTCGATATTTTTATCGATAAAAAAATTTCAAGAGTGTAAAAGTCGCTGGACGGAAGGAGACTTGATTCTTTGTTGTATGGAAAAAATCACGAGAAAGATTTGAATCCGCTTCTTTTAAAGTTTTTAAATTGTTATTCTTCAATTATAATCTCTTCGACCTTTACCTCTCCACGTTTAATTGCGATGAGTGACCGGGCTAATAATTTACACATCCTATTTATAAAAAACACCTACTCAAAACATGTAGTTTTACTTGAGTGTTCATCCCAAAACCTCCTAGATGTGATACTGGTCGGTGGGCCAACCATTAGACCACACTACCACAGAGACAGTGGCACTAATGCTCAAATATCAAAAAGTTCTATGGGTGCAGTAGGTTACGTACGGATATACAATATGTCATTGATCGTCACAATAACTGATTTAAGTGTAAAGATTTTTATTAACTTTGGAAAAATATTAGCAGCACAAAACCGGTAGTTGTGGAGATTCTTAGGGGAGGCCTTTGTCCAGCAGTGGACGTCTTTTGGCTGAGATGATGGAAAAATATTGAAAAAATATGTAAAATGCCTAAAGAAGAACATACACTTACAGTGTCACCGGATTTTCGTAAGCTGTAAGAAACTTAAAGGTTTCATCAAGTGGTGTGATCGAAACATCCTCAGAGGGTTTCTCGAGGGGAAAACACATCACGCATCACGCATACACATGAAACTCATAAGGTCATCCAACGCATACAGAATGCCTGCGCAAGGTTCTGTTTTGGGATTCCGAAGCGCGCACATGTGACGCCGTATCTGAACGACAAGGTGATGCTGAAGATAGCAGCCCGACGTGATTTACACCTGACTACGCAGACGTATAAAATTGTAACCAAGCAAACGCCTGAGTATCTGTGTGAAAAGCTCAGACGGGCTAAGGACGCACATTCACGGAACACTCGCAGTAGAAATAGGTTGGCTCTTCTCATACCAAAGCACAGGACGCAGGGTTTCAGGGGATCCTTCATCTATGCGGCGTCCAAAGTGTAGAACAATATTCCTCTACCTTTGCGCCAAAACATATCTGAACATACTTTGAAGGTATATTTAAAAAAAGTATTTCTCAATCAACAAAATTATAGGAAGGGGGTAGGTTTCGGAAAGGAACAGTGACCAGCATGAAGATATGGCATTTAGCATTTATTCTGGCTAGTCAAGTCGATGTGCTCATATTAATACATATTATAATATAAAAAAAAATTTGAGAATTGCTAAAGCAGAATTTTCTTCTTTTTGTTTGCATGTACCTTTTAAGAAAAGCTTTGAAAGCAAACGGTACTGGCCGAAACCCAGCGCTACATAGGCACTATGCCTATGTTGCATTAAGCTGAGCCGGTAGCCTTTATCATACATATTGTTACCGAATAGTGAAATATTATATTGTACTAAATGTAAAAAAATGTAACAGAAGTGTGCCAATAAATTATTATTTAATTTTCATTTCATTTCAAACCAGTCTCCGTCCCCTACTAGATTCTCTGAGACGTTCAGATCTAGGTGCAAAGTGAAAGTTTCATTCGCCATTCGATCATCTTAAAGAAAACCAAAAAATGTATGATATTGAAGCAATTAAATAAAAAACTAAGCCTTACAAATTCTCTTTTCGTGATGGAATAACGCACGAAATTCACACTAGGCACCCTGATCGAAATATCGATATCGATAAAGCTACTTTCCCATCACTATCAGCCGTGACTAACCAGCATGCACTGTTAAGAATACTTAAGCATTGTGCCGGGAAGAATGGCGTCGCGGGAAACCCGGACCGCTCTTATTAAAAGACCGAACAAAATAAATTGAAACTGATTAATATACCTTTAACGAGAATTCTGTTAAATATTTATTATAATACTAGCAGCTGACCCGGCGGACTTCGTACCGCTTTGACAGTTTCGATGACAACAAAACAAACAATCATTTTGTATTGCAAAATTAAATTGTCGTTTTTAGTATTTTCCGTTACTTATTATTTATCATTCTCACCGTTTAAACATTCCCTGAACTTCCATAAATATTTCAAAATCATAATTAGCCAAATCGGTCCAGCTATTCACGAGTTTTAGCGAGAGTTTTAAACTTATTTTTAGTTTATACGAAAATCGAAACGGGGAATCAGTACAAAAAAAATTAAAATAATATCTTGAAAACTCACGAAGTTACAAGCTTTTTGTGCTGTCCCGAGTTATGTAGGTGTAAACCACCCACATAGCACGATAACACACCACGTACCAGGAAGCAGCCATGAAGATAACACGTAGCAGGAAACGAAGACAATCAACACCATTGTTATGACCATGATTGCTAACCACCTAGTTCATGTACAGCATTAATTAGATAACCTTTGTCATGTAAACAAGAACATTAAGTATACTATATATTGTAATACAAGATTAAATAAAGTCAGTCTTAACCAGCTCCTCCGAGCATCAACACCTTCTTATCTGTTTATAAATTAGCTTTTTAAAAAAGCCTTTCGCCCTCGCCCACATCCTAACTGGCGCAGTCGGTAAACCACGCGTTCATAAGCGAATCAAGTTCGAATCAGTGAGCTCGACTTCGTAACGCGGGTCAAGAATCTACAGTGGTCGTCGGCAGCAGTTATCAAACAGAAGACTCAATCTATCATCGATAATGCTCAAGTGGTAAGCATAAAACTCTGTTTACTACCAAGAGTCCTTTCACACTAACCTTGTGTAACCTATATTTTGTTGTGTTAATTGTGGTACTTCTAATCTGAGGATAAAAATGGCCAACGAAAAGAAAGTAGACATTAGCACAGTCGAGGAAAAAACTATTGCAATTGACTATAGTACCCTCTCTATATTGTTACCATCATACGATGGCAACAAAAGAACGTTAGCATTCTATTTAGAAGGCGTAGAAAACGCACTAAATTTAATCACGAATGGGGACGACCCCAGTGTAGCTTGTTTAATAAGAAACAAACTAACCGGTAAAGCTGTTGAGGCGCTCTCAGAAGGAACAGGTGCAAAAACCTGGTCCGAGATAAAAGCGACGTTAAAAAATAGATTTGGCGAATTCCGTAATGAAATTCAATTAATACAGGAATTAATGCGCCTGAACAAAGATAATAACTTAGATATTTTTTCAGAAAAAATAAGGGCTTTAGAAAGTACACTTATACTATCTGATCCCAACAAAAGAGAATTTTATCGGCAAATGGCGCTTAATGTATTTTTAGAAAAGATAAACCCAATGACTGCAATATTCATAAAATTACAACACGTTGAAAATTTGGAACAAGCAGTAACAATCGCGAAACAAGAAGAGGTTAAACTTAGGAATAGGAGGGCCCTACAAATCAATAATAAACCTCCTTACCAGAAACCTAACTATAATACAAACACTCAGACCAAATTCATAGCTCAGAATAGGAAGGAACAATATAATAAGAAACCTTCACCAAACCAATCAAATAAAAATTTCCACTTTCAAACATTGGATCAAGAAGATGATTCAATAAATGAGGAAATAGATAATCCCGAAAATAATGAAGATGTAAACAATGACGAAAATTTTCTCACCGACAATTTCGAAAACCTTATAACATAGTTTACATGAATAACGTACAGAATTATAACCGTTTACCTTACATATATATCAGCGAGTTAGGAGGCAGATTCCTACTCGATACAGGTGCCTCACAATCACTAATTCACCCTAATATAGTAAAAAACAAAAACATTAATTGCGAAATAAGAGAACAAACACACTATATAAAAACAGCTCATGCAACTTCTAAACACGACAAAGTAGCAATTGTCACACTTCCACATAGCTTATTTAAGAGAACAATAACTCATAAATTTTTACTATTCGATTTTGACTCTGATTTTAAAGGTTTATTAGGATTAGATTTTTTAATACCATTAAAATGTAAATTAGATATTAAGAATATGATGTTATGCACAGATAATTACCTGAAAGAAAACCTAAATAGATTAAGAACAGATCACATGAATCCCGAAGAAAAAAGAAACATAAGAAAACTTTGCTATAACTACAGAGATATATTTCATTGCGAACAAATCCCATTAACTTTCACACACGAAGTTAAACACAGCTTACGTTTAACTGATGAAAAACCAATATTCGTAAGAAATTATAGACAAGCACCTAAACAAAAGGAAGAAATAAAAAAACAAATTGACAAACTACTAGAACAAAACATAATAAAGGAAAGTAGTTCCCCTTGGTCATGCCCAGTACACATAGTTCCAAAAAAGGCAGATGCCTCCGGACAACAAAAGTGGCGTTTAGTAATAGATTACAGAAAACTGAATGACAAGACAATTGAGGATAAATACCCATTACCAAACATAGATGACATTCTAGATAAATTAGGACGCGCACAATACTTCACGACAATAGACTTAGCCTCAGGCTACCACCAGGTAGAGATGCATTCAAACGATATAGAAAAAACAGCGTTTACTATAGATAGAGGACATTACGAATTCCTTAGAATGCCATTTGGCCTGAAAAATGCACCAAGTACATTTCAAAGATTAATGGACTCAGTACTAAGAGGTATAGATAACGTATTGACTTACCTTGATGACGTAATTATCTACTCGTCTTCACTAGAGGAACATTTAAATAAATGCAAACAAGTTTTTAATAGGTTCAGAATAAATAATCTAAAGATACAATTAGATAAGTCGGAATTCCTACAAAAAGAAGTCAAATTTTTAGGACATACACTAACAGAAAAAGGCCTTAAACCTAATCAAGACAAAATAATAGCAATAAAAAAGTTCCCAATACCTAAAACACAAAAAGAAATTAAATCATTCTTAGGCCTAGTAGGCTACTATAGAAAATTTATACAGGACTTCGCTAAGTTAACAAAACCACTAACAAAATGCTTAAAAAAAGGCAACAAAGTGGAGTTAACAACAGAATATATAGAGTCATTTGAAAAATGTAAAGAAATATTAATCAATGCACCAATTCTACAATATCCAGATTTCGAAAAACCATTCATATTAACAACAGACGCATCAGACGTGGCATTAGGCGCAATACTATCACAGGGAACACTAGGATCAGACAAACCTGTAGCTTACGCATCACGCACATTATCAGAAACAGAACAAAGATACTCTACAATAGAAAAAGAGTTGTTAGGAATAGTATGGGCCATAAAATATTTCCGCCCATACCTATATGGAAAAAAATTCACAATCTACACAGACCACAGGCCATTAACTTGGATAATGTCCCTAAAAGACCCAAATTCAAAATTAACACGATGGCGATTAAAATTAGCAGAATACGAATATGAAGTGCAATATAAAAAAGGTAAACTAAACACCAATGCTGATGCATTATCTCGTGTAAAAATAATTTACAATAATGAAATAAGCGAACAACAACCTAGTACATCAGAAGAACAGTTAGACCTAGAAAATATAGATATACGTACTTTACTAGACATGCCCATAACACCCGACATACCACCACTAACACCCGAGGTACCCATTAACGAAGATATCGATACTAGGAACAACAAAGAAACTGAACAAATACCAGAGATACAAGACGCAATAGACAGACAATTAAAACAGTTACATATTAGAAAAACACCGGGAAATCAGTACATAGTCGAGGACAGATCCAAAGGAAGAATAATAATAAAAGACGTTTTTATACCCATCAATAACACTTTGGAACAAATAAAATTATTCCTATTAGAACACACAATCCCAGACAGAATATTTCATTGTTACTTCCATCATGAAGATTACTACACACTCTTTTGTAAAATATATAAAACAACGTTCAATGACCGTGGTCCTAAACTAATCCGTTGCTTAAATAGAGCGACACTAATAGAAAACATTAATGAACAAAAAGAATTAATAAAAAAATATCACGAAGGTAAAACAATTCACAGAGGGATACAAGAGACCTATAAGCAAATACACAAAAATTATCATTGGCCAAACATGCTACTATCAATACAAAAATATATAAACAAATGTGAAAAATGCTTAAAAAGCAAATACGAACGTAATCCCTTAAAACTACCATTATCACTCACAGAAACACCACATAAACCCATGGAACATATGTACATGGATTTATACAGTAGCGGAGGTACAACATTTTTAACAATAATTGACAATTTCACAAAATATGCACAAGCAATACCACTTGTGGCCGCTACAAGCATACACATAGCCGAAGCCCTATTAAGTATCTTTTCTACAATAGGAATTCCAATAAAAATAACAACTGACTCAGACACAAAATTCGACAACGAAGTTATAACAGAAATTTGTGCAATGCACAACATACATATACATTTTACAACACCATATAACCCTAACTCAAATTCACCTATAGAACGATTACATTCAACACTTGCAGAAATAATTAGAATTCAACGTATCACAGATAAAGATGAACCATCTAACCTCATGAAATACGCAATAATAGCATACAATAACACAATACACTCAGCTACAGGATTTACTCCTTTCGAATTATTATACGGACACACAAGTAGCAGAAACCCACTAGAACTACATTTCCCACAAGAATTTTATCAGGAATATGTAATTAAACACAAACAAATTATGGAAAACATACAAAAACTAGTGAATTCAAAATTATCAAAAAACAAACAAGTAGTAATAGATAAAAACAACTTAAATACAGAAACACCCAACTTCAAAGTAGGAGACAAGGTGTATAAACAGGTAGCAAAAACAGCAAGGTCTAATAAGCAGGAACCCAGATACCTAGGACCATACACAATAGTCCGAATACACCCAGAACAAATAGCAGAGATAGTAGGAAAACATATTAACGCGAAAACTATCAGAGTACACTTCCGCTTATTAAGGCGCCCTGAAAATGTTTCAGGAACACCATCGCCTGCATCACCATCATATGCCATCTCACCACAGCAACAGCGATCATTGAGCCAATAGACAACCACAATGGAATTTTAGTACTAACCGAAGCGAAGGCCCAATATCAACTAGACACATATCACCTCATAGTCATCTATAATATTACACAACTACGAGAAATATACATAGAAATATGTAGTAATTACTTCACAATAAAACTTAAAGAAAATAATACAATAAAGGACTTGTCAACACACAAGCAAATAGAATATTTAATCGATACAGTAGAAAGTAAACTAGAATATTTAGGATTAGAAAGAATAGGTCTTAGAAAAAGTTACAGACAAAAAAGAGGATTAATAAACGGAATAGGCTCAATAATAAAATCAATCACAGGAAATCTAGATCAGGAAGACGCAGCCAAATTTGAGAGCGAAATTAAAACACTTAAAACAGTAGTAAACAATAATGCAAATAGCCAACAGGACACGATAGGACTAGTTAAAGATTTCACGCAGGAATACGAAACTAAACTTAAACAAATAAAATCAAATCAAGAATTAATAGCTTTAGCTATTAATAAAATCTCAAAAGTAACAAATTCATTAGAAAAAAGAAATGAAATAACAAGTATATACAGTGAAATAGGAAGATCGTTCCAACAGCTCTACAATAGATTGTCTATGTTAGAAAATGCAATTACATTTTCTCACTTAAACAAACTACACCCTAGTATAATAGACCCAAGCTACCTCATAGAAGAATTAAATTATATACAAAACCAATTAAACTTAAGATTGCCCTACTCACCTAAGTTAAAAAATATCCACTTATTGGAAAAGGCAATTACAGTAAAAGCATATGGTACTAATGAAACACTTAACTTCATATTAGGGATACCACTAGTGACAGAACACCCATATAACCTCCTACACCTTTACCCCATCCCCAATAACAACAACACTATCCTAATTCCACAAAACCCTTACCTTATCTTGGGAAATGACGAGTTTGCTTACCCCCACGAACCATGTTTGAAGATCACCGACAAAGATGTCATCTGTAAACATCTAGAATGGCAAAAACTGCAGCAATCCAACGATTGCATAGCACAACTTATACAACACCAAGAACCACATAACTGCACATACATACTAGCAAATTACAGAAACAACCTAATTCAACAAATTCAGGATAATAGCTGGATTGCGATGATAAAGCAAGAAGAAGTAGCGAAAACAACATGCGGAAACGATGTCCAGTATCAGCGAATTAAAGGTGTTTATTTAATCACAATAGACAATAGATGCACCATTCAAATCGCAGATAGATACCTAACAACACATCAGAAATACATTAACATAAAGGAATCAATTCCACTGCCACGCGCATATAAAACACCAAACCCATCTGCAATCGCAGTAAACCTAGAAACAATCGAATTAGATGATCTAAATAAACTACTACAAAGGTCAAAAGAAATAGCACCCCCAGAAAAAGTGTCATGGATAACAACCTCACCCAGCTGGTCATCCATACTATTATACATAATAATCATCATAGCAGCATTAACGACGGCAGCATACAAATTCTGGTGGCTTCGAAGAACCAAGATCATGAGTATCACGCCAGAAGACGGCGAAGAAGTTGTTCTCAAGCCGCTTCAATCTACGACGCGCCTTTCTCTTAAGAGGGGAGGAGTTATGTAGGTGTAAACCACCCACATAGCACGATAACACACCACGTACCAGGAAGCAGCCATGAAGATAACACGTAGCAGGAAACGAAGACAATCAACACCATTGTTATGACCATGATTGCTAACCACCTAGTTCATGTACAGCATTAATTAGATAACCTTTGTCATGTAAACAAGAACATTAAGTATACTATATATTGTAATACAAGATTAAATAAAGTCAGTCTTAACCAGCTCCTCCGAGCATCAACACCTTCTTATCTGTTTATAAATTAGCTTTTTAAAAAAGCCTTTCGCCCTCGCCCACATCCTAACTCCCGTTGTGTGTTTTTAGTAGGGTATACTATAATTGAGATTTTGTAAATTATTTGGTCAAAATGTAATATATGTGGTATGTATATATGTATGTATATATGTGGTATAAAAAATATTGAAATCGATTCTATTACTGATTCTGAACAGTTTTCAGGTTTCGTATAAACTAAAAATAACATTGTATTTAAAGAAGATGTAATGTTAAAACATTTTCTAAATGTAAAGTAAACAGCCTGTAACTGTCCCACTGCTGGGCAAATGCCTCCATCACTGAAATCAAATCATCACTACAACGATTCGGTGGCCGAGTGGCATAGCGCTCGGCCCGATACCCGAAGGTCCCGGGTTCAACTCCCAGGTCGTGCAGAGTGTGTTTTGGGTTTTTTTCGATGCATACCCGCATTTGGTAAGCATGGTGATAAAGCCATCCATCAATTGTAGCGATGACTTTCTTAAAAGACCTAAGTCTAACCCAAAGTAAGTAAGTAAATGTCCACTTTTTAAGAGCGTTTACGCCGCACACTAGCGCCACTAATGAAAAAAAAAACATATCTAGTAATTAGAGATAGAAAATCAAATTATGCTCAACAAACTATTTGAATGAAGTAATTTAGCATTTTTACGTCACCTAATGAACACCTCACATGTTATGGTTTTGTTAAATAAGACGTTACGGCCACTTTTAACTATAACGCCATATTTAACTAAACCATAACATGTGAGGTGTTCATTAGGTGACGTAAAAATGCTAAATTACTTCATTCAGATAGTTTGATGAGCATAATTTGATTTTCTATCTCTAATTACTGGATATGTTTTTTTTCATTGGCGGCGCTAGTGTGCGGCGTAAACGCTCTTAACCGACTTCAAAAAAGGAGGAGGTTACTCAATTCGACTCGTATATATATATTTTTTTTTATGTGTGTTCGCGGATAACTTCGTCGTTTATGAACCGATTTTGATGATTCTTTTTTTGTTGGAAAGAAGATATCCCAATGGTGGTACCATGATAAAGAAACCAGGATCTGATGATGGCATCCCAGAGAAATCGAGGGGAACTTTCGAAAATTGTAGGGGCGACTAGTGTGTTTGTTAATGTTTTCATTAAGTATTTTAAAGCACTACTACTTAATGAAGGTCTGGAGTCGATCTGATGATGGAGCCGAAAGACAGTCAAGGGAACTCCTCAACGATTTACAGCAATTACATGGTGTTTGGGCTTGATTAATTTGTATTGATGAGAACTTTACACCTAGATGGGTTGTGACTGCCATTAGAGGTCTGATGATGAAGACGAAGGACAGTCAAGGGAACTCCTCAACGTTTTACAGTAGCTACCTTGTGTTTAGTCTTAATTCATTTCTATTGATAAGAACTTTGCACCCATATGGGTTATAAGTGCCATTTCAGGTTTGATGATGGAGACCATAGACAGTCGAGGGGATTCCTCAACGATTTACAGCAGTTACCTTTTGTTGGGCTTACTTCATACGGTTCAATATGCCAAAATGTTTAGTTCGTATAAAAATAATACCTAATTAAGATTGAAGTTTTACATAGGAATACCACTACCTACTAGGCCATCGTTTCCTCATCCGAGAAGCATCTTTGTTAGGTCTACCTAATGGGTAGCCATTACTAAAAATCGTAAAATAAAATATTTTTTTTACAAAAACAAAACCGTCTTCAAAAAAACAGGAAACTTAAAAAAGTAAAAACAGCTCTAAAAAGCAATAAATAATATTTAAATCATATTATTAATGTCAGTTTTAAAAAATGTCTACTGAAGTCGGGTGGGGCTTTTACAATAAAAAAGTGAAAATAATGGCACAACTATAAAAGTTTAAATGAAACAAAATTGTCCCCCAGCCGACCACCAACCATCCGACTTCAATAGACATTTTTTAAAACTGACATGCGTATCTAGGTAATTAATAATATGATTTAAATATTATTTATTGCTTTTTAGAGCTGTTTTTACTTTTTTAAGTTTTCTGTTTTTTTGAAGTCGGTTTTCTTTTTTCTTTTTCTTTTCTTATAAATTACCCATTTTAAAGTATATTATATGTATAGTTAATATAGGTATATTTTTTTTTCTATATTTGCTAGTTGTACTACTACTACTTACACTACTTCTCATTGTCTCCTAATCTGTCCTATGCCACAAAGGTTGTCTGAAAGAGATCGCTTTTAGCGATAAGACCGCCTTTGCCTACTATTAATTTTTAAATTTCCTGTTATTTGTTTTGTGTATAATTGTGTAAGCAGTAAAGTGTTTATCTATCTATCTTTATCACCAGCTTATTTTATGACCCCACTGCTGGTCACGAGTCTTCCTAAGAATGGAAATATCACAGGGAGTACGGGTCATAAACCACCACGCGGCCCAGTGCGGATTGGTGGTTGTTACCGACTGCTAATGCAGCCGGGACCAACGGCTTTACATGCCTTCCGAAGCACGGAGAAGCTCCCGCCCGATTCTCTAAATGCCACTACACATTTACAGAATACACTAAACATGCACACTAGTTTAGGCCCAAGACACCGTAGGTACTCTTAGAACAAGGGAGTGTCACAGACATACGATTTGTCATTTCCTTTTTTTTTCCCTGTACACTAAGACCACATCGTATACAGTATGTTGAAAGAGATTATATAGTTTGTCCACAAAGAATGTTAAAATTCCTCGTGGTCAGATCAGTTTCACTACTTAGTGGAAGGAACGGGTACGACGAGCCGGTTCACTCGCGCTCTATACCAGGTACAGACATGTACCTGAGCGTTTTCCCTAACCCCACGACCATCAACCCGAGCCGGGGTCGGAGCCTTTAGAGACGCTCGGGTTGTTCCGCTCCCCGATTCGATTCGAACCCCTCGGCGATTCTAGTAGTGCACGGGGACACGCACTAGTGCGTGATGCCGTTCCCTCTAGTAAATCCCTGACGGTGCTTCGTTTCACACGGCTTGAGGAACCCTTTAAGTTTCTCGCCGCCTACAAAAAAGTCGGTTAAGCTGAAAATGCCAAATACCTATAGCAATCAACAAACTTCTAAAAAAACGGATGAGCTCGTTTGATACATTTTCTTTGCTTTTGCGAAAGTTGCTTAAAACTGTAGCAACAAAAAGTACTTACATTCACTCTAGTCCATTCTAAACCATATTCTTTTACGTTAACAGTCTCATTGACTAACAAATACAAACACCTTTCTTAAATCTTCTTACCCACGTATTGTCGCTCGGAATGTCGCCTTCAGACAAAGATGGCGGCAAAAAATGGACAGTTTCCTGCTCGCACAAAGCGGTGAATTTGGAAGCACGAAACGCCAATATGTCAATGGCGGAACGGTAGAGGACAGTGCAAGCTTTAATAACGGAAGCTACGTTTTTATTTATAATGAATTTTGCATTCACAATGCTATTATAAAATGTTTTTGTTTTGTTTATATAATTTTTAACGCAAATTTTGTTGCGAATGTTGGAAAAAATTTCACGAGTAGGATTTGAACCTGCACCCTTCTGACATACCGGGTCAGGTGCTCTCCCAATTGAGATATCGTGGCCTTTGGCTTTCAAAGTAAAAAGTAAATAGTGTTGAATAGTTTCGGCGGGCTGGTTAGAACCACGATAGCTCAATTGGGAGAGCATCTGACCCGGTATGTCAGAAGGGTGCAGGTTCAAACCTTGCTCGTGTATTTTTTTACATTTGTGATTTTGTAATGCTATTATAGTTACAAAATAAAATTTTACTAGAAAAAATATCAACCAGCTTCAGGAAGCTCAATTGGGAATCGAGCAATCGATTTTTTTTAGTAAAATTATATCTTGGAAGCTACGTTGTTAGCTTCAGACAGAGGTGACGCGACGACGTCAAAAATTGCACCATATACCTAGCAATGTTGTTTTCGGGATAGCTAGTTCTGCAGTGGTAAAGGACTTCGGGTGAAAGCACTTCCACCATCGGTCTTATAATCACTTAATATCCGACCGTTTACATGTGTAAAATAGTATAATAACATAATTTGTATGTATATGTATTAATCTGTAAGTTGTTATATTATTTTGGGTTTCTTTATTTAAAAAAAAATTAGAGGATAGCCTGTACATTTTTTTTTCATAAAAAAGATGGCGGGACGACTTTGATGGTTTCATAAAACAATGGCATGATGTTGCAGGGGACCGGACCGGTGCCGGTGTGGAAAAGGTGTGGGGAGACCCTTGCCCAGGAGTGGGACAACTATGGCTTATACAATAATAATAAAAGAGATAAATAAATAAAATCTTACTAATCAATACATTTCTAGACTTTAGCGTTTTATTGCAAACCTTGTTACAGGCTTTAAAGGTAACAGGGTTATTATAGGTATCATGCAAAAAGTGACCATGTAAAAAAGTAAGCGAGAGTAGATTTGTAAAGTGATTCATGTAAAAAAAACTGATTATTTATTTATTTGTTTATTGATACGCAAAACAGAATACAGTTATTTTAAACAAAATGAATTGAGGTTACAGTAGCGTTCTGGACTACCTATATCCCTAAGCATGTGTACACAACATGGTAATTACAGGAAGCAGAAAAAAATTAGAACAGCAAAATTTTGAACTAAAGATTAAAATTAAATAAATAAAAATAATAATAATAATAATTTATTTATATATGATCGATCTATCATCACCGACAGGACTATTGTAGCTAATAAGCCAGACATTGTGGTGATAGATCGATTAGCGCGCCGCACGATGATTGTCGATATCACCATTCCCCATGACGAGAACCTCGTGAAAGCTGAGAAAGAGAAACAAATCAAATATCTCGACGACATGAGGTTGTCGACATGTGGAATGTGGACTCGGCTGTCATCGTGCCGATTGTTGTTACGGCCAACGGCCTGATGGCCAAGAGCCTCGATCAACATCTCATGAGGCTCTCGTTAGGCGGCAGGATCAAGGGCCTGATTCAGAAGGCAGTTCTCCTCGATACGGCACGCATTGTGAGGAGGTTCCTGTCTCTGGAGCCCTAATCACCGGTAGTTTGGACCCTGATGCCGGTGGACCCCTATTTTTTATATTTTTAAATGTTTGTTTTGTTTTTTTTTTGTTTTTTATTTTTTTTAGAAAATATTTAAAAATGTAAATTAATATGTAAAAAAATAAATAAAAATAATAATTTCAGTACAAAAACAGCATAGTGGCTGTTTCTATGTAACATGTACTTACTTACTTACTAAAAATTGCATGCCCGACTAGGGTAAATTGTTTGTTCCCATTATTATATGCTTAACACCTGCTATGTATTTACACAATTTTATGGCAATAAAAATGTATCTTATCTTTTCTAATAATAATATAAAATATATACTTAAACAAGTCTTTGCTAATATCGTTTCGTATAGCATCGCAGTGGATGACCGCCTTACTACCTAACATGACTAATACAAAGATTTATCGCTAGCTCTCAAGCCCGGATACGGCGGCAACATTACTATAGAAAATGTCACTTTTGTGTATCTGTACTATAGCCAATGTTCTATTGTGCACTAACCTTTTAACAGTTCTGCGAATGAATGTAAGATCATTAGATTTGATAAAAATGTGGCGGAAAGGTTGACAACACCTTTGCTTTAGACCGATAATGGTTGGAAGAACCGATGGCATAATGACGTTCATAAGAGCTATTTGTTGCTTAAACTGAATAAATGATATTGAATTTTGAATTTTGAATATATATATATATATATAATATAAAGCCGCGGATCGTGCTCAAAGGCATGCACTTGGAGAGGCCTAAGTATGTCCAGCAGTGGACGTGTGTAGGCTGATGATGATGATGATGATATATATATATATATTCTTTATTGCACAAAAAACACACATACAGAGAACAGTTTACAAACAATGGTGAACAAAGGTGGACTGATCTCTAAAAGAGATCTCTTCCAGCTAATCTAAGGTAGAATGGGAGCATCATGTTTAAAAGGAAGCAACAAAAGTGCAAACAAAAATATTTCAAATAAAAATTTAATTTATGACTAAATTGTAAACTTGAAAGAGCGGTTTACCTTTTCTCATACTTCTAATGTTCCCTGTCGCTCACACCTCCTTTTCAATCTCAAAATGCCTTCCCATATAACCGACTTATTTTCCTATTCCTTTCCGTTCATGCAGTAAGACTGTGGAATGACCTACCACCCAGTATTCGGGAGTCCACGTCGATTTACTCGTTTAAGAAGCGCGTAAAGGAGTACTATCTTTCCACTTGAGTATGTCATCGTTATTGTATGTATGTTTATTTTGTATCGTAACTATTTTACTGTATGTTTAGCCTTAACTTGTTTTATTTGTTTTGTGCACACTTTTTCTCCTTTCTTTGTATCTTCTTCTACGGGCCTGCTGGAAGAAATTTCAATGTGAAATAAGCAGCGCCCTTGTACTTGTCTATTCTTACTATGTTCTCCTTTCTATTCGTTCGTGTGTACATAAATTACTCAGAATAATAACTAAAGCTATAGAAACCGGACTAAAATAGCAAAGGTGTCACCAGATTTGTGACGTCATATTTGAGGTAATGTAGTGAGTGACTTTAAAAAGGACTCAAGATTTTTTTTGATCACTGATCATCTGATGACCGTATTTTATAACAATACAAAAAATAAAAACTAAGTGTCAACCATTTGTTGCACTCCAACCTCCTTTTCTAGCCATAAGATAGAACGGAACTAAACATAGTTGCACGATTTTTATTTTAGCCATCCTTCTATAACTTTAGTTATTGTTCTGAGATAAATTATAAATAAATAAATAATTTTACCTCGTTGGTTACCACTGTTTTTGACAGACAAATTGTCGTTTTCGTTAATTCTTGAGATCGAATGTTTAATAAAACACCCAGTCAATCCGAGCCGAGTTTTTTTTTCTACGTGATCACTAAAGTTTGACCAGTTCATAAAGTAGCCGCGCGTTTGGTTGCCCTTAACGAGAAACGATTTCTTATCATTGATCTGCCCAAACCACATCATGATGTGGTTAATAGACAGTGAAACATTTCATGAAATGCGACCATTTCATGAAATTCTCAAGCATTTTGTGAAGTGAGCAAATCTACGATATGGCTACGACATATGCAAGTACAAAAGTACGGTTAATTTGTAAAGGCTATCGGCAGCCAACAGCATTACTATAAAAAAGGTAAGTAAAACTCCACTAAGCTCAAATAAAATGAAGGTCAACCGCTTACAAATACGTTGCATAATAATAACAGTTTACAATTAAAATAATATTTTTATTATTTTCCAAAGGAGCTGGCAGGAAGCGAGCATGCGGGCTGAGTTGTCGGCTCATTTTTTTTATTATTTGTTCTTCAAAATGGCCGCTTCATTTGTGAGCATTGTTGTGAGTTGGACTAGCCGTTTGCTATGCTGATGAAAAGGACATCTAGAGGAATGGTAAATAATCTATACATATAATAAAGCTAAAGAGGGTCGAAAGTCTGTACATGGAAGATATTCGAAAAAAAAATGGCTGGGGATACTTAGAATCGATAACAGAACACGTTCCAACAGTTTTAGAATTTTTGTCAGTTTATTTGACCGCGCATCACGTGAAAATGACTGAACGGATTTGGATGAAACTTTGCACGTAGACAGACCATGACCCGGACTATGATATAGGATAGTTTTTATCCCGGTAACAGGTTCCTGTGGGATAGTGTAATCTTCGCGAACGAAGTCGCGGGTGACAACTAGTTTTACATAAAGATAGAGATGGATAGATAAAATTATTTGGTACTTCATAATACACACACCATCATAATATAAATAAGCAAACACAAAAGGTAGGTATATTAACAAAAAAAAACAAAATATAACTATATAAACAAATTAGAACCTTAAGACAATGCCTACTGCACTATCCATCTAATTTGTCGACATAACATGAATGTTAGTGTCTCTGTTGTGATAGATACAGTTAGAGATATGATGTTGAGGATCCGGGTGAAGCTTCCACCGTGGCTTATTCCCGTGCGCTCCAAATCTATTGTTCTCTAAAATACAATTTCTCCACATTCATTCCCAAGAGCTCCAATGATATTTATATTAAGATAATAAATAAAACCACATTTACCAATTTCATTCCCTACAGCTCCTAAACATTCTCTAGGTACTTTGAGATTTGGGTCTCAGCAGCTCCAAGAAAAAAGTCGGTCTTCCATCATCAGGTGAGATGAAAGTCAAATACTTACCCGTTATGATTTTTGTTTTAAATTACGTAATATTCATGATTTTTTTTTTCAATTTAGCCATATAAATTGCTTTTATGAATCTTTAACTCTTTTTAAGGCGACACACTGAAAAAATGCACCAACTTTCGTAGAATAGTTTTACCCCCCTCACAAATAAACAAAGAATAAGGTCCGAAGTTAGTCCGTGTTTTGTTCCTGTCATGTAAACGTCATTTCAAATTAGAGTAAAAGAGACAAAACATGGAATAACTATGGAAGGACCTTATTCTTTGTTAATTTGTAAGGCACTATGTGGTGTGTTTGTGTGTGGTGTGTGGTGTCCCTGTGTGGTGCCGTGGTTAAAGAATTGTACCACCCCATCTCTTCCCGTGGGTGTCATAAAAGCCGACTAAGGGACCATTCCAGAGGATGGGCAGCAGCATCTCTCTGAGGTTACCCTCAACCTACTGCGATCGCCAACCCGCCTGCCAAGCGTGGCGATTACGGCAAATACCCCTCATATCCTTGGGGGAGGCCTTTGTCCAGCCGTGGACGTCTTTTGGCTGAGATGATGATGAAGGCACTATGACTATAATATGACTTACGAATCTATTTATTTATTTATTTATTTATTTATTGCATATCACATTACATTAGACGAGGTGTTAAAAACATAAGCAAAGGTATACATGTGACGCCCTGCTAGGGCACAGCAAATAAGAGGGCTAACTATTTTTAGAATCTAGGTAATTCATTAATAATATAAATAACGCCATTTTGACCAGCATGCATTACAATAATAACAATAGCAGTACAGTACAATACAATCTATATTTATCATTAGAATTTACGAACATTTATAATTTATAATTAATAGAGACATCGAAATATTATTTAAGTAATTATAATTAATTATGAATTCTTTGTTAGTTATTAAATGAATCATTAAAAAAGTCTGACAGGTTATAGTAACATTTTTCCAAAAGAAAGATTTTTAATAAATTGACGAAATACTTAGGATTATCTGCGTTTTTTATGTAATTGGGAATTTTTTATGTAATCTGAAATGTTGATGTAGGTAACTTCATGTCTTTATCTTGAATTTGCTAGCTCAAATACACGATTGCATAATTTTGACTCGATCATAATTATTTTCGAAAACACCACTAAAAAATCACTTATTGTTGAAATTACAACAAATTTACTTAATTTATATGCTTGGAAACCACTCAAATATATTGATAACATCAATATTCGTAATTTAGTTGCTGCATAATTTTGATAACTAAAACCATTAGGACTTCTTGGCGGGAAAGTGAAGCGTCATGTCTGCGATTTTGTCTTATTTCCCAAAATTTGTGTTATGTCGAATAATAATGTGAAATAATGGTGGATTATTAACCGTTAAGTGTTCGTGAGTGTGCATAAGTGTTGGCAAATGAAACAAAACAGTGCAACGTCATTTTTCAAATTCTCTCAAGAAGCTCGCGTGAGGACTTAGTAAAGCCCCACATCTTTACTGAGTTACTCGAGGGGTTGGGGGGTATATCATTTCTCACTTCCCATTTCTAATATCATTCATCATCATTTAAGGAAATATTGTTTATTTATGTATTACTTGTACGAAAAATTACTTTGACACTGGCTAAATGTGCTAATCGCACGAAGCCATCAACTAAAAGAAAAAAACCAATATTTTTTAGTAAATTACACCTACCATTACCGGAAGCCTTGTGTTAGATCTTTCATCGCTTCCTACACTATTAAAATTACAAAAAAACAAGGTGTTTGAAGGCTATAGGCTATATTACATCACGCTATGACTAATAGAACGCGGGTGAAACCACGGGGCACTGCTAGTCTTACAATATTTAAGCATCATACTCGGTTTGTGAACTAAATAAATACATTCGAATTCCGTCCGCCCAGCTCGCTAGTGAACCAGAATAAATATTGATATTTGCTTAGGACAAGTTCTCATAATTGTGATATTGTGCTGTGCGATGTCACATAGCTACTATGTAGTTGTCACTTGACTGGATTCAAACCAACGGATATGTTTTATTGGAAGACTTAGCTGGTGCCCACGTGGTCCAGTGAAGATGACTTAATAAAACAAAAAAATATCTTTAATATAGCATAACAGTCCATAGAAATGTTTAAAGTTTTAAAAAATGTAATTTAAATAATATGTAGTGTTAATTCCGCTAACTCACTCGTTTATACAGCGTGGATGCAGTACGCATGCACCTCCCTCCCGCCCGCAAAAAGTATGCACATGCAGGAGAATTCGCTTGCACGCATTGTTTCTCCTGCATGTGCATATTTTTTTATACATATTATTTAAATTAAATTTTTTTGTACTATGGATTTCCGCAAAATAACGCCTGATTCCATTAATTAAAAGTTTTAAGTTAAAAAAATATATATATTATATATATTATTTACATTTTGTTTTTAAGGATACAATAATTAAGATATTGAGTTGCTTGCAGGAATGCTTTGAATCTAGATTTTGTAGAATTAAAACTTGATTTTAACTTTATTCTTAAACACAGCACTCGCATCGCAACATTTGGAACATCTATTCAAATGATAAATAATATCTTATATTTTTCAGAAAATGTTTCATGCCCCTGAAATGTCACTTTGACAATGACATTCGTTTGTTAACATTTTTGATCTCGTATACCAGATCAGAGTTTGAACTCTATAATATGTTTCTATTCTATTCTCTAATTAATTAAAAATATAATAGAATCACTTTATTGCTTTAGCACTTCAAAAACAAATCAAAAACTTCCATAACAATCAAATTTCGCTAAGGCTAATTGTCAATAATGACAACGTATCTGTCACTTGGTCTTTTCTTGGTTCTTGGCTTAGTTCTTGGTCAAAAATAGAACTTGTTGTTTTATTATATGCAAACAAATTTCACTTCTAAGTTGGTAAAGCAATTTCATTGTCGACTATACCTCTAATACATCACACACGTAACAAACATAAAATAAAACTAATAGACTACCAAACAACCTGTAGATTTTAGAATGATAGGTATATGGTTAATGACAGTTACAGAAAAATGTCAACATTACAGTACTAATGTCATGTCCTAATTACGAAACGCACGCACGCTTTAATGAATTAAGTAGAACATAATAGTTAATTTGCTGAAAAATAATTTCGGCAAAAACAGTTTGGGCCGGTGCATCGATACCGAGAATATATAATTACTCGTGAAAATGAAAACACGCGGTGCAGATTTTTCAAAAATGGCCGCCAACAAAAAATCCCCCCTCGTCGGTCATAATACTACAGGCTTCGCTTCGTAACTTGTTATAGGAATATAGACTTTAAATTCGAGTTTTTAATGTTCGGTTTCGACTGTTTTAAGGGTTATGGAATTTGATAATGCTTTCGTACTAGTGTTGGGAAACGATACCACGGTTACAGTTCATCATCTTCGCCGCTGTTGGGCACATGAATTTCATTATTATCATCATCAGTTCATTTCACGTCCTTCCCTATGGTTGGAAACACCATAGAGAGAACGGGCCGTAAACCACCACGCGGGCCCAGTGCGGATTGGTAGTTGTTAACGACTGCTAATGCAGCCGGGACCGACGGCTTTACGTGTCTTCCGAAGCACGGAGGAGCTGGAGATGATGCATTTTTGGTCACCCATCCGATGACCGGCCTTTGCGAAAGTTGCTTAACCTCAGCAATCGCTGTGACGCGGTAATGACTGCGCCGTCGAGCTCTTACAGCGAGTGCCATAGAACTATTTTATTTTTACTTCTCCTGATCACCAACCCGCATTTGGCAAGCATGGTGATTAAGCCTTTACCCATCAATTGTAGTGATGACTCGATTTCAATGATGGAGGCCTTTGCCCAGCAGTGGGTCACTTATAAGCTATTAACTATTTACTTTTACTTTACTTTCTACTTTTACTTTGCCATCCGTTCAATGAACGCTCAAGCGCTTTGTGCACCGCCATCTCTACCGCTCACAATTAAAAAAATCCACAAAGCAAAAAGTAGAAATTAAAGAAAGGACGCTGCTGCCCAAGAGATGCCTGCGACATGTATTTAGATGTGTTTAACATATGTCGCATTGTATGATTGAACACAGGCGCATGACGCCATTTTAATTGTCGCTGTGAGTGTGGGCATATATAGGCTGTGGTGTGGGTGCTGCCATAGACTAAGACGTAGACGTGATACCATAGAGAAATTGAGATAGATTTTATTTTTGTCTTCTTTTTTTACTGCCATAGACTAAAGTAGACGAGACGCCATAGAGGAATTGAAATAGATGACATTTTAATCTTCTTACTATTTTTTTTTCATCACTTAAAGTTGCCTGGAATAGATTGCTTTTTAGCAATTAGGCAGCCTATTTTGTACTCTGTCTCTAAGTCAATTTGTTTGTATGTATTTTTTGTGTGTAAATTAAAGTTTTTTTTAAATTATTATTATAGACTAGCGGCTGCTCGCGGTTTCACCCGCGTGGTTCCCGTTTCCGTGGGAATATCGGGATAAAAAATCCAGGTTATAAACTATCTGTATGCCGAATTTCATCCAAATCCATCCATCCGTTGCAGCGTGAAGAAGCAACAAATATACAAACTTTCGCAATTATAATATCTGATGATATTTATATATGGTTGATGATAGTTGTAAAAATATTTTAACCACGCAATTCCATCTTGTTCTAAGTAGAAAATCAATTGGCGGAAAAATAATTTCGGGAAAAATTATACGGGACTCAATACCGAGAATAGATGAAAAGTATATATGATACGTCAAGAAATTAAGAAATAAAAGTTGCAAGCTTACATTCATTTCATTACATTGAAATGAAACACTTATTTATTATAATAGTTTTAGTTTTATTTCTCTTGCTTGCTAGTAAGCTCGCTAAAGAAATAACAATTTATTGTCAAGCAAGCCTTTCTGGGCTTGTCACATCCTAATTTTGTATTATAACCTTTTCTGTTATTTAATGAGAACGATGAAAAGAAGGTATATTTATACTAAGCCACCAAGTACCATTAGCAAGGCCTTAAAAGATTACATCGAGAACTGGCACGGCATTGCATAGAAAGAGCAGCCGGGTATGAAACACTCCAAATCCTTCCTAGGCGAAAACGCCTTAAGACGGAGTAAGTTCATATGCGGAGGCAGTAGAAGGCAGGCCCGATTAACCATCGGTGCCTTGACAGGGCACTATGCTACAAAACAATTGCTTCAAAGAATGCATCTTTCAACAAATAGCTTGTGTAGGGCATGTGGAGAGGAAACGGAGTCAATGCAGCACCTACTGTGTGACTGCCACTCTCTGGCTAGGAAAATAATGGGACTCCTGGGGTCGGCCTGCCCGTAACCGGAGGACTTCAGGCACTTCGCTCTTAAGGACGTAGCCAAACTTATGGCATCTATCTTTACAGAGGAAGAAGAGTGAAAGGATGGGGTTGCACAAAAAAACCCGATGGGTCGAAGAGCTGAGAGAGAAACCTAGATACGATAAGATACTATTCCATTATATTTTATTCTATTGTTCATCTCTACTATACTCTACTTTATCCGGTTCTGTTCACAAGCCGCTTCAGTATAATGCTTCTCTAGATCAGCCTAATTAACCTTTATACCGCCAACAACTTCTATAGAAGTTCGAGATTTTCATGCCGCCCACGCCAGCACTTCTATAGAAGATCTTCTTTGTACCTACTTTATTAAAATGCATTTATACGTTGGCGTACAGGATAGTTGGGCGGTGAAAAGGTTAATAAAGTATATTTTGTACACCCATCATTGTTTTGGCCAAACCGTTAAGCGCTTAGCATTTGTAATCGTATTAACAGTTAAAAAAACATCAAATACCTTTAATTTGTCGGCACAATTTTTATTGTCAAAAGGTTAAAGAAAAAAGTCCCATGGAATTTTATTATGCGTGACGCTTATCAAAGTAAATTATACTCTATTCCCAAAACTATAAGAACTAGTTTAAAAGTTAGTTAACTATACAAATAAGAGTCGAGCATAAACAATGAGTGTTTGAGCGTTTTTTTAATTACTCCTGTTTACCATAGACTAAGGGGAATTGTTAGCTTTTTCCCGCCGCCTCCGCCATAGGTTATAAAGCGGATTACAACAAAAAAAACACAGTCACATGCCTTGGTTATGGTTGCAATGAAAAAAGGACCACCGACAAATATGGGACATTTTTATACGGGGTGTTCAATAAAGTTTCTTTTAATCTTTTTACATCTTATTACCACTCTTTTTATTTTGAAAGGTAAAACCTGATGGTAAATATTCATGTAGCGATGGCGCAGTGGCTTGCACGTTGTGGTTTGGTTCGGCTAATGGTGAATAGCACTCGTACTCAGCATGCATTTATTTAATTTATTATTAAATTTATTTTTAATCGTGTGTGTGTGTGTCAGTATTTCTTTCTTTCTTTTGCTGAGTAAATGTGTGAGGGGCACATCTAACCGCCCACCCCAATACATTTCTGCAAAGATCTGTATGCTAATTTAGGTTAAGCGTTCGACTGTCCAATTATCATTTTGAAAGAGTACCGAAACCATTGCATTTGTCCATAGAGGCAGAACAATGAACGCTTCATCACATTCCATACAATGTGATATGGCAATATTAAAGTAATGCTTTGCTTGAACGAAGGTTTGGAAACGGGAAGAAATTTTTAAAACTGTTCAAAGTACTAATTGGAAAGTCGAACGCTTAACCTAAACATTAGCATACAGATCTTTGCAGAAATATACTGACATTTTTATGTATAGAGTCGCAAAGTGAGCCTGTATATCACAGCCCTCTCGCGCGCTTTTGCAGGCAATATAAAAAAGTAAGCAAAGAGCTAGATATATTCCATCAGAGCCTCAATATGTTTGTTAAGACAATTAAAAGTAGGATGTAGTGAAGAGGACATTTGATTTAATAGCTATCTACATATTTTTATAATTAATTATACGTTTATTTTTTGGTATTTCTTTTTATTTAGCCGTTTTTATATGTAATATTTTATTTGGATGTTGTGCGCAGTTGTAATAGAGGTACAAATTTGTATGTTTATGTAATTGTATTGTTGTATTTTTTGTATTGTATGATTTGTATCTTGTAACTGTGCCAAAGATAAATAAATAAATAAATATGAAAATAACGGGGTGGGCGGTTAGATGTGCCCCTGAGTGTATTTGTAAGTACTCATTTGGTTGGTAACAGGGCTTGTTTTTAGTCCGCCTGGCCAGCTACCACCATCTTATCTAAATATGTCGCCATATTAATATTTGTAGCATTGTTGTGTTCCGGCAGCTAGAGATAAGATAGCCAGTGCCTCACTAGTTGTGGATCCCGGGTGAAGTGCGCTTCCATCAAGGCACTGTGCTTACCCGTAAAATATATAATTTAAAAAAATAAAAATAAACTTTCGCACCACCTGTATATAAAGCACACGCTCAAACTACATGTCCGTGTGACATTTGTCGCCAAACATACAGGTGAGATCATGCGGTCTAATGCCTTGTCAACACAAACAGTGCACGACGCTTCGGACCGGAGTGTACTGTGTATTGATACATGAGAGTTAACATTGATTGGTTGTCATCAAACTGTGGGTGCCTTGCATGAAGATGTCCACATTAGTCACTTCCCAAAATACATGTCCGTGACTCCAGCGGGATAACCCCTTCAGATCGGCTTCAAATTTCGCCATGATTTAGTTGATATTATGTTTAAATTTGTTAGCAAATATCAAAATTTGTTGACCAATAGTTATCGAGATATCCTATGTTAAAGGGTATCCCGCTGGGATCACGCTCGTCAAAACTATTTGACCTAAAACGAGCAGAAACGAGACACGCTACTAATATAGTTTTTGTGCTAAGATTTTGTTGATTCAATTATGAATCCATCAGTGAAAATTCCAGGATTCTACCTTCTATAGTTACCGAGTAATCAAATACCTAGTTTTCGTCAAAATTCCTCCGAAAAGTAAGTTCTAGTTGAGGTGTAAGACAAAAGGCTACATTCATGAAATCCAGGGAAGATTTTGTTGACTCTGAGAGAAAATTTGTTAGACAAAACCGAGAACTCTTGCTACAGTACATCCTGAGATATAACGCTAATATGATTATCCCGCTGGGGTCACGGTGTTGATACCTAAACATGGTTTTTCCACAGGAATGGAGCAAGTAGCGAGTTTATGACTATAGCCAAGATTTTGTGGGTGTAAAAATCTAACCAGTTCCTACTTTTCAGTTTCCTAGGTACAGTATTTTAGGAGAAATTAAAGTTTATAACTTTTTCATATTAAAAGTACGCGTATAAGCCGACCAAATTAAGTTGGTTCCTTAAAAGGCCAAGATGGCGGCCAATTTTTTTGTTTAAGGGCCGATTCCGATGAAACTAAAATTGGCCATCATTTTGGTCTTTTTAAAGAAATCATCAAAATAATGTACAGTTAGCAAGAAAATAGCCATTTTACACAAAAACATTTTTTGATGCCAATCGATCCTGTTTCTAATACTGATCAAAAACTTCTATAAAACCAACCGTCGTTGGAGTACTCAAAAAGTCACAAATTGCAAAAAACTTTTTCCGTACATTTTGTAAAGAATTTGTGTAACTGAAATACAAAAAATAAAATAAAAGACAAATGATCACGTAGAATTCACATACGATCACGACATCACGTTTGCATCTAAGAAGTAGAATCTACTATAACTGAGTTTGACGTTTTAAAAAAAACTTAACGAAAACATCTGTCATCAACCAGACACCTTTCTGAAAGCGTTCGAAATTCGAACACAACTGTCAGATTAGGTTCGTATTTCGGAACAGGCAACAACTTTTAAAAAGAGTACAGTTCAAATATTCACATGCAAGGAGTTTCTATGATAGAAGAGCATTTAACTCGGCTTTTGGCGGCAAAAGTAATTTTGTCGATATCACAAAAGAGGTTGGGATCTGGTAGAATTCTTTTATCTGGGAGTGTTCTATATTTGAAATTGTGTGTGCACCTTCAGTTTTTAATTCCATACAAAGTAAAAGAAACCCTATTGTGAACAAAATACAATTCTAAATTATATTGTAGGTATTCGTTGATGATTTCGAACTTTACAAATTTAATTCAAGTAAAAAGAAACCTTATTTTTATTAGGCTTTAAAACAGATAATTGTGTGAAGGTTTGTATTGAGATTTTGAAATTTGAAGCGTTCTTAAACTATTGTCAGTGCTAATCCTTAGAGAATTCTTTTTTTTTTACTTGTCTTTGGCGCAAAATTTTTGTCTTTTGTATAGCGTGCATGTTAAGAATTTGATATGCGTTGAAAATTGCAATCTTTTGGCTACTAATTGAATTTTTAAACCGCGATTTATTGGGAAAGCGGATTCAGTAATTGTTATTATTTATATATATTTTTTTTTTTTATATTAGAAGGAGGCAAACGAGCAGGCGGGTCACCTGATGGAAAGCAATCACCGCCGCCCATGGGCACCCGCAAAACCAGAGGAATCACAGATGCGTTGCCGGCCTTTAAATATTTGAAATTTATTTTGGATTGCGTAATTCAGAACACATTACTTTAATAATGAATAACTGTACTGAATGGGTGGTAGGCAAATATTTTAAGGCGATTCAAAAGCGCTTGTCTAATTTGTTTACTTGATTATTGATTCATTGCATTTCATTTCATTTCATTGTGATGGCCCATCCTACGAAACCTCAAAGTCAAAGGCCAAATAACAAAACAAAATAATTAAAAATATATATAAACACTTTATTATTTAAAGTACTAACTTGTACGGGTATATTACAAAGTGTATTGTTTGTATAGAGATATTAACTCGACATTCAAGCGTAATTTTTGTGCCTAGATAAATAATAGGTCCTTACCTATGAAATTGACGTTTTGTTTGAAGATTTTTTATAAAATTATATTTTTCATAAAAAGTAGAGTAGTGTGTTTGTTTCACTAGCTTTAGCTAGCTTTTTGCTATATTTATATAGCAGACATTAAAAAGAAAAAAATCAAGACCCTTCAAAGCTACAATGAAACAAAAGGTCAACTCCGCGAACAAAAAAAGAAGTCAATTTAAAAAGATAATTGCGCGATAAAGATACAAAGTGAATAATCATTGTTATTACTGACGCCTAAGTAACATAGTCCTATTTAAATGTGTATAACAATATTATCAACCGGTGTTGACTTTTAGAACCTATTAATAAGTGAGAAAAAACTTAATACAATAAAAAAAATATTTCTTTTTTTATCATAACTACCGGATGTTACGCAGAAGCAAAGTACAGACGCGAAGACAGCTAGTTCTATTCTCAACTTTATTCCGAAGAGTTAAGTCAACACTGCCATCCCTATTTAAATATTCAAGTCTAGCTTTAACTCAACAATTCACAGCCAATTATAATTTTCCGTTTATAACCGGCCACACTTTCATCTAAGAGCATTTTAATTCAATTTAATCTTTGGGCTGAATGAGCGTAATACCTTTGCCCATATCGGTGAAAACGGTATTATAAGAAAATGTCAATGTCATTGTCTATTCGGTTTTTTTCACGTTGATATCGCGCGTTCAAGATTTTGCTCGGAATAATTAATTCGGTTTTATTTCAGCCATCGGTGGCTAGTTTGTGTAAGGTTAGACGGAACAAAGGCTGATCGGCAGCCCAGAGATATAAAATCCCTCTAGTTTCGGGTTCGGTAGGCGTTGCGCGGAGCCGCCTCGTTGTGAGAGAAAGTGTGTCCTGTGGTGTCGTGGACAAATTGGACCGGCGCGTGAGTCGGCCGTGTGACGGTTACTCCGCGAGCTTCATCACCAAGATGCCTGGGCACCTTCTCCGGCAGCGTGGGACCAGCGAGAGTGAGTCACCGCACCACAGGTCAGACACACTTATATAGCTTTAGATTTTTAATGCTGCGTATCGCAGCAGCTTCAGACCCTTTGATCGGAGACCACCATGGTCCAGGGGCTCTGAAACATTAATAGTGACAGTAATGAGGTCGAAACTGGAATATTTCCTACTATAACTGTCCCCACAGTACGTGCAAGAACCTTCCTTAAGGATGTTTACACCACAGGGACATCAGGCTATATATTATATCACCACGCGGGCCCAGTGCGTAACTCTTTATAACTCATGCTAGCCTGGTACTTCAACTACTTCACTGCCTCACCCCAAGTATGTTACTCACGCTAGGTAATACTTATGACTCATGTTAGCCTCGTACTTCAAGCACCTTACGGCCTCACCCAAAGTAAAGAAACATCTTATGACTATATTTACAATGAACGTGGTCAGCTATACTGTGCGACCTGTAACCGAACCTTCAATACCAAGTTCGGCTTTGCAAGTAACACCAGGGCGCACGCCAGGAGATGACGCCAGAGTATCGCCATTGTCATCATGAGCCTCACCCTGACTCGCGCCAGGTATACCTCCTTGCGGGTTATGATTGCCTGGTACTTTGGACTCTCTCTCTCTAGCTAGCTAATATTATGTTCTCACATAATAGGTATAAGGGTGATTGCCACACAGTCAAAATCTGGGCAATGTCATCATCATCACCAGCTTATTTTTATGTCCCCACTGCTGGGGCACGAGCCTTCCATACGAATGAAAACCCTAATGGGAAAACGGGCCGTAAACCACCACGCGGGCCCAGTGCGTTCAGTGGTTGTTATTGACTGCTAATGCAGCCGGGACCAGTGGCTCTACGGGCTTCTGAAGCACTGGGTAGCTCTAGTTGGTAAATTTTTGGTCACCCATCCGATGACCGGTCTTTTCGAAAGTAGCCTAACTTCAACAATCGCAGACCGAGTGCGTTTATAACTACGCCATCGAGCTTCTCACCATTACATCCTCACTATCCATGATCGTGTGATTGTAAATAACCTATAAATAAATAGGTACTATCTCACTACTGGGCCTCGTATCATCGAAATCAAGTCATCGCTGGCTTAATCACCACGCTTGACAAATGCGGGTTGGTGATCACACACCCGGGCTATACATCTAAAGTCCGGACACACGCTTGTAAAGCCCGACCTTGTAATTCAACCCAGTTCGTAAAGATGGTGATATATTTTTATGTTCACCTATTTTGAATTATTATAATCGTCGGTAATCTAATATTACTTATTTTTTTATGTTATTTTGTAAACTGTGTTGACAACCTTTAATTAAATAAATAAGTTTAAATCAGACTCAAATAATAATCACTACTGACACATACAAAAAATAAACCAAACCAACAACACAGTCAGTCCATTCACGAACGAATCTCGAAAAAAATTGGCCTCAACCCTTCGCTTGTTACCTACAGAGCACAAAAACTTTTTTTAAAAAAGAACGCGTGTGACTGGCCTTAACTAACCGAATTCAAAACTCCTTTATCAATAGATGAATAGAAAAAAAAAGAAATTTGAAAAGGCACCGTGATTCACCTTTCTGAACTGTTCACCATTTAACGAAGACCCCTTAGCAGTATCTGAAACTCCTTAGAGCCACGTATTTCGGTACACCATTTAATTTATTTATTTTATTTAGTGTTTATTAGTTCAACAGCTAATATTAGTACAATAATGTTTGCTCATACATAAATATTCTCATTAAATATTAGTTCTTACAATCTGGATACAATATTTATAATTGAATATTCTTTAGAAAAATTATCCAAATTTAATGTTACGCTTCATTCGCGTCTAGATACTAGATTTAAGTATATTTTTTTCTTAAGGGAAGGTTTCAAATCGCAAATAAATCAGTAGAATACACTTTTTTTAAACTAGATTCTAGTTACATTAAAATGTGTATTCTACTGATTTATTTGCGATTTGAAACCTTCCCTTATGACTTTCATCACGAAGATCACAAAATACTTATTCATTGAAATGAAACACTGTTCGCGTAAACTTTAAAAAACAATACTTATTCATATATAAAAAAAAATTATAATGTCTATCTTGATATTTTCCAAGCACAGAAAGCTTCATAATCGCTGAATTGGTTTTTAAAATATAAAGTTTATAGGTACAAGATACCGAATCGCATAACTCTTTTAAACATCTCTAGCTATACTGGTTACATCAACGCAACGACCAATTAAAGCTGAGCTTTCAAACTTGAATTGAAACCTTCATCTTCGTCCAAGATTTCACGCGACCAGGGAGGACGAGAAGCTCAAAGCAAAATGTTCTTTCACGCACGTCCTTAAATTCACAGAATTAACTTTTCAAAAGTTAACTAGAAATCTTTAAGGTTTAATGTGTTTTATTTTGTAAATTGGCTCAGTATGGCGCCGACAGCCGTATTTCCTGCATTAGTCCTAGTCCCATTGATATTTATAAATTAGTGGCTATTTTGTAATTTAAGAAGGAGGAGCACTTAAACCTATCCATAACTGAAAAATTTCTTCAGTAAATGTTCAACTATATACTATAAGCATAAAGTTCAAGGCCTGTTGAGGTTATGGTTCACATTTACCAATAAATGGTTTATTATTTCTGTCCCTGCCTGTGCCTACTGGCAAAACGATTCGGGTGGAGACGGGAACGGGTGGAAACGCCACTAACCCCGGTTGCGCCTGCACAACAGCACTGTGTCGTGGTTGTAATCTTAATACTCATACTAACGGGGGCGTAAATAAATGAGTACAATCGATTGATGTTTTGGTATTTCAAGATAACATAGAATATAATAAAATAGACGTCGTCGTAGCCTCGGATGACAAGGAAGTCCTTTTTCAAGGAAGTCTTCTTAATCGTATACTACGTTCATACCTAACGCGACGGCTGCCAACCAAGTAGTCTCGATCACTACAGTACAATATTAGACAGATATTACGGCAATTATTTTTTTATACCTTATGGGTAAGCACAGTTATAGACCAAGCACCTATATCTGATGTTAAGTGATGTTAGGCCATTAGTGGAAGCGCACCCGGAATCCTCAGCTACTGAGGCATTGGCTATCTTACCTCTAAGCTGCCGGAACACAACAATGCTACTGATCTTATCTTATCTTACCTTAGTGAGGCCGGCTGAGGTTTCTCTCGCAGTAGCACTTCGACCCATCGGGATCTTTTGTGCAACCCCATCCTTCCACTCTTCTTCCTCTGTAAAGATAGATGCCATAAGTTTGGCAACGTCCTTATGAGTGAAGAGCCTGAAGTCCTCCGGTTTCGGATAGGTCGACCCCAGGAGTCCCATTCTTTTCCTAGCCAGAGAGTGGCAGTCACACAGTAGATGCTGCGTTGACTCCGTTTCCTCTCCACATGCCCTACACAAGTTATTTGTTGATCTCTGTCACTTTCACTGTCTGTCACTTTCCCGCCAAGAAGTCCAATAATTTAATTTAATTTTCTAAAATTCGTGTTATTTCGAATATTAATGTGAAATGTTGGTGGATTATTAACCGTTAAGTTTTCGTGAGTATGCATGAGTGTTGGTAAATGAAACAAAACAGTGCAACGGCACTTTTCAAATTCTATCAAGAAGTCAGCCCGAGGACTTAGTAAAGCCCCACCACCACATCTTTACTGAGATACTCGAGGGGTTGGGGGGTCTATCATTTCTCACTTCTCATTCATCATCATCATCATCATACACGAAGGAAAGAATACTAATGAAATAAAGAAACTAGACAGACAAGAAATGTTTAGAACGAACGAATAGGCTTGATGGATTTCATCCGGAGCCGTAAAACAATACACAAAAAAAAATCACTTTCCCGCCAAAAAGTCATGAAGTTGTAAAAATTCATCTCTGACATTTGTGCTCGCAAACGGATTTTTTATTAAAACCTTTTTATAAGGTGTGAAAAATTTGTGAACGATATTCGGTTCAGTTTTTTATCACTATGCAGGCAGTGACTTGCATTCGGCTAATGAGATTTGAGATTTGTATTCAAACATCAGTCCTTTTAAAAATACACGGTTTGACTTACAAGTATTGACTTTGGTCGTTTTTGTTGCTATCTTGCATATGCAAATTCCGCAATGGAGTGGCATAAGGATGGGTGACCAATTAAAAATATATCTAGTTCCTCCGTTCCTCGTTAGGCATGTCAAAAAGGGGGTTCCGTTGGTTTGTCAAAAATAAAAATAAAAGGCGGTCGCGGGTCGGAGCGATTTCTTCAAATAGAGAGCTAAAAAACTGTAAAATCGCAAGCATACAAGAACAATGCTTATTTTATTGTAAGGAGTTTATATGCAGGTCATAGTAAAAGCTAGTTTAATTTATTTGTATGTAAACCTCTTTAGTTTGGATGACTATTGGAATCATCGAATAAGTAATTAAAAAGGTTTGCAACAGTTTGACACAGTCGCGGACAGCAGGAGTCAGGAGCTAGACAGCCCGGCCATACAATTTTGTTTATGAGCCCGGCTAAGAGCCGAGGTGCTCGGAGATCAGTAATGTTGTAATACAGTTTAATTATGAATACACAAAGTTAAAGTGAAAGTCGTGTTATCATTCCACATCCACCCTACATTATAAATTATACTTACTTATAGATAAACCAAATTGTAGGTTTACAGCATTCCTAGAATAAACATAAATAAAATAAGTATCGTAGTGGAACCAGTTATTGGCACATTAAGCCTAATGTTCGACACCACCTTTCGTCGTCAAAAGTAATATAGAATGTCATTGTAATGTTACTGGATGACAGAAAGAAATCAGGTGATCTATACGTATTCAATTGTTGCTAGGACACAAAAAATTGTAGTTAAAATCAATCACATCAATTTATTTATCTACACTAATGTTGTAACATTCTACTTATGTTTCCAATACTTGACTTATAATTACTACTGTTATAGCGCAGACAACAAAACACTCAATTTAAGCAATTTCACATGATGGTATAATATCCACATCGATATCGTAAAATCTCATTATAACATCAATAAAACGCGACCAATTAACCTGGCGAGCCTTATGTCAAAATCCTCATACAAGTTGTATAAAATTTTGATATTAGGCTGGCTTTTGAAAACAGTTGGGTTATACGTGAAAACTTCGTCGAAACTACTAAATTACATACACAAAACTCTTTGGTAAGATCTTGTGCCAATTAAATAAAAAAGGAACAGCGCGCGCTCGCTCCTGATTGGCCCTGCGCGCGCAGCTGCGCTCTCATTGGTTAGATTTAATGGCGGCAAGTTCACTGTGACAATACACTGAGACAATACACGTACGCGTGAATTTAATGTTTCGCAATGTGTTTTGTTTTTAAAATACAAATTAAAAGTTAAAAATGGACAGCGACGATGATATTTGTACGCCTCCGGATATTCTAGAATTGGCAACAAAAGTAACTCACAATCTTTTGCCAGAAAAATCTAGAAAATAATAATAATAAAAATAATAAAGAATATAATAACTTTTTGGCATGGAAGATCGAAAAGAAAACTACATCATTTTCTGAAAATGTCATTCTTGTGTATCTCAAAGACCTCTCCGACAAATTCAAGCCATCTTCTATGTGGGCTAAATATTCTATGCTCAAGTCCACACTGAGTATCTACAACAATATTGATATCACGAAGTATTCAAAAGTCATAGCGTTCCTGAAACGCAGTTCAGAAGGACACAAGGAAAAAAAGTCCTTGACGTTTACATCAGGTCAAATAAAGATGTTCCTGAAAGATTCACCAGATATTTTGTATCTTTTTGAAAAGGTAAGTGTATTTTAGTTCTGTTATTTAATCTACCTAGTACTTACGTACTACACACGCAAGTTATCTAGACACTCCGTTTAAGCGCTTTGTGTATAAATTAGGTAGTAGGTACCTACACTTTACTACTTCATAAATCATAGTTTTTGCCTTGGCTATGTACCTCAAGCTTATTATATCGTTTATTGTTACAGGTTGCACTAATCTTCGGCATAATGGGGGCATGCCGAAGGCAAGAGCTATACAACATCCAGTTCGATGAAGTCTGTAACATAGACGACAGTACAATCATGGTGAAAGTTTCGAAAACAAAAACGAAAATAGATCGTTCTTTCGTTGTGACGGGCAACTGCTATGCCGTATGTAAAAAATACATGGAACTTCGACCCACCCCCTGTCGAAACCCTGCCTTTTTCTTGAGCTATAGATCGGGGAAGTGCGTCGATCAAAGAACTGGTATTAATAAATTTGGTGCTCTGGGAAAAACTATCGCAAGTTTTTTGAATCTGCCTAACCCAGCGTTGTACACGGGGCATTGCTTCCGGCGCACCTCGGCGACCCTTCTCATAGATAGCGGTGGTGATTTAACCGCACTGAAACGACACGGGGGGTGGAAGTCTTCTACTGTGGCTGAAAGCTACATTGATGAGTCTTTAATGAATAAAATTCAAGTCTCAAATACGATCTTGAACAGTATAGAAAACAAGACGAATGAAGTAATTATAAATATTCCAACTCCGTCTGCGAGCTCTACTGCTTGCCCCGCGACCGCTACAGCTGCTGGATCAATAATTAACATTAACTTTCAAAATTGTACCATCCAAAATTTGAACAATTATTATAAATAAACTATTGTCAGCTTTTACTCTTGTTGTTTGACTAATTGCATTAGTGATGATAAAGTAGTGTATGCAACTGCATATAACACGGGTATTAAAACACTCGTTACTATTATGAAACTCGCTGCGCTCGTTTCATAAACTCACACTCGTGTTTTAATACCCTTCATTATATGACAGTTGCATAAACTACTATTAATTTCCTTATTTATCTACACAAGAAAATATCGCGACAAGCTTTCAATCATAATCAAATCAAGTATTGTTTATTACTTTTCAAGACAGTTGTATACAACAGTTGTCGGAGCCCCCTTTTAAGCTTGTAATAGCCTGTAGCAGGGGATTCCGCTCTTTCTTTAATATAATACAGATATATCTAATGAACTTTTTTCTTTTTTTTAAACAATTTTAAGTAGGTAGGTAATTGATTATAAGTAGGTAATTAATTTTAAGTTTCACTACAATAATTTTAGTTATAAGTAATATTTTAAGCGGTTACCAATCAGTTTTATAATCATTTAAGTTTGAGTTCAATTTATGATATCATACTAACAGCATTCTAATGGTGAAAGAATTTTTTAAATCGGTCCAGTAGTTTGGACACTTTTCAAAAACTTAGTCCGCCATATAGGATTTAGAGTGACGTTTCATTTTTCTAGTTATTCTCAGCAAGCCCTTTCATTTGATACCCATATTGTAGGAATGCATTAAAAAATAATTAGTCCGCTATCTTGGATGTGCCGCCATTTTGGATTTAGAATGACGTCACACAATTACTGAACAAGATACAAAATTTCAGCTCAATCAGTTGAAGATATCTGCTTCAAAATTGAGTTGCAAGATTCCACCCGAACATACACATACATACATTGCAAGTTAAATAAAAGCTTGTAAAAACAGTTGCTTCTATCCAGTATTTTTAATGATTATAGGAAAGATAATTATAGGCGATCAATGGTTTCTGTCAAACACTGATGCCACACAAGAACAATGTGTATTTTATAAATTACTAGCTGACCGGCGGACTTCGTACCGCTTACTTTGACAGTTTCCATGACAACAAAACAAACAAGTCATTCGTCCGCTTATGAACTCCGCTAAGATTTATTTATTTATTTATTTCATTTAACATGCTAGTTTACAGATTATGCGTCCAAAACACCGACATGTCATACATCAAATAAAATGTAAAATCTTAAGAACTAGAGTCACAGATAGGTATACAATAAAATTATGTCACAAAAACTGAACATTAAAATAACAGAATCAAAATTACTACAAAATAATTAAAAATTAAATAGCTTATTCTATAGTTTATTTAATAGTTGTGGTGTGTTTATATGTATAAAGATCTTCTGTGCGTGTGTATGTTATTGAACTCTTTCTAAACGGCTGGACCGATTTGGATGAAATTTTCTGTGTGTGTTCAATGGATTCGAAAATGGTTTAGATTTGAACGTAGACCCGGTGGGTGGCGCTGCTATAGGAGTCCACCATGGGATACGGGTGTTCTTAAGCAGACGAATGATTTGTTTGTTATGTTGTCATGAAAACTGTCAACGTTTTGTTTGCTTTGTTGTCATGAAGACTGTCAAAGCGGTACGAAGTCCGCCTGTCAACTAGTTTATATTTATAAAGATACTTATAAGCTTAGACGCCTCGGTGGCCGAGTGCCAGAGCGCTCGGCCCTATACCGGAAGGTCCCGGGTTCAATTCTCAGGTCGGTCAAAGTGTGTTTTGGATTTTTGCGATGCATACCCCGGGTTTGTGATCACCAACCCGCGTTTGGCAAGCGTGGTGATTAAGCTACTACCCATCAATTGTAGTGATGACTTGATTTCAATGATGCCTTTACCCAGCAGTGGGACATTCATAGGCTATTTACTTTACTTACTTATAAGCCTATTGTAGGTGTGGGTGTACATCTTTGCAAGAAAGAACATAAATAAAGCAATTATTCTAATGATTCCATTTTCTCCTTCCAAGAACGGTTATTATTCAGTTATTAGCGCCTTTCAATAGAAATTTAGGTTTCCCTAGTCACATTTAGTTTAAATATTCAGTTTAAACGATTTCAGACTCTTAAGTCAACGGATTAGGTGTGGTATTGCGGTGCCTTAGACTTTCTTAACCCTTTATTGTACTGCTGGTATTAAAATACCATTTAAAGTAAAAATACCATCTAAAGTTAATTGTAAATCTTACGGGTAACTTGGCCTCCATTTCACCTGATGTTAAGTGATGATAAGGCCGTAAGTATCTTATCTCTATCTGGCAGAACACAACAATGCTTCAAACATTGATGTTATGGCGACATATTTAATACTAGCTGTGCTCGCGACTTCGTCCGCGTGGAATAGTGACTTTCGGCAGCATTTTTAATTTTTTAGGCTCTTGTTCCCGTTTTTGCAACATTTTTCACTGATGCTTCTCTCCTATTGGTCGCAGCGTGATGTTATATAGCCTAAAGCTTTTCTCGGTAAATGAACTATCCAACACAAAAAGAATTTTTCAATTCGAACCAGTAGTTCTTGAGATTAGCGCGTTCAAACAAACAAACTCTTCAGCTTTATAATATTATAATATAGATGACCACGGCCGTGGTAACTCAGTCGAAACGTCGTCGCGCGTCGGGTATAAAGAAGGTATTTTTATTTATTTTATTTTATTTTATTTTATTTGGAAAACATACAGTATGAGTATAACTAAGAGCATAACTAATATAATAAAAATATACACAATTAATTTGTTTTCGCATATAGAATATGAATATATATTTATGATACCTTTTACAAATTAGTTTGCGTTACTTCCCGTTAAACTTCTTTGTTCATACTATAAGGTCCTTACTTAATTAATGAAACACAAATTACGCATGTCCAAATACAGATACTTAAAAATGACATTTATCCGAACGAATTAAACGCCGTTAATAAGAAATAACTTGAAACTAGCTTATCTTTATTTATACATTTAATTAATGTAATTTGCATGGTACGTAATGATTTTTTCAAAGAAGGCTTTTTTATTCTTAGACTCCATTGTAGGGTTAAACCTGATGGCCGACACAAGCGGCAATTATCTTATTTAGTATTCTACGAGAAACACAGTTTAAACGGCACTTCTTGTACAGGATAAGACACTTGTCTGCCTCATTACTTCGATATCTCTGTTAAGGGTGTCCAGTAGATAATTAAAAATAATGATAGCACAGTTAACATTAAAAAACGTTTATTTAACACATTTTTTTGTTGTTTATTCAATACACATGTTTTTGTAATCGGTTTGAAAGTGGTAAGGCTTATTTGTCCGCTTGGCTAGCTACCGCCATCTTATCTTAATAAGTCGCCATAACATCAATGTTTGTAGCATTGTTGTGTTCCGGCTAGAGATAAGATAGCCAGTGCCTCAGTATTTGTGGAAAAATTAAAAATTCAATTCTAGAAAATTCAAAATTCAAAATAATTTATTCAGTTTAGGCTACAAGTAGCTCTTGTGAATGTCACTATGCCATCGGTTCGTAAGTCTTCTCTGGGCGGGAGATCTTGTACTGAGAAGAACCGGCAAGAAACTCAGCAAGTGTCCAGCTCTTTTCTCCCTTACAGCGTCAAAAATATTGGAAAATGCCCTATCATAGCAGGACACTTTCCATTACAAATAAACACAAAAAATATATAGAAGACTTGTAAAAAAAAACAAAATAAAAAATCTAAGTTAACCATATTACATCAGATAATTATGTAAAAGTTTCAATTTCCACAATGTCATACAGTACCACTACAGTACTCTAGTAAAAGGCGAAAATTGTTTAAGTAAAACAAAGTCAAACTATAGTTAATAATACTAAAAATGAGATAAGTATGCAAGAGCAGACCAGCCTCCACAGGCGGCACCCGTTCACGAGCATGACATATGAATCAGCCATCGCTTCGCTCAACCATATTTTAGGGAACGTAGGACGTGGAGTCCGGGTGAAGTGCGCTTCTATTTTCAGCCTTATCATCACTTAACATCAGGCGAATAATGGCCAAGCGCTCAACCGTAAGCTATAAAAAAAATACTTAATATACAAACATACATACATCTACCTCGACGCCCCCAAAAAAGCCCGGTGACGCTGAAAATGCCGTTTGTGGCAATCAGCAATCTCTCTCAAGAAAAAAGTCTCCTTGATGTGAGCTCTTACAGAGCAGGCGAGGAGCCAAGAGTCCAAAAACCTCCTTATAAGTAAGTATAACCGCTAAAATGTATAGATAATTTTTAACGCAAATTTTGTTGCGAACAAATTACAAAAACACAAATGTTGAAAAAAATTTCACGAGCAGGATTCGAACCCGCACCCTTCTGACATACCGGTTCTGGTTAGAACCACGATAGCTCAATTAGGAGAGCACCTGACCCGGTATGTCAGAAGGGTGCGGGTTCAAATCCTGCTCGTTGAAATTTTTTCAACATTTGTGTTTATATAACCGCTAAAGCTTCTCCATTCCAGAAGTTGTTGTAGCTGTTACCTCTTAGTTACATATACATACATACTCTCGCGTCCTTCTCCCAAAACAAGGTAGACAGAGCGTCAAAATCACCAATTTTAAGTAAACTTGCTGTTAGTGATCTTGACGCCACGTTTAGCATAATGGGATGAGAGAAAAGGGAGAACGGGCCATAACCACCACGCGGGCCCAGTGCGGTGCGGTGGTTGTTAACGACTGCTAATGCAGCCGGGACCAACGGGTTTACGTGCCTTCCGAAGCACGGACGGAGCTCGAAATGATACATTTTTGGTCACCCATCCGATGACCGGCCTTTGCAAAAGTTGCGTAACCTATTGCTTAAACTATTGCATCATCAAGCATCTCAGTACTTTGATATTGGTTTAATCTGGGAAGAATCCTACCAGTAGTTGTGAAATAAAAGAAAATATTTTCTCATCGCTAGCTCATACGTGTCCCCACTGCTGGGGCACGAGCCTTCCCTATGGATGGATAGGGAGAACGGGTCATAAACCACCACGCGGGCCCAGTGCGGATTGGTGGTTGTTAACGACTGCTAATGCAGCCGGGACCGACGGCTTTACGTGCCTTCCGAAGCACGGAGAGTAGTTTCTATGGGTACATCATGTAATATAGATACTTAAAAATGACATTTATCCGAACGAATTAAACGCCGTTAATAGGAACAAATAACTTGAAATCAATCTGTCTCAGAATTCACTTACAGTGATTAGGTTTGACGACCCAAATGCTATGTCTATTGAATGATGTTCCGACACAGTATACAGATACACAGAGATACACTTCGGACTCGCTAACTTAATATGTGAGGGTTTCGTGTCGTTAGACGATTGTCGATTCTAGTTTACGTTATTAAATATTTATATTTTTGTCAACGTTGCTCTATAAATTGCTATATAAATTGGGATACTATTAAATGTATAAAAGAATCCCAGGCAGATGGTAAATTCCAAGTATTTCAACTATCAAAATTTATCAGCCGTTGACTAGCTATTAACAACAAGAGTAGCTTGGCCATTCCAAGGGGCAATGCCGCCAGCATTCTAGGCACCTTGCCCCGGACAAGCGAACTAGTTGAAGTGTTTCATTTATGATTGAATATTTATATTTTTTTAAGAATAAAATTATTAGGAATTATCCAAAACAATGAAAAACAAGAGTTAATAAAAAAAATAAGTTAAGTAAATAGATTTCAGTTTCGCTATTGACTTATACTATACCAGAGATCGCCCAGTGGTCGTAATTTTATTAAGACTGCACGGATTGTATCTTAAGCAATGAAAAATTAAAAAAGATAGAATGTGAGTTTGAATTGGCATTGACAGATTTCGGCCGCTCCTCTTCCATTTTTGAAATTTTAGAAAAGATTATATATGCTTGTGTGTCAAATATGCGTATGTGTCAAATACAAGGTAGTGTTTGTAATGTTTGTTTTATTGATTTAATGTATTTTATGCATAATTAAAAAAAATATTAACATTCGGATAACCTTCTCTATATAGACTGTAAGTGTGCGATATTTCATACACCTCCGTACGCGCAATTTTCGTAAAAAGGGGTACAAAGTTTTTGCTTCACGTATTAATTTATGATAGTCAACAAGAGTTAAATAAAGTTACTAGAGAAACTATTTTAGTCGATTAATGTATTAAAGAGCTGTTACGTTGTGCCATTTATTGAACTACTAGCGGCCGCTCGCGGTTTCACCCGCGTAGTTCCCGTTCCCGTAGGAATATCGGGATAAAATGAATTCTATGTGTTAATTCAGGTTATAAACTATCTGTATGCCGAATTTCATCCAAATCCATTTAGTAGTTTTTACGTGAAAGAGTAACAAACATACTTACAAACTTTCGCGTTTATAATATTAGTAGGATTATTGTTTCAGTAATAATTGATGTTTAATGGTCAACGTCCGTCGTTTTTTAACGGTAGCAAGCTACAAATAAATTTGGAGTAAAGTTATATACCGCTCATCGTTGCACTATGTCAAAATCTATAGAATTCACTTACAAGCTTAAAATAAATAACGTAATTATGTATTGAGACATGTATTTGTCTCTGTCCATAATCTGTGCTTAAGCTTGGTGAAAAAACTAAGAAGTAAGCACGATACAACTATAATTTTATGGGTTCCGTAGATTTAAAAAATATGAGAGATCAGTAACTCAGTACATTGCCACATCATAATCATCATCATCAGCTCATTTATGTCCCCACTGCTGGGGCAAGAGCCTTCCCTATGGATGGATAGGGAGAACGGGCCATAAACCACCACGCGAGCCCAGTGCGGATTGGTGGTTGTTAACGACTGCTAATGCAGCCGGGACCAACGGCTTTACGTGCCTTCCGAAGCACGGAAGAGCTCGAGATAATACATTAGTAAGAACATAGAACGTAGCCACATAGTAAGATTAAATCATACCGTTAGGTAAGCGTTTATTTTTTTCACTGTATTTTATAAATTTTATAAATATTTAATTTAGCTTCAGTGCAGCAATTAGCACTTGAAAATAAAATGTAAAAATGTACTATAGCGTTGTGTTATCAAGTTTGTGGTATTTACTCTGCAAAGATGAATCTGCATAGCCATCGGTTGCAATAACCGTTGGATAGATGGCGCGCTGTGCCGCTATTAGCACTCAAAAAGCATTATGCTTTATAATGCTTTTTGAGTGCTAATAGCGGCATATTATAAAGCAGTGACAAAATTCAGCGCTTACGTTAGCCTTCCCGCTAGCATAGCGGTCAGTGTTGCCGCTCGGATTGCGGAAGACCCAGGTTTGATTCCTGGCTGGGTCGGGTAGGCGTTTAATTTTTTCATTGTATTTTATAAGTTTTATAAATATTTGAATCATACCGTGTTCGAGCAACACATACACCCCTTCCACGGATCTCGGAACAGCTCGGAACAGTCGGAGCGCGGCTGTCGCAAGATTCCGTGTCCGTGAGAGGATGGCTATGTGTGCGTTGCGCGAGCGCATTTGTATTAAGCTTACCTTCTACATTCTTCTTATTTAGTGACATAGCACTATTTATAACACTTAGTAGTAGCTTTTATTATTTTGAATTTCGCATTATATATATATACAACCTTATTTTTAGTTTATACGAAAATCGAAACACGGGTCAAATATTTTCATTTACAGAATCAGTACAAAAAAAAAAAAAAAAATATCTTGAAAACTCACGAAGTTACAAGCTTTTTGTGCTGTCCCGTTGTGTTTTTAATAGAGTATTTACTTTTATGAGATTTTGTAAATATTATTAGGTCAAAATGTAACATGGTATAAAAAATATTGAAATCGATTCTATTACTGATTCTGAACAAACAGTTTTCAGGTTTCGTATAAACTAAAAATAACATTGTATATCTATATTATTAGCTAAACTCAATGATTATTACTATTAAAAAAAAGAAACAATCATCAACTAAGTTAAATGAACTTTTAATTAGGAGAAACAATAATTTTTAACTTAACTAAATTGATATAATGATTAATTTTTACAAAGCTAATTCACCCGCCTGCCAAGCGTGGCGATTACGGCAAATACCCCTCATATCCTTAGCGGAGGCCTTTGTCCAGCAGTGGACGTCTTTTGGCAGAGATGATGATGATGATGAAGCTAAATTAACTTCAATTTAAAAGTAACAATGTTACATTAACTTCTAGCGGTTATTTAATGATTTCACTCGCAACAAACTATTCAAAACACACTGACACAAATTAACACTAAAGAATTAAACAAAATGTGATCCCAACTCAAAAATAGAAAGATGGCAATATACGTAAGCAGTAACGTCATTCCGTCCGTTCCGAGCACCAAGATGCAAATTAACGGGCCCCTTTTTTTGAGAGAGATTGCTGATTGCCTCAAACGGCATTTTCAGCGTCACCAGGCTTTTTTGGGAGCGGCGAGGTACGTAAAAGAGTACCTCAAGCCGTGTGAAACGAATCACTTTCAGAGTTTTTCTAGAGGGAATAGCTTCACACACTTAAAAGTGCGTGTCCCCGTGCCCTACTAGATTCTCCAAAGGGTTCGGAGTAGCGCGCTTGCTTTTGTTCCCTCCACGCACACACGCACATGTCTCTCACTCGACGATCGCTATCACCCGTTCTGAATTTTCCGCTAATAATATGAATATGAAAAACAATTTAAACAAAAGAAAAAGAAATTACAAATTAACAAAATTTAATCAAAAAACACAAATGTTGAAAAAATTTCCACGAGCAGGATTTGAACCCGCACCCTTCTTCATACCGGGTTAGGTGCTCTCCCAATTGAACTATCGTGACGACGGTATGACGGTGAATGACGGTAGTTGTTGACTTTGAATGAGCGCCTTTGGCTTTCAAAGTAAAAAGTGAATAGTGTTGAATAATTTCAGCGGGCTGGTTAGAACCACGATAGCTCAATTGGGAGAGCACCTGACCCGGTATGTCAGAAGGGTGCGGGTTCAAATCCTGCTCGTGGAAATTTTTTCAACATTTGTGTTTTTGTAATTTGTTCGCAACAAAATTTGCGTTAAAAATTATATAAACATTTAAAATTTATCAGTGCAATAAGTCATCAAACCCTGTTTTGTTCTCATGACTGCAGAACCCTAAAATATGTTCAAAAATACCCCAAACATAGCCCGCTGCGTACCGACCGGTGCCTGTTAATCCACAAACACTATCCAATTAATCAAAATAAATAATCGCTGTTTACGTAGGAGCGCCTATACTGCGACCGGCGGGCTTGATACTTTCAAACATGATTTAAATTTTACGTTTTTATGTTTCTTTTATTAATATTGTAATGAAGGACTGTCTTGCTACTTTTATTTATTACGGTTCATTAACATTTTAACTGGCTGTATCTGAAAAAAATAAAAGGCAAAAATTTGGATTCAGACTACACAGCTTTATAACTATTTTAATACACAACAATAGCATTTATGAATGAGCAATTTATGGAACAAAAGGTGTCAAATATCTTTGTTTGCAAAATTTGGTACGGTTTTGTTTAAGTAACATGTTATATGCTAAATAAAGGGCTAAATGAAATAGCAGCCAATAGATACTCGTAAATCTTTATTTGCATCAATTTCATGTTTACCCAATAGCATGCAAATTACAAAGCATTGAAGTATTGAAGTAAGTAAGTATTTACATTATTGACTTAGGCATTAAAACTATTTATTATACATTCTCATTTGTTTCTAAGTATTTTTTTCGATGTCAATCATTACAAGTAAAAAAATACAATCATCACCATCATCTTCATCATCAGCCTATCTTAGTCCACTACTGGACATAGGCTTCTCTAAATGCACACTACAGCTTGATCCAATACAATATTTATTAACATATTAACTGCGCTTGTTAAAAAATCTCTTTTGATACTTTGAAAAAATTATAACAATTCAAGCATCAACCACAATCGCCCTGCATATACGTCAGTGTATCGAAACGCAGACGATTATGCCCGAGGACTCCGGGGGTCGCCCCACTACGCCTAAGGTATGCACTTTGGAGGAACATTTCAAGTGTTTCTAGGGAGATGTCACCAGAATATTTTTTTGTTTTTTTTTTTTAATTTTGTATACTATCTATAAAGACGTTGTTCTCAACGGGGAATCGATCGTGTGACGATGATGCTGAAGGTAAGAGCATAAAATATAGATAACAGAAATTAAATGAAAACTATTTTTTTCTGAACACAATATTATTACAAGATAAAAAAAATTAACTAGTAAAAAGTATTGACTTATTGTCCAAAGGTCGTGGGTTCGATTACCACTCGAGTTTCCTGAGGTTTCCTTTTTTCTAGTAACATTATCTTGTAACTATATATAGCATTGTGAATGCTATGCATGCTTTATTAAATGCTATGCTATGCAAAATAACAAAAACACAATTATTACATACAATACCAACACAAGTCACAACGCCTGTGAACAGAGGTCTTGGAAATTTTACTTTTTCATTTTAAGTGCTAATTGCTGCACTGAAGCTGAATTAAATACTTATAAAATACAGTGTGCAAATATTTCATCTGTAAAGATGAATCTACATGGCCATCGGTTGCAATGACCGTTGGATAGATGGCACTCTGCTGCTAAAAAAAGCATTCAAAAAAATAAATAAAAAGCAGTGACAAACTTCAGCGCTTACGTCAGCCTTCCCGGTAGCATAGCAGTCAGTGCAGCCGCCTGGATTGCGGAAGACCCACGTTCGATTCCTGGCTGGGTCGGGTAGGCGTTTAATTGACACTGGCTAAATGTGCTAATCGCATGAAGCCATCAACTAAAAGAAAAAGAAAACGAGTTTGTTCTCTTATCCAAAGTCACTGGTAACTTTATTTTTGCCACCGAAAATTTTCGAATGATATTTTTCTTAATAATGTAACAATTTGATTATTAAGAAAGGCCTTAAAGGTATTGTATTGTATTGTATTCTATTTTATTATATTCTATTATTTTCTATTCTAATCTATTTAATGTTAATTTTAATTTTGATATGACCGGAAAGTTTACCGCTACCACACGCTACCACACATTTCAAAAACCGGTACTTTGAAAGTTATTGATATGACAATTTAACATTATAAATCAACCTAAAATGAGACGCGGCCATTTCCCAATTATATCAGAAGCTTCATCATACAATGTCATAACAAAAAAAGTTGTGAAAAACGACGCTAAATAACATCGGAATTAATGTTAATATCGTTAATAAATAATGATTTGTGTTGTACCGAAAACCTGTTTCGCCGACTAAGGGGTATAAAGTTTATGTCGAGACGGAAAAAAATATGTGGAAAGCGAAATATTTAAACGCCTCGGAGGCCTTTGCCCAGCAGTGGGACAGTATATAGGCTATATCTTATACTTTACTTTTAATACCACGGAAGATCTGCGCAATAATTATTAACTTTTATGTGTGAGGACCTGGCTTTCCGTAGTTATTCAAATGTTTATTTATGTACTAGTGGACCCGGCGGACTGCTTTGACAGTTTCCATCAAGTGATTAAATTCTCTTTGGTTTCCATGACAACAAAACAAACAAATATTTTTTTATTGGAAAATGTAATTGTCGTTTTAAGTATATTTATAGTGTGATTCCCGTGTGAATATCAGGATAATAACTATCCTGTGTTAATCCAGGTTATAAACTATCTGTATGCCGGATTTCATCCAAATCCATCCGTTGCAGCGTGAAGAAGCAACAAATATACGAACATACATATGTATGCACTTTCGCATTTTTAATACATATTAGTGTGATAATAGCTGTTGGTGTTCCTAAAATAAATTAAATTAAATTAAATTACTCACTGCAGCTAAAACACTTTTGTACAATTCTGGGTAGGGAAATAGAGTAAGTAAATAGTCCCAACGCTGGACATAGGCCTCCATCATTGAAATGAAGTCATCGCTACAATTGATGGATATTGGCAGCACCGCGCTTGCCAAAAGTGGGTTGGTGATCACAAACCCGGGCAATAGGCTCACGTGTTGGTTTACGGCCCGTTCTGCCTGTGGTATCTCCATTTATAAAGATGGCTCGTGCTCCAGAAGTGGGGACATCAAATGAACAATCAAATGACTTGATGATAGAGCATTTACCAATATTTTAACGCTCTAAGGGCCCTCGCCCACGGCGACTTTTTGTAGTGATGCAGTCGCGCGTTTACGAAACGCGCGACTGCATCGCTACTCATGCGCGTTAGTCGCATTTGCAACGCGCTACAGACGCGATGCCAACGCGCTACAGCATCACGACTGTATCGATGCAATCGCGCGAACGTGTCGGACGACATCGGGGAGGGAACGGAGGGAGGGTGGCGCCTGAGTGGAGAACCGAGCGTTTGCATCACGACTGAATCGCGTTGCATCGCGTTTGCATAGCGACTGAATCGCGTTGCATCGCGACTGAATCGCGTTTGCATCGCGACTGAATCAAGGTTATGTGGGCGAGGGCAAACAGCTAGCGACCGCATCGCGACTGTATCGATGCGAACGCGCGACAGCATCGCTACAAAAAGTCGCAGTGGGCGAGGGGCTTAAGGGAGAAAAGAAATGCTCTTGCTGAGTGTCTTGCCGGTTCTTCCCAGTACAAGGTCTTCCGTCCAGAGGCGGACTAGACTAGACTTACGAACCGATGGCATAGTGATTATGTGAATTATATTATGGGGGATCCCTGTGTGGTGCCGGGGATAAAGAATTGCACCACCCCATCTCAACCCTTGGGTGTCGTAAAAGGCGACTAAGGGACCATTCCAGAGGATGGGCAGCAGCATCTCTCTGAGTTTACTTTCAACCTACTGCGATCGCCAACTCGCCTGCCAAGCGTGGCGATTATGGCAAATACCCCCCATCTTGGGGGAGGCCTTTGTCCAGCAGTGGACGTCTTTTGGCTGAGATGATGATGATGATATTATGGGAATATATTATGAATATAAGAGCTATTTGTAGCCTAAACTGAATAATTGACTTGACATTTTTTTAATTGAGCTGGTGATTTTCTACGAGATTCGCAACGAGTACGTCAGAGGATGCCTGGGCGTCCGCGATATCGCCGACAAGCTGCAAGAAAGTAGGTTGCGATGAAAACTTGGCTCTGCATGTTTCTGTCCCTGGTCCAAGATTGAGAGGCAGACCTCACTGTTCTGTGGGCAGACCCAAGACAAGATGGTGGTACCAGGTGATGATAATGAAACTATGATTCCAGCATAAACGTTCAGTCTATAAATAAGAAGACAGGAGGACTTTAAAAAGCTGAGTCACTCGCAACATTTCAAACATCTTTATTTGCAAAGAATTCTCAAATCGTGTTAATACGTAGAAACATAAGCTTGACAATCTAAAAGTATTCGATCGTTTTAGCAATGGCTGCGTCAATTTAAATACAAATTGTCCAATTTAAATTCCTTTACGGACATATTAAAGTAACATAGTGATGTTGATATTGGATATGCGTGTAATATGTTTGTTTCTGATACTTTAAATAATTAAATTATTGTGTGGAATATTTTACGAGGTTTCATTTAGAATTAGCATCGTAAAAGATAGATTAGGTGCTTGATGGCGTAGTGGTTAACGCGCTGAGTCTGCGATAGCTTAAGCTTTACGCTTGCTGTATCAACAGTATCAACCACTGCATCGCAGTGCCCGCGCGATCCGATCCGAACCCTTCGGAGAATCTAGTAGGGCACGGGGACACGCACTCTGAAGGTGACGCATTGGAAATTTACGTGGCAGGGATCTTGATTTTTCCCAAAAATACAAAATTATGAAAGTGATATTTGATGACATGATTTTTCATTTAATTGACTTCATTTTGCTAGTTGCAGAAACACGACTTGTCAACTTTTATAACAGAGAAAAAAATATCAAAGTGACCTCTTAAAACATAGATTTGCATTTTACAGGCAAACCAGACCGATTTAAGCATCTAAATTTTCTTAATAGATTAGTCTTAACACACACTTCAATATGCTAGTTCATTTTTTTTAAATAATTTGTAGTTTTAATTTGAAGGAAAAAAAACAGATTTTCTTATGGTACGGGGCGCAAACGCTCCGTATTACACTGGCCTGCAAAAATAAGTACTACACTTTTAATATTTATTTATTTTCTAAACTATAGAAGTTAGAGATTTTTAAATAAAAAACGTTTTGCAGCAATTTTTATCAGCTTTCTTTAAAACTAAAGTAAATTATATATTAGTAACATTTTCCTTTTTGTTTCGAAAGTATATCTTGTGTACTTAAAAAGTTATTGCAATTTTAAAAGTGTGATACTTAATTTTGCAGGCCAGTGTAGATTAATTGTTTAGCGGTGCGTCTCGCCTTAAATGGAAATGAGGGTATACAAACTACCAACAAACCAAAATGAGACGACCAACACCTCAGTCAGGATAAACATTAATTAAAACTAATGTATAAAATAAACGCGAGTCCCCGTTGGATAGATGGCGCACTGTGCCGCTATTAGCACTCAAAAATTTAAAAAAAGCAGTGACAAAATTCAGCGCTTACGTCAGCCTTCCCGGTAGCATAGCGGTCAGTACAGCCGCCCTGATTGCGGAAGACCCAGGTTCGATTCCTGGCTGGGTCGGGCCTCCGCCCGTTTAATTTTTGCAGCAATTAGCACTTGAAAATAAAAGTAAAATTTAATAACTTTGTTGCCCTTAAAGTCTATTATCGTTATAACGTTTGTGACTTCGTTTGTTTGTTTGTATGTATAATGAATAATGAATAATAAATAAATATATGCTAATCTCTGAAACTGCTGGTCCAATTCCAAAAATTCATAGAATATTACATATCTTGCGGGTAACATAAGCTATAGGCGATTTTATTAAGACAAAAAAAGAGTTTGTTGTTTCAAAATCCACACGGACGAGGTCGTGCGTGAAGTGCCAGTAACATTTATTACTCTAGGCGTTGTATGTTGTATCTTATCTTATCTTATCTTAGTAGGGCCTGCCGAGGTTTCCACCTCCCAGTAACACTTCGACCCATTGGGATCTTTTGTGCAACCCCATCCTTTCACTCTTCCTCCTCTGTAAAGATAGATGCCTTAAGTCTGGCAACGTCCATAAGAGCGAAGAGCCTGAAGTCCTCCGGTTTCTGATAGGCCGACCCCAGGAGTCCCATTCTTTTCCTAGCCAGAGAGTCGCAGTCACACTGTAGGTGCTGCATTGACTCGGTTTGCTCTCCACATGCCCCACACAAACTATTTGTTGAAAAGCATTTGTTTTGTGGCATAATGCCCTGTCTAATCGGGCCTGCCTTCTGCTGCCTCCGCATATGAACTTACTCCGTCCTAAGGCGTTTTCGCCTAGGAAGGATTTGGAGTGTTTCATACCCGGCTGCTCTTTCCATGTATTGTATATTGTATGTTGTATACTTTTTATAGAAAACATGCTTGGAGTGCATTTTAGAGTATTCAGCGGCTAGAAACCGCTCGGCTGCTAGCGGTCCATCACGAAACGTCTACAACGTATAACAGAAAGGTGTAGTCAAAATGAAAATATCCAAGGTGTATCCGATCTTGTATGCAGAGTTACTAATTCATAATTATTAACTTTAACTTGTCATGCAATTTTAAATTAAACAGTTCTATTGTGACGTAACATCAATATAAACAAGTTACAGCCCTTGGTTTAGTGACCTCTGTGTTCTTACATTTATGATTACTGCTGCTTGCTTATGCGCGCCTGACGTGCATGAATTCACTAATACAATTATTTAATTTAAAATTGCATGACAAATTAAAGTTAATAATTATGTCTCAGTAACAACACATACAAGTTCTGGATCGGATACACTTTGTATCTTTTCATTTTGACCACACCTTTCTGTTACACGTTGTTTAATGAAAGAGCCATAACGAATTAGTTGTTCTTAAACCAGACACAATAGAAATTTAATTGCTCTATAGGGCTTACAACTCCGCCACCAAAGAGGACATTTGGTAGTCGACTTTAGAGTTGACGACCCAAGCAGTGGTATCTGCGAGTTGTACTAGTGCAACGAGAAGTGAGCGAACTTCATCATCATCATCATCATCTCAGCCAAAAAGACGTCTACTGCTGGACAAAGGCCTCCCTCAAGGATAAATCATTTTGAGGGGAATTTACCATAATCGCCACGCTTGGCAGGTGGGTTGGCGATCGCAGTAAGGTGAGAATAATCACAGAGAGATGCTGCTGCCCATCCTCTGGAATGGTCCCATAGTCGCCTTCTACGACACCCACGGGAAGAGATGGGGTGGTGCAATTCTTATCCCCGGCACCACACGGGGCAACTTACAGCTTGAGCGAACTTACAGCTCCGGTAACCTATCTGTATATTAGGTAGTGGACTATACGTGTCCACGGGGCAACTAGCTCGAGACACTAGTCTTAAAAGTACCGCGTGAAGGATGCGTACCGGCGCGTTCTGATCTGGCGTTATGACCTGACGTAGATGGTCCCTTGTGCTGGCGTAAGGATGTCTGACACCTAACTTTATGACCGTAAGGTTGGTGGGGGGTGTCAGTATTAACTTTAAGTTGTGTGTAGCAGGGTGTTCTATGGCACTGTGGTAACATTGGGCGCCCAAGTAAAAAAAAAAATACAATGAAAAAAAAATAAAAGTACAATGGAGAAACTATAGCATAATGTTTCAACATATTTTTCTCCTATCTATTATTGCTAATTTTATGAAGTTTTTTGCTGGCGATGTGACTCAAATCTTGTTATGGAGTTGGTATTTAAGAGCCCTTTCACATGACGGTGTCTCATGCAAATCATACCTGTATCATATCATCTTTCTTTCAAACTAGTAAAACAATTTCAAAGAAAATTTTTATGATTTTAATCATGAAATAAAACAAAAACATTTAAAAAATCGTTTGTTCAACTGATTTTATATTATTTGAAACTTTCCATTGTGTATTTTTAATCGCATAAATTCAGTGTTGTTAAATCAATGTAAGCATGAAAGAAAGAAAAACATTTATTGACACAATGTCAAGCAGTTTGTTTATTTTTTTCTATTAAACGTGTAAAAATTACAGGACTCAATTGGACCTCCAATTGAGGCTAGAAGGAAGACGGCAGATAAACCCTGTCGGTAACAGAGTGGTGGCCAAGAAATGCTCGTCGATCGGTAGGTAGACCTCCAGTTCGGTGGTCGGACGACCTTATCCGGGTGGCGAGCAGGGGATGGATGTGGATGGCACAGGACCGTGAAGAGTGGCGTGCGAGGGAAGAGGTCTATGCCCTGCTGTGGGCGGAAGTGGGCTGATGACGATGATGATGATGATTAAATGTCAACATATCTGTATTTCCCTTAAGTGTAGAAAAATCATTAAAATTGGCTAGTAAACAGCCTATAACTGTCCTGTACTGTAATGGCTTAATCACCACGCTTGCCAAATGCGGGTTGGTGATCACAAACCAGGGCTATGCATCGAAAACCAAAATACATTTTACCCGACCTGGGAATTGAACCCGGGACCTTCGAGTATCGGGCCGATCGAGACTTGGTTTAAAAGAATTAGAGCTTTGAATTTTGTATCACAAAAGCACACAAAAGCACTAGGTATTCATTTTAAAGTGACTCATTTTATATTTACATACCAATACAACTTCATTATTATATTTCATTACAAAATCATTTATGAAATTGCTAGTGTCAGTCAGCTAGAGCTCATATTTTAGTAATGCCTCTTCAAACAAGCTAACAAATATTTGGTTAAGTAAATTAGTGATGGCAATGCAGCATTAGCCCCGAACACTCAATTATAACCTTTCATTTATGTCTCCACTGCTGGGGCACGAGCCTTCCTTATGGATATTTACAGCACATGGAGAACGGGCCGTAAACCGCCACGCCTTTGCAAGAGTTGTGTAACTTTCAAAGTAACCTCTTTTAAAACATAGATTTGCATTTTACAGGCTAACCAGACCGATTTAAGCATCTAAATTTTCTTAGTAGATTAGTCTTAACACACACTTCAATATTGTAGTTCATTTTTTTAATATAATTTGTAGTTTTGATTTGAAAGAAAAAAAACAGTTTTTCTTATGGTACGGGGCGCAAACGCTCCGTATGAGATTTATTGTTTAGCGGTGCGTCGCCTTAACTATCAACATCACTATATTTCCCTTAAGCACTGAAAGTTTTCCCGATCCGGTCCGAACCCCTCGGAGAATCTAGTAGGTTACGGGGACACCCTTGCGACATGGCATTCCATCTAGAAACCCGGCATAGCTTCTTGCCATCCACAAAAAGCCCGTTGACACTGTAAAACCCGTTTGAGGCCAACAGCGTACTCACTTCAAAAAAAAACAAAGTGTCATTGGCTTAGTACAATAGAACTTTTTAGTTTGTATGAGTCACCGGAGTGTAAAAGGTCTCTTAAGTCTTGTTATGGAAGTGGTATTTAACGCCTGACCGGGCCACCGGCTTCGCCTATATTTATGTTTGTTAACGCGAAAAAATGGCTTAATGCGACTTAGGACGGTATTATGCAGTAAATAAGTATGATGGAATATTTAATTTGCTTATTTATGACTACTATTGTGAGACAGTTGTTTCGCAAAACAATTTAAACTCACTATAAATGATAATAAATACTACTAATACTTTTAAATTGTTAACGAATTAATAAAGGAATTATTCTATATTTACGCAACGGAGGCTTAGTGGCAACGCGCTTCGCTTGATAGCCGAAGGTGTTCAATTCCCAGGTCGGGCAAAGTGTGTTTCGTGAATAATGCTCATTTGGCTTATACAGGAAGAGTAGATAGTGTTGAAAAATTTGCGCGGGTCATACAATACAGTCACAAGATAAGGAGGCCCAGAAGTTAAGCTTAGTACGGAACAGCTCGGAGCAGTCCTGGGGATCTATTTTTGAATCGCACCAAAGGTCGTGGGTTCGATTCCCACTCGGCTGGTTGTTTTTTTTCGTAAAATTTTATCTTAGTTGTAGTTATTTTTTTAATTTAAATTATAATTATGACTACTATCTTATCTAGTTGGTAAGTGGTTTTAAGTTATCAAGCTAATATTAGCGACACTTAAATTTATGACTGTCCCAATTTTGCATAAGGCCATCCATTTAAAACATACAGACGCCTTGACCGAATCATTGATTTCTATAATAAATTACGATAATTTGAATAATTCCGCAGTTACATTGGACACTTGGATAAAATTACGGATACCTGAAGTGATAGTAACATGGATAAGGTATTTACGAACTTTGGCCTCATTTTTAATTTTCTTTTAAATTAAATATTTTTAAATTTTGTTGTAGAAAAATATATCTTTGACCAGTCAACGGAGCAACCTGATGGCGCAGGGTTAACGCGCCCGGTCTGCGATTGGTAAGGTTAAGCTACTTTCGCAAAGGCCGGTCATCGGAGGGGTGAGCAAAAATGTGTTATCTCGAGATCTTTCGTGCTTCGGAAGGCACGTAAAACCGTTGGTCCCTTCGTCGTTAAAAACCACCAACCCGCACTGGGCCCGCGTGGTGGTTTATAGCTTGTTCTCCCTATCCATCCATAGGGAAGGCTCGTGCCCCAGCAGTGGGGACATAAAATGAGCTGATGATGATGATGATGTTCAGACGTGCAAAATATTAGGCACCTACTATTATATAACAATATAAAATAATACCGTATCCATTTCAGATCCATCTATTCTAACTCATTGACAGCTATTTGTCAAATCCAGCCTTCCTCCACAGATGAATAATACTTAATACTAACATTTTCGACTGTTCAAATTGATTACATTATTATTTTTAACGCTTCTTAAAATACTAGGTAAGCCAATATAACTCTTATTACGTGGTCTTAAGGATGACCAAACACAATGTGTTACGAGAATAAATCATTGTGACAAATTTTTATTAACAAAAATAAATGACATTAGCTTTTGAGTGCACTCATAGATAAAAGAAATTCGGCAAACATTTGTGGCAATTCTGTTTTGTTGGTTGACCGGGTAAAACCATTTTGATTATTGTCTATGATATTGATAAGGCTAAAGGGCAGACTTTGAAGTGTTAATATAGACACTTTTTTTTATTTAGTCATCACCAGCTTAGTTTTTTTTTGGAGGCAGAGCTGAGGATCAGCAATCAGAAGTGGCAGTGGGCCGGTCATATTAGCCGCAGAACCGACAACCGTTGGGGTAAACGAGTTCTCGAGTGGAGACCGCGTATCGGCAAACGTAGTGTAGGACGCTCTCAGACTAGGCGGGGCGACGATCTTCGCAAGGTGGCTGGTAAGAGCTGGATGAGAGTAGCCGCGGATCGTGTTCGGTGGCGTGCACTTGGAGAGGCCTATGTCCAGCAGTGGACTAGTATAGGCTGATGATGATGATAATGATGAGCTAAGGAGCTCTTTCAACTGAAGCTGAGGTTTGATGTAAGAGGAGTTTCACCAGAGTAGACCAACCCAATTTTTATGTCCCCACTGCTGGGGAACGAACCTTTCTAATATCCTCCTTCGCCAAGTTAGTTGGCTTTGATAAAATAATATGATCCTATAGATATTCACCTGGAAACACCGCAGACAGAACGGGCCATAAACCACCACGCAGCCGCAGGCGCAATGCGTAAGGTGGTTGTCAGCGACTGCGACATGCAACCGTGACAGTTAGCTTAACGTGTCTTCCGAAGCCAAGACGATAAATGTTTGGTCACCTATCCGATAATCAGCCTTTGCGAAAGTGGCTTAACTTCAGAAATCGCAGATCAAGCGCGTTTACCACTGCGCAATCAAGCTCCTCAATCACCTTACCTCACCTCGTGGGTGATCTCGTTATTGATGGGTAAGAAAATTTTATTGTAAATAGGGAAAATTTTACTGGCTCGACACATTATTCAATGTAATACATTATTGACATTACATAATACTTTGGTAGTAAAAGGTCACGCTGAATGCGATGCTCACTGTACAAGTAGGTACAATCAGTAACAATAGTCGCTGAACTGTTTAGTGCCATGTCATAATTAAAATTAAATTAAAAACGCGACTTTTTTTTGTATAGTTTGGCAAATGACTTTCTTTGAAAGAAAGAAAGAAAGAAAAAACATTTATTGACTCTCACATATGATTAAAAATAGAAAAAATAATTTAAAAAGGACATGAAATACAAAAACAAAAACAAAAAATAACAAACACGACCGTCAGGACCCTACCTCAGCATATGCCGCTACGCTACGGTGTGAGAAAGTCACACCGCAACGGCGCTGGGTATTCTGGCAGGGCCTGTGTCTTTGCTCTGCCTAATGTTAAGCAGAAGCCAAAGTCCAGATGCTCCACAGCTATTGGGCCAGGATTCAGGATTGTGCCTCATTCGTGCCGTCCTCCCTCACTGCCGCTACACTCAGGGATCGGATTTACTTAGACTTTTCTATTTACACACTACACAATTTTGACCCATTTTAGTTTCTTCGAAATATAAATTGTTTAGCAGCTTTCGTGGTTGACTGTACAGGCTACAATGTTGCCATTGAGTAATAGGCTGATACATTTCGCGGCAGCGGCGTCAAAATGGTTATTATACGATGGCTACGTCATAACTCGTATGTTGTGGGAAGTAGGCGGTGATATATGTTTGCATATGTGTTGCAGGCAGTTAGGGAAAACGCATATTATGCGTTTGTTCGGTATTGAGCGGCCAAACACGCATAGATGCTTTTTATGCAGGAAAAATAAAATTCAAAATATATTTATTCAGATTCAAATTCAAATTCAAATTATTTATTCGTGATTCACAGATACCTAAGTCATTAGCTCTAATTGTATTGATTATAAGGTTTCAATGCGATCTGCCTTATCGGCATACAAAAAATATAAAACAATTAGGAGAATAATAGGAATTATTAATAGTGCACCTGACCCGGCATGTCATGGGGTGCGGGTTCAAATCCCGCTCGTGGATTTTTTTCAACGCTTTGTCTTTTGCCAATTTGTAATTTTGTTCGCAACAATATTTGCGTAAAATTATCAAATTAAAAATTAAAATTGTTTTATTTCATTAACAAACCACATGTTTACAATGTTGTGGTGACGTTCCTGATAAGTATAATAATACCTGTATCAGGGTGTCACCGCTTTTCCAATTTGTCTTATCTTACAGGTATGTGAAATTCAAATAAAACAAGAACAAATAAAAAGAAATTAAAATTATTGTGTTCTGTGTGTGTGTTGTGTGAGAGTGAGGGTATGTGTGTGCGTGTGTGAGGGTGTTTGAGTGTGTGTGTGTCGACCATCTTCTTTTATAAATAATCATCTTTTTAAGTTTTATTGTATATCCGGATTAAGTTAATTTTCCGTATCTATATAACTAAGCGACTTTAGCCAGATCATTACAGCTTTCTAACAGTTATGATAGTTTAATGGGTACGTATTAAGTTTTTTATTATTTTTTCATACATATATGTGATTAACTTGCGTGACATATTGTTTAGCAGCAAACGCTGTTTTGACTGATTTGAAAAGGAAAGCTCTATCTTTTCTTCTTTTTTTTATTATACTTTGATCGTAAGCTGTAGATTTATGTTTTTTGAGTATGGAATTTAGTATGTAAAGTTTTCGCACGGACAGAAGGCCCCATATGTAAATATTTCATTAGTAGAAAATCTGAATGGTAGAAAATAGATCACCTTGAGCAAAGTCCTTTGAGTGCGCTCTAATTCCAGAAATTTAGTTTTGGTAGCCCCACCCCATACAGGAATACAATAACTTAGTACGGATTGAGCCAGAGCAACATAGATTAAATTAGTAGTTCTATATTAACAACATGCCTGAGCTTAAAATTAAAAAGCTTAAAATCTACACAATTTGTTTTCTAGAACTAATTTGAAACACCCGGTTTCAGAGTTTCACTGCAACATTATTCATCCGTAAAATTGCCCCTAACTTCATAACATATATTTTAATATTCGATACTATCATACTTGTCTTAATTTTAAGGTTTAAACCACCCATACTGTTGGATAATTTATAATGTGTAGTTTAAACGTAATATAAACGCCTCTTAAAGAGAAGGTGTTTCTAGTAGAATTTTTGGAAATAAAATAAATTTCAGCTGTTCCATACATTTTGGTCGAATGAATATTGATGTTTTGTATGGTACACGTACAATTTTATATTCGAGTTAGGGAGTCGGTCCAATTGTAAGAGTTGTTCGATTGAATTACGGGAGTCATCTCAAAAGGTTTGGACGGTGATAAAACGTCATCCTGTATATATAAAGATTATAACATATTTTTACTATAATCCTACTTATATTATAAACGCGAAAGTTTAAGTATGGATGTTTGTTACTCTTTCACGTAAAAACTACTGAATGGATTTGGATGAAATTTGGCATACAGATAGTTTATAACCGGAAATAACACATAGGATACTTTTTATCCAGATATTCCCACGGGAACAGAAACCACGCGGGTGAAACCGCGAGCAGCCGCTAGTTCTTTATAAGTATATACGGCATTCGCACCAGTTTTCGACACATTAAGCCCAGCGTTTGACAAAGTTTTCGACGCCAAAAAATAACATAGATTTTCATTGAAATTTTTACATTAAATTTTATGTATTATTATTTAATATTTAATCCTTTATTGCACATATAAAACACATTAAAACAAACGTTATACAAGACATATACAAAGGTGAGCTTATCTCTAGAAGAGATATCTTCCAGCGGACCCTAGCTGTGGTGTGGAACGAGAGTTTGCGGGACTATACTACGAACTAATTACTGATACATATACATACTTAAACTATTTAACCATAATGTATATACATACATACACATACACAATATACATATAATAATTCCTCCCTGTGTGGTGCCGGGGATAAAGAATTGCACCACCCCATCTCTTCCCGTGGGTGTCGTAAAAGCCGACTAAGAGACCATTCCAGAGGATGGGCAGCAGCATCTCTCTGAGGTTACCCTCAACCTACTGTGATCGCCTGGTATTCTGCAGATACCTTTGATGAAAAAAGGCGCGTGCCACTGCGCAAACAACCAATTCAGTTATACATATTATAAAACAAAATAATTTCAACAATTTTCACAGAATTACAATAGGTATTAGGTGGATATATTATTATTAATACAATCATCATTATTAATTGCTAACAACAATGAAGTAGGTATATTACAGTATATATGCCACAAAAAAGTAGTTCAGTAATGAAGTTGACGTTCACACTGCGGTATTTTTTTGTAGATTAAATAATAGTCTTTTATAATTTGACTAACGTTAACGTTAACGTTACTGATTACCAGTGTTGGAAAGGTGGACGATGAACTCTCACGAAGGCAATTTATTCCACAATATTGTATTCAATTGTCGCTAAAGACACAAACCAATTTCTGACCCTTAAAGGAAAAGTGACGATCACTGCTTCCTGTCGAACACTAGCGCCACTAGTGAGTAAGTAGCCTGTAACTGTCCCACTGCTGGGCAAAGGTTTCCATCATTGAAATCAAGTCATCGCTACAATATGGGGTATGGCTTAATCACCACGCTTGCCAAATGCGGGTTGGTGATCACAAACCCGGGTTAAGCACCGAAAAATCCAAAATACATGTTGCCCGACCTGGGAGTTGAACCCGGGACCTTCGGGTACCGGGCCGAGCGCTCTGCCACCCGGCCACCGAGGCTTTTAGATGGTCTATCTCATCATCATCATCGTCACTACATACACTGGCCTGCAAAACTAAGTACTACACTTTTAATATTTATTTATTTTCTAAACTATAGAAGTTAGAGATTTTTAAATAAAATACGTTTTGCAGCAATTTTTATCAGCTTTCTTTGAAACTAAAGTAAATTATACATAAGTAACATTTTTCCTTTTTGTTTCGAAAGTATATCTTGTGTACTTAAAAAGTTATTGCAATTTTAAAAGTGTGATACTTAATTTTGCAGGCCAGTGTAGTATAAAACAAAGTCGCTTCCCGCTGTCCTTATGTATGTATGTATGCTTAGAACTTTAAAACTACGCAACGGATTTGGATGCGGTTTTTTTTAATAGATAAAATAATTCAAGAGGAAGGTTTATATGTATAAATACATGCATAGTAGAGAAACACTGATAATTTTAGAGGTTTCACATTTTTTGCGCTTACATTGCAAACGCTGGCTGAAACCTACGAGATAGATCAATATAATGTACTACAGTATTGTACACCTTAAAAAGGTCTACTAAAACTTCTGCAATGGTATATCTCTATCTCTTAGGGATAACCCACAATAATTATTTTTTATCCTTTACTTTTTACGAGAAATAACGGCTTATTTACGAAGTGATTTTAAGCAATACAGCATTAAGCCTTACCCAATTAAGTACCTTAACTACATTGTGCATTTAATATAGATCAATATGGCTCTTTAAAGCAAGTAATTTAAAAGAATGTTTTCGAAGATATTACAGATTTAAAATGCAGGGACATAGCGGTTGCGTGTATCAGCATTGCACCCGTGCGAAGCGAAGCAGTTGGTCGATATTCAATTGCTGCTGAAGGCTAAATAAAGGTACTGACCCCTATTATAATTATGAAAGCACAAAAATGTCGATTACTGGTTACTGTCGAGCACTCGTGCCATTTAAAGTCAAAGTCAAAGTCAAATCATTTTATTCTACACTAGTCGCCGCTCGCGTTTGTACCTACCCTAGGTACTAAAAATGTTTAGGTTAAACAAACGTCTCCTGACTGCTGACGATTGGCCACTTAACTAACGTATCGACTCGTCAAAGCCCCAGACCTCCCAGCAAATATGGACTTTGGCAAAGACTAACAATGCCGCGCAGAAGGAGCAAATGATTCAAAATACAAACAAACTCTGCCTAACTTTTTGGCTGTATTTTTAGGGCCCCGTTGCTCTAGAATCTAGAATATTAAGAAGAAAGAATATTTTTTGCTTAAGAAAAAGGAGTAGGCTTTTCTCTCCGCTTTACCTGATTGATGTTAACTATTTAAAGTGGAGTCCATATTCTACAGCTCGTAGAGCAGGTTTGTGTCTTACTACCGACTCACCACGTAGCTTCACACCACGTTTAAAGAGCCTGATCTTGTATGATGGAGGGAATACATGTCTACATATAAATGATTCTACCCAGAAATTTAACATAATAACATATAGAACGTTTATCGGAATGACACCAATAAAGTGATTTACCGCCTTACAAATAAACAAAGATTATGGTCCCAATAGTTATTCCGTGTTTTGTTCCTGTCATGTAAACGTCATTTCAAATTAGAGGAAAAGAGACAAAACATGGAATTGCTATTCGGACCTTATTCTTTGTTTATTTGTAAGACCCCTAGTGATTCATTCTACTTATTAATCGCCTTGGTAGTCGAGTGGCAAAGCGATCAGATCGATAACCAGAGGTCCTGGTTTCAATGCACCAACTCACATTAAGCAAGCGTGGTGATTAAACCAATGCCTATCAATTGCAGCGATGACTTGATTTCAATAATGAAGCTGTTGCTCAGTTGGACAGTATATAAGCTTTTTACTCAATTTTAACTTTATTTATAGCACAAAGCTTTATAGTTCGTAGGCATAATACCTTCCCCCAAAAGTACCCCTGCGATTAACTATTCTTTGCTGCGAAATACTCCAGATTATCAGAGGGTTTAAGCCTCTGATAGCGGCTATGATTCATGTGACTGTTGCATTCTTTTATTTGGTCCTTTTAATGTACCTGCCACTAAGTGTCCTAGCAAGAGTGACAACAGCTTTAGGGGTCCGCAGGCAAATGGAAAATTCTCAAAAATAAATATAAATTGTTAATTGTTACAGTAAGTGTCTAATAATTTTTGGTACCTATAACTTTTTTATATTACCTACAGATAAGCACATGACCTTCATAACACCTATTGTTGAGTGGCGATAAGCCCGAAGGTGGAAGCGCACTTCACCGGAACCATCAACTACTGAGGCACTGGCTATCTTATCTCTAGCTGCCGGAACACAACAATGCTACAAACATTAATGTTATGGCGTCATATGGGACAAACACCTACAACCAATAAATAATTATAAGAGCAATAGAAATCATTATACATTAACAATCTTATCGACATACGAAAAATATAAAATAATTATAAGAACAATAGAAATCATTATACATTAAAAAGGTAAATAAGTAAGGTAAGTAAGTATTGTTACCGAAGGGTTCGGATCGGATCGGACCAACCAAACCGAGTACACAAACATACACCGCTCTGGCGGTTAAGACCTAATTATCTATCTATAACTGTGGTGGTCTACCACAGAGGCAGTTTAAAATAAAGAAACTATATCTATACTTACTGCTGGTAAGGGCTTCCATCATTGAAATCAGTCATCGCTACAATTGATAGGTATTGGCTTAATCACCACATTTGCCAAATGCGGGTTGGTGATCACAAACTCGGGCTACACACCGCAAAATGCGAAACACACTCTGCCAGACCTGGGGCCCGACCGCCTAACCGATCGCTTTGACTTCGTGTGTGGTTTATGACGTCATCTTGTGGTTTCGTGCCGCCTATGAAAGCAATATCGAAAGCTATAGCCTTTACCTTTTGATATTGCTTTCATAGGCGGTGCGAGGTGGCAAGATGACGTCATAAACTGTACGCGTAGTCAAAGCGATCGGTTAGGCGGTCGGGGGGCTGGGAATTGAACCAGGGACCTTCAGATATTAATAAACTATAAACATAAAATAAACTCTCCTACACTCACACCAATTAGGGTATCTAGCCCAAGAGAAGCTTCTTTTTGAAACTCGTTAAATGGTTACTAGACGACGGATAAACATACTTAAAACACTTAAATACATAGAAAATATACCCGAACAATTTAGAAAAACAATAATATCTAAATTGACCCGACCGGGGATCGAACCCGGGACCTCAGAGATGGCGACACCATGAAAACCGGTGTACAAACCACTCGACCAAGGGGGTCGTCATTAGGCCGCATAAAACGCATGTATTAAATAATTCAACAGTACTAGTGGTTTGAACGTTTAAATTAAGACAAGATATTCCACCCGAGACCAGACGACCTTCTACAAATGCTATTTTCATGTTTAATATAAATCATTAGTTATAATTAGTAAAGTAGTAACATTGCACGGATGAACCACGATCGCTGGGTTAGAAGGACTTTAGAGTGGAGACCCTGCAATGACACCCGCGGCAGGAGAAGACCGCCTAAAAGATGGACAGACGACATCCGGCAACAAGCCGGAATTAACTGGATGCAGGTGGCTGGTAATAGAGAACGCTGGAAAGACGAAGAGGAGCCTATCTTCGGAGACGAACCCAAAGGCTGATATAGATAGATAGATAGTAAAGTAAGGCAAATACCCCTCATATCCTTAGGGGAGGCCTTTGTCCAGCAGTGGACGTCTTTTGGCTTAGATGATGATGATGATATTGATAAGTCATTATCACCAGCTCATTGTTATGTTCCCACTGCTGGGGCAGGAGCCTTCCCTATAGATGAAAACACCATAGGGAGAGCTGGCCGTAAACCACCACGCGGGCCCAGTGCGGATTGAAGGTTGATAACGACTGCTAATGCAGCCGGGACCAACGGCTTTACGTACCTTCCGAAGCTTGGAGGAGCTCAAGATTATAAATTTTGGTCACCCATCCGATGACCGGCCTTTTGCGAAAGTGACTTAACTTCAGCGATCGCAGACCGGGCGCGTTAACCACGGCGCTATTAAGCTCTTTTTGATATAAATAAATCAAAAAGAGCTCGATGGCGCAATGGTTAACGCTTGATATAAATAAACATCTTAAATGCAAAATAACAATTTAAAATAACTACTTCATAATAACTATTTACGCTTGACCATTTTGGTCCTTAATCGGTCATCACCCCCTCCTTAAGTATAGCTCAAATCGGGCCCTGTAAAAGGGCACTGTTTTATTATTTCATCCTTCTCTGAGGTGCACTTCCATCGGTCACTACGGTCGGTTCCATTGGTCAGATCCGAGAATATGTATTTTTAATATTGTTTTCATTGGGCCATAAATATTTATATCAAAATTATAAAAAGCACCCGTTTTACGGAAATAGAGAAACAACGACGGTACCACAACCACCCAGTGCCGACACAATATAGAAAAGCTCGTTTTCAACATTGACCCGACCGGGAATCGAATCCGCGACCTCAGAGTTAGCGCCGCCCAAAGTCCGGCGTACAAGCCACTCGGCTACGGAAGTCGTCGTGTGAATTATCTTTTCTCATAATGGTGTAACGCCTGTAAAGGTGGAAACCAGTAAAACTATACTCCTTTAGATCTGGTTTTGGTTTGCAATAAAATGTATCTGTGTTCCTTCCACAATAAATAAATAAAAAATAATAAATGTAATCATATTGGGTCTTTAGAGGTATACTACCACGAGCTGTTTGGACCACAACATGGATGGTACAAGGACCCATCTTAAGAAATTTAATTTTCACTTAAGGGTGCGCCGTCCGTAAGTGACAAGTGTCATATGTTTTATTTGAAATGTCGTCGTCCATATTTATTTGATGCCGCGTGGCCATACTAATTTTGTTTGGGGAATTTAAGGTGCTTAATAAAAAATAATTATTTAAATAACCACTTGATGAATCGAAAATGTAGTCTAGCAATTTGTAGTTTATCCATTGATGATTGTTTAGACAAAATCAGAGGTACAATAATTTAGATAAACTATAACAAATCTACTAAACGCCGCCACTCGTTTTCATGATTTTTGCCCAACTTTAAATGATATTGTAGAAAAAACTATAGCGTGTTATGAATTTATGGTTCTGACAAATTGTAAACACGTTCCCTATGATACTAAATATATGTTTTGTTCATTTAATACGATAGTATTTTCAATTATATTTACTTAACCGTAACTGCATTTTTGGCATTTTTTGGTCGGCGCACCCTTAACAGTCATGAACAAAATAGGAACGATTAATGAAATAAAATTTTCAAACGCGTTTTGAAATACATACTTGCATAAAACTGATTTTTAATTTTTGTAAAAATATTAAGATTGGATGTTGATGACGTAGTTGTTGACATTGAGTAAGGTTTTTTAGGCTTTCAAAGTAAGAGTAGATCGTGTTGATAAATTGGCATGGGTTGAACAGAGCCACGATACCATAACCCGGTATGTCAGGAGGGCGAGAGTTCAAATACCGCTCATGGAAAATTTACAATAGATCATAGAATATTCTTAATATTCCAACTATCCGGTGATTGTCGCAGATAGCCGCTGGATGCGAGCAGAACTAATCCGGTCGTTGTGGAGGCATGTGTTTGGACAAAGACAAAGGCAAAGGCATAGGCAGGCAGACAAAGGCAAAGGCATAAATACAAAGGCAGTGGACGTCTTTTGGCTGAAATGATGATTATGATGATGATAGAATATTCTTATGTTTTGTAATTTTAGTTACAGTCATAATTATTTATATCATCATGTTGGGGTATGGTACAGATCTTACACAATACAAAAGTTTAGAAGTTATTATGAGTCAAACATTTTTTTTAAATAAATTTTTCAAAAATTTCCAAACGATCGTAGGCCGTTTGGGAGCGCACCGGGGCATCGACTACGTTTTTTATCAGCGTCGTATGTCACCTAATAACTCCAGGACTCTCGAGGGCCAGCAACATGTGTTTTAACACAAAATTGTTTTAAACTTATAACAAGACCGAGATTCCGAGGAGGTAAAAGATGTGTCATATTATTATTACTAGTGTTCGCCCAGTGGTCGAAATTTGACCGTAATTTAAAGTGTACATTTTTTCATGTGATTCATAATATCATCTATATAGGTATTAATACGTGAAGCAAAAACTTTGTACACCTTTTTTACGAAAATTGCGCGGACGGAGGAGTATGAAATTTCGCACACTTATAGATAGAGAAGGTTATCCGAATGTTATTTTTTTTTTAAATTATGCATAAAAATACATTAAATCAATAAAACAAACATTAATGTATTTGACACACACGTATATATACTCTTTTCAAAATTTCAAAAATGGAAGAGGAGCGGCCGAAGTTTGTTAATGCCAATCCCTTAGAATAATTTAGTTATTGTTCTGAGGCCAAACCAAACTCACATTCTATCTTTTTAAATGTTTCATTGCTTAGGATACAATCCGTGCAGCCTTAATAAAATTACTTCGACCACTGGGCCACCACTAGTACCTATTATTAGCTTACGTTATACCAGTTTATTAAAAAGATCGGCTATGTATGCTAGCCATCTTCAAGCGCACCAGCGCCGTTCCGACTCGGAGTCGAAGTAGTGAGTAGTGCCATAGTAGTGCCATGACCGATATCGATCGGACCAATCATCGTCGCCATCATCATCACATGAATTTTATATTTCCATATAAAATTTAACTATGAGTACCAAATCTTACACTCTGTGCGCCTAATGTGCTTAAAAAAGGGATACGAAGATTTCTCCATTTTTTTTTTTATCGTGGCACGCCAAAATGGCTTCACTCTGCCTGATGGAAAGCAGCCAGTGAAGCCCAAGAAGTGAAAACGTTCATAACAGCGCTACCACGCTATGCCGAACGCTCACACTATGGCGGCCTGCATAAATGCTTTTTCACGCCCCGCTTAACCCGGGAGAGAAAGAGGAGGGAAACACGTGTGCGGGAAGCGCATTCCACATACGGGCAGTTCGGCAAAGGAACGATTGTCCAAACTTTTTGGTACGTGTCTTGATGGTCAGCACGGTATGAGGGTGGCTTCTCAGACCTGCACGCGTCGATCTGGAAAGGAATGAAGAGGTAGGAATGAGGTCAAAGAGCTCCTCAGAGCATTCACCGTGGTAAAGGCGATAAAGGCGGTCCTTACTTCACTTCTTGCTAAACGGATATTAATCACTAATCACAAGCTCATTTTATGTATCCACTGCAGGGCACGAGCCTTCCCTATGGATGGATAGGGACAACGGGCCATAAACCACCACGCGGGCCCAGTGCGGATTGGAGGTTGTTAACGACTGCCGACGCAGCCGGGACCAACGGCTTTACGTGCCTTCCGAAGCACGGAGGAGCTGAATTTCTCATTTTTGGTCACCTAACCGATGACCGGCTTTTGCGAAAGTCACTTAACCTTAACAATCGCAGACTATTAATAAACTATAATATACAAACGCGTTCGTAAAAAAAGTTAATCGCGAGTGTATTATTTCCAGAACAAAAGAAAAGAGTAATAAGGAAAAAGCATACAAATACTATTATTATTTTGAATTTTGAATCCAGACAGCTACATATTATAATAACAAAATAAAATTTTATTAGAAAAAATCAACTAGTCCCGAGAAACACGAGTGGCAATCGAAATTTTATCTTGTAAAGACAAGACTTGTAAGTTTGCCACCAGAGAGTACGAGTAAGCTACAATTGCGTAAGAATCCTTTGAACATGTTAATAATAACTTCTGTGCCATCAGTGGAATGCGTAAAACAATAAAGGAACTGCCCTTTTGTCATTTTAAGCCATAGATAATGTGAACGTCTTTATTGTGAAGCTACTAGACCGGTGAGATGGGAGGTATAAGCGAAATTCAACTTTAAACCAGGCACGTACGTGATAATTTTCTTTGCAGTGTAGTGTTTGGTCCAAGTTAGAAGCTACCCGCTATTGATTACAGTTGATGCTTTTTCTTGTTCAGTCGAAGACATCATTTTAATTGCAGTTTTGTATACTACTAATCAGTTTTTTAAGGTATTCTTTTTAATTTTAACTTTGATTTAATAATATATTTGAAGTTGTAAGTACCAAATACTTTTAGACCTCTATATACACTGAGTTGGCAATAAATATTAATTATAATAATAATAATAAATAACTTTATTTGCCTTTAACAAAAACCACAGTATACAGAAGAGGTAACATCCAAGCAGAGTACAGATTATAGTCAAAAGGGTTTGATGTTTTCATCGAAACCAAATTCGATTTTTTTTGTAAATTCAGTCAATCAATTATTGATTGACTGAAAACATCGAACGGAGACATCACTAGGTGGTAGGTCTGTACACTGAATATATATAACTATTATCAGTACTGACATATTGACAAACAAAGATGGCGAGTTTGGTGGTAAGAAAAATACTTTTAAAAGTCTTACTTATAATAAACAGTGTCCGCTTGAAATTCTTACTGTCAAAATTATTATTTAAATTAATTACAACATATCGTATTTTTGTTTGTAAATTTTAAGGCGATCCTTTGCGCACGCATCCATAAAAGTTTTTTTTTTAATTTTCATAAACTTTTTATATTCTGGAAAAAATACTCTCCAACATCTTAAAATCGCTGAAGCTCATGCTCTACACCAAACAACAAACTGTTCGGTAAAAATTAATAATTATCAGCCGGTAGGTAGGTATTTGCATAAGAAATGAATGACAATTGGTGTATGGAAGCGCCGGTGGGCGGGGGGCGGGGTACCCAACATGTTTGTATGGACTTCTGTAAAGGGGAAGAGCTTGTTACGAGTACAGATGCCTCGTACCAAACAGATTGCAACATCGAATTTCCTGTGAAAAATGAGATTCACCGAAAAGTGCCAATTCGACAATAAAGTGTCTCGTGTGACATTTTCGGGTGTAATCCGCGCCTTTTGATGCTCAATCGCTGTAGCACGAGGACGTTAGACATATAAGTTTTATTATAATCATATATTCAATTGTAACTTAATATCTAATTAAATATATTTTATTAGCACAACTGGTCTACAGTTTTTAAAAACCCTACCCGACGGCCAGATCTCGTAATTGGCGCAGTCGGTAGGATAGTCGGTTCAGGTCGCGATATCCAACTTCGAGTCCGCCTGATAGTCGTTTCGTCGGCGTGTCGACTATCCCTACGAATCTACGGTTGTAAGCTGTCGGTTGGACCATACACTATAGACCGTGCTATTCTTGGGAGGAAGAATCGTCTTCAAGGAGGGCTGCATCAAGAAATCGATGGGTCACGTTCTACGCACTATGCAGATTACCTTGCTAATGTGAGTAATATTATATAGTTACATAATACTCCTATTGGCTGCTATTCCTCAATCCCGTAGGTATAGTAGTACAATCCTGTAGGAATAAAAGTAGGTTCCTCATTCTGGTAGGAAATTTAGTACTATTATCTGATATTTTTTTTTAATTTTAATTTAATAGGTTTTAAATAACTATCACCATTTTTTATCCACGTAGAGATAGGGATATTAAGCCTAACACAAGGCGAAATATCCTAGAGAGTTACAAAAAGTCGCGATTTCACCGCGATCTATTAGTAGCGCTAGAAGAAATAGAATCTGAAGACATGGAAGGCAGTAGTAATTCAGCTACTTTAGCCTCAGGAGCTGTAGATTTAACTGATCAAATTTGGAAAGCATTGAGGTTGGCCCCTGAGTTTGATGGAAACCCAAATGTGCTCATTCGATTCCTAGGTATATGTGATCAACTAATATTAAAGTTTGTCAGTCCAGCCCCTGGAAATGAACTCAATAATTCGGCACTCATTAATGGGATATTAAATAAAATAACTGGCCCTGCCGCCAGAACTCTGATGAACAATGGCATTCCCAGCGACTGGAATGGCATAAGAAATGCATTAATTAACAATTTCAGCGATCACCGTGATGAAACAGCGCTCTACACGGATTTATCCAATCTTACCCAGAGGTCAGATACACCAAGCGTTTTTTATGAGCGTATTCAAACCTTGTTATGCACCATCATGACTTATATAGAATTACATGAGTCTATTGAGACTACAGTCGCGGCTAAACGCAGCCTATATAAAAAATTGGCATTGCAAACCTTTACGCGTGGTCTCAATGAACCATTAGGGTCACGCATTAGGTGCATGCGTCCCGAAACGTTAGAAAAAGCCTTAGAATACGCACAAGACGAATTAAATGTTATGTATTTGCAAAATAAAAATGTTCAATCTAATACTTACAGAAAACAAGCTCAATTCCATATGCCATTAAATTTTACGCCATTTAATTCATCTTTGCACCAGTTCAATAATACACCGGGACATTCAAAGCAAATGCATTCATCTTCTAATTACGGTTATAATAGCGCATCCAATAATAATAATTTACCTACAACAGCTCAAACTTTAAAATATAATATGACCGGGCAAGGACCTTCCAGAACTCAACAAATAATGAGGGCCCTACCGCGATCTAATATGACAACGGGATTTAAAATTCCAACACGTCCATTCATGCCGGTTCAACATCAAACTTACCCTAGGCCTATGTCTGGTATTAGCCACCCTGTAGCACGTCCACTACCACCTATGCCACAAACTGGTCCCAGACAAATAAATGTAAATGAGACTTGTGAACCATACTACTATGACTACGACTATGATGACCGAAACTTAGACCAAGTTGACGTACTGACTGAAATTGAATCCAATCAGCTAATAGACGTTCAAAGTTCAGAACAAAATCAAGAGGGAAATTTTTGTTTGGAAGCCAATGTGGACCACCCAGAATAGAGTTAAATTTGCAAAATAAAAAACAGTTGCCGTATATTCAAATTTCTTACCCGCCTTTGAAGCTATTAATTGATACGGGCGCGAACCAATCGTTCATAAGTCCCGAGGCTGTTGATAATTTTTTTTCTAATTATCCTTTAAATTATGACCCTTTCATGGTAACAAATATTCATGCGACTACCAAAAATGACTTCTCTATAAATATACCTTGTTTTTCAGAGTTTAATGATAAAAGACCAATTAAATTATTTATTTACAGATTTCATGATTTTTTCGACGGATTAATTGGCTTAGACCTTTTAGAGTATTGGCAAACGAAAATCGATCTTCAGTCACGTACTTTAAAAACCCAATATGCAATCAACCCAATTCAAATGTATGAATCAAATAATATAAATCTATTTGAGACTAGTATTCCCGCGGAGTCGAGTCAACTATTAAGAGTGCCAGTTGATATTTCTACGGGCGAAATTTGCATAGATCAACAAACTATTTCTAAGTGTCACCTTGCAAACTGTTTTACTAACGCAAAGGATAACTATGCATTAGTAGAAATAAGTAATCCTACAAAGGAGAACATTACTTTTGCGTTAACGAAACCAATAAGCGCACACATTTTTAGCGAACGGACTGTACCTATGCGCGCGATGAACAATGCACTCAACAAGGACGGGCGGTTCCAAGAAATCTTATCGCGCTTGCGTACTGATCATTTGAATGTCGAAGAACGAACTAATTTAATGTTATTGTGTAAAGAATACTCAGATGTTTTTTATATTGAAAACGAGTCCCTGACATTCACTAATAAAATTAAACATAGAATTTTTACTACTGACGAAATTCCGGTTCATAGCAAAACTTATAGATACCCGTATATACATAGACAGGAAGTAGAATCGCAAATTAAAAAAATGTTGGATCAGGGCATAATTAGGCCTTCTTCTTCGGCATGGAATGCGCCTATATGGATAGTACCTAAAAAAGCGGATGCGTCGGGCAAAGCTAAATGGAGACTAGTCGTTGACTTCCGTAAACTCAATGAAAAGACCGTGGATGACAAATACCCCATCCCTAACATTACCGACATACTAGACAAGCTTGGCAAGTGCCAGTATTTTACAACGCTGGACCTTGCCAGTGGATTTTATCAAGTGGAGATGGATCCACGGGATATTCACAAAACGGGATTCAGTGTCGCCGACGGTAACGGTCATTTTGAGTTTCTGAGAATGCCAATGGGTCTTAAGAACAGTCCTTCAACCTTCCAAAGAGTGATGGACAATGTCTTAAGGGGTCTACAACACTCTATCTGTATTGTCTATCAAGATGATATTCTCTGTTTTTCTACCTCGTTACAAGAGCATATTGTAAATCTTAGAAGAATCTTTGATAGGCTCAGAAACTCAAACTTTAAAATACAAATGGACAAGTCGGAATTTTTAAGACATGAAACTCCGTACTTAGGCCATATTATAACAACAGAGGGAGTAAAACCTAACCCGGACAAAATTTCGGCTATCTTGAAATATCCCATACCAAAAACTACTAAACAGATAAAAGGATTTTTAGGACTATTGGGTTATTATCGACGTTTTATACCGGATTTCGCTCGAGTAACAAAACCCTTGACATTGTGTCTTAAAAAAGGAGCTAAAATTAACCTGACACCCGACTACATCAAATGTTTCGAACATTGTAAAACACTTCTAATAAATGACCCCATTTTACAGTACCCGGACCTTTCAAAAGAGTTTATTTTGACAACTGATGCATCCAACATAGCGCTGGGAGCAGTTCTGTCACAAGGACCAATAGGCTCAGACCGACCTATTGCATATGCATCCAGAACATTGAATGACAGCGAAATTAACTACTCTACCATTGAAAAAGAGCTTCTTGCTATAGTTTGGGCCGCAAAATATTTTAGGCCATATATCTTTGGTCGAAAATTCAAAATTATTACTGACCACAAACCCTTACAATGGTTAATGAACCTTAAAGAACCTAATTCTCGCCTCACGAGATGGAGATTAAAACTAGCAGAGTATGATTACACTATAATTTATAAAAAAGGTAAAAGCAATACCAACGTAGATGCTTTGTCTCGCGTTGAAATACATAACGAAGAGTTAGATTCAGTAATAGTTAACATCAGCTCAAGCTCTTCTTCTGGTAGATCTTCAGAATCCACTGTAACTGCACCGGATGATAGACCTTTAATAAGCGCTTCATCAACTGACACTGCACCCAGCCAGAGACCTTTATTTAGCCCACCACCTATCATAAATGAACATGACAATATACTTACACAAAATGACTTGCAACTTGATATAAGCACTGCCACAGTACATACTAGTGCAGAAAACCCTTCTCTAGAAATACCCATTTCAGAAGACCCCTTAAATAAATTTAAACGACAACTTATCATAAAAATAGTAACTAACACAATGAAAACTAAACCTAGAACTACAATACCCTTTGAAACATTCAGAAAAGCTATAGTTGAAGTTTCTGAGGATAATATAGAACAAGATATTATTAGTTTAGTAAAAACCCATATTGACCCTAAATTACGCACTGCTGTTCTTGTGCAACCTTTAGATAAAATGTACTCAATTGTTCCCATTCTTCAGAATACATTTAAAAACTCGGCATTAAATCTTATTTTAGTAAAGCGCGAATTGGAGAATGTTCGCGATTATCTAAATCAACAAGATATAATATCTAAATACCATATAGGAAAAACTAATCACAGAGGCATAAATGAAACATATACTTCGTTATCTCAAAGATACTTTTGGCCTAAATTAAAAGAAAGCATTACAAAATATATAAATGAGTGTGTAATATGTGGTCGTGCCAAATACGACCGTAACCCAGTGAGGCCTCAATTTAAAATTGTACCGCCGCCATCAAAACCATTTGAAATAATACATGTTGATGTTCTTAGTATAGAACAGCAGAAATATTTAACTATTATTGACTCGTTTTCTAAGTATGCGCAAGCATATCAAATTACAGACTGTACAGCCCCAAGGATCGTAAAAGCATTAATGACATTTAGTACTCATCACGGCCTTCCCTTAACATTAATAACAGATCAGGGAACCGAATTCACTAATCAAGTTTTATCAGAATTCCTTAGATTGCACAAAATTCAACACCACACTACAGCGGCTTATGCCCCAAATGAGAACGGCATGGTTGAGCGTTTCCACGGCACGCTTTTAGAACACTTACGGTTACTAAAACTACAGCAAAGAAACGAACCTACACAAAACTTGATACCTTACGCATTAGTTGCATATAATAGCTCAATTCATAGTCTGACTAAATGCCGACCTTTTGATCTTATATCTGGTCATTTCGATCCTAGAGATCCCACTGACTTAAATTTGACTGAAAGATTGCTTCAACAATACTTACTAGAACACCGTAACAAAATGGAAACAGTCTATAAAATAATTCACGACTCATCATACTCCCAACGGGCAACGATAATGACGCAACGTAATTCTAACCGGGAACCTGAAACAAATTACGAACAAAATCAAACAGTATTTGTAAAAAATCCAGCAGCTGGCAGGCAAAAACTAGTTCCACGATATACAGAGGATAAGGTTATGGCCAACCTACCTGTTCACATTTATACTTCTAAAAAACGCGGGCCCATTGCAAAAGCTAGACTAAAACGAAATAAAAAGACTGTCGATTTGTTACAGGACCCTCACAGTCGTGATAATCCCAGCACGAGCACTGGAAGACCATCTACCAGTAGGGAACATCCGACTTGACGACTTATCCGACGGACCTGGAATTCTACCTTATAAGCTTGGCAAGACCAAGGTCATATCCCATTACCACTCTTTCCTCCAGGACGTGAATGTTAATGACATACAGCGAAAGATTGATTTATTGAAAAACGAACTTAATGACGCTGTTAATAAGACACCAAATCGTAATTTCCCTTCCTTTAAATATCAAGCTTTACACTTATTTAATAAATTAGAAAAAATTACATCGCAATTACAAACATTTGAACCTAGGCGATTAAGGCGTGGTCTTATTGATCCTTTAGGTACTTTCATTAAAAGCATATCTGGCAATCTCGATAATGACGATGCCTTAAGGTTTGAAAACGCTATAAAAATTTTACAGCAAAATGACCAAGACTTATCGCTTAACTTGAATAAGCACATAAGTTTATATAAAGAAATGAGTCTCCAACAAACTCACGCCCTAGACAATATAACAAGTAATCAGCGTAAATTAGAAAAACTGGTACTTTTTCTTTCCAACACTGCTAGTTCTGACAGAGAGTTTTTGTCTATGTATACACAGCTATCTCAGTTGTTCATTATGCTTAATGAAAATGTGCAAGATTTGTCTTACGAAATAGCTAGGCTAGAAAACATATTAGCTTTTAGTCGCACTAAATCGATGCACCATTCTATTTTATCAGTTAGTGACTTACTTAAAATGATAAGCAAATTGAAATCCTTATATAAACCCGATCAGGTATTAGACGTAGATGTTAGGTATTACTATGATTTAATTAATTTAGGGGCATACTATGTTGAAGATAGAATAGTAATAGTTCTTAGATTCCCTATTTTGTCCTCGCCAGTATATGACCTTTTCAGACTCTGTCCCATTCCCAACAAAGAACACCAAATTATAATTCCTTCTTTCCCATACATAGCAGCCAACTCCCAGGAGTTTGTGTACATGGAGGCTGAATGCCCGAAGATTAATACTTGGTATATCTGCGAAGAAAAGATTGGTCATCAAACACGCACTCAACGTGACTGCATCCATCATCTTATATTCAAGCAAGAAATAAGCGACACATGTCATACCTCTTCTGTCTTACTATTCAAGGAAGCATTATTAGAACTAGATAATCAACACTATTTAATTTCATTCCCAAAAAGAACTAGCGTCCAGTTATCTTGCGAGCAAGAAAATCATCGAATCCTGGAAGGAAGCTACCTGGCAACAATTCCTCGAAATTGCAACATTAAAACACCTGCATTTACCATCATCAATATTGATGACAAAGTACGCGGGCATGCTGTTGAGATAATGACAATTCCAAATGCATTGTTCTTCAATTCAATGAATCACTCATCAATGTCTCATCATTATAATCTTACAACAATTGATTTGGATAAGTTGCACAATATTCAAAAGCAAATTATGTTGCAAGTACCTACAAGACCCCACACAGAGGTTCTCACGAGTGTGTTTCATACGACGATACCTACCTACGGTATCATATTGTTAAGTGCAGCTGCACTTTTTATCATATACTGCATCCGTCGTCGTCGAGGCTGGAATATAAAACCTGAACCATCACATGCTAATATTGAAATGGTTGGAGTAAATGCACCATCACCAACTTCTCCGGGATCGGCCTCTGAAGATAGAAGAGCCGCAACATTTGCATTAAACATTGGCAAATAGTTGCTCGTCTAGGAGGGGAGGTGTTACGAGTACAGATGCCTCGTACCAAACAGATTGCAACATCGAATTTCCTGTGAAAAATGAGATTCACCGAAAAGTGCCAATTCGACAATAAAGTGTCTCGTGTGACATTTTCGGGTGTAATCCGCGCCTTTTGATGCTCAATCGCTGTAGCACGAGGACGTTAGACATATAAGTTTTATTATAATCATATATTCAATTGTAACTTAATATCTAATTAAATATATTTTATTAGCACAACTGGTCTACAGTTTTTAAAAACCCTACCCGACGGCCAGATCTCGTAATTAGCTTCTAAATATTTAAGGATTTTTTCATTTTTTTTAAATAAAACAACTTTTTCGTATCTACTTGCGTTTATTTCATACATTAGTTTTAATTATGTCTATCCTGTCGTTTTGAACCCTTTACGGGGTCCGTGGTCACAGGTAGACTGAGGTGTTAGTTGTCTCATAATTAGTTGGTAGCTTGTATACCCTCATGTTAATTTAATCACATGCAAAATATTTTTGTTTTGTTTATATAATTTTTAACGCAAATTTTGTGGCGAACAAATCACAAAAACACAAATGTTGAAAAAATTTCCACGAGCAGGAGTTGAACCTGCCCCCTTCTGACATACAAATCCAGCAGGTTCAAATCCTGCTCGTGGAAATTTCTTCAACATTTGTGTATTTTTTTTTGATCACGTGCGTTCCTTTTTACGCAGAAAAAGCTTACAGTAATTAAAAGCTTATTGTAATTTGTTCGCAACAAAATTTGCGTTAAAAATTACATACTTAAGCAAAACAAAAACATTATAGCTTATTAACTTTTGGTTATTATTTTTTTAGCTATAAATTAAATAATAAATTTTCCTACACTCACACCAATTATCTAGCCCAAGAGAAGCTTCGTTATGAAACTCGTTATATGGTTACTAGACAACGGATAAACATACTTAAAATACTTAAATAAATACTTATTATACATAGAAAACTCCCAGACCCGAGACAATTCAGAAAAACAATTATTTCTAAATTGACCTGACCGGGGTTCGAACCCGGGACCTCAGAGATGGCGACACCATGAAAACCGGTGTACAAACCACTCGACCAAGGAGGACGTCTAAAAGCTATGTGAAGCCTTAGTGGTGTAGTAACGCGCCCGACCTAAAATCCGGAATTCCTGGCTATAATTTTCTTCCGATCCGAACACCTCGGAGAATCTAGTAGGGACCGGGATACGTTTTTGTGATGTCATCCTCTCTATCTCATCCTCCCCAAGCGTGAACGTCAGCGTCAACTTTTTAGCTACCACTATCTTATCTAACTTGTTACTTAACAACGAAGTTTGGTGTTTGTATATTGAAATATCGAGATTTCTTGAATGCTTTAATGTTCACACAGATTTAGTACATCGGAGAGGAGCGAAAGCCCAAAGAAAGTCATAGACAAAATAATTGTACCAAAGAGAAACATATTATGACAACGAGAACAGGGGGGTAACCACGAGCTCTTATAGCAGTATTATTGCAGTTGTGAAAACGAGACGCATGTAGCGGCGAATATATTCGCGTCTCTTTTCCACAACTACAATAATAATGCTATAAGAGCTCATAGTCAGGGGGCAGATCGTTCAGCCTTATTAAAATTTAATTCTCAATAGTTAGTAGCAATGTTGTGTTCCGACAGTTAGAGATAAGATAGCCAGTGCCTCAGTAGTTGAGGATCCCGGGTGAAGTGCGCTTCCACCTTCGGTCTTATCATCACAACATCAGGTGAGGTAAGGCAAAGTGTTTACCCGTAACGAATAAAAAAAATAAGAAAAAAGAATTTACAGATAGCCTTAAGTATTAATTATGCATGAGACATGAGCTTCCTTAACTTAGAATGATAAAGCTTTTGAGTAGTGGACATTCATTTAGTTATTCTAATTACATGTTAATTTTTTTTACAATTATTTACATATTGTTTTTTTAGTTTATTTATTTTATTTATTAATTTAATTTAGGGATTACAAACAAATGTGTTACATAAATTGGCTTATCAATTATAGACTTACGTTATATAAATGGTAACACATCCCACCACGTAATCCACGTGTAGGTAGTTTTACAACTGAAGCAAGATATATGCAACCGTCTCGTTTTTTCGCACCTCCAAAAGATGGAATAGTCAACCAGCACACGTTTTCCCTCCTTCCTTATACATAGGGTTCTTAAAAAGGGGTATAAAGGTAAATCGCCAACGTAGATTTGATTTTAACACTAGAAAATAAAACACGATTTACCGGAAAAAAATATCATAGATACTACAGCGTACTTGAAAGGGACTGGTCTAAGTGAAAGTATAATTATAATTAAATTTTACCGATTAAAAAAAACACGAACTTACGTCTACTTTTCAACTATTGTCAATTTATTTTCAATTTGATGCATATTACTGAGCCAATATTTTAACACGTAATGTCAAATTATATTACCAAGCGACCCTATTAGCGAAATGAAAATATTATGTATATTTTACGAGTAATTAAACTAATACTTATTCGGCGCTTACGACATTCTTATTCCGCAGAACGCTCCAGTCTGTCGCACTCGCACCTGACTGACCCGAGGTAACGGCATATTTTGTTTCATCGAACGTCGTGGTATATCTTCTAGTGTTAAAATCAAATCTACGATTGGATCATCTCATCATCTCAGCCAAAAAGAGGTCCACTGCTGGACAAAGGCTTCCCTCAAGGATAAATTATTTTGAGGGGAATTTGCCATAATCGCCACGCTTGGCAGGCGGGTTTGCGATCGCAGTACGGTGAGAATAATCACAGAGAGACGCTGCTGCCCATCCTCTGGATTGGTCCCATAGTCGCCTTCTACGACACCCACGGGAAGAGATGGGGTGGTGCAATTCTTTATCCACGGCACCACACGAGGAATTGGATACCCCCTCATAAAACGAGGCGTGAAGGCACCTTGTGGGCCGGCAGGGTGAAGATGACTGATGCTGCGTTGTTTTCACGCTGCACCAGTTGTTTTCGCGTCTGGACTCCATTTCCACTTAACATCAGGTGGAGTGGAGTCATTTGCCGTGTCAGGTATATATTTAAGAAAAAACTGCACACATTTTTCTTGATGGTGAGCGGTTACCGACTACGAAACACTTGTCATAATCATTATCAGCTCATATTATGTCCCCACTGCTGGGGCACGAGCCGTCCCTATGGATGGATAGGGAGAACAGGCCATAAACCACCACGCGGGCCCAGTGCGGATTGGTGGTTGTTAACGACTGCTAATGCAGCCAGGACCAACGGCTTTACGTGCCTTCCGAAGCACGGAGGAGCTCGAGATGATAAATGTTTGGTCACCCATCCGATGACCGACCTTTTCGAAAGTTGCTTAACCTCAGCAATCGCAAGCCTGGCGCGTTAACCACTGCGCCATCGAGCTCCTTTACTCCTCTAAACACTTGTAACGAGTATGTAAAAATTGCGAATTACCGACCCCCAGGCCTCAGTTTAGTGACTTGTTGAGGGAGTTGCTTTTTTCTTCACCTCTGCTTAAAAAAATATTTTAAAAAATATTATAATATAAAAAAACACAAATGTTGAAAAAATTTCCACGAGCAGGATTTGATCCTGCACCCTTCTGACATACCGGGTCAGGTGCTCTCCCAATTCAGCTATCGTGGTTCTTACCTGCCCGCTTAAATTATTTAACACGATTTACTTTTTTACTTTGAAAGCCAAAGGCACCCATTCAATGTCAACAATTACCGTCATTAACATCCGATCTTAATATTTTTACAAATACTAAAGATCAGATAAGAAGTAGGCAAGCAAAAATTGCGTTAAAAATTATATAAACAAAACAAAAACATTTTATATTACAATATTTCAAAATATGTAATTATTGTTCTATTTAAATAATTTGTTTTAACAATTTCATCCTCCTGCTGGACAACGGTGTATTCTTTAAAGCTTACCGTACGTCTCGATCTTTGACATTGAGACATCGAGATTAATCAATGTCTCAATGTCAAAGATTTACTTTAATAATTACGGTTTTGAAATCCCGCTCCGATCCGAACGCCTCGGAGAATCTAGAAGGGAACGTGGACATGCTCGCGTGATGACATTCCCTCTAAAAATCCTACGAACGGTGTTTCGATCACACGGCTTAAGGAACTTAAGTTACTCGCCGCCCACAAAAAGTGCGGTCGCACTGAAAAGACCGTAAAACTGCATGTACCCTTAATGTTGTCATAAAACTTGTGTTGAATGTCTTGTGGTCACATTTTATTTTATTAGTTGTAAGAGTTAAAACAATTAAAAATTATATACTAACTCTTTGTTTCAGTAACCGTTTTCCATCCGCTAGTACAAAAATCACATTTATTTCGGTAGTGGTCCGAATCAACGAAGCTAAGGTGCGAATCACAGAAGTCCAATAAAGACATTCACGGATTCATACCATGGTATGAGCCGTGGTTCGAAACACCCAATTCAAACAGCGTCCTTCTGCGATTCACACCGTGGTGCGAACCAGTCGTGGTGTGAATCGATGAAGTACCCGTCAGAGACCAAACAGCAAAACGAAAATCATTTTTTCAACAGTGTTCCAAAAAAATTTTATTGAGTTACTTTATTTATTACACTAATATTATAAATGCGAAAGTTTGTGTGTATGTATTTGTGTATATTTGTTGCTTCTTCACGTTGCAACGGATGGATGGATTTGGATGAAATTCGGCATACAGATAGTTTATAACCTGGATTAAAACATAGAATACTTTTTATCCCGATATTCCCACGGGAACCGCAAGCGGCCGCTAGTTTATAAATAATTAAATTTATTTTAGCAGCTCACTATCAATTCTCTTAACATAAAATTAAAAGTTTTTATAACTTACTAGATGACCCGGTGAACTTCGTATCACCTACATGTATTGGTGAAAAATATGGTCAAAACTTAAACATTATCGGCTGGGGTGGGTAAGTACTCTAAACATTTCTTGACCAACATCCAAAAATATAACAAATGCTTTCAAATGACGTCGTTTGGCGCAACGCATATTGGGCAGGAAAACTTCATGGTAGTATACCATGATTATTGTTTTTGATAAATTATTAATTGTGGCAATTTTACTTTACCACCAACACAACATAAAATATTGACAAATGGTTGTTATTTCCCCAATTGTTACGGCACAATAATCTATTTCCGAGTCGTAGTGGAATGCTATTCGTTCCAGGTTTACAGGAACACTGTGTCTGCGGAATCGCTCTATTTCATTGTGTCATGCACTCGTGCTCGCTGTTGTTTGTTTGGTGTGCCCGAACTCGTTCCATTCTAAGCCTACCTACTTCATTATTATTCACTTTGGGACGCAATTCTGCCATACAAACGAATGTTATCATTATCTGTCTCTCGCTGGTCGTTAGTGCGTTTTGCACGTGAATTAGCTCGTCACACATTTGATTGACATTGCGACCTAAGTCAAGTCCTCTTCTCCTTGGCATTTTAAAAGAATAACAGTAATAAAGTAAATAAAGTTTGCGCGCACTGACAAACTGGCTTCACTGGCTGCTTTTCATCAGGCAGGGTGAGGCCATTTTGGCGTTCCACAATAAAAAAAAACTGATGATAGATTTTAATAATCGTCTTCAAATTTATTTATTTTTTTTTTTTTTTTTACGACTGCATTAGTAGTTGTTAACAACCACTAATCCGCACTGGGTCCGCGTGGTGACATTTTTATTTTTGAAACAGAGATATTTGTATTCCAACAAAACAGACCAAAGAGATCGGTATCATACTACAGCTATGAAACATACACAATACACACCTATAAATATTTGACAACCAACCAAGTGACAAAAGACATCAAATGTTTCACAGCTAGGAAAATTTTGTTGTACGTACCGCTTTGACAGTTTCCATGACAACGAAATAAACAAATAATTTTGTATTGGAAAATTAAATTGTCGTTTTAGTATATTCCGTTACTTATTATTTATGTTTCTCACCGCTATAACCTTTCCTGAACCTCCACAAATATTTCAAAATCAAAATTTGCTAAATCGGTCCAGCCATTCCCGAGTTTTAGCCCGACTAACGGACAGCAATTGATTTTTATATATAAGAAGACTAGCAGCCCACCCCGGCTTCGCAAGGGTGTACTTTTTTTTTACTCAGCCTATGTTACTCAACGCTAATGTAGCATTCTAATGGTGATTTTTTTTTTTAAATCGGTCCAGTATTTTTTGAGTTTATTCGTTGCAAACATACATACATACATACATACATACATACATACATATATACATACATACATACATACATACATACATACATACATACATACATACATACATACATACATACATACATACATACAAAGCTTATAAGCGGTATTTTTTTGGTAATACACTAGCGGCCGCTCGCGGTTTCACCCGCGTGGTTCCCGTTCCCGTGGGAATATCGGGATAAAAAGTATCCTTTGATTTAATCCAGGTTATAAACTATCTGTATGCCGAATTTCATCCAAATCCATCCATCCGTTGCAGCTTAAAGAAGCAACAAATCACACATACATGCACACAAACTTTCGCATTTATAATATTAGTGTGATATAAAAGAATTGCTCGTCTAAAGGTATTAGATATTTTTAATTATTATGGTATATTTACCATTATTATTATTTTTGCTTCTTTTATAAAATACACACTAATCTAGTATGTTTTAATAGTTTGACCTCTGATCTTACAGTTTATTAGCACTCTCCATCCGACTGGTTGTCTGGAAGAAATCGCTTTAGAGCGATAAGACTGACAAATTGTAACTTTGTAAGTTATTATAATTTATATTTTTTGTTCATGTTTATGTTTCATAGTATTGCAATAAAAGTATTATCTATCTGTCTATCTGTTTACCTCATTTATATATCAGTAGATGTATATAACACAGCACAAACATAACTTCTCAGAGTCTCATGCTGTAACAAAACTAAAATGGAATGGTATTTCCGAGGCATCTCCTGTTTTGGTGGTTAAGTGTTCGTTTTACAACTTGAAAGGTCTCAGGTTCGATCCACGAGTCGTAAGCGTAAACACTGCGCTATTGTGTTTCCTAGTAAGCCATTGATTGTTTCCTAGAAACTAGTTATATCGAAATAGGGTTTGCTAACGCATCACCAAATATATTTCGTCGTTAATGTACAGACGCCCGCCTGCACATCAACCTATTTAAACTTTAAACTTGACAAATTTCTTCAATTAATGATGTTCAACCTTAAATAATTTACAATAGGGTTTGCTAACGCATCACCAAATACATTTCGTCGTTAATGTACAGACGCCCGCCTGCACATCAACCTATTCAAACTTTAAACTTGACAAATTTCTTCAATTAATGATGTTCAACCTTAAATAATTTACAATAGGGTTTATTAACGCATCACCAAATACATTTCGTCGTTAATGTAACAACAATGTAGGTATGGATCGTGGAAATTATTCAGGGTTTATCAAAGGTTTTTATTAGTTATTATTCACGTTTGAAATATTTTACTTTGGTAACACTGACACTAGTACAGCAACACTAGTAATTTTATTCAAACCAAACGTTTCGTTAAGTGCTGAATGAACACCAATGTTCTCGAAAAAGTGGACTAAAAGTGGGCGTACCGATTCAAATTCAAATTATTTAGTATGCTTTCTTGTTGATCACAAAGATCTAAAATAAATAAAAAATGATACTGATGGAGAGTGCGGAATTCTGTTCCGTACATTTAATCATTTGGTTGTAACCAAACGCTTCAGTTGACAGTGATTGACATTGTCAGTGACAGGCTGGCTGACAGATCCTCAGAACTATTAAATAAAAAAAAATTAATTAATAAATTATCCTACAAAAACAACTTTAATTTAATTTAGTGTTAATTTTGTTGGTTGTCCTATTAAATAAAATAAATAAATAAATAAACTATAGAAATCCAGCCAACTTCTGTCTATGTCATTGTCAGCTGATGTAATGCGCCTTGTTCTTACTCTGAAGTTACCATATTTCAGAGTGTTCTTACGCAAAAAAAATAGTGATGGCGGCCACAAAAGTGTCAGTTTCATAGTCGTAGTTTGGTTTTCTAATTAATTTCAGCCAATTAAAGGAGATTCAAAATAAAGGTGATACTGATTTAGATATACAATGACACATAGATAATAGAAATAAGTTTATACATTTTTGGGTCAAATGTGTCTGATGTCCTTTATCCCTTCAAAATGGCCGCTTAATTTGGACAAAACGTTGTTAGTTTCTACGGTAAGATTTTGAGCAGGTAAACTTATGGGATAAAATACAGTTTGATTGAAAGTGAATATATGAAACGATGTGATTTTAAAAAATGCTGGAAATGGCTATTATAGATATTTTTTTATTTTTTTGTGACAAAACATGGTATATATTTCTAGTGTTGCAGTCTATAGACTGTGGTGCACGCTTTATTATGGTTCTTTTTTATGCCTTAGGGGTAAGAACTTGGATTTCATCTCACCTGATGTTAAGTGATAAGGCCGAAGGTGGAAGCGCACTTCACCCAGAATCCCCAACTAGTGAGGCACTGGCTATCTTATCTCTGGCTGCCGGAACACAACAATGCTACTAACATTGATGTTATGGCGACATATTGGAAAAGGTGGTGGCAGCTAGCCAGGAAGACTTAAAACATGCCCTACTACCAATCAAACCGAGTACAAATATACTGCTGGGAACCGAACCCGGGACTTCCGGCACTGAGACCAGTAGTCTTAACCACAGAGGCAGTTAAATAAAAATTAATAAAGTTTTACTATTTTCAAGATTATTAGTCTGACGTGCCTTTTTTGTGACACCCTTATTTATATATTTACCGTTAAAATATTTCTACTGGTTTCAAATATTTAATGACTTCTGTATTTAAGAAGCTACTTCAACTAAAATAAAGTTTATAGAAAATGTATTGTCTTTGTTCAATACTCAATATTTTATTGCATTCCATAATAGTTGAGAGGCTTGAGACTATGGGATCGGTTATGGACTTGCGCGGACGCACGACATCGTTTCGTTTTTATCATAATGTTTGTTAGAATGTATAGTTTATTTCGAAATTATAATGAGTATTGATTCGAGTCAGGCTGTGGACATGACATTCACATTGAAAAAACGATTTAAAACGAAAAAGGCCATCTATTTTACTATTGGACTTATTGCCAATCATCATCATCGTCATCTGCTTAATTATGTCCCCACTGCTGGGACACGAGCCTTCCCTACGGATGGATAGGGGAAACGGGCCATAAACCACCACGTTTTTAGTTCATTCAAATTGAATTCGAGCTATGGCTCAATTATATCTTTACGCCATCGGCTCGTAAGTCAACATACCTAGAGTGAGTTTAATTTGACATTCGATCACGTTAACGAATACGGAAACAGACATGGCATTAAATAGCGCCTCTTGGCGACATATAAGAAGAGTTAAAATTTTGCCATACATATTTACGTTTTCGTAAACGTAATCGAATGAATACGGATAGTAAACAAAACTCACACTAGGTACCCAGGGCGGGAAACCTTTGACTTGTACTGAGAAGAACCGGCCGCAAGCTCCGCAAGGGCATTTCTTTTCTCCCATCTTTTAACAACGAGAATACAGAAGGTCAGTTTCTTTAATTATACTTGTACACACGCCAGCACATCAACCTATCCAAAACTGACAAATTTATTCAATACATTTTCAACCATATGCTTGAGACATAAAGTTCAAAATCTATAGAGGAAGTTTGACAGTTTGTGGTAGGTTGACGTGCAGGCGTGTGTACAGTCGCGCGCATTAAGCCGGCAGTCAGTCAGTTAAAATGAGCCTCGCATACTAACGGAATACCAAAATGATTTGCAATTGAAGCATTATTTGCTGTATTTGTGATGTTATTCGGATTGAGACAGTATTTATCTAGGTCACCATCAAAATGATTCAAAATACCTTCTCAATTTAAATTACAAATTAAATTAAAATTACGCCAATTACACTTTTCCATACAATACTGCAATTCGCATTTATTTTTAATTTGGTATTTTGGATAAAAAAAGTTAATGCCGACCTACATAAATGGTTACTGTCTTAATCTTAATAATATCACAAGTACAGCAAATAAAGCTCTAATTGCAAATCATTTTGGTATTCCGTTAGTATGAATGAGGCTCATTTTAGCTGACCGACCGCCGCACCGGCCTCTTAACATGTATACACTTTTGACTAGTTATAACGCTTTTTGCATTGCATTAAGAGTTACACTGTTTACATGTCAATGCTCGTGACTGTACCTATCGTGAAAAAATTAAATGCCTACCCGACCCAGCCAGGAATCGAACCTGGATCTTCCGCAATCCGGGCGGCTGCACTGACCATTATGCTACCAGGAAGACTGGCGTAAGCACTGAATTTTTCCACTGCTTTTTAATTTTTGTGTGCTTTTTAGTGCATTAATTTTTTTCATTGTATTTTATAAATATTTAATTCAGCTTCAGTGCAGCAATTAGCACTTAAAAAATAAGAAGTAAAATGTACCTATCGTGTTTAAAAATATAAAAATATGTTGTTTTTTATGTGTAAGCACTATGCCTTGATCTCACCTGATGTTAAGTGATGACAAGGCCAATGATGGAAGCGCTGATGTACATAATCTCGTTGTAAGTAAAAGTATAGTGTTGTCTTTTGTCTGCGTGTGGCAGTCCAGCGTTATATTCACTAATACTGCCTTCGAGTGTTGTATCACCTGACGCTTAAATATATAAAAAAGAAAAAGAAATGTTCTTACTTACGCTCGGCCCAATACCCGCAGGTCCCAGGTTCAATTCCCAGGTCGGGCAATGTGTGTTTCGGATTTTTTCGATACATAGCCCAGGTTTGTGATCACCAACCCGCATTTGGCAAGCGTGGTGATGAAGCTAATACCCATCAATTGTAGCGATGACTTGATTTTAATGATGGAGGCCTTTGTCCAGCAGTGGGACAGTTATAGGCTAATTACTTACTTACTGGGAAAGTAAAGAAAAGAATAATGTTTTCAGCTTTGTTTTCCAACACAAAAGTGTTTCGCCGTTGCGAAGCGTTCGTGAACGCGCATTAGCATTTCGGCAATTGAAAGGATATCGAGCTGCGTCACTTTTCAAAGTCTCCCGAGAATTCCGCGCTAGGTCTCAATAAACTGCCGGCAACTTCACTGAAACTGGGTGCCTAGTGTGAGTTTCACTCGCCATTCGATTACCTACGTTAACGAAAACGAGAATATGTATGGTAAAATTTTAACTCTTCTCGTATGTCGCCAGGTGGCACTGCTTCGATGCCATACAAAATATTCGTTTTCGTAAACGTAATCGAATGAATATGGATAGTAAACTATCACGCTAGGCACCCTGGAGGGATTCTCAGAGGTCTTAGAATTGATTCCCACACGAGGTAGGTACTTTCATTGAAGCCATTTTGATTTTTTTTTTTTTTTTTTTTTTATGTTAAAAAGAGGCAAACGAGCAGGCGGGTCACCTGATGGAAAGTAATCACCGCCGCCCATGGACACCCGCAAAACCAAAGTTATCGCAGATGCGTTGCCAACCTTGGAAAGGAGTTGGATCTGGAGGAGGGAGTAGGAATTAGGAGGGGGGAGGGGTGAAAGATGGGCCTCCGGTACTTTCACTCACCGGACGAAACACAACAGCAACGAGTGCCGTTGTTTCACGCCAATATTCTGTGAGAGGGTGGTGTTACGCCGGGCGAGCCGGCCCATTTCGTGCTGCAACGCAGCGTGACTCTACCACTCTTGATTGATGGCAAGGCTTGTTATAAACAACAATCGCCTTTGTATAAAATGAATTCTTCAATACTTGGACGCCCAAGGTACCTAACCACAATGCCATAAAACAATTGAATTTCTATTGTGTGTCTGGTTTAAGAACAACTAAGTGATTAAAACAAAATTTATAATATATTAGATATTTTCAACACAACATCAGCTACTATCAAAAAACATTTGTAATTTACGTTATTAGTATTAGGTAAGTAGTATTATGTATTTGGATATTTTATATTATTTAATTGCATGCATTTTCATTTTTTGGCCACATTGCTCGTCGGGGACCTAGTAATTTGGAGAAGCTTATACTGGTGGGTCACGTTGAGGGAAGTTACCTACTCTAAATAAATTATATAAACAAAACAAAAACATTTATAAATAGCTTATCTACTTCTTAACTGATCTTTAGTATTTGTAAAAATATTATGATCGGATGTTAATGACGGTAGTTGTTGACATTGAATGGGCGCCTTTGGCTTTCAAAGTAAACAGTAAATAGTGTTGAATAATTTCGTCGGGCTGGTTAGAACCACGATAGCTCAATTGTGAGAGCACCTGACCCGGTATGTCAGAAGGCTGCAGGTTCAAATCCTGCTCGTGGAAATTTTTTCAACATTTGTGTTTCAGTAATTTTATTTTTAAAACTACATCTTGGTGAAATGTTAAAAATTGTATGTTGATGACGCACAGTCAACAGCAAAAGTGCATGATGTTGACTAGATTTCAAAATTAATAGTGTAAGTCGGTATTTTCTATATAACTACAGTCAAAGTCTGCAGGTACTAGTAGACACTCGAAGGTTTTTCGATGTGCGTTTAAAAAGTGTTGATTTTCATACTGATTTCATATTTAGAAACTTGACCAATCATCAGTTAGTTACCTTTGCTGTTGACTGTACTTAGTTGTTAATTGAATTTGGCTTACTTTGGCTTAAAAAGTAAATGAATTAATAGTTTTGATAAAATTTGCACAAATACTTATGATACAACTACGACATGCACAAGTTCGGATTGCCAGTAGGTGCGGGTTCGATACATCGGCAGCTCATTTTATGTCCACTGCTGGGGCACGAGCCTTCCCTATGGATGGATTGGGAGAAGGGGATATAAACCACCACGCGGGTCCAGTGCGGTGCGGTGGTTAACGACTGCTAATGCAGCCGGGACCGACGGCTTTAAGTGCCTTCCGAAGCACGGAGGTGCTCGAAATGATATTTTTTGGTCACCCATCCGATGACCGGCCTTCGCGAATGTTGCTTAACCTCAGCAATCGCAATCCGCACGCGTTATCACTGCGCCATCGAGTTCCTAATGGTAAGGGTTTGAATCCGCTCGTGGCAATTTTTTTAATACTTTTATTTTATTCGAAATTTATTACAAGAATTTTCCTTATTGAATTGAATGAAAGGTCATAAAGCGAGGGAGAAAACCACACGATTTTATATTTATAAATTATTTATTTTTATACACATAAATTTATCATGTATTTACATTGACTAAGTGCTACGTCGAAATAGAAATACTTAAGCATTTATTTACAGAAATAATCACATTAATTATTATTTATAAACAAATTAAATATCACTTCAATTTTACACTGGCACATTAATATACTTAATAGTTACTAAATATCTTTATACAATATAAATAATTATGTAGTTTATCATTTGGTATCGACTATGCTTACAAATTAATAAATGATGGTTTTAGACGGATCATATTTTATTATTACATAGGTGATATAATAAATACGATGGACTGAAAATATGGAGACCAGAAAATAAGCTTAAATACAAATATTTATGAAATTAATAAAATACAGTGAAAAATAAGACCCAGCCAGGAATCGAACCTGGGTCTTCTGCAATCCGGGCGGCTGCACTGACCGCTATGCTAGCGGGAAGGCTAACGTAAGCGCTGAATTTTGTCACTGCTTTTGTAATTTTTTTTTTTAGAGTGCTAATAGCGGCATAGCGCGCCATCTATCCAACTGTCATTGCAACCGTTGGCTATGCTCTAAAAAAAAAATTACAAAAGCAGTGACAAAATTCAGCGTCTACGTCAGCCTTCCCGGTAGCATAGCGGTCAGTGCAGCCACCCGGATTGCGGAAGACCCAGGTTCGATTCCTGACTGGTTCGAGTAGGCTTTTAATTTTTTAACTGTATTCTATAAATTTTATAAATATTTAATTTAGCTTCAGTGCAGCAATTAGCACTTGAAACTAAAAATAAAAAGCTTAATACATACCGAGCTCGAACAACGCACACATATGGACGAAAATCTCAGAACAGCTCGCAACAGCAGCGCTCGAACTCAGACTGAAATTCCGTGTCCGATAAAGGGCCTATGTGTGTGTTACTTGAGCGCGTTGTAAAAGTTATTCAAAGCTGCCCTTTCAAAAGGCAATAACAAACTGCAATTTTCCAAAGTCACATTAAAAAAGCATATTACTATAATGTGACAGACTACTCCTTTAAAGCGACATTTCATTATAAAATATTGCCCATCTAAAACCACCATTAGGTCTTGCAAGCTACAAAACTCCGACGCGACGCTTCGCACTCGAAAAGTGTTCCTTTAACTTTTGACCGACACACACAGTATAGATGGGTTGACGTATCCTGTACGCCAAGCATTCAATTCAGAGTAAAAACTGGCAACAGTAATAGCAATTACAAAATTTCCAAATATTAGGTCCTCACCTATGAAATTGACGTTTTGTATGAAGATTTTTTATAAAATTATATTTTTCATACTATTTTTTCAATTTTCTTAGCATCTATTTATGTTAACACTATTAAAATTGTAGAGTAGTGTGTTTGTTTCACTAGCTAAATATAGCAGACCTTAAAAAGAAAAAAATCAAGACCCTTCAAAGCTACAATGAAACAAAAGGTCAATTCCGCAAACAAAAAAAAAGTCAATTTAAAAAAAAAATAGGCGATTAGGTCACAAAATTAATAATCATTGTTACTGAAGCCTAAGTAACATAGTCCTAATTAAAAGTGTATAATAATATTAATCACTGGTATTGACTTTTAGAAGTAATACACCTATTAATAAGTGATAAAAAAACGTCAATTTCATGGGTAAGAACCCAATATATTTATTTGTATTTTTGTAAACTATAGGTAGATATTGTAAGGTCACACTATCGCTTGTCGATTATAGCTGACCGTGGCGGTCAAGAGGTAAAAAAAATCTTAAAAAACATCGTTTAGAACACTCATCTAAAAGTTTGTTCACACTTTTCAACTTGATTTAGCACTTTGCCTATCCTCTCCTGTAAAATTTTTGTGTTCTTTTCGGGTAGAGGAGGTAATATGTCCCTAATTACAGCACTGTTTTTCATATGAAACATGTCGCTCAATTTAACACCGACAGAGTTCTCATATAAACTCCTCAAAGAGTCCACTGTCCTTCTTCGAAAAACACACAAATTGTCTAACATTAAGCTATGGTACACATTATACTTCTTTAACAGTCTATACCCATGGAGCAGACCTGACTCATTATCCAAAAACAAAAGAAGTCCACTATCCATTTTCTTTGCTAAATTGTGAGCAGGCCCGTCCATTATATTAATGTTCCATTGGTAATTAAATAAATTATTAACTATCCTATCTAAATTAGCTGTTAGATAGTCGAATATAATGAGATCAGACCACTGTGCTAACTCCACGAACGAGTTTATTGTTTTCCTATTCAAACTCATGTCAATGTGATCGAAATTTTTAGGTTCAATCTTCGTTGTTTTCGAAGATTTAGCTTTGATTTTGTCTAAAAGTATTTGCTTTGATGCTTCTGTTGTATGGTTTTCTCTTAATGTCATTGTCAAAACGTCATTCTTATTCAAATGTCTGGTGGATGGTTTGAAAACTTCTGGTATGGTAGCTGATTCTAAGCTCGGAATATACTGTGTGAGAACTACAGCTCGATTCGTGTTCCATTGCGCAGTTGTTATATCAGAGGCCACGTTTCTCCACAGATTGTCCTTCAAATCGACAACCTTAACAACGGATGGTGCCAAATTGGTCAAATTTAACAGTTTTCCTACATAAAAGCTGAAAATTTCTCCCTGAATTTGATCTGTGTTCTGTCTATACCGAACGCACGCTTGGATGCCATCTTTGAATGTGACTAATCTGTTCTGCATTCTTCCACAACCAGCCTCCATTTTGATCACTTCACTTTGCTCGACATATCTTTCCCAAACTTCAGCTGAGTATTCTCCATAACCTTGGGGCATAAAGTCTTCTACTTCAGGACCCCAATACACATTATCGTAAAGCACAGTTTTCTCGTTAGGAACGTAATTGGTCTTATTAACAACATTAGTTATCGTATGTTTGTGATGTGTTACTTTGTTATCTTTAAGTATATCTTTCATGTCTTCCGTCAACCCTTTGGGGTACACTTCTTTTCTGTACTTATGCGAATCGTAACCGGTGAAGGAGACCGTCTCGAACGCACCCTCTTTTAATTTGATTTCTAAATCAATCTCATTTTCAGTCTTCTCACTTTTTAAAGAATTTAAATTTCTAGTGATAACCTCTTTGCTATTGTTTAGTCTCACCAGTTTTCTAGGTGAAAAATTTGGTGTAACCTCTTGGGAGGAACTCATTAACGCCACCCCTATCACAAGTCCAAAAGCGAAGCTAATTACGACACTTAACAAGCAGTAATTGTAAAAACTATAATCCCTTTTTAGTAAGGATCTCCTTGATATATCATCTCCGTAATTAAATTTGTCGTATATAAAGTATTTAGGCTTTTTTGTGTAACATAATCTGTCAACGGTAATTTTGTTTCTGCTGTCCATTTTTGTTTTCTTTGCTTCTGGTACTTCGATTTCTTTTAGAGTTGGTATTCTATTGTCTATGTCATTATTGTTGATGTTGGTTCTGTTGTGCTCTGTTTTGGTTGGATCCATTTTCTTCTCTTCTACTGCTACGCGATCATGCTGGAGTTCTGAAACAATGACATAAGAGTATGGTTAGTCCTTTGTTTCCGTTTAGTTTGGTCTTAGTTTAAATATTGGTCGAGATAGAAATGAGGTCTGCAATGAAGTAAGTCTAAAAGAATCGCCTTTAAAAATGCTCGCCTTCTTTATTGTTCTTTCAGACACAAGACAGGATACAGCTCAATATATTACAAGTTCGAAACTAAAGTGTTAATCTGTAATCTAGTGACATTCTCGTACGAATATGTATAGTTTGACTTAATTAATATCAGTATATATGCCAAAATGGGTCTAAAAGTCGTCAAATATTAAAAAAAAAATGTGGAACAGGAAACCAGTATTCTGCAGAATTATAAGCAAATATCAATATATTTGCTTATAATTCTGCAGAATACTGGTGACAATATTGAAAAAATTTTATTAGCAAGAAACAAATATTACATCAAACGATCGTCGCCACAATAACTTTTTCGTTTAACATACTGGCTACCGAAATCGGATTGACAGACAGACATGCATTTAGATGTAGATAAAGAATAATTAACAGATTATACTTTAATAAAAACGCTAGGAGCTGGGTATATGTCAATCAAACGAGATTATTGTATATGTTTGTGTTGGTTCACATCATTATATATGCGGGAATCTGTCATTGTATAAATGGAGTTAAAAAAAAATTGGCATAAATTTTTTTACTCTTTTTTTCAGTAAAATATTATTACTGTTCGCTGGCTTTTAAAGCGTAACCGAATTTTTGTGGGTGGCGAGAAAATAAACGTTTCTTAAACTGAGGAACTCGATGGCGCGATGGTTAACGCGCCCAGTCTGCAAGTGCTGAGGTTAAGCAACTTTCGCAAAGGCCGGTCATCGGATGAGTGATCAAAAATTTATCATCTCGAGCTCCTCCGTGCTTCGGAAGGCACGTAAAGCCGTCGGTCCCGGCTGCATTAGCAGTCGTTCACAACCACCAATCCGTTCTGGGCCCGCGTGGTGGTTTACGACCCGTTCTCCCTATCCATCCATAGGGAAGGCTCGTGCCCCAGCAGTGGGGACATAAAACGAGCTGGTGATGATGAAGCTTTGTGATCGAACATCCTCAGAGGGTCTCTAGAGGGGATAGCATCACGCAAGCGGAGCCCCGCCCCCTACTAGATTCTCTGATGTGTTCGGATCAGGTCGAGACCACCCGAGGGCGCCTCTAAAGGCTACGACTTCAGCTCGAATTGGCAAAAATATGGTATATACAAATTACAATGGTTTATATTGTTTTCTAAAGTTTACGCGAACACTACACATTGAAATGAAATAACTTTTACGGATCTACTCGCGTTTATTTTACACATTACTTATTTAATGTTTACATACTCTATGTATGTAGGTTTGTATGCACAAATTACAATATATCGTTGCATCATTATATTAGTATTAGGTCCTTACCTATGAAATTGCCTTTTTTTTCTCATTTATTAAAAGGTTTTTTTTTTTTTTTTTTTTTTTTTATTGTGACACGCCATAATGGCTTCACCCTGCCTGATGAAAAGCAGCCAGGTGTATTAATTCCAGTGGACTTAATTGTTTTTCGTTTTAATGTCTGTTAAATTTAGCTAATGCCACAAACACACTACTTTACAATTTTTATAGTGTTAACATAAATAGATGATAAGAAAACTAAAAAAACGTTAGTATGAAACATTAAATTTTATAAAAAATCTTCATACAAAACGTTAATTTCATTGGTAAGGACCTAATATTAATATAAAGTGCCGAATGGATGGAAAGGTATTCAATAAAAAATACTTGTGGGAAACAGTGCTTAAACTTAACTGAAGTGTAACTTTTATCATTTTACATAACAACGATGCTGCATGCTGTAAAGGAGCTTTAAAAACAATTTAAGCCAAGATAGCTTATTGCGTCTTAAGCAATCATAATTTGTCTTTGTTTAACGTTTAAAGTAAATAATATGTATTTCTATGGATTCTGTAGCGCGCTCCTTTAATTATGTATTTTCACTTTTTTTGCTTCTTAATTTAAAACCCTACTTCTTTAGCTTCTCTCTCTTCTAGCAGATCTTCATCTCACCTGCAATCAACACTTTCGGCCTTATCATGTTAAATGATGCTAAGGCTGAAAGTGTTCCACTTCACCCAGAATCCTCAATTACTAAGTAACTAGGTATCATATCTTCTAAAGAACTGTCGGTACACAACAATGTTACAAATAAAAAATACTAGGTAAAATGGTGGTGGCTAGCCAGGCTGTATCATATCTTCTAAAGAACTGTCGGTACACAACAATGTTACAAATAAAAAATACTAATACGAAACGCACCCGTGACCACCCCCTTACCACTATTTTTTTGAGAGAGATTGCTGATTGTTTCAAACGGCTTCCAGCGTCACCGGCCTTTTTTGGGGGCGGCGAGGTACGTAAAGGGTACCTCAAGCCGTGTTGAAACGAATCATCTTCGGAGGTTTTCTAGAGGGAACAGCATCGCACACTTAAAAGTGCGCGTCCCCGTGCCCTACTTCTCCGAAGGATTCGGATCGGATCGGGGAGCGGAACCACCCGAGGGCGCCTCTAAAGGCACGGACATCGGTAGACCGGGCCGTGGAGGAGGAGAAGCGCCCAGGTACATGTCCGTACCTGGTATAGAGCGCGTGTGAACCGGTTCTTCGTACCCTTGTTCTACGAGTACGGTGTCTTGGGCCTAAACTAGTGTGCATGTTTAGTGTATTCTGTAAATGTGTAGTGGCATTTAGAGGATCGGGCGGGGTCCTTACCACTAGACTACTGAGGCGGTGAATTTACTATTAAAAGTCATATTCGCTCGGCAGTGCCAACAATGATGTGCAGCACATTGTACATTGGAAAACAAAGGGTCGTTAGCAAAGCAAACTCGTTGTTCAACCCTTTCATTAAGAGTCATATTCAAACACGTAGAATGGGCGTTGTCATTACTGAACACGAACTACAGTTTTTAAAGTCAAGCAAAGCTTTTAATGATGAATACAAGATGGGTGGTCTTTCATAGTAAAGTAAAAAATTATGTAGCCTATATAGGCACAATGTTAATCAATAGACACATACACATACATACACGCACACGCACTCACACACACATACACACACTCTCACACACACACACACACATAAATGCACACACTAATAAAAATTATGATAACTTATATTTATAACCAATTTACTTACCACCCATTAATTTAGACTATAAAATTGTTAACTAACCTAATTTGATATAATGTAAATCTAATTAGTTATAATTAAGTAGGAAGAGCGAGGCTTCCCCAACTCAAGTATCTATTGATTACCTTCTGGGGTGCCCCGGAAACTATATTGTAAATGATTTACAGAAATAAAACACATTTTAATTATTTTTTTTTTATATACTATCCCACTGTCCCACAGCTGGGCAAAGACCTCTATCATTGAAATCATCATCATCATCATCATCATCTCAGCCAAAGACGTCCACTGCTGGACAAAGGCCTCCCCCAAGGATATGAGGGGTATTTGCCGTAATCGCCACGCTTGGCAGGCGGGTTGGCGATCGCAGTAGGTTGAGGGTAACCTCAGAGAGATGCTGCTGCCCATCCTCTGGAATGGTCCCTTAGTCGGCTTTTACGACACCCACAGGAAGAGATGGGGTGGTGCAATTCTTTATCCCCGGCACCACACAGGGAAAAACTAAAATTGAAATCAAGTCATCGCTACAATTGATGGGTATCGGCTTAATCGGTCGCGAATGTGGGTGTGATCACAAACCCGGGCTATGCATCTGTATACCAACAAAAAGATCACCATTCTCTCCAGCTCATTTATGTCCCTACTGCTGGGACACGAGCCACATGCTGCTGCTGCTGAGCTGCTGGGACATGAATAGGGAAAACAGGCCATAAACTACCAAGCCACAAAAACGCTAAGCAAAGCCGTTGGTCCCGGCTGCATTAGTAGTTGTACTTGTAGTTGTACTACCACCAATCCGCACTGGGCCTGCGTGGTGATTTATGGCGTGTTCTCCCTATCCATCCATAGGGAAGGCTCGTGCCCCAGCAGTGAGGACATTAAATGAGCTGATGATGATGATGAAAATACCACGCGGGCGCAGTGCAAGGTGGAGGTTGTTAACGACTGCTAAAGCAGCCGGGACCAACGGCTTTACATACCTTTTAAAGGACGGAAGAGCTCTTAATGATAAAATTTTGGCCACCCATCCGATGACAGGCCTTTGCGAAATTTGCTTAAAACAAAGTAAAACTGGCGCGAAAAACAAAGCGCCATAGAGCTCCTTAGAAAAAAGTATGATTGCTTAATTCCCTTGGCCTTAACTAATATGTTAAAAAGAAGGTTTTATTGAAACTACCATTAACACAGAGAAAATTATATGTTACGACTAATTCGGACAGCCCCCCATTACAGATAATTGAATTATATAGTGTATTATTGTTCTTGGCCTAAACATTGGTTGCTCGTTGAGATGAGACACGTGCGGGATTGTATAGAGCTGTATCACCACCACCGTCGCGATTAAACTATATAGTTTTTTTTTTTGTTTTTTTGCATTTATAAACGCTTCGGTGGCCGAGTGGCAAAGCACTTGGCCTGATACCCGAAGGTCCCGAGTTAGATTAACAGGCCGGGTAAAGTGTGTTACGGATTTTTCGATTCATAACCCGGGTTTGTGATCACCAACCCGCAATTTGCAAACGATGGGTTAAACCAATATCTATCAATTGTAGTCTTTCTGTGTTCTGTGATTGTAGTGACGACTTGAATTCAATGATTTTGGTTTTGGCCGGCAGAGTGAGGGTAACTAATGCTGCACGCAATGATGCATGCTGTTTTCACGCTGCACCAGTTGTCGTCGCATCTGGATTCCATATTCACTTAACATCAGGTGAAATGGAGTCATTTGACGTGCTACGTATAAAAAAAAAGATAGAGGCCTTTGCCCAGGGGACAGTCATAGGCTATTGACTTACTAACTTGCATTCACAATTAATGCTACAAAAGATCAAACTTGGATTTAGCGCTTGGTAATAAACCACAAGCAATAAATAAAATTTGACGGCAAGCCATTGCCTCGACAGCTCAGTAGAAAGAATTGTCGCCCGAAAGGTGTAAACTGTAAAGTTAAAAAAGTAATAAGAAGAAGAAAATAGTCTTGTGTTCAATTTCTTTTCATTTTTTAATTGATCACAATTTATACTTGACTTGAAGTGAAATAACTTTTTCGAATGTACGCTTAAATACACGTCAATTTTTTATTTTATCCTGTAAAGGGAGCACTTCCCATCATTTTAACAAAACCAACTAAAAACACTTCATCAAAATAAAACTTGATAACGTTTTTTTTTGCATTTTTTTCAGAAAACGTTTTGCTCAAAAATAGGATAAAATAAAGAAACGGTGCGAGCAGCTCCTAATGATATCTTAAAGCAGACAACATGCGTTTTTGTGTCGTGGACCGGGACGGGACCTTCCTTTTTTTCTTGTCTGTTTTTTTTCACCTCGAATCTTGTTTAGACGTTTTTTTGTGCCGTGTAGCTTGTTGGAATTTTGTTGAACATACTTCGGTTAGTATTTTGAGGGGTTTTTTCTCTCTTTATTTATTTATTGTACGGTTATTGCTGTCACGTTTCTACTGTTGGCTGTTTTTAGCTTTCACAGGGTATTTGGAAGATAATATTATTATTTTTTTGGAGAGAGTTTGCTGATTTCCTTAAACGCCCTTTACAGCATCATCGGACTGTTTTGGGGGCGGCGAAAACTTGAGGAGTTCTATAAGATTAACCAAGGCGGCATCATGCAAGCGTATAATCCTTTCCCTTCTAGATTCTCCGAGGGTTCGGATCGTATCGGTGGCTGGATATGGCTTTTACAACGTATCTGCAAGATAATGTTGTTGCTATTCGAAAGCATTTAGGTTAAGGTTGTTGTTTTAAAGATTTTACAGTTAGCCGTATATTGCATTTACAACGTGTCTGAAATATAATGTGTTGTGATTTGAGAAGACGTTTTACTTGAACGCCCAATGTAACCACAGTGCCATAAACAATTGAATTTCTATTGTGCCTGGTTTAAGAACAACTAAGTCACTGGATCTTACTGGACTTTAACTGGATCTAGTCAAATACCCGTTCCGTTATGACCTATTCTATTCTCCCTATCCATACATAAGGAAGGCTCGTGCCCCAGCAGTGGGGACACAAAATGACTTGATGATTATGATAGTCAAATACGTGTTCACGGGGCTACTCTCTTGAGACACTAGTCTTAAGAGTTCTGGATGAAGAACGCGCTTCGGTGGGTCCTGATTTGGCGTTATGACCTGACGCTGATGGTCCCTTGTACAGTCAACAGTTTTAGTAAAAATATCTTTTTTTCTTTTAATATTCTTCTGTACAAACCTTGTCCTGACAATAACAAACACACAAAAAAAGAATTATTCAAATTTTGTGTAGTCGATCGGAAGTTATGCACGTACATACATTTCAGTGTTTCGTTTTTATTTAGATAGATATTCTAATTAAAGTATTTTTAATGTCAAAACGTAAGTCAGCGGACACTTACTTTGTAGACATTGCAAAAGTAGCTGGACTTCAGCAATTGTTATCATAATGAAATGCCAACGAACTTTCCCAATTGAAGTATCTTTTGAGTTTTTATTGAGAACCTCGGCACGGTCAACTTTAACTGTAGGTCAAGTGTTTGCCATAGACTTGGAAAAACAGAACTGCCCGAACGAAATTTTCAACGAGGTAAACCATTTCACATCGGTATCTCAGACAAACTTCAAAATTCTAATTCTTCTGATTAAACCTATACCTATCAATTGAGGATGCTTGTTAGATGCTATCGTTAGATATAAATTGGTCTTGCTTACTTATCTCAACTACTGCGATTCAGGTCTGCGAGCTTAGTGCAAAAGTTGCAGTATATAGTATTATTGTAAAATAATAAGTGCCAATAAAAAATTATTATCTTAAGAATTATTTAAAAATAATAAATATTTTATATAAAAACATATATTTACAATATAAAATATTATAAAAAACTTAACCTAGGTTGCCACCGGCAACGCCGATAGACCCAAGCTATCGGTGGTTAGGGCTGCAGAGTGAGGAACCTCCTGACAATACGTGCCGTATCAAGGAATACTGCCTTTTGCATCTGACCCTTGACCCAACATTTCAGGCTCTTGGCTAAAAGACCGTTTGCTGAAACGACTATCGGTATAATATTAGTTAACTCCACATCCCACATGGCGGTAACCTCGTGAGCCAAGTCAAGGTACTTACTGAGCTTGTCCATCTCGGCTTTCACGAGGTTCTCGTCATGCGGGATGGTGATGTCAACGAGCACCGCCCGACGTTGAAACCGGTCTACCACCACGATATCAGGCTTATTGGCAACAATAGCCCTGTCCGTGATGATTGACCGATCCCAATAGAGCAATGCATGACCATTTTCAAGAACGGGCACTGCTGGTGCGTAAGTACTTGTAGTACGGCACTGCACACTTTTATTATTATTATTTCTTTATTTATTTTTTTACATATTAATTTACATTTTATTATTATTATTATTATTATTATTTGTTGAGGATTCTGGTTTATCGTTATTCATCACCACTGCTGGGGCACGCATGAGCCTTACTTACCTATGGCCGGAAATACCTCAGAGAGAACGGGATATATTCAATACATCAAAAACTGAAGCATTATGATTTATGGCATTATTTATTACCACAACGAAAATCAATTCACAATTTTTAAAAAGAAATTTCATTTTTCATTGAGGCCCCTGTAAGATATGTTTAGGTCTATGGTCGTAACGTACTTTCGAAGAAGATATATAGCTGAATCATCGCGCTTAATAATGGGGGGAAAGCTGTCAAAACATACTATATTATGCGGTTTTAAATGGCTATGTATTTGTTAGAAAAATGAAACTTTTTTTTTACTTTGTAACAATGCTTTTTATTGCTTATTTTGACAGTCACTGAGTTACGTTTGAAAGTCTAAAATAATTTTATCATTAAATATATAAAAATGCAAAAAAAATATTTTGAAAAAAATACAAAACTGACTCGAAATCATGACTGCGCATTCTAGTTTCGAATGTTCAACGAAGATTGAAATAAATTTTTATGTAATTTTACTACAAAATAATCATTATTGCTGGATGCGAGCAGCACAAAACCTGTCTTTGTGGAGATCCTTGGGGGAGGCCTTTGTCCAGCAGTGGACGTCTTTTGGCTGAGATGATGATGATGATGAAGATGAATCATTATTACCAGGTCATTCGATGTAAGTAAGTCAGTAAGTAAGTAAGTAACTAAAACATTAATTGCTTTTCTTGAACAAAAAGTACCATAAATTAAAATTATAATATTTAAAACATAAAGCAATTGTCTCTACTGCTGGGGCACGAGCCTTCCCAATGATTGGAAACGCCCAGTGTGGATTGGTGGTTGTTAACGACTGCTATTGCAGCCGGGACAGATTTGTCATCTACGGTATTATTGAGTAATACCGTTCTTTATGTAAAGGGCAAAGGTGGACTTTATTAGGGAATAAGAAGTCAAAGTAAAGATAGAATCTATATATTAATACGTAAAGCAAAAACTTTGTACCCCTTTTTTACAAAAATTGCGCGGACGGAGGAGTATGAAATTTCGCACACTTAAAGTTTATATAGAGAAGGAATTTTTTTTCAATTATGCATAGAAGACATTAAATCAATAAAACAAACATTACACACACTACCACGTATTTGACACACAAGCATATACTCTTTTCAAAAATTTCAAAAATTTCAAAAATGGAAGAGGAGTGGCCGAAATCTGTCAATGCCAATCCAAACTCACATTCTATCTTTTTTAATTTTTCATTGTTAGGATCGAATAGGACGGTCAAATTTCGACCACTGTGCGACCACTAGTTGTTATTAATAGAAGAAAATATTACAATAAAACATACAGCTCAGCGATCTAGATGACAATATACAATAGAGAGAAAAAAGCATAGCAAAAGAAAGTTGACATTAGAAAAGTAGAAAAATATAAAAGTTAACTATGTAACATAAAAATAAGTATTTTGGAGCTTTTTGCAAAAGTTGCTTAAACTTTAGCAATCGCTATTAAGTTGCAAAACTGCTGTATTGAGTTCTTCGCTATAACATTTACTTATGTTAGCCTCACAAACAATAGTGGTTAACCTATAAAGCTAGACCTTACGATCTCGCCCTTCGACGATCGATATCCAAAGATCTATGGATCATTACGATAGCGGGGTCACGTCCGCCCGCGCATCTGTTATTGATTTTATATGACGATCTCTCATATGAATAACTGTTAGTATGATGAATATACATTGGAAGTAACTTAGGTCGATTAATACATTGTTTGATATGGTATGAGATTATTGATTGGTCGATTTTGTGTTGATTCTGTCTTGCTTTCATTATCATCATAATCGTCATCTCAGCTAAAAATCGTCCACTGCTGGACAAAAGCCTCCCCCAAAGATTTCCACACCAACCGGTTGTGGAGATCTTGGTTGTCCTGCCTTGTAACAATTTATAATTTCAAAAACACAAATGTTGAAAAAATTTCCACGAGCAGGATTTGAACCTGCACCTTTCTGACATACCGGGTCAGAAGGGTGCAGTGAAGGGTGAACTCAGTAGTTTATTTTTTTAAACTTTTGTTTGTTTTTTGTAATTTGTTCGCAACAAAATTTGCGTTAAAAATTATATAAACAAAACAAAAACATTTTAATTTATAATTTGTTAATAAGGGTATACAAAAAGTTTCCCAATTTTTGTTTTTTGCTAACAAATTATAAGTATTCAATTAAAAAAAGGAAAAGTGTTAAAGAATTTTCCCCACAAACATAAGATATTCCAATATTTTCTTAGGATCAAAACCACTACTACCCTTACCACGGGTTTAAGACTCAGAGGTACCGGGTTCGATTCCCAGCGGAGGGCACAGTTTATACTCTGTTTGTTTGGCTAGCTATTAACTTTTTACCAAAATATGTTGCTTAGCTATTAGTATTAGCATTGTAGTGTTCCGACAGTTAAAGATAAGATAGCCAATTCCTCAGTAGCTGAGGATTCTGGATGAAGTGCTCGACCTTAACATCAGGTGTGATGAAAAAATGCTTTCCCGTAGACAAATAATATGTAATAACAAATACAATAAGAAATAGGTCTCATTACCGATTCGCAATAAATAAATCTGAGTGTAACAGAGTATTGAATGCTATGCGAAAAAGCGAATATTTAATAAGGGTTGTAGCAGAATACTAGTGATTTGCCTATACATATACCTATTATTATAGTACGTCATCATCATCATCATCAGCCTATAGTAGTCCACTGCTGGACATAGGCCTCTCCAATTATAGTACGTGTCTAGTTTATCTAGTTTATCGTTATCGTGTCAAAATTATCGCTGAGCTATGGCCGTTTTGCTCTGCTACAGCACACACATACTGTTTTAATGTGCGTTCCAATTTTATTGTGTGCTGTAGGTATTGTCTATGGTTTTAATTTGTTTATACAGTTATATTTTGTTTTTGACGTGTAACATCTTTCCTCTCGCTTTCTTGCAATTTATGGGAGTGATTTCGTGAAATGGGACGGAAGTGTGTAACAGGAAGTCGGGGAAGCGCGCAAGCGCGCGCCATTTGATTTGACGAATGAGCGCGCGGTATTGCGTTACTCTTAGTATCAATTAAATAAAATACAATTTTCATATAAAAGAACTATTCTTTGTTAAGAAAAATCATTTCAAATAATACCTGACCAATTTTTTTTAGAATATAATGTTGAAATTGCTTACAATTAAATATGCGACTGTAAGGCTCGCTCGCTTTATTTGTTTATATACCTACCTACTGTTTTTGCTTATTTATTTTATTATGGTGTGTACTTATTAAGTAACAAATAAATTTATATCGATCTATCTATCTAATATATATATATATATTTGTCTTTGTATAAAGTTTAACCTAATCATCATCGTCGTCTAATCATTCATCATTCATTCAGTTATTAGTTAACAATTAAACTGTCTCAAACTTCATTTGTTACAGTAAAATTCAGACAGTAGATGTTGCGTTAAATTCCAAATAACAAAATAGGAAGTAACAAAAGCGTCCCAAGATTATTGTTAGTCGTATTTACGGACCCCGTGGGAGGACAGCGACAATGGGCCCTCGGTATTCAATACCAAATATAATATTAAGCGTGCGTTTAATAAAATTATTTCCCATTGACTCGGCGGCTAACTGTGTGGTCGGTGTCACTTGACAGCTGTCAAATGTTTTATCGCCGCCGCCTCTAGACGTTACTAAGTCTGTGGTGTTTTGGGTGGATTCGGTGTGCGGCCATTTTGTGTAGACCTCTAATTGGTAAAGCGCTGTTTTAAGGCGCTGATAACTGTGAAATGCGCTCACTTACGCATGGTTTATACAAAATACAACGTCAATAAAAATATTTGTTTACTATAATAGACCATATTTGCAACAATATTATTGTTTCCATCATGCAGAATTATAAAATTTCCTCGATAGAAAAAAATCCAGAGTCACCTCTAAGCAGTAGGTAATCCACTTGCATGATTATCTTTTTCAATTACCAAAGTACATCAATGAAATTAAGTTTATTTATTTCTAATATGTACTTATAAGAAAACCGCTATTGTTTTATTTCATTGATAAAATACTTAGATTTTAAAATTAATAGCGTTTTTCGAATTTCCAGACTTGAATCCAGTGGATCACCCACAATTTGCATACTTTTTGCTTGTACGCAAATCGACAGAGAGCACTGTTTCATGGTTTATAGAAAAAGGGTCTAGTTCGAGTGGCCAGTTTTTCGCGATCACTACTTTATGCTGACCGATTTGACAGTACCCCAGCTGTGTACTGATGCTTTTACGAGCTAAGGGTCAAGTTGTAAGTGTTGTAGCGTTCCTTGCGATTCTTGAAAATGGTACGTGCTGTCTATTTTGTTGTTAGGGCTATTTGCGGAGGTGTCCAAGTGTTTCTTAAATACAATATAGCTAATATTAAATATGGCGGGAGACTAAAGAATCATGTTTATTTTGTTTTAAATAAAAATAAAGTGATAACCATTAACATAAGCCCCACAGCTGGGCAAAGGCCTCCATCATTGAAATCAAGTCATCACCACAATTGATGGGTAATGGCTTAATCACCACGCTTGCCAAATGCGGGTTGGTGATCACAAACCCGGGCTATGATGCATCGGAAAATTCGAAACACACTCTGCCTGACCTGGGAATTGAACCCGGGACCTTCGGGTATCGGGTTAGGTGCAAACCACTCAGTCAAGTAGGTGGTTTTGTTTTATTTAAAAAAAAAATTCTTTGACGAACTGTTTTGTGAGGTAATGTTGGATTATTTGTTATTTATTTTCACGGTTCTTTTGCGTTTTTAAGATTCAAGTTAATACTTGTTAGTTTCGGTACAATTTCTTCTCTTCACGTATGTCCAGTTCTTCTCTTCACGTATGTACAGCGCCACCTGACGGTGGCGCTCTTGCAATGCTATACCAATTTTCGCTTTCGTTAACGAACTCACACTAGGCACCCAGCCCAAATAAAATTAATAAAATGAAATGAAAAAAAATGATAACGCACTTTGTTGTACACCGTACAAAAAGCCTTAAATGGACTGAAATACAAGAAGTAGTACAAATGGCGGCCTTATCTCTAGAAAACGATTTCTTCCAGGCAACTATATTTACAGCACTGCAAAATTGGAAAGTTGAAACTTACGCTAACGACTAGCGTAAGTTTCAACTATCTTATATGTCTTATATATTATTATATATTATATATCAGGATGGCTACAAGTCGCGATGTCTTTAAAAAGAAAGTCCGCATGCTTTTTCTTAATGAAACCTTGTCAGAATCATCTCAATAACGACCGATTTTAAATTATTTATAAATTATGTATTTATGTATTTATATATATATTTTTTTTTTATTTAAGTATTTTATGTAATTGTAATTTGTAATTGTTGTAATGTATAGAATATTTATTTATGTAGTTTGAATCTTTTTGTTACACTGTTTTCTACTTTTGTTGTCTCTCAAAATTTGCACCTCCCATGTCATTTCTGCACCACCCTATGGTTGACTGGTAGAGAATGCCTTAGGCATTAAGTCCGCCATGTAATATTTTGTTGCAAAAGTTTAAAATAAATAAATATATATTATAAACCAAACTTTTTTTTTCAAATTAAAATATAGCCTACTAGCGGCCGCTCGCGGTTTCACCCGCGTGGTTTCCGTTCCCGTGGGAATATCGGGATAAAAACTATCCTATGTGTTAATCCAGGTTATAAACTATCTGTATGCCGAATTCATCTAAATCCATTCAGTACTTTTTACGTGAAAGAGTAACAAACATCCATCCATACTTACAAACTTTCGCGTTTATAAATATTAGTAGGATGTTACCCGCAAGATATGCAGCGTTCTATCGTTGAAAGATTTTTTGAAATTGGACCAACAGTTCCATACACCAGCCCCGACATACAAACAAACAAACAAACAAAGTCACAAACGACCTCTTTATTAATAGTATCTAGATATAGATTAATAGTTGAGGGTTCCAGGTAAAGTCCACCATCGGCCTCATCATTACTAACCACCGATCCGATCCGAACCCTTCGGAGAATCTAGTAGGGCACGGGGACGCGCACTTTTAAGTATGCGATGCAGTTCCCTCTAGAAAACCTCCGAAGGTGATTCGTTTCAACACGGCTTGAGGTACCCTTTACGTACCTCGCCGCCGTTTCTCGGGGTTTCTCTGCGTGATCGAATCAGAAATGAGTAGAGCTCAAGAACAAAGGTTACCGACGTAGCCCGAGGAGTTGCTAAGCTTAAGTGGCAGTGGGCAGGGCACATCGCTCGCAGGACTGAGCCACTGCTGGCACGATCTGGTAAAGGTCGCGGCAAGCCGCTGGATGCGAGCAGCACAAAACCGGTCGTTGTGGAGATCCTTGGGGGAGGCAGACGTCCAGCAGTGGACGTCTTTTGGCTGAGATGATGATGATGACGACGATACAATCTTCAAAGATTTAATTCTTTGAAATCGAGAACCTGATTCTATTTTACCTTTCTACACATACATTCATACTTTTACGTCCCTCTCTTAGAAATAGATAGACAGAACATTGCACCGACTTCGTTCCGGTCACTTTCCGTCTAACAAATTTGCTTATCTAATGAAAAAATCTGATTCCCCGAACTGTGAGGTATGTGATAAACTGGAGGATATGCAACACTTGTTGATGGAATGTACCAAAAATCATAGTGAGCGACAATTATTGGCGAATCAACTAAGCCTCAAAACTTCTGATGTAGGTGTACCATATCAAACTATTTTAGGAAACCCTACATCAGAAGCAGCCAGACTTGTCTGCGATATAGTGTTGGTGAGCCGTCAATGATTGATATTACTTTACTATTAAGAGCGTTTACGCCGCACACTAGCGCCGCCAATGAAAACAAAAACATATCTAGTAATTAGAGATAGAAAATCAAATTATGCTCAACAAACTATCTGAATGAAGTAATTTAGCATTTTTACGTCACCTAATGAACACCTCACATGTTATGGTTTAGTTAAATATGGCGTTATAGTTAAAAGTGGCCGTAACGTCTTATTTAACTAAACCATAACATGTGAGGTGTTCATTAGGTGCCGTAAAAATGCTAAATTACTTCATTCAAATAGTTTGTTGAGCATAATTTGATTTTCTATCTCTAATTACTAGATATGTTTATTCTTTCATTAGTGGCGCTAGTGTGCGGCGTAAACGCTCTTAATGTTAAATATAATTTAAGTTATTTAAATACTAGTAAATAAGTTTGATGTATTATGTATAAGTTATGATGGGACATGGCATGCTTAAAGTCCCTAAAAAAAATAGAAAAAAAATCACCAACTTTGAGTAACTCGCCTTACTTTCTTCTACTTCTTCCGTTACTGGCTTAGATGCCAAGTGCGAGTTTCATCACGTTAACCTGTGTCCATTCGATCACGTTAACGAAAACGAAAATTTGTTTGGCATATTTTTAACTCTTCTCGTATATGTGAATGTCGCAAGGAGGCGCTGTTTCAATGCCATGCTCATTTTCTTTTCTGTTAACGTAATCGATGAATACGGATAGTAAACAACCACACTAGGCCCCCAGACGCAACATATAGCATGAACAAAGTAAGATACGAGATGGAATAGAACTGAGTAGGTAACGTTTAGAAATCGTTTTTTTTTTTTTAGTTAATGGCTTTGTGCGATTAGCACATTTAGCCAGTGTCAAAGTAATTTTCTTACAAGTAATATATAAATAAACAATATTTCCTTCTTGCATAGATGATGATGAATGATAATAGATATGAGAAGTGAGAAATGATATACCCTCCAACCCCTCGAGTAACTCAGTAAAGATGTGGGGCTTTACTAAGTCCTCGCGGAATTCTTGAGAGAATTTGAAAAGAGAAGTTGCACTGTTTTGTTTCATTTGCCAACACTCATGCGCACTTACGAACACTTAACGGTTAATAATCCACCATTATTTCACATTAATATTCGATTTAACACAAATTTTAGAAAATAAAACAAAACCGCAGACATGACTCTTCACTTTCCCGCCAAGAAGTCTAGAAATCGTTTATAACGAGTTAAACGAATGTTTTTTTTACAAAATTTATAAAATACAGTGAAAAAATTAAACGCCTACCCGACCCAGCTAGGAATCGAACCTGGGTCTTCCGCAATCCGGGCGGCTGCACTGACCGCTATGCTACCGGGAAGGCTGACGTAAGCGCTGAATTTTGTCTTTTGCTTTATAATTTTTTGAGTGCTAATAGCGGCACAGTGCGCCATCTATCCAATTATTAGCTTCAGTTCAGCAATTAGCACTTGAAAATAAAAAAATAAAATAAAAATTTAAAAAAGAGTTTTTTTTTACGTTTTCTATATACTGTAAACATCGCTCTATAGGAGCTCGATGGCGCAGTGGTCAACACACAAGTATAGCAACTTTTGCAAGTGCCGGTCATTGGATGGGTGACCAAAAATTTATTATCTTGGGATCCTCCGTGCTTCGGAAGGCACTTAAAGCCGTCGGTCCCGGCTGCATTAGCAGTCGTTAACAACCACCGCCCACACTGGGTCCGCGTGGTAGTTAACGACCCGTTCTCCCTCCCATAAGGAAGACTCATGCCCCAGCAGTGGGGACATAAACTGAGCTAGTGATGTGCGATAGTAAGTTTTATAAAAAAATGTCTAATTTGTATGGTTCACCGAAATATAAAAAGTCTGTTAAACAGTTTTTTAATTACAAAAAAGGATGGTATTATATATTTTTCAGATTCACTCACTTGCCGCTAACTAAAAACGAGTTAAAAAACAAAATGTGAGCCACTCAATCGATCACATCTGACGTATTTACGTCTCCAAAGTCGCCCGAACAAATATTAACGACATAAACCAAAAAAAGGTACTAATCACCTTATTTCGGTAGCGATAAAGTTCAAATTGCCTAATCAAAACATACTTAAAGCGGCCTTAAGATTGTACGAGCGACAATTTGGTTTTCAGTAAACTGACTTTTATGTTACATAGAATAAAGTTGGTATTCGTTTGTCTGTCGGTTTATCTTGCTCTTTTTTCTCGGTCGTTCTGAGCCATTTATTCCATGATGCCTGTGAAACAGAATGAAACATGTCATGGAGACATGTTTTAACATGTCACTGTTCCACTTTTGGACTTTTAAACGGTTAGAATCGGATACTAAGCGTCGATATGGGTTCGATAGCTTCTGGGTGTGTTCAAGCACTGATTTAACTGTTTTTATTAAGCATACTTGGTTGAATTATTTTATTTTAGTAAGTTTTTTTTATTAAGCATACTTGGTTGAATTATTTTATTTTAGTAAGTTTTTTTTGGCTAGTTTAGGTATTTTTGGGGGTTTTAATAATTTACTTCGAAAGACGATACGTCGATGTATTTACATCGACGGTTCGCTTCGTCGAAGGTTCGTTTCATCGAACGGGGAATACTTCGAAGGCTTATAACTTCGATGTTTCTAGTTCACACATCATCACTCAGTCATCAAACAAATCTATATATTTTGTAACCAAGAAAAAAATCTACAGTACCTACTATTATTTTATTATTATCTACTTCGAAACTATTTTAGTTTTCGATGTATATCTACGAACACAGTTGGCTATGACGGGAGGGGGGGCGTAATGTCCCGTTTCGCAATGCCTGAATTGGAGATATCTATTCTTAAATATCAATTTGTTAATATGACCACTCATATTGCTTCCATCAATTCGAGGCTGAGTGTACCGGTGTTGGTACGTGTGATATGTCGACGACTGTACCGGCAACAAAGCCTGTAACACGATCGTCTACGGTCTAGGGCTCAAGTGGCTAGGGTCAGGTTACGGGACGGCTCCACCGACGATGCAGCGTTTAAGATTAATTATTGAAAGTAAAAGGAAGCAAAAAAAACCAGTGTCATCTATCTACTTTCTTTCATCTATACTAATATTATAAAGAGGAAAGCTTTGTATTTTTGTATGTTTGCAACGAATAAACTCAAAAACTACTGGACTGACTTAAAAAAATATTTCACCATTAGAATGCTATATTAGCGCTGAGTAACATAAGCTATATTAAAAAACAAATGTCCACCCGTGCGAAGCCGGGACGGGCCGCTAGTTTATAAATAAAGAGAGATATATAAAGGTCTACATATTAGAAGTATCTAAGAATCGTAGCAAGTGGTTAGAAGTGATATATGCCAATCCCTATGGTAGACAGGCGTGACTGTATTTATCTATATAGAGTTTAGTACGTACGTTTTTACAGTAAAGTTTATTCAAAAAGTTGTAGCTAGTAGTAATTAGCCTATTTATTGTCCCGCTGCGTTGCTGGCAAAAGCCTCCATCATTGAAATCAAGTCTTCGCTACTACTGATGGATATTGTCTTAATCGCCACGCTTGCCAAATGCAGGTTGGGTACCACAAGCCCGTAAACTTTCTATCGCAAATTTCAAAACATTGAGAATATCCGGGAATCAAGTCTAGTTTGCCGCTTGACGATAAAAAGCGTAATCTTTGTAGAAGCTAAGGTATTATAAAATATCTGATTGATTAGTGATTACACAGAAAACTAAACAGCTTGGAATTGAAATGCTCTAATTAAAATAGTGTATACAACGTGTAGGAAAATGGTGTGGTCTAAATGAACAGATCCAATGTGTATTCCATCTAGAACTTGTACATGTTGTTATTAAGACATAATTATTAACTTTTAATTTGTCATGCAATTGTTAATTATATTTGTCAAGTGATGCGTGTCAGGCGCGCATAAGCAAGCAGCAGTGATCATAAATGTTAGTACTCAGAGGTTACTAAATTACTAGGGCTGAGACTTGTTTATTTTTATGTGACGTCACAATAGAAATATTTAATAAAAATTGCAGTTATTAATAACAAAGTAACTCTGCATACCCCCCTGTGTGGTACCGGGGATAAAGAAATGCACCACCCCCTCTCTTCCCGTGGGTGTCGTAAAAGCCGACTAAGGGACTATTCCAGAGAATGGGCAGCAGTATCTCTCTGAGGTTACCCTCAACCTACTGCGATCGCCAACCCGCCTGCCAAGCGTGGCGATTACGGCAAATACCCCTCATATCCTTGGGGGAGGCCTTTGTCCAGCAGTGGACGTCTTTTGGCTGAGATGATGACGATGAACTCTGCATACAAGATCTACATCGGATACACTTTGGATCTTTTCATTTTGACCACACATTTCTGTTTCACGTTGTATTTTCTTTTTAAATAAATGTTATAAATTACAAACGTTTGCATGGTTTGGTAACTTCAAGGAGAGTAGAAGAAAAATTTTGCGCCAACCCCAAGTAGCACGGGACCATCCAATGCAGAAGGAATATGAAGGTTTTGTAACGTCACTTTTTATAAAAGTCGTTACTTCTTTAAAAAGCAGTGCAACTTTTTTCCACCTATTCTTCTCCACAACTAAAAAATGACGACCGACGACGTCCTGAATAAGTTAAAACCGTTTTGGATGATACAACAGTGAGGATAAGTTAATTTTCGAATCTAAAAAAAAATTAAGTAGGTAGTTTAAATTATTGCACTACATAAGAGCTGTAAAACAATAAGTCGTTAATCAATTACGTAAAACACAATAAATTAATAATAAGTAAAAGGAGTTGTAAAAACTCTATATACTCTATAACTGATAGAAATCCGACGACAGCCGAAACACGAAGTTTGCCGAAATACTGATGCACTGTGCGTGACTGACCCTGAGAATCAATTACTAGGGGGTCAGTAAAGCACGCGTTTCCACAGTGCAACAAAGTAGTTTAAATTATTGTACTTTTAATGACAAACCAAACTCGTCAAACCCCGTTTTAACTACCGCTTACCTGATTCAGTGTAACCGTCCCCAAGTTTTATGGGTTTCCATGGATAGACCCCTCACGATGTCAAACGATGCGCAAACTTACCATACACTGCGTTTTGAACCATTCAATCCTATTGCTAAAGTAATAAGGGCTATTTTAGAAAACTTATCTGCATTTCAAAGTTTGCCCTCTCCAAGTATTTCCCTTTACTGTGTTTAGGCGTTTTACAATTTGTCGTGTCATTTTATAGGGGAATAGTTCTTGCTGCGGAGCTTGTATTAGTTTAAGAGGTCTGTGATAAAAACTCGCTTTGATTATATTGAAGTCTGTGGAGGTTGCAGTTTGCATGAAAGTTTTTGCAAAAAAATAAAATTAAAAAAAAATGATGTTGATCATTTCTTTTTTTTACTTGAAAGTAACACTAATTTGCCGCTCGTGTAGTTTGTTCAGAACAAAATTTGCGTAAAATATTCATACTTGACACTTTTAGGTTTCTACCAAACCTAGCTCCTTGATGTTATGACGTAATATACTGTTTTTTATTTAGGTAATTTAAGAATAACTAAACAAACCTCTAAGTATACCTCCTCATAATAATAAAACAAAGATTTTTTATAAAAAAAATTTACTTTTCATTGAACAAAATGATTTTCTATTAAAATTCTAAATGTGTTTTTTTTTTGTAAAACACGACAGGGAAAATGAATTTCAACACAACCCATCTTACAACTCGACCGTTACACAACACACGACAATTAATAACCATTTCGACTTTTTGTACAGTTCACAACAAAAAATTCAAAATGTCCCCGATCCGTTCCGAGATAAGAGCTATACATGAGTTTGCGAGGTCTGCTATCAAAATTACAGGGAACATTTTACTGTGAGCAAATGAGGCGAATTTAAACATTCATTTATTATTTAAACGCAATAAAAATATTGGTGAAACTTAATAGGTCCTTACCTATGAAATTGACGTTTTTTTCTCACTTATTAGGTGTATTACTTCTAAAATTCAATACCGGTTGTTAATATTATTATACACCTTTAATTAGGACTATGTTACTTACGCTTCAGGACTAACAATGATTATTCATTTTGTGTCTTTATCGCCCAATTTTTTTTTTTAAATTGTCTCCTTTTTTTCGCGGAATTGACCTTTTGTTTCATTGTAGCTTTGAAGGGGTTGTTGTACATTCGCCACAAAGTTAGTTTGCCACAGAAAAAAGTATGTGTAAATTCGCCACAGTTCTACTTTTATCAAGTAAATTCGCCACACTCTTATTTTCGACACAGACAGCAGAAAAATCTAATTATTCCCCAGAGATACACTTTCCCCGTAGAGACACTTCTAATAAAACTGCGCTTTTATTCCTGTAAGATACACTCTTTTTAAACCCTACCAATTTGTTCTCTTAGATACACTTTTAGGTACTGTTGTGTATAAAATAATTGCTGGAGATAAATAATTTGTATGTATGAACCACAGGCACAAACAATCTTTTATATACTTACATGTTGCACTAATATTTCTAACATTAAGTACCAAGAATATTATTATAATCTTTGCTATATGTATGTATTTACAGGACTACATTATTCTTTTATATTAATAAGCAATCTCCTGCATAGTTATGGTAGCCTGGTACTTTATGTTGAAAATATTGAATCTAGTGCACTAATAATATTATTTTTTTATTATTTTTTTCAATTAAAAAACATTTCTATGTAGGTGTTCAAGCCGAAAGTGAATCTCTGGGGAATAAAAGCTTTAATTTTGGTTAATTACGCTTTATTTATTTTTCGTTTTCATCTAAAACACATTTCTATTTAAGTGTCCAAGACGAATGTGTATCTTACCTTCTTAGGAATAAAAGCGCAGTTTTCATAACTAAGTAAAATAAAAACGTTATTTATAAATTTTTAAAAAGAAAGATTTATGGTTACTTTGTTTTAAATTTTTTTCGTAGGTTATCTATGTAGGTACATCAATAATTTTAGAATAAAATAACTACCTTTCATTTCGAGCGCTCAAAACGAACTTTCCTTGCTACCGGTACTGCAAAAATGATGTACTATGAAGACTTGTGGCGAATTTACAATAACCCTTACCTACCTGTGGCGAATTTACTTTCAATGTATGGAGTTACAAAAACGTGGCAAACTAACTTTGTGGCGAATGTACAACAACCCCTTTGAAGGGTCTTGTTTTTTTTTCTTTTTAATGTCTGCTATATTTAGCTAGTGAAACAAAAACACTACTCTACAATTTTTATAGTGTTAACATAAATAGATGCTAAGAATATTAAAAAAAACATTAGTATGAAAAATAAAATTTTAGAAAAAATCTTCATACAAAACGTCAATTTCATAGGTAAGGACCTGATACTAAAACCTTGTTATGCCATGCTGGTCTAGGACGTGAAAGAATCTACTTGCCTATCAGCTGCCTGACTCCCCGTGCATGTCGTAAGAGCCGACTAAGGGACGAGGGTTCCAAGATGCTCGCACATCTGGCGGTCGGCTGCAACCCATCACTGACGTCATCTATTCCACCTCAGAGCTCTACTTTGATTATGCTACATGTGGCGTCGGGTCACTAAGAGCGTGTATTCTCTATTTACCCCTTTTTGATAGAAGGACGGGGAGAGTATGTATGTAATTTATTTTTTAATTCCTTATGGGTAAGCCGTCATCACACTGGATGTAATGTTTATCATCACCTAACATCAGGACCGAAGGTGGAAGCGAACTTCACCCGGAATTCTCAACTAGTGAGGCACTGGCTATCTTATCTCTAGCTGCCGGAACACAATAACGCTACTAATATTGGTGTTATGGCGACATATTTAGATAAGATGGTGGTGGCTAGCCAGGCAGACAAACAAGCCCTACCTCCAACCGAACCGAGTACGCAAACATGTACCCACCGCTGGGAATTGAACCCGGGACCTCTGGGTTTAAGACCGGCGGTCTTAACCGTCGTTAAAAAAACTGTGATTATCATTTAGGTATAACTATTTACCTATGCTTGTACATAATCAACCTTGCGTTACTTATCGCTTCGTAGACACACACAATCCCCCAACCACAAACACACCCTCACACACACACAATCACTTTTGATTTTGTCGATTAATTTTTCTAAAAAATATTTTACTTGTTTAAAAATTATCTAATCAAAGAGGTTGGCAAGCCGGTTTCTGTATGGCTTTGCCTTCGCTGCAATTCGAAGGGTATGACAATCAGTAATGCAACTGGGCATATAAGCAAAATAACTACATCTTCGAGGGTCGGTCACTCACGCGTCGCCACTAACAGTGCAACAAGCGCCAATCTAACCTAACAATACCATCTTTCCAGTAAGCTTTTAAATTATGTCAGACGGTAAAAAAACAGTAATCGCACATTTATCATTGGTAAATGAACTTTATCGCGTTGTAAAAGAAGTTGTTTCAGGTTGTGGATGGCACTGGTGACCTTATGCCCACTGTACAATAAACAAAAATAATCCATATATGAATATACAGGAGGATGAATGATAGAGCATAATGCTCTCAAGTAGCGTCAGCAAATAGCTTGGGATCATATTAAATTATTGTTTTAGCACTAATATGTTATAGGTATCTTTTTATCCGTGTTTCTGAAGGCATGTAAAGCCGTTGGTCCCGGCTGCATTAGCAGTCAGTAACAACCACCAATCCCGTGGGCCGTTCTTACTAACCATCCATAAATACATCCAGAATGCTCGCGTCCCAGCAGTGGGGACGTAAAAATAAGCAAGCGATGATATGATGAATTTTCTAACAGTGTACCGACTTTACTTTATTTGACATTCTCTATCTGATAAATAAAGAGAATTTTTATAGCAAAATTGTAATTTATTCAAACATACAAAAATATAAAGCTTTCCTCTTTATAATATATGTATGCTCACTGGTTTCTATCCATATCTATATATAAAGTAGAGGTCGCCCAGTGGTCGAAATTCGATCGTAATTTTTATAAAAAAGCTGTTTGCTAAACAATATTTTATTATGGATGCACGGATTGTATCCTAAGCAATGACAAAATTAAAAAAGATAGAATGTGAGTTTGGATTGGCATTGACAGATTTCGGCCGCTCCTCTTCTATTTGTGAAATTTTTGAAAAATGTATGAAACAACGTTTATTTAATTTAATGTATTTTTTATGCATATTTTTTTTTAAATATTAGCATTCTGCACTCCTTCTATAAATAAACTATAAGTGTGCGAAATTTCATACTCCTCCGTCCACGTAATTTTCGTAAAAAGGGGTACAAAGTGTTTGCTTCACGTAATAATATATAGATAAGTCGCCTGCTCTGGCTTTATCTGGATTATTAATGTCTACAAAATTGTATAAAATTTGTATATTATATTAAAATGTTGAATAAAATTTGACTTTATCGAACATTGGTGCTATTCTACTAACAATTTTTTATAATCCATTTATTTCGACAAAATAGTAGCCTCGATAATTTTTAAATAAAACTTGTTTTGCCGACCCTACCCACTATCTCGGCAGTGAATTTTTGGAATACCACCGCCGCCGTCCGATGCTATCGGTCGCACCCCGAACGGCCGGGTTCGATTCCCGAACCGGTTGGTTAGACGTCTCTATCTGATGCGGAGCTTGTGAACGTAGCCCAGTTACGACTTTGTAACCTTGTTGGAGGAGCTAGATGGCGAGGTCTTGCCCTTTAGGGTTGCGATCGTGTATGTTAAGCAACTCTTTCTATGTCGGGTCGTAGGATGGGTGACCGTTTTTTAATTTAAAAGCTCCTCGTGCACATTCGATGGTGCTTTCTATACTAATTATAATACAGCTGAAGAGTTTTTGTTTGAACGCGCTAATCTCTGGAACTACCAGTCGGATTTTAAAAAATCTTTTTGCATTTGATAGCCCAATTTTTGTGGAAGGCTATAGGCTATTTAACATTACGCTATAAGAAAAAAAAGTCAGCAAATACAGTGGCACGGTGGCTCGAGGATGTCAACAATTACGAAATCGCGTCATCAAAACCCGATCTTAACATCTGAGGTAGGTATATCAAAACGCGCGGGTTGAAATACTGCTCGTAAAAAAAATATATTTAATAATATATTCCCATAATTATAGCATTTCTTTATCTATGTATATACATATAATGATTTGTCCTGACTGATTCATCATCATCGCCGAGCCGAAACCGCTGAACCTTATAACATGAAAAGACTGTAAGTTAATTGAGTGACGTAACCAGCCACTAAAAAAGGATTTTACGACTATCATACTCTAAGGTGGTCAAATAGGGGGTGAAAGTTTGTATGAAAGTCCGTCAGTCTTGAAGTAAAATACATGAAAGTTGGTATTTGGCTTTTTGAAAAGAAATAAAAAATGACGTGTCTCAGGAATTTTGTTCATTTTCCTTTAAAAGAGTAAAAAAGGAAAGAAGGTTTTTTTTGGGGAAATCGTTATTTTTAAGGTAATAACTATAAAAATGAATAATTTAATCAATCTTTAGATTTTTCAATAAAAATAACGAATAACGTCTTTAAGCATTTTTCGAAAAACCTTCCCTAGAGAGGTGAAATAAGGGTGGAAAGTTTGTATTGAAATCGCGCGCAAAACACCACGCGTTTATATACTGATTACTACACGTGTGATGAAACAGAATAAACATAATTTGCCCACGTGAGTAAAGCCGCGAACAAAAGCTAGTTTATAATAATATTTGTGCTCAGTTGCGAACACTTCTAGAAGCCATCTAGCAGTGGACTTACAATAAACTCTTGATAATGATGATGATGGATGATTCAATTATTAACTTTAACATAAAATAATAAATAATACATAAAATGTTAAGGATAATAATAAATTATTGTCCTTTACATTTTGTGTTTTTATTTGTGATGGAAAGTGTCCTTTTATGATAGGGCATTTTCCAATATTTATGACGCTGTAAGGGAGAAAAGAGCTGGACACTTGCTGATTTTTGCCGGTTCTTCTCAGTACAAGATCTCCCGCCGAGAGTAGATAGACTTACGAACTGATGGCATAAAATGACGTTCATAAGAGCTATTTGTAGCCTAAACTGAATAAATGATTTTGAATTTTGAATTTTTTGAATTTTAATAATTAAAAATGCAAATAAAAAGTAATATTATTAAAGTAGTTAGCAATATTTTAGCGTAATTTCAATTTCTTTAGATTTGTAAAGAATGCTGTGTAAGCTATTATTAGGCCTACACATATAATTTTAAAAGGCAATGATTTGTTACCTACTTGTATGTGTTTGGCTGTAAGCTTACTTTATTAAATTAATAGATAAATAATGATTCCTACATGTCCGAACATATTGCAAGTATTCCGCGCAAGCTTAGCTTGGAGTCTCGGACCAAAGACACGCGCAAAATAACTGAAATCATCGACAAATGAATGTTCAAAAGAGCTCCGTATCTCAAAACGAATGCCGGCCCGTTCCGAAGCGCGCGCAAAAACACCACGCCTCCCCGCTAATGACTAAAGAATCTCTTTGTTGTTTCATAAAGTATTTATTCGAAGAAATGGATCAACAATTAGACTCTTTTTAGGTTTAAGAACGCCGCTTCGAAGTTTAAAATCTGACGTGCTCTTGTCTTTTTTGTTCTTTTTCGGTTTTACTTGTGTGCTTTAGTAAAACTTTTTAATTATGACCGTTTCGGTATGGATGGATAGAAATGCAACATCGCCGTCGTCTCGAATGTAGAATGGCCTAATTCAAGAAACCATTTTTGCGCACACAGCCGACCTTGTTTACTCTGCAAAGCCTGTTTGTTGGTTTGAAAAAAGAATATAATTTTGAAATTTCTTTTGTTATTATTCTATAACAACGACGCACTAAAATTGATCTTACCTAAGTGAAGTGGTGTATGATAAGGCTGAAGTGAAAAGCCCTACACCCAAAATCCTCAAATCATAGGTATCTCGAACTATAAGAATAAGAATCATTATTGACATGCATGAAAACAAATACAAGCAGATAAGAAAAACGACGGGTTGCACTCAGGGAGTGCCGGCAGAAGTGAAAACTTGAATATTAACGTTGTGCATTTTTGATATTTTGGAATGGTTAGGGAATAATTTTGCACGAATTGCTTCAATTATCAGTATAAAAGTACTATCATCTATGTGGTAGAATACAATATTTATTTATTGCGCTATCGTACACAAACATGACAATTTATTCGCGCAAGCGCCCTGCGCCGCCTAAACAAAACAGCAGGCATACATTTTCGCCGCGCCGTAGAAAGAGAGGGGGATACTTCCTCTCCTACGCCGCGCCGCGCCGGCTGTCTACTCTCCATCCGTCTTATGAATTTTCGATCAGGTCACGTGTCCTGACGCGAATTTAACATTTTTTACCCATTACAAAAAAGTGTACAACGCCGCTTTTTTTCACGCATCTTATCACAAACCCGGGCTATGCATCGGAAAGTCAAAAGAACACTGCCCGACCTGGAAACTGAACCAAGGACCATCAGGTATCGGGCCGATCGTTTTGCCACCGAGGCGTATGTTGTGCAATACAGATTAAGTAAATAAATACCCTGGCGCCATGAGCACCGGTGGCCGTTTCCCATCAAACGTCAAGCTCCTCAATAAAAAACAGAGTCAGTCACAAACAAATTTGTATCCATTTGTACACACATTATTGCCTACACCTTAAAGATATAAAACAGTAACGCATTGCTCAATAAAATATCAGCTAACCAATCCACCGTGTAGCGAACGCATTTGAAAAGTCACCGGAACAGGTTTGGCGACTGGCTGCCACGGCTATAAATCGGCTGTGATAGCAGAGACAAATTTGTCTATTGCCTGGTAAGGGGCGGTCCACAATGGGCGAACGCAAAATAGTAAAAAAAAAAAGTTTTGCCATTTTACTATTGAACTTCAAACCGGTTTTTTCCTTTTATTTATTTACTAGAGATCATATTATTGTAATAGTTTACATTGTAAGCAATCAATTTGAAGTTCAATAGTTGAATACTATTGAACAAATTATAATTTTAGTTTCGAACAAAATAACGACGAATTTTGAATATACTTAATTTATGAGGCACCTTTGAATCGTCTATAAAATTTTGCATACTACTACTCATGCATGCATAATATTTTTGTGCTGTGTGTAAACTTTACAGAAATTTAAAGAAAATTTTACATGTAAACGAATGACATACCGACTTATGATAGTTCCAAAGTGAATCTATGAAGTTTTATTTGAATATAACACTTTGATTAACACATTCAATAACATTTAAATCGAGTATTTATTTATTCAGGATTAAGGAAAAAGGTTTAAAGAGATAAAAAAAAACAAAGCGTAGCATTTGCAGTAGTACTTGAAAAAAAACCACAGAGTAATTTTGAACCCCATAAAATATTTTTAATCCGTCAAATCTTCTCTTATTGTATACATAGATAGATTTATTTTCAATTTGAACTAAGTCAATCGCCAAAAAGAAATATTCGATCTTTGAACATACGCATGTGTGAATCCGACCTTACATTAATAAATCAGATTATTTGTCTATGCTAAAAAAACCTATGGGAGTGACTTGGGTACGCGTAAAAAGTCTAATCGCATTCGTAGCAAAATATCACGTGAGAATTAAACATACATTTAAAGGTACGTGTGGCTCTAAATGAGAACTTCCGTTTGTTTTTTGTGCTTTTAATTTGAGAGGCTTTTACATTCCGGCATCTCATACAAACTCTAAAGCTCTAGTTCTTTCGAACGAATAAGTCAATTTGAATGTTATTTTTTATGCTTGAAGGAAACACTGAGGTTCTGTCAGCAAAATAGAAAGCATTTAAAGAAAACTATTCGTATAACTAAATTTATGGATTTTAAAGTCCAATAAGGAAACAATAATGATAATAATTAATAATAAAAAATTCTATAATCCAGTGTGGGCCTGCCCACCAACAAGGTGGACCGTGATCTGATGATCTGGTGATCTGGTAAAGGTCGCGGGAAGTCGCTGGATGCGAGCAACACAAAACCGATCGTTGTGGAGATCCTTGGGGGAGGCCTTTGTCCAGCAGTGGACGTCTTTTGGCTGAGATGATTATTATTTACATATAATTTTACGCAAATATTTACGAACAAATTACAATTTGAAAAAAAAGACAAAGTGCTAAAAAAATTCCACGAGCGGTTTTTGAACCCGCACCTCATAACATGCCGGGTCAGGTGCACTACCAACTATGCTATCGTGGCTCAATGCAACTCCCCGAATTTAATCAACACTATCTACTCTTACCCCCTTACAAATAAACACTATTTAAGCATTTATTTAGTAATTCATTGTTTTGTCTCTTTTTCTCAAATTGAGAACGACGTTTGTGTGACGTTGACAAAACAATGATTAACTAAGTAAATGCTTAAATAGTGTTTATTTGTAAGGGGGTTACTTTGTAAGCCAAAGGAGCCCTATTCAATGTCGACAACTACGTCATCAACATCCGATCTTAATATATTTATAAAAAAAATTTAATATTTTTTTTTCAAATTGAGGTGTTGATGATGATAGTCCAATATGGCAAAATTACGAAATGGAAGATACACTAGTAACATTGATATTTTCGATCAGATAAGAACCCCTCGGAGAATCTAGTAGGAAAAGGGCACACCTTGCGTAATGCCTTACCCTTCCCCCTAGAAACACTGCCGGTGTTTCGATCACATGCCTTGTGGAACCCTTTAAGTTTCTCGCCGCCCCCAATATGTCTGATAACGTTGAAAAGGCCTTATGAGGTGTTCAGCAAACTCTTTTCAACAAAAACTATTGACATAATATGATAATTTACATTTAAACTAGAATAAGCTAAACTTTCCTACACTCACACCAATTATCTAGCCCAAGAGAAGCTTCGTTATGAAACTCGTTAAATGGTTACTAGACAACGGATAAACATACTTAAAATACTTAAATACATACTTAGTTATTACACATAGAAGACACCCAGACCCGAGACAATTTAGAAAAACAATAAATTCTAAATTGGGACCGGGATTCGAACCCGGGACCTCAGAGATGGCAACACCATGAAAACCGGTGTACAAACCACTCGACCAAGGAGGTCGTAAGGAGCAGAATCTTGTAATTTTGTCAGATAACTGCCCCTTTGGTCTAGTGCTTAAGATCACCAGTCGCTGACACAGAGATTCCAGATTCGATTCCCAGCTAGAGGTTAATTAAATAAAAATTGTACGATGTTTAAGGTTTTGAGGACCTCTTTCGTCAAGTGGTTTGTACACCGGTTTTCATGGTGTCGCCATCTCTGAGGTCCCGGGTTCGATCCCCGGTCGGGTCAATTTAGAAATTATTGTTTTTCTAAATTGTTTCGAAGCTGGGTGTCTTCTATGTGTAATAAGTAGGTATTTAAGTATTTTAAGTATGTTTATCCGTTGTCTAGTAACCATTTAACGAGTTTCTTAACGAAGCTTCTCTTGGGCTAGATAATTGGTGTGAGTGTAGGAAAGTTAAGGTTATTGGTAAAGCTTGTTTTTAGTCTATCTGACTAGCTACCACCATCTTACCTAAATATATCGCCATAACATCAATGTTTGTAGCATTGTTGTGTTCCGATAGTTAGAGATAAGTAAACAAGGTAAGAATGTAACATAAGAAAATAAAAAAATGACGTAAATAAGTTAGGTAAACAACTTAACCCACTGTTGGGCAAGGGCTTGCAGCATTGAAATCAAGTCATCACTACAATTGATGGGTAATGGCTTAATCACCACGCTTGCCAAATGCGGGTTGGTGATCACAAACCCGGGGTATGCATCGAAAAATCACCCACGACCCGGTCCGAGTCTTAAGAGGACCGTTTTAGTGATAATATTTTTTTTTTAAGTGGTGTGCGGAACTTGGTGGAAGGACGGCTCTGGACTCAGTAAGTAATTTTGTTTGATTATTTACCTTGCAATTATTTTTAAACTCATTGCATTTCTTTTATGTGTCGTGTTCTACCTACCCACACTCGGGTTGTTTCGCTTCCCGGTCCGATCTGAACCTTTTTTTTTAAGAGAGATTGCTGATTGCCTCCAACGGCATTTTCAGAGTCACCGGGCTTTTTTGGGGGCGGCGAGGTACGTAAAGGGTACCTCAAGCCGTGTGAAACGAATCACCTTCGAAGGTTTTCTAGAGGGAACGGCATCGCACACTTAAAAGTGCGCGTCCCCATGCCCTGCTAGATTCTTCGAAGGGTTCGGAACGGATCGGTCGATCGGAACCCCTCGAAGAATCTAGTAGGGCACAGCATCACGCACTAGTGCGCCCTTTAGAAAAACTCTGACAGTGATTCGTTTCACACGGCTTGAGGAACCCTTTAAGTTTCTCGTCGCCCCCAAAAAGCCCCGGTGAAGTTGAAAATGTCCAGTGACAATCAGTAAAATCTTAAAAAATAGCATCAAAAATCCGAAACACACGTTGCCCGCCCTGGGAATTGAACCAGGAACCTTCGGGTATCGAGCTCGTTTTGCCACTCGGCCACCAAGGCTCCAACGGTTCGAGGTTTCAACGTAGAAAAAAAAAGCAAAAATCGCAGATTTGTGTTTATACCATTTGTTTAATGGAAACAATATTTGTATTATGAAACTACAAAACACACGCTGGAATCTAGTACTACCACCGAGAAACGAACACCGAACCAGACAATCGAATAAATTCATAATCTTAAAGATCGCTACAAACGAGCGACCAAAAAATCCACAAAACATGTCGCATCGCACAATGCGATTCAAAAGTCGACTTTACTATTAACGAAATAAAGCCTTTTGTCCTTCAACAAGTTGTTTGAACGGATTTTTATTAGCATTTTTAATCAGTGTACCCCATTAACATCGCTATTTAGCTCTGTTCTGTTCGCGCACCGTTATTAAAACAAGGAACAAGGGAAAAAAACACCGTATTTTGACAGCCTGAGAAAATACTAATCATTCTGATTATTCGACATTTTTACGGCACAAAATAGGAGTCAGCAACCGTATTTAGCCTTTAGTTAGCATAGCTAATAACGATTCCTACCTACGACATAAGTTTTATACACGAAGACTTCTTATCGGTGATCAGGACCTACTGATTCCGACTAAGCAAATTATGGCCATTGCAATAATAATAAAACTTACATGTTTTCTTTTTATAAATTTAATTTTGTATTTTTAATTAGGTAACTGAAATTAATTAGAATGTATGGTCTTCCTATATTTTTATGAAGTGAAGATTAAAGTGGTTTAATAACATAACATAACATCAATGGTTGTAGCATTACAATACAATACAATACAATTCATTTATTCCAAACAATATACATTGTGTTGAATACATATAGGTACATTTAAATTACAATTTCTTTTAATTATATAGAATTATGAAATTACTCATGTTACAAAAATAAAGAATAAAAAAAGCGACAAATAATTAGATGTCAATAAAACACTAAACAAACACTAACAAAACACAGTCATTATACAATATTTAAATGTAATTTAAGTTAAAACAATATAATGTCACAAATTTTCATTTCATAATTCATTTCATAATTCATTTTATAAGTACTAGTTATAGCTATTAATTATAAATTCATCTACAGTAACAACAACATTTTCCTACTAAAAACATTTTCAATTTTAATTTGAAGCTATTCTTATACAATAAAATTTTCAATTCAATTGGTAACTTATTAAATATTCGAATTGACTGATAATAAGTAAACTGTTTGACTACTTCTAATCGAGGAATAAATTTATTTTTAAAGTCCTTTCTTCTTGTACTTTCACTAATTTTTCTTTCCTCTGAGGATTCAAATTCACAAACATATTTAGCAAAATTCGTCAAAAGTATAAGTATGTACAAGCTCGGAACAGTTAGGATACCAAGCTTTTTGAAATGTTTCCGACACGAGTCTTGTTGTTTGATGCGAACCATAATACGGATCGCTCTTTTTTGCTGAACAAATGCTTTGTGTATATTATATTTATAGCTCATTTCCCAAAATAATATGCTATAGCGCAGTCTCGATTCCACCAATGCATAATATACCAGCATGAGATGCTTTATATCTGCTTCGTCACGCAGACTTCTTAGTACATAGCAGGCAGAGCTTATTTTACTTTCTATATCAATCAATTCATCTTTCCATTTTAACAAATTATCGATTTTTACCCCTAAAAATTTTGTAACCTGTACTGCATGCACTTTTTTACCACCTAGTTTAGCGTGCAAGGTAACATTACATCCGACATTATTTTGAAATAACATAACATTTGTTTTATTAGTGTTAATTAAAAGGCCATTAATAGCAAACCAATTATACATAGTATCCAGAGTATGATTTACACTAGACTCTAAACTCTCCAATTCCCTAGCAGAGATAACTGCATTCGTGTCATCTGCAAATAAGATTAACTTCACAGAGTTAGCGGAGTTAGAAATATGATGATTCAGATCATTTATGAAAGTAATGAATAATATGGGACCCAGAATAGAGCCCTGCGGTACACCTACATTGTTGTGTTCCGGCAGCTAGAGATAAGATAGCCAGTGCTTCACTAGTTGAGGATCCCGGGTGAAGTGCGCTTCCACCAATTGGCCTTATCATCGCTTAACATCAGATGAGATCAAGGCATTGTGTTTACACGTAAATATATAAAAAAAAATTAAGCATATTAGATTATCAGGTCCTTGTTCCAATATATCCAACAACTGTCACATATATCCCATCGCGCACAAAGAAATTTGGTGACTTGTTTCTTTGTCGTAACTCCAAAAGATGGAATAGTCTACCAGCAGACGTTTTCCCTCCTTTCTATGATATGGGGTCCTTCAAACGAGGCGTAAAGAGGCACCTTGTGGGCCGACAGAGTGAGGTTGACTGATGCTGCGTTGTTTTCACGCTGCGCCAGTTGTCTTCGCGTCTGGACTCCATTTCCACTTAACATCAGGTGGTATAGAGTCATTTGCCGTGCTAGGAATAAAATAAAAAAAACAACTGTCAGTAGTCGGACGGATAGATGCTCACGCAGGCTTATCACCGAAAAAAAGCAACCAGTTACTGATTGTACAATGGTAATGCGACTACTATTATATAGTTGCGGTTGCTGCAATCGGTCGGTTTATGTTAGTGTAGGAACATACTATACCGAAATTACGCGACCGTAGTTCGGCGTTTTCGGCCTCAGAGGTTGAAGGCTGTACGCTATAACGCAACGTAATTTCGGTATTATGTGTCGTCAGTAATTGAAATAGCATCGCAGGCGTTATCATGCCGAACTTCAGTCGCGTAAGTTCGGCATAGTGTGCTTTTACACTTAAGCGCCGTCATGCACTTTCAGTTCATCAATCGCTCGCTTGTGGCGCTATCGTAGCGTTCTACGTTCCGTAATACGAAATAAGTGTTTTGGTAGCGGTAAATTGCAAATTGTTGCGATTGCGACTGTCACTTACAGATCGGTAAGAAGCCTACCGGTTGCATGCGAGAAATCGTGGTTCAATTAAGAGGACTGGGGGGTAATCACGAGCTCTTATAGCAGTATTATTGCAGTTGTAAGAGCGAGACGCGTGTAGCGGCGAATATACTCGCGTCTCTTTTCCGCAACTGCAATAATACTGCTATTCTTATAGTCAGGGGGCAGATAATAATGTTTAAAGCGAATTAGAAAATCTTGTAGACAATAACAAATATAATGTAGAAAAATTTTAGGGAACAGTTATAAAATTGGTATTATGCAGTCATTTCGGTTGTCGCAAGTCTGTGTGTGCCCTTAGATGTGCTATGCGAACTTTCTTTACGCTCAACAGAATATTAATGTGACCGATTTCGCCATTTTTATTTATATTTTACATTTTATAGACATTATTTTTTATTAGCTAAACACAAATTTATACAATCTCTCTCTACTGGGGCGTCAAAATAACGGTTTCCTAATTTGTAACTTGTGTGTTTAACGCGTTTAAGTAACAATCGTGAATGCTAAGCTACTTTTGCAGTGGTTGGCATTGAATGGGTATGTTTCAATAAATATTTTTTACCTTGAGTTATGAGATAAAGAGATCGCAAAAGTGAAGCTGCTTCGCACGTGGCCAGTACCCGGATGGCAAAAAAAAATTCTTGTTTTTTTTTTACTTGGTAAGTGATTGCTTTTGGCTGCCTATGGCTTTTACAGCGTAACCAGACCTTTAGGATTCTTTAATCAACGTTTTTTTTGGAGAGAGACTGCTGATTGCCGAGGGGCATTTTCAGCTTCACCGGGCTTGTTTTAGGGGCGGCGAGGTACGTAAAGGGTACCTCAAGCCGTGTTGAAACGAATCACCTTCGGAGGATTTCTAGAGGGGTACGGCATCGCACACTTAAAAGTGCGCGTCCCCGTGCCCTCCCAGAGTCTCCGAAGGATCCGAAGGAATCAACGTGGTGATTAAGCCAATACTCATCAATTGTGCATGCCGTGGCATCCTCTAATTGAGACGACACCTAGCTTATGTCTATAATATGTTTTACCTAGTTATTGCTTGTACTTGTGTTTGTCTAGTTGGTTGTCCGATAAATAAATAAATAAATTGTAACGACGACTTAATTTCATGACAGTATACAGGGTGGAAAAAAAATATCGTGGTTGGATTTTACTGAAAGGAAACATTCCTTTATTTTCAAAAATAATTAAAACTGCATTTAAAGATATTTGGAAAATCATAAGTTAAGTGAACTTTTTTCTTTAGATAGTAGTAAGCTTTACAATAAAAACAATATTTTTCTTGGTCTCTCTTTAATTTAAGATACTATAAAATATTTTTGTTTTGTTTATATAATTTTTGTTGCAAACAAATTACAAAAAAAATGTTAAAAAAAACTTTTGTGGTTTAAAAGGAATTGATCCTTATGGATGACTCTTTCAATTGGTGTCATAAAATATAGAATGTTTTTTTTTCACATTTCACCGGTTCGATTCCCGGCTCAAGCAGGTGATTTTTTTTAAATCTTTAAATGCAGTTTTAATTATTTTTGAAAATAAAGGAATGTTTCCTTTTAGTAAAATTTGCCATCATCAATATTAAGGGTACTTTTCCACCACGGTCTTTTTTTCCACCCTGTATATGACATGATGACAGTGTATAGGCTATTTACTCACTTTACTTACTTAGTTTGTGTTGTGTCGGACGCATAGAATAGCACCAACCCATCTCTTTCCGTGGGTGTTGTAAAAGGCGACTAAGGGAGTCTATGACCCCGTGCACATCGAAACCGAAACGCACCCTGGGTCACCCGCGTGGTGGCGCGTAAACCACCACTGGAATTCCTACCAACTGCTGACTGACCACTCGTTAACTTAACCTTATTGAAAATGTGGATATCTTTATTTTCTCAACATCTTCGAGTGTCGTGGGGGTATTATGCTGAGACAGGGACCTTGTTGGCCTCACACACTGCTTTTTGTTTTTTTTTTTTCATTTAATTGTTTTTGTTTTCCTTCTATTCTTATTAGTTCTTGTTTTGTTTTGACTGTATTGTATTTTGTGTGCGTGTGTGTGTGTGTGTGTGTGTGTAATTAATGTTTTTCTTTCTTTCTTTCTTTCTTTAAAAAAAACAGCGTGAATGAACCTTTTAGCCGCATTACAGTACAACAGAGTCTAATTCAATCGTCACAAAACAGATCCCATCCAATTCTGAACAACCTCACGACCGTAGCTAAGGGTTAATAAAAATTCCGGGAAAAAAATCTTTATCTTCAGTCCAATGCCAGAAATAATATCAAAAAATACCGTCTACGGTTCACTGGCAGTAAGTAATAAATAAAAGAAAACGAGGTACGCTCAAAAAGTTTGTCTATGCTCAAATATGGCCGCCCTTTGTGTCGATACTGTCGCGTGACCCCGTGATTTCAAGCCACAGGGTCAGATGTCACGATCGCCAAAGTCTCCTATTGTATACCATTTTTTTTGTTTACGGACGTCTTATTTCATTTCTTCCCACGAAATGAGCTCAGCGACTGGCCAGAGAAAAAACTTTAAGCGTCAGCATTCTAATAGATACCTACTTATCGTAGTTGCTCAAGTAATCGACACTTTAGTCCCAATGTTCGATGTTCCGTAGGTCGATGTGGTGACGGATGTGATGATTGAGGGTTCCATGGTGATGGTAAATAACGACTGCGTCTCTATAGGTGATGTTGTATATTTACAGTGACTACATTGTGACTGACTTATTATCTAAACCTTACAAGACTATTTATACAATATAAACTGTGTAGATGTTGGAGGGAGGATGCCGTGTGTTATCTTAATCAGATCTACACGCGATTAGGAATGCTTTTACAAACTCTTTAACCATACGTGAGGATAAGAAATTATGTGGCACCCGCAGGCCGCCACATTCGACACCAGTTTATTCGCCAAAAACTAACTACGTAATTTTACTAGGTGTCCTTTGGTTCGCCTAAAAATTACATGGCCAAACCGTATTGGCCTAAACTTAAAACGAACAATTATTGTTTCGCCTAACAATTGTTTTGCCACCATTATAATTTGGTCTAAGAATTGAAAGTCCTAATTTTAGGATCTATATTGTGAAATACCCTAAAATATATTGGCATAACGTTATTTTGGCATTACGACGATTTCGCTTAATATATAAAAGCTCGAATTTTAGCATATCTAATAATAAATGTGCCAAAATACATAAAATATAACACAATAATATTTTATAAATATTTAACTTAGCTCTTAATTTTATGGTATTTGAATACAACCAAATAGTATATTTACTAACTAGATAATAATAAAACTACTTAAAATTAAACTTACAAAAAACTATAAACTATATCTACTATTAACTATAAATAAAAAAATTGCCCCAAATCATCCCCATCAGGCAGAGTGCCCAGTAAGCTAGCAGCATTGCCACGTTGGATAGCTATGCTTATACACAATAATTATTATTGTTCAGTTTCAAAAATACTAGCTGCCCTACTCCTGTAGGTCACCTGATAGGTTAGAAATATAAGACAATCGCGAAGCGCAGCGTAGCGATCGTCTTGAATTTCGAGGTTATTTTTTTTAATTATACTACAGAAATCTAGCTCCATACAAAAATATCTTTTTTATAGCTCTTATACTTTGTGATTTTTAATTTTGTGTGAATTAATATTTAGTAATTGCAAACTTTAGGGATTACGAATTGTTCCGTCAAATGTCGCGTTTGGTAAATAACAATATGGTGATAAAAAGTTAGGCGAAGTGAAATTAGACCAAACACGAATATGAAGTGTGAAATTATGGGAAAAAAAATTAGGCTAACCGTTTGTGTGCCATTGCCAATTAGAAGTACAAAAAATTTGGTGACCCGACATATACCTAATTTTACTAGATGACTGGAATGTCTAGAGGTGGCCTGGCCTGTATTTAATTGTCGCTAAAGTCACAAATCATTTGTTGACCCCGATTTCTAGTAATTAAAGGAAAAAAGGGCTGATTACCGGTTCCTGTCGAAAACTGATGCTACTTCAGTTTTTAAGATTTGGATGTTAGCCAACTATGGCCTTTAAACCGTAACATGGTACGGCTTATTTTATAGCCTGCTTGGCTAGCTCCTTCCATTAGATCTCAATGTCGCCATAACATCAATGTTCTTACGCACTAATGTAAATTTCTTCCATTTCTTTCAGTGAATGTTCTCATATCCTACTAATATTATAAACGTGAAAGTTTGTAAGTATGGATGGATGTTTGTTACTCTTTCATGTAAAAACTACTGAATGGATTTGGATGAAATTTGGCATACAGATAGTTTATAACCTGGATTAACACATAGAATACTTTTTATCTCGATATTCCCACGGGAACGGGAACCACGCGAGTGAAACCGCGATCGGCCGCTAGTCATTTATAAAACACTTATTCGTGCCTCGACAATTGAATTGTAATCTTGTTTGAAACGGCTGTCTCGTAACGATTGTGCCACAAACAAAATCAAATTTACATTCAATTATTTTTGACTGTCAATCGCTTCGGCGATACAAAGATGAAGCGGTGGTACAAAGGGGAAGTGCAGGAGTTTTTAGTAGGTGCACCCTCCTTCCCCTTAAGAGGGTCCCACAGGGAGAGTCCCGCACCTAACTATTTACATCTTCTCGGGCTCAGTGGTATTCATAACAGGGCGCCGTGAAGCTAAAAGCGTTCCACCATTCTTGAACACCGCCACAGGCTTTCAAGAAGAAACGTCCAAGTTTTCTAAGGAAATTCCCTTTTAGATTCTCCGAGGTGTTCGATCGAATCGAGGTTGAGAGATTTAGGGCTGAGTGTGTGCGCTAAACGCCTACGACATTCATACAACAAAGTTTATTTGTTCATTCTTGACTTCAAATTGAGCAACGGATCGATGTGTGGCACGAAAGTGCTGCAAAGCTATTTTAAAAAGATAACAAATTACCTTTTTAAACAAATTAATTGGTTTTTTTTACGTTTTTTTATAATAAAATATCGATGTGTGGTTTTCATGTAACCAATGTTAGTAAAAAATACTGTAGAAAATAACTTTTAACCCCGTATTAATAAACAAAATAGCTTTTACAAGCTTCAAATATTTATTCCGTGTTGTCTCTTTAACTCTTATTTGAAATAACGTTTACACGACAGGAACAAAACACAGAAAATGTATTTAATTCTTAGTTTATACTTTGTTTATTCGTAAGGCTTTCTAATTTTCGTAATTAATAATGAGTAGGTACTTCATTTATTTATTTATAGAATGATAGAAGTATAATGATAGTTGAATGATAGCCGAGTTTCTGTAAAGACGTAGGACTAAACGTAGAACTCACAATAAAAATAAAAAAAAAGATATTGGATTTTTTTTAAATTTTATTGTAAGATTTTAAAATTCAGTAACGATATATAACGTTATAAATTAGTAAGAAACAGTCACAAACTTTTAGTACAGACTTCCAAGTCATACCGATTATCACACGGACAAACCGAAAGGCAGCGAGCTAGCGTAATCTTTACGAAACCAGACAGAGACGGCGCCTGCGCATTCTAGTTACGAAATAAAACAAACGGATTATTTATCAAGTTACGATTATGACTAAGCATTACCGAATGCTATTGGCTAAATCCGCCTCTGGGCTCGATGCATCAAGATAGAAACGAGATAGAGATTTTGCAAACTAAAATTATGACTATCCTTGTCGTTTTACAAACATACATACATACATATACATATATACATATATACATACATACCTACATATATACATACATACATCCATACATACATACATACATACATGCATACATACATACATACATACATACATACATACATACATACATACATACATACATACATACATACATACATACATACATACATACATACATACATACATACATACATACATACATACATACATACATACATACATACATACATACATACATACATACATACATACATACATACATACATACATACATACATATATACATACATACATACATACATACATACATACATACATACATACATACATACATACATACATACATACATACATACATACATACATACATACATACATACATACATACATACATACATACATACATACATACATACATACATACATACATACATACATACACACACACATACATACATACATACATATATACATACATACATACATACATACATACATACATACATACATACATACGTACATACACACATACACATATACAACCTTATTTTTAGTTTACATGGAAATCGAAACACGGGTCAAATACTTTCATTTAAAAAATCAGTGTTTTTAGTAGGGTATACTTTATTTGAGATTTTGTAAATATTATTTGGTCAAAATGTAACATGGTATAAAAAATATCGAAATCGATTCTATTACTGATTCTGAACAAACAGTTTTCAGGTTTCGTATAAACTAAAAATAACATGTATACATATAATACTTTAAATGTATTACTCATTTCTAAGTGCTCCTGCAACATAGATTTAAATGATTCTACCGATGGACTTACCAAGCAAATAATGTCTGTAATAAAATTTTACGTGTCCCTAACAATATAATTCTTTTAAAAGTCGGGAAACCACTAATTGATATAGGCTTTAACACAAATCCGTGACGTTATCAAATTAAATTCGTAATTAACAAGATGGCCCCATTGGCCGTTGGTAGATATTATCTCGTCATTACAACAATTTGTTGGACACGGGGCGAACGTAATAAAAACGCGATAATCAAAATTAATTTGTAACTATAAATTTAATTTAATAATGATAATCAAATATAAGAATGCTTCTTATATTATCGTATCTTATCGTACTTGTTACCAGTTAGTCTATAAACTGTCCCACTGCTGGGCATATCTCTCCATCATTAAAATCGATTGATTTTAATGAATTCTATAGAGACTTTTCTAGACTACATAGTACTAACATTTTCGCAAAAAATAAAATAAAAATCAATCAAAATAAGAAAATAATTACAAAACAAGTAAGCTGTCAATAAATAGCCTATCTCATTTTCCCATTGCTGGGAAAAGGACTTCATTATTGGACGACCTCCTTGGTCGAGTGGTTTGTACACCGGTTTTCATGGTGTCGCCATCTCTGAGGTCCCGGGTTCGATACCCGGTCGGGTTAATTTAGAAATTATTGTTTTTCTAAATTGTCTCGGGTCTGGGTGTTTTCTATGTATAATAAGTATGTATTTAAGTATTTTAAGTATGTTTATGTATGAGTTTCATAACGAAGCTTCTCTTGCTATAAGTGGTGTGAGTGTATGAAAAATTTTTTTTTTTTATTTATTATTAAATTGAGGTCATCGCTACAATTTGATGGGTATTGGCTAAATTACCACGCATGCCATATTTTATTTTATTTCATTTTATTTATTAAGAGCGTTTACGGCGCACACTAGCGGCACTAATGAAAAGAAAACCATATCTAGTAATTAGAGATAGAAAATCAAATTATGCTCAACAAACTATTTAACGCCATTTTATTAACGGCGTTATAGTTAAAAGTGGCCGTAACGTCTTATTTAACTAAACCATAACATGTAAGGTGTTTATTAGGTTTATTATTTTTCTATCTTTTTGTAGTATGTCTGAGATGAATGGTGTGAGAAATGTGCATGATGGAATCCTGGATGTGGTATTGGTCAAGGAGAGTACTAATGTCCATGGGGTAACTGTCGCTGCTACCGATGGGTTGGTGCCACCAGATGCGTATCATCCACCATTGGATATCGAAGTTAGGGTTGGTACTGCTGGTTCTTCGGACCTTATCGCTCCTACTAATATTAACCCAGATAAAGACTGGAACTTCAAAAGGTGTGATTATGAACTATTGTACTCCTATCTTCACGAAGCCTCATGGGACACTGTCCTACAAGCTAGTGATGTACGCACCGCCACTGAGTGTTTTTATAACACCGTATACGACATCTTTGACTTATGTATTCCAAAAAATAAAGAGAGAATAATATGTGATACCAAATATAAGCTCAAGCTTCATAGTTCTTGGAAGCGTACTAACTGCAAACATACGTATAAATTTTTTTCTGATCTTAGAGCGGATCTCAAGACTCGCGTTGCTACTGCGTACAATTCTCACATGAGACGTATTGAGGACAACATAAAAACAAACCCTCGAGACTTTTGGCGTCACATCTCTGGCTTGCGAACTAAAGGTGGTTTTAATCCTAGCGTGACCTATAAGGGCCAAACACTATCGGGTGTGGAAGCGGCAACTGCTTTTGCAACTTATTTTTCCAGCGTCTTTCTACCTGACAAACCGGAATTAAATATCGAGACAGTGAACCGTAACGATAAAAGTTGCAATAGTAACTACGTGAACATTTTTCAATTTAAACTCAGTGATGTTAATTTAGGAATTATGAAACTAAAGTCAAATAGTTCTATAGGACCAGATTTGATTCCTTCTGTGTTACTGAAACAGGCTAAGAAGAGTATCTCTGGTCCCCTTTGTCACATTTTCAACCTTTCTTTACAAAGTGGTATATACCCTTCCCAGTGGAAAATCTCTCGTGTCATCCCTATACCCAAAACGTCAAACAAAATGGAGGTTGAAGAATACCGGCCAATTGCAATTTTGTCTTCCCCAGCTAAGGTATTTGAAAGCATCATCCACAAGTACGTATATGCCCAGGTGGAAAAATACCTTTGTAATGAACAGCATGGTTTTAGACAAAAAAGATCCGTCGATACAAACCTGTTGACTATTGTGGAGTATATTTCCACATGCCTTGATAGGAGGTCTCAGGTTGACGTGCTCTACTTCGACTTCCGGAAGGCGTTTGATAGGGTTAACAATGATAAGCTGTTGGCAAAATTAAGCATTATAGGCTTTGCCCCTGGTCTCCTACGCCTTCTAGCAGACTAGACTTCGTGATCGCCAACAGTTTGTAAAACTTGGTCTCTATGAGTCACAGCCCTACCATACGCGTTCCGGAGTGAGCCAGGGATCGATACTTGGACCCCTGTTGTTTCTCCTTATGGTCAACGACCTCCCTAAAGTTGTCGATTACGCTCAGTGCTTGCTCTATGCTGACGACTTGAAACTCTTTGTTGAGATCAAGTCAGAAGCCGATTGTGTTGCGTTGCAACAGGACGTTGACGCGGTTCACCAATGGAGTCTTGGGAGCTCAATGGAATTTAACTCATCCAAATGTTACGCAATGACTTTCGGTCGAGTGCAGAACCCAATAAATTTCAACTACACGATTAACGGTAACGCTATTAACAGATCTGTAGTAATGAGGGACTTGGGGGTTACATTCGATCGAAAGCTCACATTTCACGACCACATTGTCACGTTGGCAAAAGACTGCTTTAGGCGATTGGGTTTTGTTCTGAGAAACTCCCGGGACTTCCAAAATCTTCATGTTGTTGGGCTTGTTTTTGGTGCTCTTGTGAGAAGCAAACTGGAAACCAGCTCATGTGTATGGAATCCACATGAGTGTACTTATGTGCTCTTACTGGAAAAAATACAAAAGGCTTTTCTCAGATACCTTTACAAGCGTACTTACGGATACTATCCATATATGTACCCGACCAGATTTATTTTAGGCTGTTTGGGGTACAATTCGTTGGAGGTAAGAAGGAACAAAAATCAGATTACCACCATGTGTAAAATCCTACGTGGAAATATTGATGCGCCAGATCTGAATAACCAGCTGTGCAAACTATTTACGCCTGACAACTATCGGCGGAGTAGAAAGCACAAATTATTTTTTGTGCCCACGAACCGTACCGCTGCGCGTCGCTATTCGCCAATCCCGCGCACACTTGCCGCGCTTAACGCTCTCCTTGAGGCCAACCCTACTTGTGATGTGTTTGCGGACGGATGGGTGGAAATATTGTCTGAATGCCTGAGATTCTGTGAGAGGGATGCATGAATGTACTATTCAATTATGTACATAATTTGTCATTTGGTAGTAACTAATAATGTAATTTTAATTCTAATTTTAATCGCAACTGTTTTGTTTTACTTTATAATATTTTAAATCCAAATTTGTAATTTATATATATTAATTAATGTAATTGGTGTTAACCGTGTCAATTAATTCAATTAAATAAATAAATAAATAGGTGAGTTTGTTGAGCATAATTTGATTTTCTATCTCTAATTACTAGATATGGTTTTCTTTTCATTAGTGGCGCTAGTGTGCGGCGTAAACGCTCTTAAAGGCAACTAACAAAAAAATCACATGTAACAATGCCTTTAGACACAATTATATAATTATATTCATTTTGTAGTAACGTCTTAGTTATAGGGTGCGTGCATTGCAGATTTCACTCCAATTTAAAATGACGTTTACATGACAGGAACAAAACACGGAATAACTATTCGAACCTTATTCTCTGTTTATTTGTAAGGGGGATAATAATATTAATCCTTTAATTAATTAATCCTTTATTGTACATTAAAAATTACAGTCTAAATTATATTATAAAAAACATATACAAGGGTGAGCTTATCTCTAAAAGAGATCTCTTCCAGCCAACCCTAGCTGTAGTTGGAAAAGAAAGTTTGCGGTACCAATTGTCGACCATAACATAATTAAATACCTTACACATAAATAAATAAAATAAATAGGTACTTAAACTAATTATAATGCATATACATACATACCTATACACATATACATATATATATATATATTTATATTATCATCTGACTGTATAACTATATGATGTTACTGATTACTGCTCAAGTTAGAGAGGTAGTGCTCTTTCAATTTGTGAATTAATTAATTAATTAACAAGAACAGCTTACAAAAATGTGAAAGGTACCCACGGCTACCGTATTAACCCTACTTTGTGTAAGTCTTGGGATCGAGTATTACTCACTAATGCGGGTGCCATGAAATCAGTTCACGAGCAACATTTACAGTAAAGTAATTATAGATTTATAGTTTCAGACTTACTGAAAATATCGATAATTTAACCTTTAGAAGTCTTGTAATAAGGAACTTGCATACGCTTAATCACGAACCCGAAGAATTTCATCGAAAAATTTTATTTCTAGCTGCCGGAACACAATAACACTCTAAACATTGATGTATGACGACATATTTAAATAAGACGGATTTGATGTATTAGTATTAGGTGCATGAAGATTTTTTATAAAATTTTATTTTTCATACTAACTTTTATTTTAATTTTCTTAGCATCTTTTTATGTTAACACTATAAAAATTGAAGAGTAGTGTGTTTGTTTCACTAGCTAAATATAGCAGACATTAAAAAAAAATCAAGTCCCTTTAAAGCTACAATGAAACAAAAAGGCAATTCTGCGAACATAAAAAGTAGTCAATTCAAAAAAAATATATTAGGCGATAAAGACACAAAATTAATAATCGTTGTATAATTGTTATTTATTACTGAAGCCTCGGTAACATTGTCCTAAGTAAAGGTGTATAATAATATTAAAGCCCGGTTTTAACTTTTAAAACTTTTAGACCAAAAAACGTCAATTTCATAAGTATAGACCTAATATATAGCGTAAGGGCGCTCTGGTTTATATCTAGAGGTCCTGAATTCAATTCCAAGGTCGAACAATTTGTGTATTCGGATTTTTTCAATACATAGCGCCGGGTTTGTTATCACCAACCCGCATTTGGCAAGCGCGGTGGTTACGCCCAATTGTTACCAATTCTACAGATTTCCATTACAGATTGCCAACTCTACAGGTTCCCAGTTTAACGGATTCCAATTCCCATCAATCGTAGCGATGATTTGATTTCAATTGACGAAAGCTGTAAACAAGCTAATTACTATACTCCACTATGATACAAGCTACTGTCCATGCGCGAAAGCTTCGCCGATGATAAATTAGAGACGTTCCTAAAACTAATAAACTAAGGTCAGGGCCGGACGAGGAACGTAAGAAAAAAAAACCGATAAAACGGTTAAAAATAGTCCTTAACAAGCCGGCCCCGCAGCGGGGCGCCATTTTGGGCTCGCCCCCCGCCAATATGTCGTGATAGATGTTGTGATAAGACGCTTATATCTCAAGATGTGTCCGAAGATAGTTTCGATTCGTTAAATCGCAAATCGCACAATAGCTAGGTAAATGCGTCGTTGTTTTGAATTGTACCGTCAAGCAAGAACAGGTAAATAGTCTGGTTACTGTCCCACAGCTGGGCAAAAGCCTATAAAATTGAAATAAAGATACTACAATTGGCACAGCTGCATGCCATAATCACGGATCTACATTCTAACAGCATTAGCCCACATACTGTCCCACTACTGGGCAAAGGCTTCCATCATTGAAATCAAGTCATCGGTACAATTGATGGGTATTGGCTTAATCACCACGCTTGCCAGATGCGGGTTGGTGATCAAGTGATCACAAACTCGGGCTATGCATTGAAAACTCCGAAACACACTTAATTCGACCTGGGAATTGAACTCTGGATCAGGATATCGGGCCCAGGGCTTTGCCACTCAACCGCAAAGGCGTTATTAAATATATAAATAAATAAATAAAAGCGTTTATTTGTCTTTAACTGATAAGTACAAAGTATTGCTTAACTAAAATTAAATTACTAATTATATTACAAATTAAGGCGAGGGTTTCCAAAAAAAACAGTGTTTTAAATGAGTTTTATTCGAAATGTATAATTATTTTAAATCCTAAAAAAATATATGTTATTAATTTTCATTCATCCTTTTATCTAGTAATTTCGGCTGGTATCTTCACGATATTTTACAATTTCCTGCATCGAATATAATATCAAACACACGTCTCATTATTAGACTAAATATCATTTTATTCAGGCTATACACCGTTTCAGACAAAGAAAAATGTACCAAACCAATTGTCTTTGAATATGTAATAGTTGTCGGCCATTATAATTTTATTAATAAGTAAACGTTCAATAAAATCTACTTTATTGCCTAATTCGACGCTCGCGCCTTCATTCAGTCCCGAGCGAAACGCCTTGGAAATCTCACAGTCGGAAACGTTCGCCTTAACAGTAGGTAGTGTAAAAGACTAAATGGTATATGACTCAGTGATGCGGAGGATATATGGAAAATTAAAAAAAAAAATAGTTAAAACTTCAGCTAGAGCTCACCTACCTATTCTGAACTGATCCTTGATAATGATAGGATCGGATTTTGATGACGTAGTTGTTGACATTTAATTTTAATAATGCTTCTTTGGTTTACAAAGTAAGAGTATATAGTTTTGACTTTGCACGAGTCGGACAGAGCTACGATAGCGTAATTGGTAGTGCACCTGACCCGGCATGTCAGGGGGTACGGGTTCGAATATTTTATTACACGTTTCCGAAAATTTTCGCAAAAAAATCTGCTTAAAAAAAAAGTTTTTTTATTTAAATATGAGTACTGGCGTGCGATTTCCGAAACGGTGACTAATTCTCACGCTATCATATCAATCACGATTGCTCTTTCTCACTCTTAATCGAAGTGACTAATTATTGAGGCCGAAAGGTTTCGGACGGTATTATCTTTATAATCTTAGTGCATTTTATGTCAAAACTAGAGGACCCGGCGGACTTCGTACCGCTTTGACAGTTTTCATCAAGTGATTAAATTCTTTTTCGTTTCCATGACAACAAAACAAACAAATCATTTTGTTTTGGACAATTTTCGCAAAGGCCGGTCATCGGATGGGTGACCAAAAATGTATCATCTCTCGCTGCTCCGAGCTTCGGAAGGCACGTTAAGCCGATGGTCCCGGCTGCAGTCGTTAACAACCACCAATCCGCACTGGGCCCGCATGGTGGTTTATGGCCCGTACTCCCTATCCATCCCAAGGGAAGGCTCGTGCCCCAGCAGTGGGGACATAAAATGAGCTGATGATGATCAAAGAAGGACACTTTCCATTATACATATTTATGGAAACGAATAAATGATGAATTGTAGAATACGAATAGCAGGTGTAATACAAATGCATTCATAAACACCTATGTGTTCTTAATAAACTATTTTCATTCAAAACAATTTCGAATTAAAAATAATAATAGTTTATATAAAGTTTCAAAAAGACATAGACTCTTATATTGTTGGTAAAACTTATACCATAAGTGTTAGTATATAATTTCTCTGTATGAGGCAGCCAATCCCCAGCAGTGACACATGTATGGGCAATCAAATCTCACAGTAATCATTTTTAAAATGCTGTTGGCGCTGTTGCGCAATTTGTACACCAGTGATCAATTCAATTAATAAATTGTCAATAAATTTATACTTTAAGATTACAATACTTATTATTATTATTATTTATAAAAATCACGATACTAAAACAGCACAAGGCTCTTCCTTAAAGCACTGAAATTACTAATAAAAGAAGGAAAGACATGGTTTGCACTTATCTCAAATGTACAAAATGCGCTTTCTCATCAAGGTTCTTTATATACTTAGGACCCTTTCTGTATAACAGGATAAATGCTAAGTGTTATATTTATCCACTAGCTGTGCTCGCGACTTCGTCCGCGTGGAATAGTGACTTTCGGCAGCATTTTTAATTTTTTAGGCTCTTTTCCCGTTTTTGCAACATTTTTCACTGATGCTTCGCTCCTATTGGTCGCAGCGTGATGTTATATAGCCTAAAGCCTTCCTCGATAAATGGACTATCCAACACAAAAAGAATTATTCAATTCGAACCAGTAGTTCCTGAGATTAGCGCGTTCAAACAAACAAACAAACAAACAAACAAACAAACAAACAAACAAACAAACAAACAAACAAACAAACAAACTCTTCAGCTTTATAATATTAGTATAGATTAAACACTATCAACTGCAAAAAGGTTGTACAGGAAGAACTACAAAAATTGACCTACGATAATACGGAGGGGTTATTGACCGTTTTTAAGTAATTATATGTTTATTTATTTCTGTGTGTATTAACTTATTATTATTATTTTATTTATGTCTTTACATTAGATTGTAATTTAGCGTATAAACTGTTATATTCATTTATGTTTTGATTTATATTAAACTTAGACTAAGCCCACGTTCGCCTAAAAACAGGGTTTAAATTTATTTTAAATTATTAGTTTAGAGCTCTTTGTAAACAATAGATGTAAACGTATTTTAATTAAAAAAAATATATTAAAAATTTGCCAAATTATTTGAAGATTTGTCCAAAGTAAGATATTTAGTTTAGATTAGCTTTTAGGTTTTGGATTTTTTTATTGACTTTGATTATCTGATATGTATTATACAGTGGCGTAGCGGCAACTCGCTTGGGTTGATATTCAGAGGTCCTAGGATCAACTCCCAGGTCGGTGAAAAAGCGTTTCAAAGTCGTTCAACGAGTGTTTCAAAGAGTGGTCAAAGAATGCATACATCGCAAATTACGAAGCCCAGATTTTGTGATCACCAACCCGCATTTGGCAAGTCTAAGTGGTGATTAAGCCAAATCGTAGCGATGACTTGATTTCAATGATGGAAGCCTTTGCCCAGTTGTGGGACAGTATATCATCATCACCATGGCATGCAAGTGCCAATATATGGAATTGTCAAAGACATTCAAAACATGGTTATAATCCCGATAATAATTTACACTAATGTGAAGTGCAGAATCAATTGTAGCGATGAATTGATTCGAAAGATGGCCTTTGCCCCTTAGTGGGACAGTATATACGCTATTTAGTGACTATGGTAGTTTAAATAAACCATGATCTTTACAGATATACAATTTACTTTTGCAGAGATTGTTTAAACGTTAAACTTCAAAACGATTTAAAGTCAAAAAGGTTTTATAGCAATGAATGCAAATAGGCTATAACACCAAAAGGATTATCATTTAAAAAAGGAAGACACATAAATTGACTAATTTACTATAGAATTCAAAGCGGCACTAAATATTACCTAATACCACATTACCTACAGATAATAAAATTTGACAATGTATACGTAGGTACTACCAAGAAACGGACATGCAATGCCTGTGACATAATGTAAAAAAATAAAATTAACAAGTAAAAAAGTTTAAACCAACCAACCTTTTCATAAAATTCCAGACATTATAAAATATTGAAGATTTGTCCTCGTGATATCCAATGGTGCACACACAACACACAATAATAATGCTTAGTTTACAAATTCTATTATAACACTTCAGCTCATATAAAACAGTTTAAAACACTTCAAACGAACACACGACAAAAAAGTTTCAAATAAAAATTTTACGAAGAATAAAAACAGTGGCGGCGCGAACGTCTATCTCCACCGGGCGGTTCGCATGTAACTGCCGGCTACCTTTGAGCACGGTTGAATAAGACCTGTTTTCATCTCCCTCACACGCCTCCAAAACTACAAGTGTGAGTGAGACAGCTACAATGGCATGCATTATGGTACCACGTCTCGGTGGACGTTTTTTCCGATTTCTTTGAACGATCCACAAGAAGGATCTATATTATGATCTATAGATCGTTATAGTAAGCTCCGTGAGTTATGCCCCCATGATTCATTGATACAGATGATTTGGGACGCATTAAAATTATGGTATTTGATTTTTTTCCTCTATCTACGATTGATTGTTAGCTTGTTAGCCTATTCAATTAGGTATGTAAATACAGGATTCCTTAACGGTTTAATAGAGCGTATAAAACGTAGCTTTTATAAATAATTAATTAATTTAGGTAAATTCAGGTCAATTCTCCTCCAGGTGGAGGAGCTCGATGGCGCAGTGGTTAACGCGCCCGGTCTACGAGTGCTGAGGTTAAGCAACAAAGCAAAGGCATTGGATGGGTGACCAAAAATTTATCATCTCGAGCTTCTCCGTGCTTCGGGAGGCACGTAAAGCCGTTGGTCCCGGCTGCAATAGCAGTCGTTAACAACCACCAATCCGCACTGGGCCCGCGTGGTGGTTTACGGCCCGTTCTTCTATCGATCTATAGGGAACATAAAATGGCTCTTAACCGGGCTGTCTACGACTGTGTCAAACCGTTGCAAACCTTTTTAATTGTACATGTTCAATGATTCAAATATTCATCCAGACTAAAGAGGCTTACATACAAATACAACTAACTTTTAGTATGAGCTGCATAGCCTCCTTACAGTACCTATACAACAATCGTTCCTTTGCCGAACTGCCCGTATGTGGAATGCGCTTCCCGCACACGTGTTTCCCTCCTCTTTCTCTCCCGGGTCATTTAAGCGAAGCATTTATGCAGGCCGCCATAGTGTGAGCGTTCGGCATAGCGTGGTAGGGATGTGATGAACGCTTTTACTTCTTGGGCTTCACTGGCTGCTTTCATCAGGCAGGGTGAGGCCATTTTGGCGTGCCACAATAAAAAATAATAAAAAAAACTTTTACTATGAGCTGCATATCCTTACAGTACCTATGGGCTAACAGGACCAATTTCGAGATGCATTTTTGTTCTGGATTCATTATCCAGTACATATTTGACCGAAGGTTAACTTAAAGGTACATTATTACGGGACATGACAAGCCTTATGTAATAACTAAAGAACCAACGACAGATTGTTATTTCAGATAGTTTGGGCGGTTCAAAGTGTTTATCTTCTTGCACCCACGTTAGATTAAGTTTATTTAAGGACCGTATGGGAATGAATTATAGACACGAAAAAAAACACATGTGTAATGCAAGTAAGGTAGAGGCGCCAATGATGGACAGGCTCCAGTGGTCGACAGGCGCCATATTTCGACATATTTCCTTTAAAAATAGAGGTCAGCACCTGATATTAGTACTTAGCAACAATTGAATAAAATGTTTTTACAAAAACACAAATGTTGAAAAAAATTTCACGAGCAGGATTTGAACCTGCACCCTTCTGACATACTGGGTCAGGTGCTCTCCCAATTGAGCTATCGTGGTTCTAACCAGCCCGCCGAAATTATACAACACTATTTACTTTTTACTTTGAAAGCCAAAGGCGCCCATTCAATGTCAACAACTACCGTCATTCACACCCGATCATATTTTTTTTTTACAAATACTTAATTGTTCGCAACAAAATTTGCGTTAAAAATTATATAAACATTTAATTGAATACTTTTTACTTTTTATTTTCAAATGCTACTTGCTGCACTGAAGCTAAATTAAATATTTATAAAATTTATAAAATACAGTGGAAAAATTAAACGCCTACCCAACCCAGCCAGGAATAGAACCTGTTATTAGCACTCAAAAAAATTAAAAAGCAGTGACAAAATTCAGGGCTTAAGGTCAGCTTTCCCGGTAGCATAGCGGTCAGTGCAGCCGCCCGGATTGCGGAAGACCCAGGTTCGATTCCTGGCTGGGTCGGGTAGGCGTTTAATTTTTTCACTGTGTTTTATAAATTTTATAAATATTTAATTGAATACTTATCATCAGCTTCGTAGCTGCCATACCCTAAAAAAACAATGAAACAAAATAATATACAGTTATTTTGTAGCGACGAAACTGTGTCGAGTACTAAAGCCCTACCTACTACTACCCTAGGCTAACTTGCTGTTATGCTGTCTGATTGTCTAGCTGTTTAGCTGGCGGGCGGTCTGACTGTTTGTCTGTCTGATTTTCTGTCTGGCATGCTAACTATCTTATGTGCCATATTTGTCTAATGCCACAAATGTTGACTGGATGAGATCGCTTTAAGCGATAAATAAAAAAATATAAATAATTCCTACACTCACACCAATTATCTAGCCCAAGAGAAGCTTCGTCATGAAACTCGTTAAATGGTTACTAGACAACGCATAAACACACTTAAAATACTTAAATACATACTTATTATTCATAGACAACACCCAGACCCGAGACAATTTAGAAAAACAATAATTTCTAAATTGACCCGACCGGGGATCGAACCCGGGACCTCAGAGATGGCGACACCATGAAAACCGGTGTACAAACCACTCGACCAAGGAGGTCGTCATGTCGATAAGATCGCCTTTGCCTAATTTTTGTTTAAATTTTCTGTTATTTGTTTTCTGTATAATAGTGTAAGCATTAAAGTGTATATATATATATCTAACTAACAGACTATTTGGATGGCTATCTGGCTATCTAACTGGCTGCCTCTCTGTCTGGCTGACTAACCGGAGGCTTGTTGGCAGGCTAGCTGGCAATCTGACAGGCCTTTTACAACGCAGTTTTCTTGCCATACTTTCCTCGCTCAACATTAAGTCTGATTACCTCTGGAGAGAAGTGATCGCGCAAAATCCAAAAATACCGTAAACATCATTACTTTAAGATATTTCATTAAAACGTGACAATAAAATCTCATTAAAATCAAAACGCGACGTGCATGTGCCCGTGCTATACGGCGTTGCGTTATTTTTCGGGCGTGTCTCATTATTGTTATTTTATTTTTGGGTGAAATCTAATTATATCAATGTATTGAGAAGAGGTTATGATTGATGAGATGAGCGGTGTGTACAGTGGTGTGGTGGGAATTTTAAAGCGATATTCGGTCATCGATATTATTTTTGGCAATAAGGTTTTGAACATTTTTGGCAGGGCACATTGCTCGCAGGACTGATGGCCGCTGGGGCGGGGTAGTCCTGAAGTGGCGACCGCGTACCGGAAAGCGTAGTGTGGGCAGGCCTCCAAGGTGGACCGACGATCTGGTGAAGGTAGCGGGAAGCCGCTGGATGCGAGCAGCACAAAACCGGTCGTTGTAGAGATCCTTGGGGGAGGCCTTTGTCCAGCAGTGGACGTCTTTTGGCTGAGATGATGATGATGATGAAGGCTTTGAATGCGTGGGTCGGAGAGAGCCCCGATAGCCCAATTGGTAAGACACTTGTAAAGTTGGATTGCGTCCCAGTTCAATATTTTGTCTATCTTTGTTTTTGTGATGCATTTTTGGATGTGACCTGTTAATGTACACACGGCGGCAGATCAACCTACGCAAATCTGTCAAATTTATCCAATGAATATTGATCCTTATAACCAAACAATAAAGTTCAAAATTGATTGTAGAAATTTGACAGTTTTGGGTAGGTTGATCTGCCGCCGTGTGTACCTTAGTAAATATATCATTTTTAAAGTGATTGCAACTAAGATAGCGTCAAATTTTAGATAAAAACTAGCTGACCGGCGAACTTCGTACCAGTTTGACAGTTTCTATGACGACAAAACAAACAAATCATTCGTCCGCTTAAGAACACCCGTATCCCATGATGGACCCCTATAGCAGCGCCACCTACCGGGTCCAATTGTGAATCAAAACCATTCTTGAATCTACTTGAACACACTCAGAAAATTTCATTCAAATCGGTCCTGCTGTTTAGTAGAAGTTCAGTAACAGTAACACGCACAGAAGATTTATATATTACGTTCTTACCTATGAAATTGACGTTTTGTATAAATATTTTCTATAAAATTTTATTTTTCCTTTTTTTTTTTTATTTTCTTAGCATGTATTTATGTTAACACTATAAAAAATGTAGAGTAATGTGTTTGTTTCACTAGCTCAATATAGCAGACATGAAAAAGAAAAAAAATCAAGTCTCTTCAAAGCTACAATGAAACAAAAAGACAATTCCGCGAACAAAAAAGTAGTCAATTTAAAAAAAAATTGGGCGATAAAGATACAAAATTAATAATCATTGTTATTACTGAAGCCTAAGTAACAGTCTTAATTAAAGATGTGTAATAATATTAACAACCGGTATTGACTTTTAGAAGTAATACACCTTTTAATAAGTGAGAAAAAAACGTCAATTTCATAGGTAAGGACCTAATATATAAAAATATAAACGGATCATCATCACGATCAGCCTATTGGATGGAGATGGCTGGACTAGAAAGAGGCAGCTAGAGATAAGATAGCTAGTCGCTCAGTTGTTGAGGATTCCGGGTGAAGTGCGCTAACACCTTCGGCCTTAGGGCCGAAACACATAAACACGATACGACGTCGCACCGCAAAATTAACCGTTGCGCCAGGCTAATATAAACTTTATTGCCCGTCAAATACTAGACAGACGCCGCATCGTGGTTCGACGCGACGTCGGTCGTGTCGTGTTTATGTGTTTCAGCCCTATTATCACTTTCATCCAGGTGTGATAAATTCCAAGGGCTTACCCGTAAGGAATACAAAATAAAAACAGCTTTGGCAACGGTCGGGCAGAGCCACGATAGCATTTGGTAGTGCACCTGATGGAACGCCTCGGTGGGTGAGTGGTATAGCACTCGGCCCGATATCCGAAGTGTGTTTCGAATTTTTCAATGCATAGCCCGGATTTGTGATCACCAACCCGCATTTGGCAACCGTGGTGATTAAGCTATTACCCATCAATTATAAGGATGAGCAGGGCACCATACTGTAATTTCTCTTCAACAAAATATGACAGAATCAGGTGTTTGACGTTTTAAAAACAACAAAAAGACAGTCTAGCTAAGATAAAGGCCAATCGATTCCCAATTGTGACAGTTAAAAAGGTATATATTAAAAATTCGCGACATTCCTTAGCCATGACGTCCCATGACAGACGCACCCTAATGGACCAGGTGTAAGATCCATCATTGAACAACGATGTTAATTTGACAACGCCAGCGAGGCGGGGGGCGCTGCGAAGCCTTATTCTGAGCGCAGCTTTCGGAGACTCCCTTGGAAACATCGAAAAAGTTTCAATTCTTATTCAACCTCAAATGTAAGTCGTAAAAAAAAACTATTTATTTTCGGGCCGTAGAAGTTGTAAGCTTCTTCATTTCAGTGTCAACTACCACTATACAAATAAAAACCCACATTTCAATGCGACGTTTGTGCTGTAACTAAGCAAAAGTGTTATAGCTTAGTGGTGGATTTTTGCAAAAGCACATAATAGGTCCTTACCTATGAAATTGGAGCTTTTTTCTCACTAATTAAAAGCTGTATTACTTCTAAAAGTCAATACCGGTTGTTAATATTATTATACACCTTTATTTAGGACTATGTTACTTAGGCTTCAGTAATAACAATGATTATTAATTTTATGTTATTACCGCCCAATTTTTTTTTTTAATTTACTAACTTTTTAGTTCGCGGAATTGTCCTTTTGTTTCATTGTTGCTTTGAAATGACTTAATTTTTTTTCTTTTTTTTATTGGGTTTAAAAAAAATAGATGCTAAGAAAATTAAAAACACGTTAGTATGAAAGATAAAATTTTATAAAAAATCTTCCTACAAAACTCCAATTTCATAGGTAGGACCTAATCTATACTAATATATAAAGCTGAAGAGTTTGTTTGTTTGTTTGTTTGTTTGAACGCGCTAATCTCAGGAACTACTGGTTCGAATTGAATAATTCTTTTTGTGTTGGATAGTCCATTTATCGAGGAAGGCTTTAGGCTATATAACATCACGCTGCGACCAATAGGAGCGAAGCATCAGTGAAAAATGTTGCCGGGACGGATCGGAAAAACGGGAAAAGAGCCTAAAAAATTAAAAATGCTGCCGAAAGTCACTATTCCACGCGGACGAAGTCGCGAGCACAGCTAGTACTAATTATATGTCTTAGCACAACTCGGGGACAAACAAATTACGAGCTTATAGATAATACTCTTTACTCGTATTTACCTCATAACTGTCAGTGAACAATGAAACATATAAAAAAGGAACAAGTGATATACTAGGCTATGCTATGATTCATTACTTTCCCAGTAGGCATGTCGTAAGATATTATTGTTTTTTAAAGTTTTACTTTGAGTACATAAATATATCAAAATAAAATATGAAAGTTCTTTTGCATATATTACCTTTTGTATTCTTAACCGTTTTATTATAATAAACGTTGAAGTATCCAGAAAATAAACCGCTGTGTTTATCAATCGCAATCGCGTTACAAATATAATAATTAGTATAATTTATTATAGCCCTTACTGTAATAAATATAATTAGTAATATAATAATGTTTAACAAAGAGTGTTTCCGTTTTCATCCCACTTTTTCATCCCACTTCAATATAATTCCGCTTCCATCCCAAAGAGTACACCAGAATAGGGGCTCATGTAATTTGCAGAGCAGTGAACCCCCGAAAGCAGAGTGCTTAATCAAGCCTCACTGAAAAAACCCTACCGAAATTGTGTTATGCTTTTTTACATACAACATAGCAGCCAGTTGTTTTTTTTTTAGTTTTTGGCCAAAGAATTTCTATATCGATCTTTTTTCTTGTTTCTCGATTGATTTATTCGTATTTGTGCGAGACGCTTATTGTGGCTTGATTATAAATAAAACGGTTTGAACCCTTTAAAGGGTCCATAGTCACGGGGAGACTGAGGTGTTTTCTGTGATGGTTGTGTGTCATTGTTTTCTAAAGTTTACGCGATTACTACACATTTAAATGAGGAGCTCAATGGCGCACAACTTTCGCAAAGGCTAGTCATCGGATGGGTGACCAAAAATCTCGATATTCTCCGTGCTTCAGAAGGCACGTAAAGCCGTTGGTCCCGGCTAATGCAGCAGTCGTTAACAACCACCAATCCGCACTGGGTCCGTGTGGTGGTTTAGCCCGTTCCCCTATCCATCCACAGGGAAGGCTCGTGCCCCAGCAGTGGGAAGAAGACTTCCTACACTCACTCACACCAATTATCTAGCCCAAAAGAAGCTTCGTTATGAAACTCGTTAAATGGTTACTAGACAACGGATAAACATACTTAAAATACTTAAATACATACTTACTATTATACTCGTACATAGAAAACACCCAGACCTGAGACAATTTAGAAAAACAATAAATTTCTAAATTGACCCGACCGGAGATCGAACCCGGGACCTCAGAGATGACGACACCATGCAAACCGGTGTACAAACCACTCGACCAAGGAGGTCGTCAATTATTATTATGAACTGGTGATGAGGTGACACATTTAAATAAAACAACTTTTACGGAATTAAAGTTATACGAGTAGAAATCAACTTGTCTCAGGAAGCTTGAGTGGGAATCAAACTCACGACCTTTGCATTACCGATCCAATGCTCTGACCACTGAGCTACCGAGACCTTGCAAGACTCGTTGAACTCTTGTAGTATAGTCTTTATCGATTATAAAATACTTGCAAAAGTGATCTTTCGACTATGAGGGTAACTTCGCAGTGACGTAATACCGCTGGCTTGCAGCGTAAGCCACGAACTACTAGAAGCCCAATGGTGGAGGCCTTTGCCCAGCAGTGGGACCTTCTTAGGCCTTTATTTACTACTAGCGGCCGCTCGCGGTTTCACTCGCGTGGTTCCCGTTGCCGTAGGAATATCGGGATAAAAAGTATCCTCTGATTTAATCCAGGCTATAAACTAACTTTATGCCGAATTTCATCCAAATCCATCCATCCGTTGCAGCGTGAAGAAGCTACATATATATACACACATACACACAAACTTTCTCATCACTACATAGTATAAAACAAAGTCGCTTCCCGCTGTCCCTATGTATGTATGTATGCTTAGAACTTTAAAACTACGCAACGGATTTTGATGCGGTTTTTTTAAATAGATGGAGTGATTCAAGAGGAAGGTTTATGTGTATAAATACATGCTGCATTGCATGCATAATATAGTAGAGAAACACTGCTAACTTAAGAGGTTTCACATTTTTTTGCGCTAAAATTGCAAACGCTGGCTGAACCTTACGAGATAGATCAAAATAATGTACTACAGTATTGTACACCTTAAAAAAGGCTACAAAAAAGTCCGCAATGGTATATGTCTATCTCTTAGGGATAACCCACAATAATCATTTTTTATCCTTTACTTTTTACGAGAAATAATGGCTTATTTACGAAGCGATTTTAAGCAATACAGAATGCTGTACTTAATTGGATAAGGATTAATGAATCCTTATCCAAATAAGTACCTTAAATAAATTGTGCATTTAATATAGATCAATATGGCCCTTTACAGCATGTAATTTAAATGAATATTTTCGAAGATATTACAGATTTAAAATGCAGGGACATAGCGGTTGCGTGTATCAGCATTGCACCCGTGCGAAGCCGGGGCGGGTCGCTAGTTTTTATAAATAAATAAAATAAAATAAAATAAAAATAAAAATCATTTATTTCGGGCATTGCCCATAAAGTGTTTTAATATTAGTGTGATTCTTTTTTTCACGATAGCTAATTCGAGGCCACGAACAAAAGACATCAACGCGCTCGATATTGTGACGTAGGTATCAGTAAATAAAATATTATACGACGTAACTATTTAAACTATCATGGCCACTTGCATAAATAATAAACATAATAAACATCATAAATAATAAACATGGTAAGAATCCCGTTAAAATTACTCTATTATACAACGTGTAACAGAAAGGTGTGGTAAAAATAAAAAGATTCAAAGTGTATCCGATCTAGATCTTGTATGTGTTGTTACTAAGACATCATTATTAACTTTAATTTGTCATGCAATTGAAAATTAAATATTTATATTGGTGACGTCATGCGCGTCAGCCGCGCATAAGCAAGCAGCAGTGATCATAAGTGTAAGTACACGGTACTAAACCACTAGGGCTGAGAGTTGTTTATTTTGATGTGACGTCACAATACAAATAATTAATCAAAACTTGCATTAATAATTATATTAAAGTCTTAGTAACTGTGCACACAAGATCTAGATCGGATACACTTTGGATCTTTTCATTTTGACCACACCTTTCTGTTACACGTTGTATATTATTCAAAAAAAGTTTTATTTTGAAAGACTGAGCCCTTGGCTGCTTATAGCCTTTACAGCATATCCGGACTTTTAGGGGCAGCGAGTAACTAAAGGTTCCTCAAGCCGTGGTGATTTAACATCCTCAGAGGGTTTTTAGAGGGGATGGCATCACGTTTCCCCGTCCCCTACTAGATTCTCCGAGGCATTCGGATCAGATCCAGGTGGACCATTCTGTCAACTTTACACCAGACTAGATTCTCCAAGGCGGTCGGATCGAATCGAGTTGGATCATTCTGTCAACTTTACACCGGACCCTAGAATCTCCGGAGCGTTCCGATCTAGACAGAATTGTAATATGTTCATCAAACGGCTCCACGCAAACGTTATAACTAACAGTTAAACAATGTTAGTCAGTGAAACATCATCGTACGTCAAATGAGTTCACGACCGATCCCCTTTCAATATTCAGCCGTCAATGCGAGCCGTTGTCGATCCGTCGGCTGATACGCACAAACGGACCGGCGGCGGACGGACGGCTGTAAAAACTATTTATCTGTAATCTCAACCACAAAATAAGGAGGCTGCAGAAGGTAAGGTGCACACAAACGCGCTCGAACAACGCACACATAGACAACCTCTCACGGACACGGAATCTCGGAACAGCTGCGCTCGGACTGTTCCGAGCTGATCCGATATTCCTGATGTGTAACATCTTTCTGCTCGCTTTCTAGCAATTTGTGGGAGTGATTTCGTGAAATGGGACGCAAGTGTCCAACAGTGTAACAGGAAGTCGGGGATAGATAGATAGATAGATAGATAACGTCTTTATTTGGACAATATAGACACACACAATATACAATCGTAAATAAAAAAAACAACAATTACACTAAACATAATTTCATAAGGTAAGGTATAAGGTCTATTGTAATTACTAACAATCTATGGAATTATTCTGAAATAAATACTTATTATTATTATTATTATTATAACACAAGTATTAAAAATACAAAAATGTGTGTGTGCCGCAGCATCTCAAAAGGGTCGTTGCTCAGCGTGGTATTCACTCGCATAGCTAGTGAATCGCTGATTTTCAGCAACAACCAGGAGTGACCACAAGGACGGTGCCCGTAACGATTATCAGTAAAGTGCCCATGAGCGTAGCCTTGACCGTGTAGTAAAAAAATATTAAAATTTGTAAATAAAGATTTTTTAATGTATAAGCTGTGCAGTGTATATTATATTTATAATTGACATTAAATTGGATAAGGGTATAATAATATATAAGTAAAATGCAAAGTAAAATAAAAAATAAATAAAAAAATAAATAAATAAATAATATATATATATATATATATATTATTTATTTATTAATAATAAATAAATAATATAACAAGTGTGCTACCTAGTTCGCATTTGTTACCACGCCACCTACAAAAATCGTTTAGGAATACCTAACTTCTGTTCGGCGAGCAGATGAGACTTAAGTTGTTTTTTAAAAGAGAACTTAGAATGCAACCGCCTTATTGGGGGAGGGATGTTGTTCCAACACTTAGTTGCATGATACCGAAAACTTCCAGTGAAGGCAACAGTCCGATGTTGTTGAACCCTAAGTGGCGGACGTGTAGACCTAGGTGCATGATCAAAATATTTTACAGAGCTGTTAAAATTCAATTTTGAAAATAAATATTCTGGACTTTTAAAGCGAGTAATATCAAACAATAGAGATGCTAAATGTAGGTTCCTGCGCGCTTCCATGTTCAGTATTGACTCGTTATTAAGAAAGGGAGAAACGTGACTACGTGGGGGAATATTAAAGCAAAACCTAAAACAAGCATTTTGTACACGTTGAATCAAACGGGGAAGTGCGCAAGCGCGCGCCATTTTGTGATTTCATTAAGCGATATTATAAACATGACATATTATTATTATATGTGACATATTGTGTCATTTGACTATCAAATTTTCAAAATATAATGGTAAAATTGCTTATTACAAAGGTGAGATGTCTAATGTTACGGTTACCTATTGAAACGCATAACGTTTTTAGACATAAACTGAAAATGCATAATGTTCATGGCCATAATCGTCACTTGCCATAAGTCTTTATAGCATAACTTCATAACGCATATCATCATATGGCCGAAATCTGTAAGGCATAATCATGGAAAGGCATAATTGCAATAATCATAATTAACAAAAGGCATAAATTAAATTTGCTATAACATTTAAAAGGCATAATATCTAAAGGCATACATTTTATCATACACCTTATCATGCATGCATACAGCAAGCATGCAGCAAGCATGCAGCTAACAAGCTTGCGGCATGAAAGCAGCATGCAAGCAAGCAAGCAGCATGCAAGCAAACAAGCAGCATGCAAGCAAGCAAGCAGCATGCAAGCAAGCAAGCAGCATGCAAGCAAGCAAGCAAGCAGCATGCAAGCAAGCAAGCAAGCAGCATGCAAGCAAGCAAGCAAGCAGCATGCAAGCAAGCATGAAGCATGCAAGCAAGCAAGCAGCAGGCAAGCAAGCTAGCAGCATGCAAGAAAGCATGAACCATGCAAGCAAGCATGCAACATGCAGCAGGCATGGTTTCTGTCACGGCTCCGGCGCTGCGGGGCTCCGGCGTTCCCACGCGAGCTTATCGTCGCAGATGGTTTTCGCTCGCCGACGCAGCTGAGGCTGCGGTTAAAACCACCTGCTCCTCAGCTCGCGGGCCGCCTCGCCCCTCCGCGCCTACGCGCTTCTAAATTACACTCTAGGGGTAGGGCAGACAAGACTACATGGAGTCGGATTTGCAGCGATTCGTTTCTGTCACTGACTTTTGTAGCACAACATTACTAAAAACACAACGTATTAACTTTTTAAGACTATATTCTAAATCAAATTAAGGTTAAAATGCTATTTATATAAAAAAATACATAATTTAACTTAGTAAAATTATAGCAAGTGAATAATATACGTAATGTTGTTATAAGAAGTGTATTTAGACCAAGTAAAAATTATATCCAATGAACGTTATGTCCTTTGAAATGAAATACACCCCCTAAAACAACTTAAGATTATGCATAGTAAAGTTATGCGTTTTAAAGCATGCTTAATAATTATGTCAAACAAAAATATAGATTTTAACGATTATGATTTTTTACATGCATAATAAAGTATTATGCCAATAAATATTATGCTTTTTGATTTTTATACCATATGATGTATGGCAATCGAAATTATGACAATAAACAGTATGCGTTTTAAAGTGTCACCCTAACGTTACACATCATATGCGACTACTGTAAGGATCGCTCGGTTTTTATTATATATTTTGATTATAAAGGCCAATGATGGAAGCGCACTTCACCCGGGATCCTCAACTACTGAGGCACTGGCTATCTTATCTCTGGATGCCGGAACACAATAATGATACAAGCATTGATGTTATGGCGACATATTTAGATAATATGGTGGTAGCTAACCAGGCGGACAAACAAGCCCTACCACCAACCAAACCGAGTACACATCCCCCGCTGGAAATCGAACCCGGGACTGGTAGTCTTAATAGGCCTATCACAAAATGCGCGCGCTCGCGCTTTTTCAGTACTACGAGCGGTCGACGCATCGCAAAAGTGGCATTTTGTGCAGTTATAATTACATTTATTTGATGTTTGATAATTTTTTATCGTCCAAAAAGTAAATAATTTGAAATCTTATAAACAAACGTTAATTCTGGTGTACATTTAACTTAATATTTTTTTACAGCTAATTCTAAACTTTTTATGGCTTTGAATAAGATTTTTTTTTTTGTAAAAATTTCATTCGTATTTTGAAATTCCGAGGCCGCTACGAACTTAACCACTATTTAAGAGACATTATTATATATTTTTCATTTCGTTTGCTTAGTACAATAGTTCAATCCATGCGCTTGAAAATTGCCGTCAGCGTATTCAATTGAAAACTAGCTTCGGAATTTTAGCTGTATATAAATAGATAAGGGAAAATTTCAGAAAGCGAGACCGCTACGAATTATACTAATAACTATTTCTCCACCATACAATAAGTGAAAAATTGTCTAAGGGTTTCAGTTTCTCTGAACAAGAACGCCGAAATTGGGCATTGTATGCAAAAACCACGGTCAAAATGTTTTTTTTTTTTTTTTTTTTTTATTGGTTATAGGCAGGCATTTGACTACACCTCACCTGATGTTAAGTGACGGTGGAACATGCCTGCCTAGAAATAGCCTATTCACTCTAGCCTGGAAGAGGTCCAGATTATACCTTTCAGGGAACACATTCGCAGGCAGCGCGTTCCATTCCCTAGCTGTACGCACTAAGAAAGTTGAACCGAATTGGCTCGTGCGACAAGGTGGCATATCTACAACATAGGGATGGAACTCGCGCCTCGCGCTCCGATAGCGGAAAGTGGATGGTGGGATTAGGTCGTGCAACTCCTTCGCGCACTCCCCGAAATGAATCCTGTAGAAGACCGACAGACGAGCCACCCTACGCCGATGTTCTAGATTTTGCAGCTTGGCGTCTATCAGGGCAGGGTCACCAATGAGTCTCTTAGCTCGTTTTTCAATCGAGTCCAAAGCAGCCAGATGGTATTTGGCTGATCCATCCCAAAGGTGGCAGCAGTACTCCATACATGATCGAACTTGTGCTTGATAAAGTTGGAGCAGCTGTTCTGGCGTGAAGTACCGCCTGATCTTAGAGAGAACCCCCAGTTTTTTAGCTGCAGTCTTTGCTTTGGACTCGATGTACTGCCCGAAGTTGAGGTTGGACGAGAGCTCAACACCTAAGAGCTGTAGGCTGTCAGTCATAGCTACAGTCACATTCCGGAAAGTCGGAGCCAGGTGAAATGGGCTCCGCTTAGCTGAGAACAAACAAGCCTGTGTTTTGGCAGCGTTGAATGTGACCAAATTGGCATCGCCCCAATCGGATACTGCTTGGAGGGCTTCGTTCAAGCGGCTAACCATGGCCTCTCGACAAGAGGCGACATCTTGTCTGCCAGCCCCTGCACTCGACATGTATCTATCCGCAACGGTGCTATCGTCTGCGTACCCAAAGGTACCGGGCACAAGCAGGTCGTTTATATGAAGCAGGAATAGGGTTGCGGATAGAACCGATCCCTGAGGCACACCGGCATCGATAGCCTTTTGGTCCGATGAGTAGCCGTCGAGGACAACGCGTATCGATCTTCCCTTCAGGAAATCAGATATCCAAGCGCAAAAGTTAGCAGGAAGACCAAATGATGGGAGCTTGCTTATAAGGCTCGCGTGCCAAACCCTGTCCTTTGACAGGCATCAAAGGCCTTTGCCTTTGAGATATCGAGGGACACCGCAAGGGCCTCTCCGTATTTCTCAATGGCCTCACTCCATAGATGTGTGGCATATATTAGAAGGTCCCCAGTTGAGCGGCCTCGGCGGAATCCATATTGGCGGTCGCTGAGGAGATCGTTACCTTCCAAATGAGCCAGGAGTTTATTATTCAGTGCACGTTCCATTATCTTACAGAGTATGGACGTGACTGAGATGGGTCGATAATTAGCAGGGTCAGCTCGACTGCCTTTTTTGGGCACGGGTTGCACGTTAGCAAGCTTCCATGACTCCGGTACAATGCCTGTTTCAAGTGAGAGGCGGTACAGGCGTGTGAGGGGTGGAGACAACTCGGGAGCACATGAACGCAGAACTATTGCAGGTATGCCATCAGGTCCGTTCGCCTTGTTTACGTCCAGGGTCTGCAGGATTTTTAGGATCTCTTTCTGGTGAATGCGCACTTCTGCCATATAGCAGTCAGCACGAGATGAGATTGGTGGAGTTTTCCCAGCAAAGTCCAGACGCAAATTCTCCGCAAAAAGAGAGACAAATAAATTTGCTTTCTCTTCCGCAGAGTGGGCAAGAGAACCGTCAGGCTTCAGCAATGGTGGTAGGGATGGCCGACTGAAATTGGATTCAACCGCTTTTGCCAGGGACCAAAAAACCTTACTACCTGGGGGGTAAGAGGCTAATTTAGCCCCGATCCGGCTTATGTGGTTGAATCGAGCTCTGCGTAGTGTCCTTTTACACGACTTGGCGGCTTGGTTAAAGGCTCTCTTCAAAAAACGAGTATTCGAAGACTTGCGTGCTCGAGCTGTAATAATAATATATATAATAATAATGTAATAGGGGCGCCTTAACTACTAGACCACAGAGGTGATCCGTATTCGTGAGAGGTAGTCTGTGTGTAAGTACATTGCTTGAGCGCGGTGTGTTCATACATAGCTTACTGTTGCAGGCTCCGTAGTTAAATAATAACACAACTGGTTAATGTATCGGAGTATAATTTCTGACTAGTTTTAATATGTAAAAATACAAGTATATATATTAATCTATAAACAAAGAAATTGGCGGGGGAGATTTGTTGATTGTAGAAAGTCACGAAACAGGAACTAATGAGTTTTGCTTAATTTACATAACATGTCTCTATATCAAATCACGTTATTAATTATCTCTATTAAATATCACGAACATTACGTGCTATGAATATTGTGCTGACGGCACACTTACCTTCTAGTTTTTCTTATATTGTGTCTTAACAGTGAGTAGGTTTCGCATGGAACTTGTATGAGAACAACAGCTTTTTTTCTGTTTATTTATTCAGTTTGTCATTTTATATTTTGAAATAGACTTGATGATTTGTAAATAAGTAGGTGATCTGATCATACAAAATTAGTAATGAATTGGTTCACAAGTGGCAGGAAGAGAAAACGGGGTAGACCCTTTAGTTAGACTGTGTGTTGAATATCAAAGCCGTAGCAGGTGGTATGTGGACAAGAGTAGCTAACGATAGAGAAAAATGGAGGCAGTTGGAGGCCTTTGTCAACCAGTGACATACAGACAGGGAGTCGACGCATATTGAACTAATGTTACCGAAAAACTTATTATAAATAATCATGAAGATTGCTGTCTGAATAAAGGCTATTATTATTTATACTATTCTGTCAAGAAAGTACCGGGAAAAGATCAATAATACACAAAATGTTTGCTATTCATCCAAATTTATTGTATCACCTTCAAAGTATGCTCCTTTAGAAACGATAGACTTACGCCAACGAATAAACCAATCATCAAAACATTTTTTAAACGCTGTTTCCGGAATTGAGTTCAGTTCTCGCCGCGAATTCTCCTTTATGTCTTCTACCGATTGAAAGCGGGTGCCACGAAGTGGTAATTTGAGTTTAGGAAAAAGAAAGAAGTCGGCTGGAGCCGTATCTGGTGAATATGGTGGTTGCTCGATGGTATTTGTTAAGTGTTTGGATAAAATTCGTTTACAATGATGGCCTTGTGCGAAGGCGCATTATCGTGGTGCAAAATCCAAGAATTTTCTTTCAACAAATCTAGTCTTTTTTGTCGAATTTGCTCTCTTAAACGCCGCATAACGCTAAAATAATATTCTTTATTTACCGTTTGACCTTCCGGCAAGAATTCTGAGTGCACAACACCGCGATAGTCAAAGAAAACAGTCAATATGACTTTGACTTTTGATCGACTTTGGCGTGGTTTTTTCGGTTGCGGTTCAGTTGGAAGGCGCCACTCCGAAGCTTGTTGACTAGTTTGCATGTCAAACTCGTAAACCTCTCTTCTCGTCTCTTCATCAGTAACAATGCATTTCATGAATGTTGGGTCGGAATTGACTCGTTCTAGCATGTCCTCAGCGACTCTCATGCAATTGAGTTTTTGGAGAAAATTCAGGTCTTTTGGGACTAGCCGAGCCTCCATCATTACACACAAGTCATGACATGACAATTGTTAAATAATGGCTGAATCACCACGCTTGCCAAATGCGGGTTGGTGATCACAAACTCGGGCATCACCATCACTATCATCATCAGCCTATACACGCACACTGCTGGACATAAGCCACTCCAAGTGCACCGAAAAAATCCAAAACACACTTTGCCCGAACTGGGAATTGAACCCGGGACCTTCAGGTTTCGGGCTGAGCGCTAAGCCATTCGGTCACCGAGGTATCGAGATTATTATAAAATGACTTAATGTAGTCGCTACATGATCACAGTCTAGTATGATTATACATTCAGTCAAGAAAGTATTGGGAATGGATGATTTGTTTATGGTTCCAAATTAAAATTTTTGTTGTTGTTAGATTGGCACAACTGTTTTCCATTTTGGCGTGGAGTTTGAGTTGCATCTGTTATTTATATTAAATACAGTGCTGTTTTTAGTTATATCATATCTAGTGTGTAGTCGACTTTATCAAAAACACGTGCTTATGAGTGGTACAAAGCGTTCAAAAGCGGTCGAGATGTGATGGAAGGTTTGCCTCGCTCTGGTAGGCCATCAACGTCGGCAACTGAAGTTAACATTGCAAAAGTGAAGGAAATAGTGACTGAAAATCCTCTTTCAACTTTGAGAGAGATAGCCGCCGAACTTTCTGTGTCTCACGAGTCGATCCGTACCATTTTAAATATCACTTGGGTATGAAACATGTTTCCGTAGCCCATCTCAATAATGTGGATACTACCGGTTTCACACACCTGACAACGTTATTTAAGTAGTTCTCAATGAGAAATTTGTACTGCGCATAGTACATTTTATAAGTTGGTCGACTGTTACTCGTAAACTTGTAAAGCCTACTTACGTAGCTGCGATAGTTTTCCTTTCCTTCCGAACTACCCATGCCTTTTCACCGCCAACAACTTCTATAGAAGTTCGAGATTTTCGTGCCGTCCACGCCAGCACTTCTATAGAAGTTCTTCATTATACCTACTTTAATGTTATACATTTATACGTTGGCGTACAGCGGGACATCGCGTGCAGGATAGATGGGCGGTGAAAAGGTTAACAAAATATAAGCTAACTAGCTGTGCTCGCGACTTCGTCCGCGTGGAATAGTGACTTTCGGCAGCATTTTTAATTTTTTAGGCTCTTTTCCCGTTTTTGCAACATTTTTCACTGATGCTTCGCTCCTATTGGTCGCAGCGTGATGTTATATAGCCTAAAGCCTTCCTCGATAAATGGACTATCCAACACAAAAAGAATTATTCAATTCGAACCAGTAGTTCCTGAGATTAGCGCGTTCAAACAAACAAACAAACAAACAAACAAACTCTTCAGCTTTATAATATTAGTATAGATAAAAAAAATGACACACGAACTGACTCAGCCATCATTAACTGGGGATGGTCGGACGATGCGCATTCTTAAGAGCGGAATGTCTTAACATTGTTATGTTAAGGCGACGCCTAGCTATTGAAACACCAAACCAATTTTTTTTATGTTACTGAGTTATCAACTTTGACCGCCTCTGTGGTATGGTTAAGACCAAAGGCCTTAGACCCAGAAGTCCCGGGATCGATACTGAGGCACTGGCTATCTTATCTCTAGCATTCAGAACGCAACAATGCAACAAACATTGATGTTATGGCGACATATTTAGATAAGACGGTGGTAGCTAGCCAGGCGGACAAACAAGCCCTACCACCAACCAAATCGAGTACACAAACATATATCCCCCGCTGGGAATCGAATACGGGAACTCTGGGTCAAAACCGGTGGTCTTAACCGCTAGACCATCTTCGGGCGCACCAGCGTCGTTCCGACTAGGGGTCGAAGTGGTCACCATGACCGAAATCGGTCGAACCTATCATCATCAAAGACGAACATTTCTCCATATCTTCAAATTCAATTGCTTCATTATAAATGTAGGTTTTACATTCCAAATACTGTAGTATTAACATTAATGCTAACCTAGATTGTAAAAGCTAAAAGCTTCAGTATTATAATTTGATTATACCACATAATTTCCGCGGAGTGGGGCACTGGTGCTCTGTAATACGGGTTTTTTTTTTTAAAAACCTATCTCGGGTACCAGTCTCTCACAAAACATACTAAAATTGTCAAAATAGTTTAAGATTTACCATGTGAGAGAAAATAAATAAATAAATAAATAAAAAAAATTATAAAGTTTCAACCATCGACTAAAGCAAGACAAAAGTTAAATTTATACATCAATGAAATGAAATGAAAATATTTTTTTTCATATAATTGCAAAAATATATTGTTAAAAAATAATATAAGAACACACAATAACACTTAAAATATGTAACTAAATAAACAATACATATATATGTAATGCGATTCTACTGCTAATAAAAAAATAAAACTAATACCACTTGCGCTTCGCCTTAACACCCAAAGCTGAGCGTTCGGTAGGTCTTTGAGCACTATCTACCTGATTTATTGTCTACTTGTCTGTCCGTTGCGGTGAGGACACAGTCATGAGATGGAGCGGGTATCTCACAGACAGTTTCACCATGAGATAATTTTATTAAATATAAGTTATTTCTGATTCAAATATTAGAAGTACTAAAATAGTAAAAAAATATAGGTTACAAAATATAGTAGTAGTAATAAATGATATAACCTTGATAGTGTCCACTGCTGGGCAAACGTTTCCATTATTGAAATCAAGTCATCCACAAGCGGTATTTAATTATATTTAATAATCGAATCGAATCCCACTAATATTATAAACGCGAAAGTTTGTTAGTATGGATGGATGTTTGTTACTCTTTCACGTAAAAACTACTGAATGGATTTGGATGAAATTCGGCATACAGATAGTCTAATAATATAAAGGTGATGAATTACATATGTATGTTAACTTATAAACATTTTTATAACACTAGTTTGCGTTTGACATTGAAATTCCGTTGCAGGGCTCATTTTGTGGACGTTAGATCTTTTTTTTGACGCAGGGGAAGCCATTATGTCTACCCGATCTTAAGGAGGCCTGACGGTTATGTGGGACTCACCCGTCCGCCTTTCCACACCCACTGTCAAGGAGAGAAGCCCCAAGGCAGCTGCTAGGAAGTAGTCCCAGCTGGGAGGGCGAGACGGAGGGGGATACCCACTAGGAGACACCTGGGGGACCAAACTCCGATAGCGAGCAGAAGGCTAGGTGGCTGTCACGGGACCAGATCCACTGGAAATTGACCGCGCGAGAGCTACCCTTTGGACATTCAATTACCTTCCCAATTTACCTTATTGTCTCGCAGTTTTGGGTTCCCGTAGTACACTTGAACAGCTGCATTAAACCGTTTTTATGACCCGATCCTGTTTGTATAAGATCAAATGTTGTTCTATTTCGTAAAGCTTATGGATAAAGCTAAAAGTATTTTTAAAAAATCGTGTACCTAAAATGGTAAAATATATATTATTATTTTCTGTTGTCGTAGTTGTATGCAGTTTTTATTATTAGGATATTACTTAACTTAACTTAAAAAAAACAGAGAAAAATAATTAGAAAACAAAAACTAAATACCAAAGTAAAAGTAAAATAACTTATAAGAAATTCGGGAATTTTGCTAAGACAGATCCGCGACTTTTGTCTTTTGTGAAAACAATCGAGTGGTAAAGCTAACTATGACCAACCCGTGCAAATTAGGTCAACCTCATCTACTTACTTTATAAGCCAAAACACCCTATCAGTTATAGCAATGTAAAATTGCCAAAATTTGTGTAAGTCTATAAAATTAAGTAAATTACATTTGTAGCACACCATAATAATTGTAAACATAATCAACGTAGGAAACAAACATTGTACACATATAAAGTTCCGATGTCTGTCACTAGATGGCGCTGCGCGGTACTGTCCTGAATCACGCTATATCACATCTAGATGGAACGGTATCACGCACTAGTGCGTGTCCCCTACTATATTCTCCGAGGGGTTTGGATCGGATCGGTCACTTCAAGCTTTCATTCACTCACGTCAATCTTTCGCAACAGACGGAATTATTTATTTTTAAAAGAACACACATTACACACAATTAAATGTAGATGGCGTCACAAGTAGATTTATTTTGATACTAGCGGTCGCTTGCGATTTCACCCGCGTGGTTCCCGTTCCCTATCCCGAAATATCGGGATAAAAACGACTCTATATGTTAATCCAGGTTATAAACTATCTGTATGCCGAATTTCATCCAAATCCATTCAGTAGTTTTTACGTGAAAGAGTAACAAACATCCATACTTACAAACTTTCGCGTTTATAATATTAGTAGGATAAGCCATAGTGAATACCAAGATCTCACCGCCCACTAAAGGCTGGTGACGCCGTAAATGCTATCAGAGGCCAAAAGAAATCCATTTAAAAAAAAACACCTCACCGATCTAAATCGCTGCCCGCTACGCTCACCGCTGTTCCACCATCACCTTGTCACCGCCGCTAACTCCTGTGTCCACTAACACGATTTTTTGTGTGTCTGTTTGTCATAATAGGTGGTTATCTATTTAGTGGCAGGTTTGGGGTGTGATTCAATGGGTTTTGGAGATCCACAAAAATTTTAAACATATATAAAACTACAGCGTAGATGACGGGAAGTTCTGACTACTCATCATTATCATCGTCCACAATAATGTTTATACATATATACAGACTTCGGGATGTTCTACAGTTTGACTGAATATTTCGGTCCAAAAACAGCATTGTGGCTGTTTCTATGTAACATGTACCTACCTACTAAAAATTGCATGCCCAACTAAAAAAAAATTGTTTGTTCCCATTATTATATGCTTAACACCTGCTCTGTATTTATACTATTTTATGGCAATAAAAAAATATCTTATCTTATCTTATCCTGTTTGTACTAATTCTTATCATCATCATTTGGAGATCTACAATTCTTTTTATGCATACAGACAAAAGCATAAAGAATGTCACTGACTTAGTCAGAGCATAAAAAAATATGGGTTTGATTATTAAGAGTTTGAAATCGTCATTTATCACTTTGAATCGCTGAGGCTTAAGATTATGCGATTATGTGAGGGATGTCAGGCATGGCAATAATCCCGTTTATAATAAATAATCTAATTGATTGACCTGCAGTAACTTATGTAACAAACGAGCCATTTTTTGAAAAGGTTTGTCTTTTTTATTTTTAAGTTATATCATAGCCGTCTTTGATCCGGCTCGAAGGACCAATGTTAAATGGTATACCTTGAACTGTATGTAAATACTAATAGGGTTAAAAATAAAACCGCCAAAGGTACTTTTGCTCTATAGTAGGTAACAACTTTATTTGATAACTCAAATGACTTTAAACATTCTGATGTGAAATGTCAATAGCGCGAAGAAATTTTTTTTTCTTCTTTAAAAATGAAAATAAATAGAATAGAACACAGCCTCCTAGACAAGTGGCAAAACGTTAAAATAGAATACAATAAAATAAAATAAAATAGAGTAGAAAGATATAACAACTAATAATGGACAAAGTGCACGTAAAGATAAGTCTTAAGAACTAGTCAATACACTTGCATATGCTCTCGAGGAACCCTTCTTGCGCAACAAGGACTCGCTCTTGACCATTCCTTTTTTTGTCCATTCTCAAAGATTACTTTGGGGTGGGTCCGGGCGGGCTTGTGTTTTAATTTGTTTGTTAGTTGACTGACGTCAGTTGTCTTACACAAACGTTGTACAGTTACCGTTTATTTAATCGATGCTAAATAAACAAAACCTTTAACGGTGTAACGTGTAACCTTTAACCTTAAAGCAGGATCAAGTGGACGATTCTTGAACAGGTGACTAATTGTCACGCTGTGATATCAGTTGTGAATGCTCAACCTATTTTTGACACAGAAAATTCTCGAACAGCATGGCCCTTAACCTATATAAATCAATTGCTGTCCGTTAGTCGGGCTAAAACTCGAGAATAGCTGGACCGATTTGGCTAATTTTGATTTTAAAATATTTGTGGAAGTTCAGGGAAGGTTTAAGCGGTGAGAAACATAAGTAATAAGTAACGGAAAATACTAAAAATAACAATTTAATTTTCCAATACAATATTATTTGTTTGTTTCGTTGTCATGGAAACCGTCAAAGCGGTACGTACAACAAAATGTTCCAAGCTGTGAAACATTTGATGTCTTTTGTCACTTGGTTGTCAAATATTTATAGGTGTGTATGTTTCATAGATGTAGTATGAGGTCCGATCTCTTTGGTCTGTTTTGTTGGAATACAAAACAGTTCTGTTTCAGAAATAAAAAAAGTGTAAAAGTGTCGTAAAAAGAAAATAAATAAATAAATTTCAAGACGATTATTAAAATCTATTATCAGTTTGTCAGTGCGCGAAAACTGTACTTACTGTATTACTGTTATTGTTTTAAAATGCCAAGGAGAAGAGGACCTGACTTAGGGTCGTCGAAGTCTATCAAATGTGCGACGAGCTAACTCACGTGCAAACCGCACTGACGACCAGCGTGAGACAGATAATGATAACATTCGTTTGTATGGCAGAATTGCGTTCCACAGTGAATAATAATGAAGTAGAGAAACACAACAACAGCGAGCACGAGTGCACGACACAATGAAATAGAGCGATTCCGCAGACGCAGTGTTCCTGTAAACCTGGAACGAGTAGCATTCCACTACGACCCGGAAATAGATTATTGTGCCGTAACAATTGGGGAAATGACAACCATTTGTCAATATTGTAAAGCGTTAAAATACAGCGGTGAATCTTCTGGATTATGTTCTGCTAGTGGTAAAGTAAAATTGCCACAATTGGTCCCACCACCACATCCATTACGGTCATTAGTTTCTGGGGTGGGAAATTAATAATTTATCAAAAACAATAATTAAGGTATACTACCTTGAAAGTGGGCATGAAATTTTCCTGTACAATATGCGTTGCGTCAAATGACGTCATTTGAAAGCAATTGTTATATTTTTGAATGTTGGCCAAGAAATGTTTAGAGTAATTTCCCACTCCAGCCGATAATGTTTAAGTTTTGTATAAGTAAGTGGATAACAATACATGTATGTGATACGAAATTCACCGGGTCATCTAGTTATAAATAAACAATGAATTTAAGCGGGGATTAACGCAAACTAATAATCGCGACAGCAGTCAGCCCGTGACCACGGCCGTGGTAACTCGGTCGAAACGTCAGTCGGGTATAAAGAAAGAAGGTATAAAGCCTTTTACTAATTAGTTTGCGTTAATACCCGTACTTTGTTTAACTATGGAACGCGAAGGTTGAAAGTGTATACTTATCTATACACTTGAAACTTGAACTTGTAAATAATGCAAACCTTATTGATTGGGCACATTAAGTACCCATAGGATATAAATATAAATAGTATATAAATTAATAATCATTAAGCCTGCTTGATCTCGATCCATCTGCCTACGCGCGAAGAAAAGTATCGGTGATCGTGTGTATGATTTCGCGGTCTTCTTGTTCTCTTCGTGCCAGTGCTTGTTGCTCTGAGTTACACGAGTTGTCTATGACCTGAAATGTCTTCAAAGTTTTCTAAAGACTGGGCATCAACCAAAATTTGCCCGCATCTTACTAAATTCTCTGAGGCCTACCTTAAATACCTATCGATTGTAACGACGACTTGATTTTTATTATGGAGGCCATTGCCCAGCAGCGTGACAGTAATATACCCTATTAACTTAACTTTTTACTTCACTACTACTCGTACAAGCATTGAAAATTGAATTGTACTATTGTTACAAACATCGCTCTCTAAACAATTGCGTCATAAACAAAACAATATTTACATTCGTTTGTTTTGGCGTAAGGAGACAAAAAGGTTTAAACAAAAGAGAGTTACTACAAATAATAAAGTACACGATTTACTGAGAAGTGTGAGACTCTGACTCATTTTGTATTGTAAGTATTGTAACAGCATAATTTAAGGGATTCTTGACGAGAAAGTAAAGGGTTAATTTTTGCAGTTACGTTTTATTTTCAAAAAAATGTGTTTCACCGAATATTAATGTGACACAATGCTGGATTATTAACCGTTAAGTGTTCGTGCATGAGTGTTGGCAAATGAAACAAAACAGTGCAACGTACTTATAACTTATAAGCAGTACGTTAATGTCCCCACTGCTGGGGCACGAGCCTTCCATACTTAGATGGAAAAATCACAGAGAGAACGGGCCATAAACCACCACCCGTGCCCAGTGTAGTGGTAGTTGTTAACGACTGCTAATGCAGCCGGGACCAACGGCTGCAACGTGCCTTCTAAGGCAGGGAGGAGCTGCAGATGTAAAATTTTGGTCACCCATCCGATCACCGGCCTTTGCAAAAGTTGCTTAGCTTTAGCAATCGCAACCAGGCCGCATTTATCAATACACCATCGAACTCTTCTTATACCTTACGATTCTACAATTTCACTTCAGCATGAATGACGTGATGAGGAGCTCGATGGCGCAGTGGTCAACGCGCCCGGTCTGCGAGTGCTGAGGTTAAGCAACTTTCGCAAGGGCCGGTCATCGGATGGGTGACCAAAATTTATCATCTCTCGCTCCTCCGTGCTTCGGAAGGCACGTAAAGCCGTTGGTCCCGGTTGCATTAGCAGTCGTTAACAACCACCAATCCGCACTGGGCCCGCGTGGTGGTTTATGGCCCGTTCTCCCTATCCATCCATCTCGTGCCCCAGCAGTGGGGACATGAAATGAGCTGATGATGATGAATGACGTGCCAACTTTGCAAACATCAAATTTAGTTAATTTAGATACAAATGTCTGTCGCCCCTACTAAAATCCGTTTTTTGGTATTCAATTATATTATTTACTAGTTATCGCCCGTAACTTCGTTTGCGAAGACGACACTATTCCACAGACACCTGTTACCGGGATAAAAAGTATCCTATATCTAGGTCCGGGTCATGGTTTATCTATGTGCAAAGTTTCATCCAAATCCGTTCAGCCATTTTCACGTGATGCGCAGTCAAATAAACAGACAAACAGATAAACAGACAAAAATTTTAAAAACTGACGTGTTCTGTTATCAATTCTAAGTATCCCCAGCCAACTTTTTTTCGAATATCTTCCATGTTTAGACTTTCAACCCTTTTTAGCTTTATTATATGTATAGATACATTCTCTTAGAAAAGATTTCAATTATTTAAACATTTACATTTTTTTCTCATCTGTTTGTATTTGTTTTTGTGCAGGTCAATAAATGTTTCTTATTCTTATTCTTATTTACAACTCTTTATTTTTGTAACATCATAAGGTTGTATTAGAGTGGATACGCCAATAAATATATTCTTGTATCTCAATTTATTTTTAGCTTTTTGTACTAAATGCGCAGACAAGTTTTCTCACCAGCAGCGCTATTCTCTAAGCAAAACAGCGTCGAACTCGACGTTTAACCCGCTCATAACTTGCAAACGAATTTCAACCTACTTTTAAATAGTAGTAAAGTCTACAATCGTTTGCAAGTTATGAGCGAGTTCAATGGCGAGGTCGACGCTGTTTTGCTTAGAGAATAGCACTGCAGCTTGCTATATAAAGCTTATTTAAATATTATGAGGAGATATCATTGTGACAGGTGTTGAACATTGTTGTGTGTGACTCACCTCACCCCTTACTGAAATAACTTTATTGTGTTGCATCATCTTAACCTCTATTTAAACTCACATCAATACAAAAGAAATAAAGATATATAGATTAAAATAAAGATACAATAAAAAAACTTACATATATTAAATTTATTAAAATGTTTTTGTAGCTGTCAGATTTTCACGAACGAGTGAGTTGACGACAAAAAAATAGGTAAAATCGGTAGGTGCCAACTCGCTCGTACTCGCCACTTTCACACATGCCAGTTGACGAATAAATCCTCAGCGGCGGGGTCTATTGGATTCTATTGCGTATTCACAGCAGACGACAGGTTTATCAGACAGTATAGGGCATTTTCCAATATTTTTGACGATGTAAGGGAGAAAAGAGCTGGACACTGGCTGAGTTTCTTGCAAGAACAAGATCTCCCGCCAAGAGTAGACTTACCTACCGATGACATAGTGACATTCACAAGAGCTACTTGTAGCCTAAACTGAATAAATGATTTTGAATTTTGATTTTTTTTTAAAGTTTTAAACTATACTTCAACCAGTGTATGCAGTCTTCCAACAAGGTGGGCCGACGATCTGGTGAAGGTTGCGGGTAGCAGCTGGATGCGAGCAGCACGAAACCGGTCGTCGTGGAGATCCTTGGCGAGGCAGACGTCCAGGAGAGGACGTCTTTTGGCTGAGGTGGTGACGATGACTAAATCATACTCGTTTTTTTTCTCTTAGAGCCATTTTCACATTTCCTATTAAAACGATTTTAATGAAACTGTATATGCTTCAGGTAAATATTTGAAAAAAGACATGGTGTTGAAAAAAAATCCACGAAATTATGGGAAACACTTATTGTTCTAAGGGAAATACAGAGATGTTGACTGTTATCAGACATAATAATAATATTTTTTAAAAAGCCGTTTGAATAACTGTATTAATGCAATTTAAATTTCCCTATGGAAATTTCCAAATCGCATAAAATCATTAAAATAAACGTTTTTTTGAGATGTTTTTTTAATGTTACCGTTGCAATAAAACGAAAATTAATTGTCTTTGACACAAGACCCCAATAACAGTTAGGCATGCTTTAACACATTGCATATTTTTATTGCACACTGTTACAAAAGTAAAAGACTAAAGTAAAAGACAAAAAAGTTCTTACAAAAGATACCCACTCGTATAAAGCGCCGTTAAGTAATTATAATAAAATCCCTTTATTATTAATAATACAAAAACTTTGGCGTTTTCTAATTATTTAAAGGAAAAATTAATTGTTTAAAAAGATAGAATAGTCTACGAGCACACGTTTTCCCTCCTTCCTATGATATGGGGTCCTTCAAACGAGGTGTGAAGAAGCACCTTGTGGGCCGGCAGAGTGAGGTTGGCTGTTGCTGCGTTGTTTTCATGCTGCACCAGTTGCCTTCGCGTCTGGACTCCATTTCCACTTAACATCAGTTGGAGTGTAGCCGAACTAATTATTAAAAGAAAATTCTAAGCACATTTTATATTCATTCCACTTAATTTTGTAGGCAACCTTTTTTCATAAATTTAAACATCTTCATCGCTACATATATATAACAAAGTCGCTTCCCGCTGTCTGACTGTCCCTATGTATGTATGCTTAGATCTTTAAAACTACGCAACGAATTATTATGCGGTTTTTTTTAATAGTTAGAGTGATTCAAAAGGATGGTTTTCAGTATCAGCATTGCACCCGTGCGAAGCCGGGGCGGGTCGCTATCTTTATATTCTTAGATGAATGATAGGTCTCGCTGCGCAAAGAGACTTATCATTCATCTAAGTTTATATTATATAAATCTTCTGTGCGTGTGTATGTTATTGAACTCTTTCTAAACGGCTGGACCGATTTGAATGAAATTTTCTGTGTGTGTTCAAGTGGATTCGAGAATGGTTTAGATTTACAATTAGACCCGGTAGGTGGCGCTGCTATAGGGGTCCATCATGGGATACGGGTGTTCTTAAGCGGACGATTGATTTGTTTGTTTTGTTTTCATGGAAACTGCAAAAGCGGTACGAAGTCCGCCGGTCAGCTAGTAATATATAAATAGGAACTATTTCAAAAGTTTTCTTGATAAGGATACTGATGGTCCTACATATTTGACGACCTCCTTGGTCGAGTGGCTTGAACACCGGTTTTCATGGAGACGCCATCTCTGAGGTCCCGGGTTCGATCCCCGGTCGGATCAATTTAGAAATACCTGTTTTTCTAAATTGTTTCGGGTCTGGGTGTTTCATATGCATAATAAGTATGTATATATTATAAGTAAGTATATTAAGTATGTTTATTCGTTGTCTAGTTAACCATATCTCGAGTTTCTTAAGGAAGCTTTTCTTGGGGCTAGATAATTGGTGTGAGTGTGGGAAACATTTATTTATTACTATTATTATTATTATCGAGGTTCAAGTCCTGCTCGTTTAAATTTTCAACAATTGTTATCTGCATCATCACTACCTTATTTAAGTTCCCACTGCTGGGGCACGAGCATTCCCAACGGCTTTACGTGCCTTCCGAAGCACGAAGTAGATCGAGATGATACATTTTGGTCACCCATCCGATGACTAGCTTTAACGAAAATATGCTTTTAAATTTATATTAATTCTAAGCACTACCTAGTCCACGTGTTTTTTTTTGTATCGACTCTTTTACGTTGTCAGATTGGTAATGCATCAGTAAAAAAACGCAATGCATTCAGTCTCCTAATCCTTTGGAAATAGAGCGCATTTTATTTTAACACCCAAACAAGGGAAGTGCAAGCGGAAAGTGTTACTCGTAAAATGTTGTGCGGTTTTGTAAAAAACGAGGCAAGTTCTAAGTCATACATAAAAATTATTTAAAAACATATTTTTTCTTAGTGTTAAGACCCTTGATACGATTTACAGCTTGTTTATTCTGTGTTTTCTTCCCGTCATGTAAACTTCAATTCAAATTTGAGTAAAAGAGACAAAACACAGAATAAGCTTATTCTCTGTTTATTTGTACGGCACTTAAAATGCACAGAATACAATTATTTTTCAAGATTATTAAAGATGCGCAATTAACTCGGGTAGGTAGATATGTCTTTCTAATCTGCGAATTAATTAGAACTTTATTTTGTCTCGACTAGAATCGCTACTCAGTTAAATATTTTTGCATATTTTATCTCTCTCCACAAGTCGCTTAGACACGAACTTGGCACCACCACTGCCGTGCCCTCCCCATAAAACGTAAGAACGCATCGTAAAACACTTAGGTAGGACCAATGCGGGTCCCTTATAGGGCACAGTCATAAAAGTGTGGTCACCATTGTGGGGTTCCGGGTTCCATTCCCGATTGCGGTAAAGAATTTGTGGTTGGTCACTCTTGTTGTGTTAGTTTTATTTTGAAACCGCAATGGGGATGCTCTCAGTCATTATCTCACCTGATGTTAAGTGATGATGAGGATAAGGCCGAAGGTGGAGGCGCACTTCACCCGAAACCCTCAACTACTGAGGCACTGGCTATCTTATCTCAAGAAAAAAGATTTATCTATTTATTTATTTATTTATTTATATTTTATTTTTATTTTTTATTTTTTATTATTATTATTATTTTTTTTTTATTTATCTGTAAATAAAGATTTATTATTATTATTATCTCTAACAGTTGAAACACAACAATCCTACTAACACTGTTGTTATGGCGACAGAGTTAGATGAGATGGTGGTAGCTAGTGAGGCGGACTTACAACAAGCCGTACAAAGTCAAAGTCAACTTTTTTATACAAATAAACTTAAGAAAAGTGTATATTTATAAAATACAGTGAAAAAATTAAACGCCTACCCGACCCAGCCAGGAATCGAACCTGGGTCTTCCGCAATCCGGGCGGCTGCACTGACCGCTATGCTACCGGGAAGGCTGACGTAAGCGCTGAATTTTGTCACTGCTTTTTAATTTAACTGCTTTATAAGCAGTGACCAAATTCAGCGCTTACGTCAGGGTAGGCGTTAAATAAATACATATTTTAAAAATTTTATAAATATTTAAGTTGGCTTCAGTGCAGCAATTAGCACTGAAAAATAAAAAGTAAAATTTTAGAAAAGTGCTTTGCATTCGTCTAAACATTTTTTTTACCTACTGTATGGGTGGGTGAATGTGAATGTGGTGTGAATGGGTATTCAGAACGTCTATATTTTAGCTATGGAGATGAATGAACATAAAAAACTGCACAGCTTAATCTTAACAGATAAACTTAATACAATTAGCATGCATCCCTCGCTGGGAGTAGAATCTGGGGCACCTTAGCCTGAGAGAAGTGGTCGGACCACTAGACTATAGACGCCGTTAAAAAGATTACGATAGGTTTTAACTCGTTGGTTTACGATCCGGTTAAAGTGCGGTTACACCTTTAACCTTATCTTACTTACTGTTAACATTGAAGCTGAGAGCTTTTCAGTTAAATACAGTTAAAAAGAAAAAGCTAATTGAATCGAGGGATTACAAAAACTTTATATTAGCTGCGAGCCGTGTGGTGCCTGTGTGGTGCCGAGGATAAAGAATTGCACCACCCCATCTCTTCCCGTGGGTGTCGTAAAAGCCGACTAAGGAACCATTCCAGAGGATGGGCAGCAGCATCTCTCTGAGGTTAACTCTCAACTTACTGCGATCGCCAACCCGCCTGCCAAGCGTGGCGATTTCGGCAAATACCCCTCATACCCTTGGGGGAGGCCTTTGTCCAGCAGTGGACGTCTTTTGGCTGAGATGATGATGATGATGAGCTGCGAACCGAAAGGGATTTCCGTAAGCCCGTTTTTACAGTCTGTTTTCATCTTCGAACACTTATGTGCTGGATTCCCGATGACCGCTTCAAACACTGTACGCGACAATGGTGTTTGTGGCAATGACAGCAAATATTAGGTCCTTACCTATGAAATTGACGTTTAAATGTATAAAAATGAGCAGGAATGTATAAAAATGTATAAAAATGTATAAAAATAATGTATAAAAATGAGCAGGACCACTTTCAAGGTGCATTTTTGTTGCGGACCCTTTATCCAGTACATTATTGTACGATGGTTTTCATACGTGAATCACATCACACTAATATTATAAATGCGAAAGTTTGTGTGTATATTTGTTGCTTCTTCACGCTGCAACGGATGGATGGATTTGGATGAAATTCGGCATACAGATAGTTTATAACCTGGATTAACATATAGGATACTTTTATGCCGATATTCCCACGGGAACGGGAACCACGCGGGTGAAACCGCGAGCGGCCGCTAGTTTAATAATAATTTTTCAATCAAGCTCGATTGGGAAGCGCTTCCAACTCGAGCTTCCTGGGGCAAGTTTATTTTTTCTAGTATTTTTTTTATCTTGTAACCTAACTACACGGTGAAGTTACTAAGTAGCACGAATTAAACTTTAAAAAAAATCTCTACTTTTTTACAGGTGGCATACTGTAGGTATTCCATCTGTGTAACTGTCTGTCGACCTCCTTGGTCGAGTGGTTTGTACACCGGTTTTCATGGTGTCGCCATCTCTGAGGTCCCGGGTTCGATCCCCGGTAGGGTCAATTCAGAAATTATTGTTTTTCTAAATTGTCTCGGGTCTGGGTGTTTTCTATGATTAATAAGTATGTATTTTAAGTATGTTTATCCGTTGTAAAGTAACCCTTTAACGAGTTTCATAACGAAGCTTCTCTTGGGCTAGATAATTGGTGTGAGTGTAGGAAAGTTTATTTATTTATTTATAACGCTTCGGTGGCCGAGTGGCAGGCGCTCGGCCCGATACCCGAAGGTCCCGGGTTCAATTCTCAGGTCGGGCAAAGCGCGTTCCGGATTTTTCATAGCCCGGATTTGTGATCACAACCCGCTTTTGGCAAGCGTGGTGATTAAACCATTACCCATCAATTTATTTATTTATTTATTTATTTACATACACATAACAAATTACAATTGTTACAAAGTTATACAATTAAAATAGTGGTTGTAATCTAGATCGTAATTAATAATCAAAATGCTGCGCAAGATTTTGCTACAATATCGTACCTAGAAGTCACGTATCACCATACATCAATCGAGGGAAACTTTTGAACATAACTTCTCGACGCTACATTCATTTTGCCACTCTACTTTTCGGTATAATCACGACTCGAAAGCCACCATATCTTTTCAAAAGCTTAATTGGTCTTCTCGTATACGCTTAGGTCGACTTCTGCTTCAGGGACACAAAACTACAGCATTCAAAGGAAGTTTTAAATATGCCGCCGCAAAGATATGGAACAATATCCCACCACCTATTCGCAGTTCATCACCCGTTACTACATTCCGACGCAAAATTAAAGAATATGTTTTCAATTGCCAAATTGAGGGTGTATCAGATATGATTATAATATGATTATTTAAAATTAAAATTAACTACTTGTTTCTATTATATTTTATAAATCTATATAGGTATATACGTAATGTAGGTATAATCTAAAAATAATTATAAGTATGTATATTAATTCATGAATAAGTAATACTTACTATTTAAACATGTTATTTTATCACAACTACAGCAACAAGAGTTTGTCACAACAACAGATATTTTGTATTTGTTTTTACTTTTAATTTATTTTTTTATGGGTCCAGCTGAAAATCAGCGTTGTGGCTACAAGTTACAACATGAGCTGAGCTGGTCAGCCCTTTCAGTTGTTTCTCGCTATACCTTAGATATAAGAAACCTATTGTAATGTTTATGTATTGGAAGCACTGAATAAATGATTACTTACTTACTAATTCAAAAATATGTGTACACCTAAAAACTAAATAAAAAAAGAGCTGGACGTTAACATAATTTAAATAATACAAATTGTAGGTTTTACATGCGTAATATTGTAAATGTTGTATCTGCAAATAACCATAGGTTGTGCAAGTGCGCACATTAAACATGGTTGGTAGGGATAAAGGTTCGACCTGAAACTATTTGGTTGGAGCTGTTAGTTAGGGCAGGCCTCCAACTAGGTGGACCGACGATCTGGTGAAGGTCGCGGGAAGCCGCTGGATGCGAGCAGCACAAAACCGGTCGTTGTGGAGATCCTTGGGGAGGCCTTTGTCCAGCAGTGGACGTCTTTTGGCTGAGATTTTTTTTTATGGTAAAAGAAGGCAAACGAGCAAGTGGGTCACCTGATGGAAAGCAATCACCGCCGCCCATGGACACCCGCAAAACCAAAGTTATCGCAGATGCTTTGCCAACCTTGAGGAAGGAGTTGGATCTTGAGTAGGGAGTAGGAATTGGGAGGGGGGAGGGGTGAGAGATGGGCCTCCGGTACTTTCACTCACCGGACGAAACACAACAGTAACAAGTGCCGTTGTTTTACGCCGATATTCTGTGAGAGGGTGGTATTATGCCGGGCGAGCCGGCCCATTTCGTGCTGTAACGCAGCGTAGCTCTACCACTCACACAGTGTTACTCATTTAGCACCACCCAGAGGTCACGTGTAGGGTCTCAAGGTTAAACCTACGGACGCGAGCAACTTTAACCCCCAAAAGATGATGATGATGATGATGATGATGATGATGATGATAGTCTGGAGTCAAGACATAGGTTTAGTCCAGACTGACGGGTTTGGGGTAGAGGATATCTTTAATTGTTTTAATGAAAGGTGTGAGTTTCGAAGTAAAGATGTCGAGCTCTATGTTATCTATTGCTAATTCATTATACTGACGAGCCATCCTAACCAGGGGATTGTAATACGATATATTATTTTTATAAGTCTTTCGAGCAAAAAGATTTTGTATCAATGCAAAAAGATTTTGTATTATCAATTGTAGTGATGACTTGATTCTTTTTTACTTTGTATGAACTCCAATTGAATCGGCGATTTCAATGATGGAGGCCTTTGCCCAGCTGTGGGACAGTCATAGGCTATTTACTTATTTACTTACCATATTGTATTCCCTATCTTGTGTGAATCCAGAGTGGCACATTAAGCTAATGCTTCTTTTTTTTCTTAAAACAATGATAAATTTGCAACAATAAAAATGTTTATTTATACGTGTCGTTTTTTTACGGTCGAAATGGACATTTTTGTGCAATTCCTGTGTCAGCGAGGCGGGAGGCGCTTTTCAGTGATTAAGGTATACCGAACACGCTATTAGGCTAACGACACACTGGGATTAAGTAAATAATTAGAATAGTTTCACTAATTTTATTGTACACTTAAGGGTTATGCAAGTGTATGTTTCTTATTATTTATTGTATAAAGGTATTCTATTTCATCATCATCATCTCAGCCAAAAGACGTCCACTGCTGGACAAAGGCAATAAAAGGCAATTCTATTTATTTAAATGCAAATATAGTAATTTTTAGCAGTCATTTAATGTCAATAATTTTAATAAAATCTTTAGGGTAAATTAAAATTAACTGCCCATTTAAAAAGACGACCTCCTTGGTCGAGTGGTTTGTACACCGGTTTTCATGGTGTCGCCATCTCTGAGGTCCCGGGTTCGATCCCCGGTCGGGTCAATTTAGAAATTATTGTTTTTCTAATTTGTCTCGGGTCTGGGTGTTTTCAATGTATAATAAGTATGTATTTAAGTATTTAAAGTATGTTTATCCGTTGTCTAGTAACCATTTTAACGAGTTTCATAACGAAGCTTCTCTTGGGCTAGATTATTAATGTGAATGTAGGAAAGTTTATTATTTATTATTATTTATTTTTTATTTTTTTTGTATATTATAATAAGACTCTAATTCTCTTTTTTACAGACGACCCCTAATTAGGAGGGTTGTTCCACATTTGAAAAATGGACAGTTTACACAATTATCACTTATCGTCGTGCCGTTAACGTGGTACCAATGATTGACAGAAGCCAGTGATCAACATGTTTTTCTTTTAATCATTCATCGTTCAAATTCAAATTCAAATTTCTTTATTTGCTAGAATGCATGGTAATTAAGATGGTAACAATATTTACGTATATCATGATCCGCCTAATCATTAAGCATGCAAATACAATTCGACATTGTTACAATTTCAATTGAATTAGTAAGTAGGTAGGTATAATGAATAATTATCATACTAAAATTAAATTAAATTATTAAATGGCAATCTGAATATCAGAATAGTATATTAATATAGTGTTCCCACAATTTCTATTAAATATGATGTCTTTTACTTAAAAAAATCCTTAATGTCATAAAAGTTTACGGTCAATAGCCATTTATATGAACAATTTTTAAATTTATTAATATTTAGTGATTTAAGATTGTCTGGTACATTACTAAAAAAATTTACACTCATAGTAAGACAGCTCTTGGAATACTGCAATGTTTGAGGTTTCTCTTGCAGTACCAATCTATTTGGACTTCTGGTATTTCAAAATTCAAAAAAAAATTAAAAATTCAAAATCATTTATTCAGTTTAGGCTACAAATAGCTCTTATGAACGTCATTATGCCATCGGTTCGTAAGTCTACTCTGGGCGGGAGATATTCTACTGAGAAGAACCGGCAAGAAACTCAGCAAGTGTCCAGCTCTTTTTACAGCATCAAAAAATATTGGAAAATGCCCCATCACAAAAAAAAGGACACTTTCCATCACAAATAAAAACACAAAAAATAAAGGACAATCACACATGTTGAAAAAAAAAAACAAAAGAGAAAATATAATAATAGGTATCTAAGTTTGCAAATATACATCAGTTACCAGTAAAAATTTTCACAATGTCATACAGCAATATTAAAGGTCAAAAATTGTCTAAGAAAGAAAAAAAAACAAAATTAAACTATAGTCAATAATAATAAAAATAATAGTATTTCGGGGGTACACATCACATGCTCTTCTAAATAGTTTCTTATTTTGTATTACAAATACACATACTTCAAATATGTAGAGACGAAACGTCAGGATAAACATTAAATAAGTAATGTGCAAAATAAACGCGAGTAGATCCGTAAAAGTTGTTTCATTTCAATGTGTAGTGTTCGCGTAAACTTTAGAAAACAATATGTGATCCAATACGGACTGGAAATAGCCAACAAAGTGCGTCGGTTGGAAGATCTGAAAACTAAGCGCGCAAGAAAAGTTACATCTTTAAATTTCTTGAAGAGATGTCGCGACCAAGGTCTCATCCCAGCGTGTGTCAAGATATCGCCCAAGAGAGATATACGCGGGAGCGCCAAGATCTTACAACAGGCCAGCCAAAAATTGCTTCGTCACCTCATCTACCAACACCGTTCTGAGCTAAGTACAATTAATAATAAGATCGAGAGTTTGTCCAGTGTGCTAAAGTCACAATTGTCCGTATCAGATTTTAATAATTGCATTAATACACTTAATAAACGCGAAACATCTAAATATAATGAATGCAAACATAGACAAATTGATAAATTCCAAACGTTAGTATCGAATTTAAATAAAAAGTTTGTGAAATGGAACACGGCTAACAGTAGACTATCAACCATAGACAGCCACAAACGTCAAAATCAAAAAGATGATCGCACAATTGTTAATTTATCAAAACAAACACTGGACGGGCCCACCGTTGAGGTACTAAAAAAGGGGCTAAATTACGCCGTAGCCCCTCGCAGGATACCGTATGAAAGCATCATTAGCAACGTCGAGGATTGCTTAGTTAAAAATAACGTCAGGAAGGCTGATGCTGAGGCAATACGTCAAGACATATCGTCTGTCTTGCGCCGGAGCAAGTTGCCGAAATCCAACCTTCCTCGTGATCAGTATTTCGCTTTAAAGAACCTGCGAGCTAAGCCTGAATTAACTATCCTTCGTGCTGATAAAGGTAATGCTACGGTAGTAATGGATACGTCTGATTATAACGAAAAAATAACAATACTTTTATCGGATGACAAGACGTACAAACGCGTTAAATGCGACCAAACCAACAAAATACTTAAGAAAACTAGTGATCTTGTCAAACAACACTCCGAAACGTTAAATCTAGATGCTAACTATTTAATTCCTTCCTGCCCTAAACCACCAAAACTGTATGGGTTACCGAAAATTCACAAACCAGAGGCTCCGCTACGCCCTATTGTAAGCCAGATTGATTCACCAACTTACCGACTGGCCCGGCATATAGCTAAGATTCTTTCACCACTTAGAGGTAACACCACAGCTTATGTGAAGGATTCCTACCAATTTGTCAACGATATCAAAGACCTACATCTCGCTGACAATGAAACTATGGTTAGTTTTGATGTGCAGTCCTTATTTACATGCCTACCAGTTCAGGATTGCATTGAAATTACCAAAAAACGTCTAGCGGAACAAGATATGCCTGATGAATATGCAGTACTATTAGAGCATTGTCTAACATCTGGCTACCTTTTGTGGAATGACATTTACTACCTGCAAGTAGAGGGTGTTGCCATGGGTTCCCCTGTTTCGCCCGTCGTCGCCGATATCTTTATGGAAGACTTCGAGGAGAGGGCCCTGAGCACAGCACCGGTAACCCCTAGGTTCTACAAGCGGTACGTAGATGACACTTTCACTATCCTACCAACTGATAAAGTATCTGCTTTTCTAGATCATCTTAACTCCATACATCCAAAAATACAATTTACAATGGAGTTAGAGGCAGATAGTAAGCTAGCTTTCTTGGATATTTTAATTATCAGGAATCTGGATCATAGTTTGAGTCACACTGTGTATCGTAAAGTAACCCATACAGATAGGTATCTCAATGGTGATTCTCACCACCATCCTAGACAGTTGGCTACTGTAGGGAAATCTTTGTTTCAGAGAGCACGCGGCATCTGTGACACCCAACACCTGGCTGCTGAGCTTCAGCATGTCAAGCACGTACTACAGGATAATAAACTGAAAGTACCACGGCTTTGTCACAGAAAACGCAATAAACCAACCACAGTCGAGCGCCAACCTGCTGTACTTCCATATATGAAAGGTGTCACTGACAAGATTGGACATATCTTAAAGCGAGCTTCAATCAACACTTACTTCAAGCCGCCGAAGAAGATCAACCAATTTTTACGACCTGTCAAGTGCAACATACCCCTTCAAGATGCAGGCGTGTACAAACTGGACTGCGACTGTGGGCTCTCTTACATCGGGCAAACAAAGAGAAGTATAGGAACCCGTGTTAAAGAACATATAGCCGACGTCAAGCATAGGCGCGAAAATAAGTCTGCAGTATGCGAACATTCCCTAGAGGGGCCCAACCATTACATCAGATTTGATAAACCACAAATACTCGTTAAAGAACAACGATTCATCCCTAGGATGATACGCGAGGCTATTGAAATTAAAAAACATCCTAATTTTAATAGAGAAGATGGTTGGAATCTACCACCAGCCTGGGATCCCATCATACAAAATATTAAATCCCAGCCCCGACACCATACTGCCAGACCAAAAGATACTGTAAGCTCTTTCTGCGTAAAACGGAACGCACCTGATTAAATTTAAATGAGGGTATACAAGCTACCAACTAATTATGAGATGACCAACACCTCAGTCTCCCTGTGACCACGGACCCTGCAAAGGGTTCGAAACGTCAGGATAAACATTAAATAAGTAATGTGCAAAATAAACGCGAGTAGATCCGTAAAAGTTGTTTCATTTCAATGTGTAGTGTTCGCGTAAACTTTAGAAAACAATATGTAGAGACAGTTACAGACCATCTGCTTCGAGTTTACCACGGGATATCGAAATTCATTTCGCCCCTTGACTTAAGGTCGACAAAACATTTGGCTTTTCTGTTACTGATCAAACAAACAACTGACCGAAATATATTTTGTCGATATACTTAACCATTGACATTTCTATAATTGAAATGAACGTTTGGTCGAATGGACGTTTGGTAAGAAGAATTATAAACTCATGTTTATTTAATTTTTAGCGCAAATTTTGTTGCGAACAAATTACAAAAACACAAATGTTGAAAAAAATTTTTTTTCCATTAGCAGGATTTGAACCCGCACTCTTCTGACATACCGGGTCAGGTGCTCTTCCAATTGAGCTATCGTGGTTCTAATCAGCTCGCCGAAATTATTCAACACTATTTACTTTTTACTTTGAAAGCCAAAGGCGCCCATTCAATGTCAACAATGTCATGTTAATGACGGTAGTTGTAGTAGTGTTTTTTTAATTATAAACTCCTCTTTGAGAGAAAGCTAAGAAAATTCTAAGATGCATCGTAAATATCTTGTTGTAAAACTGCTAATTAAACCTTATTAACAACTACCCACAATTTCATAAACTCTATTAAGCATAGTACTATGACAAAATTAATAAGTAGGCACAATATTTTCGAATTTATTTTCGAGGAGCTCGATGGCGCAGTGGTTAACGCGCCCGGTCTGCGAGTGCTGAGGTTAAGTAACTATCGCAAAGGCCGTTCATCGGATGGGTGTCCAAAAATGTATCATCTCGAGCTCCTCCGTTCTTCGGAAGGCACGTAAAGCCGTTAGTCCCGGCTGCATTAGCAATCGCTAACAACCACCAACACGCAGTGGGCGCGCGTGGTGGTTTATGGCCCGTCTCCCTCCATCCATAGGGTAGGCTCGTGCTCCAGCAGTGGGGACAAAAAAATGAGCTGATGATGATGATGATGACAATATTTTCAATCCCACCAAGATCGAGAGGCCTTAGATCTATTTGACAAGCGATAAAAATCTTACAATCCAAACGTTATTTGGTAATGTTTGGACTGTAAGCTTTTTATCACTTGTCTCCGTTTGGTCGAAAGGACAACAATGGTCGTCCACTCGACTAAACGTTTATTCGATCAAATAAAGAAATGACAATGGTTATATCGACAAGATATATTTTAGTCGGTTGTTTATTCGATCAGTAGGTAACAGAAAGGCCAAATGTTTTGTCGACCTTATGTCAATCGGCGAAATGAATTTCGATATCCCGTGGTAAAATCACCTGCGAGTTTCCTAGTTGTCGTCCCGTAAAATTTCGGGTTATATTTTGGCGACGAAAACTGTGTCAAACGTGTCGAACACCGACCGGACCCTACTCGATTTACTCACTTCTTTTTGTTTATCGTATACCGATAAAAATATTAACCTTTCAGTTTTTGTTTTGTACCGTAAATTTTACTTTTTATTTTTAAGTGCTAATTGCTGCACTGAAGCTAAATTAAATATTTATAAAATACAGTGAAAACATAAAATGCCTACCCGACCCAGCCAGGAATCAAACCTGGGTCTTCCGCAATCCGGGCGGCTGCACTGACCATTATGCATTATGCTACCGGGAATGCTGACGTAAACACTGAATTTTTACACTGCTTTTTTTTGGGTCGGGTAGGCTTTTAATTTTTTCACTGTATTTTATAAATGTTTTATAGCGTGTTTGATTGTATTGTAAATCGTGTGTGTGAAAGTGCCACTAAAATATTTTTCTTTCTTTTTTTCATCACCTAAAGTTGTCTATGGGTAACCTAAATCGTTTTAATTTTCTTTTCTTTTTTTCTACTGTTTAGAATAAATTTAAAATAGTGTTTTCTAATCAAAACTTTTTTTCTTGGTCTTTTTAATAAAATAATATATTGAGTAGCTGAGATTCAAAGGTAGCCCCGTTCCAAGGTAACCACAGACTTTTTAATCCCTTGGTGTACTCTAAAAGGTCCAGCAAAAGAATGCAACATGACGGACGGGACAGTAACAACATTTCAATATTATTTTAATGAGGTCACCGCGCGCCTGAATTATTTGCGGCGCGCCAATTTATGTATTTATTCAATTAATTATTATTTTTTCACTGCGGGACACCGGTGTGTTTATGTTCGCGCTATGGTGTAGCGTTTTTTTTTTTTTAATATTGGCATTGGACGTTTGTACTTTTTGGCCGTATTTATGAAAAAAAACTTCGGCATACGCGCACGTTAAATTTGTTTCGTTTGTTTATGTAGATTATGTTTTATTTTAGTTAGAGGTAAGGAGCTTGACGACGCAGTGGTCAACGCGCGGTCGCCAATTGCTGAAGTTAAGCAACTTTCGCAAAGTTGGGTCATGGGATGGGTGACCAAAACTGTGTCATCTGAAGCTCTTCCGTGCTTCGGAAGTCACGTATTGGCTGCATTGGCACTCGTTACCGCATTGGGTCCACGTGGTGTTTTATGGCCCGTTCTCCCTGTGGTATCTCCATCCTTAATGAAGGCTCGTGCTCCAGCAGTAGGGACAAAAACTAAAAACATATAACAACGAAATCACCTCTTTGTTCTAGTGGTCAAACGTTACGGTCGTACACAGACGTCCCTGCTTCGATTCCCAGCGTAGTACACATACAAATTTGTAAAATTTGGTAAACGTTAAATACCTACAGTTAGATTGGGTTTTAATCCAAAAAAAATACTTTAAGATCCCGCCAAAAAAACACCATAAACAAACAAACAAAAAAGTGACAACGTCCAGTGAGTTGTTACATGGTACGCCAAATTGCATACTCCGTGGTACGATAATGACTGTGTTTTTAAGCCTTCTATTTTTAAATAAATAAATGTGAACTTTTTCACCGGACATCGGTGAACGCGTGGGATCCGAAACGTAAAGCATATGGAGCTTATTTATCGAGAATTGTTCGCATGTTATGACAGTTTTTAAAGTCAGTTTGTACCGAGAAACCATCCCATTGATAACTTTGAACAGATTCGGGGCGCGATAAGTATAATTTTTGATACGCGATAGCGTTCTTTAGGCGTCAAAGACAATTTTAATTCCGCCATGTTGCTTTTTTTCTTATTTAATGTCAGCCATTTTGTGGTAAGGTGTTAAATGGAATGCGAAGGGGTAAAATTTATGTTAACGACTATGCAGTTCCGTTAGAGAGCGTAATGTTTTGATGTTTTTCAAAGAACTATTGATCAAAAGACGATTTTAGTCATATCAAAGAATCTCTCGAGCTTCCTGGGCCTAGTTGATTTTTGATGTGTAACACCTTTCCTCTCGCCTTCTATATATACAATTTGTGGGAGTTATTTCGTAGAAAAGGGTCGGAAGTAAGGTCGTAACAGTGTGATCCTGTAACTGTTACGTGTTAGTCGGGGAAGCCACCAGTGATCGACACTTTAAGCCCAATGTCCGTTGTAGGTCGTAATATTTGTGGGAGTGATTTCGTAGAAAATGGACGGAAGTAGGGTCGTAACAGTGTGATCCTGTAACTGTTACGTGTTAGTCGAGGAAGCCACCAGTGATCGACACTTTAAGCCCTGTGTTCGTTGTAGGTCTTAATATTTGTGGAAGTGATTTCGTAGAAATGTGATCGTAACAGTGTAACAGGATAACAGTGTGACATGTCTTCTAATGAGTATTTACTGCATTCTCTTTTCTATTGTAATATTGATTTCAACCATTTCGTGTGTAATAGACTTTTAAACGATATTATAAAAAAAAAATTAAAAAAAATTGTTTTTTTCTAATATAATTTTATCTTGTATTAGCATTGTGAATGCACATTTGAAAATAATCAAAAATATTTAAAGCAATTTCAAATTACTTCTTTATCGATTGTTAAATACTTGTAAAAGTGTTCTTTCGACTGTGAGGGTAGTAACTTCACAGTGACGTAGTACCGCTGGCTTGCAGCGTAAATCACAAACTACAAGAAGAATTCAACGAGTCCTCGTGGGCCTCGGTAGCTCAGCGGTCAGAGCATTGGACCGGTTATCCAAAGGTTGTGGGTTCGATTCCCCACTTGAGCTTCCTGAGGCCTAATTATTTATTCTAGTAAAATTTTATCATATCAAAGAATTCTAAATTATTAAAGAGATTATTATTATAAATTTAATAGAACTAGTGGTCGCCCAGTGGTCGAAATTCGAGACCGTAATTTTATTAAGGCTGCACGGATTGTATCCTAAGCAATGAATTTGGATTGGCATTGACAGATTTCGGCCGCTCCTCTTCCATTTTTGAAATTTTTGAAAAGAGTATTTATGCGTGTATCAAATATATTGGGTCCTTACCTATGAAATTGACGATTTTTTCTCACTTACTAATAGGTGTATTACTTCTAAAAGTCAATACCGGTTGTTAATATTATTATACACCTTTAATTAGGGCTATGTTGCTTAAGCTTCAGTAATAGCAATGATTATTAATTTTGTGTCTTTATCGCACAATTATTATTTTTTTAAATTTCTACTTTTTTTGTTTGCAGAATTGTCCTTTTGTTTTATTGTAGTTTTGAAGGGACTTGATTTTTTATCTTTTTAATGTCTGCTATATGTAGCTAGTTAAACAAACACACTACTCTACAATTTTTATAGTGTTAACATAAATAGATGCTAAGAAAATTAAAAAAAACGTTAGTATGTAAAATAAAATTTTATAAAAAATCTTCATACAAAACGTCAATTTCATAGGTAAGGACCTAATATAATGCATGTGTGTCAAATACTTTGTAGTGTGTGTAATGTTTGTTTTATTGATTTAATGTATTTTTAATGCATAATTTTAAAAAAATATTAACATTCTGTACTCCTTCTCTATATAAACTATAAGTGTGCGAAATTTCATACTCCTCTGTCCGCGCAATTTTAGTAAAAAGGGGTACAAAGTTTTTGCTTCACGTATTAATATACTAATAGATGAATGATATCAAGTCATCGCTACAATTTATCGGCACTGGCTTAACCACCACGCTCGCCAAATGCGGATCAGTTAACTAATCACAAATCCGGGCTACGCATCACTTAATCTACAACACGGTTACCCGACCTGGGAATTGAACCTAAGACCTCCGGTTAACAGGTAAGCTTAGTCACACGACCACCAAGGCGTTTACGACGTATAATGTACTAAAAGTACCCCCCGCTGGGAATCGAACCCGGGACCTCTGCGTCTAAACCGGTGGTCTGGGTCTAATCTCGGCTTCTCCGTGCTTTAGAAGGCACGTAAAGCTGTTGGTCCCGGCTGCATTAGCAGTCGTTAACAACCACCGCCCCGCAATGGGCCCGCGTGGTGGTTTATGGCCCGTTCTACCTATGGTGTATCCATCCTTATGAAACGCGCATGCCCCAGCAGTGGGAACATAAAATGAACTGGTAGTGTTATAATTATTGTGATTCTAACGTCAAAAATATGTGACAATTTAAAGCGAAAACATTATAAGGACAACATGTCTTTAAGGTAAAATATTCATGCTCGTTGCTATACCTAACTAAACGCAATATTAAAAAACAAATGCAAAATGTTGTTTCAAAACGTAACCACCTTGACTCAATATTTGTGGCGCTCAATAAAAAAAGATGTCCGACCTCAAAGGATTTCGAACATCTAAATACATGCACAGAACGAATGACCAACATTTGTCTCCCTGCGTGCGTCGCGTTTATTTATTTAAAAAAAATAAAGGAACACATTTTTGAATTTTTTAAAACAACAAAAAAAAGCGACGCGTTTCGTTTTGTTTCTCCTTCGCTTGGCCGCGCTTTCAGATAAAACGGGACGCGCCGTCTCGCTCCAACCTTACAAATCAGAAAGGGACATGTTGCTTTTTTTAAGGCCAGTTATGAGAGCTGTCTTTAAAGAGATCCATAAAGAATTTAAAAATGATATTACCCAGACGCTGGTGGATACTTTGAATATTTACATTGTTTGTTTGTAGTTTTTTTTTTATATTCTATTTCAGTTGATTCCCATAGAAGCGAGGGAATTTCTACAAGACATCCGGGTGTCCTACGGCACAGATAACCATCAGAATAAAAACTTTATTAAATAACCTCTTTTGATGGTATCGCGGGCGCGGCCATGTTTAAAATGAAGAATGGCGGGAGTTCGTTTAAGAAAAAAAACGTCACATGCCTTACTTGATCCTTACTGCGTTTTATTGATCGTTCCGAATAACTATTAAGCATGACATTTTGTTTGTGTTTCCGATATAAATGTTTTTTTTTTTGGTATACCCTTTATTGAATACAAAGTTATCGAAATTAGTTGATCGATATAATAAATGGTTTTATTATATTTGATATATTAAAATGCAACTTTTAAACTATGAGTCATCGGCAGTGATATGAAGAGGTATATCTACAGTTGATGAGAAGATCATAGTAGGATACATAGCAATGTGATGTTAATACCGTCAATATATTAATTGCGATTTTCATTAATTAAATCTCTTTGTACAAGTGCCAACGTTATAAGATAGGTTAGTTGACACGATCTTTCGCATACTTAACTGCCTCTATGGTCTAGTGGTTAAGACCACCGGTTCAGAGCCAGAGGTCCCGGATTCGATTCCCAGCGGTACATGTTTGCTTACTCGGCTTATTTGTCCACCTGGCTCGCTAACACCGTCTTATCTAAATGTCGCCATAAAATCGATGTTTGTAACATTGCTGGGTTCCAGCAGCTAGAGATAAGATAGCCAGTGCCTCAGTAGTTGAGGATTCCGGGTGAAGTGTGCTTCCACCTTCAGCCTTATCATCATTTAACATCAGTTGATAAGATTTCAAGATTTTAGTTTTTTTTATTATTGCCGTCTGAGGTCAAGAGCATTCTCTATCAAAAAAGGGAACAATTTTAGATAAATTAGTGGTAGATATCCACGTGGACTTAAAACATACCCTATCAATATCCAAATTGCATTATAAAAATAATTATTATGACCTAATCCATATCCAATTCCTATTGGATAAGACATTTTAAGTTAATGATAATAACTTAAAGTTATCAATACCTCAAAGCATAGTGCAGTAAATCCTATCATCATCGCACCAAAAATATACAAAAAAATGCAAAAAAAAAACTTTATTACCCTAGCTATAAAAGACATTTTTGCTTATCAAGTGTCACGCTAGATGTGTGGCTAGCAGTTCGCGTATCAAGTGAAAATGCATTTTTTTTATTCGCTGTCCGCTTGCCCTAGAGCCATCAATAATGTGGAACTATTCGAGCCGTTTATACGGCACGACACGACCACGACACGATTGTATTTTTTTATCACAGATCTGTGATGCCTCAGTGGCCGAGTGGCAAAGCGCTCAGCCCGATACCTGAAGGTCCCGGGTTCAACTCCCAGATCGGGCCAAATGTATATCAATTTTTTTCGATGCATAGCCCGGGTGTGGGTTTGGGGTTGGGTTGTTATTAAGCCATTACCTATCAATTGTAGTGATGACTTGATTTTAATGATAGAGGCCTTTGCCCAGCTCTGGGACAGTCATAGGCTATTTACTTTTTTTCTTTAAAACTACAGATAAGGCAAATTGATTACTGTAGCAAATTTAAAACCTCGAGGTTTGGCAACGTGTGGATGATAATGTTTATGAAAGAAACATAAAGCTAAAATGTACAAAAACAAATAAAAACTAAATATTACTTATAGGTTCTTAAAATAAAGTTTCTTTTAAAAAAAAAGTTCGGTCTAATTACTGAAAAAAACAGTTTTGTCTTCTCTGATTGGTCAACTCAATTACACATGTTTATTGTAGGTCTGCGAGAGGAGCTTGATGGCGCAGTGGTTATCGCGCCCAGTCTGCGATTGCTTAGGTTAAGCGAATGCTAAATTTTGCAATGGCCGGTCATCGGATGGGTGACCAATAACTTATCATCTTGAGCTCACCCGTGCTTTGAAAGACTTGTATTAAGCATTGAGTGGTTATTGAGTGGATATCTCTGTTGTCGCTAGTAAAATTATAATTAAACGCCAGAGGTTTCATATGTAACCGTCCGTTTGTCCATCTGTCACGAGGCAAGGAGATGTAGCGAGCCAATTATTCATCAATTATCATCACTATGCAAATTTAATTTAAAAAATTATCAAAATGCAAAATTAATTCGTCTTTGAGCGTGGGATGAATAAGCCTTTGTCCTTAGAAAATGTGATAAATTAAAAAAACGAGTTTGCTTAATGAAATTAAGTAGGTGAGTAATAGCCTATAAACTGTCCCATTGTTTGGCAATGGCCTAAATCATTAAAATCAAGACATTGCTACAGTTGATGGGCTTAATCACCACGCTTGCCAAATGCTGGATGGTGATCACAAACCCGGGGTATACATCGAAAAATACGAACACACACTTTGCTTGCCCTGGGAATTGAACCCAGCAAATTAAACAAAACAAAACCGCAGACATACACTTCACTTTCCCTCCAAGAAGTCCGCACAGTCATTTATTTATTATGTCTTCAAAAAAAAAGTCGTCGTCGTGTCGTGATCGTGCGTTGTAAACGCCACTGTCCTTTGACGTCAAAACAAGTTAAATATACCACGGTGACTTATGCGCTTAGTGGCGGAGACTTTGTATCTTTTTGTGTGGCTGCCTTCAGACATTTTTCTAAGTTGTTTTTTGCACCGCCAAGGGGTAACCTTGGCAATGACAAGAGCCTACATATTTCTCGGTAATATGTATTAATCATTTTTATATTAATAACCTGGTAACTACGTGCTTCGTAACGTAAAGGAACGTAAAGCCCGGCCTGATTTTCAAAATGCCACTATACATTCATATATACAAAGGCCGGCAACGCATCAGCGATTCCTCTGGTTTTGCGGGTGTCCATGGGCGGCGGTGATTACTTCCCATCAGGTGACCCGCCTGCTCGTTTGCCTCCTTCTAATATAAAAAAATATAAAAATAAAAAATATGCTACACTAAACTGGTCATGCACACTCGCTTAAGCCCAAGACGCCGTACTCGTAGAACAAGAATACGACGACCTGGTTCACACGCTCTATTTACCAGGTACAGACATGTACCTGGGCGCTTTTCCCAACCACCCACACAACCCTGTTTAGGCTCAAGACACCGTGCTCGTAGAACAAGAATACGACGACCCGGTTTACACGCTCTATATACCAGGTACAGACATGTACCTGGGCGCTTTTCCCAACCACCCACACAACCCTGTTTAGGCTTAAGGCACCGTGCTCGTAGAACAAGAATACGACGACCTGGTTCACACGCTCTATATACCAGGTACAGACATGTACCTGGGCGCTTTTCCCATCCACCCACACAACCCTGTTTATGCTTAAGACACCGTGCTCGTAGAACAAGAATACGACGACCCGGTTCACACGCTCTATATATCAGGTACAGACATGTACCTGGGCGCTTTCCCCAACCACCCACAGAACCCTGTTTAGGCTCAAGACACCGTGCTCGTAGAACAAGAATACGACGTCCCGGTTCACACGCTCTATATACCAGGTACAGACATGTACCTGGGCGCTTTTCCCAACCACCCACACGACCCTGTTTAGGCTCAAGACACCGCGCTTGTAGACCAAGAATATGACGATCCGGTTCACACGCTGTATATACCAGGTACAGACATGTACCTGGGCGCTTTTCCCAACCACCCACACAACCCTGTTTAGGCTCAAGACACCGTGCTCGTAGAACAAGAATACGACGACCCGGTTCACACGCTCTATATACCAGGTACAGACATGTACCTGGGCGCTTTTCCTAACCACCTACACGACCCTGTCACCCCGAACCGCGGTCTTTACTTTTACACGCGCTATCGGGTTGTGGTGAAATGATTTTTTTTAATTTAAAATGTTTCCAAACAATATGAGTTGTAAAAAGACAAGTGTTGAAAAAATTCTACGCGCGGGATTCGAACCCGCACGCCACCACGCCTGCCAACAACATAACATTTCAACACTTTGACATTTTTAAAATTGCAATTTGTTTGCAACAAAATTTGCGTAAAATTATATATGTATAACCATGAACATAATCCTAAATATGAGTTGTCTAACCGCTAGCTGCTTGCTGAAGGTGGAATCGCGTGCATCGAGGGTCTTGAGCGTGTCCTGCGCATGCGTGAGGTTGCTGCAGTAGTCGCCGTACAGCAGCAGCCGCTCGTGCCACGCCAGGAACACGTCGGCCAGCCGCGGCGCTCCGCTGCCCGGCACGCACGCGTCCGCCGCTCCCGATCTGAGCCGAACTTCTCGGAAAATCGCTTGCGTGATACCGTTCCTTCTAGAAATTCTCTAACAACGGCTAGAGGAACCCTTTAAGTATCTCGCCGCCCACAAAATGTTCGGTGACGCCGCAAAGTGCCAATATAACACTCTCTCCTAAAAACAGTAAAGCACGTAAGCTAACGTTGTACCTGCTTAGAAAATGCTTGAATGAAAAAATTGACTTTAACTTTGACTTTGGGCACTCGTGGTGGTTTATGGCCCGTTCTCCATGTGGTGTAAACATCCATAGGGAAGGCTCGTGCCCCAGCAGTGAAGACATACGGGACGTAGCGAGAAAGAGAGTCCAAAGTACTATGCTATCCTAATCCACAAGGGTATACCTGGCCTGAGTCAGGGTGAGGCTCACACTTGGTTGAAGTACCAGGTTAACATGAGTCACAAGGAGTTACGCACTGGGCCCTCGTGGTGGTTTTAGCCCGTTCTCCCTGTGGTGTAAACATTCATAGGGAAGGCTCGTGCCCCAGCAGTAGGGACGTCAAATGAGCTGATGATGAATGAGGTGATGATGATGTTATAAATTACGTTTCGTTGGCTGATGGCATACTGCTCCGCTCTATATCTTGAGCTCCGGGTTAAGTATGCAAGAGCAGACCAGCCTCCACAGGCGGCACCCGTTCACGAGTATGACATAGGGATCAGCCATCGCTTTGCTCAACCATATTTTAGGGAACCTCACGCACACGCCACGACCGCAGAGACAATAAAGAGAGCATGACACACTCAAGACACTCTAAATAAAAACTTAATGATCTATTTAACGCAACGTTGTTTGTTATCTGTAGGACACTGCTGCTAAAGGCTAACATTGTCGCCATAGATGTTTTATTCGATAAGATCTGCTCCAAATCCGTCATGGCGATAACTATAGGTAGGTAACGATAGATAGGTACACAATACACAAGTATGAATGAACAAGTAAAATTAAACGTTAACACACTGAGATGTAAAATCTGAGTTACTGAGTCAAGGTATTCCTTTTCTGAGTCATACACATTATTACTGATTGAAAGGCCGCAGCTTGTAAGTCGCCTCCAACCTCCCCTTATAGCGACCCCTTTCCACTCGATACACACTGAGCTTGCGCCTGAGAAAGTCCATGTCTGGCCTGAACATACTGAACTGAGTCTGTTATCACATAACACTGTGCTCTTTTCACACACTACACGTACATCACACACAAAGATAAACAACACAGATATGAGATAGCATCTGTACAATAATTAAATAAGGAGATAAAAAACTTACCGAGATATTAGGAACTACTCGTGGCGGCTGTCCGGTTGCGTCTGCGTCATATTGACAACGCGCCATCGTTCAAAGCTAAAGTCTACCCTCAACACAAAATACAAATTTGTTGACTATGGAAAATCGCATAGTTCGCGACAAACATATCAGTATAAAAATTATATAAATTAATTTTATTATATTGATTAAAATAGAGTATAATGTGTTTTTTTTTTTTGTTATAACGTTTTATCATCTCAATATTTTTTGACTGTATAATAACCTTTTATAAGTAACTAGCTGTGCTCGCGACTTCGTCCGCGTGGAATAGTGACTTTCGGCAGCATTTTTAATTTTTTAGGCTCTTTTCCCGTTTTTGCAACATTTTTCACTGATGCTTCGCTCCTATTGGTCGCAGCGTAATGTTATATAGCCTAAAGCCTTGCTCGATAAATGGACTATCCAACACAAAAAGAATTATTCAATTCGAACCAGTAGTTCCTGAGATTAGCGCGTTCAAACAAACAAACAAACAAACTCTTCAGCTTTATAATATTAGTATAGACTAGCCGTCACCCGCCCGCTTCGCTGAGCGAAAATAATGGGTCAATGAATGCTAATCAAAATCATTATTAGGTTTACCCTCTTATGTTCTGTGGGTTTACCAACATCATAAATAGCCTATCATTTGCACAATCGCATGTTCCTACAAATTTTCATCAAGATCAGTCAAGCCGTTCTTGAGTTAAAAGCGAACATACAGACAGACAGACAAAAATTCAAAAAAATTAAAAAATCATGGAATTGGTGTCAGTGAGTCATAAAATGAATATTTCTCCCAAAATTTTTCAGAAAAATTGCAAGAACACACAGAGCCTACATAATAATATAGTAGTATAGATAGATAAAGACTTCACATGTTTTTTAAACTTATCTAAAGGTAAATCTAGTACAATACATGGTATTTTAGTGTATCATCTTAAGCGACTTCTGTAAAGCTCGTTCGTTTTTTTTTATTTATCACACTCCCCAAGGACAAAAGTTTATTCATCCCGTGCGTCTTAATGCCGAATTAATTTTGCTTCTTGGTAATTTTTCAATACCTAAAAATTTGCATTATGATGATAATTAATGAAAAATCGGCTCGCCACATCGTGCATCGGCACCACGTGACAGACGGACGGATACAAATGACTCCAATGGCGTTTAATTATGATTTTTATTAGCGGCAACACTGATGACGACGTAACAGCTGATGCAGTACGCAATTATGAGGGCCAATCAATGCGTAATATTTTGATTGCAGAAGCGTAATGTGTAAGAAGGAGGCTCGACGGTGCAGTGGTAAACGACCCGCCCGATCCTTTAAATGCCACTAACATTTACAGAATACACTGAACATGCACACTAGTTAAGCCCAAGACACCGTACTCGTAGAACAAGGGTACGACGAACCGGTTCACACGCGCTCTATCACAGTTTAGCAAGCATACAGTTGCGCATCGAAGGTACTTTCGCAGAGCAAGGGAGGGGAACCCGAGGGGAAGCGGGCGCTGCGGCGAGTGTACCACAAATAAGCGCAGTTTGTGGTAGCTACCGTGAAGTGCAGCCACGTGCGCGTACTGCGTATTTTAAACGTTTTTTGAATTTACGTTCAGTGATTCCTATTGAATATAATGGTGCTTACACGTTGTTCTGTATACGGTTGTAAGTCGACGTCGAAACACAACAAGAATTTAAAATTTCATTGATTTAGATGACTAAATAGTTTCTTTTTTCTTTTTCTTTTATTTATTTTGCCAACTTCTCATTGATTAATACTTTTTACTACTAATACTAATAATTTTTACAACCTTAACTATTAACTAATACAATTACAAATATCAAATTCTAATTCATCACAAACACTACAATTTTCACTTGTTTTTATTTCGTACAACAGCCTCCATATATTTTATTAGGCTATTTCTGTGTTTTTTATTCTCAATTATAAATTGAATCGAATTTTCGTTAACGAGACTATCTATCTTTTTGCTCTAGTTTTTGTTTTGCCCTGGTGTTTATTGGGCATTCTGTTATTAGATCTAAGATGGTATCGATAGCATCTGTATCACAGTTGCACAACGGGCTCTCCTTACTAAATAGTTACTTCGTAACTCTAACTCCAACCTAGCGGGTTTTTCTAGTGTAGGTAAGTATATGTATTCTTTACGGCGCAAGCTCTTGCGCAAAGTGTAATCATTATGTTTACAACTTATTGGAGTAGTTGGGACGTCGGACACAAGGAGTAGGTATTTGTCTAATATCCAACTGTTATGATTTATTTAAACCAACAGAAAAAGAGGAGGTTTTAAATTCACCTATTTTTTAGGGTTTATATTTAAGATTTAGCTTATTTTGGCCTGTTTCTTTTTTTCATTTTTTAAGCAATCCGAATGCGAATTCAATATATTGTTTTGATAATATAAAATTGAAATCTAAAAATAAACCTTCACGTTAATTTAGCAGTGCAACATTTGAAAATATGTATATAGTTTATTCTTGATAATAAATTATTATGTTATAAAAATATTAACGATTATTTGATTTCGAATTTTGTGACAACCATTGCATATCGGCGAACGATTGCGTAGATACCTACGCGGGCGGCGGCATCGCCCCACGTCAAAGGCGATGCCCTACTGTATGAAATGGTAATACTGTGCGCTCTATACCAGGTACAGACATGTACCTGGGCGCTTCTCTCCACCACCCCGGTCAACCCGAGCCGAGGTCCGAGCCTTTAGAGGCGCCCTCGGGTCGTTCCGCTCCCCGATCCGAACCGAACCCTTTGGATAATCTAGTAGGGCACGGGAACACGCACTAATGCGTGATGCCGTTCCCTCTAGAAAACCTCCAAAGGTGATTCGTTTCACACGGCTTGAGGAACGTTTTAAATTTGTCGCCGCCTCCAAAAAAGCCCGGTGAAGCTCAAAACGCCATCTAATGCAATCAGCAAGCTCTCTCAAAAAAAGAAGTGGTAAACGCGCTCGATCTACGATTGCTGAAGTTAAGCTGCTTTCGCAAATGCCGTTCATCGGATGGGTGACCAAAATGTCCCCTTTGATCTCCCTACTGCTAAGGCTCGAGCCTTACCTAAGAATGGAAACATTACAGAAAGAACGGGAAATAAATCACCACGCGGGCCCAGTGCGGTTTGGTGGTTGTTATGGCGACGCATTGGAAATTTACGTGGCGGGGATCTTGATTTTTCCCAACAATTACAAAACATATGAAAGTGATATTTGATGACATGATTTTTCATTTAATTGACTTCATTTTGCTAGTTGCAGAAACACGATTTGATAGCGTTTATAACAGAGAAAAAAATATCAAAGTAACCTCTTTTATCTACACTAATGTTGTAACATTCTACTTATGTTTCCAATACTTGACTTATAATTACTACTGTTATAGCGCAGACTACAAAACACTAAATTTAAGCAATTTCACATGATGGTATAATATCCACATCGATATCGTAAAATCTCATTATAACATCAATAAAACGCGACCAATTAACCTGGCGAGCCTTATGTCAAAATCCTCATACAAGTTGTATAAAATTTTGATATAAGGCTGGCTTTTGAAAACAGTTGGGTTATACGTGAAAACTTCGTCGAAACTACTAAACTTACATACACAAAACTCTTTGGTAAGATCTTGTGCCAATTAAATAAAAAAAGAACAGCGCGCGCTCGCTCCTGATTGGCCCTGCGCGCGCAGCTGCGCTCTCATTGGTTAGATTTAAATGGCGGCAAGTTCACTGTGACAATACACGTACGCGTGAATTTAATAAAATACAAATTAAAAGTTAAAAATGGACAGCGACGATGATATTTGTACGCCTCCGGATATTCTAGAATTGGCAACAAAAGTAACTCACAATCTTTTGCCAGAAAAATCTAGAAAATTATATGAAAAAGAATATAATAACTTTTTAGCATGGAAGATCGAAAAGAAAACTACATCATTTTCTGAAAATGTCATTCTTGTGTATCTCAAAGACCTCTCCGACAAATTCAAGCCATCTTCTATGTGGGCTAAATATTCTATGCTCAAGTCCACACTGAGTATCTACAACAATATTGATATCACGAAGTATTCAAAAGTCATAGCGTTCCTGAAATGCAGTTCAGAAGGACACAAGGAAAAAAAGTCCTTGACGTTTACATCAGGTCAAATAAAGATGTTCCTGAAAGATTCACCAGATATTTTGTATCTTTTTGAAAAGGTAAGTGTATTTTAGTTCTGTTATTTAATCTACCTAGTATTTACGTACTACACACGCAAGTTATCTAGACACTCCGTTTAAGCGCTTTGTGTATAAATTAGGTAGTAGGTACCTACACTTTACTACTTCATAAATCATAGTTTTTGCCTTGGCTATGTACCTCAAGCTTATTATATCGTTTATTGTTACAGGTTGCACTAATCTTCGGCATAATGGGGGCATGCCGTAGGCAAGAGCTATACAACATCCAGTTCGATGAAGTCTCTAACATAGACGACAGTACAATCATGGTGAAAGTTTCGAAAACAAAAACGAAAATAGATCGTTCTTTCGTTGTGACGGGCAACTGAAAGAAAGAAAGAAAGAAAAAACATTTATTGACTCTCACATCACATAATATGATTATAAATAGAAAAAAAAGAAAAGACATGGAATACAAAAACAATAAAAACAAAAAATAACAAAGACAACAGGTGACGAGCCAATCAGGACCCTACCTCAGCATATGCCGCTACGGTGTGAGCAAGTCACATCGCAACGGCGCTGGTATTCTGGCAGGGCCTGTGCGAGGTGACGATCGTTTAAATAGGTATATAAGAAAAATAGAATATATAATTATATTTGGATATAAATACTTATATTATAACTAAACCTAGATACTCATAAATATATTTAAATATACATACTAAAATAAACATATAAAACACTATTTAAGACAGATTATACAAAATAAAAGATATCGTACAACAAAAACAGATCCTAAATAAATAAAAAAAAAAAAAAAAAAAACTAGCGAGGCGGACTGCACACTGAACGCAGCCAAACTGTCACCTGTCATATGTGACATTGACATGATTTGCCCACGTAGGCAGCTCTAAAACACGCGCGCACGTCAGCCATCTCGTCTCCCATCCATGTGTTTGCCACGAAAGCAATATCTAATTCCACACTTTGACAAACTAAAAGCGCTGAATAACATATATATAACTGCTATGCCGTATGTAAAAAATACATGGAACTTCGACCCACCCCCTGTCGAAACCCTGCCTTTTTCTTGAGCTATAGATCGGGGAAGTGCGTCGATCAAAGAACTGGTATTAATAAATTTGGTGCTCTGGGAAAAACTATCGCAAGTTTTTTGAATCTGCCTAACCCAGCGTTGTACACGGGGCATTGCTTCCGGCGCACCTCGGCGACCCTTCTCATAGATAGCGGTGGTGATTTGACCGCACTGAAACGACACGGGGGGTGGAAGTCTTCTACTGTGGCTGAAAGCTACATTGATGAGTCTTTAATGAATAAAATTCAAGTCTCAAATACGATCTTGAACAATATAGAAAACAAGACGAATGAAGTAATTATAAGTATTCCAACTCCGTCTACGAGCTCTACTGCTTGCCCCGCGACCGCTACAGCTGCTGGATCAATATTTAACATTAACTTTCAAAATTGTACCATCCAAAATTTGAACAATTATTATAAATAAACTATTGTCAGCTTTTACTCTTGTTGTTTGACTAATTGCATTAGTGAAGATAAAGTAGTGTATGCAACTGCATATAACACGGGTATTAAAACACTCGTTACTATTATGAAACTCGCTGCGCTCGTTTCATAAACTCACACTCGTGTTTTAATACCCTTCATTATATGACAGTTGCATAAACTACTATTAAAACATAGATTGCATTTTACAGGCAAACCAAACCGATTTAAGCAACCAAAATTTTTTATAGTAGATTAGTCTTAACACACATTTCAAAATGCTTGTTCATTTTTTAAAACTTATTTGTAGTTTTATTTGGAAAGAAAAAAAACAGTTTTTCTTATGGTACGGGGCGCAAATGCTCCGTATTACAATAATTGTTTAGCGATGCGTCGCCTTTAAGACTGATAATGCAGCCGGGACCAACGGCCTTACGTGCCTTCCGAAGCACGAGATGATAAGTTGTTGGTCACCCATCCGATGACTGACTTTTGCAAAAGTTGCTCAACTTCAGCAATCACATAGCGAGCGCGATCACCAATGCTCCGTTATGTTCCTTAAAGATTATATTGCAATACAGAAATGTAGATATACAAGCTCTTCCAAAAAACCCAGTCATTCGCAAAACCAAGAGCAGAGAAGCATCGCAAAAATACATACTTTCGAACGATTCCGAGAAAAAAGGCGGGTAAACTACATAAAAAGGGGACTGCTAAGAATCTTGAAGACCGTTAAGTACAACAATTTCGGCGGGAGCTGTACGAGGAAAGCATAGAGTAAGCTATCTCTTGTCGTTTGTTTTTAATTTTGTGTACGAAATTTAAAAAGTTGGTACCAACTTTGGATTATAGTAAGGAGTATGCTACCTCTTTTTGCTTAAATTTTGTATGACATAAAAAAAGTATTTATATTCAGATTCTACCTTGAAGTATATGGAGTAAGCTACTTTCTTTTAAAAAAGACAAATTGTTGAAAAAAAACCACGAGCGGAATTTGAACCCTCACTCCATGACATGCTGTGTCAGGTGCACTACTATGCTATCGTGGCAAATCAAAATTAATCAATAATACTCTTACTCTGTAAGCCAAAGAAATCTGTCCCTACACTCTAAAAAATATTTGGTAGCTTCTACCATGATTGTGATAGTTGTGATCAAACATCTTGATTCCATACGAGCCTAACAAGACGTTGGATACATCAATTAAGATGATTTTTATTGTACTTACTATAGCTACATAAATAAGACAAAGAGCGTTTACGCCGCACACTAGCGCCGCCAATGAAAAAAAAAACATATTTAGTAATTAGAGATAGAAAATCAAATTATGCTCAACAAACTATCTGAATGAAGTAATTTAGCATTTTTACGTCACCTAATGAACACCTCACATGTTATGGTTTAGTTAAATATGGCGTTATAGTTAAAAGTGGCCGTAACGTCTTATTTAACTAAACCATAACATGTGAGGTGTTGATTAGGTGACGTAAAAATGCTAAATTACTTCATTCAAATAGTTTGTTGAGCATAATTTGATTTTCTATCTTTAATTACTAGATATGTTTTTTTTTTCATTAGTGGCGCTAGTGTGCGGCGTAAACGCTCTTAAGATCTTATTCAATATTACCATGAAAAATGGGTGTTCTAACAAGTTCACTTAGTAAGAATATATATAGACCCACGATTGCTCAATTGGAAGAGCACCTGACCCGGTATGTCAGAAGGGTGCGGGTTCAAATCCTGCTCGTGGAAATTTTTTCAACATTTTTGTGTTTTTGTAATTCGTTCGCAACAAAATTTGCGTTAAAAATTATATAAACATTTTTCAATAAAAACATGATAAATGGATTCTTTCTTTTTTTTTATTCTGTGTACGAAATTCGAAAGTGTAGTTTTGGCGTGTAGTTTTTTGTTTTAAAAACAAACTAGCAGTACCTTCTTTGCTCCACAAAGTAAATAACTCATTTAGAGGCCTGTGTGTACCTACGTTTTTACAATAAAGTTCCAAGTAATATCCAAAAGCTTGATATTAATAAATTTAAAATCACCATTAAAGAAAAGCTTTCAAAAAAAGCTTATTATAAAGTGTCTGATTACGTTGAAGACAAAACAGCAATGCTCCAATCACTCCAACAGGTATTTCTAATTTAAAATATTTTTTAGTTATTTACACATGTTCTTGGTAACGGCATATAATTTTTTAAATGTCGTTACTCATATTAAAGCTGTGGAGTTTCTTGCGCCCATTCTTCTCCACAGCTAAAAAATAGACGTCCTGAATGGGTAGTTGGTAAAAAAATGTTTGGACGATTCAAAAGCATTTTTCTAAAGTTTATTTGAACTAAAATATTTGACTTTGACTTTGACATCGGATAGTTTGCTGATACGGCCTGTTCAGCGTCACCTGATTTTTTGTTGACGCCGGGAAACTTAGAGGGTTCCTCAATCCGTATGATCGTAACACCGTCAATGGTTTTTTAGAAAGACTGTCATCACGCTAGCGTGTCCCTTTCCTTACTAGATAGGGGTTTGGATCGGGTCGGGAGCGGAACATCACGAGAGCGTCTGTAGAAGCTATTTGTGTCCTTCTTATTTCCTCTTCCAGTCCTTGTCCTTGTTCTTTTTTTCAGCAGTGATATAGAATATAGGCTAATTACTATTAAACTTTCCTCTCGCTTTTTTTATTTTATCTTTACTTATTATTTATTTATTTATTTATTTAACATAATTAAACGGGCGTAACCCAATTACATAATTATGAATAGTTGAGTGTATATAAGCACAATTAGCAAGTATAGTTAAACACTAGTTCACCTAAAAGTTAACATAGTAGTACCTACATTTTTTAAAGATACCCCATTAACCATTAAAGTTATTACGGCCGGCGCCGGCGGCGTGCTGTAGTCAGTTCGCTGCGGAATCATGGCTGTGATTGCAGGTGCACTCATTTTTCTAATTGATTAGTAAACACAGGCATGTTTGTCATCATCAGCTCATTTTATGTCCCCACTGCTGGGGCACGAGCCTTCCCTATGGATGGATAGGGAGAACGGGCCATAAACCACCACGCGGGCTTAGTGCGGTGCGGTGGTTGTTAACGACTACTAATGCAGCCGGGACCAACGGCTTTACGTGCCTTCTGAAGTACGGAGGAGCTCGAGTTGATTTTTTTTGGTCACCCATCCGATGACCGGCCTTTGCGAAAGTTGCTTAACCCCAGCGCTCGCAGACCGGGCGCGTTAACCACTGCGCCATCGAGCTCCTCCGCTCCACCTCCTCCTCCAAGCATGTTTGTAATACCAATATATATAATTGTATTATACAATAACTCAATGTGTCTTGCAATCACACGCATAGATTTGGCGCTGCGTCACAAATTTATAATTATTAGATCCTTACCTATGAAATTGGCGTTCTGTATAATTTTTTTTGTAAAATTTTATTTTAAAAATTGCTAAATTTAGAAGACATTTAAAAGAAAAAAATCAAGTCCCTTCAAAGCTACAATGAAACAAAAGAACAATTCCGCAAACATAAATGTTAGTCAATTTAAAAAAATAAATTGGTCGATAAAAACACAAAATTAATAATCTTTGTTATTACTGAAGCACGTAAGCAAGTAACGTAGTCCTAATTAAAGGTGTATAATAATATTAACAACCGGTATTGACTTTAAGAAGCAATACATCTATTAATAAGCGAAAAAAAACGTCAATTTCATAGGTAAGGACCCAACATACTCGTAGAACCGCTTACCGGAAAGAATCCTTCAAATACTCTTCAAAAACTAAGAAGCTCTCTCCACAACTCGTCTCCATCCAAAAATATCTTTGTCACCAACAAAAAGAATAACTGCCGAACGACATTTGCCATAAAAACCAATGACATGCCAACGCGAGGGACAAAATAGTCATAATTACCACAAGGTAACGAGACCGCAGGAGGTAAGCTCAAAACACACCGAGCTGAAGCAAGAGCAACGCAAACTAACCTCTATGGTCTAGTAGTTAAGGTCACCAGTTTCAAACCTAGAGATGGGTGTACTCGGTTTGGTTGGTGGTAGGGCTTGTTTGCCCGCCTGGCTAGCTACAACCATCTATCTAAATATGTCGCCATAACATCAATGTTTGAAGCATTGTTGTGTTCCGGCAGCCAGAGATAAGATAGCCAGTGCCTCAGTTGAGGATCCCGGCTGAAGTGCGCTTCCACCAGTGGCCTTATCATCACCTAAACAGCAAGTGAGAAGTCATTGTACATAGACCCTCTCACGGTAACAGACCGATCCGATCCGAACCCTTCGGAGAATCTAGTAGGGCACGGGGACGCGCACTTTTAAGTGTGCGATGCCGTTCCCTCTAGAAAACCTTCGAAGGTGATTCGTTTCACACGGCTTGAGGTACCCTTTACGTACCTCGCCGCCCCCAAAAAAGCCCGGTGACGCTGAAAATGCCGTTTGAGGCAATCAGCAATCTCTCTCAAAAAAAAACGGTATAGAATCTCGGAACAGCTCGGAACAGTTCGAGCGCAGCTGTCGCGAGATTCTGTGTCCGTGAGAGGTTGTCTGTGTGCGGTCTCCAGCCAGAATACCAGCGTTGTTGCGACACGCTTCGTTGGCAACAACACAAGCTAAGGCGGGCTCCTGATTGACCTATTGTTTGGTTTTTATTTTTCTTTTATGTATATTAGAAAACTCCACCCCATAAAACTGATTATTTTCTCCAACTCCTTCTCCGTGCTTGCTGTCATTGTGGAACGCGCTGCCGCCTAATATTCAATACTCTCCTAACATCAGCCTTTTTAAAAAGCGTTTGAAGGAACACTACCTGTCCGGTTGATTTTGGCGTCCTATGTATATTGATTTCTTATTTTCTTTAAAACCTTTAATTTTTGATTTGTATATTAAATTTCCTTTGTTTATGCAGTTATTAGTATGTATGTGTATTATAAATATTTAAGTAAGTTTATTTTAAATTTGCAGGAGGTACACATTAATTCTACCACTCTAAATAATGTTTCCTTTAGCGGGCCTGCTGGAAATATTTTAGAACTGAAATAAGCAGCGCCCTGTCCTGCCCTGTACTACATTTTCCCGTAGAGCTTATTTTGTTACCTTTTTATGTGTGTACAGAATCTTGTAAATAAATAAATAATTAGTGTGTGTGGTCAATAAATGTTTATTTCTCTCTCACTCTCTCTCTCTCTCTCTCGTTGCTAAAACGTTTTTATGAAGCTTACCTTCTGCAGTCTCGATAATGTGTGTAATAATTACCGACAGACCCGTAATCGCGAAGACATATCTCCTTACACTGACGATAGTTTCCACTCTATCTCGTCGCGAAAAGGTTCAAAGTCCCATGTCAATTAAGACATTGTCCTCGTATAATTGTCGGTGGCGATGTTACAAGCCACTCCCTTTGTACATTTTTTTTCTACGGTTGATCCAATGTATTTGGGTGTGGTTTTTTTAAGAACCGCCTGGTTAATGATACGGACTACCGCGCGTCGTCGTTTTGGGAATGGCGTGCGCAATTTCATGTAATGACTAGTCGGCTTGTTGGAAGAATTGTATCGAAATTTTTTAACATCTCGAGTTGTTAAGAGCGTTTACGCCGCACACTAGCGCCACTAATGAAAAAAAAACATATCTAGTAATTAGAGATAGAAAATCAAATTATGCTCAACAAACTATTTGAATGAAGTAATTTAGCATTTTTACGTCACCTAATGAACACCTCACATGTTATGGTTTAGTTAAATAAGACGTTACGGCCACTTTTAACTATAACGCCATATTTAACTAAACCATAACATGTCAGGTGTTCATTAGGTGACGTAAAAATGCTAAATTACTTCATTCAGATAGTTTGTTGAGCATAATTTGATTTTCTATCTCTAATTACTAGATATGTTTTGTTTTTCATTGGCGGCGCTAGTGTGCGGCGTAAACGCTCTTAATAGATCTTGTTATTAGAAAGAAAGAAAGAAATACATATATTGGCACACACTAAGTACACACGGCGGCAGATCAACCTCCCCAAACCTGTCAAATTTCTATAATCAATTTTGAACTTTAATGTTTAATTATAAGGATCAATATTCATTGGAGAAATTTGACAGATTTGGGTAGGTTGATCTGCCGCCGACTGTACAGTCAACAGCAAAGGTAACTGATGATTGGTCAAGTTTCAAAATATGAAATCTGTATGAAAATCAAAACTTTTTAAACGCATATCAAAGAACCTTCGAGTGTCTACTAGTAGGTAAGTACCTGCAGACTTTGACTGTAGTTATATAGAAAATACCGACTTACACTATTGAAACTTAATTTTGAAATCTAGTAAACATCATTTACTTTTGCAGTTGACTGACAAAAAATTATTACATAATAAAAAACAAAAACAGAAGACGAAGTGTGGCCAACCAGGCCCCAGCCTCAGCACATGCTACAGCGACATGAGGCAATATTAATAGGTATTAACGTGTAAGTCTGCGAAGAAACAGTAATTTTCAACTAAATTCTCGAACAGTTAAAGTATTTAATGACAATTTGGTAGTAGTAATTTAACAAAATAAGTGAAAAAAATTAACCCTACATGTGAGCAAAAAAAGTGAATCGTAACTAGAATCAAAGACTTTTTGTTAAAAACACTTTATTATTATCAAATTACTTCAGACTTATTACTTTAAAGATCTAATGTTATAAATAATAAGTACCTATGACAAGTGTATTTTTTATAGTAGACTAGCTGACGACGTTGTCCGATCCGATCCGAACCCTTTGGAGAATCTAGTAGGGCACGGGGACACGCACTTTTAAGTGTGTGATGCCGTTCACTCTTGATAATATCCGAACGTGATTCGTTTCACACGGCTTACGGTACCCTTTACGTACCTCGCAGTCCCCAAAAAAGCCCGGTGATTTTTAATGATTAAAGGGAAATATCGATCACTAGTTCCTATCGAACGCTGGTTCCTCGACCCTACGTATATTAAACCCGACTATTCCAAATACGCTTGACATTTGCGATTGCGATGCACCCAACAGCGCTTCCATGTATTGGCCGGCTGTCAGATGGGATCAAGCGACCGATGTGTCTATTAGCCCATAAGCCGCTTACGGGAGGCAAAATAAAACTATTGTGTACGAGCGGACGGTGCAAGGCATAAGCGGTAGCGTGGTTTAATATTTTATTAAAATAAATAAATAAACTTTCCCACTCACACCAATTATCTAGCCCAAGAGAAGTTTCGTTATGAAACTCGTTAAATAGTTACTAGACAACATACTTAAAATACTTTAATACATACTTATTATACATAGAAAACACCCAGACCCGAGACAATTTAGAAAAACAATAATTTCTATATTGACCCGACCGGGGATCGAACCCGGGACCTCAGAGATGGCGACACCATGAAAACCGGTGTACAAACCACTCGACCAAGGAGGTCGTCAAACGTCGTTTATTTATATTATTTTGATACAATTTTAAATGTTATTCAATTCAATTTACTGCATAACATGTGTTAGAGTTCTATTTAATTTTAAATTACTTGTACTATTTCCATTGCTTTCGCATCTGCATTATAAGCTGTGTACACACTTTCTGGATGTCGATCTTGCACTGTTCTATTATAATTGCAATTTTATGTTAATGTTGACTGTCATTTGTTGTGTACTCCATAAATAAATAAATAAAAATATAAAAATAAGTACCTATCAATAAAAAAAGCGCTCTAGAAAAGTAATAAAAAAAGTAAGATTACTTTTTTTTTGGACAGTGGAAAACTCGTTGACCGAGTACCATCGCGCTCGGGGAGGCGCGGATGGTTATATGGGGTTCTCCCCTTCAGCTCCCGCCTCCCTGCCCAGACCTAAGGGTCTCGACAGGGGTTCGGGAGGAGGAGGGGCATGCCCACTAGAAACCACTGTACAACCTCTTCACGTGCCGCTAGGATGACTGGGATCACCGGTTTGGCAGTCACCTGTGTTCACCCTAGCAGCTGGCGGCCCGCCAGAGGGAGCACGCCCGAGGATGTTTGAGCGTGCTCCAGACGTCCTGAGGCTAGTGGACGGCCAGGGAGTCCCCGTCCCTGACCGTCAACTCAATGCGGGAGAATGAGGCGGGTATACTGCCGCCTCCTTCTCCCATTTCGTCTGCGTCGGATTAGGTCCACATGGATAGATTCCTCGCGGACCCTCTCCGCGGCCTCCTTGTGTGAAATTACTGCTTTACAGAAGGAGGCCCTGGCCGTCCACGCTAGGCTAGTAAGCCTGACTATATATTAAAAGCTAAGGCCTTTCTTATAGGTGATAGATAGATGTTGACTTACCACGCTTGCTAAATGCGGGTCGTAAAATTCGTAAAACACACTCTGCTCGACCTGGAATTGGACCGAGGACCTCCTGGTACCCCGGGCAGAGTGCTTTGACACACTGTCATCGAGGCGTTAGGCAATATAAACGTTAATTTAAAACTTCAAGATATAAATAAAAATTTGGATAACTTTAGGTTGTATAAAAGTATTAAAAAAAATGTACTTAAAAAAAATATTTGCTTATTTGTCCCTAACATATCTACATCTACATTAAAGAATCAAACATCTTGAACGATACACATCAATTGATCAACTCAACTTCAAACTTGTGACTAAAAACTTCGCTGCGGAGATACTGGGGGATTGTATAGATGACTTTTTTTTAATACATAGCATAGCAAATGACTTTATTTCACCTAATGTTAAATGAATATGGAGTCCAGATGCGACGACAACTAATGCAGCGTGAAAACAACGCAGCATTAGTTACCCTCACCCTGCCAGCCCACAAGGTGCTTTCACGCCTCGTTTGAAGGACCCCATATCATAGGAAGGAGGAAAACGTGTGCTGGCAAACTATTCCATGTTTTGGAGGTACGACAAAGAAACGAGTCACTAAATTTCTTAGTGCGCGATGGAATATTTGAGACAGTGAAGCGACTCCGGAGAGCAGCACGTGTACTTCTATGGAGGAAGAGAGAAGGTGGGATGAGGTCAAAGAGCTCCTCAGAGCACTCGCCATGGTATAAGCGGTAAAAAACACAATATCTCTACGCAATTGCAGAGATTCAAGATTTTTATTATAATTGGCTTTATGTAGTTAAACTTTGTTTCTCTTAAACAGTTTTTGACTTTATCAGTAATTAGTGTATGACACTGTAGAAATGTATGAAATTGGTACCTTTTGATGTTGTCATAGTGTGTTTATTTGTCCTTCTATGTTAGGGCATTTTCCAACATTTTGACGTTGTAAAAGTAAGAGAGAGAAAAGATACACTTGCCGAGTTTCTGAGAAATACAAGGTCTCCGCCCTGTGTAGACTAACAAACCGATGGCATATAGACATTCATAAGAGCTCATTTGTAGCCTTAACTGAATAAATGATTTTGAAACATGATCACCAACAGTCTCTTGACTTTCATTCTTGGAGATAATTTTTGCTGTTTAAGTTGCTATACAAGATAAAATTTTATTAGAAATAATCAAACAGCCTCGAGAAGCTCGAGTGAAGACTCGTTGAATTTTTCTAGTAGTTTCTGATTTACGCTGCAAGCAAGCGGTATTACGTCACTGTGAAGTTATACTGCCCTTACAATCGAAAGAACACTTTTCTTTCTGCGTTCAATAATTTCTGTGCATGCAAACGCTTAATCTTACAACTTGTACCGCACTTACTGATCTCTTAATAAATCGTCCGTGAGTACTTATATGTCGTTTTGAGCGGCGACTCGTTGTTTGTGATGGGATTTTACGCCGCGATCCGAGTGCGTCTGGGACCTGGGAGACGGCTGTAACAAACATGGCGGATGGTACCAACTGTTTCGTGTCAAATTTACTTTTTTTTATTTGACGTTTTTACTGGACGAGTTTGTATGTGAAATGAAATGAATTATAAATAAATATTAACATCACATACATTTTTTCTGATCCAAAGTAAGTAGCTAAAGCCTCGTGTTATGGAAATCAGACTCAACGGCGGTACAACAACCATCCAGACCTGACACAATATCGAAAAGTTTGTTTTCGACATGAACCGACCGGGAATCGAACCCGGAACTTCAGAGTTAGCACCGCCCAAAGTCCAGCGTGCAAGCCACTCGGCTACGGAGGTCGTCAAATTTCAGTGAAATAATCTTTATTTGTTGCGCTTTTGAATCGTCTCAAAATATTTTACCTACCACCCATTGAGGAGCTCGATGGCGCAGTGGTTAACGCCCGATCTGCGAGTGCTGAGGTTAAGCAACTTTCGCTAAGGCCGGTCATCGGATGGGTGACCAAAAATTTATCGTCTCAAGCTCCTCCGTGCTTCGGAAGGCACGTAAATCAGTTGGTCCCGGCTGCATTAGCAGTCGTTAACGACCACCAATCCGCACTTGGCCCGCGTGGTGGTTTATGGCCCGTTCTTTCTATCCATCCATAGGGAAGGCTCATGCCCCAGTAGTGGGGACATAAAATGAGCTGATGATGATTCAGGACTTCTTTTAGCTGTCCAGAAGAACGGATAAGAAAATGCACAGCGTTTTATAGAAGTGCCGACATTTACAAAATTTTAAGCCGTTACCAAATTTTGCTTTAAACAAGTTTACAATGACTTACAAATGACTTAAACCCGCCTCTGTGGTCTAGTGATTAAAACAACCGATCACTCATACGTAGAGCTCCTAGATTTGAATCCCAGCGGAGGATACATGTTTGTGTACTCGGATTGGTCGGTGGCAGAGCTTGTTTGTCCGCCTGGCTAGCTACCACCATCTCATCTAATGTGTCGCCTTAACATCAATGTTAGTAGCGTTTTTGTGTTTAGCAGCTAGAGATAGATAAGCTGAGGTTTCCGTTGTATGGCTAACTGGCGGCCCGTCCCGGCTTCGCACGGGTGGACATTTCTTTTTTAACGGTGAAAACACCGCCCAACTATGTCCCGCTGTACGCCAACGTATAAATGAATTTTAATAAAGTAGGTACAAAGAAGAACTTCTATAGAAGTGCTGGCGTGGACGGCATGAAAATCTCGAACTTCTATAGAAGTTGTTGGTTGTAAAAAGGTTAATATAGTCTATGTTACTCAGCTCTAATGAAGCATTCTAATTGTGAAAGAATTTTTTTAAATCGTTCCAGTAGTTTTTGGGTCTTACAAATAAACAAGGTCCGAATAGTTTTGTTGCTGTCATGTAAACGTCATTTAAAATTTGAGTAAAAGAGACAAAACACGGAATAACTATTCGGACCTTATTCTTTGTTTATTTGTAAGGCACTTTGAGTTTATTAAAATACAAAGCTTTCCTCTTTATAATATTACTATGATAAGTTTCGTCTTCGTTTATAAAATTGAAACAGCGTCTTGGTCAATTTTGGTCAAATGGTCAAAATCTATATTAATACTAATATTATAAAGAGGAAAGCTTTGTATGTATATATGTATGTATGTATCTATGTTTGCAATGAATAAACAAAAAACTACTGGACCGATTTAAAACATTCTTTCACCATTAGAATGCTACATTAGCGCTGAGTAACTTAAGCTATACTTATTTATTTATTTTAAAACCTGTGCGAAGCCGGGGCGGGCTGCTAGTGGTAAATAAAATACTTTACTAAAAACCAAACCAAGTAGGGTAGTCGCACCAACGATCGACAGGCACAGGACCAATGATCGACATGTTTTCCTTTAATCATTAAACTAAGTCATAATAATCATTAAATCAGTTGCTGATTTTAGTCTTTAACAACAAATGAATACAGACTACCTCTTTTTCATTCTCCCAGAAGAAGCCGACCCGGTTGAACCCCTAGGTGGTACCTTTATCCGTCGATAGGGAGGGGGGAGCCCCGGGCAATCGAGCTAGCGATCTTACTGCAGCGACCCCTTCTGACTGGCGTCATTTGACAACTTCTGCTCGATGGTCGAGCTGGGCCGGCCCGGAACAACAGAGCCGACCTTAGAGCCTGGCGTGCCCATGTGCTGGAAGACCCTCCCTGTCCAACCACACCGCAGCTTAGGTGGGAAGGAGTTGGGCGAACCTTCGTGTCCCCGTCTTTCTTCGGCGCATTGCTCCCGAGAGGGGATCTTCCTCCCGCTCGCGTTCGCCGCCTCCTTGTGAGACATGACCGTCTCGCAGAATGCTGAGAGCTGCCTCCCACGACCTTTTAGCGGCCAGCATAGCGTCGACTAGTGCTGGCAAAGAGAGGTCGAGACCCACAACAATACAGACTATCTGCTTCAGCTGTCGATAACTGTGCTTGAAGTATCGAAGGCTGGTTTAATTCAATTTAATTCAAAAATCATTTATTCAGTTTAGGCTACAAGTAGCTCTTGTGAATGCCACTATGCCATCGGTTCGTAAGTCTACTCTGGGCTCCAGATCTTGTACTGAGAAGAACCGGCAACAAACTCAGCAAGTGTCCAGCTCTTTCCTCCCTTACAGCGTCAAAAATATTGGAGAATGCCCTATCATAGCAGGACACTTTCCATTACAAATAAACACAAAACATATAGAAAACAACCACAACTTGTAAAAAAAATAAAATAAGAAATCTAATTTATCAAATTTACATCAAGTAAAAGTTTCCATTTCCACAATGTGATACAGTCCCACTACAGTACTCTAATAAAAGTAAAAAAATGTTTAAGAAAAACTAAGTCAAACTATAGTGATTATACTAAAATGTCACTACGGTACTTTTACCCCCGTATTTATAAACGAGTAAAAGGTCATACTGAAGCAAAGTAATTGCTTAAGTAAAATTTTATATTCTTTATTAAACCGATGAAGTTATAAACGTCAAAGACTAGAATTCTTAGCCAAGCACTAGTCACCAATATCTTTACTCAAGCAATCTAGTTAGATTTCTCAAAGAATTCATAGTGACAAGCTTGTGACAAGCTATATTCCGTGTGAAAATTTGTGTTTTGTCTAAAATAATATAAAATTTATGATTTTGATAATAATTATAGTGTTTTTATTTAATGCATTAAGAAAACTTCTATTGTAATATAAACGTTACTTATTTATAAAATGAAATTAGATCTTAGTGACATTTCTAAGAACAAAGTAATTGCTAAGTAATGGCTTGTCTATAAATACGGGTGCTAAAGTAATGTAAATACGAGTAGCCTATAACTGTCCCACAGCTGGGCGAAGGCCTCCATCATTGAAATCAAGTCCAACTTATGCTGAGAGGAGTCCAGTTCGTCGTAGCGTTTTAATTTTAAGATTATGCATTAGTTTTATTGTTAGAACCTAAGCCTGCAATGCCGAATATTTTTTTTTAATTTGAATTTGAATTTGAATTTAATTTGTAATTATGGATTCTTTATGAAATAAATAATACCTAATAATAATAATATCTTCTATCTCAATAGAATAATAGACACTTATAGGTAAACTGGAAATATGTGATATGCAATAAATAAATAAATAAATAAATAAATAATAAAATGAACAAGTACTAAAAATGTATTTAATCTGTTTCAATATTTATTTGTGAAAGATTATTATTAATGCGTAATTAACATATTAATAACAGTCCTATTGACCCACATAGAAAGCTAATACGCTTGTGCTAAGCATGGGTTCACGTCCGTAGTGTATCGGCACTGAACCACGGTTGCTCGCATTCAACCCGTGCATCTATCCGTTCGGCTACTGGCGACTTAAATCCAAAATAAGGAGACCTACAGAAGTTAAGCTTAAAGGAAACACTAAGGTCGACTGAATTGAAAAATATGTATGAAAAGTAGACAAAATCAACGTTTCGTAGTTTTTCGATTTCTCCTCCAAAACTGGACCGATTTAATTACTTTTTTCATTCAAAATTAAAGATAGGCTTTGGCTGTGTCCCTATGTTTTTCTTTTTTCATAAATTAATTATTAAAAAAGATATGAACCTTTAAAAACCATAAAAATTGGCCAGATTTTCGCTGTGTTCAAACATCCAGCAAACAAATTTGACGAGATTATATAAAAAAAAGAAAAACTTAGGGACACAGCCAAAGCCTTTATTAACGAAAAAAAATAATTGAATCGGTCCAGTTTTGGAGGAGGAATCAGGGGACTACGAAACGTTGATTTTGTCTACTTTTCATATAATCAGTCGACCTTAGTATTTCCTCTTAAGGCGACGCATCGCTATACAATTAATCTAATACGGAGCGTTTGCGCCCCGTACCATAAGAAAAACTGTTTTTTTTTTCCAATTAAAACTACAAATAAGTTTAAAAAAATGAACTAGCATACTGAAGTGTGTGTTAAGACTAATCTACTAAGAAAATTTAGATGCTTAAATCGGTCTGGTTCTGCTTAAATCACCTTAAAAGACTCGAAAGGACTTAGAAGACTCAAAGGACTCGGACTCATGTGACTAACGAGTCTTAGTCTTGAAAATCGACTCAAGTCTCGAAATTAAGACTAAAAGAATTGAGTTTTTTACAACACTAGTTCCGAGATTCCGTGTCCGTGAGAGGTTGTCTATGTGTGCGTTGGAAGCGCGTTTGTGAGAAGCTTATCTACTGTAGTCTCTTTATTTGGTCACTCAACATTTTGATTTTAATCCAAGTCGACGTTCGACAAGTCATCTGTGATCTTTTTAACTTCTTCCTCTGTTCTCTTCTGTTCTCCTAGTTTCTTCGCCTCTTCTCTCTTCACTCCGTATAATCTAGAAAAAAAATGATTAAGTTTTAGTTGTATAGATCGTAAAAGAATGATGGCGCTTTGGCTTGCCCGTTTAAATTATTAGGGATCCATGAACAATGAACATGCATGCACGAAAATAACCGCGTTTATTCTTTAAACATCTAAATGTACAGACGCCTGCACATCAACCTATCCAAAACTGTCAAATTTCTTCAATACATTTTCAACCTTATGTTTTAGGCATAAATTTCAAAGTCTATTGAGGAAATTTGATAGTTTGTGGTAGGTTGATGTGCAGGCGTGTGTACATACATAATTAATGTAAAAAAAGGGTTTACAGCATATTGTTTTCTAAAGTTTACGAACACTACACATTGAAATGAAACAACTTCTACGGATCTACTCGCGTTTATTTTACACATTACTTATTTAGTGTTTATCCTGACGTTTCGAACCCTTTGTAGGGTTCAGGGTTAAGCGAGTAGATCCGTAAAAGTTGTTTCATTTCAAGGGTTTATAGCATTAACAGCTCGAAAATAAAGGCCAATTATTTATACTTAATACTTTAATCGACCTTCCTTATTTGAAATAAGACCATTCAATTTCTCGAACTATACAAATACATTCAATTAATCAATAATCTCATCACACTATCACACTAATATTATAAATGCGAAAGTTTGTGTGTATGTGTGTATATTTATTTCTTCTTCACGCTGCAACGGATATATGGATTTGGATGAAATTCGGCATACAGATAGTTTATAACCTGTTAATCCAGGTTACAACATAGGATACTTTTTATTCTGGATAAAAGTATCCTATGTATGTATGTATGTATATGTTAATATTATGAAATTTTTGATCCAAAAATAGAGATCGATCGTTGTTGTACTATGGTCGAGATTGTAACGACTTCTAGTGATGGAACCACAGAGCTTTCATCATCATCATCTCAGCCAAAAGACGTCCACTGCTGGACAAAGGCCTCCCCCAAGATGGGGGGTATTTGCCATAATCGCCACGCTTGGCAGGCGGGTTGGCGATCGCAGTAGGTTGAAAGTAACCTCAGAGAGATGCTGCTGCCCATCCTCTGGAATGGTCCCTTAGTCGCCTTTTACGACACCCACGGGTTGAGATGGGGTGGTGCAATTCTTTATCCCCGGCACCACACAGGGAACACACACGCACGCACAGAGCTTTACTTACTTTAAAAATCTTTAGTGTAGTAGTTTGCTGATTTGGCCAGAGATGGCGCTAGTGATATCATAACAAAAGCCACAGTAATTGAATTATTGCATGTTGGTGCAAGCAGTGGTTAGCACATTCATGATAATGAAAGTTAATCAATATTGAAGTATATAACCGAAGGTCCTGAGTTCAATTTCCAGGTCGGGCAAAGGTCAGACTTCGATGCATATCCCGGGTTTGTGTTCACCAATTGTGACGTGATTTCGGTGATGTGTACAGGGCCGTCTTAAACCTATGGGGTCCTTATGCTACGCTAGATTTTAGTGTTTTACTAAAATCTAGCAAAACGAGTAGATAAGCAAAACTCTAGATTTATTCATCTGGTATTTTTATTTATTTGCAGCCACATAGAGTTCCCACTGTAAGGCCCCTGGTTTATTTGAATTAAAAAACAAAAAAGTCAAAAAGTTAGTAATTCTTATTTCGCAAAACAAATATATTTATCGGTAATATCGGTTATCGGTTAGTGATCTGGCTGGAACAAGGACCGGACCGTTACGACCTTCAATAAACGAGCCTATTCCTTCCTTAAAGGAAGCCTCTTTCCAACGCGTCTGCGATTCCTCTGAATTACTCTCCATCAGGTGATCCGCCTGCTCGTTTGCCTCCTTCTTTATATAAAAAAACCTGATTAAAGGTTTCTTTTACTAACCTCTTCAAGTCGTCCATCACCCTTTGCGGTATGTGGCTGGGCTTCGGCTGGTGGATCTCGTACTCCCCCTTCTGGTTCTTGACCAGCTCCACCACGGAGTCCTCTAGGTTCGGCACCTCCCCGGGTCGGGGCGCTGGTTTGGGAACCGTCTTCGGAGGTTGTTTCATTTTTTGCGCCCAGTTCGAGAGATGTTTGCCAGCGTCGGTTTGTAGGAACTGTGGAATGATAACTGAATGTATTTTCTTTTTAAGTGACAAGGAAAGGGGCTTGATGGCGCAGTGGTCAACGCGCCCGTACTAAGAGTGATGAGGTTAAGCACACTTTCGCACAATTCAATTCAATTCAATTCAATTCAATTATTTATTGCATTCCACAATATAAACAATAGATGGTGAACATAAATAAGAGATCATCATGGACCCTGGCGGGCACGCAATAGGGTTTAGAGGAGAGGAGGCGCTATAATGATAGCAAGTTTTTACTTTCAAGAAGAGTAATAAAAGTAATTTTAGGTGAGAGATTTGAAATGTATTTTTTATTTAATATTGTCATTGAAGTATTCATGTAAACTGTAATAGCATTTATTTATTAGACAGGCCGGTCATCGGATGGAAGACCAAAAATGTATCATCTCGAGCTCTTCCGTGCTTAGGAAGCCACGTAAAGTCGTTGGTCCTGGCTGCATTAGCAGTCGTTAACAACTACAGCCCGCACTGGGGCCGCGTGGTGGTTTACGGCATATTTTCCCTGTGGTGTAAACATCCATAGGGAAGGCACGTGAAAGTGGCTCCAGCAGTGGGGACATATAATACATCAAAGGCGTAAAAGAAAAAGTCAAAGTTAAAGTCAAATATTTTTATTCAAATAAACTTTAGAAAAGTTCTTTTGAATCGTCCAAACATTTGTTTTTACCTACTACCCATTCAGGACGTCTGTTTTTTAGCTGTGGAGAAGAATAGGCGCAAGAAACTCTACAGCTTTAATAAAAATAACGACATTTTCAAAATTATATGCCGTTACCAAGCTATACAAGTTTAAAATAACTTAACAATATTTTAAATTAGAGATACCTGTTGGAGTGATTGTAGAATTTTAAAACCATGCTGTTTTGTCTTCAATGTAATCAAACACTTTATAATAAGCTTTTTATAAAGCTTTTCTTTAATGGTGATTTTAAATTTATTAATATCAAGTTTTTGAATATTACTTGGAACTTTATTGTAAAAACGTACACACAAGCCTCTAAATGAATTATTTACTTTGTGGAGCCTAGTATAAGGTACTGCTAGTTTGCTGTTTTTAGAAAAAGTTTCAATATTTTTTAAACATACATTAGGTTTTCGTAAATATATTGCGATGCAACTGTCATTATATTAACATCTTTAAATCTCTCCCTGAGAGAATTACCAGCTTTTAGGTTATAAATTGTTCGAATAGCCCGCTTTTGCAGCACAAAGATAGTTTGAACGTCGGCAGCATTGCCCCACAGTAAAATTCCGTACGACATTACGCTATGGAAATACCTAAAGTATACAAGTCTAGCTGTTTAAATGTCAGTGATCTGACGAATTTTCATTACTGCATAAGCCGCAGAGTCAGTGTACTCGACACTTTATCTATATGTGGGTCTTACTGTAGCTTTGCATCCAACGTAATGCCTAGAAACACTGTGGTGTCCACAAGGTCCACATTCTTATCTTTAATCTTAATAATCTAATTTTATCTGGTTTTTACCTCCTCAACGTTGGGAAATACAAATCTTATACATTTAGTTTTTCGTTAATTTAATAGCAAATTGTTAACACTAAACCAATGAATTCTCTTTGAGGTAGCATTGTTCACATCATCAACAATTGGCTGTCGTCGTTTCACTTTGAATAAAAGTGAGGTATCATCTGCAAACAATATTATCTCATGGTTGTCTTTTACAAAGTAAGGCAAGTCGTTAATATAAATTAGAAGTAAGAAAGGACCAAGAGTTGAACCCTGTGGAACTCCCATTGTAACCACCGATAACCACCGATACCACCGAAAATGCAAGTAGATCCGTAAAAATTGTTTTATTTCGACGCTTAATATGTTTAATAATCATACCTTTTCTCTGTTCTTGTTAATTTTCTGTGGCGCCGGCAACGACGCTTGTCGTTTGCTATTCGATGAGAAACCGGTGCCAGCTGTAAAGTGAACAATTAATCATCATCATCAACTTTAACAACAGTTCCTCAGCCAAATAAAGATCCACAGCTGGGCAAAGGCCGTCCCACGTGAATAGTACGTTAGCCACATCAGACCACGTTAACGAAAACAAAAAACCTTCTAGTGGAAAACAAAAGAGGTAATTTTGCCATACAAATACTCGTTTTCGTTAATAACCTAAATCCCCATTCACATACACTCCATCCGCGCCACTCCGTGTCACTCCAAATTTATTTTGGATTGAAATAAATAATAAACTTTCCTACACTCACACCAATTATCTAGCCCAAGAGAAGCTTCATGGTTACTAGACAACGGATAAACATACTTTAAAATACTTAAATACATACTTATTATACATAGAAAACACCCAGACCCGAGACAATTTAGAAAAACAATAATTTCTAAATTGACCCGACCGGGGATCGAACCCGGGACCCGAGATGGTGACACCATGAAAACCGGTGTACAAACCGCTCGACCAAGGAGGTCGTCACAATTGATTGTTTGGAAATCCAACGCACTGAGCGATGCCGGCACAATCCAAGTAGTTAGAATAGTGGCGCCAGTGTTCGAAACTTTAAGACCAGTTCCCGACACATTTTTCATCGCTAAAAACATAATTTGAAACTGATACTCGCTATTAAAGATAATAATGATAGCGAGAGGCTGCAACGTGATATAAACAGAGTGGTAGAGTGAAGTAGAAAAAATAAACTTCTTTTTAATGCTTCAAAGTGCTCAATAATAACGTTTACCAAAAGGAAACAGCCACAAAAATATAACTACCAACTGGATGGAGAGGCGATCTGAAACAGTTCGTGACTTGGGCGTGCTCATGGACACCGAGTTGACATTCCGTAATCACATAGTGGCGGTTTGTATAAAAGCTTATAGAAGTTAAGGATTTATATTAAGAAGAGCACAAAATTTCACAAACATAAAAGCTATTACGGCATTATATAATGCACTCATTAGGAGTCAATTAGAATGCAACGCAGTCATATAGTCGACATGAAACTAGATATAGTAACATGTTAGAGAAAATACAAAACAAATTTGTGCGGTATTTGTACCTTAAACTTTATAGTGTGTATCCCTACTATCCGTTAATGTACCCAACACTATTTGTTCTGGGTATGGTTGGGTATAACAAATTGGTGGTAAGAAGGGACTTGGCACTTGTATTATATTTATTTAAATTATTGCGTGGTACAATTTCAAATCCGGAATTGCTAAAGGGGGTGATGTTGCAGGCACCTGACTATTATGTGGGGAGGAGGCGACAGCCACGGCTGCTGGTGGTACCACGAGACTAATATGCTAAGTAAAGCCCCGATCACACGCGCTCTGCACACACTCAACGAAATTTCCCAAATTACTGATATTTTTTCGTGTTCTCTGAGTGAATTCGCCAAAGTATCATTGTATATTATATGTTATACGCAGTAGGGCCACTTTATTGATTTGGGATATATCCTGCCTGTCATGATTGTCATTGTCATGTTTGTGTTAATAAATAAATAAATAAATAAATAATTGGTCGTCATTAAATTTTTACAGGACGACAGCTAGGGAAAAGGTGATCGGTCTTTATTAACTAAAATCAGTTGCTAATCTCTATGTTTAATGATAAAAGTCAAAATATATCGGTCACTAGGCCTTGTTCAACACTGCCACTACCCTATATGATTAGATTTGGAGCAATGGATTGAAGTGCCCGTGAATTGGGGGCCATAAGGTTCTTAAGACTACTTAAAACCATATACTCACGACAACAAATGGGATCAAACGGCTATACCTTGCTATCTAATTTATATTTCGTACGAGTAACCACTTGGCCTCAATTTCACGTGATGTTAAGTGATGATAAGGCCGGTGGAAGCGCACTTCACCCCGGATCCTCAATTACTGAGGCACTGGCTATCATATCTCTAGTTGCCGGAGCACAACATTGCTATTGATGTTAGGGCGATATGTTTAGTTAAGATGGTAGTAGATAGCCAGATGCATATATACTGGCATTGGCCTCCATCATTAAAAAGGTTTTTTACGTCAGGATAAACATTAAAAAGTAATGTGTAAAATAAACAAAATACAAAAATCAAAATTTTCAAAATTCCAAATTCTAAATCATTTATTAAGTTTAGGCTACAAATAGCTCTTATGAACGTCATTATGCCATCGGTTCGTAAGTCTACTCTGGGCACTGAGAAGAACCGGTAAGAAACTCAGCAAGTGTCAAGCTCTTTTCTTCCTTACAGCGTCAAAAATATTGGAAAATGCCCTATCATAACAGGACACTTTCCATCACAAATAAAAACACAAAATATAAAGGACAATCACACATGTTAAAAAAAATTATAATATCTAAGTTTGCACAAAAGGTCAAAAATAGTCTAAGAAAGAAAAAAAACAAAATTAAACTATACTTAGTAATAATAAAAATAATAGTATGCAAGGGCAGACCAGCCTCCACAGGCGGCACCTAAGTAGATCCGAGCTAACGCGAGTAGATCCGTAAAAGTAGTTTTATTCCAAGGTTTTTTATTCGTTTTTTTATTTCATGAAATCAAGTCATTGCTACCAATGACACGTGTCGGCACAATCAACGCTTGCCAAATGCGGGTTGGTGATTAAAAACCTAAATATACCTCGAAAAATCCGGAGCACTCTTTTCCCGACGTATAATTTGAACTCAGCAGTGCTATTCTCTAAGCAAAACAGCGTCGATCTCGACATTGAACTCGCTCATAACTTGCAAACGAATGTAGACTTTATTCCTTTTACGTTACTTGTACGTACGGTTGAAATTCGTTTGCAAGTTAAGAGCGAGTTCAACGTCGAGTTCGACGCTGTTTTGCTTAGAGAATAGCGCTGCAGGACATTCGGTTGTCAAGCTCTTCGCTACTCGGCCATTTAATCGTAAAACTTACGGTTTATTAAAATGCACTCTTACTTAGATTTTTGGTTTCTGTCTGCGGTCCCAGCTCTAACATGACTTGGAAGTCAGCATGGTTGCCGAACGCAAATCCGAAGCCCACCCGCGAGTCCGTCCCTGAAATAAATAAAGATAGTTCTTAATTACCGGCTCGTTTTATATCCCCACTGTTGTGGCACGAGCCTTCCCTACGGATGGATAGGTAGGTAGAACGGGCTTATACCACCACGCGGGATTGGTGGTAGTTAACGACTGCTAATGCAGCTGGGACCAACGGCTTTACGTGCCTTCCGAAGCAAGGAGGAGCGAGAGATGTTAAATTTTTGGTCACCCATCCGATGACCGATCTTTGCAAGAGTTACTTAACCTTAGCAATCGCAGTCCGGGCGTGTTAACCACTGTGCCATCGAGCTCATCCATCGACATTAATAGTCAACAGTGAAAACATTGTTTTCTTAATATTTTATTTATTTATATAAGATTCTCCCATGCTAGTCTGGGACGTGAAAATGATGTATTAGCTGCAACTCCCCGTGCATGTCGTAAGAGCCGACTAAGGGACGAGGGTTCCAAGATGCTCGCACATCAGGCGGTCGGCTGCAACCCATCACTGACGTCATCTATTCCACCTCGGAGCCCTACTTTAATTCTATTAAATATGGCGTCGGGTCACTAACGGCAAGGTTATTCAAAATTGGTGATTTTGATGCTCTATCTATCCCTTTTTAGGAGAAGGACGTGAGAGCATGTATGTATGTATGTATGTATGTATGTATGTATGTATGTATGTATGTATGTATGTATGTATGTATGTATGTATGTATGTATGTATGTATGTATGTATGTATGTATGTATGTATGTATGTATGTATGTATGTATGTATGTATGTATTGTATGTTTTAAGAAAAAATATTACCTTTAAAATATTTTTTCATAATATGAAAAATATAAGCTTTTACCTTGTTTTATGGGCGGGATATTGGAGTAGGCTACAGAGAGCAGAGAAGGCAGCTCCTCCGGTATGATGATGGAACACGATCCTGGAATGTACAAAACAATCATTTAAAAAACAAAATAGAACAGAATAAAATACTTTATTGTACACATAAAAAAACACACGTTTTTTTAAAAATTTTTTTTGTTTACTTTTTTTTTGTTTTTTTTTTATATCTGATAGGTTTATAGCTAAGCTATCTTCAGTGTCAGCCTGGCGTGCCATTTTTGGGACACCCTGTATATACATACCGTGCTTTCCGTGCTTCGGAAGGCACTTAAAGCCGTCAATCGCTGATTTTCAGCAACTAGTGTACCCGTATTCATTCGATTACGTTTACGAAAACGAAAATTAGTATGGCATTGAAGCAGCGTCTCCTGGCGGCATACGAGAAGAGTTAACATTTTGCCATTCAAATTCTCGTTTTCGAATTCGTACGTAGAGTATTTAGAGTAGATCGAATGGCGTAGGAAACTCGCACGTGGTACCCTGTAGGCTATTAGCAGCTAATTAAAATCAGCTATCCCCTCGAGAGACTCTCTGACGGATTCAATGTCAACAACTACCGTCATTAACATCCGATCATAATATTTTTACAAATATTAAAGATCAGTTATGAAGTAGGCAAGCTATTTATAAAATGTTTTTTGTTTTGTAAATAATTTTTAGCGCAAATTTTGCTGCGAACAAATTACCTATAATTAATTATTATTATTAAACAAAACAAAAACACTTTAGAACCCTTTAAGTTTTAACGCCGCCCCTCAAAGGTCCGGTGAAGCTGTAAAGGCCGTAAGAGGTCATCAACAAACTCTTTCCTAAAAAAAACTCAGCCAACAAATAGCACAAGGCTTTATTACCGAACACATGACAATGTTCTCAGAATTCTTGACATTTTTTTTGTATGCGTGAATTTCTCAACTTTACACTCCGCTCGACGCTAGATGTGTGATCTTTGACTTGCGACACGTGTCGCAACCTTACGTATTGAGTAATAAGTTTAAGCGTTGAAGAGGTCGCCAATGTCAAGCTATACTTAGCGTGTTTGGTACACGGATGGGTGGTCAGAAATTGGTTTATTTTTGCGAGTGATGCAATGAACGATTTGTATCCGTAATACCAATTTATCAATCGCGACGATCTGGTGAAGGTCGCGGGAAGCCGCTGGATGCGAGCAACACAAAACCGGTCGTTGTGGAGATCCTTGGGGGAGGCCTTTGTCCAGCAGTGGACGTCTTTTGGCTGAGATGATGATGATGATGATGATAACCAAAGCAGTCGCGTTGCAATTGTTGCTGTTTACGGTAATAAGCCTACCGATCGGCATAGTAGGAATTCCCGCAAAACGGTGACATGACCGCAGTTTCGCAACTATAAACTGCTGTAGGTACTTGTATTGTGTGGTAATAACCAGTTTGTCTGCAAAGCGCAGTGATTCAACGAAACATATATTCTGTGCAGCTACGGTAATGCGATTATCGAATGCATTCGGGGAACGATTAGCTAATTTACGTTAGTAGAAGTAATTGAAATGTTTTATTGGCAATTATACTACTTAATTTAAGTCTAGTCAGCCTTTTTCTATATTTTACAGGTAAAGCCAGCACGGCTAAGCACAGTGCCTTGATCTCACCTAATGTTAAGTGATGATAAAGCCAATGATGGGAGCGCACTTGACCCGGGATCCTCAACTAGTGAGGCACTGGCTATTTTATCTGTAGCTGCCGGAACACAACAATGCTACAAACATTGATGTTATGGCAACATATTTAGATAAGACGGTGGTAGCTAGCCAGGCGGACAAACAAGCCCTACCATCAACCAAACCGAGTACACAGACATGTACCGCTGGGAATCGAACCCGGGACCTCTGGGTCTAAACCGGTGGTCTTAACCACTAGACAGAGACGGTTAAAACCAAGTATAAAGTAGACATTGTACCTCTACTTTAGTATCAAAACCCATGTATTACTAGCGGCCGCTCGCGGTTTCACCCGCGTGGTTCCCGTTCCCGTAAAAATATCGAGATAAAAAGTATTCTATGTTTTAATCCAGGTTATAAACTATCTGTATGCCGAATTTCATCCATATCCATTCAGTAGTTTTTACGTGAAAGAGTAACAGACATCCATCCATACTTACAAACTTTTGCGTTTATAATATTAGTAGGATAGTATAGTATATATGTATAGTAATAAGTGGAAACTTTACTGGTGTACAGTCACAAGCATTAACATGTAAACTATGTATCTCTTAATACAATCTTTTACAGCAGAGAATGGAATAGACAATGAAATAAAAGTCTTAGTCTTAAGACTAAGAAATAAGACATAGATAATAAGAAACTAGTTTAATAAAAAGGAAGAACATACATACCTGCGCGTATGTATGTTTATTCAAATAATTATAATTAAGAAAGCAATTAGAATTTTAAGATACTTTGTAACAATTTTCATAGTAATATATATCTACAAAAGAAAAATGTATTAAAATAAGTTGCCCAAAATGGGAAATGAAATAGATATAAAATAGTTGGATAAGAAATAACTGTACTATATAAGCACCCATATTGATTTATTAAATACCCTAACTGAGACAATTATTACCCTGTGGAACATAAATAAATATAAGCAAAATAGCTAGCTTAAATAAAGTACATATAAAACAGACCACCCACTGCTTAGAATGAAAGGTGATGGATGAATGAATGAAATAAATAATAAAATGTTTCCCACACTCACACCAATTATCTAGCCCCAAGAAAAGCTTTCATAAGATACTCGAGAATTGGTTAACTAGACAACGGATAAACATACTTAATATACTCGTACTTAAATACATACTTATTATACATAGGAAACACCCAGACCCGAAACTACGGTTCAAACTCACCAATTGCAAGGTTCTGTAAGCTGGTAAATATCGTTACTATACGTAACGATATTGATATTCACTACGACTCACCCACCAAGGTCCGTAGGATAATTTTGGCCAAGCTTAACAGTGAAACGCAATCTTAAGATTGCTTTTTTGTCTTATTATCTTTCTTGTCCCGCTTCGGTTATGTTTTTTTAATCCCCTGTGTGGTGCCGGGGATAAAGAATGGCACCACCCCCTCTCTTCCCGTGGGTGTCGTAAAAGCCGACTAAGGGACTATTCCAGAGGATGGGAAGCAGCATCTCTCTGAGGTTACCCTCAACCTACTGCGATCGCCAACCCGCCTGCCAAGCGTGGCGATTATGGCAAATACCCCTCATATCCTTGGGGGAGGCCTTTGTCCAGCAGTGGACGTCTTTTGGCTGAGATGATGATGATGATGAATCATAAAAGAATCATTTTTTTGTAATTTAAGTACCTATAGGAATCATAGGAATAGAATAATTTACTTTGTTATTATTAGTTTTTTTTTGGCAAATATAATTGTTTTAGTGCATGCTGTGTTTTCCTGTATATATGTATGATGATGATGCCTTTAAGGTCCAGGCGTGAATATTATTAATTAACTAGCGACCGCTCGCGGTTTCACCCGCGTGGTTCCCGTTCGTGGGAATATCGGGATAAAAAGCCTATGTTTTAATCCAGGTTATAAACTATCTGTATGCCGAATTTCATCCAAATCCATCCATCCGTTGCAGCGTGAAGAAGCAACAAATATACGAACATACTTAAACACAAACTTTCGCATTTATAATATTAGTGTGATTTTGTTTAAGAGTAAAAACTTAATACGAGTGACCTCTATGTACATTACGGCTTACGGGTCATTATCAAGCCAATGTTAAATTATATAATTATATTAAATTAAACTCGTTATGCTTTTTTACCACAGACAAATTATTTCCTTCCGAGTACAGTCAGACAGACATTATTGGTGCAATGAAGGTCGCTCGCTATTTATTTGACGTTCACTGTAGTTTTTAGTATGTGTATGGGAACTTAGTTCTAACAGTCGAATGGACAAAGGGTTATTTGTAAAAAAAAATATCTTTATATTAATACGTTAAGCAAAAACTTTGTACCCCTTTTTACGAAAATTGCGCGGACAAAGGAGTATGAAATTTCGCACACTATAGTTAATATAGAGAAGGAGTACATACATAAATAAACAATATTTCCTTCCTGTATGATGATGATGAATGTTAATAGAAATGGGAAGTGAGAAATGTTATACCCCCCAACCCCTCGAGTATCTCAGTAAAGATGTGGGGCTTTACTAAGTCCTAACGCGGACTTCTTGAGAGAATTTGAAAAGTGGCGTTGCACTGTTTTGTTTCATTTGCCAAGACTCATGCACACTCACCAACACTTAAAACGGTCAATAATCTACCATTATTTCACATTAATATTCGACATAACACACATTTTAGAAAATAAATCAAAACCGCAGACATGACTCTTCACTTTCCCGCCAAGAAGTCGAGATTTGTTTTAAAACATGAGGAAAATTAAAGATTCGAAGTTTAAATATTTCAAACTACTAAAGAGTTTTAGGAATACAAAAAAATATTTTTCCCTTAATTTATGTGTAATAAAAATAAATATAAAAAATATTAGATAACATCACATAGTTACATTGTTCTGATCCCAAGGTCAGTGGATAAACATTCGTTTTATGGGAATCAGAAACATCGACGGTACCACAACCACCCAGACCCGACACAATATCGAAAAGTTCGTTTTCGACATTTACCAGACCGGGAGTCGAACTCGGGACCTCAGAGTTAGCGCCGCCCAAAGTCTGGCGTGCAAGCCACTCGGCTATGGCGGTCGTCAAATAAACGAAGTTTTTTAAATATATATTTGATCCCTTTCAGATAACTACGCAAATTATCTATATTTTTATTGTGCTAGCATCTTAGGTTGGCTGGAAGAGACCTCTTTCCGAGATAAGTCCTTTACCTACCATTATCGGTACATTTTTATCTGTATGTTAGTTTTTTATGCAATTAAATATATCAAAATAAATAGAATAACATACATTACAAGCATTAGCTTTGCACTGCTATGTTTGAAGGTCAACTGGTAGAAACTGCCCGTGACATATGACTTTTATGCAATCCCTTTCACGCAGTACGTATGACATAACAATTATACGCACAATAGATAATAATAATAAATCATAATCTTTCACTTACCCAAAGTTACTAAACACAAACAAACACACAGTTTCAAAACCATATTGAATATTAAACAAGTCTATTTTTAATTAAAAACACAAACACTTTATTTCATTATTAAACAAAACTGTTTTGTAAAAACTCCTTTGTTAATCATTAAGTAAAACTTTGTACTGTATTATTCAACCTCTTTCATTGATCGCAGAGAATAAAATAAAATAATAAAAAGTAAATATGACACCGCGAGATTTACCGCCAAACTGAACCAAGGAAACATATGACTGGCGGACGTCGCATTCCAAATTCGAACTATGTCTTAAGAAGTAATACTTCTTATGGTAATCTGAACAGTAGCCCCTACTAAATAAGGAGGAAATTCGTTTAGCTGTCTGCAAATTGTGAATGAGTGTGTTCGAATTTTAAATCGTTTCGTGTTTCTTTAAGCACAAGTCTTGTTGTTAATTATAGACGTTGTTGCTTTAGAAATAAAGTACAAAATACTGTTAGACGTAAACACGTGTTTTGTTTCTGTGTGCGTTGTCCATTCACTTCCACTATTTGAAAGTTACGTGTCATTAGTCAAATTGTTGCATCACACGAATTTGATACTTATTTTAAAGGATTACAGTTAGTTTTCGTATAAACTAATAAAATTGTTAATGTCTTTTCCAATTAAAACGGAACCACTTTCTTTCGGACTTTCAATATTGTATGAAAGAGATAGTGTGTATAGAAAGTGACATGCGATAGTGCTGTCTCTGTCTATCACCATACATCCTTGTAAGAAGAGAGTTTATCTTGGAAATCGAACTCGGCTTTAACTGCCATTATGTATAGTGATGAAATGCCACAGCAAGCAAAGTCTCAGCTTCGATTACGTAAAATACATAATTATTTGTTTGACTCATATTGTATGAGGTTGTGAGCTGAGCGATCGATAATGCTAAGCAACTTTCGCACTGTCGGGTCCTACCGGATTGGTAATCGATGGGTATTGGGTTAATCACCACGCTTACCAAATGCGGGTTGGTAAACATCCGAAACATACTATGCCCTGTCTGGGAATCAAACAATGGAACTTAATATATCGGGCCAAGCGTTTTGCCTTGCCACTTGGCTACAGAGTTATCCGCAATAAAGATATATTTTTTAGAGAGATTGCTGATTGCCTCAAACGGCATTTTCAGCGTCACCGGGCTCTTTTGGGGGCGGCGAGGTACGTAAAGGGTACCTCAAGCCGTGTGAAACGAATCACCTTCGGAGGTTTTCTAGAGGGAACGGCATCGCACACTTAAAAGTGCGTGTTTCCGTGCCCTACTAGATTCTTCGAAGGGTTCGGATTGGATCGGGCAATAAAGATAAGCGTAAAAAAATTTTTTTTTCAAGGGTTTTTTTTCCATGGTAATGTTTTTTAAAATAAGGAACTAACAAAAAAGTAGGTTTTATAAGCAATAACATTAATGTATACTTTTACTACCACGGTTATTTAAATAAAACCATAAATTATTATAATTATATCTTATTAAATAAATTTGTAATGCGTTGATGTCTTTTCTTCTTCTGCCAATCCATTATATTGAAACACACAAACAAAGTCACAAAAACACCTCTTTATTAATATTTAATATTGATTTTATTATAACATTTTTTTACTGTCATTAAGTGTCCCACTGCTGGGCTGCTGCTGCTGTCTTCTATAGAGTGGTCGTTCATTTTTAACCGATTTCTAAAAGAGTAGAAGGTTCTCAATTAGTTTGTACGTACTTTTTATATTTTGTTTTCACCAGCTCATTTAACGTACCCACTGCTGGGGCACGAGCCGGGAGAACGGGTCATAAACCACCACGCGGGCCCAGTGCGGGCGGTGGTTGTTAACGACTGCTAATGCAGCCGGGACCAACGGCTTTACGTGCCTTCCGAAGCACAGAGCAGCTCGAGATGGTAAAATTTTGGTCACCCATCCGATAACCGGCTTTTGCGAAAGTTGCTTAACTTTAGCAATCGCATACCGGGCGCGTTAACCACTGCACCATCGAGCTCCTTTGATATTCGTGTCCGTAATACCAATTTATCAACCGTTACTAGAGCAGTCGGGTTGCAATTGATTTGTTCGGAAATTAAATAATATAACCCCTTGGAAAATCTAGTAGGGCACGGAGACACGCACTAGTGCGTGATGCCGTTTCCTCTAGAAACCTCTGAAGGTACATCGTTTCATACGGCTTGAGGAACCCTTTAAGTTTCTCGCCGCCCCCAAAAAAACCGGGTGGAGTTAAAAATGCCCTTTTTTGATAAATGAGTTTTCTCTCAAAATTTCTCTCATTAAACTTATATATCTATACTACTATATAAAAATGTAGGCTCTGTGTGTACTTGTAATTTTTCTGACAAATTTTTGGATAAATATTCATTTGATTATACACTGACACCAATTCTACGATTTTTGAAATTTTTGTCTGTCTGTCGATCTGTCTGTCTGTATGTCCACTTTTAACTCAAGAACGGCTTGACCGATCTTGATGAAAATTTGTATGTAGTAAGAACATGCGATTGTGCAAATGATAGGCTATAAAAAAAGAAAATCAAGAAAAAGTTTACGCTTAAAATTTGTATGTAGTAAGAACATCATCATCATCATCATCAGCCTGTCTTAGTCCACTGCTGGACACAGGCCTCCCCTAATAAGCGCCATAGCGCCCTGTCCTCGGCTTGACGCATCCAGCATCTACCTGCAGTCTTTCGCAGGTCGTCATCCCACCTGGCCGGAGGGCGCCCTAGACTACGTTTACTGAGTCGTGGTCTCCACTCAAGAACACGTTTACCCCAGCGGTTGTCGGTTCTTCGCCAAATATGGCCAGCCCAGTGCCACTTCAACTTGCTAATTCTTAGAGCTATGTATGATTCTTAGTAAGAACACGCGATTGTGAAAATGACAGGCTATAAAAAAAGTTTACACTTATGTAGTAAGAACATGAGATTGTGCAAAAGATAGGCTATAAAAAAATGAAATTTTATTCACAAGTTTACGCTCAGCGAAGCGGGCGAGTTTGAACTGGTTTAGGATGGCTACCTAACAGAGAGAGAGATGGCGTGCACAGGGAGAGGCCTACACTCAGCTTTGGGTGGCGACGGGCTGAAGAAGAAGAAAAAGCGGGCGAGTGACGGCTCTTGTGAAAATTTGTATGTGAGAACAAGAGATTGTGCAAATGATAGGCTAAATATGATGTTAGTAAACCTAATAATTATTTAAATGACCCAAAGGCTGGCTTTTACCTTGACCAGAGGCTAAGCATTGCCATACAACGAGGCAGTGCCACCAGTCTCTTGGGTACATTACCAGTCGACAGCGACGCGGAGGAATTTTTTGACGCCTTATTTTAATTTTAATAGTATTAGTTAAGTTTATTTTATTTGTTCCACATTGTAATGGTACAACTAAATTAATAAATAATTATTTTAATTAGCATTCATTGACTCATTAATTTCGCACAGCGAAGGGGGCGGGTGACGGCTAGTATATATATATAAATATTTAAACCACTGAGGTATACAATTATATCAAGTTTCTTTGTTAATGTTATTTCTTTGCGAAATAGACGATTATTTCAAACCTATTTGCTATACGTCATGTTAATACTTTACCAAGGAGGCGATTAATTACCGTTAATTGTCGTGGCTAATCACGCACAATTACCTAAGTACAGTCGTTAGCTTAATGCTGCTATTCGTCATAGTATTTTGACTTTTATTTTTTTATGCAATCTTGTATTTGATATTATGTATTTGATCGTATTTCTTATAACACATTAACACATAGGCTTTAAGATACTACTAACCGATATTTGTAATTATATTTTTGTTGTTAAATAAATCATTAAAATAAAATAAATAAATAATCAAATTGTCGATCAATAATGTACACACGCCTGTACATCAAACTGTCAAATTTCTTCTATAAACTTTGAACTTTAATAATTAATGATATGGTTGAAAATGTATTGAAGAAATTTGACAATTTTGGATAGGTTGAAATGCTGGCGTCTGCACTAGATAAAGTATCCGGAACATAAATGCATCTCGAAAGTGGTCCTGTTCTCATACCTATAGCATTTAAATTTCGAATAACAAAATCTGAAAAAACATTGGACAGCATCAACAACTTCAGCTTATTATGAACCTTATATGTCTTAATAATAAAGATTAAATTAAGGTTGCAAAATATTTGTACTTAATGTTTACTGTCATCGCCACAAACGTGAAATGAAATGAAATGAAAAAACACTTTATTGTACACCATACAAAAAACATCAAGAGGACAACACAATAAGAAGTACAAATGGCGGCCTTATCGCTAAAAAGCAATTTCTTCCAGGCAACCATGTGTTGAACTGGCCAAGAATAGCTAAGAAATGGGCGGTTGATGGTGTTTTCAGAAATAGAAGTTGACGTTTATTTATACATTCATTCCTATAATGCATATACCTAAATACATACATATATATACAAATTTAATACATACATGTAAAATCCTACTAATATTATAAATGCGAAAGTTTGTGTGTATGTTTGTAAATTTGTTGCTTCTTCACGCTGCAACGGATGAATGGGTTTGGATGAAATTCGGCATACAGATAGTTTATAACCTGGATTAAAACATAGAATACTTTTTATCCAGATATTCCCATGGGAACGGGAACCACGCGGGTGAAACCGCGAGCGGCCGCTAGTAAGTATATATGTTATGAACAAAGTATTAAATTATAATGGAATGAATAATAACATTATAGTGACAAAGATAGATAGTGTCCCTTCACTTGTTGCTTAAAACTCTCCGAGGATTGTGCACACTTAACTTTTTCAGGCAATGCATTCCACAGACGGACAGCATGAACTGAAAAGGATTTGTTCAGATCTTGCCGTTGACCCCGGCTGCATATCTGCGTGGTTACCAACCACCTTCCGCAATGTGAACCTAAAACAAGCTCAACCGCCACCCGAACTAAGCACAATCATGTACCTCGGCTGGGAACCGAAGTCGGGACCTCTGGGTCTAACACCGGTAATCCTAAATACTAGATCAAAGAGGAGTTAAGGTTGTGAATGCAACTTCCGCTCGTGGAAAATTCTTTTAACACTTTCCGAAAAATTATTTGTTCGTGAAAATGGAATACATACTTATATTTAGGTCCATATTGTCTTTATCTATCGGGAAAAAAATCACTGCACCGAGAATCGAAGCCAAAGTATCGTGACGATTTGCAACGAACACTAGGTAGGTCACCAAGCCATGGCAGTGTTTCAAAATAAATCTATATTATCTATATTATAATATTATAAAGCTGAAGAGTTTGTTTGTTTGAACGCGCTAATCTCAGGAACTACTGGTTCGAATTGAAAAATTATTTTTGTGTTGGATAGTCCATTTATCGAGAAAGGCTTTAGGCTATATGACATTACGTTGCGACCAATAGGAGCGAAGCATCAGTGAAAAATGTTGCAAAAACGGGAACAAGAGCCTAAAAAATTAAAAATGCTGCCGAAAGTCACTATTCCACGCGGACGAAGTCGCGAGCACAGCTAGTAGATTATAAGTTAGATTAGATGCTATCTATCTAACTGTGCCTCAGTAGTTGAGGATCCCGGGTGAAGTGCGCTTCCACCTTCGGCCTTATCATCACTAAAGTGACATGAAGGCCAAGTGGTCTGGCCAAGTAACTGCCTCTGTGGTCTAGTGGTTACGACCACCCGATTAGACCCAGAGGTCCCGGGTTCCCAGCGGGGGTACATGTGTGTGCTTGTTTGTCCGCCTGGCTAGCTACCACCGTCTTATCTAAATATGTCGCCATAACAATGTTTGCTGCATTGTTGTGTTCCGGCAGCTAGAGATAAGATAGCCAGTGCCTCAGTAAAATGAGGATTCCATCATTGGTCTTATCATCACTTAACATCAGGTAAGATTAAAGCACAGTGCCTACCTGTAAAATAAAAAATAAAACGTGATTAACCGTAAGGAATAAAGAAAAGTAGGCCACAAAGACATGCAGTGTTTAAAAGAAATATTATTAGCGACATTGCCAAACTTAGTACTTAACTAGGACACACTAGAAAAACCTACAGTGAGTGTACCAATAATGGCGTGGGAACTTAATTCCTATTTGATAAACAATACAATTTTTAAATAGACATTGTCATTCGCCAAGGGACTGTCAGAGAGCGCGCCTTACCCGCCAAGTGATAAGCCATTTTGGAACCACCATTTTGTTATGCAATGTCGCAAAATGGCGCGTAGTTTGTTGTTGTTGTGTTTTTTCGCTTTGGGATGTGAGTATTTTTAAATATTTAATTATTATTATCGCCTCCGCCCGATGTACGAAAGTCCTGGGCTTAATTCCCAGGTCGATCAATAATAGTGTCTTGAATAAAGGAGCATCGCAGCAACGCGGATCAGGAATCCCAAATTATCTTCGACACTTCTATATGCTTCTATGGTAACTGCAGCTGCCGTCGGAACCGATTTACAAATCCCGCAGAAACGACATCGGTCCAATCATCCTGCTGAGACTCCATGCGATTTGTGGAAGCGATCGATCTTCATCCCGTATTTGGATTCCCTTATATAGGCACTGGAGCAGCGTTTCTCTGATGAGCATATGCCTGCCTTCGGTTTGATGATGCTGCATCCCAGTGTGATGTTGAATATATCATTGGCTGAATTCAAACAGAAAACACAGAGTTTCAGCCGATACTACGGGTTAGAATCCTTCGATAATGAAGCCGAAACGTGGTATAAGCGATGGAAAGGTCAGGGCATGTCAGAGAACACCTTAGAGAGATTGGACCTTGGACTTTGCGGGGTTGTTAGAGAAGGCGGAAACATTCTTTCCTGCAAACAAAAAAGCCATACTAATTTCTTTGGCACTGCCTTAAACTACGAGCAACACAGAGAGGTCTTTCTCTTCACTGCGGCGTGTCAAAACGGGGTTGGCAACGCCCGTGTACGTTACCACAATTAATAAAACAAGTAAAAGTGTCTCTCTGGTAATTTAATTAGTATTTTTCATTTGTTTTTCGCAGGTTCCACGACTACTTGCATAATTTTCGTGGTTCCTGAAGACGTGCCGGCTGCTTTCGCTGCTATCTTCGGCTTTACTCCAACTATACACAAAGGTAAATACATATGCATAAAACACATATAACTCCCCAACGACCAGGTCAACCTACCTTTGAATTAACCTTTTGAATGCTAGCACACCAACGACCGACGGCAATGTTCAACAATACCTATAGTTTACAGAAACACTAAATAAAGATATTTGAAAAATTTTAAATCCCTATTGCTGGTGCAATTTTTTACTCTGAAGTTATTTTGCTTGGCGTTTGCATTCGAGCAAGGACGCGTGGGTCAAGATAAGATAGCCAGTGCCTCAGTTGAGGATTCCGGGTGAAGTGTACTTCAACCTTAGTACCACTTACCATCAGGTGCTTACCTATTAGGAATTAAAAAAAGTAAAATGCTGTGTTATTTTGACAATCATAACCTGACTGAAGTTTTTTAAAGAAATTATGAATGAAAAAGCTTTTATACTAGCGGCCGCTCGCGGTTTCACCCGCGTGGTTCCCGTTCCCGTGGGAATATCGGTATAAAAAGTATACTATGTTTTAATCCAGGTTATAAACTATCTGTATGCCGAATTTCATCCAAATCCATTCAATAGTTTTTACGTGAAAAAGTAACAAACATCCATCCATACTTACAAACTTTCGCGTTTATAATATTAGTAGGATTTTTACATATTATGTTAACAGGCAATGACCACCGCTTTGGGTACGGCTTCCGCCTCGGCAACCACGCCGATTTCCAGGTGATGTACGAGCTGGGCCCGCAGCTCTACACGAAGCCTCTGCAGCCCGTGCGTGAGTACCTAAATCAAATCAATCCATTTATTAGCGTGTTACATGTTTCAGTGCATAGATGAATGTTGTACAAACGGCTGCACATCGACCTAACCAAAACTGTCAAATTTCATCAATACATTTTCAACCATATGTTTAAGGCATAAAGTTCAAAGTAGGTTGATGTGCAGGCGTGTATACATTGTAAACTTAAAACATTAAACGCTATGAGGACGCTAGGAGTTACTTCTATTTATGGCGAGGGTTTCCAAAAAAACGGTGTGCATATCCACGGTGGGCCCCGTCCCCGGCATAAAAATATTAAAATAATTCGATCCGGCGAGTGGGCCCGCGGACCCAGATAAGAGCGGGCCCAGTCGCCGGTTTTTAAATGAGTTTTTTATTCAAAATGTATAAGAACTTTAAATTAAAAAAAATATGTTATTCAATGGCCTTATGGTAATTTTGGTTTTTCACGATATTTTACAATATCCTGCATCGAAATTAATATCAAACATACGTCTTATTAATAAACTAAATATCATTTTATTCAGGCTATACACCGTTTCAGACAAAGAATAATATACCAAACCAATTGTTTTAAAATATGTAATAGTTGTCGGCCATTATAATTTTAATAATAAGTAAACGTTCAATAAAATCCACATTATTGCCTAATTCGACGCTCGCGCCATCATTCAGTCCCGAGCGGAACGCCTTGGAAATCTCACAGTCGGAAACGCTCGGCTTGACCCAGATGTTACTAACGCTTGATATACGGATCATTGAACAAAATAAAATTTTACACCAAATATGTAGTTATGAGTAATTTTTTTTTTTTTTTTATTATTATAATTTTTTTAGTAACATCTGGTTAAGTGCTTATTGGCCCTGTAACAAAAACACTTTGGAAAGAAAAGAAAGAAATATAATATAAATAACATATAAAACAATGTGTATTGTTTAGATTAACACAAAAACTTAAATTAAAAAAACACAAAAAAAATTTTTTTAACTTTTTGTTTTTTAGGGAACATCAAATTATAAACAACGTTATTCGGAAAGGGGGTACTAAGCCGAAAGGAGGAAGTATACATGATAGTAAATAACTTAAATTAAAAAAACACAAAAAAAATTTTTTTAACTTTTTGTTTTTAGGGGACATCAAATTATAAACAACGTTATTCGGAAAGGGGGTACTAAGCCGAAAGGAGGAAGTATACATGATAGTAAATAACTTTTTTAACATTTTTTTATTGTTTTTTTAATAAAAAAAAGAAAAAGACTGATATCTAAATAGTTAATAGAAACCATTTTAAATTAAGTTAAAATCAGATGAACAAATTAATTAAAGATAAAATTCAAATACATTTAATGCAAAATTCGTTTTTTTTTTTTGATAGAGTTTTGCTGATTGCCTCAAACGGCAATTTCAGCTTCACCGGGCTTTTTTGGGGGCGGCGAGGTACGTAAAGGGTTTCTCAACCCGTGTGAAACGAATCACCTTCGGATGTTTTCTAGAGGGAACGGCATCACGCACTTAAAAGTGCGTGTCCCCGTGCCCTACTAGATTCTCCGAAGGGTTCGGATCGGATCGGTCAAAATAGGAAGGAATTACTTACGTCTTATCGATTGTTAAATACTAGCAAAAGTGTTCTTTCGACTGTAAGGGCAGTAACTTCACAGTGACTTAATCCGCTGGCTTGCAGCGTAAATCACAAACTACTAGAAGAATTCAACGAGTCCTCTGGGACCTCGGTAGCTCAGCGGTCATGGCATTGGACCGGTTATCCAAAGGTCGTGGGTTCAATTCCCACTCGAGCTTCCTGAGGCCGGTTGATTTTTTCTTGTAAAATTTTATCTTGTAACTTTAGATAGCATTGTGAATCATCATCAGCTCATTTTATGTCCCCACTGCTGGGGCATGAGCCTTCCCTATGGATGGATAGGGAGGGCCATAAAGCACCACGCGGGCCCAGTGCGGATTGGTGGTTGTTAATGACTGCTAATGCAGTCGGGATCAACGGCTTTACGTGCCTTCCGAAGCACGGAGGAGCTCGAGATGATAAATTTTTGGTCACCCATCGATGACCGGCCTTTGCGAAAATTGCTTAACCTCGGCACTCGCAGACCGGGCGCATTAACCACTGCGCCATCGTGCATTGTGAATGCAAAATTCAAAATAATAAAAATTTTACTAAACAATTTAAAGTTTTTATTTGTATATCCTACTCTGTTATGGGTAGGTATAAGTTTTGAATGCTTGTTTTTTATCTGTAGTACCTATTTCATTATTTTCTCAACAGGCGTGCGATCAGCTACTTACCGCGAGAGGGTGGTTCGCCGCAGACCTTTCCTGGAGTTTCTGCTGAGGCTCGGAGCTCCGAAGGAGACCACATACGAGTTTAGCATCAACGACAGATGCGTCGATAATGAGCCTAGATGATTGGAGTAAATAAAATAATATCATACAGGGAAAAATGTATATACAAGATTTAGATATTACGTAAATAAAGTTTATTTGACACAATAGACTTATTTGTTTTTTCTATTTTTTGTCAGAGGGTAAGTAAGGTTTATTTTATTTATTTATTTTATTTTAAAATTTTGCTATAAAGTATTACATGGCAGACTTAATGCCTGAGGCATTTTCTACCAGTCAACCATAGGGTGGTGCATAAATGAAATGGGAGATGCAAACTTTGAGAGACAACAAAAGTAGAAAACAAGGTTTTGGTTGTCGAATAGCTAAGTTGTCAACCTGATTTACGTTGGTTCCGGGTTCAGTTCCCAGGTTGAGCAAAGTGTGCTTCGAATTGTTTAATACACAGCCCACCGATTTAACTATAAAGAGTGGAATGGGTAATTTTGTAGAGCAGAAGCACTGAGACTATTCACATATAACTCTATGCAAATATTGTTGTAAATAAATTGCAACTTGGCAGTACACCTGACCTTGAGTGTCATTTTACGGGTTCGATTCCCGTTTAGGTTTGTGATCAGCAATCTGCATTTAGAAATGATTTAAGACCATTCAATTGTAGCGATAAATTGATTTCATTGTATAGTCTTGTATATTATAGCTATTTACTTAAGAGCGTTTACGCCGCATACTAGCGCCGCCAATGAAAAAAAACATATCTAGTAATTAGATAGAAAATCAAATTATGCTCAACAAACTATCTGAATGAAGTAATTTAGCATTTTTACGTCACCTGATGTATAGTTATAGTTAAAAGTGGCCGTAACGTCTTATTTAACTAAACCATAACATGTGAGGTGTTCATTAGGTGACGTAAAAATGCTAAATTACTTCATTCAAATAGTTTATTGAGCATAATTTGATTTTCTATCTCTAATTACTAGATATGTTTGTTTTTTCATTAGTGGCGCTAGTGTGCGGCGTAAACGCTCTTAACATTTTTCAATGTCAGAGGGTCAGGATTCAAATCCTGCTCGAGGACAGTTTTTTTACACTTTCCAAGTAGACATTTATTGCAACAAAATGCGTAAAATAGCCATATTTATAATAAAGGACAATAATAATGAAAAAGCCGACTCAGGTGCGATTTTTAAATCTCGTCGGTGATCTTTATCATCTCATTTTAGGTATATCCCCACTGCTGGGGCACGAGCCTTCCCTATGGATGGATAGGGAGAATGGCCATAAACCACCACGCGGGCCCAGTGCGGGTTGGTGGTTGTTAACGACTGCTAATGCAGCCACCGTCACATTATTTTGCCAACTACCGCCACACACAACACTAACGGTGTCCCTATTACGTATACAAGCCTTATTCTGGTTGTTTACCGACTGCGAAGAAAAACGTGGATGTCTTTTGCAAATACTGGATTCCACGCTGAAGATAGTTTATGGCCGTCTTCCCGATTGAAATTATTAGGGTGCTTCTTTATTTCAATCGCTTCACGCACTACTCTTGAATAAAAGTGGCGATCTGTGGAGAGGACTTGCGTACGGTAAAATTCAATCCAGTGATTTGTGCCTCTCTCAAGTAGATGTTCTGCAATCTCTGATTTATTGGACTGCCTGTTCTTTACAGCTGCGATATGTTCTTTGACCCGCTCATGTATAGTCCGCTTTGTTTGGCCTATGTAGGAACTACCACAGCTGCAGTCTATCTTGAATACGCCTGGTGTTTGAAGTGGCAAGACATCCGTCGGAGTGCTCACAATGTTACTTACCTTTATGCCAGGAGTATATATCGTCGGTATGGAGTACTCCCGTAATATATGGCCGATCTTGTCTGTCCCTCCTTTGACATAAGGCATGTAGGCTGGTTACCTACCAAAATTCGAAAAGTTTCGTAAATTGTTATTACCTGTCCCCTTTGGGCCTCACGTGATTAATGAACGGCCCCCAAGATCACAATTTGAATGCTCAAACAAAGCTTCATAACGGGATTAACGCAAACTAATTAGCATAGGAGGAGCTTCGTAGCGCAGTGGTTAACGCACCGGGTCTGGGAGTGCTGAGGTTAAGCAATTTGAGCAAAGGCTGGTAATCGGATGGGTGACCAAAAACTTTTAATCTCTCGCTCCTCCGTGCTTCGGAAGGCACGAATAGCCGTTGGTTCCCGCTGCATTAGCAGTCGTTAACCACCACCATGCCGCACTGGGACAGAGGGTGGTGTATGGCCCCTTTCTCCCTATCCATCTAAAGGGAACTAAGTTATAGAAGGACATAATACTATCAAACCCAGAAGGCTCGTAATAAAATAAAACAAATAAAATATTGTTTTCCAATTTATTTCTCATAAAAATGTCTTAAATCAATATTTACATTTACGATGACGTACCAAACGCTGGTTGGCCGGTCGGCCATCTTAACTTTCTAATTGATACAAGATGGCGGTTTCCTTATAATACAAACATTAGAGAAGAATTTGTTTCATAAGTTTTATGTTAAATATTCATTATTGGTAGTATCGTTAACTTTTTCATATGCACTTACATGTTTTAATTTTTTAATTAACTATGGTCTAAGAAAAATACTTTTTTTCTGTGTGACTTACATTCATAATAAAGAGGTTAAATACCCATTCCTTCTATTTCAATTCCACAAAAAAGCGTTCCATTAAAAGAAAGCTATCTTTGGATTGTGAGGTATCAAAGTAAAGAAAGAAAAATAAAACAATATTATTAAAATTAAATACAAGAATAATAATAATTGTAATATCGTAATCATTAATAACATTAGTCTTTTCCGTAAATGGCAATACAATTTTGAACATTAAATAAAAGAGAACACTACGCATCTACTTATTAACGGGGTCGGTGACCTTTTAACGTTACGCTTCTTAGCGCGCTTTACAGAAAAGTGACATTAGATTTCTTTTTTTTAAATATACGCTCGGGAGTTGCAACCGAACTTTTTACACAACATTAGTTTTAACTTAAAAATGAGGCCGAACGTTTAAAAAAAGAAAGGTAACACTATTAAGCTTAATTAAAGACTTTGAGAATCTGACGTAGTACACTCACGACGCCTAACATTTTTACATTTTAATTTATACAAACATTTAGATAAAAAATATTTAAAAAAAATTGGCCCTTGCTTAAAAAAACACGATAAAACAAGTTATCGTGTCACTAACCTATTTGCATTTCTTAATTGCAGTCAACATCACGTATAGTCAGCAACAATAGTCGCTAATCACTATAGTACAGACGTCTGCAAAACAACATATCTTTTCAACATAATTTTCAACCATAAGCTATATCCATAAAGTTCAAAGACTATTGAGAAAATTAGACAGTTGTGGTAGTCTGATGTGCAGATGTGTGTACCATGTCATAATAACTTTACTATAAGTTGACAAGCGAGATTAACTTGCCAGCTTACATATTCGCATTGACAAAGTACTCAAGTGTTTAACGACTTTTCTCACTGACTTACAAGTTATATATCAAAGTGTTTTGTTTTCCGTCTTTTTGTGTATTAATATTATTCCACTTTTGTTAGACAAACTACATAGAGGTATTGTTCTTTCATTTTTCCTCCTGTAATTCAAATGAAAATGAACCTTATCGTTAAACGATAAGGTTTAACGACGGCTTAATGACCATTTCTGCAAATCACTCGCAATCGCGATACACAAGAAAATTCTTTCACGCGTTTCATTATAAGATCGGATTAATTAATGTAGTTGAATGTAATTGAATTTGATTAAATGTAATTAGATGCAGTTAAATGTAATTAAATGTAGCTCGACAGTGGGACGTTTCCGGCTCCCGCCCACGACCGAATTTTTGTAGGACCGATAATCGTACCGATTTTTTCGCAGAGGTTTTAGTACTGATTTTATGCCCTAATTCTTGTAGGACGTGTGCGTGCTCTTACAACTACATACGTTTCATTTTGACAGAAAAAAATCGGTCACCGATTATCGAACGTGGGCGAGGGCCCTTTAGGGCGGCTGATGATTATTATTTACACTCGTCTCAATTCTAAGACGTAGAGAAATAAAGCACAGAAATACAAGGCGTCATTGAATTAACTTAGGATAATTTCAGAGCTGGATTGAACCACATAAAATAACACAAATAAGTTAGGTTACATTTCAAACACTCGAGAAAAAGTAATTTCGCAATATTATATCAAACATAATTGCATTACTTAACACTGTAGATGACTGGAGATTCAGATTTAGCAGCTTTTATTAAACATAATTTTAGTTCTTAACTATTTGGGAATTTTGTTTAGTTTCTGACGTCAATAAGCCTGCGAAAGATTACTTGTATCGGCAAAATTATATGACCTTGATTTTGAATTATTTGAAGAGGATTTCGAAAGTATCGCTAATTAATAAAGATACTGACAAATTTGCTGTCGTCAATTGCTTGATTGTAATAAACATATAAGTATATTATATTCTATATATAATAATTCTTGAACAATTATATTATCATCAAGCGTGATTTAGCTGTACTTCAAATAACCACACTTAATTCAATGTCACCTTATACAAGAATATAAACCTTATTTCTATAAAAAATAAGGTTATAATTTGGAATTAATGAATATAGAGAAGGATTCTTGCTCGATGTGCCTAAAACGCCTGATTTTTTTTAGAAAATATCTGGCTTAGGTTTGTACCTACAGCTTTGTAGCTGTTAGTACTTAATGAAAACAAATAGGTGGTTGAAGAATGATGTGAAAATTGGAAATTAAATAAATCTAGAATTCTCAACCACTGTTATGAGATAACGACCAGGGGCTCGACCGCCTAACCGATCGCTTTGACTTCGTGTGTGGTTTATGACGTCATCTTGTCGTTTCGTGCCGCCTATGAAAGCAATATCGAAACCTTATAGTCTTTAGCTTTTGATATTGCTTTCATAGGCGGTGCGAGATGGCAAGATGACGTCATAAACTATACGCGTAGTCAAAGCGATCGGTTAGGCGGTCGAGGGGCAGGGGGGGCGATATTTGAAACTCTTCGGTGATCTCGAAATTGAAAATGGCATGCACTATTTAATGCTTAAAAGCGATAAGACCGCAAAATTGTAACTTTGTAAATAATTTATTTTTTGTTATGTTTACATTTTATAGAAATAGAAATAGAAAAATCTTATATGCTCGCTCGATATGATACCCGAAGGGCCCGGGTTCAATTCCCAGGTCGGGCAAAGTGTGTTTCGGATTTTTGGATACATAGCCGGGTTTCTCATCGCCAACCCGCATTTGGCAAGCGTGGTGATTAAGCCATACCCATCAATTGTAGCGATGACTTAATTTCGATGATGGAGGCCAGCCGGTGGGACAGTATATAGGCTATTTCGAGACCTTCTATCTATTTATTTACAACTTTCACCCGCGTGGTTCTTGGTTTCACCCGCGTGGTTCCCGTTCCCGTGGGAATAAAAATTAAAAAAAATAAAATATTCTATGTTTTAATCCAGGTTATAAACCATCTGTATGCCGAATTTCACCCAAATCTATTCAGTAATTTTTACGTGAAAGAGTAACAAACATCCATCCATACTTACAAACTTTCACGTTTATAATATTAGTAGGATTTCATTATTCAGATACATGCCGTTCGAGAATTTTCGGTGTCAGAAATAGGTTACCAGTGGCTTTGAATAAGAGAAAAAGGAGGACCCAGAACTGATATCACAGCGTGATAATTAGTCACCGGATCAAAAATCCCCCCCCCCCCCCCCTCCTCCCCAAGACGCTTCCGTGATGTTTTTATTATTTTTATTAATTTTGTGAACACGAAAAAGCTGATGATATACGTGCCCTAAAAATCAACACTAAGTCGAAAACGGATGAATCAGAAAATTACATAATTATAAAAATCTAGATACGATAAAAAATACCCATATCAATTGGCGATTGTTTGTTTGTTTTTACACTGTGATAAATAACAGAAGGGATTAGCTTGAAGAAACAATTATTAAAATGTGAGAAAAAATTTTATTTATAGCCTTAGTAGGTCCTTGAAAAAAACGTTAGTAATTCCTAAAATACTTATAGGTAATTTCAAAAGAACATGAACTAGATTTTTTTTTAATTTTCTAAGAACTATCAGCTGGCCTCTTATCCGTTTCCGGATTGGCTTTGATTTCGGTGACACACTGTTTATATTTAAAAAAATACATAATTTAGAATTATTTATAAAACTAGGTAATTGTATTAAAAACGGAATTAAAATTGGAATATTATTAGTAACCACTCCAATGTCTTTCTTAAGAGATAATTATATATTTTGTAAAATTGTTTGTGCGGTAAAATAAAATAAAATCAATACTTATCAACGTCTTTTTAAGGTTTTTTTAAAAAACCGGAACACCTAATATTTTATTTAATACAATAATTATACACGTCTTGGAATGATAAAAAGCAATTTAAATGCAATTACATACATGGCAGTCATTGTTACATTAAGAAACACAATTTTACATTTTTTTACTAGTAATAAAGTCTAATATGGAAAAGACCATTAATTTTAAATCAATTTAAAAGTATATATCGTATTTATTATTAATTTTGAAAAGTCTTTTACAATATTATGTAGTTTAAATGAAGAAAAAAAACATTATAATAGTCTTAAAATGTCAGATTACAGTTAGAATTATAAAAAAAATCTCCTGATTTAATGTAACTGTTTATGTAAAATAACCATAATAAAACTGATCAAAATATCTTATGGAATCAAAGATATCTTTACATTTATGAAATACTAACCCTATTTAAATAATACATAGGGTATAATATTGACGGGGAAGTAAAAGTACCTACTACTTTTTTTGTAGTTTTTAATTAATACATAAAAACAATTCTGTATTTTGATTACAATGGATATTTTCAAAGGTTTCATTAAAACAATATCAGAGGTATTAGCATTTCGCCGTCGACATTATATCCTATGTCATTTGCAACTTAACATTTTTATAAAAGCAAAACTAGACTCAAAACAGTTAACAACAAGACTTATTTCACTTAAATGTAAAGATATTTTTGACTTCACCCACACAGCAAAGGCTTACTAACTTTAATACAGTTGCATAAGGCTCATTATTGCGTTCACAATTCCACCACAGCCTACATTTAAGGCTTCCATTATTTTGGTGATGTCTATCGTACATAATTAATCTATTTTCACAAGTTAGTTAATATTTTTCAGTTTCGATACTTACGGACGCAAATCATCAATTGTAGCAAACTCCCTATATTATTATTTCTTTATTTATTAATAATTATCATGTTGTTTTTATCGACTTTTATACAGGGTGTTCATTGAATTAAGTGCGAATATTTTAAGGACTGACTTTTAACTTATTTTATAGCACTAGCACGATAATGCGACTTCGTCCGTGTGGATAAGAATAAACTTTTTTGGAAATAAAATATAGCCTATATTACCCGCAAGGAATGTAGTATTCTATCAGTTAAAGAATTTTTGGAAGTGGAACAGTGGAGGTAGCCAAAGTAACATTAAGAAAACGATAGCGAAGTTCGAAAAGAGTAAAATGTATGGGATTGACATAAGATTGACCACGTGATTTAGCGCGACTTATGTCAATCCCATACATTTTATTCTTTTTGAACTTCGCTATCGTTTTCTTAATGTTACTTTTGCTAAGCCTACAGAGATTCAGAGATTACCCTCCGCAAACAAACAAACAAAGTCACAAACTGTATCTCTTTATTAATGGTATAGATAACATAATCCTGGGAAGTAAAAATGATGTATCATTTGCCTAACTCCCCGTGCATGTCGTAAGAGCCGACTAAGGGACGAGGGTTCCAAGATGCTCGCACATCAGGCGGTCAGCTGCAACCCATCACTGATGTTATATATTCCATCTTAGCCCTACTTTATTTTTGCCAAATGTTAGTTTGGTTTTACATTTTTCGAATAAGATACCTATATGTTATCAAAATATCTGCAAAGACTCAAAAAATAAATAAATCGCACAATTTTTTTAAAGTTATTGCTAATGGCTGTTTATGGCTTTTACAGCGTAACGGGATTTGTTGTCAGAAACTAAAGGTCCTCAAGAGGGGATGTCATCACGCAATCATATATCCGTCCCTTACTAGATTCTCCGAGGCCTTCTTAATGTGGATCTTAATTTTTTTCTCTTAACCAACTCCAACCATACTCAAAATATTCGCACTAATTTCAATCCCACCTTATATAGTATTAAATGGCCTTATTATCTACTTCAACGAGGTTTATTAAAGACGATGACGTCATGACTTACGTCAAAGGAGACTTCGTACTTGAGAGACTCGACTCTTTAAAGTCTCTTCGCAGTAACGTCACTTCACTTCAACACTACAGTGATTCGGTGACAAAATGCGTCTTAAAAGACTCAGGAGTCTTGGGAGACTAGACTTTGTAAAGTCCTTTCGCAGCAATGACACTTCACTTCAACACTGCGGTGATTCGGTGAATTAACACGTCTTAGGAGACTCAGGAGACTTAGGAGACTCGACTCTGTAAAGTCTCTTCGCAGCAACGTCACTTCACTTTAACACTACGGCGATTCGGTGACTAACAGTTTAAAAACAAAGTTATTAATCAATTAGTTTTGCGGATACTAGCTGTCTCCCCCCTCTCGCGAGTTGGGGGGGAGACTCTGGGGACTCTGGGAGAACTTGTTCACCATTTTACTCTGCATCATGTTTAGTAGTATGTCTGAATACTGCTCTATGAGAGACATGGCTGGGTTGGCGGCGTTGCTTGCATCTGGAGAACAAATACAAAAATATATATATTAGATCAGCTCAGATCAGCCACTCGCTTGTTCTGGTATATGGAAGTAATAGGTTTAAGTACCAGGTCTTGTGCCTGCCCGGGCTTATCACCAACCCGCATTTGGCAAGCGTGGTGATATAGCCAATACCTATCAATTGTAGCGATCGATGACTTGATTTCAATGATGGAAGCTTTTGCAATGGGACATTTTTTAGGCTATTTTATGCACTACTTACACATCTGGATCTGAATGTACTAGAGTGTGAAGACGGATACGCTTATTATAATTCCGATATTCCTTACAAGCTCAAAGATTTCTAATTTAATAAAACTTTACATGCTTTAAAGCATTAAAAAAAACATGAGCTTTCATACCATGTAAGAACTGTAAATGTTGTCAAATAATAAATGAATGAATAATGCTAACTTTCCCTTTTTTGATAAAGCTATTCAATACTCTGATGAGTATTGAAATATAGTATATCATAGTATTAGTATTACAATTGATTTTGTAATGAAGATTCTTGATTTCAATGATGGAGGCCTTAGTCCAGCAGTGGGACAGTTATAGGCTATTTACTTTACTTTACTATTTACTTTACTTTTGACTTTACTTTTGACTTTACTTTTAACTTTATTTTTAACTTTACTTATTCCTTTACTTTTCACTTTACTTTTTACTTTAATTTACCTTTCCCCGCGAGATGCTGCAGTCGTTGCGAAGCGCCACAGTCCCCTTCAGAGGAGAGACTGCTGAGTGCGTCCCCGTTGTGGGGGCGGGGCACCGCAGTACGAAGGACCTTCTGCGTCTCTAGTATGGCCGCTTCTAGACCTGAGGGGGGTGGGGTAGATTATCTATACTAATTTATATAATAATTGGTAAAATTATAAATTACTTTTTATTTTTAAGTGCTAATTGCTGCGCTGAAGCTGAATAAAATATTTATAACTGTATTTTGTAAAAAAAATATATATATATATATTTTTTTATTTTTAAATATTTTAACTGTTAGGGGCTTATTAATAAACAAAGTGTAAGATTGGAGTAGTTACTCCGTGTTATGTCTCTTTTACTCTAATATGAAATGAAGTTTACATGACGGGAACAAAACACGGAGCACAAGCTTACACTTTGTTTATTAATACGGGGGTAAGCGAATACCGAAGTACTGTCTTAGCGTACTCTAAACTACAAAAGCCCAATGGCGCAGTGGTAATCGGTCGGTCTGTAATTCGGTCATCGGATGGGTGACCAAAACTGTACAATCAAGCTTTTCGAATTTTGGATGCTTCGGAAGGCACGTAAAGCCGTCGGTCCCGGCTGCATTAGCAGTTGTTAACAACCACCAACCCGCACTGGGCCCGCGTGGTGGTTTATGCCCCGTTCTCTTTCATCCATCCATAGGGAAAACTCGTGCCCCAGCAGTGGGGACATCAAATTAGCTAGCGAGAGAGAGAGTCCAAAGTACCAGGCTATCATAACCCACAAGGAGGTATACCTGGTGCGAGCCAGGGTGAGGCTGTTTTGGTGAGGCTGTGTATCACCAAAAGCCTTATAACTAAGTAACTCCATATAGCCTTATAACTAAGTAACTCCCTATAACTCATGACAGCCTGGTACTTCAACCATCTGGTTGAAGTACCAGGCTAGCATGAGTTATAAGGAGTTCCGCACTGGGTCCGCGTGGTGGTTTACGGCCCGTTCTCCCTGTGGTGTTCCCATCCATAGGGAAGGCTCGTGTCCCAGCAGTGGGGACATGAAATTAGTTAGCGAGAGAGAATCCAAAGTACCGGGATATTATAACCCGCCAGGAGTTATACCTAGCGTGAGCCAGGTTCATACTTTGGGTGAGGCCGTGAGATGGTTGAAGTACCAGGCTGTCATGAGTTATAAGGAGTTACGTTAGTAAGCAAGTAAGTTAGTTACTGGGCTCTGGGCCCTTCTCCCTGCGGTGCTTCCATCCATAGGGTTGGCTGGTGCCCCAGCAGTGGGGATATCAAATTAGGCTAGCTAGCTAGAGAGAGAGAGAGAGTCCAAAGTACCAGGCTATCATAGCCCACAAGGAGGTATACCTGGTGCGAGTCAAGGTGAGGCTCTTTTGGTGAAGCTGTGAGATGGTTGAAGTACCAGGCTAGCATTAGTTATAAGGAGTTACGCACTGGGCCCGCGTGGTGGTTTACGGCCGTTCTCCCTGCGGTGTATCCATCCATAGGGAAGGCTCGTGCCCCAGCAGTGGGGACATGAAATGATCTGATGATGATGATGATGATGATTTCATTTAAATGTGTAGCGCTATCGTAAACATTAGAAAACAACAGTTTTGCGAACTATTTCTTTTCTCCATTATATTGTAGTGCTGGCTTGTACTGACCGCTAATGTCGGCCGCCGCGTTCGGTTCCCGCTGCAGGCTCGCGTACAGCTGCACCACTTTACAGGCGGTCTTAGTCAACTGCTCTGTCAAGGCCGAACACAGCTGGGACGAGCTCACTGTAAAAAAGACATTTTGTTAAAACTTCTTTTAAACATCTTTTTTATAAAATAGCCAGTCCCTTAGTAGATGAGAATTCAGGGTGACGTACGCTTCCAGATCCGGCTTTGTGCACTCTTATTGCTGTGAAAGAAGCACAGTGCCTTGATCTCACCTGATGTTAAGTGATGTAAGGCCTATGATGGAAGCACACTTCACGCGGGATCCTCAACTAGTGAGGCACTGGCTATCTTATCTCTAGCTGCCGGAACACAACAATGCTCCAAACATTGATGTTATGGCGACATATTTGGATAAGATGGTGGTAGCTAGCCAGGCGGACATACAAGCCCTACCACCAACCAAACCGAGTACACAAACTCCTCGCTGGGAATCGAATCCGAGACCTCTAGGTCTAAACCAGTGGTCTTAACCAGTGGTCTTAACCACTAGACCACAGGGGTGGTTTTCATTTCGAATTTGTATGGGTTGTGAAATGGCTGTTGAAACCCGGCTCATTGCATCGGCCATTTTTATTTTATGCATTCACAATCACACAATCACAGAGTCCTAGAAAAATTCAAAGAGTCTTCTGGAGTTTCAGTAGCTCAGCGGTCACAGCATTGGCCCGATAATCTAAGAGTCATAGATTCGTAAACCATCCCAGGGAAAAGGTTGATTATTTCTCGAAAAAAAAATATCTTGTAATAGCTATGTTGTCCAACCTTCGCTGAGAAGAGGAGTGCTAAGAAGAGGAAGAAGGAGTAGGACTCACGGTTCGCGTCCGGTTGCGGCTCGGGCTTCGCCCTCTGCCTCGTGTTGGATGTGAGACGGGCTGTCACCTCTCTCGCTTTCGCCGACAAGTCGCGTTCGCTGCCACTACGGCCTGGCAACAGAGCGTTAGATGTTATATGAAATATCTTACAATGTTGCTTCGTACGTTCGTTCGTTTGTTCGTGTTTTTCGTTATTAAGGTAACAAAAAATATTGTTGAGTTTGCACAAACAACATTTTGGGTTGTTCCGTATCCATTCCACGAGAACTCATCCCAGGAATATTTTTTTCCATACTCATCCCATTTCTATTCCTTACTCAACCCACAGCAATACTTTGATTTTTTATTCCTTATTCATCCCATAAGTATTACTTACTCACCGACGTCGAAATTATAAAGGAAAACCCTAGTTTTGTACGGTCTGACCAAAAAACTAATAGTGTCTGTTACTATTTTGTTAATAATATACTGTTAGGTTTAAAAAATTGTATATACACCGAATTGCGATCTAACTCAATTAAATTATTCAACCTTTATTTCTTACTAGCTGTGCTCGCGACTTCGTCCGCGTGGAATAGTGACTTTCGGCAGCATTTTTAATTTTTTAGGCTCTTTTCCCGTTTTTGCAACATTTTTCACTGATGCTTCGCTCCTATTGGTCGCAGCGTGATGTTATATAGCCTAAAGCCTTCCTCGATAAATGGACTATCCAACACAAAAAGAATTATTCAATTCGAACCAGTAGTTCCTGAGATTAGCGCGTTCAAACAAACAAACAAACAAACAAACAAACTCTTCAGCTTTATAATATTAGTATAGATAGTCAACATTAGAACATCTAACTATACTTAGCTTTCAAATTCCTCATTGTAACGTAACTTCACCTTCTACCCTTCTCTCATTGTAAATATTGCAGCACCATATCCTCCTTTAATATGCCTGTAATTCGTCTGCCTTTCTTACTCGTAACTCACTTTTTCTTATAACTCACATAAATCTTTCTCACATGGTTCAAATTGAAATCTACTTCACTTACCTATTCTTTTCTCATAGACAACATTTTATCTCAACTAACCAGTATCGGTAGCCAAAGTAACATTAAGAGCGTTTACGCCGCACACTAGCGCCACTAATGAAAAAAATAACATATCTAGTAATTAGAGATAGAAAATCAAATTATGCTCAACAAACTATTTGAATGAAGTAATTTAGCATTTTTACATCACCTAATGAACACCTCACATGTTATGGTTTAGTAAAATAAGACGTTACGGCCACTTTTAACTATAACGCCATATTTAACTAAACCATAACATGTCAGGTGTTCATTAGGTGTGCGGCGCTAGTGTGCGGCGTAAACGCTTTTAAGAAAATTATAGCGAAGTTCGAAAAGAATAAAATGTATGGGATTGACATAAGATTGACCACGTGATTTCGCGGCTTATGTCAATCCCATACATTTTATTCTTTTCGAACTTCGCTATCGTTTTCTAAATGTTACTTTGGCTAAGCTTAAAGGAGGTTAGGATTGAAGGTTAGGAGGAAGGATTCAGTAACTCACCCTTTATTCAATATAAAGTCTTTGTCTTTTCCCTGTGATATTAGAACTTACGTATCCTTCACTCACTGTAACTCGCCACATAATAACTCACCTATCCTCCTAGTGTGATCCACAGACCCCGCTCTAGGCCTCGGCGGTACTGAAGGCTTATCGCCAGCTCTGTCCTCCGCTTCCGAACTGGATTCCTCTTGACCGCCAGCCAAGCTCACTGTGCAACGTTAGTGGTACTTAGTACGTGGGTGGTAAGGTAGCGATTCGCTTGGCTACTGTGTTTTGTTATTGCGAATGTTAATGCATATAAACGATGGCGAAGTGTCAATACCGTTTTTCAAGTAGTTTTGTACGCGTATGAACAAGTATGAACGCCTCGGTTGCTGTGTAGCAAAACGTTCAGCCTGATATCAAAGGTCTTGATTTCAATTCCCAGGTCAAGTGAAGTATTTTTTTTTTTGAGAGAGATTGCTGATTGCCACAAACGGTATTTTCATCGTCACCGGGCTTTTTGGGGGCGGCCAGGTACGTAAAGGGTACCTCAAGCCGCGTGAAACGAATCACCTCCAGAGGTTTTCTAGAGGGAACGGCATCGTACACTTAAAAGTGCGCGTCCCCGTGCCCTACTAGATTCTCCGAAGGGTCGGATCGGATTGGTCAAGCAAAGTGTGTAGGTTTGAGATTACCAACTCGCATTTCACAAGAGTGGTGATAAAACCTATACCCATCACGCGTAGCGATGGCTTGTTCTCAGTGATGTAGACCTTTGCCCAGTTATATGTTATAAGTAGTACTGAGGTATTAACACTTCACTGACGAAATAATTGTCGTTATGTGTTACATAGCGGAGCGTTACAAATTTAACTAATCAAAGCTTATTAACTAAATGTGGGATATATAATTTCTTACGGCGAATGATTATATTAATCAACATATAATTTTTTAAATATGATTATTTGTTATACGAGTCACGGGCTTAAATATTTGCACTGTTACATAAAGTAACTAAGTTATCTTATGATAATTTAACGCCTCGGTGGCCGAGTGGCAGAGCGCTCGGCCCGATACCCGAAGGTTCCGGGTTCAATCCCCAGGTCGGGCAAAATGTATTTCGGATTTTTCGATGCATAGCCCGGGTTTATGATCACCAACCCGCACTTGGCAAGCGTGGTGATTAAGCATCAATTGTAGCGATGACTTGATTTCAATGATGGAGGCCTTTGCCCAGCAGTGGGACAGTTATAGGCCGTTTACTTATGATAATTTATAGGCCGATTATAAGTCGTCGATGCAAAATGTGACAACTTGAAAACAAGTTGTCTTCATATCGCTTAGTCTTATGTACTTTACTTAACATATTTATTCCCGTGACCGTAAAGACGCCTACACAGATTCCTCAAAATGGCCAATTTCTTCAATCAATGTTCAACCATAATTTCATTGACATAAAGGTCAAAATCTATTGAGGAAATTTAATACCTTGTGGTACTCTCACGTACAGGCGTGTGTACATATACAACGTTAATAGGAATGGGGGTACTATGCCGAAAGGAGGGTAAAGTATACATGACAGTGAATAACTTTTTTTATTTTATTTTTTTACTTTTTTTACTTTTTATTATTTTATTTTTTTTATTATTTACATTTGATTGGTTTACAAAAATCTAGTAGGCTACGGTTTTGACGTAGGTTCTCAGCAAATAGGTTTACCTCTTAATGTCAATGTACGGGCATTGTAAAGAGTCGAGTTTTCTCTCCGTAATTGGACTAATCTATCCAATAATATTAACTTTTAATTTGTTTTTTTTTTTTGTGACCGCCAGGGCTACCACAGCGTATATTCTTTTGAAATTTTAAATAAGGCTGGTAATCTAACATTATCCATTTTTAAGGAAAAGTTCTTAGACAAAAGTTACACACTATCATGTATACTTTACCCTCCTTTCGGCTTAGTATCCCCGTTCCGACTAACGTTTTATTTTATTTTATTTTATTAAGGAAACAAACAGCTTTATATCATACATATAAACAATTTAAATAATATAATACAGTAGCCTTTAAAGTTACGTTGTATACATACTTACATACATTCAACTAAAAACCTGTGTGCAGGCAGTTTTTAATGATCAGGCAATTTTTTTTTTAATACTCCTTTGTTCGGTTACCTTTATTTTTATTCTTACTTTACATTCATAATATGAACAATAGCAAAACTTCTTCTCACGATTGTATAGTCGACCATGAAATTGCTTTATCACTTTTGACAAAAACTTCCATTACAATAAAATTTCGCTAAGGCTCATTGTCAATAAAGACAGCGTATCTGTCACTTGGTCTTTTAAACAAAAATGGAACTTGTTGTTTTATTAAATGCAAACAAAATTCACTTCTAAGGTGGTAAAGCAATTTCGTTGTCGACTATACATAAATTAGTTCAATCATTTGCTACGTACCATAATTATATGGTCTACAAGGCTGTGTACGGTTATTATTAGTTCTGATTTTACTACATAGCATTTCACCATTTTTTCCCCCATAAAATGCAATTTGTTTTATTTACCAGAATTTTTTAAGGTTTTGCTTATCATCTTGAGAAATTTTTATTATGAGACTTACTTCGAAATCGTGAACTGCTCAACTGCTTCATACATTTTGATCGAGTTAGGTATTACAACGTGTAACCGACAGGTGTGGTCAAAATGAAAAGATCCAAAGTATCTCGTATTCAGAGTTACCAAGACATATCTATTTACTGTAGTTTAAAAAAAACTCAATTGGGAGAGCACCTGACCCGGTATGTCAGAAGGGTACAGGGGCCCGACCGCCTAACCGATCGCTTTGATTTCGTGTGTGGTTTATGACGTCATCTTGTCGTTCGTGTCGCCTATGAAAGCAATATCGAAAGCTACAGCCTTTAGCTTTTGATATTGCTTTCATAGGCGGTGCGAGGTGTCAAGATGACGTCATAAACCACACACGAAGTCAAAGCGATCGGTTAGGCGGTCGGGGGGCAGGTTCAAATCCTGCTCGTGGAAATTTTTCAGCATTCCCGTAACATATTTTCGCTACGGGCTACAGAAACAAGGCACCCCGGCAACGTCACTACAGTACAGACTGTGCCAAACTCAACTCAATAGTGTTTTTGTAATTTGTTCGCAACAAAATTTGCGTTAAAAATTATATAAACAAAACATTTTAAACATTTTAACTGTAGTTTGTTATGCAAATTTCTATTGTTACGTAACTTCAAAATAAACAAGTGTTTTAGTACCCCAGTGGTTTAGTAACCTCTGTGTACTGACATTTTAGATCACTGCTGCTTGCTTATGCCTGACGCGCATGACTTCACTAATATAAATATTAAATTTATAATTACATGACAAATTAAAGTTAATAATTATGTCTTAGTAACAACACACACACACGATCTTTGGATCTTTTCATTTTTAACACACTTTTATGGTTCAGCTAATATTTTTTTAACGATTTCAATGTTGGTCCCATAGTACAAGTTTAGCAAAATGATGAGCAAAGACTAGCCTTAAAATAATTATAGTGATTAAGGGGTGTACAATAAAGTACATGTAACACTCACCAGCACTATAAGCGTTGGCGAGGCCTCGCCGTCTCGCCGTGTTCGCGGCGGCCTTGTTCTGGGAGCTGATGGTAGGCCTCATAAGGCCGGCCACTTGCGTGCGACCGCTCTGTGCTCGGGACGGCTGAGGGTCGGATTCGGAATCGCTCTGAAAGTAAAATATGGAGATGTAAAATAAATAAGTATATAAATAATAAATATATAAGTTATTACCAATAACTATAACCAATAATAACCTCTCCCACTGCTGGGCAAAGGCATCATCATCGTCGTCAGCTTTCACGAGCTTTCCCTATGGATGGATAGGGAGAACGGGCCAGAAACCACCACGCGGGCCCAGTGCGGGTTGGTGGTTGTTAACGAGTGCTGATGCAGCTGTCAACAACGGCTTTACGCACTTTTAATTGTGCTGCAACGTGCTTTACATTTTATCATCTCGAGCTCCTCTGTGCTTCGGAAGGCACGTAAACCCGTTGGTCCCGGCTGCATTAGCAGTCGTTAACAACCACCAATCCGCACTAGGTCCGCGTGGTGGTTTACGGCCCGTTCTCCCTGTGGTATATCCATCCATAGGGACGGCTTGTGCCCCAGCAGTGGGGACATAAAATAAGCTGGTAAATTATAATAATCTATATTAATATTATAAAGCTGAAGAGTTTGTTTGTTTGAACGCGCTAATCTCAGGAACTACTGGTTCGAATTGAAAAATTATTTTTGTGTTGGATAGTCCATTTATCGAGGAAGGCTTTAGGCTATATAACATCACGCTGCGACCAATAGGAGCGAAGCATCAGTGAAAAATGTTGCAAAAACGGGAACAAGAGCCTAAAAAATTAAAAAATGCTGCCGAAAGTCACTATTCTAGCTAGTACTTGATAACTGTTTATATATTTTACCTGGTTATTCAATACGCCGACGCTGGAACTCCTGGTCATGTTTGATTTGTTCGTGTAACGCGGCGCGGGCTTCGCGAACGTGCTCGGCGACTTGCTCGCGTTCGCCGAGCTCGGCTGGGCCGGTTTCGATGAGGCTGTTGTTCGTTATAAAAACAATTAGTTGGAAAGCGAAAAAAGTTAATTAAAACATAATTTTAACGTTGCATTTTTTTTGAAAATTTAAATTTTACTAATCGTCTTTTTGTAAAACAACTGCTTAATACCTAGTTAAAATTACATAAAAATTAAAACTTTAGTTACTGTTGCTGAATATGGCGACCAAGTATTTAAGTTCCATTTGAGGTACTAAAACCTTTGTATGTGCACTAGGTTAGCCAATAATGATTGCAATTAAAAAAAGTGAAACCCTCAACAAACTGACAAGCAACATTTATTGTAAATTAAAATAAAATATGTGATTCAAAATTATGTAAAGCAATTCACATAGAAAAACAGAATATTAAAGTTTTATAAGTATTATTGCAAATTAGTTTTTCAATGCGTCGATTTAGAAAGAAACTTGAATAATAAAGTATTAATACCAACATTCATCACATGCAGCATAGCCATAATTATAATAACTATTACAATGCATTAAAAGCTATTACAATATATAAGAAATTAGATAATTTGGCGTTATAACATATACTAAAAAGACCATAGAGAGTTTACTATGTTACTTTAAATTGTTATTTTGCTTTAACAATGCTATGTATACAGTATGTAACAAGAACTCTAAAGGATCGGATAAAAACGCCCACAAAAGTAATAATATTCCTTATTTATATCAAAACAACCAAATTAATCTTTACTGCAAAGATTAAGTTAAAAATCGTTCAATACTTAAAAAATGTTTACAACCACAACACAATATACGTTGACTGTAACGAGTAGGTATAAAAATTCATTACACAAAAACGTTTTTAACCCCCAATAAGCGACACAAACACTGTGTCAGGTCATGTGACATTTACATCATCGTTGGTCAGAGGTAAACAACATTTTTAGAATTTTATTTCAAACTTGTATTTTTGTGATCTAAACAGAAAATGATACCCTCTATGATTTTTGTTACTTATTGTATGGAAACTAAAAAAAAGCATTTGAAAAATGACAACATCAGACCCCACCTTAGGCAATGTATCCTTGCTCTATTACAGTTACAGAGTTACTATCAACTGTCAAAGGAATGTAACGTTACATAGTAATTTCAAAGGACTAGATAGTAATCAGACCTTTATTATGCATATTAATAAATTATTGTACCCATACATATACATGCAAATTGGCTCATGCAAATTCTTTTTAAGTTACTACCTGAATAATTTCGGAGGTCTGATTAGAACCACGATAGCTCAATTGGAAGAGCACCTGACCCGGTCTGTCAGAAGGGTGCAGGTTCAAATCCTGCTCGTGGAATTGTTTACAACATTTGTGTTTTTGTAAGTTTTTTACTACCTGAGCTTATTGTTTGTACTGAATTTGTATTAACCTTTTTACCGCCAACAACTTCTATAGAAGTTCCGAGATTTTCTTGCCGCCCACGCCAGCACTTCTATAGAAGTTCTTCTTTGTACCTACTTTATTAAAATACAATTATATGTTGGCGTACAGCGGGACATCGCGTGCAGGATAGTTGGGCGGTGAAAAGGTTAAATCAACAATGTTTATTTAATTTAATTTTTGTTTTACTACGATGGCTTTTCCAGCTCATTGACGTGCAACACCAGAAGTATCACACGCGCACTGCCTACCCTGAAGCTTCAGTACCGTTCCAAACCGAACCCCTCGAAGAATCTAGTAGGAAACGCACGCTTACGTGATGCCGTTCCCTCTAGATATCCTCTGACGGTGTTACAATCACACGGCCCGTGGAACCCTTTAAGTTTCTTACCGCCCCCAAAATGGTGACTGGTGAATGGTGAGATTCCGGTGACATTATAAAGGCCACCTTTAGCCAACAGTAAAATTTCGCAAATAAAAAAAAACGCTGTAGTTATCTTGCCCCTACGCCATGTTATTTGATTAGAACTATCACCCAAGCTGATGGCGTAACGACTCGACTACAGATGCGGTTAAAACCACAACCTTAGAACTCCATACACCATCACCTCTATATTAGAACAATCCGAAGTCTTCTAGAAGATCCCAAAACCATATTATATGTATATATTTTAATTTATAAATCATCATCTCATCTCAGCCAAAGACGTCCACTGCTGGACAAAGGCCTCCCCCAAGGATATGAGGGGTATTTGCCGTAATCGCCACGCTTGGCAGGCGGGTTGGCGATCGCAGTAGGTTGAGGGTAACCTCAGAGAGATGCTGCTGCCCATCCTCTGGAATGGTCCCTTAGTCGGCTTTTACGACACCCACAGGAAGAGATGGGGTGGTGCAATTCTTTATCCCCGGCACCACACAGGGAGACACAGGGAGACACAATTAATAAATATAATAATAGAAATCGGACCTTCATTCCTACGCTTTTTTTAACATTTGGTGCGTTCTAGAAAGTTCTGTATAGAGCGATCTAGAATTTTACAGTAAGGAACATGAGTTAAGGCTGTACTTCTTATCCAGAGAAAAACACCAATACTAAAGATTTAGCTTCTATTTCGAAATCAAAACTCATGGTAACTCTATAAGGTTTTCGATTCTCGTCACATTCTGATCATGTCTCCTCATTGCATGTCCATATCTAACCTAGACAGTCAGTATCCTCTGGTCATGTCACTGGTGCTACTTTCTGACTTCCCCTTATAAACTCACTTCTCACTTAAATAAATATTGCCCTTATTTTCCAAGCTCCAGCCATTTAAAACTTTCTTCCTTAATGCCCTATTGTACCTAAAAACACACTAACGATTCTTCATTACTTCCAGTTCAAGATCGCAACTCATGGTAACTCTAGAATAGACTAAAAGATTCCAGACGGTCGCGGACGCGGCGTCGACATGGTTTTCGCGAGGTCGAAGAGTGATATAGCAAGAAAAACTCATGGTAACTCTAGAAGGTTCCAGGTTCTCGACACATTCTTATCATCTCTCCTAATTACATGTCCATATCTAACCTAGACAGTCAGTATCCTCTGGTCATGTCACTGGTGCTACTTTCTGACTTCCCCTTATCAACTCAATTCTCACTTAAATACATATTACCTTTATGTTCCATGCTTAAACATACACTAACGATTCTTCATTACTTCCAGTTCAAGATCGCAACTCATGGTAACTCTAGAATAGATTAAAAGATTCCAGACGGTCTAGAACATGTGCCCCCCTCCCCCCGTACCTTGCAGCATAAGCGGCGTCGACATGGTTTTCGCGAGGTCGAAGAGTGATATAGCACGACAAACTCATGGTAACTCTAGAAGGTTCCAGGTTCTGGACACAATCTGATCATCTCTCTTAATTACATGTTCATACCTAGACAGTCAGTTTTCTTTCAGTCTTTTTTGTCACTAATGCTTCTTTCAGAAATGCCCTTATGAACTCATTCCTCACATAAATAACACTACCCTTTATAGGCTGACAATAAAGAAATGGCTCAACAACATATTTTTATTAACTTTTTTGTGCTGATCCTGATCTTAACTTTACTACTCTTCTACAACACCCTCCCCCTCCCAACCGTACCATAACCGTGTATGCAGTCGGAGGTCTTGGCCGGAACTCTTCCTAATGTGTTTGTAATGTCTACTAATGGTGACTAGAACGTTCCAGACCCTTCTAGAACATCCCCCTTGCCTCCCGTACCTTGCGGCGTCCGCGGCGCCGGCATGGGTTTGGCGAGGTCGGAGAGCGAGATAGCGCGTCGCATGCCCGTCGACTCCTCCTCCCGTTCTGGCGCGTGGCGATTGGCTGACGATCAGGGTAAGGTTAGCATGCTGGGGTTACGCCGACTGAACGTATGGTTGCTGCCTGAATGGCTGACTAGTTAACAAGGATTTGGATTGATATTTGAAAGTACAACTTTCGCTAAGGCCATTCAAAGTCAAATTGAAAATCAGAGCCAATTTTTTTTTAAGAAAAGTGCTTTTGAATCTTCCCAAAAATTTTTTTACCTACTACCCATTCAGGACGTCTATTTTTGACTGTGGAGAAAAATAGGCGCAAAAAAACCTCATATAGAAGAAGAAGTCATAGGATAAGTGACCAAAAATGTAACAAGTCAAGCTCTTCCGTGAAGGCACGTAAAGTCTTTGGTTCCGGCTGCATTAGCAGTCGTTAACAACCACCACACTACACTGGGCCCTGTGGTGGTTTATGATCCATTGATCCTTTCACCCTACTCATCCATAGGAAAGGCTCGTGCCCCAGCAATTGGGACATAAAACAAGCTGGGTAAGATTGATTGATTTATACGAAAATGTTCTTCAATGAACCAATATTTTAATGCCGTAAAAGAAAAGGAGAAATGAAATGCCATTGCTCGGTTTCTTGCCTGTTCTTCTCAGTAAAAGGATTCCCGCCCTGTGTAGATTTACTGACATTCATTAGAGCTAATTATTGTAGCCTAAACTGAAATAATGGTTCTGAACTTGTTGTAGACAGTCCTCGGTCGAGAGCTCTCCTAAAATCTAAACCGGTTGTAGATTCAGTAGTTTAGTTTAAACTAAATTTTAGTTACTATTTGGGCATTTAAAATAGTATTTGACGTAATTAAGTTACAACAAAAAATTTTCTTCTGTAGCTACTTTAAAGCAGCATTTAAATCAATCCAAAACTTACTGTCATTATCAATTCATATTCACGTAGTCAACGAATATAAAAATCCATACGTTCAGTCATATGCGAGAGGCATAAGCAAAAAAAACACTGGGGAAAAACACAATAAAAATAAACAAGCAAGGCAAAAACTTCACAAACACACATACACACACAACTATATAATATTGTAATAACTATAAAAAACATGCTCCATTATAACAAAGAAGCAATGATTTGTGATGGATTGTGAAGACCAGCGGTGCTATAATAAAAAAAAAATATAATTATATTTACGAAAACGTCAATTTGATAGTAAAGGTAAAAAAGTTTGGTCTCTCACAAATAATCACAAAAACTTTAACGCGATTCAGGGACATCGTTATTCTAAAACTAAAAAACAAAACTAAAGAGATCCTTAGCTAATATAGATTTAAAAAAATAAACGATGCCTCCAATAAAAACTCTTTAAAAGCGCAACTGAAGAGACCGAGACAACATTGAAGTAAAGTTTCTAAGCATGCGTTGCCAACCTTGAACCGTAAATTTTGATGGCAGCACCGGTATGTGTATTGGCACACGTTTCGCCAAGCAAGAACCTCTTACGATACACCCCGTATAAATAACTGGTCTAATTTTACTGGCAGACGCGTCGAGAACCCTATTTTCCATACAAAGCCTTGGTGTGGGGATTCTAAACATTTTCCTGAATGGCACTTTCGGTCGATTGAATCCATACATAGACATTCTTTTCGGGGAATTGGTGCAGCTAGAACTTGTGGTAGAAGATTCATAATTCTCACTATCTAAGTGCACATCAGTTTTGGGTATCACCATTTCGTTGTAGACTCTCTGTTTAAGCTTGGGCGGGTTGCAAACGTCTTGTTTAATAGTGTTGTTCAGTTTAGTTTCTTCTGGTTGTAAGAAGTCGTTACCAGCATCGTTTGCTACTTCAATGCTATCACCTGTTATTAACCCCCCAATTTGATCGGAATCCAAAATGTCTGGAAGACTTAAATTACGCTTTATTTCTTTATTATCCGAATTGGGTTTACCGTCTGCATCAACTTCTTCCAAAGTCAGAGATGCAAAGTTTGGCACCGTAGTCTGTTTAGTGGCTAACTTCTCGAACTTTCTAGATAGCACTTTGACAACTCCCTTGCCGTCGTCAATGTTAGCTTTCAACGGTCGCATACGAAACTCCTTCAGTATTTTCTCTTGTAGTATCTTCCGTTCCTCCATTTCAACCAGTTTATTGATAATTTCAATTTTGCGTTCGATGTTTTTGTACATTTTAAAGTCTATGTTCTCTTCTGGCGCTATATTCTCTTTCGCTTCCACGTGTTGACGACTGTGACTAGCCACGGGCAGTTCTTTCTCGTTTTTAGATAATATTGAATTAATATGATCTTTCTTCAACTTGGCATAAGCCTGTTTGTTGTCTTGCTCAGCGTAATAGTCTAATGAATCTTTGGCAAAGTCGCTATTGTCTTCTATGACGTCCAAAGAGTCCATGCTAACCTCTTTCATTCTTTCCATGCGTTGCATGGCAAATACTTCTAAACTGTCCATTTGAATTTCAGATTTGTTTTCGTTAACATCCTTTTCTTTAACGAACACATCGAAAGTCTTTTCTGTGCCATCCGATGAGTCGACTCTGTAAGTATTACTGTCTTCCTGTTTTTTGTTAGCTAAATAGTTTTTATTCTGTAGTCCATCCAGTTTTGCTTTATACTGTGACGATATAGAAGAGCTTAAAGTACCTTTATCCATGCCCGCTTTAAGTCTGTTATTAATTTTCACTGAAGAGGTTCTCTTAATAGGTTTTGGAGGTTTATGTGGAACAAACTCCATGGTAATTTTAACATTATTATTTTTCTGAGACCCTCTCTCTAAGCTCTTGGTTGCATTATTATATTTAGCACCGTTAGACTTTTCTTTGTTCTGTTGATTCTTGCTTGTTTTCGTCTGCGCGTTTTTACGTATTTGCTCCTCGAACTTCTCCAAATTCTTTTGCACGTGCGAATTTCTTTTCTCCATTAGATTCTTCAAAGGGTTCGGTTTCGAAGCTGGTTCTAAAACGACTTCAAAACTGCAGCTTTTAGATTTCACCATAGCATTTTGTTCGCAGCCTTCCATCTTGCTTTTATACTTGTGTTTGTCCACGAATTTAGGCTGAAGCGATTTGCTTGTCTTCGCCATGTAATCTGTTTTCAACCTTGGTATCTCATCCGAAACCTTGTTTTCCTTAGAATACTGCTGTACGTTATTTCCGTCGAAATAATACGCAATATTCTTGGCTGGGGGAGGATTCTGATTCGACGTTGAATCGTATAGGCTTTTCGATCTTGTAACAGTCTTGTGTCCAGAATACTCGGGCGTTGGCACTTCAAACCCATAGATTTTGGTAGCGGCAGGCTTAGGGCTGATACTGCACGGTTGTTCCTTATAATTGGGGCTTGTGCCTTCTAAGTAATTGTTATACATATACCCGGGGAAATAGGGTACATTGTTTGGACTTGAACCATAGCTTTTGGAGGTTTTATCAAACTCGTAACAGCTCTTGCTGTTTCTTGGTATGCTACACTGCTTCTGTTGCTGCTTAGGCCGAGTACCTTCAAAAAGCATTTCTAGTGGAGCGCTCTTTGTACACTCTGAGTCGTCAGACAGTACACTCTCCAAAGAGTTGCAGTTCGTTCTAGACAAATGATTGTCGTTGTCCAAATACATTTCGTCTGACAAAACCGACTCTTGACTGCAACTATTCTTCATATACTTCTTTTGATTTAAGAAGAAACTTGCGCTACTGTGTCTATGGTTGTCTAAATAATCAGTATCATTAATGTTTTCGTACGAGCAGTTCTGTGAATCATTTAAATTGTAACGACTATCGCAGAATCGCGCTTGCTGGAATGCTACTTCGTTACCGTACCTTAAAAATATCTCATTGGACACACTGGAGCCATTAGAGTTGTCGCTTAAAACCGACTCGTTCGACCTTGTGACGCACCGTTTAGTCAAAACGCTTTGACATCTATAAATGTTTGCGTAATTGTAATTTATAGAGTCGTCTTCGTCTAAAATATCGTCAAGATTTGAGGGCATATTACGGGGTAATGTGGAGCTTTTCTGACCGATGCAAGGCGGTTTTACAGGCACTACAGGCTTCTCTGTAGCGTAAATCTCGTAATTAGACACTGCTCTACGAGGTTTCATTTTGTTATGCTTCTTACACACTTTCTTGGAGTACAATTTGTTTTTGCAACTAGCGTCTTGACTTAAGCTACAATCTTCTAAAGAGTCTGATGAGAAATTGCCATCCTCTTTCTCTTCGACTTCTTTGGTAGGCTGTAAATCTAAATCGGTCTGCATATCCGGTTCGTACTCATCCAAATCACCATACTTTTTCGTTATTTCCGCTATCATCTTTTCGGTGTCACTCTTAATTGTGTCTACTATACTTTTGCCGTTATCTTTCACAGGTTTATTATCAAGACCGATAAAAAAGGATAAGGAATTACGCTTTTTGGGGTCCAAAGAGTTTTGATTCTTACCCCGACCTTGAATCTGGTTGTTTTGTGTTACTTTGTCCGCCCATTTACACTCTTCCGAGACGGGACTGACCGGACAAGATTTGTAGTTCTTAAAAATGCTACGAGAACTCGGTTTAGGTTTAGTTTGCGGCTTATCATCTTTAGTCAGGTTCAAATGGAAGTTTTTAGGCGGCATTTTGGGAGGCTCCTTCTCCTCCGCTTTAGGGAAAAGTCTGTTGAACACTTTGGACTGAACAGGCTTCTTTCCCATATCAATGGTGAAAGCTAAAGGCTGTTTTTGGGGTAACTGGTCTTTGAAGACCATAGGCCTAGTCCCATACGGTGTAAAGTTCATAGATTTCCGATCGTTTTGAGAGACAGGTATGTTTGCGTGTGGGGGTACATAAGGAGGTGTATTATCATTATATTCTGGTATTAATTTATTCAAATTAGCCGGTATAGCGTAAGGGTTCTTGTTGCGATAATCCATATTTTGGTAAGGGTTAAGACTGTCGAAGAAATTGGAATTTAAACTGTCGAGATTCTCTTCGGGACATGGGATTACTCCTGGTTAGCGTGAGGGGGGAAAATCGACTTTGTTAGTATAGCGATACGGATGTGAATATAACACCGTGAATATTAAAAAAATGTTAGGACCTTATTGAACTGGTATTGTAGATATATTATTAAAGTAGCAAGTGCTTAATAGAAAAATGAATGAAAGATCAAAACATATAGGTAGAGTATTTTCTGTGAATCGGCTATTATCAATAGTATAGACAGATAATCCGACAAAAGCAAAGAAGAAAATGTACTACGGATTTTGCACGCCAAACTATAATAAAATATGACTCAAAAAATCTACTATTTTCGAGTTACAGGCGGATTTTTTATTTTGCAAAAAACATGTATTTTTAAACGTTTTTTTTTCTGGTAAAAGTAGCAAATGTGTATCCGTGCTATGCCAACATTGAAAAAGTGTATGAAAATACTCTACATTTCATGATTTAGGGACTATCAATTACTTGACAAATTTTAGTTTTAATATATTTTTTTATATTATTATTTAAAAAAAACAGTTTTTTTATATTCACGGTATTGTCCACATATCACAAACAATATGCAAATGTTAATGAAGTGGCTCTCATTAGCGAATTCAACCGGTTTGATGATGTAGTCTGATCATTTTTATGTATTTTAAACTTTTCAAAATAAGACTTTATGCCGAGGTTTTACAGTACATTTTACCTGTTTTTTTTTCATAAACAATTCTTGTAACACAAAAGGTAAACTCTAAAAAGGCTATCCTACGTCTATCTAACGGAACACAACAATGCTAATAACAGTGTTGTTTTGGCGTCAAGCCTTAATAAGGTCAGGTAGTAGTAAATACACAACACACATACATACATACTGTCACGCCCTTCTGTCAAAAAGGAGCATCATAATCACAAACTTTGAACAAACTCGCCGTTGGTGACCCAACGTCGCATGTAGCATAATCAAAGTAGGGCTCCGAGGTGGAATAGATAGCATTAGTGATGGTTGCAGCCGATCGGCTGATGTGCGAGCATCTTGGAACCCTCGTCCCTTAGTCAGCTCTTACGACATGCAGGGGAAGTTAGGCAGGAGATACATTATTTTCACGTCCCAGATCAGCATGGGATAATCATAGTATTGAATAATTTAACCATAGATCAGACTACATCATCAAACTTAGCTTTGCATATGAATGCAACTCTTACTGCGCTCACCATAAGGTCTAGAGTTGCTCGGCACAGCCATCGAGATGGGTCTGCTGCGTCGCGTACTATCTTTTTCTGGGATGTAAGAGAGATCTTGTGTCGACTGACTTGACTTGAGGTTCGAACGAAAAGCCACCTAGAAAGAAATGTTTGATAAATACATAGGTAATAATGTTGTCCAGCTCAACACATGGTTGCCTAAAATAAAATTGCTTTTTAGCGATAAGGCCGCCATTTGAACAGTTTTTGGGAACAACCTTGGGGTCTGAAACCGGTATAAATTATAATTATGATAATGATAAGACCGCCAAATTGTTTTATTAACCATCATCATCATCATCATTAGCTCATTTTATGTCCCCACTGCTTTGGCATGAGCCTTCCCTATGGATGGATGGGAGAACGGGCCAAAAACCACCAGTGCGGATTGGTGGTTGTTAACGACTGCTAATACAGCCGGGACCAACTGCTTTACGTGTCTTCCGGAGCACAGAGGAGCTCGAAATGATTTATTTTTGGTCACCCATCCAATGACCGGCCTTTGCGAAAGTTGCTTAACCTCAGCACTCGCAGACCGGGCGCGTTAATCACTGCGCCATCGAGCTCCTCCGCCATCGAGCTCCTGTTTTATTAATATTTGTGTTCAATGTTACATTTTATGGAGCTTTTTATTTTTTTTTATTCCAAACGGGTAAGCGCTTGGCCTTCCTCTCACCTGATGTTAACTGATTGCTAATAACTTAATAAAACAAAAGGTGTACTTCGCTCGGAATCCTCATCAACTGAGGCTATAGGAATCGGCTAACCTATCTCCAGCTGCCAGAACTCAACAATGCCACTCTAACATTAATGTTATAGCGACATAATTAGATTAGTGTTACAATATGAATATGATCTATCTATCTATGTATGTACAATCGACGATGACATTGCTTTACCAATTTTGGCAAAAACTTCCATTACAATTAACCTTTTCACCGCCCAACTATCCTGCACGCGATGTCCCGCTGTACGCCAACGTATAAATGTATTTTAATAAAGTAGGTACAAAGAAGAACTTCTATAGAAGTGCTGGCGTGGACGGCACAAAAATTTCCAACTTCTATAGAAGTTGTTGGCGGTAAAAAGGTTAAATAGATACTTGGTCTTAGGAAGCAAAAAGATTTTGAATGTTGTTTACGCAATTTATTTTTTTATACATTTCACCTGATGTTAATCGCCATCACTTATGATGATAAGGCCAATGGTGGAAGCGCACTTCACCCGGAATCCACAACTAGTGAGGCACTGGCTATCTTATCTCTAGCTGCCGGAACACAACAATGTTGTAAACATTGATGTTAAGGCGACATAATATTTAGGTAAGACGGTGGTAGCTAGCCAGGCGGACAAACAAGCCATACCACCAACCAAACCGAGTACACAAACATGTACCCCCGCTGGGAATCGAACCCGGGACCTCTGGGTCTAAACCGAGGGTCTTAACCACTAGACCACGAGGCGGTTAAAATGTTCAACTATACAATAGTTTTGTTGCAGTACCTACACAGTGTAACAAAGTCTTAAGAATGAGGCCAAGAGCAAGCCCATCACTCAATAAAAAAAATAAAAAAAACCAATTATAGCACAAAAAACACTTACGCTTTCTAGTTGTTTCCTAGTCTCTAATATCCTTCTGTTCAGTTCCTCTCGCCGCCTCGCCGCTTCGGGGTCCAAGTTCTTGTTAGGGGTTCTTGGCGCGGGACAGGGTGGGGTCCTAGCAGCGGGCGCGGGTCCACGGGACAGGTGCTGGGACGATAGGGAGTTGTGGCCTGTGGGGGGGTACAAATCAACTTATTAATTATACAAATACAAAAAACAAAATTCGTATTCACCAAATGTATACAAAGGTGTTAGATAAACATTATACAACGTGTAACAGAAAGTGTACAGATTTATATAGATTATAACGAAATGATAAATTCAAATTCAAACATTTATTTGCACAACATTGTGTATACTACATTGAGATGAGCGACAATGATGAGCAGGGTCAACAATATTCTGCCTTAATTTTGTAGGCATGCAAATGTCAATACAGTATAAAATTTTATAAACAATATACCTTACTACATAAATGCAATTTTTAGCTTAAATAATTATATAATATAAAAAAATGTGAAATTGCTCTTTACGAGAAATAAAGTTCTTCGAACCGAATTATTTGAACGCCTCGAAGAATATAGTAGGGGGGACACGCTTACGTGACGCCACCCCCTCTAGAAACCCTCTGAGGGTGTTCAATCACACACCATCAACCATCAACCATCAACCATGATCAACCATCAACACCAGCTCATTTTCATACATACATTCACAGTGCACACGCCTACACAACCTCCCACATCCACATTCACCCTTCATACACAATATATGCCACAGCACATACCATACTTAACACACTACACAACACATCCTTACACATACTAACATACACGTCAGTATAAAATTAGACTAATAAGTAGGTATAATTTAAAAATTTGTAATAAGAATTTAGTCAAAATAAGACCCTAGGTATGTTAACTTTTTATTTAGTTATGCGGAGCGTTGCCTTCTGAAACAGGCGATTATAATAAGCCTGAAAGGAGGCTCCGTTAACTAGATAATTTATGTAAGTCTTTAGGAAGAAATAAAGAATTTTGATTTTTTTTTTAATGTCCCCACTGTCAGGGCACAAGCCTTCTCTATGGATGTTTACACAACGGGTCATAAACCACCACGCGAGCACAGTGCGAATTGGTAGTTAACGTCTGCTAATGCAGCCAGGACCGACGGCTTTACGTGCCCTCCGAAGCATGGAGGAGCTCGAGATGATAAACTTTTGGTCACCCATCTGATGACTGACCTTTGTGAAAGTTGCTTAAGGCTAAGTAAAGTCCATGTGCCAACAAAAGATAAATAAATAACACTTACCAGCCGCCACCGTACTATTCTCATTCTCAGCTCCACATAAGCTGTCGAAGGCACTTTTGATGTAATGCTCTCTCCTACCCGCCGCATCGATGGACTCGCACGACCCCGAGAGGGGGTTACGGTCCGCGTTGTCCCCGGACGGGGTCGACACCTGGGGCGAGAGCAACTGGACAAATCACAAAAGAGTATAATGTAAAATTAAATGTTAAAATAAGTCCGCGTCAGGTCATAATAAAGTCCTACATCTTTAATGTAACTCAAGGGGGCTTGGGGGAAAATAATTTAACATTTCAATGATCACTTATTTATAATCACAAACATGTAACAGAAACAGGGTTCGAAAATATCAAGATAATATAGCACAGCTTAACAGCTTATCGAATAATTTTTAACTGTTTTAGTCATATTATGTTATATCTATATAAACTAGTGGTCGCCCAGTGGTCGAAATTCGACCGTAATTTTATTAAGGCTGCACGGATTGTATCCTAAGCAATGCAAAATTAAAAAAGATGGATGGATTGGCATTGAGATTTCGGCCGCTCCTCTTCCATTTTTGAAATTTTTGAAAAGAGTATAATATACGTGAGTGTCAAATACATGATAGTGTGTGTAATGTTTGTTTTATTGATTTAATGTATTTTTATGCAAAATTTAAAAAAAAAAAAGACATTCGGATAACCTTCTCTATATAAACTATAAGTGTGCGAAATTGCATACTCCACGCAATTTTCGTAAAAAAGGGGTACAAAGTTTTTGCTTCATATGTAGATCTGTGTTACATCATATGAATGCCGAAAGGCGATCACTAGCGTTTATAATTACCTCATCGTCGTCGGAGTCGTGCCCGCTGCCGCTGAGCGAGGTGCCGCTGGGGGGTATCTCGAGGCGCGGGCCTTCGCCCCACCGCTTGGAGCGCCGCATCGACTGGCGGAGCTCGTCTGCGTCCATTGCGTTCACCATAAACTCGCTGCGGTGGGAGAAACACATAGTTTAACGTTTATTTCTGACTAGCTGACCCTACAGACGTTGTCCTGTTTAAGTTAACTAAATATGTGCCACAAACGCCACCTATTAAGGGCGTTGACGACGCACATTAGCGCCACCAATGAAAAAAAAACATATCTAGTAATTAGAGAAAGAAAATCAAATTATGCTCAACAAACTATTTGAATGAAGTAATTTAGCATTTTTACGTCACCTAATGAACACCTCACATGTTATGGTTTAGTTAAATAAGACGTTACGGCCACTTTTAACTATAACGTTATAACGTTGAGCATAATTTGATTTTATTTCTATAATTACTAGATATGTTTTTTTATTCATTAGTGGCGCTAGTGTGCGGCGTAAACGCTCTTAAGAGAAATCCAAAATGGAGCTTCCCATACAAATTTACAAATTCAAATTCAAATTCTTTTATTTCGTGAAACACAGGTATGGTATGCGGTCTTACACAATCAAATCAGAGCTACTATGATCTGCCTCAAGAGCATACAAAATATATTGAAGTTACAGTAATATTATTTATACAAACTTTTAATTTTTCGATTTCTCAGCTGTTTTTTTAGGTTGCTTTTGTTTTTTTTTTCTAAACCATCCTTGTATTAGAGCGAACAAAACCAAATAAAAGTTATTCAAAAAGGTCAAGCGTTTTTGAGTTTTAGCGAGACTAACGAACAGCAATTGATTTTTTTCTATATGGATGGATAGATACACCCTTTGCTCAGCATTGGGACGGACTAAATAGGCTCATAAATAATTTCATATAAAGATTGCCCTGACTTATTGAGCATGATGGGTCTACGAGCCAGCAACTTAGCGATGAGGCAGCGCCCGCTGCTTCACATTCCGCGAACGAAAACTAATTATAGATCCAATATGTTCCTCATACGTGGTTGTAAATTATTTAATGAGTATAGCACAGAGCACGACTTCGATCTATTTACTACAAGTATAACATACATCAGACGCGTTATCACAAAAGCACATTTTTCATAAGGTTTATGTTTATCTTATTTTATAAATAAATAAATAACACGCCCTTATATTTATTGACCAGTAAATGTGTAACAGGTAGTCTTTACCAAACTTTTGCTGTGGGACCAACTTAGAAAACCCTGATCCTTTCCTCTACAAACTGTATAAGAAAATATTTCATTAAGTTTGACTAACTTCTGCTGCTCAATTTTTTTTTTATGATACTTACTATAAAATGATTATTCTTACATGAAACAAAGTTAATCTAAATTAAAAAAAAAACAATTTGACTATTTTTCATGTACAACTCACTAAGGGCCGTAACACATAAACACGACACGACACACGTCGCGTCGTACCACGAAGCGGCGTCTGTCTAGTATTTGACAGGCAATAACAATACTGCTATGCCCTATCGGAAACTAGCGGAAACATCATCTGTAGAAGTAGCCAGAGCCGCCTATTTTGGCCAAGTTCACTTCTCTTCTCACTTATGGTGTTATTTTCTGGGGAAACTCTGTTAATGTAAAATCTACCTTTATACTACAAAAGAAATGCTTGAGAACTATTTACAGTATGTACTCTGATGAGACTCTGAGAAATGTTTTCAGAGAAAAGGGTTATTTGACACTGACGGGTATTTATGTGTTGGAGATGGCTGTTTTTATAAAAAGCAATATTCAGTATTTTAAAAGTAAAAGCACAAAAAAATTTAATTTGCGGAAGAGATATGCATATGACTTATATTTACCAAATATTAATAATGCCCTTTATCACAAGAGTGCCTATGTACCAGTTATGGTACCCAAATATTTAATCATCTGCCCACTGATCAAAAAGCCTCAGTAAATTTAAGCTGTTTTAAAATTAAATTAAAGAGACGGCTTATAGCTATGGCATTCTACAGTTTGACTGAATATTTCGGTACAAAAACAGCATAGTGGCTGTTTCTATGTAACATGTACCTACCTACTAAAAATTGCAAGCCCGACTAGGGTAAATTGTTTGTTCCCAATTATAATATGCTTAATACCTGCTATGTATTTACACAATTTTATGGCAATAAAAGTTATCTTATCTTATCTTATCTTATCTTATAAGGTTTCTACTAGCCTGGCGCAACGCTTATTTTTACGGTGCGACGTCGTATCGTGTTTATGTGTTTCGGCCCTAACGGCGAGCATAGTCAAAATTGATGATATCAATGCTCTTCTACCCCTTTTTGGGAGAAGGGTGTGAGAGTATTTATGTATCATTCATTTCAGTTTAATCGGTCAAAGTATGCAAGTTACTAATTAATTCTAAGACGACCGAAACCGACCGTTTCCTGTGACCACGGACCCTGCAAAGGGTTCCAAATGTCAGGATAAAATAATACAAATGAATGTCTTCAGTGCCCCTGCCAATGTCTGGAGCACTGGTGGCCGGTGTCTCCAGGTCCAGTCTCCCAATATCTTAGGTTTAGTACTTACCCTATAACGCCCTTTAAAGGTGAAATGACTGGAAATAACAACAGTTGCCTAGTAACAAATTCTCAGTAGGCTATCTGTATCTCAGGATCGGTTATTAATTTCGGCCGTAAGTAAACCTCTGTATTAATCCAAAGAATATTGTGAGAAAAAAAATGTGTAAAATAAACGCGAGGTGATCCGTAAAACTTGTTTTATTTAAATATGTAATGTTCGCGTAAACTTTAGAGATATGTATGCATGTATGTACATATGTATGTATGTATGTGTATGTATGAATACCAACCCCGGCGTATCGTCGTGGTTGTTCCCCGGGTAGTAAGTGGGCCGGTTGCCGCGCTCCGAGGAGGACGTCCGCTCGCCGTCCGATATGTCCTCGATGTCACCGTCATGTTCCGTGGACTCTTGGTCCTGCGGGCAGGTTGGGAAAAATAACTAATAAAAAATATACTAGCTATGTATAGGATACATTATAGTGATCAGATCCGCAGGTATATTACCGAAAAGAAGCAACCAGCTAATTGCACAATGGCAACGCGACTGTTGCTAATTTATAAACGCAGTAAGTACCACTTACTGTGTTTATGATTGTGATATTTGAGGTGCTGACATTACGATCTATTTTCTCGAAACTGTTCACATGTTCTTTACTGCGTTCTTTAATTGCGCGGCAGTACTAGTTGCGGTTGCTCCAGTCGGTCGGTTCTATAGCGTCGTCATGCACTTTTAGTCCGTCAATCGCTCGCCTGTAGTAGCGACCTACGTTCCGTAATACGAATATGTGTTTTGGTAGCGATCGATTGTAAATTGTTGCTATTGCGACTGTCACTTAAAGATACTAATTAATAAGCCTGCCGATCCGAACCCCTTGTAGAATCTAGTAGGACACTTGCTGAGTTCCTTGCCGGTTCTTCTCAGTACAAGACCTCCCGCCCAGAGTAGATAAGTCTGACGAATCGATTGTTTCAAAATAACATTATTATAGTAAAGGTATAGCGTTGGTTATTATTTTTACTACCGAACATTTTTATCACCTTCCGTATCTCAAAACATACACACGTTTACACACACACACATTCGTCGAATACACACACATTGAATTAAACCTTTACACTGTTTGCAAATACTTGCGGTAATTCAAAAAAAAATCTGATATTAAAATTAACCACGATTTTAGATCAGTCCACAACGGTGAAGTGCGTACCTTTCATCTCACCTGTGAAATGAAAGGCGCTGTCTCCACAAATATGACATATGACGTAGATGTTCTGCGGGCGTCTTGACGTAGATATTGCACAGACGTCTTGACGTCTCATTCTAATACTTAACAATAAAGAAATAAGGCGCAATTTCAAACGCATCCGACGAACTTACAAAAATTGATACATAAAAAGTTAAATAAAAATGTTATTAAATTATAAAAACATAATATTCAAACCTCGTATTTAAAACTGCCGAGTGAAGAGTCGTCGGTGTGGTGCCTTGCGCGCACGTCTGTCGTGCGTTGCGACAAATTCATTGTAACCTAACAAAATAATAATTATAAAGAAAACAAAAAAAAACAAAATTATATAACGTAGGTACCACAAATAATTTACAATTTTTTTTGACTTTTAAACTAAATATTAGGAAAATTAAAATTAATTTATTGCTATAAAAAATAATGGCACAAAGTAGTCTATTTATGAAATAGATTTAATTCGTTATATTTTACTTTCCAAATTTCATTTATTTTTATCACAAATAAATAAATAAAAAACCTATAATAACAAAATAAAAAAGAACGAAATTATGTAACACAAATAATTTAGTTAAACATAAAAAATAAGTTAAATCTGTCAGTTTGACGTCTAATATGTTACTATAAGCAAAGCATTATTCTCGACTCGTTCAAGCAAAAATAAACATGACATCTACTAAAATACGATAGATATATTATGCATGTGCAAGGCCCATAGTTATTATTATAATTAAGCATTGAAGTAAGTTATGTAAACGGAATATAATACAATATGCATCTTGCAGTCACAACTAAAGCCCATGCTGGTCTGGGACGTGAAAATAATGCATCAGCTGCATAACTCCCGGTGCATGTCGTAAGAGCCGACTAAGGGACGAGGGTTCCAAGATGCTCGCACATCAGGCGGTCGGCTGCAACCCATCACTGATGCTATCTATTCCACCTCGGAGCTCTACTTTGTTTATGCGTGGCGTACGGTCACTAATGGCGAATTAACACAAAATTGGTGATTTCCACGCTCTGTCTTTGGCGAAGTAACAAGTTACCCTTTTTGGAAGAAGGACGTGAGATTATGTATATCATTACTCATTCATAGTCAATACTAGATTTGACTAGGCAAACTTATAAAATATAAAAAAATATATAAATAAATAAACTTTTCTACACTCACACCAATTATCTAGCCCAAGCGAAGCTTCGTTATGAAACTCGTTAAATGGTTACTAGACAACGGATAAACATACTTAAATACATAAATACATACTTAATTAATGGAATCAGGCGTTATTTTGCGGAAATCCATAGTACAAAAAAATTTAATTTAAATAATATGTAGTGTTAATTCCGCTAACTCACTCGTTTATACAGCTTGGATGCAGTACGCATGCTACTTTATTATACTTTTTGCGGGCGGGAGGGCGGTGCATGCGTACTGCATCCAAGCTGTATAAACGAGTGAGTTAGCGGAATTAACACTGTAGTGTGTTATAGATTATTTAAATTACATTTTTTTGTAAATACATACTTATTATACATAGAAAACACCCACACCCGAGACAATTTAGAAAAACGATAATTTCTAAATTGACTCGACCGGGGATCGAACCCGAGACCTCAAAGATGGCGACACCATGAAAACCGGTGTACAAACCACTCGACCAAGGAGGTCGTCAACTTATGATGGCATAATGACGTTCATAAGAGCTATTTGTAGCCTAAACTGAATAAATGATTTTGAATTTTGAATTTTATGAATGAGTAAAATTTGGATCAGGCGCTTCGCTCTTCCTTTTTAACCACAACAGTCAGCGGTAGGCCTTGATCTCACCTGGTGTTAAGTGATGATAAGGCCGAAGGTGGAAGCGCACTCCACCCGGAATCCTCAACTACTGAGGCACTGGCTATCTTATCTCTAGCTGCCGGAACACAACAATGCTACTAACATTGATGTTATAAGGACATACTTAGATAAATGGTTCTAGCCAAGCGAACTTAAAAGTAGCAGTACTAACAATCAAACACTATGTAAATAATCATAAATATAGCTTGCCTCATTCTTAACTGATCTTTCAATATTTGTAAAAATATTAAGATCGGATGTTGATGACGTAGTTGTCGACATTGAATAGGGCTCCTTTGGCTTATAAAGTAAAAGTAGATAGTGTTGATTAATTTCGGCGAGTTGGATTGAGCCACGATAGTTGGCAGTGCACCTGACCCGGCGTGTCATGGGGTGCGAGGTCGAATCACATTCGTGGATTTTTCTCAACACTTTGTCTTTTTTCAAATTGTAATTTGTTCGCAACAATATTTGCGTAAAATTATATGTAAATAATCAAACACCGTTTTTTAATAATTTAAATAAAAGTTGTTAACCTCACGTGAAACTTCGTGTGAGTATCACAGGTGCATACGCGCGGGGTTCTAAACATTTTTGCGTAATTAACTATTTTTAACTTACATTATCTAAGATTCTAAGCCAATTACTTACATTTCTTTAACTCTCGTTTTTGTAACACAGTAGTATAATGCAATTAAAACACTCAAAAATTTACCAAGCATGAAACGTAAATGAGTTTACCTACATCAAATATAATAGTATCTACGAATTTCATATGTACCAACATGATTATGACAACCAATGACAATGACAATATGAATGTACAGCCAACAAAAACAACATACACTGCAAAAAACAAACAAAAACAGAACAGAATGCTAAAAAAAATTATTAATAAAAAATAAAAAGAACCTTATCAAACCGCGGAGATATAGTCAGTATGTCGTAAGTTTTCCTCATGGTCGCATCGAAATGGCGGAACAGTGCTTCGACGCGAGGCAGTTGGCTCAAGTTGAGCGATTTCGGCCTCTATTCCGTAGGGGACAGATACCACAACCGGATGCAGGCGTTATGAGAAGTAACAAGGTAAAAAATTATATACATAATTATACAACAAAAGTGTGATGAAAATTTTATCTATACTATTAATAAAGAGGTAATTGTGACTATGTTTGTTTGTTTGTCGGGACTAATCTCTGGAACTACTGATGCAATTCCAAAAAAAAATAAAAAATTCTATCGCTCGCTATATATCTTGTAGGTATCATAGGCTATATTTTATTTTAGAATATTAAAGATTTCTTTTTAAGGCGACGCACCGCTCAACAATTAATCTAATACGGAGCGTTTGCGCCCCGTACCATAAGAAAACCTGGTTTTTTTTCTTCAAATTAAAACTACAAATAATTTTTTAAAAATCTTTCAAGAAAATTTAGATGCTTAAGTCGGTCTGGTTTGCCTTTAAAATGCAATATCTATGTTTTAAAAGAGGTTAATTTGATATTTTTTTCTCTGTTATAAAAGTTGACAAATCGTGTTTCTGCAACTAGCAAAATGAAGTCAATTAAATAAAAAATCATGTCATCAAATATCACTTTCATATGTTTTGTAATTGTTGGGAAAAATCAAAATCCTCGCCACGTAAATTTCCAATGCGTCGCCTTAAAAATCTCAAATCCACGCGGACGAAGTCACAGGTAAAGTGCTAGACAAAGTAAGATAATTATTGGTTTTCACCTCAACATGGTATAAAGATGTTACTATATTATAGTGTAAGAATTGGGCAACTGTCAAAATTATTTTTCTTAATAGAAATCGTATGGGAATGGCAAACTATGACGTCATTTACGCGTTCCGTCAATTGAGTGTTCATTAAAAACTTTTAAGGTTACATAAATGCATGCTGAGGTCAGATAAAAATAGGTTAATGTTTCAAAGAACTGTTACGTGATGTCATTTATACTTTTAATGTTATGGATTATTAATAGTTAATCATCCCTTAAACATAGATTACATCCAATAACAAAGTTTAAAAACCGTATAACAATTTTCATCACACTTCACTTAAACTTATAATACCAAGAATATAAAAATAAAAATAAATGTTACATAAAACAAAAAAACTTTCACCAAAGCAAAAAATATTTAAAAAAACCAACACAACATCTTTGTGAGTGATTGATTAGACAACACAAATTAGTGAAAAGGACAAAACTATGTTGTACGGTAGAACGGGATTACTTTCGAATTAAGTTTAACATTGATCACAGCCCCTGTTCTCTACAGTTGTTTTCTACATGTCGTTTTACGTTATGAGTCTGGAGGGAATCGTACTAGAGACGCCTAGAACGCTAGGGATACCCATATTTGCAGCTACTTAAGGATTTATAGCTGCGATCAATGTTATACTTATATCAAAAGTAACCCCCCATTCTACGGCATGTTGTTGTTGTTATGTTTATTTAAAAAGTGCAGGAAAAAATTGCCAGTCTGCAAAAATATTTGGCAATTTAATGTGCAAAACCAATTATTAAAATAAAATATTTTTATTATTTCAATTTTGTTTTCACAATACTATATTTACTTACAAGATAAAATTTTACTAGAATAAATCAACCAGCCTCAGGAAGGGGTCAGGAAGGGGTCAGGTAGGGGTCTCAGGGGTCTCGGTAGCTCAGCGGTCAGAGCATTAAACCGGTATTCCAAGGGTAATCCGTGTGTTCGATTTCCACTCGATCTTTCCAAACTGATTTATCTAGTAAAATTGTATCTTGTAATAAAACTAATTTTCATCATACTGTGCCATTAAATAATTGTGATTATGAATCAACAATTTGTTAGATTAACAATTAACTTGTAGTGAAATTAATTATCTTTGATACGTGGATTTTAAAATATACTACTTACAATTTACTTATCCCACAATGAACATAAAAAACAACATAACAACTTAACAACAAAAACAACAACATAACAACAACACGTTCAAACATACCTGTTTAGTGCTGCTCTGGTCGCGTCGCTTCTCAGTGTATCTCGTGTCTGTGCCGCTGTCTAGCGAACTGTCTTTGGAACCGTCTGAATCGCGTTTCTCTGCAATGGAATTTAACAAGTCTTAAAGTAACATTGCAATGCTTCTGAAGTCGAAGTCTGACTCAACTTTGGTACGAGCACCCGTGTGTCACTCGATTCGAATATCTTCGAGATACGTCTATCACTAACGACGTTAATTTGAAGTTATGGTGTACTAAGTACTCAATATCCTTTTTTGTGCAAACGTTGAACCTGTTGCAAGTCCGTTATAGCGTAATCCCACACTGGGAACTACGTTTGGGTTTTTTTTAACGCTCGAAGGCTGTGTGGCGGCGCCACCTACCGCATTAATCGACACGAAGCAAACACCTCCTCAACCGTGTCAACAGATGGCGCCACAAACGTGCATACCAACAACGTTGCCATACTACGACGATAAAATAGTATGGGTAGCCTGCATCGCGGTAGCGAAGTTTCACCATCTCCTTCGCTATATATAGCACCTCCAACTAACATCCGTTGGACCTCGGTCCCCGAGCTATACCACCCAGCTCGGGGGAAGATCTTCCTTTGGCCTTCCTCAATGTGCCATTCTAACAACGATTGGGTTCCCTACAGTGATGACCCTGACGTGATACTTACCATTGGCTTCCCTACAGTGGGTTTGTCACATGCATTAAAAATATGTGTAAGTCACAGGTCCAAATTAAAACATGACAAATCTATATACATACATACATACATATAATAAAGCTAGAGGGTCGAAAGTCTGTACATGGAAGATATTCGAAAAAAAGTTGGCTGGGGATACTTAGAATCGATAACAGAACACGTTCCAACAAATTTTTAGAATTTTTGTCTGTTTGTCTGTTTATTTGACCGCGCATCATGTAAAAATAGCTGAACATATTTTTATGCAAACTTTGCACATACATACTTAAAGACAGACTATGACCCGGACTAGGACATAGCATACTTTTTATCCCGGTAATAGGTTCCTGTGGGATAGTCTTCGCGGACGAAGTCACGGGCGACAACTAGTACTTCATAAAAATAGAAGTGTGGCAAATATACACATACTTTTTTGTGACAAATTTACTTTGTGGCTAATTTACAATAACCCGAATGATGATAATCATAATGGCCGACTTATAATAATAACACCTGTATTTCTTTGCTGGGCCGTATTTCTCGAAACTTATTAGACTATTGTTTTCTAAAATTTTAAGGTTAAATAGATCATTAAGTTTTTATTTAGAGTATCTTGAGTGTGTCATGCTCTCTTAATTGTCGCTGCGGTGGTGGCGTGTGTGTCGGGTCGTTACGTTCCCTAAAATATGGTTGAGCGAAGCGATGGCTGATTCATATGTCATGCTCGTGAACGGGTGCCGCCTGTGGAGGCTGGTCTGCTCTTGCATACTTATCTTATTTTTAGTATTATTAATTATAGTTTAACTTTGTTTTACCTAAACAATTTTTGACTTTTACTAGAGTACTGTAGTGGTGCTGTATGACATTGTGGAAATTGAAACTTTTACATAATTATCTGATGTAAATTTGTTAACTTACATTTTTTATTTTGTTTTTTTACATGTTGTGGTTGTCTTATATATATATTTTTTGTGTTTATTTGTAATGGAAAGTGTTCTGCTATGATAGGGCATTTTCCAATATTTTTGACGCTGTAAGGGAGAAAAGGGCTGGACACTTGCTGAGTTTCTTGCCGGTTCTTCTCAGTACAAGATCTCCCGCCCAGAGTAGACTTACGAACCGATGGCATAGTGACATTCACAAGAGCTACTTGTAGCCTAAACTGAATAAATGATTTTGAATTTTGAATTTTTTTTTCTAAAGTTTACGCGAACACTACACATTGAAATGAAACAACTTTTACGGATCTACTCGCGTTTATTTTACACATTACTTATTTAATGTTTATCCTGACGTTTCGAACCCTTTGCAGGGTCCGTGGTCACAGGGAGACACTTATTAGACAAGTAATATTAGTCCATGAACTAATAATTTTTACATGTTTACTAGTGCACGTTTTGGAAGCTACAGCAATAAAATATTAGTTATCAGTTACCAACTAATAAATATTAGCTAATATTATTAGAGTCAATTGGGTTTTGGTTACATGAATAAAAAGAAAAAATTACACTACTTAAATACACTAATAAAGCTATTAGTCTCGGAAGGTTTGTAAAAAATATTAGTCGAAACTATTAGTGTATTTTACCATATTCATAAAATGTGGACCGATTCGGTCGTTTCCGACGGTGAAGGTTTAATAATAATTCGCCGTCTGTCGTCGAGTCTTTTTGAACAGAAATACGTACGAACTATTTGAATCCACGTACCAGTTTAATGAGTTTTTTTTATTTTATTTTTTATTGGGTCAACAAACAGTTTTACAATAATTCATAATTAAAGATTTACAATAACTTAATTATTAATCGTAAAACCAACACCGTTAACCACGAATTAATAAAAAAATATAACAAAATTGAGAGTGATAATGACGTTTGTAATTTTGATTTAACTAATTAATAGATGTTAACTTACTAATAATTTAATTTAATGCACGGTGTTAATTTCATGTAACTTATTTGTAACAGATACTCTATAGGTGTTAGCCTTCACTGAAAATATGTCTATGTCTGTGAAGTACTTGTTATAAGATATAGATTTCGTTTGACAAGCACAAAAATGGAAGAGCTGATGGAAGTTACAGACCAGGGTTGCAACGGTTGACCGAGAGAAGCCAGGCCCTGTCACCAAAACTAATCAATCTAGTTGCTCTACATTGGATGGGTACGGGAGCACAGTAGCACTATTAGTTATTCTGTGGCACAGTACCACTGTTCGTGCATCATCGAGACCGCTCGGGCGCCGCCGCCGCCGGGGGTTCCCGTGCGAACTTCGGACGAATGCCGGAGGCGCCGGGTGCCACACTTCACACCAGCAGCGATACTTCGCCACAGATCACGGACGACACCAGACGCGCGCGCGACATTATAATAATACATTATACCAGTTATACAGTCCACTTCTCTCTCTCATTTAAAGTCCTTTAGTTAGGACCCTAACAAATGGTCCTTCGAACCGGATCATGGACGACACCAGACGCGCGCGCGACATTATAATAATACATTATACCAGTTATACAGTCCACTTCTCTCTCTCATTTAAAGTCCTTTAGTTAGGACCCTAACAACCACGCAGTAACTGATATGCATGGTGTATCAAAATCAAGTGAGTGTCGAGCTGTTAATCAAGTGGTATACTTTAATAATACTAATATGCTTCTAGGAACCACTTACTTGAGATCCATTTTAAAATATATAATAAATCAAAGCAACAATCCGCTTTTACCGCCTATGTGCGTTTGCACAGAGGCGGTTTTGTCAAAAGAAATGAAGAAAACGAATACAAAAGTAGCGGGAATTTTTCCCGCTTTTTTTAATAGGTAAGAAGGCATGGGTAGTACGTGTATTCAGCCAAGCCAGAACAATATTTTTTATTAGTCTATCAGTTTTAGTTACCAGTCTAATCATTATTTTTGAGAAACAGAAACTCGAAAATTTTTCACTAATAACTAACATACTAGTAACCTAATACTTTCGAGAAATAGGGCCCTGGTGTTGATGATGATATTTAAGGACTAAGGACTTCCTACTTGTGTTAATGGTGCTATAAAAAGTTTCAACTCAAAATTACCCAACATCATTATACTAAATAAAGAATGCAAACAACCAACTTACCAGCAGTGGGATGTATCCTCGTAGCCCACTTCCCCCGGGCGGGTGGTTCGGGGGCAGGCGTGTCGGGCGCGGCGAGATCGTCTCCTAAACTCTTCTTGGCCCAAGACGGCAGTCTGCCTATCCGCAATCTGATTAAAAAACAATTAACAATTTATTTTTTACATTAATTACAGCATGAAATGTAATATAATAATAATAAACTGAAAGTAGTTAAGAATCGGCAACTGAAATCTGCTGGAGCTGAGAGGAGGAGGGGGTGGAAAAGGGCAGACTCTTTGTAGTCGGGCGTCACTCACCTGTTATCGTGTACGCTTTTCTAAGAAGTAAAAGCAAGGGGGTATATCACTTCGTAGGGGTTCTGTCTCTATCTAAGGCCTAGGGGGAGAGGGGAAGAATACTGTCACTATCTATGGGGAGAAGGGAGGGATGGGAAGTATGGAGGGGGGGGGGTTACTTTCTGAGGGAGAGGAGATTCACTGGTGATGGCATAGTGATATTCATAGGAGCTACTTGTAACCTAAAATGAATAAATGATTTGATTTTTTGAATTTTTGAATTGTGATTGTCGCTTCCGATGGGGAAAAGGGAGGGATGGTAACTTTGAAGAGAGGAGATAGGAGACAGAAGACGAGAGAGAACCAGAAGGAGAGGGGTGTCTGACTGTGGCTGCATATCCTAGCCACGTGTGAGACAACGGAAATAGACATCTGCTTCCTATAACCTAGACCGCGGCTACCGGTGTATCACTTGAGCACCAGGCTCACTGTATTCAGACATTAATTACGTGTTTAATAAGGCACCAACGACGTAGTGAAGGCTGTGGGTTTTAGGTCGTTTTCTCTGTCGAGCCCCGTTGTGTCATCGGATGGAGGCGATACTTCCTAAGGCGAGGGGGGAAGAGGGAGGACGCTGGGAGAGGGGTGGAAAAAGGGACTCTTGGTGGTTTTTTTTTTTTTTTTTTTTTTTTTTTTTTTTTTTTTTTTTTTTTTTTTTGACTCTTGGTGGTTGGTCGTCACTAACGTGTAATCGTGTACGCTTTTCTAAGGGGTAAAAGCAAGGGGGGGATATCACTTTCTAAAGAGAGAAGGGGTCACTGCCTAGGGGTGATGAGAAGGAGTCTATCGCATCCTATGGGGAAAAAGGAACGCATAGGAAGTGTGGAGGGGGCGGTGATTTTCTGAGGGAGAGAAGATCCACTGGCGATGGCATGACATTTGTAAGAGCTACTTGTAGCCTAGTCTGAACTGAATAAATGATTTTGAACAGAATTGGGGGTATGAGTCGCGAGTCCCGATACGATCGGAACCCCCCGATTCGATCCGGAGCCCTCGGAGAATCTCTTAAGGCGCAGGGACACGCACTGACGGTGCTTCGTTTCACACGGCTCGAGGAACCCTTCAAGGTGCTCGCCGCCCCCATAAAAGCTCGGTATAGCTGAAAGTGCTGAAAGTGACAATCGGCAAAATTTCTCATAAAAAAAAGACTCACGTGTAATCGGGCACCACTGGCGTAGTGAAGGCGTTGGGGTCGGGGTCTCGCGGCGGCGAGCCGAGGTGCGAATCGCTCTCGCTGTCCAGGCCCGACGTGCCGTTGGAGGGCGTCGGCACCTTCCTAAGGGGAGGGGGTTGCACTCAACAAGGCTACGGCAAAACAACAGGGTCTTTGGCTCAGTGATTGCAGGAGACCCACATAAGTCTCCTGCAATCACTGAGCCATAGACCCTTTTGACTCTAACCTTTACTCTGCTTGGATGTTACCCCTACTGTATACTGTGTTTTTGTTAGAGACAGTTACAAAAAAGTTACAAAAAAAACAAATGTTGAAAAAATTTCCACGAGCAGGATTTGGACCTGCACCCTTCTGACATACCGGGTCAGGTGCTCTCCCAATTGAGCTATCGTGGTTCTAACCAGCCCGCCGAAATTATTCAACACTATTTACTTTTTACTTTGAAAGCCAAAGGCGCCCCAACGGCTTTGCTTTGGCTTTGGGTTGATGGGTAATAATGGCTTAAGAGCATTTACTCCGTTTTGCTCAAAAACTGTACTTTTCAAACCTCTTAATATCTATGAATATTTACTTTACAAATATGTTAATTACTTATATCATTAGGCGATCTTGTCATCAAAATAGTTTGTTGAAAACATTTTTAGATTTATGGATATTTTGGAATTTATAACAAGATAATTGAACAGAGGTTTTCATAATTTGACTTTCCGCGTCAACTTCGAAGCTTAAAAATGTGTTTAAATTACTGATAAACCTAAGAACAAAAATTTTATTTCAATTTGAAAGATCTTCAGCAAAATAGTTTGTTGAAAACATTTTTAGATTTTGGTTACTAACAAAAACTATAAAAATCCAAACATTTTGAATTTTTAAAGAAATTATAGGTGATAAAATAATTGTTTTCTCTAATATACTTACTATATAAATATGAGATAAAAGCTTTTTACTATAGAAAAAAGGGTTCTTTAAATTATGCGCAAAATTCTTTTTACTAAATTAGCTCTATAATTTTTCTATAAATATTTTAAAACTGCTCTAAAACTACTACAAAATAGCGCGATAAGCACGATAAGCGCGATAAGCAAATCTTAGTACTTTAGTGAATAAATTATTTTATGTTACTTTTGATGAATTGCAACATTTTTAAATTGGACGACCTCCGTGGTCGAGTGGTTAGCGCGCCGGGTCGGGCGTCGCGCCGTCTCCGAAGCCCCGGGTTCAATTCCCGGTCGGGTTAATTTAAAGAAGGACTGTTTTTCTAAATTTATTTCGGGTCTAGGTGTTTTTTCTGTTTATGCATGCATGCATGTCCATGTTTATGCATTTATCCATTATCTTATTATACTAACGAGTTTCTTAAGAATACTTATCTTGAGCTAGATAATTGGTGAGAGCATAAACAAATTAAATTTTTAAATTGGCCCACGGGATGGGTGGGAAATACCATCTATGTGTGTGTTTCTCTCTCCACTCCTTTGCAAGACACGTAAAACCGTTGGTCCCAGTTTTTGTCACGACTGCTCCGCACCCGTGCCAGTGTGCGCTATGGGCTATGGCCCAATCTCCTCGCCATATCCTAGCAGTGCGACTTTTGTAGACTAATTATTTATTTTGTTAACAAGCGTATTCCTTTTTTAATTTTTTAAAGTATTCTTAGCTATTATTATGTTTTTTAGAATCCTTCTTATTTATTTGTTTTTCTTCCAATGTATTACAAAGAAATGATTAATTGTATGGGCAGTCAAATAACTTGACCGAGTTTTGACAGCACCTATTTTATTGCTGCATGATGCGCTTTGTGCTTATGTGGCTCATATTTTCCAAGTAGTTTTTATACAAAATTTATTTTAAAAGGAGATTAGCATAATTGGGCTTGGTAATAGACAACATATTATTATTGATATATTCTAAAATATCGGTCAATTTATTTGACTGCCCATATAATTAATCATTTCTTTGTAAAATATTGAAAGAAAAACTTAAATAAGAAGGATTCTTAAATGTTTCGTATCTCAAACCATCAACAAACTGTCAACTGTCAACGTCATGCAGGGAACAACAGGGACTCCATTTCCACTTAACATCAAGTGGAGTGGAGACATTTGCCGAGCTATGAATAAAATAAAATAAAATGTGTCGTCGTCAAATCAATTCGTCCAAAATAAATCGTTGAGGAACAGATAGGTATTGATTATAATTTTGTGATATAAGATTAATTACAACATTAATAAAAATACATACAATATAATATTATACTTAGGTACTTATTTCATGTATCCGTAGTTTAGTCATCTGCTTACGCCCATAGTTAAAAATAAAAAAACGACGGGTTGCACCCCGGGAGTGCCGGCAGAAGTGAAAACTTGAATATTAACGTTGTGCATTTTTGATATTTTGGAATGGTTAGGGAATAATTTTGCACGAATTGCTTCAATTATCAGTATAAAAGTACTATCATTTATGTGGTAGAATACAATATTTATTTATTGTGCTATCGTACACAAACATGACAATTTATTCGCGCAAGCGCCCTGCGCCGCCTAAACGAAACAACAGGCATACATTTTCGCCGCGCTGTAGAAAGTGAGGGTGATACTTCCTCTCCTACGCCGCGCCGGCTGTCTACTCTCCATCCGTCTTACGATTTTACGTCTTACATTTTCGATCAGGTCACGTGTACTGACGCGAATTTAACATTTTTTATCCATTACAAAAAAAGTGTACAACGCCGCTAAAGAAGTTTTCACTTCAATAATTTCTAAGTATACCGAAAAACTAAATTCGAACGGATCAAAGTAGTGAGTTTGACTATAGTGAGCACAACTAGCCTACTCTACGCACACACTCGCGCGCGCTCACAGCCCGCTTCTGTGTGCGTGATATTTGGACTTAAAAACCTAAACTTAAGGTCTCGCGCTCGGCGTAAACGCTCTTAATCACCACGCTTGCCAAATACGGGTTGGTGATCACAAAACCGGGGTATGCATCGAAAAATCCAAGCACATTGCCCGACCTGAGAATTGAACCCGGAACCTTCAGGTATCGGACCGAACGCTTTGCCAAGCGGCCACCCAGGCGAGGCCTCACAAACCTAGACGATTACAATACTGTATTAACCCTAATTTTTAGTATAGTCGACCATTAAATTGCTTTATCACTTTTGACAAAAACTTCAATTACAATAAAATTTCGCTAAGGCTCATTGTCAATGATGACAACGTATCTGTCACTTGGTATTTAAACAAAAATAGAACTTGTTGTTTTATTAAATGCAAACAAAATTCACTTCTAAGGTGGTAAAGCAATTTCATTGTCGACTATACATTTATACCTACTTTGATCTTATTGTGCCTACATCTTGAGAGTTACTTTGTGTATTATAATAAAAACATTACATTTAGCACCTCGGCTCTTAGTCGGGCTGTCTACCGCCTATCTACGACTGTGTCAAACCATTGCAAACCTTTTTAATTTTACATGTTCGATGATTCAAATATTCATCCAGACTAAAGAGGCTTACATACAAATACAATTAACTAACTTTTACTCTGAGCCGCATATAAGCTCCTTACAGCACTGTATACACAGGCGACACGCCTACACATCAGTCAGACTACCACCATAAAGCTTAGCGTACGGTTTGGTTTAATATAAAAGTGTTATAAAAATTAAGTGCACGCTTAGACTGTAACTTGTTTTGTAAGCCTTAATCAATAAAAAAAAATACACAATCACTTACTTCCCCTGCCGAATTGCCTGCTGCTTCAATCTCGCCCTCATAGTCACCACCATGTCATGAGGTACGCGCCACACGAAAATACAACCGTCACCCGACGCTGATATGAGGTGCTGACAGTCTGGCGTGAACCTGGGGGGTGAGAGATAAATTGAATAAATAGATAAAAAATTAAAAAAAAATATATCATATTTCAAAATCATTTATTCATAAATTTTACTTTTTATTTTCAAATGCTAATTGCTGCACTGAAGCTAAATTAAATATTTATAAAATTTATAAAATACAGTGAAAAAATTAAAACGCCCACCCGACCCAGCCAGGAATCGAACCTGGGTCTTCCGCAATCCGGACGTCTGCATTCAGAGCTTATGTCAGTCTTCCCGGTAGCATAGCAGTAAGGTAAAATGCCCTATCATAAAAGGACACTTTCCATCACAAATAAACACAAAATATAACTATATGGTTATGTAAATATATGGTTACCTGAGCTCCTATATGTTGGTACTTATATGTGGGTATATATTCTCACCTGAGCTCGGTGACAATTAGATACTCATATATTTCGATATATGTTTGTATATGTGGGTGGTATATAAGCTCACCTAAGGCCGGTGACTATCTCGGAGTGTCCATACATGGTGGCCATACACTCGCCGGAATAGTAATCGTACACGCTGAGGATCTTGTCCGTGCTGGATGTGGCTAGGTAGATGCCGCTACTGTCGAGGGCCACCTGCAAGGAAATACAATAGGGAAGGTGTCATCAACAATAATTATTTCCAGAACATGTTTAAGACTACTACTACTAGAAGCCAGTCAAGTGCGCAGGAGATATTTTGGTGCACAAACGTACGCGCAAACGCAAGTGCACACACCCGTCCTTCCTCTTCTTAATCCGGTGGAACGGAAGACCGCTACGACCAGAGAAGAGGTCAGATGAGGCTTGGAGTTAGATTTCGACAGGTTTAAGACTATATGACTAACGAATCTGAAATGTTGATATAGGTAAATTCATGTTTATATCTTGAATATGCTAGCTCATATACACGATTGCATAATTTTGACTCGATCATAATATTTTCGAAAATACCTCTAAATATCACTATAGTTGAAATTACAATGAAATTACTCAATTTATATGCTTGGAAACCACTCTAATGCGTTGATAACATCAATATTCATAATATAGTAGCTGAATATTTCGATAAAAATTTAAAAAATATTTTAAGATTCTCTTAAGGGTGGGCCGACCAAAAAATGCCAAAAATGCAGTTACGGTTAAGTAAATATAATTGAAAATACTATCGTATTAAATGAACAAAATATATATTTAGTATCATAGGGAACGTGTTTACAATTTGTCAGAACCATAAATTCATAACACGCTATAGTTTTTTCTACAAAATCATTTAAAGTTGGGCAAAGATCATGAAAACGAGTGGCGGCGATTAGTAGATTTCTTATAGTTTATCTAAATTATTGTACCTCTGATTTTGTCTAAACAATCATCAATGGATAAACTACAAATTGCTAGACTACATATTTGATTCATCAAGTGGTTATTTAAATAATATTTTTTTATTACGCACCTTAAATTCCCCATACAAAATTAGTATGGCCGCGCGGCATCAAATAAATATGGACGACGACATTTCAAATAAAACATATGACACTTGTCACTTACGGACGGCGCACCCTTAATCTCTAATCGGTCTCAATCGTCGCGAGCGCTTCGTATTTTCGACCTTATGTCAGCGCCGGTAAGGATCAGCCGTTTTTGAATGTTCACAAACCGAGGTGTCGCCTTAAGCGTTTAGAAGAGTCCAGAAGCTCCACAGCTAGTGGTACAGGATCCTGTCTCACCTTGATAAGTGTGCCGTCTTCAGCCGTGGTCCCCCGAAAGGTCTTAGTGTGTCTGCCGTGGGAAGCACTGTACACACGCACGTGACGATCCTATATAGAACATTACAAATATTATATGAATTATGGATTTTAATTAGAAACACATTTAAAGTTTTAAAAAAAATCTTACAATAAAATTTTTTAATTTTGAGTTTTGCTTTCCGAATTTGGTTAAATTATTATTACACTTACCCCCTTCATTCATGAAAACTATTTAAGCATTATTTAGTTAATTATTATTGTTTTATCTGTTTTTCTCAAATACAAAATGACGTTTGTGTGACGTTGACAAAACAATATTTAACCAAAAAATGCTTAAATAGTTTTTATGAATAAGAGGGATAGTCCTCTGTATAAATAAATAAAGTATTTCACTGCAAAGCATATATATGCAAAAGTAAAAGGTTAATAAAATTAGGTAATGCATTAATTTGAATACCACAAACACACACACATAAAACAGTATAATGCAGCTGATAAAAGCAACAAAAAAATGTGACATGTGTACTGCAGCATTGCAAAATAGGTCATCATAATTATCTTAGCGATAGAACCAAATATATACGACGCAAATACGAGTGTACGACGAGCTAGTCGTATATTTGCCTGGTATATCTACACACCTCTATACATTTACATAACATTACAGTTATACAACGTGTAACCGAAAGGTGTGGTCAAAATGAAAAGATCCAAAGTGTATCCGATCTAGATCTTGTATGCAGAGTTACTGAGCCTTCATTATGAACTTTAATTTGTCATCCAATTGTAAATTAAATATTTATGAAAGTGAAGTCAGGCGCGCATAAGCAAGCAGCAGTGATCATAAATGTAAGAACACAGAGGTCACTAAACCACTAGGGCTGTAACTTGTTTATTTTGATGTGACGTCACAATAGAACTATTTAATCAAAAATTGCATAACAAGTTACAGTTAATAATTATGCCTTAGTAACTCTGCATACAAGATCTAGATCGGATACACTTGAGATCTTTTAATTTTGACCACACCCTTCTGTTACACCTTGTATAACAATTTAAATCCTATTTACTAATAATGGTATTAAATACGTCGGGGATCATTGTAAATGAATATGTACCTGGCACGCGGTGAGTATATGCCTGCCGCCCGCATCCACCTCCATATCGTAAAGCGTGCTGCGACCAGACACGTTCTGACCGCGGGCGAACTGGTAGCCACCATCAGCCGTCTGCGAACGAAGAGAATATTAGGAGTCGAGTTGATGTAGTGTATGACTTGTATGAGTCACTTGCCCCTGTTTGTATCGCTAGGGATTGCTTGGTTCGATTTCCAGCTACCACCATCTTATCTAAATATGTCTCCATAACATCAATGTTTGTAGCATTGTTGTGTTCCGGCAGCTAGAGATAGCCAGTGCCTCAGTATTTGAGGAGTCCGGGTGAAGTGCGCTTCCATCATAAATCTTCGCTTATATCTTCCTTTTTATCATCACTTAAAATCAGGTCAGATGAAGGCACTGTGCTTACCCGCGAGGTGAAAATAAAAATCAGTTGAGTGGCGAGTTGAGATGGCGCAGTGGTTAACGTGGCCAATCTGCGATTGCTGCTGTTAAACAACTTTCGCAAAAGTCGGTCATCGGATGGGTGACTACAAATGTATCATCTCTCGCTCCTCCGTGCTTCGGAAGGCACGTAAAGTCGTTGGTCCCGGCTGCATTAGCAGTCGTTAACCACCGCCCGCACTGGGCCGCGTGGTGGTTTCCGGCCCGTTCACCCTGTCGTGTAAACATCCATAAGGAAGGCTCGTGCCCCAGCAGTGGAAACCTAAAATTACCTAGCGAGGAATGAGAGAGAGAGAGAGAGAGAGAGAGAGAGAGAGAGAGAGAGAGAGAGAGAAAGATTCCAAAGTACCAGGCTTTCATGACCCACAAGGAGGTATACACCTGGCGTAAGCTATATACTTGGGGTGAGTGATGGTTTACGGCCCGTTCTCCCTGTGGTGTAAACAGCCATAGGAAAGGCTCGTGCCTCAGCAGTGGAAACCTAAAATTACCTAGCGAGGAATGAATGAGAGAGAGAGAGAGAGAGATAATCCAAAGCTTTCATGACCCACAAGGAGGTATATGATACCTGGCGTAAGCAACATACTTGGGGTAAGTGATGGTTTACGGCCCGTTCTCCCTGTGGTGAAAACATAAAGGCCCCTATTACATTTTGACCGTGATTTTTGCATACAATGCCCAATTTCGGCGTTCTTGTTCAGAGAAACTGAAACCCTTAAGACAATTTTGACTCATTGTATGGTGGAGAATAGTTATTAGTAAAATTCGTAGCGGCCTCGCTTTCTGCAATTTTCCCTTATCTATATTTTTATAAAGCCAAAATTCCGAAGCTAGTTTTCAATTAAATACACTGACGGCCATTTTCAAGCACATGGATTGAACTACTGTACTAAGCAAACGAAATGAAAAATACATAATAATATCTCTTAAATAGTGGTCAAGTTCGTAGTGGCATCGGAATTTCGAAATATGAATGGAATTTCTACAAAAAAATCCCATTCAAAGCCATAAAACGTTCAGAATTAGCTGTAAATATCACCTTACTCCACTAATATTATTAAGTTAAATGTACACCAGAATTAACGTTAGTTTATAAGGTTTCAAATTATATACTTTTTTGAACGATAAAAAAATATTGAACATCAAATAAATATAATTACAACTGCACAAAATGTCACTTTTGCGATGCGTCGGCCGCTCGTAGTACTGAGAAAGCACGACCGCGCGAATTTTGTGATAGGCCTCTTAAGGAAGGCTCGTGTCCCAGCAGTGGGGACATAAAAATGAGCTGGTGTTGAAATAATAAGTTTTTAAATACCGTTCTCAGCTGTCTGAAGAGTATGGTCTTGTCTGCACCACACGAGACCATTTGCAGTCCCACGCTTGAGCTGATGAACCGCACAGCTGTTATAGATGAGGAGTGGTCGTCCAAGGTCTGGAGGATCTGGTAACCCTGGAGACAAATGTGAACGCTTGCATTAATAAATTGATGTCTTTAATTTTAATTTAAAGTATAGTAAATTGCTTGTATTCATAAATTGATTTTATAAATTGTGATAAAAAAGATTTCGAAAAAAATTTATAATTATAATTATAATTGAGTTCTTGGCGGGACAGTAAAGGGTAATGTCTGCGGTTTTGTTTTGTTTTCTAAAATTTGTGTTATGTTGAATATTAATGTGTATGTGTATGGTGGATTATTAACCGTTAAGTGTTCGTGAGTGTGCATGAGTGTTGGCAAATGAAACAAAACAGTGCAACGGCACTTTTCGAACGGGATAACCCAAATAGTTTTAATAGTACACTTAGTTGCTAAAATGACCACTGATGGCGCTATTGTATTAACCATTCGTGTTGGTCGGTTAGCTATCTCTATGCAATGGACTTGTACTGTGAGCATGTGTCATTGTGAACTCTTAAAATAAATTATTTGTAACTAGCACGATCTGCTATTATTTTACTCATGCCCCATCATATTGAATGTGGACTACTTTGGCTCACCATTGGCCGTATCAGTTGGTCCGGAAGCCAGCATTCTTAGGTACAGCTCTTTGTCATTATTCGTGAGCATGACTATGGTGTAAGACCACGGTGACTATGGAAGCTGATTACGGTGGTGAAAATTATGCCACCATAAAAAAAAGCGGTGACTATAGTGATTATGAAGCTTAATTAACGTATCTGTGGTGACTATCTTAAGCTTGACTATGGTTACTACTGACTATGTAACTATGGTTGCTAACTTGTCGACTTTAGTGGCTAACTGGTGACTACGGTGGTGAAACTGGTGTTACAGCGATTATGGTACTAACTAGTGGCTACGGTGGCTAACTCTAGTGGATATGGTGTGCTAATGACGACCTCCTTGGTCGAGTAGCTTATCTCTGACGTCCCGGGTTCATCTTCGATTGGATCAATTTAGAAATACCTGTTTTTCTTAATTGTTTCGGGTCTGGGTGTTTCCTATGTATAATAAGTATGTATTTAACTATGTTAAGTATGTTTATACGTTGTCTAGTTAACCATTTCTCGAGTTTCTTAAGGAAGCTTTTCTTGGGGCTAGATAATTGGTGCGAGAGTGGGAAACATTTACATTTACATTATGGAGTCTAACATGTGACTATGAGGGCTAATTTTAGTGACTATGGCGACTATAGTGACTGGTGACTAGTGACTAGGGGGCTACCTAAGGTCTGTATTGACTACCAGTCACTATAGTCGCCATAGTCACTGAAGAGGGCTGACTTCAGTGACTATGGCGACTATAGTGACTGGTGATTAGTGACTAGGGGGCTACCTAGTGTCTGTATTGAGTATGGTGAGTAGGGTGAGTACGGTGAGTAGGGCGACCCACCTTGTCCACGTTGAAGACGTGTATGAGGCGGTCGCGGGAGGCGGAGGCCAGCAGGCGGGGCCTCGGCGCGTACTCCAGGCAGAGCACCTCGGCGTCGTGCGCCTCCAGCGTGTGTATGAGCGCGCCGCCGGAGCTGTGGATCCAGATGTTGCCGGCGCGGTCGCCCGACGCCACGTGCGACCCGTCCGGGGACACGCGGACACATCTATGGGGGGTTAACGGGTCTATTCAGTGTGGTGTAAAGTAGTGTTGCCGAACTATCGATAGTTTTACTATCGATAGTTTTCATCTAGAATCATGTACCCTGTCACCCTATCATGTATACTATCGATAGGCCTATCGATATTATTGCGATTGGTCGGCTATCGATAGACTATCGATCGGCAACACTAGTGTAAAGACGACTATTATTTATATTACTAGCTGTCCCGGCAGACCTTGTTCTGCCCTATTTCTCTAAAACAAAGTTACATTGACTATTTAATGTTAATAGCTGCCCTGGCAGATTTCGTTCTGTCAAAAGTTATAGGCCTGTCGCAGTATCATCATCATCATCTCAGCCAAAAGACGTCCACTGCTGGACAAAGGCCTCCCCCAAGGATATGAGCTATTTGCCGTAATCGCCACGCTTGGCAGGCGGGTTGGCGATCGCAGTAGGTTGAGGGTAACCTCAGAGAGATGCTGCTGCCCATCCTCTGGAATGGTCCCTTAGTCGGCTTTTACGGCACCCACGGGAGGAGGGGTGGTGCAATTCTTTATCCCCGGCACCACACAGGGAACGGGTCTATCGGTGTGGTGTAAAGACGACTATTATTTATATTACTAGCTGTCCCGGCAGACCTTGTTCTGCCCTATTTCTCTAAAACAAAGTTACATTGATTTTTTTTTATGTTAATAGCTGCCCCGACAGATTTCGTTCTGTCAAAAATTATTGGCCTGTCGCAGTCTAATAGAAATAAAATAACATTGAAAGACTTTAGTTATATCTCTAATGTGATGATATTTTTATTGTAATGCCATAAGGTACACGATATTTTTTGTTTGATTACATGGCGCGTAAATGAATAAATCTGACCTCTAATCAACTTAAAGGCATACCAAAGATAATCCTAACGCGCCTTTGTTTTGTTTTGATTGACGTCAAATGTTTGACAGCTGGGGTCAGAGTGGTTTGTATGGGAAAAGAAAATTGTTGTTTTTACTATTTTCCTCGTATTTTTTAAGTTTTTTCTCTCCATCTTCATCAAACACAACAAAAAAGAAATCAGCCAAATCGGTTCAGCCATTCTCAAGTTTTGCGATTAGCAACACATTTAGCGATTCATTTTTATTTATATAGATTTTGAATTTTGCAATTACAATGCTTTAAACAGGGTGTTTGGTAATATCTGTATAATCCCAAATATTAAAGATAGGGTACCGTTCGCCGAACCCTGGAAAAGAAGCGATGTTACGCTAATATCGATCATCCCTAACTTAATGTTAACTTGAATCTTTCAATAGACACATACCTGACTCCAGTCTTGTCGTCGTAGGACTTGGATTTCTCCTTCTCGTTTGTGGCCGTCAAGTCCACATCCTTGAGGAACTTCAGCTCGGGATCTATATATATGACTTTGTTCAGCTCCTGAAAATGTATGGAAAGTGTATTTTTGTTAAATGGTAGAGATAGCACTTTTCAATATTTTAGACGCTTTAAAAAGAAGGGTATAAGAAAATGCCCTCACTGATTTCTTGGTACACACGCCAGCAGGTCAACCTACTCAAAACTGTCAAATTTCTGTAATCCATATTGATCCTTAAACCCAAGCATTACACTTCAAAATTCAATTAACGAAATTTGACATTTTGTGGTAGGTTGACGTGCTGTCGTCTGTACATTGTCTCCGCCCTGTAGACTTACAAACTTATGTGTTTAATTGTATTTATTTCTAAGCATGCTGTGTTTACCTGTATCAGTTGTTTCATTTAGTTTAAGAGCGTTTACGCCGCACACTAGCGCCGCCAATGAAAAAAAAAACATATCTAGTAATTAGAGATAGAAAATCAAATTATGCTCAACAAACTATCTGAATGAAGTAATTTAGCATTTTTACGTCACCTAATGAACACCTGACATGTTATGGTTTAGTTAAATATGGCGTTATAGTTAAAAGTGGCCGTAACGTTTTATTTAACTAAACCATAACATGTGAGGTGTTCATTAGGTGACGTAAAAATTTAAATTACTTCATTCAGATAGTTTGTTGAGCATAATTTGATTTTCTATCTCTAATTACTAGATATGTTATTTTTTCATTAGTGGCGCTAGTGTGCGGCGTAAATGCTCTCAAGTAACTTGTAAGAGTCTTTAATAATATAAATGTAATTAAAATAAAATAAAATAAAATATGTATTAAACGATAAAAACTCACATTGCTATAAATATTGGCGTCAGGGTTGGGATGAGCTCTCCACAGGCGCACCGTATCATCGCTGGAGCAGGTGAGGAAGGTCCCGGGCGGCAAGGGCCCGTCGCCGGCCATGTCCACGCCCCAAATGCACGCCGAGTGGTACAGCGCCGAGTGGGACTTGCCCACCTGTGGGGTACGGTGGAAAAATAAACAAATATTAGAGAAACAATCTAATTAAAAAAAAAATAGGAAAAAGTCACTTCAAAAAAGATTGTATTACATTCTGCGCCCAATGGGACTTTGCCCACCCGTGGAGTGCGTTAATAAAGATGAAAATATTGGAGAAAAACACTAATGCAGAAAAAAAGTCTTCAAAACAGATGGTGGTAGCTACACGCCATGTCCACATCTAAATGGAATTAGCCCAGCTGTGGGCTGTGGGACGTATATTGCGTTACAGAAAGTAGCTCAACAATGAAATCAATTTATACAAAAACATAAAAACGACATCAACAATACACTAACTTTGTGGCCTAAGGGGCCATCCATAAATTACGTCACACGAATTTCAGGACTTTTTAACCCCTCCCCCGTTCTTGTCACAGGTTGTCACATTTTTAGAAACCCCTCCCCCCCTGGTGTGACGCCAGACATTTTCCAATTTCATGCATGTATCATGAAATCATTTCGAATTTTAATATGTGACATCACAAAGATTTTGACCCCTTTTTGAAATTTTTCGTTGTTTTAAATAATTTTCCTTGTTGTACAATTCTAGATACAGACCTTTCCGATAGGCTAACTTTAAACTTATTAAGGATAACTTTTACTACGGTTTTGTTTAAAAGAATATCTTGTTGATATTCAGCAGAATTTGGATCTAATTACTTTTTTCTAAAATATTCGTATATGTTAAAAGCCATTTGCTTGCATTGACTATTAATTTTATGTCCGAAGATATTTCGACTCATCTTGGGAATATAATACCTCCTACCTCCGCGCCCTTGTACCCCGCAGGCGAGGACTCAGTGACTTTAAAATCGAATCGATCGAATCGAAAGGCGCGAGTAACGAAATGTATGTAATAAAATGTATTGTAATATTGCATGATTTGTTAACGACATAGGTAATTTTTATTTGTAAATGTCGTTACTTATATAAAAGCTGTGCATTTTCTTTCGCCCATTCTTCTCCAAAGCTAAAATATAGACGCTCTATATATGTAATAGGTAAAAAAAAATTCGGACCTCATGGTCAAACATAAACAGAAGTCGAAAGTTCATTGCATGAACGAACGAAAAAATTGTAATAAAATAAATTTGTTTTTTTTTACGGAAAAGTAAATCTACGTTAATATGATTTTGCATGTTAACACAGTGTTCTTTAGACTTGGTTGTATGGCTATGTTTCAGAAATACATACACCTATTACCAAACATTCTGTATAAATGGCTAAAAGCACATCACCTGCTTAATGCCCCCTGTCCCCGTCCCCTTAATACATACAGACTGTAGTCTCGGGATTCACCTGGCTTAACATACACTAGCCAAACATATAGCTAAAGCCAACTTACCCTTTTGATATCTCTAACGTCCCAAACGTACAAGCTATGGTCGTTGTAAACGCAGGTGAGCTTGTGATTCCTCTGGTCGTAAGTTAGCGCCACGGCGTCAGGGTAACGCGCGTTGGAAGGCTGACTGAACATGTGGCTGGAAGGAAATCAAAAATACATAATTCAGTATGTTTATTACCGTAAGGTACAATTAACTTCATCACCATCATCATCATCATCTCAGCCAAAAGACGTCCACTGCTGGACAAAGGCAAATTTACTTATTTTTGAAAAAAACATTAAGTGAGGTTGGTCCGAAATTCCGTGTGTTGTTCCTGTCATGTAAACGTCATTTCAAATTAGAGTAAAAGAGATAAAACACGGTATAACTGTTCGGAGCTTATTCTTTGTTTATTTGTAAGGCAGTAAATGATTAAATAACCTAAATACTAACTGGCCGGGCAAAGGCATCATTGAAATCAAGCCAAACGCTTGTTTAACGTGGTTTGGTGATCACAAATCCGGGCTATGCATCGAAAAATTCGAAACATACTTTGCCCGGCCTGGGAGACGAAGACCTTTACTATAAATAGGTTATTTAGTTTTGTTCTTTTATAAAGAAAAATAAAGAAAGAAAGAATAACATATTTTTTTTAAACTTTCCTACATTCACACCAATTATCTAGCCCAAGAGAAGCTTCATTATGAAACTCGTTAAATGGTCACTAGACAACGGATAAACATACTTAAAATACTTTAATACATACTTATTATACATAGAAAACTCCCAGACCCGAGAAAATTTAGAAAAACAATAATTTCTAAATTGACCCGACCGGGGATCGAACCCGGGACCTGGCAGAGATGGCGACACCATGAAAACCGGTGTACAAACCACTCGACTTAGGAGGTCGTCATATACATTTATTAACAACACACACACACATACATAATATACTAAAAATAAATGAGGCAGACAGTATACACACAAGAAAAAAATCACGAAATAAAAAGAAAACAAAAAATGTGAAATTATATGTTTAGTATTTAAACAAACCTATTAATGTTTAACATACTAAAAAGCCAAATAATTTTTTTTTTTTTTAAATACAATTAAAGTCAAAGTCAAAGTAATTTTTTTTTTTCAAATAAACTTCCGAAAAGTGCTTTTGAATCGTCCATACATTTTTCACTACCCATTCAGGACGTCTATTTTCTAGATGTGAAGAAGAATGGGCGCAACAAACTTCACAGCTTTAATAATAAAACTTATGTCGTTACCAAATCATACAATATTTAATTTAATACAATTATGTATAGTCGACAATGAATGCTTTACCACCTTAGAAGTGAATTTTGTTTGCATAGAATAAAACAACAAGTTCTATTTTTGTATAAAATACCAAGTGACAGATACGTTGTCATCATTGACAATGAGCCTTAGCGAAATTTTATTGTAATGGAAGTTTTTGTCAAAAGTGATAAAGCAATTTCATGGTCGAATATACATAAAAACTTTCACTACTAAATAGATCAATAAATTTTAAAGTACATGACCAATAGTCACCAACCTGATATCCGTTCCCTTCGCGACGTCGACGCCCAAGTAATGAGTTCTTGGCAACGTAGTGATGTACCGCAGCGAGTCTGGCGCGAAGCACCGCACTATGCCTTCCGAACAACCGACGAAGATGTAGTTGGCGCCTATGGCCATACAGTTGGCTGATGTGGTCTATGGAACAAACAGCATAAGATAAGATAAAAAAAATACTAGAAAAAATCAACCAGCCTCAGGAATATCGATTGGGAGGGAATGGAACCCACGACCTTTGAATAACCGGTCCAACGCTCTGACTGCTGAGCTACCGAGGCCCCAGAAAACTCGATGAATATAAACAGTTTAAAGGAATTCATAACATTCGCATTCGTTGGAAAGACCTACACACAATTTTAGCCACCCAACTTAGCACCGACCTCGCTGATATTAGCTTGACAATCGCGATCTCTGTGTCACTCTTACCCCTAGTTGCTTGAAGGCCATCCTTGTACCGACCACACCTAAGATACCTTGACAATCTTGATCGTTTTTCTATTCATCTAGAGTTCCTTGGTCACCCATCCCAATACTGACCACGCCCGAGGTACCTTAACAGTCACGATCGTAGCCATAACCAGTACACCATTTCTGCTCCCCATCCAAACACCGACCACACCTAAAACACCTTGACAATCTCTACCCCACTCACCCTGAGCTCCACCCACTTGTCCAGCAGCCTCCTGCCGTTGAACTCGCACAGCAGCCCGCTGCGAGTGATGGCGTAAGTACTGTCGGCCGCATCGCCGCGACCGCACACCACGTCGCAGAACTCATTGTCCTTCTGCTCGCCCAGTATCGCGGAACGGCCCATCAGTGGGACTGGCTCCTTGAACTGAGAAAAAAACCAATATTTTAATTACAAACTTCATAATTCTTGGTGGGAAATCGAAGAGTCATGTCTGCAGCTTTGATTTATTTTCTAAAAGTTTGTGTTGTCGAATATTAATGTGAAATAGTGGTAGATTATTAACCGTTAAGTGTTTGCGAGTGTGCATGAGAGTTGGCAAATAAAACAAAACAGTGCAACGTCAACTTGTTGAGAGAATTTGAAAAGTCAAATTCTCTCATCAAGTCCGCGTGACGCGAGGTCTTAATAAAGCCCCAAATTTTTACTGAGATACTCAAGGGGTTGGGGGTTATATTATTTTTCACTACTATTATCATAATTATCATTCAACATCATACTACTATATTAACTTTTTAGAATAGCCGTGGTGTTGTGACGAGTTTGCGGTAGTGGGAGAAAATAATAGTTGGTAACGTCGTCGCAAATGTACCCCCTGGTTTACGTATTTTCTAAACAATTATTGTGTGTATACAAATTGTATTGCTTTATTTAAACAATAAACTAAACTATTTTGTATTTTTTTTTGTATTAACAAAATAAATTTTATCTATTTATTATTATAACTTGTAATAAAATTACTTTGACACTGGCTAAATGTGCTAACTGCATGAAGCCATCAACCATCAACTAAAAGAAAAAAATTAAGCATTTATTTAGTTTCGGCTACAATGTCACTATGCCATCGGTTCGTAAGTCTACAAAGTTTGATTAGAAATTAAACAACAATTTTTTAAGAATTTTGCAATGAAACACGTTTTCTTAATTATTTTATTATATTAATAATACTTTTATGTAGGTAACGTTAAGTAAAGCAATAAATATTTATGAAAATAATTACGTTACGCAAATAAATATTTTGATTTGACTAGTATTAGATAAAGTTTCAAATAGAAAAATCAGATGATTAAACATTAAAATGTATGTCAGAAGGGTGCAGGTTCAAATCGTGCTCGTGAAAATTTTTTCAACATTGTATTTGTGATCAAACATTTTATAATTTTTTATTTAAAAAATATTATAAACTAGTGGCCGCTCGCGGTTTCACCCGCGTGTTTCCCGGTTTCACCCGCGTGGTTCCCGTTCCCGTGGGAATATCGGGATAAAAAGTATCCTATGTGTTAATCCAGGTTACAAACTATCTGTATGCCGAATTTCATCCAAATCCATTCAGTAGTTTTTACGTGAAAGAGTAACAAACATCCAAACAAACTTTCGCGTTTATAATATTAGTAGAAAGGATTTCAAAGATCTTTGTATTTCCCTTAGCGTGGTGATTAAGCCAATAGGTACCTATAAATTGTAGCGATAACTTGATTAAATGATGGAGGCCTTTGCCCAGCAGTAGGATAGGTATAGGCTCTTTAAATTAATTTTATAAAAATTGGTTTCAGAAAAATAAGCTTTAAAGTTAAGTAATATAACTCGTAATTAACATTAAATTATTTTTAAACACATATATTTTTATTTGTACATGTACCTTTGCACTTCTCGAGTACTCCAGATACCAGAACTTGACATGTCTGAACCCAACTGTGACGAAGTAGTTCCCGCTCTCCGAGAAGCATACAGCCTTCACACGCGAAGAGACCTGGAAAGGGTAAAGAAGACATGTAATATATTAGTAGCTCATTTGATGGCCCCACTGTTGGGGTACAAGCCTTCCCTATTGATGTTTACACAACAGGGGAGAAAGTGCCGTAAACCACGTGGGCTCAGTGTGTTACTCCTTAGAACTCATGTTAGCCTGGTACTTCATCCTCCTCACGGCCTCACCCCAAGTATGTAGCTTATGCCAGGTATACCTCCTTGTGGGTTATGATAGCCTGGTACTTTGAACTCTCTCTCTCTTGCTCTCTCGCTCGCTCTCTCTTTCTTGCTAGCTAATTGTTATGTGCCACTGCTGGGGCACGAGCCTCCTCTATGAATGTTTACACCACAGAAAGAACGGGTCATAAACCACCACGCCAGAGGCCCAGTGCGGATTGGTGGTTGCTAACGACTGGTAATGCAGCCGGGACCAACGGCTGCGACCTGCCTTTTAAACCATGGCAGAGACGAGATAATACATTTTCGGACACACATCCGACGACTGGCAAGTTTTAACTGCAGCAATCGCAGACATAACACGTTGATCTTTGCGCCATCATCGAGCTCTTCTACAATCGATAATATACAATCTGTATTGGCATGCACTGTACAAACCTGCCGCAGTAAAGAACATGTGAACAGTTGTGAGAAAATAGATCGTAATGTCAGCACCTCAAATATCACAATCATAAACACAGTAAGTGGTACTTACTGCGTTCATAAATTGTGCGGCAGAAACTACAGGGGTGGATTCTACACTTAAATATAGATGATAAAAAAAATATTTAAAAAATTCCAAAATCCACGTAGTAAATAGGTTACTTTGTGTTTTTTTTCGTAATTTTTGGTGTTGAAAACCGACATATTCGTTTTTTTGTCCTATTGATGTTTGAACTTTTGGCTATTTTACTGATTGTTATTTACTTGCGACTAGTTTCACCTTTTTTAGCACCTGCAAAACTCGAAGACAATAAAATCAAAAAGGCTGCCATTTTTACTATATAGCTTGGAATTTTTTAAGTATTTTTTTATTATGTACATTTGAGTGTAGAATCCACCCCTAAAGTTTGTACAGTCCATCTGACGTCACCCCACCCAATTATCGACACCGCACCAAATTTATATTTCGGGTGTCAACATTTGGTATGAACGTGAAATGCACGCAAAGTCCAATGATTTTACCAGCACCACTCAATAAATCCCTTATTATTATAAGTAAATTATTCGAATATGATCAAATACAAATGAAAAAAATGTTTGCAATACTTGGTGTAGGTACAGAGAACAAAAGGTAAAGTACATCGAAATAAACGCTTTTTAATCTATGAAATTAGTCTGAAAATGGAGTACTCACTTTATTGCTGGCTAGCTTCAGGTTCGCTCGCCAATCCCACACGTTGACGATCATGTCGTGCTGTGACCCCACAGACACTAGGTACTTGGACGAAGTCGAGAAAGCCTGTAATAAAGAACAAATCGAATTATTTACAACCTCTTTGAACGACTCGGTAGCAGAGACCGGAACCGCTTTTTTTATATACGGGTAAGCACAGTGCCTTGATCTCACCTGGTTAAGGCCAATGATGGAACTTCACCCGGGATCCTCAACTAGTGAGGTACTAGTTATCTTATCTCTAGCTGCCGGAACACAACAATGCAATGCTACAAACATTGATGTTATGGCGACATGTTTAGATAAAATGGTGGTAGCTAGCCAGGCGGACAAACAAGCACTACCAACAACCAAACCGAGTACACAAACATGTACCCCCCGCTGGGAATCGAACCCGGGACCTCTGGGTCTAAACCGGTGGCCTTAGCCACTAGCCCACAGAGGCGGTTAAAATATAAGGGGTTTTGATTGGGTAATTCATAGACTTGTTTTACTAACCCTATCCCCACCCCTACGACCCAGTCAACCCGAGCCGAGGTCCTAACCTTTAGAGGCGCCCTCGGGTTGCTCCGCTCCCGATTCAATCCAAACCCCACGAAGAATCTAGTAAGGTACGGAGACACGCACTAGTGCGCGATGCCGTTCCCTGTAGAAATCCTCTGATGGTGTTTCGTTTCACACATCATCATCAGCTCATTTTATGTCCCCACTGCTGGGGCACGAGCCTTCCTTATGGATGGATAGGGAAAACGGGCTGTTAAACCACCACGCGGGCCCAGTGCGGATTGGTGGTTGTTAACGACTGCTAATGCAACCGGGACCAACGGCTTTACGTGCCTTCCGAAGCACGGAGGAGCTCGAGATGATAAATTTTTGGTCACCCATCCGATGACCGGCCTTTGCGAAAGTTGCTTAACTCCAGCAATCGCAGACCAAGCGCGTTAACCACTGCGCCATCGAGCTCCTCCTTCGTTTCACACGGCTTGACGTAAAGCTTCAAGTTTCTCGCCACCCCATAAAACGCTCGGTCTTTTTTCTTTGGAGAGACATTGCTGATTGCCTCAAACGTCATTTTCAGGGTCACCGGGCTTTTTTGGGGGACGGCGAGGTACATAAAGAATACCTCAAGCGTGTGAACCGAATCACCTTCGGAGGTTTTCTAGAGGGAACGGCATCACACACTCAAAAGTGCGTGTCCCTGTGCCCTACTAGATTCTCCGAAAGGTTCGGATCGGCTTGGGGGAAAAACGCTCTCGGTGTCGCTGAAAACGCCCAGAGACAATCACCAAACCCTCTCTTAAAGAAAAAAAATTGTTTCAGCAGCAATACTACTGTAATATTGCACTGTAGCATGTTTGCATTACACTGCAGGGCAAGGGTCTCGATCTCTTCTCTCTTTTACATTTTATCCATCCTGCCAATATATTGAATAGTTACTTTGACGACCTCCTTGGTCGAGTGGTTTGTACACCGGTTTTCATGGTATCGCCATCTCTGTTGTCCCGGGTTCGATCCCCGGTCGGGTCAATTTATAAATTATTGTATTGTTTTCTAGAGTTTACGCGAACACTACACATTCAAATGAAACAACTTCTACGGATCTACTCGCGTTTATTTTACACATTACTTATTTAATGTTTATCCTGACGTTTCGAACCCTTTGCAGGGTCCGTGGTCATAGGGAGACTGAAACGGAACATTAAATAAGTAATGTGTAAAATAAACGCGAGTAGATCCGTAAAAGTTGTTTCATTTCAATTATAAATTATTGTTTTTCTAAATTGTCTCGGGTCTGGGTGTTTTCTATGTATAATAAGTATGTATTTAAGTATTTTAAGTATGTTTACCCGTTGCCTAGTAACCATTTAACGAGTTTCATAACGAAGCTTCTCTTGAGCCAGATAATTGGTGTGAGTGTAGGAAAGTTTATTTATTATTTGTTTAGTTAATCAAAACCTTAATTAAACCTTAGTTAATCAACATGGTATGAATCCGGTGAATAATTATTCTACATCTGTATGTAAAATAACTAGCAAATATAGAATAGAACATCAGTATTTTATTTTATAACAATAATAATAAACTTACCACACAGCTGACTCCATGTGTGTGCCCAGGGAACTCTGCAATCTGCACTGCACCAGACGCCGTCGGATCCTGAAACGAGAATCATCATCATCATCAGTCATAGCCTTCATCATTATCATGATTTAAACTTTCACAATCCGGGCGAAAAGTCTCCCAAATAGCCAGTTATTAATTGTTACACCTTTCAATTGCAATATAATTATAGCATTTTTAAACAAAATAACAAATAAAAACAATTTCAATAATTTTATTTATAATTATTCGTTAACATGGTATTTATTTGTAAAAAATATAAAATCGGTTGAGAACTAAATAAGGTCATATTCGCTACTTGCCGCTAGATGGCGCTACTTGTGCTAAGCAGTTTGCGAGATTACCATTACGAAAACAAAATAACAATATGAACATAATTTAAAATGTTAACAAAACAACAGTATTCCCTATTATAGTATATATTTGGCAATTATATAAAATGCTTTGATTACCGACGTAGTAAAATTATTATTGCTTTCCGCCGCTAGATGGCGCCACACGCACTTTTAAGTTTATATGAAGTTATTTAAAAAGTATGTGCTAACAATTAATAGGAATGTAAATAATGCATTATGGCGTACTTGGCTATACGTAGTAAATAAATTACTTACATAAAAAGTTCATGGCAGAAAGTAGGGAAGATATGCGTCTTGTTGTGACATGAGTTTATTTATTTATTATTTTAAGCTGTCATGTAATAGTCGACCATGAAATTGCTTTATCACTTTTGACAAAAACTTCCTTAACAATAAAATTTCGCTAAGGCTCATTGTCAATGATGACAACGTATCTGTCACTTGGTCTTTAAACAAAAATAGAACTTGTTGTTTTATTATATGCAAACAAAATTCACTTCTAAGGTGGTAAAATCCGGAGCGGAGTAAATTAGTAAGTACATAAAAAGTTCAATTAAATGCACAGCACAAAACCGGTCGTTTTGAAGATCCTTGGGGAGGCCTTTGTTCAGCAGTGGACGTCTTTTGGCCAAGAATATGATGATGTAAGTGCCTGCAGGTCCCACACTCGTACGGCGGGCGCGTAATGCACTCACCCGTGACAAACGTCCCTCTTGCGGGATAAGTTGAGGACTTGACCATCACTAGCTCGTGACGCTAATGCAAGACGCATACAGGATAACCTGCCTGCCTGACTGCCTGCTATTTTAAACGACTTACTACCACGACTACAATTAAACGAGACCTACGTACAGTCGGCGGCAGATCAACCTACCCAAATTTGTCAAAGGAGATGTTTAATTTTTTGCCAAGACCATGTACACCTACTCAAAAAATAGTATTAAATACATGTATTTAGTTGATATATTTAATATTCCGATATGCTTTACCATTTTTGCGTAAGAATAAAAAAATGAAACATAATTTTTAATAACCTGGCAACTTGAGATGTCTTTCTGAGATTAAACACAAGTGTCCAAAGCTGTAAAGAACGTAATTAAAAGTGCAACTGTCACCATGATTTTAAAAAAAAAACCGGTGTTTTGTTTTCATTCCGTTTTTACATGGATTCTGAGTCGTTGTGGTTTTGTGCTGTGCTGTTTTTAAATTCTGATTTGGACCGATTACTGCCTCACTTGTTGACTTCTGCCTGCTATCCTGGACTTCCGTTTGCTGCCTCACTTGTTGACTTCTGCCCGCTATCCCGGACTTCGATTTGCATTTGACCCTGCTACTGTTGATACCATTGCATTGTTGCTACTACATTCGTTGTTTTTAGGTGAGTTTTTCGTATTTTAATTAGGCACTTAACAGCTTAAGTTTAACTCTACTCTACCTACATGTTATGAAAGTAATAGCCAGAAGTAAGTTAATTTATTAACATTAACAATTTTTATGCATACGGTAAGTACTTTTGTTATGACAGCTACTTGACATGACATGACATTGACAGAATACCACCATTACCCCCTGCGATCACGAAACTTGCCATTATTGGTTATCTATAATACTTCTTACGTAAAAACTATTCATTTATTTGAAGAAAATCATTTTGAATAAGCTTATTTCATGCATTAGCTACATTTTGGTATTATGTACAAGGTGTTGGCATTTTCTCCATACAAAATTAAACATCTCCTTTCTCCAATGAATATTGATCCTTATAACCAAAAGATAAAGTTCAAAATTGATTGTAGAAATTTGACAGTTTTGGGTATGTTGATCTGCCGCCGTGTGTACCTACGCCACGCTAATGCAGGACGTGTCCAGGACAAGCGACTGCCTGCTATTATAAAGGACGTGAGTCCTTTATAATAGCATAATGTACGTGGTAGTAATACCACGACCACAATTAAACAAGAAGCGCTCTTATGGGACAAGCTGAGGACGTGCGACCGCCTGCTGTCACTCTTATCATGAGCACAATTTAACTGTCTACATATATGTACCTGCAGGTCCCACACTCGCACGACGGGCGCGTAGCCGCACTCACCCGTAGCCAGGTACCGGCCGTCGGGTGAGAACGCGGCGCACGTCACGCTCTTTCGGGACGCGTTGAGGACGTCCGACTGCCTACTCTCACTCCTACTCCTACCACAAGCACAATTAACTGTCTACATGTAAGTACCTGCAGGTCCCACACTCGCACGGCGGGCGCGTGGCCGCACTCGCCCGTGGCCAGATACCGGCCGTCGGGTGAGAACGCGACGCACGTGACACTCTTGCGGGACGCGTTGAGGACGTCCGACTGCCTATACTCTCACTCCTACTCCTACCACAAGCACAATTAACTGTCTACATGTAAGTACCTGCAGGTCCCACACTCGCACGGCGGGCGCGTGGCCGCACTCGCCCGTGGCCAGATACCGGCCGTCGGGTGAGAACGCGACGCACGTGACACTCTTGCGGGACGCGTTTAGGACGTGCGACTGCCTATACTCTCACTCCTACTCCTACCACAAGCACAATTAACTGTCTACATGTAAGTACCTGCAGGTCCCACACTCGCACGGCGGGCGCGTGGCCGCACTCGCCCGTGGCCAGATACCGGCCGTCGGGTGAGAACGCGACGCACGTGACACTCTTGCGGGACGCGTTGAGGACGTCCGACTGCCTATACTCTCACTCCTACTCCTACCACAAGCACAATTAACTGTCTACATGTAAGTACCTGCAGGTCCCACACTCGCACGGCGGGCGCGTGGCCGCACTCGCCCGTGGCCAGATACCGGCCGTCGGGTGAGAACGCGACGCACGTGACACTCTTGCGGGACGCGTTTAGGACGTGCGACTGCCTATACTCTCACTCCTACTCCTACCACAAGCACAATTAACTGTCTACATGTAAGTACCTGCAGGTCCCACACTCGCACGGCGGGCGCGTGGCCGCACTCGCCCGTGGCCAGATACCGGCCGTCGGGTGAGAACGCGACGCACGTGACACTCTTGCGGGACGCGTTGAGGACGTCCGACTGCCTATACTCTCACTCCTACTCCTACCACAAGTACAATTAACTGTCTACATGTAAGTACCTGCAGGTCCCACACTCGCACGGCGGGCGCGTGGCCGCACTCGCCCGTGGCCAGATACCGGCCGTCGGGTGAGAACGCGACGCACGTGACACTCTTGCGGGACGCGTTGAGGACGTCCGACTGCCTATACTCTCACTCCTACTCCTACCACAAGTACAATTAACTGTCTACGTGTAAGTACCTGCAGGTCCCACACTCGCACGGCGGGCGCGTGGCCGCACTCGCCTGTGGCCAGATACCGGCCGTCGGGTGAGAACGCGACGCACGTGACACTCTTGCGGGACGCGTTTAGGACGTGCGACTGCCGATTCTTGCGGACGTTGTAGAGTACCACCGTGCATCTGGAAGGAGGGAAAAGAAGATTGAGTTACTATTTTAGTGTATTTATATCCCATTTGACGAGCTACAACGGCTCCAGATCGATCAGTGGTCTGAGAGGGTAGAAAGTAGGGAAGATTGGCGTCTTGTTATGTCGGAGGCCAAGATCCACTACGGGTCTCTGAACCAGCGGAGTAAGTAAGTAAGTAAGTAAGTATATCCCATTTGAGATAAAATCTACAACACACGCACGCAATTTATTTGTACAGTCTGTTGTAGGTACACGGGTTAGAAATTGTAGTGAAATAAATAAATTCACAAACATATTTGAACCCTGAAACACAAAACACCTGTTTTTGGGGTAGTCGTATAGAAATCGGTATATAATCTGTTTCTTCAAGATGCAAAAGGTTGGTAGAGGACAGAGTGATGATTTTATAATTAAATATGTTTAGATGTTGTGTAGTGTTGTATGTTATTTGTCGCACCTCATAATCGCACGTGTCAGTCGCATTACGCTAACACCGCCATTTTGCTATTTTTAAACATTGTCACAATCTTGTCTCAAGAGCCCTATGTCAATGTCAGAATCAAGCGACTAAGACACAATTGTAGATGTTTAAAAAATGCAGAATCAAGGAACAAGTTGATTTATACTTTTGTTAACATAAATCAGGAAATTGTTAAACTTTCTGTCACTGCTTCAAAACACCGTAAGCGTGATTGACACAAACCCATGTAACCATTAACTTGCATTAACAATTCTTTTAACATTGCCAGCCAGTGTGGATCGCATGAATAACGCATAGCTGTGCCGCGCGCGCATCTATTGACAGACAGACGGTTTAGCATTGGGACGATGACACAGACGGAGGCGGAGCGAATTTTTCAATTCGAACCAGTAGTTCCTGACATTAGCGCGCTTAAACAAACAAACTCTTCAGCTTTATAATATTAATATAGATTGAAAAAATTCAACAGCCTGGCCCGCCATAGATTTTGTTAGTAAATATTGTCACGCAAATGAAAAAGTTTGGCCATCCCTGCTTTAAGGGAACGAAGTAATTCGCAGAGAACCAAAATTACTGACATAGCTCTTAGAATTAGCAAGCTGAAGTGGCAATGGGCTGGCCATATAAGCCGCAGGACCGATAACCGTTGGGGTAGTTGTTCTGGAGTGGAGACCGCGACTCGGCAGACGTTGTCTAGGACGCCCTCCGGCGCGGTGGAGCGACGATATACGCAAAGTGGCTGGCAGTGGTTGGATGAGAGTAGGCGAAGATCGGGCTCAGTGGCATGCATTGGGAGACGCCTATGTCCAGCAGTGGACTGATGTGGGCTGATTATGATGAGGTAAATTTTACATTTCCCGATTCTAAGATTTTTAACAGTCAGCCTGCATACCACGTTCATATACAAAATGTTGATGCCCTAAATATAAATCTGCTGTAGTGTCGATAAATGGAGGAGTGACGTCACGTCAGATGGTATGTTTACCCTATAAAGAACATAGTTTTCGCCATACTTTTCAACCTATTGCTGTAAAATGCTAATGCCTTTCATAATGTGTCTGCCTACAAATTTTAATTTAACCATTACCCCCCGCTGGCAATCGAACCTTTGGACCTCCTGGCCATGGTCATGGCCTATGGTCTAACCACTACACAACAGAGGTCCTACCCGCTTCTTTTTCCACTATGTCCCAACCATTACCACCTAATTAGTATGACCAATGGGAAACACACGACGGTGTCTCTCACGGCCCAGCGTAACATACCACTATGTTAACACATATACGTTAAACGGCATACTTTGTCTTATATGCGATTTAGACAAAAAAAAAACGACGGGTTGCACTCCGGGAGTGGCGGCAGAAGTGAAAACTTGAATATTAACGTTGTGCATTTTTGATATTTTGGAATGGTTAGGGAATAATTTTGCACGAATTGCTTCAATTATCAGTATAAAAGTACTATCATTTATGTGGTAGAATACAATATTTATTGACAGCCATCAGCTGTCACCATCCATGGATGCGCGTGGCACGCTGTAACATAAACACACACGAACATTCGCGCAAGCGCCCTGCGCCGCCTAAACGAAACAGCAGGCATACATTTTCGCCGCGCCGTAAAAAGAGAGGTGGATACTTCCTCTCCTACGCCGCGCCGGCTGTCTACTCTCCATCAGTCTTACGAATTTTTGATCAGGTCACGTGTCCTGACGCGAATTTAACATTTTTTACCTATTACAAAAAAAGTGTACAACGCCGCTAAAGAAGTTTTCACTTCAAAAAAAACTGAGCTCGCCAATTATTGGCATCTATGTCATTAATTGGCTTTTAAACTGCGTCCATACCACTACCACCACCAAATATACCAAATAATATAAAACCGCTGCAGTGTTGATAATTGGTGAAGTGACGGCATACTCTTTACCCTATATGACGACCTCCTTGGTCGAGTGGTTTGTACACCGGTTTTCATGGTGTCGCCATCTCTGAGGTCCCGGGTTCGATCCCCGGTCGGGTCAATTTAGAAATTATTGTTTTTCTAAATTGTCTCGGGTCTGGGTGTTTTCTATGTATAATAAGTATATGTATTTAAGTATTTTAAGTATGTTTATCCGTTGTCTAGTGGCCATTTAACGAGTTTCATAACGAAGCTTCTCTTGTGAGTGTAGGAAAGTTTATTTATTTATTTATTTATTTATTTATATAGAAATTAGTTTTTCTATTGCTGTTCAATGAATAATGAGTTTGCCTACAATTTTTTAAATATCATTTACCCCCGCTTGTAAAAGAACCTGGGACCTCTTGGCCAGGGACCCTAGATTTTAACCACTGCACTACAGAGACACGACGAGCGACGACGGTCTCTCTCACGGCCCACCGCAACATACCACTATGTTAACACATATACGTTAAACGGCATAATTTAAGTTAATACGCGATTTTAAAAATCTTATTAAAAGAGTAAAGATTAAAAGAGTAGGTAACTTACTTATATCACCATGGTGACCAAACTACCACCCATGAATTCAGACCTCCCTCATTACAATTCTGAACTTATTATGGGGAAAAATAGTGCAGCAGTGGAACGGGAATTAACGGCAGTTTTATCAAAGTTTTTTGATAAGTTGTGCGTGCGTGCGTGCGTGCTTACGTGCTTGCGTAAAAAAACTGTTTGGATATTGAAGTATAGTATTCCAACTTATTGGTATTTAACTGCTTAGATGTATCTGACACATTGACTGCTGTATTGCATGTATTTTTAGTAACCTGAATGCGTTTCATCATCATCGTCATCATCATTAGCTCATTTTACGTCCCCACTGCTGGGGCACGAGCCTTCCTTATGGATGGATAGGGAAAACGGGCTGTTAAACCACAACGCGGGCCCAGTGCGGATTGGTGGTTGTTAACGACTGCTAATGCAACCGGGACCAACGGCTTTACGTACCTTCCGAAGCACGGAGGAGCTCGAGATGATACACATTGGTCACCCATCCGATGACCGGCCTTAGCGAAAGTTGCTTAACCTCAGCACTCGCAGACCGGGTGCGTTAACCACTGCGCATAGGACAATTATTGTGTCCTGTAACTGACATACCATGTCAGGTGCACTACCTTTATGCTATCGTGTTTCTGTCCAACCCGCCAGTATGTCATAAGGTGCGGGTTCGAATCCAGCTCTTTGAATTTTTCAACACTTCTTCAAATTATATATAATAATTTCAAAAGTGTTGAAAATATCGTCTATCAAAAGTCTACAAAATGTTTATTTTAGTTTTATAATTCTAAGATTCTATAGGAGTATTTTGCTTTTGTAAATTAACAATTAATCGGAATGTCTTAAGCGTGAACCCTATTGGTTTTGAAGTAGAAACCCCTATCGACCGCAGGGTGTGCCAAGAGGTGTGGCGGACGATGGCCTCATAATATATCACCCCGAGTCGGCCCCGGTTCGATGCTCACTGCAGACAAACACGAAGGAGTTTGTAAACATATTTTTGTTGTAGAGCTTTTTGTTATATCATGGCTAATTATGAGTAACTAAATTATGAACGGGAAAAACTCAGAATAATAACTAAAGCTATAGAAGGATGGCTAAAATAAAAATCGTGCAACTATGTTTAGTTCCGTTCTATCTTATGGCTAGAAAAGGAGGTTGGAGTGCGACAAATGGTTGACACTTAGTTTTTATTTTTGTATTGTTATGTCAAACGGTCATCAGATAATCGGTGATCAAAAAAAATCTTCGAGTCCTTTTTATAGTCACTCACTACATTGGACACTCAATTGGAAGAGCACCTGACCCGGTATGTCAGAAGGGTGCAGGTTCAAACCCTGCTCGTGGAAATTTTTTCAACATTTGTGTTTTTTTTTTTTTTCACTGCATTACCTCAAATACGACGTCACAAATCTGGTGACACCTTTGCTATTTTAGTCCGGTTTCTATAGCTTTAGTTATTGTTCTGAGGGGGAAAAGAATGCACTTGGAATGGCTTAAGTAAAACAGTGGACTAGTGTAGGCGGTTGATGAACGTGATTACAAGCAAGCTAATCTTCTTATTTAATATATTAATACGTGTAGAAAAAACTGTTTACCATTATTAGCCCTTTATTTTTTTTTTTTAAACTGACATCTAATGTATCGTGGAAGACCGGTCGCCTGGATTACTGAAGGACTAAAGGTTATGAGTTCGAATCTTATGTAAGGCAAGTCTTATTTTTCTAAAGTACTATTTTCGAAGCGACACAGTTTTTTTTTCCAACACGCTGACATTTTAATGTCTTAATATTTATTAATCAGGACCCCGCCTCAGCTTGTGTTGTTGCGAACAAGACGTGTCGCAACAACGCTGGTATTTTGGCTAGGCCATTCAGTGATCGCCTGGATTATGAGAGGACATGAGTTCGAATCCCGCCTGAAGCAAGTCATATTTGATGCAAGTGCAACTTTCGCAGCGAGCGCCAAACGATCATTCATTCATCATCCAACGACCTCCACCCCACCGTACCCAACGAACGAATAGCACTCCGAATCGCCGACCGACCGGCTGACCGGGGTCGTCGACCTCGGCCATTGTTGCGCAACTTCCGCTCGTCGGAGGTGTTATGCAGACATTTTGCATTCAATACACCTGACGAACGTCGCAAAGCGATCGATTGGAATACGTAGAACAATGGAAGATTTAAAGCTTTTATTTCATGCCACAATTATAAGCGAGAAGCGCTTGGTCTTCCTCTATCATCTCAACAATATAAATAATTCTCCGATACGATCCGAACCCTTCGGAGAATCTAGTAGGGCACGAAGACGCGCGCTTTTAAGTGTGCGATGCCATTCCCTTTTAGAAAACCTCCGAAGGAGATTCGTTTCGCACGGCTTGAGGTACCCTTTACGTAGCTCGCCGCCCCCAAAAAGCCCAGCGACGCTGAAAATGCCGTTTGAGTCAATCAGCAATCTCTCTCAAAAAATAAATATAAGGACCTGGCTGGACCCATTTAACCTTTTTACCGCCAACAACTTCTATAGGAGTTTGAGATTTTCGTGCCGTCCACGCCAGCACTTTTGTAGAAGTTCGTCTTTGTACCTACTTTATTAAAATACATTTATACGTTGGCGTACAGCAGGACATCGCGTGCAGGATAGTTGGGCGGTGAAAAGGTTAACTAAACACTGCACACTTACTTGACGATATGCATATCCATAGTAAGTGATTGCTAGTATGTAGTTTTTATTATCTTAATTTCTATATTTTTATATTGTTTTCAATTTGTTTTAACTTTTTACGTTTTGTTCTTGTTTCGTATTAAGTTAATTAAACTTAGTCCTGTAAGAAGTTATTGTTTTCTCTTTTGTTTTTGGTTTGTTCTATGAAGCCGTGCTTTTTTAATAAATAAATAAGTCAGATGTTGTCACTGAAGAGTCATTTAATCTATATATTAATACGTGAAGCAAAAACTTTGTACCCCTTTTTACAAAAATTGCGCGGACGGAGGAGTATGAAATTTCGCACACTTATAATTTATAATAATAAATCTTCATTTGCATAAAACATGGTATATATTAATATTTTTTTTTAATTATGCTTAAAAAATACATTAAATCAATAATAATAATAATAATAATAAATTTTCCTACACTTACACCAATTATCTAGCCCAAGAGAAGCTTCGTTATGAAACTCACTAGACAACGGATAGACATACTTAAAATACTTAAATACATACTTATTATACATAGAAAACACCCAGACCCGAGACAATTTAGAAAAACAATAATTTCTAAATTGACCCGACCGGGGATCGAACCCGGGACCTCAGAGATGGCGACACCATGAAAACCGGTGTACAAACCACTCGACCAAGGAGGTCGTCAAAATAAAATAAAAAAAAATAAAACAAACATTACACACACTACCATGTATTTGACACACACGCATATATACTCTATTCAAAAATTTCAAAAATGGAAGAGGAGGGAGCGGTCGAAAACTGTCAATGCCAATTCAAACTCACATTAAACTCGACGGGTTGGCCCCCCAACCCGTCAAGTAAGTATCTATATATCATTTCTCACTTCTCATTTCTATTATCATTCATACAGGAAGGAAATATTGTTTTTTTATTTATTACTTGTAAGAAAAATTACTATGACACTGGCTAAATGTGCTAATCGCACGAAGCCATCAACTGAAGGGGAAAAAATACGAAATTCAAGCATCAAAAAGCCAAAACAAACCAACTACTCAGCTAATCTCGTTCGGAAGCAAATCTTCCAAGTTGAAATAGCAATTTGCTAAAATGCCCACCCCGGTGAAGGAAAAATATATTAGGTAAAGTGAGTTGGACTGGCTTGCAGAGTTCCGTACATTATACAGTATTTATTATATACTAGCTGTTGCCCGCGGCTTCGTTTGCGAGGACTACACTATCCTACAGGTTTTGTTTAAATGATGTTTGTAGTAAGAGAAAATGTATCACTGAAATGTTCCGAGAGTGTGCCTAGTGTATAAAGTTACTTATATTATTATTTAACTACGTGGACATAACATCATCCGATAATACAAAATGGCGATCCATTTTATGTGCCCACAGTTGGGCAAGAGCCTTCTCTATCAATGAAACACCACAGCGGAGAACTGGCCATAAACCACCACGCGAGTCCAGTGCGGTGCGGTGGTTGTTAACAAATGCTAATGCAGCCCTGGGCTGACGGCTTTACGTGCCTTCCGAAGCACGGAGGAGCGAGAGATGCTAAATTGTTGGTCAACCATCCGATCCGACCGGCTATTACAAAAGGCCGAGCTTTCTTTACCAGCGCTCCATCGAGATCCTCTGCTCAGCACAAAGCTATTAAAAAATATAACATTACACCTAATTTTTACCACATTAATGCATATTGTTTTCTAAAGTTTACGCGAACACACACATTGAAATGAAACAACTTTTACGGATTTACTCGCGTTTATTTTACACATTACTTATTTAATGTTTATCCTGACGTTTCGAACCCTTTGCAGGGTCCGTGGGCAGTCTCCCTGTGACTGTAAACATTAAATAAGTAATGTGTAAAATAAACGCGAGTGGATCCGTAAAAGTTGTTTCATTTCACATTAATGCAATAAATACCTATAACTTTGAAAAAAAAACAGAAAGTCTCCAGCTATAAAAGTTTAAAGGTCACAGAATAGTGCCTCTGAGGTAACGCCATCGATTTCCGTCTAAAATAGCCTGAGACCTGCAGGGCATTCGTTCCGCAAGGCAGCAGTCTAAATATGTTCATTTCACAGGTCGCGGCGTTCAATTTAGGATTACGAGGTGAGAACACGCGACGACGACGGCTGGACTGGCGACGACACATCTTTACCGCCATTTATGTCCCCACCGCTCTAGGGCACGAGCCTTCCGGTCCAGTACGTAACTCCTTGTAACTCATAATAGTCTAGTACTTCAACCACCCCACGGCCTCACCCCAAGTATGTAGCTTACGCCAGGTATTGTGGGTTATGATGACAGCCTGGTACTTTGGATTCTCTCTCGCTAGTAAATTTAAGGTCTCCACTGCTGGGGCATGAATGACCCTTCCCTGTGGATGGAAAAAAACACCAAAGGGAGAATCTAACCTATGAGTAATGCGATATAAGCCGAGAATAGGGATTACATAAACATGAACAAAATATACAAATAATTTGCAAAGTTACAATTTGGCGGTCTTATCGCTTTAAAGCGATTTCTTCCAGACAACCAGTAGTAGTGCGAGTGCTGAGAAGAAAGATTGTGAAATTGAGTGATAGGATAGGAAATGATGTGATAGATAAGGGATAGATGTGGATTGGAAGAAGACGTAGTGACAAAAATTTAGAAAGGGATGCTCAGATGGTTTGTTCGTGTAGAAAGAATGAGTGGGGAGAGATTGACTAAAATTATTAACTTTTAAACGGATGTGAATAGGGATCTGGGACAGGGACGACCAAGGCGGATGTTTCTCGACCAAATCGAGGACATTTAAACGAAACGAACAAAAAGAAAAAGAACTTCGTTGACTGGACACTTACTTACGGTTTCTTCACGGCAAGGGTTGATGCGGCTGTAGGGAAGGTTTATTTCTTTTGTCTCTCGCCATGTTGTGGAATTTGCGCATGAGTGAACATTGTGCACTTCATAATATAAGTTATTTTTCCATTGCCACGTCGACGACCAACACACGTGGCAAAGACATAGGGTTAATTAAACCAATAGATAACTTTCTTTTTGATTTGACTTTGACATGCATGGTTAAATTATTAATTTTAATTTTTCTTCTTCTTCAAAGAGTAGAGTTATATTCTTCTTCTCTTTGTTGGTTGATTTTAAAGTAGGTGTATATATTTTTTCTTTCTCTTTTCTTGTTTCTTTTGTTCGGTGAAGGCAAAGGCAAGGGCATAGTGAACATGCAGCCATTCTATATATATATATATATTTTATTTTTATTTTATTTTTTTTTCTTAATGTATGTGTAAGTGTTTTTAAGTATATAATTTTCCTATTAGTATTTATGTAGTATATTATTTTTGTCACACCACAAGTCGTCGCCACTTCACTTTCAGGGAGCTGTCTGAAAACCAGCGCTTCTGTGGCACTATGTGTATTGCCACAAAAGCATTGCTGAGACAGCTACCCGTTGGCCTTGCACATATCGTAGTTATTTATAGTGTTCTTTCTCTTTTATTTTATTTCTATTTTTTTTGTGATTGTGTTAATTGTTTTAAGATGTTCTTCTGTTTTATTTTATTTTTATTTTTCCTCATCTGTTTGTATTTGTGCAGGTCAATAAATGTTTCTTATTATTCTTATTATTATTCTTATTAAACGCAAGGTCAAGAGCAACTCAAAACCGCCGAATGTGTATAAAAAAATAATGAGAATAGATTAAGCGAATGAGAGATGTAAAAGTCGTAGCAAGAAGCAAGAAATGTACTCTGCCTACCCCTTTGGGAGACAGGCATGACTGTATGTATCATCATCAGCTCATTTTATGGCCCCACTGCTGGGGCACGAGCCTTCCCTATGGATGGATAGGGAGAACGGACTATAAACCACCACGCGAGCCCAGTGCGGATTGGTAGTTAACGACTGCTAAAGCAGCCGGGACCAACGGCTTTACGTGCCTTCCGAAGCACGGAAAAACTAGAGATGACAAAATTTTAGTCACCCATCCGATTTCCGGCCTTTGCGAAAGTTGCTTAACCTCAGAACAAGCAGACCGGGCGCGTTTACAGCTGACTGATAGCGGTCACATGGGTAACATCATACTGCTCTCGGAGAGTGCGTTTAATTTGCAACATAACATATCTTACTAATATTATAAACGCGAAAGTTTGTAAGTATGGATGGATGTTTGTTACTCTTTCACGTAAAAACTACTGAAAGGATTTGGATGAAATTCGGCATACAGATAGTTTATAACCTGGATTAACACATAGGATACTTTTATCCCGATATTCCCACGGGAACGGGAACCACGCGGGTGAAACCGCGAGCGGCCGCTAGTTATTGTATATACAAATACAATATTTATTGTGCATAATGTTTGACAATTTATACACTAAATTACGGTTACTTAACCACTTTACTAATGTAAAACAAAAGTGTATAAAAAGAAAAAAAGACGTTTACTTTCCGTGCTAGTATAAAACTGGGGTACGGCAAAATAATGATTCTCGTCCTATCTTTAAGGTTCATTTTAAACACAATGATAATAGAAATTAAGTAATGAAGTTAGCAGACAAATGAAAGTTCATCGAATCGAGACGTTAACTTCTTAACATAAGTAGTACCTATAAGCAAAAAATTGATGTAACTTTGACAAAGTAATAGTAAACAGCCTATAATTGTCCCACAGCTAGGCAAGGCCTCCATCATTGAAATCAAGTCATCGCTACAATTGATGGGTAATGGCTTAATCACCGCGCTTGCCAAATGCGGGTTGGTGATAACAAGCCCGGTGCATCGAAAAATCCGAAATACATTTTGCCCGACCTGGGAATTGAACCTGGTACGTTCGTTCTGCCACTCGGCCACCGAACCGTTGTAAGTAATAACTAAAATAATAATAATATTTTATGAGGGACGGTACGGTTGACATCTGTCGGGCATGCCGCCCTCCAGGAGAAGGTTGTTCTCATCTTGCTAACGGAGAGTATTTGCACAGACACAACCAAGTAGTCAGAATAATTCACCAGCAACTTGCTCTTGGATATGGCCTTGTTGAATCGGAGGTGCCGTACTATAAATACGCACCTGCGCCAGTACTCGAAAATGGTCATGCAACGCTCTACTGGGATCGCTCTATTATTACGGAAAGGACTATTGTCGCCAATAAGCCTAATATCGTGGTGGTTGACCGATCCCAGCGCCGGGCAATACTGGTTGATATCACCATACCTCATGATGAGAACCTCGTGAAAGTCGAGAAGGACAAGCTCAGTAAGTACCTTGACTTGGCTCACGAGGTTACCGCCATGTGGGATGTGGATTCGACCATTATTGTACCGATAGTCGTTTCGGCAAACGGTCTTTTAGCCAAGAGCCTCGATCAACACCTAGAGAGGCTCTCGCTGAAAGGTCTGGGTCAAGGGTCAGATGCAAAAGGCAGTACTCCTTGACACGGCACTTATTGTCAGGAGGTTCCTCACTCTGAGCCCTAACCACCGATAGCTTGAGTCTATCCCCGCTGCCGGTGGCAACCTAGGTTAAGTTTTTTTATAATATTTTATATTGTAAATATGTTTTTATATAAAATCCTGTAAAAAATTTTTCTTAAGATATTTAATAAAGAGAATAATAATATATGACTCACCCTGCAGGATAAGCAACCACCTCGGTGTTCGGATCGCAGTCCAGTGCCGCGTTGCTGCCCACCGTCAGGCCCAGCACACTCTCCAACTTGATCTGGAACAATTGAGAACAAACGTTAGAACATCTAGTACAAGCCTCATCTTTTTTTTTATACTTAGCACGGCAATTGACTCCATACCACCTGATGTAAAGTCGAAATGGAGTCCAGACGCAAAGACAACTGGTGCAGCGTGAAAACAACGCAGCATCAGTTAATCTCACTCTGCCGGCCCACAAGGTGCTTCTTCACGCCTCGTCTGGAGGACCCCATATCATAGGAAGGAGGGAAAACGTGTGCTGGTAGACTATTCCATCATTTGCAGGTGCGACAAAGAAACGAGTCACCAAATTTCTTAGTGCGCGATGGGATATTTGAGACAGTGAAGCGGTGACTCCGGAGAGCAGCACGTGTACTCCTATGGAGGAAGGTAGAAGGTGGGATAGGGTCAGAGTTCTTCAGAGCACTCGCCGTGGTATAAGCGGTAGAAGATGCATCTAGTAGATAAGGACAAATGTATTTAAAAAAAAGTTTGAATAACTAATTAAGTATTTTTGATTTGATTTGAATTAATGCGATTTAAAACTCGCTAATGGAAAGTTATAAATCGCATAAAATCAGTTGATCAAACGTAGAAATATCATTAAAATTCATTTATTGGTTTAAAAGAGTTAGGAGCTTTGAAGTTCGTAAATTTCGAATGCGTCGCCTTAAGCTTCCAAGATTATGTCTTTTTTTATATTTTACGGGTAAGCACAGTGCCTTAATCTCAACTGATGTTAAGTGATGATTGCCAATGGTGGAAGCACTTCACCCGGAAACCTAAACTACTGAGGCACTGGCTTTATTATCAATGCCGAAACACAACAATGCTACAAACATTGATGTTATGGCAACATATTTAGATATAATGGTGGTAGCTAGCCAGGCGGACAAACAAGCCCTACCACCAATCAAACAGAGTACACAAACATGTACCCCCGCTGGGAATCGAACCCGGGACCTCTGGGTCTGGACCGGTGGTAAACCACTAGACCTATGGTGAGTTTGTCCTATTTCTTTAAACCACTTAATAATGAGGCAACGACTATTATCTCTGGCTCAAGGCTACCAATGTTTGCATAGGAGACCAACCTTGCGTCTCGTTTGCATACAGATTACACATTTTTGGTATCGGTGTGTGTACCGTTTATTTGCTGAGACGAGTGTGCTAAATGGTGCGTGAAATAACACGTACGAATATGTGCGTATTCACCAAAAATAGTAAAATGTTATTATGAGAAATACCTACTGTTTGTGGTTCCAATACTCTGGTGTCATCTTCTATCTGAGGTCTGCTTTATGGCCACTTGGGAACTAATATTTCGTGTGTGAGTTTGGCCCGTGATGTAACTTTTATGTATATCAAAACCAATATACATAAGTGTGGTTAAGCTCATAGCAGTTTTTGTATGTGAACGATTGGTCACTGAGCTACTTCAAAAGATCAAAATGTCATAATCTCAAAAAATTAAACACAGCAGATTTTGGTTTGACAGCGACGATATGTACAGTTACGAGCTTTAACATGTGTACACTTTTGACTTGATTTGACTGTTGGTTGCCCTGTACTTGTGGCCGCCCAGCGGTAGATAGGTATTCGAGCGTAATTTACAAAAAAAATATCTTTCTCCTCTCATATGTAAAATCTGTTATTTGCTGTATGCTAAGAACTTAAATCGTCGGTTAAATAACGTCTGTCTTCAAAACACTTCATAGGTTAACTATCGAGTTTCTTGTCGGGATATTCTTGATAGAATTAATTCCAAACAGGATTCATATCTATCTAAAACACTTCTGAGAGTAAGCTTACTATAAACTCTTGTAAACAATTACACCAAACGTAACATTACATTATTGACCTCAACCCTACACAAAACGGAATCACAGCACAGAGATAAAAAAAACCAGTTCAACCAAACACGCGACTAACATCCGAGGCGGGAAAATGTAACTCAAAACGGGTATTGTCCAAGGCCACAACAAAATCCAAGATGGCCGACGCCGCCGGCGTCCTTGCGCCTGACACGGGCACAAGGATGCGCGAGCAACCGTTAATTAACCGGTTTGTGCACGACCTTGCGTTAATCTTGGCCACGGCTCGTTCTTTTTTTAAACCTTTTTACAACAAAACAGGTTGGATTGTAGTAATCCGATATAGTCTGTGGAACAATGGAAAGTGACGCTTGCGTGGGTGGAAATGAAACGCTGCTGGTTGAACGATACGTACTGTACGTACGTAGAGTCTCACTCAACTGTCAAGTCTGTTTCTCGATGCGGAGGCGCAAGATTTTCATTTGCTACGCATCGTTACATACTTACATATAGGATGCCTAATATAGTGTAAGTTTTTATTTGCCATTTGATCACGTTAACGAAAACGAGAACGCTAACCTACCTATGACAACCATCACCGGGCTTTACGTGCCTTTCGGTTCCGAAGCATGCGAATAGGTATTAACTTAAGTAATTAAAATATTTAAATTTAAAATCATTTATTCAGTTTAGGCTACAAATAGCTCTTATGAACGTCATTATGCCATCGGTTCGTAAGTCTACTCTGGGCGGGAGATATTGTACTGAGAAGAACCGGCAAGAAACTCAGCAAGTGTCCAGCTCTTTTCTCCCTAACAGCGTCAAAAATATTGGAAAATGCCCTATCATAAAAGGACACTATTAAAAGAAGATGACATTTCTCAATTGGAATTTGGAACTTAAACCTACCACCATAATTTCGGAAGACCAGCGTCGTGGCATTAATAAAGTGCTATTATGACATATGCTGAGAAGATGCCCTTTCAGTATCATGTACTGTTTATTATGAATGTTTTATTTGTATGAATGTGTTATTTTGTGATACTGATAAATGTTTTTCTATTTCTATTTTTTGCTAATCCACCACGCTGCATGTCCCAATGCAAACGATATACCTACGTAAAACGCGCTATGCATATCACATATCTTTATTTTTAATTTTATTTCGTTCAGTGCCTTGGTGATTGAGGATTCGGGATGAAGTACGCTTCTACCTACTCTGCCTTGTCGTCACTCGCATCCATAGAAAAAAGCGCTTGTGAACAACAAGATTAAAATGGTTAATTGACATTACGAGTTGCCATGATATTACAATAACAGCTGATCCAAACAACTTTAAAGTACTTTCCACTTTACATATAACTGGAAAAAAATATAGACGATAATAAAACCCAGGTGTCTATGTCGCTATCATATAAAATACACACTTTAATAACTTGACATTCAAACCACAAAGCTACAAACTAAAATTGCCATAGCGAAAAAAATAATTGCCTACCTCAAATTAAACTGGCCAGTAATATTCTGGTAGGTTTTAATTTTCAAACCACACTGGTACTACACAATTAACGATATATTTTATTTGTGCATCCATGCAAATGTTGCATCGCTAAATAGAGGCAGGTGATTCGAACGAATAAATTTAAAAAGAAATTAATTTATTGATAAGTAACTCGTTGAAAAGTTATGTTGTAATTATATTTTTGTGGCGGTTATCCACAACGAAGCTATACTAAGTGTTTGTTTTATTTTGAATTTTGCATTCACAACGCTTTATATAACGTGTAACAGAAAGGTGTGATCAAAATGAAAAGATCCACAGTGAATCCGATCTAGATCTTACTAAGTCATGATTATTAAGTATAATGTGTTATGCAATTTTTAATTTAATACTTCTATAGTGACGTCACATCAAAATAAACAAGTCTCAGCCCTAGTGGTTTAGTAACCTCTGTGTACTAACTATAATTACTGCTGCTTGCTTATATGCGCCTGACGCGCATCACTTCACAAATATAAATATTTCATTAACCACTGCATGACAAATTAAAGTTAATAATTATGTCTTAATATCAACACATACAAGTTCTAGATGGGAGACACTTTGGATCTTTTCATTTTGACCACACCTTATCTTATCTTATCTTAGTGCGGTCTGCCGAGGTTTCCACCTCCCAGTAACACTTCGACCCATTGGGATCTTTTGTGCAACCCCATCCTTTCACTCTTCCTCCTCTGTAAAGATAGATGCCATAAGTCTGGCAACGTCCTTAAGAGCGAAGAGCCTGAAGTCCTCCGGTTTCGGATAGGCCGACCCCAGGAGTCCCATTCTTTTCCTAGCCAGAGAGTCGCAGTCACACAGTAGGTGCTGCATTGACTCGGTTTGCTCTCCACATGCTCTACACAAACTGTTTCTTGAAAGGTGCATTCTGTGGAGCATTTGTTTTGTGGCATAATGCCCTGTCAAGGCACCGATGGTTAATCGGGCCTGCCTTATGCTGCCTCCGCATATGAACTTACTCCGTCCTAAGGCGTTTTCGCCTAGGAAGGATTTGGAGTGTTTCATACCCGGCTGCTCTTTCCATTCGATGCCGTGCCTGTTTTTAATGTAATCTTTTAAGGCCTTGTTGATGGTACTTTGTGCAAGTGCCACGAACGGCTCAGGACCAATAAGCTGGGGCTCTGAGCCCTCCCTGGCAAGTGCATCCGCCATCTCGTTGCCGTGGATTCCCATATGGCCTGGGACCCAGATCAATCGCACCTTGTTATGCCCACCCAGCTTGTTTAGAGCTTTTGTGGTTTCCAGAACAAGGCCAGAGTCGATTTGGGACGATATGAGTGACTTGAGCGCGGCTTGGCTGTCACTTAGGATGAATATATTGCGCTTTTTAATAGCTAACTCTATATTCTGCTTTGCGCATAGGGGAATTGCGAAAGTTTCTGCTTGGTAAACAGTAGCAAATTGACCACACCTTTCAGTTACACGTTGTATAGTTACAAGATCGAGTGGGAATCGAGCTTCTGAGGCTGATTGCTTTTTTTAGTAGAACTTTATCTTAAGAAATGTGCTTTTAAATCGTCCAAACATTTTTTTACCTACTACCCATTCAGGACGTCTATTTTTTTAGCTGTGGAGAGAAGAATGGGCGCAAGAAACTCAACAGCTTTAATAGAAGTAACGACATCTATCGAGTGGAGTCTGTCAATAAACTGAAAAGCTAGTTGCCCATAAATTATACTCGTAGTACCTATAGCATGAAACTATCTCCGCTTCGGATGGAGAACCGACTTAACAACACCATCGGCATCCATTAAATCTAAATAATTACTTCACAGCTGAGCCGGACTTTCCAATACTATAAAAATTAATATAAAACGAAACTGAATCTACTCTTACTTTCACTGACCAATGGACAATGATTAATCGAGAGATCGGGCGATACTCGGCTTATGCACTACTAACTAGAGTATCCGCGTCTATGGTTTAGTGGTTAGATCTCAGAGACTGAAGTCCCGGGTTCCATTCCCTTCGACTGGTGGTAGGGCTAAAACTCTATCTAAATCCTCCCCTAAGGAGACAAACCCAGGACCCTTACACATAAACTTATTTTCTAGAAACTGGAACACAGGCAGACCCGGTTACAATTTCCGTTTGATTCTTATAGTAAGTAGGTATATTGGTTGTTACAGTGTGCACGTGTTCCCTTAGCTTTGATTTGAATAAGTCAATGGTATCACATTATTTTATGTTATTAGATAATTTATTGTAATGCTGAACGCCCTCAAATAATATTGTTTTCCTTTCATGGTTTATTCATATATGTCACACCAATGTGTTTCCAATAATACTAGTGACAGAGGCCGCATACTAGGCCACCCACTCGACATACCAAGCCCGCCAGCGAAGCGTGGAGAATTCAATGAAAACTATACCATTACCTTTAATAAGTTTAGCTTTTATTTCGAACAAACACAAGTCATGTAGCCTACGTGAGCAAAGCTGCGAACAAAAGCTAGTACTATATATAATCATATTAGTACATTCAATGTTATATGCATGAAATTTTGACTACAAACGCGGACTGGTACCGGCTCCAAAAACGTCGTTGGCTGGCGCCGACTCCAAAAATAACAATAATTGTACCTACTAAATATATTTTCCTAGTAAAATGATTGTCTATATAAGCGGTCTAAAAATATTTTTTGTTTCTTTATGTGGATTGCAAGTAAATATTTGGTATTTGCTTGTTTGACTTAATATGTGTTCTGTTAGATGTAAAGTTAAGTATATGGAAGTCGCATAGTTTTTAAGAACATAAGATAACATAAGAGTAAAATAAAGGTTAATTGCAAGTAAATTGAACAAACTACACTACGCAATTATTTTTTAATTTTTAGTGCAATTTTATCAGTCTAATTTTTTGAGTCGGTTTTTTTTTGTTAAATAGAAATAGAAATTATTTATTGTATAACTATGTACAATATAGTTCTTAAATAATAAATAGTATCAACAGTTTTTTGTTTATTTCTCGCTTTTTAGTGATTTGTTTCGATCTATTTATCAAAAGCGAATATGGGTAGACCTACTAAACGCGCTGCTCGTATGAGACAGCGCCGTTTAAATGAGACAAGCGAAGAAAACGAGAAACGCCTATCTCAAAGTAGGAAATAAAAATCTGATTTCGGTGCCTGCCTTCTTTTGCTTCGTCATAATCGCTTAACTATCTTAATCGAGGTATCTTATCGCCACCCGTGAAATACTTATCATTGAGGAGTTCCGGTGACAATATGTGGTCTTTTCCATCAGTTACACTTCATCAAATGATACTTCCTAAATGCAAATGCTTGACTTATTGCTGAAAATACCAAAATCGCTATAGGTATGCCTACAATATTTGAGGAGTTCCCTCAATTTCTTAAGGATTCCATCATCAGAACTGGACCAAATTAAAATGGGAATATTTATTCAGTATCACCAGTATCATCAGTAGGAGCTCGATGGCGCAGTGGTTAACGCGCCCGGTCTGCGAGTGCTGAGGTTAAGCCACATTCGCAAAGGCTGATCATCGCATGGGTGACCAAACATTTATTATCTCTAGCTCCTCCGTGCTTCTGAAAGCATGTGAAGCCCTTGAACCCGGCTGCATCAGCAGTCGTTAACAACCAACAATCCGCACAGGGCCCGCGTGGTGGTTCTTAGCCCGTTTTCCCTATCCATCCATAGGGAAGGCTCGTGCCCCTGCTGTAGGGACATAAAAATGAGCTGATGGTAATGATGATAATTTTGAATCCTGCTTTAAAAGCTCATGGTACGGCCCCTTAGCCCAGCTGTGGAGATGGGGACGTTTATTTACGGTTATAGTTACGGTGGTTATAGTCCCCGATCCGATCCGAACTCCTCGGTGAATCTAGTAGGGCACGGGCGACACGCACTAGTGTGTGATGCCGTTCCCTCTAGAAAACCTCCGAAGGTGATTCGTTTCACACGGCTTGAACTTGAACCCTTTCTAGCCGCCCCCAAAAAAGCCCGGTAAAGCTGTAAATGCCGCCTGAGGAAATCAGCATACTCTCTTTAAAAAAAGATGGTTTTAGTAGCATTACATTAAGTTATTTTTAACTCGTATTATATTGGATCCTATTTTTGTGTAATTAATTTTGTAAGCATGTCATATTTAAGTAGCCTTACACCCGTTTGCACTAAACTTATGAATCAATCGCCTAAGTTTTGGCTTAGCTACTACCCGGTCAAGTTAACTCGGCACCTGGCTCGAAAACGTAGCTTACACTCAGGTGCCGAGTTAACTTGACCGGGTAGTAGTTAGGCAAAGACTTAGGCGATTTATAAGTTTAGTGTTAGTGTATTTGGTTTGTGTATAATTTTAATTTATATTGTATTTTTTTGTGAGGATCTGTTAATGGCTTTCCGTAGCTATTTAAATGTTTATTTATACAAAATAGCTGTTGGTCTTGCTAAAATAAAATAAACTGTTAAACTCGTAGTAACGACAGTGACGGTTATAGCCTGCCGATGACGCGTTTACGACTAAAGGCCCTTCAAAGCCTCCATGACATCAACTTTAATGCGTAACAATTTTACGATTGATCTATTAAATTAAAAAATACTGTGGTGTTGTAAACAATTTTCGGGCTGTCATACACTGGTAAACGAAGCGAGGCGACGCGTAATCGCAAATCTAAAGATTTTCAAACCAATTTATTTTTGTTATTTTAATTTTTAAGACAGTTTTATTTTGTACAACTTACTTTTACACTACAAAAATAAGGAAAAAATATTTTCGAGCTAGTAACCATCGCGGGATACAAGGTGTTCACTGAAGCAGACGAAGTCGCCAGCGGGCCACTAATAATTAAATAAATAGAATAGAATTTATTTATTTCGAGTAAATAATTAGAACTCATATTAATTGTTAGTAAGAATGGTAGGTACTTAAGAACAATGTTAGAATAGACTTAGTTTATTTTTATTATTATTGTTTTGTTCGTACTATGCCACAAACGGCAACTATTGATAAATGCTAATTGCTTTAAAAAATGTGTGTTGCCGCTGCGTTTCAAATCATTTTTCGCGGTTGTTTGTAGGCAAAAACGAATCTACCAAATACCTATCTGACCGCATCGCGTGGCTTCCTATGTACTAAAGCTTTTACAATAAAACGTGGTAGCAAGGTCTCAAAATTGAGGCTCTTAACCATATCGGTTGAGGATATCCATAAATTTGTGTCACTCAACAGTTCACTATAAATAATTAAACTTTATTACTACGTCAATTTAATACCAATTAATGGAAGATTTTGATTTATAGCTATTGCCGTTTTTAACGTGTTAATGACGTTATTACCTATTTATTCCCATGCTAGACTGGGATGTGAAAATAATGTATCGGCTGCCTAACTCCCCGTGCATGTCGTAAGAGCCGACTAAGGGACGAGGGTTCCAAGATGCTCGCACATCAGGCGATCGGCTGCAACCCATCACTGACTGATCTATTCCACCTCGGAGGTAGTACTATTATTTATTCTGTGCTCGGAGCCTTATTTTAATTATGAAAAAGTGGCGTCTGTCGTACGGCAAGTTTAACTCAACATTAATGATAACGATGTTCTGTCTATCCCTTCTATGGGTGTGCTTCGTGGAATACTTCAGGTGTGCTTCGTCTGGGTGTGCTTCGTTTTGGTGTGCTTCGTGGAATACCTCAAGGATTTGATAGCAGGATTTGATGTATGTATGTATTATGTATTCATCAAACATTTCAACTTGCAAGTTGGAAGAGTTTCTCATTCGGGATATTTATTTTAGTAAAAAAGCAAAATAACATTACTTTTTTTTATTCCCTACGAGCAAGCAAACGTTGAAGCAAACTTCACACAACGACTAAAGAATTATTACATAATTCCATAACATAATATTAGCAAGCAGATATAATTTTAACTATTAAATCTAATAGAGCCGCCATTTTGTAATTTCTAACAAACACAATTAAACTAAATGACCTATAATTTAAGTTAAGTTTGAATCGCCCAACCACAAACCACCAATCATATATTTCGGCACAAATTAATATTATCTAATAGCATGATCGTTAAAGAACCATTATTACATACAAACAACTTGTTACCTCTCGTTTTTTTATAACGATTACTTTGTACAAATCGTTGATAATTTTAGCTATTATTCGTATCATTTCGACGCATAGGACAAAAACCCGGATGGCTTTTGACAAAGATTGATTCGAGAAAGATTGTATTTATTGTTACTAAGTTATGGCCATAGATAAGATGGTGGGTAGCTAACCAAGCGGGCTTAAAACAAGCACTAGTAAGTATAAGTAATTAGCAAAAAAATGTAATTCAAATAAAATTTGTTTTTTTTTTGTACCATGGATATCCGCAAAAACACGCCTGATTCCATTAAAGGCCTGCCCAGACGAGGGATTTTTGTCCGCGGACTTTTTTATCCGCTAAAATAGATCGCTTACAACTGTATCGAGTAACGCAAACGAGGGATTAAAAGTACCACGTACAAAAAGTCCCCCGAATAACCGCGGACATGCAGAGAGCGGACCGGACAAAAGTACGGGGGAGTCCCCGAAAAAATAGAACTCGTGTGACTAGGGGAAGCAACGCACATGGCGGACTTTAGTCCGCGTTGTGCGTTTAAGGGGATGGACCCAGTATTTTATTTTAAAATGTCTTCTCTTTTTCTTAAACTTCATGTAAATTGCAACACAACGTAACCTCTGAACATTTGCTTCCATAGCGTGCACTTCTCTACATTTCCGGGCAACAAATGATCGCACACCGTGTGCGTTGAGTTCGCGGTAAATCCGCGGCGGACTTTTTATTAGCGGAGCGTACTTTTTTCTCCGCCGCGGATTAAAGTCCGTCGTCTGCGCAGGCCTTAATTATCTTAAGCAATTAGCCTAAAACCGTTCCACATCACATCACATCACCAGCACATTTTAAATCCCCACTATATTCGGCTGGGGCACGAGCCTCCCCTATGAATGTTTACACCACAGGGAGAACGGGCCGTAAACCACCACGCGGGCCCAGTGCGGGTTGGTGGGTTGTTAACGACTGCTAATGCAATACCTAAAACTGTCCCACTGCTGGGCAAAGGCCTCCATCATTGAAATTAAGTCATTGCTACAATTGATAGGTCAGTAGGCTTAGCCAAAGTAACATTTAAGAAAACGATGGCGAAGTTCGAAAAGAATAATTATGTATGGGATTGACATAAGCCGCGCTAATCACACGTGGTCAATCTTATGTCAATCCCATACATTTTATTCTTTTCGAACTTCGCTATCGTTTTCTTAATGTTACTTTGGCTACAGCCACTGGTTATCTTTATCTTCACGCTTGCCAAATGCGCAACCAAGCTTCTGAAATTCGAATTCGTTACTTTCAGGTCTGACACTAAACACTAGTCTGCATAAGTGGGTGGTCTACTTTCTCGGTTACCCATCAAATTCCCTCAAAATCGGTTTCCCAGGGGTCGACATAAACGAAAACTGATTTGACGAGGTCTAAAAATTGACCCCTAATATATTAGCACAAGTTCGTATTTGAAAAGTTCATTACTGTTTATTCTGAAAAATGATGTCAAGTTTACCTAACTAAACGCAAAGTTTTTAAACTAATAAGTATTTTGTATCAATAGGAAAAAAACTAGAAATAGAATTTTTAAAATAATTTGGCTATGGTGGGTCTGAGATAGATATCAGTTCATTTTGGAAAACGGGTCTCTTGAACAAAATAGTTTGGGAATACAGTAATAGATAGTACGTAGTACCCACCCACGCTCAATAACGTCAATTTAAATGTCATCCACAGCATTTTACGGTCTGCAAGCAATTTATTTCGCATGAAATACTTTAGATTCCTGATCAGAACGCCTCGGAGAATCTAGTAGGAGACGGGACACGGCACCATGATAGCGTTTGATCACCATGGCATGAGGAATTTTTTGTTTCTCGAGGCCACTAAAGTGCGGTAACGCAAAGAAGAACATATATTTTTTGTGTTCGTAGCTTTTTAAGTACGGCCTCCTTGGTCGAGTGGTTTGTACACCGGTTTTCATGGTGTCGTCGCCAACTCTGAGGTCCCGGGATCGATCCCCGGTCGGGTTAATTTAGAAATTGTTGTTTTTCTAAATTGTCTCGAGTCTGGGTGTTTTCTATTATAATAAGTATGTATTTAAGTATTTTATGTATGTTTTTCTGTTGTCTAGTAACCATTTTAACGAGTTTCATAACGAAGCTTCTCTTGGGCTAGATATATGGTGTGAGTGTAGGAAAGTTATTTTTAGTCTCAAGCAAAGGCCGATCACCGGATGGGTGACCAAAAATTTATCATGATGAGCTCATCCGTGCTTCGGAAGACACGTAAAGCCGTTGGTCCCGGCTGCATTTTAGCAGTTTGTTAACATCCACCAATCAGCACTGAGCCCGCATGGTTGTTTATGGCCCGTTCTCCCTATCCCTCATAGGAAAGGCTCGCGCCCCAGCAGTGAGGACATAAAATGGGCTTGATAATGAGGAATCATATCGACACCTGCAATGAAAAACGTTTTAACTCAGTCTTAGGTGCATTTCAGTTACAGTCCTATTCTTACTAAAAAATATGTCTGTAACTAAAAATCACCTAATTTTAATTACCTTATTTTACCTGCAGATGTCGATATAATGATAAATGTGAAAGTATTCCTTTGTCTGTACGTTTGTCCTTTATTAATATCGACATGGAGCAACGGAACAAAACGACTTTTCACAAACGGATCTCGAACAGATCAGCGAAATTCTATCACGATATCTCAGCAGTAGTAGGGTAACCATATAATTCATTGTTACTAACTTTTTCTGCATACGCAGAGAAAATTTAATAACAATACAGAAAATTATTTGACTACACGCACGCAGAAATTGATTCACACGCACAAGAAGTAGTTATATTTTTAAATTTCTGGACCCTTGGACCTCCCCCCATGTGACAGGTTAATTTAGTTATTAAGTCATTTAAACTTACACTAGGTACAATAAGAATTAGCTAACAGTTTTAATGGATGATGATGAATCTAAAGTCAATGTCGAATCGTTTACTCAATATATGCTTCCACACAGGCATCTGACATATTAACGTCAAAAACTAAAAATTAACCCCCTTATTCATAAAAACTATTTAAACATTATTTAGTTAATCATTGTTTTGTCTCTTTTTCTCAAATTCAAAATGAAGTTTGTGTGACGTTGACAAAACAATATTTAACTAAATAATGCTCAAATAGTTTTTATGAACAAGGGGGTAAGTTTTAACTTAGCTACTCAAAGTCAAAGTTATAGCCCTCATTGATGCTCTAATCTAAAGTAAAAACTAAAGACTAGCACTTGAAATCTAAACGAAGCAAGGTGTGGTGATGTGTGAAAGCGAGAATGATAGCGAAAGTTGAGACAATAACGCCTGCGGGCGAACATATACTGATACTGGTCCTTGCAACATAATGACGTTCATAAATGATTTTTAGTTTTATTTTTTTGAATTTTGAATACTTTAATGGAGTCAAAGACCTGAAATCAATTTTGTTTTTTTCTACGCTTTATTTTGTTCTTTCTTGGTTTTATAAAAAAAGGTAAGATCTGTACCATACCAACATGATGCGATAAATAATTATGACTATGAATATAACTAAGTTTATATTTTTCTTTTTTTTTCTTTTAATAATAGAATTATTTATTTAGCTTTATATAGCTAGATTGCGGATAGTCCTTCTCAAATTAAAACACCATGTTAACCTATCGATTTTAGATTTCTAATTATTCTAATTAAAATAAAATGTTACTCTATCTAGCACACTTAAACCACCATGTTACAATATTGTATAGCTAGTTAAACTCCAGATTCCACCTGATTATCTTTTTTAAAATATTATAACACTATGTCACCTTATCTAGCCAATTACAGTCCAGGTTTCTGATTGTCCTTCCTAAATTAAAACACAAAGTTACCCTGGCACAGTTCACTCACCTCGAACGCCGGCGTATGCAGACTGTCCTTGATGACTGGCACACTATTCCTCGGTCCGATAAACGCCATATTTTCATTTTAAAACATAAACTTTAATAGAGATGCTCTAATTAACAATTAACTTGCAAAAACACTGGCACACTCTGTAAACACATTTAGCTGGCGGCACGATTCACTCTTTACTATCTATGGCACTTTTACATAACACTTTTTTTTTATTTCGCAGCACACTTGTTTCTTTTTAAAAAAAGAACACAAATCATAACTCTTTGGTAATTACAAATTTCGTCGTTCGAATTTTAAAATGCTAAAACTTTTCGGTGTCATTCGAAAAAGGCGCGCTCGTTGCACAGATTAAAAATACCAAAGAGTATATAACAGTATTACTTCACAGCTCGGCACTTCCTACAAACGATGTAACTCATGTAACACAAGGTCGTACGAATTATCGTTGTTATAACGCTTATTCGTTATGCTAATAACACGTTGCTTTTTGCCGGTTCTGCATAAGTTGTTTGTAAGCTGCCTTTTCACGCATATTGTCGTTTCGAGGCGTTGGCTATGGTCCATTGTCTATTGGCACGTGTCTATAGAAACCGCGGATTATTTGTTTACATTTAAATTAAATTAATGAAGCATTAATATAAATTACAATTTTATTTAATATACTAGCGTTAACATTTTAATGAAATACCTGGTTTTACAGCCTAAATTGTTTTAATACTATAAATGTAAAGATTTATGTGGTTGCGTTTGATATACAAGTAAGTAGGGACTATCTTTATGTACGAGTAGTATCTTAAGCTTAGTTATGATATGAGAAACAATAATTGATTGATTGATTGAATTGAATTGAATGTGGGTCGGCAAGGTGAGAGGGCGTATAATGGTGCATACCTTAAACAAGCGCGTCTTAATTCTGTTTACATTGGGTGGAAAGGGGTCAATTGCTTCTGCCAAAGAAAATTATAGTCTGCCGTCGCAGGTATTCAAAAGGAAACTTTAAAAAAATAACACAAAAAAAAACTATTTTTAATAATAAAAAATAAGTACGCTGACAGATTAAAGTACTAAATAATCAGTAAGAAACATTAAATATAAAAAAGTTTCTGAATAATATGAAATTTAGTCTGCTATGGAAAGTTTCGACATAAAATGTTTAATGTTTGTTATTTAAATGTATTGTTTTTTTCACCTAAAAAAATAAAAAAAAATAAAAAAATAATCTGTTGAATAAATTATTTTTTAAATGTTTTTGAACTGTTTAGATCTCTGTATTTTCCTTATTTTTGTATTTTAGGATAGGAAATTTTACTAGTTTTTAAAACGCTTTGACAGTTTCCATCAAGTGATTAAATTCTCTTTGGTTTCCATGACAACAAAACAAACAAATAATTTTGTATTGGAAAATTAAATTGTCGTTTTCAGTATATTTATAGTGTAATTCCTGTGGAAATATCGGGATAAAAACTATCCTATGTGTTAATCCAGGTTATAAACTATCTGTATGCCGAATTTCATTCAAATCCATCCATCCATTGCAGCGTGAAGAAGGAACAAATATACAGACATACACACAAACTTTCTCAATATAATATTAAAGAAAATCCCAGGTCGAGCAACGTGTATTTTGGATTTTTTCGATGCATAAGCCCGGGTTTGTGATCATCACCAAACCGCATTTGGCAAGCGTGGTGATTATGCCAATAGCCATCAATTGTAGTGATGACTTGATTTCAATGATGAAGGCCCTTGCCCAGCTGTGGGACAGTTATGGGTTTTTCAGTTAGTTATTTCAACAAAGCCAATGTTAAAAAGAATTAAACTTTGAAGATTGCTGAGGATATCGAGAACATTTAAGTCACTTGTAAAGTCGTATAAATAATGTCCATTCCGTTCTTGTAAACGGCTCTCTAGCAAAATAACTAGTAACTCACAGGCCTGTGGAATATAATAAGCAGCATTTATCTATGGCAGTCTGTGTCGTGTCTCAGTACGAGAAAGCGAGGCCATTTGCACGGGTTTCCGATAGAAAGCGAAAGTAGATGGGATAAGGGAGCTGCGCCACAGAATACTTAATAGTACAGATGCTGCGCCACGAAATGAGTAGACTGAAGGAGGCGAGCTTTTTTTTATCCTTGTTCTACTAACTATATTCTGTAAAAATTAGAGCGGGATCAATATAGTATTCACGCTACAATCGATCGACGCTCAAGAGGTTAGTACCTAAATTATTATTTTTTTTTTGGTAATTTTCTAAATATTAAACATAGCTAGTTCGATTTATCGCCCCGAAACCCCCTGCATACTAAATTTTATGGAAATCGTTGGAGCCGTTTCAAAGATTCAGATTATACATTATATACCTATAAATACGGAAACGCAGTAAAGAACATGTGAACAGTTTCGAGAAAATAGATCGTAATGTCAGCACCTCAAATATCACAATCACAAACACAGTAAGTGGTACTTACTACGTTCATAAATTGTGCGGCAGTATAACAAGAACTGCTCGTTTAAAGGTATTAGACAGATAGACAGATAGATAGATTAAACACATTTAATTAAGGCTTTGCCAAAGGCTTCAGTAATAACAATGATTTTTAATTTTGTGCCTTTATGACCCAAAATATTTTTTTAAATTGACATTATTCTGTGCTATTACGATAATAATCAAACTATATTGACAAACAAACGTAAACAACAAAAAGGTTTTTTATAAAGAGACTCGATTAAACAACTACTGGTGCGTATGAGCAATGTTTGCAAATCGTATTACATCGACATATGATATTTGTGAAGCGGTTGCCAAAGAAAATCTTCGATTTCACCTATAAAGCAGGCTACCCACTTGGAGGTTGGTTGGGGTAATACATCTGATACTGTACCGAGTACGTCGTCGTCGGCGCGAGTATAAAATAAGGAGACTGCCGAAGGAGAGCTAAATAAATACCGCGTTCGAGCACAACGCAAACATAGACTACCTTATTTTGTGCTCGCAATGTGGATTCGAAGGTTCGTACCTGGATACGCAGTAGCTTGTGGACTTATAAGTAGTTTGATACAATATCAGAAAGTTAGTCAGTTAGTTAGTTTAGTTTCAGTCTGGGCATCTTCGGAAGACCAGCGTCGTAGCATTACTGAAATGCTATGGCATATGTTGAGAAGGTGCCTTTTCAGTGCCATGTATCTTAAATTATGAATGTTTTATTTGTATGAATGTGTTGTTTTGTGCTCAACACCACCACCATCACCACCAGCTCATATTATGTGCCTTGACGAGCCTTTCCTATGGATGGATAGGGAGAACGGGCCACAAACCACCACGCGGGTTTAGTGCGGAATGTGGTTGCTAATGACTGCTAATGCAGCCGGGACCAAGGGCTTCACATGCTTTCAGAAGCACGGAGGAGCTCGAGATAATAAATGTTTGATCAACCATGCGATGATTAGCCTTTGCGAAAGTTGCTTAACCTCAGCATTCGCAAACCGGGCGCGTTAACCACTGCGCCATCGAGCTCCTCAATTTTGTGATACTGAATAAATATTTTTCTATTCTATTCTAAACATTACGTGCTACACCTCCAAGTGAGTGGCCTCCTTAACAAGCTAGCCGCAAGCCGTATAGCTTGACGAGTGTCTTCGAAAGATGTTTATTTGGGTGTAGCAATAGATTGAGTACAAGATATCTGACATCGCATTATTGTCGAAGTTAAAATTCAATATGTTTCATACAATCATTGAGCTGTCTCGATGGCTCGGTGTACGATTGCTTAAGTTAAGCAACTTTCGCAAAAGCCAGTCATCAGATAGGTGGCCAAAAATTTATAATGTCGATCTCTCCGTGCTTCTGAAAGAAGGCGACGCATTGGAAATTTACGTGGCGGGGATCTTGATTTTCCCAACAATTACAAACATATGAAAGTGACATGATTTTTCATTAAATTTGCTTCATTTTGTTAGTTGCAGAAACACGATTTGTTAACTTTTATAACAGAGAAAAAAATATCAAAGTAACCTCTTTTAAATCATAGATTTGCATTTTACAGGCGAACCAGACCGATTTGTGAATGTGGTAGCTAATGACTGCTAATGCAGCCGGGACCAACAGCTTAACGTGCCTTCCGAAGCACGGAGGAGCTCGAGATGATCAATTTTTGGTCACCCATCCGATGACCGGCCTATGCGAAAGTTGCATAACTTCAGCGATCGCAAACCGAGCGCGTTAACCACTGCGCCATCGAGCTCCTCCTTTTGTTTACTATCCATATTCATTCAATTACGATTATTAATTTGTATGGCAGAATGTTAACTCTCCTCGTATGCCGCCAGGAGCCGCTGCTTCAATGCCATACTAATTTTCGTTTTCGTAAACGTAACCGAATGAATAGGATAGTAAACAAAACTCGCGCTAACATGCACACAGAATCGTCCATCATCCACATAACTATATCCTACTAATATTATAAACGCGAAAGTTTGTAAATATGGATGATGTTTGTTACTCTTTCACGTAAAAACTACTGAATGGGATTTGGATGAGATTCGGCATACAAATAATTTATAACCTGGATTAACACACCCCCGTGTGGTGCCCGGGGATAAAGAATTGCACAACCCCATCTCTTCCCGTGGGGTGTCGTAGAAGGCGACTATGGGACCAATCAAGAGGATGGGGCAGCAGCGTCTCTCTGTGGTTATTCTCACCTTACTGCGATCGCCAACCCGCCTGCCAAGCGTGGCGATTATGGCAAATTCCCCTCAAAATGATTTATCCTTGAGGGAGGCCTTTGTCCAGCACTCGACGTCTTTTTGGCTGAGATGATGGATTGATGATGTTGATTAACACATAGGATACTTTTTATCCCGATATTCCCACGGGAACGGGAACCACGCGGGGTGAAACCGCGAGCCGCCGCTAGTGTATAATACTGGCGTCATGAATAGCTGCGAGAAGTTCGAGCTCTCTGTGTGGAGACTTGAAAGCTTTCGGGTTTCAACAATGTCGGAACAATGGAGAAGTCTGGAAACGTTTTGGAACAGTGCCACAAAACGTAGAGGTTTATAGGTTGTAATGGTGAAACTTCAGCTTCACCACTTTAAAGATGGCGTATTGTTGTTTTTTTTTTACTTATCTACATTTCTTCTTCAAAGGTTTTAATTCTTTTCACACACCAAATTTTATGAAAATGTTCTATGGTTAGCCTTACGTCTGCTTAATGCCAGATCAGTCGTACAAACAATTTAAATTCTATTGTGTCTGTATTCACAGCAGACGACATGTTAAGAGAAATACAAAAAATTGATTTAGTAACAATTAGTTAAGAAATTAAAAAATCATTTAAAAAACATTTCTGGTTGGGTTAACAGGAATACTATTAGTAGCATATATTCTTTCTAAAAAAAATTTATACTAGAGCTAGTTTAAATTTTTTTTAGAAAGAATATATGCTACTAATAGTATTCCTGTTAACCCAACCAGAAATGTTTTTTAAATGATTTTTTTAATTTCTTAACTAATTGTTACTAAATCAATTTTTTGTATTTCTCTTAACATGTCGTCTGCTGTGAATACCCGGCAGACTTCGTACCGCTTTGACAGTTTCCATGACAACAAAACAAACAAATAGTTTTGTATTGGAAAATTAAATTGTCGTTTGTAGTATTTTCCGTTACTTATTATTTATGTTTCTCACCGTTTAAACCTTCCCTGAACTTCCACTAATATATCAAAATCAAAATTAGCCAAATCGGTCCAGCCATTCTCGAGTTTTAGCGAGACAAACGAACAGCAATTGATTTATTACATACATAGATTCGATGGAGGAGCTCGATGGCGCAGTGGTCAATGCGCTCGGTCTCCGATTGCTGAAGTTAAGCAACTTACGCAAAGGGCCGGTCATCGGATGGGTGACTAAAAATGTATCATCTCGAGCTCCTCCGTGCTTCGGAAGGCACGTAAAGCCGTTGGTCCCGGCTGCACTAGCAGTCGTTAACAACCACCAATCCGCACTGGGCTCGCGTGGTGGTTATGGCCCGTTCTCCATATCCATCCATAGGGAAGGCTTGTGCCCACAGCAGTGGGGATATAAATTGAGCTGATGATGATGATGATGATAAATAGATTACGAATATAGGTAGTGCAGTAACCCTAAGTAACGTAAAAGAGGTCTCACTTACACCTCTATTCTCGAAGCATTCGACCTACGTTCACTGATTGACCAATAGTTGCGTACCTACATTGCATAGCGCGTATCACTTCTTGTCATGAAGGACGCAAAAATAAGAACACACACAGAAGATAAGCTTCATAAAACACGCTCGAGTAACTCACACATACGCCCGTTCCCATTAACCTATCTATCTGTTGTTTTTGCCTACTATAGATACAAATTTGACATAAGCTCCATACATATCCTACTAATATTATAAACGCGAAAGTTTGTAAGTATGGATGGACGTTTGTTACTCTTTCACGTATAAACTACTGAATGGATTTGGACGAAATTCGGCATACAGATAGATAGATGGAATGACACATAGGATACTTTTTATCCAGATATTCTCACGGGAACGGGAACTGCGCGGGTGAAACCACGAGCAGCCGCTAGTTATATCAAATTTCTATCTCCAGTTAGCAAAACAACAGACAGATAGAATATAGGGTACGGGCGTTAGACAACCTCTCACGGACACAGAATCTCCCAACAGCCGCGCTCGACTGTTCAGGGTGCCTAAACAGCCGCGCTCGACTGTTCAGGGTGCCTAGTGCGAGTACGCCATTCGATCACGATAACGAAAACGACAAGTTGTATAGAAAAAATTTAACTCTTTTCGTATAAAATGTTTTTGTTTAGTTTATATAATAAATAATTTTTAACGCAAATTTTGTTGCGAACAAATTACAAAAACACAAATGTTGAAAAAATTTCTACGAGCAGGATTTGAACCTGCACCCTTCTGACATACCGGGTCAGGTGCTCTCCCAATTGAGCTATCGTGGTTCTAACCAGCCCGCCGAAATTATTCAACACTATTTACTTTTTTACTTTGAAAGCTTCTCGTATGCCGCCAGGAGGCGCTGCTTCAATGTCATACTAATTTTCGTTTTCGTAAACGTAATCAAAACAATACGGATACTAAACAAAACTCACACTATTAGGCACCCTGAGCTGTTCCGTTTTAATGTGTAACTTCTCTCCGCTTGCCTTCTTTAAATACAATTTGTTGGAGTGATTTAGTGAAATGTGACGGAAGTAGGTGTAACAGTGTGACAGGAAGTCGGGGACGCGCCATTTTGTAAATTTAAAATCGATATTATGAACATGACATGACATGTCTAATACCTTTAAACGAGCAATTCTTGTCGCCTGATGTGCGAGCATCTTGGAACCCTTGTCCCTTAGTCGGCTCTTACGACATGCACGGGGAGTTAGGCAGCTGATACGTTATTTTCACGTCCCGGGGTATGCTGCCATGTCATTAGTTTCAAATTCACATTGATTCAACAGATTGCATTATTATGACATATCGAGGTCATTAGCGAGCTGAAGTGGCAATTGGCCGGCCACATTAGTCGCAGAACCGATAACCGTAAGGGGTAAACGAGTTCTGGAGTGGAGACCCGTATCGGTAAACGTAGTGTAAGATGCCCTCAGACTAGGTGAAACGACGATCCCCGCAAGGTGACTGGCAAGAACTGGGGCTCGACCGCCTAACCGATGGCTTTGACTTCGTGTGTGGTTTATGACGTCATCTTGTCGTTTCGTGCCGCCTATGAAAGCAATATCGTAAGCTATAGCCTTTAGTTTTTATATTGCTTTTATAGGCGGTGCGAGGTGGCAAGATGACGTCATATACTATACGCGTAGTCAAAGCGATCGGTTAGGCGGTCGGGGGGCTGGGTGAGAGTAGCCGAGGATCGTATGATGTATAGTTTTTCTAATAATAAATGAAAATGAGGCGAGGAGCTCGATGGCGCAATGGTTAACGCGCCCGGTCTGCGAGTGCTGAGGTTAAGCACCTTTCGCAGAGGCCGGCCATCGGATAGGTGAACAAAAAATGTATATCTCGAGCTCCTCCGTGCCTCGGAAGGCACGTAAAGCCGTTGGTCCCGGCTGCATTAGCAATCGTTAACAACCATCGCCCGCACTGAGCTCGCGTGGTGGTTTATGGCGCTCTCCCTTGGTATAAACATCCACAGGGAAGTCTCGTGCCCCAACAGTGGAGACATAAAATGAGCTGTTATATTCATGAAAATATTTCTAATAATCTCTACCACTCAAGGTTTTTTCTATTTCGCAACAGTTGTTGCGTGCATTACATAGATCACGACCGCCAGTGTAGTAGAGCGGTCACGAAGACAACATTCTCCGGTCCGCGGTTCGACAATTAATTTAATAATCAATAATAACGTTCGAGGGTTCGACTGAAAGCCATTCATTAGTCAATCAAGTTGCGCCAGTTGCATGTAGAGAGATTATAATTAGATGCTGGTGCGCACGACTAGCCAATCGTGCGTGTTAAGCTACGTAAGCAATGCCCGGGTTACGGATGGGTCAAAAACTTAAGTCTCTTTAGTTCAGTGAATGAATAGCCTATGTAAAAATGTGGCGATTCTTGGGGGAGGCCTTTGCCCAGCAGTGAGCGTCATATGGCTGATGATGATGATGATGAAAGTCTTGTTATATAAGAATTTAAAAAAATTAGGCATACAGTTGATAGACGCCTTACTGATCGCTTTAACTTCGTGTGTGATTTATGACGTCATCTTGTCGTTTCGTGCCGCCTATGAAAGCAATATCGAAAGCTATAAGCCTTTAGATTTTGATATTGCTTTCATAGGCGGTGCGAGGTGGCAAGATGACGTCATAAACTATACGCGTAGTCAAAGCGATCGGTCAGGCGGTCGGGGGGCTCCCTCCTCCTCCCGAATCCCTGTCGCGACCCTCGGGTCTGGGCAGGGAGGCGGGAGCTGGAGGGGAGAACCCCACATAACCATCTGCGCCTCCCCGAGCGCGGTGGTACTCGGCCAACGACTTTTCCACTGTCAAAAAAAAAAAAAAAAGGCGGTCGGGGGGCTGATAAGAGGCTGTATCCTACTATATACCACAAAAAGGAGAGACCAGAGCGTAAGCTTCACACAAGCGCGCACGAGCAACGCACACATAGACAACCTCACACGGACACGGTATCCTCGGAACAGTTGCGCTAGGACCAGTGAAACCGGATCAAACAAATTTAATGACAAACGAAACGAACAACACTTTCAAATATCAATCAACAAACAATTTCCACTTTGTTTAGACTAGACTTCGTTGAGTTTTCGTTCGGAAATAGTCAACCTTAAAGTTGAAATTACTTCCCCAAAAATTTCCCCTAAAATATAATTTCCCCAAAACTTCTCCAAATGCCAATTTTTTCCCCAAAATGGGGAAAAAACCCCCCAATCTGGCAACGCTGGCTAGGAATGTTGCGAGCTGTTCCAAGATCCATGTCTGTACTTCCTCCAGTCTCAGTAGTATGTATACAGAACTAGTATTTTTTTCTTTTTTATTTAAAACTACCCGTCCCGGCTTCGCACGGGTGGACATTTCCTTTTTATTATAGCCTATGTTACTCAGCGCTAATCTAGCATTCTAATGGTGAAAGAATGTTTTAAATCGGTCCTGTAGTTTTTGAGTTTATTCGTTGCAAACATACAAAAATACAAAGATTTCCTCTTTATAATATTAGTATATATTTAAATTTCGTTTCGTTTGTCGGATCGCCGTTTTCAATAAACCAACAAAGCTGCAAAGTTTAATGGTGACAATAACGGTGTAAAAGTTGACAGACCTCCAGAAAACGACGGACATTAACTTCACGAACCAGAATGGGTTGATAAATAAAAAATGCCTTGAATAGCTTTTGGGACAAGCTATTTTTTATGTTTTATAGAGAAAAATGCTTACAATACATAATAGAACGTGGATACTTATGAATCAAGTGTAACATTGATCAAAGCTCTTGTTCCCTAGTCTTCCACTTGTAGTTCTACGGGACTAATGGTCGCCCAGTGGTCGAAATTCGACCGTAATTTATTTTATTAAGGCTGCACGGATTGTATCCTGAGCAATGAAAAATTAAAAAAGATAGATTGTGAGTTTGGATTAGCTTTAGTTATTGTTCTGAGCTCAGAACAATAACTAAAGCTATAGAAGGATGGCTAAAATAAAAATCGTGCAACTATGTTTAGTTCCGTTTTATCTTATGGCTAGAAAAGGAGGTTGGAGTGCGACAAATGGTTGACACTTTTTTTATTTTTTTGTATTGTTATGTCAAACGGTCATCAGATAATCGGTGATCAAAAAAAATCTTTGAGTCCTTTATAAAGTCACTCACTACATTACCTCAAATATGACGTCACAAATCTGGTGACACCTTCGAAATAACGAAAGAAAAGGGACAATCGATCTCTTTCCAATACATCACTTAGGTTCATTAGTTAAAATAGTACGAACTGATAATGAGTTTTGCTATTTTAGTCCGGTTTCTATAGCTTTAGTTATTATTCTGAGGTTCTGAGGTTTGGATTGGCATTGACAGATTTCGGCCGCTCCTCTTCCATTTTTGAAATTTTTGTAAAGAGTACTTATATGTGTGTGTAAATGTGTGTAATGTTTGTATTTGTCGACATTGAATAAGACTCCTTTGGCTTACAAAATAAGAGTATAGATAGTGTCGATTTATTTCGGCGGGTAGGACAGATCCACGATAATATAGCTGGCAGTGCATCTGACCCGGCATGTCATGGGGTGCGGGTTCGAATCCCGCCAGTATTTTTTTTAAATTGTAATTTGTACGCAACAAATTTTGCGTTATATGTATATTTAACCATAATCTCAAAGGTAAAGTTTACGGGTAGAAGAAAGTGATGGTTTCTCAAGTCGTAGCGAGCTAACAGTCACGTACATTGACATGTAAACAATATAACCATTAATACAATGGCATAAGGGTCAAGATTGACATGTTAATGCTTGTAACTGCACATTCTCAGAGGGTTCCTGGAGGGGATGGCATCAGCCATTCGTGTCTCCCATCCCCTACTAGATTCTCCGAGGAGTTCGGACCGGATTCGAACTTGAAATGTAGATGCCTAGTGGGAGTTTCATTGACCATCCGATCACATTAACTTAATTTTTTTTTTTTTTTGGAATGATTGCTGATTGCCTCAAATGGCATTTTCAGCTTTACCGGGCTTGTTTGGGGGCGGCGAGAAAGTTAAAGCACGTTCCTCAAGCCGTGTGAAACGCATCACTTTCAGAAGTTTTCTAGAGGGAACGGCATCACGCACTAGTGCGTGTCCCCGTGCCCTACTAGATCGGATCTCCGAAGGGTTCGGATCGAATTGGGGGAACTCTTCCCGTATGCCGCCAGGCGGCGCCTGCTTCAATGCCATACTAATTTGCAATCTCGTAAACGTTATGGAATGAATACGGATTAACAAAACTCACACCAGGCACTCTCGGCAGGCTTAGGCTTAACGCCTCGGTGGCCGAGTGGCAGAGTGCTCGGTCCGATACCCGAAGGTCCCGGGTTCAATTCTCAGGTCGGGCAAAATGTATTTCGGATTTTTCGATGCATATCCCGGGTTTGTGATCACCAACCCGCACTTGGCAAGCGTGGTGATTATGCCATTACCCATCAATTGTAGCGATGACTTGATTTCAATGATGGGAGGCCTTTGCCCAGCAGTGGGACAGTTATAGGCTGTTTACTACACCAGGCACCTAGATCTATTTAGGTGTTAACAAAGAGAAAACAGGGTCTCTAAATTTTCTAGTCGTTGGTGATATTATAACTTCACTTTCACTGTTTTACAGCTGTTATGGCTATCATAACTCTTAATTAATGTTAGCTTTTTGTTAATTAACACGCTGCCCGTCGTACTTTACCAAACGTTTTTTTTCTTATTTATTACAACTAGTGGTCGCCCAGCGGTCGAAATTCGACCGTAATTTTATTAAGGCTGCACAAATTGTATCCTAAGCAATGAAAAATTAAAAGAGATGGAATGTGAGAATGGATGAGCATTGACAGATTTCGACCGCTCTTCTTCAATTTTTGAAATTTTTGAAAAGATTATATATGCGTGTGCGTCAAATATCTACATGGTAGTGTGTGTAATGTTAGTTTTATTGATTTATTATATGTTTATGCATAATTTAAAAAAAATAATTAACATTCGGATAACCTTCTCTATTTCATACTCCTCCGTCCGCGCAATTTTCGTAAAAAAAGGTACAAAGTTTTTGCTTCACGTATAATATATAGATAACTTACTTGGCCATCATCTCAGCTCATTTTATGCCCCCACTGCTGGGGCACGAGCCTTCCCTACGGAAGGATAGCGAGAACGGGCTATAAACCACCACGCGGGCCCAGTGCGGATTGGTGGTTAACGACTGCTTATGCAGTCAGGACCAACGAAGCACGGAGGAGCTCGAGATAATACATTTTTTTATCACCCATCCGATGACCAACCTTTGCGAAAGTTGCTTAACCTCAGCACTCGCAGACCGGGCGAGTTAACCACTGCGCCATCGAGCTCCTCGCTTACTTGACTATTTGCTTGTAATAATGTATGAGTATGAGTATGTATATGAGTATTTCTTGTAGAAAGAGCCAAGAACCTTCTGTAGCCTGAACAGTTTTTTCAAGCTTAACTGTGGACGTCGTCATAGTGACCAATCATAGCACAGTTACTATAACAGATATAGCAATCAGGTAATAAAACACAACGGGAACCAAACACAGAAATCCTCAAACATTCAACAATAAAACAACAAAAAAAACCAGGATATCACGAACACCTCGTTGCATCGTTACCATAAACAAAATCTATTTACGGGCAACACCGCTAGATTGCGCGCCATGCTACCGGAAGCGCCGCCATGACGGAAACGCGGGAAATCGCACCGCCATAGTGCCATAACGGTAAACGCTTCGACCTTTCGCGTTGACTCTCACTTATAAGGAGGTTTGAGTTCAAACAAGGAGTGTTTATGGAAAAGTTGTTGGCTGGTACACCTTGATGATAAAACGATTTAAACTTTAATGAATTCTAAGACGGAATACTATTTAATGAGGGTGGATCAATAGCCATCAATTGTAGCAATGGCTTGAGTTTTCGATGCCGAGCAGTGGGACAGAATATAGACTAATTACTTACACATTAGGATATAGGTACCTTGTAAACTAAAGTAAAAGAGATCATTATTTTTTAAATGAATAAGCCGATTCTAATTAAATTTAAGTACTTAAGAAAAACAGAAAGATCTAGTAAATTAACAGAAATTAAAAAAAAAAATGTGATTAGAAGTCCTATAATGGAGAGTTTCACATCACATTAAGTTTAGATATAACAAATCTATTATAATATTATAATATAGGTATAGCTTTTTTTTTGTTTCTTCAATATAATTTAGCATCTATAAAAATCGCGCGAATACGCCATCGATTTGTAAGTTTACAACGGAAGATGTTAGGGTCCTAACTATAGGACTTTAACTGAGAGAGAAGTGGACTGTATAACTGGTATATTTTATTATAATGTCGCGCGCGCGTCTGGTGTCGTCCGTGATCCGTGGCGAAGTGTCTCTACTGGTGTGAAGTGTGGCGCCCGGCGCCTCCGGCAATCGTCCGAAGTTCGCACAGGAACCCCCGGCGGCGGCGGCGCCCGAGCGGTCTCGATGATGCACGAACAGAAGACCTTCCACTTGCACTGACAAGGACCGACCACAATAACAGCAGCGACATTTTCTGTCTTCCTTTCTTTTACAACCACTCTTACTCTATCTATGTATTCATCTACTTTCCACACAATCAAACAAAGGCATCATCGTCACCGATCCAGAAACGCCAACGAATCCCAAAGCGTATTATGCAAAGCAATTAATATATCATGCAACTGTTGCGTATTGCATATTGTTATATGTATTTCTTTTGTAGCCACCATTATGTGCCCCTGCGTAATAACTAATAAGCAACCATTTATGCATATTCAACAGTTAACGCCTAAACATTGCTGATTAATTATACAACGCCTGTTGGTACAATGCTACCCAGATTTTTTTTATACCTAGCACTAGATATCGTCGATGAGGCTCGCAGAGGACCGGCTAAGTTGGCGTGTTAAAAGGGATGCTTATACCTATCAGCGATGGAGCGCAACCGATGGAGGCACTAGTTGACAGAGTCAAGAGTAACGATACTCAGCTGTTAGTCAACGACTAAGATAGAAATCCAGAGGATGGGCAGCAGCATCTCTCTGAGGTTACCCTCAACCTACTGCGATCGCCAACCCGCCTGCCAAGCGTGGCGATTACGGCAAATACCCCTCATATCCTTGGGGGAGGCCTTTGTCCAGCAGTGGACGTCTTTTGGCTGAGATGAAGATAGAAATACCCAGCAGTAGGTGCACACAAGCTGAAATGACAGTGATCATACCTAGCACGGCAAATGAGTCAACTCCACCTGATGTTAAGTGGAAATGGAGTCTACACGCGAAGGCAACTGGTGCACCGTGAAAACAACTCAGCATCAGTCACCCTCTCCCTACCGGCCCACAAGGTGTCTCTCACGCATCGTTTGGAGGACCTCATGTCATGGCAAGGAGAGAAGATTACGACTGGATGGATGGATACCATTCAAAAATTAAAGATCATAATTTAAGAATAACTTTACTAAGGCTTATTGAAATAGAAAGTGTCTGATTAAAATTATACAAAGGACAAAGGAGCTTGTGTTTAAAATTTAGCAACCACTCCAACAGGTATTACGTTTGAATTGTAAAATGTATGTTGTATGATATGGTAACGATATATATTTTTGTAAATGCCATTAGGTAATTAAGGACATGCAGTTTCTTGGGCCTACTCTTCTATAAAGCTAAAAGACGTTCTAAATAGGTTTTAGGCAAAATTAATTTAATTTTGGACAAATCGAAATTACTAACTAAATAATTTATTTTTTTAGTTTTGCTTAGGTCCTGTATCCATTCACCATGACCCAAAATATTGAGAAGTCTTACAACACTATTGATATACTAAGTCCCTGTTATATTTTGTTATGTCTCCTAACAGCTTGAATTGCCATTTACCATCTTGCTAAACTGTCAAACGGTAGCTAAAATAAAACTTTAAGTGATATCTCACGTTCATACATTTACAGGTTTTCGTGCTAATTTTAAGTTCGTATGCCTCTATACCCTGAAATCTCATTAGATCTAGTAACCTTAAAAGCTGACTGACACCTAACAATAACAACCGGGTCATAATTGATTGATAACAATTAATTCTAGACTGACATTGACATTGACAGCATAATTAACGTATATTGTTTAATTTTTTTAAACGTACCAAACCAAAATTTATTTATGTTCAAACAATATTAATAACGCTTCATACCACTCCTACCTGGTTTAAAGAGTTACCTTAGCCATACAACGGGGTAATGCTGCAAGTTTGATAGAGAGGTTATAGTTTTAGTTATTCATATAATATATTAATAATTAGATAAAAAAATATCTGTACCCCTTTTTAAGCAAATGGCGCACACAGAGGAGTACGAGGTTTGGCAAAGTTGAAGTTCATATGAAGAAGAAGAGCAGAAAGATAACATTTATATTTAATATGTGTTAGATTTACATTGTATAAACAATTAAATTTTAAGATTTCCGGTCAAATTTCGGCCACTGAACGGCCACTAGTTTGTATCTTTAGAGTGTAATGTATTACACGATTTCAAAATTAAGTACTATTAAACATCGAAACAACAAATTTGTCTCAATAAACAACTGCGTCCTTGCATGATCGAATCTTATGTTATGACGAACATAAAATCGTCTAGAAATGTCTGCATAATGCGCGTGTGGGGTCCGGGGCCGCGTGGGCGCCAATGCCGACGGTGCTCATTGGGCCAATGAGGATATGACTTCATGTTTCACTGGCAATGTTGAGAATGATTGTTTGTAGAGCTCGGTGATTTTATTTTTTCGTACTGGACTTGGTAAAACGCTTATGGCAAATCTAATTATGTTTATTATGTAATGCCATGTTGGTATCACTAACGAAGTATAATTGTATTTTTATATAGTGGCCACTTGTGTCGCTCTCCTCCGCTCTAGAACTCTCAGTGTTCAATACGATGAAACGTCGTCTTCAATAATTAAGTTGTTTTATTATGCCTCAAGATACATCTTCCACACCACACAATTAAATATACACTCTACTACTAATTATTCCATTCAATACAAAAATCTTGCACATAAGTCTTATGCACCGGACTACACCACGCTATTTAATAGTGTCTATGTTTTGTTTTATACTACGCACTAACCTATTTGGTCCTATTTTCTCCAAGTTTTCCTTCTTAAACCATTAAAAAATCTTCTAATCTAACAGATTAGCTTTATTTATCCATCCTCTACAGTGTGTTTCTACAAACGTTTTCCTCCTATGCCATTTCAAGGGAACGCCAATCTATATGTTACATAAAGAGAAATGTCAAACGAGATACAATATCAATTTTGCATCACCGCACGATATACCTGCGGGCACGCTTCCGAGGTAACGTCGTTATATCGAACACTTTCACAACGAAACTAATCGAGACGTCAAGATCGAGCACGGTGATATCGAGAGAAAAAGTATATATTATAATATATGCTATAATATACAAGATGCAAATGAGTTTAAGAAACTATCACAACTCTAATGATAAATAGCTTTCGCGAAACGCAGATATATATCAATCACTTAAACAATACATTATTAATAACACTATCCTACATACCAAAAGAAAAAATTAAACACGGCTATGCTTGCGTTACTTTTGCATGAACTATCGCAACAAACCCAAACATAAAAAATATACTTTTTTTGTATTTTTTTTTTCGAAACATGTGTCATTAAATTAACGATTAGTTGATGAGATTTTTTGAACGGTTAAATAAAATTAACTCGCAAGACCAAATTGCAACCACTCTCTCGATCTTAAACTGTGTAGATTGTTCAAGGACTTCTTTCAAAAGGGCAGTTCTACAGACATGTCAGACATATTTCAAAACACTGCCACTCAATTTATGAACGCAGTAAGTACCACGTCCAAGTGTTTATCATTGTATTAGATATTTGAAGTACTGACATTACGATCTATAAGAATCAAAGAACCGTTTTTTTCTATCTTGCTCAGAAGGGATTCTTTTACTAATTTTTGCGTAACTTATTGTAGGCACCCTAAAATAAAATTTTAACTTTGACCGCGTTTTTCTCGAAACTGTTTACATGTTCTTTACTGCGTTCATAAATTGCACGGCAGAACAGCTCATCGACATTTAAGAATAAAATAACCATGGTCTTTACTCAACTGCTGATTAAATCTGTTTTGTAGACGTCTTCTCTTCTGTGTATTTAATTAGTGATGCCATGTATTTGTAAATGACTCTGGTTTAAGTTGCACGATGCGTCCATCTACAATTAGTGTTAAGAAAGCAATAACATACATAACTAATCTTTAAAGTAATCATATACCTCTGTTAATGGTCCAATATTAAAGTGAATAATAAGAGAAGAAGGAAGAGAAACATATAAACTGCTTGATTATAGTATAAATGATAATAGTTTCCATGTAACTAACATAGAATAAATAACACTAACATATTAAGACTTGGTTGCTGGAACATTCTCTAACAATACCGTGAAACTTAACTATGCGTCCATTAAATCATCTGCAGCTGTGTAGAGAGTAAAAGTGGGTCCAAATGATAACGATAAACGCGAGAAAACAATGAGATCACCACGATAAGAGCCAACTAATGTATGCCTCACTCAACTCAATGTTACAAGAAAAACATGTGAAATAATAGCAAACATACGAGATAGGACACGAAATAGCGTGTAACTGTGAATAATGGTAGAGGTATCAGTTTCCGCTTTAACTTAGGTAACTAGACAACTGCCCGAAGTATAAGTGTTATTTTTATTTTGTTGGACAACTGGACACGTCAGCCGCATGAGCCAAAAGAGGTGACTGAGTTCCAGACTTCCAGTGTCCATCAGACGTGGCAGGAGACGTGGCAAGCCAAAGCGGAGACGGAGGGACGTCTGGACCACTTTTTTGCCGGAATGGGATAAGGTGGCCCAGGATAGAAGCGAGTGGTGACGCAGAGGAAAAGCCTTATTTTACATGAATGCGTTAATAACACATTTATCATCAGCTCTTTTTGTGTCCCCACTGCTGGGGCACTGCGTATACTTTTGACTCGATCATAATTATTTTCGAAAACACCACTAAAAACCACTATTGTTGAAATTACAACAAAATTACTTAATTTATATGCTTGGAAACCACTCAAATATATTAATAACATCAATATCCGTAATTTAGTAGCTGCATATTTAAAAAAAATTGATAATTCAAACCAATATTTTTTTTTAAATATTTTTTAGGTTAACTGTTAATTTGCGGTCTATATTGTCGCAGGCGCTACGTATTATCGACCTTATGCCAGCGTCAGTAATGATCAGCCTTTTTAAATGTTCACAAATTGAGGTGTCGTCTTAACTCATGCTAAGCAAGACTGAATTCTAAACCACTAACCAACTGTGTAGCAAGTTTAGTTTCTTTCCTTCCAAATGGCTAAGTACTTCCCTAGTAAAACTTTAATTACAAAATATTAGAATATAAAGAACACAAGTAATTAACAATGTCATGATACCAAACTATACGTTCCCAAACTATTTATAACAGACTTTCTCGCACCGATGAATCTCCACTCGAGCGTCTCGCCTCGTGAGTCGCGATATCATTAACTACTTTATTAATGAAATGATTGTCTGTGGTACTTATAAATTAATTAGCTATAATTAATTGTCGAAGATACGCGAACACTGATGGAGTAGAACACGAGTGTATAAAGATATTTGACGATCGTTGGGAAGTAAGGTTCCATAGAGGGTGTAGAGACTGTAGAGTAGACATCAGACATGTGCTAAGAAGAGATTTTCTAAGGACATCAACATTTGATCCAAATATAAAGTGCCGGCCTATAAGAAAAAATACTGTGTTCTGTTAGAACTTCTCCGTCTAAGTAGGTATTTATTACTATGATATCAAAACTGTAAGGCCATTGTCCTTGGTTTTATTTGAATCCGAAATTTCGAAATTTTTAAACATTTTTGAAGGATTGAACTGGCAAAAACGGCACTTTTTCGCTAGCTACTTTAACAAGTGTTTGATGATAGAATGCTAATTCGAAGCACACTCTTAGCCCAAGAACCACTTAAAACGATTTTGAAATAAAACTAAAAGTGATATCACCCCACGTCTCTATCCAGTTGTAACAAGGGTTAAATTCGCAATACTTTTATGGTGCATGAGTCGTTCTTCATACAAGATGCATAGTTTAACAATCTTCAATTAAGTACTAACCCACTTGGCAGTAACTGTTAATGTTTATAGCGTACAAAACGGTTACATCACGGACTCTAGGGCGAACGACTATTACCTACTCACCACATCACCATCAAATTTTTAGGTCCCCCACTGCTGGGGCACGAGCCTTCCCTATGGATGGAACACCACAAGAAGTACGGCCATAAAGCACCACGTGGCCAAGCAGTGGGGGACATAAAATAAGCCGGTGATAGTGTATTGAATCCATCCATTCAGTAACAACGATGCTATTAAACAAGCTAGAAATATTTAAAATTTAGTTGTAATGTTTACACGAGTTCTGCATTTGAGGAACACCTTTCTTCGTATCAGATGGGAGGGCAGCGAGGCGAGAAGGCGTTCGTTCGCGTAACATCGCGTATTGCGTATGCGCATAACAATTTACATAGCTTGATTGTTGAGATTTGGGACGACAGAGGCACAAAATAAAGACTGCAGTAGGTAAGCTTCGTACGAACGCGCTCGACCAACGCACACATAGACAAACTCTCACGGACACGGAATCTCGCGACAGCCGCGCTCGGACTGTTCCGTGCAGGGAATCTATTTTTGAATCGCACGTAAATAAAAAAAAATAAAAAAGCGTTTTGGCATGACAGAATTGACAGACAGATGACAGTATTTCTCTCTGAGTCTGAGCGAAGATATCTGGCGCATAGAGCCTTGACTACGTACTCATTTAATTTGTGTTTCTATTGATATTTCTATCCATAATTCATCTTATATATATGTATCTCAACATGTCTATGTAAATTTATATAATAAACGTTTTTTATCACGTATATAAAATATGTATGTAACTATGGTTTATTTATTTATTTATTTTTATTTTATTTTTCATTATACCATCTTATGTACACGCTCACACACAACACTACAGTCACACTCACACACTATAGGCCCTGTCAGAATACCAGCGTCGTTGTGGTGGTGTTTGTTTCTCAGCACCGCAACGGCACAAGCTGAGGCAGGGTCCTAGTTGGCCTTCACACACATTCATCCATCCTTGCTGTTGCTTTAGTTATTATTTTTATTAGTTTTATTATTTTTTTAAATGTTTCCTCATTCATTGTCTTTTTTTTCTGTTATGTCTGTGTGATCGTCAATAAATAATTTCTTATTCTTATTCTTAAATAGTGTTGAATAATTTCCGCGGGCAGGTTAGGACCACGACAGCTCAATTGGGAGAGTTAAAGCCCGGTGACGCCGAAAATGCCGTTTGAGAAAATCAGCAATCTCTCTCAAAAAAAAAACTTGGGAGAGGACCTGACCCGGTATGTCAGGAGGGTGCAGGTTCAAATCCTGCTCGTGCAAATTTTTTCAACATTTGTGTTTTTTTTTTCGCACTTATGACATTGTGTTGTCGCATGCGACTTAAGTCACACTCGTCTTCCAAGTCGCATGACGCCGATTTTCCGTATTATTGAGTCGTTCGTTTCCGGTGCTGCCAACTTAATACGAAATGTTGGATGTTATCCGTTGCACGCAGAATTTAGAGAAAACTTGTAACAACCGCAATGAAAACTTTCCTTCGCTATCTTCTTCTTCACTGCTTAAATAACTATGGTGCACTAAATATTCTTTTTCAATAAATATCACTAAATAGGCTTTTGCGAAAGTTGCTTAACCTCAGCCATCGCTGACCGAGCGCTATAACCACTGCGCCATCGAGCTTCTGAAGCATAATTAAACCAACGATTACCTATAATGAGGCACAATTTATAAAGCACTAGCGGCCGCTCGCGGTTTCACCTGCGTGGTTCCCGTTCCCGTGGGAATATCGGGATAAAAAGTATCCTATGTGTTAATCCAGGTTATAAACTATCTGTATGCCGAATTTCATCCAAATCCATTCAGTAGTTTTTACGTGAAAGAGTAACAAACATCCATCCATACTTACAAACTTTCGCGTTTATAATATTAGTAGGATCTAATCTCATAGCACCTCAGGTCATAATTAATTGGTTCTTACCGACCTTGAACATAGGCGACATGAATAAATATAATAAACTTTATACTTAAACTACGTGCAGTAACGATGTAGCGATGATGTCATAAATAAGCATAACAGCAAAATGGCGCAGCTGTTTACGATCGTTCAAGATAAGCTACATACCCAATGCCGATTCATGATGGGATGGATGACCGTGTTAGAAAAGTTTTATCGGCTTCACAAAGGCCTTCCCTAAGGATCTCAACATATTTTGTTTATGCTAATAAAACATTGAGCTCTTATGAATGTCACTTCACTACATCGTTTCGTAAGTCGAGTATACTCAAAATGGGTGATTTCGATCCTCTGTTCTGTTTACCCCTTTTTGAGGGAAGGGCGTGAGTGTATAAAAGTAAGTAAGTATACATAAGTATGATGATATTTTATTTGATGGCGTAGTGACATTCATAAGTGCTATTTTGTAGCCTAAATAAATGATTTTGATTTCTTTTTTTAATTTTGATATAATATATTGTTTTTTTTTTAAATACGAAATCAACGTGGACAAAATGCAAGTTATAGATATATATTCGTTTACAAGTTACAACATAACCCGCTCAGCTGTTGTTTTGTTGCATACGAGTACAAGGTCAGAAGTTAAGTGTTACATAAAATTTTACAACACGCTTTTGTTACGTTCATAAATAAATTTTAACAACGCATTTAACAAGTATCGAGGTTTATCGTTATTCTTAATGAATACAATGAATTCGTAAGAATTCTGCTTAGGGTTGCCAGGTGACCGACTTTACGGCTCTTTGGGAAGTATTACCCAACCTTTTTTATGCTAGGGAAAACTCATTGCTGAGTACCACCACGTCCGGCCGGGGAGACGCGGATAGTTATGTGGCTCTCCCCCCAACTCCCACAATTAGGGAGAAGAGGGGATATACCCCCCAACAACCCTAACACATCCCCTCACTTGCCACCAGGGTGATCCAAGACGATCGCTTTGACAATCTCCGGATATTTACACCCCTCCAGCGGCCAGCCAGAGGATACACGCGCGAGGATGTTTGGGTGTGTTCCAGACGTCCTTAGGCTTACGACGGCTAGGAACTCCCCATCCCCCCCTCCGCTACCTCATTGCGGGGGTAGTAGGAGTTGCAACCATCCTAGTCAACGCGGGGGGTGAGGGTCACAACCTATCTCACACTCCCCGCGACAGTCTCCAACGCGTAAAGGCTACCCTTCCTCATTATAGGGGGTTTAGCGCTATGATGAAGAGTGTTTGCAAGGACCAAAGCGACGGGCTGTAAAAACTCTTCGAGTGTTCGCCAAAATAAGGAGACTGCAGAAGTTAAGCTTCATACTAACGCACTCGAACAAGACACCCATAGACAACCTCTCACGGACAAGGAAACTCACGACAGCAGCGCTCGGACTGTTCCGTGTCCGTGGTCTATGTGTCCTTGTCCTTAAGGACCACCATGGCGGGCCTAAAAAACTCTTCGAACAGTCGAGGTCCCGCCCGGCGGTTGACGGATGTCGAGCAGTTCAGTGGGTCGGTCAGTCACATCCCATCCTGTGCTCAACCCCACACACAATAAAAGTTTATTTGGCATAAATATACAACATACAACAAAGTGGAAAAAGATTGTCCAACATCTTTATAACTTTGACACTAAACATGTGCTAACCATACGAAGCCACTAATTGAGGAAAAAAGAACCGGCTTTACAACGATACAAAGTATACAAAAGGACTTCTTGGCGGGAAAGTGAAGAGCCATATCTGCGGTTTTGTTTTATTTTCTAAAAATTCTGCTAAGTCGAATATTAATGTGAAATAATGGTGGATTATTAACCATTAAGTGTTCGTGAGTAAACATAAGTGTTGGCAAATGAAACAAAACAGTGCAACGTTACTTTTCAAATTCTCTCAAGAAGCTCGCGTGAAAACTTAGTAAAGCCCCACATCTTTACTGAGATACTCGAGGGGTTGGGGGGTATATCATTTCTCACTTCCCATTTCTAATATCATTAAAGGATAAAGGATAAAGGATAAAAGACATTTATTATTATTAATAAATTATTTATTTATTTTTTATTTTTTATTTATTTATTTTTTTCATTTATTTATTTTTTTATTTACATTTATTTTTTTATTTTATTTATTTTTTTTTTTTTTTTTTTTTTATTTATTTTTTTTTTTTTTTTATTTCATTCATCATCATTTATGGAAATATTGTTTATTTATGTATTACTTGTAAGAAAAATTACTTTGACACTGGCTAAATGTGCTAATCGCACGAAACCATCAACTAAAAGAAAAAAAAACAAGTTTACAAAACCACGCAACGATTTCATTAACACATCATAGTGTTTACAAAACACAGAATACCAAGTTATTCATACAAAAACAAATAGAATCATATTCATAACATAACAAGAGCTTCTGCAGCTAGCGTATTCCATTTGTTTGTGAATTCTGAGATGACAAACATGTTATATTGGAGGCGTGTTTTTACATATAATAATGTAATATACTCTCTTCTTTCTAATATCCGTTCTTTGAGAGAGATTTGAACCTTATTGACAGTAATGAAAGCATTACCTTATTATTCCTTTACGGGTAAACATTGACCCTTCGTCTCACCTGATGATAAGGTCGAAGGTGGAAGCGCACTTCACTCGGAATCCTCAACTACTGAGGCACTGGTTATTTAAGAGGAAGCACTAAGGTAGACTAAATTGAAAAATATGTATGAATTTAGACAAAATTAACATTTCGTAGTCCCCTGATTCCTCCTCCAAAACTGAACCGATTTAATTACTTTTTTGATTAAAAATTAAAGAAAGGCTTTGGCTGTGTCCATTTATGTTTTCCTTTTTTCATAAATTAATTATTAAAAAAGATATGAACCTTTAAAAACTAACCAGATTTTCCGCTGTTTCCCAAATTTGACGAGATTATTATAAAAAAAGCAAAACATAGGGACACAGCCAAAGCCTTTCTTTAAATTTTAATGAAAAAAGTAATTAAATCGGTCCAGTTTTAGAGGAGAAAGCAGGGGGCTACGAAACGTTGATTTTGTCTACTTTCCATACATATTTTTCAATTCAGTCGACCTTAGTATTTCCTCTTAATCACTAATGTCATAACACAACAACGCTGCTGACATTGACTTATATACGATGGTTAGCTACCAGCTAGCCAGGCGGACTTGAAGCAAGTCATCAACATTATCTCAGCCGAAAACGTCCATTGCTGGACATAAACCTCCGTCGAGGATCTCCACAACAACCGGCTTTGTGGTACTCGCATCTAGCGACTACCCGCGACCTTCACCAGATCGTCGGTCCACCTTGCTGGAGGCCTGCTTACACTGCGTCTTTTTGTGCGGTCGCCACTCAAGACCAGGGGCCCGACGCCTAACCGATCTGACTTCGCGTGTGGTTTATGACGCCATCTTGTCGTTTCGTGACGTCTAGAAAAGCAATATCGAAAGCTATAAGCTTTTAGCTTTTGATATTGCTTTCATAGGCGGTGCGAGGTGGCAAGATGACGTCACAAACTATACGCGTAGTCAAAGCGAGCTGTTAGGCGGTCGGGGGGCTGTTCTGCCTTATCAAGTCATCGGTTATCAGTTCAACGAGGGATGTGCCCTGCCCACTGCCACTTGAGCTTAGCAATTCTTGGGGCTATGTCGGTTAGAGAGTTAATCTACTGATCTCCTCTCTTAGGTTTTAGTTTGATGACGGAATGTTGCCTGTGTCTATTCTCTCAGACAAACAAATAAAGACAGCCATTTTAGTCGGCGACATATAGAGGTCAAAATAACAAAGATAACATGAAAAAATAAAGTAACATTTGAGCATAGCTATTTTTAGTCTGTGACAACTGACAAGATTAATATGGGTCAACATAACGAAAATGTTTAAGTAACATATAAACCCACATACGTACACACGGCGGCAGATCAACCTACCCAAAACTGTCAAATTTCTAAAATCAATTTTGAACTTTAATGTTTAATTATAAGGATCAATATTCATTAGACAAATTTGACAGGTTTGGGTAGGTTGATCTGCCGCCGACTGTAACTACAGTCTAATAAAAATAATGCGACATTTTTTAGGTCAGGTAAGATTAGATATTAGAATACCTACTTCTTATTTAAAAATAAATCCCATGCTGGTCTGGGACTTGAAATTAATGTATCATTTGCCTAACTCCCCGTGCATGTCGTAAGAGCCGACTAAGGGACGAGGGCTCCAAGATGCTCGCACATCAGGCGATCGGCTGCAACCCATCACTGATGTTATCTACTTCACCTCGGAGCTCTACTTTGATTATGGTAAATGTGGCGTCGTGGTCACTAATAACGGCGAGCTTACTCAAATTTGGTGATGTTGATGCTGTGTCTATCCCTTTTTGGGAAAAGGCCATGAGGTATGAATGTACGTATAAATGTATTAAAAAATAACTAGTGGTCGCTCGGTGGTCGAAATTCGACCGTAATTTTATTCAGGCTGCACGAATTGTATCCTAAGCAATAAAAAATTAAAAAAGATAGAATGTGAGTTTGGATTGGCATTGACAGATTTCTGCCGCTTCTCTTCCATTTTTGAAATTTTTGAAAAGAGTATAAGTATTCGTGTCCTTCTCTATATAAACTATAAGTGTGCGATAAGTGTCCTCCGTCCGCGCTATTTTCGTAAAAAAGGGGTAGGTACAAAGTTTTTGCTTCACGTATTAATATGTAGATTAGGGTTCCTGGTTAACAACAGAATCTCAGAAAGCTATCAGTAACAATGAGAAGTGTCTGTAGCGTAATAATCTGTTCCGCGTCGCTGCCACATTGCTTACCATATCTGGTATGTTCCTACAAGGACTCTGGTAGGCGGAGGACAGACTTGCGGATTATAACTGTCTGTAACCCGTTTGATCCTTTAAGTGCCACTACACATTTACATGATACACTAAACATGCACACTCGCATAGGCCAAACCACCGTACTCGTAGATACAAGGGTACGACGAGCCGGTTCACACGCGCTCTATACAAGGTACAGACATGTGCTTGGGCGCTTCTCCCCACCCCCACGACCCGGTCAATCGGACAGCTGAATAAAGTTGGTTGAAAACTGTCATCTCTCGCGGCGCCCAGCGTCACGTCCGTGCCTCGTCTTTTCTATATGATAAAAAACATAACCCTTCTTCTGACGCAGTCGGATAAAAAGTCGCGACGGCGCCGGCGCCCCGTCTGCGCCCTGTCCGCGCCCCGTCCGCGTCTTACTTCTTTTCTGTATGTCCAGCGCTTAAGAGCGTTTACGCCGCACACTAGCGCCGCCAATGAAAAAAAAACATATCTAATAATTAGAGATAGAAAATCAAATATAGTTAAAAGTGGCCGTAACGTTACGGTTATAACATGTCAGGTGTTCATTAGGTGACGTAAAAATGCTAAATTACTTCATTCAGATAGTTTGTTGAGCATAATTTGATTTTCTATCTCTAATTACTAGATATGTTTTTTTATTCATTAACGGCGCTAGTGTGCGGCGTAAACGCTCTTAAGGCACATACTTGATTAAAAATAAACAAACTGCAATTATTGTTGTTATGCTGTTTCTGCGGTCAATAAATGTTTTTTTTCTTTCTTTCAATTAAAAACAAACCAGCCATAATGTCGAAAGAGCTCGTCTACCCCCAGCCTTATTAAAACTGGCAAACTTTGCATACAGATTATGGCAAGACTGGATTCCGCGAGTCAGGTCTCTAGCAACGCGCATTCTGTATTCCAATTTTAGATTGCAATCAGGAATGGTGCACGCTTTGTTTTGTCGTAGTTGCATAGGTACATAACTGCATACTTTCCCCGCGTTTGGGGGGAAATTTATTTCGTGTGGTATCACTTAGGGTAAATATTAAAGTCTTTCGAGAGTTATCTAGGCATTCAGATTTTTCAAGGATAGTTTTTCTTTACTTACCATTTTAGCACTAACTCTGTAATCGTAATAAATATTTCGGCTGATCATCATCCATTAATTACGTAACTCGATCAAAATGTATGGAAAAGTTTAATTTTATTTCACGTGTTTAGTGTAAGTTGGTCCCAAAGCAAAAGATGTGCAAAATAATGGGCACACACTACCCTTAAAGATTTTCAAGTAATCGATAATCAACATTTTTATTGCCAAACTATAAAGTACATAAGGATGGTGGTAATCTATAAAACATAAAGATCAAGTCATCAAATCATCACATCATTCAGATCAAGATCATTAAATATGAATTTAATCAATCATCATCATCATTTAGTGCCATCTTCATACTGAAGTTTGGAGATCAGTATACAAAATTTACTGCGATCCCATATAGCTTGTTTTAATTGGCGATAACTAAGTCCAGTCCACTTTTTGACGTCGTCCAGCCATTTGCGTCGCGGACGTCCCGGAGCTCTTTTTCCCGGAATTTTGCCTTCGAGGATTAGCCGTGGGAACTCGTATATGAATCCTCTCTGCATGTGTCCGAAAAAGGCGACCTTGCGTCTCATGACCGTAGACACCAGCTCTCTTCTGCAGTTGGCCTTCTCAAGTACCTTGGCGTTTAATCAATAATCTATACTAATATTATAAAGAGGAAAGCTTTGTATGTTTTGTATGAATGGACCGATTTAAAAAATTCTTTCACCATTAGAATGCTACATTAGCGCTGAGTAACATAGGCTATATTTAAAAAAAAATGTCCACCCGTGCGAAGCCGGGACGGGCCGCTAGTTTTTTTAATAAAAAAAGAAGCGGATCCGGTCACTTACGGCCAAATCCCTGAACGACCATTTTGTAAATTCCTACATCGGCCATTTCCCTGTTCGGGCTTTTCCTACTTCAGCCATATCCCTGAACCACCATGCATATTCCCACTTAGAAACAATTTATTATTGTTTCTGAATAATGTCCAATGTTTGTAGCCTACATGTGTAATAAATAAATACCTAAATAATATTTTGTTCGTCCCGTCCCATCGTACGCGTTCAAGGTTCCTATAGTCATTCACCCGAAGTCCGATTACGATTAAACTTTTTTAAATTGTTTTGAGCATTATCATCATCAGCCTATACTAGTCCACTGCTGGACATAGGTATCTCTAAGCGCACGCCACCGAGCACGAACCGCGGCTACTCTCATCCAGATGGCATGGCAAGAGTGCCAGAGCATATAATTTACTTATTATACGGTTTGCCATTAATTCAAAAAAAAATTGGAAAACAATATACCTACACGTATAACTTATAATAGCTTATGTAGGGCGTGTGGAGAGGAAACGGAGTCAATGTAGCACCTACTGTGTGACTGCGACTCTCTGGCTAGGAAAAGAATGGGACTCCTGGGGTCGGCCTATCCGAAACCGGAGGTTTCAGGCTCTTTGCTCTTAAGGACGTTGCCAAACTTATGACATCTATCTTTACAGAGGAGGAAGAGTGAAAGGATGGGGTTGCACAAAAGATCCCGATGGTTCGAAGTGTTACTGACAGAGGGAAACCTCAGCTAAGATAAGATACACGTATAACTTCAGTGAAAATGACCCTACATGACCGGGGGCTCAATAAAGACATAGAAAATACAATTATGTCCATGTAGCAGTTAGCTAAGTAAGAGGATTTGAGAAGGGCTTCCAATGGGCTACAAAGTTGTTTACGCCATACAACTTCCGTACTTGCTAATTTATCATCATAAGCGCGTTTCGCAAATACTAAAGCCGCAATTACATTAAAAAAGAAAAATGGCAGTTACTTTTGTTTTATTTTGTTATAAATTAAAAGACAGAGAAAAAGAAAAGACATTTATTTCAACACAAGACTTGGTATTTTCTATGCTCATTCAGCTCATTTTTTATGTCCCCACTGCTGGGGCACGAACCTTTCCTATGGATGAATAGGGAGAACGGGCCATAAACCACCACGCGGGCCCAGTGCGGATTGGTGGTTGTTAACGACTGCTAATGCAGCCGGGACCAACGGCTTAACGTGCTTTGCGAAGCACGGACGAGCTCGAGATGATAAATGTTTGATCACCTATTCGGCCTTTGCGAAAGTTGCTTAACCTCAGCACTCGCAGACCGGGCGCGTTAACTGCTGTGCCATCATCATCATCATCATCATCGGCTTATCTTAGTCCACTGCTGGACATAGGCCTCCCCTAATGAGCGCCATAGCGCCCTGTCCTCAGCTTGACGCATGTGCTGTGCCAGCGAGCTCCTCGAAAAGAATCCGCCAAAGGAATGCCGCCACATAATGTTATGCGGATTAGCTAACGCTATTGAGTTCACGGCTGTGTGACCAAATTTCGCGGCAGTAGGCTGAGCTTTAGGCCGCCGAAGGCCGTGGCGCACGAATAATTGATACGCCGCGTCGCAGCAGCCACAATTATATATAGCTATGACCAGTTTCGTTTGCATACACATACTTGCGATTAAGGCAGGGTTGCCAGATTTAAGAGGATATCAAAAGTCGGTCCTAGCGATGATACCCCAACCAAAGAAATTACCCAAAAAATCCGGTCATTTACCATAAAATCTGGACATTTTTACCCTAAAATCCGGACACTTATATACACCTATATACCTTAGCCGGTTATTTAATCCGACTATTATAATAGTAAATAACTTTATTTGCCTCAATAAAATACAGTTTATTCAAGGAGCTATATCCAAGTTTACAGATTAGAAATAAAACGGTATATGGCTCAATCAAAGTATGAGACCCACAAACTCTGTCGTTCTGCCAAAAAAGCATTAAAAAAAACCGGAATTGTTTACCCTAACAACCGGACAATTAACCACAAAAGCCGGACTAGTTATTTTACATAGAAAAAATAACAGTAGACTATTTTTATCGTATATCCATTAAAATCATTATTAGTTAAGTTACCTACGTCAAAAACCAAACCTATACGACTTAAAGCCAATTGTTTACCCTAACAACCGGACATTTAACCCTTATAGCCGGACAATTAACCACAAAAGCCGGACTAGTTATTTTACATAGAAAAAATAACAGTAGACTATTTTTTATCGTTTATCCATTAAAATCATTATTAGTTAAGTTACCTACGTTAAAAACCAAACCTATACGACTTAAAGTCAGTCAGGTGACATCCCTAACGCAACATGTAACTTACAAGGTGATTCGGGCCATTCATAAAAGCCTTTTTTCCTTTGTATACCGTAAACAGATCATAGTAATGTCTTTATTTGTTGTTCGCCACGAATTTTGTGCGATTTACATCGATTGGGCAATCACGTGGAAGTTAATATTATGATAATGTGTTTACGACAAGCCTATTTATTAAAGCGACAAACTGTTGATTTTAAAGATAGACTACGGGTAATATTTATTGTCTATTTTTTTTAAATTATTTTAAATATTAGGTCCTTACCTATGAAATTGACGTTTTTTTCTCACTTATTAATAGGTTTATTACTTCTAAAAGTCAATACCGGTTGTTAATATTGTTATACAATTTTAATTAGGACTATGTTACTTAGGCTTCAGTAATAACAATGATTATTAATTCTGTCTTTATCGTTCAATTTTTTTTTTAATTTATCACTTTTTTTGTTCGCGGAATTTTCCTTTTGCTTCATTGTCTTGATTTTTTTTCTTTTTAATGACATTTTGATATTTAGTTAGTAAAACAAACACACTACTCTACAATTTTTATAGTGTTAACATAAATAGATGCTAAGAAAATTAAAAAAACGATAGTATGAAAAATATAAAAAAAAAGAAACAAGTATGTATGGATCGTAGCAAGTGGAAAGAAGTTGTCTCTGCCTACCCCTACGGGAAAGAGGCGTGATTATATGTATGTATGTATGTATGTATGTATGTATGTATGTATGTATGTATGTATGTATGTATGTATGTATGTATATATGTATGTATGTATGTATGTATGTATGTATGTATGTATGTATGTATGTATGTATGTATGTATGTATGTATGTATGTATGAAAAATATATTTTTATAAAAAATCTTCGTACAAAACGTTAATTTCATAAGTAAGGACCTAATATATTCTATTCTATTCTATTAAAAATACCCATAAAGATTCTGATTCTAAAAAATATCCAAAGTAAAATAAAGCTTTACCGAGACGCAGTAAATAATTAACATTTCAATCAGACTATTTCACTTGTAATAAAATAAATATATTTCACGCCTACAACGTCTGCCAGACGTAAAGCTAATGCCCCAGTGACCTTGAATGAAACTTGAAGGAGTCTGCAGCTTAGTCCTGTCACAGAATAAGTAATGGTCCTGTGTCAATCGTTCAACTATTCGTTCGTAAAATGACTTGGTCATTCCAATCGTTCAATCCTTTGATTGGTACGTTCAAACGGGTATCTAGCTACCTACCCCTACCTAGCTTAGTCTGTGTCAATTGTTGATAATGATCCGATCGTTCCAGAATTCAAAAACAGAGTAGAACTAAGAGTTCAAGAACACTTCACCATCACCAGCTTATTTGACGTCCCCACTGCTGGGGCACGAGCCTTCCCTGTAGACGTTTACACCACTCCCTGTGTGAACGGGCCGTAAACCACCACACGGGCCCAGTGCGGATTGGTGGTTGTTAACGACTGCTAATGCAGCCGGGACCAACGGCTTTACGTGCCTTCCGAAGCACGAACGACCACGAGATGAAAAACTTACGGTCACCCATCCGTTGACATGACCTTTGCGAAAGTTGCTTAACCTAAACAATCGAGCGCACGCTATTAATTAACTCGTGTTATTAAATTATGTTTTGATAAAGACGAAGCGAATGTTTTCATTTAGATTAGGTGTGCGTTATCACAATGTGTAATGTACAACGAACATGACGTGAATATATTTGATAATACAATTTAAGCCCACGGCAGTGAGAAGGTTTCATTTAACTACGGACCAGATATTAGCCTTCATCTGATGTTAAATGATGATAAAGCTGAAGGTGGAAGCGTACTTCACTCGGAATCCTCAGCTACTGAGGCACTGGCAAACTCACCTCTTTTTTTTTCAGAGAGATTGCTGATTGCCTCAAACGGCATTATCAGCGTCACAGGTAAGGTTGCCAGATGTCCGGGATTTCCGGGATTGTCCCGGAATTTTACGTATTGTCCCGTGTCCAGTAATTCGATCTATTGTCCCGGATTCCGAAAAAAATAAATAATTAAAAAAAATGACAACAAAATATGACACGGCAGGCGGTCATATAATAATAAAAGTATACATTTGAAAAATAAAATGTATTTTCCTAATAAATACAAATATAAAATTAAATATTCCGTAATTTTTATTTTTATTTTTTCTTTATATATTCATAGCCACGGCCCGACATGGAATTGTCCCGGACTCGGTAAGTTCCGATCTGGCAACCTTAGTAACAGGGCTTTTTTGGGGGCGGCGAGGTACGTAAAGGGTACCTCAAGCCGTGTGAAACGAATCACCTTCAGAGGTTTTCTAAAGGGAACGGCATCACACACTTAAAAGTGCGTGTCCCCGTGCCCTACTAGATTCTCCGAAGGGTTCGGATCGGATCGGGGAGCGGAACCACCCGAGGGCGCCTCTAACGGCTTGGACCTCGGCTCGGGTAGACCGGGCCGTGGAGGAGGAGAGAAGCGCCCAGGTACATGTATGTACCTGGTATAGAGCGCGTGTGAACCGGTTCTACGTACCTATGTTCTACGAGTAAGGTGTCTTGGGATCTCAACTCTGTGAGAACGCAACTATGCTACCATCCATGTTATGGTGACAGAGTGAGATAAGATGGTGGTAGCTAGCCAGAAAACACTATCATCTAGACTTCAGAGGAGGTTAATCATCAGTAGCCCGCAAGACGACTGACTTGATTCTAAAAAATGCTACAACACATTTACAAGAATACACTTAACATCTTCATCAGCCTATACTAGTCCACTGCTGGACATGGGCCCCTCCAAGTGCACGCCACTGAGCATAACATAACTAGCACTAGCGACCCGCCCCGGCTTCGCACGGGTGCAATGCTGATACATGCAACCGCTATATCCCTGCATTTGAAATCTGTAATATCTTCGAAAATATTCATTTAAATTACATGCTGTAATGGGCCATATTGATCTATATTAAATGCACAATATATTTAAGGTACTAAATTGGATAAGGATTAATGCTGTATTGCTTAAAATCGCTTCGTAAATAAGCCATCATTTCTCGTAAAAAGTAAAGGATAAAAAATTATTATTGTGGGTTATCCCTAAGATAGACATATACCATTGCGGACTTTTTTGTAGACCTTTTTAAGGTGTACAATGCTGTAGTACATTATTTTGATCTATCTCGTAGGGTTCAGCCAGCGTTTGCAATGTAATCGCAAAAAATATGAAACCTCTAAAATTATCAGTGTTTCTCTACTATACTATGCATGTATTTATACATATAAACTTTCCTTTTGAATCACTCTATCTATTAAAAAAAACCGCATCAAAATCCGTTGCGTAGTTTTAAAGATCTAAGCATACATACATACATACATAGGGACAGCGGGAAGCGACTTTGTTTTATACTATGTAGTGATAACATTTAAATAACCAAACGCAAATCGAAACCGGTTGTTGTGGAGAGAACCAGTAAATAGCCTATATCTAACCAACAGCTGGGCAAAACCGTCCATCATTGAAATCAGGTCATCACTACAAAGAGAAGGTAAAGGAGATCCTTGGGGGAAGCTTTTGTCCAGCAGTGGCCGAGATGATGATGGTGTCTTGGTTTTAGGCTAATTATAGCCTACAATCACACTAATATTATAAATGCGAAAGTTTGTGTGTATGTATGTCGTATATTTGTTGCTTCTTCACGCTGCAACGGATAGATGGATTTGGATGAAATTCGGCATACAGATAGTTTATAACCTGGATTAACACATAGGATAGTTTTTATCCCGATATTCCCACGGGAATCACACTATAAATATACTAAAAACGACAATTTCATTTTCCAATACAAAATTATTTGTTTATTTTGTTGTCATGGAAACCAAAGAGAATTTAATCACTTGATGGAAACTGTCAAAGCAGTACGAAGGCCGCCGGGTCCACTAGTTTGTAATAAAAAAGTAAACAAGAAAAACTGTTCAGAAACAAGAATCTAATCTAATTAAACAAAAACATCGAAGACAACGCAAACAGGCTTAATTAATTTCAATTTCATATTACTGCATTCAGCGTTCTCGTTAAATATCTTGTCGTAGCTATGCACTTTCCCGCCAACCGAGACTGCCAATAACAGCGGACTAGCCGCACCTTTCCCTGGTACAAACCAGCATTAATTTCCGCAAGTTTCTACTAGAAAATCGACACCGATCGCTTCTCGCACGAACGAAGCATCCACACAGGCGCGAGTAGCGCTCGAGAATGACAAACGACAATCGTACCATAACCATAGAGCGCAGCGGACCTCTACTTTTTCCGGCACGCAAAGGTCAAGCATCCATACAGCCTATGCAGTTAACACGCACGGTACACACTATTTTAAAACATAGCTCTGTATCACACACAGCACAACTTTTTTTTTATCGCGACATTACTTTCGATTGAGGTATTCGTCGACACCGGCGAGCGTTGTGCGACACGTTCGCCTCGTGTGGACGTCCGACCGTTACTGATTAAGTGTTGTGACTCGTGGCGGGGAATGGAAGGTAATGTGTTGATTAATTGATGGATGCCTCGTTTGGGTGTCAACTAGGCGCGGCGGCGGAAGAAGGTGAAATTATGTAGTTCGGGAACATTTGGATTAAGGAGTTTTGTAAAGATTAACATCCGACCCCTTTAACCGACTCTGTGGTCTAGTGATCTAATACGCAGTACATGTTTGTGTACTCGGTTTGGTTGGTGGTAGGTGGTGGTGGTTTGTCCGCATGGCTAGCTACCACCATCTTATCTAAATATGTCGCCGTAACATCAATGTTTGTAACATTTTTTTTTTTATTTTTTTAATTCTTTATCCCCGGCACCACACAGGGAACCTAAGTAGTTTAAGTACCTACTTTATTTTAACACTAATTTATACATACATACATTACATGCTAATGATGTTTGATTTAATTTAAAGCATAAACAGGCTAGGTATTAAATCAAACATCCGATAATTCCACCGGCTCTGTGGTCTAGTGGTTAATACCACTGGTTTAGACCCTGAGGTCCAGGGTTCGATCCCCAGCGGCAGGTATATGTTTCTGTAGGTACTCGGTTTGGTTGGTGGTAGCTTGTTTGTCTGCCTGGCTAGCTACCACCATCCTACTAATATTATAAACGCGAAAGTTTGTAAGTATGGATGTATGTTTGTTACTCTTTCACGTAAAAACTACTGAATGGATTTGGATGAAATTCGACACACAGATAGTTTATAACCTGGATTAACACATAGGATACTTTTTATCCCGATATTCCCACGGGAACGGGAACCACGCGGGTGAAACCGCGAGCGGCCGCTAGTACATAAAAAATAATAAACGAAGTAATAAATTGAGTTCTTGTGCATTGATAAGTTTGTAATTGTTTTTTTTGTGGAAACTTTACTGATTTGTGTTTTATGTAGGTATTTTTTTTAAATTGTATGCTATGTACCTAATTGTTCGTTTCCCAAATAATCCTACTAATATTATAAACACGAAAGTTTGTAAGTATGGATGTTTGTTACTCTTTCACGTAAAAACTACTGAATGGATTTGGATGAAATTCGGCATACAGATAGTTTATAACCGGGAATAACACATAGGATACTTATTATTCAGATATTCCCACGCGAACGGGAACCACGCGGGTGAAACCGGGAGCGGCCACTAGTAAAGAAATAAGAAGTAGTTAGTCATAGATTAAGTTAGCGTAAATATTATATTAAGTTAGTATATGCAACGCACTGGGCCCGTCTGGTGGTTTATAGCACGATCTCACTGTGATGTTTTCATACACAAGGAAGACTTTTGCCGGGTTGTTAGGTTGGTGTCATGTTCGGCTTTAGTCATAATCTGCTTTAGTCATGTTCCGTGAGGAACCAAACCAAAGCGACCAAAGCGGAACGTGACCAGTGATGGTCACGTTCCGCTTTGGTCATGTTCTACCCTAGTCATGTTCTTCGTTGGTCATGTTCTATCCTAGTCATGATCTGCTGTGGTCATGTTCTGAATTTATAAAGTACAGAGTCAACCACAGCAGTGGGGACATAAAAATAAGTGACATTAACTAAATGATTTTCTATGTCTATTAATATAAAGTATATTTTATCCATAAGCTGTACTAAAACTAAGTGCAAACTGATTGCAAAAACTCATTAAGAATCATTAGTCTAATCAAGTGGCAAAGCGAGTAACTGTGAGCATACGAATGGGCTGGCATCAGTAAAAAAGGCATTTATGGTAGGTGCACCTTTTTTCACAACAGACACAGTATAGAAACTGTTAATAAGTAATCTTTGACTGGACTTCTTGGCGGGGAAGTGAAGAGTAATGTCTGCGGTATTGATTTATTTTCTAAAATTTGTGTTATGCCGAATATTAATGTGAAATAATAGTGGATTATTAACCATTAAGAGTTCGTGAGTGTGCATGAGTGTTGGCAAATGAAACAAAACAGTGCAACGGCACTTTTCAAATTCTCTCAAGAAGTCTGCGTGAGGACTTAGTAAAGCCCCACATCTTTACTGAGATACTCGAGGGGTTGGGGATATCATTTCTCACTTCTCATTTCTATTATCATTCATCATCATTATCAGGAAGGAAATATTATTTATTTATGTACCTATTACTTGTAAGAAAAATTACTTTGACACTGGCTAAATGTGCTAATCGCACGAAGCCATCAAATAAAAGAAAAAAAATCTTTGACTGGATAGGTGTCTTGGCGGGAAAGTGAAGAGCCTGCGGTTTTGTTTTATTTTCTAAAATTTGTGTTTAAAACATTGATGTTATGGCGACATATTTAGATAAGATGGTGGTGGCTAGCCAGGCAGACTTAAAGCAAGCCCTACCAACCAACCAAACAGAGTACAATCATGTACCCCCGCTGAGAATCGAACCCGGAACCTCTGGGGTTGAGACAGGTTAATAAAAACAAAAATTTAAAATTTTATGTTACAAAATATAACTTACTGCTTCAACCTACACTAGAACAAACAAAGATGTCTATCTATCGGGAGACACGCCGTTTTAATTGCTATGCGGCCACATTATCGTGATTTATCAACGGATCTTAAAATACCAATTAGATTGGATAAAATGTTAACAAGTATGCATACATGTGGTATAGTCCAAAGCAGGAGTCAATGTACATACTCGTCATACATACATACATACATACATACATACATACATACTTCCACGTCCAAAAAGAGATAGACACAGACAGCGCATCAAAATCACCGGTTTTGAGTTAACTCACCGTTAAGTAAGGTTGCCAGATGTCCGGGATGTCCGGGATTTCCGGGATTGTCCCGGAATTTTACGTATTGTCCCGTGTCCAGTAATTCGATCTATTGTCTCGGATTCCGAAAAAATTTAATACCTACCTAATAAAAAAAATTAACAACAAAACATGACACGGCAGGCGGCAGGCAGCGTGCGGGTTTGTTGTTGAAAATGTATTTTCCTAATAATACAAATATAAAATTAAATATTCCGTAATTTATATTTTTATATTTTTTTTTCTTTTTACATATTCATAGCCATAGATAGTCACAGCCCGACATGGAATTGTCCCGGACTCGGTAAGTTCCGATCTGGCAACCTTAGTCGCAGTAGGGACGCAGCTTTTTTGCGCATAATCGCGTGGAATCCGTCAATCCGTGCGTCCGCGAACATTCCCGAGGCGCTGCAGAACCGCGGCAGCCGCAGCAGCGCTCTGAAAGCGTTGTTATACTGCACGCGTAGTGTGCTGTAGGCTCGACGCGTATAACTCACAAAATTAAAATGTTAAAATGGCCGAGCGGCATTATGTCGGTATAACCAGCTCAATAGTTTCCGAGTCGGCCACTCGGCATCGTTTACTCGTTGCGCTTTTCTAGGAAATCGGTACCGTTAGGAAAGGGCTTTTAACGCACGCCACAGCAGTCGGGACGAGACGCGTCTTGTGTTTGATGATGCAAGAGCGTTTTTTTCTTTCTTTTTAATATTAGAAGGAGGCAAACGAGCAGGCGCGTCACCTGATGGGAAGCAATCACCGCCGCCCATGGACACCCGCAAAACCGAAGGAATCAATGCGTTGCCGGCCTTTAAGGAAGGAATAGGCTCGTCTCTTGAAGATCCCTAAGTAGTAATAGTCCGGAAATACCGCCGCTGAGAGCTGGTTCCACAGCACTGTAGTACGTGGTAAAAAATCACGTGAGTTAGTAATTACGCAAGTGTCATTAAATATAAAAAGTCTTGGTGGTTAGAAGACCGGTCTCAGACCCTGAAGTCCGCGGTTCGATTCCCAACGGCGGTGTACATGTTATATGTACCACGCCACCATGCTGGCTCAGTGCAGTGTGGTGGTGTTAACGACTGCTAATGCAGCAGGGGTCAACAGCATAGGCTTTCCGAAGCACGGAGGAGCTTAAGATGAAAAGTTTTTGGTCAACAATCTGATGACCGACCTTTGCGAAAGTTGCATAACTTCAGCTCGAAAGTAACATCGAGCTCTTCAAATATTCAGTATTGTCCAATTTAAAGAGTAAAACGGTATTTTGACTCCAGAAAACAATGAAAAAAATAATTTTAACATTTTCCCAAAAATTTTGCCCAAACTTTAAATCATCGTTTTTAAAACATCCCAAGCCTTTTCAGCGCTTTCGTTGCTCAACAGCACTCCACTTTGAGCTCCCTTTGGACGCCACTTTTACACGTAAAAGATTAAAGCGAAATATTTCTTTGACATATTTAAAATAGGTCAGCAGGTTAGCTGTAAAGTAACGGTGCTGTTGAAAACGTTTATACGACACATAAGTTGTATAAAAGAAAATATTTTCATTTAGAATTTTTACTGCTTTTGAAAGTGGGTTTTTATTGTTTTCTAAAGTTTACGCGAACACTACACATTGTAATGAAACAACTTTTAAGGATCTGCTCGCGTTTATTTGTTCCTGTGACCCTGTGACCTTGGACCCTACAAATGGTTCGAAACGACAGGACATTACCTAATCAAAACTAATGCATAAAATAAACGCGAGTAGATCTGTAATATTTGTTTCATTTCAGTGGGTTTTTTTGGGTTCGTCCACCAGGATCACCTAGCCTGATCCCCCAGGGGATCCTCGTGAACTCATTAGTTCATCAGGATCCCCTTTAATAAAGAGTAAGTAATGACAATATCACACTGGGTATTTTTATTTACAGAAAAATATTTTACGATTTCTAAGAAATGACCTACTGTTATGTCGTTATTTAATCATTCTAAAAAAAAAAAACACAAATGCTGAAAAAATTTCCACGAGCAGGATTTGAACCCGCTCCCTTCTGACATACCGGGTCAGGTGCTCTCCCAATTGGGCTATCGTGGTTCTAACCAGCTACTTTTTACTTTGAAAGCCAAAGGCGCCCATTCAATGTCAACAACTACCGTCATTAACATCTGATCATAATATTTTTACAAATACTAAAGATCAGTAAACATATCTAGCAATAAGAGATAGAAAATCAAATTATGCTCAACAAACTATTTGAATGAAGTAATTTAGCATTTTTACGTCACCTAATGAACACCTCACATGTTATGGTTTAGTTAAATAAGACGTTACGGCCACTTTTAACTATAACGCCATATACGCCACGCTCTTAACGCAAATTTTGTTGCGAACAAATTACAAAAACACAAATGCTGAAAAAATTTCCCCACGGGGAGTACGCTGGGACACGTCCCAGAATCCTCAAAAACGTTCCGGAAAAGCATAATTGTATCTTTAATACCACCACGTCGCAGCAAAACTTTCGACGCCGCAGCGCCCCGGCCGGTTCTGATTTTCTTCAAATGTTAAGTGGACCAGACGGTCAAAAAATGAATGCCGCTGCGAGAACCAATGATAAATATTATAATTAAGCAGGTTAATTTTGTGACATAATAGGTAAAAGCTATGCTATCTTTATAATAATAAAAGTTTTGTTATTTCCTCCACACTAGGCTGAGCCTGACCTGTGGGCATATGATTTCCAATTGTTACAAAACTAAAATTATAAAACTATTTAGGTATATCTAAGTATCTGTTACAAAGTTTTTAATGTAGGTATTATAATATGGAATATCTACGTCAGTGCGAAAGCCGTATCATCGAATGTTGTTAGTACGAAAACCTTCCATCGACATGTCTATACTGCGACGCCTTGTTAAATCGACGTCTTGTTACTGCGATGTTTCGTTACATCGAAAAACTGTACTGCGAACGATTTTACTGCGAAGCCTTGTTTAATCGACGTCTTGTTACTGCGATGTTATGTTACTTAGGCAAAACTCACTTTGAACGATCTTACTGCGAAAACCAAGTACCTACCTACCTACCTACCTACCTATCTACCTAGTACCTAGTAGATTTTTCAAAACAATACCTACCTAATTTTAGTTTTTGGAATTTCTAACACTTAAAACATTTAAAAGCGCCTATGCAAAATTCATCAAAAAAAGAAAAAAGGCATACTATGGATTTACTTACGTTCTTAAGAGGTGTGGCAAACAATACCGAATTCTAAATAAAATAATATGTTTGTGCAGATGTACTGTGCGTAACTATAACTTTAGTTTTTCGTTGATTATTTTTATTTCTAAACATTTATTTTGTGTGAATGTGCGTGGTTGTACCTTTAATTTGTTAATTAATAAATAATAAAAAAATTATTATGTTAATGTGTTTCATCATTTATAACAAGGCAGCACAAAGTATCGGCGTGAACGGCTGTAGGTATATTATTCGTACTTTATTTAAATGATCTCCCGAAAATATTGTCCCTATGTAGGTACTTGGTTTTCGCAGTAAGATCGTTCAAAGTGAGTTTTGCCTAAGTAACATAACATCGCAGTAACAAGACGTCGATTAAACAAGGCTTCGCAGTAAAATCGTTCGCAGTACAGTTTTTCGATGTAACGAAACATCGCAGTAACAAGACGTCGATTTAACAAGGCGTCGCAGTATAGACATGTCGATGGAAGGTTTTCGTACTAACAACATTCGATGATACGGCTTTCGCACTGACGTAGGTATTCCATTATAATATTGCTTGTGGTAACATCTCAATGTAATTTATAATTTGAAAGACTAATAAAACAAAAACAGAAAGGGTAGTAGAACAAACTCTGATGGAGAGAAACAACACCCAGACAACACCAGAAGGATCGTAGAAGCTTTAAGTAAAGAGTCCCTAACGCATGTTCCCAATAACCTATCTATCTGTTGTTTTGCCTACTATAGATACAAATTTGACATAAGCTCCATACAAATTATGTCAAAGGAGGCTGGCGAACTTCTATGTATTTTCAGACCTCGATTTATATGTCCCGTTCATGGATGAAATCAAATGGTACTTTAAGAACTATGCTAGACTAACAAAAAAGTTAATTGTTTCTATGTTTTTAAAGTTGGGACAACAGAGATATGTTAAATAACCAAAAAATATAAAAGTTAGGGTAAAAATAATTTATTTTATAACTTTTTATTAAAAACAACGCAAATAATTATTAAATGATAAAATAGATGAATAGGTAGTTAATAAATAACGAAAGTAACCATTATTCTATCAGAGACATAGTAGGTATCTACCTACTCGGAGACAGAGGGTTAACATACTGTACAGAATTTGCAAATCAAAATCCAGGGGGCAATAAGGCAAGAATCTAAAGTCCATAAAACACGCGAAAATCCAATGAAAAAAACCACTTTTAACACAACGAACAACTTATCACAGAAAGAATTAAAGAAACTGAAAATGTGTCAAGTCAAATGACTCATTGGTCAATGTCTGTCTCTAAATAAGAAAAGCAAAAGAATCTATGTTTATACAGTCAATTCATCAGCAGCTCATGCTTTATACTTCATCTAAAATGCTGACCTACCGTGTTCTATCAAAATATTAATTGGTTTTTAATATTATGATATGTACCTTTGATGTATCTAATAAGTAAATAAAAATGGCCTTGGTTTACATGACTACTGCGTCAAATGAAACGTATTTACGAGTATAAAGAGTTTTAATGTTTAGTTATTACACTATAGAAAGCGTCTTGTTCAGTCAATTATTTGCGATTTGAAAATAATTTATCTTTTTATCTCCTTCTTTAATAAATCAGACGTTCGTAAAAGTAAATTGTAGGAATTTAATCTAATTAAATTAACATGTTTCCGAAAGTGTACTACTTCGTAAAATATTAGGGCGACTCTCGCCGGTCTTCTTTCTAACACCAGTAAGCAAAACAAAAGACAGATAGAATATAGGGAACGGGCGTAAGTCGCAATGTAGGTAATACAGAAAGCATTTTTCTGTATGTTTTGTGAACACATTCAGTGTCTAAAGTTTTTGTCTAAAATAAAATATGTAGGTAATAAGTTTATTTTATGAAAAATTTTACTAATTATTTAAAAGGGTAAAAGCGAGGCGCTTGTAGCCGCTTCTGCTTCTGCTGGTCCACACACACAAACAATAGGGCTCCGCAGAATATCAGCGTTGCAGTTGACGTTCATGCTGCAACATGTGATGAGTGGGGTCCTTTTCAGTTTCGCTTGTTTATTTTAAATTTAATTTGAAACGAAATAAATAAATGATTGATTTGATTTGTCAGAGGTCAGTGACAGCTGTCACTTGTCTACTTTTTCCAGTACATAACTGGGAAAGGTTTGGCACGCTTTAAATCTTCAAGCAGTAAGAAACTGGCTATCTCATATAGGTATAATTATCGGTACATAACAATGCTACTCACATTGTTGTTTTCGATAGGCCAGAAATAAAGTGGTGGTAGCCAGGCAGGCGGGCTTACAACCCAACTGAAAGGTCCCTTTGATATACGAAATTATAAAACATATCTATGATTTTTACTACGTTACACAACGCTAGACAATTATAACATCTATGATGAAATTATTTACTACTAGTATGTCGTAAACAAAAAACTCACCCGATCCGAGATGGCCTCCTCCATTTTCCCGCGCTTCAAGCCAGGCGCGCGAACCACATTGACCGGTGGCGCCACCACGGCGGGCGGCGGCATAGCGGCAACTCCGCCCGCCGCGCCCGCCGCCGGTATGAACCCGGCCTCCATCATTAACTACGCATCGCCACCGCTACCCGACAACAGATGGTGCTGTCCACACTTAGCCGTAACAAATCAATTCCACTTATCACACCATAACAACAACTGCGGTAAATATTAAAACTTTAACAAACACTTCTATTCACATGTAAAAACAACACTCAATTCACTGTACGGACGTATATTAAATCACTAGCCATCACGAGGAACTGCTTTCGGTACGTATTTGAGCGGATTTTACAATTTTGAGCACATTATGAACGGAATACGAAGATATGCTTTTTTATCACTTAAAGTCGCACTGTAAACACACTATTTAGCTAATAATAATTAATTTTGAACGGAACTATTGAGATCACAGCAGTGGGAACGCGTTTTCTATGCGACGGTCGACTGTTTTCTGCAATTCAGACAGACAGACGGGGTGCTGTCTCACCCGGCGTGATACCTGTGAAAGAGACAGACATATCATTATGATAATTGACAAAACAACACCGTTGTCGCGCGAATCGGACAGACAGGTTCGGTTCGATAAAACGTTTTTAATTATAACAAGTAGAAATACAAATTAAGGTATAAAATTACACAAAGAAAAATACTGCAAAAAAACAACCTTTTTAGTTTTCAAACAGCAAAATGAAACTTATTTGATACAACTTTCTTTGTTATGAAATACTAGTGGCCGCTCGCGGTTTCACCCGCGTGGTTCCCGTTGGAATATCTGGATAAAAAGTATCCTATGTGTTATTCCCGGTTATAAACTATCTGTATGCCGAATTTCATTCAAATCCATACAGTAGTTTTTACGTGAAAGAGTAACAAACATCCATACTTACAAACTTTCGCGTTTATAATATTAGTAGGATAGGCATCACGAAAGATTATAAAACGCAACGCACAACAAGTACCTAATACCTTAGACAAATTATGGGATGAAATTTTAAAGAGAAATCCCAATAAAATCATCTACAGACAGATATATTTTTCTATATTGTATTCTATGGTGGTGTGAGACGGGAAAATAATGTATCATTTGCCTAACTCCCCGTGCATGTCGTAAGAGCCGACTAAGGGACGAGGGATCCAAGATGCTCGCACATCAGGCGGTCGGCTGCAACCCATCACTGACGTCATCTATTCCACCTCGGAGCCCCACTATGATTATGATAAATGTGGCGTCGAGGTCACTAATGGCGCGAGTTTACTAAAAATTGGTGATTTTAATGCTCATGCACATGTACGTATTAATATGTATATTTTCAATCTTTTCTTATCAAAACTTTGTGTTATGCAATTTTCTTTATTGCATAACACGAAATAAGAAAGATAAACGTATTAAGATTGTATGTATATTATTTAAGCAGTGTAAAAATAATCAGCTGCGGTAAATTTAAAAGGGTTTCTTTAATCTTATGCTAGAAGACCATGAGGGATTTTTTATGAACCCAGTCCCCACCCTAAAACAGTCAAGGGATACGTGTCAACTTGTTCATTGGGTCCCAAAAAAGTCTAAACCTACCTGTGTTAGTTGCAAAAACTACTGGGTTTATTTATAATAATTTTTTTTATGGTTAATGTAAAAGTTACCTTATATGAAAACACTAGCTGTGCTCGCGACTTCGTCCGCGTGGAATAGTGACTTTCGGCAGCATTTTTAATTTTTTAGGCTCTTGTTCCCGTTTTTGCAACATCTTTCACTGATGCTTTGCTCCTATTGGCCGCAACGTGATGTTATATAGCCTAAAGCCTTCCTCGATAAATGGACTATCCAACACAAAAATAATTTTTCAATTCGAACCAGTAGTTCCTGAGATTAGCGCGTTCGAACAAACAAACTCTTCAGCTTTCTCAATAGATTATTAAGATCGCCATATTCTAATCCTAAATGAGACACTAAAGCGGTACATCTTCAGAATGATCACACATTAATTCTATTAATTAAATAATTATTAATAGATACACAACTGTTAAGCCACGTGTTATTTCCAATCACGAATCTACTACAGCTAGGGTAGCCACTAGCCAGGTGTCCGGCTTTAGCTGGACAAGGACATGTCCAACTTTTTTATTTATTCTATTGACTGATACTTGACTTAAACAAAACACGACAAGATATTCCGTCTAAATATCCATCACTGTACAATAATAAACTAATATTACCCAGTTCCCGACTAAAACTGACATCTAATAGTACATTGCATTCATCAATTAAAATATATAATAAATTACCATCTTCATTCATTAACGAAAATAAATATTCTTTGTTTATAAACCAATTGAAAAAATTTCTAATAAATAAATGCTATTACAGTTTACATGAATACTTCAATGACAATATTAAATAAAAAATACATTTCAAATCTCTCACCTAAAATTACTTTTATTACTCTTCTTGAAAGTAAAAACTTGCTATCATTATAGCGCCTCCTCTCCTCTAAACCCTATTGCGTGCCCGCCAGGGTCCATGATGATCTCTTATTTATGTTCACCATCTATTTTTTACATTGTAGAATGCAATAAATAATTGAATTGAATTAAAAAAAAACAGGTAACTTGGCCTTCATTCCACCTGATGCTAAGTGATGATGAGACCGAAGGTGGAAGCGCACTTCACCCGGAAACCTCAACTACTGAGGCACTGGCTATCTTATCTCTAGCTGCCGGAACGCAACAATGCTATAAACATTTATGTTACGGCAACATATTTACTTATGATGGTAGTAGCTAGCCAGGCGGGCGCACAAGCCCTACCTACCACCAACCAAACCGAGTACACAAACTTGTTCCCCCGCTGGGAATCGAACCCGGGACCTCTGGGACTAAACCGGTGGTCTTAAACGCTACAAAAAAAAGGCGGAGAAAATTTTATATATAATAAAATCTAAATTCAAAACTTGTGAAACAGGTATGATATGCGGTTTTACCTCAGAGCATGGTTTTACACAATCAAATCATCACACTATGATCTGCCTCAAGAGTATACAAAATACATTAAAATTACGATTATTAAATATACAATTCTGATTATTATTATTAATATTTGAAAGACCATGTCTGGCCAATTTATTTACGTGTCCCTCCTGATCGGCTTTTTGTCTGTGTAAGCGTGCGAACGAACGGGAAAAACGTCAGATATAAGTAAATGTCAAATCAGTATGCCTTTGATTACAGTGAAAGTTAAATTTTAGCTTTAAACAGAAATGTCTGAATTTTGGGCCAAAAGTCTGGCTAAATGTTGCCTCCGATTTTTTTACTTTAAGACTTGGTAACCCTAACCATCACAGGTAGCTTATAAATGGTCTGATTAGATTAAGTTATTCAAACAAACACGTTCAAAACGAGTTATTTATTCAAAGTCGCCTCATGTTAGTTATTAAATGAAATTGACCAATAAAAGTTGGGTAATAGCAAAAGTTTCAATGAATTTTATAATAAAGTGAATCGATCAGTGAACCTAGAACGAATAAAAATAGTAATTTCGCTAGACTAATTATACCTCGGAATAAATATGATAATATCATTCGTACGACTGAACATTATTTATTCAAACATTAACACAACATTACAGTGAGACACCAATACGCTATGCTATACATAAAAGAAGAAATATTGTTATTTATTACATAACAATACTTTCGGAGCGTACAAAATCGTTAAGGTTAAAGACAAACAAAGTAATACCATTATGCATGCAATGCTTTCAGAATAGCATATTTTTTTTCTTATTGCCATAAAACCTTTTTGTATGTGTGTAAGTAAAGTGCGTGTGTTTTTGTGTGAAATCCAGAAGACAGAATAACAGGTCTTTACCTATGAAATTGTCGTTTTTTTTTTTACTTATTAATAGTTGTATTACTTCCAAAAGTCAATACCGATTGTTAATATTATTATACACCTTTAATTTGGACTATGTTACTTAGGCTTCAGTAATAACAATGATTATTAATTTTTTGTCTTTATCGCCCAATTTTTTTTTTAAATTGACTAACTTTTTTGTTCGCGGCATTGTCCTTTTGTTTCATTGTAGCTTTGAAGAGACTTGATTTTTTTTCTTTTTAATGTCTGCTATATTTAGCTAGTGAAACAAACACACTACTCTACAATTTGTAGTGTTAAAGTAAATAGATGCTAAGAAAATTAAAAAAACGTTAGTATGAAAAATAAAATTGTATAAAAAATCTTCATACAAAACGGCAATTTCATAGGTAAAGACCTAATATTAACAACCTTCACAATTACGATTCGACCCTAATTAAAGATTATTTATCATTGTAATTAAACTATTGAATCCGCAACTGCTATGCTGTAGCCAGTGTAGTGTCAGGCCATCAACAAATTCACACAACAAACATAATTGTATCGGAATGAATAAGGAAAGTGTACGTCGATATCGTCAAAATAGAAAATAAATGAACAGGCAAAACCTTTTATAGCAGAAATGCAATGGAAGCTATAGACCATCAATCTATTCAAATTGTATCAACCTATAGAAAGATATCTTGAAGGTCAAAGTGCTGATGGTTCATTAGAATAACAAACACAACAGTTAGATAGTAAAATCATCAATCAAATTCTTCATTTGTAGTTATTTCAAGATTATAATAGTCTTTTGCGAAGTTTAACCCGTACATACAAGAAACGAGAGGTAGTTTTCAGTTGTTATTTTTAAATAATATTCTTTATTGATCTACTCGGTGGCTGGTGCATTAGAATAACAAACACAACTGTTTCTATGGTAAAATCATCAAACAAATTCTTTATTTGTAGTTATTTCAAGATTATAAGGCTTTCGCGAAGTTTAACCCGTACATACAAGAAACGAGAGGCAGTTTTCAGTTGTTATATTTAAATAATATTCTTTATTGATCTACTCGGTGGCTGGTTCATTAGAATAACAAACACAAGATTCTATGGTAAAATCATCAATCAAATTTTTTATTTGTAGTTATTTCAAGATTATAATAGACTTTCGCGAAGTTTAACCCGTACATACAAGAAACGAGAGGCAGTTTTCAGTAGTTATTTTTTAAATAATAATTTTTAGTGATCTACTCGGTGGCAGTGGCAAGCGCTTCTGAGGCGCCTGAGCCTGTGGGTTCACTTCCCAAGTCGGGCAAAGTGAGTTTCGGATATTTCATTCTCTCTCTTATTTATTCTCATTGGTATCCAGTTGTGATGCTATTTAAACTAACTTTATTAAAATTTCTACAATACGTATTAAAATAAAACTTAGAATCCATCATTAATTTTATTATGTAAATTAATCTTCTTACACCTACTCACCCTCTCACATACATCCACTCATTCACACTCTTACTCACCGAGAGGACTCACAAAAAAAAAAATATTGTTACATACTTAAATATCTGTAGGTAAATTAATAATTTTAATATTGTGGTTTATAAGTGATGTGTAAAACTTACTCCGAGGATAGAGGCGCTGTATGCTGAAATACGGGACTGACATCCCAGTTCGGTAGCAGATGCTACAGTTGTATACAAAATCGACATACCATTAGTTATAGGCTTTAAGTTGGTGTTTATATTTTGTAAATGTCTCTGGTAAATAAATAAATATCAAAAAAAATATCATACATAGCCCGGGTTTGTGATCACCAGACCTCATTTGTAGCGATGACTTGATTATAGGCATTTTTTCTTTTTTTGTGTTTTTTTTACGTGTTGTGATTGGTCCTTTATATTTTTTGTTTTTATTTGTGATGGAAAGTGTCCTTTTATGATTGAGCATTTTCCAATATTTATGATGCTGTAAGGGAGAAAAGAGCTGGACACTTGCTGAGTTTCTTGCCGGTTCTTCTCAGTACAAGATCTCCCGCCCAGAGTAGATAGACTTACGAACCGATGGCATAATGACGTTCATAAGAGCTATTTGTAGCCTAAACTGAATAAATAATTTTGATTTTTTTTTTATAAATATGAGACCTTTGCCCAGCATTTGGATATAAGCGGCTATTTACCATTGATTGGAATAGGTAGAGTTTTTTGTAGTACTTGCATCATAACGTTATCAAAGTATGGATAAGCTTCCGGAATATGGAATGTAAGATTAAATTTTAGGTCTCTTAACCAGCTCCAGCTCCAGCTCCAGCTGTGACCAAAGGATTAGATAGTGAAGCGCAAATATATAATGCAAACTTGAAATGAACGTTTCTATTAGAGAATTTCTTTTTATTTATTTTTCACTATTTGCATGCCTATCTTGCACTGGTCTTAGTACAAGAATGTAAATTGTCGTTACAGTATTGGATTCGAAAAAAATCTTTGTACACATTTATTTAAATCACTCACACACACACAGGTAGATAGTTTTCATTTGAAATATATTTAATAGAGGAGCTCGTTGGCGCAGATGGTTAGCGCCTGCGGGCGCGATTGTGGTGGTTAAGCAACTTTCGCAATGGTTGGTCATTGGATGGGTGTCCAAAAATTTATTAACTCGAGTTCCTACGTGCTTCGGAAGGCACGTTAAGCTGTTGGTCCCGGCTGCATTAGCAGTCGTTAATACCCATTAATCCACATTGAGCCCCCGTGGTGGGTTATGGCCTAGTCTCCTTATACCTATATATTCTGTGTTCATCCATAGGAAAGGCCTGTACCCCAGCAGTGGGGGCATAATAGGCTGTTAAAGTGAAGAAGTGAAAATATTAAATAAATGTATTAAGTTTACCGGATACCGGAAATAGCAAAATCTATATAGGCATATCCATGCTATGCAAACGTTGCAAAAGTACATGAAAAAACCCTACCTATTCCGATCAATGCTATTTACTTTATCTTGATTACATTAATTATAATTATTATTGCACTATAAAAACACATGAATAACAGTCCTGCTAACTCACCTACAAAGCTAATCTGATTGTCTAAGGTAAGGGTTCACGTCAGTAGTCTACTAACGGAGCTACGAGGAATGAGGAATGAACCATGATTTCTTGCATTCAAACCGATCATATATCAAAAAATTAATAATGAAATAATATCGTTTAAATTATTAGTTCTATCTTCCTTAATATTTTTAAGGAAGCGGCAGTAATGTGCTATCTTCCTATCAATCAGCCAACACTATACTACCAGTGAATGCACACGGAAAACACTGTTGAACTAAATAATTTAATAATTATTTTGTGGACATTACCGTATAAAGTTATGTAAATAATACGACAACAATACCAGTTAAGTAATTAAGTTGAACAATTTACATAAATAAAGTACGAGTATGATACATACATATACGTACATTTATGTATGACACATACATGCAATGTAAGGGTAAACAGAAATATATAAATACAAGTAAGCATTAAAATATAAAGATAGTTTTTCGACTGAAATCACCAAACATAAGATTTAGTAAAGGCGTTTCGACAAATAAAATAATCTTAACAGATGTTATTCAAATACACATTATTATTCACTTTACTGTATCTTTTACAGGTAAATATAGTTGCTTTATAAAAATAATTTGCGTTGCAAGTTCTCTGAATTACAATACAAATCCATAAAGATAAGATTGTAGAAATACTACTCTATTTACATATATGGACGACATATTTATGATTGCAAATTACCGTAAATAAACCGAAAGATAGATTAATTGATATCTTATTTACAAGTCATCAAACTTTAGCGAAATAAAGCGCGAAAATCGAAATCGACTTCCATTCAGCCAACTCCTACAACATGCAATAATAAAGTATTAAGTTAAGTACGCTACGTAGTACAGGGGATGAATATAATCCTATTACTCTAATACCGCAGTAAGCGGATTGCGAATAGATAATTGTATGAAAATTCGATAGCGCATAAGCGGATAGTGTCGATAAAATTCTTACTAGAGAAATAATCAATTGTAGTTTTATAGTCACAAGACAAAGTAAAAAAATACTTTATTTAATTTAACTTAGTATATAAGCACTTGTGAATTGTCTATATAAATAAATCTACTATCCACTCAGGACGTCTTTTAGCTGTGGAGAAGAACAGACTATAATTTACTGGAATATAATGACGACGACAAGGGGTAATAGAAGGTTTTTATTAATGATTGTTCTATTTCTTTAAAAAAACAAATTTGGTCCCAAAAATGTTTTATAGAGCCTTATAACTTGAGGCCGCACCGAGTGAGGCACAAAATCAAAGTCAAATCATTATCAGCTTTCAGCTTTCACACTACCAATTAGTCTATCGAGGCAATATCAGTGCAAATTTATCAACACTATCTACTTATTTTGTAAGCCACAAAAGGAGCCTCTTTCAATGTCAACAACTACGTCAACGATATTTACGATCTCAAAATGTTGTTCGCAACAAATTCTACGCAAAATTTATGTAAATATTTACCTTACCTTTACTCTACTTCATGTTTTATGCTCATCATGCTTGCATTCCGAAAGTACTAGTAACTTTTCATACCTAAACAACCCTCCATAGTTCCACTTCAATTTCCCCAGAGGGGTAGGGAAAGACACCACATGTATACGAGTATTCATTGTATCGATGCATGCATGCACCGTGCACCATGGACTCTAGTATTGATCTTGTATTTACAATAAGACTACTTGTGGGAATTGAAGATTCGTGTTACCAGTTTTGTTTTATTGGATTTAAGTCTGGTTTTGTCAAATATCAATGTGAAATAATGGTGAATTTTGGGAAACCGGCTTGTTCGATAGGCTGGAAGTCATTAAACCTGCGTGCGAGACGATTCGTTATGACTCTCGAAAACAGCTTGTAGACGTGGCTTAGAAGTGAGATGGGCCTGTAGCTTTCGGGGTTTTGGATTTGGATGGGTGCAGGACGGAATGTAGACCTTATCAATCGACGTCTTTCCTGCTTAACGTTGATATTCAATGTGCCTCTTACCAACCGCTGCCAGTTTTAAACGCATTGATCACAGTGACATCATTGAATATTTGCTTTCTCGTCGACATAATAAAGTCAATCTCGTTTTTTGTTGCACCATCGGGACTCATCCAGGTCCACTTGCGGTGTTCAGCCTTCCTGAAAAAGGAATTCATCATAAAGAGTCCCTCCGTTTCCAGAAAGTCCGCCAGCAGTTGGCCCCGGGAGTTCCGATTACCAACCTCAAATCGTCCCACTCTCCAGGTCCCACAAGCCGGTTTCCGAAAAGGCTTCAGCACCATAGACTACATACATACGCTGCGGCAGGTTATACAGAAGTCCGAAGAGTATAACCAGCCTCTTTGCTTAGCGTTTGTGGACTATGGAAAAGCCTTCGATTCTATTGAAACATGGGCCGTGCTACAGTCTCTCCAGCGGTGCCAAATTGACTACCGGTACATCGAAGTGTTGAAGTGTTTGTATGAAAGCGCCACTATGTCAGTCCGTCTTCAGGACCAGAGCTCAAAACCTATCCAGTTGCAGCGAGGAATGAGACAGAGAGATGTGAAACTGTTCACTGCTGCACTGGAAGATGTTTTCAAGCTTCTGGACTGGAAAAGACTCGACATCAATGTCAATGGCGTATACAGCTCTCACCTTCGATTTACTGACAATATAGTGGTCATGGCTGAGACCCTGGAAGAACTCGGCACAATGCTCGGTGACCTCAATAGAGTCTCTAACAAGTGGGTCTTAAAATGAATATGGAGAAGACGAAAGCTATGTCAAACTCACGTGTCGTTCCCACTCCTCTGAAGGTTGGGGACTCTGCCCTTGAAGTTGTGGACGATTATGTTTATCTGGGACAAACGGTCCAGCTAGATAAGTCCAACTTCAGCAAAGAGGTCAATCGTCGAATCCAATTAGGCTAGGCAGCGTTCTGGGCACATTGCTCGCAGGACTGATGGCCGCTGGGACGGAATATTCCTTGAGTGGCGACCGCGTACCGGAAAGCGCAGTGTGGGCAGGCCTCCAACAAGGTGGACCGACGATCTGGTGAAGGTCGCGGGAAGCCGCTGGATGCGAGCAGCAGAAAACCGGTCGTTGTGGAGATCCTTGGGGGAGGCCTTTGTCCAGCAGTCTTTTGTCTTTGTCTTTTCGTCTTTTGGCTGAGATGCTGAATGGTGGATTTTTAACGGTTAAAGGTGCGTGAACGTGCATAAGTGTTGACAAACGGAACAAAACGTCACTTTTCGAATTATTTCAAGAAGTCCGCGTGAGATTTTAGTAATGCCCCCACATCTTTACTGATACCCAAAGCCAAATGGTCCTCAACCTAACTTAATCTTAATAAATACATTATTTTTTTTTCCATGCTTTGTCATTTCATTGTAATGCTTTTGTTTTGTACTGTGTTTATTTACTGTTTTCTTTACCACTTCTTACTATTTTCTTTAGATTACCTGTTTAAAGTTTTGATCATGCTGTGTACACTATTTAAGGATTACCATCTATCTAGACTAATAAGCAATAACTATTCAGACAAGTATTGTTAACTATTATCTGTCAGTGTACCTCAAAATATATAAATAAATAAAGGATTCAGAAGAAATATTTACTAACATTTAACAATTATGTTATCGCTCACTATGAAATGAAGATATTTTACAATACCTCCCTAACTTTGGACATTGGCTAAACGTGCAAAACGTTCCAAACCATTAAATGAGAAGAAAAATACTTCAAGAGTACGATCACGCAAGTTCCATTACCCACAACTTATGTTAATGAATACGTTTTGTTACACCACACCACATTGTGACAAAACGTACCATTTAAATGTATAATTATCTCCAGTTATGCTAATAAAGTTATATATAGTTATGTTAATTTGTGCTCGTTTCTGAAGATACTTTGTAGTAATTTCTTTCGTCCTATTCGCTATATTGCTGACGGAAACTGTAAAGGAATTGAGAAAGGATTTTATATAGTCTTCTTTAATCTTTGTTGCAAAATGTAAGCAGTAATTAATATTTCTCGAGCTCCTTCGTACTTACGGAAGGCACATAGGCCGTCGGTCTCGGCTGCATTAGTAGTCGTCAACAACAACCGCACTGGGCCCGCGTGGTGGTTTACGGCCAGTTCTCACTGTGGTATAAGTAAACATCCATAGGGAAGGCTCGTGTTCCAGCAGTGGAGACATAAAATGAGGTGGTGATGATAATAATGATTTGTGCCCCGTGTGACCTTAGTTTTTTGTTACCGTTTAGCTAATATGATTAACCAAATATGTTACTGTACTCATGCATTGATTGTTATCTGTTTGTGTACCTATAGAAATAAATAAACACCCATATCCTGATGGAATTTTCAAAAATCCGGTCTTTATCATTGTTTTCGTCATAGAGTGAACCTATGCGTAATCACTTTTATTGTCCAAGGGTTTATTTAGGCTGAGCGTTAATGAGTCACTCAGGACTTTTATTTTTCAGATACACATAGGGGTTAAGAAATCGGACCACCTTAACATTTTCATAGAAAAGTGGTTTACCTACTTTAAAGCCTTGGTTCCCCGCCAAGATTAATAGGTGCATGTGGGATGATGAGTATTCCACAGTGTGAACAAGGGAGATCTGTAAATCCACAGACACCCAATTCCCATAGTCAGTCGTTGAGATGCCAAATAGCGTGCGGTTCTTAGTTCCAGGATCTTCCAACATTTTAACACAATTAGCCGTTATTTTTAAAAAGTACAACACGAGTTTCAAACGGTTGAACCGTTCAGTAGGGTGACTATAGTGTTCTGAATCTCCTCCATTCACAATATTTATGTACTGCTATCATCACAATCAAATCTCGATAAAACGTGTCGCATAACCAAGGCTTTGTAGTCACCTCGTTTGTATGAAAATTACTTTGCACTCAAGTGTATTTATAAAGGTAAAAGAGTCTTAAGTCTAGAGAATATACTCAACACAAAGTCTCGAACACAACTCCTAAACGGAGATTGACTCGATGTTAATTCGATAACAATGAATCGATTATTCGCGCTCGGCGACGCGCATCGCGGAACGACGAATGCCACCGGAGACGTCGTTAATGTTGGTTATAAACAGCTAGCAGACTTCATGGAAAAACTGCGAGGTGTAGGAGGAATTGGGGATACAAAAAGCCTAGATCGAATGAGTTGGTGCAAAAGGGTGAAACCAAGGGTCGAAACATGTCAGTGCACTCTACCCTAGGTCCGGAGCTGGTAAGAACTAATATAATTACGCTTTCAATTCCTTAGCAGCCTAACTGGAAGAAGAAACGGACAGTGAGACTCCTGACGGAGTGCGCGTGCTGCTCTCCAGAGAATCACCGTTTTACTGTCTCCAATATTCTTTGTCGCATCTCCAAAAGATGAACTAGTATATCTCTACCAGCACACGTTTTTCCTCCTTCCTATGACAATAGGAACCTTCAAACGAGACGTGAAGAAGCACTTTGAAGCCGGTAGGGTTAAACGCCTGTTGTTTTTGGAATTGGCTGATGGTCTCAATCGGCCTTTTCAGCATCACCGGACTTTTTATGGGCGTCAAGAATCTTAAAGGGTTCCTCAAGTCGTGTGATCGAAACACCTTCAGAGGTTTTCACGCACTTAGCGTGTCCCCGTTCCCTGCTAGATTCTCCGAAGAGTTCGGATCGGATCGGAACAACCGGAGGGCGCCTCTAAAGGACCACGGCTCGGGTTGACCAGTACCAGTTATGTTCATTGAACTCAATTTCTTCTTAAAATCAGAGGGAGTAGATGCATTTGCTGAGCTAAATACGCTGCACCAGCTGTATTCGCGTCGGGACTTTTTTGTTATACGTTACTCGGCAAATCCACTCTTCCTGATGCTAAGTAGAAATAGAATCTAGTCGCGAAGACAGCTGATGAAGCATGAAGACATCGCAAGCTACAAGGTGCCTTGACGCTTTGTATGACTCTATTTTTAAAAGGTTTTATTTAGCTTGCCCTGTTTATTTATTTATATATTTGGGTCAAATCTAGTAATTGAAATTTGACCCCCTTTCTGTTGACGGATTGAGCTGAAATTTTGCATGCATGTGTAAATCTGATGACAATGCAAAATTATTATGACATGGAGCAGATCTGATAATGGAACCGGAAGGTGGCCATAGGAACTCAGTAGTTAAAGGACGCAACCCCATCGAGTTTGGGCTCGTGTGATTCGTCTTGACGTGTACTTTGGTGCTAGATGGCAACCAAGGTCTGATGATGGAACCGGAAGGTGGCCATAGGAACTCGGTAGTTAAACGACACAACCCCTATCGAGTTTGGACTCGTTTGATACGTCTTGACGAGTACTTTGGTGCTAGATGGTAACCAGGGCCTGATGATGGAGCTGGAAGATGGCCATAGGAACTTTGTAATTAAACAACACAACCCCATCGAGTTTGGACTCGTATGATTCATCTTGACGAGTACTTTTTCGTTCGTTCGTTCGTTCCCTTTGTTATGAATGTGGATTCTGTCTTTGATTAGATGGATTAGATGGATGACCCAATGCCAATGAAAGGGCTTGATTAGTAGAATAGTTTTTTATGAAAATAAAAAAAATTGTAAAAAATATTTTTAAGTTAAACAGTTTTTACTTAACATCAAGTGGAGTGGATTCATTTGCTGAGGCACCTGTTATCTTTGCGTCTGAACTCCATTTCTACTTAACATCAAGTTCAGTGAAGTACCTAAATGCCTATTTTAAAAAACCTCAAGGCCATTCAAAGGTCGTAAACTCCCAGTTCTCTAACGGGCCCTCCGTCATCTAATAAAGTCGCCGCGCCGTTACAATCAAACTGCGAACCGAACGCGTGGGAATGTAGCAACTTACAAAAAATTTCGCATAGCGACATCTGTGCAGTAAGTGGAGCGTGAAGGCAGAGCAGTACACCGAGCGTGACTGACATCAATCTCCGAGGTAGCGAGCGTAGGGAAATAGCTGAAGATGTATCAAAAGGTAAATTAAAAAAAGTTACACAATAACTAGGCATAATAATAATGACTAGTGGTCGCCTAGTAATTATTATTTATATTCTCTTTATTTATTTTCTTTCTTAAAACTAGATTTTTACAATATTTTATTATAAAATCAATAAAATATTTTAAAAACCTAATTCTAGAGTATATACCGCCAGCAGCGGGACAGGGCCCAAGCTACCGGTGGTCAGGGCTGCAGAGTGAGGAACCTCCCGACAATACGTGCCGTGTCAACGAGTACTGCTTTCTGAATCTGACCCTTGATCAAACCATCAAGCGAGAGGCTCTTCACTATCAGACCGTTCGCTGAAACGACTATCGAATGAAACGAATATATACATATTATCACCTGACTGTATAACTATATGATGTTACTGATTACTGCTCAAGTTAGAGAGGTAGTGCTCTTAATGCCTAATAGTTAATAAGGATTTCGCGGGACGTCTCGTGCCTCGAAGTCTCAGAACGTTATCCAAATTTTATTTTCTCGACGCCCGGGACTTCCCGTCGAACAATGCATAAAGGTTAGGCTACGGAAGAATAACAGGGTTTGTGGTTGTGGGTTGTGGGTCTCCTGCGATTACTGAGCCATAGACTCCAATCTCTACTCTGCTTAGATTAGGGTTTCTTATGTGGGATCCACGGACCCCATATGTATCAGGGGTCCGCAGTAGCTCAATAAACACTTAACACATTAAATTGTGCGGTAAACTTAGCATTTCTCTTCTCGGCTAAGCCACGCACTCGCAGTGACGATGATGCATCATCATTCACAAGCAGCATCCTTCTCATTAACTTGCAGTATGTGTAAAGAACTACCTATAAAAGTGTTTTTTTTATAGTAATAAAGCTTATTTTATTTTCCTAAAATAATCTTTGCCACCTCCAACGGCCGGACTGGCGTGAGGTGGCTGAGGTCAGAGCAGAGTAGCGAAATCTCGCGTCGGAGGCCAAGATCCACTTCGGGTCCCTGAGCCAGCGCAGTAAGTAGTGATGATGATAGTGACTAGGTCTGCGGAATTGTTTAAATTGTGAAAGTGGTCTGTGACTGCGAAAAGTTTAAGAAACCCGGGTTTAGATGTTACCTCTTCTGTATGTAAAATCATTCTGTCGTTCATCGTTTCTTTATTTTTTTTTGTACATCCATCGCGCACAAAGAAATTTGGTGACTCGTTTTTCTGTCGCACTTCCAAAAGATGGAATAGTCTACCAGCGCACGTTTTCCCTCCTTCCTATGACATGGGGTCCTTCAAACGAGGCGTGAAGAGACACCTTGTGGGCCGGCAGGGTGAGGGTGACTGATGCTGCGTTGTTTTCTCGCTGCACCAGTTGTCCTTACGTCTGGACTCCATTTCTACTTAAAATCAGGTGGAGTGGAGTCATTTGCCGAGCTATGTATAAAAAAAATGACTCTACTTCACCTGATGTTAAGTGGAAATGGAGTCCAGACGTAAGTCATCGTTCATCGTTCTGTCTGTAAAATCATCAAGCTATCATAATATCCAATTTGTAGGCAGCCTAAGCTGACAATTTCTCACATTACAGTTCACCTTCCTTCATACAAACGACTCTTAATAGCAGAGAATTAATAAATGATGAAAGAAATTACTGCTAGCCTCTCATCAGTCAGTCGGTTAAGTACTGGTAATAAAACTAAGCTAGGCATAATTAATAAACGGTATAGGAATAGAGTTGCCGCGGACCGTGCTCGATGGCGTGCACTTGGAAAGGCCTATGTCCAACAGTGGACTAGTATATGATTAAAAAGTAAAATGAAAAATGCTTTATTACTTCCAGAATAATTTAGACTTTACTTACAATATACAGTAGTACTCAATCTTAACAATTTTTTTTTTATTACGTCTAAAACTTAACTAGAAAGGAACAGGGGATCCCAAACTAGGCATTGCCTGTTACTTGGGCAACCAAAAAAAAAATATGAAGTAGCAGAATTGCAGTATTAAATTCATGAAAAACAATAAAATCAAATTAAATTCAGTAAAAAAGCCAACCTATTAATGAAACTTAAATTATAAATACTTAGTGGTGTGCAAAAAGTGGAAAACGTAGTTATGAGTCGGTGATGTGAGCCAGAAACAATGTCGTCATCATGTTTTATATGAAACTAGCGGCCGCTCGCGGTTTCACCCGCGTGGCTCCCGTTCCCGTGGGAAAATCGGGATAAAAAGTATCCTATGTTTTAATCCAGGTTATCAACTAGCTGTCTGCCGAATTTCATCCAAATCCATCCATCCGTTGCAGCGTGAAGAAGCAACAAATATACGAACATACACACACAAACTTTCGCATTTATAATATTAGTGTGATTAGTAGGATTTTCAAAATGTTGTTGTTTCAAATGATTGTTTCTGTTGCCTGATAGTCGAGTGTGTGTAACCATGCAATTAATTGATGATGATGATGATAGGAATAAAAATGTTGATGATAAATTTATGGATCATACATACTTTCTTCTCCCAAAAAAAGGTATTTAGAGCATCGAAATCACCAATTTTGAGTAAACTCGTCATTAGTTGACGTCCACGCCACATTTTCCACAAACAAAGGGTGGAATAGATAACATCAATTATTAGTCCCTAGCCAATCGCCTGATGAGCGAACATCTTGGAGCCCTTGTCTCATAGAACATGTACGGGAAGTAACGCAGCTAATGCATTATTTTTAAGTCCCAAACTAGCATGGGATTATGGGTCATGTAATATTTAACTATGTATAGATTTTAGTTTTTTTTAATTTTATTTTCAAGTGCTAATTATTTTATATTATTATATTTTTATTTTATTTTAGCTGCACTGAAACTAAAATAAAAAAAATTTACTATAGAGTTGTGTTATCAAATTTGTGGTATTTCGTCTGTAAAGATGAATCTGCATAGCCATAGGTTGCAATTACCGTTGGATAGATGGCGCACTGTGCCGCTATAAGCACTAAAAAAAAGAATTAAAAAAAAAGCCGTGACAAAATTCAGCGCTTACTGACAGCCTTCCCGGTAGCATAGCGGTCAGTGCAGCCGCCGGGATTGCGGAAGACCCAGGTTCGATTCCTGGCTGGGTCGGGTAGGCGTATAATTTTTTCACTGTATTTTAAAAATAGGTATGTATAGATTGCATATTCTCAACAATTTTTCTTAATTTTTGTAAAAATATTAGGATCGGATGTTGCTGACGTAGTTATTGACTCAATGTCAAATAACAATAAGGCTAACAAAGTAAGAGTAGATAGTGTTGATTAATTCGCAAGTGTTGGACAGTGCCATTAGTGGACCTGGTTTTGTAATACTTTCAGTAAGTTCAAGTAGTTCTGAGATTTGTCAATAGATGGCGACGTATTTGTTTTGACATTTTCTGAATCGCGCTATTAAGATTTTTGCTGGCGGTGTAAGTTTAAGTACTCCGCGCCGCGCCGTGTCATTGTTATTATACGTATCCGATCAGAACCCCTCGGAGAATCTAGTAGGGCACGGGGACACGCACTAGTGCGTGATGCCGTTCCCTCTAGAAAACCTCCGAAGGTGATTCATTTCACACGGCTTGAGGAACCCTTTAGGTTTCTCGCCGCCCCAAAAAAGCCCGGTGAAGCTGAAAATACCGTTTGAGGTAATCAGCTAACTCACTAAAAAAAAATTGTTGTTATACCATACTTTGAATTACACCTATTTATTAATTTTAAACACTATTATAACAAGTGACTGAAGGAAGTATCATTTTTTGGCGTCAACTGAACAGGACCTGACTCGGTTTGTCAGAAAATGTGGGTCCATATCCCTGTCTAGGCATTAAACTTCAACACTTAAAAAAAAAAAATTAATGATTTATTAAAAATTCAATCGTATAATGAATCGTTGCGCAGTCGCCGCTCGATAGCGAGTCCATTAAAACTGTACTCGACTAAAAGTGTTTGTCCGTAATCGATTATCCGGAACGAATCGTCCTTATCGATTGTTCACGGGCAATTTGACCCGGCTGTCTTGCTCTACTTCACTTAATTGCTAGACAGGAGCAAGGATGGTATAGATAGGCCACAAAATTACCTCCTAGCCTCTGTGATCTAGTGGTAAGAACACCGGTTAATGCACCTAGTTGATTTTTACCAAAGAAAAGATCAATAAATAAAACTAAATTACTATTTGTTTTACTCTAAAATCCAAAAATCCTGACACTTTCCAAGTCCGGCCGAATCCTGACAGGGACCAAAAATCCTTACATGTCAGGACAAATCCTGACGTATAGTAGGGAAAGGGGGACACGCTAGCGAGCGTGATGCCATTCCTTTTGAAATCATCAAATTTATTGATACACTATACAATCTGTTAGGGCATGCACTGTACAAACTTCAGGGGTGGATTCTAGACTCAAATATACATAATAAAACAAATACTTAAAAAAATCCAAGCTCTATAGTTTAGAAATGGCAGCCTTTTTTATTTTATTGTCTTCGATTTTTGCAGGAGCTAAAAATGGTGAAACTAGTCGCAAGTAAATAACAATCAGTAAAGTAGCCAAAAGATAGAACATCAATACGACAAAAAAACAAATATGTCGGTTTTCAACACCAAAAATAACGAAAAAACCACAATGTAACCAATTTACTACATGCAGTTTGGAATTTTTTAAATATTTTTTTATCATGTATATTTGAGTGTAGAATCCACCCCTAAAGTTTGTACAGTGCATGCCAATACACCCTGTATATAAATATGAATTAATTTAATATCACCACCATTTTATATCAAGTACATTGTCAACTTTTTATTAAGCTTTCTTGACACTCTTGTTGCAAAAATTGGGAGAAGCCGCTGACACCTGAGATACTGGCATTTTAGCCTAGTTTGGGTGCCAGTCTTCATAGGAATTTGTTTATAGCTTTCAAGTCAATAAAGAAATTATTATTATTATTATATTATCTGACGGTGTTTCGATCACACGGCTTGAGGTACCCTTTAAGTTTCTCAACGCCCCCAAAAAAGTCCGGTGACGCTGAAAAAGGCACCAAAGTTCATCGGCAAACTTTCGCCAATAAAAAATAACAGTACGCATGACTAAAAATAAACAAACGCATTGTCTGTCACATACAAAGCCCTAATTTTGTATCAAATATGACTAAGCTAATCCTTTGGCTGCAACGCTGCAAGCCAAACCGTGGGGTATACACCACCAACTTTGACATTTAACTAAAACAAACAACATTCAACTTAATGACCTTGCAAATAGAGTTGCCAACAAAAGCATAACTGAGTTAGCTTAACTGTAAATCCAATTTGAATTGTTGGTAGCGAAATGAGTTGCTATAGTGATGGGATTAACATTTATATTTGATTGTTGGCCTGTCTCACTAATTGCGTAGAGCCAACAGCTGAAATTAGTGAGAAATGTTTAATTTAATTGAGTTTGAAAATTCCACGAGCGGGATTCGAACCCACACCCCATGACATGCCGGGTCAGGTCACATAACTATGAGCCACGATAGCATTTTGTCAACACTTTATCTTTTTTCAAATTGTCATTTGTTATTATTATAATTATTAGTTTAAATTGTCCCTATATGCTAGGGTTAGGTGTATAAGCTTCAAAAATTACATTAAAAACTTATCTCTATCATCATCTCAGCCAAAAGACGTCCACTGCTGGACGTCTGCCTCCCCCAAGGATCTCCACAACGACCGGCTGTGCTTGTGCTGCTCGCATCCAGCGGCTTCCTGCGACCTTCACAATATCGTCGGTCCACCATGTAGGAAGCCTGCCTAAACTGCGTCACAAAACAAGAAGGACCCAGAAAGTAAGCTTAACACGTTCGCTGACGCTAAGCACTTGCTCCGATATTATAATATGGCAGTGGAATTTTTCATACTAAATGGTTACTCGTCTACTGACGTCATCATCATTATCATCATCTCAGCTAAAAGACGTCCACTACTGGACAAAGGCCTCCCCCAAGGATCTGCTGAAGGTGCTGCTCGCATCCAGCGGCTTCCCGCGACCTTCACCAGATTGTCGGTCCACCTTGTTGGAGGCCTGCCCACACTGCGCTTTCCGGTACGCGGTCGCCACTCCAGGACTATCCCGCCCCAGCGGCCATCAGTCCTGCGAGCTGTGAGCAATGTGCCCTGCCCACTGCCACTTGAGCTTAGCAACTCTTCGGGCTATGTCGGTTACCTTTGTTCTTCTGCGGATCTCTTCATTTCTGATTTGATCACGCAGAGAAACCCCGAGCATAGCCCTCTTCATTGCTCTTTGAGTGACCTCGAACCTTTTTATGAGGCCCATAGTGAGCGACCACGTCTTAGTCCCGTATGTCATCACTGGCAACACACACTGGTCAAAGACTTTCGTCTTGAAACACTGCTGTTACTGACGTACCTACTCACAAATGATAGTATTTGATTCTGTGTGAATATGACACTACGTCGAAGGACGTCGATGCGTGTGTGTGTAGAGAGAAAGAGCAGCTATATAAAATTGCCTACAAAAAACAGATAAACAGATCAAAAATTCTATAAACTGTTGGAACGTGTATGTATCCCCAGCCAACTTTTTTTTCGAATATCTTCCATGTACAGACTTTCGACCCTCTTTAGCTTTATTATATGTCTAACTGGCGAAAACTTCTTAACATTCTTGAGCGAAACTCGAATTCCGCGCGGTAACAAGTAAGTATAGCGAAATTCACTTTGGTGTGAACAGTAATATTACCGCATACCCACTCGGTTTTCTCTACCCACAGTGGCAGCGAATACCGCTCAGGTTTGAATAGACCTTAATATAACATAAACTAAACTTACAATACAAGTCAGTACAATAGGGGTATTGACAACAACAACAAATAATTCCAGAACATAAAACAAATGAATGAAAGCACGTAACAGTTCTTTACAAACATTGACCTGTTTTTTATTTGACCTAAGCCACAGAATACATAATAGTGTACATGAATTTCTGTAACACAGAAAGTTATTAATAAACACGGAATTGACGGAACAAAATAGTGACGTCATAGTTCAGCATTCCCATACAATTTCTATTTTAAAAAATCGTATTGACAGTTGCTAAATAATTTCTATAGTACTACCCAATTCTTAACCTACCATAATGTTACATTTTGAATACGTCACAAACAAAACAAGATGGCGTCAATTCGCATCCTACAGGACACCGACCTTCACCGATCACTATAATTGGATTATCCCACATGCACCGACGATTCGAAAAAAAGGAAAAAGAAACAGAACACAATCTGTCGTCCAGCCAGTCAGACGTAGAGTCGTCGGTCGACAACCTCTGTGGTGACGAGAGAAAAAAATTGGAGCACCGCTGCCGCTGCGCTGTCTTTGAACGGATTGCGAACGGTGTGATGTTGCGCTGTGACGTTTTTGAATGGATTAGTGGTCGTCCAATGGTCGAAATTCGACCATGATTAAAAGATAAAGATAATTTATTTGTTTAAACATGTGTAGTGAAGAAGTTGGCGTTAACAGTATAAGATAATATTAGAAAGAATTAGGTACCTACATTATTTTAAGTAATTTTTTTTTCTTAAGCAAATAAATTTTTTCAATAATAATAGAATTAATAACAATCCCCTTCACAATTTATCATTAAGAGATTCAGATAGAGAGAAGAAGCATTTTTTTTTCCTTTATTTGATGGCTTTGTGCGATTAGCACATTTAGCCAGTGTCAAAGTAATATTTCTTACAAGTAATACATAAATAAACAATATTTCCTTCGTAATAATGATGATGAATGATAATCGAAATGAGAAGTGAGAAATACCCCTAACCCCTCGAGTATCTCAGTAAGTGGGGCTTTACTAAGGCCTCCCTCACGCAGACTTCTTGAGAGAATTTGAAAAGTGCAGCTAGAGTTCCGGCAGCTAGAGATAAGATAGCCAGTGCCTCGACGACCTCCTAGGTCGAGAGGTTTCATGGTGTCGCCATCTCTGAGGTCCCGGGTTCGATCCCCGGTCGGGTCAATTTAGAAATTATTGTTTTTCGAAATTGTCTCGGGTCTGGGTGTTTTCTATGTTTATTAAAATAAATATATATTTTAGTATTTTAAGTATGTTTATCCGTTATCTAGTAGCCATTTAACGAGTTTCATAACGAAGCTGAGGTCCCGGATTCGATCCCCGGTCGGGTCAATTTAGAAATTATTGTTTTTAGAAATTGTCTCGGGTCTGGGTGTTTTCTGTTTATTAAAATAAATATGTATTTTAGTATTTTAAGTATGTTTATCCGTTGTCTAGTAGCCATTTAACGAGTTTCATAACGAAGCTTCTCTTGGGCTAGATAATTGGTGTGAGTGTAGGAAAGATTAGTTTAGTTTAGTGCCTTTGCAGTTGAGGATTCCGGGTGAAATGCGCTTCCACCATAGGCTTTACGGCTTCCGCCCACGACCGACTTTTTATGGGGCCGATAATCGGACCGATTTTTTCACCGAGGTAAAACCTCGGCGAAACCGATGTACCGATGTTGTGAGTGTGACCGACTTTTTATAGAACGTGTGCGTTCCAGACTTCCATATGTTTAATTTTCACAGACTAAAAAATCGAACGTGGCCGTGGGCGAGGGTTTTATTCATCACTTAACATCAGGTAAGATGAAGGCCAGTGCCTCACCCGTAAGAAATCTATATTAATATTATAAAGCTGAAGAGTTTGTTTGTTTGAACGCGCTAATCTCAGGAACTACTGGTTCGAATTGAAAAATTATTTTTGTGTTGGATAGTCCAGTTATCGAGGAAGGCTTTAGGCTATATAACATCACGCTGCGACCAATAGGAGCGAAGCATCAGTGAAAAATGTTGCAAAAACGGGAACAAGAGCCTAAAAAATTAAAAATGTTGCCGAAAGTCACTATCCCACGCGGACGAAGTCGCGAGCAGAGCTAGTTTAAAATAAAGCTGTAGAATACTCTACTATTTTGTAGTTCCTTTCCTACATCACAAACGCGCAAGGTAACACGACAGAGTGCGCTGTGGCGAGACAAAGGCAGGACGTAGCCTGATGCATTTTTAATGGCATCAATCTCTACCATTGTGCTTACCCTAGTGACGCACCTATAGCTACGCTCTAATGGTCTATAAAAATGCCATAGCGTTGAATATGCATATTATTCCTTTTATTGCGGTCTAACAGTTTAATAAGAGGTAGAGTAATATGAGTAGGCAGGCATAGATGCATAACATCTAAGAACCTAAGGAAGGGTAGTTAAAATAAAATAATATTGTTTTCTAAAGTTTACGCAAACATTACACATTGAAATGAAACAACTTTTACGGATCTACTCGCGTTTATTTTACAGATTACTTATTTAATGTTTATCCTGACGTTTCGAACCCTTTGCAGGGTCCGTGGTCACAGGGAGACAGAGGTGTTGGTCGTCTCATAATTAGTTGGTAGCTTGTAAACCCTCATTTAAATTTAATCAGGTGCGTTCCGTTTTACGCAGAAAGAGCTCATAGTATCTTTTGGTCTGGCAGTATGGTGTTGGGGCTGGAATTTAATATTTTGTATGATGGGATCCCAGGCTGGTGGTAGATTCCAACCATCTTCTCTATTAAAATTAGGATGTTTTTTTAATTTCAATAGCCTCGCGTATCATCCTAGGGATGAATCGTTGTTCTCTAGCAAAACCACACTTGATAAACCACAAATACGGTTTATCAAATCTGATGTAATTGTTGTTGGGCCCCTCTAGGGAATGTTCGCATACTGCAGACTTATTTTCGCGCCTATGCTTGATGTCGGCTATATGTTCTGATGTTGTTATGTTGGCTATGTGTGGATAGTGAGGAAATATAAGAACAAATAAAAAGTTACAATAGCTACGGCGGTCTTGTCGCTTTAAAGCAATCTCTACTCGTTTTACGATTAGTATGCGTGACGTATATTTACATATACCTATATAAAATATACTTACAAATCATATAAACAATGCATTTAACAATATTAAAAATAGGTAGTATAATATAATTGCTTCAGTTAATACCCATTCTCGAATTCTCGTTTCGTAAACGTTATCTAATGGTGAATAAAAAAAGAACTAGGCACCCTGTCTCATGTCATGTCATAAGTGCACCCATAATATATTATACAGGGTGTCCCAAAAATGGCACGCCAGGCTGACACTGGAGATAGCTTAGCAATAAACCTATCAGATAAAAAAAAATAAACAAAAAATAAATAAAAGAAAAAACATACTAAAAGTGGAGTTTTTAGAAAAGAAAAAAGTGGCATTTTCTCCAAAACTAAGAGACTTTTACTAGAGTCATGTTATTTTTATCTGATAGGTTTATAGCTAAGCTATCTCCAGTGTCAGCCTGGCGTGCCATTTTTGGGACACCCTGTATATCTTATAATATCACTACATTGTATAAAACAAAGTCGCTTCCCGCTGTCTGTATGTCCCTATGCTTAGATCTTTAAAACTACGCAACGGATTTTGATGCGGTTTTTTTTAATAGATAGTGATTCAAGAGGAAGGTTTATATGTATAAATACATGCATAATATAGTAGAGAAACACTGATAGTGATAATGTTAAAAATGTTTTAAAAGACTTAACTGCTTGCCTATACGAGGCAATGGGTGACCGGAGATCAGGTAATTTTTTCGCACAGCGCATTAGCTTGGCCATTCAATGGGGCAATGCCGCCAGCATTTTGGGCACCTTGCCTCGGACAAGCGAGTTATTTCAAGTTTTTTATTTATGAATTGAATATAATGTTAAAATTTCTTATTTAAAATAAAGTGCTTGACATCTAGAAAAACACGATATTTAAAAAAATATTATATGATAAATAAATAGAAATACGATTTGTTTGTTTTGTTGTCATAGAAACTGTCAAAGCGGTACGAAGTCCGCCGGGTCAGCTAGTATACATATATAACTATACTATAAACATAATACCTACCATTAAGGGTGCGCCGACCAAAAAATGCCAAAAATGCAGTTACGGATAAGTAGATATAATTGAAAATACTATCGTATTAAATGAACAAAATATATATTTAGTATCATAGGGAACGTGTTTACAATTTGTCAGAACCATAAATTCATAACACGCTATAGTTTTTTCTGCAATATGATTTAAAGTTGGGCAAAAATCATGAAAACGAGTGGCGGCGTTTAGTAGATTTCTTATCGGTAGTTTATCTAAATTATTGTACCTCTGATTTTGTCTCAACAATCATCAATGGATAAACTACAAATTGCTAGACTACATTTTCGATTCATCAAGTGGTTATTTAAAAAATTACTTTTTATTAAGCACCATAAATTCCCCATACAAAATTAGTATGGCCGCGCGGCATCAAATAAATATGGACGACGACATTTCAAATAAAACATATGACACTTGTCATTTACGGACTGCGCACCCTTAAATGGAAAAAGTTTTAGATTATACAACCAATAGTCAATAATGTTATAGTGACAAAGAAAGGTAATGTTCCTTTACTAATCGCAATTATAAAACTGTCCAAGGATTGTGTGAATTTGTGAACACTTTATTTTTCCGGCAATGCATTCCATATACGGGCAGTATGAACAGAAGAGGATTTGTCACGGAACTTAGTAAAGTGCAATAAAACGTTCTGTGCAATAAATGCCACCGATGCGATACCGAAGGTGTCGAAATAATTACTAACATAGATTAAGTTTTATATTACTAACAAAAATTGTATATTGGTATGTATATGTTAGTTTATAAGGTATTTATCTATGGGCCTGTTATTTTATAACTTTAAATTGTTGCCTGAAAATAAACGAATTTATTATTATTATAAATAAATAAAATTGTTATTAATGCGTTCTTAAACGTTTTTAGTGGGGTTTGTTAGGAAATCGTTAAAATTTAATGAGATAGTTTTAGTACTTTTTTCTTTAATGGATACTATGGTAATAGCTCAAATTGCCCTCGAATTTTAGTAAATGGTAAAGGTTTGTCCTAATTTTGTAAATAAATAAATAAATTTTCCTACACTCACACCAATTATCTAGCCCAAGAGAAGCTTCGTTATGAAACTCGATAAATGGTTACTAGACAACGGATAAACATACTTAAAATACTTAAATACATACTTATTATACATAGAAATAAAAATAAAAATAATAATATAATTTGAATGACATTCACTGAATGATTTTCTATTTCTGTTTCTATATACTATTTCTATACTAGATAGATTCCACAGCTTCATATATCACATCATTAGGTATGCAATATACCTATTGTGTTCCACGTACCGAGTAGGCAGCGTGCGATACAAACAGATCCATTCTAATTATAATAGTATAAACAGTCAATGCTCATTTCAATATCACCGTGTAGTTGAATTGTACAACAACTTGCATATACTATGCATAGTATAGCTGTCGCATGATGACCACATAGTAAGTTGTCAACACCAATGGCACAAATTGTATTGTCAAAAAGAATCACACTAATATTATAAATGCGAAAGTTTGTGTGTATGTATGTTGCTTCTTCATGCTGCAACGGATGGATGGATTTGGATGAAATTCGGTATACAGATAGTTTATAACCTAGATTAAAACATAGGATACTTTTATCCCGATATTCCCACGGGAACGGGAACCACACGGGTGAAACCGCGAGCAGCCGCTAGTTTATTATAAATCGCTAGATGCGAGCAGCACAAAACCGATCGTTGTGGAAACCCTCGAGAAAGGCCTTTGTCTGGAGACTGCAAAATATAAGTTTAATACAAACGCGGCCAAGCAACCAAGCGACGCACACAGTCAACCTTTCGTGGACACAGAATCTCACAACAGCAACGCTCGAACTGTTCCAATCCAATATCACCGTATAGTTATACAGGGTGTCTCATTGAAATGGGTCAGTATGGGAAAGTCTGAAACTATAAGACATACGAAGATCTGTTCTTAGGAACCATGTCATCGATTTTAATATGAAGAAAAACTGCATTCATACATTTAAAAAAACCTTTACTCAGCTCGGGAATCGAACCCGGTTGTTTTGAAAAAAATAAAATTACACTATTTCTATTTAAATATCGATTGTGTAGGTTTTAAGCAGTAAATGGCTCTATGTAACATGATGTCTAAAATTAATAAAATGCATTGTTTTCACATACTTTAATTTATTTTAGTAGGTGTTCGAAGTAACCGCTTTATAATATTAGTGTAGATATTTTAGAGATTTCATTGTTAAGAATAAGTGCCTTGTTGTTGTGCATTGTTATTGTTTGATATGCAGCAAAGAAAACTGATTTATTGATGTAAGTGCATAACCGGACACCATCTGTTAAGGTATCCACATAATACCAGCGTCTTGACGACCTCCTTGGTAGAGTGGTTTGTACACCGGTTTTCATGGTGTCGCCATTTCTGAGGTCCTGGGTTCAATCCCCGGTCGGGTCAATTTAGAAATTATTGTTTTTCTAAATTGTCTCGGGTCTGGGATTTTTCTATCCTATAATAAGTATGTAGGTATGTATTTAAGTATTTTAAGTTTGTTTATCCGTTGTCTAGTAACCATTAAACGAGTTTCATAACGAAGCTTCTCTTGGGCTAGATAATTGGTGTGAGTGTAGGAAAGTTTATTAAGTTATTAAGTCTTAAGCTTAAGCTGAGCGGGGACCTATTTGGCTTTGTTGTATTTTCCTTCTAAGTGGTTGTTGTATATTTATGCCAAATAAACTTTTATTCATTAAAATAGGATAAGATAGTCCTCCATCCGATGGCCGACCTTTGCGATAGTTAACCTTTTTACCGCCAACAACTTCTATAGAAGTTTGAGATTTTCGTGCCGTCCACGCCAGCACTTCTATAGAAGTTCTTCTTTGTACCTACTTTATTAAAATACATTTATACGTTGGCGTACAGCGGGACATCGCGTGCAGGATAGTTGGGCGGTGAAAAGGTTAAATAGCTTAAATTCAGCAATCGCACCACTACGCTCGCTCTATCGAGTTCCTCATGTAACCTTATTAGCAACACCTACAAAAAAGGCTATGTGTCTCGTACGTATGCAAGCTCTTTCCTGTCATTATGCGCACGAAGCACAATGGAAGCCATTACGTACCTACCAATATATTGTGCAATTTCAATCATAGGTATTGTAACGACGGTACCTCGGAAACAATTAGAAGATGTCTGAGATTATTGAAGATGCAATTTAAAACATAAAAAAATTTCTTGGTTATTTTTTAAATCGCGAGCGGGCTTATAATTTTAAAAACAATTCCTGTGTACGTGTGTATATCACTGAACTCCTCCAAAATGGCTGGACAGATTTTGATGAAACTTTTTATGTGTGTTTGAGTGGATGGGTCTAATCAAGCCCTGGGGCACGCCACTGCGTATATAAATGAAATAGGCAAACAAACAAGTATAGTAAGTACAGTCATCGACAAAAGTGTCTGATGAACCTAAAAACTTCAATAGAAGTTGACATGTGACAACATTCTTTATGGGGTATCTATATTAGGGGTCAAAAGCTTTGTGACGTCACATGTTAAAATTCGAAATGATTTGTTATGGCGATTCTCCTGTATCAATAACTGACATTTTATGATATTGCTGGCGTACATATATGCTTCTTGTTCATATAAGAAAAAAAGAAAATAACTGTTTTCTTTTGATTATTTTTAAATACATGCATAAAATTGGAAAATGTGTGACGTCACATCAGGGGGAGAGGTTAAAAAGTCCTGACGAATTTCAGTAGTGTGACGTAATTTAGGGATGGCCCCTTACGGAACATAGAACGCTACGATAGCGCCACGACGACACGAGCGAGCGATTGACGAACTAAAAGTGCATGACGGGGCGCTCTAAAATAAACCGACTGATTTGTAGCAACCGTAACTAGTAGATGTCGCGTTGCAATTGTGCAATTTAGCAACTGCTTGTTTTTTTTTTCGGTAAACTAAGCTTGCCGGTCGTAGTGGAGATCTTTGGAGGAGGCAGATGTCAAGCAGCGGACGCCTTTTGGCGGAGATGATGTTGATGATGAACAGTTCAGCCAATTTGTCGCTGACTGTACCTGCCATAGAGCACACACGTTTTCAACAACGTGACGTTACATAACATAAACCACGATCGAAATTTACCTTGGAGGAGGCAGATGTCAAGCAGCGGACGCCTTTTGGCGGAGATGATGTTGATGATGAACAGTTCAGCCAATTTGTCGCTGACTGTACCTACCAGAGCACACACGTTTTCAACAACGTGACGTTACATAACATAAGCCACGATCGAAATATACCTGTCTAACTGTTTCTTCAAAGCCTGGGTGGATCAAGGCCGTTGCGCAACATCTAACCTTTGCGAAGTTAATTACTATTTCAAAATTGGTATCATTTATATTTTAATTCTCCTCTCATTGTCACCAAGAGTCCCGGCTTCATACAAATCTCAGTTTTCGATAACGTTTACTGTAAGTCGCCGCACTTAAGGAACCATCACTGTGATCTAGTGGTTAAGATCACCGGTCTCAAACCCAGAGGTCCCGGGTTCGATTTCCAGCGGGGGTATGTATATCTTTGTGTTATTGGTTGGTGGTAGGACTTGTTTGTCCGCCTGGCTAGCTACCACCATCTTATCTAAATATGACGCCATAACATCAATGTTTGTAGCATTGCTGTGTTCCGGCAGCTAGAGATAAGATAGCAAGTGCATCAGCAGTTGAGGATTCCGGGTGAAGTGCGTTCTAACCCTCTAACTGCAAAACAATTTTTAAAATTAAACTGTCGCTAAATACGTGTTTAAAATATTGTATTAGCTAAAAACAAAAAACCCGACTGCTAAAACAACTACACTGGCCTGCAAAATTAAGTATCACACTTTTAAAATTGCAATAACTTTTTAAGTACACAAGATATACTTTCGAAACAAAAAGGAAAATGTTACTAATGTATAATTTACTTTAGTTTTAAAGAAAGCTGATAAAAATTGCTGCAAAACGTTTTTTATTTAAAAATCTCTAACTTCTATAGTTCAGAAAATAAATAAATATTAAAAGTGTAGTAGGTACTTATATTTGCAGGCCAGTATAGTTACTAGTTATATAAAAAACAATTATATAAGTAGGTACTCGTAAAAACCGGACTAACATAAAAAATAACTGTAAAGAGAAATAACTGAAAAGAAAAAAAAACAAGCTCTGCGATCCCAGAATTCAATTTGAGCAATGTTGAATGCAACGTTAAATATTTCCTTGTCCGATACCTATGCTTAAATAATAAAATCAATAAGTGAGTATTTATAAATTAATTGAATATTGATAGCTGTCGCAGGTGGGGACAATCACCGACCAAAGAGAGTGCGGATTTAATTGAGCTAGCCACGGCCGCTTGGTTGATGATTGACCCCACCTGCGACAACTATCAATATTCAATGGACCGCAGGCCGCAAACTGCAACCGCAGACTGCTCCGTCACTACTGGTGTCTATGTATGAGTCTAGCCTATGAAATTGATTCCAAGCGTGGCGACACTGCGGCGTGCAGCCGCGGCGCGAAGCTTGCATTTGCAGCGCGCCGCGACCGCAGCCGACCGCAACACCTGTAGGCCGATTCTACTAAATAACTGCAACTACACTGCAGCGTCGCGTGTGTCAAAATGAGCAAATTTTGACGTTTCGGTATTCTGTTATGCAGCGCTGCTGCCGTAGTGTTGCAAGGACGGAGAAGTAACGCAAATAGGTATTCCACTAACAAAACTGCACTACACCTGCACGTTTACTGCAAAATAATCGTATTCCATTAAAATATTTTGACATTTGTGTAGTAATGACAGCAGTATTGATGCAGTTTTTGTGCAGGTTTATTGAAGTAGATCGTGAGCAACTTTTGCACAGCGTATTATAAGCATTTTACGTATTTAGCGAATTGTAATATTAGTTCTTTTATTTTAGTTTTATTGCAGGATTCGTGCAGCTGTAGTGTAGTAGACGCGCAGTTGTAGTGTAGTTGTGGTGCAAAGAATTTTAATAGAATACGTCTATTTCCACGGCACTACTCCTACACGCGACAAATGACAGGCGTAAACGTGCAGTTGCAGTTTTCTAATAGAATTGACCTCCTGGGCGCCAAGTGCGAGTTTCATTTGCAAATAGAATTTTAATGGCAAAATGTTAACTCCTCTCGTATGTCGCCAGGAGGCGCTGCTTCAATGACATACTAATTTATGTTTTCGTAAACGTAATCGAGTGAACACGAGTTGTTCCATGCGTTGTGCAGCCGCGGCATGACGATGACGCCACGTTTGGAATAGAAGCGGCCGCGACCGCAGGCCGCACGTTGCAGTCTGCGGCCTGTACCTTTAGTGTTTTTTTTTTTTTTTTTAATGAGATTTAATAGGTCAATGCTGTTTATTCCTGAGAAGCTTATTATAAGGAGTATTTTACCAAATTCCAAATCACCAGAAGAATAATAGCAGATTACAGGTATAAAATAAAATTATTATCAATAGCTAAAAATTGTTAGTGTATTTTTTTTAAAATGTGTTCCTCAATAAAAAAATAAAAAATAAAATAAAATAATGCAAAATTATACCTAAAATACACCATACTTTTCGTATATTTAAAAAAAGATTCTGAACCATTGAAGTTTTAATGTTATAGGTACCCACATAATAAATAAAAAAAAATACAAGAATAGAATATTAAAGTATTATAATAAATGGCTAAATAACTTTTTCGAAGTATTAAAAAAAAAATTAAAGTAGGTATGTTTTATACATCTGTGCATTTTCCCAATAACATCAAAATACTAAAAAATAAAAATAAATAAAATAAATACTACATGAATGCAATAAATTATTTTAATTGCAATTATAGAAAGTAAAAAAGTTACCAGAATAGAAGAATTGTTGTACAGACTGTAGCAGAGATGTGTTATCTGATAACTCTCTATCAATGTAAAGCAGCACATTTTAATAGAAACAAAGGCTGATGATGAAAGAAAAGATATAGATGTTCAGTGATAAGATTTGATATGACACCACCAGCACATCAAAATAAGGAGAGCTGTGATATAATTGAATCAGAAAAATATGTACAAGTGAAATATTATTCAATTAATTGGAATGTTAAAATAACTCTGTTGTTTCTTCTTTGTCATTTTCATCATCATCATCATAATCATCATCAGCTTATACTAGTTCACTGTTGGACATAGGCCTCTCCATGTGCACACCACCGAGCACGATCAGTGGCAGTAGCCAGTGTGAGAGTACTCATCCAGCTTTTGCCAGCCATTTTGCGAAGATCGTCGCTCCACCTAGTCTGAAGGCGGCCTACACTACGTCTGCCGATACATGGTCTCCACATCCTTTTAATAAATGTTAAACATTTAATTTTGATATAATATTATTGTTGTTAAAGAAACAGACAGACATGTTCCATTTTCTCTTTTTAGCATCTTTGCTTGATCTTCTTATTTATTAATTATCTAGCCTATTTATATTTAAGTTCAGTAAAAAAGTTTTTATCTACATTGTACAGTAACAAGAATTAACATGTACATACACCTTTGACTAGTTTTGACTCTTATACTATTGTATTAGGAGTTACATTGTTTACATGTTAATGCTAGTCACTGTATACCTATTTAGGCCTTTTTATTTTGACCTATTTCAGCTTACAATATAATTATTAAACATAATTTCAAGGGCAGGCAGTAAAAGCATGCAATTTTTATCCTTAAACTAAATATTAATATGTTATATTTATACCCTTTGTTGTTATAGTTATGTTAAAGTTCTACAATACAAAAATGAAATAGGAGGTAAGAGACAGTGTGTACCTATTTGGGCCTTTTTATTTTGACTTATTTCAGCTTACAATATAACTATTAAACATAATTTCAAGGGCAGACAGTAATAGCTTGCAATTTTTATCCTTAAACTAAATATTATTCTGTTATATTTATACCCTTTGTTGTTATAGTAATGTTAAAGTTCTACAATATAAAAATGAAATAGGAGGTATGAGACAGTGTGAAAAGGAACATAATAGTAATTATTTATTGATAACTAGCGGTCCGCTTGCGACTTCGTCCGCTTGAGTGAACGCCCGTATCTTATCCTATAGAACCCTATGGCAGCACAGCGCCACCTACCGGGTCCAATAATTTTGTATGCATGTTTTATACATATAAACCTTACTCTTGAATCACTCTATCTATTAAAAAAACCGCATCAAAATCCGTTGCGTAGTTTTAAAGATCTAAGCATACATACATACATAGGGACAGCGGGAAGCGACTTTGTTTTTTACTATGTAGTGATTTTATATTATGTTCCATTTACACATTTCCATTTATTTTCTGAGGTTACCCTCAACCTACTGCGATAGCCAACCCGCCTGCCAAGCGTGGCGATTACGGCAATTACCCCTCATATCCTTGGGGGAGGCCTTTGTCCAGCAGTGGACGTCTTTTGGCTGAGATGATGATGACACACACTGCATGGCAAATATATTATTATTATTTCTCTTGGGGACGTCGCCAGCCGAGCGGACGATCAGCCTGCGTTGTTGCGGGCCATTTCATCCTATTCCCCGTTCTCCCTTTTCTAGGGAGTTAAGGTTAGTCCAGCTTTCACGGCGCCCCGTCGAATCTTTTGGTCTCTTTGGTAAATCTTACAATCTGCTCCACCTTCAGATCCTTTAGGTCCTCTATGTGTAGTGTGTCCGACCCCCAGATTTCCCATCTTATCGGTGAGTACATCGGGCATTCAGCTAGTAGGTGGAGGCTGGTCTCCTCGCTTTCCATACACTCCGGGCATATGGGGTCGGTTTTCACTCCTATCACTGTCAGATGTCTGTTCAGCCGACAATGTCCTGTTATGATTTCTATGACTAGCCTCATGTTCCCTCTTGAGAGTCCCATTAGTTTGCTGGTCTTTTTCTTATCCATGCCCTTGATGAAGATCTTCGACTGTCTCATACCATTCGAGGACCTCCATCTTTGGTTGGTTTCTGATGTGATACTGTGGCTGATTACTCCCTTGGTGATGTTGTGCGCTATTGGCAGCCGGGGTTCCGGTCCCACCAAGTTTTCCTCTGCTCCCATTCTGGCTAGTTCGTCGGCCTGTTCATTTCCCGTGTTTCCCTCATGTCCCGGGACCCACGCTAACGTCAGGTCCGTTCTTTCGGCCAGTCTCTTTAGTGATTCCTTGCATTCTTTGACGATTGCTGATGTCGTCTCTTCTCTACCTAGTGCTTTCAGCGCCGCCTGGCTGTCGCTATAGATAGCTATCCTTCCTGTAATAGTGAGGTGTTCGGCCATCTCAGCGCATGCCATTATTGCGTATATTTCCGCCTGGAAGACACTGGCGAATCTTCCTAACGGTATCGACTTGTTCAGCTCCGTCCCGTCTGCACATTTAATGTGCACGCCGGATCCAGAGAGCTTTGTCGACTCCTTTCTGGAGCCGTCTGTGTAGCAGGTGGTGCCATCTGTTTCAATGCTCCAGTTTACTCTTGAACCTATGTGTATTCTGTATTTTTTGTCAAAAATCCTTTCCTTCCGTATTAAGTCGTTGTTGGAGAGGATCATTGACAGCCTATCTCCGTTTTGTTTGTCTATACTGGCGTGACCCTTGTCCGTGTAGTTCCCGGTCCATATGCCAGTGCTTCTTAGCTTGAACCATTGTTCTATGGCTCTTCTCTTGATTTCTAAGTCCAGAGGATTTAGCCCCAGTAGGATCTCGAGCGCGGCTGTAGGGGTTGTCCTCATCGCGCCCGTAGTCACTAGGGCCGCTAGCCTTTGGACTTTGTCTAACTCTGCTTTGTTTTTGCCCACTGCGGCTCTGTGCCACCATACGATGGCTCCGTGTAGGATTCTTGGCAAATATATTAGATCAGTACTAGTGTACAATAGTTTCTTTATTTTATTATAAGCATTAGTACATTTTACTGTTGGTGTTCCAATAACTAAAGCAAAATTATGTTTTCTTAAAATTCATCAATAATCAATTCGAGGATAGCAGCCGCTTTGAAATAAATGCTATGCAATGCTGTCCTTGTTTACAACACACCATATATTAGTGATACGGTATGTCTCTTGGTCCTGGTGGTTTTCATAAGCGGTACAGACAAGCCCAGTCAAAGGCATAATTGAAGCAGAATTTCCAAGATACCTACCTATTCTATTTTATGACAACCAGAAATCAGATGACTCCTGATTACTTTCTTCATGCAGCATTGTCATTCTGATCAAATATTATAATCAACACATTAAGATAGCTCTTTTTGTTATCATTGCAATGATCCTACTAAAATTATAAATGCGAAAGTTTATGTATGTTTGTATATTTGTTGCTTCTTCACGCTGCAATGGATGGATGGATTTGGATGAAATTCGTCATACAGATAGTTATATTGTTTTCGTTTACGCGAACACTACACATTGAAATGAAACAACGAACGAACGTTTCGATCCCTTTGCAGGGTCCGTGGTTACAGAAACGTCGGGCTAAACATTAAATAAGTAATGTGTAAAATAAACGCGAGTAGATCCGTAAAAGTTGTTTCATTTCAATACAGATAGTTTATAACCTGGAATAACACATAGGATACTTTTTATCCAGATATTCCCACGGGAACGGGAACCTCGCAGTTGCGAGCGGCTAATAGTTGTTTATAAATGATGCTCAATAAAATGTGATTTACCGTAACATATTAACAAAACAATATAATAATATCTTGAGTTTCTTGCCAGCTCTTCTCTGTCAAAAGCTTTCCCATAATCTGAACTGGTGATAGATTCAGTACCTAGTTTATTTTGTACTGTCTTTTATTATAACTATAGACTGTATTTTATTATTTCTAGTTAACTACACTTATGCATTAGGAAAATCCTGTAATAATAGCTGTAATTGATGATGAATAAATAAATAAATATTTTTTTTAAGTAGTCCACATTGTGTCACTCCGCTGGGCAAAGGCCCCGTAATAAATAGTAATAAATATTTGGATTTTTAATAGTTTTGTAAAATGCCTGTAAAGGCGCTTATATTTAATTAATATTTGACTTGCCCCCTTAATATGGCAACAGCTACGATTTAACATACCTTCGGAAGCACGAAAGGACTAATGGAGATGTTTACATTCGATCACCCATCTATAACCTGGGCGTTCTTGCATTAAATAATTTGTGGAACTGGGTATTATTACTCACAATTTTTAAATAATTTTCCTTGTAAGTAATTCGTAAGTTAATTGAAACTGTTGTCCAGTAAACCACCGTTCTATAGGATAATAACGAAATTGACTTTCACTCTGCTTTTTACACGATTGCAGACGGTGAGAATCTGCTAATAACACCCGCAAGATACACCATGATAAAAACAAACAAAGAACAAAATACGAGTAAATATTAAATAAAATTAGCTTAAGCTTACCTATTTTATGTTACGTGTTTTGCAACGCGAATATTGCGGAAATATCACTTTTCACAGGTATTAAGATAAGCATGCACGATAAAAAGTAAATAAAGTCGAAACCTTTTCAAACACTGTAAGCATTGATTCGTGATTTTTATAACACACACTTCACTACGTCTTTAAAACTGATACGATTTGAATGGCATTTCACTCGCATAGTTATTAAAATCGAAATGTAAAACCACCACTTGGCTAAATCACTACACTCAGTCCGTTTGCCTTGTCTGCCATTCCGACAAAATTGTTGACTGTGACTGCCGTTGCAAATTGATTGATTTACTTTGTACCTACCTACTACCTACGTCAAAAAACCTGTGAAGTTGACAGTAGTCTATGGTTGACATGGTGGTCGAAATTAGAACTAACGCATTCTTGACAGTATGGGTAAAAATGTTACCATTTTATTTTCCATTTTATTTTCTACAACATTTTAATTTTATTTATTGTAATTTCTAAAATAATCTTATTACATTGTACATTTTAATAAAAATAATTTTAGGGCGTTCAGTGAAGATTGGTGGGTCACCAACGATACTCGTATGTGGGTAGCCACGCCGCTCGCCGGCCGCGTCGCCCGCACCTCTCCGCGCCGGCTTTCAAAATTTGCCCGAGGGCCGTAGAACGCATTTTAATCGGTTATTAGCACACTAGTTAAGTACGATATACGTAGCTAAATAGTGAGGCTCAAATGGGTCTACTATCTGCTGGCTGGGCTGGCCACACTAGCCGGATGCCACCCGTGAATTGGGTCCATGCCAAAACGACTTGGATGCCCAAATGACTATTACAGTTTGCCAACAATTTAAATATGTTTTTATTATATTTGTGTAATCTTATATAACTTCTGGAAGCAACAAGAACTAACATTATCAATCTTTTAAAATTAATAACTTCCCTTCCATTAGGTAAAATTTTTAAATGGTAACATTAATCCGTTTGACAGTTGTCTATAAAAAAAAATAATAAAAAAAAATACTTTTATTTCAGACTATGGTTCATATTAATTAACAAAATTCAAATACAAAAAAATTAAAAATTAAAATATATTTTAAGTAAGATAAGATAAGATAAGTAATGGACGGTCACACATTGTATCAAGCAAGATAAATCGATTAATGTTGTAAATGGCACAGGCCCATATCTTTCTAGTCTATGGTCTACTTCTTCTTTGTCGATGATTGTTTTTATGTCATCAATTGTCATCACGTTTGACGGTTTGTTGTATCGTTCGTTTGACACTTTGACAGACAGATAAAGATTATTGTGTGGTGTACTTTTTTTGTTGCCATCACAAAATTATATATAACTATGTAATTTTAAGTAGGTATTAAATATGTCGAAGTTAGTTATATTTATGTAGATTTTTGTAGACTACAATCTATATAATAAGTATAAATACGAAATAATTGATATACGCATCAAATGTTGTAAGACAGTGGCACAATCTAAAGATGGAAGACTCCACAAAAACAGATGAACCTCCAAAGGTTGAGTCACAGCCGGAATTTAAAAAGCCAGTGTTATTTGGGCGTATCGGTAAACTTCCCAAGAAAGTTAAAAGCGACCTAGATAAGCCTAAGCAGGAGGATTCGCCAAAACCCAGTGTTATTGTTGAGTCTGATTCTCCAAAGAGCGCTTTAACTCCCGCGGTTTTACTCAAGGAATTGTCGACATCTTTGGTACCTTATAAGGTACCAAAGTGGTCTGGACTGTGCCCCGATGGTAAGCTGCAGATTTTATTTAGATGTCAAATTCAATAAAATTAATAGTTCTTTCACTTTATCTTTTGTCTGTCTTTATACGTTCCACTGCAACGCTAAGGCTTTCCCACATGAGCAAACCAATTGGGCGCTAAAAGTGCAATCAACAACACTAGTGACTAACAAACCCATGAACTAGGTTTATTATGTTTGGCTTTATGGCAGTCAATATGATAGATAAATGACTATGCTATCCCAATGCAAATACATACTATTTATTATTATTTTTTTTAATTTTATCTATCTGCAATCAGCCCTGGAGCCATAATCAGGTTGGTTGTTCACTTCGATATCAGTTCGAGCTTATCCACATCCAGTGATGTGTCATCCCATGCGTTAATTAATTGAATCATAGATCAAATTGAGGCTATTCGTTTTCTTTTTAGCCGGATTGTTGACATTCTACTGTCTAATAGTGTCAGAGCGAATTGGTTTTTGTGTCGCTGTAGTCGCTGTTTGTAGGCCGTATAAAACCTTTCTACATCCTCCATAATTGTTGGATTTGTAAGTACTCGTGTACTTCAAATAATACATACTATATAAAAGAGTGTTTTGTTTGAATCCTACTAAATGCAGTTGCTTTTTTCTAGTGACATATCATGTTTGTGTTGAAGAGAAAGCTTTGTGCCTTTCAAATAAACAGAATAAGCTTCAAATAATTGTTACGTGTTTAGTTCCCGTCATGTAGACGTCATTTCAAATTAGAGTAAAAGAGGGAAGAACTAATCAAAGCTTATTCTCTGTTCGTTTGTAAGACCCTTTTTATAGTCCAGCAGTAAGCAGTTGAAAGACAGAAATTAGGATTATGGAAACAATATCTGCTATGCTAGGTCTTTATTGACTTTGTATTAATTTGTGCTTTCAGGCTCCGAGTATGGCTTAGAAGTTCTTAAGTCGGGAATGATTGTTGAAAACTTTGATTTGACCAAGAAACCTTACTATGTTTTCGGAAGACTCGCCAATTGTGATGTTGTTTTGGCTCATCCCACTATATCCAGGTAATATGTGTACCGCTGGGGTAAATGTGTTCTTGAGTGGAGACCACGACTCGGTAATCGTAGTGTAGGAAGCCCTCCGGCCAGTGGCCCGACCGCCTAACCGATCGCTTTGATTTTGTGTGTTGTTTATGAAGTCATCTTGTTGTTTCGTGCCGCCTATGAAAGCAATATCGAAAGCTTTAGCCTTTTATAGCCTTTAGCTTTTGATATTGGTTTCATAGGCGGTGTGAGGTGGCAAGATGACATCATAAACTATACGCATAGTAAAAGCGATCGGTTAGGCGGTCGGGGGGCAGGTGGGATGATGACCTGCGACAGACTGCAGGCAGATGCTGGATGCGTCGAGCTGAGGACGGCGCTATGGCGCTCATTAGGGGAGGCCTATGTCCAGCAGTGGACTAAGATAGGCCGATGATGATGATGATGATGTGTACACAAGGTGGATAATATGAACCACACAAGGAGTACTCACTCCTGCTCATCAACCTACCACAAACTGTCAAATGTACTCAATAGACATAAAGTCCAAAACTTTATGCCTAAAGCATATGAAATGTTTGTATAATTTTTAACGCAAATATTTATTGCGAACAAATTACAAAAACACAAATGAAAAAATTTCCACGAGCACCCGCACTCTTCTGACATACCGGGTCAGGTGCTCTTTCAATTGAGCTATTGTGGTTCTAACCAGCCCGCCGAAATGATTCAACACTATTTATTTTTTACTTTGAGAGCCAAAGGCATTCTTCAATACATGATTATTTAGTAAATATAATTGTAGAAATTTTACAGTTTTGTATAGTTTGATGTGCAGGGGTCTACTTGAACATTTATGAGCTGTGGTAATCTCAAACAAGTAAATAGGTTGAAGATTTTATATTTTTCAATTAATCTATGGTTTATTTATTTTATGTTTACTACTTGTTTATTGCTAAATGTGGTGTTTGGTCACTAATGGGAAGTTTACTTAAAATTGGTGATTTCGATGCTCTGCCTACCCCTTTCTTGAGAGGGTACAGTAGGGTTTACAAAGTCATGGCTTTGAGTTGACGTTCAATAAACACTTGGTAAAGTTCAAGCAACAAACATAAACCAAAACTTCAATCCCCCAAGCCGGACAGCGGTCACCGTGGGGGGCCAAGACCGCTACCCTCCAGTAACTAAAAAAACAACAAAAACAACAACAACAACGTCAACAACAAAATCAACAACAACAAAATCAACATATGAGAAAACATCGAAACACGAACAATCAAAACAACCAGTCCAAATAATGAAAAACAAACCAAAACAACATAACTACAAAAACGAAATATATATTGCAACATTAAACGCCCTGACACTAAGAACCACAGAAAGACTCCTAGAACTTGACGCTGCACTTAAAGATATCAAATGGGACATCCTTGGGCTGAGCGAAGTCCGAAGAATGGGAAATAATATTGCAGAGTACGATGACTACATTCTATACACAATAGGAGAGACTAAAGGACTGTACGGAGTTGGCTTCATGGTAAAAAAACATTTAAAACATAACATTTTAGAATTTATCGGCATCACGGAAAGGATTGCAGTTCTGAGAATAAAAATAGAAGGATATAAGAATAACTGGACTATAATACAAGTTTACGCGCCCACAGAGGCGGCGGACAAAGCCGCAAAAGACTCCTTCTACTCCGAATTATCAAAGACCCTCGAGACAGCTGATAAAAATATAATCATATTGGGTGACTTTAACGGTAAAACAGGCAAACAACGACAAGGAGAAGAAAACACTGTTGGTAAACACGGTATTGGAACAAGAAGCAAGAATGGAGAAAGGCTAATCAGCTTATGTCAAGAAAATAATCTAGCCATTACGAACACCTTTTTCTATAGAAAGCCATCAAAAAAATGGACTTGGCAATCACCAGACGGCTCATACCGTAACGAAATAGACTTTATAGTGACAAATTACCCTAAAGCTTTCAAAAACGTAAAAGTAATTAACCAGTTCAACTTTAACAGCAATCACAGAATAGTCAGAGCAACTATACATTCCGAACAAAGCAAAAAAACAAGGAAATTTTATAGATCAGAGTCTAATAAAATTACAAATCAAAAGAAAAGCCAACAATCAAACACAACAAATGAAACTCAGGATATGTACGACACAGAAATAGAGAAATTGTACCAATGCAAAAAATCAAAAGCAGCTTTAAAAAAAGGGTATATAAGCTCAACAACAAAACAATTACTAGACAAGAGAAAAATACTACTTAAAAGTAAAAAAGATAAAGACATTCTGAAAGAAATAGCAAAAGTCAACAAAGAAATAAATGCTAGAATAAAAAAAGACAAAACCAATAGAGAATTCGATTGCATCAACCGCCATATCGCTAGGACAGGAGGGATAAAAAAAGGAACTGCAAGAGTCCAAGCCATGGGTACCATCTATGAGGAATAAACTAAATAAGATATCTACGCAGAGAAAAGAAATCATTGTAGTCGCAACAAACTTCTACAAAGACCTATACTCAAGCAGTAACACCAACAAAACATCGGTCCTAGACGTGGAAGATGAAGAGTCGATTCTGCCTATCCTCAAAAGTGAAGTAGTAATGGCCATCAAAACACAGAAAAACGACAAGGCACCAGGCCCCGACCACATAGCTAATGAGACATTAAAACTCCTTCCACCTGACTCCTTGACAGCATTAACCAGTCTGTTTAACCAGATTTTAGAATCTGAATATATCCCCACGCAATGGACAAACAGTGACATAATACTGATCCATAAAAAAGGAGACAAAGACGACATAACCAACTACCGGCCTATTAGTCTCATGTCCAATGTCTACAAAATATTTGCCAAAATTATTCTCCACCGTATAACAGCAAGGCTGGACGAACAGCAACCCAAAGAACAAGCTGGATTTAGATCGGGATTCTCCACTCTTGACCACATGCTCACACTGAAACAACTGATAGAGAAATGCCAAGAATATGGATACCCCCTGTACTTAGCCTTTATTGATTACAACAAAGCATTTGACTGCCTCGAACACGAAGGCAAGCACTCAAAAAGCAAGGCATTGAAAATAAATATATAAGGCTTATAAGAAATGTCTACATAAACAGTTCAGCACAAGTCCAACTGGAATCTAAAGGAGACACATTTCCAATAATGAGAGGTGTTCGTCAAGGAGACCCATTGTCACCAAAAATATTCACATCAGTCTTAGAAGAAATATTTAAACAACTGCAATGGGATGATCAGGGACTAAATATTGATGGAGAAAACATAACCCACCTGAGATTTGCAGACGATATTGTACTCATTAGTGACAACCCAGAATCCTTGCAATTAATGATCCAAGAATTAGCATTCGAGAGTAGAAAAGTCGGCCTGACAATGAATCAAACAAAAACCAAAGTCATGACAAACAGAACATGTGATCCCATCACAGTAGACGGCGAAAAAGTCGAATATGTTTCCAACTACATATATCTAGGACAGTTAATCTCTATGACAGATCAGATGCACCAAGAAATCGATAGAAGAGTTACGAATTCCTGGACAAGATTTTGGTCACTGAAAAGCATTATGAAGAACCAGCACTACTCTCTCGCAGTAAAAAAGAAACTATATGAGACCTACATCCTTCCAATACTCACATACGGATGCGAAACTTGGGCAACAACACAAAACCACATCCAGAAGTTGGTAACATGCCAAAGAAGTATGGAAAGGAGCATATTAGGATATACAAGAAAGGATAGGAAGAGAGCAAAGGATTTAAGGAAAGTGACCAAATGGAAAGACGTCGGAACCAAAATTCGATCACTTAAGTGGAGATGGACTGGAAAAATGATGAGAGAGAAAAGTCAAAAATGGACGAAAAAGTTGGTTGACTGGACCCCCCGAGAAAACATAAAAAGAAAAAGAGGGAGACCAATAAGAAGATGGTCAGATGAGTATAAAAAGTTGATAGACCCACTCTGGCCAACACTGGCCAGAGATAAAGAAAGCTGGGATGGACTGGAGGAGGCCTTTGTGTCCGGAAAGGGCAGGCTTACGAAGGAAGCTGCTGTTAATTTATAAAAGAAAAACTTTGTATTTCTATAACAATTTTACTGTTTCTTTCTTTTTAAGTAAATAAAGGCTTATAAAAAAAAAAAAAAAAAGTTCAATTTGAATAATCTTTTTGATTTTTTTTTAAATTTGAGAAGCTCGTATGAGTATGTATGTATGTAGATGCTTCTTCTTTAACTTACCACACTCTTTTCCATTCATCTGTATCCCAAGCTAATTTTTTTACTTCTTTATAAGTAATGAATTATTTACTTCAACAGCTCAGTGTCCCAAAGAGGATCTTGGCCACAAACACCAAATAATAATTTATGTATATAATTTTTCTTCCAGACACCACTGTGTCCTCCAATACAAGGCTTTCACGGAAGACGGTGAGCCACCAAGCGGCTGGTACCTCCAAGACCTAGGCTCCACACACGGCACGTTCCTGAACAAGGAGCGCTTGAAACCGAACCACTATACAAGGGTTCGAGTAGGCCACCAGATCAAGTTTGGTAGCAGCACCAGGACTTATATCTTGTTGGTATGTATGTTCCGTGTTAATCAGCTATTTACTAAGTTTCATTATGCTATGACAGCCTCTATGATGTAGTGGTTAATACTTTATTACCACGGGTACAAAATAAGAAGACTACAGGGTACCTAGTGTGGGTTTTGTTAACTATCCATATTAATTCGATTACGGATAACATCAGTGATGGGTTACAGCTGATCGCCTGATGTGCGAGCATCAAAAAATTCAAAATTCAAAATTCAAAATTCAAAATCATTTATTCAGTTTAGGCTACAAATAGCTCTTATGAACATCATTTTATGCCATCGGTTCGTAAGTCTATCTACTCTGGGCGGGAGATCTTGTACTGAGAAGAACCGGCAAGAAACTCAGCAAGTGTCCAGCTCTTTTCTCCCTTACAGCGTCATAAATATTGGAAAATGCCCTATCATAAAAGGACACTTTCCATCACAAAAAAAAACACAAAATGTAAAGGACAATCACAACATGTAAAAAAACACAAAAAATAAAAAATAACTAAATAAAATATTTAAGTCTGCATCTTGGAGCCCTTGTCCCTTAGTCGGCTCTTACGATATGTACGGGAAGTGAAGCTGCTGATACATTCTTTTCACGTCCAAGACTAGCATGGTCTTGTTAATTATTAATTTATAATAAAAAATATTATAATAAACCCATACAGGGCCCAGACTTTGATTGCGAAGGTGAATCCGAGTTGTCTGTAACGGAGATCAAGCAGAGAGCTCTCAACATGAAGTTTGAGAGACAACGGATGATAGAAGAAGACAGGAAGAGGAGAGATTCGGACCGACTGGAAGAAGAGAAGAAGAGGGAGGAGCAAGGCATTGATTGGGGGATGGGTATGTGAAAGCAATTTATTAATTGGTTGTCCAGAATAGACTTTAACTTTACCTGACAATTACTAACGAACAACAATAAATCAGCCAAATTGGTCGAGCCGTTCTCAAGCGATGTGCTGACATACATGTACAATTTCAAAGCCTTTTATTGGCTGACAGAGAATTAACAAATTATATTGTTATTAAATGAAATAAATTTAAATTAAAACAGCCCCTTGTGCAGCGTGTCTTTGGACACAAAGACTTCCAATGACCTCCAGGCCAGGACTTTTATTAATTTATATTTCATTAAATTGGTTAAAAAACTTTTTTTTTTTTTAAATAATTTGATAGGCTTGCATTTGACTTCTATCTCACCTGATGGTAAGTGATGATGTAGCCTACGATGTAACATGCTTGCCTAGAAGGTACAAGAAAACACAGACTGAGGCAAGGAGTTCCACAGCTTTGCGGTACGTAAGAAAAACGTGGACGCAAAACGCTTCGTATGCATGAGTGGAATATCTACTGTGTAACTATGGCGTCGCGCAGTTTGTCTGGTTATCCTGTGATAGAAAGGTGATGGAGGGATGGGATGTATAGAGACCTTAGCAATTTTATACGATTATTTTTAACATCATCATCATCATTATCATCATCATCAGCTCATTTTATGACCCCACTCAACAGAGGGGTCATAAAAGGAGCTGGCCACGAGCCTTCCGTATGGATGGATAGGGAGAACGGGCCGTAAACCCGGGCCCAGGGCGGTGCGGCGGTTGTTAACGACTGCTAATACCATATTTCAAGCGAAATAAAAAGTCTTTGTCTTTAATGCAGCCGGGACCAACGGCTTTACGTGCCTTCCGAAGCACGGAGAAGCTCGAGATGATAAAGTTTAGGTCACCCATCCGATGACCGTTCTTTGCGAAAGTTGCTTAACCTCAGCACTCGCAGACCGGGCGCCTTAACCACTGCGCCATTCAGCTCCTCTACTCCTCGAGTGTTTTTAACATACATGTTATTATAATATATGTTTTATAACATACAGGCGAAGACGCAGAAGAGGAACAGGACCTAACGGAGAACCCTTACGCCTCCACTGCCAACGAGGAGTTGTATCTGGAGGACCCCAAGAAGACCCTGCGAGGGTACTACGAGAGGGAGGGGCATGAGTTGACTTACGATTGCGAGGAGAGAGGCGTTGGGCAGTTTCTATGCAGGTATACAGGGGATCTAGTGCATGTTTCATTCGCCGTTCAATCACGTTAACAAAAACGGGAATTTGTCAATCAATGCCAATTCTTCAATGCCATACTAATTTTTAACCGACTTTAAAAGAGGAGGTTCTACAACTTGTTGATTTGCATTCACGCCATATTCATAGCAGCGGTCGTAATGCTTATACTTATTACAAATAAATTATAAAAAAAATATGAAAAAATAATAATCATATTTTCAAAATCTATAAATACGAATCGCACGTCTGCGTAGCACTAAAAAATAAACGCTCGTTCGCGTACGCCCGCTCACCCGACCACGAGTAGGTAGCAACAAGCTCGAGCTTCGCGGCGCGCCCGCAGCTTTGTCGGCGCGGCGAGCGCAGGCGGCCGGCGGGCGGCGGGCGCACGCCGCACGCATCAAAGCCAGTGTGCCGCGCAACCCCGAACGAGTGACACATTTCTTTGCCCTAGCGAATTTGGAGCGAAACGTGTTCTTAGGTGTGTTTTTTGTGTGTGTAAAAAAAGTAAAATGACGGAAAATTATTCTAACGTAGAACTTGTGGAGATGGTGCGATTATACGCAATTAGAGGGAACAGTCTACGTCGAGCCGTGGTCATGTTTGTGGAAATGTTTCTAAACAGACCAACTCCATCGCGCGAGGTAATGCTTGCTGCCACGCAACGACTGAGGGATCATGGCCAGTTCAACGTTCCTCGACATGGGTCGCGGCAGTGTGGGCCTCTCAGTCGATTTGCAAGAGCAAATACTCGAATACTTCGAGAGGGAACCACGTGCCAGTACTCATGATGCTGGCCGCCACTTCAATGTCCACCACACAACAGTCTGGCGGCTTCTTAAGTCGGAGCAACAGCACCCGTTCCACTTCAGAAGAGTTCAAGAATTGAACGAGCGAGATCATGCCGCCCGGGTTACTTTTTGTCACTGGGTACTAGAACACCGAGAAGCCAGCATTCTATGGACGGACGAGTGTATGTTTACGCGCATCGGTGTTTACAACGTCCACAATGAACATTGGTGGGCTCACCGCGAACAGAACCCGCATAAGACCAAAAAAGATTCGTTCCAGCATAGGTTTAGCATCAATGTGTGGGCTGGCATTGTTGGTGGACATTTACTCGGGCCCTATTTCATCGAGAGTTATCTCAACAGCAACTCGTATTTGCAACTTTTGCAGCACGTAGTTGACGTAATGCTTGACGACGTGCCACTAGCTCTTCACCGGAATCTCTTTTACCACCAGGACGGGGCGCCTCCGCATTATGGACGCCCAGTGCGCGATTATTTGGACGAAATGTTCGGAACCCAGTGGATTGGTCAAGGTGGGCCAGTGCCCTGGCCTCCGAGGTCGCTAGACTTGACTCCGTGTGACTTTTATTTGTGGGGAGACATAAAAAGAATGGTTTATAAAGACGAAATCACGAGTGTTGTGCAGTTAAAACAAAATATTTTAATGGCTTTTGAGAGTGTAAGGTCAAATCGTAGTGTGCTGCAAAAGTTACCTAGAAACTTAAGGCGCCGTGCTCATTTGTGCATAGAACGTGAAGGTGCCCACTTTGAGCAGTACCTGCGAGTATCTTAAACATGATCAGTAAGTACCTAATAATAGTTTATTGCAACAAAGTATACTTATGCGTAAGAGTAAGCCACTTTACCACAGAATACATAATAGTACCTACAAGTTTACGTAAGTTCATCGACTTAATGTCCGCCCGCTGCGCTCTTATGTACCTACTACGGTCTGCACCCCTATTCTCGTCAGTCGACGGTCGCTATTCTAATTTACACTGAGATCATTTTATTAATCAATCGGTTCCTTATTACTTTCTCCGTGTTAAAAGTATTTTTTAGTCATTAAGTGTACCAATTACGATCAGCTGTAAAATTATGGCGGGAATGCAAATCTACAACCTGTATATTCGACGCGTATATTATTTTTATGTACGTCCAGCGATTTCTCCGTCATTTGTGAACCGATTTTTAAATTTGTAAAAGTTGTTTCATTTCAAAGTGTAGTGTTCGCGTAAACTTTAGAAAACAATACGATTTTAAAAATTCTTTTTCACTTCTCATGCTCGTAAAGTTGTTCTTTATGTTGAGAGAAGGCGGCATAAAATGTGTTTTTATGCTCTTGTGCATAAAGTAATTTCTTCTTTTAAGACTAAGGCAATAAGGCCTTACAGCCACATACACAATTAAATACACCTTCATTTAATTAACGTGCATTTACGTAAAAAAAATATAACGCAAATATTTATAATAACTTTGCATTACGGCTCAGACCATAGTCAAACGTCACATAGTTAAAAATAAATTGTGAGAAATTGTGTGGCGGGAAGCTAATTATTCGTCAAACAAAACTAGAAACTAGCTTTTGTTGTGTTGCGGTTTGTTTAATTTCCTTGCAATCGAAGTGAAAAGCAGAGTGTAAAACTCGAGTATAAAACTCATTTTACCCTCGACGTGACTGTGCACGTCTCGGGTAAAATGGCTCGTTTTATGCTCTTGTTGTACAATCTACTATTTTTATTTTCATTTTCGTAAACGTAATCGAATGAAAACGAATATTAAACAAAACTCACACTATCATTTTTTTTCAACGGGGTATACAGTGTGAGTTTTGATAAGGTGCACAAATGAAAATGAGGGATACTATGCTTAATTTTATCGACGGAAAAAATATTTAAAAAACTATTAATTTTTTTTTTTTTTATTCGGAGCGACTGTCATACTCACTCAACATCCTTTTGTTCTTCAGCTAGCCTCCCTGTACAACGCATCCCGCGCGCAATTACAATAACGCACAAAAAGGGTCTCTACCTGCTAAACAATGGATCGTTAGAATGCCAAGCTTTTATTTTTAACAGTTTACAGAAATTGTTGTTATTAAGTTACAGACATGTTTTTTTTACCATTAGAAAGCTAGTATAATGTAGAATAACTTAAACTTATAAAAAAGATATATTGAGAAATTTTACAATTATTGCAAAAATTGGGTAGAAAAAGACAGTCATTTGCTAAAAATACATCTTAATTCTGAGTTGAGGGTGGTTTTTTTTCCAACAGTTTGATTTTATGAAAATTCCCTATTATTTCCTATCATTATTCCGTTTATTTCATCATGATAGGTAGTATAGTTTAAAAGTTACACCGTCTTGTCTACACGGGGGTCAAAGTAGCGAACAAAAAATTTAAAAATTCTATAAAAAAAGTAAAAAAAATAATAGGTTTTTTTAAATATTTTTTCCCTCGATAAAATTAAGCATAGTATCCCTCATTTTCATCTGTGCACCTTATCAAAACTCACGCTGTATAAACTATAAAAGATACAAAGAACTGTCATTGGAACCATCAAGTCTTTTTCTGTAAAAACAATTTTGGTATAGCTAATTATTTGCTTGATTTTTAATGCCTCGGTTGCCGAGAGGCAAGACCCAATTCCCGAAGGTCCCGGGTTTGATTCCCAGGTCAGGCAAGCTAAAGAGGGTCGAAAGTCTATACACGGAAGATATTCGAAAAAAGTTGGCTGGGGATACTTAGAATCGATAACAGAACACGTTCCAACAGTTTTTAGAATTTTTGTCTGTTTATTTGACCGCGCATCACGTGAAAATGGCTGAACGGATTTGGATAAAACTTTGCATATAGACAGACCATGACGCGGACTAGGATATAGGATACTTTTTATCCCGGTAACAGGTTCCTGTTGGATAGTGTAGTCTTCGCGAACGAAGCCGCGGGCGACAACTAGTTAATAATAATATTATAATATTTGAAAAAGACAAAATGTAAAAAAAAACCACGAGCGGTATTTGAACCCGCACCCCATGACATGCCGGGTCAGGTGCACTACCAACTAATAAATCAACATACCACACCGCCGTAATTAGTCAACACTATCTCTTAAGGGTGCGCCGACAAAAAAATGCCAAAAATGCAGTTACGGTTAAGAGCGTTTACGCCGTTTTGCTCAAAAACTGTACTTTTCAAACCTCTTAATATCTATGAATATTTACTTTACAAATATGTTAATTACTTATATCATTAGGCGATCTTGTCACCAAAATAGTTTGTTGAAAACATTTTTAGATTTGTGGATATTTTGGAATTTATAACCAGATAATTGAACAGAGGTTTTCATAATTTGACTTTCCGCGTCAACTTCGAAGCTTAAAAATGTGTTTAAATTACTGACAAACCTAAGAACAAAAATTTTATTTCAATTTGAAAGATCTTCAGCAAAATAGTTTGTTGAAAACATTTTTAGATTTTGGTTACTAACAAAAACTATAAAAATCCGAACATTTTGAATTTTTAAAGAAATTATAGGTGATAAAATAACTGTTTTCTCTATTAAACTTACTATATAAATATAAGATAAAAGCTTTTTACTATGGAAAAAAGTGTTCTTTAAATTATGCGCAAAATTCTTTTTACTAAATTAGCTCTATAATTTTTCTATAAATATTTTAAAACTGCTCTAAAACTACTACAAAACTCTGCGTTCTATTAGTATCAAATCAGTCCGCCGCGAGGCCTCTGAGAGAGTGGTCACGTCGCTCGACGCTCTACCCGACGATTTTCGAACAATTGCCGTAATTTCGAAGATAGTTCAAATTTATAGCGCGATAAGCAAATCTTAGTACTTTAGTGAATAAATTATTTTATGTTACTTTTGATGAATTGCAACATTTTTAAATTGGACGACCTCCGTGGTCGAGTGGTTAGCGCGCCGGGTCGGGCGTCGCGCCGTCTCCGAAGCCCCGGGTTCAATTCCCGGTCGGGTTAATTTAGAGAAGGACTGTTTTTCTAAATTTATTTCGGGTCTAGGTGTTTTTTCTATGTTGCATGCATGTCCATGTCTATGCATTTATCCATATTATCTTACTATACTAACGAGTTTCTTAAGAATACTTATCTTGAGCTAGATAATTGGTGAGAGCATAAACAAATTAAATTTTTAAACTGACAACGTATATTATGTTGCAGAGATAATGGGTAATAAATTCAACGAAACACCCCCCCCCCCCCACCCCTCCGAATCGGGCGTGGTGAGAAGTGAGCTTTAAGTAACTTTCGCAATGCTGGCCCACGGGATGGGTGGGAAATACCATCTATGTGTGTTTCTCTCGGAGGAGGGAAGGAGTGAAAAGGAGGGGATCCTTTGCAAGACACGTAAAACCGGTGGTCCCAGTTTTTGTCACGACTGCTCCGCACCCGTGCCAGTGTGCGCTATGGGCTATGGCCCAATCTCCTCGCCATATCCTAGCAGTGCGACTTTTGTAGACTAATTATTTATTTTGTTAGTAAGTGTATTCCTTTTTTAATTTTTTTAAGTATTCTTGCCTATTATTATGTTTTTTAGAATTCTACTTATTTCAGTTTTTCTTTCAATGTATTACAAAGAAATGATTAATTGTATGGGCAGTCAAATAACTTGACCGAGTTTTGACAGCACCTATTTTATTGCTGCATGATGCGCTTTGTGCTTATGTGGCTCATATTTTCCAAGTAGTTTTTATACAAAATTTATTTTAAAAGGAGATTAGCAAAATTGGGCTTGGTAATAGACAACATATTATTATTGATATATTCTAAAAAATCGGTCAATTTCTTTGACTGCCCATACAATTAATCATTTCTTTGTAAAATATTGGAAGAAAAACTTAAATAAGAAGGATTTTTAAATATTTCGTATCTCAAACCATCAACAAACTGTCAACTGTCAACGTCATGCAGGGAACAACAGGGACTCTATTTCCACTTAACATCAAGTGGAGTGGAGACATTTGCCGAGCTATGAATAAAATAAAATAAAATGTGTCGTCGTCAAATCAATTCGTCCAAAATAAATCGTTGAGGAACAGATAGGTATTGATTATAATTTTGTGATATAAGATTAATTACAACATTAATAAAAATACATACAATATAATATTATAGGTACTTATTTCATGTATCTGTAGTTTAGCCATCTGCTTACGCCCATAGTTAAAAATAAAAAAACGACGGGTTGCACCCCGGGAGTGCCGGCAGAAGTGAAAACTTGAATATTAACGTTGTGCATTTTTGATATTTTGGAATGGTTAGGGAATAATTTTGCACGAATTGCTTCAATTATCAGTATAAAAGTACTATCATTTATGTGGTAGAATACAATATTTATTTATTGTGCTATCGTACACAAACATGACAATTTATTCGCGCAAGCGCCCTGCGCCGCCTAAACGAAACAACAGGCATACATTTTCGCCGCGCCGTAGAAAGAGATACTTAAGATAAGAGATTACTTACGTAGAAAGGGATACTTCCTCTCCTACGCCGCGCCGGCTGTCTACTCTCCATCCGTCTTACGATTTTACGTCTTACATTTTCGATCAGGTCACGTGTCCTGACGCGAATTTAACATTTTTTACCCATTACAAAAAAAATGTACAACGCCGCTAAAGAAGTTTTCACTTCAATAATTTCTAAGTATACCGAAAAACTAAATTCGAACGGATCAAAGTAGTGAGTTTGACTATAGTGAGCAGAACTAGCCTACTCTACGCACACACTTGCGCGCGCTCACAGCCCGCTTCTGTGTGCGTGATATTTGGACTTAAAAACCTAAACTTAAGGTCTCGCGCTCGGCGTAAACGCTCTTAAGTAGATATAATTGAAAATACTATCGTATTAAATGAACAAAATAAATATTTAGTATCATAGGGAACGTGTTTACAATTTGTCAGAACCATAAATTCATAACACGCTATAGTTTTTTCTAAAATATCATTTTAAGTTGGGCAAAAATCATGAAAACGAGTGGCGGCGTTTAGTAGATTTCTTATAGTTTATCTTAATTATTGTACCTCTGATTTTGTCTTAACAATCATCAATGGATAAACTACAAATTGCTAGACTACATTTTCGATTCATCAAGTGGTTATTTAAATAATTATTTTTTATTAAGCACCTTAAATTCCCCATACAAAATTAGTATGGCCGCGCGGCATCAAATAAATATGGACGACGACATTTCAAATAAAACATATGACACTTGTCACTTATGGACGGCCAGGGCCGGCCTTAACCATCTAGGCGCCCCGGGCGAATCATTAATTTGGCGCCCTTTTATATTAAAATTTAAAAAAACTGATTTTGAATTTGATATATTTTTAAAATAGTTATGAAATACAGTAAAAAAATTAAACGCCCACCCAACCCAGTCAGGAGTCGAACCTGGGTCTTTCGCAATCCGGGCGGCTGTACTGATTATGCTACCGGAAAGCTTCAGTGCAGCAATTAGCACTTTAAAAATAAAAATCATATTTTTTATTAATTTTACTAATTCGAATATATTAGAAAACAAGAAACATGTATCGCGTCCTATACTACGTTTGCCGATACGCGGTCTCCACTCAAGAACTCTTTACCCCATCGGTTATCGGTTCTGCGGCTAATAAGGCCGGCCCACTGCCACTTCAGTCTTTAGACTCTGTGGAAAAGGCGACGTAAAGACCCGACGTAATTTCCCATATGCTGCCCAGCCTAGCTGTATCCTTCTGTTAGCCACTTTCTCGAAGTTGTTTCTACCCAACTACAGAGTTTGCCCGAAGTAGATATACTCCTTAACAACTTCGAGAGTACTGCCTTGAACTGCAATCGGTCCCGGAATGGCATGTTCGTTAAACATAATCTTGGTTTTGTCCAAGTTCATCCGGAGACTGATGCATAGAGAAGAATCAGCTAGGCTGTTCAGCATGTATTGTAAATCCTGCAACGTTTCGGCCACGATGACGATGTCGTCCGCAAATCGCAAGTGATGCATTCACCGGTGATGTTAATCCCACGTCCTTTCCAGTCCAGCGTCTTAAATATATCTTCCAAAGCATTTGTGAACAATTTAGGGGATATAACATCCCCTTGTCTCACACCACGATGCAAGGGGATATGCTTAGTCTGCTAGTTCTGTACTTGGACGGCCATGGAGGCGGCATTGTAAAGAGACCTCAACACTTGGATATATCGCCAGTCGACTTGGCATCGTTGCAGAGATTCTAGAACAGCCCAGGTTTCGATAAGAGTCAAATGCCTTCACATAGTCCACAAATGTTAAGCACTGGGGCCGATTATACTCCTCGGTCTTCTGTATAATCTGCCTCACTATGAAGATGTGGTCTATGGAGCCATATCCTCCTCGAAATCCGGCCTGCTCCGGGGGTTGAAATTCGTCGAGTCTTCGCGCCAGACGGTTTGTGATGACTCTTGAAAACAGCTTGTAGATATGGCTTAAGAGCGAAACGGGTCGGTAGTTTTTCAATAGGGTCTTGTCTCCTTTTTTGAAAAACAGCACGAGCTACTCCACCCCTCCGGAGTTCTCCCATCGAAGAGAACGGTGTTAAAGATGTTTTGAAACTCCTTTAACACAGGTTTACCGCCTGCTTTAAGGAGCTCAGATATAACACCGTCTTCGCCAGGGGCTTTTCCGTTTTTAAGCTGTTTAAGAGCCATCTCAATTTCGCTCAGGCTGATTTCAGACAAGTCTTCGGTAAAGTGGCGGGTCAATGTGGCTCTGTGGTGTCCTCATTTTTGGGATCAGGTTGAGATGCATGCCAATCGTATAGCTGGCTGTAAAAGTTTTCAATTTCCGAAAGAACCTCTGGTTTCGAAGCAACGACTACTCCACTGGTTGTAGTCAACTTTGTCAAGTGGCTTCTCCCAAGAGACCGGACAAACACTTTCGACCCCCGATTTTGCTCAATCGCTCGTTCAATCAAGCGTGTATTGGAGCGTCAGAGGTCGTAGCGTATCAGTTTGCTAATCTTCTGGTTGATAGCCCGTTGTTCGGACGTTTCTTCGGACATTTCTTCATGAATCATGAGCCTAAGGGTTTCTTCCGAAAACTTTGACTTTTTGCCTTTACGATATCCTGGTGTTGGGATATATGTAACTCTTGAAAATTGTGCTTTTTGATAATGTTTCGATAGGTTACACTGTCTTCGAGATAGTGTTGCAGACCTAAAATTTAATCGCACAACAAATCTCCATCAATATTTGATTTAAAGTTGACCTTTAACTTTTCTTGCAATATAGAACAATGCTTATTTATGAATTTAGCTTTTCTTTAGATTGATAGATATCAAATTAAGTGGTAAAGTTAGGGCCTCGCGGTAGCGCACGCGGCGCCCTCTGGACCCTGGCGCCCCGGGCGGCCGCCCGGGTCGCCCCCCCCTGAAGCCGGCGCTGTGGACGGCGCTGTGGACGGCGCACCCTTAATCTGTAAGCCAAAGGAGCCCTATTCAATGTCGACAACTACGTTAACTTACTACGTTTTAAGGAGTGGTAGAGCCACGGAAATGGGCAGGCTCGCCCGGCGAATTACCACCCTCTCACAGAATATCGGCGTGAAACAACGGCACTCGTTGCTGTTGTGTTTCGTCCGGTGAGTGAAAGTACCGGAGGCCCATTTCTCACCCCTCCCCCCTCCCAATTCCTACTCCCTCCTCAAGATCCAACTCCTTCCTCAAGGTCGGCAACGCATCCGCGATTACTTTGGTTTTGCGGGTGTCCATGGGCGGCGGTGATTGCTTTCCATCAGGTGACCCGCCTGCTCGTTTGCCTCCTTTTAACATTTAAAAAAAAAAACGTCATCAAAATCAGATCTTAATATTTTTACAAATATTAAAGATCAGTTGAGAATTAGGCAAGCTATATTTATGATTATTCATATTTAATATCACGCAGATTTTCAGGTTCGAATCCCGCTCGTGGAATTTTTTCGACACTTAGTCTTTTTTCAAATTGTAATTAGTTCGCAACAAAATTTGAACAAAATTATCATCATCATCAGCTCATTTTATGTCCTCACTGCTGGGGCACGAGCCTTCCCTATGGATGGATAGGGAGAACGGAACCACCACACGGGCCCAGTGCGGGTTGGTGGTTGTTAACGACTGCTAATGCAGCCGGGACCCACGGATTTACGTGCCTTCCGAAGCACGGACGGCCTCGAGATGATACATTTTTGGTCACCCATCCGATGACTGGCCTTTGCGAAAGTTGCTTAACCTCAGCACTCAGACCGGGCGCGTTAACCACTGCGCCATCGAGCTCTTCATATTATCAAAAAGTTCAATAAAATTATAATATTTATAGGTCAAGTTCAATTCACCAACAATACAACTATTTTCAGGGTGGAGCTACCAATAGACGACGCCCGGGGCAACCCGGTTCGCGCGGAGGTGATACACCGGGGCAAGAAGAAAGAGGCTGTGGTGGCGTGCGCTTTGGAGGCCTGCCGGATACTGGACCGGGCCGGGCTGCTGCGGCAGGCGAAGCATGGTGAGTTGATTGTTTTTTTTTTGTTTTTTTTTTCGATTGTCGGATTTATACATTTTTTATTTTTATTAAACTTCTTTAAGCAAGTACTTATGCTATATCCTAGGCGGCGTCGTTATTAACCTATGAAATTGTGGTCAAGTAGTTGCCTATGCGATATTAAAAAAAAATGTTTTTCCGGCTGTCGGATAAACACGACAAAACTGATCGTGTCCGTGCATTTAATATTATGTTTGTGCCAAATAAAACTTTTTTCGTTCATTCGTACATAACCCACCTCGACTCAATGTTCCAACTAACAAACAAATAAAAAAACTAAACTAATAACATCTACATTTTAACAACCCTATTTAAAAGTATTTGTAGGTAAATAATAGGAATAAATTTATTTCTGTTAAAAACTTAGTCTAAATACATCAAACTTATAAAATAACATTGTTTATATAATTAAATACATAATGCATTTTGCATGTACTGCTTATATTGACTAAATAAAGTTTTTGAAAAGCCGAGCTTTCATTTTTTTTTTCATATTTTTTATCGTGTGTTTACTTTGCCCACAGAATCCCGTCGCAAGAAGCAACGCGATTGGAGTGCGGACGACTTTTACGACTCCGATGACGATAACTACCTCGACCGTACCGGCAGTGTCGAGAAAAAACGACAACTACGGATGAGGAGGCATGGCGGTGGCACAGAGGCGAAAGATGATAAACCATTGACTTATGATGATCTGGTGAGTTGAAGACAGTTTCCTCAGTAGTTGTGGCTTCCGAGTGCGGTTCCGCCTTCGGCCTTATCATCATCGATGTTAAGACATCAGGTAAGATGAAGGCCGGTGCATACCCGTAAGATATTTAAAAAAATTACTTCGATCAATTATAGTACTAGATTTCCTATCAGCGCTTCAGAAACAGAACGAGAAAATCTGCACATACAAGAGTATGTGCAGATTTTCTCGTTCTGTTTCTTTGTTTATTTACCATAACACAGTAGAACGGAATCTTCTTCAACCGGGTCCCAAACGCCGCCATTTATATACGTACTTCCCCCTTCACGTCGTTACGCCCCTCTGTCGTCCAGGCGCGTTGCCAGGGTTGCTTACTGTTGAATATTGCTTACGTCTAAAAATAATATCGCTAAAATATAAGTTTCTTTTGAAATCATTATTTTATTCTAGTTTTACAATATATGAGATTTATAAATTATTATGTTACTTACCTACCTACATAGATACTTATAAATAGTAAGTTATAGTAAGTACCATACCAAATGAAGCCATTTAAATAAGTATTACTTACCTATGAATATAAAATATGGAAAACGGAAATATAACATAAAGTACGGAACGCACAAACAGGCAAAAGCGCGTGCGGTGACGCCGACCGTGACAGCCCGACTGAGCATTCTGTTTAACAGTTACTCTCATATCGCGACCTTAAGCCCGTCCGGAGCGGGAGTTTCCGTTGTACTATGTTTGTTCTTTGTTTTTTCTTATGGTTTTACTTCAAAGGGCAATAGATAAAACGTTTTGAAGGCTAGTGCCTATAACAAAATTCTTGCGCACACAATTGCTGTATAAAATCGCTTATATCCTGGAATGATTACGATTTAGAGCTGTGTTGTTATATAAAATATTATTCGTACGGAAGGCCTCAACACAATACTACACATCGTCATCATCATCTCAAGCCTTCTTTGACCACTTTGGTGTAGGCCTCCTTCTACCCCCTCCACTTCGTTCTACATATTTGGGGCTGTCAGTATCCAATTTTAGCCCGCTATCTTTCTGATGTCAGCTTTCCATCTCATCTGGGGTCTGCCAATACTACACTACACATATAACAAGACATTTTCAAAAAAGGCACCAAAAGCGCCGATTGTGCTTAGGAAGGTCGATTACAATATTAAGTATAAATATTTGTTTTTAACATTTCTCATAGTTTCTTATACTTTTACAGCTAAAACAAGTAGCAGAAGTCGAAACGAAAATAGCGTCTGAAGAGAAGTGCTTAGAGCGTCTCCGGACGGCGCACAAACCGGACGCGCCTCCGGACGGCGATTCGGACGCTTTAGACGCGTTCATGAGTTCTTTAGGCAAGCAGGGGCAAAGTATGGCGCAGAAAGCGGAGATATCCAAGACTAAGGTATTAAATATCAATATTTAACTGACACATGGGGCTATAACCGACAAGTGATAACGTCTTTGAATGGCGATTCGGACGCGTTAGACGCGTTCATGAGTTCTCTAGGCAAGCAGAGAGAAAGCAGGGATAGTCGGCTATAACCGACAAGCGATAGCGTATCAGACAGTGCACAAACCGTCCGGAGACGCTATCGCTTGACGGTTATAGCCGACTAGCAAGCAGGAACAGAGCAAGGCGCAGAAATCATAGGTAAGTATTTTGGGTAAGACAGAGTTTAACCCTTTCACTTGTACTCCGTAATACGTTTTTAACAGATTTTTAATCTTATTTCAAATCATAGTGACATCATCTATTTTCTCACATCATAAATGCGTCGCCGTGTCCTGTACGCCAAGCATTCAATTCAGAGTTAAAACTTGCAACATGAATAGGGATTACAAAATTTCCAAATATCTTCATTTTGTGTTTTTATAAACTATAGGAATTATCGATCATTGCCGTCGTTGGCGTAGAGGCACACTATCGCTTGTCGGATATAGCCGACTGGCGGTCAAAAGTTTAAGAGCCTTTATACATTTCTGTTTATACGGATAAGTACCTAAGTTAATTAGTTGATTTGATGATTTTTTTATAAGACATTAATTAAGTAATATTAATATTGTATTTTAATATATCAACTAAGGAATTGTATTAATTTTATTAATTTTTGATATTTAGTTTAATTGGCCTAGACCGTGTAATTAATTAAATTAAAAATTAAATCATTCTTAACCTATAAAAACTTATTATTTTGTTTCTTCCTAGATGTCGATTCAGAAGCTTAAAACAGAGTTGAGTAAAAAACAACGCTTGGCCGAGCTAGCACGGCCGGCGCACCTACCGCCGCTCCACAAACACGAACCCAAGATGGCGGTCAAGATCACCAACTCTGTTGTCTATGGGAAGAGGTTGGTTGTAAACACGTTTTATTGTCTATGAATTATACTTACTTTTTTTTGTATTTTTTCCGTACGGTTTACTTGGGCTTCACCTCGCCTGATGATAAGGCCAATGGTGGAAGCGCACTTCACCCGGGATCCTCAACTACTGAGGCACTGACTATCTTATCTCTAGCTGCCGGAACACAACAATGCTACAAACATTGATGTTATGCCGACATTTAGATAAGATGGTGGCAGTAAATCCCTCTGAGGCAGTCAATTTTTCCAATAATTTCTTCGCAAATTTTACAAGTGTCTTACAAACAATAATCACTTTAAGCAACTTTCACAAAGGCCGATCATCGGATGGGTGACCAAAATTGTATCATCTCTCGCTCCTCCAGGCTTCGGAAGGCACGTCTTACCGTTGGTCTCAGCTGCATTAGCAGTCATTAACAACCCCCTTCAGCAGCGCTATTCTCTAAGCAAAACAGCGTCGAACTCGACGTTGAACTCGCTCATAACTTGCAAACGATTTTCAACCTTTTTTTCTTTTTTTTTTAGTTGATGGCTTTGTGCTATTAGCACATTTAGCCAGTGTCAAAGTAATTTTTCTTACAAGTAATACATAAATAAACAATATTTCCTTATATGATGATGATGATGAATGATATTAGAAATGGGAAGTGAGAAATGATATACCCCCCAACCCCTCGAGTAGCTCAGTAAAGATGTGGGGCTTTACTAAGTCCTCACGCGAGCTTCTTGAGAGAATTTGAAAAGTAACGTTGCACTGTTTTGTTTCATTTGCCAACACTTATGCACACTCACGAACACTTAACGGTTAATAATCCACCATTATTTCACATTAATATTCGACATAACACAAATTTTAGAAAATAAAACAAAACCGCAGACATGACGCTTCACTTTCCTGCCAAGATGTCCGATTTTCAACCTACTTTGTAATAGTAATAAAGTCTACATTCGTTTGCAAGTTATGAGCGAGTTCAATGTCGAGGTCGACGCTGTTTTGCTTAGAGAATAGCACTGCAGCACTGGGCCCGCGTGGTGGTTTACGGCCCGTCATTCCTGTGGTGCCAACATCCATAGCGAAGGCTCGTGCCCCAGCAGTGGGGACACAATGAGATGGTGATGATGAATAATGTGATCACTCCAAACTTAATTCCAGAATCCGGTTAAAAGAAGACAATGAGAAAAAACCCAAAATCAGAAAAGAGCCTAAGAGAGAAGAGGAAGAATTTGTCGAAGAAATGGATTCTGATGAAGAAAGTACAGAACAGAACACAGATAGAGAGAGCGAGACAGCTAATAGCAAGCTTAAAAGTGAAGAAGACAGCTGTAGTGATAAACAAGAGAAAATTGAGAATGAGAAAATCGTGAAAAAGAATACAAAAGCGCCAGTAGAAGAAGTTATAGATGCAAGTGACAAAGACAAAAATAACAGTAAAGCAGATAGAGTTTTTGGTCCTATGCGCCCTCCCGAGAACTATATGATCCCAGATAGCTATTTTGACCAAGAAACAGACAGAGATATGAAGGAGATACATGAGGATGAATGATTTATACTTAATAAATTGTTTAAGGAGATATGTTTGTTTTTATTTAACCATAATTTTGACAAAATAATGTAATTGAAATATTATATAGTGCTAATTCCGCTGTGTGATTCACCCGTGTGGTGCCGGAGATAAAGAATTGCACCACCCCATCTCAACCCGTGGGTGTCGTAAAAGGCGACTAAGGGACCATTCCAGAGGATGGGCAGCAGCATCTCTCTGAGGTTACCTTCAACCTACTGCGATCGCCAACCCGCCTGCCAAGCGTGGCGATTATGGCAAATACCCCCCCATGACATGCACAACAGCAAAAACCGGCCCCTAGTCCCCGGCGGCCCCGCTCGCCCTAGCTACGGTAGCGGCCAAGGCAGCGACGGGGCAGGGGGTGCTAAGAATCTCCGGCAGAGACCTGGCTACCGCCAACAACGAACTCTGGCCCTGGCAACATTTAACACGCGCACATTACGGACTGACGAGAAGATTCACGAACTGGAGGAAGAATTGAGCAAGATACGGTGGGACATAGTTGGATTATCTGAAGTCCGAAGAGAGGGGGAGGACTCGATAATCCTCAAGTCCGGTAACTTGCTCTATTTCCGGGAGGGCGAACAACTGTCCCAAGGTGGTGTCGGGTTCATCGTCCACAAGTCCCTCGTGAACAACGTTGTCGAGACCGGGAGTGTGTCGCCTAGGGTAGCGTACCTTATACTCAGAATAACCAAACGGTATTCGTTGAAGGTCATACAGGTTTATGCTCCTACTACGACACACCCTGACGATGAGGTGGAAGCTACGTATGAGGACATCTCTAGAGCCATACAAGCCTCCAAAACTCATTACACCGTTGTCATGGGAGACTTTAACGCAAAACTGGGCAAACGAAGCGGCGATGAGATGAGAGTGGGACGATTTGGGGTTGGTAATCGGAACTCCCGGGGCCAACTGCTGGCGGACTTTCTTGAGAGGGAGGGCCTCTTTATGATGAACTCCTTTTTCAGGAAAGCTGAACACCGCAAGTGGACCTGGATGAGTCCCGATGGTGCAACCAAAAACGAGATTGACTTTATCATGTCGACGAGGAAGCAAATATTCAATGATGTCACTGTGATCAATGCGTTTAAAACTGGCAGCGATCACCGGTTGGTAAGAGGCACATTGAATATCAACGTTAAGCTGGAAAGACGTCGATTGGTAAGGTCTACGCTCCGTCCTGCACCCATCCAAATCCAAAACCCCGAAAGCTTTCAGCTCGAATTGCAGAATCGCTTCGAGCGCCTAAATGATTGCGAAAATGTGGACGAATACAGCAACAGGTTTGTGGAAACTGTCCAAACGGTTGGGTCCAAGTTCTTTAAAACCCACCGTGCAAAAGGAACCAAAAAGTTCTCAGACCATACTCTCAAACTAATGGAAGAGCGGCGCGCAATGGTTCTGCTTTCCTCAGGTGATGCGTCTCAGTTTCGGCGGCTAAATAGGCAGATCTCGAAGTCTATGACTCGCGACACGCGCCAATTTAATACTAACCGTATTAAAGAGGCCATTGAGCGGAACAAAGGCTCAAAAGTGTTCGCAAGAGATCTGGGTATTGGGCAGTGCCAACTGACGACGCTGAAAACCGATGACGGCAGAACTATCACGACCAGGTCCGATGTTATGGGAGAGGTCGAGAAGTTCTATGGACAGCTTTACACATCCACACGGCCATCTGTACGCTTAGCTAGAGACCCTAGAGCTAAGTTAACCCGGCACTATACCGAAGACATCCCGGACATCAGCCTATACGAGATTAGTATGGCTCTCAAACAGCTCAAAAACGGCAGGGCACCAGGTGCTGACGGAATTACGGCCGAGCTTCTAAAAGCAGGCGGAAGACCGGTACTCGTAGCTCTTCAGAAGCTATTTAATTCCGTCGTACTAGGGGGCAGAACGCCAGAGACGTGGCACGAAGGTATGGTGGTACTGTTTTTCAAAAAGGGCGATAAAACCCTGCTGAAGAACTACAGGCCCATCTCACTTCTAAGCCACGTCTACAAGCTGTTTTCGAGAGTCATAACGAATCGTCTCGCACGCAGGTTTGATGACTTCCAGCCTATCGAACAAGCCGGTTTCCGAAAAGGCTTCAGCACCATAGACCACATACATACGCTGCGGCAGGTTATACAGAAGACCGAAGAGTATAACCAGCCTCTTTGCTTAGCGTTTGTGGACTATGAAAAAGCCTTCGATTCGATTGAGACATGGGCCGTGCTACAGTCTCTCCAGCGGTGCCAAATTGACTATCGGTACATCGAAGTGTTGAGATGTTTGTATGAAAGCGCCACTATGTCAGTCCGTCTTCAGGACCAGAGCTCGAAACCTATACAGTTGCAGCGAGGAGTGAGACAGGGAGATGTGATTTCTCCGAAACTGTTCACTGCTGCACTGGAAGATGTTTTCAAGCTTCTGGACTGGAAAGGACTCGGCATCAACGTCAACGGCGTATACATCACTCACCTTCGGTTTGCTGACGATATAGTGGTCATGGCTGAGACCCTGGAAGACCTCGGCGCAATGCTCGGTGACCTCAACAGAGTCTCTCAACAAGTGGGTCTTAAAATGAACATGGAGAAGACGAAAGTTATGTCGAACTCACGTGTCGTACCCACTCCTCTGAAGGTTGGGGACTCTGCCCTTGAAGTTGTGGACAATTATGTTTACCTGGGACAAACGGTCCAGCTAGGTAGCTCCAACTTCAGCAAAGAGGTCAATCGTCGAATCCAATTAGGCTGGGCAGCGTTCGGTAAGCTACGAAATATCTTCTCGTCCGATATACCGCAGTGTCTCAAGACGAAAGTCTTTGACCAGTGTGTGTTGCCAGTGATGACATACGGGACTGAGACGTGGTCGCTCACTATGGGCCTCATAGAAAGGCTCAAGGTCACTCAAAGAGCAATGGAGAGGGCTATGCTCGGGGTTTCTCTGCGTGATCGAATCAGAAATGAGGAGATCCGCAGAAGAACAAAGGTAACCGACATCGCCCGAAGAGTTGCTAAGCTCAAGTGGCAGTGGGCAGGTCACATTGCTCGCAGGACTGATGGCCGCTGGGGCGGGTTAGTCCTGGAGTGGCGACCGCGTACCGGAAAGCGCAGTGTGGGCAGGCCTCCAACAAGGTGGACCGACGATCTGGTGAAGGTCGCGGGAAGCCGCTGGATGCAAGCAGCACAAAACCGGTCGTTGTGGAGATCCTTGGGGGAGGCCTTTGTCCAGCAGTGGACGTCTTTTGGCTGAGATGATGAATTCCGCTAAAACACTCGTTTATCCAGCTTGGATGCAGTACGCATGCACCGCCCTCTCGCCCGCAAAAAATATGCACATGCAGAAGAATAATGGATGCAAGCGAACATGCACACCAACACTGATACCCGCCACGAGCTGGATAAACCATGGATTTCCGCAAAGTAACGTCCGATTCCAGTAATTAACTAACAAACTAAAATAAATTTAAATAAACTAAACAAACTAAAATTATTTTGACGCCAACAAGGGTTCCAAGTATGCGAGATACAGGCGATCTGCTAGCAACCCATAGAATAGAATATATTTTGCGTATGAACAGGGTACATGGGGAGATGGTATAATATTGTTAGGCTCATCTTATTCAGCTAACTATGATAGCATGCAAAAGTAAATTGGTAGTATAAGAATTTAAAAACAATAAAATTACAAACAAAGCAATAGCAATAACGATGACATCTTAGAGCATGTTTGTTGCTATAAGGATGACATACTCAAGTGGAAAGATAGTACTCCTTTACGCGCTTCTTAACCTTTTCACTGCCCAACTATAGTACTCCTTTACGCGCTTCTTAAGGCTGTATGGTGTCTATCCCTGATGTCATCTATTCCACCTCGGAGCCCTACTTTGGTTATGCTAAATATGGCGTCGAGGTCACTAACGACGTTTATTGAACATTGGTGATTGCGGTGCTCTGTTTACCCCTTTTTGGGAGGACGTAAAAGTCGTGGCCTGATAACCGGTCCTGGGTTCGATTCCTAGGTCGAGCAAAGCGTGTTTCTGATTAAGGCGAGGGTTTCCAAAAAAAACGGTGTGTTTTTAAATGAGTTTTATTCGAAATGTATAAAGATTAAAAAAAAGAAAAATGTTATTCATTGGCCTTTTATCTAGTAATTTCGACTGGTATTTTCACGATATTTTACAATTTCCTGCATCGAATATAACATCAAACATATACGTCTTATTAATAAACTGAATATCATTTTATTCAGGTTATACACCGTTTCAGACAAAGAAAAATATACCAAACCAATTGTCTTTGAATATGTAATAGTTGTCGGCCATTATAATTTTAATAATAAGTTAACGTTCAATAAAATCCACATTATTGCCTAATTCGAAGCTCGCGCCATCATTCAGTGCCGAGCGTAACCCCTTGGAAATCTCACAGTTGGAAACGCTCGCCTTAACCGATGCATAGCCCGGGTTTGTGATCACTGATCACCAACCCGCGTTTGACAAGCGTGGTGATTAAGCCATTGCCCATCAATGGGGTATTTGACAGGTTTTAGAAAAATATGTCTTATGGTTCATTATAGCATAATATATTTGCAATTTGATTAATTCGTTATGAATTTCTATATTTTTTATGAAAATCGCCATTAAAATTCAAATTAATAAAATAGCCGCCAAAACGCTGAATGCAGGTCACGTGATGTCGTGACGTCACCTGCTTGTAAACAAACTTTTAGCTGTCAAATTAAACGTACAAAACTTTGATTGACATTTACTGTTTACAAGCTGGTGACGTCACTCCAGATTCAGCGTCATCCCGTGCGTTTTTGATCACGTGGTCAATCATAAAAAATTTATCATGTTATTAATGATTTTTTATAAAAATCATACTTATTTTAAAATTTTGTGCTGGCTAAATTAGTTTAAAAACATGTTTACTATTAAGTTAACAACAGTTTGATCAATATTTTCATTGTAGTCAAATACCCTATTGTAGCGATGACTTGGTTTCAATGATGAAAGCCTTTGCCCTAGCATTGGGGCAATATTTACACTAATAACTACTACACTATTATTTAAATCTAAAGTTTATTCAGAAAACAACTTTTAATATTAACATTATTAAAAAGTAGCATTTTTTTCCATACATTTTTTCTTAACCTTTTTACCGCCAACAACTTCTATAGAAGTTCGAGATTTTCGTGCCGCCCACGCCAGCACTTCTATAGAAGTTCTTCTTTGTACCTACTTTATTACAATACATTTATACGTTGGCGTACAGCGGGACATCGCGTGCAGGATAGTTGGGGGGTGAAAAGGTTAAATAATGTGAGATCTCTATACCATCGGTTCGTATTCGCCAAAACCGTATCCAATTTCTTCTACTAACAAACTTTTCTAAAAACTACAGTAATATTAGAAGCTTGTCACAATAACATGTTACCCAACACCTACAGTCATTATCAATGTGATCAAGAGGGCGATTTTTGAATCTGTGACTGATTCTCACGCGCTCCTATTTCTCAAGGTTATCTTATTCAAGGTCACGGGTAACATATTTATATTTTTGTCACCCAAAATTCTCGAACGATCTTAATTCTATAACATAGTAAATATTTATAAAATACAGTGAAAAAATGAAATGCCTACCCGACCCAGCCAGGAATCGACCCTGGGTCTTCTGCAATCCAGGCGGCTGCACTGACCATTATGCTTCCGGGAAGGCTGACGTAAGCACTGAATTTTTTCAATGCTTTTTTGATTTTTGACTGCTTTTTAGCGGCAGAGCGCCATCTATACAACGGTTATTGCAACCGATGGCTATGTAGATTCATCTGATATATATCATAAATATTTAATACAGCTTCAGTGCAGCATTTTACTATAACATAGTAGATATCTGAATTATCAAATCGTAAATGTTCCAAAATGTATCATATTAAATATTGTATTTATGTCACTTTTAATTTCGTAATCACCGGTGAGATTCAGAAATCGCCTTGATCTAATTGACGCTGACTGTACTGGTCCATCAACGATCAACTTCTCCAAATACTATGTCCAGTGTACCAAGAATAGCCACTATGTCAGCTAACATCAAATTCCTGCCGATCTTGTTCAAAGCTGCTAGATGAGCAAATCCTGGAGCCTTTATTTTACATCTGAAATAAAAAAAATATGAATCAGACTTGGGAGATGACACATGATTATGCAAAGTTATTTTTAGTTTATACGACACCTGAAAACTATTTGTTCAGAATCAGTAATAGGATCGATTTCAATATTTTTTATACCATGTTACATTTTGACCAAATCATATTTACAAAATCTCAAATAAATTATACCCTACTAAAAAACACACAGGACAGCACAAAAAGCTTGTAACTTCGTGAGTTTTCAAGATATTATTGTAATTTTTTTTTGTACTGATTTTTTTTAATGAAAATATTTGAACCGTGTTTCGATTTTCGTATAAACTAAAAATAAGCTGTATTAGAGATTGTGTCAAAAACAGAGTATAATTTAGCAGTAGAGAAAGGAGCTTCGAAAGACTGACTGGGCAAGTGACAGTAAAGGACTATTAGACTTATTCTGAGGTAAAGGTGTCATTCTCTGGTGGAAGTCGCGGGAAGCCACTGGATGCGAGTAGCACAAAACCGGTCGTTATGGAGATCCTTGGGGGAGGCCTTTGTTCAGCAGTGGACGTCTTTTGGCTGAGATGATGATGACGATGAAAGGTGTCCTGTACTATACAACTTGTTGATTTGCATTCACGCCATATTCATAGCAGCAGTCGTATTGCTTATACTTATTACAAATAAATTATAAAAAGAATATGAAAAAATAATAATCATATTTTCAAAATCTGTAAATACGAATCGCACGTCTGCGTAGCACTAAAAAATAAACGCTCGTTCGCGTACGCCCGCTCACCCGACCACGAGTAGGTAGCAACAAGCTCGAGCTACGCGGCGCGCCCGCAGCTTTGTCGGCGCGGCGAGCGCCGGCGGCCGGCGGGCGGCGGGCGCACGCCGCACGCTACAAAGCCAGTGTGCCGCGCAACCCCGAACGAGTGACACATTTCTTAGCCCTAGCGAATTTGGAGCGAAACGTGTTCTTAGGTGTGTTGTTTGTGTGTGTAAAAAAAGTAAAATGACGGAAAATTATTCTAACGTAGAACTTGTGGAGATGGTGCGATTATACGCAATCAGTGGGAACAGTCTACGTCGAGCCGTGGTCATGTTTGTGGAAATGTTTCCAAACAGACCAACTCCATCGCGCGAGGTAATGCTTGCTGCCACGCAACGACTGAGGGATCATGGCCAGTTCAACGTTCCTCGACATGGGTCGCGGCAGTGTGGGCCTCTCAGTCGATTTGCAAGAGCAAATACTCGAATACTTCGAGAGGGAACCACGTGCCAGTACTCATGATGCTGGCCGCCACTTCAATGTCCACCACACAACAGTCTGGCGGCTTCTTAAGTCGGAGCAACAGCACCCGTTCCACTTCAGAAGAGTTCAAGAATTGAACGAGCGAGATCATGCCGCCCGGGTTACTTTTTGTCACTGGGTACTAGAACACCGAGAAGCCAGCATTCTATGGACGGACGAGTGTATGTTTACGCGCATCGGTGTTTACAACGTCCACAATGAACATTGGTGGGCTCACCGCGAACAGAACCCGCATAAGACCAAAAAAGATTCGTTCCAGCATAGGTTTAGCATCAATGTGTGGGCTGGCATTGTTGGTGGACATTTACTCGGGCCCTATTTCATCGAGGGTTATCTCAACAGCAACTCGTATTTGCAACTTTTGCAGCACGTAGTTGACGTAATGCTTGACGACGTGCCACTAGCTCTTCACCGGAATCTCTTTTACCACCAGGACGGGGCGCCTCCGCATTATGGACGCCAAGTGCGCGATTATTTGGACGAAGTGTTCGGAACCCAGTGGATTGGTCGAGGTGGGCCAGTGCCCTGGCCTCCGAGGTCGCCAGACTTGACTCCTTGTGACTTTTATTTGTGGGGAGACATAAAAAGAATGGTTTATAAAGACGAAATCACGAGTGTTGTGCAGTTAAAACAAAATATTTTAATGGCTTTTGAGAGTGTAAGGTCAAATCGTAGTGTGCTGCAAAAGTTACCTAGAAACTTAAGGCGCCGTGCTCATTTGTGCATAGAACGTGAAGGTGCCCACTTTGAGCAGTACCTGCGAGTATCTTAAACATGATCAGTAAGTACCTAATAATAGTTTATTGCAACAAAGTATACTTATGCGTAAGAGTAAGCCACTTTACCACAGAATACATAATAGTACCTACAAGTTTACGTAAGTTCATCGACTTAATGTCCGCCCGCTGCGCTCTTATGTACCTACTACGGTCTGCACCCCTATTCTCGTCAGTCGACGGTCGCTATTCTAATTTACACTGAGATCATTTTATTAATCAATCGGTTCCTTATTACTTTCTCCGTGTTAAAAGTATTTTTTAGTCATTAAGTGTACCAATTACGATCAGCTGTAAATTTATGGCGGGAATGCAAATCTACAACCTGTATATCAATCCTAAACCAGAAACAGATGATAAAGTTATCGAAACGAAATGGAAGTTATATACCTACTTTGTCAGTACATTACTGGGACATCAATAAACAGGTTATATTGTTGTTCTACTAATAATGTACAAGAAAAGTGTAGGTCTCAAAACGCTACCTTGAAGTACGCCGAATGTCAATCTGTATTATTGTTAAATACCTTTTGTAAATTGAACCATATTATGATGCCTTTCTGAAATTATCGTATTATGGTTTTAGTAAGGAAATATTAAAAGAGAGACTATCAAATACCGAAGTCCGGTCTGCTATGCATACCTTTATGGCTTAAAGCCGCCAACATTCCATGAAGTAGATCCCTCTCTCTTAGTCCATAGATCCTATCTTCATACCTGTATAGCTTAGAGCCTCTCATCAGTCATGATGTTGTAGACCTTCTCTCCCTGGTGCATAGATCCTGTTCTTCTTACCTATAGGTATGCTTTGGAGCCTGCACCAGACACATGGTAGACGCTGAACCCTTGGTGCTGGTATATCCTAGTGGGTATAACTCTATAGTTTGGAAGCCCCATCAGACACAAGGTAAACTCTTTTTAGGTGATGGTAGATCATGTTCTTCATATAGCTTGGAACCTTCACCAGACACTAGGTAGACTTCTTGGCGCTGGTATCTCCAAGTGGGTATACCATGGTTTGGAACCTCTGTCAGACACTAGGTTGACATTTTGGTGCTGATATATCCTGGTGGGTATACCTGTATGGCTTAGAGCCGCCATAAGACACAAGGTAGACTTCTCCTCTCAGGTGCTGGTAGATCCTGTTCTTCATACTCATATAGCTTGGAACCTCCATCAGCCATTAGGTAGACATCTTGGTCACCATCCTGGTGAGTATAGCTGTATGGCTTGGAACCCCCATCAGACACAAGGTAGACCCCTGGTATATCCTGGTAAGTATACCTGTATGGTTTGGAGCCGCCATCAGACACAAGGTAGACGCCGAATTCCCCCTTGGGGGACTCCACGGCCGTGTAAGTAACCCCCGGCGGCACCTGGTAGCCCTGCGTGAACAGCTTGAAATGGTGGATCAGCGCCTCCATCGATGTCTGCAACAAATAATTAAAAACAATTGTTAACAACACACAATACGTTAATAAAAAATTAAGGCAGAAAGGACGAGAGAAAAAAAAAGAATAATAAAAAGGAAAGCAAAGAGTGTGAAGTTAAAGAGGTCTGTCTCAGCATAATGCTTTAGTGTGTCACTTTTGGATGTTCAGAATTTACAAACAAATGTCCATGGGATGCGGTAGCCGGCCACTTAACATCAGGCGGGCTGCTTGTACGCCGCTCACTCTAACCTGTGATTGGAGATGTTCTGATGGTATACCTTCATCTCCTCCCTGGAAGGTGGCGTCAGCTTCGCATCGTCAACTTTCACCTCGCCAACCGGCATCTGGTTTAAACACTGCACGACGATGCGCAGCGACTGACGCATCTCTTCCATGCGACAGAGGTACCTAGTAGGTAAAAGCTTTAAATCATCATCATCTCAGCCAAAAGACGTCCACTGCTGGACTTCTGCCTCCCCAAGGATCTCTACAACGACCAGTTTTGTTCTGCTCGCATCCAGCGGCTTGAATAGAATTGGTATCGTCGAGCAAAAAAGCGGCACGGCCAAACCATCCTTTTCTCGAAACAGTTCAGGCCCTTTTCGACTCCCTATAACTTCGTTGTAGATAAAACTAGAAGCCTTAATTTTCAGTAACCAAGCAGGCATTGTATAAACACGGTATATTTCAAATTTTATTCAATTTGAACCAGTAGTTTAAGAATTATAACTAGTCAACGTTTCTAATTTTGCCACTCACTCACTGGCTGACTGACTGACCGATCATCAAAATTCTAAGGCACTTCTAGCAGACATAAAAGCTTAAAATTTAGAATACAATCAGTGTTTAGTGTATGAATCAAGGAAAAACTAAAATATTTTGCAATTTCGGTCCAGTTTTCTAGATACACCAACTGCATAAATAACTTTGAAATCCTATATAAATGTATAGGATCACAAAGTTACATTTGCAGTTAATGAATCAGTGTACCTGTATAATATGTATAATATAATTGAATAATAGGTGTAGATAGGACCTAGATGGTACCGGAAAGGAAAAAAAGTAGAAATATCTAAAAAAGAAATGAGATACCATCAAAAACAAACTTGTAAAAAAAACCAAGTCTAGTACTAAAAACTGTCGAGTTTCCTCAAAAAACTTATATTATGATAATGATTAATTTAATTGTTATTCAATATTTATAAAATACAGTGAAAAAATTAAACGCCTACTCGACCCAGCCAGGAATCGAACCTGGGTCTTCCGCAATCCGGGCGGCTGCACTGTTCGCTATGCTACCGGGAAGGCTGACATAAGCGCTGAATTTTGTTACTGCTTTTTTAATTTTTTAAGTGCTAATAGCGGCACAGTGCGCCATCTATCGAACGGTTATTGCCAATCGAAGTTGGAATCCATCTTCACCCAGAAACTTTAAAGTTTAAACACATGGTTTTGCAAAAGTCTGTTAACTATACTTATAGCAAATGTTTACCTGTCATAGCAATCTCCGTAAGAACCAATCGGTACATCAAAGTCTACAAGGTCATACGCATCGTACGGCTGTGCCTTCCGAAGGTCCCATTTGATGCCTGAAGCCCGAAGCATCACCCCGCTAAAACAAGGAAAGTATCAAGGGCTACCACAAGGCAGTGTACTCAGACCAATGTTATATCGGCTCAGACAAGACTCCCACAAGGCTGTGTTAGGGCCATTATTATTTCTCCTTGTTCTAACTGACTACTGATTAAAAACACATGAAACTCGTCATCGTCACGAACAGACAGCAAATAGGGTGATGTGATGAGACATCATCCATTACGCTGGCCCAATGCGAATTAGTAGATATAATTAGTAACGACTGCTTTCGTACAACAACAAGAGATACCAATTACAGTTCATTCCGAGGACAAAGGAACTCGAGATATTATTATTTGGTGACCAAGTTCAGTTCAGTTAAGGGACTTTTCTATTGCTGAAAAGCAATAGAAAAGTCCCTTAACTGAAAAGAAGAAAGCCGCTGCCGCTGCGCTATACCACAGGTCATATATCTGTTATCTAGTTGTGCTATGGTAAAATAAGCTTAATTGAATATATTAAATAAAAATGAATCGCTAAATGTGTTGCTAATCGCAAAACTCGAGGACGACTGAACCGATTTGGCTGATTTCTTTTTTGTTGTGTTTGATGAAGTCTGAAGAAGGTTAAAAAATACGAGGAAAATAGTAAAACAACAATTTCTTTTCCCATACAAACCACTCTGTCACCAACTGTCAAACATTTGAAGTCAATCAAAACAAAAAGGCGCGTTAGGATTATCTTTGGTATGCCTCTTTTTAATAAAATATCATTGTTGGTATGCATTCAATTTGATTAGAGGTCAGATTTATTTATTTACGCGCCAAGTAAACAAACAAAAAATATCGTGTAGCTTAGGGCATTACAATAAAAATATCATCACATTAGATATTACTAAAGTCTTTCAATGTTATTTTATTTCTATTAGACTGCGATAGGCCAATAATTTTTGACAGAACGAAATCTGTCGGGGCAGCTATTAAAATAAAAATATCAATGTAGGTAACTTTGTTTTAGAGAAATAGGGCAGAACAAGGTCTGCCGGGACAGCTAGTTATAAATAATTATAAAAATAAGTCATCATCATTCATCATTCATTCATTAATGTAACTGCCTTTGTGGTCTAGTGGTTAAGACGTTCTCAGATCCAGAGGTCCCGGGTTCGATTCCCTCGAGTTTGTGTACTCGGTTTGGTTGTTTGTCCACCTGGCTAGCTACCACCATCTTATCTAAATGTCACCATAAAACCAATCTTTGTAGCAATGTTTCGGCAGCTAGAGATAAGATGACCAGGCCCAGGGTGCCTAGTGCCTAGTGTAAGTTTTGTTTGCTATCCGTATTCACTCCATTACGTTAACGAAAACTAAAATTAGTATAGCATTGATAATTTAAGAATAAATAAATAAAATGTTTATATAATTTTTAACGCAAATTTTGTTGCGAACAAATTACAAAAACACAAATTTTGAAATAAATTCCACGAGCAGGATTTGAACCCGCACCCTTCTGACACACCGGGTCAGGTGCTCTTCCAATTGAGCTCAATTACCATAAATAAATAAATAATTACCATAAATAAATTATTTTGACTCTAATTTTTAAATTAGGCTCACGTTGAAACAAGTCGGTGCGAGCTCTTATGGTTGACTCCAGCCTTTGTGTTCTTTTTGAGAACGACACAAATTGAGGACGTTTTGCTCTCAGTAGGTTTTACTTATAACTTTTTGCTTCGAAAACTAGCAAACTATTTCATTTGCGGACGTTTTGCTCTTAGGGCATTTTATATAGCGGTTAATATGACACCAAGAACGTTTAGCTTGGAGGACCTTCTGCTCAATAAAGCTCCTAGCGACTTACGAGAAGAGTTAAAAGAAGACTGGCCATCTGAGCCCCAGGGCCCGGCGTAAATGAGCTTATGTCAGAATTACTATAATATATTAAAGTTAGTTTATTATAATGAAATATTAGATACACTGATTTAATTCATTTTTTATCCTTGTGGCGGCGTTCAGTTACTGAACGCACCACTTAAATGACAAGAACTGGCAGTCAGACAGAAGAGACAGATTACTCTAGTGACAACTCGTTCATTATTGTTGCTCTTCAGAATTGTATATTGTCGTGGAATTATATTGTTACCTGTGTCGCGTTAATAAACCGCCTACTTCAGTAACCGGAGTTTTTATTAAATGGTTAAGTGACGAGGGACCCAATCCACATATATCTATACTTCACCCGTTCGTCACCCACGCCATATCCTGTTCAATAATTTAATTCATACGACTGGCGTGTAAAGCCAGATATTATTATATAGGGAATTTCATAATTTTCGGGTTTACATGTTAAAATATTGTAATCGTAAGATCTGCCCGACAATATCGATCTCATGTAAACTCATGCTCTTTTGTCCTTGCCCCCTCCTCATCGATCATCATCATTATCCTATACTAGCGGCCCGTCCCTGCTTCGCACGGGTTGACATTTTTTTTTAAATATAGCCTATGTTACTCAGCGCTAATGTAGCATTCTAATGTTGAAAGTATTTTTTAAATCGGTCCAGTAGTTTTTGACTTTATTCGTTGTACATACATACAAAGATACAAAGGTTTCCTCTTTATAATATAAGTATAGATTAGTCCAATGACATAAACCTCTCAACGTGCACGCGACTGAGCACGATCGCCGCTACTCTCACACAACTCAATAAATAATAAAAAGCCTTACCTAAATCCATAGTTTAATGCCTCCTGCGCAGTCACAATGCCTATATCTTTGGTCCGTTGAACCCATATTCTGTTGGTAGTGAGCAAATCTTCAACTTCGTCTAGCCGATCGCAAAATTTCGATGAAAACTCGTACATATCATCTAATAAACCTAAGGGGAGATCCTGAAAGTATTTTGACGTTGTTTATTTTATTTAACGTTATCATTCAGATCAGTAGGGCTAGTCGGGGTAATAATAAGAAATTTCGGGTAAAAATAAGACAGACCAAAATAATAGAAAAATAGCTAAAGTATTGTTGATCTGATTTCAGTTTAAAATGAGCCTTATTTGTTTATTTTTAACTGAAATAAGTTCAACAATACAAACTATTTTTCTATTATTTTGGTCTGTATTATTTTTACCCGTTTCAGGTGTCTTATTATTTTCCCGACTAGCAATCGTTTATTGATCAGTATTTATTTATGTTATGGTTATTAAATGATCCGCAGACTTTCTTTTCACACCACACAGCTAGGGTTGGCTGAATCCCTTTTATATATAAGCTCACCCTTGTATATGTTTTTCATAACGTGCGTGTATTTTCTATGTACAATAAAAGATAATTAAATCATTTCAATTGTTTTTCTATTAAAGGGACACTAATAATGAAAATTTTTTTCGGTCTCGTCTAGTAACTAATGTATAGTGTTTTGGCTGTTTTAAATACCTAACCTAAAATCTTTTTTGTGGCCATTACAGAAGCTTAGTATCAAAATCATAATAATGAATGGAAATCCGATCTTGTGTATTCATCATTATCATGATCATTGATAATTTCATCCTGTTAGGAGCACCCACTGCTGGGTATTAAGCCATCTAGCTCATTTTATGTCCCCGCTGCTGGTGCACGAGCCTTCCCTATGGATGGGAACACCACAGGGAGAACGGGCCGTAAACCACCACGCGGGCCCAGTGCGGAAAGTGGTCGTAACCACCTTTTGTTTCTTTGTGTGAGATGAAGGACTTACCAGCGACACACCCCCGGGGCGTATATAAGCGGCGTGCATCCGCGCGCCGCTCACACGCTCGTAGAACTCCATCATCTTCTCCCGCTCCTCGTACAACCAGAACAGAGGAGTGAGCGCCCCCACGTCGAGAGCGTGGCAGCTCACCGCTATTATGTGGTTCAATATACGTGTGATTTCGGCGAACATTGCTGCAGGAGAAACATATGCTTTTGTGGTTGGTAGTCTTATGTGGCCTATAGTCTAACTTTCGTACCAGGCCGGGAGGTTACCTCCGCAAGTGGTGGTACAGCGTTTTTAGTTAGCATTGCGCTCCGTCTAACTTCTCAGGGTTAAGTGCGGTGCAAGAGGGAGAGCTCCACATAACTAGCGGGTTGCCCCAGACCCGCGAGTATGTAGACCCAATGCATTTTTATCGCAGTTTAAAAATACTCATGTTGTTGCAAATTTCTGACTGCAGTGACATGCCCCTAGGCTCGTTAGCCTGCTCAGTTAAAAATTGTCACTTCCACAGAATAAAAACTGAAGTTTTAAATAGCAGGAGCTGAAGGTACTCAACTCCTTGTTTACGAATAGCCTAGAGTTCTTGCATGTGTCAGCACTTACTGCGGATGTATTTAGCTCGTATCGGTACATCGATGTGGAGCAGCTTCTTGACGGTATAGCTATAACAGAAAGTACCCAACTTCTCATTTACGAACAGCCCAGAGTTCTAGATAGTGTCAGCACTTACTGCGAATGTATTTAGCTCGTGTCGGTATGTCAATGTTGAGCAGTTTCTCGACGGCGAGGCTGAAGCACTGCTCGTTGCACATCATGGACACGTAGTCCAGCCGGTCAAAGTACGGCAGCGCCTGCGTGTACGTCTTGTACTCGATCAGTTTCTCCGTACCGCGGTGGAGGAGACCGATGTGCGGGTCTGCTGAGCGGACAGTCTGCAACACGTACATACTAATGTACTAAATCGTCCTGAATCGTTCTGAATGTCCGAAACTACCCAGTTTGGTAAGCCCAGTTTGGTAAGAAAAAGCGCCAATTATTGAACTTTCGCCAACAGTCAAATCACTGAAACACACTTTTCATCCAGTTCTAGTATGATCGAGGATGATTAAGCCATCACCAATACCAGTTCTAGTACGGGCGACAATGATTGCACCAGGCCGACACCAATACTTGGCCAACCCAGCTACAATCAAATCACTATAATTTTCTAGAAAGAGCGCCAATAATCGAGCTTTTACCCACTGCCAAATTCACCATAACTTATTTCCAAGCTAATTTTAGAACAATCGAAGACAACGACTGAGCTAACACCAATACGCATACGTAACCACAACCAAAATCACTTGGTTGCCTTGTAGATACTTTTACAAGGTTACAAGGCACCAAAGACAAATCCCCGACAACACCCGTTAGGATATTTGGTCATGTTCTCGACGTCTTGACTCTTGAGGCTTAACAGCCTACGGTTAGCCACTCCCCATCCGACGAAGCAAGCTGGTTGAGCAGCTGAGTTGCATCCATCCTAGCCAACGCGGGGGTGAGAGTCACCACCTTCCTCACACACCCCGCGACATTCTCTAAGGCGTAGAGGCTACCCCTCCACATCCAGAGGGTTTAGCGCTCTGATGAGGAGGGTCCTCAAGGACCGTGGCAGGCCATGAAAGACTCTTCGAGTGCGGGACTCTGACTCGGCGGTTGACGGTCGGTCACATCCCATTCTGTAATCAACCACACATACCTCCTGGTTCCTTCCTAGCAACAACCTGCAGGTTTATTACCGGAAAAAAGCAACCAGTTGCTAATTGCACAATGGCAACGCGACTGCTATTAGTTGTGGTTGCTACAATCGCTACAATTTGTTACGCTTTGATAGGGATGTGGACGTTTTTAGTAGGTTTCCTCAGTTTAAAAAAATGGTCACCGATGTAATGAAGGCCAAGTGTTTCTCAGCCTCCTCCTCGTCTGTCCAATGGAGCGGAGTCAGTCAGTTAGATAGACACCCACCTTACTCTGTTTACTATTGCACCTAATTATTATTAGTCTTAACATTAGTCTCTACATTAATTAATCTTTTTTTTTTGTATTATAATTGTTAGTTTTAAGTATTACTTTATTTAGGACCAGCATTGTTGCGTTTCAAACTACACTCAAAATGTCATGCTGTGTACACTCCTTTTGGATTACCGTCTAGCCAGTAAGGTTAACCAATTATGTTACTGTACTCATGCAAGGATTGTAATCTGTTTGTGTACCTATAGAAATAAATAAATAAATAAATCGGTCGGTTTATTTTGTTTAGAGCGCCCGCCGTCTGCACTTTTAGTTCGTGAATCGCTTGCTTGTAGCCCCTCTCCTCAGTGGGTGTTGTAAGAGGCGACTAACGAATTTTAAAGCTTCGCCATATGCTCCACTGCGTGGTAGGGCTTGCCCGTCTGGTTAGTGACCACCGTAAGCATGGTGTAAAATCCGTCAAGTGATGACCGCTTGTCGGTCGCGTCGGGATCAGCCAGCGTATAACCAGAGCTCGAGAGAATTTTGCTGCAATGCATTTGGTCTGTGGAGGCTTCCGTCAAACCAGTGCCATGTGGACTTCGTTAACCCGCCGACTAGGGAGACCCGTAGAAACGGCTGTCCCGCTGGCCGCCCGTGGCACAGTACAGGGGCCCAAGCGAGCCTAATTAGCTCCTGAGGCTGCCTTGCCATGCCACGCATAATCGCGGGGTGGTCCGTCCGTCGTGCCGGTTGGTGACTGGAAAGTGGGGTCCCGGCGGCCATTATCGGGGGGGTTCGGAGGCCCTTCCGTTCGTCGGGCTAGTGAAACTCTTTTGTAGGCAGTTCCCTGATGAAACATGCCGCCACACTTTGACCATTCGCATCGCAGCAGCATTTCCACGTCTCCCTCCTTTCTTACACCATGACAGCGCATAACATTAGAACTGGTAATTCAGCGGTGCACCTCAAAAAGCACCTTGTGGGCCGGCAGGGTAAGGGTGACTGATACTGCGTCATGCTGCACCAGTTGTCCTTGCATCTAGACTCCGTTTCCACCTAACATCAGGTGGAGTGGAGTCATTTGCCGAGCCAGGTATAAAAGTGTTTTTATTTTTGTTGTGTGCTTACCAGCTGGTAACTGGTAGCTTTATAATTGAATGGTTCCTGCGATTCAGACCCAGAATCTCGCACAGCGGCTGCTGTAAAATTCTATAACGGCTCCATATCCAATTAAGTTAGTTCTTTCTAATTAGCACTAACCAGTTTTAAGTACCTACCTAATCCCAGATACATAGGATAAGTAGTACTATCCTATGGTAATGGTATCGATAAATTGTAAATTGTCGCGATTGCGACTGTCACTGAAAGATGAAGAAGTTCGGATGCAAAAGCTGCTTAAAAAAGGCACTTCCCTTCTCCCTTCGTGACCTGATTGCGGGCAAATAATTGAGCTACCACCAACACGGAACCAACCCTTCAACCATCCCCAAATCACCAAGCTATCACTTACTTCTCCATCTAGTTCTAGGACGAGCCGCAACACCCCATGAGCGGCCGGGTGCGCCGGTCCAAAGTTCAAGATCATATTACGGACTTGCTTCTCACCAGGTCTGATCACACCTTGAGCAGCAAATTATTCGTTTATTAATGTTTATATAATTGTTAACGCAAATTTTGTTGCGAACAAATTACAAAAACACAAATGTTAAAAAAATTTCCACGAGCAGGGTTTGAACCTGCACCCTTCTGACATACCGGGTCAGGTGCTCTTCCAATTGAGCTATCGTGGTTCTAACCAGCCCGCCGAAATTATTCAACACTATTTACTTTTTACTTTGAAAGCCAAAGGCGCCCATTCAATGTAACTACCGTCAATAACATCCGATCATAATATTTTTACAAATACTAAAGATCAGTTAAGAAGTAGGCAAGCTAACAGGTTCAAACCCTGCTCGTGGAAATTTTTTCAACATTTGTGTTTTTATTCGTTTATTTATCATCATTTCATCATCAGCTCTTTGTGCCACAGTTGGGGCACGAGCCTTCTATGGATGAAAACAGCATAGGGAAAACGGGTCACAAATAAACCACAAAGCTGTCTCAGTGTGGTTCACCGTCAAATCATAATAATATAATCCCTAACATGGCCATTCAACCTAGAATATAGAACATCGAGATAACATGCAAAGTCATATTTACGTACAGATTTAATTCTCCATACAAAAACTCACATTTATTTATGAAGTATATTAGTTTGTTCAACCCTGCCAACGCGCTACTACGCGCTACAGCATCGCGACTGTATCGAACGGAGAGAACGGAGGGAGGGTGGCGCGTGAGTGGAGAACCGAGCGTATGCATCGCGACTGAATCGCGTTGTATCGCGACTAAATCGTGGTTATATGGGCGAGGGCAAACAGCTAGCGACCGCATCACGAGTGTATCGATGTGAACGCGCGACAGGATCGCTACTGCATCGCTACAAAATGTCGCCGTGGGCGAGGGGCCTTTTTTTTTGACCATGAGGTTGACGACCATGAGCAAAGTATCAGCTGTCTTTCTTCGGTGGTATCAGCCATGAAGCCGTATGTAGATATAAATAAGGTATCACTTTGAGCTAGGGTTGTGTTGTCACTATGCAATTTTACTTAACAACTGACATGGCATGCTAGAAAGTCCCTAAAAATAAAAAATACACATGATGCTTTTCAGGTTTATACAGGTTTATACAGGATTATACAGGTTTTACCAAATGTAGTGAGGGCGTAAACTTTAGAATACAATTATATAACTTAGTTTAGGTAATTGTAAAAAGACAAAGTGTTGAAAAAATTCCACAAACGGGATTCTTACCCGCACTCCATGACATGCCGGGTCAGGTGCACTACCAACTATGCTATCGTGGCTCAATCCAACTCGCCGAAATTAATCAACACTATCTACTTTTACTCTGTAAGCCAAAGGAGCCCTATCCAATGCTCCACTCGTGGATATTCTTCAGCACTTTGTCTTTTTAAAATTGTAATTTGTTCGCAATAAAATTTGCGTAAAATATGTACAATATTATATATACTATAACCATACATAATCATAGTTTAGGTTAGTTTATCTTACTGTTATACGGCAAATGTTTGGCCATAGGTGTGTCTTTATCTGGGTACATAACGGAACCCTCGAACTGCTTGACGTACTCGGCATCAGGCATCCATCTGTGCACATGGCGATTGCTGGGGGCAGAAAGATTTTTGTAACAATTTTCTATACATTTCTATACTTACAAACTTCGAAGCTCTGATTCTTTTTAACCAATAAGCCAGTTTTAGTTCAACTTTCTATCATCATCATTATCTCAGCCAAAAGACGTTCATTGCTGGACGAAGGCCTCCCCCCAGGATCTCCACAACGACCGGTTCTGTGGTGCTCGCATTCAGCGGCTTTTTTTTTTCGTCTTTATTTCAAACTTTCTTTATACTAAAAGGAAATACAGACAGACAATAGAACGCACTTCCACAAAATAAGAAGATGCAGAAGATATTTATATTCATACAAACGTACTCGAGCAATGCACACATAGACAACTTCTCACGGACACGGAATATCGGAACAGTTTGGGACGGTCCAAGCGCAGGGTAGGGTAGAGAGAGGAAGGGTAGGCCCCCCTTTCTCCAGAATCCCTGTTGCGGCCTTCGGAACTGGACAGGGAGGCGAGAACTGGGGGTAGAGTTACAACATAACCAGGGGGTTATGTTATGTTGTAACTCTATCCCCAGTTCTCGAGAACGAGTTCAGAGGCGAGAGCTGGGGGTTGAGTTACAACATAACCAGGGGGTTATGTTATGTGTGTACGTTTTAACAATAAAGTTCCAAGTAATATCCAAAAACTAGATATTAATAAATTTAAAATCGCTAATTAAGAAAAGCTTTATAAAAAAGCTTATTATAAAGTGTCTGATTACATTGAAGACAAAACAGCATGGGTTTAAAATGCTCTTTACACTGTATAACGGTTGGATAATGACATATCAAAATGCTTTTGTAAAGCCTTTAGCTGTAGTGCAGCAAATCTACACGCATCTATACAACTTTCAGCTGTTTATAGTGCCCTAGGAGGTACAATAGCATTTTAAAGTAGTAAGGATATGCTTAATGCTGCTTAATAGCATAAAGTTGTAGCATTATAATGCACCGTAAATCCATTATACAGTTTTGAGCTGTTTCTAGTGCCTTTTGTTGTATAATAGCACTTTTAAGTGGTAAGTAAAAGCCTAGTACTGCTGAACAGCATAAACGTGAATCAATGTAATGCTTGCATTTTTAATGATCAACTGAGTTCTGTTGTACAGCCAATAGCTCTTTAATCAAATGCACGTGACTTATTGTAATGCGTATGGCTTTCATTGTTTTGCTCTTCTAGTTTCTGGCTTAATAATTGTTCACGTGTGAGTATTTACACTGCAGGCGGCACTAATTTGCTTTTTTAAGGCTCACCGGGCTGCTATAGACAGACACCATTTTGTAAATATTTTATAACCTAAAATATTCGGACCTATTTATAAAAGCAATAAACCTATATAACAAGGATAAAACCTTATTAAATTAAGGCATTATATGCCCAACCAATACAATTATGTTAATTATGCAAAATACGTTATATACTAGAAATACATAATTGTTTTGGTTATTCCACACATATCTATATTTAACATTTTAGATCAAAACCACAAAATATAGAAGGCGCGTGAAAATTTTCAATGAAACATAAGTAGACATTTACAGTAAACTACATTGCGCATTAATTTTGATGGCATGAAACAACAAAAAGTCAAAAACTATTAACCAGTATTATAAATTTTGTTTTTACAATCAAGCGTTTTGACATTGGCAGTCTTCGTCCATTATTATATTGCAAGTCAAAGTAGTTTAATTGCAACGTCAATTTATTATAAACATTTGTACCGTGGTGTTAGAGATGTTTTTGCAATGATGTAGGATTGATTAAGTTCTAACTGTAAACACTTAAATAGCTCGTCTAATGCTTTTGTAATGCAATTAACATATTCATTATCAAAAATATTGCTAGCTTAGTGCTTCTGTAATGCGATTAGCAACTTCATTGACCATAATAATGCTTCTTTAATGCAATTGTTACCTTCCTTGACCACAATAATGCTAATATAATGTCTCTGTAATGCAATTAAACAACTAATGTGAACCTATTTAGGATCTAAAGCCGTATAATTTGTGCCCAAATAAGCATTACAGTAGCCGTATAAACGTTTGTAATGCTACTAAAAAACAAACTCAAAATGCGAAAAAGATACAGAAATGCTGTAAGTCGGCCGTTATACTGCTTTGATGTGTTACTTGGGCAGGGGGTTATGTTATGTTGTAACTCTACCTCCAGTTCTCGAGAACGAGTTCAAAGGCGAGAACTGGGGGTAGAGTTACAACATAGTAAAATTAATTTATATAATTTTTATACTGATATGATAGTTTTGAACAGTGTCCTACAGATAACAAACAGCGTTGCGTTAAATAGATCATTAAGTTTTTATTTAAAGTATCTTGAGTGTGTCATGCTCTCTTTATTGTCTCTGCGGTGGTGGCGTGTGCGTCGGGTCGTTACGTTCCCTAAAATATGGTTGAGCGAAGCGATGGCTGATTCATATGTCATACTCGTGAACGGGTGCCGCCTGTGGAGGCTGGTCTGCTCTTGCATACTTATCTTATTGTTAGTATTAATTACTATAGTTTGACTTTGTTTTTCTTAAACAATTTTTGACTTTTATTAGAGTACTGTAGTGGTACTGTATGACATTGTGGAAATTTAACTTATACCAGATGTAAATTTAATATATTAGATTTGTTTATTTTTTTTTTTTTTTTTTTTTTACATGTTGTGGTTGTCTTCTATATTTTTTTGTGTTTATTTGTAATGGAAAGTGTCCTGCTGTGATAGGGCATTTTTCAATTTTTATTTTTTTTGACGCTGTAAGGGAGAAAAGAGCTGGACACTTGCTGAGTTTCTTGCCGGTTCTTCTCAGTGCAAGATCTCCCGCCCAGAGTAGACTTACGAACCGATGGCATAGCGACATTCATAAGAGCTACTTGTAGCCTAAACTGAATAAATGATTTTTGAATTTGAATTTTGAATTTGAACATAACCAAGGGGTTATGTTATGTTGTAACTCTACCCCCTGTTCTCGCCTGCCATCCGATAATAAGATGGATAAAAAAATAAAATTAAAAAAAAGAAGTGCGTCGGGAATGTTTGCCGAGTACCGCGTGGATTGTTTCTACACAATCATGCGCAAGCGGTGCTCGTGCACATCTCTGGTATGCAAGGTCCGCGCCAGCCTAAACGGCATCCTGAGGCTATTTTCTGAGCGTTTCGACAGTCAGTATGTGAATCACTGCTGTAGGCTTCATTTACTGACTTGTATTTAAACAATAATACATAGTTTTTAGTTACACACAAACTACTTGTACTAATATTTATTCTGTGGCCCTACACCTAACATCTATAGAGGTGCGTAGGCGACTATCGAAGCGACGCTTTCGCGATACTAAGTAAATAGTGTGTTTAAATGGGAATAAGACCGATTGGACCTTGAGGAGCTCGGTGGCGCAGTGGTTAACGAGCCCGGTCTACGAGTGCTGAGGTTAAGCCATTTTCGCGAAGGCCGGTCGGTTGGGTGACCAAAAAATGTATCATTTGAGCTGCTCAGTGCTTCGGAAGGCACGTAAAGCCGTTGGTCCCGGCTGCATTAGCAGTCGTTAACAACCACCAATCCGCACTGGGCCCGCGTGGTGGTTTAAAGCCTGTTTTCCCTACCCATCGATTGGGAAGGCTCGTGCCCCAGCAGTGGGGACATACAATGAGCTGATGATGATGATTCAATTCAACTCAATTCATTTATTTCACGAACAAATAACTTTTTGTAGGAAATACAAATAAATAATACATTTAAAAAAATTGATTGAACCTTAGGTTGGCGACTAAGCATTTAGTCACCAATCAGTAAACCTGCCACTGCAGTGGAAATTGTTTAGCATACCTAATCAAATTTTGTGTTTCATATAAATCACAAAAAGGTTTTCTATCGAGTAGGTAATTTGATAGGAAACATTTTTTCGCAATATTTGCTTAGGTATTTCAAAACATACAACTAATAATTTGATACTTTTCTAACTCGTAGATAATAAAATACTGTATTTTTAAGCAATCTATGGACCCGCCATCTTTAAAACTCATAAATATGGAGATAAGAAAACTAACAATAGAATATTAATGAGCTAACTACATATCCTTACATTGGGCATGAGTTCAATATTATCGAAACGGCACCAAAAACACAACAACATATCGATATGGAAAACTTCATAACCGATATAAGAAAGCCAGATATTTTGGTTGGTGGTAGGGCTTGTTTTCCCGCCTGGCTAGCTACCACCATCTTATCTAAACATATCGCTATACCATCATCTAACCGCCTCTGTGGTCTAGTGGTTAAGATCGCCGGTTTAGACCTATAGGTCCCGGGTTCGATTACCAGCGGGGGTACATATTTGTGTACTCGTATGGTTGGTGGTAGGGCTTGTTTGTCCGCTTATCATTAACATCAGGTAAAAATGAAGGCCAAATGCTTACCCTTAAGATTAAGACCATATTTACATATAACGTCACATTTTATAAACTGCAAATATTTTTACAAAACATCAGAGAAATATGGCCATTAAAAAAAAAATCAGGATAGTTTTTTTTTTACTTTTCCTGACACAAAAATTGTAATGTTTTTAAGAGAGCGGCCTCTCTGTCGGCTCCTTTGAATGAAACTACGGGTACGGGCACGTGTAAGCGGTGAAGGCATTGCGGCCTCTCTGTTTCGGCTCGTTTGCATTGAAACTACCGAAAGTGTTTTTTTTTACTTTAAAAATACCATGTTAAAGCTATATAGTTAGTGTTTGATAGCAAAATCACTCACTCACTCACTCACTGATATCGATATCTGAAAACGGTTCGATAACCGTTTTATCGATATATCGATATAAATATCAGTTATCATAAAAAACCGAAAACGCCCATGTACCTTACTTACATAACTAACTTAAAAAAATGACTTACCTACCTTAGAAAAAATGTCGATGTTGATTTTCTTAAAAGGTTTCCACATTTCACGAAACACAAAGATTTTTTATACAAATTAGGCAAAACTGCTAACATGTTTACTAATTTAAGTAAATAATGAAAATTTGAAAAAAATCGTATTTAAAAAAAAATCTATCTTTAAGTACCTCAGAATAATAACTAGCTTAGCTTTAGTTTTTGTTCTGAGTATAGTATTAGTCCCGTGCGGTCCATGACACGCTCGTACAAATAACATTAGCATAATCTATACATATAATAAAGCTAAAGAGGGTTGAAAGTCTGTACATGGAAAATATTCGAAAAAAAGTTGGCTGGGGATACTAGAATCGATAACAGAACACGTTCCAACAGTTTTTAGAATTTTTGTCTGTTTGTCTGCTTCTCTGTTTATTCGACCGCGCATTACGTGAAAATGGCTGAACGGATTCGGATGAAACTTTGCACATAGACACACCATGACCCGGACTAGGATATAGGATGCTTTTTATCCCGGTAACAGGTTCCTGTGGGATAGTGTAGTCTTCGCGAACGAAGTCGCGGACGACAACTAGTAACAGATAACGTAGAATCACAGAATAATTAGACTGTAGAAGGAAAGGTAAGTAAGTATTGCGCTCGAGCAACGGAACGCACACAATAGACTCGGGTTGGGGAAATGGCGGCCCGCGGGCCAAGTCCGGCCCGCGACAAGATTCAATCCGGCCCGAGATTGCAACCCGCCATCTAATTATAATTAAATGAACAATAGATGTAATTTAAGCATAACTTTCGCAAAAGCCGGTCATTTGATGAGTGATCAAAAATGTATCATCTTGAGCTCCTCCATGCTTCGGAAGGCACGTATAGCCGTTGGTCCCGTGGCAGTCATTAACAACCACCAATCCACACTGGGCCTACTTGGTAACCATTCATCCATAGGGAAGGCTCATGCCCCAGCAGTGGGGACATAAAATGAGCTAATGATGAATGATGAAATTTAAGGAACTTGATTATGGTTGTTATCTATTTGTCTCAGAATAAATGCTCCTTGGCCCGCAGAAATGTATGTAATAGGGTATTTGACAGATTTTAGAAAAATATGTCTAATGGTTCATTATAGCATAATATATTTGCAATTTGATTAATTCGTTATGATTTTCTTTATTTTTTATGAAAGTCGCCATTTAAATTCAAATTAATAAAATAGCCGCCAAAACGCTGAAGACGCCATGCATGCAGGTCACGTGATGTCGTGACGTCACCTGCTTGTAAGCAAACTTTTAGCTGTCAAATCAAACGTACAAAACTTTGATTGACATTTACTGTAAACAAGCTGGTGACGTCACTCCAGATTCAGCGTCATCCCGTGCGTTTTTGATCACGTGGTCAATCATAAAAACTTTATTATGTTATTAATGATTTTTTTTTAAATTATGCGCTGGCTAAATTAGTTTAAAAACATGTTTACTATTAAGTTAACAACAGTTTGATCAATATTTTCATTGTAGTCAAGTACCCTATTATTTAACTATGGCCCCATCTCTAAATCTATTTCCCCATCCCTGCAATAGACCTTCTGACACGAATCTCTCAATTCCTTATTCAGAGGAGCGCAGTTGTTCCGAGATTCCACGTCCGTGAGAGGTTGTCTATGTGTGCGTTGGTCGAACGCGTTTGAATGGCGCTTACCTTCTGCAGTGTCCTCATTTTGTGTGTGACAAAACTCAGAACATGCGAAAGGCGTGTTCCTTTATAAATTGGCGCGAAAACGTAATGTTGCCAATTTAGCATATTTTATCCTAGATTTGGCATATTTTCATATTGCGCATATTTTTTTATCGTTTAGCATATTTTTTTAAGCAAGAAAAAATAATTCTAATAAAAGTTTGTCCATGAAACAAACGACTCCGGGTACGTCCAAATTAAGAATAAAATCGATGACAGCATTAGTGCTAATTAAATAAATAGGAATATTTAAAAACAAGCGCAACATTTTAAGATAACTAATACTAACTCTACATCGATTTACTTACGTCAACGTTGCAATAATTTCACCACAGACCTATAAATGAATTTTACACTGAAACTTGTCACAGAACTGCGTTCCAAGTTACCAGTAAATTTTAAAGTTCTTGAGAAAATATCTTTGTTTATAGAGGATACTTTAAAAGTTGTCAAGCCTTTGATAGTTGATATTGCGCAAGAGTTTAGAATAAATGAATTCAACCACAATTATTGAAAGACTTATCACTCTATGGAGAAACATTGTTCACATTAAATGGGAATTCGCATATTCCACAGAAAATTTAAGGAACGAAGTATTGGAGTATAAGGATGCAGCTAGGAATAACCCTTTCACGGATTTATCTCGGCTAGCTCTTTCGCTTTTTACACTACCGCATTCTAATGCAGATATTGAACGGATTTTCAGCCAAATGAACTTAGTGAAAACGAAGCTTCGGAACCGCCTCTCAATAAAAACATTGAATGCCATTTTATACATACGACTAGCTGTGCTCGCGACTTCGTCCGCGTGGAATAGTGACTTTCGGCAGCATTTTTAATTTTTTAGGCTCTTTTCCCGTTTTTGCAACATTTTTCACTGATGCTTCGCTCCTATTGGTCGCAGCGTAATGTTATATAGCCTAAAGCCTTCCTCGATAAATGGACTATCCAACACAAAAAGAATTATTCAATTCGAACCAGTAGTTCCTGAGATTAGCGCGTTCAAACAAACAAACAAACAAACAAACTCTTCAGCTTTATAATATTAGTATAGTTTTGCCCTTAAGATGGCAGGGATGTGACGTCATTCATATTTAGATCCAGACAACGTACGCACAGTACGTTGTCTATGTCAAATAAAAAATCGTTTAACTTTAATTCTTTAATAACCATCCAAATTATTTATTATTACCTACTTTATTTAATCGTTCATGTTTTCAAATAAAATGTCGTAAACGTCTTGATCTTCATCCGCAGCTGATGTGCTTGTAGATGTGGAAGGTTGAGTGTCCACAGAACTGTAAGTAAGTGTTGGCAACACTGAAAACGATAATATGTAGGTAAATAGCTGCCATAATAACCACCTCTATCTCTATCTAGCTAGCTCTTCCGTAATAATCATACTTAGTATAATATAGGGTCTAACAATATCAATAAGCGAACGTTTAAGGGGAGCATCTATACATCACACTGAGCTTGCTCACCAAATTTGGTCCAAAACTACAGGCTCGTTACCGAGATTCAACAAAACATTATCATAATTCACCAAAAAATACACCCTTTCCAAACCCGTACAGCTGTACTACACGCACAGAAAGATAGCAGTGTGTGTATGAATGTCATACAATGGTTTTTCAATTGTGTGCGTGTATCTGTACACTATCTCTTTATTGACGCTTGCGTGCGTGTTAGTAAAGATACAGCATGTTTCATGATATGCATTATTTTAATTGATTTAGTTTGTTAGAAAACATAACTTTGAAAAATCACTAAAAAACTGGAGCCCATTTTTTGTCATTGTATTCAGAATGATGTATAGATACCGCCCTTAAACGTTCGCTTATTGATTTTGTTAGACCCTGTATTTACCCCCGCTGGAAATGGAACCCACAACTTGTTGGTCTGACCATCGCGCCAGCGTCTGTCGGAAGACCATAGAAGCAGTGGTTTCTCGGTTAGGGATGTGGTGGTGCTGTTTTTTATCATGGCTAGCGCCATGATAAAAAAAAAAAACTTGAGAGGTGTCAAGGGACACCCGGATGGAACGAAGTTCCTTTCGATTAATTAGTGAAGGAATTGTAATAAAATTTTATTTTTTTTAAGTTATAATAATATTTTTTTTATTATTAACAAATATTATGTTATATAAACTTTATCAGTAGGTTTTTTTTTTTTGTTTTTTTTTTGTTTTTTTTTTTGTTTTTTTTTTTGTTTTTTTTTTTAGGTTATAGTGCGTACTTGCTAAAAATACAAAAGCATTTATTATTATCTGTATATAATCTCTACTTACCTAACTCCATCAGCAATATCCGGAACTTGTGCAGAAACACTGTCAGGATTCATTATTATTATTATTTTTTATTATTTATTATTTACAAAAAACCTGTATACACTCAACAAAAATAATCGTCGAAATAGAAATGAAAATATCTGGCTTGCTTTCTATAAGAGAGAGAGAGACAGACAGAGAAACATTTTGACAGACAAAGAAACAGTTTGCACTGAAACCCTTGCAAGCTATTGTAAGCTGTACGCCGCACAGCTTAGAATTATCCTTTAGGCCACACGGTCTTGTGATAACAATGGCGAAATTAACGTACACTTCTATTGATAAAAAAAGTGTCGTGACAACTTTTTTCGTAAGAATTTTTTCCGTCCAGCCCCCTTTCACAACGCGCGATAAGGAACTTGGTTCCAACTAGGTATGTACCAGGGTCTAAGCAAAGATTTTATAACAGCACACGAATTAGTTACACGAATTAATTATAGGTGGGTTATTTATAATTAACGGAATCAGGTGTTATACTATAGTACATAGTATTTCAATTACATTTTTTAAAATTTAACTTTCAAGTTAGGTCAAATTCGATGTGGAATATTTTTAATATCTAGTATGTATTAGTCAGATTGTGACTGTTTCTTAAAAGAAAGTCACCATTATTCGTGACTCTCTCTTAAAACCTGTTTAAGTCTATCTGTTATGAGACATTTGCATAAACAATAGTGAATAATTCATTTACAAACTATTTACATCGTATTTGGCCTGCCTGAGTCTTACAGCATCTAAGGCCTGAGTTACGAGTAGTTTGGAGTAGTTAGTGTTTTATGCCATTGTTGAAGTTGAAACACGTTGAAGTTGCAATATTTTGAATTTCTTTTTGTGTAAGAACATTCAGTGTTGCCAACTCTACATGTCAAAAAGTCGTTAAACGTACGCTTGAAAAGTCGCTAGAAGTCGCTAGCTATGGACAAAAATCAAAAGTCGCTAGAAGTCGCTAAATTATCCCAGTAGACTGAGCGCTAGGGATGGAAACAGCGCAATTCTTTCACGTACCTCTAATTCTATATTGTTTTACGCACGGTAGAATAGGGCACAGGTTTTTGGTCTGTTAGAATAAAATAAAATAATTTGTTAACTTACACAGAATAATATTTGTAACCGGTATAAAGTAATTGAAAATTATAAAAAACAATTATTAACAAACGAAAAGTCAAGAAAAACTAAGGGAAAAAGACAGACTTGTCAGAATGATATCCGATTTCGGAACGTAGTTCCGAATATAGATTTCTGGGCTGAGATCTTGCCATATTTTAGGAAGATAGTTAAAATACTTATTTATTTTTATTATTTTAACTCTAGCCCCCTTACAAATAAACAGGGAACTAATTTGAAATTACGTTTACATGACAGGAACAAAACACGGAATAGCTATTCGGACCTTGTTCTTTGTTTATTTGTAAGGCCCCAGAAGTCGTTAGAATAGTCGCTAGATTTTTTTTGTCGCTAGACACATAATTTAAGCCGCTGTAGAAAACGAAATGTCGCTAGATCTAGCGACAAATTGGCAACACTGAGAACATTACCTTACCTGTCAATGGTGACATTACATTCCGTTTTGGTGTACGCAGATGAAATTAACAAAACATCCTCTTTGTAGTTATATAAATGCTAAACATAGTAAGATTAATAAAAATACTGCTTTATTTATTCAATTCAAAAATAGCTTTATACAGTTTTAAGAATTGATGACGTTATAATAATATAAATATCTATGAAGCTGTCAAACTTTCTGCATCTGTCATTAGTTAGTGCGTGAAAAGAAACGTGCAGTCCCTGAAAAGATGGCCTCTCTAGTGAATGTTTTGTTGCGGAAATCTTCCAATTTAGGCAAAAGTAAAGCCCTTTTGCAAAATATTCCAGCAGTTAACAATGTGAAGTGAGTGTTACTTTATATAAATCAATGAGAATTGCACTAAACTTGCGCTGTTGTGATTAAATAATTATGTAACAGTTTGAGGTTACAAAGTATGAATAATTTTACTGAGATCAGCTGCTTTTAATTTTATCATTACAAACATTACCTACCGTTTTAGATTTGAAAGATATTAATTAAAATATATAGTATATTTCTAGCTACTGTAAATAACAATGATCTTGTAGTTTCCTAACAGGAATATACTATATCTCTGTAAACAATACTTACATTCTTTCATTACTTTACATTTGTTAAATGTTGGATACAATATAGGTACAATTGACAATTAATTTTCTACGATACAGTGTTATATTATTTATAGTAAAAAAATAGAGTAGACTTATACATCAAAAATCCAAAAAAATATATTTAAAAACAAAACAAATAAATTAGTTTTGCATTGGATACAGGCAGAGGAGCTCGTTGGCGCAGTGGTTAAGGGGCTCGGTCTGCGATTGTTGAAGTTAAGCAACTTTTGCAAAGCCCAGTCATTGGATTGATGACAGAAAATGTATCATCTTGAGCTCCTCTGTGCTTTGGAAGGCACATTAAGCTGTTGTTCCCAGCTTCATTAGCAGTCGTTTAACAACCACCAATCCGCTCTGGGCTTGTGTGATGGTCTGTGGCCTGTACTCCCTATGCAAGGAAGGCTTGTGCCCCAGAAGTGGGTTAATCAATCTGTTGTTCACTTGCTTCAAAAAACAATAATAAATTATTCATCACCAGCCTCTATTAGTTCACTGCTAGACATAGACCTCTCCTATTACACTCCTCTAATCTGAGCACAATCATAAATCTATTTAAATTGTTATTTTTAGCTCCCAACGCAACGGGCACAGATGGTTCCCAGATACGGACTATTTGAAGCAGTTCGAGGGTGCCGTTATGTACCCTGACGAGGTCACTTCATTGTTGAGACATCCACCGTACAACAGTAAGTATTTAACAGTACAGTAAGCAGAATGTATGCATCAGATTGTGGTGAAATTACTTTGCAATACCTTACTTAGTAAGTGATTAATCAAAGTTTTTACTGAAAACTCTTTACGGGTAAACAATTGGTCTTCATCTCACCTGATGTTAACCCAAATAGTTGGCCAGGCGTTTGTTTGTTGTTGTAAATGAAACTCTAAAAGTATTACATTAGGGTATATCTATATAATACTTTTCGGGCCTTTTAACCTTTTCACCGCCCAACTATCCTGCACGCGATGTCCCGCTGTATGCCAACATATAAATGTATTTTAATAAAGTAGGTACAAAGAAGAACTTCTATAGAAGTGCTGGCGTGGACGGCACGAAAATCTCGAACTTCTATAGAAGTTCTTGGCGGTAAAATGGTTTAAAGCCTCTTCGCAGTACTTGGGTTAAGTGATGATAAGGCTGAAGGTGGAAGGGCAATTTACATGTAATCCTCAACTTTCGAGGCACTGGCTATCTTATCTATAACCTTACACATTTGGCAATTTAATTTAAATAGAGATAAATAACTGTGCCAGCAACTTGTTTACCTATCACACCAGTCCATACAAAAGTGTCCGAACCCAAAACACAAAAAAACAAAAATCAAGGGATTTACATTAAACTTTGTAATATTTGTAGTATTTTATAGTAAAGTTACTTCCAAGTTAGTTGTTAGACGAGCTCCTTGGTCGGGTGGTTTGTACACCGGTTTTCATGGTGTCGCCATCTCTGAGGTCCCGGGTTCAATCCCGATCGGATCAATTTAGAAATTATTGTCTTGTGTTTGGGTGTTTTCTATATATATTAAGTATGTGTTTAAGTATTTTAAGTATATTTATCCGTTGTCTAGTAACCATTTTACGAGTTTCATAACGAAGCTTCTCTTGGGTTAGATAATTGGTGTGAGTGTAGGAAAGTTTATTTTTAGTTTATTTTATTTTAGTTAAGACCTCTGGTCTAGGACCTAGTGGTCTCAGATTCGTTTCCCAGCATGTTTGTGTACTCGGTGTGGTTTGTGGTAGGGCTTGTTTCTCCGCCTGATTTGCTACCAACCACCGTTTTTTTTATCTAAATATGTTGCTATAACATCAATGTTTATAGCATTGTTGTATTAGCTAGGCTAGCTGGCAGATGGTAATAATATAACCAGCCACTACTGAGTTAAGGATACCTGGTGAAGTGCAACTCCATCTTCAGCATTTAATTTAGTTTAGTTTTACTGGGCTGTGTCCGCACTTAGCCATTTGATTTGGCCATTGTACGTATTGTACCTTCTACCTACTCCAACCATCCCAGACTATCCCAGAAGGCTTGCAGCCTTTTCAGGCTGCTGCAGGCTTCCGCGAGCGTCCTGGGTGCTTGGAGAAACCGTGCACGTTCGTCGGCCACACTCCTGCATTCCATAAGCACGTGTTGTGGCGTTTCTTCCGCCTCCATGCATCCTCTGCATAGAGGGCTGTCGGTCACACCTATCGTAAATAAGTGCTTGTTTAGGGGACAATGGCCAGTAACAATACCGATGATTTTACGAATCCTGTCCCTGTTTAATCTGAGGAGGTTGCAGGGCAAGCTTTTTTTATGTCACCGGAACTGCATTCTTGGTTAGCCTGCTACCTACACTGTTTCTCCATTCTGTTAGATGTTTTTTTTCGAATAATTGGCGCAGCCATGTTTAAATCTGGGCCTGAGGTATGGGCATCAGTGGTTCCGGTCCATAAACTGTTGCCATCGATCCTCTTTTGGCCAGTTCGGCAGCGGCGTCACTACCCTGTGAGTTACTGTGTCCTTTAATCCATTGCAAAGTTACTCTATTTGAATTTGCTATGGATTGGAGAGCGTTGTGACATTACATCTTCAGCATTATCATCACTTAACTTTAGGTGAGATGAAGTTCAAGTGCTCACCCGTATTTATCTTTACCAATCTTTTTGTCGCCATTCAAATGAAGCCTGAACAAATTATTTTAGATAAACCAAACAATTCTTACCTGACTTTTGTGTCTTTAGGTATAATAACCCCCGGTGAGAAGAACGTCCGCAACATGATACTGAACTTTGGACCACAGCACCCGGCCGCTCACGGCGTGCTGCGATTGGTGCTCGAACTCGACGGTGAAGTGAGTATGACTTCAATTCCCATCTGAACATCTCGAAAAATGGAGCAGGGGATAGGGATTCGTATGTGTGACGCGGTCTCCTCTTGGAAACCTAAGGAATGTTTTGATCACACGGCTCGAGGAACCTTTTTCAACGCCCACAAAAGTCCGGTTACGTTGTAAAGGCCACATGCGGCCAACAGTAGCCTCTAAAAAAAACAACCCAGGTACCTAACATAAAAAGTACCCAGATTAAATCTATGAATACTAAGAGACATCTTGAATAGGTAGATCAAGCATTTTTTATAGATTATTCAATTTTCAGTTTTTTTGTTTTTGGTGTTTGGCTTTTAAAAGGCAGATATTGGCGCAGTCGAATTTAACCGTTCATTAGCTTTCTTCTTTTTTAAAGCTTATTTTCTATTTCTATACGTAACATATTTAATGTTTCTAACCTCCATTTAGACTGTCCGCGCCGCAGACCCGCACATCGGCCTCCTCCACCGCGGCACGGAGAAGCTGATCGAGTACAAGACGTACACGCAGGCGCTGCCGTACTTCGACCGGCTGGACTACGTGTCCATGATGTGCAACGAGCAGTGCTACAGCCTCGCCGTCGAGAAACTGCTCAACATCGACATACCGATACGAGCTAAATACATACGCAGTAAGTGTTAACACAAGCTAGAAATCTAGGCTGTTCATTATTAAGGAACTGGGTGCCCTTTTCTCTTTTAGTCTAACTTCTGCCAAAACTACTACAAATGCGAAGTCAGTGCTGATACACTCAAAAACTATAGGCTACTCAGTATTGAGGAATTAGGTATCTTTTACACTTGGTATATAATACTTCGACTGGCTGGTCTACGTATCATGTGCTACGACAGTGCTACAGCTTCGCCGTCAAGTAACTGCTCAACATCAACATACCGACACGCGCTAAATACATACGCAGTAAGTGTTAGCACAAGCTAGAATTCTAGGCTATTTGTGAACAAGGAGATGGGTACCTTCTATCACAGCCTTGCCATCGAGAAACTGTTCATCATCGACATATCCATATGTGCGAAGCCCTCCGCCACAAAGAAGGTTGGTTAAGTTTGGAGTGGTTAGGTTAGGCCAGATCAGAGATTCCGTGTTTTCTTCCTGTCATGTAAACTTCGTTTCAAATTAGAGTAAAAGAGACAAAACACGGAATAACTATTCGGTGCTTGTTCTTTTTTATTTGTAATTTACTTTTAATATTTTAAAAGTTAATTAACTTTTGAATTACGGTCGTTTTGACTACTGGGCTACTAGTTATCATTATTTCTATTCCCACCAGCTCTATTCGGCGAAATCACCCGTATACTAAACCACATCATGGCGGTGGGCACCCACGCTTTAGACGTGGGGGCTTTAACCCCATTCTTCTGGCTCTTCGAAGAGCGAGAGAAGATGATGGAATTCTACGAGCGAGTGAGCGGTGCGAGGATGCACGCCGCTTATATACGCCCCGGGGGTGTGGCGCTGGTGAGTTTGATTTTTCTTTTTAACTGTCACGAGCACATTTCATGTTCCCACTGCTGGGGCACGAGCCTGTTTACACCACAGGGAGAACGGGCCGTAAACCACCACGCGGGCCCAGTGCGGAACGGTGGTTGATAACCACTGCAACCGGACGCGTTTGACACTGAACCTTTTTTTATGAGAGAGATTGCTTATTGCTTCAATTAAGCGTCATTTTCAGCGTCACAGGGCTTTTTTGGGGGCGGCGAGGTACGTAAAGGGTACCTCAAGCGTGTGAAACGAATCACCTTCGGAGATTTTCTAGAGGGAACGGCATCACACACTTAAAAGTGCGTGTCCCCGTGCTCTACTAGATTCTCGGAAGGGTTCGGATCGGGGACACTGAACATTGGTTATTTATCGAACTTTTCATATAAATATAAATTGAACTAAGTATGTTTTATTAACTACTTAAGGGTAGGCACTTGTTCTTCGTCTCATCCGACGTTTAGCAATGAAAGGCTTTAGGTACTTCACCTGAAATCCTCAACTAATAAGGAACTGGCTATCTTATCTCTAGCTGCCGGAACACAACCATGCTACAAACATTGATGTTATGGCGACATATTTATATAAGATGGTGGTAGCTAGCCAGGCGGACAAACAAGTCCTACCACCAACCAAACCGAGTACACAACATGAGCAAACATGTACCCCCCACTAGGAATCTGGTGGTCTTAACCACTATACCAGAGAGGCGGTTAAAAATTGAATTTAATTAAATAGCTGTGACCGCTAGGCGGAGCGACGATTTCCGCAAGGTGGCTGGCAAGAGCTGGGTGAGAGTAGCCGCGGATCGTGCTCGGTGGCGTGCACAAGGAGAGGCCTTGGAGAAGGCCTCTCATCATCAGATGATGATGATGATGATGATGCAGTAGCTGTGTACTTCCCGTTAAATATTTTCTTGTATCATTGATACGCGCATTAATTCTGTCCCAGGACATGCCTTTAGGACTCATGGATGATATCTACGAGTTCTCGGCCAAGTTCGCCGAGCGCGTGGACGAGGTGGAGGACGTTCTCACCACCAACCGGATCTGGGTGCAGCGCACCAAGGACATAGGCATCGTCACTGCGCAGGACGCGCTCAACTATGGGTTCAGGTGAGAAGTTCATGAAGATACCTTCCATTTTCAGCACCAAGTTCCCAAGGATATAGATATTGTGATTGCCCTGGCCAGGAAACTCTGGAACTATTATGGATTCAGGCGATTAATTCGAGATATCTTCATTCTTTCCTCCCTATAAAGACAAGAGTAGGTCAAGTAGCTATCTTCCATATTCTCATCATTACCAAGAATATGGCATCGATACTACCCAGGGCGATCGTAACTCTGGCTACAGATGAGACAGGAGCTAGGAGTTTATGAAGCTAGCTACCACCAACCGGGTCTGGGTGCAGCGGGCCAAGGACATAAGCATCGTCACTGTGCAAGACGCGCTCAATTATGGGTTCAGATGAGACTAGATAACTTCCAACTTCAACCTTCTTTTCACCACGCTAAAGACACTTCAATTATGACAGTAGCTGCCTTTCATCTTCAACGTTGCCAAGGGTATAGGCATCGTCACTGCCCAGGACGGTTATAACTATGGCTTCAGGTGAGAAGTCCAGATACCTTCCAACTTCAACCTTCTTTCCACCACGCTAAAGACAAGATCAGTTCATGTAGCTATCTTCTATCTTTATCATTACCAAGAATATTGGCATCGACACTACCTAGGACGGTCTTAAGGCTTCAGATGAGACAGTAGCTAGGAGTTTATGAAGCTAGCTACCACCAACCGGATCTGGGTGCAGCGGGCCAAGGACATAATCATCGTCACTGCGCAGGACGTGCTCAACTGGGTTCAGGTGAGACTAGATACCTTCCAACTTCTGACTTATCATGGATAGGTATGTGTCGGAGCTTAGGCGCCATCAGTTGTGACAGTAGCTACCTTCCATAAATAGTGATATCTAGGATAAAGGCATTGGGATGTGACTACCCAGGCCGCTTTTAAGAGCGTTTACGCCGCACACTAGCGCCACTAATGAAAAAACAAACATATCTAGTAATTAGAGATAGAAAATCAAATTATGCTCAACAAACTACTAAAGACGTTACGGCCACTTTTAACTATAACGCCATATTTAACTAAACCATAACATGTGAGGTGTTCATTAGGTGACGTAAAAATGCTAAATTACTTCATTCAAATAGTTTGTTGAGCATAATTTGATTTTCTATCTCTAATTACTAGATATGTTTTTTTTTTCATTGGCGGCGCTAGTGAGCGGCGTAAACGCTCTTAAGTAAATAAATAAATAAATAAACTTTCCTACACTCACACCAATTATCTAGCCCAAGAGAAGCTTCGTTATGAAACTCGTTAAATGGTTACTAGACAACGGATAAACATACTTAAAATACTTAAATACATACTTATTATACATAGGAAACACCCAGACCCGAGACAATTTAGAAAAATAATAATTTCTAAATTGACCCCACCGAGGGCTCGACCGCCTAACCGATCGCTTTGACTTCGTGTATGGTTTATGACGTCATCTTGTCGTTTCGTGCCGCCTATGAAAGCAATATCGAAAGCTATAGCCTTTAGCTTTTGATATTGCTTTCATAGGCGGTGCGAGGTGGCAAGATGACGTCATAAACGATACGCGTAGTCAAAGCGATCGGTTAGGCGGTCGGGGGCAGATTGTTGAAGTTAAGCAACTTCTGTAAAGTCGGTTATCGGATGGGAGACCAAAAAATTTTACATCTCGAGCTTCGGGAGACACGTTATGTCGTTGGTCCCGGCTGTGCATTCGTTAAAAACCACCGCACTGGGCCCGCGTGGTGGTTAACGGTTCTTTCTTCCTGTGGTGTAGACACTCTATATAAAGTTAAGTTAGCTATCCCATCTCGTGACTGTCCAGATCGCACTCTATGGGTTTAACAACATCGTTATAGGCGCAATTGAAATCCAGTAGTATCTCTAGTAGAGTAAGCAACTATTTGACTGGAAGAGATCGCTTGTAGCGATAAGACCGCCTTTGCCCATACACTAGCTTTAAGTTTTTGCTTAACTGTTGTTATCTTTTTGTTTCCATCTGTGTGTGAGCAATAAAGAATTTATTTATCTATTTTGTTTTATCTACAACGTGTATCAGACAGGTTCAGCCATAATCCAGGGTTTCAAATTATCCCTAGTATAGACCCTTTCTATAAATACCCTAGTAAGATAAGCGCAATTTAATTTGGTTTTGCATTTACAAACAAAGTTAAACTGACGTTAATTCAAAATCAAAACAAGCTAAACCCATCACTAGCAGGGTCATGAACTCTGTATGATGCCTACACTGCACCTCCTGTTTGTAAAACTGCGTGCCCTAGTTTTGGCCGCCACACCCCCTACCAGGCACACAGTTTTACAAACAGGAGGTGTACTGGAGTTCGCCCGCTCAAACAGTTGCCGGCTACTGTCGGCGCGGGCGGCGAAAGTCAAAACCTTTGACGGCACATTTTGTTTGACACAAACAACCCGTCTGGGTTCTTTGTCGGCAGTTGCTTGGCGGCATTTCTTTTTGAATTTGTTAGACTAATAAAACAAAGACAGATAAGTAGGCAGCTATTTTACTTTCGTGATTTAATAATTTGTATTAAGTAGGTACAGAAGTGGCCCGCAACAATTCGGGTGGATCGTCCGTCCGGCTGGCGACGTCCCCATGAGAAATAATAATAATGTAACTATTTTATTTTTATTTTATTTTATTGTGAAAGAATAACAACAGCCAACTTAATAGTATTACAAAAGATCTTAGAGCTAGACTAAATTAGGCCAATTATGCTATTCATATAAGAGTAATATTATGATGGAACAAACTAAACTAAAAAACAATAGAAATAAAAACATTGGGATTCTAAAACTAAAAAAAGTATGTTATAAATGCACGGGTGAGAAAACTAACTAGATAGAATGCATAAATTGAATACTTAGGTACATGCATGTATTATTATATATAGATTACTTACTTATATATACATATATATATATATATATATATATAAGTAAGTAAATACATAAAATACACAATATACATAATTAGATACCTAACAAAAAACAAACCAAAATATTATTGCGCTATAACTATCTTCACTTTACTTAAAAATGTTTTTTTATTGCCTATGAATAGGTCGATTTTGCTAAATAGTTTATTGTATGTGTCAGCTATTCTGGTCATCGCTGCATTTTGGGCGTAATTAGTGCTATGTGGGGGGATGTCGAACAGCGGTGTGTGGCGAGTACGACGCCTGGGTGTTCGCCAAGTCACTTGCTCCAACAACTCCGGACAATCCAGGCGGCCACGCACCACGTCGAAGAGTAGGCCCATGTCCATAACTGTTCGTCGTTGTTCAAGCGTTATTAAACGAAATTGTCGGCAATTATCTTCGTAAGATAATTTGCTCTTGCAATGTGATTTAAATTGAAGATGTTTTACAAATTTTTTTTGAATATTTTCTATCCTATTTTTATGAATTGTATATAAGGGTGACCAGATTGGGGAAGCGTATTCTAAAATACTACGAACGTATGCATTATATACTATGTTAAAACTAACATTTGAGCTAAAGGGTTTACAAGTGCGCATTGTGAATCCTAGACTGCGAAATGACCTCTTCACAATATTATCTACATGGCTACAGAACGACAACTTAGAGTCGAGAGAAACCCCCAAATCGCGAACAATTTCCACCCTTTCTATCACATCATCATTAAATTTATAAATGAACGGTATTGGGTGTTTCTTCCGTGTAAAGCTTATACACTGACACTTAGATATGTTAATACTAATGTTATTTCTAGAATAATAGGATACTAAATTATTAAGATCATTTTGAATTAATTCACAATCGGAAGCTGAGTTCACTCTCATATATATTTTTTTGTCGTCAGCATATAACAGATGTTTAGCTCTAACGAAACAAGAATCAATATCGGAGATATATGCATTATAGAGTAAAGGACCAAGATGGGAACCCTGCGGGACACCTGACGGCACCGATATGAAGTCTGATCTCATTCCACCGAGGACGACCGCCTGCGAACGATTCGAGAGATAAGAGGTAACCCACCTCAAAAGATCACCGTGTATGCCTAGTGCCTCCAACTTGTGAAGCAGGATACTGTGATCCACGCGATCGAAAGCCTTTTCGAAGTCCGTGTAGATCACATCAACCTGCCCACCTCCATCCATTTGCTGAAGAACATAATTCGTGAAAAGGGCTAAATTGGAAACAGTAGATCTTCCTCTTAAAAAGCCATGTTGTGAGGCTGGTATGCCGCGAGAAACTATGTGATAAATGTGATCATAAACAATTTTTTCAAAGACTTTAGCTAGCGTGTTTAGAATGGATATTGGACGGTAATTTGAAATCATCGATTTAGATCCTTTCTTGTGGATTGGAATGACGTGCGCTTTCTTCCATATGACTGGGAAAATACCTGCCTTTATAGAAGAGCAAAAAAGAAGCGATAAGGGAAAAGCTAGACTTTTAGCACAATTAGATAGGAAGATGGGTGGTATTCCGTCACAGCCAGCGCCCTTGGATTTGTCCAGTTTATTAAGTGCTTTTTCTACTACTGCTGGAGAGATGTTAATTTGGGATATTGTTTGATTGCAAATGGAATAGGCAGTGGGTGATGTATTATTGAATGTAGCTATAGCCCCTGAAGATTTGACGAAAACACTCTCAAAAAAGGAGCTAAAACCGTTACATATTTGTTGACCGTCAGAGAAAGTTTGATTCGAAAATGTGAATTCTTTGGGGTAATTGGAGCCACCTCTCTTTGATTTAACATATGTCCAAAAGTATTTTGGATTATGCTTTATGATGCCTTCAGCTTTTTCTGTATATACCTTAAAACACTGTTTTTGCACCCTTTTCGATCGCTCTCTTAACAAAGAAAATTCATCATAATCACGTGGGTTGCCAAAACGTTTCCATTTTTTGTGTATTTTATTTTTGATTTGAATAAGCTTAATCAACTCGCGGCTATACCAGATGGGATAGTTTGACCTAGAAACACTGCTACAAGAGAGGGGAACAAACATATTACAGCAATGTTTCAAAGTGTCATAAAAACTAGATACCGCCTCATCGAGTGATTTAGAGGAAAACAGATCCGACCAGTCAACTTTGTTTAAATAGTCATTAATCGATATATAATCGGCTGTACGAAAGTTATGACGTGGGGCGTTAACTTCTTTGAAAGGTTTATTTTTCAGATCTAGAATATTGATGGCAATAGATGGGTGATAGGTATCTTCCTTTATCAGAGGACTATCCGAGCGAGTGACTTCCAGCGGTAGGTTACTAAAGCATAAATCGAGAACGTTTGATTTCGAATTCGATATATAATTGTATTGTTTTAAGCCTAAGTAATGAAAGTGATCCACTAAATTCCTAGCGTTGTTTTGTAATTCCGTGCTACTTTGTTGTAATATATTGTACAACCCATTTTGCCATTTTATGCATGGAAAATTAAAGTCACCAATTAAAACAAACTTACAATTAGGATTGTTGTTTACTAGCGTTGATACGTTGCTCAAAATATTATCGATACGACCTGTCAGCCCACGATTATCTGGAGGAGTGTAAACTAAAATGATGTATAAGTCGTTAATGGATTTTATAGTTTTAGCAGGTATACGAACACAAAGTGATTCAGCAGTGTCACTTATCCAGTTATTCAGTAATGTGGCCCTGAGATGTTTTCGAGTACAAATCATGACACCGCCACCACCAGACTTTCCGCAGAGATTTAAGTTCCTATCACATCGATAAATATCATACCGGGGATCACATAATTCACCGTCAAGTATGTCGTCCTGCAACCACGTTTCAGTAAACAGTAAAATATCATGATTTACACTTACTATGCCATTATATAGTTCTAGGCATTTGGTTCTTAACCCACGTACATTTTGATAGTAAGCTTGTAAACCACTAGTTTTTCCATTATTGACCGCCATTTCCAAAAAATAAATAGTAACCAAATTCGAGTGCCGCGCGAGTTATCATGATTAAATGCAAATAATTGACAGAATACAGCATGCCGTAGTACCATAGTAGGGACTGTTGTACAGTAAACCTTCTTATAATCCATAGTAATATTATAAATGGGAAAGTTACTATGTCTGTCTGTCTGTCTGTAACAATTTCACGCTGAGACCATTGAGCAGATTTGGGTGAAATTTGGCAACTATCATCAAAGTAATAAAAATATTTTCATTTTACAGCCACATTGTTTCAACTTTAAAGTAGATAGGTACGCTTACCTACGAGTAGGTACCTACATAGGTCTTTGATTAAAATGACTTATTTTTGAAATAACTAAAATCAACTAAAGCGAAGCACTTTGAAGTGTAGTCACAGAATAAATAATCGTACTACTCTAAGGTACTTATGTAATTATCATCAAAGTAATGAAAAGATTTTCATTTTACAGCCACATTGTTTTGACTTTAAAGTAGATAGGTACGCTAACCTACGAGTAGGTACCTTCATAGGTCTTTGATTAAAATGACTTTTTTTTTAAATAACTAAAATCAACTAAAGCGAAGCACTTTGAAGTGTAGTCACAGAATAAATAATCGTGCTACTCTAAGGTACTTATGTAATTATCATCAAAGTAATAAAAACATTTTCATTTTACAGCCACATTGTTTCGACTTTAAAGTAGATAGGTAGGTACGCTTACCTACGAGTAGGTACCTACATAGGTCTTTAAATAAAATGACTTATTTTTAAAATAACTAAAATCAACTAAAGCGAGGCGCTTTGAGGTGTAGTCACAGAATAAATTATCGTACTACTCTAAGGTAGATACACCTACTTAGAACTAAGTACCCTAGGGTGACTTGTTTTTGAAATAACTAAAATCAACTAAAGTGAAGCACTGAGGTGTAGTGTAGCACCCTAGCTGTGATAAAAAAGTCCACTCCACTTCACATAACCAGTTTACAAAAATGGCTCAAAATGCCCACCTTGTCGCTGGATGCAAGTTTGCGCCCGGCGCAAAACGGACTCTTCTGCGTTTTGAAGCATCTGTGGTGTGATGCTCAGAAAGGCGGCTGTGATACGATCCTTCATTTCTTCGGCAGTATCGCAAGCCACGGCGTACACCAAACTCTTAATATGCCCCCATAAAAAAAAATCAAGAGGTGTAAGGTCCGGCGATCGCGGTGGCCAGGCCACGCGCCCTCCTCTGCCTATCCACTGTGAAAAGCGTAGGTTTAAATATTCGCGCACTTGTCGCGCGTAATGTGGTGGTGCCCCGTCATGCTGAAATGTCATTGCATGATATTCTGCCAATGGAAACTCTTCAAGCTGCTCTTCAATGTAGTTGGTCAAGTGCTCGAGGTAGTTCTCTCCATTTAGCCGTTGGGGCAAAAACTTAGGTCCAAGCAGCCTACCACCAACTATGCCAGCCCACACGTTAACTCGCCACTGATGTTGGAAACTGGACTCTGTTGACGCATGCGGATTCGTGTGTGACCACACATGCTCATTGTGGATATTGCTTATCCCGCCCCTAGTGAATGCTGCTTCATCCGTCCACAGCACAGTTGAAGCAAAACCAGGAACCGTCAACACTTTATTGCAATACCACTGGCAAAATCCACGACGCGGTTCGAAGTCCGCAGGCGTAAGTTCCTGGGTTCGCCGAAAATGATACGGATGCTGGCCGTCATCTCGGAGCACCCGCCAAACCTTCATGTGAGCCACGTTGAATATCGCTGCAGATCGACGTGTACTGGTCCTTGGGTTGTCTCGAAAGTGCTCCAACACAGCCTCCTCAAACCCCGGGTCCCGCATATTTGGCTGGACCTCCGGACTCGTCCCACGAAAGGATCCAGTCTGCTGGAGACGCAACACCATTCGTCGAAAGCAATCCGCCGATGGCAAGCTTCGCTGCTCAGCTTCTGGTCTGCCGTTGATGAATCTCTCGCGGTACAGTTCACGAGCACCACGTAGACTGCCATTAGCTGCCCCGACACAAAGAATCATTTCGTAATACTCCTGATTACTTAAAAATGCCATATTCACTTAATAGGTAGTTGAATTGAAACCGAAAAGCAAAAACACGAAAAGTAGGCATGCACTCTGAAAGCTTTCACAAACGACTGCGAAAAAATCGTAGGCAAACAAACCTAACAAGGCGGCGCCAGCGCCGGCGGGCGTGCCGCCTACTTCTAGTTCTAACTAGAAGTTGCTCCTGTACTTTTAGGGATCGAAAACAATTATTGTGTAGACTTGAGAATAATTATAAATTATTGATAGATAAGCTTAGATAAATTTTTACAACAATAAATGTCAAACATAATCGATTCACGCACAATCCATAATCTGGGCGGCTGCCTTAACCACTACGCTACCGAGGACTGGTTTTGTCAGCGCTCGATGCGTATGTTTTTAGCTTTATCCCGTTGCTTTATCAGATCTTAGAAGTTTGCACTTCTTAGATATTTTAGAGTTTCATAACGCTTAGATTATTTTAGGCATTGTTAAAGTTCAGGTTCAGTTCAACTCAGGCGGGAATCGAACTATGCTACTTTTGCAATCCGGGCGGCTGCATTTTAACCACTTAACAAATGAGTCTGGACTCTGGATAAGACTGTGGAGATTGGTGTTGGTGGTTGTTGGTGCTGGTGGCGGAAGGTTCGAATCCCGTCCGAGGTGTTCAACTTTTTTCAGTGCAGTGCAGTAACTTGCAATGATTTTAGACTAGTAGGTAGACATTTCTGTCTACTTGCAGTAACTAGTACTACTAATACTTCCGAAGTCACAGAATACAAGTACAACCAAAGTGTAAACTGGCTTAAGCGCTGCGAAATACCACTCACTGGCATTATGTGTGTTATTTTTATGTTTGTTGCTATTTATTTAGTCAATTGGTGATAACATCTTCCATCACACGTAAGTTTTATTTAGTACTTAGGTATGTCACCGATGTTTATAAATGTTATTCTTATTTACATTACATTTTTGTAAACAAAAAAGAATGTGTTAAGTATTGAAACTTTGTGTGATATAACATAGTTAAACTTAGTTTACCTAATAAAATTTCATACAAATAGTTAGGATTTCAGGAATGCTTACATTTTATACCGGGTCAATCAAAGCGGTTAGAAAAATAAAATAAGCTACAGAACCCGTAAGAAAAAAGACACACGCGCACGCTTTCTTTTGACTCCGCCTATACCAGGAGTTGCCCTAGTACTTTTTAGGGATCAAAAATTAGACTAAGTTACCCAAACTAGCAATATTTTTAAATTAGTAGGTAAGTAATTTTTTATCACTGTTCAAATTATTAATTAGGCGTGCGCGGGGTAGTTATGCGGAGTAGGTAACCTACGTTACGTAGCGCTAGCGTAGGCGAGTGTAATCGCGTTTGAATTAATCAGTTTAAAATTTTAAATTAATAAGTTAAATCTAAAACTGATGTTTTATTTTTAAAGCGAAAACTAAAATAACGAAATTATTGTTGAGACTTAATAATTTACGGCTTGTAATGTTTTGAATATTAAAAAAAATTAACCTTTGCTTATTTTGTCAACAAAAAAACCCTTTATTGACCATTTTTACAGTATTACTTTACAGGTAAACGACTAACTAACTAACTAACGACTACTAATGCAGCCGGGACCAACGGCTTTACGTGCCTTCCGAAGCACGGAGAAGCTTGAGATGATAAATTTTTGGTCACCCATCCGATGACCGGCCTTTTCGAAAGTTGCTTAACCTCAGCAATCGCAGACAGGGCGTGTTAACCACTGCGCCATCGAGCTCCTCATTTACATTTGATTAGATAGATAACACATTCCTGACCTGACCTGGTGATAGGTACAGAGAATAATTGACTAAATGAACGTCTCAATATTCTTTTCTAACTAATAAAAGTAGGTAGTCGTAACTCGTTCTTAGTGAAAAAAATAACAAAAAGGAACCCTTAAAATTTAATCAAAAATAAATAGTTGAAAGCGGGCGGAGTCGAGCACACTTTCTTGTGACTCCGCCTTTTTAGGGATCGAAAATTACACAAATGTTACCCATTTTTAAATTAATCACTGTTCAAATTATTAATTAGGCGCACGCTGAGTAGGTACCTACGTTACGTAGCGCTAGCGCAGGCGAGTGTAATCGCGTTTGGTTTAATCAGTTTAAAATTTTAAATTAATCAGTTAAAACTAAAACTGATGTTGTATTTTTAAAGCGAAAACTAAAACAACGAAATTATTGTTGAGACTTAATAATTTACGGCTTGTAATAATAATGCATTTATTTCTCATCACAAACTTACACAGCATAATTACACACATTAAATGTAATGTTTTGAATATTAAAAAATGTAACTATTACTTACGTTGTCAACAAAAAAAACCCTTTTTTGACCATTTTTACAGTATTACTTTACAGGAACATAACATTTACATTTCATCATCATCATCATCAGCTCATAAAGTCCCCACTGCTGGGACACGAGCCTTCCCTATGGATGGACAGGGAGAACGGGCCATAAACCACCACGCGGGCCAAGTGCGGATTGGTGGTTGTTAACGACTACTAATGCAGCCGGGACCAACGGCTTTACGTGCCTTTCGAATCACGGAGGAGTTCGAGATGATAAATTTTTGGTCACCCATCCGATGATCGGCCTTTGCGAAAGTTGCTTAACCTCAGCAATCGCAGACAGGGCGTGTTAACCACTGCGCCATCGAGCTCCTCATTTACATTTGATTTGATAGATAACATATTCCTGACTTGACCTGGTGATAGGTACAGTGAATAATTGACTAAATGAACGTCTCAATTTTCTTTTCTAACTAATAAAAGTAGGTAGTCGTAACTCGTTCTTAGTGAAAAAAATAACAAAAAGGAACCCTTACAATTTTATCAAAAATAAATAGTTGAAAGCGGGCGGAGTCGAGCACACTTTCTTGTGACTCCGCCTTTTTAGGGATCGAAAATTACACTATGTTACCCATTTTTAAATTAGTAGGTAAGTCATTTTTTATCACCGTTCAAATTATTAATTAGGCGCGCGCGGGGTAGTATGCGGAGTAGGTACCTACGTTACGTAGCGCTAGCGCAGGCGAGTGTAATCGCGTTTGGTTTAATCAGTTTAACTGATGTTGTATTTTTAAAGCGAAAACTAAAACAACGAAATTATTGTTGAGACTTAATAATTTACGGCTTGTAATGTTTTGAATATTAAAAAATGTAACCAGTGCTTACGTTGTCAACAAAAAAAAAACCTTTTTTGACCATTTTTACAGTATTACTTTACAGGTACCTACATAACATTTACATAAATTTTTCTCAAAATCTCAGAAGTGACCTGATAGATAACACATTCCTGACCTGACCTGGTGATAGGAACAGAGAATAATTGACTAAATGAACGTCTCAATTTTCTTTTCTAACTAATAAAAGTAGGTAAGTAGTCGTAACTCGTTCTTAGTGAAAAAAATAACAAAACGGAACCCTTAAAATTTTATCAAAAATAAATAGGTAGTTGAAAGCGGGCGGAGTCGGCACAATAGGCACAAAAATACTAGGTTCACAGCAGGGGCAAAAGAGGTGAACTTTAGGTAGTAACACTAGACAGAGTTCATTACTCCAATCAGCTGATTGTATAATGTTGTCATGATGTCGATAAACTCGTATTATTTTCAAAAGTATGTACTTCCACAATGACCGAGATATCAAGAAATGTTTTGATGTGTACCAGCTCACTAAAAGTAACTGATTAGGTATGTGAAATATGGCTGGCCCTGCTTGATACAGATTGTATAATCTCAATTTTACATTTTTATTTTTGTATGGGACATCAACAATGTAAACCGCTCCTAACCCCAACCCTCGAGGCTTACCTTCGTACGTTTGTTGTTCCACCAGCGGCGTGATGCTGCGTGGGTCCGGCATCAAGTGGGACCTTCGCAAGACGCAGCCATACGACGCTTATCACCTGGTCGACTTCGATGTGCCGATCGGGACCAACGGGGACTGCTATGACAGGTCAGTCGGTGTAATAGTTAATTTATAAAATATTGTGAAAAAATATAGTAAAAAGAAAAAAATAGTATGGCATAAGCAAAGAGAGGCATATGAAGACGACGACGTCAAGCATAGGCTTGACTACACTACTACGCTACACTTCTCTTTGTTTGCACGATGTAAGAGAGCCCACAGTCGCAGTCCAGTTTGTACACGCCTGCATCTTGAAGGGGTATGTTGCACTTGACAGGTCGTAAAAATTGGTTGATCTTCTTCGGCGGCTTGAAGTAAGTGTTGATTGAAGCTCGCTTTAAGATATGTCCAGTCTTGTCAGTGACACCTTTCATATATGGAAGTGCCGCAGGTTGGCGCTCGACTGTGATTGGTTTATTGCGTTTCAGCCAGGAGAAACAAAGACACCCAACACCTGGCTGCTGAGCTTCAGCATGTCAAGCACGTACTACAGGATCATAAACTGAAAGTACCACGGCTTTGTCACAGAAAACGCAATAAACCAACCAATTGTTGATTTTGAAAACTCCTTTTTTCAACTTTCTCTTTGCTCTTACCTAGGTACCTCTGCCGCGTGGAAGAGATGCGCCAATCCCTGCGTATCATAGACCAGTGCCTCAACCAGATGCCTACGGGTGAAGTGAAGACCGACGACGCGAAGCTCACAACGCCCTCCAGGGAGGAAATGAAGGTATTACTTTATAAAAAAAAAAAAAAAACAGCAACAAAATTTGCGTTAAAAATTATATAAACATTTGTATTACTTTATGTTGAAAACCAGTATGCAAAACGAAACGCAACTGTCAAAATCAACTGTAACGTTAAAATGAAATGTCAATGTCATTGGCTGTGTTCGTTCTGACAGCTCGCGCGTCCAGTTAATATCGCTCGCCTTGAGATTTTTGCACGGAATAATTAATTCGGTTTTAATCGGAGCCATCGGTGGCTAGTTTGTGTATAATTAGACGGTACTAGGGCTGATCGGCGCCCTAGATACCTGAACTCCCTCGAGTTTCGGTAGGCGTTGCGCGGTGCCGCCTTGACCTCGTTGTTGGTCCGTGGGAGATGGTGTGTCGTGGTTGTGATATGAATCTGACCTGCGCGTGAGTCGGTCGTGTGAAGCCTACTCCACGAGGTTTATCACAAGGCACCTGGGTGCCTTCTCCAGCAACGTGAGATCCACGAGAGTAGGTCACAGCACCGCAAGTCAAACAACCTCAGAACTTTATTTAGCATTTAACGCTGCGTATCGCAGCAGCTTCAGCCCTTTGATCGGAGACCTCCCGTGCTCCAGAGGGTCTGAACACTTTATTTTATAAGTTTATTCCACGCTAGTTTGGTAGGGACGTGAAAATAATGTATCAGCTATAAGATAAAATTTTACCAGAAAAAATCAACTAGTCTCAGGAAGCTCGAGTGAATCGAACCTACCTTTGGATAACCGGACTGGGGTCTCGGCAGCTCAGCGGTCGTAGCATTGGACCAGTATCTTTTATTTTTATGTTATACTAGTGGCCGCTCGCGGTTTCACCCGCGTGGTTCCCGTTCCCGTGGGAATATCAGGATAAAAGTATCCTATGTGTTATTCCAGGTTATAAACTATCTGTGTGCCGGATTTCATCCAAATCCATCCATCCGTTGCAGCGTGATGAAGCAACAAATATACGAACATGTATACACACAAACTTTTTTTTTTCTTTTAGTGGATGGCTTCGTGCGATTAGCACATTTAGCCAGTGTCAAAGTAATTTTTCGTACAAGTAATACATAAATAAACAATATTTCCATAAATGATGATGAATTATATTAGAAATGGGAAGTGAGAAATGATATACCCCCCAACCCCTCGAGTATCTCAGTAAAGATGTGGGGCTTTACTAAGTCCTCACGCGAGCTTCTTGAGAGAATTTGAAAAGTGACGTTGCACTGTTTTGTTTCATTTGCCAACACTTATGCACACTCACGAACACTTAACGGTAAATAATCCACCATTATTTCACATTAATATTCGACATAACACAAATTTTGGAAAATAAGACAAAACCGCAGACATGACGCTTCACTTTCCCGCCAAGAAGTCCACACACAAACTTTCGCATTTATAATATTAGTAAGTAACTATACAACGTGTAACATAAAGGTGTGGTCAAAATGAAAAGATCCAAAGTGTATCCGATATAGATCTTGTATGCAGAGTCACATAGACATAATTATTAACTTTAATTTGTTATGCAATTTTCAATTAAATATTTCTATTGTGACGTCACATCAAAATAAACAAGTCTCAGCCCCTAGCGGTTCAGTAACCTCGGTGTACTTACATTTATGATCACTGCTGCTTGGTTATGCGCGCCTGAAGCGCATAACTTCACTACTATAAATATTTCATTTACCATTGCATGGAAAATATAAGTTAATAATTTAGGTCTTAGTAACAACACATACAGTATCTAGATTGGACACACTTTGAAACAGAAACAGAAACAAACATTTATTGACCACAAGCACCAATTTTATATAACAAAGAAGATACACATGAGAGAGAAAAAAAAGATAAGGCGAAAACAAATGAAAACAAAAAAAAAAAAAGTTACATTATACAACGTGCATGTGGCCAATTAGGTCCCAACCTCAGCTTGTGCTGCAACGACATACAAGCCGCTACAGCGCTGGTATTGTGGTGGGACCCAACTTGGCACAAGAAACACAGGACAATAAACATACTACAACTGTAACAAAATATAATAATAACAAAAAAACAATAATAACTTTGGATCCTTTCATTTTGACCACACCTTTTTGTTACATGTTGTATACCTATATGTTTTGTTCCTGTCATGTAAACGTCATTTCAAATAAGAGTAAAGGAGACAAAACACGGAATAACTATTCAAAGCTTCATCATCATCATCTCAGCCAAAAGACATCCACTGACTGCTGAACGTCTGCCTCTCCCGAGGATCTCCACAACGACCGGCTTTGTGCTGCTCGCATCCAGTGGTTTCATTTAAAGCTTATTCTTTGTTTATTTGTAAAACCTTTAAAGGCCTGCGCAGGCGACGGACTTTTCTCCGCGGCGGAGAAAAAAGTACGCTCCGCTAATAAAAAGTCCGCCGCGGATTTACCGCGAACTCAACGCACACAGTGTGCGATCATTTGTTGCCCGGAAATGTAGAGAAGTGCACGCTATGGAAGCAAATGTTCAGAGGTTACGTTGTGTTGCAATTTACATGAAGTTTAAGAAAAAGAGAAGACATTTTAAAATAAAATACCATCCCCTTATACGCACAACGCGGACTAAAGTCCGCCATGTGCGTTGCTTCGCCTAGTCACACGAGTTCTATTTTTTCGGGGAATCCTCCGTACTTTTGTCCGGTCCGCTCTCTGCATGTCCGCGGTTATTCGGGGGACTTTTTGTACGCGGTACTTTTAATCCCTCGTTTGCGTTACTCGATACAGTTGTAAGCGATCTATTTTAGCGGATAAAAAAGTCCGCGGACAAAAATCCCTCGTCTGCGCAGGCCTTAGGCCTTACAAATAAACAAAGAATAAGGTCCCAATAGTTATTCCGTGTTTTGTTCTTGTCACGTAAACGTCATTTCAAATTAGAGTAAAAGAGACAAAACACGGAATAACTATTCGGACCTTATTCTTTGTTTATTTGTAAGGGGGATAGGGTTTTTTAAATGTAAGAATGTGTTCGGTGTATGCTTTGTTGGATGTTCATAAATAAATTTATAAATAAAATCTTATCTACCCAATTGTTTACTTATTTTTATCGCTTTGACTCCAAAAACAGTAGCTTGAGCACTTGTGTTATGAAAATCAGGAACCACGACGGTACCACCACCACCCAGACACACACATCGAACGACACAATATCGAAAAAGTTCGTTTTTCTATATTGACCCGACCGGGAATCGAACTCGTGACCTCGGAGATGGCAACACCAGAAACCGACCAGAACCGGGCGAGCCCGTCGACTACGGAGGCCGTCATTTATATTGTTGTAATTGTTGTTGCAGACATCGATGGAGGCGCTGATCCACCACTTCAAGCTGTTCACGCAGGGTTACCAGGTGCCGCCGGGGGCTACTTACACGGCCGTGGAGGCGCCCAAGGGGGAGTTCGGCGTCTACCTTATATCTGATGGCGGCTCCAAACCATACAGGTATACTCACCAGGATATATTAGGGGTCTACCTTGTGTCTGATGGAGGTTCTAAGCCATACAGGTATATCCTCCAGGATAAACCAGCGCCAAGGGGTTCGGCGTCTACCTTGTGTCTGATGGCGGCTCCAAACCATACAGGTATACTCACCAGGATATACCAGGGGTCTACCTTGTGTCTGATGGAGGGTCCAAGCCATACAGGTATATCCACCAGGATATACCAGCGCCAAGGGGGAGTTCGGCGTCTACCTTTAATCTGATGGCGGCTCCAAACCATACAGGTATACTCACCAGGATATACTAGGGGTCTATCTAGTGTCTGATGGCAGATCCACGCCATACAGGTATACTCACCAGCATACTCCAGCACCAAGGGGAATTTCGGCGTCTACCTTGTGTGTCCGATGGCGGCTCCAAGCCATATACTTTATATAGAGTGTCTACACCACAGGAAGAAAGAACCGTTAACCACCACGCGGGCCCAGTGCGGTGGTTTTTAACGAATGCACAGCCGGGACCAACGACATAACGTGTCTCCCGAAGCTCGAGATGTAAAATTTTTTGGTCTCCCATCCGATAACCGACTTTACAGAAGTTGCTTAACTTCAACAATCTGCCCCCCGACCGCCTAACCGATCGCTTTGACTACGCGTATCGTTTATGACGTCATCTTGCCACCTCGCACCGCCTATGAAAGCAATATCAAAAGCTAAAGGCTATAGCTTTCGATATTGCTTTCATAGGGGGCGCGAAACGACAAGATGACGTCATAAACCACACACGAAGCCAAAGCGATCTGTTAAGGGTGCGCCGACAAAAAAATGCCAAAAATGCAGTTACGGTTAAGTAGATATAATTGAAAATACTGTCGTATTAAATGAACAAAATATATATTTAGTATCATAGGGAACGTGTTTACAATTTGTCAGAACCATACATTCATAACACGCTATAGTTTTTTCTACAATATCATTTAAAATTGGGCAAAAATCATGAAAACGAGTGGCGGCGTTTAGTAGATTTCTTATAGTTTATCTAAATTATTGTATCTCTGATTTTGTCTAATCAATCATCAATGGATAAACTACAAATTGCTAGACCACATTTTCGATTCATCAAGTGGTTATTTAAATAATTTATTTTTTATTAAGCACCTTAAATTCCCCATACAAAATTAGTATGGCCGCGCGGCATCAAATAAATATGGACGACGACATTTCAAATAAAACATATGACACTTGTCACTTATGGACGGCGCACCCTTAAGCGGTCGGGCCCTGGCGTGTGAATATCCTTATACCATCAAATAAATCCAACATTTGTCAACAGATGCAAGATAAAGGCGCCAGGTTTTGCTCATTTGGCTGCTTTGGAGAAGATAGGCCGGAATTCGATGCTGGCTGACATAGTGGCTATCATTGGCACCCTCGATGTGGTCTTCGGAGAGATCGACCGATGAATGGATACAGTCAATAACGCAGCCGTAGACGCTGCAATCTTATGAGATTAATTGAAATGGCAAATTGTGAATCACTCGCTTGTATTTATTTGTTTAGATGTAGACGACCATGAAGTTGCTTTGGAAAGGATCGGAAGGATTCGGGAAGTTCTTATTGAATAATTTATTCAATAAGGGCTTCCCGTCTTATTAAAAAAACTATTTGAATTTTTAATTTTTGAAAACCAAAAATTTTAATATTAATAATTTACAGTAGGTATAAAATTAATTGTCCATTGACATTTTTTGGTCTTGACTAAGTAAGTGGAAATTTTAATAAAAAGTTGAAAGACAGATTTTCTTAACAAAAAAAACTATTTAATTATTTATTTAAAACCGTATTTTTATGAGATAAGTAAGACTATGTTTTTAGACAAACACTGTCAAACTGTATGGCTAAAACAAAAAAATACTCAAAACTCAGGTTCTGAGTTAAATACGAAAAATATAATGTTCTAGGACATTGTAAATATAATAATAAATATTAACGTTACATGTTTTTCTGTTGTATCTAAGTAAGTACTGAAGTTCTAACAATTAGACATTTATGACCAGTGAAAAACTGTCTACCCTCTTTTAAGTCGGTTTTGGCGTTCGTCTCGTACCACTGAAGTCGTTATTTATGTATTCATCAACGGCTCGGGACCAACGGTTACGACGTACCCTCTAAAGCAAGGAGCTCGAGATGATACATTTTGGTCACCCATCCGATTACCGGCCTTTGCGAAAGTTGCTTAACTTAGCCAATCGCAGACCGAGCGCGTTTACCACTGCATGTGCTTATTTACATCATTTACGTAATTAGTCTCATCTTCTAACCTTCTCATAAGATCGCAGCATCAACTACAGTTGCTGGTTCTAGATGATAAGATACACTCGATAGATGTACATTTATTGTAATATATTTACTTTTAAATAGTTCTTATAGAATTGTTGTTTTTTTATTATCTTTCCTTTTTTTTAAGCAATTTTCCTATTTTCATTGTCTGATGAAACCGTGACTACAACCTATTTAAGAGTTAATCAATAAATTATGAGAATTAAAGTAATTGTTTTATTAATGTGACAAGACCTTAGTGCTCATAAAGATATTTTATACAAAGAGAATACTTGATGTTGCGGGAAGCGTCCTACTTATATAGGGTCTAACAATATCAATAAGCGAACGTTTAAGGGAAGCATTTATACATCACACTGAGCATGCTCACCAAATTTGGTCCAAAACTACAGGCTCGTTACCGAGATAATCAACAAAACATTATCATAATTCACCAAAAAATACATCCTTTCCAAACCCGTACCGCTGTACTACACGCACACAAAGATAGCCGTGTGTATGAAAGTCATACAATGTTTTTCAATTTTGTGCGTATGTGTACACTAACTTTTTATTGACGCTTGCGTGCGTGTTAAGATACAGCATGTTTCATTATGTGCATTATTTTAATTGATTTAGTTTGTTTGAAAATATAACTTTGAAAAATCACTATAAAACTGGAGCTTATTTTTTGTCATTGTATTCAGAATGATGTATAGACACCGCTCTTAAACGTTCGCTTATTGATTTTGTTAGACCCTGTATAGAAGTAAAAATGCGATCGGAGGCTGAGGGCTCTGCTGCAATACTCAATTGGGTGGGATTCTTGCCAGCTTAAGGATAATCAAAAGTAAAACCGTCAAGATGGGAAACTCACTCAATTACAGCAGGACTGCAATGCGCCGCACAGTCTTTATGGGCCGGACTGGATGGTGATCTTCGAGCTTCACGTCATTTGGTATTCACTATAACACATAACTGCGGTTTTAAATAGTTTTATTCGCGGTTTTTTGTGATTTATCCAAGGCCTTTGATTGTGTTTTACATGAAACCCTGGTCAGGAAGCTCTTACCACTATGGAATTAGAGATGCATCACTGAATCTTCTTATCTCATATTTGAGTGATAGGATTCAGAGGGTTGATGTTAACGGTAAAAGATCTCCGGGATCGGTGGTTACAATGGGAGTTCCACAAGGTTCAATTCTTGGTCCCTTCTTAGTTTTAATTTATATTAACGGCTTGCCTTACTTTGTAAAAGACAACCATGAGATAGTATTGTTTGCAGATGATACCTCACTTTTATACAAAGTGAAACGACGACAGCCGATTGATGACGATGTAAACAATGCTGTCTCAAAGGTAGTTTAGTGTTAACAATTTGCTATTGAATGAACGAAAAACTAAATGTATAAAATTTGTATTACCCAACGTTAAGGAGGTAAACCAGTGTAAAAATTAAAGATAAGAATATGGACCTTGTGGACATCACAGTGTTTCTAGGCATTATGTCGAATGCAAAGCTACAGTGGGGCCACATATACATAAATTGTCGAGTAGAATGAGCTCTGCGGTAATGAAAATTCGTCAGATCACTGACATTGAAACAGCTAGACTTATTTACTTTAGTTATTTCCATAGCGTAATGTCGTACGGCATTTTACTGTGGGGCAATGCTGCCGATATTCAAACTATCTTTGTGTGCAGAAGCTGGCTATTCGAGCATTTAGCTGGTAATTCTCTCAGGGAGAGATTTAAAGATATTAATATAATGACAGTTGCATCACAATATATTTACGAGAACCTAATGTATGTTTTTAAAAGTATTGAAACTTTTTCTAAAAACAGTGATATTCACAATGTAAACACCAGAAATAAAAACAAACTAGCAGTACCTTAAAGAAATGCTTTTGCAAACAGCACAAAACCAGTCGTTGGGGAAATCATTGGAGGAGGCCTTTGACTTGCAGTGGACGATTGGACGTCTTTTGGCTGAGATGATGATGATAGAAAGTTTCATTAAAACCGGTTTATTGGTTTAAAAAGAGTTAAGAGCTTAAAAGCATGTACGGGATACAGAAACGTAAAAAAATGCCCTTAAATATTAAATGAATAAATGAATAATTTGAAAAAAGACAGTGTTGAAAAATATCCCGTGTCTTTTTTCAAATTGTAATTTGTTCGAAACAAAATCTGCGTAAAATTATATATAACAATAATCATATAAATGAAATAAATATCAAAATAATACCACATTTGTAAAATTCAATCTTATATTTATCAAGTTCATTGTCAATAACCTAATTATACAAATACGATGGTACAATTAATTATAATAAAAGTATCTTGAAAGCATACGTGGGTATGAGGAGAAATAACACCATTAACCTATTAATGTTAGGCTATATTGCGTAGTGGTGGGTCGCATTCAGTTTTACCAAGTTCGAATCCTCGAATCAACATTAGAATGACTTATTTTAAAGGATGCCTTTACTAGACATTACAGTTTGCAGCGTAAATCACAAACTACTAGAAAAATTCATCGAGTCTTCTAGGGCTTCGGTAGCTCAGCGGACAGAGCATTGGACCGGTTATCTAAAGGTCGCGGGTTCGATTCCCACTAGAGCTTCCTGATCTGGATATTTTTTTCTAGTAAACTTTTATCTTAAAACTAATTTTGTTTGTGAATGCATAATTCAAAATAATAAAAAAGACATCATACATTTTTTAACATATTAAAAAACCATTTAGTCATACCATTAGTATTACTTCCACAATTTTCTGTTAAACATTTTAACAAATACTCAATTGGAAGCATTATCAGAACAGGCTGAAAATAAATTTTACAGTTTTACCGATATGAAAAACGAGAGAGATCTGAAAGTCTTACTTCTCAAACTCTGCTAAAGTTAACATATATTTTTTTGGGAAGTGTCAAAGTTACTAGCTGAATATAACTTTTACAGCTCACCTGAAGAGACACGAGCTTTATATATTTTATAATATGAAAGAGACTAACTATTAAGAGCGTTTACGCCGCACACTAGCGCCGCCGCCAAAAAGAAAACATATCAGTAATTAGAGATAGAAAATCAAATTATGCTCAACAAACTACTTATCTGAATGAAGTAATTTAGCATTTTAACGTCACCTAATGAACACCTGACATGTTATGGTTTAGTTAAATATGGCGTTATAGTTAAAAGTGGCCGTAACGTCTTATTTAACTAAACCATAACATGTGAGGTGTTCATTAGGTGCCGTAAAAATGCTAAATTACTTCATTCAGATAGTTTGTTGAGCATAATTTGATTTTCTATCTCTAATTACTAGATATGTTATTTTTTTCATTAGTGGCGCTAGTGTGCGGCGTAAACGCTCTTAAGTTCTCTTAGGTAGTGATATATACAACATGTAACCGAAAGGTGTGGTCAAAATGAAAAGATCCAAAGTGTATCCGATCTAGATCTTGTACGCAGAGTTACTAGGACACAATTATTCACTTTAATTTGCTATGCAATTTTTAATTCCGATCCGATCTGAACCCTTCGGAGACTCTGGAAGGGCACGGGGACGCGCACTTTTAAGTGTGCGATGCCGTACCCCTCTAGAAATCCTCTGAAGGTGATTCGTTTCAACACGGCTTGAGGTACCCTTTACGTACCTCGCCGCCCCTAAAATAAGCCCGGTGAACCTAAAAATGCCCCTCGGCAATCAGCACTCTCTCCAAAAAAAAAAAAAAATTTAATTAAATATTCCTATTGTGCTGTCACATCAAAAATAACCTCTGTGTACTTACATTTATTCAATTCAATTCAATTTCTAGAAAGATGACTCTCGCTACGATTTAGCCAGTGTCTAGTTCTAGGGGAGGTTATTAGTGTTTTGACATTGCCCGTAATTCTGCTTAAAACTTTAATAGGCGTTGTGCTTGTACAAGAAATAAAATGTCTGACACTAAGACCCAATTTTGAGGATACATGTGGCTACTGATTAATTCTGTTGGGATACCTGAAACAATGACAAATAACCAACTAACTAAACGTGTTAGTAAAGCAAATAAGATTTATAATTTAATATTATTAGACATAATGTACGAACACAAGACATTCACAAAATCAGAATTTATACAATGTTATTTTAAGTTAATACGAAACCTGAAAACTGTTTGTTCAGAATCGGTTTCAATATTTTTTATACCATGTTACATTTTGACCAAATAATATTTACAAAATCTCAAATAAATTATTCCCTACTAAAAACACACGCACAAAAAGCTTGTAACTTTGTGAGTTTTCAAGATATTATTTTAATTTTTTTTGTACGGATTCTTTAAATGAAAATATTTGACCCGTGTTTCGGTTTTCGTATAAACTAAAAATAAGGTTGTATATGATAATATGGATTTAAAATTAGTAGGCCGCGGTATGTGCGGAGGAAAGAGGGAGTATAAGGAGGGGTTCTTACATTTATGGTTACAGCTGCTTGCTTATGCGCGCCGGACGCGCATAACTTCACTATTATAAATATTTAATTTACAATTGCATGACAAATTAAAGCAATAATCTTGTCTTAGTAACAACACATAAAGATCTAGATCGGATACACATTGGATCTCTTCATTTTTACCACAGCTTTCTGTTACACGTTGAATATTTAAAAACTGTTATTATTTGCCATTGCCAGCACTTTTCCGCGTTCGTATATCAATTTTCCTCTTTTTAAATATTTAATTACATGGCCTACCAACATTATTTTTTCCTCTGATTTCTTTATTTCTCTCTCCCTCTCTCTTTACCTATGTTATACATCTCTCTTTTCCTCATATATTTAATTATTAAACTTTTAAATTCAATTCAGAGTACAAAATTGGAATATGCATATTTTGTGTTCTTTTAAACCACAGATATTGTCGTTAGGGCACGCTACCGCTTATTACCGCCGTTTTCCATCCCCCATAACACCGTTCGCTTTCTTTACTAGACTCTCTTTATTGCTCTCTTTTTTTCTTATTAAAATAACTTGTTGGTGAAGCGTCGATGTTCCATCTCCCTCCTCCCCAATCCCCATACAGCGTTCTCTTTCTCTACTTGACTCTTTTCTGCTGCCGTTGCCGGTAGATGTCGTTGACTGGCGGGGCTACACCCAACTCGTCGTCATCTGAATCTTCACCCGCTTTTCTGCGACGAGCCTGTGAGATAAATATAATAATGTATTATCTAAAATAAAGAAAACTGACTTAATGACTGACTGACATATCAACGCACAGCCCAGAAAGAAAGAAAGAAAGAAAGAAAAAACATTTATTTACTCTCACATCACATAATATGATTAAAAATAGAAAAAAGACATGGAATACAAAAACAATAAAAATAAAAAATAACAAAGACAACAGGTGACGAGCCAATCAGGACCCTACCTCAGCATATGCCGCTACGGTGTGAGCAAGTCACATCGCAACGGCGCTGGTATTCTGGCAGGGCCTGTGCGAGGTGACCATCGTTTCCAATAGGTATATAAGAAAAATAGAATATATAATTATATTTGGATATAAATACTTATATTATAACTAAACCTAGATACTCATAAATATATTTAAATATATATACTAAAATGAACATATAAAACACTATTTAAGACAGATTATACAAAATAAAAGACATCGTACAACAAAAACAGATCCTAAATAAATAAAAAACTAGCGAGGCGGACTGCACACTGAACGCAGCCAAACTGTCACCTGTCATATGTGACATTGACATGATTTGCCCACGTAGGCAGCTTTAAAGCACGCGCGCACGCAGTGTTGCAAAAGTTCCCGATTTATCGGGAGATCTACTGATTTCGGCTCTTCTTTCCCGATATCCCGATTCACGACCTAATCTCCCGAACTACTAGGATTAGAAACTTGAAGTTTTGCACCGTGCTTCCTTTTATAGTGTGAGCACTAAGAAAGGATTTTTGGAAATTCGCCCAAGGGGGGTAAGTTTGTTTGAAACTTCGTATTTTTGACATGACACCAACCAACACCTGTCAAAAGTGACATTAAGATTCGTTTGTATTGTCGTCATATAATCTGTCAAAGCGGTACTAAGTCTGCCGGGTCAGCTAATAACATTCATTGGATTAATGACAATGTCACAAAGCTAAGGTAACGGCATTTTAAAGTTAAAATTTTATAAAAAACCGGCCAAGTGCGAGTCGGACTCGCGCACGAAGGGTTCCGTACCATTATCTATAAAAACGGCAAAGAAATCATGTCTGTTGTATGGGAGTCCCACTTAAATATTAATTTTATATTTTATTTTAATTACAATTTTATTTAAAGTGAATAATATATCTCAATAATCTGTGAATATTTTAAGCGTCTACCTGTTGCCGTTATCAATATCGAGCAAAAAAATCACGTTTGTTGTATGGGAGCCCCCTTAAATATTTGTTTTATTTTAATTTAAATATTTATTTAGAAAATGAATATATAACTAAATATTCTGTGAATATTTCAAGCGTCTACCAGTTACCGTTATCAATATCAAGCAAAAAAATCACATATATTGTATGGGAGCCCCCTTAAATAGTTATTTTATTGTTTTTTAGTATTTGTTGTTATAGCGGCAACAGAAATACATCATCAGTGAAAATTTCAACTGTCTAACTATCACGGTTCATGAGATACAGACTGGTGACAGACGGACGGACAGCGGAGTCTTAATAATAGGGTCCCATTTTACCCTATGGATAACGGAACCCTAAAAATAGGGATCATCTACAGATTTTTGTCATTTTTTTTGCTTGTTTGTTGTTGACCTTAGCAACAAATGAGTTATTTCCCCCGACCGATCCTCTAAATGCCGCTACACATTTACAGAATACACTAAACATGCACATTAGTGTAGGCCCGAGACATCGTACTCGTAAAACAAGGGTACGACGAGCCGGTTCACACGCGCTCTATACCAGGTACACACATGTACCTGGGCGCTTCTCCCCACCCCCACGACCCGGTCAACCCGAGCCGAGGTCCGAGCCTTTAGAGGCGTCCTCGGGTTGTTCCGCTTCCCGATCCGATCCGAACCCTTCGGAGAATCTAGTAGGGCACGGGGACACGCGCTAGTGCGTGATGCCTTTCCCAGTTCCCTCTAGAAAACCTCCGCAGGTGCTTTGTTTCACACGGCTTGAGGAACCTTTTATGTTTCACCTTTTAGGTTAAAGCCCGGTGAAGCTGAAAATGCCGCCTGAGGCACCCTTTATGTTTCTCGCCGCCCCCAAAAAAGCCCGGTGAAGCTGAAAATGCCGCCTGAGGCACCCTTTATGTTTCTCGCCGCCCCCAAAAAAGCCCGGTGAAGCTGAAAATGCCGCCTGAGGCACCCTTTATGTTTCTCGCCGCCCCCAAAAAAGCCCGGTGAAGCTGAAAATGCTGCCTGAGGCAATCGGCAAACTCTCATAAAAAAAGTTGTTTACTTGTTGTACTTACTTAGTTGTTGTAATTCTGTTTTGTGCAGGGTAGTGGCACCAGTGTTCGACAATTTGAGGCCAGTGTTTAACATAATTCAAGGCCAGTATTTGACACAATTTAAGGCCAGTGTTTAACATAATTCAAGGCCAGTGTTTGACACAATTCAAGGCCAGTATTTGACACAATTTTATGCCAATGTTTGACACAATTTAAGGCCAGTGTTTGACACAATTTAAGGCCAATGTTTGACACAATTTAAAGCCAGTGTTTGACACAATTCAAGGCCAGTGTTTAACATAATTCAAGGCCAGTATTTGAGACAATTTAAGGCCAGTATTTGACACAATTTAAGGCCAATGTTTGACACAATTTAAGGTCAGTGTTTGACACAACTCAAGGCCAATGTTTGACACAATTCAAGGCCAGTGTTTGACACAATTCAAGGCCTGTGTTTGACACAATTTTTGTCGATAAAAAATAAAACAGATGTTATTAAAATTTCACGGGATGACAGTTAAGAAGCAGGTGGTCTGAATTTAATTGTTGCTAAAATTTAAAATCAGTTGCTGACACCTATTTTTGATGATTAAAAGACAAAAATGATTACTGATGCCTGTCGAAAACTAGTGCCAGCACCCTACCTAATGAAATAAACAAATATCTAAATATGGTTATGTAGTTTGAGTCTTTTAAAATAATAATTCTATGTTATGTTCGGAAATGTGACCCGACCGGGAATCGAACCCGGCACCTCAGAGACTCGACCAAGGAGGTCGTCAAAATATTTTTGTTAGGTACTACACACAAACACAAGAGGCTTAAGTAGTACCACATATTATATAATATGTTGTATGTTTTGATTCCGACAATTAAAAATAAAATATATATTTTAGGTGTGATGGTACCTTATTGGCAACGGTGGTGATGCCTTCGTCGTCGACTATCCAGTGAACGGAACGGGCCAGGTCGAACAGTTTCGTGTCACAACCGTTCTCTTGGGTAGGTGCGGGGGCTGTGTAAATACAAACATTACAATTGTGTATTTTTTTTTAATTATATTTTACGGGTAAGCAAGCACAGTGCCTTGATCACACCTGATGTTAAGTGATGATAAGGCCAATGATGGAAGCGCACTTCATCCGGGATCCACAACTAGTGAGGCACTGGCTATCTTATATACACTGCCGGAACACAACAATGCTACAAACATTGATGTTATGGCGCCATATTTAGATAAAATGGTGGTAGCTAGCCAGGCGGACAAACAAGCCTACCAACCAAACCCAGTACACAAACATGTACCAAACCAACCGATGGGAATCGAACCCGGGGCCTCTGGGTCTAAACCGTTGGTCTTAACCACTAGACCAGAGAGGCGGTTGATTTTCAAAATTTTCAATTCAATTTAATTATAAGTATAAGTTAGGTACTGTCAACAAAATCGGTGGAACACGATAAGGGCTATTTTCATATGCATTTGTCAAAGCTAGTCCCGGCTTGTCTGCATTTGTCATCGACTTTTACGTCCCTTTATACAATATCCCTCTAATAACTCAAAAATCAATAAATTGGCAAGACAATGAAGATGTTGCAAAAAAAGGGACTTTTTTCGGTTTGTTAATCAATGAAAACAATGGCGGCTCGAACAGTCACCTGATGCAAGCAAAATTTTTTGAAAATGGTCTAGCTTTAATTTTGTTGGTAGTATACATACAAATTGTATGAGAAAACATTTTATGACAATTGACTAACTTCTGCAGCTTCGATTTTTTCTTCCCATACAATAAAATGATCCTAACATGAAACAGAGTCGATCCGCATTACAAAAAAAAAATTATCAATTTGACTCACGCCTTTTTTTAAATAAATGTTCAACTATATCCATAGACATACAGTTCAAAGTCTATTGAGGTAATCCGACAGTTTGTGGTAGGTTGATGTGCGCGTTTGTACAGTCGAGTTCAATAATATGTATACACTTTTGACAGATGTTGATTCTTATTACAATGTAAATAAAGGTTACTAACTGTCAAAAGTGTATACATTTTATTGGACTCGACTGTACAACTCACACTTGACCAATATGTGTTTATTTATTTATTTATATATTTATTGTTTTACCGACATAAGGAACAGTTAAGAATAAAAACAAGTTTCTGTTGGCTAACTGCTCTTACAATTATGGACAATCACAGCATGCATTAAAAATAAATTGACACTAAACTAAATTAAATTAAATTATAAACAAAATTCAATAAAATTATAAACACAAAATTAAAACATTTCAATGAATACAACAATTACTAAATAAAACTTATTTTTTAAATAAAAATAAATACTAAACACAAACTAAAGTATTTCGCTAGCTTTAAGACGTTTTAAAAACGTTGGAAGGCTCTGAAAATGTATATCTAGTTCCGGCAATTTTTTAGTTAGATCGTTGTTCAGACGAGCCACAAAAACTGGTGAACCGCAAGCCATCCTTGTTCTACAAAACTTTTTTTTTAACAATCTCAAGGATATATCTGCATTCTTGACGGAACGCTATAAGCTATAAGTTTGTGTCTGTATTCTAACATTCTAACTGCTCAATAGCCTGTACAAATGTGTACTCACGTTTATCAGGAAGCGAGATCCTATTGAACCGGTGAATGAGCCGGTCTACTGCCACGAAGGGTCCTCGGAAGCTGGTCGGCGGCGGCATCATCGTGCACAGCTGTGCGGCCGCGGGCGGCATCGGGAACGACCCGCCTGCCGGGATAAGATAAGATAACATAAATAGACGGGATAATAAGATATAATAAACATAAAGGACTGAGGACGCTACACGACGACAACGACGGCATCATCACGACGACAACGACAACTCGCCTAGCGATAAGATAAGATAAGATAAGACTAAAATAAAAGATTAAGGTGGCGCGGCGGCATGTAGAACGAGCCACGATAGAGATAAGATAAGATAATATATTAATAACATAATATAAACTGTCCTGTCTCATTTTTGATAGGTAGTTTGTCAGCACAAACTAATTTCAATTGACAGTTTTTAAAACTGAGGACTTTCTTAACAAAGTTCATGTACATAACTATGTCTAGGAAATGCACTACTTACTACTATTAAATTAAAAAAGAGAAACAGAAAAATTCAGTACTAATATTTTTTTGTAACAAGTAAGAATTTTTGTTAAGGATTTTTTGTGGCGACTGTACCGACCTGAGATGGGATGTTCGCCGGGCAGCGGGTTGATCTTGGGCTTGTACGGGATCATTTGGCTCGTGTCCGGTCTAGCTATGTCTTTGTTCGGGTCGTTGTCCCTGCAAAATCACTCTAATATTATAAATGCGAAAGTTTGTGTGTATGTATGTGTGTATATTTGTTGCTTCTTCACTCTGCAACGGATGGATGGATTTGGATGAAATTCGGCATACAGATACTTTATAACCTGGATTAAAACATAGGATACTTTTTATCCCGATATTCCCACGGGAACGGGAACCACGCGGGTGAAACCGCGAGCGGCCGCTAGTCATTAATATACTATCCTTCGATCAATTATGTACTATAGATTCCCGATGAGTGCTTGAACAATGGTACGCGACTTTGGGGCCACGGAACCACAACGCCGTTTGTAGCGATACACTAACTAAACATTAGGTACAAAAATTTTGCAACTTTATTTATGTTTAAGCTGCAGAAGCGGGCTATTCGAGCAATTTATAATCTAAAAGCTGGCAATTCTCTCAGGGAGAGATTCAAATATATTAATGTAATGACAGTTGCATCACAATATATTTACGAGAACGAGAACCTAATGTATGTTTATTAAAATATTTTGAAACTTTTTTCTAAAAACAGTGACTAACAACATATTCACAATGTAAACATTAGAAATAAAAACAAACTAGCAGTACCTTAAACTAGGCTCCACAAAGTAAATAATTCATTTAGAGGCCTGTGTGTACGTTTTTACAATAAAGTGCCAAGTAATATACAAAAACTTGATATTTATAAATTTAAAATCGCCATTAAAGAAAAACTTTATAAAAAAGCTTATTATAAAGTGTCTGATTACATTGAAGACAAAACATGGATTTAAAATGCTCCAATTACTCCAACAGGTATTTCTAATTTAAAATATTGTTAAGATTTTTTAAACTTGTATAACTTGGTAACGGCATATAATTTTGTAAATGTCGTTACATATTATATTAAAGCTGTGGAGTTTCTTGCCCCCATTCTTCTCCACAGCTTAAAAAAGACGTCCTGAATGGGTAGTAGGTAAAAAAATGTTTGGACGATTCAAAAGCACTTTTCTAAAGTTCATTTGAATAAAGAATATTTGACTTTGACTTTATGTTTAGGTTCACAGTAAGCTGAAATTGTTCTTGCTATCAAATGTTTTTTCCGATTTTGTTATTCAAAATTTAAATGTATAGGTATGAGCAAACAGGACCACTGTCGACATGCATTTTTGATCCGGATCGTTTATCTGGTACATAATTGATCGACGAAGCCTTATCGAATGTAGTTTTTGCCAAAATAACTTTGTATATTTTATTTTATTTTAAATTATTTGGAAAACTTACATCTATTATATGAAATAAAAGTGTTTATAAATTAAATACGGCCAATTACAAGTTTACGCTTATAATTTAATACAGATTAAATTACTCAAATCACTTCGATTTTTCAATGGAAAATGGAAAATGTTGGTAAGACGTTTTTTTTTACAAAAATAAGTTATTATTAAATTTGTTTTTAAACTGGTTCAGGGATGAGTTAAACAAGTCCAGGTTCAACACTATTGTACAGTTTGGACACTCTGATGGCAAAGGAGTTGTTACAATAATTAGTTCGAGAAAGCGGTACATGCAGTATTATGTATATTATATGTATGTCACTAACTTCTGTCCCAGTATAACAGCGGCTAGTTCTGGCGATATGCCCGCCAGTGGGCCACCTAGAGCCCACGATTTGTTGGACATAGACGCCACCTGTGGGCACGAGATAAATAACAATAACAAACAGTCAATAAAGCAGAAACTTTAAAAAATATATATATTACGGGTAATCACAGTGCCTTAATCTCACGATAAGGCCAATGGTGGAAGCGCACTTCACCCGGAACCCTCAACTACTGAGGCACTGGCTATCTTATCTCTAGCTGCCGGAACACAACAATGCTACAAACATTGATGTTATGACGACACATTATGATAAGATAGATGGTGGTAGCTAGCCTGGCAGACAAGCGGAACTGTATTCGAGTGAATAAAAATGTTGTAACTTATATGTATAGTGATGGGTTGATTACTTTGAATTTTATTAGACTACATTTGATGATTTTGTACCAAAAATTTTTTTTTGGGGGGGAATATTGTAACTACATGTATGTACATATGTATGCGGTGTAACAAAAGGCAGTCCGATATCGACCGGTATTATGTAAACACGCGCTAACTATAATAAATTAATTTTTCTAATTCGGAGTCCGAGTTTCCTTTGGCACCCTATGAACTAATAGTAACAGTCTAAAGTAATATCCTCTAAAAAGCCATACCACCAACGAAACCGAGTACACAAACATGTAGCCCCCGCTGGGAATCGAACCCGGGACCTCTGGGTCTAACTATATGAAATCAAATTATTTATTTGCTATTTTTGTTTTACATTGATCTTACAAAATATGCAGCCTGAAATGGCACTGCAAAGGGCAATAGGCGATTTGTGCGCACAATCGGGATTTTTTTATACATATTTTTTTTTTTTTTTTTTTTTTTTTTTACCTTCCAGACGAACATTAGTTGCCACTACAAGTTAGCTCGTAACCGGAAGCTTTCGGAGATATGAGCGAATCTATACTGGATGAATTCTAAGTAATTAACTGATTTTACTGACTAAAAAGCTAAAATGCCCACTTTGCTTTAGTTTAAAATTACTTAGGAGAATTTGGTTCTTATAAGCGACACTATTGACTGGAGTAATAATACAGGGTTTTCGTGCATCATCGAGACCGCTCGGGCGCCGCCGCCGCCGGGGGTTCCCGTACGAACTTCGGACGATTGCCGGAGGCGCCGGGCGCCACACTTCACACCAGCAGAGATACTTCGCCACGGATCACGGACGACACCAGCCAGACGCGCGCGCGACATTATAATAAAATATACCAGTTATACAGTCCACTTCTCTTTCTCATTTAAAGTCCTTTAGTTAGGACCCGACCACAGGGTGTTTTTTTCTTTAAATAAACAGGTTCGATTCTCGTTCAGGAAAAATATTTTTTCTTTTCTTCTTCAATTTTGTTTATTTTTCGCTATTTCTCACAGTTTCGGATTTTCGGATTGGGACCATACTAAAAGTTCCTGTATAAAATCGCTCATATCTTGGAGTTATTACGGTTTAGGGCTAAGCTGCGATATCAAATATTATTCGTATATATATAATAACAAATATATAATATATATAATAACAAAGTTTTATTCGTGCACAGACACTTTCAAATAGGCACCAAAACCGCCCTTTGTCGTTTAATAAACATAATAGAATAAATGAAAAAAAAAATAAGAAAAAGAAAGCACTACATAGACTTTAGACTCCAAATGGAGGCTTCAGCCACTAACCTAACAAAAGAATATAACAAATTAAAAAAATAAAATAAAAAAATTACTAAAAAAAAGTGCCTTAAGTGCATGCTGGTGTTTGTGAGGGTGTGTGTGTGTATACGGATGAATACGGATAGTAAACAAAACTGACACTATGCAATACGATATATTTAAAGTTACAATCTCACCTCAGTATAACCGATGGACTTCAGCTCAGCTATGCTGCAAGGGTATAAATCCAAGAACTTGTATCTGTCCACCAGTTGGGCGGTCTCCTTGCCTTCAAACTCTTTGATCTGTTGACAGAAAATGAAAAAAAAAGTCACAACAGTCATATAGAGGTGTACTTGGCGGGAAAGTGAAGAGTCATGTCTGCGGTTTTGTTTTATTTTCTAAAATTTGTGTTATATCGAATATTAATGTAAAATAATGGTGGATTATTAATCGTTAAGTGTTCGTAAGTGCGCATGAGTGTTGGCAAATGAAACTAAACAGTGCAACTTCACTTTTCAAATTCTCTCAAGAATTCCGCGAGGACTTAATAAAGCCCCACATCTTTACTGAGATACTCGAGGGGTTGGAGGGTATATCATTTCTCACTTCTCATTTCTAATAACATTCATCATCATCTATACAAGAAGGAAATATTGTTTATATTTAAATTACTTGTAAGAAAAATTACTTTGACACTGGCTAAATGTGCTAATCGCACAAAGCCATTAACTAAAGAAAAAAAAAACAGTCATATAAAAATAAGAGAAATAGCCTATACAACGCGGAACAGTTCCCACTGCTGGGCAAAGGCCTCCATCGTTGTAATCAAGTCATCGCTACAACTGATGGGCTGTGGCTTATTCACCGTGCTTGCCAAATGCGGGTTCGTGATCACAGGGTAGGCTTAGCCAAAGTAACATTAAGAAAACGATAGCGAAGTTCGAAAAGAATAAAATGTATGGGATTGACATAAGATTGACCACGTGATTTAGCGCGGCTTATGTCAATCCCATACATTTTATTCTTTATGTAGCCTACAGGGATATGCATAGAGAAATACCAATAACACTGCCCAACCTGGGCATACAACCCAGGACCTCCGGGTATCGAGCCCAACGCTTTGCCACTCGCCCACCGAAGTCGCTGATGTCGGCTGTTTACCTCTTTTTGGGATAAGGACGTGGGAGTAAGTAAATAAGTATATACAATGTTATTTTTAGTTTATACGAAACCTAAAAACTGTTTGTTCAGAATCAGTAATAGAATCGATTTCAATATTTTTTATACCATGTTACATTTTGACCAAATAATATTTACAAAATCTCAAATAAATTATTCCCTACTAAAAACACACAACGGGGCAGCACAAAAAGCTTGTAACTTCGTGGGTTTTCAAGATATTTTTTTTTTTTTTTGTACGGATTCTTTAAATGAAAATATTTGACTCGTGTTTCGGTTTTCGTATAAACTAAAAATAAGGTTGTATAATAATAATATAATAAATTCGTTTATTTTCAAGCAACAATTTAAAGTTACAAAATAACAGGCCCATAGATAAATACCTTATAAACTAACACATACATACCAATATACAATTTTTGTTAGTAATATACAAAAGTTAATCTATGTTAGTGGGTAATTATTTCGACACTATCGGTGCCGCTTCGATGGCGCTCAAAAACATGTGTATGTATGTATGTATGTATGTATGTATGTATGTATGTATGTATGTATGTATGTATGTATGTATGTATGTATGTATGTATGTATGTATATATGTAGATGGTAAGAGCTGGATGAGAGACGCCTTGGTGGCGTGCAGTTAGAGAGGCCTATGTCCAGCAGTGGACTAGTATAGGCTGATGATGATGATGATTGGAAGTACCTTTTCCAGCACAGCCTGCCGCCGCTTCTCGACCTTCACGATGGAGACCAGGTCCCCAATGTTAGACTCGAACTCCAGGAACCGGTTCCAGATGTCGACAGAGCTCTCCGGTTTCAAACTGCCGGATGAAAGAACGCGCTCGAACAGTACACGGGTGTTGTTGTCCTCTAGAAGAAAAAATAATGGTTTTTTTTTAAATTCATAGCTCGGCAAATGACTCCACTCCACCTGATGTTAAGTGGAAACGGAGTCCAGACGCAAGGACAACTGGTGCAGCGTGAAAACAACGCAGCATCAGTCAACCTTACCCTCCCGGCCCACAAGGTGCCTCTTCACGCCTCGTTCGAAGGACTCCATGTCATAGGAAGGAGGGAAAACGTGTGCTGGTAGACTATTCCTACTTTTATAAATAATATTTTAATATCATTGGTTATAATTCGTTTGTCAATGTGTCTGCTGTAATTGTTTACTAACATAGCTTTATGTAGGTAAATTGTAACTAACATGATGGACTACATAATTGTCAGAAATAAAACATTTTTATTTTTATTTCCATTTATTTATAATTTCGTTAATTTTTAAGATATATTCAAAGAAATATTTATTTTTAGTGTAATTGTTGTTATTTTGCGATTGTATATTACTTTGTTAAATATAATGTTTGGAATGAAGGGTGGTCGATAGCCAAAATGATATTTTAATATTAAAAAAGAGTACAGAGAGGTGACAAGTGTGATGTAGCAGAATCGTGGTGATAAAGAGGGCGATGGGTGGGGGCGTCTTCCTTTTATAGGGACAGCGAAGCATCTCGATGACAGCGCCCTCTACGGCTCGAGCTTTGAACTGCTTCGTTTGAGTCGATGCGTGAGACACAGGCCCGTGCTTCACAGGCTGATGGCTGGTGTCGCGCCGCCGTTGCGTTTGCAGTTCCGGCGTCCGTTGCTAGGTGGCGTTATCAACATATTCGGCCGCCTTGAAAGCTTCTAGGTTTCAATACACAACGTCTTCTCTGCTTCCGAAGTTATGATGCAATTGGAAGAGGGCAGATTTTTGAAAAAGCCCTCTTCCAATTGCATCATAACTTCGGAAGCAGAGGATAACTTCGGAACATATAATTTTACGCATATTTTCTTGCGAACAAATTACTATTTGAAAAACAAGTGTTGAAAAATGTTTGATGTTACCACGTTAAGATATTTGTTAGTGCAGCTGACCCGGCATGCCATATGGGGTTCGGGTTCGAATCCCTGTCATGAAAAATTTCTTTAAGGCGACGCATTGGAAATTTACGTGGCGGGATCTTGATTTTTCCCAACAATTACAAAACATATGAATGTGATATTTGATGACATGATTTTTCATTTAATTGACTTTATTTGCTTAGTTGCAGAAACACGATTTGTCAACTTTTATAACAGAGAAAAAAATATCAAAGTAACCTCTTTTAAAACATAGATTTGCATTTTACAGGCAAACCAGACCGATTTAAGCATCAAAATTTTCTTAGTAGATTAGTCTTAACACACACTTCAATATGTTAGTTCATTTTTTAAATAATTTGTAGTTTTAATTTGAAGGAAAAAAAACAGTTTTTCTTATGGTACGGGGCGCAAACGCTCCGTATTAGATTAATTGTTTAGCGGTGCGTCGCCTTAAAACTAATTTTTCAAAAAATAAAAATATATTATTAAAAAAGGGGAAAATGGGCAAAAAAAAAAACTACTGACCGTTAAGATGCGACAAATAGTCGATGTAGCAGAGCACGTACTCCGGTATGTGCGGGAACTTCTTCAGGCCCAACTCGAAGATCCTGAACGCGATGTTCTTGTCCTTGGAGCAGTAGTACTCCATGAGGGCGGCTGCCACGAATACGTGGTAGCGAGACCTGAACACGTACACACTCTTTACCTTTCATCACATACATCACCAGCTCATTTTATGTCCCCACTGCTGGGGCACGACCTTCCCCTATAGATGGTAACACCACATAGAGAACGGGCCGTAAACCACCACGCGGGCCCAGTGCGGATTAGTGGTTGTTAACGACTGCTAATGCAGCCGGGACCAACGGCTTTATGGCCTTCCGAAGCACGGAGAAGCGAGAGATAATAATTTTTTGGTCACCCATCCGATGACCGACCTTTCTGAAAGTTGCTTAACATCAACAATCGCCGACCTAGCGCGTAAACCACTGTCCCATCGAGCTCCTCCACGACCGCCAGTCGGCTATAACCGACAAGTAACAATAGCATGGCTTGTACGCCAACGACGGCAATGATCGACAATACCTTTAGTTTTAAAAAAAAGACAAAATAATTAATGACATAATTAATCCGTCGTCTGACATGAAAACAGATACAATCGATTTTGAATTGTTTTTTTTTATATTAGAAGGAGGCAAACGAGCAGGCGGGTCACCTGATGGGAAGCAATCACCTCCGCCTCACCCGCAAAACTAGAGGAATCGCAGATGCGTTGCCGACCACGAGGAAGGAGTTGGATCTTGAGGAGAGAGTAGGAATTGGGAAGAGGGAGGGGTGAGAGATGGGCCTCCGGTACTTTCACTCACCGGACGAAACAGCAACGAGTGCCATTGTTTCACGCCGATATTCTGTGAGAGGATGGTATTACGCCGGGCGAGCCGGCCCATTTCGTGCTGCAACGCAGTGTGGCTCTACCACTCAAACTTTACTTTGGCGGCGCTGATCAGCGCTTGCGCATGTCAAAGGTTATTTGTCAATCCTAATGTAGTATTTTTATTTAATTTTTATAATCGATCATTAAATTATTAACATTTTAAGTTTTATTATTCTAAATTATATTGAAAGTAAAACTAAATAATATTGGCATGCAAATTTTTATAAAAACCTTATTATTAATGCCCGACTAGGGTAACTGTTTAGACTGTACATGGCATAGCGACATTCATAAGAGCTACTTGTAGCCTAAACTGAATATATGATTTTTGAATTTGAATTTGAATTTGACTAACAATTACAATTTCACCCCGTAATTTTACAATGTAACAGTTCTGCAATAAAATGTTCTATTCTATTCTATACCATTACAAAAACACAAAATAAACATATTTGGAAGTTTAGGAATCTCTATTCTTGTTGCAGGTTTTTACTCTGAATTGAATGCTTGGATTGCACAATCCAAGATTCCCGATGAGCACTTGAAAAACGGTAGGCGACTTTGGGACTACGGAGCCACAACGAGACGTTTGTGACGATGACAGTAAATATTAAGTACAAATCTCATTCGCATCCTTGGATCACGTACAATATTAAGCAAATGATGAAGTTGCGAGACAAAGCTCACGTCAGAAGTAAAACAACTAATCTAAATACTCATAAAAAGTATTACAATGAGTTAAAGTCCATTGTCGCTGCAGCATTACATAGTGAAAAAAGGCATTCTTTAGCCAGTATGTTAATATGTACTCACGTAATTCTAAGATCCTGTGGAAAAACTTAAAAAAAATAATACATTTTAAAAACAAGAATTTTGAGTTGCCTTTGTATCTAAGTGATCCTACTAATTTGAACAACCATTTTCTGGAACTTCCTGGAAAAGAAGAAATTGATTTATCGGTTTTAGCTGAGTACAACGCAAAAAGATACTGTTCGTCTGTCTTCACGCTTAAACCTGTGTCTGACACAACTATTCTCAATATTATCAAATCAATAACTTCAAACGCACGAGGCACTGATGAGATTACTTTGGATATGATCATACTTACATTGCCCCATACATTGTCCATAATTACCACTTTTGTCAATAAGTCAATTGAGACTGGTATATTTCCCGAGTTATGGAAACACGCTATCGTAAAACCTATTCCGAAAACCCAACACCCTAATGACATCAAGGAATTACGCCCCATCAGTATCCTCCCTTTCATGTCCAAGATAGTCGAAAAAGTTGTTTGTATGCAAATGAACGAATATTTGGAAACGAATCATATCTTTCCCGAAAAACAATCCGGATTTAGGAAGGCTCGTGGCACCGCTACGGCTCTGGCAGATGTAGTAGATGACATACTCGCTGCACAGGACGTTGGTGCAGGTTCATTATTGGTGTTGCTGGACTTTTCGCGTGCGTTTGACACCATTAACACCCAAATTCTTCTGTCAAAGCTGGCTTGTTACGGCTTCGATGCCAACGCGTTAAAATGGTTTTCCAGCTACATCTCTGGTCGTACACAACATGTTGAAACGCGCAATGTAAGTGGTATTGCTACTGCCTCTGCCACTCGCCCAGTTCCGAGAGGAGTACCACAGGGATCTATACTGAAAATATAGAAAATTGTAAATATCATTTATATGCAGATGACCTCCAACTATATATTTCATTCAAACCTGAAGCAACCAATGTAGCAGTTGATAAAATTAATGCAGATCTGAGCCGGGTATCTCGTTGGTGTGACCGAAATAATTTGGTTCTAAATCCAAACAAGTCGAAAGTTTTGGTATTGGGGTCCAAAAATCTCATAAGCAACATATATTCCCGAAATCCAACTGTAACTATACGAGGAGATCCTTTAAAACATGTGACGTAGACTCGCAATTTAGGTCTTATCATGGACGGACAACTGAAGTTTGAGGGACATGTTTCAGAAATAATGCGAAACTGTTTTTATAGGCTTAAGGTGCTTTACCGCATACGCGACTGCTTAGCTCTTGATATGCGTATCAAATTGTGTGAAACCCTTGTTCTCTCAAAACTAAATTACGTCGATACAGTTTTTGGTGAATATCTTTTGGCCCGTACGAAAAAAGTAATTCAGCGTATTCAGAACGCCTGTGCTCGATACTGTTTTCCTGTCCCTAAACATTCTCATATATCCCCATTTCTGAACCGTTACAACTTGCTTAACATGGCTGCTCGACGGAAGTTACATTTTGCTTTGCTTCTTTTTGGAGTTATGAGTAGCAAGCAGCCCGCATACTTATTCAATAAGTTAGAGTTTACCCAACGACACTTGAGAATCGCACCACGCCTCCTATGCCCACGACACAAAACGGCCGCCTTTCGTGGCAGCTTTCGCTATGCTGCCTCAAAGTGCTGGAACAATCTGCCACCGCCAATTCGAAACTGTAAAAATGCTAGCATATTCAAAGTAGTATCTGTTGGAGTTACAGGTTTCCAGCGCTTAAGCGGTCGTGTTGTGTTGATTTTGTTATTACTTAATTATTTTATGATTTATTCTTTTATTCTTATATATATTATTGTTTATGTGTTATGTGTAGGTTATGGTGTGTATGTTGGCTGTATGTTATGGTTAATATTTTATACATCTGTCACTGTGTAAAATTTTGAAATTTATGTCTGGAGCTGCGCCTCCCTACCTCTCTTGCTGGTTCCACAGAATATCAGCGCCTTGGCACGTCAATGTCATGGCATAAGCTGAGTGGTGACCATTTCGGTTGTATAATTATAAATTTAAAATGTCCATTATGTCAAGTTGTCATAGATGCTCCGAATAAATATTTTTCATTTTATTTCATATTTCATGCAACCATAATTTAATCTTTATTTTTAAGTTTTAAGGTTCGTAAGCTGAAGTTGTGGATGCTATCCAATTTTTTTGATGGAAGGTCGGAGAACAGCTAGTCACACTAATATTATAAATGCTAAAGTTTGTGTGTTTATATGTCTGTATATTTGTTGTTTCTACACGCTGCAACGGATGGTTGGATTTAAATGAAATTCGGCATACAGATAGTTTATAACCTGGATTAAAATATAGGATACTTTTTATCACGATATTCCCACGGGAACGGGAACCACGCGGGTAAAATCGCGAGCGGCCGCTAGTTTGAAATAAATCCACAAAAAAGAGCTTATCGGTAATCTAGTACTATTATTATTGATCAAATTGCAAATAGTATAACAAAAGTCTCACCTAGGATCCTCCCTGGCGCGTTTGAACACCGTTCTTGCGGACTTAATGCCTTCAGCGCGGCGCGCGAACTTCATGTATTGCACGTACGCGAGCGTCGGGTCTATGTCTTCCATGTCCAAGTACCTTGTATATACTTGGTGTACCTACCAAAAGGAAATTTAAACATGTAAAAATAGTAGAATTATTTTTTTTTATACTTAGCACGGCAAATGACTCCATTTAATCTGATGTTAAGTGAAAATGGATCGCGAAAGTTGCTTAACCTCAGCACGCGTTATCCCCTGCGCCACCGAGCTCCTCGCTACCCAAAAACAAATACCTTATTATAATGTAGTCTGCTCTCTTCATAGTCTGCATGTGCGAAGTGTAGCAAGGTGGAATGTTTCAGGGGGCCGCTGGTAGCTCGCTCGTACACAGCAGCAGCTTCGTCCGAGAACAGGCGTGCCGCGTTCGAGTCCTGGTTGAGGACAAATAAGGAAATTAAGTAGGGTTTTTAAGCATAAGGCTTAGACGATCCTTAAGTTGTATCACAAAATGGGTAAGTGATGCCCAGGACTTCTTGGCGGGAAAGTGAAGAGTCATGTCTGCGGTTTTGTTTTATTTTCTAAAATTTGTGTTATTTCGAATATTAATGTGAAATAATGGTGGATTATTAACAGTTAAGTGTTCGTAAGTGCGCATGAGTGTTGGCAAATGAAACAAAACAGTGCAACTTCACTTTTCAATCTCTCTCAAGAATTCCGCCCAAGGACTTAGTAAAGCCCCACATCTTTACTGAGATACTCGAGGGGTTGGAGGGTATATCATTTCTCACTTCTCATTTCTAATATCATTCATCATACAAGAAGGAAATATTATTTATTTATATATTACTTGTAAGAAAAATTACTTTGACACTGGCTAAATGTGCTAAACGCACGAAGCCATCAACTAAAGGAAAAAAAAAATGTGATGCCCAATGTTTTTGATGAAATTTTAGTATTAAGTTATTGATAGGTTAACATCATCACCATCTTCATCATCATTATCTACTTAGCCAAAAGACGTCCACTGCTGGATAAAGGCCTCCCCCAAAGATTCACAACGACCGGTTTTTAATTGGTCACGCAATGGTTAAAAACTTGGTTGTTAGACTTGGTTAGATAGCAGTCACTCAAGGATTGAAAGTTTAATAATTTTTTCTGCTTCAGAATCACCCCCAACTTTTACGATCTCAACGGCTTCGCTTTTTAGCCGAGTTGCTCAGCTTCTTAGCAAAGCAGCTAAGGTTATTAGCTGCGTTAAACTACCACATACTCTAACCTTTTTCTTACACCTTTGCGGAGTAGTTGAGGAACAACCGAACTCCTACAGTTGAACAAGCTTGCAATAATTCAGATGGTATGTAGGAAATACCACCTATAAATAAATATAAATAAACTTTCCTACACTCACACCAATTATCTAGCCCAAGAGAAGCTTCGTTATGAAACTCGTTAAATGGTTACTAGACAACGGATAAACATACTTAAAATACTTAAATACATACTTATTATACATAGAAAACACCCAGACCCGAGACAATTTAGAAAAACATTAATTTCTAAATTGACCCGACCGGGGATCGAACCCGGGACCTCAGAGATGGCGAAACCATGAAAACCGGTGTACAAACCACTCGACCAAGGAGGTCGTCAAAGCTTGGCTTCATAGTTGAGAGGATCAGCTTCAAGGCTGAGATGGCTTAACTCCTTGGCTGAATAAAACTACCACAGAACCACCTCCTTTACTTATTAGTATAGTCAAAGAACAACTCCTACAATTCAAGTAGCTTGGCTTCTAAGCTGAGTGGATCAGCCATTTGGCATCGTATTTAAGCTTCTTAGCTAAATAATACTACCACAGACTCAACCCTTTTACCTGCAGCAGATTTACGGAGCACCCTAACTCCTACAGTTCAAGTAGCTTGGTTTCATAGCTGAGTAGATCAGCTTCATGGACGAGTGACTTGGTTTTTTAGCTCACTGAAACTACCACAAACTCACCCCCAACTCCTACATGTTAAGCAGCTTGCACCCGAAACTCTTACATTTCTAACAGTTTTACTTTATGACTGAGTGAACGAGCTTTGTGGCTCAGTGGCTTGACTCCTTGATTGAGTGCAACTGACACAGACTTACTTACTTCTTAAAAATGCCACTTATTCACCTCTAACTCTTAGAGTTCAAGCAGCTTGGCCTCATCGCTAAGCAGCTCGACTACTTTGTAGCGTGGCTAAGTTTACTAACTTAGTAGAACTACCAAAGTCTCACCCCTTTCTCCTGCAGCAGCTTTGCAGAATGATCAAGAAACTGCGCAGCCTGATGCCATACATCAGGGTGGTAAGCAAGGCAGAGAAGTTACTCTTATTTCTAGCAACTTGGCTAAGTAAAATTGCCACTGAATCACCTCCAACTCCTACAGTTAAAGCAGTTTTGCTTCTAAGCTGAGTGGATCAGCTTTATAGCCGAGTGATTTGGCTTCTTAGCCTAATGAAACTACCACAGACTCACCCCTTTCTCCTGCAGCAGCTTTGCAGAATGATCGAGGAACTGTGCTGCCTGATGCCACACATCAGGGTGGTGAGCGAGGCAGAGCAGACCCTGTTCTATGGCGAACATGACGCGGCGGGCGACTAGCGCTGTGTCTTCGGAGCGGAGGGGATTCGAACGCTCCCAGGATATGTACTTCTTCCATAGTTCAACCTGAATATTTCACACACCATTTTAATTTGTATAAAGAATTTTCATTAATCGGTTTGCTGTTCCAGTCAGGTTACGCTATAAAGCCACATGCAAAAAAAAAGTTAAACTATGAAGATATTGATGTTGCCATAACTAAAAAAATTAAAATTTTAAAGATACTGATATGGCCATATCTAAAAGAGTTTAAATTTGAAGATATCTCCATCGGTCACAACCTATAAGTAGTTTTTGTGTTGTATTTTGTAGTCTTTTATGTGTTATATTGTGTAGTCCAGCCAGAAATCGATCCTGGGTCTTCCGCAATCCGGGCTGCTGCACTGACCATTATGCTACCGGGAAGGCTGACGTAAGCATCACTGCTTTAATTTTGACTGCTTTTTTAGCGGCAGTAGTGCCATCTATCAATTGGGTACATGGTTAAAATGAATCTTGATTGCTGTAAATATGAATCTGCTTAGCCAATCGGTTGATTGGCTATGCAGATTCATATTTACAGATGAAATAACTTGGATGGCACTCGATTCCTGGCTGGGTCGGGTATTAGGCATTTAATTTTTTCATTTAAACTTAAATATTTAATTCAGCTTAAGTGCAGCAAATTAGCACTTAAATTATATAATATACATACACCACGGAAAGTCGGAGTCATTTGGAAGGGGCTCTATTACTCTTACCTGCTTCATCTCCTCGCGGTCGACTGTCGGCGGGGTGGCAGGCATGTTCCTGTTCAGACCGCGGGTAACCGTCTCCAGCTCTTTGGCCACGCGGCGAGCGTTCATATACTCGCGGGAGCGTTCCATCGCCATCCTCTCCGCTATTACAAAAGCGTACGACAGTTAACGATAATGTTATTTTAGTTAGTAAACTAACATTAGTTTAAGATAGTGTTATTCATTTCTTTGTTGCGTTTAATCGCAGAATGTCCAATTTGCAAAATGTCAAGTGGTAGCAAAATGTCCAAGCCTCAAAAGGTCAAAAGTTTCAAAGCAATTAAATGAAAACTCTTTTACTTTTTTACTATAACAATTTTTATTATTAATCAGCAAATATAATTATGTATACTCATGTAAAATCATATAGAGAAGCGTAAACTATGACTTTTTTTTAAAAATGGCCTATATTTATATCGTTACTGTGTGATCCTGTTTTAACTATTTTAATTATTAATCAACTAATGTATGTTCATGTGAAATCATTTATAGAAACGTAAAAATATGATTTTCTTTGAAAATTGGCCTATATAAAATAGTCTTCAATAGAAAAATTTTTTAACAAAAAAAAAACCGACTCCAAAAAATTTTACTGATAAAATTGCACTAAAAAGTAAAAAATAAGCGTTAGACTTGTATAGACAATAACTTTATTAAGAAAAAATATAGGTACAATTATTGTTATTTTTGGGGCCGGTGCCAGCCAACGAAGTTTTTAAAGCCGGTGCCAGTCCGCTTGTAGTCAAAATTGTATGCATAAGATTGAATGTACTATTATGATTATAATATAGTATGTCGTTAAATGTATAAGTTAAAGTTACCTTGGCTGGCACCGACTCCAAAAGTAACAATAATTGTACCTATATTTTTCTTAATAAAGTTATTGTCTATACAAGTCTAACGCTTATTTTTTACTTTTTAGTGCAATTTTATCAGTAAAATTTTTTGGAGTCGGTTTTTTTTTTTGTTAAAATTTTTGTTTATTTCTCGCTTTTTAGTGATTCGTTTCGATCTATTTATCTAAAGCGAATATGGGTAGACCTACTCAACACGCTGCTCGTATGAGACAGCGCCGTTTAAATGAGACAAACGAAGAAAACGAGAAACGCCTATCTCTCTCCTCTCTCTCAAAGTAGGAAATCAAAAACTGAGTTCCGATGCCTGTCTTCTTTTGCTTCGTCATAGTCGCTTAACTATCTTAATCGAGATATTTTATCGCCACCCATGAAATACTTATCATTGAGGAGTTCCGATGGCAATCTGTGGTCTTTTTCATCAGTTACACTTCATCAAATGATACTTTCTGAATGTAAACACTTGACTTATTTCTGAAAATACCAAAATCGCGATAGGTATGCCTACAATATTCGAGGAGTTCCCTCAATTTCTTGAGGATCCCATCATCAGAACTAAACCAAATTTAAATGGGACCACACGGGAAGCACCAGCTTTCAAATAAAGAAAGAATCATCAAAATCGGTTCACTCAGTCAAAAGTTCTGAGGTAACAAACATAAAAAAAAATATAAAAAAAATACAGTCGAATTGATAACCTCCTCCTTTTTTTGAAGTCGGTTAAAAATAAAACACACAGCTGCACCTGGCTAGCTACCACCAGCTTATCTAAATATGTCGCCATAACATCAATGTTTGTAGCATTGTTGTGTTCCGACACCTAGAGATAAGATAGCCAGTGCCTCAGTAGTTAAGGATCCCGGGTGAAGTGCGCTTCCACTGTATGGTTAAGGTTCCACTGGCAAGTAGCTATGGAACGCTTCCTTAGGTTATAAAATAAAACCTAAGGGGTGGATCACTTATTGAGCTGTAGTTTAACTAATTATTTTTACTAGATGAAATATGATATATGAGTGGACTGTATTTTTTAAGAGGTTTGGTTCAGCTCGGATCCACAACTAAGGTAATTAAGCCTCGTTCAGTAAAACCTGAGATTAATTAGAAAACACCAAAAAAAACATCATGGGCAAGGCACTTGTACCAAGATTTAAGGGAAGGTTATATGGGAAAAAACACTCACTGTTGCTGCAGATGAGATCCAGTTCACCACTCTTCACAATTACCACAATCACAAGCAGGCCTGCTGTATTTAGTGTATCGATATATCCAATTATAAGAATAAAGTGTTTTTGGAAGAAGATTAGCTTGATTTACTTAGATTTTTAAAACACTGTCGCGTAGGCGAGGTCAGCCATTGCAATCTGCTGCACACGGAGCGACGAACCGAGACGTTATTTTGTCAGGAGAGGGTAGGAAGAACCTCATACAAGTGCGTAGTATCAAAATATAATTAAAAATGACGGTATGCTAAGTAATTTATGAACGAGACTCAACATCCCCCTCGCCTTAAAGGAACCCCTTCAAATTAAAGCAAGTTACTATCAAAAAATATGAAACTAATAACTAAAACTACGACTAAGCTTATGTATGCTGATTATACTATTGCGAAGGTAACGGACATAATTTTACGATAGGTCGTTTGAGCATACCGCTCTTAGTTCTAACGTCTTCAACGCGTACGACTCCGTCTCTACCAGGGTGCAACCCTGTTACAATGCCGAGAGGCCATTGTAGAGGAGGCGCGTTATTACACATAATTATAACAACCGTACCTATAGTTATAGGGTTGGAAGGCGTATTCCATTTCTCTCGCAACTGCAGATTATGGAGATACTCCGTCCTAAATCGTGTCCAAAAGGATTGGACTAGAGAGTCTAATAAAGAATAACGAGTGAGAAGTCCGTTCACTACTAAGATTAGTCGCGGGAAGAAACGCTAACGATGCGCTAGATAAAAAGTGTGAAGGAGTTAACGCGGTAGGATCTGAAGGATCAGAACTTAATAAGTAGAGAGGGCGACTGTTTAAAATCGCCTCTATCTGAGTCAATACTGTAAGAAACTCTTCATACGTTAATAATTGAGTACCTATTACTCTAGATAAGTGTGACTTTACACATTTAATATTAGCCTCCCATATGCCCCCAAAGTGAGGTGCACTGGGCGGATTGAGTTTCCACTCGATACGAAGGTTAGAAAGCTCATTAGAAAAAATTACAAAATAATCGTCAGATTTTAAAAAGGAGTGAAGCTCACTGAGATAAGATTTAGAAGCTATAAAATTAGTACCGTTGTCGCTGTAGAGACATTGACAAGGACCACGGCGAGATATGAATCTCTTAAAAGCGTCCAGAAAAGAAGCAGAACTAAGATCTGAAGCAAGTTCTAGATGAACTGCTTTAGTAACTAAGCAAATAAATAGGCACAAGTATGCCTTCTGACTGCGAACTCCGCGTTTACGTGTCAAAGTAATAAAAAATGGACCGGCGTAGTCTACACCCGTGTGTGAGAATGCTTTACTTTGCTCCAAACGACACTCGGGAAGGTCGGCCATATTTGGAAAAGTAGGTTTTGGATTAAGCCTGAAACAAGTGTTACAGCGGTGAATACGCATACGTACAATACGCCTAGCAGATATGATCCAAAACCTTTGTCTTAATAAATACAATAAAAGCTGAGGGCCAACATGACAATTCCGTTTATGATAATTATCAATAATTAATTCTACAATATGTCCATTGCGCGGTAACAAAGCGGGATGCTTGTTTGTAAAGTTTAGAGACGAATGAGAGAGACGTCCCCCGACACGTAGAACATCGTTATGTAAAAACGGAGAGAGCTTTCTTAACATAGGTGAACAAGTTTTATTATGCTTAAGTTTATCTAAATCTTCTTTAAAATATGATTGTTGGACAGCTTGTATCACTGCTAACTCAGCAATATCTAAATCTGACGCGGTAATTACGTTATTACGAGGAAGCCTTTTTATAAATCTTAAAAAATATACAACAGAGCGTAGGTATTCATCCCAGTTAGAAAAAGCTAAACTTAAAGTTATAAGTGGATGTTCCGTTTCTGGAGAGCTAGTAGCTACGTGCGTAGTTGTCTTCTCCTCAGGGAGCGCTGAGGGAGAAGGCGCGAAATCGGAAACCGGCCTGTCACTTATAGGAAGAGACATCCACGACGGTCCCGTAAACCAAAGTTCGTGGTGTATCAACTGCGAAGGCAAAAGCCCACGCGACACACTGTCCGCGGGGTTTTGGCTCCCAGGAACAAAACGGAAAGTTTCCTTAGGTAAAAGAGACTGAATTTGTGCAATTCGATTTGCGATTAATGTACTAAATCTATGTGGGGACGAGTGCACCCAACATAGCGCTACTTCCGAGTCGAAAATAGCGTATACGTCCGATATAGGGAATCGCTTAGACATAAGGTCATAAACAACGCCTAAAAGCTTCGACATCAAAAGGATCGCGCAAAGCTCTAGACGAGCGAGTGTTATGGTTTTGATAGGTGCAACCTTTGATTTTGAGCACAATAAACGTATGTGCTGATTATCATTAATAACATATGCGTATATTACGCAACCGTACGCTTTTTCAGAAGCGTCCGAGAAAGCTACAAGATAAAATTTAGAATTATCATGAATGCCTAGATGGCGCGGAAATCTCAAAGTAGATATTAAAGGAAGTTCCTTTATAAAAACCGTTGATAATTACGGTGCGCGGGATGTACTTCTATACATAAGTACATTTGCCGAACGTCGGCGAAAAAGGCTACTTTAAAAATACGTACATTAGTAAGTATATTAAATATATCGTTCTGTAAATTGCACCCGGTGTGCAAAACGTCATTAAGTGAAAGCCCGGAGTCGGTTCTAGCACTGGCGTCCAGAACGATGCGAAGTTTAGTAGTATCCTTGTCATCACGTATGACAGGATGATGCGGCAGGTAGAAGCCCTGCGACGAAGTATCGTCATTAACTAAAGAAATGATATTTTTATTTAAATAATCGGCAACAACATTATTATAATTTGTACGTAGGTCGGGTAATCTTAAAAACTTATTTTCGAGTGATAAAAAACGTCTATGAGCATTAAGAAAAGAATTACCAAGTTGGTCTAAATTATGTTTAAATGGCAAACCAACAGAGTAGGTACCGTCAGCCTTGCGAGTAGTGGTAGCCACATAATTATCCTCACAAGCTTGTTCATCAGGCGACAAAAAAGTCTTAGAAGGCACCTCTTCTAATTTCCAAAATTTTTCTAATATTTCATAGACCGGTTCGCGGGAAAATGCACAAAAGGAATGTGTGGAAAGATAATTATAAGTTGGGATATTACCCATTAAAATATAGCCTAAACTAGTTTCCAAAGCGGTAGGTACTTACCTACAAAATCACACCTACTTAATTATACCTGGAGACAACTTGTCTCCAGGTATAATTTTGTTAAACATTAAAATTTCACAATATAAATTAACACCAATTAACATTTCTATAGGTCCCGGCAAGTTAAATTCATCATCTGCGATAGGTAAGTTATCCAAATAATTTAACATAAAAGTATCGACGCGGGAGTCAGGTAGCTGTGACGTAATCTCCTCGACAACAAGCGGTTGAGATAAGTAACTATTCCCGCCATCAAAGCGCGATGTAAACTTAACTGTAGTTATACCTATAATACGCTGAGATGTACCACCTATACCTTGTACTTTAGAATATTTATTTTGAGTGTAGATAGGAAGAGATAAGCGTTTACAACAAGATGTTGTTATATAATCGCTCTGCGAACCCGGGTCAATTAAACACCTAACATAATGAGCGCGGTTATCAGTATCTATAATTTTAATTTTCGCGGTCCCTAATAGTGTAGTGAACGAGCGACGATCACCATGATCACGTGAAATGTTACAAACAGATGCATTAACTGAACCATTAGAAGGTTGAGCATTAGAAACTTCGACCTTATTGCAAGAGTACGATGGTTCATTATCGACCGTACAACGGTTATTACTTGAAGTGAAGTTGTTGCGATTTACCACTAACTGCGAAGTCGCAGTGGGCACATGACTAACGTCACGTTGTTTATATAAATGCAAGTTATCAAAATGTAACATGGAGTGATGATATTTAGAAGAACAAAAACGACAAGTACTATTAGAAGTGCATGTATTTAGCGTATGTTTATTACTTAAACAATTGTTACAAAACGCGTTGGACTTAACAACATTAAAACGTTCGCGTGGAGTCATTTTTATAAAAAGCGGGCAAAAATATAGTTGATTATTGTGATTATTATTTTATATTATTAAGAAAAGTTTTTTTTTTTTTTTTGGATTGCTCATCGGTAATATCTTGTATACATAAGTCATATATAGATTGCATACGAGTAAAATGCCAACTGCGTTTTATCATCAATCTCCGACATGTTTGATAACAAAGGAACAAGATGTATATAGAATCATCATCATCATCATCATCTCAGCCAAAAGACGTCCACAGCTGGACAAAGGCCTCCCCCAAGGATATGAGGGGTATTTGCCTTATATTATTATTATTTGTATTTTATTTTTTATATAGAATATGATGTAAAAATATTAAATGTAAATATATAACGCCGATGTGTCTTGTCTATTGTAAGTATTTACTATAAAATGCCTAAGTAGGCTCGAAAAAGTTTCTAAGTAAGTACCAGAAATAAAATATAAAAATAACTAAATAATATACACGTATAGCACGGTATGTTATATCTCCTAACACAGTGTGTAGGGGCGGTGCGGTGAGTATTAACTCTTAATAAGTACAAATTACACAACGAGTATATAAACTCTAATGTAAATAAGCGGTGCGTAAAAAACCTAATACAATCGTAGCCGATGTATATTAGGCCTCCTAATATTAACTATATAAAGTTATAAGTATATTAGGGGCGGTGCGGTGAGTATTAACTCTAATAAGTACAAATTACACAACAAGTATATAAACTCTAATGTAATTAAGCGGTGCGTAAAAAACCTAATATGTGCGTAAAAATAATAAAGCTATAAGTATATTAGGGGCGGGAGTTCGCAATAAATAATATTAGATATAAGTACCTAACTAGATATTTATGATAAGACGCGGTGCAGAAGTATCTGCGTTTGACTGACAATGTCAAGGTCAGGCGAGTACCTGTTAAGTAGAAGTTCTACTATTAGTTAGCTAGCGTTAACTAAAAGACAAGACACTAATTTATAAAATAATAAAGCGGGTGGCTGAACCTGCGCGCGCGACGAGTAGAAATGGAATATTACGCTATAGAAACGTTATAATAGTTATGTTTACTTGGGTAATTATAAACTGCGTTTAGTAACAATTTAGGTTATAAGTAGATTAATTCCCTACCTAGGTTTAGCAAATCAGCATAAATAAGCAAGTACGTAATTTTTATATGAGATAAACGAGTAATGAATTAATCTTGGAATTTACTGTTTTGACATAAATAGAAAATATCTCGTAGGATCAAAAATGTATGATCCGGCTCGAAGGACCAAAAATGTATGGTTAAGGCTCCACTGGCAAGTAGCTATGGAACGCTTCCTTAGGTTATAAAATAAAACCTAAGGGGTGGATCACTTATTGAGCTGTAGTTTAACTAATTATTTTTACTAGATGAAATATGATACACTCGGCGTCAAAAAAATCGCACCTTTTAAAAATCATCTTTAAAAATTCTTAAACCTTATGTAGAGGATAGTGTTGGGTATCATTAGAAAGGTAACAAAAAGGAGTATCAAAAAACAATTAAATTTAACTTTCTGTTTAATTATAATTATACAAACAACATTAAAATTAATAAAATAATAAAAATCCTTAATTAAGTCCTAATTAACAACAGATAATTTACAAAGAAAAATGTACAAAAAGTGTCTTAAAATTAACTTAAAATCTAGTGTTACCCCCCCTTGCCCTGATCACGGCTTCCATACGGTCCCTCATGGACCTCACCAACTTCAGGAGCTCTTCTTGAGGGATAAGCCCCCATTCTTCAATCACCGCGTCTTGGAGCTCCTGTAGAGTCGAAGGAGCTGGATCCCGAGATCGAACCTTACGTTTAAGATGGTCCCAGAGGTGCTCTATTGGATTCAGATCCGGACTTCGCGCTGGCCACTGCATCACAGAGATTTGGGACCTCTGCAAGAAGTCGCTCACGATGCCTGCAGTGTGAGCGCGAGCGTTGTCGTGCATTAATGTGAACCCCTCGCCAAAAGATTCGGCAAAGGGGACCACATGCACTTCCAGGACCTCAGTGACATAGCGGCGAGCAGTCAGCGACCCTTGTCCGCGAGCACCTCCAGTCCGGGAGACGCAGACAAGGTCGGTTTTGCCGGCAGCAGACATACCGCCCCAGAACATGCAGGATCCGCCACCATATTCCACCGTCTCCTGGATGCAGGCTTGGGCGAAACGTTCACCCTGCCTCCGGTATACTCTTCTCCGTCGGTCGTTGCAGAAAAGACACACTCGCGTCTCGTCTGAGAAGAGAACAGCTCTCCACTGCTCAAGGGTCCAATCGACGTGGTCACGAGCAAACTGCAAGCGGGCTCGCCGATGCGCTGCAGTCAATTTTGGACCCGTAGCAGCTCTGTGGGGCGCTATCTTCTTCTCCTTCAATCTTCTTCTAACCGTAGATACGCTTACGGTGCGTCTGCGAACTGCCTGGAGCTGCTGTTGCAACTCAACAGCGTTGGAGAAACGATTTCTCAAAGAGTTCGACACAACGAACCGGTCGTCTCTTTCCGAAGTGCAGCGACGTCTACCCGAACCGTGTCTGCGGATATAGCCACCGGTCTCTATGAAGCGCTGGTACACTCTTCGAACGGAATAACGGCTCAGGTTCAGTTGCCGGGCGACATCACACTGCCGCACCCCTGATTGCAGTAGTGCAACCACTTGAGCGGCTTTATCAGCTGTGGTATCCATCAAAATCTGTGCGTGTGTCCTCTTCAACGGTTGAATAGCGAATGACCCACATTGAACCCGTGTTGACCGTTTTATACCCACAAAGGAAGCGCAACTAGCAACTCTCACAGGTAGCAAAATTTGCATCGAATTTTTGTGACACTTTATTTGTTGCATTAGGTTTTATTTGATAATGAAAAGTAATGTTTTTTATTAAGTTAATTAAGTAACCTTGTAAATAAAATCATAATTAATGCGACTGCATGTGCATATCAAGAGTAAATGACATTTGAAAGTGATTTTCTAAGAGGTGCGATTTTTTTGACGCCGAGTGTATATGAGTGGACTGTATTTTTTAAGAGGTTTGGTTCAGCTCGGATCCACAACTAAGGTAATTAAGCCTCGTTCTGTAAAACCTGAGATTAATTAGAAAACACCAAAAAAAACATCATGGGCAAGGCACTTGTACCAAGATTTAAGGGAAGGTTATATGGGAAAAAACACTCACTGTTGCTGCAGATGAGATCCAGTTCACCACTCTTCACAATTACCACAATCACAAGCAGGCCTGCTGTATTTAGTGTATCGATATATCCAATTATAAGAATAAAGTGTTTTTGGAAGAAGATTAGCTTGATTTACTTAGATTTTTAAAACACTGTCGCGTAGGCGAGGTCAGCCATTGCAATCTGTTGCACACGGAGCGACGAACCGAGACGTTATTTTGTCAGGAGAGGGTAGGAAGAACCTCATACAAGTGCGTAGTATCAAAATATAATTAAAAATGACGATATGCTAAGTAATTTATGAACGAGACTCAACATCCACCATTGGCCTTTATCATCACTTAACATCAGGCGAGATGAAAGCACTGAGCTAACCCGTAAGATATAAAAAAAAAATTGATTGCAGGAAGAGTTACTTTCGAATATTAACTATAAATAGACAATTTAAGTTAATCAATGCCATTACAAAAGTATCTTACCTATTAATCACTACAAATGATGGAAAAAAACCTTACCTATAATAGTGTTGATGCTCTGTTCAAAAGCGATGTAATCCTTCCACAGCGTCTCAATGCCAATGATAGGAGTTATCACCGCGCGCTGGTATACCTGTAAGAAATCAACTACTGTCAAATAAACGTCCTGTTCTTCATCTAAGTCAATACACGATTCGGCTAGACAAATTGTTAAGAATTAAAACTACTAAATACAGCAGCAGAAACTTTAGCATTAATGTATTATTGTATCTTTAATTAATCTTTAATATTTTATTTTTTTAAATATTAGGAGGCAAACGAGCAGGCGGGTCACCTGATGGGAAGCAATCACCGCCGCCCATGGACACCCGCAAAACCAAAGGAATCGCAGATGCGTTGCCGGCCTTTCAAATATTAATAATAATCTTTAATTACGTATCTTTGTTATATACAGGGTTACTGGGAACTCGACAACTTCCTTGCTAGGAGGTGATAGGCGGCCTAAAATGTGACAAAAACCCCCCATATGTATGTCCGAAAACAAAAAGTTTTCGAGATAATTTAATCAGTTGAAACAAAAATTTACATCAAGAATTACAAAAACCGAAATGAGGAATACCGGACTTGCATTCGGAATTAAGGGCGACACATTGAGCAAGATGTTTAAAAAATGTAAACGATTTGACGTCATTTATTGCAAAAACTAATTATTACTTAACCTTTTTGTGTGTATTCTGTTTTGCTTTTCTTTTTTTCACTTCGTAGTTAAAGTTAATTATGCTGGCTTTTATTCCTTTTTAGATAAGTTATTAAGTGAAGAAGTTTTGTTAATAATTTGTACGACTAGTCACATAGTATTTTTTTGAGCTAGGCAACACTTTATGAAAATAAATGTAAAAAGCATATATATTTTTTTCTAAGTTTTTGTTGTAATTTCAAAATGTTTAGTATTTTGACATGTTTTAGTGCTACCTCAGCTGTGTTAGGATGTCAGCTACAAATTAAAATTAAAATTAATCCATGCATCAATGAATTTTTTTTAAATTTGAAGTTAAGTGCTAAAATTAGGTATTTTTTTTAAAAACACAAATATTTCAATTATCTCGAAAACTATTAGTTTTCGGCCATACATATGGGGGGTTAAATTTGTCACATTTTAGGCCGCCTATCACCTCCTGCAAGGAAGTTGTTGAGTTTCCAGTAACCCTGTATATGTGGGGACCTTAGCACTGTAGCAAAAATTAAAACTCTACGTAGTGAAACGAACTTGATGGTTACTTGGGCAGGTGCGGTGTGAAGTGAGGGGGGAAAAGGGAAACGAGGGGGGGCGGGTTCATTCATCAAGCTCCATAAGGCTCTAAACCTAATTCGACACGAGCTGCCTCGCAAGTCAAAAATACAAATTCCACGATTTGACTGGTTTTGTTTTTACCTTTCTAACGGCAGATATCTTCTGGTTCTCCGCGTAGGAGCCGACCGCGTCGACGCTCTTCAAGAAGGTGACGTAGTCGTTCCATATCGGGTACGCGTGGATGTCGAGCCCGATCTTGTCTAAAGCGAAATCGTAGGCTTGAGCCATTTTCTCCCTGTAAAACGAATAAACTATTTATTTTGTTTCTCCTAGCCTTATTTATCTGTGTGACAATCTTGACTGGAATGGCGTCACCATAACGTTAGACTGAGTGGTGTTTTTTTAGAAGATTTTGCTGATGATTACCGGACTTTTTTGGGGGCTGCGAGAAACTTAAAGCAAACTAAACTTAACTCAAGCCTTGTGAAACGAAGCACCGTCAAAGGTTTTCTAGAGGGAACGGCATCATGCACTAGTGCGTGTCCCCGGTTCCCTACTAGATTCTGCGAGGGGCTCGGATCAGATCGGTCGTCTTATCTTTGTTCTACGAGTACGATGTCTTGGGCCTAAGCGAGTATGTATGTTTAGTGTATTTTGTAAATGTGTAATGGCATTAAAAGGCTCGGGCGGGGACTATCGTTTATACCATGGCGAGTGCTCTGAAGAACTGTTTGACCTTATCTCACCTTCTCCCTTCCTCCATAGGAGTACACGTGCTGCTCTCCGGAGTCATCGCTTCACTGTCACACATATCCCATCGCGCACAAAGAAATTTGGTGACTCGTTTCTTTGTCACACCTCCAAAGGACGGAAAGGTCTACCAGCACACGTTTTCCCTCCTTCCTATGATATGGGGTTCTTCAAACGAGGCGTGAAGAAGCACCTTGTGGGCCGGCAGAGTGAGGTTGACTGATGCTGCGTTGTTTTCACGCTGCACCAGTTGTCTTCGCGTCTGGACTCCATTTCCACTTAACATCAGGTGGTATGGAGTCATTTGCCGTGCTAGCAATAAAAAAAAAAAAAAAACAACCGTAACATACAGTGAGCCGAGCCGCTCGCTGCTCGCTGTTGGTCAGTTACGGCCGTATCAAAGCACATGTCTGTACCTAGTATAGAGCGCGTGTGAACCGGCTCGTCGTACCCATATCTACGAGTACAGTGTCTTGGACCTATGCGATGTTTAGTGTAACATGTGAATGTGTAGTGGTATTTTGAGGTTAAGCTCGTTGCCTGTGGCAAGCAATTTCAGTGTCAAACCACTTTAAGCTTTATCTTTATTAGATAACGCATAGTATCGCTTGAGGAGCTCGATGGCGCAGTGGTAAGCGTGCGTTTGGTCTACAATTGCTGAAGTTAAACTACTTTCGTAAAGACCAAAAACTTATCATTTCATTTATTCCACAAACAAATAACTTTGTGTTGGAAATATAAATAAACAATACATTAAAAAATAAATTAAAAAGAAAGAAAGTAAACAGTCATAAATTAATTCATTAAAATCTAAATAGTAAAAAATTAAAAATAATAAAATTAATTAAAATTACAACATTCAATAAAATTAATAAAATCAATACAAATTAAAAATAAAAATTAATCAAATCAAATTAAATAAGTACATCAATTATAATAAACAGCATTAATTAATCAGTAATACATTAAGACATTAAAATCAATCAGTAAATTCATCAATACTATACAAACATTTTTTCAACAAGAAGCTCCTCAAACTTTTGCGAAATAAATTCACATTACTGATGGACTTAAGATCAGTAGGCAGAGCATTAAAAATTCTGACAGCTTGATACCTTACACTGTGTACAATTATATTGAGTTTGGGCGCAAAGGAATTGTGTAAGTCCCTTCTACGAGTCATTAAACGTTTTTCTCTATCATCAGGAGTTTCATATTTTCCAGGCTTTTTTACTAAATCTGTAAGTAAGACTAATATATAAAGACTAGGAATGGTCAAAACGTTTAGTCTTTTAAAATGTTCCCTACAGGATTACATTGTGGGATTCGCACTATAGTTCTTAGTGCTCTCTTCTTTAGTATAAAAGCTCTATTTAAGTTATATTTGTATGTACCCCAAAACTTAATACTATATCTTAAATGTGATTCCACTAATGCATTATAAACTATCTTAAGTTGCTGTTCAGTAGTTTCATCCCTTAGACTTCTTAGAGCATAACAGGCTGAACTAATTTTATTTTCCATGTTTTCCAATTCCCGCTTCCAATTAAGAAATGAGTCAATATATATGCCCAGAAACTTAATTGATTCTACAAGTGTGACTTGTAGAATCAGTTATATCGACATTTCGAGCCGTGCTTCGAAAGGCACGTAAAACCGTTAGTCCCGGCTGCATTAGCTGTCTTTAATAACCACCAATCCGCACTGGGCCCACATGGTGGTTTAAGCCCATTCTTCTTATCCATCCATAGGGAAGGCTCGTGCCCCAGCATTAAGGACATATAATGAGCTGGTGATGATAGCTTGAAATCAATGGCCACTGCTTCGAGAAAAGAATGGTACAGCCGTGCAGCTTTTTTGCTCGACTTGGCGGGGGCACTGCCGTGCACCAGATAACCCGCGTGCCAAGAGAAATAAATTATCCCGGGACATTACTAAGGCCACTGTAGTGTCACAGGAAATTCTTTTTTACCCGTGGCACTATACTGGTAATGTCATGGGAAAGTAAAATTTTCCATGACACTACTGGTAGTGCTAAGCGGTAGTGCCTAAGGTAATAAATGGGCCAGCGAGCTGATTGTAGGCTCGCATTCGTGCGTCCAACTCGACGCTTTTAAGTGATACTATGCGTTATCTAATAAGAGATGCACTGCCGACCGCAGCCACTTGAGTGTGAATTTACCCTAAGGTGATTGTATCAGCTATAGATACGATCGAAGAAAAACTTTAGGCAGATTAGCCTATCCCCTCTATCACTGCTGATGACTTCTTCTTTAGTACTTACAACTCTGTCAAATTATTTATAGTAAGAACAGTTTTAAATGAAGCGAAATACAGTTATAAACCGATCAAGTTAAAGCTGAATATCAAGAAGCGCGCATACATGACGCTAACCTTCTAAAGTTGATGGCCTTATTTGAACAGTAAAGATGTTTTATTCACCAAATCTGAGTAAGCTGGCCGTTAGTGACCTCCTCGATGCCTCATTTAGCTTATGCTTTAAGCTTTAGCTTAAACAAAGTAGAGCTCCTTGATAGAAATATAACATCAGTGATGGCAGCCGATCGCCTGATGTGCGAGCATCTTGGAACCCTTGTCCCTTAGTCGGCTCTTACGACATGCACGAATTTAGGCAGCTAATACATTATTTTCACGTCCCAGACCAGCAAGAGACATCTCCTTTAGTCATCATCATCATCAGCTTATTTTCATGTCCCCACTGCTGGGGCACGAGCCTTCCCTATGGATGGATAGGGAGAATGGACCATAAACCACCACGCGGGTCCAGTGCGGATTGGTGGTTGTTAACGACTGTTGCTGCAGCCAGGACCAACGGCTTTACGTGCCTTCCGAAGCACGGAGGAGCTCGAGATGACACATTTTTGGTCACCCATCTGAAGACCGGCCTTTGCGAAAGATGCTTAACTTTTAAGTTGCAGTCCGGGCGCGTTAACCACTGCCATAACCACCGCCATCGAACTCCTCCGTTAGTTAATATGTTTAAAAAGACTTGTACATACTTGTATGTCGGCAGCATGCACTTGGTCTCCTTAACGTAGTTGAGGTACAGTCTCCACAGCTCGATGTTCAATATCTTCATCAGGCATCTCTGGAACAGCTAATTAACCACCACCCATTTTATAATTACTAACAAATTTTGCCATACATTATACTGGTTATAAAGGCGACCTACCAATGTCACTAAAACCTAAGCTAATGGACATGTGTGTATTCTTCCCATCCTGACGTACGGTGCTCAGACTCAGTGTTCAGTGTTGTGACGGAAGCATCGAAGTCTAGGCTCAGGGTGCCAGCGAGCGATGGAACCCAGCATTTTGGGAGTAAAAACACAATTTGCTGACGTTACTCTAAAAGCCGCCCAGCTAAAGTAGGCCAGGGCTGGACATGTCTATGTGTCATTCGCATGCCGAATGAAATGTGGGCGACTGGGCGAAGATTTCACCGGAGTGAACACCACATAATAGGAAAAGGCGACCAGACAGACCGAGACGAAGATGGCGAGACAACCTTGATAGGTTCACGAAAAAATGGCGTGATGTTGTAGAGGACCGGAAGGTGTGGGGGGGCCTTAGCGCAGGAGTGGCTGATAAAATAATAATTGTTATCATTATACCATATACTAGCAATTGCCTGCTTTAAATAAAAGGAGATTGCTGATTGCCTCAGACGACATTTTCAGCTTCACCGGGCTTTTTGGGGGCGGCGAGGTACGTAAAGGGTACCTTAAGCCGTGTGAAACGAATCACCTTCGGAGGTTTTCTAGAGGGAACGGCATCACACACTTAAGAGTGCGTGTCCTCGTGCCCTACTAGATTCTCCGAAGGGTTCGGATCGGATCGAGGAGCGGAACAACCCGAGGGCGCCGAAAGACTCGGACCTCGGCTCGGGTTGACCGGGCCTTGGTGGTGGGGAGAAGCGCCCAGGTACCTAGTATAGAGCTCGTCGTACCCTTGTTCTACGAGTACGGTGTCTTGAGCCTAAACTAGTGTGCATGTTTAGTGTATTCTGTAAATGTGTAGTGGCATTTAGAGGATCAGGCGGGGAATGCTGTTGTGTGCCTGCCTCTGACTTTTATAGCGTGACCAGATATTTTGTAGGCTGCTAGGAACTTAAATGAATGAAAGAACATCCTCAGAGGGTTTCTAAAGGGGCATCACGCACACGCAAGTGTCCCCGACGTCTACTGGATTCTCCAAGGCATTCCGATCAGAACAAGAGCGGAACAACCAGAGGGCGCCTCTAAAAGGCTAAGACCTCGGTCCGGCTTGACCGAGTCGTGGGGTTGTCTGTGTTGCCAACTTGATGGATTTCCCGTCATACACAGGTGTCTCATTTAAATCGGTCAGTATGGGAAAGTCTGAACTATAAGACATACGAAGATCTATTCTTAGGAACCATGTCATCGATTATAATAAGAATAAAAACTGCATTCATACATTTAAAAAAAACCTGTATTCAGCTCGGAAATCGAACCCTCGGAAATCGGGAATCGTTTTTTTTCAATACAATATTCAACACGTTTAGGTAACGGTCTTACAATTACAAAACCAGCAAAGAGGTACAAACAATCACAGAGACAATTTTACATGCCTGAACTTGTTGAATGTAACGGTGGTCACTTCTAACACCTACTAAAATAAATTAAAGTATGTGAAAACAATGCATTTTATTCATATTAGACATCATGTTTCATAGAGCCATTTACTGCTTAAAACCTACACAATCGATATCTAAATAGAAATAGTGTAAGTTTATTTTTTTCAAAACAACCGGGTTCGATTCCCGAGCTGAGTACAGGTTTTTTTAAATGTATGAATGCAGTTTTTCTTCTTATTAAAATCGATGACATGGTTCCTAAGAACAGATCTTCGTATGTCTTATAGTTTCAGACTTTCCCATACTGACCGATTTAAATGAGACACCCTGTATAGCGGATTGGGATAAGGTAACAAAGGGACAAACTGTTTGTCTAAATTATTTTTTTAAGGTACTAGTTTTATAGGTATCTTAGAAGATTTTGTATGAAATTTGTGCAGCGCCATCTAGTAACACATGTAAACATTGTAACTCTTTATACAATGGAATAAGAATCAAAACTAGTCAAAAGTGTATACAGTCGTGACTACGGGACCTTCAAGAGACCCCTTCACTAGAATTTCTAGGTAACCGTCTACGTAGTGTAGTTAAACCAAAGGTTTTAGACCCAGAGGTCCCGACTTGAATTCCCGACAGGAAATACAGCGTGAGTCTTCATAATGTGCACAAATGAAAATGAGAGATACTATGCTTCATTTTGTCGACCAACAAAAAATTAAAAAGATCTTTAATTTTTGTAACGTTATTTTATTATGTTTTTTTTTTACAATTCTTGTTCGATACAATGACCCCCATGTAAACAAAACGGTGTAATTTTTAAACTAAACAATCAATCATGATGAAACAAACGGAATAATGATTAGAAATAATAGGGTGTCTACATAAAATAAAGATTTTTGAAAAAAAATAACCAACCTAAATTCAGAAAAGATGTACTTACTTTTAATTTAATTGTAAAATTTCACAATACCCCCCCCCCCCCTTGAAATACCCTTTTTATGACTTTAAGTTATTCTACATGGTATTAGCTTTCCAATGGTAAAAATTTCATGACCTATTATTTCCAATCATTATTCCATTTGTTTCATCATGATAAGATTGTTTAGTTTATCTATGTATCGAATAATTTGTAAAAAAATCATATAAAATGTAAAAAAAAAAAAAAGTTTAGTATAGTGTCCCTCATTTTTATTTGTGCACATTATCAAGACTCACGCTGTATTATTGTTAATCTCTCTTCTGTGTTATTGTGCCCAATTTGGTTGGTGGTAAGATTTTGTTTTAAGTCACCGGTCTAGCTAACACCTTGTTGCTTAACTTTACATATAACTAGAGACTCCACGCAACCACAGACTATGTAAAGAGTTCGAAACGTCAGAATAGTATCAATACGTAAAATTTGAAAATATCACAAATCTCTCATTACTTGGGTTAATTTAATTAAATTTAGAATAAAGTTATAGTAGTGACGATATCATGTCATCTTGTGTAGACAGATAAATTGTATAAAATGACACTTACCTACATTTTTATTCATGAATTGTTTATGATTGTGGATTTTTATTTTTTACTTAATCGAAGGATTGACTTATAAATCTCAAATCCACGCGGACGAAATCGCGAGTAAAATGCTAGTCACTTATATTTATATCTTGGTAACTTGGTTGGTTGGTTCTAAATAGGACTTTGTAAATTTCACTAACAAACTTTAAACATTCTGTATTGGGGAACAAATAAATAAAACTTAATTACCAAGTCTTTTTAAGTGTAATTAACTATTATGCGACTGAATTAAACTCTTTTCATTAACAGAAAGTCTAGGCATTCTTCGATTTGATTTCTTGATAAGACTAGTCAAATCGTGTATATTTTTATTTAATACATTACGTTTACAGTTAGTTAACAAAACAATAAAAGATAAGAAAACGATTATTTAGGAACTTACTATGCAAAACCAAGATTAAAAGTGCACAGGTATAATCGTAGAAATACAAGGAAACATTTGCGGATCTGGATTAGCAAATGATTTGACTAAATATATTTTGTACCAATATTTTACTATTTGATCAGATAAAAATGTATTTTGTCAAGGTTGATGTAAAATACTTAATTTTAGCAATATTCATCTGTTTCACAGGAATATTTTCGTGCAATATTATTTAAAACCCAAAAGAAAAAAGATAATTACCTTAACAACATACTATATCTATATCATTTTACAAATTGACTTTAAGTAATTTTTATTTGAAGCACTTGTGTTTTTGCATGCTCATGTCATCCCAATATACACTGGCCTGCAAAATTAAGTATCACACTTTTAAAATTGCAATAACTTTTCAAGTACACAAGATATACTTTCGAAACAAAAAGGAAAAATGTTACTAATGTATAATTTACTTTAATTTCAAAGAAAGCTGATAAAAATTGCTGCAAAACGTTTTTTAATTAAAAATCTCTAACTTCTATACTTTAGAAAATAAATAAATATTAAAAGTGTAGTACTTAGTTTTGCAGGCCAGTGTATTTCGGTAATGATAACTCAACCGAAAGAATCTAGCATACTTGAACATATCTAATAGATACATTTTACATTTTGACTAGTCAGTCAAATGGTCGAAACCAGTCGAAAATAGCCAGACATTTTTTTTATGGTGTATTTCTACATTTTAGATAAAAATTAGGATAATTAAATTTAAAATAGAAATAATAACGTATTTAGAACATAGGATAATTACAAAATTAATTATAGGAGTAACAACTATAGGGATTTTACATGTCGAAAGTGACCTTATAAAACAATAATTTCTATCAACCAATGTTTTAAACTTTTTGTTGTAAAGTCAAACGATTCAATGCAAATTGACCTCTAAATCCCTAGAAATAACAACAGTAACAAGCTTTATCTGCACTTATGTCATTTAAAAAGAGGAATATTACATTAACATAATTATATTTTGTTTAATAAAGTCACCTCCATCATGTCTGAACACATAGACACCCTAACCGAAATCAAAGATATCAATTCATATGTTTTTGTCTTTATTCAACCTTAAATCTAAACCTTACATCTAAATCAGCCTTTAAAATATCCCTCTGACAATGGTAAAAAATACTTTATTCTCACAGCTTTAAAGTATATTTTGGTTTGAAACCCTTACACTACTTATTGTACCATTTTACTAACCTTTTCAACTTTCTCAAAATTTCTCGCTTTCATCTGTAAAAAAGCAGAAAGAATTACATAAACACTTTATGTTATTTAATAATTTATAGGAAGACCAACAGCTATACGACCAGTGATCATCTATAATAGAGATGAAACGGATAGTGGTTTGGCCGGATACCGGATATTCGGCAAGCTGCGAGCCGGATGTTCGGCCCTTTATCGCGTTACATGACGCGATCAGTTTGATTTGAATATAGGCGTGGAGAACGAGATCGGTAATATTCGGGCGCGTTCGGGTGTTATCGTACGTTTTCAGAAGCTGATCTAGAATACGAAGCCAGGCGGAGTCGCCTCTTACCAACAAATGCGGAAAATTTGGTATTCATTCACCACAATTTTCTTTTTAAATATTATCTGCAAACGAGCAGGCGAGCCGCCTGATGGTGAGCGGTCACCGCCGCCCATTTATTTATTTATTGTGACAAAAACGACATAAATCAATAACATTTATCACACAATTATACAATTCGAAATTAAATTCATTATTATGAAATGATATTAGAATATAAAAAAGATAAACATAAACATCTCTGATGTTGCTTTTGTGTTGCCGACCTGAAAAAAACTTTTTTACACCCCTTTTAAAAGAGCCCATGTCGTAGCTTAATGGGAAAACCTCGGATGGCAGCTCATTCCACAGTCTGATGGTACGTGGAATGAAGCTCCTCTGGAAGCGAACCGTTCAAGCAAACAGCAGCACCAGGAAGTGTGCGTGTCCCTTGTTCTGATGGCGAGCAGTGCGATATTAAAAGGAGGAAGTGGGCACCAAATCAAAAAGTTCCTCAGAGAACTTGCCACTAGTTAATTTTGAGTACGAAATTAATTACTAAAACAAACATTTTTGACGTGCGATTATAAAAATAAACGGTGTTCATAACTTATTGTGGTATGATTTGCCTTAAAAAAAAAAAAATAATGAGAATTGTTTGAATTTTACCATCCAAAATCCGGCCGGATACTGAATTTCTATCTGGTATCTGGCCGGATAGTGAAAACAAGGCCAGATAGTTCGGATACCGGATAGTTACTGGATATCAGTTTCATCTGTAATCTATACTATTAATAAAAAGATAAAGTTTGTGAATCTGTTTGTTTATGGAGTGTAATATCTGGAAACAGTGTTCCAATTCTAAAAATTCTTTTATAGATAGAATGGTTTTATTTTTATAAAAAAAGATACAAAACTACAGAAAAATACGAAACCTAGGTGGACGAAGTTTTAGGAAAAGTGCAAGTTATATATATTATATAAACCTTGTTTACACAAGCAAGTAACTAACAATATCATTAAACTTTTTTTAAATAATAATATTAACCTTTAAACTCCTGCCAAACCCAGAACAAAACTATTGACAGCACCCGCGCCGACGACGTAACTCGCAAAATGGCGAAAAAAAATAAAATTTGAAAACGCACAGAGAATAAAGTTGTTGGGGGGTTTGATTGTAGCAAATTTATTCTAGTTTGTTTATAGCTAAACTTCTACATACAAAAGTAGACTCTAAATATACAAAATTTAAGTTTTAAGTTGTGTGGGGAGCGCTCTCGAATTCGCGCTTCCAGGGTTTGACGGAATATGGCAGGGTTCAAATTCAAGTTCTCGGGGACTGAGAGGTTAATGCACTTATAAATATAAATGAAGAGCTCGACTGTGCAGTGGTTAAAGTACCCGGTCTGCGATTGCTAAGGTTAAGCAATTTGCAAAGGCCAGCCTTTGGACATGGGATGGATGAAAAAAATTTATTTTACTAGAGCATCTATTTGTTCTGTTATCAACACTTCAATAATCAGAACAGATTTTTAAATTAATGAAATCAAACTCACCTCTTGCTCTATATAGATCTTCCAAAAGCGGCCAGTTGTAGGAAAGGAGGCAATCAGCTTCTCATACATCGACCGCACCTCATTGATGGGCCTCGTCTGCGCTTCTCTGATGAGCAGCGACCAGGAGTCCACATCGTAGACGTTAGCTTCGACTGCACGCTGCGCTCGAGTCAACCTTTCGTTGCCCCAGTCCTGAAATTACGAATTAAATTGTCAGGTCAAACTCAATTTTTTTTATTTGATGGCTTGCTAGTCTGGAGACTGATTTAGGTACTGACAGTCTACAACAGAAAAGGAGTTTTAAGTATGTATCTAATTTATCTATCTCATTTTTAAAATACTGTCCATCTGCTAATAATTAACAATAATAAAGGAAAATACATAACAGAATAAAATCTTACGAAAACAAAAAACAAATTCGCAAAATGTTTCGTGTGATATTTTTCATAACATGTTTGGTGAAAACTCACAAATATCGCCAATATATCAATAAATTGTATGCATATAACAAAGTTGTGATATTGCAGCTGCAGTTTAACTATTTCGAAAAGACATTTAATATTAAATACGTACAATTTCCGTGTTTTCTTCTACTTCCGTGGCGGTGGTCATTGTGGTTATTTAACGGCGTCCACAATTTGTAGGTTAGAAATTGCTTTTACTGTGATAGCTGAAATTGTATAATACGTTGCTTGAAAATGTGGTTAACACTTTTTCACGATTGTATAAACGTAGATATTTGCAAGCAAGCTACACAAATTAAGGTTTTGCGGATTTTTGACAAACTAACTCTGTTCTGCTATAATAATGATTCACTTCTCACTAGTGTAGTGAAAGGCGTAACCGATAATATCGATAGTCTATCGATATTATCGTCACTTAGATCAATACCAGGGGTGGTGTCACTCCGCAGTTTAGGTACAGTGGCCCAAGAAAGTGGTGTACCAGTTTTGATTTAGTTTTCTAGTCATCGAAAATTACAACAACGTTCATTCTAGATATCACTGAAAGAGATGCATAATAATAACGTAAACCTAATTGATAAGTATTCATACGTCATAGGTCACTTATAAGTGCATGACATTTTAATCTTTATTACGAATGAATAAGACATTCATTACTGTAAAGAAAATATAAATTTTCTAAACAAAAGTAATAAAAACTATTTAAATAGACAACCAAATTCTATTTGATAAAAAGAGAAATGACAATTGACATTGTGTCAAATATATTTTGGTAATTTTTATAATTTTCCTCAGAAAAATCGATTTATTTTCCGTATTACTTTTTTACTCAACTGCATTTATATAACATCTTCAATGCCTGCTAACTTGACTATTGCTGAAAGGGCGCAAAACCACTTCATAAATATAATATCGAGTCTTTACTTTTCTTTTTAGGTAGCCTTTCTTTTTTTGAAATATAAAAAAAGGTTTGTTGTAAAACCATGGCTAGCCGCACATACACAATATTATTGGCAATTCAATTTTGATCATAATAATTATTTATCATTCCCCGGCCATTGATTTTACGACGACATTGTTTCCATCAAGTTCAAACTAAGAACAGCTGTCACATAACAAACAGCAATCTAATCAAATAAAGATGGCAATAGCAGTTGTCAGATCAATCTGCAAGCGAAACTAATCTTTATATGAATATGAATCTGCCATGCGACATTCAGCCTTAGGGTGGTAAACCAATTTTTTGGGCGACCGTACGTTTAGTACTATTCGTTATTCTGAGTCAATACTATCGATTGTATCCATAGCACTACATGATTGATAATAGCGATAATATCGATAGTAATGCGTTCGTTCGGTAGTACCTACTAGTTTTGTACTATCGGTAGCCAATGATTTATCGGTAGTATTGCAATATCAAGAGAACTAATAAAGAAGGTCATGCAACGGCACTGTTATTAAATACAACACTAAGAAAAATAACGCATATGTAGTAATTAAAAAAAAGACCAATAGCTATTAATTTCATCATCATCATCATCATCAGCCTATACTAGTCCACTGCTGGACATAGGCCTCTCCAAGTGCACGCCACCGAACACGATCCGCGCCTATGAGAGCATACAGCTCTTGCAGAGTAGGACGCCCTCAGACTAGGTGGAGCGACGATCTTCGCAAGGTGGCTGGCAAGAGCTCGTAATTTGTAGGTAATATTACACCTCAACATGATAGACCATTATGGCACGTAAACACGAAGAGCATCTACTACCACAATTTTCTTCTGGGAAAAAGAAATAGGAAAACCAATCAAGGAGAAGCAAACATCAGAAGTATTACCACAAAATATTAATACTGTGGTATTACAATACAATCGTATTACGATGCTAATTCCTCTAGAAAAATAATTAAATGTTCCTTGTTTATCTAATGATAGCACGTTGAAATAAAACCCCTCCAGCTGCCGGCTGGTCAAGTATGATGCTAATATCAAAAAGGTTTATCAATATGGATTGGACGTCTTTGTCTGTATGGAACTACATTTATTTTATTTTATTAAGGAACAGCAAACAGTCACATTACATCTTATAACATAAAGATAACGGTTAATCTTTAATAACAGTAATGTAACCCACAACGCTATTCTCAGAGTGATACAAATAATAGTTATAAAACGCTAGAGGGTGCTGAAGTGCAAATACAAATTATTTAAGTTAATTTAAACATTTACACCTAAGTAAGTAATAGTAGTTAGTAAGAACTTAAGATTAAATATAAAACAAGCAAAATATAGTTATATTATAGTATATACATAATAATAAATGTGTCAATTAATTATAATACATTGAAGAGTTTTTGGAAGATGAGTGATTTACATTGTTTATACAACTGGTTGATTTGCATTCACGCCATATTAGCAGCAGTCATATTGCTTATACTTATTACAAATAAATTATAAAAAAAATATGAAAAAATAGTAATCATATTTTAAAAATCTGTAAATAAGAATCGCACGTCTGTGTAGCACTAAACAATAAACGCTCGTTCAAACGCGAGCCTCGCTGCGCGCCCGCAGCTTTGTCGGCGCGGGCGCCAGCGGCCAACGCAGAGGGGTGAATCTTCCATACATTGAATAATTACAAAAATTTCATATACAGTAGCGCCATCTTCCGTAAGAGGAACCTCAAGTTACTAACTGGTTATCCATATAATGTCTATGGCATAGACTATGTATAATGTCTATGGGCCGGCGGGCGCATCAATTCAAAGCCAGTGTGCCGCAAAAAAGTACTTTGTGTGTGTCGCGCAGCCCCGAACGAGTGACACGTCCTTGCGTAACAAAACGCAGGCACCAAGTAAGCCGGAGCGGCTGAGACTGGTCGCCTGGGGCAACTAGCAAGCCAAAGCTGCGTAGGCGACTTACGGCGGCGGGGGCTGCACTCCCTCCGCGCCTCCGGCTTATAAAAAACACTCTAGCCTATGCTGCCCTATGGCAGACAAGTACCACGTGAAGTCGGGGTTATTAAGATTCGGGTGTGTAACAGTTTACAAAATGACAGAAACGAAATGACGGACAAAGATGGCGATGACAAGGTTGACAGCCACAAACCGTACGTTCAGAAACTCGTATTAGATAATAATGGTTAGCAATCTCTAGGTAGGTAACAAAAAATATAAATCATAATGTACGCAACATATTATTTGTTAATTTAAATAGTAAATACATCACAAAATAGTCAAAAAGCACTTTTCCGCTTAAATGCACAAAAAATCAAAATTATTCCTACATGATTTCAACTGTCAAATTTTTGACGTTTTTGAACGAAGAATTGTCTCATCTATGTAATCTGTAAAATGCCAATACGACAAAATCGAATGTAATTGATTATTCAAAAAGATTTTTTTTCTAGAAAACTGTGTTTCCTCACAAAATTAATATGTGCAATAGAATCTCTGTTTTTTTTACAATAACCTGGCAACCTCGCTTTATACAAATTCCCTCATAAGTACACAAAACCCAAGCCCGGAAAATTATTCCAACGTAGAACTTGTAGAGATGGTGTGATTAGACGCAATTAGTGGGAACAGTCTACGTCGAGCCGTGGTCATGTTCGTGGGAATGTTTCCTAACAGACCAGCTCCATCGCGTTAGGTAATGCTTGCTGCCACTCAACGACTGAGGGATCATGGCCAGTTCAACGTTCCTTGACATGCGCAGGGTTGCGGCAATGTGGGTGGGCCTCTCAGTCGATTTGCAAGAGCAAATCCTCGAATACTTCTAGAGGGAACCACGTGCCAGTACTCGTGATGCTGGCCGCCACTTCAATGTCCACCACACAACAGTCTGGCGGCTTCTTAAGTCGGAGCAACAACACCCGTTCCACTTCAGAAGAGTGCAAGAAATGAACGAGTAAGACCATGCCGCCCGGGTCACTTTTTGTCACTGGGTACTAGAACACCGAGAAGCCAGCATTCTATGGACGGACGAGTGTGTTTACGCAGATCGGTGTTTACAACGTCCACAATGAACACTGGTAGGCTCACCGCAAAAAGAACCCGCATAAGACCAAAAAAGGTTCGTTCCAGCATAGGTTTAGCATCAATGTGTGGGCTGGCATTGTTGGTGGACATTTACAAGGGCCCTATTTCATCGAGGGTTATCTCAACAGCAACTCGTATTTGCAACTTTTACGATCAGCTATAAATTTATGGCGGGAAAGCAAATGTGCAATCTATATTTAGAAAGCAATATTCAAAAAATCACTGGATATCAATAGTACAAAACCATCGATATCAGTGGTATTCGATGGTTTTTGGTTCAAACAATGTTTGGTCTGAGTATATCTTTCTCTTCTGCTATAGGTTCTCGATTGATCACCTGCACTTAGTACAAGTAGCATCGATCTTACGCGATTAACTGTGTCGCATCACTATGAGAAAATGTCAAAAAATTATATAGTACGTAACCGTGAAATTGCGGTTTAATATTATTTAATTTTCACGTTTTTATTAATAACGATTGATATCTATATTTAAATATAGTTAATTATGTTTGTAAAACGATTAAGTAATTTGTTTATTTATTTGCACTTTTTTTCAAGTAGTTATTTATTGACTTAAATAACTACTACGTTTATTTTTGCATTTTTTACCAAACGTGCGCCGTTACGTTGTGCGCTATGTCAAAAAGGACTTCGTTGCTCGTAGGTTCGTATTTAGAACAGTAGCCACCACTGCGCGCTACAGGTTGGGTCACTCATACGAATTAACGTGTCTTTTGCTGTGATACAGACACAAAAGAATTTTGATTGCTTAGGGCACTGATCAGTGCTCGCCGCAGATGAGAAGTTAAAGAAGAAACAACAAAACATTTGTCAGTTATAATGATGAAACCAAAGAGGACTATAGCTACTCGTTACAGAAAAGAAGAAGAACAGGCTAAATCTCGTGGAAATGCGTTACAACATAACTCTGTATCTACGCGCCTCATCACCAATATGATTAAAAATCGTGGAGTGTCTGATGTTACGAAAGATGTCACGTTGGTTTACAAAACGGTCGCGACTAATTTATCAAGCGAAAAGATTAATTATCAGAAGGAATTGTCCGAACTACGGAAGAACAATGCCAGTTTGACATTATCATTAGAATTGAAAGAACACGAAATCGGTGAACTGAAGTTATCAATTGACGATCTAGAGAAGTATTGCATCGAGTTAAAAAAGACGAACACGAAGATGACAAAATTATCAATAACCAACCAGAAACAGAACAAGAATTTAAAAAAAGAAAAGGAAAAGTTAGAAAAGAAAATTTCTTCACTGGAGCGTTCTATGGAAAAATTAACAGTGCAGGAAGAAAATAATGAAAAATCACTACAGCAGCTCCGCGAATCGTGTAAGCAAGTTTTCAATTCACAAATTTATCAAAACTTCGCTCAAACGAATTCAAGTTTGATTAAGACAATAATGAATGTGTATGAATCAAATTCTCGTGGTGACGAAATCCAACATTGCCCAGCCGTACAATACATGAATTCAGTTCCATCGTGGGTTTTTGAAGAATCTTCATCCAACAATGGACTGCCAGCCAAGAAAAGGAGGATGGATAATTCAAGCAAGGATAACGACAAGAACTACAGCCAGAATGCTCTAGAGGCGTTAGTGATGAACTTGGAGCCAAGACACAGTGAACAGTATCAACTGTGGCGTAATGTTTTGTGGTCTTTAAATAAATACGGGTCCGAACAAAGATACAACACTCTCGAAATTGCCGTCTGTTTTTCGAAACGCTCGACGAAATACAGAAACTTTCAGGATGTTAAAAAAACATTTGACTCTTCGGATGGAACTTTGTCTCTGTCGTATCTGATCGAAATCAGTAAAATTTACGAAGAAGACCTTGACGAGATGACAGAGTATTTAAGTTCAATACTGCCTCCCAAATATGTTCCGTTGACAATCAACCAGGTGGATATCAGTGATCGTCAAAAATTTCAAATACACGTGAATACTACTGTTAAATCACATACGTTATTCATTATTCCCGACTTATGTGTTGTGATCAATGAAGACTGCGAGAGATTGAGTTTTCTTGCGAAGCAAATAACATCGAAAAACTCAGAATTAGCCTCGCTGTGTCCTGAGATGGCGAGAGGTTTCATCGTGACATTGAAAAAGAAGTATTACGAATTCAAAGCGAGAAATAAACCTAAAGTCTCGATGATACTTCATTATCCACTGAAACCAGCTGACTCCTTTATCACTTTGCCTAATGGCAAACAAGACAACAAAGAATCACATTTAGCCAAGATTCGAAAGGCTTTACGAGAAGAGGCAATTAAGTTGTTGGCGCGCACTGGTAAACGTTTTCGTGACTACAACGACGATAGTAACATGGTCGTAATACCTGACAAAGACCCTGATACGTTCAGATCCGATGTTGAGTTGATAGAGGACTTATTCGATGCCGATCCAATTATGATGAATAGGTATTGTTATTCAGGAAAAACAATTTACCATTGCAAATCAGATACGAACTTATGGTGCGAAATTAGCTATAATGTGTTCGATTGGCATTTACTGAGAAACCTCAAAAGTGCATTGCAACTATCCAAGGCTGAGCTGAGATACATTGGCATGAGCAATGCAATCGTAAAATTGCGAAATGTTACTTTGGGTAAAATTGAAAATATAGATTTTAACGAACTTCTCGATTCCAACTTACATTTGTTTATCACAAAGAATAAGACCATAGTCACGTCAAGTATTCCACCTATCATTCGGAATATAGAAAAAGACGATATGGCAGAAAAAACATGTGGATGGTCATATAGCTATGAGTTGTCCATGAAATATATGGTGTCAGTCGAGTCATATTTCGATAAGCTTATACCGCAACGATGCGAAAGAGATTGGATCCTATCGTACATTGCGAAATTGCTAAGTGGACAAAGGAGTCATGAGTATTTTTTAGTACTGGCTGACAAATGTGGAAATGGTAATGGAATATCAACACTGATGTCACTGCTAGCTACAGTGTTCGGCAATTACTACATCGCGAATACTAAAATGGTGGTAAGTGGAGGAATTCGAGAAAACAATCAATATGACGGAGGGATATACAGTCTTAGGGGAAAAAGACTTCTGTTCGCGGATAAATTACAGAAAAGTGACACTTTAAATGGCGCTTTCATCAAGGCCATAACAGGCCAATCCAATTACTACATACAAGATAAAATGAAGTTTTGTCGAACTCAATTTAAATTCCCTGTGCAGGCTGGTTTAATCATGACTTTCACCGAGGATAATGCACCTAAATTCGATAAAAACGACCAAGACTTTGTTAAGAGAATGGTGGCATTCCCTATGCGCTCGCAGTTTTTATGCAGACAAGAATACGACAAACTTATTCAGATGGGGGAACAGAATATGGATATTCAAATTGCCGATGATACCCTCAAACTACAATTCCCAGAATGGAGCTCTGCTTTACTGGACTTATTAATAAAATATTATGACGAGTCTTTGCCACCGATACCTGAATCTATGGTGGATCTGAAAAAGAAGTTGTGTGATGAAAACTTTGATTACTACGATTGGATGGACTTACACGTGCACAGCGATGATAATATTCATGCGTTCGTATCAGCGACGCATATCATGAGTATAATTACAAAATCTCAAAACTTTAACCCATACGAAATGAAGAGGTTGAAATTCGCTATGTCTTCATGGGCGTATAAGAATGAGTTTTCTTACAAACCTAGACATGTACACATGGCCGGTAACAGGAAACGCGTTGAAACTAAATCAGTGATTATGAGTGCTAGAATAGAATGACGCTAACAAATATACCATAACATTGAATATATTATTGAACATAATGTTTGTATAACTTTATCCTGATTAAATGAACGTATATCAAATTTTATTGTTGTTTTCCTTAAATTTGGACTGACTCATGGGAATGACTTAGCCGCGTGGCGGATGTGGCTGCCGGCAAGCAGTACGTAATTTACTATAGTTTGGATTATGATATGAAGTATATGTCGTAGGATAATTAGCAGTGATAGGAATAGGTAGTGCCTATTCACCTAAAGTTCGGAGATCAGAGACATAAATCGGAGACTTCCTTACGACAACATTTTTTTCTGGGACAACTTTGTCCCAGCAGCAGTTTATTAAAAATAATGTACACGTTGAGTGTACACGCATACTTGTTTTGTTTCTGAGATAATCAATAATATATTATTATTAATAATTTTTGACACTCGCGAGTTTTCTGGTTTATTGTAAGTATCTGCATATCACGACTACCTTGGCTTGCATTAACGGATTACGATTTGCTGCAATAAGATTGTGCCTGTTTTTCTCCATCGGATAATACGGTAAGTCAACATTATTTATTATATTACTTTGATTTGTTTAGAATAATTAAACACGCAGTCACCAATAATATATATATATATATACATATATCGCAAAATGTTATTTACATTTTTTGATCACCTAGTTGCCTTTTATCGATTCACATAGATTTTAGACCGTGACAGCATTTTCGTAAAAAAATAAATTGGCGGCCAATTCCATAGGCCACCTTCCATACTAAAATCTTCCAACCCCTTTGTTCCTTAAAGGCAGTTTGAAATGAAATTCATTCTTGTCTTGAGTGTTGTTCTGTATTACGGGCCTTAGAGGGCTCATTAGTACTGATAGACATATCTTGATGGGTGTCAGTCTATCACTTCTTAACTAAAGTACACTACCCGACCTTACCTTACCTTACCTAAATAGTTCCACTTATTTATTTACTAATCGACAATCGACGGCGCGTAGTAAATATGTGTCGCTTTGCGTAAAAATCACTACAATGTGGCTTTATAACTTATGTCAGAAAATTCAGAATATCTAGAATAATACCAGGTGGTTGAAGGATGACGACGGCTTAAGACTTAATTTAAAAAATATTTTTTATTTTAGGTGAGGCCGTGCTTCTGTTTGGAGATCTGTGATACTACTACCTGTGATATATGTGATAAAATAAAAACAGAAAAGGAAAATCAATCGTATTTTAATATGTACGTGCCTTTGACGTCAATCGATGTTGAGAGTTCATTCTCTACTCACAAATGGGTTTTAAACGTCAAACAAAATCGCCTGAAAATTGAAAATATTGAACAAATAATGATTTTGTATGTTAACTTACATGATGATAGTAAAACTTTAGAATTAGAAAACTTTTATTATGATATTGAACTTGACGAAACGAATCAAAATGACTAAGCCATCATATTGATTCGTTTCGTTCAGTCAAAACCGATCGTGATCTAACTGTTTTGCTTCAAATGTTATTAAATTATGATTTGATTTAAAATAACTTTTCGACATTAAGACGTTCAGCTTGAGTTAAAGTCAGCACTTCTGAAATTCAACAAGTCTAGAAATTAAGTTGCAATCGTAATCTATTTGCACTATTTGTATAGTGGTTGTAAACATAAGAGTAATTTTGTAGCAAATTTGAATTGCCTCATTTTGTCTGTAATTTTTACTTCTATTTATATTATATAGACATTAAAATAAAATAAATTTGTTTAAACAGTATTCACTGTTTTATTTTTCTTTTACCAATTTATAATGCTAAGTAACATATAGCCCAAATTATAACAAGTCTTTTGTTTAAATAGAGTTTAGTTAAATATAGTCTACAGTTCTCATCAGATAAAATGGCCGCTGAGAGGCTGTGGAGGGGATGTGTTTGCGCATGTTGACAAGTCATCATCAACGGCCTATATTAGTCCACTGCTGGACATAGGCCTCCCCTAATGAGCGTCATAGCGCCCTGTCCTCGGCTTGACGCATCCAGCATCTGCCTGCAGTCTTTCGCAGGTCATCATCCCACCTGGCCGGAGGGCGCCCTACACTACGTTTACCGAGTCGTGGTCTCCACTCAAGAACACGTTTACCCCAGCGGTTGTCGGTTCTTCGCCGGATATGGCCGGCCCACTGCCACTTCAACTTGCTAATTCTTAGAGCTATGTCGATGACTTTGGTTCTCTGTCGAATGTATTCGTTACGAATCCTATCCTTCAGAGAAACTCCGAGCATAGCTCTTTCCATAGCTCGCTGAGCGACTTTAAACTGGTGGACCAGCCCTACCGTGAGTGTCCACGTCTCAGCTCCGTAGGTCATGACGGGTAGGACGCACTGATTAAAAACTTTCGTTTTTAAGCATTGCGGTATGGATGACGAGAAGACTCGACGTAGTTTCCCAAACGCTGCCCAGCCCAGCTGGATCCTCCTCTTGGCCTCCTTCTCAAAATTGTTCCTACCTAATTGCAAAATCTGCCCGAGGTAAGTGTATTCGGAAACGATTTCAAGAAGGTGACCATGTACAACGACCGGTATCGGATCAATGTGGCCATTGATCATGACTTTGGTTTTATCCAAATTCATGCCAAGACCGATGCGTCGCGAGGCTGAAGCTAGGCCGTCCAGCATCTGGTTCAGCTCCTCTAGCGACTCCGCCATTAGGACTAAGTCATCAGCGAATCGCAGGTGTGAGATGTAGTCACCGTTTATGTTAATGCCCTTTCCTTTCCAGTCCAGCGTCTTAAACATATCTTCCAACGCGCTTGTGAACAGTTTCGGGGATATGACATCCCCCTGTCTCACTCCTCTGCGCAATTGGATGGGTTTGGACTGCTGGCCCTGTACTTGGACACTCATGGTGGCGGATTCGTAAAGACATCTCAACACCTCGATATAACGACAGTTCACTTGGCATCGCTGTAAGGATTCCAGAACAGCCCAGGTTTCGACAGAGTCAAAGGCCTTCTCATAGTCCACAAAAGCCAGACACAGGGGCTGATTATATTCCTCAGACTTCTGTATAATCTACCTCACTGTGTGAATGTGGTCTATGGTACCATATCCTCCGCGAAACCCGGCCTGTTTCGGTGGCTGGAACTCGTCGAGTCTCCTGGCGAGACGATTCGTGATCACTCGTGAGAAAAGCTTATAGACATGGCTCAGGAGCGAGATGGGTCTGTAATTTTTAAGGAGAGTTTTATCTCCCTTCTTAAAAAAGAGCACCACCAACCTCCCGCTCCACGCCTTTGAGGATGACTCTCGTGTCACATGTTGACAAGTGACGAACCAATAATGCGCGCGCAAAGACAAAGCGTTCCCCCGCCGCACCACCCCTCGCACCAATTTTGCCGATAAATCGCGCAATGCGCAGATCCCCACTCAGCGGGCATTTTATTTGATGCGACCTGTACCTATTCTGCTCTGATAATATTAATTTTGAATGCAATTAAGTGATATCCCTAAAACTAGGACAATGCCCCGAAAAAAAGTGGTCTTAAGGAAGTCTTCACTTTTTGTCTATGTTCCCCGTAAAAGCAATACCTACTCTTATTACTGCTAATAACATAGAATTACACATAGCACTGAATGCTTCACTTTATCTTACTGCGATGTATATACCTACAAAGATTCCATTCAATAATTTTATGACCGACAATTTGTTTGAAATGCATATTTTATTTGAATTTAAATATTTCTAATATTCCGAAAATATAAATTGTAAAGTTCGGGTTAGTACCTACTTATTCCAATTAACATTATTTTTAATAAACTGCTGCTGGGACAAGGTTGTCCCAGAAAAAAATGTTGTCGTAAGGAAGTCTCCGATTTGTCTCTGTTCTTCGAACTTTAGGTGAATAGGCACTACCTATTCCTATCACTGATAATTAGAAAAATCAGATGTTTTTAAAAATCCTAGGACGATTGCAAAAAACTAAGATTATTGGAATATAACAGTCGTAATCATCCGAACAATATTTAGGATCATTGGAAAAACAGAGTTTTCCTGTCACAGTCGCCAAGGTGGGACTGAATCCAATGGGGTTTTTAGTGGGTAAGCCCCTCTCATACCAAATCGAGGGCTGGGAGTCCTACATATCTTGCCAGGCCGCCCCTAAGACCCAGCAGTCGAATGCGTGACGCATTTCCTTAACGTGAATAAAAAAATTTTTATGTTATCTTAGGTCAGTAACAAAAACAAAGCGTGATCCGAGCGAGCGAAGTGAGCGTGCTGCGGCAGCGGACGGCAAAGCGCCAGAAACAAAATATTGAAAATTATTATTGTATTAAAAAATATGTATTGTATTTTGTTTAATTTGACGACCTCCTTGGTCGAGTGGTTTGTACACCGGTTTTCATGGTGTCGCCATCTCTGAGGTCCCAGGTTCGAACCCCGGTCGGGTCAATTTAGAAATAATTGTTTTTCTAAATTGTCTCGGGTCTGGGTGTTTTCTATGTATAATAAGTATTTATTTAAATATTTTAAGTATGTTTATCCGTTGTCTAGTAACCATACAACGAGTTTCATAACGAAGCTTCTCTTGGGCTAGATAATTGGTGTGAGTGTAGGAAAAATTATTTATTATTAATTACCGAGTTCCTATGGCCATCTACCAGCTCCATCATCAGCCCCTGGTTACCATCTAGCACTAAAGTACTCAACAAGACGAATCATACGAGCCCGAACTCGATGGGGTTGTCTCGTTTAATTAAAGAGTTCCTATGGCCATCTTCCAGCTCCATCATCAGCCCCTGGTTACCATCTAGCACTAAAGTACTCAACAAGACGAATCATACGAGCCCGAACTCGATGGGGTTGTCTCGTTTAATTAAAGAGTTCCTATGGCCATCTTCCAGCTCCATCATCAGACCCTGGTTACCATCTAGCACTAAAGTACTCAACAAGACGAATCATACGAGCCCGAACTCGATGGGGTTGTCTCGTTTAATTAAAGAGTTCCTATGGCCATCTTCCAGCTCCATCATCAGCCCCTGGTTACCATCTAGCACTAAAGTACTCAACAAGACGAATCATACGAGCCCGAACTCGATGGGGTTGTCTCGTTTAATTAAAGAGTTCCTATGGCCATCTTCCAGCTCCATCATCAGACCCTGGTTACCATCTAGCACTAAAGTACTCGTCAAGACGAATCATACGAGCCCGAACTCGATGGGGTTGTCTCGTTTAATTAAAGAGTTCCTATGGCCATCTTCCAGCTCCATCATCAGACCCTGGTTACCATCTAGCACTAAAGTACTCAACAAGACGAATCATACGAGCCCGAACTCGATGGGGTTGTCTCGTTTAATTAAAGGGTTCCTATGGCCATCTTCCAGCTCCATCATCAGACCCTGGTTACCATATAGCACCAAAGTACTCAACAAGACGAATCATACGAGCCCGAACTCGATGGGGTTGTCTCGTTTAATTAAAGAGTTCCTATGGCCATCTTCCAGCTCCATCATCAGACCCTGGTTACCATATAGCACCAAAGTACTCAACAAGACGAATCATACGAGCCCGAACTCGATGGGGTTGTGTCGTTTAATTACCGAGTTCCTATGGCCATCTACCAGCTCCATCATCAGCCCCTGGTTACCATCTAGCACTAAAGTAATCTTCAAGACGAATCATACGAGCCCGAACTCGATGGGGTTGTCTCGTTTAATTAAAGAGTTCCTATGGCCATCTTCCAGCTCTATCATCAGACCCTGGTTACCATATAGCACCAAAGTACTCAACAAGACGAATCATACGAGCCCGAACTCGATGGGGTTGTGTCGTTTAATTACCGAGTTCCTATGGCCATCTACCAGCTCCATCATCAGCCCCTGGTTACCATCTAGCACTAAAGTAATCTTCAAGACGAATCATACGAGCCCAAACTCGATGGGGTTGTGTCGTTTAATTACCGAGTTCCTATGGCCATCTTCCAGCTCCATCATCAGACTCTGGTTACCATCTAGCACTAAAGTACTCAACAAGACGAATCATACGAGCCCGAACTCGATGGGGTTGTCTCGTTTAATTAAAGAGTTCCTATGGCCATCTTCCAGCTCCATCATCAGACCCTGGTTACCATCTAGCACTAAAGTACTCGTCAAGACGAATCATACGAGCCCAAACTTGATGGGGTTGTGTCGTTTAATTACCGAGTTCCTATGGCCATCTTCCAGCTCCATCATCAGACCCTGGTTACCATCTAGCACTAAAGTACTCGTCAAGACGAATCATACGAGCCCAAACTTGATGGGGTTGTGTCGTTTAATTACCGAGTTCCTATGGCCATCTTCCAGCTCCATCATCAGACCCTGGTTACCATCTAGCACCAAAGTACTCGTCAAGACGAATCATACGAGCCCAATCTCGATGGGTCTGTGTCGTTTAATTACCGAGTTCCTATGGCGTATCTTATCTATTTATTCCAAATAACAACTGAGTATACGACTGTACAAATAAAAATAATTAAGTAGACGTGGCGGTAATAAAAGAGACTTTTTCAACGATTCGACGTGGCGGGAATAAAAGCGGGAGTTTTCGAAGTAGACGTGGCGGCGACTCGACGTGGCGGGACTCGACGTCAAGGGAACAAAGCAAAAAAGGATTAAAAAAGGGATACCCCCAAATACCGCAGTGAGGTAGTAGAAGCCTGGGGCACCAGACTCAACCACTGAGCAGGGCACCTCCCCCGGGCGTGCCCCGTCTCCATGCATCTGAAACAACGCAATAATATAGCAAAAATATAAGCTGCGATGAAAATTGGATTTGCCCGCCACACCCGCCACACCACGCTCGGCGTTTTGGAATGGTCTAAAGATCATTGAATACGTCTTGGGGAGACGAATCTCATGATCCCTATATCATCATCATCATCATCACCATCAGCCTATACTACTAGCTAGTCCACTGTTGGACATAGGCATATATCATAGCATAGCTAAGGGGTGCCCCTTTTTTCGCATAACATTTTCTGTCCTAATATCGAATAGCATAAAATGTTTAGCATAATAGTCACTTCGCATAATTATTTTTTGGCATAATGGTCTTTACGCATAATATATTCTTTGGCATAATTATCAATTGCCATAATAAATAAATAATAAAAAATAATAATAATATATAATTAATGTATATATTTGTGTTAACCATAAATTTTAAAGCCATAATATCTTAACGCATAAACTACAGAAGTAGTAGGTAATTAAATAGATAATAAAACCCAGATGAGAAATGAAACTAATACGATAAATCAAAGTGTGTAATGTCTGATAAATCAAAGAGTGTAATGTCATTGTCATATGCATTTCGATGTTATTTTTTTTAGACAACAGAAATACTAGCTGCCCTACTCCCGTAGGTCACATTGTGTTTAAGTAAAAAAAACATTTGACAATTCTTTCAAACTTTTTATTGGCTTGACCAGTTCAAACAAAAATAAGGCTTGGCAAATCGAAACAAAATTGGGACTTGACTAATTATTACTTTTGCATTGCATTGCTTTAAAATTTAAGGAGTTTTACTTGTGTACGTTCCGTACATTATGCTTAAATATCGTTATACAATAAACCATTATGCTTTATAATTTTAAGGTTTTAGATTATTATGACTAAAGTAAATATGCGAAAGAAAATTGGGCGTCAAAATTTTATGAAAAGATGATTATGCCAAAACCAGTTATGCATTTCGAAATTATGAATTTTAATTTTATGCGACCCAATATGGACCCTAAGCTAAGTATAGGGACAGCCCCGCTACCCACGACTTTAAAGTTTATACTGACTCCCCCCACCAACAAATTCAAATTCAAATTCAAAAATCATTTATTCAGTTTAGGCTACAAGTAGCTCTTATGAATGTCGCTATGCCATCGGTTCGTAAGTCTACTCTGGGCGGGAGATCTTGCACTGAGAAGAACCGGCAAGAAACTCAGCAAGTGTCCAGCTCTTTTCTCCCTTACAGCGTCAAAAAAAATAAAAATTGAAAAATGCCCTATCATAAGCAGGACACTTTCCATTACAAATAAACACAAAAAAATATAGAAGACAACCACAACATGTAAAAAAAAACAAAAAAAATAAACAAATCTAATATATCAAATTTACATCTGGTATAAGTTTCAATTTCCACAATGTCATACAGTACCACTACAGTACTCTAATAAAAGTCAAAAATTGTTTAAGAAAAACAAAGTCAAACTATAGTAATTAATACTAACAATAAGATAAGTATGCAAGAGCAGACCAGCCTCCACAGGCGGCACCCGTTCACGAGTATGACATATGAATCAGCCATCGCTTCGCTCAACCATATTTTAGGGAACGTAACGACCCGACGCACACGCCACCACCACCACCGCCGCCAACAGTTGGGTTATAAAGTTAGGTGTCATACATCCTTGCGCAAGCACAAGGGACCATCTCCGTCAGGTCATAACGCCAGATCAGGACGCGCCGAAGCGCATTCTTCATCCGGAACTCTTAAGAATAGTGTCTCGAGCGAGTTGCCCCGTGGACACGTATAGTCCACTACCTAATATCCAAATAGGTTACCGGAGCTGTAAGCTCGCTCTCTTCTCGTTGCACTATGAGTACAACTCGCAGTTTCCACTGCTCGAGTCGTCAACTCTAAAGTCGACTACCAAATGTCCTATTTGGTGGCGGAGTTGTAAGCCCACTCACTTCTCGTACCCATCCAGGAACCTCGCCAGTTCCACAATCCTACGCGGCTGGCTTCACCAGAGGCATTGAGGCGCCTCTACAAGTTCTCCAGACTAGTGCCGGAGATGTTGGAAGCCTACTCAATGAAAACCACCGAGCAGCACAAAAAACTATGGATAACTCACGTGCCCCGCAAATCCTGTCGCTTCGGGCCCCACCGAGACCGCTACTTGACCCGCTCGCTGCGCACGAGATGGAAGCCTGGCCAGACCTCAACCAGACAAACGAACATTCCCACCTCTACATCTAACCACATAGCCACCACGAGTCCAACCCATGTCCGGGAACTGCCAGAGACGCCTGCGAAGGCATAACCAGCAGGGGGCTCAGGATCCGGACTCCCGTGGTACCCTTGAAAAGACAACCGGACCCGTAGTTCCAACTGCCAAAGTCAGTAGATAGGTATCAAAAAGGATATGGCCAATTATTTTTCTATGGACATAGATGTAGTTCATCATCATCATCATCATCATCAGCTCATTTTTATGTCCCCACTGCTGGGGCACGAGCCTACCCTATGGATGGATAGGGAGAACGGGCCATAAACCACCACGCGGGCCCAGTGCGCATTGGTGGTTGTTAACGACTGCTAATGCAGCCGGGACCAACGGCTTTACGTGCCTTCCGAAGCACGGAGGAGCTCGAGATGATACATTTTTGGTCACCCATCCGATGACCGGCCTTTGCGAAAGTTGCTTAACTTCAGCACTCGCAGACCGGGCGCGTTAACCACTGCGCCATCGAGCTCCTCCTAGATGTAGTTAATAATTTTTAATTGCAGCAATGTTTTATGGTGTTTTGTTTTCGGAAATATTAGCAGATTTATAAAAAGTTATAAAATTAGATACCTAACTTGAAAAGTTGCAACGGATTTACAAAAAGTGTTCAATAAGTTTTGGTTCATCATCATCATCATCAGCTCCTTTTATGTCCCCACGCTGGGGCACGAGCTTACCCATAGGTAAGCTCGTGTTGTCGTGCCCAACGTGCCCGTTGTCCCTATCCAATCCATAGATTGGATAGGGACAACGGGCCATAAACCACCACACGGGTCCAGTGCGGATTGGTGGTTGTTAACGATTGCTAAAGTGCTAACGCGGCCGGGAGAGTTCGAGATGATAAATTTTTGGTCACCCATCCGATGACCGTCTTTTATTTGTGTTTCCTCCTATTCTTTGTAAATAAACATTGAATTTTAACCTAAATTGGTAAATTTATTGTTATTTATCTTTTTATTTATTTAATTTATTTAAACCTAGGTCGAACTTATTTATTTGTTCCGTTTGCGGTGAAAACAATCGGTCCATGGGGGCCGGAGGCGAAGCAGCTTGTTAAAGAGTTAAGTGCTCGCCTTATTGAGGCTTCCCTGCAAGAAGGCTGGCAGCTACCTCAAAGGGGCAATGTTGCCAGCATTGTTGTTCCCATTCCCATGAGCCCACAGTTGGAGGACATCTTTTATCTATATTTTTTAATATTATAAAGCTGAAGAGTTTGTTTGTTTGAACGTGCTAATCTCAGGAAACACTGGTTCGAATTGAAAAATTGTTTTTGTGTTGGATAGTCCATTTATTGAGGAAGGCTTTAGGCTATATAACATCACGCTGCGACCAATACGAGCGAAGCATCAGTGAAAAATGTTGCAAAAACGGGAACAAGAGCCTAAAAAATTAAAAATGCTGCCGAAAGTCACTATTCCACACGGACGAAGTATAAAATATAAGTATAAATACCTTAGACGGCATTTTCAGCTTCACCGGGCTTTTTGGGGGCGGCGAGAAACTTAAAAGGTTCCTCAAGCCGTGTGAAACGAAGCACCTTCGGAGGTTTTCTAGACAAGCACATACCCAGGACTTTTTGTCGGTAAATTAAAGTAAGTACCTAAATGACACGCAAAAGTTTCTAGGAAATAAATAGCAAATCAATTATCACATAATAATAATTTAATAGATATTTTTAAAAATGAGACAGTTACAGCATTAAATTTAACCATCTTGGTCGGACCGGGAGGATATTTCGTTCAAAACATCATCCACTGAAATGACTTCATTTGAGTGGGCCGACATCAAGGCCAAACCTGTTAAACGATCATTCTTTGTCTTTGTCTTTGTCTTTTCCCAATTTGATTGCGTCATCATCATCATCATCATCATCTCAGCCAAACGACGTCCACTGCTGGACAAAGGCCTCCCCCAAGGATATGAGGGGTATGATTTGATTGCGTAAATATGTAAATTTAACTTTTTATTTTTCAAGTGCTAATTGCTGCACTGAAGCTAAATTAAATATTTTATTTTGTAGGTATAACACTTTCAGGGGGGGTCCGGACCCCTTGGACCTCCCCCCTGGGTACGTCCTTGTTTCTAGAGGGCACGGCATAACGCACTAGTGCGTGCGCCCGTGCCCTACTACATTCTCCGAGGGCTTCAGATCGGATCGGACCTTACTTCTGCTTGTAGCATCGAATATGCATTACAGTTAAACGTATTAGAATTCTTATTTGAATCCAGGTGAATTTCAATTCAATCAAATGATATTTACCACTGAGGTATTAGGTATACCTATTTATTAACTTTGTCTTTTTATGAAATTGTAATTTGTTCGCAACAAAATTACCCTATTTAACCTATTTACTTATTAAAAAAACACTCTTAAGTATCCAGCAACTCGTAGGTATACAATCTGTAATATTTTTTTTAAAATAATTATGTAAATAGAACCGAATCACGATACCTAATAACACCTTTAAGGATCGGACAGGGTATTTTTTACATATCAATAAATAGTATAAAACAAAGTCGCTTCCCGCTGTCTGTCTGTCCCTATGTATGCTTAGATCTTTAAAACTACACAACGGATTTCGATGCGGTTTTTTTAATAGATAGAGTGATTCAAGAGGAAGGTTTATATGTATACAACATGCATATAATTGGACCCGGTAGGTGGCGCGGCGCTGCCATAGGGTTCTATAGGATACGGGTATTAACTCAAGCGGATGAAGTTGCGGGCGGGCCGCTAGTTGTATGCATATATATATTCTAGCATGGTAAAATAAGTCTAGGTATTAGGAACAATGAAACCTGAAATCAATAACTTGTTGCTTGTACATATTCATGTTGAATAAAATTTGCGACATTTCAGAGGCGCCGATAGGTGGCGGGCGGCACAAGATAAGGGAGACTGTAGAAGGCAAGCTTGATACAAACGCGGTCGAGCAACGCACACCGCACACCATATGCCCGCAGTACACATTGGGCAAAAGTATTAGGCCAGCCTATTGGGCCAACGTGTAGAGATCTACTTGGCGGTATGTTGGTAGCGACGTTCGGTTGGCGCCAACATTGGCGAGCCAACCGAATGTTGTCGGTTTTTCATCCACACATCAAAGGATCTTGGCGCGCTCCGCAAACAGTGTTCACACGTTGTTGTCGTATTTAGTTTAGTCCTATTCGTTTTATATAACCATGTAATATTAAAAAGACATTTATAATTGAATTGAATTAAACAACTGTACAGTAATTTACGTCGTTCTATTCCGATGAACAGTCAACATCCACCATCTTCTTTTGCGCCATTTCTTTTTATTCACTTTGCTTTGATGTACTTTGACGTAATAATTAAACGCACTGTATAAATAGATTGCGGCGGCTGCAAGAGACTCCACGTCCATCTTTATCAAAGAGCCAATGCAGAATGATTGGTTCACCAATGTGTATACAGCGACATTGGAAATTCATTATTTTGGCCCAACAGGCTGGCCCAACACCTTGGCCCAATGTGTACTGCGGACTATAGGCAACCTGTCACGGACCCGGAATCTCGCGACAGCCGCGCTCGGACTGTGCCCAGATTCGAACCCTGAAAGAGGTTGTCTTGACTTCTTGGCGGAAAGTGAAGAGTCATGTCTGCGGTTTTGTTTTATTTTTATAAAATTTGTGTTATGGCGAATACTAATGTGAAATAATGGTGGATTATTAACCGTTAAGTGTTCGTGAGCGTGCATGAGTGTTAGCAAATGAAACAAAACAGTGCAACGTCACTTTTCAAATTCTCTCAAGAAGTACGCCCGAGGACTTAGTAAAGCCCCACATCTTTGCTGAGATACCCGAGGGGTTGGGGGGTATATCATTTCTCACTTCTAATTTCTATTATCATTCATCATCATCATACAGGAAGGAAATATTGTTTATTTAAGTATTACTTGTAAGAAGCTGATTGCTGATTGCCTCAAACGGCATTTTTAGCTTCACCGGGCTTGTTTGGGAGCGACAAGGTACTTAAAGGACACCTCAAGCCGTGTGAAACGAATCACCTTCGGAGGTTTTCAAGAGGGAACGGCATCACACACTTAAAAGTACGTGTCCTCATGCCCTACTAGATTCTCCGAAGGGTTCGGATCGGATCGGCGAGCCGACAACCCGGGGGCGCCTCTAAAGGCTCAAACCTCGGCTCGGGTTGACCGGGCCGTGGTGGAGGAGAGAAGCGCCCAGGTACATGTCTGTACCTGATACAGAGCGCGTGTAAACCGGTTCTTCGTACCCTTGTACTACGAGTACGGTGTCTTGGGCCTAAACTAGTGTGCATGTTTAGTGTATTCAGTAAATGTGTAGTGGTGTTTAGAGGATCGGGCGGGGTAAGGTCGACTGAATTGAAAAATATGTATGAAAAGTAGACAAAAGTTTCCTCTTAAGCTTATCTTCTGGGGTCTCCTTGTTTCGTGATGGCGGGGAGAGGGGAAGGCCCCGCTCGCTGGCGTCACGGCGGCGGGGGACGGGGCTCGGCGGGTCTCGAATCTCGATGACGCATGTCTAGTTTTAGAACGAGGACAATGCGCAGCTCCGTATCACGAATCAAGGAACGCCCAGAAGGTAATCTTAATAAATGCCGCACTTGAGCAACGCCTCTGTGGTCTAGTGGCTAAGACTACCGGTTTAGACCCAGAGATCCCGGGTTCGATTCCCAGCGGTACATGTTTGTGTACTCGGTTTGGTTGGTGGTAGGGCTTGTTATTCCGCCTGGCTAGCTACCACCATCTTATCTAAATATGTCGCCATAACATCAAGCATTGTATTTGTAGCATTGTTGTGTTATAGCCAGTACCTCACTAGTTGAGGTTTCCGGGTGAAGTGCGTTTCCATCATTGGCCTTATCATCACTTCACATCAGGTGAGATCAAGGCACTGTGCTTACCCGTAAAATATATATAGTATGTATGAACTTGTAATAAAATCTCTTTGGCTATTTGTATCTGGCTGGTTTTGATATCATTAAAAGTTTAAATTTTAAAGAAGATAATTCCAAATTCAAAATAGGAAAATGTGTGGTTTTAATTTGTTTATCTTACTGTCAAGATGAGTGAATCTAATGAAGAAATTCGATATATTTTATAATTTTGCTACAAAAAAGGTAATAATTTTTAACAAAAACTTATAGGCTTATTACACGGACACGGATTTAGGAACAGCTCGGTGCCAAGTGCGAGTTTCATTCGCCATTCGATCACGTTAACGAAAACGAGTATTTGTATGGCAACAATTTTAACTCTTCTCGTATGTCGCCAGGAGGCGCTGCTTCAATGCCATACTAATTTTCGTTTTCGTAAACGTAATCGAATGAATATGGATAGTAAACAAAACTCAGACTTGGCACACGGATCGGAACATTTCGAGCGCAGCTGTGTTCCGCTATGGCAAATGCCTACCAAGAAGTCCCACTTTGGCACCCTCCATTTTCTGGGACTGACGAAAAGAAAAGTCTTACGATGTTTTATGAAAATATACACCACATAGTCATTAATAGCAGAAAATTTAGAAAACCAGGACATAACTATATAATCTGTGACCTGAAGTTATCAATTTAATCATAACTCTTTTAAATTACTCTTATCGCAAAGTTGCAGCTGCAATTCGGACACTAAAACCGCAATCATACTGCCTCTCTATTTACATAAAAACAAAAGAGAAGGACTAGATAAGAATTTGAGGAAGGGCTTGTTACTATTGTTTTTTATTTTATTTTATTTTATTTTGTTCAGAACACCAACAGCACTTATACAATATATGGATACATTTCTATAAATCTACTTAGCTATTAACAGGTATTCGCATATGGAAATTAAGATGTACATGGATCACGTTCTTTACAGAGTAGTATATAAAAATTATAATAATATGAAAACTAAACAATAATAAAACTAAAGTGATATAAAAATATAAAAACTAACAGAAATAAAACATGTTATGTGACGGCAGCAATTATGGAGTGGGGGTTAAAAAACTCTGAAGTAAAAAACTTAATCAAATTATTGGGTTTTGTCCGAAACAATTCCAACTCGCTGCCGTTTCTTGACAGGTCATTGAAGGAAATACTCGCTCGAATAAAGAAAGAGTTACGGCGATAATTAGTATAAACTCTGGGTATTGCTAGTGGTTGAGTTCGTCTAACCGGTAATTTGCGTGGTACCCAGATGTTAACTTGCTCCAATAAAGAAGGGCAATCAATAGTACCACTCGCAATTTTTAACAGACTGATTAAGTCAATTACTTGTCGTCTTTTCTCTAAAGGTAAGAAATGATATCTCCTACACCTCGTCTCATATCCATGATCCACTATTCTACATTTAAACTGCAAATATCTTAAAAATCTTTTCTGTATGGATTCAATTTGGGAAATATATATATTATATTGTGGATTCCAGACCGCCGAGGCATACTCAAGGATACTACGCACGTAAGCGCAGAAAAGTACCTTTATCGGTTTTATAGATTTAAATTCATGAGTTGATCTTATAATGAAACCGAGAGATTTTGAGGCTTTTTTAACTGCGTAATCAATGTGTTTGTCAAATAAGAGTTTTGAATCTTGTATTAGACCAAGATCTTTTATAGATGTGATGTTAGAAAGTGGCTGATTATTAATGACGTACGGATAATTTATAGGCTTAGGTTTACGAGAAAAGTCATTGCATAACATTTGGAAACATTTAGATCTAGTTTATTTTGAGTACAGTATTGCACGAAATTATTTAGATCACATTGTAGTTGATCACAGCTGGTGGAACTCTTTACAGACATGAAAATTTTAGTGTCATCTGCGTATAATAAAACTTTGGCGTATTTGAAGCACAAGGCAAAGTCATTGATGAATATGACAAAAAGTAATGGCCCTAGCAGCGATCCTTGTGGCACACCAGAAGGTATTGGCATCCAAGCAGATGTGAACCCATTTATTGCAACCGCCTGAGATCTATTACTGATGTACGACAAAAACCACCTGTACAAGTTACCGTGTATACCAGATTTGTATAGTTTTTCAAGAAGTAGCAGGTGGTCAATGCGATCAAAAGCTTTGCTGAAGTCAGTAAATATACAATCGACCTGCAGACCTGAGTCCATGTGTGATGAGAAGTAATCATTAAATTCCAACAGATTGGATACAGTAGACCTTTGCCTTAAAAATCCATGTTGTTCCGGAGTAAAAGATGACTTCAGTGCAGCATAAACCTGACAGTAAACAATTTTCTCAAATATTTTGGCAAAGATGCATAATTTAGATATAGGTCTATAGTTTTTAATGTTAGAACGGTCACCGCTTTTATGCACAGGCGTTACGAATGCAGACTTCCAAACTGCAGGTACAGCACCTTCATTTATTGATCGATTAAAAATGATATAAAGGGGAGAGACTAAATTATCTACACACTGCCTTATGAAGAATGGGCTTAGACTGTCCGGCCCGGCACCCTTGTTTAAATTAGTGGCTTTCAGCAATTTTTCGATCTCTTTGGGGTTAATATTTATGTTACTTAAGTCAGAACTGTTTTGGTACTGATTGTCAAGGTTAGGCGAACTACTGTCAGCATTGGGAGCGAGGAAGGTTGACTGAAAGTATTCAGCAAATAAGTTGCAAACAGACTCTCCAGTATCAGCAGCGCGATCATCATATTTCATCACAGACGGTAACGCGTGTGAAGATGTATTTAGTGATTTAGTATAAGACCAGAACAAGCGAGGGTTGCTTTTAACAGATTTTTCCACCTTATCTATGTATGACTGATAACATTCCTTTTCCAACCTTAGCGCCCGGTGTCTTAGAAATGAGTAAGTATCATAATCATAATTATTACCATATTTTTTGAATTTTTTTAAATATTTATATTTCTCTTTTAATACCTTTTTTAAAGCGGAATTGTACCAAATTGGAAATGTGTTACCAGAAACAACTTTGTGAGGTATAAATGTATTGCGCAGTTCAGTTAAAATATGGTAAAATTTATCAACACAATCATCAATAGAACCAGTCAATAAGACGTCATTCCATGAAATGATCGATAGACTTGAGTTAATTTCCTCGTAATTTCCCATTTTGTAGTTAAACAAGGATCGCTTATTTAAAGTTAAATAACTGGGTATGTCTAACATTAACTCTATGCAGATTGATCTATGATGAGGATCCTCTGGAACTAGGGGATGGTCACTGGGATGCACACTTATTTGATTATTACAAAAAACTAGATCCAATAATCTGTTGTTGATATTTTGTATGTTATTGTATTGGTCGAGATTACATTCAACAATTGTATCCATAAAACTAAGCTGACCTTCACTGAGCACACCCGTAGCTTCCAATTGGCCATTATCCAGTAAGTTCCAACTAATATTTGGCATATTAAAATCACCTAAAACCATAAAAAGATCATTGGGAGCCGCGTGATAGTTGTCCCCAAGCTTATTCGTAAAGTTATTCAATTGGATATTGACCGAGTTACCACATCCCTGATTACATAGATATAAAGTGCAAAGATGTAACGTGGTAAGCCGACCTCTAGTACGAAATGATAGGGTGACCCAAATATCCTCTGCAGACCATCCAACAACCAAGATTCCGTTATGGATATTATATCAAAGCTATTCAAGGCTACATTTCTTTTAAATAAATTGCTTTTCGTGCGCAGACCCCTAGCATTCTGATAAAAAATATTAATATCGTATTTTACGGTAAACAATCACTAAACTGGATATAGCATAATTGGTTTTGGTTTTGGTCTGGAATTCACAACACCCACAGATAAAAAGCAAAAAAGCATTACAAAAACGAGATATAGGAAAATTCATTGAAAAAGCTATAGTATTTATAAGGTTAATTAAACGACAAGCGTTATAGCCCGTAGGTATAGATAGCACGCAAGCAAAGAGCAATATTTTATTTGTGGCAAAAATATTACGATGACCTACCCAAAGCAATGTGCAACGGAAAAACGTCTCTAAGCGCATACAATTACGGCAGCCATCAACAAACGAGAGTTCACTAATTATGACCAGCGAAAGCGGGTAGCGAGTTACGATAGGCAATACAAAAGAGTCAGGGCTTCCCACATAGCGGGCGAAACCATCACAGTACATGCAGAAGTTAGAACTAAATTTTGAATAACATGTAGACAAAGCATTTAATACTTGAAACAATAAGTACTTAACAAATTTTAATGCTTGGAGAACTTTAAGAGATCTTTTTCCGATTTTATCCGGAAGGTTGGCGATGTGTCCGATTTCCTGACCAAAATCTTGCAATGCTTTATCCACACATATCTGAAGTTTTTTTCCTTGGATAGATCTTTTGCTTTCTTAAGAAGAGACTTATTATATAGTGTAAGATGGTCGTTAATAAAAACTTTGCCTCCATCGGTATACCCCAGTTGTGAAGTCGGAAGATCCTTATGCTTACGTGCAGCCGCCACGAACTCTTCCTTACAATATCGATTATTAATAGACATTATGATGGATTTTTGAGAGTCTGATTTGAGGCTTGGGACTCGGGCAATATAATTAATGTCTTCTTTACGTATAGGGCATTGAATTAAATTACCAATTTGCAATACAATATTGTAAAGGTTTTCGGTCTTTTTAAGTGGAACCCCTTTTATTTCCACATTGTTGGCCTGAGCCCATTGCTCTTTATCATGAAGATCTTCTTTGAACTTATCCATGTCTGCTCTCAATGTATGGATTAGGTTGGTATGTTCCTCAACTTGTGAAATTCTAGTCTCCAGTGATTTCACTGTTGTAGATAATTGGACAGATGTTTCGTGGGCAAATTCAACTGAGCTTTTAAGATTTGATATTTCAAGCTTAATGGTCTTCACATCCTCAACAAGTGACGCTAAGGGAGCGAGTTGCTTTGTGATATTCGCCAGGGCAGTCCGCACTTCAGCCAGCTGTATTGCAATGTCAGGGCTATTTTTAGATGCAGGTGCAGGTGCAGGGGATTGGCCACTTTTGCAGTCGTTACAACGCCAGGCAGACTTCCGCTCTCCAAGTTTTCGAAAATTGGTCTCTGAGATGCCAGCACAAGGAAAATCAAACTGACGCTTGCATAGACTGCGTGATGGACCGTCCGACACATTATTTCCACATCGAGCACACATAAACATATTTGCCAGTTTTTACGAAAGCGGCCCTTGAGGTTGAGAATCACTGGCTGACCGATAGACGAGCGAGCGCGTGTACACTTGAACGCGTTTGGATGACAACAATGACAATAACTGACAATTGAGAGACTGTTTTCCCGAAAAACCCGGTTCGTGACTTATTTAAGATAGTTAGCTTGTTTTCTTTTTTTTACCTAAGCTACTTAGCTAGTCTATGTATTGCAATGTCTGGGGGCCAAGTGGTTCACGTGGTCCGGTCAAACACCTAACAATTAAGTAAGCAGCCGTTTCCAGCCGCTAGTTATCGCTAGAAATGATAATAAGCCAAATAAGCCGTTTCTATCCGCTAGGCTAAAAATGTTAGTAACCAGCTTCACATCTGTAGTGGGGACCTACTAGATTCGCGAGGGGTTCGGAGTTCGGATCGGATCAGGAACGGAACATCCCGAGGGCGCCTCTAAAGCGCCCAGGTACATGTCTGTACCTGGTATAGAGCCCGTGTGAACCCCTTAGACTCGCAGACCGGGCGCGTTAACTACTGCGCCACCGAGCTCCTCAAATTATAATAAAGAAAATATAGTAGTGCCGTGTTGTGCCGGCCTACAATTGCACCACCCCAACTCTTCCCGTGGGTGTCGTAAGAGGCGACAAAGGGACAAAACCGGGGGGCGGGCAGCAGCGCCCCCTGTAGAACAACCCCATCACCACACACTGAACTGCGATCCCCAACCCGCATGCCCAGCGTGGGGATTATGGGCACTACCCCCCTTAAGATGATCGTACAAAAAAGGAAACGGCCCCTAGTTCCCGGCCGCCTCACTATTCCTGGCCATGGTAGCGGCCATGGTAACGGCGGGGCAGGGGGTGCTAACAATCACCGGGCTACCTCAGGCTGCCACAAACAACTGACCCTGGCAACGTTTAACGGACGCACTCTGAGGCTTGACCACCATCTAGCGCAGTTGGAAGTGAAGTTAGAGAACATTAAATGGCATGTTCTGGGGTTATGTGAAGTTCGTAGAGAGGGGGAGGACACCGTAACCCTAGACTCGGGCCATCTTCTCTACTTTCGCGAGGGTGATAAAACATCCCAGGGCGGCGTAGGCTTCCTCGTCAATAAGGTCCTCTCTAACAACGTCGAAGAAATCTCCAGTGTGTCGACCAGGGTAGCGTACCTGATCATTCGGCTGTCAAAGCGTTACAGCATGAAGGTCATTCAGGTATACGCACCGACCTTGACACACTCAGATGATGAAGTGGAGGATATGTACGAAGACATATCCAAAGCCTTGCATAACACCACTAAGGCTCATTTCAACGTTGTTATGGGAGACTTTAACGGCAAGGTGGGAACCCAGACTGGCAACGAATCCCGGATAGGACCGCATGGTTATGGAGTTAGGAATCACAGGGGGCAAATGCTTGTCAACTTCCTCGAGAAAGAGGGGCTGTTCTTAATGAACTCTTTCTTTAAGAAACAGCCTCAAAGGAAGTGGACATGGCAAAGTCCCGACACTGTGACCAAAAATGAGATCGACTTCATCATGACGGATAGCAAGCACATATTCAGAGATGTCTCAGTGATCAACAGGTTTAATACCGGATCTGATCACCGACTCCTCCGAGGCTCTCTGAATATCAACTTGAAGCTTGAAAGAAACCGTCTGATGAAATCCACGCTCCGTCCTACCCCAATCCAAATCATGGCGAGCACCGACAAATTCCAGCAGCTTCTCGGGGACAGATTTGTTGCCTTGGAACCCACTGATGACGCTAACGAGACCCTACACAATCTGGTCGAAACGTTGAGGGACGAGGGCATTAAGTTCTGCAAAAAACAGCGTACTAGCAAGAAATCCAAACTCTTGGCTGAGACTCTCGGGCTGATGACAAGAAGACGGGAAACCACCCAAGCGACTTCGTCGGAGAGGTCAGACCTGAACAAGCAAATTGCGAAGATGGTACGGCGCGACCATCGGAGCTCCAACACACGCCTCATTGAAGAGGCGATAGAGCGAAACCGCGGGTCCAAAGTATTCACTCAGCAGCTTGGTAGGAGCCACCTGACGAAGCTTAAAACGCACGACGGGAGGACCGTATTGTCGAAGCCGGAGATCTCCGCCGAGATAGAGGATTTCTATGGTCGATTATACGCTGCACATGCCCCTCGTTCCCGACGAGACGACCACGATTCCAGAGTCACCCTGACACGCCACTACACCGACGAACTGCCAGACATCAGTCAAGACGAGATCGTGTTAGCTCTGAGACAGCTTAAAAATGGAAAAGCCCCCGGTGAGGACGGAATTACATCAGAACTTCTAAAAGCTGGAGGAGCTCTGTTATACAGGAATTGCAGAAACTCTTCAACGCCGTCCTTCACAGTGGGAGAACTCCAAAGGCGTGGAGCGGGAGCTTGGTGGTGCTCTTTTTTAAGAAGGGCGATAAAACTCTGCTTAAAAATTACAGACCCATCTCACTCCTGAGCCATGTCTATAAGCTTTTCTCACGAGTGGTCACGAATCGTCTCGCCAGGAGACTCGACGAGTTCCAGCCACCGGAACAGGCCGGGTTTCATAGGATATGGTGACATAGACCACATTCACACAGTGAGGCAGATTATACAGAAGTCTGAAGAGTATAATCAGCCCCTGTGTCTGGCTTTTGTGGACTATGAGAAGGCCTTTGACTCTGTCGAAACCTGGGCTGTTCTGGAATCCTTACAGCGATGCCAAGTGGACTGTCGTTATATCGAGGTGTTAAGATGCCTTTATGAATCCGCCACCATGAATGTCCAAGTACAGGGCCAGCAGTCCAAACCCATCCAATTGCGCAGAGGAGTGAGACAGGGGGATGTCATATCCCCGAAACTGTTCACAAGCACGTTGGAAGATATGTTTGTTTGTTTGAATTGCTGCTACTTAGGTCCGTCAAATGGGTAACAGGCTGTTAGTTTACTGCCACACAGGAACAAGATGGCCATGGCGTACAATTTTATTTACGAAAACGAGAGGATCATTTGGAAGTAGACAATTTGGACTACATAATAATAATAAGTTGGGTCAAGGGTCAAAGGCAGTACTCCTTGACACGGCCCTTATTGTCAGGAGGTTCCTCACTCTGCAGCCCTGACCACCGGCACCGGTAGCTTGGGCCCTGCCCCGCTGCTGGCGGTACTCTAGGATTAGGTTTTTATAATGTTTTATTGTTTTTATATTAAAATATTGTAAAAATCTAGTTTTAAGAAAGAAAATAAATAAAGAGTATGTGCATGTCAACGTCACCATCCCACATGACGAGAACCTTGTAAAGGCCGAGAAGGACAAGGCCAGCAAGTACCTTGACTTGGCTCACGAGGTAACCGCCATGTGGGATATGACTCGACAATCATTGTGCCGATAGTCGTGTCTGCGAACGGTCTGGTAGCGAAGAGTCTCAACCAACACCTTAAGAATCTCTCGCTCAATGGTTGGATCAAGGGTCAGATAGAGAAGGCGGTACTCTTGGACACGGCGCGGATAATCCAAAGTTTCTGTCTCTGCAGCCCTAACCAACGGCAGCTTGAGCCCTGCGCCGTTGCCGGCGGCACCCTAGGCTAGGTTTTTTTATAATATTTTTATGTTTTATATGTGCTTTTGTATTTTACATTTATATTAATATTATAACAAACCTAGGCTAAGAAAAAAGAAAAATAAAGAGAATAACAATAATAAATCTTTATTTCAGACAACAGACAATGTAACAGATGGTAAAAATACAGAGCGGCCCATATAATAAATACCTTACAGACTAATATACTTACATTAAAAAAAAATTTTTTTTCTTAGTATATTAAATTCTTAAAATGGGACATAAAAATTTGATTTATTCGCATTTTATACACTTTCTCTTCTAGTACACTTTTTAAATACTTGATACATCCTATCGCAAATTAATAACTTATCTAAACTTCCTCAGATGCTTTCGCATTTAGTAATGTTTCTGTACAATTGTTAGATTAATTAGCAAAAATGTAACTATTATAGCCATTCGTAGAGGACTTCGCAAATATTCTACTGTGGTACAGTCCGGTTAAAAACTAATTAACCACCTTCTAAAACATATAGTCGTGCCTTCAACAACTTGAAGAAACTTTATCTAATCTACGTTGAAGTGATTTACATCTAGCCTTTTTAAGTACTTATTTATTTATTTATTTATAATTTATGTACACACAAACAAATAGAAGGGAGAACATAGTAAGAATAGACCAGTACATTACTTACATTATGTGGTATGGAAAGTGCCATAAATAACATTTATAAGCTGGAGTTATTGGAAGATTTGAAAAATGCTGTGTGTAACGACTACCGTCCTATTCTGACAATATTTGATGACGTCATGAGACTGTTCAGGTCTAACCCGGAGTATGATGATGTACTTCCATCTTTGGAATCAGTCAAAGACACATTTTATCGTGTACGAAAAAAGTATTACCATGTTTATCGCTGTACCTTTCAAAAACTTGAAGACATTGTTATACCACCAACTCTATCTGAAAAATTTTATTGATGAAAGATTAAAAAAGATCGTTGACGATTATCTATTATTATTTTATTATTATTAGTTCAATCGAGGTAAATATTTGTTTGGATAGATTAAGTAAAGTAAAATTTATGTAGTAATTAAGTATCGTTGAATGCGTATCTATATATAGAGGTAGATATTAAAGTATGTAGCTAAGCGAACATCATGCTTTTTCTTTTATTTTGAAATAATATAATTTACCCAACCCTCAATTTCGTATTCCCCACAAAATTTCAGAGTTTTAAAAGTGTTACGTATTCGACAGTACATAAAGTGTACTAGTTGCAACAATTTACAAGAGTAAGTTACATTTTCTACAGTCTGATAACTCTTACCTATAAAAAAATTAAAGTGTATATTTTGCGAAAGTGTACTAAATGCGAAAGCATCTGAGGAAGTCTAGATAAGTTATGAATTTGCGATAGGATGTATCAAGTATTTAAAAAGTGTACTCGAAGAGAAAGTGTATAAAATGCGAATAAATCAAAAATTTAACAGTGCCGTTAGCATCCCTGTTAAATTTAATCATTGATTAAGTAATGCCTCATATAGAGAATAAATAACAGAGTATTGTAAAACTGGGCCTTATTAACATAACAGCCGTTTAATATAACATTTACATGATATAATAATTAAAACACATAACATTTATAGATAAATGTCCTTCTTAAACTAGAGTATAAGAACATTTAGTATAACATTCATTTACCATAACACTATTTTTGTATAATACTTAAAACACATAATGATTACTTAATATAAAATCCAATTCACATAATATCATTTGTAGATATGCATTATGCAAGCAGAAAAAAACATATTGAAGAGTTGGAGGGTAAGATTGAACAAATCGAAAGACGCGTGCGCTCCACGAGTCTGGAAATCAGAAATGTCCCCCTTTTAGAAGGAGAAACAAAATTAGACCTAGCAAACACTTTTGTAAATTTGAGTCGGACAATGAATGTGCCCATCCAACTAACAGAAATAAAAGAAATCTTTAGAATTAATACTAAAAAATCTGGTAGAATCATAGTATCTTCTTTCTATCCGTGCGGAGACGGAGAAAGAATACTATTCTCCGCCCCTCTCCTCCGGTGGGTGTCGTAAGAGGCGACTAACGGATTTTCGAGCTCCCATATGCTCCACTGCGTGGTAAGGCTTGCCCGTCTGGTTAGTGACCACCGTACGCATGGTGTAAAACCCGTCAAGTGACCGCTTGTCGGTCGCGTTTCGGAATCAGCCAGCGTATAACCAGAGCTCGAGTGGATGTTACTGCGATGCACTTGGTCTGTGGAGGCTTCCGTCAAACCAGTGCCAGGAGGACTTCGTTAACCCGCCGACCAGGGAGACCCGTAGAAACGGCTGTCCCGCTGGCCGCCCGTGGCACAGTACAGGGGCCCAAGCGAGTCTAACCAGCTCGTGAGGCTGCCTCACCATGCCACGCATAATCTCCCTCCTTTTCTCCACCATGACAGCGCCTCACAATAAAACTGGTCCTACAGCGGTGCACACCCCCACCACAACTATACCGTTTGAGGTCGAGTTCGCTAACATCCGCGGACTCCATGCAAACCTCAATGCCGTCCACCACCATCTTGAGACGGCACGGCCAGCAATGTTGTTTTTGACGGAGACGCAAATAATCTGTCCGGCCGACACCAGCTACCTGCACTATCCGGGCTTTGTGCTTGAAGAATCCTTCAAAGCCAAAGCCGGAGTTTGCTTGTTCGTTCGGACGGATGTTTGCTGTCGCCGTCTGCGCTGTCTGGAGGACCCTTCCTTTTCCCTCCTTGTGGTACACGTCGACTTGGACTCACATAGCCGTGTCTACGTCTGCGTCTACCGATCCCATAATGGCGACATGGAGACAACTCGACTTTTGGACCATCTTAGTCGGGTAGCAGATGATGCGCAGGAGCGGTTTCCATCGGCGGAATTGGTGTTTTTGGGGGACTTCAATGCTCACCACGAGTTGTGGTTAAGTTCCTCCAAAACTGACCATGCTGGTAGAACTGCCCATGCTTTCGCTCTCACGCACGACCTGACTCAACTGGTGAACCAGCCTACCAGGATCCCAGACGTAGTCGGTCACGCGCCCTCTTTGTTGGACCTTCTGCTGACGAGTCGCCCAGCTGGCTACCGAGTGGAGGTTCGAGCTCCTTTGGGATCTTCGGATCACTGCTTGGTATCCAGTAAAGTGCCTCTTGCTCCGCTACCGCCTTCAGCGGTATCGAAACGCCAGATTTGGCACTACTCGTCGGCAGATTGGGATGGTATGCGGGACTATTTCGCATCCGTTCCTTGGGGGCAGCGCTGCTTCAGTGGGAAGGACCCGACAGCTAGTGCGATTGCAGTTGCTGATGAGATAGTTTTAGGGATGGAATACTATATTCCGCACTCCTATCTCATCAGCAAAGGCAGGCGCAACCGTTGGTTCAACCGCGAGTGTGCCAACGCTGCTGATAACAAGCAGGCGGCATACCGCGCTTGGATCAGGGGTAAAGCTCTTGGGGATCCCGAAACCCGCTCGCTGAAAGCAGCCTATAATAATGCCACCAAGTCCTGCAAAAGAGCTTACATTAGAGCGGATGCCCAGCGCGTTGCACGAGTCGGCCAAGAACTACTGACGCATCCGACGGGCAGCCGTAGCTACTGGCGTCTGGCCAAAGCCGTGCAATCGAACTTCTGCCAACCCTCGCTGCCACCATTGAGATGTCCTGATGGAACTTTAGCTCACAAGCCGCAGGAGAAAGTCGATCTCCTGGCCAAACTCTTTGCGGCTAACTCCCGAGTCGATGACTGCAATGCACAGCCACCTACAATTTCTCACTGTGGCCACACAATGCCCGATTTTAAAATCAGGCAGCGTGACGTCCGTGCGGAGCTGCAGTCAATCGATGTCCGGAAAGCTAATGGTCCTGATGGCATCCCTCCAATAGTCCTAAAAATGTGTGCAGCGGAGTTGTCCCCCGTGTTAACGCGCCTTTACCGTCTCTCGCTCTCTTCAGGTTGTGTGCCGGAATCTTGGAGAGAAGCTAATGTGCAACCGGTCCCCAAAAAAGGAGATCGGTCAGATCCATCGAATTACCGCCCCATAGCCGTAACTTCAGTTTTGTGCAAAGTAATGGAGCGCATTTTAAATAAACAACTTGTCCACTACCTAGAAGAACACTCCATAATTCACGATCGCCAATACGGGTTTCGGCCGAAACGGTCAACGGGTGATCTTCTAGCGTACGTTGCACATCTTTGGGGTGAGGCTATTGACAAGCGTGGTGAGTCGGTGGCTGTTAGCCTTGACATAGCCAAGGCTTTTGATCGGGTCTGGCACAAAGCTCTTCTCTCCAAGCTCCCGGCATACGGTCTGCCTGCTCAGTTCTGCAACTGGGTCGCTGGCTTCCTGCATGAGCGCAGAATCCGTGTTATATCTGATGGATGCGCTTCGCGGCTCATGTCAGTGAACGCTGGTGTCCCTCAGGGGTCCGTTCTATCCCCCACGCTGTTCCTTCTGCATATTAATGATATGCTTCCACTTGGAAATATTCATTGCTATGCAGATGATAGTACGGTCCATGGAGGATATAACGGTCACCCAGCGGCTGGGCGGGTCGAAACCGAAGTGAATCGAGTTAATCTTGTTATTGAGCTCAATCGGGTATTGGACCTCATATCTAATTGGGGCACCAATAATCTGGTTGAGTTCAATGCCAAGAAAACACAGGTGTGCGCGTTCACGGCAAAAAAGTCACCATTCCTTCCCCTTCCATCTCTTCAGGGTACATCTCTACGCCTGCAGAGCAGTATCAACATGCTCGGTATGACGATACGCTGCGATCTGAACCAAAGGGACTACATCGAAGCCGTGATCAAAGCAGCCTCACGAAAACTCGGAATTCTGAACAGAGTGCGGCGATTCTTTACGCCGGACCAGTTGTGCCTTTTGTACAAGACACAGGTACGGTCTTGCGTGGAGTATTGCTCGCACATCTGGGACGGTTCCGCTAAGTACCTTCTCGATGCCTTGGACAGATTGCAGCGTCGCGCTGAACGCATTATCGGCAATGCAGAAGTGGTAAATACTCTCGAATCTCTGCAATTGCGTAGAGACGTTGTGTCACTCAGCGTGTTTTACCGCTTATACCATGGCGAGTGCTCTGAAGAGCTCTTTGACCTCATCCCATCTTCTCCCTTTCTTCATAGGAGTACACGTGCTGGCTGCTCTTCGGAGTCACCGATTCACTGTCTCAAGTATCCCATCACGCACAAAGAAATTTAGTGACTCGTTTCTTTGTCGCACCTCCAAAAGATGGAATAGTCTACCAGCACACGTTTTCCCTCCTTCCTATGATATGGGGTCCTTCAAGAGAGGCGTGAAGAAGCACCTTGTGGGCCGGCAGAGTGAAGTTAACTGATGCTACGTTTGTTTCCACGCTGCACCAGTTGTCTTCGCGTCTGGAGTTCATTTCCACTTAACATCAGGTGGGATGGAGTCATTTGCCGAGCTAAGTATAAAAAAAAAAAAAAAAAAATAGTTGCGGAACTCACCACCGTAATGTCAAAGGACAAAGTTATTGAGGGTTATAAAACCTACAACAAGGGCCAAAATAAGCTCAAAACAACAACTCTAAATATGAAAGGACCTGAAGTACCCATTTACTTATCTGAAAGCCTGACGTCGTACTCTAATAAGCTGTTTTACCTCGCGAGAAAATTTAAAGCCGAGTGCAACTATAAATTCTGATGGGCTTATCATGGACAAATATTTCTTCGAAAAGATGAGGGAATGCCGAGGATTCGCATTAATGATGAAAAAGACCTTATATCCCTTGCCCGAGCAGAATGACTAGTTGTATTGCGCCGCGTTTACTACTCTCATGGTTTTTTGTTGTTTTGCTTTTTGGCATATTGTTTTTTGGAATCTTATCTTAAATTTGTTATTAGCTATCTTTTGCATATAATGTCTTTAATATCCCAGTATACTCTTATTATTATTTCTAGACCTAAGTTTAATACAAGTGTAAATTCTACCAAACACTTACAAACACATACATACACACTCACTCGCATACACAAACTCATCAACACACTCCCATTCACAAAACCTAATATACACTAAGCAACTTCTATTTACACTAAGCAACGCTACTCGTATAGCCAACGAAATTAAGGTTATCTCCTTTTATCCTGGATTATTACTATACCTAAAATCAAATATGGATAGTGTCGAGGATATCAATATCGAGCTTGACCGTATCTCGGTTTCAGAGGCTAGTAACTGCTTAATAGATGACTGTGTGGCATTGTCCAATACACATTGCCATGCTCTCTCTATCCTAAGCCAAAACACTAGAAGCATTAACCGCAATTTTCCCAACCTCCTAACTCTTTTACATCGTGCTAATATTAACTGGGATTTTATCGTTTTAACGGAGTGCTGGTTGTTGAACTCTCCTCCTATTCCGACACTTGATGGATACGGGTTCACCTCTACCACCCGGCACCTCACACAAAATGAAGGAGTAGTCATTTATTACCGTGAAAACGATAAAATCACTGTTGTCGAGCCCATCCTAAGTGACGCACTGTCTAACTGTCTTGTTATCATTTTAAAACCAGATACAGACATCATTGCAATTTACCGCTCTCCCGCAATCTACAATGTGACTAACTTTTTATATTCTCTATCTGAGCTTCTTCAAAATTACTCGTCATTTAAAAATTTAATAGTTACAGGCGATATAAACATTGACATTAAAGACAATAATACAGATTCGCGTGCCTCAGAATATTTAACAATGGCCGCGTTTCATGGAATGCTCCCCGCACACACATTACCCACTCGAAAACGAAATTGCCTTGATCACGTACTTTTAAGGACCAAAAATCTTGCTTATTGTTATGTTGCTCATGCGTCGGTTACGGACCATGACGCTGTAATACTTTTCCTGGGCTCAACATATAATCGGCATAAAACGAACTCGTATAAAACTAAAAAACAATTGGATTATGTAAAACTTGAAAAAGATCTTAATAATCTTGATTTTAACACTATGTATAACCTTAAATGTGTAAACGAAGCTACAAATTACTTTATTGGCTCCCTCAACCGTTGTATTGCCGCTAACTGCACACTTAAGCCGGTGTCAAATAGAAGACGACTAACAAAACCATGGATGACTGCAGGACTTCTAAAATGTATGAGAAATCGAGACCAACTGCATATCAAATATAAAAAGTCACCTGATAATGAAATAATAAAAACAACATATAAAAGATATAGAAATCACTGCAACGCGGTACTCAGAAGGACTAAAAATAATTATGAAAAATCTTTAATAAAATCTGCACAAAAAGATACTAAAAAGCTATGGGATGCAGTGAAGACCATAACTTATACAAACAAACAAAAAACATCAGCAACCGACTTGTTATCCCCTATTGATCCTCTATCTTCAGTTAATGACGCAAACAAATTCTTTGTCAACGTTGGTAAAACACTAGCACAAGTAATAGACACCTGTAATAAAGACAGAGCCCGAACCCCTTTAAAATGCAATTCATCCAATATAAACACCTTTTTTCTTACTCCTACTGATGAAACGGAAACTGAACTAATAATAATGGGCCTACGATCTAACTGTGCTGTGGGTTCCGACGGTATTTCTGGATCATTTCTAAAAAGATTTATTAAAGTTTTGGCCCCCCCCATTGCATTCCTCTCCAACCTAGCCTTCGAAACGGGAGTATTCGCTGATGCGTATAAGGTGGCAGTTGTTCACCCTATCTACAAGGGTGGGGATAGAAGCAGTGTGAATAACTATAGACCTATTTCTATTCTGCCAAATCTGTCGAAAATTTTGGAAAAACTATTGAATAAAAGACTTGTTACCTTTCTAAATTCACAAAATATTCTCTCATCAAATCAATACGGATTTCGATCAGGTTTTTCAACAAATGACGCGGTCTTAGACCTAACAAATAGGGTGGTGACTGAATTGGATGGCAAAAACAAAGTAATTGGAATTTTTTTGGACCTTGCTAAGGCGTTCGACACGGTTTCTGTCCCCATTCTTCTCACAAAGCTCGAAAACATGGGCATCAGGGGCACTCAGTTGGCCCTCTTCCAAAGCTATCTAACAGGACGGCGACAATGTGTTAAGATTGGTGATTGGGTCAGCGGTGAGCTTTCTTTTACTTACGGAGTTCCTCAGGGTAGTGTCATCGGGCCTACTCTATTTTTGTCATATATAAATGACCTTTGTAAGTACGCCCTTCAAAATGGAGAAATTTTCACCTACGCCGATGACACTGCCTTCATTTTTCGTGGGAGGACATGGTCGGAAGTCTTCGGCCATGCGCAGTCGGGCTTTGAACAGATCTCGAAATGGCTAGTTAAAAACTTACTAACATTAAATGTAGACAAAACAAAGTATATGACTTTTTCTCTTAATAGCTCTGGTCAACCACCGTCCGGATCTTTTACTATCAAGGCACACAACTGCAAGTCTAGAGGGTCCCCTTGCAATTGTCCTAGTCTCACTAGCACAGACTCCATTAAATATCTTGGCGTACAAATTGACTACAGATTAAAGTTCCACCATCATATTGACACACTCTCATCCAGAATTCGTAAATTAGTTTTCATTTTTAAGAATCTGCGCCATATTGCGGACAAATCAGTGATAAAATTAGTGTACCAGGCTCTTTGTCAATCGATAACATCTTACTGCATCATCTCTTGGGGTGGTGCTGCCCAAAACCTCACTTTTGAAATTAGAACGGGCGCAACGCTCAGTACTGAAAGTAGGTTGGGGTCTCCCCTTCCTACATCCGACTACTGACCTTTATTCTACTTGCAGAGTACTAACAGTCCGACAACAATTCATTTTAAACATAATAATGAAAACACATTCGCTCACTCCTTATGTCCCACATAAATTGGCAGACAAGCGACGAAAACACGCTGTCTGTCCCTCTGGTTCCCTTACTACTCGTCTCGCGCGCGGAAGTTTTTTGCATCTTGGTGGTTTCGTTTACAATAAACTAAATAAGATCCTAAATTTATACCCTAAATCCCGAAATGAATGTAAAACTATAGTTACCAATTGGCTCTTTGAACAAGATTATGAAAACACGGAAAGGGTAATAACCTTATAACACTCCATCTTAATGGGACACATACACCCACTCACACACACACACACACGCATTCACACACACTCACACACACAACACACATATTTAGCGTACATACACAACACAGATACAGCTCACGTTCACAAACACAACACACACTTACGCAGACACAACACACACACATAAATATTGTTTTTTCTTTTTTTAAAGTAGTCTTCTCTACTATGTAGTTAACACTCAATTATAAGATATATGACTATAAGTATCATACACTAGATTACTCCGAGGTGGCAGAGAGCCTGGTGATCTGTAACACAGGTTTTGTATGAAACCAGGTATAGACTCCGGCTCTCACAAAGGTTATGTGAACCATACTTTAATTTAATTAGTAGTAAGTTTAATTGTAACTACCTTTGTGGAGGAAATAAACTTTTTATTATTATTATTATTATATTATTACATTCAGCAAGCAAGCATGCAGCATGCATGCTATTTATAAAATTATATAAACATTTTATAAATAGCTTGCCTACTTCTTAACTGATCTTTAGTATTTGTAAAAATATTATGATCAGATGTTAATGACGGTAGTTGTTGACATTGATGGGCGCCTTTGGCTTTCAAAGTAAAAAGTAAATAGTGTTGAATAATTTCGGCGGGCTGGTTAGAACCACGATAGCTCAATTGGGAGAGCACCTGACCCGGTATGTCAGAAGGGTGCGAGTTCAAATCCTGCTCGTGAAAACTTTTTCAACATTTGTTCGCAACAAAATTTGCGTTAAAAAAATTATATAAACATTTTATCTGGTATCTCGATGACGGCACTTTAGGGGGAAACTCTGGTTTAAGTTCTCGAGGACCTACAAACTTTGAAAAACCAGTTTGGCACTATAGGTTTGGAGCTAAATTTTTCCAAATGTGAATTATACATTTCGAATTCCGTGGCCTTCGGAACGTAGAGCTCAAATAGTTACTGACTTCAGTCGCCAACATCAAAATTCTCAACGATTACATTATTTTTTTATTAGGCGCACCGCTTCTCGACGCTACCATTCCCACTTTTGTAAACGATGCGATCACTAAATTCAATTCAACTGCAGACCGGTTATTCCAAATTAATGCACACATGACCTTATTTATAATTCGTTTTTGTCTTTTTGTGCCTAAATTTACATATGTTCTACGTTGCTCCCAACTTTGGCATTTTCCAGCATTGTTTCCAGTTTAGATAAATTGATAAGAGAAACTCTTATTAAAATTTTAAATTGTTCAATAAACGACCACGTTTGGTGACAGGCTTCGCTTCCTGTACGCTTCGGAGGCCTATAGGAATAAGAAATTTATCCAGTGTGGCCCTGCCAGCGTTTTTGTGTTCTGCTCATAGCATGTACAATCTGAGTTCCGTAGAGTTGTCGTGCAAAGCTGATGCGAGTAACGCCTGGTTATCTGCCTGTCAAAATTCTACCTTACCATTATTACCACAATCTCAGAGGCAATGGGACGAGCCACTGTGCAAGCAAGTTCTGGAGGGGCTTTTATCCACTTCGAGTGATATGTCAGAACTCGCTCGTCTTACTGCCTTTTCCCAGAGAGTCAGGCCACTGGCTCCAGGCATTACCATTTGCCAATGTCGGTACCTTGTTGGACGGGCCGTCTCTCACTTTAGGCGGTCTGTCTTCGTCTAGGCGGGATGACCATTGGGCCCTGGAAGCTTGGCAGGCCGTTGGTGTGGGATGCAACCTGTGCTGACACCGTAGCTCCCTCAAATGTACGCGCTACCTCACTTCATGTGGGGGCTGCTGCGGTAAGTGCTAAACGGCACAAATACGCAAACCTGGGTCCAAATTATTTATTTGTTCCGTTTGCGGTGGAGTCATTGGGTCTATGGGGGCCGGAGGCCAAGCAGCTTGTTAAAAGAGTTGAATGCTCGCCTTATTGAAACCTCCGGTGACAAGAAGGCTGGCAGCTACCTCTGCCAACGTATTAGCTTGGCAATCCAAAGAGGTAATGTTGCCAGCATTCTTGGAACCGTTCCCATGAGCCCACAGCTGGAGGACATTTTTTATTTATAGGTTTTATTTTGTCTTTAGTTATCTTCATTTTTTTTTCTTTATTTTTTCTATAATGTAGTTAGTTATGTTATGATAATAAAGTAAAAAAATAAATTTTTAGTGTTTTGTTATTTTTATATTCCGTCAATCGTTCACATCAGCGCTCCATGCTTAGAGTAACCGTATGTATACTCTAAGGCTCCATGCCTCTTTCACTCATATACCACATCCTCACACACTTACAATAAGTTAGTTATTTTTTCTACCCTACAAATTCCCTAGAAATACCTACTAGCTGTGCTCGCGACTTCGTCCGCGTGGTATGACTTTCGGCAGCATTTTTAATTTTTTAGGCTAATTATTTTTCAAATAAAAAACATACATACTAATCAAAAGCCTAAAAAATAAGTTTCAAGCTTCTATTAGCTTCAAAAATGACGTTATTTCCATACAAACTTTCAACCCCTATTTCAACCCCTTACAGCCCTTTATTCGCAATAAAACTTAGCCCATGACTTTCTCAGGCTCTAAACTATCTCTGTACCAAATTTTATGGTTCAGTAGTTTAGGCGTGATTGCGTAACACACAGACAGACATAGTTATACTTTCGCATTTATAATGTTAGTAAGGATATGTAAGGATTGATTGTGCCATGCTAGAAAAGAATGTAGGGGAAGCCCGGGCAAGACGAATATGTTAAGGGAAAGGCTAAAAAAACACGCAAATTTCTAATCAACAACAGTCTTTTTATTACTAATTTGTACTTTAGTTAATTATCTTTCGAAAATGCTAGTAAAAACTTTGAAACTTAAACAACTTCTTCATAAATTTTTGATAATACAAAAAAAGTTTCCATTATCCGTTTTGCCCGACCCCCCCGGGTAAAACGGATACACCCCCAGGGCAAGAAGGATAAGTGTTTTAATCGTCGCACTCATCACAGTAGTAGCTGCATACCCCTAAATAAGAAGTACAGTTCTCGTGTGCCCACCTCTTGCATTAGTTGCACTGTATGCATTCTTCGATAGCCGGGTCAAAATATATTTCTGAGCACAACTAAACATAAATAACTTGTTTCATTTATCCTTTTATTGTTAGACTTCTTTGTTGTTTTATGTTTACTAGATTTGCCAGGACCTGCCAACTTAGATGTTTTTGTCTTTTTTGTGCAGTTTTGCTGGGGCCTGCTAACTCATCTACTTTTGTCTTTTTATCACTTTGTCATTCTTCTCCACAGCTAAAAAATAGACGTCCTGAATGGGTAGTAGGTAAAAAAATTATGGACGATTCAAAAGCACTTTTCTAAAGTTTATTTGAATAAAGAATATTTGACTTTGACTTTGACTTTGATCAGGATAGCTATCCGTTTTGCCCATATCCGTTTTGCCCAAAGCACTAATATTCAGAAGTTGTATTATCCTACTGTAAAATTTCTACCGACGAATGAAAAGTTGTAAACACAAATTAAACTTCATACAACACGCAATCGATTAAACAGAGTCTATACGTTGAAACTTAATGCATAATACAATAAATCAATACACATACCTTGCCAAAAATCGTAACAAAACAGCAAAAAACTTTTATTTTTATTTTTACAACAAGTGCAGGCATCTATTGTTTTGGTTGAACTGTCATGGCGCGATTGAGTTGCTGTTTTACAGACCCGAGCTCGTCTAGTAGCGCCATTTATTGTAGGTTTTTACCAAAATCGAGTATTCGTCTTACCCACACTATGCATCTTGCCCGGGCTTCCCCTACCTATCACCTGCCTTACTACTACTGCATGTTCCAAGATGTTCACACATCAGACGATCGGCTAGCAAACCATCACAAAGTGGGGGGCCAGAACTGCGTAACCCAGGGTATCCTAGCGCAGGTTCTGCTCTCTCACAATGTCTTTAAACTACCACGCTAAAAATTGTAAACTTACTGTATTATGTGTGACTATTGCGACAAAGAAATAAATTGCTTTTTATTATATTAATATTATTATGTTATCTATTCCCCCTCGGAGCTCGCCGTGCGATTCTGTAACAAAAACCGCGATCACTTCGACACTCAACTCACTCGTAGCTTGCAAATGAATTCGCCTTTATTACACACTGTCAAAGTCGATTGTTATTGGCACGTCTTGAGTGAATTCAGTATCGAGTTCGGCGGTGATTTTGTTACAGAATCGCACGATGCATTGCTTATGCTAAATGTGGCGTCGAGGTCACTTGCGATAACGGCGAGTTTTCTCAGTATTGGTGAATAAAATATCTTTACTGTTCCAATGATGCCATCACCTTTAGAAGGTTAGCGTCATGTATGGCGCGGCCGCTTTATGATATTCACCTTTAACTTGGTCGGTTTATCACTATATTTCGCATCATTTACAATGTTTAGTTTATATCTTCATCATCATCATCATCTTCATTTATATCATCATTCATTCTCCGCGTTACCGTCTTAGCGAACACTTGTGTGACGATCAACTGAGCTAATTTATTGCTACCCCCAAAAATTTTAAAAATGGTGATAAAGAAATGTTTGAAATGTAATAGCAATATTACCAAAAAAGCCCCTGGTCTGGAATGTAGCAGGTGTGGAAAGGTGGTTCACGCAACAAATGACTGCGCGAAGTTATCCATAAAGCAGTTAGCAGCTCTTCGAGCATCAGAAGGGCTGGAATGGAGTTGCGAAGAATGCCTTCATAGCGCTAGCAGACGTTCATCTTTTTTTATCCCAGATGATACCAAAGAAGCTATATCTACGATACCATTCGATATGAATAAGTTTATGAGGAGCATCACCGCTGAAATTAAGAAGACCATCAAAGCAGAGCTCGAGAACTTCCAAGAGCCACTAGAATTTATCGGAGATCAGGTAGCGAACATAGAGGAGACACTTAAAAATCAGAACAATAAAATCAAACAACTTGAAAATAAAAACACTGAACTTGTAAACGCAAAAAAAAATATGGAACTTCTGTGCCATGGAACAACGCTTAGAAGAAGCAGATCAAAAAAGCCTAAGCTCCTTCGTTGAAATTGCTGGGTTGCCAAATATAACAAACACTGATCTCAAGGAAGTGACCAAATCTATAGCAATTAAATTGAACATCGAAGCTGATGCTGTTTATGACGTTCGTCAAGTTACAGGACGCACTGAGACGTCTGGTTATCTACTGGTGGAGCTTAACAACAAATCTGCTCGTGACAAATGGCTCTCCGCTGCAAGATCCAAGGAAGTTACAGTGGGTGAACTTTCACTCCCTGCACCTATCGAAAGAGCAACAAATAAGGTCTATGTAAGGGAGGCACTAACTCGGGGCAAGAAAACGCTGTTGTATCAAGCCAAGCAGCTCCTAAAAGCACCCAACGGTCTGTTCAAGTATGTATGGTGCAAGGAGGGTAAAATTTATGTGAAAAAGTCCGATAATAGTAAGAAAGTCCAAATTATTCGCTCAATGGGCGATATTGAGTTGTTGCTGGCTTCTCCAAATGTAATCCAAAGCTAACCTTTTAATTGAAAAGGTATCTTATCTGTACGTGTCTAACTTCTAACTTATAAAAGGCAAACCTATTAATTATAATTTACCTAACTCCGAACTATACGATTGTGTCAATGTAAATTCATTTTTTAGTAATATAGAAACTAACAATATTCAGCTGTCATGTCTTCATGTAAATATAAGATCGATGCTCAAAAACTTTTCAAAAGTTATACAAATAATTAATTGCTCATTAAAAACTATCGATTTGGTTATTTTGACAGAAGTGGGTATCTCTGACATAATTTCTAATTTATTTTAGCTTCCTGGATATAGAATGTACACACAGCTTCGAACAAATCAAAAAGGAGGTGGAATAATAATTTATGTTAAAACATATCTCAAATTTACTACTAAAATCACTAGCACTCGTACGTTTGAATATCTTGAAGGCACTTTAAAAACATTTAATAATGACACGATAGGTGTGTGTGCAATCTATAGACCACCATCATCTAACCAAACGCTATTCATTCGGGAACTTAGCAATATACTGAGTAATAATTTATCAAGCACTACAGTAATTATAGGTGACATGAATATCGATCTTAAATCACAAACATCCATCAAAAATATGTATTTGGAGATGCTGTCCGCGTATGGCTTAACGTGTGGAATATCGGACTACACAAGAATCGAAATGCGAAATAATCAAATAACTAAGTTGTGCATCGATCACATTTTTATAAGCTCACACACGTTAACACCGTACACGGCGGCACTCGACACTGTTCTGGCAGATCATCGCGCGACTATGTTTTGTTTGACCGGCAGCTCGTCCGATCACTGTGCTATACGGAATGTGCCGATTACTAAATGCCTTTACGATAAAAAAATTATGTATAAGGTGCTTAATGACATCAACTGGGAAGAATCTAATAACTTCGATACCTCACATGCTATTCATGAGTACATAATGAATGCTTTTAACAGTGCACTAGAAAAGTCAAAACGCACGATACGTATTAATAAAAAAAAAAGGAAAAATCTTCCCTGGATAAGTAACGATATTATTAAATTGTGTGATTTAAGAGATGAGTGCTTCAATCACTGGAAAAAAGATCCTTATAATAAAGTATTAAGGCTAAAATATAACAGGTTTCGTAATAAAGTACATGAAACAATAGAATATTATAGAAATAAATACAACCAAAATCAAATTAAAGCCAACTATAGTAACCCAAAAAAATTATGGAATATTATAAACGCAATCTGTGGTAGAATAACAAAAAGTATTGACAGTCTTATCATGGACGCATTTAGTTCTCAAAATATATCACCCCCTGAAATATCGAATCAGTTTGCCATTGGTTTTGACTGCTCCGTAAAAAAAATTCTACCTAACTGTTCAATGCCTTTACTAGCTAGTCATACTAATAGTCCAGCAAATGTCAGTATTAGATTTCAGAAGGCTACTCCAAAAAAAATACAGAAGCTAATTAGGTCACTGAATGATAAAAAGGCGCCGGGCCTGGACAATATTAGAATGATCTACATACAAGCTATTAGCAACAAAATCGCGTCAACTATTGCCAACCTTATAAACGTTAGTATAAGCACAGGACTGTACCCCAATGACTTGAAACTAGGATGTGTGAGACCAGCGTTCAAAAAAGGTAAAAAAAATGACGTAACTAACTACCGGCCAATTACGCTACTATCATCAATAGACAAAATTATCGAAAAGTTTGTTTGCAACCAAATTTACGACTTTTATGGCAAAAATCTAATCATTAGTGAGTCACAATATGGTTTTCAGCCAAACAAAAGCACCACTTTACTTCTTTCAAAATTTACAGACCATATAAATACCGCACTTAATGACAAAAAACATGTTCTTACCCTGTTCATCGACTTCTCGCGAGCTTTCGACACATTAGATCATAATAAACTTATTAATAAGCTAGACGATTCAGGCCTGAGGGGCCCTATCCACAGCTGGTGTGTCGACTATCTAAGGAATAGAAAATATAAAGTTAAAATTGCCAACAGCCTCAGTAACACGGTTTCCGTTACCTACGGAACAGCACAAGGATCTGTATGTGGGCCTTTGCATTTTCTGTCCTATGTGAATGATATGGACGCAATATTCCGTAGCTGTAAGTCATACCAGTTCGCTGATGACACATGCCTGCTATTCACAGGCGATGACTTAAAAGAAATCAGCACCCTGCTCCAAAATGACTTTAATAGGCTGAACATGTGGTGTCACGACATGGGTCTAGTGCTGAACGCCCAAAAAACAAAGTTAATGCACATAAAATCTCCGTATTTAAAATGCAGCACACGAGTGTCCGATCTATTAGCCCACACTCACTCTTGCCTACACAATAATATAACAAAATGTGACCTTAAATGTCCTACTATTGAACAGGTTCATACACATATGTATTTGGGACTACTCATAGATAGTAAATTTAACTGGGGTCCACATATTGTGCGAGTATGTGATAAGCTACGGGCGATCTTGGCAAAATTTTATATTATTAAAAACCGCCTACCATTTAAAACAAGACTCCTACTGTACAATGCTCTCTTTGACTCAGTAATGTCCTACGGGATTTCCAGCTATGGCCGTACTTTCAAGACCTATCTTGATTCAATATATAGATTGCAATATAGAATACTTAAGCTAATAATATCTCCAAATTTAAAATCTGCGTTTAAAAATGAGAACGATCTTTTTAAATATTGCAAAACCTTACCAGTTTATGATAAAGTTAACATCTGCCTTTTAAAAGAACAATTTTTTAATGGGCAGATACAAGCTAAAATAAATCATGCTATATATACACACGGCACAACATAAACTAGTTACCGTATCGGCAAACAGCTACTACGGGGAACGGACGAGCGCATTCCAAGTTCCGCGTCTAATTAATTCTTTGCCTACCTCCACGCGTGATGCAATCACTGAACACAATATTAAATACCAATTAAAAAGTTATTTTTTGGCAGCTTTAAAATAAGTATTCTATGTTGTGTTCGGAAATGTGATCGTACTGTCAGGGGGGTAATCACGAGCTCTTATAGCAGTATTGTTGCAGTTGTGAAAACGAGACGCGTGTAGCGGCGAATATACTTGCGTCTCTTTTCCACAACTGCAATAATACTGCTATAAGAGCTCATAGTCAGGGGGCTGAACGGTGTCGATTCTTAGAATTTATTATAATATGAATGTATTTGATTACCTACTTTATTTCTGATAACGTGGAAGAATACCATTGTTAGGTACTACACACAAACCCAAGAGGCTTAAGTAGTACCCCATATTATAAAAGTAATGTATGTTTTGATTCCGATAATAAATAAATAAAATAATCTATAAATGAAAATTAATAATTCATCATCGCAGCCAAAAGACGTCCACTGCTGGACAAAGGCCTCCCCCATAGATATGAGGGGTATTTGCCGTAATCGCCACGCTTGGCAGGCGGGTTGGCGATCGCAGTAGGTTAAGGGTAACCTCAGAGAGATGCTGCTGCCCATCCTCTGGAATGGTCCCTTAGTCGGCTTTATGACACCCACGGGAAGAGATGGGGTGGTGCAATTCTTTATCCCCGGCACCACACAGGGGAATTAATAATTAATTATTCATAATTTATAATGTTTATATCATTTATTTGTAAATGATACAGAACGAGCTCGTCTTCTTGCCGTTTTGGAGAGGGAGGCGGGCTTTTGGCTACACGCCATATTCACCCAACTCAGGCACCCTTCTCACCGGCCCTACACTCGCACTTTGTCAGTTTGCTTACGCCTGGGCATTAAAACAAATGAACCTCATCGTTGCCTTTGCGGGACTGGAGTGGATATTTTTGGGCACCACGGTCTTTCTTGCCTGCGAAGCGCGTCGTCTGTCGCAACACGCGAATCTAAATGGCGTCATTCGCTGTGCCTTTTCTACCATCAATGTGCCAGCTGTATTGGAACCCAATGGGCTGGCTCGTGACGATGGAAAGATGCCCGATGGAATGACGCTCGTTGCCTAGTCGCAGGGTCGATCCCTGGTGTGGGATGCGACGTGCGTGGATACCCTGGCACATTAGGGCAACCTCGGTTAGTGCTGGCGCGGCAGCTTCAGCGGCTGAGGACCTCAAACGGCGCAAATATAGTTCTCTAAGCCTTGGGCACATATTTGCGCCGTTTAGTTTAGTTAAAATGTTCCTCGAGCCGTGTGAAACGAAGCAACTTCAGGGTGCCTAGTGTGAGTTTTGATTACTATCCATATTCATTCGATTACGTTTACGAAAACGAAAATTAGTATGGCATTGAAGCAGCGCCTCCTGGCAGCACACGAGAAGAGTTAACATTTTGCCATACAAGTTCTCGTTAAGAGCGTTTACGCCGCACACTAGCGCCGCCAATGAAAAAAAAAACATATCTAGTAATTAGAGATAGAAAATCAAATTATGCTCAACAAACTATCTGAATGAAGTTATTTAGCATTTTTACGTCACTTATTGAACAACTGACATGTTATGGTTTAGTTAAATATGGCGTTATAGTTAAAAGTGGACGTAACGTCTTATTTAACTAAACCATAACATGTGAGGTGTTCATAAGGTGACGTAAAAATGCTAAATTACTTCAGTCAAATAGTTTGTTGAGCATAATTTGATTTTCTATCTTTAATTACTAGATATGTTTTTTTTTCATTAGTGGCGCTAGTATGCGGTGTAAACGCTCTTAACGAATGGCGAATGAAACTCGCTCCATACAAACGCTCTAGCTAGACAACCTCTCACGTAAACGGAATCACGAAAAAACAAACCACAAGCCGTACCTATACGAGGTTTTTTTCAGGTCGGCAACACAAAGGCAACATCTCTGATGTTGCTGATGTCCATGGGCGGCGGTGACCGCTCACCATCAGGCGGCCCGCCTGCTCGTTTGCAGACAGTCAATATAAAAAAATAAAATAAAAATAAATATACAAAATTATATTATCCGTTGTCTAGTAACCATAGAACGAGTTTCATAACGAAGCTTCTCTTGGGCTAGATAATTGGTGTGAGTGTAGGAAAATTTATTTATTTTTATTTATTATCCTAATAACTCAAAAATAACAATATTTTTAACTAAATAAAATCGATAATAAATGTTTGTTCTGTTTCTTCACGCGTGTAGGAATCAGTAAACGCGTGATGTTTTGCGCGCGATTTCCATACAAACTTTCCACCCCTATTTGACCTCTCTAGGGGAGGTTTTTCGAAAAATGCTAAAACATGTCATTCTTTATTTTTGTTGAAAAATCTAAGGATCGATTAAAATATTCATTTTGATAGTTATTACTTTAAAAATAACGATTTCTCCAAAAAAGCCTCCCTTTTTTTAAAGTAAAATAAACAAAATTCCTGAGACACGTCATTCTTTAATTCTTTTCAAGAATCCAAAATACCAATTTTCATGTATTTAACATCAAAACTGACGGATTTTCATACAAACTTACACCCCCCCTACTATTTGACCCCCTTAGGGTGTGATTTCCGTAATCCTTTCTTAGTGGCTGGTTACGTCACTCAACCTACAGTCCAAATTTTATTTAGCTTCAGCGGCTTAGGCTCGGCGATGATGAGTCAGTCAGTGAGGAGTTCGCAAGTGCAGTACAACTATTGCGAAAATAGAAACAAAATTCACGAAATAACATATCACAATAAAATTATTCACAAGTTCACAAGTAAAATGTCGTCACATTTGTCACAAATAACAACTTTAATTATGTTATTTTATAAAATTTATAAAATAACTTAATTAAAGTTATCGATTTATTCATAGACCTTAAAGGGGGTTAAAGTTGCTCGCGTCCGTAGGTTTACCCTTGAGACCCTACACGTGACCCCTGGGTGGAGCTAAATGAGTAACACTGTCTGAGTGGTAGAGCCACGCTGCGTTGCAGCACGAAATGGGCCGGCTCGCCCGGCGTAATACCACCCTCTCACGCAATATCGTCGTAAAACAACGGCACTCGTTGCTGTTGTGTTTCGTCCGGTGAGTGAAAGTACCGGAGGCCCATCTCTCACCCCTCCCCCCTCCCAATTCCTACTCCCTCCTCAAGATCCAACTCCTTCCTCAGGGTTGGCAACGCATCTGCGATAACTTTGGTTTTGCGGGTGTCCATGGGCGGCGGTGATTGCTTTCCATCAGGTGATTCGCTTGCTCGTTTGCCTTCTTTTACCATAAAAAAAAAACCGAGATGAGCCAGTGATATAAAGCTGTTCGCTGGATAGACCTGGATGCGATCAGCTCAAAGCAGAAGAGAATGGCGTAACATGGAGTAGGCCCTTACCCAGCTGTGGGTAGATAGGGTCTAAAGAGGATGATACTTAATGATAAAAATGATTCATACTAATGTTGTTGTGTTTCTTGTTTTAGGTTTCCATGTCTAGAACTGGTGCGCCAAAAATGGATTGTTGTTGTTCGTAAGCAAAGAAGCGAACATGATTGGATGCCCACCACAGAACACAAGATGCCCACGCACGGTATACAACTCAATTTGTTCCGATTATCTATACTAATATATAAAGCTGAAGAGTTTGTTTGTTTGTTTGTTTGAACGCGCTAATCTCAGGAACTACTGGTTCGAATTGAATAATTCTTTTTGTGTTGGATAGTCCATTTATCGAGGAAGGCTTTAGGCTATATAACATCACGCTGCGACCAATAGGAGCGAAGCATCAGTGAAAAATGTTGCAAAAACGGGAAAAGAGCCTAAAAAATTAAAAATGCTGCCGAAAGTCACTATTCCACGCGGACGAAGTCGCGAGCACAGCTAGTTGATGAATATAATAAATTATATTTTTTTAATGTTATTTTATTTTACTACACTAGTATTGTAACACTGAACTAGAGAAAAGTATGGTTTAATCTAAAATGAATTGATTTTATTTCTGGTGCAAAAACAACGCATTAATTAAAAAAATCGAGAAATATTAATATAGTACAGACGCCTGTGAGACTCCAAAACTGTCTTTCATTTATTAGACTTCTAACTATAAGTATACGGGATGTTTCATTTAAATCGGTCAGTATGGGAAAGTCTGAAACTATAAGACATACGAAGATCTGTTCTTAGGAACCATGTCATCGATTTTAATAAGAAGAAAAACTGCATTCATACATTTAAAAAAAACTATACTCAGCTCGGGAATCGAACCCGGTTGCTTTGAAAAAAATAAACTTACACTATTTCTATTTAGATATCGATTGTGTAGGTCTTAAGCATTAAATGGCTCTATGAAACATGATGTCTAAAATGAATAAAATGCATTGTTTTCACATACTTTAATTTATTTTAGTAGGTGTTCGAATTGACCACCGTTACATTCAAAAAGTTCAGGCATGTAAAATTGTCTCTATGGTTGTTTGTACCTCTTTGCTGGTTTTGTGATTGTAAGATCGTTACCTAAACGTATTGAATATTGTATTGAAAAAAGCGGTGGTCACTTCGAACACCTACTAAAACAAATTAAAGTATGTGAAAACAATGCATTTTATTCATTTTAGACATCATGTTTCATAGAGCCATTTACTGCTTATTTTTTAAATGTATGAATGTAGTTTTTCTTCTTATTAAAATCGATGACATGGTTCCTAAGAACAGATCTTCGTATGTCTTATAGTTTCAGACTTTCCCATACTGACCGATTTAAATGAGACACCCTGTATACCTATGGTATATGGTTAAACCTCAGAACAATAACTATTATTCTGAGGGTTGAACAATTTTATTGAAGTTTGACAGTTTTGAATAAGTTGATGTGCCGTCTGTATATTTTTACCGTATCATATCATTTGTACCTTCTCACAGGTTGTTTATGTTAGTCTTTGCCAAGGATGCGGCTATTAGCACGCTATCGGTTGGTCTTGGGTTGGTCGTCTGAAGGTCGCATATACTTAAGCGCAAATAAACCCCACTAGCTGTCCTTTTCTTTCTTATTGCCCAAATTACGCTATCCCTTTTACATCATTTGACATCATGACATTAACAGACATTGTTTGTGTTGTGACTAAGAATAATAACATGATACGATGACGCTGCGTTCGAAATTAGAACGAAAAAGTTCGAAGCAATTTTTGCGATAGTTTTGTATGCATCTCAGAACAGGTAACTAATAGCTTTAGTTATTATTCTGAGGTATTATTCTGTAATAATTATGTCTTCATATAACCTTAGATTCGAGTTCTTGGTGGGAAAGTGAAGAGACGCGGATGTGTTTTTTATTTTTAGAAAAAAAAAACAGACTTCAAAAAACAGGAAACTTAAAAAAGTAAAAACAGCTCTAAAAAGCAATAAATAATATTGAAATCATATTATTAATTACCTAAATACGCATGTCAGTTTAAAAAAATTTCTATTGAATCACGTTGCATTCAACATTGCTCAAATGGAATTCTGGGATCGTAGAGCTTGTCTTTTTCTTTTCAGTTTTTTCTCTTTGCAGTTATTTTTTATGTTAGTCCGGTTTTTACGAGTATCATCATCATCCCAACCAAAAGACGTCCACTGCTGGACAATGGCCTCCCCCATGGATATGAGGGGTATTTGCCGTAATCGCCACGCTTGGCAGGCGGGTTGGCGATCGCAGTAGGTTGAGGGTAACCTCAGAGAGATGCTGCTGCCCATCCTCTCTCTCAGTAGTATATATATGTCGTAAATATTATCCTTTGTTGTTTTTTTTCATTGTTTACTTTAAAATAGCATTAAACGCTCAATAAATCATAACGTTGTTTTATTTTGAAAGGACTGCGGTGCATATTTTAAAATAAAAATATTTTTCAAGTAAACTTGAAATTTTCAATGTTAAATTAAATTTTTCCGAAAAATTTCAGCGGTTGAAATATTTCATGAAATTTGCCCATCCCTAGTTACATCAAATTTCACTTCACTTATTGTACATCGAAAATACAAAATACTAACAAAGTTCACATATTTAGACGGGATTTAATGCAAAACTACTTAGTAAAGGCATTTCTTTTATTCAGGCATATCTTCTAAACCCGACGTTTTTCATTTTCCTTGTCCTTTACTTTACGGGATACAATACTTATCAACATCAATGTGAGTAATTAATTTTAAATTATTAATATTGTTTAAAAAAGTTAACACGTTGTGATTTCTGTAATATTGCGCTACTAAAGTCAAATCATTGACAGAAACGAATCACTGCAAAACCGACTCCACGTAGTCCTGTCTGCCCTACGCTAGAGTGCAATATAAAAGCGCGTAGGCGTGGAGGGGCGAGGCGGTCCGCGTGTCCCTCAGCGCCGGAGCCGTGACAGAAACAATGCCTGCTGCATGCTGTATGTTTGCTTGCATGCTGTATGCTTGCTTGCATGCTGCATGCCTGCTGCATGCTGCATGTTTCCTTGCATGCTGTATGCTTGCTTGCATGTTGCATGCTGTATGCTTGCTTGCATGCTGCATGCTTGCGTGCATGTTGCATAGTTGATTAAAACAAGAAAATATTTCACCGCAACACAATTTCTCGTCAACAGGCGAATGCATCGTTCGATTAAACGTTACTGCGATAAAAAGTTGTGAAGTGAAAAAGTATTATGGGTTTCAATACATATTGTAATTATGTTTTTACGAATATATTCATCGATAACTTAATACTTTTATGAAATGAAAGTTCGATATACTGTTTTTCTGGTAATCAAAACAGCTAAAAAGATTTTTTTTAAGAAACGTTTTTCGATGATATAAAACAACGATGATTAAGGGTGCGCCGTCCGTAAGTGACAAGTGTCATATGTTTTATTTGAAATGTCGTCGTCCATATTTATTTGATGCCGCGCGGCCATACTAATTTTGTATGAGGAATTTAAGGTGCTTAATTAAAAATAATTATTTAAATAACCACTTGATGAATCGAAAATGTAGTCTAGCAATTTGTAGTATATCCATTGATGATTGGTTAGACAAAATCAGAGGTACAATAATTTAGATAAACTATAAGAAATCTACTAAACGCCGCCACTCGTTTTCCCCAACTTTAAATGATATTGTAGAAAAAACTTTAGCGTGTTATGAATTTATGGTTCTGACAAATTGTAAACACGTTCCCTATGATACTAAATATATATTTTGTTCATCTAATACGATAGTATTTTCAATTATATCTACTTAACCGTAACTGCATTTTTGGCATTTTTTGGTCGGCGCACCCTTAACTATTTGATGAATTGAAAAAATATATATTAAAAATCGTGGAATCATCATCATCATCATCTCAGCCAAAAGACGTCCACTGCTGGACAAAGGCCTCCCCCAAGATGGGGGGTATTTGCCATAATCGCCACGCTTGGCAGGCGGGTTGGCGATCGCAGTAGGTTGAAAGTAACCTCAGAGAGATGCTGCTGCCCATCCTCTGGAATGGTCCCTTAGTCGCCTTTTACGACACCCACGGGTTGAGATGGGGTGGTGCAATTGTTTATCCCCGGCACCACACAGGGAAAATCGTGGAATAGTTTTCGGTAAAATGAAATTCGATATCAAAAAAATCTGTATTCTAATCACAGACATATCTAATAGACACCTGAAAGAAATCGAGATTAGGCACGACTCTATGGAACGTCTGTACTGGTTGCCATGGTGTTGTTTGATTGAAATGAACAAAGTGAATACTGTTTAATATTGTCTTATTTCTTTCATCGGTATCTTATCCTACCATAGTTTCCCTAACTAGATCTACGAACATCAACACCCGTAGGCAACACTGTTGTTTGTTATTATTCTGAGAATCTTCCGTCGGTCGTCGTGGAGTCCAAGTCGTTGCCATTTTTTTACGTACCTACCTAATGACTACACCAATATGCCGTGGTGTACCTAGTCAGTTAATTTGATGGTTGGTCTCTTGTTGAATGCAACATTTTTTCATCCATTTATATTTCTCAATCACCAGCATCACCTATCTTTTCGAAAATCTCTAAATTAAGATTTAAAAATAGGCTGTTCGGGCTAGATCCCATTGCCTTTCTTAAATGCCCAATAGCGAACTAAAAAACGAAATCTAAACGAGAGGAGGAGATCAAAATCGGCTTGTTTGTTGATATTTGCGTTTCAAAGTATTTCGTTGCTATTTTCAATAAAAATGTTGTTCTATTCCTTCTTCAAGTCTTTAGTCGGTAAAGACGTAGTGGTAGAACTCAAAAATGATCTAAGCATATGCGGTACGCTCCATTCAGTGGATCAGTATTTGAATATAAAGTTGTCAGACATAAGCGTTATAGATCCTGATAAATACCCCCATATGTTGTCAGTGAAGAATTGTTTTATACGTGGATCCGTTGTCCGATATGTGCAGCTTCCAGCAGATGAGGTAGACACCCAGCTTTTGCAAGATGCCGCCAGGAAAGAGGCAACAGTGTCGACGAGATAAACCTAACCTCAAAACAGTATTGGAAATACCATATCTGATTTGAGTTTTTGAAGGACTCTTCTAATGTACATACTAATCTAAGTAAAGTTTTCTTAATAAACACATTACAAATATTTATGAAATTTATTTTATTTAATGTGTTTTTAGCTTTAAGTTTATATAGGAGAGTGTATGCAGAAAACATTGTTAAAGAAATCATGTCTTTTACTCGTCCAGTAATTACAAAAGGCGGATAAAATTTTAAAATAAGACAATTAATTTAAATTAGTTTTTTTACCTTGGGGGTGTTTAGTATAGATATGTTTATTTTTTTAAAACTATAATTGTCATACTAAAATTCAATCCGCCTTCTAAAGTATAAATCCTACTAATATTAAAATCGCGAAAGTTTGTAAGTATGGATGTTTGTTACTCTTTCACGTAAAAGCTACTGAAAGGATTTGCATGAAATTCAGCATACAGATAGTTTATAACCGGGAATAACACAGGATACTTTTTATCCCGATATTCCCACGGGGACGGGAACCGGGAACCACGTGGGTGAAACCGCGAGTGGCAACTATAAACTATGTACTGAACATTTAAACAAAACCTTTGTGGAGCTACTGAGCTACCTTTAACCGCCTCTGTGGTCTAGTGGATCACCACCGGTTTAGACCCAGAGGTCCCAGATTTGATTCCCAATGGGGGGTACATGTTTGTGTATTTGGAAAATACAATAAAAACTTTTAAATATGATACCTAATAAGTATAATCTTCAGGTGTCTTTATGTGACTAGTAATGTATTATTTATGAAATTTAGATACAATTTTTTTTTATATTGAGTACACTATAATCTTATTGTAATATAGAGCAGATACTTTTTTGAATCTGTCTGTAGGTGCCTTTTGTTTATATTTATACAGCGCTTACCTGTTACATATAAAAACATATAGTATTTCCACATTTCCTTCCAGATTGTAATAATATTTTTTATGTATTATAGCTTCTTACAACAGCATTCATAATATAATACATATGTGGTAATCCAGAAAACAATGTTACAGTGACATAATGATGTAAAATAGTTATATGTTTATTTTGAAAATAATGAGTTGCAGGTGGAACCATTGCTAAGAAATGTTTTTGTTAACATAATAAAATAAAACGAGAAGCTACTCTCTAACAAAGGGAAGATCCCAAGTTCTACAGGATATTCAGGAGCCATAGCTAAGCCTTGCAGATAATCGAGTACCTACCTAGGTAATAAATGAAATGAAATTAATCTTTACTCAAGTAAACTTCATAGATAAGCGCCTTGGAATTGTACTAAAATATTTTGACTACAGCCCATTCAAATATATTTAGAAGCTACTGAGCTATTTTATAGTTATTAATTATTTATGTAAAATTATCAATCACATCACGTTTTAAATTAGTTTCTTACAAAAATATTCCTAATGTCTGCAGTATGGAATGGACTACCTAAGTATATTATCATCTTTATGGAGCTCGATGGTGCAGTGGTTAACGCACCCGGTCTGTGAGTGCTGAGGTTAAGCAACTTTCGCAAAGACCGGTTATCGGATGGGTCACCAAACATTTATCATCTCAAGCTCCTCCGTGCTTCGGAAGCCACGTAAAGCCGTTGGTCCCGGCTGCATTAGCAGTCGTTAACAACCACCAATAATCCGCACTGGGCTCGCGTGGTGGTTTATGGCCCGTTCTCCCTATCCAACGGAAAGGTTCGTGCCCCAGCAGTGGGGACATAAAATGAATTGATGATGATGATACTATAAAAACTACTATGGTAATAAAACAATACTATTGTGAAGACCTACGAACGAGTATTTTCCATGCTTAATACGGTTTTTGATATGCGTAAAATTAATCCAAATGAAACATTGGTAGTAGCGCCATCTATTAAGGTGAAGTAGAAATAACTGTCAAAACAGAAAACTGACTAGATGGCACTGTTAGTGTTCAAGATTATTTCTTCTGTGATTTAAATAAAATCTTTCCTCTATTATTTTTCGAAATTCTACTTAAACAACGCAATTACATACGTGAATGATGACTTTTCATAAGATTTATGTTAATAAGAAAGTGGATCCTTTCTTACGCCTCCTTTGCATTTTATCCCTAAAAAAAACTTCTACCCATGCCACTTATTACCAAAGTGGTAGTATTACATGATTTTTTATGTCGTTATCAAAAATTAGTTTTCTAAAGTTTTATGTAAGCCGCAATTAACGTTAGACCTTTCATTATATTAATTTATCAAATTACATTTTAACATATATTGAAATAGAATTCTCTTATTATAGAAGAAATCGCCAAACTAAAACTTTATACGTACCTAAGTATTTTGTGCTTAATTTCACGTAAAAATATGAAATATTTAATTTTGTGATGATGCATAATATTAATTATTAAGTTATAGAATTACCTAATTAGAGTGTAATATTTACTTAGCTTTGATATCTAATGTAAGTAGATTTCATAATCGCAGTCCACATGCGCTTACTGCAGGGCCATTCCATAATGGATTAAAATTATAATTGTTAAAACAGAATAGCCATGCATATAAAATATCTTAGAGCATTAAACCAAATGGAGAGGCCATGCGCACGAATTTCTATGAAAAAAAGTCTGTCATTGTCTGCGGGGGACGAGGTAAACGCACACAAATACAGTTCACACTGATGCATTTTTCAATGACGTCGCTACGCACGCAACTACAAAATTATTAAACACTAGCATAAATTAGACGCACACTAATATATTCACACACAGGGATAGCCTGTCCGTGCACGAGTCTGACGTCAACTTTATATAAACGTCGATAGGGCTTGACACTATCGATTAAATTTGTCGATGCCAATAATAATGACATAGCCCGAAAATTTTAATAGTTAAAATCAATCACATCAAGTTATTTAATTTACTTGTTTATCTACACAAGTTAATCTCGCGATAAGCTTTTATATTATATAATTGTGTAATGACGTTATAAGTTCAGAGTAGGTACTTTCAGTTGGTTTATGAACTAAAGTATCCTCAAGTGACTAAAATTTCTCAGAACGACTTAACTGCTCGAGATTGCATGTCTTCTCTGGGTTCATTGAATTTATCAGTACCGGAGATCGAGGAGGCTTTAATAATAAGCGTGCTGGTTTAGATGGTAAACCAGCATGGTAACCAAACATATTACTAAAAATGTATGCCGAGAATCTTGCGGGGCCATTACAAATATTATTATAACAAATCGCTTCAAATGGTATATTTCCATCACAGTGGAAATCGGCACACCTGACTCCCATTCACAAAGGTAGTGATACAAATGTTGTTTCCAACTATAGGCATGTATCTATTCTTTCTTCCTGCATTGGGCAAAGTCAAACAAAAACTTCATCATGAAATGTTGAAGATATCTGCTTCAAAATTGAGGTGTAAGATTCGAACTGAACAAACATACATACATACATACATACATTGCAAGTTTAATAAAAGCTTGTAAAAATAGTTGGCTATCTAACCCAGACTCTCAAACAGAAGGAACAGAAAAACTGAACAACATGTATTTTCATGGTTCCATAACGCAGATCAATCTTTTATGTGGGTAACGTAGGATCTTAAAGGAAGACTGAAAATAGAATAACAAAATGAAAAAGGAACTTTCCACATTTGGCTGTTCCGAATCTTGACAATTTTAGAAAATCTCCTGCCTCGATTCAGGCAGGAGATTTTCCAAGTCTTTGGAGAAAGGTTTTTCATGTCTGAAAAAACATTTCTTCGACCAAGATTTCGATTAACCGATAAAAGCAGCTGGAGCGCATGAGACAGCACTTCTGGGCGCAGTGGTTGCAAATTTTCCTCTGTGTACTTCAACAACGCGTGAAATGGCAAAAATATTGTAAGGGAAACATACCTAAAGGTTGGAGACATGGTTGTTATTAAAGAGGAGCACCTTCCACCGATGAAATGGGTCCTAGGACGCATCAACAAACTATACTATGGAACTGACGGTGTTTGCAGAGTTGTGGACATTACTACGTCCAAGGACATCTTAAAAAGAGCATTAACCAAAGTTTGCGCTCTGCCCATAGGCGATTCTCATGAGGTCCTTGGAACCTCAGCTTCCAAGAGGGAGGAGGATGTTAAGCATACTAACGGCAATGGGGGAGGGAGCAAGGACGACGCAGTGAAACCACTGACTAGCGATACCGGCGACGGCCGGTCAATGACATCTATCTATCAACGAGATTTCAGCTCGTACGCGCGTCCCTATTTTATTTATATTTTATTCCAAATAAAGGAATTTTACTGTTTCTTCGGTGTATTACTTAAAACTAGGCATCGTCGTAAACAAATGGTAATCAATAATTTTTACCTCATTATTTTATTTTCTAAACAAAAAAGAATTAACAACAATTCAATAATCTTTATTTTTATTGTAAATATTTCAAAGAAGTATTATTTAGTACTTTATAATAATAAAAAGCACACATATTTTAATAATTTCAAAGTTGCCACGACACGCTGTTGGACTGCAGTATAAAACAAAAAGTTTGAAAATGCTGTGAGCAAATCGTATGCGTTTAGGAGTCCACGAAACATGATTTTCACAAGCTGTGATCCTAATATATAAATATAATAAATACATCTTTTGGAAATCTGAAAAATATATAGCCAGAATAAACATTATGATGAAGTCTATATCGATGTTTTGTTTTTGTACTGTCGCAGCTCTAACTTTGTTGCAGTGTGGCTAGTGTAATTAAATTTAAATTTCCTACTTTCGGGATAAATGACGGGACGTCAAACTATTCATTAATGAAGTAGACCGATCCTAAACATACGCTTTCATAGTATTGAAATTTTTTAAAGCAATTTAGTTGCAAAAAACGTTGGAAAACGAAAATAAGTAACAATTTATAAATAGTGATTTATTATTAATTAAATAAGCATTTGTATTAAAAAACAGTTTTAACGATAAAGAACGTGAAGTATAAATTGTAATTCAATGTTGGCTCATTCATTTTAAAAGTTACGCAAAGTTGCAACTTGACGTTTTAGTGGCAACACTTTTTGATTGACAATATTTTTTCAGTTTATTTGCAAATTTTGTGCTTTATTCAACAATAATAAGACAAAATAATACTTACAGATGAAAAGTAACGTTATCCTTTTGTACATTCGACTTTTCTGATCGCTCTTTACACGAAAACACGCTGCAATTCGACATTTTTTGCTTACGTCCTAACGCATGCACCGCGATTTGTAAATGACGCCGGAACGCGCGAGAACTAGTTTTATATAAGCGATATGACCGCCGGTCATATAATTTTGGCAGAGGGGAACGCCTGTCAGTGGCGTCTCCGGTTGGTTTAATGCTCTAAGTAAAATATGTAAGTACGGTGCTATGTTTTGTTCTGCATGTGCTTTTCCATAATGAGACCTTATTATTCTAAGAATAAGACTCGCTTCGCCTTCCCTTGGCACAGCTTGATATTCAAAAGTTTTCGTATTTAAGAGCGTTTACGCCGCACACTAGCGCCGCCAATGAAAATTGCCCGTATAGTTAAAAGTGGCCGTAACGTCTTATTTAACTAAACCATAACATGTGAGGTGTTCATTAGGTGACGTAAAAATGCTAAATTACTTCATTCAAATAGTTTGTTGAGCATAATTTGATTTTCTATCTCTAAATACTAGATATGATTATTTTTTCATTAGTGGCGCTAGTGTGCGGCGTAAACGCTCTTAACTGTTTATTAAGCAGGCATATCCCAAATAAACTAAAAGATCAATTTCAAAAAGGTGTCACGCTAGAAAATATTATTTTGTCGAATAGATTATTTACCTACCGTTCTGATGTCGCTTGCACTGCAGCTGTTTGTTGTCGCCTTCTCGCCTTAAGTAGAATCCAGAGCTAAGTTCGGGCAACACCGCATTATTAACTTCAATCTCAAATTGAAGCTTTTTCTCCTCTGCCGTGCGTCCGCTCATCCGCTGTTGTTTGATAAACCTCGGTATTCTTATCTACTTAGGTATATTAACTTCACTAAAACTCATAAATTGAATAGATCCAGTTCTATCTCAATTTCGTCGCGAGTGATGCTCGGTGCCTCCTACAATTTATTAGATCACTAACTCTTGCTCATAGTCTAAAAAAGCTTTTAGTTCTAACATGTGATTTGTAAATATATAATTGAAATTATCGCTCATAATGGACGTGAAAGTTTATTATCGTGGGTGTGAAGTGAAGTGACTCCTTGTTAAAGTGTTCACTGCAGTAAGAAAAGGGTAATTTACAATTCGGGAGTCCATCTAACATCAGAGGATTTTTCGTACAGCTAGGTAGGTGGTTTTTGATTATTGTGTTATTGTTGTTCTATTATTCTATGTTGTTAACCCTGATAATAGTTAGATTCAGGTGTTTGTTTACATTAATATGACGCGTTAGCACATCTGCTTACAGTATGTAGCTAAGAATGAAATGACTCATCTCATGAGATGAGAAAATCGTAGCTCATAATTGTTTTATTGTGCTGTTGATACGTAACGTAACGCTAGTTAATTTTGCGGCATTCGAACCTTACAATTCAATGGTTTCTCGTCTTTGTTATTGCATTTAACTTGAGGATAATAATAAAATAATAATTACAAGTGATTTACAATTTTATGACAACAAAAATTTTGATTTAGTCGAAAATAAATTAAAGTCAATTTCAATATATTTTTTGGTGAATTATTTTAAAAATATCAATTTGTTACTTGAGAATTGTGTCCAATTTATGAAATTAAATATCAAAAAATTGGCTTAACAAGGCAAAAGTAAATATTATTTAATTTTGTAAAGCTCTGTCCAATTTTATAAAATAAAATACTACGTATTTTTGATTGTTGTGCTTTGTCTTAAATATTTTTTTAAATGCTTTGTTTATCTACTATTTAACATTTGTTTTATGGCTGCCTTCAACTTTAAATAAAATAAAACCAATCCAAGTTCATTGTTTAATTTTAATATTGTATGTATATATTATCGTAAAAAATAAGCAACTTACACTGTGCAAGAAATTTTTCAAAATGAAATTTGTGTAATCATGTAGTTTTACCTATTTATAATGAAAAATACATTCGCACAATAAGTATAATTATCTATTAGTAATATAATTTTTTTATAATATTGTTATTAGAATTTTCATAGAATTGATCCCCCGATTGTCCGATTGAGTATCCAACCAGATTGTCTAACTCTAATACCTATCCTTATATCTTTCAATTTGACAATTGAAAACAAAAGTGCAGTTAAAGTAGAATAAGAGTCGAAGTTATTTCTATAAAGTTAAATTGGCAGTCGTAATGCATGTAACATTATTAAAAAAAGTATTGCTACTGTTTTCGTTACCTAATGTGCTTTAGTTGATATGCATGAGCATTTGGTTAATTTACAGGTAACAATATCATGCTTAACGTTACCTTTGCTATTACTGTTATCATCACACTAATCTTATTTGTATTTTGCTAGCTTTGTATTTTTGTATGTTTGTAACAAATAAACTCAAAAAGTACTGGACCGATTTAAAAAATTCTTTCACCTTTAGAATGCTACATTAGCGCTGAGTAACATAGGCTATTTAAAAAAAAGTCAACCCGTGCAAAGCCGGTAGCAGGTAACATTATCTAGTTCTTCACAGTATTCAAAGCCTTGGGTTGGTGATTATAACCTGGGAAATTTGGGTATCAGGCTTATCGCTTTGCGGTTCGGCCACCGAGGCGTTATTAAGTTTTTTTTTAAAAATAACTTATGTGTAAGCATGGTGCCTTCATCACACCTGATTTTAAGCGATGATAAGGCCTATGTTGGAAGCGTACTTCACCTAGAAACTACTGAGGCACTGGCTTTCTTATCCCTCCCTGCTGGAACACAACAATTATGCTACAAACATTGATGTTATAGCGACATATTTAGATAAAATGGTGGTGGCTATCCAGGCGGACAAACAAGCCCTACCGCCAACCAAACCAAGTAGGTACACAAAAATGTACTCTCCTCTGGGAATCGAACCTGGGACCTTTGGGTCCGAGACTGGTGGCTAACCACAACACCACTGAGGCGGTAGTATATTAATTAATTTGCACAATATAATAAAACTGTAATATGCATAATGCATAAATTAGGTTTCTTTTTCTTGACACAGAAAGTGTGAGATATATGTAAAATCTGCATTGTTTCAGTTAATTAGTTAACATCTTATTGTTGGTTTTTGTTTGATAGTCTCAACAATATTAACTTTGTTATGAAGTTGTTTGTTTCTCAGTGATAATATGTAATAGCAAACATAGCCCATTGTGACACGAAAAATCATGTACCTAACATAAATTTATGCATGAGACCATTTTTATATGTGCTGCAATGCCACTGCACATGGTTGCCTGGAAGAAATTACTTTTAGCGATGAGACCGCCATTAGTACTTCATAATGTATTATAGCATAGCATAATCTATATCTATATTAATAATATTATAAAGCTGAAAAGTTTGTTTGAACGCGCTAATTTCAAGAACTACTGGTTCGAATTGAAAAATTATTTTTCTGTTAGATAGTCCATTTATCGAGAAAAGCTTTAGGCTATATAACATCACGCTGCGACCGATAGGATTGAAGCATCAGTGAAAAATGTTGCAAAAACGGGAACAAAAGCCTAAAAAATTAAAAATGCTGCCGAAATTCACTATTCGACGCGGACGAAGTCGCGAGCACAGCTAGTACCTAAATAAGAGTAAAAAGAAAAAATCTTTAGTATGGTGTACAAAAAGATTTTTTTCATTTAATGGTATAAAAAAAAAACAGTTTAACAAGTAGGTGTAGGTACTCTGGCTAACATAAATTTGTGAAAGCCGATTTAATATCATGTAAAGAAGAAACCTTCCATAACCTATTCCACTTTCAAGAGATGTCGCACAGTTGCGAATGAATGTGAGTTTGAGTCCCACCTGGGACACGCCAATTCAATATAATTACAGCATTGTGTTTGACTTCAAAATTACAATTTAAAAATAATTTTGTTATAATATTTATGAGTTATTATTATTAATCTTAATTAACTTCAAGGCTACACGTTAAGCATTACGTATATTATTTGTTAAAAATGCAGGACTTCATAACACGTTACATTTACAAAAAGAAAAAATTTCTGGTGAAAACTCCTTAAAGAAGTTCCAGGCTGAAAGTTATTTAAAAAATGTTGCCAGACTTTTTTCTACCTCACAAAGAAAGTTAATGTCAATGACCTTTTATCAGTCACCCTTTTGTTGTGGGAAGGGAATGTGTTATAATATAAGTAATGTAATGAATAATTACAACCTAAGGTATGCATGCGATATGGGCTAATTAGGTCACTACAAATGAGTGAATATCGCATTGAGAGAAATATATATTTTTTTATTTGAGGACTGAGGACGATGATTGAAGACGACTATCTTTTTTTAATACATACGGTTACTTGCCCTTCATCTCATCTGATGTTGAGTAATGATAAGGCCGCAAGTGGGAGCACACTTCATCAGTAATTGTGGTACCTAGCTAACCAGGTGGCCCAACCAACCAAACTCATCCTTTGAAACTGTGAATTTGTGTTTGATTATGATAAAGAAATATTTATTTGTCATATATCATAGCATTGTTGTTAGTATGTGTTTATTCTGTGACTATTATCTTATGACTAGAAGGAGGAAGCTCAGATAAGATTATAACTGCAATTGATGAGGTAATACATACTGTAATGGTTAATGTATTTTAACAAATTAAAGGTACAGAGTTTTGGATATGAATTTTGATCATCACTCCATCAGCTCACTTTTATGTCCTCATTGCTGGAGCACGAACTTTCCCTATGGACCACAGCGATAACGGGTCATAAACCACCACGCAAGCCCAGTGCCGGCCTTTGCGAAAGTTGCTTAACTTCAGCAATCGCAGACCGATCGCGTTAACCACTGCGCCATCGAGTATTTTAATATCAAACATCAATCTTTCACATTTCTCATTTTTTTTTTTTTTTTTAATACAGACTAGAATGGAATCTTCTTTCAGACTATAGCTTGAGGTGCAAACAATTTAAGTAACATAATAAAATGAATGGAAAAATAATTCATGAAACTGAAAAAAAAGTAAAAATAAATAAACAAAAACATTTAAAAGGTCTTTGTCTTTTATAACAAACTTGGGTCAATTAATGGTTATTCTAAAAAAGCTAAACAATTCTATGAGCGCAAAAACGCATTTGACAGCGGTGGGATTCGAACCCACGCCCTTTCGGACTGGTGCCTAAAACCAGCGCCTTAGACCGCTCGGCCACGCTGCCGCATATGGGGGCGGCGAAATTAGCGATCGCTTTGCAATGCTCCAATTGCGAACTGGCGATGACTAGGATGCTTCATACCATACGTCACTTTTATATCGTAGGTCGTTGACTTTTTTCCCCAGTTTGTTTACCTTTTGCCACAGTTAGTAAATCGTGCTATTTGTAATGTGAATCTTGCTCCCTTCCACTGTATTCTCGAAGGAGTCCTTGGGTCCTTCAAATAAGGCGTTAAATAGTTTTTATAATGTCGGCAACGGAGTGGAGTCTCACAGTTGGGCAAAGGGCATAACCACCACGCTTGCCAAATGCGGGTTGGTGATCAGCGGTGATCGGTATGAAGGGACCTAATATTCCTCAAGTTGCCGAAGAAACATGACTTGGATTTTTTTTTTAAATAGCGGGTAAACACAGTGCCTTGATCTCAGCTGATGTTAAGTGGTGATAAGGCCAATGATGCAAGCGCACTTCACCCGGGATCCTCAACTAGTGAGGCACTGGCTATCTTATCCCTAGCTGCCGGAACACAACAATGCTACAAACATTGATGTTATGGCGACATATTTAGATAAGATGGTGGGTAGCTAGCCAGGCGGGCAAACAAGCCCTACGCCCTACGAGCGCCATGCCACACTCAGCTACCGATACGATGATAATGTTTAAAGATTTTAATATTTTTGATTTGATTTGTTTTGAATTTACTATACGGCTATGTGCGACAGACTGTTGGATTGATTCAATTCAAATTTAATATTTCTATAGCCAAGCGTGAAGGGATGAAACTACGTAGCCCTAAAGTTTGCTAGATGTGTCACAAATAAAAAATATTTGTGATATACTCACAAACAAACTCGTCTAAATCTTTCACCGCAAAAATAATGTTAGTAGCATTATTGTGTTAAGACAGTTAGACATCATCATCATCATCAGCCTATAGTCCATTGCTGGACATAGACTTCTCCAAGTGCTCGCCACCGAGCACGATCCGCGGTTACTCTCATCCAGCTCTTGCCAGCCACCTTGCGATCGTCGCTCCACCTAGTCTGAGGGCGTCCTACACTACGTTTGCCGATACGCGGTCTCCACTCCAGAACTCGTTCACCCCAACGGTTGTCGGTTCTGCGGCTAATAGGACCGGCCCACTGCCACTTCAGATTGCTGATCCGATGGGCTCTGTCGATTACTTTCGTAATCGTCATCGTAATATAGCCTTATCCTCCCGATTCGATCCGAACCCCTCAGAGAGTCTAGCAGGAATCAGGGACATGCATTAGTGCGTGGTGCCGTTTACTCTAGAAAACCTTTGACGGTGTTTCGTTTCATACGGCTTGAGGAACCCTTTAAATTTCTCGCCGCCTCCAAAAAAGTCCGGTGACGCTGAAATGCCGTATGAGACCACTATTGAATTTTTATATTTACTCACTGGGCGGATCTTCTTTAATCAATAATAACAACAGTCTTTTCATATAAACTTGTTTTATTTTAATATCTACATGGCACAATACACCCATTACAATTGCTTTTTTTCAAGGAAGAGGATATGGAGAGCGCCTACCATAGAGTAAAAAACAAACTACTACGCATCTTAGTGTTGCCAACGATTACAAGATGAGAAATGTTTGTGTTGTTCTTTCAACAACCACCAGATCATTTGCATGCCCCCACTTTTTTGATATAAGCTTATCCAATGTGTGGAAAAACCACAGGGACATGCCATTAACCACAACACGGGCCCAGTGACGAGCGGTGGCTGTTAACTGCTAATGCAGCCGGGGCCTACGGCTTTACGTGCCTTCCGAAGCACGGAGGAGCGAGAGATGATAAATTGTTGGTTACCCATCCGACGACAGACTTTCGCGAAAGTTGCTTAACCTTAGCAATCGCAGACCGGGCGCAAGAACCTTGCCCCAGCAGTGGGGTCATGAAATGAGCCAGTGATGTTTGTGTTAATGAAATAATACAGAATAGCTTGCGGTCGCTTGCAGTATGTGGTCATTACGACCGAGAGAGAACTGGCCGGAACTGCGCTATGCAACTAAGGAAGGGAGGGAGGAGGAAACTGGCTAAATAAAATAAAAGATATATTATTATATATTCAGTAAATCATGGGGTTTGAAATGTTTATTGTTTAAAATTATACTAAATTCGGAATTGTACGAACGTGTAATGGCACTAATCTGAAAACTGAAAGCTTGACATGCCTTTCAAAGTGCAGAGGATGTTTTGGTAAATTTTTGGTCTTCCATCTCCCTCAGAATCATTTTTTAGGATCATTTTAGGCTACAAATGAGCTCTTATGCAAGTCACTGCGCCATCAGTTCGTAAGTCCTCAATGTTGTCTTTGATCGATCAATCACACTTCCTGTTCTATTATTAGAGCTATGCTATGTAAATCTAGTTGCCGTATATGGGTCTCACCGACCAATTGTATACCATTTAAGTCGTAATCGTAATCCGGTCAATCTGGTGTATTTTTCATACATTATAATTGCTTGTCTATTATTAACTGACTCTATGGTCTCTTCAAGAAGGTGCGGGTTCTTTATAGAAGAAAACTACACTTTTACAATTTTATTTTGTTAGCAATATTTTAAAATTAGCCCTTGGACTTCTACTCATCTGATGTTAAGTGATGATAAGGCCGAAAGTGGAAGCGCACTTCACACGGAATCATCCTCAACTACTGAGGTTGATGGACGGTGGGGTGGTTTTTGCACAAAAGATCCCGATGGGTCGAAGTGTTACTGATAGAGGGGAACCTCAGCAGGCCCCACTAAGATAATCTTATCTGGATTAGCTGGATACTACTAACATTGATGTTATGGCGACATATTTAATTAAGAACTTAAGGGAACGATCATACGATTGAGGAGGCACTCTTGGTTATGTCTTGTCGGTAACTTTACGTTAATTAGCCTCCTTTACTCCGGTCACACTCGCACATGATGACATTCGTCGCACGACCCTTGCCACGTCTAGCGACTCTAGTCTGCCATTGTTAACTTTGCGGTTCCATTCATGAACCAGAGGTCGGTGACTGGCGCGTGATCGATATAATCTCCCAGGCTCCCAGACAAGGTGACAGGCCGGTGACCTAGTCACTTAGCCAGCTTCTAACTTTGAATGCCACTAACTTAGAAGTCTGGGTTCATTAATAACATGCGGGCTTTATTTGTAATGTTTTAATTACATACGGAGCTTGATGGCGCAGCGGTAAACTCGCCCGGTCTGCGAGTGCTGAGGTTAAGCAACTTTTGCAAAGGCCGGTCATCGGATAGGTGTTCGAACATTTATCATCTCGAACTCTTCCGTGCTTTGGAAGGCACTTAAAGCCGTTTGTCCCGGCTGCATACCAATCGTTAACAAGCACCGCCCCGTACTGGGCGCGCGTGGTGTTTTATGGCCCGTTCTCCCTGTGGAGTTTTCAGCTAGTGTGATGGATGCTTCTCTACATATTTCTGACCATGGTTTTCTCCTCCTTCCTATTACATTAAGTCCTTCAAAGAAGGCGTGAAGACTTTGTAGACCGGCAGGGTGAGGGTCACTGATGCTGCGTTGTATTAACCCTGCACCAGTTGTCATCGCGTCTGGACTCGCATTTCCACTAAACACCAGGTGGAGTGGAGTCATTTGCCGTGCCAACTAATTACTTATGTGTTGTTTTTTGTTAATTTATTTATATGTACCACGATGGTGTTACTATAAATCACATGCAGGTACCAGGCAAACATGAACGCCTAAGTTATAGCGAACCAACTGTACAGACCTCCCGCTCTGCTCATAAACGTATCGTATGACCCAGTTTCAACTTCACGTGTTAAAGTTAGAAGTTAGAACATAGTTACAAAGTTATGAGATTGCAGAAGGTATGCTTCATTACAAACGCGCTAGAGCAAGGATGGGCAAACTATAGGCCCGCGGGCCATCTCCGGCCCGTGAATAATCGAAAGTCCGGCCCGCGACCATCAAACAAAAATTCAAGTGCGTGTGTGTTCAGAAAATGCATCATCATCATCATCTCAGCCAAAAGACGTCCACTGCTGGACAAAGGCCTCCCCCAAGGATCTCCACAACGACCGGTTTTGTGCTGCTCGCATCCAGCGGCTTCCCGCGACCTTCACCAGCGTTTAGGCGCGATTGGTCCAATTCGCGATTGGTCCAATCGTCAAAAAATTACAAATTCGCGATTAGTCCAATTTGCGATTGGTCCAATTCGCGATTGGTCCAATTCGCGATTGGTCCAATTCGCTATTGGTCGCTAACAAAATAAAACAAAGGAGATCATTTATTTGTATGGTTTTTTTTTATTAACAAATGATAATATTTTTTTATTATATTTATATTTCTTTCCAAATCTGATTATTATAGAATAATAGTTGATTTGTTGTACGAATGTACCAATAATTTTTTTGTTTTTTGGTTAAATATGAAAATAGTTGTTAATAGCTTCAAGATATTTACAATAATACTCTGCGTACCCCTCCGGGAGAAAGGCGTGACAGCATGTATGTATGTAATGTGATTATTATTGAAATAAGTAAAACTGAAAATATGACTTTGTTATTTTCTACAGTAGTAAAAGTTGATTTTTTTTTATATAGTTACTTAGTTGATTTTGTTGTATGAATGTTTATTAATGTACAATAATTAAAAACCATACAAATAAATGATCTCCTTTGTTTTATTTTGTTGGACCAATTGCGAATTGGACCAATCGCGAATTGGACCAATAGCGAATTGGACCAATCGCGAATTGGACCAATCGCGAATTGGACCAATCGCGAATTGGACTAATCGCGAATTTGTAATTTTTTGACGATTGGACCAATCGCGAATTGGACCAATCGCGCCTAAACGCTTCACCAGATCGTCGGTCCACCTTGTTGGAGGCCTGCCCACACTGCGCTTTCCGGTACGCGGTCGCCACTCAAGGACTATTCCGCCCCAGCGGCCATCAGAAAATGCATACCTATCTAAATTTTTATTTTACAAAAAAAAAATTATTGAAAATATACAGCCATAGATTTTTTTAGTAAATATTGTCATGCGAATGCGAATGAAAAAGTTTGCCTATCCCTGTGCTAGAGCAACGCACACAAACAACCTCTCACTGACACTGATTGCGAGAATCCGTTCAGCCGTGCTCGGACTGTTCCGGGATTCCATGTCCGTGAGCAGCCCCTTCTTTACCATTGGGCACTCTGGGCAAGTGCCCAGGGCCCCGCAATCGATGGGGATCCCTTTTTCCTGCCAGATCACTAACCGATAACCGATTTGAGAATAAACCTGCATGGCGGACTGTACTTTAACCTTTTCACCGCCCATCTATCCTGCACGCGATGTCCCGCTGTACGCCAACGTATAAATGTATAACATTAAAGTAGGTATAATGAAGAACTTCTATAGAAGTGCTGGCGTGGACGGCACGAAAATCTCGAACTTCTATAGAAGTTGTTGGCGGTGAAAAGGTTAAGCGAATGACAAAACGACACTAAAAATAATTAATTTTAAATAGCAATGACAAAACGCCACTGTTTTTCTTAATGACGAAACGACATCATGACCAAACACCCCTAACCCTTACCGATAAATATAGACGTATTAGTTTTGCGAAACAAGAATTACTCACTTATTGACTTTTTTTGCTTTTAAATTTAAATAAACCAGAGTTCTTACAGTGGGAACTCTATCTGGCTCCAAATAAATAAAAATACCAGATGAATAAATCTAGAATTTTGCTTATCTACTCCTTTGCCTGTTTTATTAAAATCTAGCATAGACTCCATTATCCTAAAGTGCCCAGGGCCTCCAATAGATTAAAGACGGCCTTGTCCGTGAGAGGGTTTATGCTGTCGCGCAATTTATGAACGCAGTAAAGAACATGTAAACAGTTTCGAGAAAATAGATCGTAATGTTAGCACCTCAAATATCACAATCACAAACACAGTAAGTTGTACTTACTGCGTTCATAACTTGTGCGGCAGTATGTGTGTGTTACTCGAGCGCGGTATGTATTAAGTTTACCTTCTGTGTCAACTTATGTTGTGATATGGCCCAGTTTTAACTTCACGTGTTAAAGTTAGAAGTTAGAACATAGATAAGTTCACTGCAGTCCGTACGAGATGAGTGGCTGGGAAGTTTTTAATTGAAACCGCTATCGTCGTGTTTTTTACATTGTGAATAACTTTACTCACGATGTGTAAGAATATTTTGTGATATTTTACCAATTCTTGCACACTTATTTAACACACTTATTATAAACTATGATGACGCGGCCCAGCTTCGTTCGTGTTGTTTTGTGTACGTAAACCACCCTCGAAAGACGCTCTATTTATAAAAAACCGCATAAAAATCCATCCAGTGGTTCTAGAGACAAACAGACGTGTTCCGGGGAGGAGCTCGATGACGCAGTGGTTAACGCGCCCGGTCTGCGAGTGCTGAGTTTAAGCTACTTTCGCAAGGGCCGGTCGTCGGATGGGTGACCAAAAATTTATCATCTCTCGCTCCTCCGTGCTTCGGAAGGCACGTAAAGCCGTTGGTCCCGGCTGCATTAGCCATCGTTAACAACCACCGTACCGCACTGGGCCCGCGTGGTGGTTTATTGCCCGTTCTCCCTATCCATCCATAGTGAAGGCTCGTGCCCCAGCAGTGGGGACATAAAATGAGCTGATGATGATGATGATGTATAGATTAGTAAAATATTATAAAGATTAAGACTACACACTCTCCACACGCCTACTTACTTCATTAGCTATCCTTGCATCTGGTTTCTGCTTCTGCTTGAAATCGGACAGATCAGAGTAATTTGCCAACTTATCTACTTAATATATAAAAAAATATATTAACGGCTGGATAGTCTATAATAAATGAACCTAGACCACTAGACTGAGACTAGAGATATACGAGTATATCGTGTTAATTAAATAAATAAATAAATAAACTTTCCTACACTCACACCAATTATCTAGCCCAAGAGAAGCTTCGTTATGAAACTCGTTAAATGGTTACTAGACAACGGATAAACATACTTAAAATACTTAAATACATACTAATTAATTATACATAGAAAAAGTTAAGTAAAAAGCGCAATCATTTTATTCGTTAAAGGTCCATCTTTCAATTTGAAGTATTTGTAATATATTGGGACAGGCAATCTCTAGATATTCCATAGCCACCAATCTGTCAGTTTCTCATAACTACTACGGACGGTTCTTTGGTAGGTAGGGCTGTCCATACGTTGTTTATTTGTTCATAATATATTATGTCATAAGATCGAATAATATCAGTATACATTTTCATTTTCTAAAATTTGAATTTTATTTTTGTTCTATTTTGTTCTAGTCTATTCTTTAATTAAATTTAAACAAAACTTTGGAGGGAAATTGCGCGAAAATGAAATTCATCCATTAATCACACTAATATTATAAATGTAATAACTAATACAAGTATGTATGGATCGTAGCAAGTGGAAAAAAGTGGTATCTGCCTACCCCTACGGGAAAGAGGCGTGATTATATGTATGTATATTATAAATGCGAAAGTTTGTGTGTATGTATGTGTGTATATTTGTTGCTTCTTCACGCTGCGATGGATGGATTTGCATAAAATTCGGCATAAGTACAGATAGTTTATAACCTGGATTAAAACATAGGATACTTTTTATCATTAATGTATAATATTGTAATTTTTTACATCATCATTATCATCATCTCAGCCAAAAGACGTCCACTGCTGGACAAAGCCTCCCCCAAGGGTATGAGGGGTATTTGCCGTAATCGCCACGCTTGGCAGGCGGGTCGGCGATTGCAATTACAATTTCTTACAATTTTGGTAAATTGTACTTTTTTTGGATTTTGCCGATTGCCTCTTGCCACTGAGGGTTTGGCTGACCGTGCAGCCAAACCCTCCCAGAGAGAGTGCTCAATGCTGCTTCTCTTCATATGACGCTTCTGAACGTCTTTATATCGGAGGAGTTGTCCGCCGATTTCCCGCTTGCCCTCCTCAAGTTCAGAATAAAATCTACAGTAGATACGCATTTACGGCCGGCGGTTGGCTGCCAGTGCCAGTTGCCAGCCCTGCCCCGTAATTCCGCAATCGCTAAAAGCCCATCCGTACAGTTCCGACAGCCGATATCTGGGGCGATGCGTCCCTATTTCGAGACCATTGTCGAACGCTGGGTTAGTGTTACCGTGTGGTGTGTCTCTTTGCTTTATTGTACTTTGGAGATTAGTACGGTGTGTCTAAAGCGAGAAGTATTACATAGTTTATATCTATGCACCATGGCACATAAAATAATGTAACCATATTTCAGTAAAAACAAATAAGATAGGACCACCGGTTCAGACCCAGAGGTCCCGGGTTCGATTCCCCAAAGCGGGGGTACATGTATGTGTACTCGGTATGGTTGGTGGTAGGGCTTGTTAGTCCGCCTGGCTAGCTGCCACCATCTTATCTAAATATGTCGCCATAACATCAATGTTTGTAACATTGTTGTGTTCCTGCAGCTAGAGATAAGACAGCCAGTGCCTCAGTAGATGAGGATTCCGGGTGAAGTGCGTTTCCACCTTCGGCCTTATCATCTCATCAGGTGAGAATTGAGATGAAGGCCAAATGCGTAAGATATAAAAATTTTTTTAAGTTTTAGTTCTTTATAGTTTTATTTATTATATTTATTATTTATTTGTTTTATTTGGACACACCAACAGAGCAGATATTATACAATGCCAAACAAAACATAATACAAACTTAGCTGATACCTGGCTGCGCCAATAACAGGTGCATACATCATTTACAAAAGGACAAAATAAAAATAGCAACACCTAGCTTCTTTACAAGCATGTAAAGCAACCAAACTTCAAACCATAAAAAAAATACAATAAAAAATCAATAAAAACAAATCCAGCAATCATTTATACCATATAACATTAAATAATTTATTACTAATTAATAATTGTACAAAATCTATATTCGCGGAACCCATCCAACAAATCAATTAAAACAAATAATAACAAAAAAAAACAATATAAAAGAATTTTGCTTAAGTACCTACACAATAAATTTTATTAAAATTAAATAATTAAAAACAAATAATTCATAAAAAAAGATAAGAAAAATATTATAGAATATCTACAATATGGCAAGTGATAACAAAGTACAATTAGATCATTATGTAGGTAGTTTAGAAAGTAAGGATTAATGTAACTATTGTTGACAAACAATTAAAAAAAAATTTTTTTTGTGTATAAACAGCAAAGCAAATAGTGATGGATTTGTGTAAGTGCAGGGTTTATGTAAATTAAAATCGTAAATATAATATTAGCAATGAAAATGCCGACTCTGAGCAAAGGCTTTCCCACAATTTTTCTACATCTTCCGGTCCCTTGCAACGTCATACCATTCTTTCTGGTATACAAGGTGTTTGATAATACCTGTATCTGTATAATCCCGAATAGGGCCGATTGGGTACAGTGAATAGAACCCCGGAAAATTATAAAACATACCTGAGAAGCACCAAAATGGCCGAGATATTGAAGTTTTATGTTAATACTAGTGGACCCGGCGGACTTTATACCACTTGACAGTTTCCATCAAGTGATTAAATTCTCTTTGGTTTCCATGACAACAATCAAACAAATCATTTTGTATTGGAAAATTAAATTGTCGTTTTTAGTATATAGTGTGATTCCCGTGGGAATATCAGGATAAAAATCTATTCTGTGCTATGTGTTAATCCAGGTTATAAACTATCTGTATGCCGAATTTCATCCAAATCCATCCATCCGTTGCAGCGTGAAGAAGGAACAAATATACAGACATACACACAAACTTTCGCATTTATAATATTAGTGTTGTTAATATATAAAATTGCAAAGTTACAACGCTATACCCAGCTGATACATTGTTCTTGGTCGTCAACCTCATGATCCAAACGAAACAGAGATCAACATTTCAGGGTTAATCATAAAAAAGGTAATTAAATAATATGAGGTTTCTGTGTGGAAAAGTAAATCTTTGTGAAAATGATTTTGCATATTATCACAGTGTTCTTTATACACTTGGTAGCACCGATCCGATCCGAACCCTTCGGAGAATCTAGTAGGGCGCGGGGACACGCACTTTTAAGTGCGTGATGCCGTTCCCTCTAGAAAACCTCCGAAGGTGATTCGTTTCACACGGCTTGAGGAACGTGCTTTAAGTTTCTCGCCGCCTCCAAACAAGCCCGGTGAAGCTGAAAATGACGATGAGGCAATCAGCATTAAAAAAAAAACTTGGTAGCATGTGTATGTTTCGGGGATATACGCCTATTACCAAACACCCTGTTTATCTTTGGGCGGCGCTAACTCTGAGGTCCCGGGTTCGATTCCCGGTCGGGTCAATGTCGAAAACACCTTTCGATATTGTGTCGGGTCTGGGTGTTTGTGGTACCGTCGTTGGTACCATAAACGCGTGCTTTAGCTACTTTACCTTGGGATCAGAACAATGTATGTGATGTTGTCTAATATTATATTTTAATATGTTATATTCTCGGTTTAGTTCTCGAAATCGTATGGCAATTGACACATGCAAAACGCAACCTAGGCACCCAGAAGTAATCTAGGCTAGACTGATATCAGTTTTGCCTAGTCTAGATTCTAGATGCGACGATCTGTGCCGACGGCCGGCGGCACAGCGGCGCGCCCGTTGAAGTACACTTTTTATTTGTATACGTATTTTTAGAACAATCCAATTTGTTTTTGTTGCTGGTCTGGTACTATGTTGCATTACGTGATCCGCCATTTTATTGGGATCTTGGCGGTACCATTGGTGCTCGATAGTGATTCGCTTAAAACATTTTTAGGAATAGGTAAATAGGTTTAAAATTAAAAGCTTTTACAACGTAACCAGTTTCTAGGTATTTTCAGATGGTCTCTAAAGGGGATGGCATCACACAAGCGTAAACCTTTCCCTACAACATTCTCCGAGAAGTTAGAAGCGGTTACGAGACCGGAACTACCGCCCCCGATCCGATCCGAACCCTTCGGAGAATCTAGTAGGGCACGCGGACACGCACTAGAGCGTGACGAGGCCGTTCCCTCTAGAAAACCTCCGAAGGTGATTCGTTTCACACGGCTTGAGGAACCCTTTAGGTTTCTCGCCGCCTCCAAGGAAGCCCGGTGAAGCTGAAAATGCCGTTTGAGGCCACCAGCATACTCTCCAAAAAAAAGGGAGTCAAGTAAGCAGTTTTCCATATTAAGTGATCTCAATAAAAAGGGCTTAAAAACATTTCATGGATCTATTTCCGGGATTCAATAACAATAAATTTTGGTGGTTTTAACACCTTTTTTATTGTTCTGTGGTTTTAACCACTCTGGGTTATGTCTTGTCGGTAACTTTACGTAACTTAGTCTCCTTTACTCCGGTCACACATGATGACATTCGTCGCACGACCCTTGCCACGTCTAGCGACTCTAGTCTGCCACTGTTAACTTTGCGGTTCCATTCATGAACCAGGGGTCGGTGGTGACTGGCGCGTGATCGATATAATCTCCCAGGCTCCCAGACAAGGTGACAGGCCGGTGACCTAGTCACTTAGCCAGCTTCTAACTTTGAATGCCACTAACTTAGAAGTCTGGGTTCATAAATAAATAACATGCGGGCTTTATTAATTATAATGAAGGTTTAATTACATACGGAGTTAAAATATCTCATCATGATTGAAATAAAGAAGTAAATTAATATACCCAATACAATATAGTAAAATCTACCAATATTATAACTGCCAATCTTATCTCAACAAAATAACAACCGATGCAATCTAAAAAAATTAGAAATTTTGATTCGAGTTTTTATAGTAGGGCCGTATCTTAAATGCCGCTCTTGTCTTTGATCTCTTCTCTTGCTTCTTAACGAAATGTACCCCAAAGTCGATACTAAGGGTAACTTGTTTTTAGAGATGCCTGAACGCTAAGGATACCCATTTGAGCAGCTATTTAAGGATCTATAACATCTCTTCAGTGCTATGACTGCGTTCAATGTTACACTTGACTCAAATATAAACTCTTTATACGTTACGAACTATCATTGAATTTTTAGTGTTCCGCCGGATCCTCTAAATGCCACTACACATTTACAGAAAACACTAAACATGCACACTAGTTTAGGCCCGAGACACCGTACTCGTGGAACGAGGGTACGACGACGAGCCGGTTCACACGCGCTCTATATCAAGTACATACATGGCATGACGCTTCTCCCCACCCCCACGACCCGGTCAACCCGAGCCGAGGTCCGAGTCTTTAGAAGCGCCCTCGGGCTCTTCCGCACCTCGTTCCGATCCGAACCCCTCGGGAAGTCTAGTAGGGCACTAGTGCGCGATGCCGTTCCCTCTAGAAAACCTCTGACGGTGATTCGTTTCACACGGCTTGAGAAACCCTTTAAGTTTCTCGCTGCGCTGCGCCCCCAAAAACGCCCGTTGAAGCTGAACACGCTTAAGGCGACGCATTGGAAATTTACGTGGCGGGGATCTTGATTTTTCCCAACAATTACAAAACATATGAAAGTGATATTTGATGACATGATTTTTCATTTAATTGACTTCATTTTGCTAGTTGCAGAAACACGATTTGTCAACTTTTATAACAGAGAAAAAAATATCAACCTAACCTCTTTTAAACATAGATTTGCATTTTACAGGCAAACCAGACCGATTTAAGCAACAAAATTTTCTTAGTAGATTAGTCTTAATACACACTTCAATATGCTAGTTCACTTTTTTTTAATAATTTGTAGTTTTAATTTGAAGGAAAAAAAAACAGTTTTTCTTATGGTACGGGGCGCAAACGCTCCGTATTAGATTAATTGTTTAGCGGTGCGTCACCTTAACGGAAATCAGCAAACTATCAAAAAGAGTTTTAGTGCTGTAACATTCTAGATACTCATTGGTAATGAATGACTGTGTGTAACTAAAATTGTTTTGAGTACCGTCCTGTACGAAGGGTCTAACTACACGTAATAACTGTTACAGCTGTCATCATAAATGTCATTGACACTACATGCAACCCTGATAGTGGTTCTGAACTTGTGGTCGTTAATCAGTGCGCCCGCCACAACATAAGGGGACTGCAGAAGGCTAACTTCATACAAACGCGCGCGACCAACGCACACATAGAGAGTTTGCTGATTTCCATTAAGCGTTTTTGGGGGCGCGGCGAGAAACAAAAGGTTTCTCAAGCCGTGTGAAACGAATCACCGTCAGAGGTTTTTTCCGAGGGGTTCAGATCGGATCGGGGAGCGGAACAGCCCGAGGTCGCCTCTAAAGGCTTTGACCTCGGCTCGGGTTGACCGGGTCGTGGGGGTAAGGAGAAGCGTCATGCCATGTCTGTACCTGATATAGAGCGCGTGTGAACCGGCTCGTCGTACCCTTGTTCTACGAGTACGGTGTCTTGGGCCTAAACTAGTGTGCATGTTTAGTGTTTTCTGTAAATGTGTAGTGGCATTTAGAGGATCGAGGTGCTCGGGCAACGCACACATAGACAAACTCTCACGGACACGGAATATCGCAACATCTGCGCTAGGACGATGCGCACCGGCGCGTTCTGATCTGGCGTTATGACCTGACGTTGATGATTCCTTGCGCTTGCGAGTTGTGCTCTTAGTGCAACGAGAATTGAGCGAGCTTACAGCTCCGGTAACCTATAGATATTAGGTAGTGGACTATACGTGTCCACGGGGCAACTAGCTCGAGACACTAGTCTTGAAAGTACCGGATAAAGGATGCGTACCGGCGTGTTCTGATCTGGCGTTATGACCTGACGTAGATGGTCCCTTGTGCTTGCGCAAGGATGTCCGACACCTAACTTTATAACCGTAAGGTTGGTGGGGGGTGTCAGTATAAACTTTAAAGTCGTGTGTAGCGGGGTGTTCCGAGCTGCAGTGCTATTCTCTAAGCAAAACAGCGTCGACCTCGACATTGAACTCGCTCATAACTTGCAAACGAATGTAGACTTTATTACTATTTCGAAGTAGGTTGAAATTCGTTTGCAAGTTATGAGCGAGTTCAACGTCGAGTCGACGCTGTTTTGCTAAGAGAATAGCGCTGCTGTTCCGAGATCCGTGTCCGTGCAAGAGGTCTATGTGTGAGTTGCGCGAGCGCGATAAGTACTAAGCTTACCTTCTGGGTTTTTTTTTTGATTTTGTGACGCCGCCGGCGCCGCTGTTGTTGTACCGGACAGTTCCAAATGACAGCTGTCAATCAATCTGACACTTCGCGGAACGTTACGGGATGCAGATAACAAATGCGAATGCGCAAGGCTTAAGTTATGTATGACTTGTAAATTGTTATTGTTAATGTCTCGCCTTGGCGGCCGAGTGGCCCTTTCGATGCATAGCCATACATACATAATAGTACAGCATAGCCTGGGTTTGTGATATCAGATCACCAACGATTAAACCAATACTTGTCATTGGGGATTCAGCAAAAATTAAAATCACCTAACAGTTCTTTAAAACATGCACCATTTTTAATTATTTTTTTTAAATTGTTATTCGTCATCATCATCATCAGCTCATTTTATGTCCCCACTGCTGGGGCACGAGCCTTCCCTATAGATGGATAGGGAGAACGGGCCATAAACCAACACGCGGGCGGGCCCAGTGCGGATTGGTGGTTGTTAACGACTGCTAATGCAGCTGGGACCGACGGCTTTTACGTGCCTTCCGAAGCACAGAGAAGCTCGAGATGATAAATTTTTGGTCACCCATCCGATGACCGGCCTTTGCGAAAGCTTAACCTCAGCACTCGCAGACCGGGCGCTGTAACCACTGCGTCATCGAGCTTCTCAATAAATATTAATGTATAGAAATAGTTATTAATACTCATTCAGTTGACGGAACTAAATAGTGACGTCATAGTTTCCATTACCATACAATTTCTATTGAAATAACGATTTGACAGTTGCTAAATAGTTTTTCTATTGATTAAACAGTCCGCAACCCAGTTGTCGCTTCGTCGCTTCATCTTCATAAGCTCATTTTATGTCCCCACTGCTGGGGCACGAGCCTTCCCTATGGAAACACCACAGGGAGAACGGGCCGTAAACCACCACGCGGGCCCAGTGCGGAACTCCTGATAACTCATGATAGCCTGGTACTTTAACCACCTCACGGCCTCCCCCAAGTATGTTGCTCACGCCAGGTATACCTCCTTGTGGGTTATGATAGCCTGGTACTTTGACTCACTCTCTCTCTCTCTCTTAATCTTTCTCTCTCTCCCGCTCCCCCCAGCTCATTTTTATGTCCCCACTGCTGGAGCACGAGCCTTCCCTATAAATGTTTACACCACAGGAAGAACGGGCCGTAAACCACCACGCGGGCCCAGTGCGGTGCGGTAGGTATATTTAATGATATGCATTGCTTTCTGGATTTCAATGTTGGAGGCCTTTTTTCAACAATGGTACCGTATATAAAGGGTATGAAAAGAAACTTTACGAAAACGAAAAGTACGGATTGTTCCCATCATTACTATTATTTTCTTGTATGGAGCCATACCTGGGAACCTGATAGTTAAGGAGTTATTGAGGAACAAAGTCAAAATTTTTTTTACGGTTTTTGCGGAATCTGTTTTAAATGGTTATTAGTAATATTTCTTCTAAAGGAACATTAGCATTTTTCTTCCATTTTCAATAAAAGAAAGACGTTTTAAGTTACAAACCGCAATGAATATCGAAGGCACTCAATGATGCGACTCGCAGCTGGCCGCATCGTATCGTAGTACGTACGCTACACGCACTCACTAAGTTGCACGAGTTCGATTGCGTGTCATAAATAACACCAGTTTTTGATATCCAAAAATAAAAGTCGTTTGCCAGCAATTATTTTTATTTAATGTTTCTTAGTTTGATGTACACTGTGCGTGTATTACGGCTTCGGTAAGGGTTTTTTCATATCCTGTATACTATAATAGGCTATTTAATATTTTTTTTTATTGTAAAGCTGAGTAATTTTTTCTTGTTAAGTGACCACGTGTCAAAGATGGTCGATAATAGTTACTGCCAACAACTAGGAAGACAGAAGCCATCTGTGTTACGTATTACAAGATCCTCACCCATTATAAAAACAAGCTAGATTACACATACATACCGCACTGGGCCCCATTCACTCGTGACACATCCTTGATGCCATCGTGATAGAGTTCAGAGTGGCGTGATCGATTGTTAACGCTCTGTGGCTAGGGAATCGAATCCCGCATCAAAATCTCAATCACGTAACTTTGCGGGATTGAAGACATCAATACGCAGGATCCGCAGAATTTGAGGGAATAAAAATATTCAATGTAGTTTTTGTTTTAAATACTTCGTTTTGTTAATAAGTTTATGGAGTGTCTAAAATATAGATTTTTTCTAATTCCATTAACTAAAATTGCAGTATTGCTTAGTAGACAGATGTTTTCAACTAACGAATTCAAATATTTTGTAGAGTGTGAAACTGTATTGTTTACTCTTTAACTAGCGGCCGCTCACGGTTTCACCCGCGTGGTTCCCGTTCCTGTGGGAATATCGGGATAAAAAGTATCATATGTTTTAATCCAGGTTATAAACTATCTGTATGCCGAATTTCATCCAAATTCATCCATCCGTTGCAGCGTGAAGAAGCAACAAATATACACAAATACATACACACAAACTTTCGCATTTATAATGTTAGTGTGATATCACAAAAAAAGGAGGAGATCCCAAAAGGTAAGCTTAATACATATTTCGCTCGAGCAACGCACACATAGACCTTGTAACTTGAAACAGCTCGCAACCTTTTTTGGAGGTTAAAGTTACTCGCGTCCGTAGGTATACCCTTGAGACGCTACACGTGACCCCTGCGTGGTGCTAAATGAGTGACACTGTCTGTGTGGTATAGCCACGCTGCGTTGCAGCACGAAATGGGTCGGCTCGCCCGGCGTAATACCACCGTCTCACAGAATATCGGCGTGAAACAATGGCACTCGTTGCTGTTGTGTTTCGTCCGGTGTGTGAAGGTACCGGAGGCCCATCTCCTACCCCTCCTCTCTCCCAATTCCTACTCCCTCCTCGAGATCAAACTCCTTCCTCAAGGCCGGCAACGCATCTGCGATTACTTTGGTTTTTGCGGGTGTCCATGGGCGGCGGTGATTACTTTCCATCAGGTGACCCGCCTGCTCGTTTGCCTCCTTTTATTATAAAAAAAAACCTAAAGCCGGAGCTCGACCGCGAAAGAGGCTAGCGGAGAGGCTAACTATGAAAATTATCGTTGCGAGTTAAGGGTGCGCCGACAAAAAAATGCCAAAAATGCAGTTACAATTAAACAAAACAACAAACAAACACAAGTACAACAAAAACAAGTTAAAATTAGTATGGCCGCGCGGCATCAAATAAATATGGACGACGACATTTCAAATAAAACATATGACACTTGTCACTTATGGACGGCGCACCCTTAAAAGGGCTCATTAATGACCTCGCTCATTTCGCGGTCGAGCCCGGGCTTTAGAGCAATGCTCTAAGCTCGCAACGGTCCGAGCGCAGCTGTCGCGAGATTGCGTGTCTGTGAGAAGTTGTCTGTGCGTGCGTTGCTCGAGTGTATTTGTATGAAGCTTTCCTTCTGCAGTCTCATTATTTTGTGGTTATATTGTCCCGCAAATCCCCGCGGCCTACGCATTACTGGGGTTACATCTCTAACACTTTTACTAACCTTGTGTTCCAGTTGCGTTCCATCTGCGTTTTGTCTTAACTTGCGCATGATCTTTACCGCGATACCAAATTTCGCATTGACTGAAACTCAAATGGAACGCAACTACAGCTGCAACGCGAACGAAACGTAGATATTTAGTCATGTTTTAAATTACCGCGATCGGGGCCCTGATCTCGCAAAAATGGTGCGGAATCCCGCATAGGTATGCGGGATCATGCGTTTGCGGGAATGGACTCCCTATAGTTGTGGCTTCAAAATGTTATGCCATCATAGGCCGGTGTTTATCTTGGAGTTTTTATAGCTTGTCGTTTCGCATATTGCCGGTCGGTGTCAGCTCGTGGTTGTAAACGCTTTTACAATATCATCGCTAGAGGTTTCAACTTTGTTATTTAGTTAAAACGATTTCTACAGCTGAGGTTTTGTCTTAGACTCTACTTCTAGGAGCTCGATGGCGCAGTGGTTAACGTGCCCGTTCTGCGCAAAGGCACCTCCGTGCTTCGGAAGGCACGTAAAGCCGTTGGTCTCGGCTGCATTATTAGCAGTCGTTAACAACCACCGCCCGCACTGGGGCCGCGTGGTGGATTATAGCCCGTTCTCCCTATCCATCCATAGGAAAGGCTCGTGCCCCAGCAGTGGGGACATATAATGAGCTGATGATGATGAATCGCTTAAAGACTTTAACGTTAATTGTCCCTAGATCAGGACTTCGATTCAGCTACCTTTTGACCACAGCATAAAGGCGTCGCCGTGCCCAGTACGCCAAACATTCAATTTAGATTAAAAACTTGAAATAAGAATATGGAATCCAAAATTTTCAAATATCTTTAATTTTTGTTTTTTGTTTTTGTAAAGCTAAGTAAGCCCGCCTGGCTGTAGTTAGCCCAGGCGGACAAATAAGCCCTTTCACCAACCATTTCGGAACTCTCACTACTGACTGAGGCACTGGTTGTCTTATCTCTAGCTGCCATGCCGAAACAACAAGCTACAAACATTGCTGTTATGGCGACATATAAGATGGTATTGGCTAGCCAGGCGGAAAAACAAGCCCATCATTAACCAAACCGAGTACACATACACGTAATCCCCACTGGGAATCGAACCTGGGACTTCTAGGTCTAAGACCGACGGTCTTAACCCTTAACGGGCATAACATATTTGAATATATTGTTTTCTAAAGTTTACGCGAACACTACACATTGAAATGAAACAACTTTTACGGATCTACTCGCGTTTATTTTACACATTACTTATTTAATGTTTATCCTGACGTTTCGAACCCTTTGCAAGGTCCGTGGTCACAGGGAGACTGAGGTGTTGGTCGTCTCATAATTAGTTGGTAGCTTGTATACCCTCATTTAAATTTAATCAGGTGCTTTGAAATGAAACAACTTTTACGGATCTACTCGCGTTTATTTTACACATTACTTATTTAATGTTTATCCTGACGTTTCAAACCCTTTGCAGGGTCTCCCTGTGACCACGGACGCGAATAAACGCGAGTAGATCCGTAAAAGTTGTTTCATTTCAATGTGTAGTGTTCGCATAAACTTTAGAAAACAATATGTTAATCAGGTGCGTTCCGTTTTAAGCAGAAAGAGCTTACAGTATCTTTTGGTCTGGCAGTATGGTGTTGGGGCTGGGATTTAATATTTTGTATGATGGTATCCCATTAAATGGGATAAACATTAAATATGTAATGTGTAAAATAAACGCGAGTAGATCCGTAAAAGTTGTTTCATTTCAGTGTTTGAATATTTCTTTGGTTTTCATTTCAATCTTATCTCAATGTCATAAAGTTCAAAATTTGGTAGGAATATACATCCCTCTGCCTGTTAATGGGTCACTAGATAACAGAGGCGGTTAAACATACACCAGGGGGTGTATGTTTTACTCCTTTACGAGTTACTACAAGAACTTTTAAGTCGTTGCTTAACAATTTTAAGAGTTAGTATTTATTTACGCAAACTGGGACGCGGGCAGGGAATAACGAGACCGTCTTAAACACAAACGCATTTTTTTTTTTTTTTTTGAGAGAGACTGCTGGTTGCCGATAGGCATTTCCAGCTTCACCGGGCTTGTTTTAGGGGCGGCGAGGTACGTAAAGGGTACCTCAAGCCGTGTTGAAACGAAACACCTTCAGAGGATTTCTAGAGGGGTACGGCATCGCACACTTAAAAGTGCGCGTCCCCGTGCCCTTCCAGAGTCTCCGAAGGGTTCGGATCGGATCGGGGAGCGGAACCACCCGAGGGCGCCTCTAAAGGCACGGACCTCGGCTCGGGTAGACCGGGCCGTGGAGGAGGAGAGGAGCTCCCAGGCACATGACTGTGCCTGGCATAGAGCGCGTGTGAACCGGTTCTTCGTACCCTTGTTCTACGAGTACGGTGTCTTGGGCCTAAAACAGTGTGCATGTTTAGTGTATTCTGTAAATGTGTGCTGTCATTTGGAGGATCGGGCGGGGGGGCGTTCGCAACTGTGATTGGGTCGTCGGGGTCGTGTAGGACGTGCTTAGGACGCCTAGACGCGTACCGTCTTGTTGCGGGAAGGCCTTCAACTTTATAGTTGGCGGCCGCCACAACAAGCGGGTTAGGGTGGTGGGGGGCGTTATCGGAGTAACGTCGGGAGACGTCCTTGATAAAATCTTTGATAGTTGGGAGATCGAGGTTGCGATGGAGGTCAACATTACGAACGTAATGCGGACAACCCGTCGCGCCTCGCATAAAGCGGTTTTGTAGGGTTTGTAGGGGGTACAAGTGGGAGGGCGCGGAATGCGCGAAAACTACGCTAGCGTAGGTCATGACTGGGCGGATGCAGGCTTTGTAAATTGTCGTCTTATTTCTAAGAGACATTTTACTCTTCCTGCCTATAAGGTGGAATAACCGACCTAAAAAGAACGCGGCCCTGTTACGGACGATCTTGAGATGGGGTGCAAACGTAAGCTTCCTATCGAGGGTGACACCGAGATATTTCACCTGCCTAGCCCATGGGATAGGGCGGTCAAATAAGCGAATCGGACGGCAGGATTCGTCGCGACCCCGATGAAAGTACACAGCGGCACTTTTTTCGGGGTTCACTTCGATCCGCCACTTGCGAAACCAAGCGCCGAGGGTGTTAGCGGCCTTTTGGAGTCGTTTGGAAACCGCGGTCTTGTCTCTACCAGACGAATATAGCGCGGTGTCATCCGCGAATAGAGCTAGCTCTACGCCGGGGGACTTGGGGACATCGTTTGCGTAAAGCGCAAAGAGGATTGGAGAGAGCACGGATCCCTGCGGAACGCCGGCTCGAATAGGGCGGGGGGCGGAGAGCGTTCCTTCGAAGCGGAAGCGAAAGGAGCGACCCGACAAATAGTCTCGTATGATGTGCACGAGTCTGTCTGGCACGCCGAGTTTGTACAGCTTATAAATTAAGCCGTTGTGCCAGACTTTGTCGAACGCCTTCGCGACGTCGAAGAAAAGAGCTCCGGTGCCCGTGTGACGGTTTCTATTGAAACGAGTCAGGAGGAGTAGGAGTCGTAAGCGCGAGTGGCGGCGTTCTTCGCCCGCAATAGTCGCCTCATATCGTCCGGCAGTTTGAAGCGATGGTCAGCCGTCGCTACAACCCGCCTGGACGATTCGCTTATAGCGCACAAACGCATTTATGTATTTCCAATTTTTATTAAAGCGCACAGTCTGTACCGCAACCCCGTTTTCCGTGTTTCTTTCTCCATCCGTCAATCTCTCTTAAACACATTCATCCCGTCTCGCTCTTACACAAAGGCAAAGGTGACTGGAGTTGTCAGCCTACATTTATGTGTGAAATAGATTTTTTTTACTCTTTCGGAATTATGACGAGAACTCGGCACACAGTAGGTCCCAAGTTATTTTCTACCCACGCGTGGGACGATGGGACGGCACACGTTGACATTTAGTGCGTACAAGTACAACTAAGTAATAAGGAGACTGCAGAACGTTAGCTTGACACAAACGCGCTCGAATGTCAATCGCAATGTCATATTCGGACATTCACAAGAGCTACTTGTAGCCTAAACTGAATAAATAATTTTGAATTTTGTTTTTTTTTTTTAATTTTGAACAACGCACACATAGACAACCTTTCACGGACACGGAATCTCGGAACAGCCGCACTCGGACTGGTTTGGTTTGAGATGGTCCGTGAGAGAGTCGATGTCCCCCGCCCGATCCTCTAAATGCCACTACACATTTACAGAATACACTAAACATGCACACTAGTTTAGGCCCAAGACACCGTACTCGTAGAACAAGGGTACGACGAGCCGGTTCACACGCGCTCTATACCAGATACAGACGTACCTGGGCGCTTCTCTCCTCCACCATGGCCCGGCCAACCCGAGCCGAGGTCCGAGCCTTTAGACGCGCTCTCGGGTTGTTCCGCTCTCCGATCCGATCCGAACCCTTCGGAGAATCTAGTAGGGCGCGGGGACACGCTCTTTTAAGTGCGTGATGCCGTTCCCTCTAGAAAACCTCCGAAGGTGATTCGTTTCACACGGCTTGAGGAACGTGCTTTAAGTTTCTCGCCGCCCCCAAACAAGCCCGGTGAAGCTGAAAATGCCGTTTGAGGCAATCAGCAAATTCTCTCGACTCCCTAAAAAAAAAAGGTTCGATGTGTGCTTTACTCGAGCACGCATAAGCATACTTTCTGAGTCGCCTTATTATGTGATACAACCTTGCGCTTTCTACCCGTAGGTGTTATGAACGTGGGATGTATGTGTCGTAGATTAAAAATATAGCTGTCAAACTTATCTGGTACGTAATCTTATCGAGGTTGAGGTTATAATACGAAACTTCCTAGTCTGATTTGATCCTTTGTTGCACAAAGCAATCACGTTGAAACAGTCATGTAAAGGTGTAGGAGACTAGGAGCTCGATGGCGATGCCAGTGGTTAACGCGCCCGGTCTGCGAGTGCTGAGGTTAAGAGGAAACACTAAGGTCGACTGAATTGAAAAATATGTATGAAAAGTAGACAAAATCAATGTTTCGTAGTCCCCTGGTTCCTCTTCCAAAACTGGACCGATTTAATTACTTTTTTCATTAAAAATTGAAGAAAGGCTTGGCTGTGTCCCTATGTTTTCATTTTTTTCATAAATTAATCATTAAAAAAACCTTAAAAATTGGCCAGATTTTCCGCTGTGTTTCCCAAATTTGACGAGATTATTATAAAAAAGCAAAACATAGAGACACAGCCAAAGCTTTTCTTTAATTTTTAATGAAAAAAGCAATTAAATCGGTCCAGTTTTGGAGGACAAATCAGGGGACTACGAAACGTTGATTTTGTCTACTTTTCATTCATAGTTTTCAATTCGGTCGACCTTAGTATTTCCTTATAAGCAACTACCATAAAATCCACTGGGCCCGCGTGCTGGTTCATGGCCTGTTCATCCTATCTATCCATAGGCAAGGATGATGATGATGATGATGATGACAGTCAAGTTGCACAGGACATAAATAAAGGTGAGCTTATCTCTAGAAGAGATCTCTTTCAGCCAACCCTAGCTGTAGTTTAGTAAGCAAGTCTTCGGTACAAATAAATTGTAAAATACTAATATTTATTGCAATTATGACATAACTAGCGGCCCGTCCCTGCTTCGCACGGTTGGATTTTTTTTTTTTTAAATCGGTCCAGTAGTTTTTGAGTTTATTCATTACAAACATACATACAAAAATACAAAGCCTTTTTCTTTATAATATTAGTATAGATTGATCGAAGCGATTATGGAGAGCTTCTACGTTCAAATAAATGTGTTTGTTCGATGTGTTCTACTAACTTTCTAGATCCTTATGGATTTAAAAATTGATGCTAGCTATAAAAGATTGATCGCTCTACCGTAGAATTTCTTGGATGCTTTACCGTAGCACTCATAATGAACCTTACGCCATCGCCACCAACAGTTACTGTAAGGTCTACAAATATCTCTTGTATTATGAAAAATTAACAATATACAATACACAAGTGCAAAAAAAAAAATAACAAAAATAATAAATAAAAAAAATAAAATAAATTAAAATTAACAATATACAAGTGCTTCTAGTAAGAATTAAATAATAGCCACTTCTTTATAACAATAGAGTTGACATAAGAGCCCGCATAATCCAGTATACCACTAGCTAGCGACACAATCTACTACCTTATTCCCTTTACAATAAAAGTTATATTTGTGTAACAAAAAGCAAACAGAAGTTGGTTTATACTTCCTTGTTAAATTTATAATGACAGGCAGAAACACGGAATAGATGTTCTGTGGGCAGGGGGAGTGCAAGTATCAATTTTATATGCTAGCTTTTAGTTGAAAAATGAGCTTTATTTTGTGCTGTCAAGGGTACATATTGGAGTGTGGGATAGGGTGATGTGCTAAAATGGTGTATGGATTCACTTGAAGGCTTGGTTTTCAGCTTTTCAGGTAAATGAATGAATTTGGGGTTGAGTTTGAATTGCAAATTGCGATGAATACCTTTTTACTTATTTATTTATTGTATTTTTTTTGAAGTGAAAACTTCTTTAGCGGCGTTGTACACTTTTTTGTAATGGGTAAAACATGTTAAATTCGCGTCAGGACACGTGACCGTCAGGCAGGACACGTGGCCTGATCGAAAATTCGTAAGACGGATGACAGCCGGCGCGGCGTAGGAGAGGTAGTATCCCCCTCTCTTTCTACGGCGCGGCGAAAATGTATGCCTGCTGTTTAGTTTAGGCGGCGCAGGGCGCTTGCGCGAATGTTCGAGTGCTTTTTAATGTAATATAAATTGTCATGTTTGTGTACGATAGCGCAATAAATAAATATTGTATTCTACCACATAAATGATAGTACTTTTATACTGATAATTGAAGCAATTCGTGCAAAATTATTCCCTAACCATTCCAAAATATCAAAAATGCACAACGTTAATATTCAAGTTTTCACTTCCGCCGGCACTCCCGGAGTGCAACCCGTCGTTTTTTTTTGTTTTCCTTAAGAGCGTTTACGCCGCACACTAGCGCCGCCAATGAAAAAAAAAACATATCTAGTAATTAGAGATAGAAAATCAAATTATGCTCAACAAACTATCTGAATGAAGTAATTTAGCATTTTTACGTCACCTAATGAACACCTGACATGTTATGGTTTAGATAAATATGGCGTTATAGTTAAAAGTGGCCGTAACGTCTTATTTAACTAAACCATAACATGTGAGGTGTTCATTAGGTGCTGTAAAAATGCGAAATTACTTCATTCAAATAGTTTGTTGAGCATAATTTGATTTTCTATCTCTAATTACTAGATATGTTTTTATTTTCATTAGTGGCGCTAGTGTGCGGCGTAAACGCTCTTAAGTAGCTGTCTGTATTACCTATATTATGCTTGTTTTCTGTAAAGGGGTAGACACTACGACTGATTGTAACTTGCTACGGTACATAATTGGTACCTATATTAAAAAAAGTTTTTCTTTTTCACTTAGTAAACTCTGTACTGATCGATCAGTACCGATGTTGATGAGTATCCATTGAATCTAGAATCTAGATGCCACACGGCTTGATGAACCCTTGAAGTTTCTCGCCGTCTCTAAAAAAGTCCGGTGACGCTGAAAATGTTGCCAGAGGCAAACTCTCTTCAAAAAACAAACATTGTTGGAACATTTCGGTCTGTACAGTTGAATTTCGACCACTGGGCGACAACTAGAAGTAATAAATATATTTAAAGTGACTTCTTGTCAGGAAAGTGAAGAATCATGTCTGCGTTTTGTATTGTTTTCGAAAATTTGTGAGATGTCGAATTTCAATGTGAAATAATGGTGGATTATTAACCGTTAAGTGTTCGTATAATAAGTATTTTTTATTAAGTGTTGGCAAATGAAACAAAACAGTTTAACGTCACATTTCAAATTCTCCCAAGAAGTCCGCGAAATGTCTTTACTGATACCAGAGAGTGATGCTCGAAGGGACGGGGAATATCATTTATCTCTACTCACTGCTATTATCATTAAGGCGACACGTGGAAAAAATACATCAACTTTCATCGAAAGTTGTAGGAGTATGACATGACCAAGGAATCTGAAATTTTGATAAACATAACTTCATGCCTTTATCTTTAAGGGTGCGCCGTCCGTAAGTGACAAGTGTCATATGTTTTATTTGAAATGTCGTCGTCCATATTTATTTGATGCCGCGCTTCCATACTAATTTTGTATGGGGAATTTAAGGTGCTTAATAAAAAAATATTATTTAAATAACCACTTGATAAATCAAAAATGTAGTCTAGCAATTTGTAGTTTAACCATTGATAATTGTTTAGACAAAATCAGAGGTACAATAATTTAGATAAACTATAAGAAATCTACTAAACGCCGCCACTCGTTTTCATGATCTTTGCCCAACTTTAAATGATATTGTAGAAAAAACTATAGCGTGTTATGAATTTATGGTTCTGACAAATTGTAAACACGTTCCCTATGATACTAAATATATATTTTGTTCATTTAATACGATAGTATTTTCAATTATATTTACTTAACCGTAACTGCATTTTTGGCATTTTTTGGTCGGCCCACCCTTAAAGCCTAACTCAAAAACACGATTGTGCAATTTTGACTCGATAAAAATATCTAAAAAAATATTTTTATAAAATAACTGGTTTTAGTTATCAAAATATGCAGCAACTGAATTATGGATATTGATGTTATCAATATATTTGAGTGATTTCAAAACATACATTAAGCAACTTCATTGTAATTATAGTATTAATGATTTTTTAGAGGTGTTTTCGTAAAGAATTACGATCGAGTCAAAATTGCACAATCGTGTTTTTGAGCAAGTGTTTTAAAGACAAAGGCATGAAGTTATCTATATTAAAATTTCAGATTCCTTGGTCTTGTCATACTCCTACAACTTTCGATGAAAGTTGATGTATTTTTCCACGTGTCGCCTTAATTATCATCTATTACTACAAAGTAAATATGGTTATGTATATTAACTTGTATGTAAAATACTTTGACACTGGCTAAATGGGCTAACCGCACGAAGCCACCAAGACGAAAAAAAATAGTTTAAAGCCAGTCATTTGTTTAAAAAACTATGATACAGTTTAAAAATAACAAATGACAAATGTCTTTGCTTCACCACTGACTACATAATGTAAACGCATTTCCCTTAGGTAATACCCTATGTCTGCTAAAAAAAATCGATGGCCGCTCGCCGTCTGACTGACGTCATCTAACTTTTGTGTCTGACTGTACTGTCCGAATCAATTTTTTTAAATATTTTGCGGGTAAGCACTGTGCTCTCTGGATGTTAAGTGATGATAAGGCCAATGGTCAATGGAAGAAGAACTTCACCCGGAATCCTAAACTACTGAGGCACCAGTGCCTCAGTAGATAAGATAGCCAGCTATCTTATCTCTAGCTGCTGGAACACAACAATGCTACAAACATTGAGGTTATGGCGACATATTAAAATAAGATGGTGGTAGCTAGCCAGGCAGATTATCAAATTTTTAAATTAGTGTGTTCTTTGGTATTTGTTGTTTTTTTTTTTTTTTTTTATTAAATACCTATGTTACTATGTATGGACTAAGTGAACTGAATTAAATGTTTTATTATTATTATTATTATAAATAAAAAAAAATGTTACAAACTAGTTTAACCTTTTCACCGCCCAGCTATCCTGCACGCGATGTCCCGCTGTACGCCAACGTATAAATGTATTTTAATAAAGTAGGTACAAAGAAGAACTTCTATAGAAGTGCTGGCGTGGACGGCACGAAAATCTCGAACTTCTATAGAAGTTGTTGGCGGTAAAAACGTTAACAAGCCCTGGTGGTAGGCCACCAACCAAACCGAGTACACAAACATGTATCGCCAGCTGGGAATCGAACCCGGCACCTATTAGTCTAAACCGGTGGTAAACTAAAAAAAAACCCACAAAACTATTTTTTCTAAACTACTGCTATATGTTTATCGTAAATCTCTTCTTACACGACGTTACTCAAAACAAATTATTGACAAACTGTAAAATTACCAATGTGAATATACCTACAACATTCTTTTTAGTTTATACGAAACCTGAAAACCGTTTGTTCAGAATCAGTATTAGAATCGATTTCAATATTTTTTATACCATGTTACATTTTGACCAAATAATATTTACAAAATCTCAAATAAAGTATACCCTACTAAAACACAACGGGACAGCACAAAAAGCTTGTAACTTTGTGAGTTTTCAAAATATTATTTTAATTTTTTTTCGAACTGATTCTTTAAATGAAAATATTTGACCCGTGTTTCGGTTTTCGTATAAACTAAAAATAAGGTTGTATAGAAGCAACTTTCGCAAAGGCCTGTCATCGAATAAGTGACCAAAATCTTTAATCTCGAGCTCCTTCGTGCTTCGGAAAGCACGTAATGCCGTTGGTCCCGGCTGCATAAATGAAAAAAAAAATTGTTACAAACCAGTTTAACCAGTGTAACTAGTTAGTTTTGATAAGCGGACTAACTGCCGTACTCATAGACGTCAATTAACATTAATGATTGCTTAGCACCTAAAATTGTCTATTATAAAATAACCTCTAACTGTGACATTATAAGCACATTTTCTACTGAACAATTGTAGGTGCTAAGTAATCATTAATATAATTGACGTCTATGAGTGCGGCATTTACTGTTTGTTGAACATTAGTTTTCTCTCTAAAGTTGCTATTGCAAACTTAAGTCCTACCACCAGCCAAACGGAGTATAATAACATTTGCCCACCGCTGGGAACCTGGTACTTTTGGGTCTTTTGTAGGGTACGTACCTACACGTTAGGATGTACGTACTGGGTAGACCGGCTGTTTAAACATTAGAAACGGTTCATCATCATCATCATCAGCCTATACTAGTCCACTGCTGGACATAGGCCTCTCCAAGTGCACGCCACTGAACTGAACACGATCCGCGGGTACTCTCATCCAGCTCTTGCCAGCCATCTTGCGAAGATCGTCGTTTCACCTAGTCTGAGGGCGTAGGACGCTACGTTTGGCGATCAGCGGTCTCTACTCAATAACTCGTTCACCCCAACGGTTATTGGTTCAGCGACTAATATGGCCGGCCCACTGCCACTTCAGTTTGCTTAGAGGCGGTTAAATAAATATAATGTAAAGAATTTGCTTTCACCCATTTCTATACAACACCAAATTAGTTTCTTTTACTGCGTTCAAGTCTCAATAGAGTCTATTATTCATGGCTGTCTAGACGGTCTAGACTTTAGCTAGGCCTTTATCAAAAAGCTTAAGGGTATATCGGGTACCTATACAAACGGACCCAGGCTCTGTTCCTTCATGTACACACGCCTGCACGTCGACGTATCGACGGTCGGACTACCACAGACTATCAAACTTTCTCAATAGACTATAAACTTTACATCTAAAGGCGGGTACAGACTGCTGTAACGTAACATGCAATGTAACATGAAAGGAGCATTTCATAAGCGTGGACGCAGCGCGCGCACGAACCGAGCACGTACCTAATATCATCTGTTTCCGGCATGCGCGCGGCGAACATAGCTGTCTGCCGAAAACACGCGAAGTGAATGGATTTCTCCATTTTTCGCGCGCGATCCGCAGTACAGACACACACAACCCGTCCACAATGGCGCTCTGCGCACACTGGGTGCCCCTTTGTGTTCGGCGAGAAAACCGACAAATGGTGGATCGCGGCGCGCACGAGTTGAAATGCTCTGTTCGTGCGCGTAGTGTACACGGTTCGTGCGCGCAAGGCGTCCACACTATGTGAATTCTGTTACATTGCATGTTACATTTCGTAAGTCTGTATCCGCCTTAAGACATATACTTACCTAGTTAAACAAAGACAGTTTTAAATACGTTAAGTTAATTAAGTCTCGTCACTGTATACCAGGAGTACAGAACTCTTATACTTATTTATTGTCAAAAGTGATTACTGTTGGCTACAGATGAACTTTACAGTTAATAGGTTCCCCTTGGCGGATGATCGAAACATTTTCAGACGGTTTTTCGAGATTGTGGAATTACGTATACGTGTTTTTGTCCTCTACCAGTGTTTCTGAATCGTTCGTATCGGAAACCTATACTGTCACGTAAATAGCCTATACTGTCCCACTGCTGGGCAAAGGCCTCTAACATTGAAATCAAGTCATCATCGCTACAATTGATGGGTATTAGCTTAATCACCACGCTTGCTAAATGCGGGTTTGCATTTTGCTCGACTTGGGATTTGAACCCCGGACTTCCGGGTTCTAGACAGAGCTGCCACTGGGCCACCGATGCGTTAGTTTTTATTACTTATACTAAATAAAGTTTTTGATGCAAGCGTAATATAAAATTAAAATACATTTCTCTTTTGTTTCAGAACCGCCAGCCATTTTGTCAACTAGCACAAAATGGCGTCTAGCGAGCACTCAAAATCTCTACAACCTTACCCCATGTGATAGAACCAATCGCTACAAACAAGATAGTAGATACTGATAAAGAAGAGTTGATAACTCATTACTCGTTCCTCCTAGTTTTAGTGTCAATTAGCCATACCAAAGCGTTTAAAATTAATAATAACATAAGAGCAGTAGTCGCTACCTCCACAAGTACTGTAAAAGCAATTTTTGTCTAACCAAAGCTAGTCCAATATGGCGAACCAGATACCTATTTATAGTCAGGTGTTGCCGAAGTCCCAATACAGAGGGAAGAACACGAAATCTGGCAGCAGATCTCAGGTAGCCAGAACAGATTTCGACCCTTTGAACTTCAACAATGGCGGTAACTTTCTATCTCCGACTGATAAAGGAGATAAGGATAAGGATAAAGAGAAGAAAGAGAGGCGAGAGAGGTCGAGAGATGAGGCGAGCAGGAGTAGGAGGAATCAGAATAGGAATGAGGCGAGTGAGAACAAGGTTGAGGCGTATTTGAGGCAGAATCAAGTCAGCATGAGGCAGCAACAGCACAGGCACTCGGCTGTGAGGCAGGCCGAGCATCGTGTCAATTTGAGGTGAGTTCTCTTTTTTACTTTTATTAACCGCTGCTGTGACTAGACCTAAGACCACCGGTGTTAGACACACAGGTCCCGAGTTCAATTCCAAGATGTACCCCCACATGTTTGTGTACTCGGTTTGGTTGGTGGAAGAGCTTGTTTGTCCGCCTAGCTAGATACCACCGTCTTATCAGAATATGTCGCCATAACATCAATGTTTATATCATTGTTGTGTTCCGGCAGCTAGAGATAAGACAGCCAGTGCCTCACTAGTTGAGGATTCCGGGTGAAGTGCGCTTGTACTTTAGGCCTTATTATTACTTAACATTAGGTGAGACGAAGGCCCCGTCACTTAATAAGAAGACTATATAGAAGGTAAGCTTCATAGAAACTCGATTATGCAACGCACACCCCCTTGTAGACCCCTTGCACGGACACGGATCTCGAAACAGCTCGAAACAGTCCGAGCGCATTATCTCAGGATCTCCTTATTTTGTGGCCATGTAATATAAAAATAAACCAAAAAAAATAAAAAATAAATACAAAACTTAGGGAGATGTAATATTCCTGGTTGTCAACTGTCTTCTGTATTGTCTGCTCCCCTCCAGATCGCTACAGCTCAACGACGTGGCCCCAACCCGTGGTCACGATCGCACTCCGACGGAGAAGCATCGCGGCTTTCCCGGCGACAGGGAGCACCGCCGCGAGCGTGACAAGGACAGAGATAGAGACCGAGACAGGGACAGAGAGAACTACGACTTTGACGGTGAGTGTGAACTAATTAATTGTATTAAGACGGTTCTAATGGTCGTTCGTTGATGCCAGCGGCAAATGACGGCACCAAGCCGAAAAAACGCAAGCGCCTTCCACCGACACACCCGATCCAGAGAACAACCTCCGCCAGATGTCTCCCTGTCACCAGTTTGCACCGCTTTGTAAAAGGCAGGCTTAAGCTGGACACCGAAGTATGCTGACCTCGAGCCAACCTTTTCGCTGTAAAAATCTTACTAGTCACTTTCTCATCCTGAAACGGTAGCGAGACTGGACTATTTCAAATAATGTCCCCGTTGCACAAAAGCGCCAGGGAAGGGAGATGGGGAGAGCCGGACATACCTCAGTGAAAACTCAGCGCAACAAATCTTGCCGCAAACGACAAGCCCAGGATCGAGCCATTCAGCGCGCCTGTCAAGCGGTCAGCCTGAAAAGGATGTCCTCTTTGTCATAGTATTTGTCCTCAAGTATAGTCAGAAGCCTAAGTTCTGCGGTGACTAAAAATGTATCATCTTGAGCTCCTCCGTGCTTCGTAAGGCACGTAAAGCCGTTGGTCTTGGCTGCATTAGCAGTCGTTAACAATTCGCATAGGGCTCGCGTCGTGGTTTATGGCTCGTTCTCCCTATCCATCCGTAGGGAAGGCTCGTTCCCCAACAGTGGTGACATAAAAATTAACTGTTTTTGATAATGCTCCTTAAATTCCAGGTACTCCTCTCAGCCCAATGGCGCCCCGCCACGACTCCGCCCGGCCAGTCCGCAAGTCCTCGTCAGCCCACCGTGTGACAGAGACGAATATATCCACAGACAAGAGGAGGTTCTTCTGCAGGGAGTGGGCTTTCCAAAAGATTGCGCATTGTCTTGAGCAGAGGTCTGCCAGCAACACTTCTGGCGCTCTCATTCTTGGTGAGTCTTTAAGTTACAGCATATTTGAAGGTTCTTAAGGGAAAGAAGATGCTTCTGCAGGGAAGCCCAACGTGTGACAGAAACAAACATATCCACTGACAAGAGGAGATTATTCAGAAGATTGAGAATTGTCTGGAGCAAAGGTCTGCCAGCAATTCCGTTGGTGCTTCTTAAGTTAGTAGAGTTACAGCATATTTGAATGTTCTTGGGAGTGAGAGATTATTCAGCAGGTGGCACATTATTTGGAGCATAGATATGCCAAAATCTTTTCTACCGCTCTTAGTCTTGAAACATATTAAGTAGGGTTTTGAAGGTTTAATAAGATTCTTCTGCACTGAATGTGCTTTCCAAAAGATTGCGGATGATTTGTGTGCCGAAATATCGGATACTCACATACAAAAAAAAAGGTAATAATCCCGTTAATAATAATAATTCTAATACACCATGAGAAGCTCGATGGCGCAGTGGATAACGCGCCCGGTCTGCGAGTGCTGAGGTTAAGCAACTTTCGCAAAGGCGGTCATTGAATGGGTGACCAAAAGTTTATCATCTCGAACTCCTCCGTGCTTCCGAAGCACCATTGCTTGACCAATGTCACGGCTGCAATAGCAGTCGTTAACAACAACCAATCCGCACTGGGCCCGCGTAGTGGTTTATGGCCCGTTCTCCCACTTTTAGGGAAAAGATAGGGATCATCCATAGGGATGGCTCGTGCCCCAGCAGTGGGGACATAAAATGAGCTGATGATGAAGTGACCATGAAACTTTAAAAAAATTATAAAGATGGAATAGTCTACTAGCACCCCTTTTTCCTATGACATGCGGTCTATCAAACGAGGCGTGAGGAGGCACCATGTGCGCCGGCAGGGTGAGGGTGTTGCAGCGTTGTTTCCACTAACGATTACTATAAAAAAACGTGGATTGAATGAACAGTTGGATCCTGGGCAGACTCCTACCAAGTAGATTCTGGAAGGTGGAATTTTGGTGTTTTCGGGAGATTACCTGTCACAGCTCTTATTCCTTTCTTTGTGGTGTAGTCGTAACTTCTTATGAAAAAACATAAAAAAAAAAAATTTATTATTATTTGCAGGTGACGCTGGAAGTGGCAAAACCGCCCTTTGCCAGGAGTTGAGTGAGCCCAGTCAAGGTCCTCAGGCGAGGCAGCAGCGGGCTTTGAACAGAAGGCTGTTGGCCAGACATTTCCTACAGGTAACGGTCTTGCCACCAACAAGGTAGACCGACGATCTGGTGAAGGTCGCGGGAAGCCGCTAGATGCGAGCAGCACAAGACCCCGGGTGTTGTGGAGATCCGCGGGGGAGGCCTTTTGACTTTTGCTACACCTTTGATGTAAATTTATTTTATGTGCTGGTGATGATGATGGTGATGACCAATTGCAGAGCAACAACGAGACCAGCCTCCGGCCGGGCGAGTTCGTCCGCTCGCTCGCGATGCAGATACTGAGTCACTCGTCGCGCCGAGCGCGGAACGACAGCTCCCCACGAGACCCCGGGAGCGACAGGTTGAAAACATACTAAATGCTTATAAAATATAGTAAAAAAATTAAATGCCTACCCGATCCGACTGAATCGACCCGACCGAATCGAACCTGGGTCTTTCGCAATCCGGGCAGCTGCACTTACCATTATGCTACCGGGAAGGCAGACTGACGTAAGCACTGAACTTTTTCACTGCTTTGATTTTGACTGCTTTTTAGCGGCAGTAGTTCCATCTATCCAACGGTTATTGCAACCGATTGGCCATGCAGATTCATATTTAGAAATGAAATACCCCAAATTTGATAACACAACGCTATAGTAAATTTTATTTATTATTTTTAAGTGCTAATTGCTGCACTTAAAGCTGAATTAAATATTTATAGAATTTGTAAAGCTACTCTTTTATGTATATACAACATATTATTTTTAATTTTAAGATGCAGTTGAACCATGCATGAATGTAAGGCTTTGGTAGAATAACAGGGTTTGTGGGTCTCCTGCAATCACTGAGCCGTAGACCCTTTTGACTCTAATCTGTACTCTGCTTGGATGTAACATCCTTCTGTACACTGTGTTTTTGTTAGAGGCAAATAAAGTTATTTATTAGTAGCACTTTACTCGCGACTTCGTCTGCGTGGATTTGAGATTTTTAAACTTTTTTTAAAAATAAAATATTGCTTATGGTACCCGCAAGGAATGTAGCATTCTATCAGTGACAGAATTTTTGAATTGGACCTGTAGTTCCAGACTTCCTTCACAAACAAACAAAGTCACAAACATAGCTTCTCTATTAATATTATAGATTATCTATATATTAATACGTGAAGTAAAACCTTAGTACCCCTTTTTTACGAAAATTGCGCTGACAGAGGAGTATGATATTTCGCACACTTATAGTTTATATAGAGAAGGTTATTCGAATATTAATATATTTTTTAAACATATTAAATTAATAAAACAAACATTACCATGTATGTATGTATGTATACACTACCGTGTATTTGACACACACGCATATTATACTCTTTTCAAAAATTTCAAAAATGCAAGAAGAGCGGCCGAAATCTGTCAATGCCAATTCAAACTCACATTCTATCTTTTTAGTTTATCATTGCTTAGGATACAATCCGTGCAGCCATAATAAAATTACGGTCGAATTTCGACCACTGGGCGACTAGTTATTATTATTATCCATACATACACTCACGTCCTTCTCCCAAAATAGTAGAAATGAAAAGAAATGAAAAAAACATTTAAAAAAAGTATTGACTATACTGGTCGATTCTAAGCGATGCTAGCGCCATCTCACCTATAAGTATATTTACATTTTATTTTCGTTTTATTTAAAAAAATAAATCATGTTTTTTTTTATTTCAGACGCAACTCTGACGACGACCGCGACATGTGCCCAGCGAGTCGGTTCCGCGGGCTCGCCGACGACGCAGAGGAGAGCTCCAAGCCGCTGTTAGCTGACAGTGAAGGTACATGATGGCTACAAATGTGTTAGGAATTCAGGGAAAAATAGTTAGTTGGCAGCGTAAAGTTAATACATATTTTCTATTAGCAAACTTTGCCTGTGACTTCGTCCAATTTGGTTTTGTATTTTAAAAACCAATATTTTTTATCAAAATTAAATTTTATTTATTTATTATTTATTATATTTCAATACACAACTATCCTTACAGACTAATCCAATGCGATAGTTGCTTTCATTTAAGCTTACATCAATACATATTATTATTAACTCATCTACTAAATATATTACTAATTAAATTTCACATATTTATACAATTATGTACACTGTAATGTGAATAAATGAAATGTTTCATCTTTCAGTGAAAGAAGTCTTTGATTATACTCTTGAGAACTTGTGTACACACGGCGGCAGATCAACCTACCCAAAACTGCCAAATTTCTACAATCAATTTTGAACTTTATTGTTTGGTTATAAGGATCAATATTCATTGGAGAAATTTGACAGGTTTGGGTAGGTTGATCTGCCGCCCGTGTGTACAAAATGTCATGATGATTGGTTTTTTATATTTTTATTTATTTAAGGCACAACAAACAACCAAATTTACATACTAAACACCACATTGTAAAATTAACATGATCATACAAATGTAGCCGACCCCGTTGTGCACTAATTAAGTATTAGGTCCTTACCTATAAAATTGATGTTATGTATGAAGATTTTTTATAAAATTATATTTTTCATACTAACGTTTTTTTAATCTTCTTAGCATTTATTTATGTTAACACTTTATAAATTGTAGAGTTGTGTGTTTGTTTCACTAACTAAATGTAGAAGACATTAAAAAAGAAATCAAGACCTTCAAAGCTACAATGAAACAAAAGGTCAATTCCGCAAACCAAAAAAAGTGAATTTTTAAAAAACAAAATGAATAATCACTGTTATTACTGAAGCCTTAATAACATTGACTTTTCGAAGTTTTACACCTATTAATAAGTGAGAAAAAAACGTCAATTTCATAGTAGGGTAAGGACCCAATATTAAACAAATTAGGGGGCAATTTATCCAAGTAAAGAAAAAAAAACAAAAACAATAATTTTAAGACTTAATCAAATTAAAAATGAAATAAGTAGGGTAGTGCAGTGTACCGGCAACGGTGCTCGACAGAAATCAGCGATCGACATTGGTTGGTGGAGGTTGGTGGTTGGTCCGGAGTCACCGCTTCACTGTCTCAAATATTCCACCGCGCACTAAGAAATTTGAAATGAAAAAAAAAATGAAATGAAAATAAATTTATTTAGGACAGAACAGTTTAAACATAAAGATAAAAGTGGAAATAAAAAAAAAAACAAGAGTCCCAAAACGGTTCCGACTCAGCAAGATGCTAGCCTTGAGGTTAGCGCTGATCTTCCGTCGGAACCGGTTTAAGTGATGCTGCGATAGCAACATAACCGTAACACACAAAAATAAAAAAATAAAAACATATATAAACAAAAATAGCAGCCGTACGTAGTTATTAAAAACAGAAGATTAAATAGGCTGTATATTATTATTATTATTGGGTGACTCGTTTCTTTGTCGCACCTCGAAAACGTGGAATAGTTTGCCAGCACACGTTTTCCCTCTTTCCTATGATATGGGGTCCTTCAAACGAGGCGTGAAGGCACCTTGTGGGCCAGCAGAGTGAGGGTGACTGATGCGTTGTTTTCACGCTGCACCAGTTGTCGTCGCATCTGGATTCCGTATTCACTTAACATCAGGTGAAATAGAGTCATTTGCCGTGCTACGTATAAAAAAAAATAGATTACGCGTGAAAGCGTGTCAGACAACAAACAAACACACTTTCGCATTAATTTATTATATCAGTTAGCATAATATTAACGTTATGTATGTATAGTCGACTATGAAATTGCTTATCACTTTGACAAAAACTTCCATTACAATAAAATTTCGCTAAGGCTCATTGTCAATAATAACAACGTATCTGTCACTTGGTATTTTAAACAAAAATAGAACTTGTTGTTTTATTATATGCAAACAAAATTTACTTCTAAGGTGGTAAAGCAATTTAATTGTCGACTATACTATATTTTTTTTTTGGATTTAATTATTTATTTATGACGACCTCCTTGGTCGAGTGGTTTGTACACCGGTTTTCATGGTGTCGCCATCTCTGAGGTCCCGAGTTCGATCCCCGGTCGGGTCAATTTAGAAATTATTGTTTTTTCTAAATGGTCTTGGGTCTGGTGGTTTTCTATGTATAATAAGTATGTATTTAAGTATTTTAAGTATGTTATCCGTTGTCTTGTAAACATATAACGAGTTTCATAACGAAGCTTCTCTTGGGCTAGATAATTGGTGTGAGTGTAGGAAATTTATTTATTTATTATTTAAGTATGATTATTATTATGAATGTGTACTTTTAAAAATATTTATGTAGTTACACTACACATTCATATTTTTGTGCGGTTGGTCCAGACCAGCGAACGGACGAGGAGGAGTGCGCCCCGGGGCGTCGAACCCGCACCATCGAGCGCATCCACGAGCGCGACGACTACACCGACATGCAGGACGCCGCGCTCAGCGGGGGCGGACAGGTCATTCATTTATTTATTTACTAGCGGCTCGTGACTTCGTCCGCTTGAGTGAGCACCCGTGTCCTATCCTATAGAACCCTATGGCAGCGCAGCGCCACCTACTGGGTCCAATTGTATGCATGTTTTAATGTGCAAAACAATCAATGTAAAAAAAAAAACATTGATTAATGTAAAAAAAAACGACGGGTTGCACTCCGGGAGTGCCGGCAGAAGTGAAAACTTGAATATTAACGTTGTGCATTTTTGATATTTTGGAATGGTTAGGGAATAATTTTGCACGAATTGCTTCAATTATCAGTATAAAAGTACTATCATTTATGTGGTAGAATACAATATTTATTTATTGCGCTATCGTACACAAACATGACAATTTATATTACATTAAAAAGCACTCGAACATTCGCGCAAGCGCCCTGCGCCGCCTAAACGAAACAGCAGGCATACATTTTCGCCGCGCCGTAGAAAGAGAGGGGGATACTTCCTCTCCTACGCCGAGCCGGCTGTCATCCGTCTTACGAATTTTCGAGCAGGCCACGTGTCCTGACGGTCACGTATTCTGACGCGAATTTAACATTTTTTACCCATTACAAAAAAAGTGTACAACGCCGCTAAAGAAGTTTTCACTTCAATAATTATATACTCGTAAAAACCGGACTAACATAAATTATAACTGCAAAGAAAAAAAACTGAAAAGAAAAAAACAAGCTCTACGACCCCAGAATTCAATTTAAGCAATGTTGAATAAATACTTAAATAATAAAATCTATAATAAATGAGTATTTATAAATACATTGAATATTGATAGTTGTCGCAGACGGGGATTATTGATTTCATTATTTAAGTATAGGTATTGGACAAGGAAATATTTTACGTTATATTCTCAAATTGATTTCTGGGGTTGTAGAGCTTGTTTTTTTCTTTGCAGTAATTTTTTATGTGTCCGGTTATTACGAGTATACAACGAGTAAGAAAAAGGTGTGGTCAAAATGAAAACATCCAAAGTGTATCCCATCTAGAACTTGTATATGTTATTATTAAGACATAATTATTAAATATTTATAAAATTCACAAAATACAGTGAAAAAAATTAAACGCCTACCCGACCCAGCCAGGAATCGAACCTGGGTCTTCCGCAATCCGGGCGGCTGCACTGACCGCTATGCTACCGGGAAGGCTGACGTAGACGCTGAATTTTGTCACTGCTTTTGTAATTTTTTTTTTTAGAGTGCTAATAGCGGCACAGCGCGCCATCTATCCAACTGTCATTGCAACCGTTGGCTATGCAGATTCATCTTTGCAGATGAAATACTACAAATTTGATAACACAACGCTATAGTAAATTTTTACTTTTTATTTTCAAGTGCTAATTGCTGCACTGAAGCTAAATTAAATATTTATAAAATTCACAAAATACAGTGAAAAAATTAAACGCCTACCCGACCCAGCCAGGAATCGAACCTGGGTCTTCCGCAATCCGGGCGGCTGCACTGACCGCTATGCTACCGGGAAGGCTGACGTAGACGCTGAATTTTGTCACTGCTTTTGTAATTTTTTTTTTAGAGCATAGCCAACGGTTGCAATGACAGTTGGATAGATGGAGCGCTATGCCGCTATTAGCACTCTAAAAAAAAAAATTACAAAAGCAGTGACAAAATTCAGCGTCTACGTCAGCCTTCCCGGTAGCATAGCGGTCAGTGCAGCCGCCCGGATTGCGGAAGACCCAGGTTCGATTCCTGGCTGGGTCGGGTAGGCGTTTAATTTTTTCACTGTATTTTGTGAATTTTATAAATATTTAATTTAGCTTCAGTGCAGCAATTAGCACTTGAAAATAAAAAGTAAAAACATAATTATTAACTTTAATTTGTCATGCATTGGTTAATGAAATATTTATGTTCGTAAAGTGATGCGCGTCAGGCGCGCATAAGCAAGCAGCAGTGATCATAAAATATAAGTACACATAAGTTACTAAACCACTAGAGCTGAGATTAGTTTATTTTGATGTAACGTCACATTAGAAATGTTTAATTGAAAATTGCAAAATAAATTAAAGTTAAGAATCATGACTTAATAACTCTAACTTATCGAGGCCTCCGGTGACAAGAAGGCTGGCAGCTACCTCTGCACACGTATTAGTTTGGCAATCCAAAGGGGCAATGTTGCCAGCATTCTTGGGGCCGTTCCCATGAGCCCACAGTTGGAGGACATCTTTTATTTATAGGTCTTTAGTTTTTAATTTTCTAATTATGTTTCTGTTTTATTTTTTTTCAAGTTAAGTTATGTAATGTTTCCTTTTGTTGTATAACTCTACATACATGATCTAGATTGGATACACTTTGGATCTTTTCATTTTGACCACACCATTCTGTTATACGTTGTATAATTGTTTTTTATATAGTTATTTCAGCAGTCAGGTTTTTGTTTTTTTTAAATATTTTTTTTCTCTATGCAGCTCCCAGAGATCCTGCCCCGTTCCGCTCACAAGCAGTCTAACCCGTTCATAGCTGAAGACCAGGATTTCCGTCTGTACGAGAACCATGAGAACCTGTTCCTAAGGAACATATCGCAGACACACTCCAAAGAAGCTAGGTTGCTAAGGCAGAGCTCTGAACCCACAGCTCAGAAGATTCATAGGTATTTATTAAATATTATATAAAGGCTATATTATAAATACTAGTGGTCGCCCAGTGGTCGAAATTCGACCGTAATTTTATTAAAGCTGCACGGATTGTATCATAAGCAATTAAAAATGATATAATGTGATTTTGGATGGGCATTGACAGATATCGGCCACTCCTCTTTCATTTTTGAAATTTTTGAAAAGAGTATCTAAGCGTGTGTTCCAAATACATATGCGTGTGTGTCAAATACATGGTAGTGTGTACAATGTTTGTTTAATTGATTTAATGTATTTTTATGCATAATTAAAAAAATATTAACCTTTCTCTATATAAAATATAAGTGTGCGAAATTTCATACTCCTCCGTCCGCGCAATTTTCGTAAAAAGGTGTACAAAGTTGTTGCTTCACGTATTAATATATAGATTATTTAATTATATATCACTAGCTGACCCGGCGGACTTCGTACCGCTTTGACAGTTCTATGACAACAAAACAAAGAAATCGTTAAATAAAGCGTATCAAACAAACACATTAACTTACTTTTTTTTAATAAAAAGTATCCTATGTCTTTGACTGTACTGTTGACAATATGTGTACAAAATTTTATGAAGATCGGTTGAATAATTGGCGCGTGAATGCGTATCAAACAAACTCACTTTCGTATTTATAATATTAAAGTTAGGGTCTAAATAAACATTATTTACTAGCAGTTTTCCCACGACTTGTTCAAGTTGATTTAGAATTTAAACCACCAAAAACCACTTGAGATTCTAAATATTATAATTATTTATCAACTTAATATACAGCCTATGATACCCATCACACTAATATTATAAATGCGAAAGTTTGTGTGTATGTTCGTATATTTGTTACTTCTTCACGCTGCAACGGATGGATGGATTTGGATGAAATTCGGCATACAGATAGTTTATAACCTGGATTAACACATAGGATACTTTTTATCCAGATATTCCCTCGGGAACGGGAAGCACGCGGGTGAAACCGCGAGCGACCGCTAGTATACAATAAACGTTACTTCATTTGATATACATGATGCATAATATTTCAGCTTCGTTAAGTTTTTCACACATTAAATATCAGTTACTTTATATTGTTACTTATATAGAAATAAGTGTTTAAACTAATGGTTTCATAAAATTATTTCGCTTCTAGCTCGATCGACTTAGACAAGCCGAAGTCAGAATGCAGTCCGCCCAAATCTCGCATACCGGTCGCCAACTTCCGGTACCCCAACAAGAGCGAGTTGCGGCCGGAAGGGTCGCCGCTCAAAACCAAGCCGGACAATCCGGATAATCCGGACAATCCGGACAATCCGTACCATCAAGAAAATCCGGACAACTCGGAAAATCCGTACAATCCGGACGCGGACGAGCTGCCCGAGTACCAGAACTTGTTGAAACGTGATCAGGAAGAGCCGACATTGGAGTTGTTATTGCAGAAAAAAAGGTGCGTTTGAATTTATTTAGCTATGAAATAAATCTACTTTACGCGAGTAGATCCGTAGATCTACTCGCGTTTTTGGATTTATTGATTTTCCTTATGAGACGACCAACACCCCACAGATCAGGATAAACATTAAATCAAACTAATGTATAAAATAAACGCAAATAGATCCGTAAAAGTAGTTTAACTCCAACATGGTAGTGTTAGCGTAAACTTTAGAAGACAATTATTTGCTTTTTTAAATATTTGTGCGCCACTGAGGCGAAGTGGTGAAATGCTCAACCCGAATATTTGAGGTCCTGGGTTCAAATCAGAGCAGGAAAAGTGTGTAATTTGTTTTTAATGCATATCATTAAAAAACTTTATAAAATTTTAATGTGTCTGAAAACGATTCAGTAGCCGATTCTTAACAAATGTATGTATGTATGTATGTATGGAATATGTATGTACTATATAGTTAAAATTGAGAGTTCGAAACGTTAGAATAAAACCAAATGACAGCCATTAAACGCGATTAGATTTGTAAAATTTGTTTTATGTCAAAAAGATATGAAAAAAATATTGTTTTTCACCTCCGCTAGGTCTCAAACCGAAGACGGCCCCCCGCCGATACCGAGCCTCCCCATCAGCGCTCGCACCGCCATCGCCGACGCTTACTACGACAAACTCCTCTCCGACCCCGCTATACAAAGAGCTCTATTGCCCCAGCATTTGGACAAAGATCCGGATGAATGCTTTAAGAAGGCGCTTCTTTATCCGTTGCTGGAGATAGACCCGCCCAAGCAATGCCTGTTCCTGTTGGTTGATGCTGTGGATGAAGGGTTTACAGGTCAGTAAAAATATATTTAAAAAATGTATGTGTGCGTTACCGACCCCGTGTGAGTTACTGACCCCCTGGGTTGGTTAGCTAGCACCCATCCAAGCAGTCTACGTTGACAGGTTAGTTTTTGATAAAAATCTCGCGTGCGTTACTGACCCCTGGTTTTTACAGAACCGCCCAAGCAGTGTCTTACTTATACAGGTAATTTTTCACAAGTTATCACGCGTGCGTCGCCGACCCCCGGATAGACCAGAGACGCCAAAGCAGTGTCTTCGTTGACTAAGAACTGTCATTCATACGTTTATCGTTGTGCTACAATACAAAACAATGTAAAGTTAAACAAGCAATGGCTAAATACGTGTTTAAAATATTGTATCTCTGTCTATATTAGCTAAATAGTGACAGCATCAGTTTTGAGCATTGTCTAACATTAGCCATCGTTTTGTGAAGCAGTTAATGTTCTAACATTTTTCTTATTATCTTCTGTTGTCCCTCAGGCTCCGACGACCGAGCGGGCACCGAACCCTCGACCACCGTCGCCGGTCTGCTGGCCCGCCATCAACACCTACTCCCACATTGGCTACTGCTAGCTTGCACCGCGCGGCGACATGCCAGACACTGCTACGGAATGTTCACGGGTGAGTAAGGCCGGTTACAGTGCTCCACCGACCGTCAGTGCGTACGTTCCGTCCTGAGGATACGCATTAACCAACCGTCAGTTTGTATCACTCAGTGCTCTCCTGACCAACAAACTGACCGGACTGGTACAGTCGTACACGAAATCGACGCGTTCACGAAAAGTTTAATTGCTGCTTAATAGCTTTGTAGACGTTTTAGAAACAGAAGACGTATCACGTACACCCAATCTTCGCCCAAAGAGCATTTCAAGGGGAATTTACTACTATATGTATAGATTAATACGTGAAGCAAAAACTTTGTACCCCTTTTTACGAAAATTGCGCGGACGGAGGAGTATGAAATTTCGCACACTTATAGTTTATTTAAAGAAGTAGTGCAGAATGTCAATATTTTTTTTTAAATTATGCATAAAAATACATTATATTAAATAAACATTGTTTCATACATTTTTCAAAATGGAAGAGGAGCGGCCGAAATCTGTCAATTCCAATCCAAACTCACATTCTATCTTTTTTAATTTTTCATTGCTTAGGATAGAATCTGTGCAGCCTTAATAAAATTACGCCATTATAAAAGCCACTGGGCGACAACTAGTAATGTTTAATGTGTGTTCTGCTAGTGTATCTGTTAAAATAAAATAAAAAAGAAATCAATTCCATTCAATATCCGTCCATTTAGCGGAATTAACACTAATATTATTTCAATTGCATTGTTGTGTACCATGGATTTCCGGAAAGTAACGCCTGATTCCATTAATTAATATAAATATTTTAGTGTTTTTTTGCTGTTTTTAATGTTGTTTTCAACGCTTGTTGCAGGCTACCGCAAGATAATGCTGGACGAGTTGCAGCGCGCCCACGTTTCCGCAGACGTGCAGAGATACGTGCTGGCCAGGCTGGACACCGAACCTAGACTCAGGTAAGTGCTTTATTATCCTTCGCCCTTCTTTCATAGGACCAAGCATATGCTTTGGTGCCACCGATTTATCATGGCATCTATTCCTTGGCGATTAAAGAAACGCCCAAAATGTATGAGAAAAACCGATTGTTCTTATTGTTGTTATCATCACCTGGAACTCATGTCAGCCTGGTACTTCAACCACTCTCTCTCTCTCGCTAGCTAGCTAGCTAATTTGATGTCCCCACTGCTTGGGCACGAGTTAATGTTTTTTTTTTCCTTTAGTTGATCGCTTCGTGCGATTAGCACATTCAGCCAGTGTCAAAGTAATTTTTCTTTCAAGTAATTCATAAATAAACAATATTTCCTTCCTGTATGATGGTGATGATGAAAGATAATAGAAATGAGAAGTGAGAAATGATATACTCTCTAGCCCCTCGAGTATCTCAGTAAAGATGTGGCGCTTTAGTAAGTCCTCGAGCAGGCTTCTTCTTCAGAATTTAATAAGTGTCGTTGCACTGTTTCGTTACATTTGCCTAAACTCATGCACACTCACGAACACTTAACGGTTAATAATCCACTATTATTTCACATTAATATTCGACATAACACAAATTTTAGAAAATAAAACAAAACCGCAGACATGACTCTTCACTTTCCCGCCAAGAAGTCCAAATTAATGTTATTAAAGTGTCGAACACTGCTGCCTATTCTTAAATTTATTTGAATAAAAAAAATACTTCCACTGGCCTTACCCAGCAGTGGGACAAAATAAACTGATTGAACGTTTGTTTCCGTAGAGCGCGAGTGTCTAGCGACTCTGCGGCTGCGGCGGCGGCGGCGGCCGCGCTAGACAACTTGCGAATTAAAAGCGATGGCTGCCTGCTGTACTTGGAGAAGGTATGTTGTTATCAGGTTCAATTATGAATAGATTACATAGTGTAGATACAGGGTGTTTGGTAATATGTGTATAATCCCGAAACATGGCCACGCAACCAAATATAAAGTACACTGTGGTATCATGCAAAATCATATTTACGTTACGATAATTGTTATGTTGTCAGGTGCTAGACGGCGTTGCAGACGGTTTCATAGCCCTACGCGAGATCCGGGAGATCCCGGGAACCCTCAACGGGCTTTACCTGTGGCTGGCGCAACGGCTGTTCCACGGCAGACGGTTCACCAAGGTCAGTAGCAGCTATAATCACCGTTAACATCATCATCACCATCGTCTCCAGCTTATGTCATGTCCCCACTGCTGGGGCACGAGCCTCCCCTATGGATGTTTACACCACAGCGAGGACGGACCGTAAACCACCACGCGGAGGTGGTTGTTACCGACTGCTAATGCACCCGGGGTTATAATAAAAATGTAATTTGAAATATAGTGTAAATAAAGTACATAATTCTTATTGGGCTAAATATGAAAGTGCCGGCCAGACAGAAATAATGTAATTTTCCGTTAGGTTATATTTTTATAAGCATTTCTTACTATGTGACCAAATTTGTAGGATCATTTTTGAAGTGTTAAAATAATTAAAAATATGATTAGGGCTATTCTGCTGATTTTTTAATCATAAATAATACAAATAACATCATATAACAGACACCACTTCCATAAGATTATATTCCTTTAATATTACGTAGGTACCCTTGTAATCATTCGTTACTATGAAATCATATCTCTAGGGTCATTCTCTACTTTATTAAATAAGATCCAAATATATTACTAATCGGCGTATTGCAGACTTAACGAAATGTTATGTCGTATTCTAAACCTAACTATTAAACTAAGTGCCAATATGAGTAATTGTACGTCAGTAAAAAACATTTTATGAAGTAAAACATTTATTTAACGCATTTGATTTATAAACAATGTAATCATTTATATAAAAAAATAAAATAATTATTCCTCCTGTCGAACAGTTATGTTTTTTAATCCCACCGCTGGCACAATTATTGATGGCTCGTGTCGCGCAAATCCCATGGTACCATATAATTATACAAACAACTGAATAACGCATTTAAATATGTTTATAAACTATGTAAATATATTATCTTTGAACCTCATTTAACAATACAAAAAATGATCTAACAGGTTGGGTTCCATAGTAACAAATGAATAGACTAATATAAGTTAATGAAATATAATAATGTTTTTGATTGGCCGACATTTTCAGAATTAACCCAAAAATGTATGGACGGTGAATGATGTCCTTTACACGAGCGGAGTTCGAACCCGCACCTCGATATAGCGTGTCAGATGCTGTTTTGTTGCGAACAAATTACAATTAGATAAAAATTGTTGGTACTTTAGGGTAGGTGTGGATTGATAACATGAGTTTACTTTAACTTCGTGTATTGCTATTAACTGTTACATAATATTACTGATCTCTGAGCACCTCTGCTCTTAGCCGGGCTGTCTAGTTCCTGATTCCTACTGTCTGCGACTGTGTCAAACCATTGCAAACCTTTTTAATTACTTATCGATGATTCAAATAATCATCTAGACTAAAAAGGTTTACATACAAATAAATTAAACTTACTTTTGCTATGAGCTGCATATAAACTCCTTACAGTACTAATCCCGCTGTGGATTTTTTACGTAAAACGATATATAACCATGGTTATCATCATCAGCTCATTGTATGTCCCCACTGCTGGGGCACGAGTCTTCGCTATGGAGGATTCCACAGGGAGAACGGGCCATAAACCACCACGCGGGCCCACTGCGGATTGATGGTTGTTAACGACTGCTAATGCAGCCGAGACCAACGGCAAGAAGTGCCTTCCGAAGTACGGCGGAGCGAGAGATGATAAACTTTTGGTTCCTATAATCGGCCTTTACGATAGTTGCTTAACTTAAGCAATCGCAGAACGAGAACATTAATGACTGCTGCAAATGCAGCCGGGTCCAATGACTTAATTTGTTTTACGAAGTTCCGAAACCTTAATCTCTGACGGAGGCATATGCCGCGTTCATAGAACTACACTCGGCTCGCGAATCGCCTGCAAATCGAATTAGCTGCTTTGTAAATTACTTTTACAATATTTACGAAAAGTTGTCTCAAAATAAATAAAGCCAAGGAAACAAAATATTTTTGAATTTTTTGCTTAGTATGTCAACTATAGGAGAAAAGAAACACCCTTGCTTCTTGGTTCTTCTCTGTACAAGGTCTCCCAGCCCTGTGTAGACTTACGAAAGTGTGAATAGAATAGTAACCGTACTTTAACCAGACCGATTTAAGCATCTAAATTTTCTTAGTAGATTAGTCTTAAAACACACTTCAATATTGTAATTTTTTTTTTTAATAATTTGTAGTTTTAATAACAAAATGGTTTGTTACCTCTGCCATTTCCTTATTATAGTTGTAGTGTTATATTAGTTAAACAACGCATGAATGAAACAGATAACAAGTAGAACAATGCTGAGAAAAATATTGTAGGATCTTAAAATACTGTTTGTCTTTCACTTCCCAGTTTGTACACACGCCTGCACATCAACCTATCCAAAACTGTCAAATTTCTCTAATCGATATTGATCTTTATACCCAAATGCTAAAGTTCAATTTTTTTTAAAGAAATTTGACATTTTGTCGTAGGTTGATCTGCTGCCGTCTGTACATTTTCGAATCATGTGTTTTTGTTAGACAGCACGTGAGTCTTTTTAATTCTGCAAAAGACATATATCCACGTTCGAGCAGAAGTACAAATAGATTGGCAATGTCTCATATACCGCAAACTACAATGTACACACGGCGGCAGATCAACCTACCCAAAACTGTCAAACTTCTACAATCAATTTTGAACTTTATTGTTTGGTTGTAAGGATCAATATTCATTGGAGAAATTTGACAGATTTGGGTAGGTTGATCTGCCGCCGACTGTACAATAAAAGCTATCTCGCAATGTCAATCAAGCTGTCGTTTCACCCGCGTGGTTCCCGTACCCGTGGGAATACCTGGATAAAAAGTACCCTATGTGTTATTCCCGATTATAAACTATCTGTATGCCGAATTTCATCCAAATCCATTCAGTAGTTTTTACGTGAAAGAGTAAATGCCAAATGATGTAAAACAATCATTATCTATTCCCATATTTAAATCTAAATTAAAGAAACTATTAATCGAACATTGTTATTATGGTGTTTCAGAATATTTAAATATTATATAAAATGAATTGATTTAAATGTAACTTATTAACTTATTATTAATTAGTAACTTATTAGAATTATTATTAATATTTGCATGCCAGTTTGGTAATACATGTATGTTTGTACTATTGTCGTGACCAGCTATACTGCCGTCATAATTAAAAAAGGCACATCTAACATTTTGCAAATCAGGAGAAAAACGGGTTTGAAAAGATAGGCCTTTTTCTCCTGATTCCAAATGTGTACCTAACTCAAATTTAAAAAAAATGTTAGTTGTGCCCTTTTTCCTTATGAAGGCAGTATATTACCATGTTTTGAGCAAATAAATGATTATTTATTTACAGAATAGAATTTTAATATTAATTAGCTTCTTATTATTTTTTGCCGTTTTTGACCTGCGCAGCCTACGCAGATAAAAAAAAATCGGCATCCTGTAGTAAAACGTTTTGTAACATTTTAAATGTTTTATATCTTTGTTCCTAGGTCCGTCTATTACTGGATGTGTTGCTAGCAGCTAGGTGCGGCGTCACAGAGGAGATGCTATACAAATGTCTGCTCACCAAAGAGTACAGCGTCACGAGGGAAGACTTCAACAGGCGACTCCATCTGCTCCGAAGGTGAGTTTAAGAGCGTTTACGCCGCACACTAGCGCCGCCAATGAAAAAAAAAAACATATCTAGTAATTAGAGATAGAAAATCAAATTATGCTCAACTATCTGAATGAAGTAATTTAGCATTTTTACATCACCTAATGAACACCTGACATGTTATGGTTTAGTTAAATATGGCGTTATAGTTAAAAGTGGCCGTAACGTCTTATTTAATGCTAAATTACTTCATTCAGATAGTTTGTTGAGCATAATTTGATTTTCTATCTCTAATTACTAGATATGTTTTTTTTGTCATTAGTGGCGCTAGTGTGCGGCGTAAACGCTCTTAAAGGCTACATTGAAATTGAATCTATACTAATTAAATATTGTTGAGGAGCTCGATGGCGCAGTGGTTAACGCGCCCGGTCTGCGAGTGCTGAGGTTAAGCAACTTTCGCAAAGGCCGGTCATTGGATGGGTGACCAAATATTTATCATCTCGAGCTTCTCCGTGCTTCGGAAGGCACGTAAAGCCGTTGGTCCCGGCTGCACTAGCAGTCGTTAAGAACCACCAATCCGCACTGGGCCCGCGTGGTGGTTTATGGCCTGTTCTCCCTATCCATCCATAGGGAAGGCTCGTGCCCCAGCAGTGGGGACATAAAAATGAGTTGATGATGATGATGATAAAGAAAATATTGTTATTTGAAAAAATACAAAAAAGTAAATAGCGTTAGAATTAGTCACTGGTTAAAAAAATAGCTTTGCTGTAAAGGGCATCAACGAAATTCCACCATTGACGACTCCTACCCTTCCAGGATACTAGTGATGGAGCGCTCCAGCGGCTACCTGTCCCTGTTCCACCACTCGTTCGCCGCGTGGCTCTCGGACGTGAAGCACTGCACGCGCCGGTACCTGTGCTGCCCGCGCGACGGCCACGCCGCCGTCGCCATGTACTACACGCTGGACGCGCGCAGGTCGGTCACGGTCACCCATCCCGGGGCGGGACATTTTAGGGGTCGCTTCACTTTTACGATCGAAATTTTAAAGTTGTGGATTTAGTGTGTCTATAAATGCCTTCATAGCTACACACCTTTATACATACACACATTCATAGATACACATCTTTGTATAGTGTGTTTAAACGTCTTCATAGCTACACATCTTTATAGCTACATGCATTCTAGGCTACACGCATTCTAGGCTACACACCTTCTACACACCTTTATAGCTAAACACCGTTATTGCTACACGCCGCTGGGCGCCTGGAGGTCACCTATCCCGGGGCAGGCCATATCGGGGTCGCTGCACAATCACGATCGCAATTTACCTAATGCGTATTGTAATATTTGTAATTGCAATTCCGTCAACAAGAATAAAGAAAATACTGGTAGCTAACGAAATTCTAATATCTTATATTTTCCACTACTTTATGTGCTGTTTCTTGTGTGGGAAATCCTGAGCCAAGCATTGGGACCTTGTAGTCCAAGTAATTTATTCCATTCCATTCCAGTCCATTTTTTATTCAAATAAACTTAAGATAAGTGCTTTTGAATCGTTCATACATTTTTTACCTACTACCCATTCAGGACGTCTATTTTTTAGCGTGGTTGTGGTTAAAAATGGGCGCAAGATGATTGAGTCGAGCACATTGATATAGATTGGTCGGCTGAACAGACATCTGACAGTGATAGGAGTGAAAAACCGACCCCATATGCCCGGAGTGCATGGAAAGCGAGGAGACCAGCCTCCACCTTTTAGCTGAGTGCCCTATACTCGCTGGCAAGATGGGAGCTCTGGGGGTCGATATAGATTGATGATGATAATGATGATGATGATGATTATTATGATGATTATGATGATGATGATGATGATGATGATGATGATGATGACGATGATGATGATAAAATTCAAAATTCAAATTCAAAATTCAAAATCATTTATCCAGTTTAGGCTACAAGTAGCTCTTGTGAATGTCACTATGCCATCGGTTCGTAAGTCTACTCTGGGCGGAAGATCTTGTACTGAGAAGAACCGGCAAGAAACTCAGCAAGTGTCCAGCTCTTTTCTCCCTTACAGCGTCAAAAATATTGGAAAATGCCCTATCATAGCAGGACACTTTCCATTACAAATAAACACAAAATATATAAATATAAGACAACCACAACATGTAAAAAAACAAAATAAAAAATGTAAGTTAACAAATTTACATCAGATAATTATGTAAAAGTTTCAATTTCCACAATGATAGTGATGATAAATGTGTTGTTTCTTCTTATGACAGACTGACACCGCTCGAGATACATAACTACGTGTTCCACATGACGAGTCTCGAGCAACATATGGCTGCGCAGAAGAAGGGAAAGGGCAGGTCAGTGGCAATCGCGAATTAAATATCATTTGTATTGATTGTAATACAATTTGAGGATTACGAAAAATATATGAAAATAGTGTAATCGAATCAGGCGTTATTTTGTGGAAATCCATGGTACAAAAAAATTTAATTGAAATAACATGTAATGTTTACTCACTCGTTTATCCAGCTTGGATGCAGTACGCATGCACCGCCCTCCCGCCCGCATAAAGTTACACTACACGTTATTGGGGACATACTTGCTCAGCTCTTTGAACTGGATCTATTTGCCGATGGATTAGGGCATTTGTTTAATCAATTCAGTGTAATCTTAAATGACATATAGCAATTGGACATTATTATTATTCCTATTTTTTCTTTATTTCTCTATTGTAATTATTAATCAGAATTTATTATTATAATGTTTTTTGTAAAAATTGACATGCATGTAATATTTCCCATAATTTAATTATTCTTGTAAGCGTTTTGGATATAAATATCTGTTAGCTTGTAAGAAAACATAAATAAATAAATAAATAAAGATATGCACACGCAGAAGAAACAGTGAATCCATTGTTTCTTCATATTATTTCAGTTACATTCTTTTGTATAAAAAAAAAAAAAATTTGTTAATCGTTATATTTGTAATGTTTTACAAACATATTATTATTAGTTGGACAGAGCCACGATAGTATAAATGGTAGTGTACCTGACCCGGCATCTCCTGAAGTGCGGTTTCGAATTTTTTAACACTTTGTCTTTTTTCAAATTTAGATATATAGATATAGATTTAGATATATATGTTATAAGATATAATATATCTGAGGTAAAATCTTACTTAAATGAAAAAAAATAAATAGATTTAGATATATATATATATATATTATAAGATAATATATCTAAAATCTTAATTAAATGAAAAAAAAAAATAGTGGTAGTTATTCGATATCCGGCACTATGAAGTGTAATTCTTGAACACGTAATTCCGGGACAATCCCGGATTTACCGGCCGTCTGGCAAACCTATTTGTATCCTATGCTGGTCTGGGAAGTTTAAATAATGTATCAGCTGTTTAACTCCTCGTGCATGTAAGAGCCGACTAAGGGACGAGGGTTCCAAGATGCTCGCACGTCAGGCGATCGGCTGCAACCCATCACTGATGTTATTTATTCCACCTCGGAGCCTGTATATACCTGATACATACATACATACTCTCGCGTCCTTCTCCCAAAAAGAGGTAGACAGAGCATCAATCAAAATCACCAATTTTGATTAAACTCGCCTTTAGTGATTTCGACGCTACATTTAGCATAATCAAAGTATGGCTCCGAGGTGGAATAGATAACGTCAGTGACAGGTTGCAAGCCGATCGCATCATCTCAGCCAAAAGACGTCCACTGCTGGACAAAGGCCTCCCCCAAATAATCATGGGGGGTATTTGCCGTAATCGCCACGCTTGGCAGGCGGGTTGGCGATCGCAGTAGGTTGAGGGTAACCTCAGAGAGATGCTGCTGCCCATCCTCTGGAATGGTCCCTTAGTCGGCTTTTACGACACCCACGGGAAGAGGTGGGGTGGTACAATTCTTTGACCCCGGCACCACACAGGGTACGATCCGCCGATCGCATGTGCGACTTTAAACCTTTGTTGGCGTAAAAATTTAGGTTAAAAAAAACAAAAATATCTCCTTAAACAATTTATAAAGAAAAAATCGTTCATCCTCGTGTATCTCCTTCATATCTCTGTCTGTTTCTTGATTACAATATCTACTATACTATCTGGAATAACATATTTTTCGTGAGGGCGCATAGGACCAATAACTCAATCTGCTTTACTGTTATCTTTATCTCTTATCTTTCTATCTTGTTCGCGACGTAAAGGGGTGGTTTTTGATGGTAATGGTGAAAAGATGGTATAAATTGCGAAAATAGATATATTTGCAAGAATCGTACAAATAGAATTTTTATTATGTTAATGACCATGCGGTCGGAAGCAGAGTGAGGTGCGCAGGCCGATGAGCCTATAGCTAGAGCTTCATATGTGTGCGCGCGTGTACGAATACACACAAAGTTGTGTTCATTAATACTGTCGCGTCGACAATCTTATATATTTAATTGAACAATGATTACTTTGCAGCGATCCAGATGAGGTGCTAGACCTCCATACGCTGGTGCTGCTGTGGGTGCTAGATTCCGGTTGTGACGTGGAAGCAGCTCTCGAGGGGAACGCGGCTATGAGGCTGGACGTCCAAGGAGGAGAGGTTAGTGGTGTTTGTTATGTAGTTGGACAACGGGACAAGTGAAACACAAAGCTGCTGTTTACGCACTGCGTGTTTTCGCTAATGAGCGCTGTTACACGAACAGATGTTCACCGTACACACAAGCAAATATGACAATGTTTATTCTTTAATTTTTTTATTTTAGGTTAGGTTAGTTTACAAATATATAAGACTATTGACCCGGCGCACTTCGTACCGTTTTGACAGTTACTATAACAACAAAACAAACAAATCGTTAAATAGTTAACGCGTGAAATCAAACAAACAAACTCACTTTTTAGGGTTCCGTACCCACAGGGTTAAACGGGACTCTATTACTAAGACTCCGCTGTCCGTCTGTCCGTCTGTCACCAGGCTGTATTGCATGAACCGTGATAGTTAGACAGTTGAAATTTTCACAGATGATGTATTTCTGTTGCCGCTATAATAACAAATACTAAAAAACAATAAAATAAAGGGGTTCCCAATTCCCATACAACAAACGTGATTTTTTTGCTCGTTATTGCTCGATATCGATAACGGCAACAGATAGACGCTTGAAATATTCACAGAAAATGAATTACTTATATTATTCACTTTAATAATAAAACGTCATTTTTTTCTATTTTTTGTCTCGGTCTTAATAACGATAACAGATAGAAACTTGAAATATTTTTATAGATAATGGTACGGAAAGGGTTCCGTACCATTATCTATCAAAAATATTGCGTGCGCGAGTTCGACTCGCACTTGGCCGGTTTTTAGAAACAAAACATTAAGTATCTTATGTCTTGAGAATATGTGTAAAAAATATCATGATGATCAGTTGAATAGATTACGCGTGAAAGCGTAACAAACAACAAACAAACAAACTCACTTTCGCATTTGTAATATTAGTTAGGATAACAATAAAAATTATAGCTACCAGTAGTATAAGTTTTTCGCGGGTTTCAAAGGTTTGTGATCACTCACCCGCATTTGGCAAAAGTGGTGATTGAACCTTTACCCATCAATTGTAGTGATGAGTTGATTTCAATGATGCAAGCCTTTGCCCAGCTGTGGGACAGTTATAGTGTTAAGCTAAGCTTTTCACGAACTACCATATTTAAAATACTAAACAAAACGTAATAATGAACACTTACATAATCATACTAGCGGCAGAACGCGGTTTCACCTGCGTGGTTCCCGTTCCCGTGGGAATATCGAGATAAAAGGTATCCTATGGGTTAATCCAGGTTATAAACTATCTGTATGCCGAATTTCATCCAATCTCATCCATCCATTCGTTGCAGCAGCGAGCGTGAAGAAGCAACAAATATACGAACATAGTGTGATTGATTAGTGTGATTAACTAGTAGACGCCCAAACTCGAAACGGTTATAGTCTAAATTCTAACATTATCTATTCATGATTATTTAACAATTTAACGTTAATGGAAGTTTTAAATTTAAAATTGTAATGGTTTATTCAGTTTCAGTTTAAATAAAAAAATATATAAATAAACAGTGTAATTTATTTCGCTGATAACATCATATTTTTTGACAGGTTTTGCGTGGTAGCAAACTATCTAACTGCTGGGCAAAGAAACCAAATCAATGAAATCAAGTCATCGCTACAATAAACGGGTGTTTACTTTACAAAATTGCCACGCTTGCCGAGTACGGGTTGGTGATTACAACTTAATCCGGGCTTATGCAACGTAACATCCGAAACCTACTTTGACTCCCCGGCATTGAACCCGGGACCAAGTAACCAAGGCGTCATGAACATCATCATCTCAGCCAAAAGACGTCCGCTGCTGGACGTCTGCCTCCCCCAAGGAACTCCACAACTACCGGTTTTGTGCTGCTCGCATCCAGCGGCTTCCCGCGACCTTCACCAGATATAGCTAGGGCGAGCGGAACCGACGGGGACTATAGGCCGGTGTTTGCTGGTGTGCATTTCTTGAGGGGTATTTGCTGTAATCGCCACGCTTGGCAGGCGGGTTGGCGATCGCAGTAGGTTGACGGTAACCTCAGAGAGATGCTGCTGCCCATCGGGAATGGTCCCTTAGTCGGCTTTTACGACACCCACAGGAAGAGATGGGGTGGTGCAATTCTTTATCCCCGGCACCACACAGGGACATAAAATGACTTATCTTATTAGTTTTGTGTTTTTATTGAGGTCATTAAAATTGATTTATGTTTTGTTGCAGAAACCTGAAGAAACGGCAGATGAGAAATCTAGTGAACCCGCCTCCGAGGGGAAAGAGTCCATTTTGGGTAAGAATTTTATATATTCATATTTTATATTGTAAATCAACCAACAGCATTACATGAATGCCTTTTTAATAAAAAAATCAGTAATTTACTTAGTTCATCATTTATCAGTTCTCCTAGAAAGAACATAATTGCAAATTATTTAGAACTAGTATGACTAAAACCAATCTTATCAATGTATAGTGTTTGCGTAAACTTTAGAAAACAATATGCAATCTTATCATCTTTTATCTTTATTAGATTTGATTTGAATATAAGACTACTACTATAGCAAGGCCGCTTATCTGAGGCTTCGCCTGCGGTAGGTACGCGGGGCGGGAGGTACGTAGGATCTCTGCCACGAACACAAGCGATTTGCGACGCGGCGAACGGATTTCTAGTTCATTGCGTTTTTTCTATCACTGCTGACTATGACTGCCGTAGTATAACGCCGCAATGAACTAGAAATCCGTTCGCCGCGTCGCAAAACGCTCGTAAATATAAGCTATAAATTATTAGCTACTAAAATTGTGGTTTAGCTATAAATTGCCATTTCTGTCTAACCTTCTAGATCAAATTGCAGTTTACTCCATAGTTCTTTTACACACATAACAATGCTACAAACATTGATGCTAGTCAAAGTCAACATTTTTTTATTCAAATGAGCGTAAGAAAAGTTTTTATTAAAAAAATAATTAAAGGAATTACGTCTTTATCGATTACAAAAGTGTTCTTTCGACTGTGAGGGTAGTAACAGAGTAAACGAGAGTGCGGCAACAGTGCCGTGACCTTGAATCGACGTACCGCGCTAATTTATTATTGTGTGAATTTAGGTGTCTTTTATATTGTAAACTTACCTTGTTATATCTGTCGGCAAAGTAAAAAAGGGCAATCTGGGATTATGGTTGTGTGTGTTGAGACATCCTCGTACACAACAGGTTTTTTTCCAGACATTTTCAATAGGCACCCACCTATATGCAACCAGCGCTCAGTGACATACTTGTTATTCTCCGTTACTACAGCAACATACGCTGCCCGATCCGCGTTTGCGGGGACAGCCCGCGTCATCGCGTACTCCTTTCCCGTGCTTTTTTCCGTGTGCTAATGTAGGTGAACTACGAGCTTGTGTGCGTCCTTTTCGTAGCGCTTGTTTGAAGTTGCCGCACTCTCGTTCAATCTGGTAGTAACTTCACAGTGACGTAATACCGTTGGCTTGCAGCTTTTCAACGAGTCTTCTAGGGCCTCGGTAGCTCAGCGGTCAGAGCATTGGACCGGTTATCCAAAGGTCGTGGGTTCAATTCCCACTCGAGCTTCCTGAGGCTGGTTGATTTTTTCTAGTAAAATTTTATATATTTTTTTTTATCTTAAGAATGAGGCTGGTTGATATTTTCTAGTAAATTTTTTTTTTTTTTTTATCTTAAGAAAAGTGCTTTTGAATCGTCCTAACATTTTGTTTACCTACTACCCATAAAATGCTATGGCAATATAGTTAGATAAGATGGTGGTAGCTAGTGGTAGCCACCAAACAAACCGAGGACACCAACATGTACCCCCGCTGGAAATCGAACCCGGGACCTCTGTGTCTGAGACCGGTAGTTTTAACAACTACACCACAGAGGCGGTTAAAACCGTACCCTGCCCTTAACTTATACATATATATATATATATTGTTCTCGGTTTACTACCGAAACTTAATATAGTTTTCGGCGGGGAGGCTGGTTTGTAATAGGACGATCGAGCAAACTCGGATTCGTCGATAACACAGTTCTTCTTGGATCTTCAAAATAAAGACGCAGTCGTATTCCTTACAGTCACTTTAACCTTTTTATCGCCAACAACTTCTATAGAAGTTCGAGATTTTCGTGCCGTCCACGCCAGCACTTCTATAGAAGTTCTTCTTTGTACCTACTTTATTAAAATACATTTATACGTTGGCGTACAGCGGGACATCCATCGCGTGCAGGATAGTTGGGCGGTGAAAAGGTTAATGTTATTTTAATATCACAATTACAATATTTAGAAACAGTTGCCCGATGCAAATGGATTTTAGAAACGAAGTGAGTTCTGCGTGTACGTACTCTCGGACCGACCGCTCCCGTTCAAATGTGTCCAGTCCGTTGTCGCGCCAAGCCAACTGACGTTGACGTTTCGCGCACCATAGAGCATAGGCTGTGCAGACCACAATAACTATAGACTAGGACTTCTTGGCGGGAAAGTGAAGCGTCATGTCTGCGGTTTTGTTTTATTTTCCAAAATTTGTATTAATGTGAAATAATGGTGGATTATTAACCGTTAAGTGTACGTGAGAGTGCATAAGTGTTGGCAAATGAAACAAAACAGTGCAACGTCACTTTTCAAATTCTCTCAAGAAGCTCGCGTGAGGACTTAGTAAAGCCCCACATCTTTACTGAGATACTCGAGGGGTTGGGGGATGATATATCATTTCTCACTTCCCATTTCTTATATCATTCATCATCATCATTTAAGGAAGTATTGTTTATTTATGTATTACTTGTAAGAAAAATTACTTTGACTCTGGCTAAATGTGCTAATCGCACGAAGCCATCAACTAAAAGAAAAAATAAAGTATAGACTACACTTGTCGTTTCTAAGCGATGCTAGCGCCATGTCTCCGACATAGTAATTAAGCCTAATTAGTACGCTACTAAATAAATAAACACATATTTGTATATGTATACTGATATAGCTTCGTGGAAAACACATTCGAATCAATAGTATTGTTAATAGTATTTCCCTAACTACGGAAGTACACACAACACGCCTGCACGTCGAATTTCCTCAATAAATATTCAACCATATGCATAAGACGTAAGGGTCTATTCAGGAAATTTGAAACTTTGTGTGTGTGTATGTACATAACGTCATTGTTGAATTATGCGGATAAATTTATTTGTAATTGTGAACTGAATGCTGAGGGGCATTTGAAAATGAATGATACCTAGTCATAGTTCTAATTGTAATACAGAATAACGCTTTTGGAATGTTTATTTTGTTATTCGGTTCAATATAAAGTCGTCATCATTAGCTCATTTTATGTCCCCACTGCTGGGGCACGAGCCTTCTCTATGGATGAATAAGGAGAATGGGCTATAAATCACCATTAATTTTTCTATACATGGCAAAACAACGTTTGCCGGGTCAGCTAGTCTTCCTATAAAAAAAACAAGTCGTCGATTCTTATAATAGATTCTTAAAATCTCTAACTCAGATGAAAATTATTATACTATCTATCCACTACAAAAAGCTCAAACCGGTCAACTCATTTACAATTATTTTATCACAGTGGTTACTGACCTAATACACATTTCCCCTTATTTAATGAACTAATTATTTGTAATTTCATTATCATATCCTTTTAGTTGACAACAGATTGATAATGAACTCAATGTACTTGTCAATAAGGCTGATAATGTTTTGTCCTGTTGTTATTAGGAAAAATGTAGTAATTTTTATGTTTTATTAACAGTCTCCCGTTATGTTTGGTGACAGACAGTGTGTTTTGTTTCCTTGTGAAGTGTAACAAAGTATGTGGTTAAAGTGATTAATAATAAACATTTAATATGCCGGTGCTTAGATCCACAGCGTTAAACAATTGTTTTGTGTCTGGTTGTAAAACAGAGAAAAGATTAATGAATATAGGTATGATTATTTTACTTCAAATTTTACGCAAATATTGTTGCGAACATATTACAAACTAGCGGCCGCTCGCGGTTTTACCCGCGTGGTTCCCGTTCCCGTAGAAATATCGGGATATAAAGTATCCTATGTGTTAATCCAGGTTATAAACTATCTGTATGCCGAATTTCATCCAAATCCATTCAGTAGTTTTTACGTGAAAGAGTAACAAACATCCATCCATACTTACAAACTTTCGCGTTTATAATATTAGTAGGATTGAAAAAAGACAGTGTTGAAAAAATTCACACGAGCGGGATTCGAACCCATGACATGCTTTGTAAACCAAAAGAGCCCTATTCCTATATTTTTTCAATTTGAATATAGGTATTTACTTTTTTTATTATTTACCGATTTAGAATAGAATAAAAAAATAGAATAAAATTCTTTATTGTACACATAAACAACACATACTTACCTATTAACAAACAATTTAAAATTAAAATTGGAGTCGTACAAAGGGCGGCCTTATCACTAAAAGCGATATATTCCAGGCAACCTAGGGATGGAGAGGATTGATAATAAATAAAAATGGGGGCGTTTAAAAAAGGAGAAAAAAATAGTGTACAGTAATAACTTATTACTTAAACATAAATACACATATATACACACACATTTCATCCACTTTGTTTATATATATTTATCCTCCTATGTCTACGTTGCGGCTTAAATTTAGGTCTTGGTTTATTTATTTATTTATTTATTTATTTATTCATATATTTATTTATTTATTTATATATTTATTTATTTATTTATTTATTTATTTATATATTTATTTATTTCAATTACCATTGGTTTGTCATGATATTAAAAAGACTCTTTTCCGTTTGCCTCGCAGACACGTCAGCGTTGCAAGCCATAATGCCGGAGCTAGTTACCGGCGACGCGCAAGCCCGTTGGCCACGCGACAGACGCGTGTACCGGACGCTGATGGAGCTCAGCCGGGGCGAGAACCCCCGCCCGGACGCCGACGACCCCGAACTGGTGAGAAAGATGGTGTACATTGTCAAATCATCGTCATTATCTCAGCCAAAACACGTCCACTGCTGGACGTCTGTCTCCCCCAAGGATCTCCACAACAACCGGTTTTGTGCTGCTCGCATCTAGCGGCTTCCCGCGACCTTCACCAGATCATCGGTCTACCTTGTTGGAGGCCTGCCCACACTGCGCTTTCCGGTACGCGGTCGCCACTTGAGGACTATTCTGCCCCAGCGGCCATCAGTCCTGCGAGCAATGTCAAATACTCAATCATCATTGTCAAATACACTTTGAGAATTGTTTTCTAAAGTTGGTAAGCCATATCCTCAAAATGCCACTACACACTCAATTGTACAACACAAATACAAATGTACACTAGTAACTAATAAGTAAATAGCCTATAACTGTCCCATTGCTGGGCCAAGGCCTCTATTATTGAAATCAATTATTGAAGTCATCACTACAATTTATGGGTATTGGCTTAATCACCACGCTTGACAAATGCGGGTTGGTGATCACAAACCCGGTTTATGCATCGATAAATCCGAAACCCTACCCGACCTAGGAATTGAAACCGGTACCTTAGGGTATCGGGTCGAGCTCTTTGCAACTTGGCCATCGAGGTGTACACTTTTTATTTTTTTACATTACTGTGTACTCATAATATTTTTTTCTTTATCTTTAAGTCATGTACTCGACGTTCATGAGTGCACTAATGTGCCTAATCTGAATAAACTTTTTTGATTGGATTTCATTCAGTTTTGCTACAAATAGCCCTTATGAATGTCACTATGCCACCAGCATGTCTTTTATGTATGTCATTTGTACCGTCTTATTTAATTTATATTTTCTATGTACAATAAACGATTACATATATACTAATAAATTACAAAACAAAATCCTTTCATTGCCGTTTCTATTCCTCTAGCTACCATCGGAGGAACTTGAAGAGCCGACGGCTGCGACGGCCGAGCCAGCCGTCGTGGAGCCCGAGGAGCCGGAGCTGGTGGATCCTAACGTGGTTCACGAGCTAGCGGCGAAGGGCGACGACGAGGCGCTCGCTGCTTTGTTGAAGGTAACATCCAGATCAGATTTTGTTAGCTTGAAATGTGGTGCAAAAATTTGGTGTTATTTAGATAGGATCGCAGAATCCAGGTGGGTAAAAGCAGTGTGGCAGAGTGGTTGGAGCGAGGTTTTGTCGAAGATTTAAGGCGACGCATTGGAAATTTAAATGGCGGGGATCTTGATTTTTATCAACAATTACAAAACATGAAAGTGATATTTGATGACATGATTTTTCATCTAATTGACTTCATTTTGCTAGTGGCAGAAACACGATTTGTTAACTTTTTTAACAGATAAAAAAATATCAAAGTAACTTCTTTTAAAACATAGATTTGCATTTTACAGGCAAACCAGACCGATTTAAGCATCTAAATTTTCTTAGTAGATTAGTCTTAACAAATACTTCAATATGCTAGTTCATTTTTTTAAACTTATTTTTAGATTTAATTGGAAAGAAAAAAAAACAGTTTTTCTTATGGTTCGGGGCGCAAGCGCTCCATATTAGATTAATTGTTTAGCGATGCGTCGCCTTAAAATCGCCACTAACTCCGAACCGGAGAATTAGAGTTTGATCAAAAGATTTCAATGATGAAGGCAATCTAAAAGAAATCTAAATACAAAATTTTCATTCAAAATGAACTTTTACAAGTGTTTTTTGAACGTCAAAGCCATGATTTCGTAAGCCCTAAGGTGGAGACCTTGTACCTAGAAGAAGCTGCAGGAAACTCTGCGAGGGCTGTTTCTTTCTCCAGTAGTGTTACAATACAAGTTTATAAAAAAAAACAATAATTATATGACATTCATAACATTAATTTGCACTATTGTGTACGTACAACTATATCCATACAAGCCTTTCCCCAGTAGTGGAACTTTATATAGGATACTAGCTGTGCTCGCGACTTCGTCCGCGTGGAATAGTGACTTTCGGCAGCATTTTTAATTTTTTTAGGCTCTTTTCCCGTTTTTGCAACATTTTTCACTGATGCTTCGCTCCTATTGGTCGCAGCGTGATGTTATATAGCCTAAAGCCTTCCTCGATAAATGGACTATCCAACACAAAAAGAATTATTCAATTCGAACCAGTAGTTCCTGAGATTAGCGCGTTCAAACAAACAAACAAACAAACAAACTCTTCAGCTTTATATATTAGTATAGATTGTTTGTGTTTTCTTTGCTTGAGGTAAAGTAAAATAATTTATTTCGTACTAGCTGACCCGGCGGACTTCGTACCACTTTGACAACAAAACAAACAATATTGGAAAATTAAATTGTCGTTTTTAGTATTTTCCGTTATTTATTATTTAGGTTTCTCACCGTTAAACCTTCCCTGAACTTCCACAAATATTTCAAAATTAAAATTAGCCAAATCGGTCCAGCCATTCTCGAGTTTTAGCGAGACAAAGGAAGAGCAATTGATTTTTATATATAGATTACTAGCTGTGCTCGCGACTTAGCTAGAATAGTGACTTTCGGCAGCATTTTTGATTTTTTAGGCTCCTGTTCCCGTTTTTGCAACATTTTTCACTGATGCTTCGCTCCTATTGGTCGCAGCGTAATGTTATATAGCCTTTAGGCTATATAACATTACATTATTAGGCTTTAGCCTTCCTCGATAAATGGACTATCCAACACAAAAATAATTTTTCAATTCGAACCAGTAGTTCCTGAGATTAGCGCGTTCAAACAAACAAACTCTTCAGTTTTATAATATTAATATAGACATAGATTATTGACTTCACTATTACTACTATTTACTTAAAAGTTACTTACGGAGCTCGATGGCGCAGTGGATAACGCGCCCGGTCTGCGAGTGCTGAGGTTAAGCAACTTTCGCAAAGGCCGGTCATCGGATGGGTGACCAAAACTGGATCATCTCGAGTAACAACCACCAATCCGCACTGGGCCCGCGTGGTGATTTATGGCCCGTTCTCCCAATCCATCCATAGGGAAGGCTCGTGCCCCAGCAGTGGGGACATAAAAATGAGCTGATGATGATTAGTGTGTTCACTCACACGTCAGGAGACACTTGAGTGTCCAAAAACTTTTTTGCCACTTACGTCAGGAGACACTTGAGTGTCTCCTAGCGGGCAGTGATGAAAAAACGTTCCAAGTAGTTCTAAAAAGCACCGTGGCTCCTTTGCCGTTCTTATTTAGTATAGATCGTAAAATGTAGATGGCGTTACAATACTAAACGTATATTATTTTTTGTTAACTGCATCTCTACCTCAGTTTGACTTTAGTCAGTGCGTTTTTCATCTGTCAGTTGTGCGTTACTCCGCAATTATGTCGTAATCACTCTTTTAACGTTACTTAAAGGTTATAGTGTAATATATCAACATGTTCCTTAGGATTTACCCGTGTCAGTGATGTATAACCACTAAGGTAAAGCATAATTTTGTTTGCGCCATAATTAAAAATAAATAATTACGAAATAGGTGAAAAAAATGCCTATTTTTTTAAGTTCTTAATTTGTTTTAAGTATTTAGGGCTGGGTTTAATGCATATACTTTAAAATAATTATATTGTGTATCTAATAGGCAAATCAGTGATATTTTTAGTTTTGATCAAGTTCTTATAATTATTTTTTGAATATTTTTTTTATCGGAAGAGATAAATAAATAAAAAATAATTTCGGGCGCGTAATATGACACTTTTGCCGCGTGACGTAAGCGTGCATTGACAGGTGTGTCGCTGGACGTGAGAGTGGTGAGTGAAATAAAAAGCGTCCGTTCTGTATCGAGTATATTGCGAGACAAAGTCCCCCAGATATTTTACAGTTACCCCTCGTTACAATTAATAGTTAGTCTACCCACTATACATACACAACAATGATGACTTAAAAGTTATCTCACCCCTATTACCATATTTATTATGTTTGCAGCGTCACCCCCACCTAGTACACGTAACGGACGCTACCGGCGGCACCGCCCTGCACGCGGCGGGTCGCGGCGGGCGTGCGGCGTGCGCGGCGCGTTTGTTGCAAGCGGGTGCGCAGCCGGACGCGCACGACGCGGACGGCTGGAGTGCGCTGCGGGCCGCCGCATGGGCGGGGCATACCGAGGTGGGTGCCATTTTTTTTTTCTTCTTTTAGTTGATGGTTCGTGCGATTAGCACATTTAGCCAGTGTCAAAGTAATTTTTCGTACAAGTAATACATAAATAAACAATATTTCCATAAATGATGATGAATGATATTAGAAATGGGAAGTGAGAAATGATATACCCCCCCAACCCCTCGAGTATCTCAGTAAAGATGTGGGGCTTTACTAAGTCCTCACGCGAGCTTCTTGAGAGAATTTGAAAAGTGACGTTTGCACTGTTTTGTTTCATTTGCCAACACTTATGCACACTCACGAACACTTAACGGTTAATAATCCACCATTAATTCACGTTAATATTCGACATTACACAAATTTTAGAAAATAAATCAAAACAGCGGACATGACCCTTCACTTTCCCGCCAAGAAGTTCTGGGTGCCATTTATTGTGTGTTTTTTTTTGCTTTTATCTTTCCGCTCGCCTTCTATCTTAAACAATGTTATTTTTAGTTTATACGAAACCTGAAAACTGTTTGTTCAGAATCAGTAATAGAATCAATTTCAATAATAAATGTCGTTACATATTGAATTAAAGCTGTGGAGTTTCTTGCGCCCATTCTTCTCCACAGCTAAAAAATAGACGTCCTGAATGGGTAGTAGGTAAAAAAATTATGGATGATTCAAAAGCACTTTTCTAAAGTTTATTTGAATAAAGAATATTTGACTTTGACTTTGACTTTGAATATTTTTTATACCATGTTACATTTTGACCAAATAATATTTACAAAACCTCAACTATAGTATACCCTACTAAAAACACACAACGGGACAGCACAAAAAGCTTCGTGAGTTTTCAAGATATTTTTTTTTTGTACTGATTCTATAAATGAAAATATTTGGCCCGTGTTTCGGTTTTCGTATAAACTAAAAATAAGGTTGTATATTAATAGCGTAAGCCGATTTTTGTCCCAGTGATTATGGGACGATAGTTGCACATAAAAAATCGGTTATGGTCTCATTTTGAAGAGCTCCAGCCGTAAATGTGCAGAAAAATAAAAAAACCTGTCATAGGTTTCGAAATTCCTAAAAAATCTTTTGAATAAACGCGAAGTTTTACAGGTGACCCACTAGTATATATAATTGTGGGAGTTATTTCGTGAAATGTGACGGAAGTAGGTGTAACAGTGTGACAGGAAATCGGGGAAGCGCGCCAGCGCGCGGCGTTTAGTAAATAACGAAATTATGAACATGACATTATTATTATTATATGTGACATATTGTGTCATTTGACTATCAAATGTCATTTTGATATGTCAAATGTCTTCTAATGAGTATTTGCTGCATTTATTTTATAGTTATAAAATGATGTAGGTACCTAATACCTGACCCATTTCTTCAGAATATAATGTTAAAATTCTTTATTACTAAGGTGAGATATCATATGTTTCACATCATATGCGACTGTAAGGCTTCCTTGTTTTTTTTTGTATTTTTTATTTTTATTCATTTTTGTGTGGTTATTTGACCACTTCAACCCAATTATGTTGCTCACGCCAGGTATACCTCCTTGTGGGTTATGATAGCCTGGTACTTTTGACTCTCTCTCTACCCCCTTCTCTCTCTCCCTCATTGCCTCTCTCCAGCTCATTCTTTGTCACCACAGCTGGGGCACGAGCCTACCCTATGAATGGAAACACCACAGGAAAAACGCGCCTTAAAGCACCACGCGGGCCCAATGCGGAACTCCTTATAACTCATGCTAGCCTGGTACTTCAACCATCTCACAGCCTCACCAAAAGAGCCTCAGCCTGGCTCGCACCAGGTATACCTCCTTGTGGGTTATGATAGCCTGGTACTTTGTACACTCTGTCTCGCTAGCTAATTTGATGTCCCCACTGCTGGGGCACGAGTCTTCCCTATGGATGGATAAAGAGAACGGGGCATAAACCACCACGCGGGCCCAGTGCGGGTTGGTGGTTGTTAACGACTGCTAATGCAGCCAGGAGTATCGGCTTTTTGTGACTTCCGAAGCACGGAGTATGATATTGTTATTTAAATAGTTTTTTGTTTTAGGTCGTAGAAGTACTGTTGGAGTTTGGATGCGACGTCGACTGCGTAGATTCGGACAATAGAACCGCTTTGAGGTGACTATGTAGTTATAATAGTTGATTTATTCATTTAAGGATAGCTAACAAGTTTATACACCGCAAAAATCAATAGTTCTAAATTATGATCTAGCATGAAAACTAATTATAATTCGCCCAGTGGCCGAAATTCGACCTTTTTACAAATGAACAATGTATATGTTATTTGTAATTTTGCATTCTTAATGCTATATAACTTCACAGTGACGTAATACCGCTGACTTGCAGAGTAAATCACAAACTATTAGAAAAAGTCAACGAGTCTTCTAAGGCCTCGGTGGCTCAGCGGTCAGAGCATTAGATTGGTTATCCAAAGGTTGTGGGTTCGATAACCTAAAAGTAAAAGTTTATCTTGTAGGGAATGTATTTAAAACATGATGATTTGTGTGACATGACGATTTCTGCCATAGGTTTTGATGTTTTTTGTGCGTCAGGGCCGCGGCGTGGTCAGGCCACGAGGCCGTGGTAGCCAAGCTGCTAGCGGCCGGCGCGGCCCCGGACAAGGCCGACGCGGAAGGCCGCACGCCGCTCATAGCCGCCGCCTACATGGGCCACGAGGCCATTGTGAGGGCCTTGTTGGACGCCGGCGCGGACCTAGACCACGCCGATGAGGATGGTGAGATATACATACATACAGGAAACACAAGGTCGCAACGCTGCTTTAGACAAACTAAGGCCAAACCCTGCCTTGGATTACGCCGATCAAAACAGTGAGCCATAATGTAACATATAACACTAACGGCCATATAGCTAGACACAGCTACAGGCGAACAAGCAAACTATAAGAGAAACATTCTAGAAACCACGTGAATTATTAAGGTGAGCCATATATAGGGTCTAACAATATCAATAAGCGAACGTTTAAGGGGAGCATCTATACATCACACTGAGCATGCTCACTAAATTTGGTCCAAAACTACAGGCTCGTTACCGAGATAATCAACAAAACTTTATCATAATTCACCAAAAAATACACCCTTTCCAAACCCGTACAGCTGTACTACACGCACACAAAGATAGACGTGTGTGTATGAATATCATACAATGGTTTTTCGATTGTGTGTGTGTTTGTGTACACTATGTTTTTATTGACTCTTGCGTGCGTGTTAGTAAAGATACAGCATGTTTCATGATGTGCATTATTTTAATTGATTTAGTTTGTTAGAAAACATAACTTTGAAAAATCGCTATAAAACTGGAGCCCATTTTTTGTCATTGTATTCAGAATGATGTATAGATACCGCCTTTAAACGCTCGCTTATTGATTTTGTTAGACCCTGAATACTAGAACAATTGAAAATGTATTCTATTTTAGGGACAGCATTTTTTATTGTTTGATGTTGCTAAAGAAATGCACTTGCTCGAGTCTCTTCTAGTTCTAGTCTCTTTATATTTATTTATTAGGGCGGCGCTAACTCTTAGGTCCCGGGTCGATTCCCGGTCGGGTCAATGTCGAAAACGAATTTTTGGATATTGTGTCGGGTCTGGGTGGTTGTGGTACACTCAGTTGTTCTTAAACCAGACACAATAGAAATTCAGTTCTATGGCACTGTGGTTACCTTGGGCGCCCGAGTACATAAAGTAAAAGTAGATAGTGTTGATTAATTTCGGCGAGTTGGATTGAGCCACGATAGCGTAGTTGGCAGTACACCTGACCCGGCGTGTCATGGGGTGCGGGTTCGAATCCCGCTCGTGGATTTTTTTCAACACTTTGGTCTTTTTTCAAATTGTAATTTGCTCGCAACAATATTTGCGTAAAACTATATGTAAATAATCATAAAGTAAATATGTTATTTTGTTTGTTTCTCTACGTTTAGGTCGCACAGCGCTTTCAGTGGCGTCTCTATGCGCGTCGGGTGGCGCGTGCGCAGCGTTGCTAATAGAACGCGGCGCGTCCGTCAGCAAATCGGATAGAGACAAAGCCACGCCGCTGCTTGTAGCCGCCTTTGAGGGTCATACGTAAGTGTTAATTACTCATTTCTTACGAGTATGTAGACGCCTGCACATCAAATTATTCAAAACTGTCAAATGTCTTCAATAAATATTCAACCATATGCCATAGGGATAAAGTTCAAAGCTTATTGAGGAAACTTGACAGTTTGTGGTAGCTTGATGTGCAGTTAGGGTTGCCAACTATTTTTCAGGAAATTAAAGTGAATCTATCACTAACTAGTATAAAAAAAAGGTTTTCACAGGTCAACCCCGCGGGTAGCCCCGACCTGCAGGATGATTCCATTGGGAATATTCCCCAGGGAAAAAAAAGTTAGGTTAGGTTAGTTTATCTTTTTTTATATGTTTATTTTTCTTTTTCACTTACACATTTACTTAGTGTGCAATATAAAGGATTAGAATATGGCGATCCTAATAATGCTTTCATTTAAGGTAACATTTATTTTACAGTATGTACCTAACAATATTTTTTTAAAATTATAAATAAACCCAATAGTTTTTGCAACTAACACAGGTACTTTAGACCTTTTTGGGTCCCAACGAACAAGTTGACACGTATCCCATGACTGTTGTAGGGTGGGTACGGGGTTCATACAAAATCCTTCATAGTCCTTTATTTATTCAAATGTTTAAAATCATATTTCTTTGTACTCTTGGCACTATCTAATAATTTTTTATTGTGTTTAAAATGGCAATGAGACAAAAAAAAGTATTTTCTGTACTTTATTTTTATTAATAAAAATAATGTATGGGGATGGAAAATAACGTAGGATACGTTGTTTTGAAGTATGGTTGGCAACCCTACGTGCAGTCGTGTGTACTTATCTTGCATCTCACCTGATGTTAAGTGATAATAAGACCGATGGTGGAAGCGCACTTCACCCGGAACCCTCAACTACTGAGGCACTGACCATCTTATATCTAGCTGCCGGAACACAACAATGCTACAAACATTGATGTTATGGCGACACATTTAGATAAGACTAGCTGACCGGCGAACTTCGTACCGCTTTGACGGTTTCCATGACAACAAAACAAATTATTCGTCCGCTTAAGTACACCCGTATCCCCCTATAGCAGCGCCATCTACCGATTCCAATTGTACATCTAAATCATACTCGAATCCACTTGAACACACACAGACCATTTTATAAAATCGGTCCAGCCGCTTAGAAGGAGTTCAGTGACATACACACGCATAGAATATTTATATAAATAAAGATGGTGGTAGTTAGCCAAGCGGTTAAACAAGTTCTACCTACCAACTACCCTATTCGTACGAAAACGTGTCCAAATTGCGGCCGGCCAGTAGGCTTAGCCAAAGTCACATTATGAAAACGATAGCGAAGTTCGAAAATAATAAAATGTATGGGATTGACATAAGCCGCGCTAAATCATAATCATTATATAAGCATATTATTTGTATGTATGTTAGTCTGTAAGGTATCTATTCTATGGGCCTCTTTGTATTTTACCATCATGTACACTGTTTTGTTGCCTGAAATAAATAAATCTATCTATCTAAATCACGTGGTCAATCTTATGTCAATCCCATACATTTTATTCTTTTCGAACTTCGCTATCGTTTTCTTAATGTTACTTTGGCTACTGGCACAGGCCACCTTATGCCTACAATCTGGCAACAATCACGCTCTTTAGGTATAAAACTTTAGGTAGGACAGTCCGGGGTCAGTTGATCATGATTTTGTCCAAATTGGTGTAAAGTTTAAATAAACAAATAAAAAAGATTTTTTCTTAAATCTGTTAATTATTTATTTAATAATTTGGTCGTATAACGCAATCAAAAAACCTTAGCTAATGCGTTGTTAACACGACAAAATTTTCTTTACTATAAAAGAGCTTGGTTTATTTTATTTATTTATATAAGATTTATATTTTATATGATATCTAACAGGTAACAAATGTAAATAATCAACAAAAATTATAACAAAGCTATTGACATGCTACCACATTTAATGTACCTACCTACTACACAGTAACAGTAGTAACTGTCTGCGATCTGAATTGAACTTTAATCGGTTGCTACTAGAATCGCTATTTAGTTAAATGTTTTTGCAGAGTGACCTGTCTGACCGTACTTTGTCCTTGTTAAGCTGTGGAGTTCCTTGCGCCCATTCTTCTCCACAGCTAAAAAATAAACGTCCTGAATGGGTAGTAGGTAAAAAAAATGTTTGGACGATTCAATCAAAAGCATTTTTCTGAAGTTTATTTAAATAAAAAAAAAATTGACTTTGACTTTCTACATTATCCATTTTGTCTACCCAGCGAAATCTGCGAGCTCCTCCTCGAGGCTGAGGCGGACATCGAGGCGGCGGACGCGTCCGGGCGGACGGCGCTGTGGGCGGGCGCGTCCGCCGGGCACGCGCGCACGGTGCGGCTGCTGCTGTTCTGGGGCGCATGCGTCGACAACATGGACGCCGAGGGGCGCACCGTGCTCAGCGCTGCGGCTGCGCAAGGTACGATATACTGTAGTTAAGTAAAATCATTGTAAATATGAAAGGATCTATTTATAGCTGTGCAGTTAAAGAAGTTTTTAGCACTAATAAATAATTTAGAAAAAGTGTTTACGAGCGCCGTGAAGGGGAGGTTGGAGCTGGAGGGGAGAAACACACATCCGCGCCTCTTTAAGGCGACGCACCGCTAAACAATAAATCTCATACAGAGCGTTTGCGCCCCGTACTATAAGAAAAAATGTTTTTTTTTCCTTCAAATTAAAACTACAAATTATTAAAAAAAAATGAACTACAATATTGAAGTGTGTGTTAAGACTAATCTACTAAAATTTAGATGCTTAAATCGGTCTGGTTAGCCTGTAAAATGCAAATCTATGTTTTAAAAGAGGTTACTTTGATATTTTTTTCTCTGTTATAAAAGTTGACAAATCGTGTTTTTGCAACTAACAAAATGAAGTCAATTAAATGAAAAATCATGTCATCAAATGTCACCTTCATATGTTTTGTAATTGTTGGGAAAAATCAAGATCCCCGCCACGTAAATTTCCAATGCGTCGCCTTAAGTGCAGTGGTACTCGGACGACGAGTTATGTTTGTTGTTGAATTTTGAACTGCCTAAAAATAGTAAGATGCGTTATAGCTACAGAGTAGATCTTAGGAAAGTGTTCCACGGAGAAGAGGTGGCAAGCAACTGGCATCGTCCTCTTTTGGTCAAGTGTTAGTTGTGTTGTGTGTGTTGCTCGAGCGCGGTATGCACCACCGTCACCGTCTGGGTCTTTTTTTTTAGTGCCGTCGGTCCCGGCTGCATTAGCAGTCGTTAACAACCACCTCCCGCACTGGGCCACGTGGTGGTTTACGGCCCGTTCTCCCTGTGGTGTAAACGTATAGGGAAGGCTCGTGCTCCAGCAGTGGCGACATAAAAATGAGCTGTAGCGAGAGAGAGAAAGAAAGAAAGATTGAGTGAGAGAGCTAGAGAGAGTGAGTCTAAGTACGAGGCTATCATAACCCACGAGGAGGTATACCTGGCGTACCAGGCTATCATGAGTTATCAGGAGGTACATACTGGGCCCGCGTGGTGGTTTACGGCCCGTTCTCCCGGTGGTGTAAACATATACTCGTATAGGTACGAGTATAAAGGTGGAAACATACTATTAAAACATGACGCCACGTCACGCCATCCGACGCGTGTCAGTAGTAATCAATCCCATACATTTATTATGGTCAGGTGCACATATAAAACACACCATGTGATGACATGCACTCCCACGCGGAAAAATCCAGTCGATCTAGATCGGCGTGTTGCTGGGAGAGGGGGTACACACGCCACCCGACGCTTGGCACGCAGTGTGTTTCTAGTTAACACCCGACGCCACGCGTCAGTCATTCGAGAACATTCCTGGTATTAAGATATTTTTTGTCACTTACGTCCTTCAGGATACTATGACACTAGCGAAGCGTGATGTAGCATCACGTAGCGTGTTGGTAATGTGCACGGTGCACATCGGGTGACGATACATGGTGTTGCGTCGCGTTTTAGCAGTATGTTTCCACCTTAAGGCTCGTGCTCCAGCAGTGGGGACATAAAAATGAGCTGGAGGGGGGGGAGAGTGAGTCAAAGTACCAGGCTATCATAACCCACAAGGAGGTATACCTGGCGTTAGCTACATTCTTGAAGTGAGGTCGTGGTGTGGTTGAAGTACCAGGCTATCATGAATTATCAGGAAGTACACACTGGGCCCGCGTGGTGGTTTACGGCCCGTTCTCCCTGCGGTGTAAACATCCATAGGGAAGGCTCGTGCCCCAGCAGTGGGGACATACAATGAGCTGGTGATGATGTTCTGTTCTCTTCTCCTGCAGGCAATGTGGAGGTGGTTCGGCAGTTGCTAGACCGAGGTCTGGACGAGCATCATAGAGACAACTCGGGGTGGACTCCGCTGCACTATGCTGCTTTTGAAGGTAGGCTACCTTTACATTTTGTTTAAATACTTATTTATTTCAGCGCCTCTGTAGCCAAGTGGCTTAGCGCTCGGTTCGAAACCCCAAGTTTCCTTTCCCAGGTTGTGCAAAGCTTGTTTCGGATTTTTCGATGCATTGTCCGAGTTATGATCACCAACTCTCATTTGGCAAGCGTGGTGATTAAGCCATTACCAGGACTTCTTGACGGGAAAGTGAAGAGTCATGTCTGCAGTTTAATTTTATTTTCTAAAATTTGTGTTATGTCGAATAGTAATGTGAAATAATGGTGGACTATTAACCGTTAAGTGTTCGTAAGTGCGCATGAGTGTTGGCAAATGAAACAAAACAGTGCAACTTCACTTTTCAAATTCTCTCAAGAAGTCTGCCCGAGGACTTAGTAAAGCGCCACATCTTTACTGAGATACTCGAGGGGTTGGAGGGTATATCATTTCTCACTTCTCATTTCTATCATCATTCATCATCATCTATACAAGAAGGAAATATTGTTTATTTATATATTACTTGTAAGAAAAATTACTTTGACACTGACTAAATTTGCTAATCGCACGAAGCCATCAACTAAAGGAAAAAAAAGCCATTACCATAAGGATAAACAATAACACGACTTCTTGGCGGGAAAGTGAAGCGTCATGTCTGCGGTTTTGTCTTATTTTCCAAAATTTGTGTTATGTCGAATATTAATGTGAAATAATGGTGGATTATTAACTGTTAAGTGTTCGTGAGTGTGCATAAATGTTGGCAAATGAAACAAAACAGTGCAACTTCACTTTTCAAATTCTCTCAAGAAGTCTGCCTGAGGACTTAGTAAAGCGCCACATCTTTACTGAGATACTCGAGGGGTTGTGGGGTATATCATTTCTCACTTCTCATTTCTATTATCATTCATCATCATCTATACAAGAAGGAAATATTGTTTATTTATATATTACTTGTAAGAAAAATTACTTTGACACTGGCTAAATTAGCTAATCGCATGAAGCCATCAACTAAAAGAAAAAAAATACAATAACACAGTAGAACGGAAACTCCCGCTCCGGAGGGGGTCAAGGTCGCGATATGAGAGTACTTGTTAAACAGTATGCTCAGTCGGGCTGTCACGGCCGGCGTCACCGCAAGCGCGTTTGCCTGTTTGTGTGTTCCGTACTTAATATTGTATTTCCATATTTTATATTTTTAGGTGAGTAAGTAAAACTTACTTAAATGGCTTCATTTGGTATGGTAATTATTATAACTTAATATTTATAAGTATCTATGTAGGTAGGTACGTAACATAATAATGTTTAAATCTCATATTTTGTAAAACTAGAATAAAATAATGATTTCAAAGTAGAGAAAAACTTATATTTTAGCGATATTATTTTTAGATGTGCGCAATATTCAAAAGTAAGCAACCCTGGCAACGCGCCTGGACGACAGAGGGGCGTAACCACGTGGCCTGGGTATATAAATGGCGCCGTTTGGGACTCGGTCAAAGAAGATTCCGTTCTACTGTGTTATTGTTTATTCTTATGCCAATACCCACCAATTGTAGTGATGATTTCATTACAATGATAGACTTTTATAAACGTGTACTCAGGCCACATAGAAGTGTGCGAGGCGCTTCTCGAGGCGGGGGCGAAAGTCGACGAGGCTGATAACGACGGCAAGGGAGCCCTAATGCTGGCCGCGCAAGAAGGCCATACGCGATTGGTGGAACTGCTGCTCGACAATTGGGCAGCGCCGCCCAATCAGCGCGCGCACGACGGAAAGACGGCGCTTCGGTTTGTATAATAAAGTTCAACAATACAAAGAAACAACTGAGTGAGTGTATGGGTGAAAAAAAGTGAATGAATGTATAAGTGAAAAAAAGAGTGAATGATTGAGTGAATTACTTGAACTGCGCCGCCCAATCATAGATCGCACGACCGTCGTGAAGACGATGCTTGGGTAAGGGGGCTGTAAAGTATAAGTGTCTGAATAATTAAAAAAAGGAATGAATGAATATGTTTTAGCGTAAACAAATAAATTAGTGAACGAACGAGTAAGTAAATAAACAAGGAAGTAAATTAGTGAGTGAGTAACTAGTGAGTAAATAAATATAATGAATATATGTAATTAATTCATGAAAAAAGTAAATGAAATGCTTTCATGAGAAACGAAAAGGATGAATGAATTAAATTATCGTGGCGAAAGCATCGTGCAACTTCCAGCAAATTAACTTTATTTATTAAAGCAGACATTACATGAAAAAATACGAACTATTAACTTTACGTATTTATAGGTAATTATGAACAGATTGCCTTTTTGGGAGAAGGATATACATACATACTCTCAAGTATCTATAAATGGTATACCGTTCTACTAAAGGAAAATACTATTAGGGTTGAAAATGAAACCGCTAGTAGCTTCCTTGATCTGTATGTAGGTAACAACTTTATTAGCAAGTTACATGCGATATATGCTATTTGCCAAAACACTTCGATAGCGCGATTCAGTTCAGTAACTATTTTAACTGAACTTTATTATATTGACATGCGTCTTCAACAAAGGCTTTGATATTGAATAAAATAACAAAAAAAAATTGTTTCCCAGGTTGGCGGCACTAGAAGGCCACTTTGATACGGTCCGAGCTCTTCATCAGCGCGGGGCTGACGTGGACGCCTTAGATGCGGATAGAAGGAGCACCCTGTACGTGCTAGCGCTGGACAACCGACTGGCCATGGCGAGGTTTTTGATACGGGAGTGTGGCGCTAGCGTGGCGGCGGCTGATAATGAAGTGAGAGACATTTATTTATTTATAATTTATGTACACACAAACGAATTGAAGAGAAAACACAGTACGAATAGACAAGTACAAGGGCGCTGCTTATTTCACAACATTTTGATTTTTTAAATTAAAATGAAATTAAAATATTCCTTATAAAAGACTTAAAGAGGATAATACGATAAAAAACTGTATAAATGGCGGCATTATCGCTTAAAAGCAATTTCTTCCAGGCAACCATGTGTTGAGCTGGAGAAAAAAAAATAGGAAGACCTGGGCAGTTTATGACCTTTTACGAATACTATGCGTAACGTTTATTTATATATATATAAAATATACTTACAAATCATACACACAATGCATATTAAATTGAAAAAAATTTAGATTATAAAACAATAGTTAATAATATTATAATGACAAAGATAGATAATGCTCCTTTACTAATCGCTTGAAACTGTCTGTATCCGTTTGTATCACCATCAGCTTATTTAATGTCTCCACTGCTGGGACACGAGCCTTCTCTATGGATGTTGGCACCACAGGGAAGACGGGCCGTAAACCAGCACGCGGGCCCAGTACAGGCGGTGGTGGTTAACGACTGCTAATGCAGCCGGGACCAACCGCTTTACATAGCCTTCCGAAGCACGGAGGAGCGAGAGATGATACCTTTTTGGTCACCCATCCAATGACCGGCCTTTGCGAAAGTTGCTTAACCTCAGCACTCGCAGCGATCGAGCTCCTCAATTTTGTGATACTGAATAAATATTTTTCTATTTTTTTTGTCAATTCAATACTTCTATGTATTTATCTTTAGTAATTTTCGTATGTTTTTTATTAGGGCCGCACACCGCTGCATGTTTCCGCGTGGCAAGGTCACACGGACATGGTCAATTTACTCATCAAAGTTGGTAAGTATGGAGAACCCTGATATATCTAAGACAATAATAATAACTAGTGGTCGCCCAGTGCTCGAAATTCGACCGTAATTTTATTAAGGCTGCACGGATTGTATCTTAAGCAATGAAAAATTAAAAAAAGTTAGAATGTGAGTTTGGATCGGCATTGACAGATTTCGGCCGCTCCTCTTCAATTTTTGAAAAGATTATAATACGTGTGTGTCAAATACATATGCGTGTGTGTCAAATACATGGTAGTGTGTGTAAAGTTTGTTTTATTGATTTAATGAATTGTTGTGCTTAATTAAAAAAAAAAAAAAAAATTGGATAACCTTCTCTACATAAACTATAAGTGTGCGATATTTCATACTCCTTCGTCCGCGCAATTTTCGTAAAAAAGGGGTACAAAGTTTTTACTTCACGTATTAATGTATAGATAATAAGTATTTATTTCAGAATAATTCCATAGACTGTTAGCAATTACAATAGACAATAATACAATATGTTGATCTCAAGGGGATCTTAGAGTAAAATATGACACAATATGACAATGCAGCTTTTCAATTTCGAAAGCACAATGAATATCGAACGCAGACATTCCCAGCCAGCCGCACACATTCCCGTTTCACACACGCATATGTACACACTGCGTGCTACAGAAAAAAAGAAAATACATTTATTGCTACACACTATATAAGTTGTTTTCCTGCAATTATTTCTTCGTTATGTTACTTAGTTTGATGTACACAATTCCATAACTTTAATATTCATAACATAAAAATCCATAATTTTGAAAGACCAAATTTTTGAGGGTATGGTGTAGAAGTATTATTTTGTAGCCCTAATTATCATTCGACATATAGAGGTGCCTTGGCATAATAACAAGTGCAATAATCAGGAGTACATAAAAAGAGTAGGTTGCGAGGAGCGCAGGCGACGAACAAGTTAGGTAGACATAAAAGAACATGCCCAAATACCAAATTGTTAATATTTTTCAAATTACTTTTAAGGGCATTTCACATTAATATAATAATTAAAAGGGTTTTAATTATTAAGGGTTTAAATTTTTATGAGTTTTAAAAGTTTTAAAAGTTAGGATGTCAGCTACAAATTAAAATTAAAATTAATCCATGCATCAATGATTTTTTAAAAAATTTGAAGTTGCGTGCTAAAATTTGGAAAAAATTTAAAAATCCAAAAATTTAATTATCTCGAAAACTTCTTGTTTTCGGCCATAAATAATGTGGGTTTTTTGTCACATTTTACGCCGCCTATCACCTCCTGCAAGGAAGTTGTCGAGTTCCCAGTAACCCTGTATAGATATACTATTTAACCTTTTCACCGCCCATCTATCCTGCACGCGATGTCCCGCTGTACGTCAACGTATAAATGTATAACAGATTCTATAGTACGAAAGCAAGGATGGCGATAACATCATATCGATAAAAAAAAATAGATGTGTAAGTTTAAGTTTGTATTTAAATTTACAAATATAAATAAACACTGATACATTATAATGGTAGTTTGTTTCATTTTATGAACATTTTTAGTAAGAAAATGAGTATGCATTATCAGAGACAAAAAGACATGCATACACTTGCTAGAGATATATTATAATAGGCACTTCACTATTCATTTCATAACATCGTCCGTTGACTTCATATCAAGTCTTTGGCGCTCGTAGCACGAGACATTTCTTAAGGAAAAGGGTTGTCTATGCTTTTTTTCATTACAGCGTTTTGTTGGTCTAAACTTAAAATAACCTATCGACGTTTTATGTACCTAATGTGTTCACGGTCAGTTTTAATGTTGATAAGTATACAGCGTATTTTGGTTAAGTGGCTGGCTTACAGACTTTTAACTACCGCTGAGTTATCGAGTGGACGTTCTCTGTGTACGTTTGAGTACGTTTTGTTTTACAATAAACATTTGAATAGTGTTTTAGTAGCCGCTTTCTTGTTTATATACGCACGAACGACAATGGAGTAAGTACCTTTCCTTTGTACGTCATAAATAAATATATTTACCTACTAAAATAAGAAGAAAGAAACAAATAGATAGACGCTTGGAATTGCGCACAGGTACAAAGTATAGTCACAGTCTAGTAATAACATTCAGTCAGTCATCGGAGACGTTTCTGAATCAGGTTCCACACCTAAAATCCGCAACAACTCATCAGAATAACATTCACTCATTTTGCACTGTTTAGGTGCAAAATGAGTCAAAATCGGGTAATAACCCGAACCGGGAAAGAAACACACATGCGCACGTTTGTTTCGTTTGTAACGCCCGGCACTATGACATGATGACCTTGACCCCTGTGCGCTTACGACGTCACGGGTTAACTTGAAATGAAGTCGGTGGCGCTGTTAGCACTGCCATTTTGCCATTACGTAGAGATGGGTGTTGCAATATCGAAAGTCCTCAGTAAACTTAATTAATTTGAATGAAGTGATGTGATACGTACATTAATTTTATAATTTATTGTGTATTACATTATTTACTGACCGGAATTTATTTTAAATCATAGAATTTATGAACATTTAGATGGAATATAACAAAGTAAATACAGAGAATTGTAATATATGCAGCTTTTGCGTCACATCACTGGCCTACTTGATATGAAGTCGTTGGCGTGCGGGACATAAAAATATTTGAGGTGTTTTTGTTTTTATTTATTTTAAAACACAAAAAAGCCTGTTTTGCCTGGGAAAATAAAAAAAATATGGCTTCAGTTGTGTCCATCTTACAAAATCACAAAAGAAACAAATGTGTTATGTATCGTACATGTATTTTAATAAAGTAGGTACAATGAAAAACTTCTATAGAAGTGCTGGCGTGGGCGGCACGAAAATCTCGAACTTCTATAGAAGTTGTTGGCGGTGAAAAGGTTAAAATACATTTTATCATTATGGATTTTAATGATTATGCGTTTAGGCGTTTTAAATTATGGATTCTCATAGTAGACCCTTCGTTATGGGTCTTTTTACCTACAAATTAGTTTCGGTTCACGCCGAACACTTCGTAGATTGACACATCGTATAACGTACTGCAGGCGGCGCGGAGGTGGACGGGCGCGACCGCTGCTCGCGCACGGCGCTGCACGCGGCGGCGTGGCGCGGGCGCGCCGGCGTGCTGCGGTGCCTGCTGCAGCGCGGCGCCGCGCCCGCCGCCGTCTGCACGCAGGGCGCCACGCCGCTCGGTACGTACACGACGGCGCCGGGGTGGACGCCGCTTATATAATTATTTATTTATTTATTTATTTATTTAAATAGGACAACCAACAAGACATACATTAAAACTAGAAAGAAGCTATAATTTTAAATCTTTAAGCTAAATGCTGTCTCAATTATAGGTCGCCACGACATGCACTGGTGGGACGTATTAGAAGAAAAAAAACAGTAATAATAAAATTGAGGAAAAAAAAAAGCAAACAATATCAAATGTCTACTTATAGACGTAAAACTTATATCTACTGATTTTAATATATAAAACTTAATGAAAAAGAAGAATATAATTAGTTAATTAACTATGAAACGAAAGAGTCCAAAATCAGGCTTTTATATTTTTGCAAACTGTTTGCAAAAATGTCAACTTCATCTTGCTTCGAAAAACTGTTGTACTCATTCTGCATTCTATTCAAGGCAGAACATTGGGCAACAACATATAATAGGTCCTTACCCTTTGTCCCTATCTACTGACCCTGATAGGTAGGGTATGGCAGCTGGAACTACGGGTCCGGCTGTCTTTTCAAGGGTACCACGGGTCTCCGGAAGGCCCCGGACATGGGTTGGACTCGTGGTGGCATGTGGTTAGCTATAGAAGTGGGAATGTTCGTCTGCCTGGTTGGTCTGGCCAGGCTTCCATTTCGTGCATAGCGAGCGGGTCTTAGTAGCGGTCCGGTGGGAGCCTGAAGCGAAAAGATCTGCGGGGTACGTGAGTTACCCTCAGTTGGTGTGGTGCTCGGTGGTTTTCACTGAGTAGTTACTCCAACATCTCCGGCACTAGTCTGGAGAACTAGTAGAGGTGCCCGCTAGCTGCAAAGACCTCCGGTTTAATCAGCCGCGTAGGAATTTGGAATTGATCAGGTGCCTGGATGGGTACCGAGAAGTGAGTGTGCGTACAACTCCGCCACCAAAGAGGACATTTGGTAGTCGGCTTTAGAGCTGACGGCCCAAGCAGTGGTACACTGCGAGTTGTGCTCTTAGTGCAACGAGAAGTGAGCGAGCTTACAGCTCCGGTGACCTATCTGGATATTAGGTAGTGGACTATACGTGTCCACGGGGCGACTAGCCTGAGACACTAATCTTAAAAGTACTGGATGAAGGATGCGTACCGGCGTCTTCTGATCTGGCGTTAAGACCTGACGTAGATGGTCCCTTGCGCTTGCGTAAGGATGTTCTGACACCTACTTTGTAACCGATAGGTTGGTAGGGGGTGTCAGTATAAACTTTAAAGTAGTGTATAGCGGGTTGTTCAAAATTCAAAATTCAAAATTAAAAATCATTTATTCAGTTTAGGCTACAAGTAGCTCTTGTGAATGTCACTATGCCATGTTAGGTCCTTACCCTCCTTATGAAGTTTGAGTTTTTTTCTCACTTATCAATAGGTGTATTACTTCTAAAAGTCAATACCGGTTATTAATATTATTATACACCTTTAATTAGGACTATGTTACTTAGGCTTCAGTAATAACAATGATTATTCATTTTGACTTGATTTTTTTTTCTTTTGAATGCCTGCTATATTTAGCTAGTGAAACAAACACACTACTCTACAATTTTTATAGTGTTAAAATAAATAGATGCTAAGAAAATAAAAAAAAAATGTTAGTATGAAAAAAAAAAATTTATAAAAAATCTTCATACAAAACGTCAATTTCATAGGTAAGGACCTAATATACACACAAGAAAAAAAAATGAAACAAAAAGAGTATTGAAAAAAAATCAAAGAGTGTGAAGTTAATATATGGATGTTTTGTGGTCAGGTATCGCGGCCCAGGAAGGTCACGAGGAATGCGTGCTGTGGCTGCTGCAGCATGGAGCTGATCCAATGCAGGCGGATCACTGTGGTAAGCATTATGTATATATAGGGTAATATCACCAGTTTTCGGCAGGAACCAGTGATCAACACTTTATTCCTTTAATCATCAGAAAGAAAAAAAAAAAGAAAAAAATATATTTATTAATCAAGCATTTTAAAACTACAATTAATTATGACCCCTATTTCTAAAAGCATTTCATAGTTTCATCCGTCAATTGAAAAATTGGCCCTTATATAACTTGTTTGTCTGGCATTTCTTGCTTAGCTTAGGCACCAGTCTCTTACAGAGTTGTAAACTTCAAATTACGTTTTTTATAAAATTCAACTAATATGTAATTATGCGTTGTAGAAAGAAATATCTTTTTTAAATTGTATTGTATTATTGTAAGATATAGATATGTCGTTCCCCCGCAGGCCGAACTCCCGCCAAGGTGGCGTGGCGTGCAGGCCACGCGCATATATGCCGCGTGCTGGAGCGCTGGGGCGCCGCCCCCGCCCCCAGCGCGCCCCCCGCAGCCCCCGCGGCTAACCCACCAGGTCACTGCACTTTTGTTATATTTATAGGCTACTCTTCTACATAAACTTTTTTTTTGAAGAAATTTTATTATTCGGCATTTTAGAAACAATAACATTGTTGCAAATAATAGTCTATTTTATAACATTTACGCCTGGGTGTGGCAAAGTGTTTTTCGGATTTTTTAATGCATAGCTCGGGTTTGTGATCAACCCGCATTTGGCAAGCCATTACCCATCAATTGTAGTGATGACTTGATTTCAATGATGGAGGCCTTTGCCCAGCAGTGGGACAGTCATAGGCTCTATTTACCTTTTTGCTATAACATTGGCGATGTATATTGTATATTTCGCTTAGCGCATTTCTGAGTGATCAACGCCTTAATGTCTGTAAACACCAGCTGTGCTAACATTTTGATGTTATACAGGCTCGCCGGAGTACAAAAGGCGCAGTGTGCACAGTTCCAATTCAACCAAGTCTTCATCCAACATGACGGGTGGTTCGGGCCGCTCGCACGACCACCCCGAAGAGATCAGCGACAAAGTGAGTACCATACCACAAACAAACAAACATAGAGCATACCCACTTAATGGTGTAACACGTAATTACCTACTATCATTTCAAACAATTAAGTACTCTAACTCTACCATGTATTTATATATATGAGGTTTGTAAATTTGTAAAAAAATACCCTCATTTTTTCACTAATAGACAGGATATCCCTATAAAATATTCATTTCGCCCAAAAACCCAATCAAGACTAATGCTACCCACCTCAAAACTTCATCTACACGCAAGCAGTCCTTTAGTGATGTGCATTAAAATATTTAACAAATTACCAATTACAATTAAAAACATCCTATTAGAAAGAGAATTTTTAGGGAAATTAAAACAATTACTTACAGAAAAGGGTTACTATACATTACAATAGTATTTTAAAGACGATCTACAAAATAATAAATTAAAATAAAATGAAAAAGCACATGAAACGTCCTCCTCTCCCCTATTTTTTTTTGCTGTGCCCGACAGGGTCCATACTGTTCTTGACATTATTTTAAGATCCTTGTAATATATATGGGAAAGCAATAAAGATATAATAATATAATAATAATATAATCTTTTTTTATATTTTAGTTCCCGTTTTTTTTAATGTGACTTTGCGTATGTGTCGTGTATTACTAATAAATGTTTATTCATTCATTCATTCATTCAAATTTGATTCGGTGATCATTATATTAGCATGCCAGTTGTATCTTGGTGAAACATGATTGTACTCTTAATTAATATATTGTCATCTTATATACCATGTTTGAGGCAAATAAATTATTTGTTTATTTATTGATTAGCTGACCCGGCGGTCATCGTACCGCTGTGACAGTTTCTATGACAACAAAACAAACAAATCATTAAATAGTGTACACGTGAAAGCGTATCAAACAAACACACATACTCACTTTTTTTACGGAGGCCCTGTCAGAATACCAGCGTCGTTGTGGTGCTGTTTGTTCTCAGCACCGCAACGGCACAAGCTGAGGCAGGGTCCTAGTTGGCCTTCACACACATTTATTCTTCCCTATGTTGTTTCTTCTTATATTTGATGGCTTCGTGCGATTAGCACATTTAGCCAGTGTCAAAGTAATTTTTCTTACAAGTAATACTTAATATGCAATATTTCCTTACTGTATGATGATGATGAATGATGATATAAATGGGAAGTGAGAAATGATATAACCCCCAACCCCTCGAGTAGCTCAGTAAAGATGTGGGGCTTTACTAAGTCCTCATGCGGACTTCTTGAGAGAATTTGAAAAGTGCCGTTGCACTGTTTTGTTTCATTTGCCAACACTCATGCGCACTCAAGAACACTTAACGGTTAATAATCCACCATTATTTCACATTAATATTCGACATAACACAAATTTTAGGAAATAAAACAAAACCGCAGACATGACTCTTCACTTTCCCGCCAAGAAGTCCCCTATGCTGTTTAATTATTATTATTATTGTTTTTTTAATGTTTTCTTGTTCACTGTTTCTTTTTTTTCTGTAATGTCTGTGTGATCGTCAATAAAATATTTTCTTCCTTTCCTTCTTTTAAACTAATAAGCATCCTATGTCTCTGATTATACTCTTGAGAATATGTGTGTACAAAATGTCATGATGATCGGTTGTATAGTTTACGACGCGTGAAAACAAACAAACTCACTTTTTAAAGGCCTCTGTGTTCTAGTGGCTAAGACCACCGGTTCAGACCCAGAGGTACCGGGTTCGATTCCCAGCGGGGGTACATGTTTGTGTACTCGGTTTGGTTGGTGGTAGGGCTTGTTTGTTCGCCTGGCTAGCTACCACCATCTTATCTAAATATGTCGCCATAACATCAATGTTTGTAGCATTACTGTGTTCCGGCATCTAGAGATAAGATGGCCAGTGCCTCACTAGTTGAGGATCCCGGGTGAAGTGCGCTTCCACCAATTGACCTTATCATCACTTAGCCCCTTACAAATAAACACTATTTAAGCATTTACTTAGTGAATCATTGTTTTGTCAACGTCACACAAACGTCGTTCTCAATTTGAGAAAAAGAGACAAAACAATGATTAACTAAATAAATGCTTAAATAGTGTTTATTTGTAAGGGGATATGTTACTTACTTTTAGTTTTTTACCCCACACAAAAGATTGGTAACGTTTTAAAGGCCGTTTTAGGCCAACAACAATCTCTATTATTGGTTGACGGCTAATAGCTGTTTTTTTTAATTTATTCCTTACCGGTAAGCACATGGCCTTCATCTCACCTGATGTTAAGTGATGATAAAGCCAATGGTGGAAGCGCACTTCACCCGGGATGCTCAACTACTGAGGCACTGGCTATCTTATCTCTAGCTGCTGGAACATTAATGTTATGGCGACATATTTAGATAAGAAGGTGGTAGTTAGTGAGGCGGACAAACAAACCCTACCACCAACCAAATCGAGTACACAAACGTTATATTATATGGGCCGCTCTGTATTTTTACCATCTGTTACATTGTTTGTTACCTGAAATAATGATTTTTTATTTACTAGCTGTGCTCGCGACTTCGTCCGCGTGGAATAGTGACTTTCGGCAGCATTTTTATTTTTTTAGGCTCTTGTTCCCGTTTTTGCAACATTTTTCACTGATGCTTCGTTCCTATTGGTTGCAGCGTGATGTTATATAGCCTAAAAACCTTCCTCGATAATGGACTATCCAACACAAAAATAATTTTTCAATTCGAACCAGTAGTTCCTGAGATTAGCGCATTCAAACAAACAAACTCTTCAGTTTTATAATATTATAATATAGATTATTATAAACGTACCCCTCGCTGGAAATCGAAAATCGTCTAAGATCGGTGGTCTTAACCTCTAGAGCATAGAGGTTAAACACTGCTTACATTGATATGATGCATGCAAATTTAGATAAGATGGTGGTAGCTAGCGCTGCGGATAAACAAACACTACCACCAAACAAAACTATGTTTCTGAAAACTATAAAACCTATTATGATTTCAGACGAGCCGAGCGAATCTCTCTCTCACTTTCGCACAACAAGTGGCTCGCTGCGGCCGAGGCCGAAGAGAGAAAGAGAGGGAGAGCGTCATACCCGAGAACTATGAGTTAGAAAAGGACACTAAACTGAGGTAAGTCTAATTGTTCGCACTACACGCATTCAACTGTGTTTCCATCCACACCATCTTGATGGATGGCGGTCTACTACTGTGCGTTTCTCGCGTAATTTTTTACTACGAACTACAATGCTGTGGAAACAGCTCTCGGCGGCGGTATTTCCGGACCATTACGACTTAGGGATCTTCAAGAAACGAGCCTATTCCTTTCTAAAAGGCCGGCAACGCATCTGCGATTCCTCTGGTTTTGCGGGGGTGTCCATGGGCGGCGGTGATTGCTTTCCATCAGGTGACCCGCCTGCTCGTTTGCCTCCTTTTAATATAAAAAATATATATATATATATATATTCTTGGAAAATTTTAGTTACTTTGTATGTCATGCTGGTCTGGGACTTAATGTATCAGCTGCCTATGAAGGAATATGGATATTGTGGTTGTGACAATGAAATAATTAGTTTTGGGAATCGTTTTATTACTCTTAACAGTTTACGCGGCAACTAACTAGCAAAAGTGACAGATGTCAGATGGAAAAGCACACAAGCGCCACACGCGTCGAAAAGGAAATAAATGGTTGCGTTCCATTTCACTAACAGCCTAACTTCCCGTGCATGTCGTAAGAGCCGATGATGATGATGATGATAAGTGAATATGGAGTAATATTATTATATTAAATTAAAAATTATGAAAACCGTAATTTACGCTAAAGTACATAAATTCCCTTCTTTAGAAGCTACGTGTCGGGCGAGCGGGACTGCAGCAGCCCGCTGTACGCTTCGCCCCCGCGGAGCCCTAGTGAACTTACAAGCCCTACCACCCACAACGCAGCCGGTAAGCACCATCACCATCATTATATATTATTATGTCAGTTATGAAAAAATAAAAAAGATAGAATGTGAGTTTGGATTGGCGTTGACAGATTTCGGCCGCTCCTCTTCCATAATTGAAAATTTTGAAAAGAGTTTAGATGCGTGTGTGTCAAATACATTGTAGTGTGTGTAATGTTTGTTTTATTGATTTAATGTACTTTTTATGCATATTTAAAAAAAAAATTAACATTCTGCACTCCTTCTCTATATATTATAAACTTTAAGAGCGTTTACGCCGCACATGAAAAAAAAACATATCTAGTAATATTATACGTTATGCGTTATAGTTAAAAGTGGCCGTAACGTCTTATTTAACTAAACCATAACATGTGAGGTGTTCATTAGGTGACGTAAAAATGCTAAATTACTTCATTCAAATAGTTTGTTGAGCATAATTTGATTTTCTATCTCTAATTACTAGATATGTTTTTTTTTTCATTAGTGGCGCTAGTGTGCGGCGTAAACGCTCTTAACCCCCGTATTAATAAACATGGTGTTAGCTTGGAGTAGTTACTCCGTGTTTTGTTCCCGTCATGTAAACTTCATTTCATATTAGAGTAAAAGAGATAAAACACGGAGTAACTACTCCAAGCTTACACTTTGTTTATTAATAAGCCCCTAAGTGTGCGAAATTTCATACTCCTCCGTCCGTGCAATTTTCGTAAAAAAGGGGTACAAAGTTTTTGCTTCACGTATTAATATACATATTCATAATAGGTTTTTGGCTGAGATGATGATTCATAATAATTACGTATAAAAGAGTGCGCTGAGAAAAAATAAGTGAGGGCGTACCTCGTACACCTTACGAAGAAGCTTACAAAATCATTATATAGGTATATATAAAAAAGTAACAGAAAAATATATACAGGGTGTTTGGAAGGTGGGTGCAAGGCCTTAAGGGGATGTTAGTATGGACCATCTAGAACATTTTGAGCCACACTTGTCTTAGACCAAGTCTGTTATTATTATTATTTTTTGTTGACCTGCGATTTTAGTGCCAAAAATCCAAAATTTGCTAATTAATTGCTAACAACATTCAGTTTAAAATGTCTATTTTTTACAATTTATTTTATTAGTGTAATGTGTCTCTAATCGAATCGAAGCATTTTTGAAGCACCATTGTTACCAAAAAATAAAGTTACAGGCCATTCAAAAGTGATAGAAAAATAAATTTTTGACTTTAAATGTCAATTAAAAAAATAAAGAAAATAGCTGCAGATGTTCAAACACATTTAAAAACATGCTAGGTTAATGCCCTTTCTTTTGATATCACTTACGCAGATATCTTACCATTTCTTGAAATTATGGTGCTTAAACCAGTTAATAGTGATAATATCGATTTTTAAGAAGATTAAAAAAACATAATCTTTGGTGATCTAACTTTAATTTTCATGTTCAAAATGTCAGCTACCATTACGAATACATGCTCGAGCACGTTTTCTGTCTTCAGTCATGCTGATTTTTAGCATCATTTCTTGTTTCAGCCGTTCAAACGCAGAATGGATTCTCTCCAATAAGTCCTCCTTCGTAGAAATTTCCGTCGTGTAGACAAGTTCCTTTGCCCGTCCTCATACAAAAAAATCTACCGGGGTTAAGTCAGGCGATCTTGTGGGCCAAGGAATTGGCCCGTCTCTTCCGATGCTCTCTCTCAGCTCTCTGGAAAACAATTATTGAGGTGTTCTCGTACAGTTAAGGTCTACTACCTACTTTTACTACCTACACTACCTGTCCAGTTGATTCTGTCATTCTATGTATATTGATTTCTTTCACCTTTTATTTTTGTTATGTATATTAAATTTTCTTTGTTTATGCAATTATTAGTATGTATGTGTATTGTAAATATTTAAGTAAGTTTATTTTAGTTTTTGCAGGAGGTACACATTAATTCTAACTATATTTATAATGTTTCCTTTTGCGGGCCTGCTGGAAGATATTTCAGTACTGAAATAAGCAGCGCCCTTGTACTACATTCACCCGTAGTCTATGGGCCGTAAAGCTTATTTTGTTACCCTCTTATGTGTGTACATAAACTTGTAAAATAAATAAATAAATAATATTATATTTCCATCTCTAGGTTCACAACCGCCTAGCCTCACCTCCCTCCAGCCAATGCTCACAGACACACACTTTAACCGCGACACTCATATGCGAATCATCCTTGGAAGAGACAACAAACCAGCCATAGACAGAAACGAGAGGTGAGTACCATAGATATGCTAATAAAAATATTTTTTAAAATAAATCTGTTCCTTAGTAAATGAGAAGTCCGGGTGAAGTGAGCTCTCATCTTTGACTTTATAGTCACTTATCTTCAGGTGAAGATGAAGACCAAGCACTGACCCTTTGCAAAATAAAAAAAATAATATGTAAATAATTCTTAAAAATAAGAGATGTATTTTTGTGTTAACCTAATATTATTGTTGAATGGTTGAATGAATCTCTTCTGGTATATTGTTATGGCAGCAATATGCTTATATTTGTATGTTATCAATTTGGGGTTTGTAAAATGCTTCTTTAATACATTTTGTTGTGATTGTTATTTCTGTCTAAATTGTATTATTTTTTTCGCTATTTAGCTGTGTGTTCAAATTGATCACTGTCTTTTTTGATCTGACGGATCAAAGAGGACAGTGATCACTGGTATTTAATACTTATTATACCATTATCTTCTTACAAATAATAAAAACAGTATAGAACTTTGGAAAAGTGATTCAGTGTTTTGTTTATATCAATCAAATATTATAGAGTAATTAATAAAAATAAAAAAAATGTTTTATTTCAGACAACTGTAAGTCCATTATGTTAGTTACAATTTACCTTATAAAACTATGTTAGTATACAATAACATAAATAAAATAATAAAAAAAATGACAAATAATTATTTATTTAAGACACATTACAAATGAAATTGTAACCAATGATAGTACCATATTATTATGATAATATAATTGATTACAACAACAATACAACAAGCTGCAGATGGACCCCACAAACCCACTGCCGGTCTACCGATCTGCACGCTTAGTGACGTGCAGATCCGTAAACCTACCGAAGGCTGCAGAGTCCATCCTGTCAGCAATTATCCCCAAAATCCTGTTGGCGCTCCCACGCATAAAGAGGCAACGTTTGTGACTTTGTTTGTTTGTTTGTTGTCGGGGCTAATCTCTGGACCTACTGGTTTAATTCCCAAAATTTTGGGAAGAATTTAACCTTTTTACCGCCAACAACTTCTATAGAAGTTGGAGATTTTCGTGCCGTCCACGCCAGCACTTCTATAGAAGTTCTTCTTTGTACCTACTTTATTAAAATACATTTATACGTTGGCGTACAGCGGGACATCGCGTGCAGGATAGTTGGGCGGTGAAAAGGTTAAAATATAGCCTATCCTACCACACAAGGTATTGTGGGGTAGGATAGGCTATATTTTAAATTTGAAAAAAAATGGTTTTTTTTTACTTTGAGAATCAATGTATTTAATTTTGGATGTACAATACGAAATCCACGTGAACGAAGTCGCGGGGAAAAATGCTAGAGAGTCTGCTTTTGTACCTATCAAATAAATAAATAAGTAAAACACTGAATAACTTATTCCAACTTTATTCTCTGTTTCTTATAAGAGTGCTAATGTTTTGACAAAAATATCAATCACTTAATTATTATTTTGTTTGTTTATGTTTGCTGTCAATGTGTACAATATAGTATTATGTATATTTAGCGCTGTGTCGAAGGGACGGCTAGCGTACAACAGGCTCATGGGCAGTATCGGCAGAGCGAGAGGGAAGATATTAAAGAAAACGTGAGTGAGCGAGATGACTAGCTCTTACGGACTTACCGGTTGTACTGAGGACATGATAGGGGGATGGAGTCTTAATATTTTGCTGGTGTTTTTTTTTATTGTGGGTAGATGTTTTGGTGATAATTTTGTAACAAACTATTGGAGGACGGGTTGTTATACAACATAATATAGTTGAGGCTACAAATAGCTCTTATGAATGTCACCATGCCATCAGTTCGTAAGTCTACACAGGGCACTACCTTGTTGTTTAACGCTCGTTATACCTTACCTATCTATGTAATGATAACATTGCAATATATCGTATTAAGAGTTATATACAATTAATATTATAATTACCTTAACATTTCAAATCATACCACAATTTATATTTATTATTGTTTCGAAAGCAAAGTTTAGTTATTTAATAAACTAATAGATGGCGTTGGGCGGTGCAAACCTGCATCGCGCTATGGTTTCGTTTTTGCGATGCCTATAACTACAAGATAATATTTATTAAGCTTTTACTCATATTGAAACCTGCAGTTTTATTCACTTGTACTGAGAAGAACCGGCAACAAACTAAGGGCATTTCTTTTCTCCCTTATAGTGTCAAATTAATGCCCTATCATAAAATGGGTATTAAGTATCTGACTTTGAAAAAAATAACATACTTTATTACTTACAAAAGTAAATTTAATAAAATTTTATTGGCAATTAAAAATAACAATTAATTATTAATCTAAATTCTTTATCCTAAATATGTACAGACGTCTAGCACATCAACATACCCAAAACCGTCAAATGTCTTCAATAAATGTTCAACCATATGCCATATACACGGTGTTACAAAATACCCTGTAAAAATATAATAAATTATCAAAGCCAAAAATATTGTCAACCCTAGTAAGCTGTCAGGGTACCGGAGTTAGCATAGATTATTTAACAGAGAGGCCTACCTACCAATTTTAATTATTGTCAACTTTAATGGTTTTTCTGTTTTTCATCCACAAAGGTTCAATACTATGATGCCATTATGCTTAAGTATTTTTGTAACTATATATAAAGTTCAAAGTCTATTGAGGACCGTTTGTGGTAGTCTGCTTACAATACATGTGCAGGCGTGTGTATTGTAAGCTGAATGAAAAACTTCAGAATGCCTCGGAGAATCTAGATAACTTCCGGGTATTATTTCGACACTACCGCTTGATTAACCAAAGGGTTTTCCATAAACACAGTTGTGCCTTAAAGGAGCGCTATGCCACTCGGTCACCGAGTAAAAAAGTAGACAAACAAAAAAATAATCATCAAAATCGGTTCATAAACGACGAAGTTATCCGCGAACACACATAAAATATATATATATATATATATATATATATATATATATATATATATATATAATGAACCTTTCACGGTAAATGTTGATCAAGTGTGAAGTTAGAACAATTGTTGATCCACCTATTTTACGTGTATACTCGGCTCCCCGTAGCGCAAACTGATATACTTTGACCCGTCCTTGATGCGCGTGTGACGTCGGTGGAGCTGCACTTACAGGTTTTCAACATACTCGTCAGCGATTTGACCAACATTTGTTGATCCAGCAACGTTCGAAAAACTCATACTGAATATGATTTCTTAGATCCAGAATATATTTAACTTATATGCGACATTTACTTAGACTAAGTTGATCCGGAGCCAAAATGGACGAATAGGAACACAAAGCGGCAACGTCGCGTTCTGCGTGTGACAGAGAGAGAACCCAGTTAGAATATAGAGTGAATTTGTGTTATTTTACAATACAAGCTTTTATTTAGTTTCACCTGCCCCGTTGTTTGTTCGTCTGTACTTAAATCTGGCAAGTTAAATTTGATCCACTTTCCGGTTATCGATTGAGATGAAATTTTGCATGCATGTGTGAATCGAACGACAATGCAAAATTATTATGACATGGAGCTGATCTGATGATAGAACCGGAAGGTGGCCATAGGAACTCGGTAGTTAAACGACACAACCCCATCGAGTTTGGGCTCGTATGATTCATCTTGATGAGTACTTTGATGCTAGATGGTAACCAGGGTCTGATGATGGAGCTGGAAGATGGCCATAGGAACTCGGTAATTAAACGACACAATCCCATCGAGTTTGGGCTCGTATGATTCGTCTTGACGAGTACTTTGGTGCTAGATGGTAACCAGGGTCTAATGATGGAGCTGGAAAATGGCCATAGGAATTCGGTAATTAAACGACACAAGCCCATCGAGTTTGGGCTCGTATGATTCGTCTTGACTAATACTTTGATGCTAGATGGTAACCAGGGTCTGATGATGGAGCTGGAAGATGGCCATAGGAACTCGGTAATTAAACGACACAATCCCATCGAGTTTGGGCTCGTATGATTCGTCTTGACGAGTACTTTGGTGCTAGATGGTAACCAGAGTCTGATGATGCTGGAAGATGGCCATAGGAAACTCGGGAAAATAAGTTTGTACGTTCGTACGTTCAGTTTGTTATGAATGTGGATTCTGTCTTTGATTAGATGAATAAGATGGATGACGCAATGCCAAGGTGAGCACGAACATTTCAATTTTAAAAGCTTGAGGCATTCATTTTTTTTATTTTATTTACTCATGTCGCTATCGTTTAAAACAGGCTTACACAAAACAAATTAAACTTATGAATAGTTTTCTAAAGTTTACGTGAACACTACACATTGAAATAAAACAACTTTTACGGATCTACTCGCATTTATTTTAGGGTTCGAAACGTCAGGATAAACATTAACTAAAAGTAATGTGTAATGTGCTCGATGGCGCAGTGGTTAACGCGCCCGGTCTGCGAGTGTTGAGGTTAAGCAACTTTCGCAAAGGCCGGTCATCGGATGGGTGACCAAAAATTTATCATCTCGAGCTTCTCCGTGCTTCGGAAGGCACGTAAAGCCGTTGGTCCCGGCTGCATTAGCAGTCGTTAACAACCACCAATCCGCACTGGGCCCGCGTGGTGGTTTATGACCCGTTCTCCCTATCCATCCATAGGGAAGGCTCGTGCTCCAGCAGTGGGGACAAAAATGAGCTGATGGTGATGATGATGATGAATGTGTAAAATATACGCGAGTAGATCCGTAAAAGTTGTTTCATTTTAAATTTCATGAAGATCGGTTCAGCGTTTTAGTCGTGAAGAGGTAACAGACAAACAGAAAGACAGTACTTTTGCTTTTATAATATAAGTAGGTATGCAATATGAAATTATGGATTGCCTAATACAAGCTTTTATTAATTAACTAGTTTCGTACGTATGTCTGTATGTCTTTCCGGTTCAAATCAAGTAAATTAATTTTGACCTACTTTCCGGTGCCTGATTGAGATAAAATTTGGCATACCTAGGTATCTTGTGTAAGGTGGCTGGCAGCGACTGAATCGGAGAACCGAGGATTGGGTTCAGTAGCGCGCCTTGTTGGGAGGCCTATGTCCAGCAGTGGACTAGTTTGGGCTGATGATGATGATTTCATCTTGGGTGAAAATGCAATAATATGGTACCATGGAGCTGGTCTGATGATGGAAGCCGAAAGTTGGCCATAGGAACTCTTCAACTAAGCAATATCCTCGTCGTGTTTGTGCTTATTAGATTTGTTTTGACAAACTATAGCTCAAGAAACATTTGAAGTCCACTGTTGGACATCCGCCAGTTTGGCAAGTCCAAACTGTGTAGTGAATACAAGCCATAATCAGCGTTCTGTGAAATTTGAACTCGAGACAGTTAACAGTTGTTCATGAGAAGACGATCCTGGCTGCAGCATCAGGTCAAGGTCACCTTATTATTGCATTGTCATCGGATGTACATACGTTTACCAAATTTCAACTCTATACGCTTAACAGTTGAGGAGTTCCCTTGTGAGAGACGATCCTCGCTGCAGCATCAGGTCAAGGTCACCGTATTATTGCATTGTCATCGGGTGTACATATGTGTACCAAATTTCAACTCTATACGCTTAACCATTGAGGAGTTCCCTTGTGAGAGACGATCCTGGCTGCAGCATCAGGTCAAGGTCACCACATTATTGCATTGTTATCGGGTGTACATATGTGTACCAAATTTCAACTCTATACGCTGAACAGTTGAGGAGTTCCTTTGTGAGAGACGATCCTGGCTGCAGCATCAGGTCAAGGTCACCACATTATTGCATTGTCATCGGGTGTACATATGTGTACCAAAATTTCAACTCTATACGCTTAACCATTGAGGAGTTCCCTTGTGAGAGACGATCCTGGCTGCAGCATCAAGTCAAGGTCACCACATTATTGCATTGTCATCGGGTGTTTATATGTGTACCAAATTTCAACTCTATACGCTTAACCATTGAGGAGTTCCCTTGTGAGAGACGATCCTGACTGCAGCATCAGCTCAAGGTCACCACATTATTGCATTGTCATCGGGTGTACATAAATGTCCAAATTTCAACTCTATAAGCTTAACCATTAAGGAGTTCCCTTGTGAGAGACGATCTTGGCTGCATATATATATATACATAGAGGAGTTCTCTTGTGAAAGACAATCCTGGCTGCAGCATCAGGTCAAGGTCACCACATTATTGCATTGTCATCGGGTGTACATAAATGTCTAAATTTCAACTCTATACGCTTAACCATTGAGGAGTTCCCTTGTGAGAGACGATCCTGGCTGCAGCATCAGGTCAAGGTCACCACATTATTGCATTGTTATCGGGTGTACATATGTGTACCAAATTTCAACTCTATACGCTTAACCATTGAGGAGTTCCCTTGTGAGAGACGATCCTGGTTGCATATATATATATACATAGAGGAGTTCTCTTGTGAAAGACAATCCTGGCTGCAGCATCAGGTCAAGGTCACCACATTATTGCATTGTCATCGGGTGTACATAAATGTCTAAATTTCAACTCTATACGCTTAACCATTGAGGAGTTCCCTTGTGAGAGACGATCCTGGCTGCAGCATCAGGTCCAGGTCACCATATTATTGCATTGTCATCAAGATTACTTAAGTGTACAAAATGTCAGCTTATTCCGATAACGTAAACTACTAGTTCACAATTGACTTACAATGCAGCGGGCGGCACTCGCGCTCGCATTACCCAGAAACCGCCTTTGATTCCGACTGACTACGTGTCCGTGAGCGGTTGTCGGAGCGCACATTGTATGAAGCTTTAATTCTGTATTTTGTGGCTAAAGATACGAAACGGCAACGTCGCGGCTGCTTTCAGCCAATCCGATCGTTTGCTGTGCTCTGATTGGCTCATTTGAATCGGATTAACATTTTCCGTAGCTATCGCAAGGTGGATTTGTATATCGGATCAACTTCGGCGAACGTTAGTAAGAAGTCCCGTGAGTGTAGATGTTGATCCGGTCGGAGTTACATTAGTTACCAGAGATGCATATTGGATCAACAAAAGGCGCCGGATCAACATACATTTTCGGATCAACAAAGTGCTCGCGTGAAGTCGCGCCTGATCAACATTTACCGTAAAGGTATCTAATTTACCGTAAAGGTATACATATTGATCTATATTAAATGCACAATCTATTTAAGGTAATTGGATTAGGATTAATGCTGTATTGTTTAAAATTGCTTCGTAAATAAGCCATTATTTCTCGTAAAAAGTAAATGATACAAAATGATTATTGTAGGTTATCCCTAAGAGATAGACATATACCATCGCGGACTTTTTTGTAGTTAAGGTGTACAATACTGTACCTAGTATATTATTTTGATCTATCTCGTAGGGTTCAGCCAGCGTTATGCAATCTCGAAATAGATGTTGTATTCGAAATTGGCACCCCCGAAAACCATGGACTGCTAACTGCAAATGCTAAAAATGCAAGGAAGATGTTTTCTTCCTGTCCAAAATTTACCTTTAAAAAAACAATCGAAGCTATCAAGTGCGATAATTAAGTAGTGCAGAAAATACAAAGTAATCAGGTGGTGGTCTACACATTATATAATTATTAAATATATTCAGTATTTTTTCTCATTTAAAGAGCAGCATTCAATGACTCACTTACGCTCATTGCAAGGTTAAATTCTTAATAAGGCTTAATTCTTAGGTAATGGGTTTTGAATTAAGTTCTAGGTAAGGAAAAGTTTATTTTGTTAAAAATTGGTTAGTGTTCCGTTTATAGCGTTTTATTTTTATTTCTCAATAGAGAAACAAAATATTCACAAAATATTGTGACCTCTTTTTTTCTATTTTTTTATTACAAATAATAAAAAAATGTAAATGCAGAAACCTGTAAAATTGGCTTTACTATAAGCATCAGTAGATAAGGCACACATAGTAATAAGCTGTTGGTTTCTATAAATAAATAAATAAATAAATGTATTCGAAATCGGCACCCCCGAAAACCATGGAAATAATACCCATAATTGATTTTACAAGTCACGTCCGCCAATGTTGGATTGGTTGCCACGAACTCGAACTCGAACTCGAACTCGAACTCGGACTCGGACTCGAACTCGAACTCGAACTCGAACTCGAACTCGGACTCGGACTCGGACTCGGACTCGGACTCGGACTCGAACTCGAACTCGGACTCGGACTCGAACTCGAACTCGAACTCGAACTCGAACTCAGGCTCGAACTCGAGCTTGAACTCGAGCTTGAACTTGAACTCAAACTCGAACTCAAACTCGAACTTAAAAAATAAAAAAGAGTAAAAAAAAAGTAAAAAAAAACAAGTATAAGAAATACTCGGACTCGGACTCGGACTCGGACTCGGACTCGGACTCGGACTCGGACTCGGACTCGGACTCGGACTCGGACTCGGACTCGGACTCGGACTCGGACTCGGACTCGGACTCGGACTCGAACTCGAACTCGAACTCGAACTCGAACTCGAACTCGAACTCGAACTCGAACTCGAACTCGAACTCGGACTCGGACTCGGACTCGGACTCGGACTCGGACTCGGACTCGGACTCGGACTCGGACTCGATCTCGGACTCGGACTCGGACTCGGACTCGGACTCGGACTCGGACTCGGACTCGGACTCGGACTCGGACTCGGACTCGGACTCGGACTCGGACTCGGACTCGGACTCGAACTCGAACTCGAACTCGAACTCGAACTCGAACTCGAACTCGAACTCGAACTCGAACTCGAACTCGAACTCGAACTCGAACTCGAACTCGAACTCGAACTCGAACCCGAACCCGAACCCGAACCCGAACCCGAACTCGAACTCGAACTCGAACTTAAAAAATAAAAAAGATTACTCTTTTTTAAAAAAAGTAAAAAAAATAAATAAAAAAAACTCAATAATAAAAAATATTTCTTATTTATTTTTTCAGTCCGAGTCCGAGTCCGAACTGCAATCGATGCTGCAGCCAGCATCAGGTCAAGGCCACCTTATTATTGCATTGTCATCGGATGTACATACGTTTACCAAATTTCAACTTTAGACGCTTAACAGATGAGGAGTTCCCTTGTGAGAGACGATCCTGGCTGCAGCATCAAGTCAAGGTCACCACATTATTGCATTGTCATCGGGTGTATATATGTGTACCAAATTTCAACTCTATACGCTTAACCATTGAGGAGTTCCCTTGTGAGAGACGATCCTGACTGCAGCATCAGCTCAAGGTCACCACATTATTGCATTGTCATCGGGTGTACATAAATGTCCAAATTTCAACTCTATAAGCTTAACCATTGAGGAGTTCCCTTGTGAGAGACGATCCTGGCTGCATATATATATATACATAGAGGAGTTCTCTTGTGAAAGACAATCCTGGCTGCAGCATCAGGTCAAGGTCACCACATTATTGCATTGTCATCGGGTGTACATAAATGTCTAAATTTCAACTCTATACGCTTAACCATTGAGGAGTTCCCTTGTGAGAGACGATCCTGGCTGCAGCATCAGGTCCAGGTCACCATATTATTGCATTGTCATCAAGATTACTTAAGTGTACAAAATGTCAGCTTATTCCGATAACGTAAACTACTAGTTCACAATTGACTTACAATGCAGCGGGCGGCACTCGCGCTCGCATTACCCAGAAACCGCCTTTGATTCCGACTGACTACGTGTCCGTGAGCGGTTGTCGGAGCGCACATTGTATGAAGCTTTTATTCTTATTTTGTGGCCAAAGATACGAAACGGCAACGTCGCGGCTGCTTTCAGCCAATCCGATCGTTTGCTGTGCTCTGATTGGCTCATTTAAATCGGATCAACATTTTCCGTAACTATCGCAAGGTGGATTTGTATATCGGATCAACTTCGGCGAATGTTAGTAAGCAGTCCCGTGAGTGTAGATGTTGATCCGGTCGGAGCCACATTAGTTACCAGAGATGCATATTGGATCAACAAAAGGCGCCGGATCAACATGCATTTTATATATATATATAGGTACAACGTGTAACCGAAAGGTGTGGTTAAAATGAAAAGATCCAAAGTGTATCCGATCTTGTATTACTGAGACATAATTTTTAACTTTAGTTTGTCATGTAATTGTAAATTAAATACTTCATCTCAGCCAAAAGACGTCCACTGCTGGACAAAGGCCTCCCCCAAGATGGGGGTATTTGCCATAATCGCCACGTTTGGCAGGCGGGTTGGCGATCGCAGTAGGTTGAAAGTAACCTCAGAGAGATGCTGCTGCCCATCCTCTGGAATGGTCCCTTAGTCGCCTTTTACGACACCCACGGGTTGAGATGGGGTGGTGCAATTCTTTATCCCCGGCATTACACAGGGAATTAAATACTTATATAGGGTCTAACAATATCAATAAGCGAACGTTTAAGGGGAGCATCTATACATCACACTGAGCATGTTCACCAAATTTGGTCCAAAACTACAGGCTCGTTACCGAGATAATCGACAAAACATTATCATAATTTACCAAAAAAATACAGTCTTTCCAAACTCGTACAGCTGTACTACACGCACACAAAGATAGCCGTTGTGTATCTGTACACTATCTTTTTATCGACGCCTGCGTGCGTGTTAGTAAAGATACAGCATGTTTCATGATGTGCATTATTTTAATTGATTTAGTTTGTTGGAAAACATAACTTTGAAAAATCACTATGAAACTGGAGCCCATTTTTTGTAATTGTATTCAGAATGATGTTTAGATACCGCCCTTAAACGTTCGCTTATTGATTTTGTTAGATCCTGTATGTTGTTACTGAGACATAATTATTAACTTTAGTTTGTCATGTAATTGTAAATTAAATACTTATATTAGTGAAATCATGCGCGTCAGGCACGCATAAGCAAGCAGCAGTGATCATGAATGTAAGCACAGAGATTATTAAGCCACTAGGGATATAACTTGTTTATTTTGATTGTAACGTCACGATTTAAATATTTAATTAAAAATTGCATAAAAAATTAAAGTTAATAATTATGGGTAAGTAACTCTACATACAAGATCTAGATCGGATACACTTTGGACCCTTTCATTTTGACCACACCTTTCGGTTACACGTTGTATATAGTATACGGTCGAATTGCGAAACCTCCTCCTTTATTGAAGTCGGATAAAAAGAATAAAAAAAATCGTATAAAAATACATTTAAGTATTATAAAATAGATAGCAGCTAATCTAATTATACTCTATGCCCCTAACAAATAAACAAAGAACAAGCTCCGAATAGTTATTCCGTGTTTTGTTCCCGTCATGTAAACGTCATTTCGAATTAGAGTAAAAGAGACAATACACAGAATAACTATTCGGAGTTTATTCTTTGTTTATTTGTAAGACCCTATGTAACCTCTCAGAGCCCGGCGACCCACTCGTAGGTCGCTGAACAATTAATTTCTATTGTGTCTGGGTCGCCGGGCCCTTCTGAGAGGTTAAACAAAATTAAAGATATACCGTAATACTGTAACACAACCGAGAATAGAACCTCAGTACCGATCGCGTAATCCGTAGAGCGACGCTGGGTTTCGCTGCTGGCTGAATGATTGCGGGCTTAATCTGTCATCATAATCATCATCATCTTCACACATCGTCATACTCGTAATAGACAAGGGAGTGGAAGGAAAAAGGTTTTCTGCATTTCGCTGATGATTGGTAGTATTAAAATAGACTTCATTTTGGTTGTGTAAAAGGCTTATATGATTGTAATCGAGTCATCGCTACAATGGGGTATTTGACAGGTTTTAGAAAAATATGTCCAATGGTTCATTATTGCATAATATATTTGCAATTTGATTAATTCGTTATGAATTTCATTATTTTTTATGAAGATCGCCATTAAAATTCAAATTTTTAAAATAGCCGCCAAAACGCTGAATGCAGGTCACGTGATGTCGTGACGTCACCTGCTTGTAAGCAAACTTTTAGCTGTCAAATTAAACGTACAAAACTTTGATTGACAAGCTGGTGACGTCACTCCAGATTCAGCGTCATCCCGTGGTCAATCATAAAAATTTTATCATGTTATTAATGATTTTTTATAAAAATCATACTTATTTTAAAATTTTGTGCTGGCTAAATTAGTTTAAAAACATGTTTACTATTAAGTTAACAACAGTTTGATCAATATTTTCATTGTAGTCAAATACCCTATTGATGCGTATTGGCTTAATCACCATTCTCGCCAAATGCGGGTTGGTGATCACACAATCTCGGGCGACGACGCATCAAAAATCCGAAAAACACTTTGCTCGATCTGAGAATTGAGCCCAAGACCTCCGTATAAGAAGCCGAGTGCTTTACCACTTGGCAACAGAGGCGTTCAAGCACACAACAATAATTAACTGTAAACATATTACCTAGATGTATTTAATTTATTTTAATTTTAACCTTTTCACCGCCCAACTATCCTGCACGCGATGTCCCGCTGTACGCCAACGTATAAATGTATTTTAATAAAGTAGGTATAGTCGACCATGGAATTGCTTTATCACTTTTGACAAAAACTTCCATTACAATAAAATTTCAATAAGGCTCATTGTCAATAATGACAACGTATCTGTCACTTGGTCTTTTAAACAAAAATAGAACTTGCTGTTTTATTATATGCAAACAAAATTCACTTTTAAGGTGGTAAAGCAATTTCATTGTCGACTATACAAAGAAGAACTTCTATAGAAGTGCTGGCCTGGACGGCACGAAAATCTTGAACTTCTATAGAAGTTGTTGGCGGTAAAAAGGTTAATAGGCGCAAAAATTTTTCTTTATAAAAGTGTTGATGAACTTTCCTGGTAATCAGATTATTACAAATAATAATAGGTCCTTACCATGAAATTGACGTTTTTTTCTTACTTATTAATCGGTGAATTACTTCTAAAAGTCAATACCGGTTGTTAATATTATTATACACCTTTAATTAGGACTATGGTACTTAGGCTTTAGTAATAACAATGATTATTCATTTTGTGTCTTTATCGCCCATTATTCTTTTTTAATTGACTTCTTTTTTTGTTCGCGTAATTGACCTTTTGTTTCATTGTAGCTTTGAAGGGTCTTGATTTATTTTCTTTTTAATGTCTGCTATATTTAGTTAGTGAAACAAACACACTACTCTACAATTTTTATAGTGTTAACATAAATAGATGGTAAGTAAATAAAAAAAAACGTTAGTATTAAAAATATAATTTTAGAAAAAAATCTTCACACAAAACGTCAATTTCATAGGTAAGGACCTAATATTATTATTATACTGATATACTTAAAATAATATGCGAATAAAATAAATGTTTAATTAGATTTTTCGTTTAATTAAATAATTGCTGTTGTGTATTTGTTTTGTATGCCATTAAAAGCATTTCATTTCATAACTAACTTAATTACAGTTCGAACTTAACGTATCAACTGTTTTGCAACAATTAGATAGTCAAATCGTACATTTTTTTGCGATTGAACGTAGCTTCACTAAATATAAAGCTATTTTGTTATTAACATAGATTATCGGAAAAAGCAAATGCAATCTAAATTATATTTTAGTCAGTACCTACACGTTTTGACTGGGCAACACGATTAATTGGTCGAGACAAATAGTTTATTTTGTTTATCTACTTATACACCGAGAAATTTTAGTGGTTGTTTTCCCGCAGGTGGGTAGATCAGACCATGACACTGAACAACTTTCCCCAAGAAACATAGGTCAAAAAACGAGATAATTTTTTCACTTTTCTATACAAAGCCTCTATTGACCGAGCATGGTTTGTATGGGAAAGTTAAATAATTTTCTCGTTTTTTGACCTATGTTTCTTGGGGAAAGTTGTTCAGTGTCATGGTCTGATCTACCCACCTGCGGGAAAACAACCACTAAAATGTCTCGGTGTATAACACAAAGGTGTGGTCAAAATGAATAGATCTTGTATACAGAGTAATTAAGACAAAATTATTAACTTAAATTTATTGTGTACATTTTAATTAAATATTTCAATTGTGACTTCACATCAAAATAAATGAGTCGCAGCCCTAGAGGTTTAGTAACCTCTGTGTGCTTACATTTTTGATCGCTGTGGCTTGCTTATGCGTGCCTGACGCGCATGACTCATTATATAAATGTTTAAGATACAACAGAATGAAAAAATAAATTTCATAATTATGTCTTAGTAATAATAACACAAACAAGATCTAGATCAGATACACTTTAGTCCAGCAACTTTGTCGCCTGAAAGTATGGGGTGTGCGTCAAATCCGGTAGTTCTGTTTTTTTGCAGACTTGTTTATGATGTTGGCCTAATGAATAATCTCGTAAAAAAGTAAATCTCGTAAAATCGTACTAAAAAAGTTTTTTCAAAAACTACTCTATTAGGGATCGCCAAAATTTGAAAAAAAAAAAAACGATTTTCGCGGTTTTTTCGATTTTTGACAAAGTTGCATTCGGCGCTCGAGGTCATAAACTTGGATTGTTCATTAGGTCAATATCATAAACAAGTCTGCAAAAAATCAGAACTACCCGGATTTGACGCACGCTGTGATGTATAAAGTTACTGGACTACTTTGGATCTTTTCGTTTTTACCACACCTTTCTGTTGCACGCTGTATACTGCGGCAAAGGGAGAAATTACTTGAAGTCTAACCCAATTTGTGTCAATTATAATACGCTTTGGGTTAACAGTTTTGTCTAGTCAAAACTTGTAGTTCACGGAAACATTGAAATCAATCGGGTTATAACGAAATTATGCATATTACTTGACCTACGTTCTTTTTTTGAATTTGTATTGTTTTTTTTAAATATAATTTGAATGTAGTTGATATGTTAATTAGTCTAACGCACTAATACCCGCTTGTGTTGTGGAAATGACTAACAGAGTGCCTAGTGCGAGTTTTAGGACGCGATCCCATAAAGGGCGGTCATACACGGGCAGCTTGAAGCAGTCACGATCGAATGCTACAAGCTGCGACTGTACAGTGAACTACAATCTTTTATTTACAAACATACATGGAACCGCTCGAGCAACCAGGGGCCCGACCGCCTAACCGATCGCTTTGACTTCGTGTGTGGTTTATGACGTCATCTTGTCGTTTCGTGCCGCCTATGAAAGCAATATCGATAGATATAGCCTTTAGCTTTTGATATTGCTCTCATAGGCGGTGCGAGGTGGCAAGATGACGTCATAAACTATACGCGCAGTCAAAGCGATCGGTTAGGCGGTCGGGGGGCTGTTGATAATAGTAGTATTGCAATGCAACGCGACTGGCTCTAGTTGCGGTTAATAAATTGGTATTACGGACACAAATCGCTCGATGATCGCTTGCAAAGTGCTTTTTATTTTCAAGTGCTAATTGCTGCACTGAAGCTAAATTAAATATTTATAAAATTTATAAAATACAGTGAAAGAATTAAACGCCTACCCGACCCAGCCAGGCATCGAACCTGGGTCTTCCGCAATCCGCACTGACCGCTATGCTACCGGGAAGGCTGACGTAAGCGCATCAAATTTGTGGTATGTCATCTGCGAAGATGAATCTGCATAGCCATCGGTTGCAATGGCCGTTGGATAGATGGCGCGCTGTGCCGCTATTAGCACTCAAAAATTACAAAAGCAGTGACAAAATTCAGCGCTTACGTCAGCCTTCCCGGAAGACCCAGGTTCGATTCTTGGCTGGGTCGGGTAGGCGTTTAATTTTTTCACTGTATTTTATAAATTTTATAAATATTTAATTTAGCTTCAGTGCAGCAATTAGCACTTGAAAATAAAAAGTAAAAATTTATTACGTACATTTTAATCACAAATGTACTCAGCGAGCGATCATTGAACAATTTGTGTCCGTAATACCAATTTATCAATCGCAACTAGAGCCAGTCGCGTTGCGATTGTACTATTAACAATTGGTTGCCATTTTCAGTAATATAAGCAGCTCAGTGGAATGACAGTTTCACTACGACTGCTCAAGCGGTCCGTGTATTTTGATCATTGGATATTTTGAGCAGTCCGTCTATGTAGACCCTAAGAGCTATTAACTAACTATTTTGTAGTTAATCAGAATTGGCAATATATAGGGTCTAACAATATCAATAAGCGAACGTTTAAGGGGAGCATCTACACATCACACTGAGCATGCTCACCAAATTTGGTCCGAAACTACAGGCTCGTTACCGAGATAATCAACAAAACATTATCATAATTCACCAAAAAATACACCCTTTCCAAACCCGTACAGCTGTACTACACGCACACAAAGATAGCCGTGTGTCATACAATGGTTTTTCAATTGTGTGCGTGTATGTGTACACTATCTTTAAATTGACGCTTGCGTGCGTGTTAGTCAAGATACAGCATGTTTCATGATGTGCATTATTTTAATTGATTTAGTTTGTTGGAAAACATAACTTTGAAAAATCACTATAAAACTGGAGCCCATTTTTTGTAATTGTATTCAGAATGATGTATAGATACCGCCCTTAAACGTTCGCTTATTGATTTAGTTAGACCCTGTATAACTGAGCTGGAACTTTAGTAGCTATCTAATGCGACTTAATTTATTATTTTACTACTAATGAAAAAACTTGCACTCAGTACACGGTCTATTTAAAAGTGGTGAATGGATCAATAATGATGTAATATTATCTGTAGATACGTATTTCTGGATGATATACTAACAGTATTATTCATAAAAATAATTTGGTGTAAGTAAGATGGTGAAATGGAACGTAAGGAGTGAATGAACGTCGAAGAGTAATGATGAACGAAAGGAAAGTGAGATTGAAAAAAGAGTGAATGAAAGTGGAATTGCGGACTACCAAACCATTTCGCCGGCACAGTCGGCTATAATCGACAAGCATTAGCGTGCACCGTACGCCACCGACGAAAATAATCGACAACACTTATGGTTTACAAAAACACAAAATAATTATACCCATAATTATAGTTGTTTATAATTTTACGCAAATTTTATTGCGAATAAATTACAATTTGAAGAAAATATCCACAAGTGGGATTCGAACCGCACCCAGTGTCAACTCATACCGGGTCAGGTGCACTACCAACTATGCTATCGTGGTGCTGTCCAACCTGCCGAATTTTGTCAACACTATCTACACTTACTTTGTAAGCTAAAGGAGTCTAATTCACTGGTCGCTGATGATTCACGTAACTTATCTTTAATGTCTGTATAAATAATAGGTCCTTACCTATGAAATTGGAGTTTTTTTCTCACTTATTAATAAGTGTATTACTTCTAAAAGTCAATACCGGTTGTTAATATTATTATACACCTTTAATTAGGACTATGTTACTTACTTAGGCTTCAGTAATAACAATGGTTATTCATTTTGTGTCTTTATCGCCCAATTTTTTTTTAAATTGACTACTTTTTGGTTCTCGGAATTGTCCTTTTGTTTCATTGTTGCTTTGAAAATACTTGATTTTTTCTTTTTAATGTCTGCTATATTTAGCTAGTGAAACAAACACACTACTCTACAATTTTTATAGTGTGTGTAGGTGCTAAGAAAATAAAAAAAAAGTTAGTATAAAAAATAAAATGTTATAAAAAATCTTCATAAAAAACTTCAATTTCATAGGTAAGGACCTAATAGTAAGATCGGATGTGATGAAAATCACATAGTAAATATTGTTCATATCTATAATTTCAATATTGTATACCTACTTAGTGTAACTGAATGATATGAATTTAGTTGGCCTCATAAATAAATAAATAGTTTCTATTTAAATATAATATTTTTTTAATTGTGTTTGCAGTAAAAGCAAGAGAAACGGAATAGTGACGAATCCAGCGATGCGTTTGGTTGCCAACGTGCGGAACGGACTTGGTAAGTTCAATACAAATATACAGAGAGTGATAGATAGCGAGAGAGTTTTAACCGCCTCTGTGGTTTAGTGGCTTAGACCACCGATTTAGACCCAGAGGTCCCGGGTTCGATTCCCAGCGGGGGGTACATGTTTGTGTAGTCGGTTTGGTTAGTGGTAGGGCTTGTTTGTTCGCCTGGCTAGCTACCACCATCTTATCTAAATATGTCGCTATAACATCAATGTTTGTAGCATTGTTGTGTTCCGGCAGCTAGAGATAAGATAGCCAGTGCCTCACTAGTTGAAGATCCCGGGTCAAGTGCGCTTCCATCATTGGCCTTATCATCACTTAACATCAGGTGAGCTCAAGGCACTGTGCTTACCCGTTAATATAAAAAAAGATAGTTTTTTATAATTATTTAAACTACTATGGTCACTTGCAATAGAGTAATTATTAAGGGATTCTTACCATGTTTATTATTTGTGAGTACCCGATATTTCGGCACAGTTACATGCGCCATGATCACGGAATTACTGAAATTATTGCGGGTGAGTTTTTTATGAGCAGACAAAACGATCTACCCTCTTCCATAGTCGTTTTATGCGCTCGATGCCCGTACCACCGGTTTCTAAATCACTATTCATTCAAAATTGCTCACGACACACTAACTCACAGTATCGGAGTTAGTTGATGGCTTCGTGCTTTTAGCACATTTAGCCAGTGTCAAAGTTATTTTTCTTACAAGTAATACATAAATAAACATTATTTCCTTATGTGGCGGCAACGTGCTTGCCACTGATAGAAAAATGTTTGTGGACTGTATTTACCTAAATCGGATATTCGAGTTTTCAACTGATGATGCTTTCGTACGATCCGGTTGACTTTAAGGCCATTAAAGCAAAATCACTTACCTTCAGCCTGTTGCTTCGTCTGTCGGAGATCGCACCACCGCCGATGCCGGCGTAGCCAGGTTTCCAATTAGCACAATAGTGATCGAAGACCAGGTTCTGATTTTACAGTTAGTTCAGGTAACACCCCGGGGATAAAATGTGGCACAAAGAAACACACACTTGCACCAATATATGTGGTTATAGGAATTAATAATTTCAGGACGGCCGAGCGGCAGCGATTCGTTTTCGAGCGCGTTAAAGTTCTAATCGTACAGCGCCGCGTTGCGGGCAGGCAGGCGCAAACACACATCCCTTTCCGGATGCGTTCCGTTTCTTCGCAGAAAGGTTTAGGCAGTGTTTCACCATAATAACCAAAAAGTCAAGACAGATACTTAACACCTTATATGTTGATGATGAATGATATTAGAAATGGGAAGTGAGAAATGATATACCCCCCAACCCCTCGAGTATCTCAGTAAAGATGTGGGGCTTTACTAAGTCCTCAGGCGAGCTTCTTGAGAGAATTTGAAAAGTGCCGTTGCACTGTTTTGTTTCATTTGCCAACACTTATGCACACTCACGAACACTTAACGGTTAATAACCACCATTATTTCACATTAATATTCGACATAACACAAATTTTAGAAAATTAAACAAAACCGCAGACATGACGCTTTACTTTCCCGCCAAGAAGCTTAGATTAGAGTTTAAAGACTTATTAATCGTTTTTTTCAAATTTAAAATTTACTTATTTGAGTATTGACAAGAAAAATTTATATTCGTAAAAAATATTACGTGATTGTTATTCAGTGCGATTTACCAGTTGTAGAATTGAGTTTTTGCTAGGGCAAGCCGGGCTTTTCGGCTTATATGAAGGTACCGCCACTGCTCGCCAGTCTTGGTGACATCATACCCGCAAATGGTTCGAATCGACAGTACAAACAAATACCTATAGTAAAGCAAACACGACAAAGTTGTTTCCCATTATAGTGTTTCACGTCACCACAATTACTGTGAAAATGACCCTTAGGGCCCCACAATTGAACGAACCACTTCTGTTGGTGAATTTTATGACTGCTTTACATCTAAACTTGATTTTACGTTGAATAAAGCAATACTGTGTTCTTCATTTCTTTATGTATTTACTTATTGTCCTGGTTTTTATTCTTAAATGCTGTATTTCCCTGCATCGTTATATTGGCGGTCACAAAAATCTCTATACCGCGATGCAGGAAAATAAAGTCCACAACAGTACAGCGCCATCTAGCGGTATATGAAACAACTTGAACACAGTAAAGCTCTTTTACCCACAGACAGCGCCGCAGCGAACATTCGCCGCACGGGCGTAGCATTAGCCGCGAGCGCCAGTTCCGCCAATCCTGCTGTGAAAACCAACGCGTTCCAATGGAGGAAAGAGACGCCGCTATGAAGTTGAACGCGTGCGAGCGAGACGCCTATAGCGGACGCTTACACCCGCCATTTGTGAGTTCAAACGTTGAGGAAGCGGTTGTCATGACAACGCGTGTGTGCTAGTTAACATAATGTAGGCTTAACCCTTTATAAGGCAGATCAAGACTGTTTTCAATCTTATCTCAATGACATAAAATTCAAAATAAGGTGAAAGTATATGTACTAACTGTTAAAGGATCTTTTAACAGGCATATTGAAGGTAGCAGAATGGATAGATGACAGGGTTGAATGCGAGAAGTCGTTGTTCAATACCCATAGCTCCGTTACTACTGACCCTGACACAAGCGTATTAGCTTTCTGGGTTAGGTTTTCTTAACAGGTCTATTATTATATATTGTGTATTAATAATCATACTAATATTATGAAGAGGAAAGCTTTGTATTTTTGTATGTTTGCAACGAATAAACTCAAAAACTACTGGACCGATTTAAAAAAATCTGTCACCATTAGAATGCTACAATAACGCTGAGTAACATAGGATGTATTAAAAGAAATGTCCACTCGTGCAAAGCCGAAACGGGCCGCTAGTTAATAATAATCTTTAAAAGAATTTTAAAAAAAGTATTCTTTTTTGGACCTTATGTCTGAGGAATAAGCTTGAAATTATAATGTCGTTTTCAATATCAACAGAGTCTCAATAAGGGTTAAGCCGAATTATCATTTTCATATTATAATATATTAATTAGACTATGCCACGAATAAATGTGTCGGTATGAATTGGAAATATGTGGGACATATAAAAATAAAATGTATAAAAATACATATTATAATATGCTGTGTAATTCCTTACAGTACCTGCCTACCTAAAATTTGTAATTTGTTATTGTGACTTTCTAATGTTATCCATATAAACAACATGTCACAAACAACATCTTGTAATAAAACATTAAAGAATGTTTTATTACAAGAATTACACACTCACTTATATGAGTAAATTTAAATACAGTGTCTACATACATAAAATGTTATGTTATCGCACGAAAATACTTAAGTATATGTTCTACATGTTTACACAATTAAATGGCAAAAAAAAATTATCTTATCGTATCTTGAATGGATACAAAAACGAAACAACATAAAATAAACAAATATATGTTAGAAGGTTGTATAAACAAGACTACCAAAAAAAAATATTGATCACAAATAAAAACTCAAGTTTATTTTTAGAGAGAGATCACTGATTGTAATGGTCTTTTCAGCACCACCGGACTTTTTGTGGGCGGCGCGTGAAACTTGAAGGGTTCCTGAAGCCGTACGATGGAGGCACCTCAAAGGGTTCCTAGGGGGATAGCATCACGCAAGCGTATCCCCGTCCTCTACTAGATTCTCCGAGGTCTTTCGAGGGTAGTACTCGAGTAGCTGATAATATAGGTGACGCTAAAGTTATAAGCGTCTAGTGTCTACATCCAGTGTTTCGGTATTCAAAACTAAACTACAAAGTTATAATAGCTGATAAACAAATAAGCAGATTTTAATGAAACCTATTCATAAAGAAAGTACACAAAGAACTAAAAAGTTAGTAGAGTGCATTTAAAAAATATATACGTCAACTGAATTTATTCAATTTGTAACTTTCCCTAGTGGATTTTGAATCTTATAAATTTAGTTGAGAGTTTAAACAGTTAATAAGATTATACTAAGCTTAGTACAAATCTCGACTATTCAAATTCAAATGTATAGTAGAATAAGACATTTAAATAATATAGACATTTCCACTTTTTCTCTTGGTTGTACTCTCAACAATAAAAAAAATCATATATACATATAACTATAAAATGAAATATACATTATATAAACGTATTGAAAATATGTGTGTAATGAGCGAGTGAGATAGGTATACTAGTAAATAGGTGAGAAGAATATTTAAATTAAATATTAAGAGAATGAATTAACTCGTAAATCGTGTGTAATAGATAAAATATCATAACTATTATAATAAATATAAAAATTAATAAGAGTAACTGAAATATTTTTACACGCCATAATTTTTTTCTAATTAAATTAAAAAATACTCTTGATTTTTTTCTATTTTTTTTTACTGTTGAGTAGGCGCATTTATTTTTGTCATTATTATTAATATTAATAATAATAAAAGCAATGAACTGGCTATTTTTGTTATTAAGGTGTGTTGAGTGACAGGTAAAATATGACGATATTATCTTATCTTATCTTAGTGGGGGCTGAATATAAATATAAATATGACGATAAGCAATAAAGCTTTGTCTAAAAAAGTGTATGATAAAGAAAATATGTAAAATTCTTGTTGAGATAAAAAAAACATAGCACAGTCATTATTCAATCAAACCATACTAGAAAGTCAGAAATATCTTCAAATTTAAGCAAAATAAACCTTAATGCGTATGTTTTAAGTTTAGTTTTGAAGGCGTAATTTGTATTTTTTATATGGGTTTAACTAGGTATTGAAATTTTCGATCATGCAAAATTCCAAAACGCTACTGAAATTGAAATTACTAAGTAAAATAATATTTTACTTTTAATTTCCTTAAATCAAATTTATATTGACAGGGTTTGTCAAAAATGTACTATAAATACGTAATATTAAGGTTTGGTTTTCTTAAATGACAATATATTTTGATCAATACGTTGCTTCGATCAATTTGATGCTGATGGCTGGCTAAGGGTTAGCTATTAACACCCTAATATATCGAAATCGAAAAGACAAAATAAACAAACAGTATTATTTAAAAAAACATAGCAATTTTTTTTTTCACTCTCTCAAATTATGTTATAGTACAATTCCTTTTGTAATGTGATCTCATTGTGAACAAAGGTGTAAAATAGCTTTTTTTTTTGTAAATTAAGTTTAATTTGCCGTTCCGTAATAAAAAATGTTGTATTTTTTTATTTCATGTGTCAAAAATGTGTGAATGCAATATTTTTTATATTTGTTTTTGTACAGTCAACGTCGAAACGACTCGAGCGTTCAAATCTACCAAATGTCTGAACATTTGACAAAAATCAACCTTGTTACAAGACATCCCCCTTGGTAGTCTGGGAAAATAATGTATATTCTGCCTAATTATCGTTCCCGTGCATGTCGTAAGAGCCGACTAAGAGACAAGGGTTCCAAGATGTTCGCACATCAGGCGGTCGGCTGCAACCCATCACTGATGATATCTATTCCACCAAAGTCACTAACGGCGAGTTTAATCAAAATTGATGCTCTGTCGACCTTTTTAGGAATGGGACGTGAGAATTTATGTATGCATGTTTTAAACGCTCAAATCGTTTTGACGCTGTCTGTATTTCATGTTTCTTCTATATATATTTATATATTTAGGTGATCATGATTTACTAATATCAAGGCCTAAATGTGAAATACTATTTAAAAAAAAATCATTATCATCAGTACTATTGGTAACTTATTATGTTTAGAATGAATCGAACGGTATCGTAACACATAAAAGGCAGCACAAATGCATTTTTTAATGAAAAAAAGTATAATTATGTGTGTAGCTACAGTTTATGTGAAGGCGATACCAAAAATTATAATCGATCCTTAATTTTTTTTTTTCGGGATATATTATTTATGCTCGTGATTATCTAAAAAGTGATCAGCGGGCCAAGGACGAACAACTATCGTGTTTTAGGAATCCAATCCCGCAAATGCGAGATCCTGTGCCATTTTTGCGGGATGTGCGGGACTAAAAAAAATTGAATAAAGAGCCCGAATATCGCTTTTATCTTAATGTTAATAACAGATCATTAAACAAACTTTCATCGATCGATTCGATCATTAAACAGAAACCATGGAACTCATGATTTTGATTTTGTTTATGGAATTCCCTAGACTTGACTTTGTACGGAAAATCGTTTCGTTTTTCGCCATGAGTTTTTTTAAACATCTTGGTTGTATTACAGCATTCGAATCACAGCTGTAATCCATCGTGCTAAAGTTGATTCTCAATTGACATACGCTATCGATGACTTATTCTAAGAATAAATCTGGAATCGCTATGGATTGAGCCATCTTTTTCACTGAAGGATTTTTCTTTGTATTTACTACAGACTTTATCTATAGACTATCCAAAACTGACAAATTACTTTAATGAATTTTCAACCGTATGTTATTGGTTTAAAGCTCAAAGTCTATTGAGGATACTTAACAGTGTTTGATAGTCTGAAGTTCGGGCTTCTTTAAACCAGAGAACATTAAACATTGCTTAAAAACGCTTAGTTAAGTTATACTACTAACGAACTAAAATGGATGATTATTTAATTATGTAAATTACATTAAAAATTATCGAACTTAGATGACACATGTATAAAACACCAATCGAATATTAACAATACTAAATGTTATTATGTAACATTAGCTATTTTATAAAAGTATGTATGTCGATAAATATTGATAAGTATATATTTATATTAACTAAAGCGATTGCAACTTACATGTTCAGTGTATTTAATGTCGTATCGTCGTCGGCCTAAAATTACAATTTTTTATACGTCACGTCGCCGGAAAACATGCTTAATATATAATGTTTTTGTTTTGTTTATATAATTTTTAACGCAATTTTTGTTAATGACTGTAGTTGTTGACATTGAATGGGCGCCTTTGGCTTTCAAAGTAAAAAGTAAATAGTGTTGAATAATTTCGGCGGGCTGGTTAGAACCACGATAGCTCAATTGAGAGAGCATCTGACCCGTTATTTCAGAAGGGTGCAGCTTCAAATCCTGCTCGTGGAAATTTTTTCAACATTTGTGTTTTTGTAATTTGTTCGCAACAAAATTTGCGTTAAAAATTATATAAACATTTATAAATAGCTTGCCTACTTCTTAACTGATCTTTAGTATTTGTAAAAATATTATGATCGGATGTTAATGACGGTAGTTGTTGACATTGAATGGGCGCCTTTGGCTTTCAAAGTAAAAAGTTAATAGTGTTGAATAATTTCGGCGGGCTGGTTAGAACCACGATGAAATTTTTTCAACATTTGTGTTTATGCATAATATAGATTGAATAATGGTGTTACAGAATTACGTATTAATGTCTATTCTATACTTTTCTATTGTACGTATAGAAACACCTCATTACCAGTTCATTTGATGTCCCCACTGCTGGGTCACGAGCCCTCCCTATGGATGTTTACACCACAGGACGAACGGGCCGTAAACCACCAAGCGGGCCCAGTGCGGGGCGGTGGTTACTTTGCTCTTTATAACTCATGATAGCCTGGTACTTTGACCACTTCAACCCAATTATGTAGCTCACGCCAGGTATACGTCTTTGTAAGTTATGATAGCCTGGTAGTTCAACCACTTCACGACCTCACCCCAAGTATGTAGCTCACGCCAGTTATACCTCCATGTGGGTTATGATAGCCTGGTACTTTAGATTTTATCTCTCCAACTCATTCTATGTTACCACTGCTTGGGGCACGAGCCTTCCCTATAGATGATGTTCACCACCACGGGGAGAACGAGCTATGGCTCGTTCGAACCACCACGCGGGCTCGGTGCGAGCGATGGCTGTTAACGACTGCTAATGCAGCCGAGACCAACGGCTTTCTTTACGTGCCTTCCGAAGCACGGGGATATTTTATTAAATATAGACTTAGTTGAAGTCTCATGAAAGTCACTATGGCATTACACAATTTAATATTGAATGCCATATACCAAAACAAATAATATTTAAAAACCTGTTTATTTGGAGGGATACTTCTGTTCCTTGTAGCCTTGACAACGTTACCGGACATTCTGGGACGATGGGAAACTTGTAGGGTTCCTCAAACCGTGTCATCGAAACATACGCAGAGGATTTTTGGAAGGGTCTCCTACTAGATTCTCCTAAGCAGTCGGAAAACGGAACATCTCGAGGTCTGAAGCAATATTTCTTACAAATGAATTAACATTCCATAGTTAACCATAAATCAAATCAAACTTTGATAAGTTGCAATCGCTCTAAATTTTTTAGCATTTAATTATAAAGACTTAATTGTTGATAGCTTAAAAGAAATAACGAAAACCAAGGGCAGCGATAGTTATGTATAAATTATATACGGTGCTGGCTGAGTGGTGGTTTTCCAAAGCCTGTTTTATAATGTTACTTTTAGTTTGATACAGGTTATGTTACTCGGTTTGTTTCGTGGTAGGGATTGTTTTAAGCCCGCCTGACTAGCTACTACCATCTTATCTAAGTTTGTCGCAATAACGACAATGTTGTGTATCGGCAGTCAGAGATATGGTGCCTCAGTAATTAAGGTTTTTCGGGTGACATGCATCCCCTCTCTTCGGCCTTATCAACACAACTTCAGGTAAAGGACAAGCTTTTTTGTGAATTTTCTTATAGCGAATTAAAATCTACTATTTTATTAAAACACATACACACATCACCAGCTCATGTCATGTTCCCACTGCTGAGCCATGAGCTTTCCCTATTGATAGAAACACCATATATATGGAAAATACAATTTCATACTAAATTAAATACTTAGCTACTTACTTGAGCAAAGTGTATGGAACTGCTGAGTTTTTATTCGCGACTTCAAAGTAGGTTTTATTATGTTTAGTTAGTATGTTTTTTTGGTTAGGGTGTAGCAAAGGGGGTCCGCGACATAACCAATTTTTCTATCATGTTTTGTATGGAGCTAGAACTTGTAAAATTTTCACTTTTTGTAGGTCACGTGATAGGTTAGAAATTTAAGACAATTGCGAAGTGCAGCGTAGCGATTGTCTTGAATTTCGAGGTTATTGTTTTAATTAGAAAACAGAAATCTAGTTCCATACAAAAAAAAAATCTTTTTTTGGCATTTCGTGAAAAAAAAATTGTGTTATTTTTTTGGGGCCCCCTATTCTACACCCGGACCTTTTTTTTAGATTTTCAGTTATATTAAATGGGTTTTGGGAGAATCTCCGCTTATTTAACACCATGCATTAGTATGACTTATTGTTATTATAGTAAGTATATATGAATATTTAAAAATATATATTATAATTGTATTAGAGACTTTGTTTGACTGATATTGTATGTATTAGAGATTTTGTTTGACTGATAGCAGTCACATACGTCTACCAACGAGATTTTCCATAGATACACACAGGTACAGGTACTTTACACATAGGTGTAAAGTAATGTATGAAAGCAAAGCGGATTTATGAGAATGATTTAAGCTGGTGGCACTGTAGTGTTCGTCAGGAACCAATGATCGACAACTTTTTTTTAAACCATTAAAAATAGTAGTCGGCAACAATTTTTTGATGAGAGAAGCTCGATGGCATAGTAGTTAACGCGCCCGGTCTGCGAGTGCTGAGGTTAAGACGACGCATTGGTAATTTACGTGGCGGGATCTTGATTTTTCCCAACAATTACAAAACATATAAAAGTGATATTTGATGACATGATTTTTAATTTAATTGACTTCATTTTGTTAGTTGCAGAAACACGATTTTTCAACTTTTATAACAGAGAAAAAAATATCAAAGTGACCTCTTTTAAAACATAGATTCACATTTTACAGGCTAACCAGACCGATTTAAGCATCTAAATTTTCTTAGTAGATTAGTCTTAACACACACTTCAAAATTGTAGTTAATTTTTTTTATAATTTGTAGTTTTAATTTAAAGGAAAAAAAAACAGTTTTTCAGAAGTTCGAGATTTTCGTGCCGCCCACGCCAGCACTTCTATAGAAGTTCTTCTTTGTACCTACTTTATTAAAATACATTTATACGTTGGCGTACAGCGGGTCATCGCGTGCAGGATAGTTGGGCGGTGAAAAGGTTAAGCAACTTTCGCAAGGTCATCGGATGGGTGACCAAATATTTACCATCTCGAGCTCCGTGCTCTGTATTAGCAGTCGTTAACAACTAACGCAGTGGGCGCGCGTGGTGGTTTTCGGCCCGTTCTCCCTGTGCTGTTTCCATCTATAGGGAAGGCTCGTGCCCAGCAGTGGGGACATAAATGAGCTGATGATGATAATGATGAACAAATTTATTACTTTGACAAAAATTTAATATAGACCTAGCTGTTTAGCTTCCTAACTATATCATCAAGTAAAATTTAAATGAAATTCTTTATAAATGTTTGGTGACGAAAATTGATGTCGAACATTGGGTAACTGTGTCGGACACGGGTGCCACTTAAGGTTGCCAGATGTCCGGGACTTCCGGGATTGTCCCGGAATTTTACGTATTGTCCCGTGTCCAGTAATTCGATCTATTGTCCCGGATTCCGAAAAAAAAAAACAAATAACAACAGTTCTTAATTTATATCTTTTATCTGGACTAATAATATTTTCCTAATAAAAACAAATATAAAATTAAATATTCCGTAATTTATATTATATATTTTTTTTATTTTTACACATTCATAGCTACGGCCCGACATGGAATTGTCCCGGACTAGGTAAGTTCCGATCTGGCAACCTTAGTGCCACTACTATACACGGCACTGAAGTTTTGCAAGCGTTTATAGTCTGTGGTGACTGCTTTCTATTAAGCGGACCATTATAATGGTTTGCTTATTGAAAGGCTTAAAAATATGTTTGTGTTTTGATTCATCAAAGTTCGGCCAATTGAGGCTATATTTCGTCTTTGGTTTAGTCGTAACTCTTAGGAATATTAATTCTATTCTTGGCACAGTTTTTTTTGGTGATTTTTTTTTGTGTAAAATGGGTTCTTTTTTCACTACTCGAAGTTTTTATAAGTTTAGTTTCAAATAATCCACTATGCCAAGAATAGGGTTAAAAAAAGATAAAAATCTTGTCGATGACACCATAGAGGAAACTCATAGACATATTAAATAGATAATAGCGCTATTAAATTGTCTTTGGAATGAAGTATTTTTCTAGTTGTGTATTTGTGGGGATAATTTTGTGAAATATATTTATTGTATTTTTCCCTATAATATAGGGGGTATAATCAATTTTTATTGTATTATCGAGTCAATAATTTAGATATCTTTATTTGTAAGGCGGTTTATAATCATGATTGTTAATATAATGCACATACTTTAAAGAATATATTTGTTCTAAAATATGACACAGATCGAATACTAAAAATGAATTTTTGTAGAACTTTATTTTTATTTATTGACATTTAAAGTTTTTTTTCTGTATTCAGTGACGGTTGTTTCGATTTTTGTAATAATTAAAATTTTAAAATGTAAAAAAAGAGTTAGGTAGTAATTAATTAATTCAATCAAACTAAACTTTATTTTACTTAAATTAAGAATTTTGGGACACATTTTCTTTTTAAATTTAATTTAAAAAAACATTGTTTTCTACCTGTAGATCTAGGTGCTGGTAATATTTTTTAAAATTGTATTAATAGCCATGATAATATTCCGCCATCATAGTTTTGTATGACGCTTATAGTCTGTATAAAATAGCATATTTTATTTATTTGATAGTTTTTTTTTTACTTGTACTTGTGTGAGTTTGTGATTTAGAGTAATGATTGTACGATTTGTAATTAGTAGGCGCAGTGCGATGTAACATGTTGTGAAGAAATATATTGAAATATATATAATTTCTCTTATTTTTGAGTTTTATTTTTCCTACTAGTACAGGGGTGCGGTTGCTTAATCTAATAAGGCAAAAGTAAGGCAATTTTTAAAGTTTTATTTGACGATGGCTGTCTATAACCTTTACAACGCATCACGTGAGCGTGTCTCGTCATTTATAACATTCTCAGTGGAGTCTGTTATAAAAAAGATGGTTTGCACACAGATCAATGATTTGTTAGATGCATTTTCCGATATGTTTATTTTCTTGTATAATTATTTCCGAACGCCTTCTTTCCCTGTAATTTTTTTTAACATACGCAAAATTTCGTAGTCATTAATTTTACTTGGGGCAAAACTTCTTATTCGCTTGTGACCCTGTTTGCAATTTTGTATGGATTTTTTATGGTTATTTTTCTCGATAGGAAAGTATTAAGGCTACAATACGACATTTTACCAATCAGTGACCAACCCCCAACCAACCTGTAAAAAAAAAGTTAATAAAAATCAACGACGTTATTTTCTAAGCATAGGTATATCAAAATCCAATTCAGAATTAAACCTAATATATAAAATTGATAAAAAATAGAAGCAGTTCACGCATATCTCACACAATATATCAAACATAACTTAAATTATACTTATTGTGAACATAAAAAGCGAATAAGAAGTTTTGCCCCTAGTAAAATTAATGACTACGAAATTTTGCGTATGTAAAAAAAATTACAGGGAAAAAAGACGTTCGGAAATAATTATACAAGAAAAAAAAACATATCGGAAAATATGTCTATGGGAAATAAGGCGTTCGGAAAATTGTCTACAGTGAAAAATGACGATCGGAAATTTTTATATAAGAAAATAAAAATATCGGAAAATGCATCTAACAAATCTTTTCAATGTATCCAAAATACGCTAAGATAGTCTTGATATAGTTTAAGACGACGACACCTCGATTTGTGAACATTCAAAAAGGCTGATCCTTATTGACGCTGTCATAAGGTCGATAAATGGTTGCGGCAGTTGTGAGCGTCAGTTTCGCGACTCGCCTAGCTTGTCGTCGCGACTGCGACTGACGCCAAGTGTATATATGAAAATTGTCGGCCGCAGCTGTCGTTTTGCGTCTAGTCGCCGTGCTATCGCAGTCGCGTGTCGTCTAGTGTGCGAAGCCATTTCAATATAGACCTCAAATTAACAGTTAACCTAAAAAATATTTAAAAAATATATTGGTTTTAGTTATCAAAATATGCAGCTACTAAATTACGAAAATTGATGTTATCAATATATTTGAGTGGTTTCCAAGCATATACCTAATTTAAGTAATTTTGAGTGGTGTTTTCGAAAATAATTATGATCGAGTCAAAATTATATTACAATCGCAAATTCAAGATAAAGACATGAATTTACCTATATCAACACTTCAGATTCGTAAGTCATACTATAGTCTTATACTATTCGACAAAAGTTGGGGAATTTTTTAGTGTGTCGCCTTAATTGACCATTATTGACGCAATATCTATGTTACTTGTCAAATTTAGTATGTAAGTTTCAATGTTAATAAATATTATTTCTATTTCTAATTAGAAGAGCCAATAGATGGCGTTAGTGGACAAAATGAGTTCATTTAATAGTTTTGCTACTAGTCACTAGATGGCGTTCTTGTTACAAAATTTTTGTGAAACTTTCGCCAAATTAATAACTTAATCGCTTTACGTTTTCCACGCGCATACAGCAAAGTAATGGAACTCTAACGTCGTCTTTGTTTCCGGTTTGAATAGTATCGTAGTCGCGCCAGTGTTTGGCTCAGTGACCCAGGAACAACAGTTTTCGTCGCCAAAATATCAAAAAAAATTTCATTGAAATGTTACTGGATGGCAATAAAAATCTGTTCACCACATCATCACCAGCTCTTTTTGTCTTCCCACCCGCGGGAAAACAACCACTAAAATATCTCGGTATATACACACATACACGCAAACTTTCGCATTTATAATATTAGTGTGATTATTTAATTTTTTTTTTTTATTTTTTTTATTGGTTATAGGCAGGCATTTGACTACACCTCACCTGATGTTAAGTGACGGTGCGGTCGAGGATGGAACATGCCTGCCTAGAAATAGCCTATTCACTCTAGCCTTGAAGAGGTCCAGATTATACCTTTCAGGGAACACATTCGCAGGCAGCGCGTTCCATTCCCTAGCTGTACGCACTAAGAGAGTTGAACCGAATCGGCTCGTGCGACAAGGTGGCATATCTACAACATAGGGATGGAACTCGCGCCTCGCGCTCCGATAGCGGAAAGTGGATGGTGGGATTAGGTCGTGCAACTCCTTCGCGCACTCCCCGAAATGAATCCTGTAGAAGACCGACAGACGAGCCACCCTACGCCGATGTTCTAGATTTTGCAGCTTGGCGTCTATCAGGGCAGGGTCACCAATGAGTCTCTTAGCTCGTTTTTCAATCGAGTCCAAAGCAGCCAGATGGTATTTGGCTGATCCATCCCAAAGGTGGCAGCAGTACTCCATACATGAACGAACTTGTGCTTGATAAAGTTGGAGCAGCTGTTCTGGCGTGAAGTACCGCCTGACCTTAGAGAGAACCCCCAGTTTTTTTGCTGCAGTCTTTGCTTTGGACTCGATGTACTGCCCGAAGTTGAGGTTGGACGAGAGCTCAACACCTAAGAGCTGTAGGCTGTCAGTCATAGTTACAGTCACATTCCGGAAAGTCGGAGCCAGGTGAAATGGGCTCCGCTTAGCTGAGAACAAACAAGCCTGTGTTTTGGCAGCGTTGAATGTGACCAAATTGGCATCGCCCCAATCGGATACTGCTTGGAGGGCTTCGTTCAAGCGGCTAACCATGGCCTCTCGACAAGAGTCGACATCTTGTCTGCCAGCCCCTGCACTCGACATGTATCTATCCGCAACGGTGCTATCGTCTGCGTACCCAAAGGTACCGGGCACAAGCAGGTCGTTTATATGAAGCAGGAATAGGGTTGCGGATAGAACCGATCCCTGAGGCACACCGGCATCGATAGCCTTTTGGTCCGATGAGTAGCCGTCGAGGACAACGCGTATCGATCTTCCCTTCAGGAAATCAGATATCCAAGCGCAAAAGTTAGCAGGAAGACCAAATGATGGGAGCTTGCTTATAAGGCTCGCGTGCCAAACCCTGTCAAAGGCCTTTGAGATATCGAGGGACACCGCAAGGGCCTCTCCGTATTTCTCAATGGCCTCACTCCATAGATGTGTGGCATATATTAGAAGGTCCCCAGTTGAGCGGCCTCGGCGGAATCCATATTGGCGGTCGCTGAATTAATTCAGCTTTAGTGCAGCAATTAGCACTTAAAAAAAAAAAAGAAAGAGACGGCAGAAGGCAAGCTCCACACAAACGCGCTCGAGCTACGCACACAAAGACCGAACATGGTTTGTATGGGAAAGTGAAAAAATTATCTTGTTTTTTGATCTATGTTTCTCGGCGAAAGTCGTTCAGTTTCATGGTCTGATCTACCCACCTGCGGGAAAACAACCACTAAAATGTGGTGTATTTGTTGCTTCTTCACGCTGCAACGGACGGTTGGATTTGAATGAAATACGGTATACAGATAGTTTATAACCTGGATTAAAAAATAGGATACTTTTTATCCCGATATTCCCAGGAGAACAGGAATCACGCGGGTGAAACCGCGATCGGCCGCTAGTTATAAAACAAAGTGAAAAAATTAAATGCCTACTGGGTCTGACACTGTCGACACTGACTATTATGCTACCGGGAGGGCTGACGTAAGCACTGAATTTTTTCACTGCTTTGATTTTGACTGCTTTTTAGCGGCAGTAGTGACATTTATCCAACGGTTATTGCAACCACCCGGATTGTGGAAGACCCAGGTTCGATTCCTGGTTGGATCGGGTAGGCATTTATTTTTTCCACTATATTTTATACTTAATCATTTAATTCTGCAATCTTCTTATTTTGTGGTTGAGCCAAGCGTGAAACCGAAACAACAAAGGGTTGGCTATTGAGAGCCCTAATGTAATCCGATCTGCTGCGAGTCACGCACGCACGACCCCACTCTTTAAGCTGCTGAGCCGTTGTTTGCTAAATAATGGTGAGATTACTTGTCAGCTATTTCTGCCATTATAACAATTAGTGGTTCTTTTATTTATTCGCAGATCCTCAGGGTTTGACAGGAACCAGCCATCGATTTTTTTTTTTTAATCATTACATGTCGTCTGCTGTGAATATAGACACATCATCATCATCAGCTCATTTTTATGTCCCCGCTGCTGGGGCACGAGCCTTCCCTATGGATGAATAGGCAGAACGGGTCATAAACCACTAGCGGGCCCAGTGCGGATTGGTGGTTGTTAACGACTGCTAAAGCAGCCGGGACAAACGGCTTTACGTGCCTTCCGAAGCACGGAGAAGCTCGAGATTATACATTTTTTGGTCGCCCATCCGATGACCGGCTTTTGTGAAAGTTGCTAAACCTCAGCACCCGCAGACCGGGCGCGTTATCCACTGCGCCATCGAGCTCCTCTATATAGCTTTTCTAATATAGACACAATAGAATTTTAATTGTTTAGCCCTTTTATTGGTAGTGGCAATATAGTTGCCACCATAATTTGAACCTTATGTGGTTGCAATAGCATCGAAAACCAATAAAAAATCTATTATGCAGTACCAGTCAAAGGGTTAGGCACTGAACAATTCTCACCGCAGCTGAAAGGTTAAGATAGGGATCAGCGACTGATTTTATTCTTTAGGATTAAGTTGACACACTGAAAAAATGCACCAACTTTCGTCGAATAGTTTAAGACCGAATCTAAATCTAAATCTGATATGTTGATATAGGTAAATTCATGTCTTTATCTTGAACTTGCTAGCTCAAATACACGATTGTATAATTTTGACACGATCATTAATTATTTTCGAAAACACCACTAAAAATCACGTTATTGTTGAAATTACAACAAAATTACATAATTATATATGCTTGGAAACCACTCAAATATATTGATAACATCGATATTCGTAATTTAGTAGCTGCATATTTTGATAACTAAACCAATATTTTTTTTAAATATTTCACATACATTCTGTTAAATTCTGTTAAATTATTTCTAAAGATAGAGAGTTTTATGTCAAGTTAAAGAAATATTTAGCAGAGAATTGTTTTTATAGTTTACTAGAGTTTTTTAATAGTTAAGTTATTTAAGTATATTACGATCTCAAGAATTCGTGTTAATTAAGATTAAGTTTAAATTTATTAAATAATTAATTATGTTTATTGTTGCAATGCCCTTGCAGGGCCATGTTTGGGACTTAATACTGTTTTTATAAAATCTTTTTACAACATGATGCAATCAATATTTTTGAATGTTCACAAATCGAGGTGTCGTTTGAATACAAGACCATCTGCTTTCTACTGTTATCCCGAAATTAAATGAAACTCTATGTTATTTTTTGGCGACGATAATTGTTTCAAACACTACTGGGCTTAAAGTACAGTAAGTAAGTAAGTAGGTACGTACAGCACTACCCTGATTGCTGTAAAACTGTTTTTTAAACTATACCGCGACTCGCATTTTTCTGTACTTTTTATTCATAAAAGGTTCGAATTATGAAGACAACATACAGACGCAAGTAGATCCGTTTAGTGTTTTGTTTCGATTCTTTCATTCATTATTGCGAATCTTTTTTATTAAAACACATTTTAGTGATTCTTATATTAATGGAAAACATTTGAATCTAGGAAAATTATATGATTCGTGAAAAGTGGCCATTAAAATTAAACAGTTACGTTTCTCTTACAAAAGGTTAACGCAACAAGTTAAAATGTAACGTTCTTTACAAAAAGATCGAAGACATCTATCGTAACATTTAGTTCTAAACAAAACTACGAACCACCTTTAAAAAAAACACCCAATGTTTCTAAAAACGTGCATTGTTTTCCCAAGTGGCTAGTTCCGCTACTCGCCGCGTGGCGCGCGCGTGTCGCCTTAACATCGAGGACCCTCGCCGCTTCCTGTCACTGTCTTGACATTATTGGGAATAACAATGAGTATTACGTTACTAAACGTCGCTTCCTTGATTGCTCGTAAAAGGGCTTGGGCGTGTGTAAGACTTAAGACGGATTTTTTTTTATAATAAGGGGTACCCGGGAGCCTCAACTAGTGAGGCACTGGGTATCTTATCTCTAGCTGCCGGAACGCAACAATGCTACAAACATTGATGAAGGGCGACATATTTAGATAAGATGGTGGTAGCTACCCAGGTGGACAAACAAGCCCTACCACCAACCAAACCAAGTGCGCAAACATGTACCCCCTGCTGGGAATCGAACACGGGACCTCTGGGTCTGTTGACCTCAGAAGCGGTTGAATTTGAAATTGTTGACAAAAAACTATAAAAATTCGAGTAACCCTATACTAAGTACAAGTAAGTACTAGTGTTCGACAAGAACAAAATTTGCGTAAAATTATATAACGTCGGAGACATGGCGATGGCGCTAGCATCACTTAGAAGCGACAAGTATAGTCTATACTTGAGTGTGGTCTGCGCAGCCTATGCTCTAAGGTACGCAAAACGTCAACGTGAGTTGAAGTGACAACGGACTGGACACATTTGAACGGGAGCGGTCGAAGAATAAGCACGCGCAGAACTCACTTAGTTTCTAAAATCCATTTGCATCGGGCAACTGTTTCTAAATAATTTAATTGTGATGTTAAAATAACATTAAAGTGACTGTAAGGAATACGACTGCGCCTTTATTTTGAAGATCCAAGAGTAACTGTGTTATCAGCGAATCGGAGTTTGCTTGACCGTCCTACCGTTCACTCTGGTCCTACCTACAAGCAACCTCGCCGCCAACATATAACCACTAGCTGTGCCCTCGACTTCGTCCGCGTAGAATAGTGAATTATAATAATAATAATTCATTTATTCATAACCCAAAAATGATGTGATTACAAAAGTGTATACATGGTAATATTCTTATAGGTCTGGGTTTATTTACTTTGAATCTAAAGGGATGAGTCCCTGACATCAAAACTAGTAAAAAACTGTTTTTTCAGTGTCAGTGATTCCTCGACAGTTTTAACTTAAATATGTATAGAATTTTACACATAGTTATGTAAGTGGAATTACAGGTTTATGAATTTTTACTTAAACAAAGTACTTGAAAAACAAAAAAAAGGAGAAAAAAAAAATTCAAAAAAAATTTCGGCAGCATTTTTAATTTTTAGGTAATTTCCATACAAACTTTCATCCCCTGTTTCTTAAAAAGTAGCCTATGTCCTTTCTCAGGCTCTAGACTATCTTTGTACCTAATTTCATTTAAATCGGTTCAGTAGTTTAGGTGTGATTTCGTAACACACGGATAGAGTTACTGTCGCATTTATAATATTAAGTAAGGATAAATAATCATAAATAGCGTTTTTAAATGTTTAACTTAATCTACATCATTAAATAACACTCGAATCGTGTGAAAGTGTTAATTAATTAGCTTCGTGTCATCACTGGACTCCAACAGATGTTGGATAAGACACGTTTGCGTAGTTAGGGCAAGTTCGCACCGGCATTGAGTGGTTCGTTATAATGAACTCTTGACTCAGACATTTTGTCTGTGTTCAGAGTGCCTATATAGTGTGAGGTTTGTTTACTATCCGCATTCATTTGATTACGTTTACGAAAACGAATTATGTACGTTATACGGTTAACCTTTTCACCGCCCAACTATCCTGCACGCGATGTCCCGCTGTACGCCAACGTATAAATGTATTTTAATAAAGTAGATACAAAGAAGAACATCTGGCGTTGTACACTCGTCCTTCCATATTCAGTCCATTCTCCTGTGGAATGCGCTACCTCTTGAAATCAGGATGGCTACGAGTCGTGACGCCTTTAAAAAGAAAGTCGGTATGCTCTATTTTGATAAAACCTTGGCAGAATCATCTCATTAACGTCCTATTTATAATAAATTATATATTATATGTTTATGTTTATTTTTGTTTTATATTTGTGAAAGTAGTTTATGTAATAATATACATTATATTGGTGTATATAAGTATATTTATTTAAATTGTATATATGTAGGTATATACTGTGTGTTTTATAATATATATATTTATTTCTAAATTGTTGTCTTCACCCAATTGCACCTACCTTGTTATTTCTGCACCACCCTATGGTTGACTGGTAGAGAATGCCTCAGGCATTAAGTCCGCCATGTAATATATGTTGCAAAAGTTTAAAATAAATAAATAAATAAATAAATAAAGAACTTCTATAGAAGTGCTGGCGTGGGCGGCACGAAAATCTCGAACTTCTATAGAAGTTGTTGGCGGTAAAAAGGTTAAAGAATATCGGTTTCGTAGTTAAGTTTTATAGCAGCGCGTCCTAGCGCAAAGGCCCGTTGTGTCACATAATTTCTTAGGCGCTTTGCAGACGGCGGGGCGGGGCAGTCTTTTTGACCGCGAAGCAATAAAGACCGCGTCTGCCCGTCGATGCCCGCGGCTGCCCTCGCCGCGAACACAAAGCACACGAGGGACGGAGGCAGTTAGTTCCATAGATAAGAATAGGTTTGACTGAGTTAGCCGACCCGCGCCGCCGTCTGCGTTACTGCATACAAACTGCCCCCAGACCAGATCGGTTAGGCATCCGATCGCTTTGACTACGCGTATAGTTTATGACGTCATCTTGCCACCTCGCACCGCCTATGAAAGCAATATCAAAAGCTAAAGGCTATAGCTATCGATATTGCTTTCATAGGCGGCATGAAACGACAAGATGACGTCATAAACCACACACGAAGTCAAAGCGATCGGTTAGGCGGTCGGGCCGGGCAGCCGCGGACATGCCAGTCCATGCGCGGTCTTTTTGTCCTCTGTGTGCGTTGGTAGTATAGGATTTTCTTTGCGCTATCGGCTCGCCCGGCGTAACACCACCCTTTCACAGATTATCGGCGTGAAACAACGGCGTTGCTGTTGTGTTTCGTCCGGTGAGTGAAAGTACCGGAGGCCCATCTCTCACCCCTCCCCCCTCCCAATTCCTACTCCCTCCTCAAGATCCAACTCCTTTCCAAGGTTGGCAACGCATCTGCGATAACTTTGGTTTTGCGAGTGTCTATGGGCGGCGGTGATTACTTTCCATCAGGTGACCCGCCTGCTCGTTGGCCTCCTTTTAACATTAAAAAAAAAAAAAAATCATACAACTATAGGACAAATGCCATAGAAAGCGCTTCTGGACGCTCTCCAAGCGTTTGTTGTATACATCATAGTGCGGGTTCCACACGATACTACAATACTCTAAAGTGCTGCGCACGAGGGCGTTGTAAATTGCAATTTTAGTAGTGGGGTTTTTAAAATCTTTACAAGTGCGCAGCAAAAAGCCCAGAGATCTAAAACCCTTCTTCACAATGTTGTCGATATGGAGATTAAAACGTAGCTTACTATCGAGTGTGACCCCTAGGTCACGTATGTGGTATACTTCAGTTAAAGTCACTTCGTCAATACTGTATGTTCTAGGAACCAAGTTTTTCTTTCTAGTGAAACGGATGACATGACACTTATCTATGTTTAAGGTCATGCCATTCAATTGACACCAAGCAATTAGTCTGTCTAAGTCATTTTGGAGCAACTGTGCCTCATTTGCCGAGTTGACCTGCCTAAAGAACTTCAAGTCATCAGCAAACATGTAGAAACTTGAATTCACAAAGCATTTATTGATATCATTTATGAACAAATTAAAAAACAAAGGCCCCAAATGGGAGCCCTGAGGAACACCTGACAAGGTAGCAAAAGGTTCAGATGAGTAACCACCCACAACAACTTTAGATTTCCGGTTTGTCAGATAGGAATTACACCAGTTCAGCAAATCACCGTCAATCCCAGTTAAGTAAAGCTTATGGGTAAGCAAGTCATGATTCACCCTGTCGAAAGCCTTGCCGAAGTCAGTATATATTGCGTCAAATGAGTGACCGTGATCTACTCCCTCAGCAAGGTCTCCGATAAAAGACATCAAATTAGTAGCTGTCGATCTCGCTCTAACAAACCCATGTTGTTCGGGTGTTGTGATGTGTCTAAGATGATATGATAGAACCGGGAACACCAGCATCTCGAAAACCTTCGCAAATACTGGAATAAGCGATATAGGCCTGTAATTCTTGACGACGCTGGCGTCACCACCCTTAAATAGTGGCAGCACAAGTGATTCCTTCCAGGCTTCTGGAAAAACACCACTACTGAGAGATACGTTTATGATCATGGATAAGGGCAGTGCCAATGCACTAGCGCATTTAACCGCAAAAATCGACGGAATCCCATCTGCGCCAGCTCCTTTCGTAGAGTCAAGTCTTTTTAATACTCTATATACTTCAGCGATTGTGACAGAAAAGTTTGTTAAGATGTTAGAAACAGTGGGCTCCCGGGACGAATCAAGGATAGAGATAACGTCTGTATTATAAACAGAAGAAAATTGTTCAGCAAACAATTCACAAACATTCAATCCGTTACTAACAACTTTATCGTTTAAGGTCAACTGAGCCGGATAGTTACAAGTACCACCTCTCTTCTGCTTTATATAAGACCATATTAATTTAGGATTAGACTGTAAAGAAGACTCTAAACTATCCAAATATTTTTTATAATTTAAATCGTATAGTATAGCGCAACGGTCTCTCAACATTTCAAAAGTTAGGCGATCGCGAGGGTTTCCGTATTTGCGATATCTTACTCTATACTTATATTTTTCTTTTAGAACTCTGATTAATGCAGGCGAAAACCAAACAGGGTATTTATTTTTATTGCGAGATCTATATTTAGGGACATGTTTAGTTATCAACGATCTTAATATACCGTAAAAAACTGCGACCATTTCATCAACATACGCGCAATCTGCAAATTTATATCTCCATTGAATGTTCTTTAAATCATGTATTACTTTAGCATAGTCCACTTTATAAAAATGGAATCTAGGGACACTTTTTGGTGGTAGATTCTCGACATATTCAACAGTCGCATCAAATAGCAGTGGGGGATGCAGTGGATCAATTATGGTTAGGGGGTCCGAGCATACATAAGGTTGTGAGACAGATGTGGAACTGAGTAAAAGGTCAAGAATTCTGCCGTTAGTATTCAAGCAAGAGTTGTACTGAACCAAATTGTTGAACGACATAAAGTCAATTAACATCTGGTGGAGCAAACTATTGGAGGTAACAGGTGAGAGTTCGTGCTGAACAGTTTTAACCCAACTTAAACTACGCATGTTAAAGTCTCCTAGTATGATAGTTTTTCCACCAACATTTTCCAGAATGTTATTAGTATGACTTGTAAAATGTTCGAAGATATGCTGCTGGACGGGAGGTGGTAAGTAAACACCACATATATGTAAATATTCAATGTTGTTTTTAGTGTCACGCAACTCCAACCTGACCCAGAGATCCTCACATTTGGACTGGTATTCAAATAAGCGAAGGGATTTTAGGTGCTTCGACACTGCAATTAGAACTCCGCCGCCTTCCTTTTTATTGTGGAAGCCGCTGTTTTCGCGGTCACGCCTATAGAGTATGTACCTATCATCGACCAATTCGGTGTCCGAAACACTGCTGTTAAGCCAAGTCTCCGTAAAAACTATAACATCAAAATTCGAGCAAATAATGTTGTTAAATAATTGTACTGTTTTGGTTCTCAGACCTCTTACATTCTGGTAGTAAAAGCTGATATTTTTTAGGATGCCTTTATGTATATAACAAAAATCAAATATAGCGTCAATTATGACAAACGGCTTAATAAGTCTATATGTTTAACATGCACATAATTAGATTCGTCGTTTTTACGCATGAAGATCCGGCCGTCACGCACCCACACATATTTATATTTGAGTTCTTTCGCCTTGCCACGAGCTGCAGCATGGAGTTTCTTATGCTCAGGAGTGAGGTGTTCCACAACATAGATAGCCGATTTTTTGTTAGTGCCTATACCTAGATGGCCAGTGTTCAATTTGTCGTCTCTGTTGTTTTTGTTGTATTTCGTAGTAGCTGCGAGGAACTCATCGCGTAGACGCGGGCTGCTAAACTTCACGAGGATGGAACGCGGGCGAGGACTTTTACTGTCTAATTTAGCTAGTCTGGAGCAGTAATGAATATTATTTTCATTTACTGGATACTTTATGGTTTTACCAAGCTGTTGGATTATGTTTGTCAGGTTTTCCCCCTTGTGCTCAGGAACACACTGAACTTCAACATTGGTGGAGCGTGAGTGTTGGTCCAGTTGGGCCAGACGCGATGAGAGCTGTTGATTGTCAGCGCGTAAGGCTTCATTCTCTTTTCTAATCATTAACAATGTTTCGGACTGTACAACATGCTCAGACTTAATTTTTTCAATTTCAGCATTAAAGTGAGATATTGACGCTTCAAGAGACAGCACTAAGTCACGAACGTCTTGTAGTTGAGGGTTAAACTTCTGAGTGAACGTGTTCTGTAGCTCTTCTCGAATAATGTCGCGAATGCCATTAGCCGAAATGCAAGAGCAACTAGTCGGTTTCCGAGGTTTAGTGCGTTGAGTGACATGTTCATCTTGTGAGCAGGTTGCGGCACGAATCGGTGTGTTAGAGTTATCGCCTCCTCTGCGTCCACTACTCCGACAAAGCACACAAATCCAGGAGGCCTTAGTTGCGCCGGTCACGGAGTCGAAGTCCTTTTGCGTGAAGTTCAAACACGCTAGGTGGTATTTGGACTCACAGCGTGAACAGAGTAGAGAAGTCTTCTCGTTTAGTTTCTTAAGGCAGCCCGCGCAATCATCATAGCCTACCATTTTTAGTACTAAAAAATAAATCGTTGCCGTAAACAAATCCAGCGGCACGATCACGCAGGAACGCACGGTAATAGGTGAGGCGGCACTTGATTTGATAGGTCGACCTTAATACAATCGCTGTAGGAATCAGTTCGGTCAATACAGTAACTATCAGTTCAATACCCGAACCAACTAGTCGTAGCCACGGAGCAGTGGTCGTAGCTGATCGTAGCGGGTAGTAGATCCGTAGCCGGCAATGTGAGGCCGTAGCGTAGCCGTAGATACTGATATCTAATTTTGCGCACGACCGACCCAGTGGCCGTGGTCCAACGGATAACAGTTAACCACTCACGCCAGGGGTCCGGAGATCGATTCCAGCCAGCGCCGCTCCAAATTTTGATCTTCAGTTTGCGCTGCCTGGAGACTTCGTATGATGTCTGAATACCAGTAAGGGCGAAGTCCGGGGCTCCAACAAAAATTAACAATTTAAAAACTTTATTTAAATAATTTGTTATTTAAGCTGCGACACGACCGCTTGTAACGAGAAACGTACGCCGAAAAACGTTCGTTGTGAGGATGGAGGGTTCCATATCGCCATGGAACCCTCCATCCTCACAACCTCCCATACGTCGGTCAACGGAAACATCGGTCAACGGATAGTGTCCAAAAATGTATCATCTCGAGCTCCTCCGTGCTTCGGAGAGCACGTTAAGCAGTTCCTCCCGGCTGCATTAGCAGTCGTTAGCACCACCGCACCGCACTGGGCCCGCGTGGTGGTTTATGGCCCGTTCTCCCTATCCATCCATAGGGAAGGCTCGTGCCCCAGCAGTGGGGACATATAACGAGCTGGTGATGAGCATTAACATGTAATTCAAATTCAAAAATCATTTATTCAGTTTAGGCTACAAGTAGCTCTTGTGAATGTCGCTATGCCGTCGGTTCGTAAGTCTACTCTGGGCGGGAGATCTTGTACTGAGAAGAACCGGCAAGAAACTCAGCAAGTGTCCAGCTCATTTCTCCCTTATAGAGTCAAAAATATTGGAAAATGCCCTATCATAGCAGGACACTTTCCATTACAAATAAACACAAAAAATATAGAAGACAACCACAACATGTAAAAAAACAAAATAAAAAAATCGAAGTTATCACATTTACACCGGTAAAAGTTTCAATTTCCACAATGTCATACAGTACCACTACAGTACTCTAATAAAAGTCAAAAACTGTTTAAGAAAAACCACAGTCTATATAATTCTTACACTGTGAAAAAACTAAGTCAAACTATAGTAATTAATTAAACAAAGTTAACAATGTCACTCTTGATACAATGGAATAAGAGTCGTCAAAACTAGTCAAAAGTGTTTACATTACCTGAGCTGACGACGTTAAAACCAGAGTGTAAGTGACCTTTTTACCATTATTGAGATTATGACACAATGACAGAAAAATCACAATTCTTCCACGCCACACTCTAATCTAAATGCTCTTCAGTGCTAACTTCATTGAGAAATCACAACATCTCATTATAGCATTGGCGCGGTCAAAGAGGAGGCATGCCAGACTGATCTGATTCTAAGTAATGAGATGCACTTAGATTACTATGGCCCCTAGATCACTCTGGTTTTAACGTCGTCGCTGTGTGCTATCGCGGACCGACCCCCCTGGTCTGCTAGAGAGGTTTGAAGCAGGGTTTTGAATACCGTCAAAAAATTGGTATCGAAACTTCTGTCAAACGAAGATACCGGTAAAAAATAATAATCGGGATGCTTGGTATCGTTACCTGGGTGGCATTTTTACCGGTAAAGTAAATGAACCATTAGATATATTTTTCTAAAACCTGTCAAATACCCTATTATGTAGCTCACGCCAGGTATACGTCTTTGTAAGTTATGATAGCCTGGTAGTTCAACCATTATACGACCTCACCCCAAGTATGTAGCTCACGCGCGGTATACCTCCATGTGGGTTAAGATAGCCTGATACTTTAGATTTTCTCTCTCCAACTCATCCTATGTTACCACTGCTGGGGTACGAGCCTTCCCCAGGGAGATCGGGTGAAACCACTATCTTGGCCAGTGCGGATTGGTGGTTGTTAACGACTGCTGATGCAGCCGGGACCAACGGCTTTACGTGCCTTCTGAAGCACGGAGGAGCTCGATATGAAAAACCCCAATCCGATAGAAACCCCTCGGGGACTCTAGAGTAGAGAACGGGAACATGTTTGCGTGATGATGCTTTTCTCACATAAACCCTCTAAAGGTGTTTCGATTACACGGGGAACCTAAAGGACTTAAACCCCTAAACCTTTAACCTAAGGAACTTAAAGGAGGGGAACCCTTTAAGTTTCTCGCCGACGACCCCGAAATGTCCGATGACGCTAAAAAGAACGTTTGACCAACAGCAAACTCTCAAAAAAAAATCGAGATGATAAATTTATCGGTCACCCATCCGATGACCGGCCTTTGGGAAAGTGGCTTAACTTTAGCAATCGCGCAACGCGTTTACCACTGCATCAAAAGTGTTTTCCCATGAGTTCACCTGACTACTGGCGACGTGTCCTATCTCTAACAGACCCCTACGGAGTTAAGTGTTTGTCGCTGCGTTTTTGAGATGGTTATCGCGAGATTGTCGGCGATAAGAAAATCTGTACATCTAATTTAGTTGATAAGTTATCAGTCTATTTTGTTTCTCTTATATAAGAAGCTAGGTAGTAAATTTTTTATTACTGTGATCTATATCTATAAATCGTTATTTTTAGTTTATACGAAACCTGAAAACTGTTTGTTCAGAATCAGTAATAGAATCGATTTCAATATTTTATATACCATGTTACATTTTGACCAAATAATATTTACAAAATCTCAAATAATGTATACCCTACTAAAAAACACAATGGGATAGCACAAAAAGCTTGTAACTTCGTGAGTTTTCAAAATATTATTTTATTTTTTTGTACTGATTCTTTAAATGAAAATATTTGACCCCTGTTTCGATTTTCGTATAAACTAAAAATAAGGTTGTATTATAAAGTTCTCGTGTCACAGTGTTATAGTTGCCATACCTACTCCTCCAAACGGCTCGATTGATTTTTATGAAATTTTATACGTATATTCGATAGGTCTGAGAATCGTTCGTATTCTATTTTTCATACCCCAAGTGATAAGGGTGGTCCACCCCAAACATTTTTTTTTATTATATCTATATATTAATACATGAAGCAAAAACTTTGTACCCCTTTTTTACGAAAATTGCGCGGACGGAAGAGTATGAAATTTCGCACACTTATAGTTTATATAGAGAAGGTTATCCGAATGTTAATGTTTTTTAAATTATGCATAAAAATACATTAAATCAATAAAACAAACATTACACACACTACCATGTATTTGACACACACGCATATGTATTGACACACACGCATATTATACTCTTTTTAAAAATTGATTTTCAAAAATCTTTCATTGCTTAGGATACAATCCGTGCAGCCATAATAAAATTACGGTCGAATTTCGACCACTGGGCGACCACTAGTTATAATAATATGGCAAAACAAAGTTTGCCGGGTCAGTTAGTAAATATATAATATTATAAATTGAGGGAAAGAATAATTGACATAATTATAAGATAAAATTTTACTTGAAAAAATCAACCAGGAAATTTGAGTGGGAATCGAACCCACGACCCTTGATCGCTGAGCTACCAAGACCAACAATGTTGACATGTTTATTTATTTATGAATGGACATCCAACAAAGCATACACCGAACACATTCTACATTAAAAACCCTTAAACTATTTGTTTTAATGAAAGGTTGTCACGGCATGCGTAATTTCAAACAGTTATAAAATTACTTATAACTAGGGATATCAAAGCAAAATTATTCCGCTTAGCTTATGGTGTTAAGTATCATTTTATTTTGTTCTTAGCTAACACATTTTTTTTTTGAAAACGAGCAGGCGGGTCACCTGTTGGAAAATAAAACAAAACCGCAGGCATGACTCTTCACTTTCCCGCCAAGAAGTTTCACATTGACATGTTATTTATAGTAACATTTTCCCCGTTCCCGTGGGAATATGGGGATAAAAAGTATTCTATGTTTGAATCCAGGTTATAAACTATCTGTATGCCGAATTTCATCTAAATCCATCCTTCCGTTGCAGCGTGAAGAAGCAACAAATATACACACATACATACACACAAACTTTCGCATTTATAATATTAGTGTGATTGATTATTAAATTTACGTTATGTAATTATTTCATAATCTGTATTTTTATTCACATCGAGTCTAAGATACAAGTAAAGGAATTTGTCTAAAAAGTTTCAACGTAAGCTTTACGTAGGCATTCGTAGCCAGGAGCCAGAGTCTACGCTACGAGCTACGAGCTACGACGTAGCACGACGACGGTGGATCATCTCTTGTAGCGCTTTGAATTAAAAAGAAAAATATTTATTTAACTCTTTATTAAGGTCACTCAAAGAGCAATGGAGATGCTCGGGGTTTCTCTGCGTGATCGAATCAGAAATGAGGAGATCCGCAGAAGAACTAAGGTAACCGACATAGCCCGAAGAGTTGCTAAGCTCAAGTGGCAGTGGGCAGGGCACATTGCTCGCAGGACTGATGGCCGCTGGGGCGGAATAGTCCTTGAGTGGCGACCGCGTACCGGAAAGCGCTGTGTGGGCAGGCCTCCAACAAGGTGGACCGACGATCTGGTAAAGGTCGCGGGAAGCCGCTGGATGCGAGCAGCACAAAACCGGTCGTTGTGGAGATCCTTGGGGAAGGCCTATGTCCAGCAGTGGACGTCTTTTGGCTGAGATGATGATGATGATGATGATGAGAATTTGTGCTGTCGAATAATGGTGGATATTATATTATTAAACGTTAAGTGCGGATTGGTGGTTGTCAACGACTGCTAATGCAGCCGGGACCAACGGCTTTACGTGCCTTTTGAAGCTCGGGCAATCCGCACTAGACCCGCGCGGTGGATTAAGAGCGTTTACGCCGCACACTAGCGCCACTATTGAAAAAAAAACATATCTAGTAATTAGAGATAGAAAATCAAATTATGCTCAACAAACTATTTGAATGAAGTAATTTAGCATTTTTACGTCACCTAATGAACACCTCACATGTTATGGTTTAGTTTAATAAGACGTTACGGCCACTTTTAACTATAACGCCATATTTAACTAAACCATAACATGTCAGGTGTTCATTAGGTGACGTAAAAATGCTAAATTACTTCATTCAGATAGTTAGTTGAGCATAATTTGATTTTCTATCTCTAATTACTGGATATGTTTTTATTTTCATTGGCGGCGCTAGTGTGCGGCGTAAACGCTCTTAGGGCTCGTTCTCTTTGATTGATTATGTTTTTTTATCATTTCCAATTTTGTTGTTGTTTTTTTATTTTTACTGACCCAAGCTTGCATTTTTCAATGTGTGATAACAAAAACCAAAACGGAACCGTTTTGGGACTCCTGTTTTTTATTATTTCTACTTTTATGTATATGTTTAAACTGTTCTGTCCTAAATAAATTTATTTTCATTTCATTTCATTTCAAAAAAATAAATAATTATTGAAACAAAACAGTGCTACGTTGCTTTTCAAATTCTCTCAAATGTCCGCGTAGAAAAAAGACTGCCTCGATGTTGCTGCGAGCTCAGGGGAGTGCCAACACAGTCCTAAAGATGATTGGTGACCGGATGGACTCGGCACTATTCGGACGGCCCACTGAACTACATATTTTTAAACGTGTACATCAGTGAACCGACCAATTAATTAGTTTAGATATTGTTTTATTTTTATTTTTATTTTATTTTAATTTAATTTTTAATGTTTCATTTTAATTTTAATTCAGTATACAATATTTTATAGCATAGTTTTTAAGTTTCAATTGTTACTAACCCATGGATCCAATGGTCTGAATAAATGATTTTATTATATATATACTCTTTATTTATTTTTTTCCTTAAAACTAGATTTTTACAATATTTTAATATAAAACAATAAAACATTATAAAAACCTAATCCTAGAGTACCGCCAGCAGCGAGGCAGGGCCCAAGCTACCGGTGGTCAGGGCTGCAGAGTGAGGAACCTCCTGACAATACGTGCCGTGTCAAGGAGTACTGCCTTTTGCATCTGACCCTTGACCCAACCTTTTAGCGAGAGCCTCTCTTGGTGTTGATGAGGATCTTGGATAAAAGACCGTTTGCCGAAACGACTATCGGTACAATAATGGTTGAATCCACATCCCACTGAGCCAAGTCAAGGTACTTACTGAGCTTGTCCTTCTCGGCTTTCACGAGGTTCTCATCATGAGGTATGGTGATATCAACCAGTATTATTAGATCTCGTTAAGGCGGGAAAAATCATGTCACTAATAATTTCTACTATCACACTCATTATCATCTTTTCTCAAACACTGAAAAATTGTTAAATATTGTTTAAAAATAAGCACGAAGCCAAAGAAATAAAAAACTATGAAGACTACGAGCCCTTACGACACTGTTATTTCCAAATAACAACTGGCACTCGACGTGCCCGATCCGATCCGAACCCCTCGGAGAATCCTTGGGGAACCCTTTTAAGTTTCTCGCCGGCCCCCAAAAAAATCAGGAGAAGCTGAGAAAATGCCGTTTGAAGAAATCGGTAAAATCTCATAAAAAATGAATTCTGTACCTCCTTAATATAATACCAAAGTTACTAAACAATAAGTTTAACAAATGAAACTTAAAACCTCTTTTCTCTGTCCATGTTTTTAAATAAAATAAAAAAACTTTCAACAAGCATAGCCTCGCAAAATAGTCTAGCAAAATAAACTGTTCGCAAAACGACAAACGATCCAAACTCCCAAAGTGACCCCAAATCGTAAGCTTTGATCCCTAATTGGCGGTCGGCGATTGGTCGGTACGGGAGCGCGGCGCGCGTCGCGGCCTGTGATTGGTCGGATTCGCGCCACGCCTGTTATACCGGATTAGGGAGGTTGGCTAAGGGTGCTTGTGGATATAGGGGATGGCAGAATTTGATACTTACGGCTTAATTGTTGTTAGAAAAAAATATATTTTTATTATTCATTCACGTTTTCTTTTTTAACATAGCACGCTATGACAGTAATATATTTTTAAATTATAGTTATGTTACCAACCATACTAAAGCAGTAAATTATATTATTTGAATACATTTACTGCAGAACGGTTGCAGATTATTCAATTTGGACTTTCAGGCAGCTTTGGGCCTGATTCGGTAGGTTGTATTATTTACTATTCACTAAGTGCTGCTAAATACTGCTGAATATTAGTCTATAATACATTATACACCGAATTTATTTTAGGTTTTTATTAAGGCATGCTTTAACGCATATTTTAAATTAGCTAGTTCTCTGCTCTGTAAAAAATTGATGCTTAATAAAATTAAAATAAATGAAATAGGGTAAATAATTCAAAATGCGAAGAAATCATGAAATAATGGTAAATTGAAAGATTATTATTGATCTGTCCCACATCCCGTGTTTTATGTATAAGAAATATTATCTTGTTTATTTTTAATTTGTTAATTTATATTCCACGAAATTTTTATCTTTCGCCATCAAGCTTAGTAACTTGAAAGAGATCTCATATTAGATAGGTTCACCATGACACTTTATTTCTTTCCTTCAGTTTTTTGTTTATGAAGTGTTTATAGTAAGTAAAGTAATTAGCCTATATACTATCCCACTGCTGGACAAAAACCTCTATCATTGTAATCAAGTCATCGCTACAATGAACTACTGCCTAATCACTACGCTTGCCAAATGCATCGAAACACGCTTAGTGCGACCTGGGAATTGAACACAGGACGTCCACATATCGAGTTTAGCTCATTACCACTTGTTTGCTACGCGAGGTGCAGCGCATAAATGAGTTAAGTTAATATCAAAGTATCAAGTCAGGTCGGTCGCGCTCCACCCACTTTGCATGCTTGGATCATCCTCGGAGTGGGTTACATCTCGTGAATATTTGGTGTGTGTCTGTGCGAATGTATATGCTTGCTTACTTTAAGGCGGAGGACATAAAAAATCTTTAAGTTCCACCCTTCATAAACGCCTAATATACCTGCAAGTAAAGTGATTTATTTAGTTTGGGTAACTATCTATATAACTTCGATTATTTTGTACCACTTAATTTTAAAACTAAAAATTTTATTATTTTGTAAGAACCTAAACTAAAAACAGCTAACAGCTTAATATAATAAATAAACTAACGTACTCAACTACTTAAATAACATAAATAGTTCTGTTTTTTTTGTAAATAGTCCACATTGCACGTCGTTCGTGGCAACCTGTAATAAGATGACACTTTTAAGTTTATGTTTGTTTCTATAATTTGTGCTTGTAACCACTGTTTTTCTTGTTGTTTGTTCTAATAAATAAATAAAATAAAACTCTAAACTTATATAAACATTTATAAATAGCTTGCCCACTTCATAACTGATCTTTAGCATTTGTAAAAATATTATGATCGGATGTTAATGACGGTAGTTGTTGACATTGAATGGACGCCTTTGGCTTTCAAAGTAAAAAGTGAATAGTGTTGAATAATTTCGGCGAGCTGCTGGTTAGAACCACAATAGCTCAATTGGGAGAGCACCTGACCCGGTATGTCAGAAGGGTGCGGGTTCAAATCCTGCTCGTGGAAATTTTTGCAACATTTGTGTTTTTGTAATTTGTTCGCAACAAAATTTACGTTAAAAATTATATAAACATTTTGTAAATAGCTTGCCTACTTCATAACTGATCTTTAGCATTTGTAAAAATATTATGATCAGATGTTAATGACGGTAGTTGTTGACATTGAATGGACGCCTTTGGCTTTCAAAGTAAAAAGTGAATAGTGTTGAATAATTTCGGCGGGCTGCTGGTTAGAACCACGATAGCTCAATTGGGAGAGCACCTGACCTGGCATGTCAGAAGGGTGCGGGTTCAAATCCTGCTCGTGGAAATTTTTTCAACATTTGTGTTTTTGTAATTTGTTCGCAACAAAATTTACGTTAAAAATTATATAAACATTTTATAAATAGCTTGCCTACTTCATAACTGATCTTTAGCATTTGTAAAAATATTATGATCAGATGTTAATGACTGTAGTTGTTGACATTGAATGGACGCCTTTGGCTTTCAAAGTAAAAAGTAAATAGTGTAGAATAATTTCGGCGGGCTGCTGGTTAGAATCACGATAGCTCAATTGGGAGAGCACCTGACCTGGCATGTCAGAAGGGTGCGGGTTCAAATCCTGCTCGTGGAACTTTTCAACATTTGTGTTTTTTTAAAAATAAAACTATAATAGAGACAGTACAGTAAAATTCATTAAAACTGTCTTAAAGGTAAACAAAACTACAAAGTGCAGTGTAAACACAGATTACGATAAGGAAACGTGTTTATTTGTGTAAAATAATATGGATGGACAATTAGAAACAAGAAAATTGTTTCATAGAGGAATGACAGAGAGTGAAGAAAGTTACAGGGCATAAAGTAAAATTAACTGCCAGTGTCCTTATTAATAAGTATTTTCTACACCTCCCCGTAATAAGGACACCCTGTACATAAGTAAAAACATCTCAACACAATATTATATACACACAACTTAATAAAACAAAGACAGTATAAATAATAAAAGGTAATCTACATACATACACACTTTTAAAAAAAAAAGTAGGAAACAACACAATTTATAAGTCAATAATTACAATTTATTGACTTATTCCTAACAACTTTACGCACTTCTGATGTTTAATTTTGGGTAAAGATTTGGTTAAAACATCAGCGGTCATTTGTGTAGTGGGGATGTAATGAAGAGAAATGTGTGCGTCGTCCAAACAAGTGCGTATGAAATGATATCTAATGTCAATGTGTTTGGATCTTGAATGATAACTGTTACTGTGTGAGAGTTTCAATGCACTCTGGTTATCACAGTAAAGTTTAATGTGTGCGTTCGTGTCCATGAGAGTATTTACAATGGATCTAATGTAAATCGCCTCTTTACATGCATCACTGAGAGACATGTATTCAGCTTCGGTAGTCGAGAGTGCGACTGTACGCTGTTTACGGGACTCCCAAGAAATGGGTGCTCCACTCAAAGTAAATACGTAGCCTGTATAAGACCGACGATCTATAAGGCATGAGCCGTAGTCAGCATCGGCGTAGCCCACTATGTTGAGACACGGCGTTGCATCGCGATGAAAATTAAGACGCATAGATTTTGTCGCTTTGAGGTAGCGAACGACCCTCTTAGCGGCTCGCCAGTGCACCTCCCCGTAATGTGTGTTGAATTGGCTGAGAAGTGAAACAGCGTGTGCTATATCAGGTCTTGTGCCTATAGCAACATACATTAAGGAACCGATGAGCTGCTGGTAAGGTAGATCTGGGCATTCAGCGTCTTTATCCGGCAAAATCAATTTGAGTCCTGGTTCAAGCGGTGTTGAGACTGGAATCGCGTCACTCATTCCAAACTTGGTTATGATTTTTTCTATGTAACTGGTTTGGTCGAGTGTGAGCGTGTCTTTATCTTGGTCTACACGCATTCCAAGACAGTCCTTTAATGGACCTAAGTCTTTGATGATGAATCTTTTCCGTAGCTCTTTCTTGAAAACATCTTTCATATTTTCATTACTGCTGAACAGAAAAAAGTCATCGACGAATACTGCAACGATTAAAAGGTCATTTTCTTTCTTTTTGAAATACACACAGTGCTCAGTCTCAAGTTGTGTCATTGAGAGACACGCCAGGGCTTCACGAACTTTTAGGTTCCATTGCCTCGGGGCCTGTTTCAAGCCGTAAAGTGACTTTTTGAGAAGGCAGACTTTATTCCTACCCTCAGAAGCGTAACCGTCAGGTTGCTCTATAAATATTTCTTCTTCCAAATCGCCATTAAGGAAAGCTGTCTCCACATCTATGTGGTCAACTTTTAGGTTTAATTTAGTTGATAGTGCCAGGAGGATTCTAATTGAAGATAGTCTAGCGACTGGTGAAAAAGTTTCACCGTAGTCTACGCCATAGACTTGTGTAAAGCCTTTGGCTACAAGTCTAGCTTTGTACTTCATGACTTTTCCGTCAGTGTCCCTTTTAATTTTAAAGACCCATTTATTTTTTATTACTTTTCTGTCTGTAGGTCTGTCTACCAAAATCCACGTTCCATTTTTCATAAGGCATTCATATTCTGCTTCCATAGCCTTAATCCATTCATTTTTGCTAGTATCTTCCATAGCTTCTTTATAACTCTCCGGTTCACAATGAGAAGAAACCAAATAGAGAGATGATCCATCATTCGAAGGAAAACGAATTGGAGGTCGGCGCTCTCTAGAGGGATATCGTCTCTCACTATCTACAGGACTACTGACAGCTTGTTCTGGTTCCAGTTCTGGTGTTATCGGCAACGGTTCCAAATCTGTAACATCTGTAACAGTGGGAGCCTCTGCAGGTATCACCTCAATCGAAGAACCTGGTTGTGGAACGGAAACTGTTTGCTGCAATTCATGAGTGGACGTGCGAGTCGAATCTTGCATGGTAATAAATGGAGAACTTGAATTGGATGAAGGTGATTGAAAAAAGGATGGATAGTCATCAACGACATATGGAGTCATTGGAGACCTTTCCTCAGGACTTTCATTGAGAGGTTCACTGGATATTGTCATAGGAGATTTGTCTTCTATGAAAATAACATCTCTGGCTATGATTATTTTCTTCGGATTCCGACTATCGTTTAAACGATAACCTTTTGAATGTTCGGCGTACCCTACAAATATACACTTTTGTGTCTTGGAGTCAAGCTTATCACGTCTCTCCTTTGGAATGAGTACGTGAGCTTCACAACCGAAAACTAAGATGAGAAAGGTTCACCTTAGTACCGGTCCAGATTTCTTCAGGAATCTTGTTACTGAGCGCTGTAGTGGGGGAATGATTCTTTAGGTAAATAGCTGTACAGGCAGCTTCTCCCCAATAGGCTTTTGGTAGACCAGCATCTTCGAGCATTGACCTTGCTTTTTCTATTACAGTGCGGTTTATTCGCTCTGATAATCCGTTCTGTTGAGGATTATAAGGAACGGAGGTTTGGTGAATAATACCATTCTCCTTTAAAAAATTTGACATTTGTCGGTTGACGAATTCTCCACCACAATCGGAGCGAAGGGTTTTAACTTTAAGACCCGTTTGGTTTTCAACCAAACTTTTGAATTCGACAAACTTGGTAAAAACTTCGTTCTTATGCTTTAAAAGATAACCGAAGGTTTTACGCGAAAAATTGTCGGTAAAAGTTAATAAATATAGAGCACCTCCAAAAGAGTGTGTACTCATTGGTCCACAGAGGTCAGTGTGAACAAGCTCTAATTTAGTTCTAGATTCCCGTTTAGACGAAATATATGGTCTCTTTGATAATTTGCCTCGTATACATGACACACAAGGTTGTGATAATCTGTCATTAAAGTCTATGCTTACTTGTTTATTTTTTAAGATGTTGACGGCTCTGTTATTTAGATGTCCAAGACGACGGTGCCATAGCAACGCTGTTAGTGAACAATTTGTCAAATAAGCTTGGTGGCAGACGTCAAGCTTGTATAAATTATTGAAATTTGATGCAGTTGCTAATATTTTGCCAGAAACTTTGCAATTATCTTTATGCAAAATTGTAGCACCGCGTTGAGAAAATAAAACGACAAAGCCATCACGAACAAGTGAACTTACGGACAGAAGATTGGACGCTAAATTAGGAACATACAGCACATTAGAAAGAATGCTCATACGACTATCACTATTTATTGGCAAGCTTACAGTACCTGATCCTTCACAAAGAATCTGATCATTGTTGGCAACGAAGATTGGTTTCGACTTCTTATGCAAGTCCTGGAAGCAGTTGTCGTTGCGACACAACACATATGAGACGTTGCTCCAGAATCCAGTAGCCAATCTTGATTGATTTGTTGACCTGAGGGATGTTTATTGAAAGAAGATGACAGTGTTATATCTGTTGTAATATTAGTATTAGAAATTTTTGAATTATTGTGTTGTTGTTTTCTTTTTCTACATTTAGATAAAACATGACCAAACTTCTTACAAAATTTACACTGAACAGATTTAGAGTTCGCGGCCGAAACTAATGCACTGGTAGAAGGTTCTTCGTGGTGAAATTTCTGATCTTCCTTTAGAAGGCGGTTGGCCACCGAGTCCGACGAAATTTGAGCACCAGAATTCTCCAAGGCCATAATTAGAGGCTTGTAGTCTTCTGACAATCCAATTAGCATTATGACGCCGATGAACTCTTCACTTAGTCCAGCGTTGATTTCGAGGAGTTTCTCTTGCAAATCCCTTATGGAATTGATATAGCTTTCTATATCCTTAAAATTTGTCAACTTGGTATTAAAGAGTTGCCTTAATATTAGCTAGCTTCCTATCGAGACTGCTATCAGCATACTGCGATTGTAGTTTATCCCAAGCTTCCTTGGCTGTCTTGGCAGACTTGACCACGGAGTAAATGCGTGGGGATATGCTGAGGCATATCTTCGCTCGGGTCTGTTCATCCAACCTTTTGAAATCAGCCCTTTCATTTTCTGTAGCTTCCGGAGACTCGACGCAGTTCCACAGTCCACAGTCTATTAGAAACATTTTCATTCCGAAGTTCCACGATCCATAGTTGGAGCGTCCTTCCAACTTTGGAATTGGTGGAACGCCGCTGGCAACAGCCACTGCTGAAGCAGAAGCATGACGTGTATCGCCTTGTGGACGATCTTCAGCCGGCGTTACGGGCATCCTTGCAATTAATTACACAAACTTACGTTTTTAGATTAGGAATCTATCTGGGCCCATAACCTGCAGTGTAAACACAGATTATGATAAGGAAACGTGTTTATTTGTGTAAAATAATATGGATGGACAATTAGAAACAAGAAAATTGTTTCATAGAGGAATGACAGAGAGTGAAGAAAGTTACAGGGCATAAAGTAAAATTAACTGCCAGTGTCCTTATTAATAAGTATTTTCTACACAAAGGAGGCTTATAATAAATAAATAAATAAAAAGCGTTTATTTGTCTTTAACTGATAAGTACAAAGTATTGCTTAACTAAAATTAAATTACTGATTATATTACAAATTATCAGTAGGTAGTGTAAAAGACAAAATGGTATATGACTCAGTGGTGCGGAGAGTCCACAATCCCTGCTATTCTGTCCATACCCTTTCACAAACATTTTTAACCGACTTCAAAAAAGGAGGAGGTTACTCAATTCGACTCGTATATGTTTTTTTTTTTATGTGTGTTCGCGGATAACTTCGTCGTTTATGAACCAATTTTGATGATTCTTTTTTTGTTGGAAAGGAGATATCCCAAGGGTGGTACCATGATAAGAAAACCAGGATCTGATGATGGCATCTCAGAGAAATCGAGGGAACTTTCGAAAATTGTAAGGGCGACTAGTGCGTTTGATAATGTTTTCATTAAGTATTTTAAAGCACTACTACTTAATGAAGGTCTGGAGTCGATCTGATGATGGAGCCGAAAGACAGTCGAGGGAACTCCTCAATGATTTACAGCAATTACATGGTGTTTGGGCTTGATTAATTTGTATTGATGAGAACTTTACACCTAGATGGGTTGTGACTGCCATTAGGGGTCTGATGATGAAGACGGAGGACAGTCAAGGGAACTCCTCAATGTTTTACAGTAGCTACCTTGTGTTTGGTCTTAATTCATTTCTATTGATAAGAACTTTGCACCCATATGGGTTATAAGTACCATTACAGGTCTGATGATGGAGACCATAGACAGTCGAGGGAATTCCTCAACGATTTACAGCAGTTACCTTTTGTTGGGCTTACTTCAATCGATTCAATATGCCAAAATGTTTAGTTCGTACAAAAATAATACCTAATTAAGATTGAAGTTTTACATAGGAATACCACTACCTACTAGGCCATCGTTTCCTCATCCGAGAAGCATCTTTGTTAGGTCTACGTCTACCCATCACTAAAAATCGTAAAAAAAATAATTTTTAACAAAAAAAAACCGACTTCAAAAACAGGAAACTTAAAAAAGTAAAAACAGCTCTAAAAAGCAATAAATAATATTGAAATCATATTATTAATTACCTAGATACGCATGTAAGTTTAAAAAAAATGTCTACTGAAGTCGGGTGGGGCTTTTGCAATAAAAAAGTAGAGATAATGGAACAACTATAAAAGTTTAAATGAAACAAAATTGTCCCCCAACCGACCACCAACCACCCGACTTCAATAGAATTTTTTTTTAAACTTACATGCGTATCTAGGTAATTAATAATATGATTTCAATATTATTTATTGCTTTTTAGAGCTGTTTTTACTTTTTTAAGTTTCCTGTTTTTGAAGTCGGTTTTTTTTTAATAGATTGATTTGTAGCATCGAGTCGATCAAGTTTATTTATACTATTAAATATAGCCCTGAGCGACCTTTCGTCCATTTCGCATTTGGCCGTTCGTCTAGGTACTACTCAATTCGTCAATAATTTTCGAAATTTCTAACATACGATAATTTCAATGTCAGGAGATGATTATGATGAATAAAGCATTAGTACAATCTAATGGAATGGAGACCCAGAGCAAATACCCGAGGAAGAGGAAGACCTCCCAAAAGGTGGGTTGATGATATCCGAAGATATGGAGACCGTGATTGGATGGAGAGAGCGCAAAACTGCCGGAAGTGGGGAGAGGGAGAGGAGGCCTACGTCCAAAGCTGGACAAATGATGGGCCGCAATGATGATGACAATCTATCACTACAATTGATGGGTAATGGCTTAATCACCACGCTTGCCTAATGCGGGTTGGTGATCACAAACGCGGGGTATGCATCGAAAAATCCGAAACACACTTTGCTCGACCTGGGAATTGAACCCGGGGCCTAAGGGTATCGGGTCGAGCGTTTTGCCACTCGGCCACCGAGGCGAGGAGGATGATGATGGTATCAATCATCATCATCATCATCAACTCAGCCAAAAGACGTCCACTGCTGGACAAAGGCCTCCCCCAAGGATATGAGGGGTATTTGCCGTAATCGCCACGCTTGGCAGGCGGGTTGGCGATCGCAGTAGGTTGAGGGTAACCTCAGAGAGATGCTGCTGCCCATCCTCTGGAATGGTCCCTAAGTCGGCTTTTACGACACCCACGGGAAGAGATGGGGTGGTGCAATTCTTTATCCTTCATAAATCACGTGGTCAATCTTATGTCAATCCCATACATTTTATTCTTTTCGAACTTCGCTATCGTTTTCTTAATGTTACTTTGGCTACCGCCACTGGATATACAACGTGTTCGACGACTTCCTTGGTCGAGTGGTTTGTACATCGGTTTTCATGGTGTCGCCATCTCTGTGGTCCCGGGTTCGATCCCCGGTCGGGTCAATTTAGAAATCATTGTTTTTCTAAATTGTCTCGGGTCTGGGCGTTTTCTATGTATAATAATTTAGTTTGGTTAGCTGGTTTTTGGTAGTATGAATCCCACATGTGTATGGCATGTGGAGAGGAAACGGAGTCAATGCAGCACCTACTGTGTGACTGCCACTCTCTGACTACGAAAAGAATGGGACTCCTGGGGTCGGCCTATCCGAAACCAGAGGACTTCAGGCTCTTCGCTCTTAAGGACGTTGCCAAACTTATGGCATCTATCTTTACATAGGAGTAAAAGGATGGGGTTGTACAAAAGATCCCGATGGGTCGAAGTATTACTGGGAAGGGAAGCCTCAGCAGGCCCCACTAAGATAAGATAAATCCCACAATTTTTGACTCCGAAAGTAACAATATCAGAAAATAGGCAGCGTGACAACAATTCAAAATGTCTATACCTATTTGTGTATTGACTGTACATTTTGCGTATAAGCCGACTTGCATGTTGCACATTTAGCGTATTGTACGTTTTGCTAGCGGTGTGCATTTTCCGATTTGTACGTTTTGCGTATGTACATTTTGCTTTTTGTACATTTCGCTTGTGCACATTAAGCGTAGTGTACATTTTGCGTATTGTACAATTTACCGGTTGTTACATTTTGCGTGTAGTGTACATTTTGCGTATTTTGCGTATTGCGTCCAGCGTGTACACCACAGCTAACAACACAAACGCTACGCCAATTCTGCCCATATTTCTCTGGAATTTCGCAATTCATCCCTGTCCCCGATCCACTGAAGAGAGCATTTAAACATTTCCGTTTAATACGAGGTTTCGTTAGACAAACTAATAAGCCATTTAACATACTTCACTTCCTCATTTAGGTATGTAAATCAACTTTTTTATTTATACAAAGACAATAACAAGATAATAATTAATTAATTAAACTTACAAAAAACTATTTATAGTTTAGCTTATAAGCTATAACTACTACTAACTATAAATAAAAAAGGAGTTGTATACTTTTTAAATTTTTTAATTTGTAATTCAATAATATCTGGCAATACATGTCAACAAATGACAGTTGTAATGCGAATGACGGTTGACTGACTGACTGACGTGTAGGCATTGTTGACATTTCACTTTTTTAAAAGCAAAAGAGTTATGGTTTATGCAGCCACACTAGACATTTTTAAAGTAACATGTCTCCCTTTTGAAGACTCAGTGTTTCCATATTAAAAAATATTAATAATTAAATAACTCTTATCCGCGATTCGATAAAAATAAGTCAAAACTTGGTTTAGGTAGCAAATAATATTAGCTTTACTTTATGACCAAAGTCTCTCGAAGTCACCAATTTTGAGTAAACTCGCTGTTACCGACCCGACGCCACATGTAGCATAATCAAAGTAGAGCTCCGAAGTGGAATAGGTAACATCAGCAATGGGTTGCAGCCGATCGCCTGATGTGCGAGCATCTTGGAACCCTCGTCCCTTAGTCGGCTCTTACGACATGCACGGCAAGTCAGGCAGTTGATACATTATTTTCACGTCTCAGACCAGCATAGGAGATGGTTTTGCCTTAAGAATTTGAAGCGTCTGTCGTTCCGTTATTACTGTGTTAGTAGCGCATTATAATAATCTTTACAAAAACATTCAAAATTTAACATAAATACAATTTCAGTTGAGAAATATTTCAATTAACGGGATACGCGTTAGGAATCGAACTTGTGACTTTTGGGGTTAGCGGAGCCTTTACCTCTAAACATCAAGCATCAAATTGAAAATAAACTTTTCTTACGGATCTAATTAAAAAACAAATAATAAAAACAATCTTTACAAAATAAAAACAAAATTGCAAAATAGTCTCTTTACTTTCCCGCCAATTTTAATGCTAGAAAAAAAAACAATCTACAAAAAATATATCTTTTATTATAATTTTCGGTATGCAAAGGAATCATAATACGCAGCCCCACTATTGACGAAAAAAGTATAACCAGACGACGCCGTCTGGAGCTCAAACGGACGGTTAAAAAACGCCACCCCGCCCATCGGGCGGCGCCCATCCCTCCTCAATCCTCCCCATTCCTCCCCGCCCATTCAACCCTCGACAGTTTAACTCGGTCCGGAGACAAATCACCTCGTTTTCGTCAAACAGCCAACGCTGAATGACAATTATACCGTAATCGATTAACATTATTTCGTTTGCCGGACCGCGGACCCGCTAAGCTGTTGGCGCGGATTTAAAAAATATAATTTGCGTTGCGTACAAAGAGTTTGGAGTGTTCTTTTTTGAAATTGTGTATTTAAATGTGGAATCGATTTTACGTATTAAATAAAACTTTTTTCAGTGGACAGATAACTAAATAAATATTCCTATGTTTTGTTTTTAATTTTTGGTAAATTGTGTTAAAACAGTTGACATTGCATTTAAATCGTAAAACGTTGGACAGTGACGATTTTTTAAATCTGCTACTATTATTGCGTAAATATTCAAGCTGATAAGCTGTAAAATAAAAATGAAAGGTCGTAGCCGATAAAAAAAACAAAAATAAATTAAAATCCACCAAAACAAAACAAAAAAAATGGAGCAAGAGACGCGTAGTGACTCCCCAACTGATACAAATCGTCAGGAGCAAACCTCCAAAACGTCATTCCTAATCGAAGACATTTTGTACAGAGGACAACAGAGTAAAAACTATAGAGCGCCTGTAGTTGATCCAAGGAGGTTTGAGTACGAGCGCACAGATCACAAACCTTATTTTCCCGTGCCTAATGACGTCAGAGGCCATGTGCCTAGAGAAGGCTCGTATCTACAGGTAGCTATGGGAGCCCTAGGTGCGTATTTGCATACACCAAACACATACAAAGCTGTGGAGGCGCCGTATTTTCTGTCACAAGGTTGGTATTTTTTTTAATTATATGTATAGATCAAAAATTTACGTAATGTGTTAAGTTAAGTAACGCAGAAAAGCAGATTACAATTATGAAAAATGGTTAAGGGGGTAAAGGGATTTTTTTAAACGCTATAATTAATAAATTGAGATATCTATGTAATTATAATTTTTAATAATGTTATTTTTTAAAGTGAGAGCCTGTTTCTTTTTCATCAAATTGATTTGATTTAGGTTTGACTGATTTAAGAACCTTTATGGAACACTTATTTGACAAAACACAAAAATATTAGAAATTATTATTTGTATGTGTGATCGTACCAAACACTCAAAGATTTTTCTGTTTCTATTGCTATTTCAAACTAAAATAAAACCGCAGACATGACGGCCAATGCTCTTCACTCATGCTCTTCACTTTCCCGCCAAGAAGTTCTAGCTTTTTGTTTTAGCTTTGTTACACTGACTTTTGTTTTATAATGTAAAAAAAGTTAATGAATAAAAATTTAATCAAAAAGGAAGTTAGCGTTTAGAGTCCGTAGTCACAGAGAAAATAAAAGTCTAATTTATATAATTTATATAAAATAGATTAGGTAAGTAAATTATTGTGCTTAGTTCAATGTAAGTACGTACCTAATTATTGTTCTAATTATGTAAAAGTGTTTTTATATAGAATAGAAAAAAAACGGTAAAAATTTCCAAAATTTCTCAAATCAATTATTGTTTTCTAATATTCTATCTTTTTTAATTTTTCATTGATTTCTATCTTTTTAATTTTTCATTGCTTAGGATTCAATCCGTGCAACCTTAATGAAATTATGGTCGAATTTCGACCACTGGGCGACCACTAGTTCTATTTAATTTCTTTTCTATTAACGTTTTGTTATTTGTCTATGGGGGCTGGACACTAACATCAATCTATCGTGTTAGTACAACTCGTTTGGCAACATTGCACTATCCAGAAGAAGGGGGTTCGAATGTCGCTAGTTTAATAAAAAAAATACTCAAAAACACTTTTCTCATGTCTGTAATAGTTATCACCACCACACCATGATGTATTTATTTATGTCCCCACTGCTGGGGCACGAGCCTTCCCTATGGATGTTTACAAAAATCAATTCAGAATAAAAAGAAAAAAATTAAGTCCTTACTTTCTCCACTGTTTGACACATCAACACAAATTCCGAAAGACATAGATAACTGAATTTTCATAGAAGTTGAGGTTATTACAAAGAAAAGAGAGATAAAAGTTTATTATAAGGAATAAGTCGGGTTTTGGCAGACAAAGTTGCGATAAGTCACTAGTTCACGATACATTTTGTTAATTTACTATTGAAGATTTGTAAATGGTTATCGATACGAGTCAATAAAAGTCAAGTTATATTCGTGTGAATATTTACATATCATCATCATCATCATCTCAGCCAAAAGACGTCCACTGCTGGACAAAGGCCTCCCCCAAGGATATGAGGGGTAATTGCCGTAATCGCCACGCTTGGCAGGCGGGTTGGTTGGTTTTACATATAATTTTACGCAAATATTGTTGCGAACAAATTATACTTTGAAAAAAGACAAAGATGTTGAAAAATATCCACGAGCAGGATTCGAACCCGCACCCCCGGATTGAGACACGATAGCATAGTTGGTAGTGCACCTGACCCGGGGGTTCACTACGTAATTTCGAAACACGTTTCAACTAATAACATTTCATCTATGACGACTCATCGAAAGTCCATTTAACCCAGGCTTCTATTGAACAAAAAACATTACATCGGTGGTTCGTTTCACCTAATATCATTATATTGTCGGTTCATTTTAACTAAACAATTCAATCGAATGACGTTTGATCAAAATGTCATTTGATCCTAAATCTTTACCGATAATACATTTAATAAAATACCATAGAATGAAAAGCAGTATATGTATACATAATTATTTAATTCTGGTTTTTTATATGAAAAAAAAGGATAATTACCAATTATTAGGATTTTAATTAAATTAGGATTTAATTATAAAAGAAATTCACAGCTAATAAGGAAATTATAACAAAATATCAACGCGAAGCGACGATCCACTGCAGTGATTAAAATAAGTAAACTTGTTTTCTGAATACCCACCTTCAATTAATTTGTTGTGACATAACCCAGCAAAATAACAAAAATACGTTAATGAATGTTTAAAAGATTAGAGTGATTGATTTATACATAAATCTAGATTTCTAACGCAGCAAATGACTAACTTTTCGAATGTGGTAACATTAGTTTTAACAATGATTTGACAAAAAGAATCTTTGAGGTACGGTGCTTCGGTAAACTGTTTCCAGACGAAACGTGCATTGGAGCTATAGTATTTAGATGAAATGTAGCATCGAGCAAACGTACTTCGATGTATTAAACATAGTGTAAAATAAAGTATCAGCGTAATGAACTTTTGATGAGTCGTCATAGATGAAATGTTATTAGTTGAAACGTGTTTCGAAATTGCGTAGTGAACCCCTGACCCGGCCCGCCATGGGGGTGCGGGTTCCGATCCCGCTCGTGGAATTTTTCAACACTTTGACTTTTTTTATACTCGTGTTCTAAAATTAGTTGCAATTCTGTAAATTTTCCTTAAGGCGACGCACCGCTAAACAATTAATCTACGTTACGGAGACGTACATTAATTGTTTAGCGGTGCGTCAAACCAATCAGTCAACAAACCAATTTAACATTAGGAACCATAAAATAGCAAGACTTTTTGTTTTAATCACATGGATTTTTTTTTAAAATGCCACGTGGCTGTCTTTGAAGGCCGATTCTAGGAAAAGTAGCTCATTAAGTACTATTTTTTTTTAATGATTATGAAAGCTGAGAGTATGTCGCATGTTTTAGGATCACTAAAAAACCATGCAGTCATCTGCTTAGATTTTTAATTTTAATCTTAATGTTCTAGTCATAATTCAATAATAGTATTTTTAATTCTTGAGACCTGCATTTCCAAATTTTCATCAAAGTTACGAAGCTAATTGTTTTATGCATGAAAGTACAACTTATGAAGAATTCGTTGCAAAAAAAAATACAAAAAAGTCTTCTACTTTTTTTTCTAGAAATTTTTTAAGTTGATCGCTCGAAAATTCTCAAAAATTTAGAAAAAAATTCATAACTCGAAAACCGTGAAAAATCGCGGAACATACATTGGGGTAATTCGGATACCCCACGATACGAGAGACCTAATTTTTTCTTTTGGACGTCAATCTTCCGGCCACCTTGTATACTATATAATGATGTGTTAGACCGATCGCTCCCAAATCCGAAGGCAACTTGTTCTGTTCCCAGGGCTTTTTAAGCATAGCTAACTAGTTGATATTAAAAAAAATATTTTATTTGGACCATTTAATTTGTAAACATATTAAGATCGGATGTTGATGACGTAGTTGCCGACATTGAATAAGGCTCTTTTCTGACAAAGTAAGAGTAGATACATTTGCACGGGTTGAATAGAGCCACGATAGCGTAGTAGGAAGCGCACCTGACCCAGATTGTCTGACGGTGCTTCGTTTCACAACGCTTGGGAAACCCTTTAAGTTTCTTGCTGCCCCCAAAAAAGCTGCCGATGAAGCTGAAATCGGCAAACAATGGCAATCAGCCAAATAATTATAATAAAACTACTAATAAAAAATAAAAAATTGTGTCTTTCACTTCCAAATGTTTTATATTTAATTTATAACTGTTGTTACCACCATAAAATGTTATTGGATGAGTTTCGCATAAAATGATCTTCATTGTGAGATGAAGACACATAAAAACACGTAAATATATAATATGATATGATATGGGGTCCTTCAAACGAGGCGTAAAGATTGTGGGCCGGCAGAGTGAGGTTGACTAATGCTGCGTTGTTTTCACACCGCACCAGTTGTCTTCGCGTCTGGACTCCATTTCCACTTAACATCAGGTGGTATGGAGTAAAAAAAATATAAAAAAATACCCGCCAATAGATTCGTACAAAACGTTTATTTTAAAAATTATAATATTTTTTTTATTATAGAAATCCAATTTCCTTTAGAGACATACCTACCCTTTTGTTTTTTCTTTTCGTATGTCACTGACTGAACTGTATAACCCATTTTTACAATAACCTCGCTACGACACTCTGTTCGACTTCGGACCTTTGTTACGACGCAATTTCTGTCTACAGGAGTGCCGTACCACGCGCTCTTCACACCATCAGAACTCTCCCTGTCAGCTCTGAAGCACTGCCGGAGACGGAAGGCCAGAACGGTGTTCTCAGATCCGCAGCTCACTGGTAACTAACTTTCATTACCTTACCTTTTATATGTAACTGAATCGGCAAACGAACACACAGCCCGACGGAAGATAGACGCTTGCAACATCAAGGATATTTAGCGTTTTTGTTAGGACATTATTATTATTGTTATTTTTGAATTGTTCTTTCTAACAAGACAAAATAAATGTCGCACATCGCCGACTCTGAAGGCTGCAGACGCGGTTGTGGTCATTCAGGGGCAGTTCCGTAATGGGTGTAATGCGGATTGTCTGGTTCCGATGCCCTGTCGTCGAGTGGTATCCGGCTCGAAGGACCATGTACAATGTGTGTGGTGTGTGACCATGCAAAATGAAATACACTATTATTACAAGTGAGTGTAGTATCATTTTTTCCTTCCGCTGAACATGCTTAACATCTTTATGTCTCTATGCTCTGCTATTTCACTGGTTTTCTAATATGAAACAACGTTGCTAGACGTCAGAAAAGGTTGTAGGCCAATCGCCATGTAGTAGGTTAAGAGAAATGAAAATATGAAAATGGAAAATGTTTATTTACCAAAATAAATAGTAATTAAGCCGTGTACAATGACTCCCGCGCTAGGCCAGACCTGGCTCGTGGGGGTCAATTCTCTAGATTAGCAGGGTAACAATGTGGCTATTAATTGTGACATCACAATCACAACACACACAAAAAAACAACAAAATAAAAAAATATCTAAGTTTGCAAAAATTACATCAGGTAGGTACCAATTTAAATTTTCACAATGTCATACCTCAGTACTAATATAAGTCGAAAATTGTCTAGAAAAACAAAGTTAAATTAAACGAGTATAATAATAATAAAAATAAGATAAGTAACCAAGAGCAAGAGCAGACCAGCCTTCAGAGGCGGCACCCGTTCACGAGTATGACATATGAATAATAAATTAATAGTTAATTGATACTATAAAATAATAATTACATAAGTATAATTGGTCCGTCAGATGTAGCTATCATCTATATATTTAAAATATACTATCTTATATACCTACGTAGGTCGTAGATACGTGACATATTATGTTTTGTGTGACATAAACTTGTTATTTCTGCACCACCCTATGGTTGACTGGTAGAGAATGCCTCAGGCATTAAGTCCGCCATGTAATATATGTTGCAAAAGTTTTAAATAAAAATAAAATGAAAATGTTTTATTTTTTCCCTAACAGGTCTAGAAAAGCGCTTCGAATCCCAAAGGTACCTGTCAACACCAGAACGAGTGGAGCTGGCTGGTGCTTTAAACCTTTCGGAGACGCAGGTCAAGACCTGGTTCCAGAACCGACGGATGAAGCACAAGAAGCAGATAAGGAAGCAGCAGCAGCAAAGAGGTCGGTGCACATCATCATCATCAGCTCATTTATGTCCCCACTGCTAGGTTTCACCTTCCCTATTTTTTTTTGAGAGAGATGATTGACTGATTGCCGCCTGGAAGAAATTGCTTTTTAGCGACAAGGCCGTCATTTGTACTACTTCTTGTATTGTCCTGTTTAAGTCCTTTTGTATGGTGTACATTTTCATTTCATTTCGGACGAGCATGGCTAAAAGTCTCCCTTCTGTCTTGAGCTGATCGCATCCAGGTTGTTCCAGCGACCAGCCCCCCGACCGCCTAACCGATCGCTTTGACTACGCGTATAGTTTATGACGTCATCTTGCCACCTCGCACCGCCTATGAAAGCAATATTAAGGGTGCGCCGACAAAAAAATGCCAAAAATGCAGTTACGGTTAAGTAGATATTATTGAAAATACTATCGTATTAAATGAACAAAATATATATTTAGTATCATAGGGAACGTGTTTACAATTTGTCAGAACCATAAATTCATAACACGCTATAGTTTTTTCTACAATATCATTTAAAGTTGGGCAAAAATCATGAAAACGAGTGGCGGCGTTTAGTAGATTTCTTATAGTTTATCTAAATTATTGTACCTCTGATTTTGTCTAAACAATCATCAATGGATAAACTACAAAATGCTAGATTATATTTTCGATTCATCAAGTGGTTATTTAAATAATTATTTTTTATTAAGCACCTTAAATTCCCCATACAAAATTAGTATGGCCGCGCGGCATCAATTAAATATGGACGACGACATTTCAAATAAAACATATGACACTTGTCACTTATGGACGGCGCACCCTTAAAAGCTAAAGGCTATAGCTTTCGATATTGCTTTCATAGGCGGCACGAAACGACAAGATGATGTCATAAACCACACACGCAGTCAAAGCGATCGGTTAGGCGGTCGAGCCCCAGGGGCCCGACCGCCTTACCGATCGCTTTGTCTTCTTCTTTAACTATTTATTTATTTTCTCTTTTTTCTATTTGGGGATTATTTGGGGCAATTTTTTTATTTATAGTTAATAGTAGATAAAGTTTTTTAGTTTTTTGTAAGTTTAATTTTAAGTAGTTTTATTATTATCTTGTTTTCGTCTTTGTTTGTAAATAAATACTTCTTATTTATGAAAAACAAAGTCAATATATATTTTAAACAAAATCTCTGTGAAATTTGCTTCTAACATACCGATACTGAAACTTGCCTGTACTCGATAAACTATCTGATGTTGCTAATAGACAGCCCGTAACTATTCCAATTTGGCGAAGAACAATATCTTTGGAAGACGCAACTACGCGAGCAACTTATTATTAATTTGAAACTCATTTTGGGTATGGCTTCCAACTATGTAAGACAGGAACAACACAAATTATGTTGATTCCAGCATATTTAGATAGATTCTTAGAACGAGGCGAGGTATTTGTAAATATTGATATGATTTGGTAGGTAACGCCATACTTTTTTTTTTGTAAATGTCGTTTTTTCTATTATTAAAGCTGTGGAGTTTCTTGCGCCCTTTCTTCTCCACAGCTAAAAAATGGACGTCCTGAATGGGTAGTAGGTAAAAAATTTTTGGACGATTCAAAAGCACTTTTCGTAAGTTTATTTGAATACAATGTTTTACTTTGACTTTAAGTTATATATTGTATGTACTTAGTTGTATCGTCGCTTTTCTAGCGAATAGGCGTATCTGGGCATTTACTAAATGACAAATTTTATTAGTTTTCGTATTTTAGGCCGGCCGCCGGTTTCCTGGATAGGTTTCCTGATCAGTATTTCCGGTTCGGAAACATGAATGGATGCCTACATACAAAATATGTGGCAAGATGCACACGTTCGTTTATTAAACCTGATGTAAGTTCACACTGGTGTTGATATAATCGACAGTAGTAGTTACCTTAATTTCCAAAAAGAATATTATAAGTACCGAAATGCTAATATTTTATAAAATACAATTCAATTTTTTTTTGTAATTTTATATAAAATTTATCATAGTAGTCAATGTATTTTATGTGATTTTTTTTTAATAATTATTTTTATTATTATTAAAATTATTTAATATTCTGCTTTTATTATAATTGCATGCGGTGGCGACCTATAATTAAAATAGCACCTAACTTTTGCTTAAACATGCATACAATTTTTGTATTAGTGTATATTTTGTTGGCCATCCTCAAATAAATAAATAAAATAAATATAAAGTAAAATAAACTGAATAAGAAAAACTTCCTATACAAAAAACCGTATTCCGAATTGGAATTCCTGATCAGAAAACCTCATCAGCAAACCGTATTTGAGCGGGCACCTTAATAATTTCGGTGAAAGAACGATCAAACAAACCTCTTCTGTATAAATAAAGTAAATATTTCTATGATCTTTGAGTTAAGAGGCCTATCACAAAATGCACGCGCTCGCGCTTTCTCAGTACTACGAGCGGCCGACGCATCGCAAAAGTGGCATTTTGTGCAGTTGTAATTATATTTATTTGATGTTTAATATTTTTTTATCGTTCAAAAAAGTATATAATTTGAAATCTTATAAACTAAGGTTAATTCTGGTGTATATTTTACTTAATAATGTTAATGGAGTAAGGAGATATTTACAGCTAATTCTGAACGTTTTATGGCTTTGAATGGGATTTTTGTAGAAATTCCATTCATATTTCGATATTCCGAGGCCGCTACGAACTTTACCACTATTTCAGAGATATTATATAATTTTCATTTCGTTTGCTTAGTAAAGTAGTTCAATCCATGAGCTTGAAAATTGCCGTCAGCGTACTTAATTGAATTCTAGCTTCGGAATTTTAGCTTTATATAAATAGATAAGGGAAAATTGCAGAAAGCGAGGCCGCTACGAATTATACCAATAAACTATTCTCCACCATACAATAAGTCAAATTTGCATAGACCCCTATACAATTTTGTTTCTCTGAACAAGAACGCCAAAGTTGGGCATTTTATGCAAACATACGGTCAAAATGTAATTAGCGCAGTTACGACCACATTGTCAGTTACGTCCCTTATCGTCAGAAAAGCGACGATATGCGATAAAACAGGCATAAGATTAAATTTAAGTGTTATAAAAAAAAAATTATTTTCAGCCTTTTACCAATTATTACAAATCCATTTAGTGGGTGAGTAACAGCCTACGATCATAGGTTACAAGGGTTAAAGAAAATAAAGTCTTAAAATTGTTCTTTTCTGAAATTTGCTCATATCAATTACGTACGTAGATGGTACAATTTAGTTAAACTTACATACTTTATACACAAGTTTTTGAAGAAAGATAGATGTATCTACTTAATCAATCTCAAACCCACTTTGGGTCACCCGTAGTCGGATATAGCTCAATATCCCCATGTCTTTATGGGAAGGATTAAGTCCAGCATTGGGATGTAGAGCTCATTTATGCCCCCACTGCTAGGGTACGATTCTTCCCTATGGATGGATAGGAAGAACGGGCGGGCACCACGCAGGCCCAGTGCGGATTGGTGGCTGTTAACGACAGCTAATGCAGCCGGGACCAACGTGCCTTCCGAAGCACGGAGAAGCTCGAGATAATAAACTTTTGATCACCCATCCGATGACAGGTCTTTGCGAAAGTTGTTTCACCTTAGCAATCACAGATCGAACTCCTATTAGCAGTAATATTATCATGTTTATTTTCGTCTTTCGAGTGTCCAAAATGTCAGCGCTAGATGCACAATATTGATACGGATTAGTACTTAATTTTTTAAATGTACGTATAGAATATAGACAGAAATAGAAATAATAGAAATAATCTTTATTAACATTGAAACTTACATACTAAATTTGACAATTTAAAGGTAACAATTTTTTAAATTGTTTTAATTAACATACAAAAGCGTTTTATTGAAAGTAATTCACAGTGTAACGTTATTCCCGTTATAACGGTAAGTATAAAGTTAATATAATTAACCGTTAAATTTAATACGCTGTATCGATGTTACACATAATGGAGTGTGCGCTAATTAACGAAATAATTAGTTAATTAAGCGAAGCGGGTCTCTGATGAGAGTAATGAGACATATTAAATGACGCTTTGATATGAAAATTAATTCGCTTTGTCGTAGATTGCGGTATTTTCTTTGTTTTCTCATTTAATTATGAATTGAAATGTTTGATGAAGTTTAATAGTTTGCCTATTTACTTCTTTATGTCGTCGTAGCACCAGTGTTCAACAGTTTGGAACCAGTGTTCGACAGTCGTCGTCGCCAAATAATAACATAGATTTTCATTGAAATTTTACGGCACGAAGCTTTTTTGATCCAAATTTGAAACTGATCTTTACTTTCGCGGTATTTTCAAGTTTATTGGTATCACACAGTGTAAAAAAGTTGTTACCGAGTTACTCTGACAGATCGATCAGCGCACAGCCAACACCTATTTTTCTTTAAACGAGTTTATTTCTTGACTCTTCTTGATTGATAAAAACTGCGTTCCATGGTTCAAGACAAATTACATATTGATAAATGCTACTTTTGACCTTAACCCTGGCAGAGTTTTTTTTGTGGAAATATATATATTTTTTGTACAAAATATGTTCTTTTTTCATTACTCGAAATTTTTTATAAGTTAAGTGTCACAAATAATCCACTATGCTAAGAATAGGGTAATGTTTTTTTACTAATCGACTAAGACCAACAACATAATGGTTTTAAGTGCCATCCAAATCACTGACGAGCCTAAGATAGTTTTAATGTTTTGATATCATTTGTTTTTATATAATAACCGTATCGGGCCATTGCCATTGCTTAGAATTGGTTCCATTGCGGCAGTAAAATATTAAAAAAAGCCTTTTATTCAGTGCAAATTATTTACAGAATTTTCATTAGTTGTTAGTTTTTGTTAGATTATTATTTATGCAAGAACCCCAGATTGGGTGAAGGGTTCCTCCGAAGATACCTATTTATATCTGTTTGGCCCCAGTTTGGGCCGGCTGTTTTTTTGAAGTCGTCTTCCTATCGTGTCAGTGGTCTTTCTCTCTGCCCCTCTTTTGCCTTGTTGGCCTTTCCACTGTGTTAGAACGGTCCATCTCTGGTCCGTGAATCTCGCTACATGACCTGCCCATGGAATGCGATCACTAAATTAATTATTTAACGATTTGTTTCCTTTTTTCCTTCTTTTAAAGATACCTACATTGTTTTTCTTTTTTTATCATCATTAATAAAAAAAGTTTTAAGTTATAACAATATTACTGATTGTTTTCCGTATAAAGTAAAAAATAAAATAATTTCAAAAAAGTGTACACCGAAGATTTGGTCTACAACTGACGAAAGTTAAGTACCTACAAAGATGTAACAGCCATATTCATTGAGCGCCTAACCTCAGAGAGAGGAAATTTAATTTGCTATCACCGCTTTCGGGCCGAACTCAAGACGTTGCCTTAACTGAATTACTGCCAAGATGGCTGACTTCGTTGCTATGACGACCGCCAACGTCTTGGGAATCTCGCCATACGAATTTGAACTTTTGCACGTTCGGTTTATAGAACACAATTGATTATTTTACATTTTTTTGTTAAAGAGGGATGCTCGAGATTGGTTGTACGGTAGAATAAGCTGTATGTGCTGGTGTTTAAGTCGAAAATCTATCATGAAAGTTAATGTAATAACGACAGATTTTTTTTAAGGTTATGACAAGGAGGGAGGGATCAACATTTCAATCAATAGAATGCCTCTAGAAATACAATAATATGCTTCTATATTGTATATTTGCAGACAAAATATACGGGTGTAGAAGAAAAACATATTCAGGATTGTATTACAGTTATAGAATAGAATAGAACAACATTTTATTGACCACAAAGAGATTGTACATGACATTATAAAATAAAAATGAAAAATAAAAAAGTTTAAGAATAGGTATGTAAATTACATTTAGTGTGGTCAACTAGGCCCCAGCCTCAGCATAGGCTACAACGACATTAGCCGCTGCAGCGCTGGTATTCTGGCGGGACCTAGAGGTCGACGACACGACACGGAACAAAAACACAAAACAATAAACGTTAATAAAAAACCGTTCAAACACAACATTACAAACATTAACGTATGAAACAATACAATAAGAATAAAAATTAAAAACAAAGATCGCACTCTACAAAAATTATATAAAGCCTAACTCATGGGTCGGCTGAAGGACAGAGCTGCCAAAAAAAAACAAAAAAAAAATCAAAATTCAAAATCATCTATTCAGTTTAGGCTACAAATAGCTTTTATGAACGTCATTATGCCATCGGTTCGTAAGTCTATATACTCTGGGCGGGAGATCTTTTACTGAGAAGAACCGGCAAGAAACTCAGCAAGTGTCCAGCTCTTTTTTCCCTTACAGCCAGCGTCATAAATATTGAAAAATGCCCTATCATAAAAGGAGACCTTCCATCACAAATAAAAACACAAAATATAAAGGACAATCACAACATGTAAAAAAAACACAAAAAAAGAAAAAATAAATAAATAAAATATTTAAGTTTGCAAAAATATAATTTACTAGTTTAATTTTTTACAATGTCATTTTAGGTTACGACTTGTTCTAAACCTTGTGGTTAAAACACTTTGATTCAATTAGTCTTGAGTTTTAGTATTTCGACCTGCGGAATTGAACCCGGGACCTTTGGGTATCGGGCCGAGCGCTTCGGAACTCGGCCACCGAGGCTTTCTCTTCGAAGATTTCTCAACTAAATTATAAATATAATATAATTAGCACATAAATAACAATTTTAAAAGACGGTATTTTTATGGTGTTTCTACGGAGTGCCGTTTACTTTTCAAACTACGACAGACGTGCCGTCTACTTTTTTAATTATTTTATTTTAAAACTAGCGACTGCTCGCGGTTTTACCCGCGTGGTTCCCGTTCCCGTGGGAATATCTGGATAAAAAGTATTCTATGTGTTATTCCAGGTTATAAACTATCTGTATGCCGAATTTCATCCAAATCCATACATCCGTTGCAGCGTGAAAAAGCAACAAATATACGAACATACACACAAACTTTCGCATTTATAATATTTGTAGTATACGAACTGGAGCTCCTCCGCCACATTTGAACTGGCATTTAGCAACAACTAAGGGACTTATAAAATATTTTTGTTCGCAGGTGCATCAGCTGTTGATTTTACATCAAAACATCCGACCCAACACGACAACAGAAAGGTAACTATATAATTAATTCATTTATTCGGGCAACATAGACCCACACAAGAAATAATTTCATATAGCATGACTTATTTAACGTTATAATTATGTTATAAAAAATATTTTTTTTGTTTTAAAAGTTTTTACGTGAACTCTACACATCTCATTGAATCATTTTGTGGGGTCTGTGACGGGTTAACAACGCCATATCAAATGCCAATTGATAGCATATCCAATGAACGACAAAGATTAATTGAAAAGTGAAATAATCTAATTGTTGTACATCGAACGTTCGTTACATCGAGCATTCAAAACATCGCACGTTCAAAACATCGACTTTACAAATGATAGAACGTTCATGAGTTCAAAAATTAGTGCTATTTACATTTATATCGATGGCTATTTACTTTAACTTCGAACTGATTCGTTACTTTTTGAGAAGCGTCGTGTAAAAAGGTTATGTATAAGGCAAAAGTTTTGTACAAAAGTTAAGCTCTCTCACAGCTCACGAATTCCCTCTTTCCTACAACATGGGGTCCTTTAAACGAGGTGTGAAGCAACTCGCGGGTCGGCAAGCAAGGTGAGGACGGCTACTGAAGCACAATCCTGCTCCATTAGCTGTTGAGCGTTTGAACTGTGCGTCAGCAGAGTCATTTGCATACTCTACTGTAAAAAATGTAATCCAATTGTTTTTTGTTACAGACGGATGATTCTCGAATGTCGACGACCCACACTTCCGATTCGGACACAGAACATAGCGACAGTGATATCGACATAGTCGGCGAACCGAATTACACACAACACTATTCCGGTGATACGTAAAAAATAACAGAAGAATAACGTTATTTTGTTAATGCTATAACTAAAGTTACACACACTAAACCTGGCAACTTATTCAGTTTCGGCAACAAAGTCGAATTCATTGTAGCATTTAGGTTAACTAAAAAATAACAATTCGAAGAGTTCATAAAAAATCCTACGTAAAAAACTTTTTAAATCCCATTTCTTTTATCTCGAGTTAGCGTAAATTAACCAACGGGTTAAAACCGTTAACAATAATATAAAATTGTTGTCAAGTTTTCTGTCTTATAAAAATAACGTTATATAGTTTGCAACGTTTACGTGAAGAACGTTACAAATACAAATTGTTCTTATAGTAAGCAAAAAATATTTGATTTCTTACGACTCCCGTTTTGTCTGTGATTAAAAATTCTATTCTAAAGTTTATGTAAACGTTTTTACGAGTAAAATAATATAATTGATGTCTCATAGCTCAGTACACAAGCTAAATTAAAACATTCTTTAATAGTTTTACAACCGTTAATAACAGTCTTTTTGTCCGTTTAAAAACAATTATTTGAAACAATGTATGATAATGTAGAAATTTGAATTACGGATGACTTAGTTAAATTAAACAAATAAAGTTATGTGCAATAATAGTGTATGTGTACATAATTATTAAATAAACAAATGTGAATGTATACCTAGTCATTTTGCAATGATTCTAGTCTTATTTCTAAGAGTGGAGTACACATTACTTTTCTATATATATTGTTCACAATGCGGAGTATACTATAATAGATTAAAATACTGTTGGCACTTATGCAGCATATTTGTTCGTTTTTATTAGCAACGTTGTGTTTTGACAGTTAAGAGATAAAATAGCCAGTTTCAGTAGATGTGAATTCCGGATGAAACGATTACCCCGTTTTTGAAAAGAATATAAAGATATCAATAATAGAAAATAGTTTAATTTATAAATCATTTCAATTGAATTAGTGGTAGATAGGTTAATAGTTATTTATAATGAAAAGGTTGCTACTATTTATTAATATACTCGCATTGTGGACTTGTGTGTTGTAATGTTTGTAGTTTAATAACTTTAAGGTTATGAAAGTTAGTATTTTGTTAAAAGCGTTTTAGAAACTACATGAATTGTAAATAGTTAACATAGTCTTGCTCAAACTAGGAAATAAATGTTAGACAACATGATAGTTACTGTGTTTTCTCTTACCCCAGACAGTTGAGTTATGGAAATCAAAATAATATTATTTTTGCAGCTAACTCAGGAGTAGTAATTAGTATCATTAATTAATAATACAATATTTGGAAAAGCCTTTCGATGTTTTTTTTCTGATAAAAGGCGGCTACTAATGCCCACAGACACTTGCAGCAATAAGATTACAAATATCTATAAATAACGGTGCGTTATTTAATTTACTAATATACCGATACAAAATAATTAAATATTATGACGTTATCGTTTATTTAAAGACTACTAAAATCTTAGAGCATTAAACCGCTAAAATTCTATTGTGACATCAACAAGCTTTAAGTCTGGTTTTGCTTGAATTAATGGAATAAAAGATTCTTTTTTACCCATATATTTTGGACTACGATGTACGATGGCGTTATGATCATTTAGAGAGTTGACTGTACAGTTGTCTTGGCATTGAAAAACAAACCTGTTAGTTTCAATGTAAAACAGTGTAATTTGAAAAAGACAAACTGTTGAAAAAATTCCACGAGCGGGATTCGAACCCGCACCCCCTGACATGTCGGGTCAGGTGCACTACCAACTATGCCATGCCACCACGATAGCCACGATAGCATAGTACGTAGTTTTTTCAACACTTTATCTTTTTTTAAATTGTAATTTGTTTGCAACAATATTTGCGTAAAGTTTTATGTAAATAATCGTAATTATTACTTATTACTTACTTATTAAAAAAGTGTAATTCGGAAAGTAGAACTTACACTAGACTTGACACTTTGACTAGATACTAGACTTGAACATACATTTCCTAACTAGAATTAACTGTATTTTTCTTTCATTTAAGGCGACGCATTGGAAATTTACGTGGCGGGCATTTTGATTTTTCCCAACAATTACAAAACATATGAAAGTGATATTTAATGACATGATTTTTCATTTAATTGACTTCATTTTGCTAATTGCACAAACACGATTTGTTAACTTTTATAACAGAGAATATAATATCAATGTAACCTTTTTTAAAACATAGATTTGCATTTTACAGGCAAGCTAGACCGATTTTAGCATCTAAATTTTCTTAGTAGATTAGTCTTAACACATACTTCAATATGCTAGTTCATTTTTTAAAACTTATTTGTAGTTTTAATGGAAAGAAAAAAACAGTTTTTCTTATGGTACGGGGCGCAAACGCTCCGTATTAAATTAATTGTTTAGCGATGCGTCGACTTAACAAAAAAAGGGATTATAGCTACTAATTTTTGACTTTAGCATCAATGCTTCAAAATTCAAAATTATTAGGCTACAAATAGCTCTTATGAGTGTCACTATGCCATCGGTTCGTAAGTCTACACAGGGCACTACGTTGTACTGAGAAGAACCGGCAACAAACTCAGCAAGGGCATCATTAAAATATTGGATAATGCCCCATCATAGCAACTTTCCAATACAAATATACACACAAAATACACTGGCCTGCAAAACTAAGTACTACACTTTTAATATTTTTTTTTTCTAAACTATAGTAGTTAGAGATTTTTAAATAAAAAACGTTTTGCAGCAATTTTTATCAGCTTTTTTTGAAACTAAAGTAAATTATACATCAGTAACATTTTTCCTTTTTGTTTCGAAAGTATATCTTGTGTACTTAAATAGTTTTTTACTTAAAAAGTTATTGCAATTTTAAAAGTGTGATACTTAATTTTGCAGGCCAGTGTATAAAAGACAACCACAACATGTAAAAACATAATAAAAAAAACGAGCGAGCCTTACAGTAAGTAGTTGCATATGATGTGTAACATTTGACATCTCACCTTAGTAATAAGCAATTTTAACATTATATTCTGAAACAAATGGGTCAGGTATTATTTGAAATGATTTTTCATTACAAAGAATAATTATTTTTAGTGAAAATTGTATTTTATTTCATTGACGCTAAGAGTAATGCAATACCGCGCCGCTCATTCGTCAAATCAAATGGCGCGCGCTTGCGCGCTTCCCCGACTTCCTGTTACACACTTCCGTCCCATTTCACGAAATCACTCCCAGAAATTCATATAAAAAAACTAAGTTAGCAAATTTACACCAAGGTAAGTACCAGTTTCAATTACCACAATGTCATACAGTACCTACCCACTACAGTAACCTAGTAAAAGTAAGAAAAAAATTCAGTTACATTTCATGATTCTCCCGATGTAGTACTGATGTAAAACTTACGCTTTTTAAAGCGTATTGTCAAAGTTTCTACACGGGAAGTCTGTGGGTTTGTCATACCAAAAGATCGCTTGATGTCCTGCGCGTCCAATATAACAATATCTTCAGAATGTTGTTGGGGCTGCCGCGCTTCTGTAGCGCATCAGGGATGTTTACGGAATGTCAAACTGATGGCTTTCATGCTATCATTCGCAAAAAGACAGTATCCCTGATAAACAAATTGCGTGGCAGTGGCAACAGCATTCTGCGGACGGTGGCTGACCGGTACAACTCGTCCATGTGGAGGTGTATGGCGCAGGGTGATTGTGATGCGTGATAGTTTTTAATATAATTCAATGATTTTACTAACACACTAGTCTGTAAGTTTTTGTTTTGTTGATTTTTCTAACCCAATATGATCCATGTTAAGTCTGATGTCGATCGAAATAAACGCTTTTTATTTTATTTATTTATTTCAATGCAATTCTATTATCATTTTTTGGCGACGAAACAGGTGTCGAACCACCAACCAAACCGAGTACACAAAGATGTACCCCCCGCTGGGAATCGAACCCGGGACCTCTGGGTCTAAACCGGACGGTGGTCTGGTGCTACTACGATATTCAATTCGGTGTTGTGTTTTATTATGATTTTTTTATTTTGTTTTTTTTACATGTTGTGGTTGTTTTTTATATTTTTTGTGTTTATTTGTAATGGAAAGTGCCCTGCTATGATAGGGCATTTTCCAATATTTTTGACGCTGTAAGGGAGAAAAGAGCTGGACACTTGCTGAGTTTCTTGCCGGTTCTTCTCAGTACAAGATCTCCCGCACAGAGTAGACTTACAAACCGATGGCATAGTGACATGACTGAAAAATCATTTGATTTTGAATTTTGAATTTCAACAACGTTCTGTAAGTGTTAGGTTACCCCTTTAGGCTTTGATCAATCATGGAAGTACTAGATTCCCGATCAGCGCTTCAAAAACGGTAGGCGACTTTGGAGCCACAGAGCCATCAATGACGTTTGTGGCGATGGCAGTTAATATTAAGTAGGTATAAATCAGGTCAGGTCGCTCACTATGGGCATTATCAGAAGGCTCAAGGTCTTTTTTTTTTTTATGTTAAAAGGAGGCAAACGAGCAGGCGGGTCACCTGATGGAAAGCAATCACCGCCGCCCATAGACACCCCAAAACCTAAGTAATCGCGGATGCGTTGCCAACCCTGAGGAAGGAGTTGGATCTTGAGGAGGGAGTAGGAATTGGGAGGAGGGAGGGGTGAGAGATGGGCCTCCGGTACTTTCACTCACCGGACGAAACACAACAGCAACGAGTGCCGTTGTTTCACGCCGATATTCTGTGAGAAGGTCACACAAAGAGCAATGGAGAAGGCTATGCTCGGGGTTTCTCTGCGTGATCGAATCAGAAATGAGGAGATCCGCAGAAGAACAAAGGTAACCGACATAGCCCGAAGAGTTGCTAAGCTCGAGTGGCAGTGGGCAGGGCACATTGCTCGCAGGACTGATGGCCGCTGGGGCGGAATAGTCCTGGAGTGGCGACCGCGTACCGGAAAGCGCAGTTTGGACGGGCCTCCAACAAGGTGGACCGACGATCTGGTGAAGGTCGCGGGACGCCGCTGGATGCGAGCAACACAAAACCGGTCGTTGTGGAGATCCTTGGGGGAGGCCTTTGTCCAGCAGTGGACGTCTTTTGGCTGAGATGAAGATGATGATGAGGTACAATTAATTTCCGATGAGCGCTTGGAAAACGGTACGCGACTTTGGGGCCACGGAACCACAATGACGTCTGTGGCGATGACAGTAAATATTAAGTACAAATATTGTGCAACCTTATTTTAAGTCGACGCATCGCTAAACAATTAATCTAATACGGAGCGTTTGCGCCCCGTACCATAAGAAAAACTGGTTTTTTTCTTTCTAATTATTTAACATAGTTTGCGCAGTGCCTTGATCTCGCCTGATGTTGTTAAGTGATGATAAGGCCAATGATGGAAGCGCACTTCACCCGGGATCCTCAACAAGTGAGGCACTTGCTGTTAACTTAACTCTAGCTGCCGGAACACAACAATGCTATCATTATCAGCTCATTTTTATGTCCCCACTGCTGGGGCACGAGCCTTCCCTATGGATGGATAGGGAGAACGGGCCATAAACCACCACGCGGGCCCAGTGCGGATTGGTGTTTTTTAACGACTGCTATTATGCAGCCGGGACCAACGGCTTTACGTGCCTTCCGAAGCACGGAGGAGCTCAAGATGATAAATTTTTGGTCACCCATCCGATGATCGGCCTTTGCGAAAGTTGTTTAACTTCGGCACTCGCAGACCGGGCGCGTTAACCACTGCGCCTCCGAGCTCCTCTACCCTAGCCAGAGACCGAGAGAACAGGCCCTACCGCCAACTAAACCGAGTACAAAAACATGTACGCTGGGAATTGAACCCGGGACCTCTGGGTCTAAACCACTAGATCACAAAATTCAAAAAATTCAAAATTCAAAATAATTAATTCAGTTTAGGCTACAAGTAGCTCTTGTGAATGTCACTATGCCATCGGTTCGTAAGTCTACTCTGGGCAAGAACCGGCAAGAAACTCAGCAAGTGTCCAGCTCTTTTCTCCCTTACAGCGTCAAATATATTGGAAAATGCCCTATCATAGCAAGCAGGACACCTTCCATTACAAATAAACACAAAAAATATATAGAAGACAACCACAACATGTAAAAAAAAAACAAAATAAAAAATCTAAGTCAACAATTTTACATCAGATAATTATGTAAAAGTTTCAATTTCCACAATGTCATACAGTACCACTACAGTACTCTAGTAAAAGTCAAAAACTGTTTAAGTAAAACAAAGTCAAACCATAGTTAATAAAACTAAAAATAAGTTATGCAAGCAAAAGCAGACCAGCCTCCACAGAGATGGTTAAGGTACATACTTACTTACTCCGCTGGCTCAGTGACCCGTAGTGGATCTTGGCAGAGTGAACGAGAGTGCGGCAACAGTGCCGTGATCTTGAATTGACGTACGAGCTGTAGCTACCGGCTAGGGTTGAGCCACACATAGTTATATACTATTTCAATGTATACCCACGTAAAATAATTATTATAATAATTCCAGGCACATCAAACTAGAATATCCTCAATACACAAGTGCGCGTGTTTATTTTTACGATATTAGGTAGTTAGGTATAACTACAAAACGGATACCTAGCTAACTGAAGTGATAAATGCTAACTTAGCATCATTCATTAGTTATAACGAAAAAAATTTTTCTTACCTTGTTATATCTGTCGGCAAAGTAAAAAAGGACAAACTGGGATTATGCTTGTTTGTGTTGAGACATCCCCATGCACAACAGGTTTATTTTTCCAGGCATTTTCGATAGGCACCCACCTATAAATGCAACAAAACTCGCAATCGCGACACCCAAACCAAAAAAAATACGTGTATACTGATCGGCAGCGCTCAGTGACATACTTGTTATTCTCCGTTTCTACAGCAACATACGCTGCCCGATCCGCGTTTGCGATGACAGCCGCGTCATCGGGTACTCCTTTCCCATGCTTTTTTCCGTGTGCTAATGTAGGTGAACTATGAGCTTGTGTGCGTGCGTTTCGGAGCGCTTGTGTGAAGTTGCCGCACTCTCGTTCACTCTGATCTTGGCCTCCGACACAACAAGTTTTCTTCTTACAACTTCTTACCTATATTACTTTATTATTTTCAGTGTGCTCTTGTGGCTGCATAGTCGAATGCTCACAAACTCCCACAAGTGAACCTGAGTTACACATAATTACATCATACACCCCAATCCCGCTCATATTTTGTAGTTATTCGCGATTGTTTGCGCCCCTAACTTAGGCTAGTGATAGGATGATGACTATCGAAAACTTTATCGATACCAGAAAACTAACTTTTAAGTTTTAGGGCTTCGTACAATGAAATGAAATGAAATGAAATGAATTTATTTGTTTGTTTACATTGGTTTGTGTTACTAGTACATCATACAACAATAACATTATGCATCTAGTTTTAATATTACAAAAGCGGGTAACGGATAGATTTTATATTCTACCAGTAACAGCAACAAATGACTACTACCCTCCGCAGTAGTATTTACTGAGATGCGGCAGCGTAGGATCACCGTCCTCTATTGACCAGTTAGAATTGACACGCGCTGACAGTTTTTTTTGCATATCAATGCAGTTCTGTTATGACTGGTTGTAAATTGAAAGGTGTACAGTATATGCAAAAAATGTAAATGTTACTTTAACAATGGCGATATTAAAAGATTTATGTTTAAAAAGTACTATCATTAACTATATGAAAAGGTTTCAAAATAATGTGTAATGTGTTAATTATTAATTATCTTTTTAACAATTCCGGAAAGATTTTACCTAACATAAGTAACGATAAGGTCGAAGGTGGAAGAGTTCTTTGCTTAAACCCTTAACTACTGAGGCACTAGAATAAAGCAACGCTAGCTAGCCAGCCAGATTAAAAAAAAACATGTTCCACTACTAACCAAACGCATTAAATACAAATGCCTTCTCGAAATTAGCTTTTCACCAAGAAGCCAAGTATGCTCATTTGCCAATTCAGTAATAAAAACAAAAGCAAAAACTATCGACAGTTGAACATCACTATTCTATCACGAATACCCAATTATATTTAACCAAAATGTTATTTATTTACTTTACAGAGAACCTAATTGTTTGGAAACGCAAAGAATCGTACCGTAATAAACACTTGTATTGTAAGCCACGTGTTTTCAATGTCATGCATAAGTTGATCAATTAATGTTCAAATTGACTGGTTAATTGTATCAAACAAGGACGTGGGACATTTAAGAGCGTTTACGCCGCACACTAGAGCCGCCAATGAAAAAAAAACATATCTAGTAATTAGAGATAGAAAATCAAATTATTATACTATTTGAATGAAGTAATTTAGCATTTTTACGTCACCCGATGAACATGTGACATATTAAGGTTTAGTTAAATAAGACGTTACAGCTAAAAACGGCCACTTTTAACTACTTATAACGCCCGCGCCGTATTTAACTAAACCATAACATGTCAGATGTTTATTAGGTGACGTAAAAATGCTAAATTACTTCATTCAAATAGTTTGTTAAGCATAATTTGATTTTCTATCTCTAATTACTAGATATTATGTTTTTTTTTCATTAATAGCGCTAGTGTGCGGCGTAAACGCTCTTAAAAATCATATTTGAAAAAACAATTAAACTGAAAGAGTATTTTTTCTTTTTGTTTATTATCTGTGAAACTTCAACATCAGCAGCTCATTTGATATCCCCACTGCTGGGACACGAGCCTTTCACCGGAATCCTCAACTACTTAGGCGCTGGCTATCTTATCTCTAGCTGCCGGAACACAACAATGCTACAAACATTGATGTTATGGCGACATATTTAGATAAGATGGTGGTAGCTAGCCAGGCGGGCAAACAAGCCCTCATTAACATCATCATCAGCTCATGTTTATGTTCCCACAGCTGGGGCACGAGCCTTCCCTAAGCACCACGCGGGCTCAGTGCGGATTGGTGGTCGTTAACGTGCCTTCCGAAGCACGGTGGAGCTCTTGATGATAATTTTTTTATAACCTTTTTTTTTTAGTAGATTACTGATTGCCTCAAACGGCATTTTCAGCGTCACCGGGCTTTTTTGGGGGCGGCGAGGTACGTAAAGGGTACCTCAAGCCGTGTGAAACGAATCACCTTCGGAGGTTTTCTAGAGGGAACGGCATCACACACTTAAAAGAGCGTGTCCCCGCGCCCTACTAGATTCTCCGAAGGGTTCGGATCGGATTGGGTTTTTTTATTGACCGATCCGATGACCGGCCTTTGCGAAAGTTGCTTAACCTCAGCACTCAGAGACCGAGCCCGTTAAGCACTGCGCCATCGAGTTCCTCGATCGGGGAGATTGATCGAGGAGCTTGGTCGTCATCTCACCTGATGTTAAGTGATGATAAGGCCGAAGGTGGAAGCGCACTTCACCCGGAATCCTCAACTACTGAGGCACTGGCTATCTTATCTCTAGCTACCGGAACACAACAATGCCACAAACATTGACGTTATGACGACATATTTAGATAAGATGGTGGTAGCTAGCCAGCCGGACAAACAAGCCCTACCACCAACCAGACGACGACTTCGGAGAGACGTTGCGTCTCTCTGTATATTTTATCGCCTTTATCATGGGGAGTGCTCTGAGGAATTGTTCGGTTTGATCCCTGCCGCTGATTTCCTTCACCGCACTACACGCAATCGACTGTTTTTCATCTTGATGGATGGCGGTCTACTACTGTGCGTTTCTCACGTAATTTTTTACCACGAACTACAGTGCTGTGGAACCAGCTCTCAGCGGCGGTATTTCCGGACCAATATGACTTAGGAATCTTCAAGAAACGAGCCTATTCCTTCCTTAAAGGCCGGCAACGCATCTGCGATTCCTCTGGTTTTGCTGGTGTCCATGGGCGGCGGTGATTGCTTTCCATCAGGTAACCCGCCTGCTCGTTTGCCTCCTTCTAATATTAAAAAAAAACCAAAGCGAACACAAACTTGTACCCCTCACTGGGAATCGAACCCGGAAGTGCGAGTTTTATACACAATTGTCACTCACGTCGTTGTTACCAGGAGGAACTGTCGCTGCTTAAATGTCAAATCAACAAATTCTCGTTTTCTTTCATCATTAACCATCACTAACAGCTTACTTACTGCGCTATCAATAGCTTCGTGTATCAATCAAGCTTATATAAACAAAAGAAAAACAAGATCTAAAATGGCCGTACCAAAAAGTTTTATTATCAGAACATAAAACCTACAACAGATGCTAAAATTACCGTTTTAAAAAGTTAATTCTTGCAAAGAGTTCCATCCATTGATCCTATTAAATGTTTATTTTTAAATATAAAGGGTTCTTTCAAGGGCCAATGCAATAAGCATCTAATAAGGTACGGACAAAGACCGTGTTAAAAGCTATCACGGTGTCACCTGTTTGATGTCGCCGAAAAAAATTAGCTTTAGCTATGGGGTGCTGGATGGTTGCATGCAAAGAGGGAGCAAGATTACAAATATATATTTTTAGATTTTTATGAAAGCGCTATTTATACACTGTAATGGCTCTATTCAAGAAAGCAAGTATTTTTGTTTATTTCTTATGTTATGGGTAAGCACTTTTAATGTGGTGATAAGGACGTTGGTAGAAGCGCACTTTACCTGGAATTCTTAAACACTGAAGAACTGGCTATCTTATCTGTAACTGTTGGAACACGACAACGCTACAAAGATTGACATTATGACGACATACAGGTTGTAGATTTGCATTCCCGCCATAAATTTACAGCTGATCGTAATTGGTACACTTAATGACTAAAAAATACTTTTAACACGGAGAAAGTAATAAGGAACCGATTGATTAATAAAATGATCTCAGTGTAAATTAGAATAGCGACCGTCGACTGACGAGAATAGGGGTGCAGACCGTAGTAGGTAGATAAGAGCGCAGCGGGCGGACATAAAGTCGATGAACTTACGTAAACTTGTACTTCGTCCAAATAATCGCGCACTTGGCGTCCATAATGCGGAGGCGCCCCGTCCTGGTGGTAAAAGAGATTCCGGTGAAGACCTAGTGGCACGTCGTCAAGCATTACGTCAACTACGTGCTGCAAAAGTTGCAAATACGAGTTGCTGTTGAGATAACCCTCGATGAAATAGGGCCCGAGTAAATGTCCACCAACAATGCCAGCCCTAAACCTATGCTGGAACGAATCTTTTTTGGTCTTATGCGGGTTCTGTTCGCGGTGAGCCCACCAATGTTCATTGTGGACGTTGTAAACACCGATGCGCGTAAACATACACTCGTCCGTCCATAGAATGCTGGCTTCTCGGTGTTCTAGTACCCAGTGACAATAAGTAACCCGGGCGGCATGATCTTGCTCGTTCAATTCTTGAACTCTTCTGAAGTGGAACGGGTGCTGTTGCTCCGACTTAAGAAGCCGCCAGACTGTTGTGTGGTGGACATTGAAGTGGCGGCCAGCATCACGAGTACTGGCACGTGGTTCCCTCTCGAAGTATTCGAGTATTTGCTCTTGCAAATCGACTGAGAGGCCCACACTGCCGCGACCCTGCGCATGTCGAGGAACGTTGAACTGGCCATGATCCCTCAGTCGTTGCGTGGCAGCAAGCATTACCTCGCGCGATGGAGTTGGTCTGTTTGGAAACATTTCCACAAACATGACCACGGCTCGACGTAGACTGTTCCCACTGATTGCGTATAATCGCACCATCTCCACAAGTTCTACGTTAGAATAATTTTCCGTCATTTTACTTTTTTTACACACACAAACAACACACCTAAGAACACGTTTCGCTCCAAATTCGCTAGGGCTAAGAAATGTGTCACTCGTTCGGGGTTGCGCGGCACACTTGCGCTTTGATGCGTGCGGCGTGCGCCCGCCGCCCGCCGGCCGCCGGCGCTCGCCGCGCCGACAAAGCTGCGAGCGCGCCGCGAAGCTCGAGCTTGTTGCTACCTACTCGTGGTCGGGTGAGCGGGCGTACGCGAACGAGCGTTTATTTTTTAGTGCTACGCAGACGCGCGATTCGTATTTACAGATTTTGAAAATATGATTATTATTTTTTCATATTTTTTTTATAATTTATTTGTAATAAGTATAAGCAATACGACTGCTGCTATGAATATGGCGTGAATGCAAATCAACAAGTTGTATAGGTAGCTAGGACAAACAAGCCCTACTACCAACCAAACCGAGTACACAAATATTATGTAACCCTCACTGGGAACCTGGGATCTCTGGTTCTGAGACCGCGCTTAACTACTAGGCGGCGCTAACCACAAAGGCGGTTGCCGTAACTTTGTGATATAGAACTTCTTGCGGTTTTTTCTCGGTTTAAAAGCCTTCACTATAGGGCTTACGATCGCAATGGCTTAGAAAAATTATACATAATGTCATGTTGGTGATCCTTTATAAGTAATAAATAACTAAATATCCAATAAAAACCGGTCATGGCGTTTTATAGCATAACACCGTCCATAACACAATAAAACTACTTGCAGCGCTACTCCTGTTAGGAAAATTTAAAGAGTTGTCCCATCTCACTCACCTCACCCCTCAATACAATATGCCAGGCATTGTCCCTAACACAATCCACAATGTTTCGCCTTATCGACACAGCCATAAGGTTTACAATTCAACAGCACTTGCTACCAATACAGTTTTCGGTTAGCAAAAATCCCTTCGAAAATTTATCGAGATTTTCAGCTTTATAAGACTTGTAATAGAGTTCTAAATCTGTCACCTTAATCAGTTTATCCTCTTGTAAAGAATACAGTTAGCAATATTGATCTCTAAATGTACTTAAGTTTGGGTTTATAATTGATTGGTTGGAAGTCTGCAACGTGGTATGTGCTTAATTTGACTTTATTGGGTATGCTTTGTGCCGCTTAAGATAAACTAATTTAATTTGCAGATTTTAAGGACAGTTCCCATACACAATATATATATATATGAGTTAGTCTAGTATGGTAGTCTATGCTTTGAACTTCTTGGCGGGAAAGTGAAGCGTCATGTCTGCGGTTTTGTCTTATTTTCCAAAATTTGTGTTATGTCGAATATTAATGTGAAATAATGGTGGATTATTAATCGTTAAGTGTTCGTGAGTGTGTATAAGTGTTGGCAAACGAAACAAAACAGTGCAACGTCGCTTTTCAAATTCTCTCAAGAAGCTCGCGTGAGGACTTAGTAAAGCCCCACATCTTTACTGAGATACTCTAGGGGCTTGGGGGTTATATCATTTCTCACTTCCCATTTCTAATATCATTCATGATCATCATATAAGGAAATATTGTTTATTTATGTATTACTTGTAAGAAAATTACTTTGACACTGGCTAAATGTGCAAATCGCACGAAGCCATCAACTAAAAAAAAAAAAAGTCTATGCTTTTTCATAAACTGACCTCGATACAAAACGCGATGAGTTGAAGGCCCGACAACCTGCGAATTATGCTGATGGCAAGCTTACGCGCTCAGTGCGCACGACAGAAGAAGGTCGGCTAACCAACCAGCCATCTTCGGGCGCACCAGCGCCGTTCCACTAGGAGTTGAAGTGGTCGCCATGACTGAAATCGGTCGGACCAATCATCATCATCATCAGTCTATGGTATGATCACATACCAAGTTATTGTTATACAACATTTCTTAATCATTAGGAAATGGCAAATACATATGTCAAACCAGAACTTTTAATTTATCACTCAATAGGTACTTAATACTTTATTATTGCATTACATCCTAAATTAAAATTAAGTCTAATCCGAGTTTAGGTACAATTTAAGCCAGATTTTTATTGTCATCAAAACCATTCAAAAGAAATTTAAATGATACCTAATAAGTAACGAACAAAAATTAAGCTTAAACCACTTAACGCTTTGCGGCATGGTGGTTGATTTTTTAACCACATATTTCATTTGGTTTTTAATCTTATCTCAATCACATAAAGTTTAAAATAAGGTAAACGCTGGTAATGTCGACAGTGTCCCAACACTCGTCAGTTTTTGAAAAAGGTTTGATAATATTTTTCTCACAACATATTAATAGACGTTTTTTATGGCAACATATTTATGGTAATCTAATGCACAATTAAAATGGCAGCACTTAGTTATAAATGCAATAGCATCCGACAAAAAAAAATGTTGAAAAGTTGAGGACACCTAAATTCGTAAAAAATCCAAATTCAGCTCCTAAAAGTGTAACCCGGTTGGCCAGTTTGACTTCACTTATTATAAGAAACTATTACCTGTTTGGTAAGTGTGATTGTTTTGTTAAATAGTTAAGTAATTTTTCTAACGATAATCTATACTAATATATAAAGCTGAAGAGTTTGTTTGTTTGTTTGTTTGTTTGTTTGTTTGTTTGTTTGTTTGTTTGAACGCGCTAATCTCAGGAACTACTGGTTCGAATTGAATAATTCTTTTTGTGTTGGATAGTCCATTTATCGAGGAAGGCTTTAGGCTATATAACATCACGCTGCGACCAATAGGAGCGAAGCATCAGTGAAAAATGTTGCAAAAACGGGAAAAGAGCCTAAAAAATTAAAAATGCTGCCGAAAGTCACTATTCCACGCGGACGAAGTCGCGAGCACAGCTAGTAACCTATAAAAAGTCTTGTAATGTTATGTAGATATTATTATTTGTGTGTGACATTTACTGGTTCTTCATAAACCCTGTTTGACCCAGTACTCGACAAAATACTACTAATTTGACGGTAATTGGGAAACGCTTGATAAACTGCACCTAATATCGTCACAGTATTTTTATTATTTGATCACTATCGTAATTAAATAGGTATAGCTTTTGTCGTAATTCATATTTATAAAAATCATTTTGTTACGTACTAATCATGTTTTGTATTGAACATTAAACGTTATCAGGTCTTGTTTTAAATATAATGGATTTCGACTGTCGAATACTAGGGTGTCGGGTTTTGGGTCAATATTTTACACTTTGAAACTTATAGTTTATTCATCATCATCATTCATGATTACATTATATAAAACATTAAATAAAATTTTATATAAAACAATTATTTTGCAGTTAGCGATGTCAACCGATTACAACTTCTGGCACTTGTATTAACCGATTACTTTCTGAAAAAGCCGGAATTCTTAGGTTTGTGTTTATACAAAAACTGATAAATGTAAAAAAAATCAAAATATTTTGATTTTTTATTGAATCAGATCAATATTTTATAGGATGAAACAGAGTTGGTCCACCACATCGTCTTGCAATCTATTTCTCGCGATAAACATACGCTTCAGAAGGTATAGAAGGTGATGGTACTGATAAATACTTAGATTATTCCAAAAGTGCCAAGGAATTCTGTATGCTCTTCATGGTGCCCAGGCGCAGTCTCGCTTCTCTTACATTCGCAGTATATTTACAGCTGGCTACCGACTAAATCTATAGTCATTTACGTTCGAAGCACTTCCGTGATCAAAACAAAATAGATTTGCGACGTTAATAAATATCATAATCACAATCAAATCTCAATAAACAGATTGACATTTGACTTTTAATCATCATCATCATCCTCAGCCATATGAAGCTCACTGCTGGGCATAGGCCTCCCCCAAGGATCGCCACAATGATCGGTCCTGCGCTGCCCGCATCCAGCGGCTTCCCGTGACCTTGACCTGATCGTCGGTCCACCTTTTACGGGGCCTGCCCACGGAACGTCATTTCCGGTGCGTGGTCGCCAATCGATAACCATTTTGCCCCAACGGCCATCGGTTCTCCGCGCTATGTGTCCCGCCCACTGCCACTTCAGCTGGGCAATCCTCCGAGCGATGTCAGTTATTTTAGTTCTCCTCGGGATTTCATCTTTTCTGATTCGATCGCGCAGCGAAATACCAAGCATCGCTCTCTCTATTGCTCGCTGGATGGCCTTGAGCCTTCTTATGAGACCCATAGTAAAGAACCACGTCTCACTCCCGTATGTAATAATTGGCAACACACACTGGTCAATAATTTTTGTCATGAGACATTGAGGAATTTTGGATGCGAATACATCACGTAGCTTCCCGAATGCAGCACATCCGAGCTGGATTCGTCAAGAGATCTCTTTCTCGAAGTTGGATTTACCTAATTGAACCGTCTGTCCCAGGTTAACGTAATGCTCAACAACATCGAGTGTAACGTTCCCAACATTAACTGAGATGGGTCTGTAGTTCTTCAGGAGAGTCTTATCAACCTTCTTGAAGAACAACATCACCTCGCCTCTGCCCCATGCCTTTGGCGTTCTGCCCTCGAGGATAACAGAATTGAATAGCTTCTGGAGGATCTTAAGTATCGGCTTACCGCCTATTCTCAAAAGCTGTCTGTTGTGATTCCGTGATCACCCGCCGCCTTGTTGTTTTTAAGCTGCTTGAGAGCCATTCTAATCTCATACAGGCTGACGTCCGGGATATCTTCGGTATAGTGTCGTGTCAGCTTGGCTCTAGGGTCTTTAACCTTGCTTTCAACAGGTGTTTTTGTGGAGTAAAGCTGGCCATAAAAACTCGATCTCTCTCAGGATTTCAGGTGTTGATGAAATGATGCTACCTTCCTCAGGTTTCAGCCTCGTCATTTGACTTTGCCCTATAGACAGATTTCTTGCGAACACTTTGGAGCCTTTATTGCGCTCAATCGCTCCTTAATACTTTCGGTATTAAATTGGCGAAGGTCGTTCGTCAAGAACTTAGAAATCGATAACGAAGGGCATCCGCTGAGCCATATAGCCTTATTTCATGTCTCTGATCCATGAGTAACAGTGTGTGGCTGGAGAGTTTCTTTAATTTAGGACGGCGGGTTTTATAAAACTTGGACCCTACCGTACGGGCAGTATCCACCACCATGTTGTACACATCGTCCACGTCGATGGTGTTACCAAGGGTTTCGAAGCGGTTCTGGAGCTCAAGCTGAAAGCACTCGGGGTATTGTATTTGAGTCGGTATTGGTCGGAGCGTAGATTCTATCAGTCGAGATCTTTCGAGCTTGATGTTGATATTCAATGTGCCTCTGACCAATCGGTGATCGCTTCTTGTCTTAACAGCGTTGATCACAACGACATCATTGAATATTTGCTTCCTCGTCGACATGATAAATTCAATCTCATTTTTGATTTTACCGTCCGGACTAATCCAGGTCCATTTGCGGCTTACGGGCTTCCTGAAGAAAGAGTTCATCATATAAAGATTCTCCCTCTCCATGAAGTTTGCTAGCATCTGGCCTCTTGCGTTCCGTTGTCCAAACCTAAATTGCCCCACTGGCCCACTCTCAGCTCATCACCGCAACGTTTCGCCAACTTTGCAATAAAATCCCCCATCACAACATTCACAACCGTGTAGTGAGTTCTGTGGCTATGCATGGCTTTTGAAATCTCCTCATACATAGCCGCTACTTCGTCATCGTCGTGTGTCTCGGAGCGTAAACCTGTATGACATTCAGTGAGTATCGTTTGGATATTCTGAGTATTAGGTACGCTACCCTGCTTGACACACTTCAAGATGGTAACCACGTTGTTGACAAGGGACTTATGGACGATGAACCCGACAACACCAAGGGACAGTTGGTCGCCCTCCCGGTGGTATAGTAAGTTACCAGATTGTAGGATAATCGAGTCCTCTCCCTCTCTCCGGTCTCTTCCAGCTCTGTGAGCTTCGCGTCGGTCCCCAATGTGCGCGTATTGTAGGTTGCCAGTTTGAGTCGTTTGTGTTGGTAGCCGGATTTTACCCGGAGATCCTTAGCACCCCTTGCCCTGCCGTTACCATAGCCGCTATTGTAGCTATGAATGGCAGGGCCGCCGGGGACTGGGGGCCTATTTGTGGGTTTGTTGTTCATGTTGAGGGGGGGGGGGGGGGGTTTGCCATAATCGCCACGCTTAGCAGGCGGGCGATCGCAGTATGGCCTACTGTTTGAGGGAGGTGCTGCTGCCCGTCTCCTGAAGGCGGTTTTCCCTTTGTCGCCTTCTACAACTCCCACGGCAAGATAAACGGTAATGCTATTCTAAGCCGGCATGACACGGCAAAAAAATACTTTTAATTATACATAAAAAAAAACAACCAGAAAATGTCTTAAATATTTCATTACTTAAACACTTCTAATACATCCAATAAGAAACAAAATAATTGAAATATTTTAAAATTACATTAATTTATAAGTTTAAAAAATTTCATGGGAAGGCAACCCCATCCCGCCATTGCTAAATAATTGTAGTTTATATTGCGGTCTTTATCTAATCGAAGCTACGGCGACGGTATTGTTTTTGCGACTTGCGTAAGTGAGACAGATATACGGTTACTTTCAAGTTGTTGTGGTTTCAAAGTAAGCTATGTCGTCGTTTTTAAATAGTGGTTACACTTTTTTTTACGCATTCTTATGAGGTTTGCTACTTTAGTATATTTAACTCGATGCTAATCTCTTGTTCATTTAATGTTTATAAATCCACAAAGCTTCGAAAAGCACGTATTGATATAGGTTATAAAAAGTACGCTGACCCACTGCTAAAAACTACAAAAAAATTTATGCCATAACTACGTTAAAAAAAATGCTAAAAAAATTATCACTACTGTGACCAAAACTTAATGTAATTGAACCCTGCCTAAAGAATAAGCTTTTCCAGCTTACTCCACTTACAAAAATGCTAAATTGGTAACAGTGCGCTTGCCGCATATTCCAATGCTTGCGCAAGAACTTCAGTGAATAAATAGTCTGCCGTCAGTATTGCAAAGAAAACAATAAACTCATAATTAAATCTGCCATATTTTTTGTTCAATCTGTCCATAGTTGTGTTTATTTTTATTATCAACTTCTTGGGAACAGGCTGTACATTAACCAGCTTCCACGATTTGCGCACCACTCCCTGCTTAAGAGAGAGGCTATACAAACGCGTCAAAATAACAGACAACTCAGGTGCACAATTCCTCAAAACTCTACCTGGTATTCCATCTGGACCACTGGCCTTATTGACGTCGAGATTTCGGAGTACTCTACGAACCTTTTGACCTTTTTTTGTTGTGAATAGTGATCCCCGACATGTAAGAGTCACGGTGACGTATACTATGTGGTGATTTAGAGCCCGAATCAAGAAGCTAGTTACTCGCGAAGAGGGATGCAAACAAGTTCGCCTTCTCTAACGCGGTGTGCATCTGGTTTGAGCATGGGAGGAAGTAAAGGACGGCAGAAGTTGGTTTCAATCGATTTGGACAGGGATCGAAACTGCTTGCTACCTTATGGGTAGGACACCAACTTGGTCCCAATACGACCAACATGATCGAAACGTGCCTTCTTTAACACCCGTTTGCAGAACTTGGCGGCAGAGTTAAAGGCTCTCTTCTTTGCGTGGATACTGCCGTCCCTGCGTTTGCAACCGCGAGCCTGGGCCCAGGCTTGGTACGCTGCCTCCTTCCGCGCTTCAGCGTGAGTGCAGTCAGCATTGAACCATGGACGGGCCTTAATGCCTATGGGGACGCCAAAGAATGGGATAAAATATTCAGTCTGTCTGGGTCAGTTGTCAGCAGAAGGTCTGGGCAATTGGGTGTGTGGTCATCAACATCAGGTATATGGGTTGCTTGGTTCACCAGCTGGGAGAGATTTTGCGATAACGCAAACTTGCGTGCCTCTCTTCCAGCATGGCCCGTTTTCTGGAACGGGAATAGCCAATCACTATAGTGGGCGTTGAAGTCTCCCAGAAAAACCTTCGTTAGGCCAGATCAGCTGCCTCAGTGAGGTGGTCAAACAACCGAGTCGTCTCCTGATCTCCGCTGTGAGACCGATAGACACTGACATAAAGAGTTTACTCTATGCCGGTGTCTACCAGCAACCATAGTGCGGATAAACCTAAAACCTCGTAGCTGGTGAGACGTCGACAGCACACGTCATCGCGAACATACGCACAGACCCCCGGCTTGCTTCTTAAACTTATGCTCAAGCGTGTAGCCGGGATACTTAAGGTAGGCTACGTCCAACGGTTTCGCTATCTTCGTCTCAGTAAGAAAGAGTAAGTGTGGCTTTTCGGTCTCGAGATGGTATAGTGGACGGGTTGGAGGTTAGAGTGCAGACCTCGGATGTTAGTGAGGTGCACTTTAATTGGGAGGAAGTGCAGCCGTTGTACACACTTACTTTTTAAAACTTTCTGCTTCATATTGAAGTGAGGTGGTTTTGCTGGGGTTTCATAAGCCAGCGAGGCGCAGTTTGGTTACCAGAAACGGCACTCGTAATCTTCAATGTACTAATGAAAAAACTCATGTGGAGACCGCGGGGACGCCCGTGCTCCCCTGGGAGTTGCCACCGGGCCTTCCAGTCGCCAACTGGCACGGTGGAGCCATTCCAGGATTTTTCGCGAGCCCCGTACCGCCTACGGTCGGCCAACGGCTAAAACCGTGCCACGGATCCCGCTACCCTCCACGATGAGCTTTCCAGCACAGATTTAATTAGAGTCTTAGACCGGTTATTCTGACGCTACTGCTAGCCATCAAGCCCCCAAAGGCACTGGCATTCCTACTACGCTACGACGGAACACAGCAAGCTGCTTGACGTCAGACTTATATAAGAAGATGGTAGCGAGCCAGACGGACCCTTTCGAGCCCTACCACCGCTATAGAACCGCCTCTATTTGACAGTGGAGACGTTGCCCGGGGTGGACTGCTAGAAGGTAAATCTCCAACCACCACAAATCTAAGACGAAAGTGATGGTGTTCGAGAGAGATGAAGAAATAACGACTGTACGTTAATGATCCCTATCTACTGACCCTGATAGGTAGGGTATGGCAGCTGGAACTACGGGTCCGGCTGTCTTTTCAAGGGTACCACGGGAGTTCCGGATCCTAGGCCCCCTGCCGGTTATACCCTCGCGGGCGTCTCCGGCAGGCCCCGGACATGGGTTGGACTCGTAGTGGCATGTGGTTTAGCTATAGAAGTGGGAATGTTCATCTGCCTGGTTGGTCTGGCCAGGCTTCCATTTCGTGCATAGCGAGCGGGTCTTAGTAGCGGTCCGGTGGGGGCCTGAAGCGAAAAGACCTGCGGGGCACGTGAGTTGCCCTTAGTTGGTTGTGCTGCTCGGTGGTTTTCACTGAGTGGTTACTCCAACATCTCCGGCACTAGTCTGGATAACTAGTAGAGGTGCCCGCTAGATGCAAAAACCTCCGGTTTAATCAGCCGCGTAGGATTTTGGAATTGATCAGGTGCCTGGATGGGTACCGAGAAGTGAGTGTGCTTACAACTCCGCCACCAAAGAGGACATTTGGTAGTCGACTTTAGAGTTGACGGCCCGAGCAGTTCTACACTGCGAGTTGTGCTGTTAGTGCAACGAGAAGTGAGCGAGCTTACAGCTCCGGTGACTTATCTGGATATTAGGTAGTGGACTAACGTGTCCACGGGGCGACTAGCTTGAGACACTAGTCTTAAAAGTACCGGATGAAGGATGCGTAACTGGCGTGTTCTGATCTGGCGTTATTACCTGACGTAGATGGTCCCTTGTGCTTGCGTAAGGATGTCTGACACCTACTTTGTAACCGTAAGGTTGGTAGGGGGTGTCAGTATAAACTTTAAAGCAGTGTGTAGAAGGGTGTACGTTAATGATAGGTTACTCCAAATTAAAACATGGTAATAATCCCGCTTTTCGTAATATTTACAGTAGAATGTAAATTGCTAAGTTGAGAAGCGTGGTGCATGTATTCTCAAAGAAACTCAACAAGCGCCCTACGTTTTTCAATTTAGCACATTACATTATTTTGTATTATTTAGTTATTTTTTTAAAAAACGTGTCTTAGTTCAAACTATTAAGTATTTAAGTGAGAGAAACATTGTAAAAAATATTTATTAATAAGGAAAAAATATGAACTTTAAGTTCAAAGACAAAGAGTTCAATTTGGTGATGAAAATTGACGAGTTTTAGGTCATTTTGACGATTATTGGGACAAATCTGTCGACTACTGGTACATATGGCACATTTTTTAATTGATTAAATATCTAATTTTTTTGCTGTGTTTCACCGATAATAATGCAATATTTTCTTAAAAAACGAATAAATTGTTTACCTTCTTATGCAATCAATTTTTTTCTAAGTCAACTGGTTTTTACGTGGGAGGGCTGCAAAGTCAACTTTTTGCAAAACCTGACGAGTAATGGGCCGTTTACCTTATGGTGGGTATATACATCCCTCTGACCCTGAAAGAGTTAACTAAACTACTGAATATACCACCATTTCAGATTTTCGTAGAGAAATCTTTGACAGAGAAAAGCTGGCTAGATATTCTTTTCCTTTTTTCCAGCTTTTTTACAGCTAGAAACCTTAAAAATTATTAATCTAGGTATTATCCTTTTTAGAACGTCATTACTTGACTATACTTTCCTATTATACACACAAAGCTAAATACTAGGTACCAACGTTCGAAGCCGGTCACTCCAAACACTGTTTTCTATAATGGATTTATCAAAATCTGATCACTTTTGTTCCTTAGATCAACATCTAACATCAAAGGGCTTAATGATAGCGAAAATCAATTTAATTAAGTTATTTCTCACCCCTTATGCACCCTAAGCATCGTAATAATTCTGTCAAAACTGTTCAACATCAAATTAAACGATCCCGTGCGCCAAATTTGATAAATAACTCGATTTGGATTTTGATTATTCGCTCCGCGGCCCGCCATCTTGGCGTGTGTGGCGGGAAAACAAAGTATGTAATGATCAAATGAATGGCGGACCGACCCACGGTATAATAAGTGCATTGTCCTTTTATTTAAGCGAACAAACAGAATCAAGGCTCAATTCTCGTTCGTCGAAAATTTTATCAGCACTTTTCCAAATTGTAGATAATTTATTCGCAACAAAATTTGCGTAAAATTGCGTTAATTACATAAATGTTTTATTGTTGTAACAGAGCCTACCTATAGTTAACTACCAATGAACATATTTTAAAGAAAATACATACATACATACGCCCTTCTCCTAAAAAGCTAAGGACAGATCATCAAAATCACCAATTTTGAGTAAACCCGCTGACGTCAACGCCACATTTAGCAGTGCAATAGTTATCATCGGTGATGGGTTGCAGCCGATCGCCTGATGTGCGAGCATCTTAGAACCCTTTAAAGTAAACTCATATTACCACCTCCCATTAAAAGTTTAAACTTCAAAACTTCAACTGTCATGCTCACCTTTCAAAATTCAAATTTTTTTTTTCAGTTTATGTACAATTAGCTCATAAGAACGTCATTATGCCATCGGTTCGTAAGTCTACTCTGGGCGGGAGACCTTGCTTTCTCTTTACAGCAGCGTCAAAATATTGGAAAAGGCTATCATAAAAGGACACTTTCCATTACAAATACAAACACAAAAGGACACAAATGTAAAAAAAAAAGAAAAAAAAAAAGTATTATTATTTAAGTTTGCAATGCAAATTTACATCAGTTACCAATTTCAATTTTTACAACTAGTCACTTCTAGTCACAATCACAAGACTGTTTTGTTAGGCAGGCTTATTTCCGAAAAAGGGAACCAGTTGTTAATTCGCTCAATGGTCGCTCGCTTAGTGCATAAATTTGCGATTAAAATCTCATTTATGTACCCACTGTTGGGGCACGAGCCTTCCGTATGGATGGATAGGGAGAACGGGCCATAAACTACCACGCGGGCCCAGTGCGCGGTGGTTGTTAACGACTGCTAATGTAGCCGGGATCCAACGGCTTTACGTGCCTTCCAAAGTACGGAGGAGCTCGAGATGATACATTTTCGGTCACCCATCCGATGACCGGCCTTTGGGAAAGTTGGTTTTTTTTTTCCCAACATAGAACGGCGGTTCTTCATGGAAGTTTTTGGTATGCTGCAACGAAGTGTTGGAACAATTTACCACCAGTGGGTTCCTTTAAGGTTAACACAAAGAGATATTTTTTGAATTTGCAGACAACTGATAAGTATTATGTAAGATGTCGTATTGGGTTTTAATTTAATCTTACCTTATTTGTATTCAACTGAATTTATTGGGATATATCCAATAATAATAACGAGTAAGTATTATAAAGTTAACACCTTTTTTATATAAAATTTTGAACTAAAGTCTAATTATTAATTCACTGGAGTAATCTAACGTTTACGGTGATACCAGTTTCTACTGAACAGAACATAGTGTTGTGACAAGAAGATTAACATCAATTACTCACTCATTCATTCTCATTACTTCCAAAATTTTCGAATAATAACAGCTCCCAAAGCAAAACAAACACTGACAACTAAACTGTCAGGTGAAATTTCTGGGTACAAAAAGACATTCATATACCTACCTATATTATAATTAATTAAGTACCTTTTTTATAATATACGTTCCTACTGACTTTGTGTGAGTGGTCTGAATGACAATGAACGAAACGCATCACTAGTACGATAAATATGGCAACATAATTTTACAATGTGACTTTAGCATCTGTCAGTTTACTCCAGTGAATTAATAATTAGTAATACTTTAGTAAGTATGTGCTCATATTTATGTTTATGTCACTGTACTTTCAAATAATATTATGTACTGCGCGCCGCGCACATTCACACAAAACTGGGGTCCCCACGGAAGATCAGCGTTTTGTAGTTTTTGTCCACTACTGCAACAAATGCTGAGTGGAGTCCTTTTAGAACACACTTTTAATTATGATTTGTTTGTTTAGTTTTAAGTACATACGTTTATACTGTGTATTTGCTTTAACTTAAATAACAATTAGCTTTATTTATTAAACATAAATACTTATCTGAAAATAGCAATGATTGGTACTCAGAGCCAGACACACCACTGACAGAAGGCAAAATAGTACCTAAAAGTCTAATCATTAATTCACTGGAGTAATCTGACGTTTACGGTGTTCCCAGTTTCTGATCATTATCATTATTATCATCATTTATTATCATTTGACATTAGCATCTGTCAGTTTACTCCAGTGAATTAATAATTAGACTATAACCGATATACTGTATTCAAATAAATATCTTTCATTTCATTTCATTTAATTTACTTACTTACTTACAATTCCATTTAAAGACATTTTGTGACCATACCATAGGAATTATTTTGCAACTAAAATTAGTTTATTATTTGTTATGTTTACGCACTTACATAAAACGTTTATCGTATCATCGCGTTCAACATTATCAAAGGGTGCTTGTGCCATAGGGTAGCATTATGAAAACAAAATGTCACATCCCCAGGCTATGTTTAACCTTTCAATAATTTCCTGAGTCGCAACGGCGATTAGGCAGACGGATAGGGGATCTAAATTGCTTAATTCGGTAGTAATCTGATAGATCAAGTGCCTTAAAAATACACAAAATAAACTCCGAATAGTTATTTCGTGTTTTGTCTCTTTTACCCTACTTTGAAATGAAGCTTACAATGACGGAAGTAAAACATGGAATTACTATTCGAAGCTTACTCTTTGAATATGAAAAGAATAAGCTGCACTTAAGAGCGTTTACGCCGCACACTAGCACCACTAATGAAAAAAAAAACATATCTAGTAATTAGAGATAGAAAATCAAATTATGCTCAAAAAACTTTTTGAATGAAGTAATTTAGCATTTTTACGTCACCTAATGAACACCTCACATGTTATGGTTTAGTTAAATAAGACGTTACGGCCACTTTTAACTATAACGCCATATTTAACTAAACCAATAACATGTCAGGTGTTCATTAGGTGACGTAAAAATGCTAAATTACTTCATTCATATTCATACAATACATATAAATATTCGTAATTTAGTAGCTGCTTATTTTGATAACAAAAACCAATAACTTTCCTAAAATATTTTTTAGATTCTCTTAAGAGCGTTTACGCCGCACACTAGCGCCACTAATAAAAAAAACCTATCTAGTAATTAGAGATAGAAAATCAAATTATGCTCAACAAACTATTTGAATGAAGTAATTTAGCATTTTTACGTCACCTAATGAACACCTCACATGTTATGGTTTAGTTAAATAAGACGTTACGGCCACTTTTAACTATAACGCCATATTTAACTAAACCATAACATGTCAGATGTTCATTAGGTGACGTAAAAATGCTAAATTACTTCATTCAGATAGTTTGTTGAGCATAATTTGATTTTCTATCTCTAATTACTAGATGTGTTTTTTTTTTCATTGGCGGCGCTAGTGTGCGGCGTAAACGCTCTTAATTTGCGGTCTCAATTGTCAAATACGCTACGTATTTTCGACCTTATGACAGCGGCGCCATTAAGAATCAGCCGTTTTGAATGTTCACAAATCGTCTTTAACTTTAACGTTTTGTGGTGAGCAGTGTACATGTTTTAACTGACAGTTAGAATGTAAAGTACGCCCAATGACGTTGGAATCTCAGTCCGCGCGCGTGGCTCGAGTGTGCGCGCGGCCTTATAATGAGGGCTTGTAATACGATAGTTTAGGGATAAGGGTTGGCAACTGTTGGAAAAATAATCTAAATTAGAAAGTAATTCACAAAATTCAAAATGTTTGTACAATGTAGAATGTTATGTCACAGATATTATACCTGTAAAAGGTTACATTTTAATATTACGGGACTTCTTCTCCATATAATCTTTAACTATACCAAATCACCATCTCATCATCATCATCTCCGCCAAAAGACGTCCACTGCTGGGCAAAGTCTTCTCCACCAAGGATCTCCACAACGACCGGTTTTGTGCTGCCGCATCCAGCGGCTACCCGCGGCCAGATGACGATCTGATGTTAAGTGGTGATAAGGCCAAAAAGTGGAAGGGATACTTCATCCGGAATCCTCAACTACTGAGGCATGGCTATGGTCCACCTTAACTGCCCATAACTAAACTATAGGCCCAAAATAGACACACATGACGTAGTTTAAAGAAGGCCTACACCAAAATGGTTGAAGAAGGCTAAGAAGAAGAGAAGAAGAATTAATAAAGAAATATTTAAAATTAAAGTAGTGACAACCCTAAATCACCTTGTTAGGGCGCTGTCACCGCACCACAGCTCTTAGCTCATTAAACAAGCTAAATATCGAATCGACCTTAGCTGGTTCTCATAAGGTTCATTTTGCGCTGAGTTAATCTTGTGAGTTGTTAAGAAGAACTTTAGAATGAGTTTTTTGTTTAGCAACCTCTTTGTTTAAGTAGAAAAAAAAGATACTATTCTCTAATGTACGCTAACATTGAAACTTTAGGTATACATACATACATACATTCATAGAAATAGAAGAAATAGAAATAGAAATATTTATTGTGCAGGAAACACGGTACATTAAAGATGATAAATGATAATTTGATCCACATGTTTCGCTGAATATTCAGCATGCAAAAATCGGTTTAAATTAATGAATAAATCGATAAATTACATTTAATACATTCAAAATAAAATTTAAAAAAAATAAAAACATTCGAATTAAATAGATAAAATAATTAGATTACTATGTCAACAAGAATAATGTGAAATAATAATTTTTCAATAGCAATATCAATAAATACCTAGCTTATGAACTCTTCAACTGTGTAGAAACACTTATCTATGAGCCACTTTGAGAGTTGACTTTAAAAGGACTCAATCGTAAATCCCTAATGGTTTTAGGGATCCGATTAAAGATCCTTATGGCCATAAACGAACAGTTTTCGTGGTAAAGTTGGCTGGCACACTTGGGCACTAAAAGTCTAGTTGGGTCTCTAGACGAACATTTCAAATTAACATTAGCTCTTTGAAATCGTTCTGGGTGTTTTCTTACAAAGAGTCCTGTTTCCAGAATATAGAGTGAGGTCAAAGTAAGTAGTTTCAATTTCTTAAAAAGAGGTCTGCATGATACAAGCGGTCCAACACTACATATTGCTCGGAAACACTTTATATTTATGTGTCGAGTTTCCCCACAATAATAAGCCATATGTAAGCACTGAACTAACGTAACCGTGATACGCTGCCATGGCAGTTTTTTCACATGCCAGACTTTTTAACTTTTTCAATGCAAAGACAAATCGATTGAGTTTAGTGCAAACTGATTTTATGTGCGCTTTCCAGTTGCAATGCTTATCAAGTACTAAGCCTACTAAGCATATATACATATACTATGTTTATATACATAGTACATACATATTCTTAAGCCCTCAAAAAGGGGTAGACAGAGGACCAAAATCACCGATTTTGAGTTTACTCGCTGTTAGCGGCCTGACGGCACATTTATTTTTAACAAAGTAGGGTTCTGGTAGGTAGAATAGATAACGTCATTGATGGGTTGCAGACGACCGCCTGATGTGCGAGCATCTTGGAACCCTTGTCCCTTAGTCGGCTCTTACCACATGCACGGGAAGTCAGGCAGTTGATACATTTTTTTTTAGTTCATGGCTTCGTGCGATTAGCACATTTAGCCAGTGTCAAAGTAATTTTTCTTACAAGTAATACATAAATAAACAATATTTCCTTATACGATGATGATGAATGATATTAGAAATGGGAAGTGAGAAATGATATACCCCCCAACCCCTCGAGTATCTCAGTAAAGATGTGGGGCTTTACTAAGTCCTCACGCGAGCTTCTTGAGAGAATTTGAAAAGTAACGTTGCACTGTTTTGTTTCATTTGCCAACACTCATGCACACTCACGAACACTTAACGGTTAATAATCCACCATTATTTCACATTAATATTCGACATAACACAAATTTTAGAAAATAAAACAAAACCGCAGACATGACGCTTCACTTTCCCGCCAAGCGATACATTATTTTCACATATTATACGTTATTCACTTTTTTTTATTTTATTGTTAAGTAAATTTCCATCCCCAAGGAGCTCGTTGACGCAGTGGTTAACACGCCCGGTCTGCGAGTGCTGGGGTTAAGCAACTTTCGCAAAGGCTGGTCATCGGATGGGTGACCAAAATTTATCATCTCGAGCTCCTTAAGGTAAATCCGCTGCATTAGCAGTCGTTGACAACCACCAATCCGCACTGGGCCTGCGTGGTGGTTTATGGGATGGCCCGTTCTCTCTATCCATCTATAGGGAAGGCTCGTGCCCCAGCAGTGGGGACATGAAAAAAATATGAGCGGATGAAAATAATGAAATTTCCATAATTTTTATATTTTTAAAATACTACAGTCTATATTCCATCCTCTGTGATAATACTATGGCAATCAACATTGCCAGATCCCAAAGCAAAAACCAAATCGTTCGGATTAATCTCAAATTACCGACAAATTAGTGCATCGTCTAACAAACATGGCGGCCGTCAGTCGGTAGTTAGATTAGAACAATTTCCCGCCATTTGTCGTCATCGGGGTCTTACGTCAATTACCAAGTGATTATCCTACTCGCCGCTAGATGGCGCTCCTCGGATTACTGTCTGTAGGGACCGGTCGGCTAGGTACAAACGTCCATAATATCTTGACCTCCCCTCGCACCTATTTCCCCTTATAAATTTATGTAACTTCGTATGTCAACAATAAATTGATTTTGTTTGTACGAATTTAAGCTTTATTTTTATATGCTATAAGTATGAAATAGTGATTGGCACAGTTAAAAAGATTTGTAGGCTAATACTGTTGTGTAACAGTGTTCATTTATCTGATTTTATTATTTCTTGATAATTATATTGATTTAAAATAATCTATTTTACTGTTCAACAAATATGGTTTTACGAAGTATACGATGAAATGAATACGATCCGAACACCTTGGAGAGTCTAGGAGGGGACGGGAACACGCTTGGGTGATGCAATCCCACTCTAGAGATGTTTCACGATACCATCACCTCTAGAAATTCTCTGAGCATGTTCCATCCCCACGGCTTGAAGAACCTTATTAATGTGTTAATCCTGATCAACTCGAACCTAGGTTTTAGCCTTTACAGGCATCCTCGGGTTGTTCCGCTCGCGCCGGAGAATCTAGTAGGGTAGGGACACGCACTAGTGCGCGATGCCGTTCCCTCTCGAAAATCTCTGACGGTGATTCGTTTCACACGGCTTGAGTAACACTTTAAGTATCTCGCCGCACCTAAAAAAGACAGGTGAAACTGAAAATGCCCATCCACTGACGCACTCGGGAAACTCTATCAAAAAATAAAAATGTCCAGATGTTATTCTACTCTGCTATTCTAAACCTAGAATCGTGTCTCAGAATGACAGAAGCGCGATGACATAGTGGTTAACGCACCAAGCCTATGATTTCTGAACTTAAGCAACTTTTGTAAAGGCTGGTCACCTAATGGGTGACCAAATATACAACGTTATTTTTAGTTTATACGAAACCTGAAAATTGTCTGTTCAGAATCAGTAATAGAATCGATTTCAATATTTTTATACCATGTTACATTTTGACAAAATAATATTTACAAAATCTCAAATAAAGTATACTCTACTAGAAATACAACGGGACAGCACAAAAAGCTTGTAACTTCGTGATTTTTGAAGATATTATTTTAATATTTTTTGTACTGATTCTTTAAATGAAAATATTTGACCCGTATAAACTAAAAATAAGGTTGTATATCGCCTTTATTGCTCTAGTACCATTAGATAGTACTATCAATGGAACTAGTGACACACTTGTATATCGCTAGTACCTTTAAAAAGTATACATATTCAAATCATACCTCCCTCTGTCCTTCGAAAGGCACGTAAATTGGTCCCGTCTGTATTAGCAGTCGTTAACAACCACCGATCCGAGCTGGGCCCACGTGCTGGTTTTCGGCGCGTTCTACCTGTGGTGTTAACATCCATAGGGAAGGCTCGTGCCCCAGCAGTGGGGACATAACATGAGCTGGAGACGATAATAGCACATCCGGGTTTGTGGCCGAGATAATATGCTTCTCAACCACTAAAGCGTAAAAAATACTAATACCTTACATACTACCTAGATATTATTTTCGGAAAAAACACAATGCGTCATCATCTCAGCCAAAAGACGTCCACTGCTGGACAAAGGCCTCCCCCAAGGATATGAAGGGTATTTGCCGGAATCACCACGCTTGGCAGGCGGGTTGGCGATCGCAGTAGGTAGAGGGTAACCTCAGAGAGATGCTGCTGCCCATCCTCTGGAATACTCTCTTAGTCGGCTTTTACGACACCCACGGGAAGAGATGGGGTGGTGCAATTCTTTAACCCCGGCACCACACAGGAAACCTGCGTCAACCTGATACGTATGTATACCTTGATAATCAAAATCAATGGTAAAATATTAGAGTTTGTACCTTAAACTATTAAAGATATTTTAGGTAAAACATTTGTTGTACATTTTAGGAATCCATTATTTTCCGAGAAAGATTTATGTAGGAACGGAAAATAATGTTGATGATTAATACTAGCGGTTAGAGATAAGTGTTTCTGTTGTTTTGGGTTATGGAAAACAAGGTAACGGGTGTTTTGGTATCTATTCTCTACATAAAAAATATAAATCCCTTTAGTTTTCTCATACTTTACAATTCACTTATCATAATGTGACAACAGTAGGCATACATATATCTTGTGGTTTGTATGAGAACTGGTGCCCGAAAAGGCTTGGGTGGATCAAGAATCAGATACAGAAGGCGGTACTCTTGGACACGGCGCGGATAGTCCGAAGGTTCCTGTCTCTGCAGCCCTAACCACCGGCAGCTTGAGCCCTGCCCCGTTGCCGGCGGCACCCTTGGCTAGGTTTTTTATAATATTTTTATGTTTTGTATGTGCTTTTGTATTTTACTTTTGTATTAATATTATAACAAACCTAGGCTAAGAAAAAGATAAATAAAGAGATAATAATAGCATTGTGAGGAGGTTCCTGTCTCTGGAGCCCTAACCACCGGTAGCTGATCCTGGTTCCGATGCCGGCTGACCCCTATTTTTTATATTTTTAAATGTTTTGTCTGTTTTTTTTAGAAAATATTTAAAAATGTAAATTTATATGTGAAAAAATAAATAAAGGAAATAATAATAATATCTTAAAATGTCGAACACTGGTGCCCTTACCCTAGTATATTTGGAACAATTTTTTTAATGAATATTCAACAATCTTTTAAACAACAATATTCAACAAGGTTTTCTAGAGGGAACGGCATCACACACTTAAAAGTGCGTGTCCTCGTGCCCTACTAGATTCTCCGAAGGTTCGGATCGGATCGGAGGACGGACATAAAGTTTAAAGTCTATTGAGGAAATATGATAATTTGTGCAGTGTGTCCGATGTGCAGACCTGGAATATAAGTGGGAAACACTATATATGTTCCGAATCGTATGTATGTGTTAAAGGAATAAAGATTTATTATTATTATTTAATACTAGTGGCCTGCTCGCGACTTCGTCCGCTTAATAACACCCGTAGGTATCCCATGATGGACCCCTATAGCAGCGCCATCTACCGGGTTCAATTATAAATATAAACCATTCTCGAATCCACTTGAACACACACAAAAATTTCATCCAAATCGGTCCAGCCGTTTAAAAGGTTTCAATTACATACACATGCACAAAAGATTTATATTTAACCTTATTACCGCCAACAACTTCTATAGAATTTCGAGATTTTCGTGCCGTCCACGCCAGCACTTCTATAGAAGTTCTTCTTTGTACCTACTTTATTACAATACATTTATACGTTGGCGTACAGCGGGACATCGCGTGCAGGATAGTTGGGCGGTGAAAAGGTTAAAAAGATATTAAATATAATATATTAAACAACATCACATACATTGTTCTGATTCCAAGGTAAGTAGCTAAAGCACTCGTTTTATGATAATCACATCAGATACAACGACGGTACCACAACCACCCAGAACCGATACAATATCGAAAAGTTCATTTTCGACATTGACCCGACCGGGAATCGAACCAGGGACCTCAGAGTTAGCGCCCAAAGTCCGGCGTACATGCCACTCGGCTACGGAGGTCGTCATTATTATTATTAGGTATTATTATTGTTGGTTCTTCTTACCATAACAAAATGTTTATTAACAAAAGGTTAGCGAAGTTGGCACATCCTACTATTGGCCTTTACAACGTTCTACATCCAACCATTAGCAAAGATAAAGTTTTCAAGCACTGATAAAAACTCCGTTGATAAGATAGCAGATAACCCGACCACCATTTTGTATTTTAGTTGTCTATATTTTCTGTGTATGAAAACTTGTGAATTCTGAAATTTTGTGTGCTAAAGTGATTTTCTATTAGCGTTTATGTGATTTTATAGTAAAAAGGTACGTTGTATTGTTGGGTTTATGTTAAAAAGCAATTTAAAATGTAAAACTATTGTATTATGAGTGTTACATAAAATTCCATTTTAATATTGTAGAAAATTACTGATAAACAGATTGACTTATCAACGCTTAGTCGATCATAGATAAAGGATATTGGGACAGTTTTTTCACGTACCCTAGATTAATAAGTTATAATTAGTGTGGTGATTTTGAACCGATCCTTGTATTTGTAAACATGTTGAGATAGGATGTCAACGACGTAGTTTCTGACATTGGATGGGGCTCACTTTAGTGCACAAAGTACGTTTATAGTCTTGAAAGACAGGCACAATAGCTATTGATGAATAGCCAAACTGCTTAACTGCACTAGAAAAGGCAGCATAGGCAGGCCGTCGAAGGTGGACCGACGATCTGGTGAAGGTCGCGGGAAACCGCTGGATGCGAGCAGCAGAAAACCGGTCGTTGTGGAGATCCTTGGGGGAGGCCTTTGTCCAGTGGACGTCTTTTGGCTGAGATGATAATAAATTATTGTCTGAAGTTGCGGTTTCAAAATCAGCTCGTGGAAATTTTAGCAATTCTTTGAAAGAAACGTTCAGATTAACATTATGCGTTAAGAGGCCTATTACATTTTGACCGTGATTTTTGCAAAAAATACCCAGCTTTGGCGTTCTTGTTCAGAGAAACTGAAACCCTTAGATAATTTTGACTTATTGTATGGTAGAGAATAGTTGTTAGTATAATTTGTAGCGGCCTCGCTTTCTGCAATTTTCCCTTAACTATTTATATAAAGCCAAAATTCCGAAGCTAGTTTTCAATTAAATACGCTGACGGCAATTTTCAAGCTCATGGATTGAAGTACTTTGCTAAGCAAACGAAATGAAAAATATATTATAAATGTAATTCTCTTATCGTTAGCTATGTTTTTTGGTATTTCGTGAATAAAAAGTTGAGTTATTTTTTGGGGCCCCCTATTCTACACCCGGACCGCAACAATAGCTGTCCAGTAAAATTTTCATGAAAATCTATGTAATTTTTGGGTGACGAGAGCTGGTGTTGAACACTGGGCTTAAAATCGATGACTGGTGCCACGACGATACCCTCATTTCGCACTACCAATACAATACTGGTGCAAGTCAAAACATACTGACATCAAAAATTCTGTCGTATTGAAGAACAGTACAGTTCAATTTCAAATATCAGTATGTTTTGACTTGCACCAGTATTGTATTGGTAGTGCGATTTATTTGATTTGTATGTGTTATTTTATGATTTGATGTATCAAGTCTATAAGTGGTCTCTAAATAAAATCATCATCTCAGCCACAAGACGTCCACTGCTGGACAAAGGCCTCCCCCAAGGATATGAGGGGTATTTGCCGTAATCGCCACGCTTGGCAGGCGGGTTGGCGATCGCAGTAGGTTGAGGGTAAGCTCAGAGAGATGCTGCTGCCCATCCTCTGGAATGGTCCCTTAGTCGGCTTTTACGACACCCACAGGAAGAGATGGGGTGGTGCAATTCTTTATCCCCGGCACCACACAGGGGAATAAAATGAGAATACCAAATTAAGTAGTAGTAGATTTTGGATATTCCCAATTTTAAGGACGTATTAAATATGATACAGTGTTTCTTTAATTAGTTAGATAAAAAAATTGCGCAGTTTTATTATTATCTATTCGCGTCATGTTTCTCATTTGTCACAAACATTCTATTTTAGGAAAATGGCTGGCAAAGTCACAGTCACAATCTTTGTTCTCGCCGTGGTCTCAAATGGAGTACTTTCGCTAGACGACGGTGAGTGGTTTGTTGTTATTTTTACTTAATATTTAATTACTTTAGGTAGGCTAATCATATTATTTGCTGTCATCCTACCAATCATCAACACCGCAGCAGTTATATATTTAGGGTGCCAACATTTGGTATGCAGTGGTATACACACAGTGTGTTGTAGGGAATTTTCTAATAGACTCTTGACTCTAAACTCATCTTTCAATTTTCCTTGTAGATCATATAAAATGCATTGATTTCTTTTACTTTAATTATTTATTCAGCTGAACATACATTGTATAAAATATTAATACATCTCAAAACTTCATAATATAAAACGGTACAACTGCTATTATAAAACTCTTGACATTTTTCTCTACATAACTTCTTACTAAAATATTCAAAACGTTCCTAACAAACTTTACTTTTAAACACTTTATTTACCAAATACCTGCCAGCAACCAAATAACAGCCAGCAACAAACCAGAGATAAAATTCTACCAAATCAATATTTCAACACAGTGCAGTATAAAATTCCAATTATTAATAAGGATGTCAATTCATCATCATCATCACCATCACTATCATCAGCTCAATTATTGAGTACCTAAATGGTGCTTTATTTGAGTCCTTTACCCGACTTAAATTTAAAAGCTTATTTTTTTTCCTGGTCACCAAAGACAATTTTCTCTTATTACAACTATTGCATAAACTAACATGCTTTAATGAAATCGAAGCTTATTAAATTAACTTAGTATGTGAAGTCAAAAATTAAATCATTCATCTTCTTCATACAGCTACTGCCATCTACCGGCAAGTAGCGCAACTAATAGTTTCCATATTCAGGCGCGGCGTCACCGTCTGCGGAGAGCAAAAACATAGTGATGGAAACTGGAATATGCCGAAAATGCCTTTGCCAAGACAGCAAAGTCGATTGCACTGAACAAGGAATTACTAATTTATTCAGCAAAGAAGAGTGGGAAGGTATTTTAATAGTTACATTTAACATTGCGACTTACTTTTACAAGTTAGAGTTGTACTAGTAAAAAAAACAATCAGTCTTAGAAAGTCAGGAAGTCAGGAATAAGGTTGCCAGATCGGAACTTACCGAGTCCGGGACAATTCCATGTCGGGCCGTGGCTGAATATGTAAAAATAAAAAAAATATATAAATATAAATTACGGAGTATTTTATTTTTCCAATGTATACTTTTATTAGTCCAGAGAAAAGATATAAACTGAGAACTGTTGTTATTATTTTTTAATTTTTTTTTTTCGGAATCCGGGACAATTGATCGAATTACTGGACACGGGGCAATACGTAAAATTCCGGGACAATCCCGGAAATTCCGGACGTCTGGCAACCTTAAGTGGGAATCAAACCCTCGGATTACCGGTTCAATGTTCTCACCGCTGAGCTACCAGGACCCGGTAGCTTTTGTCTAGTATACAATTTTATCTTGTACCTACAATAGCATTTTGAAAGCAAAAATAAAAATATATTTTTGTTCTAATAATTAATATTGTATGAAGATTAGAAAAGACATTTAGCCAATTTTTATATGTCCTAATAATCACCATCACCAGTTAATTTTTATATCCCCACTGCTGGGGCAAGAGCCTTCCCCTATGGAAGTTGCTTAACCTCTGTAATCGCGGACCGGGTTCACCACTGCGCCATCGAACTCCTCGAAATATCGGATAAGTACTCAAAAATAATATGAAACTTGGTAGGTGGGTAACTAAGAATCCCAAATATCACTCATGTGATGGAAACTGTCTTTACAGGGAAGACATTTTCCAACGTGTGACGCTTTAAAAGTAAGGACGAAAAGAAATGGCCGTGCTGATTTTCTTGCCGGTTCTTCTCAGTACAAGATCTCCCGCCTAGTGACATTCATATACTTATTATTCTTTTTGTAGCTTAAACAGTATTACTTAAGAGCGTTTACGCCGCACACTAGTGCCACTAATAAAAAAACCTATCTAGTCTAGAGATAGAAAATCGAATTATGCTCAAGAAACTATTTGAATGAAGTAATTTTGCATTTTTACGTCACCTAATGTACACCTCACATGTTATGGTTTAGTTAAATAAGACGTTACGGCCACTTTTAACTATAACGCCATATTAAACTAAACCATAACATGTCAGGTGTTCATTAGGTGACGTAAAAATGCTAAATTACTTCATTCAGATAGTTTGTTGAGCATAATTTGATTTTCTATCTCTAATTACTAGATATGTTTTTTTTTTCATTGGCGGCGCTAGTGTGCGGCGTAAACGCTCTTAATTCATTGGCTCGGCGACCCGAAGTGGGTCTTGGCCTATCCGACGTTAAAGTACGCCATTTTGTTCAGTCTTGTGACAGTTCCGACCATTCAGGCATGTTGATCTCTTTTAAGTCCTTGGCGACTTCACCCTTCCAACGATATCTCGGTCGGCCCACCGGGCGACGACGCCCAATAAACTGTATTTATGATTTTGTATTTCTAATTAATAATCTTTCTTTCAATTAAAAGAGAAAATAAACAAAAAGTCAAATCGTTTATTCACTAAGCCTTTACAGGCACATAATGACGTCAAAACTCAGTATAAAATTCAAATAATAATAGTTTAGTTTAGTTATAGTTTAGTTTAATAATAATAGTAATAATAATAGTTTAGTTTAACTAAACAACTGATAGAGAAAGAGAGAGTTGCTAAGCTCAAGTGGCAGTGGGCAGGGCACATTGCTCGCAGGACTGATGGCCGCTGGGGCGGGATAGTCCTTGAGTGGCGACCGCGTACCGGAAAGCGCAGTGTGGGCAGGCCTTCATCAAGGTGGACCGACGATCTGGTGAAGGTCGCGGGAAGCCGCTGGATGCGAGCAGCACAAAACCGGTCGTTGTGGAGAGTCTTTTGGCTGAGATGATGATGATGAAACAACTGAATCTACCATCACCAACCAACTAATTAATATTTACTAACTATTTACAGCTCTACAAGATTTCAAGCCTGTCCAAATAGACATGAGTGACAGTTCTATAGAGAACATCACTGTGATAGGACAGTTGCCTGTAGAGATATTGAACTTCTCCCGATGTGGCGTGGAGTTTATAAGCCACGGGAGCTTCAGGGACCTTCAAGACATGAGAGTATTGGACCTGAGCCACAACAAACTGACATCGAAGTTGAGTCCGCATGCTTTCGAGGTAATAACAAAACGCAAAATTGATGTAATCTTGCAACAGAAGAACAGTATCGGTAGCGTCGATCATAGATAAACTTAAAGGTTTAAAAATTGTCATAACTTTTTTTCATTACTAGTTGCATTGCTTACTATGACGTCACTATTTATAAGGTAGCCGAAATTCATGCTAAGTTCAATTGTGATATCATTTTTACGATTTATATTCTTTTGCTAGGGTTTTGGCTTTTTGGGGTTTTGGTTTAGCCTGCCTGACACCAACCCTCCTTGAGAATTCTAGTGGTGGTATTACCCGCCTCCGCGCGGGTGACCCAGGCTGCCTTTGATATGCACGGGGTCCTTAACTCCCTTAGTCGCCTTTTACGTCACCCACGGGAAGATATGGGTTGGTGCTATTCTTCACGTCCCACACCATACGGATAACTGGGAGAGTGGTGAATATAAGTGTTGATGGAAGGAGGGGGAGAGGGAGACCAATGAAAAGATGGACTGATTGTGTGACTGATGATATGAATGTGAAGAGAGTGACTGCACAGGTGACGACTGATAGAGGAGAGTTGAAGAAATGGACATTATGCGCCGACCCAAGTAACATACAAATACAAAAATACAAAATACAAATAGTTTATTTTTCAAAAATTTGTTACAATTATGTACAACAAATAAGAACAAAAAAAAAACAAAAACTAACGTACACACGGCGGCAGATCAACCTACCCTAAACTGTCAAATTTCTACAACCAATTTTGAACTTTATTGTTTGGTTAGATGGATCAATATTCATTGGAGAAATTTGACAGATTTGGGTAGGTTGATCTGCCGCCGTCTGTACCTACTGACATTGTAACAATACAGGAAGCATAACTCGTGGGTCCCACACCAGAAGAGCCCCGTATCGTGGGCACCCACTAAAGTTTATACGACAGATAGAAATACAAACAAGATTAATATAAACACGAAGGCGTGTCTGCGTATGTATGTGGGACCAGGGGCCCGACCGCCTAACCGATCGCGTTGACTTCGTGTGTGGTTTATGACGTCATCTTGTCGTTTCGTGCCGCCTATGAAAGCAATATCGAAAGCTTATAGCCTTTTAGCTTTTGATGTTGCTTTCATAGGCGGTGCGAGGTGGCAAGATGACGTCATTAACTATATCGCATCGTCGCAGTCGTGTACAGTGCGCGGATCGGTGCATACGTATCGTATTAATAATATTTATTAACGAGCGCGCAGCGCGGCGCAAGCCGCTGCTCGATATAAGCCATCACCATGAGTGAACTTAAACTTGTGGCGAACGAACTCTTAGCGTTCTTGCAACAAAAGCTGGACGTCATGGATGAGGTGAGCGCTCTGCAGATATGCAAGTCCAGCTTCAGCGAAGACGATGTAGCTGGAGCTAAGAAGCTGTTGTACGAGTCACTCAATAAGAGCGACAAGATGGTATCCCGTAGACGAGACGGGACACAGAAGAGCCTGCAGGAGATCATCGCCCTGCTGAAGGAAACCGACCCTGATGACATGCCGACGTTCGTGGCGAGGGATCTCAACAAGCTGCCTCCAGTCACCTTCGACCATGTTGACGTCACCAGCCTCCTTAAGGATATCGTTATCTTGAAGAAGGGCTTGGCTGATGTGATGCAGAAGTTCCAAGCATCAGAAAATACCGTGTGTGAATTGCGTAAGGAAGTTAGTGATTTACGCGAATCACTCGCGATAAGTAGGTCATCGCCCGCGGTCTCGAATGTCAACATTCGTCGAGGGGCTTGCTGTGATACGAGCACGCCGATGTCGAGTTGCAAGTCAGCAGTGTCGACGCTGTCGTCGCCACGACCCGAACTGACTCGAGCGCAGGCGGCCCCTGCGCCCGCGCCCCGCGTCACTGCCAGTGCCGCGCCGCCGCCGCCGCCCGCCGCCCGCTCCCCGCCATCTACTGCGATGCCGCACGTGCCTGTGGCGTGCACGCCTGTCAGCTGTCGCAGGGACTTCGCTGCCGTAGTTGCGGCTAAAGCCAAGGCTCCGCGAGCCGTTGTACCGGATCGTGGTGATGATGGTTTCACTGTGGTCCGAAACAAAAAGGCACTCCGGGGTAGCCAGAACCGCCGCGGCACCGCACCGACAGGGCCTAACTTCCTGCTGCGTGCTGCGACATCGACCACGGCCATGTATCTGTCTCGCCTGCACTACACCACTACCGTGAAGGAGATCGCAGATTACATTCAAACGAAGACCAACTTCCTTTTGAGGGTGGAGCCGCTGGAGTCGCGCCACAACACTAGCTTCAAAGCATTTGTGGTGCGTGTCCCATCAACTAAGCTGGACGCCTTCATGAGAGAAGACTTCTGGCCGAAGGGAGTGGTGTTCAGACGTTTTCGTGGAAGGCTACTTTTGAGCGCCACCGATGCGACACCGAAAGTGTCGAAATAATTACTAACATAGATTAAGTTTTATATTAATAACAAATATTGTTTATTGGTATGTATATGTTAGTTTATAAGGTATTCATCTATGGGCCTGTTATTTTGTAACTTTAAATTGTTGCCTGAAAATAAACGAATTTATTATTATTTATTATACGCGTAATCAAAGCGATCGGTTAGGCGGTCGGGGGGCAGGGCAGGAAGAAGAAGAGTTTATGCTGTACCTTTTTGTAAAACATATGTATTGTTTCTTTTATAAATAAACTAGCTGACCCGGCGGACTTCGTACCATTTTGCCAGTTTCTATGACAACAAAACAAAAAACCGTGGAACATTTTGTATTGAAAAATTTAATTGTCGTTTTTATTATTTTCCGTTACATATTATTTATGTTTCTCACCGTTTAAACCTTCCCTGGAATTCCATAAATATTTCAAAGTCAAAATTAACCAAATCGGTCCAGCCATTCTCGAGTTTTAGCCACTCAAACGAACAGCATTTGATTTTTATATATACATAATAGTTAAAAGATAAATAAACAAATGAATAAATAAATAAATAATGTCCTGGAGTTAGTTACTGGTGTTGTCAACTCCCTTAATTGTTATTATGATTTGTATCGTAGTATCATCAGTGTTCGTTCGACATAATTTTCGTCGCCAAAAATAACAGATTTTCAATGAGACTTTACGAGATAACAGCTTGAAAGCAGGTGGACTAAAGATTAAATCAGTTTTTTACCCCCTATTTTTAATGATTAAGAAACAAATGTCAATCCCTGGTTCCTGTTGAACACTGGTGCTGCTACATCATCATCAGCTCATTTTTATGTCCCCACTGCTGGGGCACGAGCCTTCCCTATGGATGGATAGGGAGAACGGGCCATAATCCACCACGCGGGCCCAGTGCGGTGCGGTGGTTGTTGACGACTGCTAATGCAGCCGGGACCAACGGCTTTACGTGCCTTCCGAAGCGCGGAGGAGCGAGAGATGATACATTCTTGGTCACCCATCCGATGACCGGTTGCCAAAGTTGCTTAACCTCAGCACTCGCAGACCGGGCGCTATCCACTGCGCCATCGAGCTCCTCACTGGCCACTACCCTAACTATTAACTCCTACTTCCAGGGTCGCTACTCTCCAGAGAAATACGAGCCCCTAGAATCCATGAGGATCTTAAATCTGGCCTACAACGACTTCCACTCGCTAAACCAGGATCTGTTCGAGCACCTCTCAGAACTAACCGAGCTGGATCTGAGCGGGAACCCTCTGGTCACCATTGACTATCCGACGCTGATAGCGATGTCCAGCCTACCCTTATTGAAGGTTCGTATTTGTTTTTTTTTGCCTGATATGATCCGATCCCCTCGGAGAGTCTAGCAGGAAACGAGGACACGTACTACTAGTGTCTGATGCCATTACCTTTTAGAAAACCACTGACGGTGTTTCGATCACACGGCTAGAGGAACCCTTTAAGGTTTTCGCCGCCTTCGAAAAGGCCGGTGACATTGAAAACGTCGTCAGAGGCAATTTTTTTTTTTTTTTATACTTAGCACGGCAAATGTCTTCATACCACCTGATGTTAAGTGGAAATGGAGTCCAGACGCGAAGACAACTGGTGCAGCGTGAAAACAATCAATAAATCAGTAACCTCTCAACAAAAATACATATTTTTTGTGCTATTTTTATATTTTGCTTTGAAAAGTTTGCTTCTGTGACAGGAAGGACATTTTCAAAGGAGAAATCCCTTTCTCGCCGCCTCAAACAAGCCCGGTGAAGCTGAAAATGCCGTTTGAGGCAATCGGCAATCTCTCTTAAAAAACAAAACAAAAATTAGCTCTTATGAATGTCACTATGCCATCGATTCATAAGTCTACACAGGATGGGAGACCTTGTGCTGAGAAGAACCGGCAAGAAACTCAGCAACGGTTTCTTGCCAATTCTTTTCAGCTTCACCGGGCTTGTTTGGGGGCGGCGAGAAACTTAAAGGGTTCCTCAAGCCGTGTGAAAGGAATCACCTTCTAGAGGAAACGGCGTCACTAGTGCGTGTCCCCGTGCCCTTCTAGATTCTCCGAAGGGTTCGGATCGGATCGAGCCTAAACTCAATAAATGATTTCGAATTTTGATTTTGTCATGATCATGAATACATTATCTGAAAAGAAAGTTTGAAAATTTCCACGTGCAGCATTTGAACCTGCACCCCATGACATACCGGGTCAGGTGCACTACCAACTATCCTACCGTGGCTCTATCCAACCCACCGAAATTAATCAACACTATCTACTCTTACTCTGTAAGTCAAAGGAGCCCTATTCAATGTCGACAACTACGTCATCAACATCCGATCTTAATATTTTTACAGATATTAAATATCTTATAGCAGTATTATTGCAGTTGTGAAAACGAGACGCGTGTAGCGGCGAATATACTCTCGTCTCTTTTCCACAACTGCAATAATACTGCTATAAGAGCTCATAGTCAGGGGGCAGTAAACCGTATGTAAGTATATACTTACAACCAAATTGTGTGGAAATTTTAATTTGTTGTTAAATACACAACAAAAAACTTTTAACTATAACGCCATATTTAACTAAACCATAACATGTCAGGTGTTCATTAGGTGACGTAAAAATGCTAAATTACTTCATTCAGATAGTTTGTTGAGCATAATTTGATTTTCTATCTCTAATTACTAAATATGTTTTTTTTTTTCATTGGCGGCGCTAGTGTGCGGCGTAAACGCTCATAAAAATTAAAAACTAAAGACTTATAAATAAATGATGTCCTCCAACTGTGGGCTCATGTGGGCGCTGCCAGAGGTAGCTGCCAGCCTTCCATAAATAATCTTTTTCCAACATATTGTATCTTTTAACATTGTACCCCGTTCATTACCCAGACTTTGCGCATGCGGTCATGCGTCCTCACCGACATTCCCGACAAGTTCCTGCACACCCCCCGCTACTTGGAGCGTCTGGACCTGAGCGACAATCTCTTCGCATCAGTCCCTCAGGAGTTGGAGGAGACGAAAAACCTCCTTTTCCTAAACCTCAACCAGAATCCGATCAGGGAGCTGGACATGAACTCTGAGGAGCATCCGTGAGTTGATGTTTTGAAGTTAGATTGATAGATAGACTTATTTAAGTATACACAACAAACACACACACACACAATACACAACAAAAAGAAACATAACTTAACTTAACTTTAAAAAAAACAGAAAAATAAATAGCAAATTTAAAACTAAAAACCAAATTTAAAAAATAAAAGATGTCCTCCAACTGTGGGCTCACGGGAACGGTCCCGAGAATGCTGGCAACATTACCCCTCTGGGTTGCCAAGCTAATATTTTGTGCTAATACGCTGGCAGAGGTAACTGCCAGCCTTCTTGTCACCGGAGGCCTCAATAAGGCGAGCACTTAACTCTTTAACAAGCTGGATAGATTGATAGTTCTTTTTTTAGTACTTCATTACACTATAAACATAAAAACAATAAGAAACGGTAGATATACAGATACACAAAAAATGGAAACATTATACATAGAACCTTTTTCTATACCTTTTTAACCTATGTCAAAGTAAATTTAGCCTATGTTACTCGCAAGGAATGTAGCATTCTTTCAGTGAAATAATTTTTGCAATTGTACAAGTAGTGCCAGAGATTATCATCCTCAAAAAAAAAATCACAAACTTTATTTCTTAATATTAGGTCCTAACCTATGTAATTGACGTTTTTTTAAAAGTTCTAAAAGTCAATACCGGTTGTTAATATTATTATACACCTTTAATTAGGACTATGTTAAATAAGCTTCAGTAATAACAATGATTATTAATTTTGTGTCTTTATCGCCCAATATTTTTTTTGAATTGACTACTTTTTATGTTCGCGGAATTATCTTTATGTTTCTGTTTTTTGTTTGAATTTTTTTATTTTTAATGTCAAAAATTATTTTTATGCTATTTTATTTATATGCTAAGAAAATAAAAAAAAACGTTAGTATGAAAAATAAAATTTTATAAAAAATCTTCATACAAAACGCCAATTTTATAGGTAAGGACCTAATATTATTATTATTTATTTATTTATTTATTAATCAATCCATCCATCATCTCCATCCGACTTGTTGTCTGGAAGAAAACGCTTTAAAGCGATAAGACCGCCGAATTGTAACTTTGTCAGTTATTTATATTTGTGTTCATGTTTATGTTTCATAGTGTTGCAATAAAAGGATTCTATATTGACCGACTATTCCCAAAGAAATTTTGGAAAAAATATGCCTATCATATCTATATTTTATTACTGAAATCAAATATTATATAAAATGCATGAAAAATTTAAGATCTATATTGTGTTGTTAATGTTTTTCTAGCGGTTTCCCCCGCCTTCGTAAACTGAAAGAATTACATATGTGCAACATGCAGTCCTTGAGAAAGATAGGGCCTGGGGCCTTGGCCGGCCTCGAGAACTTGGAGAAGCTGCACATGAGCTTCAACCCTCAACTGAAGGAGATTAGCCCGAAGGCCTTGGCGAGGCCGGACGATATCGGCGAGACTTACGATTGGCCTTTGCTAAAAGAGGTAATTTACAGACTTGCTGTTTTATATGCTGGTGTAGGCACTTGCTGGCAAGAGCTGGATGAAAGTAGCCGCGGATCGTGCTCGGTGGCGTGCACAAGGACAGGCTTATGTCTAGCAGTGGACTAGTATAGGCTGATGATGATGATGATGATGATGAGGCACTTGACCTTCATCTTACATGATCTTAAGTGACGATAAGGCCGAAAGTGGAATCGCAGTTCAGTCGGAATTCTTAAATACTGAGTGAGGCACTAGCTACCTTATTTCTAACAGTTGGAACACAACAACGCTTTCAGACTGATGTTATGGCGCCATATTTAGATAAGATGATGGTAGCTAGCCAGTTACGACGTTTCGCCTCTAAAACCATTGAACAGTTTTTTTTCCATGCTGGTCTGAAACGTGAAAATAACGTATCAGCTGCCTTACTTCTCGTGTATGTCGTAAGAGCCGACTATCTTATCTTATCTTATCTTAGTGTGGCCTGCCCTCTCTCAGTAACACTTCGACCCATTGGGATCTTTCGTGCAACCCCATCCTTTCACTCTTCCTCCTCTGTAAAGATAGATGCCATAAGTTTGGCAACGCCCTTAAGAGCGAAGAGCCTTAAGTCCTCCAGTTTCGGATAGGCTGACCCCAGGAGTCCCATTCTTTTCCTAGCCAGAGAGTCGCAGTCACACAGTAGGTGCATTGACTCCGTTTCCTCTCCATATGCCCTACACAAACTATTTGTTGAAAGGTGCATTCTGTGAACCATTTGTTTTGTGGCATAGTGCCCTGTCAAGGCACTGATGGTTAATCGGGCCTGCCTTCTGCTACCTCCACATACGAACTTACTCCGTCCTAAGGTGTTTTCGCCTAGGAAGGATTTGAAGTGTTTCATACCCGGCTGCTCTTTCCATTCGATGCCGTGCCTGTTTTCGATGTAATCTTTAAGGCCTTGTTAATGGTACTTTATGCAAGTGCCACAAACGGCTCAGGACCAATAAGCTGGGTCTCTGAGCCCTCCCTGGCAAGTTCACCCGCCATCTCGTTGCCGTGGATTCCCATATGGCCTGGGACCCAGATTAATCGCACCTTGTTATGCCCACCTAGCTTGTTTAGAGCTTTTGTGGTTTCTAGAACAAGGCCAGAGTCGATTCGGGGCGACATGAGTGACTAGAGCGCGGCTTGGCTGTCTCAGGATGAATATATTGCGCTTTTTCATAGTTAACTCTATATTCTGCTTTGCGCATAGGAGAATGCGAAAGTTTCTGCTTGGTAAACAAAGGCAAATTTTCCCATGCTTTTTTTGACTATGCTTGAAGTCGTTATTATAGACGCCTGCCCGTGTGCCCGACTTTATTTTTGATCCGTCGGTATACCAGATTAGGCTGTCGTTTTCCGGAGTCGCTGGCCCTCGTTTCCATTCGTCCCTGGTTGGAACATAAACTTTAAATTTCTTTTCGAACATGAATAAGGGGGATATTTTATCGCACCCCATTTCCATGCTCCTGTCAGGAATGTCATTTTGTGTGTCTGGTCAGAGGTTTAGATGCGTCCCATAGTCCGGCCACCTTTAGTCTATGTAACGCTTTCTTTGCCTCTGTTTCTATTACAATGTGCAGGGGTGGAAGGTCTGTGAGGACCTGCAGTGTTGCCGTTAGAGTGGTTCTAAAGGCACCAGTGATTGCCAGACAAGCTGTTATCTGAAGTTTGCTAAGAACATTCTTACAGATTTGTAGGGTTCTGGGCCACCAGACGATTCTGCCATATGTGGGGATCGGTCTCACCATCGTCATATAGATTCACCTAATGAAGAGCCGACTAAGGGACGAGGGTTCCAAGATGCTCGCACATCAGGCGATCGGCTGCAACCCATCACTGACGTTATCTATTCCCCCTCGGAGCCCTTTTTTATTTATGCTAAATGTAGCGTCACTAGCGGCGAGTTTACTTAAAATTGGTGACTTCGATGCTCTGTCTGGCTCTTTTTGAGAGAAGGATATGAGAGTATGTATGTTTGTGTGAGTTTTCTGTCGTTTTCTCCAGCTCTACCTACAGTCCAACGACCTCACCGAGATAGACTCCCGTCTGCTCTCCCGATGGGACATGTTGGAGGCTCTGGACGTCTCCGACAACCCTTACCTCTGCGACTGCTCCACCCAGTGGATGGTAGACATCCTGGCGCCAATGATCGAAGCGAAGAGGGCGAACGCTTCCTCAAAACTGGTGTAAGTCAAGAACTCAGTTTTTTTAATGTTTTCATTCAAAGGAGCTCGATTGCTGAAGTTAAGCAACTTTTGCAAAGCCTGGTCTTTGATAGTTGACCAAAAATTTATTATCTCGTGCTCCTCCTTTCTTATTTTTCATAATTAGGTACGTAGCTCGGCAAATGATTCTACTCCACCTGATGTTAAATGGAAATGGAGTCAATTGCGAAGACAACTGGTGCAGCGTGAAAACAAACCGCGCAAAAACATTTGAACAACTGTTTTTCTTAGAGACCCCCCCACACTGGCGTTTTTTGAACGTCGGCGTCGAGCCGGCGTCCACGCGGCGTCGGTACAGCGCTCGCGTGGCGTCGACGCCAAAAGACGCCATTGTGGGGGGTCTCTTTTAAAATGTTTTCTGAAGCGTCGGTATCGGTAGCCAACGTATCTGCTCGGGTTGAATGCGAGACTGGTCCATTCCCCATACTCCGTTGCACTCACACACCTCGCTACACACGACTTTAATGTTTATACTAACACCCCCCACCAACCTTACGGTTATAAAGTTAGGTGTCAGACACCTTGCGCAAGCACAAGGGACCATCTACGTCAGGTCATAACTTTTATCGTTTGGGACTTTTTCTCCATATAAACTATACCAAACTTCACACTCCTCTGTGCGCGCAATGTGCTTATAAAAAGGGGCACGAAGTGTATGTTAAATAGAGGGTCACTTTTTTATCACCGTCCAAACCTTCTGAGATTGACTCCCGTTATACAAACGAACTAACTCTTACTATTGGACCAACCATTTAGCGTGAAAATAAAATTCAGCTGTTCCATACAAAACATCAATATGCATTCGACCAAAATGTATGGAACAGCTGGATTTTATTTTCGAGTTAGGGAGTTGGTCCAATAGTAAGAGTTGTTCGTTTGTATAACAGGAGTCATCTCAGAAGGTTTGTACGGTGATAAAATAGTCACTCTGTATAGGTAATCTTTTTTTCTGAACACTTTATCAATGTTATTAGATAGACGACCTCCTTGGTCGAGTGGCTTGCACACCGGTTTTCATGGTGTCGCCATCTCTGAGGTCCCGGGTTCGATCTCCGGTCGGATCAATTTAGAAAAACCTATTTTTTTAAATTGTTTCGGGTCTGGGTGTTTCCTATGTATAATAAGTATGTATTTAACCTTTTCACCGCCGAACTATCCTGCACGCGATGTCCCGCTGTACGCCAACGTATAAATGTATATCAGATTCTATAGTATGAAAGCAAGGATGTATTTTAATAAAGTAGGTACATAGAAGAACTTTTATAGAAGTGCTGGCGTGGACGGCACGAAAATCTCGAACTTCTATAGAAGTTGTTGGCGGTAAAAAGGTTAAGTATATTGAGTATGTTTATCCGTTGTCTAGTTAACCATTTCTCGAGTTTCTTAAGGAAGCTTTTCTTGGGGCTAGATAATTGGTGTGAGTGTGGGAAACATATATTTATTTATTGAAATGAAACTTTTACGGATCTACTCGCGTTTATTTTACACATTACTTATTTAATGACCACGGACCCTGCAAAGGGTTCGAAACGTCAGGATAAACATTAAATAAGTAATGTGTAAAATAAACGCTAGTAGATCCGTAAAAGTTGTTTCATTTCAATGTGTAGTGTTCGCGTAAACTTTAGAAAACAATTTATTTTTTATGTTTCACAGTTGCGAGGAACCAGTGGAGATGCGAGGTTACACCATGAAGCATCTGCATGAGAACCACCGCACCATGAGATGCGTCGACAAATATGGCCACCGGCCAGAGAGGGACGGGGCTATACTGTTAGGCACTCTCATTGGTAAATCCTATAAATATTATAAACGCGAAAGTTTGTTTGGATGTTTGTTACTCTATCACGTAAAAACTACTGAATGGATTTGGATTAAATTCGGCGTACATATAGTTTATAACCGGGAATAACACATAGGGTACTTTTTATCCCGATATTCCCACGGGAACGTGAACCACGCGGGTGAAACCGCGAGCGGTCACTAGTTCAAAATATTTTTTTAGCAAGCTACAAATTAGCTCTTACAAATGTCACTATGACATCGGTTCGTAAGTCTACACAGGGCGAGAGACCTTGTATTGAGAAGAACTGCCCCCTGACTATGAGCTCTTACAGCAGTATTATTGCAGTTGTGGAAAAGAGACGCGAGTATATTCGCCGCTACACTTGTGGTTACCCCCCTGGTTACTGTTATCTATTCCAACTCGGAACCCCACTTTGATTAAGCCAAATGTGGCGTCGAGATCACAAACGGCGAGTTTATTCAAAATTGGTGATTTCGATGCTGTCTGCTTCGTTTTGGGAGAATGTGAGAGTATGTATAGGTACAGGGGGGTAACCACGAGCTCTTATAGCAGTATTATTGCAGTTGTGAAAACGAGACGCGTGTAGCGGCGAATATACTCGCGTCTCTTTTCCACAACTGCAATAATACTGCTATAAGAGATCATAGTCAGGGGGCAGGTTGTTTGGTAATACGTGTATATTCCCGAAATGTACCCATGTTAACATGTCTATCAATAAATACTAAGCCAAGGTCAGAAAGTGGAAATTGTAAAAAAAAATTTTGACTCTACATACAAATGACATCAACTAATCGAGTTATGGAAAGTAGATTTTTTTTTTACAATTTCCATTTTCTGATGTTGGCATAGTATTTATATAGACATGTTAACATGGGTACGTTTCGGGAATATACACATATAACCAAACATCCTGTATACGTGATTTTAATGTCCCACTAGCGCATCCTTTTAGCAATGTATGTATGTATGTATGTATGTGTGTATGTATGTATGTATGTATGCATGTATGTATGTATGTATGTATGTATGTATGTATGTATGTATGTATGTATGTATGTATGTATGTATGTATGTATGTATGTATGTGTACTCGTATATTTATGTGCAAAGTCTAACAAATCTCTAATGACTTAATGACGTAGCCGAGGGACTTGCACGCCAGACTTTGGGCGGCGCTAACTCTGGTGCGCTCTCTTCTTACGAACTTTCAGTATTTTGCCGGGTCTGGGTAGTTGCCAGTTACCTTAGGATCAGAACAATGTATTGATGTTGTCTGATATTTATTTATTTATTATATTTATTTTTATTTCCAGGTGTACTCCTAGCTGTGCCAATTATGCTGGCTTTAATGCTGTTCTGGAGACGAGGCCATTTCGCCTTCATCGGCCTTAGGGGGCCGTCCGACGTCTCCCGAGCCTTCTACAAAAGAGCACCAGATAATGACACATTCATGAATTAATAATAAAACAATGTGTAAAATTGTTTAATTAGGTAATTAATTTAGAGAAGTTTATATGAATAGGTAGGTACAGTCTCTTTAATATACTTTTGAATGTTTGTATAACTAGGGATATGATTGTATACCGGTATTTTTTTGAGTTCAAGTTACACTAATTCTACTGTATGTATCCTTTTCTAACTGTAACTGAATGCAGAGTGTAAGACAAGGATGGCTTATAATGTCAAACGTACGTCTGGCTTATAATGTCAAACGTACGTCTGGCTTATAATGTCAAACGTCGTCAAACAACGTCGAGATGATATAATTACTTTTCGTTCGTTATGTGCTAAGTTAAGTGGCTATACAATACAAGTACAGTTGTTTCCGGAGTCCCGATTAATAAATAATATATTTTTGAAAAAATAAATATGGCCGCTTTTAACTCGTAAACTTTAGTATGTGATGTAAAATAACTTATTTTTTTATTATTTTAGAACCTATCCATTCTTCTTAAATCACTCTCTATCTTATTTATGAACCAAAAAATAATAATGTGCCGTTTTCATTTCCCAGCGATTGAATTATTTTAAACATTATTTACAAATATTTTTTTTATTTTAGTTAAGTAAAGATAAGTATTTTCAATTATTGATTTTTTATTATGTGGTAAAAATTACGTAATAAAAATTTATTAAGAAAAATTATTGTGTTTTCTTCATTATGTGGCGTGGTACTTACCTCATTTAAACTTTCAAAAATCGCATACCTACCTACCGATGTAATAATTATAGTAAAATGAACCGCCTTTGTGGTCTAGTGATAAGATCTACAGTCTCTGACGCAGAGGTCCAAGTTCAAATGCCCTATTCGCATTATATTAGATTCTCAACATATGAGATTCTTAAAATATTAGATTATCAAAATAGCAGATTCTCAATATAGCCAAGGTACAATCAAGAAAAAATCATTAAATTATTTTGCTAATTTTATTTTTTAAATTTGCAGTCAAAGTAATCAAAAACAAAAAAATATAATCCACGTTTTCTTAAAAAATAAATTCAACGGCAACCGCACGCTTAAATCATGGCAAAGTCCTTAGCAATCAAAATTATTCATTTTTATTTAATGACAATAACATAACTAAACAAGTTTCTACAGTAATTTTGTTTGAGGTTCAGTCAGATATTATATTGCCAATTTGATTATCTTTAAATGTTTATATAATTTTTAACGCAAATTTTGTTGCGAACAAATTACAAAAACACAAATGTTGAAAAAATTTACACGAGCAGTTGCAATTGCAATCGTTGCAATTGTTTTTATATAAAAATTTATAAATAGCTAGTTAACGGTCGTGTCGAGCTTCGGGAGATTATGAAGAGATGAGGGAACACTTGAGTCAAACCAGCAGCGATTAAGTATCAAACTGTATTTAAGTAAATTACAAAGTAAAAGTAGACTTAGCGTATGATCTTAACTATACGACTGGAAGATGTGGATTGAATGAAGATCGTTGGTAGAATGTCCTTCCGTCGGCCCTTGTTAGCCTTTTATACGGCTTCGTTGCCAAGCCGGGACTGACGCCGACTGACGCTGTGGCGTTGCCTGATTCCTGGTACCACGGTCGTAAAATACATTGTAACTTGAATATACATTTTTATTATCAGCTCGTGTGCTGAGGTACGGCTCACAGATTTCACGGATATATATTATTCGTTAGATTTTAAATGGAAAACATAATCTTTTATTACCGTGTGCGTGTACGCTTACAATATTAAAGTTATACGACTGTGTTACGGATATTAGGGATTATCTTAATTAGTTATGGTGTACACATAACTGGCTTGCCTACTTCTTAACTGATCTTTAGTATTTGTAAACATATTATGATCAGATAGATGTTAATGACGGTAGTTGTTGACATTGAATGGGCGCCTTTGGCTTTCAAAGTAAAAAGTAAATAGTGTTGAATAATTTCGGCGGGCTGGTTAGAACCACTATAGCTCAATTGGGAGAGCACCTGCCCCGGTATGTCAGAAGGGTGCGGGTTCAAATCCTGCTCGTGGAAATTTTTTCAACATTTGTATTTTTGATTATCTTTGTTTAATTGCTTTCTTGCTCTTTTTTTTCCAAGGCAATAAAATTAATTTCTTACTAGTCTAATGCTCTGTGTTTCTGCTTTAGCCTTTAATAATTTTATCCTGTCGGTCTTTGTTCACACAACCACGATCTTATTGAAACTATAGATAACAGTGTAAGTCCATTGTTGTGTTCCGTCAGCTAGAGATAAGATAGCCAGTGCCTCAGCAGTTGAGGATCCCGGGTGAAGTGCGCTTCCACCTGGCCTTATCATCACTCAACATTAGGTGAGATACTTAAAAGCTAAGGTATTGCCTGTTGTAGTAAAAAAAAGTATAACGCTCCGTCCGATATCCGGTGGTCTCGGGTTCAATGCCATGGTCAGTGTTATGTTATTATGACCCTAGAATCTAGTAAATTATTATTATTGTTAGTTTTAAGTAATACTTTAATCTATTGTTAGCTGCACACACACACGTGACAATAGAAGATCGTAATATGAAGAACGCAACGCTTTCTCTTAATTTAACACCACGTGTTGCAGTAAATACAACGAACTGTATCTTTCCTAGAAACACCAGATGATACACCACGAGGTGGCAATAAATATCACAAATTGTATTTTTCCTAATAACTAAAGATGTTTCCCATACCGCGCGTAGGTACGCAACGCTTTGTTTAAGTTACACTAGATGTTTCCGAGCCGTAGTCTTAAGACCATTAGCTTTATGATTATTGTACCCTTTCCACGAACCTCATAATAATAGAACCTTGTCCGTTGTCCCGCTCCCGCCTCAAGTTTAGTTCAATTCCAACCACCGTTTCGTGCGAACCTCCTCCAATCTCTGTTTATATATAAGTTTAGAGTTAGTAATAAAGTTAGTTTTTAAAAACACAGAGTTTTGCTTCTCGCCACATAACATCAGTCTCCACCTTTAATCTTTTCACCGCCCAACTATCCTGCACGCGATGTCCCGCTGTACGCCAACGTATAAATGTATTTTAATAAAGTAGGTACAAAGAAGAACTTCTATAGAAGTACTGGCGTGGACGGCACGAAAATCTCGAACTTTTATAGAAGTTGTTGGCGGTAAAAAGTTTAAACAATATAGGTAAAGCCTTCAGAACAATAACTGATAGCTTATAACTTATCTTATCTTATCTTAGTGGGGTCTGCTTAGGTTTCCTGCTCGCAGTAACACTTCGACCCATCGGGATCTTTTGTGCAACCCCATCCTTTTACTCTTCTTCCTCTGTAAAGATAGATGCCATAAGTCTGGCAACGTCCTTAAGAGCGAAGAGCCAAAAATCCTCCGGTTTCGGATAGGCCGACCCCAGGAGTCCCATTCCTTTCGTAGCCAGAGAGTCGCAGTCACACAGTAGGTGCTGCACTGACCCCGTTTCCTTTCCACATGCCCTACACAAGCTATTTGTTGCATAGTTCACTGTTAACGCACCGATGGTTAATCGTTCCTGCCTTCTAACTGCCTCCGCATATGAACTTACTCCGTCCTAAGGCGTTTTCGCCTAGAAAGGAGTTGGAGTGTTTCATACAAGGCTGCTCTTTCCATTCGATGCCGTGCCTGTTTTCGATGTAAACATTTAAGGCCTTGTTAATGGTACTTGGTGCAAGTGTCACGAACGGCTCAGGATCAATGAGCTGGGTCTCCAAGCCCTCCCTGGCAAGCTTATAACTTATAACTACTAATAGCTTTAGTTATTGTGCTGTGTTATAATAGCCGTAAAAATCGTGAAATGTAGAGTTAAAAAGAGTTTATGCTCTATGACCACAGAAAAATAAGAAAGGACATTGACAGAAAAGACACTTCAAAACAAATAAAAAATCGATGACTCTGTGTGGTTGGATATAAAAATAATATTTTTTTGATATAAAAATGTAGAGAAACTGCAGAAAAAAAAATGAAAACTAATATGGTGTAAGTGTTTTGTAGTTTGTGTAATATCTTATCTGAATTTACATATATACATATAATCACGCCTCTTTCCCGTAGGGGTAGGCAGAGACCACTTTTTTCCACTTGCTACGATCCATACATACTTGTTTCGCTTCGTCCACTTTCATTATTTCCTTCATACATGCTCTTCGGTTTAGGGTACTCTTGACCTGGCCTTTTTCCAAGACGTCCCCGATTTGGTCTCGAAACGTCCGCCTAGGTCTACCCCTTCCATCGCTTCCATTCACACTCCTCTTATACACTTGGTTGGAAAGGCGCTGCTACTATGATTAGACAATCATACTTCAACCGATTCACTTGCAGTCGTGTTTAGAGTGTGTTGGAGGACAGAGCTGCGCTAAATATTGATTAAAATGGCGTGTCGCCTTTCTAACCTTATTTAACTGTTCTGTGGTTCTACGAGTACGGTGTGTGGGTGTTGTTTTTTAATTATTTTTTGTTACACGGGCGAGTACTTGGCCCTCATCTCACTTGATGTAAAGTGACGATAAGGCCGAAGATGGAAGCGTACTTTACCCGGAATCCTCAACTACTGAAGCACTGGCTATCTCTAGCTGCCGGAACACAACAATCCTTTAAACACAGATGTTATGGTGACATGAGATGGTGGTAGTTGTCCAGACGGACACTTAAGCCTTACCATCAACCACTAGTTAGGATACTAAAAGGATTCGAACCCGGGATCTCTGGATTCGAGACCGGTGGCCTTACCCACTAGACCACAGAGGCGGTTATGGGAAACTAAAATGGCGCATGTTCTATTCCAGTTGCGTGGTGTGCCAGCACTGTCATGGTCGCGTGAACAAGGAGGACGGAATCACCGTGCAAGAGGGATACAGCTACCACAAGAAGTGTCACAAGTGTTGTTAGTATCATCATTATCATCAGCTCATTTTATATCCCCACTGCTGGGGCACGAGCCGTCCCATGGACGGATAGGGAGAACGGGCCGTAAACCACTACGCGAGTCCAGTGCGGATTGGTGGTTGTTAACGACTGCTAATGCAGCCGGGAGCAACGGCTTTACGTGACTACTGAAGCACGGAGGAGCGAGAGATAATAAATTTTTGGTCACCCATCCGATGACCGAGCTTTGCGAAAGTTGTTTTACCTCAGCACTTGCAGTCCGGGCGCGTTAACCACTGCGCCATTAGCTCTTCTTGTTGTTAGTATGATGACCTATAAAAACATATATAATATATATGTTATGACAACAAACTAAACTTAAAGGTATCATTTTACAGAAATTTTCAGGCAGTTTCGTTATAAACACTAACTAAACTAAACTAAACTAAACTAAACAATACAATAACTTTATAAATTAAAAATTTAAAAAATCTGCGAGGGAGGGTGTGTGTCTGTGTGAGGGTGTGTGTAAAGGTGTGTGTAAGGATGTGTGAGGGTGCGTGTGTGTGTGCAATATTTTTTTTATCTATCTGTCTATCAGTGGACGTCTTTTGGCTGAGATGATACTGATAATGATGATGATGATGATCTGTCTATCTATCTCTCTCCAGACGTCTGCAGCGAGACCAACCTCCATAACGCGGAGGTGTTCAAGGGTGTCATCTTCTGCTCAAGCTGTTCCCAGAGGATATTCCAGGGCTGTTCCACCGCGAGGAAGTCGAAGAACGGGAACCGCGCGAAGACCGCTCCGAAGTCGAGGGCTAAGAGGAGCGGGAGGAGGCGCCATCAGGTACACCATGATATTTACAAAAAAATATATTCAGAAACATATTTTGCCATTTTTTCTCTCTAAGTGTTCTGACTTTTTGGCGATCTTGACCTTTTAATGGTTTGACATTTTATCGTTCTTGACTTCTTACAAGTTTGACTATTTGACATATTGACATTTGCAAAAAAATATATTCTCCTGCTATACTCGCTGCTATACTATGACTTTAAAGTTTATACTGACACCCCCTACCAACCCTCAGGTCATAAAATAGATGCCAGACAACCTTTATCTTTACATGGTATGATACAACCCTGCTACACACAACTTTAAAGATTATACTGACACCCCCACCAACCGTCAGGTCATAAAGTAGGTGTCAGACAACCTTGCGCAAACATAACTCGCACAAGGGATCATCAACGTTAAGGTCATAACACCAGATCAGGACGCGCCGAAGCGTATTCTTCATCCGGAACTAACGACTAAGACTAGTGTCTCAAATGAGTTGCCCCGTGGACACTTATAGTCCACTACCTAATATCCAGATAGGTTACCGGAACTGTAAGCTCACCACTGCTTGGGTCGTCAACTCTGAAGTCGACTACTAAATGTCCTCTTTGGTGGCGGTGTTGTAAGCTTCACTCACTCACTCCCTTCTCAGTACTCATCCAGGTAGGTACCTCGCCAGTCCCACAATCCTACGCAGCTGGCTTAGCCGGAGACATTGCATCTAACGGGCGCCTCTACTAATTATCTAGATTAGTACCGGAGATGTTGGAAGCCTACTCAATGAAAACCACCGAGCAGAGCAACCAACTATGGACAATTTACGTGCCCCGCAAATCCTTTCGCTTCGGATCCCACCGAGACCGCTACTTGACCAGCTCGCTGCGCACGAGATGGAAGCCTGGCCAGACCTCAACCAAACAAACAAACATTCTCACCTCTACAGCAAACCTTCTAGCTACCACGAGTCCAACCCATGACTGGGCCCTGCCGGAGACGCCCGCAAAGGCATAACCAGCAAGGGGCTTACGATCCGAAGTTCTGGTACCCTTGAAAAAACAGCCGGACCCATAGTTCCAGCTGCCATACCCTATATCTATCAGGGTCAGTAGATAGGGACACATAGTATGACACACTCTAATATGGGCACAGACCTTAAGAAGCTCAGTCGCTTATTTCTTGTTTTTGTTCAGTCGCAGCACAGAAGAACGGAGAGCGCGCGCCAGCGGCCAATTAGCGGTGTCTTGGAGCTGACAAGACTGGCAGCTTCTTCAGAGTCTGACAGCAGCAACGCAAAGACGAAGAAAATGAGGTATTGTTGGATGTAACGCCTGTAATCTCCGATCAATAATAGAATACCGTCAGTTTATGCTGTCTATGGACTAACCTCAAAAAATTTGATATAATGCCGCTGGCGTTTGAATTTATTTATAAGCATAATTGAGTATTTTACGAAATATTTAAAATTAAAATTGTAGGGGTCGTTACCACAAATACTCTTTTTGCAGATTATCAAACTAAACGCACCAACTAACGCAACTAAACGCACGTTCACATTCATTCCCTCCTTCTAGACTCGGTTCCTCTTTTTTTATTACTTTGAATTTTGTATTCACAATGATACATCAAGATTAAATTTCACTAGGATAAATCAACCAGTCTCAACCAAAGAAAAAAGCCTTTGTTCTGCTGCAGTCAAAGACTTCGAAATCTTCTTATTGAGCCGCCGAAACTGTGACACATCACCTGAGGAACGAAGACAATCGCGCGCCGCTCTTCCATTAGTTTCAGGGTATGGTCCGAGAACTTTTTAGTTTTTTTTGAACGGTGGGTTTGAAAGAACAGACCCAACCGTTTGGACAGTTTCCACAAACCTGTTGTTGTATTCGTCCACATTTTCGCAATTATTTAGGCATTCGAAGCGATTCGAGCTGAAAGTTTTCGGGGTTTTGGATTTGGATGGGTGCAGGAAGGAGCGTAGACCTTATCAATCGACCTCTTTCCAGCTTAACGTAGATATTTAATGTGCCTCTTACCAACCAGTGATTGATGCCAGTTTTAAACGCATTGACCACAGTGACTTAATTGAATATTTGCTTCCTCGTCGACATAATTTATTATGTCGATTTTATAAAGTCAATCTCGTTTTTGTTGCACTATCGGGACTCATCCAGGCCTACTTGCGGTGTTCAGCCTTCCTGAAAAAGGAATTCATCATAAAGAGTCCCTCCTTATCCAGAAAGTCCGCCAGCAGTTGGCCCCGGATGTTCCGATTACAAACTCCAAATCGTCACACTTTCATCTCATTGCCGCTTCGTTTGCCAAGTTTTGCATTAAAATCTCTCATGACAACGGTGTAATGAGTTTTGGAGGCTTGTATGGCTCTAGAAATGTCCTCATACGTAGCCTCTACCTCATTGTCAGGGTGTGTCGTAGTTGGAGCATAAACCTGTTATGACCTTCAACGAATACTGTTTGGTTATTCTGAGTATAAGATACGCTACCCTAGGCGACACACCGGGAGTGTGTCGCCAACGTTGTTCACGAGGGACTTGTGGATGATGAACCCGACACCACCTTGGGACAGTTGTTCGCCCTCCCGGAAATAGAGCAAGTTACCAGACTTGAGGAGTCCTCCCCCTCTCTTCGGACTTCAGATAATCCAACTATGTCCCACCGTATCTTGCTCAATTCTTCCTCCAGTTCGAAAATCCTCTCGTCAGTACGCTAGGCTTGTGTCGTACTCGTTCATGTACTATTAGGAAGCATTTCCTTCATGTGAACTAGAACGAACTATTCTGTGTCGATCGCTCAAATCGGTCTTTTACTACAGTTTAGTTCATTATTCTTTAGCGACATTCGGGGTCCTCGCGAGCGAGAGCCGAGTAAGAACGATTATGTACGAACGAGTGTCTGAGCAAGAGAGTATTAGAGACGCGTATGCGTGAGCGTGATGGAGGATGAACGAACTAGAATGCTAGTGAATCCCGACTTGCGTTTGCGAGTATTCCGCGAAGTTGTACATTATTTTAATGTTCTTAAGGTCTAAAATCACTTACAATGCAGGGACAAAATGATCCCCGGCCGCTCTTTGATTTGTTTTAAAATAATTTTCTGTTTGACGTGATAAAATAAAAAACTTAGATTGCGTAAACTTATAATAATGTTCATTGGTAATTTACTGATTTTGATGTTTTTATTTGTTTTTATAACGGCAATGTATAAGATTATGTAAGTTTGATAATAAACTTATTCATAGTTAGGTATTACTTACTGCTTTTGAAAAAGTTTTGGCGCGTTTGGTAGATTGTATTTTATGGACTTGACAGTGAAAAGTGTGTATTATAAACTGTAGCAGATGCAAGTGAATATAAAATACATTAATTTAAATCAAATTAAGTTAAAAAAAAATACAAATATCTAAAAAGAAAAATAAAATGTACATTTATAACAAAATATTTGATTTTTAATAAGGCAATTTATTCAGTCATTTAGTTTTACATATTTAATGAAAAATGTTCAATTTATCAAAATGACAGTCCTAAGCCTGCAAAGATTGAAGGGAAGTCAAATATTTATTCCATTTCGTCCGATGTGTCCTAATAGAATCAGTGTACTATAACGTACTAATAGTACTAGAATACTGAACTAGTTCATTTAACGGATTGTACTAGTTCGGAGCGTTCCCTTTAGTGACCGAGTAAGAACAAGCCTGCAGTACGCAATGTGCGCGTGTTACATGTTGCAAGGGCCAGAGTTCGTCGTCGGCGATAGCCAGGTCTCTGCCGAAGATTCTCAGCACCCCCTGCCCCGTCGCTGCCTTGGCCGCTACAGTAGCTAGGGCAAGCGGGGTCGCCGGGGACTAGGGGCCGGTGTTTGCTGGTGAACATTTACTTGGCTTTATTTGATGCTGCTGCCCATCCTCTGGAAAGGTCCCTTAGACGACTCTTACGATACCCACGGGAATATGAAGTGGTGCAATTCTTTATGCCCGGGAACCACACAGGGAAAGGAGTAGACGATGTTGAATGCGAATTGGATAGAGCCACGATAGCATAGTTGGTAGTGCACCTGACCCGGCATGTCACGGGATGCGGGTTCGAATCCCGCTCGTGGAATTTTATCAACTCGTTGTTTTTGTTTAAATCTATGTTATTTTTAGGCGACGAAAACTGGTGCCACAACGGATCTGATTGTTTTTCGGTTTTATTTTTATTTTTGATTGTACAGTCGGCGGCAGATCAACCTACCCAAATCTGTAAAATTTCTCCAATGAATATTGATCCTTATACCGGAACAATAAAGTTCAAAATTGATTGTAGAAATTTGACAGTTTTGGGTAGGTTGATCTGCCGCCGTGTGTACGTGACGAGCTTAATAGTTAGTTAATTTTTATTTATTTTATTTTATTTCCAGCAGTTCCCTGTCTCTGACTGCAAAGCCAACGTGTGAAGTTAACACATTTTATGCAGACGTAAGTTCGTTGTGCTTTTTTCTGTCTCAGTCAGGTCCTGGGTACGATTCCCAGGTCGGGCATAATTTGTGTCGTATTTTTCGATAGTGGAGCTTAGCTGTTGTTAACAAGTGCTAATGCAGCCGGGACCAACGGCTTTATGCCTTCCGAAGCACGGATGAGATCGAGCTGACGAATTTATGGGCACCCATCCGGTGACCGGTCTTTGCGAATGTGGCTAACTTCAGCAACCGTGCGCGTTGACCACTGCGCCATCGATCTCCCAAAAATTGACGTTAAGCAACTCCCCATGTAAAATTCAGTAGTGCCATTTGATTTGTTAAATGATTTGTATGTTCCGACGTAAAGTTCAGTAAGCGTAAAATAACATTATACAATATTCTAAATCGAGTAAATATATATTCAGTACATTCTTAACTTAACCTAACTATTTTCTTGCCTAATTTGGTAATCATAGCTTGCATACTTTTAAAGTTATTGATAAAGACCATCGATATAAAGACACTTTCAAACCGCTCTCCTTAAGGGTGCGCCGTCCGTAAGTGACAAGTGTCATATGTTTTATTTGAAATGTCGTCGTCCATATTTATTTGATGCCGCGCGGCCATACTAATTTTGTATGGGGAATTTAAGGTGCTTAATAAAAAATAATTATATAAATAACCACTTGATGAATCGAAAATGTAGTCTAGCAATTTGTAGTTTATCCATTGATGATTGTTTAGACAAAATCAGAGGTACAATAATTTAGATAAACTATAAGAAATCTACTAAACGCCGCCACTCGTTTTCATGATTTTTGCCCAACTTTAAACGATATTGTAGAAAAAACTATAGCGTGTTATGAATTTATGGTTCTGACAAATTGTAAACACGTTCCCTATGATACTAAATATATATTTTCTTCATTTAATACGACAGTATTTTCAATTATATCTACTTAACCGTAACTGCATTTTAGGCATTTTTTTGACGGCGCACCCTTAAAAATTTGCGATTTTTCACTTATGGGATTATACGTAGGGACCGTCGATGTTCTTTAAACTTACTTGCATGGCTATATTTCGGGATTATACTCCAATTACCAAACATCCTGTAACTAACTATTTGTAATATACCGTAATACATAACCGACGACTAAGTCGCTACGATATCGTTACGCGAATCAGGGTACTGAATGATCAACTGTATTACCACCGGTTGTCGAAAAAAGTATTTCATCACCCACATACTTGATTGTAATTTTAATTGAATATTGTTTTCTATTCCTATATCCCTGTGTGGTGCCGGGGATAAAGAATTGCACCACCCCATCTCTTCCCGTGGGTGTCGTAAAAGCCGACTAAGGGACCATTCCAGAGGATGGGCAGCAGCATCTCTCTGAGGTTACCCTCAACCTACTGCGATCGCCAACCCGCCTGCCAAGCGTGGCGATTACGGCAAATACCCCTCATATCCTTGGGGGAGGCCTTTGTCCAGCAGTGGACGTCTTGGCTGAGATGATGATGATGATGATGTTTTCTATTCATTTCTCTTTGTTTTCGCAGATTTCGAAAGATTTCAAGAAGAAAAGCACAGGTAAATCGGCCTTATCTACTTTTGACTCCAAAACAATAACACCCGTTTGCACTCAACTTATGAATCGCCTAAGTCTTGGCTTAACTACTACCCGGTCAACTTAACTCGGCACCTGGCTCGAAAGCGTCGCTTACACTCAGGTGCCGAGTTAACTTGACCGGGTAGTAGTTAGGCAAAGAGTTAGACGATTCATAAGTTTAGTGCAGACGGGTGTTAATCACACTAATATTATGATTGTGTGTATGTATCTGTGTGTGTATATTTGTTGCTTCTTCACGCTGCAACGGATGGATGGATTTGAATGAAATTAGGCATACAGATAGTTTATAACCTGGATTAAAACATAGGATACTTTTTATCTCGATATTCCAACGGGAACGGGAACCACGCGGGTGAAACCGCGAGCGGCTGCTAGTTAAAATATATAACTAAACAGGTAAAATTTGTGACTTTGTTTGTTTGTTTGCGGAGGGTAATCTCTGGAAATACTGGTTCAATTTCGAAAAATCTTTCACTGTTAGAATGCTACATTCCCTGCGGTTAAATATGATTAAAAAAAGGAGTTTATTTAAAAAATCTCAAATCCACGCGAATGAAGTCGCGGGTGGAGTGCTGGTTTTCTATTAAAGAGATTGCGTTTTGCAGTATTTTCCAGCAGGTACATACTATGGCGGCCATATACGCTTTACCAGTCTAAATGCGAAATCCTTTGCACCGCGTCGCTCGCTTTTAATATAAGCCACAGCGGCAGCGGGCGGCGACGCGCGTGCACGCGATTTGTTCTTCAAACCGGTAAAGCCTTCGAGACCCCCATAGTACCTTAGAGCATAAAGCCTGCGGGGTATGCAATTCTAATATCAAAGTAACTATTTTCAATGGTCATTTTCAAAAAAATCTGCATAAAATATAGTATAAGTAGCTGTTCCCCACCTACCGCGTCGCATCGCTTCGCCATAATACGCTAGTATTATTAGTTTCTATTCCAGAGGATGGGCAGCACCATCTCTCTGAGGTTACCCTCAACCTACTGCGATCGCCAACCCGCCTGCCAAGCGTGGCGATTACGGCAAATACCCCTCATATCCTTGGGGGAGGCCTTTGTCCAGCAGTGGACGTCTTTTGGCTGAGATGATGATGATGATGATGATTAGTTTCTATATTATTAGTATTCGTTTAGCGTTTTCTCTAATAATAATAATAAATAATAATAAAATCTTTATTGAAATACGTTTACATCTATTGTTTACAATAAGCTCTAAACTAATAATCTAAAATAAATTAAATGCTGTTGCCTGAGCTAGGTAAACCCTGTTTTTCAGGCAAATGTGGGCTTAGTCTAACTTTAATATAAATCAAAACTTAAATGAATAATATATAACAGTTTATACGCTAAAATACAATCTAATATAAAGACAAATAAAATAATAATAAGTTAATACACACAGAAATAAATAAACAAAGAATTACTTAACGACGGTCAATAACCCCTCCGTATCGTCGTAGGTCAATTTTTGTAGTTCTTCCTGTACAACCTTTTTGCAGTTGATATTGTTTAATGGATATATATAGCATTTAGCATTTATCCTGTTGTACAGAAAGGGTCCTAAGTATATAAAGAACCTTGATGAGAAAGCGCATTTTGTACATTTGAGATAAGTGCAAACCATGTCCTTGCTACTTTTGTTAGTAATTTCAGTGCTGTAAAGAAGAGCTTTGTGCTGTTTTAGTATTGTGCTTTTTATAAATAATTGCCGAACTGTTAAAACTTTACAGGATTCATATAAAAGATGAGTAGGATGTAGATAAGGACGGAAAGTGGACACCTTCAGTATTGCTCTTTGGGCTCTTTCGACAGTTAGTAACAGGGACTTATATGTACCACCCCATGCAGTGATGCAGTAAGTTAGTATCGACTGACACAAGGCGATGTAAGCTTGCATTATTAGTTTGGTATCTGCAATCGTACGAAGTTTTTTAAATACAAACATAAGCCGCTCAGGACGACTTCGTCATTTTCTTAAACTTGACACTTTCCTAACTTGTCTCTTTTTTAACTCGGCTCTTTCTTAGTTGGTCTCTTTCTTAAACTTGACACTTTCCCAACTCGTCTCATTCTTAACTCGGCTCTTTCTTAGTTGGTCTCTTTTGCAATGTTGACACTTTCATAGCTCGTCTCATTTTTAACTCGGCTCTTTCTCAGTCGCTGTTTTTCCTCTCTCCTTAGCCGTGGTCCACCGGATCAGTTCACCTAGGTAAACTACGGGCAATTTTTTTTCTCGTGGTTCACCTAGGTTCAACTAATAAGATCGCCGGTTACGCATTAGAAAAATTCGAAAAAATAATAAATATAATACTTAATACTAAAGAATTTGTTTTTCTTCTTTCCCCTTATGTGATTGTATAATGATAGTATAATAAAAAAAAAGAGCCGAGTTAAAAATGAGACCAGTTAGGAAAGTGTCAAGTTTAATAAAATGACGAAGTCGTCCGGAGGGGAGACGAGTTGGGAAAGTGTCAAGTTTAAGAAAGAGACCAACTAAGAAAGAGCCGAGTTAAAAAAGAGACAAGTTAGGAAAGTGTCAAGTTTAAGAAAATGACGAAGTCGTCCTGAGCGACAAGCTTACGCATTCTGTTACATAAAGCTTCAATATGATAACGGAATGACAGATTCTCATCAATAATTACCCCAAGATACTTTATATTGCGAGTACTACAAATGATAGGGCAATTGCAAGACATGTTTGAGTATAAATTACAGCCATGAGCATGCAAAGGTGTTCTTGTTGTAAACGTTGATTTGCGCATCGAAAATGTGATATATTTAGTTTTATCAGCATTCAGTGTTAACAAATGTTGATTAAGCCAGTTATTTACAACATTGAAGCCATTTTGGGCATTTTCATACGCCTCGAACTCCGTCGCTGCAGAAAAAAGTAGAGCAGTGTCATCGGCGTACGATAATATTTTACCACCGCTTAGTTGAAGGTTGCAGAGGTCATTGATGTAAATTAAAAATAAGACTTATACTTATATAGACTCTCTGACTTTTTTAACACGTTAACTGCCGCAAAACCAGACACAATAGAACATTTATCGTTTGTTGGTCACCGCTGACCACCGCGGCGATTAAAGACATAAGGGTCATAGCGTTATGTTAAATATCCTATAGCCTTTAACAAACATTTGGCTATCAAATACTTACAAAAATCTTTTTTCAAATCCGACTGGTATTTCTAGAGATAAGCTCGTTCAAACAAAAAAACAAACTCATAAGCTTTATTAAGTATAGATAATATTAAATAGTATTAGCTGACCTGGCGGACTTCGTACCGCTTTGACAGTTACCATGACATCAAAACAAACAAATCATCCGGAAAAAAAATCCAAAAACTAAAAAAATGTTTGGAGTGGACCACCCGTATCACTTAGGGGTATGAAAAATAGATTACGACCGATTGTCAGACCTATCGAATATACATATGAAATTTCATAATAATCGATCGAGCCTTTTTGGAGGAGTATGGCAACTAACATGTGACACGAGAATTTTCTATAGGTATATAGATATATTAATCAAAAAGAGCTTATGAAAAAGTTTTTGCTTCACAGAAATTGGTATGACCACAGAAGTCACGCAAGAGCTGCTACGTCAAATGAACTGTCCAGTCGTTGATGTTATAAAATATGGGTAAGAGAATAACTTCACAAATATTACAGATTGTTACTGGTTGGATGTTTGGTAATAAGTGTATAATCCCGAAATATAGCCATGCAACCACGTATATAGAACACCCGTGATAACATTCAAAATCATAATATTCACCTACCGTAGATTTACTTTTCAATACAAAAAATTAAATATTTATATGTATAATTTTTAACGCAAATTTTGTTGCGAACAACAAAAGTTGCGTTTGTTTTTTTTTTTTTTTTTACAAAAAAATAATTATTTTTTTTTATAGTTTATTTTTGTGCAACCCGGGCATGTTTTGACTTTTGTTTTTAACCGACTTCAAAAAAGGAGGAGGTTATAATCAAATTGCAAATATATTATTCTATAATGAACCATTAGACATATTTTTCTAAAACCTATCAAATACCCTATTGTCGTCGTGACTGTGTTGTGTCATTTTGCAATTGTGTACTGTTGAAAATGTGGCCATTTAGAATTGTGTCCCATTGAAATTGTGTCTGGTGAAAACTAAACCATTAATTCGACTGTATTTTTTTTTGTTGCATCATGACGACATCCGCCCACGACCGACTTTCTGTAGGACCGATAATCGGCCGATCTTTTCGCCGAGGTTTATGGTTTTAATCGCCTCTGTGGTCTAGTGGCTTAGACCACCGGTTCAGACCCAGAGGTCCGGGGTTCGATTTCCAGGGGGGTACATGTTTGTGTACTTGGTTTGGTTGGTGGTAGGGCTTGTTTGTCCGCCTGGCTAGCTACCACCATCTTATCTAAATATGTCGCCTTCATCAATGTTTGTAGCATTGTTGTGTTCTGGCAGCTAGAGATAAGATAGCCAGTGCCTCACTAGTTGAGGATCTCGGGTGAAGTGCGCTTCCATCATTGGCCTTATCATCACAACATCAGGTGAGATCAAGGCACTGTGCTTACCCATTAATATTTTTTTTAAAGTACCAATTTTGTGACCGACTTTTTGCAGGACTGCGTTGTAACATAGAATTCCAAATGTTTCTTTTTACCGACTTAAAAAGCGGTCACCGATTATCGGACGTGGGCGTTGGCTCTCAGGTGGACAACCAATACAATGTATCAGCTGGACCTAGGGTTGTCACTTTCTCTCCTCAATATTTCGGTCATATGGTGCTTTTCAGCCATGTTTTATATTCCTTATACTTGGCCTTCATCTCAACTGATGTGAAGTGATGATAATGCCGAAGATGCAAGCGAACTACTTACAAACTATGCTACTAACGTTGATGTAAAGGCGACATATTTAGATACGATGGAAGATGGATGGAAGATGAAGCTAGCCAGGAGGGCTTAAAACAATCCTTACCACCAACCATACCGTGTACAATGGGAGACTGTTCCAAAACCGGCTACCGAGGTAAAACCGTATAGTGCATATATGTTCTATATTTATTCAAATTTCGCACGTGGCCGCCACCCAATAAGAAGTCATTATCACCAAAAAGTGGCTGGTACATGATAACTGCGCGCACAGTTATTAAGAAAATATTGTTTTGAAACAGTTTTATCTAATTTTATTAGCAAAGCAAAGTAAGAATTGTTTTATCAAACTAAATAACAGGTCAGTAAGTATAATAAATAATAAACTTTCCTACACTCACACCAATTATCTAGCCCAAGAGAAGCTTCGTTATGAAACTCGTTAAATGGTTACTAGACAACGGATAAACATACTTAAAATACTTAAATACATACTTATTATACATAGAAAACACCCAGACCCCAGGCAATTTAGAAAAACAATAATTTCTAAATTGACCCGACCGGGGATCGAACCCGGGACCTCAAAGATGGCGATACCATGAAAACCGGTGTACAAACCCCTCGACCAAGGAGGTCGTCAAAGTATATTATTAATTCTGTAATTGTATGTCTATTATCTAAGAACTGGCATAGTTTATGCCGGCATTTTTACTTGTGTTAGTGAGTGAGAATGTGTGTGCGTGTACAAGCTGCTCGGGGGTAAAACCGTACGGGGTCAAATCGGCCAGTATACGGTTTTGCCCCAAAACAGCTATAATAACTTCCTCTTCTTACAAAAATGAGCTGATGGAAATTGAAAATAATCGACAACGTAAGCCTGCTCTCAATCTTAATCAGCCCCTTAAAAAATAGAGCCAAAAATAAAAACTACTACCGATAAAGCGAAAAGTAACAAATAAAACTTATGCTTGTATTGCCGAGAAGAATATGGTAAAAGTCATTTGAATGATAGCTGGGTACAATGCATTTGATGTGGAGGGTTGTCACATGAAAGCTGTACAGGTTTGGTTGGATCCTGAGGATCTCGATGCATTTGAATGTTTCGGTTGCATTGCTGGACGAGTTCTAGGGGCAAAACCGTATACAGTACGGTTTTGGACGCCCTCCAGGGCAAAACCGGCATTTCGAATGTTTTACCATTATTTTAATAAATTCTTTGCTCATTTATTATTTTAATAAAAATTGCTCGTTATAAGTAAATGATGTTGTATTGGATAATAAATAAAATAAAATAAAAATCAATTATCTCAGACCTGGGTCCATAGTGTTAGTAACATTATGTAACTTAAAAACCTATGTTAGTGCATATTATTTATTATATAAAGTTATTATAATTAATTTTGGTGTCTTTGACGAGGTGGACGCAGGTCCACCACGCCACATAATGGTACTGTCAACGTCCAGTCTCGCCGCGACTGTCCTCAGGATGCTATTGGCGCTGCTCCGCACCCGATGCATCAGCGACGCGATGCGCTTTCTAATGATAGCTGAGAGGCTATCAACTTCAGCTGCTGCTAGCATCCCTGATGCGCTGCAATGTCGGGGCAGCGCCATCAGCCCCTGAATGCATTGTTATATTGAGTGCGCAGGGCCCCGTACGCTGCTTGGGTATAATTCATCCACAGGCTGCACTTGTATAGTGAGTGACAATAGGCTTTGAAAAGTGTAATTTTTAAATTTTTTGTGCAATGTGCAAACCTGCGGGAGAGCATTACGCACAAAGCCCTGCGCTCCCTTTCTGTATCGCGGTCATCCTTAAGTGACTCTAATGTCCCAGGTATTTAAAACTCTGTACTTGTTATTGCCATTGATAATGTTCCTAATAAGACGGTTAAATAAAAACGTTGTTTAGACTATGCCAATATGTTTCATTCATTGCTATGTTATAGGCCTTCATTCTTAGCTATATACGGTTTTGGAGCAGTCTCCCCTACTCCCCGCTGGGAATCGAGACCAAGACCTTTGCTGGGTTTAAGACCGATGGTCTTAATCACTAGACCTAAGGTAATGATGATGATGATGATGATGATGATGATGAAATTAAATTGACAGATCCAAATCGCCACCAACCGCCAGATCACCACCGAAAGACAAAGGTGACAACCGACATGTAAGTAAACTCATAATTCATAAACTCCTTTAAATAGCTCAAACAACTCTTTTAAAGCGATCGCAAAAGTGAAGCAACATGAGGTGTGGTCAGAGTTTTGATGGGTGCCCGTAAACTTTCTAGACTTTCCTCCACGCTTGGGAAGGCACTTTGAGCTAATAATCTCGGTTGAGGCTTATTGAATGTCTAACTAACTATGGTATAGTACAGTGCATCCATATTCTTAATGTCCCTCGGCAAACTTCGGCTGTCGTCGGATTTCTATCAGTTATAGAGTATACTAGCTGTGCCCCGCGGTTTCACCCGCGTTCTATTAGTCATAGCGTGATGTAATATAGCCTATAGCCTTCCTCAATAAATGGACTATTCAACACAAAAATATTTTTTCAATTCGAACCAGTAGTTCCTGAGATTAGCGCGTTCAAACAAACAAACTCTTCAGCTTTATAATATACTAGCTGTGCTCGCGACTTCGTCCGCGTGGAATAGTGACTTTCGGCAGCATTTTTAATTTTTTAGGCTATTTTTCCCGTTTTGGCAACATGTTATGCTTCGCTCCTATTAGTCGCAGCGTGATGTTATATAGCCTAAAGTCTTCCTCGATAAATGGACTATCCAACACAAAAAGAATTTTTCAATACGAACCAGTAGTTCCTGAGATTAGCGCGTTCAAACAACAAACTCTTCAGCTTTATAATATTAATAATAATAATAAATTAAGTAGAGATAAAACAAATTAAAAAATATATATATTTCAGATATTTTACAATCTACAGGTATTTTTTATTATGAGTTGGTTCATTGAAACTTAACTCTAGTGTTTGTGAAATGAAACAAATTAATTTAAAACTAAAAGTAGGGTCAAGTAGTAGAGTCAGAAAATAAATATTTAGAATAATACTTTGTAATTTAAAAATGTTTTTTCTAAATATTATAATATTAAATTTTTCTTAAATTTAACATTATAGACAAGGAAGGTTTGACGGAAACCTCTTTGAATGCGAGAATGCTACCTTTTTTTGAAAAAATAAATAAAAACACTTCTATACGTTCTATTTTAATGATGTAAATTGAAACAGATTCGTAATTATTAAAAAATATATAAAGTGAAAAAATTATATGAAACAAACAAAATGAAAATAAATTATTAACCCAAATAGTTCGGCCAGGCTTTTGTGTGTTGTTGTAAATGAAACTCTAAAAGTATTGTATATTAGAGTATATCTATATAATACTTTTCGGGTCTTTTAAAAGCCCCGTCGCAGTATAAGGAGATAAGGAGAGCATATTTTTTTCGTATTTTTTTTAATAAAAAAAAGTGCAGAGGCAAAAAAATATTTTCATTTTTTTCGAACTGTTCGAATCACATAGTATCAATTAAAAAAGCTTTTTATGATAAACAAAAAAACATGCATTTAAGGGTTAAAGGTAAAAAGTGCCGATCATTGCTTCCTGCGGATCACTGGTCCCAACACTACCCTACATTGCTTGTTGCCTGAAATAAATATATAACAATTTTTTTTTTCAGAATAAAAACATAATCTGCAGTGATCTAAGGATAGCTGGTGAGATTTTTGCGATTTATATTAGGACCTATGAAATGGACGTTTTTTTCTCACCTAATAAAAGGTCTAAAAGTTCTAAAAGTCAATACCGGTTGTTAATATTATTATACACCTTTAATTAGAACTATGTTACTTAGGCTTCAGTAATAACAATGATTGTGTCTTTATCGCCCAATTTTTGTTTTTTAATTGAATACTTTTTATGTTCGCGGAATTGTCTTTTTATTTCATTGTAGCTTTGAAGGGTCTTGATTTTTTTTCTTTTTAATGTCTACTATATTTAGCTAGTGAAACACACTATACGATTTTTATAGTGTTAACATAAGTAGTTGCTAAGAAAATTTAAAAAAAACGTTAGTATGAAAAATAAAAAACGTCAAAATCATAGGTAAGGACCTAATATTACCTATTCAAACTGTTTATTGAAGGTTTAAATGCAGTTCAAAATTAAATTTTGATAATTGCAGAGCTTGGTGCTTCCACCGAGATAGCACACATGGCTCTCAGGAAGAAATCTGAGGTTCCTGTCATCATGAAGACAAAGTAAGTACAACTTAGCTCTACAGAGGACAAGGATGTGAAAGGATGGGGTTGTACAAAAGATCCCGATGGGTTGAAATGCTATTGGGAGCAGGGCTTGCAACCGGTACTGAAGATACAGGTATCATATCGGTAAGTACCTGTATTTACCATTTCGGTTCCTGAATACCGATTACCTACCAATCGGCGACGTTGCCACTTACCAGTCTGTTAGTCACGTGATATGCAGAGCACGACGGCCGCGCGAAATGAACTTAGGTAAACTAACGAGACGAGAGCGCAACGCGTACAGTTAGCTAATCCAAGCGCCACTTATACAGGGTCTAACAAAATCAATAAGCGAACGTTTAAGGGCGGTATCTATACATAATTCTGAATAAAATGACAAAAAATGGGCTCCAGTTTTGTAGTGATTTTTCAAAGTTATGTTTTCTAACAAACTAAATCAATTAAAATAATGCACATCATGAAACATGCTGTATCTTTACTAACACTCACGCAGGCGTCGATAAAAAGATAGTGTACAGATACACGACACAACGGTTATCTTTGTGTGCGTGTAGTACATCTGCACGGGTTTGGAAAGGGTGTATTTTTTGGTGAATTATGATAATGTTTTGTTGATTATCTCGGTAACGAGCCTGTAGTTTTGGACCAAATTTGGTGAGCATGCTCAGTGTGATGTATTGATGCTCCCCTTAAACGTTCGCTTATTAATATTGTTAGACCCTATATATCAACTAAGTTTTTCTCGCTTGCACTAATAAATTTGGTTACCTGGGGCCCGACCGCCTAACCGATCGCTTTGACTTCGTGTGTGGTTTATCGTCATCTTGTCGTTTCGTGCCGCCTATGAAAGCAATATCGGAAGCTATAGCCTTTAGCTTTTAATATTGCTTTCATAGGCGGTGCGAGGTGGCAAGATGGCGTCATTAACTACACGCGTAGTCAAAGCGATCGGTTAGGCGGTCGGGGGGCTGATACCGGTATACCTTTATTATATCTGTATAATACCGGTATACCCGTACAATGTCGTTACTGGTACTTTATGAAAGTTAAAGGTACCGGTTATTGAAAATACCGGTACTTCAAGCCTTGATTGAGAGAGGGAAGACTCAGCAGGCCCCACTAAGATAAGATAAGATAAGTACAACTTAGCGACGCCCAGTAATCATTAATCATTTAATAGCTACATAAAAAACATGGCAACTCCTACTTAAATAAGATAAGAAGATAAGAAGTCATTTATTTCGCTTTCACATAAAGGTGATACAATAAGTGAGTACAATACAAATGTAACATAATATTAGAACCATTATGTGAGAGACTGGAGCCTGAGATAGGTTTTTTGTAAAAAACCCGTTTTACAGGTCACCAATGCCCCCGCTACTCCGGTTTTAGATAACTATGTACATGTATTATGGTTCAGGTAAAGAGAAGCTAGGATCTAATTATCAGAAAAATAAAGAAAACACAGAAATAGAGATGACATAACAAAAAAACAATAAAAATGGTAAAATTTAGACCAACAACTATTTGATTTGATAGACAACACATTATATGACTGACGGTAGGTAGGTGTTGTGGGTGAGTGGGAGTGTAAGTGCGGGTGTGAGTGAGTGTGTAAGAATGTAGATGAGGGGAGTAGAAATGAATTTTAAAAGTGTCAAAAAATTTACTGCGAGTTTAATTTGAACCCTCACCTTATGTCATACCGTGTCAGATGCACTACCAACTATACTATCGTGGCTCCGTTCAACCTTCCGAAAATCGTCAACACTATCTTTCTTACTTTGTAAGCCAAAAGAGCTTTATTCAATGCCGACAACTACATCTCAATATCCCATTGATCCCAACTTATGGTCTTTCGTAAAACGAAACGCAAATTAAAATATAATGAAGGTACATACATGCAAGTTACCAATAAAGTTATGAGACGTCCAACACCTCAGTCTCCCTGTGACCCTCGCTAGAGTGTATTGTTCTGTGCTTTGACCATGGACCCTGCGAAGGGTTCGAAACGTCAGGATAAACATTAAATCAAATTAATGTGTGAAAAAAACGCGAGTAGATCCGTAAAAGTGGTTTACATTTTAAAGATTAATACAAATTATTATTATGAAAGTAAAGACTCAATGTGTTTGCAACAAAAAATAATTCCTTAAGTTAACTAAGTTATATCTTAGCGTACTTAAGGTTAAGTTAATCGTGTTGTTTTTTTTTCAGAAATGTCAAAGAGAAAGACTCATTCAGTTTGTCAGAGTTAAATCAGGAATCTGGTATGAATTTAATTTCAAATTGACATTGTTTAGGTACTTATCTATCTATAATATACTTATTTATACTATAGGTATAGTCGACCATGAAATTGCTTTATTACTTTTGACAAAAACTTCCATTACAATAAAATTTCGCTAAGGATCATTGTCAATGATGACAACGTATCTGTCACTTGGTCTTTTAAACAAAAATAGAACTTTTTGTTTTATTATATGCAAACAAAATCACTTCTAAGGTGGTAAAGCATTTTCATTGTCGATACCTACTCGTAAAGTATATCAATACACAATTATGTAATTGAAACTCCGTTGGATGAGATCCCATAAATGCGTTTATGTCTATAAATGTACTTACAAATGCTGTTTGATAAACACATACACACATACATATATGTATATACTTAGGTATATCACAATTACATACACTCTCGCCGATAATGACCTCGACGCCACATTTAGTATTACCAAAGTACTTACGGCTCCAACGTGGTATCAAACCCACAGTGATAGGTCGCCAGCCTATGACCTGATGTGCAATGGTTTGATATTTATCCAAATGTCATTCAACAAAATCTCATTTATGTCCCCACTGCTGGGGCACGAGCCTTCCCTATGGATGGATAGGGACACCCTGCTACAACTACTTTAAAGTTTATACTGACCCCCCACCAACCTTACGGTTCTAAAGTTAGGTGTCAGACATTCTTACGCAAGCACAAGGGACCATCTACGTCAGGTCATAACGCCAGATCAGAACACGCCGGTACGCAAGATGGATAGGGACAACGGGCCATAAACCACCACGCGGGCCCAGTGCGGATTGGTGGTTGTTAACGACTGCTAATGCAGCCAGGACCAACGGCTTTACGTGCCTTCCGAAGCACGGAGGAGCGAGAGATGAAAAATGTTTGGTCACCCATCCGATGACCGGCTTTTGCGAAAGTTGCCTCAGCAGCACTCGCAGACCGGGCGCGCTAATCACTGCGCCACGCCATCGAGCTCCATCCAAGTGTTATTATCATATTAATTGCCGTGACAATCATCATGATAATTAAGATAAATATATCAAACCTACTCTTTTTACAAGTTGTATTTTTATTATAGATGCATCCGGTGATAGCAATGAGGAATCGTACGAGTCTGGTTTCTCAATGAAACGCACCAAAGGGTTAGTTTAATTTAGCAAAAATATATCATCGCCATCCCTTTTGGAATAGGCTACATTAAATTTTAAACAATTTATTTACAGACACACGCGTGAAGTTCAATACAATTTGGTTTAAATTTTTAAATGTCTTGATTTTTTTGGATTAGTTATTAAAATTATTTTTTATGGTTATTGTTTCTCGACCATACCAATTGTGTATTGTCGACCGGAAGAAACTGGCTTCTGTTCCACAAGTTTGCTTTTTGACAGTAGCCAGAGAAAAATTAATTTGTGAATTGGTGTTTATTGCAATAAAAACATTAATCATTTTCATTTCAGTAAATGGCTGGACAGGACCCTAGGCAGCATTTTGAAGATGCCATATAAATTATGTAAGTAATACCATAGATTACTTAAAACTCTTTTACACGAAAATAAAATATGTAAAGCAAACTTAGATTTTATGTTTTGTTGTGTCTTTTTAAAAGACCATAATGATTGGTTCCTGTCGACCACCACCGGTGCCAATGGTACTCAGTTAAATCGACGAGAGTAACGTTTATAAATCTTTTCTTTCAGTTAAGAAGAACGTATTGGAGCGCAGTTCTGTGATCAGTGTGCTTATGAGCAGTGAACACAGTAGTCGGTGAGTCATACTAATTAAATACTCGTATTTATATATTATGTATATATGTTTATCATTATTATCATTATCATTATTATTATTATTTTGCTTCATTTATAAAATACACATTATTCTAGCATGTTTTCATAGTTTCACCTCTGATCTTACAGTTTATTAGCTCTCTCCATCCGACTGGTTGTCTGGAAGAAATCGCTTGAAAGCGATAAGACCGCCAAATTGTAACTTTATATATATTTTTTCTTTTGTTCATGTTTATGTTTTATAGTGTTGCAATAAAAGTATTATCTATCTATCTATCTATCTAATAGGCGAAGAGTGGGTCTTTTGTTTGAAGGCGCCAATCTCTAGATCTACCAGTCGGATTTGAAAAAATATTTAAGCTGTGTGATCAGCTGTGATGGCGTCATGGCAACAGAAACCAGAGTGGGGACGGAGTGACAGAGTAATAAATAGAGAAAGAGTGAGAGAGGAACAGAAACGCGAAGTGGGGAATATTATAGGCATCACGCACGCATTAAAGTTTATCGACGAAGTTTAGTTACTTCGGCTTGTGGAAATCGTCAGATTATATATTTTTCGTTCATCATCATCAGCTCAAGTTTAGCCCCCACTGCTAGGGCAGCCGGGACCAATAGCTTTACGTGCGTTCCGAAGCACGGAGGAGCTCGAGATGATACATTTTTGGACACCCATCCGATGACCTTCGCGAAAGGTGCTTAACCTCAGCACTCGCAGACCGGGCGCGTTAACCACTGCGCTATTTTTCGTTATCCTTAAATTATTTCTTTCAAAATAAAAAAAAATTTAGCCGCGCTTGAGAGATGACGTTTTTTTTGTTTGTTTGTAGTTTGTAACCATCCCACTTCTTTCCGTCACTCGAAAATTGTCAGATTAGTGGAATATACACTTTTTAGCATGTTATTAAATCACCCTACCTTGATCTGACGCGCTTGAGAATTTCTGATAATCAATTTTTTTTTTACAAGCTTTTATGTAGTTTCACCTGTCCAGTGAGGCTTAGCCAAAGTAACATTAAGAAAACGATAGCGAAGTTCGAAAATAATATAATGTATGGGATTGACATAAGATTGACCACGTGATTTAGCGCGGATTATGTCAATCCCATACATTTTATTCTTTTCGAACTTTGCTATCGTTTTCTTAATGTTACTTTGGCTACCGCCACAGGTGTTTGTTTGTCTGTAATAAAAACTTGCAAGTCACATTTGATCCACTTCCCGGTTATCGATTGAGCTGATATTTTGCATGCATGTGTAAATCAGATGACAATGCAAAATTATTATGACATGGAGCTGATCTGATGATGAAACCGGAAGGTGGCCATAGGAACTCGGTTGTTAAACGACACAACCCCATCGAGTTCGGATTCGTTTGATTCGTCTTGACGAATATTTGGTGCTAGATGGTAACCAGGGTCTGATGATAGAGCTGGAAGAGGGCCACAGGAACTCGGTAATTAAACGACACAACCCCATCGAGTTTGGGCTCGTATGATTCGTCTTGACGAGTACCTTGGTGCTAGCTGGTAACCAGGGTCTGAGGATGTAGCTGAAAGATGGCCATAGGAACTCGGTAATTAAACGACACAACCCCATTGAGTTTAGGCTCGTATGATTCGTCCTAACGAGTACCTTGGTGCTAGCTGGTCACCAGGGTCTGAGGATGTAGCCGGAAGATGGCCATAAGAACTCGGTAATTAAACGACACAACCCCATTGAGTTTAGGCTCGTATGATTCGTCCTAACGAGTACCTTGGTGCTAGCTGGTCACCAGGGTCTGAGGATGTAGCCGGAAGATGGCCATAGGAACTCGGTAATTAAACGACACAGACCCATCGAGATTGGGCTCGTATGATTCGTCTTGACGAGTACTGTGGTGCTAGATGGTAACCAGGGTCTGATGATGGAGCTGGAAGTTTGATTGAAGCTGCACCTCTACCTCAGTTTGGCGTCTGCTAGTTTGTTTACATTCTCAAGTCTATGCGTTACTCGATTAACGTTAAAGTGTGACGTCTATCAACTTCATCATAATCTTGTAAATATAATTTGGTAACGGCATTGGTATAGGTATCAGTTTGTAAATGTGGCTACTTCTATTAAAGCTGTGTGCTCTTGCGCCCGTTCTTCTGCACAGCTAAAATAAAGAATCTTTCTTTATTTTAAAGAAAGAAAGAAGAAAGAAAGAAAAAATGATTTATTGGTCGAGCATTCAAACTTACACTAAAACTAATTAAATACAATTAAAATTAACATAATTGCCGACCAAATGGTTGCTACTCAGCATAATGCCATGACATAGTTATGCCAAGGCCCTGGTTTTCTGTGGAACCATTAACTAAATTATGAGAGAGAGAAAACATTACAAAATATAAATTGATTTAAACTTAATTAAAAACAGTATTATCAAATATCTACTTATCTATGCACTTATTTCCTCAAGACAATTCAAGACGTCCTGAATGGGGTGGTAGGCAAATTTTTTTGAGACGATTCTAAAGCGCTTATCTATCAAGTTTATCTGAATGAAGATTATTTACATTTCATCGTAGTATTTTTTATAAACTGCTTGATTTGAATAACTATTATTTGTTATGTTACAGTATGTTCCTAAGAAGACTGAAAAGGCTATTCCACGAGGAAACAGCAGAACATCAGCGTTAGTACAGATAATAATTTAAACAATAGTTAATGCCTTACTTAATAGGTCCTTACCTGTGAAATTTACGTTTTTTTCTCACGTATTAATAATAGGTGTATTACTTCTAAAAGTCAATACCGGTTGTTAATATTATTATACACCTTTAATTAGGACTATGTTACTTAGGCTTCAGTAATAACAATTATTATTAATTTTGTGTCTTTATCGCCCAATTTTTTTATTAAATTGACTAACTTTTTTGTTCGCGGCATTGTCCTTTTGTTTCATTGCAGCTTTGAAGGGATTTGATTTGTTTTCTTTTTAAAGTCTGCTATATTTAGCTAGTGAAACAAACACACTACTCTAAATTTTTTATAGTGTTAAAATAAATAGATGCTAAAATTTAAAAAAAAACGTTAGTATGAAAATATTGTTTTCTAAAGTTTACGCGAACACTGCACATTGAAATGAAACAACTTTTACGGAGTCTCCCTGTGACCACGAACCCTGCAAAGGGTTCGAAACGTCAGGATAAACATTAAATAAGTAATGTGTAAATTAAACGCGAGTAGATCCGTAAAAGTTGTTTCATTTCAATGTTAGTATGAAAAATAAAATTTTATAAAAAATCTTCATACAAGACGCCAATTTCATAGGTAAGGACCTAATACATACATACATACTCTCACGTCCTTTTCTCAAAGAGGGTAGTCATACACAGAGCATCGCAATCACCAATATTGAGTGAACTCGCCGTTAGTGACCCGACGCCACATGTAGCATAATCAAAGTAGGGCTCCGAGGTGGAATAGATAGCATCAGTGATGGCATCTTGGAGCCCTCGTCCCTTAGTCGGCTCTTACGACATGCACGACAAGTTAGGCAGCTGATTACATTATTTTCACGTCGCAGTCCAGCATGGGATGAAGATAATGTTTATTGAAAGAAAGAAAGAAAAGCATTTATTCAGTATCATTAAAACAACATTCAAACAAGTAAAGCATTCATAACTAGTAATAATTTAAGATAGGTACATGGTATATGATACTGAAAAGGCATCTTCTCAGCATGTGTCATAGCACTTTAGTAATGCTACGACGCTGGTCTTCAGAAGATGCCCAGGCTAGAACTAAACTTAAGGGGCCTATTACATTTTGACCGCGATTTTTGTATAAAATGCCCAACTTCGGCGTTCTTATTCAGAGAAACTGAAACCCTTAGACAATTTTGAGTTATTGTATGGTGGAGAATAGTTATTAGTATAATTCGTAGCGGCCCCGCTTTCTGCAATTTTCTGATCTATTTATAAAAAGCTTGTTAATTTTTTTTTTTTAAATATGTGTACATAATATGTTAATAGTGACATTGATGTTTCAGATCGTGGTGTGAAAAGATTGTATTCAACAATTAATAGGCGACGGACTCCTTACAAGATGGGATGGTATGATTATTAATGTCTTTATTTTATTCACGAGTACATACAACAAGTAAAGGTGGACCGAGACGATCAGCTAAAGGTCGCGGGAAGCCGCTGGATGCGAGCAGCACAAAACCGGTCGTTGTGGAGATCTTTGGCGTTCACACGCAAAATGACCAATACGCATAATGAACAACGGGAAATACTCATTTTGACATACACTCGTAACGACCAACACGTATAATAATGACGCATACGCAAAGCGACCTATACGCATAATGACCAATATCAAATACTCATATTGACATATACGCAAAACGACCAATACGCTTTAATACCAATACAGTCATATAATCTCATAGTGTTAAACTTCAAGTGGTCAGTAATTTGTATTAAACTCGTCATAAATGAGGCAAGACCATCACAGAGACGGGGAAACGAATACCTACATTATCAAACCACAAACATTTACAGGTGTGTCGTTTCGCGTACTTATCTTTGTACGGATTTGTCATTATACGGATAGGTCTTTTCACGTATGCAACATTTTGCGTGTTAGTCCAAATGCCAATACATCAATATGCGAATGTGTCATATTGCGAGAAAAAACATTATAAGTACTATTGGTCATTATGCGTCAAAACGATCTTTGAGGGAGGCCTTTGTCCAGCAGTGGACGTCTTTTGGCTGAGATGATGATGATGATGACGATGATGATTTACATACAAATGCAACGCGATTACTGATCACCAACCCGCATTCGGCAAGCGTGCTCATGAAGCCACTACCCATCAATTGCAGCGATGACTTGATTTCAATGATGCAGGGCTTTGGCACAGCAGTGGGATAGTATCTTAGGTGGCACCAGTGTTCGTCACAATTTTATAAAAAAATACTTTGACACTGGCTAAATGTGCTAATCGCACGAAGCCATCAACTAGAGGGAGAAGAAGACACTAGTAACAGAAAAAAAACAACTTAAATACTAAGTGACACCTAAAATTACACAGAAACATGCAGTGCTATAGTGTGATCGTCAAAATGAACTCTACTCAGCATAATGCAATAGCATGATAAAACAACTATATAAAAACAATTATATACTCGTAAAAACCGGACTAACATAAAAAATAACTGTAAAGAGAAATAACTGGAAAGAAAAAAAACAAGCTCTACGATCCCAGAATTCAATTTGAGCAATGTTGAATGCAACGTGAAATATTTCCTTGTCCGATACCTATACTTAAATAATAAAATCAATAAATGAGTATTTAAAAATACATTGACTATTGATAGTTGTCGCAGCTGGGGACAATCAACAACCAAAGAGAGTGCTGATTAAATTGAGCTAGCCACGGCCGCTTGGTTGATGATTGTACCCGTCATCGTAGCCTATGTCACTCCCACAGTCAAAACAAATCTAATGACACCTCAATTATGTTAAAATCCACCATGCCGTTTGGGCTGTAGGGCGTGCCAAAGAAATAGACATACATACATACATACATATATAGGTACATACATACATACATACATACATACATAGATACATACATAGATACATACATACATACATACATACATACATACATACATACATACATATACACATACATACATACATACATACATACATACTCGAAAAACATAACCCTCCTTCTGACGCAGTCGGGTAAAAATATGGCTACAGCGCTGATTTTCAGTCGAGAAAACCAGTTGCTGGCCCCTATTTTTATTGATTTAAGGAAAAAATGTCGATCACCGGTCCCTTGTTGAACACTGGTTCTGCTACCCTTCTTAGGGGCCATCCATAAATTACTTCACACGAACTTTAGGTATGTTTAACCCCTCCCCCATCCTTGTCACAGGTTGTCAAATATTTAGAAACCCCTCCCCCCTGATGTGACGTCACACATCTTCCAATTTTATGCATGTATTTTAAAATAATCAAAATTAAACAGTTATTTTCATTTTCTTCTTATATTTACTGACAGATAATAAATGTGCCCGTTGATGTTAATAATTATGTAAGTACCACTTCATATCGATGACGACCATGGCAACAGATATCTATGTAGGTTGTCATTCAGTTGAACAAGAAGTACGCCAACATTCTTATGTACGCCAACGCCGGCAATTTCATAAAATGTCAGTTATTGATACAGGAGGATCGCCTTATGAAATCATTTCGAATTTTAACATGTGACGTCACAAAGCTTTTGACCTCCCTGCCCCTTGTCACACAATGTCACAATCTGGTGATACCCTCCCCCCCCTTTTAAGGTGTGACCTAATTTATGGACGGCCCCTTACCTACTATAAAACTAATAGTTTTCTGTAATTGCAGGTTGACTCTGGCAACAAAAGTATCTGCATTAATGAAGTAAGTATTAGCATTTTATTTTCATACATACATACATATAATCACGCCTCTTTCCCGTAGGGGTAGGCAGAGACCACTTTTTTCCACTTGCTACGATCCATACATACTTGTTTTGCTTCGTCCACTTTCATTATTTCCTTCATACATGCTCTTCGGTTTAGGGTACTCTTGCCCTGGCCTTTTTCCAAGACGTCCCCGATTTGGTCTCGAAACGTCCGCCTAGGCCTACCCCTTCCAACACTTCCATTCACACTCTCCTTATACACTTTTTTCGTCAATCGTTCTTCATTTTTTCTCTCGACATGTCCAAACCATGGAATTACTATTTTATTTTCATGTGGAGCCATTTAACATTTAAAATTAAAGCCGGAATAACTATTCAGACCTCATTCTTTATTTATTTGTAAAGCACTGAGGGTGGATTTTACCAACATCCAATTTATACGAGAATCTAATCTACGGGTAACTTTGGTTTCATTTTACCAGATTAATCTATGGGTAGGAAGCTTCTTGTCGGGAAAGTGAAGCGTCATGTCTGCGGTTTTGTCTTATTTTCCAAAATTTGTGTTATGTCGAATATTAATGTGAAATAATGGTGGATTATTAACCGTTAAGTGTTCGTGAGTGTGCATAAGTGTTGGCAAATGAAACAAAACAGTGCAACGTCACTTTTCAAATTCTCTCAAGAAGCTCTCGTGAGGACTTAGTAAAGCCCCACATCTTTACTGAGATACTCGAGGGGTTGGGGGGTATATCATTTCTTACTTCCCATTTCTAATATCATTCATCATCATCATTTATAGAAATATTGTTAATTTATGTATTACTTTTACGAAAAATTACTTTGACACTGGCTAAATGTGCTAATCGCACAAAGCCATCAACTAAAAGAAAAAAAAATCTATGGGTAAGTTACTCTCGCGTAATGACGCATAGTTACTCCGTGACGGTGAACGAATGAAACGAACGAAAATATTAACCACTAAGCATAAGAGTACATTCATACCATGCCTGAGCAATAGCGCTGCGTATTTTTAATTAACCAGGATAATATTTCTGCTCAGTGTTGCCAACTTAGCACTCTCGGTGCTAGATTTAGCACTATTTTTATGAATCCAGCACGAAACAACAGCATACAGCACCTAGCACTAAATAGTAGGTAGTCATCCACTCAAACGTCAGGAGACACTTGGGTGTCCAAAAAGTGATAAAAAAAACGTTCTAAGTGATTCTAAAAAGCACCGTGGCGCCTTTGTCGTTCATATTTAGGGACAGGGCACAAAATGTAGATATTTTTAATAAACTAAGAATAAAATGTACTTGGACTTTTTAAATTCGATTATTCATTTCCGAACAGGGCTTAATTTTTTTTACAAGACTTGCCATACATACGAACTTCCCCGAGATATTATTAATAAAATAGGCAAAAAAAATGTACACATTTCAATTAAAAAAGTCGGCTGAAAGTCATCGTGAGCAACCATCCACTTCAACGGCGGCAGTACAAGGAGAAGAAAACACGGCAGCGGATACAGATGACAGTGAAGATGACTGGATATAGATTTAAAATAATTATTACAGCTACATTTTGCTTATAATTTTTTTTTATTCATTTTACATTATGTCATTTTATTAATTATAAAATATATTATAATTTTATTTCAAGCCCAAAAAAACTAGCACTATTTTTGAAAATCCTTATTTATCTAGCACTTTTTCAGATGTCATTTAGCACCTATTTGTGGTATTGTGTTGGCAGCCCTGTTTCTGCTTGACGTTTTGAATAACTTCAAATATTCTGTTGTGTTGATTGTTTGTTGACAGAGAATATTGTTAAACTAAGAAGTCATGAATATAAAGTAATTCTTTAATACATATTAGCACGTAAACACAACGACCGCATACTCACTCACTCACCTACCTATAATGTTGCATACTCCAGACGATGATCAATTTTTGTCAGCAAATTAAACCCAGACGCTTTTGACAGACGGAATCTTATAAAATGAAACCAAAATTACCCGTAGATCACCTAACAGGATTCGTTCTATTGTAAAAACCTCTAATTAATTAGTTAAGTTTTTTTTTTTAATGATTACACCTCAAAAATATTTTTTTGTTATTGTTTTTAGACTTTATTGTTTTTCATTATAGTTATCTATAGTTTGTAAGTTATCTAGCAGGTTGTATTTACCTATAAATGTTTGTTACATTTAGATAATGTTGCAATGGCATATGCTTTTTTTTTTAATGTATTAGTGTAAACAAACGTTGGTGAATTAATAAATAAATAAATTAATTAATTAAATCATAAGATTAAAGTTATACTGGGATAGCTATTCTCGTATAAATTGGAAGTTGGTAAAATCCACCCATAAGGTCTAACAAATAATCAGAGAATGAGGTCGAAATAGTGAACCGCGCGTTTTGTTCCCCTCATGTAAACGTCATTACAAATTAGAGTAAAAGGGACAAAACACGCAATAACTATTCGGACCTTATTCTCTGTTTATTCATAAGGGGGTAAAGCTCTAATTCTTTCAAACCAATGGACCAATCTTAATGAAATATTCTATGCTTTTATTTGTGTGCCCGGAGCCCGGAGATTGATTTGTGTTGTTGTTCGTTTTCTTTTTTAGTACCTACCTAAGTACTTGTATTTACTAACATAGTTTTTTAAATAATTTGTATACTAACAATATTATGGGCAACAGTCTGAATAAATAGATTTTTTTTATTTTTTTTTATTTAATAGCCTCTATGGTTTAGTGGTTTAGACCACCGATCTTAGATGAACGAACCCGTTTCACGCTCCAGCGTTTCGCGTAGTACATTTCTTTTTTATAGTAAAAAGTTTCAGCGCGCCCAAACTGTTTACCCTATTGTCAGGCACACGTCGATGAATATTCCTTCGTTTTTCGTGTAATAAACAAGGTGGCCACTAAATTGTAGAGCATTACGGTAATTTGATCCCCTGTGTGGTGCGGAGGATAAAGAATTGCACCACCCCCTCTCTTCCCGTGGGTGTCGTAAAAGCCGACTAAGGGACCATTCCAGAGGATGGGCAGCAGCATCTCTCTGAGGTTACCCTCAACCTACTGCGATCGCTAATCCGCCTGCCAAGCGTGGCGATTACGGCAAATACCCTTCATATCCTTGGGGGAGGCCTTTGTCCAGCAGTGGACGTCTTTTAGCTGAGATGATGACGGTAATTTGGGTAAAGTTGTCCCTGACCTTTGGTGACGTCACTCTTTGACATACATAATGTTTTATCTGTGTTTACATGTTTGTGTATTTGATTTGGTTGGTGGTATGGCTTGTTTGACCACCATCTTATCTGAATCGCCATAACATCAATGTTTGTAGCATTGTTGTGTTCCGGCAGCTAGAGATAAGATAGCCAGTGCCTCAGCAGTTGAGGATTCCGGGTGAAGTGCGCTACCTTCGGCCATAACATTACCTATCTAATATCAGGTGAGATTAAGGTTGTATGTGCCGACCCGTAAGATTTATTTTTAATGCTTTAGATACATTTTGACTTGCTTCACCTCCAACGAGGTACGTCGCTTTACGAAGGTTGCATAACCTATACTAATTTTTTTTTTAATTGGTAATAGGCAGGCATTTGGCCACACCTCACCTGATGTTAAGTGACGGTGCGGTCGAGGATGGAACATGCCTGCCTAGAAATAGCCTATTCACTCTGGCCTTGAAGAGGTCCAGATTATACCTTTCAGGGAACACACTCGGAGGCAGCATAAAAAAATACAAAAAATAAAATTATTATTATTAATCTTTTACAGTAACAAGAGCTCGAATCGACATAAAATTAAGCAACCGACAAGGTACGATTTTGGTATATAATTTTTAAGCAAATTTTGTTGCGAATAAATTACAATTAGGACAGGGCGCTATGGCGCTAATTAGGGGAGGCCTATGTCCAGCAGTGGACTAAGATAGGCCGATGATGATGATGATGATGAAATTACAATTTGAAATGTATAGAAACAAATCTGCGAGCGGGATTCGAACCCGAACCCCATGTCATGCCGGGTCAGGTGCACTACCTCCTATGCTATCGTGGCTCTATTCAACTCGCCGAAAATAATCAACACTATCTACTCTTACTCTGTAATCCAACGGAGCCCTATTCTATGACGACAACTACCTACGTCATTGACCGATAAGTCAAAATTCTCTATAACATAATATAAGATAAAGTCACTAGAAAAAATCAACCAGCCTCAAGTAGCTCGAATGGGAATCGAACCCACGACCTTTGGATAACCGGTCCACTAAAATTAACTAACTTAAACTTAAACTTAAATTAACTGAGGCTACTAAAATTTTATCTTGTAACTTTTAATAGCGTGGTGAATGCAAAATTCAAATCAATAAATATATAACATAACTAGCTGACCCGGCAAGCGTTGTTTGGCCATATAAATTATTTCTAGGGAATTTGTGGGGTAGAAAAAAATAACTAACCGTATGACGGTATGAGACAGGAGACCGGCTTCGGTCTCATTCCTACCCGTGCTGTTTACGGGGTGAGAAGTGACGCCGGTAGACGCCTGGCGGAGATAACTGATCAAGTGATTAATATGGCTATAAAATAGGGGTTGGTGATGGAAGGGTGAACATTTTGGGTTGTAAGTAGGTATGTATATTTTGATGCCACATATTTTAAGCCAAAAACTAAAAAATAAATGTTTGGGGTGGACCACCCTTATCACTTATGGGTATGGAAAATAGATTACGACCGATTGTCAGACCTACCGAATATACATATGAAATTTCATAAAATCGATCGAGCCGTTTCAGAGGAGTATAACAACTAACATGTGACACGAGAATTGTATATACCTACTAGCTGACCCGGCAAACGTTGTTTTGCCATATAAATAATTAAAAAAATTTAGGGGTGGACTACCCCTAACATTTAGGGGGATGAAAAATAGATGTTGGCCGATTCTCATAGATATCGGATAAGCACAAAAAATTTCATCAAAATCGGTCAAGCCGTTTCGGAGGAGTATGGCAACGAAAACTGTGACACGAGAATTTTATATATTAGATATATAGATAGATGTATTGTTTTCTAAAGTTTACGCGAACACTAAACATTGAAATGAAACTTCTATAACGGATCACAGGGAGTCTCCCTGCGACCACGGAAGCGAAACGCAAACGATTCGAAACGGCAGGTTAAACATTAAATCAAATAATGTGTAAAATAAACGCGAGTAGATCCGTAAAAGTAATTTCATCATCATCAGCTCATTTTATGTCCCCACTGCTGGGGCACGAGCCTTCCCTATAGATGGATAGGGAGAACGGGCCATAAACCACCACGCGGGCCCAGTGCGGATTGGTGGTTGTTAACGACTGCTAATGCAGCCGTTCGTGGTAATTTTGGGTTATTCCCTGAGAATCCCGTTCCCCGAGGATCCTGTCCCGGAGGATCCCGAATGCGATAAATGTGATTACATTTGCTTTTTTTTATAAATATATAAAATATATAATGTATACATTAAAATAAATGTTAGATCATAGTTTTAAAAACACAACTTTACTTATCTGATGGTTCTTTTAAGCTAAACAGGAACAGGAAATCGGGATCCTCCGGGACAGGACCCTCTGGAATGGGATTCTCAGGGAATAACAGGGAATAACAGGGAATAAAAGTTGTGCAACACTCGTTTTTCAAAGTATTTATTTCTGTTGTTAGGTGTGAACACTTTAAAAGATCACATAGCTACCGCTGTATGAGAGCTCGTGTCATGAGCATTGCGGGACCAACGAAGAGCGAGTAAGTACCTAGTTCAGCAGCGCTATTCTCTAAGCAAAACAGCGTCGATCTCGACATTGAACTCACTCATAACTTGCAAACGAATGTAGACTTTATTACTAATTAAAAGTAGGTTGAAATTCGTTTGCATGTTATGAGCGAGTTCAACGTCGAGTTCGACGCTGATTTGCTTAGAGAATAGCACTGCTGTTATACTGTTACTAATAGACTAATAATCTATGGATCGCCTGGTCTGAAAATAAAATATAAAGATTTATTTTTATTTTTATTAACTTTATAAACGTATTTTAATAAAAATAAAGTATGAAAAATACTTTATAATTCCGACTAATGCGTGCGTTTGAACGGAATATTCCTGTTGACTTAATTTCTGAACTACTGAATGATATTCAGACTCAGGTGGAGTGAAACGAAACGCAATGCTTAATTTAATTTGGAAAATATTTTATTTTTTCTTCAAATCCTTTTGTTATTCTAGTTAGTGTTAGATTTACTTTTATTTCCTAAAAAATTGTTGGCAACCCTAATCAGGTATGACGAAGGCCAAGTGCTTAACCTGTAGGTAATAAAAATAGACTTAGGCCCCATTTTTCAATTCGCAGATAAGTTTTATCCAACGAATAAAATTGTCATTCTGACATATTTTCTATAGAGAATCTGTCACTATGTCAAAATTATTCAATGAATAAACTTTAACTGACTATTGAAAAATCAGCCCTTAAGTAACCATTTTGTTACTTCCAGATTGGCAGTGTTTAGACACAAAGTTAAGAATGTGCTGGCACTACCGGCGCTCGTTATGAACTCTTTTGGATACAGTAAGTTATATGCTACTGATCACTAGCTTCTTTTTATGTCCCCACTGCTGGGGTACGAGCATGGAACTGGCGAGGTTCCTGGATGGGTACTGCGAAGTGTGTGGGCTTGAACTCCGCCACCAAAGAGGCCATTTGGTAGTCGACTTTAGAGTTGACGAACCGAGCAGTGGAAAATGCGAGTTGTACTCTTAGTGCCTTACAAATAAACAAAGAATAAGGTCCGAGTAGTTATTCCATGTTTTGTCTCTTTTACTCTAATTTTAAATTACGTCTATATGACAGGAACAAAACACAGAATAACTATTCGAACCTTATTTTTTGTTTATTTGTAAGGCACTTAGTGCAACGATAAGTGGGCGAGCTTACAGCTCCGGTAACCTTTCTGGATAGGTTACCGGAGCTGTAAGGATATATATATATGTATCATATACGATATATCTATATCTATATATTATTGATGATTAAACGAACTTACCTGTAAGTGAAGTTCTATCATAATTATACGAAGCGCCTCGTCCGAAGAGATTAGTAGTTAATTATTTTATATTGTTACTTGTAGTATCGCATAGATGTCACCACTCCTGCACTATCGTTGAGATTTAGTTTTTTTTTTTTTTTTTTTTTTGTGGGTATCCCTATATTTCTCTATGGCGCCATTGCCTCGCGTTTGTCATTTAGTTTAGAGATTCGGGTTTTTTTTTTTTTTTTTTTGATGTATTTCCCTAGAGATTAGTAACGGGAATAATGGCAGAGTAAGGGTGGGTGGGAGTTACTAATCTCTTCGGACGAGGCGCTTCGTATAATTATGATAGAACTTCACTTACAGGTAAGTTCGTTTAATCATCAATTATACTTTGCGCCTCGTCCTCGAGATTAGTAGTTAATTATTTTATATTGTTACTTGTAGACTTTGAGAGTAGTAATAATGTGGGAAATATCATCAATGGAAATACTTTTCGAATTAATGTAGGTTTATTTGTATACTTAATTAAACAACATTATGTAGATCAGTAATTTAACTAATATATAATTATTCTTGTAATAATCATAACAGTTCCTAATTTAAATTTTTCAAATCAATCAGTATTGTAATTTGCTACATAAAATACCTAAGCATCAAAATAGAATGAGGTAAAGATGTACAATCGTCGTTCAAAACAGGTCTATTATAGAACCGTGCAAACACAGTGGAGTTGCCGCTCCAACCCGCGGTGTTTCGGATTTAGTAACATAACAAAGTTTTACCAGGACATATAGACACATGAAAAGGACATATAAAAAGGTATATAATGTGTTGGCAGTTTGCAGCCTGGTTTTGATGTTTTAATTAAATCGGAGATTGTAATAGTAATACGGCTGGATGATGAATGTATATTCTTAATATTTATTTTTGACAAGTTCTGAACTCTATGGGCAGTTGTAAGTGACAGTAATGTTATTGTCTTTTTGGTCAATGTTAGGTCTTCATTGGGGTACCATTGACTCAATTGATCCAAAACGCAATTTGTATCCCAGGTAACATTATTCTTTGGTAACGGTGGTCGGAGACGAAATACACCCAGTCTTTTGATATGTTTGGACCCAGTAACAGCGACAACGCTGATCGGCATGAGTTCAGGGTGCCATATTGACAGGCTTCATTATATAACTGAGTAAAATATACCACAGTAGGGACTTAAGCAATTTTTTGATAGCGCGTCTCGGATAAGACTGCTGCCACCAGGGTAATGGATTAGTGTATCCACCGAGAGCTGGAATGGGAAATTATCGTGCGTTTATGAAGTGGAAATGTTATAATTCTGGAGACCACAAGGGCTTTAAATACGGGATACCATGGTTGCGTATGATGGCATAGTGACATTCACAAGAGCTACTTGTAGCCTAAACTGAGTAAATGATTTTGAATTTTGCGTAGGTCACAAAGGGACAACCATGATACCTTTTGCTTTGTCAGAAATTATTTTCTTTAATACTTTTAATATAATAGAGAAGGGAGGAAACGCATAAAAATTCAAACCACTCTATGTTATGGTGAAAGAATCAATATTTATAGCATCAGGGTCTGTATGCCATGAGATATAATTTCACACTTTTTATTTATGCGGCTTGCGAACAGGTCAATATCAGCAATACCAAATGATTCTATCAAGCATTAAAAAAGTTCCGCATCTGCGATGACGTTATCGCTTGATTTGATATAAGATGCGAAAATGAACAGCTTACGATCTTCACACCACTGCCAAATTTCCCTGGTTATCTGTGTAAGGTGTGGGAATTGGATCCCACCCATTCGATTTGTGTAGGCAATTGCAGTAGAATTGTCTATGAACAGGAGAATTTGGCAGCCTTGAAAGCCTTTTGCAAACGTTTTCAGCGCAATGAAAGCAGCCAAGAGTTCGAGATAATGTAGATGTTTTAACCGCTCATCATTAGAACATTGGCCACTCGCTGTTTCATCTTGACAGGCCGCACCCCACCCCGTCGTTGAGGCGTCAGAATAAATTTCAGTGCTATACTCGTCATTCCTAATGCGGCGCACTGAGTGACCTATGTTGTTTAACCATCATTGAATATCGGATACAGTGTAACAGGAATATTCATTATTTTATCATAGTCGTCGTCATTTCTCAGGTTAAGAAATTTACAGCGTTCTAAATCCTTAGTGTCAAGTAGCCCATACAATACAGCTGGGCATGCTGATACTAGCAAGCCAGTGACTTGGGCGAGCTTCCGGACTTTACAATTTCTTATCTTCAAAAAGTTTTCCAATTCTGTTATAATTTGCAATCTTATATCTAAAGGTAAGCTTAAATTAATTTCGTGCGAATTGAATGATCGTACCAAATTTACAAGTTAAGAGGTTTAAGAACGCTCTTTTCCTCATTGATAATGAACCCAATTGAAATTAATAGGGTTTTAGTATTTTTTATGTTTGCTATACATTGCTGGTAAGTTTGGCCGAATAGCAGCCAGTCATCAAGATAAAGTGTGGAAATTAATCCTGCAGTTCTTAGTAGTTTTAATTTTTTAAGGTTAAAGATAAACCGCATTTTACCGTTAGGTTTCGGCGTAAGGAATATACTTGATATAAACTGGTTTTTACAAGGTTCGCATTCAGTTCAATATCTGCGTAATCACCAATAGCTTCGTAAAAAAGAATATTATTTTCATTACTTTTAACCGGAGTGTGTGGGATCGAATCTTAAAATGCTGGAGCCGAGAAAAGGATTTTATAACCATCAATCCAAGAAAGAATTGTTCTGTCTTTCGTAATAAGAAACCATTGGGTTTTAAAGTGATGTAAACGGCCGGCATACTCAACTGAATTTAGTAGCGACGACGTGCCTGTGTCTGCATCAGTGCCGGCAGCTGTTGCTGACGCAACGGCTGTCTCAATGAGTGCGCGGGCGGCGGTGGCGGAGGTGGTGCGCGGGGGCCTACAGGCTCGTAGCTCCTCGGTGGTGGGCCCGGCTGCCTGTATGCTGGACCAGGAGCTTTGCGGTTTAAATTCTTCTGGTTTAGTGTATTCGCCCGCTTAAGTATATTTTTATGGTATGATGCATCAGCCTTTAATTTGACTTCTGATTTAATAATCGATTTAGCTGTTTTATCAGTCTTAGCTAACGTTTCGCTAAATAAACAGGTGTCAATCTTAGTATTGCTAAGGTGTTCTTTAAGATCCTTTTTTAATGAAAAAGGATGAAGTTTCTTCGTGTTAAAAAGACCCCATGATGAATATCGCATAGCCATCGGCTGAGATCCATAAGCTTTTAAAGCGTTACTTTGTCCATGTCCTTTGACGTAAGTTGGGCAGTAATGATTTCTCCTAGGTAGGAAATAGCACTTGCTATCTGTTTTTGTTTGGCTTCTATACCTTTATCTCGCTTAACAACGTTTTCAGGAATAGCCACTTTGATTTTGGTATTTATTTTTGGGGGGTTAATACGCAAGCAATTGGCGGGTATCGAGTATTTCGAAATCAATTCTTTACGACCCTCTTTATTAAGACCCTCTGTGGATGTGTGTTCAAGTCGGCAAGCAAGCTCTTGCCGAATGTCTTTGTCAAGTTTTTCTGTGAGCAACGGATCGTCACCCAGGATTTCAAGGACATCAGTGTCCAATTCACCATATTTGTTGGTAGTATCAAGGGCTGGAGCCCTCGAAGACGTACAGGGCGCTTCTGGGGGAGTCATTGCATCTACAAGACTATCGTCAGCAGGCGCCTGTACCTCATGGGTAAAGCCAACTAGCTCGGCATTATCGAGTTCTTCAGACAATCAATCAGATAATTGCGGCATAGGTGTGGATATAAGACAACGTTAATACGTTATACTAAACTAGGTACGAGCAAAAAGTGCGTATTTGGAAAACATTAAATAATGGCATTGAACTTATATTAGATAACGATTGTTATCTTGTCAAGGTTAGGTAAAAATCCCCAATGGATTCAACGCCAACCGTTACTTTTGAATGCGTCGAGGAAGCCCCAACGGCTAAATCTGGTTGCATTCTGTATGTACCAAAATTAGTTCAGTTACATACATATAAGACAACGTTAATACGTTATACTTAACTAGGTACGAGCAAAAAGTGCGTATTTGGAAAACATTAAATAATGGCATTGCACTTATTATTAGATAACGATTGTTATCTTGTCAAGGTTAGGTAAAAATCCCCAATGGATTCAATGCCAACCGTTACTTTTGAATGCGTCGAGGAAGCCCCAACGGCTAAATCTGGTTGCATTCTGTATGTACCAAAATTAGTTCAGTTACATACATATAAGACAACGTTAATACGTTATACTTAACTAGGTACGAGCAAAAAGTGCGTATTTGGAAAACATTAAATAATGGCATTGCACTTATATTAGATAACGATTGTTATCTTGTCAAGGTTAGGTAAAAATCCCCAATGGATTCAACGCCAACCGTTACTTTTGAATGCGTCGAAGAAGCCCCAACTCTGGTTGCATTCTGTATGTACCAAAATTAAGACATTTATAAGTTAATAAAACACTCGTTACCTGAGTTTACGAGTCCGTTGTTGTGTGTTAACGGCGGCGAGTCACTCGCCGGGCTTCCTTTGTCACGTATTTAGCGCTGTAGTTTGCGCATTTTTTCATTATATGTTCAAGTTCTTCTTCACAAGTCTTAGGATTTTTACGTTACGGCATTTTGCGTACGAAAACAGTCGATTGAACACGGAAGAAATTTGAAGTAACTGGAGTGGTCGAGCACTAAAATGCGAATGGCGAACGCGAGGCAATGGCGCCATAGAGAAATATAGGGATACCCACAAAAAAAAAAAAAACACTAAATCTCAACGATAGTGCAAGAGTGGTGACATCTATGCGATACTACAAGTAACAATATAAAATAATTAACTACTAATCTCGAGGACGATTATACGCAAAGTATAATATATTAATATTGTATAGCTGAAGAGTTGAAGTTGAGTTTGTTTGAACGCGCTAATCTCAGGAACTACTGGTTTGAATTGAAAAATTATTTTTGTGTTAGATAGTCCACTTATCGAGGAAGGCTTTAAGCTATATAACATCATGCTGCGACCAATAGGAGCGAAGCATCAGTGAAAAATGTTGCAAAAACGGGAACAAGAGCCTAAAAAATTAAAAATGCTGCCGAAAGTCACTATTCCACGCGGACGAAGTCGCGAGCACAGCTAGTAAATTATAAAAGTCATAAGTATACTAATCAAAAGCCTAAAAAAATTGTTTCGAGCTTCTAGCTTCAAAAATGACGTAAGTTCCATACAAACTTTCATCCACTATTCAACCCCATTACAGTCCTTTTTCACATTAAAAAGTAGCCGCTGTTCTTTCTCAGGCTCTAGACTATCTCTGTACCTATTTTCATTTAAATCGGTTCTGTAGTTTAGGCGTAATTGCGTAACACAGACAGTTCGCATTTATAATATTAGTATACTAGCGGCCGCTCGCGGTTTCACCCTCGTGGTTCCCGTTCCCGTGAGAATATCGGGATAAAAAGTATCCTATGTGTTAATCCAGGTTATATACTATCTGTATGCCGAATTTCATCCAAATCCATTAAGTAGTTTTTACGTGAAAGAGTAACAAACATCCATCCATACTTACAAACTTTCGCGTTTATAATATTAGTAGGATATAGGGTGTAACAATATCAATAAGCAAACGTTTAAGGGGAGCATCTATATTACACTGAGCATGCTCACCAAATTTGGTCCAAAACTACAGGCTCGTTACTGAGATAATCAACAAAACATCAAAAAATTGTAGGTCAATTGTAGGTCTGCTACAGCTGTGTGTGAATGAATGTCATACATTGGTTTTTCAATTGTGTGCGTGTATCTGTACACTATCTTTTTATTGACGCTTGCGTGCGTGTTAGTAAAGACACAGCATGTTTCATGATTATAATTGATTTAAATTGTTAGAAAACATAACTTTGCAAAATCACTATAAAACTGGAGCCCATTTTTCGTCATTAAAATAATAATAATAATAATAATAAACTTTCCTACACTCACACCAATTATCTAGCCCAAGAGAAGCTTCGTTATGAAACTCGTTATATGGTTACTAGACAACGGATAAACATACTTAAAATACTTAAATACATACTTATTATACATAGAAAATCACCCAGTTCCGAGACAATATAGAAAAACAATAATTTCTAAATTGACCCGACCGGGGATCGCACCCGGGACCTCAGAGATGGCGACACCATGAAAACCGGTGTACAAACCACTCGACCAAGGAGGTCATTGTTCGCTTATTGATTTTGTTAGACCCTGTACACGAGTAGTTCAATATCTATTTGTCTCCAGGTAAAAGAAGACCCGCAGTGACATCGCAAGCGTGTGGTAGCGACGCTCTTCACAACTTCACCACGCAAACCAGAAGTAACTGTGGAAACATATGATTTCACAATATGCGAAGTAATAAACTGTTTATTAAGAAAATACTTTTTATTTGTATTCATTCATAAATATTATGAATTACACACACTTATTTAATACATAAAACGAACGAACGACGATCTTCGCACGGTGGCTGGCAAGAGCTGGATGAGAATAGCCGCGGGTCGTGCTCAGTAGCGTGCACTTGGAGAGGCCTATGTTTAGCAGTGGACTAGTATAGGCTGATGATGATGATGATGAGGATACAATACATAGTTGCCTATAAAGGTTAATTCACACATATCAGTGAGATCACAGTTCCCACACAGTACCGGCACAGTGAAGGCAGCAAAAACGATACACTTCGGTGTGCGTGTGATGCGCATGTGTGCGAGGCAAATAGTGCTGCGCGTGCCTGCTTCGACTTCGATTATCGACATAATCTGCAGCGTCTCGTGTCTGCTGACACAGTGTGAATATCTTGAGTTTGAAGGAAATAAAATAAAACTACTACAGACAGAACGTGTTGAATTTTTATCTTCCTCCAAAAAGAATTAATTTATTGTAAAAATGTCGTAAGGTTCCCTTCGTAGTATTTTACAATTTTGCTTCATATTTTATTCAACAATAAAATAAGTTTCGATTATTATTTATTAGTTTTATTATTAGGTGGTTTTATATTTACAATAGAGCCACTTGGCTACGGAACTCCAAAAATAAAAACAGAAATTAATAAGAAATGTATTAGTAAGAATATTACCCAAAATGAAACGGGCTACATTCAAAGCACACCTTTGCCGGTTAGGTACATATCGATAAGAAGATTATCGGTAGTGTCAATCTACCCAAATGAGGTTAGGAATAGTAGGAATTTACGTATTTGTTATTATTTTAAAATGAAATCCTATGCAATCAGAGCATTAATGTGATAAAAGGCGATGGTTTTGCGTGTAGAAAAACTTTTGTAGGATATCTAAAACATTGCATTTAGACTGCTAAACAATTCAAATTGTACTTCGTGTAAAATGTATAATTATGTGGGTTTTCTTTCTTAGATGACCTAAGTACATCCAGGCAGGCCGATACAGGCCGATAGCGTGTACATGAGTGGTCTCGCGTCTCGCCTATCTATCTCGCTCTAACACATGCGTATACTATGATCTATCTCTTTTTTATTGCCAATCTATAACTATATACTAAATCTATGGTTGAAACTAATTCAATTTCTTGTAAGATGGCTCTCGCTTTGATTTATTTGACAAAATATTTTTTTCCAATTAGGTATAATACTCGTATCTCCAAAACCGGTCGTTGTGGAGATCCTTGGGGGAGGCCTTTGTCCAGCAGTGGACGTCTTTTGGCTGAGATGATGATGATGATGATGATACTCGTATTAGTTTCAACACTTATTTATACCTATACCTATACTTAAGTTAGTAAGTGTTGAAACTAATATCATCATCATCATCGGCCTATATTAGTCCACTGCTGGACATAGGCCTCCCCTAATAAGCGCTATAGCGCCCTGTCCTCGGCTTAAAACTAATATAATCGGAAAAAAATATTTTCCACCCTCATCCACCCATGAAGCTGTATGCTAAGTAATGAACTAATAGGTACAGATTTTCGCCCGACGGATCAATCAGTTGTGTCTCAAAAGCATTCACGGCATAACCAAGGATTCGAGTTTTCGTCAGTTGGGCCCGTATTTTTTTTTTCCCAATGGACTAATCAGTTGTGTAGAAGGCAATTAAAAGTGGCCACGGCACAACCAGTTGAGCATAGTAGTTGTGGCATGGGACCGGAAGGATATATCTACAGATCCATGCATACCCCACCAGCTTGTCATCCAGTAATATTTCAATGAAATTCGAGCTATGTTATCGTTTGGCGACAAAAACAGTTATCCATCACTGGTTTACTGTGTCGAACAGTGATGCAAATTCGATAAATAACATGTCATCATCATCATAATCAGCCCACATCAGTCCACTGCTGGACATAGGCGTCCCCCAATGCATGCCACAGCCCGATCTTCGGCTACTCTCATCCAACCACTGCCAGCCACTTTGCGTATATCGTCGCTCCACCGCGCCGGAGGGCGTCCTAGACAACGTCTGCCGAGTCGCGGTCTCCACTCCAGAACAACTACCCCAACGGTTATCGGTCCTGCGGCTTATATGGCCAGCCCATTGCCACTTCAGCTTGCTAATTCTAAGAGCTATGTCAGTAATTTTGGTTCTCTGGCGAATTACTTCGTTCCGGATTCTACCCGTTAGAGTAACACCTAGCATAGCTCTCTCCATAGATCGCTGAGTGACTTTAAGTAACATGTAACAATAATAAAAATAACATGTGCAAGCGCACATTGTCTAAAACTGTCTTTCATCAATACATTTTCAACCATATAGTTAAGGCAGAGGAGCTGGATGGCGCAGTGGTTAACGCGCCCGGTCTGCGAGTGCTGAGGTTAAGCAACTTTCGCAAAGGCCAGTAATCGGATAGGTGACCAAAATGTATCATCTCTCGCTCCTCCGTGCTTCGAAAGGCACGTAAATCTTGGTCCCGGCGCATTAGCAGTCGTTAACAACTACCAATCCGCACTGGGCCCGCGTGGTGGTTTATGGCCCGTTCTCCCTATCCATCCATAGGGAAGGCTCGTGCCCCAGCAGTGGGGACAAAATGAGCTGATGATGATGATAGGTCGACGTGCAGGCGTGTGTACAATAAAAACTAAATTGTCTAGAAAGCGTCATTCTCTTCGTCGGAATCTCTTTCCGAATTCATCTTCCTGCGACATTTTGCGTAGTAACCCTTCTTCCATAATAACACGATGACCAGAACCAATGGGAAGGTCGCGAAGATACCTGGAAGTAAGAATATATAAAACAAAGATTAAATTTACATTTTTGCATAGGTAGTAGTATAGTCTTTGCTACTCATAAAAAGAAAAAAAAGAAAATATGTCATTTTATGCCAATTTTTTTTAATAAATGTTCAACTATGTGACATATAGTATACAGGGTGTTTAGTAACAGATGTATCTTCCCGAAACGTATCTACCCATGTTAACATGTCTATATAAATACTATACCAACGTCAGACAATGGAAATTGTAAAAAAAAATATATTTTTTTACAATTTCCATTTTTAGACATTGGGATAACACTTATATAGGCATGTTAACATAGGTATGTTTCGGCTTGATACCCTATTTACCAAACACCCTGTTAAAGTTGAAAGTCTATCAAAGGAGATGTTCCATTTTTGTATGGAGGCTGGGCCCCCTAATTCTTAGTGTTGAGATGAGATTGAGATGAGATGAAATTATATTTTATGAAAAGAGCACAAATTATGAAACCTTTCCATGTATTAATATATTTTTTAAACATTCCCAAACATTGTATTATGTAATAAAAAAGGTCAGATAATAAAAATTCATAAAATAGCAACCCTAAACTTTTTTACATTGGCAACTTCGCTTTTCTAATGTCTTGACAACTTCGTGAAGTGAACTGTCAGTGTCAGATGTCAAATCTTATTTTTTAAATTAGTAATGCAATGGTATAGTCGACCATGAAATTGCTTTATCACTTTTGACAAAAACTTCCATAACAATCAAATTTCGCTAAGGCTCATTGTCAATAATGACAACGTATCTGTCACTTTGTCTTTTAAACAAAAATAGATCTTGTTGTTTTATTATATGCAAACAAAATTCACTTCTAAGGTAAAGCAATTTCATTGTCGACTATACTATCCATTACAGCCAGCAACCAGAATGGTTTCATTTTCAGAAATTGCATTGAAACCTAAAAATACCTTTTAGAATGTATAAATAAGTTCAGCATTATTGAAACACTTAAAAGTTTCTTTAGAATCCAAAAATAATAAGAAAATCTTGATGAAGAAAACAAGATTTCAAGTTTTTAAATATTTTTAAAATTATGTTGGGGCCTTTTTAATTTTTTTTTCTTTTTGGAAACATCATCGCCGAAGGCAGATCTATCAGAAAAGCATCACTTCAAAACTGTAACAAAATAAGGGCCCAAAAACGAATATTTTCCTTTCCTCAATAGACTTTGAACCTTATTGTTAACGCATATAGTTGAAAATGTATTGAAGAAATGTGACAGATATGAATAGGTGCACTTCAGCAGGCAGTACCATGATTTAGTATTGTGGTGATAAGGAGCTCAATGGCGCTGTGGTAAACGCGGTCGGCCTGCGATTGCTGAAGTTAAGCAACTATTGCAAAGGCCGGTCATTGTATGAGTCACCAAAAATTTGTATCATCTCGAGCTTCTTTGTTCTTCGCAAGGCGCGTAAAGCCGTTGGTCCCGGCTGCATTAGCAGTCGTTAACAACCACCAATCCGCACTGGGCTCGCGTGGTGGTTTACGGCGCGTTCTCCCTGTGGTGTAAATATCCAGAAGGTTCAAAATGAGCCAATGCTGATGATGATGATGATGATGATGATAGTTAGGTAACATGATACCCTTCACGAGTCCTTGGGTTGCGATGGCAAGGACCGGATTCTCGTTTACCGGCGAGATAACATTTAAAGTAACACAATTACCTATCATCACTCCAAGAACTATCGCCATGTCAGCCCCCGGTAATGCCTTCACGTCTTCAGCCTCAGCACAGACCAGGGTCTTGGAATTTTCGAAGAGCTGTGCGAAGGATAGACCGCGCACGTCCTGTGGCTTAGTACAACTGTAACAAGGAGTATAGGTACACTTATAACAATAAACTATTCCCATACTTTACATGGGACGTGAAAATAATGTAGGTATCAGCTGCCTTACTTCCCGTGCATGTCGTATAAGTCGGCTAAGGGACAAGGGTTCCAAGATTTGAGTGGTGAAGACTGATTGGACAAGTGGCTTGGTTATGTCAAAAGAGCCGGTTGTGTCAAACACATACACAACACACTAAAGTGTCTATGTTTGCGCAATGCTTTAGGTATATCGAATGAAACCTTCAGCTTAGATGTGCCTAGGTGATCCGACAGAGAACCAAAGTCGTCGACATAGACTCGCGTCGAGGATTAGCAAACTGAAATGGCAGAGGGCCGGCCATATTAGTCGCAGCACCGACAACCGATGGGGTTAACGAGTTCTCGAGTGGAGACCGCGGATTGGCAAACCTGTAGGACGCCCTCAGACTAGGTGGAGCGACGATCTTCGCAAGGTGGCTGGTAAGAGCTGGATGAGAGTAGCCACTGATCATGCTCAGTAGCGTGCACAAGGCGAGGCCTATGTCCAGCAGTGGACTAGTATAGGCTGATGATGACGATGAGATGAGCCCCCTTTCCAAATTCACATAATATCAGCATCTGGTATAATTCAATGAAATTCTATATATTGGTTTTGGCGACACATATAGCGACGATCTTCGCTAGGTTGCTGGCAAGAGCTGGATGAGAGTAGCCGCGGATCGTGGTTAGTGACGTGCACTTGGGGCCTATGTCCAGCAGAAGACTAGTATAGGCTGATGATAATGATGATGATGATGAGATGCAGCCTCCTTTCCAAACTCACATCATATCAGCATCTGGTATAATTCAATGAAATTCTATATATTGTTTTTGGCGACACATATTAGCGACGATCTTCGCAAGGTGGCTGGCAAGAGCGGGATGAGAGTAGCCGCGGATCGTTGTTAGTGACGTGCACTTGGGGCCTATGTCCAGCAGAAGACTAGTATAGGCTGATGATGATGATGATGATGAGATGAGCCTCCTTTCCAAACTCACATCATATCAGCATCTGGTTTAATTCAATGAAATTCTATATATTGTTTTTGGCGACACATATAGCGACGATCTTCGCAAGGTGGCTGGCAAGAGCTGGATGAGAGTAGCCGCGGATCGTGTTTAGTGGCGTGCACAAGGAAAGGTCAATGTCCAGCAGAGGACTTGTGTAGTCTGATCATCAGTGATGATGACATTGGTGCCCCCTTTTCAAACTCACATCATATCAGCAGCAGTCCCGTTGACGCTGGTGATGAGCGGCACTAGCACGTCCACCATCCACTGGTTGCGGCAGTCGCACACGAACGGGTTGTCCACGAAGCTGAGGCCCGTGAGCTGGTCCCAGCGGAACAGGAAGTCTGGGTCCACCTCCGACATGTTGTTGTTGTATAGATAGATCTGGAAGGTTAGAATATTGTCCTAAAGTTTTCTTAATACATTTTACTTTTTATTTTTAAGTGCTAATCGCTGCACTGAAGCTGAATTAAATATTAAAAAGCAGTGTAAAAATTCAGTGCTGACGTCAGCCTTCCCGGTAGCATATTGGTCAGTGCAGCCGCCCGGATTGCGGAAGACCCAGGTTCGATTCCTGGCTGGGTCGGATGGGCATTTAATTTTTTCACTGTATTTTATAAATATTTAATTTAGCTTCAGTGCAGCAATTAGCACTTGAAAAGAAAAAGTAAAAATTCACTATAGCGTTGTGTTCTCAAATTTGTAGTATGTCATCTGCAAAGATGAATGCAATCAACATTGCTCAAATTGAATTCTGGGATCTTAGAGCTTGTTTTTTTCTTTTCAGTTTTTTCTCTTTGCAGTTATTTTTGATATAGTTGTTTTAGCAGTCGGGTTTTTGTTTTATTTTAATAATTTGGTTTTTTATACTAAAGATTTATATCTTACTTCCTTACCTCCTTCAACCTCTAAAAACTTACCTCCTTCAAAGCCGGCCATATCTCAGTCCCGTCATCGTCTTCCCAGGTCAAGAAGTCCTCATCAATCACACTCAGCTTCGGATTGTTGCATATATACAGTACTTCCAGCTTCTCGAGGCCGCCCAGTGCACCAGGACCTATGGTCTGCAGCTTGGTGTTGCACAAACGGAGCTCCCTCAACTTGGCCAGCAAGGATATTGACCTGTTCAAAAGGTAGAGCAAAAGTAATAAGTTAATACAGAGTGAATAGAATATAATAATTAAAAAACGACGGGTTGCACTCCGGGAGTGCCGGCAGAAGTGAAAACTTGAATATTAACGTTGTGCATTTTTGATATTTTGGAATGGTTAGGGAATAATTTTGCACGAATTGCTTCAATTATCAGTATAAAAGTACTATCATTTATGTGGTAGAATACAATATTTATTTATTGCGCTATCGTACACAAACATGACAATTTATATTACATTAAAAAGCACTCGAACATTCGCGCAAGCGCCCTGCGCCGCCTAAACGAAACAGCAGGCATACATTTTCGCCGCGCCGTAGAAAGAGAGGGGGATACTTCCTCTCCTACGCCGCGCCGGCTGTCTACTCTCCATCCGTCTTACGAATTTTCGATCAGGTCACGTGTCCTGACGCGAATTTAACATTTTTTACCTATTACAAAAAAAGTGTACAACGCCGCTAAAGAAGTTTTCACTTCAATAATAATTAATAATTTATATAGGTAAGTATCAGATGTATTTAGCTGGATGAAAGTAGCCGCGGATCGTGCTCGGTGGCACGCACTTGGAGAGGCCAATGTCCAGCAGTTGGCCAGTATAGGCTGATGATGATGATGATGATGATGATATGTAAGTATCATACTAATAACAAGAGGAGCTCGATGGCGCAGTTGTTAACGCGCCTGGTCTGCGAGTCCTGAGGTCAGCAACTTTCGCAAAGGCCGCGGTCATTGAATGGGTGACCAATTACCATCTCGAGCTTCTCCGTGCTTCGGAAGACACGTAAAGCCGTTGGTCCCGGCTGCATTAGCAGTCGTTAATAACCACCAATCCGCACTGGGCCCGCGTGGTTTTTTATGGCCCATTCTCCTATACATCCATAGGGAAGGCTCGTGCCCCAGCAGTGGCGTAACAAAATGAGCTGATGATGAATAGAATAGAATAGAGTATTTATTGGTGAAATGCCTTGGCCATGTAACTGAGTATACAGAACACCGTCATAATAATATGCAAAAACATATTTACGAAGATTGTTTTGTCTAAACAAAAAATATTTTGTTTCATTCGCAAATCACTTTCGCAAATGCCGGTCAGCGGATGGGTGACTAAAAGTCTATCATCTCGTGCTCCTCCGTGCTTCGGAAGGCACGTAAAGCCGTCGGTCCCGGCTGCATTAGCAGTCGTTAACAACCACCAATCCGCACTGGGCCCGCGTGGTGGTTTACGGCCCGTTCTCCCTGCGGTGTAAACATCCATAAGGAAGGCTCGTGCCCCACCAGTGGGGACATACAATGAGCTGATGATAATGATGATTTTATTACATTGTTTTTGATTAACCCTGACATGTTTTGACTTCTGTGTCATTTAGACCATGTGGACCAAAAATATATACGGTACTAACTTTATTTACACTATTTAATTATACTTACGTTTTGAGAAAAAGGATAAAGTGTTGAAAAAATTCTACGAGAGAGATCGAACCCGCACTCCATGACATGCCGGGTCAGATGTACTACTAACTATGCTATCGCGGCTATCGCAACAATATTTGCGTAAAATTATATATAGGATGTTTGGTAATAGGTGTATATTACCGAAACATAGTAACGCAACCAAGTTTATAGAGTACTGTGATAACATGCAATATCATATTTACGTAGATTTGCTTTTCCATAAAAAAATCTTAAAATTATTTTATTTTACAATTATTTTGGTCATTTCCGCAATGTTTCGACTTCTGTTTATGTTGACCTTGAGGTTGATGACCAAGAACAACGTATCAGCTTGCCCTAGGGTTGTCACTTTACAGTTTTACTTAGTAACAAAGTACCTCAATATTTCGGCCATGTGGTGCTTTTCAGTTATGGACATAATTTTCCAGAGTTCTATGAACGGTAGCCTATCTGCCATATTCGTGATTATACAGGTATTATCATCATCATCATCTCAGCCAAAAGACGTCCACTGCTGGACAAAGGCCTCCCCCAAGGATCTGCATATAATGGAGGGTATTTGCCGTAATCGCCACGCTTGGCAGGCGGGTTGGCGATCGCAGTAGGTTGAGGGTAACCTCAGAGAGATGCTGCTGCCCATCCTCTGGAATGGTCCCTTAGTCGGCTTTTACGACACCCACGGGAAGAGATGGGGTGATGCAATTCTTTATCCCCGGCACCACACAGGGAACAGGTATTATAATCCCGAATAATCATAGATACTTACGTTTTCTCAATCAAAGTTGTGATGGGATTCCTATCGAAGTTCAAGTACACCAGGTTGGTAGCTTCGCCGATCACCGCTGGTACGGTGGTGAACTTGTTGTTGCTGAGGTCCAGCCGTTCCAGCCTTCGTTGGGTGCGGAACAAGCCGTCGGGTAAGGCTTCGAGACCACATGCGCTCATACGGAGCTCCTAGGCAGAGAGGTTATTTTTAATAAACACATACATGAAAATTCAAAAAAAAATTCAAAATTCAAAATTCAAAATCATTTATTCTGTTTAAACTAAGTAGCTCTTGTGAATGTCACTATGCCATCGGTTCGGTCACCGGCAAGAAACTCAGCAAGTGTCCAGCTCTTTTCTCCCTTACAGCGTCAAAAATATTGGAAAATGCCCTATCATAGCAGAACACTTTCTATTACAAATAAACACAAAAAATATACAACTTGTTGATTTGCATTCACGCCATATTCATAGCAGCGGTCGTAATGCTTATACTTATTACAAATAAATTATAAAAAAAATATGAAAAAATAATAATCATATTTTCAAAATCTGTAAATACGAATCGCACGTCTGCGTAGCACTAAAAAATAAACGCTCGTTCGCGTAAGCCCGCTCACCCGACCACGCATAGGTAGCAACAAGCTCGAGCTTCGCGGCGCGCCCGCAGCTTTGTCGGCGCGGCGAGCGCCGGCGGGCGGCGGGCGGCGGGCGCACGCCGCACGCATCAAAGCCAGTGTGCCGCGCAACCCCGAACGAGTGACACATTTCTTAGCCCTAGCGTATTTGGAGCGAAACGTGTTCTTAGGTGTGTTGTTTGTGTGTGTAAAAAAAGTAAAATGACAGAAAATTATTCTAACGTAAAACTTGTGGAGATGGTGCGATTATACGCAATTAGTGGGAACAGTCTACGTCGAGCCGTGGTCATGTTTGTGGAAATGTTTCCAAACAGACCAACTCCATCGCGCGAGGTAATGCTTGCTGCCACGCAACGACTGAGGGATCATGGCCAGTTCAACGTTCCTCGACATGCGCAGGGTCGCGGCAGTGTGGGCCTCTCAGTCGATTTGCAAGAGCAAATACTCGAATACTTCGAGAGGGAACCACGTGCCAGTACTCGTGATGCTGGCCGCCACTTCAATGTCCACCACACAACAGTCTGGCGGCTTCTTAAGTCGGAGCAACAGCACCCGTTCCACTTCAGAAGAGTTCAAGAATTGAACGAGCAAGATCATGCCGCCCGCGTTACTTTTTGTCACTGGGTACTAGAACACCGAGAAGCCAGCATTCTATGGACGGACGAGTGTATGTTTACGCGCATCGGTGTTTACAACGTCCACAATGAACATTGGTGGGCTCACCGCGAACAGAACCCGCATAAGACCAAAAAAGATTCGTTCCAGCATAGGTTTAGCATCAATGTGTGGGCTGGCATTATTGGTGGACATTTACTCGGGCCCTATTTCATCGAGGGTTATCTCAACAGCAACTCGTATTTGCAACTTTTGCAGCACGTAGTTGACGTAATGCTTGACGACGTGCCACTAGCTCTTCACCGGAATCTCTTTTACCACCAGGACGGGGCGCCTCCGCATTATGGACGCCAAGTGCGCGATTATTTGGACGAAGTGTTCGGAACCCAGTGGATTGGTCGAGGTGGGCCAGTGCCCTGGCCTCCGAGGTCGCCAGACTTGACTCCGTGTGACTTTTATTTGTGGGGAGACATAAAAAAAATGGTTTATAAAGACGAAATCACGAGTGTTGTGCAGTTAAAACAAAATATTTTAATGGCTTTTGAGAGTGTAAGGTCAAATCGTAGTGTGCTGCAAAAGTTACCTAGAAACTTAAGGCGCCGTGCTCATTTGTGCATAGAACGTGAAGGTGCCCACTTTGAGCAGTACCTGCAAGTATCTTAAACATGATCAGTAAGTACCTAATAATAGTTTATTGCAACAAAGTATACTTATGCGTAAGAGTAAGCCACTTTACCACAGAATACATAATAGTACCTACAAGTTTACGTAAGTTCATCGACTTAATGTCCGCCCGCTGCGCTCTTATGTACCTACTACGGTCTGCACCCCTATTCTCGTCAGTCGACGGTCGCTATTCTAATTTACACTGAGATCATTTTATTAATCAATCGGTTCCTTATTACTTTCTCCGTGTTAAAAGTATTTTTTAGTCATTAAGTGTACCAATTACGATCAGCTGTAAAATTATGGCGGGAATGCAAATCTACAACCTGTATATAAGACAACCACAACATGTAAAAAAACAAAATAAAAATGTAAGTTAACAAATTTACATCAGATAATTATGTAAAGGTTTCAATTTCTACAATGTCATATAGCACCACTACAGTACTCTAGTAAAAGTCAAAAATTGTTTAGGTAAAACAAAGTCAAACTATAATTAATAATACTAAAAATAAGATAAGTATGTAAGAGCAGACCAGCCTCCACAGGCGGCACCCGTTCACGAGCATGACATATGAATCAGCCATCGCTTCGCTCAACCATATTTTAGGGAACGTAACGACCCGACGCACACGCCACCACCGCAGAGACAGTAAAGAGAGCATGACACACTCAAGATACTCTAAATAAAAACTTAATGATCTATTTAACACAACGCTGTTTGTTATCTGTAGGACAATGCTGTTAAAATAAAAAATATAAGTTAACAAATTTACATCAGATAATTATGTAAAAGTTTCAATTTCCACAATGTCATACAGCACCACTACAGTACTCTAGTAAAAGTCAAAAATTGTTTAGGTAAAACAAAGTCAAACTATAATTAGTAATACTAAAAATAAGATAAGTATGCAAGAGCAGACCAGCCTCCACAGGCGGCACCCGTTCACGAGCATGATATATGAATCAGCCATCGCTTCGCTCAACCATATTTTAGGGAACGTAACGACCCGACGCACACGCCACCACCGCAGAGACAGTAAAGAGAGCATGACACACTCAAGATACTCTAAATAAAAACTTAATGATCTATTTAACGCAACGCTGTTTGTTATCTGTAGGACAATGCTGTTAAAATAAAAAATGTAAGTTAACAAATTTACATCAGATAATTATGTAAAAGTTTCAATTTCCACAATGTCATACAGCACCACTACAGTACTCTAGTAAAAGTCAAAAATTGTTTAGGTAAAACAAAGTCAAACTATAACTAATAATACTAAAAATAAGATAAGTATGCAAGAGCAGACCAGCCTCCACAGGCGGCACCCGTTCACGAGCATGACATATGAATCAGCCATCGCTTCGCTCAACCATATTTTAGGGAACGTAACGACCCGACGCACACGCCACCACCGCAGAGACAGTAAAGAGAGCATGACACACTCAAGATACTCTAAATAAAAACTTAATGATCTATTTAATGCAACGCTGTTTGTTTGAATGCATACATAGATACATAAATGCATTCTCTCATGTCCTTCTCCCAAAAAGGGTAGATGGAGCATCGAAATCACCAATTTTGAGTGAACTTGCCGTTAGTGACCCGACGTCTCATTTAGCATAATCAAAGTAGGGCTCTGAGGTGGAAATAGCATCAGTGATGGGTTGCAGCCGATCGCCTGACGTGCGAACATCTTTGAACCTTGTCCCTTAGTCGGTTATGATGATACATTTTTTTCTCGTACGGACCAGCATGTGCTATCCGACTTTTTATGCATAGATACTCCATATATCAAAACCTGTGTAGGGATGGCAATGGAAGGTAGAATGCCATAGTGAGGAAGGCCAAAGGGAAGATCTTCCTCCGAGCTGGGTGGTATAGCTTGGGGACCGAGGTCCAACGGATGTTAGTTGGAGGTGCTATATATAGCGAAGGAGATGGTGAAATTTTCGCTACCGCGATGCAGGCTTCCTATGCTATTTTATCGTCGTAGTATGGCGACGTCGTTGGTATGCGTTTGTGGCGCCATCTGCTGACACGGTTGAGAAGGTGTTTGCTTCGTGTCGAATAATGTGCGGCGTATGCGGTAGGTGGCGCCGCCACACCTGAGACATAGAGACTAAACAAAATGTAACAGTTTTTCTATGGTCTATGGTCGTCTATAGTTGCGGAAATGGGCATTTTTTATCCTTTCTTTTAATCCCTTTTTGAACCCCTTTATCAAGTTACCGTTTTTTTTTAATTCCATTCTCAGTGTGTATCCTACTAATATTATAAATGCGAAAGTTTGTGTGTATGTATGTTCGTATATTTATTACTTCTTCACGCTGCAACGGATGGATGGATTTGGATGAAATTCGGCATACAGATAGTTTATAACCTGGAATAACACATAGGATACTTTTCATCCAGATATTCCCACGGGAACGGGAACCACGCGGGTGAAACCTTGAGCGGCCGCTAGTATATGACAATAGGATATTAAGATATAGATTGAATACACGCTCCAAACAAGGTCTCTGCGTCCAGCAGTTTTAGATTGATTGATGATGAATTAATGATTGACTGAAGCTTTGTGATTGATTGATAATAAAAACAAACGTACCCTCAGTGCGGTAAGTTCGCTCAGCGTCCCCATGGTGACTTGGTCTATGATTGCCAGCGGGTTTCTGCTGAGATCCAGGAAGGTAAGGCCATGCATAAAGGCGAAGGCGTCTCTGGGTATCACGTGTAAGTCGTTGTAGGCCAGACTTAGGTATCGCATCTTTGCGAAGCCCCTGATCTTCGCATCAGGCAGGAGGTGACCCTTAAAATTTCATAAACAATAAAAAAAAGGTAAAGTAAAACCTATAACTGTCCCATTGCTGAGCAAAGGCCTCAATCAAGTCATCACTTAGTTGAATTTGTAAGTGACATCGTGCTTGCGCGTGAGGTGGCACGAGCCTTAGACACATAAGCTTCAGAGGCGCCGGGCGACGGCGGCAGATCTGATGTGCCACAGAGACATCGCCGGATGCAACAGTATAGGGTACCCGTCTTTCCCTGACCTTCCTCGCCACTGCCCTCTTTTGTTACGAGAAGTGAGCGAGCTTACAGCTCCGGTGACCTATCTGTATATTAGGTAGTGGACTATACGTGTCCACGGGGCGACTAGCTTGAGACACTAGTCTTAAAATACTGGATGAAGGATTCGTACCGGCGTGTTCTGATCTGGCGTTAAGACCTGACGTAGATGGTCCCTTGCGCTTGCGTAAGCATGTCTGACACCTACTTTGTAACCGATAGGTTGGTAGGGGGTGTCAGTATAAACTTTAAAGTAGTATATAGCGGGTTGCCCTCTTTTGTTCCGTCTGACAGCTTCTAGGTTCCTCTGGGAAAGCTCTGGTGAGTTTTTTAAGGTTTTTAATTTTTAATTTTGGCTGGCTTGGCCCGCTAGGAACCGAACTTGAAAAAGTCTAGGTCGGTGAATCGCCTGACTAGACGGGGATACCACATTGCCAGCTTGATTGTCCACTTTATGGGCCCGGTGGACACTGTTCCTGGCTGATAGTTTATCTTTAACAATGGGTATTGGCTTAATCACAACGGTTGAAATGCGGGTTGGTGATCACAAACCCGGGATATGCATCGAAAAATCCGAAGCACACTTTGCCTGACCAGGGAATTCAACTAAAACCACAAATGTTGTAAAAATTTCCACGAGCAGGATTTGAACCCGCACCCTTCTGACATACCGAGTCAGGTGCTCTTCCAATTGAGCTACCGTGGTTCTAACCAGCCCGCCGAAATTATTCAACACTATTTACTTTTTACTTTGAAAGCCAAAGGGGCATTCAATGTCAACAACTACCGTCATTAACATCTGATCATATATTTATACAAATACTAAAGATCAGTTAAGAAGTAGGCAAGCTATTTATAAAATGTTTATATAATTTTAATTTTTGGTTAGAACCACGATAGCTCAATTGGAAGAGCACCTGACCCGGTATGTCAGAAGGGTGCGGGTTCAAATCCTGCTCGTGGAAATTTTTACAACATTTGTGTTTTTGTAATTTGTTCGCAACAAAATATGCGTTAAAAATTATATAAATATTTCGAACTAAAACCGTCAAGTATCCGGTAGCGCTGTGCCACTCGGCGATAAACAGTATAAGTATTAATTTTTGGACTTATACAAGGTGTAACAGAAAGGAGTGGTCAAAATGAAAAGGTACAAAGTGTATCCGATCCAGATCTTGTATGTGTTGTTACTGAGACATAATTATTAACTTTAATTTTTGTCATGCAATTTTAAATTAAATATTTATAATAGGTCCTTACCTATGAAATTGCCGTTTTTTTCTCACTTACTAAATAGGTGTATTACTTCTAAAAGTCAATACCGGTTGTTAATATTATTATACACCTTTAATTAGGACTATGTTACTTAGGCTTCAGTAATAACAATGATTATTCATTTTGTGTCTTTATCGCCCAATTTTTATTTTTAAATTGACTTCTTTTTTTGTTCGCGGAATTGACCTTTTGTTTCATTGTAGCTTTGAAGGGTCTAGATTTTTTTTTCTTTTTAATGTCTGCTATATTTAGCTAGTGAAACAAACACACTACTCTACAATTTTTATAGTGCTAACATAAATAGATGCTAAGAAAACGAAAAAAACGTTAGCATGAAAAATAAAATTTTATAAAAAATCTTTATACAAAACGGCAATTTCATAGGTAAGGACCTAATATTAGTGAAGATCATGCACGTCAGGCGCGCATAAGCAAGCAGTAGTGATCATAAATGTTAGTACACAGAGGTTACTAAACCACTAGGGCTGTAACTTGTTTATATTGACGTGACGTCACAATAGAACTATTTAATTAAAAATTGCATAACAAGTTACAGTTCATAGTTATGTCTCAGTAACTCTGCATACAAGATCTAGATCGGATACACTTTAGATCTTTTAATTTTGACCACACCTTTCGGTTACACGTTGTATAAGGTCACATTTTATCAACTGCAAATATTTTGACAAAACATATAATTATATCACACCTGTGCGAGTTTAAAGTGTGCGAGTTGACGAATAACTCCGACCGAGTTACATACAACGGCCGTTAAATTTGTTTAACTATGGAACGCGAAAGTTTAAAAGTGTATAAGTATATTATGTATTTAAATTATAGGACCGAAATGAAAAAAGACACCAGACAAAAAAAACATCAAAAAAAAGAAGAACTTAATAAGAAAAACTCACCCAAAATACTCTCTTATTTAAGTCCGCCAGCTCGTTCCTACTCAAGTCCAGTGTGGTGAGATTCTCCAAGTATTCAAAACACCAGTCCTCGATGCTCTCGATCCTGTTATTGGACGCGTTGAAAGTTTCAATCGGCAACTCAGATTTCACTGAGAGGTGTTCTATAGAGTTGCCGCTTAAATCTACTGCTTTTATGTTGAGCGGTTTTAATTCTGTAAAGTCAAAGTCAAATTCAAAGTCGAATCGTTTGCAATATAAACATTTACAGGCACTTATTGACGCTAAAACTAAGTACAAAATCCAAATAATAATTTACTTTTTGAAAAAAGACAAAGTGTCGAAAATTTTCCACGAGCGGTATTCGAACTCGCACTCCATGACATGCCGGGTCAGATGCACTGCCAACTATACTATCGTGACGTAAGTGTTAAAAAAAATTTTTTTTTAACACTTTTTTTTTGTGTAAAATTATATGTAAATAATCATAAATAATATACTTACATAAATACTTAATATTACTTCCCATGAGCCCACAGCTGGAGGACATTTTTTATTTATAGGTTTTATTTATTCTTTAGTTATGTTAATTTATTTTTTCTTTAATGTAGTTAGTTATGTTATAATAATATGTCACGTTTGTTAATAATAAAGATATTATTTTTATGTGTTCTCCATATAACTTACATAAATGTAGTTTAACTAAACAACCTGATGTAAAGCTAAGATTTTTTATTGTATTTTTTACATTTTGTGGTTGTCTTTTATATTTTGTGTTGTGTGTTTATTTGTAATGGAAAGTGTCCTGCTATTATAATGGGCATTTCCCAATATATAGGGTATAAAAATATCAATAAGCGAACGTTTAAGGGGAGCATCTATACATCACACTGAGCATGCTCACCAAATTTGGTCCAAAACTACAGGCTCGTCACCGAGATAATCAACAATACATTATCATAATTCACCAAAAAATACACCCTTTCCAAACCCTTACAGCTGCACTACACGCACACAAAGATACCCGAACATGCCAATTGTGTGCGTGTATCTGTACACTATCTTTTTATTGACGCTTGCGTGCGTGTTAGTAAAGATACAGCATGTTTCATGATGTGCATTATTTTAATTGATTTAGTTTGTTAGAAAACATAACTTTGAAAAATCACTATAAAACTGGAGCTCATTTTTTGTCATTGTATTCAGAATGATGTATAGATACCGCCCTTAAACGTTCGCTTATTGATTTTGTTAGACCCTGTATTAACACAGTAACGGAGAAAATAAACGCCCTTGCTGAGTCTCTTGCCGGTTGTTCTCAGTACAATGTCTAGCCCTGTGTAGACTTACGAACCGATGGCACACGTTAACAATAATATTGAAGCCAGTGACAACGGACCCAACCTAAGTCCATAAAGAAAATAAAATTGCCAATATAATGTCATACTAGGCAAAGGCCTAGTATTCTTTATCGTTGAAATCAATTCATATTTTGACGACCTCCTTGGTCGAGTGGCTTGCACACCGGTTTTCATGGTGTCGCCACCTCTGTGGTACCGGGTTCGATCCCCGGTCGGATCAATTTAAAAATACCTGTTTTTCTAAATTGTTTCGGTTCTGGGTGTTTCATAAGTATAATAAGTATTAATTTAAGTATATTGAGTATGTTTATCCGTTGTCTAGTTAACTATTTCTCGAGTTTCTTAAGGAAGCTTTTCTAGGGGCTAGATAATTGGTGATTGAGTATGTTTATCCGTTGTCTAGTTAACTATTTCTCGAGTTTCTTAAGGAAGCTTTTCTAGGGGCTAGATAATTGGTGTGAGTGTGTGGGAAACATTTATTATTTTATTTTTTATTTCGGCTATGGATCGGATGATTCTGTAACACTCTTTGCCCTACCTAGGAATTAACCCAGGGCCTCCGGTCATCGCGACGAGAGCTTAGCCACTCGGGCACCCCAAGGCGTTAAAACCAAATTGACATAATTCAAAAATTATTAACTTTGCAGTAGTAATGTGTATCTTGCAAGGTTACCTATTGAAACGCATAACGTTTTTAGGCATAAACTGAAAATGCATAAGCCATAAGTCTTTATAGCATAACTTCATAACGCATATCATCATGGCCGAAATATGTAAGGCATAATCATGGAAAGGCATAATTGCAATAATCATAATAACAAAAGTAGCTAATTTCGCATTTTTAATAGTTTTAACGTCAATATCTGTGAAAGTTTGTATTGAAAAAAATATATGACTTTGGCTTTGAAATGACCACTTACCATCCCATTCGCCAGTATTGAAGGAGTTTAGCAGATTCTTCTTGGAACAGTCCAGGACTCCTTCTGAGCATTCGCACACTGAACAAATTGCTGCCGCTGACACAGCATCAACCTCGGCACCATCAATTACTGTGTCTACATCTGCAACATAATTATAAGCAAATATCTAGTAAGTATGAACCTATTAAAAGGCTTTTTATTGTTGTTTTTATTGTAATTTTTATTATGGTCTTATTCATTTTTGGTTTTTTATTATACAATTTTTTATTATCTTATTTTAATTTTTATTGATTAATTAATTATTCAATTTTGATTACTTAAGGCCTGAAGTATTATTTTATAGAAATTATATTTAAAATTATTATTTTGTTTTAAATTTATTTTGCCTTATTGCAAACTTTGATTTTTATCCCACCAATTGTTAGAATAAACTACGAGTAGTTAGTAAATTTATTGTGTACACAAGGTTAAGAATTTTAAAAGACCTGTTGTTTATCGTTTGCTATAATGTTTCTTAGTAATTATGACTGTTATTTGTTTTGTGTACCTAACTATAAATAAATAAATAAAAGGGATCTATTGAATTTGCGGATCTACTCGTGTTTATTCTAACATATTCATTTAATTGTAATGTTTATCATGACGTTTCGAACGCTTTGCAAGATCCGTGGTCACAGGGAGACTGAAGGTAATTGGAAGTGTGAGTGAGTGGCGGCAACCGCAATAGTATCCTGAAGGCTGTGGGAGGTAAGTGCGAGTGTCCGATCAGCTACCACTGGACGACTGTGCTAGTTAGGTGAGGCCAATAGTTATTATTTATTTAACTTTATATCTGTTAACATGAATTTTATTATTGATTGATTGATTGTGATTGTATTATTGTATAGAATTTTATATTGACAATATGGGCAAAATATGCCTGAAATAAATGATTTTAATTTTAATTTAATTTAATTAGGGTAGTGGCAGTGGCACCAGTCTTCAACAGGTATCAGTTATCGATTTTCCCCCCTTTAATCCAGGGCTTTAAATACCGTTAAAAATTGGTATCGATACTTCTGTCAAACGATGATACCGGTAAAAATTACCGGTGTTTGGTATAGGGCAGGGATGGGCAAACTTTTGCATTCGCGTGACAATATTTACTAACAAAATTTATGGCGGGCCAGGCTATTGATTTTTTTGCTGTAATTTTTCAATATTTTTTTTTGTGAAATAAAAATATTGATAGGTATGCATTTTCTGAAACACACACGCACTTGAATGTTTGTTTGATGGTCGCGGGCCGGACTTCGATCATTCACGGGCCGGAGATGGCCCGCGGACCGTAGTTTGCCCATCCCTGATGGTATAGGGCGTAGTGACGACAAAGTAAAACTTCGTTGTGGTCTGAATGAATACTTTTATTCAAGTGAAAAACGTCTGTTTTTCTTGGAGATTGCTGATTGCCTCAAACTGCATTTTCAGCTTCACCGGGCTTGTTTGGGGGCGGCGAGAAACTTAAAGGGTACCTCAAGCCGTGTGAAACGAATCACCTTCGGAGGTTTTCTAGAGGGAACGGCAAAGGCATCACACAGTAGTGCGTGTCCGCGTGCCCTACTGGATTCTCCGAAGGGTTCTGATCGGATCGGGATGAGTAACGTCAAATAAGGGACTTTTATTTTATAAAATTTGTGTTGTCGAATATTAATGTGAAATAATGGTGGATTTTAACCGTTAAGTGTTCGTGAGTGTGCATAAGTGTTGGCAAATGAAACAAAACAGTGCAACGTTACTTTTCAAATTCTCTCAAGAAGCTCGCGTAAGGACTTAGTAAAGCCCCACATCTTTACTGAGATACTCGAGGGGTTGGGGGGTATATCATTTCTCACTTCCCATTTCTAATATCATTCATCATCATCATATAAGGAAAAATTGTTTATTTATGTATTACTTGTAAGAAAAAATACTTTGACACTGGCTAAATGTGCTAATCGCACGAAGCCATCAACTATAAGAAAAAAAAACGTCAGTTGACACAACGCTATAAAAAGCACCAGTTGAACGAGTGAAGGAATAAATGAGTGATTAGTGATCGAGTCATTTTAGTAACCGATTTTATACATTTTAGTGTTGATTTTGTGAAGATCGAATGATGTTGAGCCTATTTTTGTACTCATATTCTAACAACCGGTATGCTTGGTATCGTTACCTGAGGCATTTTTACCGGTAATTTTACTAACCGCCCTCCCGGATTGGCCAAAGCGTATTAGTCCTTAGTTTTTTAAAAGTCCGTCAATGTAGGTATGTAAGCATTTACATACCTACCTACATTTTAATCGAAAATGCACTAAGCATGCGGTCATTGAGCGAATTGTGTTCGTAATATCAATTTATCAAGCGCAACTTAAGCAGTGGCGTTGCAATTGTACAACAATTGGTTGCTTTTTCGGTAAAGCCTTCCAGCGCCCGGTCTGCGAGTGCTGAGGCTAAGCAATTTTCGCAAAGGGCACCGCATCGGATGGATGACCAAAATTTATCATCTCGAGCTCCTCCGTGCTTCGGAAGGCACGTAAAGCCGTTGGCCCCGGCTGCGTTAGCAGTCGTTAACAACCATTAATCCGCACTGGGCCCGCGTGGTGATGACCATTTCTCCCTACCCATCCATAGGGAAGGCTCGTGCCCCAGCAGTGGGGACATAATGAGCTGATGATGATGATGATCGACCACTCAGGGCAGCAAGGTGTTAGTGAAAGTGATTTTAAAAGTTATAATCAACATACCTTGATCTTGAGCGGCTGACAATGACAATCCCAAAAGTAGTATGACACTTAATACACGCAAACACATTTTTCACTTACACAATGAAAAGTACTTTTATTTATATAACTTAATAACGTTAGTCTATTCTTATAAAACACGTTGGTGTTCCAATGTGGTAATGCCCTAACTGTTGATAAGTACAGCAGGCCTCTTTGTTTGGGCAAAGACTAAATCCTACCGTATAGAAGGTCCTTTGTCAGCCAAGGTTCGAGTTTTGTACCTAAACACATTAAAACACATAATATAAAATATATGAGCCTATTCTAAATACCTAGTACAAAAGAAACCAGAAAAATTTAAACGATTTTAAAGATTTTTAATCATTGCTATCCGCAACTTATTTAGATAGTGAAAGCAACACTGCCTAGCTATTGACGAACTTGTAAAACTTACCAGTATAGGAGTTGCTTCAATGCCATACAAATTCTTGATTTAGTTAAGAGAGAGAGAGAGAGATATATATATATATATATAAAGATAGAGATAAAGAGAGAGATTAATTGACACACAAATATAAAAAAAAATTACGCAGCGCGCACGAACGAACATACTAATAGAACATAATTTATTTTTTATTTATTTAAAGGAAGGTTTACAGCCATTATTGGGAATTATACAACTAATATGTCCATGTTGTTTGCGAATGATGTATTTACCTATAAGTGTTTGTTACGCTTGGAAATAATACTTGCGCATGTATTTCTTTTGTGTAAATGAATTGGTGTAAACAAATGTTGGTAAATCAATAAATAAATAAATAAATAAATATGCTTCCACAAGCAATAACAAACCTCCACATATAGAATTTAGCGAATTTTGATTAGTAAATAAATAGATGGTAATGAAAGTGAACAAAGTTAACATGATCGACTGGTGAAAAGCTCTCTCTTATGGTGCTTAATGCTGCTTTTATTGCTATTGCCAAGCAGCACCTTTTTGTGCAAACGAAGAGAGTAAAAATGATTTTTTTTAAATGTTAAAAGGAGGCAATCGAGCAGGCGGGTCACCTGATGGAAAGCAATCACCGCCGCCCATGGACACCCGCAAAACCAAGGTAATCGCGGATGCGTTGCCGACCTTGAGGAAGGAGTTGGATCTTGAGGAGGGAGTAGGATTTGGGAGGGGGGAGAGGTGAGAGATGGGCCTCCGGTACTTTCACTCACCGGACGAAACACAACAGCAACGAGTGCCGTTGTTTCACGCCGATATTCTGTGAGAGGGTGGTATTTCGCCGGGCGAGTCGGCCCATTTTTGCTGCAACGCAGCGTGGCTCTACCACTCAGAAACTCTGTTGTCTTACAAATTCTCGTACGTGGTCGACAGGCAAATAAAACTCGCCTAGACAGTACAGTAGGCACAAAATTCATCAAAACGAACTTTTTTCACATCTGCTACTATTTTACTCTATAATAACGAATCGAAACCAATCTCAAGATAACCCACAAGGAACGTGTAAACAAAAATAAAAGATAAGATAATATATTTTTTTTGATTTATCATCCAAATAATAAGGTTCAAATTCATTTAATCTTTGACTATCTTCAATACGGATATTTTTTATATTCTTTATCTATTACAAATTGAAAAATGTGCTTTAGATAATTCTAGTTACATATCCCGATGACTAAATTAAGCGTAAGTATGTGATTTTAGTCGTCGTCGATTTCTATCATCTAGGTCGTCAACAACAATTTAGGTAAATAAAAAAACATACTATAGATAGACGACCTCCTTGGTCGAGTGGTTTGTACACCGGTTTTCATGGTGTCGCCATCTCCGAGGTCCCGGGTTCGATCCCCGGTCGGGTCAATTTAGAAATTATTGTTTTTCTAAATTGTCTCGGAACTGGGTGTTTTCTATGTATAATAAGTATGTTTTTAAGTATTTTAAGTATTTTTATCCGTTGTCTAGTAACCATTTAAAGAGTTTCATAACGAAGCTTCTCTTGGGCTAGATAATTGGTGAGTGCAGCATACTCAAAATTGATGATTAGGTGCACTGTCTACCCTTTTTTGGGAGAAGGACGTGAGAGTATGTATGTGTCATCATAATTTTATACTAGTCCACTGTTGAGCCTAAGCCTCTCCTTGTGCTCGTAACTGAGGACGATCCGCGCAATCTCACCCAACAATGTAAATCTTCTAAATACCTACATAGAATTAAGCTATTGAAATCGTAATACATTGAATTTAAAAGGTGAAACCAAACCAAAGAAGTAATAAAAACAAATTTCCAAATTCATTCAATTTATTTCAAAATCAATTTTGTAATTCCATAAACCATTTTATAAAAATAAAAAATAAAACATTTATTATCAGAAATTATAATACTTTATACTATGTTTTACAAAACTTATAATTGTAAAACTAAATAGTATAAAATAGGATTCTTATACTAATTTTATATTATAGTTTGCATTACTGGCCGCACAAAATGCTACGAATGATATAATGTATTTAAATATATGCTTTTTAATTGGCTAAGCAACCGTGCTGTAAAGATTTTTTATACAGTACCTAAGCATCTAATTAATCAAAGAATTCGTAATGGTCAAAGATGAATACATTTAGATAACATAATGTCTTAATACTTCAACTTTTAAGTCTATTATTAAGAAATATATTTTTTACTGTTGTTTTAAGTGTATAATGTTGACAGACTGACAGTGCTTGTCAAAACATTATTTATAACAACATTGGTAAGATCTGTTGGTATTGGTATGTTTGACTATTGATTCGATTGTTGACTGTACCATGAATCACGACTAAACCAGTTTTAATTGAGCAAAAGTGTTGAGAAACTCACTTTCTCTAAGTGAAAACTAACAAATGATCAGGATCGTGTCCGTCCATGAACTTTTAACAGTTGTCCCGTTCAGTGTAACATTATCTTTCTCATTGCCTGTTTCTAGCCAATTAAAAAGCAGCTTGTATAAAATAATAGAATATATAAAAGTATATTATTTAAGTATAATTTTATAACACTTATACATCTTATACACCCAATGAAAATCACAGAGAGATGTATTAATTTTAGTTTATACATGTTCAGAACATGTTTACATAATTTTTAATGTCACAGATATTTTTTTTATATTACCGCAACAATAATAAGGTACGCATTTTCAAAGTCAATTGAGATCAAATATAACTCAGTAAAAACAATAGAGAGAAATAGGAATATCCAATCTGAGATCAATAAAATGTATTTTATGTATAATTTTATAATTATTATCAAACGTTAAGTTTGCTAAGAGAAAAAAATTGAAATTCTTAAGAATTTAACATTTTGCTATTTAGCTATATTCAAAGTCTTAAACATTAAAGAACATTATTTGTACAAAATTGTATATAACTATGTTTATATAATTTCAAAAATACTGGCCCCCAAATTACTGTTTGTCGACTTAATATCTAATTGTTACGTTTTTTGTCTATATTATTTATTATCTAATCTTATCTTAAACATAAAATAGTTGGAAATGTATATAATCACATTTATGTAATAATATAAACATTTGGAAACAAAACAACTATAAAAATCTTCAAAAAATTCACAGGAAATATATTAATAACATGTTTTATACATAAACATTTTATGAAAAATAATTAATTTTATATTCTAATATTGCCACAATAGCCCTGTATAATTAACCGTTTTTATTTATATAAATTGTGGAACTTATTTTTTGAGCATAATACATAATAAAAATCTATCTTAAAATCTAATTTTATAGTAAATTCTAAGTACATTAATGAGCAATATAATATTAAAGCAGAGTAACTGTAAAATACTGTCTTCAATACACAATTTTTAACTGAAATTAATATTTTTAAGTACCAGATAAAAAGAAAAAAGTATTTAATTTTACCTTCAATTATTTTGTGGTAAATGTTGCATTGCCCTTTCACACCACACATTTATGTAGATCCTGATAAGTAAAAAGTAAAGGAAATAGCCTATTACTGTCCCACTGCTGGGCAAAGTCACCATCATTGAAATCAAGTCATCACAACAATTGATGGGTATTGGCTTAATCACAACGTTTGCCAAATGTGGGTTGGTGATCACAAACCAGGGCTATGCACCGAATAAATCCGTAACACACTTTGCCCGACTTAGGTATTGAACCCGGGACCTTTGGGTATCGGGCCGAGCGCTAAGCCACACGGCCAACGAGGCGTTAATTATAAATTGAATGAGGTAAATTAAGTAAAAAAAGGATATTCTAATATACTTACAGTATTTAATATACTTCAGAAGTTTTCGTTCGCTATATATTTTTGAAGACAGCATTTTACAGTGCACTCGCTAATTAACTGGCACCATTCTATTCATGCTCTTCTAACCTAAATTAACAAAAAAATTAGTACTTCTTTAACATTATACTGTCATATGTTTTGTATGTCTGTGTTAAAAGTGAAAAAAAAAACAGCCATTGAATGACGACAATTTTGTTGAAAATGAGTTAACGTATGATACAAAAGTGATCAGAAATAAAAGTTCTATTGGTAATATGTTGAATATGTTAAATCACATTCGACAATTCCCAAATACTCGCAAAAGACGACCTCCTTGGTCAAGTGGTTTGTACACCGGTTGTAAGGGTTGATTTCCCTTACACTAAAAAGATGATTGATATTGATAACTGATAATAAATTGATAAGGCAGAACGGGAATAATAAAGGAAACCGTTCAGTTAGAGTGTAGATTAGTCACTAATTTATTAATTGCATAAATCGAATGATACAATTTGCACACGTTAGCAAAACGTGGCGATACCGTTTGATTACTTTAATTTTATATGTACGACCAACGACACATAAACTCGTACACCGGTTTTCATGGTGTCGCCATCTCTGAGGTCCCGGGTTCGATCCCCGGTCGGGTCAATTTAGAAATTATTGTTTTTATTTATTGTCTCGGGTCTAGGTGTTTTCTATGTATAATAAGTAGGGGAGAGTAACCTATATTGTACCGACTCCTAAATTGTACCACCTTCAAATTTCCCACTAAACGGTGCCATTATTCTACACTAGCAACACAAAACGAGGCGACTACAGCTTCACTGTCACTGTGCCATTTTGTTTCTTCTTGTGACAAATGACACGAGAGTGAGAGTGAAAAACATTTTTTTTTGTGATTTGATGTAATTTTTTCGTCTATTGTCTAAGAGCTCAACAAAAAGGTTAGTAATCATTTAACACTGTATTCTATAAGAAAGCACGATTCCTACTGTTTTTAAACATCGCGAGTACAAATCAGTTGGTTGTTGTTGTTTTTTTAAGTTTGCTATCGAACTACCGTGTACCCTATATTGGACCTCTTCGAGGTTCCAAATTTGGACCGGTACAATTTATGCATCTACTTTATATGAGAAAATTAATTCAAGTTATTGTATTGCTTTAGATGGAGACTGTTCAGAAAAAGTATTATAAATGGAGTAAAGAAGAATTAAAAGAGGCATTACGAGCATATGAAGGAAAAAAAATTGGAATTAACGAAATCTCCAGACGGTTTCAAGTACCAAAACAAACAATTTTACGGCACGTTAAACTGCAGAATAAGTTTGCAAATAAATATATTACTCATAAAGGAAGACCGACAGCTTATAATAATTAATCAAATATTGTTCCTAATAATAAATAAATAATTATGATTAATAATTTCGTATTATTTCAGATTGCTACCTAAAATTTATATAATGGGTTTTCTTTGGTACAATTTAGGCATCCCGTGGTACAATTTAGGATACTAGTTCCGTAAATTGGACCAAAGGACAACTATCAGTAGATTAATAATTTTAAATAGTTTAAACTTGATAAGAATCTTAAGTGCGTAATATATTGTAACAGGAATACCAAGGTATCACCTAAGTCAGATTGGGTTTCTCTAACTTACAAGGTTTAGTTATTTTTTAGTGTTATGTCAAAAGTGGTCCAATATAGGTTAGTCTCCCTTATGTATTTAAGTATTTAAAGTATGTTTATCCGTTGTCTAGTAACCATTTAAAGAGTTTCATAACGAAGCTTCTCTTGGGCTAGATAATTGGTGTGAGTGACAAAACAATTTCGAGAATAACAAACATTAAAAAAAAAACAGTCGAATTGATAACCTCCTCCTTTTTTTGTAGTCGGTGCCTATGGATGTTTACACCATAGAAAGAACGGACCGTAAACCACCACGCGGGCCCAGTGCGGATTGGTAGTTGCTAACGACTGCTATAATGCAGTCGGGACCAACAGCTTTACGTGCCTTCCGAAGCTAGAGATGATACATTTTTAGTCACCCATCCGATAACAGGCCTTTGCGAAAATTGTTTGACTTCAGCAATCGCAGACCAGACCGTTAATGAAACGATAAAACATGTTCCACGTCCGGATATACGTTATCAATCGTCGATAAGCGATTTCCAGCAAATGTGATGAAACTCATCAAATTAAACTACATTAAAACTATGAGTCAGTTTCTCATTAATCATATATTATCTCATATCGAAATTAATCTACATAATGATTTTAATGAGATTAAAGGAGATGGTCTAAATGTTATTTAAAAAAATCTAGATTTCGTTTATTTATATATGTCTTTTATGACTATGACAATATGATATATTTTTGTTTTATAAACACAAGTTCATATAACGCAAGTTTTCACTTTTAACACAGACTTTAACATAATATCATAAAGCTATTATGACTCTTAACAAAACGTAAAATATTATTATATACTAAAATAATAAAATTTCAAACAACGTGAAATCAGTTCTTATATTTATAGTAGTGTATAGTTTAAAGTCTATTATTGTATAAAAATAAATGTAACTATTTACTGGCCTTACGGTATTTATAGAAGCTAATGCCACAGTGGTACTTATTTTTTACAATATTTTATACTATTTATAACACTATTTTAAAACTAAAAATAGTGTTTTAATTAGTATAAAATTTATTTTATGTAAAATTGTCGTTAACGATATTATAATTATATTCCAAAAAAGGAATGTTTATTTATTATACTTTTAAAATAGCCAAGTTAAAAGTATTTATTACATGTATGCTCTAAGTATGCTCATGAAATTGCTTTATCATTTTGACAAAAACTTCCATTACAATAAAATTTCGCTAAGGCTCATTGTCAATAATGACAACGTATATGTCACTTGGTCTTTTAAACAAAAATAGAACTTGTTGTTTTATTATATGCAAGCAAAATTCACTTCTAAGGTGGTAAAGCAATTTCATTGTCGACTATACATACGCAGACGATGTGGTAAGTACCCCGCTGTACTCATTTGGGTACAGACGTAGACGATTTCATCCCTCTTTGAGTACAGACGAAGACGATGCGGTTTGTAAGTACTAACATATTTTATATGCTGTTCTACACTACAGACGATTTAACCTCGGTCGAAGTAGAAACACACTGTACTCAGTTGGGTACAGACATAGACGATTTTATCCCTGTTTGAGTACAGAAGCAGGCGGAGTTCTCTCATCCTGATATAAAAGAGACAATTAAGTTTTCAAGTACAGACGCAGACCATGTGGTTTTTAAATAAAAACTTATAATGCTGTCTTACCGTGAGTAGACAGGTGATTTTACTTCGCTCCAAGTAGAAACACACTGTACTTAGTGGAGTACAGACGCTGACAATTTTGTTCCCCTTTGATGCTGAAATTATTCTCATATCTTGATAAATTTTATTATAATACAGTCACAGGGGATGTTGTCCCAACCTGAGTACAAACGGAGGCAATTTTGTCCTACCATAAGTACAGACGCAGATGATGTGATTTCTATGTATAAAGACAGGCGATGCTGTCCTACACTAAATACAGACGCAGGCGATGTTGTCAGGCGATGTTGTTTCTAAGTACAGGCGCAGGTGATGTTGCCTCATCCTGATATAGACACAGGTGACGTTGTTTCTAAGTACAAACGCAAGCGATGTTGGTTTTAAGTACAGACGCAGGCGATGTTGTTTCTAAATACAGACGCAGACGATGTTATCCCACGCTGAGTACAGACACATGTAAGATGTACTAGCGCTAAGTACAGACGCAGGCGATATTGTCCTACATCGAGTACAGGTAATATTTTTTCTAAATACAGACACAGATGGTGTACTTTTTAAGTACAAACGCAGCGCAGGCGATACCCTACACAATGAGTACAGACGCAGGCAATTTTTGTCCCCCTTTGAGTACACATACAGGCGATGTTGTTCCTTCTTATTTCTAAGTACGTACGCAGGTACAGTTGAATCTTCAAGAATTTTTTTCTTTTTCTCCTTACTAATGTCTCCTCAGATGCAAACGCAGATGGTCCGACCTGGCGAACGCGCGTCTACACAGCGCGCACGCGAACGGCCGGAGGCCGGTGTGCTTGCGCGTGTGGCGAGTCAACTCGTCGGAACGAGCGAAACGCCACTCGCACCCGGCCCAGCCGCAGGAGTAGGGTTTCTCGCCTGCAAATATGTATATCATTATCATCATCAGCTCATTTTTATGTCCCCACTGCTGGGGCACGAGCCTTCCCTATGGATGGATAGGGAGAACGGGCCATAAACCAACACGAGGGCCCAGTGCGGATTGGTGGTTGATAACGACTGCTAATGCAGCAGAAGCACGGAGGAGAGTGATGATAAAGTTTTGGTCACCCATCCGATGACCGGCCTTTGCGAAAGTTGCTTAACCTCAGCACTCGCAGACCGGTCGCGTTAACCACTGCGCCATCGAGCTCCTCACTAGCGCTACTTAATAAAGATTAATTTCAATACAATGTCATTTTGTATGTACCTACATTATAAAAAAAAGGAGATGTATTTCGGCGAGTTCGATTTAGCCACGATATCATAGTTGGTAGTGCATCTGACCCGGCATGTCATGGGGTTCGAATCCCGCTTGTGGTAAAAAATTGTCTTTTTTCAAAAAGGAATTAACACTGACCTGTGTGAGTCCTCTTATGCGCCTTCAAGTGCGAACTCTTGGTGTACACTTTGTGGCATCCAACCGCGTCGCAAGCGTGGAGGCGGCGGCGGGGCGCGTCGGTAGTCTCAGGTTCTACATCTTTTGGGGGTTTGGGGTAGGGCTTGCGTTGGGTCAGCTGGTTGAGGGACCCTGGTCAAATGAACCGTGTTTTTTAAATTTAATTTGGGGCAAAAGATAATTACAAAATAACATATATTTTTAAAGTCATCATTATAGGCAAGAATTTTTCCGCAATCTCATCTGGGGCCCGACCGCCTAACCGATGCTACGTGTATAGTTTATGACGTCATCTTGTCATTTCGTACCGCCTATGAAAGCAATATCGAAAGCTATCCTAGCCTATAGCTATAGATATTGCTTTCATAGGCGGTACGAAATGGCAAGACCGCCTATGAAAGCAATATCGAAAGCTATAGCCAATAGCTATAAATATTGCTTTCATCATCATCATCATCATCATCATCATCATCATCATCTCAGCCAAAAGACGTCCACTGCTGGACAAAAGCCTCCCCCAAGGATCTCCACAACGACCGGTTTTGTGGTGCTCGCATCCAGCGGCTTCCCGCGACCTTCACCAGATCGTCGGGTCACCTTGTTGGAGGCCTGCCCACACTGCGCTTTCCGGTACGCGGTCGCCACTCCAGGAGTATCCCGCCCCAGCGGCCATCAGTCCTGCGAGCAATGTGCCCTGCCCACTGCCACTTGAGCTTAGCAACTCTTCAGGCTATGACGGTTACCTTTGTTCTTCTGCGGATCTCCTCATTTCTGATTCGATCACGCAGAGAAACCCCGAGCATAGCCCTCTCCATTGCTCTTTGAGTGACCTTGAGCCTTTTTATGAGGCCCATAGTGAGCGACCACGTCTCAGTCCCGTATGTCATCACTGGCAACACACACTGGTCAAAGACTTTCGTCTTGAGACACTGCGGTATATCGGACGAGAAGATATTTCGAAGCTTACCGAACGCTGCCCAGCCTAATTGGATTCGACGATTGACCTCTTTGCTGAAGTTGGACCTACCTAGCTGGACCGTTTGTCCCAGGTAAACATAATTGTCCACAACTTCAAGGGCAGAGTCCTCAACCTTCAGAGGAGTGGGTACGACACGTGAGTTCGACATAACTTTCGTCTTCTCCATGTTCATTTTAAGACCCACTTATTGCTTTCATAGGTGGTACGAAATGACAAGATGATGTCATAAACTATACACCTAGCCAAAGCAATCGGTTAGGCGGTTGGGGGGCTGATGTTAAATGTTGGTAAGGCCGAAGATGGAAGCGCACTTCACCCGGAGTCCTCAACTAGTGAGGCAACAGCTATCATATCTCTAGCTGCCGGAACACAACAATGCTGCAAACATTGATGTTATGGCGACATATTCAGATAAGACGGTGGTATGTAGCCACTCGGAACAACATGTACACAAACAACACAGAACAGCCAGCCAACCAACCAAACCAAGTATACACAAACATGTACCCGGAATTGATTGATTGACCTCTGGGTCTAAAGCCGAGGGTCTGAACAAGGCGACCTACGATGTAGCTTAAACTTGCCTAGAAAACATGGTTTCTTCACATGTCACAAATTATAAACAAATTCAGATATCATTTATCATTCAGTACAACAAGAGATTTTTAAATAACCAGTACCAATTGCAATTCAAAGTATATTTTATTTTATTTTTATTTTAATATATTTCAAAATTCACAGCTCATAATCTAAATTAACAAACTTATTTATTAGACATACAGCAAATAACGAATTTTATATATAAGTACTTTGATATTTGAGATTTTATCGTATTGTAATAACAGTACGGTTTGATTTAAAAAAATTGTATATTTTGAGTTGTATCCCACTGCTAGGAAAAAGTCTCCCTTCTGCATCACCACTCGTCTCTATCCTGGGCAATATTATACAGTTTTTTTTTTTAAATTATAGTTTAAATTTTACTTAATAGGTTAACTGCCGCAAAACCAGACAATAAAAAAATTATTGTACGAACAATAAATTTTCTACGGACCTACGCGGCAGCTAACGTGTTAAGTACTTATTTTTGTGTAGTTATTAATTTTAAATTTTTACTTTTTATTTTCAAGTGCTAATTGCTGCACTGAAGCTAAATTAAATATTTATAAAGTTTACAAAATACAGTGAAAAAATTAAACGCTTACCCGACCCAGCCAGGAATCGAACTTGGGTCTTCCGCAATCCGGGCGGCTGCACTGACCGCTATGCTACCGGGAAGGCTGACGTAGACGCTGAATTTTGTCACTGCTTTTGTAATTTTTAGAGTGCTAATAGCGGCACAGCGCACCATCTATCCAACGGTCATTGCAACCGATGGCTATGCAGATTCATCTTTGCAGATGAAATACCACAAATTTGATAACACAACGCTATAGTAAATTTTTACTTTTTATTTTCAAGTGCTAATTGCTGCACTGAAGCTAAATTAAATTTTTATAAAGTTTACAAAATTAATTTTTTCACTGTATTTTGTAAACTTTATAAATAGTTATTAATTTTTTTTCTTTTGATTATACAGTGTAGTAGTTTGTACAATACCCGTCAAAGCGTTCTGTAGCGCTGTATTGAGCAGAAAGTTCTTGATGTCGTCATTGGTCGGCGGCTTCGGAAGCGGAAACGGCGCCATGGGGGGCAGGAACTGCTTCAGCTCGTGGTGGGGAGGTGGTAGGGGGTACTGACCGGTGGACGGTTTCAATCTGAAAGGGTTAACACATATCATCATCAGCTCATATTTAAATGACACAACTTTTACCGATCTACTCCCGTTTATTTTACACATTACTTTTAATTAATGTTTATCCTGTTTCGAACCCTTTGCAGGGTCCGTGGTCACAGGGAGACTGAGGTGTTGGTCATCTCATAATTAGCTAGTAGCTTGTAGTTATGCTATAATTTTAAATTATTGCGTTTTCATTACGACGACCGCGACGACGCCGACGCTAGAAATAGGTTACTACACGGTAAAATATTAGAATTATTATTATTAACGGCATTATTACCATGTTTTTTGTTGTGAGTGAGTATCCGATATTATATTTCATGTACAGGCACAGTTATTATGCGCCATGATCACGGATGCGGACGTGCATGGCGCATGCAACTTGCATGAAATAAACATGGTAATAATACCGTTAAGTTGCCGTTGACATTGAATGGGCGCCTTTGGCTTTCAAAGTAAAAAAGTAAATAGTGTTGAATAATTTCGGCGGGCTGGTTAGGACCACGATAGCTCAATTGGGAGAGCACCTGACCCGGAATGTCAGAAGGGTGCAGGTTCAAATCCTGCTCGTGGAAGTTTTTTCAACATTTGTGTTTTTGTAATTTGTTCGCAACAAAATTTGCGTTAAAAATTGTATAAACAAAACAAAATCATTTTTTAATACCGTTAATAATTATCTTCTTCTTCATAATTCTAATGTAAGTAAGTGACCTTTTTTTTAGTTTCCTGATTTCCTCAGACGGCATTTTTTCAGCTTCACCGGGCTTGTTTGGGGGCGACGAGAAACTTAAAGCACGTTCCTCAAGCCGTGTGAAACGAATCACCTTCGGAGGTTTTTTAAAGGGAACGTCATCACGCACACGCACAGAATAAATAATAAAATAAAATAAACTTTCCTACACTCACACCAATTGAGTATCTAGCCCAAGAGAAGTCTCGTTATGAAACTCGTTAATTGGTTACTAGACAACGGATAAACATACTTAAAATACTTAAATACACACTTATTATAAATAGAAAACACCCAGACCCGAGACAATTTAGAAAAACAATAATTTCTAAATTGACCCGACCGGGGATCGAACCCGGGACCTCAGAGATAGCGACACCATGAAAACCGGTGGCAAGCCACTCGACTAAGGAGGTCGAGTTGTTACTTTAATGCAACTAATACGTAGGGTTGCTAACTATTTTTCAGGAAATAAAAATAAATCTAACACTAACTAGTATAAAAAAAAGTATAAAAAAAAAGGATTTTCCAAATTTATTTAAGAGCGTTTACGCCGCACACTAGCGCCACTATAGATATGGTTTTTTTTTCATTGGCGGCGCTAGTGAGCGGCGTAAACGCTCTTAAGCATTCCGTTTCGTTTCACTTCATCTGAGTCTGAGTATCATTCAGTAGTTCATAAATGAGGTCAACAGGAATATTCCGTTCAAACGCACGCATTAGTCGGAAATAAATTATTTTCCATACTTTGTTTTTATTAAAAAGAATGAAGTAAGTATGGGGATGGAAAATAACGTTATTTTCCATCCCCATACTTACTTCATTCTTAATAGGATACGTTATTTTAAATTATGGTTGGCAACCCTACTGAATTTCCATTCAACACTTTGGTCTTTTTTCAAATTGTAATTCGTTCGCAACAATATTTGCGTAAAATTATAAGTAAATAATTTTAATTAAGAGCGTTTACGCCGCACACGAGCGCCACTAATGAAAAAAAAAACATATGTAATTAGAGATAGAAAATCAAATTATGCTCAACAAACTATTTGAATGAAGTAATTTAGCATTTTTACGTCACCTAACATGTATTGGTTTAGTTAAATAAGACGTTACGGCCACTTTTAACTATAACGCCATATTTAACTACACCATAACATGTGAGGAGTTCATTAAGTGACGTAAAAATGCTAAATTACTTCATTCAGATAGTTTGTTGATCATAATTTGATTTTCTATCTCTAATCACTAGATATGTTTTTTTTTCATTGGCGGCGCTAGTGTGCGGCGTAAACGCTCTTAAATAGTTTTACTTATTTTATTTTATTGAATTAAGGGAAACAAAAAGCGTATAATAATTCATAAAGATAACAAGACAGTAGTGGGTAACACATAAGCCAAAACCTTTTTCACGGTTAAATAACAACTATAACTATCGAGTTAAATAAGTTAACAGGTTGATGTGATAAAAAATATATTTAAACGAACCTGTTGTTCTGTTTAGGTTTTCTGGCACTCCTAAGGTCTGGCCCCACTTTGATTTTAGGCATTTGACGGCTGGATCTAAAAGCAAAAACAATATATATAAAAAATCACATTTATAGTCCTCACTATTTTGACAGCAAACGCAAAGTAGAAATTAAAAAAAAAAAATTCCATTCATTCCTCATCATCTCATTTAATGTCCCCACTACTGGGGCATGAGCCTTCCCTATGAATGTTTATACCACAACAGGGACAACGGGCCCAGTGCGTGGCGGTGGCGGTGATTGTTAAGAGGAAATACTAAGGTCGCCTGAATTGAAAAATATGTATAAAAAGTAGACAAAATCAACGTTTCGTAGTCCCCGGATTCCTCCTTCTAAACTGGACCGATTTAATTACTTTTTTCATTAAAAATTAAGAAAGGCTTTGACTGTGTCCCTATGTTTTGCTTTTTTTATATAATCTCGTCAAATTTGTTTGTTTGTTTGTCTGAGAACATAGCGGAAAATCTGGCCAACTATTAAGGTTTTTAAAGGTTCATATCTTTTATCTTTTATTTATGTCAGAAGGGTGCAGGTTCAAATCCTGCTCGTGGAAGTTTTTTCAACATTTGTGTTTTTGTAATTTGTTCGCAACAAAATTTGCGTTAAACATTTTAATTAATTTATGAAAAAAAGGAAAACATAGGGACACAGCCAAAGCCTTTCTTTGATTTTTAATGCAAAAAGTAATTAAATCGGTCCTTTTTTGAGGAGGAATCAGGGGACTACGAAACTTTTAATACATATTTTTCAATTCAGTCGACCTTAGTATATCCTCTTGACGACTACTGATACTGCCGGGACCGAAGACTACACGTGCCCTCCGAAGCACGGAGGAGCTCGAGATGATAAATATTTGGTCACCCATCCGATGACTAGCGTATGTGAAAGTTGCTTAACTTTAGCAATCGTAGACTGAGCGCGTTAAGCACTGCGCCATCGAGCTCTTGACATTGTTAATTAAATTATTAATTAGGAACATTAGTTCCTGCTACGTGATGATGACGCAAGCGGCTAGCTTGTACGGGTTATGGTCGTGAAAATTAAGCAATGTTTGTAATGTTGGGTCGCCGGATGGGTGGGCAAAACAACGTTATCTCGAGCTGCTCCTAGACTTTATAACGCTATTTTGTGTGCGGATGCTAAAATAAATAAATAAATAAACTTTCCTACACTCACACCAATTATCTAGCCCAAGAGAAGCTTCGTTATGAAAATGTTTATTCTATTCTAATACTTTGGTGGAAATGAAGCTTTTCTATATTTTTGTTATTTCAATCAATCAATCAAAACATTTATTTTTTACACAAGTCCATACAGCAAAAGAAAATAAAAATAAAATTTAGTCAGCGACATTAAACACAACATTACAATTACTTATAATGTCTAAGTTATACGTAGTATAAGTATTTTACTCACTCATAAATAAGCGTAGATCTGGATTCGATATCTTTCCCAAGCTTCGATGAAGTTGGAATCGGCGTACCTGCAAAAAAAAATACCTTTGGTCAGATTTTTTAAGGTTCCGTACCTCAAAAGGAAAAAACGGGACCCATAAGTAACACTTTGGTGTCCGTCTGACTGTCTGTCAAGACCCTTTATCTCGGGAATGTGTAGAGGTATCGAGTTGAAATTAAAACCATATACTCAGGTCTACGGTCTCTTGAAGCTGTGAAAAAATCAAACTTCTAAGTTAGCGAAAAAAAAAGATACGGCCGTTTATGTCGCAAAAAACGTATATTTCGACACTCTCAAGGGAATCAAAATTCATAGGGTACTTGCCGTTGACCTAGAACTATGAAATTTGGCAAGTAATATTGTCTTATGGAAAAATCTGAATACTATACATATTTAATTAAAACACAAAATAAAACAGGGTCTTTAAGGAACGGGGTCCAAATTTTGAAGTAAGTTAACCGTGTCATGTGGGGTGTCATATGAAATGGCTTCATTTGCACAAGCTTAAACAGATTTTTAATTATTTATATAATGTATAGTTTTCGATTTATGACGAAGAATGAAAAAAGAAATACCTTGGAAACTGAATTTCGGGAAAAGTTCAAAACTCGATTCCTGAACTATATAATATGTACCCATAAATTTGTACGCAACCCTCGGTGGGCGAGTTCGACTCGCACTTGTTCTTTTAACAATAACATACCTAGTTTCTATGCAGCTTTGCAAAACGATTTTCAGTTACCACACAGGTCAATGCTTCATCATCATCATCTTAGTCAAAAGAAGTCTACATGTCCACTGCTGGACGTCTGCCTACCTCAAGGATCTCCACAGCGACCGGTTTTGTGCTGCTCGCATCCAGCGGCTTCCCGCGACTTTCACCAAATCGTCGGTCTACGTTGTTGGAGGCCTGCCTAGTACCTACACTACTTTTAATGTTTTTTTGTAAATAACTACGACTAAAAAGTAAATAGTTACAAATTTTAGGATTCCGTACCCAAAGGGTAAAACGGGACCCTATTACTAAGACTCCGCTGTCCGTTCCTCTGTCTCTCCGTCTGTCACCAGGCTGTATCTCATGAACCGTGATAGTTAGACAGTTTCACAGATGAAGTATTTCTGTTGCCGCTATAACAACAAATACTAAAAAACAGAATAATATAAATATTTAAGGAGGCTTCACACAAACGTGATTTTTTCGCCGTTTTTAGGGTTCCGTAGTCAACAAGGAACCCTTATAGTTTCGCCATGTCCGTCTGTCTGCCTGTCCCCAGCCTAGCTCATAGACTCTTAGTACTAGAAAGCTGTAATTTGCCATGGATATACATATTAATCCCGCCGACAAAGTGGTGAAGTAAAATTTTGAAAAAAATTTTTTTAGGTTACCTCCCCTAGACGTGAAGTGGGGATGTAATTTTTTTTTCTTGTCTACCTCATAGTGTGGGGTGTCGTTAGATAGCAAGTTCAAAAATATTATTTTGTCATGGATTGTCATCTTGTCTCTCAGTAACTTCATTTTTCTTTTAATTGTTTTTTTTTGTATTGTATTATGTGTGCGTGTTGTGTGTCAATAAATATCTTTTCTTTCTTTTTTTTTCTTTCTAACTTCAGATTTCTCAAGCCCATTCGTCTGTGCCATAAAACCAGTAGGCTTAGCCAACGTAACATTAAGAAAACGATAGCGAAGTTCGAAAAGAATAAAAAGTATGGGATTGACATAAGCCGCGCTAAATCACGTGGTCAATCTTAGGTCAATCCCATACATTTTATTATTCTCGAACTTCGCAAAGTATCGTTTTCTTTATGTTACTTTGGCTACCGCCACAGGTCGTTTGGCTCACCTTCTGCTAAAATGTTTATATAATTTTTAACGCAAATTTTGTTGCGAACAAATTACAAAAACACAAATGTTGAAAAAATTTCCACGAGCAGGATTTGAACCTGCACCCTTCTGACATACCGGGTCAGGTGGTTAATGACGGTAGTTGTTGACATTGAATGGGCGCCTTTGGCTTTCAAAGTAAAAAGTAAATAGTGTCACCTTCTGCTGTTTGCAAGTGCAGAACCATATGCACAATCCTTGATTTTGTAAATACCTCTATCTTCTACACCTGATCCAACATATTCACCATACACCTCGCATCCGTTACTCCTAAAGATGTCGCACCTGTCCTCTTCACACTAACACTAATACATGACCTTTCTTAGCTATAGCATTCACACTCAGTAAATTAGATGCTAAATTTGGTACATCATAAGTTACATCGCTTACCGTTATCTTGTCAGACACAACCATACCAACACTTTCGCCCAGCACCACGTTTCCATCCGCACACATAACTTTCAAAGGTCTAGAATTCTTCTTTAAATCTTTTAGCCAGGCTATCCTCTTCGTCACTATTAGTGATAAGACCGCCTTCTGTACGTGTATTTTTATGTAGTTTTTTTTTATCAAATGTTTTATTTTTGATGTACTTACAATAAAGTTTATTTACCATAACTTTATCTTACTTTCAATGTAGGTACGGATTATACAAAAATGTGACGAAATTAGTTTGTGGCAAATGTACAATAACCCGTAGCCTGAAGGCCATTAAAAACTCAGGAGATCCACAGCAATTATTAATGTTTAAAATGTGATATGTGAAAACCTGTATCTATATACAGGTTTTTTCTGCTTAATTATAAATTTTACCTAAATAAATATTTAGTTTGGATCTCCTGAGTTTTTAATGGCCTTCAGGCTACAGAGTGTCGATAAATGGGTCCTGTCGAACACCTACACTACCAAAGGTTAATGTGTATTTTCCCGCCAAAACTTGCTATTAATTGCTTAGAAACTGACTGTACTCGTACAAAACCTCTTTAGGCTATTTCACAAGCACTATAGTGACTAGTGTCATACTTTGACAGTCGCTAACAAACGCCAAGATCAGTAATTTCGATAAAACCCAACTTGCAATTCGGAGTCGACATAACTGGAGCGAGAAATGTATGAATTATTGATGAGTTGTATACAGGGTGTTATGCGCGCTTAATGCGCAAGGTCTGCGATTGTTGAGGTTAAGCAACTTTCGAAATGGCCGGTCATCGGTATGGTGACCAAACATACTTTAAAATAACGTATCCTACGTTATTTTCCGTCCCCATACTTTATTCTTTTTAATAAAAATAAAGTATGGAAAATACTTTATTTCCAACTTATGCTTGCGTTTGAACGGAATATTCCTGTTGACTTATTTTCTGAACTACTGCATGATACTTAGACTCAGGTGAAGTGAAACGAAACGCAACGCATGAATACATTAATTTGGAAAATTCTTAATTTTTTCTTCGAATCCTTTTTTTAATACTAGTTAGTGATAGATTTACTTTAATTTCCTGAAAAACAGTTGGCAACCCTATCTCGAGCTCCTCTGTGCTTCGGAAGGCACGTAAAGCCGTTAGTCCCGGCCGCATAAGCAATCGTAATCGTACAACCACCTCCCGTACTGGGCCCGCGTGGTGGTTTACGGCGCGTTCTTCCTGTGGTGTAAACATGGAGGGCTCGTGCTCCAGCAGTGGGGACATAAAAATGAGCTGGAGGGAGAGAGAGAAAGAGGGAGAAAGATTGAGAGAGAGTGAGTCAAAGTACCAGGCTATCATAACCCACAAGGAGGTATACCTGGCGTGAGTAAAATACTTGGGGGAGGCCGTGAGGTGGTTAAAGTACCAGGCTATCATGAGTTATCAGGAGGTACACACTAGGCCCACGTGGTGGTTTACCTCCCTCTCTGTGGTGTAAACATCCATAGGGAAGGCTCGTGCGCCAGCAGTGGGGACATACGATGAGCTGGTGACAGGGTGTACATTTTTATGGAGCCTCAAACCACACATAATGTAAGTTACGTACACTTCTTTAAATACATAAATTATATGTTAAGGTAGGTTGACTGATCGACATACTGGGTATGAAAAGAAGCTTAACGAAAACGAAAAATACGGATTGTTCCCATCGTTACTATTATTTTCTTGTATGGAGCCATACCTGGGAACCTGATAGTTAAAGAGTTATTGAGGAACAAAGTCAAAATTTTTTTTTACGGTTTTTCGCGGAATCTGTTTAAAAAGGTTATTAGTAAATTTTCTTCTAAAGGAACATTAGCATTTTTCTTCCATTTTCAATTAAAAAGAGACGTTTTAAGTTACAAACCGCAATGATTATCAAAGGTACACAATGATGCGGCTCGCGGCCGGCCGCCACATATCGAACGCTACACGCACTCACTCACATGCACACTAAGTTGCACGCGTGTGATAAATAAAACCTGTTTTTGATACCCAAAAATAAAAGTCGTTTCCCAGCAATTATTTTTACTTAATGTTTCTTAGTTTGATGTACAATCGAACCAACTGAATCATGACCCACTTGCCTGATAATTCGTTTGAAACTTTCAAACTTGTAAGATCTATCGCGTATAATGCACTTACGACGTTTTAAGGTACTAATAAAATTACGTCAATACAGGTCGCAGACCTATGCAATTTTAACCTTTGTTATCATTGCCATAAAACCACATTTCACACATATACAGTCATTGTTTGAATATCGAGCTGGTTCTCGCTTATTTAACCTAAACTTTTTGATGATGGAAAAAATAAATTAAAAAAATGGGGTGTTCTACAAGTGTGTCATATTATGTCAAGTTGTCAGTCAATGTGAAAAAATAGAAATTAAATAGTAAAATGCTTAATAATTTTTAATAATGGCTAATTTAGAAGAACAAAGAGCTCGGATTGTAGTCTTAAGTGAGGAAGGCTATGGCATACGGGAAATATCCCGCGAATTGAATATTTCTCGGAATACAGTGAGGACCTGGATCAGACGGCACGCCGAAGAGGGCATCCTCGAGGACAGACGACGTCATAACCACGGCGTTCGCCGACTCACGAACGAACAAAGAGTGGACATGCAACACCATTACGAAGAACATCCTTTTACTCCCACCCGATATTTTGCGGCACAACATGACGTCTGTCTACAAACTATTAGAAATTATTTGCACGGCACTGGACTGCATTACAGACATTATGCTGAGAAAGTAGCCTTAACGGATGATCATAAAACAGTGAGAAGGAATTTTGCAAACGCTTATTTAGACTACGACTGGACTAACACTATATTTACAGACGAAAAAACATTTCGATCTTCTCAACACGGTCGCTTAACTTTGTGGCGTTACGATAACACGCGGTACACAGAAGATCACGTCGTGCCTAATCAGTTATCCGGTCGAATTTCAGCGAATATGTGGGCGTGGATGGGTATCGGAGGAGTAGGTGAGCTTGTCCATATTTCTTCTCGGCAAAACGCAATGAAGTATGTCGATCTATTAGAAGAATCTATGTTACCGACAGTGCGAACAGTTTACCCGCGTGAAGATGTGCCAGTATTTTCCTACGTTCATGACAACTGTCGAGTGCATACTGCCAGGGTAGTCTCAAATTGGTTTGATCTGCATAATGATGAAGTTACTTTGATTCCATGGCCGAGTAGATCCCCAGACCTCAACCCAATAGAAAATTTGTGGGGTTTGATGGTCCAAATGTGGGATAACAGAAACGAGAGAACAAAGGAAGCAATTGAGCAATATTGTAACGAAATTTGGGATTACTTGAGAGACAGCGACATTTGCAGTCGTCTAATAGGGTCAATGCGTGACCGATTACAAGCCGTTATCGATAACCATGGTGCACACACTAGGTTTTAGATACTGAATCTTATAATTTAAATTAGTTTTGTTAAAGATTAAATAAAGTTTTTTTTCATTTCACAAATTTTATTACTCTTTTTACTTATATAGCTTGAAAGACCAAGAATGGCATGTTTCTGTCCTTAAAATACTTATAGGAATGACGTGATTGAAACCTGTAATCTAAAGTTTATGCTGGCACTTCACTTGGCCGTATTTGCCCAAACATGACTGCATTATTTTTGATTTTATATTCTAGAGAAATAAATGCGACTAATAGTTGAGCAAATTTAATACGGCCAAGTGAAGTGGCACCATTACGTTCGTAGAAAACTTCCTATACTTACCTACGTAATACAGATAAAGACAGTAACATCATCTCTTCTTTTTCATATACGAGCTTAGTCGATATTGTCCGATTTATTTAACAGTGCACTCAGTAAATGTCAGTGTCTAATCAAATGATAACAAGTTCGTTACCAAGGAAATAATTCTTCAAGCGAATTTCGACCTACTTGCATTTAAGGGGTTTAGCAAAATAAGCTTATGGTGGGTCAGGATTCAGTTGGTTCGATTGTACACTATGCTTATATTACGGCTTCGGTAAGGTTTTTTTATAATGATGAACGCGTGCGTGTGACATAGACGAAAGATGCGCCTAGTTAACGAATTTTACTGGCAATGTTGTTTTTACAACAGGAAGGGAATTAATTTAAAAAAATATTTTTAACGCCTCAGTGGTCGAGTGGCAAATCGTTGGCCCGATACACTAAGGAAGTTTCCATTTTTACAAAAATAAAAAATACTAATATAAATTGAAAGGCAATGAAATTGTAATATATATGGTGAAAGAATTATTTCAATAACTTGAAAAATGACAAAATGAATCAACTTTTACTGAATCCCGAACGAATTTTGAAATGCGCGCGGAGCATTTGCTCTGTGACGTCACAAGTCTCGCCGGGTCAACGGTACGGGTAGGGCGGAAAGCGCTTAGCGGCTGTTTTGAGTGTTTCGTTCGTCGTTTGTTGGTCAAAGTAAGTACATGGAACGCGGCGTGTGTGTCTGTGTGAAAAGTATTAAGTAATATTAATATATTTTGTATAATAAACATCTTTTAGATAAGTAATAACGTGATAAAAGTAAAATTTAAACGATGGAGAGTGGATTTGTGCGGGGACAGTCTAATAATTTACCAAAAGTCAACATGGTTATGGTTTTGGATTTTCTGACAAACAATGCACTGTACACACGGCGGCAGATCAACCTACCCAAAACTGTCAAATTTCTACAATCAATTTTGAACTTTATTGTTTGGTTATAAGGATCAATATTCATTAGAGAAATTTGACAGATTTGGGTAGGTTGATCTGCCGCCGACTGCAGAGTGGTCAGAGGAGTGAAACCTAAGACACCCTTCTTGAAAAAATCTTCATCTTGATCGCTTAAAAAATCATGTAGCATCATCATGCCGCCGTACGGCAATCAACTCCTCATCATCATTGCCAAATTTGTGACCTCTTAGTTGTTCTTTTACCCGCGGGAGCAGGTAGAAATCACTAGGCGCAAGGTCAGGTGAGTACGGAGGATGTTCCATCAATTCAAATCCAGCATCTTGGATAGCAGTCATCGCATCTTGGTGAAACAACACAACTTTTTTCATGTCCAAATGTTCATCACTACATAGTATAAAACAAACTCGCTTCCCGCTGTGCCTATGTATGTATGTATGTATGTATAAAACTACGCAACGGAATTCGATGCAGTTTTTTTAATAGATAGAGTAATTCAAGAGGTAGGTTTATATGTATAAATACATGCATAATATAGTAGAGAACACTGATAGTTTTAGAGGTTTCACATTTTTTTGCGCTTGCATTGCAAACGCTGGCTGAACCCTACGAGATAGATCAAAATAATGTACTACAGTATTGTATACCTCAAAAGGGTCTACAAAAAGGTCCGCGATGGTATATGTCTATCTCTTAGGGATAACCCACAATAATAATTTTTTATCCACTTACGAGAAATAATGGCTTATATACGAAGCGATTTTAAGCAATACAGCATTAATCCTTATCCAATTAAGCACCTTAAAGACATTGTGCATTTAATATAGATCAATATGGCCCTTTACATCATGTAATTTAAATGAAAATTTTCGAAGATATTACAGATTTAAAATGCAGGGGCATAGCGGTTGCGTGTATCAGCATTCCACCCGTGCGAAGCCGGGGCGGGTCACTAGTGTATTATACCATAGATACTTCCTAACGAAATCTTTAGTTCTTCAGCTACAAAACGAACAGTAACACGACGGTCTGCCAAAATATTTTTTTCAACTTTTTTTATCATTTGTTCGGTAACTGCCGTCGTAGGACGTCCCGAGCACGAGTCGTCTTTAGTTGAAGTTCTTCCTCTCTTAAACTCGGCATACCATTAATATTTATAATGTACTTTAGCATCAGTTTGCCGTTCGGTCTTGATCTAACCAAAAGTAATAACTGACCGGCTGACCGCGCATCGACGACTACACTCGACTCGAGCGAGTCGCGCGCGAGACTTGTGACATCACGAGGTTGTTGCGCGGCCGCGCGAAGAGAAGTTGTAAAGCGGACGGGAAAAGTATCATAACTTCGTCATTTATGAAGTTAAAAAAAAAATTGCAATGGGCTTTATTGCAAGTTTAGTACAGTCGGCGGCAGATCAACCTACCCAAATCTGTCAAATTTCTCCAATGAATATTGATCCTTATAACCAAACGATAAAGTTCAAAATTGATTGTAGAAATTTGACAGTTTTGGGTAGGTTGATCTGCCGCCGTGTGTACCATTAATAAAAAATAAATTAAAAAACATGGAAACTTCCTTATTAGGTCCCGGGTTTAATTCCTAGATCGGGCAGTGCATTTCGGAATTTTCGTTGCATAGCTCTGAGCATTTATTTTGTTCTTTGTCCTGCAACAATTTGTCTGTTTTAATTAATTGTGGAGACTTCACTGATAACTGGTGTTATGCTTATTGTAAAACCTGCATGTATTTTATGTTGTTTGTGTTTCCCGAGTAGGTCCCTGAACTAAAAATAAAATAAAATAAAATAGCCTGGGTTTTTGATCACCAACCCGCATTCGGCAAGCGTGATATGACTTGATTTCAGTTATGGAGGCCGTTGCCCAGCAGTGGGACTGTCATATGGACAGTCATAGTACTTATATATATTTTACCTAAACATACAATTTCGAACACTGAAATGTTTGTAACTTTCACTTGTTGTTTGGTTTAAGACTGCCAAGTAGATACTTTTCCTAACATCCTGTATACTATATTAAACGCCAAACTTAGCAGATCGCGATAGTAACGTACAAATTTAAACCCATATATCCAAAAAGGACCTTATTTTCTACACAGCAAAGGTTTACTTGAAGGTTCAACACTTTAATTGCGCGTTTCGTGTTCGTGTGTGAACTACACGACTTCAAGTTACAAGTTTCAAGAATGATATGCTGTCGATTGTATCTGGAATGCATCATTTGTTTTATATGACCAACCACTATGAAGTTAGTGACAAGGCCAAAGGACTTTTTGCTTGTTGCCAAACTTATTGCATCTATCTAAATATATAAAAAGGAAAACTGACTTAATGACTGACTGACTGACTGACATATAAACGCACAGCCCTAACTATTAGGATTAGAAACTTGCATTTTATTTAAATTACATTAATTATTATATTGCTTTACATGTCCAGAAACTTTTTCATACTATAGAAATTATATACATTTAGCCATTTATATAATTTTGTTTTAAATAATTTTAAATTTAGTACTACTAAATACTACTACTACTAAGTACTACTAATTTAGTTTAATGAAGTGAAACGTAACGCAACGCCTAATTAAATAAATTTGGAAAATACTATATTTTTTTTTCAAATCCATTTTTTTATACTAGTTAGTGATAGATTTATTTTAATTTCCTAAAAAATAGTTGGCAACCCTACCTGACCTTGACCTTGAGGTGAGGATGCCGAAGGTACAAAGTAGGGCGCACTTCACTGGGAATTATCAACCATTGGCAGTGGCTTTAAGTATATCTCTTACTAACTATTTATAAAATATAGTGAAAAAATTAAATGACTACCCGACCCGACCCAGCCAGGAATCGAGCCTGGGTCTTCCGCAATCCAGGCGGCTGCACTGACCATTATGCTACCGGGAAGGCTGACGTAAGCACTGAATTTTTTCACTGCTTTGATTTTGACTGCTTTTTAGCGGCAGTAGTACCGTACACCACGCCTCATACACCCATACACCTCGCCCCATACACCCATACACCTCGCCCCATACACCCATACACCTCGCCCCATACACCCATACACCTCGCCCCATACACCCATACACCTCGCCCCATACACCCATACACCACGCCCCATACACCCATACACCTCGCCCCATACACCCATACACCTCGCCCCATACACCCATACACCTCGCCCCATACACCCATACACCTCGCCCCATACACCCATACACCTCGCCCCATACACCCATACACCTCGCCCCATACACCCATACACCACGCCCCATACACCCATACACCTGTCACACGTCCCCGTCTGCGACAACTATCAATATTCAATGTATATAGAAATATTTCACGTTGTATTCAACATTGCTCAAATTGAATTCTGGGATAGTAGAGCTTGTTTTTTTTTCTTTTCAGTTTTTTCTCTTTACAGTTATTTTTTATGTTTGGTTTTTACGAGTATATAATTGTTTTTAATATAGTTGTTTTAGCAGTCGGGTTTTTTGTTTTATTTTAATAATTTGGTTCATTTCAAACTTACTTACTTCTTTTTGTTAAGTATATTCCGGATTTTTTATAGCTTATGTCACTCCCACAGTCAAAACAAATCTAACGACACCTCATATGTTAAAATCCACTATGCCGTTTGGGCTGTAGGGCGTGCCAAAGAAATAGACATACATACAAACATACAAACATACATATATACATACACTCGAAAAACATAACCCTCCAGACGCAGTCGGGTAAAAATAATAAATATCTCTTACTGTCAGAACAAAACAATGAAGCTATAGTGACATAGATAAGATGGTGGTAGCTAGCCAGGTGCACAAACAAGCCCTTACACCAACCAAATCGAGCACAATCAAATAACCTACGCTGGGTATCGAACCTGGGACCTTACGATCTGGAACCCTTTGGTTTTTTTTTGTTTTTTTATTTTTATACTAACACCTCCCAACAGAATCAGAGCCTATTCTTTTCTGTTTTTTTCTCTTTCATACCAGTTCTATCTTTTATGCCTATCGTACTTTCATTCTACTTCATACCACTCTTTCATACTTTGACTTGCCCGTCTATTATAGGCATAAGTCTCTAGTCTATCTATTTTTGTTTTGTCTTTATTTATTTAATCTTCTTATCGGGAACAATAAAAGTGACGCAGTTTTTTATTTGTACAATGGTTCATATATAATACATTTGAACCCTTTGGTTTAACTACTATACACAGAGACCGCATAACAGAATTCGGTCCATTGTGTACCGCGTACGCCGATAGATGATCTTGACGCTTGGGCACGTCACGTCATGTCACGCCAATCCCTTCTAATAAGGCTTTATGTTTATCGCTTGCACTAGGATCTTGAGTCTAGATCTAGTGTTCAAACGAAGCCTAAAATATGCTCGCTATCTTGTCGCTATTGAAAGTAGCAGTGGTAAACGTAAACATAACCGGTCGTTGTAGAGATCCTTGGGGGAGGTGGACAACGGTCCAGCAGTGGACGTCTTTGGACGTCTATTGACATGTTTATCTTCGACATTTTAAATTAACATTTGCATGCTGTTTTATAATAGCAAAACATGTGCGCATTGTAAATTTTATACCAACTGTAAATTGCCATGTTTTTTGGCAAATAAATGATTATCTTATCTTGGCTGAGATGATGATGATGATATTGATATTTTAATATTCATAAATAGCTTGTCTACTTCTTAACTGATCTTTAGTATTTGTAAAAATATTATGATCGGCTGTTAATGATGTTAGTTGTTGACATTGAATGGGAGCCTTTGGCTTTCAAAAGTAAAAAAGTAAATAGTGTTGAATAATTTAATAAGAGCACTTGACCCGGTATGTCAGAAGGGTGCAGGTTCAAATCCTGCTCGTGGAAATTTTTTCAACATTTGTGTTTTTGTGATTTTAATATTCATAAAATACGACCTACAACCATAGTTAGTACTAATCCGTTTAACAATAAATTCTTATTCTGATGTTCGCACAGTAGCATCGAGATAGGAAAATGGTCGGGCTAACGAGAACCACTAGTACTAAACAGCTTACCAATTAAGTGTAAGATACGTATACGCATAAAGCGGGTCTCCTAAACGAAATCGAATGGCTTTTGCTCGAACATATATTAGATCCTTATCTATAAAATTGACGTTTTGTATCAGAGATTTTTTATAAAATTATATTTTTCATACTATCGTTTTTTTTTTAAATTTTCTTAGCATGTATTTATGAGAACACTATAAAAACTGTAGAGTAGTTTGTTTGTTTCACTAGCTAAGTATAGCAGACATTACAAAGAAAAACAATCAAGTCCCTTCAAAGCTACAATGAAACAAAAAGTAAATTCCGCAAACAAAAAAAAAAGTCAATTTTTAAAAAAAATTGGGCGATGGAGACACAACATAAATCATCATCATCTCAGCCAAAAGACGTCCACTGCTGGACAAAGGCCTCCCCCAAGAATCTTTACAACGACCGGTTTTGTGCTGCTCGCATTCAGCGGCTTCCCGCGACCTTCACCAAATCGTCGGTCCACCTTGTTGGAGGCCTGCCCACACTGCGCTTTCCGGTACGCGGTCGCCACTCCAGGACTATCCCGCCCCAGCGGCCATCAGTCCTGCGAGCAATGTGCCCTGCCCACTGCCACTTGAGCTTAGCAACTCTTCGGGCTATGTCGGTTACCTTTGTTCTTCTGCGGATCTCCTCATTTCTGATTCGACCACGCAGAGAAACCCCGAGCATAGCCCTCTCCATTGCTCTTTGAGTGACCTTGAACCTTTTTATTTTAATATATTTAATATACAAACTTAAAATGCTTATGATTATTTACATATAATTTTACGCAAATATTATTGCGAACAAATAACAATTTGAAAAAAGCCAAAGTGTTGAAAAAATTCCACGAGCGGGATTCGAACCCGCACCCTATGACATGCCGGGTCAGGTGCACTGCCAACTGTGCTATCGTGGCTCAATCCAACTCACCGAAATTAATCAACACTATCTACTTTTATTTTTTAAGCCAAAAGAGCCCTATTCAATGTCGACAACTACGTCATCAACATCCGATCTTAATATTTTTACAAATATTGAAAGATCAGTTAAGAAGTGGGCAAGCTATATTTATGATTATTACGTGGAAATTTTTCGAACACTATGACTTTTTTCAAACTGAACTCGAAAAATCACTTCTTGCTCTCTCGCTCTCATTGTTTTTTTTTTATTTATTTATTACCACATAAAAAAGTAACATTTTATATCTAAATAATAAACAATATAAAAAACTGTACGATCAATATCGATCTCACTGACAATGACAACCACCTAAACGCGTCCACACGAACAAAGATCGACGAAACGGCCTTTGTAATCAAACAGGAGACCTTCCGCATAAAGCCCTCGTAAGGTTCTAGAAAGTGAACGCAACAGGGCCATAATGCACGAGTTTCTCACGAATTACAAGCGGTGCGTTCACTAAAATCTACATACATCTATATAGGGTCTAACAATATCAATAAGCGAACGTTTAAGGGGAGCATCTATACATCACACTAAGCATGCTCACCAAATTTCGTACAATACTACAGGCTCGTTACCGAGATAATCATCAAAACATAATTCACCAAAAAATACACCCTTTCCAAACCCGTACAGCTGTACTACACGCACATAAAGATAGCCGTGTGTGTATGAATGTCATACAATGGTTTTTCAATTGTGTGCGTGTATGTGTACACTATCTTTTTATTGACGCTTGCGTGCGTGTTAGTAAAGATACAACATGTTTCATGATGTGCATTATTTTAATTGATTTAGTTTGTTAGAAAACATAACTTTGAAAAATCACTATAAACTGGAGCCCATTTTTTGTCATTGTATTCAGAATAATGTATAGATACCGCCCCTAAACGTTCGCTTATTGATTTTGTTAGATCTTGTATATGTATATATACAGAATGTTTGGCAATAGTAAGTATAAAGAACACTGTAACAACATGCAAAATCATATTTACGTAGATTTACTTTTTTATGAAAAACTCAAATTTATTTTATTACATTTTTTTGTTCATTCCTGCAATGTTTCGACCATGAGGTTGACGACCAAGGACAACGTATCAGCTTGACCTAGGGTTGCCACTTTACAGCTTTGTTTAGTAACAATGAACCTCAATATCTCGGCCATGTGTTGCATTTTAGTTCTGCTGTTCTTATATTCGGGATTAGACTGGTATTTTATTTATTTTATTTTTTGTTTATTTGGAAAAGAATACAGTAACGAAAAACTCAGATAGTCATAAAAAAACATAACAGAGTACACAATTACAATGTTTTCACATATAGAAACTTACTCAGCTCATTTGAAAATTATACAACTTGTTGATTTGCATTCACGCCATATTCATAGCAGCGGTCGTATTGCTTATACTTATTACAAATAAATTATAAAAAGAATATGAAAAAATAATAATCATATTTTCAAAATCTGTAAATACGAATCGCACGTCTGCGTAGCACTAAAAAATAAACGCTCGTTCGCGTACGCCCGCTCACCCGACCACGAGTAGGTAGCAACAAGCTCGAGCTTCGCGGCGCGCCCGCAGCTTTGTCGGCGCGGCGAGCGCCGGCGGCCGGCGGGCGGCGGGCGCACGCCGCACGCATCAAAGCCAGTGTGCCGCGCAACCCCGAACGAGTGACACATTTCTTAGCCCTAGCGAATTTGGAGCGAAACGTGTTCTTAGGTGTGTTGTTGCCGGCACAGTTGCATGCGCCATGATCACGGCGCATGCAACTGTGGCCATGATCTCTACAGAAGTATTATTAGCCAACAAAAGATTTAAGAGCATTTGTATGTTTCAATGGCGCAGTGGTTAACGCGCCCGGTCTGCGAGTGCTGAGGTTAAACAACTTTCGCAAAGGCTGGTCATCAGATGGGTGACCAAAAATCATTATCATCTCGAGCTCCTCCGTGCTTCGGAAGGCACGTAAAGCCGTTGATCCCGGCTGCGTTAGCAGTCGTTAACAACCTCCAATCCGCACTGGGCCCGCGTGGTAGTTTATGGCCCTTTCTCCCTATCCATCCATAGGGAACGCTCGTGCCCCAGCAGGTGGGGACATAAAATGAGCTGATGATGATGACTGCCAAAGAGCGAGACGTACGCAGAAGCAATGGGACGTAATAAAATGCAAATGGTAAACTAAAAGAAATGCAAAACTCAAATTTAAACCACTAAGTGGTGATAATAATATGAACTAAATACCTATCTTAATACAGAATACTTCAAATACAGACTCTATATGTAGATTAGAGTCTAGTCTACATATATGCAGACTTTCGCCGCGTCTTAAAACCATTACAACAATAGATCGGGATCTTAATTGTCGCCCGTTCTAATAGATCTCTATGAAGGGATGGCCATGAAACGAGCGTGGTACAGACGCCCGCCGGCACAATTACCTATCCAAAACTGTCAATATTTTTCTATAAATAATCAACCTTAAGCTATATACATAAAGTTCAAAGTGTATTAAGAAGATTTGACAGTTTGTGTTAAACTGATGTGCAGGCGTGTGTACAAACATTAGGCTAAGCGTATGCTGAGACGCAGGCGACGACGCAGCTCCGCGCAGCTCCGCGCAGCTCCGCGCAGCTCCGCGCAGCGCAGAGCAGAGCATTTGTAATGCATGGTCGTGCCAAGAGCTGTGTACGCTGTGGCGCAGGCATGTGCGACGCAGACATGTGTCTGCCCTGCCCTGCGCCTCGTTGTAGTGCCGGCATAGATTTCTGCGCGACGCGTGCGTGTCACAATTTTTTTTACCATTTTATTATAATTTTGTAATAATGACAGAACAATTAACAGAACTCTCTCGATATTACAAATTATCTATTAGTAGAACGTATTTTTAGATAATCACTTTAGTTTAGAACAATGTTAGACTAGGAGCCGTCTGATAAACTGGTTAATTTATAAAAAGAAAAGTAAAGTCCATTAAAATTGTCCATACAATACATTGTCCAATACAATAATGCCTTCAGGGTGCTCTTGGGATTGCCTCGCTACTGCAGTGCATCAGGAATGTTCGGTGCGAAAATTTTATTTTAATGCGGGAAATTAATCACGGGCATAAGGACGAAGTCGCACTGGAAAGCTAGTAAGTAATGATAGGAGAGATTTTTACGTATAGTTATGATATACCTATTTTCATTGGTAACATTGTAGGGACCTAGTTACTAAGCCTTCCAGTAGTACCTTTGCTCTGGCCCTCCCCGTTAGTAAACGGCAGATGCCGAGAAAGCAGTTACTACGCCACGACTAAACCAACTATTCTGACAAGGGGTCGGTCAGTCATCGACGCATAGAAAACGTATTGGTAATTTGCTCACCTTTTAACTTGTAAATAGAAAAAGTAAAATAAAAACGTTTTACAATTTTAAATAGCTTTACTAAGTATCAACAAAAAATAACTCGCGCACCAAGGAACTAATTGTTATAGCGCACACGGCCATACCGTGTGCGCGCGCTTTGACACGAGTGCAACCAAACATGTTTTTTATTTTCTACAGCACTAGACTGAAATTATTATTGTAGGGTCATTCTTTTAGACACGTTTTTCAAGCGGCTTTACTTAAGAATAATGGAAATCGAAAAGTCATCAAGCCATTTATTTTTGCGCAAACCTTACAACCTCTCTTAACTGGGTTACTGATTATTGTTCAATTATTTTACAAATGATATCATTAAAAAAATAAAATACCCCCCCCCCCCCCCCTCCCCCCAATCTTTGATTTTCGTGGTGTCCCAAGCCCCGATTAGTAGGCTTAGCCAAAGTAACATTAAAAAAACGATAGCGAAGTTCGAAAAGAATAAAATGTATGGGATTGACATAAGCCGCTTATATTTAAAACACAGTTTATTTGCTTAACCCTATACTTGGCAGACATTTTTTTTGTGGAATTATATTAATCTTTTGTATAAAATGTGTTCTATTTTCACTACTCGAAATTTTTTGTTAGTTTAATGTATCAAATAATCCTCTGTGCCAAGAATAGGGTTAAAAAGTTTTTGTATATTTTTAGCATAAAAGATTTATTTTGATTTCTCTGGTTGTGATTTGCGTGGATTACGTGGTAGTTTTGACCCACGCAAATCAATTTTTGACCATGCAAATGAAATAACTTTGAGTTTTGCACTAGTTATGGATAATAATATTTTTTATTACTTTAGTTTAGTTTTTTTTTATTATTTTATTAAAGGATAGGTCACCAACATTCTTTTTATCTATATTATTTTTATTATTATTCATGATCATCATATCATATCATAATATATTTTGTAGTAAAACAACAACAAGTAAAACAACATTTTTTTTTCTTTATATAAATAAAGAAAAAAAAACCGCCTACCATAAGTTACCAACAGTCATCATTACAAAGTAAATAATTACAATATTTCTTACCTAATAGACAAATAGGACCGAGAAATACATCCGAGCCATTAAAAGATAACAAGCTTGTAATCAGCGGGAGCTAAGCCTAGATAAAGTAAAAAGAGGTAATAATATTGCAAATACAGAGCATTTGCTCTGTAGGCATTTGCCTACAAACAAAACCAATGCTTACAAAAAATAAAATAAAATAAAACTTAATGGGGTAATCAAAATTTAACTACAAAAATAGGTAATGAATTTCCCACACCAAAAGACAATTCCGTAAAGACTACAATGTCGTGAGTACAAGTTATAGTAAGGTAATTAAAATTCAGTGAATACATATACAAGATCTAATAGTAGGTATAGAATGTTTCAAATAACAAATTAATTATCATAACAAATTAATCCATCTCATACTTTATTATTCTAGATGATCACAGTAATAGGAACTTTAATAAAGCAGCCTTAAATTATATAACTCTTTATTATCTATAAAAATTGAAATTTATCAAGTAGGTTCCATATAAAAATTAAACTTTTTATAGAAAATTATCATAGACAAAAGTATTTAATAAACATCAAATTAGAGACACATCTATTAAAAACGACCACTTAATTTTCCAATACAAAAATGATTTGTTTGTTTTGTTGTCATGGAAACCAAAGAGAACTTAATCACTTGATGGAAACTGTCAAAGCGGTACGAAGTCCGCCGGGTCTACGAGTTGTAGATATTTGACAGTTTTGGATATTGGTTGATGTGGATGCGTCTGTACCTCCCGCTGGGAATCGAATAAGACCACTGAAGTAGTTAAAAAGATAAGCTGTAAGGGCGAAACGCGAAAGGTACCTGAGCAATGTGAGTGTGACCCAAATAGTAATATAGTATAAATACCGGTCAGCGATAGCAACTTTCCCCAAGGCCTAAAGCCATTACAACAATAGATCTGGATCTTAATTGTCCCCAGTGCGTTTGTGGGGCCCTGAGTTACGCGCGGCCACGAAACGAGCGAGTTCATAAGCTTATTGTTGTATCTCCAATAAAACTGCTATTTTTAATTAATAAGGTTATTTTATTTCAGTGGCACCTACATTTTACTTACTTAGTATACAAGAGAGCGAGAGAGAGAGAGACGATGATATATTTTTCATAGACTCAGGGATACCACACTTATTTATTGATGTATCGTACGGCGTACCACATGAAGATATTTTCTATTTCTATTTCTTCTTTGCAACGAGCGATTTGCGAGCTTAAGGCGACGCATTGGAAATTTACGTGGCGGGGATCTTGATTTCTCCCAACAATTACGAAACATATGAAAGTGATATTTTGATGACATAATTTTTCATTTAATTGTCTTCATTTTGCTAGTTGCAGAAACACGATTTGTCAACTTTTATAACAGAGAAAAAAATATCAAAGTAACCTCTTTTTTAACATAGATTTGCATTTTACAGGCTAACCAGACCGATTTAAGCATCAAAATTTTTAGTAGATTAGTCTTAACACACTCTTCAATAGTAGTTCGTTTTTTTAAAATAATTTGTTGTTTTAACTTGAAGGAAAAAAAACAGTTTTTCTTATGGTACGGGGCGCAAACGCTCCGTATGAGATTTATTGTTTAGCGGTGCGTCGCCTTAACTCGGTCAACCAAAGCTTTTACACTCGGGTTGTGCTTTCGATTCCGATCCGAATGCCTCAGAGAATCTGTTAGTGGATAGAGATACGTTTGCTTGATGCTATCTCCTCTAGAACTTCTCTTAGCTTAGGATGTTTCGATCACACGGTTTGAAGAACCCTTTAGTTTTTCACCACCAAGAAAGTACGGTGACGCTGTAAAGGCAGAAACGCTGTAAAGCTGTAAAGGCTGAAACAAACAGTAATTGGAAGTTGACAGCAATCTCTTTAAAAAAATTGAGTTGCGAGTTTTTCATGTAACGTAGAAGACTTTTGCTTCCATTTCATCATCATTAGCATAATAATATAATAAAGTCAAGGGAACAGTCTCTGCCGTAGAGCTTACTAAGACATGGTATAAGTTAATTTTGGGTAGTATTAAATCGGGTGACCATAAAATCCAATAAATAGGGTTTAAAAAATCGCATATGATTTACTGAATAACAAAGTGGGCGAAAAACTGTGGGCGATAACAAATATTAAAATCGCCGACTTGAAAATTCAAATTTTAGTAGCTAGTTATTCAAAACGATCAGTATAATAAATCGTAAGCGAACAATTTACTATTTTAGTAACAATTTGACAACTCATATTATATTCAAAATGTTGCATATACTTAACTTCAAAAGTGGTGAAAAAAAAAACTTCGCACGTACAAAAACGTCGTTTCTGGCGCTTCGCCGGCCGCTGCCGCGGCACGCTCGCTCCGCTCGCTCGGCTCGCGCGTTTTTGGTCACCATACTAACCTAACCTAACCTAACCAACTCGTTAGCCTTTCTTCGTGGCGGGGGGCTTCGCCCCGATAGTTAGTTACATGGTATAATTTTCGCCCACTCAGTATTTTTTTCGCCCGTATATGTATTTAATTCGATCAGTTGAAATTTTGTATGCTAGCTTAGATTAATTATATCTCATTTTCAGTAGCTCATTTTTCCTTTTTTTTGTGATTGATGAATATCGCCAGTTAAGTTATATTTTTGCAAATGCATATTCTCGCTGTTCGGCTTAGTTTTATACAACTTGTTGATTTGCATTCACGCCATATTCATAGCAGCAGTCGTATTGCTTATACTTATTACAAATAAATTATAAAAAGAATATGAAAAAATAATAATCATATTTTCAAAATCTGTAAATACGAATCGCACGTCTGCGTAGCACTAAAAAATAAACGCTCGTTCGCGTACGCCCGCTCACCCGACCACGAGTAGGTGGCAACAAGCTCGAGCTTCGCGGCGCGTCCGCAGCTTTGTCGGCGCGGCGAGCGCCGGCGGCCGGCGGGCGGCGGGCGCACGCCGCACGCATCAAAGCCAGTGTGCCGCGCAACCCCGAACGAGTGACACATTTCTTAGCCCTAGCGAATTTGGAGCGAAACGTGTTCTTAGGTGTGTTGTTTGTGTGTGTAAAAAAAGTAAAATGACGGAAAATTATTCTAACGTAGAACTTGTGGAGATGGTGCGATTATACGCAATTAGTGGGAACAGTCTACGTCGAGCCGTGGTCATGTTTGTGGAAATGTTTCCAAACAGACCAACTCCATCGCGCGAGGTAATGCTTGCTGCCACGCAACGACTGAGGGATCATACCAGTTCAACGTTCCTCGACATGCGCAGGGTCGCGGCAGTGTGGGCCTCTCAGTCGATTTGCAAGAGCAAATACTCGAATACTTCGAGAGGGAACCACGTGCCAGTACTCGTGATGCTGGCCGCCACTTCAATGTCCACCACACAACAGTCTGGCGGCTTCTTAAGTCGGAGCAACAGCACCCGTTCCACTTCAGAAGAGTTCAAGAATTGAACGAGCAAGATCATGCCGCCCGGGTCACTTTTTGTCACTGGGTACTAGAACACCGAGAAGCCAGCATTCTATGGACGGACGAGTGTATGTTTACGCGCATCGGTGTTTACAACGTCCACAATGAACATTGGTGGGCTCACCGCGAACAGAACCCGCAAAAGACCAAAAAAGATTCGTTCCAGCATAGGTTTAGCATCAATGTGTGGGCTGGCATTGTTGGTGGACATTTACTCGGGCCCTATTTCATCGAGGGTTATCTCAACAGCAACTCGTATTTGCAACTTTTGCAGCATGTAGTTGACGTAATGCTTGACGACGTGCCACTAGCTCTTCACCGGAATCTCTTTTACCACCAGGACGGGGCGCCTCCGCATTATGGACGCCAAGTGCGCGATTATTTGGACGAAGTGTTCGGAACCGAGTGGATTGGTCGAGGTGGGCCAGTGCCCTGGCCTCCGAGGTCGCCAGACTTGACTCCTTGGGACTTTTATTTGTGGGGAGACATAAAAAGAATGGTTTATAAAGACGAAATCACGAGTGTTGTGCAGTTAAAACAAAATATTTTAATGGCTTTTGAGAGTGTAAGGTCAAATCGTAGTGTGCTGCAAAAGTTACCTAGAAACTTAAGGCGCCGTGCTCATTTGTGCATAGAACGTGAAGGTGCCCACTTTGAGCAGTACCTGCGAGTATCTTAAACATGATCAGTAAGTACCTAATAATAGTTTATTGCAACAAAGTATACTTATGCGTAAGAGTAAGCCACTTTACCACAGAATACATAATAGTACCTACAAGTTTACGTAAGTTCATCGACTTAATGTCCGCCCGCTGCGCTCTTATGTACCTACTACGGTCTGCACCCCTATTCTCGTCAGTCGACGGTCGCTATTCTAATTTACACTGAGATCATTTTATTAATCAATCGGTTCCTTATTACTTTCTTCGTGTTAAAAGTATTTTTTAGTCATTAAGTGTACCAATTACGATCAGCTGTAAATTTATGGCGGGAATGCAAATCTACAACCTGTAGTACCCAATTAAGAGTCGCAATTTTTTTAATTATTCGCCCTATTTATAATGTCCCGTTAATTTTGAACAAAAATACATTCGATTTTATTTTACGAATACAACGCTTCTAGGCCTAATCAATATCAAGATCAGGCAAAGCGAGATTCGGGTTTTTCGCAGTTGGCAAGCCTGATAAATAATCAGGCTTGTCAACTTGGATAAATTCCAATACCCATCTATTGTAGCGATGACATTGTTTTCAATGATGAAGGCCTTCTTAGAAGTCAGTTATGTATAGGCTAATAAGTTAAAATATAATTTTTAAAAGGAAAATAAACTGCCGGTTTAGTGGCCCCACACGCAGTCCAGTAACAGTATCGTTGGCAGTCTCTTAACGGCAGTGATTGGTACTGCTGATTGGACTTTCTGCGTGGCACAAGTTCATAAGCGAAGCGGGATATACTTTTCAGTTTTTTATTTATTTACCAAAAAACACTAGCTTCTGTTCGCGGTTCACAATTCACACGCGTAAAATTCCGTCTGTCTGAGGGTAAAAGGATACCTAAATATTAATCCAGGATGTGCTCTATCAGTATACGACACTCAGGGGCACATCTAACCGCCCACCCCGTTATTTTCATACAAACATGCTCACTTTGCGACTCTATACATAAAAATGTCAATCCATTTCTGCAAAGATCTGCTAATGTTTAAGTTAAGCGTTCGACTGTCCAATTGGCATTTCGAAAGAGTACCGAAACCATGGCATTTGTCCATAGAGGCAGAACAATGAATGCTTCATCACATTTCATACAATGTGATATGGCAATAAAGTAATGCTTTGCTTAAACGAAGGTTTGGAAACGGGAAGAAATTTTTAAAACTGTTCAAAGTTTTTTTAGAAATCGCTACCGCTTCTGTCTGAAGCCGCATCTACAAATTGATTCTCACACTTTACTCTCTACAATTACACGCAAATTTATACATTCGGTAGTCATTGTTACGCCATGGCGTTGCGACATTTAACTTGGCGCTACACTGGCAGCGATGCTATGCTATATATAGATAAGCTGCAAGGACGAAATAAGTTAATTTTAAAACTTTAATAGGTGTTAAAAAAATTACATTATTAACCGTTCATAGTAGTTAGTTTATTTATTTATTTATTTATTAATTTAAATCTGAATTGCCCATTACACTTACGGTTACCCAAACCGTGCAGTAGGCCAATTACATTTTGTGTAGACAGATAAGCAACTACTTAATTTCTAAAAAACGTATAACACTATTTATAAATATATGAATAGATACACAAAAAATATTAAGATTAGATTAGATTTATCTCGTCCAAGAGGACGTGAAAATAATGTATCAGCTGGCTAACTTCCCGTGCATGTCATAAGAGCCGACTTAGGGACAGGGGTTCCTAGATGCTCGCACATCAGGCGGTCGGCTGCAACCCATCACTGATGTTATATATTCCACCTCGAGTCACTAACAGCGATTTTACTCAAAATTGGTGATTTTGATGCTGTCTACCCCTTTTGCCCCTCAGCCAACGCCTCGATAGCCGAGTGGCAAAGCGCTCCCCCGATACCCGAAGGACCCGGCTTCAATTCCCAGGTCGAGCAAAGTGTGTTTCGGGTTTTTCGATGCATAGCCCGGGTTTGTGATCACCAACCCGTATTTGGCAAGCGTGGTGATTAAGCCTTTACCCATCAATTGTATCATCAAATAAACTCTTAAAACAAGACAAATAAGGATTGCGATTATTAAACTTGAATTAAAAGAAAATCTAGCATAGCTTACCATAGCTTAGCGTCCAGTGTCCCTCGCCCTAACAACAGATGTGTATCAGTGGTGTTTTAGTGGCCGGCAGGCTCCATCGCCTCGTTATGTATCGCGGCATCTCGCCTGGGATAGCTTCCATCTTCTCGGCAGTGAGACATATTATCACTATTGTATAGCTAGTGCAGTTAGAAAATACAATATCGATCGCATAGAGGATTTCTTAAAGTGGGGTCCATAAAGTTTAAGAAACCCTGGCATAGGGCAACAATCTCGGCCGCTAGGGTGAACACTGGTGACTACCAAACCGGTGATCCGCCCTAGCGGCACGTGAAGGGGGTGAACAGTGGTTTATAGTGGGAGGGACCCTCCTCTTCTGAATTCCTGCCGAGACCTTCGGGTGTGGGCAGAGAGGTGGGAGCTGGAGGGGAGAACCTCACATAACCATCCGCACCTACCAAACTTATGGCATCTATCTTTACAAAGGAGGAAGAGTGAAAGGATGGGGTTGCACAAAAGTTCCCTATGGGTCGAAGTATTATTGAGAGAGGGAAGTCTCTTATTATTTAATCATGGACCCGCTGGGAAAGAAAAGGTTTTTTTTTTTAATGTCGTGGATGCGTTGGGAATCAAAGTATGAGCTTAATTTTTTTGAAAACACGTGAACCTTTCGTGAACCTTTGGGAATAAGCAAAGTTTTCCTTACTCATCCCATTTTTATTCCTTACTCGACTCACAGCAATACTTTTCTTTCCTTATTCATCCCATAAGTATTCCTTACTCAACCCACGTTGAAATTATAAAGGAAACCCCTAGTTTTGTACGGCCTGATAAAAAAACTAATCGGAGGGTATATCATTTCTCACTTCTCATTTCTATTATCATTCATCATCATCTATACATGAAGGAATTAATATTGTTTATTTATATATTACTTGTAAGAAAATTACTTTGACACTGGCTAAATGTGCTAATCGCACGAAGCCATCAACTAAAGGAAAAAAAGCTGCCCTTGCTTCGCCTAAGGCAAATTTTGCCAGTACACCATGATTAGCCGCCTAAATAATTGGGCAAATACACGTACCGTTGCCAAACCCCATTCTTAGCCTAATACGGAAGCCCCCTTATATGCAGTGATTTACATAAGAACAGTTATAATGACTTCGTAGAATGCATTGAATGGGCACATTCATAATTTGCGAATTTCTAAACTGTATTTCACCTTCATTATATTCGATGGTACAGTGGTTAACGCGCTTGTTAACAGCGCATTGCTGGAGTTAAGCCACTTTCGCAGAAGTCGGTTATTGCACGGGTGACCAGCAAAAAATGTATCATATCAAGCTCTTCCGTGCTTCGGAAGGGACGCAAAGCTGTTGGTCCCGGCTGCATTAGCAGTCGTTAACAACCACCGCACCGCACTGAGCCCGCGTGGTTTATGGCCCGTAAAGCTCTGGTTTCCTAGGATGGCGGTGCCGTCATATAGCGGCCGTAATGTTACGGACGCAAAAAGACGGCCGTCTTTACGGTGACGACATGTGGAAAGTTCCATGGCCGTCACACCGTCAGTTTCACACACCGTCATCTTTTTTAAACAACCGTCAAACGAAATGTATCCAGGAGAGAAATGGACGACCTTGATTTTGCTTTAATAATTTACTTGGAGGATGAACTATCATCAGAAGAGGAAAATAGTCGTATGGCGGAAGATGATTTATTCAAATCTCGTGGTACAGAAGGTGCATTTGAGATTTTAGTACGTCGCCGTTTGCTAAGTAATGAAGAGAAATTCGTTTTGTACTCACTTTGTACGGTCAAAAAAAACACAAATACCTTCACCGCTATCGAAAAACGTTCACGAAACTATCCGACACCGTCAAGACGACGGTACAAATGGCGGCGCCGCTTTTTGACGTTACGGTGTCAATTACCGCTCTCTAGGAAACCTCGCGATTTTGTTTACATAGACAACGTTATATTACGGCCGCTATATGACGGCAACGCTATCCTAGGAAACCAGAGCTTTATGGGAAGGGATTCTGGGGCACGCCCAGCAGTAGGGACATAAAATGAGCTGGCAATGTAGATGGACACTCAGTCTATTCTACAACAAGTTCGGTAAACAGTCATCAAAAGCTCTTTATATCAAAAAATTCCCATACAATTAAAATTGACCAGACATAAACAAAAGACAATGTTAGTTATTTAAAGAACCACTGGATTATAAGGAACTATTAATTAGCAACATGTTAAGACAATGTAGCCTAGACTACCGGTCGTGGTCGGTTAACAAGGCATAAATTATACACAGTATTGTGGAGCTGATCTTTGATCTTATTTTACTGTATACAACCTTATTTTTAATTTATTCGAAAATCGAAACACGGGTCAAATATTTTCACTTAAAAAATCAGTACAAAAAAAATTTAAAATAATATGTTGAAAACTCACGAAGTTACAAGCTTTTTGTGCTGTCCCGTTGTGTGCTTTTAGAAGGGTATACTTTATTTGAGATTTTGTAAATATTATTTGGTCAAAATGTAACATGGTATAAAAAATATTGAAATCGATTCTATTACTGATTCTGAACAAACAGTTTTCAGGTTTCCTATAAACTAAAATAACATTGTATAATGCATTATTTTATTACTTATTTGTTTACGTAGTAGCACTGTTCCCGCGACTTCGTCTATGTTGATTTCGTATTTCTAAAATCAAACATAGCTTTCATTATCCGCAAGGAATGTATAATTCTGTCAAGGAAAGATTTTTTGAATTGGAGTAGTAGATATAGTACCAGATTTTTTTTTGTCTTTGTTTGATGGCTTCGTGCGATTAGCAAATTTAGCCAGTGTCAAAGTAATTTTTCTTACAAGTAATACATAAATAAACAATATTTCCTTCCTGACGAGATGATGATGATGAATGATAATAGAAATGAGAAGTGGGAAATGATATACCCCCAACCCCTCGAGTATCTCAGTAAAGGTGTGGGGCTTTACTAAGTCCTCACGCAGACTTCTTGAGAGAATTTGAAAAGTGCCGTTGCGCTATTTTGTTTCATTTGCCAACACTCATGTACACTCACGAACACTTAACGGTTAATAATCCACCATTATTTCACATTAATATTCGACATAACACAAATTTAAAAAAATAAAACAAAACCGCAGACATGACCGCAGACTCTTTACTTTCCCGCCAAGAAGTCCAGTACCAGAGATTACCCTCCTCAAACAAACAAATAAACAAACAAAGTCACAAACCTCTTTATTAATGGTATAAAAAGACAAAATAAAAATAAATCATAATAATACTATTATTTTTAATACAATACAATAAGGTTTGAGCTAATAACCTAAGGTTTAAAAACCAGGGTTAGGTTTCATAAACTTAATATTATTCTGAACTTTTGTAAAGAGTTTGCTAAGGCTTGAGGAACCCTTTAAGTTTCTCGCCGCCCCTAAAAAAGTCCGGTGACACTGAAAAGGCCACACGATTAAAGTCCCTACAAAGAAAAACATATTCCTGCTAAGAACTGCCATTGGTCAAACCTCAAAATGTGATACCATTTCATAATGTTTTTTTTAAACCAGAGATAATGTAGAACACAGTTTAATTTAATTGCAGAGGCGACCTCAACACTCCACAGCAGAGAGCCGAGCGTTTAGCACGGGTAGCTTACAAGGCATAAGAGCTAGCGTTTTCTTTCATACCGAAGCCGACTAAGGGACAAGGTTCCAAGATGCTCGCACATCAGACGATCGGCTGCATGCAACCCATCACTGATGTTATCTGTTCCACCTCGGAGCCCTACTTTGTTTATGTTAAATGTGGCGTCGAGTCACTAATGGCGAGTATACTCAAAATTGGTAATCATCGATGCTCTGTTTACCCCTTTTTAGGAAAGGACGTGACAGTATGTAAGAGCTCGATGGCACAGTGGCCTGCGCGTTCGGCTTATGATCTTGCGAGTTAAACAACTTTTGCAACACCAGGTCAACGATTTCCGCGCAGCGAAAGGGAAAGGTAGGTGGTCGTTATTAAAAGGAGCCTTTCCACAAGCTATGGGCACGGCACGGCAGGAGAAAAAAAAAAAAACAAACGAAATTAAATTTTAAAAAAATAAAGAAACAATAAAAGCCCTACCGTGTTGGCCACTTGAGTCTTGAAATATCAATGATTCGGGGCCCGAACCGGCTAAGGCCTACGAAACCCAGCAGTAGGTAGCTGTTTTTCGGAAGGAACACATCAGAACACACAAACTGTTCCTCATTAGATTTTAAACTTTGCGCAAATGGAATATGGACGAACATTTAATGAAGAAATTTGACAGTTTTGGACAGGTTGACGATGTGCAGGTCTGTACATTAAGTTAATTTAGTAATTTTTTGGATATTGTCGCAATATGGCAGCCGTTGAAACCCACCAGATTATTATACCGATCCAATGTGATTAAGGCCTTAATCTTTTCAAGAGCTTTTATGGGAGAACCAGAGCCCAGACAGTGGAACTATTACAAGCTTCAGATGATTAAGAAAAATATAATTTGGCATTATCTCTCAAAAACGCTTAAGCTTATGAATGGCGCTGCAATCTTCGTAGTGAGGTTAACGTATTTGAACACTATTAATAGGGTGACCATGGCGGTAAGCGATTTCAATATAATTTTAATTAGAGATTGTACTAATTATGTGAACACTTTACATTTAACTTTTAACTTAAAAAAAATCTGCATAACAAGGTAATGTCGCATCCTTTATATCTTGCATTTGGTAATATCAATTAACTAATTAAATATGTAAATGTACAAATTTTAATATTTATTTTCATAGTATTTAACGATGTTTTTCGCAAACTATTTATATACGAGTATAACTACTATTATTATGCTCGACGTTTCGATCGCGTTGCACCGGTCGTGGTCACTAGCTGACAGACGTATCACCAGCTCATTTTGTGTCCCCACTGCTGGGGCACAAGCCTTCCCTATGGATGGATAGGGAGAACGGGCCATAAACCACCATGCGGGCCCAGTGCGGTACGGTGGTTGTTAACGATTGCTAATGCAGCCGGGACCTACGACTTTACGTGCCTTCTGAAGCACGGAGGAGCGAGTGATGTTCATCCATCCGATGACTGGCCTTTGCGAGAGTTACATAACTTCGGGAGGTGTGTGGGGTTGATTACAGGATGGGATGTGACCGACCCACTAAACTGCTTGACATCCGTCAACTGCTGGGCGGGACCTCGAGCACTTGAAGAGTCTGTAATTTTGTTTTTCAATATATTTTAAATGTAATTAATTTTTGTGTGCTGATTAATGTATTTCTCCTTCATCTTCTTTCACGGCGCCCGCGGTGGTCCTTGAGGACACTTCTCATCTCCGCAAAACCCCCTGGATGTGGAGCTTCTACGCCTTGGAGACTGTCGCGGGGAGTGTGAGGAAGGTGGTGACCCTCACCCCCGAGTTTGGATTAGGATTTGGATGGATATAGCTGCCGAAACAGCCGTCTCCGTCAGTGGATATGCTACCCGTCGAGTTCGGCGGTGAGCAGAAGAAAGTGCCCCCCACATAACTCGCGGGTATGCAATCCAAAGAGTTTTTAGCAATTAAAAAAGGGAAATCCGGGAATGCTACCGTAATCGTGGCCGCCCTACCAAAATCGCACATAAAAATGAGCTACACTTTACACCTAGCCGCATAGTTCTTAGCACAAAAGCTTAAGTACCAATTTGGTAATTAACCGGCCGGTATAATTTGTTCACGATTAACAGTTTTTGTTGTGAGCATTATCTGACGTTGGTGCGACCTTGTGCGGCCGATTAACGGTCACGCTATAGGGCCGGTAACGCGAACGTATTATTTATTAAACGGTATAATGTAATAGAGATACGAGGAGCTCAATGGCGGCGGCGCACTAGTAAAAGCGATTGATATACGATTGCTGAAGTTAGGCAACCCGCACGACCCGGTCAATTCACTTTGTGGGGGACAAACCCCCTACTACCCTTTGTCCCTATCTACTGACCTACCTATCGTAGGGTAAGGCAGCTGGAACTACGGGTCCGGCTGTCTTTTCAAGGGTACCACGGGAATTCCGGATCCTAGGCCCCCTGCCGGTTATGCCTTCGCGGGCGTCTCCGGCAAGTCCCGAACATAGGTTGGACTCGTGGTGACATGTGGTTAGCTGTAGAAGTGGGAATGTTCGTCTGGCCAGGCTTCCATTTCGTGCACAGCGAGCGGGTCTTAGTAGCGGTCCGGTGGGGGCCTGAAGCGAAAAGATCTGCGGGGCACGTGAGTTGCCCTAGTTGGTTGTGCTGCTCGGTGGTTTTCATTGAGCAGTTCTCCAACATCCGGCACAATTCTGAAGAACTAGTAGAGGCGCCCGCTAGATGCAAAAGCCTCCGGTTCAATCAGCCGCGTAGGACTTTGGAATTGATCAGGTGCCTGGATGGGTACCGAGAAGTGAGTGTGCTTACAACTCCGCCATCAAAGAGGACATTTGGTAGTCGACTTTAGAGTTGACGACCCGAGCAGTGGTACACTGCGAGTTGTACTCTTAGTGCAACGAGAAGTGAACGAGCTTACAGCTCCGGTAACTTATCTGGATATTAGGTAGTGGACTATACGTGTCCACGGGGCAATTAGCTCGAGACACTAGTCTTAAAAGTACCGGATGAAGGATGCGTACGCCCCTAAAAAGGTCCGGTGACGCTGAAACCGTCTCAGCAAACTCTCAAAACTTAAAAAAAACACTTCCTAAAGGCAAGTCATCAGACGGGTGACCACATATGTATCGTAACGTGTTCCTTCGTGCTTCGGAAGGCACGTAAAGTCGTTGGTCCCGGCTGCATTAGCAGTCGTTAACAACCAAGCTCCCGCACTGGGCCCGCGTGGTGGTTTCCATCCTTAGAGAAGGCTCAAGCCCCAGCAGTGGGGACATCGAATTAGCTGCTGATGATAGATAAGGCCCCTTCGCTTGTTATAATACATATTGAAGAGTATGTAAATCACTAAAAGATTCCGACCGAAATTATGTCAATAAATAATTTGTGATTTAAGTATTCTGGCAAAGTCATCACCTCCACCCACACTGCTGGGGCACGAGCCTTTATGGATGGATAGGGAGAACGGGCCATGAACCACCACGCGTGCGGGCCTGCTAGTGCAGCTCGGACCGACGACGATGGGTTTACGTGCCTTCCGAAGCACGAAAGAGCGAGAGTTTTTTTTTTTACTTTACTTTCCTACACTTCACACCAATTATCTAGCCCAAGAGAAGCTTCGATATGGATCTCGTTAAATGGTTACTAGACAACGGATAAACATACTTAAAATACTTAAATACATACTTATTATAAATAGAAAACACCCAGACCCGAGACAATTTAGAAAAACAAAAATTTCTAAATTGACCCGACCAGAAATCGAACCCGGGGACCTCAGAGATGGCGACACCATGAAAACCGGTGTACAAACCACTCGACCAAGGAGGTCGTCGAGAGAGATGATACATTTTTGTTCACCCATCCGACGACCGGCCTCTGCGAAAGCTGCTTGACCTTAGCAATCGCAGACCGGGCGCGTTAACCACTGCGCCATCGAACTCCTCCTCACTAGTTAATAAACTACATCCACCTAATAACAGCCACAAAGTAAAGACATTAAATCAGCATTGCCCCAAGCCAGTGATATATCGGGCCATAAACTAAAATTGCTCTATGCATTGCATACAGACCATAAACTGAAATTACTTGAAGTAATCGCTGATTACTATGATATCCCGATATTAATATATTCCAAATCTGTCGCTCGCTACACATCCGATACGAACGAATTGAATGAGTTAAGTAAATATCAGTTTGGTAAGGCACAGTGCTCACTAGCGGATTAAACAAACACAAAAAAAAATTTTTTTTTTCTTATAGCTTTAATTGGGTATGACTGGTTAGTAGTGAAAACAAACTTTTTAATACAAATTGAGGTTGTTAACGCGCCAGGTCTGCGAATGCTGAGGTCAAGCAATTTTCGCAAAGGCCGGTCATCGGATGGGTGACCAAAAATGTATCATCTTGAGCTGCTCCGTACTTCGGAAGGCACGTAAAGCCGTTGGTCCCGGCTGCATTAGCAGTCGCTAACAACCACCAATCTGCACTAGGCCCGCGTGCTTCGATCAACGTGCATTGTTGATCGAACTCGAACTAACCCGCGTGGCGATTTTTGACCCGTTCTCCCTATCCATCCATAGGGAAGGCTCGTGCCCCAGCAGTGGGGACATAAAAATGAGCTGATGATGACGATGAATACTATGATAGTACTATTGTGTTCCGTTGATTGAGCATTTATTACAAGTTAACTATTTTAAGGAGAAATTCATGCATAGGTCAAATAAAAAATAAGTTAATATTTTAAAGAACTACTACTATTACTATGGGTCGAAGTGTTACTGAGAGAGGGAAACTTTAGCGGGCCCCACTTAAATAAAATAAGATAAGATTAAATATTTATAAAAGAAGACCGGCGAGAGTCGCCCTAATATTTTACGAAGTAGTACACTTTCGGAAACATGATAATTTAATTAGATTAAATTCCTACAATTTACTTTTACGAACGTCTGATTTATTAAAGAAGGAGATAAAAAGATAAATTATTTTCAAATCGCAAATAAGTGACTGAACAAGACGCTTTCTATAGTGTAATAACTAAACGATTAAAACTCATTATACTCGTAAATACGTTTCATTTGACGCAGTAGTCATATAAACCAAGGCCATTTTTATTTACTTATTAGATACATCAAAGAAGATACATATCATAATATTAAAAACTAATTAATATTTTGATAGAACACGGTAGGTTCGCATTTTAGATGAAGTATAAAGCATGAGTTGCTGATGAATTGACTGTATAAACATAGATTCTTTTGCTATTCTTATTTAGAGACAGACATTGACCAATGAGTGACGTGAATGTCAGTCACGTCACGTCATTTGACTTGACACATTTTCAGTTTCTTTCTGTGATAAGTTGTTCGTTGTGTTAAAAGTGGTTTTTTTCATTGGATTTTCGCGTGTTTTATGGACTTTAGATTCTTGCCTTATTGCCCCCTGGATTTTGATTTGATAATTCTGTACCGTATGTTAACCCTCTGAGTCTCCGAGTAGGTAGATACCTACTATGTCTCTGATAGAATAATGGTTACTTTCGTTATTTGTCTTTGTTATATATTAAATACCTAATCATCTATTTTATCATTTAATAATTATTTGCGTTCTTTTTAATAAAAAGTTATAAAGTAAATGATTTTTACCCTAACTTTTATATTTTTTGGTTATTTAACATATCTCTGTTGTCCCAACTTTAAAAACAGAAACAATTAACTTTTTTGTTAGTCTAGCATAGTTCCTAAAGTATCATTTGATTTCATCCATGAACGGGACATATAAATCGAGGTCTGAAAATACATAGAAGTTCGCCAGCCTCCTTTATAAAATACAGTGAAAAAATTAAACGCTTACCCGACCCAGCCAGGAATCGAACCTGGGTCTTCCGCAATCCGGGCGGCTGCACTGACCGCTATGCTACCGGGAAGGCTGACGTAAGCGCTGAATTTTGTCACTGCTTTTTAATGTTTTTGAGTGCAAATAGCGGCACAGTGCGCCATCTATCCAACGGTAATTACAACCGATGGCTATGCAGATTCATCTTTGCAGATGAAATACCACAAATTTGATAACAAAACGCTATAGTAAATTTTTACTTTTTATTTTCAAGTGCTAATTATTATAATAATTGTATTTTATAAATTTTATAAATATTTAATTTAGCTTCAGTGCAGCAATTAGCACTTGAAAATAAAAAGTAAAAATAAGATAAGATATTAAAGAAAGGAAGGTATAAGTGTTCTTGTTTCCGTCTAAGTATATTATCCTTTTCGTTCTCACTTCTACACCAGCCCTAACAACGAATGGCGCACCACGGAGCCAACATCGCACTAAATCAGTCCGGTACAATAATGACCCAGTTGTGTGTGGGAAACGCGGCGTTGCGTGCGAGAAAGTGCTGGTACAGTCGGCCGCGTAAATAGCTTAACACTTTTGTACAGTCAGGGACAAAAGTCGCGTGAACTTTTTTGTAGTTTGTCAAAACAAGTGCGATGAAACGAACATTCGCTTGTCAGGGTGCCTAGCCTTTCAGCTACCAGGCACTATTTTGACATATTATTATGCTGATACTGCCAGCTCAAAATGGCCGCAAGAAAATTTTGCGCCGGGCGCTTAAAACTATGAATTGAGCCGTTTTTTTGTTAAATATGATGTTAAAACAAACTATGTATTTTCGTATTCCTTATAAAATAATTTACCCGATGTTATACCTTTCGTCAAAGCCACAAGAATATACGTCTCAGAATCAACGCAAATTTCAAGCCTTTGAACCTACAGCTTAAAACCATCAAAAAGTATTTTAGGTAACAGTGACCAGTCAATTCTGGGTATCATTTTAGGACTGTTAATACATATTACCTGCGTTTTGGCAGGATTATTTAGAAGACCATATGTTTTGCTTCATTCAGATATTGTAGTCAAGTCAGTGTTTAAGGTGGTGATAGCTAAACCTAATTGATCCACTGGAGCTTGCGTATAAATTTGTAAGTCACCTGTATTTGTAGCCATTTGGCTGGCAGGGGGGAGGACACTTGACTCTAACAAAATATTGCACTTTAAAGCTTAATAGTTCACAAACGGATACATCAATCAAAAAACTGTTTCCACAAACGCGCAATATTTTTTAAATTGCTATCCAACGACACCCGACACTATGGGGTAGACAAAAAAAAAATTACATCCCCACTTCACGTGTAGGGGAGGTTACTTAAAAAAAATATTATTCAAAATTTTACTTCACCACTTTGTCGGCGTGATTGATATGTATATCCATGCCAAATTATAGCATTCTAGTACTAAGACTTTATGAGCTAGGCTGGGAACAGACAGACATGGCAAAACTATAAGGGTTCCTTGTTGACAACGAAACCCAAAAAGTCAGCTCGTCAGTTCGTTTGTTTGTTTGATACGCTTTCACTCGTAAACTATTTAACGATTTATTTGTTTTGCTGTCATAGAAACTGTCAAAGCGGCCCGAAGTCCGCCGGGTCAGCTAGTAGGTACTTACATTAAAAAAAACTGACTTCAAATAACAGGAAACTTAAAAAAATAAAAACAGCTCCAAAAAGCAAGAAATAATATTGAAATCATATTATTAATTACCTAATACTTATATCAGTTTCAAAGAAGGGGTCTATTGAAGTCGGGTGGTTGGTGGTCGGCTGGGGGACAATTTTGTTTCTTAAACTTTTATAGTTGTTCTATTATTTCCACTTTTTTATTGTAAAAGCCCTACCCGGCTTCAGTAGACATTTTTTTAAACTGATATGAGTATTAGGTAATTAATAATATGATTTCAATATTATTTCTTGCTTTTTAGAGCTGTTTTTACTTTTTTAAGTTTCCTGTTATTTGAAGTTGGTTTTTTTTGTTAAAAATTATTTTATTTTACGATTTTTAGTGATGGGTAGACATAGACCTAACAAGGATGCTTCTCGGATGAGGAAACGATGGCCTAGTAGGTAGTGGTATTCCTACGTAAAACTTTAATCTTAATTAGGTATTATTTTTGTACCAACTAAACATTTTGGCATATTGAACCGTATGAAGTAGGCCCATCAAAAGGTAACTGCTGTAAATCGTTGAGGAATTCCCTCGACTGTCCATGGTCTCCATCATCAGACCTGTAATGGCACTTATAACCCATATGGGTGCAAAGTTCTTATCAATAGAAATGACATATATGACAATAGACTACTATTTAATGAAGGTCTAGAGTCGATCTGATGATGAAGACGAAGGACAGTCATGGGAACTCCTCAACGTTTTACAGTAGCTACCTTGTGTTTGGTCTTAATTCATTTCTATTGATCGTAGTGGCGACTAGTGCGTTTGTTAATGTTTTCATTAGTAAGTATTTTAAAGTACTAACTTTAAAATACTTACTAATGAAAACATTAACAAACGCACTAGTCGCCACTAAGATTTTCGAAGGTTCCCCTCGATTTCTCTGGGATGCCATTATCAGATCCTGATTTCCTTATCATGGTACCACCCTTGAGATATCTCCTTTCCAACAAAAAAAGAATCATCAAAATCAGTTCATAAACGACGAAGTTATCCGCGAACACACATAAAAAAAATATATATACGAGTCGAATTGAGAAACCTCCTCCTTTTTTTAAGTCGGTTAAAAATGCGAAAGTAAGTTTGTTTGAAACGCGTAAACTACGAGTATTCAATCGACCATCATGAAATTTTGTACACATATTCTCAAGAGTATAATCAAAATTATTATTTTAAAAAAGTGAGTTTGTTTTGTTGTCATAGAAACCGTCCGCCTTGTCAGCCAGTAAGTAAATAAATTGCAAATTGCGATTATGAGTAGCTTGTTGCTACATTCACTATGGACAGTGGTGGAAAGGCGTGATCGCTCGTCCGGTCGTCGTGATCCAGACGAGGCCGTCGAGACGACGCGGATGTGCGGCCGGACCTACAGTTTTAATTACGAGTACACAAACCTACGGTAACGCCTAGAAGGTCGAGTTGCAAAGCGCTCGTTACGATACACCAAAGTAAAAAAAAAAATAGAACAAGTTGAGGGTTGGCATCGCCGAATCAACACGAGGGTTCCATTAAAACCCAGTATGTATGTACCAGTTCATTATTATCACTGCTAAAAAAGGAAGCCAAATTGCAAAATATAAAATTAAAAAGTAATGAACTACATTGCACTGATATAAAACGAAATAGAAAAGTAATTGAAAAAAATAAAAAAAATCAAGTATAATCAATGATTGTGTAAAAATAACAATATTCATTCAAGTTTGTTTCAAACGCTTATGTGCAATTATTAGTACATAATATCATTTATCAGGATTTTTGATCCTTAAGCGAATAGGTCTTTGTACGTATTGGTCGTTATGCGTGTTGATCGACATGCGTTGTGGTCATAATACATTTTTAGTCCATAAATATATGCGAGTAAACGGATAGAATTTATTTTTTATTTACATTTTTTATTTTGTTATTCCGTTTTTAATAAAATAATTTAATCACCAGACTGTACTTTAAATGAAGTATCCTGCGAATATGTTATTTTGCGAATATGATGTTTCAAGAAAATGATATTGTGAGAATGTGGTGATTTGAGAATATGGTGTTTTGCAAATATGATATTTTGCGAACATCATGTTTTGCTTTTATGATATTCAGCAACGGAGCCATCCAGATGACGTGAAGGGGCATTAGATAAATCGGGAGGGGTACCATCTTACCTTATCTTATCTTCACTTACCAGGCGTTAGATGAATCGGGAAGAGTACTATCTTATTTTATCTTATCTTCACTTACCAGGCGTTAGATGAATCGGGAGGAGTACACCCTTATTTTATCTTATCTTCACTTACCAGGCGTTAGATGAATCGGAAAGAGTACTATCTTATCTTATCTTATCTTCACTTACCAGGGTACCGCGGCCGTTTCCTGGGCGTTGGCGATCGCCGCTTCAAGCTCAGGTCCACTGGCTCCATTTGGGTGGGTGGGCCGCTTGCCTGAAACAAATCACATACCATCATCATCATTATCACCATCATCAGCTCATTTTATGTCCCCACTGCTGGCGCACAAGTCTTTCCTGTGGATATCTACATCACAGGGAAAACGTGCCGTAAACCACCACACGGGCCCAGTGCGGAAGGTGGTTGTTAACGACTGCTAATGCAGCCGGGACCAACGGCTTTACGTGCTGTGCCTTCCGAAGCACGAAAAGTTTTGGTCACCAATCCGATGACCGGCCTTTGCGAATGTTGCTAATAATTCATTAGCCACTAATGCCTTTTGCATTTTCCTTTCCACCGCATTGTTTTTGCACTGCAACGTGGCAATCATACTAAATTTTACTGAAGCGCGAATACAGCAGGGCGTGTCAGCTAGTTCCTTACGCAAGCAGTAGTCATCTTCAATTAAAATTGCGTTGTAGGGTGGCTGTTACAGCGATTAGCGATTCAGCACGCGACACGGACAGAAATATCTGCCGCAACGCAACACCCTTAAGAATTCAACCTAATGGACCGAAAGGTTGAAAATGACATCAAAAAAGGAAATCTACGAACAGAGTTAAAACGAATAAATAACATTTGGACTTTACCTATGAAATTGAAGTTTTTTTCTCACTCATAAATTTTTATTTTTTTATTTGGCTTACAAAACTGGTTGCAACGTTATCTGTTACATATAAATAATATAAAAAAAAAAGCTTATGCTACATTGCGACCTACTAGATGTAAGCACATCATGCTCCAAAATGTAACACTTAACGTTCGGCTGCACTAATTACACTAATAAGAATTTAGTAATTTAGTATTAGTAATTTAGTAATTAATATAAAAAGTGTATAACTTAAACTTAATACCGGATGTTAATATTTTTATACACATTTAATTAAGACTATGTTCCTTAGGCTTGAGTAATAACAATGATTTTTAATTTTGTGTTTTTATGGCTCATTTTTTTTAAATTGACTTCTTTTTTCGTGTTAGTAGAAAGTTGTTTAGTTTCATTGTAGCTTTGAAGAGACTCGTTTTTTTTTTAATGTCTGTTATATTTAGCTAGTGTAACCCTGCAGTTTTTATAGTGTTAACATAAATGGATGCTAAGAAAATTCAAAAACGTTAGTATGAAAAAAATAAAATTTTATAAAAATTCTTTATACAAAGCGTCAATTTCATGGCGAGGCGAGGCGAGGACCTAATACGGCCGAAACTGTTCGGATGCGCTTTTTGCTCGTTAAAAAAATATACTAAATTCAAATTCAAATTCAAAATTATTTATTGCATGCCACATTGGTGTACTTACATAGTAATTAAATAAACAGGTACAAAAGGTGTTAAAATAAATAATGTAGCGCCCCGTAAGGGCATAGCAAACAGAGGGAGTATAAGAACGAGTGAACTCAAGTATGTAGGCTTATTTATTAACTAGTGGCTGCTCGCGGTTTCACCCGCGTGGTTCCCGTTCCCGTGGGAATATCGGGGTAAAAAGTATCCTATGTGTTAATCCAGGTTATATACTATCTGTATGTCGAATTTCATCCAAATCCATTCAGTAGTTTTTACGTGAAAGAGTAACAAACATCCATCCATACTTACAAACATTCGCGTTTATAAGATTAATACAAAGCAATCGGTTAAGCGGTCGGGGGGCGGATCGGTCGAAACGTCGGGTATAAAGAAGGTATGAAGCCGTTTACTAATTAGTTTGCCTTAAACCATATTTGTTTTCACCCAGACAGGCATCCCATCATCATCATCATAATCATCATGAGGATGACACAAAGCCTTATAATAAAGGCTTGCAAATGCTACAACTAAGTAGTGAACTCAAGTATGTAGGTTCTCAGCGGGGCGTGGCAGCACGATTCTTACGCAACGCTAGGCGCTGGAGTCATCTTCAATAAAAATTGCGGGCGGCTGCAGTGACAGCGACTAGCGATTACAAACGCCGGTAGCCGAGCGGAAGATACTTGAACACATTGACCACAATTAATAGGCATATGAATCTACTAGAAACTTTCGGATGCAACACCACAGATTAGTCAATTCGAAAAGAGTTGTCGACTGGTTAGTCAATAAATACAACAAAACTAAATGCTCAATACTCAATAATCAATATTCAATAGAGGAAGGAAGAAGAAAAAGATTTTTTACAATGAGAGAGGAAGAGAGATCATTATTATTTTAATTATAATTATAACATATTTATTTGTACCGTAATTTTATTACGGCTGCACGGATTGTATCCTAAGCAATGAAAAATTAAAAAGATAGAATGTGATTTTTTGAAACTTTCTCTCTTTCATTTTTGAAACTTTTGAAAAGAGTATTTAAGTGTGTCAAATACATGGTAGTGTGTATAATGTTTTTTTGATTGATTTAATGTATTTTTATGCATAATTTAAAAAAATATTGACATTCTGTACCTCTTCTCTAAACTAAAAGTGTGCGAAATTTCATACTCCTCCGTCCGCGCAATTTTCGTAAATGGGGTACCTACAAAGTTTTTGCTTCACGTATTAATAATAGGTATGAAATTTTTTTTCTCACTTATTAATAGGTGTATTACTTCTAAAAGTCAATACCGGTTGTTAATATTATTATTATTATACACCTTTAATTAGGACTATGTTGCTTAGGCTTCAGTAATAACAATGATTATTAATTTTGTGTCTTTATCGCCCAATTTTTTTTAATTGACTTCTTTTTTTGTTCGCGGAATTGACCTTTTGTTTCATTGTAGCTTTGAAGGCTCTCGATTTTTTTTCTTTTTAATGTCTGCAATATTTAGCTAGTGAAACAAACACACTACTCTGCAATTTTTATAGTGTTAAAATAAATAGATGCTTAGAAAATTAAAAAAACGTTAGTATGAAAAATAATATTTAAAAAAAAATCTTCATACAAATCTCCAATTTTATAGGTAAAGACCTATTATATAGATTTTATTAATTCGACTGGTGCGGTTTGCAACTTACACCATTAATTCCCTCCGAAAACGCGCATACCTATTTAATGTGCAGTTATTTTGGATACGCCGATTTTATTTATCTAAACTATTAAAAAAGAGATAACGTTTGTGACTTTGTTTGTGTGTAAGTATGCCGGGGCTAATCTCTGGAAGTACTGGTCCAATTAAAAAAAATATTTCACTGATAGACTGTTAAATTTCTTGCAGGTAACATAGGCTATAATATAATTAAAAAAAACCTTTTAAATTTCTCAAATCCACGCGGTGGAAGACGCAGGTAAATTTAATGAATGAGTTAAGGGTGCGCCGTCCGTAAGTGACAAGTGTCATATGTTTTATTTGAAATGTCGTCGTCCATATTTATTTGATGCCGCGCGGCCATACTAATTTTGTATGGGTAATTTAAGGTGCTTAATAAAAAATATTATTTAAATAACCACTTGATGAATCAAAAATGTAGTCTAGCAATTTGTAGTTTATCCATTGATGATTGTTTAGACAAAATCAGAGGTACAATAATTTAGATAAACTATAAGAAATCTACTAAATGCCGCCACTCGTTTTCATGATCTTTGCCCAACTTTAAATGATATTGTAGAAAAAACTATAGCGTGTTATGAATTTATGGTTCTGACAAATTGTAAACACGTTCCCTATGATACTAAATATATATTTTGTTCATTTAATACGATAGTATTTTCAATTATATTTACTTAACCGTAACTGCATTTTAAGCATTTTTTGGTCGGCCCACTCTTAAGCGAATAGCTAACACAGAAGCCCCACCCCAATTGCAATATCGCATGGGCACACGAACCGACCCCACACGCGGCATCACGACTATTCACGACTGACGACCGGTTGCGTCCAACCATTATACTGTAAGTACACCAACGCTAACACCCAACTTGCAATGATCGTTCACACCTCGCATTACCAAACACAATAATGATGGTTGCCTTGTGTGGTTTGGAAGACCCGCCCGATCCTCAAAATTCCACTACATATACAGGGTGTCCCAAAAATGGCACGCCAGGCTGACACTGGAGATAGCTTAGCTATAAACCTATCAGATAAAAAAAATAAACAAAAAAAAAATTCAATAAAAAAAAAATTAAAAAAATAAAAAAGAACTAAAAGTGAAGTTTTGAGAAAAGAAAAAAGTGTCATTTTCTCCAAAACTAAGAGACTTTTACTAGAGTCATGTTATTTTTATCTGATAGGTTTAAAACGAACTAAAAGTGGAGTTTTTAGAACATAAAAAAGTGTCATTTTCTCCAAAACTATGAGACTTTTACTAGTCATGTTGTTTTTATCTGATAGGTTTATAGCTAAGCTATCTCCAGTGTCAGCCTGGCGTGCCATTTTTGGGACACCCTGTACATAATATGATATAATATACCTAGACCGCTTAACTGAGTCCACGCCAGCGGTAGGTACGCGGGGCGGGAGGTACGTAGAAACTTTGCCCTGAGTACGAGCGTTTTGCGACGCTGCGAACGGATTCCTAGTTCATTGCGCGTTATACTACGGCAGTCATAGTCAGCAGTGATAGAAAAACACAATGAACTAGAAATCCGTTCGCCGCGTCGCAAGTTGCTCGGGTTGCCCAGAGGCAACCCGAGCAACTTGCGTTTGCTTTCCGTTGGCAGAGGCCCTACGTACCTTCCGCCCCGCGTAGCTACCGCAGGCGAGGACTCAGTTAAGCGGTCTAGCTATAATAATGCTCGCTTAGGCTCAAGAAACTCTGCTGGGGCACGAGCATTCTCTATAGAACTCCACAGGCAAACGGGCCTTAAACTACCACGCCGCCGCGCCGGCGCCGGCTTAGTGCGGGACGGTGGTAACCTTGCTCTTTATAACTCATGATAGCCTGGTACTTTGACAACTTCACCCCAACTATGTAGCTCACGCCAGGTAAACCTCCTTGTGGGTTATAAAAGCCTGGTACTTGAGATTCTCTCTTACTCCAGCCAATTTGATGCCCCCACTGCTGGGGCACGAGCCTTCCCTATGGATATTTACACCGCAGAGAGAACGCGCCGTAAACCACATCGCGGGCTGACGACCGGTTCGCTTTCAATCATTATACTGTAAGTACACATAATGATTATATATCTATACATATAATAAAACTAAAGAGGGTCGTAAGTCTGTACATGGAAGATATCCGAAAAAAGTTGGCTGGGGATACTTAGAATCGATAACAGAACACGTTCCAACAGTTTTTAGAGTTTTTGTCTGTTTGTCTGTTTATTTAACCGCGCATCACATGAAAATGGCTGAACGGATTTGGATGAAACTTTGCACGTAGACAGACCATGACCCGGATCAGGATATATGATACTTTTTATGCCGGTAACAGGTTCCTGAGGGATAGTGTAGTTTTCGCGAACGAAGTCGCGGGCGACAACTAGTAGATAATAAATTGACAATTCTACCTCATATAGATCATATAATTAAGAAGGCCTGGAGGAATGTTAGCATTTGTTATACGTAACGCAAAGGCTTTTCGTAGAGTAGGTACAAAAATATTATTGTACAATTCACTTTTAAGAAGTACTGAAGCGTAATTTGGAGACCACATTTCGCAACACACACCTTTAGAATCGAACGAATTCAAAAAAGATTTTTAAGTCATTTGGCATATTATAAGAGAATGAGTAAAACCTATGAGGTGAAGCTTGAGCGATTTCATATGATGGGCCTTAAAAATCGTAGGGATAGATTGGATCTTATTTTTATACAAGCTATACTATACATACTACGAAACCAAATTGACTGTTTAAATTTGCTAACCCAAATAAGATTCAGAGTAGGTACCTTATTATAGATATCCGAGATCTCAGATCCAACCATTTTGCTCGCCTTTTAGAAAAACTAAATTTGGTATGAATTCACCCATATAGGTACATAATTTGTAAACTCATCATCATCATCATCATCATCTCAGCCAAAAGACGTCCACTGCTGGACAAAGGCCTCCCCCAAGGATCTCCACAACGACCGGTTTTGTGCTGCTCGCATCCAGCGGTTTCCCGCGACCTTCACCAGATCGTCGGTCCACCTTGTTGGAGGCCTGCCCACACTGCGCTTTCCGGTACGCGGTCGCCACTCCAGGACTATCCCGCCCCAGCGGCCATCAGTCCTGCGAGCAATGTGACCTGCCCACTGCCACTTGAGCTTAGCAACTCTTCGGGCGATGTCGGTTACCTTTGTTCTTCTGCGGATCTCCTCATTTCTGATTCGATCACGCAGAGAAACCCCGAGCATAGCCCTCTCCATTGCTCTTTGAGTGACCTTGAGCCTTTTTATGAGGCCCATAGTGAGCGACCACGTCTCAGTCCCGTATGTCATCACTGGCAACACACACTGGTCAAAGACTTTCGTCTTGAGACACTGCGGTATATCGGACGAGAAGATATTTCGTAGCTTACCGAACGCTGCCCAGCCTAATTGGATTCGACGATTGACCTCTTTGCTGAAGTTGGACCTACCTAGCTGGACCGTTTGTCCCAGGTAAACATAATTGTCCACAACTTCAAGGGCAGAGTCCCCAACCTTCAGAGGAGTGGGTACGACACGTGAGTTCGACATAACTTTCGTCTTCTCCATGTTCATTTTAAGACCCACTTGTTGAGAGACTCTGTTGAGGTCACCGAGCATTGCGCCGAGGTCTTCCAGGGTCTCAGCCATGACCACTATATCGTCAGCAAACCGAAGGTGAGTGATGTATACGCCGTTGACGTTGATGCCGAGTCCTTTCCAGTCCAGAAGCTTGAAAACATCTTCCAGTGCAGCAGTGAACAGTTTCGGAGAAATCACATCTCCCTGTCTCACTCCTCGCTGCAACTGGATAGGTTTCGAGCTCTGGTCCTGAAGACGGACTGACATAGTGGCGCTTTCATACAAACACCTTAACACTTCGATGTACCGATAGTCAATTTGGCACCGCTGGAGAGACTGTAGCACGGCCCATGTCTCAATCGAATCGAAGGCTTTTTCATAGTCCACAAACGCTAAGCAAAGAGGCTGGTTATACTCTTCGGTCTTCTGTATAACCTGCCGCAGCGTATGTATGTGGTCTATGGTGCTGAAGCCTTTTCGGAAACCGACTTGTTCGATAGGCTGGAAGTCATCAAACCTGCGTGCGAGACGATTCGTTATGACTCTCGAAAACAGCTTGTAGACGTGGCTTAGAAGTGAGATGGGCCTGTAGTTCTTCAGCAGGGTTTTGTTGCCCTTTTTGAAGAACAGTACCACCATACCTTCGTGCCACGTCTCTGGCGTTCTGCCCCCCAGTACCACGGAATTAAATAGCTTCTGAAGAGCTACGAGTACCGGTCTTCCGCCTGCTTTCAGAAGCTCGGCCGTAATTCCGTCAGCACCTGGTGCCCTGCCATTTTTGAGCTGTTTGAGAGCCATACTAATCTCGTATAGGCTGATGTCCGGGATGTCTTCGGTATAGTGCCGGGTTAACTTAGCTCTAGGGTCTTTAGCTAAGCTTTGTACAGGTGGCCGTGTGGATGTGTAAAGCTGTCCATAGAACTTCTCGACCTCTCCCATAACATCGGACCTGGTCGTGACAGTTCTGCCGTCATCGGTTTTCAGCGTCGTCAGTTGGCACTGCCCAATACCCAGATCTCTTGCGAACACTTTTGAGCCTTTGTTCCGCTCAATGGCCTCTTTAATACGGTTAGTATTAAATTGGCGCGTGTCGCGAGTCATAGACTTCGAGATCTGCCTATTTAGCCGCCGAAACTGAGACGCATCACCTGAGGAAAGCAGAACCATTGCGCGCCGCTCTTCCATTAGTTTTAGGGTATGGTCTGAGAACTTTTTGGTTCCTTTTGCACGGTGGGTTTTAAAGAACTTGGACCCAACCGTTTGGACAGTTTCCACAAACCTGTTGCTGTATTCGTCCACATTTTCGCAATCATTTAGGCGCTCGAAGCGATTCTGCAATTCGAGCTGAAAGCTTTCGGGGTTTTGGATTTGGATGGGTGCAGGACGGAGCGTAGACCTTACCAATCGACGTCTTTCCAGCTTAACGTTGATATTCAATGTGCCTCTTACCAACCGGTGATCGCTGCCAGTTTTAAACGCATTGATCACAGTGACATCATTGAATATTTGCTTCCTCGTCGACATGATAAAGTCAATCTCGATTTTGGTTGCACCATCGGGACTCATCCAGGTCCACTTGCGGTGTTCAGCTTTCCTGAAAAAGAAGTTCATCATAAAGAGGCCCTCCCTCTCAAGAAAGTCCGCCAGCAGTTGGCCCCGGGAGTTCCGATTACCAACCCCAAATCGTCCCACTCTCATCTCATCGCCGCTTCGTTTGCCCAGTTTTGCGTTAAAGTCTCCCATGACAACGGTGTAATGAGTTTTGGAGGCTTGTATGGCTCTAGAGATGTCCTCATACGTAGCTTCCACCTCATCGTCAGGGTGTGTCGTAGTAGGAGCATAAACCTGTATGACCTTCAACGAATACCGTTTGGTTATTCTGAGTATAAGGTACGCTACCCTAGGCGACACACTCCCGGTCTCGACAACGTTGTTTACGAGGGTCTTGTGGACGATGAACCCGACACCACCTTGGGACAGTTGTTCGCCCTCCCGGAAATAGAGCAAGTTACCGGACTTGAGGATTATCGAGTCCTCCCCCTCTCTTCGGACTTCAGATAATCCAACTATGTCCCACCGTATCTTGCTCAATTCTTCCTCCAGTTCGTGAATCTTCTCGTCAGTCCGTAATGTGCGCGTGTTAAATGTTGCCAGGGCCAGAGTTCGTTGTTGGCGGTAGCCAGGTCTCTGCCGGAGATTCTTAGCACCCCCTGCCCCGTCGCTGCCTTGGCCGCTACCGTAGCTAGGGCGAGCGGGGCCGCCGGGGACTAGGGGCCGGTTTTTGCTGGTGTGCATGTCATGGGGGGTATTTGCCATAATCGCCACGCTTGGCAGGCGGGTTAGCGATCGCAGTAGGTTGAAGGTAACCTCAGAGAGATGCTGCTGCCCATCCTCTGGAATGGTCCCTTAGTCGCCTTTTACGACACCCACGGGTTGAGATGGGGTGGTGCAATTCTTTATCCCCGGCACCACACGGGAAGAAGGAAGGAATTTGTAAACTGTATATTAAGAATTGTGGTACCAACTACTACTACTACTACGTAAACTAGATGCACACGATGGAGAATTGTGGTAAACTAGATGGACGAGGATCGGGCGGGGTGAACTGGTGATGTTGATGATGGATGATGTGCCCTCCCTACACTTTCCATTACAACTAATAACTTCATCATCATCATCAGCTCGTTTTATGTCCCCACTGACAGCAGTGGGGACATAAAATGAGCTGATGACCGCATGCAAAGACAACCTCTCACTGACATGGAATCTCGAAACAGATGCGCTCTGACTGGTTCGAGATTGTGGTAACACCAAATGTTCATCATCATCAGCTCATTTTTATGTCCCCACTGCTGGGGCACTAGCCTTCCCTATGTATATAAGGAGAACGGGCCATAAACCACCATGCGGGCCCAGTGCCGGTTGGTGGTTGTTAACGACTGCTAATGCAGCCAGGACCAACGGCTTTACTTGCCTTCTGAAGCACGGAGGAGCTCCATAGGGAAGACTCATAGGGAAATCCATAGGGAGAACGGGCCATAATCCATCACGCAGGCCCAGCCCCCCGACCGCCTAACCGATCGCTTTGACTACGCGTATAGTTTATGACGTCATCTTGCCACCTCGCACCGCCTATGAAAGTAATATCAAAAGCTAAAGGCTATAGCTTTCGATATTGCTTTCATAGGCGGCACGAAACGACAAGATGACGTCATAAACCACACACGAAGTCAAAGCGATCGGTTATGCGGTCGGGCCCCAGGATTGGTGGTTGTTAACGACTGCTAATGCAGCCATGCCAACGTCTTCACGTGCCTCACGAAGCACGAGATGACAAAATTGTTGGTCCCATGACAGGCCTTTGCGAAAGTTGCTTAAGAGCGTTTACGCCGTTTTGCTCAAAAACTGTACTTTTCAAACCTCTTAATATCTATGAATATTTACTTTACAAATATGTTAATTACTTATATCATTAGGTGATCTTGTCATCAAAATAGTTTGTTGAAAACATTTTTAGATTTGTGGATATTTTGGAATTTATAACCAGATAATTGAACAGAGGTTTTCATAATTTGACTTTCCGCGTCAACTTCGAAGCTTAAAAATGTGTTTAAATTACTGACAAACCTAAGAACAAAAATTTTATTTCAATTTGAAAGATCTTCAGCAAAATAGTTTGTTGAAAACATTTTTAGATTTTGGTTACTAACAAAAACTATAAAAATCCGAACATTTTGAATTTTTAAAGAAATTATAGGTGATAAAATAATTGTTTTCTCTATTAAACTTACTATATAAATATAAGATAAAAGCTTTTTACTATGGAAAAAAGTGTTCTTTAAATTATGCGCAAAATTCTTTTTACTAAATTAGCTCTATAATTTTTCTATAAATATTTTAAAACTGCTCTAAAACTACTACAAAACTCTTCGTTCTATTAGTATCAAATCAGTCCGCCGCGAGGCCTCTGAGAGAGTGGTCACGTCGCTCGACGCTCTACCCGACGATTTTCGAACAATTGCCGTAATTTCGAAGATAGTTCAAATTTATAGCGCGATAAGCAAATCTTAGTACTTTAGTGAATAAATTATTTTATGTTACTTTTGATGAATTGCAACATTTTTAAATTGGACGACCTCCGTGGTCGAGTGGTTAGCGCGCCGGGTCAAGCGTCGCGCCGTCTCCGAAGCCCCGGGTTCAATTCCCGGTCGGGTTAATTTAGAGAAGGACTGTTTTTCTAAATTTATTTCGGGTCTAGGTGTTTTTTCTATGTTGCATGCATGTCCATGTCTATGCATTTATCCATATTATCTTACTATACTATATATATAACGAGTTTCTTAAGAATACTTATCTTGAGCTAGATAATTGGTGAGAGCATAAACAAATTAAATTTTTAAACTGACAACGTATATTATGTTGCAGAGATAATGGGTAATAAATTCAACGAAACCCCCCCCCCCCTCCCCCCTCCGAATCGGGCGTGGTGAGAAGTGAGCTTTAAGTAACTTTCGCAATGCTGGCCCACGGGATGGGTGGGAAATACCATCTATGTGAGGAGGGAAGGAGTGAAAAGGAGGGGATCCTTTGCAAGACACGTAAAACCGGTGGTCCCAGTTTTTGTCACGACTGCTCCGCACCCGTGCCAGTGTGCGCTATGGGCTATGGCCCAATCTACTCGCCATATCCTAGCAGTGCGACTTTTATAGACTAATTATTTATTTTGTTAGTAAGTGTATTCCTTTTTTAGTTTTTTTAAGTATTCTTGCCTATTATTATGTTTTTTAAAATCCTACTTATTTAAGTTTTTCTTTCAATGTATTACAAAGAAATGATTAATTGTATGGGCAGTCAAATAACTTGACCGAGTTTTGACAGCACCTATTTTATTGCTGCATGATGCGCTTTGTGCTTATGTGGCTCATATTTTCCAAGTAGTTTTTATACAAAATTTATTTTAAAAGGAGATTAGCAAAATTGGGCTTGGTAATAGACAACATATTATTATTGATATATTCTAAAAAATCGGTCAATTTATTTGACTGCCCATACAATTAATCATTTCTTTGTAAAATATTGGAAGAAAAACTTAAATAAGAAGGATTTTTAAATGTTTCGTATCTCAAACCATCAACAAACTGTCAACTGTCAACGTCATGCAGGGAACAACAGGGACTCTATTTCCACTTAACATCAAGTGGAGTGGAGACATTTGCCGAGCTATGAATAAAATAAAATAAAAATTGTCGTCGTCAAATCAACTCGTCCAAAATAAATCGTTGAGGAACAGATAGGTATTGATTATAATTTTGTGATATAAGATTAATTACAACATTAATAAAAATACATACAATATAATATTATAGGTACTTATTTCATGTATCTGTAGTTTAGCCATCTGCTTACGCCCATAGTTAAAAATAAAAAAACGACGAGTTGCACCCCGGGAGTGCCGGCAGAAGTGAAAACTTGAATATTAACGTTGTGCATTTTTGATATTTTGGAATGGTTAGGGAATAATTTTGCACGAATTGCTTCAATTATCAGTATAAAAGTACTATCATTTATGTGGTAGAATACAATATTTATTTATTGTGCTATCGTACACAAACATGACAATTTATTCGCGCAAGCGCCCTGCGCCGCCTAAACGAAACAACAGGCATACATTTCACCGCGCCGTAGAAAGAGAGAGGGATACTTCCTCTCCTACGCCGCGCCGGCTGTCTACTCTCCATCCGTCTTACGATTTTACGTCTTACATTTTCGATCAGGTCACGTGTCCTGACGCGAATTTAACATTTTTTACCCATTACAAAAAAAATGTATAACGCCGCTAAAGAAGTTTTCACTTCAATAATTTCTAAGTATACCGAAAAACTAAATTCGAACGGATCAAAGTAGTGAGTTTGACTATAGTGAGCAGAACTAGCCTACTCTACGCACACACTCGCGCGCGCTCACAGCCCGCTTCTGTGTGCGTGATATTTGGACTTAAAAACCTAAACTTAAGGTCTCGCGCTCGGCGTAAACGCTCTTAACCTCAGCACTCGTACCCGGGCGCGTCAGCCTACGCGCTCCTCATTAATGACCTGTTGTATATAGAACTTGTCACGGCCAACACGCGGTCCTCAGTACCGGTCGCGATGCAAGGCGTGGTTAGGGCGCGGCGCTGTCGGGCGCAGCGGCGCTGTCGCAACGACTCATCCTGTACGAGAATGTACTGAGGCATACTAGTTTTAGTGTTACGGAGAAAATCGCCGCAGCAAGTGCGACTTGCTTGAGAGACAATTTGACTTCCGCAACGCGCAAACAGTATCCTCTATACTAATAGTATAATATAGGATATATAGGATACAAGCGGCCGCTAGCGGTTTCACCCGCGTGGTTCCCGTTCCCGTGGGAATATCGGAATAAAAAGTATCCTATGTTTTAATCCAGGTTATAAACTATCTTTATCGAGTTTCATGACGAAGCTTCTCTTGGGCTAGATATTAGGTAGGGGCTAGATACTAGGCTAGATACTTGGGTGTGAGTGTAGGAAAATTTATTTATTTATTTATTTTATGCCGAATTTCATCCAAATCCATCCATCCGTTGCAGCGTGAAGAAGCAACAAATATACACACATACAATACAAACCTTCGCATTTATAATACTAGTGTGATATTGGACGACCTCCTTGGTCGAGTGGCTTGCACACCGATTTTCATGGTGTCGCCATCTGAGGTCCCGGGTTCGATCCCCGGTCAGATCAATTTAGAAATACCTGTTTTTCTAAATTGTTTCGGGTCTGGGTGTTTCCTATATATAATAACATAATAGTATTTAAGTATATTAAGTACGTTTATCCGTTGTCTAGTTAACCATTTCTCGAGTTTCTTAAGGAAGCTTTTCTTGGGGCTAGATAATTGGTGAGTGTGGGAAACATTTTTTATTTTTTTTATTTTAAATAAAGCTGAAGTTTGTTTTTTTTTGTATGAACACGCTAATCTCCAGAACTACCAGTTGGATTTGAAAACGTTTTTGTAGCTGACTGTACATACTACGTCAGATTTTCACGAACGAGCGAGTTGACGACAAAAAATATAGGTAAAATCGGAAGGTGCCAACTCGCGCGCACTCGCCACTTCCACACATGCCAGTTGACGAATAAGTCAAATATTGACTTGCATTTGATAGCCCAATTTTTGTGGAAGGCTATAGACTATTCAACATCACGCTATGACTCTTAACCTTTTCACCGCCCAACTATCCTGCACGCGATGTCCCGCTGTACGCCAACGTATAAGAAGGCTATAGACTATTCAACATCACGCTATGACTCTTAACCTTTTCACCGCCCAACTATCCTGCACGCGATGTCCCGCTGTACGCCAACGTATAAATGTATTTTAATAAAGTAGGTACAAAGAAGAACTTCTATAGAAGTGCAGGCGTAAACGGCACGAAAATCTCGAACTTCTATAGAAGTTGTTGGCGGTAAAAAGGTTAAAAAGAGTCAGAAAACTATGATAACGAATACGACGCGGTGGGTCGGGGGACAGCTAGTAGTTCTAATTTATTTATGTTTCCACAAACACAGCATTGAAGACTAACGACGAACTGAGAAAAACGAGTTCTTGAGTGGAGACCGCGGATTGGCAAACGTAGTGTAGGACACCCTCAGACTGGGTGGAGCTAAGATACCCGCAAGGTGGCAGCAAGAGCTGGATGAGAGTAGCCGCGGATCGTGCTCGGTGGCGTGCGCAAGGAGATGCATATATCCAGCAGTGGACTAGTATAGGCTGATCACGAACTGATCTCAGATACGTTCCGAGTGAACCGCTGTAAACTGGTGAAATTGATTTGTATGAGCATATTGTTTTTTAAAGTTTACGCGAACACTACACATTGAAATAAAACAACTTTTCCGATTGATGATTAAATTTAAATGAGGTTATACAAGCTACCAACTAATTATGAGACGACCAACACCTCAGTCTCCCTGTGACCACGGACCCTGCAAAGGGTACGAAACATCAGGATAAACATTAAATAAGTAATGTGTAAAATAAACGCGAGTAGATCCGTAAAAGTTGTTTCATTTCAATGTTGAATGAGCATATCACTTCGCTTCTTCTAAGAAGCAGAAGAAGAGTTCTATGCTTAGGGAAATAAGATGTAGTCAGTTAGCAGAACTTTTTTAGCTCTTAATTCGATCCGAACCCTCGGAGAATCTAGTAAGGGGCACGCTTACATGATGTTTCCCTATAGAAAACTTCTGACGGTGATTCGAACACACAACTTAAGGAACCCTTAAAAAATTTCTAACACCCAAAAATGACCAGTGACGATAAAAAAAATGACCGAGGAAATCAGCAAATCCTCTCAAAAAAACGGACGCAGCTTTTTCCAATAAAAAAACAAGGGTAACATGTGCCTGGAGTATAGCAAACCCTATTGGCACATATTCCCACACCGTTAGAGCGCTAAGTGGTATGAGGTAACACCGAAACGGGCCGTTACGTTGGTAGTCGCCATTTTGCCGTGCTCATGCGCATTGCGAAAACCCGATACACTATGAACGAATCGGTACGATCGATCTAATTTGACGTCATTTAAATACGCAGGGCTGCCACTAGCTGAGTTTGATGGTGTAATTTTTTTTCATTTTTTTTGTGGTGGTAGTAGCTAGCCAGACGAACAAACAAGCATCACCATTTACCACCAACCAATCCGAGGACACAAACATGTAGGTACTTAGAAATTACAGAGTCTGTAGATGATTCAAAACGTCCGGATAAATAGACTTAAGCACGAGTAAATTCTTGATTTGTTCCAATTCAAACGCCTCGGAGAAACTAGCAGGTTCACGTGAAGGCCCTCTAGAAATCCTCTAAGGAGGTTCGATCAGTAAGGCTTCGTAAAGGACATCTGTGGTCAAAAGGAATCCCTTTTTTTACAGACAATCTATTAAAAAACAATAAATTATTTTATTTTATATTCTACTAGCGGCCGCTCGCGGTTTCACTCGCGTGATTCCCGTTCCCGTGGGAATATATCGGGATAAAAAGTATCCTATATCCTATGTGTTAATCCAGGTTATAAACTATCAGTATGCCGAATTTCATCCAAATCCATTCAGTAGTTTTTACGTGGAAGAGTAACAAACATCCATTCATACTTACAAACTTTCGCGTTTATAATATTAGTAGGAAGTAGGATTCTATTATAAAATGAAAAAAACACATAACAGGGTATAGAGCTCAGATCCAAACCAATGTCCCAAATCTTCACGCACAAAAGCATCAAGCAACTAGTAAAAGCTGAATTAAAAAATAAGTTTATTAAATAACAAGATAAAATTTAACTAGAATAATCAATCAGTCTCTGGAAGCTCCAGTGGGAATCGAACCCACGATCTATGGATAACAGTCCAATGCTTTAATTGCTAAGCTACCGAGACCCCAGAAGAATCGTTGAATTTTTCTAGTAGTTTTTGATTAACGCTGCACGCCAACAGTATAAAAAAATACTGTAAGTATATTAAATTATAAAATGCAATTACCAATTAACATAAAAACCATAAAAGATAAAATTCGTAATAATATTTTATTTGCGTGCAAATAAACTTAAATTTTCTCTTTTCTCAGTAGCGACAGCCCTACCAACGATCAACTCCCAGCAAGTACGGATTTAATTGATCTATTGATTTGTCACTTATCTCGCGATGAGGGCAGGGATAGCGGTAATTGAATCCCAGCGCCATTCCTGGCCTAGGTATCAACTAGCAACCTAGATCCACCGGACAATCGCTTCGGAACTAGCTAGGTACGACGCACGCTCGAGTTACGAAAATCGAAGCGATTTAAAACGGATTGGTGCAATCTTTTAAAATTACGTTTGAATGAATGTATATATCATTGAATGAATGAATGAATTAATTAAAAATAGTATAAAAGAATGAACGAAACGTTGAATAAGTACATACACAAAGGGAAAAAATTAGAAACTAAAAATAACAAAACTGCTGTCACAATCACAAAAGGACGAGACTGCAGGGTGCCACCAGGACATGAATACCGAGATCCCGAGATCTCGTAATCTCGAGAACTCGGTCAATACTTCCGAGATTCAAATAACGGTATTGAACTGGTGCAATACCGAAATATCGATATTGAAAAAAAACCAGACATATTCGAAACATAATTAATATTAAAAGGTACTTTGCAGAACCGTGTTAGATGTGTGAGCAATACTCCACGCAAGACAGTACCTGTCTTCTACAAAAGTCACAACTGGTCCGGCGTAAAGAATCGCCGCACTCTGTTCAGGACACCGAGTTTTCGTGAGGCCGTTTTGATCACAGCTTCGATGTAGGTAGTCCTTTTGATTCGGATCGCACCGAATCGGCATACGGAGGATGTTGATATTGCTGATCAATATCTAAAGATGTACCTTGAAGAGTCGGAAGGGGAAGGAATGGTGACTTTTTTGCTGTGAACGCACATACATGTGTTTTCTTGGCATTGAACTCAACCAGATTATTGGAGCCCCAATCAGGTATGAGGTCCAGTACCTGATTGAGCTCAATGACAAGATTCACTCGATGCACTTCGGTTTCGACCCGCCCTGCCGCTGGGTGACCGTTATATCCCCCATGCACCGTGCTATCATCTGCATAGGGATCACTGGGAATCGAACCCGGGACCTCTGGGTCTAAACCAGTGGTCTTAACCACTAGACTACAGGTGCGATGCTTGTGCGCGTTTCTATGAAGCTTCCCTTCTTCTGGGTCTCCTTATTTTGCGGTATTTGGCCCACGAAACCGCTCTCCCACGCGTAATTATCGCTATACGGTGCGCCTGCGCCTGTGTCCGTCTGTCGATCCCGTCATAACTCAGTGAAAGTTACGCTCGTGTACCACGGATCCCGAGCGATAGTAAATTACTTGAATTACGTCACTGCTAATAAATCAACATCGGTGCCTTACGTACCTACCTATTTATTTATTTAACACCTTGTATACCTAGCGATAATTATTGCAATCTGGCGTTACTTAGAAATCCATGCAATTAATATGTGCGCCCAGTGCGGGGCAGTGTTGGTTAAGACGACACCTCGATTTGTGAACATTCAAAAAGGCTGATCCTTACTGACGCTGGCATAAGGTCGATAATACGGAGCGCCTGTGACAATATAGACGGCAAATTAACAGTTAACCTAAAAAATGTTTTTAAAAAAATACTGGTTTTGTCATCAAAATATGCAGCAACTAAATCACGAATATTGATGTTATCAATATATTTCCAAGCATATAAATTAAGTAATTTCGTTGTAATTTCTACAACAGTGATTTTTTAGTGATTTTCGAAAATAATAATGATGATCGAGTCAAAATTATACAATCGTGTATTTGAGCAAGCACATTCAAGATAAAGACATGAATTTACCTATATCAACATTTCAGATTCGTAAGTCATATTTATAGTCTTAAACTATTCGACGAAAGTTGGTGCATTTTTTCAGTGTGTCGCCTTAAACACTGCTATGCAGCCGGGACCAACACGGCTTCACTCGTTGTACGGAGGAGCTTGAGTCATCTCAAGCTCCTCCGTACAACAAGTGAACTGACTTTGCTGGTCAGCCATCCAATGACGGCGGTCTTTGCGAAAGTTGCTTAACATCAGAAATCGTAGACCGCGCCATCGAGCTCCTCCTCCTCATCATCATCATCATCATCAGCTCATTTAATCTTTTCACCGCCAAACTATCCTGCACGCGATGTCCCGCTGTACGCCAACGTATAAATGTATTTTAATAAAGTAGGTACAAAGAAGAACTTCTATAGAAGTGCTGGCTTGGACGGCACAAAAATCTCGAACTTCTATAGAAGTTGTTGGCGGTAAAAAGGTTAATGTCCCCACTGCTGGGGCACGAGCCTTCCCTATGGATGGATAGGGAGCACGGGACATAAACCACCACGCAGGCCCAGTGCGGGTTGGTGGTTGTTAACGACTGCTAATGCAGCCGGTATCAACGGCTTTACGTGCCTTCCGAAGCACGTAGGAACTCGAGATGATACTTTTTTCGTCACCCATACGATGACTGCCCGTTGCGAAAGTTGCTTAACCTCAGCACTCGCAGACCGGGCGCGTTAACCACTGCGCCATCGAGCTCCTCATCATTTAGTGCCATCTTCATACTGAAGATTGGAGATGCGGTTCCATGTGGCATCTTTTAACTGGCGATAGCTAAGTCCAATCCATTTATGTTTGATGACGTCCAGCCATGCGTCTCAGTCGTCGTCCCGGATCTCTCAGGAATTCTGCTTTCAAGGATTCGCCGTGGGAAATAATAATTTAAATAATATGTGGCGTGTCCGTACTTCGGAAGGCACGTAAAGCCGTTGGTTCCTCCACCGTGCTGGGTTACCGCTGGTCCCGGCTGCATTAGTAGTCGTTAACAACCACCGCACCGCACTGGATGGACCTGCGTGGTGGTTTACGGCCCGTACTCCCTGTGGTGTAAACATCCATAAGGAGGAAGGCTCGTGCTCTAGCAATGGTGACATACAATGAACTGATAATGAACAGCAAGGAAAGCTAATTATTAAAACATCTTAAACTTACCTCCATAGTGATGGGAAGCATGGAGCTCAATCGGCGCCCCGCGCCCTCCTTTTCATCCTTCAACAAAAGAGAAATAAAATTATATAGGTATTAGCTGTCCCGGCGGACTTCGTACCGCTTTGACAGTTTCTATGACAAAAAAACCAACAGAGCAAGCTAAAAATAGTAGTTTATGCAACTGTCATATAATGAAGGGTATTAAAAAACACGAGTGTGAGTTTATGAAACGAGCGCAGCGAGTTTCATAATAGTAACGAGTGTTTTAATACCCGTGTTATATGCAGTTGCATACACTACCTTATCTTCACTAATGCAATTAGTCAAACAACAAGAGTAAAAGCTGACAATAGTTTATTTGTAATAATTGTTCAAATTTTGGATGGTACAATTTTGAAAGTTAATGTTAATTATTGATCCAGCAGCTGTAGCGGTCGCGTGGCAAGCAGTAGAGCTCGTAGACGGAGTTGGAATATTTATAATTACTTCATTCGTCTTGTTTTCTATACTGTTCAAGATCGTATTTGAGACTTGAATTTTATTCATTAAAGACTCATCAATGTAGCTTTCAGCCACAGTAGAAGACTTCCACCCTCCGTGTCGTTTCAGTGCGGTCAAATCACCACCGCTATCTATGAGAATGGTCGCCGAGGTGCGCCGGAAGCAATGCCCCGTGTACAACGCTGGGTTAGGCAGATTCAAAAAACTTGCGATAGTTTTTCCCAGAGCACCAAATTTATTAATACCAGTTCTTTGATCGACGCACTTCCCCGATCTATAGCTCAAGAAAAAGGCAGGGTTTCGACAGGGGGTGGGTCGAAGTTCCATGTATTTTTTACATACGGCATAACAGTTGCCCGTCACAACGAAAGAACGATCTATTTTCGTTTTTGTTTTCGAAACTTTCACCATGATTGTACTGTCGTCTATGTTAGAGACTTCATCGAACTGGATGTTGTATAGCTCTTGCCTTCGGCATGCCCCCATTATGCCGAAGATTAGTGCAACCTGTAACAATAAACGATATAATAAGCTTGAGGTACATAGCCAAGGCAAAAACTATGATTTATGAAGTAGTAAAGTGTAGGTACCTACTACCTAATTTATACACAAAGCGCTTAAACGGAGTGTCTAGATAACTTGCGTGTGTAGTACGTAAGTACTAGGTAGATTAAATAACAGAACTAAAATACACTTACCTTTTCAAAAAGATACAAAATGAATCTTTCAGGAACATCTTTATTTGACCTGATGTAAACGTCAAGGACTTTTTTTCCTTGTGTCCTTCTGAACTGCGTTTCAGGAACGCTATGACTTTTGAATACTTCGTGATATCAATATTGTTGTAGATACTCAGTGTGGACTTGAGCATAGAATATTTAGCCCACATAGAAGATGGCTTGAATTTGTCGGAGAGGTCTTTGAGATACACAAGAATGACATTTTCAGAAAATGATGTAGTTTTCTTTTCGATCTTCCATGCCAAAAAGTTATTATATTCTTTTTCATATAATTTTCTAGATTTTTCTGGCAAAAGATTGTGAGTTACTTTTGTTGCCAATTCTAGAATATCCGGAGGCGTACAAATATCATCGTCGCTGTCCATTTTTAACTTTTAATTTGTATTATAAAAACAAAACACATTGCGAAACATTAAATTCACGCGTACGTGTATTGTCACAGTGAACTTGCCGCCATTAAAATCTAACCAATGAGAGCGCAGCTGCGCGCGCAGGGCCAATCAGGAGCGAGCGCGCGCTGTTCTTTTTTTATTTAATTGGCATAAGATCTTACCAAAGAGTTTTGTGTATGTAAGTTTAGTAGTTTCGACGAAGTTTTCACGTATAACCCAACTGTTTTCAAAAGCCAGCCTAATATCAAAATTTTATACAACTTGTATGAGAATTTTGACATAAGGCTCGCCAGGTTAATTGGTCGCGTTTTATTGATGTTATAATGAGATTTTACGATATCGATGTGGATATTATACCATCATGTGAAATTGCTTAAATTGAGTGTTTTGTTGTCTGCGCTATAACAGTAGTAATTATAAGTCAAGTATTGGAAACATAAGTAGAATGTTACAACATTAGTGTAGATAAAGATATTTCAAAAATTTCAAAAATGGAAGAGGAGCGGCCGAAATCTGTCAATGCCAAATTGCCAATCCAAACAGCTTCATGATCCAAACCAAGGAATCGGACTTCTTGGCGGGAAAGTGAAGAGTCATGTCTGCAATTTTGTTTTATTTTCTAAAATTTGTGTTATGTCGAATATTAATGTGAAATAATGGTGGATTATTAACAGTTAAGTCTTCGTGAGTGTGCATGAGTGTTGGCAAATGAAACAAAACAGTGCAACTTCACTTTTCAAATTCTCTCAAGAAGTCTGCCCGAGGACTTAGTAAAGCTCCACATCTTTACTGAGATACTCGAGGGGTTGGGGGGTATATCATTTCTCACTTCTCATTTCTATTATCATTCATCATCATTATGTACGTACTGGAAGGATTTGTATATTTATGTATTACTTGTAAGAAAAATTTCTTTGACACTGGCTAAATGTGCTAATCGCGCGAAGCCATCAACTAAAGGAAAAAAAAACAAGGATTCCAAACTCACATTCTATCTTTTTTAATTTTTCATTGCTTAGGATACAATCCGTGCAGCCTTAATAAAATTACAGTCGAATTTCGACCAATGGGCGACCACTAGTAATATTAGTTAAGTATATGATATGTATATGAATACGTCAAAAAGTTATAATTACAATGCGAGCGCGTTTGTGTGTGTTTGTGGATAACACAGAACACAAACAATGAAAATTGACTTAGGCACTTCATAACAAAAACATAATTAAAGCTATCTAGTCGTGGTTGGTATCGGATGGGTGACCAAGAGGTTTGTACATCATGAAATGTACCACTGCTGAGCTAAGGCCTTCCCACATGAATATAAGCATAGGAGGAGATCAGTCCATAACCCAACCCAACACGCTGGCCCAATGCAAATTGGTAGGTTGGAACGTCAGCCATATTAAATATCCCATGCTGGTCTGCGACGTGAAAATAATGTAATCAGCTGCCTAACACCCCGTGCATGTCGTAAGAGCCGACTAAGGGACAAGGGTTCCAAGATGCTCGCACATCAGGCGGTCGGCTGCAACCCATCACTGATGTTATCTGTTCCACCTCGGAGCCCTACTTTGTTGATGCTAAATGCGACTTCGGGTTAATAACGGCGAGTATACTTTATTTGGTGATTTGGTGCACTGTCCTTTTTGGGAGGAAGACTTGAAAGAATGTTATATATTTTTAACCGACTTCAAAAAAGGAGGAGGTTGTCAATTCGACTGAATGTTTCTTATTTTTTTTGTATGTTTGTTACGCGATATCTCCGTAAGTTGTAAACCGATTTTGAAAATTCTTGTTTTGTTCGAAAGGGTATGCTTGCTGAGTGGTCCCATTGTCACCATGCCAAAATCTGATGATGGGATCCCAGAAAAATCGAGGGCATTCCTTAAATTTTGTAGGCATTATAACGTTTTTAGTGTATTTTCCAAAGCTACACCAATATTTGCGTCTGGTAGTCATTATCATGTGTGACTGAGCTGATGATGAAAGGTCAACTCTTTAACGGTTAAGAGTTAAAAAATAATTCTTTCAATTCTGTATGCACATTTACATTTCTACTTCTTCTTCTTATATTTTTACTAGTTCATCAGGTGAGCTGATGAAGGAAGGACTTAACCCTAAATAGCCATGAGTTAAAGGATCATTCTTTAATTATTAAAACTATTGTTATTAATATTATTACTTACGAGTAAGCACTTGCCCTTAATCTCACCTAATGTTAAGAGGCCTATTACATCTCAACTGTGATTTTTGCGTAAAATGCCCATTTTTGCATTTTGTAGTAATTTTCCAGTTGTATTTATCGTTTTTATCGAAAAAGGATAATAAATTCATGCTTAGTATTTCAAATTTCCACTCTGCGAGAAAAAGCTGAGGTCGGACGATCGGCGCATCGCATATTGTAGTAATTTTGCAGTTGTATTCATCGTTTTTATCGAAATAGGATAATTAATTAATTATAAAATATTTATTCCTCATGAAGTAACAATTATTCTGGTATAAATTTTGCTCAATAATATTATCGTAGATAGGAGAAATTCACAGCGATCTTAAAGCGATTTTCGAAGTTTTTTGGTTTAGAATAAGATTTTTTTTCTATGTAAAATCAATGATATCTAAAAATTCCGAGGCCGCTACGAAATATTCGACTATATAAGAGATAACATTCTATTTTTTTTATTTCATTTGTTTAGAACAGTAGTTCAATCTAGGAGCTCAAAAAAATGCCTTCGCGCTTTTTATGAAAATCTTTCTCTGCTATTTTGGGTTTCATTAAAAAGTTAAGCAAAATTTACAAAAAGCGAGGCCGCTACGAACTATGCCAATAGCAATTCTACACTATTCAATAAGTCAAAATTGTTAATGTATTTTCGTTTCTGAGATCGAGAACGCCAAAAATAGCCATTTTACGCAAAAATCATAGTCAAAATGTAATAGGGGCCTTAAGTGATGACAAGGCTAAAGGTGGAAGTGCACTGCATCCGGGATTAGGGTTGCCAACCATACTATAAAATAACGTATCCTACGTTATTTTCCATCCCCATACTTTATTCTTTTTAATAAAAAATAAAGTATGGAAAAGAGTAATTATTAAAGGGATTCTTACCTTGTTTATTACTAAGGAGTAATTCCTTGATCATGGCGCATGCAACTGTGCCGAAATATCATCGGATACTCATAAATAATAAACATGGTAAGAATCCCGTTAATAATTACTCTATTGCAAGTGGCCATGATAGTTTAAATAGTTATAAAGTATGGAAACTACTTTATTTCCGACTAATGCGTGCATTTGAACGGAATATTCCTGTTGACTTAATTTATGAACTACTGAATGATACTCAGACTCACGTGAAGTGAAATGAAACGCAACGCTTAAATAAATGAATTTGGAAAATACTTAATTTTTTTCTTCAAATATTTTTTTTATACTAGTTAGTGATAGATTTACTTTAATTTCCTGAAAAATAGTTGGCAACCCTATCCGGGATCCCCAGCTACTAAGGAACTGGCTATCTCATAGCATACTTAATACTTATCTTATTTTTAGTATTATTCACTATTGTTTGACTTTGTTTTTCTTAACAGTGGTAATGTATGACATAGTGAAAATTGAAACTTTTACCTGATGTAAATTTGTTAACTTAGATTTTTTATTTTGTTTTTTTTACATGTTGTGGTTGTCTTCTATATTTTTTGTGTTTATTTGTAATGGAAAGTGTCCTGCTATGATAGGGCATTTTCCAATATTTTTGACGTTGTAAGGAAGAAAAGAGCTGGACACTTGCCGAGTTTCTTGCCGGTTCTTCTCAGTACAAGATCTCCCGCCCAGAGTAGACTTACAAACCGATGGCATAGTGACATTCACAAGAGCTACTTGTAGCCTAAACTGAATAAATGATTTTGATTTTTTTATTTTATATCTAAAGCTAGCCTGGCGGACTTAAAAGCCTTAGCACCAAGCAAACAGAGTACAACCATGTCCCCTTGCTGAGAATCGACCCGGGACCTTCGGGTCTGAGTCAGGTAATCTTAACCACTAGACCTTAGAGGCGTATTTAAAATGGCCGCCCACCCGATGACCCACCATCGCTAAAGCAGCATAACATGCACGATCACAAGCCAAACGCGCAAACCGCAATACCATCAATCCACATTATTCGTTATTACAAATCGGTAAACACAAAACCGATCTATATCTCCGTAAAAATGCAACAGTCCAAAACAGGCTGTCCTTGCCTGTCGCACGTAAACAGGGACGGTGCGAGCGAGAGGCGACGATGCGCAAAACTGTATCGTGGGAACTAAGCATTTGCTTTCACTGGCTTGACCATCCATTACCATACAGACGAACGCTTTAAATCATTTTGTTTGTTCGATTGTTTATTATGTTTCACATCAGCATCACATCGCTGTTCATTTTTTTATCCCCACTGCTGGGGCACGAGCTTCCCTATGAATAAAAAAAAATGTTTCCCACACTCACACCAATTATCTAGCCCCAAGAAAAGCTTCCTTAAGAAACTCGAGAAATGGTTAACTAGACAACGGATAAACATACTTAATATACTTAAATACATACTTATTATACATAGGAAACACCCAGATCCGAAACAATTTAGAAAAACAGGTATTTCTAAATTGATCCGACCGGGGATCGAACCCGGGACCTCAGAGATAGCGACACCATGAAAACCGGTGTGCAAGCCACTCGACCAAGGAGGTCGTCATATAGAATGAATAGATGAATAGAAATACCACAGAGCGAACGGGCCATAAATCACCACGCGTGCAATGCCCAGCGCGGATTGGTGGTTGTTAACGACTGCTAATGCAGCCGGGATCAACAGCTGTACGTGCCTTCCGAAGCACAGAGGAGCGAGAGATGATAAATTTTTGGTCACCTTTGGTCACCCATCTAAAGATGATTTTCTTAGAGAGTTTGCTCATAGCTTCTGGCTTCATTTCAGCTTCACCGGGCTTTTTTGGGGGCGGCGAGAAACTAAAAGGGTTCCTCAAGCCGGTGTGAAGCGAATCACCGTCAGATTATTTCTAGAGGGAACGGCATGCGTTTCCCTATGTTCTACCAGATTCTCCGAGGGGTTCGGATCGGATCGGTCCGATGACCGGCCCTATGCGAAACATGCTTAAGTTCAGCAATCGCAGACCGAGCAAGTTAATCAATGCGTCATCGAACTCTTCATCATCGTATGTTATTATTATTACTAGTGTGTCAATATGCGTGTATGTCAATATGCGTGTAAGTCAATATGCGTGTAAGTCAATATGCGTGTAAGTCAATATGCGTGTATGTCAATATGCGTGTAAGTCAATATGCGTTTAAGTCAATATGCGTGTAAGTCAATATGCGTATAAGTCAATATGCGTGTAAGTCGATATGCGTGTAAGTCAATATGCGTGTAAGTCAATATGCGTGTAAGTCAATATGCGTGTAAGTCAAAATGCGTGTAAGCCAAAATGCGTGTAAGTCAATATGCGTGTATGTCAATATGCGTGTATGTCAATATGCGTGTAAGTCAATATGCGTGTAAGTCAATATGCGTGTATGTCAATATGCGTGTAAGTCAATATGCGTGTAAGTCAATATGCGTGTAAGTCAATATGCGTGTAAGTCAATATGCGTGTAAGTCAATATGCGTTTAAGTCAATATGCGTGTAAGTCAATATGCGTGTAAGTCAATATGCGTGTAAGTCAATATGCGTGTAAGTCAATATGCGTGTAAGTCAATATGCGTGTAAGTCAATATGCGTGTAAGTCAAAATGCGTGTAAGTCAAAATGCGTGTAAGTCAATATGCGTGTATGTCAAAATGCGTGTAAGTCAATATGCGTGAAAGAAATCAGTCGTTATGCGTGTAACCCGTTATAGATAACTGATAGAAAACCGGCGACGCGACTATTAATGAAGAGGTAACGTTTGTCTATATGGGTACGTATTATACTGCCGAAGTTCAAAATACCGAATTTCACAAGATCTATGAATGGAAGGTCGAATATCAAAAGACCGAAAGTACAAAATGATCGAACTGAATTTCAAGGTTATTTTTTTATTAGACAACAGAAAGCAAAAATTACCAAAAATAAACACTTTCTGTTGTCTAATAAAAAAATAGCCTCGAAATTCAAGACAATAGTATATAGTAGGTTGAAAATTTATTGAAGATATTTGACAGTTATGAGACGAAGTCGCGGGAAACGTGCTAGGAGTTTACCTCTCCGGGCCATCCAGCGTGTCGGCACAAATTCAAAACTTCAACCACATGTTAACGAAGACCAAAACACTCTCGCGCGAGCCGCGGCCATCTTTTAAACATGGTAACGTATTACAACGTTTCATTTAACTAAGAGGATATAGAGTTGATACTAGACTTTTTACTTACCTATTATAAGTTTATTTTAGACTGAGGGGACATCCCATCGTGACATACGTAAAAAATGATTTACGATTTATAGTTTTCAGCTCTGCATGGTTCACACTCACACGGAAACCACAAACAAAACAACAATAAAGTACTTTGTTCTGAATTCAATTTTCGATTTTAATAATTTATTAGTTTTTAATAATTTCGATTTTGCTATATATTCTCGTTTGTATATACGGTTTGAATTTGAATTTGTACATGCATTACCTTTATTTCGAATGCTATCTTCTAATAGATCAGGGTGGCTAGTGAGTTTCCTTTGCCATTTGATCACGTTAAAAAAACAATAAAAAATAACGATTCCTATACAAAATTACCAATTTTTAATTTTTGATTTATCAGCTTTTTTTTAGTCTTTTTTTTGTTTATTTTTCTAAACATTCCTTAAATTAAAGCGAACAAAATTATATAAAATTAAATATTTATTCAAGTGCGTTTGTGCTTTAGAAAATGATATGCATTTTCTGTATCAATATTTTTATTTCACAAATAAAAAAAAATTATTGAAAATTCAATAGCCTGGCCCGCCATAGATTTTGTTAGTGAATATTGTCACGCGAATGAAAAATTTTACCCATCCCTGCACTAGGCCTAAAGAATACAAAAGTATTCTTTCGATTACGTTTACGAAAACGAAACTTAATAGCTATGGCATTTTAGCAGCGCCTCCTGGCGGTAAAAGGGAAGAGTTAAAAATTTGCAATACAAATTTTCGAAAGTCAAAAATAACTTACACGAGGCCCTTGGGGATACTCTGGATCTTTTCATTGTTACCACACCTTTCTGTTAAGGCGACGCACCGCTGAACAATTAATCTAATACGGAGCGTTTTTGCGCCCCGTACCATAAGAAAAACTGTCTTTTTTTCCTTCAAATTAAAACTACAAATTATTAAAAAAAAAATGAACTAGCATATCGAAGTGTGTGTTAAGACTGATCTACTAAGAAAATTTAGATGCTGAAATCGGTCTGGTTTGCCTGTAAAATGCAAATCTATGTTTTAAAAGAGGTTACTTTGATATTTTTTTCTCTGTTATAAAAGTTGACAAATCGTGTTTATGTAACTAGCAAAATGAAGTCAATTAAATGAAAAATCATGTCATCAAATATCACTTTCATATGTTTTGTAATTGTTAGGACAAATCAAGATCCCCGCCACGTAAATTTCCAATGCGTCGCCTTAAACGTTTACGTCTGGTTTCAAAAGGCGTTTGTCGATCTCCGATCTCTAAGCGCTCTGGGTAAGGTGAGGATGCGCTCGACAGTAGGTGAAGGGCATCTTGAAATGGCTCTACTCTGAGCGGCGATGGCCCCGCCTTCTCGGGCGTACAGTCCGCAACAGAAATGTTGAGAAACGAAAATATATTTTTCACTTCTCATACTCGTAAAGTTGTTCTTTATGTCCCGAGAAGACTGCATAAAATGGGTTTTTATGCTCTTGTACATAAAGTAATTTCTTCTTTTAAGACTAAGACAGTTAGGCCTTACGGCTTCATACACAATATACCTTCATTTAATTGATATTTTTATGAGATTTAGGTTATATCTTAATTTAATTACGACATAATTACTATCTAAGTACAAATTTACGATTAATACCGGAGTGTATTTACGTAAAAAAATATAACGCAAATATTTAAGTATAATAACTTGGCATTACGGCTCAGACCATAGTCGAACGTCACATTTGTGATGTGTTGTGTTGTCAAAAATTGTGTGGCGGGAAGCTAATTATTTGTCAAACAAAACGGAACATTTTAATTACATTATAAAAATTAATTAAATTTTCTTGTATATGCTTAAGAGCGTTTACGCCGCACACTAGCGCCACTAATGAAAAAAAAACATATCTAGTAATTAGAGATAGAAAATCAAATTATTTTCTATCTCTAATTACTAGATATGGTTTTTTTTTTTCATTGGCGGCGCTAGTGTGCGGCGTAAACGCTCTTAATCCTTGTTTTATTTTCTTGCAATCGAAGTGAAAAGCAGAGTGTAAAACTCGAGTATAAAACCCATTTTACCCTCGGATATATGCACATCTCGGGTAAAATGGCTCGTTTTATGCTCTTGTTGCACAATCTACTATTTTTATTAGTAGGTATTTATAGGTAAATAGGTGAATGTACTGCCGTAAATTTGATATATTAGATTTGTTTATTTGTTTTGTTTTTTTACATGTTGTGGTTGTCTTTTATATTTTGTGTGTTTATTTGTAATGAAAAGTGTCCTGCTATGATAGGGCATTTTCCAATATATTAACGCTGTAGGGAGAAAAGAAACGCCCTTATTGAGTTTGTTGCCGGTTCTTCTCAGTACAAGATCTCTCGCCCTGTGTAGACTTACGAACAGTTGGCATAGTGACATTCATAACAGCTACTTGTAGCCTCATCATCATCTCATCTCAGCCAAAAAAGAAAAAAAACGTCCACTGCTGGACAAAGGCCTCCCCCAAGGATACATGAGGGGATTTGCCATAATCGCCACGCTTGGCAGGCGGGTTGGCGATCGCAGTAAGTTGAGAGTTAACCTCAGAGACATGCTGCTGCCCATCCTCTGGAATGGTCCCTTAGTCGACTTTTACGACACCCACGGGAAGAGATGGGGCTACTTGTAGCCTAAACAGAATAAATTATATTGAATTTTGAATTGAATTTTTTGAAATTTAGCAAAATATGTTTCGTCGAATTTTGCTTCCCAAAAAAATTACCGCACTACTTTCATTTACCAAATAAATAAATAAAAAAACTTTCCTACCCTCACACCAATTATCTAGCCCAAGAGAAGCTTCGTTATGAAACTCGTCAAATGGTTACTAGACAACGGATAAACATACTTAAAATACTTAAATACATATTATTATACATAGAAAACACCTAAATGAATCTTTAGCAAATTCACATTTCGCATTTAATCACTTTTTCATCTTTAATTTAAAAAAAAAATGATAAATCTATCTGTTATCTATCATGTCACAAATGTTTTATCTTAATACATTGTAATGCTCTTCGTTATATCACTTGGTCAAATAATATGACTTAAATTATCATTTGACTTTGTCAAGTTTTATTAAATCAAATGTTTACTATGCAAACGTTTTATTTTGGTATAAATTACATTCCGAAAATTGTTTGTTCAAATTGTCACTTCACACACTCAGCTTATAGTGTAAGTTTGGCAAATGATAGTTTATTTTTATTGATACAGCAATTCTAAGTATAAAACGAACCAATGGCAAAAATATATTTAATTGTATTAATAATTGAAGTTAAATAAATTAAAGTAGAGTTATGTTATTTAAGGTTAAGTAGGCAAACTTAGGTGTGAACTGTGACGCCCATAGAAACGAACTGCCAGAAAAGTAGTTTAGGTTAGAACTGCAACCCCAACAGATATGCACGAAATTAAACATTTTGGCCACCAATCCGATGACCGGCCTTTCTAAAAGTTGTTGAACATTAGCAATCGCGACTCACTGCGCCATCAAGCGAAATACTTGTGCTGGGAGGGAATCTCATTTCTTGGTGGTGCGACAAAGAAATTATCGTTTCAATCGTTTTGCTGCCGACCGTACCGACTGACAGATGGATGGTTTAATGCGATTATCGCACTCGCATGCAGCTCATTCGCATGAAACTGTATCGTTCAATTTAGAGTACCTACCTACGTACCTTTAAAAGTTAAAGTAAGTAAAATAGCTTATAACTGTACCAGCTGCTGTGTTTTGAAGAAAAAATAAATTTGTATTTTCCAAATTTATTTATTTAAGCGTTGTGTTTCGTTTCACTTCACCTGTCTGAGTATCATTCAGTAGTTCAGAAATTAATCAACAGGAATATTCCGTTCAAACGCACGCATTAGTCGGAAATAAAGTATTTTCCGTACTTTATTTTTATTAAAAAGAATAAAGTATGGGGATGGAAAATAACGAATAATAATATGACGTTATTTTAGCTGTGTTGCAAAGGCCTCCAGCATGAAATCAAATCATCACTACAAATGACGGATGACTTAATTACCAAGCTTGCCAAATGCGGGTTGATGATCACAAAGCATCGAAAAATCCAAGACACACTTTGCACGACCTGGGAATTGAACCTGGGACCTACGGGTTTCGGGCCAAGCGCTTTGCTATTCAGCCACCGAGGCGATTAAAGTTAAAAAGTTATGTCCAGATTTACCTTGATGAATAAAAATTCAGATGTTCCATGCATTTTAATCGATCACACTAATATAAATGCGAAAGTTTGTGTGTATGTACCTATGTCTGTATATTTGTTCCTTCTTCACGCTGCGCTGCAACGGATGGATGGATTTGGATGAAATTCGGCATACAGATAGTTTATAACCTGGATTAACACATAGGACAGCTGTTTTTATCCCGATATTCCCACGGGAATCACACTATTATACTAAAAACGACAATTTAATTTTCCAATACAAAATTATTTGTTTGTTTTGTTGTCATGGAACCAAAGAGAATTTAATCACTTGATGGAAACTGTCAAAGCGGTACGAAGTCCGCAGGGTCCACTAGTGAATAATAAAAGTTATGTAAAATGAAGAGCAGAACATCAAAATCACCAATTTTGAAACTCGCCGTTAGTGACCGCATAATCAAAGTAGCTAAAGGGCTCCGAGATGGACAGCGTTGCCAGATTGGGGTTTTTTTTTTCCATTTTGGGGAAAAAATTGGCATTTGGAGAAGTTTTGGGGAAATGATATTCTTGGGGAAATTTTTGGGGAAGTAATTTCAACTTTGAAATTGACTATTTCCGAACGAATAACTCAACGAAGTCAAGTCTAAACAAAGTGGAAATTGTTTGTTGATTGATAGTTGAAAGCGTCGTTCGTTTCGTTAGTCATTAAATTTGTTTGAGCCGGTTTGACTGAAAAGTTTTGTATATAAATAATATATTAATGCTATTTTTATTTGTAAATTGCATCAAATCAGGTTTGGGGAATTTTTCTAAAAAAAGTATCATTTTGGGGAAAAATCATTTTGAATCAGGGGAAATTCGAGAAATCTCATCTGGCAACCCTGGGTGGAACAGATAACATCAGTGATGGGTTGCAGCCGACCGCCTGATGTGCGAGCACCTTAGAACCCTTGTCCCTTAGTCGGCTCTTACGACATGCACGGGGAGTTAGGCAGCTAATACATTATTTTCACGTCCCAGACCAGCTACATGGGATCATATTTAGTATCTTGTTTGTATTTAACTGGTGTATAATATGTTTGTTATTGAATTTGAATTGAATTTGCAATTACAATGATGATAACTAGAAAAAATACCGCAGGCTTGCATTGTAAATCACACACTATCTAGAAAAATTCAACGTATCTTGTAGGGCCTCGGTAGCTCAGTAGTCAAAGCATTGGACCGGTTATCCAAAGGTCGTGGGTTCGATTCCCCCTCGAGCTACTTGAGGCTAATCAATTTTTTTTAGAAAAATTTTATCTGGTGTATAATACATGTATACATGTATACATATTATGTACATCGGTAGTCTTGTCTCTAATGAATAATATAAATAAAAATAATGAACGTTTCCTGTTAAGATGCGCACGCGCAAAAGCGTGTTGCAACAAAAACACTGATGAATAAAACCGCAATGTGGGCGACCTCTTTACCGACCTTCGCGTCACGCCCAGGCAGAGGTTACATCTCTAAACCAAAACATGTTTCCACTAAGTTACAAGTAGATCTTCTTTAAAAGCATCTTTATCAACCTATGTGGTGTTGTTAAATTGCTAGGCGGCAATTCGATTTCCAGTGAAAGGGACAAGTAAACTCAGTTTGGCTTTTAGTATGGGTTGTTTTAAGTGTCTCTTGATGAATGTAGATATACAACGTGTAACAGAAAGGTGTGTTCAAAATGAAAAGATCAAAAGTGTATCCGATCTAGATCTAGACCTGAGACATAATTATTAACTTTAATTTGTCATGCAATTCCAGTAGTCCAGACGCGAAGGCAGCTGGTGCAGCGTGAAAACAATGCAGCATCAGTCACCCTCACTCTGCCGGCCCACAAGGTGTCTTCACGCCTCGTTTGAAGGAGACCATATCATAAGGAGGGAAAAGGTGTGCTGGTAGACTATAACCGCGTATCTGACTGTGCCAGACAGTCTACCAACAGGGAGAGATGACGGGAGGTCGCGAGGGGAGTTGTGTCCGTCTCAACCACTGAATTTGACGACTCAACGTGACCACGACCGCTCTGACAAGAGCGAATCGATAGAGAAGAAAAAGACTATTCCAAAAGTAAAATAAAATTACAAACTCACCATATAAACCATGAAGCACCTTTTGGATGATACTTAGCGTGGTCTCGCTTTCACATCTGCAAGGAAATAGAAGGTCAATAAATAATCCGTGGGGTGACGGAGAAAGAATACAATTCTCCGCCCCTCTCCTCCGGTGGGTGTCGTAAGAGGCGACTAAAGGATTTTAGAGCTCCCATATACTCCACTGCGTGGTAGGGCTTGCCCCGTCTGGTTAGTGACCACCGTACGCATGGTGTAAAACCCGTCAAGTGACCGCTTTTCGGTAGCGTTTCGGGATCAGCCAGCGTATAACCAGAGCTCGAGTGAATGGTGCTGCGATGCATTTAGTCTGTGGAGGCTTCCGTCGAACCAGTTCCAGGAAGACCTTGTTAACCCGCCGACCAGGGAGACCCGTAGAAACGGCTGTCCCGCTGGCCGCCCGTGGCAAAGTACAGGGGCCCAAGCGAGCCTAACCAGCTCGTGAGGCTGCCTCACCATGCCACGCGAAATCTCGGGGTGGTCCGTCGTGCCGGTTGGTGACCGGAAGGTGGGGTCCCGGCGGTCATTCCCGGGAGGGGTTCGGGGGCCCTTCCGTTCGGCGGGTTAATGATACTCATCTGTAGCCAGATCCCTGGTGAAACAGGCCGCCACACTTTAACCATTTGCATCGCGGTAGCATTTCCTCGATTCGCGCCTCCCTCCTTTTCTTCATCATGACAGCGCCTAAAACTAAAACTGGTCTTACAGCTGTGCACACCCCCACCACCTTACCGTTTGAGGTTGAGTTCGCTAACATCCGCAGACTCCATGCAAACCTCAATGCCGTCCACCACCATCTTGAGACGGCACGGCCAGCAATGTTGTTTTTGACGGAGACGCAAATAATCTGTCCGGCCGACACCAGCTACCTTCATTATCCAGGCTTTGTGCTTGAAGAATCCTTTAAAGCCAAAGCCGGAGTTTGCTTGTTTGTTCGGACAGACGTTTGCTGTCGCCGTCTGCGCTGTCTGGAGGACCCTTCTTTTTCCCTCCTTGTGGTACACGTTGACTTGGGCTCTCATAGCCGTGTCTACGTCTGCGTCTACCGATCCCAAAATGGCGACATGGAGACAACTCGACTCATGGAACACCTTAGTCGGGTGGCAGATGAAGCGCAGGAGCGGTTTCCTTCGGCGGAATTGGTGTTTTTGGGGGACTTTAATGCTCACCACGAGTTTTGGTTATGGTCGCCCATATTGGCTGCCCACGCATATTCGCTCACACGCACGACCTGGTGAACCAGCCCATCAGGATCCCAGATATAGTCAGTCACGCGCCTTCTTTGCTGGACCTTCTGCTGACGTGCCGCCCAGCTGGTTACTGTGTGGAGGTTCGAGCTTCCTTAGGCTCTTCGGATCACTGCTTGGTATCCAGCAAAGTGCCTCTGACCCCGTTACCGCCCACAGCGGTATCGAAACGTCAAATTTGGCATTACTCGTCGGCAGATTGGGATGGTATGCGGGACTATTTTGCATCCGTCCCTTGGAGGCAGCGCTGCTTCAGTGGGAAGGACCCAACAGCTAGCGCGACTGCAGTTGCTGATGAGATAGTTTTAGGGATGGAATACTATATTCCGCATTCCTATCTCATCTCTCAGCAGCATCAGGTTGCAGGCGCAACCGATGATTCAACCGTGAGTGTGCGAACGCTGTCGATAACAGGCAGGCGGCATACCGCGCTTGGATCAGGGGTCAAGCTCTTAGGGATCCCGAAACTCGCTCGCTGAAAGCACCCTATAATAATGCCACCAAGTCCTGCAAAACGGGCCTACATTAGAGCGGATGCCCAGCGCGTTGCACGGGTTTGCCAAGAACTACTGACGCATCCTACGGGCAGCCGTAGCTACTGGCGTCTGGCCAAAGCCGTGCAATCAACCTTCTGCCAAGCCAACCCTCGCTGCCACCACTGAGATGTCCTGACGGGACTTTAGCTCACAAGCCGCAGGAGAAGGTCGATCTCCTAGCCAAACACTTTGCAGCTAACTCCCGAATCGATGACTGCAATGCACAGCCACCTTCAATTCCTCACTGTGGCCACACAATGCCCGAGTTTAAACCGGAGTCACCGCTTCACTGTCTCAAATATTCCATCGCGCACTAAGAAATTTGGTGACTCGTTTCTTTGTCGCACCTCCAAAACATGGAATAGCTTGCCAGCACACGTTTTTCCTCCTTACTACGATATGGGGTCCTTCAAACGAGGCGTGAAGAAGCACCTTGTGGGCCGGCAGAGTGAGGGTAACTGATGCTGCGCTGTTTTCACGCTGCACCAGTTGTCGTCGCATCTGGATTCCATTTTCACTTAACATCAGGTGAAATGGAGTCATTTGCCGTGCTACGTAAAAAAACAAAAAAAAAAGAATTTGAACCTTATCATGCGATACCCACCACCCACCAGCTCATTAAATGTCCCCACTGCTGATGCACGCGCCTTTCCTCTTTCCTATGGATGGATAGGGAGAACGGGCCAACACGAGGCCCCGGTGCGTATTGGTTGTTAACGCCTGCTAATGCAGCCGGGACCAGCGGCTTTACGTGCCTCCCGACGCACGGACGAGCTCGAGATGATAAAGTTTAGTCACACCTATCCGATGACCAACCTTATCGAAAGTTACTTCACCTCAGCAGTCGCAGACCGGGGTTTTTTTTTAAAGAGAGTTTGCTGATTGGATCGGACGGCATTTTCAGCTTGCTTTTTTGCGGCGAGAAACTTAAAGGGCTCAAGCCGTGTGAAACGAATCGGAGGTTTTCTAGAGGGAACGGCATAACGCACTAGTGCGTGTCCCCGTGCCCTATTAGCTTCTCCGAGGGGTTCGGATCGGGGCAGACCATGCAGACGTTAAGCATGCCAGCGCCATCGAGATCCTCACGGTGCTACCACCTTACCATGCGTTGTTAGAGAGAGAATAAAGATTATTTTACTAAGCGACTGGTAAGACATCTGTCTTTATCACTTTCGACGATTTGGCTGCAATGGTGGAAGCGCACTTCACGAGGAACCCTCAACTACTGAGGCACTGGCTGGCTTATCTCTAGCTACCGGAACACTACAATGCTACAAACATTGATGTTATGGCGACGTATTTCGATAAGATGGTGGTAGATGGTAGCCAGGCGGACTTCAAGCAAGCCCTACCACCAACCAAACTTAGTAGAATAATTTCCCTACCACTGTGAATCAAACCTGCCCCCCGACCGCCTAACCGATCGCTTTGACTACGCGTATAGTTTATGACGTCATCTTGCCACCTCGCACCGCCTATGAAAGCAATATCAAAAGCTAAAGGCTATAGCTTTCGATATTGCTTTCATAGGCTGCACGAAACGACAAGATGACGTCAGAAACCACACACGAAGTCAAAGCGATCGGTTAGGCGGTCGGGCCCCTGGGCCCACTGGATCTAGAGACTGGTGGTTTTAACCACTGCACATTTGGGCTTATCTACCCTATAATATAATATAAATTAGTTGTTGTTTTTTTTAATATTAATTAATCTACTTACAATAATACAGCACCAAAGTCTGCCCAAGCACTGCACACATGTTTTTCATAGACTAATGTTGAAACTACATCTAATACTGGCCTTAATTAACATTTAATACTTCTTAGTTACATTACTATTATTAACATCATACTTTTTACTCAACTGGCCATAAAGTAAAACTACAAAAAGTTTTACATTATTTTAATTTTTAATTTTATATTTTGCTATATCTTGTACTGTTTGACCAACTCTAACTCCATGGCTATTTGATAAAGCAATCTGAAACAAAAGAGAATAGTGTTAATTTTGATTTAATTAGTAAACTCATCTTGTCTTTATTTAATTAGTAAACTCATCTGCCTTATATAAAAGAACTAAGCGTAGAAAGTTTTATTAGAAGTTACTTATTGGTTTAAAAAAAATTCTTTGAAGTTCGTATGTATAATTAAATATCTTTTACCTATATGATTTATTTAAATTTAATATTGTATTATTGTAACTAACATATTTTTATTATTATTATTTTCTTTATTTATTTTCTTTTTTAAAACTAGATTTTTACAATATTTTAGTATAAAAACAATAAAACATTATAAAAACCTAATCCTAGAGTACCGCCAGCAGTGGGGCAGGACCCAAGCTACCAGTGGTCAGGGCTTCAGAGTGAGGAACCTCCTGACAATACGTGCCGTGTCAAGGAGTACTGCTTTTTGAATCTGACCCTTGATCCAACCATCAAGCGAGAGCATCTTTAGGTTATTATTATTATTATTATTATTCTTCTATCATCCATAACTCGTTAATATTGATTATTTTTAACAAAAAGTATTTATATATGTACATACATATCTTACTCTTACTTTTACATAGCACATAGTTAACCAAAAATTGAAAAATGAAGTCATAAAGCCCAAGTTTACTTTATAGCAAAGATAAGTTTATATTACACCTTTAAATAAACTTTTGCGTTCCATCAGCCTGACACCACGGCCGATGTAACTTAGGTATAAAAAGGTATGATACTTTGTACTAGTTAGTTTGCGTTATTCCCCATTTAAAATCTTTCACAACTGTACGCGAACACTACACATTGAGATTAAACAACTTTTACGGATCTACTCTCGTTTATTTTATACTCCCTGTGACCACGGACCCTGCAAACGGTTTGAAACGTCAGAATAAACATTAACCTTTTTACCGCCAACAACTTCTATAGAAGTTCAAGATTTTCGTGCCGTCCACGCCAGCACTTCTATAGAAGTTCTTCTTTGTACCTACTTTATTAAAATACATTTATACGTTGGCGTACAGCGGGACATCGCGTGCAGGATAGTTGGGCGGTGAAAAGGTTAAAGTGCTTTAAGAACTTTTTGTTTAGTTTTATGAACTTTTTTGAATGATTATTTTGTAAAATTCATAAAACATGTGGTGATAGTTCTTTAGAGTACCTACAACATAGAACTTCTTGTTGAAGCAGTGCTAAAAGTGACAATATAGGGCATCGGGTTAAATAGGATAACTGTAAACAGAAGATATAATCAATTGTTGGAATATAGGTTTTATAGAATTTTATGTCTATGGTAGTTTACTGGCTGGAAGTTATTTGAGTTAAAATAAATATATGTATGGAACATTTTGAAATAGTTTGAAGTTGTCGTCTTGTGGAAAATGTTGGTTGCTATTGTCTTTTGATTGAAATTAGTTTGTTTACATAATGTTTTCTATATAGTCTTGGAGAATTGTTTATTAGAAATGTTTAGAAGAAAGGTAATAAATAAATGATGGTACTATTATAAAATGAAAAGGTTTTATTAAGAGGGATCCCAAGCAGAGAAGTTTTGATAATACATTATACACCACGCACAAGGGTAAGGATATATTCGATTTACACATATATCTACAATATCAATGATAAATTATGATACAAATAAACATGATATAATTATAATTAAAATAATAATGATTTCTCTTCGTCTCTCCTACTAAAGCTTTGCTGTGCCCGACAGGGTCCATATTGATCCATTATAAAAACCTACCATCTTATTGTGTAAACATTATGGAATGCAATAAAGTATTGAGTATTGAGTATTGAGTATTGAAGGGATGGCTGTAAACACAATCTATTTGTAAAAACCTAAATTTTTCTGATATGGCACTATCATGGTGTTTTCAACCTGATTGATACTTAGTAGATTTTTTCTAATAAAATGTTTATCACACATTTTAAATAACTTATATAAAGAATTAAGAAAAGCACTTTAGTAATAAGGACTGTTCGGTACGAACTTACAATAACATGAAGATTATCTTATTGTATTTGTGTTACAACATGGACAAGGAATTAAATTTATTAATTTGTACACAAATAAACACTGAAAGATAATTAAGTTTTGAAGTTTGACATGTCATTTCAAAAGTATTTGGATGCAACCATTTTTTAATTCACAAATATGAAACAACTAAAACTCATCCAAGTTATTCAATTCTAAATGACAGCAGTTTGTTTTTTTTTGTCATTGTAATCGAGGTGTAATACAACACGTCTACAATACTAATTGCAGGACTGGTGTTTCTTTAATCAGTGAAGCGTTTAAACAATCAGCAAAAAGTTAAACGTGCTATTAAATTCTTTATTTCTGACAATACATAGGTACTAGAGTTGTACATACCTCATTTTTGACACTGTTAATATAAAAATAAAATACCACTGCACTCAACCACTCATAATTTCCGATTTAGCGTACATCTATATATATTTGGTTTTCTTTCAATAAAAATATAGACAACACAATTTTCGAGCGCCAGCGGTCACATCAACTAAATAAATATTTTCATTGAAATGTCAAAAATATATAATACGACAATGACGGGTAGCACTCTGTTTGCATGCGAATCTGTCTCGCTAAGGACTTCTGAAATCGGTAGTACAATATTAATAAAAAGTTTTGCTTGAAAAAAGTTTGTAGGCCGCGCGCTCGCAAAAAAAAAGTCTATTAGCGTTTAGTTTTTCTTGGTTGAGCAACGTGCGTTTGGATTTCAGGAAATTCCTGTGTTACCGAGTCGAGTCGAGTGTTAAAATGAAATCGTTATATCGTTTTGCGCGAAAGACCGCTTTCCGCCGCTGACGGCCTTCTAATACTGCTCGTGTACGGCTAGATATTAAAATAACGCTATCCACCGCTCGCTCTGGCCGGTTTTGCGTACTGAACCACGGTTTATGTACAATGCACATAGGTACAATGTCATTATAATTATGGGTACAATTACGAATACAAAACGGTCGCGCTACTGTACGTAGAGGCCAATTGCCCGTTTTTTGTGTCTATGCCCCACAAGCTGAGAGGCTCAGTCACCAGCAGCCCGCTTGGTGACCTTAAGCATCCTAACTTGGATCAAAGAATAAGTAATTTAGTCTTGTATTCATTTGCGTGATAAGTATCTACCTATTTACTTAGCGGCATGGACAAGATAATAAGTACCTTTTTAGGTACCTACCCAAGCAATCTATTTTATTACCATAATCCTCCCCTTGGGTAGTAAATACTTTTTGTTTCGAAAAATTATATTGTTGTATCGTTCGGTTCTTTAACTAACATTAGTTTCTGTGGTTTCACACATAAATACTTATTTAACATAGTCTTATATATTTCTTGCGGGTAAAGCTCTTGGCCTTCATCTAACCTGATGCTAGTGATGATAAGGCCGAAGGTGGAAGCGCACTGCGCACTTCACCCGGAATCCTCAACTACTGAAGCACTGGCGATCTTATTTCTATAAAGCTGCCGGAACCCAGAATACAACAATGCTTCAAACATTGATGATCAACATATTTATAATAAGACTAGCTGTGCTCGCGACTTCGTCTGCGTGGAATAGTGACTTTCGGCAGCATTTTTAATTTTTTAGGCTCTTGTTCCCGTTTTTGCAACATTTTTCACTGATACTTCGCTCCTATTGGTCGCAGCGTGATGTTATATAGCTTAAAGCCTTCCTCGATAAATGGACTATCCAACACAAAAATAATTTTTCAATTCGAACTAGTAGTTCCTAAGATTAGCGCGTTCAAACAAACAAACTCTTCAGCTTTATAATATTAATATAGATATAGATGTTGGTAGCTAGCCAGGGGACAAATAAGACCTACCGCCAACCAAAAAGAGTACACAAAGATGTACCCCCCGCTGGGAATCGAACTCACTACTCGGTTTGAGACCGGTGGCCTTAATCTTAACCACTATTCCACAGAGGCGCGGTTTATCTTTGTTATTAATATTATTTATTAGCGGCCGCTCGCGGTTTCACCCGCGTGGTTCCCGTTCCCGTGGGAATATCGGGATAAAAACTATCCTATGTGTTAATCCAGGTTATAAGCTATCTGTATGCCGAATTTCATCCAAATCCATTCAGTAGTTTTTACGTGAAAGAGTAACAAACATCCATCCATACTTACAAACTTTCGCGTTTAAAATATTAGTATGATTGCCGCTATTATTTTCCAGTTTCCACAAAAAGGCGATATCAAGATGCGGGATGGGATTATTAAATCAAATCAAATATCTTTATTTGCGAGAATACAGGTTACAGGTTATATAGAGTGCCTCATCATCACCAGCTCATTTTTATGTCCCCATTGCTGGGCCACGAGCCTTCCCTATGGATGGATAGGGAGAACGGGTCGTAACCCACCACGCAGGCCCAGTGCGGATTGGTGGTTGTTAACGACTGCTAATGCAGTCGGGACCAACGGTTTTCGTGCCTTCCGAAGCACGGAGGAACTCGAAATGATACATTTCTGTCACAAAATGGCCAATGGCCTGCCTTTGGGAAAGCTGCTTAAACCTCAGCACTCGTAAACCTGGCGCGTTGAGTCCGGGGCAGTGGTCCAACTGCTCTGTCCAACTAGTTGGACCATGGGTCTTTACTAGGGGCAGTTGTCCAACTTTAAAAATAGTTGTACCACAGCACTTTTTGAGAGTTCCGTGGTTCAATTCATTTAAAAAATATCTTGCCATCCCTAAAATCCTCAAACTGCAAATTTATCACCTACTCCACAAGTAGTTCAACTAGTTGAACGATTGGACAAAAAAATCCAATTATTTCAACTTTTTAATTTATTTTAAAAGTCGAACTTTTTGGACTAAATTGATCCTATTAGTTTAACTTTATAATTATTGTGATAACATTCAAAAGTAAACAAATGAAAGTCACGAAATCAGAAAAACTAATGAAAGTCATGAAAGTCGAAAAAACAAATGAAAGTTAAAAACAAACAAATGAAAGTAAAAACTTTTTATTTTTTTTACATTTTTTTACAACATTCAACGAAATTTTTCTAAAGCATGACCTACAGTATCTAATATCACCTGTAGTAGTTTGTAGCTGAATTTCTCGTATATAATCATCATTCTTAATTTGTCTATTGATAGCGATATTGCGTTTTGTATTTCATTTGGAATACAATTATCCAAAACGACAATTATTTGTACCTATCATCATCATAATCATCATCCTCAGCATGTAGATTTCCACTGCTGAACATAGGCCTTCCCAATGGATCGCCACCACACTCGGTCCTCCGCCTTTCGCATCCAACCACTTCCCGCCGCCTTCTTCAGGTCGTCGGTCCAGCGAACGGGTGGCCGGCCCACACGACGCTTTGAGCGTGGTCTTCATTCTAGAACACATCTGCCCCAACGGCCATCGGTTCTACGACAAATATGCCTCGCCCACTGCCACTTCAGCTTGCTAATTTTTTCTGCTATGTCGGTGGTTTTAGTTCTCCGAGACGAATCTCTTCATTTCGGACCATATCCCTTAGAGAGACTCCGATTTGGAATCTATGAACGAGGCTTTTTGTCTTTTTTATTTTATTTGTATGGCAAAATATTAACTCTCTTCGTTTGTCAACAGGCTAATGAAACTAACACCACAGTGCTAACACTAAGCACCTAGAGTGCATGTTGAAAAGAAACATTAAAAACCCTTATTATGAATGTTTTTTTTTTAACTTTAATATTACAACTTTTACCTTATTTACTCTATATTATATATCTTTTTTTTCCCTTTAGATGATGGCTTCGTGCGATTAGCACAATTAGCCAGTGTCAAAGTAATTTTTCTTACAAGTAATACATAAATAAACAATGGTTTCTTCCTGTATGATGATGATGAATGATAATAGAAATGGGAAGTGAGAAATGATATGACTCCCCAACCGAACCAACTCGAGTATCTCAGTAAAGATGTGGGCCTTTACTAAGTCCTCACGCAGACTTCTTGAGATAATTTGAAAAGTGACGTTGCATTATTTTGCCAACACTCATGCACACTCACGAACACTTAACGGTTAATAATCCACCATTATTTCACGTTAATATTCGACATAACACAAATTTTAGAAAATAAAACAAAACCGCAGACATCACTCTTCACTTTCCCGCCAAGAAGTCCTATGTATCTTTATCTATATAAATCTTCTGTGCGTGTGTATGTTATTGAACTCCTTCTAAACGGCAGGACCGATTTGGATGATATTTTCTGTGTGTGTTCAAGTGCATTCGAGAATGGTTTAGATTTACAATTGGACTCGGTAGGTGGCGCTGCTATGGGGTCCATCATGGGATACGGGTGTTCTTAAGCGGATGAATGATTTGTTTGTTTTGTTGTCATGGAAACTGTTAAAGCGGTACGAAGTCCGCCGGTCAGCTAGTATAATATAACTATTAAGCATATTTTTGAAATTTATTCTTACGTTTAGTCTCCTTGGACTCTGTGTGAAAATAAACTCAAGTAAATTCGTAAGTGTTTCATTTCAATGTGTAGCGTTCGCCTAAATTTTGGAAAACAATAAAAATGCATGCATGTCATTTTAAGTAACTATTGGACCGCTCGCGACTTCGTCCATTTAAGAACACCAGTATACCATGATGTTTGACAGTTTGTGGTAGGTTAACGTGCAGGCGTGTGTACGTATTGAAAAATTATACACGAAGACTTTTTATCGGTGATCAGGACCTACTGATTCCGACTAAGTAAATGATGGCCATTGCAATAATAATAGTAGTTAGGTACATGTTTTCTTTTTATAAATTTAATTTTGTATTTTTAATTAGGTAACCAAAAATTATTAAAAATGTATAATAGTGTTTTTCTCATGTAAGTGAATTTATTTGTAATTCTTAATGAGAATAAATGTCTTAAACCATTTATAATGTATGGTATTCCTACATTTTTATGAAGTGAAGATTAAAGTTTTTTTTTACTTTGTCTGCCATTTGACAATTTACTACTAATAGCTAATAACATGAAAAACTTTAAATCTTCAATGAGGTTTGTTATCCATCGTTGTACCTGTACTTAAAGAAGGGTTTTATTTGTAACAAGGAGGAGTACCATGACCATGCTTTTAATATTCATTGTCATTAACTTTACTTCCCAGATAAAAAAATAAAAATGGAACGCTGACATGTAAGTTTTATTATTATTGCAATGGCTATCATTTACTTAAGACGGAATTATTAGGTCCTGCCCCCCGACCGCCTAACCGATCGCTTTGACTACGCGTATAGTTTATGACGTCATCTTGCCACCTCGCACCGCCTATGAAAGCAATATCAAAAACTAAAGGCTAGGCTTTCGATATTGCTTTCATAGGCGGCAAGAAACGACAAGATGACGTCATAAAGCACACACTAAGTCAAAGCTTAAAAAGTTAGGCGGTCGGGCCCCTGATCACCGATAAAAAGTTTTCGTGTATACATATACTATAGAGATAATCCCAAAATCTAGTAATAAAACCTCGGTCGAGGAGTATCGTCCTATAGCAATACTCTCGGCACTCGCTAAATGAGAGAATTTGAGTCACTTTTGTATAAAACCATATACAGCCAAGTCCAACCTTTCCTTCAAGAAGAACAGCACGGCTTTAGGGCACACAAGTCAGTAAAATACTATAAATACCTTCAACAACATACAATTACAGCCATAGATAAGAATAGGTTTAATTCTCAGAATAATAACTAAAGCTATAGAAACCGGACTAAAATAGCAAAGGTGTCACCAGATTTGTGACGTCATATTTGAGGTAATGTAGTGAGTGACTTTATAAAGGACTCAAGATTTTTTTTGATCACCGATTGACATAACAATCATCATCATCAGCCCCTCCCGACCCACTGCTGGGCCTCTCTTTGCTTTTGCCATCCGCTTCGATCCTGCGCTACTCTGGACCACGTGCAACCCACGGTCTTGGTTATAATATCGTCGACCCATCTCGCCGGTGGACGTCCCCTTTTTCTGTAACCGTCTCTCGGCCACCACTCAGCTTTCTAGTCCACCTGTCGTCACTTCGCCTAACCAAGTGTCCCGCCCAACTCCACTTGAGCCTCAATATCCGCTCGCTGGCATCTTGTACTTTAGTGCGTTTGCGAATTTCGGTGTTGGGGACGCGGTCCAAAAGTGTGATGCCAAGCATGGCGCGCTCCATGCCCCTCTGGGCAACACTAATTTTGTGCATAGCTTCCCTAGTCAGGCGCCATGTCTCAGCACCGTACGTCATAGTTGGCAGGACACATTGATTATAAAGACGTGTTTTAAGACATTGTGGAATGTGGGTTGACTTAAAGATGTCGCCTAATTTGCCGAAAGCTGCCCACCCCAGTTGAACACGTCTGGTGACCTCTTTCAACTGATACTCTCTGCCAAAAGATAAAACATGGCCAAGATACACATATGAGTCGACTACCTCTAGCCTCTCGCCCCCAACCCTGATGTTAGGATTCGAGACATCAGAGATGTTCGACATAATCTTGGTCTTGCCCATGTTCATCTTAAGGCCTACCATACATAACAATACAAAAAATAAAAACTAAGTGTCAACCATTTGTTGCACTCCAACCTCCTTTTCTAGCCTTAAGATAGAACGGAACTAAACATAGTTGCACGATTTTTATTTTAGCCATCCTTCTATAGCTTTAGTTATTGTTCTGAGGTTTAATTACAGCCCATTGCCCATTTACATTTTTTATAATATTTATAATTTACTTTAATTGTCGAGCAAGGCAAATGCTAACCCCTCAGGTGTCAATCAAGGTTCGATATTGGGTCCTTTACTTCTCCTTCTCTTCGTCAATGACGTTGTGAAGGTCATCAAACATGCGAAATGTCTCTTGAATGCTGATGACCTCAAAATTTATATGGAGGTTACAAGTGAAGATTATTGTAGCCTCATTCAGCGGCGTTGCATAACTGGAGTAGCCACAATAGGATGGAATTAAATCTCTGGAAGTGCTTTGTAATGTCTTTCAGTAGGCGGCATTCACCAATTACTTACAATTACAACTTTAATGGAAACGATATCACTCGCACCAGAACAGTGATGAAGGAGATCTCGGTGTCACTTTTAATCCTAGCTTAACCTTCAACCAAATAAGTAGAAAATAAAATAAAATAAACGTTTTACTAGTCATATGATTTATGTATAATTAATTACTCCTTCTTCTCGGCAGAACCTTCCAGTTTTCGTTTCTTCTTATAATGTTCAATTCTCTCTTCTAGACTCGCTGGAACAAAAAGAGTCTCATAAATATTTTTTTCAGGGTAAACATACCATCTGCCAACACCACTCCATTTATCGACATTCGACACCATAAGTCAGTATTTATGGCGTCGACAGCGGACGCCAAAATTGATACTACACTCACTTGTAATGTTTTTTTTTTAAATTTATTTATTGAACCACAAACAAGTTTACAATACAGATTTACAATATTATTCTTATGTCTAATTTTAGTTATTGTAAACTCAACAACGATGGTTACAGGAAACATAAAAAAGGTAAATAATGACAGTGAAACCCAGCCAGTCATGTAAAAGTGAATTAAATATACAATGTAACGTAAATAATAGTGTATTTCAAAATAAATATAAAACAAAGTCGCTTCCCGCTGTCCCTATGTATGTATGTATGCTTAGATCTTGAAAACTACGCAACGGAATTTGATGCGGTTTTTTTAATAGATAGAGTGATTCAAGAGGAAGGTTTATATCATGTATAAATACATACATGATGCATAATATAGTAGAGAAACACTGATAATTTTAGAGGCTTTACATTTTTTGCGCTTACATTGCAAACGCTGGCTGAACCCTACGAGATAGATCAAAATAATGTACTACTGTATTGTACACCTTAAAAAGGTCTACAATAGAGTCCGCGATGGTTTATGTCTATCTCTTAGGGATAACCCACAATAATCATTTTTTATCCTTTACTTTTTACGAGAAATAATGGCTTATTTACGAAGCGATTTTAAGCAATACAGCATTAATCCTTATCCAATTAAGTACCTTAAATACATTGTGCATTTAATATAGATCTATATGGCCCTTTACAGCATGTAATTTAAATGAATATGTTCGCAGATATTACAGATTTAAAATGCAGGGATGTATCTATGTAGATAGCGGTAGCGTGTATCAGCATAGCACCCGTGCGAAGCCGGGGCGGGTCGCTAGTATGGTATAAAAAACAATGACACGGCGCGGCGGGGTACTTATCATCATCTCCAGCAAAAATCTCAATAGCGGGATTCAGAAAAATGTCACAACAAATACGTCGCCATCTATTGACAAATGTCAGAACTACTCAAACATACTATAAACAAGTACACACACCTGCACATCAACCTACCACAAACTGTCAAGTTTCCTCAATAGACTTTGACCTTTATGCCTTAAGTATATGGTTGAAAATGTATTGAAGAAACTTGACAGTTTTTGGATAATTGGATATATTGACAGTTTTGGTAATATATACTTTTGGAGTAAAGAATAGATAATATAAAATGCTACCTATAAATTATGATTTCTGTTAAAAAGGCGAGTTACCCGTGGCGAACGGAAGGCGCGCGCACATTTTCTTTCTCTCTTCCTCTCATAGCCAGTGCATGAAATACATATATATCTCAGTCAGTAGTTCGTTTGCGAGTTTGCTAGCGTTACGCAATCATTGGCTTTAATATTAATAATTGAATTTGTAAGGCACTTATGCCTGATTTCACCATTGACCCCTAATTTTTAGGTGACCCCTAAACCATGATAGGTGGCAGTTGTTAGAGCAAAATCGTCACCTAAAATGGCTTAGGGGTCACCTAAAACTTAGGGGTCAATGGTGAAATTAGGCATTACCCCCTTACAAATAAATTGTTTTAGCAGACTTAAATATTTTATTTAGTTATTTTTTTTTTGTTTTTTTACATGTTGTGATTGTCCTTTACATTTTGTGTTTTTATTTGTGATGGAAAGTGTCCTTTATTACGACCATTTATGACGCTGTAAGGGAGAAAAGAGCTGGACACGTGCTAAGTTTCTTGCCGGTTCTTCTCAGTACAAGATCGGAGCCCAGAGTAGATAGACTTACGAACCGATGGCATAAAATGACGTTCATAAGAGCAATTTGTAGCCTGAACTGAATAAATGATTTTGAATTTTGAATTTTGAAACAGAGAATAAGCTCCGAATAATTATTCCGTGTTTTTTCTCTTTACTCTAATTTAAAATGACGTTTGACACATGACACGAACACGGAATAACTATTCGTAGCTTAGTCTTTGTTTATTTGTAAGGGGCTTAATGTTTAGCAGTCGGTGGTTGATCGTTGCGTAGATAAGATTGCGTGGCGATTCGAGTGCAATATCGTTGTTGTTAGCTGACGTTAATTATTTTTACACTTTAAAAGAATAATTTAATTTAACGTAGGTACATGTGTTTAAAACTACTGCTTCGATAAAACTATTAACTGATATTTTCAACCATTAAAATTAACAGTTATAAATATATATCAATTAACTTTTAGCGAATAAATATTTTCAACCATTAACGCCATCTCTAGTTCAAAACTTCGTGATGATCGGTTGAATAGTTAACGCGTGAAAGCGTATCAAACAAACAAACAAACAAACTCACATTCACATTTATAATATTAGTTAGAATTTATAAAATATTTGAGACACTTAACAAAAAAATTCGAGCAGTGAAAAAAGAACACATTTTACACATTTTTTAAATAATTTAATATATAAATAAATATTAGACAACATCACATACATTATTCTGATCCCAAGGAATATAGCTAAAGCACTTTTGTTATGGAAATAAGGTACAATGACGGTACACAAAAAAAAAAAATTCTACAAAAAAAAACTCTGGCAAGTATAGGGTTAACTTGTAAGACTGCTTTGACTGGCTAAATGTGCTAGCCGCATGAAGCCATAAACTAAAGAAAAGAAGAACTTACAGCATGTGTCTCTCTCAAGTAATGGCGTATAGACCTTCGGCTTTACTCCTTGCAGCAAACAATCAGTGTGTGTTGTTACTCTCTCTTCATCTCCCTCTTCAGTATCACCTCTCTCACTCGCACATAACTTAGTATAATCATTTTCTAAGTGTCGTATACAATCCTTTATCATAGTTGATCTGGAAGAGAATAAATAAAGTAAGTAAAAGAAAGAAAGTAATTTATTTTTAATATTTATAAAAATAAAATAAAAAATAAAAATAAGTTTTTATTAGCTTTAACAATTTAGGCATATTAAACTAATGACCAGGGGCCCAACCGCCTAACCGATCGCTTTGACTTCGTGTGTGGTTTATGACGTCATCTTGTCGTTTCGTGAAAGCCTATGAAAGCTATAGCCTTTAGTTTTTGATATTGCTTTCATAGGCGGTGCGAAGTGGTAAGATGACGTCATAAATTATACGCGTAGTCAAAGCGATCGGTTAGGCGGTCGGGGGGCAGGTCAGCCTGATTCAGGAGGCATTGCTCTTAAATAAAATAGCTATATTATGTTCTTATTTAATCAAAAACATTGTTTTTTTTTTCTAAATGTTAAAGTTATACTAAAACAATTAAACGACGAAAACTACAACGAATATGTAAAAATGTAATTTCCTACAATAATATGTTCTAGTGGTACCTAGTTACGCTAACTAAGCTAAGGAAGAGTGGCTTCCTCTGACACAGGTGCTTTTGTACCCAACAGAGAAGTCAACACTTATTTTTGTAAACGTAAATAAACATTTTATTTTTTTTCTATAAATAATCATTTTTTTTTGTTAATTTATATGTAGCCTGTTTGTTAGGGTGTGTTTGTGTGTGAGGGTGTGAGAGAGGGTGCGTGTGTGTTTAAGTTATAGTATAATCATAGTGCCTCGGTGGTGGTCGGGTATTCCACCTCAGATAACAATACCTCAATAGATTTATTTGTTTGAGTTTTATTATTTATTTATTTAAACATCAAATACCTGCTACACTTACAGCAACGCCAAGACGTGTAGCAGGTCATTACAATTTTAAAACATAAATATATATATTATACATAGGTACAGATTAACAACTTAAAAAACTAACACAAAAATAGATAACATCAGTGATGTGTTGCAGCCGACCGCCTGACGTGCGAGCATCTTTATTTATTTATTTATTAAGGTACACCAACAGCATAACATGTACTTACTTTCTAATATAAAAATGCTAACTAAATGCACAGTTCTTACATGAATGCCTATAATAGGTATACACAACATTTGTTATTTCTTATGGATGTTTATAAGAAAATATAAAAAAAAATAAAAAATTATGGAAACTATATAAAAACACAAAAAAGAAAAAAAGAAATCAAATTATTTGAACATGCACATTTACATCTCTGCACATCCAATGAGTTTCAGCAGTTTTCTCCGAAAAGTTTTGTAGTCATCGTTAAATATGTCGATATCTGATGTATTCGCGTTAGTATTATTGTACCTGATGCATATTCTAGAGATCGGTTGGTGTAAACCAAGATTAGTTCTACTCCGTGGTACATGAAACAGCTTTGAACATCGATTACGTGGATATCTATAGGGAACATTTAAAGAGATTTTGTTCAGCAGGTGGTCGCATTTCACCAAACCGTTGACCAATTTAAAAAGAAAGAGCAGATCCGAAATAGAGCGGCGATCATGTAAGCTTTTTAAGTAAAAAAATTTTAGTCGTTCATTGTACGGATGACGGTGTGAAATGCCAGGAGACACGAAGGCCAAATGCCTTGTAAAAGCACGCTGCAAAGACTCAATGCGCTGTGACTGTTGACTGTATACAGGATTCCAAGCGACACTAGTGTACTCCAACCTACTACGAACCAACGAATTATAAAGCATTAACTTAGTCTGAGTCTGTTTGAATTTACGAGTGTTTCGTTTTAAAAATCCAAGAAGTTGAGCAATGAATTCGACATGTGCATTGAAATTAACTTGAAACATCTTGGAACCCTTGTCCCTTAGTCGGCTCTTACGACATGCACGGGAATTTAGGCAGCCGATACATTATTTTTACGTCCCAGACCAGCATGGGAAACTACTCACTTAATGTTATATAACGTCCATTGGCTCTGCAGCTGCGATATGACAGTCTTCAATTCCTCTCTATCGTACACCCAGGTCTCTTCAGCTTCCAGGTCATAGGAACAGTGGAACAAATTGAGGGGAACGTCTAAGGCTAAGTTGTATTGGGGTTTTCTGAAACAAAACCATTTCATATTTTTATCAATAGCCTTATACAACGTGTAAGGCCTCTTCCTCACCGGATCGGTGCGCTTTCGTTTCGGTACCACCTCAGCACCGAATCTGTACAGATTGTATATTGAGGCCTTTTGATAAACAATCTTCACAAAGAGGATTCACCAAAAACTCCAAGTAGCTCAAGAGCAGTAGAGAGGAAGCTTGTAGGTGTTACGGTGAGAGACCGTAAAAGAAACCAGTGGCTCAGACAACAGAGTAAAGTCACTGACGTCACAAAGCGTATTGCGATACTTAAGTGGCAGTGGGCGGGTCACGTTGCACGCGAACAGGGATCGTGGTGCAAAACCGTGATAAAGTGGAGACCGTGGGGCGAGAACCGCCCACAAGGAAGACCCCAGATGCGTTAGTGCGATGATATCAAACGAACAGCTGGCACGAAGTGGATGGAAATTGCCCAAGACGGAAAAAGATGGCAGAAACTGAAGGAGGCCTACACCCTAGCGGCCAAGGATGGCTAAGATGATGATGATGAAACAATCTGTACAGATTCGGGATTCGGTGCAGAGGCGTTGAGGAAGAGGCTAACAGAAATGTGTGGTAAAAATGAAAAGATCCAAAGCGTTTCCGATCTAGAACTTGTATGTGTTGTAACTAAGACAAAAATTTTAACTTTAATTTGAAATGCAATTATAAATTTAATTTTTATAATAGTGAAGTCATGCGCGTCAGGCGCACTTAAGCAAGCAGCAGTGATCATAAATGTAAGTACACAGAGGTTACTGAACCACTAGGGCTGAGACTTATTTTGATGTGACGTCACAATAGAGACATATAATTAAAAATTGCATAACAAATTAAGTTAATAATTTATGTCTCAGTAACTCTGCATACAAGATCTATACCGGATACACTTTGGATCTTTTCATTTTGACCATACCTTTCTGTAACACGTTGTATAGCCCACATAGGCCTCAAAGAGCATGCAACTGATTATATTTATGTGAAATGAGTAAATTAGAACTGTTTCAGAACAACGATTCATCCCTAGGATGATACGCAAGGCTATTGAAATTAAAAAAACATGAAGATGGTTGGAATCTACCACCAGCTTAAATCCCATCATACAAAATATTGAATCCCAGCCCCAACACCATACTGCTAGACCAAAAGATACTGTAAGCTCTTTCTGCGTAAAACGGAACGCACCTGATTAAATTTGAATGAGGGTATACAAGCTACCAACTAATTATTAGACGAACAAAACCTCAGTCTCCCTGTGACCGCAGACCCTGCAAAGGGTTCGAAACCTCAGAATAAAAATTAATTAAAAGTGTAGATCCGTAAGAGTGGTTTCATTTCAATAGAACTGTTTATTTAATTTAAATGAAAAGAAAAATACGATAATTACTCTCATATAATTTTACATTATGTATCCTGACTTTTCGTTATTTTTGCGAAAAACGGAACGCACCCGTAATAAATAAATTGACGTTATACATAAGATACAAATACGAAGAAAATCTTCGCAAGGCGGCTGGCAAGAGCTGGATGAGAGTAGCCGCGGATCGTGGTCGGTGGCGTGCACTTGGAGAGACCTATGTCCAGCAGTGGACTAGTATAGGCTGATGATGATGATGAAGATACAAATTTTCATTTCCATCTATTCGTTTGACTGCCTACTTCCACTCTCACCTCGGATTCTTCTGGACATCGAGCAGTTCTTCCACCACAGATGACTTTTCATACCCTTTCCCGATCAGCAGCAGAACACCCATGATGCATCTGATCTGATGCCAGAGGAACGCGTTACCTTCTATCAGGAGATAGTACATTGAGACCGCTGAAAACAAAATATATTATGAAATTCTTTTTTGTAGAAATAAATATATATCTTGTAACTACATAAACATAACATAATTATATAACATATTTATACACAATGATATATTGTGAAGACAAAAATTTAAATTTTAAAAATATTTTCTTTTTTTATTTTGCATCATCATCATCATCATCATCTCAGCCAAAAGACGTCCACTGCTGGACAAAGGCCTCCCCCAAGGATCTCCACAACGACCGGTTTTGTGCTGCTTGCATCCAGCGGCTTCCCGCGACCAATTTATTTTGCATGGAAGCATATAATTTGAAATTTAAAAAATGTCAAATGACTTTTCAAGCTTTCTTTGTTTATCTAGATATATGTACTAGTAATACTAGTTATTTTTAATATAATATGCTTATAACAATAAATTCAAAGTTAAAGCTTTTAATTCAAATAAACTTCATCATCATCATCATCATCATCATAGGCCTCTCCAAGTGCACGCCACCGAGCACGATCCGCGGCTACTCTCATAATAAAAGAAAGAAAAAACATATATACCTACTTAAATACTTAAAGATTAAGTGCCTTACAAATAAACAAAAAATAAGGTCCGAATAGTTATTCCGTGTTTTGTCTCTTTTACTCTAATTTGAAATGACGTTTACATGACAGGAACAAAACACTGAATAACTATTCGAGCCTTATTCTTTGTTTATTTGTAAGAGGCTAAGAATTGTCTGAAATATTTGTACAATTTGTACCTACTACCCATTCAAAGTCAAAGTCAAAGTCAAATATTCTTTATTCAAATAAACTTTAGAAAAGTGCTTTTGAATCGTCCATAATTCTTTGTACCTACTACCCATTCAGGATATCGTTTGTCATAATTATTAATTGCACCACCCCATCTCTTTCCGTGGGTGTCGTAAAAGCCGACTAAGGGACCATTCCAGAGGATGGGCAGCAGCATCTCTCTGAGGTTACCCTCAACCTACTGCGATCGCCAACCCGCCTGCCAAGCGTGGCGATTACGGCAAATACCCCTCATATCCTTGGGAGAGGCCTTTGTCCAGCAGTGGACGTTTTTTGGCTGAGATGATGATGAGATGATGAATTATTAATAACTCGCAAAGAGGACTCAATGGAGCGTAATGTAGTTCAGGGCAGAGTCGAGGGTAATAGATCCCGTGGTCGCTCGACAACCCGATGGACGGACCTCATTACCTCCCTCACTTGATCCACATTTACCGATTGCTTTCACAAAGCTTCCAATAGAGCCGAATGGAGACGCATTGCGAGAGCCACCACTCACCAATGGCGTTAGCCAAAGTAACATTAAGGGTGCGCCGTCCGTAAGTGACATGTGTCATATGTTTTATTTGAAATGTCATCGTCCATATTTATTTGATGCCGCGCGGCCATACAAATTTTGTATGGGGAATTTAAGATGCTTAATAAAAAATAATTATTAAAATAACCACTTGATGAATCAAAAATGTAGTCTAGCAATTTGTAGTTTATCCATTGATGATTGTTTAGACAAAATCAGAGGTACAATAATTTAGATGAACTATAAGAAATCTACTAAACGCCGCCACTCGTTTTCATGATCTTTGCCCAACTTTAAATGATATTGTAGAAAAAACTATAGCGTGTTATGAATTTATGGTTCTGACAAATTGTAAACACGTTCCCTATGATACTAAATATATATTTTGTTCATTTAATACGATAGTATTTTCAATTATATTTACTTAATCGTAACTGCATTTTTGGCATTTTTTGGTCAACGCACCCTTAAGAAAACGATAGCGAAGTTCGAAAAGAATAAAATGTATGGGATTGACATAAGATTGACCACGTGATTTAGCGAGGCTTATGTCAATCCCATACATTTTATTCTTTTCGAACTTCGCTGTCGTTTTCTTAATGTTACTTTGGCTAAGCCTACTGGGCCCGCTCATAACCACGACCACACTGCCAAGAGTGCCCAACTAAGAAGAATTATTAATATGAAATTACGATATAAAAATACTATACTGGTGCAAGTCAAAATATACTGATATTTGAAATTGAACTGTACTGTTTTTCAATACGACAAAATTTCCAATGTCATTATGTTTTGACTTACACCAGTATTGTATTGGTAGTGCGATATAGCAAGAGTTCCAAGATGCTCGCACATCAGGCGGTCGGCTGCAACCTATCACTGACGTCATCTATTCCACCTCGGAGCCCTACTTTGATTATGCTAAACATGGCGTCGAAGTCACTTGCGGCGGGTTTACTCATAATTGGTGATTTCGATGTTCTGTCTACCCCTTTTGGGAGGACTTGAGAGTATGTATGTATTTGCATGTATGTACTTACGATCATCGCTCTCTAACCCCACAGCAACTATATCAGCTGTCAATATTGCCCGCGTAAACTCTGTGACGCCATTGCCGACGTCCATTTTGCACAGATGCCGGAAGTCGTGGGAGCCGACAAGATGGCGGCATGCTTCTCTCATAGCCTGCACGTTGAGGGAGGAACGGGGGAAATAGTATTTGTATTGGCGTTTTGTGCAGTCAAATCTAAAAAAGCAGAAAGATTAAAGAGTTTGAAAAATTCCTAAAACCTTTCTATGCTGAACGAAAATACATAGTCATAGTCACCGGTGTTCGACAATTTAAGACCAGAGATCAGGGCTTTGGATTACCAGTGTTTTCAATAACCGGTACCTTTGACTTTAACAAAGTACCGGTAACGATTCGATACCGGTAATAATAATACAGGTTCCCCGATGAGTACCGGTAAGTAGTATTGTACCGGTATTATAAACCATAATACAGGTATTAACACCGGTACCAGGTAACCAAATTTATTAGTGCAAGAGAGAGAAAACGAGTAGATGAACGAGTGGGGCTTGGATTGGCTAACTGCACGCGTTGCGCTCTCGTATCGTTAGTTTGCCTGTTTATGTTCATTTCGCGCGGCGGCGGCGGCAGTGCTCTGCATCATCAGCTCATTTTTACGTCTCCACTGCTGGGACACGAGCTTTCCCTATGGATGGATAGGGAGAACGGGCCATAAACCACCGAGCGAGCCCAGTGCGGATTGGTGGTTGTTAACGACTGCTAACGCAGCCGGGACCAACGGCTTTACGTGCCTTCCGAAGCACGGAGGAGATCGAGATGATACTCTTTTGGTCACCCTATCCGATGACCGGCCTTTGCGAAAGTTGCTTAACCTCAGCACTCGCTGACCGGGCGCGTTAACCACTGCGCCATCGAGCTCCTCATATCACGTGATAAACAGACTGGTCAGTCGCAGGTAGGCACCGATACCTACCTGCGACCTGGTACCGGTATTATTGAGGTACAATACCCGGTACTTATTCATACTCGGAAAATTCTTAATTACTATAGTATAAAATTTTAACAATAAGTGGCACTAAAAGGTGCGCGCTCAGCATGAAATCAGGCCTCCTAGATTACAGGAGAACCTGGAGCTGGTCTATGTCTGGGTATATGATACCTGTATTTTCGGTACCGGTTGCAAGCCCGGCCAGTGACGCGCACTAGTGCCGTGCGTAATGCTGTTCCCTCTAGAAAACCTTATAGTGCTTCGTATCACACGGCTTGAGGAACCCTATAAGAGTCTCGCCACCCCCAAAAAAAGTCTGGTGACGCTGAAAATGTCGTCTGAAAAAATCAGGAAACTCTCTCAAAAAAAAATCCACTGTTGGATATAGGCCTCCAGACATATAGACATCCAGCTCTACTCTCATCTAATTTCTATACCTGGCGCTATACTCCGGCTTGTCATCAGGTATAGGCATCCAGGCCACCGCTCTGATCTCTTTCGGCAGCAGTCTGTTCAGGATCTTGCAGTACTGTATCTCTGAGGATGTAGAGGTCGGTAGGTGGTGTACTTCGGGAGGATGTTTGCTTCTAAGGGCGATTGATATTACCTGAAAGTATTTTTCTGTTATTTTTAACACCTTGGTGGCCGTAAGGCAAAACAGTCGACCCAATACCCGAAGGTCCTGGCTAAAATTGTGTAGGTCGGGAAAAGTGTGTCGGATTGTTTGATGCATAGCCCGGGTTTGTGATCACCAACTCGCATTTGGCAAGTGTGGTGATTAAGACCAGACTCATCAATTGTAGTGATGACTTGATTTCAATGATGGAGGTTTTTGCCCAGCAGTGGGACAGTTATAGGCTATTTACTTACTTACTACTTACAATTTACACTTTGAAATTTCTATTAACTAACAACATAACATAACATAACAGCCCTGTATATCTCTAAACTAGAAAGTTTCATTAGCATCGGCTAATTGTTTTAAAGAATTAGAGCTATGCAGTTTGTATGGGTTGGCCTTATTGTTAGCCTTGATAATCATCATCTCAGCCAAAAGACGTCCACTGCTGGACAAAGGCCTCCCCCAAATAATCATGGGGGGTATTTGCCGTAATCGCCACGCTTGGCAGGCGGGTTGGCGATCGCAGTAGGTTGAGGGTAACCTCAGAGAGATGCTGCTGCGCATCCTCTGGAATGATCCCTTAGACGGCTTTTACGACACCCACGGGAAGAGATGGGGTGGTGCAATTCTTTATCCCCGGCACCACACAGGGGAGCCTTGATAATAGTGCTTGAAAATATCGGATTTCATTCTAGTTACTTATTATTATAATATATAACTCAATAGTTGCTGTAAATACCTGCCCAAAAGCACTGACACCTTTGTCCGTTCTCCCACAGCGATGGTACTGTGCTGTCTCCCTTTTCTCTATTAAACAGGATTTAGTCAACGCATAAAATAGATGATGCTCTATAGTTTCTGCGGTGTCTTCCTGAACTGCCAAACCTTGGTAGTCCCATCCGAAGTACAGTATGCGGAGTAATACTCGTCGGTAATTACATCTGTAATGTTTAAAGTTTGAATGAGGTCTGATTTTCATACTTTTATTATTATATTATTTATTATATTTATATGTGGATGATGATGATATGTGGAATGGCAAATGACTATACTCAAGCTGATGTTAAGTGGAAATGGAGTCCAGACTCGAGGACAACTGGTGCAGCGTGGAAATGACGCAGCATCAGTCACCCTCACCCTGCCCGCCCACAAGGTGCTAACTCACCCCTCGTTTGAAGGGCCCCATGTCCGTCAGAGGTGCTCAATGTCACAATGGTTAACGCGCCTGATCTGCGATTGCTAAGGTTAAGTAACTCACACAAAGGTCATCGGATGGGCGACCAAAACTTTATCTTCTCCAGCTCCTCTGTGCTTCAGAAGTCATGTTAAACCCGGCTGCATTTGTAGTCTTTTGCCGCACTAGGGCCCTCGTGGTGGTTAGTGGCCCGTTATTCCTATCCATATATAGGCTCGTGCCCCACCAGTGATGACATATAATGAGCTGGTGATAATAGGTGAACTATACTACTACTATAGAGACTTGTGTGTGCAGTGTGTATTTTAGCCTCGAGCTGATTCACTCCTTACTATACTGAGCAATCGGCAAGAGTGTCGTCTAAGGGGCAGTTGGAGTCTTTGACAATAAAACAGTTCTGTTACTCGTAAACCTTAACCAGATACTAAAGCGAATGAAACTTACTTTAAAAAGTCAAACTTGTTTTTAATCTCTCCTGTCTCACTTTTCGTGGCGTGATTCACATTTTTGCTTATTATGTTCTTTAGCTGGTCGTTATGTGCCTCTAATTGTTGAATTTTGTCTATTAACTCCTGTAATATTAGTTTGTATCATTAGTATAGTGTAAGCGAGAGGTTAGAATGTCGATTATTAAATTGATGTCGTAAGATTACATTTTTGTCTAAGTTTAATAATTCCTCACGACTAGCACCTTTATTCTTTCTAGGTTTTGGTGGTAATTTAGCCATTTTTGCTTTATTTTATCCAATAAGTAAAGAGATATTGGTTTGTTTACCAACCACTCAGCACTCGCAAATTCGCAATCGCCAATCGCAACGCAAAACCAGTGTTGCCAACTCTACATGTCAAAAAGTCGTTAAACGTACGCTTGAAAAGTCGCTAGAAGTCGCTAGCTATGGACAAAAATCAAAAGTCGCTAGAAGTCGCTAAATTATCCCCTCAGACTGAGCGCTAGGGATGGAAACAGCGCAATTCTTTCACGTACCTCTAATTCTATATTGTTTTACGCACGGTAGAATAGGGCACAGTTTTTTGGTCTGTTAGAATAAAATAAAATAATTTGTTAACTTACACAGAATAATATTTGTAACCGGTATAAAGCAATTGAAAATTATAAAAAACAATTATTAACAAACGAAAAGTCAAGAAAAACGAAGGGAAAAAGACAGACTTGTCAGAATGATATCCGATTTCGGAACGTAGTTCCGAATATAGATTTCTGGGCTGAGATCTTGCCATATTTTAGGAAGATAGTTAAAATACTTATTTATTTTTATTATTTATACTCTAGCCCCCTTACAAAAAAACAGGGAACTAATTTGAAATGACGTTTACATGACAGGAACAAAACACGGAATAGCTAATTGGACCTTAGTCTTTGTTTATTTCTAAGGCCCTAGATTTCGTTAGAATAGTCGCTAGATTTTTTTTGTCGCTAGACTCATAATTTAAGCCGCTGTAGAAAACGAAATGTCGCTAGATCTAGCGACAAAGTCGCTAAATTGGCATCACTGCGCAAAACGCTACGCAAAACGCAACCAGGGTTGCCAACACAATACCACAAATAGGTGCTAAATGACATCTGAAAAAGTGATAGATAAATATGGATTTTCAAAGGTAGTGCTAGTTTTTTTGGACTTGAAATAAAATTATAATATAATTTATAATTAATAAAATGACATTATGTAAAATAAAATAAAACTTATAAGTAAAATGTAGCTGTAATAATTATTTTAAATCTATATCCAGTCATCTTCACTGTCATCTGTATCCGCTGCCGTGTTTTCTTCTCCTTGTACTGCCGCCGTTGAAGTCGATGGTTGCTTACGATGACTTTCAGCCGACTTTTTTAATTGAAATGTGTACATTTCTATTTTGCCTATTTTATTAATAATATCTCGGGGAATTTGGTATGTATGGCAAGTCTTGTTAAAAAATTTAAGCCCGGATATGAATAATCGAATTTAAAGAGTCTCAAGTTCATTTTATTCCTTAGTATATTAAAAATATCTACATTTTGTGCCCTGTCCCTAAATACGAACGACAAAGGCACCACGGTGCTTTTTAGAATCACTTAGAACGTTTTTTCATCACTTGCCCATAGAGAACACTCAAGTGTCTCCTGACGTAAGATGCAAAATACTTTTTGGACACCCAAGTGTCTCCTGATGTTGGAGTGGATGACTACCTACTATTTAGTGCTAGTTTAGTGCTAGGTGCTGTTTGCTGTTGTTTCGTGCTGGACTCATGAAAATAGTGCTAAATCTAGCACCGAAAGTGCTAAGTTGGCAACACTGAACGCAACTCGCTCGCTCGCTCACACTTTGTTTTTTAAATTTCCATACCATTGCGAATAAATAAAGTAAAGGGATCTAGATCATACAGCCAAATATTTAGTTGATGTGTTAAATATTGCATTATTTGATAATCTGAAGATAATTAAAATTTATATTTTAAGGGCCTCTGTGGTTTAGTAGTTATAACTATAGGTATCACCGGTTTAGAACTATAGGTCCTGGTTCGTTTCCCAGCGGTAATAAGTCAATTAGTCATTCAATTTAGTCAACTTAACATCAGCATCCATCTCATGAAAACCAAATGACTACCTGCAAAGAACAATAATATAAAAAATCATCATCATCATCAGCTGATTTTATGTCCCCACTGCTAGGGCACGAGTTTTCCCCATGGATGGATAGGGAGGACGGGCCAAACCACCATACGAACCCAGTGCGGATTGGCGGTTGTTAACGACTGCTAATGCAGCCGGGACCAACGGCTTTACGTTCCTTAAGAAGCACGGAAAAATATACTTCACCTAACAGCACCACTCTGACGCCTCAGTGGCCTAGTATCGTATCGTTGACGTCTTCGGTCCCTCTTTTTTTAGCTTTGGGGCCGGTTCGGGCTGCGAAGGCTATGCCTCATTGCCCGGGCTGTCTTCACGGGCAACATATTATGCACCGGGTCAATATGGGTGGCATGGCAGGGGTACAGTTGCTCTTTTCTGTTACTTTTATTCTATTTTTTTTTGGCAGTTTTCTTTATTTTATTTTTTTTGGCCAAGTATTAAAGCGTTTGGCCCTATACCCGAAGGTCTTAAGTTTAATTCCCAAGGCGGGCAAAGTGTGTTTCGAATTTCTCGATGCATACCCCCGTGTTTGTGATCACCAACCCGCATTTGGCAAGCGTGGCGATTAAGCCAATACAAATCAATTGTAGCGAAGACATGACTTCAATGATGGAGGCCTTTGACCAGCCAGCAACTATGGGACATGTATAGGCATCGAGACCATCACGTCACGAAGCTGTAAATAAAAGACCATAGCACCATTTATTTATTTATTTAATTTCCTATTTATTTTATTGTGATAATAACGACACAAGTACTAAGTACATCAATAACATTTATCACACGAATACAAGTCGAAATTAGATTACTTATTATACAACTAGTGGTCGCTCGCGGTTTCTCCCGCGTGGTTCCCGGTTTCACCCGCGTGGTTCCCGTTCCCGTGGGAATATCGTGATAAAAAGTATCCTATGTGTCATTCCCGGTTATAAACTATCTGTATGCCGAATTTCATCCAAATCCATTCAGTAGTTTTTACGTGAAAGAGTAACAAACATCCAAACAAACTTTCGCGTTTATAATAAATCAATAAATAAATAAATAAATAAATAATATTAATAGGATTGTTCTGAAGGCTGCATACTGCGGACAAACCAATGTTGATACTTATCTTTACATAGAACTATTTTTATTGTGTTAAAAAAAATATATCTGTGCTTCATCTGACAAACCTTCGTTTTATTTACTTATCTATGTATACTTTTGTATAATTCGATTTTTTTTCCAAATTTAGTCAACCACGCCTGCCACTTAACAATAACTGGCCGCTATTCCCGGCAACAGCTTTTAAATATTTATGAATTATTGTTGGGGAACCATACACGCATGTGAATTCACACAGCGCACAATCACCACCGTTTCATACGTGACATTTTACAAAATATATTTATCTCTATGCCGTTGTAATAAGAGATAATTTGTTGTGGCACTGATTTTAAACATACGTGGTTCTAGTATTTTTTATAGCGTCATGTTTTGAACCATTATGAAACTAACTATGCAGGTGTTTATTAATTGAATAGTGGACAGAGCATTAAATTAATTATTGTGCTCACCTATGAACCTCGACAGGACAGCGTGATGGGTTATTGCCCAGTCAGCTGGCCTTTGCCCAGCAGTGGGATGATTACAGTTATCAGGTCCGACCTCGCCAGACACACACAGACAGGTCAGACATCGTTCACTGTTTCAAATATTACTTCGGGCAAAGAAATTTGGTGACTCGTTTCTTTGTCGCACTTTCAAAAGATGGAATAGTCTACCAGCACTCGTTTTCCCTCCTTCCTATGACATGGGGTCTTGCAAACGAGGCGTGATGGCACCTTGTGGGCCAGCAGAGTGAGCGACTGATGCTGCGTTGTTTTCACGCTGCATCAGCTGCCTTCGCGTCTGGACTCCATTTTCACTTAACATCAGGTGGAATGGAGTCATTTGCCGTACTAAGTACGAGTATAAAAAAACAGTTTTCTACAGTTACCACAGTGACCAACATATTTTCGTTTAGCCGTTTAAATTAGGGTCAACATCTTATTTTAGCCTCTTGCAACAATTGAATACAGACCACACTGCTTTTCTAGCTGTCATCGCGTACAAAAACTTTACGAAAATCTATAGGCGACGAAAAACTGTCGAATAACGGTGGCATTTTTGTAATTCTTTTAGGAAATACCAAAAAATAGTAAAAAAACATATTGCCACTTCATACATTGAGAGTAGTTTCCGTAAGACTCCATTGAGGTTTTATTCCGGTAAAAAAAAATCTTTACTTACGTTTAAAAAAACGAGGTTCAGAGTAGTCCAACTCGATGGCAGTGTAGACGCGCTCGGTCTACGATTGCTGAAGTTAAGCAACTTTCGCAAAGGTCAGTCATCGGATGGGTGATCAAAAGTTTATCAACTCCAGCTCTACCGTGCTTCAGAAGGCACGTAAATCAGTTGGTACCGGCTAAATTAGCAGTCGTTTACAACTGTGGCAGTATAATTTTATGTTGTAATGTTTCCACACTGGGTCCGCGTGGTGGTTGGTTGGTTGGCCCGTTCTCTCTGTGGTGTAAACATCTATAGGCTCTTGCCCCAGCAGTGGGGGAAACGAGCTGTTGATGAAACAATGATACAAGCGAGCCTCCTAATGGGTTACCTACCGTGTGCTCTTAAAGTAGTTCTACTGCAGTGTTATTGCAGTTGTGAAAACGAGACGCGCGTATAGACCTATACCACGTATGTTTAAAATCAGTGCCACAGCGAATTATCTCTTATTGCAACGGCATAGAGTTGTAATGTTTAGTTTAACAATCCGCACTGGGCCCGCGTGGTGGTTGGTTGGCCTGTTCTTCTTGTGGTGTAAACATCTATAGGCTCTTGCCCCAGCTGTGGGGGAAACGAGCTGTTGATGAAACATGATGCAAGCGAGCCTCCTAATGGGTTACCGTGTGCTCTTAAAGTGGTTCTACTGCATTGTTATTGCAGTTGTGAAAACGAGACGCGCGTTTAGACCTATACACGCGTCTCGTTTTCACAACCGAAACAGCACTTAGGTATCTCCCCGCCCGATCCTGTAAATACCACTACACATTTACAGAATTCACTAAACATGCACACTAGTTTAGGCCCAAGACGCACCGTTCTCGTAGAACAAGGGTACGTAGAACCGGTTCACACGCGCTCTATACCAGGTACAGACATGTACCTGGGCGCTTCTCTCCTCCTCCACGGCCCGGTCTACCCGTCTGTCTGTGCCTTTAGAGGCGCCCTCGGGTGGTTGCGCTCCCCGATTCGATCCGAACCCTTCGGAGACTATTAGGGCACGGAGACGCGCACTTTTAAGTGGGCGATGCCGTTCCCTCTAGAAATCCTCCGAAGGTGATTCGTTTCAAGACGGCTTGAGGTACCCTTTACGTACCTCGCCTCCCCCAAAAAAGCCCGGTGACGCTGAAAATGCCGTTTGAGGCAATCAGCAATCTCTCTCTCCCAAAAAAAAAAAATTAGGTATCTACAATACAGCCATTTTTCTTTTATTTTTAAGAGTTAGCTCTTGGCCTTCATCTTACCTGATGTTAAGTGATGATAAGGCCGAAGATGGAAGCGAACTTCACCCGGAATCCTCAACTACTGAGGCACTGGCTATCTTATCTCCAGCTGCTGGAACACAACAATGCTACTAACTAACATAATGCGGACTTCTTGGCGAAAGTAAAGCGTCATGTCTGCGGTTTTGTTTTATTTTCTAAAATTTGTGTTATGTCGAATATTAATGTGAAATAATGGTGGATTATTAACCGTTAAGTGTTGGCAAATGAAACAGAACAGTGCAACGTCACTTTTCAAATTCTCTCAAGAAGCTCGCGTAAGGACTTAAGTAAAGCCCAACACCTTTACTGAGATACTCGAGGGGTTGGGGGGTATATCATTTCTCAATTCCCATTTCTAATATCATTCATCATCATCATATTAGGAAATATTGTTTATTTATGTATTACTTGTAAGAAAATATACTTCGATACTGGCTATATGTGCTAATCGCACAAAGCCATCAACCAAAAAAAAAAAATAACAACGACGGTAGGTAGAGGTAGCTAGCCAGACGAATAAACGAGCCCTTCCACCAACCAAACTGAGTACACAAACATGTGTGAGACCGGTGCCGGTGGTATTAACCACAGAGGGGGTTATCTTATCTTATCTTAGTGGGGCCTGCTGAGGTTTCCCTATGTCAGTAACACTTCGACCCATCGAGATCTTTTGTGCAACCCCATCCTTTCACTCTTCCTCCTCTGTAAAGATAGATGCCATAAGTTTGGCATCGTCCTTAAGAGCGAAGAGCCTGAAGTCCTCCGGTTTCGGATAGGCTGACCCCAGGAGTCCCAATCTTTTCCTAGCCAGAGAGTCGCAGTCACACAGTAGGTGCTGCATTGACTCCGTTTACAGAGGGGGTTAAACTATACCTAGTATAAGCGCATCTCGTTTTCACTGCTTTAACCTTTTTACAGCCAACAACTTCTATAGAAGTTCGAGATTTTCGTGCCGTCCACGCCAGCACTTCTATAGAAGTTCTTCTTTGTACCTACTTTATTAAAATACATTTATACGTTAGCGTACAGCGGGACATCGCGTGCAGGATAGTTGAGCGGTGAAAAGGTAAGCTCATTGTTGGCCACCAGGTTAAATAAAGTGATTCACCATATCGTCACCAGCTCATTTTATGTCCCCACTGCTGGGGCAAGAGCCTTCCTTAAGAATGGAAGCACCACAGAGAGAACGCACCGTTCAAACCACACCACCCGCCGCGGGCCCAGCAGTTATTCTCTAAGCAAAATAGCGTCGACTTCGACATTGAACTCGCTCATAACTTGCAAACGAATGTAGACTTTATTACTATTTTTAAGTAGGTTGAAATTTTGTTTGCAAGTTATGAGCGAGTTCAACGTCGAGTTCGATACTGTTTTGCTTAAAGAATAGCGATGCAGTGCGGGCGGTGGTTGTTATCGACTGCTAATGCAGCCGGGACCGACGGCTTTACGTGCATTCCGAAGTACGGAGGAACTCGAGATGCCTTCTCTATAGATAGATGGAACACCACAATGGAGAACGGGCCGTAGACCACCACGCGGGCCTAGTGCGGGGCGGTTGTTGTTGCTAATGCAGCCGGGGATTAAAAATGTAAAAGAAATTTTAAAAAAAAGTCTCCCCGTCAGTCTCCTCGATAATAATTTTAGTTAGCTTAGAAAACAATAAAGAAAGGCTATTATTAATGCGTCTAATAATAAAAATACTTTACCACGCAGGTGGTAGGATAAATTTAGACCGCTCGCGTACATAACACGCTTCGTAGTATGTACTTACTACGTAGTGGATCCGACATAGAATATTAAATATTTCTTTCGGTGACGTCATAGCATATGATGGCAGCGGTACTCAACCTTTGGGGTTAAACTTACTCGCAACCGTAGGTTTACCCTTGAGACCCTACACGTGACCCCTGGTCGGTGCTAAATGAGTGACACTGTCTGAGTGGTAGAGCCACGCTGCGTTGCATTGCAGCACGAAGTGGGCCGGTTTGCCCGGCGTAATACCACACTCTTACAGAATATCGGCGTGAAACAATGGCACTCGTTGCTGTTGTGTTTCGTCCGGTGAGTGAAAGTACCGGAGGCCCATCTCTCACCCCCTTCCCAATTCCTACTACCTCCTCAAGATTCAACTCCTTCCTCAAGGTCGGCAACGCATCTGCGATTACTTTGGTTTTGCGGGTGTCCATGGGCGGCGGTGATTACTTTCCATCAGGTGACCCGCCTGCTTGTTTGCCGCCTTTTAAAATAAAAAAAGAAGCTTATTAACGAAAAAAAGCAACCCTGTAATTGCACAATGGCAACGCGACTGCTACTATGCACTTTTTGTTCGTCAATCGCTCGCTCGTGGCGCTATCGTAGCGTTCTATGTACCGTAATACGAATATGTGTTTTGGTAGGTAAGGATAAATTGTAAATTGTCGCAATTGCAACTGTCACTTCAAGATCGGTAATAAGCCTGCTGGGTTCATTCCCAGGTCGGGCAAATTATGTTTCGTATTTATTGGGTGCATAAGGGCTATGTGAGTTTGTGATCACAAGCCTGCATTGGCAAGCGTGGTGATTAAGCCCTTTTTTTTCTTTTTTTTTTTGAGAGAGATTGCTGATTGTTTTAAACGGCATTTTCAGCGTCACCGGGCTTTTTTGGGGGCGGCGAGGTACGTAAAGGGTACCTCAAGCCGTGTGAAACGAATCACCTTCGGAGGTTTTCTAGAGGGAACGGCATCACACACTTAAAAGTGCGTGTCCCCGTGCCCTACTAGATTCTCCGGTGCTATTACCCTTTCACTGTAGTGATGACTTCATTTCAATGATGGAGCCTTTTTAAAGAAACAGGCTATTAAAAATAGACAACTTTGCTTATTTTGCTTTATAAAAAAGGGACTTCAAAGTCCTATGAGAAAAGCGTTCAAAAGATTTTCCTTAGGCGGGATTTGAACCCGCACCCTTTGACATGTCGGGTCAGGTGCGCCTTCCAGTTTTCCAATAATTATGATATCGTGGCTCTATCCGACCCGTACGAAATAAGTTACAAGAAAAAGTCTTAGGCGCCCGGGTTCGATACAAAGTATTTATTTGAATTAAAGAAAGCAATTCAGGGGAATCGATTAATGAGTGCAATAATTTAAACAAGTAAATTAAATCATACTGTTCTCGACGAACCACAAGCGAAATCACACCAAACTTAATCATTCGAAGTTCGTATGGAGAGATCTGCCTAAATGAAAGCGATAAGATAGAAATCTTAAACACTTTTTCTGAATGCCTTCAATACTTTCTTTGATTATTTTATATAATGGGCTCCAAATTGTACAACCATGTTCTAAAATACTACGTATGATAACATGACAAAACATTTATTATTATTTAGGTACATATTATTGATTACGCATCAATCTTTAACTATGTCAATGTATTTTTGAAGATTGCAGCAGTCATCAATGTTTTTAATACTAATAAATATTTTAAGGTCATCTGTATAAAGTAGGCCTTCACAGTTTAGTCGGTCAATTAGATCGTTAATTAAAATTGTAAATAGTAAAGGGGAAAAATGGGAACCTTGAGGAACACCTGAAGTCACGTCGCTAGCAGCAAACTTGTATCCCTTAAGAGCTACTAATTGACTTCTTTATGCAAGATAAGAGCATAGCCATCTATAGAAATTACCCTGAAGACCGTATTTGTATAATTTGTAAGATAAAATTGAATGATTAACCTTATCAAATGCTTTAGAAAAAATCTGTGTTTTTAGAGTCCACTGGGCCACCAGTTGCAAAAACGTTACATAATTAGTTCATATATTCTAAGAGATTAGTAATAGTGGAGCGACCCTTTACAAAGCCATGTTGTTTTTCAGATTGCTTCACATGGCTATAAATGTAACCGTATACAACCTTATTTTTAGTTTATACGAAAATCGAAACGGGTCAAATATTTTCATTTAAAGAATCAGTACAAAAAAAAGAAATATAATATCTGGAAAACTCACGAAGTTACAAGCTTTTTATGCTGTCCAGTTATCCTCGTGCGAACCTGCTCGTGCGTGGTCACAAACAGCACGCGACACTGCACTTATTGATTAATTACGTATTGATAACGTCGCACTGCCGCCGTCGCGGAAACGTTATCACCACACACAGCTTGCGTTCGTACCATTTCTGTGTACTGAGCTTTTTCAAATTCAAATTCAAATTCAAATTCAAAAATCATTTATTCAGTTTAGGCTACAAGTAGCTCTTATGAATGTCGCTATGCCATCGGTTCGTAAGTCTACTCTGGGCGGGAGATCTTGCACTGAGAAGAACCGGCAAGAAACTCAGCAAGTGTCCAGCTCTTTTCTCCCTTACAGCGTCAAAAAAAATAAAAATTGGAAAATGCCCTATCATAGCAGGACATTTTCCATTACAAATAAACACAAAAAATATAGAAGACAACTACAACATGTAAAAAAACAAAACAAATAAACAAATCTAATATATCAAATTTACATCTGGTATAAGTTAAATTTCCACAATGTCATACAGTACCACTACAGTACTCTAATAAAAGTCAAAAATTGTTTAAGAAAAACAAAGTCAAACTATAGTAATTAATACTAACGATGAGATAAGTATGCAAGAGCAGACCAGCCTCCACAGGCGGCACCCGTTCACGAGTATGACATATGAATCAGCCATCGCTTCGCTCAACCATATTTTAGGGAACGTAACGACCCGACGCACACGCCACCACCGCAGAGACAATAAAGAGAGCATGACACACTCAAGATACTTTAAATAAAAACTTAATGATCTATTTAACGCTGTTTGTTATCTGTAGGACACTGTTCAAAACTATCATATCAGTATAAAAATTATATAAATTAATTTTATTATGTATATTGATACTGTTGCGGAAACCCACAACACACACTATGCTATTGCTTAAAATTACACATGAAAAATAGAAAAAGGTCCACTCACAGTTCCATGCCGCTCCCGCCGTCCTGAACGGGATCCATATGGTCCGATGGGGCCCGAATCCGGCTCCGGGTCTTCTAGGGTTCCCTAAACACACCCAAACTACCCCAAAGTGCACTTTCCCACTGAAAATACCTGTTATTCCCGCAGCGGTGTGGCCGACATCCCGGCTAATTGTTTTCCCGAAACAATTCGTTTACGACGCACACACACACACACAGTTTGCACAATCCACTTAAGTAGAATAATACGGCTCCAAATGCCCTTATTACTACACAAAACTATTTAATTATCAACACACGATAACCTATCAACCAGCCATATTTGCTTTCCAGAGACAAGAGTATAAAAAAAGAACAACTAGTGATGGGGCCATTATGCCACCAAACAAAATTGAATCTCGATAATCGATTCGTCCATAATACAAATCAAAGATTTATTTCTAACAAAAATAAATGCCTGTTTATTTGCAACATCCCGCCACCCAAAGCGGACGTACCGCTTTCTAGCCTGAAATCTTAAACTAGTCAACCGGTAATCGAGCTAAGGTCGCGACTGCGCGATTTAGCACCGATCCATCAACCAACACTTGCGCCACACGCGGAGTCCCGTCCGCGCCCCAGATTAACTTTAAAATGCGACCTCGTCTCCAAAATAACGATGGCAAATTAGCCTCTTTTAATAAAACCAGATCCCCCTCCGAAGGGGGCGACGTCCGGTCTGTCCACTTTACACGCTGCTGCAATAAATGCAGATACTCCAGTGACCAACGACGCCACAAGTCCTGACTCATTTGTTGTATCATTTGAAAACGAGACATCCGGTGTCTGCGTTCATCCTTCCAGGGATACTCAGGCAGGGCAGTGAGTGGCTGACCGACCAAAAAATTACCAGGGGTCAGGACTTCCATGTCATTTGCGTCAGAGGAGAGTGGACAAAGCGGACGCGAGTTGAGAACCGCCTCAACCTTACAAAACACAGTTGTAAGTTCCTCATACGTGAGGGTAGTTTCCCCGACTACCCGGCGCAAGTGGGTTTTTGCCGATTTTACCGCGGCTTCAAATATCCCGCCCCAGTGGGGACAGGCTGGCACACTAAATCGCCATGTGATTCCCCGCTGTGCGAGAGCTTGACTTATGCTATTACAATTTTTATCCAGAAAATCGTTCACATCTTTTAAGTAGTTGGCAGTGCCCCTGTAGTTGGTACCGTTGTCGGACCGAATGAGAGAAGGTAAACCCCGTCGCGAAACAAAACGATCCAGCGTGGCGACAAAGGCTTCCGTAGACAGAGCCGAAACCACTTCCAGGTGGACGGCCTTAGTGGCCAGGCAGACAAAAACGCACAGGTATGCTTTCGTGACCCTAGTGTTACGATAGGCTGTGGTTTTCACCAGAAACGGTCCAGCAAAATCCGTACCGACCCCGTCGAACGGCCTAGTAGTCTGACAAACCCGGTCAGAAGGGAGATCCCCCATCCGTGGCTGCATAGTGGAGGCCTTCACCCGATAACAAGCCACACACTTAAATAACACGCTGCGAACCACTCTCCGAGAGGACAAAATCCAGAACTCCCTCTGTAATATCGCCAGTAACGCATTACACCCCGCGTGAGCGTTTTTCAGGTGTCTATCCGAGACCACCAGTTCTACCAAAGGTCCTCCTTTGGGGAGTAGCAGAGGATGACGGCTACCGAAGGGCAGGTCGGCATTTTTGAGGCGACCTCCAACGCGTAACAGTCCATCCGCATCCAGAAATGGGTTGAGCCGAGAGATCGCTCCCTTGAGCTTTGCGCGACCGACGCGCAAAATCTTCAGTTCGTCCTCGAACCGGTCAGCTTGAACCAGCCGTATCAGGGCCAACAGTGAACTCCTGCGTTCCTCAGCACCCGCCACGGGTGATAACTGCCTCTTGTCTGGATGGCGGCAGTTATGTAGAAATCTCCGGATCCAGCAAGTTACACCTAGCAATTTGTCCAGTTTGCTGTATCGAGCCGTCAACCAATTCGGATCTGGCCTTGACTCGTTTGTTGTCACCAAAACTTTTATTCCAGGGAGCATCCCTAGAGAGCCATCGATCATGGTGACCGGCCATGATGGCTCACCCTCCTTTAACCACTCTGGACCCCACCAGAGGGCATGCTGCACCAATTCCGGCGCGGTGCAGCCCCGAGAGGCACAATCGGCAGGATTCCAGGGGCCGGGAACGTGCCTCCAACAAATTTCGATGCCCGAGTTCTGTACCTGAGATACCCGATTGGCCACAAACGTTTCCAATACGTGGGGTGCCCCGCGTAGCCATGCCAGAGCTACCTGACTGTCAGACCAGGCGTAGACATTCCGGATGTCCACCGTAGACGTCAGTTCCTTGTGCACGTGGCACAACAGTTTGGCCAATAGATGCGCCCCGCAAAGCTCCAGCTTCGGGATTGTCAGCCTAGTTTTGAGGGGAGCCACCTTGCTTTTAGCCAGAAGCAAGGAGACGGCGACTCGACCCTTCGAGTCCACCGTTCGCAGATACACCACTGCGGCATACCCTCGTTCTGACGCATCGCAGAAGCCATGTAGGCTTGCCCTGTATTTGCCCCGCGGCAAGATCCGCCGCGGCAACGCCACCTGATTGATCGCCTCGATCGAAGATATCAGAGCGAGCCAAGTGTCGAGTGAGAGCCCTACCAGTGGCTCATCCCACGAGACTCCGAGTGTCCACAGTGTTTGCAATAAACACTTCGCCATAAAAATGCACGGGCTGATCCATCCATTTGGATCAAACATCCGAGCGATGGTGGAAAGGACCGTCCTTTTCGACCAAACTCTTGTAGTTTCCAGTTCTACCCGGAATGTGAAAATATCGTGAACCGGCTGATATTTAATTCCCAAAACGGCGATAGAGTTCGGGTCTCCTGCGTCCTCGAATAGCTGAGGATTCTGTTGGTGATCTTCCGGAATCCCAACCAGAAGCTGTGGCTCGTTGGATAACCATTTTCTCAACTCATAACCACCAGCCGCGAGGAGGCCGATAAGTTCATTCCTGATGATGAGCGCCTCCTCCAGAGAGGCTGCCCCTGTGCAGATATCATCTACGAACACGTCACGTGTCAGTACAGCGGCTGCCCGGGGAAAGCGAGCCCGTTCCTGCTCCGCCAGTTTCAGCAGTGACCGGATGGCAATGAAGGGACTCGACTTCAGGCCGTACGTGTTGGTGTTGAGCTCGTAGACGGTTATGGGATCCTCCGAATGTTCCCTCCAGAGTATTAACTGAAACCTCCTGTCCGCAGGATGTATTACTGTTTGGCGGAACATCATCCGGATGTCCGCACCGAACACCACCTGGTGTCTTCGGAAATTTAAAATGATGTCGACAATGTCCCGATGTAACTTCGGACCAGAATGGAGACATTGGTTCAATGAAACTCCAGTCGACGACGGTGCCGATCCGTCAAAAACAGTCCGTAGTTTTCCAGATGATGCCTTCAACACCGCGTGGTGAGGCAAGAAAAAATGATCTGTCGTTGTCCAGTCGACAGTCGCCCGCGACATATGCCCCAAGGCCTCGTATTCTCGCATGAACTCGATATACTTTTCCCGAAGTACCGGATCGCGAGACATACGACGCTCCATGGACAAGAGTCGTTTCTCTGCCAACGCCCTCGATTTTCCCAAGAGAGGGGGACAGTCGATAAAGGGCAGTCGAGTTTCGATCCTACCCGACGCCATCCGGCGTGTGTGATCCTTATAAAAGGTTTCGCACTCCACATGCTCCGGATCCAGACGGGAGACCATGGGAGGCTCTTCCAGTTCCCAGAATTTCTGCATCGTCCTAGCGATGGAGGTAGTAGCGACGACAGGTGAGACATCCCGCGTCTCCTGGTCGAAAACCGGTCCCATTAAAACGTGTCCAAAGATGGTAGGTATAGCTACCAACGAAGGGCGGCCCAGACTCCGCTGAGGCCCTAAAAGGATCCAGCCCAGTACATCCGCTCCCAATATGAGGTCCACCGGAGCCGGCTCCTCGAAATGAGGGTCTGCCAGCATGAGCCCTGATGTGTCAGACATTGCGTCCCGCGGAATGTCTGTCGGTGGATGCCAACCCAGCAGATTGTCGAGTACGATCGCGGCCGCCGCAATCCGTATCGAAGCGGAATGCACAGGAGAGAAGGAAATGTGGGTCTGACCGGACAGACCCCCCACTTCTGTATCTCCGACTCCCCGAATCGGAACTGAGGGAGGCGCGCACTCCAGACGTAGGCGCCTCGCTACACTCGTAGCAATTAAGCAGCCCTGTGCCCCAGTGTCTAGGAGGGCTCGTATCCGGACGAAGTCCCCCCTAGGTCCCCAAACGCGTACCTGCGCGATGGGCAAAAGAACCGTCCTCGGTTCCGACGTAGCCCGACCACAGGCTAGTCACGCGTCAGAGCCAGCAGCCGACCCTGTCGAACCGTGATGACTCGGCCAGTAAGTCGGACGCGTGCAGGCCACCATCCGGGGTGGTGCGTATCCAGGTGCCCTACCATACCGGTGATAGGGTGGGTGGTATTCCAACCTCGGGTACTCGTGCAGTACCGGTGAGAACTGTTGACGGTTCTCACGTCGTTGTTGTTCCGGTAACGGCGGCGGAGGATACGCGTACGAGTATCCGGGTGTTGGGTCCGGAGGTGGGGCTCCCTGTACCCAGTGGCTCTTAGAGGCACCAACTCCAGGTGTTGGTCGCGCCGGGTGCCGGGTTGTAGCCAGAACCTGGCTCCGTTCCGGCGGTCCCCAACTCACCTGAGCCGGGGTGTACGAGGGGTTGTAGTGTGGCGGCCGTGGCGGACTCCGTCTTTCCGGAGGCGGAGTTGACCCCGGCCCCAAACCGCCACCCGTGGGAGATCCCCTCTCCCGAACCGGTGCTGAGCCCTCAGCACTACGGGTGCACAGTAAGCGATGGTGCGGTCCGCCGCACACATCGCATGGCCTCGCCTGGGGACACTCATTATACCTATGTCCTCCCAGGCAGGCATAACACAATCCTCGTGTCCGAACGAGGTTTCGGCGCTCTTTTATGGGCAGCCCGAGAATTGCTGGACATAGCTGCTCCAAGTGCTGCTGTCCGCAAATCCGGCATCCAGAGCCGGGGTTGATGGCGGCCGCAGCCACCAGCCTGCCGCGACCCTTCCCTGGGTTGCGTGGCGGCTGGGCGCCGTAGGCTCCGGAAGTGCGGGCCGGCGCACTTGTCGGAGCCTCCTGGGAGGCTAGCTGGTTTTCCAGCAGGCCAGCCTCCTCTTCCAGGAACTCTAGAAGTTCCCCTATGGTGGGCAGAACGCTGCCGAGATCCTTGTGGACCAGTCGATTCCGCTCGAACTTGTCCCTCATCTCCTGCGACAACTTGGCCAGAACTATGTGCAGAAGAAGGAAGGACCACTGGTCGACGGGCAGTCCGAGCGTCCTTAACCCGTTTAAGGACACGGTGAGCGGGGTGATCAGCTGCGTCCTCAGCTGAGCCCTATGGTTGACCCTCGGCAATCCCAGCAGATGGGTCACGTGCGCGTCCGCCTGAAGACGCGGCTTTTCGTACCGCTTCTCCAGCAGCTGCATGGCGGTGTCGTAGCTCGCATCCTGCAGCTCCAGATGCTGTACGAGCTGTCTGGGTTCTCCGTCTAGGAAGGAACGGAGATATGCCAGCTTTTCGGCCTTGGTGAAATCCTTCCAAGTATCCACCAAGGCCAAAAACATGTTCCGGAATCCAGCCCAGTCCCGCATACATCCGGTGAAATGCGGGACCTCCAGGGCACCCAATCTTCCCATGGCGCTGGGTCCAGAGGTGTGGAGCGAAGCGGGGCGCGCAACAGGCTTCCCCTCCCGCAGTCGCTCGATGTCCTTCACCCGCTGAAGGACCTCGTCGTAAATGTCTTGGATGTGCTCCAGATCCTTGACATATTGGGCGTGGAGGGCCAGCTCCTTCTCCCCGACCGGGTCGGTTGACAATAGAGCGGTTACCGACCGCTCGGCCAACAAGAAACGAGCCTGCATTTCTTTCGAACGCGTCTCCAAGGCGTCCTCCCGGTTAGGCCGATCTACTAATGCAAGCAGCCCGGTGAACCACCGGAGCTGCTGAGCCAACTCCTGCCGTGACGCTGTCATTATAAATAATTTAAACTAAATAAACCTAAACACAAAATTAAAACAAGTCAACGAAAACACGGAATCGATTATCCCGAATCGACTCGATGCTTTCAATTGAACGAAATTAAATAACAATTAACGTTCCGAGAAATGTCCCAGCCCAAATGAATGAACGAACGAAAACAACGGTACTACCAACCTTACAATTCAACCGCACCTGTCCCGGAAGTGCGATTTTACACGAAATGAGCTTAACCTATTACAAACTAAAAAAAATACACAGAATTACACCGATTAACCTAGAGGTCCGGTATTAACCACGCTCTGCTACCAAAATGTTGCGGAAACCCACAACACACACTATGCTATTGCTTAAAATTACACATGAAAAATAGAAAAAGGTCCACTCACAGTTCCATGCCGCTCCCGCCGTCCTGAACGGTATCCATATGGTCCGATGGGGCCCGAATCCGGCTCCGGGTCTTCTAGGGTTCCCTAAACACACCCAAACTACCCCAAAGTGCACTCTCCCCCGAGGAAATACCTGGTTCACTTCCGTAGCGTGGTAGCCGACATCCAAACACGGACGGCGAATTGTACTCCCGATGCGATTCGCTCACGACACACACACACACAACACAGGTTGCACAATATACTTAATTAGAGCAATACGGCTCCAAATGCCCTTATTACTACACAAAACTATTTAATTATCAACACACGATAACCTATCAACCAGCCATATTTGCTTTCCAGAGACAAGAGTATAAAAAAAGAACAACTAGTGATGGGGCCATTATGCCACCAAACAAAATTGAATCTCGATAATCGATTCGTCCATAATACAAATCAAAGTTTTATTTCCATCAAAAATAAATGCCTGTTTATTTGCAACAGATACAAATAGAGTATAATGTGTTTTTTATTACAACCAGGCTGTTTTATCATCCAATTATTCTTTGACTTTAATAATAACCTTTTATAAAAAAGTGTAACTACTTACAATGTGAAATAACATGTGCAGGCGAGCAGACTAAGATGACCACACATTCTTATCATTAAAATAATCATCAATTTTATAGTAACCTTTTTTCATTAGACCTTGTTTTATTTCTGTCTTAAACTTGTGTAATGGCAATTCTGTTAGAGTGAAAGGCACTTTATTGTATATTTTTATACATTTCCCAACAAATGAATTACCAACTTTATTGAGTCTAAGTTTTGGAACAGCAAGTTTGTTTTTGTTTCTTGTGTTAAAATTATGGGTATTACTTTTTTTTTCGAATTTATCTAAGTTTTTATAAACATAAATGATATTTTCATAAATATACTGTGAAGCTACAGTTAAAATATTAATCTGCTTAAATAACTCTCTCAGCGTATCACGGGGCTTAAGGCTATAAATAGCTCGAATGGCTCTTTTCTGTAAAACAAAAATAGTTTCAATGTCAGCCGCTGAGCCCCACAATAAAATACCATACGACATGACGCTGTGAAAGTCACTAAAGTAAACCAATCTTGCCGTTTCTACATCAGTAAGTGACCTCATTTTTCTAACCGCATAGGCAGCTGAGCTAAGTCTTCCTGCCAGGGCAGCAATATGAGAACCCCATTGTAATTTATGATCTAAGGTAATACCCAGGAAAACTGTCGAGTTAACTATTTCAACTATTTCATCGTTCATAGTGATACTGGTATTAACCTGCTTCACATTGGGCATCGTGAATTTCACACATTTAGTTTTTTTTGCATTAAGCAGCAAGTTATTAGTGGTAAACCAATGTAATATTTGAGAGAGAGTATTACTTACGTCGTCAAATATTGCTCTATGTCTATCAACTTTAAAAATCAATGAGGTGTCATCAGCAAATAATACTATCTCACAAAGATCTTCGGTGTAGTAAGGTAGATCATTTACATAAATGAGAAATAAAAGAGGTCCTAATATTGAACCCTGGGGCACCCCCATAAGTAACGGGGCGCCAGAAGAATCAGTACCGTTAATATTAACTTTTTGAACTCTGCCAGTGAGGTATGATTTCAATAAGGTAAGTGAGTTGTCTGAGACACCATAATGTTCCATTTTTAATAATAAAGTATCGTGATCGACACAGTCGAAAGCTTTCGATAAATCACAGAAGATACCTATCGCATCCTGTTTCTGCTCCCATGCATCGAAAATATGCTTAATGAGTGCAACTCCCGCGTCGGTTGTATTTCTACCTTTAGTGAAACCGAATTGTTTGTTATGAAGTAACTGGTTATCTGTAAAATGTGACAGCAATTGATTAAAAATAACTTTTTCAAAAATTTTACTAAGAGCCGGTAGTATGGATATAGGCCGAAAATTAGATGGGTCACTTTTATCGCCTGTTTTAAATAACGGTATAATTTTACTGTACTTCATTAAATCTGGAAATACACATTCATCAACGCATTTATTAAATATTATTGCTAAATTAGACGCGATAGAAGATATTATAGATTTTAATATATCAGTGGAGATACCCCAAAGATCCTCAGTCTTTTTTATATTAAGTTCTCTAAAAGCTTTTATTATTATATCAGAATCAATATAGTGAAAATTGAATGGAATATTACATATTTTTACACTAGACACAAGAAGAGACTGGGCAAGATGGTTACAAGAATTTAATTTATTTGATGTAATGAGTGGAATTTTTGAGAAAAATGTTTCAAACGCGCCTGCCACTTCCGTATCACCATTGATGTAAGCATTATCGACTTTGAGTTCAAGTATACGATCACGAGACCTTACTTTACAAGTTTCTTTATTAATGACGTTCCAAGTGGCTTTTATTTTATTTTTTGAATTCACAATCTTTGCCCGAATGTAGTTGGCCTTTGCTATGGAACAAACTTTTTTGAACATTTTTGAATAATTTTTAACATATTCAATTACACTTGGATCCTTAGAGTTTGCCTTTATATCATATAATTGATACCTACCTATCTGCCCAATAGGGGCAGATAGGCTAGCCAAATTTTTGGCTGAGTATTCAATATAATATGATAGCGATAATGCTATCTGTCTCTTAAGATATTTATTAAGATAAAATTTATCTTTTGTCAAATATAATTTATTATCTAAATACTTATTTAGGTCAATTAAATGGAATTTATTCTTATTATTAAAAGTCAGAGTATGTAATGTCATATTTATTTTATGCCTTATATTGTTTTCAGTCTGTGGCAAGCTTTGGCTATAAGGAAGTGTGAACAAAACAACATTTTTAACATTTAATGAATACAATAAATCAAAACATTTTAACAGTTCAGTCTTGTCCATACTTCCCCTGTGTCCCACTAAAACCAATAGTGTGGTTTTTTCATTGAATTTGTAATTCATAATTTTTCTAATAATATCATGATAAGTTAAACCAGGCGTACAATAATTAGTAACAGTTTGTCCCAAATATGTACTTAATAATTGGCCCATGGATTTCCCAAGTTCATCACTAAACATGATAGTCTCAGATTTTACAATGTTATTCTGAGTGGAGGAACTATTGGTATTTTTACATTGCTTTTTATTTGATACAGATGAAGGACTTTGGTGATGATGAGTGAACAAGGACACATACTGACTGAGGGCTGCTAGATGAGCTATTTTGGTCTGACTGGTCACAATTAGACTGAATGAGGCACTTTAAAGCAAGCATGTGTTCCTCGCACTCATTTTTAGCACTATTATACTTATTCGTCATTAATTCTAAGGATTTGTGAAGGTTACAAATCTCAATTTCCATTTTCCTTATGTCACTGTCATATTCGGTAATATTATTTTCTAATAATAATGAATACATATCAAGTTCATCGCCAAGTTGCCTTCTCTCTTTAATATACATAATTTTTTTGTACATACATTTTTGCCTCTTAATAAGTTTTTTAGTTTTGGCTATATACTTATTAATTTTAACATACTTTTTAAATTTGTTTCTACTGCACTGAACAATCCCCACTTCAGTATTTAAATTTAAGGTTTTTATAGTGTCATCACTTGTCAGATCAATTGTTACAATGGGTTCCGATATTTGTGCAGTAGAAACCAGGCTGGGCGCACTACCGACTAACTCATCAAACAAGCTGTGGCTATGGGAAGTCATGGTGTCACGTTTCTCCGCCTCCAGGGTGGTAATGTGGCGGTGGGCTTCTTGCAGCTCCTGCTCCAGGACCGACATGCGCTTGAGGCCCTGCTCATACTCGTCACTGCATTCCCTGAACCCAACCAGTATGCTATGCAACTTGTCCCGCTCATCTACTACTAACCTATGCTCAGTGTGCAGCTCAGCCATTTGTTTTTTCAAAACATCATATTTATTTAACGAATCCAATAGTTCCATCTCATTGTCATCTCTTTCCCTATGAAATTGTTCAACCAACCCCTTGGAAACCTCTAATTCCTTCAAAGCCAAGTCGAGTTTTCTCAATGTAACATCGAGCTTACTCTCTTCTTGGCGAGCTGAGGTCATGCTACGCGTAGTGATCGGCATTTTAGTTAATTAGAAAAAAAAAACAAAAGATAAAGATAAACACCAAAAAGTTGTTCGAACAAAGTATGAGAGGTTATAAAGTAAATTACAAAGTAACCTCAACGCGAAAGTGATCAAATATCACTTTAAATATATAAAAAGAACGGTATTGTCTAATGATTATTATAATTAAATGTAAAATTTACCACACAATGCTATTTAAAAGAGATGACAAAGATTGACAATAACAAAAAAATGCAGTGTCATTGACTGCTCGTCGGCCGGTACGTACGATACCTGCAATTCACTAATTCACACACAATACACAGTTTTATGCACAGATTATTACGCAAAAACACTTAGAATATACTTAAATTTTGTTTCGTGATGAATTTAGGGACCAAATATAAGATTAAATAATAAAAGCTGTTAGCCGTAGTGTTGCCACAGAGGCATAGTTTTTTAATGTTAGTTTTTTGTTAGTTAGTTTTTTAATGTTCTTTGGTATCGAAACCCCTTTTTCTCGATACGGAAACTAACACTGCGCGGGAGCAAGAGTCAGGCCATGCAGGACGCACGGGGCGCATGCGACACATACACACCGGTCGATAGCTTTCGGGTGACTGACACGGGGGGTGGGGGTCACGTACGTGCAGCCGGCGCGTGCCTCGATTGGTGCGCTGCAACCTTGCGCCGTCTCGCATCCACGTGACAAGCGATGCGCGCGGCCGGCGCACGAGTGAGATTTTTTTTAGTAGGGTGTACTTTATTTGAGATTTTGTAAATATTGATTGGTCAAAATGTAACATATGGTATAAAAAATATTGAAATCGATTCTATTACTGATTCTGATCAAACAGTTTTCAGGTTTCGTATAAATTAAAAATAACATTGTATAACCGACTCAAATACTTTAGCGAGACAGGATAAAAAGTAATGGGTCGATAATTCTCACATTCGGATCTACACCCATTTTTATAAATAGGGACTACATGGGCAACCTTCAATAATGCAGGGAATACACCAGAATGGAGGGATTTATTAAAAATAAGGAGACTAAATTCTTTGCCGCATGCTTTTATAAAAGCTGAAGGTATGCTATCGGGTCCCGCGCCCATAAAGCTGTACTTTTTTTAGAGTTGATAAGTCGGTAAAATAATATGATATTATTATCAAGATTTTCTTCGCTCGAAACAAAGTTGTTATAACATTAGTTTATTAATGTTTTACATCATCGGCGAAGCATACCTACTAAAGATGTCAAGGGAATAAAATATAAGGATTAATAGATTCAATATTAACATTAATGTTTTAACTATTGTACAGTATTGTTACACATTTATTATGCAATTTTAAATAGATTATTGTATTATAAATTATTATATTATTAAAAATGTCCAATTTTATTAAAATTATAATTTAACTTTTAATTGTATATTGATTTTCCCTGTGTGGTGCCGGGGATAAAGAATTGCACCACCCCATCTCTTCCTGTGGGTGTCGTAAAAGCCGACTAAGGGACCATTCCAGAGGATGGGCAGCAACATCTCTCTGAGGTTACCCTCAACCTACTGCGATCGCCAACCCGCCTGCCAAGCGTGGCGATTACGGCAAATACCCCTCATATCCTTGGGGGAGGCCTTTGTCCAGCAGTGGACGTCTTTGGCTGAGATGATGATGATGATTTTGCACATTTCAGTGGGAGATCAAAGTTCAAGTTAAAGTTCTACGTACTATGTCTAAATGTACGATGTTTATCTATACTTTTTATAATATTATAAAGCTGAAGAGTTTGTTTGTTTGAACACGCTAATCTCAGGAATTACGGGTTCGAATTGAAAAATTATTTTTGTGTTGGATACTCCATTTATCGACGAAGGCTTTACACTATATAACATCACGCTGCCACCAATAGGAGCGAAGTATCAGTGAAAAATGTTGCAGAACGAGAACCTAAAAAATTAAAAATGCTGCCGAAAGTCACTATTCCACGCGGACGAAGTCGCGAGCACAGTTAGTTATGAATAAATGTAGGTATGTGAAATAAAAAATGAAAATGAAAATTGATGAATGATTAGTGATCACAGGTGAGAGACCCAGGCTATTGAAAACACCATTGAAACGTTAGAATGAGCACACTGGCCCGGTTGGGAACCACTGTGCTAGAATGACGTCACGGAATTCCACAGTTCTTTCCATTCTATCGAAAATGGGTTATTAGGCTCTAAATGACTTATTATCTGTCGGAAATAGATTTCATACGTCAATGCTAAAGGAGTTTGTGCTTACGGATTGCTTGCGATCTCACTCAGAGGTGCTCAGAGTGCCTAGTGTGAGCTGTTTTCTTTACTATCCGTATTCACTTGATTAAGTTTACAAAAACGATAATTTATTTGGCAAAATTTTAACTTTTCTGTGTGCCGCCAGGTGGCGCTGCTTCAACGCCATACTAATTTTCTCTTCGTTAACGCGGTCGAATTCAAATGAAAAACTTACAGTAGGCACCCTGCTCTATTTACATCCTTACTGCTGGGGCAAGCCTTCCCTATATGGATGTTTACAACACAGGAACGGGCCGTAAACCACCACGCGGGCTCAGTACGGAAGGTGGTTGTTCATCATCATCATCATCTTAGATAAAAGACGTCCACTGCTGGACAAAGGCGCCCTTAAAATGGGGGGTATTTGCCGTAGTCGCCACGCTTGGCAGGCGGGTTGGCGATCGCAGTAGGTTGAGGGTAACCTCAGAGAGATGCTGCTGCCCATCCTCTGGAATGGTCCTTTAGTCACCTTTTACGCACCCACGGGTTGAGATGGGGTGGTGCAATTCTTTATCCCCGACACCACACAGGTGGTTGTTAACGACTGCTAATGCAGCCGGGACCAACGGCTTTACGTGCCTTCCGAAGCACGAAGGAGAGGGAGATGACACATTTCTGGTCACCCATCCGATGACCGATAATACGATGCTAAACATTATTGTTATGGATCACCATAACAATAATGTTAAGCATCGGCGGCATAGATCTGGCGGCATTTTAAGCTTCACCGGACTTTTTGGCCGTGTGAAACGAAGCGCCGACAGAGGTTTTCTAAAGGGAACGGCATCACGCACTAGTGCGTGTCCCTTTGCCCTACTAGATTCTCCGAGCGGTTCGGATCGGCCCCGCCCGATCCCCTAAATGCCACTACACATTCACAGAATAGACTAAACATGCACACTAGTTTAGGCCCAAGACACCGTACTCGTAGAACAAGGGTACGTAGAACCGGTTCACACGCGCTCTATACCTAGTACAGACATGTACCTGGGCGCTTCTCGCCTCCTCCACGGCCCGGTCTACCCGAGCCGAGGTCCGTGCCTTTAGAAGCGCCCTCGGGTGGTTCCGCTTCCCGATCCGATCCGAACCCTTTGGAGAATCTAGTAGGGCACGGGGACACGCACTTTTAAATGTGCGATGCCGTTCCCTCTAGAAATCCTCTGAAGGTGATTCGTTTCAACACGACTTGAGGTACCCTTTACGTACCTCGCCGCCCCCAAAAAAGCCCGGTGACGCTGAAAATGCCGTTTGAGGCAACAAGCAATCTCACTCAAAAAAAAAGGTTCGGGTCGGATCGGGAATGGTGGTATCCACCAACCTCTACTACCGACCAAACTGAGTTCAATGATATGTACCTACTCACCGCTGGGACTCAGGACCTCTGTGGTATGAGGGCATGAGTGGAACATTAAGTGCCTTACAAATAAACAAAAAATAAGCTCCGAATAGTTTTTCCGTGTTTTGTCTCTCTTACTTTATTTGAAATGACATTTACATGACAGGAACAAAACACGGATTAAATATTCCTCAGAACAATAACTAGATAGAAACCGGACAAAAATAGCAAAGGTGTCACCAGATTTGTGACGTCATATTTGAGGTAATGTAGTAAGTGACTTTATAAAGGACTCAAAATTTTTTTTGATCACCGATTATCATGCAAAAAATTCAAAATTCAAAATCATTTATTCAGTTTAGGCTACAAGTAGCTCTTGTGAATGTCATTATGCCATCGGTTCGTAAATCTACTCTGGGCGGGAGATCTTGTACTGAGAAGAACCGGCAAGAAACTCAGCAAGTGTCCAGCTCTTTTCTCCCTTACAGCGTCAAAAATATTGGAAAATGCCCTATCATAGCAGAACACTTTCCATTACAAATAAACACAAAAAATATATATAAGACAATTACAACATGTAAAAAAACAAAATAAAAAATGTAAGTTAACAAATTTACATCAGATAATTATGTAAAGGTTTCAATTTCCACAATGTCATACAGCACCACTACAGTACTCTAGTAAAAGTCAAAAATTGTTTAGGTAAAACAAAGTCAAACTATAATTAATAATACTAAAAATAAGATAAGTATGCAAGAGCAGACCAGCCTCCACAGGCGGCACCCGTTCACGAGCATGACGTATGAATCAGCCATCGCTTCGCTCAACCATATTTTAGGGAACGTAACGACCCGACGCACATGCCACCACCGCAGAGACAGTAAAGAGAGCATGACACACTCAAGATACTCTAAATAAAAACTTAATGATCTATTTAACGCAACGCTGTTTGTTATCTGTAGGACAATGCTGATAAAGGCTGTCATATCAGTATAAAAAGTATAAAAAATAATTTTAATAAATTGATTCAAATATAATATGTGATTTTTATTATAACCAGGCTGTTTTATCATCTAAATATTCTTTGACTGTATAATAACCTTTTATAAGTAATAAAGACTTCACATGTTTTTTAAACTTATCTAAAGGTAAATCTAGTACAGAAATTGGTATTTTATTGTAATAGTGTATACCTTGCCCCAAGAAAGAACCAAGTACCTTCTGTAACCTGAACAGTGGCATTACAAGTTTTGTCTTATTTCTAGTATTGAAATTGTGTACGTCACCGTGTTTAGTAAAGGAGTTGATGTTGCAACGTACAAAAACTATACAATTATAAATATATTGAGATGCAACTGTCAGGACATCAATCTCCTTAAAAAGATTTCTTAGGGAAGTTCGTGATCCTAGTTTATAGATTGCTCTTATTGCTCGTTTCTGTAAAATGAATATAGTTTCAATATCAGCCGCTGTTCCCCACAGTAGGACGCCATACGACATGACACTATGAAAATAACTAAAATAAACTGTTCTAGCAGTTTCAACGTCTGTTAACTGCCTAATTTTTCTAATGGCATAAGCAGCAGAACTGAGTTTACCGGCCAATTTCGATATATGAGGATTCCATTGAAGTTTTGAGTCAAGGGTAATGCCTAAAAAGACTGTAGAATCTACCAAATCTAATTGATCACCGTTTATTCTAATATTGGTTGGTTCATTTCTGACATTTGGTAATATAAATTTAATACATTTTGTTTTCTTAGCGTTAAGCTGTAAATTATTAATAGTAAACCAATGGAGTACCTCTGAAAGAGCTTTATTTACATTTTCATAATTAGTCCTACACCTAGTCACATTAAAAATGAGTGAAGTATCATCTGCAAATAATACAATTTCACAGAAATTCTCTACAAAGAATGGTAAGTCATTAATATAAATCAAGAACAGAAAAGGACCAAGAATCGACCCTTGTGGAACTCCCATTTTTACATGAGAACCAGATGATTTAGTACCATTTATATCGACAGTTTGAGTTCTAGAGCTGAGATATGACTGTATTAAATTTAGTGCAAAATCTTCGAGACCGTAATAATGTAGCTTCAACACCAGAGTCCGGTGCTCAACGCAATCAAAAGCCTTGGACAAGTCGCAAAAAACTCCAAGAGCATTTTGAGACTTCTCCCAGGCATCAAATATATGTTTTATTAGAGCAACGCCTGCATCAGTAGTAGAACGACCCTTAGTAAAACCATATTGCTTACTATGTAAAAGGTTGTTTGTGTTAAAATATGACATCAACTGTTCGAGTATAATTTTTTCATAATGATATATAAATATATATATAATATCTGATGACCGTTTGACATAACAATACAAAAAATAAAAACTAAGTGTCAACCATTTGTCGCACTCCAACCTCCTTTTCTAGCCATAAGATAGAATGGAACTAAACACAGTTGCACGATTTTTATTTTAGCCATCCTTCTATAGCTTTAGTTATTGTTCTGAGAAATATTCCGACCGTATTTTTTGTTTATTTGTAAGCTTAGAGTAAGGCACTAGGAAAATTGCTGATTTATATTGTGATTGTTCTCGCTCTTATTTTCTTATTAAAAATGGTATGGTAAATATATTTACTCGTACGTTTTTGTAGTAATTTTGCATGACGATTTTATTATATTCGCTTATCGACAAAGCATACAGTTTATATAATAGCACTGAGAAACAAAATCATACCGTGGATATTAATATTTGCCATTTTCTATAGTATATGACGACCTCCGCAGCCGAGTGGCTTGCACGCCGGACTTTAGGCGGTGCTAACTCTGAGGTACCGCGTTCGATTCCCCGGTTAGGTCAGTGTCGAAAACGATTTTTTCGATAACTCTGTCTTGGATCTGTGTGGTTGTGGTACCGTCGTTGTTTCAGATTTCCATTAAACGAGTGCTTTAGTTACCTATCTTGGGATCAGAACAATGTATGTGATGTTGTCTAATTTTGTCTAATGTGTATATTGTATCTAACCTCCACTGTGGTCCCAGCGGTCTTTGGTTCGATTCCCAGCCAGCGTACATGTTTGTGTACTCGGTTTGGTTGGTGGTAGGGATTGTTTCTCCGCCTGGCTATATACCACCATTTTATCTAAATACTAGCGACCCGCCCCGGCTTCGTACGGGTCTGTTATATCTTCGAAAATACTCATTTAAAGTACATGCTGTAAAGGGCCATATGGATCTATATTAAATGCAAAATGTATTTAAGGTACTTAATTGGATACGAATTAATGCTGTATTGCTTAAAATCGCTTCGTAAATAAGTCATTATTTCTCGTAAAAAGTAAAGGATAAAAAATGATTATTATGGGTTATCCCTAAGAGATAGACGCATACCATCGCGGACTTTTTTGTAGACCTTTTTAAGGTGTATAATACTGTAGTACATTATTATGATCTATCTCGTAGGATTCAGCCAGCGTTTTCAATAGCTTATATAGCAAACGCTGGCTGAAATGCAAAAAATGTGAAACCTCTAAAATTATCAGTGTTTCTCTACTATATTGTGCATGTATTTATATCATTTATACCTTCGTCTTCAATCACTCGTCTATTAAAAAAACCGTATCAAAATCCGTTGCGTAGTTTTAAAGATCTAAGCATACATACATACATAGGGACAGCGGGAAGCGACTTTGTTTTATACTATGTAGTGATGTCGCCATAACATCAATGTTTGCAGCATTGTTGTGACTTGTGAGAGATATACTTAGCCAGTTTCTCAGTAGGTGAGGATTCCGTGTGAAGCGCGCGTCCACCTTGGCCTTATCATCACTTAATATCAGTAGGCTTAGCCCAAAATAACATTAAGAAAACGATAGCGAAGTTCGAAAATAATAAAATGTATGGGATTGACATAAGCCGCGCTAAATCACGTGGCCAATCTTATGTCAATCCCATACGTTTTATTCTTTTCGAACTTCGCTATCGTTTTCTTAATGTTACTTTGGCTACCGCCACTGGTGTGATAAAGTCCCAGTGCTTATTCGTAACGAATAAAAAAATATACAGACCGATTTATGTAATACCAATATTATCTAATTTCAAAGAGATAGAGATCTTAATGCATGGTATAGATCATTAGATCCTACCCTTCTTTCAGGCTAGCGACAAATGTCAACGATTGTAAATAAAAGACTATTTAAAATTGTCACTCGATTTTGAACCTTACCCTTAGGGTATAGAGTCTGTACGTGTACGTGTTTACGTTTGGCGAGTTTTACTTAAAGTGATGTGGACTGTGTTGTGTGGTTGACGTAGCACCAAATTACATGATGGCTGTTGTAGTGTTGGGCACCGGTAATCGAATATCGATATGAATTATAACTATTTGCTTTTGTAACCATATTTTATGATTTGAAGGGTTTTTTTAATGATTTATTTTAAATAATAGACATAATCCACATAATATGTCAGTAAAATAGCTAAGAAACTATGCTAGTAAGAAAAAGAATTAAATAATAATATAATTTTACTACACTATCAAAAAAATAACTAGCTTTAGAAAATTATAATCTTCTAGTCAATTTAACGTTTCTAAAGCGGCCGTGACATTGCATGCGTGATGTTCGTTAAATCATGAATTCTCGAAGGACTGACGCTAATTTATATTTAAATACGTGAAGCGAAAACTTGCATAGTGCGCGCACGGTAAACTGTGAGATTTGGTATAGTTAAAGTTGATCGCATCAAAAACATAGATGTGAAATGAGAGCCAAGCTCAATATTATGATATACCTATGCCTTGGTTGTTGACTTCAACGACAAAAGATGTGAGATCTAAACGGGTGCCAAGTGCAAAGCCTAAGGTCTGACTTGGCCTTTTATACGAGTTATTATTAAGTACCTACTAAAACAGTCATGGAAGAGCCTTATGTTCGATGGCTAGTTTCTACCAGCCAGCCAGATTTCCGAAAGAATAAAATAAGAACTTACAGCTTTAGAACTTGCGAAGGCTATAATATGATTCGTATATGAAAACTAGCCATGTCAGACCTTAGGCTTTGAACTTGGCACCCATTTAGATCTCACTTCTTTTGTCGTTGAAGTCAACAGCCAAGACATAAATCATAATATTGAACCTGGCTCTCATTTCACATTTATGTTTTTGATGGGATATAATACTTTTTGCACAGAATTTATTAGTAAGTATTAATACTAAATCCCAGTTAATAATAATATTATTATTACGAAAGTCGTCTATACTCTTAGATATAAGTACCTAGTTATAAGTACTAAAACTAATGTTTGAAAAAATAAGGGTTGTACTCCACTCGTTATATACTTACGTGAAGACCTTAAAATCAACATAAAAACCGGCTGTCATCAATTTTGATTCAAGACTGTTTCTTACATTACAGGCATCTTCATGCGACAACACCATCAACGTGCCTCGGCAACGTCTCGCAATCAGAATTGCCTACTCTTTACAGCCATAAAAAGTTTCAGATCGTCGGCAAACATTAGGCACCTAGCAAGTATGTGTTCCTAATAGAATCAATTAATTGAAAATTATAACAAATTGATAAAAATTTACTAGTTTCTGATTTATTCCTTTGTATTCGCCCAACTACCTATCTGGATACCAAATTTGAACTTTCTAGGTCATCTGGAACTGGGTTAAAGTTTTGATATATCTATAGATCAGTCAAGCAGTGATAAAAGTGACGGTTTTTGGACGTTAATATTTAAATAACCATTTGAGGTGTGTTTATGAAATTTGGAGCACATATGTATCTCGCAAGTCTCAATATATGAGCCAAATTTGACATGTTTATGTTAAATAGTTTTTGAGTTATGAGGAGGTCAAAAGTGGCTCCAAATAGTTCGTGTAACATACACGGACACACGGCGCGGCTCGTCAGTTCTGTTAGCTTGAACTTGGCTTGACACGCTGCCGCGTGTCTAGATCAATGTCCAAATGTATGTCCAAAGATAACATTTACATAGGTATAATGTGTTTCAAATGCAATTAATTTATATAAACATATATATTTTGAGAATTACGGACGACTTTCGACCACTACCCAGTGGTCGAAAGTAGTAATTATACCGACATCGACAACTAGTAATTATAATCAAAATCTTTATTCTTTATTTTTTTATTCTTTACAAACATAAAGAAACCAGATTACGTTTGGTTACAATCAAGCAAATAAACGATATTACTACTTCTTAATGCAGGTTATTTAATTTCCAGCACCGCAAACATGAATTATTCAACTGAAAAATATCGATAAACATTTCAGGGCCGAGCGCCGCTGCACTAGCGTATTACCGTGTCATTCAGCCATCTTGGATAGTTTATTTGAAAATCTAACGCGGCCGGAAACGCGCGTTGTCATGAAGCGCGGGAAAACATTGTGAAAAAGTTAAATGCATTTTGTAACTTTTTAATTTATTAACGGCAGCTGCGTTTTGGTTGTGCAGTGTTAGTTTTTAAGTGGTTTGATCTCTATGTTTTGTGGACTTGGATGAAACTTTCAGGTGAGACAAATGATTTGCCATAAAATTTTATAATCGGAATACGTAATTAGGTAAGCACTGTTTGTATGCCGTTTTGTTGCATCGTGTCGAATTGTTCGGAATTTTATTATTCAGCAGAGTTTTTAATTTCACTTTGTAAGAGTTATTGTTTTCTAAAGTTGACGTGGTTACTACATAGCAAAATAAAATTTCTTTTGCGTATTATATTATCGCATTTAAAAAGGTATCTAGATTTGATCAGTCTTCAATTGACCACGGACTTTATAATGTCAGCTTAATATCATCATCATCAGCCTACACAAGTCCACTGCTGGACATAGGCCTCTCCAAGTGCACGCCACTGAGCACGATCCGCGCGGCTACTCTCATCCAGCTCTTGATATATAGCTTATGCTTAATATGAAATCTAGATATTAAACGAGTATGTTTGTAGAGGCCTATGTCCAGCAGTGAACTTCGTATAGGCTGATGATGAGAATGAAGTTCATAAAAGTTTATTTTTGTTTGATATAATTTTAAACTTATTCATCATCATCATCATCATCTCGGCAAAAGACGTCCACTTCTGGACAAAGGATGAAAATGAAAAACTAATGAAATAAATTGAATTCTTGTGCAAGTTGTTTATATGACTGAGTTGCGCACCGTTAATTTAACTCGACGTTTCGACCGAGTTACACCGGTATAACTCGGTCGAAACGTCGGGTATAAAAGAGGAATGATACCTTTTACTACCTAATTAGTTTGCGTTAACCCCGTTTAAATTATTTGATTAAAAGAACGCGAAAATGCAAACAATATGTGCAATGTTATGGTTTGCTACGCAAATCCTACTAATATTATAACGCGAAAGTTAGTAAGTATGGATGGATGTTTGTTACTCTTTCACGTAAAAACTACCGAATGGATTTGGATGAAATTCGGCATACAGATAGTGTATAACAGGGAATAACACAAAGGATTATTTTTATCCCGATATTCCCACGGGAACGGGAACCACGCGGGTGAAACCGTGAGCGGCCGCTAGTAAATAATAAATTAAAAAAACACCGGCGATCTGGTAAAGGTCGCGGGAAGCCGCTGCATGCGAGCAGCACAAAACAGGTCGTTGTAGAGATCCTTGGGGGAGGCATTTTTTTTTTTTTTATACTTAGCACGGCAAATGACTCCTTACCACCTGATGTTAAGTGGAAGTGGAGTCCAGACGCGAAGACAACTGGTGCAGCGTGAAAACAACGCAGCATCAGTTGTCCATCGATTGTGAAAAAAAAATCTTTTCAACATTTGTTTTTGAAAAAAAATATTTAAAAATCAGAGACAACTTAGTAAAAAATGCAGATTGTAAAAACATAATTTATTGTTATCGTAACGATTGTAGCTAAGCGAATTTCGTAAGGGCCGAAACACATAAACACGATACGACACAGCGCACCGCAAAAATAAGCGTTGCTCCAGGCTAATATAAACCTTATTGCCTGTCAAATACTAGACAGACTCCGCATCGTGGTACCAACGCGACGTCGAGTCGTGTTTATGTGTGTTCGCTCTTGGATGGGTGAGTTAGAGTGACTAAGCTTTGACAGTTACGTTAAACCTCTTACCAAGTTTCCAAGACAGAACTAAAACGGTTAGAAAGAGACTCTGTGGCGGGAAAATGAAGAGTCTGCGGTTTTGTTTTATTTTCTAAAATTTGTGTTAAGTATATCGAATATTAATGTGGAATACTGGTGGGTTCGTGAGCGTGCATTAATTAAATTCTCTCAAGAAGTCCGCGTGAGGTCTTAGTAAAGCCCCACATCTTTACTGAGACACTCAAGGGAAGGGGGACGGGGGGGGGGGTATATCATTTCTTATTTCTATTATTATTATTTATCATCATCATCATCATCATTATACTAGAAGAAAATATTGTTTATTTATATGTACAGTCGGCGGCAGATCAACCTACCCAAAACTGTCAAATTTCTCCAATGAATATTGATCCTTAAAACTAAACAATAAAGTTCATAATTGATTGTAGAAATTTGACAGTTTTGGGTAGGTTGATCTGCCGCCGTGTGTACTAGTGGTCGCCCAGTGGTCAAAATTCGACCGTAATTTTATTAAGGCTGCAAGGATTGTATCCTAAGCAATGAAAAATTAAAAAAGATAGAATGTGAGTTTGGATTGGTACCTAGTTATTATTCTGAGGGTATAATGCATGCAATGCTTAATGAGTATATATACGTGTGTGTCAAATACAAAAAAAATGGGCGATAAGGACACAAAATGAATAATTATTGTTAGTTCTGAAGCCTAAGTAACATAGTCCTAATTAAAGGTGTATAATAATATTAACAACCGGTATTGACTTTTAGAAGTAATACAACTATTAATAAGTGAGAAAAAAATGTAAAAATGACAATTTCATAGGTAAGGACCTATTATGTCCCCACTGCTGGGGCACGAGCCTTCCCTATGGAAGGATATGGAGAACGGGCCATAAACCACCACGCGGGCCCAGTGCGGATTAGTGGTTGCAGCAGCTGGGACCAACAGCTTTTACGTGCCTTCCGAAGCACGGAGGAGCTCTAGATGATACATTTTTGGTCACCCATCCGATGACTGGCAATCGCGAAAGTTGCTTCAAAGTCAAAGTCATGTCAAAGTCAAATAATTTTATTCAACATAAGCTTTCACAGGCACTTATTGAAAACTATAAAAACTATGTGTCAAACTGTATGTGTACTATAACTGTACTACTGTGTGTACTATATGTCAAAACTATTAAATCAAATAAAACAACTACTTATATAAAAAAATTGTTTCAGTTTGTTCTCTTTGCAGTTATTTTTTATATAGTTGTTTAGCAGTCGGGTTTTTTGTTTTATTTTAATAATTTGGATTATTTCAAACTTTTTAGTTTTGTAAAGTCAAACCAATCATTTCAAAACCTACATAAAATAATTTTATTAAAACGCCTTACTCTTTTAAATAGCAAAGTCATAGCGCATACACCAATTGGCGTAAGAACGAAACTCTTGACGTCTAATACTTTTAATAATAATAAAAATAATAATAATAAAAATTCTTTTATTTCCAAGAATATGGTGTACATTAGGGTGTCATAATATTAAAAAGAACTGCATATTCTGCCATCGTCGGCGTAGAAATATTGTGCAACTTACACTTAAACTAGAATGTTCATAATATCTTAATTAATTGACAATACAGTACCTACCACAGAATAATGAAATGTATACAATGTCAAATAAATAAAATATATAGTATTAAAATAGTAGTATTAAAATTGATTTTTTGAAACATCTGCTATTATTACCGAAAACAAAACACCATAAAACATTGCTGTACCTAAATGAAAATTATTAACTACATCTACGTCCATAGATAAATTGCCATAAAAAATTCGGATTATGGGAGAGCCTTCGCCCGGGAAGAGCTAGCAAGAAACTCAGGAGGCTTATTTCTTTTTCTCCATCTTTTCAACCAAATTACAATCATGTAATATTATTTTAAACAAGTTTTGTACAATTTTGTACACATTAATAATAATATTGAAGCCTGTGCAAGCGACTTATTTCCACACGGATTTGTCTGCAATATAGTAATTTACCATAAAATAAGCTTTGATTAAGAAATCAAAACATGTTTTGAATTTAATGTCTGTCAACGCAGTTATATCATCAGGTATTTTATTATTATTATTATTTTTTTTTTATGTTAAAAGGAGGCAAACGAGCAGGCGGGTCACCTGATGGAAAGTAATCACCGCCGCCCATAGACACCCGCAAAACCAAAGTTATCGCAGATGCGTTGCCAACCTTGGAAAGGAGTTGGATCTTGAGGAGGGAGTAGGAATTGGGAGGGGGGAGGGGTAAGAGATGGGCCTCCGGTACTTTCACTCACCGGACGAAACACAACAGCAACGCCGTTGTTTCACGCCGATATTCTGTGAAAGGGTGGTGTTACGCCGGGCGAGCCGGCCCATTTCGTGCTGCAACGCAACGTGACTCTACCACTCAGACAGTGTTACTCATTTAGCACCACCCAGGGTTCACGTGTAGGGTCTCAAGGGTAAACCTACGGACGCGAGTAACTTTAACCCCCAAAATTATAAAATCGCTTAACCTCAGCTCTCGCAGACCGGGCGCGTTAACCACTGCGCCATCGAGCTCCTATTAATGAATAGATGATAATAATAGCTTTTGATTTTATGTTAATTGGATATTGTTTAATAAATTGTTAGCTACAAGTATTCTAATGAAGTAAAGTATGGTTCAATAATAGGAAAATTTTACGTTCCATATAATGCATGCAATTATAATTGAAAAAGGTACTGTTCTTTATCTTTTTAATTTATTTATTTATTAGGTAAACAAAACAGATAGAAATTAAAAAAATAACAAAAAAGCATGATAAATTGTATAAGAGCTAAATTCGTATCTAAAAACACAACACGATTTTTTTTATGGTAAAAGGAGGCAAACGAGCAGGCGGGTCACCTGATGGAAAGTAATCACCGCCGCCCATAGACACCCGCAAAACCAAAGTTATCGCAGATGCGTTGCCAACCTTGGAAAGGAGTTGGATCTTGAGGAGGGAGTAGGAATTGGGAGGGGGGAGGGGTAAGAGATGGGCCTCCGGTACTTTCACTCACCGGACGAAACAACAGCAACGAGTGCCATTGTTTCACGCCGATATTCTGATAACGATTAATAATAAGCGTCCATGTTAAAGTTTACCTAATCAAAAACTACTTATATCCAATTAAAATTTATTATTTTGTGTATATTTTTTTCCTTAAAAGTTAGAGGTCAGCTATCATTAGAATAATCATTAAAAGTTAGGGGTTAGCTACGGATTTTATACGAACCCCTCGGGGAATCTAGTAGGGAAAGTGGACGTACGCTTGCGAGATGCTATTCTCCTCTAGAAACCCTAGCTGACGGTGTTTCGTTCACACGGCTTGAGGAACCCTTTAAGTTTCTTACCGCACCTTAAAAAGTTTGGTAACGCTGAAAAGGCCATGTTAAGCAAAAAAAAGGGCAAAGCAAACTCACCCCAAAAAAACCCGAGCTATGTATGAAAAAATCCAAAACACAATTTGCTCAAACCGGGAATCGAACCCAAGACCGGAAATCTTACCGAGAGCCACCACTCGCCCGATATCCAGAGTTGATGAAATATTATTTTTTAAATTACTTAGTAAGTAAATAGAATATTAAATATTTTTATTTTATATCCTTTTTTTATCTATATTATAATATTATAAAGCTGAAGAGTTTGTTTGTTTGAACGCGCTAATCTCAGGAACTACTGGTTCGAATTAAAAAATAATTTTTGTGTTGGATAGTCCATTTATTCAGGAAGGCTTTAGGCTATATAACATCACGCTGCGATTAATAGGAGCGAAACATCAGTGAAAAATGTTGCAAAAACGGGAACAAGAGCCTAAAAAATTAAAAATGCTGCCGAAAGTCACTATTCCACGCGGACGAAGTCGCGAGCACAGCTAGTTGCATATACAACCCAACTGCTGGGCAAAGGCATTGAAATCAAATCATCGCTACATTTTGAAAAAAAAAACAAGTGTTAAAAAAAATCCACGGGCGGGATTCGAACTCGCACCCCATGAAATTCCGGGTATGTGACGGTTATTGGATTAATCACCACGCTTGCCAAATGCGGGTTGGTGATCAGTGATCACAAACTCGGGTTGCATGGACAAATCCGAAACTCGCTTTGCCCGCTCAGAATAATAATTAAAACTTCTGAAATGGGAGTAATGGTAATAATTATTTAAAGTTTATGGTGGGATAATTATTATCACACTATAAACTACTTGATTGATCTTGAAAGAATTATAAAATAACTATAAATTGTATAGAATTTGCATGGGGTGAGAGTTGGGCCTCCGGTACTTTCCACACACCGGACGAAACACAACAGCAACGAGTGCCATTGTTTCACGCCGATATTCTGTGAGAGTGTGGTATTACGCCGGGCGAGCCGGCCCATTTCGTGCTGCAACGCAGCGTGGCTCTACCACTCAGAAGGAAAATGACGAAGTCGGAGTAAATCATTGAAACCAGAACCTTCGGGTATTGCTGATGATGATGATGATGATGATTTAAAATGCGAGGATATATATTATTTATGAAACAATGGGTCCATGGGGGCCGGTGGCAAGGCAGCTTGTTAAAGAGTTAAGTGCTCGCCTTATTGAGGCCTCCGGTGACAACAAGGCTGGCAGCTACCTCTTCCAGCGTATTAGCTTGGCAATCCAAAGGGGCAAAGACAAAGGTTACCAGCATTCTTGGGACCGTTCCCATGAGCCAAAGGTTACCAGCATTCTTGGGACCGTTCCCATGAGCCAAAGGTTACCAGCATTCTTGGGACCGTTCCCATGAGACAAAGGTTACCAGCATTCTTGGGACCGTTCCCATGAGACAAAGGTTACCAGCATTCTTGGGACCGTTCCCATGAGCCAAAGGTTACCAGCATTCTTGGGACCGTTCCCATGAGACAAAGGTTACCAGCATTCTTGGGACCGTTCCCATGAGCCAAAGGTTACCAGCATTCTTGGGACCGTTCCCATGAGACAAAGGTTACCAGCATTCTTGGGACCGTTCCCATGAGACAAAGGTTACCAGCATTCTTGGGACCGTTCCCATGAGCCAAAGGTTACCAGCATTCTTGGGACCGTTCCCATGAGACAAAGGTTACCAGCATTCTTGGGACCGTTCCCATGAGCCAAAGGTTACCAGCATTCTTGGGACCGTTCCCATGAGACAAAGGTTACCAGCATTCTTGGGACCGTTCCCATGAGCCAAAGGTTACCAGCATTCTTGGGACCGTTCCCATGAGCCAAAGGTTACCAGCATTCTTGGGACCGTTCCCATGAGACAAAGGTTACCAGCATTCTTGGGACTGTTCCCATGAGACAAAGGTTACCAGCATTCTTGGGACTGTTCCCATGAGCCCACAATTGAAGGACATCTTTTATTTTTATGTCTTTAGTTTTTAATTTTCTAAATATTTTTCTCTGTTTTTTCAAGTTAAGTTAAGTTATGTTTCTTTTTGTTTAGTATAGGTTTCAGCTATAAAATAAAGTATGTTATAACTATGCTAACCATTACGTGGTGTTCATTGTACTATACACATACCTATAAAGGCATACAAGGTCTTCATAGAAGTCGATTTCGTTAATCATCCAATTTGTGTAGGCATCAGGTAGCTTATGCAATTACCCCTCACAGGAAGTGGCGTGCATAGCGCTGGAGGGGCGGGGAAGGTCACGTTAACTTGGCGTAGTCAGCACACGCGATCATATATCTAAATTAATATTATTAGTATCCAATACGTTATTAAGTATAATGATTGTAGTATACTCAGCTATTATCAACTGTACAGTTTTATGGTCACATGGATGGTAAATGAAAAGGGCACGTCATGTTAATTCTAAAGTTTAAGCGAACGTGGAAAAGATGACGCTGGTCTGGGACGTGAAAAGAGTGTACCAGCTGCCTAACTTCCCGTGCATGTCGTAAGAGCGTAATGCGGGTTTCACACGGCAGACACAACAGTGAGGCAGATTAGTGAGGCAGAACAGTGACGCAGAACAGTGAGGCAGAACAGTGAGGCAGAACAGTGAGGCAGAACAGTGAGGCAGAACAGTGAGGCAGAACAGTGAGGCAGAACAGTGAGGCAGAACAGTGAGGCAGAACAGTGAGGCAGAACAGTGAGGCAGAGCAGTGAGGCAGAACAGTGAGGCAGAACAGTGAGGCAGAACAGTGAGGCAGAACAGTGAGGCAGAACAGTGAGGCAGAACAGTGAGGCAGAACAGTGGGACAGAACACTTTGGAAGGCCAGTGGCGTTTACATTTAGGACAGTCAGTTCGCGTAAGCCTGTAGCGATGGAGCGTCGACGACGACAATGGCAACATTTACAACAGTCAAAATTGCAGTACAAATAGCTCTGGATGAGCTAATTGAAATTGTAAATTCAAGTTTTAGAAGAAATAAGGACTGAAGATCCCAAAGAGTTTAGACTGATTATGCGTATGACGAAGGACAAGCACTTTGCACTGCACTGCCCCCACGTTCACACGAGTCTAAGTCACAAGACATTTTATCGAAATAAAATGTATTTAATATTTATTTAAGATAGACGAGCGAGAAAGGTGGTGGGGGTAGCAAACTGCCCCGAAAAAATAGACCGGCGAGCTATTAACTGTTCTGCCTTGGTTACTGTCAAGACAGTACTGTTCTGTGCGTACAAACGTAGCAGTACTGTGCTGCCTACTGTTCTGCCTCACTGTTCTGCCCTCGTGTGAAAAAGTCATAACAAGGGACGAGGGTTCCAAGATGCTCGCACATCAGGCGGTCGGCTGCAACCTTAGAGGCTGCAACCCATCACTGACGTCATCTATTCCACCTCAGAGCCCTACTTTGATTATGCTACATATTGCGTCGAGGTCACTAACGGCGAGTGTGCACAAAATTGGTGATGTTGATGCTGTCTACCCCTTTTTGGGGGAAGGTCGTGAGAGTATGTTTCTTTTTTATTTATTTTATTTAAAAGCTTTTGCAACGTAAATTACATGGCGGACTTAAGGCATTCTCTACCAGTCAACTATAGGGTGGTGCAGAGATAACATGGTAGGTGCAATCAGGTTAAACAATTTTTTTTGTGATGAAAATAATTTATCATAAAACGTACAATATACCTACATACTTATATATAATTAATATATATAGGTATTTAAATAGCAAAGTCATAGCGCATACACCAATTTTCGTAAAAACGAAACTCTTGACTGACAAGTTCTTTGAGTTTTTTTAAACATGGGAATAAAATCTGCTAATATTCCCGAATTAGCTAACCCGGACAATTTTTTTACTTATTTTTTGTTTTTTTATATTTTTTTATAGCCTATGTCACTCCCACAGTCAAAACAAATCTAACGACACCTCATATGTTAAAATCCACCATGCCGTTTGGGCTGTAGGGCGGCCAAAGAAACAGACATACATACATACATACATAAATACATACATACATACAAAACCAACCCTCCTAACCCTCCTTCTGACGCAGTCGGGTAAAAACCACATCACCTGCCTTATATGTCCCTAATGCTGAAGTACGCTTTCCCTATGGATGGGAACGCCACATAGAGAACGGTTAATAAACCACAACGCGGGCCCAGTGCGGATTGGTGGTTGTTAACGACTGCTAGTGCAGCCGGGACCAACGGCTTTCATGCCTTCCGAAGCACGGAGGAGCTTAAGATGTAACATTTTTGATTACCCATCAGATGACCTGCCATTGCGAAAGTTGCGTAACTTCAGCAATCGAAGACCGGGCGTGGGCGTTTTTTTACCACATTTTAACACGCCCAGTCTGTGGCATTGAGCTCTAGCGGATTGGTGGTATACCTTGTTCGTCCGCCTGGCTAGCTACTACCGTCTATCTAAATATGTCGCCATAACATCGATGTTAGCAGCATCTAAAAAACCTGTGACGGTGTTTTAATCACACGTCTTGAGGAACCCTTTAGCACGTTAATTGCCGATCACGCGACGTCGCGTATTCCCAGTGTTCTTCAATTTGGCCCTTCACGCGACGTCGAAGTCCGAAGTTTTGTTTGAAGAGTATTGCGTAGGCCGTAGCGTTATCGCAAATGTGTTTTTTATGGGCCTCTAGAGAAAGGACTGAGCTATTGTAAAGTACACACCCGCAAATAGTACTTCCTGTACTGAAGAGTTAATTAATTTAAAAATAATGGTATGGGCCACCAGCAGAAAACTCCAATTTTAGCTTTGGCAATGAACGTGTTAAGTTTCTCGTCACCCCCATAAAAGTTACTGGGACAATCAGCAAAATCCATCAAAATTAATAACAGATGTCATAATCACGAGCATTGAACGACTAATTGGATAGAATAATCTGAATCCGGTCAAGCGCAAAATAAGGAGAATGCAGACGTTAAGCTTCATAATACTGCTCTCGAGCCACCCACGCACACAGAGAACATCTCACAGGCGCGGAATCTCAGAAACTCGGAAGAGTCGAGCGCAGTAGTTGCGTTGCGAGATTACGTTACCGTGAGAGGTTAGAGCGTTTACCCCGCACACTAGCGCCGCCAATGAAAAAAAAAAACATATCTAGTAATCAGAGATAGAAAATCAAATCATGCTTAACAAACTATTTGAATGAAGTAATTAAGCATTCCCCTGTGTGGTGCCGTGGATAAAGAATTGCACCACCCCATCTCTTCCCGTGGGTGTCGTAAAAGCCGACTAAGGGACTATTCCAGGGGATGGGCAGCAGCATCTCTCTGAGGTTACCCTCAACCTACGGCGATCGCCAACCCGCCTGCCAATCGTGGCGATTACGGCAAATACCCCTCATATCCTTGGGAGAGGCCTTTGTCCAGCAGTGGACGTCTTTTGGCTGAGACGACGGTGAATTAAGCATTTTTGCGTCACCTAATGAACATCTGACATGTTATGGTTTGGTTAAATAAGACGTTACAGCTAAAAACGGCCACTTTTAACTATAACGCCGTCTTTAACTAAACTATAGCATGTCAGATGTTCATTAGGTGACGTAAAGATGCTAAATTACTTCATTCAAATAGTTTGTTGAGCATAATTTGATTTTCTATCTCTAATTACTAGATATGTTTTTTTTTCATTGGCGGCGCTAGTGTGCAGCGTAAACGCTCTTAAGTCTGTGTTGTTGGGATGTTTGCCGAGACTCGTGTGGATTGCTTTCACGCAATGAGGGCTATCGTTTTTTGTCTCACCAAGTGGCGCCACTATAGAGTGAGATTCTAAAGTACCTACGGCTGTCAATGATTGTTATTACGGGCGCCAGAACAAAAATTAACATTTAAATCATACTTAATACAATAGAACCGTAGACTGAACGTATTGGCCATATCAGTGTTGTTTTGCTCGGCAAAAAAGGCGGACATAAAGTTTCCGAAAGATAAAACTGTCTCAAAGCAGCGGTTAGTAGCGCTTCGCATTCAAAACGTTACGTGTTTGAAAAAAATCATTTAACATTAAATCTTAAAGAAAAGCCTGATGTAATACAATTTTACACTGGTTTTGACATTTCGGAGACCTCACGCTACACAAGCGCCCCTAGCGGCGAATTCATACGCGATAGCCCTCATTAAGGCGACGCATTGGAAATTTACGTGGCGGGGATCTTCATTTTTCCCAACAATTACAAAACATATGAAAGTGATATTTGATGACATGATTTTTCATTTATTTGACTTCATTTTGTTAGTTGCAGAAACACGATTTGTCAACTTTTATAACAGAGAAAAAAATATCAAAGTAACCTCTTTTAAAACATAGATTCGCATTTTACAGGCAAACCAGACCGATTTAAGCATCTAAATTTTCTTAGTAGATTAGTCTTAACACACACTTCAAAATTGTAGTTAATTTTTTTTAAATAATTTGTAGTTTTAATTTGAAGGAAAAAACAGTTTTTCTTATGGTACGGGGCGCAAACGCTCGTATCAAAACGTATGAGATTTATTGTTTAGCGGTGCGTCGCCTTAATGCGAAAACGGTGCACATCCCTGGTGCGCAGGGTGCGGGCAGAGTGAACGAGTGTGCGGCAACAGTGCCGTGATCTTGAATTGACGTACGAGCTGTAGCTACTGGCTATGGTTGAGTGAGCCACACATAGTTAATTTATTATTGTGTGAATTTGGGTGTCTTATATATTATAAATGAAAAACACAATTTAGGTGTACACTATAAAATACTTATATCATTATAAAGTACAATCGTAATCAAATATTAATTTACAAATTGGACACAGCAAAATATTTACGCCTCGCTCGGCCAGTTTTGAAAGCTGCGTTATTAAATTTAATAACGTAATATATCCGCATGCCAATGTATAATTTTTTTAAATATATTATTGGAAAGCATTTACATGGAGGTACATATTTAAGGTTGGACATATTATCAAAAATAGTTTTGGCTAGTTTTGAATACTTATGCAATATTTTTTTCTATTTCCAATAAAGAAACAAGGTTTAAATAAGATCGGCAGCGCTCAGTGACATGCTTGTTATTCTCCGTTACTACAGCAACATACGCTGCCCGATCCGCGTTTGCGATGACAGCCGCGTCATCGGGTACTCCTTTCCCATGCTTTTTTCCGTGTGCTAATGTAGGTGAACTACGAGTTCGTGTGCGTGCGTTTCGGAGCGCTTATGTGATGTTGCCGCACTCTCGTTCACTCTGGTGCGGGCTAGCCGCAACAGCATCCTACAGGTGTTTACAACGAGGTTTGACTGTCAGTATGTTTACCATTGTGACATGGTTCACCTGACTACTGTCAAAATAATGTTTTAATTTGTTATTCCATTTTATTTTATTTAAAGTGTAATGTAATTCAATTAATTTATAATGTATTTATTGATTTGTTTGGTAAATAATTTAAATGTAATTTGATTTATAATTTATTTATTCGTTTTATTGAATCTGTTAATTTTACTAACATAGGCTAAGGTAATTATTGTAACTAAACCAAATGAGCCATGATACTTGAATAAATAAATATATTATTATCTATATATTAATACGTGAAGCAAAAACTTGGTACCCCTTTTTTACGAAAGTTGCGCGGACGGAGGAGTAAGAAATTTCGCACACTTATAGTTTATATAGAGAAGGTTATCCGAATGTTAATATTTTTTTTAAATTATGCATAAAAATACATTAAATCAATAAAACAAACATTACACACACTACCATATATTTGACACACACGCATATACCTACTCTTTGCAAAAAATTCAAAAATGGAAGAGGAGCGCAGCGGCCGAAATCTGTCAATGCGAATCCAAACTCACATTTTATCTTTTTAATTTTTCATTGTTTATGATACAATCCGTGCAGCCTTAATAAAATTACGCTATTATTATTAGTGTGCGTTGCTTTATCACGTTTGTATGAAGCTTTTCTTCTGCATTCTCTTTATGTTGTGGTTCAAGGCTCAGACTCAGAAATGTTTTCTATTTCCGTTCAGCTTGTGACGTAACAATAAAAGATGCCATGTTTACGTAAACGAACAATGATTTGGTTGATCGGATTCTTTATAGATATAGGTAATAGTAGGTACCTGTGTTGTGTTTTGTTTGAATAATGGCGTTCTATGAAACAGTGCGAGTATGTATTATTCAAGTTAAATAACTATATTGATTATTTATAATAAAATTCTCGTGACACATGTTAGTTGCCATACTCCTCCGAAACGGCTCGATCGATTTGTATGTAATTTTATATACATTCGGTAGGTCTGACAATCTGTCGTAGTCTATTTTTTTCCCGACTGCGTCTGAAGGAGGGTAATGTTTTTCGAGTGTATGTATGTATGTATGTATGTATGTATTTATGTATGTATGTATCTATGTCTGTTTCTTTGGCACGCTCTACAGCCCAAACGGCATGGTGGGTTTTAACATAGCTCAATTAAATCCGCACTTTCTTTGGTTGGTGGTTGTCCCCGCCTGCGACAACTATCAATATTCAATGTATTTAAAAATATTTCACGTTGCATTCAACATTGCTCAAATTGAATTCTGGTATCGTAGAGCTTGTTTTTTCTTTTCAGTTTTTTCTCTTTGCAGTTATTTTTTATATAGTTGTTTTAGCAGTCGGGATTTTTACCCCTAAATGATAGGGGTTGGTCCAACCCAAACATTTTTTAGTTTTTGGAATTTTTTTCAATACAAAATGATTTGTTTGTATTGTTGTCATGGAAACTGTCAAAGCGACACGAAGTCCGCCGGGTCAGCTAGTTATTTATAAAATACAGTGAAAAAATTAAATGCCTACCCGACCCAGCCAGGAATCGAACTGAGTCTTCCGCAATCCGGGCGGCTGCACTGACCATTATGCTACCAGGAAGCATAATCGTCAGCACTTAAAAAATAAAATTTTAATAAGCATCTCAAGGAGATAGAGGAGGAGATCGCTGAAGTTAAGCTACACTTGCAAACGCCGGTCATCGGATGGGTGACCAAACATTTTTCATTTCAAGTTCCTCTTTGTTTCGGAAGACGCGTAAAGCCGTTGGTCCCGGCTGTATAAACAACCACCAATCCGCACTGGGCCCGCGTGGTGCTTTAAAGAAATAATTTACAAAATAAGTACCTATCCCGAAAAGTAAGATGCCGATAAGGCGAAGTGCTATAGGGAGAGGGAAAACTCAGCAGTAGGCTTAGCCAAAGTAACATTAAGAAAACGATAGCGAAGTTCGAAAAGAATAAAATGTATGGGATTGACATAAGCCGCGCTAAATCACGTGGTCAATCTTATGTCAATCCCATACATTTTATTTTTTTCGAACTTCGCTGTCGTTTTCTTAATGTTACTTTGGCTACCGCCACAGGTCCACTAAGGTAAGATAAGATACGTTTGAAGTTACACAAAATCACTCACGTGAATTCGTTGCGGTAATCGCGCTAATTAGGTGGTACAGTTTTATGTTTTCCTTATTTTAAGTACCTAACTAACTTAATTAAGTATTAATATAATTTAATTTGATTTAATGTTTATCCTGACGTTTCGAACCCTATGGTCGACTGTCGGTCGCTGTGACCAGGGACCCTGCAAAGGGTTGGAAACGTCATCAGGATAAACTTAAATCAAATTAATGTGTAAAATAAACGCGAGTAGATCCGTAAAAATAGGTTTTATTTCAATGTTCAAAAATAAGATGGAAAAGATACAAAGTATTATTGCTCTAAGGGGGACGATATTGGACATACTAGCCATACCACAAACCAAACCGAGTACCTACACACAAACACTGCTCTAACACTCTGCTCTGCTCTACACTACATTAAACTTAAAATATACACTACGATACAAAAATAAATTAACACTTCCTACTTCCTGCCTAAAAATGCAGGCATCAGGACCTCTGGTAATGTCCATTAAAATATACAATAAATTGCCCGAAAAAAACTTTTGCAAAACAACTAAAACAATTATTAAATAATAAAAACTACAACTCCCTACGAGAATTTTTAGAAGATAAAAACCTCAAATAATATTTTTATCATATTAAATTAGTTAATTTATGTATAAGCTAAATATATAGATTTATCTATACATGATATATATAAATATAATAAACTAAAAAATAAATAATCGTGAATACGAGCATGGCAAGGTGACTCCTCGCCTCTCCTACTTGCCGTGCCTACAGGGTCCATAAATGTGCCTACTTATATTTTTAACATCTTTGTAACTTATGGAGTGCAATAAAGATATGAATATGAATATGAATATGAATATGACTGCTGAAAATCGAACCCGTGACCTCTGGATCTGACACCGTTGGTTTTGACCACTAGACCAAAGACGCGGCCGAAATCTTTAAAAGAGGCATTTACAAAAAATACCAGACAAATGCGAGTCGGACTCGCTGACTGAGGGTCCCGTATAAATTTTTGGGTATCAAAAACTATACATCATAAAAGTAATTAAAAATCTGTTTAAGCTTGTGCAAATGAAGCCCTTTCATACGATACCCCACATGACACGGTTGACTTACTTCGACATTTGGACCCCGTTCCTTGCTTAAAGTCCCTGTTTTTTTGTGATTTCATTAAATATGTATAGTTTTCAGATTTTTCCTTCTACTTGTAGTATACAGGTTGTCCAAAAAATGGCACGCCAGGCTGACACTGGAGATAGCTTAGCTATAAACCTATCCAACCTATCAGATAAAAAAAACAAAAAAAATAATAATAAAAAAACGAACTAAAATTTGAGTTTTTAGGAAATAAAAAAGTGGCATTTTCTCCAAAACTATGAGACTTTTACTAGAGTCATGTTATTTTTATCTGATAGGTTTAAAACGAACTAAAAGTGAAGTTTTTAGAAAACAAAAAAGTGGCATTTTCTCCAAAACTATGAGACTTTTCCTAGAGTCATGTTATTTTTATCTGATAGGTTTATAGCTAAGCTATCTCCAGTGTCAGCCTGGCGGTGTGGTGCCGGGGATAACGAATTGCACCACCCCATCTCTTCCCGTGGGTGTCGTAAAAGCCGACTAAGAGACCATTCCAGAGGATGGGCAGCAGCATCTCTCTGAGGTTACCCTCAACCTACTGCGATCGCCAACCCGCCTGCCAAGCGTGGCGATTACGGCAAATACCCCTCATACTCTTGGGGGCCTTTGTCCAGCAGTGGACGTCTATTGGCTGAGATGATGATGATGATCAGTATAACCGCCTCTGTGGTCTAGTGGCTAAGACCACCGGTTTAGACCCAGAGGTCCCGGGTTCGATTCCCAGCGGGGGTACATGTTTGTGTACTCGGTTTGGTTGGTGATAGGGCTGGTTTGCCCGCCTGGCTAGCTACCACCATCTTATCTAAATATGTCGCCATAACATCAATGTGGTGGACTGTATTTTTTGTAGAATTAAACTCCTCTTCGATGTATTTAGTATCTTCTTTATTTCCCAGGTTACAATTGAATACTGAACGTTGAACATGATTTTCATACAAAACTGCGCTACTTATGTCCGTTTTGGACGTATGGCAACTAGCGACGCGTTGACACAGTTGATTTTGCGACCGTTACAAAATCCCATACTAACTAGACAAACAAATAAGTGTACTTTAACGTTATTGGCTAATTCATGTTTAGACGTGTTTTGACAAGATCAAACCTAACTTTAATAAATCATACTTATCGCTTTACATGTACTTATTCCTACATTAAGTTTTACATACAAAATAATAACAAAATAATCAACTATTCTTATTCTACATAGGTTCTAACTAGCTAAACTCGGCGTCCTCAACATCCTCCCCCCGGCGCAGCTCGCGAAGCCTCTTCCACCGGGAGCACGACGAGTTTGCTGACTGGCCTCTTGAAGACTCCTGTCTTTGTCTTCACATCTGCTATCCGGATGCCGCCGTCTGGTCCTGGGTAGGTGCCTTCTACGATGCCCATAGGCCATACGTTTCGTGGTAGCGTGTTATCGGCCACTATTACGACGTCTCCAACTTGTATGGGTCGCCGTCCGTTGTCTCGTGGCTCGCCTCGCGGTATCAGTGTGGGCAGATACTCGCGTAGCCAGCGTCGCCAGAAGTGGTCGGCTAACGCTTGGCTGGCTCTCCATAGTCTTCGGTCCGCTTCGTCACAGGGTCCCGTCGTAGGCAGTCCATTTGATGATCCCAACAGAAAATGGTTGGGGGTGAGCGCCTCTGGATCGTGGGCACTCACACTAACGTGGGTCAGCGGTCGGGCGTTGATAGAGAACTCGGCTTCGGTCAATAGCGTTCTCAGAACCTCTTCGGCGGGTGCCTTTTCTCGCAGCGTAGCGGTGAGTGCGACTTTTACTGATCGCACCAACCTCTCCCAGGCGCCGCCTTGATTTGGCGCTCCGGGCGCTATGTAACGCCACTCCATACGATGTAGGTACCCCTCTTCTTTCAATATGGGTGCCCACTCGGTGTATGCTGCTCGTAGCTCTTGATCGGCTCCGCGAAAGTTCGTAGCGTTGTCGGAGTACATAAGCTTTGGCCATCCTCTTCTTGCCGCCATCCGTCGTAGTGCCATCACTGCAGAATCTGTGGTGAGTGATGAGACGAGCTCGATGTGCACGGCGCGTGACGTGAGGCACGTAAACAGTGCGCCCCATCTTTTCTCTCGCCGGCGTCCGATCTTCACCATCATTGGCCCAAAGTAATCCACCCCGCAGTTAGTGAACGGGCGATGGAAAGGGTCAAGGCGGGCGCGCGGCAAATCTCCAGTGGCCGGTGCTCTCGGTCTTGCTTTTCGTACCCGACAGAGTGCGCATTCCTTTTCTATAGCGCGTACTGTGGGTCTCAAATGTATTATCCAGTAGCGTTGTCGCAGGTCGTTAGTTACGCGTTCTCTGTTTGCGTGACCCGCGCAGCAGTGTTCTTTCAGAACGATCAGTCTTGTGATGCGGTGCCGTCCGTCCATAATGATTGGCCTCTTCATGTTGTCGGGCGTAGTAGCAGCTTGAATGCGGCCGCGTACTCTTAAGATGCCATCTTCTAACACCGGGTCGAGCTGAAAGAGGCGACTTCCTCTAGTGATTGGTTGAGCAGTCTTCATTTTCTTCATCTCATTAGGGAAGCTATCTTCTTGTGCTTGCTTGATGAGCTCTTGTTCCGCTTGTTCTATATGCCGGTATTCCAATCCGGTGGCTCTGTGTCGACATATGTCAATAAATGCCAACACTCGCGCAGCCGCTCGTACTAACGTTTCATATTTAGAGAAGCGAGTCGGGTCCGGTATCCAGCTATCCCGTCTTGGTTCCACTTCTGTCGTGTGTAGAACTTCTTGCTCTTCATCTTGGTTGTCGTCTATGCGTTCGAGGGGCCATTCGTCTTCACGTTGATATAGGAAGCGAGGTCCCTGAAACCATCGATCGCTCGTACTTATACGATCGCTGGTCATTCTCGTGGCGTCGTCCGCTACGTTCTCTGTTGTTGGTAGCCATCGCCATTCTTCTTTATGGGTGAGTTCCGCCAGTTCGCCGAGTCGATGCGCCACGAATGGTGTGTAGCGTCGAGCGTCGTTGCGCACCCAATGAACTACCGTAGTGGAGTCAGTCCAGTACACGGTTCTTGATATTGTACTTCTGTGTTCCTTCTTGATTTGATCAGCAAGTCGCGCTCCAATGATTGCCGCTTGTAGCTCCAACCGTGGTATTGTTTGTGTGCGTTGTGGCGCCACTTTAGCTTTGGCGGCCACTAGCACGACTTTAACGTCGCCGTTGCTGTAGATGATTCTCCAATAAGCCACGGTTGCGTAGGCTTGTTCGCTCGCGTCGCATAGTACGTGTAGCTCCATTTGTTCGTAGGTTCCCGGCGAGTAGCATCTTGGAATTCGCAGGCTTGCAATTTCTTCAAGCTGCGATAACCACGCCGTGAATAGCTCTTGTGCTTCTGCCGGTACAGGTTCGTCCCACGATGTCTTCAGTCGCCATAGACTTTGCAAAATTATCTTCGCTCTGATGGTGAAGCGACTCAGTAGGCCCAGCGGATCGTATATAGACATGACCGCGCTGAGAGCTTCTCTCTTCGTTGGTGCACGCTGCCGACTTCGAACTTCCACTGGAACTCTGTTCATTGAAGTGTTGAATCCCAGTTCGTCTTTTTCAGCGTTCCACATCAGACCGAGGATCTTACTTTCTTGCTGATCTCCCCCCAGTCGCATAGGTGAGGTGGCGTATAGCTCCGTGGGCACGTCGCGCAATGCTTCTGTGTCACTTGCGCTCCATTGTCTCAAAGTGAATCCCGCCGCTGCATGAACCTTCCTTGTTTCATTTATTGCAGCCCGAGCTTCTTGCTTTGTTTCATAGCTGGCAACGAAATCGTCCATGTAGTGATTTTTCGTTATTGCTTCTAATGCCCGTGGATACTCTTCGGCGTGTAGCTCTGCGTTGTGGTTGCGAACGAAGTGCGCCATAAATGGAGAGCTTGCTGCGCCGAATATCATACTGGTCATCTTGTAATGTCGAGGTGGACTTGTGCGATCTCCCCCTCGCCATAAGAACTGTTGGGCCGGTTGATCTTCAACACGTATCTTGACCCGTAGGAACATTTCTTGAATATCTGCTGTGACGGCGATGGCTTTCTCCCGGAAGCGAAATAGTATTCCGGGCAGCGATAGCAGCAGATCAGGGCCTTCCAGCAGCAGGTCATTGAGGCTCACGCCGTTACATCGTGCCGCCGCGTCGAACACTAGCCGTTGCTTGCCTGGCTTGTTAGGGTTGTGTACAGCGAAGTGTGGCAGAAACCAGCAGTGGGCGCTGTTCATCTCCGATCCGTCGCATGGCTCCGCGTACCCCTTCTTAAGAAGATTTTCTATCTGGGCAGTGTATTCGACAGCGAATTCTGGCGAGGCGTCCATCTTCTTCTCAATGTTCTGTAATCTTCGTAGTGCCGCGTGGTAGCTTGGTGGCGTGGTGACCTTGTCTTGTCGCCATGGTAAGCCAACTTCGTAGCCGTCATCAATTTTCTTAATTGTGTTCTGTACTATCTTCATTGCGCGCTGGTCGGCCTCACTGATTCGTGGTTCCCGTGCGACGCCCAGCGCTTCTATCTTGAAGTGAAACTCCACTAGGTCATGAAGCTGCTTGTCGTGCCGCTCTCTTGTATCGCTGTGCCGATCGGGCTCGTAGAGATGAAGCACGTTCTCATTCTTCATAATCATGTTGCGTGGTACGGTTCCGTGCACCACCCAGCCGAGTTGCGTCTTTGAGGCAGCCGGTTCGTTGGGGCCACCGATTCTCAGTTCCCTGGAGACAATACTTTCCCAGTGATCGGTTCCCACCAAAAGGCCTGGACGCGCTCTCTCGTAACATATTTCTTCTTGCTTCAGATCTTGAAGGTGCTTATGTTGCAATAATTCTTCTGGAATTGATTGTTGATGCAACTTTAAATTCTTCATTGTTCTCGCTTTCAATTGGTATGCGTGATCTTCCTGCTTGCCGCGAACTTGCACGGTGACGAGCTTGCTGTTGTTCTGTATTTGCCTCATATTGACGCCATGGAGATGTAGCGGATGTGCAGGTCCTTCCGCACCGACTTGTTTGGCCAGATCCTCGTCGATTAGAGTGATTGTAGCCCCTTCATCCAGCAGCGCGAAAGTGTTCACCTCCCCCCGTGGTCCACCGATGACAACAGGGCACATCTTCAGAAGAACGGCACGTGGTCCGGCAGCTTTGGTGGTAGCTACCGACAACACGGCCTCGTTGCTCGTTGCTGCTTGTTCTTGTGTTGCGGTTGCGGGCTTCTCTTCTTTTTCATAATGAAGCGACGAATGGTGTGGACGTTTGCATTGTCTCACGCCGCATGGCTTGGCGCGACAGCTGCTCCGCCGGTGTTTGTGATGAGCGCACTTGAAACATACTTGCTTTTCTTTTAAAAAGTCCCATCGCTGTTCAGTCGTCATTTCTTTATACTTCGGGCATTGATGTAGTATGTGCGCTTGACCGCAGCTCAGGCACGAATCTTGCACTTCTTCCACGTTGTACACGTTGTTAGCCTTCTTCCTTGGCATCGCAATTGCTGCAGCAGGTCGAACTTCTCTTCTTGTGTTCGTTGCATTCGTTGATGGAGGAGCGTATGTGTATCGCAACGCTCGGTCCGCCTCTTGCATTAAGAATCGCGAAAGCATCACGATCTCTGGTTCCGCCGTCCCTTCATTTTCGTAAGCGTAGTCACACCAACGTGATCTGATGTGCGGGCTCAGCTTATCCAGCACCTCTCTTGCCAGTAGAGGATTGTAGAGGTACCCCCGACGATCGATTGTCTTCAATACGCAGATGGTGTTTTGTAACCGCACGGCGAACTGATTGAGGTCAGTGGCTGATGATGATGGTTTCGGCGTCTTCCTTAACTCTTCCATGGCTCGATCGATGATAACTTCAGGTCGTCCGAAGCATTGTTCTAATGTTCTCATAATGACGTTCGGATTGGTGGCCGTATGTAGCAGTGCTGACACGACGTCTCTAGCTTCTCCCTTAAGGCAGCTTCTCAACCGTTGTACGTTCTCAGCGTCGGATATGTTGTACATTCTTGTGCTGTCTTGCATCGCCGCTTTGAATGGTAGCCACTCGTTGATAGCCCCGGAGAAAATAGGTAGGTCCATACTTCGTGTTCTAGGCCGCACCATCTTCTCTAAAGTTTCTGCCAGTCGATCGATTCCGCTCCTTGTTCGTGATGGGGTATGTGACGTTGTTTCTCTAGGCGTTTCGAAGCGTAGTTGTCGAACATCTTCTTTTTGGTTGCCTTGCACTTGTAGCCATTCATCAACTCGCTAGCGCTCTTCCTCCTTTGAGACGCGTCGAACCGGTTCATCGTGGACGCTATCGTCATCCTCTTGAATGGCCGACACTTCGGCGGCAAACCTCTTCTTTATTAAATCGGCTTCCAGTTCCAATTCTTTTCTTCTTATAGACGCTAGCTTCTCAGCGGCTTCTAATTCCGCCAGTCGCATTCTCGCAGTAGCGCTCGCCGTAGATCGATGCGAGCGCACAGAACGCGTCGGTGACGGGACGCGACGCCGTTCCTTTTCTTCCATACTGGGACCAGCCTTATGAACCATGGTGCCCCCTGGATTCGCCTTGCTTTGCCCCTGGTCTACATGTCTCGACGCAGGTGAAGTAGGTGCTTCCAGTGAGAGTCGCCGTATTCGCTCAATTTCAACGCGTTGCATCTCTTGACGCCTTTGCTCTTCCAGCTCCGCTATATCACCTTGACTTCTTGTGACAACCATTGCGATCGGCTAATGGCAACGAAGATTGTAGCTAGACGTCTTGATAGCAGCTCCAAACGTTGATAAAATATTCAGTACCGTAGACGACGAAGGCTTGAATATTTTCTTTTGAATATTTTCTTTCTTCAAAATATTTCTTGAAATCCGGCTTCTCGATGGACCATAATGTGTAATCCGGCTTATCGAAGGACCATAATGTGGTGGACTGTATTTTTTGTAGAATTAAACTCCTCTTCGATGTATTTAGTATCTTCTTTATTTCCCAGGTTACAATTGAATACTGAACGTTGAACATGATTTTCATACAAAACTGCGCTACTTATGTCCGTTTTGGACGTATGGCAACTAGCGACGCGTTGACACAGTTGATTTTGCGACCGTTACAAAATCCCATACTAACTAGACAAACAAATAAGTGTACTTTAACGTTATTGGCTAATTCATGTTTAGACGTGTTTTGACAAGATCAAACCTAACTTTAATAAATCATACTTATCGCTTTACATGTACTTATTCCTACATTAAGTTTTACATACAAAATAATAACAAAATAATCAACTATTCTTATTCTACATAGGTTCTAACTAGCTAAACTCGGCGTCCTCAACAATCAATGTTTGTAGCATTGTTGTGTTCCGGCAGCTAGAGATAAGATAGCCAGTGCCTCACTAGTTGGGGATCCCGGGTGAAGCGCCCTTCCATCATTGGCCTTATCATCACTTAACATCAGGTGAGATCAAGGCACTGTGCTTACCCGTTAATAAATAAATAAAAAAAAAAAAACCTTAGATCGCATTAGTTAGAGTGATCTATATACCTTTGCAATGCTAGCATAGCATTGATACACCTACGAAGGCTTAGTTATTTCCGAAATAACGTTAACACAAAGTTTAATATTATTCGGAAAAATGTTTAAATCCTCTTAATTAACAGTGAAGATATTATTTAAGTGCTGGATGAGAGTAGCAGAGTATCGTGCTCGGTGGCGTGCACTTGGAGAGGCCTATGTCCAGCAGTGGACTAGTATAGGCTGATCATCGATGATGATATGATATGATATGATGATGATATTATTTATGTGATCGTGCAAAAGAAGTGGAAGTATATTTTATTTTTTATTTTAGCAGGATATCTATATAGTGTTAGTAACAGAAACACCTCTGCCTATTACAGAAAAAACTCTGCCTATTTCGATACTTCGCGAAAAATACGAAACACTTATTGCCCAACCTGGGAATCGAACCCGGGACCTTCGGGTAACGGGCCGAGCGCTATGCCACTCGGCCACCGAGGCGTTACCACGGTTTTTATTTTATTTATGTATTTAAACTCTTGCAAAATAAATATTACATGGCGGACTTAATGCCTGCGGCATTCTCTACAAGTCAACCATAGGGTGGTGCTGAGATAACATTGGTAGGTGCAATCAAGATATATTATAAATAATTTAAATGTAAGTATATTCATAAATATTATATATACATAAACATATATGTGCATTGTAAATACTTAAACTACAATAAATAAACATACTTAAAATACATTTTTTGTTGCTAAAGAATGTAATTTTTGTTATTTGTTTTTGTTATTTAAAGAATTTTAAAATAAAGTGCGTACGACTGTACACGAATTTGACAGTTTTATTTCCGACATTGCAATACAAAGACATTTTGAAAATCAGTCATTATGGGAAAAGTTTGTTTTGAGATTTGTGCATTGTGTAGACGAGTACATAACGATGTTCAGACCAACCCGACCGGAAGCAATTCTAATACGGCGTTATTGGGATGATTCTGCCATGATTCTATCAAACAAACGGTACGCATAAGATTCAATGACACTTTATAATAATGATGTCAATAGTTTTGTAGAACTAGGTCGCTGTCGCTTTATTATCAGGACACCCTATATATTCATGATGGGTTTCCAACAGCCCTGTACTCCCACACAGCATAGATACACTAATCTGAGTTTAATAATTCAGTCATATTCTTTTTCTGTGTGGGGCCCCAGTAGTAGCGAGGCGTTAAAAGAGCGGTGTAAGCGGATAAGGGGCGTGCTCTCGTGTTTTTAAGAGGCCGGTTAGATATGTTAGTCAACATAGTATTTATAGGGGTTTACACAAACTAAAGTAAAATAAGTAGTAAAAGTAAATAGCCTATGTACCTACTGTCCAGTGGGACAATGATGAGGACGCTTGTACGCGTAGCACTCCGGACAGAGCTACGGTTTTCATTGTCGCCATAGTAGCTACGATGCAGGTCTGAGCATATTTATGAATTTATTTGCAGGCGCTTGATTTTATTATGTGTTAGCACTAAGAAGCTATAAAAAAAACGACGGGTTGCAATCCGAGAGTGCCGGCAGAAGTGAAAACTTGAATATTAACTGTTGCGGAAACCCGCAACACACACTTAAAACTACACATTAAAATTAACAAAGTCCACTCACAGTTCCATGCCGCTCCCGCCGTCCTGAACGGGATCCATATGATCCGACGGGGCCCGAATCCGGCTCCGGGTCTTCTAGGGTCCCCTAAACACACCCAAACTACCCCAAAGTGCACTTCCCCCTGAAAAATACCTTTTATTCCCGTAGCGGTGTGGCCGACCTCCCGGCTAATTGTTTTCCCGAAACAATTAGTTTACGACGCACACACAATTTGCACAATCCACTTAAGTAGAATAATACGGCTCCAAATGCCCTTATTACTACACAAAACTATTTAATTATCAACACACGATAACCTATGATCCAGCCATATTTGCTTTCCAGAGACAAGTGGTATAAAAAAAGAACAACTAGTGATGGGGCCATTATGCCACCAAACAAAATTGAATCTCGATAATCGATTCGTCCATAATATAAATCAAAGTTTTATTTCTAACAAAAATAAATGCCTGTTTATTTGCAACATTAACGTTGTGCATTTTTGATATTTTGGAATGGTTAGGGAATAATTTTGCACGAATTGCTTCAATTATCAGTATAAAAGTACTATCATTTATGTGGTAGACAATACAATACAATACAATATTTATCTATTGCGCTATCGTACACAAACATGACAATTTATATTACATTAAAAAGCACTCGAACATTCGCGCAAGCGCCCTGCGCCGCTTAAAAGAAACAGCAGGCATACATTTTCGCTGCGCCGTAGAAAGAGAGGGGGATACTTCCTCTCCTACGCCTCGCCGGCTGTCATCCGTCTTACGAATTTTCGATCAGGCCACGTGTCCTGACGCGAAATTAACATTTTTTACCCATTACAAAAAAGTGTACAAAGCCGCTAAAGAAGTTTTCACTTCAAAAAAATTTCAAGTAAACAGCCTATAATTGTCCCACTGCTGAGCAAAGTCCTGAAATCAAGTAATCACTACAATTGATAGGTAATGGCTTAATCACCACGCTTGCCCAATGCGGGTTGGTGATCACAAACCCGGGCTATGCATCGAAAAATCCGATACACACTGTCCGACCTGGGAATTGAACCCGGGACCTTTGGGTATCGGGCCGAGCGTTTTACCACTCGGCCACCGAGGCAGCCACAAACTTATTTTTTTTTTTATGGTAAAAGGAGGCAAACGAGCAGGCGGGTGTCAAAACAAAAGTTATCGCAGATGCGTTGTCAACCCTGAGGAAGGAGTTGGATCTTGAGGAGGGAGTAGGAATTGGGAGGGGGAAGGGGTGAGAGACGAGCCTCCGGTACTTTCACTCACCGGACGAAACACAACAGCAACGAGTGCCGTTGTTTCACGCCGATATTCTGTGAGAGGGTGGTGTTACGGTGGTATTAGTATTAGTTAACTATTAATTGTTATGATTTTTCACCTCTTTAATTATTGTTACTGATTTAAGTTAAGCAGAGATCTCTATATTTTAATGATAGAATATAAAATGTTTTTGATTTGTTTTACATAATTTATAACGCAAATTTTTGTTGCGAACAAATTACAAAAACACAAATGTTGAAAAAATTTCCACTCCTGCTCGTGGAAATTTTTTCAACATTTGGATTTTTGTAATTTTATAAATAGCTTGCCTACTTCTTAACTGATCTTTAGTATTTGTAAAAATATTATGATCGGATGTTAATGACGGTAGTTGTTGACATTGAATGGGCGCCTTTGGCTTTCAAATTAAAAAGTAAATAGTGTTGAATAATTTCGGCGGGCTGGTTAGAACCACGATAGCTCAATTGGGAGAGCACCTGACCCGGTATGTCAGAAGGGTGCAGGTTCAAATCCTGCTCGTGGAAATTTTTTCAACATTTGGATTTTTGTAATTTTATAAATAGCTTGCCTACTTCTTAACTGATCTTTAGCATTTGTAAAAATATTATGACCGGATGTTAATGACGGTAATTGTTGACATTGAATGGGCGCCTTTGGCTTTCAAAGTAAAAAGTAAATAGTGTTGAGTAATTTCGGCGGGCTGGTTAGAATCACGATAGCTCAATTGGGGGAGCACCTGACCCGGTATGTCAGAAGGGTGCATGAGGTCCTGCTCGAAGAAATTTTTTCAACATTTGTGTTTTTCATAGAATATAAGGAAGCGCTGACTGTGTCCGACTGCAATCAGACTGCACATTTTACTGTTACTTTTTTAATGTGTTTATGTATGAAATATGGTTTGCATTTTGTTGTCGTGCCTTATATCTAAATAAAATAATAAATAAATAAATTAGTAATATAATAGGTATCATAATAATAATAAATAAATAATAAAAACATTTATTCGGCTTTTCAAACATTAAAGACATGAAAAAAAAAGTAACACAAAAGTTATAAAAAAAAACTTAAAATCACATAAGCATACCTTTTTTATTCCTGACGTTTTGATCAAATTGCACTGGCCGAGAGCACGTGCTTTAATTTGGCGTTAAGTCAAGATAAACTCTATGTTTACGAGTGAACGAGGAAGTTTAAAAGTGTAACTCAGTGAGCCTAGTGTCTGGTTATGGCGAAGGAACAACTGGAAGCAACATGCAGGTCGCAGCACCTACTGTGTGACTGCGACTCTCTGGCTAGGAAAAGAATGGGACTCCTGGGGTCGGCCTATCCGAAACCGGGAACTTCAGGCTCTTTGCTCTTATGGACGTTGCCACTTATGGCATCTCTACAGAGGAAGAAGACAACCCGCTATACACTACTTTAGAGTTTATACTGACACCCCTTACCAACCTATGCGGTTAGAAAGTAGGTGTCAGACATCCTTACGCAAGCGCAAGGGACCATCTACGTCAGGTCATAACGCCAGATCAGAACACGACAGACGAAGAAGAGTGAAAGGATCCTCCTCGAGCTTCTCGGACTCTTTAAATAAAGTAACTCATTTGCTCATACACTTTCCCGCTTCCCGCCCACACTGCCGCCGCGCTCTAACCGCCCACAAACTACGTGTGGGCGCTCGCCTCCAGCCACAAATGTTAATTCACAACCATACCACCCAACTGTCATCAGTAGTTCAATTATAATTGGGAATGTACCCGAAAATAATTTGTTATGAAGGACATATACGAGCAGTGCGTGGTCCGCCATTACCAATTTAAAAGTATTGTTTTATTCCACAAGGGGTTGGTTGATGATAATAACTGTGGCTTTTTGTATACAGAGTGTTTTTAGGGTTCCGTACCCAAAGGGTAAAATGGGAACCCAATTAAGACTCCGCTGTCCGTCCGTCCGTCCGTCCATCCGTCTGGAAATGTGAAATAGGCCTTGGATGATATGTCAGACCTCTGATTGCATATGGATCTGATGCATCGTTTTTGCGCTAAAACAACCTGTTTATGTCGATGCCATTTCCCCAAATCAATATCCGTATCTTAAAACTGACTCGACATATGCAAAGTAGGCTGTAACTGCTGTGCTTCGACTTTTAATTCTGGCTAGTTTATATAAAGCAAAAGAAAAACTGTTTATTTTGTTGCATGCTGTGTCTATGTGCTCTTTTGAACTCAATTTGGAACCAACTATTACGCCTAAAAAACTTACATTTGTAGAATTTCGCAGAATTTGTCCGTTATATTCTATGTCAACTGATTGATTTTTAAAATTATTGAAATTGATATTGATTGTCTTGGAGCCATCTAATTATCAAGGTCAGTGTAAAGGTTATGTCGCGTTTATGTTGTTCTAACGAAGATGTCTTTACTAGTAACTATCAAAGAAATATCGTCAGCAAACAATACAGTTTTATATTCCGTTATATCTGGCAAGTCATTAATCAGTCAAGCGAGGAGTCTACTCTTTAGCAAGCTCTTTTTTTAATTTTAATTATTTTATTATGTTAATTTAGAACAAAATAAAAATATCCCAAGGTTAATTATATTGGAATAAATATTTTAATACACTTTTCCCTAAGTGGTAATTAATTAAAAAAAAAGATATTCTGAAATAACTTTAGTCGCAACAGCAACAACAACAACTGATTAAATTATAGCTGTAATGATTTAGCTATCTATACATATAATAAGAACGTAGGGATAAAAAAATTTGTAAATGCAATATAAAAAAAAAAAATTACACAGGTTGCCTTAAAATCACTTACGGAACATGATAGAATAGTTTTAAAAAAAATTGTTTGTTTGTTTGTTTGTTTGTTTGTTTGTTTGTTTGTTTGAAGTCGATAAACTCGAGAACTACTGAACGGATTTTGATCCGGTTTTCACCAAAATGCTAAGAAAAATCCGGAAAATAATATAGGCTACATAAATACTCGAAAAATACAGGGTGTCTCATTTAAATCGGTCAGCATGGGAAAGTCTGAAACTATAAGACATACGAAGATATGTCCTTAGGAACCATGTCATCGATTTTAATAAGAAGAAAAACTGCATTCATACATTTAAAGAAAACCTGTACTCAGCTCGGGAATCGAACCCGGTTGTTTTGAAAAAAATAAACTTATAGTATTTCTATTTAGATATCGATTGTGTAGGTCTTAAGCAGTAAATAGCTCTTTGAAACATGATGTCTAAAATGAATAAAATGCATTGTTTTCACGTACTTTAGATAGCTCTTTGAAACATGATGTCTAAAATGAATAAAATGCATTGTTTTCACGTACTTTAGTTTATTTTAGTAGGTGTTCGAATTGACCACCTTTACATTCAACAAGTTCAGGCATGTAAAATTGTCTCTATGGTTGTTTGTACCTCTTTGCTGGTTTTGTAATTGTAAAATCGTTACCTAAACGTGTTGAATATTGTATTGAAAAAAACGGTGGTCACTTCGAACACCTTCTAAAATAAATAAAAGTATGTGAAAACAATGCATTTTATTCATAGACATAGACATTATGTTTCAAAGAGCAATTTACTGCTTAAGACCTACACAATCGATATCTAAATAGAAATAGTGTAAGTTTATTTTTTTCAAAACAACCGGGTTCGATTCCCGAGCTGAGTACAGGATTTTTTTAAATGTATGAATGCAGTTTTTCTTCTTATTAAAATCGATGACATGGTTCTTAAGAACAGATCTTCGTATGTCTTATAGTTTCAGACTTTCCCATACTGACCGATTTAAATGAGACACCCTGTATAATAAGAACGTAGGGATAAAAAAATCTGTAATTGCAAGATATAAAAAAAAATACTTTAAAATCACTTACTTAACACGATAGAATAGTTTAAAAAGAAATTGTTTGTTTGTTTATTTGTTTGTTTGAACACGATAAACTCGAGAATTACTGAACGGATTTTGATCCGGTTTTACCGAAATGCTAAGAAAATTCCGGAGAATAACATAGGCTACATAAATACTCGAAAATTGTTAAATTTTGATTTGGTCTAAACCGGGATTTAATCCTTGGTTGCTTGGCAACTGTTGTTTATTATGTCATCATCATCATCATCATCATCATCAGCCTATATAAGTCCACACTGTTTATTATGTAACATAGGGGATTTTTTTTAATGAGTTTTACGGCTCTGGCATTTGAGGCTCTGGCTCTCTATTGCTATCGTGTTTTACTGCTCTGGGTTCTTTGCCTTTTTGAGCCTGTCATTGATAGTTGTTGCCATGAGAATACCGATTTTGATGCGGTTATCACCAAAATGCTTAGAAAATTTCGGAGAATAACATACAAATCGAAAAATGTTAAACAAATTTTGATATACCTATTTACGCGACTAACTGTTAGATACGTTCGTTGAGTTATTATTTCAGAAAAGTTTTGTTACTCTCTAAGGTTACCTACCCTTTATAAATCTGTGAGGCACCTAAGCGAACATTAGCACCGCAATAGTAAAGCGACGGAAAATAAATACAAGCTCGAAATCACGCACATCATTAAACTTGGCTGTACATAGGTACACCTTTTGTTTCATTTTCCGAAATAACCAATAATAATATGGCTATTTAGTCGCGCCTGCGCGCGGCGCTTATTGCGGTTTTCTAATACACAGAAATGTTAAAAGTTAAAACATTACCTATATTTGGCGGTATAAACCTCTGTGTCGTTGCCCAAAACAATGTCTCTTTTTTTAGTTAAGCATAGAAATGTTACCTAGGTACTCATTAAATTTGGCTGTATAAAACTTTGTATCATTGCCCAAAATCATGTCTCTATTTTTTTAAATATTGCACATAGAAGATATCTTGAATTACATAGCTTGGCTGTATAAACCTTTGGGTCGTTGCCCAAAATACTTAATATTATTTTTTTTAAATCTATTTGGTGAAAAAACGCGAGAACAGGAAAATTTAAAAAAAAATTGGCGCTCAAATTTTGAAACGAACAGAAGGAAATTTTGATATTTTGCAATGCATTAAGTACCTATTTTTATTTTGTTAATAATTTTCAAATTATATTAATTATTCATTGTGTAAAAGTATTTTAAAACATTTTATGCAGGTACGTTAAATATTTCAGTACTTATTCAGTTCTTATTAATTTTCAAATAAGATTTATTCAATGTGTAAAAGTTTTATGAAACATTTGATGCAGGTAAGTTAAACACTTATTTCAGTACTTATTTTACATGTAAGCGGTTTCTTACTTTGGTTTCTTAACATGTTTATAGGATAAATCTGTGTTCAATGATACAATATAAGTAAGTAAGTATCATAACAATTTTAATATCATAAAACCTATAAAGAATGAATTTTGTACATACTTCTAGATTACAGAAAAATGGTTTTTCCATTATTCTATGGCATAAGACGATGGCTACCTCTGTTATCAGAGTTGCAAAAATGTTTAAGTTTGCAGGGTACAACTGTATTAGAGGCACGGACTTCAGATTTTTTTTTTATTAGAGGTAACTTCTTTCTGTGTCCTGTGATCTACCTCTAAAAAGCTACCTACCTAACAAGATGCCACGAAGAAGTTCAAATTTATCGCAAGTTTGTAACATAAAATACTATACTGTATTACTTATTAGACAATAATATAATTCATTACAGTTCTCAATTTATTGATATTTTGTATCTACGAATAAGAACATAGTTGGTAAATAGTTTTTTGTGCCTTATGGCCGACAACCAATAATCCTGGACCGCTACCTGCTAGGTACTCGATATCCAGCTTTGGTGGACAAGGCAAATAAAATTTTGAAGTCCGTGGTTGGACAGTATAACAGTAGACACATCTTAGCTAAGATACACCAGTGCCTAGGACGACTCCGGACGAGTACCTGAGCTGTAAAATACCAATTTTATTACATATAATTGAGCGTCAGTAAACACATTTCAGGTTTGTATGACGTAGCAAATACGCGCAACCCACCGAGAAACGGTGTTGTATACTGAATGTATGTGGAGGGATAATTGAAACGGGAAACTGAGTGAGAATCTGTATGAACGGGACGATTCTGTGCTTCAAACTGAATATATGTATGTACATGGCAGAGATGATAGTCGAAAGAATAAGAGATAATGTATGAAAAATAATGATGGACGTAAAGGAGACACAGGAAGTATGCCAGAACCAAACTAAATGGAGATCGATTGTCTTTGTCTATCTCAGCATTCCCAGCTGAAAGGATATTAAGAGTGAGTAGATGTACGTATGTCGGTAAATACAATGTCAATTTTCTAAATTTCCGATGCATATAATTTTATTATACCCTAATAAGCTTAAATAGATACCTACTTAAAAATTAAACTGTACAGACTACAGCCTTTAGCTCACGCGGACGAAGTCGCGGGCAACAGCTAGTCTATACATATATTAAGAACGTAGGGATAAAAAAATCTGTAATTGCAAGATATAAAAAAAAATTACACAGGTTGCCTTAAAATCACTTACGGAACACGATAGAATAGTTTAAAAAAAAATTGTTTGTTTGTTTGTTTGAAGTCGATAAACTCGAGAACTACTGAATGGATTTTGATCCGGTTTTCACCAAAATGCTAAGAAAAATCCGGAGAATAATATAGGCTACATAAATACTCAAAAATTGATAAATTTTGATTTGGTCTACACCGGGATTTAATCCTTGGTTGCTTGGCAACTGTTGTTTATTATGTAACATAGGGGAATTTTTTTTTAATGAGTTTTACGGCTTTGGCATTTGAGGCTCTGGCTCTCTATTGCTATCGTGTTTTACGGCTCTGGGTTCTTTGCCCTTTTGAGCCTGTCATTGATAGTTGTTGCCATGAGAATACCGATTTTGATGCGGTTATCACCAAAATGCTTAGAAAATTTCGGAGAATAACATACAAATCGAAAAATGTTAAACAAATTTTGATATACCTATTTACGCGACCAACTGTTAGATACGTTCGTTGAGTTATTATTATAGAAAAGTTTTGTTACTCTCTAAGGTTACCTACCCTTTATAAATCTGTGAGGCACCTAAGCGAACATTAGCACCGCAGTAGTAAAGCGACGGAAAATAAAAACAAGCTCGAAATCACGCACATCATTAAACTTGGCTGTACATGGGTACACCTTTTGTTTCATTTTCCGAAATAACCAATAATAATATGGCTATTTAGTCGCGCCTGCGCGCGGCGCTTATTGCAGTTTTCTAATACACAGAAATGTTAAAAGTTAAAACATGACCTATATTTGGCGGTATAAACCTCTGTGTCGTTGCCCAAAATAATGTCTCTTTTTTTAGTTAAGCATAGAAATGTTACCTAGGTACTCATTCAATTTGGCTGTTTAACTTTGTATCATTGCCCAAAATCATGTCTCTATTTTTTTTAAATATTGCACATAGAAGATATCTTGAATTACATAGCTTGGCTGTATAAACCTTTGGGTCGTTGCCCAAAATACTTAATATTATTTTTTTAAATCTATTTGGTGAAAAAACGCGAGAACAGGAAAATTTAAAAAAAAATTGGCGCTCAAATTTTGAAACGAACAGAAGGAAATTTTGATATTTTGCAATGCATTAAGTACCTATTTTTATTTTGTTAATAATTTTCAAATTATATTAATTATTCATTGTGTAAAAGTATTTTAAAACATTTTATGCAGGTACGTTAAATATTTCAGTACTTATTCAGTTCTTATTAATTTTCAAATAAGATTTATTCAATGTGTAAAAGTTTTATGAAACATTTGATGCAGGTAAGTTAAACACTTATTTCAGTACTTATTTTACATGTAAGCGGTTTCTTACTTTGGTTTCTTAACATGTTTATAGGATAAATCTGTGTTCAATGATACAATATAAGTAAGTAAGTATCATAACAATTTTAATATCATAAAACCTATAAAGAATGAATTTTGTACATACTTCTAGATTACAGAAAAATGGTTTTTCCATTCTTCTATCGCATAAGACGATGGCTACCTCTGTTATCAGAGTTGCAAAAATGTTTAAGTTTGCAGGGTACAACTGTATTAGAGGCACGGACTTCAGATTTTTTTTTTATTAGAGGTAACTTCTTTCTGTGTCCTGTGATCTACCTCTAAAAAGCTACCTACCTAACAAGATGCCACGAAGAAGTTCAAATTTATCGCAAGTTTGTAACATAAAATACTATACTGTATTACTTATTAGACAATAATATAATTCATTACAGTTCTCAATTTATTGATATTTTGTATCTACGAATAAGAACATAGTTGGTAAATAGTTTTTTGTGCCTTATGGCCGACAACCAATAATCCTGGACCGCTACCTGCTAGGTACTCGATATCCAGCTTTGGTGGACAAGGCAAATAAAATTTTGAAGTCCGTGGTTGGACAGTATAACAGTAGACACATCTTAGCTAAGATACACCAGTGCCTAGGACGACTCCGGACGAGTACCTGAGCTGTAAAATACCAATTTTATTACATATAATTGAGCGTCAGTAAACCCATTTCAGGTTTGTATGACGTAGCAAATACGCGCAACCCACCGAGAAACGGTGTTGTATACTGAATGTTTGTGGAAGGATAATTGAAACGGGAAACTGAGTGAGAATCTGTATGAACGGGACGATTCTGTGCTTCAAACTGAATATATGTATGTACATGGCAGAGATGATAGTCGAAAGAATAAGAGATAATGTATGAAAAATAATGATGGACGTAAAGGAGACACAGGAAGTATGCCAGAACCAAACTAAATGGAGATCGATTGTCTTTGTCTATCTCAGCAGTCCCAGCTGATAGGATATTAAGAGTGAGTAGATGTACGTATGTCGGTAAATACAATGTCAATTTTCTAAATTTCCGATGCATATAATTTTATTATACCCTAATAAGCTTAAATAGATACCTACATAAAAATTAAACTGTACAGACTACAGCCTTTAGCCCACGCGGACGAAGTCGCGGGCAACAGCTAGTAAATAGTAAAACGATAAAATTTAATCAGTTTCTGAGCGATTTTGATTTGATTTTGATTGAAAGTCAAAGTCAATCAAATAAACTTTAGAAAAGTGCTTTTGAATCGTCCAAAAAATTTTTTACCTACTACCCATTCAGGACGTCTATTTTTTAGCTGTGGAGAAGAGTGGGCGCAAGAAACTCCACAGCTTTAATATAATATGTAACGACATTTACAAAATTATATTATACAGTTTAAAAAACCTTAACAATATTTTAAATCCATGCTGTTTTTTTTTGTCTTCAATGTAAACAGACATTGTAAAATAAGCTTTTTATAAAGCTTTTCTTTAATGGCGATTTTAAATTTATTAATATCAAGTTTTTGGATATTACTTGGAACTTTATTGTAAAAACGTACACACAGGTCTCTAAATGAATTATTTACTTTATTATTTATTTATATAATCAACAAACATTGCCAGCATTACAGTATACACTAATGCACTGAACAATATGTAACATACACCAATAAACAATGAAAAACATATAACAAAGGACAGACCATTCAATCATCTCGCTCACAGAACTCCAAGCAATCCTTAAGTACATCAGTCAATCTTCCAGCAAACACATCACTCTGTGGTGCCACTGCCAGAAGCGCATTCAGATGCACCATTGCACGAACCAGAGGCGAGTTACGACGCTCTATGGTACGCGCCTTGTCGATTGCCAACAAACGGTAGTGACGGGCTCTACCATAACTGCCTCTGTGGAGCCTAGTATAGGTACTGCTAGTTTGTTTTTATTTCTAGTGTTTACATTGTGAATATCACCGTTTTTAGAAAAAGTTTCAATATTTTTATAAACATACATTAGGTTCTCGTAAATATATTGTGATGCAACTGTCATTATATTAATATCTTTAATATCTTTAATTAGGTATACTTATTAGTTAATTAAACGCTAGATGCCAACGAGAGCGTTATTCTTAAACATTAGATTTACCTAAAAAGCTGTTGGGCCTTCCACAGATTGTACACACGCCTGCACATCAACCTACCACAAACTGTCAAATTTCTGCAATAGACTTTGAACTTTATGCCTTAACAATATGGTTGATAATGTATTGAAGAAATTTGACAGTTATGGATAGGTTGATATGCAGGCGTCTGTACATCGTGTAGTGTCGTCGCGACACTACTGGGTTCTATGTATTTCTATTCGTGGATGACACGACGACACGTTCGTCGTCGCGTCGCGTCACGTCGTCTGCTGCTGCTGCGTGGAGTTGCCTACCAACTAGTACTTATACTCATTACTGCGCCATACCAGACGATATGGCGATATATAAATAGCATATTTTATATTATTTATAATTACTAGTATTCAATTCAAATAAAGGTGGAAACATACTACTAAAACGCGACGCGACACCACGTGTCGACACCCGATGTGCACCGTGCACATTACCAACACGCTACGTGATGCTACAACACGCTTCGCTAGTGTCATAGTATCCTGAAGGACGTAAGTGACAAAAAATATCTTAATACCAGGAATGTTCTCGAATGACTGACGCGTGGCGTCAGGTGTTAACTAGAAACACACTGCGTGCCAAGCGTCGGGTGGCGTGTGTACCCCCTCTCCCGGCAACACGCCGATCTAGATCGACTGGATGTTTCCGCGTGGGAGTGCGTGTCATCACATGGTGTGTTTTCTATGTGCAACTGACCATAATAAATGTATGGGATTGATAAGTACTGACACGCGTCGGATGGCGTGACGTGGCGTCACGTTTTAATAGTATGTTTCCACCTTTACATAATATATAAATAGCATATATTATTTATAAATAAGAGTATTCAGTTCAAATAAACGTTATATTTTTAGTGTCTGTTAAGTATGTTTCCGTGTTGTATAAAATTGACAATATCCGCACATGATTCATTAAAATAGTAATATTTGATCAAGTGTTACAATGATAGGGTCTGCTTTGAAAACTTATTGAACAACATTAATGAGTTAGTTTACATTTTCTCAAACAATGAGAATGAGTAAGTCATTCTCATTGATAACAGTCCCGATCCTCATGCTGGTCTGGGAAGTGAAAGTAATGTATCAGCTGCCTAACTCCCCGTGCATGTCGTAAGAGCCGACTAAGGAACAAGGGCTCCAAGATGCTCGCACATCAGGCGGTCGGCTGCAACCCATCGCTGATGTCATCTGTTCCACCTATCCAAAATACAATCCAAATATCCCATCGCGCACAAAGAAATTTGGAGACTCGTTTCTTTGTCGCACCTCCAAAAGATGGAATAATCATCATCTCAGCCAAAAGACGTCCACTGCTGGACAAAGGCCTCCCCCAAGGATACATGAGGGGATTTGCTATAATCGCCACGCTTGGCAGGCGGGCTGGCGACCGCAGTAAGTTGAAACTTAACCTCAGAGAGATGCTGCTGCCCATCCTCTGGAATGGTCCCTTAGTCGACACCCACGGGAAGAGATGGGGTGGTGCAATTCTTTATCCCCGGCACCACACAGGGAACGAAAAAGTGAATTCATTTAATATTTATTTAATATATTGAGACATATCATCAGTAAATATTCACGAAATGGTTGAAATCAAAATAGAATATAGAATTTCACAATGACGTAGGTACATATTTTTTTACAAATCTTATAGAGAATGCATTAAATACTCATTAGAAGACATTTTGACATAACAAAATTGACGCGAATTTATGAACTAAGTAAAAAACATGTGAACAGTTTCGAGAAAATAGATCGTAATATCAAACCTCAAATATCACAATCACAAACACAGTAAGTTGTACTTAATGCGTTCATAAATTGTGCAGTATCCACACTGTTACATATCTACTCATATGTTGTTACGATCACATTTTTTACGAAGTCACTCCCACTAATTATTGTACCTATAAATAGAAGACGAGCCGATCATACTGTTACCACTCATAGTATTTATATACTCTGTGCTGTTACGGATCACACTGTTACGACCCTACTTCCGTCCCTTTTCTACGAAATCACTTCCACAAATTGTATATAATAGAAAGCGAACGGAAAGATGTTACACATCAAAAAACTAGGTAAGGTCGCCCAAAAAATTGCTTTACCACCCTAAGGTTGAGTGTCGCTTGGCAGATTCATAGGCGATAAAGATTAGTTTCGCTTGCAGATCGATCTGACAACTTCTATTGCCATCTTTATTTGACGTCTCGATATATTTAAATTTCTTGATATCGCAATAATATTGAAACCTACATTAAATTGAGCAATATTTGCGCCCTTTCAGCAATAGTCAAGTTAGCAGGCATTGAAGATGTTATTTATATGCAATGAGGAAAATAATAGAAATTAAATTACTAAAATATATTTGACAAATGTCAATTGTCAGTTTTCTTTTTATCAAATAGAATTTGGTTGTCTATAGAAATAGTTTTTATTGCTTTGGTTTAGAAAATTTATAATTTTGTTTACAGTAATTAACGTCTTATTCATTTGTAATAAAGGTTAAAATGTCATGCACTTATAAGTGACCTACGACGTATCAATACTCAATCAATCAATTAGATTTACGTCATTATTATGCATCTCTTTCAGTGATATCTAGTATGAACGTTGTTGTAATTTTCGATGACTAGAAAACTAAATCAAAACTGGTACACCACTTTCTTGGGCCACTGTACCTATAAATAGAAGACGAGCCGATCATACTGTTACCACAGTATTTATATACTCTGTGCTGTTACGGATCACACTGTTACGGCCCTACTTCCGTCCCTTTTCTACGAAATCCCTCCCACAAATTGTATATAATAGAAAGCGATCGGAAAGATGTTACACATCAAAAAACTAGGTACCCTGCCTATTGCAAGTTTCATTCGCCATCCAATCATGGTAACGATAACAAGAATTTGTATGGCAAAATTTTGAATAACCTCGTTTGTGACCAAGAGGCGTCACAAATTCACTTTTTCGTTATGCGCGTTAATTATTTTTAACCGCATCTGTGGTCTAGTGGCTAAGACCACTGCGTTATTATTGCGTCTCTTTTCCACAACTGCAATAATACTGCTATAAGAGCTCATAGTCAGGGGGCAGGGCACTGTGCTTACCCGTAAAATATATATAAAAAAGCGATTTTCTCAAAGGCCGGTCATCGGATGGGTGACCAAAAATGTATCATATCGAGCTCCTCCGTGCTTCGGAAGGCACGTAAAGCCGTTGGTCTCGGCTGCATTAGCAGTCGTTAACAACCACCAATCCGCACTGGGCCCGCGTGGTGGTTTATGGCTCGTTCTCCCTTAATTATCTATAGGGAAGGCTCACGAGCCTTTTGGGCGAGCGTGCCTGGGGCACGCCTCAGCAGTGGGGACATAAAAATGGGCTGGTGATGCTGTGATCAAATGCCAAATACAAGTCGCTCTAGGCACTGTTCACACAAAACATTGGCTATAAAAGTAAAAACAAAATATAATATGTCGTTTCTCGTACAGATAATTGACACTTAAGGCCTACTATCCACGGAGGCGTAGCTTCATAGACGCTTCAAAATACGCCAAAATAGCTTAAGGTGAGGCAGCGCTAAACAATAAATCTCATACGTTTTGATACGAGCTTTTGCGCCCCGTACCATAAGAAAAACTGGTTTTTTTCCTTCAAATTAAAACTACAAATTATTTAAAAAAAATGAACTACAATTTTGAAGTGTGTGTTAAGACTAATCTACTAAGAAAATTTAGATGCTTAAATCGGTCTGGTTAGCCTGTAAAATGCGAATCTTTGTTTTAAAAGAGGTTACTTTGATATTTTTTTTCTCTGTTATAAAAGTTGAAAAATCGTGTTTCTGCAACTAACAAAATGAAGTCAATTAAATGAATAATCATGTCATCAAATATCACTTTCATATGTTTTGTAATTGTTGAGAAAAATCAAGATCCCCGCCACGTAAATTACCAATGCGTCGTCTTAAGCAGCCCAGCGTACTGATCTCTGTCTACGAGGCGTATCGCAAGCGTACGTTGTCAATCACTTGTGAGAATTCTACTATCTGAACAAATTTCGCAGCCGTTCCCTCCATTTTTTACAATAATAAACACGTGCGTTCACTCTATGTACGCCCCGGCGGCGTATAACATGCGGTACGGCAGGCGTCATGCATACATAACGTGACCATTTATTTTTTTACTCAAAACGGGACTTCGGTTTATCTACGTCAATTGGTAGTGAAAAAAGAAACTAATTTCTTGTAAAGTTTTGTTTTATTTATTAAAATATATGTAAATAACAATAATAACAGTAATATATACAAATGCTCATTTATTTGATGAACAAAGTTTTTATGCAGCTGGTAATGATTTTAAATAGGAAGAAAATTCTTGGCACGTTTTTTAAATGTTTACCTTTGTTATCAACATTGCCTTAAAGATCAGTTTTGGAAAACAGGACAATTTTGTGTCCCGAAGCTTCTTTCGGGGACACCGGGACGGAGAAGCGCAAAATGGGACGGTCCCGTTCATAACAGGACGTATGGTCACGTTAGTCATGCATGACGCCTGCAAGCAGCAACGCGAATAATTTTGTATGTAAGCTGCAAGCAGGCGTACACTAAGTGCGTTACAAATAAACAAAGAGTAAGGACCGAATAGTAATTCCATGTTTTGTTCCTGTCATGTATATGTCATTTCAAATTAGAGTAAAAGAGTCAAAACACGGAACAACTATTCGGACCTTATTCTTTGTTTATTTGTAAGGCATTAAGCGTATAATGACGAATACGCGTCTATGAAGCTACGCATCCGTGGATAGTAGGCCTTAATACTACAATCACGCGGCTGACACAAGATATCAAGTCGTTAATTTAATTCGCAGAAAACGACATTTTCACACGACACGCCTCCTTCTTTACGCTTGAACCTGTTTTGTTCTATCACAATATAATGAGACTGCAGAATGCAAGCTCCATACAAACGCGCGCGACCAACGCACACATAGACATCCTCTCACGGACACCGAATCCCGCAACAGCTGTGCTCGAATGTTGCGAGCTGTTCCGAAATACATGCAAGTTTAAATTCAAAAAATTCAAAATTCAAAATTCAAAATCATTTATTCAGTTTAGGCTACAAACAAGCTCTTATGAACGTCATTTATGCCATCGGTTCGTAAGTCTATCTACTCTGGGCGGGAGATCTTGTACTGAGAAGAACCGGCAAGAAACTCAGCAAGTGTCCAGCTCTTTTCTCCCTTACAGCGTCAAAAATATTGGAAAATGCCCCATCATAAAAGGACACTTTCCATCACAAATAAAACACAAAATATAAAGGACAGTCACAACATGTAAAAATACACAAAAAAAGAAAAAAATAAATAAATAAAATATTTAAGTTTGCAAATACATCATTTACCAGTATATTTTTTTACAATGTCATACAGTACTAGTAAAAGTCAGTTTAGGCCCAACACACCGTACTCGTAGAACAAAACTAAAACTCATAAACTTTCCTACACTTACACCAATTACCTAGCCCAAGAGAAGCTTCTTTATGAAACTAACACACAACACAGTTTTTTAGCTAGCGCGGAGGGTAGCTGTCAATATTTACTACCGCTATAGGTAACCATCTATCATTGTTAATAACAAACTGCCCTGAACTCCTCTCCAAAATTAAGTTTATTATACCTACAAGATCGCCTAGACACTACACTCCCATTTATATACCATTAGTTTCGTCCAATTACCGCCAAAATTAATTTATGTTGCGAGCGAGTAGAAGCGTAAACCAATTATGTGAAGATTACGATTTTGATATACCTATTTCATTCTGGCATATCCTCAGCGAGGCGACTAGTAAGCAATCCTTTCTTTTTAAGGCAAGCTGTTTAACATAGTGATTGTAGCGCATCATATGTTGCTGTGTGTTTATATTGTTTTAAGTACTAGATTGGGTTTGTTAATGTTCTCACTAAAAATTAGATATTTAAGTTGTTTTGTATTAGCGAAGACCTCTTATTGGCTATCAGTGTTTATAATATTATTGTATTAAATTTCATAAAGCTGTTGGTTTTCCAAATAAAATAAAATAAATAAACAATCTGTACTAAACATTGTGATTGGCGAAATATATTTAAGTTAAGTTAAGTGTAGTGCTTAGACACTGTGTCATCTCAGCCAAAAAGAGCGCAGTGTGGGCAGGCCTCCAACAAGGAGGCTCGACGATCTGGTGAAGGTCGCGGGAAGCCGCTGGATGCGAGCAGCACAAAACCGGTCGTTGTGGAGATCCTCGGGGGAGGCCTTTGTCCAGCGGTGGACGTATTTTGGCTGAGATGATGATGACACTGTGTACTGTGAAAGAAATAAACAAAAAAATATAAAAAAACTCGTTAAATGGTTACAACGGATAAACATACTAAGGGTGGATTTGACCAAGCGAGAGTAAATTTTATTCCGAGGGTAAATCGCTAATTACTCGAGAGTAAACGAACTTTTCAATTTAATTTTACCAACGCTTAACCCAAGAATAAATTTACTATACTGGAGTAACTTCTTATACCGCCGATTTCGGCCTAGTAAGCTGTTATTCTAAATGCATACTTATTATACATAGAAAACACCCAGACCCGAGACAATTTAGAAAAACAATAGTTTCTAAATAGACCCGACCGGGGATCGAACCCGGGACCTCAGAGATGGCGGCACAATGAAAACCGGTGTACAAACCACTCGACTAAACAGGTCGTCAAAAGGTACAAAGGTATGACGAGCCGGTTCACACGCGCTCTATACCAGGTACACACATGTACCTGGGCGCATCATGCCACCCCCACGACTTGGTTAACCCGAGCTGAGGTCCGTGCCTTTAGAGGCGCCCTCGGGTTGTTCCGCTCCCCGATCCGATCCGAACCCCTCGGAGAATCTAGTAGGGCACGGGGGCACTAAGCAATCTCCTGCATAGTTAGGGTAGCCTGGTACTTTATGTTGGAAATATTAAATCTAGTGCAACATTATATAGTTACAGTTTGACCACGAGGAAGGAACGAAAAAAGCTAATTCGCCCAGTGGAGCTTTCAGCGAATTGCCTTATCTGCAAATGGTGGGATCGGTGAAACGTTTATTACTTTTAGCATTCTTTCGGCGAACCGAGCTGTCGGTAAATAAAGGTACCGGCTGAAAATATTCTTTTTGTACCGTTGAACGGCGAAAAGTGATTTCTAACCATTACATCAGATTTGATAAACCACAAATACTCGTTAGAGAACAACGATTCATGTCTAAGAGGCTATTGAAATTAAAAAACATCCTAACCAGCCTGGGATCCCATCATACAAAATATTAAAATCCCAGCCCCGACACCATACTGCCAGACCAAAAGATATTGTAAGCTCTTTCTGCGTAAAACGGAACGCACCTGATTAAATTTAAATGAGGGTATACAAGCTACCAACTAATTATGAGATGACTAACACCTCAGACTCCCTGTGACCACGGACCCTGCAAAGGGTTCGAAACGTCAGGATAAACATTAAATAAGTAATGTGTAAAATAAACGCGAGTAGATCCGTAAATGTTGTTTCATTTCAATGTGTAGTGTTCGCGTAAACTTTAGAAAACAATAAGTGATTTCTATTTACAATTATATCGCTCAAGGGTAATTCCATAAACAGGAGCAGGCTCGGCACGGGAGAACCTCTGACGGTGCTTCGTTCCACACGGCTTGAGGAACCCTTTAAGTTTCTCGCCGCCCCCAAAAAAGCCCAGTGAAGCTGAAAAAGCCGTGTGAGGAAATCAGCAAACCTTTAAAAAAAAACCTGTATGTCTTATCTAAGCTTACTTTCTGGGATTTTCTTATTTTGTGGTGTTATCTTGTGGTGTGAAACAGCTCCTATTAAAACGGATCACTAGTAAACTTGATAATTTTACTCTGTTTGTTTTACAACGGAAACGCGTTTAGTCTTCATCGCACTAGCGTCTCTAGTCTGCTGACTCAATAACGTGTCAATAACGTCTCAATAGCATGTCGGTATTTTGCCAATAGGACTTGATCACATATTGTTTTCTAAAGTTCACGCGAACTCTACACATTGAAATGAAACAACTTTTACGGATCTACCTACTCGCGTTTATTTTACACATTAGGTACTTTTAGTGCCTTACAAATAAACAAAGAATTAGCTCCGAATAGTTATTCCGGGTTTTGTCAACAAAACATTATTTAGCGCCATCTGGCACCGACAAAGGGAAACTAATAATGTTGCAATCAAATTAAACAGCGACAGTCCGCCAATATATTATAAGGGCCTGCGCGCCCGCCACTCGTTCTCTCTTTTCACGGCTGCAACAAGGTTGAGCACAATATTGTGTGTCTTCTCCACAGCTAAAAAATCGACGTAATGAATGGGTAGTACCTAGATAAGAAACTGTTTGGACGATTCAAAAGCAAGTTGATTTTAATAAAAAACATTGACTTTGACTTAAAACAATTCCTACCGAATATTGGACGAATATTCGTGGCATCTCTAATACCCACGATACGTGGTTAGCCTTACCCCAGCTGTGGGACGCAAGACGCAAACACACGACGACCTTAATAAAAAACATGGCGACCGGGTGGATCAGTAAAAATGACAGTGTCTCAAACATTATATTCGTACACGTATGGGTGGAATCGATAAAATATTAATAATTCACTGGGCATCGTGGGAGTGTACCGATTGCTGCGATGGTTATTTCTATCATTTTTATTGCTGTTCAATTCAACTAATAGTATTCATGTTGTGCTTTATAGAGAGGGATTATAATCGAGTTCAATTAGGTATAACTCAACTATCAAGAACCACTGCGCCATCGAGCTCCTCTATCTATCTTATGATTATGATGATGATCTTATATGATCTTATGATTCTAAAAATATAGCTTACCTAATTCTGAACTGATCTTTCAATATTTTTGTAAAAATATTTAAGATCTAATGGCAAATGAAACTCCCACTATGCATCCAGGGTGTCTAGTATGGCATTGAACAGCGCCTCCTGGCGACCTAAGAGGAGAGTTAAAATATTGCCATACTAAGTATCGTTCAATCCCAGCCCCAACACCATACTCCATACCAAAAGATACTGTAAGCTCTTTCTGCGTAATACGGAACGCACCTGTACAAGCTACGAACTAATTATGAGACGACCAAGACCTCAGTCTCCCTGTGACCACGGACCCTGCAAAGGGTTCGAAACGTCAGGATAAACATTAAATAATAATAATAAATTAGGTATTCCTAAGCAATTTTTGTAGGTGCGTGGTAACAAAAGCGAACTAAATAGCACACTTATTATACTAAAAATATATTTTTAAAATTTTATTTTACTTTACATTTTACTTATATATTACTATATCCTTATCTAATTTAATGTCAATTATAAACATAATATACACTGCACAGCTTATACATTAAAAAATCTTTATTTATAAATTATTAATATTTTTTTACTACACGTTCAAGGCTACGCTCATGGGCACTTTACTGATAATTGTTACGGGCACCGTCCTTGTGGTCACTCCTGGTTGTTGCTGAAAATCAGCGATTCACTTGCTATGCGAGTGAATACCAGGCTGAGCAACGACCCTTTTGAGATGCTGCGGCACACACACATTTTTGTATTTTTTAATAGTTGTGTTATGAAATTATGTTTGTTTTTAGTGTAATTGTTGTTTTTTTTATTTACGATTGTATATTGTGTGTGTCTATAGTGTCCAAATGAATATGTTATCTATCTATCTATCTATCAAAGAAGTAATGTGTAAAATAAACGTGAGTAGATCCGTAAAAGTTGTTTCATTTCAATGTGTAGTGTTCGCGTAAACGTTAGAAAACTAATACTAAGTAATTTTTGTTCTCGTAAACGTAATCGACTGAATACGGTAACCAAACTCACACTATACACTCAGTTCGGAAAGAGGCGACGTATAATTGAAGTCGGTCACCCATCCGATATTTTAACGGACAAAGTCGCGGCCAGGGTGTCAGTAATTTTTTTTGTAAGATTGCACATCGACCTATACAAAACTGTCTAATACATCCTATTCAATATATTTTTTTTATATTTCACGGATAAGCACAGTAACTTGATCTCACCTGACGTTAAGTGATGATAAGGCCAATGATGGAAGTGCACTTCTTCCTTTTCTTCCTCAACTAGTGAGGCACTGGCGACCTTATATCTAGCTGCCGGAACATAACAATGCTACAAACATTGATGTTATGGCGACATAATATATTATATTTAGACTAGCGTCCGCTCGTTTCACCCGCGTGGTTCCCGTTCCCGTGGGAATATGGGGATAAAAAGTATTCTATTTTTTTTATCCAGGTCATAAACTATCTGTTTGCCGAATTTCATCCAAATCCATCCATCCGTTGCAGCGTGAAGGACAGTGACAGTCTGTGGTAGTCATATGTGCAGGCGTGAGTTACCATGTACTCATTAAGCTTTGAATGTATCGTCCAATATTGATTTACCCTACGCGAGAGGTCAACGCTTGGACAATTCAAATACGTACGTGCATATTTACCCTAGAGGCCGACCTTTGAACTCTTGACGTACATACGCGTGCACATAAACCTACTCCGATCCTCTTAAGGGTGCGCCGCCCAAAAAATTCCAAAAATGCAGTCACAGTTAAATTGATATAATTGAAAATACTATCGTATTAAATAAAAAAAATATATATAATTTTTAACGGAACGTGTTTACAATTAGTCCGATTCATAAATTCATAACACACTAAATAGGTACACAGTTTTTTTTATAATATCATTTAAAGTTGGTCAAAAATCATGAAAACGAGTGGCGGCGTTTAGTTGATATCTTATAGTTTATCTAAATTATTGTACCTCTGATTTTGTCTTAACAATCACCAATGGTCTAAACTACAAATCGTCCGTCTCACATCGATTTATCGAGCGGTTTTTTAAATTATTATTTTCAAATTAACACGTTAAATTCCCCACACAAAATTAGTATGGCCGCGCGGCATCAAATAAATATGGACGACGACATTTCAAATAAAACATATGACACTTGTCACTAACGGACGGCGCACCCTTAATGCTACACTTATTTACAGATTACACTAAACATGCACACTATAGTTTAGCCCCAAGACACCGTACTCATAGAACAAGGGTACGACGAGCCGGTTCACACGCGCTCTATACCAGGTACAGACATGTACCTGGGCGTTTCTCCCCACCACCACGGCCTGGCCAACCCGAGCCGAGGTCCGAGCCTCTAGAGGCGCCCTCGGGTTGTTCGGCTCCCCCGATCCGATCTGAATCTGAACCCATCGGAGAATAAAATAACCGGCCAAGTGCGAGTCCTACTCGCGCACGAAGGGTTCCGTACCATTATCTATTAAAAAAACCGACTTTAAAAACAGGAAACTTAAAAAAGTAAAAACAGCTTTAAAAAGCAAGAAATAATATTGCAATCATATTACTAATTACCTAGATACGCATATCAGTTTTAAAGAAGGTCTATTGCAGTCAGGTGGTTGGTGATCGGCTGGGGGACAATTTGGTTTCATTTAAACTATTGTAGTTGTTCCATCATCTCCAATTTTTTATTGTAAAAGCCCCACCCGACTTCAGTAGACATTTTTAAAAACTGATATGTATATGTATTCTTATGTAAAACTTCAATCTTAATAAGGTATTATTTTTGTACGAACTAAACATTTTGGCATATTGAACCGTATGAAGTAAGCCCAACAAAAGGTAAATCTGCTGCTGCTGTAAATCTTTGAGGAATTCCCTCGACTGTCTATGGTCTTCATCATCAGACCTGTAATGGCACTTATAACCCATATGGGTGCAAAGTTCTTATCAATAGAAATGAATTAAGACCAAACACAAGGTAGCTACTGTAAAACGTTGAGGAGGTCCCTTGACTGTCCGTCGTTTTCATCATCAGACCTCTAATGATAGTCACAACCCATCTAGGTGTAAAGTTCTCATCAATACAAATTAATCAAGCCCAAACACCATGTAATTGCTGTAAATCGTTTAGGAGTTCTCTCGACTGTCTTTCGACTCCATCATCAGATCGACTCCAGACCTTCATTAAGTAGTAGTACTTTAAAATACTTAATGAAAACATTAACAAACGCACTAGTCGCCACTGCGATTTCGAAGATTCCCCTCAATTTCTATAGGATGTCATAATCAGATCCTGGTTTCCTTATCATGGTACTACTCTTGGGATATCTCTTTTCCAACAAAAAATAATCATCAAAATCGGTTTATAAATGACGAAGTTATCCGCGAACACACATAAAAAAATATATATATGCGAGTGGAATTGAGAAACCTCCTCCTTTTTTGAATTCGGTTAAAAAACGGCAAAAAATCATGCCTGTTCTATAGGAGCCACCTTAAATATTTATTTTATTCTGTTTATTTGTTGATAAATCGTAATAATAAACAAATTGCAAAAATTACCACCAGTGACGTTCGATCACATAGATGCAACAAGATTTCTTAAAGATATCCTAATAATTCAAAAGGAACTGAAGGCTTAAAAGAAACATGCGTAACTGTCGACCAACTAAAAGAAATTATGTGTACACTTCATACGAAACCAACACTACATAATTATGGTAGTTATGTCAACAAAATTCGCGGCGGTGGTGGTATAACAGACAGTTACTTTATGGACAGCGGGCCTACGGGCCTCCTACCCCACATTGGAACAAAACACAAGTCCCACTAAGGCCTTTCCACACGAGTCGTAAGCGTAGTCGTATCGTAAGCGCATCGTTATGACGCAACGCGTACGAGACCTGCGGCTCTTCGCATACGAGTCGTAAGAGTAGTCGTATCGTAAGCGTATTGTTCTACAAACTATCGCTTACAAGGTGATCGTTCCAAAAACGTTCCATACTGTGAGAGCTAAATGCTATGAACAGTATTCTTTTACGCTTGCTTTTTTACGCCATTACGCTACGACTATCGCAATGACAATAAACATCTCCTACGATTCGCTGAGCACCGCTTCGTGTGCGGACTTGTTTGAACATGTACGCGGTCGTATTGCTCTCGTCCTGCGCGCGTATTACGATACGCTTACGATACGACGCCGTGTGCAAAGGCTCTAAGAGTGACGTTACGGTTACGAGCGCGTGTATTCGCAATCGCAAGGCAAATGTTGCGTAGCTGCATCGTTGTCTCCGCCACGAAGCGGCGCCGATGACGTTGTCTCGCTTGCGCGGGCTAGCACCGATAAGGATGATCGGCGCGTGGAGGCCAGTACGGCGGTTCCAGATGTCGAAACCACCCCGGCGCCGGCGCCGGCGCCGGCGCAGCAAGGAGGCCTCAGTGCGGGCGCGGGCATTCGTATGATTAATCGGGCTGCATCTACGCCGGCCGGCAATAAAACATTTGCGCGTGTAATGGAGTCAGATCGCAAATGGAAGAATGAGAAGCAAGACGAGCAATGGATTACTTTGCAACGGAAAAGGCTAAGCAATCAGTTCAGTGCTTCACTGGGCAAGGGAACGATTAAAGCCGACGATAAATTTAGAGCTGCCGAAATTTTTGTATGTTTATCAATAAGGTTTCCTTAGTAACGTCAGAAGATGACATATCGCGGTACTTATATAACAAAACGCGGGTTAAAGTCGTTCTTTCCAAAATTAACCCAAAGACGCCAAGACAATATAATTCTTTTAAAATCGAGGTACTTATGAGTAAGGTGGCGCTTGTTCTGGAAGATAGTTTTTGGCCTGAGGGTATAAATTTCAGGAAATTTGTTGTTTTCAAACATAAAAATAATCAATAATGGGAAACAACCACTAAAAACATTAACGATAACGAGTTAACTTATATAAATATGATTTAACTATAAATCGATAAAAAGATCTATCGATGGTGTGCAAAAGCTGTGCAAAATGCTGATAATATGGCGCTTCAGGAAACATGGCTTTTCCCGCACGACCTATCATATCTCGGGACGGTGGACAACGAATTCGGCAGCACCGGCACATCCTCCGTGGACACAACTGCAGGCATGATTACGGGCCGGCCTTTTGGGGGAGTCGCTTTGCTGTGAAGAAAAAGCTCGAATCGAATCGAGTGCTCAAATCCGCGTATTTGTGCTATACTGATAACACCTCGCGACGACGACGCACCTATTCTTGTGTGTAGTGTTTAGATGCCTTGCGACTGTCGCGAAAGTCTAACGGAGTTTCTAGACTGCCTTAGTGCGTTAAGTGCGTTAGTTGAAGAGTGTGGTTTCTTGTTGGGTGATTTTAAAGCTCACCCTAATAAGTTGTTTTACAACGAGATGGACAACTTTTGTGTGGGCCAGTCATGGACTTGTGCGGACGTGAGTAAATTGGGCATTAATTCTCAAACATTTACTTATGTTAGTGATGCGTGTTCCGTAGTCGAAGTATGTGACGGTTGGAATGATGGAGGGTTCCATGGTGATGGTAAATAACGACTGCGTCTCTATATGTGATGTTGTATATTTACAGTGACTACATTATGACTGTCTTATTATCTAAACCTTACAAGACTACAATATAAACAACAGAAGATACAATTTAACCATACGTGAGGATAATAAATTATGTGGCGACCGCAGGCCGCCACAATGCGCATGGCAGCAGAAGGTGGCTAGACCACTGTTTAGTTTCGGAGGCAGCTTGGCAGTGTGTTACTAGTGCTGCGGTCAAGTATGACTCATACTGGTCTGATCACCTTCCGTTGTTGATTACTTGTAATTTAAATTTATCGCAAAGAAATTTCTCAATGTGTAAATCTGTGTTAAATAAAATAAGATGGGGGGAACGATCCCAAGGTCAAATCGATAATTATCATAAAATATGTAACGATGAATTACAGTTGTTTGACTTTCCTAGTGAATTTTAAGTATGTTGTAAAGGGGTACGTATTATAATGTATAAAATTAAAATATATAAGTTTACAATGCATAAGTTCAAAATACCTAAAATCAAAAAATATAATGGTTAGAAAAACTAATAACCAAAATCCATAAAGTTCATAATCGTCCAAATACATACAATCAAAATGTATAAGTTCAAAATAAGTAAGTTGAGAAAATTATTGAGGATACTAACTGCCCTACTCCTGTAGATCACGTGATAAGTTAGAATTTAAGACAATCACGAAGCGCAGCGTAGCGATTGTCTTGAATTTCGAGGTTATTTTTTTTTATTAGACATCTCGTTGGCAACAATTATCGCCAAAGTGCTTGACGGTGTGATAGATTCTCAGCTAGATTGTCACTTAAAGATTCATGAGCTCCAGTTTGGGTTTAGGCCACAGCTGTCAACAGACAGTGCAATCCTGAGCCTGAAGCGTACTGTCAGGTACTATACAGATAGAAACACACCTGTTTATGCTTGTTTCTTGGACCTTTCCAAGGCGTTCGACCTGATCGTTTACGAGATCCTATGGGATAAAATGAAACGGATTGGCTTGCCTTCTGAAACCATATCGCTATTTCGTTTTTGGTATGAGAATCAGCTGAACAGTGTCAGATGGGCGAACGAGTACTCGGACCCCTATAGGCTAGAATGCGGTGTGAGGCAGTGGGGATTGAGTTCCCCCAAGCTTTTCAACCTCTATGTGAACGCGCTGATTGAGGGGCTCAGCAGCATGAAGATTGGGTGTCATATCAATAACGTATTCGTCAACAATATTAGCTACGCGGACGATATGGTCCTGCTGGCCCCCTCAGTCAATGCCATTAGAAAAATGTTAGGTCTCTGTGAAGCATATGCGATCGCCTATGGGTAAGTGTACAATTGCAGGAAGAGCAAGTACATGGTTTTCAGGTCCGGCAATAAACTTCCTGATTTTGTACCCCCCATCCATCGGACTATATGGATCTCCCCTTAATCGAGTCAGACAGTTAAATACATTATAGTTACAGAGAACCTAAAACACGACATTGATATGGAGAGAGAGAGCGCAGGGCGCTGTCGGTTAGGGCTAACATGTTGACTCGCAGATTTGCTCTATGCTCACTCAGCACCTGTAAAGATCACGCTTTTCAAAGCCTACTGTACCTCTTATTACTCGAGCAGTCTGTGGGTTAACGACACCCAAAAATGGTACAACACCTGGCGCGTACAATACAATAATGCTTTTAGGGCATTGTTGAAACTCCCGCGATACTGCAGCGCTTCCAGCATGTTTGCGTATACAGAGGTCGACAGTTTCCGACCATCATTCGTAAAAAAAAAACCGACATCAAAAAACAGGAAACTTAAAAAAGTAAAAACAGCTCTAAAAAGCAAGAAATAATATTGAAATCATATTATTAATTACCTAGATACGCATGTCAGTTTAAAAAAAATGTCTATTGAAGTCGTTAAATAGCAGTGCTGAAAAATACTTAATGAAAACATTGACAAACGCACTAGTCGCCACTACGAATTTCGAAGGTTCCCCTCGATTTCTCTGGGATGCTATTAGATCCTGGTTTCCTTATCATGGTACCACCCTTGGGATATCTCCTTCCCAACAAAAAAAAATCATCAAAATCGGTTTATAAACGACGAAGTTATCCGCGAACACACATAAAAAAAAATATATATATACAAGTCGAATTGAGAAACCTCCTCCTTTTTTGAAGACGGTTAAAAAGCAGGCTCACTTTTGAAGCGAGTTCGCGGCAGCAGTAACAACGTCCTGCTATCAATCGCCGATAGTGGGGACTGTCCATTTATCGAGCACATGTGCCAAATCACGCGCTTAAAATTAAAAAAAAATTATTAAGTACTTACATAGGTGATAAGTCTCTTTGTTACTAACATTAAATGAACTTTATGTTGTCTGATAAATAAACATTTTAATTTTAATTTTTATTTATTTACTAGCGGCTGCTCGCGGTTTCACCCGCGTGGTTCCCGTTCCCGTGGGAATATCTGGATAAAAGTATGCTATGTGTTATTCCCGGTTATAAACTCCGCCGAATTTCATCCAAATCCGTTTAATAGTTTTTACGTTAAATAGCTAACTAACATCTATACTTACGAACTTTCCCGTTTATAATATTAGTAGGATTATTGGTGTTGTGCGGGTTGTCCTGCTCCTGATCCGATCTGCACCTCTTGGAGAATCTAGTAAAGAAACGCACCCTTGCATGTTTCCATTCCCTCTAGTAACCCCCTGACGGTGTTTCGATCACACGGTTTGAGGAACCCTTTAAGTTTCTCGCCGCCCCCAATAAGTCTGGTGACGTTGAAAAGCTCACCGTCAGAAACTATCAGCTAACTTTCTCCAAACAGAATATGGTATCTCTGGATCAGCGACCACTGATTTAACCAAACCACAGAGTCTGTTATTTGTTTATTTTTTCTTTTGTTGATGGCTTCGTGCCATTTGCACATTTAGCCAGTGTCAAAGTGACTTTTCTTACAAGTAATTCATCATCATCATCATCATCATCTTAGCCAAAAGACGTCCACTGCCGGACAAAGGCCTCCCCCAAGGATCTCCACAACGACCGGTTTTGTGCTGCTCGCATTAAATAAATAATATTTCATTTCGGTAGATGATGAATGATAGTAGAAATGAGAAGTGAGAAATAATAAACCCCCCAACCCTCTAGTATCTCAGTAAAGATGTGGAGCTTTACTAAGTCCTCGGGCGGACTTCTTGAGAGATTTTGAAATGTGACGTTGCACTGTTATGTTTCATTTGCCAACACTCATGCACGCTCACCTAAAAACTAGAGGTCCTGAATGGGTTGTAGGTTAAAAAAATGTTTGGACGATTCAAAAGCACTTTTCTAAAGTTTATTTGAATAAAAATTAACTGACTTTGACTTTCACGAACACTTAACGGTTAAAAATTCACCATTATTTTACATTAATAGTCGACATAACACAAATTATAGAAAATAAAACAAAACCGCAGACATGACTTCACTTTCCTGCCAAGAAGTCAGAGCCAGTTATAATGTGTATTGAAATCAGTTTTTTTGTTTTGTTTCAGATATAATAAGAAGAAATGGATAATGACATAGAAGAGGTTGCTATCAAGAAGGTTGTGACTATGAGACAGAGGGCGCCACGGTCTTTGGCGCACTTCGACAAACTTGGCCAAGGTACATGAAGTAATTGTAATGAATAAAATATATATATATAGAAGATAGCCAAATCCTCAGTAGCTGAGGATTGTTTGATTTTATTTTATTTAAATTTTTACTTTTTATTAATATTTTATTCTATAAATGATGTTCTATTGGATTCTATTTTACAATCAACATTATTTATAAGATTGAGATTTTAATGAATTGTTTTTATTTTATTGGTATTATTTTGCTTGTTTATTAATTATCTTAATTTAATTAATTATTGTGGTATTGCTTTACATGTTGTCTGCACATGCCCGTGGAGTTACAGCATACCAATGTTACTGTGTCCTTGTTTGTTTTATTTTATTAATAAAATAAATAAATAAATTCCGGGTGAAGTGCGCTTCCACCTTCGACCTTATCATCACTTAACATCAGGTGAGATGAAGCCCAAATGCTTACCTGTGAGATATAGAAAATATAGTTTTTATTATTATTGTTTTTTTGTTATTATTATTTGTTACAGTTGTAGTATGTTTATTGTCTGTACTGTGTTTCTTGTGCCAAGTTGGATCCCACCAGAATACCGGCGCTGTAGCGGCTTGTATGTCGCTGCAGCACAAGCTGAGGTTGGGACCTAATTGGCCACATGCACGTTGTATAATTTAACATTTTTTTTTGTTTTCATTTGTTTTCGCTTTAACCTTTTTTTTTCCTTTCTCTCATGTGTATCTTCTGTGTATAAATTGGTGCTTGTGGTCAATAAATGTTTGTTTCTGTTTCTGTTTCAGTATAGCAAGACCGCTTAACTGAGTCCTCGCCTGCGGTAGGTACGCGGGGCGGGAAGTACGTAGTGGCAGAGCCACGAACACTAGCTACTTGCGACGCGGCAAACGGATTTCTAGTTCATTGCGTTTTTTCTATCACTGCTGACTATGTCTGCCGTAGTATAACGCGCAATGAACTAGAAATCCGTTCGCCGCGTCGCAAAACGCTCGTACTCGTGGCAGAGGCTCTACGTACCTCCCGCCCCGCGTACCTACCGCAGGCGAGGACTCAGTTAAGCGGTCTTGCTATAGTTAAAAGTATCCGATAGCCTGATTTGCGAGTATCATATATCCCTTATATCACTTAGTCGGCTCTTACGACATGCACGGGAAGTTAGGCAGCTGATACAGTAACTCCATATCCCAAACCAGCATGGGATGCGATTGTACAGAAACAAACAGTTTTAAAGTAGCAGGATAAAAACCTTAAGGCGACGCACCGCTAAACAATAAATCTCATACGGAGAACGGAGCGTTTGCGCCCCGTACCATAAAAAAAACTGTTTTTTTCCTTCAAATTCAAACCACAAATTATTTAAAAAAAATGAACTACAATATTGAAGTTTGTGTTAAGACTAATCTACTAAGAAAATTTAAATGCTTAAATCGGTCTGGTTAGCCTGTAAAATGCAAATCTATGTTTTAAAAGAGGTAACTTTGATATTTTTTTCTCTGTTATAAAAGTTAACAAATCGTGTTTCTGCAACTAGCAAAATGAAGTCAAAAATCATGTCATCAAATATCACTTTCATATGTTTTGTAATTGTTGGGAAAAATCAAGATCCCCGCCACGTAAATTTCCAATGCGTTGCCTTAATAATACCTATATTCGCACTCGAGTTCTCCTGTAGAACCTGTTTGGTAATACCAGTATAATCCCGAATGTGGCAAGTAGGGTACCGTTCTTAACCCTAGAAAATTATAAACATAACTGAAAAGCACCACATGGCCGTAATATTGAGATTCTTTGTTACTAAGTTAAACTGTAAAGTGACAACCCTAGGTCGAGCTGATACGTTGTATTAGTCGTCAACCTGATGGTCAAACATAAACAGAAGTGGAAACATTGCAGGAATGAAAAAAAAAATTGTGATAAAATAAATTTTAGGTTTTTTTTAAGGAAATGTAAATCTACGTAAACATGATTTTGTATGTTGTGACATTGTTCTTTAAACTTGGTTGCATGGCTGTTTGGGAATATACACCTATTATCAAACACCTCGCATGTTTAATGGAACACTGTCCCATTAGTAGATAGGTCAGAATTGAGTTACGTACAGATACAGGCATTTTTTCAAAATCAGATCTTGTCAATAGTTTATTATTCGTTCTAAATAGAATCATTCATGATTAATTAATAAATCAGTTTTAATTTTATGCGTCAATAAGTAGGATAAGTCCTCATAGTAAGATCTTCTGTAACAATTTCCCAAAAATCGTCTTTTTGAGTTGAGTCAGTGTTCCATTCAGCATGCGACCTGTTTGTACCTGATATTCTGGTACTTAAACAGGTAGTTGTACATGCTTTGCATTGATTTCGCTTTTGTTGATTGCTTTTATGCAACTATGCGCAAAAGATGCGCGTCCCTGGTGCGCAGGGTGCGAGGGAGTACCAACAGCATCCTGGACATGATTGCGAGCAGACTAGACTGCTCGTTTGTCAAGCGTTGCTGTGCCATATCAAGTGGCATAGCATTCAAATATAAATTAATGTATCGATACTAACAAATTGTTACTAACAAAAATGAGTTATAATTATTCATCATCATCTCAGCCAAAAGACGTCCACTGCTGGACAAAGGCCTCTCCCAAGGATCTCCACAACGACGGTTTTGTTTCTTTTTTTTTTTTTGTAATTATTACTTGAAATAAATAAATGAAATATTCTATTCTATTCTATTTGCATTGAGGCGGCCTTGTTGCTGTGTTTTGTTCATCATGAATTGCTCGTTACTTGCTGAAATGACATGCCGCCTCCCATTTGAACACAGTAACATGTTCAATATTGTGAATCATTTCCATCTACCTTTGTAACCGCAATGAATATAAAACAACGATTGCTTTTCAATTCAATTTCTTGTAAGATGGTTCTAATCTAATCACTATTATCATTTTTGAAGTGAAAACTTCTTTAGCGGTGTTGTACACTTTTTTTGTAATGGGTAAAAAATGTTAAATTCGCGTCAGGACACGTGCGTGACTGATCGAAAATTCGTAAGACGGATGACAGCCGGCGCGGCGTAGGAGAGGAAGTATCCCGCTCTCTTTCTACGGCACGGCGAAAATGGATGCCTGCTGTTTCGTTTAGGCGGCGCAGGGCGCTTGCGCGAATAAATTGTCATGTTTGTGTACGATAGCGCAATAAATAAATATTGTATTCTACCACATAAATGATAGTACTTTTATACTGATAATTGAAGCAATTCGTGCAAAATTATTCCCTAACCATTCCAAAATATCAAAAATGCACAACGTTAATATTCAAGTTTTTACTTCTGCCGGCACTCCCGGAGTGCAACCCGTCGTTTTTTTTTTTACTTAGATTTTCATTAGTTGTTACTGCTGCTGTCACTGTACTGGCCTCGGCGTTTTGTTATTGATGTTTGTTTGTGTCATAGTATATTCGTTTTGTTGTTAATATTATATTATGTTAGTGTTTTAATAGTAAGTTATTGTGTATGATTTGTTTTTTTTTCCTGTTTCGTGCCATGATGTCACTACTGTGTACAGCAGAATACTAGTGCAGCAGGCCCCGCTTGCTGCGTATACTGAGCTGTGCACAGTGATGGCATCACATAACAGAGGGGGTTGCTTTAGTAATCGGCGGCAGTCGTAAAGGGTACGGGAGGGGGGAAGGGGTTAGGGGGGGGTAGGGATGTGCCCCTCTTAAAGGGGGGAGACGCGGAAACCCATAGATTTTTGTCTGCCACTTCTTATCAAGTAATCAAACACTACAAAAAACCTTTGACTTAGTTGTATTTTTTTTTCTTCCTTTTTTATCTTCTTTATTCAAATTCTTTATTTTGCATTAAATGTGGTACTACATTCAAGATACTACTACAACAGGATCACACATTTAGCCAAAGTATTGGCATACAATAAATGCAATACAATAATACACAAACTACATTTAAAAAATAATAAAAACAATAATATAATGTATGCTAAGTAACTATTTGATTTATAATTAAAATATTCGGTAATTGTATAAAATGAATTCTGTAACAACCATTTACGTAATGTCAACTTAAATTTATTAAAGGGAAGGGCTTTTATAGACTCTGGTATATTGTTATAAATGTTAATGCACATTGCGTAACAATTTTTCCCAAAACGGGCCGTTTTCGGTCTGGTGTCCAAAACCAGTCTGTGAGCGTTTCTGGTATTAGTCCTGTAAAAATCTTTTGCTTCAGTGTAATTTAATGGTAATTTAGTTTTTACGAATTTTCCTACCTCTAAAATATAGATGGATGTTAGCGTTAGTATGCCTGTGTTCGTTTCCCTCGTTTCCCTCTTTCCGTTTGGCCCTCACTACGCTGCGCTTCGCTCGGGAAAAAAAAACCTTAACCTATCCAACAGCACAAAATACCCAACAGATTACGTGAGTTTTAAAATTTTATTTTTTTTACGCTCCCCCCCTTCCGTTTGGCCCTCGCTATGCTCGGGAAAAAAAAATTTTACTTAACCTATCCAACAGCACAGAATACCCAACAGATTACGTAACTTCAAACACGTGTAAAAAAAAACTACGCATCTCCGCGGGGGGGGGGGATGTGGCGATTGAAAGGGGTAACCAACCCCAATAAAAACCAACCCTTATCAATTCCTAATTCCTGCCGCCGATTACTAAAGCCAACCCTAACAGGGCACAATGTCAATTGTTATTATTTTTTATTATTTTTGTTACATGTTGTATGTTTAATTGTGTGTTTTGTTATGTGATTCCAATAAATGTCTTTTATTCTTTTTTATTCTATTCTAGTATATTTCTTTCCGATCCAAACCCCTTGGAGAATCTATTAAAGAACTCTTGCGTTCTGGCATTCCCTCTAGAAATTCTTTGACGTTATTTCCATCGCACGGCTGGCGGCTTAAGTCTGGAGATGCTGTAAAGGCCACGTGAAACCAACAGCTCTCTACTCTCTTAAAAAAAAGTGTATTTGTTTTTGCAGGTTACGAAAAGGTATCTGATACAGCAGATCTCACATTGGACAAGTTGGAAGCTAGCCAATCGGTCCTGGATAGAATTACTTTTGAGAGCGAAAGACTTAAGACTAGTCATAGCGAAGCATCTTCTAGAAGGAACAGTGATGACGGGGGGAGAGCTAGGAGAGAAGGACTGAGAAAAGGTTTGTAGTAAAAGTAAATACTTAATTGCAATAAATCACTTTGACTTTGACTTTAAATAAATAAATAATAAATAAATTAATACAAGATCTCCCGCCCAGAGTAGACTTACGAACCGATGGCATAGTGACATTCACAAGAGCTACTTGTAGCCTAAACTGAATAAATGAATAAATAAATGTTTCCCACACTCACACCAATTATCTAGCCCCAAGAAAAGCTTCCATAAGAAACTCGAGAAATGGTTAACTAGGCAACGGGTAAACATACATAATATACTTAAATACATACTTATTGTATACATAGGAAACACCCAGACCCGAAACAATTTGGAAAATTCTAAATAGATCCAACCGGGGATCGACCCCGGGACCTCAGAGATGGCGACACCATGAAAACCGATGTGCAAGCCACTCGACCAAGGAGGTCGTCAAATAAATAGCCTACAACTGTCCCACTACTGGGCAGCCTCCATCATTGAAATCAAGTCATCACTACAATTGATAGGTAATGGCTAAATCACCACGCTTGCCAAATGCGGGTTGGTGATCACAAACCCGGGCTATGCATCGAAATCCGAAAGACACTTTGCCACTTATGCCACTCGGCCACCGAGGCGTTGTGTACGGTGACAAAGGACAACTCAGTAATCTATACTAATATTATATTATCTATACTAATATTATAAAGCTGAAGAGTTTGTTTGTTTGTTTGTTTGTTTGTTTGTTTGAACGCGCTAATCTCAGGAACTACTGGTTCGAATTGAATAATTATTTTTGTGTTGGATAGTCCATTTATCTAGGAAGGCTTTAGGCTATATAACATCACGCTGCGACCAATAGGAGCGAAGCATCAGTGAAAAATGTTGCAAAAACGGGAAAAGAGCCTAAAAAATTAAAAATGCTGCCGAAAGTCACTATTCCACGCGGACGAAGTCGCGAGCACAGCTAGTAATATTATAAAGCTAAAGAGTTTGTTTGTTTGAACGCGCTAATCTCAAGAATTACTGGTTCGATTTAAAAAAATCTTTTTGTGTTGGATAGTCTATTTATTGAGGAAGGCTTTAGGCTATATAACATCACGCTGCGACCAATAGGAGCGAAGCATCAGTGAAAAATGTTGCAAAAACGGGAAAAGAGCCTAAAAAATTAAAAATGCTGCCGAAAGTCACTATTCCACGCGGACGAAGTCGCGAGCACAGCTAGTAATATTATAAAGCTAAAGAGTTTGTTTGTTTGAACGCGCTAATCTCAAGAATTACTGGTTCGATTTAAAAAAATCTTTTTGTGTTGGATAGTCTATTTATTGAGGAAGGCTTTAGGCTATATAACATCACGCTGCGACCAATAGGAGCGAAGCATCAGTGAAAAATGTTGCAAAAATGGGAACAAGAGCCTAAAAATTAAAAATGCTGCCGAAAGTCACTATTCCACGCGGACGAAGTCGCGAGCACAGCTAGTATTATTATAAAGCTGAAGAGTTTGTTTGTTTGTTTGAACGCGCTAATCTCAGGAACTACTGGTTTTAATTGAAAAATTATTTTTTGTGTTGAATAGTCCATTTATTGAGGAAGGCTATAGGCTATATAACATCACGCTATGACTAATAGAACGCGGGTGAAACCGCGGGGCACAGCTAGTTATATCGATAAAAATACAAGCAAAATTCAATCTATGACTCAAGTTAGATAGTTCTAGACTATAGGAACTACTATAGGAGTATAGGAGGAGCTTGATGGTGCAGTGGTTAACGCGTCCGGTCGAGTGCTGAGGTTAAGCAACTTTCGCAAAGGCCGGTCATCGGATGGGTGACCAAATATTTCACATTTCGAGCTCCTCCGTGCTTCGGGAGGCACGTAAAGCCGTTGGTCCCGGCTGCATTAGCAGTCGTTAACAACCACCAACCCGCACTGGGCCCGCATGGTAGTTTATGGCCCGTTCCCCTGTCCATCCATAGGGAAGACTATAGGAAAATAATTTTGAATTAGCAAGCGTAATGATGGAACTGACATAAACTGTATAAGTCCCTAAATAAAAAAATGGTAATTTTGTTTCAAGCCAAACAAATTGTAGAACTAATTAGCGAAACTATGGGAAATTTTCAAAACAAGTTAGTTTTGCTACGCCGTAGCACCGCGTAGCACTCCGGACAGAGCTACGGTTTTCATTGTCGCCATAGTAGCTACGATGCAGGTCTGTAGCATGTTTATGAATTTATTTGCAGGCGCTTGATTTTATTATGTGTTAGCACCAAGAAGCTATAAAAAAACATCAAGTAAACAGCCTATAACTGTCCCACTGCTGGGCAAAGTCCTCCATCATTGAAATCAAATAATCGCTACAATTGATAGGTAATGGCTTAATCACCACGCTTGCCAAATGCGGGTTGGTGATCACAAACGCGGGCTATGCATCGAAAAATCCGAAATACATTTTGCCCGACCTGGGAATTGAACCTGGGACCTTCGGGTATTGGGCCGAGCGCTCTGCCGATCGGCCACCGAGGCGTTAAAGGAAGGTATATTTATAAATTTTTATATAATTTTTAACGCAAATTTTGTTGCGAACAAATTACAAAAACACAAATGTTGAAAAAATTTCCACGAGCAGGGTTTGAACCTGCACCCTTCTGACATACCGGGTCAGGTGCTCTTCCAATTGAGCTATCGTGGTTCTAACCAGCCCGCCGAAATTATTCAATACTATTTACTTATTTACTTTGAAAGCCAAAGGCGCCCATTCAATGTTAACAACTACCGTCATTAACATCCGATCATAATATTTTTACAAATACTAAAGATCAGTTAAGAAGTAGGCAAGCTATTTATATACACATACACCCTTCTGACATACCGGGTCAGGTGCTCTTCCAATTGAGCTATGATTTATCTATTTTTTTTTTTTTTTTTTATATTTAATAAATATAAATAAATATAAATATTATATTAGAGTAGGTACTTGGACGCCCAATGTAACCACAGCGCCATAGAACAATTGAATTTCTATTGTGTCTGGTTTAAGGGTGCGCCGACCAAAAAATGCCAAAAATGGAGTTACGGTTAAGTAAATATAATTGAAAATACTATCGTATTAAATGAACAAAATATATATTTAGTATCATAGGGAACGTGTTTACAATTTGTCAGAACCATAAATTCATAACACGCTATAGTTTTTTCTACAATATCATTTAAAGTTGGGCAGAAATCATGAAAACGAGTGGCGGCGTTTAGTAGATTTCTTATAGTTTATCTAAATTATTGTACCTCTGATTTTGTCTAAACAATCATCAATGGATATACTGCAAATTGCTAGACTACATTTTCGATTCATCAAGTGTTTATTTAAATAATTATTTTTTATTAAGCTACTTAAATTCTCCATACAAAATTAGTATGGCCGCGCGGCATCAAATAAATATGGACGACGACATTTCAAATAAAACATATGACACTTGTCACTTACGGACGGCGCACCCTTAAGAACAACTAAGTCGTTAGACAATATCACATGCATTGTTCTGATCCCAAGGTAAGTAGCTGAAGCACTCGTTTCATGGTAATCTGAAACAACGACGGTACCACAACCACCCAGACCCGATCTAACGAAAAGTTCGTTTTCGACATGACCCGACCGGGAATCGAACCCGGGATCTCAGAGTTAACTAACAGTTTGAATAAGTATCGAGAGAGAGAGACCCGCCAACTTAAGTCGTAGTACCCAATTACGTCAGTGACATTTATCACAGAAATTGTTCGTATACTGGTAATAAAAATATTAAAAAAATTCCAAAGAACATAAGAGAACCGCCATTTAATAATTTTAAAAAGCAACTCACCATAATGGCTCTGTGACAAATGCACTTAATACTTACATACATACATACATACATATAATGACGCCTCTTTCCCGTAGGGGTAGGCAGAGACCACTTTTTCCACTTGCTACGATCCATACAAATGAATTTTTGAATTAATATTTGACATGCACGATTACGATACGATTTTATTTTATTATATTCTTATTTTGATTTCATATCTATATTACAATTTTATTTAAATGGCATAGTTTTTAATAATTAACCTATTTAATAAATTTTACTCTTGACATCGTTTTAATTGAATTAAATTGACCAGAATAGATATACTTAATTGAATTGATTTTCATAATTTTGCTTACTGTATATTCAGCGAAACATGTTGGCCAATGTAATGTATTTAATAACAACTCTGTACCATGTATCTTGCGAAATAAAAATGATTCTATTCTATTTGTGCTTCTTGAGACTGCGCTATCAAATCTCATATCTAGCTCATATCTAGATATCATCATCATCATCAGCTCATTTTTATGTCCCCACTGCTGGGGCACGAGCCTTCCCTACGGATGGATAGGGAGAAAGGGCCATAAACCACCACGCGGGCCCAGTGTGGGTTGGTGGTTGTCAACGACAGCTAATGCAGCCGGGACCAACGGCTTGACGTGCCTCCCGAAGCACGGAGAAACTCGAGATGATAAATTTTTGGCTACCCATCCGATGACCGGCCTTTGCGAAAGTTGCTTAACCTCAGCACTCGCAGACCGGGCGCGTTAACCACTGCGCCATCGAGCTCCTCATATAAATGGCATATAAATGGCATAGTTTTTAATAATTAACCTATCTAATAAATTTTACTCTTGAATTGAATTGACCCGGATATACCTAATTAAATTGACTTTCATAATTTTGCTTACTGTATATTCAGCGAAACATGTTGGCCCAATGTAATAATGTATTGAATATTGAGACTGCGCTAACAAGTCTCATATCTAGCTCATATCTAGATAGATAAATATTTTATTTCAAGAAACTCAATGGCGCGGTGGGTAACGCGGCGCCCGGTCTACAGTTGCTAAGGTTAAGCAACTTTCGCAAAGGGCGGGCATCGAGTGACCAAACATTTATCATCCCTCGCTCCTCCGTACTTCGGAAGGCACGTAAAGCTGTTGGTCTCGACTGCATTAGGAGTCGTTAACAACCAACAACCCGCGTGGTGGTTTATGGCCCGTTCTCCCTATCCATCCTTGAAAGGCTCGTGCCCCAGCAGTGGGGACATATTGTGAGCTGGTGATTAAGATGTGATTATTATTCTTTCAGATGGGACAAATTCAGAACCGCCTACAGCCAGTGTGACACTTAACAACGCTTGGCATGATATGGACAGTTCCAATTCCACCACCAGAACGGAGCTTAGCCTATCCGATGGTGGAGAAGAGGTGAGAGATTAAAGTTATACTAGTAGTCGCCTAATGGTCGAAATTCGACCGTAATTTTATTAAGGCTGCACGGATTGTATCATAAGCAATGAAAAATTAAAAAAGATAAAATGTGAGTTTGGATTGGCATTGACAGATTTCGGCCGCTTCACTTCAATTTTTGAATTTTTAAAAAATATATATGCGTGTGTCAAATACATGGTAGTGTGTGTAATGTTTGTTTTATTGATTTAATGTATTTTTATGCATAATTTAAAAAAAATATAACATTCTGATAACCTTCTTATAAACTATAGGTGTGCGAAATTTCATACTCCTCCGTCCGCGCAATTTTCGTAAAAAGGAGTACCTACAAAGTTTTAGCTTCACGTATTAATATTTAGATATTGAAAACAGTTTATAGATAGATAGATAGGTAAAAGTTTATTTGGTATCTCATAACACACACACCATCATAAAATAAATAAGCAAAATCAGCAGGTAGGTACTTAAACCAAAAACAAAATAATACCATAAGACAATACCACAGAACACAAGCTGTGTTCCGTGGACAATACCTACTGCACACAATAAAATAAGAACACACATTAAAACAGTATTTGTGTGCTGTAGCAGAACAAAAGGGCCATAGCTCAGCGATAATTTAATTAATTTAATTTACAATTTGAGAAAAGAAAGTGTTGAAAAAATCCCATGGGCGGGATTTGAACCCACATCCCATGACATGCCTTTGTCTTTTTTTAAATTCGTAACAATATTTGCGTAAAATTATATGTAAATAATCATAAATATAGCTTAAAGAGTCGGGTAGGCGTTTAATTTTTTCACTGTATTTTATAAATAGGTATTTAATTTAGCTTCAGTGCAGCAATTAGCACTTGAAATTAAAAAGTAAAAATTTAAATATAGCTTGCCTAATTCTTAACTGATCTTTCTAATATTTGTAAAAATATTAAGATCGGATGTTGATGACGTAGTTGTCGACATTGTTTTGCAAGTCACGCTCGCGCCCATGCAAGGGTCCAGGCTAACGCTAACACTAGCTAAGGGTGTCGCCGTCGACGGATACGTCTAGGAGGACATCATCATCATCATCATAAAGTAAAAAGTAGATAGTGTTGACTAATTTCGGCGAGTTGGATTGAGCCACGATTGCATAGTTGGCAGTGCACCTGAACCTTTGCATGGGGTGCGGTTTCGAATCCCGTTCGTGGAATTTTTAAAACACTTTGTCTTTTTTGAAATTGTAATTTGTTTGCAACAATATTTGCGTAAAATTATATGTTAATAATCATAATTTAATTTAGTTTATTACATTATGGTTAACCTAACTTTTTTCAATACAAAGTTTTGCTTGTTTTTGAAGATTCTGCTCTTCTATAAACATAATAAATCTGACAACCATGCAAGAGCAACAGCAAATAATTCAACAAAAAGATATGTTTATTATACTTACATACATTCTACTATTGACGACGTACGTTGACGACCTCCTTGGTCGAGTGGTTTGTACACCGGTTTTCATGATGTCACCATCTCTGAGGTCCCGGGTTCGATCCCCGGTCGACTCAATTTAAAAATGATTGTTTTTCTAAATTGTCTTGGGTCTGGGTGTTTTCTATGTATAATAAGTAGGTATGTATTTAAGTATTTTAAGTATGTTTATCCGTTGTCTAGTAACCATATAACGAGTTTCATAATGAAGCTTCTTTTGGGCTAGATAATTGGTGTGAGTGTAGGAATAAAAAAAAATAAAAAAAACTATTTTTTTGGATAAACATCACACTAATATTATAAACTAGCTGTGCTCGCGACTTCGTCGTGGAATAGTGACTTTCGGCAGCATTTTTAATTTTTTAGGCTCTTTTCCCGTTTTTGCAACATTTTTCACTGATGCTTCGCTCCTATTGGTCGCAGCGTGATGTTATATAGCCTAAAACCTTCCTCGATAAATGGACTATCCAACACAAAAAGAATTATTCAATTCGAACCAGTAGTTCCTGAGATTAGCGCGTTCAAACAAACAAACAAACAAACAAACAAACAAACAAACAAACAAACAAACTCTTCAGCTTTATATATTAGTATAGATGCGAAAGTTTGTGTGTATATTTGATGCTTCTTCACGCTGCAATGGACGGATGGATTTGGATGAAGTTCGGCATACAGATAGTTTATAACCTGGATTAAAACATAGGATACTTTTTATCCCGATATTCTCACGGGAACGAGAACCACCCGGGTGAAACCGCGAGCATCCGCTAGTACTTAAATAAGATCGTGTCCGTCTCCCAAAGAGAGGTAGACAGGAGCATCGAAATAACTAATATTGAGTATACACGCCGATAGTGACCCGACGCCACATGTAGCATAATCAAAGTAGGGCTCCGAGGTGGAATAGATGACGTCAGTGATGGGTTGCAGCCGACCGCCTGATGTGCGAGCATCTTGGAACCCTCGTCCCTTAGTCGGCTCTTACGACACGCATGGCAAGTTAGGCAGCTGATAATTTTCACGTCCCAGACCAGCATAGGACCAGAATTGGTGTGGGTAATGTGATGTACCTACTATAACTTATATAAAAAAGTTGGCGTAAATCCTCGTTATAGAATAAGAATAAGAATAGAATAAAAAACATGTATTGGAATCACATAACTCCTATGTGTTTTTTTTAAATTTCCACTTTTATCTTTATGTTTAAACTGTTCTGTCCTAAATAAATTTATTTTCATTTCATTTTCATTTCATAACAAAACACACAATTAAACATACAACATGTAACAAAAATAATAAAAAATAATAACAATTGACATTGTGCCCTGTTATGCGATGCCAACACTGTGCACAGCTCAGTATACGCAGCAAGCGGGGTCTGCTGCACTGGTATTCTGCTGTACACAGTAGTGACATCATGGCACGAAACAGGAAAAAAAAACAAAAATCAAATCATACCCACAATAACTTAATTTTAAAACACTAACATAATATAACACGAATAAGTAAACAACAAAACCTTTATTGTGTTGATTGTCATCAATTTAAGTAATTAAAAACTGATTGGTTTCGTCTTCCTCAGCCAAGATCTAGACGAAGTCAGGACTCAGCACTTCCCGGCACTCCTTTGCACAACCGAACTCCTTGGAAGTCAGCGGACAGCCTTACACCCGAAGCTGCCTTCGGAACCTCCTTAGCCGACATCATGGAGAGCCCTGCTGACAAGGTATTTAATTTCTTTACTTTTAAAAGATTATTAATAATGCGCTATTAACAAATTAATATTAGGCATGTTAACACATTTGGAAAAATTTATACGCTTGTTAATAGTTGTGGGTTAACGTCAGCCCCCTAGACAAGTGGCAAAACGCTAATAGAACAGAAATCAAAAATTATTATTGTACGGGATTGACATAAGTCAAACGTTTTTTAAATGTCAATCCCATACAATAATCATTCCATTTAATTTCTATTCTAAGACGTTTCACCCGAATTCTTCCCGTAATAACACGTGTTGTGAGACTTCTTTTTAATTTCTATCTACCGTACAATTGTACCCTTACTAATATTAATTAAAAAATAGGTAGGTACTCGAAATTGGCTAAATGCTAAACGCGAAGTCATTACATAATTAGGATAACTAGTGGTCGCCCAGTGGTCGAAATTCGACCGTAATATAAAGCTGCACAGATTGTATCCTAAGCAATGAAAAATTAAAAAAGATATAATGTGAGTTTGGATTGGCATTGACAGATTTCGGCCGCTCCTCTTCCATTTTTGAATTTTTTGAAAAGAGTATTATATTGCGTGTGTGTCAAATACATATGCGTGTGTCAAATACATGGTAGTGTGTGTGTGTAATGTTTGTTTTATAGATTTAATGTATTTTTTTATGCATAATTAAAAAAAAATTAACATTCTGTACTCCTTTTCTATATAAACTATAAGTGTGCGAAATTTCATAAAGTCCGCGCAATTTTCGTAAAAAGGGGTACAAAGTTTTTGCTTCACGTATTATTAAATAGATAAATTTTTCTATTTAGCGTTTTTCCACTTATCTAAGGGGTCTGTATTGTAATGGAGCTATTAGGATTGAACCACGATTTATACGAATACGCTGTAACCTGTGCCAGAACTTTGCTGTCACCTGTGCTAGAATTATGCTATCACTAGCAGGCATTGCCAACGCCGCCGCGCTAAATCACGTTTTCTTATGTCAATCCCATACATTTTATTCTTTTCGAACTTCGCTATCGTTTTCTTAATGTTACTTTGGCTACCGCCACTGTGCTAGAATTATGTTGTCTCCTGTGCCAGAATTATGCTGTGACTATACTGTTACCTGTGTCATAAAAATGCTGTCACCTGTGCCCTAACTATGCTGTCATTTGAGCCAGAACTACGTTGTCGCTTAGATCATCATCGGCCTATCTTAGTCCACTGCTGGACATAGGCCTCCCCTAATGAGCGCCATAGCGCCCTGTCCTCAGCTTGACGCATCCAGCATCTGCCTGCAGTCTTTCGCAGGTCGTCATCCCACCTGGCCGGAGGGCGTCCTACACTACGTTTACCGAGTCGTGGTCTCCACTCAAGAACACGTTTACCCCAGCGGTTGTCGGTTCTTCGCCAGATATGGCCGGCCCACTGCCACTTCAACTTGCTAATTCTTAGAGCTATGTCGATGACTTTGGTTCTCTGTCGGATGTATTCGTTACGAATCCTATCCTTCAGAGAAACTCCGAGCATAGCTCTTTCCATAGTTCGCTGAGCGACTTTAAACTGGTGGACCAGCCCTACCGTGAGTGTCCACGTCTCAGCTCCGTAGGTCATGACGGGTAGGACGCACTGATTGAAAACTTTCGTTTTCAAGCATTGCGGTATGGATGACGAGAAGACTCGACGTAGTTTCCCAAACGCTGCCCAGCCCAGCTGGATCCTCCTCTTGGCCTCCTTCTCAAAATTGTTTTTACCTAATTGCAGAATCTGCCCGAGGTAAGTATATTCAGAAACGATTTCAAGAAGGTGGCCATGTACGACGACCGGTATCGGATCAATGTGGCCATTGATCATGACTTTGGTTTTGTCCAAATTCATGCCAAGACCGATGCGTCGCGAGGCTGAAGCTAGGCCGTCCAGCATCTGGTTCAGCTCCTCTAGCGACTCCGCCATTAGGACTATGTCATCAGCGAATCGCAGGTGTGAGATGTAGTCACCGTTTATGTTAATGCCCTTCCCTTTCCAGTCCAGCGTCTTAAACATATCTTCCAACGCGCTTGTGAACAGTTTCGGGGATATGACATCCCCCTGTCTCACTCCTCTGCGCAATTGGATGGGTTTGGACTGCTGGCCCTGTACTTGGACATTCATGGTGGCGCATTCGTAAAGACATCTCAACATCTCGATATAACGACAGTCCAATTGGCATCGCTGTAAGGATTCCAGAACAGCCCAGGTTTCGACAGAGTCAAAGGCCTTCTCATAGTCCACAAAAGCCAGACACAGGGGCTTATTATACTCTTCAGACTTCTGTATAATCTGCCTCACTGTGTGAATGTGGTCTATGGTACCATATCCTCCGCGAAACCCGGCCTGTTCCGGTGGCTGGAACTCGTCGAGTCTCCTGGCGAGACGATTCGTGACCACTCGTGAGAAAAGCTTATAGACATGGCTCAGGAGCGAGATGGGTCTGTAATTTTTAAGCAGAGTTTTATCGCCCTTCTTAAAAAAGAGCACCACCAAGCTCCCGCTCCACGCCTTTGGAGTTTTCCCACTGTGAAGGACGGCGTTGAAGAGCTTCTGCAATTCCTGTATAACAGGGGCTCCTCCAGCTTTCAAAAGCTCTGATGTAATTCCATCCTCACCGGGGGCTTTTCCATTTTTAAGCTGTCTCAGAGCTAACACGATCTCGTCTTGACTGATGTCTGGCAGTTCGTCGGTGTAGTGGCGTGTCAAGGTGGCTCTGGAATCGTGGTCGTCTCGTCGGGGACGAGGGGCATGTGCAGCGTATAATCGGCCATAGAAATCCTCTATCTCGGCGGAGATCTCCGGCTTCGACAATACGGTCCTCCCGTCGTGCGTTTTAAGCTTCGTCAGGTGGCTCCTGCCAAGCTGCTGAGTGAATACTTTGGACCCTCGGTTTCGCTCTATCGCCTCTTCAATGAGGCGTGTGTTGGAGCTCCGAAGGTCGCGCCGTACCATCTTCGCAATTCGCTTGTTCAGGTCTGACCTCTCCGACGAAGTCGCTTGGGTGGTTTTCCGTCTTCTTGTCATCAGCCCGAGAGTCTCAGCCGAGAGTTTGGATTTCTTGCCAGTACGCTGTTTTTTGCAGAACTGAATGCCCTCGTCCCTCAACGTTTCGACCAGATTGTGTAGGGTCTCGTTAGCGTCATCAGTGGGTTCCAAAGCAACAAATCTGTCCCCGAGAAGCTGCTGGAATTTCTCGGTGCCCGCCATGATTTGGATTGGGTTAGGACGGAGCGTGGACTTCATCAGACGGTTTCTTTCAAGCTTTAAGTTGATATTCAGAGAGCCTCGGAGGAGTCGGTGATCAGATCCGGTATTGAACCTGTTGATCACTGAGACATCTCTGAATATGTGCTTGCTATCCGTCATGATGAAGTCGATCTCATTTTTGGTCACAGTATCGGGACTTTGCCATGTCCACTTCCTTTGAGGCTGTTTTTAAAGAAGGAGTTCATTAAGAACAGCCCCTCTTTCTCGAGGAAGTTGACAAGCATTTGCCCCCTGTGATTCCTAACTCCATAACCATGCTGTCCTATCCGGGATTCGTTGCCAGTCTGGGTTCCCACCTTGCCGTTAAAGTCTCCCATAACAACGTTGAAATGAGCCTTAGTGGTGTTATGCAAGGCTTTGGATATGTCTTCGTACATATCCTCCACTTCATCATCTGAGTGTGCCGAGGTCGGTGCGTATACCTGAATGACCTTCATGCTGTAACGCTTTGACAGCCGAATGATCAGGTACGCTACCCTGGTCGACACACTGGAGATTTCTTCGACGTTGTTAGAGAGGACCTTATTGACGAGGAAGCCTACGCCGCCCTGGGATGTTTTATCACCCTCGCGAAAGTAGAGAAGATGGCCCGAGTCTAGGGTTACGGTGTCCTCCCCCTCTCTACGAACTTCACATAACCCTAGAACATGCCATTTAATGTTCTCTAACTCCACTTCCAACTGCGCTAGATGGTGGTCAAGCCTCAGAGTGCGTCCGTTAAACGTTGCCAGGGTCAGTTGTTTGTGGCAGCCTGAGGTAGCCCAGTGATTGTTAGCACCCCCTGCCCCGCCGTTACCATGGCCGCTGCCATGGCCAGGAATAGCGAGGCGGCCGGGAACTAGGGGCCGTTTCCTTTTTCGTACGATCATCATAAGGGGGGTAGTGCCCATAATCCCCACGCTGGGCATGCGGGTTGGGGATCGCAGTTCAGTGTGTGGTGATGGAGTTGTTCTACAGGGGGCGCTGCTGCCCGCCCCCCGGTTTTGTCCCTTTGTCGCCTCTTACGACACCCACGGGAAGAGTTGGGTCGCTTAGATAGTAGATATATTATATAGGCTTGGTAGGTTGATAGATGATAGTAGATATATTATATAGGCTTAGTAGGTTGTTTATTGCCTTATTTCGTAATAATACAATACTTTTATTTGTATTTTTAGAATTATGACACAATTTTCTTTATTGTCCCTTTCTTTTCACGCTGTTATAATTTTATGTATCTACTAACAATTATTATTAAATGATTTTCTTTAATTAAACAAACATGACACAATTCCTTTAACTACCACTTTTTCAATCACTCACTATACACTGGTTTTCAGAGTGAACCAATAATCGACACTGCTGAGAAAAAGGTACTTATTTGTTGTCTATCTTTGGTGTTTGTCATTGTAACTATAGCTCTATGTTTAATTGGAAATAGACATTTTGTGTACGTCGATGACCTTCTAATAGCAACCACAAAACCAGTAGGCTTAGCCAAAGTAACATTAAGAAAAGAATAAAATGTATGTGATTGACATAAGCCGCGCTAAATCACGTGGTCAATCTTATGTCAATCCCATACATTTTATTCTTTTCGAACTTCGCTATCGTTTTCTTAATGTTGCTTTGGCTACCGCCACAGATCATCGAGCACTTACATATTTTATACATAATTTTTTTTCACTAATACTGGTACTTAGTGAAAATGAAATCTTGATTCCGATCCGAATGCTTCGGGGATTCTAGTAGGGGACGGCACAGAATATGGAGAATGCAGAAGGTAGGTAAGGTTCATACAAACACGGTCGACCAACGCACACATATACAACCTCTCACGGACACGGAATCCCGCAACAGCCGCGCTAGGCTAGGGTTGCCACCCATACTTTAAAATAGTAGTATTAGTAGTATAATATAAAATCAATAAAACATTATAAAAACCTAATCCTAGAGTACCTCCAGCAGCGAGGCAGGGCCCAAGCTACCGGTGGTCAGGGCTGCAGAGTGAGGAACCTCCTGACAATACGTGTCGTGTCAAGGAGTACCACTGCCTTTTGCATCTGACCCTTGACCCAACCTTTCAGCGAGAGCCTCTCTAGGCGTTGATCGAGGTTCTTGGCTAAAAGACCGTTTGCCGAAACGACTATCGGTACAATAATGGTTGAATCCAAATCCCACATGGCGGTTACCTTGTGAGCCAAGTTAAGGTACTTACTGAGCTTGTCCTTCTCGGCTTATTATTTTTATTATTATATAAATATATTATTATTCTGATCCCAAGGTAAGTAGATTAAGCACTCGTTTCATGAAAATCAGAAACAACGACGGTACCACAACAACTCAGACCCGACACAATATCGAAAAGTTTGTTCGCCGCCCAAAGTATGGCGTGCAAGTCACTCGGCTACGGAGGTCGTCTTCATGTAGGCGTACTTTATAATCGTTATTATAAAGTACTTAATAGTTATTACTGGCTCGTTACTGGTTATGAGTACTTATGAGACTGAATAAACTGGTATCCACAGTCACAAAATATTAGTTAAATGTCGCAAGGAGCAACAAAAAATACGTTTTTAAGGACATATAAATGAATACTCTTTTTTTATGCTATGTACTTTACTTTTGTTCTAACAAAATGAAAAAAGTCCTTTATTCGTCCTAAAAAGATGGCAACCCTAGCTCGGACTGTTCCGAGTTGTAGCTCGAGCGCATTTTGTTGAGAAAGGGACACGAAGCGTGATGCCATCTCTAGAAAGCCTCTGAGGATGTTCGATCACGAGGCTTAAAACCTCTTGTTTCTCGCCACCCTTTTTTGTTTCTTGACTGTGGAAAACTCGTCGGCCGAGTACCACCGCACCCGGGGAGGCGCGGATGGTTATGTGGGGTTCTCCCCTCCAGCTCCCACGTCAGGGCAGGGATGAGGAGGGGCCTACCCTCTAAAAACTACTGTACATACCATTCACGTCCCGCTAGGACGACTGGGATCACCGGTTTGGCAGTCACCAGTGTTCACACTAGCGGTTGTTTCTCGCCACCCTAAACTTTCAGTTACAATAAAAAAGGCATTTTTTTGCAGCCAACAGTAATCTCTTTAAACAATCTCTCAATCTCGCAGGTACACCTTAGGGACGACATCAGGTCTACCGGTTCGACCAGCTCGGAGGAGAGACGACCTCACCTGGGTTGGAGGCTGGTGAAGAATGTGACGTCAGCGGCAGGAGCCTTCTCTCCGAAGAGTAGGACACCCACCGCTCCAGCGCTGCCTGGTACACCACTGCCTAGTTTCCAGGTTAGTAAGAGTACTTTTTTCTCCTCGATCCTCTACACATTTACAGAATACCACTTTTGCGGGCTCCGTAGATAAATAATAACACACTGGTTAATGTATCGGAGTATAATTTCTGACTGGTTTAATATGTAAAAATACAAGTATATATATTAATCTATAAACAAAGAAATTGGCGGGGGAGATTTGTTGATTGTAGAAAGTCACGAAACAGGAACTAATGAGTTTTGCTTAATTTACATAACATGTCTCTATATTAAATCACGTTATTAATTATCTCTATTAAATATCACGAACATTACTTGCTATGAATATTGTGCTGACGGCACAACCACAAACATGCACACTCGCTTAGGCTTAAGACACTGTACTTGTAGAACTAGGGTACGACGAGCCGGTTTACACGCGCTCTATACCATGTTCAGACGTACACGGGTGCTAATCTCCACCCCCCCAAACCGGTCAACCCGAGCAGAGGCCTTTAGAGGCGCCCTCGGGTCGTTCCGCTCCCGATTTTTATTGTATCGGGATCTGATCGAAACCCCTCGGATAATCAAGTAGAGAACTGTACTGTAAATGCATTCCCTATACGGTGTTTCATTTAATACGGCTTGAGGTTTACCTCTTAAGTTTCTCGCTACCCCCAAAAAATTCCGGTGACGCTAAAAATGATGTTTGAGGCAACCAGCAAACTCTTTAAAAAGTACTCTTTACTTTTCTTTTAGCAAGCAGCGTAGCGCGTGAATGCGTATTCTAACGTTGCTTATAAGTATCTTCGTTTGTATAGAAAACGCACAGTCCAACACAGAAAATGCATCCACGCGCGTCGAGCGTAGGTGCGTCGACACGCAACAAATCAGTTATTGAGGACTATTTTTGATTATTAAAGAAAAATAACGTCGTTTACCGAATCCTGTTGAAACATGGTGCCATCACTGTATTTCCTTTCCTGTTTTGTGTTAAAAGACGGTGATAATGCACCAAAAACTCCAAGGCGGCGTTGTCCATATTTGTCTAGAAATATTTGAGTGTTAATTTAACACAATTTTAATTTATTTCAGTCCAAACCCGATAGCAAGAGTTCAGATTATTCTAAAGAAGATAGGAAGCCATCACTGCCTAACTACCACAATGAGAAGGAAGAGAATGCCGGAGAAACAAGTCCGGAGGTACGGTTGTATACATTAGACCACTAGAGTAATCATCATATCATGACCAGCTCACCAACGTCTCCACTGCTGGAGCACGAGCCTTCCCTATAGATGGATAGGGAGGACGGGTCATAGGACACCACGCGGGCCCAGTGCGGGTTGGTGGTGGTTGACGACTGCTAATGCAATCGGAATAAGCACGGAGAAGCTCGAATTGATAAATTTTTGGACACCCATCAAATAAATTTTACTTTTTATTTTCAAGTGCTAATTGCTGCACTGAAGCTAAATTAAATATTTATAGAATTTCTAAAATACAATGCATGGCCATCGGTTGCAATGACCGTTGGCGTTGGATAGATGACGCACTGTGCCGATGTTGGTGTTAGCACTCAAAAATTCAAAAGCAGTGACAAAATTCAGCGCTTACGTCAGCCTTCGCGGTAGCATAACAGTCAGTGCAGCCGCCCGGATAGCGGAAGACCCAGGTTTGATTCTGTTTTATTCGATCCAATTTTTTCACTGTATTTTATAAATTTTATAAACACCCATCAAATACTTCCTAAGCACTCGCAGACCGGGCGCGTTAACCACTGCGCCATCGAGCTCCTCAGTAACCTCAGTGTTATAAGTGTTGACTGGGACTTCTTGGCGGGAAAGTAAAGAGTCATGTCTGTGGTTTTGTTTTATTTTCTAAAATTTGCGTATGTCGAATATTAATGTAAAGTAATGGTGGATTATTAACCGTTTAGTGTTCGTAAGTGCGCATGAGTGCTGGCAAATTACACAAAACAGTGCAACTTCACTTTTCAAATTCTCTCAAGAAGTCCGCCCGAGGACTTAGTAAAGCCCCATATCTTTACTGAGGGGTTGGAGGGTATATCATTTCTCACTTCTCATTTCTATTATCATTCATCATCATCTATACAAGAAGGAAATAATGTTTATGTATTGTAAGAAAAATTACTTTGACCTGGCTAAATGTGCTAATCGCACGAAGCCATTAACTAAAGGAAAAAAAAAGTGTTGACTGTTTCGGTATTAAATAAGGAGACTGCAGTAGGTAAGCTCAATACAAACGCGGTCAACCAACGCACACACATAGACAACCTCTCACGGACACGGAATCCCGAAACAGCTGCGCTCAAACTGGTCCGAGCTAATCCAAGATCCGTGTCCGTACAAGCGGTCTATGTGTGCCTTGCTCAAGCGCGGTATGCTTCTGGGTATTCTGATTGTTATATAGTTAAGTACCTATCTATAGCTACGCGGCTGCGTCCGTGTCCTTGATGCAAATAAACACGAGTGCGTTGACAGCCGTCTAGTGTTTCACTCGCCCCGTGTCCTCATACTTAACATTGGCGACGAGTACCCACGTATCGAAAAATTAAAATGTCTTTTGTTAATTTCGGGAATTTATCGAATTTCGATCACAATTTACACACCTGGAAGACCTATAAATGTAGGTTAGAGCAGTGGTTTATTGCAAACGACGTGAATAAGGTGAACGACCCGGCCTGCGTAAAAAGGCGTGCAGTTTTAATCAACGCACTTATGTGGTTTCGTTACGTAATCTTTTGACTTTCTCGTAATTCAGGGCTTAGACCCGGAATCGCTGATGTTTCGCGATGGCAGACGCAGGATAGACATGGTCTTGGCTTTCGAGGAGGAGGATTACGGTGTCATGACTGAAGCGGAGGCGAGGAAGAGAGACCACAGGAGAACTTTTCAAGTATGTTGTACATCATCATTATCTTACCCAAAAGACGTCCACTGATAGACAAAGGCCTCCTCCAAGCATCTCCACAACGACCGGTTTTGTGCTGCTCGCATCCAGCGGTACAAAGAATGGTATGTTATTGTACATGTGCCCATGCTGGTCTGGTACGTGACAAGAATGTATCAACTGCCTTACCTCCCGTGCATGTCGTAGGAACCGACTAAGGGACAAGGGTTTCAAGATGCTCGCACATCAGGCGGTCGGCTGCAACCCATCACTGACGTCATCTATTCCACCTCAGAGCCCTACTTTGATTATGCTCAATGTGGCGTCGAGGTCACTGACGGATCTGCTTAAAATTGGTGATTTCAATGCTCTGTCTACCACTTTTTGGGAGAAAAACGTGAGAGTATTATGTATGTATAAGATTTTGAAGCAGTACACAAAAGGTGGACTTAAAGGTTGAATAATTGAAGAATAAAAATATTGGTAAGCAGTGCGATAAAGAACATACTAATCTATATATCATATAAAATTCTCGTGTCACCATGGTCTGTGGTCACATGTTAGTTGCCATACTTCTCCGAAACGGCTCGATCGATTTTTATGAAATTTTAATTATGTATATTCAGTAGGTTTGACAATCCGTCGTAATCTATTTTTCATACCCCTAAGTGATAAGGGTGGGCCACCCCAAACATTTTTTTTTCAATACAAAATGTTCCACGATTTGTTTGTTTTGTTGTCATAGAAACGATTTGATTGTATTGTTGACAAAGAAACTGTCAAAGCGATACGAAGTCCGCCGGGTGAGCTAGTGGCAGTATATAATATACTAACTACACAGTTTTCTTACTTATACTCGTATAATGTTATATTACAAAACGAAACAATAAGATTTAACTGAAAACTAATACTATTTGCTTTAAAATTGTGTACATTTTTGTGAAGGTATATGTGTGTTAGTTGCATTAATACAGGTAAAGACATTTTAAGTGCTTTTATTTTTGAAATCAGTGTAAACTTCTAATTAACCCACTTTTTATAATGAAGCATCATAAACAAAAACTCTAAGTAGGTGTAAATTCACCTCGTTTTAGTAAGGTGTCCCCCAAGGATGCTATTTGGGACCGTATTTATACGTGCTTATTTTTCAGGAAAGTCTGATAAAGGAGGGCCTAGAATTAGAATTAGAGAACAAATGTCTGTCGTTCGATGAGAAGACGTGGTTCCTGAAAATCCACATACCATGGAAGACGGAGATGCGGTTGGCAGAAGTGATAGGAATGAAGCTGCCAACTAAAAGGTTTATTACTATATCTGTAAGAGCATGGGTGAGTTGCCATCTATTTCTAATATTATGTGAAGTATTTATATTCAATGAGGCTATCCACTCAAACGGCCGGGTACACTTAGGTGTCTCAAAACTTTTTTGCCTTAAACGTCCGGGTACAATGAGTGTCCTCTTATGTGTCCTCCTCCAGTGATGAAAAAAAAGTTCTAAGTGGTTCTAAAAAGCACTGTGGCACCTTTGTCGTTCGTATTTAGGACAGGGCACAAAATGTAGATGTTGTAAACTGCATCTCTACCTCAGTTTGATGTCAGTGAGTGTATTTTTAGTCTGTCAGTTGTGCGCTACTCCCGCAATTATGTCGTAATTACTCTTTTGTCGTTACATAAAGCTTATTAGACGCTTTTTAAAATATTTCTCAACGGAGAATGAAGGGAGAAAGGAAGGAACCTTGATCTTAACCTTACCTGGCGACGATGAGGCAGAAGGTGGCAGCTGTCTTCAGCCAAAATCCTCAACTACTGAGGCACTGGCTATCTTATCTCTAACTGTCGGAACGTAACAATGCTACTAACATAAACGTTATGGCGGAAGACTGACATTTACATAGCATGGGTTAGCTAGCTAAATGCCAAATAAGAATTCTCATTTTGAGTGACCTTCAACAGAATGATGAGAAACAAGCTGAGAAAGACAAGAGATGGCATTCAAAATGGCGACGGAAATGGAAACACTTATACGAGTACGAACACAGTCGGATCGAACTAGAACCCTCATTTTACACAGCCACTGAGCAGAAGGGGGCTAGGAGGGAGGAGCAGTAAGTGTTACAGCACCATCATATCTTCTTTTCTATTCTACCATTATCATCTTCAATATCATTAATATTTTTTTTTACTTTTATTTTCAAGTGCTAATTGCTGCACTGAAGCTAAATTAAATATTTATAAAATACAGTGAAAAAATTAAATGCCTACCCGACCCAGCCAGGAATCGAACCTGGGTCTTCCGCAATCCCGGCGGTTGCACTGACCGCTATGCTACTGGGAAGGCTGACGTAAGCGCTGAACTTTGTCACTGCTTTTTTTAAAAATGTTGAGTGCTTATAGCGGCACAATGCGCCATCTATCCAACGGTTATTACAACCGATGGCTATGTAGATTCATCTTTGCAGATGAAATAACACAAATTTGATAACACAACGCTATAGTAAATTTTACTTTTAAAAAAAGCAGTGATAAAATTCAGCGTTTACGTCAGCCTTCCCGGTAGCATAGCGGTCAGTGCAGCCGCCCGGATTGCGGAAGACCCAGGTTCAATACCTGGCTGGGTCCGTAGGCGTTTAATTTTTTCACTGTCTTTTATAAATTTTATAAATATTTAATATTAAAATTATCATCTTCTACTTCATCATCATCATCATTATCTGATGATGGTGGTGATCAGCTATGGTGGTGTTTTGGCTTCTCAGAATCATCTCAGCCAAAACACCACCACAGCTGGACAAAGGCTTCCCTAACGATCTCCACAACGCTCCGTCCTGTGCTGCTTGCATACATCGGCTCCAAAAAATAACAACATCAGCATCATCAACATCATCATCTTTCATCAAACAGCACGTAATAGTCCACTGTTGGGCATAGTTCTCCAATTCTCAATGCCTATCCGAACGCCTCAGAGAAGAGAAAGTTTCAATCGCTGCTAAATTTTATTATATTTTAATTAATGGCTTCGCTTTTAGCATTGAGCCAATATGAAGTTTTATTATCTATACTTATCTATAGGTACTTAATATTATAAAGCATATACTCATGTAGCTGAAGTGTTTGTTTGGTTGAACGCGCTAATCTCAGGAACTACTGGTTCGAATTGAATTTTTTTTTTGTGTTGAATAATCCCTTTATTGAGAAACGCCATAGAATATATTAGGTTGCGCTATGACTAATAGGAGTGGAGCAGCAATGAAAAATGTTGCAAAAACGGAACAATATTTTTTGAGAGCTTTCCGTACGCTGCGTAAACGGTGAAAGTTACGCAAAAAACAAATCAAATTAAAGAAATTGTTCCCCTTTAAAAGTTCTAAAAAAAAGTCTGCGACAGCATATGTCTAGCTTTTAAGGTTGACTCACTACAACCTTTTTATGGTAATCAATTAACAAGGGTGAAACCGTGGGGCACAGCTAGTGTTATTATAAACTAAGAATTTTACGGTTGATTGAGTGAAAAATGGAGTCTCACAGCACGTGTTATTAATAACTTGTTAAACAAAGAACTCGGGTGATGGTCCTCGTGCCAAATTAAATTAAAATGTGATATGTTCGCACAGGTTTTTAGTAAAGGACCGGCATACACAGTTTTCACCAGCGCAAAGGAGTCTACTAGTCATGCAAATATTGTTGAGAGCCAAGTATGACAACACAGAGACAAAGGTAAGTAATTCTTATGTTCAAACCAAAGTAAAATGTTATAAAGCTAGTTACTTTATTTTTAAAAACAGGTGCCAGAGTGAGACAGTAGCGCGAGCGAGATAGCATGCGAGCACCGAGGTTATAAAAGAGCGGCTTCGGCGTGCAACTCGCCACCCGCCCGATTCTCTAAATGCTACTACACTTTCGTAGAATTCACTAAACATGCACACTAGTTTAGGCCCAAGACACCGTGCTCGTAGAACAAGGGTACGACGAGCCGGTTCACACGCGCTCTATACCAGGTACAGACATGTAAGTACTTACCTGGGCGCTTCTCTCCACCACCACGGCCCGGTCAACCCGAGCCGAGGTCCGAGCCTTTAGAGGCGCCCTCAGGTTGTTCCGCTCCCCGATCCGATCCGAACCCTTTAGAGAATCTAGTAGGGCACGGGGATACGCACTAATGCGTGATGCCGTTCCCTTTAGAAAACCTCCAAAGGTGATTCGTTTCACACGGCTTGAGGGACCTTTTAAGTTTTAAGTAAAAAGCCCGGGCTAAGCTGATAATGCCGTTTGATAAAATGTTTTTATTTTGTTTACATAATTTTGAACGCAAATTTTGTTGCGAACAAATTCCAAAAACACAAATGTTGAAAAATTTTCGATATACAACCTTATTTTTAGTTTATACGAAAACCGAAACACGGGTCAAATATTTTCATTTAAAGAATCAGTACAAAAAAAATTAAAATAATATCTTGAAAACTCACGAAGTTACAAGCTTTTTGTGCTGCCCCGTTGTGTTTTTAGTAGGGTATAATTTATTTGAGATTTTGTAAATATTATTTGGTCAAAATGTAACATGGTATAAAAAATAAACAAAAATTTTAACAAAAAACATTGAAATCGATTCTATTACTGATTCTGAACAAACAGTTTTCAGGTTTCGTATTAACTAAAAATAACATTGTATACTAGCGGTCCGTCCCTGCTTCGCACGGGTGGACATTTTTTTTATATAGCTTAGGTTACTCAGCGCTAATGTAGCATTCTAATGGTGAAAGAATTTTTTAAATCGGTCCAGTAAAGAGTGGTTTGTATGACAAAATAAATTGTTGTTTTTACTATCGTTTTTCTCTCCATAAGAACCTTCATCAGACTATCTCAAACACAACAAAAAAAAAATCAGCCTAATCGGTTCAGCCGTTCTCGAGTTTTGCGATTAGTAACACATTTAGCGATTCGTTTTTATTTATATAGAAGATAGATAATTATTATCAGCCACTACTTTCCCACTGCAGAGCAAAGGCCTGTAGAATGTGTACACAATATACAATAAATAATTTCTTTTCTATTTCGTTACATAAGGTATTCTTTCAGATGGGCATTCGTCGATTGCTGAACGACGGTACTTACATGGCATGCTTTCCTCTACACGAGGGGAGGTACGAGATAGACATGCCTGATGGCTCCGTTACTGATAGAAGAGTGAGTAAGAAGTTCTATTCTCTTCTTCTTCAGCCGTTCTCCAATCCTGTGCATGTAGGCCTCCTTCAAATTTTGCCATTAAACTTAAACTTTCCTACACACACACCAATTATCTAGCCCAAGAAAAGCTTCGTTATGAAACTCGTTAAATGTTCACTAGACAACGGATAAACATACTTAAAATACTTAAATACATACTTATTATACATTGAAAACACCCAGACCCGAGACCATTTAGAAAAACAATAATTTCTAAATTGACCCGACCGGGGATCGGAGCCGGGACCTCAGAGATGGCGACACCATGAAAATCGGTGTACAAACCACTCGACTAAGGAGGTCGTCAAATTCCATTCCCTGTTTTGTGCGCTCTCTATATCCACTTGAAGCCGGCCACATTCTTCAGGTCATCATACCAGCGCATCTGAAATCTGCTGGAGGCCGTTTTTCTCCCCCAGGGTCTCCAAACAACGAGCCGTTCTATTATTCTTTTTTATCTTCTTAAGAGCGTTTACGCCGCACACTAGCGCCGCCAATGAAAAAAAAACATATCTAGTAATTAGAGATAGAAAAACAAATTATGCTCAACAAACTATCTGAATGAAGTAATTTAGCATTTTTACGTCACCTAATGAACACCTGACATGTTATGGTTTAGTTAAATATGGCGTTATAGTTAAAAGTGGCCGTAACATCTTATTTAACTAAACCATAGGTGTTCATTAGGTGCCGTAAAAATGCTAAATTACTTCATTCAAATAGTTTGTTGAGCATAATTTGATTTTCTATCTCTAATTACTAGATATGTTTTTTTTTTCATTAGTGGCGCTAGTGTGCGGCGTAAACGCTCTTAAATTTTATTTTAATTTTTTTATTTTAATTTTAATTTTCTAAGATAACTTTTGACGACATCGACGTCTGTGCGGCCAGCATTGTGGACGTGAAGGATCACGTCCCCTGTAGGAACAGGGGATTCATTCCTTCGTCTGTTTTATTTAAATCTTTTGCGACTTGCAATTAAGGGCAAACCCTGAAATCAATTATTTTAATTTTTTTAACCCATTCAATATCATCATTTAGCGCCATCTTCATACCGAATCAGTATTTAGCTCCTAGCGTGGGAGATAAATTAAGAGAGAGAAATTGTCGCGGTCCAATGTAGCACATTTTACCTGTTGATAGCTAAGTTCAGTCAACCCATTCAGAAATACTAACCCGTAATACATTGGAAGTATTGAAAAATTGGGGTAGTGACGCCAGTGGTCGACACAAACCAGTGACCGACTGTTTCTTTCTGCAATCATTAGAAACAGGGGTCAAGAACTAATTTATGGCTTTAGGATCTCCACTTTTGTTTTTATATTTTACGGGTAAGCACGTGCCTTGATCTCACCTGATGTTAAGTGATGATAAGGCCAATGATGGAAGCGTATTTGCCCCGGGTTTCTCAACTACTAAGGCACTGGCTATCTTATCTGCCGGAACACAACAATGCTACAAACATTGATGTTACGACGACATATATAGATAAGATGGTGGTAGTTAACCAGGCGGACAAACAAGCCCTACCACCAACCAAACCGAGTACACAAACATGTACCCCCCGGTGGGAATCGAACCCGGGACCTCTGGACCGGTGGTCTTACCCACTAGACCACAGGCGGTTAACATAAATGTCAATGAAATTCTATTTTATTTTTTGGCAACGAAACCTGTGTCGAACTTTGGGCTTAAAGTGTCGAGCACTGATACCACAACGATACCCTTTAAGGGTTCTTTCAATTAAGCAACTTTCGCAAAGGCCGGTCATCTGATGGGTGACCAAAAATTAATCATCTCAATCTCCTCCGTGCTTCGGAAGGTACGTAAAGACGTTGGTCTCGGCTGCATTAGCAGTCGTTAACAACCACCGCACCGCACTGAGCCCGTGTGGTGGTTTATGGCCCGTTCTCCCTATCCATCCATAGGGAAGGCTCGTGCTCCAGCTGTGGGGACAAAAATGAGCTGATGAGGATGATGATGTCAGACGGCTAACGTAAGTTTGCACTGCGTTCCATGATGAATGATGATGAAGCGGTCAATTGCGCAGGATATATTAAAGTGCACAAGCAGACGCGCAACTGCAGGCGCACTCTCTCGTCCGTACCCTTCTTGGTCCAGTGGAACGGAGGCCGCTACAACTGAAGAAGAGCTGGATGCAGTCTCTGGCCGACAGTATCTTCTGACCTCTACTATCGCCCTTAGCTTTCGACAAAGCTTTGCTTTTGCTTTGCTTTGCCACGCTGATAAGCAACTGCGTTCCATATTAAAACAGTCGTGCGGCTGTCGTGCGGCTGGCGTTTATTAAGAAACCGCACGGCAGCGGTGCGACACGAAACGTCTAAATGTAAGACTGAATGTTCCAGCTGCTATACTTAGAATGGGCGCGACCTAGCAAGTGGTATAAGAAGCAACCGCTCTGGCTGGTCCGGAGATATTTTGGCGACAAAATAGGCCTTTACTTCTGCTGGCTGGGATTCTACACCAAGATGCTGTACGCACCAGCGATTGTGGGGACGCTGTGCTTTCTATACGGGCTGGCCAGTATGGATTCCAATGATAACATTCCTAGGTAAGTGAGAGAAACGAAGATACTAAAGAGATTAAGGCATATTAATTTTTTACTTAATTTTTTTAAACTTTAATTGGGAAACATACTATACAATATTGTTTATAAATGTTATATACAATATTACATAAATCAGTAAAGTTTCTACTTATTATTGATAATAGAAACTTTTTTTTGTGCGAGATTTATTTCTACTTTTAATTAGTTCGGGGGCTTTTGTCCTTATTTGATAAAGCAACGAAACTCAAAGGGTTTAATAGAGAATATAATTTATTTTTTAACGTCATTATATTAGTATGTACCTATACTCGTAGTAAACCTTCAGGACGACTTCGTCCACTTTCCTACCTCGTCCACTTCCTAACTCGTCCACTCTCCTATCTCGTCCGCTTCCTAACTCGTCCACTTTCCTATCTCGTCCATTTCCTAACTCGTCCACTTTCCTACCTCGTCCACTTCCCATCTCGTCCACTTCAATCTCGTCCACTTTCCTAAGTCGTTCTCTAGAAACTAACTACTACTAGGCTGTCATCTGATAAAGATAGATATCAAATATTTTGAACGAAGGCAATCGTGTTGAGGTTTTTCAATCTTTAACATTAAAATTGACTCGCTGACATAGACGTTTCACGTTAAATCAAAACGCCAATAGATAGAAATTGTTTTATTTCAATATGTAGTGTTCGCGCAAGATTTAAACGACACTCGCATTTTACTGCTCAAAAGAAATCGTGCTGTCGTGTGACTTAAAGTGATCAGCAAAAGTAGCTGAACACTTAAAGTGCCTTACAAATAAACAAACAATAAGCTTGTAATAGGAGTTTCTTTCACCCGAGTTCTTCCTGTAATAACACGTGTTGTGAGACTCCATTTTAATTTCTATTTACCGTACAATTTGTACCCTTACCACTAATAATAATAATAAAAAAACACTTGAAATTGACTAAATGCTAAACGCGAAGCCATTAATTAAGATAATTAATTAATTAAGGTTGTAAAAGTTATTCCATGTTTTTGACTCTGACTCTAATCCGAAATGACGACGTTTACATGACAGGAATAAAACACGGACCAACTATTCAGATCTTAGTGTAGGAACATACTATGCCGAAATTACGCGACTGAAGTTCGGCATGATTATGCCTGCAATACTATTTGAATTACTGACGACACATAATACCGAAATTACGTTGCGTTATAGCGTACAGCCTAACTTCGGTCGGGCGTTAGTTCAGAGGCAACTCATTCTAGAGCACACATTATACGCGACCGAAGTTCGTTTCGATTGCACGATTGCCTACAAAGATCCGGGGGCGGAGCGTAAGTTCGGCACTTATTGTGTGTCATATCAGCCGAATACGTCGGAACGTAAAATCAACCGCGGAACTTCGGTCGCGTACCTTCGGCATAGTGTGTTTTTACACTTATTCTTTGTTTATTTGTAAGGCAATTTAGCATATTGTTAAACCAACTCAACAATCCAACAGGCGCTAGTCATTTTTAACATCTTCTAGTAAAGCTTTTATAGAATAGAATCGAATAGGTTTATTTATTTCAGGCAACAAAACAGTGTACAAGATGGTAAAATACAAAGAGGCCCATAGAATAGATACCTTACGGACTAACATACATACAAATAATATAAATTAAAAACTATGCTACACGCAAAGACGGCTACGTGCGACGTAGCGCGTCGTTATCATTGTCGTCATTGTCGTCGTTTTATGATTTACATTTTCGCTGGATTGAACTAACAAGAACAAATGTTTTTTTAGCATTGACATTTTGAATATTTTGTAAGATACAGCGGTACTTAACTAATTTTTGAGATGATATCTTTGTGTTAAGTGTTTTTGGCGATTATTAAAAAAAAATATATGTAGGCGTATCATTATATATGAAAATATCAATTTTTTGAACTCAAATAAAACCAAGGGTAATGGACCTACAGCTTTGGTGCCTTATCTGTAAATATTCAAACGGACAAGTTCTAACATAATTTAATTACATAATATAATATACGACACTCAAGGGAAGAGATGGGGTGGTGCAATTCTTTATCCCCGGCACCACACAGGGCTTCTAAGCCCCTTAAAGCCGACTAAGGGATCATTCCAGAGGATGGGCAGCAGCATCTCTCTGAGGTTACCCTCAACCTACTGCAATCGCCAACCCGCCTGCCAAGCGTGACGATTACGGCAAATACCCCTCATATCCATGGGGGAGGCCTTTGTCCAGCAGTGGACGTCTTTTGACTGAGATATTGAGAGAGATATAGAGAATATAATATACTGTTTCATAATCATCTCAGCCAAAAGACGTTCACAGCTGGACGTCTGCCTCCCCCAAGGATCTCCACAACGACCGGTTTTGTGCTGCTCGCATCCCGGTCCACCTTGTTGGACTTTGATCTGCTTTTTCATATTTAGACAAAAAATGTACGAAAATAAGATGATGTCTTTTCCTTTCCAGTCTTGAAATATGCGACGCCAAAGGTCCAGGCAGTACGACGCTATGTCCGCTCTGTGACAAGGCCTGTCAGTACCAGACTCTATCAGACTCATGTCTGTTCGCTAAACTGACATACCTCTTCGATAATCCAGCTACTGTGTTCTTCGCAATTTTCATGTCATTTTGGGGTAAGAGTTATCTTCATCATCATCTCATCATCGTCATCATCATCATCTGCAGCCTATACTAGTCCACTGCTAGACATATGCATCTCCAAGTGCACGCCACTGAACACGATCCGCAGCTACTCTCATCCAGGGGCCCGACCGCCCAACCGATCGCTTTGACTTCGTGTGTGGTTTATGACGTCATCTTGTCGTTTCGTGCCACCTATGAAAGCAATATCGAAAGCTTTAGATTTGATATTGCTTTCATAGGCGGTGCGAGGTGGCAAGATGACGTCATAAACTATACGCGTAGTCAGAGCGATCGGTTAGGCTGTCAGGGGGCAGCTCTTGCCAGCCACCTTGCGAAGATCGTCGCAAGGTTCAGGTTCAGGCTTTTGTTCAATTTCAATTAAACAAAAGCCTGTGGTCTAGTGGTTAAGACTACCGCTCTCAGACCAAGAGGTCCGGGTTCGATTCCTAACGGGAAGTTCAATAATATGTATACACTTTTGACAGTTAGTAACCTTATTTACCTTTTAATAAGAATCAACATCTGTCAACAGTGTATACATATTATTGAACTCGACTGTACATGTTTGTGTACTCGGTTTGGTTGGTGGTAGTGCTTGTTTGTCCGCCTGGCCAGCTACCACATTTATCTAAATATGTCGCCATAACATCAGTGTTTGGAGCATTGTTGTGTTACGTCAGCTTGGGATAAGATAGCCAGTGCCTCATAGTTGAGGATTTCGAGTGAAGTGCGCTTCCACCTTTGGTCTTATCATCGCTTAACATCAGGTGGTGATGAAGGCCAGGTGCTAACCCGTAAGTAATAAAAAATCGATTAGGAACATGGCTGTTTACATAACTAAACGTCTAAATGGTTTGATTGTATAGGTGTCAAAATATACAAAGTTTAATGGTTAACATGTTTCAGTGACAAAATGTCAAAGTTCACATTGTATTTGTGATAAATTAAGTTTCTTTCAGAATGTAAAAACGTTAAATTAACGATTATGGTCCTTCGAGCCGGATTTTTCTGCATGAATTTTAAAAATCTTTATATTTGTTTTGTTTTCAGCTACTACTTTCCTAGAGCTATGGAAAAGAAAGCAATCTATTTTAAGATGGGAATGGGACTTGGGTGGTGTTGACCAGGTAAGCGTGTCGCTGTTGGCTTTTAATTAAATTTTGATAATAACAAGAGATACGCCGAATATTCGTTTATTTGGAGGTGTACGTATTTGGGCGAATATTCGGTTCGATTCCTTTTCAAAAGTATTTGAAAACAATAAATGAAAAAAAAATCCACGAGCGGGATGCGAACTCGCACCCCATGACTTGCCAGGTCAGGTGCACTACCAACTATAATATAGCGGCTCTGTCTAACCCGCCGAAATGAATCAACATTATAGGAGCCTTATTCAATGTACTACAACTACGTCATCAACATCTGGGTTGGTCAGACCCACGATGACATAGTTGGCAACGCACCTGACCGGCAAGTCATGGGGTTCAAACCCCGCTAGTGGAAAGTTTTTCAACACTTGTGTATCAAAATGTAGTTTGTCCGCAACAAAATTTATATACATAAATTTGTATATTTTTTTATGTTACAAAAACACAAATGTTGAAAAAGTTCCACGAGCAGGATTTGAACCTGCACCCTTCTGACATACCGGGTCAGGTGCCCTCCCAATTGAGCTATCGTGGTTCTAACCAGCCCGCCGAAATTATTCAACACTATTTACTTTTTTACTTTGAAGGCCAAAGGCGCCCATTCAATGTCAACAACTACCGTCGTTAACATCCGATCATAATATTTTTACAAATACTGAAGATCAGTTAAGAAGTAGGCAAGCTATTTATATAAATGTTTTTGATTTGTTTATATAATTTTTAAAACAAATTTTGTTGTTCGCAACAAAATTTCAAAAATTATATACCTACTTAAACAAATTAAAAAAATTTTTTTATGTCGTTAATTTTTTTATCTTTCTAATTTAACATTACAGGATGAAGAACCGAGACCGGAGTTTGAGGCATCAGTGAAGACTTTTAGGACAAATCCAGTTACCAGAGAGAAGGAGCCATATTTGCCTGCGTGGCAGAAGACTATGAGATATGTGGCTACCAGTTCAGCAGTACTGTTTATGGTAAGCTCTATTTTTTTTTATTACATACAAATAAGTTTGACAATAAATACGTCTGTGTCTGAACTAGATAATATAATTATCTGTTTTCCAGACATGTCAGCACTCTTCCAGTTATTAACAGTTTATAAAAATTCCAACATTAATTAATACACTCTCCGGTAAAGCACTCTTATCAAAATTATAATTTACGTGTGTTATGACCTCCCTGTGTGTGGAATGAAAATGTATGAGTGTGGGTGGGAGGCTGGCTCGGCCACCTCGAGATGATGGGAGAGGATCGTGCGGTAAAGCGAGCATACATGGGACGTCCTAGTGGCCGACGACCGGTTGGAAAACTCAGGTACCGCTGGGAGGACGAGGTCTGTAAGGACTTGCGCGAGCTCAACGCGGATGACTGGCACCAGGTGGCGCAGGACCGACCCAGATTGCGACTCTTATTATCGGAGGCCAAGACTCACTTTGGGTCGTTGCGCCATTCTAGTTAGTTTTTTAGTTACGTGGGAGGAGTGTGGAAAAAACTATTGAATAATGTTTATTAAGCTTCGATCAGTAATGTTGTACATTCCCGATGGGCGCTTCAAAAACGGTACGCGACAAGTAAACAATACGAGTTATTTAAAGTTCTTTTTTGTCTAAGACTACGGTAACACATAAATCTTTCATCTTTCGTAGATCAATCGGTATTTTTAACTTCATTTTGGATCAATGCCAGAATCAATTTGCTGTTGTATCGACATTTATTACCTTTTGTTTGTTCAGTTTAGTTCCTTTTAACCTCAGACTGACATGATCATTAACTATTCAACATACGTACAGTGCGGCATCGTCTTATCGATATCGTTAAAGCTTATAACTATTTATTGGCGATGCAAAGATTCTAACTAGCGCCTCTAGTGTCAAAATTGTGAAACTGTCTAAGAACGACACTTTGACAGTTTTCGATACAATTTACGTCACGGAAAATTCATTTATTAAATATAAATCAGATTTATGTGGTTTCTTGCTGAACGAGACTATAATTATGTTGTCAATAGAAAATGTAATGAAAGCGTCTGCAAGATACACAAAACCAATGCGTTTTTGATAAGAATTATTACGGAGTGGGGAGTGGATTGGTGATTTCTGTAGGAAAAAAAAAAAGGAAAAATAATAATAACTTATATCATGTAATGCACTGGTACTGCGCACGTCGGGATTAAATTCCAAACACCCATTTTTTAAAATTCCCAATAGCCAGTCCAAAATCTTTCTTTGTTACAACTATTTTCCTGTGGCTGATATCAGCTCTATTTTCTCGAGCTTTTATTTTTTGGGCTAATGGTACTTCTTTATCAGAGCTTCTTTTAGGAATATTCTGAGACGGTACGATTAAAAACACATACATTAGAAAATAACTTCTGTCTTTTAGAATCTGGAACAATAAACATAATTTCGTTAGCTGACGAGAAACTCGCCTTAGCCTAAATAAAATAAATAACATATAAAATACATGTGAACATAATTGAGGTAAAATAAAATAATTAAATATACTTAAGTATACTTACTGTTTTGAAAATGATGAGAACAAACTCTCATTGCTGGTGAAATCGGCTTTTTTTTTTTATATTAGAAGGAGGCTAACGAGCAGGCGGGTCACCTGATGGAAAGCAATCACCGCCGCCCATGGACACCCGCAAAACCAGAGGAATCACAGATGCGTTGCCGGCCTTTAAGGAAGGAATAGGCTCGTTTCTTGAAGATTCCTAAGTCATATTGGTCCGGAAATACCGCCGCTGAGAGCTGGTTCCACAGCACTGTAGTTCGTGGTAAAAAATTACGTGTGAAACGCACAGTAGTAGATCGCCATCCATCAAGATGGTGTGGATGGAAAGACAGTCGATTGCGTGTAGTGCGGTGAAGAAAATCAGCGGCAAGGATCAAACCGAACAATTCCTCAGAGCACTCCCCATGATAAAGGCGATAAAATATACAGAGAGATGCAACCTCTCTCCGAAGGGCCAGTGGATCGAGCCGACCAGAGGTTACCACGTCGCCGACAACTCGAGCAGCTCTGCGTTGAATGCGGTCAAATGGGAGGAGTTGGTACTGGGGCGCTCCAGCCCAAAGATGGGAACAGTATTCCATATGAGGCCTGACCTGTGCTTTGTAAAGCTGTAAGGCTTGCCCATTCTTAAGCAGTCTCCCATTTTTTCTTCATAATTTTGTCTTTTGGAAACAAATGAAAACTTATTCCCGCATCTCCGTAAGTACTACATTGAAGAACGCAACAATGTTTATATTATTTATGTCTAAACTTAATAAGTGTCGTTCTTAGACAACTTCTAAATTTCGCCGCTAGAGGCGCGCGGATAATCTTTGCATCGCCAATAGCCCGAGCTTGTGATCCCGCATTTGGCAAGCGTGGTGATTAAGACAATACCTGTCAGTTGTAGCCAGAGCCGGCGTGTAAAGGCCCCTAGGCACTGCATGTTTCGAGGACCCCAACTAATTACTATTAACAAAAAACGAACGAGCCTTACAGTAGTCGCATATGATGTGTAACATTTGACATCTCACCTTTTGAAATCAATATTACAATAGGAAATAGAATATAGAATTAAAATGACGTATATTTTTTTCTCTTTTTTTTCCTTTTTTAAATATTGTTTAAAGTCTATTACACACGAAATGGTTGAAATCAATATTACAATAGAAAATAGAATATAGATTTACAAATCATAAAGAGAATGCAGTAAATACTACGGCATGTTACACTGTTATCCTGTTACACTGTTACGATCACATTTCTACGAAATCACTCTCACAAATATTACGACCTACAACGGACATTGGGTTTAAAGTGTCTTCCCCGACTAACACGTATCAGTTACAGGATCACACTGTTACGACCTTACTTCCGTCCCTTTTCTACGAAATCACTCCCACAAATGAGACTGAAGTGTTGGTCGTCTCATAATTAGTTAGTAGTTTGTATACCCTCATTTAAATTTAATTAGGTGCGTTCCGTTTTAAAAAAAGAGCTTACAGTATCTTTTGGCCTAGCAGTATGGTGTTGGGGCTGGGATTTCATATTTTGTATTATGGGATCCCAGGCTGGTGGTAGATTCCAACCTATTGAAATTAGGATGTTTTTTAATTTCAGTAGCCTCGCGTATTATCCTAGGGATGAATCGTTGTACTCTATCGAGTATTTGTGGTTATCAAATTCAAAATTCAAAATTCAAAAATCATTTATTCAGTTTAGGCTACAAGTAGCTCTTATGAATGTCGCTATGCCATCGGTTCGTAAGTCTACTCTGGGCGGGAGATCTTGCACTGAGAAGAACCGGCAAGAAACTCAGCAAGTGTCCAGCTCTTTTCTCCCTTACAGCGTCAAAAAAAAATAAAAATTGAAAAATGCCCTATCATAGCAGGACACTTTCCATTACAAATAAACACAAAAAAATATAGAAGACAACCACAACATGTAAAAAAAAAAAAAAAACAAAAAAAATAAACAAATCTAATATATCAAATTTACATCTGGTATAAGTTTCAATTTCCACAATGTCATACAGTACCACTACAGTACTCTAGCAAATTCTATCAAATCTGATGTAATGGTTAGGCCCCTCTAGGGCATGTTCGCGTACTGCAAACTTATTTTATGAATATGACACATTTTGAACCTCCAGATCACCATAGTGATGGGCGCAGTGCTCGGCACCATCATCTACCGCATCTCTATGGTGTCCGTCATCTACGGTGGCAGCGGGTTCTTCCTCAAAAAGCACGCGAAGATCTTCACTGCGATGACAGCTGCGCTTATCAACTTGACCATCATAATGATACTCACTAGGGTAAGTCACAATAGGAGTTACAGTTATCGTACCAGCCGAGAATTCGTCCGATTCGAAGGCATCAGAGAATCTAGTAGAAGACAGGTACACTCTTGCGTGGTGGTATCTCCTCTAGAAACCTTTTGAGGATGTTCATCATAATATTTGAGGAACTTGTTTCTCGCTGCCCACAAAAAGTCCGTCAGGCAAGAAACGTTGCTTCCGAAAACTTGGGTTGTTTATTTAGGTACAAGTAGATTAGATATGATTGTAATTTCGATTTCATATGATGTGTTTGTTACGGGCGTCTTCAAAAAAATAGAAAACGAAACAATTGTCGTTTTAGGTCTTAATATTTTTTTATAACTAATAAGTAATAACAATAACGTCAAGTTTAGTTAATTAGTAACGTCTAAATGGGTATTCTTAAAAATAATTAACTTGTCGTTAAATGGTATCTATACATATCGCACTTCCGATAAAGTAGGGTTTCAACTCGAAAAATTCGAATTCTGTGTTAATTACACAGAAATACTTCAAATGTTATTATTTACCTTCTCGAAAATAGTTACATCTGTAACTCTAAAACTCACTCCTAGGTGGCGTTGTAACGGTACACCATTAAAGCATTGTTGCATCATAGTGATTTCGGTTAGTGCTACATTTCGTGTTGTGAAAGGTGGACGCGCGTTTGTTGTTACAAATAGTGTTATAAACTAAAATATTACTGTGTTCTTGACAGGTAAATTTTATTTTGGTAAGTATATTTTTCTAATAAACGGTCAAAAGTCGTATTGTTACAGTTTATTGTAAAATGATGGATAAAAATTGTTGAAAGGTGATATTAATACAGTGATACATTTTGTATTGTATCGGTGTTTTAGATACGGTTAATTGTAATATCCATGAGTACCTAATAATACTGTGTTACTTTTCTCTTTATAACACTATTTGACGAAAAAACTATACATTTTAAAGCGTAATATTTCGACTTGTTACCATATTTTATAGCAAAGTATCATATAAAAGTATTTGGTTTATTTTGTGGTTTTAGGGTCAAAATAAAACGAAACGACGCAATTCTGCGCTTAGCACTAAAGGGAAATAAAAATCTTCCCGCAAATGATCATCCAAAGATTTTGGAATCACACTTGCAAGGTAAGACACGTACCTAAGTATTCTTATTGCCATCATTTTCAAAATGTAGGTAGCTTAAACATGTGGTAAACTTAGCTTTGTTTTGTGCAATGATCTAATATTATTGAAAATGAATTGTTGTATTTTAATTTTATTTTTGAAGTTAATGTTTTGTTATTGTTTCAGAATCAAAAGAAAAATCGGACTTTGATGTTGTTGTAAATCAATCAGGAATCGAGAAAAGAGTTCTTGACCTGACTGAAAATGACAAAGGTTTTATTCAATTTTAACGTGCAACTAAGGCAATTTTCTATCATTATGTGCATTTTTGCCAATTTCATATTTTGTATTTCAGAAAATAAGACTCGACTCTAGCGAAAACACTTTGGAAGTCCAAGTAATGCCATCTTCAAATGAGCACATCAAAAGCCTTCCAATCGAGAAAGCTAATTCCGATATCCCAAATGATCATCAGACTCAATCTAAAAAAGTCGAAGATTATTTAACTAATGATATAATTTGCTATGTGTGTTACTGAGTGTTACTGAAATCTAAGATCTGTGATTTTATTTTTGTAGTGATGATTATGGTTCCTACTTAATGATTAAACATTATGAATTAAGAGAAGATTAAAACAAATATTATTTAAGTGTTACTTAATTTGAGACTATCTAAACTTGAACTGATTATTAAAAAATACTCTGACTAGAGAGATAATTATGTTTTTAGGTTTGATTCAATTGAAGTTTTTGTTAAAGTTGATTTTATTTTGGAGTCTACAACGATACAAAAAATATTTAGCTAAGATAAGCGTAAGTAACTGCCTGTTTTTAATTTAAATAAACATTGTTACATCTTTCATATTGTATTTTTATTTATAAAAGTTCAAATAGCTATCTAAAATACCGTTACAATTGGAAGTTTTCATGCAATTTTCCAGGAAAATTGAAAAACAGCATATGCCATTCGAAGGAATATTTTTCCATCTTTTTAAATATATACACTTTGTAGCATATTTATACAATATTAAAGAAATAAAAACTACATAACAAATCCGTGTGTTTGTTATCGCTCTCCTGAAAATCAAGGTTCTTCCAGTTGTAACCCTACTTTATCGGAGGTGCGATATAATAAGAACGTAGGGATAAAAAAATCTGTAATTGCAAGATATAAAAAAAAATTACACAGGTTGCCTTAAAATCAATTACGGAACACGATAGAATAGTTTTTAAAAAAATTGTTTGTTTGTTTGTTTGTTTGTTTGTTTGTTTGAAGTCGATAAACTCGAGAACTACTGAACGGATTTTGATCCAGTTTTTACCAAAATGCTAAGAAAAATCCGGAGAATAATATAGGCTACATAAATACTCGAAAAATACAGGGTGTCTTATTTAAATCGGTCAGTATGGAAAAGTCTGAAACTATAAGACATACGAAGATCTGTCCTTAGGAACCATGTCATCGATTTTAATAAGAAGAAAAACTGCATTCATACATTTAAAAAAAACCTGCACTCAGCTCGGGAATCGAACCCGGTTGTTTTGAAAAAAATAAACTTATACTATTTCTATTTAGATATCGACTGTGTAGGTCTTAAGCAGTAAATTGCTCTTTGAAACATGATGTCTAAAATGAATAAGATGCATTGTTTTCACGTACTTTAATTTATTTTAGTAGGTGTTCGAAGTGACCACCGTTACATTCAACAAGTTCAGGCATGTAAAATTGTCTCTATGGTTATTTGTACCTCTTTGCTGGTTTTGTAATTTTAAGATCGTTACCTAAACGTGTTGAATATTGTATTGAAAAAAACGGTGGTCACTTCGAACACCTTCTAAAATAAATAAAAGTATGTGAAAACAATGCATTTTATTCATTTTAGACATCATGTTTCAAAGAGCAATTTACTGCTTAAGACCTACACAATCGATATCTAAATAGAAATAGTGTAAGTTTATTTTTTTCAAAACAACCGCGTTCGATTCCCGAGTTGAGTACAGGTTTTTTTAAATGTATAAATGCAGTTTTTCTTCTTATTAAAATCGATGACATGGTTCCTAAGAACAGATCTTCGTATGTCTTATAGTTTCAGACTTTCCCATACTGACCGATTTAAATGAGACACCCTGTATAATAAGAAAGTAGGGATAAAAAAATCTGTAATTGCAAGATATAAAAAAAAATACTTTAAAATCACTTACGGAACATGATAGAATATTTTAAAAAGAAATTGTTTGTTTGTTTATTTGTTTGTTTGAACACGATAAACTCGAGAATTACTGAACGGATTTTGATCCGGTTTTACCGAAATGCTAAGAAAATTCCGGAGAATAACATAGGCTACATAAATACTCGAAAATTGTTAAATTTTGATTTGGTCTACACCGGGATTTAATCCTTGGTTGCTTGGCAACTGTTGTTTATTATGTAACAAAGGGGAATTTTTTTTAATGAGTTTTACGGCTTTGGCATTTGAGGCTCTGGCTCTCTATTGCTATCGTGTTTTACGGCTCTGGGTTCTTTGCCCTTTTGAGCCTGTCATTGATAGTTGTTGCCATGAGAATACCGATTTTGATGCGGTTATCACCAAAATGCTTAGAAAATTACGGAGAATAACATACAAATCGAAAAATGTTAAACAAATTTTGATATACGTATTTATGCGACCAACTGTTAGATACGTTCGTTGAGTTATTATTTTAGAAAAGTTTTGTTACTTTCTAAGGTTACCTACCCTTTATAAATCTGTGAGGCACCTAAGCGAACATTAGCACCGCAGTAGTAAAGCGACGGAAAATAAAAACAAGCTCGAAAGCACGCACATCATTAAACTTGGCTGTACATAGGTACACCTTTTGTTTCATTTTCCAAAATAACCAATAATAATATGGCTATTTAGTCGCGCCTGCGCGCGGCGCCTATTGCAGTTTTCTAATACACAGAAATGTTAAAAGTATAAAAGTAGTAAAAGTATAAAAAGTATAAAAGTAGTAAGTAGTAAAAACATTACCTATATTTGGCGGTATAAACCTCTGTGTCGTTGCCCAAAATAATGTCTCTTTTTTTAGTTATGCATAGAAATGTTACCTACTCATTAAATTTGGCTGTATAAAACTTTGTATCATTGCCCAAAATCATGTCTCTATTTTTTTAAATATTGCACATAGAAGATATCTTGAATTACATAGCTTGGCTGTATAAACCTTTGGGTCGTTGCCCAAAATACTTAATGTTATACTTTTAAATCTATTTGGTGAAAAAACGCGAGAACAGGAAAATTTAAAAAAAAATTGGCGCTAAAATTTTAAAAAGATTAGAAGGAAATTTTGATATTTTGCTATGCATTATGTACCTATTTTTATTTTGTTAATAATTTTTAAATTATATTAATTATTCATTGTGTAATAGTTTTTTTAAACATTTTATGCAGGTACGTTGAATATTTTAGTACTTATTCAGTTCTTATTAATTTTCAAATAAGATTTATTCATTGTGTAAAAGTTTTATGAAACATTTGATGCAGGTAAGTTAAACACTTATTTCAGTACTTATTTTACATGTAAGCGGTTTCTTACTATGGTTTCTTAACATGTTTATAGGATAAATCTGTGTTCAATGATACCATATAAGTAAGTAAGTATCATAACAATTTTAATATCATAAAACCTATAAAGAATGAATTTTGTACATACTTCTAGATTACAGAAAAATGGTTTTTCCATTCTTCTATCGCATAAGACGATGGCTACCTCTGTTATCAGAGTTGCAAAAATGTTTAAATTTGCAGGGTACAACTGTATTAGGCACGGACTTCAGATTTTTTTTTATTAGATGTAACTTCTTTCTGTGTCCTGTGATCTATCTCTAAAAAGCTACCTACCTAACAAGATGCCACGAAGAAGTTCAAATTTATCGCAAGTATGTAACATAAAATACTATACTAATAATAATATAATATAATAGACAATAATATAATTTATTACAGTTCTCAATTTATTGATAATTTGTATCTACGAATAAGAACATAGTTGGTAAATAGTTTTTTGTGCCTTCTGGCCGACAACCAATAATCCTGAACCGCTACCTGCTACTCGATATCCAGCTTCGGTGGACAAGGCAAAAAAAATTTTGAAGTCCGTGGTTGGACAGTATAACAGTAGACACATCTTAGCTAAGATACACCAGTGCCTAGGACGACTCCGGACGAGTACCTGAGCTGTAAAATACCAATTTTATTACATATAATTGAGCGTCAGTAAACCCATTTCAGGTTTGTATGACGTAGCAAATACGCGCAACCCACCGAGAAACGGTGTCGTATACTGAATGTATGTGGAGGGATAATTGAAACGGGAAACTGAGTGAGAATCTGTATGAACGGGACGATTCTGTGCTTCAAACTGAATGTGTATGTACATGGCAGAGATGATAGTCGAAAGAATAAGAGATAATGTATGAAAATAATGATGGACGTAAAGGAGACACAGGAAGTATGCCAGAACCACACTAAATGGAGATCGATTGTCTTTGTCTATCTCAGCATTCCCAGCTGAAAGGATATTATGAGTGAGTAGATGTACGTATGTCGGTAAATACAATGTCAATTTTCTAAATTTCCGATGCATATAATTTTATTATACCCTAATAAGCTTAAATAGATACCTACATAAAAATTAAACTGTACAGACTACAGCCTTTATTTAGCTCACGCGGACGAAGTCGCGGGCAACAGCTAGTTTAGAATAAATGGATTCCAAAAAATTTAATTGGTTGCAAAAAATATTGTTTTGCTATGTACACTGAGCCATGACAATTTGTGCTTATTTAATGTCGGCAATTTTTTTTTTTCTAGATAGCTCGGCAAATTACTCCATCCCACCTGATGTTAAGTGGAAATGGAGTCCAAACGCGAAGATAACTGGTGCAACGTGAAAAAAAACGTAGCATTTGGTAACCTCACTCTGCCGGCCCACAAATGTACAAATGCGGAACTTATTATGGTATGTTTTATTTTTTAAGTAATTTTACTTGAAATTTTTTATGTTGCTATCCACAGATATACGCCAAGGTGGCAGTGATACTCACCAACATGGAGAACCCGCGAACGCAGACGGAGTACGAGGACTCCTACACCTTCAAGATATTCTTCTTCGAGTTCATGAACTTCTACTCTTCTCTCATCTACATCGCCTTCTTCAAGGTAAAGCAAAGTAATTAGCCTATATACTTACAGTATCGATGCTAAGCAAAGCCCTCCTTCATAGATCATCCATAGCCCGCTTCATACATAGCCCGACCTAGAATTCAGCCCAGTACCAGATTTCGAGCCGAACATTTTCCCACACGGCCACCTAGACCACAAAGACATCCAAGTAAAAAAAGTTATATGTGTATGCTTCCAAAACATTAATCATTACGAGTAATGTTCCTTTTCAATTGAAAAGGCACAAATCTCGAGCCAAAAGTCACCTCATAAAGTGATTTGAAGAACGTTCACAACCTCTATTCATAAAAGCAGTCTAATTGACCAGTTACTACATATCTGCCACAATGTAGAGCTCAAGTTAAGAATATTCAGACACTATTCAAGCGCTGATTTTTGCTACAGTAGCAGATCAACGGTGACCTATGACTGTTGGCGAATTGAACTACATATCATGGTCTTATATCATGCACTTACATTAGAAGAGTAAGATTGATTTTAAAAAGCATGCATAATTAAATCACATGATGCGAATGTCAAGACATAAAAAAGAAGGCTTCAACTTAAAGTTATCTTTTTTAGTCATTGTTACTTCATTGTAACAACATCGACTTTATTGTAGCGATACCTATATTGTGTCACTCTGCGAGACAGAGGCTTTCTCTCTACAATGCCACACATCCCTAACCCGGGCAAAAAAGTGGTAAAGTTAATATTATTTTACTGTTTCATTTTCTAGGGTCGTTTCTACGACTACCCTGGTGACGACCAAGCCCGCAAATCAGAGTTCTTTAAGTTGAAAGGTGACATCTGCGACCCCGCCGGCTGCCTCTCTGAATTGTGTATCCAACTTGCCATCATCATGATCGGCAAGCAATGCTTCAACAACTTCCTTGAAATAGGTTACCCGTAAGTACCTGTTTAATTAGGTTCTCCTATCATCGAAATATTTTTTAAATATAAAATGTTTGAATTATAATATACTAGCGGCCTGCTCGCGACTTCGTCGGCTTTAGTGAACACCCGTATCCTATAGAACCCTATGGCAGCGCAACGCCACCTACCGGGTCCAACTGTATGCATGTTTTATACATATAAACCTTCCTCTTGAATCACTCTACTTATTAAAAAAAACCGCATCAAAATCCGTTGCGTAGTTTTAAAGATCTAAGCATACATACATACATAGGGACAGACAGACTTGACAGATTGACTTGAGGAAGCGACTTTGTTTTATACTATGGAGTGATAGTAGGCTTTCTCTTTTTCCTTGTGATGCTGACGATAACTGTATACTAGCCGTATTTGTTGAATTGACCAACAATAAGTACGGTTAACAAAGTATTATATCATAATATTATTGACAGATGCACATTTACGCTTGCTAAAATTACGCTGTGACAAAGTACTAACTGACTTCCGTTGCGTTCCTGTGATCGAATGAAGAAAAAACAAATAGGGATACTTATTTGTCCTCTTAGCGCTATTCTCTCAGTATCGAAGTCGACGTTGAACTCGCTCATAACTTGCAAACGAATTTCAACCTACTTTTAAATAGTAATAAAGTCTACATTCGTTTGAAAGTTATGAGTGTGTTCAATGTCGAGGTCGACGCTGTTTTGCTTAGAGAATAGCACTGATGTAGACCGTATAATGTGCCTTATGTACTTACTTTTACAGCGGTCAAAAACAAAAAAGTTTCAGGAGGGGGTAGCATCATGCAACCGTATCCCCATCTCCTACTAGATTCTCCAAAGCGTTCAGATCGAAATCAAAAGCGGAACCAAGGGCGCCTCTAATTACTAGGACTTTTGTTCAAGTTGACCGAGTCGAAAGGTTTCATTATAGAAATCCGATGTTTCATTAACCACTTTGTTAACAGTAAGTTCCACAATTGGTGGCGCCAGCGGTCCCACAGGGCAGTCACCAGAGACCTGAACAAGCCGCACATGGCCTGGGAGCAGGACTACCACCTTCAAGACCCTGGGCGGCTGGCGCTGTTCGACGAATACCTTGAGATGAGTAAGTAATTGCTTAGAAGGAATGAAACAATTATTATGATCTTACTTACTTACTCCGTAGGCTCTGGGAAGGTCAAAATACCGGGTATTTTGACCACCGTTAGACCTAGAGACCATTCTTCCCTTCTCTGCGCAATCTCTGACCACTTGTCGATCTTTTGTACTTTAACCCCCTAGCGGGACGGTCCAAAGAGTATACTTACTCTCTTCAGGGCTTGATCCTCTCTCATTTCAGCCAAAAGACGTCCACTGCTGGACAAAGGCCTCCCCCAAGGATATGAGGGGTAATTGCCGTAATCGCCATGCTTGGCAGGCGGGTTGGCGATCGCAGTAGGTTGATTGAGACTTAACCTCAGAGAGATGCTGCTGCCCATCCTCTGGAATGGTCCCTTAGTCGGCTTTTACGACACCCACGGGAAGAGATGGGGTGGTGCAATTCTTTATCCCCGGCACCACACAGGGATCCTCTCTCATTATCTCTATACTATACTATTTACTCAATATACAGCGTGAATTTTAAATCTATGTTTTGCCCTCACCACTTGGTGATACTCATTCTGGAATAGTACTTTGTAAGTTGTTTGGGTTGGACAGAGCCGCGTAGGCAAAATTTATAGCAATTTTCAACACTTTACCAAATCGATTCTGATATCTGCTTGGTCTACACACATAGTAATATTAGTAGTATTAAAACAACGCTTTTAAATTCCAGTTCTTCAATACGGCTTTGTGACGCTGTTCGTGGCAGCATTTCCTCTCGCTCCACTGTTCGCTCTGCTCAACAACATTGCTGAGATTCGGCTAGATGCATACAAGATGGTCACACAAGCTAGAAGACCGTTGGCAGAGAGAGTCGAAGACATTGGTGCTTGGTAAACAATTTATTTGGAGCTTTACGACTTTACGACACGAGTACCCATAGACGTTTCAACTACTCAAAATGTTGGCAAAATAGTGTTTTATTTATTACTGCTATTATCTAATAACTTTAAAAACTACCTTCTTGATTCGATTGATACGAGATTCTTGTATATGCATGTATAATCTGAATCTCGGAACGGCTTCAATGATTTTCATGAAATTTAGTATGCAGGGGGTTTCGGGGGCGATAAATCTACCAAAACTAATCTACTAAAACTACCAAAATAACAATACTGGTCATCCCGGTACTATTAATTATGCTTTTACTGTTTTATTTATTACTAGCTGTTGCCTGCGAATTTGTACGCGATGACTACGCTATCCGACTTGTCTGTCTACCTTTTTACCTATTTTCAAGATTGGTAGTTATAAGGATGTAAGATATAAGTTTATTTCTAATGCACAAATTCCGTAATTCGAACGAATTCATAATTTTTTCAGGTACGGCATTCTGAGAGGCATCACCTATGCAGCAGTTGTATCTAATGTAAGCATGGCATGGTACATTTTTCTTTTCTATTAAAAAGCAATTATTGACAAAGTATAAAAATGATGAATACATAAAAAAGGAAAATAATAAAACTATTTATTTGAATACGATTAAAGAAATTATATTTAATAAAATATATTACTTAACGTATAATTTTTGTAGTTATAAGTTCAGTTAATAAAAAAACTAAAAACAACTTTGAATCTAACAGTAAAATAAACTCATATGCAGGACTTCTTGTTAACGGACTCGTTAATTCAAAATGGCGTCGTTGTTCGTTCCAGGCGTTCGTGATTGCTTACACCAGCGACTTCATACCGCGCATGGTCTACAAATACGTGTACTCTCCCGACAATACCCTGGCTGGATACATAGATCATTCGCTGTCATGTAAGTTATTTTTTACATTAACAATAACAGACATGAAATTCATACTCAGGATACATGTTTGGGTCAGGTTCAGTGCGAGAAATAATACAGACGTTAACACGACTCATCATCATCATCTCAGCCAAAGTAAGTCCAGAGCTGACTGGACAAAGGCCTCCCTCCCACCAAGAGTCTCCACAACGACCGGTTTTGTGCTGTTTGCATCCAGCGGCTACCCGCAATCTTCACACGACGTGTGCGTTGCGTCAACTCGCGCGGCTTTTGGGTGCGTACTGTAAGTTTGATTTGACATACGATTACGTTAACAAAAACGAAAATTAGGGCCGCCATACACGGACTACTTGAAGCAGCCTAGATGGACTGCTTCAAGCTGCGACTGCATAGTGAACTACCAGTCTTCTATGAGCACACGTACACGTAACCGCTCGAGCAGTTGCGACTGCTCCAGGCGGTCGGCAGCTCGGTGACATGGCTGCTACACTACGACCACAGATTACTTAATAGATACTACGACTGCTTAAGCGGTCCGTGTATGTTGATCACTGGCTAACTGCTGGAGCAGTCCGTGTATATCGGCACTTACTATTGGCATACGAGAAGAATTACAATTTTGCCATACAAAAGTTTCGTTTTCGTAAACGTAATCGAAAGAATACGGATAGTAAACGAAACTTACACTAGGTCGTTGCGTATAGCTAGTGTAATGGCTCCAGTGTTCGACAGTTGGCGTTGCCAAAAATAACATAGATGTTCAAAAACACAAATGTTGAAAAAATTTCCACGAGCAGGATTTGAACCTGCACCCTTCTGACATACCGGGTCAGGTGCTCTCCTATTTGAGCTATCGTGGTAATTGGAAGAGCACCTAACCCGGTATGTCAGAAGGGTGCAGGTTCAAATCCTGGTCGTGGAAAGTCTTTCAACATTTGTGTTTTTGTAATTTGTTCGCAACAAAATTTGCGTTAAAAATTATATAAACAAAACAAAAACATTTAATAGATTTTCATTCTATTATTACGGGATGTCAGCAAGGAAGCATGTGGTTTGTCTGTATTCAATTGTTGCTAACTAATTGCTAATTAATCATTATATATACTTAGTTGTGGTTGCTACAATCAGCCAGTTTATTCTATAGCGCCGTCATGCACTTTTAGTTCGTCTATCGCTCGCTCGTGGCGCTATCGTAGCGTTCTACGTTCCGTAATACGACTATGTGTTTTGTTAGCGATAAATTGTAAATTGTCGCGATTGCGACTGTCACTTAGCCCTATCTACTGACCCTGATAGGCAGGGTATGGCAGCTGGAACTACGGGTCCGGCTGTCTTTTCAATGGTGCCACGGGAGTTGGGATCCTAAGTCCCCTGATGGTTATGCCTTCGCGGGCGTCTCTGGCAGGGCCCGGACATGGGTTGGACTCGTGGTGGCTATGTGGTTAGCTGTAGAGGTGGGAATGTTCGTTTGTCTGGTTGAGGTCTGGCTAGACTTCCATCTCGTGCGTAGTGAGCGGGTCCGAGTAGCGGTCTCGATGAGGCCCGAAGCGCAAGGATTTGCAGGGCACGTGAGTTGTCCATAGTTGCTTGTTCTGCTCGGTGGTTTTCATTGAGTAGGCTTTCAACATCTCCGGCACTAGTCTCGATAAATAGTAGAGGTGCCCGCTAGATGCAATGCCTCCGGTTAAAGCCAGCCGCGTAGGGTTGTAGAACTGGCGATGTACCTGAGAAGTGAGTGGTCTTACAACTCCGCCACCAAAGAGGAGTAGTTGACTTTAGAGATGACGACCCGAGCAGTGGAAACTGTGAGTTGTACTCTTAGTGCAACGAGAAGTGAGCGAGCTTACATCTCCGGTAATTAGGTAGTGGACTATTCGTGTCCACGGGGCAACTGGCTCGAGACAACTTCCAAATGAAGAATGCGCTTCGGCGCGTCCTGATTTGGCGTTATGACCTGACGCAGGTCCCTTGTGATTGCGCAAGGTTGTCTGACACCTACTTTATGACCTTTTTACTTTTTTTTAACCTTAAAGTCGTGTGTAGCGGGGATATCACTTAGCCAGAGTGCAGCTGTTGCGAGATTCCGTGTCCGTGAGAGATATTGTATAGTTTAGTAGATATAGTATAGTATACTATATGTTGGATGCTCGAGCGCGTTTGAATAAAGCTTACCGTGTGGGTCCCCTTATCTCGTGGTTAGGCTTAGATACGCAAAAGAAACTCTTATGCCGCGTCCGCACGCTTGGCAAGCCTCAACAACCCGTCACAAATTCAAACGTGTGGCTAGAGCATTTGGCTTGGTTTACGCAGGTTTGCAAGCGCTTGTAGCCGATCCGTCGAGTGTCGGTTTTTGTCACAAATCAAAGGGACATTGCCGCAAGTGCTTGCGAAGCCTCCATTCGTTTGTGCGCACTCAGTCTCGTTTGTGTACTGGTGGCGAACAGATGTACGTTGTGCTGTAAATTGCACTTAGCAAAGTAAAAATCAGTAAGGCTCCTCCGGCAGAAGTTAGCAAAATGTCCTGACGGGTCATAAAGAAGTTCATTAATTTTTTCTTCCATAAATTCTCTGCAATGCAATAAAAATATGTATGGCCGACACAAACAACCTCCATGTCCGTCATGCTTGCCTCTTCAGAACAAACTAACGCACTCGCAAGAGTGTGGATGGTGACTTTTAATTCCCCAAATCAATCCAAACGTTTGTAGAGGTTTGGAGTTTGCGGCAAGTGCCAAGCGTGCGGACGTGGCATTAAAATGAGAATGAATCTTTTCACCAGTATTCAACACCTCCGACTACCGCGAAGACTGGGGCGCCGACGAGAACGAGGTAGACCCGGCGACGTGCGCATACCGTGGGTACCGCAACCCGCCCGACCACCGCGACCCCTACGGCCTGTCGCCGCACTACTGGCACGTGTTCGCCGCGCGGCTTGCCTTCGTCGTTGTGTTCGAGGTGAGATAGATGGCGCTGCTCTGTAAGGTGCTGCATGCAGTTTGTATGTAACAGTCGAAAATTAAATTGGTTATAGAATTTACGTAATGGTTTGTAGTGCGATCTCCCTATCCATAATAGGGAAGACTCGTGTACCCGTCAGTGGGGACATGGAAATTATGGAATGAGCTGGTGAGTAAAATGGTATTCGTCATTGTGTTTTTTTTAAATTTTTATTTGGCTTACGAAATTGGTTGTAACGTTATAATTTTAGTATTTTCACGTAATGTGTGTGCAATGTTAGCTAGATGGTGCTGCTCGATACTGCATCTTAATGTTGGAGTCTTGTTTTTCATACGTAGCACGGCAAACGATTCCATATTACCTGATGTTAAGTGAATATGGAGTCCAGATGCGACGACAACTGGTGCAGCGTGAAAACAACGCGGCATCAGTTACCCTCACTCTGCTGGCTCACAAGGTGCCTCTTCATGCCTCGTTTGAAGTTTTTAGATAGTTTGCGACATCCCCTCGAGAAATCTTCAAAGAAGAGTTCCTCAGTCCCCCGTCTCCTATCTCAGGTTACGCTGCAAAAATATAATTTATAAAATTAAATAAAAATTTGTTTATTTGTCTCATATATACAATAAAAAAGTTACAACGCACAATGACCAACATAAACTGACGTTAAGACAAAAAGGTCTATGACTCAGTGACTCTATGACCCGCAGCCTCTGTTATTCTGCCATAACCAATAACAATAAAAATAATCGGTGAGTATATTACTTAATTATAAAAGATGTAGCGACATAGCATGGGTCAGCAGTTTAGCCCGTACGTAGCGGCGTAGCAAATACCGTAGCCGCAGACGCCAGTTTCCCTACACGCGTTCCCACCGGTCTTGTTACGAATACTTAGTTCGTACGTATATATTGTAGTGACACGCAATAGACAATCATTACGTAATTACATCGTTTTATTCATCAGCCCTATAAGCAACCTTCTGATATCCATAAGAGACTAATAGAGACACTTATAAATACCAAAGTGGTGAACCCGACGTGAGACGCGTGTGATTTAAAGGAGGGATACGACTGGCGTCTGCGGCTACAGTATTTGCTACGCCGCCGCTACGACTACGGGCTAAACTGCTGACCCAACGCTATGTCGCTACAAAAGACGAGGACAGCATACGAAATTTACACAAAAAAAATACACATAGAGCTCACGGTAATGCCCCGGAGCCTTTTTTAAGCTAATGACGATCTTTAGTATTTGTAAAAATATTATGATCGGATGTTAATGACGTTGACATTGAATGGGCGCCTTTGGCTTTCAAATCAAAAAGTAAATAGTGTTGAATAATTTCGGCAGGCTGGTTAGAACCACGATAGCTCAATTGGGAGAGCACCTGACCCGGTATGTCGGAGGGGTGCAGGTTCGGGTCCAGCTCGTGAATTTTTTTTCAACATTTGTGTTTTTTTCTAATGATGATTTTTATTCACCAGCACGTGGTCTTCGGGCTCACCGGCCTTATGCAACTCTTAATACCTGACGTGCCCAGTGAACTGCGCACCCAAATGCAGAGGGAGGCGTTACTCGCTAAAGAGGCGAAGTACGAGCATGGTCGGAGGAGACTGTCCACCGAGTACAGACAGCTGGTCACGCAGAAAAGCGAGAGTGGTGCTGGTAAGATTTAAATTTCACGATTAAAATGTGTCCCATCTCTATAATATTTGAATACTAAAGTAACCTATACCATTCTACATTAAATGCGATATGCAGCTGTGAAAGATTTTTCTTAATAAGTCTAATCTTATCTTATCTTATCTTAGTGGGGCCTGCCGAGGTTTCCACCTCCCAGTAACACTTCGACCCATTGGGATCTTTTGTGCAACCCCATCCTTTCACTCTTCCTCCTCTGTAAAGATAGATGCCATAAGTCTGGCAACGTCCTTAAGAGCCAAGAGCCTGAAGTCCTCCGGTTTCGGATAGGCCGACCCCAGGAGTCCCATTCTTTTCCTAGCCAGAGAGTCGCAGTCGCACAGTAGGTGCTGCATTGACTCGGTTTGCTCTCCACATGCCCTACATAAACTATTTGTTGAAAGGTGCATTCTGTGAAGCATTTGTTTTGTGGCATAATGCCCTGTCAAGGCACCGATGGTTAATCGGGCCTGCCTTCTGCTGCCTCCGCATATGAACTTACTCCGTCTTAAGGCGTTTTCGCCTAGGAAGGATTTAGAGTGTTTCATACCCGACTGCTCTTTCCATTCAATGCCGTGCCTGTTTTTGATGTAATCTTTTAAGGCCTTGTTGATGGTACTTTGTGCAAGTGCCACGAACGGCTCAGGACCAATAAGCTGGGTCTCTGAGCCCTCCCTGGCAAGTGCATCCGCCATTTCGTTGCCGTGGATTCCCATATGGTCTGGGACCCAGTTCAATCGCACCTTGTTATGTCCACCCAGCTTGTTTAGAGCTTTTGTGGTTTCCAGAACAAGGCCAGAGTCGATTCGGGGCGACATGAGTGGCTTGAGCGCGGCTTGGCTGTCACTCAGGATGAATATATTGCGCTTTTTCATAGCTAACTATATTCTGCTTTGCGCATAGGAGTATTGCGAAAGTTTCTTGCTAAATAAACATATTGTGACATTGACTTCGACTTTGACTTTATCTTACAGCTGATCGCACCGGCGCTGCGTGGATGCGTCGCACGTCGCGCGCGTCCGACGGCCTCGACGCACACGTGGCGGTCGCACAGAGGCCTTCGACACCCCCCATCACTCACTAACCCTTTGCTCCAACATTGATCGTCGTCATCATCCAGTCACCGATATTCGAAACAGTTCAAATGCTAATTGATAACGATAGAAGACGAAAAATACGTTTGAAAGACCCTTTATAAACTATTAAAATATTTACTTTTACGTATAACTTATTACGTATTTTTAACGCTTTTTCTACGGACTAGTGTATACTAGTGTATGAATAACACAAGTTATGTGAATAGTAAACTGGAGCACATAGATATTTTGCTTAGATAGTTTGCCGATTGCCTCAGACATTTTCAGCGTCCCCGGACTTTTTTTGGGGCGGCAAATAACTTAAAGGGTTCCTCAATCCGTGTGAAGCTAAGCACCGTCAAAGGTTCTCTAAAGGGAATGGCATTACGCACTAGTGTGTCCCCGTTATCTACTAGATTCTCCGAAGGGTTCGGATCGGATTAAGCCCTACCCTTAGAGCATGAAAGTTGGTTTAATGCTCTAAGGCCCTACGTAGTGGAAAACTTTGAAAATTAAAACTCTTTGGTCATTGTTTGAAGAGCTAACATTTATATCATTGACCTTATACTCAGAACAATAACTACATTATAGTTCTAAGCCATATAGGTATACGAAAATGATTAAAGTGACAAAAATAACTTTATAAACAGTTTGACTAAATAGTTAAGCTCTTTGGATTTGACAGATTGATTTCTACGATCGCTACGCCATCTAGTAATTGCAGTTGTCAATGGCCAATTCTTAAAAGCCATAGGCAGAGATAATTTTTAATTTGATATTATAACTATTTAACAAACCGACGAAAATGTACCAGCGCTAAGCTTTCTGTCAGGGATCAAATTTCTAATGTGGCAAGGGTACCACAGGGCAGTGATCTTGCACTGTTTATGTATTGTGTATTGTTTTTCATCTACATTGTTATGTCATATCTGTTTTCTAACTTATCATTGGCCTTACACATCCACGAAAGATGATTTAGGTAATGTGTCAAGTAAAGTGGGATAGGCACTTGCGATTGTAAAATGTATTAGAGTTAGTTTCTGTCAGATGTCAATTTCATAAAGCTTTAGAGGTACCACAGGGCCGTAATCTAGCTCCAGTGTTGTTTATCATCGCTGTCAGCTATATAATTAATTACCGGCCTTAATCATCTACGACAGATGATTTAGGTAATGTGTCAAGTAAAGTGGAATAGGCGCTTGCGATTGTAAAATGTATCAACGCTAGGTTCTGTCAGGTATCAGTTTTCGTGCTAGGGGTACCGCAGGGCAGTGATCTAGCTCCAGTGTTGTTTATCATTTACATTGATTTAGCTAGTTTCTAACATAACATAACGTATAGACATTCAAATGTCGCGGGTTTTATTTATGTACAATGAGGTTTTTTGTGTAAGAAAACTTAATTACCGTAATGGCACCGGTGTTAGATATAGTCGTCTCCAAAAATTGACAGCTAGGAAGCATGCGGTCTGTGTCCAATTGTTTTTAAAGACTAAAATCAGATGCTGGCCCCCATTTTTAATGGTTAAAGAAAGAAGTGTCAATCAATGGTTACTGTTAAGCGCAATACACACCAAAGCCGCCGACCCGCCGCCCGACACAGCTCGCCGACACAACCCGGCTCCAACTTGAGTATTCAATAAATAAGACATCATTCTCAACTGATTGTTTGTAAATACATCAGAATTACCTACCTACTTTATATATGTTACAATACCTTCATTCACTTAAAACATTTATAACATTTTAATATTGTTGTCTATCATCTTACTATTCGTTACTTATTTATTAACAATAATATTTATTTAAAAACATTCAACCTCATTCCATACTTAGTGCAAAAGAAATTCAATTCAATTCAATCTCTTTCCTCTTTTTTCTTTATTATACCATTTTTAAATCTCTGTATTCTTGTTTTAGTTTTTGTTCTGTGCAGGCAGACAGCAGCATGAAGCTGTAGATTTAAGCTTCATGAACAGCAGAGCACCGCCGCCATTACAATTTTTATACCTTTCTCTCTTTCACACTTCGACCAGTAAATACTTCCCTCTCTTTCTTTTCATTCACGATACATTTTCAAGGCAAAAAGTTACCGACATAGGTCGGCGGGTCGGCGGCTTTGGTGTGTATTGCGCTTTATCGAACACTGGTGCAACTCTCAATGTTATAATAAGGGTCCAAAGTGTTGCCTAACTGAATGATTAATTATCAATATACCTTATAGTAGATAGATTAATTACTATTTATGTGAGAACTCGTATGTAGAATCTCAGTATATAATAATTTTGTAAGTATTTATTACAGAAGAACTGTGTCCTTTATATCATTAGAAAATTATCAATTTAGGAAAATTAAGAACGAAATATCAATTAGCAACTCAACGACGGAAAAAGCAAAAATAAAACAAAGGGAGATTTTTTTTTTTAATAAAAAAAATGGAAATTAATATTAATTAAAAACTTGTTCCACAGCTGGGCAAAGGCCTCTATGCTATTCAAATGCTAGTAAGTGATCACAAAGACGGGTTGTGCATTAAAAAATCGAAACACACACTTTGTCCGATATAATATAAATTTCAAATATAAATTTCAAAAATATCATAGTAACCATCTTTTTTTTATATACAAACCTTGTCTTGACAATTACGAACACAACAAAAAATAAATCAGCCGAATCGGACGAGCCGTTCTCAAGTGATTCTATGACATACCTACATGTGGCAATCGATATAGAAGATCATCATCAGCTCATTATATGTCCCCACTGCTGGGGCACGAGCCTTCCCTATGGATGGATAGGGAGAACGGGCCGTAAACCAACACGAGGGCCCAGTGCGGGTTGGTGATTGTTAACGACTGCTAATGCAGCCGGGACCAACGGCTTTACGTGCGTTCCGAAGCACGGAGGAGCTCATGATGATACATTTTTGGTCACCCATCCGATGACCGGCCTTTGCGAAAGTTGCTTTTAACTTCAGCACTCGCAGACTAGGCGCGTTGACCACTGCGCCATCTAGCTTTTCGAGATTAATATATAGATGTTCAAATTTATTAGAAAAATTTGCATGAAATATTGATATTTCGTTCCAGACTGTGTTGTCCCAATGAATGTGATATTAGACATTTTTAATTATATCTAGGATTATAATCACTGTACTATAAGGCAAATTACAATCTAAGATAGTATGTCGAATACATTGTGTTAAAAAAGGCAAATCATTGAGGCAAGAATATAATGGTATTTTTTTCTACATTTAGCTAAGCATTATTTTGTTTTTCTATTTAATTTTCTGTTGATCTGTCAAATAATTTTTTTACCGTGTACTACGTATAAAATACGTATTTATTTTATTTCATTTATGAATAATTTACAAAAAAAAATATAAAGTTGTGTGCACTAATTAAAAACGATTTAAAAAGTTAAAAAGATTTCCCGGATTCAACCAAATCGTCTATCCGTTCGGCTACCTTAGCTACGTTTAGTTCCTCGTCACACCTCAAACAATAACGAATGTTACTTCGTGTAATAGAACTATTAATAACAATGACAAATGACACATTGTGACGTGTCAGAGCTCTGTGACCAAAAAAAAGACAAAGTGTCACTATGATCGCAAAATAGAAGAACCAGAAGGTCAGTTTACATCTCAGAACAATAGCTAAAGCTATAGAAGGATAGCTAAAATAAAAATCGTGCAACTATGTTTAGTTCCGTTCTATCTTATGGCTAGAAAAAGTGTTTGGAGTGCAACAAATGGTTGACACTTAGTTTTTATTTTTTGTATTGTTATGTCAAACGGTCATCAGATAATCGGTGATCAAAAAAAATCTTGAGTCCTTTCTAAAGTCACTCACTACATTACCTCAAATATGACGTCACAAATCTGGTGACACCTTTGCTATTTTAGTCCGGTTTCTATAGCTTTAGTTATTGTTCTGAGGTTTACATACCGCGCTCGAAGAACGCACTCTCACGGATACAGGGTGCCTAGTGTGAGTTTTGTTTACTATCCGTATTCATTCGAATACGATTACGAAAACGAAAATTAGTATGGCATTGAAGCAGCGCCTCCTGGCGGCATACGAGAGAGTTAACATTTTGCCATACAAAATCTCGTTTTCGTTAACATGATCGAATGGCGAATGAAACTCGCACTAGGCACCCTGAACCTCGGAACAGATCGCAACAGTCGGCAGGCAAATCACCGATCTTTAAGGGTGCGCCGACAAAAAAATGCCAAAAATGCAGTTACGGTTAAGTAGATATAATTGAAAATACTATCGTATTAAATGAACAAAATATATATTTAGTATCATAGGGAACGTGTTTACAATTTTTCAGAACCATAAATTCATAACACGCTATAGTTTTTTCTACAATATCTTTTAAAGTTGGGCAAAAATCATGAAAACGAGTGGCGGCGTTTAGTAGATTTCTTATAGTTTATCTAAATTATTGTACCTCTGATTTTGTCTAAACAATCATCAATGGATAAACTACAAATTGCTAGACTACATTTTCGATTCATCAAGTGGTTATTTAAATAATATTTTTTTATTAAGCACCTTAAATTCCCCATACAAAATTAGTATGGCCGCGCGGCATCAAATAAATATTGGACGACGACATTTCAAATAAAACATATGACACTTGTCATTACGGACGGCGCACCCTTCAGACGATAGGGTTTCCAAAAAAAACGGTGTTTTAAAATGAGTTTTATTCGAAATGTATAAGGATTTTAAATCCAAAAAAATATATGTTATTCGTTGGCCTTTTATCTAGTAATTTAGGCTGGTATTTTCACGATATTTTATTCAATTTCCTGCATCGAATGTGATATCAAACATACTTCTTATTAATTAACTAAATATCATTTTATTCAGGCTATACACCGTTTCAGACAAAGAAAAATATACCAAACCAATTGTCTTTGAATATGTAATAGTTGTCGGCCATTATAATTTTAATAATAAGTTAACGTTCAATAAAATCCACATTATTGCCTAATTTGACGCTCGCGCCATCCTTCAGCCGCGAGCGGAACGCCTTGGAAATCTCACAGTCGGAAACGCTCGCCTTAAGTGACACACCCTGCTACACATTACTTTAAAGTTTATACTGACACCCTGAACCTTCCTCAGACTTCATCAAACACAACAAAAATGAAATCAGCCAAATCGGTTCAGCCGTTCTCGAGTTTTGCTTTAGCAACACATTTAGCGATACATTTTTATTTATATATATAGATAATTCTAATAAGTTACAAAAACAAATGTTGAAAAAATTTCCACGAGCAGGATTTGAACCCACACCCTTCTGACATACCTAATACCTAATACATATACATATATAATAATAAGTTAATAAGTTACATTTAAGTCAATTCATTTTATGTAATATTTAAATATTCTGAAACACCATAATAACAATGTTCGATTTAGTTTCTTTAATTTAGATTGTGCAATTACCTAGCGACTGGTTGCTTTTTTTTGGTAACAAGCTTGCCAAGCGCAGCTGTCGCGAGAATACCGTGTCGGTGAGAGGTGGTGTGTGTGCGTCACTCGAGCGCGTCTACATAAAGTTTATCTACTGCAGCCTACCTTATTTGTGCTATGTTGTTCTAATCTAAAGCGTTTAAATGACGTACCTAAGTATTTTCTGTTTTAGTCATTAAGTTAATTTATTGTAATACTCATTGTTCGGTGATTAAATAAGTGTTATGTAACGAAATGGGTTTTATTTCATATTGCGTCCGTAACCGTTAGTGTATTCGAATATAATGATTGTTGTTATTTAAATCAGCTGCCTGACTTCCCGTAGCTGCCGTAAGAGCCGACTAAGGGACAAGGGTTCCAAGATGCTCGCACATCAGACGTCGGCTAACAACCCATCGCTGATGTTATTTTTTACTACCTCGGAGCTGGTAGGCAGAGCATGGTGATTTTAATCACCAATTTTGAGTAAATTCACCGTTAGTGACTTTGACGCCACCGGGGTGGAATAGATAGCATCAGTAGGTTGCAGCCGATCGCCTGACGTGCGAGCGTGTGAACACACAGTCAAAACTTATGTAGAACAAAACAAAAAAGTAATAATTAAAAAATATGTCCTAATCCTAAAAGGACTCCACTCAGCATTTGTTGCAGTGAAAAGAAAACACTACAACGCTGATCTTCCGTGGAGACCCTAGTGGCGGTAGCCAAAGTAACATTAAGAAAACGATAGCGAAGTTCGAAAAGAATAAAATGTATGGGGTTGACATAAGATTGACCACGTGATTTAGCGCGGCTTATGTCAATCTCATACATTTTATTCTTTTCAAACTTCGCTTTCGTTTTCTTAATGTTACTTTGGCTAAGCCTACTGTTCTGTGTCTTCTGCTAATGTAGCCGTGGCCATCGGCTTTACGTGCCTTCCTGGAAGAGCTCGAGATGATAAATTTTAGGTCACCCATCCAATGATCGGCCTTTGCGAAAATTGTTTAACCTTAACAAATTGCAGACCGGGTGCATAAACCACTGAGCCAACGAGCTCTTCAAAGTTGTATGCAATGAAGGTTATATACCTTCAATGCATCATCATCATCATCAGCTCATTTTATATCCCCACTGCTGGGGAACGAGCCTTTCCTATGGATGGGAGAACGGGCCATAAACCACCACGCGGGTCCAGTGCGGTGCGGTGGTTGTTAACGACTGCTAATGCAGCCGGGATCAACCGCTTTACGTACCTTCCGGAGCACAGAGGAGCTCGTGATAAGATAAATTTTTGGTCACCCATCCGATGACCGGAATTTGCGAAAGTTGCTTAACTTCAGAAATCGCAGATAGGGCAAGTCAACTGAGCCAACGAGCTCCTCGAAGTTGTTACGGTGAAGGTTATTAAGAGCTCCTCGATATTTATTGTATGCAGTGTAACTTTGTTTATATTCATTTTATACTAATAGTATAATACGTCAACCACCTTATCCTTATCATAGTTTTATGAATGAATGTCAGCTGACCGACAAAGAAGTGATAATTTGGCCCTACTTTGCTATCACTCCTATTAATGTTGATGCAATAGACGCAACAGACAAACTAATAATAGTAAATTAAAACGACAAAAAAAATAAAAGCTATAATGACTGTACGTCACGAGCAATACATAATATAAACAATGTAACTCTTAACACAATGGAATAAGAGTCAAAACTAGTCAAAAGTGTATACATGTTAATGCTTGTGACTGTACACTATTACCATAAATTAATAAAAATACCCAGTGTGATATTGTCATTACTTACTTTTTATTAAAGGGGATCCTGGTGGACGAAACGCTTATTGCTGACATTGTTACGTATAATTTTGCTTCCAAAGTATACACGCTGCACATTAGACTAACACTAACTGTCAAATTTTCTCAATAGACTTTGAGCTTTATGGGTATGGCATATGGTTGAACATTGGTTATTGGTTGGTTATGTGACAGTTTTCGTTAGGTTTATGTAACCTAACGAAAACTGTCACATTTCTTCAACCAATGTCGGGCGGGCGTCTGTACTCAGAGTTTTTCACAAAGATTGATATTTCTAAGTAAGATTAGGAACTATTAAGGCTGCGTTTCCACCAGAGCTGTGCGAAGTAGCTAGGCGGTGCGCGAGGAAAATATGCACCAATAAGATTACTTATTCCTCTTCCTTGCGGTGCAAAATGAAGTAATCTTAGGCCCCTCCAGAATACCAGCGCTGCAGCGGCGTCATGTCGTTGTAGCATGTGCTGAGGTTGGGCCTAATTGGCCACACTTTGTCTTTTTTTTTTTTTTTTTTTATACTTAGCACGGCAAATGACTCCATACCACCTGATGTTAAGTGGAAATGGAGTCCAGACGCGAAGACAACTGGTGCAGCGTGAAAACAACGCAGCATCAGTCAAACTCACTCTGCCGGCCCACAAGGTGCTTCTTCACGCCTCGTTTGAAGGACCCAATATCATAGGAAGGAGGAAAAACGTGTGCTGGTAGACTATTCCATCTTTTGGAGGTGCGACAAAGAAACGAGTCACCAAATTTCTTTGTGCGCGATGGGATATGTGTGACAGTAAAGCGATGACTCCGGAGAGCAGCACGTGTACTTCTATGGAGGAAGGGAGAAGGTGGGATAAGGTCAAAGAGTTCTTCAGAGCACTCGCCGTGGTACAACAATCTCTACGCAATTGTAGGGGTTCGAGAGTATTAGTGACCTCTGCATTGCCGATAATGCGTACAGCGCGACGCTGCAATCTGTCTAAGGCATCGAGAAGGTACTTTGCGGAACCGTCCCAGATGTGCGAGCAATACTCCACGCAAGACCGTACCTGAGTCTTGTACAAAAGACACAACTGGTCAGGCGTAAAGAATCGCCGCACTCTGTTCAGGACACCGAGTTTTCGTGAGGCAGTTTTGATCACGGCTTCGATGTAGTCCTTTTGATTCAGATCACAGCGAATCGTCATACCGAGCATGTTGATATTGCTCTGCAGGCTTAGAGATGTGCCCTGAAGAGTTGGAAGGGGAAGGAATGGTGACTTCTTGGCCGTAAACGCACATACCTGTGTTTTCTTGGCATTGAACTCAACAAGATTATTGGAGCCCCAATTAGATATGAGGTCCAATACCCGATTGAGCTCAATGACAAGATTCACTCGTTTCTCTTCAGTTTCGACTCGCCCAGCCGCAGGGTGACCGTTATACCCACCGTGCACTGTACTATCATCTGCATAGCAATGAATATTTCCAAGTGGAAGCATATCATTGATATGCAGAAGAAACAACATGGGTGACAGAACGGAACCCTGAGGGACACCAGCGTTCACTGACATGAGCCGCGAAGCGCATCCATCAGACAGGACACGAATTCTACGCTCGTGCAGGAAGCCAGCGACCCAGTTGCAGAACTGTGCAGGCAGACCGTATGCCGGGAGCTTGGAGAGAAGAGCTTTGTGCCAGACCCGATCAAATGCCTTGGCTATGTCGAGGCTAACAGCCACCGACTCACCACGCTTGTCAATAGCCTCACCCCAGAGATGTGCGACGTACGCTAGAAGATCACCCGTTGACCGCTTCGGCCGAAACCCGTATTGGCGATCGTGAATGATGGAGTGTTCTTCTAGGTAGTGGACAAGTTGTTTATTTAAAATGCGCTCCATTACTTTGCACAAAACTGAAGTTACGGCTATGGGGCGGTAATTCGATGGATCTGACCGATCACCTTTTTTGGGGACCGGTTGCACATTAGCCTCTCTCCAAGATTCCGGCACACAACCTGAAGAGAGCGAGAGACGGTAAAGGCGGGTTAATACGGGGGACAACTCCGCTGCACACATTTTTAGTACTACTGGAGGGATGCCATCAGGGCCATTAGCTTTCCGGACATCGATTGACTGCAGCTCCGCACGGACGTCACACTGCCTGATTTTAAAATCGGGCATTGTGTGGCCACAGTGAGAGATTGTAGGTGGCTGTGCATTGCAATCATCGACTCGGGAGTTAGCCGCAAAGAGTTTGGCCAGGAGATCGACCTTCTCCTGCGGCTTGTGAGCTAAAGTTCCGTCAGGACATCTCAATGGTGGCAGCGAGGGTTGGCAGAAGTTTGATTGCACGGCTTTGGCCAGACGCCAGTAGCTACGACTGCCCGTAGGATGCGTCAGTAGTTCTTGGCCGACTCGTGCAACACGCTGGGCATCCGCTCTAATGTCTCCTCTGTTTTATTGTGAAAGTACTTTGTTTTTCAATATGTATTTTTTTTTTTTTTTTTTTTTTTGTAAATGTAATTAGTTTTTGTTGTGCAACAGTGTGTCAATAAAATGTATTTCTTTCTTTTCTTTCTTTCTTTCTTTCCTATTGATGGATATTTTTTTCACTCACCTCTGCTACCTAGCACAGCTCTGGTGGAAACGCAGCATATAGCAGAGTCGACGCCATGTTGTCGTGCGTGATTACTTTGCTATTATTTTTCAAACTGAAATTCAATTATTGTTTCATGTGACACAACACAACAAATGATCATAAATATTGTAGATCCAACATGAAGCGACTGCAAGCCACTAAAAAGATAATGAAGTGGTAATTAAGCAAGCAATAAAGCCAACATAACTCTCATTTAAATGGTCTTTTTTGTACGTTTTTGTATCTATATACAGAATGTGCGGTAATATGTGTATATTCTCGAAACATAGCCATGCAACCAAATATATAAAACACTGTAATAACATGCAATATCAGTAGGCAGTTTAATAATGTCAACATTCGTAGTGGTCTTGAGTTTTAAGATAGGAACATGAGCCCTGCATGCCCTGTATACCTTACCTTACCTGGTCAGTATTCTTTATTTTTTGTAAAACGGTTGAATTTCGTCTGCTGGGCGACCATTCGTATTGGATATGGTCGTTGATGTAGTGTATATGTAGTGTGTAAGTGTAAGTTTTTGTGTATATGTGTATGTAATATGTATAAGTGTGATTGTTGTTGCATTGTGGATGTGCTCCCTCCCACACTGAGGTGTTCGCGGAAGACCAGCGTCAGGTTTTCCTATAAACTAGGAGGCCTGACATCATGCTGAGCGGGCACCTGTTAGTGACACTTATTTTTTTGAATGTTTGATGTAATGATGTATGTTGTGTCACTAATAAATGTTTTCTATTCTATTTCTATTCTATTCTATTCTATTCTATTCAATATAATATTTACGTAGATTTAATTTTCATAAAAAAATCTCAAATTTATTTTATTAGGTACAATTCTTTTGTTTATTCCTGCAATGTTTCGACTTTTGTTTATGTTTGACCATGAGGTTGACGACCAAGAACAACGTATCAGCTTGACCTAGGGTTGTCACTTTACAGTTTTGCTTAGTAACAAAAAACCTCAATATCACGATCATGAGTGCTTTTCAATGCTAATAACTTTCCAGGGTTCTATGAACGCTACCCTATCCTAACAAAGCATACTATTCTTATACCAAGCACGGACGGCTCACACTGTTACGCTAAAGCGACGCTAGATGTCACTATCCTGTTATGTACATTTTCTAGTCTTTATTTATATATACTAGAACAATGAACCTATAACTAAAAAACCTTAAAAAATATATATAGGTATATATAATAATTAAAAAATATTATTAAAAGGAGTCCCTTTAGGCAAGGTTCCGAAGATACTGGCAGCGTTCTCCCTTGGAATAGCTAGACTAATTCTTTGTCCGAGGTAGCTGCCAGCTCTTCGGTCTCCTGTGATGTCGACTAATCTTTTTGCTATTTCCTTAAAAAGTTTTAAAGCGCTAGGACCCCACGGACCAAGGGTCTCGACACCGAATGGGACAAAATCATATTCGGAGCCTAGACCCCTGTATTTGCATGCTTTAGCTTTTTCAGCCGCTTCACAAGCCGCACCAGCTCTGTTGTTGGTTCCATGTTATTTGTTTGTTTTCTAGTTATTTGGAGGTTAATTGACTGATGTAGCCAGCCACTAAGAAAGTATTTTACGGAAATCACACCCTAAGGGGGTCAAATAGGGGGTGAAAGTTTGTATGAAAGTCCGTCAGTTTTGAAGTAAAATACATGAAAATTGGTATTTTTTCTTGAAAAGAATTAAAGAATGACGTCTCAGGAATTTTGTTTATTTTTCTTTAAATGAGTAAAAAAGGGAAAAAGATTTTTTTTTTGGGAAAACGTTATTTTTAAAGTAATAACTATCAAAATGAATATTTAAATCGATCTTTATATTTTTTAACAAAAATAAAGAATGACGTGTTTTAGCATTTTTCGAGAAACCTCCCCTAGAGAGGTGAAATAGTGGTGAAAAGTTTGTATGGAAATCTGAGATTTTTAAAGTTAAATCCATGAATATCGGTAGTTGGCCTGGTTAAAAATTATGAAGGGTTTCAGGATTATCCTTATAGACCTTACTATTACTAGTCGTGTAGCCCATGTGAGCAAAGCCGCAAAAAGCTAGTAATAATATATTTCCGAATATATTCGGATTTATGCACGTGTATTTTACATAGTGGCTTAGATATTGATTTCAAAACAATCGAAACTTCAACGTTTTTATTGTTAAATATTATAGTAAGTAAGTACAAATATTATAATTAAGAGAAGTTAAATTGAATAAACGCTCTTAGGTAATTTTCATCTTTTACTGACTGACTTAGTAAAGGAATGTTCCCATCTGTCAACCCGTTTTGTCCACCAGGGTGACAGACGGGAAGATAAAGTTTTATCTGTCCCCCGTCACTAACATGAAGCTGAAGATATACATCATGTTCGCTAATAGGAAGACAAAAAAAATATAGATTACAAAAGTTGCATCTGTCCACCAATCACTATTATGGAGACAGATAGAACCTTTTTTAATCGTACTAACACTTTTCAATAAATAATCAATTAGTTGTGAAAAAAATATATTAAAGAGTCAGAATCAAGTTTCAAACGGGAAGAACCAATTTATAACAATGAAACTTAACATTGTATATCATTAACGCGTATCTCTGTAAGACAAAAGGTTCATTACTGCATGTACCTATCAGTGTTATATTTAGCTCGGTCTTCCAGCATGACCTAGATTCTTCACAAGCACAATGACCTATCAATGTGACATTTGATTGAACTGATTTAGTAAAACAAAAATACAATTGCGCTTTAAACGTTCAATTTGCATTTTATTTGTTACAACGAATTGATTTGGAGTCTTGGTAAGAGGGCCTGACCCTTTTTTTCTTTCAATTCTACTGAGTGCTACTAACTGGCGTTATTGAAATATTCGAACTTATTAGAACACTTTAACGAAAGCGAGATATTGTTGGCAGTAGTTTTTAGGTTTGAAGCAGCACAGCGTTGACAAAGCAACACATACACACATGAGCCTCCCCTAAGGATGAAAACACTACAGAGAGAATGGGCCATAAACCACCACGCGGGCCCAGTCCGGGGCGGTGGTTGTTAACGACTGCGACATGCAGCTGTGTCTAACGGCTTCAGAAGCCACCACTTTTCTAAATATGTCACTATATCATCATTCTTGTGTTCCGGCAGCTAGAGGTAAGATAGCCAGTGATATGCGCTTCCACTATCGCCCTGATCATCAATTAACATCAGGTGAGATGAACTCAAGTGCTTACGAAGAATATATATAAAAAAACAAAAAAAAGTACAGGATATCGAATGCTTCGTTATCAACGCGAGTGCTGCACCATAGGGCAGGAAGCTGATAGTGACATTGGGTCAATGCCTGTCTCCATATGATATTGGTGATTTTGTTTGTTTTTAATCAAGTAAAGGTCACACCACTTGACAACAAAATAAGACGACTGTAGTAGGTTAGCTTTATACAAATGCGCTCGCAACGCACACTTACGACCTCTCACGGACACGAAATCTCCCTCGGATTCTATCCTATGTACGGTTAAAGACATTTATTTCTCTGAAGAATTTGCAAAATCCACTTACAGAGAAAATACAATGTTAAATAAATAAAAGCATCGACTAGCATTTTTAAAAAGGTAGATTAACAATAAAGTACACCGGCGAGCCGGCGGCGGCGGCGACTGCGCGCGCGCATTAGCAAAATGTTTGAGCGTAAACAAAACAAAAACACTAAGCATGAAAAAACTAAATTCTCAAAAACACATTGATACCCATTCATAAGAACAAACAATAACTATCATATAATTAATTAATTCTATGTAAGTATATTTAAATTTTTGCTAATAATGTATATTTGTAAGTACAATAATTTATAGCTTCCATTTATTTCTTGTAACGTTGATTCATCTTTATTAATTTGACTTATTTATAATGGTAATCTATAAAAGATTTGGTCTTGCAATGCATTATAGATTTTAAAACTTAATAACCATCAAATCTAGGATGAAAAATTCCTTTAAATGTGGTCCTTTAGTAATCTTTTAAAATTATTTAGAGACTGACAAAATTTAATCGTATTTGGTAATTTATTGTAGCATTGAGCTCCTTCGTAAATAATGGTTGTCCGTGAGAGGTTGTCTATAATGTGCGTTGCTCTAAGAAGCTTAGGTACCTTCTGCAGTCTTATTTTGCGACTTGACTCTGTTTATTTTTAGAATACTGAAGGGAAACTGGAACAGCGGGATCTAATTTTGAGTCGCACGTATGACATTGTGTTGTCGCATGCGACTAAGTCACACTCGTCTTCCAAGTCGCATGACGCCGATTGTCCATATTTTTGAATCGTTCGTTTCCGGTGCTGCCAACATAATACGAAATGTTGGATGTTATCCGTTCCACGCAGAATTTAGAGAAAATCGGTATAACTATATATTATGGTGCACTAAATATTCGTTTTCTTTTCAAAGTAGTAGTAATTATTTTCCTCAGAACGAAAAGCTGTTTTGTAGCTTGTATTTACTTATTTTGGCAGTTTCAAATTTTCAATGACACAAACAAACGAGTGACATGACATTGACACAACGCATTGATTCTGACGGTTATTGTATCAATCGCTTTGTGTCGCTCGACTGCTACGAGTGGGTGAGGGCACTCGTTGCGGTCGAGCGATTCAAAAATATGGAAAGTCAAATGTCGAACGAGAATCAGTAGAAACCAAGCGCTCGACTCGAGGCGAAGGAATCAAAAATAGAGCCCAGCGTATCTGTCTCCAAGTGTATGCTATGTATTGTTATATATTTTCCTTCGTAAAAAAAACCAATGTTATTCCGTGTTTTGTCTGTTTTCATCTCAGCCAAAGACGTCCACTGCTGGACAAAGGCCTCCCCCATGGATATGAGGGGTATTTGCCCCGCTTAAAATTGTAATCGCCACGCTTGGCAGGCGGGTTGGCGATCGCAGTAAGTTGAGGGTAACCTCAGAGATATGCTGCTGCCCATCCTCTGGAATGGTCCCTTAGTCGGCTTTTACGACACCTACAGGAAGAGATGGGGTGGTGCAATTCTTTATCCCCGGCACCACACAGGGGATATCTGTTCCAAGCTTATAGGTATTATTATTTATTAATTTTACGATTTTTCGAGCTCAGCTTAAATGGTTGCCAATTCGCCGACGTAGAGACTTACACGTTCTTTCCTTTCTGTATACTGTCCTCTTTCTACCCACTTCACCTTCTTAACTTCAAAATTGTTTCTCCTTCCGTTCCACTTCCTCAAGCCTTACCTTGCGTTCTGCGTATAACCTAGCTCTTGTGACTCCTCTTCGTTCAACTAATTTCCTTTCCTACTCTTTTTCTGTGCATGCTGTCCGGTTATGGAATTCTTTGCCTGAGCGCATCAGAAGTGCTCGCACGTTGGAGTCGTTCAAGGGTCTGGTTCGGAGTCATTTTCTAAATAATATAGTATAAGCATAAACTCTGTTTAAGAGCGTTTACGCCGCACACTAGCGCCGCCAATGAAAAAAAAACATATCTAGTAACTAATTACTAGATATGTTTTTTTTCATTGGCGGCGCTATATATGTTATGTGTTATGTGTTTATGTTTATGTTTAGAGATAGAAAATCAAATTATGCTCAACAAACTATCTGAATGAAGTAATTTAGCATTTTTACATCACCTAATGAACACCTGACATGTTATGGTTTAGTTAAATATGGCGTTACAGTTAAAAGTGGCCGTAACGTCTTATTTAACTAAACCATAACATGTGAGGTGTTCATTAGGTGACGTAAAAATGCTAAATTACTTCATTCAAATAGTTTGTTGAGCATAATTTGATTTTCTATCTCTAATTACTAGATATGTTTTTTTTTTTTCATTAGTGGCGCTAGTGTGCGGCGTAAACGCTCTTAATATATTTATTTTTCTTTTGTATGTAAGTACTTATTTTGATATTATTATTATAATTTAGTTTATTTTTACTTGCACCCATTTTTATTTTCTCAATTTTATTATTTTTCGCCCAAGGTTGCCTGGAAGAGATTGCTTGTTAACAATAAGGCCGCCTATTTTGTACAATTTTTTTTTTCATCAATTTGTCAGTATCTGTATTTTTGTATGCAAATAAAGTTTATTATTATAATTACCTATTATTATTTATTCCCTATTATAACACACACATTCACAGACACGGAATCTGGGAACATCTTGAACCTTCTCGAACCGAAACGAAACCTTGCGAGCTGTTCCAAGATCCATGTCCGAGCAAGGGTCTATGTGTGATTGCTAAGGTGGTATGTATTAAGCGCAACGCAGACGACAGACTATCTGTGACGCACTGACGCACTGTTTAGTCTGTGAAAATAGTAATAGAAAAACCCCGTATTATCACCCCGTATTATCACCAACATCCATCAACCGGAGTCCTGCAAGCCCCATTTTATAAAACTCAACCTTCTAACTCTTCCGTGCATTTACATTTTAGAAACAGCGTTTTTTGTAAAGAAAAATCCCTCATATTTCGAAAATAATAAAAACCCCCGTCATCAAAATAAACTTATTTATCCTGAACCCAAATTAGAAATGTATAAAAATAGTCCCTACTATAGAACGAAGGGTTCGGATCAGATCGGAGACTGGTGTTAGCTTTGCGAACACATAGGGCATGAGTGAACTGGAACAGCTTATGTTTTATTTCAGCCATGTGACTTTTTCAATTAAGGTGTGAATCAATAATAATGCCTAATAATTTAAATTCTGGTACTTCATCTATTTTCAGGTTATTGTTTATTGTGGTTAGGTGTATTGGTTATTTTTGATAAGGTCGAAACTGTATGAGTTTAGTATTTTCCCATATTATGGCCTTTAAGCCATTAATTGATTGTTGTAAATGTTGATGCAGTATTGTGCTAAAGTCTATATTGCTGGGGCATTTAAATAAAATGGATACATCGTCAGCGAAAAGAATGCACCTTGTTTGTGTAGTCCAATGCAAGTCGTTTATGTAAATAAGGAACACGATACACCCCAACACACTTCCCTGTGGGATGGAGTGGTTTAATGTGATCGTATCAGACCGCCTTTTTTTTCGTCTGAGTATTCGATCTGAACAAACTGTTTTCTAATAAATAGGTAAGATCGTAGCCATTCGAGTGCGCCGCCACGGCACCAATTCCACTAAATTTGAACACTAAATTTTTACATTTTATTTTCAAGTGCTAATTGCTGCACTGAAGCTAAATTAAATATTTTATAAAATAGTAGGCGTTTAATTTTTTCATTGTATTTTGTAAATTTTATAATTATTTAATTTAGCTTTAGTGCAGCAATTAGCACTTGAAAATAAAAAGTAAAAATTTACTATAGCGTTGTGTTATCAAATTTGTGGTATTTCATCTGCAAAGGTGAATCTGCATAGCCATCGGTTGCAATGACCGTTGGATAGATGGCGCGCTGTGCCGCTATTAGCACTCTAAAATTACAAAAGCAGTGACAAAATTCAGCGTCTACGTCAGCCTTCCCGGTAGCATAGCGGTCAGTGCAGCCGCCCGGATTGCGGAAGACCCAGGTTCGATTCCTGGCTGGTTGGGTAGGCGTTTAATTTTTTCACTGTGTTTTGTAAATTTTATAAATATTTGAACACTAAAATTGAATGTGATACTTTATCATATGCCTTAATTACGTCCAAAAATAAGCTTACTGCGTATTGTTTGTTTCTTAGGTAATTAAAAATTTCTTGAATATAATGATACGCAGCAAGAGTAGTGAAGTGTTTTTCGCGGAAACCAAATTGATTTTTATCAAAAAGGCGGTATTTTTCTAATAACGATTAAATGCGATAGTCATTGGTTTTTCAAATAATTTGGATATGGTCGGGAGTAATGCAATAGGCCTGTCTGTACTGACTGGGATCTGTTTTCTTTGTTATATTTATGTGTCGCATGTTAATGTGTAATAATGTAAAGATGGTGGATTGTTAACCGTTAAGTGTTCGTGAGGAGTTTGATACTCTAGTTTGAATGACGTTACCTCGATGGTCATTACCTCGATATCTCCTTTCAGTTACACACACAAATACTATACATTTACTGTACTTTTGATGATTTTTTTGAGGTAACAACCTATCGATCAAATGTACCATCGAAGAAAAGACCCGTCGAGGAAGAGATCCTTCGAGGTTAACGAGCCATCGGTGAAGTGTACCGTCGAGGTAGAGACATCGAGGTAATGACCATCGAAGCAACGTCATTCGAACTAGAGTATCAAACTCGTTCGTGAGCGTGCATGAGTGTTGGCGAATAAAACAAAACAGTGCAACGTCACTTTTCAAATTCTCCCAAGAAGTCCACGTGAGGACTTAGTAAAGCCCCACTCAAGGGGTTGTGGGGAATGTTATTTATCACTACTCATTTCTATTTTACTGTCCCACATTCCAAGCATTTCTGTTAGCGCTGGCGCGGCTGCAAATCATGCAAACGGCGAAAGTATGAGAATCTGACTGGCGATCTCATATTTCAGCCGTTTGGGGAAGAGACATTAGGTCCATGGGGCCCGGGTGCTCACAAACTCTTTGAAGACAAATCTATAAAAATAGCAGAAACCAACTGAGACCCCAGAGCTAGCAATTACTTGGGCCAGCGTATAAGCATTGCTAGATCGGGCTCAGTGGCATGCATTGGGAGAGGCCTATGTCCAGCAGTGGACTGATGTGGGCTGATTATGATGATAAGCATTGCTATCAAACAACGTGGCAATGCTGCTAACTTACTGGGCACTCTGCCTGATGGGGATGATTTGGGGTAATTTTTTTATTTATAGTTAGTATTGGTTATAGTTTTTATAAGCTTAATTTTAAGTAGTTTAATTTACTTGTGATGTATTGTCTTTGTTTGTAAATAAATTGTTTTCTAATTTCATTCATTACATATCTTCTATTAACAAAGAAAATATTGTTTATTAATATAACTCGTAAGAAATATTACTATGATCATATCTAAATGTGCTGACCGGACAAAGTCATTAGTTAAGGAAAACATAATAAAAAAATATTTAATGTTGTTAGTATCCATGATAGTTTAAAAAGTCATAATTATTAGGTTATATACAATTCAGCCTATTTACTCATAAAATCTCTTCAGACAAGCTCACCATGATAACCTACATGCGCATGTAAAAAAAACATGATAAACTTGTATTGACCCCAACCGCTGATAATGGAGAGACTTATCATACGAGATGCTTGTAAAACAACATACATATACCTACATATATGAAGTAATATGAATGGAAATGTATTTATTTTAGCGATTTTGTGTAATGTGTTTCCTTATTTTTGTATCGACACTTAGTTTTAATGTTATGTATATTAGTGAAATAATTAATTACAATAATTTATTAAATAAATAAATAAATAAACTCCTACACTCACACCAATTATCTAGCCCAAGAGAAGCTTCGTTATGAAACTCGTTAAAATGGTTACAATTACAAGACTTGAAATACTTAAATACATACATATTATACATAGAAAACACCCAGACCCGAGACAATTTATAAAAAATAACCCGGAGATCGAACCCGGGACCTCCTCTGCAGAGATGGCGACACCACAAACCACTCGACCAAGGAGGTCGTCAAATTGTGGCAAAATATATATGTATGTTGTATTTTATCATGTTTTATGCAAATAAATTCTATTCTATTCCATGTCAACTGTCTACCTACACCCATTTTAAACTTTCTTTCTCGTAAATTTTTACTTTTTATTTTCAAGTGCTAATTGCTGCACTGAAGCTAAATTAAATATATAAGGCTATATTATATATATATATATAGTATAGCCATATATAATAGCTATATATAATATAGCCTTCCCGGTAGCATAGCCCGGATTGCGGAAGACCCAGGTTCGATTCCTGGCTGGGTCGGGTAGGCGTTTAATTTTTTCACTGTATTTTGTAAATTTTATAAATATTTCTTTCTCGTTTCACATGTAAGTTACCATACTCCTCCGAAAAGGCTCGATCGATTTTTATTTAATTTTATATGCATATTCGGTAGGTCTGACAATCGGTCGTAATCTATTTTTTAATACCCCTAAGCGATAAGGGTGTTCCACCCCAAACATTTTTTATTCCAATACAAAATGTTCCAAGATTTGTTTGTTTTGTTGTCATGGAAACTATCAAAGCGGTACAAAGTCCGCCGGGTCAGCTAGTACCAACAGTTATTGACAGTATCTGGTTGTTAGGAAGATCCTTGAGGCCTTTGTCAGAGAGTGAACGAGAGTGCGGCAACAGTGCCGTGACCTTGAGTCGACGTACCGAGCTGTACCTACCGGCTAGGGTTGAGTCACACATAGTTAATTTATTATTGTGTGAATTTGGGTGTCTTTTACATTGTAAACATACCTTGTTATATCTGTCGGCAAAGTAAAAAAGGACAAACTGGGATTATGGTTGTGTGTGTTGAGACATCCTCATATACAACAGGTTTTTTTTCCAGACATTTTCAATAGGCACCCACCTATATGCAACAAAACTCGCAATCGCGACACCCAAACCAAGAAAAATACGTGTATACTGATCGGCAGCGCTCAGTGACATACTTGTTTTTTTTTTTTTTTTAGTTGATGGCTTCGTGCGATTTGCACATTTAGCCAGTGTCAAAGTATTTTTCTTACAAGTAATACATAAATAGACAATATTTCCTTATATGATGATGATGAATGATATTAGAAATGGGAAGTGAGAAATGATATACCCCCCAACCCCTCGAGTATCTCAGTAAAGATGTGGGGCTTTACTAAGTCCTCACGCGAGCTTCTTGAGAGAATTTGAAAAGTGACGTTGCACTGTTTTGTTTCATTTGCCAACACTTATGCACACTCACGAACACTTAACGGTTAATAATCCACCATTATTTCACATTAATATTCGACATAACACAAATTTTGGAAAATAAGACAAAACCGCAGACATGACGCTTCACTTTCCCGCCAAGAAGTCTCGACATACTTGTTATTCTCCGTTACTACAGCAACATACGCTGCCCGATCCGCGTTTGCGGGGACAGCCCGCGTCATCGCGTAGGTACTCCTTTCCCGAACTTTTTTCTGTGTGCTAATGTAGGTGAACTACGAGCTTGTGTGCTTGCGTTTCAGAGCTCTTGTATGAAGTTGCCGCACTCTCGTTCACTCTGCCTTTGTCCAGCAGTGGACGTATTTTGGCTGAGATGATGATGATACAAATACAAACGGCAAACGATTTGGTTTTTTTAGAGAGAATTTGCTGTTTGCAACTGTTCATTTTCGGCTTCACCGGGCTTTTTCGGGAGCGGCGTGAAACTTAAAAGAGTTCCACGAGTCGTGTGAAACGAATCACCGTCAGAGGTATCCTTAAGGGAACGGCATCACGCACTAGTGTGTCCTACTAGATCGGACGGCAAGTGTAGGTCGCCCTCAGACAAGGTGGAGCGACGATCTTCGCAAGGTGGCTGGCAAGAGCTGGGTGAGGGTAGGAGCTGGGTTTGATGTAACCGACTATTTTGTGAACTGAAACCTACATGGAATCAAAATTATAAGAAACGAAACATCGATCTTACAATATATCGATGAAATAAAAAAAAACGAAAAAAAAATACGATAAAGTGAGTTTAGTGATAAAAACTATTCGAGAAAATAAATATGCGATGTAATGAGATTCGCGGAATTGTTCATCAATGAATAAAGACATCGTTGAATAGTGTTATGGGAAATGAAATTCGATCTAATTAATTGCGATAAAGTGACGGTTTCCCCAAGAATAACCTTTAAAGTCTCCGAGATCGGAAACGGGACATATCTATACTAATATTATAAAGCTGAAGAGTTTGTTTGCTTGGTTTAACGCTATAATCTCAGGAACTACTGTTTCGAATTGAAAAATTATTTTTTGTTGAATAGTCCATTTATTGAGGAAAGCTATAGGCTATATTACATCGCGCTATGACTAATAGGAGTGAAGCAGCAATGAAAAATGTTGCAAAAACGGTAAAATATTTTTTTGACAGCTAATTAACACAGCTAGTTGTATACTTATAAAGATAAATAATAAAGTGATAGGTATTGTCTTAATCACCACGCTTGCCAAATGCGGGTTAATTATCACAAAGTTGTGGCACGGAATATTCCGGAACACGCTTCGCCCGACCCGGGAATTGAAGCCAGGACCTCCGGATATGGCCGTTTTGCCAATTAGCCATTGAAACGTATTAAACCGCATTAATAGCACATAATATTATAATGAAGGGAAACATTTAATGATAACGTTCCGTACATTACTCTTAGGTCGAACTCTTTGTCGAGTTATGACAATAAGAGACTAAGTAACATTTTCAAGATTTTGAGTATAATATGATTACCTACCAAAAAGTGCTAAAGTCAAAGGCTAGCTAGCACCATCTTATCTAAATATGTCGCCATAACATCAATGTTTGTAGCATTGTTGTGTTCCGGCAGCGAGGGTGAAAATAGCCAGTGCCTCAGTAGTTGAGTTGATTCCGGGTGAAATATGGGTCCACAGTCAGCCTTATCATCAATTTACATCAGTGGCGGTAGTCAAAGTAACATTAAGAAAACGATAGCGAAGTTCGGAAAGAATATAATGTATGGGATTGACATAAGCCGCGCTAAATCACGTGGTCAATCTTATGTCAATCCCGCTAAGCCTACTGGTTAGAGTTTAGATGAAGGTCAAGAGCTTATCCGTAAGGTATATAAAAAAATGATTACCATTCGTTCAAAATGAGAATTGTTGCGGTAAAGTTAATACTTACCTCGTTTGTCACCAGGAGGCGCTGGCGCTGCTTCAATGCCATTTAAATATTAGTTTTCGTGAGCGTATTCGAATGAATTAAAAAAATCTACACTCACACCAATTATCTAGCCCTAGAGAAGCTTCGTTATGAAACTCGTTAAATGGTTATTAGACAACGGATAAACATACTTAAACACTTAAATACATACTTATTATACATAGAAAACACCCAGACCCGAGACAATTTAGAAAAACAATAATTTCTACATTAACCCGACCGGGGATCGAACCCGGGACTTCAGAGATGGCGACATCATGAAAACCGGTATAAAAACCACTCGACCAAGGAGGTCGTCAATACGAATAGCAAAAAAAACTCGCTCTAAGCACCCAGAGGTCGAGTTTTATTCACCATTTCAATCACGTTAACGAAAATGAGAATTAGTATGTGCAAAATTGCGCCTAGCTTAGGAGACGCGGCCGGTACGCTCTACTTCAATGCCATTTATTCTCGTTCTTGTTAACTTTAACTCGCGCTCAAAGTGAATGAATAAATGCAAATAACTTACAGATAGTTAACAGATATATAATTCATAAATAAATAATGTAGTATACCATACGACTACATAAAGAAAATTAATCCTAAAATTTGCATTTATTTATTATATTTGCATCAAGCAATGTAAATCACTATAACCCCGATCATCCGTCAAGTCCTCTTTTGAAATGTCTCCGGTGATTATGAAATTAAAATTGACAGAAAATACATAACAAAATATTATTTATTTAACTATTTTAAAAACACAAATGCTAATGTTACAACAACTCTAGTAAGTAAAGTAAATAGCATTTATATGCTACATTTATATGCGACAGTTATCTGTCCCACAGCTGGGTAAAGGCCTCCATCATTGAAATCAAGTCATCACTACAATAATAACTGATGGGTATTGGCTTAATCGCCACGCTTGGAAAATGCGCTAAGGTGCTCACAAACCCAGGCTATGCATCGATAAATCCGAAACAAACTTTGGCCGACCTGGGAATTGAAGCCGGAACCTTTGGGCATCGGACCGAGCGCTTTGCCTCTCACCCACCAAGCTCTAACAATATTTTTTTTTTCCTGTTTGGTAATTCTCGAAAAAACACTTTTTATCATTTACGCCCCTCTGTCGCAAAGCGTCCGTCCGCAACGAGTTATAATCAATCTACGGTCCACTCAATCGTACCGCAGCAGGCGCGTCGACAGTCGCGCGTTGTGTATCAAAAAACTGGCGCGAATTTAGTGTTTTGTTTTTTTTTTTTTACTTTTTTTAAATGGAGCACAAAAACTTGGAGAATGTCGCGTCATCCGCTCTCATGCTGCCCAAGGAGGGTGGCGAAGAAAAAGTTGTTATTCTAAATCCGCACAGTCATAATGGTGTTGGCAAAATATTGATTAGGGAAGATACTATACTGGCTAATATCCAGGGTTGTGCTGGATGTGGCAAGGCGCGCTTTACTTGTTCAGGAGTGAAGAACCAGTGGTCTGTGCTGTGTTGGGGCAGGCAGTCGGACAGGAAGTACTATACATGTGAGTAACTTTTTAAAATGTTTTTTTTTTAATATATTTTTTTTATTGTGATTGGGTATTGATCCCGCACTTGCTTATAATCCGGTTTCATCATTGCCTAAGTGCTTCTGACTCAGATTGACCAGAAAAGGGTTCAAGTCATGTGCGTAGAAAAAAATACTCTTTTTCCCACTTTTCAATAGCGTCAACAGAATTCATGTAGATTTTTTACACTTTTGCCCACTTTTGACTGAAAAAAAAGTTGCGTTAAAATTATATAACGAACAATGTAATCTATATAATACGTAAAATAAAAACTTTGTAAGTACCTCTTTTTACGAAAATTGCGCGGACGGAGGAGTATAAAATTTCGCACACTTAGGGGCTTAATAATAAACAAAGTGTAAGCTTGGAGTAGTTACTCCATGTTTTGTCCCTTTTACTCTAATATGAAATGAAGTTTACATGACGGGAACAAAACACGGAGTAACTACACTAGCTTACACTTTGTTTATTAATACGGGGGTTATAGTTTAAGTATTTAAAGAAGGAGTGCAGAATGCAATTATTTTTTAAATTGTGCATAAAAAATACATGAAATTAAAAAAGTTCCATACATTTTTCAAAAATTTCGAAAATGGAAGAGAAGCGGCCGAAATCTGTCAATGCCAATCCAAACTTCAGTCAGAACAATAACTGTAGTTATTATTCTGAGACCCAAACTCACATTCTATCTTTTTTTAGTTATTATTCTGAGATCCAAACTCACATTCTATCTTTTTTAATTTTTCATTGCTTAGGATACAATCCGTGCAGTCTTAATAAAATATTATTTAGTAAACAGCTTTTATAAAATTACGGTCGAATTTCGACCACAGGGCGACCACTAGTATTTATTAATATTCAATTATAGTGAGTAAAAACTGTTAATATTTTATAAAGTGCATGGGGGTTGTGTACAAAAGCTTTGAACACGTACCTACAACAAATGCATTTTGCAATTATTTATCAAAAAATCTTCATTTCAAAAAAGTTTCATCGCCAAAAAGTAACGTAGATATTCAATGAAATTCTACTGGACGACGGGTCTTTAGCAACAAACAAATAGCGACCACGTGCTTCCTAGCTAATAAAAATAGCATAAAATAAAAATAAAAAGCCTTTTATTTCTTGCAACTTATTTACATGATTTTTCTATTTCTATTAGGTTAGTTTGACGACCTCTTTGGTCGAGTGGTTTGTACACCGGTTTTCATGGTGTCGCCACCTCTGAGGTCCCGGGTTCGAACCCCGGTCGGGTCAATTTAGAAATTATTGTTTTTCTAAATTGTCTCGGGTCTGGGTGTTTTCTATGTATAATAAGTATGTATTTGAGTATTTTAAGTATGTTTATCCGTTGTCTAGTAACCATTTGACGAGTTTCATAACGAAGCTTCTCTTGGGCTAGATAATTGGTGTGAGTGTAGGAAAGTTTATTTTTTTAGTTTGGTTAATTATCTTATATTATTAGTTGTTAGTTTTTGTTAGATTATGTTATATTATTTATGCAAGAACCCCAAGTTGAGTAAAGGCCTCCTCTAAAGATACCCAATTGTCTCTGTCTTGTGCTATTTGGCCCCATTTTAGGCCGGCTGTTTTCTTGATGTCGTCATCCCATCGTGTAAGTGGTCTCCCTCTGTTTCTTTTGCCGTGTGGGCCTTTCCACTGTGTTACTTTTACTGTCCATATCTCGTCTGTAAGCCTCGCTACATGACCTGCCCATTTCCATTTTAGTACTTGTGCATGCCTCAAGGCATTCGTTGCTTTTGATATTGCTCATATTCTCGTGTCTTATTTTATCTAATGGAACACTCACTTGAAATCAATGTTGTTTTTTGTCGATGAAAAATGAATCGAACTTTGGTCTTAAAGTGTCGAACATTGGCGACACTGCGCTATCTTGTTTTCTAAAGTTTACGCGAACACTACACATTGAAATGAATCTACTTTTATAGATCTACTCGCGTTTATTTCACACATTCACTTGTTTAAACATATATCTTTCTTATCGCTTTCATTTAGGCAGGTCTCTTTATTCTTACGAACTTCGGAAGATTAAGTTTGTTGTGATTTCGCTTGTGGTTCGTCGAGAACAGTATGATTTATTTTCTTGTTTAAAATATTGCACTCAATAATCGATTCCCCTGAATTGCTTTCTTTAAATGTTTATATAATTTTTAACGCAAATTTTGTTGCGAACAAATTACAAAAACACAAATGTTGAAAAAATTTCCACGAGCAGGGTTTGAACCTGCACCCTTCTGACATACTGGAAATTTTTTCAACATTTGTGTTTTTGTAATTTGTTCGCAACAAAATTTGCGTTAAAAATTATATAAACATTTATAAATAGCTTGCCTACTTCTTAACTGATCTTTAGTATTTGTAAAAATATTATGATCGGATGTTAATGACGGTAGTTGTTAACATTGAATGGGCGCCTTTGGCTTTCAAAGTAAAAAAGTAAATAGTGTTGAATAATTTCGGCGGGCTGGTTTGAACCACGATAGCTCAATTGGAAGAGCACCTGACCCGGTATGTCAGAAGGGTGCAGGTTCAAACCCTGCTCGTGGAAATTTTTTCAACATTTGTGTTTTTGCTTTCTTTAATTCAAATAAATACTTTGTATCGAACCCGGGCGCCTAAGACTTTTGTACTGAATGTCTATAAAAATAATACATCATATTACAATCCTATTGTCAGAACGTGCCGTCTACAATGAACTGGTTGCACTTAATAACAACATCGACATATTTTCCATGAAGATACATGAATTTAATAAAAATGTCCGGGAAATTCTCGGCACGGCATCTCCCACTTATTAAGAAAACTTCATAAAATTGTCAACATTAACCTAGAATAAGTTTTCAATTTGTTATATTTTTATTTTTAATATCTTTTTCACCATACTTTGTATATAATTAGTTTTTAATTGGATATAGCTAGCTAATCTAAAGCTATTGGAATATAGCTTTAGATTAGGTAAACTTTAACATGGACGCATATTATTACTCGTGTTGTGTACACATGTTTTAGATAGGAATTTAGCTCATATACAAATTTATCATGCATTTTTGTTATTTTTTAATTTCTATCTGTTTTGTGTACCTAATAAATAAATAAATAAATATCTTGACGTTTCGAGCAAAGTGTTCCGGATTTTTCGATGCATAGCCCGGGTTTGTGATCACCAACCCGCATTTGGCAAGCGGGGTGATTAAGCCATTACCCATCAGTTGTAGTGATGACTAGATTTCAATGATGGAGGCCTTTACCCAGACAGTATATAGGCTATTTACTTACTAACGTTTCGAACCTTTTGCAGGGTCCGTGGTCTCAGAGAGACTGACCCTATGTATGCCTATGTTCCTAATGGAATCCTCATGCGTAATTTTAAAAGTTCTTAAAGGGACAGCATCATTGTTACTTATCTGTTTACTATCTGTCTTCGCTATCAGTCATCAGTCATAATCCCGTACACGATGACTCTCGTACACACGCCTGCACTTCCGTCTACCACAATTACTGTCAATTCTTCAATAGACTCTGAACTTTACGATCTATATCATAAGGTTGAACATTTATTGAAGAAATTTGGCAGTTTTGTATAGGTTGATGTACAACTAATTAACTAGTAACAGTAGGTAGCTTTAGTTATTATTCTGAGGTAGGTAGTTACTTCCTCGTCAGTTCACACTCGCGTAATACCATGGTATTAATTGGCCAATTGATGGTGTTACTAAGAATCTCCTTTGCTCACGATACGTTTAGTTTTTTTTTCTTTCCAGTATAGGCATCTACAAGCCCCGGGCCGAGGTTCTAGTCAATAGAGGCGCCTTTTTATTTACCTTACGGTTAAGGGAAAGCACTTGGGCTAACATATAATTTCAACCTAACCAACGAGTAATAAAGTCTATATTCGTTTGCAAGTTATGAGCGAGTTCAATGTTGAGGTCAACGCTGTTTTGCTTAGAGAATAGCACTGCTGCTTGGAACAGTTCAAGCGCAGCTGTCGCGTGATTCCGTGTCCGTGAGAGGTTGTCTATGTGTGCGTGCCTCGAGCGACAAAATTTATGAACCGGTAACAATAATTATCACACTACGAGTAAGCAAACAGCTTATTATAAGTCCCACTGCTCTGGGCAAAGCCCTTTTTAACCGACTTCAAAAAAAGGAGGAGGTTATCAATTCGACTGTATTTTTTTTTTGTTTTTTTTTTATGTTTGTTACCTCAGAACTTTCGACTGAGTGAACCGATATTGATGATTCTTCCTTTAATTATTTATTACAATAATTACAATAATTGTAATATATATTTTCTTAATAAAATTATTGTCTATATAAGTCTAACGCTTATTTTTTACTTTTTAGTGCAATTTATCAGTCAAATTTTTTGGAGTCGGTTTTTTTTTTTTGTAACTTTTTGAAATATACGCATTTTTACCCGACTGCGTCAGAAGGAGGGTTATGTTTTTCGAGTGTATGTATGTATATGTATGTATGTATGTATGTATGTATGTATGTATGTATGTATGTGTGTGTGTATGTATGTATGTATGTGTGTATGTATGTATGTATGTATGTATGTATGTATATATGTATGTATGTGTGTGTATGTATGTATGTATGTATGTACATATGTATGCATGTATGTCTGTTTCTTTTTTTATTTTAACATATGATCGTTGATTTGCTTTGGCTGTAGGAGTGACATAGCTATAATAGCATAGCTATAAAAAAAAGTTAAAATTTGGCCGGGTTAGCTATTAGTAGTCTTGACCCCAAAAAACTGTTAGATCGACCACACGATCAAAATTCTTTAAACGAACTACAACGTCTACGGAATTTAAAGGATATGGCAAATTTTTGTATGGACGTACTTAGATGTACTTAATAATATTTTCATTTACAGCAATGTTTTATGGTGTTTTGTTTTTAAGTAAGTACCTACTCGAATGTATATAGGTACACATTATAGGTACATGTGTGTCCAATAACTTATCATCTCGAGTTCCTCCGTGCTTCGGAAGGTCACGTAAAGCCGTTGGTCCCGGCTGCATTAGCAGTTGTTAACAACCACCAATCCGCACTGGGACCGCGTGCTGGTTTACGGCCTGTTCTCCCTAATCATCCTGTCTGTAGGTTGCTTATTAACTAGAACGGTATCTCAAATCATACGTTGCTAGGTACGAGTTTCTAGTTGTACAGTTACGTATCATAGAAAACATTGAGGGTTGTCTATACAAAACCACAAAATATGATGACTGCATCAGACCTTCAAATGAATTGTTTACTCTATGGAGCCTAGTACTACTTTGTCCTTATTTCTAGTGTTCAAATTTTGAATATCACTGTTTTCGCAAAACATTACAATGTTTTTATGTACATAGGTAAATACACATATATTAAAATATATATTTATTTATAGAAATAGGTACACTCGCAAGAACACACATTAAACATTATGAATAAGATACAATCAATATTTGGTAAATAAAACATAAAATAAAATATACTAGAACAATGAACCTAAAGCTAAAAACCTTAAAAATATAATATAATAACTAAAATATATAATTAAAAGGAGTCCCTTTAGACAAGGTTCCGAAGATACTGGCAGCGTTCCCCCTTTGAATAGCCAGACTAATTCTTTGTCCGAGGTAGCTGCCAGCTCTTCGGTCTCCTGTGATGTCGACTAACCTTTTTGCTATTTCCTTAAAAAGCCTTATAGCGCTAGGACCCCACGGACCAAGGGTCTCGACACCGAATGGGACAAAAGCATATTCGGAGCCTAGACCCCTGTATTTGCATGCTTTAGCTTTTTCAGCCGCTTCACAAGCCGCACCAGCGCCATAGGTAAATTAGATTCTCGTAAATATAAAGCGACGCAAAACTCGGTATACTAATATTAATTTTATACATCTAAAGTGATTTAATTTGATTTTGATTTGAGAGTTTCGAAAGACGAAATGCTTTTCTTTTTTCGAAACGAGTTTCGAGATAAGAAATATTATCCTTTTATTGAAACCGATTTCGAAAGAAGAAACATTATTCTTATTTAGAAACTAGTTTCGAACCTTGGTTTCGAATGTAGCCGAAGGGGTTCGATCACGTTAACGTAAACGAGAATTTGTATTGCAAAATTTAAACTCTTCCCGTATGTCGCCAGGCCCCTATTTCACCACGTCGACAATTTGTGGATATTAGTGTTGCCAGGTCCTGATGTGTGTCAAATTTCGGGACGGGAGGCGAAATAAAAAAAAACAATTAAAGTAATGCCCAATTGTGGCCGTACGCTATCATATCATTAGTTAATTTGGTAAACTCAATTAGTTTACCAAATTAACATTATCAGGATTTTACAATAAATTCGTGTTTTTTCCATTGACAGTTTATTTTATAGCTATATTTAAATAACATTATTTTTACATTAGCTATGGGTGTTGTGTGGTCAACAATATAGTGATCTATCGGATATCTTAACGGAACCTTTTAAGCTCACTTATTAGCTTATTAAATACTTACTATTACTTTTCAATACTTTGATTCCCAAATGAAAAATGGAAACATTATATTTATTTATTTATTTATTTATACATAGGCACAATAACGGACATCAGACAGAAAACTTACAATAATAACATTAAACAAAAAATAAAAGTACCTACATGCCTGTGCCCAATTAGAATTGAGCACAACATTTACCAAAATGGTTGACAATGATAAGAAAAAATATGAAAAATTTGGAGTTAAAATTAAAAAGTGTTCAAATTAAATTTAAATCAAATTAAAAGTTAGATACTTACAATTCTAATAAAAAATATAATTAATATACTTATTAAAATAAAAGCCTATGTTACCAGCAACGAATGTAGCATTCAATCAGTGAAAGTATTATTGGAACTCTACCAGCAGTTCCAGGATTCATCATCATCATCATCATCATCATCGGCCTATCTTAGTCCACAGCTGGACATAGGCCTCCCCTAATGAGCGCCATAGCGCCCTTTCCTCAGCGTGACGCATCCAGCATCTGCCTGCAGTGGAATTTCATTGAAACTTTCTTCTTCTTCAGCCTATAACCGCCCACTGCTGAGTGCAGGCCTCCTCATATGCACGCCATTTTATTCGGTTTTGGGCTTTCTGCATCCAGTTTTTACCCGTGACCTTCGTGATGTCATCTGCCCGTCTAGCCTTCTGGCGGCCCACGCTTCTGGTGCCGGTCCGTGGTCTCCACTCTAGCACCTTCCCGCTCCACCGGCCATCAGTTCTGCGGCTTACGTGACCCGCACATCGCCACTTTCTCTGCGCAATGATACGCCCTACGTCGGTTAATTTAGTGCGACTCCGGATGGCTGAGTTTCTTATTTTGTCGCTTAGTTTGATACCCAGCATGCGCGTTCCATTTTTCTTTGGGCTATTTGAAGCTTTTGGACGTGTTGTTGTTGTAAGGGTCCAAGTTTCTGCTCCGTACACCATGACCGGCTGAATGCACTGCTCATATGCCCTTCGTTTTAGATTGAAACTTTACTGGATGATAACTAGAAAGCAGGGTGGTCTGTATTCCATTGTCGCTAAAGACTGAAATCAGTTGCTAACGACTATCATACTAATACATATTATAAAGAGGAAAGCTTTGTATTTTTGTATGTTTGTAACGAGTAAACTCAAAAACTACTGGACCGATTTTAAAAATTCTTTCACCATTAGAATTTTACGTTAGCGTTGAGTATCATAGGCTATATAAAAAAATGTCCACCCGTGCGAAGCCGGGGCGGGCCGCTAGTTTCTAAAAGTTAAAAGACAAATATGTTGATTACGGGTTCATGTTGAACAATGGTGCCGCAACTCAACTAAAGTTTTCGTCGCTTCTTTGAAAAGAAAGAAATCCATTAAAAGTTATGGATTTTAGGCTTTTTAATATGGACATTTTCAATTATGGATTTCTATCTCACACTGTAGTTGGGTGGTACGGCCGCAATCGCACAGAAATGCAAACTACCTACCTTAAATATTGTCAATATTGTTTTCTTCTCAGTGCGTGCGTTCATTGTGCTAAAAATTAAGAGTGATAAAACAAAAAGTATCTTTCTCAGTAAGTGAATCTTATGTATTCTTATGAGAAATAAAAGTTTCTTTAACCATATCTAATAGACCTAAATAATCGTACTAGGTATAAATAAAAATGAATAAACTTTCCTACACACCTCTAGCCCAAGAGAAACTCGTTAAATGATTACTAGACACCGGATAAACATACTTAAAATACTTAAACACATACTTATTATACATAAAAAAAACCCAGACCCGAGACAATTTTCAGAAAAACAATAATTTCTAAATTGACCCGACCGGTGATCGAACCCGGGACCTCAGAGATGACGACACCATGAAAACCGGTGTACAAACCACTCGACCAAGGAGGTCGTCAAAATCCAGTAATATAATTACTCGTTGTTTTGGAGTTTGTTCTTGACCTCAGACGGCCTTTTTAACGTCACCGGACTTTTTGGGGGACGGCGAGAAACTTAAAGGGTTCCTTAAACCATGTGATCGAAACACTGTCAGAGGTTTTCTAGAGAGAATGGCTCCGTTCGATTCTGCGAGGGGTTCACATTGGATCGGCAGCGGAACCTCGGCTCGAGTTGACTGGGTCGTAGGGATGGCGTATAACGTATCTGTAAGTACCTGGGTGTGTACTGTTACAACCGACGGGGTTGTAATCTCTTATTCTAACGGGGGCGTAAATAAAATTAAACTTATAGAGCGTTTACTTTATATATTGGTATTCCAAGACATAGAATCTTAGATGAATGATGGTCTCGCTGCGCTCGACTAGATACCGGCGCCGGCGTACTTGTTAAATGCGGCAAAAAATACTACGCCGAAGTCGGCGTACCCGAGTCAGTCGCCTGCTGTCAGTCGCGTTGCAAACTGTGTGTGAAGTGCGCGTACCGAATGTTTTGTGAAATTTTGGTCATAAACCGAAGTAAAATGCCAGTTTGCGTAGTTAAACTGTGTAAAAATAATACTACAAGAAATAAGAAGGACACCGTTATTACACACACTATAATATTGAGTTGCCGCATTCACGGAGTTATTGTTTCTAGGTAGCGCGGTATCTAGTTGAGCGCAGCGAGACCAATCATTCATCTAAGCATAGAATATAGAATATATTCAAATAGGTGTGGTCGTAGCCGCGGGTGACAAGGAAGTCCACCTCGCTTCTTTCCTTCTCTCCGTGTCTTCATAAACGTGGACTACGTTAAAACGCAGAACGCGACGGCTGCCAGTAAGCTCGCCCAACCAAGTAGTCTCGATCACTGCAGTACCGAATCGTCGTCGTCGTTTTGTTACAATGCTGATGTAACACAGCAATCTTAAAAAACATACCTACTGATAAGCCACTTGATCATACGATTTTGTTTACAATAATTATTATTTCATTGATACTTCTAGACGAGACGGTCAGTGATTGGATATCAAAGTGACATTCATTTGTATTATAATTGATTACGGGTTGGTAACGAGACGTAGCGGCTAGCAAGGGTCGTGAAACCATTTTGTCACGTCTATACACCGAGACACTTTAGTGGTTGTTTTCCCGCAGGTGGGTAAATCAGACCATGAAACTGAACGACTTTCCCCAAGAAACATAGGTCAAGAAACGAGATATTTTTTTTTTCTATACAAAGTCTCTTTGACCGAGCATGGTTTGTATGGGAAAGTTAAAAAATTATCTCGTTTTCTGACCTATGTTTCTTGGGGAAAGTCGTTCAGTTTCATGGTCTGATTTACCCACCTGCGGGAACATATTGTTTTCTAAAGTTTACGCGAACACTACACATTGAAATGAAACAACTTTTACGGATCTACTCGCGTTCATTTTACACATTACTTATTTAATGTTTATCCCTTCGCAGGGTCCGTGGTCACAGGGATGACCAACATCTGTCTCCCTGTGACCACGGACCCTGCAAAGGGTTCGAAACGTCAGGATAAACATCACCTGCGGGAAAACAACCACTAAAATGTCTCGGTGTATAATACATACATGTATATGTATAATACATAACATACTTTTGACATACATTAATACAACGCCTTGGTGGCCGAGTGGCAGGCGCTCAGCTCGATACCCTTGGGTTCCGGGTTCAATCCCCAGGTCGGGCAAAATGTCTTTCTGATTTTTCGATGCATAGCCCGCGTTTGTGATCACCAACAAGCATTTGCCAAGCGTGGTGTCAGCAGTACATATACTAAAATTGGAACGATACAGAGAAGATTAGCATGGCCACAGTTTAGCAAGCATACAGTTGCGCATCGAAGATACTTTCGCAGAGCAAGGGAGGGGAACCCGAGGGGAAGCGGGCGCTGCGGCGAGTGTACCACAAACAAGCGCAGTTTGTGGGAACTACCGTGAAGTACAGCCACGTGCGCGTACTGCGTATTTTAAACGTTTTTTGAATTTACGTTCAGTGATTTCTATTGAATATAATGGTGCATACACGTTGTTCTGTGTACGGTTGTAAGTCAACGTCGAAACACAAAAAGAATTTAAAATTTCATAGACTTAGATGACTAAATAGTTTCTTTTTTCTTTTTCTTTTATTTATTTTGCCAACTTCTCATTGATTAATAATGAACGTTTTTACAACCTTAACTATTAACTAATACGATTACAAATATCAAATTCTAATTCATCACAAACACTACAATTTTCACTTGTTTTTATTTCGTATGACAACAGCCTCCATATATTTTATTAAATAGTTACTTCGTAACTCTAACTCCAACCTAGCGGGTTTTTCTAGTGTAGGTAAGTATATGTATTCTTTACTGTAATCATTATGTTTACAACTTATTGGAGTAGTTGGGACGTCGGACACAGAAGGAGTAGGTATTTGTCTAATGTCCAACTTTTATGATTTATTTAAACCAACAGAAAAAGAGGAGGTTTTATATTCACCTATTTTTTAGGGTTTATATTTAAGATTTAGCTTATTTTGGCTTGTTTCTTTTTTTTTCATTTTTAAGCAATCCGAATGCGAATTCAATATATTGTTTTGATAAAATAAACCTTCACGTTAATTTAGCAGTGCAACATTTGAAAATATGTATATAGTTTATTCTTGATAATAAATAATTATGTTATAAAAATATTAACGATTATTTGATTTCGAATTTTGTGACAACCATTGCATATCGGCGAACGATTGCGTAGATACCTACGCGGGCGGCGGCATCACCCCACGTCAAAGGCGATGCCCTACTGTATGAAATGGTAATACTGTGGCATGGCCCCTGCGCTGCGCAAGGATGACACGCAAAATCGTGAAGCGTTCCACATATTAGTATATGTACTTGCTTCGGCAGTACATATAAGCCAATACCCATCAATTGTAGTGATGACTTGATTTCATTGATAGCAGTGGGACTGTGAGCAGGCTATTTATTTATTTACTTACTTAATACATACTTTTTTTTTTATAAATGTTTCCCACACTCACACCAATTATCTAGCCCCAAGAAAAGCTTCCTTAAGAAACTTGTTGAAATGGTTAACTAGACAACGGATAAACATACTTAATATACCTACTTAAATACATACTTATTATACATAGGAAACACCCAGACCCGAAACAATTTAAAAAAACAGGTATTTCTAAATTGATCCGACCGGGGATCGAACCCGGGACCTCAGAGATGGCGACACCATGAAAACCGGTGTACAAACCACTCGACCAAGGAGGTCGTCGAACATACATACTTTATACATACATACTCTCACGTCCTTCTCCAAAAAGGTGTAGACAGAGACAGAGCATCGAAATCACCAATGTTGGGTTTAAATAATAATAATAATAAACTTTCCTACACTCACACCAATTATCTAGCCCAAGAAAAGCTTCGTTATGAAACTCGTTAAATGGTTACTAGACAACGGATAAACAAACTTAAAATACTTAAATACATACTTATTATACATAGAAAAACACCCAGTTCCGAGACAATTTAGAAAAACAATAATTTCTAAATTAACCCGACCGGGGATCGAACCCGGGACCTCAGAGATGGCGACACCATGAAAACCGGTGTACAAACCACTCGACCAAGGAGGTCGTCAAACCTGCCGTTAGTGGCCTCGACGTCACATTTAGCATAAACAAAGTAGAGCTCCGAGGTGGAATACCTACATAACATCAGTTATCTATAAATGTTTATATAATTTTTAACGCAAATTTTGTTGCGAACAAATTACAAAAACACAAATGCTGAAAAAATTTCCACGAGCAGGGTTTGAACCTGCACCCTTCTGACATACCGGATCAGGTGCTCTTCCAATTGAGCTATCGTGGTTCTAACCAGCCCGCCGAAATTATCAACACTATTTACTTTTTACTTTGAAAGCCAAAGGCGCCCATTCAATGTTAACAACTACCGTCATTAACCCTTTGCCTTTGGCTTTCAAAGTAAAAAGTAAATAGTGTTGAATAATACTAATACCCTGTATGTCAGAAGGGTGCAGGTTCAAACCCTGCTCGTGGAAATTTTTTCAGCATTTGTGTTTTTGTAATCAGTTACCTATTCCACCTCGGTCTGGGTCGGCTCTTACGACATGCACGGGAAGTTAGGCAGTGGATACATTCATTCAGAGCTAGTTAATTAGTTCTCACCGACAGGCTAGGCAGTCTAGGCTCCAAACCCTATGAGTTCCACCTCACAAAAAAGTAAAGAAAGTGTACGGGTGAATATGGGCTGTGGACTGGTTGGTGGCTGTGGATAGTCACAGCCCATACTTGGCTGTGGACAGTTTATTTATTTATTTTATTTTATTTAATATTACAACCAACAAAATTAACACTAAATTAAATTAAAGTTGTTTTTGTACAAAAAGGACTTAAGCTAAGTGTCATCTTACTTATAGGCTGCCACGGCATGTAATGTGGACTAAAATATACTATTTAAATACTATTCTTATTCAAAACAAGTATACAATTAACGAAAAAACAAATACAATTTATGATTACCTTCTTATATATATATAAGCCGAGGACAGGGCGCTATGGCGCTCATTAGGGGAGGCCTATGTCCAGCAGTGGACTAATATAGGCCGATGATGATGATGATGATATATATAATTTTACGCAAATATTGTTGCAACAAATTGTAAAATTTGAAAAAATACAATTGATTGCTACTGTTCAATAATTATTAGGCGTTACTTCAAGGGACTGCAGTATTTGACATGTACCTAGGTTTTACTGTAAATTTTTTGATTTTTATTTCGCATAATACCGAATCGGTTGTCTTAAGAGCGTTTACGCCGGACACTAGCGCCGCCAATGAAAAAATAAACATATCTAGTAATTAGAGATAGAAAATCAAATTATGCCACTTTTAACTATAACGCCGTATATAACTAAATCATAACATGTCAGATTTTCATTAGGTGACGTAAAAATGTTAAATTACTTTATTCAAATAGTTTGTTGAGCATATAATTTAATTTTCTCTAGATATGTTTTTTTTTCATTAGCGGCGCTAGTGTGTGGCGTAAACGCTCTTATGGTGAAAATCATATTTATTCCTACGTCATATACGGTAGGTGCCCTGAAACTGTGTGTCATCATCCCGCCATGTTGAACTCGCTAATTGTTGTCTCAATATCAATTAGATGCGCTCTGTCACAACGTCTAAGAACAAAATAAGGACACTGCAGACAGTAATCTTCAGCAGACACAAACGCGGTCGAGCCACGCACACATAGACAACCACTCACGGACACCGAATCTCGCGACAGCTGCGCTCCGACTGTTCCGAGCTGTTCCGAGATCCGTCTCCGTAAAAGGGTCTATTTTTTTATTTTTTTTAGCTTCACCGGGCTTGTTTGGGGGCGGCGAGAAACTTAAAGCACGTTCCTCAAGCCGTGTGAAACGAATCACCTTTGGAGGTTTTTGGTGATGGAGAGCACCCAGGTACATGTCTGTATACCTGGTATAGAGCGCGTCTCAACCGGTTCTTCGTACCCTTGTTCTACGAGTACGGTGTCTTGGGCCTAAACTAGTGTGCATGTTTAGTGTATTCTGTAAATGTGTAGTGGCATTTAGAGGATCGGGCGGGGGGAGGGTCTATGTGTGCACAGATTTAGTACTTACCTTGAGTGGGTTTTGGGGTGGCTTACCTCCTTATTTTGTTGTTGCGAGTTGTTGCGAGAATTCGCGTCCGCGAGAGATTACCTTCTGCCGTCGGCTTTACTCAGAAGTACATATAATGATATACGCTCTCATTTAGACGGGCCGAGATTGAAGGCCAAACAGTCGTGACGGTGGGATTAACCAGTTTATTATGGTAAAAAGCCAAATATTTTCTGCTTGGACAACTAATATCTTAATTACCGCATTAAATAATAGGTATTGTATTGTAAGGAGCTCCCGTCCGAAACACCCCGCCCGATTCTCAAATGCCACTACACATTCACATGAGACACTAAACATGCACCCTCGCTTAGGCTCAAGACACCTTGCTCGAGAACAAGGGTACGACGAGCCGGTTCACACCCCCACGACCCGGTCAACCGGGCCGATCCGATCCGAACACTTCGGAGAATCTAGTAGGGCACGGAGACACGCACTTTTAAGTGTGTGATGCCGTTCCCTCTAGAAAACCTCCGAAGGTGTTTCGTTTCACACGGCTTGAGGTACCCTTTACGTACCTCGCCGCCCCAAAAAAGCCCGGTGACGCTGAAAATGCCGTTTGAGGCAATCAGCAATCACAGAAACTTAAAACTTCATGCTGATTTCTATTTTAATAAATAAATTAGATCAGATTTATTAATTTTACTATTTTATTTATGTGATTGTTGTTTTCTGAGTAGGTACTTATAATTTTAATTGAATAATTTTATTTGTGTAATTAATTTTTATTTTTATTCTCTGATTTTTATCTTGTAATTTTTTTTTTTTAATTTTTTTTTTTTTTAAATTTAATTTGAATTATTTAATACTGTACTATGATCCGAAGTTGGTTGAAATAAACGCATTTCATTTCAAAAGGTTCTCAAGAGAACCCTTTAGGTTTCTCGCTGCCCTTTGCGGTATTAATACAACCATCATCACCAGCTCATTTTGTCCCCACTGCTGGGGCACGATGGATATGGATGTTTACACCTCAGGGAGAACGGGCCGTAAACCAACCGCGTGCCCACTGCGGTGCGATGTCGTTGATGACTGCTAATGCAGCCGGGACCGACGGCTTTACGTGTCTTCCGAAGCACGGACGAGCGAGAGATGAATATTTTTGGTCATACATCCGATGACCGGCCTTTGTGAAAGTGGCTTAACTTCAGCAAACGCAATCCAAGCGGGCACCATCGTAAATAAAGTTCCTCAATAAATTAAGATTTTTTTTCATAAAATGTAAGTACGGTACTAAATTTTAATAGAAAGAGGGAAATATCACAGAAATAAATCACACTAACATTATAAAATTAAATGCGAAAGTTTGTGTGTATGTATGTGTGTATATTTGTTGCTTCTTCACGCTGCAACGGATGTTTGGATTTGGATGAAATTTGGCATACAGATAGTTTTTAACCTGGATTAAAACATAGGATAGTTTTTATCCCGATATTCCCACGGGAACGGGAACCACGCGGGTGAAACCGCGAGCGGCCGCTAGTTGATAATAAACTTAGCTCGTATTGTAAATGATTAAAAAAAATTAAGTCTTAGCATAATTTTTTTATTCAATAAGAACTTGATAAAAAATTTAAACATAATTCTCGTCGATATATATGATAATACTAGAATAATTTAAAATGTCAACTTATCATTTATGTTAATAAAATGTTTATCATTTATGTTAATAAAATGTTTATTTTTTATCATATACGCACATGCGTCACTATTTGGTAGATTTTTCGATTTTATATATAAAAATTATTGTCATAATATAATCAAGCATGACATTTATACGAGGAGCTCGATGGCGCAGTGGTTAACGCGCCCGGTCAAAGGCTCATAGGATGGGTACCAAAAATGTATCATCCCTCGCTCCTCCGTGCTTTGGAAGGCACGTAAAGCCGTTAGTCCCGGCTGCATTAGCAGTCGTTAACAACCACCGCACCGCACTGGGCCCGCGTGGTGGTTTACAGCCCGTTTTCCCTATCCATAGGAAGGCTTGTACCCCAGCACTGGGAAGATAAAATTGGCTGTTGCTGATGATTGTGTGAAAGCATTGTACAAGCTACAAATCTTCCTGCAAGACTAAAGAAAACTATAGTGTTTTGAAGTTAATATAATGAATTATTTTTTTGGGTTTGTGTTTTTTAAACCTTTATTTCATTTGTTAGCAAGTACCTACAGTCGTCGTCATACGAAAAACCGTGAAGACCTAGAAACTAAATAAACATTTTAGATAGCCTCGTTGCAATGCCTAATCGATTACTATCACAGTAAATTATTAACATTTTTATTATATTGAATGTTGCATTCACAACGCTATCCTAACTAATATTATAAATGCGAAAGTAACTCTGTCTGTTGTTATGCAAAATCACGCCTAAACTACTAAACCGATTTAAATGAAATTTGGTACAGAGATATTCTAAAGCCTGAGAAAGAACATAGGCTACTTTTTAATGCGAAAAAGGGATGTAAGGGGTTGAAATAGAGGATGAACGTTTGTATGGAAATTACGTCATTTTTGAAGTTAGAAGCTTGAAACTTACTTTTTTGGCTTTTGATTAGATATGAATAAATACGACATCTATAGTATGTAAATAACTTACCTTAAAGGGGGTAAAAATAGGGGATGAAAGTTTTTGTGTGATGACGTCGGCAAAAAAGCTTACGGCCCAGAAAATAAAAATATAGAAGAAATACAGAGAATCACGAAGTCATTACAAAATGTGAAACTGAAATTTCACACGTCCTCGTCATAATGTAGGTATCAGACATCCTTGCGCAAACACAAGGGACCGTCTAAGTCAGGTCATAACGCCAGATCAAGACGCGCAAACGCATTCTTCATCCGGTACTTTTAAGACTAGTGTCTCGAGCAAGTTGCCCCGTGGACTCGTATAGTCCACTACCTAATATCCAGATAGGTTACCGGAGCTGTAAGCTCGCTCACTTCTCGTTGCACTAAGAGTACAACTCGCAGTTTCCACTGCTCGGGTCGTCAACTCTAAAATCGACTACCAAATGTCCTCTTTGGTGGCGGAGTTGTAAGCTCACTTCTCGGTACCCATCCAGGCACCTGATCAATACCAAAATCCTATGCGGCTGATTCAACCGGAGACTTTTGCATCTAGCGGGCGCCTCTACTAGTTCTCCAGACTAGTGCCGGAGATGTTGGAAGCCTACTCAATGAAAACCACCGAGTAGAACAACCAACTATGGACAACTCACGTGCCCCGCAGATCCTTTCGCTTCAGGCCCCCTCCGGACCGCTACTCGCACCCGCTCGCTGTGCACGAAATGGAAGCCTGGCCAGACCTCAACCAGGCAGACGAACATTCCCACTTCTACTGCTAACCACATGCCACCACGAGTCCAACCCATGTCCGGGACCTGACGGAGACGCCCGCGAAGGCATAACCGGCAGGGGGCCTAGGATCTGGAACTCCCGTGGTACCCTTGAAAAGACAGCCGGTCCCGTAATTCCAGCTGCCATACCCTACCTATCAGGGTCAGTAGATAGGGACAACGTGCCCCAGCAGTGGAAAGATCAAATGAGTTAGTGATGTTGGTTATGATGAAATGCCTGTATAAAAATTAATTATTATTATATATTACAGTGCGCGCGGCCCACGTTAAACCGCGCTGCTTCTAACCCGCTGTTTGTGTGATGGAATATTAATTTTCGAGTGACAGGAAACTGACGTAGCTTCTCCTTGTTGCAGTGCTGATGCTGTTATCAGCTACCTTCGTGCTCAGCCTCATCGGGACAGTATTCTTCTGTTTCACAAACACAATCAATGACGCCATACTATCAGTGAGTACTATTTTATTTATCTATACTTTATTTTGGAGTGAATTTGCTGATTGCCTCAATGTTCAGCTTTGCTGGGCTTTTTTGGGGGGGAGAAACTTAAAGCACGTTCCTCATGACGTGTGAAACGAATCACCTTCGGAGGTTTTCTAGAGGGAAAGGCATCACGCACTAGTGCGTGTCTCCGTGCCCTACTAGATTCTCCAAAGGGGTTCGGATCGGATATGTATGTTTTTTGTACATACACAGGGTAATGGCATCAGTCTTCGACAGGACCTAGCGATCGACATTTGTTCTTTTAATCATTTAACTGTGTCAGCAATTAATTGTTGTCTGTTGCAATAATTGAATACAGATCATCAGTTTCCTGGCTGTTATCCCGCAAAACTTCAATGAAAATCTATGTTATTTTTTGGTGAAGAAAACTATATCGAACACTATATTATAAAGTATAAATATTTTCCAAAAAAAAAGCCAGTCGTTGTGGATATCCTTGGGGGAGGCTTTTGTCCAGCAGTGGACGTCTTTTGACTGACATGATGATGATGATGATAAATATTTTACGGAGAAGCAGTGTCTTTGATCTCACCTGGGTGATGACGGTAGTTGTTGACATTGAATGGGCGCCTTTGGCTTTCAAAGTAAAAAGTAAATAGTGTTGAATATTTTCGGCGGGCTGGTTAGAACCACGATAGCTCAATTGGGAGAGCACCTGACCCGGTATGTCAGAAGGGTGCGGGTTCAAATCCTGCTTGTGGAAATTTTTTCAACATTTGTGTTTTTGTAATTTGTTCGCAACAAAATTTGCGTTAAAAATATTAAAAACATTTTATAAATAGCTTGCCTACTTCTTAACAGATCTTTAGTATTTGTAAAAATATTATGATTAGATGTTAATGACAGTAGTTGTTGACATTGAATGGGCGCCTTTGGCATTCAAAGTAAAAAGTTAATAGTGTTGAATAATTTCGGCGGGCTGGTTAGAACCACGATAGCTCAATTGGGAGAGCACCTGACCCGGTATGTCAGAAAGTGCGGGTTCAAATCCTGCTCGTGGAAAATTTTTCAACATTTGTGTTTTTCACCTGGGTGATTTAAAATTTTAATTTTAACTCTTCTCGTATGCCGCCAGGAGGCGCTGCTTCAAGGCCATAATAGAATACGGATAGTAAACAAAACTCGAACGTGGTTGATTTTTTTACCACATATTTCATTTGGTATTCAATCTTATCTCAATCTCATAAAGTTCAAAATGTGCTGAAAGAGTTAACATCAGCGATAGATTGCTAGCCGATCGCCTGATGTATCGAGGATCCTTCTGGATCTCCCTTTTTTGTGTCAGTAGTGTAAAACTGAGCTATGGGGACGGAACCGCGGTTTCCAAAATCACACTCCAAAATGATTATAAAAATGAATGCTCCTATTCGTAGGTTGTTATTATAAAACATTCTATTTTGTTATTGTTTCCTGAACGATAATCGTGTGTTATCAGCTCTCCAAATTTTAGGAACACGACAGATAAGGCGGTCAAAAATTAGACCTTTCCCATTCAATCATAATATGCGCGCGCAACAGTAGATAATGAGACTGTCAGCTGCCAACATTGATGGTTCTATTAATGGATGAATAGAAAAACAAACTTATGTTTTATTTTTTAATCTGTTGAACCACCCTGATTGAACAGTTTTAGAAAATAATCCTAAGGTTGGTTTTATGTAACTTTAAAAAATAAACAAACTTCTTGTAGGGTGAAACGTAGGTAGCTTTACACTATAACAGTAGAAAGGAAAATAATATAATCGTTTTTGAAATGAAACAACTTTTACGGTTCTACTCGCGTTTATTTTACACATTACTTATTTAATGTTTATCCTGACGTTTCAGTCTCCCTGTGACCACGGACTCTGCAAAGGGTTTGTGGTGTCAAAGTATTTTTTTTCCTTTAGTTGATGGTGTCGTGCGATTAGCGCATTTATTAGCCAGTGTCAAAGTAATTTTTCTTACAAGTAATACATAAATAAACAATATTTCCTTCCTGTATGATGATGATGTAGATAATAGAAATGAGAAGTGGGAAATGATATACCCCCCTACCCCTCGAGGCCTCGTATATCAGTAAAGATGTGGGGCTTTACTAAGTCCTCGGGCGGACATCTTGAGAGAATTTGAAAAGTGACGGTTGCACTGTTTTGTTTCATTTGCCAACACTCATGCACGCTCACGAACATTTAACGGTTAATAATCCACCATTATTTCACATTAATATTCGACATAACAAAAATTTTAGAAAATTAAATAAAACCGCAGACATGACTCTTCAATTTCCCGCCAAGAAGTCGTCAAAGTATTTTTTTTTCAAATCATATATGTACATTTTTTTGTTAACAGATGATAAATAATTATCATCTGTTAACAAAAACCTAACATTTAACACGACGTTTGTGCCCATATTTCTTTGAATTCCGTTTCTTTTTATAATCCCTCGAGTTCCGCATAATGTAGTCCCGCATTACTAATCTCCCCCCGATCCGATTCGAATACCTCGGAGAATCTAGTAGGGCACGGGGACACACACTAGTGCGTGATGCCGTTCCCTCTAGAAAACCTCTGAAGGTGATTCGTTTCACACGGCTTAAGGAACCCTTTATGTTTCTCGCCGCCCCCAAACAAGCTCGGTGAAGCTGAAAATACCGTTTGAGGCAATCAGCAAAATCTCTTAAAAAAAATACTAACCTCGCAATAATGGCGCGGGATACCGCAAGATATTGCGGGATTAAATTCTCTACTCAACATTCTGGAGGTACCAATTTTTGTTTGATGCGTAGAAATAATTATTGTGGGTTAGTAAATTAAATTGATGATTAACTGTTTCAGAACATGGTGATAAGGAACAACTCCATAGCGTACTCGGTGTGGAGGAAGCCGAACGTCCAACCACTGATGAAGGTCCACATATTTAACTACACCAACTGGCGGCAGTACCGGGACGGGTACGACGACAAGCTGCACGTGGTTGACGTGGGGCCGTACGTGTACTCGTGAGTTAATTATTCTTCTTTTCTCTTTTTCTTTTTCATTTTTCTTCTTAATTTTTCTTCTCTACTTTTTTTCTTCTTCACCACCTTAATCTTCTTCTTTATCAGCTTCCTCTACCTGTTCCTCTTTATATTATTCTTCCTATTTCTTTCTTTCCTCTTCTTTTCCTTCACGTTTGTCTAAGAAGGCGCTGCTTTAATGTAATGTCAAACTCACTAGGCAGGCACCCTGATAAGCGTGTAGCGGCGTATAAGCCCGCGTTTAGTTTCCACAACTGCAATAACATTGCAGCTAAACTGCTTTAAGGCGACGCATCGCTAAACAATAAATCTCATACGTTTTGATACGAGCGTTTGCGCCCCGAACCATAAGAAAAACTGTTTTTTTTCCTTCAAATTAAAACTACAAATTATTTTTAAAAAATGAACTACAATTTTAAAGTGTGTGGTAAGACTAATCTACTAAGAAAATTTTAATGCTTAAATCGGTCAGGTTAGCCTGTAAAATGTGAATCTATGTTTTAAAAGAGGTTACTTTGATATTTTTTTCTCTGTTATAAAAGTTAAAAAAACGTGTTTCTGCAACTAACAAAATGAAGTCAATTAAATGAAAAATCATGTCATCAAATATCACTTTCATATGTTTTGTAATTGTTGAGAAAAATCAAGATCCCCGCCACGTAAATTACCAATGCTTCGTCTTAAGAGGTCGTGATAAGGCCATTCCATCCAACCAATTCCATTCCAACGTCCACATATAAAAAATACTAGCGGCCGCTCGCGGTTTCACCCGCGTGGTTCCCGTTCCCTATCAGGAATATCGGGATTAAAAGTATCCTATGTTTTAATCCAGGTTATAAATTATGTGTATGCCGAATTTCATCCAAATCCATTCATCCGTTGCAGCGTGAAGAAGCAACAAATATGTGTGTATGTGTGTATATGTGTGTATGTGTGTACACAGAAACTTTCGCATTTATAATATTAGTGTGATGTATAATTTTGAACTGCAGAAATATATCTATCAACATGAACTATTCTTAGCCAGTTCATAATCATATCTTTAAGATGCGGACGTTACAATTGCTGATAAAATACAACAATACGAGTTATAATTTGTAACTATTATGACTATACGAAGAAGTAAAACTATTACCGGGATCCGGGATTCAATAAAAAAATTTGGTGGTTTTTTATTGTGATTCTTTTATTCTCAGTCTTGTTTTAGCTCCTCTCTCTTTCATCACGAACACGGTCTTAAGATATTCGCAAAGTAAAACAAACAGGCGTTCAGTATTACGTACCTATATATTTTTTGCTTACGATAGTAGTATGTTAAGTGTGTGTTATCAGCAGTACACAACATATTATTGCGACCACCCATCACCCATTCACTTTTATGGCAAATAACGTTTATAGATACCATAAACTATCTCATTTTGGTAGCTTTCGCAATATTGGTAGCCGTTTGAATAGGGTGACAATCGTTTTTAACATTCAGGATAGTAGGATGATAGGTTAGTGTCATTATAGTGCGGGAAATCTATACTAATATTATAAAGCTGAAGAGTTTGTTTGTTTGTTTGTTTGTTTGTTTGTTTGAACGCGCTAATCTCAGGAACTACTGGTTTGAATTGAATAATTCTTTTTGTGTTGGATAGTCCATTTATCGAGGAAGGCTTTAGGCTATATAACATCACGCTGCGACCAATAGGAGCGAAGCATCAGTGAAAAATGTTGCAAAAACGGGAAAAGAGCCTAAAAAATTAAAAATGCTGCCGAAAGTCACTATTCCACGCGGACGAAGTCGCGAGCACAGCTAGTGTGTTATAAATGTATGGGCCTCATTCACCATCTACAAAAAAGTTCCCATTAGCGTTTACTTGACAGATAGTCCATTCAAAACTTTCACTTTGACTGTCAAGTATCTCCTAATCAGACATTGTGAAACAGGGCCTATGTTACTACTAAATGCTACTTTGTACTTACGTGTAATTACCGATAGTTAACTTTAAAGATTCACTTCTTAAAACTTCTTTAAACTTCTTGAACAACCTTTGCGGTATAGTGGTGTAGTAAAGACCACCAGTTTAAGACACAGAGGTCGGTTTGATTCCCAGCGAGAGGTAAAAGATTGTGTACTCGGTTTAGTTGGTGGTAGGAGTTACTTGCCCGCTAGACTAGCTACCACCATCTTATCTATATATGTCGCCATAACATCAATGTTTGGAGCATTGCTGTGTGTTGACAGCTAGAGATGAGAATGCCAGTGTAGTAGCTGAGGATTCCGAGTAAAGTGCGCTTCGACTTTCGGCCTTATCATCACTTAAAATCAGGTGAGATAAAAGCCTTATCCGTAAGGAATAAAAAAAATTAAACTCAGCGCGAGTACTTACCGGAACACTAGTCCCGTGTTTGATCACACCGTGCGATAGATCAAAATGCTCGAAGGACCATAAGATGTAGGGCGTACTACACCTTAAGATACTATACTAAAAAATGCTCGGAAATGCTATGCTGCGGTCGTAGGTATCTTTCTTTCTTTATTTGGCACCATTTCAATTTACAAACTTAATGTGAACGATAACAACCGCATTCGTCGCATGACTGTGTCGCAGTTGCCAACGCCCACCTTCAAGACTGAGGAGGGTTCGGTACACTATAACAGCAGATCCTTACATAATAACTTTAGATAACAGAGGTTATTATATCTATGGTATACATTTTTAATAACATTAGGTATATAAGAAAATGTGTGTGTGTGTGTGTGTGTGTGTGTGTGTGTGTGTGTGTGTGTGTGTGTGTGTGTGTGTGTGTGTGTGTGAGGGTGGGTGTGTGTGTGTGTGTGTGTGTGTGTGAGTGTGCGTGTGAGTGAGTGTGTGTGTTGTGTGTTAAGCATGTTAGGGGACTGATCAAGCAAGTTAATGTTTTTTTTTTTTTCTTCATTTATTGTTTATTTAACATTTTAATTTTTATTAATCAAGCAACTTTTCTGCTTCATCATAAGTTAATTCTAGAATCCATTTTGAAATTATATTAGGTAAATAAAGGTCGAACGGTATGAGCGACGGTGAAAATAACACTAGGTATTTAATTTCACACAAATAACATATAATGCAGCGTATGCAAGCGCACGCATGCAAAGCAATTAAATAGGTTGTACGATTATTGTTCGTACTATCAGTAAGTAATGTATAACATTGTAGAAATTTTAATTGGTACTTGATTTGACATATTATTATTAGCTTGTAGCACACCATAATAATTGTAAACATAATCAACGTAGGAAACAAACATTGTACACATATAAAGTTCCTATGTCTGTTACTAGATGGCGCTGCGCGGCATCTGTCCTGAATCACGCTATCGTTTCGTTTTCCCGATACCATATATAGACATATAAAGTTCCTATGTCTCTTACTAGATGGCGCTGCGCGGTACTCTCCTGAATCACGCTATCGTTTCGTTTTCCCGATACCATAAATAGCGGGCTTGACATTTGGTTTGAATCGAATCTTCTACGCAGCTAATGCGAACTAACACTAGCTATTGTACTGGACTCTGTGCTTAGACCAGCTTTCGCTATCGGTCTGAGCCAAGCCTAGTCTTTGGCCGGTTTATTCGCCAATAGCTTTACCTGCCTGTTGTACTGTTGTACCGATGGTTGGATATATACGAGAATTCGATCATTTTCCTTCTTTTCTTCCGGATCGTCGTCTCCGGAGAACCTCGCCCATTACATCGGCGCCGCAACTTGGGGCATCCTTATGGCGGCTACAGGCTCACGCCGAGGAGCCCCGAGAAGCGTGAATGAAGATAGTGTCTCGCCTTCTCGTTCTCGGGCTCGCCTGTTCTCCAGTCGGTGTCGGTATTTTGGCACGAATCAAAGGGTTTCTCGGGCGAGAAACGCAGAACGGTATCACATTCTTGTTCGGTCTCAGTGCGACCGTGGCATTGATTGTGTGTTGTTGTGTCTGTGGTCGCCAAGCAGTACACCAAAAGTATAAAATGTGGAATAATGAATTAGAGTATTTATTATATTATTTATTTTTTTATTTTTATACTAGAACAATGAACCTATAACTAAAAATCTTAAAAAAATTTAAATAATTTAATTCTTAATTCAATTGTAGCGATGACTTGATTTCAATGATGGAGGCCTTTGCCCAGCGGTGGGACAATTATAGGCTGTTTACTTAACTTAACTTAATTCTTAATTAGAGTTATAAGTTCATAGAACATTTTCATTCAGAGCCTATTATATGGTATTAACCAATGCCGCTGCACTGCACTGTCGTTGACGTCCATTCCGGATGACGATCGAGAATGCGAATGAGAAGGTCGCATGAGTGTAGATGCCTTCTCGGTTCTCGCGCAATTTCTCAGCAAGACTTCTCGGCGAGACTTCTCGCGTGAGTCTGTAGCCGCTATTACACATCGCCCATTACAAGCTTTAATTTTGTTGTCATTGTTTTTTTTATATTTTGTGTGTTGGTTAGTGATGGAAAGTGTTTTTCTATGACAGGGAGGACATTTTCCAATAAACGGTTCTTCTCAACAACAACAAGATCTCCCACCCTGTGTAGACTTAGGAACCGATACGATGGCATAGTGACATTTATAACAGCAAATTTTTGTAGCCTAACTTGAATTACTTAATGATTTTGATTATGAATTTATTATTTGTTTTTTTTTTCATTCTTTAGATCACTTTAACGAACACAAGAGTTTAAGTGGCATTGAAGCAGTTAAGTAAAATATTATTATTATATCTTAATTAATGGCTTCGCAAGTCAATTTCAAGTGTATTTATTATATTATTATGAAAGATTAATTGTACGGTAGATTGAGTTTAAAACGGAGCCTCACAACACGTGAGCCACACAAAGAACTCGGGTGAAACTCCATGTAAAATAATTGCTCTTATAATAATTGACAGATGTCAAAGTTATGTTATTTTATGTCAAAATGTCTTATAATTTTTAGTGTACAATAAAGTGTATTTATCTTATCTAAAGGTCCTGTCGTTTCTAAAAGTCATGGTGACCCTATGACATCACCTTTCATTTATCTCTCTTGATATTCGCTGATACATGTGGCGTTTGGATAATAATAATAATAATAAACATTCAGCTGTTTCCCATTCAAGTTTACTGGTTTAGCTTTAAGCTAAAGTTGAACAGGCTAGAACTAACTATCTATTACTGTATCTAAGAGTTATATTTAAAACCGCGATAGACGATAGCGATTATCGATCTCCTTCTTGAACTCGAGTAAGAATTGTTTTTTCGACTTCTTCCTTCCCTGGTCCCATCGTGTCGCGGCAGAATTTTTGGTCACCCATCTAATGACCGGCCTTTGCGAAAGTTGTTAACTTCAGCAATCGCAGACCAGGCATAATACTTTACAATATGAGTAACATTATAATGAAAAGTTATGATTATGAACGAAAACGTTGTGAAAAACTATTAAAATAAAACAAAAAACCCGACTGCTAAAACAACTATATAAAAAACAATGATGGTTGATGATTGTCCTCGTCTGCGACAACTATCAAGAGCTTGTTTTTTTTCTTTTCAGTTATTTTTAAGTTAGTCCGGTTTTTAAGAGTATATCATAGTTTTTTATAAAGTTGTTTTAGCAGTCGGGTTTTTTGTTTTATTTAAATAATTTGGTTTATTTCAAACTTTTTACTTTTTTTTATTAAGTATATATATTCCGGATTTTTTTATAGCCTATGTCACTCCCACAGTCAAAACAAATCTAACGACACCTCATATGTTACAATCTACCATGCCGTTTGGGCTGTAGGGCGTGCCAAAGAAAACATACATACATACATACATACATACATACATACATACATACATACATACATACATACATACATACATACATACATACATACATACATACATACATACATACATACATACATACATACATACATACATACATACATACATACATACATACACACATACATACAGACATACATACATGCATACATACATACATACATACACTCGAAAAAACATAACCCTCCTTGTGACGCAGTCGGGTAAAAACAATATTATTTATGAATTAAAATTTTCTGAACACTGTCTGTTATGAACTACGGCTTTAGTGAAAAAATGAAGCAAAAAAATTAGACAAGTGATGACTATAAGAACAAATGCTATTAGAAAAAAAATTGGATACTTAATTAATTTTCTGGAGCCAATATGGACCTCTATTCATCACTATCTATGGTCTGAAAGTGAAACTTCCGGATTGACCCTTTAATATGCCAACTTAGCTGGTCCCTTGCTAGAAGCATCCATGCACAGACTTCCGTCCACCCCGACGAAAAAATAATATCTTCATCATTTTCAGCCCGAATCTACCCACAACTGGGCATAGGCCTTCACTATGTTCCACCATTCCTTAAAAATAGCATGCTAGAATAAATATTTTTTTTACTACAAAATGTAAGTATACTTACAACCAAAGTTTATATAAAACGCAGACAATAAGGATGAGGAGCTCGATGGCGCAGTGGTTATCGCGCCCGGTCTGCGAGTGCTGAGACTAAGCAATTTTCGCAAAGGCCGGTCATCGGATGGGTGACCAAAAATTTATCATCTCGAGCTCCTCTATACTTCGTAAGGCACGTAAAGCCATTGATCCCGCTTGCATTAGCAGTCATTAAAAACCACCAATCCGCACTGGGCCCGCGTGGTGGTTTATGGCCCGTCCTCCCTATCCATCCATAGGGAAGGCTCATGTCCCAGCTGTGGGGACATAAAATGAGCTGATGATGATTATTTAATAATATAGGGTGCACAGTGTTTGTCGCCAGAAAATAACATAGCTTTTCATTAAAATATTACTGGATGACAGATAAGAAGAAAGTTTTTTCTTATATTTTACGGGTAAGCACAGTGCCTTGATCTCACCTGATGTAAAGTGATGTTAAGGCCAATGATGGAAACGCACTTCACCCGGGATCCTCAACTAGTGAGGCACTGGCTATCTTATCTCTAGCTGCCGGAACACTGTTATGGCGACATTTAGATAAGGTGGTGGTAGCTAGCCAGGCGGACAAACAAGCCCTACCACCAACCAAACCGAGTACACAAACATGTACGAATCGAACCCGGGATCTCTGGGTCTAAGCCGGTGGTCTTAGCCACTACACCACAAAGGCGGTTAAAAGGTGGTCTGTATTTTAGTGATGAAAGACAAATGTTTATATAATTTTTAACGCAAATTTCATTTCATCAAGAAAACACATATGACTATAATACATTTGAACAAGACATTTTAAACTGTATATCCAAAAGTAAAATCTACAAAACAAAACTATTGAACCCTCCACGTCAAGATTGGATAAATAAAGACATCATTCACGATATACATAAGCGAAATACACTATGGCACAACTACAAAAACAATATATCAGATATAAAAATAAAAGAAAAATTTAAAGAGTGTAGAACTAAAGTTTATAAATCTATACAGAAAACTAAAAAAACATATTACTACAATTATTTCAAGAACAATATGAAAAAGCCTAAGAAAATGTGGGAGGCTATTAATAATCTAGCAAGGAATAATATAAAGGACACTTTTGGCCCAAACAAACTAATTATGAACTCAAGCACAATTACAGATGAGAAAGAAATTTGCGAGTGCTTTAATAATTATTTCTCAACTATTGGTTCAGTACTAGCAAGTGAAATTCCAAACAAACATTTAACGAGTCAAAGTCCAACACAAGCACCCAACATATCAGAAACAGATCTCTCGAACTTTGCACCAGCAACCACAGATGAAATCACTAAAATCATTGATGAATTGGATCCAAACACGAGCTGTGGCATTGATGGCATCAGTACGAAATCTATAAAATGTATTAAAGAATTAATCGTTACTAGACTCACAAATTGTATAAATTTTTGCCTGGCTCAGGGGGTCTTCCCGGACAGCCTAATGTGTTTTAGACCTAGATCCAATACGCTCTCTGCAACAGTCGACCTTGTCACCAAGATAAAAAATAAGATAGATGAAAAACAACTAGTACTTGGTATTTTCATCGACCTCAAAAAAGCTTTTGATACAATTTGTCACACAATACTTCTTAAAAAGCTCTCTGTAATCGGTATCACTGGCAAGGCTCACGACATTTTAAAATCATATTTTCAAAACCGTAAGCAAATTGTTAAAATAGGTCCACATAAAAGCTCTGCTAGTACAATCACCTTCGGCGTCCCTCAGGGCTCAGTCCTGGGACCGCTCTTGTTTTTAATTTATATTAACAATATACAACATATAGGTCTAACAGCTAATATCACCCTATATGCAGACGACACAAGCTTATTTTACTTTGGTCACTCAATCAAAACTATAACGTCAAGAGCACAGAGCGATTTGGATCTACTAAATAACTGGTTTCTATCAAATTTACTTACAATAAACACAAGTAAAACCAATTTCGTAATATTCGCCGCCAAAAACAAACCAATCAATGATATTGTTCAACTTAAAATAAATAACGAAATACTTAGAGAAAAAACGCATGAGAAATATCTTGGCCTTGTTATTGATCGCCAACTAAACTGGAAACAACACATAGACAAAATCAAAACCAAACTAACATCATTAACCGGTACTATACGTAACATAGCCAAATGTCTCCCACGTTAAATTAAATACCTTATTATAATTCATTAATAAAACCACACATGGATTATTTGATTGAAATTTGGGGTACAGCAGCTAAATCTAATCTAGAAATTATACAAATTGCACAAAACAAATTAATAAAATCTCTATTAAATTATAAATTTCGCACGCATTCTAAAAAAAAAATATGAGGATACTAAAATAATGACAATCAAACAAACATACACTTACTTCACAAGCATATTAATTTATAAAATTCTAAACAACCAGATCCATACATCACTATCGTTCCATAAAAAAGATCAAATACAAAAAATGAAATTAAGAAATGCAAATCATCTAATATCACGCCATCCGAGAACGAATTACGGCAAAAAGAATATCGATTATGAGGGTGTGCGAATATATAATAAACTACCTGCAATGTATGTATTAGATAAAATATAAAAATCACAAAAATACTAATAAATAAACAAGAATTAAAACCACAATATATTTATAGTCATTTACATACCATTTCAAATCATAATAATATCATAAAATAATATTTAAAATCATTTAACACACTTATAAAATTACTAATCAAACTTTTAAACTATCAGTATTGATCTGCCACATCCATAATGCAAGTACGCTCTGCGCGCTTTAGATCCGTGGTTGTCGGTGCATACAATCGTCGGTCGCTGACATTTTTGTAACTTACCCGACATAATTTTTTATTTAATTTTGTGTTTTAAAGTGTACGCTCATTATGTCTTGCTTTGTTATGTTAAGTTAAAATGTTTATGTTTCTCAGTAAGTGAATATTGTAATTCTTTATGAGAAAATAAAGTTCTTAAACCATATTTTGTTGCGAACAAATCACAAAAACACAAATGTTGAAAAAATTTCCACGAGCAGGATTTGAACCTGCACCCTTCTGACATACCGGGTCAGGTGCTCTTCCAATTGAGCTATCGTGGTTCTAACCAGCCCGCCGAAATTATTCAACACTATTTACTTTTTACTTTGAAAGCCAAAGGCGCCCATTCAATGTCAACAACTACCGTCATTAACATCCGATCATAATATTTTTACAAATACTAAAGATCAGTTAAGAAGTAGGCAAGCTATTTATAAAATGTTTATATAATTTTTAACGCAAATTTTGTTGCGAACAAATTACAAAAACACAAATGTTGAAAGACAAAATATGTCGACCACTGATGCCATAACGCGAACTAAGTTGCAATAGCAAGGGCTTGTGACATAAGGAACTGTTCGTTCACAGAAGCAAAGAATATTTTAACTAAGTGGCTGCTTGAAACTTCTTATAATAAAACCGAGGCACTTCTCGGCCGATGTTTCTAAGTTGTTATTTATTTCATATTTTACCTTCAATTTTGTATTTATTTTTTAATTATTTAGTTTAACTTTTAGTTAGTCTTCATGGTATTTTGTCTTTATGGCCGTTTTCTTCAGTAGGCATTGGTAATTCGGGTCGCAAGGCCAAGTAAACAGTTAATTGGTTTCCCAATTTCCAGGCACAGGATAGTTTGGGAACCGTTGGTAATTGTACTGATTCAATCTGCCTTAATTTGCATTTTTTAATTTATGTATTTTTAAACACATGTACTGTTCCTTCTTTAGTGCAATAAAATTTATTATTATTATTATTATTGTTTCCTTTATTTATTTTTTCACATATTAATTTACATTTTTAAATATTTTCTAAAAACAAAACAGACAAAACATTTAAAATATAAAAAAAACTAATGGACCCTGCGGACTTCGTACCGCTTTGACAATTTCCATCAAGTGATTAAATTCTATTTGGTTTCCATGACATCAAAACAAACAAATCATTTTGTATTGGAAAATTTAATTGTCGTTTTTAGTATATTTATAGCGTGATTCCCGTGGGAATATCGGGATAAAAAGTATCCTATGTGTTATTCCAGGTTATAAACTATCTGTAAGCCGAATTTCATCCAAATCCATCCATCGGTTGCAGCGTGAAGAAGTAACAAATATACGAACATACATACACACAAACTTTCGCATTTATAATATTAGTAGGATAGGGGTCCGCCTTGTCCGCCGGCATCGGGACCAGCCCCCCGACCGCCTAACCGATCGCTTTGACTACGCGTATAAATTGTGACGTCATCTTGCCACCTCGCACCGCCTATGAAAGCAATATCAAAAGCTAAAGGCTTATAGCTTTCGATATTGCTTTCATAGGCGGCACTTTCTGAAGAGCTCTTTGACCTCATCCCACCTTGTCCCTTTCTTCATAGGAGTACACGTGCTGCTCTTCGGAGTCACCGATTCACTGTCTCAAATATCCCATCGCGCACAAAGAAATTTAGTGACTCGTTTCTTTGTCGCATTTCCAAGAGATGGAATAGTCTACCAGCACACGTTTTCCCTCCTTCCTATGATATGGGGTCCTTCAAGAGAGGCGTGAAGAAGCACCTTGTGGGCCGGCAGAGTGAAGTTGACTGATGCTACGTTTGTTTCCACGCTGCACCAGTTGTCTTCGCGTCTGGACTTCATTTCCACTTAACATCAGGTGGGATGGAGTCATTTGCCGAGCTAAGTATAAAAAAATAAACGAAACGACAAGATGACGTCATAAACCACACACGAAGTCAAAGCGATCGGTTAGGCGGTCGGGTCCCAGGGTCCAAGCTACCGGTGGCTAGGGCTATTATTATTATAAGTTGAGTTTATTATATTGTAAAATGTCAAGACATAATAAAATTGCTTCATAAATTATCTAGTTAATGAAAAATTAAAAAGCGCCGTCTTCCTGTTATAACTGTGATAATAAAAGTATAAACATCGTTTAATCAATAGAGGTTTATGCTCCAATTAGTTGTTTGCTTGCAAAAAGTATTTGTGCCACAAAACAGATAACAGTTTCTTACTCTGTTTTTTGTTCTTAAGTTTCTGTTTCATTCATATTAGGGAAAAATTTCCCTTTGTGGTGCCGGGGATAAAAAATTGCACCACCCCATCTCTTCCCGTGGGTGTCGTAAAAGCCGACTAAGGGACCATTCCAGAGGATGGGCAGCAGCATCTCTCTGAGGTTACTCTCAACCTACTGCGATCGCCAACCCGCCTGCCAAGCGTGGCGATTACGGCAAATACCCCTCATACCCTTGGGGGAGGCCTTTGTCCAGCAGTGGACGTTTATGGCTGAGATGATGAGGGAAAAATATTACACAAACAACAACCTTTCTCCTTATGCGTTGTACACTTACACTTTTGTAATGGGTAAAAAATGTTAAATTCGCGTCCGGACACGTGACTCGCGTCAGGCGTCAGGACACGTGGCCTGATCGAAAATTCGTAAGACGGATGGAGATTAGACAGCCGGTGCGGCGTAGGAGAGGGAGTATCCCCCTCTCTTTCTACGGCGCGGCGAAAATGTATGCCTGCTGTTTCGTTTAGGCGGCGCAGGGCGCTTGCGCGAATGTTCGAGTGCTTTTTAATGTAATATAAATTGTCATGTTTGTGTACGATAGCGCAATAAATAAATATTGTATTCTACCACATAAATGATAGTACTTTTATACTGATAATTGAAGCAATTCGTGCAAAATTATTCCCTAACCATTCCAAAATATCAAAAATGCACAACGTTAATATTCAAGTTTTCACTTCTGCTGGCGCTCCCGGAGTGCAACCCGTCGTTTTTTTTAAATTCTATTACGTATATTATAGTTATCTGCGTTAGCAGATGGACGTGCCTTCTGCACAATTTATTTTATAAAAAATTAAATAGCAATAAATTCCGCGCCTAACTGTGCCAGTATTGCATCCGCGTAGATCGGGGTCAGCGCATCGCGGTCATGCAGTTGTTGACAATTTTACTGTGGCATTAATTTGTGTTTATTTACGTAATAATGGAAAGTCCATTTAACCGGAGCAACATGACGTCCCGGAGCCCACCACGTAGACGGCAAAATGAAGAAGAACCCGTAGCGCCCACTATTGATGCAGTCTCGACTATGGAGATACAGAGCTGGCTGTCGAAAATCGAGCATTGCCTGAATGACATTTGCTCGATCTCTAACGACGGAAAGTTAAATTCAGAACAAAAGTTCAAAATCAGCAGCATTAGCAGGAGCGTTATGGGAGGTGTGTCTCAGTTGGCTGTTCAATATCAGTCACTGAAACAAAAATATATTTCGGCGCAGCTCACGATCAGCAATATAAACGAGCGAAAGGGGATAACCATCCAAATTGAAGACCAGCTCGAGGACCTTAAATAATGTATCCGCTCTGCTCCTAAACCCACTAATCAGAACTCATCCTTTGCCGACATCGTAAGGAAAGGAAATAACTCTCTTGCCCGCCTCCTAAACACCAGCAGTGTCGTTGTCTATCCCCAGGATAAAGAAAAAACCAGTGAGGACACAAAGAAACTAATCCAGACCGTAATTAAGCCAGAAGAGCTCAAATTACGTATACGGGGTATGCGAAAAACCAAAGATGGAGGCATAATTATTAGCGCGCAAGGTAAAGAAGACCTTGAGAAACTGAAGCAGTCAGAGCAGCTCAGAACTTCAGGGCTCAAGGTCGAAGAGACCAAAAAGAGAAAGCCGAAAATAATTTTACTAGGGGTCCCCACTAATAGCACTGAGAAAGAAGTTTATGAATGCCTATACGAGCAGAATATATCGGACAAGTATCCACATATAAGCCGAGAACAATTCCTTAGTTCTATAAAACTTAGCCACAAATCTGGCAAAAAGGACGCTTCATTTTGCAATTTTATAATAGAGTTACCACCTGAATTAAGAAAAGTTCTCATAGCACAGGAGCGACTGTTCATTAATTGGACATCTTGTTCAGTCCGAGACTTCACACTTGTAACAAGATGTTACAAATGCCAGCAGTATGGCCATTCCGCGAAGTATTGTCGTGAGACGGACTCTACCTGTGGACACTGTGGATGCGTCGGACACTCCATCAAAGAATGCAGCAAACACCATGAACCTGCCGCGTGTGCTACATGTAAGCGATTTAATAAGCCCAGCCAGCACAAAACGGGAGACGATCAATGCCCAGCCAGAAAAAGTGCAGAAATAAGGTACCAAAGTTCTATTGATTATGAAGGCGCCTAGAGCGCCGCATAGCAATCGTCTAGCAGCACAAGGATGGGTAATGTTACCAAAGACTTTCTAAAAGACATAGATTCCTCTTATGAACATGAATCAGTGATCTGTGACCCTCATACATGTTCTTCGGTTATTACTAGTAATAAGCATAATTATAATTTATTTTTACAAAACATTCGTAGCATTAACTGTATCTTTGATAGCATGTTAGTATTGTTAAGTCAAATTAATATAGATATTGATATAATAGTACTCACCGAATGCTGGCTCTCCTCGACATCCACGATCCCACAATTACAAGGCTATGAATCGCACACTACTAACAAAAGTAATGTTTTACAAAATGATGGTGTAACTTTGTATATAAAAAAGGACGGGAAAAATCACATCATTGAGGAACCTAACATTATAGATGCAAATTGTCTCATCGCAAAGATCAGTAACGATACAGCAATTGTGGCTATATATCGATCTCCATCATATCATAATATCACTAATTTTCTACAATCACTTAATGAATTATTGACAAAACAGCTCTCTACATTTAAGAATGTGTTTTTAGTTGGCGACTTAAACATTGACATTAAATCGGGAAACATAGATCGCAATTCACCAGAGTATCTAACTCATGTTGCTTGTTTAGGCTACCTACCCACCCATTTGCTTCCAACTAGAATGGGAAATTGCTTGGACCATATTTTCGCTAAAACTAACATTCCTTTAAAAACTATAGTATTAACCTCTTCTGTGACAGACCATAATTCAGTGTTGTTGTGTTTACAAAAGCAATACTGTAAATCTTACGGAATTACTAAGCACCACAAGCTGCAAAACGCGGGAATTAAACATGACCTAGACAACCTAGACTTAGTGCCCTTTTACAATACGGATGACGTCAATGAGTCAACAGAGTATCTTATTTCATCGTTAACAAACATTATTGATGCCAATACGCGAACTATTGTGTTATCACGCCGTAAAAAAATTATAAAACCGTGGATAACTCCTGGGCTTTTACGCTGCATCAGACATCGTGATAAGCTGCATCAAAACGCTACTCTAGCACCCGAAAATGAGATACTCAAGGTTACTTATTTAAGATACCGTAATTTTTGTAATAAATTATTGAAGAAACTTAAACGCCAGTATGAAAGTTTAGAAATAAAAGACGCAGGTCAAAACAAGAAAAAATTATGGAAAGTTATCAAAACCATAACTAACACCACTAATACTAAATTATCCGCACATCAACTCATCGCAAACTCAGCTACTGCGGCGCAATCAGTTGACGCGGCAAATAGTTTCTTTGTTTCTATTGGAAAAAGTTTAGCTGAGAAAGCAAAACACCAAAACAATTATTCCCTCTCCTACACTTTGCCCCCATCATCGCCATTGTCAACATTGCACTCATTTGCTTTATTTAACACTGATGAAAATGAAGTAGAAAAAATTATCTTGACTCTTAGAAATGACTGCGCCACTGGCATTGATAAAATCCCATGTACATTTATTAAGAAATACAAACAGCACTTAATTCCGCCACTTACTTATCTATTCAACCAATGCATCTCAAAAGGTATTTTCCCACAGGCTTTGAAAAAGGCCGTTGTTCATCCGATTCACAAAAATGGAGATAAAAGTTTTATTAATAATTACCGACCCATTGCTTTACTACCTTCCATTTCCAAAATCCTAGAAAGATTAATATATAACCGACTTATTAAATACATAGAAGGAAAAGGACTCTTGGCCACGACTCAATACGGTTTTAGGCCTAACAAATCGACTGATGAAGCAGTTCATGAATTAACTGATTATGTTACAAGACAACTTGATTCCCGGAATAAATGCTTAGTTATATTCCTAGACCTTGCCAAGGCATTTGACTCAGTTTCAATTCCAATCCTCCTGGAAAAGTTACACAGGCTAGGTATAAGAGGTATACCGCATAGTCTTTTAAAAGATTACTTAACAAATAGGACCCAGCCAGTTAAGATAGACGGTATAGTAAGTAAAGAACTAACAGTCGAATATGGTGTTCCTCAGGGAAGTATAATAGGACCCTTACTATTCCTTATCTATATTAACGATTTATGCCTCCTCCCCCTTCAAAACAATAGTCAGATAATATCATACGCTGACGATACAGCCTTACTATTTAGTGCCGACAATTGGAATGACACATTCAGTTTAGCCCAAGCTGGCTTTGATTCTGTCACAAAGTGGCTTAGAACAAACATGTTGACTCTAAACACAGACAAAACGAAATACATGACTTTTTCGTATAATTTACTGACCCAACCATCTCATGACTCACATGCAATAGTGGCACATCACTGTTTTGACTCGAATGATATTGACTGTGTATGTCCTAAACTCAGTAGTACAAACACAATAAAATACCTAGGCATCATCATAGATAGATATCTGAATTTTAAAGCACATATAGAATCTCTTACTACTAGAGTTCGAAAATTAATCTATGTCTTTAAAAATTTAAGATATGCCGCTAAAGGAAAACTCCTAAAAGAGGTTTATCTAGCCCTTTGCCAATCTTTGCTAACGTACTGCATTTCATCTTGGGGAGGCGCTCATAAAACCACCATGCTAAACTTAGAAATAGCACAGAGAGCCATTTTGAAAGTTAGCACATTTCGTCCTTTCCGTTTCCCTACAGCAGAACTCCTAACTGAATGTAATGTCCTTTCTGTTCGTCAGTTGTTTATACTACAAACTGTAACAAAGAAACATTCACTAACGCCCTATAGTCCTGCACTACAAACCAGCAAAAGGCGAGTAGACATTGTTTGTTCCACTGAGCTATATCGTACAGTCCTCACCTACCTCCCTACCGCCCTACCTCACTCTCACAGATTCTTTTGCTTTCTTGGAAGTTTTTTGTATAATAAACTTAATTTAACACTAGGTATATATCATATGAACAAAATAAATTGTAATAAAACCATACAAAATTGGCTTATAGGGAAACCCTACAATGACACCGAACATCTATTATTAGTTATTACATAAGTTGGTATACAATGGCAGCAACATGCTGCTTAAGCAAAATGTTATTAAAAGTGTTATAATTTATTGCTATTTAATAAAATGTTATGTAAGCAATCGCTAACACATTCACCGATTAGATGCCTGAGATACGGGTAAACTAGTTTACTTAGTTTAGGTATCACCTGGTTATTCTGCACTACTAACCTTAATTTTAAAACTTTACATTATTCTTCAATGATTTCTTGCAATGCATTATATTATTATGTACACAAATGTTATTTTATAAGTTTTATGTATTTAGTCTTAAGTTTTACACAGCAAATAAATTTATTCTTATTCTTATTCTTATTCTTATTATATTCTCTAGGCAAGTAAGATGTCATTGCAATGAGAAAACAGTAAAATTTGAAGTTTAATAAAGTCTGATCCGGTCTGGTCAGCGATTTTAAATTTACCGAAAAATTTACCATCTCTAGCTCTTGTGTACCTTGGAAGGCACGTAAAGCCGTTGGTCCCGGCTGCATTAGCAGTCGTTAACAATTGCACTGGGCCCGCGTGGTGGTTTATGGCCCGTTCTCCCTATCCATACATAGGGAAGGCTCACACTAATGCAAATTCACTTTACAGCATGTTTAAAATGTTTTTGTTTTGTTTATATAATTTTTAACGCAAATTTTGTTGCGAACAAATTACAAAAACACAAATGTTGAAAAAATTTCCACGAGCGGGATTTGTCTTTAGGACAAAAACATTTTATAAATAGCTTGCCTACTTCTTAACAGATTGATCTTTAGTATTTTTTCAACAGTTATGTTTTTGTAATTTGTTTGCAACAAAATTTGCGTTAAACATTATATAACCAAATCAAAAACATTTTATAAATGGCTTGCCTACTTCTTAACTGATCTTTAGTATTTGTAAAAATATTATGATCGGATGTTAATGACGGTAATTGTTGACATTGAATGGGCGCCTTTGGCTTTCAAAGTAAAAAGTAAATAGTGTTGAATAATTTCGGCGGGCTGGTTAGAACCACAATAGCTCAATTGGGAGAGCACCTGACCCGGTATGTCAGAAGGGTGCAGGTTCAAATCCTGCTCGTGGAAATTTTTTCAACATTTATGTTTTTGTAATTTGTTTGCAACAAAATATGCGTTAAAAATTATATAAACAAAACAAAAACATTTTAGACATGCTGTAAAGTGAATTTGCATTAGTGTGAGTACTGTGAACATGCCAGCTTAAAAATTTAAAATTTAATTCTTTTTAAAATTTTTTCAACATTTGTGTTTTTGTAATTTGTTCGCAACAAAATTTGCGTTAAAAATTATATAAACATTTATGCCAGCTTTAGTTAACACTGTATGTATGTATTATCTATCTTACCTTCTGGGTCTGCTTATATCTTGTGACACAAGTTAGTAGAATCACAGTTTCATTATGTATCGATATCTGTAGCATTTATGCAACATATGATACGGAATAAGGTTATCATCTCACACTTTGGATACGCGTCTCGTTTACATTTGCCTTGCGTCATGACCACCATCTCATTTAAACTCCATTGACAAATATGTGGAACGATATTGGGAGTGTTTATACATCATACTCTGCAGGTTCATACCCTAGGTCGAGTAGGCTTCCGGATTTTTTGGATGCATAGTCCGAGTTTGTCATCACCAACCCGCATTTGGCAAGCGTGGTATTTAAACACCCATCAATTGACTTGATTTTATGATTTAAGACGACGCATTGGTAATTTACGTGGCGGGGATCTTAATTTTTCCCAACAATTACAAAACATATGAAAGTGATATTTGATGACATGATTTTTCATTTAATTGACTTCATTTTGTTAGTTGCAGAAACACGATTTTTCAACTTTTATAACAGAGAAAAAAATATCAAAGTGACCTCTTTTAAAACAAAGATTCGCATTTTACAGGCTAAGACCGATTTAAGCATCTAAATTTTCTTAGTAGATTAGTCTTAACACACACTTCAAAATTGTAGTTCATTTTTTTTAAATAATTTGTAGTTTTAATTTGAAGGAAAAAAAAACAGTTTTCAAGCTTTTCAAGCATTTCAAGCTTCGAAGATCAATACCGAAATGTTTTCTGTTCAAGATCATGATATTCCTATTCTTATATTCTTATTTTTTCAGACAGCAGCTGGAGAGGGTGAACGTGGAATTTTCAGGAGACACCCTCTCCTTCCAGGAGAGGAACGATTTCCGTTTTTTGGCCAACAAGTCAGTTGGTGCACAGTTCGACCAGATCACCGTGCCCAATTTGCCTCTATTGGTAATTATAAATGTCATCAACATAGATCGGATTAGGTAGAGTTTTTTGAGTTTTTTGACTTACCTTTGCAATGTTAGCAAATCATGGATGATCTTAAGCAAACTTAGTTTTTTCCAAAATTTGGATAAAACAAAGTATAAGATTTTTGGAAATAATCTCCAGTAACGATCACCTAAATCACACCTGTGATAGTCTGACGTGCAAAAGAGTTAAAAGTGTATTTTCTCTTATTATTTTATCGGGTTATCCATACTATTGATAACGTTATGACGCAATTCACAGAAAAAACTCTACATATTCCGATCTATGGTCATCAACAGCTCATTCTATACCCCCCTACTAAGGCACAAGACTTCCCCACAAAGAGAAAGGGTCATATACCACTACTACGACAAGCAGCCGGGACCAACGGCTTTACGTGCCATCCGCAGCACGGAGGAGCTCAAGGTGACAAATTTTTGGTCACCCATCCGATGACCGGTCCTTGCGAAAGTTGCTTAACAACAGCAATCGATGACCGCGCGCGTTAACCACTGCGCCATCGAGCTCTTCAACGTACTAATATTCTTACTCCGCTGGCTCAGTGACCAGTAGATCTTGGCCTCCGACACAACAAGACGCCAATCTTCCCTACTTTTTACCCTCTCAGACCACTGGTCGGTCTGGAGCCCTTGTAGGTCTTTCACAACTTCATCCTTCCAACGGTGCCTAGGACGCCCAACCGGCCGACACGCCCGCTTGTCCGTTCCAATGGTATGCTCTTTGCACTGCCCGATCTTCTCACATTCTCTCTACGTGCCCAAGCCAACGGAGTCTAAGCTGACTTGATTTATCTGACCCTAACGTACATAAGCCATGACAGTTATAATGAGGACGATGATGATTATGATGATAAACTGTTGTCCCCAGGGTCTGGCGAAGGTCTTACAGCAGAATCCGCTGGCACAGCTGCCGGTGGTGACAGCTCTGGCGTTTGCAAACCATCCGGATGCCTTCGTTCAACTTCCAGTGCATAGGTAACTATACAATTCACCATCATCAACTCATTTAAGTTCCCACTGTTGATTGTGGGCATAATTCGATCTAAGCATTACGTCTAATTTGCAGCTTCTATCTTTATAGCCCCTACACAGTGCTTAAAGTAGACTGATCAAGTGATCAGTAACGCTGGGTAACCCTTTGCATATGGTGTCTCTCAAGGTTGTTTATTGGTTCCGACTTCTATCACTAGATCATTGTATGTCGCCATTGATAGGGCACGAGCTTTTCCTATGGATGGACAGGGAGAACGGGCCGTAAATTACCACGCGGGCCCAGTGCGGTGCGGTGGTTGTTAACGATTGCTAATGCAGACGGGACCAACGGCTTTACGTGCATTCCTTCACGGTCCGAGGTTTGAATCCCAGTGTAGTCGAGTGTTTATTTACAAATTACAAACTTTCTGTTTGAAAAAAGTTGTTTGGATTGAGCCACGATAGCATATTTGGTAGTGCACCTGACCCGGCATGTCATGGGGTGCGGGTTCGAATCCCGCTCGTGGAATTTTTTCAACGCTGTCTTTTTTCAAATTGTAATTTGTTCACAACAAAATTTGCGTAAAATTATATGTAAGTATATAATCGTAACTTCTTTCGGCTTTAAGTCACAGTAGTTACATTATTTAATTTAACTACGCCCATGTAAGATGATATTCCTAGTAAATGGTGTATATTATCATCAACGCTTGAGACAAATGTATCGAACTTACTAACTCGTTATGTGCGTGTTTCTCAATTATTTGCTGTGTCAGGCAACATATACATTGTCTCGAAAAACGCACCTCTGTCTCGATTAAGTATATAGTGGCCATGCCACAAGGACATCTTTGATTGGAGTTTATATGTGTGTTTCAATTTTCATTGCTTCACGATAATTAAGTGTTTTGTGTAAGGTTACTTAACAGGTTGACCGCTGACAGGCCCAGGCACAACAGAAATACAATTGTTTTTCGGACGTATGGCGTTTAAGGTGTTAAAAATAGCAGACAAAATAATGAAATAAAATGAAAATCCTTTATTCAATTTAGGCATTTAAATTGCACTTTTGAACGTCAAGTAATAGTTACATACTTATAAAAAAAAACAAATATATATTAAAAATATAAGTACGCACAATAATACTTAAAATACAAAATTTAATAAACATTACATATTATATGTAATGCTTATTACTTATAATTATAATATAATCTTCAAGAAACGAGCCTATTCCTTCCTTAAAAACCGGCAACGCATCTGTGATTCCTCTGGTTTTGCGGGTGTGATTGCTTTCCATCAGGTGACCCGCCTGCTCGTTTGCCTCCTTCTAATATAAAAAAAAATGCGATTCTAGTGCTGGTTCGGAAGGTTGATTCTGCTAAGAAGACTCCAGCAAGAAACTTAGCAGCTACTCTTTTAAACTAAGAGTTGTATACAAAAGTGTAACTACTTAATACAATGTGAAATAACATGTGCAGGCGAGCAGACTAAGATGACCACACATTCTTATCATTAAAAAAATCATCAATTTTATAGTAACCTTTTTTCATAAGACATTGTTCATGTGTAACATCTTTCCGCTCGCCTTGTATATATAAAATTTGTTGGAGTGATTTTGTAGAAAAGGGACGGAAATAGGGTCGTAACAGTGTGATCCGTAACAGTGAGATCGGCTCGCCTTCATACAATAATTTGTGGGAGTCATTTCGTAGAAATGTGATCGTAACAGTGTGATAGTGCCGCACAATTTATGAACGCAGTAAGTACAACTTACTATGTTTGTGATTGTGATATTTGAGGTGCTGACATTACGATATATTTTCTCGAAACTTGCGCGGCAGGATAGGATAACAGTGTAACATGTTTTCTAATGAGTATTTACCACGTATTTACTGCATTCTCTTTATGATTTGTAAAAAAATATACGGAGTCGGAAGCGCGCACAAATTTAAAATCGATAATAAGAACAAGACATACATATTGCGTCATCATTTAGATATGGCAAATGACTTCTAATGAGTTTTTTTTTTTTAGTTGATGGCTTCGTGCGATTAGCACATTTAGCCAGTGTCAAAGTAATTTTTCTTACAAGTAATACATAAATAAACAATGTTTCCTTATATGATGATGATGAATGATATTAGAAATGGGAAGTGAGAAATGATATACCCCCCAACCCCTCGAGTATCTCAGTAAAGATGTGGGGCTTTACTAAGTCCTCACGCGAGCTTCTTGAGAGAATTTGAAAAGTAACGTTGCACTGTTTTGTTTCATTTGCCAACACTTATGCACACTCACGAACACTTAACGGTTAATAATCCACCATTATTTCACATTAATATTCGACATAACACAAATTTTAGAAAATAAAACAAAACCGCAGACATGACGCTTCACTTTCCCGCCAAGAAGTCCTAATGAGTATTTACTGCATTCTCTGGTAAGTAAAAAAATATACGTCCTTGTTAATTCTATATTCTACTATAATAGAATTAACAAGAGAGCAACACGGGCCTCTGGCGGACCGGAGGGGAGTAGCCATAGCGTTTATTCCCGATACAGATTTGTCTGTCATTTTTTGCGGGGGGTGAGGCAGCTACATTGACAAGTTGCGACTGCCGTGGCTGCGACATTGTCGATATGCATGTATCGATAAGTTCGAGAACTCGGTTAGGATAATGGTTTAAAAGTGGGACACAGGTGAGATGTTATAAAAATGATTTATTTATTACGATATCATTCAGAATCTGTTCAAAAAGTCAGTTTACATGGGTAAGTTACAAAAGTTATTAAATAAAGAAATATGAAAGGATTATCGAATGTTGATGTTTTACCTAGAATCCGTTTTTAATAAAACAAAACTATGCACAAATTAATTGATTTTCATTTCTGCTGAATTTCTCATGTAAACTGACTTTTTATAATATAATGAAATAATGATATAATGTATTAAAACAATAATAACATAAACTACTTATATAATAAAATCTTTAGACACTACATTCAGCGTCATCTAGTTCCAAACTAAGCAAAGCTTGTGCTATGGATACTAGACGACGGATATTAAATACATATACTTATACTTTTTTTGTAAACAAACTTAAAATACATAAAAACAAACACACTTAGACCGAAGGCAAACAACATTTATGTGATGAACTTAGGTAAGTTCATCAAATAAATGTTTGTCTTCTGTGGGAATCGAACCGACAACCCCTAGGTCAGTAGTCCACTATGTACACCACTGGGCCACGGAGGTGGTCATTTAGTAATATATTTAATTAGGAACAACTTTTACGGATCTACTCGCGTTTATTTTACACATTACTTATTTAATGTTTATCCTGACGTTTCGGACCCTTTGCAGGGTCCGTGGTCACAGGGAGACTGAGGTGTTGGTCATCTCATAATAAGTTGGTAGCTTGTATACCCTCATTTAAATTTCATCAGGTGCGTTGCGTTTTACGCAGAAAGAGCTTACAGTATCTTTTGGTCTGGCAGTATGGTGTTGGGGCTTGGATTTAATATTTTGTATGTTGGGATCCCAGGCTGGTGGCAGATTCCAACCATCTTCTCTATTAAAATTAGGATGTTTTTTTAATTTCAATAGCCTTGCGCATCATCCTAGGGATGAATCGTTGTTCTCTAACGAGTATTTGTGGTTTATCAAATCTGATGTAATGGTTGGGCCCCTCTAGGGAGTGTTCGCATACCTCAGACTTATTTTCGCGCCTATGCTTGACGTCGGCTATATGTTCTTTAACGCGGGTTCCTACACTTCTCTTTGTTTGCCCGATATAAGAAAGCCCACAGTCGCAGTCCAGTTTGTACACGCCTGCATCTTGAAGGGGTATGTTGTACTTGACAGGTCATAAAAAATGGTTGATCTTCTTCGGCGGCTTGAAGTAAGTGTTGATTGAAGCTCGCTTTAAGATATGTCCAATCTTGTCAGTGACACCTTTCATATATGGAAGTACAGCAGGTTGGCGCTCGACTGTGGTTGGTTTATTGCGTTTTCTGTGACAAAGCCGTGGTACTTTTAGTTGTCACAGATGCCGCGTGCTCTCTCAAACAAAGATTTCCCTACAGTAGCCAACTGTCTAGGATGGTGGTGAGAATCACCATTGAGGTACCTATCTGTATGGGTTACTTTACAGTGCACAGTGTTTTTTTTTTTTTTTTTATGGTAAAAGGAGGCAAACGAGCAGGCGGGTCACCTGATGGAAAGCAATCACCGCCGCCCATGGACACCCGCAAAACCAAAGTTATCGCAGATGCGTTGCCAACCCTGAGGAAGGAGTGGGATCTTGAGGAGGGAGTAGGAATTGGGAGGGGGGAGGGGTGAGAGATGGGCCTCCGGTACTTTCACTCACCGGACGAAACACAACAGCAACGAGTGCCGTTGTTTCACGCCGATATTCTGTGAGAGGGTGGTATTACGCCGGGCGAGCCGGCCCATTTCGTGCTGCAACGCAGCGTGGCTCTACCACTCAGACAGTGTTACTCATTTAGCACCACCCAGGGGTCACGTGTAGGGTCTCAAGGGTAAACCTACGGACGCGAGTAACTTTAACCCCCAAACTCAAACTATGGTCCGGATTCCTGATGATTAAAATATCCAAGAAAGCTAACTTACTATCTGCCTCTAACTCCATTGTGAATTGTATTTTTGGATGTATAGAGTTAAGATGATCTAGAAAAGCAGATACTTTATCAGTTGGTAGAATAGTGAAAGTGTCATCTACGTACCGCTTGTAGAACCTAGGGGTTACCGGTGCTCTCCTGGAAGTCTTCCATAAAGATATCCGCGACGACGGGTGAAACAGGGGAACCCATGGCAACACCCTCTACTTGCATGTAGTAAATGTCATTCCACAAAACAAAAAAACGCGTAAAATAAACGCGAGTAAATCCGTAAAAGTTGTTTCATTTCAACGTGTAGTGTTCGCAAAAACTTTAGAAAAAAATATTTAATTAGTTTTAAATTTAACTTGAATCAATTTTAACAGATACGTATCATTATTATACTATATTAAAATACATTTCACTATATTAGAAAACATTACATAATCTAAAAATGATTAAATGCACGAGAGACGTGGCTGTCTAGACTTTACCTTTGTCATTTTTATCGATGAAAATGATAACAACACTATCGCTCAGTGACAGCGTAAACTTGGATACAGACTCGGATCAGTCGTTTGACCGATCCACATATTGTACGAGGGCAAGCGACCTCAGTTGGTAAACAAATCCAAAACAATACGGCCGTTTATTATTGTATTTTTTTGAATAAAGAGAAATACATATTAATAATGTGATCTAAATTAATTACATATGAAAGGTAACGCCATCTTTTTGTAAATTTGACGTGGCAGATCTCTTTTTGCAGCAAAAAACTGAACAATTCGGGACGTCGTTTTACCCGCGCAACTAGATTCAGTCTAGTGAGCAGTGCGGGCTGCAACTAGTTTTATTGTACGCATAGGTCCGCGTGGACTTGTACTTTGACAGAGGGGAACGCCTGCGTATGGCTACTCCCCTCCGGTCCGCCGGAGGCTCGTGTTGCTCTATGTATAATATATACCTATTTCAAAAGGTAAGATGTCACTTGGTACACATCATATGCGACTCATAGGCTCGTTAATTTTTTTTATTTCTATCTTAAACTTGTGTAGGGGCATTTCCGAAAGAATAAGTTAAAGCATATATGTGGGACCAGTGTTCGACAGGGACCAGCAGCGCTATTCTCTAAGCAAAACAGCGTCGAACTCGACGTTGAACTCGCTCATAGCTTGACAACGAATTTCAACCTACTTTTCTAATCAGTAATAAAGCCTACATTCATTTGCAAGTTATGAGCGAGTTCAATGTTTTGCTTAGAGAATAGCACTGCAGTGATCGACCCTTATTTTTAAATCTATACTACACGTCGTCACGGCGTCACACAAGCGTGTCCCTTTGACACACGTGTGGCAGCTCGATGGCGCTGTGGTTAACACGCCCGGTCTGCGATTGCTAAGGTTAAGCAACTTTCACAAAGGCCAATCATCGGTGACCAAAAGTTTACCATCTCGAGCTCCTACGTGCTTCGGAAGACACGTAAAGCTGTTGGTCCCGGCTGCATTAGCTGTCGTTAACAACCGCACTGGGCCCGCGTGGTGGTTTATGGCCCGTTCTCCCTATCCATCCATAGGGAGGCTATGCCCCAGCAGTGGGGGCATAAAATGAGCTGACGATGAAGCGTGTCCTTTTCCTTACTAGATTCTCCAAGGGGTTCGGATCGGATCGAGATGTTTCTCACACAGGAACACCTACGGGAAGAATCCCGTTTGTGTTTCTATACCATTAGATTGTGATAAAACCCGTTGCATACCTACAAAATAAAAATATGATATTTTTTTTTTGTTTTGTTCATATAATTTTTAACGCAAATTTTAACCATGATAGCTCAATTGGGAGAGCACCTGACCCGGTATGTCAGAAGGGTGCGGGTTCAAATTCTGCTCGTGGAAATTTTTTCAACATTTGTGTTTTTGTAAAAAAAAATATGATTTTCGTATTGTCTTTTGCAGATTCCTATGGGGATATGAAGATGACATTTTCAACGCTGCCAAACCTTTATTGAGTTTTCGGGGCGAGCTGAAAGTCAATCAATTCGGTCTCTTAGCTGCGGTGAGTATTTTACATTTTATTCATCACACTAATATTATAAATGCGAAAGTTTGTGTTTATCTGTATATTTGTTCCTTCTTCACGCTGGAACGGATGGATGGATTTGGATGAAATTCGGCATACAGATAGTTTAGAACCTGTATTGACACATAGGATAGTTTTTATCCTGATATTCTCACGGGAATCACACTATAAATATACTAAAAACGACAATTTAATTTTCCAATACAAAATGATTTGTTTGTATTGTTGTCATGGAAACCAAAGATAATTTAATCACTTGATGGAAATTGTCAAAGCGGTACGAAGTCCGCCGGGTCCACTAGTACTAAATATATTCGTAAATAATAATAAATAAATAAATAATTTTTCCTACACTCACACCAATTATCTAGGCCAAGAGAAGCTTCGTTATAAAACTCGTTATATGGTTACTAGACAACGGATAAACATACTTAAAATACTTAAATACACACTTATTATCCATAGAAAACACCCAGACCCGAGACAATTTAGAAAAACAATAATTTCTAAATTGACCCGACCGGGGATCGAACTCGGGACCTCAGAGATGGCGACACCATGAAAACCGGTGTGCAAGCCACTCGACCAAGGAGGTCGTCATTCGTAACATCAATGTTTGTAGCATTGTTGTGTTCCGGCAGCTAGAGATAAGATTGCCAGTGCCTCAGCTTAGTTGAGGTTTCCGGGTGAAGTGCGCATCCATCGGTCATCCATCATCACTAAACATCAGGTGAGATGACGGCCAAGCCATCTTCAAACGTGGCGTGAGGAGGCACTTTGTGGGCCGACAGGGTGAGGGGCACGTGAGGGGTACTGATACATATTCGACGACCTCCTTGGTCGAGTGGTTTGTACCCTGGTTGTCATGGTGTCGCCATCTCTGAGGTCCCGGGTTCGATCCCCGGTCGAATCAATTTAGAAATTATTGTTTTTCTAAATTGTCTCGGGTCTGGGTGTTTTCTATGTATAATAAATCAAAAAAAAATCAAATCAAAATATTTATTCAGTTTCAAATTAAAAGTAATAGACAAAAATAAAATAAAGAAGCAAAACCGAAAAGGACCCCACTCAGCACATGTTGCAGCATGAACATCACCTGCAACGCTGATGAAGTACCTATGTATTTAAGTATTTTAGTATGTTTATCCGTTGTCTAGTAACCATTTAACGAGTTTCATAACGAAGCTTCTCTTGGGCTAGATAATTGGTGTGAGTGTAGGAAAATTTATTTATTTATTATTTATTTACACACATATTCTCACCATATCAAAATCACCAATTTTGAGTAAACTTGCCGTTAATGACCTCGACGTCACATTTAGCATAATCAAAGTAGCTAAAGGGCTCCGAGGTGGAATACTTACATAACGTCCGTGATGGGTTGCAGCCGATCGCCTGATGTGCGAGCATCTTGGAACCTTTGTCCCTTAATAGAATAGAATAGAATAGGTATTTATTTGACTCACACTGTATATTCAACATTCATAAACAAAATATTATAAAAAAATAATGTTTTTGTTTGTGCAATTTTGTTTGCGAACAAATTACAAAAACACAAATGTTGAAAAAAATTTCATTTCATTTTTTCCATTTCCACCCTTCTGACATACCGGACATTAGGTGGTCTCCCATTTGAGCTATCGTGGTTCTAACCAGCCCGCCGAAATTATTCAACACTATTTACTTTTACTTTGAAAGCCAAAGGCGCCTATTCAAGGGAAGGGTGCAGGTTCAAATCCTGCTTGTGAAAAATATTCAACATTTGGGTTTTTGTAAAAAAAAAATTCTTAAAAAATCTTGCATGCATGCAGAATGTCACCAAACAGGGTCTGCACTCAGCATGAGCTACGGATTATCCGTCGCGCTGATTTTCAGTACAACCCTTGCATGACGTGGGAGTACAGACCAATGGTTTGTGCGTGGGAGTAGGTAACACTGAACACTATAAAATCATATAATAGGTAGTAATGTTTATGTGTATTTGTAGGTGTTATGTTTCTTTTATGTTATAATTGAAATAAAATAAAAAATCATCAAGATTACAATACATAAACAACTATTGTGTAGGTACACAAAATACATAATAACTATCTCCTTAGTCGGCTCTTACGACATGCACGGGAAGATAGGCAGCCACTGAAGAGGACTCATGCTGCGTTGTTTTCACGCCGCTGCACCAGTTGTCTTCGTGTCTTGCTCTTGACTCCATTACTCTAGATCAGGAGGGTAACCACGACCTCTTATAGCAGTAATAATGCAGTTGTGAAAACGAGACGCGTGTAGCGACGAATATACATGCGTCTCTTTTCCACAACTGCAATAATACTGCTTTAAGAGCTCATAGTCAGGGGGCAGGTGGATCATCGTGGTTATTTGCCGCGCTAACTATAAACAAATATATAGAACTACTAGCGGCCGCTCGCGGTTTTACCCGCGTGGTTCCCGTTCCCGTGGGAATATAGGGATAAAAAGTATTCTATGTGTTAATCCAGATTATAAACTATCTGTATGCCGAATTTCATCCAAATCTATTCTGTAGTTTTTACGTGAAAGAGTAACAAACATCCATCCATAATTACAAACTTTCGCGTTTATAATATTAGTAGGATAAGGCTCCCCCCATACACCTTAAGAGCGTTTACGCCGCACACTAGCGCCACTAATGAACAAAAAAACATATCCAGTAATTAGAGATAGAAAATCAAATTATGCTCAACAAACTATTTGAATGAAGTAATTTAGCATTTTTACGGCACCTAAGGAACACCTCACATGTTGTGGTTTAGTTAAATAAGACGTTACGGCCACATTTAACTATAACGCCATATTTAATTAAACCATAACATGTCAGATGTTCATTAGGTGACGTAAAAATGCTAAATTACTTCATTCAGATAGTTTGTTGAGCATAATTTGATTTTCTATCTCTAATTACTAGATATGTTTTTTTTTTATTGGCGGCGCTAGTGAGCGGCGTAAACGCTCTTAAGCAGGTTAAAAGCAGCGTAACTTGAACACTCGCATTTCACTCACACAGTGCCACTTACCTATTGTAAAATTTCATGTAGTAATGTAATTGTTGTTGTGTCACTAATAAATGTTTTCTATTCTATTATATTCTATATCATTCCTTGTAATGAAACGTTGTCTGTCACAAAACCCAGAAACAGTCTATAAATATTGCAGAAATTGCAGAAAGTCAAAATAAATGCATACATTATATGCTATAATCATTGTGTATTTAATTTAGTGATTTACGGTTGAATTTTCGACAACTGGGCCACTACTAAGTAGAAATTAAATTGTTTGTCAATTACATTGCGCATAAGGTGTTAACCAAATCGAAGACACTCTAAAGAAAGGCCAGGGTCCTTTAACCACCGAGCATGGTATGAAGAAGTAAATGCGAGTAGATTTAGCGAAAGTAAGTAGCAAGCATAGACGCGAAAATAAGTCTGCAGTATACGAACATTCCCTAGAAGGGCCCAACCATAACATCAGATTTGATAAACCACAAATACTCGCTAGAGAACAACGATTCATCCCTAGGATGATACGCGAGGCTATTGAAATTAAAAAACATCCTAATTTCAATAGAAAAGATGGTTGGAATTTACCACCAGCCTGGGATCCCATCATACAAAATATTAAATCCCAGCCCCAACACCATACTGCCAGACCAAAAGATACTGTAAGCTCTTTCTGCGTAAAACGGAACGCACCTGATTAAATGTAAATGAGAGTATACAAGCTACCAACTAATTATGAGACGACCAACATCTCAGTCTCCCTGTGCTGACCACGGACCCTGCAAAGAGTTCGAAACGTCAGGATAAACATTAATTAGGTAATGTGTAAAATAAACGCGAGTAGATCCGTAAAAGTTGTTTCATTTCAAATGGCAATAGATTATCTCTGCCTATATACCCCTATGGGAGATAGGCGTGATTGTATGTAAATATTACAACTCGTGTGGACGCGAGTTTAAACCGCGTTGCTTCTGACCTGCTTTTATTGTATTGAAGCCTTTATTTTGCAACTCTCTTTTGTTTAACAGAAAAACGACACGCTGACAGACAAGTTGACCATAAACACGGGGGAATTGGACATGGACAAGATGAACGTAATACAAAAAGTCGGTGGAGAGAACCACCTCAACCTATGGGGTAGCTCCGACTGTAATAGGTAAGTGTAGTACTAGTAGCCTTCCACAAAAATTGGGCTATCAAATGCAAAAATAATTTCTTCAAATTTGACTGGTAGTTCTAAAGATTTGCGCGTTCAAACAAAAAAACCAACTCTTCAGCTTCATTCTGCGATTGATTATACAGTATGTTTTTTAACTGGGCCAGTATGGGGAAGTCCTAAACCGTCAGAGATACACAGAAACTGTCTTAGAAACCATCAAGTCTTTTTTTGTGAAAACAATTACTTTTTTATATTAATTTTTTTGGCCAATTTTGAGTTGTGCATAAAATTAGTCAAATTGATCAACAATTTTTTTTTAATGCGGATCGACTCTTTTTAGGGTTCCGTACACAAAGGGTAAAACGGGACCCTATACTACTTAAAGCTCCGCTGTCCGTCTGTCTGTCCGTCTGTCACCAGGCTGTATCTCATGAACCGTGATAGTTAGACAGTTGAGATTTTCACAGATGATATATTTCTGTTGCCGCTATAACAATAAATACTAAAAAAACAGAATGAAATAAATATTTAAGGGAAGCTCACACTTGGCCGGTTTTTATTTATGTTAAATTCAAATTGAAATTCAAATTTTTATTTGCTATTCTTGGTGTAAGTAGGATCACTTCAACATAAACGAAACAACATAAGACATACAGATAAACTTTATGTCTTATGGTTTCGGACTTCCTCATTCTGCCCCAGTTAAAAAACACCCTGTATTTGTTAGAGTCATGTACAAATAGGGTTGCCAACAATTTTTCAGGAAATTAAAGTATATCTATCACTAATAACTAGTATAAAAAAAGGATTTGAAGAAAAAACAAAGTGTTTTCCAAATTTATTTATTTAAATGTTTAAAAACATATTTCTTGGCACTATCTAATAATTTTTTATTGTTTTATAGCGCGTTCAGAAATTAGCGTTGCGTTTCGTTTCACTTCACCTGAGCCTGAGTATCATTCAGTAGTTCAGAAATTAAGTCTACAGGAACACTCCGTTCAAACGCACGCATTAGTCGGAAATAAAGTATTTCCATACTTTATTTTAATTTAAAAGAATAAAGTATGGGATGGACTGTCTTTTCTCAATAGACTTTGAACTTTAAATACATGCTGTACGGTTGATTATTTATTGAAGAAATTTGTTAGTTTTAGAAAGGTTTGATGCGCAGGCTTCTGTTTGTACTATAATTTGTTTGCAATAAAATTTACAAAAAAAATATGTTATACTTCATCATCAACATCATCATCATCATCATCAGCTCATTTGATGTCCCCACTGCTGGGGCACCAGCCTTCCCTATGGATGGATAGGGAGAACGGGTCATAAGCCACCACGCGGGCCCAGTGCCGACAGCTAATGCATCCGGGACCAACGGCTTTACGTGCCTTCCGAAGCACGGAGGAGCGAGAGATGATACATTTTTGGTTGCCCATCCGATGACAGGCCTTTGCGAAAGTTGCTTAAGAGCGTTTAAGCCGTACACTAGCGCTACTAATGAAAAAAAAAACATCTAGTAATTAGAGATAGAAAATCAAATTATTAGCGTTATAGTTAAAAGTGGCCGTAACGTCTTATTTAACTAAACCATAACATGTGAGGTGTTCATTAGGTGACGTAAAAATGCTAAATTACTTCATTCAAATAGTTTGTTGAGCATAATTTGATTTTCTATCTCTAATTACTAGATATGATTTTTTTTTTCATTAGTGGCGCTAGTGTGCGGCGTAAACGCTCTTAACCTCAGCACTCGCAGACCAGGCGCGTTAACCACTGCGCCATCGACCCCCTCATGTTATAATTGTTAAATAAATATTATTTTTTTATCTAATTCAAACAATTTGTTTGTCGCAAGTTATAACTAATTGAAGTTAACGCTATTATCTCGCTGGCGTTCCTACATAGCATCGGGTCGCAGTTCAAAGACATATTTCCACATAAATCATTTCGATTAATAAGTAATCTGTAGAAGGCATACGAAATAGCCGTATTTTTTTATAACAACCTTATTAAAATTTCAAAAAGGTTAATCTATAAATAGGCTTGACTGAGAATACAAAGTCAAAGTTGCAACTCCTTAACGCATATGTGCGGTTCCATACAGCATGGAGCCCCTTCTTTTAGGCAAAACTATAGAGAGCATCTAAACAAGACAAAAGAAGAAAACAACAGATTTTCCAGAACTAAGTCAGAGCTAGAATAAGAGCCGGGAACAGAATCTTTATCAGATCACAGAAATTATAAATTGAAACAAAAACAATTAAGTACAATAAGAAAAAAAAATAGAAATAATAGGTTTCTATCACCCCTAACCTAACTGCTATGACGCACATTTGCGTTTTTTGTATTTCCACCACGCGCATTGTTTTTTACTGTTTTTATAGACTCAACAAAAGAAGTATAGTACAAACGTGATCATTAGGAAAGGAATCATTATTAACGATTACGAGTACAAGCTTCTCAGAAGATCTCAGGTTTTTTTTATTCTAACTTATCTAAACGCCTCGGTGGCCTAGTGGCGAAGAGTCTTTACTTTTTTTCATAGGTACCCAATATTTAATTTATTACTGCTTTAGTTTGAACAACTACTTAAAAATACGACAAGGTCAAGATAACCATTGTTTAGGTCGGAAGATCGTTGGGTTAAATCCCGTGTGAGACAAATCGTTTTTTGTAAGTTAATTTTCGGTTTCGATATAAAAAAAATTGTTATGTCTTCCACTTTAAAGTAATTAGGTTTTTATTATGTAACGAGGCGCTTCGCTATCGCAGTTCATCGTATAAACACACACGACCTCTGATAGTGCTCATGATAACTGGCCAATTCTTATTGAGTTTAGACGCCGATAGGCGTCGCATGTGGCTATTGACTAAGTTCAAAGATACTACTACTACTTGAAATAGATACTGCGTACTATTTTAAACAGAACTTTTTAATTTATTTATTGGGAAACAAAAGCATTTTATAGTACAGAGGTAATAACTTAATCTATGTTTCTCATTTTCCAAATAAGTTTCCACTTATAATTTATTCAACTACTTCGTTAAATAAGTACATACAATACACAAAAACAACATACAATACATACAAAAATTACCTCAAACACAAAGTAATTTTTTGAGTCTACAATTAAATACAACGCTAAATAAATATAAAGGCTAGCTAACTACTTTCATTTATTTATTTATACTATATTCTAAACCAGCTGCGCCCCGCGGTTTCGCCCGCGTTCTATTAGTCATAGCGTGATGTAATAGTGCCTATAGCCTTCCTCAATAAATGGACTACTCAACACAAAAATATTTTTTCAATTCGAACCAGTAGTTCCTGAGATTAGCGCGTTCAACCATACAAACAAACAGACAAACAAACAAACTCTTCAGCTTTATAATATTTTATCAATACATAGTATAAAACAAAGTCGCTTCCCGCTGTCTGTCTGTCCCTATATAAGTATACTTAGATCTTTATAACTATGCAACGGATTTCAATGCGGTTTTTTAATAAATAGAGTGATTCAAGAGGAAGGTTTATATGTATAAAACATGCATATAATTTTTCTTACACTCACACCAATTATCTAGCCCAAGAGAAGCTTCATTATGAAACTCGTTAAATGGGTACTAGACAACGGATAAACATACTTAAAATAATTAAACACACACTTATTATACCTGAAAACACCCAGACCCGCGACAATTTAGAAAAACAATAATTTCTAAATTGACCCGACCGGGGATCGAACCCGGGACCTCAGAGATGGCGACACCATGAAAACCGGTGTACAAACCACTCGACCAAGGAGGTTGTCAATTGGACCCGGTAGGTGGCGCTGCGCTGCCTTAGGGTTCTATAGGATACGAATGTTCACTCAAGCGGACGCGTCGCCGCGTCGCGAGCCGGCCGCTAGTATTCTAAATAAAGATGCCTCGTTGGCTCACTGGAAAAGTGCTCGGCCAAATACCCAAAGGTCCCGGGTTTAATAAAGGTATTTGGCAAGCTTGGTGCTTTAGCCAATAACCATCAATTGTAGTGATGACGTGTTTTCAATGATGGAGGCCTTTGCCCAACAATGGCACAGTTATAGGCTATTTACACTTACTACTACTACTATGTTATAAACTAGCGGCCCGTCCCGGCTTCGCACGGGTGGACATTTTTTTTTTATATAGCCTATGTTACTCAACGCTAATGTAGCATTCTAATGGTAAAGGAATTTTTTAAATCGGTCCAGTAGTTTTTGAGTTTATTCGTTTTAAACATACATACCAAAATACAAAGCTTTCCTCTTTATTATTCTAGTATAGATAAACATGTCAAGGTGGCAGAGATGCGATTTATTTGAAATACTTGTATTTAAAATGCAAATACAAAATGCAAAATACCCATTTTGTATTTTGCATTTAAATGCCTTTTATTATAAAACATTTTGTATTTTATTTGAAATACTTTTCGAGGTGTATTTTGCATTTTTTTTAATTTTAAAATGCAAATATACTTTGTGGTTAAGTTTAGCCAACATTACCAGTCTAAGTACCAAGTACCAGTGCCAAGCTCAGCGCCAGTGGAGAGACTTTTTCATATGGTGGGATGATAATGAAACCTCACAGAAGAAAAATGAGTGATGATGTATTAGAACAACTGGTATTGTTAAAAAGTGTAATAAATAATATTAAAGAGAATTGTATTGGACAAAAGGTATTTTGAAAAAGTATTTTGAAAATACCTATTTTGCATTTAGCATTTAAAATACAAAACGCAAAACTATTTGGTATTTTGCATTTGAATTAGTAAATCGAAAAAGTATTTGCATTTGGCCTAGTGGCAAAGAGCTCGGTCGGATACCCGTAGGTCCCGGATTTATTATAGCCCCGATTTGTGATCGATCGCCAACCCACCAACAGTAAGGCCATAAAATGAGCTAGTTGGCATGTATCTTGTATATCCAAAGGTTGTCAGAAAGCAATTAAGTACTTTTATTCAGAACAGCGATTTGCACGTCTACGTATTTACCTATGTTTCTTTGTCAATAATGTATTTATGTAGTTTACTAACTATAAAGTATAATAACTTTTATCTTATTTAACGTTTGTTTCAGCATCGAAGCAACAGACGGGTCCATCTTCCCCCCATCTCAGTTGGACAGGAAGCAAACTCTTTACGTGTTTTACCCGAACTTGTGCAGGAGACTGCCGTTTGTCTATGACAAAGACATCGAGGTAAACACAAACCCCCGTATTTATAAACGAGTAAAAGCTCATACTGCAGCAAAGTAATTGTACCCTTGCAGCGGCAAGGGACCCGGCATTTTGAAATATCGCCGCATTCGGCACGGCCGGCACCGGGAGCCGGTCGCTGCCGGTGAACGGCTATAGTAGTGGAATAAACGCATCGTGTATTGCGAAAACTGTAGCTATCCTTCTTCCGCGTTGAATGAAAATCAAGTAAAAGACAAGGGTCGCTATATACAATACACCGACTAACCGTCGCCAACCATACAACAATTTATAAAAAACTGTAATTTTTTGTTGACCTCTATGGAGGCCAGATAAAAAATATACTTTGTATTGCTCATAGTGTAAAAACGCTATGGAATGGTGTGTTTGTTGAATTAGAAGTTGTTTGTTGAATTAAAAAAAAAAACAGATTTTGTATTAATACCTTGTTTAATTTAATTTAATTTAGGGATTATGTACAAACAAACAAAAAAAGCATTAGAACTTTGTTGAAAGTCAAGTAGAAAATTTTGGGTAAGTGTAATTGCATTAATCAGTTAGCGCATTTTATAATCTTTTCAAAACATACGACAGTCCCTACCTTCCTTACAAGAAAACTTCGAGAACGTTGTTTATATTATACAAATGGCAATTTCCGGTTACCACTACGACGGTACTCAGCACATCCGCCATTTCTTTTTAAATAATTCTGCCATTTTAAGGAAGTAAAATTTTATATTCTCTAATAAACCGATGAAGTTAGAAACGTCAAAATTAGAATTCTTTAGCTCTGGTTTCCTAAGATGGCGGTGCCGTCATAGCGGCCGTAATATTACGGACACAAAAAGAAGGCCGTCTTTACGGTGACGAAATGTGGAAAGTTCCACGGCCGTCACACCGACAGTTTCACACATCGTCATCTTTTTTTTAAACAACCGTCAAACGAAACGTATCCAGGAGAGAAAATGGACGACCTTGATTTTGCTTTAATAATTTACTTGGAGGATGAACTATCATCATAAGAGGAAAATAGTCGTATGGCGGAAGATGATTTATTCAAATCTCGTGGTACAGAAGGTGCATTTGAGATTTTAATATGTCGCCGTTTGCTGAGCAATGGAAAGAAATTCGTTTTGTACTCACTTTGAACAGTCAAAAAAAAACACAGATACCTTCACCGCTATCGAAAAACGTTCACGAAACTATCCGACGCATTGTATAAGTAAAAGTCAAAAATTTTATTCAATAGAAGCCTTCAGTGGCACTTATTGACTCTAAATTATAAAATCCAAAGAATAATAAGTAACTAAATAATTAGTTTACACTAAACTACTGAATCTACCACCAGCTCGGGTTTTGGGAGAGCCTTCGACCGAGAAGAGCTGGCAAGAAACTCAGGAGGCTTATTTCTTTTTCTCCATCTTTTTAACCAAATTACAATCATGTACCCTTAGATAAATGATTGGTCTCGCGTGTATTGGTCTCGCGTGCTCGACTAGATACCGCCGGCGTACTTGATAAATGCGGCAAAAAATACTACGCCGAAGTCGGCGTACCCGAGTCAGTCGCCTGCTCTCAGTCGCGTTGCAAAATGTGTGTGAGGTACCGAATGTTTTGTTAAATGTTGGTCATAAACCGAAGTAAAATGCCAGTTTGTGTAGTTAAACTGTGTAAATACTACAAGAAATAAGAAGGACACCGTTCTACACACTACAATATTGAGTTCCCACATTCACGGAACTATTGTTTTTAGATAGCGCGGTATCTAGTCGAGCGCGCGAGACTAATCATTTATCTAAGCATGTACCTAATTGTATACAAATGTTGCACATTATTGTACTCATTAATAATAGTATTCAAGTCAGTGCAGGCGACTTATTTCCACACGCATTAGTCATTTTATAAAGCTTTCTTTATTAAAATATGTTTAAATAGCTTTTGCTCGCGGCTTTGTCCACGTGGGCGACACAACTTTTTTTTTCATTTATTAGGGTAAAACAATTTCACAATACATATTACTTTAACATAGAATTAGTTAACTAGCGTTAGTAATTGTGAAACCAGCTTCGTTAACCACAGATTATCTATTATTTTATCGGTTGATGGTAGACGTTAGATAATTACATATTTATGGTGCGTATTATCTAAAGAAGCTGTGTCAACGTATACATTCACTCTACATTACATCTAATTAGTTTTTTTCTTTTAGTAACAATATTCGCACAAAATATCAGTTTGACCTATGTGTACCGCAAAGCAATAATGTACTAATGTTCCACAAGGGAGCCTTTAATAGTGCAATTAAAATATGTAATAAGTTGCCGGTAGAGTTAAAAAAGTTAGAAGGTAACATTTTTAAAAAGAGTTGGAGAGTATGGCCCTCTCATACACAAGGCCTATTACAATTTAAACGAATACTATGCTGATAAATAGGAATTATTCACAAAACACATTGTACTTACGTCCGAAATGGATAAACTGTTGATACTATTTATTATTTAAGAACTATATTGTACACAGTTATACAATAAATAATTTCTATTTCTATTTCTATGATGTTGCAACTTGTGATTGTTTGTAAAAAAAAGTCAAGTAATTAAAAGTTAGTATCTATAGAAATAACCCCTAAATACTTCGCAGTTTCTAACCAGGTAACAAATGAACCGAATAAACTAACATCAATAGACCAAATACCTACCGAAGGATTTCATTTTTAAAATGACAGATTTCCATACAAACTCTCCACCCCTATTTCACCTCTCTAGGGGGGATTTGTCGAAAAATACTAACGTCATTCTTTATTTTTATTGAAAAAATCTAATAATCAATTAAAATAATTCATTTTGTAGTGTTTTCTTTAAAAAAAAACGATTTCTCTGAAATGTCTTTTTTTTCTTTTTATTTATTTATTGCACATGTAGCATACAACTACAACATACACATAACTCCTTTAAAGGAAAATAAACAAAATTCCTGAGACACGTCATTCTTAATTTCTTTTCAAAAAGCCAAAACAAATTTTCATGTATTTAACATTAAAACTGACGGACTTTCATAAAAACTTTCACCCCCTATTTGACCCTTTTAGAGGATGATTTCCGTAACATCCTTTCTTAGTGGCTGATTACGTCATTGAATTAACCTACAGTCCAAATTTCATATTATTAGCATCAGCGGTTTTGGCTCGGCGATGATAAATCAGTAAGTCAGGACAAGTCATTATATGTATATAGATAAATATGTGCGTTTTGAATTTAGTATCTGACAACGCAGTTATATTGTCAGATATTTTATTATAAAATCGAATTGACCCTTAAATACAAAAACACAAATGTTGAAAAGAATTTCCACGAGCAGGATTTGAACCTGCACCCTTCTGACATACCGGGTGAGGTGCTCTCCCAATTGAGCTATCGTGGTTCTAACCAGCCCGCCGAAATTATTCAACACTATTTACTTTTTTACTTTGAAAGCCAAAGGCGCCCATTCAATGTCAACAACTACCGTCATTAACATCCGATCATAATATTTTTACAAATACTAAAGATCAGTTAAGAAGTAGGCAAGCTATTTATAAAATGTTTTTGTTTTGTTGTTGCGAACAAATTACAAAAACACAAATGTTGAAAAAATTTCCACGAGCAGGATTTGTACCTGCACCCTTCTGACATACCGGGTCAGGTGCTCTCCCAATTGTAATTTGTTCGCAACAAAATTTGCGTTAAAAATTATATAAACAAAACAAAAACATGACCTATAAATAATTTATACACCTATTACTCACTATTACTATTATAACCACCTTATTGGAAAAGTCCTTCTATGATAGGGCATTTCCCAATATTTTTGACGCTGTAAGGGAGAAAAGAGCTGGACACTTGCTGAGTTTCTTGCCGGTTCTTCGCAGTACAAGATCTCCCGCCCAGAGTAGACTTACGAACCGATGGCATAGTGACATTCACAAGAGCTACTTGTAGCCTAAACTGAATAAATGATTTTGAATTTTGAATTTTTGTATGTATTAATTTTCCACCAGATCGACGGCATTCCTCTGTTACGGTACCACCTTCCTGAGAACGTGTTCGATGACCCAGCGCACAACTCCGAGAACCAGTGTTACTGCGAGATCGATTCAGGCACTTGCCCACCACAGGGGGTCATCAATGTGACAGCTTGTGCTATGGGTGAGTCAACAGCTCATTTAAAGTCCCTACTGCTGGGGCACGAGCGTTCCCTATGGATGGACACACCACACACCACCACGTGCGGAACTCTTTATAATTCATGATAGCCTGGTACTCAATCCACCTCACGGCCTCACCTCAAGTATGTAGCTCACGCCAGGTATATCTCTCGTGGGTTATGATAGCCTGGTACTTTGGACTCTCTTTCTTTCTCTAGCTTACTTTATTTTCCCACTGCTGGGGCACGAGCCTTCTATAAGGATGTTTACACGGTCTGAGCGGTTGCCAACAAGCGCGTTTCGCCTACAGGCGCGTTTCGCCTACAGGCGCGTTTCGCCAACTTGAGCTATTCTCCAATAGCGCGATTCGTTTACTGATCCGCTTGCAACCTGTCTATTACAATACACCACGGGGAGAACGCACTATAAACCAACACGCGGGCCCAGTGCGAAACTCTTAATAACTCATATGATAACCTGGTACTTGATCCACCTCATGGCCTGACCCAAAGTATGTAGCTCACGCCAGGTATATCGGTATGATAACCTAGTACTTTGGACTCTCTTCCTTTCTTTAGCTTTAATTTTCCCACGAGCCTCCCATATGGATAGAAAAGGGAGAACGCGCTATAAACTACCACGCGGGTCCACTGCGAAACTTTATAACTCATGATAGCCTGGTACTTCATCCACCTCACGGCCTCACCCAAAGTAGTATTGGCTCACGCCAGGTGTATCTCCTTGTGGGTTATGATAACCAGGTGGCCTTGCTCTGTTTCTCTAGCAAATTTTTTGTCCCCACTGCTGAAGCACGAGCCATGCCTATGGATGTTTACACCACAGGAAGAACTACAGACCACATGTTTAACATTTTAATGAAAATCTATATAATTTTTTGGTGACCAAAACTATCGATTTTTTTTTTTGATCAAAAAACTAAGTAAGTACTTTAAGTACCTAAGTAAAACTTTTATGGCTTCTCTTTAACAAAAAAATACATACAATATAATATTTTATATTTGATACATATAAAACAAGCAATTGGATGGCTCAGCATGCGCTGAACTAGGAGTAAGATCCCAGGCAGCGCTGGTGTTCAGCCACTCCCACTTCTCTACAGGTCTTTAATGAGAGTTAGGCGAGGGCTTCTTAATTCAAATTATTATTAAAATGATGATGATGATGATGATGAGATGGCGATATCTTTCAGGTGCCCCCGCTCTAGCATCCTTCCCACATTTCCACCGAGGTGACCCGAATCTCCGTAGGCTGATCACCGGCTTGACACCCGACCCGAAATCACATCAGAATTATCTGGATGTTCATCCGACACTTGGCATCGCTCTCAGTGGGAAGTCTAGGTGAGATAACTTCACAAATACAAATACAAATATACTTTATTACCAACTAGCGGCCTGCTTGCGACTTCATTCGCTTGAGTGAACACCCGTATCCTATAAAACCCTATGGCAGCGCAGCGCCACCTACCGGGTCCAATTGTATGCATGTTTTATACATATAAACCTTCCTCTTGTATCACTCTATCTATTAAAAAAAACCGCATCAAAATCCGTTGCGTAGTTTTAAAGATCTAAGCATACATAGGGACAGACAGACAGCGGGAAGCGATTTTGTTTTATACTATGTAGTGAAGCTGTGTTACAAGGGGTCTCAAAACACATAGGTGTGCAACCAATTAAGCTAGGTTATTCGAGAACATCGTACAACACAAGATGCATTGACGATGATTGACTCTCACGGGCACATCTCAGAGAGCTGTGATATTCCTTGTCCGTGAGAGATCGTATTAAGCTTACTTTCTGTGGGTCTGCTTATTTTGTGCTAGAGGTTCGACCATCGAGTCTCATACCCAGAGATCCCTGGTTCAATACCGAGCAAGAGTACATGTACAATTGTACATTACCCCCACATATACTTGTGCTTGGTTTGGAGCTAAGGAGCTCGATGGCGCAGTGGTCTGCTATTGCTTGAAGAGTAAGCAACTTCGCAAATGCCGGTCGTCGTCGTTTATGGCCCGTTCTTCCTATCCATCCTTATGGAAGGCTCGTAACCCAACAGTGGGGGGACATAAAATGAGCAGATGATGATGATTGACTCCACTCCACCTGATGTTAATTGGAAATGAAGTCCATACGCTAAGACAACTGCATGCAGCGTGAAAACAACGCAGCATCCCAGCACAGGCAACGCCCAAGGACAGAAAACGTGTGCTGGTAGACTACTCCATCTTTTCAAGGTGCGACAAAGAAGTGAGTCACCAAATTACTTTGGGCGTGTTGGAATATTAGAGACAGTAAACCGGGATTCTGGAGAGCAGGATGTGTACCCCTATGGAGGGATGGAGAAGGTAGGTTTAGTTGGTGGTAGAGTTTAAGATCCGCCTAGTTAGCTAACTACAATCGTATATCCATCATCTATTGGCACTGGAGGCTCAATAAGGAGGCTCAATAAGCACTCTTTAACCCATTGTCTCCCCTGCAAACAGGTGGAGTGGAGTCATTTGCCAAGCTATGTATAAAAAAAAAATATAAAAAAAAAACAAATTGATAATTTCTGTCGAAGTCAAAGAGTAACGGTATGCTTGATATCGTTACCTGGGTGACATTTTACGTGGATTAGCTAAAGCGCATTAGTAATCTTAAAATTACTTTATTCAGAGCATATTGCACCTCTTTCTACACGTGCAGCCTATGGGCTAAATACACTCAAAAATCTTACAGTTCCCTCCGTGTTTAATACAACAATGTGTTTAGGGTGCTATTGGTGTTGCCTCGCTTTTGTAGCGCGTCAGGAATGTTTGCCGAAATGCGAATTAACTGCTTCTACACAACGATGCGAAAGCGATGCGCGTCCCTGGTGCGCAGGGTGCGCGACAGCACCAACAGCATCCTAAACATGGTCGCCAGCAGACTTGACTGTCAATACGTAAATCATTGCTGCGCCATATCGTCTGGTATGGCGCAGCACTGAAGTGCGGTTTAAATTGTGTCATATTTAAAAATAAGTAATATCATGTAACTAATCACTACATAGTATAAAACAAAGTCGCTTCCCGCTGTCCCTATGTATGTATGTATGCTTAAATCTTTAAAACTGCGCAACGGATTTTGATGCGGTTTTTTTTTAATAGATAGAGTGATTCAAGAGAAAGGTTTATATGTATAAATACATGCATATATGACATGCATAATATAGTAGAGAAACACTGATAATTTTAGAGGTTTCACATTTTTGCTCTAACATTGCAAACGCTGGCTGAACCCTACGAGATAGATCAAAATAATGTACCACAGTATTGTACACCTTAAAAAGGTCTACAAAAAAGTCCGCGATGGTATATGTCTATCTATTAGGGATAACCCACAATAATCATTTTTTATCCTTTACTTTTTACGAGAAATAATGGCTTATTTACGAAGCGATTTTAAGCAATACAGCATTAATCCTTATCCAATTAAGTACCTTAAATACATTGTGCATTTAATATAGATCAATATGGCCTTTTACAGCATGTAATTTAAATGAATATTTTCGAAGATATTACAGATTTAAAATGCAGGGACATAGCGGTTCAGCATTGCACCCGTGCGAAGCCGGGGCGGGTCGCTAGTATAGAATAAGTTAGGTAATACTAACACATTATGAGTCTTGGTCACTTTATTAAATAAATATTCTGTTCTATTCTATTAGATAACGAAAGAAGTAAGGATGCTATCAATTTACCTTTATGGAAATAACGTTACCTACCGAAACTTTTAGTGGGAATTTGATAACGATATTTAAGTATGTAATGTAATGTAATGTAACGTTCCCTAAAATATGGTTGAGCGAAGCGATGGCTGATTCATATGTCATACTCGTGAACGGGTGCCGCCTGTGGAGGCTGGTCTGCTCTTGCATACTTATCTTATTGTTAGTAATTAATTACTATAGTTTGACTTTGTTTCTCTTAAACAATTTTGACTTTTATTACAGTACTGTAGTGGTGCTGTATGACATTCTGGAAATTGAAACTTTTACCGGATGTAAATTTGATAACTTAGATTTGTTTATTTTTTTGTTTTTTTACATGTTGTGGTTGTCTTCTATATTTTTTGTGTTTATTTTGTAATGGAAAGTGTCCTGCTATGATAGGGCATTTGCCAATATTTTTTTTTGACGCTGTAAGGGAGAAAAGAGCTGGACACTTGCTGAGTTTCTTGTCGGTTCTTCTCAGTGCAAGATCTCCCGCCCAGAGTAGACTTACGAACCGATGGCATAGCGACATTCACAAGAGCTACTTGTAGCCTAAACTGAATAAATGATTTTTGAATTTGAATTTGAATGTTTCGTTTCTCTTTACAGTATGCAAATCAACATGCAAGTGGTAAAGTCTAGCATGATCAACTCCCTCGGATTCTTGGACCAAGGCATGATCCTGCCTATAGCTTGGATCGAAATGGTAAGTGGGATGACCTTTCAAAACGAGTCGACATCGTAACAGATAACTTTTTTTTCCTTATTTTATGGCTTTGTGCGGTTAACACATTTAGCCAGTGTCAAAGTAATTTTTCTTATAAGTTAAATATAAATAAACAAAAGATTATGATAATGAATATTGAGTAGAGATAAATTATATAATACAGGGTTATTTGTAAAACATCAACAACCACGCAAGACTAGGTAGCTAACATTATAAACAACAACATTTGTTCTGCGACTTTTGATAATTTGATACATTTTACTTTCATACAAAAATAAATATAAATTTATTAGGTACGTCTGAATGTTCTTATCTCTGTGCGCATCGCATCGCGAGGTCGCGCGCGTCTCCTTTTCGTATGTGAATGGAACATAGACTTACAAATGTCACGACAGTACAATAAAAGCCTGTAAAATCATTTTTAATTAATGTATTGAGTTATGATAAAACTCGTAGAACAAATGTTGTTGTCTATGATGTTAGCTATCTAGTCGTGCGAGGTTGTTGATGTTTTTTCAAATAACCCTGTATACAATAAGTAAAAAAAAACCCTGCCCGATCGCAATGGGGTACATAGGTACAATTAACAATAACAAAAAATATATAATTCATAAAAGTAAAAGAGTAATTATAATTAAAAATGCAAGTTTTTTGTGCCGTAATTGCTCAAATTACCCCAAAATCTAGCTAATTTTATAAATGTGACCACACTTTCCATTAATGGTGGCGGCGGCGCCTACCTACCGAAGTGCCAACAAAAGTAGGTATTGCGATGTAAGTTTTGTCATTTAACAAAACTTTTATCACAACAAAATTTTTTTCACTTATTTTTTAAAAATAATTACGAAAATAGAACTGAATCTCGATACCTAATAACTAACACCTTTACGGATTGGACAGGGTTTTTATTACATATTGTTAAATATACCTTTACATTTTTTTACATATACCTAACTCCCTGAGTATCTAAAGATGTGGGGCTTTACTAAGACCTCACGCGGACTTCTTGAGAGAATTTGAAAAGTGACGTTGCACTTTTACATTGTGGACATAAAAATGAACGATGATAGATGATTTGCGCTATCTACTACTACACAACGCCTCGGTTGCCGAGTGGCAAAGCTCTCGGCCCGAGGTCCCGGGTTCAATTCCAGGTCGGGCAAAGTGTGTATCGGATTTTTTCGGTTTGTGATCGATCACCAACCCGCATTTGGCAAGCGTGGTGATGAATCCAATGCCTATCAATTGTAGCGATGACTTGATTTCAGTGATGGAGGCAAATACATTGAGGCCAACCTAGACATTGGGGGGGCCTTGGCCCAGCTGTGGGAGACAGAAAAAACTAATTTGTTTTGGGATAAATTATTTTATTTTTATGGCGGCATGAATTGCACGCCGTTTTTACAGTAATTTTATTTCGACTCTTTTTTGTTTTTTTTTTTTTAGTTGATGGCTTCGTGCGATTAGCACATTTAGCCAGTGTCAAAGTAATTTTTCGTACAAGTAATACATAAATAAACAATATTTCCTTATATGATGATGATGAATGATATTAGAAATGGGAAGTGAGAAATGATATATGTGGGGCTTTACTAAGTCCTCACGCGAGCTTCTTGAGAGAATTTGAAAAGTAACGTTGCACTGTTTTGTTTCATTTGCCAACACTTATGCACACTCACGAACACTTAACGGTTAATAATCCACCATTATTTCACATTAATATTCGACATAACACAAATTTTGGAAAATAAGACAAAACCGCAGACATGACGCTTCACTTTCCCGCCAAGAAGTCCTCTTTTTTGTCTTAATAATACATACAAAGTTGGTGGGAAAAACAGACAGACAATAAACATATAAACTTCAAGAAGTTTTAAATAAAATTAAACTTGTGTTGGTAGCAACACCCAGCAGCGGGACAGATATAGGCTATTTACTTACTACTACTGTTTTATCCCTAGGCGGTGGAAGATCTCCCTGAAAGCCTGCGGACCCTTATATACCATGGGACCTTCTCAACAGCAGCCGTACAATTAGGACTTGCTGTTACCAGCATAGCCACTCTTCTTATATCAGGTTTGTTTTATTTTTTATAATATTTAACGTCAAGAAAGCGATCCCCGGTCGGGTCAATTTAGAAATTATTGTTTTTCTAAATGTCTTGGGTCTGGGTGTTTTCTATGTAAGTATAATAAGTATGTATTTAAGTATTTTAAGTATGTTTATCCGCTGTCTAGTAACCATATAACGAGTTTCATAACGAAGCTTCTCTTGGGCTAGATAATTGGTGTGCGTGTTAAAAAAAAAAAAAATATTTATTGTTTATTTATTTATTTATTTATTTATTTATAACTTGAGTGAACTATTTACAAAAATAATACATTCTAATAACTATTTTCTACTCAGGAATATGCCTCTTCATCTTACTGCTGGGGCGGAGACAGAAACCCTGCGCAATTATGAAGATCCCCATAGAATCTGAATTGAGGAACCGGGTATCATGAGGAGCGAAGAATGTGGTTTACGAAAAAGCATGAAAGGAAAGCATTATAATATATAAGAAGCATTCCATTATATTACACCGTTAAAAAAAAAGGTATATAAAGAAGTATACCCACTTAACACAATTTGTGCAGTTATATTATTGCATCACACTTTTTTACGTAAGTCAGAGTTGACAACCCAATAACCAAGTAGTCGAAAAACCAGTTTTCTGGTGATGATGAAGATGATGTAAAGTTGGTCTTCCATAGACAATGAAAAAGGTAAAAACACTAGTTTCTTTGACATTGCATTATGGTTTATTGTTTTAAGAAGCTGAGAAGAGATTTTAGACATTCCGTTTTCTAGGTCGTGATTTTTATATTACACATAACTTGTACAGAAGTGGCACTAGTGCTCGACACAAGAACCAATTATCGACACAAGAACCATTTTGTCGTGTAAACGTCATTTCAAATTAGAGTAAAAGAGACAAAACACGGAATAACTATTCGGACCTTATTCTTTGTTTATTTGTAAATTGTAGACTTTAAGGAAACTTGACATTGTAGAATTGAATAACTATTTGTATAGAATGATATTGATATAAATTTGATTATATTAGTTCCATGTTTAACACAATTATTAAGAATTATTATTAAGTACTACTAAATTTTTTAATGACATAAATAATTAATTAATTGAAATTGACACATTGACATATTTACTGTACCGTGATTTTAAAATAATGTAGTTACTAATGTTCCTAATTTATTGTGCTAATGATTTGTTGTTTTATATTATATTTGCATTCCTACATCTATAAGGTATAATACTGCCCCCTGACCATGAACTCTTAAAGCAGTATTATTGCAGTTGTGGAAAAGAGACGCAAATATATTCGCCGCTACACGCGTCTCGTTTTCACAACTGCAATAATACTGTTATAAGAGCTCGTGGTTACCCCTCTGTTGATTCAATTTAATTGATTTATTATCCACAATCATAACATCACAATCAGTATATGGTATTAAGCAATTATAAATTAAATTCTATTCTATTCTAAAAAGCAGTGGTTCTCAGTGGAATACAGTTGGTGACCCCCATTTTTAGGGTTCCGTACCCAAAGGGTAAAACGGGAACCCTATTACTAAGACTCCGCTGTCCGTCCGTCCGTCTGTCACCAGGCTGTATCTCCTGAACCGTTATAGTTAAACAGTTAAAATTTTCACAGATGATGTATTTCTGTTGTCACTATAACAACAAATACTTACTAAAAAACAGAATAAAATAAATAAGTAAGGGGGCTCCCATACAACAAACGTGATTTTTTTTCCGTTTTTATAGATAAGTACGGAACCCTTCGTGCGCGAGTTCTACTCGCACTTGGCCGATTTCTATTGATGAAAGGAATAAAGTGTCGATAACTGGTTCCTGTCTATAACTGGTTCCTGTCTATGACTGGTTCCTGTCTATAACTGGTTCCTGTCTATAACTGGTTCCTGTCGATAACTGGTTCTTGTCGATAACTGGTTCTTGTCGATAACTGGTTCTTGTCGATAACTGCTTCTTGTCGATAACTGGTTCTTGCCCATAACTGGTTCCTGTCGATAATTGGGTCCTGTCGAACACTGTTGCCACTACCCTTTGTTATCTACCAATCTTAGTAGATGTAGTTTGTAAGTAACAAAATAAAAATATCGCATTTATTTAATAATGATTTATTTAATAAGCAAAATATATGAATGATTGAGGTTTTTTATTATTATTTAAATAGTGTCAAAGTGATAGTGTGTTTAGATGTAAATAAAAAGTAATTTAATCACAATTTTTGTAATTGGCAAAATGTACAGTCAACATAATGATTGATCGAGATCGAGACATTTTAAACAGTTAAAATGTCACACATTCATAATCCGCACTGGGCCCGCGTGGTGGTTTATGGCCAGTTCTCCCTATCCATCCATAGGGAAGGCTCGTGCTCCAGCAGTGGGGACGGGAAAATGAGATGATGATGATGATGAACTAGGTGCTGACTGTTACATAGGTACTCGCTTATTACAAGAAACTGTACCTTTTGCCCTTATAATAAGACAAAGATTTAAATCAGTAGATTGTAGGCCCCCAGGGGCCATAGACAAGCATAACGCTAGAATTAATAAATAGAATGATACATTATATGCATGCATAAAGCTGTAGAACTAAGCACGTAGAGATATCAAACGTTATAATATCTACGTATCGTTGCCTTAGATTAACCGTACCGTACGGGAATAAAATGATTACCGTACGGGCCCTACGTTAATCATTTTATTCCTTTATGACGACGATCTTCGCAAGGTGGCTGGCAAGAGCTGGATGAGAGTAGCCGCGGATCGTGCTCAGTGACGTGCACCTTGAGAGGCCTATGTCCAGCAGTGGACGTGTTTAGGCTGATGATAATGATGATGCCATTTGTCTGGTGACAAAACGAAAAGAGTTCTTTGAAATTTTGCCATAAGTAGGTAATCTTTATTCTCGCTTTTGTTAACGTGATGTCCTGATCATAAAATAAGAAGACTGCAGAAGACAAGTATTATAGAAACGTGCTTGAACACAAAGATAACCTGTCCCCCCTGCCCGATCCTCTAAATCCCCACTCGATCGTTTAAATGCCGCTACACATTTACAGAATTCACTAAACGTGCACACTAGTTTAGGCCCAAGACACCGTACTCGTAAAACAAGGGTACGACGAGCCGGTTCACACGCGCTCTATACCAGGTACAGACATGTACCTGGGCGCTTCTCTCCACCACCACGGCCCGGTTAACCCCAGTCGAGGTTTATAGGCGCCTTCAGGTTGTTCCGCTCCCCGATCCGATCCGAACCCTTCGGAGAATCTAGTAGGGCACGGGGACACAAACTAGTGCGTAATGCCGTTCCCTCTAGAAAACCTCCGAAGATGATTCATTTCACACGGCTTGAGGAACGTGCTTTAAGTTTCTCGCCGCCCCCAATCAAGCTCGGTGAAGCTGAAAATGCCGTTTGAGGCAATCAACACACTAGGTATCACCCAAAAAAAACATAGTTAACCTCTCACTGACACTGAATCTCGTAACTGTTGCGCTCGTCGGACTGTTGTGAGGGGTAAGTTAACTGTTAAGGGGTATATGCAAGGGGTATATGTGTAAAAAAAATCAAGTCATTTATTCAGTTAAGGCTACAAGTAGCTCTTGTGAATGTCACTATGCCATCGGTTCGTAAGTCTACTCTGGGCGATCTTGTACGGAGAAGAACCGGCAAGAAACTCGGCAAGTGTCGCTCTTTTCTCCCTTACAGCGTCAAAAATATTGGAAAATGCCCTATCATAGCAGGACACTTTCCATTAAAAATAAACACAAAAATATAGAAGACAACCACAACATGTAAAAAAAATAAAATAAAAAATCTAAGTTATCAAATTTACACCAGGTAAAAGTTTCAATTTCCACAATGTCATACAGTACCACTACAGTTGTGCTATTCTGAAAAGTTTAAATGCGAAATCACTTCTGAATCCGCGGTGAGATTATAGTTTAGCATTCCTAAAATGAGTGAGTTGGACACTAGCGCCACCGAGTGATAACAGAAGCGAGAAAAATTAAACCGCATGAGTAATGTGACGTTTTTCAATTACAATTGATATTCTGAAACCAAATTCGCCCGCTCTAACGAAAGTCATCTCATATCTCACACACGAGGCTGCAGTGCTATTCTCTAAGCAAAACAGCGTCTACCTTGACATTGAACTCACTCACAACTTGCAAACGAATGTAGACTTTATTACTATATCAAAGTAGGTTGGAATTCGTTTGCAAGTCTTGAGCGAGTTCTACGTCGAGTTCGACGCTGTTTTGCTTAGAGAATAGCACTGCTGAAGTGAGTGTGATTTGCGAGAATGACTTTCGAGGTGATTTGCAATTTTCAGAATAGCACTGCAGTACTCGCAGTGGGCATTGCTCGCTTAGCTGGGTAAGTACTCTTAATTTTGTGGTGAGTGAGAGGTTGTCTACGAACGTGTGCGTCGTGTTGTTCGAGCGCGTCATTTAAGAAGCTTACCTTCTATTCTGCAGTCACCTTATTTTATGACGTGATCGACAGAAAAAGAAAACTCCTATTAGACACTTTGTTTGTTCAGCATATTTATGAGTATCTGACGATTCAAATCTTTGGTAAGATTAAAATATAACGGAAAAGTGTTAAAATATTTTCGACCTTATTGTACATAGATAAGTTGTTAAATACCTAGATAGTCAATCCTTGACTTTTGAGGTGTAAGTACGTCTAACTTGTAAGTTTTGATTGTTATTTGTACATAAATATTTTAAGGTAGTAAGTAGGTATATTTGTTTAGAAACTTTTTATAGGCTGTCTGGTTTTCGTTTTGGCGTCTTAAGGTGCATTTTCATTGGTCGTTAAAGCCTGCTATTATGCGGGGTGCAGGAGGTTTCCGTATCGCATGACACAGGAGGCGATATTTACTTCGATGCCTAGTACGTGTTTCATTCGACATTGGATCACGTTAACGAACACGAGAATTGATATGGCAAAAGGAGGTCACTAAAATCTGGCCAGTTAATGTACCGAGGTACACTTTATGGAAAAAAATACTCTATGAAACGCTGAATAATATAGCAGGCCTACTTTGTTTGTTAGTTGTTTGAAAAAGACAAAAAATAATAATTTCGGATTGAAAAAATACGCCATAAAATGCGTCAATACGCCAAAAATACCCTGTCTATGTTAAATAATCTGTGATACGATTATCAACAGGGACGAAATCACGAGGGAAAACGGAATACTACAGGGAATAGCCAAGTTATTAAATAAAAATACGAATCGCAAGCGAAAACAACGAAGCACCCCGAAACGCCGAAACGAACAACGGAATGACATTTATGACATTTGTTGTGTTTTGACATTTTGTAGCGTTTTGTTACTTGTAGAGAGACAACTGTTTGCTGATTTTAATATTATTATTTTCTATTTTTTTTTGTTTTACGCCCATTAAATTATATATTGATAAAATTGGACGACCAGTAGATGCATTAGCAATAATTAACAGAAAATCAAATATTTTTTTAACACTACAGGTTTTAGAGAAGTCTGATACTAAACGCAATTGAACATCCAATGTTACCACATGCTAAAAATGTGTTACAAGTAATTAACAACTTTATTAATTTATTATCTAGTTTTATCTAAATATAAAAGCAAAATTATACGTTTTTCGGAATCTTCGAATTTTTCTCTATATTTTGGTATCTATGTACACACGGCGGCAGATCAACCTACCCAAAACTGTCAAATTTCTACAATCAATTTTGAACTTTATCGTTTGGTTATAAGGATCAATATTCATTAGAGAAATTTGACAGATTTGGGTAGGTTGATCTGCCGCCGACTGTACCTCAAGGTACAAACATGGCCAAAGATGTATGGACTATTAGAGACCTTCTTTTAACTCTTCTCGTATGTCGCCAGGAGGCCCTGCTTCAATGCCATACTAATTTTCGTTTTCGTAAACGTAAGCGAATGAATACCTAGAGTGTAAACAAAACTTACACTGGGCAACCTGTGGCGGTAGCCAAAGTAACATTAAGAAAACGGGATTGACATAAGATTGGCCACGTGATTTAGCGCGGCTTATGTCAATCCCATACATTTTATTCTTTTCGAACTTCGCTATCGTTTTCTTAATGTTACTTTGGCTACCGCCATTCCGTTATAAACGACCAATGAAAATGCCCCTTAATATCTTGATTTACAATCATAGTTATTAGAACATCAGACTTCGTATCAGAATAAACTTTTAAATGTCTATGTACGCCTCTTTAGCTAAGAGCATTAAACCAACCTCTTTAAGTCTTTAGCCAAATAAATGAAAAATATTTTAAATGAAGATTTATAAATATTTATATAAAATACCAAAAATATAATTATCAGGCCTGGCTGTCCTAGGCTGTGCCTTAAATTAAAAATAATATATTTATATAAACTACTTAAGTACACATATCTGTAGAATTATGATTGTTATGCATTTTGTTCCTAAGTACTTACCTATAAGAATATACCTAATTGTTAAGGATATAATGTTATAATATGGATATATGGATAAAATGTTAGTCTAAACACGTTTTGACTAGGCAAATTTTTTAAAATAAGAAGGATTATTGTGACTATTACCACAATGATATTACTATTTACAGGCTTATTACCGAAAAAAAACAACCGGTTGCTGATTGCACAATAATAATAATAATAATAATAATAATAACAAATAATAATTAATTTTATATTAAAATATTGTAAAAATCTAGTTTTAAGGAAAAAAATGAATAAAGAGTATAATAATAATAATAAATAATAAATCATTTATTTCAGGCAACACAATGTATAAGATGGTAAAAACACAAAGGGGCCCATATAATAAATACCTTACAGACTAACATACATACAATGGCAACGCGACTGCTGCTAGTTGCGGTTGCTACAATCGGTCGGTTTATTTAAACCAGGGATGGGCAAACTACGGCCCGTGAATGACCGAAGTCCGGCCCGCGACCATCAAACAAAAATTAAGTGCGTATGTGTTTCAGATAATGGTATGCATTTTCTATATCAATATTTTTATTTTACAAAAAAAATAGATAGATAGATAGATAGATAAACACTTTATTGCTTACACAAATATACACAAAACAAAAAACAGGAAATTTTAAAATAATAGTAGGCAAAGGCGGTCTTATCGCTTAAAGCGATCTCTTCCAGACAACCTTTGTGGCATAGGACAGATTAGGAGACAATGAGAGGTAGTGCACCGGCAACTAGCAAAAATACAACAAAAAAAATATATATTAATAAAATAAGTAATTAAAAATATAAATATATTTATTTAATTCAGCAAAAAATTCAATAGCCTGGCCCGCCATAGATTTTGTTAGTAAACATTGTCACACGAATGAAAAAGTTTGCCCATCCCTGATTTAAACCTATTCATAATAGGTTTATTTTAGAGCGCCACGCCGCCCGCGCCGCCCGTCATGCCGTGCATTTTTAATTCGTCAATCGCTCGCTCGTGGCGCTATCGCAGCGTTCTACGTTCCGTAATACGAATATGTGTTTTGGTAGCGATAAATTAATAAATATATGAATATATAAACTTTCCTACCCTCACACCAATTATCTAGCCCAAGAGAAGCTTCGTTATGAAACTCGTTAAATGGTTACTAGACAACGGATAAACATACTTACTTATTATACATAGAAAACACCCAGACCCGAGACAATTTAGAAAAACAATAATTTCTAAATTGACCCGACCGGGGATCGAACCCGGGACCTCAGAGATGGCGACACCATGAAAACCGGTGTACAAACCACACGACCAAGGAGGTCGTCAAATTATACTAGTCTTAAGTGAGTTGTGCCGTGGAAATAGACGTATTCTATTAAAATTCTCTGCACCACAACAGTAACTACACTACAACTGCGCGACTACTACACTACAGCTACACGAATCCTGCAATAAAACTAAAAGAACTAATGTTACAATACGCTAAATACGTAAATTGCTTATAATACGCTGTGCAAAAGTTGCTCACGATCTACTTCAATAAACCTGCACAAAAACTGCACCAATACTGCTGTCATTACTACACAAATGTCAAAATATTTTAATGGAATACGATTATTTTGCAGTAAACGTGCAGGTGTAGTGCAGTTTTGTTAGTAGAATACCTATTTGCGTTACTTCTCCGTCCCTGCAACACTACGGCAGCAGCGCTGCATAACAGAATACCGAAACGTCAAAATTTGCTAATTTTGACACACGCGACGCTGCAGTGTAGTTGCAGTTATTTAGTAGAATCGGCCTACTGGCGTTATGACCTGACGCAGATGGTCCCTTGTGCTTGCGCAAGGTTGTCTGACACCTACTTTATAACCTAACGGTTGGGCGGGGGTGTCAGTATAAATAAAGTCGTGTGTGTAGCGGGGTTGTCACTTAAAAATCGGTGATAAGCCTGCGGATGTAATTTTCTTTTTACAATTAGCCTAGTCAGAACTGAATTAGACGTAAATGCAACAAATAGCTGGATTGAAGGATCTATTTTGAAACTAACTATTTAATTTATGAGACATCTATTGGTAGTTAAGATAAGCATTTTTCAAATTGTGTCTAAAAATATGACAATGTTTTGATTATTTATTATATAGCATTAAGTTGTATTTTATCTCTTTAATAATAATGAATAAAAAATATTTTTAAGTTGAATAAAACTTTTTTATTATGTATGCTTACATAAACTTTTTGTAGCATATTATGATTAGAAATATTGAGTATTGTATGCTAAAGTATAATTTCTCAACCATGACAATTCTGCTGCGGCTTGTTTCTGATGGCGCAATAGTTATATTTTTATTTTTGTTTAAATCAGACCGAACTTGTGTATTTTATATTAGGTAGTTAAAAATTGCTATAAGCAATATAAAAAAAACAGAATTTGAATTAAAAATAAATAATAATTTTAATAACAATGAACTTTTATTTCCTACCTATACGATAATCCATATCTATATTAATAGTATAAAGCTGAAGAGTTTGTTTGTTTGAACGCGCTAATCTCAGGAACTACTAGTTCGAATTGAAAATTCTTTTTGTGTTGGATAGTCCATTTTTACGTCCGTCAATGAAATTTACCGCATCAGTTTTGTGACTCAAATTACTTTCACGGAGCGCAAAATTTGTAAAAGTTCTTATTTTGACAAAATTTTCAATAAAGATTGATCAAATACTGCCACTAGATGTATCTTTGCACAATGGAAATGAAATAGTGAAAACGCAATCCCGAGGCGATTGATAGAAACGTCAAACTCGCTTAAAACGCTTAACAGTGGGATGGCCGGCCATTGGTCCTTAAGTCAGTCACGGACTACCAAATGTCCAAAATTGTCATTTAATATACAGACTCGGGGCCCGTGTAGTGCAGTTTTGTTAGTGGATTACCTATTTGCGTTACTTCTTCGTCCCTGCAACACTATGGCAGCAACGCTGCATAACAGAATACCGAAACGTCAAAATTTGCTCATTTTGACACACGCGACGCTGCAGTGTAGTTGCAGTGTAGTTGCAGTTATTTAGTAGAATCTGCCTACTGGGAGCCTTGTGTGAGTTTTTGATTACTATCCGTATTCATTCGATTACGTTTACGAAAACGAAAACGACAAGAGTTAAAATGTTTGCCATACAATTTCTAGTTCTCGTTAAGGGTGCGCCGTCGTAAGTGACAAGTGTCATGTTTTATTTGAAATGTCGTCGTCCATATTTATTTGATGCCGCGCGGCCATTCTAATTTTGTATGGGGAATTTAAGGTGCTTAATAAAAAAATATTATTTAAATAACTACTTGATGAATCAAAAATGTAGTCTAGAAATTTGTAGTTTATCCATTGATGATTGTTTAGACAAAATCAGAGGTATAATAATTTAGATAAACTATAAGAAATCTACTAAACGCCGCCACTCGTTTTCATGATCTTTGTCCAACTTTAAATGATATTGTAGAAAAAACTATAGTGTGTTATGAATTTATGGTTCTGACAAATTGTAAACACGTTCCCTATGATACTAATTATATATTTTGTTTATTTAATACGATAGTAATTTCAATTATATTTACTTAACCGTAACTGCATTTTTGGCATTTTTTGGTCGGCCCACCCTTAACGAAAACTAGACTAAAGTATGTAGGTATGGCAAATGTTCTTCTTCTTCTTCTTTTATTTATGGCATGTTTTGTGTCTACAGCCGAACACAATTCCGCCCATATTACGTAGGTAGTCAATACGCGGAAGGATTCGTATGGAATCTATATATTAATACGTGAAGCAAAAACTTTGTACCTACCTTTTTTTACGAAAATTGCGCGGACGGAGGAGTATAAAATTTCGCACACTTATAGTTTATATTATATATAGAGAAGCTTATCCGAATGTTAATATTTTTTTTAAATTATGCATAAAAATACATTAAATCAATAAAACAAACATTACACACACTACCATGTATTTGACACACACGCATATGTATTTGACAATTGACACACACTATTATACTCTTTTCAAAAATTTCAAATATGCAAGAGCGTCCGAAATCTGTCAATGCGGGGACTACTGGGATGATACTAGGATACACTGAATCCAAGATCCAAACTCACTTTCTATCTTTTTTAATTTTTCATTGCTTAGGATACAATCCTTGCAGCTTTAATAAAACTACGGTAGAATTTCGACCACTAGGCGACCGCTAGTAAATTATAATTTTGAGTTTTTATGCAAATTTATTTTAACTCTTCATGTATGCCACCAGGAGGCGCTGCTTTAATGCCACAAATTTTCAAGAAGCGCCTCCTGGTGACAAAATTTTGCCATAGAAATTCTCGTATTCGTTAATGTGTGTGTCTACAGCTTCCTCATAGTCATAAGAGAAATTCTAAGCATGCCATATTTTAGAGCATAATTGGAGCAATTAAAGGTTTCAGTCATACATTTGGAGCCACCACAACTTCGTTACTATGAGTTGTTTTTTGTGTGTAAGCTGGAGAAACGTGTCTCCAGCTGACACATGCCGTTTAGGCAAACCAGTGAGGCTAGGGTTATAGACTATAGTCAGACATTTAGAGCATAATTGGAGCAATGAGAGCCAAAAAAACTAACCATCATACTCAAATACTGTTGAAACTACGATCATAAAACTATGTGCGAGCTGGAGTACCGTGTCTCTGGCTTGCACATCTGTATCTTCGTAACTATTTAAGCTACAATTATGTACTATACCTTAAGATTAAGAGCCGAATTGGAGCACTAGGCTCCAAATTTTTCAAAACTAGCTTGAATAGTTTTTGAGCTACGAACCGATATGTATGTGTAAGCTGGTGACACGTAACACGGGCTGACACATGGTGAATTACTGTAACTGTATAAGTTAGAGTTTCGTTTTAAATATCAAATAATACGTTATAATTGCAGCACACACGAGGCATAATTTCAAATCTCTGGGCCTGTTAGTTTCCAAATTATAAGCCAAAAACGATTTTCCCGCCAAAAAATTCAAAAATAGTGGCTCGGAAGCGGCTAAGAGCGCTGTTGTCGTTCCGTGCGCTACACTATTGCAATCGAGTTTGAACTTAAGAACTAGCATTATTAAGACTTAGTTTAATTTGCGCTCTCGATCGTTTTAATTGAGGTACTGAAGAATGTTAGACTAGGAGCCGTCTGGTAAACTGGTTTTTTTAATTTTAAATAATTTTCAATTGCCACGATAGGAAGTTATTATGTAATTATAAGGTAAAAAAAAAAAAAAAAAAAGGCTGAAATCGTTTTATATTAGAATCAGTTAAACATTATTTATTATTTGTTAAAGTCAGAAAACCCATCGAATGTGTCATTTTAAGTTTGATTTAAACGAATTTACATTTAACTAAAGTAATAAAAAATATTATTATCCATAACTAGTACAAAACTCAAAGTTATTTCATTTGCATGGTCAAAAATTGATTTGCGTGGTCAGAACTACCACGTAATCCACACAAATCACAACCACGGAAATCAAAATAAATCTTTTATGCTAAAAATATACAAAAACCTTTTAAGCGAATAAACTGTAATTAATGGAATCAGGCGTTATTTTGCGGAAATCCATAGTACAAAAAAATGTAATTTAAATAATATGTAGTGTTAATTCCGCTAACTCACTCGTTTATACAGCTTGGATGCAGTACGCATGCACCGCCCTCCCGCCCGCAAAAAGTATGCACATGCAGGAGAAACAATGCGTGCAAGCGAAAATGCACACCAACACCGATACCCGACACGTGTTTCGCCCCTCCACGGGGCATCCTCAGGAGCTGTTGACTGGTCGAGAGCTGCGCACCGACTGTTACGGCTACGCAGCTCCCGGACCCTTTTTATAAAGCGCCATCGTTTGACATTTGTGACGTACTACCCGCGACAATACGTAATAATGGGGATGAAACTAAACTTGTTTGGTCATTCAACAGCGCATGACTGTCATTATTATGTTTCATTATTTCTAATTGCTCCAACACACACAACCGAAAACTTTTATTACAAACATGCAAAATATTATAGCTGTTATTGTCGCACAAAGAATGGCCGGTATCAATTAGATGTTTTGCGAAATGTGATTTATCTGGATGGCCATTCCTATACGCGGCAATATGTTCCTTATATCTAATATCAAAATTTGACAGCTGACAGGCCGAAATTTTCGCTTGCACGCATTGTTTCTCCTGCATGTGCATACTTTTTGCGGGCGGGAGGGCGGTGCATGCGTACTGCATCCAAGCTGTATAAACGAGTGAGTTAGCGGAATTAACACTACATATTATTTAAATTACATTTTTTTGCAAATAAACTGTGTGTTGCGGAAACCGCTATTCACACTATCTGCTACCGTTTAAAACTAGGTTACACCTTAAAATCCACAAAATCCACTCACAGTTCCATGCCGCTCCCGCCGTCCAGAACGGGATCCATATGGTCTGATGGGGCCTGAATCCGAGTCCGGGTCTTCTCGGGTTCCCTAATCACACCCAACGGCTACCCCGAAGTGCACTTCCCCCGAGGAAATACCTGTTTTCTCCAGCAGCGAAGACGCCGACATCCAACCATGGGATGGCGAATTGTACTCCCGATGCGATTTGCTTACGACTTACACACACACAAGACACAGATTGCACAATACACTTAATTTGAATAATACGGCTCCAAATGCCCTTATTACTGCTTAAAATCTATTTAATTATCAACACACGATAACCTATATACCAGCCATGTTGTTTTCCCGAAACAAGTACCAAAAAAAAAGAACAATTAGTGATGGGGCCATTATGCCACAAAATAAATTGAAGATCGATAATCGATTCCCAAATCGATCCGTCCGTAATACAAATCAAAGTTTTATTTCCAACAAAAATAAATGCCTGTTTATTTGCAACATCCCGCCACCCAAAGCGGACGTACCGCTTTCTAGCCTGAAATCTTAAACTAGTCAACCGGTAATCGAGCTAAGGTCGCGACTGCGCGATTTAGCACCGATCCATCAACCAACACTTGCGCCACACGCGGAGTCCCGTCCGCGCCCCAGATTAACTTTGAAATGCGACCTCGTCTCCAAAATAACGATGGCAAATTAGCCTCTTTTAATAAAACCAGATCCCCCTCCGAAGGGGGCGACGTCCGGTCTGTCCACTTTACACGCTGCTGCAATAAATGCAGATACTCCAGTGACCAACGACGCCACAAGTCCTGACTCATTTGTTGTATCATTTGAAAACGAGACATCCGGTGTCTTCGTTCATCCTTCCAGGGATACTCAGGCAGGGCAGTGAGTGGCTGACCGACCAAAAAATGACCAGGGGTCAGGACTTCCATGTCCTTTGCGTCAGAGGAGAGTGGACAAAGCTGACGCGAGTTGAGAACCGCCTCAACCTTACAAAACACAGTTGTAAGTTCCTCATACGTGAGGGTAGTTTCCCCGACTACCCGGCGCAAGTGGGTTTTTGCCGATTTTACCGCGGCTTCAAATATCCCGCCCCAGTGGGGACAGGCTGGCACACTAAATCGCCATGTGATTCCCCGCTGTGCGAGAGCTTGACTTATGCTATTACAATTTTTATCCAGAAAATCGTTCACATCTTTTAAGTAGTTGGCAGTGCCTCTGTAGTTGGTACCGTTGTCGGACCGAATGAGAGAAGGTAAACCCCGTCGCGAAACAAAACGATCCAGCGTGGCGACAAAGGCTTCCGTAGACAGAGCCGAAACCACTTCCAGGTGGACGGCCTTAGTGGCCAGGCAGACAAAAACGCACAGGTATGCTTTCGTGACCCTAGTGTTACGATAGGCTGTGGTTCTCACCAGAAACGGTCCAGCAAAATCCGTACCGACCCGTCGAACGGCCTAGTAGTCTGACAAACCCGGTCAGAAGGGAGATCCCCCATCTGTGGCTGCATAGTGGAGGCCTTCACCCGATAACAAGCCACACACTTAAATAACACGCTGCGAACCACTCTCCGAGAGGACAAAATCCAGAACTCCCTCTGTAATATCGCCAGTAACGCATTACACCCCGCGTGAGCGTTTTTCAGGTGTCTATCCGAGACCACCAGTTCTACCAAAGGTCCTCCTTTGGGGAGTAGCAGAGGATGACGGCTACCGAAGGGCAGGTCGGCATTTTTGAGGCGACCTCCAACGCGTAACAGTCCATCCGCATCCAGAAATGGGTTGAGCCGAGAGATCGCTCCCTTGAGCTTTGCGCGACCGACGCGCAAAATCTTCAGTTCGTCCTCGAACCGGTCAGCTTGAACCAGCCGTATCAGGGCCAACAGTGAACTCCTGCGTTCCTCAGCACCCGCCACGGGTGATAACTGCTTCTTGTCTGGATGGCGGCAGTTTGCTGTATCGAGCCGTCAACCAATTCGGATCTGGCCTTGACTCGTTTGTTGTCACCAAAACTTTTATTCCAGGGATCATCCCTAGAGAGCCATCGATCATGGTGACCGGCCATGATGACTCACCCTCCTTTAACCACTCTGGACCCCACCAGAGGGCATGCTGCACCAATTCCGGCGCGGTGCAGCCCCGAGAGGCACAATCGGCAGGATTCCAGGGGCCGGGAACGTGCCTCCAACAAATTTCGATGCCCGAGTTCTGTACCTGAGATACCCGATTGGCCACAAACGTTTCCAATACGTGGGGTGCCCCGCGTAGCCATGCCAGAGCTACCTGACTGTCAGACCAGGCGTAGACATTCCGGATGTCCACCGTAGACGTCAGTTCCTTGTGCACGTGGCACAACAGTTTGGCCAATAGATGCGCCCCGCAAAGCTCCAGCTTCGGGATTGTCAGCCTAGTTTTGAGGGGAGCCACCTTGCTTTTAGCCAGAAGCAAGGAGACGGCGACTCGACCCTTCGAGTCAACCGTTCGCAGATACACCACTGCGGCATACCCTCGTTCTGACGCATCGCAGAAGCCATGTAGGCTTGCCCTGTATTTGCCCCGCGGCAAGATCCGCCGCGGCAACGCCACCTGATTGATCGCCTCGATCGTAGAGATCAGAGCGAGCCAAGTGTCGAGTGAGAGCCCTACCAGTGGCTCATCCCACGAGACTCCGAGTGTCCACAATGTTTGCAATAAACACTTCGCCATAAAAATGCACGGGCTGATCCATCCATTTGGATCAAACATCCGAGCGATGGTGGAAAGGATCGTCCTTTTCGACCAAACTCTTGTAGTTTCCAGTTCTAACCGGAATGTGAAAATATCGTAAACCGGCCGATATTTAATTCCCAAAACGGCGATAGAGTTCGGGTCCCCTGCGTCCTCGAATAGCTGAGGATTCTGTTGGTGATCTTCCGGAATCCCAACCAGAAGCTGTGGCTCGTTGGATAACCATTTTCTCAACTCATAACCACCAGCCGCGAGGAGTCCGATCAGCTCATTCCTGATGATGAGCGCCTCCTCCAGAGAGGCTGCCCTTGTGCAGATATCATCTACGAACACGTCACGTGTCAGTACAGCGGCTGCCCGGGGAAAGCGAGCCCGTTCCTGCTCCGCCAGTTCCAGCAGTGACCGGATGGCAATGAAGGGACTCGACTTCAGGCCGTACGTGTTGGTGTTGAGCTCGTAGACGGTGATGGGATCCTCCGAATGTTCCCTCCAGAGTATTAACTGAAACCTCGTGTCCGCAGGATGTATTACTGTTTGGCGGAACATCATCCGGATGTCCGCACCGATCACCACCTGGTGTCTTCGGAAATTTAAAATGATGTCGACAATGTCCCGATGTAACTTCGGACCAGAATGGAGACATTGGTTCAATGAAACTCCAGTCGACGACGGTGCCGATCCGTCAAAAACAGTCCGTAGTTTTCCAGATGAGGCCTTCAACACCGCGTGGTGAGGCAAGAAAAAATGATCTGTCGTTGTCCAGTCGACAGTCACCCGCGACATATGCCCCAAGGCCTCGTATTCTCGCATGAACTCGATATACTTTTCCCGAAGTACCGGATCGCGAGACATACGACGCTCCATGGACAAGAGTCGTTTCTCTGCCAACGCCCTCGATTTTCCCAAGAGAGGGGGACAGTCGATAAAGGGCAGTCGAGTTTCGATCCTACCCGACGCCATCCGGCGTGTGTGATCCTTATAAAAGGTTTCGCACTCCACATGATCCGGATCCAGACGGGAGACCATGGGAGGCTCTTCCAGTTCCCAGAATTTTTGCATCGTCCTAGCGATGGAGGTAGTAGCGACGACAGGTGAGACATCCCGCGTCTCCTGGTCGAAAACCGGTCCCATTAAAACGTGTCCAAAGATGGTAGGTATAGCTACCAACGAAGAGCGGCCCAGAATCCGCTGAGGCCCTAAAAGGATCCAGCCCAGTACATCCGCTCCCAATATGAGGTCCACCGGAGCCGGCTCCTCGAAATGAGGGTCTGCCAGCATGAGACCTGATGTGTCAGACATTGCGTCCCGCGGAATGTCTGTCGGTGGATGCCAACCCAGCAGATTGTCGAGTACGATCACGACCGCCGCAATCCGTATCGAAGCGGAATGCACAGGAGAGAAGAAAATGTGGGTCTGGCCGGACAGACCCCCCACTTCTGTATCTCCGACTCCCCGAATCGGAACTGAGGGAGGCGCGCACTCCAGACGTAGGCGCCTCGCTACCCTCGTAGTAATTAAGCAGCCCTGTGCCCCAGTGTCTAGGAGGGCTCGTATCCGGACGAAGTCCCCCCTAGGTCCCCAAACGCGTACCTGCGCGATGGGCAAAAGAACCGTCCTCGGTTCCGACGTAGGCCGACCACAGGCTAGTCACGCGTCAGAGCCAGCAGCCGACCCTGTCGAACCGTGATGACTCGGCCAGTAAGTCGGACGCGTGCAGGCCACCATCCGGGGTGGTGCGTATCCAGCTGCCCTACCATACCGGTGATAGGGTGGGTGGTATTCCAACCTCGGGTACTCGTGCAGTACCGGTGAGAACTGTTGACGGTTCTCATGTCGTTGTTGTTCCAGTAACGGCGGCGGAGGATACGCGTACGAGTATCCGGGTGTTGGGTCCGAAGGTGGGGCTCCCTGTACCCAGTGGCCCTTAGACGCACCAACTCCTGGTGTTGGTCGGGTGCCGGGTTGTAGCCAGAACCTGGCTCCGTTCCGGCGGTCCCCAACTCACCTGAGCCGGGGTGTACGAGGGGTTGTAGTGTGGCGGCCGTGGCGGACTCCGTCTTTCCGGAGGCGGAGTTGACCCCGGCCCCAAACCGCCACCCGTGGGAGATCCCCTCTCCCGAACCGGTGCTGAGCCCTCAACACTACGGGTGCACAGTAAGCGATGGTGCGGTCCGCCGCACACATCGCAAGGCCTCGCCTGGGGACACTCATTATACCTATGTCCTCCCAGGCAGGCATAACACAATCCTCGTGTCCGAACGAGGTTTCGGCGCTCTTTTGTGGGCAGCCCGAGAATTGCTGGACATAGCTGTTCCAAGTGCTGCTGTCCGCAAACCCGGCATCCAGAACCGGGGTTGATGGCGGCCGCAGCCACCAGCCTGCCGCGACCCTTCACTGGGTTGCGTGGCGGCTGGGCGCCGTAGACTCCGGAAGTGCGGGCCGGCGCACTTGTCGGAGCCTCCTGGGAGGCTAGCTGGTTTTCCAGCAGGCCAGCCTCCTCTTCCAGGAACTCCAGAAGTTCCCCTATCGAGGGCAGAACGCTGCCGAGATCCTTGTGGACCAGTCGATTCCGCTCGAACTTGTCCCTCATCTCCTGCGACAACTTGGCCAGAACGATGTGCAGAAGAAGGAAGGACCACTGGTCGACGGGCAGTCCGAGCGTCCTTAACCCGTTTAAGGACACGGTGAGCGGGGTGATCAGCTGCGCCCTCAGCTGAGCCCTATGGTTGACCCTCGGCAATACCAGCAGATGGGTCACGTGCGCGTCCGCCTGAAGACGCGGCTTCTCGTACCGCTTCTCCAGCAGCTGCATGGCGGTGTCGTAGCTCGCATCCTGCAGCTCCAGATGCTGTACGAGCTGTCTGGGTTCTCCGTCTAGGAAGGAACGGAGATATGCCAGCTTTTCGACCTTGGTGAAATCCTTCCGAGTATCCACCAAGGCCAAAAACATGTTCCGGAATCCAGCCCAGTCCCGCATACATCCGGTGAAATGCGGGACCTCCAGGGCACCCAATCTTCCCATGGCGCTGGGTCCAGGGGTGTGGAGCGAAGCGGGGCGCGCAACAGGCTTCCCCTCCCGCAGTCGCTCGATGTCCTTCACCCGCTGAAGGACCTCATCGTAGATGTCTTGGATGTGCTCCAGATCCTTGACATATTGGGCGTGGAGGGCCAGCTCCTTCTCCCCGACCGGGTCGGTTGACAATAGAGCGGTTACCGACCGCTCGGCCAACAAGAAACGACCCTGCATTTCCTTCGAACGCGTCTCCAAGGCGTCCTCCCGGTTAGGCCGATCTATTAATGCAAGCAGCCCGGTGAACCACCGGAGCTGCTGAGCCAACTCCTGCCGTGACGCTGTCATTATAAATAACTTAAACTAAATAAACCTAAACACAAAATTAAAACGAGTCAACGAAAACACGGAATCGATTATCCCGAATCGACTCGATGCTTTCAATTGAAAGAAATTGAATAACAATTAACGTTCCGAGAAATGTCCCAGCCCAAATACAACGGTACTACCAACCTTACAATTCAACCGCACCTGTCCCGGAAGTGCGATTTTACACGAAATGAGCTTAACCTATTACGAACTAACAAAATACACAAAATTACACCGATTAACCTAGAGGTCCGGTAGTAACCACGCTCTGCTACCAAAATGTTGCGGAAACCGCTATTCACACTATCTGCTACCGTTTAAAACTAGGTTACACCTTAAAATCCACAAAATCCACTCACAGTTCCATGCCGCTCCCGCCGTCCAGAACGGGATCCATATGGTCTGATGGGGCCTGAATCCGAGTCCGGGTCTTCTCGGGTTCCCTAATCACACCCAACGGCTACCCCGAAGTGCACTTCCCCCGAGGAAATACCTGTTTTCTCCAGCAGCGAAGACGCCGACATCCAACCATGGGATGGCGAATTGTACTCCCGATGCGATTTGCTTACGACTTACACACACACAAGACACAGATTGCACAATACACTTAATTTGAATAATACGGCTCCAAATGCCCTTATTACTGCTTAAAATCTATTTAATTATCAACACACGATAACCTATATACCAGCCATGTTGTTTTCCCGAAACAAGTACCAAAAAAAAAGAACAATTAGTGATGGGGCCATTATGCCACAAAATAAATTGAAGATCGATAATCGATTCCCAAATCGATCCGTCCGTAATACAAATCAAAGTTTTATTTCCAACAAAAATAAATGCCTGTTTATTTGCAACACTGTGTTTTGAATATAAGCGGCTTATATCAATCCCATACATTTTATTCTTTTCGAACTTCGCTATCGTTTTTTTAATGTTACTTTGGCTCAGCCTACTGATCGGGGCTTGGGATACTCCACGAAAATCAAAGAATGGGGGAATATTTTATTTATTTAAAATATTATTATTTTAAATATTATTTTATTATATTATTTGTAAAATAAATGAACAGTAATCATTAATTAGTAACTCAGTTAAGAGAGATTGTAAGGTTTGCGCGAAAAAAAAATGGCTTGCTGACTTTTCGATTTCCGCTTGAAATACGTGTCCAACAGAATGACCCTACAATAATAATATCTAGTCTAGTGCCGTAGAAAATAAAAAAACATGTTTGGTAACTCGTGTCAAAGCGCGCGCACACGGTCATAGAGTATGCGCTATAACAATTAGTTCCATGGAGCGCAAGTTATTTTTTATTATTATTAAAGCTATTTAAAATTGTAAAACGTTTTTATTTTACCTTTTCTATTTACAAGTTAAAAGGTGAGCAAGTTACCAATTCGTTTTCTATGTGTCGATGACTGACCGACCCCTTGTCAGAATAGTTGGTTTAGTTGTGGCGTAATAACTGCTTTCTCGGCATCCGCCGTTTACTCACGGGGAGGGCCAGAGCAAAGGTTCTACTGGAAGGCTTAGTAACTAGGTCCCTACAATGTTACCAATGAAAATAGGTATATCATACCTATAAGTTAGAATCTCTCCTATCATTACTTACTATCTTTCCAGTGCGACTTTGTCCGTATGCCGTATGCCGTAATACAAGAGTCTACTGGTGACATATTTTTTAAATCGGTCGGTTGTGTTTATTTGTAACAAATATACCCATTTTCTATCTCCGAAGACCGTCATCAGATCCAAATTTAAATAGGACCACCACGGTACTATATCCTTTCAAATAAAATATTAAAACCGGTTCACAATTGACGGAGAAATCGGTGAACATACAAAAAATATATATATATACATTCAAACTAGAACCTCCTCCTTTTTTGGGAAGTCGGTTAAAATTACAAATATTTTCTCAATAAAAATCCTAGTTTTTGCCCGCGTCTTCGCCCGCGCAGATAAAATGCCCTATGTATCCCTATGTAATCTAGGCAGACGAAATTTATGTGTACGCCAAATTTCAGCGTAAAAGAGTAACAAAGATACAGACAGACCGACAGACAAATTTTCGCACTTATAATATTAGTGGGATCAGTAAAAAAACTACTTATGTCATATAAACATTCCGAAATTTAATAGACTTTACTTTTCTTTTTATAAATTAACCAGTTTATCAGACGGCTCCTAGTCTAACGTTCTTCAGTACCTCAATTAAAACGATCGAGAGCGCAAATTAAACTGAGTCTTAATAATGCTAGCTCTAAAATATGGCATGCTTAGAATTTCTCTTATGACTATGAGGAAGCTGTAGACACACACATTATTCGTTAGCGTAATCGAATGGCGAATGAGTCGCACTAGCCACTCATGTCCGTCTATTCCCACCTGTTCTGTTGAGTAGTCCTATCGGCAGAACTACTGGGAATTTTTTTCCCATTAGTTTTGTTTACAGAACTAATGGGAATGGAATTCTCAGTAGTTCCTGTTCACGAACTTTGTGATTAAAAACTATTTCTTCTCTATGCAGTTTGCTATCAATTATCAAGTACTGGCCACTTGAAGTCTAATCTTCATTTATGATTCCTGATGACAAATGTCCGCTACGCTAACCGTTCACTGGGGGAGGAGCGGAGTAGAGCTGTAAAATAAAGGGACTATAGATAGGCCTGGCCTCACTAAATCTGCATAGTCATCTGGAACGACCTACTGGAAACGGGCCAGTTGCATTTGTACCTCTGCTACCTGCCCCCCACCACTTGCAGATAGTTTGGTACCAGTATAGGATGTCCGTGACCCCAGCGGGATAACCCCTTCAGATCGGCTTCAAATTTCGCCATGATTTAGTTGATATTATGTTTAAATTTGTTAGCAAATATCAAAATTTGTTGACCAATAGTTATCGAGATAGCCCATGTTAAAGGGTATCCCGCTGGGGTCACGCTCGTCAAAACTATTTGACCTAAAACGAGCAGGAACGAGACACGCTACTGATATAGTTTTTGTGCTAAGATTTTGTTGATTAAATTATGAATCCATCAGTGAAAATTCCAGGATTCTACCTTCTGTAGTTACAGAGTAATCAAATACCTACTTTTCGTCAAAATTCCTCCGAAAAGTAAGTTCTAGATGAGGTGTAAGACAAAAGGCTACATTCATGAAATCCAGGGAAGATTTTGTTGACTCTGAGAGAATCTTGGTCTTTTTAAAGAACCAACTTAATTTTGTCGGCTAATACGCGTACTTTTAGTATGAAAAAGTTATAAACTTTAATTTCTCCTAAAATACTGTACCTAGGAAACTGAAAAGTAGGAACTGGTTAGATTTTTACACCCACAAAATCTTGGCTATAGTCATAAACTCGCTACTTGCTCCATTCCTGTGGAAAAACCATGTTTAGGTATCAACACCGTGACCCCAGCGGGATAACCATATCAGCGTTATATCTCAGGATGTACTGTAGCTAGAGTTCTCGGTTTTGTCTAACAAATTTTCTCTCAGAGTCAACAAAATCTTCCCTGGATTTCATGAATGTAGCCTTTTGTCTTACACCTCAACTAGAACTTACTTTTCGGAGGAATTTTGACGAAAAGTAGTTTTGATTACTCTGTAACTACAGAAGGTAGAATCCTGGAATTTTCACTGATGGATTCATAATTGAATCAACAAAATCTTAGCACAAAAACTATATCAGTAGCGTGTCTCGTTCCTGCTAGTTTAAGGTCAAATAGTTTTGACGAGCGTGACCCCAGCGGGATACCTTTTAACATGGGATATCTCGATAACTATTGGTCAACAAATTTTGATATTTGCTAACAAATTTAAACATAATATCAACTAAATCATGGCGAAATTTGAAGCCGATCTGAAGGGGTTATCCCGCTGGAGTCACGGACATCAGTATAGGAAGAGGAAAGAGGTACCGCTCCTTATATACTGGTAACCGATTAATACCGGTACCTACTTATATACTGATGTGTCAATAAAAACCGGGTAAATTCAAAGATATTCTGAAAGACCGGTATTTCAAGATTACCTACCAACATACCTTCAAAATACCAGTAGGTACTGGTAACTGGTATCTCTGCATATTACCGGTAAACTGATGCCACTGTCAAAAAACCGGTATACAGAATAAAATCCAACAAAACACCGGTTTTTAAAAGATTACCATTACAAATTTTTTTTTTTAAAAATGAAACAAATCAATCCTTTTCTTATAGATTTATTTAGACGCTCTCTTGTACGGGCGGCTCATAACCTTCAGGCCGCTCAGACTTGTCGCCGACTTCGCCGCGCTTGCCGCCGCCGCCTTCCCCATGCAACTCCATGAGTTTGGAGATCTCGAACCTGGGTCGCTTTAGCACTTTCACCTGTAAGCAGAACTTGGTTGTAGTGACGTAGGAAAGAGATTGGGAGAGATAATATTTTGTGTGAGAGTTCTCAGACGGTAAATCAAAAGGGAACATGAGTTTTCATCATGTATGTATCATTGCGAGCTAGGTGTGTCATCATGTTGATAAAGACGACTTTTGGTGTTTTGTGTTGCAATAATAAATTGTTAGCCAACAGACTAAGGTAAGGTAAGGTTGTTTAAACTATTTAATTTTAAATGCCAATTTGTGCAGCCAATAAACTAAGAAATTTGAAAACTTATTTCTCGCACTAACGTTAACGTTAAGCACTAAGGGCCGAAACACAAACACGATACGACGTCGCACCGCACAAATAAGCGTTGCTCCAGGCTAGTATAAACCTGATTGCCTGTCAAATAATAGACAGATGCCGCATCGTGGTTCGCCGCGACGTCGTGTCGTGTTTATGTGTTTCGGCCCTGAATGCCTCGGTGGCCGAGTGGCAGTGCGCTAAGCCCTATATCCGGAGGTTCAATCCCTAGACCAGTGTGCCTAGAGCGAGTTTAATTCGCCATTCGATCACGTTAACAATTACCTGTTTTTAAGATTGCAGATGCCTTTGCCCAGCAGTGGGATAGTTAACAGGCTACTCCATTTTTATCTAGCACTCGTGATAAGAGTACTATATCTCACCTTCCTGATGCACACATCCCTCAATGGGTAGATGCCGTGACACGCCTTCTCAATGTCCTTGGCGATGGAGTCGGGGATCAGCTTGTTGACCACCTCGCGCAACTCCGAGCTGGTGACGTCACGGGTGATAATCTCGCACATCTTCTTGCGGATAGCGCGGACCTGCAAGTTGTGTTGAAAAGTTTGGTGAGACGCTCAAAGGGAAAATAACCAGGAAAATAATCATTTGCAAAGGAAAAGTAGAAGAAAAACAGACGTTTACTTTGATAATAAAATACACTGCTAAAGCCCAAGGGCATTACCAATAAACATCAGTCAGGTAAACTTTGTTTCAAATTAGAGTAAAAGGGACAAAATACCCGGCATCGGCATAACTATATTACTCTGTTTACTAGTAAGAAGGTAAAACTATAGACAACCAGGTGATAAATAGCTATCAATAATATTATTTGATATGACTTTGGAAGGCAGAGAAATAATTTTAAAATTACAGAGACTGGTGTATGCCTTACATTATTTATTAAGACTTTGGAAGTCAGAGAAACTGATTGACTGAGAGACTGTGGGTTACATTATTTGGTAAGCTTTAGAAGGCAGAATAATAATTTTGATATTGCAAACAGATGTGCCATTGTGCTTTGCACAAATCAATTTGACATTAAAATTTATTTTACACAATCATAATTCTAAAATTACATAAAAATCATGCGAGACATATAAACAGAGATGTAACTACTAGTGTAGTAAAAAGACTCGAGTTTCAAGAGTCTAAAACTCATTGCCTTGCATAGAACCAAAGTCTCGAGTTGAGAGTTTAGCCTTTTATAGGGCTCGAGTCTAAAGTTCGAGCCTTCAAATGGGACTCGAGCTTTTAGCAGGTTCACTGTCCCGCAGACCACATATGGTCTGTAACAATTGATAACCATTGTTATAAGTTTTGGACAGGGAATCTGTTAATGAGTTTTAGACTCTAGAGGCTCCAGCAGCGTTTTAACAACTGTTGTAACCTCTCTTTAATTGGTTTAGTTTGTAGCAACCACACAAATAGCCAACGGCAGACCCGAGAGCCGCGTTTGTGGCGATGCATTGATCTGCGCAGGGTCGTGGGAACGGATAACCACGAGAGTGTGTGAGGCGAGTGCCAAGCCCAAAGCAAGCCTCACACACCCCTCCCATCAACTGCGATAGTATTTTATTGTAACTTATTTTAGTCAAAATCAAAAATCAAAGTAACCCAAAGGCCAAAGGAATAGGATGAAATGGCCCGCAACAACGCAGGCTGATCGTCCGTTCGGCTGGCGACGTCCCCAAGAGAAATAATAATAACCCAAAGGCTAGATTTTTTCACACAGGTAAGCACTTTGCTTCCATTTCACTTGATGTTAAATGGCGATAAAGGTGGTAGCGCACTTCACCCGGAATCCTCAACTATTGAGGCACTGAGCTGCCGACATCGATGTTATAAACTACTAAAATACAACCAACCTAACCAGAGTACAAAAATGTACCCTCCGCTGGGAAGCGAACCAAGGATTTCTGGGTCATTGACCAGTGGCCTTAACCACTACATAGGCATTAAGTAAATTAATCGGTTTTGTGAGACATTATAATGTCTTTACATTATGATACATAAATAAAATAATAAAAAAAATAACCATTCAACCGCCAGTCTGCTATAATCGACTAGCAATGATAGACAGTAAAAATAGTTTACAAAAACGCAAAAACGAAAGATATTTGTATTTGAAATGTCTATTCTTGTTGCCAGACTTGCTCTGTATTGAATACTTGGCGTACAGGATATGGAGACGCATTTATGCTATGGATGCCAAAGGCTTAAGGAAAAATAAACTACTTTTCTATACCATACCTGAGTGTGTTGCGCGTAACAAGTCTTCCTCTGGCTAAGGGTGTCCTTGTTGGTGAAGCCGATGCAGAATACACGCAGCAGGTAGCCGTCGGTGGTCTTCACGTCGATGTTAGCCTCCACAAGGGTCTGCCACTTCTTGACCATCCATCTGTGGAAGGCCGTATGGTGAAGAAATATCCAAGTAAAGATACCTTAATGCCATTAAGTTTATTTAAGAATAAATGTTTTTGTATTTATTTAAAAAGCTTAACCTATAGCTAATATATTCATTCATACATACAGAAGTCAATCATAATCATAATAATCATAATATTTATTTGCATCATGTTTGTCTGCAAATATAATAAAGTTGAATTCAAACTTTCTTATCTATGAAACTATTAATATTAGTCATTCTCCCAAAAAGAGGTAGACAGATCATCTACATCACAATTTTGAGTGTAAGTTCGCCGTTAGTGACCTCGACGCCACATTAAGCATTAACAAAGTAGGACAATTTATAAAATACAGTAAAAAAATTAAATGCCTACCCGACCCAACCAGGAATCTAACCTGGGTCTTCCGCAATCCGGGCGGCTGCACTGAACATTATGCTACCGGGAAGGCTGACGTAAGCACTGTATTTTTTTTACTGCTTTTTAATTTTTGAGTGCCTTTTTTTTAGCGGCAAAGTGCCATCTATCCAACGGTTAGGTCAGAGTGTCGCCTTATTATTATTATTATTATTATTATTTCCGTTAGTAGGACTTAATAGATAACATCAGGGACAGGTTGCAGCCGATCGCCTGATGTGCGAGCATCTTGGAATCCTTAACCCTTAGTCGGCTCTAAGGACATGCAGGCATAGGCAGCTGATAAATTATTTTTACATCCCAGACCAGTATGGGGTACCTAGTACCTACATTATACAAAAGACATATACCTTTTTTAAAGATTGTATGTTGCAGTGATACAAAAGGCCTTTACAAGTGTATAGAGGCACTATATTGTGTGACAGCGTTAGTTTTTGCAGCTTGAAACGATACAAAGACCATATAGGTTGCCTTTATATAGCTGGGCTGCATACATTAAATTTAATGTCTAAAATTGTAATAATTATGACTGAAGTAAATAACTACTTGATGAGTTATATAATGTTAAATACCACGTCCACTTAATCGTACCATACAATTCATAGCATAACCATAGACTTAATTAAGATCTAAATAAACTTACGTCTTTCTTTGACAAATTTTGAAAGGAAATAATATATCATATATAATTCCTATAACATAACAACATAACATTCTAACCAATATTATATCAACTCATGTATACTTATGAAGTACAATAAAATTAATGAATTTAATTATATCGGAATTAATCAAAGCATACTAGTTCATCAAAAAGATGTTAAAATTAAAGTAAAAAAGTTTTCTTACACTTTAGTAATGTCTTCATCATTTCCATGCTTCAGTAGTTACCAGTCTCACTCTACATCTACATACATACTTGCTCTTGCTCTTGCTGGCCGATAGCCTAATGTTCAAGTATCTTGGAACCTTTGCCTTTGCTAATAGCCTAGATGTAACACAGTTTCGTTGTTGCACTGACCTGAGTTTGTCAGTGGTGAGGTCCATACCATGGAAATTGCAGAGCACATTGCGTCCTTGGACATCCTCAGCGATCAGACGGAACTTGCGGAAAGACCTGAGAACAAAGGTGTTTACCATACAATAACATAAATATATACACCTGTCTTCCATAGGGGTAGGCAAGGCAGAGATCACTTCTTGCCACTTGCTTGCAGTTTCTTGCCGGTTTTTTTCAGTAGGTCCCCTCCCGCACTGTGTAGACTAAGGAACCGATGGCATAGTGACATTCATAAGAGCTACTTGTAGCCTAAACTGAATAAATGATTTTGAATTTTGCATGGTGATTTATGGCCCGTTCTCCCTATCCATCCATAGGGAAGGCTCGTGCGCCAGCAGTGGGGGCATAAAATGTGCTGATGATAATGAATAATGCTTTGGAAGGCATATAAAGCTGTTAGTACCGGCTGCATTAGCCATTGCTAAAACCACCAATCCCAGGTGGTTTATGGCCCCAATCAATCTATAAGGAATGTTTGTGATCTGCTCGTGAATTATCTGGTGATGATGATAATAATAATGTGGTAAAGAAATGTAGCAATGACATGAAGGACCAACATACATAAAGGATGATGGCACTATGTCATGTGACCGCATTAATTTATGCAGCATAAAACGATATAAAAACTATGAGCAGTTTTCATATAGCTGGACTGCAATATAACCTACTACCAGAAGCCTATTCAAGTCAGGGCTCTGAATGACATTACAGTTTGGTTGGTGATAGGGCTAGTTTCTTCCACTGCGCCGCCACCTGGCTTGTTACCACCATCTTATCCAAGTGTGACTCCAAAACATGAATATAGTAGCGTTGAGTTCAACAGTAAGATAAGATGGCCAGTTGCTTAGCAGTTGGCATTTCAGGTGAAGTGACAACATTGTTTCCTTTGTGCTACTAGACTAGACATTGATATAAAATATTTATTTATTTTAAACCTACATTTAGTTCCAGTAGTACAATTATACTTACTAACAAAATATTCAAGGAATAATAGCTATCATTAGTGAAATAAATTAAACTTAATTATCTTACCTCTCCGCATCAGTATCAGCTTGAAGATCGGCCAGCGAAACTTCAAACACACGTCCCTTCAGCCCTTCTGAAGCGATTTTCGTACCCTTTAATAACAATTTTGACACTATAGCAAACACAAAGAACATTTTATTAACAATAAATTATTACAATAAGTTCATCAGCAGTAATATAATTGGGAACAGATGTTTTCATCAGATATGTATCATTGCGAGCTAGGTAGATCATCATTTTATAACTTGATTTACTTTATTGACTATAAGCCTCTTTGGAATATGCTCTCTTACATAATAGGTCCAAAACAAAGGAAGGTAGATAGGTTATTATTTAAGAGTAATTAATATAATGGACACCAAATAGCAAAAAACTAGATAACATTTGACTTCAAAAAGTTGTAACTAAACAATTTTGTACCTATTAGGTAGGTATTAACTAAATTAATGATGATAAATGCCTCCAGGACAAAAAAAAACATGTGCTTGAAATTGTTTTGGTCATAAACAATTATAACGTACTCTGACCACTTACACTTACAGCAAAAGCTTTTAAAGGTTATGTTTAGACTTAACCCTCGCATTGTAGGTATGACAGTGTGGTATATTTCAACTACGAACATTACGTTTTACAGTAAAAGCAATCTGTAATATTTAACACAAAAATAATAGCACGTGCATGTGATTTCCAAATTAATAGGCTTAATAAGATATTTTGAACACTGATACTTCAATAAAGTCAGTAAAATACACACCTGAGTACGATTGACAAGGGTGGTGCCCACTTGCCTCTTGGTGAACATAGACGGGGCTTTGACATCATACCAGTCCTTGCGTGTGAAAGGGTCGACACTGTAATGGAATTTAAAGTGATAGTGAGTGATATGAACATAACCTCACTCACCTGCTTCTGCATGTAAAGAATCTTCAGAGATATTAAATCGCAACTGAACACCGTAAAACGATTAACTAGTAAAAAGAATAAGCCGGTAATAAGTAAGCATTCATTACTTTACGCGGATACACAAAAATTTGCTATTGACACGAGATGTTCTTGTATCTCAAAATATTTCAAAGATCACAATATTTGGTACACGGAATTAGACATATTGTGAAATAATATAGAATAAACTAACAATATCTACACTTATTGCAGACTTACATCTTCTTTTTCACACCTTTTTTACCTCCTTTCGAAAGGCCCTTATTTTTACCGACCGCCATGTTCACACACAAACTTGGGAAAGACTTTTTTGTTTGTGAGGCGAGAACGTCACACAATTTGTCTATGGCTCGGCGATGGGTTGTCAAAGAACCACAGAGAGTCAATAACAATGAAAAAGTCCAATATATAGAGTTCCAGAAATAATCGAATACAAATTCATAATAAAAATATGAATTAATGTATACATGAAATAATAATTTGACTTAAATAAGGAGTGTTATTATTAACTTTACTTCTAAAAAATTGTTATCAACAGCTACTAAAAGTGACATAATGCTACTGTCTCTTTCTCTTTTTTAGAATAGTACATTTAACAATGTCAGTGTGTCGTTTTGTATCGATAAATCCACAGAACACGGAAAAGAGGATAGAAGTATAATGCATACAATTTAGTACGGGAACCAGTGTCGCTGTCGCCTGAAACCTTAAAAAAAAGGAACTTTGTAAAAAACTATACATTGAAATATAGGCTTTATTGCATAAAGTTAAGGATTAGTTTACTTTATACGTCAGTATTTAGCCGTTACGTCTTGTGCAATATTTGCACAATGTTGCCAGAAAACTAAGAAATTGTGCAATTAAATAATCAATGGGACGGTATTTTTTTTAAACTATAAGTTTCATAAAAGTTTGCTATTTGCTTAAAAAATGTAAAACCTATAAATGTGTAAACAAAATTAATGAATAAAAAATTACAAAATCGGTTTCAAATTCTTTAATTATTTTAATAACGAAATAACTGTGACTAAAGTGCGTTGTAAAAAAATGCTCCTTTGTCCTCCTATTGTACACGCACATCAACCTACCACAAACTGTCTTTCCTCAATAGACTTTAAACTTTATGACTAAGGTAGGATTTGGTTAAAAATGTACTGGAGACATTTTACAGTTTTAGATAGATTGATGTGCAGGTGTCTTCTGTACCAACATACCGGCGACAAAGGAACTCTTCAGTGAAACGCACTTTACACGTTTTTTCTACAAATAGATCGATTTTTTATGTAAGTGATTGACATTTACCAACGTGATTTTATTTGCTCGTTTTTGCTCGATATTGATAACGGCAACAGGTAGACGCTTGAAATTTTCACAGAATATTGAGTTATATTATATATACGCTTTACGAATAAAATTATTAAATTAATAAAATAAAATAAATATTTTATAGCTACGCTGGTAACATTCAAATTGTGGAAAGCTAGTGATGTGATACAATTACCGATTATGTTAATTGTATTGAAAGGGGTGGTGCGCCGACATCTAGTAAAACAATTATTCTTCTGTTAGCTGATTAATGCAATAATCATTTGAATGATATCAATAAATGTATTGAACAGATCGTGCTTAATTTGTTGGGAACCCAATCCATCCGCACCGTCGCGTCGATCCATTTTAATTTTTCTGTTTAACTACCTACGTTCAATTATTTTTGAAATAGAGCATATTGAGCAGTTTGTAAAAAAGGCAGTTACTTAACAAAAAATATTTGTTAGGTAACTGCCTTTTTGACAAACTGCTCGAGTTCTATAATAAGAAATTAATGTAATCGGATATTCATATATTTCTTAATTACTGCTTTTATTAAATCTGTTACGTGGTTCGACTGAGGGTATTCAGAAAATTGATGAATACTAATGTCGTCAAAAATGGCAGTACCTATAAAGTTCCGCAGAATTTTGTTAATAATAAATAACCAAAATAAAATAAAAACTAAACATTTTTTTTATGAAACTACGTACAGTCGAGTTCAATAATATGTATACACTTTTGACAGATGTTGATTCATATTACAAGGTAAATAAAGGTTACTAATTGTCGAAAGTGTATACATATTATTGAACTCGACTGTATTTCAGAAGGTCCAGAATACAACTTAACAATTTCTTTAGTTAGTACTGCGTCAGACTTCAGATAACGTCTTCCAGATTTTTTAATTTCGAATACATCATCTGAGCAATGTATTGAACAGATCGTGCTTAATTTGGTGGGAACCCAATCCATCCGCCCCGTCACGTCGATCCATTTTAATTTTGTATTAATTTCCGAGGGAAAACAAAGTTATTACAGGAATCTCTCATAAATCATGTCTACAAATACTATTACTAGAAACTAGACTATCGATAAATGTTGGTACGATAACCCTGCACTGCACTATTTTTGCACAATTGCACAAAACAATGTACATTGCTTTCTGGAAACGACGTAATTTACATTGACTATGTTTTTAACAAGCAATGTATATTATATTGACATTGTTGATTTTTTTCACTTTTAACTAATTAAACAGTAAATACGAACGTACCGATGAAAATAAATGTTTCCATGTATAACATTAGATGTTTTACTTTGCTTCATGCTTGTCAAAATAGCACAAGAAGGCATATTTATGTAAATATTCCGCAAAATCACAGCTCGATAGTTCGCAAACGACTGAGAAGTGTCAAATCGTGAAACGGACTGGATATGAGTGTTCGCTCATATGAGTGGCGCGCGGGTTCCGCCCACTTACGACTTCTTTGTTCTTTCTTGTGTTCTGTGGATAAATCGTATCAGTTAATTACCTTAGATATTTAAAATATTTATTCTTCCAGAAAATAAACAGTCAGAAAACAGTACCTATACTATATTATAGTATTATAGTTTATACCTATGTTGAAAATAAGTAAACTCAACATCGATTTTGAAATCTAGAATGGCACTACGCTGACCACTGTTTATACAGAGCGTCCCATGACCATGCCACATGGAGGGAAAGTACCTTAATTATGGTAGATGGAACATTTTACTGCAAGAAGACTTTATTTTAATTTTTAAAACAATTTTAACTGCATTCATACATTTTTTTTAAATTGCCTGGTTCAACCGGGAATCGAACCTGGTACACGAGAAAAAAATCATTCTGTAGTTTTATCATACCGATCGGAAGGCTTCATCGTAAGGATTATTTTTTGCTAATAAACATAGCATCAGAAATAAAAGGAAGACCATGAATTTTAACATTTTTAATTCAAATGTAAAATTTAAATGTACAAAATTTAGTTTATAAGAACCGGTATGAAAGTCTCCACGAGCTACAAACAGAACTTAGACGTATTATTCTAAATATTCACCATAACATGATCAAAAAAGCGTCAGGGAGTGAAATAATCAAAAGAGTACGACTTTGTATTCAACAGAATAGGACTCATTTTGAGCATTTCATAAATTAAATTGATTAATTTTGAATTAAAAATGTCAAAATTCATGGTCTTCCTTTTATTTCTGATGCTATGTTTATTAGCAAAAAATAATCCTTATGATGAAGCCTTCCGATCGGTATGATAAAACTACAAAATGATTTTTTTCTTGTGTACCGGGTTCGATTCCCGGTTGAACCAGGCAATTATTTAAAAATGTATGAATGCATATTGTTTTCTAAAGTTTACGCGAACACTACACATTGAAATGAAACAACTTTTACGGATCTACTCGCGTTTATTTTGCACATTACTTATTTAATGTTTATCCTGACGTTTCGAACCCTTTGCAGGGTCCGTGGTCACAGGGAGACTGAGGTATTGGTCATCTCATAATTAGTTGGTAGCTTGTATACCCTCATTTAAATTTAATCAGGTGCGTTCCGTTTTACGCAGAAAGAGCTTACAGTATCTTTTGGTCTGGCAGTATGGTGTCGGGGCTGAGGCCTAGAGGGGCCCAATCATTACATCAGATTTGATAAACCACAAATACTCGTTAAAGAACAACGATTCATCCCTAGGATGATACGCGAGGCTATTGAAATTAAAAAACATCCTAATTTTAATAGAGAAGATGGTTGGAATCTACCACCAGCCTGGGATCCCATCATACAAAATATTAAATCCCAGCCCCGACACCATACTGCCAGACCAAAAGATACTGTAAGCTCTTTCTGCGTAAAACGGAACGCAACTGATTAAATTTAAATGAGGGTATACAAGCTACCAACTAATTATGAGATGACCAACACCTCAGTCTCCCTGTGACCACGGACCCTGCAAAGGGTTCGAAACGTCAGGATAAACATTAAATAAGTAATGTGCAAAATAAACGCGAGTAGATCCGTAAAAGTTGTTTCATTTCAATGTATGAATGCAATTAAAATTGTTTTAAAAATTAAAATAAAGTCTTCTTTCAGTAAAGTGTTCCATATACAATAATTAAGGTACTTTCCCACCATGTGGCATGACCGTGGGACGCCCTGTATAGCACAACAGAGAATAAAATTAATTGACTCTTGTGCAAATCGTGCAAATATGACTCTTCACTTTTCTGCCAAGAATCTAAATAACGATCTTATTTTCCTGCTGGTTCAGTTTATGATTTCATACCTATTTTCATTCAATAATTCAAAAATAATTTTAAAAAGTAGAGAAAGCACTTTTGAACTTTTCTGTACTTCTAATATGAATAAAACTTTACTTATTTTTACCACCCCCACCCTAGCCTACTCTACAGAATTTAGATAACTGTCATATTATCAGTTCAGTGTCAATGTCAATGTCAAATCTGTCCAGGGTTCCCAACTTAGGGGTTTTCCTCTCAAATTTAAGGGGTAAATTAGTGAGATGGGATTTTTTAGGGGTATTTTTATGGACTTTTTGGCTTTTCATATTAAGCGCCATCTGTTGACATTTTGGACCAACTGTGTTTAGTGTTGCGGATTCACTGCGTAGAATCTTTGCAATTTTAGGCTTGTATGTAAGTATCCCCCTTGCATATACAGGATAAATTAATTACTAGTGCGCAAATTTTCTGGAGCGACTCAGAATCGGTAAGGAAACAACTTTCTCATAGTGACATGGGTTGAAATATGTCAAAAAATTTTGGACTTCCCATACTTTAGCGAACACTATGAAGAGTCTCAAAATTTTTGACATATTTCAACCCATGTGTTTACTTACCGATTCTAAGTCGCTCCAGATTTGCGCACTGGTAAAAAAATTATCCTGTATTATTACAACTAAGTGCCAAGTGCGAGTTTCATTCGCTATTCGGTCACGTTAACGAAAACGAGAATTTGTATAAAAACACAAACGTTGAAAAAATTTCCACGAGCAGGATTTGAACCCGCACCCTTCTGACATACCGGATCAGGTGCTCTCCCAATTGAGCTATCGTGGTTTTAATTTGTATGGCAAAATATTGACTTTTCTCGTATGTCACCAGGAGGCGCTGCTGCTTCAATGCCATACTAATTTTCGTTTTCGTAAATGTAACCGAATGAATACGGATAGTAAACAAAACTCACACTAGGCACCCAGTTCTGTGGTGACTGTGGTTATTTTATCTATGCTTACTAGAAATACGTTAGATGTTGACGATGTTTACTTGTTTTTTTGTTATTCGGATTAGCATTTGTCACGGTTCCAATTTCGAACGCAAGTGTCGAGCGTGCATTCTTTATCTTTATTGTCAAAATTAAGTGGCAGAATAGACTATTTATTGAAATGCTACAAGTATGATGATGGTCCGATTCACATTGCAACGAAATGGTGGATCTTGATTCTTACATAATATTTAATCCATCCACTAAAATATTAAGTTTATTTAATACCCAAATGTATGATTTTAAACAGTCAAAACCTGAAGAAAATTAAATATTATTTGAATTATTTAATAATTTATGAAGAATATTACAAAAGGTAAATGATTGTTCCTTTTTTAGGGGGATTTCTAAGTAATTGTGGCGATTTTAGGGGTTTTTGACTTTAGCTTTAGGGGTAATTTTTTTTGGGAGTTTGTAACACTGAATCTGTTACTGTCAGTGTCACTGTCAGTCAGTCGCATGTCAGTCGTGTCGTTACGTGATGTGGGTGTAGATGTATCGTGCCTTCATTGATTAATTTTAATTGAAATTTTATAGAACTAGGCTTGTGTTAACTATTTGCGGAGCTAATAATTTATTTTATTGGTTATACTAATCTGCTATTCCATTGACTGAACAAAGTTTTGTAATGGTATCTATGCTTTACTTAGGTGTAATAGAATAATAATGGGTGCCAAAGTGTCTAGAACTGATTTTGAGTGGGTTTATACGGAGGAGCCTCATGCTAGCCGCCGGAAAATCATATTGGGTATGTAATTACGTCATGTTTTCATTATAGAATTATTTTATACGGCTTTGATTACAAATCGGTGCGTGTATTTAATGATTTATGTAAAAGTAATCGCTGAAACACTGATCTACATGAAAAAGTTAAGTAGAGAATTATACCGGTAAAATTTTGTCTTGTCAATTGTCATAGAGTTTTTTATCGTGTTTATTTTGCTAAATGCAATGCAAAGAGTTTCTAGTTTTAAAGGGGTGGCTTGTTTATATAACTGCATTCTGCTAGTTGTATCGTTTTAAATAAAATTAAATGCATTACGTGTTTCCAGCACGTTTTTAATGTAAACTAAACATTGACGTGATATTACAACATTAATATCCATGGTACAGCTACATAAATAGAGAGAGAAGGAGCAATTTTAAAGAAATCCAATATTAATTGTTTATTTTTGTCAAATCTAATAAGTATACGTTTTACTATCACCTTTGCTTTTACAGAATTTGAATTATGTACCCATAAATATCTTAATAAAAATTATATGTACAACTGAATTATACACCCTTTTGGGCATGGAATTAAAAAGAAAAAAGGGAGGAAGCATCTTTTTAATCTACAGTAAAGATTCATTACATCAAATATAAAAATAATCAAATAGTAGGTACCTATATATACTGGCCTGCAAAAATAAGTACTACACTTTTAATATTTATTTATTTTCTAAACTATAGAAGTTAGAGATTTTTAAATAAAAAACGTTTTGCAGCAATTTTTATCAGCTTTCTTTAAAACTAAAGTAAATTATACATTAGTAACATTTTCCTTTTTGTTTCGAAAGTATATCTTGTGTACTTAAAAAGTTATTGCAATTTTAAAAGTGTGATACTTAATTTTGCAGGCCATTGTAGTACAAAACAATTTCATAATAAACAGTGTCATTTCAATTGTTTTATTAAAAAAAATCATTTCCATTTCAATTCATTGTATTAAAAATTTATAATAGGTATATGTGTACAAGGCAATTATAGAATGAGTTTAGAATATTGTAAATAGGTTTTACTCATCTCATACCTAAACAGATTCAGCCTAGTAGATCTGGAAAATAAACTATTAAAACTTAGTTAATTTTTTCATTGGCGCAGCTAAGTAATGTATCCTTATTATTAGGGCCATACTCATCATTTAAAAAAACTATTATTCCATTATTGTACATAGAAGATACATTTTGAATTGAACACATAATTTATCTCTAATAGAGATCTCTTCCAGCCAACCCTAGCTGTGGTGTGAAAAGAAAGTCTGCGGGACCAATTAATGACCATACCAATATTATATACATACAAATAAATTTATTTGATAAATGCTTATTACTTACAAACTTAAAAATACAGTGGAAAATAGTGTTACCTAAATAAAAGCATAATCATCCATATTCATAATTTTCAAGGAGGCTGAGATTTTCTATGACCCTACAATGAGACATTGTCAGCCTAAAGGCCTGACCTGAGGCGGTCAAGTAAGATGTTTTCAAAAGTTAAACAAAAGATTAATAAAATAAGAAAAATAAAAATAGAGTTATAAATTGTTGTAAAACAAGCATCACATTTGCATAAACTTTAGTACCTCCATGAATATCTCCGTAAATTTATAGCTCCATGTCAAAAGAAGAGCGAATCTTGAGCCTCGCAAGTCTCAAAGAACATCTCTTAATTTCGTATAGCTCCAAAATGCGGTTGTAGATTAATGGGAAAGCGAAGCATTTAACCTTTTTACCGCCAACAACTTCTATAGAAGTTCGAGATTTTCGTGCCGTCCACGCCAGCACTTCTATAGAAGTTCTTCTTTGTACCTACTTTATTAAAATACATTTATACGTTGGCGTACAGCGGGACATCGAGTGCAGGATAGTTGGGCGGTGAAAAGGTTAAACCATTGGGCAAAGGTGATTTTAACTAATACCGATCATACCCTAAATACTCGTTATTTAGGTAACAGGGTAGGTATTATCAGGACAATGTTAACATTGTTCTACTCATATATCAATTATCTAAATGTTATAACAAACATCACAAATACTACATGTCTTAATCAAAGTGCTGATTTACTCAACTGATTCCATACTAAGCAAATGTCATTTAAAACGATTGATTTTCGATTTGTATCATTTGTTTTAATTATTTAAAATTTATTTAAAATAATCATATTAAGTAAGTGCTTTCATAGACGCCTCGCAGGCCGAGTTGCAAAGCGCTCGGCCTAATATCCAAAGGTCCTGGGTTCATTTCCCAGGTCGGATAAAATGTGTTTGTGATCAAACCATACTTGGCAAGTTTGCTGATTAAGCCCATACACATCAATTGTAGATGGCTTGATTTCAATGATGGAGGCCTTTGCCCAGCAGTCATCATCATCATCATCATCATCTCAGCCAAAAGACGTCCACTGCTGGACAAAGGCCTCCCCCAAGGATCGCCACAACAACCGGTTTGTGCTGCTCGCATCCAGCGGCTTCACGCGACCTTCACCAGATCGTCGGTCCACCTTGTTGGAGGCCTGCCCATACTGCGCTTTCCGGTACGCGGCCGCCACTCCAGGACTATGCCGCCCCAGCGGCCATCAGTCCTGCGAGCAATGTGCCCTGCCCACTGCCACTTGAGCTTAGCAACTCTTCGGGCTATGTCGGTTACCTTTGTTCTTCTGCGGATCTCCTCATTTCTGATTCGATCACGCAGAAACCCCGAGCATAGCCCTCTCCATTGCTCTTTGAGTGACCTTGAGCTTTCTGATAAGGCCCATAGTGAGCGACCACGTCTCAGTCCCGTATGTCATCACTGGCAACACACACTGGTCAAAGACTATCGTCTTGAGACGGTATATCGGACGAGAAGATATTTCGTAGCTTACCGAACGCTGCCCAGCCTGATTGGATTACACAGTGGCGCTTTCATACAAACACCTTAACACTTCGATGTACCGGTAGTCAATTTGGCACTGCTGGAGATACTGTAGCACGGCCCATTTTCAATCGAATCGAAGGCTTTTTCATAGTCCACAAACGCTAAGCAAAGAGGCTGGTTATACTCTTCGGTAATAATAACCTGCCGCAGCGTATGTATCTGGTCTATGGTGCTGAAGCCTTTTCGGAAACCGGCTTGTTCGATAGGCTGGGAGTCATCAAAACTGCGTGCGAGACGATTCGTTATGACGCTCGGAAACAGCTTGTAGACGTGGCTTAGAAGTGAGATGGGCCTGTAGTTCTTCAGCAGGGTTTTGTTGCCCTTTTTGAAGAACAGTACTACCATACCTTCGTGGCACGTCTCTGGCGTTCTGCCCCCTAGTACGACATAATTAAACAGCTTCTGAAGAGCTGAGACGAGTACCGGCCTTCCGCCTGCTTTCAGAAGCACGGCCGTAATTAGGTCAGTACCTGGTGCCCTGCCGTTTTTGGGCTGATTGAGACCCATACTAATCTCGTACAGGCTGATGTCCGGGATGTCTTCGGTATAGTGCCGGGTTAACTTAGCTCTAGTCTAGGGTCTTTAGCTAAGCTTTGTACAGGTAGCCGTGTGGATGTGTAAAGTTGTCCATAGAACTTCTCGACCTCTTCCATAACATCGGACCTGCCCCCCGACTGCCTAACCGATCGCTTTGACTACGCGTATAGTTTATGACGTCATCTTGCCACCTCGCACCGCCTATGAAAGCAATATCAAAAGCTAAAGGCTATAAGCTTTCGATATTGCCTTCATAGGCGGCACGAAACGACAAGATGATGTCATAAACAACACACGAAGTCGCGATCGCGATCGGTTAGGCGGTCGGGGGGCTGGTCGTGACAGTTCTGCCGTCATCGGTTTTCAGCGTCGTCAGTTGGCACTGCCCAATACCCAGATCTCTTGCGAACACTTTTAAGCCTTTGTTCCGCTCAATGGCCTCTTTAATACGGTTAGTATTAAATTGGCGCGTGTCGCGAGTCATAGACTTCGAGATCTGCCTATTTAGCCGCCGAAACTGAGACGCATCACCTGAGGAAAGCAGAACCATTGCGCGCCGCTCTTCCATTAGTTTTAGGGTATGGTCTGAGAACTTTTTGGTTCCTTTTGCACGGTGGGTTTTAAAGGACTTGGACCCAACCGTTTGGACAGTTTCCACAAACCTGTTGCTGTATTCGTCCACATTTTCGCAATCATTTAAGCACTTGAAGCGATTCTGCAATTCGAGCTGAAAGCTTTCGGGGTTTTGGATTTGGATGGGTGCAGGACGGAGCTTAGACCTTACCAATCGACGTCTTTCCAGCTTAACGTTGATATTCAATGTGCCTCTTACAAACCAGTGATCGCTGCCAGTTTTAAACGCATTGATCACAGTGACATCATTGAATATTTGCTTCCTCGTCGACGTGATAAAGTCAATCTCGTTTTTTGTTGCACCATCGGGACTCATCCAGGTCCAGTTGCGGTGTTCAGCCCAGCTGTGGGACAGTATAAAGACTTTTTATTTAAATCATAAAACATTTTTTTATAGTTTTCCATTAACTGTCGACATCTTTGTATCTCATTGAGCATAGAAAGTTTAATTTAAACTGAAACTTAAAATGTCTCTTGGCTGTTGAACCAAATTTTGTTAGTGAAAATGTAGGTACCTACCAATCTGACCATCATGTTTTTATCTTGTTAAGCCGTCCTGAAACCTTGACATGAGAAATTATGTTCGGTAAACCATGACAGATCGACAAAAGATTTAGATTTTAGTGGCATTTGTGCTCGGACACTTTTGTTTCACTTGTTTAAATTCAGTTATGCTAAACATAAAGTTGATAAAATAATTTTTGACAGTATAAAGTACAGACGGCAGCAGATCAACCTACCACAAAATGTCAAATTTCTTTTATACATTTTGAACCTTATTGTTTTGGTATAAAGATCAAAATCGATTAGAGAAATTTGACAGTTTTGGATAGGTCGATGTGCAGGCGTGTGTACAAATAAAAAGAACTAGGTACCTACCTATATTATAAAATGTGTATGATGTGTATGTAAGGTTGCCAGGTCCTAAAATAAAAAAGCCGGACTCAAGGCTAAACATAAAGTTGATAAAAATAATTTTTGACTGTATAAAGTACAAATCAAAAGAACTAGGTACCTATATTATAAAGTGTGTATGATGTGTAGGTAGGGTTGCCAGGTCCTAAAATAAAAAAGCCGGACTCAGCGCTGTATTAGGCATTTATTATTAGGCATTATTAGGCATTTTGCCTTAAAAGCCGAACATGGTGTTTGTGGAAAGCCCAACACACTATTTTAAAGTCGGTTCCCCGTTCCCGTGGGAATATCGGGATAAAAAGTATATAACTATATTATATGTTTATACTATATTATATGTTATTATGTTTATTATATTGTTTGATTATTATATGATTATAGGATTTTCTTATGAACCTGACTGGTTGTAATTATTTATTCATACCTATCTGAAGAGAGTGCGAAATATTTTTGAGGAATTTATACACCGTTTTAGATGGGTTTTAATGTATTCGTAGTATTTTTAATAACCAAGTGCACTTTGAATGATAATTAAACAATAATAATATGAAAAAACTATGTTTGATTTTTTTTCACCAGACGTCCATCGCGTGCGCCATGTGTGAAATATATGGAAAGATGGCAAAAAAATAGGACATTAATCATGCCGGAGGATAAAACAGGCACTCTCTCGAAAATAGAGAAAAAAATTATGTGTTTTTTCCCATACTTACATTATTTATTTCATAAAATTATTTCTGTGCCAGAATCTTATTAGATTAGTAATTATGATTTTATAAAGGGTTATCTAAGGGTCCTGAAGCGAGTTCCAACAAAACGAGAAAGTTTTTATTATTACAGGTCTATGTCTATGAAACCAGGTTTTCGATCCAATGTGCGTCATCAAATAAATTAATATGGACTAAGACATTTCGAATAAAATATATGACACTTGTCACTTACGAACGGCGCACCCTTAAGTGTAAGTTATTCAGAAAACATAGACATCCTGTCGTGGACTATTTTTATGTTTAACATTTTTACATATCTTGAACGGTTCAAGCAGCATACGAGAAAGCGTTTGAACGGCCAAATTTTAATCGGATTGATTATTTAAAGCAGTCACTGTTTCGCTCTCTTCTGAGATATTTTGTTGTTTTGTATGGTACGTTAAAACCACCCTCGAAAGACGCTCTATCTATTAGAAAAAACCGCATCAACAAATTATGGTCTGTATTGCAAAGTGTGGTCACCCATTTGCATTTACACATTGCAGTAAAAGTATTTCCCCTTTATAAGCACCATAACAATGACAAGTTTATTTTGAGAATCAAGAGTTATTGTTAATTGTTAAGTATAGTAGTTATAATCATAGTTTTATCTGTATGAAGTGTTACCACAGTGCTACACATACTTCAACCACAACCACATACCTAAATTATATTATTTCCCTTTAAATAACAATTATTTTATTTACCACTAGCACTTGCGACTTCGTTCGCGAGAATTTAAGATTTTAACAAGAAACTCTATTTTAAAATAAAATAATAGCCTATGTTATACCCGCAAGGGATGTAGCATTTTATCAGTGAAAGAATTTTTGGAATTGGACCATTAGGTTCACTTTGCCATTAGTGCCGGAGATTAACCTCCTCAAACTAACTATCTATGTCACAAACTTCTATATAGGATAATAATCTATATCTATATTTAATATTATAAAGCTGAAGAGTTTGTTTGTTTGAACGCACTAATCTCAGGAACTACTGGTTCGAATTGAAAAAATATTTTTGTGTTGGATAGTCTATTTATCGAGGAATGCTTTGGGCTATATAACATCACGCTGCGACCAATAGGAGCGAAGCATCAGTGAAAAATGTTGCAAAAACGGGAACAAGAGCCTAAAAAATTAAAAATGCTGCCGAAAGTCACTATTCCACGCGGACGAAGTCGCGAGCACAGCTAGTCTCTAATAAAAATATTAATTCTATACAGGATTTTTTTTTAGCAGTGCACAAATTTTCTGGTGCGACTCAGAATTGGTTAGTAAACAACTTTCTCATAGTAACATGGGTTGAAATATGTCAAAAATATTGAGATCTTCATACAAATCAGGCTAATCAAGTGTTCGGCAAATAAAAGCCTTGAACTTATCTACATTTAAATTTAAATTAAAGACTTGGTTGGTAAAAAACTCCTTTTACAGTTTAGCTGAATATTTTGATTCCAAATATATATAATTATTATTTTGCATTTTAATATTATTGTTACCCTTCCCATATACCTATTTAATGATTTTGTAATCTCCTTTTTTTAAGTTGCATACCCGGTATGGGTATACTGTTGTGTCTAATGTTTTTTATGTTTTGCATTACCATCTGCACAATTTGTACACAGTATTGGCAATAAATGATATTTCTATTTCTATTTCTATTTCGCTAACGTATGAGAAGTCCAAAAATGTTTGACATATTTCAACCCATGTTATTATGAGAAAGTGGTATACTTACCGATTCTGAGTCGCTCCAGAAAATTTGGGCACTGCTAAAAAAATATCCTGTATTATTTATTAAGTATTCTTATTTCATTATTCTTTTTAAATAGTATATACATAGATTAGTGAGTAACATGAATTGTGCAATATATTATATTTACATACAGACTAATCTAAAAATTCGCACACTCAATTAAAATATGGAAACCAGTCTGACAGAATCTCACAAAGTACCAGAAACTCTAGCACAGTAATTCCTAAAGTGCAGCCAAACTTACAGCAGTCAACTTTACAGAGAAAATGAAAAAAAAAAAAAAATTCAAATTATTTTATTCAGTTTAGGCTAGAAATAGACCCGAATGGATCGAAGTGCCACTGAAAGAGGATCCTCGGCAGGGCCCACTAAGATAAGATAAGATAAAGTTGATTCTGCATTACCCAAAAGTCAGCATGATTTCTCAAATCAATTTCTTTGTCTTCTCCTACTGTCTGTTTGTATTTCAACATTGAGAAATGAAAAGCACCTTCAAGTAATAGGTAGTGTAGTGACTTAGAAATGACACTTACAATTTATCATAAGTACAGGGTTGGACAGCACTCGAGATAAAAATGATTCAATGTTTGTTTATGTACACACGTACACATCAAACTACCACAATTGTAAAATATTGAACTTTTTGTATATGGTATTTGGGTTGAATGTTTATTGAAGAAGTTTGACAGTTTTGGTTTGACTGATCTGAAGGCGTCCCTGTCTATGTACTAAACGACAGAATAAATAATAGTACAAGTAGGTACCTACTAAACATTGATTCTTTCACGATGAATATTAGAATGCTTTGATACCGGCTGCGAGATTTATTTGCCATGCGATCACTTTATAAACGGGAAGTTTATATTTAACCTTTTTACCGCCAACAACTTCTATAGAAGTTCGAGATTTTCGTGCCGCCCACGCCAGCACTTCTATAGAAGTTCTTCTTTGTACCTACTTTATTAAAATACATTTATACGTTGGCGTACAGCGGGACATCGCGTGCAGGATAGTTGGGCGGTGAAAAGGTTAAGGCGACGCATCGCTAAACAATTAATCTAATACGGAGCGTTTGCGCCCCGTATCATAAGAAAAACTGTTCTTTTTCTTTCCAATTACAAAAAACAAAAAACTACAAATAAGTTTAAAAAAATGAACTAACATATTAAAGTGTGTCTAACAAGATGCTTAAATCGGTCTGGTTTGCCTGTAAAATGCAAATCTAAGTTTTAAAAGAGGTTACTTTGATATTTTTTTCTCTGTTATAAAAGTTAACAAATCGTGTTTCTGCAACTAGCAAAATGAAGTCAATTAAATGAAAAATCGTGTCATCAAATATCACTTTCATATGTTTTGTAATTGTTGGGAAAAATCAAGATCCGCGCCACTTAAATTTCCAATGCGTCGTCTTAATTGAAGTAGCGTCTTTAAATTGCCTAGTGCGATTTGTAATTGCAGTCCGATCACGTTAATGAGAAAAGCATAAAGCAGCGCTTTCTGGGTGCCTTAAAGAGTTTAAAAAAAATCAGTATAGATAGATAAGCTCGCAGTGGATAAGGCTCCCGGTCTGCGAGTGCTAATGTTAAGCAACTTTCGCAAAGGCCGGTCATCGGATGGGTGACCAAGAATGTATTATCTCGCGCTCCTCCGTGCTTCGGAAGGCACGTAAAGCCGTTGGTCCCGGCTGCATTAGCAGTCGTTAACAACCACTGTGGAAAATATTTTGTTTCCGACTAATGCGTGGGTTTGAACGGAATTTGGAAATTTGGAAAATACTTTATTTTTTCTTCAAATCCTTTTTATTATACTCTTTATAGATTTACTTAAATTTTGTGAAAAATTGTTGGCAACCCTAACTGTACAGCACGTAAAACCATGGCTTTATTGGGAGTAAGTACAATTTGGTGACCCAAATAGTTCGGCCAGGCGTTTGTGTGTTGTTGTAAATGAAACTCTAAAAGTATTATATTAGGGTATATTATATAGGCTATATAATACTTTTCGGGCCTTTTAAAAGCCCCGCCGCATTATCTGGGTTTTCGCGCTTCGGACCGGTCAGTCGGCCGCCTAGATCCTGTGACATCACACTCCTAGACTTTTTCCTTTGGGGCTATGTAAAGTCCAAAGTCTACATGGATAAGCCGCGTACGATTGAGCTACTGGAAGCCAGCATTACTCGCGTTATTCGCCAAACACCACTCGAAATGCTCACTGCGAACTGCAGAATGGACCATGTCTGCGCAGTTACGGGCAACATTTAAAAGTAATAGTCTTTAAAAAATAAATGTAACGAATTATTTTTTTGGATGATAATAAAGATAACCCGATAAATTAGTTTTTTATTAGTTTTTTAGTTTTGAAAAAAGTACCTCTAAATTAATCACCCCGTAGTAAGAATTTCGTAACGGTATAAATCCCTGTTGTCTACTGCAGGATGAGTAATACTAATACGCGACAATAACAAACACCTGCTGTTGTTGTAGTTATTATCACGATCAGATAAGCTTAGCGTGTTTAGTAATTTTTGTACCAGTCACAGGCATTAATGTATACACTTTTGAATTTTGATTAGTTTTGACTCTTATTCCATTGTACTAAGAGTTAAAATCAACCAGTCTCAGGCAGATCGAGTGGGAATCGACTTCTTATTGTTGCTTTCGTTTAGTCAAATACTAGCGGCCGCTCGCGGTTTCACCCGCGTGGTTCCCGTTCCCGTGGGAATATCGGGATAAAAAGTATCCTATGTGTTAATCCAGGTTATAAACTATCTGTATGCCGAATTTCATCCAAATCCATTCAGTAGTTTTTTTTTTATTTTTTTTTATTTGGTACACAAACAGAATACAACATAGCGTGCTAAAGATGTTACAAGATAATTAGTATCAAGGACAGGTTGTAGTTCCTATGACATGTGTACACGGCATGACAAATATTTAACAAGGCAACATAATCTACTCTGAATTTGATACATTATTAATAAAATATAAATAAAGGAATTATTGAAATAATATAAATAATCGATATTCGAACACAATACAAATACATTTCTACACCGAATTAAAATTAATTTAAATTAAATATGAATACATTAACGTAATACTATTAAAATTGAATAAATCTCACACCTTAAAATTAAAAATTAAAAAAATATATGTATTAATAAATTTAAAAAAATAATTAAATTAAAATTAAATTAAAACAGTTAATACAATTCCAATATTAAACACTTTCTTACTCTATTAATTTACCTAGGTTAAATTTAAAACTAATCAGCGACGAACTATAGATGTCAGGCACAATGGAGGTTTCCTTTTCGTTGAGTAATTCATTAAAATCACGGCATATTCTATGTATAGGGTTGTTGAATGATACATTGTTGGCAAGAAGCGGAACACTGAACGGACGCTCCAATCTGGGTGACTTGTTAGGAACTCTTAAATAAATTTCAGATATCAGAGATGTCGATAGCAGTCCGTTCAATATTTTATATAAATGTAAAATACCATACATCTGACGGCGACCATATAAGATCGAAGCTCACGCTTAAGACCACGCTTGACCGTCAAAACCTTAAGGGTGAGCCTCTGGATTGATTCCAGCCTATCGATGTGATTTTGACAGTAAGGTGACCAAACGACGGAAGCATACTCAAGCCGACTAAGAATCAACGACCGGTATAATAGTAGCACAATCTCGGTGGATTTAAATTCGCGAGACATGCGGCAAACAAAACCCAACAGTTGTCTGCATTTGGCGGCGGTGGTGTCATAATGGTGCACGAAGCTGAGCTTACCGTCGAACATAACTCCCAAATCTCTCACTACTTGCCTTCTTTCAAGAATAAAACCATCTACGTTATATTGAAATAAAATAGGGTTTTTAACGCGAGTGAAAGATATGGTCGAGCACTTCTTCACATTTAGGCTCATGCTGTTTTGACTACACCAGTCCACAAGCGACGCAATGTCTGATTGTAAACTAACGCAATCCTCGATTGAGTTAATCTGAGCATACATTTTCAAATCATCAGCATAGAGCAATGTTAGATTCTTAAGTTTGGGAGTCAAGTCGTTAATGTATAGAACAAAGAGCAAAGGTCCTAAATGGAACCCTTGTGTTGTTGTGTTGTGATGTGTGTTTTTACGTGAAAGAGTAACAAACATCCATCCATACTTACAAACTTTCGCGTTTATAATATTAGTAGGATTTGTACAAAACCGGTCGTTGTGGAGATCCTTGGGGGAGGCCTTTGTCCAGCAGTGGACGTCTTTTGGCTGAGATGATGATGATGATGGCGTACGTAGCCCCGCCAATTTGTATTACGCTCTACCTTACATACATACATACTCTCGCGTCCTCTCAAATTGAGGTAGATAAGACAGAGCATCAGAACCACCAATTTTGAGTAAGGTCGCCGTTAGTGACCTCGACGCCACATTTAGCAAAATCAAAGTAGAGTTTAATTTGTGGCCTACACAACAGGTATGGTTGCCAGATGTCCGGTATTTAAGCGTACAGTCCGGTATTTTCGAGGCCTGCCCCCCGACCGCTTTGACTACGCGTATAGTTTATGACGTCATCTTGCCGCCTCGCACCGCCTATGAAAGCAATATCAATAGCTAAAGGCTACAGCTTTCAATATTGCTTTCATAGGCGGCACGAAACGACAAGATGACGTCATAAACCACACACGAAGTCAAAGCGATCGGTTAGGCGGTCGAGCCCCTGTTCGGTAAAAAATAAATTTTCATACCGGACAGAACAATGTCCGGTATTTTGAGGAAAGTCGGTACTACTGGTCACAAGCGCCTACAAAAGTAGGCATATGAAATCCCTCAAACGCAAAACTCGCGCGCGTTCCTCGCTCGCTGTCTCTGTATCTGCGTCTGCGGGCTCTCACTTCACCACTGTATACCCGTCTCACTCACTCGTACTCGCTGCCTCGACCTAGCTTACACTCCCCTTCCCCCCCCCCCCCCCCCTCCTCCCTCCCCCATTCCCCCGTTTGGGGTTGTCCGGTATTTTTTCGCGACTCACCTGGCAACCCTAACAACAGGTAACAACCGTAGCTTATGCTAAATAGTAGCTTATACAATTATCTAATCTAGATCGAAACCCTAAAGCGTGTTCACACAGCATTACTAAGCATTAGCACGTAAATAAATAGTATTACAATTTAAACAGGTGACACACATGACTGGACATCTCAGTTCAAGATATTTTTTATATGCCTTATATCTAAACGCGATGTGTTTACTTATACAAATATCCAGCTCGTCGTGTTCTTGTGACAGTTCATTGTATAGTCGACCATGAAATTGCTTTATCACTTTGACAAAAACTTCCATTACAATAAAATTTCGCTAAGGCTCATTGTCAATGATGACAACGTATCACTTGTCACTTGTCCTTTAAACAAAAATAGTAGGTACTTGTTGTTTTATTATATGCAAACAAAATTCACTTCTAAGGTGGTAAAGCAATTTCATTGTCGACTATACAAGCGACACATCCGATCAGGGGTTTAGTATGAGGTATTGTTTCTATATGTTTACAGTTTAAAAAGCCTCTGTCTATTTCGCAAAAAAGATCTAGTGTTGAAATTAACCATTTTAAGAAGGTTGGGGGAATCAAAGGGACAGGTCTTTGCTAGCTCATGAACACCATTATTAGCCTATTAGTCCACTTCTGAACATAGACCTCTCCTTGTGCACGCCACTAATCACGATCCGCGGCTACTCTCATCCAGCTCTTGCCAGCCAGCTTGAGGAGATCGTCGCTCCACCTAGTCTGAAAGCGTCCTAATCCCCCGCTTCCATGATATGATTGATATCATTATTTCTAGAAACTATCTGACCGTAAGTTTCTCGCCGACGCTGTAAGCAGAGCAAAAATCCCTGCACTTGCTTGCTCAGTTAAAAAATCACATCATCATCTCAGCCAAAAGACGTCCACTGCTGGACGTCTGCCTCCCCCAAGGATCTCCACAACGACCGGTTTTGTGCTGCTCGCATCCAGCGGCTTCCCGCGACCTTCATCAGATCGTCGGTCCACCTTGTTGGAGGAAAAATCACATAGCAATTGCAAAAAAAAGCCAATGCACATCCCATTTCCTTATCAATGTTTGCACAGTGTTAATGCTTAGCGCACTACAGACTGTAGTAAATAGCGTCGATAAAACATATGTCGAAATTCAATTGAAAACCACTTGCGCACGATTGGTTATCGATAATTTCTGTAGCGTGACTAAAGTTGATGTATTTTGTTCTTGTACTTTGCTGGCTGCAATATCTTTAATCGGATATTTATGACGTTTATAACATTTGTAAAGATTGTGAATGAAAACTTTATTAAAAAGAATGGTATTAGTTCTGTAATCTGTTCAAGTACAGACCGAATGATCGCCTCGGTGGCCGAGTGGCAGAGTGCTCGGTCCGATACCCGAAGGTCCCGGGTTCAATTCCCAGGTCGGGCAAAATGTATTTCGGATTTTTCGATGCATAGACCGGGTTTGTGATCACCAACCCGCATTTGGCAAGCGTGGTGATTAAGCCATTACCCATCAATTGTAGCGATGACTTGATTTCAATGATGGAGGCCTTTGCCCAGCAGTGTGACAGGTATAGCCTGTTTACTTACTTACAGACCGAATAGTGGCTTTATGAATCACAATTTTCTGAACACTGTCTGTTATGTTATGTGATCTCCGGTGATAGTAATACGTTGTTTTGTAGAAAAAAGATATGAAGTTAAGAATTTGGACGTTGTAACCGCCCCTGTGGCTTAGTGGTTAACACCACCGGTTTCAGATCCGGTCCCGTGTTTGATTCCTGGGAGGTACATGTGTGCTGTACTCGGTTTGGTTGGTGGTAGGGCTTGTTTGTCCGCCTGAATAGCTACCAACATAACATCAATGTTTGTAGCATTGTTGTGTTCCGGCAGCTAGAGATAAGATAGCCAGTGCCTCAGTAGTTGAGGATTCTGGAACACAAATCTGTAGTATAACAATAAATCGGATAATGATTTTTCTGTGTGCCAATATGGACCCGCGTTTGTGATACGCTCGGCACAAGAATCTCGGACCATCTCCAACCAGAGATTCGGTGTCCGTGAGAGTTTGTCTATGTGTGCGTTGGTCGACCGCGTTTGTATGGAGCTTACCTGCTGTGGTCTGCTTAATCTGTGCGAATTTTGTGTCTGTAATACTAATTCTTTGGACGAGCTCGATGGCGTATTGGATAACGCGCCCGGTCTGCTAGTGCTGAGGTTAAGCAACTTTCGCAAAGGCCGGTCATCGGATGATGGGTGACCAAAAATGTATCATCTCTCGCTTTCCGTGCTTCGGAAGGCACGTAAAGTCGTTGGCCCCGGCTGCTTTAGCAGTCGTTAACAACCACCAATCTGCACTAAGCCCGCGTGGTGGTTTATTTATGAACCGTTCTCCCAATCCATCCATATAACGCTCGTGCCCCAGCAGTGGGGACATAAAAATGAGCTGATGATGATGATGATGATGAATACTAATTCATCAACTGCAACAAGAGCAGTAGCGTTGCAATTGTACAATTAACAACTGCAGTGTTATTCTCTAAGCAAAACAGCGTCGACCTCGATATTGAACTCGCTCATAACTTGCAAACGAATGTAGACTTTATTACTATTTTAAAGTAGGTTGAAATTCGTTTGCAAGTTATGAGCGAGTTCAACGTCGAGTTCGACGCTGTTTTGCTTAGAGAATCCTGCGGAACAGTTCAAGCGCATCTGTTGCGAGCTCCGTGTCCGTTGTCCGTGTCTTTGTGTGCGTTGTTCGAGGGTGTTTTTCGAGCTTACCTTCTTACCTTACAGCCCGTTCACACGGTCTCCGTATTTACAGTAGCCTTTTTAACGGATACGACAAAAAATTATGCTCTGTTCACACATAGGCACCGTATTACGTTCAATGTATCCGTCGTTACTGGATGCGGTGTTCACAAAGTAAATTCGCAGTATATCACCGCTTTTCTACAAGGATGGACGTTGTCGTGTTGTGTCGTGGTGTGCGACAGTTTATGCAACATGTCATTGATATGCAGAAGAAACAGAATAGGCGACAGCACACCCCCTTGCGGGACTCCAGCATTCACAGGCTTCAGGTCAGAGCATGATCTGTCATTTACGACTATGATGCTACGCCCAGAAAGAAAGCTGGAGACCCACGCACACAATTTCTCAGGAAGCCCGTATGATGGAAGTTTAGAGAGAAGAGCCCTATGCCATACCCTGTCGAAGGCTTTCGCTATGTCCAAGCTAACAGCCAGCGCCTCCCCTTTACTCTCGACTGCCTACGCCCATCGGTGAGTGAGGTACACTAAAAGATCACCAGCCGAACGACCGCGGCGAAAACCATACTGGCGATATGTAGTGGCATTTAGAGGATGGGGCAGAGAGCAGTAGATCGTGCTCGGTGGCGTGCACTTGGAGAGGCCTATTCAGCAGTGAACTAACTTATGCTTGTGATGATGTGATTATGTGATGATGATGTGTTCTGTCAAGAGGGCTAGTGTTTACCTCGATGTCTTTTTCTATGTCTGCAGTGCTCGAGCGCATTTGTTCGAAGCTTACTATCTGCACTCTTCTTATATTATGGTGCATGTGTGAAACGCTAATTACCGTCTCTATTAGCCGTCCTGTACTAATAACAGAACTGTAATAGACTAGTTAACTGAAACGTACGAACGTGGGATTAGATAGTTTTATTTTTATATTTTTATTTATTAACAATACATAGGTACAAAATTGATTAATCGTATCTTGAAAATGAAAAATGCTTTATTACTTCCAGAATAACTTAGAATATACTTACAATATACAGTAGTACTTAATCTTAATAATATTTTTATTACGTCTAAAACTTATCTAGAAAGGAACAGGGGATCCCAAACTAGGCATTGCCTGTTTCTTGGTCAACCAAAAAAAATTATTAAGTAGCAGAATAGCAGTATTAAATTCATGAATAAGAATTAAATGAAATAAAATTCAGTGAAAAAGCCAAATTATTAATGAAACTAAAATTATTTATAGTGGTGTGCAAACAGAGTGGCAAACATAGTTATGAGTCTGTGATGTGAGCCAGATACAATGTCGTCATCATGTTTTATATGAAATTTTCAAAATGGTAAGATTGATTCTGTTGCCTGATAGTCAAGTGTGTGTAACCATGCAATTAATGTCTTCTTATGTCTTTAATTGCCGTGGTGGTCACTGGTGACCGACAAACAATACATCTTCTATTGTGTCTAGTTTTGCGGCAGTCAACGTGTTAAAGGCTTAATTAGGTATGTCTAGATACTTACTAAGTTCTCAGTATATCATCAGCCATCATTCAGTCCGCCTTCGGACATAGGCCTCCTCCAAACGCTTCCACTTCTTTCTTTCATCAGCCACCCTCATCCAGTTGTAGCCGGCTAGATGTTTAATATCGTCCACCCACCTAAGTGGTGGGCGGCCCCGGCCTCGTGTGTTTTGCCACGGTCTCCACTCCAGTGTTGTTCTGGGCCATCGGTGGTCGCAATATGTCCCGCCCATCTCCACTTTCGGGACTCTATCAGGTCTACAGAGTCTCTCAACTTTGTCTTTCCTCTGATCCACTCGTTTCGTCTTCGATCTAGCAGAGTTACACCCAGCATCGCTCATCTCAGTATATAAATACAAAAAAAATCTATCATATAAATAAATTAAGCGACCGCGCGCGCACAGACAACGACACCAGCGGCAACCACCGTCATTGAATAGGAAAATTAATTCCAGATGTGCGCCCGCGACCGCGTATATAGGCGTTTCTAGTTCCGAGTAAATAGTTTCGTGTGTGGAAGTCAATCGACTGGAATGGAAAGTGTTCTACGCTGTAAATGAATGGGAGAAAAGAAATACCCTTGCTGGGTTTTTTGCCAGTTCTTCTCAGACAAGGTCTTCCGCCTGTGTTGACTAAGTTGACTTACAAACGAATAAATGATTTTGAATTTTGACTTCTCCGGTGCTTAAAACTGGCGTATGATGTCACGTTGCACTTTTAGTCTTCCAGTACATGTTGTCTCTTAAGTTGGGGCGATGGGAGTCTGATGTTTGGGGGTCCCAATATCAGACACTACATCGCTACATTCGCCGTTTGGTATCGCTTCTTTGACTGGCAGATCTGGTTCTAACCACCACTCAATAACGAGCTAAAAAATCTTAGTTTCAAAATAGTCACGTTACCACCTAGGTACCATGCGTGCGTCTCGTCTCCCAAGACGCATAGCGATAGATTTTTCCTTATCAGAGACAAACATGCACGCGCAGCTTTGACCTTGACGAGCGTTTAGGCGGTTGGTACTTAGGGACGCGGGGAAAAGATATAGGAACGAAAAAGGTTTTATATGAAACTCACCCGACGAAATATTCACGATTTTAAAATCGTCATCGAGTCTGTGGGACGTGTGGTAGGTGGTTAAGGGTTACGATGGCAGAACTTTCTTTTTATGTCAATGCATTGAGTGCTTATAGGACTTTTTTTTCCTCTCGGCGTATAACGTCACGTTCGCAAAATGTCACCATGACGCAAATCGTCACGTTCTCAAAATGACACACTAGCAAAACGTCACATTCTCAAAATGACACATTAGCAAAATGTCACATTCTCAAAATGTCACGTTCTCTAAATGACACACTAGCAAAATGTCACATTCTCATAAAGAAAGACACTCTAAATTGACTAAAGCAACCTTTTTTAAAAGGTGGTCTAAAAATCAAAAAACGTTTTCATACGTTGACTTTTTATATTTTGAAAATCGGCATTATTATATCTCGTCAATATTCAACAATTGTGCTTTAGAGAGCCCCACTGTCATTATAGTATTAGTACAAGTTATGACAAAAATAATATTCAAAGCGCTCTACTGTAAAATTTAGAAAATTACATTTGTGGCTTTAAAGAACTAGACATGCGATGCAATTCCTTTTAAAACACTACTTTACTACTACTACTTTAATTATCTCTGCCGCTATGACAACTCATTCTTAAACTAACTAACTAAATGAGTTTATGAAAGGCAATTAGGCGTTGTTACCACCTGACTGTAACGCTGTTACTACTGAACCATAGTGTTTAAGTGACGAGTATAAAATGTATTGTAGAGAAGGTATTTTCATACTTTTTTTATACATTTATACTCTCATCACGTCCTTCTCCCAAAAGGGCTAAACAGGGTGGCCTAGTGTGAGTTTGGTTTACTATCCGTATTAGAGATGAAACGGATATCCGGTAACTATCCGGTACCTATCCGGCCCAATTTTACTATCCGGCCGGATACCGGATAGTAACTCGACATCCGGCCGGATATCGGATAGGCATTATTTTTCTAAAAAAACGTTTTAAACGTGCATGAAATAAAACAACAGCTCGCAATAATGATGATTCCCTTCACCACCTCGAGAAATCGGAGAAAAGAAAGAGGAGTCGGTACAACAAACAAACAGCAAACTTATTATTTTTACTGGAAATGTCAAAATATTTCCAAATAGGCGATCCTTTTACTGACGACATGTTTCTGTCCCTCAACTATTTTATTAAGTACGTATTTTTACAAAATCCAAAGTCAATCAAATAACGCACGTACGGCCACACAAGCATCAAGTAAACGATTGATTGATTTTCGCCTGTCATTCACTCACGAATGCGCACGAGCACTCCTGACGAGTCCCGATGACACCCGAAACCGCCCGAAATGTTGCAATCGCGTTGCCCGCAGCTGCAAGGCGCTAAACATGTCACAACTTGCCTCAGAGCATTTACTTACTCTCCGCCCGGATATCCGGCCATCTGGCCTCACAGCTCGCCGCATATCCGGTATCCGGTATTCGGCCAAACAACTATCCGTTTCATCTCTAATCCGTAATCTTTCGGTTACGTTTACGAAAACGAAAATTAGTATATCATTGAAGCAGCGCCTCCTGGCGACATACGAGAAGAGTTAACATTTTGCCATACAAATTCTCGTTTTCGCTAACGTGATCCAATGGCGAATTAAACTTGCTCTCGGCACCCTGAACATGAAAATCACCAATTTTGAGTAAACTTGCCGTTAGTGACCTTCACACCACGTTAAGCATAATCAAAGTAGGGCTCCGGGGTGGAATAGCAACATCAGTAAAATGGAATGAAATGATCATTTTTTTTTGTGTTTGTTATTTTAGTTACTAACATAGTTGTAAGTCTGTTTGTTACTAACATACTCTACTTTATTTTATTAATGTAATGGAATTATAATGTAATTTTTAATTTTTATTTTATTGTTTTTGAATTTTTTTGGTAATTGTGAATATGAACCATGGTCTGAAATAAATTTACGTAGAACAAAGTAGATTTTCTTTTTGTGAGAGAGATTCTTTTGAAAGAGACTCAAGCTGTGTTGAAACGAATCACCTTCAGAGGTTTTCTAGAGGGAACGGCATCGCACACTTGAGACGACGCACCGCTAAACAATAAATCTCATACGGAGCGTTTGCGCCCCATACCATAAGAAAAACTGTTTTTTTTTTCTTCAAATTAAAACTACAAATTATTTGAAAAAAATGAACTACACTATTAAAATGTGTGTTAAGATTAATCTACTAAGAAAATTTTGATGCTTATCGGTCTGGTTAGCCTGTAAAATGCAAATCTATGTTTTAATAGAGGTTACTTTGTTATTTTTTTCTCTGTTATAAAAGTTGACAAATCGTGTTTCTGCAACTAGCAAAATGAAGTCAATTAAATGAAAAATCATGTCATCAAATATCACTTTCATATGTTTTGTAATTGTTGGGAAAAATCAAGATCCCCGCCACGTAAATTTCCAATGCGTCGCCTTAAAAAGTGCGCGTCTCCGTGCCCTACTAGAGTCTTCGAAGGGTTCGGATCGGATCGGGGACAAAGTAGGTACTTACATTTTAGCTGGTGATAATTTTATCATACAGAACGTCTGTTTTATCAAACGCCAAATTAAATTAAATGAATGCAATAATTATTGTGACAAGTCGTATTAAAATAAAAAATTAGACAAATTGAGTTGTTAGCTGATCGCCTGAAAATGCATGCGATTTGAAACTTTACATTTCTGTTCGTCTGTACACTATGCACATGTCTACATTATCTACATACAATTCGCCATTTATCACCAAGCTAGGTACAATGACGAACATAGTAATACCTACTCGTGTTAAAAGATTTGTAACTCATAGGTAAATTATCGTCTTGAATGTGTAAGTTTACCTAAATGCTTAAAACATTACACTTAAAATAGAATTTGATTCACCAGTCAGTAGTGTCAGTACGCACTAGTGAGTCATATTACTATATTAATATTATAAAGCTGAAGAGTTTGTTTGTTTGAACGCGCTAATCTCAGGAACTACTGGTTCGAATTGAAAAAATATTTTTGTGTTGGATAGTCCATTTATCGAGGAAGGCTTTAGGCTATATAACATCACGTTGCGACCAATAGAAGCGAAGCATCAGTGAAAAATGTTGCAAAAACGGGAACTAGAGCCTAAAAAATTAAAAATGCTGCCGAAAGTCACTATTCTACGCGGACGAAGTCGCGAGCACAGCTATTGTAATATACAACGTTAGTCGGAACGGGGTTACTAAGCCGAAAGGAGGGTAATGGTAGTGAATAACTTTTTATTTTATTTTTTTAACTTTATTTAAATTTTTATTTACATTTGATTGGTCTACAAAAATCTAGTAGGCCACGGTTTTGATGTTTGGTGCGAAACATAATTAATAAGTTACGGAAAATACTAAAGACGATAATTTAATTTTACAATACAAAATTATTTGTTTGTTTTGTTGTCTGTAATGGACACTGTCCGCCGGGTCAGCTAGTGTTGAAAAAATGTTCCCTTAATATTTTAATACAAACTGCAACGCCATCTAGCGTCTGCCTATAACTCAATTTCGTGTGCACACACATAGATATCCCTAGTGTTAATTATCTATAATACGTGAAGCAAAAACTTTGTAAGTACCCCTTTTAACGAAAATTGCGCAGACGGAGGAGTATGAAATTTCGTACACTTATAGTTTATATAGAGAAAAAGTACAGAATGTTAATTTTTGTTTAATTATGCTTGCATAAAAATTTCATTAAATCAATAAAGCAAACATTACACCATGTATTTGACACGCACGCATTATACTCTTTTCAAAGATTTCAAAAATGGAAGAGGAGCGGCCGATATCTGTCAATGCCAATCCAAACTCACATTCTATCTTTTTTCATTTTTCATTGCTTAGTAGGATACAATCCGTGCAGCCTTAATAAAATTATGGTCGAATTTCGACCACTGGGCGACCACTAGTTATTTTTAGTAGTTTACTGTCTACTTTTATTATTTGAATGTTGACAGGAGAGTTAACATTTGTAATATTACGTGCTTGTTAATGTTAAGTACTCAGTGCGATTTACCAGTTGTAGAATTGAGTTCTTGCTAGGGCAAGCCGGGTTTTTACTGCTTATATGAAGGTACTGCCTTTGTGTTCAGACGTTTTCATGGAAGACTACCTTTGAGCGACACCGAACGAAAGTGTCCAAATAATTACTAACATAGATTAAGTTTTATATTACTAACAATTTTTTTTACTACCTACTGCTCCTACATACATAAAATAAGAAATTAACTTTGTGTTTTCTCATCTTTTCACAGAGAAGTATCCCCAAATCAAAAAGCTGTTCGGCTACGACCCTCTCTTCAAATGGGTGGTGACCTCCATGGTGGTGGTGCAGCTGATCACGCTGCCCATAGTGCAGCATCTCAGCTGGCCGGCGCTGCTAGTCATGGCGTACTGCTTCGGAGGAGTCATCAACCACTCGCTGATGCTGGGTAAGCCTCCGCCTTTTCATGATAAAAAAACTTCGGTAACTGAACGGGGCGATGCACAAAATCGTGTTTTTTTAACAGGCACAGTGTGAAACTATCAAAATTATTACACTTCTTGATTATTAGAAGATAAATTGTCATGATTATCATTCGATAATTAATTATCTCGAGGAGGAGCTTGATGGCACAGTGGTGAACGCGTCCGGTCTGGAATTGGTAAGGTTAAGCAACTTTCGCAATCATCTATCATTTCAAATCAATTGCAGTTCGATATTATTTAAATAATTTTTATTTTGTTTTGTTCGCTTAATACAAGGATGGTGTAGAAAAAAAACAGGGAATACTAAAAGAAACAGCTGCGAAATCGAAAAATTTAAAATTGGTAATTATTTAAAAGGACATTTTTAATTATCTATATACGTGAAGCAAAAACTTTGTACACCTTTTTACGAAAATTGCGCGGACGAAGGAGTATGAAATTTCACACACACAGTTTGCGAAATTTCATACTCTTGCATCGACTCCAAAAATAACAATAGTTGTACCTATATCTTCCTAATAAAATGATTGTATATATTATAAGCAGTCAAAAAAAATTTTTTTTGTTTCTTTAAGTGGTTTGCCAGTAAATATTTTGTATTTGCTTGTTTTAAGAAACAAATAATAAAAAAAAAATTAGACTGCTTATTATAGACAATCATTTTATTAGGAAAATATACAGGTACAATTCGGTGCCAGCCAAGGTACCTAACTTTAACATAAACATTTAACGACATACTATATACATGAAATTTTGAGCAAACGCGGACTGGGACCGGCTTCAAAAACTTCGTGGCTGGTACCTACCGGCTCCAAAAATAACAATAATTGTACCTATATATTTTCCTAATAAAATGATGGTCTATATTATAAGCAGTCTAAAAATATATTTTTTATTTGTTTTTTTAAATGGTTTGCTAATAAATATTTGGTACTTGTTTGTCATAATATGTGATCTGTTAGATGTGAAGTTAAGTATATGGTAGTCGCATAGTTTTTAAGAATATAAGATTGAGTATAATAAAGGTTTATTGCAAGTAAATTGAACAAACTAAACTACGCAATTATTTTTAAATCTTTAGTGCAATTTTATCAGTAAAATTTTTTGGAGTCGGTTTTTTTTTGTAATTTTTTTTTGAGGTCGGTTAAAAAGATCTATTAACACCAACATCGTGTATGTCCTCTGTACCTCTTGTTGCAAATTTAAGTTGAATAAATTAATATGAATATAAATATTTGCATTAAAAACTATTTTTTCATTAAAGATTCTATTTTTGTCATAGTAGCATACACGTTTCTTTCTTATCTCTAACAGCATCTCGGTACAATCAAAACAGGTTTTAAGGTTTTAAGATAACGCGATTATATTGTCGACTTTTATGTAATCAGCTTTTCAAGTGGCTATTACCTGATAAAGCAGGCGATAAAGATAAAATCCACTCGGGGACCGCTTGTTAATGTGTAATATATTGGTTCCGGAACGAAGTAATTAGCCGGAAGACCAGAGTAAAAAATAAAAAAAAATGAAATTAAAATAATATGTAAGTGTTAATTCCGCTAAACGGCTAAATCATTCGTTTATCCAGCTTGGACGCAGTACGCATGCACCGCCCTCCCGCCCGCAAAAAATATGCACATGCAAAAGAATGCTTTGGGCCATGCCATGCTTAAGCTCAGCACTCGCAGACTGGGCGCGTTAACCACTGCGCCATCGAGCTCGTCATATCCTCGCCTCGTCTAATAAATTAATGACTAAAATTTCATTAGTTTCTATCAATTTATTTATATTGTTGTGTAATACCTACAATTCGTTTGTGGCTGTGCGGACAACCTCGGTCGTAAATTGGTAGTTTAATTTTAAATTATCTCTCTGCAGCGATGACTCAGACACCGCAATGGAAGTCTAATCTTCGCAAAATTATTGAATGATTTATTTATTAATTGAAATTATTGTCATTATTGTTTATTGAATGTTATGTTTTTGTCTAACCCTATTTAATTTTAAATTTTAAATTAGCAGTTATTAATGTGATTCTTTGTAATTAATTTTAAAATAATGATTTATACTCGATTCTTGATCTCGATGTGTTTTATGCAGCATGCATAAAGCACATTGAGATTAGTTGACCACGAACACCGTACACGCAGAAGTTGTGTAGAAGTTATTGTTGGGCTGGCACGTGGTTCAGGGTGACAGACCCGGTTAAGTTAGGTAAGTAATGTATAGTTACCAGGATGTAGATTGCCCGCTTAGTTGACCGCAGACACCACTCTTGTTGCTGTTGTTGCTGGCGCGTAGTTGCCGATGACAAGCACCGGTTGAACTGTAGTTAATTATATGTATGTATGTATTTGTAGGAGATAAGACGAGAGAAATATACGTTTGTCACTATAGATTTATTCCACTCTAGTTTGAGTTATGTTACAAGTTAAATAACTAAGTTTTTATAAAGCTCAAAAGAAGTGTTCCTATATAATTATAATATGTTGATTGAGGAACTGAAATAAATACATTTTTTTTTTTAAATAGCGACGGTTCTTACCTCGATGATAGTTGACGTTGATCTCCTCGAATGAAAGTATTATAGTTAAAAGGTAAACTGCACAGCTGACTCGTGATCACGTATCAATACGGAACTCACGATAATCATACATACTTTGGAAGTGGGACTTCTTGGCGGGAAAGTGAAGCGTCATGTCTGCGGTTTTGTTTTATTTTCTAAAATTTGTGTTATGTCGAATATTAATGTGAAATAATGGTGGATTATTAACCGTTAAGTGTTTGTGAGTGTGCATAAGTGTTGGCAAATGAAACAAAACAGTGCAACGTTACTTTTCAAATTCTCTCAAGAAGCTCGCGTGAGGACTTAGTAAAGCCCCACATATTTACTGAGATACTCGAGGGGTTGGGTTGGTATATCATTTCTCACTTCCCATTTCTAATATCATTCATCACCATCATATAACGAAATATTGTTTATTTATGTATTACTTGTAAGAAAAATTACTTTGACACTGGCTAAATGTGCTAATCGCACGAAGCCATCAACTAAAAAAAAATAAAAATACTTTGGAAGTGCAGTCTACAAATGTTTGTTCAAGCTGAAAATTACTATGTAAACGTAACTGTAATTCCGTTTTATGTAGCTAATAAAATAAAATAAATAAATAAATAAATGTTATTCACTTGTTAGAGCGTTGTCATATTGAAATCTGTTGTAAGAAATATCGGGTATCTATGTATAGTCGACCATGAAATTGCTTTATCACTTTTGACAAAAACTTCCATTACCTACAATAAAAATTCATTAAGGCTCATTGTCAATAATGACAACGTATCTGTCACTTGGTCTTTTAAACAAAAATAGAAGTTGTTGTTTTAATATATGCAAACAAAATTCACTTCTAAGGTGGTAAAGCAATTTCATTGTCGACTATACTACTTACGTCACGAAATAAAAAAGTTTTTTAAAATTCTTACGGGCAAGTTCTCATCTCACCTGATGTTAAGTGATAATAAGACTGAAGATGGAAGCGCAATTCACCCGGAATCCTCAACTACAGAGGCACTGGCTGTCTTATCTCTAGCTGCTGGAACACAACGATGCTAACTTTGCTACAGCATCAATAAAATACTGAAAACTTCTTTAGCGGCGTTTACACTTTTTTTGTAATGGGTAAAAAATGTTAAATTCGCGTCAGGACACTTGACCTGATCGAAAATTCGTAAGACGGATGGAGAGTAGACAGCCGGCGCGGCGTGGGAGAGGAAGTATCCCCCTGTCTTTCTACGGCGCGGCGAAAATGTATGCCTGCTGTTTCGTTTAGGCGGCGCAGGGCACTTACGCGAATGTTCGTGTGTGTTTATGTTACAGCGTGCCACGCGCATCCATGGATGGGTGACAGCTGATGGCTGTCAATAAATATTGTATTCTACCACATAAATGATAGTACTTTTATACTGATAATTGAAGCAATTCGTGCAAAATTGTTCCCTAACCATTCCAAAATATCAAAAATGCACAACGTTAATATTCAAGTTTTCACTTCTGCCGGCACTCTCGGAGTGCAACCCGTCGTTTTTTTTGCTGACCGACTGTTTACGAATAGGTACTATATTTCCGCCTTGCCCATACCTCGGTACGGTTGACAACTAAAATTAACACCTCAAGTTTAAGCGATGACATAAAAATGGTCAATAATTAGCGAATACATGCAATTGCTTTGGAGTATGGAAACAGCTCAAGAGTAGCTTGTTGATAACATTGTGATAGAGTGTATAGGAAAATAACAAGGACAAACCATTAACAATAATAAGATAATGTAATCACTACATGGTATTAAAACAAAGTCGCTTCCCGCTGTCTGTCTGTCCCTATGTATGTATGCTTAGATCTTTAAAACTACGCAACGGATTTTGATGCGGTTTTTTTTAATAGATAAAGTGATTGAAGAAGAAGGTTTATTTGTATACAATAGCGGCCGCTCGCGGTTTCACCCGCGTGGTTCCCGTTCCCGTGGGAATATCGGGATAAAAAGTATCCTATATTTTAATCCAGGTTATAAACTATCTGTATGCCGAATTTCATCCAAATCCATCCATCCATCCGTTGCAGCGTGAAGAAGTAACAATTATACACACACTAGCGGCCGCTCGCGCTTTCACCCGCGTGGTTCCCGTTCCCGTGGGAATATCGGAATAAAAAGTATTCTTTGTTTTTATCCAAGTTATAAACTATCTGTATCATCATCATCATCATCATCTCAGCCAAAAGACGTCCACTGCTGGACAAAGGCCTCCCCCAAGGATATGAGGGGTATTTGCCGTAATCGCCACGCTTGGCAGGCGGATCGCAGTAAGTTGAGGGTAACCTCAGAAAGATGCTGCTGTCCATCCTCTGGATGAAACTGTCTGTATGCCGAATTTCAACCAAATCCATTCAGTAGTTTTTACGTGAAAGAGTAACAAACATCCATCCTTACTTACAAACTTTCGCGTTTATAATATTAGTAGGATAAACACAACCTTTCGCATTTATAATATTAGTATGATGTCCCCACCGATGAGGCAAAATCAGCTCTACGGATACTATTACTTAGTCTGTGCCTATGGATCAACACAGGGAGAACGAGACAAATTCCACCACACGGGCCCAGTGCGGATTGGTGGTTGTTAATAGGCTTGCCAACTCCAAAAAAGGCATTCGCGGGATTACCCAGCTCGACATCCGGGACTTAGGCATATTACGCGGGGCACAAGCACAACACACCACGTATAAAATGGTTAGAAAAAAACATATATTTTTTTAACGAACACCGATCACTCCTGACGCGAAATACGCAATGCAGGTATTAAGAAATGACCCAGAAGCGGGACGTCCCGGAAAATACGGGACGGTTGGCAAGCCTAGTTGTTAACGACTGCTAATGCAGCCGGGACCAACGGCTTAACGTGTTTACCGAAGCACGGATATAAGCTATTTAATTTTACTTATATGCCTACAGATTTAATGTTGTTGTTACAGCTATCCACGAGATCGCCCACAACCTGGCCTTTGGACACAACAGGCCTTTCCACAACAGACTCTTCGGGTTTTTCGCGAACCTACCTATCGGAATACCCATTTCAATCAGCTTCAAGAAATATCACCTTGAACATCACAGGGTAAGCTAATGATTTTACTAGTTTTCTTTCTATATAACAATAACATCATTATCACACGTCCTGATAAATATCCCATGCTGGTCTGGGGACTTGAAAATAAATAAATAAATAAATATACTTTCCTACACTCACACCAATTATCTAGCCCAAGAGAAGTTTCGTTATGAAACTCGTTAAATGGTTACTAGACAACGGATAAACATACATAAAATACTTAAATACATACTTGTTATACATAGAAACACCCAGACCCGAGACAATTTAGAAAAACAATAATTTCTAAATTGATCCGACCGGGGATCGAACCCGGGACCTCAGAGATGGCGATACCATGAACACCGGTGTACAAACCACTCGACCAAGGAGGTCGACAGAGTATGTATTAAAAGTGAAATGTCGTCTTTTTCTCTATTTCCCTACAGTACCAAGGTGATGAGGTGATAGACACAGATCTTCCTACACTGTTGGAGGCGAAGCTGTTCTGCACTACGGGTGGCAAGCTATTCTGGCTACTGCTTCAACCGCTGTTCTACGCGATCAGGCCGTTGGTGGTGAGGCCGAAAAACCCCACGCCGCTTGAGCTGGTCAATCTGGTGATACAGCTGTTCTTCGATGCTGTAGTGGTTCAATTGTTTGGTGAGTGATTCTCTATTTTTTTATATATCACGGGTGAGCACTTGACTGTCATCTCACCTGATGTTAAGTGATCATAAAGCTGAAGGTGCCCGGAATCCTCAACTACTGAGGCACTGGCTATCATATCTCTAGCTGCCGGAACACAATAATGCTACATACATTGATGTTATGGCGACATATTTAGAAAAGATGGTGGTAGCTAGCCAGGCGGGCTAAACATTTACCCCCCGCTGGGAATCGAACCCGGCGCCTTTGGGTCTAAACCACCAGACCTCAGAGGCGGTTTAGATTTTCTTCGTTGTAACACAGTATTATAGTTATGTAGGTACGCAGGTCCACCTCGAGATTAAGTGTGGCTTGATAGGGCAGCCTCCACGTGCTTATATGGCACGCTTGAACTACTGTACTTTGGCACTGGCGGCCAGCGAGACAACTGTTTTTACGGGTCTTCCTGACCACCTGGTAAGTGCAGTCCTACTTTATTTTTTTGACAGTTGAAAACTCGTCTCCCGAGTACCACCCGGGAAGGCGCAGATGGTTATGTGGGGTTCTCCCCTCCAGCTCCCCGCCGCCCTGCCCAGACCCGGGGTCTCGGTAGGGATTCGGGAGGTGGGGCCTACCCACTAAAAACCACTGTACATCCCCATCACGTGCCGCTAGGGTGACTGGGATCACCGTTTTGGCAGTCACCAGTGTTCACCCTAGCGACAAATACAGTCCTCTTAGCATTGTTTCGACAGACGCGTCTACTAGACCAGCCTGTATCCCGGCAACGACCTTCTAAGTCCTACCACCAGTAGAGCAGTCTGGAACTCCCATGTTCTTTAGTTTACCCACATGACCCGGTCGACACGAGCAGAGGTAGCCTTCAGAGGCGCCATCGAGTCGCTCTCTTCCTCTCTTCAAATAAAATCGGACAAGCAAAGCCTTTAGAGGCGCCCTCGGGTATATATCTCTCTCTTTACAAAAATTAAACCAAAATATAAAAAAAACAGTATTTTCCAAATTTATTTAAGCGTTGCGTTTCGTTAGACTTCACCTGAGTCTGAGTATCATTCAGTAGTTCTGAAATTAAGTCAACAGGAATATTCCGTTCAAACGCACGCATTAGTCGGAAATAAAGTATTTTCCATACTTTATTTTTATTATAAAGAATAAAGTATGGGGATGGAAAATAACGTAGGATACGTTATTTTAAGGTATGGTTGGCAACCCTATTTATAGGTATCATTACAAAGTTTAGATGGAGCAAGTCAATAAACTGACGAATTTGTATAGTTTGATAAAAACATATAATACATCTGAATAATATGACAACTTTGTATACCATGCTCTTTGCGAATGAAAGACATTGATTGATTGGTTGATTAAAATAAAAATAAAAATAAATTATCGTGTAAACCTTGTGTAAACCTATTTAAAAGAAGATGGATGTCGATGACGTAGTTGTTGACATTACATAAGGCTCCTTCGGTTTTTAAACGGGTGACGTAGTAAGAGTAGATAGTGTTGACAAAAATTGCATGACTACCGAAACGCCTAATTGATTTATTTGTCGAATCACAAGTTCATGGAAAAAAAAGTGACAACTTTTCTGAAATAGAACTAGGGTAGTGGTGGCATCAGTGTTCGACAAGGACCAGTGATCGAAAGACCGGCGAAGTGCGTGTCGGGTAGGCTTGCCAACCGTCCCGTATTTTCCGGGACGTCCCGCTTCTGGGTCAATTTTGGGCCGTCCCCCCCCCCCCCCCCTGCGGGACACTTTTTGTCCCGGAAATCAGTGATAATATGATATATGTATCTATCTCGTACCAACTACCCTCGGCTTAGGCAGTTGGCCCGAGTAATTTGTAACGCATTATAAAACATTTCTTAATACCTGCATTGCGTATTTCGCGTCAGGAGTGATCGGTGTTCGTTAAAAAAATATATGTTTTTTTTCTAACCATTTTATACGTGGTGTGTTGTGCCCCGCGTAATATGCCCAAGTCCCGGGTATCGAGCTGGGTAATCCCGCGAATGCCTTTTTTGGAGTTGGCAAGCCTAGTGTCGGGCCACGCGCAGTGTAGGGTTCCTTAGGCCATCTCAATAAAGCTCTATTCAGACCTGACCGGTATTCGCTGCCGCTGGTATGTAGAGAAAACCGAGTATGCGGTAATATTACTGTTCACACCTAAGTGAATTTCGCTATCCTTGTGGGTAGAATACCGCGCGGTATTCGAGTTTCGCTCAAGAATGTAAGAAGTTATCGCCACTTAGTAATTTCTTTAACTAATTATAATACCTGAGCGAAACCCGCGCGGTATGCACTTCTACCCAAAGCGGCAGCGGATACCGCTCAGGGGCCCGACCGCCTAACCGATCGCTTTGACTTCGTGTGTGGTTTATGACGTCATCTTGTCGTTTCGTGCCGCCTATGAAAGCAATATAGAAAGCCTTTAACTTTGATATTGCTTTCATAGGCGGTGCGAGGTGGCAAGATGACGTCATAAACTATACGCGTAGTCAAAGCGATCGGTTAGGCGGTCGGGGGGCAGGTTTGAATAGGCCTTAATGCGGACTCTGAGAAAAGGACTTTTATGTACATTTATTTAATGTAGATACTACCGGTTTCACACACCTGACAAAGTTGTTTAAGTAGTTCCCAATGAGGAATTTGTACTGCGCCAAGTACATTTCATAAGTTGGTCGACTGTTACTCGTAAACTTGTAGAGCCTACTTAGCTGTGATAGTTTTCCTTTTAACTTCGTTATTTACTCGTATACACAACTACCGTGAATTTTTTCACGAATAGTTCACAAACGGATGCCTCAATCAAAAAACTGTTTCCAAAAACCCGCAATATTTTTGAAATTGCTATTCGACGACACCCCACACTATAGGGTAAACAAGAAAAAAATACATACATCCCCACTTCACGTGTAGGGGAGATAACCTAAAAAAAATATTTTTCTAAATTTTACTTCACCACTTTGTCGGCGTGATTAATATGTACTGTAAGGAGTTTATATGCAGCTCATAGCAAAATAAAATGATAAAGACACAAAATTAATAATCATTGTTATTACTGAAGCCTAAGTAACATAGTCCTAATTAAAGGCGTATAACAACCGGTATTGACTTTAGAACTTTTAGACCTTTTAATTAATAAAAAACGTCAATTTCATAGGTAAGGTAATAAGGTGCTATTTTGAATGCACAGTGCCTATCGGATATTGTAGGTTATTAAAACGGCGGTATTCTTCAATATCAAAGGAGTGCAACTTCTGTACGTAGTAGGTACTATTATTTATGCTGTGCTTTAACAGACGGAAAATGTTTGAATATTTCATTGTTTTTCAATTTTATCTCAATCACATAAAGTTCAAAATGCGGTGGGAACATACATCCCGCTGACTGTAAAAGGGTTAAGAGATTTAACGTCTAACCACTAGTCTACGAAGGCGGTGTAATACCAGCAGAGATAAAAGAATTATGACAATTTAGAAGTGCTACTGGTTTTTAAAGCTAGGTATTTATTATCTTTATAGGCATTATTATTATCAAATTGGGTGGAATTACATTATTAATACTCGATATATCTTCTATAATTTCGATAATGTATCTAATCTATAAATATGTTTATATTATCATATTAACATTAAGTACTCATACAATTTTGGCAAATTTTTGTTGCATTTAGAGTTTGAGAATATTTTTTTACTACTTTCTGAATTAAATCTTGTAAATTAGGTATTATTGTAACATGCCGACTAATCTTACAGTTTTAACGTGCCTACCGAAGCTCGCAGAAGCGAGATATGTAAACTTTTGGTCACCCATCAGATAACTTTATTCAGATAACTTTATTTATATAAATTTTGTGAGTGGTAGTGCCACGTTGCGTTTCAACACGAAATGGGCCGGCTCGCCCGGCGTCATACCACCCTCTCACAGAACATCGGCGTGAAACAATGGCACTCGTTGCTGTTGTGTTTCATCCGGTGAGTGAAGGTACCGGAGGCCCATCTATCACCCCTCCCCCTCCCTCCTCCCAATTCCTACTCCCTCCTCAAGATCCCCCTCCTTTCTCTAGGCCGGCAACGCATCTGCGATTTCTTTGGTTTTGCGGGTGTCCTTGGGCGGCGGTGATTACTTTCCATCATGTGACCCGCCTGCTCGTTTGCCTCTTTTTAGTATTAAGGCCTATTCAAACCTGAGCGGTATTCGCTGCCGCTGTGGGTAAAGGTATATACCGCGCGGGTTTCGCTCAGGCATTTATAGAAATGACTAACTGGCGAAAACTTCTTACATTCTTGAGCGAAACTCGAATACCGCGCGGTATTCTACCCACAGCGGCAGCGAATACCGCTCAACCCCCCGACCACCTAACCGATCGCTTTGACTACGCGTATAGTTTATGACGTCATCTTGCCACCTCGCACCGCCTATGGAAGCAATATCAAAAGTTAAAGGTAAAGCTTTCGATATTGCTTTCATAGGCGGCACGAAACGACAAGATGAGGTCATAAACCTCACACGAAGTCAAAGCGATCGGCTAGGCGGTCGGGCCCCAGGTTCGAATAGACCTTTAAAAAAAACTGTTTTTTGCGCAAGTTGCGTAACTTCAGTAATCGCAGACCGAGCAGCGCGTTTACCACTGCGCCATCGAGCTCTTAATGTATCTGATTGTGTGATGGAGATTAGAAAATGCGTTTTCTTTTATTGCAGGCTGGAAAGTGTTGGGGTACCTCATATTTGGATCTCTTATGGCGATGGGCGTTCATCCTGTAGCTGGTATGTAATAATAAATATTTTATATCATCATCATCATCAGCTCATTTTATGTCCCCACTGCTGGGGCACGAACTTTCCCTATGGATGGATAGGGAGTACGGGCCATAAACCACCACGCGGGCCCAGTGCTGATTGGTGGTTGTTAACGACTGCTAATGCAGCCGGGACCAACGGCAACACGTGCCTTCCAAAGCACGGAGGAGCTCGAATGATACATTTTTTGTCACCCATCCGATGATCGGCCTCTGTGAAAGTTGCTTAACCTTAGCAATCGTAGACCAGCCACGTTAACCACTGCGCCATCGAGTTGGATATTTTTTAACCTTTTTACCAACAACTTCTATAGAAGTTCGAGATTTTCGTGCCGCCCACGCCAGCACTTCTATAGAAGTTCTTCTTTGTACCTACTTTATTAAACACATATACATTTATACGTTGGCATACAGCGGGACATCGCGTGCAGGATAGTTGGGCGGTGAAAAGGTTAAATAATAAAATAACAATGTAAAATAACAAACATCAGGGTTCGAAATTATCAGGATAATAACTCGGCTTGATAAATTACATATTTTAAGTTGAAACCTTAAAACGTGTGGTGCCGGGGATAAAGAATTGCATCACCCCATCTTAACCCGTGGGTGTCGTAAAAGGCGACTAAGGGACCATTCCAGAGGATGGGCAGCAGCATCTCTCTGAGGTTACCTTCAACCTACTGCGATCGCCAACCCGCCTGCCAAGCGTGGCGATTATGGCAAATACCCCCCATGACATGCACACCAGCAAAAACCGGCCCCTAGTCCCCGGCGGCCCCGCTCGCCCTAGCTACGGTAGCGGCCAAGGCAGCGACGGGGCAGGGGGTGCTAAGAATCTCCGGCAGAGACCTGGCTACCGCCAACAACGAAGTCTGGCCCTGGCAACATTTAACACGCGCACATTACGGACTGACGAGAAGATTTACGAACTGGAGGAAGAATTGAGCAAGATACGGTGGGACATAGTAGGATTATCTGAAGTCCGAAGAGAGGGGAAGGACTCGATAATCCTCAAGTCCGGTAACTTGCTCTATTTCCGGGAGGGCGAACAACTGTCCCAAGGTGGTGTCGGGTTCATCGTCCACAAGTCCCTCGTGAACAACGTTGTCGAGACCGGGAGTGTGTCGCCTGGGGTAGCGTACCTTATACTCAGAATAACCAAACGGTATTCGTTGAAGGTCATACAGGTTTATGCTCCTACTACGACACACCCTGACGATGAGGTGGAAGCTACGTATGAGGACATCTCTAGAGCCATACAAGCCTCCAAAACTCATTACACCGTTGTCATGGGAGACTTTAACGCAAAACTGGGCAAACGAAGCGGCGATGAGATGAGAGTGGGACGATTTGGGGTTGGTAATCGGAACTCCCGGGGCCAGGGAGGGCCTCTTTATGATGAACTCCTTTTTCAGGAAAGCTGAACACCGCAAGTGAACCTGGATGAGTCCCGATGGTGCAAAAAAAAACGAGATTGACTTTATCATGTCGACGAGGAAGCAAATATTCAATGATGTCACTGTGATCAATGCGTTTAAAACTGGCAGCGATCACCGGTTGGTAAGAGGCACATTGAATATCAACGTTAAGCTGGAAAGACGTCGATTGGTAAGGTCTACGCTCCGTCCTGCACCCATCCAAATCCAAAACCCCGAAAGCTTTCATCTCGAATTGCAGAATCGCTTCGAGTGCTTAAATGATTGCGAAAATGTGGACGAATACAGCAACAGGTTTGTGGAAACTGTCCAAACGGTTGGGTCCAAGTTCTTTAAAACCCACCGTGCAAAAGGAACCAAAAAGTTCTCAGACCATACCCTAAAACTAATGGAAGAGCGGCGCGCAATGGTTCTGCTTTCCTCAGGTGATGCGTCTCTGTTTCGGCGGCTAAATAGGCAGATCTCGAAGTCTATGACTCGCGACACGCGCCAATTTAATACTAACCGTATTAAAGAGGCCATTGAGCGGAACAAAGGCTCAAAAGTGTTCGCAAGAGATCTGGGTATTGGGCAGTGCCAACTGACGACGCTGAAAACCGATGACGGCAGAACTGTCACGACCAGGTCCGATGTTATGGGAGAGGTCGAGAAGTTCTATGGACAGCTTTACACATCCACACGGCCACCTGTACAAAGCTTAGCTAAAGACCCTAGAGCTAAGTTAACCCGGCACTATACCGAAGACATCCCGGACATCAGCCTATACGAGATTAGTATGGCTCACAAACAGCTCAAAAATGGCAGGGCACCAGGTGCTGACGGAATTACGGCCGAGCTTCTGAAAGCAGGCGGAAGACCGGTACTCGTAGCTCTTCAGAAGCTATTTAATTCCGTGGTACTAGGGGGCAGAACGCCAGAGACGTGGCACGAAGGTATGGTAGAACTGTTCTTCAAAAAGGCGACAAAACCCTGCTGAAGAACTACAGGCCCATCTCACTTCTAAGCCACGTCTACAAGCTGTTTTCGAGAGTCATAACGAATCGTCTCGCACGCAGGTTTGATGACTTCCAGCCTATCGAACAAGCCGGTTTCCGAAAAGGCTTCAGCACCATAGACCACATACATACGCTGCGGCAGGTTATACAGAAGACCGAAGAGTATTATTATTATCTCTCTATTTATTTTTTTACATATTAATTTACATTTTTAAATATTTTCTAAAAAACAAAACAAACATTTAAAAATATAAAAAATAGGGGTCCACCGGCATTGGGACCAGGGTCCAAACTACCGGTGATTAGGGCTCCAGAGACAGGAACCTCCTCACAATGCGTGCCGTATCGAGGAGAACTGCCTTCTGAATCAGGCCCTTGATCCAGCCGCCTAACGAGAGCCTCATGAGATGTTGATCGAGGCTCTTGGCCATCAGGCCGTTGGCCGTAACAACAATCGGCACGATGACAGCCGAGTCCACATTCCACATGTCGACAACCTCATGTGCTAAGTCGAGATATTTGATTTGTTTCTCTTTCTCAGCTTTCACGAGGTTCTCGTCATGGGGAATGGTGATATCGACAATCATCGTGCGGCGCGCTAATCGATCTATCACCACAATGTCTGGCTTATTAGCTACAATAGTCCTGTCGGTGATGATAGATCGATCCCAGTACAACGTGACATGATCATTTTCGAGAACTGAGTCGGGCACATACTTGTAGTACGGTACCTCAGAATCCACAAGTTTGTATTTCAAAGCAAGTTGCTGGTGTATAATCCTGGCCACTTGATTATGCCTGTGCAAGTACTCGCCGTTAGCCAGACGAGAACAGCCAGAAATAATATGTCTGATAGACTCACCCGGACGGTGACATGCCCGACATATGTCAACCGTCCCGTCCTCCATAATAAATTTCCGGTAGTTATTCGTTAGCATAACTTCGTCCATAATTGCACAGACAAAACCTTCAGTTTCCCCGAAGAGGTCATTATTATTATTATTATTATTATTAACTATAGTTTTTTTTGACTTTTACTAGTACTGTATAATATTGTAAAAAATTAAACTGGTAAATTATGTTTTTGCAGGCTTAAATATTTTATTTAGTTATTTTTTATTTTTTGTGTTTTTTTTACATGTTGTGATTGTCCTTTACATTTTGTGTTTTTATTTGTGATGGAAAGTGTCCTTTATGATAGGGCATTTTCCAATATTTATGACGCTGTAAGGGAGAAAAGAGCTGGACACAGCCCAGAGTAGATAGACTTACGAACCGATGGCTTAGAATGACGTTCATAAGAGCTATTTGTAGCCTAAACTGAATAAATGATTTTGAATTTGAATTTGAATTTGAATTTATAACCAGCCTCTTTGCTTAGCGTTTGTGGACTATGAAAAAGCCTTCGATTCGATTGAGACATGGGCCGTGCTACAGTCTCTCCAGCGGTGCTAAATTGACTATCGGTACATCGAAGTGTTGAGGTGTTTGTATGAAAGCGCCACTATGTCAGTCCGTCTTCAGGACCAGAGCTCGAAACCTATCCAGTTGCAGCGAGGAGTGAGAAAGGGAGATGTGATTTCTCCGAAACTGTTCACTGCTGCACTGGAAGATGTTTTCAAGCTTCTGGACTGGAAAGGACTCGGCATCAACGTCAACGGCGTATACATCACTCACCTTCGGTTTGCTGACGATATAGTGGTCATGGCTGAGACCCTGGAAGACCTCGGCGCAATGCTCGGTGACCTTGACCTTAAAATGAACATGGAGAAGACTAAAGTTATGTCGAACTCACGTGTCGTACCCACTCCTCTGAAGGTTGGGGACTCTGCCCTTGAAGTTGTGGACAATTATGTTTACCTGGGACAAACGGTCCAGCTAGGTAGGTCCAACTTCAGCAAAGAGGTCAATCGTCGAATCCAATTAGGCTGGGCAGCGTTCGGTAAGCTTCGAAATATCTTCTCGTCCGATATACCGCAGTGTCTCAAGACGAAAGTCTTTGACCAGTGTGTGTTGCCAGTGATGACATACGGGACTGAGACGTGGTCGCTCACTATGGGCCTCATAAAAAGGCTCAAGGTCACTCAAAGAGCAATGGAGAGGGCTATGCTCGGGGTTTCTCTGCGTGATCGAATCAGAAATGAGGAGATCCGCAGAAGAACAAAGATAACCGACATCGCCAGAAGAGTTGCTAAGCTCAAGTGGCAGTGGGCAGATCACATTGCTCGCAGGACTGATGGCCGCTGGGGCGGGATAGTCCTGGAGTGGCGACCGCGTACCGGAAAGCGCAGTGTGGGCAGGCCTCCAACAAGGTGGACCGACGATCTGGTGAAGGTCGCGGGAAGCCGCTGGATGCGAGCAGCACAAAACCGGTCGTTGTGGAGATCCTTGGGGGAGGCCTTTGTCCAGCAGTGGACGTCTTTTGGCTGAGATGATGATGATGATGATGATGAAGTTGAAACCTAAATAACGAAAAAAAACTTAAAAATTTCCCACACTAAGGGAGGAAGTCTTATTATCTTGATAATTCCGAACCCTGTATCTCGCCAATGTTATTATCTTTATATTTTCGAACCCTGTATCTCGCCAACATAACAAAAAAATCTTTAATTAAAAACTTTTATTTTCTTCAAGGTCATTTCGTATCTGAACACTACATGTTCAAGAAAGGCTTCGAGACGTATTCATACTACGGGCCTTTAAACTGGATCACTTTCAACGTGGGCTACCACAATGAGCATCATGACTTCCCAGCGGTTCCGGGGCGAAGGCTTCCCGAAGTAAGTACCTATTAGATATCTTTTTCCTATTTCTTGTATGATATTGATTACAGTAAAATAAATTTAAAAAAATATTGGCATTTCTCTGTCCATATTCTGTGCATATTTTACTGTAAGCGTATATTGTTTTTTTTTAAACAGGTAAAACGCATAGCACCAGAGTTTTACGACACACTACCGCAGCACAACAGCTGGTCAAGCGTGTTATACGACTTCGTTACCGACCCCGAAATCGGCCCCTACGCAAGGATCAAGCGTAAACACGTAGGTCTAGAGAGCTAGATAGAAAAATAACCGAATTACCTAGGTCTGACATTGATATAACTGTTAGATTTTACATTGAAAAAAAACTACCATTTATTCAAATTTTCTACTAAAATAGTAGTTTTCGAGTTTATATTTTTTCAACTATATGAATCTACTATGACGAATTTAAATACCAAAGTGTAGTATTTTCAGTGTGAAATTTAAACCATGCTGAGATATTATAATAATACTTAAATAAATATTTATAGCTGATTTTGGAGGACAGTTTCTTTAGTTCCTGATAAATTGTCATATATTAACCTCTCCAGAACTTCTGTCATACATTTTTATTTGTTTATCTAGTAAAACTTAAAGTTTTAGATACTTTATCTACCATATATCAGGAAGTAAAGATAATTGTTAGGGTGATATTGAAAATATCTTAAAAGAATGAAACGATATTAACATTAGATGAGATATAACGTAGTTTTAGAGTCACTTTAACTGTTGAAAGATATAACTTTGTACGCTTAATAAAATCGTGCAAGTGACCTTGTTGTTTGAAATAGGAGTTACACTCAAAATTTTAAATATAGTGACCTTATTCTGGGTATACTCCTATATACAGATAAATTAGAAGAAAAGGTATGTCATAAAGGCTATGCCTAGAACCAATGATATTATAAAATATAGATTATGTTACGTTCATAGTAATTTGCGTTTTAAATCTGTTCCGAGCAATCCAAAACTGCACACATTAACAAGTTTCACTGATAAGTAAAAACAAAAGATACGAAATAGCACGCAAATGAAAGAGATAGCTATAATTTTAATTATTGCACTTCAAATGTTTCTACTAGATCGCTCTCTCTTTCTTTACCTGAACATGACGTCTTTGCGTCAGTTATTTGATTGTTTGGAAACATATTTTTATTGAAATATACTAAATAATCTAAGTATCTTTGCATACTCACGTGTGGTAAAAGAGATCCCTTGTATTTTGTTTACTATAGCACCATAATTTGTGCACTTTCGAAACACACGACGGCCTTTTACTTATTTTTGTTCAACTGTCACTGACGACTCGCTCTGTGGCTTGTTTGACGCAAACTGATTGCGACATGAGACAATTGGGCTATAAATGAGTCTTCTCAACGCGCGCGCTTATGACATATCTACTTCTCGTTTTATTATCATTGCCTAGAACCAAAAGTTGTAGCTTTCGCTGTAGTTTTGACGTTGTCAAACACAGTTGGCATTTTAACACTAAGGCTCGATTTTTCAATCCTCAGAGATAAGTTTTATCCAACGAATAACATTGTCATTGTGACATATTTTCTAAAAAGATTCTGTCATTACGTCAAAATTATTCAATGAATAAACTTTAACTGACGATATATCGATAGTGTAGATAACTCGTGTCACGTAATTAGCTACTGCATTACCACAAAACGATGGCTAACGTTAGACAATGCTTAAAACAGCCCCCCGACCGCCTAACCGATCGCTTTGACTACGCGTATAGTTTATGACGTCATCTTGCCACCTCGCACCGCCTATGAAAGCAATATCAAAAGTTAAAGGCTATATACAACGAGTAACAGAGAGGTGTGGTCAAAATGAAAAGATCCAAGGTGTATCCGATCTAGATCTTGAATATGTTCTTACTAAGACGTAATGGGGTATTTGACAGGTTTTAGAAAAATATGTCTAATGGTTCATTATAGCAATTTGATTAATTCGTTATGAATTTCTTTATTTTTTATGAAAATCGCCATTAAAATTCAAATTAATAAAATAGCCGCCAAAACGTTGAATGCAGGTCACGTGATGTCGTGACGTCACCTGCTTGTAAGCAAACAAGCTGTCAAATTAAACGTACAAAACTAATTGACATTTACTGTAAACAAGCTGGTGACGTCACTAAAGATTCAGCGTCATCCCGTGCGTTTTTGATCACGTGGTCAATCATAAAAATCTTATCATGTTATTAATGATTTTTTATAAAAATCATACTTATTTTAAAATTTTGTGCTGGCTAAATTCGTTCAAAAACATGTTTACTATTAAGTTAACAACAGTTTGATCAATATTTTCATTGTAGTCAAATACCCTATTATCATCTTTAATTTGTTATGCAATTGTAAATTATTATTTTTTATTAGTGAAGTTTTGCGCGTCAGGCACGCATAAGCAAGTAGCAGTAGTCATAAATGTAAGTACACAGAGGTTACTATACCACTAGGGCTGTGACTTATTTATTTAGAATCTAACTAAATAATTAGTCATTTAAAATGATTAATTAAAAATTGCATAACAAATTAAAGTTAATAGTTATGTCTTAGTAAATCTGCATACAAAATCTAGATCGGATACACTTTGGATCTTTTCATTTTGACCACACCTTTCTGTTACACGTGTATAGCTTTCGATATTGCTTTCATAGGCGGCGCGAAACGACAAGATGACGTCATAAACCACACATGAAGTCAAAGCGATCGGTTAGGCGGTCGGGCCTCAGATGCTGTACTTTTTAGCTAATACTTCTAGACAGAGACACAATATTTTAAATACGTATTAAGACATTGTTTAACTTTAAACACTGTTTTGTAGTTAGAAAGAGGGTTAGGGTCTACTTTTTTGATTTAAAAAAAACATTCTTGGATGCCGGAAGAGGCAAAGAGGGACAAATTAGGTATGCCCATTTTTTTTTCGAGTTCCATTTATGTTTACAGTCCCGCAAATCCCACACAAGATCCCATTAAAAACGCACGGGATCCCACCAATTGCGGGATTGGATTCCCTAATCAGTCGGCTAGTCTGCGAGATGGCAATCTTTTTACATAAAAAAAAATAATATAAAATTACCACTGTATTACCAGTAACCTACTACCCTTTGCTTATTTTACGTGACATGAATTATTCACATAATTGTACCAAGTACACGCCTGCGCATCAGGCTACCACAAACTGTCAAATTTCATCAATAGATTTTTAACTTTATGTACAAGGCGTATGGTTGAGCATTTATTGAAGAAGTTTGATATTTTTGGATATGTTGATGTGGCTTTACCTTAGTGTGGCCAGACAAGGCAAACTTAGTTTATTTTTAATGTGTGCATTGTTATTTAGCACGTCATGTTTTTATATAGGTATGTTATTTATGTCTATAACGTGTAACAGAACGGTGTGGTCAAAATCAAAATTTCCCCAATGTTGGAAACTTTCGAAGGTAGTTCCAGTGCCTAAAGGTGAGTCTGGAACTGACGTAACAAACTATCGTCCCATAGCTGTGCTCTCGGTCTTTGGGAAAATTTTTGAGTGTATTCTTAACCGTTAGATTATGAACCAGATTAGAGATTTATTGCATAATAGCCAGCATGGTTTTCGCTATGCTCGTTCTACTACCACAAACTTGGTAACTTTGGTGGACTATATTCACAATGAAATGAATGCTGGGAGGCAGGTGGATGCTGCCTATTTCGCTTTCAGATTTCATCCAAAGTGTATCCGATCTAGATCTTGTATGTGTTGTTACTGAGACATAATTATTAACTTAGTTTGTCATGTAATTGTAAATTAAATACTTAATATAAGTAAGTGAAGTCAGGCGCGCATAAGCAAGCAGCAGTGATCATGAATGTAAGCACACAGAGGTTACTAAGTCACTAGGGCTGTGACTTGTTTATTTTGATTGTAACGTCACGATTCAAATATTTAATAAAAAATTGTATAACGAATTAAAGTTAATAATTATGTCTTAGTAACTCTGCATACAAGATCTAGATCGGATACGCTTTGGATCTTTTCATTTTGGCCACACCTTTCTGTTACACGTTGTATAAAAAGCAAAGAACCTCAGAATTTTTTTTTTTTCATATAATAATTATGTTGATGTGTGAAACAGAAAACAATGCAAATATCTTCCATAATAATCTATACAGGGTCTAACAAAATTAATAAGCGAACGTTTAAGGGCGATATCTATACATCGGCTCCAGTTTTATAGTGATTTTTCAAAGTTATGTTTTCTAACAAACTAAATCAATTAAAATAATGCACATCATGAAACATGCTGTATCTTTACTAACACGCACGCAAGCGCCAATTGAAAAACCTTTGTATAACACTTATACACACACGGCTATCTTTGTGTGCGTGTAGTACAGGTGTACGGGTTTGGAAAGGGTGTATTTTTTGGTGAATTATGATAATGTTTTGTTGATTATCTCTGTAACGAGCCTGTAGTTTTGGACCAAATTTGGTGAGCATGCTCAGTGTGATGTATAGATGCTCCCCTTAAACGTTCGCTTATTGATATTGTTAGACCCTATATTTAAATATTTATCTAAATATACACATTGTATGAGCATCTACGTTATTTTACGTTAGGGTTGACCAGGGTAAATTTGAACAGGGGTAATTGTAACTACCATTTGTATTGCCATGTTGGAAATATTAAACTCCCGTTTTCTTTTTTTTTAATTAACTTTGTGCTGTTTTAAATAAAGATTGTGATAAATGCACTATTCACTCATTTGTTATAGTCTTGTTAATCCATTTGGAAGGCTAATACGCTAATATTGAACCACTTCTGCTACTGAGACGTTACAAAGTCGGAAACATGGTGGCAATTCAGGAAAACAATCCTTACTCATATGTTTGTAGAGCGTGTTTTTGTGTAACATTGCCAACATCTCTGATTCAAGCGACAATAGACTTGAGTCTAACGTATTTAAATATTGTATTACTTGACTGTAAATATTTTCTTTAACTTATTTATTATGCTTTATTCAATTTGATGTTGTTACCTTTGTAATAATTTAGTAATGTTGTTTTTAATTTACTATATGCAAAGGTATGGTGTATTCCCGGGATAATTGTTTTCTAAAGTTTATGCTAACACTACACATTTCGTAAAACACTTTATACGAATGTACTCACGTTTATACACCTAATATATATGACACATTTTATTCTTCCTAATTTTCTTTGTCTATTAGTTTTGTTTCGTAAGTATTAATATCGCTGGCTAAATGTATCTAAGTATCTTTTTTTGCTGTGTAACGTGTGTAAGAAGCGTAAGTGGTTATTTTTGTATTATGTATGTTATAGATGTTTTGGCAAGCGAGAAATTTTAAAAATGTATATTTTTATTGTGAAGTAAATAAATGTAATCTCAAATATTGTGATTAAGTTATATTTTAAGAATTTAATTTTTTTACTCCCGGTGTCGATACGAAATGCGTTTTTTTTAAAGTTTTTAATACAAGGCGGCCTATTGTCTAGATCTAGATCTGTGAGCAATTTTGCTGATACGTTTCATTGAAGAAATTGTGCAAACCTACTAAACATACATAAGAACAGTGACTGTAGTTTACTTAATTTTATTTTACTATGCAAATACATTGCCATATAAAAATGTCTAATTTTGATTCGCTAGCAGATTTTTACAAAATTCTTTCTGAGGGTAGGCTGTCATACATTTACGTACATTGTTAAGTGGCGCCTCTAGCGACGAAATACTGCAATGTTATGCTATTGCTTTGGTCACGTTGCATGAAAAACGCTGTCATGAGAATGGAAGAATGGACCATAACGTTGTATGATCGATCATACAGCAATCATTTTGAAAATATTTGTAAAACAGCTGAGTTTGTCAAATCACGATTATTTAATGAGTATGTTTATGTACCTACTTTTATTTTAAGTTGCATTTTATACCAGTGTAGTGTATAGGATGTTGATTATATATTTTTTATTATTTTCTTTTTAAAAATAAATATGTATTAAAAAAAATCTTGTTTCTTTTTTTATTTAATTTTTTTTCTTTGCTGGAAATCTAACCCGGAAGATCTGGATCTAAAACTGGTAAGAACTTCATGATCGTATTTCACGGGCATAAGGTTCAAAATTTGGTAGCAACATAGATTTAACACAAGTTTATAGAAGCTTAAATGGCAGCGATGTACGATATTCATCTCAGCCAAAAGACGTCCACTGCTGGACGTCTGCCTCTCCCAAGGATCTCCACAACGACCGGTTTTGTGCTGCTCGCATCCAGCGGCTACCCGCGACCTTCACCAGATCGTCGGTCCACCTTCTTGGAGGCCTGCCCACACTGATCTTTCCAGTACGCGGTTCGGTAACTGTTCCGCCCCACCGGCCTGCGAGCGATGTGCCCTTACCACTGTAGTAACGATATTAATCTATATTAATATTATTATCAGTCATTACTTTCCAATGCAGGGCAATTTTTTTACTAGTCTATAGTACAAATTGAAAAAATTCCACGAGCGGGATTCGAACCCGCACCCCATGACATGCCGGGTCTGGTGCACTACCAACTATGCTATCGTGGCTCAATCCAACTCGCCGAAATTATCCAACACTATCTACTTTTACTTTATAATCCAAAGGAGCCCTATTCAATGTCGACAACTACGTCATCAACATCCGATCTTAATATTTTTACAAATATTGAAAGATCAGTTAAGAATTAGGCAAGCTATATTTATGACTATTAGCGGCCCGTCCCGGCTCTTCGCACGGGTGGACATTTTTTTTTTAATCGGTCCAGTAGTTTTTGAGTTCATTCGTTGCAGACATACAAAAACACAAAGCTTTCCTCTTTATAATATTAGTATGATTATTTACATATTATAATTTTACAGCAATTATATTGTTGCGATTTGTTCGCAACCAATATTTGCGTAAAATTATTATGTATATAAAATCATAGTCTATATTTTTTCACCGCCCAACTATCCTGCCTGCACGCGATGTCCAACGTATTAATGTATTTTAATAAAGTAGGTACGTACAAAGAAGAACTTCTATAGAAGTGCTGGCGTGGACGTCACGAAAATCTCAAACTTCTATAGAAGTTGTTGGCGGTAAAAAGGTTAAGTCCAGTGTTTGACACTGTTTTCGTCGCCAATAATTAACATAATACTTATATTCATTTAAATATTACGGGACAACAGCTAGGAAGCAGCTGGGTCTGTATTCATTTGTCGCTAGACTAAAATCAGTTGTTGGTGACCCTTCAAAGGAAAAAAATGGCGATTACTGGTTCCTGTCGAATATTGGTACCACTAGGTACCGTGTGATGAAGTGAAGTTAAGTGATGCTATGACATATGTCATAGCTTCACTTGGGAACGGCTCGATCGATTTACCGATTTATTTTTGTTGTGTTCGTAATTGTTAAGAACCCTATTACAAATCTCCACTCATCTGCGCAGTGTTCGGACGGCCGGCCGCCGCCAGCGCATCGCATTTTGCAGTTGTATTTATCATTTTTATCGAATAAATTCATGCTTAAAATTTATAAAATCTTTATTCCTCATGAAGTAACAATTATTCTGGTATAAATTTTGCTCAATAATATTATCGTAGATAGGAGAAATTCAGTTAACCTAAAGCGATTTTCGTTTTTTGGTTTAGAATAAGATGTTTTTTTACATAAAATCAATGATATCTAAAAATTCCGAGGCCGCTACGAACTATACGACTATATAAGAGATAACATTTTTATTTTATTTAATTTGTTAGAACAGTAGTTCAATCTAGGAGCTCAAAATAGTGCCTTCGCGCATTTTATGAAAATCTTTCTCTGCAATTTTGGGTTTAATAAAAAGTAAGCCAAAATTTACAAAAAGCGAGGCCGCTACGAACTATGCCAATAGCTATTCTACACTATTCAATAAGTCAAAATTGTTAATGTATTTTTGTTTCTGAGATCAAAAACGCCAAAATTGGTCATTTTACGCAAAAATCAGTCGAGACGTAATGGCTTCTATGTTTGTATCGAAAAATAAAATGAGTTTTTAAGATACGGGTGTTCACAAAGCAGACGAAGTTACGAGCGGGCTACTAAATATAAAAATAAATAAAAAAAACTTTAGTTAGAAAAACCTTTATTACTTACATCAATAAAAAATAGTCATGAAAATATAACATCATGGACGGACTTGTGTTTTAAATACCCAAAACACAAAAGAAATACTACAAAAGTTACCGTAAAAATGCATAAGTATTTTTAAAGCTTCATCTCTCAAATCTAAAACATTAATAATATTTTCTAAGCGCATATAATATTCCTAGGAGACTATAAAACTTGATTATGTAATACAAAAAGCATTGACAATCAATACAAAGGCACACAACTCGGTGTTTTTTTAATTCAGGTGAGATTTCTTTAAAATCTTTAATTACATTTTCTAATATACACATCCAACTCTATACATCTCATATTTCAAATAATATCCATATAGTATAATGTTCTGCATATAGGCAGTGGGCATAAATCCAAACAATACAACTAACAACATAAACAGTAAACATAATATAAAAAATAGTCAAGAATACATCTTTCATACATTGAGTATCGTATTGGTGGTCCCAGTTTTCGACACAGTTTTCGTCGCCATTATACAGGGTATAACTATTTAAGGGTGCGCCATCGATTTAGAATACCTAGATACACCAACAACGCCTCACACGCGGCTTGAATCAATTGTGCTAAAAACGCGTTTTAGCACAATTGCACTCGTAGTCGCGCGCCGATCACCGTCAAGTCAACATGCCTAAGTGCTCCGTGAAAAAGTGCAAAAATAATACTTCAAATAGCTTAAAACAGAATGGGGTTTCGTATATTTGCTAAGTATTCATTCAAGGTTTCATAATGTAATGAATTTGTGGCTAAATTTACCTTCTACCTAAGTAAAAACATTATTTTTCTAAAATAGTTTGAATAAATCGCTTACGCGGTTGTCCCTTTCCCTCGCGTGACGCTATTCACGTGTTAAAAGGGACGAAAGATTCATAAAAGTAGAACATAGTTAAATACTAAATATATAGAGCCGCCTGTTTAGTTTTTTCAAAGTTAGTTTTGTAGTCCACATCTTTTGGCGGTATGTTGGTATGTTTCTATGGAATTAAAATTAATAAATGTTTTTCAGCTACTATAATAAATACTCAGATCAAAGCGAAAATAATAATTATTTATGACCGATAAGTACTGTACCTACTGTACTTCTACTGATATTTGTCAAACATTATTTTTTACACGCTTTGTATTAAATTGCAATGCATGTATGTATGTAAGTATGTTTGTATGTATGAATGTATGTTTGTTCGGGTCAAATCTTGCAAATTAATTTTAAAGCAGTTATCCTCCTCAACCGATTGAGCTTTTTTGCAAACATATAAAGTCCGTTGAAAATGTAATATGATGGTACCATCTAGCTGGTCTGATGATGGAGACAGAAGGTGGCCATAGGTAATGACGTAGGCTGCAGTAGGCGGACAGATTATTGTGAAAACAACGATCGTTGGCCTAAGTAGTAGTAAACAAGTTCGGTGACCGCATTAGGTGAACGAAATAATGTAATTGCCATTTTGGCCATGTTGACGGTTTGTGTTATGCGTCTAATGATTTATTTATACCTAATTTGAAATGAATCTGAAAGATCATCAGGCACTATATTAAAATAAGTGGCGGAAGTATATTGTTAAGGCGGTATAATGGTAATTTTTTTAACGATGCAAATACTGCGATGTATAATGCACATGAAGCTATTTAATAATACAGATGCAAGTGATCAATTTCACCATATTTATAAACTGACAAAATCAGCAGTTCAGAAATATGTGGATGTGCGTCTGCATTATATTTGTAAAAAAGAAAACATTTAAAAAAAATTAATTCGAAACCAACACAAGACAAGACAAGTTAACAATATATTAAATTTTGTGTCAGGGTACTTAAACATATATGTTTTAATAATAAGTTATTTGTTTATTTTTACTATAATTTATAAAAAAAATAGTGCAACTAGCATTACACCAATTTTATAAATTGTACAATACGTACTTGAAAATAATTTTGTTGAACACGACTCCACTTACTCTGTTCCTACGAGAGGCGGAGATCGTTAAATTTTACGACTTTCGCGATGATCGCATTTTGTAATGTCACAACCGCCTAACGCGTGCAATACAAATAAAACCATATCTTTGGGGAATACAGTTGTATTTAATTTTTATAAATATGGTCTTAGCACATTGTACGTTTTTAAATTGTCTATTATACACGTATACTTACAACTAAGCGAGTCGGGACACTTTTTCGACGTGAATTTGTAGGTGACGGTGTATCTAATGATATCTATGATACTAAATGTATATTTTGTTCATTTAATACGATAGTATTTTCAATTATATCTACTTAACCGTAACTGCATTTTTGGCATTTTTTTGTCGGCGCACTCTTAAACTACTATGGTCACTTGCAATTGAGTAATTATTAACGGAATTCTTACCATGTTTATTATTTGTGAGTATCCGATATTGCATGCAATGCAACTGTGCCGCAATTATTATTCTTTTAACAATTTAATAATCGCATGTCTCTCAAATTTATTTATCATTAATATATTGTTTTAATATTTTTTTTTATGGTAATTTTAATTTTGATGGAATTCTTGACATTTTATAATTGTATTTTGAAATCTAATGATTTAATATTTTTATTATTATTAATTTAATATTTTGATCAAATATTTGTCAAACAAAAAAAAATCTAAAATTTCTATTTTTTATTACTTTTGATTATTATTGTTATTTTTAATGCTTTCGTGTAAAATCTGTAATTAAGATTGCATTTGGAATGATCAACTATTATATATAACTAGTGACCGCTTGCGGTTTCACCCGCGTGGTTCCCGTTCCCGTGGGCATATCTGGATAAAAAGTATCCTGTGTTATTCCAGGTTATAAACTATCTGTATGCCGAATTTCATCCAAATCCATCCATCCGTTGCAGCGTGAAGAAGCAACAAATATACGAACATACACACAAACTTTCGCATTTATAATATTAGTAGGATAATTAAACGGGCGTAACCCAATCACATAATTATGAATAGTTAAGTGTACATAAGCACGAATAGTAAGTATAGTAAGCACTGGATCAAAAACAAATATCTATTTTGTTTAGAAAAAATCTTAAGGTTGTCCACAAACACGTCAAAATCCGGGTAAGCCACAAGGAGTGCGTTATGTGCCTGATGCATGCGACACAACGGTGATAGCGCACGCATGTATACTTGGTTGTATGGCAATGTTTCGGGAATATACTTCAAGTCCAGTGTTGGACATAATTTTCATCGACAATAAATGACAAAATTTTCATTAAAATCTTATTAAAATACTAAAATTAGTTGATGATTATTAACGATTAAAGGAAACAATGTCGATCTCTAGTTCCTGACCACCATTGGTGACACTACCGTATGTATGAAAAATACATACTTGCCTATTTACAACACAATAAAATTTTAAGTAATTTTTGTACAAATCACACGTAACATAAAAACGTGTAATATATAAAGAAATATAATAATAAAAAAATAAAATTGTATGATATAATTTTATGTACTTTTGATCCAAATTTTCAGTCACAAAAACTCATGTCAAAATCTTAACAAATAGAAACTCACTATTTTATTACTATTATTACATAATTATTTTGATTATACATATATTTTTTTAATATAATATGATAATTAATATTAAAAACTCATCGGACGGAAGTTTTTTTTAACAAACAAGGGCTTATTTAAATAGAAAATATCCTTAAAACTAATAAAATTGACAAATTACATTTTAATCGGTGAATATTAGTATTTAATTAAAACTATGTTTATAAGAAAACGAGACTTATTCATTAAGGGAAAGAGTTGATATTCATATGTGATGATCAAGAGTGATGCTGACAATTAAATATCATGGTAATTATGCTACCGTGATATAAAATAATGGAATTAATCAAGAACAAGAAGATATACCAAGAAAATAAAAATCGATTTAGGTAATGCAACTCTATGCAGTCGTTTCCTAGCTAAAAGATCCCGAATGGGTGAAGTGCTACTGAAAAAGCCTCAATTAGCCTAAGATAAGACTTAGGTTTTTTTTTTATTTTATATATATTAGAAGGAGGCAAACGAGCAGGCGGGTCACCTGATGGAAAGCAATCACCGCCGCCCATGGACACCCGCAAAACCAGAGGAATCACAGATGCGTTGCCGGCCTTTAAGGTCAAGTATTAAAACCATAAATTAAATAAGTCTTAAACGTCACACAGTAATCTACAATTCCATGCTCACATACAAATCCCATGCTGGTCTGGGACGTGAAAAAATCAGCTACCAAACTTCTCGTGAATGCCGTAAGAGCCGACTAAGGGACGAGGGTTCCAAGATGCTCGCACATCAGGCGGTCGGCTGCAGCCCATCACTGATGCTATCTATTCCACCTCGGAGCCCTACTTCGATTAAGCTAAATGAGACGTCGATGTCACTAACAGCGAGCATACTCAAAATTGGGACATGTGTGTGTCTACAGCTTCCTCATAGTCATAAGAGAAATTCTAAGCATGCCATATTTTAGAGCATAATTGGAGCAATCAAAGGTTTCAGTCATACATTTGGAGGCACCACAACTTCGTTACTATAAGTAGTTTTTTGTGTGTAAGCTGGAGAAACGTGTCTCCAGCTGGCACATGCCGCTTAGGCAAACCAGTGAGGCTAGGGTTATAGAGTATAGTCAGAAATTTAGAGCATAATTGGAGCAATGAGAGCCAAAAAAACTAACCATCACACTCAAATACTGTTGAAACTACGATCATAAAACTATATGCGAGCTGGAGTACCGTGTCTCTGGCTTGCACATCTGTATCTTCGTAATTATTTAAGCTACAATTATGTATTATATCTCAAAATTTAGAGCCGAATTGGAGCATTAGGCTCCAAATTTATCAATAATTTAGCTCGAATGGTTTTTGAGCTACGAACCGATATGTATAAGCTCTTCTCTTATGACAATGAGGAAGCTGTAGACACACACACAATTGGCACCCCTTTTTGGGTGAAGGACGTGAGAATATGCATGTATGTATTTACTAATCTACAATTTATTTTGTGCGGGTGTTGTATTTGAGATTCGAGAATATAGTTGAGGATTTCGGGTGACGTGAGCTTCCACCCTCCGGCCTTAGATACACACTTATTATCAGTGTCTGCTGCGAGTTTTATTTATTGTTCGATTGAGTGCAATTGAATTGAATTGTGTTGAGTTCAGTTTGAGTACAATTTAATCTAAAAATACAAAAACACAAATGTTGAAAAAATTTCCACAAGCAGGAATTGAACCTGCACCCTTCTGACATACCGGGTCAGGTGCTCTCCCAATTGAGCTATCGTGATCCTAACCAGCCCGCCGAAATTATTCAACACTATTTACTTTTTTACTTTGAAAGCCAAATGCGCCCATTCAATGTCAACAACTACCGTCATTAACAATAAAAATACAGTTATAAAAACTTATATGGAAACGCAAATATTATAATATTACATTTCGCAAGCGAGATATTTGCGTACAATTATGTAATTATTTATAAACCTATTCTAAAATACGTACTTGTAAAAATATTAAAATAATAAGATGGATGTCGATGTTAAAAAGTAAGAGCAGATAGTGTTGATAAATTTGGACAGGTCGGATACAGCCACGATAGCATAGTTGGTAGTGCACTAAGCCGGTCCCGATCCGATCGGAACCCCTCGCCAGGCGCTTCGGAACGGATCTAGTAGGGAACCGGAACACGCACTTAGAGCTTGATGCTATTCCCTCTAGAAAACTTATGATGGTGTTTCGTTTCACACGGCTTGAGGAACCCTTAACCTTTTTACCGCCAGCAACTTCTATAGAAGTTCGAGATTTTCGTGCCGTCCACGCCAGCACTTCTATGGAAGTTCTTCTTTGTACCTACTTTATTAAAATACATTTATACGTTGGCGTACAGCGGGACATCGCGTGCAGGATAGTTGGGCGGTGAAAAGGTTAATTTTCTCGCCGCCGCCCCCAAAAAAAGTCCGGTGACGGTGAAATGCCGCTTGGGGCATCAGCAAATTCTCAAAAAAAACTTATTCAAACCTACTTTTTCTATTGAATTTTTGTAAAATCAAACTTTAAGGTGGACCGACGATCTGGTGAAGGTCGCGGGAAGCCGCTGAATGCGAGCACCACAAAACCGGTCGTTGTGGAGATCCTTGGGGGAAGCGGACGTCCAGCAGTGGATGTCTTTTGGCTGAGACGATCATGATGATGAAACTTTACTATAACTCAATCGAACACCCCGCTACAAACTACTTTAAAGTTTATACTGACACCCACCAACCTCACGGTTATAAAGTTAGGTGTCAAACATCCTTAAGCAAGCACGAGGGACCATCTACGTCAGGTCATAACGCCAGATCAGAACACGCCGGTACGCATCCTTCATCCGGTACTTTTAAGACTAGTGTCTCAAGCTAGTTGCCCCGTGGACACGTATAGTCCACTACCTAATATCCAGATAGGTTACCGAAGCTGTAAGCTCGCTCACTTCTAACTCAATCGAACAGTGTAAAAACTAAGGTGAGGTGAAAGCCAAACGCTTACCCATTAATTACATAAATAGCTTAATAATACTAATAATATGGTGAGGCCGGCTACTGAGGCCTCCACTAGCTGTGGACCATCAGTGGCGGTATCCAAAGTAACATTAAGAAAACGATAGCGAAGTTCGAAAAGAATAAAATGTATGGGATTAACATAAGATTGACCAGGTGATTTAGCGCAGCTTATGTCAATCCCATACATTTTTTTTCTTTTAGTTGATGGCTTCGTGCGATTAGCACATTTAGCCAGTGTCAAAGTAATTTTTCTTACAAGTAATACATAAATAAACAATATTTCCCTTCTGTATGATGATGATGAATGATAAAAGAAATGAGAAGTGAGAAATGATATACCCCCCAACCCCTCGAGTATCTCAGTAAAGATGTGGGGCTTTACTAAGTCCTCGGGCGTACTTCTTGAGAGAATTTGAAAAGTGACGTTGCACTGTTTTGTTTCATTTGCCAACACATGCACACTCACGAACACTTAACAGTTAATAATCCACCATTATTTTACATTAATATTCGACATAACACAAATTTTACAAAATAAAACAAAATAGCAGGCTTGACCATTCACTTTCCCGCCAAGAAGTCCCATATATTTTATTCTTTTCGGACTTCGCTATCGTTTTCTTAATGTCACTTTGGCTAAGCCTACTAAACTCAGCACACGCTTTACATATGGTAGAGATGAGTTATTTGTATACTCATTTATATAAAAAATCTAATAAAACAAAATGGCGTCAGTACAACCGTAATATTCATAAAAAACGTCTGTCGTCTTTGCAGAATGCGACTTTTTAATATCAACGGTGATTTTGAAATAAAAAATGCGTGTTGTATTTGCCATTGGAGGGTTGCGAGTTCCAAACTGCTCGTGAAACTTTAAAATTTGTATTTTGTATGCAAACAAAATTTTCGAAAATTTTATACTTATTCAAATCGATAATTTAAACGTGAGTGCTATCATGCTATAGAAAGTCAAACTAAAAAGACGTTAAATAGACGTTTAATATGAATAATCCGGAAATATCTAAATGTTCGTACAATAATTCTACTTAGAACATAGTGTTAACTTATAAAATCTAATTATGATGTTGTAAAAGTCGTTTTAAGTCACATTTCTCATTTCACTAAGTTAAGGCAGTACTTACATACAAGTCTATAAAGTTTCAATACAAACGTTAGATAGTTATGACTTTTAATAAATTATTCTACAAGTGCTTATGAGCTAATTTTAATAAAAAGAAATTCACTTGAAACTATAGTTCTTATGTGATTGATTTGATGCTAACTGTAAATAATAAAGTGCAAATTTATTACTCAGGGGGTTCAATCCGATGCATAGCCCGGGTTTGTGATCACCAACCCGCATTTGGCAAGCGTGGTGATTAAGCCATTACCCATCAATTGTAGCGATGACTTGATTTCAGTGATGGGGGCTTTTGCCCAGCAGTGGGATAGTATATAGGCTTTTACCAGACTTATCAATAAACCAATTACTTAATTGATAGATGCTGACTGTTAATAGCAACCCATCTTCGTTAGGAGTTGAAAACAAAATTAGAGATTCACAGAAACCTCGTACTTAAAATACATAGCTTTAGAGTTCAAAGTCTTTTCACTTAACTTCACACAGGCGTTTCCAAACTTGTTTCGGCGGTATCCGGTGATAGGGGCGTGGCCTCATCAACATCCGAGGCCTCTTGTATATCGTAGGCCTTAGCGTGTTCGCCGGCCTTAAAAGTGTCGCCGGCCTTAGAGGTCTTGTGGCCCTCGTCGCTAAGGCCTATCGGCCTCTCGCATCATATTTGCGAAGCCGGCATAGTGGATACTGTGCTGTGGGGGGTGGTAGGCCTTGAGCCGGCTAAGGAAGCGTTGAGAGAAGCCATAGTACCCATCTGTAATGAAATAATTATGTTTAAGTATGGAGCTCGACGATTTCGCAAGGGACTGGCAGTCAAATATTACAAATTATGTCATGGGTGAATCAACTTTTTAGGCACTCCCTTTACGTCCTCACTGATAATATTGAAAAAAAAGACCATAAAAATCTTTACACTGAAAAGAACTTAGGTTGTCTAAAAAGTTAGAGCTATTCCAATACTGTTTTCAATATCATATAAATGTTTTTTTTATTATTATTTGTCAGTTTCGTAGTAACGCAGTTGAGGAAAAATACTCCACATAGTAATAAACCTTGTCCCTGATGGTACTCTTGATGATACTTCTCTACATAACTGTGGCGGGCGGCGACGTTTTATAACGGCGGCGGCAGTGCTATGACGCGTTCTGTCAAAGCGTAGCAGAAGCCAGACTAAACAGTGGCCGTCCGTCAGTAGTGGACTGTATATAGGGTTCATCATCATCATCATCATCATCTCAGCCAAAAGACGTCCACTGCTGGACAAAGGCCTCCCCCAAGGATCTCCACAACGACCGGTTTTGTGCTGCTCGCATCCAGCGGCTTCCCGCGACCTTCACCAGATCGTCGGTCCACCTTGTTGGAGGCCTGCCCACACTGCGCATATAGGGTTGACTCTTCTAAAGTTCGAGCTGGCTGGGACAAGGATGCCGTGATGCCAGACAGGTCCAAAAACTGCTAAAAACTAGCCGCAAAAACTTCCAGTACTTTATTTTAAATAAAACTCTTTAATAAAAATATTTTGTTTTATTTCTATCGAGCGATTCCAATATAATGCTTATCGGCGTGGATTCTACCGATTCCAGTATCGCGTCGCGTATGAAACTAGACTCTTCTTTTTTATCGGCTTGGATTCTACCGATAGCTGCGAGTATTAAAATTACACTGACTAATAAACACACTTTACAACTCAGTATTAATCGGCGTGGATTCTACCGATCGATGCGAGCACTAAATGCATACTGCCTAACTGACTTACTGACTAAACACTTTATAACTTAGTACTCTCGGCGTGGATTCTACCGATCGCCTCGAACATTTTAATCAGACTGACTGCCGACCGCAGAAAAGTCCCGCGTATTTATAGGTCCGCGAACATATACCTCTTTCTCTCTAACCTATTGCCGTCTCTTTCACTCTGAGAGTCTACGCGTTTCTAGATAGTTCGATGCCGTGTTTGGACTTTTCTATGATCGGTTGACCTTACAAAGAATGTTCTATACATTTCTACAACTTTCTAGAACCTTCCATGGAAAGTTTCATTCTTATTGACAATTTAAACTTATACCTTGGTACTATAACGTAACAATAAACTCATAAATACTATTTTACCGTAAATCTAACTTATTTTATACGTTAAATACGAAGCGTCGCTAACAATAACTTTAATAAGTTACATAGGAAGCTTGTATTTTTACATTGTTTTTAGAAAGAAAAACAATCACACTCTTATTCAAACCGTACAAACTCACAATTTTTTAAATTAATGAATTTTTAACAAATTTTTATTTGTTTGTCCCTAACACTAAGTAAAAAATTACATCCACTGCGTTACCACTATAATTCACAAATTTTCTGACAGAGATGGCGTTATACGCGTCACTAACACTAGTTCGTGTGTCTAGCCCTTTGTACTCATTATTCGACACGGTCAACGTCGCTTCGATTGGTCATCAGTGTGGCGTGAGCTCTCGAGTGGTGCGCGTGGGTTTATTGTTGGTGTACTGCGTTACCGCCAAAATCTTGGTCAATATTATTACTTTTTCAATGTTATTACGAAATATCGAAACCATATTGGTCTGAGGTCAAAGTCGATACCGTATAATAGATATTAATTTAATGTAGATGCAGTAATAGGGTATATTCCAAAAATCTTCTATTGCGTTACCAGTAACGCCAGAGAATGTAAGACCACTTCCATATGAAAGTGCTCTTACATTCTCTGGCGTTACATGCACTTAAAGGTATCAATTTCACAAAAGTAACAGGTTTATGCTACAACATTTATACTACTGTTAATTAAATATTAGGTCTGTTAATTATTATTATTATTACCGGTTATTTGACAACCCGGCTGTGAGTTTAAATCTGCCAGAGTCAACGTTTGTGCTATGAACATCCGTATGATGGTTTTCGACGTCATCGATTTATTAGTTACCTATCTGATTTCGTATTTATTTACATCTGTTTTTTTCTCTATACTACGGTGGTGACAAACAGGCTACGAACCACCTGATGTTCGGCGATCGCCCCAGCCTTTAGAATATAGATACTATAAAACTACCTTAATCGTAACCGATCGTGATTCCTATGGAGTAGCACATACTCCATACGAGCGGTTACGATTAAGGTAGTTTTTTCGTTTCAGATTTGGTAAGTCAAAAAAAAAAGATGCCTCTTACTGCTGCTGAAAAGCAGAGACGATATAGAAATAACTACTCAAGAATAATCTGGATAAGTATGAAGAGGCCAAGAAAACGCACAGAGAGGTACCATAAGACTAAAAGATTGGTTAAAGATTTAAATCCAAAAGAAAGGTATAACGCCAATATAATATGGAAACTACGAAAACGGGAATCGGAAAGCAAAATAGCTGTTCAAAATATTTTACAAAATACACCGCCGAGTTCACCGCAACCTAACTTTGTAGAGAATCAGAATGAAACACTGCCAGCAGCGCCTCCGCCATCTGTACCTCCACCAGCTACTCCTCCATGCGTAACCCCATCAGGCGAATCAGTGGTATCTTCAGCAAAAGTAAGGGAAAGAAAGAAAGTAAAAAAAGACAGATAGACGGCTTATAGACGAAACGAGAAATTTAAGCTAGAAAATGAGAAACTAAAGCGGAAATACGAAAAATATAAAAAAGATTTCAAAGAAGGAATGAAGCAAAGACTGACAAAGCAAGTAAGATAGCTGAAGATATAAAATACAAAATTCTTAGCGGCGCTATTAAGAAAACATTCAAAGTTACGAAATGTAGAAAGGATGTTGATGCCAGGTATACTTGCCTTTGTAAAACCCATACAAATTTTGCTTATAAAGCAAAATTACTTAAAAAGAAAGGCATAACGGGAACAGATGATCTTAATATAATAATCGAGTCAACAGTCTGCTGTGCCAATCAATCCAAAAAAATCGTAACACCGGAGAAAGAAGGCAAAGTAGTTGCTTACTTTCTCAGGCGTTACCATTTTTTTCTCTTGCGTTACCAAAATGTCCCTTGGTTATTTTTAAGTTTGAAGGAGATTACTTCACAAATTATTTTTCTTTAACGATAATATGTTAATAATTAACTGTATTAAAGTTTATCACATCCTAATGTTTATAGTGTTTGACGCTGATTGTTACCTTTTAAGATTTATATCGAAGTTAAGTGTTAAAATGTGTCCAAAGTAACGCAGTGGAGGTTCAACTCAATATAACTTATATTTTAAGTATTAATAAATGTTCCTGCCTATGAAAAAAGACTGCGCATAGACTGTAATAAATGATTATTTTCTAATATTCAGAAAATTGTGTTTTCATTTCTCGAATTAACGTTTTTAAAATAGTAACGCAGGAGATTCATAATGCTACTCTTAGTCACTTTTTGCCTTAAAATTCAATAAATAGAGTTCAGACATTGTGGCACATACTAATTTAGGATAATATGATAATCATATTTTTGAAATATGTTGCATTTTTAAAAATATCATCATAAAATATTATTAGTTGTTGTGTAAAATTTTCTCCACAAAGGAGTGCCTAAAAAGTTGATTCACCCTCATATGAAGAGCAGAGCCTTCTAAAACAAGTATTATTATGCTCAAAAGGAGACTCTGGCCCCCTGCTGTGGTAAAATGATATTTGAACGTAAATAAATATTTTTGATTTTTTGATTTGATTTTTTTTGAAGAGTTGGATGAGAGAAGCTGCGGATCGTGCTCGGTGGCGTGCACTTAGGCCTATGTCCAGCAGTGGACGTGTATAGGCTGATGATGATGATGATGGAGCTCGATGGCGCAGTGGTAAACGCGTTTGGCCTACGATTGCTGGAGTTAAACAACTTCCGCAAAGGCCGGTCATCCTATAAGACACCATAAACCGGGTTTTTATTCCGATATTCCCACGGGAACGGGAACGCGGGTGAAACCGCGAGCGGCCGCTAGTATTAAATAAATTAAGGTAGGTATAGTCGACCATGAAATTGCTTTATCACTTTTGACAAAAACTTCCATAACAATAAAATTTCGCTAAGGCTCATTGTCAATAATGACAACGTATCCGTCACTTGGTCTTTTAAACAAAAATAGAACTTGTTGTTTTATTATATGCAAACAAAATTCACTTCTAAGGTGGTAAAGCAATTTCATTGTCGACTATACATAATAACATTGTTGATAAGGATATCAACCTGGACTTGTTTAACTCATCCCTGAACCAGTTTAAAAACAAATTTAGTAATAACTTCTTTTTGTAAAAAAAAAAAAATTTACCAACATTTGACATTAAAAATCGAAGAGATTCCAGTCATTTAATCTGTATTAAGTTATAAGCGGAAACTTGTAATTGGTCGTATTTAATTTATAAACACTTTTTTTTATGTATTAGCTGTAAGTTTTCCAAATAAAATAAAAATAAAATATTGGTTTTTGTGCACACTTTGGCCAATCTTTGGATCTTTGGCAAATACTCCATCCAACCTGGTCAAATCTTGATTGACTTGGTGCGCACGTCTGACGCGGTCGAGCTCCCAAAGTAGAATGAATGCGCTTCCAAGTCCAAGCTGTCACCTCACTGACAGTGTCACGTGACAGGTGCCATAGATAGGGTTGCCAATCATACTTTAAAATAACGTATTCTACGTATTCTACGTTATTTTCCATCCCCATGCTTCATTCTTTTTAATAAAAATAAAGTATGGAAAATACTTTCGTTTCCGACTAATGCCGTGCGTTTGAACGGAGTATTTCTATTGACTTAATTTCTGAACTACTGAATGATGTTTATATAATTTTTAACGCAAATTTTGTTGCGAACAAATTACAAAAACACAAATGTTGAAAAAATACTGAATACTGAATGATACTCACACCCGTATTTATAAACAATCAATTACTTAGCAATTACTTTGTTCTTAGAAATGTCACTAAGATCTAATTTCATTTTATAAATAAGTAACGTTTATATTAGAATAGAACATTCTTAATGAATTAAATAAAAACATTATAATTATTATCAAAATCATAAATTTTATATTATTTTAGACAAAACACAAACTTTCACACGGAATATAACTTCAAAACTAGCTTGTCACAAGCTTGTCACTATGAATTCTTTGAGAAATCTAACTAGATTGCTTGAGTAAAGATATTGGTGACTAGTGCTTGGCTAAGATTTCTAGTCTTTTGACGTTTATAACGTCATTGGTTACCTAAAGAATATAAAATTTTACTTAAGCAATTACTTTGCTTCAGTATGACCTTTTACTCGTCTATAAATACGGGGGTCAGACTCAGGTGAAGTGAAACGAAACACAACGCTAATTTCTGAATGCGCTATAAAACAATAAAAAATTATTGACAGTGCCAAGAGTACAAAAAAAATATGTTTTTAAACATTTAAATAAATATATATTCAAATCCTTTTTTTATATTAGTTAGTGATAGATATACTTTAATTTCCTGAAAAATAATTGGCAACCCTAGCCATACACACTATCCTCTCTCAGACCACCTGCTCAAACTACTGACTCAGGGATTCATTATGCCAAGTTTATGGTACGGACGCCTGCACATTACAACCTATGTAAAACCGTCAAATTTTTTCAATCAATTTTCAACCGTATACCTAAGATCTAAAGTTCCAAAGTCTATTGAGGAAATTTAACAGTGTTTGGTATTCTGATGTGCACCCGTCTTCTGTACTAGACTAGACTATGAAATAACTCCGACATATATATCAATACTATAAGTCCTAACGAACTCTCTTCAACACAAAGCCTAAACCTTTGGTTCTAGATAGCTGAAATTTTGCACACATATTCCCTTCATGGGCGGCTGCACTTACCATTACCATTATGCTACCGTAAGAAGGCTGACGTTAGCCCTGAATTTTTTCACTGCTTTTTGATTTTTTGACTGGTTTTTAGCGGCAGAGTGCCATCTATCCAACTGTTATTGCAACCGATGGCTATGCAGATTCATCTTTACAGATGAAAATAGCGCAAATTTGATAACACAACGCTAAAGTAAATAAAAAAATAAAAAGTAATATTTATTCTATTTATTCTATTATGATATAAAAAATGATGATAGAAAGAAACTCACCCTCAAATGCGCCAAATCCTCCAACTTGGTCAAATCAGCCAACTCCAAATACAGGCTGTAGACCAACAGCCAGCCGTACACTCCGCACGCACAGAACAGGATCCACGCCAGGCACATGAGCACGTTGTACGCGAATATCATGTCGTTCACAATGGCCGCGAATATGAACGCTATGAAACGGAAGGATATGAACACACCGAACGAGTACAGCCAGGGCACTACACGCTTCTCGTACTCCTGTTAAGAGAGATAATTAATTAAACATCTTTACATAATATAAAAGGGCTTGATACCGTTAGCAAATTCCCACTATAAGTAAATAAATAAATAAAATAAAACTTTAATACACTTACACCAATTATCTAGCCCAAGAGAAGCTTTGTTATGAAACTCGTTAAATGGCTACTAGACAACGGATAAACATACTTAAAATACTTAAATACATATTTATTATACATACAAATCAACCAGACCCGAGACAATTTAGAAAAACAATAATTTCTAAATTGACCCGACCGGGGATGGAACCCGGGACCTCAGAGATAGCGACACCATGTGACCATGAAAACCGGTGTACAAACCGCTCAGGACGACTTCGTCATTTTCTTAAACTTGACACTTTCCTAACTCGTCTCTTTTTTAACTCGGCTCTTTCTTAGTTGGTCTCTTTTGCAATGTTGACACTTTCATAACTCGTCTCATTTTTAACTCGGCTCTTTCTCAGTCGCTGTTTTTCCTCTCTCCTTAGCCGTGGTCCACCGGATCAGTTCACCTAGGTAAACTACGGGCAATTTTTTTTCTCGTGGTTCACCTAGGTTCAACTAATAAGATCGCCGGTTACGCATTAGAAAAATTCGAAAAAATTAATAAATATAATACTTAATACTAAAGAACTTGTTTTTCTTCTTTCCCCTTATGTGATTGTATAATGATAATAATAGTATATTAAAAAAAAGAGCCGAGTTAAAAATGAGACCAGTTAGGAAAGTGTCAAGTTTAATAAAATGACGAAGTCGTCCGGAGGGGAGACGAGTTGGAAAAGTGTCAAGTTTAAGAAAGAGACCAACTAAGAAAGAGCCGAGTTAAAAAAGAGACAAGTTAGGAAAGTGTCAAGTTTAAGAAAATGACGAGTCGTCCTGAGCGGTACAAACCGCTCGAACAAAAAGGTCGTCAAAAATAGGTCATGTTATAAAGAACTGTTAACTGATTTAATTTATTTGTTTAATGTTCTCGAATTATTTGTTGTTGTTGTGAACATCCCTATTGGAAGAGCACCTAACCGAGTTTGACGAGGGTGCCGGGTTCGAATTCAGCACGTGAATTTTTTTTTACAATTTCTAAATAATTTATAAACTAAATGACGTGACTTATGTATAAATGAATGAATGGTGTTGGTGTACCTTGTTTTTAGCTTGCATCACTAACTGGGAGCGGCATGAAATGTGCAAGTGGTTATGAATGAACGATCAATACACGAAGCAGTCGGATCATTTAATACAGCATATTATTTCTACATAGAAATGGCTAGTCAAAACAAATGATATTAAAAAAGTTAACAAAAAGTTTTGTTAGTAAAAATTTGTTTGTATTTATTAAATTTTAAACTTAGCTAAATCTTAAGAGTTTATTACATAAAAACAAATCAGTCAACAAACAGAAAATAAATACATTTAATTTATTTAAATAAATAGGCAAATTAATAATTTACAAATCGGTTTTTTTTTAATTTAGGCAAAGCCATAGGTAAGCCCAACTAACCTATATGTATTGTTTTATATCTTTATCTTAATGTAATCAACTCCTATTTATTGTAAATATGAAATTGTCTATTAATTTAATTGCAATTTTTTATTTATTTATTTATAATTTATGTACACACAAACAAATAGAAGGGAGAACATAGTAAGAATAGACAAGTACAAGGGTGCTGCTTATTTCAAATTGAAATTTCTTCCAGCAGCTTTTAATGAAACTTAATTATTTATAATCTAGTTCAATTAAATAATACGGCTATTTACTTTTGTTACTAGTGATAAAATTATGCATCTAAACATTTTAAAGTTTATTAATATATTTATTGATGTGGCATCACAAATTTAAATAAAATGTAACTCACCTTTCTCAGGGCATTGATGAGAATGATACTGGTGACGATGACGGCGACAGATCCAATCCACGAGAACAGTGCAAACACTATTAATACATTGCGGACTGAAAACAACAGAATTATAAAATTATTCAATAATTTCGTAATAAATTTAAATCACAAAGTACATACTAGAAAAATTCAACGAGTCTTCTGGGGTCTTTGTAGCCCAGCGGTCAAAGCATTGTAGCGGTTATTCAAAGTGGGTTCGATTCCCACTCGAACTGTGTGGCATCACGCACTAGTGCCTGTCCCTGTGCCCTACTTGATTCTCCGTGGGGTTTGAATCGGATCAGGATCGGGGAATATAAAATGAGCTGGAAGATGACGATTTATTGAAGTTAATAAACATAGGTTACCTGGTGGACTCCCAACGTAGACGAACTGGAAACTCAATACATAGTAACCATAGTGGACAGAGCCCGGTGCGGCCATGCCCAGGCAGTACAGCTCAAACACGCTCTGCGCAAACGTGAACAGGGCTATGAACTGTAACACAAGAAAAAGTTATCATCACCAGCTGAATGTCCCCACTACTGGGGCATGAGCCTTCCCTATGGATGGGTAAGGAGAACGGGCCTTAAACCACCACTCGGGCCCATACGGATTGGTGGTTGTTAAAAACTGCTAATGCAGCCAGGACCAACGGTTTTACGTGCCTTCTGAAGCACGAAAGAGCTCGAGATAATAAATTTTTGGTCACCTATTCGATGTCCTTAGCAATAAGTTTGGAAATGAAATCTTAAAAACTGGATAGTAAATTCATTGTTTATTATTGTAGTGAATATTACATACAAGAGAAATAAATCCAGTCAACAAGGAGCCCCGTTGCAGATCCAGGAAGAATGCATCATGCAATATCGGCTTCTGGTACCATGGTAACCGTAGTGACCGTACCGATTTTGTTGATCGGAGGTTGGTTGAAGATCTGAAATATAATAAATATTAATTGAAAAGGTATTATAAGATATCTATTACATTATACTATTTAAATAGTTGATAATATTATAACACTATATGAATAAATAGGTACAGGCCGCCTGAACATCAACATTCACATTTTTAACAAACAGAGTGGTTGATGCCTGGAATTAACTGCTTGAGAAAACTATAAAAACGCAAAGTGTCAACCAGTTTGAGAATAGACTAGACCTAATACAAGAAAATGAAATTAAAACAAATAATTGATTTTACATTGGATAACAGCAACAGTTTTTCTGAATTACCTATAGTATACATAAATTGACTATAATGTCCCTCAGCTGGGCAAGGGCTTCCATAATTGAAATCAATTCGCTACAACTGATGGGTAATGGCTTAATCACCATACTTGCCAAATGCGGGTTGGTGATCGAAACGTGGACTATCATATGCATTGAAATATCCAAAACACACTTTGCCCAACCTAGGAATTTAAACCAGGACCTTTGGCTATCAGGCTTTGCCACACAGCCACCGAGTCTCAAACATTTATAGTTGCACTTGGCTTGTTTTAAGTCAGCCTAGCTAGCTACCAATACCAACATCTTATCTCATCATCATCATCATCTCAGCCCAAGACGTCCACTGCTGGACAAAGGCCTCCCCCAAAGATATAAGGGGTATTTGCCGTAATCGCCACTCTTGGCAGGCGGGTTGGCGATCGCAGTAGGTTGAGGGTATCTTCAGAGAGATGCTGCTGCCCATCCTCTGGAATGGTCCCTTGGTCGGCTTTTACGATACCCACAGGAAGATACCACACACCCACAGGAAGAAATGGGGTGGTACAATTCTTTATCCCCATCTTATATATGCCACTGTAATACCAACAATGTTAGTAGCGTTTTTGTGTGCGTGTAGCTTGTCCTCGATGACAAAGGCGTCTCCCTAATAAAGATTAAGTTTAAGATTTTCTATAGCAGACCAAATTTCATGAAAACAGTGACTAGTTTATTTATAGGTTTAAACACAGGTAGGTACCTAGAGCTTATAATAAAACCAGGAATTATCTAAAAATTAAGGCATGTTAGGCATTCTAAAAAGGTATCCTAAAATATAATAATAACCACATACCAAATTAAAATATTTTATCATGATAGAGAAAACTAGAAGCTGTTGTACTTACTTTCCCGTGTAATGAGAATACACAGAGGGTGTAGACCGGTATGTAGAAGGTGTCTTCCGCCCATACATGTTGAAATATTAATGTTTACACGAATATAGCATGAAACGTTAACGCCCTATGATTTTCATATAAGAACACTGTTTCTATCAACTTCGAATAGCAATAGCTTATAGAAATTATTTAATTCAAACATTAATTGACAGACTGAAGTGTTATTTTGACGAGAATCGACTAAAATACTATGTTTTATTTCAAAAACATGGGAAAAGGCCACGCCTGAGTCTCGGATAATCCGTTGTTTGATGGCTTTTTTTGATGTCTGTCTGTTCTTGCTCGTCGATGATGCCAATTTGACATTTTATAAACCGATAAAATCTAGTAGCGTATTCGAAGCACATATTTGTCGCTAGCTGTCTATGAATTGTTGCACAAACAAAAGTGACATGCAATGCATTTGAATTTAGTTGTTTAAAATATAAGTACGTTTATAAAGCCGGTTTAAGGGCCCTATTACATTACATTTTGACCATGATTTTTGCGTAAAATGGCCATTTTTGATATCGTAAATAGGTAAAACAAAAGAATACCTGTAAGCTTTACAGAGGTTTGTAGAAGCTAATGAGCGGGAGCACCAACACTTTGGATTATCACACTTCCTACAGAGCGGCCTATACTATCTATTTATTTTACTCGCGGATCTAAACGCACTAAATAGTCTTGTAAATGTTTTCAGTAATTTAAGTTACACTTTTATATTTTAAAGTCATACAGACAGTTAATAACAATGGTTGCCTAGCACTCGCCTACACATCATATCATAAACTATAGTGACACATAACAATAAGAAGTCTTCATGCTTCAATCCAAACACCATAACAATTTTTGGCTTTCTCGATCTCAGAAACGAAAATACATTAACAATTTTGACTTATTGAATAGTGTAGAATAGCTATTGACATAGTTCGTAGCGGCCTCGCTTTTTGTAAATTTTGCTTAACTTTTTAATGAAACCCAAAATAGCAGAGAAAGATTTTCATAAAATGAGCGAAGGCACTTTTTTGAGCTCCTAGATTGAACTACTGTTCTAAACAAATGAACTAAAACAAATAGAATGTTATCTCTTATACAGGGTCTAACAAAATCAATAAGCGAACGTTTAAGGGCGGTATCTATACATCATTCTGAATACAATGACATAAAATGGGCTACAGTTTTATAATGATTTTTCAAAGTTATGTTTTCTAACAAACTAAATCAATTAAAATAATGCACATCATGAAACATGCTATATCTTTACTAACACGCACGCAAGCATCAATAAAAAGATAGTGTACAGATACACGCACACAATTGAAAAACCATTGTATGACATTCATACACATACGGCTATCTTTGTGTGCGTGTAGTTCAGCTGTACGGGTTTGGAAAGGGTGTATTTTTTGGTGAATTATGATAATGTTTTGTTGATTATCTCGGTAACTAGCCTGTAGTTTTGGACCAAATTTGGTGAGCATGCTCAGTGTGATGTAGATGCTCCCCTTAAACGTTCGCTTATTGATATTGTTAAAAAAAATCTTATTCGAAACCAAAAAACTTTGAAAATCGCTTTAAGATCGCTGTGAATTTCTCCTATCTACGATAATATTATTGAGCATTTATACCAGAATAATTGTTACTTCATGAGGAAATTTATTCCTTGAATTTTATAATTAATTTATTATCCTATTTCGATAAAAACGGTAAATACAACTGCAAAATTACTACAAAATAGGAAAATGGGCATTTTACGCAAAAATCACAGTTGAGATGTAATAGTCCCCAAAAAAAAATAAACCAAAAAGGTTAAGTACAATCGAAATTGAGACATTAGTAAAAAAAATGTAACTGTTGACTGACAGTTGAATATAATCATTTCAAAACAATGGAAATTAAGAGCCATCTTTCAAGAAATTTAAAGTAAACTTACCAATAAATAGAAAATACAAAAAAAATGGAAAAAATCCTCTAAAACGAGAGGAAAATAAATGTTCAATCTCTAGAAGCAGATCAAGAGGAGTTTGAATCAAAAATGTTAAAAAATAAAAAGGAAAAACAGTCACCTCGCACTAACTGCTGTGCTTGTTGTGAGTTATTTTTACCTCGTTTTGTTTTGCAATTTAATTTTTGTTAATTATTTAAATAATTACCACCAAAAATGGAATTCCCTCCCAGCACATATTTCCACATTTCTACAACATGGGCTCCTTTATACGAGTTATGAAGAAGAAAATTGCAGGCAGGCAAGGTGAGAACGGCTAGTGAGGCAGAATCGGCAGAATCCTGCTTACTAGTTGTCCTCGCATCTGGACTCTGGACACTGCCTCTGCTTAACATCCGGCAAAGCAGTCCTATGGGTAATATTGATTGGCACTAGTGTTGCCGCTCGATAGGCCAATATCGATTGTCTATCGATAGCCTATCGATAGTTGAAAAAAAACAATAGTATCGATAGTTTATTGATTCTATCGATACTATCGATTGTCCTTTCGATCGTATAGATGATTTTAGCGTTCAACTATCGATTGCAAAACTATCGATTTTTCGGCAACATTAATTGGCACAGCTCCGCCCCGCTCCTCTTCTCTCCGCTCCAGTGGACAGGCAGCCTTAAGGCCCGATGCCTTCGCTTCCAAGCGCTTTACTGTTATTTGAATAAAATACCCATTAAGTATAGTACTATTGTTTTAGGTGTCTGTCAAGCAGTAGATCGTACTAGAACATTCTACGGGCGCGTGTTCTGTACGGATTGCTTCCACAAGTACATTTGGAAGCCGCCAAAGAAGGTTCACGAGGATGAACCAAGCGCAACGAGCAAAAATAAAAACGAAACCGTCTAAATTGATAATAACGTGAATGTAAATGTATTTACACGAAACAGGCACGCTGCGCCGGCGTCCGCTTAACGCAGCGAACGTCCTAAAATGTTGAAAACTGATTATTATTTCCGTTAGTCCTTTACCCTTTTATAATATATTCTTCTAAGTGGTTCTATGTTTTATTTCTTTTACTTTACCCCAACCGACAGCTGTGATTTTCGTACTCTAAGCATAACGCCCCCCCCCCCCCTCCGCCTCCCCCTCCCGACAATACCGTATTTAGACCCCTCGGTCAGAGAAAAAAGTATTTTCTAACAATTTTCCAAAGAGGTAAGGTAAGTAGAGTTCAAAGATGAATTAGGTACATACTCCCAATCCCAACATATAGTACTTAATGTACGTCTTGCTCGCTTAAAGTTATCGAACGAGTACCTATTTACATAAAAAAAACTAATAATTTTTTTTTGTTGACATTTTTTGATGATTACAAAACATGAAAAAAAAAATTAATAATTAGGTACTAAAATTATCCGTATCCTACGTTATTTTCCATCCCCATACTTTATTATTTTTAATAAAAATAAAGTATGGAAAATACTTTATTTCTCCGACTAATGCGTGCGTTTGAACGGAATATTCCTCTTGACTTAATTTCTGAACTACTGAATGATACTCAGACTCGGGTGAAGTGAAACGAAACGCAACGCTATAAAAAAATAACAAAATTATTAGATAGTGCCAAGAGTATAAAGAAATATGTTTTTAAACATTTAAATAAATAAATTTGGAAAATACTTTGTTTTTTCATTAAATCCTTTTTTTATACTTGTTAGTGATAGATTTACTTTAATTTCCTGAAAAATTGTTGGCAACCCTAGCTCGGACTGTTCCGAGCTGTTCCAAGATCAGTAGGCCGATTCTATTAAATAACTGCAACTACACTGCAGCGTCGCGTGTGTCAAAATGAGCAAATTTTGACGTTTCGGTATTCTGTTATGCAGCGCTACTGCCGTAGTGTTGCAGGGGCGAAGAAGTAACGCAAATAGGTATTCCACTAACAAAACTGCACTACACCTGCACGTTTACTGCAAAATAATCGTATTCCATTAAAATATTTTGACATTTGTGTAGTAATGACAGCAGTGTTGGTGCAGTTTTTGTGCAGGTTTATTGAAGTAGATCGTGAGCAACTTTTGCACAGCGTATTATAAGCATTTTACGTTTTTAGCGTATTGTAACATTAGTTCTTTTAGTTTTATTGCAGGATTCGTGCAGCTGTAGTGTAGTAGTCGCGCAGTTGTAGTGTAGTTGTAGTGCAGAGAATTTTAATAGAATACGTCTATTTCCACGCCACTGCTCCTACACGCGACAAATGACAGGCGTAAACGTGCAGTTGCAGTTTTTTAATAGAATTGACCTACAGTGTCCGTGTAAGGGTCTATGCTTGAGTTGCTCGAGCGCGGCGCGGTATGTAGGTATTATGCTTACTATACAGAGCTTAATCCTGGCCCCGACCTCCCGAGAATTTGAAATTAAGTTTACATAACGGGAGCAAATTGACGGAGTAGGTATATAATAAGAACAAGCATCTCCGTGGTCATCAGCTGAAGCTGTGCCGATCAGTGGCAAATCGAGATCCCAAGAAATATTTCTTACCCAACCGAATTGTCGCCGAGTGGAATAAACTTCCGGAAGAAGTCATAAGCGCTTCGTCGAAAAATGCATTTAAGAACAGGCTGGATAAAATATCCAAATCACATGACGCACACGCATTAGCGCACTGAGCTGCTAGTGTGTTCTCCCCCCAAATAATAATAATAATAATAATTCCCCTGCCTCGCTGCTGGCGGTACTCTAGGATTAGGTTTTTATAATGTTTTATTGTTTTTATATTAAAATATTGTAAAAATCTAGTTTTAAGGAAAAAAAAAATAAAGAGTATAATAATAATATTGCAAGCCTCTCTAACCACCTGTGTTCCAGTGACCACACCGGCACCGGCCTTAAACCCAGAAGTCCCGGGGACCAATTCCCAGCGGGGGTGACATGTACCTGTACTCTGGCTGTTTGTAGCTGTACTCTGTTTGCTTGTGGTTTGGCTTGTTTTAAGCCGCTCAGGACGACTTCGTCATTTTCTTAAACTTGACACTTTCCTAACTTGTCTCTTTTTTAACTCGGCTCTTTCTTAGTTGGTCTCTTTCTTAAACTTGACACTTTCCCAACTCGTCTCCCCTCCGGACGACTTCGTCATTTTATTAAACTTGACACTTTCCTAACTGGTCTCATTTTTAACTCGGCTCTTTTTTTTAATATACTATTATTATCATTATACAATCACATAAGGGAAAAGAAGAAAAACAAGTTCTTTAGTATTAAGTATGATATATATATATTTTTTCGAATTTTTCTAATGCGTAACCGGCGATCTTGTTAGTTGAACCTTAACAGTTGAACCTAGGTGAACCACGAGAAAAGAAAATTGCCCGTAGTTCACCTAGGTGAACTGATCCGGTAGACCATGCCTAAGGAGAGAGGAAAAACAGCGACTGAGAAAGAGCCGAGTTAAAAATGAGACGAGTTATGAAAGTGTCAACATTGCAAAAGAGACCAACTAAGAAAGAGCCGAGTTAAAAATGAGACGAGTTGGGAAAATGTCAAGTTTAAGAAAGAGACCAACTAAGAAAGAGCCGAGTTAATAATGAGACGAGTTGGGAAAATGTCAAGTTTAAGAAAGAGACCAACTAAGAAAGAGCCGAGTTAAAAAAGAGACAAGTTAGGAAAGTGTCAAGTTTCAGAAAATGACGAAGTCGTCCTGAGCGTTTTAATAAGCCTTTAGTCGCATAAAGTCCACTATATCAAAATTTCCACTGTATCAAAACGTCCATAGCATCAAAACGTCCACAGTATTGAAATGTTCATAGTATCATTATGTCCATTCTTCATAAAGTCCACTTTATCAAAATAATGCCCATTGTATCAAAACGACCACAGGCAGCGGTATCATTATGACCACACCTGTTTTTACTCGCCTAATATATTGCAATAAATTTTCTTCTATATAAGTCGTAATATTTAAAAAAAATCTAATAAAAGGAATTTGATTTAGTAGCAGAGGCCAATTTTATTTATAATAATCCTGACGTGACGCCTTACGATCAGAAGGTCTAAGCAGCAAAACGTCCAACAGCGCGAAACGTCTAATGAGCAGTAAGCTTAATTAGGAAAAGGTCCATGTAGCAAAACGTCCAACTCTCAGATGGTCTGTATAGCAGAACGTCTATTTCGCAAATCGACTATTTTAAAATGTGTAAACTCATGATAGAAAATAAATTTAATTGTTAAAAAAATTAGTTAAAAAGCACTAGCTTTAAAATGTAATTAGGATGCTATAGGGGCACAAATTCCCCTAAATTTATGCACCTAATATCCTTTTGATATGACCAATGTCCGTCGTATTTATTTCAAGATGCTGCTTGATTAGGCCAAAGAAGCGTTCGTAGGTTTCTTGTCTCTTGTCAGGTAATAACGCATATATATATAAATAATACGTGAAGCAAAAACTTTGTACCACTTTTTACGAAAATTGTGCGGACGGAGGAGTATGAAATTTCGCACACTTGTAGTTTATATAAAGAAGGAGTACAGAATGTTAAATATTTTTTTTAATTATGCATAAAAATACATTTAAATCAATAAAACAAACATTACACACACTACCATGTTTTTGAAACACAATAATATGTATTTAACACACACGCTTAGATACCCTTTACAAAAATTTCAAAAATGGAAGAGGAGCGGCCGAAATCTGTATGCCAATCCAAACCCAAACCTCAGAATAATAACTAGCTTTAGTTATTATTCTGAGACCCAAACGATTTAAACCTACATTCTATCTTTTTTAATTTTTAATTGCTTAGGATACAATCCGAGCAGCCTTAATAAAATTACGGTCAAATTTCTACCACTGGGTGACCACTACAAGTTAAATCATCACAGCTATTTAAATTAACATGAACTGATAACAGCTGGTATAATGGCTTGGTTGGATCTTTTAGTTGCATTAATAAAATCCATCTTAGATGCACTACACTCATTGCGCTGGCAGCATCTCCATAGAGTTGACCCTCCCTTATTAGTGATATTTAAATTGTACGGTCATACATAATTCAGTAGTAGCACACGCTTCTATGACTTTCGATTAAAGTAAATGTTTGTTTTTCGTCCATTTTTAGAATTCAGAAGTCTTCTTCTTCCTTTATTTATGGCATGTTTTGTGTCTACAGCCGAACACAATTCCGCCAAGAACAATTGTATAGGTAATGAACAGGAATTTGCCTGTTCATTACCTATACAATTGATTCCAAAAGATTTTTTTTTTTATTTCAAAAGAAAAACATATGAGTAATACTAATCAAATAGCATTCGGAGTCTTGGCGGGAAAGTGAAGAGTAATGTCTGCAATTTTGTTTTATTTTCTAAAATTTGTGTTAATTCGAACATTAATGTGAAATAATGGTGGATTATTAACCGTTAAGTGTTCGTGAGTGTGCATGAGTGTTGGCAAATGAAACAAAATAGTGCAACGGCACTTTTCAAATTCTCTCAAGAATTCCGCGTGAGGACTTAGTAAAGCCCCACATCTTTACTAAGATACTCGAGGGGTTGGGGGGTATATCATTCTCACTTCTCATTTCTATTATCATTCATCATCATTTATGGAAATATTGTTTATTTATGTATTACTTGTACGAAAAATTACTTTGACACTGGCTAAATGTGCTAATCGCACGAAGCCATCAAATAAAAGAAAAAAAAAAAAAAATAGCATTCATGACAATAAGTGTCAGTCAGAAGCTTGGCGGGAAAGTGAAGAGTAATGTCTGCAATTTTGTTTTATTTTCTAAAATTTGTGTTAATTCGAACATTAATGTGAAATAATGGTGGATTATTAACCGTTAAGTGTTCGTGAGTGTGCATGAATGTTGGCAAATGAAACAAAATAGTGCAACGGCACTTTTCAAATTCTCTCAAGAATTCCGCGTGAGGACTTAGTAAAGCCCCACATCTTTACTAAGATACTCGAGGGGTTGGAGGGTATATCATTCTCACTTCTCATTTCTATTATCATTCATCATCATTTATGGAAATATTGTTTATTTATGTATTACTTGTACGAAAAATTACTTTGACACTGGCTAAATGTGCTAATCGCACGAAGCCATCAAAAAAAAAAAAAAAAAAAAAAAAAAGTGTCAGTCACCATTAAAAAAATGAAACGTTACTAGTAAATAGACCAAGGAGTACCCGTGGTACTACCAGTAGGACCATCGGTAGTACCACGGGTAAGATCCGGTCTGTACGTACCATCTAACGTGTCCGTTTAGCTCCCGATGCAGCAAATGAAACAAAATGATATAATAATTATGTGCCTGGGTATCCAGACATATTGAGATTGTGACTATTTGTGAAATAGACGTTCTGCTATACAGGCCATCTGAGAGCTGGACGTTTTGCTACATGGACCTTTTCCTAATTAGGCTTACTGTTCATTAGACGTTTCGCGCTGTTGGACGTTTTGCTACTTAGACTTTCTGATCGTAAGGCGTCACGTGACTACCTTATCTGCAGTTTTCGGAATAGTGAGTTTTAAGCGCTAGTTTTATCATTCAACATTTTACTTATTCAACATTATGAGCATTCAACATTCTGGGATTCAACTAATTGAGAGTTCAACATTCTAGGAATTCAACATTTTAAGAATTTCAACCTAATGGACCAAAAGGGGAAAACTTATCAACTTTTAAAAGTTTTCGTGTAAGGTTGCCAGGGGTGGGTATAATAATGTCTATAAAATAATAATGTCTAAAAAATAATAATGACCAAAAATAATAATGTCAAAAATAATAATGACCAAAAGTAATAATGACCAAAAGTAATAATGACCAAAAATAATAATATCAAAAAGTTCGTCCAAAAATAATAGTCAAAGGGTCTTACAAATAAAAAAAGAATAAGGTCGGAATAGTTATTCCGTGTTTTGTCTCTTTTACTCTAATTTGCTGGATGCAAGCAGCACAAAACCGGTCGTTGTGGAGATCCTTGGGGGAGGCCTTTGTCCAGCAGTGGACATCTTTTGGCTGAGATGATGATGATGATGAGCATCACAAAACCGGTCGTTGTGAAGATCCTTGGGGGAGGCCTTTGTCCAACAGTAGACGTTTTTTGGCTGAGATGATGATGATGACTCTAATTTGAAATGACGTTTACATGATAGGAATCCCCATTCTTTGTTTATTTGTAACTATTAAAAAGTTAAATATTTATTTCACTGCTTAGGGCCCAATGCCTGATTCTGAGTGTTACGTGACATTCAAAGCAACAAACAGGAACAGAAGATATTACAAGACTTAATCGATGGAAATATGTATAACCGCTTGTGAATGCTTATAGATTAGTTCTAATTTAATTTTAAAGTTTTGTCACTAGTTTGTGTTTTTGTCCAAATAGATTAATACTCAGTTTATGTTTATGTTTTAATTTAATAAACCGAATTGTCGTCGTGACTGTATTGTGTCATTTTGCAATTGTGTACTGTTGAAAATGTGACCATTTAGAATTGTGTCCCATTGAAATTGTGGCTGGATAAAACTAAACGGTACGGAAAAATGACGTCTATTCAATTTTTACGCAAAGTTATATGCTAGGCTTCGTAAATAATTTTTTTTTGGTATAATTTGTTATAAGTAGTTTTATTCTGATTTTTGTCATAACTAATGTTACAGAAAAATGTTTTAGTTAAGTTCTTAAGTATACTTCTAGTTAGGAAGTTCTATTTCAGTAAAACCTCGATAGCTTTTTAATGCTTTTATTAAAAGCTACATGTATTTCCGTTTCATTTTACGTGGCGCAGACAAGAGGTAGGTAATTTGTCAATAAATAGTTATCAAAAATGCATGTTATTTACATTCGGTCATTGTCCTCATTACTCGCTGTGCATTAACCTGTTACCCTTTCTTGCCTTTGTTACTACCAGTCTTCCTACTAGTAGTAACACGGGATAGTTTTTATTCCCCATATTATGAGGTTCAATATTATCATTCTTGTGAAATGAGTATCGATAAAAACACATGGACAAAACTTGCATGTATGTTTTTCATTTGTAAAATAAGTAACGATACTTAAGAAAAAAAACACTTTAGGACCATAATGTCCACTTCTTAAAATGACCACTTCCCAAAAAGATCACAGTCATCCCACAATGACCATTCCCAGATCGTCCACTTCCCAATATGTCCATTTCTCAAAACGTCCACTTTTCAGGCTACTAATAAAAGTAGATATGAGCGCCGCGCCTCAATCGTTATTATACTTTTTTATTTAGAAGATATTTATCGAGTTTTTATAAACTGATTTTGTGTGAAGATTCGGTACTTCTTTCAGGAGCGTCGTCGTCATAAGGAGAACAAAATGTGGACGTTACTTATTATTAATACTTACTGATTTTTGCATATCCTAGTAAAACTAACACTAGAAAAGTAGGAATTAAAACTACTTTGATTTTATTTTTAACCGACTTAAAAAAAGGAGGAGGTTACTCAATTCGACTCGTATATATATATATATTTTTTTTTTATGTGTGTTCGCGGATAACTTCGTCGTTTATGAACCGATTTTGATGACTCTTTTTTTGTTGGAAAGGAGATTTTCCAAGGGTGGTACCATGATAAGGAAACCAGGATCTGATGATGGCATCCCAGAGAAATCGAGGGGAACTTTCGAAAATTGTAGGGGCGACTAGTGTGTTTGTTAATGTTTTCATTAAGTGTTTTAAAGCACTACTACTTAATGAAGGTCTGGAGTCGATCTGATGATGGAGCCGAAAGACAGTTAAGGGAACTCCTCAACGATTTACAGCAATTACATGGTGTTTGGGCTTGATTAATTTGTATTGATGAGAACTTTACACCTAGATAGGTTGTGACTGCCATTAGAGGTCTGATGATGAAGACGAAGGACAGTCAAGGGAACTCCTCAACGTTTTACAGTAGCTACCTTGTGTTTAGTCTTAATTCATTTCTATTGATAAGAACTTTGCACCCATATGGGTTATAAGTGCGCTTTCAGGTCTGATGATGGAGACCATAGACAGTCGAGGGAATTCCTCAACGATTTACAGCAGTTACCTTTTGTTGGGCTTACTTCATACGGTTCAATATGCCAAAATGTTTAGTTCGTATAAAAATAATACCTAATTAAGATTGAAGTTTTACATAGGAATACCACTACCTACTAGGCCATCGTTTCCTCATCCGAGAAGCATCTTTGTTAGGTCTACGTCTACCCATCACTAAAAATCGTAAAATAAAATATTTTTTTACAAAAAAAAACCGACTTCAAAAAAACAGGAAACTTACAAAAGTAAAAACAGCTCTAAAAAGCAATAAATAATATTTAAATCATATTATTAATTACCTAGCATGTCATTTTAAAAAATGTCTACTGAAGTCGGGTGGGGCTTTTAAAATAAAAAAGTGAAAATAATGGCACAACTATAAAAGTTTCAATGAAACAAAATTGTCCCCCAGCCGACCACCAACCACCCGACTTCAATAGACATTTTTTAAAACTGACATGCGTATCTAGGTAATTAATAATATGATTTAAATATTATTTATTGCTTTTTTGAGCTGTTTTTTGTTAAATAGGTAAGTATTGTGATTTAGTAATTTTAGACAATACCTACCTACCTGATTAGACTGCCTAAGTTACAAATGTGATTTGATTTTGCATGATCTCAGGCAGCCAAGAATTAATTAACGATACTTTTAAAGACTACTTCTATTTTTAATGTTTTTAAGATAAAAATATAAATATGTTTCATATTTCTTTATCAAAGATTTATATATATATATTCTTTATTGCACAAAAAACACACATACAGAGAACAGTTTACAAACAATGGTAAGCAAAGGTTGACTTATCTCTGAAAGAGATCTCTTCCAGCCAGCCTAAGGTGGAATGGGAGCATCATGTTTAAAAGGAAGCGACAAAAGTGCAAACAAAAATAACAATATTAAGTACAATACATGTACCGGTGCTCACATACGGCGCCGAGTCTTGGGTTGTCACAAAGAGGATTCTCCAAAAACTCCAAGTAGCTCAAAGAGCAGTAGAAAAGAAGCTGGTGGGGGTTACGCTGAGAGACCGTAAAAGAAACCAGTGGCTCAGACAACAGAGTAAAGTCACTGACGTCACAAGCGTATTGCGATACTTAAGTGGCAGTGGGCGGGTCACGTTGCACGCAAACAGGGATCTTGGTGCAAAGCCGTGATAGAGTGGAGACCGTGGGGCGAGAACCGCCCACAAGGAAGACCCCAGATGCATTGGTGCGATGATATCAAACGAACAGCTGGCACGAAGTGGATGGAAATTGCCCAAGACCGAAAAAGATGGCAGAAACTGAAGGAGGCCTACACCCTAGCGGTCAAAGATGGCTAAGATGATGATGATGATGATGAAATATGAACATACACAATAATAATAAAGATGGATATAATATAATATAGTGCCCATCGTTGCGATGACATAAGTGACAGAAAGTGATCCTTGACTTCCTTTTTAAAGGATATAATGGACGAACTATTCTGGATATCCGTAGAAAGCCTGTTCCATAGCTGCGCTGCTTTGATTGCAAATGAATTTAAGAGGAAGTTGGTATTGACTTTAGGAATCTCAAGCGTCTTTACGTCTTAAGCGGCAAGGTGGAGGCAGGAGTTGGAAACGGGAACGAAGGTAAGAAGGAGAATTAGGGTCGTTAAGGATGTTATAGATATTGGAAAGGATGTGCACATTACGGCGATGTCTGATCGGTAGCCAATTTAATTCACTGCGAAAGTGAGAAACATGGTCATACTTACGTAAGCTAAAGATAAAACGTATGGCCAGATTTTGCAGACGTTCTAGTTTCAGCAGTTGCTCCTCAGACACATCCAAGTAACAGACGTCGGCAAAGTCTAGTATAGGAAGACGAAGGGATTGCGAGAGCATAATTTTGGTTTGAAAGGGGAGAAAGTAATAAAGCCGCTTGAGGGAGTGGGAACTAAAATGTAGGCGTTTACTAATTTCACTGATGTGAGCTGACCAGGACATGTCACAGTCCAACGTCAAACCAAGGTTCTTTACTCTATCGGCGTACTTGATGGGAACGCTGTCGTAAAGAAGCGCAGGTATAGAACTCCAATCCAGCCTGCCTCTTAAGCTACCGCTGCCCACAATCATGGCTTGTGATTTTGCAGAGTTTACAAAAAGACCGAAGTCCATGCTTGGACAGCAAATAAGTCTTGATTTAAGGCTTTAATCGTTTCCACGATCTCCGAAAGCATGAAATGCCTGTAAATCTGGAGATCATCGGCGTAAAGATGGAAAGGAGAAGAAATAACAGATGAGATTTTATTAATAAAAACAGAGAAAAGAAGTGGTGGAACCACCCTGAGGCACACCAGCGAACAAGCTAATCCAGTCAGAGGACACATCATGATGCTTCACACACTGCATACGGTCATAAAGGTATGAGCGAAACCAGTCTAACACCGGTTCAGAAATGTTGACAGAGCGAAGAGTGCCAAGGAGAAGGTCGAAGTCAACAGAGTTGAATGCACTGCTGAAGTCCAACAAGACCATTGCCGTGAGTTTGGTGTTATTCATAGCCCACCGAATGTCCTCCGTTATATTCAACAGTGCTCCAACAGTGCTATGGAAAGATCGAAAATCCCGACTGGAAAGGACATAAGAGATATATTTTGTTATTACCTACCTACATTACATTACATTTTTTTGGCTAGTTTGTTTGAGTGTTAATTATTCTTGTTTTAATTTTGTTTTCTTATGTGCGTTTTTAAAATACAAATAAAAACAAGTATTTCTGATCGATAAACTATGTATTTTTATTTTTTCCTGTCAATAAATTTAAAAAAAAATATTTGAAGGTCACGCCGCCGACGGCGCCGCCGCCGCCGACCCAAAAAAGTCGGCGCGCCGCCGCCGGTCTTTTACCCATCGGCGCTCATATCTAATAAAAAGCTAAAATTTAAAAGTGGTATAATACTTGTTCAACAAGCTGGAAGGGCTAAAAGTTCGCAAACAAGTGATTATTTTAATTATAGTGATACGTTAGTAAAAAATGAAAATTATATAGAATATAATATATTACTAATGTAGGAAGTCATGTTGTTTCACTTACTGTGAGCTAAAACGCAACAGAAGTGGACAATGACCTTTTGACTCATAAGGACCACTTCCTAAAAGGGCCACTTCCTAAAACGTCCACTTTCCATAACGTCCACTTCCCATAACGTCCACTTCCCATAACGTCCACTTCCCATAACGTCCACTTTCCATAAAGTCCACTTCCCAAAACGTCCACTTTCCATAAAGTCCACTTCCCAAAACGCGCACTTCCCAATACGCCCACTTTCCATAACGTTCATTTTCCATAACGTCCACTTCCCAAAGCTTTCAAAGTTTACGGAACCACTGTGTGCGAGTACGACTTGCACGGAAATAAAAGGAAGATAATTCAAAAGATTTTTTCTTTTATTTTTATCATTAGTCTAGTACACCTGACCCGGTTTGTAATGGGGTGCGGGCGGGTTCGAATCCCGCTCGTGGAATTTTTTCAACACCGTTTTCTTATAAATATTCTAATTGTCTTTTTATGTTTTTTTGAAGTCTTACAGCCGGTTGCACCAAAACTTTCATTTTACGAATTTGTAAAAAGTAACGTAAAAAGTAAATGTATAATGTAAAACGTTGTTGTACCAAGCTTTGCGATACGTTTTACTGTTACATTATACGGTTACTTTTTACGGAGCTCAATCCTTGCTCATAACGTAAAAGTATAAGATTAAGACAGTTCGTTCGTGTTTGCAATTCGTGCTGGAGGTTAGAAAACGCTCTATTTATTTAAAGATACGTGCTCTGAGAGAATAAATCACTATAATATCTTCTACAATTTCTGACCACCAACCTTTTTTTAAACTGATATTCGTATCTAGGTAATTAATAATATGATTTCAATATTATTTATTGCTTTTTAGAGCTGTTTTTACTTTTTTAAGTTTCCTGTTTTTGAAGTAAATTTTTTTTTTTAAAAATAATTTTATTTTACGGTTTTTAGTGATGGGTAGACGTAGACCTAACAAGGATGCTTCTCGGATGAGGAAACGACCGCCTAGTAGGTAGTTGTATTCCTATGAAAAACTTCAATCTTAATTAGGTATTATTTTTGTACGAACTAAACATTTTGGCATGTTGAACCGTATGAAATAAGCCCAACAAAAGGTAACTGCTGTAAATAATGGAGGGATTTCCTCGACAGTCTATGGTCTCCATCATCAGACCTGTAATGGCACTTATAACCCATATGGGGGTGCAAAGTTCTTATCAATAGAAATGAATTAAGACCAAACACAAGGTAGCTACTGTAAAACGTTGAGGAGTTCCCTTGACTGACCTTCGTCTTCATCATCAGACCCCTAATGACAGTAAACATACAGACCCATCTAGGTGTAAAGTTCTCATCAATACAAATTAATCAAGCCCAAACACCATGTAATTGCTGTAAATCGTTGAGGAGTTCCCTCGACTGTCTTTCGGCTCCATCATTAGATCGACTCCAGACCTTCATTAAATAGTAGTGCTTTTAAATATTTAATGAAAACAAGCGCACTAGTCGCTACTACGATTTTCGAAGGTTCCCCTCGATTTCTTTGGGATGCCATCATCAGATCCTGGTTTCCTTATTATGGTACCACCCTTGGGATATCTCCTTTCCAAAAAAAAAAATCATCAAAATCGGTTCATAAACGACGAAGTTATCCGCGAACACAAAAAAATATATATATGCGAGTCGTATTGAGAAACCTCCTCCTTTTTTGAAGTTGGTTAAAAACTACCATGGTAGTAAAAAACTACTGAGGTAAACTGGTAAAATTAACGCTCTATTTGTGTAGCAAGTAATTTTACTGATACTTTCACTCGTATTTTGTTGGTGCAACGTACATTTACGAATTCGTGAAAGTAACCGAATAGTATAAGTAAAACGTAAAAATGAATTTGTAAATGTATATCAATTTTGGTGCAACCGGCTGTTAATATATTAAATATTAGACAACATCATCAGATACATTGTTCTGATCCCAAGGTATGTAGCTAAAGCACTCGTTTTATGGAAATCAGCAACGACGGTACCACAACCACCCAGACCAGACACAATATAGAAAAGTTCGTTTTCGACATTGACCCGACCGGGAATCGAAACCGGGACCTAGTTAGCGCCGCCCAAAGTCCGGCGTGCAAGCCACTCGGCTACGGAGGTCGTCAAAAATAAGTTAATGTACACTATTTTAAGTAAAATTAGAATTTTTCTTTTTAAGTTTATTACAAATAAGTTTAAAGCATTCATTTCGTTTTTAATAAACATAATTATTTGCATTTCTTTATCTTTTTGTCGAAAGTTTAAATTTTTTTTGGGAGTTGTCCTTTTGGGAATTGTCCTTTTGGGAAGTTGTCCTTTTGGGAAGTTGTCCTTTTGGGAAGTTGTCCTTTTGGGAAGTTGTCCTTTTGGGAAGTTGTCCTTTTGGGAAGTTGTCCTTTTGGGAAGTTGTCCTTTTGGGAAGTTGTCCTTTTGGGAATTGTCCTTTTGGGAATTGTCCTTTTGGAAAGTTGTCCTTTTGGGAAGTTTTCCTTTTAGGAATTTCCCTTTTGGGAAGTGAACGTTTTAATACAGTGGACGTTTTGGGAAGTGGTCCTTATGAGCCAAAAGGGACAATGAAAGCGACTAATACTCAGAAAACGAGGATGTTCTATTTTGTTTTAAGCAAAAGTGGTCGTTATGGGAAGTGGTCAATCTGAGAAAGTAGTCATTACGGAAAGTGGACGATCTGGGAATGGTCATTGTAGGGTGTGGTCCTTTTGGGAAGTGGTCATTTTAAGAAGTGGACATTATGATCCCAAAAGAAAGAACAGGTGCAAGCAGCTTGACATTAAGCTACCGAAGGAAATATATCTTATTGACATCCACCTGCGTATCTGACGACATGCGTGTGATCCTTTTGGACATTATTGGTATTGGACATATTTATTTCTGGACATTATTCGTATTGGACATATTTATTTCTGGACATTATTCGTATTGGACATATTTATTTTTGGACATTATTCGTATTGGACATATTTATTTTTGGACATTATTCGTATTGGACATTTTAAATTTATGACATTAGTCTACCAATCCGTTGCCAGTTTCAAACAAAATTTAAAATCCATAGTCAAGGTTCTAAAGACGCGTCTTCACTGAGAGCATTCGCGTGTAATGAGCATTCGGCGTCGAATGTTCGAGTGGTGCTCGTGGCAGAGCGGTTGAGCAGCCTGACATTTGATACAACCACGAAAGATGAGAGGGAAATGATACATATTTAGAGAACAATAAAAAAAGCTTGTTCTGAGCAATTTACAGACAAATTATCAATCATCGATTGCAGCAACTGTAAAACCGTTGCCAATCACCGAAACTCGCGACCAGAGTTGCCATGTCTGCGCAGTTAAGTTAAGTTATACTAAGTCTTATGGAAACGTTGCCTATTGCTGCAATCTTTGTTCTGAGATGGTGCTACTGTCGCTAAATACAAAGTGTGTAGGTATAGGTACTTATGCGCATTTATAAATAATAATTTCAATTCTCAAAACATCCGACTTCACATTTAATAAACTATTTATAAAAAACATTTTTAAAATAATCAAAAATCACCGCAAGACACCTCCTTCTGCAAATAATCACTATGCACATAGATAGTGCCACATTGCCACAAACATTTCGGACACTCCACGCACACTCTGGGGTCTTGCAGATCCACCCAGCCATGCAACGACTCAAGTTCATAGTTTTTCCATTTTTTCTCGCTTTCTGGCATATCCGTCGTCCGTTCGTGAAGGTATTTTGTAAGCTTTTCAATTTTTTCAGCTGCAGCCACGTTGGCTTCGCCCACTGCTGATTCGATGGACCCTGGTGCGTCGGTAGCATTAGTCCTGCTCTCGAGGGACAAGTCCCAGGTGGCCAGTGACTCGTCTCCGACGGACAGGGCCGGCGTCGCGGCTGTGAAAATTTTTAACTCTTACGCACCTATAAAAGAATAAGTTGGAGTTACCTAAATGACAGCGTTATTAAGACATAGGGTGTAGTGGCACCATTTTCGAGTAGTTCCCATTTGTTCTATAGAACTGACGTCACCGGAACAAAAAGAAAAAACATTCTCAATTGTTCCTTAATAATTAGGTACTTACTTCAGCATGTTTAAGCACAGAACTGTCTTTATGACTAAAAAAAAATCAAAACGAAAATGAAAATATAGCCTCAGCCCGGACAAACATTGACAAACATTGTATGGAACTGTTTTGGAAAAATTCATTCCCAATTTATATTAACTTATATTTACTTTCCCTGTGTGGTGCCGGGGATAAAGAATTGCACCACCCCATCTCTTCCTGTGGGTGTCGTAAAAGCCGACTAAGGGACCATTCCAGAGGATGGGCAGCAGCATCTCTCTGAGGTTACCCTCAACCTACTGCGATCGCCAACCCGCCTGCCAAGCGTGGCGATTACGGCAAATACCCCTCATATCCTTGGGGGAGGCCTTTGTCCAGCAGTGGACGTCTTTGGCTGAGATGATAATGATAATGATGAATTTATATTAATGAGTAAACCTGGATGGAAAGGCAAGTATGTAGTTCTAAGGAAAAAAATAAGAGAACATTGCTTTTTTTTTGTCCCGTTGACGTCATTTATATAGAACAAATGGGAACTACCGCCATTTTCTCTTGATAGTTTGCTTATTGCCACTGGCAATTTTAGCGTCACCGGTTTCTCTAGAACGAATGCCATCACAAACTAGTGCGTGCCCCCGTTCCTTACTAAGTAGATTCCCATAGGGGTTCAGATCGGATCGGGCTCCGTGGGTCAGCACCAGGTCCGACAGGAACCAGTAATATCTTTAAAAATAGGAGTCAGCAACTGATTTTTGACTCGGGCAACATTTGAATGAAAGACAGCACCTGCTGCCCAGCTGGTCATCCAGTAGAATTATAATGAAATCAGGTATTGTATTATTATTAAGTATTGTATCATCAAATGGACAGTAGCATATACCCCAACAAGCCTGCTTTTAGCGGCTGACAACAACCAGGACAACTACTTTTTAACCTGTCTGCCAAAGCGCGGAGGCGGAGATTTAAAATTAATTTTAACGAAATATTATGATCGGGTGTTAATGACGGTAGTTGTTGACATTGAATGGGCGCCTTTGGCTTTCAAAGTAAAAAGTAAATAGTGTTGAATAATTTCGGCGGGCTGGTTAGAACCACGATAGCTCAATTGGAAGAGCACCTGACCCGGTATGTCAGAAGGTTGCAGGTTCTCGTGGAAATTTTTTCAACATTTGTGTTTTTGTAATTTTAACGACTTTAATTCCACTAAGAAAAGTTTGAGGAGCTCGACGTCGGCGGTGCAGTGTCCAACGCGCCCGGTCTGCGAGTGCTAAGCTACTTTCGCAAAGGCCGGCCATCGGATGGGTGGCCAAGAATGTATCATCTCGCTCCTTCGTGCTTTGAAAGGCACGTAAAGCCGTTGGTCCCGGCTGCATTAGCAGTCTTTATTGCATTGCATTTGCTGCATTAACCACCAATCCGCACTGGGCTGTGGTTTATGGCCTGTTTTCCCTATTCCATCCACAGGGAAGGCTCGTGCCCCAACAGTGGCGACATGGAGTGAAGCTGGTGATGATGGTCATGAAAAGTTTTAAATCGCATTTAAATTCAGCTGAACAAAGGTTTTTTCCTATATTTTCTATTAACTATTTAGATCTCAAGAGTTTTCGTTAAGCATGTTATAAAAAATTATAAGCAAACTTTGTTGCAAACAATTTACAATTTGGAAAAGTGTTAAAACAATTCCACAAGTGGGATTCGAACTCACTCCTGACAATATCCGGGTCAGGTGCGCTTCCATTTACGCAATCTTGGCTCTGCTCCAATCCGTCAAAATTTATCAGCACTATCTACTCTTATTAGACTTTACTTTGTTTTGAAAGTAAGCCCCGCCCCGCTCCTGGAAAATTTTTCATCACATTTCCTCTTTGATGGTGATTTTTAAAAACTAATTAAAAACATATAGCTACTCACACTTTCTCGTCTCGTTGGGCTGCGTCCACTCCGGCGTGGTGCCACACCGGCAGAACGGCGGCTGCCCACCCGGCATCATGCACACGAACGGCGCCGCGTCCTTGTTCGAGGCCATCATCTCGCGCATGCTTTCTGCAAACTGCGCATTGCTCTGCCACTGCTCGAAGCAGTTCTTGAAGAACTCAGACGGATTGTCGCGGTTGCGGCTCATCACGTGCCGATGGAAGCACTCCTCGCAAAACACCTGGCCGTAGTAGATCTTCACGTTGTTCTTGGGTACCGCGTGGCAGAAGTCTGTTGCAGATGCAGAGAAATCAATATGTGGGATGCTTAGAATAATTACGTATTCCGCGTAATTAAGTCCGCGCGCCCATTTTGAAGCACCTTTTTAGATATGGCTCCAAACGCCGAGTTTTCAATGTACACTACGGAGTTACAAGTGTACGTGTGCGTGCGTGTCGAGCGCAAGCAAGTAATCGACACGAAAGTGTGAATCGGTTTAGTGCTTTACTTTTGATAGAGCGCTTGTATGAAGACTATATCTTTCTATACGTAATTATTATTATTATTCTAAGGTGGGATGTAACTCTCAAGCTTAGTACCTGTGATAGAGTAATTATTAACGGGATTCTTACCATGTTTGTTATTTGTGAGATTAACTTCAGTAAGTCCGTGATCATGGCGCATGCAACTGTGCCGAAATATCGGATACTCACAAATAATAAACATGGTAAGAATTCCGTTAATAATTACTCTAGTGCAAGTGACCATGATAGTTCAAATAGTTAGTACCTGTTGTGTTCTGTGTTCTGTTCTGTGTTAAGTATGAACGGTTTGAGAAAGTAGACCGATGGAGAAAGTAGACAGTTTGGGAAAATAAACAGTCAGAGAAAGTGGACCATTCATGCAAGTGGACCATTTAGGAATATGGACCTGAGGTAGGTACCTGAAGGAAACCTGGACAAGGCAAGGGTGAACAGGTATTATCTAGACAAGTATGCTACATCCTAGGCCGCATCATCACTTACCATAAGTGAGTTTCGCAGTAAAATACTTGCCTATTTAGAATTAAAAAAACTGACTGGTTAAATGAGGATTTAATACACTCGAGAGCATACGGAACGCCCGATGGAACGCCGCAGGCAATGTTGGATGTTAGTGACACACACCGTCGCGCACGTGTTGTCAAAGCTTTAACCATTTAAGCGTATACGCCCGATAATGCTCTGCCAGTGTATGAAAGAAGTTCAAAACTGTTGTCGCCATTGCGGTTCATCACGTGCCGCCATTGCGGTTCATCACGTGCCGGTGTAAGCACTCCTCGCAAGAAAACATGGCCGTAGTAGATATCTTCACGTATGCTGATTTTCATGAATGATTAAGAGATTATTTATAAAAATTAATAAATGTTACTGCTTGACACTTCTCATGGGCGGCTACCTACTTGCGCGGCTAAAAGCGTCTGGCTTTAAAGCTGTTGCGGCTAAAGCGCCTACTGCTATCAAAACCGTTGATTGTTGTTGTATTGTAAAATTGCATGCGCTTAAAATGTAGGCGCTTCACCAGCAGAAGTTTTAAAGCGTGGCACTAGTAATCGCCCACGAGAAAGTGTATGGCAGTACCTATTGGTTATTAGCTAAATTCTCTATAAGAAAAGTGAGTAATGTTTTAGCGTACCTTTAGCACATTGTATCTGTAGATTGGTCATAGACCCAAGCTAGCATATTTATTTATTTATTTATGCAACTTTTGCAACATATATTACATGGCGGACTTAATGCCTGAATCATTCTCTACCAGTCAACCATAGGGTGGTGCAGAAATAACAAGATAGGTGCAATTGAGTGAAGACAACAAATTTAGAAATAAAAATAATATATTATTCACCTTCTCTGTCGTTCACCTTGTCTGTCTTGAATATTATTTGTAATCGGAGATTCCTACTATGAGAGGAGCAAAGGTATTGAAAATGAGGAGTGAGATAAGAGGGAGCATTTGGAGAATTAAGTAGTGAAAAATAGTGTCGTCAGGTCTCGTATACGTCTCCGCTGGCGAATGGGCACCCATTTTTGCTTGGACCTTTATAGTGAGATGTGGTCATATTTTTTGAGGTTGTAGATAAACCGTATAGAATTGTTGAGCAGTCTGTCGAATTTGTCTAACAAGTAAGCAATAAGATCGAAATAACACGTCACTATTGTCGATCATAGGAAATATGAAAGTTTGCGCAAGCATAACCTTTGTCCTAAATGGAAAAAAGTTCCTCAGGCAATTCAAGGAGCGTATAAGGTCCAGATAACTTTCTAACTCTAGCGACCTGAGAGTGCCAACTGAGCGTAGAATCGAGATGCAGGCTAAGATTTTTCACATTCGGGCTAAATGGTATGACCGTTCCATCGTACACAATTGACTCAAGGGAGCTAATTCCCACTCTACCCATCAATCGCACCGCTGCCAATGAGTATCGACTGACACTAACGGATTTACGGCCACACCAAGCCTACGAGACCAGTCGTTAACCACTTCCAAATCCCAATTCAGTTTTCCAATGACTTCTGACAAGTCATCTACACGTGCTTGGGTGTAAAGCTGAAGGTCATCGGCGTACAGATGATACGAACACTGAAGGTGATGTGTGATGTTATTAATAAATAATGAAACAATAAAGGAGAAAGAATCCCGCCTGGACGAACGCCAGCATCTAGATCATGCCAATTTGATGATTTCTCATCAACGCGAACCGACTGCTGACGCTCTCGACGATAACAAGAAAACTATTCCTGCACTTCGGCTAAAACCATAAGATGGGAATGGGAAAGGACAGCAAGGAGAATGTCATGACTGACGGCATTAAAGGCATTTGAAATGTCGATGAGAACTAAAACGGTGACTTTCGTATCTTCCATACCTTGCCTAATGTCGCCAAACACTTTAAGGAGAGCGGAAGTGGTGCTGTGCCCTGGTCTAAAACCAGATTGTAATGGACTAAGGAGGCTATTTTAGTAAATGAACAGTGAAAACTATTTATGGACACAGGCTTCGATAACTTTGGACAGGAACGGGAGAATGGATATGGGTCTAAAATGGGATGGAATGGAAGAATTGGAACTCTTGGGTAAGGGACGTACATAGTCCCTACGCATTTGGGAGGGGAATTGCCTTGAAAGAGCCTAGAGAAAAATTTATGATGTGGGAAATTGGAGGAATGACGTGGTTTAAGATCGAGATAATCATACGACGACTGACGCCATCATGTCCCACGGCTCCGGATTTGATGGAGAGGATAATCTTTTTGAGAGCGTTTACGCCGTTTTGCTCAAAAACTGTACTTTTCAAACCTCATAATATCTATGAATATTTACTTTACAAATATGTTAATTACTTATATCATTAGGCGATCTTGTCATCAAAATAGTTTGTTGAAAACATTTTTAGATTTGTGGATATTTTGGAATTTATAACCAGATAATTGAACAGAGGTTTTCATAATTTGACTTTCCGCGTCAACTTCGAAGCTTAAAAATGTGTTTAAATTACTGACAAACCTAAGAACAAAAATTTTATTTCAATTTGAAAGATCTTCAGCAAAATAGTTTGTTGAAAACATTTTTAGATTTTGGTTACTAACAAAAACTATAAAAATCCGAACATTTTGAATTTTTAAAGAAATTATAGGTGATAAAATAATTGTTTTCTCTATTAAACTTACTATATAAATATAAGATAAAAGCTTTTTACTATGGAAAAAAGTGTTCTTTAAATTATGCGCAAAATTCTTTTTACTAAATTAGCTCTATAATTTTTCTATAAATATTTTAAAACTGCTCTAAAACTACTACAAAACTCTGCGTTCTATTAGTATCAAATCAGTCCGCCGCGAGGCCTCTGAGAGAGTGGTCACGTCGCTCGACGCTCTACCCGACGATTTTCGAACAATTGTCGTAATTTCGAAGATAGTTCAAATTTATAGCGCGATAAGCAAATCTTAGTACTTTAGTGAATAAATTATTTTATGTTACTTTTGATGAATTGCAACATTTTTAAATTGGACGACCTCCGTGGTCGAGTGGTTAGCGCGCCGGGTCGGGCGTCGCGCCGTCTCCGAAGCCCCGGGTTCAATTCCCGGTCGGGTTAATTTAGAGAAGGACTGTTTTTCTAAATTTATTTCGGGTCTAGGTGTTTTTTCTATGTTTATGCATGCATGCATGTCCATGTCTATGCTTTTATCCATATTATCTTACTATACTAACGAGTTTCTTAAGAATACTTATCTTGAGCTAGATAATTGGTGAGAGCATAAACAAATTAAATTTTTAAACTGACAACGTATATTATGTTGAAGAGATAATGGGTAACAAATTCAACGAACCCCCCCCCCCCCCCTCCGAATCGGGGGTGGTGAGAAGTGAGCTTTAAGTAACTTTCGCAATGCTGGCCCACGGGATGGGTGGGAAATACCATCTATGTGTGTTTCTCTCGGAGGAGGGAAGGAGGGAAAAGGAGGGGATCCTTTGCAAGACACGTAAAACCGGTGGTCCCAGCTTTTGTCAAGACTGCTCCACACCCGTGCCAGTGTGCGCTATGGGCTATGGCCCAATCTCCTCGCCATATCCGCAGTAGCAGTGCGACTTTTGTAGACTAATTATTTATTTTGTTAATAAGTGTATTCCTTTTTTAATTTTTTTAAGTATTCTTAGCTATTATTATGTTTTTTAGAATCCTACTTATTTAAGTTTTTCTTTCAATGTATTACAAAGAAATGATTAATTGTATGGGCAGTCAAATACCTTGACCGAGTTTTGACAGCACGTATTTTATTGCTGCATGATGCGCTTTGTGCTTATGTGGCTCATATTTTCCAAGTAGTTTTTATACAAAATTTATTTTAAAAGGAGCAAAATTGGGCTTGGTAATAGACAACATATTATTATTGATATATTCTAAAAAATCGGTCAATTTATTTGACTGCCCATACAATTAATCATTTCTTTGTAAAATATTGGAAGAAAAACTTAAATAAGAAGGATTTTTATTAAATGTTTCGTATCTCAAACCATCAACAAACTGTCAACTGTCAACGTCATGCAGGGAACAACAGGGACTCTATTTCCACTTAACATCAAGTGGAGTGGAGACATTTGCCGAGCTATGAATAAAATAAAATAAAATGTGACGTCGTCAAATCAATTCGTCCAAAATAAATCGTTGAGGAACAGATAGGTATTGATTATAATTTTGTGATATAAGATTAATTACAACATTAATAAAAATACATACAATATACTACTACTTATTTCATGTATCTGTAGTTTAGCCATCTGCTTACGCCCATAGTTAAAAATAAAAAAACGACGGGTTGCACCCCGGGAGTGCCGGCAGAAGTGAAAACTTGAATATTAACGTTGTGCATTTTTGATATTTTGGAATGGTTAGGGAATAATTTTGCACGAATTGCTTCAATTATCAGTATAAAAGTACTATCATTTATGTGGTAGAATACAATATTTATTTATTGTGCTATCGTACACAAACATGACAATTTATTCGCGCAAGCGCCCTGCGCCGCCTAAACGAAACAACAGGCATACATTTTCGCCGCGCCGTAGAAAGAGAGGGGGATACTTCCTCTCCTACGCCGCGCCGGCTGTCTACTCTCCATCCGTCTTACGATTTTACGTCTTACATTTTCGATCAGGTCACGTGTCCTGACGCGAATTTAACATTTTTTACCCATTACAAAAAAAATGTACAACGCCGCCAAAGAAGTTTTCACTTCAATAATTTCTAAGTATACCGAAAAACTAAATTCGAACGGATCAAAGTAGTGAGTTTGACTATAGTGAGCAGAACTAGCCTACTCTACGCACACACTCGCGCGCGCTCACAGCCCGCTTCTGTGTGCGTGATATTTGGACTTAAAAACCTAAACTTAAGGTCTCGCGTTCGGCGTAAACGCTCTTAAAGAGAAAAATAAAAAAGGTTAATATTAAGACGAAATAGACCTTCAATATATAACCGTTTGACAAATGATGAACGATCCATTCTAACAGTTGTGGCGAAATGACGGTTTATATCGTCCAACGCAATTGTGTAAGGCAGAATAGTACTACGCGACTTGCCAATAACTTGTGTCCCAAGGAACTTCCAGATATCCGGCAGAATAGTACTACGCGACTTGCCAATAACTTGTGTCCCATGGAACTTCCAGATATCCGCAGGGGTGGAGGATGAAATGTTTTCAAGAATGTGTCGGCGTTTAGCGTTGTGTTCATCTGGTTGCATGTGTTTCTTGCAGACTTGTGAAGGTTCCAAGTATCCTCAGACCGTTCTTTTTTAAATTTACGAAAAGCTCGACTTCTACGTTTTTTTTTTTTTATTGGTTATAATATAGGCAGGCATTTGACTACATCTCACCTGATGTTAAGTGACGGTGCGGTCGAGGATGGAACATGGCCATTTGTATACCCCTAGCTAGTAAGCCCGGAGCGGGTGGACGCTTTAGCTTCACATTCTTAATTGGCGCATGTACTTCGTAAAGCGAAAGGATTGCCTGGTTAAAATGCCAACCTTCTCTTCAACTGTGGAAACCGCCATCAAAGGTCCCACCCAATTGATCTCGGATGCATACCTGAGCAAACTTTCTCCATCCATACGACCAAAACAACGCATGCGCAGCACTTTAGGGACAGCAGATATGCGTACGCTCGAAGTACATACACTAACAATGCAACATATTTGGTCTTTGAGAAAATAGGTGGAAGTCTGGCGGCTTTGGGGATCTTAATGAATGTTGGTTCTAATATGGGCACTCTTCTGGACAAAGGAAATGGATGGGGTAGTCCGACAACTATTACTTGTGGTGCGAGTTCCTCACGGAGAAATGTCTCTATCAAAAATTATTATAGGTAGGTCTGGTGGTAAAGATACAAACTAAAGCAACAAACTCACAGCATTTAGCACACTGCGTGTGGAAGCTCTGGCCTCCGATGTCCACTTTGTTATTCTCGTTCACCGCTTGCAGACACCGTGCGCATATGCACCGCTTGCACTGCTCCTCGGGCTTCGAAGACTCCTGGGAGTCGGCTGCGAAGAGAAAGTCTTAAAATTAATTTGTTGGCAAATACATGGATAAGTTTAAGCTAGGAAACAGAATATAATAAAACTGTATTGTATGTCTGAATCTTGGTTTTGATTTTTTTTTGATCTATTTTTAGCTTAGTACCATCTTGGTTTCGCTCTTCTATTTGCTAACAAGTGTGTTCCTGCGGACTTACGGACTTACGCACGGCATCCGCTGCATGCAACGTCCATCCACCCATCGCTGTTGTGGTGCTGTACTGCTATGTATGCGTGAGCTGTCGACCTTTGACAGATGACAGATGTTGGATGCAAAGCACCGATGGTTGTGCAGCAGCCGGTACCCTGGTGACTCTGGACTAAGGCTGCCTGTCCACTGGAGCGGAGAGTAGAGGAGCGGAGCTGTCCCATATTAATCAATAGAATTTCTTAAAAACCCCGCCCCGCTGCAGTGGACAGGGATTTGCGAACTAGTAAAATAAAAGATTCATACATTTTAAATGCGAAGCGCAGCAACGGAGCGGGACAAGCGGAGCGGGATAGCGGAGCGAGGAAGCGCGTATAACTTAACTAGCCGCTTACCTTCGTCGCCCACTTAAATGACTCGCTTGAACTCGGCCTAGTTCCCTCCGCACAGTCCGCAACTCGGCATTACTTCGTCAACTCGCCCCGCTGTCTCTCTCCGTATGAATGGACAGACAGACCGCAACTCCGCTCCAAATTACTCTCTCGCTGTTCCGCTCCCTTGCTCCGCTCCAGTGGACAGGCAACCTAAAGTTTGCGACACATGAACTACCAGTCCTTAGTGTCCTACCTTCACTCTTCTCTTTGCTGTCGCTGTGTTCCTGCGGCTTCGCGCCCGGCGCCCACTGCATCCACCAACTGTTGCTGTGCATGCGCGGGCTGTCGCCCTTAAAACGCGACACTACGTTGGTCTTAAAGCATTCATTGCAGAACACGTGGCCGTAGAACATCTTCAGGGATGTGGGGATCGTACGGCAGATACCTGGGGATCGAGTGTTGGTCTACATTCAGACTTATTTGTAGTATATAAATTAAAAACTCATTAAAACAAGCTACATTCTAACGTTATTGCTACTCCATTGGCTATTGATATTGTTATTGCGGACTACTAAAAACGCAATGCTAAATAGAATGGCGAGCCCTGGATACACTGGCTATCTTATCTCTAATATAGGAATTGGGATATAGGATTATAGGAATAAAGGAACACAACAACACTAACACTAGGACTCTAGCACTATAATTAAAGCGAAGAAACTAAAATAAAATTAACAGGCCAGACGGAATTAAAACAAGCACACTCCCACCAACAATGTGGGGTACATTGTCGGTGGGAGTGTGCTTATTTTAATGGGAATGGAACCCAGGACTTTTGGTTAAGAGACAGCGCCAGCGGTTGAACCGCTGGATCACGGCTTGTAAAGAACTCAGTTAAATGTCTTTGGTCTAATTGGAAACCACTGGTACATTGGTAAAATAAAGTGTAGTTCACCAGCCACAATTGGTTAGTCCGGTGGCGCTGAAAGTGTCAAGCGGCAATCAGCACTCTCTCAAAAAAGAGAGCTGTACCTTAGAAAATAGTGATAAAATTTAATATGACTTAAGAAATCACGGAAATAAATTGATGATATGACTGTAAATCTTCCAACAGGCAAATAAATAAATAAGACTCACAACACATGCTACACAGCCTGTGGAAGTTTTGCCCTTCTATATCGACTTTGTCATCAGCGTCGATCGGTAGGAAACATCGTGCGCAAAAGCATTTTTTCGGTAGGTCTTGTGATTTGTCCATTGTTAAACTTGAATTTAGAAGCAATTTAAAGTAAGAGATCTAATGAATAATGTACAATTTAATAGAATCAGCAATCTGTATTCATGACAGGTTGAAGTGGTAAATGTGATAAAACAAAAGAAGATTCAAGTTCTTTAGAGGAAATTTGAATTTTTCTTCTTTTGCTCATCGGACAGCAATACAACATGGGGTTCATTGATACCATGCTATAATTTTTACGACAAACAAAATGCTTTGGAGTGGTGGAGGATGTCTTTTATTTCTCTTTAAATTGTGTTTTTTTTGTTAAGTTATCCTTGTTTTTATACTATTATACCTATATATAAAGTAGCAGCACGGGCGTCCCCGCGGTCTCCACATGAGTTTTTTCATTAGTACATTGAACTTTTACATTGAATTTTTACATGTTGTGGTTGTCTTCTATATTTTTTTGTGTTTATTTGTAATGGAAAGTGTCCTGCTATGATAGGGCATTTTTCAATTTTTATTTTTTTTGACGCTGTAAGGGAGAAAAGAGCTGGACACTTGCTGAGTTTCTTGCCGGTTCTTCTCAGTGCAAGATCTCCCGCCCAGAGTAGACTTACGAACCGATGGCATAGCGACATTCATAAGAGCTACTTGTAGCCTAAACTGAATAAATGATTTTTGAATTTGAATTGAATTTGAATTGAATTATTTTATTGATTACGAGTGCCGTGTTTGGTAACCAAACTGCGCCTCGCTGGCTTTTGATAAAAGTATTTAATGGTTTCAAATTCTTCTTTGATTAGATTTTTCTATATAGGCCATTAATAAAATCACTACAAATGTTTATTAGTTTAATTTTTTAAAGGAAAAGGAACATAATCGAGAAACGTAAGCATCTTTGTAAACGTTATTTCGATTTTACTGTACAGTTATAACATACAGTACATCACTACAGCGGAATGACGAGTAATCTCGATTCAACATTTATGTCAGCACTAGTCAAATGCTTATGTGTGTGGTGGAGTTCGTTGTTGTGTTATCTTTCATGTTTTTATGAAAAAAGTGATGATTACGGACTTGTTTTGGATAAAATCTACACATTTTCAGTGGTAATTTAAATTTCCTATCTTATCTTTGTTGCTTTGTTTGATAAGAGGCCAGTATAAAAGTGTTTCAATAGGTTATGTCGTTAGGTATTTGGTCGCAAAGGCAAGCCCATGTTTTTGCATTTTTATCATAGAAAAGGCTGCGTTGCGGTTAAACCAACGCTGTTAAGCGATAAAACGGCGACTTTTGATCTGCCACTCACACTTTGAACACGTTAAAACGTAAAATTTTCTAGTAAAACGAAACTTATACTGTATCCTCTTCTAACTTTTATCGTTTGGTATTGACCCAAATGTTATGATTTTCATGAATGAATGACCTTCGCCAGAGCGGAACCTCATCTGTTAAACTGCTTACATATTTGAAACGATGTTGTTGCATTCTTGACTTGATTAAGTAACAGAGACAAGTTTCGTATTATTTACTAACATTTCACTGTTGATCTCAGAAAGTTGATGTGCAGTTTTTGTGTATAAAAGTTCAAAAGTCAAGTTAGAAATAACTTTGAAATGTCAATTTTACTTGTTACAACATACAATTTATGTTAAGTTTGATAACATTTTTATATTTGTGTTTTGTGTAGGTAAAAAAGTAAAACGAATATAATAGTTAGCTTATAATGTATTGACCCACTACTGGGCAAAAGCCACCATGATTGAAGTTGATGGGTTTTGTCTAAATGTCTAAATATTTTCTACATTTTTAGATTATTATTAGGGATCATACAATACGGCCATTAGGATAATGATACTGTATTTAATTAACGAAAAATATAAGTTAAACATGTTAGAATTAAACAACACAGAACATAGGAAATCAACTATATTAATTTTAATTTAATAATGAAATTACAAAAACACAAATGTTGAAAAAATTTCCACAAGCAGGATTTGAACCTGCACCCTTCTGGCATACCGGGTCAGGTGCTATCCCAATTGAGCTATTGTGGTTCTAACCAGCCCGCTGAAATTATTTAACACTATTGCCCTTCGGCTAGGTGGGATGATGGACTAATATAGGCCGATGATGATGATTTACTTTTTTACTTTAAAAGCCAAAGGTGCCCATTCAATGTCAACAACTACCGTCATTAACATCCGATAATAATATTTTTACAAATACTAAAGATCAGTTAAGAATTTAAACAACGAAAATTAAAAACTCTGGCTGAGTGGCAAAGTGCTCAGACTGATACCTGCTAGGTCCCGGGTACAAATCCCAGGTTGAGTAAAATATGTTAAAGATTTTTCGATGTATAGCCTGGTTTGTGATCACCAACCTTGGCCTTTGCCCAACAGTGGGATAGTTACTTAGGTATTTACTAAATTCTAATTGTCTTGAAGTTATCAAAACAGAAAGGCGACATTTGAGTTTTAAATACACGATCACAGTCAACGATAGCAATGAACAACTTTACTTAATTACAAGTTGATTTATGCAGAAAACAATAATTGTATTGCATCGTATTTTTATAACAATAACAATTAATCGTAATATCATAGATAATTGGAGGTTTACGATTAATTGCTTCGGTATTATTTGTTCCCTAATTATTATTGAATTGACAGGCACATGTATAAAAATATGTTTTGTGAGCAAGATTAACTAATGACTGCACAATTATTTAAAATATTATACTGTCGTACACTTGACTAGAAATATTTTTTAGATATGTAACAAATAATAATAAGAAGAGCTCGATGATGGTGCAGTGGTAAACGTGTCCAGTCTGCGATTGCTCAAGCTTATCAGCTTTAGTAAAAGCCGGTCATTGGATGGGTCTTATGTCTGATGGATATTATGTCGCACTGTTAGGGTATGGTGGCCTATGGATAAGGAGAACGGGCCAATAACACTGCAATGGGCTAGTGTAGAGTGGTGGTTGTTAACTACTGCTAAAGCAGCTGGGACCGACAATTCCACGAAAGAGCTAGAGATGATCAATTTTTGGTCACCCATTTGATGACCAACCTTTATTATTTAATTATTATTTTCTTATGGGGACGTCGCCAGCCGAACAGACGATCCACCCGCATTGTTGCGGACCACTTCATCCTTTTCCCCATTCTCCCTTTTGAGGGAGTTTAGGTTCATCCAGCTTTCAACGGCGCCCCGTCGAATCTTTTGGTCTCTTTGGTAAATCGTGCTATCAGCTCCACCTTCAGATTCTGTAGGTCCTCTATGTGTAATGTGTCCGATCCCCAGAGCTCCCATCTTGATAGTGAGTACATAGGGCACTCAGCTAGTAGGTGGAGGCTGGTCTCCTCACTTTCCATGCACTCCGGGCATATGGGATCAGTTTTAACTCCTATCACTGTCAAATGCCTGTTCAGCCGACAGTGTCCTGTTATGATTTCTATGACTAGCCTCATTTTCTCTCTGGATAGTCCCATTAGTTTGCTAGTCCTCTTCTTATCCATTCCCTTGATGAAGATCTTCGAATGTCTCATACCATTCGAGGATCTCCACCTTCGGTTGGTTTCCGCTGTGATGCTTTGGCCGATTACTCCCTTGGTGATGTTGTGCGCTATTGGCAGCCAGGGCTCTGGTGACCGACCTTTGCAAAAGTTGCTTAACTTCAGCAATCGGAGACCGGGGGAGCGCTAACTGCGCATCCAGCTCCTCTGAATATGGATTATAAAATTGTCAAATAGCTTAGCCTTAGAATTAAGTAGTATTTCTGAAGAGAAATTAATAATAAAACAATTGTCAACAATTTCTTTCTTTCCAGAATGGTTCATCTGAATGTCAAGACAAGAAAAATGTCCCGCCATGAGAAAGCAAAAAGCGGCTTTGTAAGTACCTATTTTTAAATTTATTATTTTGTGCATTTCGTAAGAGCCGACTAAGGGTTCCAAGATGCTCGCTCATCAGTCGATCGGCTAGCAACCCATCACGGATGTTACATACTCCACCTTAGAACCCTACGGCGAGTGTATTCAAAATTAGTGATGTCGACGCTCCGTCTCGTCTACTTCTTTTTGGGAAAAAGACGTTAGAGTATGTATTAATCTTTTGAATTTCGTACAGTCATGATTCATTCATTACCGAAAGTGCTTACACATTTTTGACAAAGCCATATTGTTAGGTGCACTGTCAAATAATGAAATATGTTATAAGGTTCATATTGTTTAATTATATTATTGCTTTTGTGGGTGTACTAGCTAATTACCGCGACACGAACGTACCAAAAGCGTGACTTCATTTAATGAAGTATGTAGGTAAGGTTGGCAAAAAAATATAGAAAATAAAAATATGTTAATTCCGGTATGAAGTTATTCGTGTTGGTGCCAACTTTGAATACTTTGCTCTTGCCAGCCACCTTGCGAAGATCGTCGTCGCATATGGTTGAACATTTCATCATCATCATCATCATCATCATCAGCCTACACACGTCCACTGCTGGACATAGGCCTCTCCAAGTGCACGCCACTGAGCACGATCCGCGGCTACTCTCATCCAGCTCTATTAAAGAAAAAATAAATGTAATTCAAATAACATTATTTGCTTGCATCCATTGTTTCTTCTGCATGTGCATATTTTTTTCACGCGTACTGCATCCAAGCTGGATAAACGAGTGAGTTAGCGACATTAACACTACATATTATTTAAATTACATTTTATTGTGCACAATGGATTTCCGCAAAATAACGCCTGATTCTATAAACTACATTTTATTTCAATTCCATTTATTTGTACCATGGATTTCCGCAAAATAACGCCCGATTCCAATAATTATTTATTATAGAAACATGACAGTTTTGGATACGTTGATGTGCCTTTTAGTTTCTGGTTTTACATTTACCTAACAATATATTAGTAGTATTTTCTTTTTTTCTTTTGTTTAATCTCTTGTAATTGCTGACCGTAGTATCGTGTTGACTCAGTCTGGCGGCGATAAAATGGTTATCTTTACGATTTTTCAGTCTTCAGCCTTACCTTTTGTAGTGTTATCGCGTCGAACATTGAACGCGAAGGTGGTTCATTGAGTGCGACCTTAAGGTTTTGTTGAGTGTGACTTGCGATTCAATTCATTGAAATAGAAATTGAAAATACCTATTTATTCTTACAACAATTTCATTCGATTGAAGACCTCCGTAGCCGAGCGGCTTGCACGCCGGACTTTGGGCGGCGCTAACTCTGAGATTCGGGTTTGAATCCCGGTCGGGTCAATGTCGAAAACGATCTTTTCGATATTGTGCCGGGTCTGGGTGGTTGTGGTACCGTAGTTGTTTCTGATTTCCATGAAGCGAGTGCTTTAGCTACTTACCTTGGGATCAGAACAATGTTGCTTGCTTTTTTTTAAATACTATAATCTCGTCAAATTTGTTTGCTGGATGTCTGAACACAACGGAAAATCTGGACAATTTCTCTTAAAAATCTTTTTAATAATTAATTTATGAAAAAAAGGAAAACAGGGACACAGCCAAAGCCTTTCTTTAATTTTTAATTTAAAAAGTAATTCAATCGGTCTAGTCTTGTAGGAGGAATCAGGGGACTGTTGATATTGTCTACTTTTCATGCATATTTTTCAATTCAAACGACTTTAGTATTTTCTCTTAACTTTAACGAAAACGAGAATTTGTATGGCAAAATTTTAACTCTTCACGTATGTCGCCAGGGTCCTGTTTAATAAAGCTGACAATTCGACATATATGTCAAAAAACTACAAAATTGTAGAATTGTCGCGCGTAGGCTGTTTAACGTCTTCTCATTCTCAATTACAGATTTCTGCTTTAAAGAAAAAATTCGGGTAGGTTTGTAAAAAAACCGTAGAATATTTAATTATTAAAATTGGTCATCGACTTTTTGTGCATTTCCATTTTACACGAGATCAAAACGAACAATCGAAGATGCACCAGTGATTGATTTATCTTTTACTGTAGTAATATTTTTTTCTATTTTTCCCTCATTTAGCTTCATAAAACAAAATAATTAGCAAATATGTCAAAAGTCGACATAATTGTCACGACAATCCGACAATTGTCAGAAATAATTTGACTGTGGTTTTTTGACATATGTCAAGTTTTATTAAACGCTTTTTCAATGACAAATATGTCAAGATTTCACCTGTCGATTTTTGACATATTTGTAACTTTTATTAAACAGCCTAAGCGCGACAATTCTACAATTTTGTCGTTTTTTGACATGTATGTCGAATTGTCAGCTTTATTAAACGATTAGGCGTTTTCGTAAACGTAATCGAATGAATACGGATAGTAAACAGAACTAGACCCCCCTATATGCGGGCGTGTGTACTCCGTTTACAAGTACTTCACCTGTTATGATAAGGTTTAAAGCATTTTTCCGTGACTGTGCGAGTAATAAAACAAAACTATGCTTCCGAACGACCTTGCTGATAACGTCTATGTTTAAACAGACTGTGTGGACATTTTTACGTTACACAAAATTAACGTCTGGGAAGTGAAAGTAGTGTATCCACTGCCTATCTTCCCGTGCATGTTGTAAGAGCCGACTAAGAGACGAGGGTTCCAAGATGCTCGCACATAAGGCGGTCGGCTGCAACCCATCACTGATGTTATCTATGCCATCTAGGAGCATCTAGTATGTTAGTGCTAAATGTGGCGTCGTCGTTTCACTAACGGTAATTCACACAAAATTGGTGATTTCAATGCTGTCTACCCCTTTTTGTTAGACAAGAGAGTATTGAAATCACTAAGGACAAGGACGTGAGCGTATGTATGTATGTACAAAGTATACTTCGAGACAGGTAGGTAATTAATATTACTAGTGGTCGCCCAGTGGTCGAAATTCGACCGTAATTTTATTAAGGCTGCACGGATTGTATCCCAAGCAATGAAAAATTTAAAAAAAGTTTGGATTGGCATTGACAGATTTCGCCCGCTCCTCTTCCATTTTTGAAATTTTTGAAGAGTATGTATACGTAGTGTGTGTCAAATACATGGTAGTGTGAGTAATGTTTGATTTATTGATTTAATGTATGTTCATGCATAATTAAAAAAAAAATAACATTCGGATAACCTTCTCTATATAAAATATAAGTGTGCGAAATTTCATACTCCTCTGTCCGCGCAATTTTCGTAAAAAAGGGGTACAAAGTATTTGCTTCATGTATTAATATATATAGATACTATAAACCTGCTGTAGATACGGCACGAAAGAAACCTTATTAGAAACAAATTAGAGGTGACTTCTGAGTAATCTAAAAGCCAAAGCGATATTTTAAAGGTACTCTCGAGTAGCTAGTAGCTTATTTACCGAACCCGCCCGATCCTCAAAACGCTACACACGTTCACATGGTACAATAAACATGCACACTATAGTAGGCCCAAGACACGTAGAATAACAGTACGAAGACCGTGTGACACGCGCTCTATACCAGGTACAGACATGTACCTGGGCGCTTATCCCCACCATCACGACCACATCAACCTGAGTTAAAGTCCTTACCTTACAGGCGCCCTCAGGTTATTTCGCTCCCGTTCTGATCAGAACCCCTTGGGAGAATCTGGTAGCCGTTACCTCTTGACACCCACTGACGGTGTTTCAATTGCATGGCTTGAAGAACCCTTTAAGTTTCTCGCTGCCCTCTAAACAAGTCCGGTGACGCTGTAAATACAGTCTGAGGCCATCACCGCTCAAAAAAAAATTCTTAATTAAAAAGATGAGTAAATAACATTTCTAGGTAGTACATACCTATATAGTGTTTTGTTTTCGATTCTGACAAACGTTCTGTCTGTATAAGGTACTGAAGTTTGTCATGCAGACCAAGCTGTTCGGATAGCGTCATTATTGCATCAGAGATGCGGTTGTGTAGTAAATCTGTAAATATGAGGGTTGGCAAAAATCCTCTTTGGCTTTTTAGTGATTTTTTGACAAAATTCTTATTAATTATATTCAAATTCAAAATATTTATTCGACGTAGCTGAGCTTAGGTTCTAACAATAAAATTAGAATTAAAATTAAAATGCTACGACGAACTGGACTCCTATCAGCGTAAGTTGCAGATACAAGAAACTGCAACGCTGATTTTCAAAATTCAAAATTCAAAAATCATTTATTCAGTTTAGGCTACAAGTAGCTCTTGTGAATGTCACTATGCCATCGGTTCGTAAGTCTACTTTGGGCGGGAGATCTTGTACTGAGAAGAACCGGCAAGAACTTTTCTCCCTTACAGCGTCAAACATATTGGAAAATGCCCTATCATAGCAGGACACCTTTCATTAAAAATAAACACAAAAATATAGAAGATAACCACAAGATGTAAAAAAACAAAATAAAAAATCTAAGTTATTAAATTTACATCAGGTAAAAGTTTCAATTTCAATGTCATACAGTACCACTACAGTACTCTAACAAAAGTCAAAAATTGTTTTAGAAAAACAAAGTCAAACTATAGTGAATAATACTAAAAATAAGTTAAGTATACAAGAGCAGACCAGTCTCCACAGGCGGTACCCGTTCAAGAGTATGACATATCAGAGAGTATACATACATACTTTCGCGTCTTTGTACCAAAATCACCAAGTTTGAGTATACTCGCCGTTAGTGACCCGACGCCACATGTAGCATAATCAAAGTAGGGCTCCGAGGTGGAATAGACAACATCAGTGATGGGTTGCAGCCGACCGGCTGATGTGCGAGCATCTTGGAACCCTTGTCCCTTAGTCGGCTCTTACGACATGCACGGGAAGAACCTGTCACTGATGTTAGTGAGTATACTTAAATTGGTGATTTCGATGCGCTGTCTACCAATTTTTGGGAGAGTATGTATAGACGACCTAAAAATTGTTAATATAAATTTTTTACATAGGTCATTGTTGAAAATATTTATTAAGAGCGTTTACGCCGCACACTAGCGCCGCCAATGAAAAAAAACACATATCTAGTAATTAGAGATAGAAAATCAAATTATGCTCAACAAATTATTTGAATGAAGTAATTTAGCATTTTTACGGCACCTAATGAACACCTCACATGTTATGGTTTAGTTAAATAAGACGTTACGGCCACTTTTAACCATAACGCCATATTTAACTAAACCATAACATGTCAGGTGTTCATTAGGTGACGTAAAAATGCTAAATTACTTTATTACTAATTTGATTTTCTATCTCTAATTACTAGATATGTTTTTTTTGCATTAGTGGCGCTAGTGTGCGGCGTAAACGCTCTTAAAGCACGTTTCTTAAGCCGTATGAAACGAATCACCCTCGGAGGGGTTCTAGAGGGAACGGCATCACGCACTAGTGCGTGTCCCCGTGCCCTACTAGATTCTCCGAAAAGGGTTCGGATCGGATCGGGGTAGAATAAATGACAGCTGTGAGCTGACAACCCTATGAGATCATCCCAATAATGTTTACCAAACACCGTTTGGTTAGATTACGGTATCCTACTCAGTACTATTGGTTGTATTTGTAAGCAAATTCTCAATTGTGGCTTATCCTTAATCGATACGATCAGTCATCTGTAGGTTTCCGTGTGAAACTTAACATTTAAATGTATTTATTGTTCATAATCGTGGCTAATTCAATTAAAAGTGCTTTGTTTTCGGGAAATCCGTTTAAATTGTGTCCTTTATAGTGAATAAGTGTAAAAAGTTTTTAATTAGCGGTTTAATATACACGTATTATGCTAAAATCAACATAATAACTCTTATTATAGGCGCATCCATTGATAGTTTGAGAAATAATCGTCTTTAGTTTATTATTATCTAATACGTTTAAACGAGCAATTCTTGTATATAATATGTGTATATATATATATATAATCTGAATCTCTGAAACAGCTCCAACGATTTTCATGAAATTTAGTATGCAGGGGGCGATAAATCGATCTAGCTAGGTTTTACGTTTAGAAAATTACCAAAAAAAAAAAAAAACGAGCAAAGCTCGATCATCCAGGTACTTATTATTAATCAGACAGACAGTTGAGACAACTGGTCTAGCCTGTATCCTGTATACTGTGTAGTCTTTACATCTCTTTTTTTATAATTTTAAATGTTTATCTAGACTGTTTTTAAATTGGTTAATTCTTTGTGCTGATACCACTTCTTCAGGCAATCCGTTCCAGGCTTCAATTACTCTGCTGCTAAGAAAGTACTTGTGTGGGTTGTTGTGAGATGCAGTTATAAGATAGCTTAGATGTGTTTGTTGAGTATTGAAACGTTTGTTTTTCAAAGCCTTCAAGATCATAGTGTCCATGTAGAATTTTGTAGGTTTCAATCAGGTCTCCCCGTTCTCTGCGGTCATTGAGGGTAGTAAGTTTTAACACTTGTTCGCCCGCCTGGCTATCTACCACCATCATATCTAAATATGTTGCCATCAATGTTTGTAGCATTGTTGTGTTCCGGCAGCTAGAGATAAGATAGCCAGTGCCTCATTAGCTGAGGATTCGGGTGAAGTGCGCTTCCACCAAAAGTTTTTTTTTTATATTTGCGGAAAATAACGGCCACGGCAAGCCTGGGTGCAGCCTACTAAACGCACGCCCGTAAAGTCATAAGAACGCGTAATAGCGTTTCGTTTTATCGTGTTTTTTATCGACACTTCCAGATTACTGTATCAAATATCAATTGTACTGTTCCACTCAGTAATCGTATTGATTTCGCAAAACTTTAACGTGTAATCAAGAAAACACCAGAGTTTTTGTGCAAAATCTGTTTAAAATGTGACGTTATTGCTCTGACTGGAACAGAGGTTTTTGAAAAGCAATATTTCGTTTTGTGACGTTAATGAGTTTAATAAATATGTTGAGTGGCCAAGTAATTAGTTACTTGGACGCCCAATGTAACCAGAGCGCCATAGAACAATTGAATTTCTATTGTGTCTGGTTTAAGAACAACTACGTAGTTAGTGATTGTTGTTTCTGGTACGAAGTGGACAAGTTAAGAAGTGGACAAGTTAGGAAAGAGACAAGTTAGGAAGTGGACAACTTTGGAAGTGGACAACTTTGGAAGTGGACAAGGTCGCCCGGAGGGGTTAAGACGACACCTCGATTTGTGAACATTCAAAACGGCTGATCCTTACTGACGCTGTCATAAGGGCGAAAATACGTAGCGTCCGCGACGATTGAGACCACAAATTAATAAAATCTAAAAAATATTTTTAAAAATTATTGGGTTTAGTTAGCAAAATATGCAGCTCAGCTACTAAATTACGAATATTGATTGTTATCATTGTATTTAAGTGGTTTCCAAGCATATAAATTAAGTAATTTTATTGTAATTTCAACAATAGTGGTTTTTCAGAGGTGTTTTCGAAATTAATTATGATCGAGTCGAAATTATACTATCGTGTATTTGAGCTAGCAAATTCAAGATAAAGACATGAATTTACCTATATCGACATTTCAGATTCGTTAATCATTATCATAGTCTTAAACTATTCGACGAAAGTTGGTGCAATTACCGGTAGAAAAGTGGTACTTATCGAATATAAATAATTGATTGATTGGATTGTAAAGGAATGGTTTTATAACGAATTAACTCGAGTGCAGTGTTACGTTTTTGCCTGACGTTTTATTTAGTCTCTTTTAAGAGCGTTTACGCCGCACACTAGCGCCGCCAATGAAAAAAAAAACATATCTAGTAATTAGAGATAGAAAATCAAATTATGCTCAACAAACTATCTGAATGAAGTAATTTAGCATTTTTACGTCACCTAATGAACATCTGACATGTTATGGTTTAGTTAAATATGGCGTTATAGTTAAAAGTGGCCGTAACCTCTTATATAACTAAACCATAACATGTGAGGTGTTCATTAGGTGCCGTAAAAATGCTAAATTACTTCATTCAAATAGTTTGTTGAGCATAATTTGATTTTCTATCTCTAAATACTAGATATGTTTTTTTTTCATTAGTGGCGCTAGTGTGCGGCGTAAACGCTCTTAATTGTGAAAATCAGCTGTTGTTATTAGTCTATTTATGTATGATAATGACAGTTGAAAAGTTATTAAATTTATGATCTTACATGCAGATTTTGGCTTCGGAAACTTGTTTACGCTATGTTCTGATAGAAAACAGATATAGTACTTACCTGCCCCCCAACCGCCTAACCGATCGCTTTGACTACGCGTATAGTTTATGACGTCATCTTGCCACCTCGCACCGCCTATGAAAGCAATATCAAAAGCTAAAGGCTATAGCTTTCGATATTGCTTTCATAGGCGGCACGAAACGACAAGATGATGTCATAAACCACACACGAAGTCAAGGCGATCGGTTAGGCGGCCGGGCCCCTGTCTATTTAATTGATGAAGTCATGAATATGCGATGACATGACAGCATCTGTAAAGTGTGGTGAAGCATCGATCAATTTATGTACTAGACTAGTGGACCCGGCGGGCGGCGGACTTCGTACTGCTTTGACAGTTTCCATCAAGTAATTAAATTCTCTTTGGTTTCCATGACAACAAAACAAACAAATCATTTTGTATTGGAAAATTAAATTGTCGTTTTTAGTATATTTATGTGATTCCCGTGGGAATATCGGGATAAAAGCTATCCTATGTGTTAATCCAGGTTATAAACTATCTGTATGCCGAATTTCATCCAAATCCATCCATACGTTGCAGCGTGAAGAAGGAACAAATATACTTACATACACACAAACTTTCGCATTTATAATATTAGTGTGATTAGTGTGATTCCCTATGAGCGCTTGAAGAACGGTAGGCTACTTTGGGGCCATGGAGAGCCACAATGACGTTTCTGGTGATAACAGTAAATATTAAGTACCTACAAATATTTTGCAACCTCAATTTAATCTTTATTTTTAAGATTTAAAGTTCACAGTAAGCTGAAGTTGTTGATGCTGTCCAACGTTTTTTCAGATTTTGTTATTCGAAATTTAAATGTGTAGGTATGAACCAATAGGACCATTTTCGAGATGCATTTTTGTTCCGGATCCTTTGTTTAGTACATAGTTTTTTTTTTCTTTTAGTTGATGGCTTCGTGCAATTAGCACATTTAGCCATTTGTCAAAGTAATTTTTCTTACAAGTAATACATAAATAAACAATATTTCCTTCCTGTATGATGATGATGAATGATAATAGAAATTAGAAGGGAGAAATGATATACCCCCCCAACCCCTCGAGTATCTCAGTAAAGATGTGGGGCTTTACTAAGTCCTCGGGCATACTTCTTGAGAGAATCTGAAAAGTGACGTTGCACTGTTTAGTTTCATTTGCCAACACTCATGCACAATCACGAACACTTAACTGTTAATAATCCACCATTATTTCACATTAATATTCGACATGACACAAATTTTAGAAAATAAAACAAAACCGCAGACATGACTCTTCACTTTCCCGCCAAGAAGTCCCTAGTACATAGTTGATGGGTGAAGCATACTGTAGATTCTTTTCTGCCAATAGCACCTTCTTACTTTGATATTTTCGTTTTAAATGGAGAAATAAGTTTAAGTCGCAGCTTCTGATAGTTATCGACTTTTTTTTGTTTGTTTTTCTCTTAAACAGAATGTTGTTGATAATCTTAAATTCCTCAACAATAATAGATAAATCAACATAATATTTTTATGGATAGTGTCAGTATTGTCAAAATAGTTGATCCAAATTCCAGTTACGAGCAACGATAAAGTTCTACAAGAAACGACCGATAACAGTGATACTATAAAAGAGATATTTGATTGATAAGATTAACTATAAATAACAGTGCAAGTATATTTTATGTCGTTCAGAAGTTTATTTGTTTATTTGGGTAATAGTGCTCCAATATGAACAGAAAAAGATTGACAAAAACACAATTCTTTTGTCTTAGAATCTACAGCGAAATCTTGTCTGCCAATGTCTATATTAGGAGCTTTGAAAGTAATAAACCCATTTAAGATTTATCGGCATTTCTTTATCTGTCAATTATAAGGTCATAACTTGCATTTTTCGATTTAATATTAATGAATATCGTTGTTCAAGGTTGATAGGTCGAGGGAGATGGAAATGAATTAGCGCATTAATTTGTTAGGTTAGGACATACCACAGAATACAAGTTCCTGTGTTCTGTGGGGCATACTGTATTGGTCTCAGAACAATAACTAAAGCTATAGAAGGATGGCTAAAATAAAAATCGTGCAACTATGTTTAGTTCCGTTCTATCGGCTATACGGCTAGAAACGGAGGTTGGAGTGCGACAAATGGTTGACACTTAGTTTTTATTTTCTGTATTGTTATGTCAAACGGTCATAAGATAATCGGTGATCAAAAAAAATCTTTGAGTCCTTTATAAAGTCACTCACTACATTACCTCAAATATGACGTCACAAATCTGGTGACACCTTCGAAATAACGAAAGAAAAGGGACAATCGATCTCTTTCCAATACATCACTTAGGTTCATTAGTTAAAATAGTACGAACTGATGAATGAGTTTTGCTATTTTAGTCCGGTTTCTATTTAGTTATTATTCTGAGTATTGGTCTTACAAATAAACATAGAATTTTAGAATAAGCTTCGAATAGTGATTCCGTGTTTTGTTTCTTTTACTCTAATTTAAATACACATCATACAAAAGTTGCGAACGCCCGATCCTCTAAATGCCACTACACATTTACAGAATACACTAAACACGCACACTAGAATAGGCCCAAGACACCGTACTCGTAGAACGAGGATACGACGAGCCGGTTCACACGAGCTCTATACCAAGTACAGACATGTACCTGGGCGCTTCTCCTTACGGAGACACGATCTGGTGCGTGATGCCGTTCCCTCTAGAAAATCTTCGAAGATGATTCGTTTTACACAACTTGAGGAATCCGTTAAGTTTCTCGTGGCCCCCAAAAAGCCCGGTGAAGTTGAAAATGCCGTCTAAAGCAATAAGCAATCTCTTTAAACAACTTATTTGAAATGGGAGTTTACAAAAAGGGAACAAAACACGTAACAACTATTAGGAGCTTATTCTCCGTTTATTTGTATGGCCCTATGTGTATAGTGACGTTTTTTTGAGTTAGTTATGTCTTTTTCTTCTTTTAATTAAGGCATGTTTTGTGTCTACTGCCTTTGAAATATGCTTATGTCGGTGTTGGCGAAAAGTGACAAAGTCTGTTTTTGAGTACCTATCGGTGTAGTGGTGAAGTGACAACGACAATTTTTAAGTTATGTCTTTGTAGTTTTGGAACTCAAAATGTCAGATCTGACTGACAGAGACTATTTTTGAGTTATGTTCGTTGTAGTGGAAAAGTGACAAGACATTTTTTGAGTTATGTCAGTGTAGTGCAAAAGTGACGAAATGGGTGATCCGAACAAAGTTTACGGGAGTCAGACGCTGCCTCGCTTGAGGAGGAAGGAGACTTGGAGGAAAAAAAAGGTTCGTTAATTTAAACTTCAATGCTCATACTTTTTTTATAGCTAGCAACTTTTTAAACACGGCTTTTAATTTTAAAGACATTGTAATAATAAGATTAAAAAATAATTGGTAAATTCACTTTTTATATTACCTATATCTTTTTGTATGTCTTTTTATGTCCGGGTAGCCTCTGGCTGGACAAATAAGACACCACACATTCATACAGGTATTTCTTACCAAATGTTATGTGTCCAGAGCGTAATGTCACGTTGTAGGTATAACAAAAACAAAAGTTTTACAAAGGCGACGCACCGCTAAACAATAAATCTCATACGTAGCGTTTGCGCCGCGTACCATAAGAAAAACTGTTTTTTTTTTTCCTTCAAATTAAAACTACAAATTATTTAAAAAAAATGAACTACAATATTGAAGTGTGTGTGTTAAGACTAATCTACTAAGAAAATTTAGATGCTTAAATCGGTCTGGTTAGCCTGTAAAATGCAAATCTATGTTTTAAAGGAGGTTACTTTGATATTTCTTTTCTCTGTTATAAAAGTTGACAAATCCTGTTTCTGCAACTAGCAAAATGAAGTCAATTAAATGAAAAATCATGTCAATCATCATCATCAATCATCAATCAATCATCAATCAATCATCAAAAATGAAAAATCATCAATCATCATCAAATATCACTTTCATATGTTTTGTAATTGTTGGGAATAATCAAGATCCCCGCCACGTAAATTTCCAATGCGTCGCCTTAAAAAAAACTTTTTTTACAAAAGAGTTTCTGCAGTGTTCAATATGCAAACCTTTTTAAGTTATTCTACAAAATGTTACGACATGCCGATGATGGCGTGATGTGATACTCAGCTTTCTGATAACGTAACCGTCAGTCGTATTGTTAATGAAGCGATGTAACCGTTCACTGGGCCGTCACATAGCTAATTGTGTTGTGTGTAACACTGACGTACTGTTGATCATTTAAATGTGTAGCCTATATACTTTCGCACTGCTTGGCGAAGGCGTTCATCATTGAAATCTAGTCATCGTTACATTTGATGAGTGTTGGGTCTTGAACTGTTGGCTCAATCACTTCACACTAATAATATTTTTAAAATAAAATCATGACAGCATTTTTCTCATACGGAGAACAGTCCATAAACCACCACGCGGGCCCAGTGCGGATTGGTCGCTGTTTAACGACTGTTAATGCAGCCCGGGACTAACGGCTTTACGTGCCTTCCTTGCCTGCCACGTTCCTATCACAGTCATGGTATGATACGGTCTAATGGGCAGAGACCTTTAAGGACCCCATTTTAAAACTCCTCTAGGAAGTCAGCTTTAAGAGACAAGAATGTTTATGCAGACAAGGTCGTGCGATCGGTCAGTACTTACGAAATATTTAAATCCGTTAGTCGGATACAGCGCTGACCTAGAGCTGGTCACGACTAACGAATTATTAAATTAGTACTAATATTAGGTCCTTACCTATGAAATTGACGTTTTGTATGAAGATTTTTTATAAAAATTTATTTTTCATACTAACGTTTTTTTAATTTTCTTAGCATCTATTTATGTTTACACTATAAAAATTGTATAGTAGTGTGTTTGTTTCACTAGCTAAATATAGCAGACATTAAAAAGAAAAAAAATCAAGTCCCTTCAAAGCTCCAATGAAACAAAAAAGTAGTCAATTTAAAAAAATATTGGGCCATAAAGATACAAAATTAATAATCATTGTTATTACTGAAGCCTAAGTAACATAGTCCTTATTAAAGATGTATAATAATATTAACAACCGGTATTGACTTTAAGAACTTTTAGACCTTTTAATAAGTGAGAAAAAAACGTCAATTTCATAGGTAAGGACCTAATATTTATATAAGCTAAAACTATTTATGACCGGAAAACTGGCCTGGTAGCAGCAAAAGCAGCAGTATTATAGTAGTGTTGTTCAGTTGTGGAAACGAGACGCGTGTAGCGGCGTATACAGGGTGTTTGGTAATACTACCCCGGAAAATTAAAAACGTACCTAAAAAACATCATACACATTAAAGTGGTTTGTTGCTCAGTAAAATTGAAAAGGCCTAGCTGACACCATAAGAATAAACAATAACACAATAGAACGGAAACTCCCGCTCCGGGCGGGCTCAAGGTCGCAATATGAGGGTACCTTGTTAAACAGTATGCCAGTCGGGCTGTCACGGCCGGCCGGCGGCGGCGTCACCGCACAGCACGCGCGTTAGCCTGTTTAAACATTGTTTGACATTAATGACAGATAAATCAATGTTGCCAGGAAATGAGTGAATTTAGTTCTGGAATAATTAATTCCTAATCTTTTATGTCGTCGCACTGTAATAGATGCAATATTTTTCCATTCTTTGTTAAATACTTTTCCTCCTTTGTTTGCTAACCAAACCGTTAGTCCATGACCTTTCACCATTATGAACCATTAGGCATCCTGCCAAGGTCGTATGCGGTGATAACGAGACGGCCTCAAACGCATTGTACACGCCTGCGCATAAGACTTCCGCAAACTGTCTTTGTACTTTATGCCATCTATACGTAATATAATAAAGCTAAAGAGGGCCCAAAGTCTGTACATGGCAGATATTCGAAAAAAAGTTGGCTGGGGTCCTTCGCGTGGCTTCCAGGGCTCTTTCAATTCAGACGTTTGTTGTCGGACTGATAACACACGTTTGCAATGCGTTCCATATTAAAACAGTCGCACGCGCGCGTTTCGACGACGACGGACGCCCGCCGCGCCACCGTTTGTAATATGGAACGCACTGCAAACGTGCGTCAGCCGTCCGACAACAAACGTCTAAATTGAACGAGCCCTGTGGCGGTAGCCAAAGTAACAGTAAGAAAACGATAGCAAAATTCGAAAAGAATAAAATGTATGGGATTGACATAAGATTAACCACGTGATTTAGCGCGGCTTATGTCAATCCCATACATTTTATTCTTTTGGAACTTCGCTATCGTTTTCTTAATGTTACTTTGGCTAAACTTACTGAATCAGACAGAAACGAGACTGAAACAGAACACGTTCCAAAAAGTTTTTAGATTTTTTGTCTGTTTGTCTGTTTATTTGACCGCGCATCACGTGAAAATGGCTGAACGGATTTGGATGAAACTTTGCACATAGACAGACCATGACCCGGACTAGGATATAGGATACTTTTTATCCCGGTAACGGGTTCCTGTGGGATAGTGTAGTCTTCGCGAACGAAGTCGCCGGCGACAACTAGTAAGGTATATGGTTGAAAATGCATTGTAGAAATTTGACAGGTTTGGGATAGGTTGATTGCAGGCGAGTGTACAATCGCGGACGCGTTTGTATGCGTCGCACGTAGGCACCGAGTCGAACACTTTTAGGTCTTGCAACATCCTTAATGGGAATAAAAGACGGTGATTAGCTTGTTTTTTTGTGTTTCGGACTGTCTCATTCTCTTTTTTAGCAAATAGGTAAGTAAGCGTTTTACCACATTCAACTGTTTTTAAGGTTCCGTACCCAAAGGGTAAAACGGGAACCCTATTACTAAGACTCCGCTGTCCGTCCCTCCATCCGTCCGTCTGTCACCAGGCTATATCTTATGAACCTTGATAGTTAGACAGTTGAAATTTTCACAGATGATGTATTTCTGTTGCCGCTATAACAACAAATACTAAAAAACAGAATAAAATAAATATTTAAGGTGGCCTCCATATAACAAATGTGAATTTTTTTGCTCGTTTTTGCTCGTTTTTATAGACTATGGTACGGAACCCTTCGTGCTCGAGTCTGACTCGCACTTGGCCGGTTTTTTGTTCAATCTGTTTGTGTTTGTGCAAGTCAATAAATGTTTCTTTTTCTTATTCTTATTCACATTCTCACCAGAGTGTAATGTCTGTTTTGGTGGTGAATATAACTCGCTATTAGCACAATCACCAGCTTATTTATGTCCCCACTGCTGAGGCACGAGCCTTCCCTATGGATGAATAGGGAGAACGGGTAATAAACCACCACGCGAGCCCAGTGCGGATTTGTGGTTGCTAACGACTGCTAATGCAGCCGGGACCAACGGCTTTACGTTACGTGCCTTTAGATGCACGGAGGAGCTAGAGATGATACATTTTTGGTCACCCATCCGATGACCGGCCTTTGCGAAAGTTGCTTAACCTTAGCAATCGCAGACTGGGCGCGTTAACCACTTCGCTATCGTGCTCCACCTCCTCACTCTGTATATTGAGTCTTAAATCTTAAAGCTTCTAGAATTTTAAGTATTATTCATAAACAGCTATTCACCTTCATGAGATCATAGTGATGTCACTGTAGGTCACTGTTGCAACTTTGAATAAAGTGGGCGGGTTTACTTCAACTATCATTGAAGTTATATTAACTATGATTTGAAGAAGGCCAATTTAGGTGAGACTATATTACGTAGATTTACTTTTACATACGAAAACTCAAATTTATTTTGTTATATTATTTTTGTTCAACCCTGATTCTGTTTTTGAACCATGCGGTTGACGTCCAAGAGTTGGCACTTTGCAATTTAACTAATTAATAATCTCGGGTTCATGATGCTTTTCAGGTATGTTTATAATTTTTCGGGGTTCCATGCACCTTACACTATTTGCTAATATCGAGATAATACAGGTATTACCTAACGCCTTGTTCTATAAATGTGTATCTATTAAGATTTTATGATAGCAAACAGAACATTAACTGACATAACAAGATACTCGTTCATTTACATAATTGGAAGGCTATATATTTTAAAGTGATGCCTTAATTAATGCTGCCATAAAAAATCAATCAAATAATTTTACTGATCACTGTGTTTAGTCACAAGACAAAATTTTATTAGAGAAAATATCAACCAGCCTCAGGGCTCTCACTCAGACTGTGTTTAGTCTATTGGGAAACCTGCATGGATTTTTTTATATTGTTTGTTTTCTAAATAAACTGAAATAAAAATTCAAAATTCAAAATAATTTATTCAGTTTAGGCTACAAGTAGCTATTATGAATGTCACTATGCCACGGTTCGTAAGTTTGACAGGGCGGGTGATCTTCGGACATTCAAAAAATGAAGCATAGTAAGCTTAAAACGCAATTGACTAAACAGCCTATAAAGCCACCACTGCTGGGCATAAGCCTTCACAAATGTACAATAGCGTATGGCGATATTGGACCTCAACTCTCCACTCACTCCACACTGCCATATCCCCCTCGGCCAATCCTCATACACAAAACATGCACACTCGCATAGGACGTCCAAGACACCAGCACTAGAACAAGAGTACGAACATCCAGTTCACACGCGCTCTATACCAGGTGCAGACATGTACCTGGGCGCTTCTCCCCACCCCTACGACCCGGTTCACCTGAGTAGAGGTCCGAGCCTTTAGAGGCGCCCTCGGGTTGTTCCGCTCCTCTAGAATCTAGGGAACGGGGACACGCTTGCGTGATCATTCCCTCTAGAAAACTTCTGACGGTGTTTTTATCACCCGGCTTGAGGAACCCTTTAAGTTTCTCGCCGCCCCCTAAAAAGCCCAGTGATGCTCAAAAGAACGTCCGAGGCAATCAGCTTGTATTATGCCCCCAAGAAGCACTGCTCTAATGCTATACAAATTTTCGTTTTCTGTAACGTAACAGAATTGGAAATAAGACTCGAACTTAGTACCCTGGCAACCTAGTGTATTATTTAAAGCGAAAAAATATTTTAAGTATGCTGCCTCTCTGTTCTGTGGTGCTGCCTTGAAGTCACAGTACCACTATTTCCCTTTTGCTGTAGAGACTTCTGGGGTGTGGGGCACTGAAGCAAAATCTTTTATTGCCAAACTATGGCACTGTTTAGCGGATCGTGGGTTTGATCGCCGCTGCGGGTCATACCTGGTTCAGGGACTACCTGGTATCATGGGAACCTTTGAGCCGAGGGTGACGTGGTGGTCTTTTAGATTAAGATATTTAATTATTATATTTATTTGATTATTTCATCATCATCATCATCATCTCAGCCAAAAGACGTCCACTGCTGGACTAAGGCCTGAATGATTATTTGATTATTTGATTGTATTGAATTCAGTTAAATAACTTAAAGAGTAAACAAATAAATAATAAAGAACCAAAATAAATTATTTATAATAATGACAAGCGACAAAATGTAAGTTCAATGTTGATTTTCCATGTATCTATATTACCTAAACGTTACCCGCCGAACGACCTTGATCTACGGACATTGGCGAAAAGGTGCGCGTGAGTAACTCCAATGACATAGCTAGCCATTGCGTCACCTCGGCCACAACATAAGGAGACCACAGAAGATAGGTAAGCTCGAGCCACGCACACATATATAATATACCGGAATCTCGGACTAGTCCGAGCGCAACTTTCGAGATTCCGTGCCCCTAAGCGGTTGTCTTTTTATTTATTTATTATGGCATACACAACAGGTTACAATCAAAGTTAATTCTAAAATATGCTACGATAAGTTGGGTTGAACTAAACTGAAACCCAAAAACACACATACACTCAGCATGTCAATAATTTTGCACGCGCGCGAACAACTCTAACTTCAATTATACCTAATAACCAACTATGGACATACATTCACATTATAAATAAGCTATATTACGTTAGGTATATTATAAAATATTTGAAAAGGTTAATTTAAAAATTTAAAAACAAGGGCACATAGCTTAAACTCAATAAACACAGACTGTCAAAACAAGCAAAGGTAATATACATGTACTTACTTGGGCATCTCAATTGAGGATCTTTTTACCCGACTGCGTCAACTATCAATATTCAATGTATTTAGAAATATTTCACGTTGCATTCAACATTGCTCAAATTGAATTCGCTATAGTTGTTTTAGCAGTCGGGTTTTTGTTTTATTTTAATTAATCTATGTGTGTAGCTCGAGCGCGCGCGCGTTTGTATGACGCCTCGCCTACCTTTAATTTTTTTTATTAGCTTACTTTCTGCAGTAGGTACCCTTATTTAGTGCCTCGGGCGGGCGCTGTGTACGCTGAATACCTGAGGATTGTCAACCTCTATGTATGTATTTACAAACCTCCTTGGTTTGGAACGCTTTCATCATCAGCCTTTTTTATTACTAGTTTATAATTATGTTCCTATAGTTTGCCAACCGCGGTCGCGTAGTTGGTTTTGAAGCTTGTGATTAGTGGCTATGTCCTCCCTTTTTGCCATCTAGGGATGCTTTTTTCTTAGGCTACAGCCTGGTTAGTTAACGGAGGTACCGCAACATCACTGGCCTGCCTCAGGGGCTCTCGTGTCAGTAAGGAGGATTAACGGGGTCAAAAAAAGGTTATAGTTATGCTGTAATAATATCCGTGCTTCAGAATGACTGTCCCGGTTGCATTTTGATGACCTCCTTGGTCGAGTGGTTTGTACACCGGTTTTCATGGTGTCGCTATCTCTGAGGTCCCGGGTTCGATCCCCGGTCGGGTCAATTTAGAAATTATTGTTTTTCTAAATTGTCTCGGGTCTGGGTGTTTTCTATGTATAATAAAATAAGTATGTATTTAAGTATGTTTATCCGTTGTCTGTAACCATTTAACGAGTTTCATAACGAAGCTTCTCTTGGGCTGGATAATTGGTGTGAGTGTAGGAAAGTTTATTTATTTTTTAGCAGTCGTTACCAACCACCGCCCCGCACTGCGCCCGCGTGATGGTTTACGGCCCGTTCTCCCCGTGGTTTCTTCATCCATAGGGAAGGCTCTTGCCCCAGAAGTGGTGACATAAATCAGGCTGGTGACGATGATGATAAATAATGCTGTGTTACGCTTACGCATGAGCCGAGACTAGGCGACCTTTAGTTATTCGGAACTTTTCTCTTTCCCCGACCAGTTACTATAATAGGTACCTTTGTAAATAAGGGTTTTTTTCATTTACGAGATGGCGAGACGACCTTGACTCCCATCTAAAAGATTAGTCACTTGTTGCTCAAGATAGAACAAGATGGTACGGAGGCCTTTGCTTAGCAGTGGGACACTACAGGCTTATAATAATAAAAATAGATTATCTACGTTTAAAGTTAAATGTCAGGTGTGTATTAACAAAGACATTGACTCACAAGGTAGCCTCGTATCATAACTCTATTCAGACAAATTGCCACAATTAGAATTCCTTTTGCTTGGAACTAGACTGATTCAAGGTACCGCATTCACTGTCAGTCCATGAAATAAACCTTATTTATCATGAGTTACGGCTTAGGTATAGGGCTGCCATCAGCTAACTAAATTACGGACCAAGGACAAAAACTTCAAAAACCCAGGACATTTGGGTGTAATAAAGATATTACCCCGGACTCCATCGAAAAAAAAATTACAATAAAATAAAAACATTTATTTATAAACACCTTGGATATAATTTATCCTATATTATTCAAGGATTGTGTAGCTTTCTATAATTGAAAGAATTTTTCAAATTAGTTTAGTACTTCCAGAGATTACCCCTAACATACAGACAAACAAACTTTTACCTCATGTGATTAAACTATCTTTACATTAAAACCTATTTTGTTTTAATTGTGGCATTTTAATGGAAAAAATTACATTGACGATGATGAATGACAGTTACCAATTAGACCAAACAAGTGGCGCTATGTTCGTCTCTTTCGAACCCCTCTGAAATTGTGTATATCTTTCTCTGTCTATCTGTTTTATTATAGTGACGTTAATTAGGTCACTGGAACAACGTCTTCTGCTGTTTTTTTAAAAAGGGATTTCCCTATTATTAGTTTGATACGAAGAGTGGATGCCACAGCACATGAGTAGATATATGTATTAAATATCTACTCATGTGGTCACAATTTAAGTTTGTACTGAAATTAAAGTAATTATTAATAGTATTTTGGATACCTATTTTTGTGATGTCTTCGAGCATCCAATATTATGGCACAATTATTTTATGCGCCATGATCACGGATCTATGTAAGTCCAATACTGTGATTGTCCCGTTAAGAATTGCTCTTATGTTAAATCCCTTTTCATTTTGTTTTTATGGATAATCATTTGGCCATCTTACCTGATTTTAAATGATGATAATGCCGAAGACGGAAATCCGGTTCACCCATAATTTGCAAGAATAAATAATTAAAATGTTATCTACGCAAACAAAATACAAATATAACCTGTATATTGCTTCTTTTGGGAGTTCATCTGCTTTACGTTAAAGAATAAATATGTTATAATTTTGATTTTCTTGGGGCAAGGTATACACTATTACAATAAAATACCAAATTCTGTACTAGATTTACCTTTAGATAAGTTTAAAAAACATGTGAAGTCTTTATTACTTATAAAAGGTTATTATACAGTCAAAGAATATTTAGATGATAAAACAGCCTGGTTATAATAAAAATCACATATTATATTTGAATCAATTTATTAAAATTATTTTTTATACTTTTTATACTGATATGACAGCCTTTATCAGCATTGTCCTACAGATAACAAACAGCGTTGCGTTAAATAGATCATTAAGTTTTTATTTAGAGTATCTTGAGTGTGTCATGCTCTCTTTACTGTCTCTGCGGTGGTGGCGTGTGCGTCGGGTCGTTACGTTCCCTAAAATATGGTTGAGCGAAGCGATGGCTGATTCATACGTCATGCTCGTGAACGGGTGCCGCCTGTGGAGGCTGGTCTGCTCTTGCATACTTATCTTATTTTTAGTATTATTAATTATAGTTTGACTTTGTTTTACCTAAACAATTTTTGACTTTTACTAGAGTACTGTAGTGGTGCTGTATGACATTGTGGAAATTGAAACTTTTACATAATTATCTGATGTAAATTTGTTAACTTAAATTTTTTATTTTAACAGCATTGTCCTACAGATAACAAACAGCGTTGCGTTAAATACATCATTAAGTTTTTATTTAGAGTATCTTGAGTGTGTCATGCTCTCTTTACTGTCTCTGCGGTGGTGGCATGTGCGTGGGGTCGTTACGTTCCCTAAAATATGGTTGAGCGAAGCGATGGCTGATTCATATGTCATGCTCGTGAACGGGTGCCGCCTGTGGAGGCTGGTCTGCTCTTGCATACTTATCTTATTTTTAGTATTATTAATTATAGTTTGACTTTGTTTTACCTAAACAACTTTTGACTTTTACTAGAGTACTGTAGTGGTGCTGTATGACATTGTGGAAATTGAAACCTTTACATAATTATCTGATGTAAATTTGTTAACTTACATTTTTTATTTTGTTTTTTTTACATGTTGTAATTGTCTTATATATATTTTTTGTGTTTATTTGTAATGGAAAGTGTTCTGCTATGATAGGGCATTTTCCAATATTTTTGACGCTGTAAGGGAGAAAAGAGCTGGACACTTGCTGAGTTTCTTGCCGGTTCTTCTCAGTACAAGATCTCCCGCCCAGAGTAGATTTACGAACCGATGGCATAATGACATTCACAAGAGCTACTTGTAGCCTAAACTGAATAAATGATTTTGAATTTTGAATTTTTTGAATTTTTGATACATAAATGAATGAATGAAATGAAACTAATAATTATATTCGATGCGTCTTCGCGGAACTAGTGAAAAGTTTTCGCGCGCATTCTGCAACGATTAGGATGACAATTAAACCTACTTTTATGGGATAATTATTTCGGTTTTTTGTTTATTAATTTAATTAATAAAATTGGCTAAAATATGCCTTTGTTCTGTAAGATGCCACATAAAGTCTTTCTAGTTTTACCAGGCATCACTGCTGACGATAGTGCTGACGGACGATAGTTTTAAAAGTCCGTCGAGGTGATGTGATGTATTGTGTTGTGTGTGTCACATCCCTAATATACCCAGATTAGTGAAAGAACATTATTAAAATAATCGATTGTTTTTGATACGATAACACCGGCTGCTTAATGAATGTAAAATTCATAAAATTCATAAATTATTTATTGTTCAATATGGTACACACGGCACACAGTACTTTTCTTGGTATACGTTTGTGCAACTCCGAATAGTGCGTGCTGAGATCGCTGAAGGGTTGTTTTCTTCAAAGTATGTTTTTCTTATCTCGTTAGACCCCTTAAAAGGATCTTGTTTTGCCAAACAAACGATATTTCTATCATCTCGTCCCGATATCTTTCTCTGTTTAGACGCGCGCGGAATATTTGAAGTCGTTTGATACATATTAAAATGCTTCACAGCATGGTAAACCATCGTTTTTGAACAATGCAGATGAGCAGCTATCTTTTTGTACGACCAATTCTTTTAACGAAGTTTTATTATGACTTCCCTAGTAGATTTGTCGCAACTTTTATTTTTCCTCTTTGTTATTTTACGAAAAAATATCGTTTCAATAATATTATTTAACTAAATGGCGCCAATATTATACTAGAAAAGACAGACATAGTGTTTGATATTGAAATTTCAATAAAAAATAAAAATGTTCAGCGTTCTTAATTATGTGGCCAGCCAGTTAGTAGTCATGTTATAATCAGTGTAAAGTTTATTGGATGTATAAAATTTATCTGTTTTGTTTTTAATTAGTCACGTGTGTAAATGAATATATCGATAGTATGAAAACATTTTGCAATGGCACAAAAATGAATAAAACATGTGTAAGGAGGAATGATGCAAGAGTGTTTTAAAAATCTTGTTCTTAATTATATGGCTACCACTGTATATGTCATTGAATAAATAATTTTCTTATTGTATTTTCAATAATGCTCGGTAGCTATCCTAGTATATTTCTTCTGTGACCTTGTCCGCCGCTAGCCGCACGTTTCTGTCTAGAAAATGCCTGTCAGATGTTAGTTATCATGGTGAACCTACTCGCTCGGCCATTAAATTATACGTTCGTGACGTCATAGGCACGCAACGCAACCAACGCATCGCCAGTCGTAATCACGGGATCGCTTGCAGTCTACGCCTCGTTGTATCGATACAATCGATTCCTAACGATTATCTACGATATATTATAGGGCAGTAGAGTAAGCGCGCGTTTTTTGTTTACTTTTAAATTTGTTCCGCCAAGTCTACGTTTAATTGTTTGTGGTACAATAATTTTCTTTTTTTATGTGCGTTTAGAATTGAGTTTCGTTTCACGTTTAGAGTTTACAAGATGATGGCTTTATTGTAATTCAATAAAGAGTAAATCTATCTTAATTATGGGAATTTTGTTTAATTCCGTTGTTGTGCCTAATGTTGTGTGCTCTATTCTGATGTACATATGGTTTATTTTCCCGCAATGACTCGTTTTCGGAAAGTATTCCGTTGGATTGGTCTTTGTCCGCGCTTCAGACAGGAATTGCGGGTAAAAATGTTTATTTATTAATTGTTGTCATTTGGAGCACGTTTCGTGGTGGAAGTTTGCACTTTATAATGCATGTCACAAGGTTGTCTTTTGGTTGTATGTTGTTATCTAACTTTCTTATGATACTAGATATTACCTATTGTATTTGGACAAGGATGTTTTCTTGAATGGTGTAGTAAGGTTATGTTCTTTGATATGCACACGAAATTTAAATTAAAAATAAGAATTGATGTCTTCACCCGTCATTATAGTGGCACATCTTTGGTTGTATTGTTTATTGTGTACGTACATTGTTTCGCAGTAAATTAAAAGAAAGTTTTTATTCAAATAAACTTAATAATAAGTAAGTACTTGTGGGAGAACGATTATTTTTATTATCTATGTTTTGGTTTATTTTGTTAGCGGTGGCAACACTGAATTTTCAGTCTGTGTTAAGATGTAAAGTTGTCATCAGACTATTGATTAAAATAAAAAGATTTTGTGATTAATTCGCCCACTCTATTCTTTAACGAAGGATCGTCCAAACATTTTTTACCTACACCCATTCAGGACGTGCGGATTTAATTGAGCTAGCCACGGCCGCTTGGTTGATGATTGTCTCCGTCCGCGACAACTATCAATATTCAATGTATTTATAAATACTCATTTATTATAGATTTTATTATTTAAGTATAGGTATCGGACAAGGAAATATTTCACGTTGCATTCAACATTGCTCAAATTGAATTCTGGGATTGTAGAGCTTGTTTTTTATTTCTTTTCAGTTTTTTCTCCTGCAGTAATTTTTTATGTTAGTCCGGTTTTTACGAGTATATAATTGTTTTTTATATAGTTGTTTTAGCAGTCGGGGTTTTTGTTTTTTAATATTTTTTTAAATGTGGAGAACAATGAGTACAATAAACTGTTCAGCTTTAATAGAAGTAGCTTTAGTAGAGAAGGCATAATTATTATTAATAAATATTGACAGCCTCTGTGGTCTAGTGGTGAAAGATTTCGCACCTTTTTTATTTTTTAAGTGAAAACTTCTTTAGCGGCGTTGTACACTTTTTTGTAATGGGTAAAAAATGTTAAATTCGCGTCAGGACAAGTGGCCTGATCGAAAATTCGTAAGACGGATGACAGCCGGCGCGGCGTAGGAGAGGAAGTATCCCCCTCTCTTTCTACGGCGCGGCGAAAATGTATGCCTGCTGTTTCGTTTAGGCGGCGCAGGGCGCTTGCGCGAATGTTCGAGTGCTTTTTAATGTAATATAAATTGTCATGTTTGTGTACGATAGCGCAATAAATAAATATTGTATTCTACCACATAAATGATAGTACTTTTATTCTGATAATTGTTTTATTAGCTTATTTGTGTCCCACTGCTGAACAAAGGCCTCCTCTTTGCGACTCCACTCTTCTCTATTATCGGCCACCTCATACCACTCCGGCAAAAAAGTGCTCAAATCGTCCCCCCATCTCCACTTTGGCCTGCCTCGTCTCCGGTGTCCTTTACATGGAACCCAGTCAGTGGCGATCTTCGACCACCTCTCTGGGGCCATGCGGCTAACGTGCCCAGCCCAGTTCCACAGACCAACATCTATGATTTTAAAATGTTTTGTTTTAATTATATAATTTTTAACGCAAATTTTGTTGCGAACAAATTACAAAAACACAAATGACGGTAGTTGTTGACATTGAATGGGCGCCTTTGGCTTTCAAAGTAAAAAAGTAAATAGTGTTGAATAATTTCAGCGGGCTGGTTAGAACTACGATAGCTCGATTGGGAGAGCGTCTGACCCGGTATGTCAGAAGGGTGCAGGTTCAAATCCTGCTCGTGGAAGTTTTTTCAACATTTGTGGTTTTGTAATCTATGATTTTGGTTTTTGAGCGCGCAGTGTAGTGTTTCGAACTCTATCGGTCCTCTTTACACCTAATAAGTATGCTGCGCTCCATCGCTCGTTGGCAAACCTTGAGTTTAGACTTTTGATGTTCGGTCAAAGACCAGGTCTTAGCGCCGTAGTTAGGATTAGAGATGTAAAAATGACTGAATCTGACCAGTCACGATTGTCAAAAACAGTATTTAACCGGTCATTTATTGTCAAATTCAATCAAATTGACTTAAACATATTAATATTTCTAACTGTTAAAGTGACTAAATATAACTAGTCACAACTATTTACATTACTGCCAATTCCGCCAACATCGCGACACGATTTCAGTTTATTTAAAAAAACAAAATTGTTATTCTGTGTTCATGGAGGATGTTTCTATGATGTTTATGTCACGTTTCCAAAAAAAGTAGTATATTTAAGTATTTATTAGGTAAAGAAAATTCAATTTACTCTTTGTTTACTCATACTGCGGTGGTGCAATTCGTGACAAGTATCAACTGCGCGTGACGCGGCGTTATAAAAAGAATTTGAAACCTAAATCTAGCTAAACGCTTTTTTTACATTTTTATTCAAAATAAATATTAAAAACACTAAAGATCATATTGACCATATATGACCCTTTTTGACAGTAAATGACCGTTTTTGACACTTTGGTCATTTTCATCTCTAGTTAGGATAGACAGGATGCACATGTCGACGAGTCTGCGTTTCAAGGCAAGCGGAAGCTTACCTTTCATTAGCTCTTTCATGGACCAGTAGCTCTTCCAGGCTTCGTTCCAACAATCAATCTCTTAATGAAATTAAATAGAAAATTAACAATATATATATTTTACCACTGGATTCGGAATTGCGGATTGACGTTTTAAGGATTTGTACATTAGACAAACTTTTATATGTTCAATACAATCAATATAAATGAAATTGTTTCCAAATGAATAAATCTAATTACTTTTTTTCTTTTAAACAATTTATTTATCGAATAAAAAAGTTAACACAGTCAAATTACGTCAGAAGCGTTATTCCGTAAGTTTTCCAAACAAGCTGCCCAATAAAATCTTTGCACCTCCTTGGAAAGATTCCAATGAGCGCACACATTCTGCGAAACCGATGCGTGTTGCGTCACAACTTTTGTTTGTGTTGTCTCGATCTGAGATAAGGAATGATGCGATCGCCTTACCACCAAGGTGACGTTGACGTTGGTTGCACTTGCATTTCAGGTTTCTTTATTATATAATTGCTAGTCATCACTAGTCGTCATTTTGATGTCCCTACTGCTGAGCCACGAGGGCTTCCAATCCCGTAGCCCTGTATTTGTGAGATCCCGCATATAAAAATTATAAGTAGTAGGCAACTCCACTTTTACTTAATTTTTTTTTTCTGTATTTGATCTTTATATTCAATATAGAGATCAAATAATAAAAAACAAATCTTTTATAAAATATTTTTGTTTTGTTTGAGCAAATTTTGTTGCGAACAAATTACAAAAACACAAATGTTGAAAAAATTTCCACGAGCAGTATTACCGGGTCAGGTGCTCTCCTAATTGAGCTATCGTGGTTCGAACCAGCTAGCCCGTCGAAATTATTCAACACTATTTTCTTTTTTACTTTGAAAGCCAAAGGCGCCCATTTAATGTCAACAACTATCGTCATTAACATCCGATCATAATATTTTTACAAATACTAAAGATCAGTTAAGAAGTAGGCAAGCTATTTATATAATGTTTTTGTTTTGTTCATATAATTTTTAACACAATTTTTTTTGCGAACTTATTACAAAAACACAAATGTTGAAAAAAAAATCCACGAGCAGAATTTTCTGAATGTTGACAGAAATAATTATATCGTTTTGGTCATTTTGTCAGCATTCAATTGAAAATGTTTGCGAAGAATACATAACATTTCCAGTCCCGCAAATCACGCGGGATCCCGCGCCCGTAATCTCGCAACACGCGGCACTGAAAAATGACGCGGGATCTCGGAATACCGAGATCTCGGTATTGCAGGATTGGAAGCCCTAGGCACGAACCTTCCCTATAGATGGAAACCACAGATGATGATGATAAATCTTTGGTCACCCATCCTACTACTACGATAGCGCTACTAGATAAGATAATGCCAAGTATTAAAGCGAGATTTGTAAAGCCCTTAGTCTTTATCACAACTACAGCAACAAGAGCTTGTCGCAACAACAGATATTTTGTATTTGTTTTTACTTTTAATTTAATTTTTTATGGGTCCAGCTGAAAATCAGCGTTGTGGCTACAAGTTACAACATGAGCTGAGCTGGTCAGCCCTTTCAGTTCTCTCTCACTATACCTTAGATATAAGAAACCTATTGTAATGTTTATGTATTAGAAGCACTTAATAAATGATTACTTACTTACTTACTTACTAAATAAGTCCTTAACATCACATACTAATTTACAATCCCATGCTCTCATACAAATCCAATGCTGGTCTGGGACGTGGAAATAATGTAACAGCTGTTTTCAGCTGACTATAACTTCGCGTGCATGTCGTAAGAGCCGACTAAGGGACAAGGGTTCCAAGATGCTCGCACATCAGACAATCGGCTGCAACTAAGGTTGCCAGATGTCCGGGATTTCCGGGATTGTCCCGGAATTTTACGTATTGTCCCGTGTCCAGTAATTCGATCTATTGTCCCGGATTCCGAAAAAATTAAATAATTAAAAAAAACAACAAAATATGACACGGCAGGCGGTCATATAATAATAAAAGTACCTATACATTTGAAAAATAAAATGTATTTTCCTAATAAATACAAATATAAAATTAAATATTCCGTAATTTATATTTATATTTTTTTTTACATATTCATAGCCATAGCCACGGCCCGACATGGAATTGTCCCGGACTCGGTAAGTTCCGATCTGGCAACCTTAGCTGCAACCCATCACTGATGTTATATATTCCACCTCGGAACTTTACTTTGTTACTAGCTTAATGTGACGTCGTCGGGTCACTAACAGCGAGTTTACTCAAAATTGGTGATTCTGAATCTGTCTATCACCCCTTTTTGGAAGAAGGACGTGAGAGTATGTATGTATGAATGTTTTATGCTTGTTTGTCGGCTTAGGCTCACAAGCATACATTCTCTAAAAAGATATATATTTTTGTGTGAAGGTCGTTCATTAGATGAAAACAACTTTTTAGTTTTTAAAAGTATCAATATACCAAAATTTGAATACCTAAAACGCCAAACAACATGCGTACAAACCAGTCAATGACCCATAACGTTGTCATCATTAGTAAATGAACAATTGTCTCAAGTACATTTGCAGACGACGATACTAAATTTAGCTCTTACGCCGACGGGTTAAGGTCACATTCAATATTGTGACACATTTCTTGAGTGCTGATATAGTTTGGTCTCTCACGATTTGTCTTGGATGACTGTCAAATGTTGAGATATTATAAGCGGTGATTAGTGTGATCGTAGTTTAAAAATGTAAGTACGTTTGTAAAATTGTTGTGTTGTTGTTGTTGTGTGTTTCTCGTGATCAAATGGTTCTACCGCCAGATCCTCCAAGTTATCATCATCATCATCAGCTCATAAAGTCCCCACTGCTGGGGCACGAAGCCTTCCCTATCGATGGATTGGGAGAACGGGCCATAAACCACTACGCGGACCCAGTGCGGATTGGTGGTTGTTGAGGCCAACGGCTTTACGTGCCCTCCAAAGCACGGAGGATCTCGAGATGATAAATTTTTGGTCGCCCATCCGATGACCTGCCTTTGCGAAAGTTGCTTAACCTCAGCAATCGCAGACCGGGTGTGTTAACCACTGCGAAATCGAGTTCCTCCAAATGCCACTGTACATTCACGTGATACATTAAACATGCACTCGCTTTTGCCCAAGACACCGTACTCGTAGAACGAGAGTACGAAGAGCCGGTTCACACGCGCTCTACACCAGGTACACAACCCTGCTATACACTGCTTTAAAGTTTATACTGACACCCCCTACCAACCTATCGGTTACAAAGTAGGTGTCAGACATCCTTACGCAAGCGCAAGGGACCATCTACGTCAGGTCATAACGCCAGATCAGAAAACGCCAGTACGCATCCTTCATCTGGTACTTTTAAGACTAGTGTCTCGAGCTAGTTGCCCCGTGGACACGTATAGTCCACTACCCAATATCCAGATAGGTCTCCGGAGCTGTAAGCTCGCTTTCTTCTCGTTGCACTAAGAGCACAACTCGCAGCGTACCATTGCTCGGGCCGTCAACTCTAAAGTCGACTACCAAATGTCCTCTTTGATGGCGGAGTTGTAAGCACACTCACTTCTCGGTACCCATCCAGGCACCTGATCAATTCCAAAATCCTACGCGGCTGATTAAACCGGAGGCTTTTGCATCTAGCGGGCGCCTCTACTAGTTATCCAGACTAGTACCGGAGATGTTGGAGTAACCACTCAGTAAAAACCGCCGAGCAGCATAAACAACTAGGGCAACTCACGTGCCCCGCAGGTCTTTTCACTTCAGGCCAAAATGGCGCGCGCTAGCGCTTCCCCGACTTCCTGTCACACTGTTACGTCCAACTTCCGTCACATTTCACGAAATCACTCCCACAAATTGAAGGCGAGCGGAAAGATGTTACACATCAAAAAGCGTTCGTATGGAACTAATCTTTTGCAGTCTCTTTGTTTTGTGTCATTCTCTTCTAAGCATCAGCTGTTATAATAATAGTTTTGCATCAACAGTGCTCTCATTATATTTTTGGCGATTATGTTCTGCACTGACTTTTATTTCGGATTTTCCTGCCAACCACAAGTCAACCAGTGCAGATTGAGAAATCGCGACGAGCGGTTCGGTCGTGTCCGTATTGTCTGTTGCGTTCTATTTTTGGTGGTGTTGTTGTTTGTTGTTGTTGGGAAAAAGGTTGTTGTTAAAAGTTGTTAAGAAATGGCGATATCAGTGATAATTTTTTTGTGAAATAAAGCAAATAGTTAAACCGTCTCTGTGATCTAGTGGTTAGACCACCGGTCTGGTCTCGGGTTCGATTCCAAGCGGAGGTACATGTCTGTGTAGGTACTCGTTTTGGTTGGTGGTAGGGATTGTTTTAAGTCCGCTTGACTAGCTACCAATTAATTGGTAATTTGATATGATTTAATTTGAATTGTAATATTAATTTGAAATTTGATTTAGTTTATAATTTTTTAATTCATTTTATTGTCGTGTATTTAATTTATATCTATCACATAATATATCTTTGCCGTGACATAGGTTAAGGAAATTTTGTAAATAACTTATATGAGCCATGATGCCTGAAATAAACGAATAGAATTAAATTAACCTCAAGACCACAGAGGCGGATAGAAATTAAATATAATTTTAGGTAAATTAACCTTACTTACTCCGGTCACTAGACCTGATACCTGACAACGTCTGATTGGCTATCTCTCATGGTTGATAGTAAAGCCACAAAATAAAAAGACCCTACCGCGCCCGAGTAATGCACACATAGACCCTCTCACTGACACGGATCTCGGCAGCTAAAATGAGCCTCCCATACTAAAGGAATACCAAAATGATTTGCAATTAGAGCATTATTTGCTGTACTTGTGATGTTATTCGGATTAAGACAGTGGAAAAGTGTAATTGGCGTTATTTTTAAATTGAGTTTTTTTTTTGGACAATTTGTTTTTTAAAAGTGACCTAGATAAATTCTGTCTTAATCCGAATAACATCATAAGTACAGCAGATACAGCTCTAATTGTAAATCATTTTGGTATTCCGTTAGTATGGGAGGCTCATTTTTGCTGACCGACCCTCATAATTTACGTGGCGGGGATCTTGATTTTTCTTAACAATTACAAAACATATGAAAGTGATATTTGATGACATGATTTTTCATTTAATTGACTTCATTTTGTTAGTTGCAGAAACACGATTTGTCAACTTTTATAACAGAGAAAAAAATATCTAAGTAACCTCTTTTAAAACAGATTCCTGTAAAATACAGGCAAACCAGACCGATTTAAGCATTTAAATTTTCTTAGTAGATCAGTCTTAACACACACTTAAATTTTGTAGTTCATTTTTTTTTTTATAATTTGTAGTTTTAATTTAAAGAACAAAAAAAAAACTGTTTTTCTTATGGTACGGGGCGCAAACGCTCCGTATGAGATTTATTGTTTAGCGGTGCGTCGCCTTAAGTGACAGTCGCAATTGCAACAATTTGCAATTGCTCGCTACCAAAACACTTAATATTTCGTAGTACGGAACGTATAACGCTACGACAAGCAAGACCGATTGACTAACTAAAAATGCATGATGGCGCGCGGCGCTATAAAATTTATTATTGATAGATCGATTGTAGCAACCGCAACTATTGTAGTAGCAGTCGCATTGCCATTGTGCAATTGGCAACTGGTTGTTATTTTAGGGTTCCGTACCTCAAAAGGAAAAAAACGGAACCCTCATAGGATCACTTTGTTGTCCGTCTGTCCGTCTGTCTGTCTGTCAAGACCCCTTATCTCGGGAACGCGTGGAAGTATCGAGTTGAAATTAAAACCATATACTAGGTCTGCGGTCCCTTGAAGCTGTGTAAAAAATCAAACTTCTAAGTTATCGAAAAAAAAAAGATACGGCCGTTTATGTCACAAAAAACGTATATTTCGACACTCACAAGGGGATTAAAATTCATAGGGTACTTGCCGTTGACCTATATATTTTTTAAATTAATGTTTCCAAACGTGATATAAATATGGTTGCCAGTGTCGAACGTGGTGTGTGTGACCATGGCAAAGTATTTTTATTTTAAAGTTTATTTTTGTACCATTTATCCAGAAAGATAATGAGAATTTTAATATTTTATATGACTACTATATTTTTAACTATTAGCACGAATAGTGTACAAAGTCCTAGCCGAAAATGAAAAATGTCATTTGTACGGAACCCTCGGTGGGTGAGTCCTACACGCACTTGTCCGGTTTTTTAATAAGCCAGCGGATTAGTTTGGAACATTCCGAGCGCAGCGGTTGCTAGATTCGGTGTTCGTGAGAGATTGTCTATGTGTGCGTTGGTCGAACGCGTTTGTATAGAGCTTATCTTCTGTAGTCTAGTCTGTGGTAAAGCTGTTAATCCGTCAAATTATTATGACAACAAAGCGGTTTGCTGATTGATGGATGCTGATGAGTGTTAACGAGTATTGATGATGGATACGATTAAAGTTGTCGGCGAATTTGTTAGAGAGAAATCTCCTTTCTCGGTAAGAGATACATTACTTTTATACACTCAGGGGCACATCTAACCGCCCACCCCGTTATTTTCATAAAAACATGCTCACTTTGCGACTCTATACATAAAAATGTCACTACATTTCTGCAAAGATATGTATGCTAATGTTTAGGTTAAGCGTTCAACTGCCCAATTAGCATTTTGAAAGAGTACCGAAACCATTGCATTTGTCCATAGAGGCAGAACAATGTATGCTTCATTCATCACATTCCATACAATGTGATATGGCAATATAGTAATGCTTTGCTTAAACGGAGGTTCCAAAGAAACGGGCAATTGGACAGTCGAATTAAACATTAATACGGATTTTTGCAGATTTTTTTATAACATAGAGTCGCAAAGTGAACCTGTTTGTATGAAAATAACGGGGTGGGCGGTTAGATGTGCGCCTGAGTGTAGTTTGCTATAAATGCGCTTTTAACATATTTTTTAATAGTATAACTCGGTCCGGGTGTAGAAAAGGCTCCAAAAAATAACACAATTATTTTTTCACGAAATGCCAAAAAACATAGCTAACGTAAAGAGATTTAGATTTTTCGGTTTTTTTTTTTGTATGGAGCTAGATTTTTGTTGTCTAATAAAAAAAGTAACCTCGAAATTCAAGACCATCGCCACGCTGTGTTTCGCGATTGTCTTAAATTTCTAACCTATCACTGACCCACAGCAAAAAGTGAAAAATTTTACAAGTCCTAACTCCATACAAAACATGATCGAAAAATGTTGCTATGTCTCGGACCCCCTTTGCTACACCCTAACCTATAATTCATACATTGCCTAATGCAATTTTTATTTACTATTCGATCACGTTAAAGGAACGGTCACTGCTGGGGCATGAGCCTTCCTTAGGGATGTTTCCACCACATAGAACGGGCTATAAACCACCACGCGGGCCTCGTGCGGAACTCTTTATAACTCATGATAGCCTGGTACTTCATCCACCTCGCAGCCTGACCCAATGTATGCAGCTCACGCTAGGTATATCTATATCTCCTTGTGGGTTATGATCTCTCGCTCTCTAGCTCATTTGATGTCCCTGCTGGGCACCAGCCTCCCCTATGGTCATCGGATGGGTGAGCAAAAATTTATCATCCCGAGCTCCTCCGCCGTTGGTCCCGGGACCCGGCTGCATCAACCACCGCACCGCACTGGGCCCGCGTGGTGGTTTATTGCCCGATCTTTCCTATTACATTTGTGCCCCATTCGTACCCCTATGTAAAAATATTTTCGTACTTTTAGGTTCCTAGGTATATACCCTATAAAGTAACCCACCAAAATTTCTCTTAAATATAAAAGGTACTGCAGAAATATTTCATCTATCAATTTCTAATGAAAGTATTAACTGCTTTTGCTTCATACAAAACAATAGCAAAAGCTATTGACCGACCATAAGTGTAAGGGGGGCAGCCATTGTTCCATTGTGTTCATTCTTGACCATCTAAGTACATATAGCATCTACACACTACATACATAATAATATAAATATATTACAACACAATAGATATCGCCCAGTGATCGAAATTAGAGCGTTATTCCCAAAATTTGTTAACAGTGTAACATATCCTACCTATCTTTAAAAAAAAAACAAAAAAAAACCACAAAACAATAGGGCTCCGCTGAATATCAGCGTTGCAGGTAATGTTCATGCATGCTGCAACATGTGCTGAGTGGGGTCCTTATCGGTTTCGCTTCTTTATTTTATATTTTATTTTTGTTTATTCATCATCATCATCATCATCTCAGCCAAAAGACGTCCACTGCTGGACAAAGGCCTCCCTCAAGGGTATGAGGGGTATTTGTCATAATCGCCACGCTTGGCAGGCGGGTTGGCGATCGCAGTAAGTTGAGAGTTAACCTCAGAAAGATGCTGCTGCCCATCTTCAGGAATGGCCCCTTAGTCGGCTTTTACGACACCCACGTGAAGAGATGGGGTGGTGCAATTCTTTATCCCCGGCACCACACAGGGACAGTTTTGTTTATTAGGTACTTTAAAATAATTTGATTTGATTTTTGGGGACTTTGGAGACACTCAATATAATATAAATATAATATTTAACTATACCAAATCTCACACTCCTCTATGTGCGCAATACGCTTAAAAAGGAGCATAAAGTTTTCGCTTCACGTATTAATATAATAACTGTCAAATTTCTACAATCAATTTTGAACTTAATCTTTTGGTTATAAGGTACAATATTCATTGCAGGAATTTGACAGGTTTGGGTAGGTTGATCTGCCGCCGTGTGGACAACACTATCTGTTTCCCGAGCCGGGAAACAGATAGTGTTGTTCCCGACCCACCGCGTCGTCGTCGCGTCGTCCGTCGCCCGAATGATCTAGCTAGTATTTCGTATTCGCTTAGCGTTTTTCTAAGACTTTTTTAAGAGTCATAGTGATTGTGATGTTAAATAAGCCTTTCACAAAAATTTGGCTACCAAATTCAAAAATATATTTTCAAATCCTACTGTTAGTTCTAGAGATTAGCGCGTTCTAACAAAAAAAACTGGCCAAGTGCGAGTCGGATACGCGCACGAAGGGTTCCGTACCATTATCTATAAACATATTTATCGTTATTAAGACCGAGAAAAAAAATTGGAAAAAAATATCACGTTTGTTGTATGGGGAGCCCCCCTTAAATATTAATTTTATTATAATTTATTTTTTTATTTTTAAAGTAAATAATATAACTCGATAGTCTGTGAATAATTCAAGCGTCTACCTGTTGCCGTAATCAATATCGAGCAAAAACGACCAAAAAAATCACGTTTGTTTACCTTACCTCACCTTATATATTTATTTTATTCTGTTTTTTACTAATTGTTGTTATAGCGGCTATAGAAATACATCATCTGTGAAAATTTCAACTGACAGACGGACGGACAGAAAGACAGACAGACAGACAGACAGACAGACAGACAGACAGACGGACGGACGGACGGACGGACAGCGGAGTCTTAGCAATAGGGTCCCGTTTTACCCTTTGGGTACGGAACCCTAAAAACAAGCTCTTCAGCTTTATTATAGTATAAGTATAGAGGAGATCGATGGCGCTGTGGTTAACGCGCCCGGTCTGCGATTGCTAATGTTCAGTAACTTTCGCAAAGGCCGGTCATTAGATAGGTGACCATAAATGTATACTCTCTCGCACCTCCCTGCTTCGGAAGGCACGTAAAACCGTTGTTTGCCGGCTGCATTAGCAGTCGTTAACGACCACCAATGGATCAATGGACCACAACTGGGCCCGCGTGGTGTCCATCCCTGCTATACACTACTTTAAAGTTTATACTGACATCCCCGACCAACTTCACGGTTATAAAGTTAAGTGTCAGACATCCTTATGCAAGCACAAGGGACCATCTACGTCAAGTCAGAACGCCAGATCAGAACACGCCGGTTCCGCATTCATGGTGTCCATCCATAGGGAAGGCTCGTGCCCCAGTTGTAAAACAATTTTTTGGTTACCCATCCGATGACCGGCCTTTGCGATAGTTGCATCGAGCTCCTCAACAAAATTCGAATAGGCTACTGACACTATATTATCAGACCTTAAATGAGCTTAATAGCTATACACACAAACGATTCAATTCGTCATTGTCAATCGTCATTGTTGTATTATGCGCCATTGTCGATGTCGATCGACTCAACGATTGACATAATCGATTAATCGATTGACCGCAATAGGTCTGAAGGTAACTCGGCGTCATGGGTTCATTATTGAATCGCATTGAGCAATTGTTACAAAGCTACTGGGCAATAATGAGTTAATTATATCTATTAGCAGTTATAGGGAACAGTCGGATTACGATCTTGAAAGTGAAGTAACTTTCGCAATACGTTCTATTCGGATGGGACCTTTTTGTACTACTTATGGGTAAGCACTTAAGGCGACGCATCGCTAAACAATAAATCTCATACGTTTTGATACGAGCGTGTGCGCTCCGTACCATAAGAAAAACTGTTCTTTTTTCCTTCAAATTAAAACTACAAATTATTTAAAAAAAATGAACTACAATTTTGAAGTGTGTGTTAAGACTAATCTACTAAGAAAATTTTGATGCTTAAATCGGTCTTAGCCTGTAAAATGTGAATCTATGTTTTAAAAGAGGTTACTTTGATATTTTTTTTCTCTGTTATAAAAGTTGAAAAATCGTGTTTCTGCAACTAACAAAATGAAGTCAATTAAATGAAAAATCATGTCATCAAATATCGCCACGTAAATTTCCAATGCTTCGCCTTAACCCAGTTGCTCCGACAGGGTGTTATAACACCCCTAAAAGTATTATATAGATATACCCTAATGTAATACTTTTAGAGTTTTATTTACAACAACACACAAACACTTGGTCGGACTAAATGGGTGAGGATGTTAAGTGGTGGTAATGCCGAAGGCGGAAGTGCACTTCATCCGGAATCCTCAACTACTGAGGCACTGGCTATCTTACCTTTAACCGCTTCTGTGGTCTAGTGGTTTAGACCACTGGCTTAGACCCAGAGGGCCCGGGTTCGATTCCCAGCGGGGGGTACATGTTTGTGTACTCGGTTTGGTTGGTGGTAGGGCTTGTTTGTCCGCCTGGCTAGCTACCACCATCTTATCTAAATATGTCGCCATAACATCATAATTTATGCCTTTGCCATTTTGATATGTTCCATATTTTTTTACTGGCTGATTCAAAAGTTCCTATCATGTCACGTTATTGTTACTGTAAAACAAAACGAATAAGTTTTTATCTAATTTAAACTAATCTTACTAATAAATAAAAATAATTTAAGGATAAATAATTTTAGTTTGAAGATAATATACTAAATAATTAATTATGTCTCTATGACAGTTTTATAAAGATTTAAGTTTAATAATGTTATGCTTTTGCCATTTTGATATGTGCCAAATTTTTTGACTGAACTGCTGATTGATTCCGAAGTTTCTATTATGCTACTATAGTGTTACTTTGAAAAATCACATGGATAAAACTTGAGATATTTTTAAAGTAAATTATACAACATGCGTAATTTTTTTTGTTTTATTTCATCCACAAAATTTCACCAAAGATGCCGAATAGTCGGCGACTAGTCGGCCCATCTCTAATATATATATAACTATAAGACCTGGGTCTGAGACCACTTGACCAGACGGGTGGTATAAATTGATTGTACAGTGAAGAGAGGGGTCTCTTCTAAAACAGGTTTTTTCAAACTTAACAGAAGAGACCCACACATTTGTCACACAATTTTGTAAAAACTACTTGTAGTTAATAATAAAAATATTTTTGATTTTTTGATTTTTTGATTTTGATGCCTAACGTTACCTCTCTTGCCCCACAGCTGGACACATGGTTCGGGCGGCCGAAGAAAGCGGGCGTCGGGCTCGACCGCGGCTACGACACAATGCCGCGGGGCGCGGAGCCGCGCGCCGACGACGACGAGCCCTCCGCCGCCGCCGAGTACAAGAGCAAAGTGGACGCGCTGGACGACACGCAGCTGCAGCGGCGCTTCGAGGAGATGCTGGTAAAGAGGCTGCATACTCTATGTAGCGACTCCATGCTGTCAGTCAAACAAGACTAGCAGCTCTTAGTTAAGACTACTCTCTGGATGGCGAGCCCTCCGCCGCCGCCGAGTACAAGAGCAAAGTGGACGCGCTGGACGACACGCAGCTGCAGCGGCGCTTCGAGGAGATGCTGGTAAAGAGACTGCATACTCTATGTAGCGACTCCATGCTGTCAGTCAAACAAGACTAGCAGCTCTTAGTTAAGACTACTCTCTGGATGGCGAGCCCTCCGCCGCCGCCGAGTACAAGAGCAAAGTAGACGCGCTGGACGACTCGCAGCTGCAGCGGCGCTTCGAGGAGATGCTGGTAAAGAGGCAGCATACTCTATGTAGCGACTCCATGCTGTCAGTCAAACAAGACCAGCAGCTCTTAGTTAAGACTACTCTCTGGATGGCGAGCCCTCCGCCGCCGCCGAGTACAAGAGCAAAGTGGACGTGCTGGACGATGCGGAGCTGCAGCGGCGCTTCGAGGAGATGCTGGTAAGGAGTCTGCTATCTTTGTCGCTCTCAGTCTAGACGCTCACGTCGTCGGCAGGCTTCCTGCCGCCGCTGAGTACAAGAGCAAGGTGGACGCCTTCGATGACGCGCAGCTGCAGCGGCACTTCGAGGAGATGCTGGTAAGGAGACTGCTCTCATTCGAGTGAGCTTAGTGTAGTCTTGGTCAAAACTGCACGCTTTCGACGGCGAGCTTTCTGCGGCCGCCGAGTACAAGAGCAAGGTGGACGCGCTGGACGACACGCAGCTGCAGCGGCGCTTCGAGGAGATGCTGGTAAAGAGGCTGCATACTCTATGTAGCGACTCCATGCTGTCAGTCAAACAAGACTAGCAGCTCTTAGTTAAGACTACTCTCTGGATGGCGAGCCCTCCGCCGCCGCCGAGTACAAGAGCAAAGTGGACGCGCTGGACGACACGCAGCTGCAGCGGCGCTTCGAGGAGATGCTGGTAAAGAGGCTGCATACTCTATGTAGCGACTCCATGCTGTCGTCAAACAAGACTAGCAGCTCTTAGTTAAGACTACTCTCTGGATGGCGAGCCCTCCGCCGCCGCCGAGTACAAGAGCAAAGTGGACGCGCTGGACGACTCGCAGCTGCAGCGGCGCTTCGAGGAGATGCTGGTAAAGAGGCAGCATACTCTATGTAGCGACTCCATGCTGTCAGTCAAACAAGACCAGCAGCTCTTAGTTAAGACTACTCTCTGGATGGCGAGCCCTCCGCCGCCGCCGAGTACAAGAGCAAAGTGGACGTGCTGGACGATGCGGAGCTGCAGCGGCGCTTCGAGGAGATGCTGGTAAGGAGTCTGCTATCTTTGTCGCTCTCAGTCTAGACGCTCACGTCGTCGGCAGGCTTCCTGCCGCCGCTGAGTACAAGAGCAAGGTGGACGCCTTCGATGACGCGCAGCTGCAGCGGCACTTCGAGGAGATGCTGGTAAGGAGACTGCTCTCATTCGAGTGAGCTTAGTGTAGTCTTGGTCAAAACTGCACTCTTTCGACGGCGAGCTTTCTGCGGCCGCCGAGTACAAGAGCAAGGTGGACGCGCTGGACGACACGCAGCTGCAGCGGCGCTTCGAGGAGATGCTGGTAAAGAGGCTGCATACTCTATGTAGCGACTCCATGCTGTCAGTCAAACAAGACTAGCAGCTCTTAGTTAAGACTACTCTCTGGATGGCGAGCCCTCCGCCGCCGCCGAGTACAAGAGCAAAGTGGACGCGCTGGACGACACGCAGCTGCAGCGGCGCTTCGAGGAGATGCTGGTAAAGAGGCTGCATACTCTATGTAGCGACTCCATGCTGTCGTCAAACAAGACTAGCAGCTCTTAGTTAAGACTACTCTCTGGATGGCGAGCCCTCCGCCGCCGCCGAGTACAAGAGCAAAGTGGACGCGCTGGACGACTCGCAGCTGCAGCGGCGCTTCGAGGAGATGCTGGTAAAGACGCAGCATACTCTATGTAGCGACTCCATGCTGTCAGTCAAACAAGACTAGCAGCTCTTAGTTAAGAATACGCTATGGATGGCGAGCCCTCCGCCGCCGCCGAGTACAAGAGCAAAGTGGACGTGCTGGACGATGTGGAGCTGCAGCGGCGCTTCGAGGAGATGCTGGTAAAGAGGCTGCATACTCTATGTAGCGACTCCATGCTGTCAGTCAAACAAGACCAGCAGCTCTTAGTTAAGACTACTCTCTGGATGGCGAGCCCTCCGCCGCCGCCGAGTACAAGAGCAAAGTGGACATGCTGGACGATGTGGAGCTGCAGCGGCGCTTCGAGGAGATGCTGGTAAGAAGTCTGCTATCTTTGTCGCTCTCAGTCTAGACGCTCAAATCGTCGGCAGGCTTCCTGCCGCCGCTGAGTACAAGAGCAAGGTGGACGCCTTTGATGACGCGCAGCTGCAGCGGCACTTCGAGGAGATGCTGGTAAGGAGACTGCTCTCATTCGAGTGAGCTTAGTGTAATCTTGGTCAAAACTGCACGCTTTCGACGGCGAGCTTCCTGCGGCCGCCGAGTACAAGAGCAAGGTGGACACACTGGACGACGCGCAGCTGCAGCGGCGCTTCGTGGAGATGATGGTAAGGAGACTGCTCTCATTTGAGTGAGCTTAGTGTAGTCTTGGTCAAGACTGGACGCTTTCGACGGTGAGCTTCCTGCTGCCGCCGAGTACAAGAGTAAGGTGGATGCGTTGGATGATGCGCAGCTGCAGCGGCGCATCGAGGCGATGCTGGTAAGGAGGATGCTCTCAGTCGAGTGAGCTTAGTGTAGTCTTGGTCAAGACTGGACGCTTTAGACGGCGAGCTTCCTGCTGCCGCCGAGTACAAGAGCAAGGTGGACACACTGGACGACGCGCAGCTGCAGCGGTGCTTCGAGGAGATGTTGGTAAGGAGGCTGCTCTCAGTCGAGTGAGCTTAGTGTAGTCTTGGTCAAGACTGGACGCTTTAGACGGCGAGCTTCCGGCTGCCGCCGAGTACAAGAGGTGGATGCGTTGGATGATGCGCAGCTGCAGCGGCGCTTCGAGGCGATGCTGGTAAGGAGGATGCATACTCCATGTAGCGACTTCATACTGTGTCAGTCAAACAAGACTAGCCGCTCTTAATTAAGACTTCGCTCTGGAATCCTTCCACCGGCCCCCGCGTATAAGAGCAAGGCGGACGCCTTGGACGATGCGCAGATGCAGCGGCGCTTCGAGGAGATGCTGGTAAGGAGGCTGCATACTCTATGCTGTCAGTCAATACTACATCCTAGGTCAAGACTGACTCTCAGCCAAGACTACGCCCTTGATAAAGAATACACTCTTTTTCTTGTTTAGACTTAAGCTCTCAGTCGAGAGTATATCGTTTACGCGCTACCAAGCTCTTCGAGCTTTTGAGTCGAGATTTTGAGAATGTGCATACTATCAGTTAAGACTGAAAGCTGTTAGGCGACATTATGCGTTTTCGGTCAAGATGAAGAAGTTGAGACCACAACATTGCAATCAATTGGAGAACCTACTCCATAAGAAAACCTCTTTGAAGCTTAGAGATTCTGATTTATTTATTATTCTGTTTCAGTCTGACATGAACCTAAGTGAGGAGAAGAAAGCACCCCTCAGGAAATACTCCAGAGACCAGAAGAAGCAAATGCTTGTAGCGTACAAATTCGTTAATGCACAGGTTTGTAGTAATATTTTATTTTAAATGGAATGGTGCGGGTTTGTGAAGCGGCAGGTTCGTGTTTTCGAGGAGCTGCGTAAAACTGACCTTGATACAAAACGCTGAAGGCTCGACAACCCGCGTCAATCCATTATAATTATGCTGATGGTAAGCGTACGTGCGCTCGGTGGGCACGACAGTTCACTAAGAAGATCGGCTATCCAGCCATCTTCGGGCGCACCAGCGCCGTTCCGACTAGGAGTCGAAGTGGTCGCCATGACCGAAATCGGTCGGACCAATCATCATCATCATCTTATTTTTAAGACCAGGGGCCCGACCGCCTAACCGATCGCTTTGACTTCGTGTGAGGTTTATGACGTCATCTTGTCGTTTCGTGCCGCCTATGAAAACAATATCGAAAGCTATAGCCTTTAGCTTTTGATATTGCTTTCATAGGCGATGCGAGGTGGCAAGATGACGTCATAAACAATACGCGTAGTCAAAGCGATCGGTTAGGCGGTCGGGGGGCTGATGATGAATGATTGAATGTTTTCGCCACAGCTAAAATCACGAACGGATAGTAGATTAATCTTTAATTTTAAATTAATTAATTAAAATGTTTATATAATTTTTAACGCAAATTTTGTTGCGAACAAATTACAAAAACACAAATGTTGAAAAAATTTCAGCTGTGTCAGAAGAGTGCTCTTCTGACACACCTGACCCGGTATGTCAGAAGGGTGCGGGTTTAAATCCTGCTCGTGGAAATTTTTTCAACATTTGTGTTTTTGTAATTAATTAATGTTGATCTGAATAGAAATAGTCCGATTTGTAGTATGTGCATTCGATCCGATCCGAACCCTTCGGAGAATCTAGTAAGGCACGGGGACAGGTTGATGCGCAGGCGTCTGTACGTCATTTAAAAAGTATTGCTGTAACGATACTTGTTCTCTTTCAGGAGGGTCGCTCGAAGTTCGAGAAGCCATCAGACTACGTAGCTTACCTAAACCAGCCCGAGTTATCTGTGGGCAAACTGCACAGCTGTCTCGAGAACCTGAGGATAGCACTCACCAACAACCCTCTGTCCTGGATTGAGGAGTTTGGCACGAAGGGCATAGAGACTCTGCTGTCTACGTTAAACCTCTGCTATACCAAGTAAGTAAATCAATGAACGATTGATGTCTCCCCTCGCCCGATCCTTTAAATGCCACTACTCATTTTCAAAATACACTAAACATGCACACTCACTAAAACAAGGGTACGACGAGCCGGTTCACACGCGCTCTATGCCAGGTACACACAATTGCCTGGGCGCTTTAGAGGCGCCCTCGGATTGTTCCTATCTCGATCCGATCCGAACCCTTCGGAGAACCTAGTAGGGTACGGGGACGCGCACTAGTACGTGATGCCCTTTTCTTTTCTCTCCCCTGATGACGGTAATTCGTTTCGCACGGCTTGAGGACCGCTTTGAGTTTCTCGCCGTCCTCAAAAAGTGGCGTTAAATATGCCGTAGGAGGCAATTAGCAAACTCTCACCAAAAAAAATTTGATGACTACACTAAACCTCTGCCAGACAGGTCGGTACAGCGGGCAAGGCCGACAGGAGATAAGAGATGCGCGATAGAAAGAGACGGTGCGTCGCTGTCGCAACCGTCTCTTAGCCGGATCTCGCGCCTTGCCATCTGCGTTCTGAATTGAACTTTATTTTGTCGTGGATAGAAACGCGATTTAGATAAATGTTTTTGCGGAGCGACATCTCTCGTTCTACTCTGTGCCTCTGTTAAACCAAATGAGTGAATGAATAATTGAGTAATTGATAGTCGAATGAATGAATAGAAGAAAGTTTATTTGGCACTAATATACAACAATATGCAAAATGGAGCACTTTAAAAAATACTGAGCTTAGATTAAAGTAAGAAATTCATTCTCGTAAAACACCATTCATTCGTGTAAAATAAATAATAATTTTAATTTGTCTATATGCAATCAGCGGGAGTGGATTTTATCGGTAAGTTTACACCACAGCAGGGAGAACGGGCCATAAACCACCACGCTGGCCCAGTATGGGCGATGGTTGGTAACCAAGCAGATACGCAGCCGGGACCAACAGCTTTAAGTGCCTTACGAAGCAGCTTTTTGGTCACCCATCCGATGATCGGCCTCTGCGAAAGATGCTTAACTTCGGCAATCGCAGACCTAGCGCGTTAACCACTGCACCATCGAACTCCTGGCTATCTAAGGGCCGAAACACACAAACCCGGTACGACGTCGCACCGCAAAAATAAGCGTTGCGCCATGCTAGTATAAACCTTATTGCCTGTCAAATACTAGAGAGACGCTGGATCGTGGTACGACACGACGTCCTGTCGTGTATATGTGTTTCGGCCCTTAGTCCTTAAAAGTAAAAAAGTAAAGTAAATAGCCTATAACGGTCCCACTGCTGGGAAAAGGCCTTCACCATCGAAATCAAGTCATCATTACAATTAATGAGCAATGGCTTAATAGGGTATTTGACAGGTTTTAGAAAAATATGTCTAATGTTTCATTTCATTATAGTATAATATATTTGCAATTTGATTAGTTTGTTGTGAATTTCTTTATTTTTTTATGAAAATCGCCATTAAAATTCAAATGAATAAAATAGCCTCCAAAACGCTGAAGTCGCCATGCATGCAGGTCACCTGATGTCGTGACGTCACCTGCTTGTAAACAAACTTTTAGCTGTCAAATCACACCGTACAAGACTTCGAGTGACATTTACTGTAATCAAGCAGGTGACGAGGTTCATGGCGGGAAAGTGAAGTTATGTCTGCGGTTATGTGTGTACATACTGCGCATATATGGCGCAGAGGTTAACGCGCCCGGTCTGCGAGTGCTGAGGTTAAGCCACTTTCGCAAAGGCCGGTCATCGGATGGGTGACCAAAAATTTATCACCTCGAGTTCTTCCGTGTTTCGGAAGGCACGTTGACCCGTTGGTCCCGGCTGCATTAGCAGTCGTTAACAACCACAGCACCGCACTGGGCCCGCGTGGTGGTTTATTGCCCGTTCTCCCTGTTCATCCATGGGGAAGGCTCGTACCCCAGCAGTGGGGACACAAAAAGAGCTGACGATGACTTGCCGCTCGTAAAAATGTTTACAACATTTATTTACTTTTTTAATTTAATTTTCCAGTGACTCTCGCTACGACCGAGTGCAGTACGAGTGCATACGATGTCTCTCCGCCATTCTAAACAACACAGTCGGGATTCGAACCGTGTTCGAGTGCAGAGAGGCGTTGCCGGTGCTCGCTAGGAGTCTGGAGGCGAGGAAACCGCACTGCGCCATGGAGGCGGCAAAAGTGAGTTGTTTAACTTAAACGCTATTTGACCGACTAACAGTTGAATTTCTATTGTGTCTGCGCCCGGCGGCGGTCAACCTGTTAAAGTAATAATATTTTTATTCAAGTAGACTAAAGAAATAAGTTGACTGCACTCTGGCTTGTGTATTAACAATGCTAATGCTACAAACATCCTCTTTAAAAACACCCTCGAAAAAGAATTATTTCATTTATTTCATTTATTCAATGCTTAGCCACAATGTATACAATGCTATTTTTAGTTTATACGAAACCTGAAACTGTTTGTTCAGAATCAGTAATAGAATCGATTTCAATATTTTTCATACCATGTTACATTTTGACCAAATAATATTTACAAAATCTCAAATAAAGTATACCCTACTAAAAAACACAACGGGACAGCACAAAAAGCTTGTAACTTCGTGAGTTTTCAAGATATTATTTTAATTTTTTTGTACTGATTCTTTAAATGAAAATATTTGACCCGTATTTCGATTTTCGTATAAACTATATATAAACAGAGCTTTGTGGACCCTTATCGGGCACAGCACAATAGGAGAGAAGAGGACATTTTCATAAGTTTCATCATCATCATCATCTCAGCCAAAAGACGTCCTCTGCTGGACAAAGGCCTCCCCCAAAGATATGAGGGGTATTTGCCGTAATCGCCACGCTTGGCAGGCAGGTTGACGATCGCAGTAGGTAGAAGGTAACCTCAGAGAGATGCTGCTGCCCATCCTCTGGAATGGTCCCTTAGTCGCCTTTTACGACACCCACAGGAAGAGATGGGGTGGTGCAATTCTTTATCCCCGGCACCACACAGGGAATTTTCATAAGTTTAGTTTTTATTTATTATTACTTATCTGTTTATTGGTGAAGATACTTTATTTATTTATTTAAATATTCAATCGATATTATTATGACATTCAGAGTAAGGTAAAAATAATAAATAAATTTAAATTGATATTATTTTTTTATGTAATTTAATCTTAGGTAGCGTGTAACTTAAAGTTTATCATTTAGATATTCCTGTATATTGTAATAACGTTTTTCTAATAATATTCCTTTTAAATTACTTAAAAAAGTTTTGTCTTTTTGTATGTTTTGTATTGGAAGGCGCAGTGTGGGCAGGCCTCCAACAAGGTGGACCGACGATCTTGTGAAGGTCGCGGGTAGCCGCTGGATGCGAGCAGCACAAAACCGGTCGTTGTGGATATCTTTGGGGGAGGCCTTTGTCCAGCAGTGGACGTCTTTTGGCTGAGATGATGATGATGATGATGATGATGATTTGTATTGTGGACGGAAGTTTATTAAATTGTTTTACGGACATTACGAAAGGGCTACACGAGTGAGCCCTCATTATTTTATATTATTTTTCTCACCGGTATAGATCGATATGATGGAAGCTCTTATTATCGGAGGCCAAGACTCACATTGGGTCACTGCGCCAACCTACTTTTTTTAGTTTTTCTTTATCAGTATCATTTACCTTTCCTCCAGGTTCTAGCAGCCATCTGTCTCATCCCCAACGGCCACGACAAGGTTCTAGAAGCGATCACGATGGCCGGCGAGTCCAGTAGGAAGCCCAGGATGCTGCCTATCGTCGAAGGGCTGGACCCCAAAGCTCCGGAGAGTTTAAAGGTAATGTGCAAATTTATCTATACTATACTTATAAATAAATATAAATATATTTTATAAATTAATATAATATATTATATTTATACTAACTAGTGGTCGCCCAGTGGTGGATTGTATCCTAAGCAATGAAAAATAAAAAAAGATAGAATGTGAGTTTGGATTGGCATTGACAGATTTCGGCCGCTCCTCTCTCAGAACAATAATTTTAGTTATTATTCTGAGGCTCCTGTTCCATTTTTGAAATTTTTGAAAAGAGTATATATGCGTGTGCGAAATTTCTAGAACTAATTAATCAGTCGGATTTGTAAAAATAATCTATTATAGGTTATTTTACATCAAGCAATGACCCTTAGGAGCTGAGCAAAAGAAAAGTCAGAAAAAACGCTAAGCGAATACAAAGTATTAGCTCATTCGGGCAACCCGACGACGCGACGCGGTGGGTCTCGTACCCACGACTTGGATTACCGTTCCAACTCTCTGACCGCTACGCTACTGATAGCCTCCATCTTGTAATTACATATAGCATTGTGAATGGAAAAAATAATAATGAACATATTTAGAAAGTAATGTTAAAAAAAATGTGTTTTTTCAGAACGGTTGTATGCAACTTATGAACGCGATCATCACGGAACCCGAAGAGTTGGAGTTTAGATTGCATCTGCGGAGCGAGTTCATGCGAACCGGAGTCTGTGACATCATCGGTAAGATTCAATTTGGTGTGACATTATAATTGGTCGTATGAATTGGTTGGTGGTTGGTTGGTTATATGAAACTAATAGTTTCAAGATAATATTTTACTGCTCAGACTCACTCAATGATCCAGCACAGCAGTGCTATTCTAATGTAGTGTTTCTAAAACAGCGTCGACCTCGACATTGAACTCGCAAACGAATGTAGGCTTTATTACTATTTCAAAGTAGGTTGAAATTCGTTTGCAAGTTATGAGCGAGTTCAATGTCGAGTTCGACGCTGTTTTGCTTAGAGAATGACGCTGCAGGCCCCTTCAGGTGCAGGAGCTGGGTAGCTCTGCGGTCAGAGCATTGAGTATTTAAAGTTATCCAAAGGCCGAGGGTTCGATACCCACTCGATCTTGCTGAGACCGGTTGATTTTTTCTAGTAAAATTGTATCTTGTTCGTAACTGCATAATAATATACCTAGCACTGTGAATGCAAACATTTTAATAGTAAAAAATATTAAAATAGTTTTTGAAAAAAGACATGAGTTCTCGCAGTTTGGAGTAAAATAAATGACATGAAAAATATTATTTGAAATGTCTAGTACAGTGGTTCTTAACCTTTTAGTCAGGAGGGACCATTTGACAAAATTTCTGTGTTGCCATGGAGCTCCCAGTTGGCTTAAAGATAATATAAAGTACCTAAATGTAAATAAAAACCTAAACTTTAGGTACTTATTTACATTTTGGTCCTAAAGGGTTCTTCATCATCAGCCTATATTAGTCCACTGCTGGACATAGGCCTCCCCTAATGAGCGCCATAGCTCCCTGTCCTCGGCTTGACGCATCCAGCATCTGCCTGCAGTCTTTCGCAGGTCATCATCCCACCTGGCCGGAGGGCGCCCTACACTACGTTTACCGAGTCGTGGTCTCCACTCAAGAACACGTTTACCCCAGCGGTTGTCGGTTCTTCGCCAGATATGGCCGGCCCACTGCCACTTCAACTTACTAATTCTTAGAGCTATGTCGATGACTTTGGTTTTCTGTCGAATGTATTCGTTACGAATCCTATCCTTCAGAGAAACTCCGAGCATAGCTCTTTCCATAGCTCGCTGAGCGACTTTAAACTGGTGGACCAGCCCTACCGTGAGTGTCCACGTCTCAGCTCCGTAGGTCATGACAGGTAGGACGCACTGATTAAAAACTTTCGTTTTTAAGCATTGCGGTATGGATGACGAGAAGACTCGACGTAGTTTCCCAAACGCTGCCCAGCCCAGCTGGATCCTCTTCTTGGCCTCCTTCTCAAAATTGTTTTTACCTAATTGCAGAATCTGCCCGAAGTAAGTGTATTCGGAAACAATTTCAAGAAGGTGACCATGTACGACGACCGGTATCGGATCAATGTGGCCATTGATCATGGCTTTGGTTTTATCCAAATTCATGCCAAGACCGATGCGTCGCGAGGCTGAAGCTAGGCCGTCCAGCATCTGGTTCAGCTCCTCTAGCGACTCCGCCATCAGAACTATGTCATCAGCGAATCGCAGGTGTGAGATGTAGTCACCGTTTATGTTAATGCCCTTTCCTTTCCAGTCCAGCGTCTTAAACATATCCTCCAACGCGCTTGTGAACAGTTTCGGGGATATGACATCCCCCTGTCTCACTCCTCTGCGCAATTGGATGGGTTTGGACTGCTGGCCCTGTACTTGGACACTCATGGTAGCGGATTCGTAAAGACATCTCAACACCTCGATATAACGACAGTCCACTTGGCATCGCTGTAAGGATTCCAGAACAGCCCAGGTTTCAACAGAGTCAAAGGCCTTCTCATAGTCCACAAAAGCCAGACACAGGGGCTGATTATATTCTTCAGACTTCTGTATAATCTGTCTCACTGTGTGAATGTGGTCTATGGTACCATATCCTCTGCTAAACCCGGCCTGTTCCGGTGGCTGGAACTCGTCGAGTCTCCTGGCGAGACGATTCGTGATCACTCGTGAGAAAAGCTTATAGACATGGCTCAGGAGCGAGATGGGCCTGTAATTTTTAAGGAGAGTTTTATCTCCCTTCTTAAAAAAGAGCACCACCAAGCTCCCGCTCCACGCCTTTGCAGTTCTCCCACTGTGAAGGACGGCGTTGAAGAGCTTCTGCAATTCCTGTATAACAGGGGCTCCTCCAGCTTTCAGAAGCTCAGATGTAATTCCGTCCTCACCGGGGGCTTTACCATTTCTAAGCTGTCTCAGAGCTAACACGATCTCGTCTTGACTGATGTCTGGCAGTTCGTCGGTGTAGTGGCGTGTCAGGGTGGCTCTGGAATCGTGGACGTCTCGTCGGGAACGAGGGGCATGTGCAGCGTATAATCGGCCATAGAAATCCTCTATCTCGGCGGTGATCTCCGGCTTCGACAATACGGTCCTCCCGTCGTGCGTTTTAAGCTTCGTCAGGTGGCTCCTGCCAAGCTGCTGAGTGAATACTTTGGACCCTCGGTTTCGCTCTATCGCCTCTTCAATGAGGCGTGTGTTGGAGCTCCGAAGGTCGCGCCGTACCATCTTCGCAATTTGCTTGTTCAGGTCTGACCTCTCCGACGAAGTCGCTTGGGTGGTTTCCCGTCTTCTTGTCATCAGCCCGAGAGTCTCAGCCGAGAGTTTGGATTTCTTGCCAGTACGCTGTTTTTTGCAGAACTTAATGCCTTCGTCCCTCAACGTTTCGACCAGATTGTGTAGGGTCTCGTTAGCGTCATCAGTGGGTTCCAAGGCAACAAATCTGTCCCCGAGAAGCTTCTGGAATTTCTCGGTGCCCGCCATGATTTGAATTGCGTTAGGACGGAGCGTGGACTTCATCAGACGGTGTCTTTCAAGCTTCAAGTTGATATTCAGAGAGCCTCGCAGGAGTCGGTGATCAGATCCGGTATTGAACCTGTTGATCACTGAGACATCTCTGAATATGTGCTTGCTATCCGTCATGATGAAGTCGATCTCATTTTTGGTCACAGTGTCGGGACTTTGCCATGTCCACTTTCTTTGAGGCTGTTTCTTAAAGAAAGAGTTCATTAAGAACAGCCCCTCTTTCTCGAGGAAGTTGACAAGCATTTGCCCCCTGTGATTCCTAACTCCATAACCATGCGGTCCTATCCGGGATTCGTTGCCAGTCTGGGTTCCCACCTTGCCGTTAAAGTCCCCCATAACAACGTTGAAATGAGCCTTAGTGGTGTTATGCAAGGCTTTGGATATGTCTTCGTACATATCCTCCACTTCATCATCTGAGTGTGCCGAGGTCGGTGCGTAAACCTGAATGACCTTCATGCTGTAACGCTTGGACAGCCGAATGATCAGGTACGCTACACTGGTTGACACACTGGAGATTTCTTCAACGTTGTTCGAGAGGACCTTATTGACGAGGAAGCCTACGCCGCCCTGGGATGTTTTATCACCCTCGCGAAAGTAGAGAAGATGGCCCGAGTCTAGGGTTACGGTGTCCTCCCCCTCTCTACGGACTTCACATAACCCCAGAACATGCCATTTTATGTTCTCTAACTCCACTTCCAACTGCGCTAGATGGTGGTCAAGCCTCAGAGTGCGTCCGTTGAACGTAGCCAGGGTCAGTTGTTTGTGGCAGCCTGAGGTAGCCCGGTGATTGTTAGCACCCCCTGCCCCGCCGTTACCATGGCCGCTGCCATGGCCAGGAATAGCGAGGCGGCCGGGAACTAGGGGCCGTTTCCTTTTTCGTACGATCATCATAAGGGGGGTAGTGCCCATAATCCCCACGCTGGGCATGCGGGTTGGGGATCGCAGTTCAGTGTGTGGTTGTTCTACAGAGGGCGCTGCTGCCCGCCCCCCGGTTTTGTCCCTTTGTCGCCTCTTACGACACCTACGGGAAGAGTTGGGGTGGTGCAATTCTAGGCCGGCACCGCACGGCGAAAGGGTTCTTATCTATCTTTAAATAAAACACGCATAAAATTATTCAAAGCCTACACATTTTTTACGATAAATTAAAGTTACATTTACAGATTTTAATAAAAATTGTATTTATTAGGATGGTTCCGTGGACCACCGGTTAAGAACCACTGGTCTAGTATCTATTTACTAGTATTTGTTTTAAAGTAGGCTAATTTGTGTCTTCTGCTCTGTACATAAGTGCTGTTTTAAAAGTGGGCCAATTTGTAACTTCTGTTGTCTACATAAGAGCTGTTTTCCCTTAACAGACGAGCTACGTGCGGGCGCAGAAGGTTCTCGACAGATCCAGATGAACGTGTTCGACACGCACGCCGCCGCCGACCAGGACGAGTTCCTGGCGCGCTTCGACGATGTCAGGTCAGTACACGCATCGCTACCGACTAGGGATGCCATTTAGCCCGATAACCGTATCCGAAACTATCGGGTATCCGAAATAAAATGTACATGCGCCTGCACATCCAGACTACCACAAATTGATAAATAAAGTGTTGAAAGGACTTCTTGACAGGAAAGTGAAGTCATGTCTGCGGTTCTGTTTTATTTTCTAAAGTTTGTGTTATGTCGAATATTAATGTGAAATAATGGTGGATTGTTAACCGTTAAATATTCGTGAGTGTGCATGAGTGTTGGCAAGTGAAACAAAACAGTGCAACGGCACTTTCCAAGAAATCCGCCCGAGGACTTACTAAATCCCCACATCTTTACTGAGATACTCGAGGGATTGGGGGGTATATCATTTCTCACTTCTCATTTCTAATAACATTCATCATCATCATACAGGAAGGAAATATTGTTTATTTATATGTTTAACTTGTAAGAAAAATTACTTTGACACTGGCTATCAACTAAAGAAAAAAAAAGTGTTGAAAAAATTTCTAAAATCGGCATTTGAACCCGCAACCGATTGAAAGCCGGGTCAGGTGCACTACCAACTATGCTATCGTGGCTCTGTCCAACCTGCTGAAATTAATTAATCTCTACTCCTACTTTGTAAGCCCAAGGAGCCCTGCCCTATTCAATGTCGACAACTACGTCATCAACATTAGATAATAATATTTTTACAAATATTAAATATTAGTTCAAAATAAGGCAAGCTATATTTATGAATGCCGCTCGTCGAAATTATTTCAACACATGTTTTTTAATTTGTATTTTGTTCGCAACAAAATTTGCGTAAAATTATATATTGTATAACTACCACATATCAGAGCTTTGAATACCGTTCAAAAGATACCGGTAAAAATAAAAGAACCGGTAAGTTTGGGTTACCTAAGTGGCATTTTTATCGGTAAATTAACTAACCGCTCTACGCAGATCGGCTAAAGCGCAGTATTTAACGAAAAAAGTACCGATACTTTACGACGTTACCTGCATTACCAGTACCAAATAGAAATAACGTCACTTACCGGTACTTATAATGGGAATTTGGTAACGATATCAAGCCCTGCCATAAATACGATTCAAAAGCCATTTTGAGACTATTCAAAAGCGCTTATCTAATAACTTTACTTGAATAAAATTAATTTAGAACTTTATGGCTAATGAAACAACTTTAACGGATCTACTCGCGTTTATTTTACATATAACTTATTTAATGTACATACGTCCGTACCAATGAACAAATTTTTTCCTTCTCCATGCAGAGTGGACTTCCATGATGCCAACGAGTGCTTCGAGCTGGTGAAGAATCTCGCCATGGACACGCCCGCGGAGCCCTACCTGCTCTCCATACTGCAGCATCTGCTCTTCATTAGAGACGATGAACTTATCAGGTAAGGGTGGACGGATATAACTGATATAATATTAATTTAAACGATGAACTTATTATCAGGTAAGGGTGGACGGATTAATTTGTTTTTTTAATTATATCATAGTAATAGTAGGGTACAAATCCTACTATAGCAAGACCGCTTAAATGAGTCCTCGCCTGCGGTAGGTACGCGGGGCGGGAAGTACATATAGTGGCAGACCCACGAACACGAGCGACTTGCGACGCGGCGAACGGATTTCTAGTTCATTGCGCGCTATACAACGTCATTCGCAGTCAACGGCTATAGAAATAACGCAATGAACTACAAATAGCTCGCCTCATCGCAAAACGTCAGTGGTATTGGCATGGCGGTAAAGTCTTACACACGTGATAATTTTAACAAGATTCATCTCAAGATAAGCAATTATAAATATAGGTGCTACTTTTAACTCCTGGTCTGCCGGAATACCAGACACAATAGAATTTCAATTGTTTGGGCCGTGGATCCACGTTCCGGCATACTAAAGGTTAAACCGTCCGAACATTTTTTTACCTACTACCCATTCAGCGTCTATATTTTAGCTATGGAGAAGAATGGAAGAATGGGCGCATGAAACTGCACAGCTTTTATATTAGTAACGACATATACAAAAAAAAAATACCTATGTCGTTACCAAATCATGCAATATTACAATACATTTTAATACATACATTTCATTACTCGCGCCCTTCGATTCGATCGATTCGATTATCAAAGTCACTGAGTCCTCGCCTGCGGGGTACAAGGGCGCGGAGGTAGGAGGTATTATATTCCCAAGATGAGTCGAAATATCTTCGGACTTAAAATTAAAAGTCAGTGCAAGCAAATGGCTTTTAACGTATACGAATATTTTAGAAAAAAGAAATTAGATCCAAATTCTGCTGAATATCAACAAGATATTCCTTTAACCTTTTCACCGCCCAACTATCCTGCACGCGATGTCGCTGTACGCCAACGTATAAATGTATTTTAATAAAGTAGGTACAAAGAAGAACTTCTATAGGAGTGCTGGCGTGGACGGCACGAAAATCTCGAACTTCTATGGAAGTTGTTGGCGGTAAAAAGGTTAAACAAAACCGAAGCAAAAGTTACAGTACTATCGGAAAAGTCTGTATCTAGAATTGTACAACAAGGAAAATTATTTAAAGACAACGAAAAATTTCAATCACCGAGTAGATCAAAACAGATTCGCAAAAAAATAATGGGAATAGACGATTTCACAAAAGGCGTGGTGAGAAGAAAAGCCACTCAGTTTTACACAATTGATAATTAATACATTATATTGTTGATTTTATTTTTAACGTGCAGGACGATTTAGATGATTCTGATGATGGCTGCTTCGAAAGTGAAGAATCAAGTTCCAGTGATATTGATATGGATACAAGTGATTGATTTATTATTTTGATATTGCTTAATAAATAGTACACAAGTTCATTACCATTGTATTTATCAAATATTCTATAATAAATAACGGCTGCAAAGTAAAAAACAGTTTTTTTTTACTTTTATCAAAACAGTTGACTAACTAGGTGGGCAGGCACCTCTATTTATAATTGCTTATCTTCAGATGAATCTTGTTAAAATTATCACGTGTGTACCACCTTACCGCTCGACTACGACTACTGACGTCTTGCGACGCGGCAAACGGATTTCTAGTTTATTGCGTTTATTCTATCACTACTGTCTGTATGTCTGCCGTAGTATAACGCGCAATGAACTAGAAATCCTTTCGCCGCGTCGCAAAACGCTCGTACTCGTGGCAGAGCTCTACGTACCTCCCGCCCCGCGTACCTACCGCAGGCGAGGACTCAGTTAAGCGGTCTACCTATAATATTATAAACGCGAAAGTTTGTAAGTATTGATGGATGTTTGTTACTATTTCACGTAAAAACTTCTGAATGGATTTGGATGAATTTCGGCATACAGTTAGTTTGTAACCTGGATTAACACATAGGATAGTTTTTATCCCGATATTCCCACGGGAACGGGAACCACGCGGGTGAAACCGCGAGCGGCCGCTAGTTTCTAATATAATAAATGCAAAAGTGAGTTTGTTTGTTGTTTGATTTGATATGCTTTCACGCGTAAACTATTCAACCGATCATCATGAAATTTTGTACACATATTCTCAAGAGTATAATCACAAACATAGAATACTTATTATTAAAAAGGCGACTTTGTTTATTTATTTGGTACACTATCACGCGTAAACTGTTTAACGATTTATTTGTTTTGTTGTCATAGAAACTGTCAGAGAGGCAGGTACTAAGTCCGCCGCGTCAGCTAGTGTATTATAACGTTAAATAAATATATAATGGCTAAATAAGCTAAGGACGACTTATTAATATTTACGGATACCCATGTAATAACTCTACTTAATGCGAATAAAATATTTGAATTAGAATTTCTCGTTTCTCTTTTTTCTTTCTTTCTTTCTCTCTCTCTCTCTCTCTCTCTCTCTCTCTCTCACCTTCTGATCTCGCCTTTTTGCACTTAAAATGACAAATATCAAAGATAATGAGCTGACTAGGTAACTGCCCTCCGACCGCCTAACCGATCGCTTTGACTTCGTGTGTGGTTTATGACGTCATCTTGTCGTTTAGTGCCGCCTTTGAAAGCAATATCGAAAGCTATAGCCTTTAGCTTTTGATATTACTTTCATAGGCGGTGCGAGGTGGCAAGATGACGTCATAAACCACACACAAAGTCAAAGCGATCGGTTAGGCGGTCGGGCCCCTGGTTGAATGTGACAGTGAGCTGGCAAGCTTAAAAAAATCTTGTATGGATAAGACCTTACCTTTTGACAGAAAAAGAGAGGGAGATAAAATGTTTATTTGTCTACAAACGCCTGCACATCAGACTGTCCTAAATTGACAAAAATCTTCAAAGAATATTGAAGAAATTTGTCAGTTTTTGATAGGTTGATCTGCCGGCGTGTGTGCATACAGGAGGCGATTTTTAAATTGCCAACACGCGTTGTCACGGCTCAAACTGAGCAGAGGCCTATTTGGTGTACCTACATTTGATGTTTATTTTTTTAGTTTTATTTTTTAGTTCAATTTCATTGTTTTAATTTAATTTTTTGTTTTTTTCTGTTTGTACTGGTACCCAATAAATGTTTATTCTATTATATTCTATTCTATTCTATTCTATTCTAAATCTCAACGGTGATATTGAAATCAACAAAAACGCACTAAGCTTTTTGCCACAAGTCATTGTTTGTTAGTAAACTGTATCTTTATAATAACGTATGTTTTCTTTTATCCCAGGCCTGCCTACTACAAGCTGATTGAAGAATGCGTGACCCAGATAGTCCTACATAAGAATGGCTATGACCCAGACTTCAGAGCGACGCAGCGATTCAGCATCGACGTACAGCCCCTCATAGACGGACTCATAGGTTCGTGTCTATCATATATTTTGTAATTTAGTAGGTGTTCGAAGTGACCATCGTTACATTCAAAGTTCAGGCATGTAAAATTGTCTCTATGGTTGTTTGTACTCCTCTTTGCTGGTGTCGCAACTTGTTACATACACCGCTTTACATATCAAATGGCATTGGCATTGCATTAAACCATTCCGGAAGTTTTGTTATCTGCAATAATAACCTACTAAAATAAATTAAAGTATGTGAAAACAATGCATTTTATTCATTTTAGGCATCATATTTCATAGAGCCATATACTGCTTAAGACCTACACAATCGATATCTAAACAGAAATAGTGTCAGTTTATTTTTTCAAAACAACCAGGTTCGATACCCGAGCTGAGTACAGTTTTTTTTAAATGTATGAATGCAGTTTTTCTTCTTATTAAAATAGATGACATAGTTCCTAAGAACAGATCTTCGTATGTCTTATAGTTTCAGACTTTCCCATACTGACCAATTTAAATGAGACACCCTGTATATAACCATAATTACTGTGTTCAATTCCCAGTCGGGCAAAGTGGGTTTTGAATTTTCCGATAGGAGTCGAACCTGAGACCTTAGGGTCTCATAATCACTAGACTACAGAGGTGGTTAAATAAATGAAATTTTAAAAAAATAACACGCTACGCCGTCTAAAGTATGAGATAAAGCTACGATTTTCAATATTTTTATTTATTTGGTATTTTTTTACACAAATATACAAATATTTTTTAAAAATGTCATCAATTATACTAGGTTATTTCAAGTGAAAAACATTTACAGGCAAACGACATTAATTTTTAATTAGTATGACGAGTATAGCACAACTTTAAAGCACTATACAAAACGACTACTACTCTTACAATGATGTAAAACGTTCTTTGTTTCTATAGAAAAATCACGAGCCGAAGAGGAGCGTAAAGTCGAAGAGTTAAAGTCCAAACTTGAAGCAGCAATATCAGCTCGCCAAGAGGCCGAAGCCCGCGCCGCTCACTTGGAAGACAGACTGAAACAAACCGCCAGCCCCGCCGGCCCGGGCGGCGTCACGCACGGGAACATCGCCGCTATTGCTAAGGTAGGAAAGGCGAACATTGCGTGAACATGTGTGTACATTTATGTAGAAAGTGTGGGGAGGTGCAAATGCCGCGTAAAAAGAGGCTGCGGCACGCGCTATAACTTATGAGAGCGACGCAGCTCGCACGGGATTGTAGCCGCTATTGGTAAGGTAGGAAGGGTGATTATTGCTGGGGCATGTCTATTGTGTCGTATTGTTATGTCTATTAATTTCTTTTGTTTTGTCACTAGTACCATAAACATTCAGGCCCTGTCACAATAACAGCGCTTGTGTCATTCTGAACATCCATGAATGACACAGCAGCATAAGCTGAGACAGGGCCTTTTAACTTTACACGCTACCTACCTATTTTTTTTTTATTTTTTTATTTCTCATCTGTTCTTTTTTCCTGTCTATCTGGTTTTTCTTTTTCCCTTTATTGTTGTATAATTGTTAAGTGTGTATGTTAATAAAAAAAATTCTATTCTATTCTTTTATTCTATTGTATTTTGTACATTAAGAGCGTTTACGCCGCACACTAGCGCCGCCAATGAAAAAAAAAACATATCTAGTAATTAGAGATAGAAAATCAAATTATGCTCAACAAACTATCTGAATGAAGTAATTTAGCATTTTTACGTCACATAATGAACACTTGACATGTTATGGTTTAGTTAAATATCGTGTTATAGTTAAAAGTGGCCGTAACGTCTTATTTAACTAAACCATAACATGTGAGGTGTTCATTAGGTGCTGTAAAAATGCTAAATTACTTCATTCAAATAGTTTGTTGAGCATAATTTGATTATCTATCTCTAATTACTAGATATGATACTAGATATGATAAATACTAGATATGTTTTATTTTTCATTAGTGGCGCTAGTGTGTGGCGTAAACGCTCTTAAAGGCGACGTTAAGAAAGCGCGTCTCGCGTGAAACTCGTGCTGCGCACTTTTAAGGGCGACCTCACGGTATTATAACCGCTATTGTTAAGGTGGTAGGGTTGGTTATTCGATGTATTCTAAGTTGCCGCGTGAAAGAAGGTTGCAGCTCGCGCTGCAAATGTAGTTGCGGCTCTAGCGCGCACGGGATTATGGTTGCTATAGCTACGCTAGGAAGGATGATTATTGCGTGTAATAATATCCATCGTTTATAGAAAGTATGAGAAGTGACGATCGCATTATAATATGCGGTAAGAGGCAGAAGCTCGTGCGGCGCTCTTTTATAAGCAGCCGCACAGATTATAGTCGCTATTGCTAAAGTAGGGAATGTGCTTATTGCGTGTGTTTTCTGTAGTCGTATGTGTGTTTAGGAAGTGAAGGCCGCATTTTGTTTTCTTTAAGTTAAAAGTAGGGGGGGCCGAAGCTCTCGCTGTGTATTTAGAGAAGCGATTTCAAGAGACTATCGCCGCCATTACTAGGTTAGGAAGAGTGGTTATTGCATGGACATGTATATGCTTTTATGTAGGAAGTGTAGTAAGCTTATCACGTGAAAGGAAGTTGCAGATCGCGTTGCAAACTAAGACTCCAAGACACGGGAACTTCACCGCTATAGTAAAATTGGGAAGGTTGCTTTTTACTCGCCAAATGAATCACTAACCAACCTACCGCTATAAAGAAATGCTTTTATTATTTTGCTGAACCAAATTTTGATATTTTTTTTGTTATCAACAGGCGATAAGCAGCCCTGGTGGGTCGGCGCCCCCGCCCCCGCCCCCGCCCCCGATGCCGGGAAGTAAGATTTGTATTATTACCCTTGTATTGTACTAGATTATGGTTCCGGGACAAAAATTCATTATGAAAATGGCCGCGTTTGTTCACTTATGTCTTAATATCTTATTACTTAATGTAGAAATTGTTGTATAGTATCAACAGCTTATTGTAGTTTATAGTAAATTAAAGAAATATATATAAATCCTAAATCCCGAATATTAAGGTCACTATGATTGTCAAATATTTATTCTTGTTACTTGTTATAGTAATCGACCACCATAATTTGAAATAAAACCATAAAACAGTATTTGTGGTTTGATCGTAGTGGTGGATTATGAACACTTAAATATAATTAATATGATACCCTAGCGTGGTTCATGTAATAAGGTATTGGAACAAAATGTCCTAACTTTTATAAAAGTTATGTATGTATTATTATAATTACTAATGATCGCCCAGAGTCAAAATTCGACTTTTCATTATGAATAATTGTAACTCATATTATATATTAAAGTTTACATGGATATGTAAACTTTAATTATACCAAATCTCAAATCAAATCAAATCAAATCAAATATATTTATTGCGAACTTCCAACTTCCAACTATACGGTGGAAGTTGGTTTTACACATAGTACTTATAAATAGTTCAGCCATATTTTGTCTTACTGACATGCAACATTCAGTATAAAAAGGAAATAATAAAATAATAAAGAATAATTGCAACAAAAAAAAAAAAACTCTCACGCTCGCGCTAGTCCATGCGCGCAATATAGACCTACTAGATACCCAGATACAACCTACCAGAACCCAATAAGACCAGACCAGTACAAAATAAAACATTAAAAAAATTTACTTACGTTCTGTGTAAAATTTTATTTTGTTCAATGATCCGTATATCAAACGTTAGTAACGTCTGGGTTAAAAAGTCTCGTTCCTCCCCTTAGCAGGTGGCGGAGGCCCCCCGCCTCCCCCACCGCCCCCCATGCCGGGCGGGGCGCGCTGCCCCCCGCCGCCGCCCATGCCCGGCAGCGGCGCGCCCCCGCCGCCGCCCCCGCCCATGATGGGGATGGGGGGGCCGCGACCGCCCCCGCCGCCCGGGGGGCCTATGGCGCCGAGAATGGTGAGTTATTTTAGTTATATGACATTATGTACTAGCTGTTGCTCGTGACTTCCTTAGAGAGGATTACACTATCCCACAGGAACATGTTACCGGAATAAATAGTATCCTATGACTATGTCCAAAATTTTATCCTGTCTTGTCCTGCCTTTGTATGTCGTGTCGCAGCCAACTGGGATAGGCCTTTCAATGAATAAGCTATTCGACTTGTTTACTTTTAGTTAGAAGGGTCTAACACCTCCCTTCCCTACACACGAGAAAAGGTTCATTTCGTTTCAAATATTTCTTTTTTAATTCCTTCTTTTCTGTCACGTGTGCTAGTCTCCCGTGTCACCGATTCATCGTGGCCTTTATCGTTCGCTAACAAAGTGGTGACTCATTTATTTGTCAAACTACCAAAAGGTAGAATGCTCTCCCAACATCTCTCATGTCTACGTATTTACTCCTTATGGTGTCCAACTGTCCAAAACAAAGTGTGTGCTGGGTGCCGCCTCCACCGCCCCGCCCCCCCTTTTCGAATGAAATGTACCCCTCTCTGCGAATTGAACCTTTGTGTCTGATGTCGATAGCATACACTCGTTCCTCTCCTTAGCAGGTGGCGGAGGCCCCCGCCTCCCCCCCCTCCCCTGCCCCTATGTACCACTAGACCACAGAGACGATTAAACTTAACTTTACTTAATTGTACGTATGCTTTAGTTTAGAAGGAGGCACTCGATGGCACAGTGGTAAACGCGCTCGGTATGCAATTGCTTAAGTTAAGCAACTTAAGCCAAAGGCCGTTCATAGGATGGTAAAATAAATGTGTCATCTCTCGCTCCTCCGTACTTCGTCGGCACGTATTGCCTATGGTCCCGGTTGCATGTCTGCGTGGTTACCAACCACCTTCCGCACTGGGCCCACGTCTCCCTGTAGTGTAAACATCCATAGGGAAGGCTCGTGCCCCCCAGCAGTGGGGACATAAAAATAATCTTGTGATAAGGAAAGAGAGAGAGAGAGTTAAAAGTACCAGGCTATCATAACCCACAATGGGGTATACCTGGGGTGAGCTACATAATTGAGGTGAAGTTGTCAAAGTACCAGGCCATCATAAGTAATAAAGAGCTACATGTTGTGTAGTTCAAAGTCATCACCTTTCGCACTGGGCTTGCGTGGTGGTTCTTGGCCTGTTGTACTTGTGGTGTTTTTTTTTTTTTTAGTTGATGGCTTCGTGCGTTTAGCACATTTAGCCAGTGTGAAAGTAATTTTTCGTACAAGTAATACATAAATAAACAATATTTCCTTAAATGATGATGAATGATATTGGAAATGGGAAGTGAGAATTGATATACCCCCCAACCCCTCGAGTATCTCAGTAAAGATGTGGGGCTTTACTAAGTCCTCACCCGAGCTTCTTGAGAAACTTTGAAAAGTGACGTTGCACTGTTTTGTTTCATTTGCCAACACTTATGCACACTCACGAACACTTAACGGTTAATAATCCACCATTATTTCACATTAATATTCGACATAACATAAATTTTGGAAAATAAGACAAAACCGCAAACATGACGCTTCACTTTCCCGCCAAGAAGTCCCCTTGTGGTGTTACCATCCATAGTTTGTGCTCGTTCTCGTGTAAGGCTCGTGCTCCAGTGGGGACATAAAAATGAGCTGGAGAGAGAAAGTCTAAAGTACCAGGCTATCATAACCCACAAGAAGGTATACCTGGCGTGAGCTACACAATTGAGGTGAAGTTGTCAAAGTACCAGGCTATCATGAGTTATAAAGAGCTACATGTAGTTTAGTTCAAAGTCACCACCACCCGCACTGGGCGCGCGTGGTGGTATGTCCCGTTCTCCCTGTCGTGTAAACATCCATAGGGATATCAAATGAGCTGGTGGCATACCACCTGGTCTGTGTATTTAACACACATCATACTAAATATGTTAATAGTAGATCTATGGCTATTAATTTTTAATTACATTTTCTATGCTATAGATTTTCGCAAAGTAACTAATCTATCTGCCTTCATTCCAGCCACAACCCGACATCCTGCCATACGGTCTCAAGCCTAAAAAGAAATGGGAGCTGGACGGACCCCTCAAGCGAGCCAACTGGAAGACCATTATACCGCAGAAGATGTCAGCCAAAGCGTTCTGGGTTAATGTGGGTTTTTACTTAGGAATATTAATTTTACTGCCGCACTCATAGACGCCAATTGTCATTAATGATTACTTAGCACCTTAAATTGTCAATTATAAAATAGTCTCTAACAGTGACGTTTTAAGCACATTTTCAACTGAAGAATTGTAGGTGCTAAGTAATCATCAATTATAATTGACGTCTATGAGTGCGGCAGCTAAGTGTAATTCATTTTAAGACAGATTTTTTTTCTTTTTTGAAGTTCTTTATATCCTTCTACGGCTTATATCTCACCTGATGTTAAGTGATTATAAGGTCGAAGGACCACCTGGAATTCTCAACTACTCCGGCACTGGCTATCTTATCTCTAACTGCCTCTCTAAAAATAGCTTAATTGTAATCTGACCCGGAATAGTTATATTTTTTGTTATACATAGCTCGGCAATTGACTCGTTTATTTGATATGATTTATTTAAAGATAACAAACACAAAATACGTAATTCACTTTTCTAATGACTCGTTTATTTGATATTGTGGGTAGCCGATGGTAGGTGGAATGTCATATTGAGGAAGGCCAAAGGGAAGATCTTCCTCCGAGCTGGGTGGTATAGCTCGGAGACCGAAGTCCAACGGATGTTAGTTGGAGGCACCATATATAGCGAAGGAGATAGTGAAACTCCGCTACCGCGATGCAGGCTTCCCATACTATTTTATCGTCGTAGTATGGCGACGTCGTTGGTATGCGTTTGTAGCGCCATCTGTTGACACGGATGAGAAGGTGTTTGCCTCGTGTCGAATAATGTGCGGCGTATGCGGTAAGGTGGAGCCGCCACAATATGATTTATTTAAAGATAACAAACAGAAAATACATAATTCACTTTAGAAGGCATAACGGCACACTAGTGCACGCCGCAGACGAGGATAGCATAAATACATATATATATATAAATTTACTACGTTTGGTGGCGGTAAAGATAGGACAATGTTTCCTGTAATTTTATCTCTATTTTGTTTCATGCAATTAATACATCTATTTTACAGTCGCATAACTTTTGGTACCATCATTATTTATAATGTATAGAAAGAAAGTGTATTATCTTCTATACAGGGTCTAACAAAATCAATAAGCGAACGTTTAAGGGCGGTATCTATACATCATTCTGAATACAATGACAAAAAATGGGCTCCAGTTTTATAGTGATTTTTCAAAGTTATGTTTTCTAACAAACTAAATCAATTAAAATAATGCACATCATGAAACGTGTTGTATCTTTACTAACACGCACGCAAGCGTCAATAAAAAGATAGTGTACACATACATGCACACAATTGGTATGTTCGGCTATCTTTGTGTGCGTGTAGTGCAGCTGTAGGGGTTTGGAAAGGGTATATTTTTTGGTGAATTATGATAATGTTTTGTTGATTATCTCGGTAACGAGCCTGTAGTTTTGGACCGAATTCGGTGAGCATGCTCAGTGTGATGTATAGATGCTCCCCTTAAACGTTCGCTTATTGATATTGTTAGACCCTATATGTTTTCTTTTCCAAGATCTCGGTTATTAAACAAAATCCTTTTGTTATAGGTTCAAGAAGACAAGTTTGCGTCACCAGACATACTGTCGGGGCTAGCTCTAAAGTTCTCAAGCAAACCAATGGCTAAGAAGAATGAAGATGCAGTTGATAAGTAAATCCTCTTTTTATTTATAATACTAACACTTATCCTATTTTAATACCTCCACAATCTAATCTCTCTGCTTGATTTTGACATTTAAACTATGCTGAAATGTCAAAAGAGGCCACTGTTATATTTGCTTATTTTGTGTCTAAGCTTTAGGTGACCCATAATATAGAATGGACTGTTTGTTACCTAAGGCCTCTTCCTCACCTGCCCCCCGACCGCCTAACCAATTGCTTTGGCTACGTGTATAGTTTATGACGTCATCTTGTCAAAGCTATAGCCTATAGCTATAGATATTGCTTTCATAGGCGGTACGAAATGACAAGATGACGTCATAAACTATACACGTAACCAAAGCAATCGGTTAGGCGGTTGGGCTCCGGATCGGTGCGCTTTCGTTTCGGTACCGCCTCTGCAGCGAATCTGTACAGATTTTCTGCTGAAATACATTTCCTGACAGGCTCTGGATGTTTTCGGTACGGTATTGTTTATTTGATATTGTACGGTCGCCGCGTGTGGTGTGAGTGGTGTGAGTGAGGCGGGGGAGGCCGCACTGCACAGATTATATGCAGAGGCGCGCGTATGCGCTCGGTAAATATTCTGTACCGAAACGACTCGGTCTGAAAACTCTCATTTAATTACATGCGCTCGGTAAACAATCTGTACAGATTCGGTGCAGAGGCGGCAGTCGGTACCGAAACGAAAACGCACCGACCCGGTGAGGAAGAGGCCTAACAGGGCTGGGACAAATTGGTTTACCTAACTCGTGGTTATATGGTTCATAATCAAAAAACAAATTGTCATACTGAACTCCAAATTTGCAGTTTTGGCAATTTGTGACGTCTTTGTGACAATATTGAAATTAAACTGCTTTTTTTACGTTTCTACTTGCGTTTTTTCAACCCAATAAAACTTCAGAGAGGCTTACAACAGACTAACGTTTATTTCAAACTCATAGTTACAGTGGCATCAGACTAGATGGCGCTAGTAGTCCATTTGTTATCTATTTTAACAACACCCGGATCAAATCAAAGTATTTATTTATTTATTTATTTTGAAAAGGACAGCTAACAAAACATACACTTCATGAGTAAAATTGATCATACATTAACCTCTAAAGCTGAGTGCTGTCTCAATTATAAGCTGCCACGGCATGCAATTTTTGACAACAGCGTATATATAAAAGAAAAAAAAAGAATCTTAACTTATAGTTACTACTTAATTAATTATTATTATACAAATGACAAAAGATAGCGTTAAAGACTGCTTATATAAATCAAATCATAATTATAAAACCCGCACACAGGCTAGACAGCGAAAAAGCGTTATAAATATATACATATATATTTTATATCAACATTATGTATCGCAAAATTCAAATGCATATTATTACAAAATTAAATTAAATAAGGACTCATAATTGGTGTTAAAAGTAAGTAGATTCGTAATCGTAACAGCTTCATGAGTTGTTGATTCGATTTGTGACTATTAATCAATTCGTTCTTCCCCAGAGTCCACACGCTCAAAAAAGTTAAAGACCTCAAAGTCTTAGACGGGAAGTCGGCCCAATCTCTCTCCATTCTGCTCGGCGGCTCGCTCAAGCACATGTCGTACGAACACATACGCACGTGCATACTGCGATGCGATACTGATGTACTCACGGCGAACGTTCTCGACCTACTCATACAGGTACGGTGAATGAACGGAACGAATGAAAGAAGGAAGAAAATTAAAAAATGAATGTATGAACGGAATTGAATGAATTAGTTAATGAATAAACGGACTGGAATGAATGAGCGAATTAAATAACGGCCTGGGATGATTGAGTGAATGAGTGAAGTTAATAAATCATCATCATCATCCAGCCTATGAATGAATGAATATAATTAATTAAGTTGATGAATGAGTGACGTCGGAGTGAACAAATGAACAAAGTGAGAGAATGAAGTAAATAAATAGTGATCATAAGAGAAATTTGTTTTTGCAAATGATAAAAAATAATAATGATTGAATTACAATAGGGTAGCGCCGATAAAACTAGGATGTAAGTTCCAGTTTTTACGAGGAAATATCAACAGCCTACCCTTTCTAATATATTATCCTTTTCCTCAGTACCTACCCCCAGCGGACCAAATGAAGAAACTAGCTGAATTTAAATGCAAAAGCGAGGAGCTGACAGAGGCGGAACAGTTCGCGGCGACGGTGGCGGACGTGAAGCGGCTGGTGCCCCGGCTGAGGAGTCTCGCGTTCAGGGAGCACTACGCGGAGATCATATCGGAGGTCAAGCCTGTAAGTCACCATGTTTTTTCGTGTTCAGTTACTTTCTTCTTTTTTCTTCTCCCTTTTTATGTTCTTTTCTTCTTCTCCTCTTTCCTTCTTTTCTTCCCTACTTCCCTTTTTTTATTATCTTCTCTGCTTCCCTTCGTCTCTTATTTTTCCTCTTCTAACTTCTTTTTTCCACTTTTTTTTCGGTTTTCATAGTTTCCACGCGGCTTTCATTTCTTTAGTAACATGCGTTTTTAGAGCAAATGGTGACTTATAGCTTTGTAAATGAGGCTCTGGTTCAGAGGACACTGTACAGATTATAATTACTACTACACTGACTACATCAAAACCGTGTTCAAAACAGCCTCACGCAAACTCGGTATTCTGAACAGAGTGCGGCGATTCTTAACGCCGGACCAGTTGTGCCTTTTGTACAAGACACAGGTACGGTCTTGCGTGGTGTATTGCTCGCACATCTGGGACGGTTCCGCAAAGTACCTTCTCGATGCCTTGGACTGATTGCAGCGTCGCGCTGAACGCATTATCGACAATGCAGAAGTGGCAAATACTCTTGTATCACTGCAATTGCGTAGAGATGTTGCGTCACTCAGCGTGTTTTACCGCTTATACCACGGCGAGTGCTCTGAAGAGCTCTTTGACTTTATCCCACCTTTTCCCTTCCTTCATAGGAGTACACGTGCTGCTCTTCGGAGTCACCGCTTCACTGTCTTAAATATCCCATCGCGCACAAAGAAATTTGGTGACTCGTTTCTTTGTCGCACCTCCAAAAGATGGAATAGTCTACCAGCACACGTTTTCCCTCCTTCCTATGATATGGGGTCCTTCAAACGAAGCGGGAAGAAGCACCTTGTGGGCCGGCAGAGTGAGGTTAACTGATGCTACGTTTGTTTCCACGCTGCACCAGTTGTCTTCGCGTCTGGACTCCATTTCCACTTAACATCAGGTGGGATGGAGTCATTTGCCGAGCTAACTATAAATAAATAAAAATATTAAAAAAAACTTTGCTGAAGTCAGATGTATGTAGATAAATAGGGCCTTATGGCGATATTTTTTAATTTATATTCAATTTTATTATGCATTTTTGTATCATTATTATTATCATCATGTCAGCCAAAAGACGTCCACTGCTTGACGTCAGCCTCCCCCAAGGATCTCCACAACGACCCGTATTGTGCTGTTCTCGTCCCGCGACCTTCATCAGATCGTCGGTCCACCTTTTATTATAATAGCAATAATAATTTAATATAAACATATTGCCAACAGGACATAGTATCGGGAACGGCGGCGTGCGAGGAGGTGAAGTCGAGCGACAAATTCGCACAGATACTGGAGCTGTTACTAATGTTAGGCAACTATATGAACACGGGATCGAACAACGCCGGCGCATACGGGTTCGAGATCAGTTTCCTCACGAAGGTGAGTAATTTCCCATAGTAGACTTAAAATAGCAATAATTCAGTTAAACAAACGTTTTTTAAGTATTTTCTATCTATTATGCCTATGTCTACAGATTCTCATTTCAACTGAATCACATTTTTACAGATTTGCATGTAATTTTTTTATTTTTTTTTATTGTTAAGATCTCTGTATTTCTCTTATGCATAGAAAATTGGCTTTTTGTTTTACAAGAATTTGAATTTTATTTTTTATTATTAAGTGCTAATTTGCTGCACTTAAGCTGAATTAAATATTTATAGAATAAAGTGAAAAACTTAAATGCCTACCCGGCCCAGCCAGGAATCTAACCTGGGTCTTCCACAATCCGGGCGGCTGCACTGACCATTATGCTACCGTGAAGGATGACGTAAGCACTGAATTTTTCCACTGCTTTGACTTTGACTGCTCTTAAGCGGCAGTAGTGCCATCTATCCAACGGTTATTGCAACCGATTGAAGAATTTGAATTCGATTTTTTAAGGATACCGTAATGTAAAATAGCTCTTACGATTGTAAGTAAGTAAGTCAGTCAGTAATGTAATGTCCCACTGCTGGGCAAGGGCCTCCATCATTAAAATCAAGTCATCGCTAGAATCTATGGGCATTGGCTTTATCACCACGCTAGCAACCTATAAACAAAAAATATAAATCACTACATAGTATAAAACAAAGTCGCTTCCCGCTGTCCCTATGTATGTGTGTATGCTTAGATCTTTAAAACTACGCAACGGATTTTTATTTGGTTTTTTTTTAATAGATAGAGCGATTCAAGAGGAAGGTTTATATGTATAAATACATGCATAATATAGTAGATAAACACTGATCATTTTAGAGGTTTCACATTTTTTTGCGCTTACATTGCAAACGCTGGCTGAACCCTACGAGATAGATCAAAATAATGTCCTACAGTATTGTACATCTTAAAAAGGTCTACAAAAATGTCCGCGATGGTATATGTCTATCTCTTAGGGATAACCCACAATAATCATTTTTTATCCTATACTTTTTACGAGAAATAATGGCTTACGAAGCGATTTTAAGCAATACAGCATTAATCCTTATTCAATTAAGTACCTTGAATACATTTTGCATTTAATATAGATCAATATGGCCCTTTACAGCATGTAATTTAAATGAATATTTTCGAAGATATTACAGATTTAAAATGCAGGGACACAGCGGTTGCGTGTATCAGCATTGCACCCGTGCGAAGCCAGGGCGGGTTGCTAGTAAAACAATATTATGCACTTAGGAAAGTAATAAAAAGCCTATTTACTGTCATGCTGCTCGACAAAGGTCTCCATCATTCAAATCAATGGATGGATATTGGCGTAATCACCACGCTTGCCAAATGCGGGTTGGTGATCACAAACCCGGGCCCCGTCCGATCCTCTAAATGCCACTACACATTTACAGAATACACTAAACATGCACACTAGTTTAGGCCCAAGACACCGTACTCGTAGAACAAGGGTACGACGAGCCGGTTCACACGCGCTCTATACCAGGTACTGACATGTACCTGGGCGCTTCTCTCCTCCACCACGGCCCGGTCTACCCGAGCCGAGGTCCGTGCCTTTAGAGGCGCCCTCGGGTGGTTCCGCTCCCCGATCCGATCCGAACCCTTCGGAGAATCTAGTAGGGCACGGGGACGCGCATTTTTAAGTGAGTGATGCCGTTCCCTCTAGAAAACCTCTGAAGGTGATTCGTTTCACACGGCTTGAGGTACCCTTTACGTACCTCGCCGCCCCCAAAAAAGCCCGGTGACGCTGAAAATGCCGTTTGAGGCAATCAGCAATCTCTCTCGAAAAAAAAAACAAACCCAGGCTGTGCATTGAAAAGTCCGAATCACTCTCCTCCTGGATCCTTTTTTTTAAATAACTTACGCGTAGGCCTTTGTCTCATTTGATATTAAGTGATTATAAGGCCGACGACAACTACTGAGGCATTAGGCTATCTTATCTCTAGCTGTCGGAACACAACAATGCTACAAACATTGATGTTGACTTCTTGGCGGGAAAGTGAAGAGTCATGTCTGCGGTTTTGTTTTATTTTCTAAAATTTGTGTTATGTCGAATATTAATGCGCAATTATGGTGGATTATTAACCGTTATGTGTTCGCGAGTGTGCATGAGTGTTGGCAAATGAAACAAAACAGTGCAACGTCACTTTTTAAATTCTCTCAAGAAGTCAGCCCGAGAACTTAGTAAAGCCCCACATCTTTACTGAGATACTCGATGGGCTGGAGGGTATATCATTTCTCACTTCTTATTTCTATTATCATTCATCATCAAAATCAATACAAGAAGGAAATATTGTTTATTTATATATTACTTGTAAGAAAAATTACTTTGACGCTAGCTAAATGTGCTAATCGCACGAAGCCACCAACTAAAGAAAAGAAAAAAAAAAAACATTGATGTTATGGCGACATATTTAGATAAGATGGTGGTAGCTAGCCAGGCGGACAAACAAGCCCTACCACCAACCAAACCGAGTACACAAATACTGCTGGGAATCGAACCCGGGACCTCTGGGTCTAAGACCGGCGGTCTTAACCACTGGACATAGAGAGAGTAGTAGAGATATAACTGTAGAGGTTTCCTTCACCAGTACTCTTCGAGAGTAGACTGCAGATGATAACGACTTCTTTGTTACAGTTAACGGCAACCAAAGACCTAGAGAACAAGCAAACACTGCTGCATTATCTAGTGGAAACCATAGAGAACAAGTTCCCCGATGTGCTGACCTTCGCGGAGGAGATGCCGCATATAGACAGGTGAGGAGTCATTGTGTTATTATAGGGGATGAGAATAAACATACATACATACATACATGAGGAGTTCGATGGCGCAGTGGTTAACGCGCCCGGTCTGTGAGTGCTGAGGTTAAGCAACTTTCGCAAAGGTCGGTCATCGGATGGGTGACCAAAAATTTATCATCTCGAACTCCTCCGTGCTTCGGAAGGCACGTAAAGCACGTAAAGTCCCGGCTGCATTAGCAGTCGTTAACAACCACCAACCCGCTCTGGGCCGGCGGGCGTGGTGGTTTATGGCCCTTTCTCCCTATCCATCCATAGGGTAGGCTCGTGCCCCAGCAGTGGGGACATATGAGCTGATGATGATGATGACATACATAAATTTTTTACTGCTTTGAATTGCACCTACCATGTGATTTCTGCACCACTATGATGGTAAATAATGTCTTAGGCATTAAGCCCGCCATGTAATTATAAAATAAATAATAATAAAAATAATAATATTATTATTAAAAATACATACTGTCACGTCCTTCCACCAAAAAGGGGTAAACAGGGGGTAGGGGCTAACTCACCGTAAGACACGTCGACGCCACATTTAGCATAAACAAAGTAGGCCACAAATATTCTGGTTGCATCTTAAATAAAGTCCTTTACAAATTTATTTACAATCTTTCGTTAATCTTAAGCTATTTTACCGTGTCCATTTTAAAGGCCTATTCAAACCTGAGCGGTATTCGCTGCCGCTGCCGCTGTGGGTAAAGGTATGTACCGCGCGGGTTTCGCTCAGGTATTATAACTAGTCTGACCATAAATACTGTTACATAAAAACATTTCCTTTTTTCAACTTTTTAATTATTTTGAATTTGGAACGCGTTTATTATTTTAACCTTTTCACTGCCCAACTATCCTGCACGCGATGTCCCGCTGTACGCCAACGTATAAATGTATTGTAATAAAGTAGGTACAAAGAAGAACTTCTATAGAAGTGCTGGCGTGGACGGCACGAAAATCTCGAACTTCTATAGAAGTTGTTGGCGGTAAAAAGGATAAAAACTTTCGATTTCGCGCCATTTCACATACTTTTTCGTGTTCATTATCAAATTACAGTATGGAATGGGGTTATAAAGAAAATAGAATTGCAGTGATCGCCTTGCACAAAGTGGCTATGGAGCCGTCGGTCATATACCAGACACTTGCAAAAAAGCTTCAAAAGCTTGGTATCAGCCGTATGTTCGTATATCGTACTATCAACAGATACAACAACACTTCCTCTGTCGGAGACCATAAAAAATCGGGCGGCCGCGTGCTGTTAGAACTACAAAGGCTGTTAATGCTGTTAAAGCCAGAATTCGTCGAAATCCCATTAGGAAGCAAAAAATCTTATCGCGAGAAATGAAGATTCCCGCTAGGACTCCGTCGCGTATTATAAAACAAGACCTGAAGCTCGGTGCTTATCATCGATATACAGGACATGCCCTAAATCAATCTTTACAATTAAAGAGAGTGGATCGATCAAAACGCCTTCGGTCGCGATACGCAGGTGAAGGGCACAGAAATATCCTCTTTACCGATGAAAAAAGTTCATGGTAATGCTACAGTACCACTGGACCAACTCACATTCCTAGGCAGCGCTTGGTCCAAACCTTGGCAATGTCCTATAACATAATATATCCATGAGTGGGAACCCTGCGCTCCTGACGTCAAATCGATATCGAATCAGCGTTTCCTAACGGAATATGAACGCTCGGGTCACACGATAAGTTTCAATTTCGCGTGAAAGTCGTAAGAGTAGGCAATTTTTTATACCTAAACTTGACTTTGTTAGAGAGTAAGTCTTCTGTACGGTAGTACTATAAGTTATTCTGTGGTATAATAGCGTAAAACGTCGGCGTAGAGCGAAAAGTCACTAAATAGGTCTAAAGCGTTTTTGAGTTATGACGGTTTAAAATTTTATAAAACATAATAAAACATAACTTAGTTTTGGTATGAGATAATTTTAATTTTATGGATTCACTAGCTGTGCTCGCGACTTCGTCCGCGTGGAATAGTGACTTTCGGCAGCATTTTTAATTTTTTAGGCTCTTTTCCCGTTTTTGCAACATTTTTCACTGATGCTTCGCTCCTATTGGTCGCAGCGTGATGTTATATAGCCTAAAGCCTTCCTCGATAAATGGACTATCCAACACAAAAAGAATTATTCAATTCGAACCAGTAGTTCCTGAGATTAGCGCGTTCAAACAAACAAACAAACAAACTCTTCAGCTTTATAATATTAGTATAGATATCTTTTAAAACAGATACGCGCATAAGGTAATATTATTACTTTCAACTTATTACGTTGAATTACTGAGTTAATGACAAAAAACAAAGTTAGTTATCTTTTACCCTCAAATCTTATACCGATATGTTTAGTTAATGAGTTATAGAAGAGAGTTAGTGACTTTTCACTCAATTTTGGTATGGATCGAGTCCTAATTATGATTTATTGTGTAAAAGGGAGAAATAACCAACTCGACTTAGCTACACATTTGCAATGCTACCAGAAAAACAGTATTTAACGAAATTGATTAGTTTTCGACTGTCAATGAGTAGTGCAATTGTAAAGTTAGTGTGTTTTTGCACTATGTAAAATAAAAACTATGACACGTATAGAAATAAATGTTTATATAATTTTTAACGCAAATTTTGTTGCGAACAAATTACAAAAACAAATGTTGAAAAAATTTCCACGAGCAGGGTTTGAACCTGCACCCTTCTGACATACCGGGTCAGGTGCTCTTCCAATTGAGCTATCGTGGTTCTAACCAGCCCGCCGAAATTATTCAACACTATTTACTTTTTACTTTGAAAGCCAAAGGCGCCCATTCAATGTTAACAACTACCGTCATTAACATCCGATCATAATATATATAATATTCAAACCCTGCTCGTGGAAATTTTTTCAACATTTGTGTTTTTTTACGTATAGAAATGTCAACAAGGTTGAAATTGTGCAGAAAAATTTGGAGAATTTGATTACGTTTCTAATTCAATTTTGGCTAAATGTCGACTTAGTGACTTTTCGCCCTACGGCGACGATAAGCTATAATAAAAGTTGCACGTATGTTTGTAAGCATATGTATCCCTACAAATAATTTTATATGATTTACCTTTGCAGAGCCGCTCGCGTTTCTATGGAGAATCTCCAGAAAGCTTTAAAGAAAATGGACAATGACATTCGCGCCTTAGAGACGGATCTTAACAATTCGCGCGTGCCTCAGTGTCCCGACGATCTGTTCCACGAGAAGATGAGCGTATCCTTTTATATATATATATATAGCTGGCTCTGTCAGTCGTGTGGGGAGGGAGAGAGATGAGAGTATAAGGCTGCGTTTCCACTGCGGGGAAGAAATCCACCAATAGGGTTACTTAATTTTTACTCGAACGAGGCATGGGATATAAAGCTTTCGGCGCTATGCAGACAGAGCAGGTTTAAGGCGACGCCTTGGAAATTTACGTGGCGGAGATCTTGATTTTTCCTAACAATTACAAAACATATGAAAGTGATATTTAATGACATGATTTTTCATTTAAACTTCACTTTGCTAATTGCAGAAGTTGTTAAATACGGCGTTATAGTTAAAAGTGGCCGTTTTTAGCTGTAACGTCTGATTTAACTAAACCATAACATGTCAGATGTTCATTAGGTGACGTAAAAATGCTAAATTACTTCATTCAAAGTTTGTTGAGCATAATTTAATTTTCTATCTAATTACTAGATATGTTTTTTTTCATTGGCGGCGATAGCGTGCAGCGTAAACGCTCTTAAGGCTGATTTCTAAGCTATCAGTTAAAGCTATCGGTTTCAGGCCTCTGCCCAACAGTGGGACAGTGTAGGCTATTTAAAAAAACTACATATTAGTAGCAGCCATCAAGTATTTCCTTAACACCTTACACCCAGTCGTTCGCAGTAGAGTCACGTGAACAGTGCGACCTGCTTCACTCGATGTTCCGCAAGATGGCGGCGTTGTACACGGAGCTCGCGGAGTACTACGTGTTTGACCCCCAGAAGTACACTTTGGAGGAGTTCTTCTCGGACATCAAGACGTTCAAAGACAGCTTTGTGGTGAGTTGAAAAAAGTTTTTTACATGTGCGTTACCAACCCCTAAGCCTCAAAGTTGAAAAGTGGCTTTCGCGTTGTGGTGAATTGGAAAATACTTTTAAGAGTGCTTTACCAACCCCTAGGCTTAAATTCTTACATATTACGTATAGTGGTTTGTGCAGGTGCTTGCGATAGTAAAGATGTACCGACCTCCAAGCCTTATTTCTTATTGATTGTCATTTTACTGTTGTAAAGCAGCTACGTTATGTACGTTCCCGTTCCCGTGGGAATATCGGGAATCGGGATAAAAAGAATAGTATCCTATGTTTTAATCCAGGTTATAAAAGGTTATAAATTAAACGCAGTTAATTCGTAAATAGTGTTTCATTCAAGGGTGTAGTCAGTTGTGTCCTCCCAAAATTTAAAAAAAAAAACAATATCAAAATCATCATTATCTCAACCTTTCTCCAATAGACGGCACACCAAGAGAACGTGGTCTCCAGGGAGACGGAGGAGCGAGCGAGGCGAGCGAGGGAAGCGCGCGCCCAGGCGGAGAGAGAGAGGCGGGACAGGCAGCACCGGTACAAGCAGCTGGTGGATATGGACCAGGCTCAAGAGGGCGTTATGGACAGGTATATATGTAGTTTAAACTATATTTCGCGATTTTACACTATTCAAAAGTCGCCTTCTAAACATTCGATCAATAACTTAAATTAGGCATCAGTACCTACGGGTTAAATTTATTTAATTAAGTTCTTGTAGCAATACTTTGTACCTTATGATGAGAATAATAAATGTTATATTAAATTGAATTTAACTTAAACTAATTTAAGAATCCGGAACATAAATGCATCACGAATATGGCCGCGTTTTCTCACAAAATATCAAAATATTTTATTACATAATGTAAAAATGTTTTGATAGCATCAACAGCTTATTATAAACCTTCAATCTCGAGCAGTAAAGTCAATTAAGTTTGTCAAATCGCACTTCCACAACAATGCTGTTGTAACTTAAAATGAACTGAAATTCGAAATTAAACTGTACTGATATCACAATACGGTCCAATTTCAAATGTCCGTACACTTTGAGTTGATAACAGTATTGTAATAGCAATGTGAATTTTCTTGTTTTGATCACACGGCTTGAGGAAACTTTTAAGTTTTTCGCCGCCCCCAAAAAGGCCGGTGACGCTTAAAATATAGCCAAAATAAAGATAAATTCAAAGTTATTTTATTTGCTATAAGTTTATTAAATGTGTGCCTTTTTCACAGTTTGATGGAGGCGCTACAAAGCGGGTCGGCGTTTAGCAGAGAAAGGCCGAGGAAGAAGGCGAATCCCAGAGTGGCGGGAGGTAAGATACTCTATGTATATAGGAATAAAGTACAGAATGTATTCTACAAAAGTTTTGTCCTGTTATCATATGATCATATCCCTTATTCACATGATTTCAAGTTGTTTAAGAGGTTTCCAAACCTTTCTACTTTTTCTACGGCTGTTCGAATTATTTTATTTTTGTTGTTTTTGTTTTGTATTTTTTATGGTAGGTAAGAATTTGTTATGTGAAGTGCACTGTGCCGGCTACGCACATACTTTCTGATTATATAGATTTTACTGATAGAGATTGTAGATGTATTTTTCTGATAGATGGCATTAGTTTAATATTATTATTTTTTATATTAGAAGGAGGCAAACGAGCAGGCGGGTCACCTGATGGAAATAATAAATAATGTTTAATAGTGTAAAATTCACGTTTAGTTCAACAAATTATACACTTTAAGTGTACGCATAAGAAACTATGCCACATGGCCGGCAAACTGACATGTTTCTTATCCTTATTTATATTTTCAATTATACATAGTGCCCAAGTACAGATGTCATGTTAGAATCTTCTAGACGTCTAGAAGACTTAGATTTGAGTGTAATTGTTGTTTTTAATTGGAGCAACTATTGTGTTTTTTTTCGTTTTCTGTTCGATAGATGAATGCACTCCGAACCAGTGGTAGTCTGTTTAAAAATACTACCACGAGTTAGCTTTTAAATATAATTATTTTTTACTTTTATTTTTACTAGTACAGACAGTATACTCTGCCGGCCGCACTTTGGATGCGGTTTCGTACGAATTTTACTCGTACGTAAACATACGATATTTAACGTGTACGACGGGAACAAAACACGGAATAACTATTCGCAGCTTATTCTTTGTTTATTTGTAAGGCACTAGTTTCATACTAGTCGTGTACGCGCGTATAATTCCGATATCCTGCGTTCGTGCATTATAAACAACAAGTGGCTGTGTCCACTCTTGCATTTTAACTAAAAATAACGCAAATAGTGTGCGCGGGCAATTCGTAGGTTCAATATATTATAATTATAAAATATAGTAAAAAAAATTAAATGCCTACCCGGACCAGCCAGGAATCGAATTTGGGTCTTCCGCTGTCCGCAATCAGGTTCGATTCCTGGCTGGGTCGGGTAGGCATTTAATTTTTTCACTATATTTTAGCAGCAGCAGTCAGCACCTAAAAATAAAAAATAGAATTCAATATCGTTATGTTTATGTACGACTAAAATTCGTACGAAAACGCAATCAAAATGCGGCAGGCGTTTAAATGTTCTGCACTAGATCTGCCTAATCAACCACATCTCATAATGTGTCGTCCGTTCACTTGTCAAATTCATATTTCACGCACCCCCACTATTAGAGGAACTGAATGATGACGAAGAGGAGATAGTCCACGCGATTCTGCACCGAATTGAAGGTAAAATTGTGTTACAGCTAGGCTATTTTTGTACGTACAGACGCCCGCCTGCATGATGCATTACAACCTATCCAAAACTGTCAAATTTCTATTTATATTAATACGTGAAGCAAAAACTTTGTACACCTTTTTACGAAAATTGCGCGGACGGAGGAGTATGAAATTTCGCACACTTACAGTTTATATAGAGAAGGTTATCCGAATGTTAATATTTTTTTTTAATTATTCATAAAAATACATTAAATCAATAAAACAAACATTACGCACACTACCATGTATTTGACACACTCGTATATATACTCTTTTCATAAATTGAAGTGGAGCGGCCGAAATCTGTCAGTGCCAATCCAAACTCAAAATCTTTTTTAATATTTCATTGCTTAGGATACAATCCGTGCAGCCTTAATAAAATTATGGTCGAATTTCGATCACTGGGTGATCACTATTTAGTATAGATATGTCATATTAATAAAGTTCAATGTCTGTTGAGGATATTTGACAGATTGTGGTAGTTGAGGTGCAGGCGTGCAAAAAAACTTCAGGTAGGTCCTGAAGTTTTTTTGTTAAACCCAGTTTAGACTTATCTATACAGGAACGCGTGTTTAATTTTATTTGTTACTGTTTTAGATAAATAAATAAATAAATGCGTTTATTGCTTTCAAAAACGAGTATTAATTTATTTTTTAGATGTTATCATTAAGTGTGTAGCAAGCCCATAGTTTAAGGTTAAGTTTGGTAACCATGAGTTCTTAAAGTATTGTGGCAGTGCTGTTGCGGTTGTGAAAACGAGACGCGTGTAGCGACTTATACAGGGTGTCCCTACCCTAAGCAGAAATATGAACACTAAACGTTTATTAACTTGTCGTCTGATGTGAATACAGACACAATTTTAATTGTTCAGGGCACGGAACTAGAAACGCACACAAAAGGTTAACGCATTTCTAACCAATATGGCAAGTATTATGACAATCGGTCTAGTATTTACCGAAAAATTTTTTTTCATGTTTGATTCTACTGTAATTTTATGGCATTGACGTGTGTTTTATTTTACCTCCTGTATTTCGCTTCGTTTTCGCTGCCCCAACAACATTGCAGTAATACTACTTTAAGCGCTAATGGTAAAGCCTTAGGTATTCTTGTATTGTGTTTTTAGTTATATTTTTTTAGTTAATACAATTTTCAGTTGACATATATGTTTACGTATGTATATCACTATATAAAACAGATTCGGTGGTCCGGTGCGGTTGGAGAGGCAGACACAAGCGGCCATCGTCGTCGCCGCGATTAGAGAACTATAGACAAGTCTCTGCGTTGAAGATGTCGTTGGCTTTTGACGTTTAACCATAGACTAGGATCTTTTTTGTATGACCATGACGTTGGCTTGAATGGTTTAATGGCGTTACGATGGTCATAACTCAATTGGCGTAAGTGACATCAGAAAATTGTTTTAATTGCACCATTGATTAATATTATAGTTTGTCTGAATATTCCCATTTAGACCGACCAGCCTCCCGACCGCCTAACCGATCGCTTTGACTACGCGTATAGTTTATGACGTCATCTTGCCACCTCGCACCGCCTATGAAAGCAATATCAAAAGCTAAAGGCTATAGCTTTCGATATCGCTTTCATAGGCGGCACGAAACGACAAGATGACGTCATAAACCACACACGAAGTCAAAGCGATCGGTTAGGCGGTCGGGCCTCAGGTGTTGGTGTGTTGTTGTAAATGATACTTTAAAAGTATTATAATTAGGGTACATCTATATAATATTTTTAGAGGTGTTATAACACCATGTCGGACTAAGTGGGTCACAAGACATGGCGACTGCAGAAAGTAAGCCTAATACATACCGCGCTCGACCAACGCACACATCGACCTTTTTTTAAATATATTTTACGGGTAAGCACAGTACCTTGATCTCACCTGATGTTAAGTGATGATAAGGTCAATGGTGGAAGCGCTCTTCACCCGGAAACCTCAACTACTGAGGCACTGGCTATCATCTCTAGCTGCCGGAACATAACAATGCTGCAAATATTGCTGTTATGGCGACATATATAGATAAGAGATGGTGGTAGCTAGCCAGGCGGGCAAACAAGCCACCATGCCCATTGCCCTACCACCAACCAAACCGAGTATACAAACATGTACAGTCAACAGCAAAAGTAGATGATGTTTACTAGATTTCAAAATTAAGTTTCGATAGTGTAAGTCGGTATTTTCAATATAACTACAGTCAAAGTCTGCAGGTACTAGTAAACACTCGAAGGTTTTTCAATATGCGTTTAAAAAGTTTTGATTTTCATACTGATTTCATATTTTGAAATTTTACCAATCATCAGTTACCTTTGCTGTTGACTGTACCTCTCGCTGGGAACCGAACCCGGGACCTCTGAATCTGAGAGCGGTGGTGGTCTTAACCACTAGACCAGAGAGGACCCTCTCACGAACCTCGGAACATCTCGCAACAGTCGCTGTTGTCGCGAGATTCGGTGTCTGTGAGAGCTTGTCTATGTGTGCGTTAGTCAACCGCGTTTGAATGGAGCTTGCCTTCTGTGGTCTGCTTATGTTGTGCTAGTAATAACTCTAAATAATTATTACAGACTTTATAGTAGTGTTAGTGTTTGTGCTTATATTGAAAACCCCTGGAAAAGCATTTTGTGTCATAAATACGTATCTTTAACACCCACATAAAGATTTATGACTAACTGTAAAAGTACTTTAGTTTTTTCGTCTGTAATTTTAATCTATGTATGTTATTTTTTTATTTATCCATTCATATAAAGTTAAAGGGTTTTGACTATTTTTTATATGATGATATTGATATCATAGCGTGAGAGCGTCACCGGTTCAATAATCGCCCCTTGACGTGACACTTCATTGAAGCTGGGCTGGAAACCATTACTGGAGCAGAGCCGAGAAGAGCCGTTTAAATAAAGGGAATGTAAAGCAGCGCCATCTAGCCGAAGCGCGACTAAACGGCTTGCAATTTAAACAGATGCCTTCGCAGTCACGCGCATCAATTTTGCTAATATTTACGCAACTATGTGGCCAGAGATCGCTGCTGGGGTGCGTGATGCCGTTCCCTTTAGAAAACCTTTAAGTTAAACGCCGCCCCCAAAAAAAGCTCGGTATATCTGAAAATGCCGTCGGAGGCAATCAGTAAAATCTCACCAATAAAAAACCACGAGTCCCCACTCAGCTCAGCCTCAATGGATTGTCACCCTTACCATAGAACTTTTAAAGTAGTATTGTGGCAGTGCTGTAGCGATTGTGAAAACAAGACGCTTAAGCTATTGCTTTACATTGCAGTAATACTGCTGTAAAAGCTCATTTTAAGCCCCGATCTGATCCGAACCCCTCGGAGATCTAGTAGGGATAGGGGACACGCTTGCGCGATGCCTTTCCCTCTAGAAACCCTCTGACGGATGAACCCCTTTAGGGTTCCAGGAAACTTAAAGGGTTCCTCGAGACGCTCGAACACGACTTGAGGAACCCTTTAAGTCTCTCGCCGCCCCCACAAAGCTGCGTTTCCACCAGTGCTGTGCGAGGTAGCTAAGAGGCGAGCGAGGAAAAAATCCACCAATAGGATTACTCCATTTTACACCGCATGGAAGAGGAAGTAATCTTATTGGTGGATATTTGCCTCGCGCATCGACTAGCTACCTCGCACAGCTACCTGGAAAAGCAGCCTAAAAGTCCGGTGATGCTGAAGAGGCCGTTTAAGGTCATCAGCAAACTCTCCATACAAATAAAAAAACATAGTAAGTCTTGTACAGACGCCAGCACATCAATCTATAATATAATCTAATCCAAAGCTGTCAAATTTCTTCAATAAATGTTCAACCATATTCCATCTACATAAAGTTCATAGTCTATTGAGGATATTTGACACTTTGTGGTAATCTGATTTGCAGGCGTGTGTATTTTGCCCCTTATGCCAATTGAGTTGAAGACCATCGAAATTTTTGTATTTTAGCCACCTTCATGAAAAGGATCCTCGTTTTTATTTGTTGTCGTATTTACTTAGAGATAAGGTTGAATTTCGAAGCATGCATTGTGTTTTTTTTTTGCTTTTGATGTTGTCTCGTTAATGTAATAATGAATTTACTATAGCAAGACTGCTTAACTGAGTCCTCGCCTGCGGTTGGTACGCGGGGCGGGAAGTACGTAGTGGCAGAGCCACGAACACGGGCGACTTGCGACGCGGCGAACGGATTTCTAGTTCATTGCGTTTTTCTATCACTGCTGACTATGTCTGCCGTAGTATAACGCGCAATGAACTAGAAATACGTGCGCCGCGTCGCAAAACGCTCGTACTCGTGGCAGAGGCTCTACGTAGCTCCCGCCCCGCGTACCTACCGCAGGTAAGGACTCAGTTAAGCGGTCTAGCTACAGTCATATTTGATTATAAAATAATGGTCTCAATGTAAACTTAATGTAAGCGTCGACAGCCGAACGTATGCATGGTGTTTGGTAATACCTGTATAATCCCGCATATGGCAGATAGGGTACAGGGCGTAGACGCCCAGAACATTTTTAAACATATCTGAAAAGCACCATATGGCCGAGATATTAGGGTTGTCTGTTGCTAAGCAAAATTGCAAAGTGACAACCCTAGGTCCAGCTGATACATAGTTTTTGTTCGTCAACGAAACGCCAAACGAAACGAACGAAACGAAACTCACATATCCCATCGCGCACAAAGAAATTTGGTGATTCGTTTCTTTGTCGCACTTCCAAAAGATGACATAGTCTACCAGCATACGTTTTCCCTCCTTCCCATGATATGGGGTCCTTCAAACGAGGCGTGAAGAAGCACCTTGTGGGCCGGCAGAGTGAGGTTGACTGATGCGTTGTTTTCATGCTGCATCAGTTGTCTTCGCGTCTGGACTCCATTTCCACTTAACATCAGGTGGTATGGAGTCATTTGCCGTGCTAGGTATAAAATAATAAAAAAAAATAAGATCAGAAGTCATAACATGTCAGAGTTGAACAAAAATAATGTAATAAAATAAATTTGTGTTTTTTTATGGAAAAGTAAATTTTCATAAATATGACTGCATGTTATCACGGTGTTATTTATACTTGGTTGCATGGCTATGTCTCGGGATTATATTAGGTCCTTACTTATGAAATTGTCGTTTTGTATGAAGAGTTTTTTTTAATTATATTTTTCATACTAACGTTTTTTTAATTTTCTTAGCATCTATTTATGTTAACACTATAAATTGTAAAGTAGGTAGTGTGTTTGTTTCACTAGCCAAATATAGCAGACATTAAAAAGAAAAAAATGTAGACCCTTTAAAGCTACAATGAAGCAAAAGGTCAATTCCGCGAACAAAAAAAGAAGTCAATTTAAAAATAAAAATTGGGCGATAAAGACACAAAATGAATAATCATTGTTATTACTGAAGCCTAAGTAACATAGTCCTAATTAAAGGTGTATAATAATATTAACAACCGGTATTGACTTTTAGAAGTAATACACCTATTAATAAGTGAGAAAAAAAGGCAATTTCATAGGTATGACCTATTATATGTATTACCAAACACCTTGTAGATGGTCGGGTTGAATGCGATCATTCGTGGTTCAATCCCCGCAGGTCCGTTACACTGCTGACGTGAGCCCATGCCTGACACAAGCGTATTAGCTTTCTAAATAGGTTACAAGGACTGTTTTTAATAGGATAAATCGTTAATTAAATAAAAATATTGAAAAATAAAAATTCATTTTTTTTACAGGAAATAAATAACAGAAATAAAAATATTTTTTTAAATTAGTTACAGTCAGTAAATAACAATACGGGTTTATTTTATTTTATAGAATTAACTGATTAAAAAATGTCGAGCTCCTGGCAATTATCGTTTTCGATGGCTAAGTGCCAATAATATTTTATTCAAATAAAACAAGCTTTCTATATTTGTATATTGTCCATATAAATGGATTAATTAATTTTAAAGTTGTCTAATCAATGTTTCCTCCCCACAGCTGAACGAAGAGCACAGCTGAGCAGATCTCGGTCGCGGTCGGGACTAGCGGCGGCCATGACCACGAGAGAACTCACCAAGTATGTACATCACCACAAGTCACACTACATTAAGAGCGTTTACGCCGCACACTAGCGCCACTAATGAAAAAAAAAACATATCTAGTAATTAGAGATAGAAAATCAAATTATGCTAAACAAACTATTTGATTGTACTAATTTAGCATTTTTACGTTACAGCTAAAAACGGCCACTTTTAACAATAACGCCGTATTTAACTAAACCATAACATGTCAGATGTTCATTAGGTGACGTAAAAATGCTAAATTACTTCATTCAAATAGTTTGTTGAGCATAATTTGATTGTCTATCTCTAATTACTAGATATGTTTTTTTTTTCATTGGCCGCGCTAGTGTGCGGCGTAAACGCTCTTAATTTACCCTTTAACAGTAGGGTTCGAAATTATTAAAATTTTGTAATTTGGTGGTTTATGTAAACCACCACGCGGACCCAGTGCGGTGCGGTGGTTCTTAACGACTGCTAATGCAACCGGGACCGACGGCTTTACGTGCCTTCCGAAACGGGTGCCCTTCGGTTCGCCTAAAAATTTTAGTCCTAATATTACATGGCCAAACCGTATTGGCCTAAACTTAAAACGAACAATTATTGTTTCGCCTAACAATTGTTTTGCCACCATTATGATTTAGTCTAAGAATTGAAAGCCCTAATTTTAGGATCTATAATGTGAAATACCTTAAAATATATTGGCATAACGTTATTTTGGCATTACGACGATTTCGCTTAATATATAAAAGCTCGAATTTTAGCATATCTAATGTTAATTATTGTTGTTCAGTTTCAAAAATACTAGCTGCCCTACTCCTGTAGGTCACGTGATAGGTTATAAAATTTAAGACTTGACTTTCGAGGTTATTTTTTTTTTATTAAACTACAGAAATCTAGCTCCATACAAAATATTTTTTTTTATAGCTCTTATACTTTGTGATTTTTAATTTTGTGTGAATTAATATTTAGTAATTGCAAACTTTAGGAGTTACGAATTGTTCCGCCAAATGTCGCATTTGGTAAATAACAATATGGCGATAAAAGGTTAAGCGAAGTGAAATTAGACCAAACACGATTTAGAAGAGTGAAATTATGCGAAAAAAATTTAGGCTAACCGTTTGTGTGCTAACCGTAGAAGTACAAAAAATTAGGCGACCCGATTTATATATACCCTTCCGAAACACGGAGGAGCGAGTGATGATACATTTTTTGGTTACCCATCCGAGGAATGGCTTTTGCGAAAGTTGCTTAATTTTAGCAATCGCAAACCGGGAACGTTTTTCACAAATTGTTATTTGTTTGCAACAAAATTATATTTACCCCTAATAATCTATTTCCGTTTGTTCCAGCGAGCTGCTTGGCAACGCGTGATTTTCGTACGCTCATATCAAGTGATACTAGTTTTAATATAGTCGTTAAGTACGTAAATAATTCGCGAATAACACGTACATGTATACATTTTTAACTTTTTAAAAGACAAAAATATAACTTACGGCCTTATTTTAATAATGTATATACCTATGTATATATACATAAGAATACATAAGAAAACTGACTGATATATCAGCGCAAAATTGTTTTAAATACAGGCTTGCTATTGCAAAACGAAACTAGTGCCTATTTAGAGGTGCCCTCTAGTTGTTCCGCTCTCAATTCAGATCCGAACGCCTGGGAGAATCTAGTAGGGGACAGGGATTTAATTAAGTGATGCCATCCTCTCTGGAAACCCGGGTGGTTCCGCTCTGGATCCTGAATCGAACGCCCCGGAGAATCTAGTTGGGGACGGGAATTCGATTAAGTGATGCCATCCTCTCTGTCACCTGGGTTGTTCCGCTCTTGATTTGATCTAAACGCCTCGGAGAATCTGGTAGTGGACGGGGGTTCTATTAAATGATGCCATCCTCTAGAAATCTGAGTTGTTTCGTTTCAAATCTAATCCTCTACCTCGGAGAATCTAGTAGGGGGCGGGGATTCGCTCGCGCGATGCCATCCTCTCTAGAAACCCGCTAAGGATGTTTGAATGGCTTGAAGAACCCTTAGTTACTCGCAGCTCAGTCTAGCCAAAGTAATAGGCAAGTCTAGCCTAAAGTAATATATTAACCAATTAACATGGAATCAGGCGTTACAACACAACACATCATCATCATCATCACCATCATCATCATCATCATCATCATCATCATCATCATCATCATCATCATCATCATCATCATCATCGGCCTATCTTAGTCCACTGCTGGACATAGGCCTCCCCTAGTGAGCGCCATAGCGCCCTGTCCTCACAACACAGATGTAAATTAATTTTATATGAAGACGTAATACTGTATAACTACAGGGTGTTTGGTAATACCAGTATCATCCCGAATTTGCCAGATAGGGTACCGTTCATAGAACCCTGGAAAATAATGAACATAACTGAAAAGCACCACGTGGCCGAGATATTGAGGTTCATTGTTACTAAGCAAAACTGTAAAGTGGCAACCCTAGATCAAGCTGATACGTTGTTCTTGGTCGTCAACCTCATAGTCAAACATAAACAGAAGTCGAAACATTGCAGAAATAAACAAAGAAAAAATTAAAATAAAACAGTAAATTTTCGTAAATATGGTTTTGCATGTTATCACAGTGTTGTTTAAACTTTATTGTATGGCTATGTTTCGGAAATATACACCTATTACCAAACATCATGTATATCAATGCCACTTCATTAATATTTATACAACTGTCTATTGAAAGTAAAGAAAAACAAAATGGCGCCTATACATAGTCGTGGAGTCAGAAAACTTTTAATCAATTAAAAATAATGCCTTAGAAAAATGCATAAAATGCGCTGCGTGTATTGAAAACGTCCTTTTTGTATATGTTAAATTGTAATTGTTCTGTGAAATGATGGAAGTATGGTTGTTTTGAGATGTTGTGAGTTGCTTGCAGCGATTTGTTTATTATCAAGTTAGATAGATCTAATGAACGTATTAATAAGTTATGTTCAATGCGTATGTGTAATAGATTTTTGTTATACATGGTGTAAAAAGACTAGCCAAGCCGAGAGTCACGTATTCTTCCCATCTTTACGATGATTTGTCTGTAGTGGCCCATACCTGGGAACCCAGGTACCTACAGATAACAGCTGTCTAAAAAAATCCTAAATTAAAGTGGTTTCCCAGCAGTTATTTCTACTTAATTTTACTTGCTTTTATGTACATTATGCTTACATTTCGACTTCGTTAAAAGTTTTTTTTACACCCTGTATACATACAAAATACCGAAATTGTTTTGAACCCAAACAATCTTCTTACATTTCACACAAAACTTAGGCGATATCCATATTTCGTATGAAGACATTCGATGTCATAATTTTAAAACTATAAAACGTATTAATAATAAGATAGAGACTGTAAATACGACACACGAGCTGTGTATAATAATAAATAATATGATTTTAATTAAACGACTGGGTGTATCGGTTACTTTACGTCGCTATGTTACTGTAAATGTTAAAACTCATTAACTTTAATATGTTTTATCAATTATGTACTAGAAAAATGATTCGGAACAAAAATGCATCTCGAAAGTGTCCTGTTTGCTCATGTACATTTAAATTTCGAATAACAAAATCTAAAAAAAACATTTGATAGCATCAACAACTTCAGCTTACTGTGAACCTTAAACCTTTAACATAAAGATTAAATTAAAATGAAGGTTGCCAAATATTTGTAGGCATTTAATATTTTACTGTTGTCATCGGCACAAACGTCATTGTGGCTCCGTCCGTGGCTCCAAAGTCACGTAGCTCCGTCCGTGGCCCCAAAGTCACGTATCGTTTTTCCAGCGCTCATCGGGAATCTAGCACATAATTGGTCGAAGAGTAAAAATTAATATTTATAATGTACATACATATCTTTGTCGTAACACCAAAAAATGGAATTACCTCCCCCAGCACATGTATTTCCTTCTTCCTACAACGTGGCGTCCTGTGACCGCCACATCATAAACGCGTGCGCCGTGTCCTGTACGCTAAGCATTCAATTCTGAGTAAAAACGGGCAACAGGAATAGGGATTACAAATTTTCCAATTATCTTTACCTTGTTAATAACGTCGTTGATTACAAAATTAGTCATCGTCATCATCAGCTCATTTTACGTCCCCACTACTGGGGCACGAGCCTCTCTCTGTGCGGATTGTTGTTGACGACTGCTAATGGAGCCGGGACGAACGGCTTTACATGCCTTCCGAACCCACTCGATGACCGGCCTTTACGAAAGTTGCTTAACGTTAGCAATCGCAGAGTTCTTTATTTTAAGCTGCAGTAGAAGACACATTTTGTAATTGTTTATAATTCCAAATAAACAAAAATAAAATTTGTGTTTTTGTAAACTATAGGTATTCAATACCTGTCGGCTATAATCGACAATACCTGGTATTGTCGATTATAGCCGACTTTGGCGTACAGGGCACGCTATCGCTGGTCGTTTCTATTTTAATTGCCTCATATTTTACGAACACTTAATTATTTGTATGACCTTAAAACTGTAATATTGTCAAATCTTTTAGAATTGCTCAGTATTAATCATGCTAGAATACATGTTAGAATTTGCTCCTTCTCCGGATACTTTGTAAAATATTTGCCTTAACTGTAACCGGTTATTTTTTATAAATAAATATTGCTCCACTGTTCATTCGCTATGTTCTCTCGTTCTCTCTCTCTCTCTCACACACACCCGGCTTGTCAAACGAAATGCAAGTTTATTTTAGAGATGATATTTCTTGCTTTTGCAAATAAAAGGGCTAAGGTAGTAGGTATACTACCATCAAGTGCTTTTGATATTGAAAATAATTCTGATAGATAGGTACTTGAGATTAACATATTATTAATGTGACGTTTAGTTAAAAATATTAGTTTTTTAGTCTTTAGTTTTTTTTGTTAAAATACTTTTTATGTAGTTTTTAATAATGCATTTGTTATCTTGTATCTTTCACTTAGGTATTGTCATAACAGATGTAAATGTAATTTTGTCCAATAAGTGAAAGTTAGTGGTGTTTTTTTTAAATATATTGATTGCGTAAGTTGCGTAGTAGTATGCTTACTTACTTACATATTATATTACACGTGTAAATATATTTTTGTAAAATGTTACATTTTTTAATTGATTAAAATGTTTTTAAAACTGTGTGTTGGTTTTTATATTTGCGCATGAGTACAGTGTTAGTGCCTTACGGTGTCCTGGGGTCGGCCTATCCGAAACCGAAGGACTTCAGGCTCTTCGCTCTTAGGGACGTTGCCAAGCTTATGGCATATCTTTACAGAGGAAGAAGAGTGAAAGGATGGGGTTGCACAAAAGATCCCGATGGGTCGAAGTGTTACTGCGAGATGGAAACCTTGGCAGGCCCCACTAAGATAAGATAAGATAAGATAGTGCCATACAAATAAACAAAGAATAAGTTTCGAATAGTTATTCCGTGTTTTGTTAGGGTCATGTAAACTTCATTTCAAATTAGAGTAAAAGAGAAAACACGGAATAACTATTCAGAGCTTATTCATTGTTTATTTGTATGGCACTATGTGTTTCGTGGGGTGCAAAACGCCCAGGTACATGTCTGTACCTGGTATAGAGCGCGTGTGAACCGGGTCGTCGTACCCTTGTTCTACGAGTACGGTGTCTTGAATAATGGTCTTGGGCCTATGCGAGTTTAGTGTATCGTGTTAATGTGTAGTGGCATTTTGAGGATCGGGCTGGCTCTCGAGACCACGGCCGGTGCAACGACATTTGTTGTGTTCCGGCAGCTAGAGGTAAGATAGCCAATGCCTTAGCAGTTGAGGATTCCGGGTGATGTGTGCTTCCACTTTCGACCTTATCCTCACTTGCCATCAGGTGAGATGAAGGTATCATCATCATCATCATCATCTCAGCCAAAAGACGTCCACTGCTGGACAAAGGCCTCCCCCAAGGATATGAGGGGTATTTGCCGTAATCGCCACGCTTGGCAGGCGGGTTGGCGATCGTAGTAGGTTGAGGCTAACCTCAGAGAAGTTAAACCTGCTCATCCTCTGGAATGGTCCCTTAGTCGGCTTTTACGACACCCACGGGAAGAGATGGGGTGGTGCAATTCTTTATCCCCGGCACCACACAAGGGAATGAAGGTATAAAAAATACAAATTAAAAAAAAAATTGTAATACAAATGTTTTTTTCTCTTAAGTTTCGTCAAAATCGGCTTATTGGTCTGAAAGAGTTTGAGCTTTAAAGTTTGTATGGGATACCGAATTGTGAAATGGCTGTTAAAACAAATAAATAATCAATGTTACATCAGGCGATGTTGCAACCAAACAGATACCAAAACCAAAAAGATTAAAATCTAAAACCGAAATAGAAGATTTTCATTCACACAAAGTGGGTGGCGTTTGGACACAGATAAAAAATGGCGCGACCATAGATCATAGATCGTTGTGGGCTGTATGGCGATATAAGGAGACTGCAGAATGTAAGCTTCTTACAAACGCGGTCGAGCAACGCACACATCGACAACCCTCTCACGGACACGGAATTTCGCAAACACTGCGTTTGGACTGGTTTAACACGTTGACAGTCTTATGACCCCACTAGCTGTGCTCGCGACTTCGTCCGCGTGGAATAGTGACTTTCGGCAGCTTTTAATTTTTTAGGCTCCCGTTTTTGCAACATTTTTCACTGATGCTTCGTTTCTATTGGTCGCAGCGTGATATTATATAGCCTAAAGCCTTCCTCGATAAATGGACTATCCAACACAAAAATAATTTTTCAATTCGAACCAGTAGTTCCTGAGATTAGCGCGTTCAAACAAACAACTCTTCAGCTCTATAATATTATAATATAGATATAGATATTTGTTATTCTGTGGAAGGGAAGATGGAAAAATATTTTGTCGAAAAGTTATTTTCCTGGTAAGTTTAATAAAACCAACTGTAATTACCTATTAATTTCTGTGGACTTACCGGGTGGTCAGACCGTTAACGTATTAAAATGGTCCGGGATTTCATGTTCGTGGGAGGGTCTATGTGTGCTTAGGTCGAGCGCGGTATGTATTATGCGTAACTTTGGATTCCTTATTTTGTCTCTCGGACTGTTCCTAGTTGTTCCGAGATGCCGTGTCTGTGAGGTTGTCTATGGATGAGCTTTTGATGTGTAACGTCTTTCCGCCCGCCGTCTATATATACTATTTGTGGGAGCGATTTCTTGAAATGTGACGGAAGTAGGTGTAACAGTGTGACAGGAAGTCGGGGAAGCGCGCAAGCACGCGCCATTTTGTAAATTAAAAATCGATTATATGAACAAATGACATGACAATTATTATATATGACATATTGTTATTATTATTTTGTAGTTATTATTATGTCAAACATCTTCTAATGAGTATTTACTGCATTTATTTTAAAGTTATAAAATAGTGTAATAACTAACCCATTTTTTTCAGAATATAATGTTAAAATTGCTTATTACTAAGGTGAGATGTCAAATGTTACACATCATATGCGAGTACTGTAAGGCTCGCTCGTTTTTTTTTGGAGGAAGTGTGCTGATTGCCTCAAACAGCATTTTCAGCTTCACCTGGCTTTTTTGGGGGCGTCGAGAATATTAAAGCACGTTCCTCAAGCCGTGTGAAACGAATCACCTTCGGCGGTTTTCTAGAGGGAACGGCATCACGCACTAGTGCGTGACCCCGTACCCTTCTAGATTCTCCGAGGGGTTCGAATCGGATCGGTTGTGTGCGTTGCTCGAGCGCTGTAAAGCGCTGTAAAGCCTACCTTCTGTTGTCTCTTTATTTTCAGGTTGTGGGATGTATTCTCAGTTGGCAGTCGGTGGGTTGACACTTGGCCCGTGAAACACATCTGATTGATTGTTTTAAGTGGATGGACGGACGGTTGAAACGTATCTTCAGTTACACGTGTTAGTAATCGTAGTACAGTAGCCTGCATAATTCAAGCTATCCACGGCAACTGTCAAATTCCTACAATGTTCAACCATATGCCATGTACATAGAGTTCAAAGTCTATTAATGAGGAAAATTAACATTTGTAGTAGTCGATGTACACACGGCGGCGGCAGATAAAACTACCCAAAACTATCAAATCTCTACAATCAATTTTAAACTTTATTATTTGGGTTTAAGGATTAATATTCATTAGAGAAATTTGGAGAGTACTAGACGCTGTGTATACAATTTGGACACGCTTACAAACGTCGTTGTTGACAATTATCGCTTGTGTTTTCTTTAATTTCCGTTACCTACATTTAATTTTGTACTCGTCAATATTTGTACAATCAATTTAATGGCAACCATGCATGCGTTTCTATTTTTAATTTTTGTTAAATTGGCTACATCATAAATAACAATAGAACTTGTTGCTCTCTGTATCATCATCGCTCATCATCATCGTACTGTCCTGAACTTTCCATCGCGGACAAAGGGCGACTCGTTTCTCTGTCGCACCTCCAAAAGATGGAATACTCTACCAGCACACGTTTCCTTCCTATGACATGGGGTTTTTCAAACGAAGTATGAACAACCTTGTGGAATGGCTTTTTACGCTATTGTTTAATTCAAAATGTTGCTCAATGCAATGCAGCTACAGACTTTGAATTACTTATATGTTTATTTAGAATTGCGGCAATCTTAATAAGATGCAACTGGCAACCGAACGAAAACTTTTAAAAGTTGATTCAACTAGAGTTGCTGTTGCGGAGGTATGTAGGTATCATGTAAAATGTATTTGCATCATTATCATCATCAGCTCATTTTATATCCCCACTGCTGGGGCACGAGCCTTCCCTATACATGGATATAGAACGCCATAAACCACCACGCGGGCCCAGTGCGGATGACTACTAATGCAGCTGGAACCACAGAATAACTAATAGTACAGTCAACAGCAAAAGTAGATGATGTTTACTAGATTTCAAAATTAATTTTCGATAGTGTAAGTCGGTATTTTCTATATATCTAACTACAGTCAAAGTCTGCAGGCTCTAGTAGACACTGGAAGGTTTTTCGTCGTAAAAAGTTTTGATTTTCGTAGGTACTGATTTCTAGAGATGCACCGAATATTCGGTAATTATTCGGTATTCGGTATGTTCGGCGTATTTTTCCATGTTCGTATTAGGCCGAATATTCTGTTCAATTGCCAAATAATTACCGAATATAAAAGTTGTACAATTTTATGACCTAAGGCTTGTAAAAAGACTATTATAGTAGCATAGTTTATTCATTCATTATTATCAATGAATCGATGAAAAAATCTTACTTTTTTATTTTTAAGTGCTAATTGCTGCACTGAAGCTGAATTAAATATTTATAAAATACAGTGAAAAAATTAAATTCCTACCCGACCAAGGCAGGAATCGAACCTGGGTCTTCCGCAATCCGGGCGGCTGCACTGACCATTATGCTACCGGGAGTAACGTACCTAAGCACTGAATTTTTTCACTGCTTTTAACAATAACTACTAGTGATGTCCTACTACCGTCCGGAACCAACAACTTTAGGTGCCATCCGAGGCATACAGGAGCTCGAGATGATAAAATTATAGTCACCGATGACCAGCCTTTGCGAAAGTTACCTAACTTCAGCTATCGCATATCAAGCGCGTTAACCACTGCGCCATCGAGCTCCTATTTGCATCTTATTACGAGTATATTCTCTTTGGTTTAGGAGTTAATGACATGATGCAGGCAAGGGGCGTGACTTGGCAACGCGTCGGCCCCGCCCACCGCTGGCTAAATGTTTTCCAGATATAATTTTGATTAACTGTAATATAGTGTATATTTATGTTTACTAATATGTTGATAAGCATGCTTAGATTGTGCCGTGTGCAATTCGTATTAGGAAATTGCATGATAAATAATAGTACCATGGACTAATAATATAGAAAGATAGATATACTAATAGATATACAACCTCATTTTTAGTTTATACGAAAACCGAAACACGGGTCAAATATTTTCATTTAAAGAATCAGTACAAAAAAAAATTAAAATAATATCTTGAAAACTCACGAAGTTACAAGCTTTTTGTGCGGTCCCGTTGTGTGTTTTTAGTAAGGTATACTTTATTCGAGATTTTGTAAATATTATTTGGTCAAAATGTAACATGGTATAAAAAATATTGAAATCGATTCTATTACTGATTCTGAACAAACAGTTTTCAGGTATCGTATAAACTAAAAATAACATTGTATATAGCTAATACTTTTATTGCAACACTGTAAAACATCATCATCATCATCATCATCATCATCATCATCATCATCATCATCATCAGCCTACACACGTACACTGCTGGACATAGGCCTCTCCAAGTGCACGCCACTGAGCACGATCCGCGGCTACTCTCATCCAGCTCTTACCATAAAAACAAACATTAACAAAAAAAATTACAAAGTTACAATTTGGCGGTCTTATTGCTTTCAAGCGATTTCTTCCAGACAACCAGTCGGATGGAGAGAGCTAATAAACTAAAATCAGAGGTGGAACTATGAAAACATACAGACTATTGTGTATTTTATAAATAACTAGTTGACCGGCGGACTTCGTACCGCTTTCACAGTTTCCATGACAACAAAACAAACAAAACGTTGACAGTTTCCATGACAACAAAACAAACAAATCATTCGTCCGCTTAAGAACACCCGTATCCCATGATGGACCCTATAGGAGCGCCACTTACCGGGTCAACCATTCTAAAATCTACTTGAACACACACAAAAATTACATCCAAATCGGTCCAGCCGTTTAGAAGGAGGTCAATTTCATACGTGTGTATGAAATGCACAGAAGATTTATATATATAAAAATGATAATGATATATAATTATAATGATAATAATGATAAATATATATATACATATACCATATATATATATATAAATAAACCTACTTAAACATAATAGTATATATAGGTAAGCTTAGGTAAGGTAGGCTTTGAATTTCGTAAAAAAATTGGTAACAATACTTCTGTCAAACGAAGATACCGTTAAAAAAGGTAACGATAAGCTTGGTATCGTTACTGGGGTGGCATTTTTGCCGGTAAATTAACTACCCGCTCTACGCGGTTAACACCACAAATAAAAGGCAAGGCATTATCTTGGCAAGTATGCTGCATCCTAGACCGCATCATCACTGACCATCAGGCTTCAGGCGAGATCGCGGTCAAATACTTACTTGCCTTTAAATTTAAAGAATTCATTTTTTTTTTTTTTGTATGTATCTTTTCTCGTTTTTTGTGAAATTAGTTATATATTATTTTATATACTATTATATTTAGTTATATATTGTTAATAATTATTCTTTGTATAAAATGTGTTAGTGTGTGTGAGGACAGTTAAAATGTTGCCATACAAATCCCGTTTTCCTTACTTGAGCATTAAGTACCCATAGTGCGAGTTTTGTTTACCGTGTGATAACATTGACGTTCATTCATTCATTCATTTATATTATTCATTCAATTTATTCATTCATTCACTAGGCACCCAGTATGTCTAGTGCTAGATTTGATTACCGCCTCTTGGAAATAAATGAGGTGACTTGCAAAGGAGAATGGGCAAGTTGGTCTACCTACTCAGCACCAACAAGCCATACATCAATGAAAAGGAAATCTTATATTATACTCAATTTTTTTGTATGACCGCAAATGTGTAGCATATGGGCCTCTTTGTGAAAGTGAAAAATAATTGCAGAGTGTATAGTTTCTCCTTCGTTGTCATTATCTATTATTATAGAAAATAATGACGAATGATTCTTTAAACCAGAATAATGTACGTAATAATTCATTAATCATTCATTAATATACTAACATGTAATTTTTTTTTAGCATAGATGGCGTTAGTGCTGAGTAGGTAGACCAAAGTTCATATATTTTGCCCATTCTCATTTTCCATACAGAGCCACGTTTTCGCTAAAGTGATTGAATTGTGAATGAAACTCCACAGCATAATGATTACATAATTTATTCGTCACGGCAATCGGTCTTTCACTGAGAGAGCTTGGACGATGCACCGCAGTCGAGCGAGGCTGTTCCCACACCCGCTGGTCTCATCTGAAACAAAACCTTTTATATGTAAGTAAATCCTATTTAGGTACGGTTCCTTTATCACCAGCTCTTTTTATGTCCCCACTGCTGGGGCACGAGTCTTCCCTATAGATCAGGAATGGGCAAACTTTTTCGTTCGCGTGACAATATTTACTAACAAAATCTATGGCGGGCCAGACTATTAATTCTTTGTGCTGTATTTTTTCAATAAATATTTTTTTTTTGTGAAATAAAAATATTGTTCCCTGTGTGGTGCCGGGGATAAAGAATTGCACCATCCCATCTCTTCACTTGGGTGTCTTAAAAGCCGACTAAGGGAGCATTCCAGAGGATGGGCAGCAGCATCTCTCTGAGGTTACCCTCAACCTACTGCGATTGCCAACCCGCCTGCCAAGCGTGGCGATTACGGCAAATACCCCTCATATCCTTGGGGGAGGCCTTTGTCCAGCAGTGGACGTCTTTTGGCTGAGATGATGAAAAATATTGTTAGGTATGCATTTTCTGAAACACAACACTGCACTTGAATTTTTTTGATGGTCGCGGGCTGGACTTCGATCATTCACGGGCCGGAGATGGCTCGCGGGCCGTAGTTTGGCCATTCCTGCTATAGATAGATAGGGAGAGCGGGCGATAAACCACCACGCGGGCCCAGTGCGGAATGGTGGTTGTTAAAGACTGCTAATGCAGCCGGTACCAACGGCACAGAGGGGCTCGAGATGATACATTGGTCACCCATGCAATGACGCCTTTGCGAAAGTTGCTTAACTTCAATAGTAGACCGAGCACGTTAAGAAGCCTATTACATCTCAACTGTGGTTTTTGCGTAAAATGCCCATTTTCGTATTTTGTAGTAATTTTGCAGTTGTATTTATCGTTTTTATCGAAAAAGGATAATAAATTAATTATAAAATATTTATTCCTCATGAAGTAACAATTATTCTGGTATAAATTTTGCTTAATAATAATAATAATAATAATAATATAAACTTTATTTCAGACAGTGACTATCCATACATGTGTTAGTTAATACATTCTTACAGGCTATATTAGTAAAGCATTTAATTAGATAAAAATAAAAATAAAAATAACATAAAAATACTTGGAATACTGGGTGAGATCAATCATAGGTGTAAACCTATGATAATAATAATAATAATAATATTATCGTAGATAGGAGAAATTCACAGCGATATTAAAGCGATTTTCGAAGTTTTTTGGTTTAGAATAAGATTTTTTTCTATGTAAAATCAATGATATCTAAAAATTCCGAGGCCGCTACGAACTATTCGACTATATAAGAGATAACATTCTATTTTTTTTATTTCATTTGTTTAGAACAGTAGTTCCATCTAGGAGCTCAAAAAAGTGCCTTCGCGCATTTTATGAAAATCTTTCTTTGCTATTTTGGGTTTCATTAAAAAGTTAAGCAAAATTTACAAAAAGCGAGGCCGCTACGAACTATGCCAATAGCTATTCTACACTATTCAATAAGGAAAATTGTTAATTTATTTTCGTTTCCGAGATCGAGAACGCCAAAAATGGCCATTTTACGCAAAAATCATAGTCACAATGTAATAGGGCCCTTAACCACTGCGCCATCGAGCTCTTCAGCTTGAAATATCCTATGTACTGTCTCTTATTTCTAATTGATGATGATAATAAACTTACTGGACATGAAAGGTATTTCTTTTTCCGCCTTCGCTTCTCTGGATTCGTGGCTTCGTGATAATAAGGTTGGTGGTTCAATGTAGCCTTTACAGCTTTCAGACTCCAACTGTGAACAAAATAGAATAGAATATGTAGTGAGACCTGTCGTCTAACTATTAGACGGTTTGTTACACAGGGGCGGTTTGTTATGTACTCGTACATATTACTTAAGTCTGTATTTAACGACTAGCACTTAGTATTAGGCAACCATGGCCATGATAGCTCACAGATGCTGGAGTAAAATTGTCACCCAATAATGCTTAGGGTTTTCTAAAACTTTAAGTAAGTAAGTTTTAAGTAGGTACTTAAGTATCTTGAACTGGAAACTGAACAATAAGATAGGAAAACAATATTTGTTAGTTATGTAGGTTTGTAATAAGTGTAAGGAGACACTTTTATAAGGCAGAACAGAGTCATTTGACTAAGTTTCTTTAGAAAATCAATCACCGGAATAGTTTTAGGTGACTCCTAAACTACGTTAGGTGAGTTTTACTCAAGCATCTGTCACACGTAAAACTTCATCATCAGCCTACACACGTCCACTGCTGGATATAGGCCTCTCCAAGTGCACGCAACTGAGCACGATCCGCGACTACTCTCATCCAGCTCTGCCAGCCACCTTGCGAAGATCGTCGTTCCACCTAGTCTGAGGGCGTCCTACACTACGTTTGCCGATACGCGGTCTCCACTCAAGAACTCACGTAAAACTTAAGTCTGCACAATTCGCTAAAACTCACTCCCTTAACGAATGAACCCACCCAACGCCGTTCATTCAGTAAAACAACTAGAACGCGTGTCATGTGAATATCCTCCGGCGGCTATTTCTGCGCGACACGTTTGATACGCGGCATCCATCTTGTTTAATAACTCGTGCAGATACCATCAATTATAATATTAGCTTTTACATTTTGCGATGGAGAAACGTTCCGGATAAATTGGGAGCGACGCAAGAGTCTCGCGGTTTGCATGAGAATTTGTGAAAGTTCCTTGTTGGCCGCCTCACACACTCCTTTTTATTTTTGTTGTTAATATTTTTTTGTTCTGTTATATTTTTGTATTTATGTATGTAGGTACTTTGTTTTGTGCTGTATTTTATTTTTATTATTAATCATTTTATTGTAAATCGTATGCGTGTGTGAGTCTCAATAAATGTTTTCTTTCTTTCTTTTCTGTCTTTCTTTTGAAAGAGAGTGTAATGAAAGTTGTAGCGAATTTACCCGCGTTTTAATTCTTCATAATTATATAATGTACACTACCTGTATATAACTATAGGTACTTTTATTAAAATTAAATAATTTGGAAGTGTAAAACAAAAATTTCCAAGAGCAGTACTTGAACCCGCACCATCTGACATATCGGGTCAGGTGTACTTCCAATTATGCTATCGCTAATTATTATGTGGCTCTGGCCAACCCGTGCAAATATATCAACACTATCTTCACTTACTATGTTAGCCAAAGGAGCTATACTAATTGTCAACATTCTACGTCATCAACATCCTATATTTTTACCTTTTTTTTTTAAATTGTAATTTGATTGTAACAAATTTTTCATTAAGTATATTATTACTTATTACAAATGAAAAAACTTTGTTCGAACCTATTCACGTGTCTAGGGTTTGAAAAGTTAGGTTTTAAAATCAATCGTATTAATTTTACGCGTCTAGTCTAGAACCTCTCGTTATCTATAGAACCAGACACAATAGACATTCAATTGTTCTATGGTTCCATATGGAGTCACTGGGAGATAAAAGACGAATGAAAAAGTGTTTCACTAAAATGTGTAGCTATCACGTAAACTTTAGTTAACCCGGGGTCATGGGGGTGGAAAAGTGTTACACGGACGTTGGGGTGGGTCTTACAGACCCGTTCATTAGATAATAAATTATCCAATACTTTATAAATAATAAAGCTAATATTTTATTCGTGTTTAGTTTTTTAGGTATTTATGTAAATAAATGAAACACAAATATCGTATTATATTATGTTTTAATCATATTTACTAGAGCTTGAAAAAACAACGACAAATAATTGATTGGCAATTGATAGATTATGTTTTCGGCTCTGGTTCTGAAATTTTGTCGAAAAGGCGTCTTATACCACATTGTACCGTCTTTGCCACGATAATAATCAGAAGAACACTCACGGTTTGCGTTTGAAGAACTAGCCGATCCAGATATACAATGCTACACCGGTGAACGATTTTTAACCGATAGCGGAGTCAGTGGAATGTCATCATTAGATTCAGAATTTGAGATATCTTGCTCTCTCACTAGGATTACTACGCTCACTCAAGTGATCTTCTTCATCACACATCTCCTGGTCTGACAACGCAGACTCAGAGTCAGACTCTTGTAAAATCGAAAGAATTCTCTCTTCTCGATACATTTTTTACCAAGTAACTACAAAAAACTCGAATAAGATACATGGAACTATATATCGGCAACTAACATCAACAACAACAAAAAAAAACAAATATAAAATGATAAATACACGCATAATAAATAAAATAACATCTAAACAAAATGGCGCGAAATTGTTACACTAACTGCGGGGATGGGTCTCACATACCTTCTTCAATTTTGTGAATGTGTAACTCCCACTGCGGCTGGCGTACGACTAACATGTTACCTGCGATGCATAGAACAACTCAACAGCTCCAGCTATTGAGAAGAACGGCAACTTCGCACGCATAGTAACCGAACTAGAAGCGATATAAAATGTGACGGGTCTCACAGACCCAACCCCCATGACGCAGAGTTAACAAAATCTTTTATATTGCAAATGTACATGTTAGTCTTTAAATTCTCGTTTGATGTTAAGTAACGATAAGGCCCAAGGTGGAAGCGCACTTCACCTGGAATCTTCAACCACTGAAGAAGTAGCCAACTTAAAAAAAAAAGCTTTCCTACACTCACACTAATTAGCCCAAGGGAAGCTTCGTTATAAAACTCGTTAAATGGTTACTAGACAACGGATAAACATACTTAAAATACTTCAATACATACTTATTATACATAGAAAACACCCAGACCCGAGACAATTTAGAAAAACAATAATTTCTAAATTGACCCGACCGGGGATCGAACCCGGTACCTCAGAGATGGCGACACCATGAAAACCGGTGTACAAACCACTCGACCAAGGAGGTCGTCAAACGTAACGTAACTTATAGGTACTTTGAGTGTCAAAACGATTGCATTCTGTAACTTTACTTTCATTATAGTTTTTATCTGCCTCTGTGATCTATGTTAGACTAGGTTCGATTCCCAGTGGGGGGCTTAACTTATTGTTTTCAAAATGTTTATATAACTTTTAACGCAAATTTTGTTACGAACAAAATTCAGTCATCAAAATCAAAGTCAGTCAAAAGTCAGAAGGATGCGGGTTCAAATCCTGCTCGTGAATTTTTTTTCAACATTTGTGTTTTTATTGTTTTCAGTTTGGTTGTTAGTAAAAATTGTTTTAAGCCCGCCTAGCTAATAACCACTTATTTAAGTTCTTATGTAAGTTTATCGATATCAACAATGTTAGCATTATTGTGTTCCGACAGCAAAAGGTTTATAATAGTCAGACATTCAGTCAGAAATAAACAAGAAGAGTTTGTTCAATATAGTAGTCTTTTTAGACCAACTATCGTTTCTGTCAATCAACGCTTGTGCCCAGCCTATAACTCAGCGATGTTAGATGTTGTATCAATGTTAAACCGCAATTAATACACGTCTCTAGATTATCTATGCCGCGTGCAGGAATAGCGTGGATACCGCGAACTGACTGGATTATTTTAATTGCCATCACATCTGGTGGCGGGAGTTGCATTGATGTGATTTCGTTTAAATTTCAGTGTCTAAGATAATTTGCTAATCATTTCGAAAGGCTCGGTGACCGAATGAGAATGAAAGAATGTATGGCTGAATGAATGAATGAATAATTGAGTGAAGTATGAGTGTGTAAGAGTACAAACTTACAACAGCCGATGCTCTTAAAAGCAGCGTTAAGAGTCGGTCGTGAGTGCTGTATCGCTGTTTAGAGTAAGTACCTATATTTTAAGGTTTGAAGTACCACATGCTGTCAATATAACCTCAGAAGGTTTTTTTATATGTACCTAGCTCGGCAAATGACTCCACTCCACCTGGTGGTACATTCTGCCACCTAACGGCGAATGCTACACGCTCGATACGGATCGCGATATTTGGATCACGATCCAGGATCACGATATTTATCGAGTGTGTAGTACTGTGTATCGCCGGATCGTGATACGGATCGTCGGATTTCTAAAAATCCAGAAATCCAACGATCCGTATCAAGTATCGTTGATAAATATCGAGCGTCTAGTCTCTGCTCGATATTTATCGTGTCAGTATCATCCAGTCAGCGATGGAGGAGGACGCGTTGAACGAGACGGCACACGCCGCAGCCCTTACGAACGTTCAAATATATTTAAAAGAGTTTATAATTATGTTGGAGACACTAGGTACCTGAGGTTTGGGACAGCTTAAGTCAAGATAGTATGAATAAAGTAAAAAGACCGAATGTGTATGAGAATATGTTGCAAATTTTTAAAAAGATAAAAACCCGCTGCATCTATCAAAAACGTTATTGCAAAAATTAACTCATTGAAATCTAATTATACAAAAGAATTGAACAAAGTTTTCTCTGTCTTGAAGCCAATATTTTGCCCATTTTTTTCTCTCCACACGCCTTTTTATTGCTAACGCTATTATGATAGCAACACAAGCTTTCTTTATATTGTCACTCATCGCGGACCCAATGCACGTCTTTCTTGATTGAATATTTACACCGTACTGACGCGATCCGTATCGAGCGTGTAGTATCTGCTTGCGATCCAGATATCGTGATCCTGGATCGTGATCCAAATATCGTGATAAATATCGAGCGTGTAGCATTCGCCAACCGTTTGCTGTACGGTCATGAATGAATGAACGAGTAAGAATGAATACGGTTGAGCATTCGCGAACTTATCGTTTCTTGAAAGGTTGCTTGCAATGTATTTTGTATAGCTGCCGGCAAAACTTTAGCTAAATTGTTTTATTTCCTAAATGGTTAAGTATATTTTGTGTAAATAAATTAGGGAATAAACTAAGAATGACCTCATATCTTTGTCGCATCTCTAAAGGATGTAATAGTATAAGTCTTATTATGACATGGGGTCCTTCAAACGAGGCGTGAATAACCTTGTGTGCCAGCAGGATGATGGTGACTGATGCTGCGATGTTTTTACGCTGTACCATTTGTCTTCGCGTCTGGACTCTATTTCTACTTAACATACATATCAAAATATGCCGGCAAAAGCATTTGAAGCGACGGACGGTAGCCGATCGGATACCTCTAAAGCGCTAACCGGTGTGATCGCACCGGAGCTGTATTGTGAGAAATAGTGGTTTACTCATTATAACGTCATGAATCCAACCTAACACAAGTAGGTATATCAATTTTGTAGTTGGGATAATCTATAAAATAATGAATAAATGTTTATAAGAGAAAGAATGAATAAATGTGGGAATGAATGAATTACTGAATGAATGAGTGAGTAAGTGAGTGAGTGAGTGAATGATAAAGAGTACTTACAATAGCAGCTGCTCATATCACAACGCTGCTTGTAACCGCTATATGTGCTGTATCGCTGCTCGTCAAGTCTATCTATCTCTGTTAACACTTAGTACAGCAGGTACTAAGTGTTAACAGAGATAGATAGACTTGACGTTAACTGGACGTACAATAATAATGAATAAAATAAGAATGATAAAGTGAATTACACAAACTTACTACACATGCAGGGTTGCTTGCAATCTTCTTTGTAACGCTGCCCGGCCGGCAAAACTTAAGTTGTGTATGACAATGAGTACTTACAACAGCCGCTGCTCTCAACGCTGCTTGTAACCGCTCTATGTGCTGTATAGCTGCTCGCAGTATCTCTAGTTTTGGTAGTCTCCCACTGCCCGCGCGCGCTCGTATCCTGAGCTCTTCAAACGCTGCGTTTACCTAGGAAAAAGAGATGGAAACTTAGTTTTGAAACATTTCATACACAGCGTAAAATCGTGGCTGAATAACTGACGTGAACTCATTCCTAACACAAGATACTTAGCTTTCTAGGTGTGTTAATTAGGACTGTTACATGGTTATAGTTAAAATATTACCTACGCCATTTTTTTGCAAACAAGTTATAATTCGAAAAGTGTTAAAAAAATCCACACTCGTACCCCATGACATACTAGGTATGCACTACCAACTATGCTATCGTGCTTCTGTCCCGCCGAAATTTATCAACACTACTTTTTTTTTTTTGTTCTCGAGTGGAGACTGCGTATCGGCATACGTAATGTAGGACGCCCTCAGACTAGGTGGAGCGACGATCTTCGCAAGGTGGCTGGCAAGAGCTGGATAAGAGTAGCCGCGGATCATGCTCAGTGGCGTGCACAAGGCTGATATAAAGGCTGATGATGATGATGATGATTATGATGATGATGATGATGATCTCCTCTTACTTTGAAAGCCAAAGGAGCTTTAATATGTGCTATTTGTATTGGAACATTTATTTGGTGCTCTACTTTCCTCTGAGCCTATAAGAGACTCATTTTAATGCGTGTAGAAAAAACAATAAAAATTAAACATAAACATACGAGACGGAAACTCAAAAATGTTAATACCGTCACAAGAAAACTTTTAGTTTTAATGCTTATTAGAGAGAATTAGTGGAAGGCTCATAAATAAACGGCTCAAAGGACAAAGCTGCATGTTTGATATGGCGTAAGGGTGGGCGCACGTTTGCGAATTGACGCGTGCGACAACGAAGACAACTAATCGTGTCTACATTTTTTTCTAGTTTAAAAAAATATTATAGATGTGATATCTGTTGGAATGTACAAAAATAAATACGTCCTTTCTAAAGACAGTAAATCTTTCTCTTCCACACGATTTGTTTTAACTTTTTAAGGAACAATAATCCTTTGTTTCTATGTCCGAGAATATTTCCTCTGTGAGTTTTAACTTAAGTTAGTTTAAGTTCTATTGTGGTCATTAACAGCTAAGTGTCGTGTCTTTCATTGGCTTCCTTAAACCCTAACAATATCAACACATATATATATATATTTATATATATAAATATATATAGTCAAAAAGCAAAATTATGTGAAAAAAATGTGTTGAATTAACTATGCGGGAAAGCGGGATTTGCACCCGTTACATAGTGTACCGAAGTGCTGAAAAATTAGAAACCAAATTTCAATTTTAAAAGTAACACTTTTCTAAATCATAATTGAGCTCTACAATTCTCACAAAAAACGCTATGCCAACGGTTCGCACGGGAAACCTTGTGCCTTGCTTGTACACACTTAGAATAATGTACACACGGTGGCGGCAGATCAACCTACCCAAAACTGTCAAATTTCTACAATCAATTTTGAACTTTATGTCTTGGTTATAAGGATCAATATTCGTTGGAGAAATTTGACAGGTTTGAGTTGGTTGATCTGCCGCCGTGTGTACTGAGAAGAACGCCAGGCTCATTACCGATAAAAGCAACCATGTTGTTAATTGTACAATAATTGCAACGCGACTACTCTAGTTGCGGTTGCGGTTAATAAATTGGTATTACGGCACAGATCACATAATAGTTACTAAGTATTATGCTACGGCCACACTATCGCGCTATCGCGAACATTTGCCGTTTTCACGACAAGCAATAATTAAATTTTTGACCTTGTTCTGAAATGTGCGTATTGCTTGGCCCGACTTCGGAAAATGTTCGTGATATCGCGATAGTGTGGCCGTAGCATTACAGACACAAATCGCATAATGATCGCCCGCTTAGTGCATTTGCGATTTAAATGTAGTATATAGTGTACATACATTGAGCGAATTGTGTCCGTAATACCAATTTATCAACCCCAACTAGAAGCAGACAAGATCATATAGGTACTGTAACGAACTGAAGTTTGATAGCCTTTCTATTATTTATACTAAATTGTATGAAAACACATTATTAATTTAATTCGTATTCTCTAATAAATTATATTTACTTAATTATTAATATAGAAAAGAGTTTAATACTGCTTGGTAAAAATCTCATTATATTTTGGAATTCTATTAGTTAAACCTCTTTACATTAAAATAGATATTTAAAAGAAAAAGAGAAAATGAATTTTAAAAGTCTGTCAAAAAGATGATTTTGACTTAGTCAGAGGAAAATGGTGAAGAGAAAAAGTTGTAAAAATTACGTGAAAATTAGAAGGAAGTGATAGGGATTCTTAAAGCAATAAGTGAATGGAAAAGGAGCATGTTTGCTGGATGGAGGATTGTAGGCCTTCTTATGGCTCCTTAAGTGTCTTTTATGGTCTAATGGATCACTGAAGGGTTCCTAAAGCCTTTATATTTATGAATGATTAATTTAATAATTAATTTTAGAACTTATTAAGTATTTCAAGTTGGGTTTAATGACCCTTTGCTAATGTCAAGAAGAGATAAATAATAGAGAACAAGCTAATACAAATTCTGAATGTTTGGGAATACCTTTCTGTTTTATAATACAATTTTGTTAGTAGATTCTATTTATATAATATTTTAAGTGGAAGGAAGAGGCATTGACATGGACAGTTATATTAAATGAAGAAGGAGAACCAGAATTTCATATCCCAGGAACTGGTATTATATTTAGTAGTTTTGTTGTGTGTCTTTGTTTCTGTTTGTCTCTTTAGGTTCAATTAACCAAATGAAATGATTGGAGACCAATTTAAATAAAATCTAATACCAAGGAACAATAAATAATAAAAGATTACATGGTAAGGACAATAATATTCATTTGGTTTAATAAATACTTTCTTTTCGGGTTTCCCCTAATGACTTCTTCCTTTATCAACTTTAATACCCGAATCTTGAACAAATCTTAATTACTTTATTCTGTACGGGACACACTCTTCGAGTCTACATGGAACTTTATGTGTGCTACGGGTTTGCTGAGTGACAAGGTCTGCTATTCATCAACGACTCTACGAGCAGGAGACTTCGGGGTTGCTGACGTCTGGAGACTGGTGTAAACATGAGTCAGGATTTGCTGGTACAATTTTATTATTTATAATCAGGGTGTCTTTTGAAGTTACATTTATTGGGAGGATTTCTCAATATTTGTTAACTTTCAAACATCAATCTAGGTAAGTGTAATGATTATCGCTCTATTTAAAGGACGGTCATTTTTCATTTATATCAATTATTAATAATAAAGATATAGACATTTTATTACATCGATATATATGTTACACTAGATAGGGCGTTCCAAACACTCACTGTGTTCGACTTAGGTGTACTGCAGTCCGTACACCTTAGTTTAGTGTGACTTTGACATTTATGGTGCATGGGTGCGAACGGAGCGGCGCTAATAAATCGAAAAGTCGATAAATCAAAGTGAATTATGAAGAGAAAATAATAATTTTAGTCAATTAAGTAAAACTACTTATTATTCAAGTGAATAAATAGGTAATAATATCGTAATTCCACAATAGAAATAGTATTTATTCATTTAAATGCGACGTCACTGACGCCTTCTGCAATCATAGACTAAAACATGCAGATGTTCAAATCGGTTGTAGGTAAAATTTGACTGAAGTCTGAACACAGACTTGACTTGTGTTTTGATTTGTTTAATTGGTTTATAACCAGTTTGATATTTTTAAATATATTTTTATGGTCTTTTTTTTAGTACAGTAAAGTTCAAAAAATATGACGACGTGCGTATTTCGACACTGTAAAAATACATTTGATTGATTTGATTTTAAACTATTGCTAACATTAAAATTTGAGCTCAAATAATAATAAATTTATTTTCTTCTCAACTTTATATTTTTTTATTTATATCATCATCTGCTCTCTTTATATATTCAATAATACATTTTGAAATAGAGTATGAATTCTAATGAAGTATTGTAGGTACAATAGCCGTGTCACTTCTGTGGTGTAAAATCTATAGGACCGACTCTTGTTACTTTACGTTGAACGAAACGCGTAAGCGCTTTGAAATTCACGGCGCTTACAACGTTTTGGTCGCGAGAAAACTATACTCTATTAGCGATCTAGCGCTGTATGTTTTTAGTTTGGTGAAACGGCATAATAAAATTTTTTAGCGCTGCAGCGAACTTTAGTTCTAATTCCCAGTATTTGAACAAATAGTTTACAAGAACGTTCTTGTCTATTCAAATATAAGTCAATGTTTTATTATAAAAATTATGACATTTCTTGAATATAAAAAAGGGAGATTTGAAGTTTAATGTCAACTTTAAACTATTTTAAAATAAAGTCATAATGTTCCTTTTGAATATTATTTGACATTAGAATAAAAAATAAATAAACAAAACAAAATTTGATAGTTTTGATCACTCAAGTGGTGGTAGCTGAAGAGTAAGGAGTTCTGGAGTTTTGGAATTGAACATCTGTGAGTTAAACAATTATAATTGATAATATAACTATTTCTAATAATACCTTTACAAATAATAAATAATTTACTTTAATTATTTCAATTCAAACAGTAGTTTAAATTCTTTTCTTGCTAAACAAAATTAATACTTTTAATTTGAAATCTTTCTTTAATATTATTCTAAGATTTATTCTTTTCTTTTAATCTTTTGCAATTCAAATAACGTAGTTTAGAAACCTAACTATTCAATCATGTTAAACCTTTTACCTTTCTTCTGATTATTCTTTTAATTTAAACTCTAACTAGATTAATATATTATATTATACTTTTCTTAATGAAATCTTTTAATTACATAATTAGTCAGTCGAATTCATTTCATAAATCTGACGCTATCTTCTTCACATCCGTTTACCATTTAATGATGAAATAATGCTTTTGGTGATTAGGTTACAATTTACAAACCCAAATCTATCTAATAAACGTAATCACCAAACAGCTCGCGTAAATCCAACAGAAATTAGAAATCTTATTAATACAAATTTAGGGATTTATCTTGATTGAGAATATTTACAACTTAATAATTCAAAGAGTAATTATTTTCGAAAGGAAGTATGTAAACAGTATAAGTTTTCATAATCACAAATCCATTTAACAATTTATACTGACAACTTCCGAGGCTTAGAGACCTATGGGCTCAGGTATGGTTGAATCCGTGTAGGCACAAATGCACGTCAGTGGGGTCTACTGGGTAGTGCGCGGTGATAGGTGGTTCGATTCCCCTTTGGCTTGCTTTAAGCAAGGCAATAGCTCAATGGTAGAGCCCCGACACATGCTGGTAGATTACCCGCTGTTCGAACCAACCATACAGTGTTCATTTTATTCCTCAAAAGCCTCTCGCGTTCTTTCATAGGATTAGAAATAGGAAAAGTGTGAAAAGATGAATGTTTGTAATGTCCCTTTTATATTATTTTATTTGTTTATCTTTTGCTCTGTTGGTTCATCTCCAGAAGAGCTCCAGAATTATATATGTGGACCTTTCATTGCATCAGCCACTATATTTCTGGATGCTGTGTTGTCGTCTTTCGGGGCAGACGGGGCGGGACTCTACAGGGTCACGCTGGCACCACTCTGTATAAATGAAGTTACTAAGTAAAAGATATTCAAAGTCTTTTCTTATCGTTCTTTCCTTTCGCGTTAAATGTCTAACTTCATGATGATGGTTTGAGAGATAGAATTAGAATAGGGCCAGGTTTGTTTGGGTCCTGTGGGCCTGGTCAGGTGTTTGACCTAGAGGCAGCAGAATAGGTGCGTCCAAGGGAGGTCAGGAGGGGGCGCTTAATTTAAATTCATTACTCCTCTATTAGAAACTGAGTTGTGCTCACACCCGAGGACTCAAATAAATTGCCAAATTCCGGCATTACCCCTTTAATTAATTATTTAGTAAATGAACAATATAAACTAGAGTTTGTCTGCCTAATAAAGATCTTGAGTTATTTATTTATAAAAAATTACACAACGTAGAATGGTTCTACCCTAGACTTCACATGCCAATAACAAAGACTATCTTTGTTTTCCTAAAAATATCCTTGGCCACTTGAGATCGTCACAATTGATGCCGTGACCAGGATGCCTAATATACATTATTATTGGTCTAATAATAATCCTTTAATTGATCAAAAGTGAGATCGTCACAATTGGTGCCGTGACCAGGATGAGTTATAATAATAATCCTTTTTCCATTGATCAAAAGTGAGATCGTTACAGTACCTACACCTTTTTCTACCATCAGCTGCGCTATTCTCTAAGCAAAACAGCGTCGAACTCGACGTTGAACTCGCTCATAACTTGCAAACGAATTTCAACCTACTTTTCAAGAGAAATAAAGTCTACATTCGTTTGTAAGTTATGAGCGAGTTCAATGACGACAAAGTCGACGCTGTTTTGCTCAGAGAATAGCACTGCTGGTGGTCTTGTTTTACATTCCTGTCTTTCGGTAGGTTTCTATGGAGCTAGTGAAATAATAAACATGGAACAAACAGAGGCAAAAGAACAGAGGATTCGGGATAAATATTTAACATATTGTGCCAAAGTAGATACATTACTTATATACCCTTGTGTTCTCATAATTATTCTGTGGGTAATTGAAGTAGGTAAGTATTTATTTAACATCATCTTTAGGTGAATATCCAAACACATGTAAGCGTTTGCTGTTGTTTAAAGATTTAAGTTTATTTCGTTATTTTTATATGAGTTGATAAAAGCCTATCCCAATTAACTACAAATCGTACACAACACAAATCAAATGAAATATTTACAGCACTTATGTGTACCTATCTTAGACAACATAATAACAAAAATGTATCCCGACTGTAAGCATCGTGCGCATACAAAAATAGACGAAACCCCGTCAATAAACAGTTGAATTTACGGCGAACATCTTAATTTCACATAAAACGTAATTTAGTGGCATGCACGGACGACGCGACGCGACATATTTTTATTTCCGTGCGACGCGTCGTACAGTTTTGTCGCCGCCCGTTAAATATTGTGATTGGTGTACGATAAATCTGCCAAAAATGTCATGTTTTCGCGCTTCAATTTGTAAAGATGGCCGCCGGTAGTCCTTTGATTGGGAAGCGGGAATGAATTCTAAGAAACTCTGTAACTAACAATAAATTATTGTATTTTTAATCAAATGGTGCAACTACTTTATTGAATAAGATTTCGCAATTAGGCGACCCCTAGACGCTCAGTTAATACTGTGATCCATCAGTATTTATTTAAGTTTGTGATTTATACTAATCGCGTAGTCTAGTGTACTGACGAATGTCAGTATTTATTCTGGATTTCTAGATTTCTTAATTGCATATTGAATAGACTACACCAATAATAAAATATTGTGGTCGGTCAGTACGCATCGATACAGCAATGGAGACGAACACGCTTGAAAACCCGGAGGAACATACGCCACTGCTGAAGCCGCCGCCGCCCCAGCCAGTAACGGGAGATCAGGGATATTTAAAAGAATTTATTTTGATTTGGAAGTAGGTACTGCCTGAGTCGTGGGATTCGTTGTCAAGCAATTACAAAAATACAATTAAAAGGGGCGAAACTTTGAAAAATCTCTTGCCAATAATAATCCGATAATCTCTCTTCGGTAATAGCCACACGAGCTTTGGTTTTTGACGCATCCATTTCACACGTGTGAGCTGTACGAAAAACTTTGCAATACTGACGCGATAAATACTGAATGTGTAGGCTTTCTTGTTCACTCCGATAATGAAATTAAATTTATCAGTATTTATCTTATTAATGGATCACAGTAATAACTGAGCGCCTAGGGGTCGCCTTACATTTGATATTCTTCCTAGCTCATTAGTCCCCACTGCTGGGGCGCGAGGCTTCCCTATGGGTGGAAACACCACATGGAGGACGGTCCAGTGTGGTGTGGTATTTTAATGATACTTTAACTTCAAGTAGCCTTTGGGTCAAATATACTTAGAAGTCGTACAACGCCATTCACGTATAATTTAATAATGCATTCAGGGAACTCCTTAAAGAGGAAAATCAGCTTCTAGTGGCAGAGAGGAAGGTTCTTCGGAAAATCCTGGGTCCAATAAGGAGGGAAGATGGTAGCTGGAGAGTCCGGAGAAACGCAGAGATTGAAGACCTCGTGGTTGACCCTAACATAATAGGAGAATATAAATCACACAGACTCCGCTGGCTCGGTCACATGCTGCGAATGGGGGAGGATCGAAGCGTCAAGAGAGCATACTTGGGTCCACCGATCGGACGGCGACCGATTGGTCGCCCCAGGTACCGCTGGAGCGATGGGTGGAAGCTGAACTGCGCGACCTCTGAGCCGTCAACTGGCAAGAGACTGCAATGGACAGGGGAAAGTGGCGAGTTCTAATTTCGGAGGCCAAGACTCACTTTGGGTCCCTGCGCTAATGGAGTAAGTAAGTAAGTATTCAGGGCACTATTGCGGCTGCCGCGATTCGAGAGTGATTCGAGAGACGCGAGTTTCCCGCTATTCTGCGTAAAAAAGCGGGATCCCTTCTGCGTCGAGTCTGCGGCAGCCGTAATACTGTCCTGAAAAGCATCGCTGGTAGTGGGGACTGTCCACTATTAGCGCATATGTGTAGCATAACTAATTCCCATCTAGCTATTAAGTATTAACATATGTTTTAGCTCATGTTGTACTAACAACTTATGGATCTTTGTTGTCTGAGGAATAAAAACATTTTTTATTATTTTTAACTTTCAACCCTGTCCCTTAACCCTTCTTTCTCAGTGAAGATGACTGGCATATGTTGACCTGTGGCCTACGGGTTTTTTTTTCAAACCTATCGCAAGCACCAGTCTCTCACAAGGGATACTTATGGGTTCTATTTACTTGGTATGTGTCATTTTTATTTTAATCTCTTTACCTTGTACCTTTATTCCTACGAATTTTTAATACCTATACCTTGTGATGAGAAATAAATAAATTTTGATTTGATTTTTCATTTTTGATAAGTATGACAACGTCTTCGATAGCGATGAGCCTGAAGAATCTGTGCCTGAAGTCGTCTGGTTACGAACAGTCCGATCCCAGGAGACCTATTCTTGGGCATTGAGGATTCCGTGTGAGATAGGTAGGTATATTATCACGTATGTTCCTTAGCGGGAAAGTAAAGAGTCCAGTCCCCCTAGACAAGTGACGTAACGGTAATAGAATAGCTAAATTAAAGATGATTATTGTACGGGATTGACATAAGACAACGATATGTAAGATAATATACATTTACATCTATTGTTAACTAAGAGTTCTAAACTATTATTCTAAAATAAATTTAATACTGGGTATTGCCTGAGCTAGGTAAACCCTGTTTTTCAGGACTTGTGTGTAATAAATAACTGTTAGGTGTTCGTGAAAATGCCTTGAGTGTAGGCAAATTAAAAAAAAGACAATATTGTACAATGTCTTTACACTGGCTGGCTAAATAGGTATGCAAACCGCACTAAGCCGTTGTAAAAAAGCGAATGTTTGGTTTTTTATTATTAGTCTGTCACTTTTTATTTTTAAACACCCCAGTTCGTTAGACCTTCGCTCAAAATTAGCTATGCCTTATTAGATACGCATGAATCGTTGCAAGCGACCCGTTTATCCAAAGCAAAGTAATTTTAGATGTTTTGACTCTAATATGAAATGATGACTAGAGCTATTACGAAGTTTTTGATGTATTTTTAACTGAATGAGATGTTATAACATGATATTTTGTCGGGATATGATTTTAATGTCGTTTCAGAAACTGTATTGGACGACAAAGTTGTAGCTTTATTAAGCGAGACATCATTAGTGTCAATAAATATATTAATTTATTCCGAAAGACACTCAGAGTGTCTAGTGTGAGTTTTAATAACTATCCGTATTCATACGTTTACGAAAACGTAGTCGCCAAGTGGCGCTGGCTTCAATGCCTTACGAATTTGCGTTTTCATTAAAGAGATCGAATGTCAAATGAAACTTATACGCCATAACATCAATGTTTATAGCATTGTTGTGTTCCGGCAGCTAGAGATAAGATAGCCAGTGCCTCAGTAGCTGAAGATTCTGGGTGGCTGGTGGGTGAAGTGCGCGTACAGGTGCGACGCCAACGCCGCGCCGCGCCGCGCATATTCACACAAAACTGGGGTCTCCACGGAAGATCAGCGTTGTAGTTTTTGTCCACTGCAACAAATGCTGAGTGGAGTCCCTTTGGAACAGTGTTCTGCAAAGTGTGTGCCGCGGCACACTGGTGTACCGTGGTCATAAGTTGGTGTGCCTCGTAGATATAAGTTTATCTCATAAAGTTATATACATAGACGAATTGAAGAAAAATACAAAATGCTATCTAACACTAACACAGTTGAAAATCACGCGATACTGTTTACAAAATGTTTTTTTATTTATTTGCGTTAAACAATTCATTAAGTTCTTAGATTACCTTTTGCTTGCTTATCTTATTTTTATTATAATTATACTCGTACACTTTAACTTTATTTTTCTTTTTTTTTCTTTTTTTTTTACAATTTCGGACTTCGATTAGTACTGTATGACATTGTGAAAATTGAAATTGGTACCTGATGTAATTTTTGCAAACTTATATTTTTTTATTTTGTTGTTTTTTTTTGTGTGTGCTGTGATTGTCCTCTATTTTATTTGTTTGTGTGTTTATTTGTGATGGAAAGTGGCCTTTTATGATGGGGCACTTTCCAATATTTTTGACGCTGTAAGGGAGAAAAGAGCTGGACACTTGCTGAGTTTCTTGTCGGTTCTTCTCAGTACAAGATCTCCCGCCCAGAGTAGACTTACGAACCGATGGCATAATGACGTTCATAAGAGCTATTTGTAGCCTAAACTGAATAAATGATTTTGAATTTTGAATTTTGAATTTATGGTTTACCTCCAAAAATTGCGAATCAACCTATCCAAAACTGTCAACTTTCTTCAATAAATATTCAACCATATATCATATACATAATGTTCAAAATATATTGAGGAAATTTGACAATTTGTGGTAGGCAGATGATTGTGCAGGTGTGTGTGTGTACTTTGAACACAAAAAGTTTGCGGAACACTGCTTTAGAACGTTTTCCGGCAAAAATAAGTTACTTACCAGTGTGCTTGGATAAGAGAATAAGGAGCAAAGAGCATTTGTAATTGATATCATACCTAGCGTTCAAAAATCGCTTCCCCCCTCGATATGTGTGAAAATTCGCAACATAGCTTACGTAATTTTTTTTACAGGCATTAATCTATATATTAATACGTGAAGCGAAAACTTTGTACCCCTTTTTACGAAAATTGTGCGGACGGAGGAGTATGAAATTTCGCACACTTATAGTTTATATAGAAGTGGCTGAGGACAGAGCAGAGTGGCGAAATCTCGTGTCGGAGGCCAAGATCCACTTCGGGTCCCTGAGCCAGCGCAGTAAGTAAGTAAGTAAGTATAGTCTATATAGAGAAGGATAACCAAATGTTAATATTTTTTTAAAGTATGCATAAAAATACATTAAATCAATAAAACAAACATTATACACACACTACCATATATTTGACAAATAAATGGTAGTGTGTGTATAATGTTTGTTTAATGTTATAATTTTTATTTGACACGCATAAATATACTCTTTGTATGTAGTAAAAACATAAGATTGTGCAAAAGATAGGCTATGAAAAAATTAAATTTTATTCACCAGCTTACGCTTAGCGAAACGGGCGAGTTTGAACTGGTTTGGGATGGCTACCAACAGAGAGAGATGGCGTGCATGGTACGTGTGAAACAACACTAAGAGTGGTGATGAAATAGTCTCCCGGGCTATGCGTCGAAAAATACGAAACACGCTTTGCCTAAACTAGGAACAAAACCTAGGACCTCTAGTTACCAGTTGGAGCGCTTAACCACTGTATCACCGAGGCATCGCCTAACTTGCAACTTCGCGATTCGAACGAACAAGCCACTGCACCCTCCAGTATCCGTATAGAAACTCTGTATAACTTATGCATCTTTCCCATTACATGTGATGTCGCAAAGTAGCTTCTAGTTCTGTAAATTCCTATATTTATCGCGGAGAGCAAAGCCACAATCAATATAGCTTGAGTGTGAAGTGTCTCCCCGCCATATTTAAACGGGGTGTCCGACTGTCGACGCACGTAAAGTGCTTAATTGATGTTGACGCGCAGCCTTTAGAGAAAAAAACAAAGTGTCAAAGTGACAGCGAGCTAGCGCGCGGACTTCTTGGCGGGAAAGTGAAGAGTCATGTCTGCGGTTTTGTTTTATTTTCTAAAATTTGTGTTATGTCGAATATTAATGTGAAATAATGGTGGATTATTAACCGTTAAGTGTTCGTAAGTGCGCAAGAGTAAACAAAACAGTGCAACTTCACTTTTAAAATTCTCTGAAAAAGTCCGCCCTAGGACTTACTACCTAAAGCCCCATCTTTACTGAGATACTCGAGGTGTTGGGGGGTCTATCATTTCATTTCTCACTTCTCATTCATCATCATCATTCATAAAGGAAAAATACTTACTAAATTAAGAAACTAATGACATGATCAAGACAGACAAAAAGTGTCTAGAACGGATGAATAGGCTTGATGGATTTCATCCGAAGACGTAAAACAATACACAAAAAAAAAAGACCTAGCGCGCGAAAGCAACTCCTTTGAATGGAGATAAATAAATTATATTTATTGCATTTTCATGTTGTAGTATAGTAATGCTTAGTTTCACATATCCTTCATCGTTCATGCATGTAATAATAAAAATCAAATAGATTGAGAATAATTTTTGAGTTTGGATTAGAAAAACTTTTACTACTAAGTCTATACTTACTAAGTTGAAAAACTTTTAAATACTTATGTAAGATTGAAATTAAAAGGGAACCTACGGGATTGGGATTTGAAATTAGGCTTTTGTGAAGCTTTCGTGTCTGTATCTGCTAAATAAAAGTGTTTGTTTTTGCCTTGTCATACATACGCTTATTTTTTCAAATAATTTTCATAGTAATTATGACTCCACTCCACATCATGTTAAAAGATGGAAATGTAGTTCAGACGCGAAGATAACTAGTGCAGCGTGAAAACAACGTAGCATCAGTCACCGTCACCCTGCCGGCCCACAAGGTGCCTTTTCACGCCTCGTTTGAAGGACCCCATGTCATAGGAAGGAGGGAAAACGTGTGCTGGTCCACTATTCCATCTTCTAGAAGTGCCACAAAGAAACGAGTCACCGAATTTATTTGTGGGCGGTGGAATGTCCTTATTTTTAAGTGTTGCCATTAATGCCACACACACAACCGTAAACTGTTAATTTGATGTGACAATCAACCCCAAGGGAAATGAAGCATTTTAAACGCCATTAAGCGTAGATGTCAATAGTCATACTTTAGTTATATATAGCTACTTAATAACTACTGTAAATGGTAGTTTATAGACGTACTGTAAATTATCTATACTAATAAAAAGATGATCCATACCTTTGTATCCTTGTATGTATGTATGTACGTATGTATGTATGCAACGAATAACCTCAAAAACTACTGGACCGATTTAAAAAATTCTTTCACCATTAGAATGCTACATTAGCGCTGAGTAACATACTAGGCTATATTTTTTTTTTAAATGTCCACCCGTGCGAAGCAGGGAAGGGCCGCTAGTGGTATAATAAATAAATAAAAATATGAAGTAGGTAGGCACTATTGTTCGACACAGTTACCCAGTGTTCAACACCAGTCATCGTTTCCAAAAAATAATATTTCATTTCATTTAAATTGTTCTGAATGACAGCTCGAAGTAGGTGCTTAAACGAATATTCAATTATTGCTAAAGTTAAAAGTATGTTGCTGGCCCCTGTTTTTAATTATTAAATTAAATAAATAAATAAAAATCATTTATTTCGGACATGGTCCATACAGTGTTGGTATCAATCTATACTAATATTATAAAGCTGAAGAGTTTGTTTGTTTGTTTGTTTGTTTGTTTGTTTGTTTGTTTGAACGCGCTAATCTCAGGAACTACTGGTTCGAATTGAATAATTCTTTTTGTGTTGGATAGTCCATTTATCGAGGAAGGCTTTAGGCTATATAACATCACGCTGCGACCAATAGGAGCGAAGCATCAGTGAAAAATGTTGCAAAAACGGGAAAAGAGCCTAAAAAATTAAAAATGCTGCCGAAAGTCACTATTCCACGCGGACGAAGTCGCGAGCACAGCTAGTAATCTCATAAGCTATGTTAGTACAAAAATTGGTTGAAAGTAATTTTACTGTCTTTGACGAGCTGGACGCGAGTCCAGTGCTGCATAGCACTGTCTACGTCCAGTCTCGCTGCGACGGTCTTCAGGAGGCTGTTGGTGCTGCCACGCACACGCCGCATCAGGGATGCAATGCGCTTTCTAATGATAGCAGAGAGGCTATCACCTTCTGCTGTAGCTAGCATTCCTGACGCGCTGCAGTGTCGCGGCAGCCCCATTAGCCCCCTGAACGCATTATTATACTGGGTACGTAGGGCTCTGTACGCTCCTTGGGTGTAATTTGTCCACAAGCTGCAAGTGTACATGGTATGGCAATATGCTTTGCAGAGCGTAATTTTTACACTCTTCGTGCAACGCGCAAACCTCCGGGAACAAGCATTATTAATGGAAAAAATTAATGAAATGAAATGATAAATATTTATTTGTCACATATAATTATAGAGGAATAAATTCGCCCATGAAAGCCGAGTAACGTCTCAGTAAAGTCCCACATCTATACTGATTCCCTATCATTACCATTCATTACTATTAATTAGCATTCAATTACATCTATTAAATTACAAAGAACATAATATAATTGTTTATTTGTTTAAAACTTGTAACAAAATTATTTCGACACTGGCTAAATTTGCTAACCGTACGAAGCTATCAACAAAAAAAAAGTCGCACTAGATAGACACCCAGAATAGTATTTAAACGACACACCAGAAGCCTCGCATCCCGGATTCGTCGCGATCCCTTAATCCCTTGAACGTGTCTTTGCGTTGTATCCCCAACAGCATCACATCGGAAGACGCGAGATTAAAGAGTTAATTTTACTTGTATAATGTCCCGTGCCCGTTACATAGCTATCGGGATTAGTTTGGGAATGCTCTTTGCTCGGTTCTAGACAAAATAGGGTGAAATTGTCGTTTAAAAATAATAACTTATCTTGACATTATTTGGTACACTTACCGCCGCACTGGCCTCTGTGGCCGAGTGGCAGAGCGCTCAGCCCGATACCCGAAGGTCCCGGGTTCAATTCCCAGGTCGGGCAAAATGTACTTCGGATTTTTCGATGCGTAGCCCGGGTTTGTGATCACCAACCCGCATATTTGGCAAGCGTGGTGATTAAGCCATTACCCATCAATTGTAGCGATGGCTTGATTTCAATGATGGAGGCCTTTGCCCAGCAGTGGGACAGAGCCTGTTTACTTACTGCCACACTCATAGACGTCAATTATTATTAATGATTAATGATTACTTAGCACCTACAATTTGTCTATTGTAAAATAGTCTCTAACAGTCACGTTATAAGCACATTTTAGACTACCTCCGTAGCCGAGTGGCTTGCACGCCAGACTTTGGGCAGCGCTAACTCTCCCGGGTTCGATTCCCGGTCGGGTCAATGTCGAAAAACGAACTTTTTCGACATTGTGTCTGGTCTGGGTGGTTGTGGTACCGTCGTTGTTTCTGATTTCCATAAAACGAGTGCTTTAGCTACTTACCTTGAGAACAGAACAATGTATGTGATGTTGTTTTATTCGTATATTCGTATTCGTGTAATCTGTGGTGTGTGTGGAACTGTGGACCAGCAGAGCAGAAGCGGCAAGAAGTGCCTTGCTTTTACCCTTTCATATAATTAGTTACCTACATCCTACTAATATTATAAACGCGAAAGTTTGTAAGTACGGATGTTTGTTACTCTTTCACGTAAAAACTACTGAATGGATTTGGATGAAATTCGGCATACAGATAGTTTATAACCGGCAATAACACATAGGATACTTTTATCCAGATATTCCCACGGGAACGGGAACCACGCGGGTGAAACCGCGAGCGGCCACTAGTTATAAATACATTTTCGACTGAACAATTGTAGGGGCTGAGTAATCATTAATGTTAGCCCTTGCTGAGTTTGTTGCCGGTTCTTCTCAGTACAAGATCTCCCGCCCAGAGTAGACTTACGAACCGTTGGCATAATGACATTCATAAAAGCTAATTTGTAGCCAACTAAATACTTATAATAATTCTGAATTTAAAATTTTGTATTTTTGATATTTGACGTCTATGAGTGCGACAGTTAGATATAAATAACTACCTGTTTAAAGATTTCATTAACTAAAGCTTTTGTTCGATTCTCGGTTCTAGTTTAGAAATACAATGAAAATGAAAACAAATAACACCCAGAGGAGTACCAATGGACAACATAAGTAATAATAATAAAAATAATAGGTAATTAAAATGTTTATTTACGTTTACAATTTTGGTTTACAAAAATAGTGTGTTGACTTCTCTGTTGGGTACAAAAACATCTGTGTCAAAGGAAGCCACTCTTCCTTAGCTTAGTTATCGTAACTAGATACAACTACAACATATTAGCGTAGGAAATTACATTTATTATTAATATGTACATAGTGTAATAAGTACATTTAATTTTTTTGCACTACTCTCTATAATCTTTAAGGGTGGGCCGTCCAAAAAATGCCAAAAATGCAGTTACGGTTAAGTAGATATAATTGAAAATACTATCGTATTAAATAAACAAAATATATATTTAGAATCATAGGGAACGTGTTTACAATTTGTCAGAACCATAAATTCATAACACGCTATAGTTTTTTCTACAATATCATTTAAAGTTGGGCAAAAATCATGAAAACGAGTGGCCACGTTTAGTAGATTTCTTATAGTTTATCTAAATTATTGTACCTCCGATTTTGTCTAAACAATCATCAATGGATAAACTACAAATTGCTAGACTACATTTTCGATTCATCAAGTGGTTATTTAAATAATTATTTTTTATTAAGCACCTTAAATTCCCCATACAAAATTAGTATGGCCGCGCGGCATCAAATAAATATGGACGACGACATTTCAAATAAAACATATGACACTTGTCACTTACGGACGGCGCACCCTATGCCTGACCCTAACATTAACACCCTAGACTAACACTTCGCCGTGCGCGTAATGTGCGTAATGTGCGTAATGTTTCGCGTAATGTTAAAAATGGGTACTAAGTTTTTTCTTCACGTATTCATCATCATCAGCTCATTTTAAGTCTCCACTGCTGGGGCACGAGCCTTCCCTATGGATGGATAGGGAGAACGAGCCATAAACCACCACGCGGGCCCAGTGCGGATTGGTGGTTGTTAATAACTGCTAATGTAGCCGGGACAAACGTCACGTATTAACTATGAGTGATATGATATAGTGATACCATAAACTATTCCATTACGATGGAGCGTTTCAACTCACGTACTCCCGGACTAACGTAAAAAAAAAATCAAAATTCAAAATCATTTATTCAGTTTAGGCTACATGTAGCTCTTGCGAATGTCGCCATCGGTTCGTAAGTCTACTCTGGGCGGGAGATCTTGTACTGAGAAGAACCGGCAAGAAACTCAGCAAGTGTCCAGCTCTTTTCTCCCTTACAGCGTCAAAAAATTGGAAAGTGCCCTATCATAAAAAGACACTTTCCATCACAAATAAACAGACAAAAAAAATAAAATAAAAGACAATCACAAATTCACAACACACAAAAGGTACCAATTTCAATTTTCACAATGACGTCACGTAACTTTAACTATTGCGCTTCCATACACACTTTAATACAAGACGGGCAACTAAATAGACCCAATATAAGCAAATTAGCAATGACATAACGGTGCGAATCAATATTTTTTTTTAAATCTTTTTTATTCATCAATTTACCTATGTTGATTTTTGTCAAACCTCAGCCCTCGTGACCCAACCCTCGTTTATGACCTTCAGAGAAGTGGGTGTGACTGAAAATCAGCGCTGTCTGGGATCATATCTCACACAAGCACAAGCTGAGCCACTTCCAGTTGCTTTCGTTTGTTGATGTGTAGTTTTTATATGGGCTGGGCACGTTAGCCGCATGGGCCCAGAGGTGGTTGAAGATCGCCACTGACTGGGTTCCATGTGATGGACACCGGAGACGAGGCAGGCCAAAGCGGAGATGGAGGGACGACTTGACCACTTTTTTGCCGGAGTGGTATGAGGTCGCCGATAATAGAGAAGAGTGGAGCCGCAGAGGGGAGACTTTTGCCCAGCACAGGGACACAATAGGCTAGTAAAAAAATAAAATAAAAGTTTTTAAGCATATGTTTTATTCTGTGTTTTGAAAGCATAATTTTTTTTTTAAATTTTATTATTCCGGTGTCACTTTATTGGAACGCTAATATAAACATATTTGGGGCTCTGTTGGTAAACGACAATCATACTAATATTGTAAACGCGAAAGTTTGTAAGTATGGATGGATGTTTGTTACTCTTTCACGTAAAACTACTGAATGGATTAGGATGAAATTCGGCATACAGATAGTTTATAACCTGGATTAACACAAAGGATAGTTTTTATCCCGATATTCCCACGGGAACGGGAACCACGCGGGTGAAACTGCGAGCGGCCGTTAGTAGAGAAATAATATTTAGGCCGAAAGTTGAGGCGCACTTTACCTTAAATATTTTATTTAGACTCTGCTCCTATTAAAGTTCCCAATAGTGTTTGGGGTGCCTTTTTTTGACCCTGTGGATCCTACCAGGGGGGGCCAGTGATGAGGCGCTTCCTCCGTTATCTTACCAGCCTAAGAAAATAGCATCCAGGGAGGAGGTTCCATTAAATTTTTTATGCAACTTGTATTTGTCATTATTTTACTTAACGTGAATGTACACGTTATTGCGTTGTACCATAATCGGGAATAAATTAAATTACGACAATAGGGAGAGCATTTTCCATAATATTGGACGGTGTCAAAAAAAAGGGGATAAAAATTGCTCTTGCTGAGTTTGTTGCCGGTTCTTCTCAGTACACGTAGTACTATTATTTATTCTGTGTCAGTACCTACAAGGTCTCCCAGCCTGTGTAGACTTAAGAGACGATAGCGTAAAGACGTTCGTAAGAAGGTTTTAATGGGGTGCGGGTTCAAATCCCGTTTATAGAAAGTTTTTTAACAGTTTTTCAAATTGTTATTTGTTCGTAACAATATCTGCATAAAATTAAAATTAAAAATTAAAATTCTTAACTGGTTTTTAATATTCGTAAAACATTATGATGACGTAGTAGGTAAAAGGGGGTTGGACAGAAGCATAAAGGTAGTGCACTTGACCTGGGTTTGTCGGGTGCGGGTTCGAATCCCGCTCGAGAAACTTTTTCAACACTTTTTTCAAATTCATCAAAACTCAATGATTGCAGTCTAAACTGAATGTATTTGTTGTATTTGTTGTACTGACATTATAATGAGTATAGCCAATTACAGGGTCAGATAAAATAAATAAAAATATTTTATTATATAACCTGACCGCTTAAAAAGATAATTTCACAAATTAAAATGAAATAAATTGTTACTTACATACTATAAAAAGGATAATTTATCTGAAATAAAGTTTATTTATTGTTATTATTGATATTAGTTAAACTGACCCTCGTGTCTCGGACTTTTTGCCACCGAGACAAACTTGCACTAAGTTTTAAGTTATTAATATTAAGAAGACCCTATTATCTTAATCTTTGACTATGTAGACCTGTATTGTATATAATCAAACAACTTAATTTACAAAATGTATAGATATTTTTTGATGTCTTAAACCTTAAAATTTATAAAATACAGTGAAAAAATTAAATGCCTACCCAACCCAGCCAGGAATCGAACCTGGGTCTTCCGCAATCCGGGCGGCTGCACTGACCATTATGCTACCGGGAAAGCTGACATTAAACCTACTTTTCGTAACCTCCTTCGTTCTCTCAGCGTGGCAGCCTTTCGTCTGTCAACGGCCGCAGTTTTCCTCTTACACGCCTTGCAAGCCCACGCTAAGCACCTTCTACTGGGGCCCAACACATGCTGAACATGCTCCTCGAGATCCTCCTCCCGGTCGCCATTTTGTATTTCCATAACCTTACTTTCGTTTTTCACCTGGCAACACTGTTCCGAACTTTTTGCGTTGTCCGTTTTCTCGAATTCGAACTCTTTGTAACTTTTCGTGTAACTTTCGTATATCGAACTGTAACTCATTTTGTTTTTATTTATTTCTTATTAAATATAGTATTATCACAGTTTTAATGTAACTAAGGAGGTAAACATGAAATAAACTTTTTTTTAGTAACACTACTTATTTAATAATTTTCCGCACAAACTTTTTACACGCTGCAAATGCAACAAGGTCCGATACGAAATTAAAACTATTTTATTATACTATTTTTCAAAATGGCTTTTCCCGCCAGCTGTGACAGGTGACAGTTCGCGCGCGCGCTTGTGCACGTAGGAAACTTTTTTTTTCGGGCGCCGCGCGTCGCGGCAAAGACGACACTGGATCGAGGGTGAGATTTGAGAAAATATGCCCGTCTATTAATACTCTGTCTAGCTTGTAGCCGTGTCGTTGAGAGATGCCAATTTATTAGTGTTTGGATTGAAATTGATGCCGGCCATATTTTCCCCCTGAATTTGTTGCGTTGAAAGCGTCCGGACGTTTTTATTCACCGGCTCGTTTTCGTTTTGTGGATCGATTTTTAACGCGCTCTCTTAGATATCATGAATATTGTTGACACTTTAAGTGCTGTAGGTACAGTCTTTAGACAATAATAAATAAATTTTATATCAAATTAACTGCCTCTGTGATAGTGTTAGCTACCCGTCTCACCGCAATCGGGGTTCGATTCCTAGTGGGGGTGGGGGTAAGGTTGCCAGATCGGAACTTACCGAGTCCGGGACAATTCCATGTCGGGCCGTGGCTATGAATATGTAAAAAAAAAATAAAAAGATATAAATATAAATTACGGAATATTTAATTTTATATTTGTATTTATTAGGAAAATTCATTTTATTTTTTAAATGTATACGTTTATTAGTCCAGTTAAAAGATATAAATTTAGAACAGTTGTTATTTTTTTTTATTATTTTTTTTTTTCGGAATCCGGGACAATAGATCGAATTACTGGACACGGGACAATACGTAAAATTCCGGGACAATCCCGGAAATCCCGGACATCTGGCAACCTTAGGTGGGGGTAATATTATTGTATTTTACTTGCTTGTTCTTCGACAAAGGCCTCCACTAAAGACATTGATGGTTTACTAAGTTCTAAGTTTATCTGGCTACACCATCATCTTAGTTTGTTGCCAAAACAATAATGTAGCTAAAACAATAACATTGTTGTGTTCCGTCAGTTGAAGATAAGATAAATCTACATCTTTATTAAAGTGGTCGACGACTCCGGGTGAATTGCGTTTCACCTTCGGCTGTATTGCTATGTAAAAAAACACTCAAACATAGGATGATTAGTGGGATATAACGTAACTGCTTCGTATGCTAACATATCATATTATCATTTTATTATAAATAAATATTTATTTTCCAAGGAACTCGTCATCTAAATTTACATCACCCATCCGGTGAGACAGCATTGCGAAAGTTGTTTAATTTGCAAGATCGCAACCCGAACGCAAAATTGCGTGTTGTCCTTAACAGCGCCACACTCATGGCAAGACGGTGTCGTTTCTTCTTCTCACAGCCTGTGCAAGAACCGAAACGAAACCACCGTGTCAGGTCAACACCTTTAAAAATTATGCATACCATTGCCCAGGGAGATGCACATGAATGAAATCGAGCTCCTCAATGTTTCTACGACAGTAATCACAATCAGACTCCGCCGTACAGCTTTGCTCGTCAATTCGGACACTGTGTCCGAAACGTCAGCGAGTCATCTAGTCATCTAGTCATCACTACAATTGATGTGTAGGTATTGGCTTAATCACCATGCTTGCCAAATGTGATTTGGTGATCACAAAGCCGGGTTATGTTTCGAATATATTCGAAACACACTTTTCAGATAAAAGACCAAGTGTACTCATCATATAAAGTAAGTACCTATGTATTACTCCATTTTTCGTGAAAGAAAGCGTACTTTACAAAGAACCCTACAGAAGCAATTTCTATCTTTATCTGTGTTAAAACACAACAATACTACTTACTAACGGCATACTTAGATAAGATAGAGGTAGCTAGCCAGGCAGACTCAAAGCAAGCCCTATTATTAACCAAACCAAGTACAAACTATTAGTTATTAAATAGAATTCTGCATGAACTGAATGAATGAACTCTGAATGAACCCGGGACCTCTGCGATCGGTGGTCGACAGTCACGGTAAAGAAAACCCTATAAGAAGGAATAATATAGACCAACAAACATACTTTCACATTTATTATTAAGTTAAGATGCAGCTTTGCACAGTGTATATATATTAGCTACCTACTGCATTATTAATCAAAATCAGAATTAAAATTATTTCTTTGCGTTAATTAGTTTATAAGTGTAATACAAGATGGCGCTGTACTTGTGAACAACATTTTCTTAGACGCGTTGTTCTGATTTTTGATTTAGAACCATAATCTTGATTACATTTTATCAATAAACATTATTACTAAGCTCAGAATTACCTTTCCGAATCCTTTAAGGATCTTCTACACAAAACTATGAAGTAAGGTTGCATACAATACATCCGATGCCAAGTAAAATTAAAAAAGCACAACTTTGACAGCTAACTTCGTCGGGCACAGTGTCAAGATGGCGGGGAAAGCGCGGGAGGACGCACGCGCGCTCCGCGCACGATAAAGACGGATGCTGGGGTAGAACAACGACGAGGGTGGAGTAGGCTGATGTTTTTCAAGATAAAAATTCTAACTTTTGTATTAACTTTATTTGAAACAAATTAAGCTGATAAAAATGTCACTAAGTCGGTAAGATTAGTTCGTTATTTTAAAGTGGGAGACTTTGTACTGAGAAGAACATTTATTAAACTCAGCAAGCGCATTTTTTTCTGTATGTTTTCACAACAGCGTCAGAAAATAGTTAGTCATTATATAAGAAGAGATTAACTATCACGACATGTTCGTTGAGTTTTAAAACTGTTTACTATGTTTTAATTTAATGAAGCCGCATTGACACGGAAGAAATATATGGATTTTACGGTCCAACTATCAGCAGTTTAATGCAGACTAATTTTTATTTATCACCAATAATACGTTTTTTAAATATAGTTAACGTTAATCAGTAACTAAGATTTGCTAAATTTACATTTAAAGTAACGCTTCCACGATGGGCGCCAATAATATAATTTGTTATAATGATTAATTATAAACTATAAACATTGTTATTGTGTGCTACCATCTTAAAAGCTTTACAATGTCCGTCACAATTTTGACAAACAAAAAAATACAAAAATCAAACGTAAAAATAAATATAGTATACAAAACCACTCCACAGCTCTGTGTCGCAACACAACATCCCCCGATGATTGGGGTGTGAACCACCAGGCAAGGACACTGGCGCTATAAAATTAACAATAAAACACCACAGTGGAAAACAAATATAAATCGAAAACAACACAATAATAAGTGAAAACTCTCCACCGATACATGTGCGTTGGTTGAAAAAGGAAAAATCGTCTATAGCCAGTGTCAGATTCGCAGAGATGCCAAAGGTATGTTAACGATTTTTCTCAACCTTATTTTTAAACCACATTAACACCTTCTTTGAATAAACTCTTTATTGACGTTCATTAAAAGCTATTTTTAAATGACCATTACGTAAAAAGTTGTCAATCCTTTTTTTTCGTTTAAAATAAGTACGAATTTAACATGATATTAAATACTCCTTTGCGTTAATAGAAAAGATTTTATATAACATTCAATTATCCTTTATTTTGGATAACTTTATCTACATTTTTATATCAATAATTGCATTAGTGCATTGGGTCGTAAAAATCGAAGTTACTGTGACCTAATTTTGTGTGCAAGATGACGTTTACCTAGTAGATACAGGCGACCTAGGTCATTGAAGATTACACAGGGTTGATTTCTAGGTCACAAATTGTATACACTTTAATATGAGTTGTGTCAAATTTTCAAAAAAAAAATTGAAATCAAACGGAAATGTGTATTTTTATTAAATTAATGTAGTACATATACTTTGTATGAAATAATAACGGATACGTGAAATCTTAACTTTTGTAAATTAGTATTATTAAAAGACAAAACTAATAAAATATGGTTCGATTCATGCTCTGTGTAGTCTAGCTAGTGAATTAATTATTGACGTATTGATTTCCTCTTCTCTCTTTCTATGTTTAGAAGCCGAATTCGCCGCATTTGATCATTTCAATTATGCAGAAATACCTACGATAGGTAGCGAATTTCGTGTCTTGTTCGCATAGCAAACCTTATTTCTTGCTTTGCTTTTTTTTTCGTTTAACAAACTTTTGTTTTTGGCTCTTTTTGTAGGTTTTTTTTGGTGACTTTACTGAGCTACTCTTACAATATTGTTTATTTTACCTTAATAGTGTAGCATATTTAAAAAAAGAGAAATACACGCGTATAACATTTTAAAAAAAATGTTAAACTGACATTTATATTTGCCTTTTTAATATCAAAAACTCTTTGGACCATCTCAGATAAAGATCAAATTGAACCAGAAATAAACACTTAGGCTTATCAAAGTCGTATATTGTAGTCGTATGGGTAAGACCTTGTTTAATCTAATTTGAATTCTATAAGGTTAATTAGTATTTTGGCATATTTTATGTACCTATTTATCTAATTTTAGCTTGTAAGTGCTTTGGGTGACTGTAAGCTTGCAAGATTTTTTGAATAAATAAATAAACGAAAATGATCATTTTACTATGGGAGTTAGGCTAATTTTGCGTAACTTTGCGATTTAATGAAATCAGTAGTAAACAATAGCAAAATGGTCCTGGATTAAGAAGAAAAAAATTCAGTTTAATTTTAAGCGGGAATTTATAGCAATCTTTATTTTTAGCATGTATTTTGAGGTTATGACAACTGATTAAATTTGTCAAGAATTATTTATTTAAAATGTATATAGGTCGTAATATATCAGTCTTTTCATTATGAATTTATTTAAATACTTTCTAAAGTACTTACTTACATAACTAATGCATCTTTAAGAAATAGATAAGTATGAGTAGAATAGAGTAACTTCATCGAAAATATAAACAGTAATATTATTCGAGGCAATCGATGTTATAGCATCGATGATTTTCTACATCGATGCCACAGACTAAAGAAAATAATGCTTCGGTGTTTTATCTAGAAACAAGAAAAGATTGTTTAACAGACCATAGAATAGATTCTGGTCTATAATCATATTCACTTTAATAATCAGTTCAGCATTTATTTAAAATAGTTTTGAAACCCCGCATTCATTATACTAAATTTTTGAATATTAAATACCATAATTTAACAGAAATTTATGCTTTAATAGAATAGGATAAAATACTTTATTGTACACATAAAAAAAAACTCATACTTAACAAAGAAATAAAAAAATAAAATTGGAGTCGTACAAAGGGTGGCCTTATTTATTACTAAAAGCGATATTTATTTATTTATACATAGGTACAATAACGGACATCAGACAGAAAACTTAGAATAATAACATTCAACAAAAAAATAAAAGTACATGCCTGTGCCCAATTAGAATTGAGCACAACATTTACCAAAATAGTTGACAATAATAAGAAATAAATAGAATTAAAATTAAAAAGTGTTAAAGTTAAATTTAAATTAAATCAAAAGTTAGATACTTACAATTCTAATAAAAAATAAAACAAGTCTACCTATTATTTCATATGTGGCATGTCTATGAGTGATCTCTTAAAATAAAGATCACTACAATTGAAAATATCACAGAAAGTGCAAATTTCATTGAGGTAAGTACACATTCTATTCAGGGGATTGTTTTTAGACAAGGGGATGCTAAACAACTGAGGGTTACGCACAGACCGAGTTGGCACCTTAAATGACAACAACGCTAGTAATGCACCATCACATGATCCATTGGCAATCCGATAAAGTGTGCACAAGTCACTCACTCATCCATCTACGTCTCTCCAGAGAATCCATATTGAAGTGACTCAGCCGCTCCGAATAGTCTCGTATTTTTTTACGCAAACCACATTTCGTGCACAAAGTTCTTACGAATCTACGTTGAATAGCTTCAACCCTATCGATATGAACACTATAAATGGGTGACCATATTGAAGAACAGTATTCAAGTATGCTTCTTACCAAGGCCCCATTTATTATCATCCAAGACATTATACCTATTCTTGAACGGTTTAGCATATCGCAGCACAAAGCCCAGCATTTGATTTGCTTTGTTGCAAATGTAATCAAAGTGTGGCCGAAACGTGAGAGACGAATCAAAATATACACCCAAATCACGGACTGTATTAACACGGGCAAGAGTACTTCCACATATACTGCAGTCGAACTGGATGGGGTTTTTGTTTTTAGTAAAGGATATTACCTGACATTTATCAATATGGGACATTTCATTCAGATTGCACCATTCAGACACTGTCAAGGCTCTCCTGTAAAGCCCTAGAGTCCTCAACACTAGTGACACATTTAAAAATTTTGATGTCGTCAGCGAAACAACTTCAACCGAAACAAAGACAGTCACTTTCAATGCTATTAAAGAGATCATTAATAAAGATCAGAAACAAAAGGGGCCCCAAATTTGAGCTGAGGGACTCCAGAGCTTGGAATAAATGGCACAGAGTCATAACCGCTTAATGCTACCAATTGGGAACGATCAAGGATGAAGGATGAGGAGGTAAGAATCAAGCCAGCGCAACAGACTACCGTGGATGCCCATGTGAACACCTTATTTATTTATTTTATTTATTTGTCTTCGGAAGACCAACAGCACGCGAAACATACATACATTCAGATATAGGTAACAGATGGCCAATAACAGCATTTTTTGCTTTTAGTATATCGCCAAAACGACTTTTACATTTATGGTCAAGTCTTTTTCGATATTAGAGATGTTAGTTCTGAAACTGTTTTCTAACATTACTATTAACTATTACATTATTATTAACGTTTATAACGGTTACGATATTTAAACTTGAGCTTAAGAACCTTTCTAAGGCCTAAGGAAACCAAACTGGATAATTGGAACTACGGACTTTAATTATAGGTGTGTGTTCATTAATAATTTTGTGCAACTGATTATAGAAGAATTGAACGAGATGGTGTGCATCGACTAATAGGAACTGTAGCATGCAACGATAATGTATCAGGGCAATTAGTAATAGCTAAATCTAATATTCTGTTCTTATGATTGAGTATATTATTTAACTGAAAAATATTATTTGCAAAAAATAGATCACAAAGAGCGTCTGATTTATCGCAATAACCATTAAGAGGGGGTTTTTGTTTCTTCAGACCAAATCAGATCACCCAAATTAAAATTACCATTAAAATACCATTTAAGAACAAAAAACAAATAGTGGACCAACAATAGAATTACAATGACTGATAGTGATCTTTGACGAGTTTCTTAAAAGTTTGCTTTAGTCGCAATGTAAGAAAAAAATAGCCTGGTTTTGGTAATTCTCCTTTGAATTGTATAAATCGATCAAACTGCGCTTAATAATGTAACGAGGTTAATGCAGCTCATAGTAAAGCTAAACACTATTTCTCCGTTGTACTATACCTACTTCTTATCCGCATCTGTTAACTTCCTAGACGCATAAGCAACTGCACACATCTTTAGCGCAGTATGATCGATTTATACAATTCAAAGAAGAATGACCAAAACCAGGCTATTTTTTTCTTATATTGCGTCTAAAGCAAAGTTCCTCCTCAAAACCTCAAAATAAGGGAAGGTAAGCTTCTTACAAACGCGGTCGACCAACGCACACATAGACAACCTCTCACGGACACAGAATCTCGCGACAGCTGCGCTCGGACTGGTTTGAGATGGTCCGAGATTCCGTATCCGCGAGAGGGTCTAAGTATAATTATAAAGTTTACCTTCTGGCAGTCTACTTATCTTGCGGTACCACGGTGGGCGCCAACAGTTTTAGATATAGACATTGTTTAATTAACACCATTAACAACTCTACAGCTTCATGAAAGACTAGCTGTACCCCGCTGTTTCCCCCGCGTTCTATTAGTCATAGCGTGATGCAATATAGCTTATAGCCTTCCTCAAAAAATGGACTATTCAACACAAAAATATTTTTTCAGTTCTAATCAGTAGTTCCTGTGATTAGCGCGTTCAACCAAACAAACAGACTCTTCAGCTTTATAATATTAAGTATACGAGCCCATTATGCTAATAAATTTTTAAAGTTAACAGCTGCGCTGTCATTTTAACCTTTTTACCGCCAACAACTTCTATAGAAGTTCGAGATTTTCGTGCCGTCCACGCCGGCACTTCTATAGAAGTTCTTTTTTGTACCTATTTTATTAAAATACATTTATACGTTGGCGTACAGCGGGACATCGCGTGCAGGATAGTTGGGCGGTGAAAAGGTTAATAATCTTTAACTATCATCATCATCATCATCATCTCAGCCAAAAGACGTCCACTGCTGGACGTCTGCCTCCCCCAAGGATATCCACAACGACCGGTTTTGTGCTGCTCGCATCCAGCGGCTTCCCGCGACGATCTTTAACTATACTATTAATAAAAAGGTAACGTTTGTGATAATGTTTGTTTGTTTGTTTGTTTGTCGGGGCTAATCTCTGAAACTACAGATCCAATTCCAAAAAAAAATTCACTGATTTAATCCTACATGCCTTGCAGGTAACATAGGCTATGTTTTGTTTTGATAAAGATTAGTCTTCAGCGCGAAATCTCTAAATTTGTAAATCAAGTCGGTAAAAAAAGCGCTGCTTAGCCCCTTCATCGGCGTACGCTGATCAAACGGATGGGTATACATGAAAATAATGTACTACAAAAATGTAATTCATCAGTTGATGAAAAAAAAGTCAGCGACACGATATACCTAGCTTTTATAGTAAAGCCACGATAACGTTATTTAAGTTCCTAAATTTAGATTTATCTTATCTTATCTTAGTGGGGCCTGCTGAGGTTTCCCTCTGTCAGTAACACTTCGACCCATCGGGATCTTTAGTGCAACCCCATCCTTTCACTCTTCCTCCTCTGTAAAGATAGATGCCATAAGTTTGGCAACGTCCTTAAGAGCAAAGAGCCTGAAGTCCTCCGGTTTCAGATAGGCCGACCCCAGGAGTCCCATTCTTTTCCTAGCCAGAGTCGCAGTCACACAGTAGGTGCTGACTCCGTTTCCTCTCCACATGTCCTACACAAGCTATCTGTTGAGATGTGCATTCTGTGAAGCATTTGCTTTGTGGCTTAGGTGGTAATCTCCGAAACTACTGGTCCAATTGATTTTTTTTTCTATTATTTAGAATTAAATTTCGGGGTGGACATCGGTTATAATTTATTTTGATAAACAATAGTTTACACTTCCAAATCTTAAAATGTCATTATGAAGTCAGAATAAAGAAGCGCAACTTGGCTGCTTTATCAGCGTGGGCTGATCAAACGGTTGTGTATATGTCGTAGCCATATCGTAGATTTGCTCACTTCACGAAATGCTCGAGAATGCTTCACTGTCTATTGGCCACATCATGATGTGGTTTGGGCAGATCAACGATAAGAAATCGTTTCTCGATATGGGCAAACAACACGCGGCTACTTCATGAAATGGTCAAACTTTAGTGATCATATTGTAAAATATTTACATTACCCACCGTTAGAGGCGCTGATATCGTTTACTTTTTGTGTCGATACAATCGATTTGTACAATCTTATGCCACTCCCGCCTTTCGTGACTGGCCTTCGCTACGCTACGCTTCGCTCGGGAAAAAAAATTACTTAACCTAACCAACAGTAAGATTTCCTACATAATGATATGGCTAAACGTGGAAGAGCATATCATCAAACGTTGAAGCTTTAACGATATGATCAGTTTAAACTGGGGATATCATGAAATACAACCATTTCACGAAATGGTCGATTACATCATAAAGTGATCAATTTTAAGATCCGGCCACGACATATACCTACATGAGTAGCAGTTTACCCGCGACTTCGTTCTCGTGGATTTTGTATTTTTTTCGTAAATAATAAATACTACGTTTATCAAATAAAAACATAGAATAATTATAGAAACTGTTTCTTTTGCATGCATTCTGCATACCACGGCGTCACGTCACACATGGATCACATCCAATAAAGCTTTGACTCTTAACAAAACCCATCACATAGCGATGCTCAGTTATGGACTTTACTACGTTGGCCGGCGAGAGGCCGGAGCCAATCACCGCCGTTAGGGTACAGCCTTTCTGCTCCCAAGTCGTACACTCTTGCAGGCAATGCTGAGCAGGTGGCAGTATCTTCCAGTATAATGGTGGCACAATGGGCTTGCCTCTCTCTAAACGATCTAATGCAGGTACTTCAAAAAAGATCCGTGTCCTGACAGTACCTGCACCAGACGAAATGTTAGCGCTCCATGTCTGCGCTTAGTCCAAGAGTTAAGGACGCACCGCGTCCAATCCTATTTTAGTATTTACTTATTTTTTCCACATATTTTAGTTTATTATTTTACTTCAATAATCTATGTTACAAAGCTTCTCTATTAACAATGGTTGTTGTTTCTTGTTTTAGTAGAAAAACTATGATAGTTCATGTGAAATGCACCTTTTTCTCAATTCGTGAGAGTTATAAAAAAAACAAACCGGCCAAGTGCGAGTCGGGCTCGCAAACGCAGGGCTCCGTACCATTATCTAAAAAAAACGGCAAAAAATCACGTTTGTTATGGAAGTCCCCTTATATATTTATTTTATCCTGTTTTTTAGTACTGCAGAAATACATCATCTGTGAAAATTACAACTGTCTAACTATCACGGTTCATGAGATATACCTACAAGCCTGGTGACAGACGGACAGACCTACCCAGAATATCATCCAGATTGGGTTCCAGACCAAAAAATACTGTAAGATCATTCTGCGTAAAACGGAACGCACCTGTTTAAATTTAAATGAGGGTACATATACAAGCTACTAACTAATTATGAGAAGACCAACACCTCAGTCTCCCTGTGACCACAGACCCTGCAAAGGGTTCGAAACGGCAAGATAAACATTATTTAAAAGTAACGTGTAAAATAAACGCGAGTAGATCCGTAAAAGTTGTTTCATTTCAATGCTACAAACTTTGATGTCATGGCGACATATTTAGATAAGATGGTGGTAGCTGGTGTAGTGAAATTAAATTAAACACACTTTGTTTCACTAATACACGTAGAATTTATTGACGTAAATAAAAAATAACAACTTTTAGATCGCACTAAAGAAACACGATTAATATAAAACACCACGCAACACATAAAAATTTACGACCAGTAAGTACCTCTTGGTTATTTATTAGTGATACCGACGCACTTCGATAACCTGATGCGCAAAACGGTGTAAAAAAAATAAAGTGAACGGATATGGCATACGGCAAGGGAAGGTTCAGATGGACATGAATAAAATGATGGGGGTTGAAAGCCATAATGAAAATCCGTACAAAATCTAGCTCCGCCTAATAAAGGGGTTTTTAGAATTTTGAGATGACGGATAAATAACACTTTGAAGTTCGCGAACTCAAAGCAATCGCAATTAAGGTAAACACTAACAGTAATTTCAAAAAACATTAAAACATACCTATAAAAAAAGGCCGACCAGTAATCGCCGCTATGACCGCGAAGTGCGAGGACCGATGATCAGGCCCCTGACTATGATCGCTTATAGCAGTATTATTGCAGTTGTGGAAAAGAGACGCGAGTATATTCGCCGCTACACGCGTCTCGTTTTCACAACTGCAATAATACTGCTATAAGAGCTCGTGGTTACCCCCCAGGCCTTGCGGGCCCACTGCGCGCCGCACGGACTGTCGTCTCGAAACTCCGGACCGGTATCTCGAGGCCCGCACCGAGGAGCTACAATCATACACCCTAAATAAATACGACGTTCACCCAAGAAATACTAATTTAATTCCCCTTTTGACCCGAAAGAACCCACAAATTACCCATACGCGCAGATCGCCTGCTTTTTGGCGCTAGCCGCCTCACAATTACGCCTCACCAATCGTGGACAGCGGAACACAACACCACATTTAACTGTGAACGGTTCACAAACGAGCCATAATGTTTAGAAACTAATCAATAAATTTAAATACGACAAAACTCTGGCATCGCCTCAACTCGTCAGCCGTTTCAGTAAAGATTAATCCTCGAAACCAAAAAAAAAACGAACAAGCCTTTCAGTAGTCGCATAAGATGTGTGCTTTTGAAATCAATATTACAATAGAAAATAGAAAAGAATTAACAATGACGTATATTTTTTTAAATATTGTTTAAAAGTCTATTACACACGAAAGGGTTGAAATCTTAGATGAATAATGCAGCGAGACCAATCATTCATCTAAGGTTTGCACAGACACAACCAAGTTGCCAGAATAATTCACCACCAACTTGCTCTTAGATAAGGCCTTGTTGAATCGGAGGTGCCGTACTATAAGTACGCACCTGCGCCAGTACTCGAAAATGGTCATGCAACGCTCTACTGGGATCGCAATATCATTACGGATAGGACTATTGTCGCCAATAAGCCTGATATCGTGGTGGTCGACCGATCCCAGCGCCGGGCAATACTGGTTGATATCACCATTACCTCATGATGAGAACCTCGTGAAAGCCAGAGAAAAGAAAGAGAAGGACAAGCTCAGTAAGTACCTTGACTTGGCTCACGAGGTTACCGCCATGTGGGATGTGGATTCAACCATTATTGTGTACCGATAGTCGTGTCGGCAAACGGTCTTTTAGCCAAGAGCCTCGATCAACACCTAGAGAGGCTCTCGCTGAAAGGTTGGATCAAGGGTCAGATGCAAAAGGCAGTACTCCTTGATACGGCACGTATTGTCAGGAGGTTCCTCACTCTGCAGCCCTGACCACCGGTAGCTTGGGCCCTGCCCGGCTGCTGGCGGTACTCTAGGATTAGGTTTTTATAATGTTTTATTGTTTTTATTAAATTAAATATTGTAAAAATCTAGTTTTAAGAAAGAAAATAAATAAAGAGAATAATAATAATATTACAAAATAATAATAATACAGTAAATACTCATTAGAAGACATGTCACACTGTTATCCTGTTACTGTTACGATCACATTTCTACGAAATCAAACCCACAAATATTACGACCTACAACTAACATTGGGCTTAAAGTGTCGTTCACTAGTGGCTTCCCTGACTAATACGTAACAGTTACAGGATCACACTGTTACGATCCTACTTCCGTCCCTTTTCTACGAAATCACTTCAACAAATTGTATATATAGAAGGCGACCGGAAAGATGTTACACATCAAAAATCTGGCGTTGACAATGAAAAATAGAAAACGTAACTCAAAAATTCAAATATGACATTGCAGCCACACCGACAGGCTGCCAGCAATCAACCACAGAGGTCCGGATACCATTATAGGTCAGAATACACAAAAAAACAATTACGCCACCTTCGCGAAAATCATGTCATCAAATATCACTTTCATATGTTTTGTAATTGTTGAGAAAAATCAAGATCCCCGCCACGTAAATTACCAATGCGTCGTCTTAAAAGTAAGCTTTATTGGAGGTGATCCATCCTGAGTTTTCGGTAACCCTCAGTAACGGGGGGGCCCGTGCCATCTTGGGGGAGTCTCATAACCGTCGTGTTTTCACAAACGCGGTGGTATGCGGAATGCATGCAAAAGAAACAGTTTCTATTTATTTATTCTATTTTTTGATTTGGGAAACCTAGTATTTATTATTTACGAAAAAAATGCGAAATCTACGTGGACAATGTCGCGTGCAAACTGTTAGTATTTTAATAAGAAGTAAGAACTGCATCTTTCACACCCGCCGAAAACAACATTGTTTTTTTTTTTAATATTTCTAATATACAGCTACAGCTACAGTGCAGCAATTAGCAGTTAAAAATGAAAAGCAAAAAATGTTTTTTTTCCCTATTAATGCCATTGTGCGGTTAGCATATTCAGCCAGTGTCACAGATACATCATCATCACCAGTTTATGTCCCCACTGCTGGAGCACGAGCCTTCCCTATGGATGGATAGGGAGAACAGGCCATAAACCACCACGCGGGCCCAGTGCGATGCGGTGGTTGTTAACGACTGCTAATGCAGCCGGGACCAACGGCTTTACGTGTTTTCTGAAGCATGGCACGTAAAGCCGTTGTTGTTTGTTAGTTAAATTATAATATAGTTTTAGCCGTGTTTCTTTGTTAGGTAATAAATGAAAATATCATTAATTTTCATATCATAGAAATGATTGTTTAAATTGGAAATGAGGGTTTAAAATGCTCCAATCACTCCAACAGGTATTTCTAATCCAAAATATTGTTAAGGTTTTTGAAACTTGTATAACTTAGTGACGTAACGGCACATAATTTTGTAAATGTCGTTACATATTGAATTAAAGCTGTGGAGTTTCTTACGCCCATTCTCCTCCACAGCTAAAAAATAGACGTCCTGAATGGGTAGTAGGTAAAAAAAATATGGACGATTCAAAAGCACTTTTCTAAAGTTTATTTGAATAAAGAATTGGCTTTGACTTTGACTTTGATTGGTGAAAATAATATTCCCCAAACTCTTGAGTGTCACTAAAACAGATGTGTGATGACTTCTTGAGAGAATTTGAAAGCCAATGCACGTTCCAGAACTCCCCCTGACCGCCTAACCGATCGCTTTGACTTCGTGTGTGGTTTATGACGTCATCCTGTCGTTTCGCGCCCCCTATGAAAGCAATATCGAAAGCTATAGCCTTTAGCTTTTGATATTGCTTTCATAGGGGGCGCGAGGTGGCAAAATTACGTCATAAACTATACGCGTAGTCAAAGCGATATACGAGTTAGGCGGTCGGGCCCCTGGTTAAGTCATCACCTTCCCGCCAAGAAGTCCAACAATAAATTCATACATGGGTCGCCCGCAAAACTTCACGTTTATTCAACAGAGTTTTTAGGAATTTCGAAACCTATGAAGGGTTTCTTTATTTTTCTACACATCTACGGCTAAAGCTCTTCAAAATGAGACCATAACCGATTTTTTATATGCAGCTATCGTCCCATAATCACTGGGACAAAAATCGGCTTACGCATTAATAAATTATATATTTTTGCTGTCTATGAGTAACTTTTTTCTTTTTGTTTCTTATGCAGCCGGAAGAGTCCTGTATAGGTTGAATGCCAAAGAGGTCCCCACTACGATGGATTGTGGACTAACTCCCGATTCACCCTTGCCTAGCACTTGAGTCAGGTAACAAACAATATTATTACTACTTAGTGTTTTTATTTATTAGGACAATTATCGAATAAAATGACACCTACATATTTTAGTTAAATGTAAATAAACTATATTAAAAAATGTTTTGAATTTTCTTAAAAAATACGAAGAAAGTTTTTCCCCAACCTATTACATCTCTTTCTAACCAGTGAGCTTGCACCACGTGCGGGAGAGCGCGGACGATGCACCCAGCGTACACCTGTAAACTATATACATCTCTTTCTAACCAGTGAGCTTGCACCACGTGCGAGCGAGCGCGGATGATGCACCCAACCGCCAGGTGACGCTGCCGCCTGCACCCGCGGAACATGTCATGGGACTCAATAGAGTCGCGCGACTTCCTCGGGTGAGTACTCTTCTACTCTTCTTCTCTTCTTCTCTTCTACTTCTTCCTATTAATAAACGACCCACGGCTTGGCTCAGGCCTTTCCTCGTGAACAATACAACACATACACAAAATAAAGAGGACCCAGGTAGAGTCAAGACGCAAAGACAACTGGTGCAGCGTGAAAACAACGCAGCATCCGTCATCCTCACCTTGCTGGCCCACAAGGTCTTCACGCCTCGTTTGAAGGACCCCATCTCATAGGGACGTGTGCTGGCAGACTACAAGTAACGAATCCCTAAATTTCTTCGTGCACGATGGAATAGATGGTAAACCATGTATAATTACAGCCCAATCTACGTATGTGTCACAAAGGACACGCAAGAACCTCGGAACAGCTCGGGACAGTCGGAGCGGTGCTGTGACGAGAGTGCGTACACGGCGGCGGATCAACCTACCCAAACCTGTCAAATTTCTTCAATGAACATTGATCCTTCATCATCATCATCTCAGCCAAAGACGTCCACTGCTGGACAAAGGCCTCCCCCAAGGATATTTGCCGTAATCGCCACGCTTGGCAGGCGGGTTGGCGATCGCAGTAGGTTGAGGGTAACCTCAGAGAGATGCTGCTGCCCATCCTCTGGAATGGTCCCTTAGTCGGCTTTTACGACACCCACGGGAAGAGATGGGGTGGTGCAATTCTTTAACCCCGGCACCACACAGGGATTGATTCTCTTCATTGATCCTTATAACTATACAATAATGTTCAAAATTGATTGTAGAAATTTGATAGTTTTGGGTAGGTTGATCTGCCGCCGTGTGTCTGTGAGAGGTTGTCTATGGTGTACGTTGCTTGAACGCGTTTGTATGGAGCCTGCCTTCTGCAGTCTCCTTATCTATCGATCCGGTCTGAACCCCTCGGAGAATCTAGATGCCGTTCCCTCTAGAAAACTTCTGACGGGGCGTTACGTTTCACACGGCTTGCGGAATACTTTAAGTTTCTCGCCCAAACAACCAAAATAGGCCGGTGAAGCTGAAAATGCACAATGGCAAATAGCAAAATCTCTTCTAAAAACCTTCTTATTTTGTTGCGTAGGTATACGTGACGTGAATATCTGTGCGTCTGAGTGCGCGTGCGTGCGAGCGTGCTTGCATGTGCGTGCGTGCGTGCTTGCGTGTACGTGCGTGCGTGTGTGAAACAGATTAATTTCTTGTTGCACCTTTGTTCTAGCGGGGCGCCGGCACACCAGTTGTCGGCGACGCGGCTCCTGAGCTCCCCTGACCCATCGCGGCACCACCTCGATGAGCAGCCAGGTCAGATCTTCTTCTTCTTCATGAGCTCATTTTATGTCCCCACTACTGGGGCACGAGCCCTCCCTATGGATGAATAGGGAGAACGGGCCATAAACCACCACGCGGGCCCAGTGCGGTGCGGTGGTTGTTAACGACTGCTAAAGCAGCCGGGACCTTTTTGCAATTTTTTTTGTTACCAGGGACCATTATTGATGCTCTCACGGACCATCTGCCCGATACGATCCGAACCCCTCGAAGAATCTATTAGGGCACGGTGACACGACGCCTTAGTGTGTTATGCCCTTCCCTCTAGAAAACCTCCGAAGGAGATTTATTTCACACGGCTTGAAGAACCCTTTATGTTTCTCGCCGCCCCCAAAAATACCCGTTGTCTCAGTCAGTCAGTTTCCCTGTGACCACGGGACCTGTAAAGGGTTCGAAACGTCAGGATAAACATTAAGTAAAATTAATGTATAAAATAAACAATAATTGACAGGTTGAACGCCGACTCGGGCCCAGACACAATAGAAATTCAATTGTTTGTCGGTCAAATGGCGTTAAAGGCGTTAATGAAACCATTTATCGTGAGCCAGACGAGTGGTTCCCTTGCAGAAGTGTACCCATTCGCAGAGGAGTACGGGTCCCGCAACGGCGCACTGCGATGGGGCTCGCGGTTCGGGCCGGCCTACAGGCCTTCAGCCGGCCTACTGGACTGCTTCAACCTGTGCAGAGCGAGGATAGACCAGTACCTAGCCAGGAGAAAGGTATTACACATCACCTATCTGATGGTAGACTCTACTAATGCAATAAATAATTCTGTCAATCAATGGTATGGCCATACTTGGTTTTTACGAAATGTTACATAACTTTATTTTTTTACTTCTGCTTTTATTTAATTTTGTTTGATTTAATTTGATTTTGTTTTTACTTTTATTAATATTTTTTTTTTACTATAATATGTTCGCTATTCCGGTTGCTACCCGCTCACCTATCAGCTCCCACCCACCAGTGGGTGGGTGCACGGGGAATCTTTGTTTACCCGTGCACCCACTGCAACCTTATGCATAAGGCGGGAAATATATATATCGACATGATTAGTATTTTAACAAATCTTCATTAAGTTATATAATAAACACTAGCTGTGCCCCGCGGTTTCACCCGCGTTTTATTAGTCATACCGTTATGTAATATATATTATATATAGCCTATAGCCTTCCTTAATAAATGGGCTATTCAACACAAAAATAATTTTTCAATTCGGCCCAGTAGTTCCTGAGATTAGCGCGTTCAACCAAACAAACAAACAAACAAACTCTTCAGCTTTATAATATTAGTATAGATAACAACACACACTCTTACAGAAAAATTAAAACGGAAAACCATACAACAGACGACTGAATTATTAAAACAAAATAATAAACATAAGTACATATAGGGTCTAACAATATCAATAAGCGAACGTTTAAGGGGAGTTTCTATACATCACATTGAGCATGCTCACCAAATTTGGTCTAACACTACAGGCTCGTTACCGAGATAATCAACAAAACATTATCATAATTCACCAAAAAATACACCCTTTCCAAACCCGTACAGCTGTACTACACGAACACAAAGATAGCCGTGTGTGTATGACTGTCATATAATGGTTTTCAATTGTGTGCGTGTAAAGTACAGTATCTTTTTATTGACGCTTGCGTGCGCGTTAGTAAAGATACAACATGTTTCATGATGTGCATTAATTTAATTGATTTAGTTTGTTAGAAAACATAACTTTGAAAAATCTCTATGAAACTGGAGCCTATTTTTTGTAATTGTATTCAGAATGATGTATCGATACCGCCCTTAAACGTTCGCTTATTGATTTTGTTAGACCCTGTATATCTGCCTGCTTTTTTCTGAGACTAGTTGATTTTTGGTTGAGCCCAACTCTGACTGAGTTGGACAGATTACCATGTGGAATGGTGATGGCAATGATCATAAATCTCTTATAGATCGATCGCGGGGTGCGTCTATACAACTCGAACGAGCAACGGCTAGCAGTGAAGATATGGCTGTCGGCGTTGCGCGGCATACGACATCGCAGCGACAAGTTCACGTTGCTTGGGCACCTGTACCAGGCTTACATGGACTTCGGCAAATACAGGTAACTACACACTTGCTTAACTGTACGCATAGTGTACACTGAATTCGTTGCACAGGTAACTAGACACATAGTTGTCTATCCGCACCACAGAGCTATACTCGTATGGTCTGTGATCCGTACGTACAGTGTTGATTGCGCAAAAATTGTTGCGCTTGGTTCACTCACCATCGCAGCGACATGCTTGCGTTGTAAGGGCACCTATACCAGGCTTATATGGACTTCGGCAAATACAGGCAACATACTCATAGTTGCTTAACTGTACGTATTATAGTGTAGGTTATATACACTCAATTTATTGTGCAGGTAACTAGCTAGACACATAATTCCTTATCCGAACACATATTTTTACACGTTACCTACGTGTACTTCGTATTTATTTATTATCCAAACAAACTTTCGCGTTTATAATATTAATAGGATTTAACAGTGTTTATTAGATTTTTTATGAATTAAATAAATAAACTAAATAATAAATAAACTTTCCTACACTCACACCAATTATCTAGCCCAAGAGAAGCTTCGTTATGAAACTCATTAAATGGTTACTAGACAACGGATAAACATACTTAAAATACTTAAATACAATATGTATTATACATAGAAAACACCCAGACCCGAGACAATTTAGAAAAACAATAATTTCTAAATTGACCCGACCGGGGATCGAACCCGGGACCTCAGAGATGGCGACACCATGAAAACCGGTATACAAACCACTCGACCAAGGAGGTTGTCGAATTAACAAAGCTGTTTTGTCACAGGGAATCCTTGGAGTTCGCCAAGAGCCAGCTCGGCATATCAGAGGAACTGGACTCAGCGCCGATGCGGGCAGAAGCATACCTCAACTTGGCGCGAGCACACCAGACGTTAGGCAGCTTGGACAGGTAACAATAGACCTTTTTAGGGTTCCGTACCCAAAGGGTAAAACGGGAACCCTATTACTAAGACTCAGCTGTCCGTCCGTCGTCCGTTCGTCTGTCTGTTTTTGATTATGTGGCGGCCGATGAACTGATAACAGACGCGAAAACACATTTGAAAGCAAATTTTTACTACTTCCTTTTAGACACTGCAATTACTACGTTCGACGAACAGTTCGAACTTTTTTTTTTTTTAAGTAATTTTTCTTACAAGTAATACATAAATAAACATATTTCCTAATATGATGATGGATGATGAATGATATTAGTAATGGGAAGTGAGAAATGATATACCCCCCAACCCCTCGAGTATATCACTAAAGATGTGGGGCTTTACTAAGTCCTCACGCGAGCTTCTTGAGAGAATTTGAAAAGTAATGTTGCACTGTTTTGTTTCATTTGCCAACACTTATGCACACTCACGAACACTTAACGGTTAATAATCCACCATTATTTCACATTAATATTCGACATAACACAAATTTTAGAAAATAAAGCATGCTTTACTTTCCCGCCAAGAAGTCCCAGTTCGAACGAATCAAAATATTTTTTTTTCACATAAATTAAAAAATTAACAATAATATTAATTAATTAATAATAATAATAAAATAAATAATAATAAATAATAATAATTAATAATTTATTTAATTATTTATTAATTAACATTTATAAATAGCTTGCCTACTTCTTAACTGATCTTTAGTATTTGTAAAAATATTATGATCGGATGTTAATGACGGTAGTTGTTAACATTGAATGGGCGCCCTTGGCTTTCAAAGTAAAAAGTAAACAGTGTTGAATAATTTCGGCGGGCTGGTTAGAAACACGATAGCTCAATTGGAAGAGCACCTGACCCGGTATGTCAGAAGGGTGCAGGTTCAAACCCTGCTCGTGGAAATTTTTTCAACTTTTGTGTTTTTATATTTTTTTTCTTTTCACACTGGAAGGATTTGAACTTAGATACAAAAAAAGCAAACTGTTCTATTTTTGAAAATAAACTGTGCCGTGCTGACTCTTCAGATGTGGAGAAGCTCGAGCTGTTTTCTGAAATCGAATTATTACCGATGTTTATTGATGATTCCACTACGCCGGCGCCGTTGGATATTTTAAATTATTAGTTTACGAATAAATTAATTTTAATGTTCCCAAATCTATCCACAGCACTTAGAATTTACCTCACATTGCCAATCACATTAGCACACAGCGAAAGATCATTTTCTAAATTAAAATAATTAAAAACTGTCTTAGATCAACATTGTCGCAAAGTCGATTGACAAAATTTATCATTTTTTTTTTTGTTTTTTTATTCTTACATTCAAAAATAATCTTAAATATTACCTACATTGTGTATTAAAACCCTTAAGGATTTGTTTATACACATTGGAGTCAACGACGGTGACCAACATATACATTTTGTTTATTAAATTACACCATCTTCAGCTTAAGCTACGCACAACGCACCGATATGCCCAGAAGCGAACGAGTACCTAAGTATTGCCTAAGTAGTACAGACCTAAGTATTGAACATGACATCAAAATTGATGTCAGTGACATAGTTAAAGATTTTGCAAAGTCAAAGTCAAACTCGATGTCTAAGTGCCTAATTCATTTCGTCCGCGCGCCTAGTAGAGGGCGCCAGGGTATTGATAGCACACGGGCGCTACATGGGCTAGAGCGCCTCTGTGTGGGCTCATGGGAACGGTCCCAAGAATGCTGGCAACATTAAATAAATAAATAAATAAATTTTCCTACACTCACACCAATTATCTAGCCCAAGAGAAGCTTCGTTATGAAACTCGTTATATGGTTACTAGACAACGGATAAACATACTTAAAATACTTAAATACATACTTATTATACATAGAAAACACCCAGACCCGAGACAAATTAGAAAAACAATAATTAACATTGCCTCTTTGGATTGCCAAACTAATATTATATTACACATTATTAGTTTCATCATCATCATCATCATCATCTCAGCCAAAAGACGTCCACTGCTGGACAAAGGCCTTCCCCAAGGATATGAGAGGTATTTGCCGTAATCACCACGCTTGGCAGGCGGGTTGGCGATCGCAGTAAGTTGAGACTTAACCTCAGAGAGATGCTGCTGCCCATCCTCTGGAATGGTCCCTTAGTCGGCTTTTACGACACCCACGGGAAGAGATGGGGTTATTATTTTACACATTTAGTTTTTACATTATTAGTTTACACAATTGTAACTCTGTTTTAAAGGATAGAGAAGAAAAAAGCCCCATGAGTTTCTAGCCAGCTCTTCTCATTCAAGACCTCTTCCAAAATTCAAAGTAATTGTAGATTCAGCAGTTTAGTTTTAAGAGCGTTTAAACCGCACACTAGCGCCACTAATGAAAAAAAAATCATATCTAGTAATTAGAGATAGAAAATCAAATTATGTTCAACAAACTATTTGAATGAAGTAATTTAGCATTTTTACGTCACCTAATGATCACCTTACATGTTATGGTTTAGTTAAATAAGACGTTACGGCCACTTTTAACTATAACGTCATATTTAACTAAACCATAACATGTCAGGTGTTCATTAGGTGACGTAAAAATGCTAAATTACTTCATACAGATAGTTTGTTGAGCATAATTTGATTTTCTATCTCTAATTACTAGATATGTTTTTTTTTCATTGGCAGCGCTAGTGTGCGGCGTAAACGCTCTTAAACACAATTTTAGTTCCTTTCGTTTTTATACTTTTGACTTTACTTACTTTAAATGACTGAGGAGCTAATGAATGAGGAGCTCGATGGCGCAGTGGTTAACGCGCCCGGTCTGCGATTGCTAGGGTTAAGTAACTTTCGCAAAGGCCGGTCATCGGATGGGTGACCAAAACTTTATCATCTCGAGCTCCTCCGTGCTTCGGAAGGCACGTAAAGCCGTTGGTCCCGGCTGCATTAGCAGTCGTTAACAACCACCAATCCGCACAGGTCCTGCTTGGTGGTTTATGGCCCGTTCTCCTTATCCATCCATAGGGAAGGCTCGTGCCCCAGCTGTGGGGACATAAAATGAGCTGATGATGACTTTAAATGATTTCACTTTTACTTTAAACTCCACCGTATTTTGGAGATGAAATTAACAAGCTCATATATGATCCAGGGCCCTCTCCTACGCTCGTCACGCCCTCTACAACGACTGTGGCGGAGGCTCCACGGCCGGCTTCGTCCATCTCACCGTAGCGAGCGTGAGCTTGGAACTCGGCTCCTTCTCCAAAGCCATGGACGAGTTTCAGAAGGCGCTGGCCGCTGCGCAGGCGCACGGCGATAATACGCTGCTGTTGCAGGTACGATACAGTTTTTTTTTATATAGTAAATGGATTTTTTTTTAATATATAATTCTTAATTCTAATTACATTTAAACTTGTGTAGTCTACATAAAACTGACATGAGGTGTTTACTTAAAAGAAATCCTTATTACCTACCTTGACTTACGTTTTACTTTTGCTCATCAATCAATAGTAAATAACACAAAAAGACAATTGAAATAATATGTAGTGTTAATTCTGCAAAATTACTTGTATAAGTACTAGTTCATAAAATTTGGATGCAGTACTTACGCAAGTAATAAATTAATAAATTAATTAATAAAAATCAATAAATAAAATGTTTATATAATTTTGAACGCAAATTTTGTTGCGAACAAATTACAAAAACACAAATGGTGAAAAAATTTCCACGAGCAGGATTTGAACCCGCACTCTTCTGACATACCGGGTCAGGTGCTCTCCCAATTGAGCTATCGTGGTTCTAACCAGCCCGCCGAAATTATTCAACACTTTTACTAGAGATGCGCCGAATATTCGGTAATTATTCGGTATGTTCGGCGTATTTTTCCATGTTCGTATTCGGCCGAATATTCGGTTCAATTGCCGAATAATTACCGAATATAAAAGTTGTACAATTTTAAGACCTAAGGCTTGTAAGAAGACTATTATAAGTACTGTAAGGAGGTTGCAGCTCATAGTAAAAGTTAGTTTATTGTATTTGTATGTAAGCTTCTTTAGTCTGGATGAATATTTGAATTTATTTTTTTATTTTTTATTTATTATTTTGGCAACAAACAGTCAATTACAGAATGCAGTGCTTATAACTATTTTACATATAATATAGACCTATAGTGCCGATATGAAGTAAAAAAAAAAACGACGACGCGGAATTACATCGTAGTCATCGTACTTACTAACAAAATAACTCAAACAGCAAAACAAAAAACATAATACAAAAAAATAACACATTTGTTTACATTTTCTACTCATCAATTTCATTGCCTTTAAGGGTTTCGTAAGTTAAGCGTTTAAATTTAGTAAAGGAGTTACTGAAAATGTCTACTTCTGAATTAATATTATCTAGCTTACAATATTCATTGTTATACATATTTAAAGTTCTTATCAAAAAACGATTACAGGTATAATTTTTACATGCAGCGGGGGGCACAAACACGTGTAAATATTTATCATTTAGTGACTTGACGCGTAAGGGGCGCGACAAAAATTTACTTTTTGTAATGAAGCCTATTTTTTGTAGTATATCAGGGCAGTCTAAGTGGTTGTTAATGATTTTAAATAAGTTACATTGGTCGAAGTGTAAACGGCGGTTTGTTAGGGTTGACATATTATAGTGACTGATAGATTCCTTGTATGACGAATCAAAGTTCTGTGTTTTGTAATTAAGGATTTTTATGATTTTTTTTTGTATTTGCTCTAATCTGTTTATGTGTACCTTGTATGAGGGGCTCCAAATAATACATCCGAAATCTAGTATGGATCTGACAAATGCAAAATACAACATTTTAAATGTCATTGCGCTTTTGAATTCCCTACCGACTCTGTTAATGAAACCCAGCAATTTCAAGGATCTTTCAACAACCTTATCAATATGTTGAATAAATGAAAGATTTTCGTCCATTATGATACCAAGATCTCGTATTTTTTTAACACGTGTATGATTGTTAATCGAATATGGGTATATAATAGGTTTACGATTTCGCGTATAACTGATAGTAAAGCATTTGTCATTATTTAGGTAAAGCTGGTTATTGACACAGTACTTAGATAGGTTTAACAGGTCAGTTTGAATACAGTTTGAATTATCGAATATGTAAAATTACAAAAAACAGTAGAGAGGAGCTACACAGCTTGGCTAAGAGCCGAGGTGCTCTGAGATCGATTTAATCTAATGTAATGTTTTTATTATAATACACAAAGTTAAGTGCAACTGTTATTCTTATTTTATATCCTAGTAGGATTTCCTAAGTAGTGGAAACCTTACAGTACCATAGTTTATTCATTCATTATTATTATCAATGAATCGATAAAAAATCATTATTAAATTTTTTTTATGAGATTATTTATATAATTAAAATAATAATTGAATAATAAATAATATACATATTTTTTATATGAAATTCATTTATTTATTTAACTAACATTGATTACGTTTTGTGCTTAAAATCTCAAGTATACTTCAATTATTATGATGATTTTCATGAAGAACAGCACCTTACTTTTTAATTATTTGTATAGTTAGATTGTTAAGAGTGATTGAAATAAAAAATTAAAAAGAACTTTAAATTAAGAATTTGCTTCAAACATATCAAACATGTGATTCATTAGTTCAGTTAATGTAACACTAAAACAACAGAAGAATAATTTTATAATTTTTAACTAAACAGCAATCATTTTGTAGACGATACTCAAAATTAGTAATTGAACTTAATGAGAGGTAAATTATGATGAAGAAAAACTAGACTCTCTGCTCTGTCTGGTAAAAGTAGTAAGGAGGAGTAAGGACTTAGTAAAGCCCCACATCTTTACTGAGATACTCGAGGGGTTGGGGGGTATATCATTTCTCATTTCCCATTTCTATATTATCATCATACAGGAAGGAAATATTGTTTATTTATGTATTGTAAGAAAATAACTGTTTTCATTGCCTAAATGCTTGTGCAAAGCCATAAAAAAAACTATAACAACTGCGGCGGGCGGTCGGCGAGAGATTCCTGATCTGATACAGCGCGACGCGAATCTGTACAAACCTGTTTGGCTTGGCAAAGCGCGCGTAAATAAACCGAATTATTCGGCCGAATATTCGGTTCGTTTTATTGTAAACCGAACATTCGGTCGAATATTCGTATTCGGCCAAACCAATATTCGGCGCATCACTACTTTTTACTTACTATTTACTCTAACATAAAAAAAACTTGCTTGAAGTTCTCGGCTTTAACGTCTATAAAAAATTTGTTCTTCAGGAGGTACATTCGGTCTTACTTAGAACTCGGTTTAATTTAGCTCTCGGTCTTACGAGGATAAATAAAACTAAAACATGGAAAAAAAAAACAAAATTCAAAGAACACCTTGGTGATTTTGGAAGTTAAATTGCACCAATTACTGTACAGGTGTACGTAGGCCTATCCGAGCTATGGCGCCGGCTCCGCGACTGCGAGCGGTCGGTGGCGTGCGCCGCGCGCGCCTGCGACCTCGGCCGCGGCCCGCGCGCCGCCGACCTCAACACGCGCCACCACCGGACCGCGTTGCTGCAGATGGCCGCTGCCTTACGAGCTAGGGGCGAGCTGGGGGATGCGCACGATTACTGCAACGTGAGTGCTTTACACTGCTAGTCCCTTCAGGAAGATCACCAGTTATTCGCCATAGGACCGCGCTGCTGCAGATGGCCGCTGCCTTACGAGCTAGGGGCGAGCTGGGGGATGCGCACGATTACTGCAACGTGAGTGCTTTACACTGCTAGTCCCTTCAGGAAGATCACCAGTTATTCGCCATAGGACCGCGCTGCTGCAGATGGCCGCTGCCTTACGAGCTAGGGGCGAGCTGGGGGATGCGCACGATTACTGCAACGTGAGTGCTTTACACTGCTAGTCCCTTCAGGAAGATCACCAGTTATTCGCCATAGGACCGCGCTGCTGCAGATGGCCGCTGCCTTACGAGCTAGGGGCGAGCTGGGGGATGCGCACGATTACTGCAACGTGAGTGCTTTACACTGCTAGTCCCTTCAGGAAGATCACCAGTTATTCGCCATAGGACCGCGCTGCTGCAGATGGCCGCTGCCTTACGAGCTAGGGGCGAGCTGGGGGATGCGCACGATTACTGCAACGTGAGTGCTTTACACTGCTAGTCCCTTCAGGAAGATCACCAGTTATTCGCCATAGGACCGCGCTGCTGCAGATGGCCGCTGCTTTACGAGCTAGGGGCGAGCTGGGGGATGCGCACGATTACTGCAACGTGAGTGCTTTACACTGCTAGTTTTTTAAGAAGATCACCAGTTATTCGCCATAGGACCGCGCTGCTGCAGATGGCCGCTGCTTTACGAGCTAGGGGCGAGCTGGGGGATGCGCACGACTACTGCAACGTGAGTGCTTTACACTGCTAGTTCCTTAGGAAGATCACCAGTTATTCGCCATAGGATCGCGCTGCTGCAGATGGCCGCTGCTTTACGAGCTAGGGGCGAGCTGGGGGATGCGCACGACTACTGCAACGTGAGTGCTTTACACTGCTAGTTCTTTAGGAAGATCACCAGTTATTCGCCATAGGACCGCGCTGCTGCAGATGGCCGCTGCTTTACGAGCTAGGGGCGAACTGGGGGATGCGCACGATTACTGCAACGTGAGTGCTTTAAACTGCTAGTTCCTTAGGAAGATCACCAGTTATTCGCCATAGGACCGCACTGCTGCGGCTCTGAGGGCGAAGGACGAACTATAAGACGAGCACGATTACTGCAACGTGAGTAAATACTTCTAGGTAGGTGCCAGAAAATAACCGTCACTATAGAGTCGCGCTGTATCAAATGACAGCTGCTACGCTGCCTAATCAAGAGCCATCTTTAAACTATAGTCACTAGGTGCCTGTTTCCTAGGAAGATCGCCATATGCCCACAACGATACAAGAAGACAGGACAAAGACAGGAAGAGCTAGAGGCGAACTGGGGGATGCACATGACTACTGCAACGTGAGTGCTTTAAACATGGTCTCTAGATGCTAGTTCCTTAGGAAGATCACTGTCACTCACCATAGTTAGGACTCAATCACGCCTTTCCATATTAAAGCAAGGCCATCATACTTTATAGGACCATAGGACGTCTCTGATATAGATGGCGGGGCGGCTTTAAGGGCGAAAGGCGAGATGGGGGATGCACATGACTACTGCAACGTGAGTAAATGCTTCTAGGTACCAGAAAAGAACCAACAGTCACTATAGAATCGCGCTGCTTCAGATGGCACCTGCTGCCCCTACCTCTTAGAGGCTAGAGACGAGCTAGGGGACGCACATGACATGACTACTGCGACATGTGTAACTTACTTCTTGGTACGTAAATTGAACAAACATCAAGCACATTGGTATAAAGACAGATCATGTCCTGTAGTAAACTGACATGAGCTGACTATATTTCTTCTCTCCTCCTATAACATTCAAAATAACGTTTCCGGTATCACCAACAAAGGTCTCATCATTTTCCATTTGAAAGGCGAAAGTTACTTAACTTGCAAAACCGCAACCCGAGCACGCTATCTACTGTGCTATATAGTAATTACAGGACATCTAGGTACTATGCTATTGAGCTCCATGCGCGCCTGCGACCTGGGCCGCGGGCCGCGCGCCGCAGATGGCAGCTGCTTTAAGAGCTAGAGGCGAATTGGGGGATGCGCACGATTACTGCAACGTGAGTGCTTTGAACTGCTAGTTCCTTAGGAAGGTCACCATAGGACCGCGCTACTGCATTAGGCTCAGAGGGCGAAGGACGAACTATAAGACGAGCACGATTACTGCAACGTGAGTAAAATATTTCTAGGAACTCGGAAAGAACCAACCGTGCTGCTGTAAATGGCAGCTGCTTGCTACGCTGTCCCATCTTTAAACTATGGTCACTAGATGCAAGTTTCTTAGGAAGATCGCCAGTTACCCGCCACAGAACCGCGCTGTTGCAGATGGCCGTGACACTAAGGGCTAGAGGCGAACTGGAGACGTGCACGACTACTGCAACGTGAGTATAACTTCTAGGTACGATAATAGAGCAGAAATATTGCATTGGATTACTTAGATACTTCGATCGGTTAAGAAGAGTCGAAGAATGGGCATAGTAGCTACATTAGTAGAGAGGCCCATGAGTTTTAGCATAGATTTTTTTGCTGCTAGGGGCATTTTAACATTTCCGGAGAAACAACTGCTGCTGTTATGATATTATGGTCACCTATCAATATCCATTATTTGACTTGTAGAACCACACTGTTTTTACTTCTATTTTGACACACTCCATAGGAACTGTGTTACTAATAATACTACATTTATATTAAAAACAGTTAATCAATTAAAAACAGCTGCGACAGTTAGAGACAGAGTTGGCAAAGGGCGAAGGGGTGAAAACTACGACTGTGTTGTAGGAATTGTAATTATGCAGTTCTCTTAACTGTTTAAAAGAGTATTTCAAGAGTTGCCTAAATTTTACGATTTGACTAAGCACACACGCTGAGACTTCACGTCAATTTCTAGTCTAATATACAGATATGTACAATTGTTTGTTTGATAAACTAATATCTACTTTTACAAGTGTTAACTCAAAGCAATATAACTAACAAATTTAGTAATTTTTCATATTTATTACAAATATTGCAATTTCAGTGAATTCATTTAGAGAAGAGTGAAACTGTGAAACAAATCAATCCTATAATTACTTATTCAATTTGACTAAAGTGGCGCCACTCTGCTGTTTCCAGGAGTCACTGCGATTAGCTGCAGTGGCCGGAGATCAGGGTTGTTACGCGCGAGCAGTTCGGATTGCAGGAGACGTGTATAGGAGGAAATGTGACGTGGGGAAGGCGCTTAGGTGAGTAAAACCTGATGACGTCATTGTTAATTTATACAAAGTGTAACAAAAAGGTGTGGTCAAAATTAAAAGATCCAAATTATTACCCATCCAGAACTTGTATGAGTTGTTATTAAGACATAATTAATTAATTTAATTTGTCATGCAGTGGTTATACAAATATTGATATTTGTGAAGTGATGCGCGTCAGGCGCGCATAAGCTAGCAGCAGTGATCATAAATGTAAGTACACAGAGGTTACTAAACCACTAGGGCTGAGACTTGTTTATTTTGATGTGACGTCACAATAGAAATATTAAATTAAAAATTGCAATAACACATTAAAGTTAATAATCATGTCTTGGTAACTCTGCATACAAGATCTACATCGCATACACTTTGAATCTTTTGCTGTACCTACCTATGTTAGTTACATTATTCAGCTACTGTTTAAAACAGTGTTTTTACATTATTGTAATAAATTAATAATATAAACATTTAATTAAGCAAATAGGTAATGAAACTAAAAATAACATTTAGTTAAGTGATACATGCCATAACGAAAGTTGATGTAGCAGGTCACATCACATTAGCTGTTTTCTTACTAATATTATGATATAACCACTCGTGTTTTATTAAATTAAAACTGGTATTTGACAAGGACCATAAAAAACCTATTAGACCATTATAAAATTACAAATATCTTCTTCCAGACATTACGAAGTAGCCATGGGCGCAGGCCAAGCCCTAGGCGATCGTCTGGCTCAAATGGAAGCTATGGATGGAGCCGCTCGCTGCTTAGAAGCTCTGCGTTCTTCAAGGAAGAATCTGCAACTGTCGTCCATTGGAGTTCAACACGAGACTACTAGAGGTCGCCACTTCCGTCGGCTCTAAGGTAAGAGAGTGAGAGCGATAGACAGAGCGATAGAGAGAGACGACTGTCTGAGACCGTAAAAGTACTGCTGATGACTGTGGAAGAAAGACAGGGATTGGTACCTATGTGTATACTGTACTGTCATGGAAGAAGTTTCACTAAGTACCGGATGAAGGATGCGTAACTGACGTGTTCTGATCTGGCGTTATGACCTGACGTAGATGGTCCCTTGTGCTTGCATAAGGATGTCTGACACCTAACTTTATAACCGTGAGGTTGGTGGGGGGTGTCAGTATAAACTTTAAAGTAATGTGTAGCAGGGTGTACTGTCTTGGAGCTTTACTATGTGCAGTGCATTAGTGTCTACTGACATTTTAAGAAGCGGAAAGAGTAGTCTTTCAGCTGACATGACAACATACCGGGGAACTCGATGGCGCAGTGGTAAATACACTCGTTCTGCAATTGCTGAAATTAAGCAGCTTTCCAATGTCATCGGATGGATGATCAAAAATTTATAATCTCGAGCTTCTCTGTGTTTTGTCGGCACATTGCAGCCTTCGGTCCCGGCGGCATGGCTGCGTGGTTACAAACGGCCCCGCTCGCACAGTGCCCGCGTGGTGGTTTACGGCACAATATAATATAATAATAATAATAAGATGCAAAAGGCAGTATTCCTTGACACGGCACGTATTGTCAGGAGGTTCCTCACTCTGCAGCCCTGACCACCGGTAGCTTGGGCCCTGCCTCGCTGCTGGCGGTACTCTAGGATTAGGTTTTTATAATGTTTTATTGCTTTTATATTAAAATATTGTAAAAATCTTGTTTTAAGAAAGAAAATAAATATAGAGTATAATAATAATAATAATATGTGTATTGTGTTTACGGTCCGTTCTCTCTGTGGTGTAAAATAGAGGTGGCTCGTGCCCCAGCAGTGGGAACATCAAATTAGCTAGAAAAAGAGAGAGAGAGAGAGAGTAGAAAATACCAGGCTGTTATAACCCACAAGGAGGTATACTTGACGTGAGCGTGTCTACTTTGAGTGAGGCCGTGAGCTGGATAAAGTACCAGGCTATCATGAGTTATAAAGAGTTCCGCACTGGGCGTTGTTGTGTGGTGTACGGCCCGTTCTCCCTGTGTGGTGTAAAATAGAGGTGGCTCGTGCCCCAGCAGTGGGAACATCAAATTAGCTAGAGAAAGAGAAAGAGAGAGAGTCGAAAGTACCAGGCTATTAATACCCACAAGGAGGTATACTTGACGTGAGCTACACATACTTTGAGTGAGGCCGGGAGCTGGATAAAGTACCAGGCTAGCATGAGTTATAAAGAGTTCCGCACTGGGCGGTGTTGTGTGGTTTACGGCCCGTTCTCCCTGCGGTGTAAACATCCATAGGGAAGACTCGTGCCCTTAGCAACAGGGACATGAAACGAGCTGATGATGACTTTGCACCTTTCCCAACAGATGTTAGTCCGCCGCGTCCGCCTTCGCCTCGCTGACATCTACACCGCTCTAGGCGATAACAACGCTGCAGCCAGGCTGAAGCGATCCGCCGCCACTTGGGTGGCCCCGACCTGTGCTAGGTGCAGGGAACCGCTCGCTGATACAGCTGAACCTTTGGCTGCATTACCGTGCGCTCATATTGTTCATCATGCGTAAGTTGATGCTATTTTTTTAAAGAGGAATTTAAATGCGCCTTTGTTTACGCGTCCGGTCTGCAAGACCTAAGATTAAGCAGCTTTCGCAAAAGTCGTCTGTCGTGGCCAAAAGTTTATCATCTCGAGCTCCTCCGTGCTTCGGAAAGCGCGTGAAGCCGTTGGTGCCGTGTATGTTACCGCAGCTGGAAAGTATCTCCTAGAGTGTTATGAGTGGAACGTATAATTAGTGCGTAATCTGCTGTGCATGTGCGCTGCATAAAAAAATTGTGCGTGTTGTAATTTTGGGGAAAAACGAAAAAAACGATTCCTGCTGCAGTAACGTTGTCCCAGCAGGAAAATTCTAAACGAATGATCGGAGAGAGAAAAATTGTGCATGGGCAGAAAGCTTACATTTGTGCAAAGATGTGCGCCGAAAATAAAATTTGTGCTTCTTTAGGTTTTCGAGATATTTGCATTTCCTGCTGGAGTAACGTTTTGCAGAATCGTGTATCTCTAAAGCCATTGTATGTGCGCCTGTAGAATAAACTTACACCGAGTAGCTCTTGATTTGTGCGTATTTGTGACAGAATTAGATTTACGAAAACATTCATAAATTTCAAGTAATCGCGCTTTTTTTAAATTCGAAAAAAATTCGCTGCGCCTAAACGAGAAAACGTATATGCTCACTGAAAACTGTATTCGATCCTTCTTGAGACACATATAATAACCATAAAAAGTTTCAAAAGTGTACACACTTGCGTTTTTGAATAATATTACTTACTAAAAGTCAAAACGACGGAGTCATAACTTTGACGTCGACATACAAGAAACCTCAGAATAATAACTAAGAAACCGACCATGCATTACAAAATGTGCTCTGCTCTGCGCTGCGCGGAGCTGCGTCGCCTGCGTCTCAGCTAAGGTTGCCAGATCGGAACTTACCGAGTCCGGGACAATTCCATGTCGGGCCGTGGCTATGGCTATGAATATGTAAAAAAAAATATAAATATAAATTACGGAACATTTAATTTTACATTTGTATTTATTAGGAAAATACATTTTCAACAACAAACCCGCTCGCTGCCTGCCGCCTGCCGTGTCATATTTTGTTGTTATTTTTTTTTAATTATTTATTTTTTTCGGAATCCGAGACAATAGATCGAATTATCTGGCAACCTTAGTCTCAGCATACGCTTAAGGCCCGTTTTCACTTTGATTAGTGCGAGTGCAGGTGATTAGTAATTGCGATTGTTTGGTGCAGGTGTGTAGTGCAAGAAGTGTCCAATTTTGTCAAGTGGCTGTGGTTGTGGCTGTATTTACTAAACACAGCCACTTGACAAAATTGGACACTTCTTGCACTACACACTACACTGCACAAAACACTCGCAATTACTAATCACCTGCACTCGCACTAATCAAAGTGAAAACGGGCCTTAAGAGCGTTTACGCCGCACACTAGCGCCGCCAATGAAAAAAAAAACATATGTTATGGTTTAGTTAAATATGGCGTTATAGTTAAAAGTGGCCGTAACGTCTTATTTAACTAAACCATAACATGTGAGGTGTTCATTAGGTGACGTAAAAATGCTAAATTACTTCATTCAGATAGTTTGTTGAGCATAATTTGATTTTCTATCTCTAATTAGTAGATATGTTTTTTTTTTCATTAGTGGCGCTAGTGTACGACGTAAACGCTGTTAATAAGCCTGAGTGTTCCCCGCAGTTGCATGCCCGAGTCGTGGTCGCGGCGCTCGGGGCGCGGCGCGGCGGCGGAGTGCGCCGAGTGCGCCTCCCCCCGCGCGCCCCGCGCCCCCCCGCCCGCGCCGCCCGCGCCGCCCGCGCCACGGGCTCTACCTGCCCAGGTTAGTACCTATATGCAGTAGTAGTAGGTAAATAGTAGTAGATAGCCTATAACGGGCCCGACCGCCTAAGTTGCCACATCGGAACTTACCGAGTCCGGGACAATTCCATGTCGGGCCGTGGCTATGGCTATGAATATGTAAAAAAAATATATAAATATAAATTACGAAATATTTAATTTTATATTTGTATTTATTAGGAAAATACATTTTATTTTTCAAATGTATACTTTTATTATTATATGACCGCCTGCCGTGTCATATTTTGTTGTTATTTTTTTTAATTATTTAATTATTTCGGAATCCGGGACAATAAATCGAATTACTGGACACGGGACAATACGTAAAATTCCGGGACAATCACGGACATCTGGCAACCTTACGCCTAACCGATCGCTTTGACTTCGTGTGTGGTTTATGACGTCATCTTGTCGTTTCGTGCCGCCTATGAAAGCAATATAGAAAGCCTTTAACTTTTGATATTGCTTTCATAGGCGGTGCGAGGTGGCAAGATAACGTCATAAACTATACACGTAATCAAAGCGATCGGTTAGGCGGTCGGGGGGCAGAGGGGTGAACCTTCCATACATTGAATAATTACAAAAATTTTATATAGCTCAGCGCCATCTTTCGTAAGAGGAACTTCAAGTTACTAACTGGTTATCCATATGATGGCGGTAGTATGGATAGCATTTTAAATTAATAAAGTTATATTTAGTTATTTTCTAGTAACTTTCTTATAACCACAACTTTCGTCAAATTCACAGAGAGCTCGTTAGCCGAGCAGCTGCAACAACGCATCGTGCTATAGTAGAGATAGGGAGATCCTAGATTCGAGCCTTTGGAAATTGATTAATAACTCTTTGATGTCTATGTTCATATATAAGTTTTTAATAGCCTTCGGAAATATATTAATAACTCTTTAATGTTTATGTTCATATATAAGTTTTTAATATGTTTATCAATCTTACAATTAATATTGTACACAAAAAAAGTAAACTAGTATTTGTAAATATTATATATTCTTAGCGTTATCTATCGGGAAGAAGCGTAAAAGCGCACGCAAACGTCTACTACCGCCATCTATTATACCGGGAACCTAGTTTCCCATCTTCTTGGCACATCTATACCCAATATTAAGGCCCGTTTTCACTTTGATTAGTGCGAGTGCAGGTGATTAGTAATTGCGAGTGTTTAGTGCAAGAAGTGTCCAATTTTGTCAAGTGGCTGTGTTTAGTAAATTCAGCCACAACCACAGCCACTAGACAAAATTGGACACTTCTTGCACTACACACCTGCACTAAACAATCGCAATTACTAATCACTCTTACTAATTACTTACTTACTAATTACTAAGCACTCGCACTAATCAAAGTGAAAACGGGCCTTTATACATAGTCTATGCCTATAACAGTACTACTGCTGGGCAAAGGCCTCCAAATCAAGTCATCACTACATTGATAGGTAGCTTATTAGCATAGCTATGCAGGTTATATAAATAAATGGAGATGAAGATTACATAATTTGTTTGTGATGTGTTTTTCCCTTCAAGTCCAATGCCAAAAAAATGACAGCACGGGCGCCGATGACGTAATTCGCAAAATGGCGAATACCTATCGTCGATGTTCACAAAAATAATGATTACGTTGCAACCAGATCATATTTTATCATTCTGTAAACGGCAATTTACTAATTGATAAATTTCCTTTCCGGCAGGTATCAAGATATATGTGATTATAGAAATAGTTTATTGGTCATACATGATCAAACTTTACGAACCATATTATGGCCTCAATCACAAGAAATAAACGCGCAGTAGTACATAAAACAAAGAACAAGCACCCATGCTGTGTAATTGTGTAAACAATGTAACAAAAAACCCCGAGATGTTTACAAAAACAACACTTGAAATACGACCTACGAAAGCAAAAAATGAACTAGGGGTGTTACTTCACTTTTTGTAATGTCATCGATAGTTGTTTTTTATGTTATTTTTGTAAGCTACTAGTTTATATGAATAAATGAAATGTACAATGTCAGTCTCAATTTTATTTTGTTTCATCATCATCATCATCATCATAGGTATAAAATCAAAGTCAAAGTCAAAGTGAAAGTAAAAATTGTATATTGTAAAAATAGTAAATTGTAAAAATAATGAAATAATATTGAAAATCGTCCAATGTTTTTTACCTAGTACCCATTCAGGACGTCTATTTTTTAACTCCACAGTTTTTATTATAGAAGTAACGACATTTACAATACTTATGTCGTTACCAAATGATACAATACAAATAAAAATACAATAAAAAAATGTTTAATAAAATCTTCTTCTCCTCCACCACGGCAGCAGCCACGCTGAGAAGTCGAAGTGCTCGGAGAACGGAGCGGTTGTATATATGTATATGTAACTGACCTCCATCCAGTCAACCTCCTTATGGCGTCGTGGAGATGTGAGCGGAGAGTAGGCAGGAGCCAATGGCGAAGGTTCGCCCTAAAACATACAAAAAAGTGAAACAGTTATTACTACAATCATACCAGTAGAAACCAAACACAATAAACAAATTATTTGATGATGATGATGATGATGGTAGTGGTGATGGTGAAATAAATAACCAGCGCCATACGTATCCTAGCGCATAATCCTAGCACAATAAACACATCACCAGTACAAACCAAACACAATAAACAGATTATTTGATGATGATGATGATGATGGTAGTGGTGATGGTGAAATAAATAACCGGCGCCATACGATCGCATAATCCTAGCACAATAAACACATCACCAGTACAAACCAAACACAATAAACAGATTATTTGATGATGATGATGATGATGGTAGTGGTGATGGTGAAATAAATAACCGGCGCCATACGATCGCATAATCCTAGCACAATAAACACATCACCAGTACAAACCAAACACAATAAACAGATTATTTGATGATGATGATGATGATGGTAGTGGTGATGGTGAAATAAATAACCGGCGCCATACGATCGCATAATCCTAGCACAATAAACACATCACCAGTACAAACCAAACACAATAAACAGATTACTTGATGATGATGATGATGATGATGGTGGTGATGATGGTGGTGATGGTGAAATAAATAACCGGCGCCATACGATTGCATAATCCTAGCACAATCCTTGTAACACAATAAACACAATAAACAGATTATTTGATGATGATGATGATGAAATAAATTCTACTAACCTCGTCATCACTGACTACTTCCTCGCGCTCCTCCTCCGCGTCGGCCTCGTCGTATAAAATATCAAAAGTCGCTTGGAGCCTCCTCATCTCTCCCAATTCTCCAATTAGCCATTCTATAATCAAAATCAAACAAACAACATAAAATATTATGCTATACAACATACTTATACACAATAACACAATATAGCATACTTATATAACTGTCTCAATACAAAAGTAAATTTAGAAACATTACAAGAATATCACCATTACTATCGAAAATAACAAAATGTTATCGTAAAAGCTATCGACACTATCCTACTAAGAAAGAAATTTCACACTGTCTGCCGGCAAGTATGGCCGTAAGCTCTATACAAATATAGCCCAAAATGGTATGGCAAAAAATTTCGGCCATTTCGAATGTCAGTACATGAAACGGTCGTAATTTTATTTCAATAAAAATGATAATAAATGTCGTTATTTCTTTGTGTAAACTAGTTTCCATTACTCATACACTGTTTTTATTCATTTTACTGTATTTCTAACAAACTGTACATGCATTTACGCACTAAAATCACTCTGGGATCACTCCGAAATCGAAAATTTAAAAATCACTATTAGATACGATATTCGTTGAAAACTTATAGCTAAAAACGTTCACTATAAACTCAGCAAGATGATTTACAACAGTTTCTAATATAAAACACTACTTACATGAGTATTTCCAGTTTTTTCCTCAATGCACTAAGTAACCTTGATGCACAAATGACAAATGTTCGAACTGTCATCCAACACGAAAAACGACAGTAGAATAACCTTGTCTTGTGTTTTTAATATAGCAAATTTACTCTAGTTTGTCTATAGCCAAACATCTTCATACAAAAGTATACTCTAACCTATCGATATTAATTATTATAGTCGCGTGGTCGGGTGCGGTTACATGTAACCGTCCGGGTGTTGACCGAATATTGCCGCGGTTACATGTAACCGATCCGCATATGGAGAGGTACATGTGTACAGTCTACAGCAAAAGTAGATAATGTTTACTAGATTTCAAAATTAAGTTTCGATAGTGTAAGTCGTTATTTTCTTTATTACTACAGTCAAAGTCTGCAGTTTTAGTAGAGTAGACATTCGAAGGTTTTTCGATATGCTTCTAAAAAGTTTTGATTTTCATACTGATTTCATATTTTGAAACTTGACCGGATCAGTTACCTTTGCTGTTGACTGTACCTACAATCGACAAACGATGAAAATTATTCGTTTTGTTTGCATGTGGCGTAGCTAACTCCGCCCATAGATAGAATCAATAGGAACCCTTTTTCTTTTAGTGTAAAAGATTATTAGAGCTCATTTATTGTTAAGTTAAAAAAGAACAAAACTTTATGTTTGGCGAGAGTATAGCTTCCGATATCTTTACAAAAAAATGTCCCGAGTTCAACAAGACTATTGATACTTAGTACACGTCACACGTGTGAAGTGTGGCAATAGTGGTAGAAAAAAAAGAGGGGGGACCTCCGGCGAGCTTGGAATTGGACGAGATAATAAAGAAGAGTCCCACATAGCTCAGTCTCCCCTTTTTTATACTTGGCTCGTATTATGCATTTTGTGTGCCATGGATTTCGGCAAAGTAACGCCTGATTCAATTGTATCAAAAGGATGGCTATGACGATGAGGCTGAGCTTCAATACGCTTAAAAAAGTACAATTTAAGCCCACAGCTGGGTAAAAACTTCCGTCGTTGAACGGTGACAAGAAGGCTGGCAGCTGTGTACTCTGCCAACGTGGCAATCCAAAGGGGAAATGTTGCCAGCATTATTGGGACTTTTCCCATGAGTCCACAGCTGGAGGACATTTTTTATTATTAGGTTTTATTTTGTCTTTAGTTAAGTTATGTTTCTTTTGCTTTATTTGTTCTATAGTGTAGAAAGATATGTTAGGTATATAATTATGTAAAACTGTATTGTTACCCTTCAAAAAAATACTAGTGATTGTGTTTTTTTCCCGTAGATAAAGAGCCCATTGCACCATTTGAAACATGTACAAATAAATAAACGCTACGATAATAATCGCTACGATTGATAGGTATATTCATACTCACCCCGCTTACTAAGTAGGTACAGCGAGTTGGAGAACATAAACCTTAGGAACCAGTGGGGACGTAGCTGATCTGGTGGTGATGATGATAAAGACATTATAACCATTTCCGTTTCCAGGACTTTCCGTTCGGAACGCCGCCAACGCTGCGGGACTCGGACCTCAACTCTCTATTCTCGGATCACAGCAGCCAACAAGCCACTTCGAGCGTCTAATTTATTCAATTCTAATATGAATTGTACTTATTATAATATTTATGAGTCGAACTAGTTTCAAAACAGGCATAGTGGCACAGAATAACTAATAGTACTAATAGTGAGAGTTGTTTTATTTGTTATTTGATCAATTTAAGGAAACGACAATTTGTATGGCATGGCATGGAAACAGCGCCCTCTAGTGATAAACGAGGAGAGGTAAAATTAATCTACTATAAAGCTAAAGAGGGTCGAAAGTCTGTACATGGAAGATATTCGAAATAAGTTAGCACGTTCCTAAAGTTTTTAGAATTTTTGTCTGTTTTTCTGTTTATCTGGTTTATCTGTTTGTCTGTTTATTTGACCGCGCATCACGTGAAAATGGCTGAACGGATTTGGATGAAACTTTGCACATACACAGACCACGACCCGGACTAGGATATAGGATACTTTTTATCCCGGTAACAGGTTCCTGTGGGATAGTGTAGTCTAGTAAGTCGCGGGCGGTAACTGTTGGTGAATAAAACTCGCTTTAGGCAACCTGTACATTTTTTTAAAATATACCTGATGTTAAGTGATGAAAGGGCCAATGGTGGAAGCGCACTCCATCCGGAATCTCGGGTGGTCCCGCCATCTTGACTCTACATATAATTGATTTCGCAAGTCTGCCGTTAGATGGCGTTGTTTCGTACCCATACAAATCGTAGTTATCTCAAACTTGATCAGTACTTGGTCAGTGGTCACGAAATGTAATGAAATTATACTTTAATCAAATAAAATTACTGAGTCAGCGCTTTTGGATCATTGTAAAATATTTAGAGACGTTTCAAAAGCACTTACTTAGTCACTGGCACTGCTGGGAAAATGCCTCATTCATTGAAATCAAGTCATCGCTACAATTGATGGGTATTGGCTTATTCACCACGCTTGCGTATCGGGTTTGGTGATCACAAGCCCAGGTTATGCATTAAAAAATCCGAAAAACATTTTGCTCTACCTGGGAATTAAACTCAGGAACTTCGGTTCAGGCCGAGCGTTGTTCTTGCTTTGGCATATGATATGACTGATAATTTATTGAAGAAATTTTGTCAGTTGTGGCTACTCTGACGTGCAGCCATCTGTACTATCGAAGCAGCAACTTACGCCATGTTGATTTCATAATCTCGTAACTAGATGGCGTTGTCGTCACCCTTTCTGTATATAATATCATTGTTATTAAACAAACCTATATTATGGAAACCAATGGAATTGTGAACGCAATGAAAGGAACGAATGTCCATATCCTTTTAAATTATTACTATTGATATATGATATTTATTATAGGATATATGATTCCTTTGAAAATACGCTTTATCAAACCAAAATACCTTTGTTTTGTACGAAATATAAATATATTTATAATTATTATTCCTAATAAATTGATATAATTGGGTATTGATGTATGCGTATTTTATTGTAATTTATAATATATAAATCTACTAACTATATTGACTATTGTTTACAAATGAGAATATATACTGATATTACGCTTATTATAAAGGAATAACTATTTGTTGCGTGTACGGTATTTTGTTGTAGTATGGTGTGCCTATTTATGAGTTTCATTTGATTAATATACATTTATAGAGTTTAAACGACTGTCATGCTTAAAGCTGAGGATTAAGGCCTTTATTTGAAATCCACGAAACAAATTTTATCTATGTGAGGGCCTAGTCAATGCCAGCCATGATAATAATGCTGGATAGCGTATGGGATTGATTTCAACCCAACGAAACGTTTATATGACGTTAGATTTGCTTTCGATCCTATACGTTTATCGTTCTACTGTTCCATTTCTATTCTACAGCGATATGCCACATGTCTAGGTTCGATGTGTTTTAAAATCTACTTTTTTTTAACGGTGCCAAAAATAACAAAACATATTATATGTATAGCATAGCTACGTAGCATGTTTTACTAGTGTGGAAAATAAGTGTCAATAAAACCATCATATACTTTTAGTTTTGTACAAAAAAAGTCGTATAACGTAAGTTATATCGTGTTACTTAATGTGGACTTACCTTAACTTATTTGTTAAGAAGATGTCACATATTTTTCGATAAAATACAAAAGTCGGAAGAAAAAACTAACTTGTTCAAATATCAAATGAAACTCATAATGACTGACACTGAAAATGTACCTATAGTTTATTGGCATTTCTATAGAGATGCTGTTAGGAGTAACATTTAAAATGTCTGTATAAAACTGTATTATCTAGTACCTAATTCCAATGCTAAATATCACAAAATGCCAAATAGGTATGGTCAATTAAAAAGTAAAAAAAAACATTAATGAAGAGAAATACATTTATAAAAAAAAGATTGTGTGTCAAAATAGTTGCACTGGTTGTATCGAAAGGCACCACACATTGGAGTAGTGCAAAAGTGTACGGAGCAAAAAGTTTTATAGTTATCAACCTTTTTTTGATATTTCTTTCACCAGGCCGCCATTTGAAGCAATTTCAATTCAATTTATTTCATTATTATTTCTGAACATAATCAATCAAAAAAACTTGCTTATTTGTAGCTTGTTTGTCGAATACGTTTTGAATGTGTATTACAATAAATTATTTGGGGAGCAGCGCCATCTTCTGTCAATTTGTTAACACAAGTTCGTCACTAGATGGCGTTGCTTCGATTCCATTCAATTTAAAATAATTACTATTTCATTACTCTTTTGTTTTGGAAGGCTATATTTTATTGCTCAATGCCTTCGTTGTCTTGGACTCGTGGTGGCTATGTGGTTAGCTGTAGAGGTGGGAATGTTCGTTTGTCTGGTTGAAATCTGGCCAGGCTTCCATCTTGTGCGCAGCGAGCGGGTCTGAGTAGCGGTCTCGGTGGGACCCGAAGCGAAAGGATTTGCGGGGCACGTGAGTTGTCCATAGTTGATTATTCTGCTCGGTGGTTTTCATTGAGTAGGCTTCCAACATCTCCGGCACTAGTCTGGAGAACTAGTAGAGGCGCCCGCTAGATGCAATGACTCCGGTTTAGCCAGCCGCGTAGGATTGTGGAACTGGCGAGGTACCTTGGATGGGTACTGAGAAGTGAGTGGGATTACAACTCCGCCGCCAAAGAGGACATTTGGTAGTCGACTTTTAGAGTTGACGACCCCTCAGTGGAAACTGCGAGTTGTACTCTTAGTGCAACCAGAAGTAAGCGAGCTTACAGCCTAGGTAACCTATCTGGATATTAGGTAGTGGACTATACGTGTCCACGGGGCAACTCGCTTGAAACACTAGTCTTAAGAGTTCCGGACCGGACGAAGAATGCGCTTCGGCGCGTCCTGATCTGGCGTTATGACCTGACGCAGATGGTCCCTTGTGCTTGCGCAAGGATGTCTGACACCTAACTTTATAACCTAACGGTTGGTGGGGGGTGTCAGTATAAACTTTAAAGTCGTGTGTAGCGGGGATGCTCAATGCCCACTAACAATAGAGAATTAAAGTCCGCAATTTATTAGTGTTACAAATTATGTTATGACGTCATGTTCTTTTACCAACCGCTCGCAGCTTTTACACTACTCCTAAGCATTTACTCATATTATGTACATAAAGAGAATTTACGAAAGTATATGTATATTATTATAATAATAAATTCTATTGTCGTTACTAGGTACCATGCTGATTCAGTCTTGTATTGTGACGTTGTTGAAAGACTGTCGGAATTTATTGAACATGATTATTTCACGAGAGTTATATAAATCTAAAACATATATATATTTACCATTGGTTAAAGTTCTGATAACTTCATTTATCACAAATAATAATAATTATTATAATGTAACATAAAACATATTTTATTTATTAGCACAAAGTAATATTTAAGAAACATAGTTAGATATTAAACTGAATCACAATTAAACTCTTTTATGGGTTGCAATTGCAACTCACTCCCCACTGCGATGCGAACAAAAATGAATGTGTACAAAGGGTGGAAAAAAAACGACTGATGACCCAGTTTAGGGTTCCAATGACTTTTACTAACTTTTACTTTACTGAGCCGGTAAATGAACATACGGCTCGCCTAAATATAATCATCATGACAATTGACGAAGGTGATACACACGCGTTGCCAAACTTGAAGATTTTATAAGCTTCATGTGTTGTCATTTCAAAATTTGCCGAAAATAGATTATCGCTCCATACAAACCCCGATGCACATGTAAATGGTAAATATAGCAGGGCACTTTAATTATTAAAGTAATAAATAAATTCAAAATTTCCAAAAAAACAGCTTTCTATGCACATTCCGCTGCATGCTTTAGTTTAACTGTAAGAGCAGTAGCAGGGCATATAAATTAATAAATAGTTTGTTTAGCAAGTCACTTTGTATGGGAATATAATTTTATTGAATTCGTAACCCAAACGCAGCAGTAGTAGTCCAAAATTTTAGTATACATGAATATTAATAGCGCTTTAAAGGCGCGCTAAAGGTTCACGTAAGCGCAGTTGTCATTTTGCTGAAGAAAACTATTATTAAGAGCGTTTACGCCGCACACTAGCGCCGCCAATGAAAAAAAAACATATCTAGTATTAGAGATAGAAAATCAAATTATGCTGAACAAACAATTTGAATGAACTAATTTAGCATTTTTAAGTTACAGCTAAAAACGGCCACTTTTAACAATAACGCCGTATTTAACTAAACCATAACATGTCAGATGTTCATTAGGTGACGTAAAAATGCTAAATTACTTCATTCAAATAGTTTGTTGAGCATAATTTGATTTTCTATCTCTAATACTAGATATGTTTTTTTTATTGGCGGCGCTAGTGTGCAACGTAAACGTTCTTACAGGCTAAAGTAGTTCGACCCCCTAAATAGTAAAAAAAAAACCTCATATAAATAAGCTCGCTTTAAATTGGTGAGTTAGTTGCAACTGTATGTAACTTACTTGACAAACACTTTAGTTTCCTAAAACATGGTACGGTGGTGAAAGCAGTTCTAAAACGATTAGTCATAAGTTTAAATATAAATTAATTAATAAAGGAGATTATTACTTATTAGGTATCTGTAAAAAAAAATAACTTTTAATATTAAATTGTTAGATAGGAATGTGAAAATTATTCTTCAATCTATTCAAAACTAAATGTGTCTATCAAGTAAGTCTAACTAATAGGTATAGACTATATATTATGTTTCTGACAAAGTAGAATTTACATGAATATTATAAACTGAAATGTTCGTTGCTATACAAACAAAAAGTTACTCATGATTTTAACTAAAGCTGATTGTAGAAAAAGCTAAACGAATGTGACGTATCTATCTAACTAAATATTGACCGAGCATAGAAGAAAACAGAGCTTTCAAAACTAAGTGACTAAAGCGTCTCTAACACAGATATAGAGAAATTTGTAAATTCAACTTTGTCAGACATCATTAAATCACTGTGAAACTATTGTGACCTTCGAATTACGTACCTGCACATCCAAAAATGAACCTAATTAACACTGTAAGTTAATAAAATACTAATTTTCATAAAAAAAAGTCTACTCAGGGATTTTTTTTCAATCCTCATTTATAATTATTGATCTATCTGATTGTAAATAAAGGATTCCAAATAAAGGAAAATATCGCCTTGTACATGTAAAGAAGGTTTTAAGCGAATTTTCTTCACTGGGTTTAAAAAATCTACAAATATTTAAATCTACAGTTTGTATAAGAATCGAATAAGCGCCATCTATCAACGAACTTGTGAAACCGACTTGTCAATAGATGGTGTTACGCTACTACTTTAAATCTGTGGTTACGCTCTAATACAAACTGTAGCTAACTTAACTCTTAGCTAGACAATAACATAGCAAACCACATTAAATTTAAACTTACCTATTAATTTTTCGAGAAGATTTAAAAAATAAAATCAAGAATTCAGTTTAGGCTACAAAAATTAGAAATAGATAGATACTTTGAATGTCATTATGCCAGCGGTTCATAAGTCTGCAGGGCGGGAGATCTTGTACAGAGGAGAACGGCCAAAAAAATCAGCAACGGCATTTTCTCCCTTTTTTATAGCGAAAAACCCATGATTGAATACAACACGTTCGGCTTAACTAAACTGTATAAGACACCTAATGAAAATGGTTGTTTTACAAGATGTTAGAACTATAGTTTTATCTGAGGATTTAAAAATCGACCCTTAGTCAAACATGGTATTAAATAATATTATTAAAAAATATATATATATTTTTAAGTGTCAAAATTACTCGTTAAGCTCATTCTGGTACCATCCTCTATATTTTAAATGAGTAACGATAAAAATATAATAGATTTGTTTACTATACAATTTGTCCATAGCTCCTATAAAAATTGTTTGCTTTAATAAGTATTTTAGTAATCTTTAATGTTTTGTGATTTCTACTCCGCCAATGCCTAACTAAAGATTAAACACAGAAACCTATATGTTCAATGGTAGTTTACATTATATTCAAATATGCCTTATCATATAGCCAAGCATCTTATACTTATGTGTTCTTACTAAGTAAAAAATAGGAACTGCTTTTTAGTTGAGGAATACAAGGTACTAAGAAACATGTATGTTGTACTTAACTTTCCTATAATCGGCGAGAATTGTGAAAAGTGTTTAGATCACTAAAGGGTTAAAAAAGAAACAAATTCTATCTCTCACACTAAAACTAGCAATCGTAGTATAATGCACCAAATGTTAGATGGTTAAACCAGTTAATTTTATGCGTTTTATTAAAGTTTACTGTAAATAAAATACGTTATGTGTCTGTAAAGCGCCTGCGATTATGAGGTTTGCAAAATTGATTTCAATTCCATTCAGCTATATTATTAATTATAAGCTGGTTTTTCGCGGCGGTTTTGGGCTTTGGCAATTTGTATGGGGGATTTATTGATTATTTTCAAAATGTTATAAGTCACACGAACAAATTATTGATGGCAAGTTACCGTAACCATTTGGAGATCCATATCAGCGAATCTACTCTGGAAGTATTTGGTATAATTAATCGAATAAACTGGCTAAAAAGTTAAAAATTAAGAGTTAATTCACTGAATTAATTCTTGAATTAGCTACCTCTCATAACTCATTGTCTCCTTGTCCTATGCCACAAAGGTTGTCTGGTAAAGGTCGCTTTTATCGCTTGATAAGTCCGCATTTGCTTACTTTTCTTTTTAAATTTTCTGTCATTTGTATTGTGTATAATAGTGTAAGCAATAAAGTGTTTAACTGTCGATAGAGAATTTGTTGCTTGTATGTAAAACTATTGGCTGCGGTGTTATATAAAAAAATAACAAAGCCCTGAGTGAGAGTGAGGAATTTAAACTATTTCTCTTAAAATTCAAAATTCAAAATCATTTATTCGGTTTAGGCTACAAGTAGCTCTTGTGAATGTCACTATGCTATCGGTTTGTAAGTCCACTCTGGGCGGGAGATCTTGTACTGAGAAGAACCGGCAAGAAACTCCGCAAGTGTCCAGCTCTTTTCTCCCTTACAGCGTCAAAAATATTGGAAAATGTTCTATCATAGCAGGACGGAACGGAAGGATGGAACGTCCAACACAAAAAATATAGAAGACAACCACAACATGTAAAAAAAAACAAAATAAAAATCCAAGCTATCAAATTTACATGAGGTAAATGCTTCGGATATCCGGATTCGGATCACACACAAACTATACCTGTATAAAATAGCTCATCCAAGTTAATGGTTACGGTTAATGGCTAAGCTGCCATATAAATTATCACTCTTATTGAAGACCTCTACAAATATAACAAAGTCTTGTTCGTGCGCAGATTTTTTCACAAAAATCCATCAAACGCGTCCACTGTATTTGTATGGGATCGATCGCCACGCCATCTGCTGCCAAGCTGGTTTCAAAAGTTCGCCGCCACTTCGATACACGTTACACGTGTACCGATGTTATACAAATTGAAAAATCCGCATTAGTTCTCATCAATGTCACGATAAAAAATGTTTCGAATGAAAGCGCTAACACTTGTCTTTGTCTAAACATAGATACATAATTATATAGCTACAAAAACGTAATCCTACATAGTCGCAGGCGCAGGTGAATTATTGTTTTAAAATTCAAAATTAGTGAGCACCTACTTACTCATGTTGCGAAACTGTATTTGTTGCTAACTTTATAATTTGTTGTTAATAAATAATCGTGTTCGTGTTTCAAATTGATTGGCGTGTAAATGCATAATTATTGTGATTGTGATATACCTAATACTTAATTTAAAAGTTTTCTTTCATACCAATATTGCCTTTTTTGTGTGGGTTATTGAAAGAAAGCAATTCCGCCATTTAAAAACATTCTAACATAATTTGAATATGTATATAACGTTATAATAAGTTTTGAACAACATTGTTATTCTAGTGTTACCAGCATCAAACTAATTAGAGCCTCATCAAAACATCTTAGCGTTTAAGAAAAACGTTTAATTTTACTGTCAAACGATTAACTTTGTGTGGTAAGCACTGTCAGCATTTTTGATTAGGCAAATATCGAAGCGTAAAGACAATTTTGACCATTTAGAGTGCTTCCATCAGTTTGATTCTGATAATGCTACAATATGTTGTTTTTATGAAAAAGATAAAGCACTTAGTGTTTACAAATCTGTCGCTTCCTATGTTTCAAATGCTTTTGCTAACTAAACGTCGTCCTTTTGAGGAATCCGTAAACACGTAAACAGTCAATAAATTAATAAACTAGAATTTAATAAATGGGTCATGTAACATTACAAATGAAATTCCTGGAAATTTTTTTTCTATGTCATCGTTGTTATTTTCTAAGGACCTTTGTATGACGGCAACGGTAATAAGGCATACGGCACAAACAATGACACATTAATTTTTAAATAAATGCATAATAACCCCCTTGGATATTTCAGGAATATCAGTTGTATTGTCCCAATAAGTACCTTCTTCTTATTAAAATATATATGACACAAATTGATCTGTATATAGATATTATTATATAGAACCACCCAAAATACCCATGTGATTTAAAAAAAATATTGTAAAGATAATTATAAAACAAAAATATTTAAAAAAAACTTGTAGTTGTGAATTTGGCGTTGTGTTATCTATCAGACATAATTAGATCGAGTTGATATATAAAAAATATGATTGTTCGTTATATTTTAAAATTTTAATTGAAATATATTAATTTAAAAATGTTTTGACTATTTATTTTTGCGTTTTAATTCATTATTTGTTGCATTGTGAATGTAAATAAATAATTAGTACTGGCGAAGTTTCCCCGCTAAATAAGGCTTCATCATCATCATCAGCTCATTTAATTTTCCCACTGCTGGGGTTGGGGTACGAGCCTTTCCTACGAGTCATAAACCACCATGCGGGTCCAGTGCGGTACGGTGATGATGACGACGACTGATAATATGCAGGACCAATGACTTTATGCGCCTTCCGAAGCGAGGAAGCTTTCAAGAAGCAAGATTGCTTCGGAAGGCGCCTATAATAGGTAGAGCTTAGCAAGAGTTTTTCTCATTATTCGAACGAGTTAAAGTTAACTTGCAATTTGTACGGGTATGAAATAGCTCCATCTAGTGACAAACTCGTGTAGCTAATTTGTGTTACTAGGTAAGTAGGTAGCGCTGTTTCTTTCCCAATTTCCCATACAAAATGAAGTTTAAAGTTTCCTTACACTACGAATACAAAACATGTAGGTAGAAACTTATTGAATTTTGTTTTGGAAGCACTTCTGGCAAAAGGCTTTACGTAAGAAGACTATAAGGCGACGCATCGCTAAACAATAAATCTCATACGTTTTGATACGAGCGTTTGCGCCCCGAACCATAAGAAAAACTGTTTTTTTTTCCTTCAAATTAAAACTACAAATTATTTAAAAAAAATGAACTACAATTTTAAAGTGTGTGTTAAGACTAATCTACTAAGAAAATTTTGATGCTTAAATCGGTCAGGTTAGCCTGTAAAATGTGAATCTATGTTTTAAAAGAGGTTACTTTGATATTTTTTTCTCTGTTATAAAAGTTAAAAAATCGTGTTTCTGCAACTAACAAAATGAAGTCAATTAAATGAAAAATCTTGTCATCAAATATCACTTTCATATGTTTTGTAATTGTTGAGAAAAATCAAGATCCCCGCCACGTAAATTACCAATGCGTCGTCTTAAGAAAACTTCTTACTCTTTACGTACCTACCTATTTTACTAGGTACTCGGTTACTTTACTTAAATGTTAATAAGTACCTAGTAAGATTTTAAAGAATTTAACTACTATTATTATTACGTATTATATTAGATAGTAATTCTAAGTATGTTGTATCAGCTTGTTTGTATCTAAAGCAGACGATGAGAAGTAGAGAAGAGAAGTAGGTATACGAACACGCGAACTACACTGTTCGCATGTTCGTATACCTACTTCACAGGTCACAATTCAATTTCTTGTAAGATGGCTCTTGTTAAATAACCACTGATTTAGCCATAGCCAGGTCCCAGGTAAACCTTTTTTGAGTTAGACCGCCAAATGTTACTTACTGACAAAAGTATTCCGTTTCACGCAAAAAATAGTTTGGAAATACAGGCAAAAGAAATTATATGACTGCTTTCCCACTATGTGGAATGTTAAAAGAATGCATGTACCAGTATTTATAAACTAAAAAATAGTAATTTTATGTATTTAGTTCTTTTGTGACAACACTGACAGTTTTTATTACATGGCTGAATACCTTTACTTCGCAGCCTTAATAAAAAAACAACAACAGTTGTTTATAAAAAAAACATTTGTATTGATTTTTGTCGCTGTCTGGCTGAAATTTTCGCGAAAACTCCTATTTATTTGTAATATAACTCTTCAAAGTTTGTGGTCAAAAACATAAGGTAAATCCAAACCATTTGAAAATGATTTTATAATCTACCATTCGCTCTCTGTATTACTTGTCTAGCCACCCAGAACGTTGGTTGTGAATACATTTACGAATAATCTTTAACTTTAACTATTTACGTTGTTTTAGGTGAAAATGAGTGCTATAGCGCAGCAGGAATCTCATGTTAAGGAGAGTTTATTTCAGTTCATCACTAAAAACATCCCAACAGCAGATTTAAACGTAATAGATGATATAGTGTTGTCTTACGTTATATCAATTTTAGAGGAAGCTTCCCGAGACCCTTGCTTCGATGTGGAAGGTAAGTTTTTGCTACAATTTATCCTAGAATGTTAAACTTAAAATTTTTGAGGTATTTGTAAAGATAAATGAGCCGAAAAAAATTTTATAATAGATAATTTGGGATATTACTTTTGTACAATTTGTTAGTTTCATTCCCTTTACAGAATTCATTGTTTGGGTGCTAAATTGTTCTGCTTTGTGTGAAAAAATATTTAAAATATAGTTCAAGAAGGTGATATAAACATTTAGATGTTTATCATTGTTATTAAATAGATAAAAAATTAAAATTTTCATTGTTCTCAAGTATTAAACAAAAGTTTTTACAGAATGTTGAAAACAACAAGTATAAAAATTTTTAGCTTGCTTACAATAGATTTAAAGTTGGTTTTAAACATCACTATTTCTTAATAATCTGGATGAATTACATAACAGCAGATAAAATAAGTTATTGTTTTCAACAGCTTATGCGAACACTGCATATTTGAATAAAACATTTTGTTAAATGACATATTGATATGACTGCTTCTATTTATTTTATCCTGATGTTGCTAAACTATTCTGTCGTCATTGTCTTTCTGCTATAAAAAATATTGTGACAAAAAATATATTTAAAAATAAATAATGTTTAAAAAAAGAATTATTAGAAAAACAATATTTAAAACAATTTAATTTAAAAGAAATAGTTTGTACTACTATTTCATACAATGAATAACAATTATATTTTATTTATTTATTTATGGAGTACCAACACAACAGATCGACTCCCAAATATACACACAGCTAAAAATATTGAGTTGATACATTTTTAGTCACCCATCTGATGACCGGCATTTGCGAATGTTGCTTAACCTTAACAATCTCAGACCAAGCATTAAACACTGCACCTACGAGCTCATATTACAATTACTAATACTAATATCCCACTACCAATACAATACTGTTATTATAACTCGAAATATACTGATATTAGAGATTTTATCATATTATAATAACTGAATATCAGTATGTTTTTAGTAAAAACACTGTTTTATTGGTAGTGAGATATGTGTTACACAATAAATTTAAAATTGTATTTATATAAAGATAATTTAATTAATTATTCCAGAAGTTAGTTTAATTATATTGGTCTGTTATAAGTAAGTTTCAAGAAAGAAAATAAATAAAGAGTATAATAATAATATATTTACTATATATAAACTTATAACCACACCAAATGGTAAGTGGCAATGGTCTTCAGCAAGCACAGTTTGCTAGGAATCTGAAATTGTTATTGTGACATCATCGTCTCAGCCAATAGTCTTCCAATGCTGGACAAGGGCATCCCCCAAAGATCTCCACAACTACCGGTTTTGTGCTGCTCGCATCCAGCGGCTGTCCGCGACCTTCACCAGATCGTCAGTCCACCTTGTTAGAGGCCTGCCCACACTGCGTTTTCCGGTGCATGGGCGCCATTCGAGGACTGCTCCGCTCCAGCGGCCATCAGTCCTGCGAGCGATGTCCCCTGCCCACTTGAGCTTGCAACTCTTCAGGCTATGTCGGAACCCTCTGTTCGTCCACGGATCTCCTCATTTCTGATTCGATCACACAGAGAAACCCCAAGCCTTCTCCATTGCTCCTATGAACCTTGAGCCTTCTTATGAGGCCAATGGTGAGCGACCGCGTCTCAATCCCGTATGTTACTGGCAACACAACATGAGGGCATCTTTAAAGGCTCGGACCTCGGCTCGGGTTGACCGGGCCGTGGTGGTGGGAAGAAGCGCCCAGGTATCCAAATTCAAATTCAAATTTAAAAATCATTTATTCAGTTTAGGCTACAAGTAGCTCTTGTGCTCTGGGCGGGAGATCTTGTACTGAGAAGAACCGGCAAGAAACTCAGCAAGTGTCCAGCTCTTTTCTCCCTTTTCAGCGTCAAAAATATTGGAAAATGCCCTATCATAGCAGGACACTTTCCATTACAAATAAACAAAAAATATACAAGACAACCACAACATTTAAAAAAACAAAATAAAAAAATCTAAGTTATCTTTACTTACGAATTAAAAGTATAATAATGTACGTATGTGTACCTGGTATACTCGTAGAGCGCGTGTGAACCGGGTCGTCGTACCCTTACGGTGTCTTGAGCCTATGCGAGTGTGCATGTTTAGTGGATTCTGTAAATGTGTAGTGGGGTTTAGAGGGTCGCGCGGGGAACATTGGTGTTGGCTGTCCCTTGACATAGACCTATTATTTCTTCCCTACCATTTAGGTAAGACCTCCTCCCAGCATCTCGTTGGTCTACCTCTTTGGTGTTGCCTATCTCTTGGGGACTACTCGGTAATAGTCCTCGTTCACGTATCCTTCCCTGATCTTATCAATCATGACTAGACAAGGGAAATAAAATAAATCAATAAAATAACCTTTACTCTGTTCGAGTAACATAATTAATATTATATTAATTTTAAACTTGATGGCGTAATGATTTACGCGTCCGGTCTGCGATTGCTAAGATTGCAACTATCGCAAAGGCCGGTCATCGGATGGTTGATCAAAAATTTTCCATCTCTGTGCTTCTGAAGGCACGTAATGCCGTAAGTTAGGTGCTAAAAACCCTAGGGTAAATCATAAAAACCTCTATTTTTATGATCATAAAAACATCAATTTTTTCTGACAGAGGGGCGCCTAAACGACGCGAAGGCCATAGTGCCTTTTGCCTTTAGTTTAATCCGGTATTTATGCGGGTTAGCACAGTGCCTTGATCTCACCTGATGTTAAGTGATGATAAGGCCAATTGGTGGAAGTGCACTTCACCCGGGATCCTCAACTAGTGAGGCACTGACTACGTTATCTCTAGCTGGCAGAACAATGCTACAAACATTGATGTTATGGCGACATCTATATTAATATTATAAAGCTGAAGAGTTTGTTTGTTTGAACGCGCTAATCTCAGGAACTACTGGTTCGAATTGAAAAATTATTTTTGTGTTGGATAGTCCATTTATCGAGGAAGGCTTTAGGCTACATAACATCACGCTGCGACCAATAGGAGAGAAGCATCAGTGAAAAATGTTGCAAAAACGGGAACAAGAGCCTAAAAAATTTAAAATGCTGCCGAAAGTCATTGTTCCACGCGGACGAAGTCGCGAGCACAGCTAGTAAATAATAAATATTTCCCACACTCACACCAATTATCTAGCCCCAAGAAAAGCTTCCTTAAGAAACTCGAGAAATGGTTAACTAGACAACGCATAAACATACTTAATATACCTACTTATTATACATAGGAAACACCTAGACCCGAAACAATTTAGAAAAACAGGTACTTATTTCTAAATTGACCCGACCGGGGATCGAACCCGGACCTCAGAGATGGCGACACACCATGAAAACCGGTGTGCAAGCCACTCGACCAAGGAGGTTGTATCTTTAACTATATCTTACAACTGAGTGTGCCTTTCGACTTAAACACACAATCAAGAGACTTAACATTTGTATGCCTTATAGGCTAAACATGTTAGGACATCACTAACCAATAACACATGCACCATGGTGTCATGTTTTAAAAAATAAATATACCTTTATCTTTATCTTTATCGTTACTGCAGAAGCTAAGTTTCATACATACCGCGCTTAAGCAATGCACACAGCAGTAAAATTCATACGAAAACCCTTCCAAAGTGCCCTACAATGACACGAGAGATTCCATTTGTCTATGAAACCTTTTATGCAGTGTGTCCCAGTTGTTTAGCTAAGCAGAACTGGTCAGTGTGTGGCGTGTCACACCTACGCTCGCCATTGTTTTAATATTATAAGGCAAAAATTGTACCTACTCTTTTGTAAGTGAGCCTAGAAAAAGATGTAAAGACTTTTGTCAAAGGATAAAGAGAATAGCACTATCTCACTGACGGGCACACACAAACCTCAATCATTGTCATAGTTACAATGGGGATATTGACAACAACACCAAATAATTCCAGAGCATTAAACAAATAAATCGCCAGTGTGTGTTGCCAGTGATGACATACGGGACTGAGACGTGGTCGCTCACTATGGGCCTCATAAAAAGGCTCAAGGTCACTTAAAGAGCAATGGAGAAAGCTATGCTCGGGGTTTCTCTGCGTGATCGAATCAGAAATGAGGAGATCCACAGAAGAACAAAGGTAACCGACATAGCCGAAGAGTTGCTAAGCTCAAGTGGCAGTGGCCAGGGCACATTGCTCGCAGGACTGATGGCCGCTGGGGCGGAATAGTCCTTGAGTGGTGACCGCGTACCGGAAAGCGCAGTGTGGGCAGGCCTCCAACAAGGGGGACCGACGATCTGACGAAGGTCGCGGGAAGCCGCTGGATGCAAGTAGCACAAAACCGGTCGTTGTGGAGATCCTTGGGGGAGGCCTTTGTCCAGCAGTTGACATCTTTTGGCTGAGATGATGAAACAAATAAATGAAATCTGGAAGTGTAGTGATAATACAGCCCTTTGAACACTTATTTTTATGTAGTTTTTTTTTGTCAAATGTTTTATTTTCGTGTACAATAAAGTTTATTTATCTTTATCTTTCTTGAGGAGCTCGATGGTGCAGTGGTTAACGCGCCCGGTCTGCGAGTGCTGAGGTTAAGCAAATTTTGCAAAGGCCGGTCATCGGATGAGTGACCAAAAATTTTTCATCTCAAACTCCTTCGTGCTTCGGAAATTTTATGTCCCCACTGCTGGGGCACGAGCCTTCCTATGGATGGATTGGGAGAACGGGTCATAAACCACCACGCAGGCCCAGTGCGGATTGGTGGTTGCCTCAGACGGCATTTTCGACTACGAAAACTTGCCGTCCGAGGCAATAAGCAAACTCTCTCAAAAAAAAAAACCGTCGCGACAAAAGGTGGTCGTGCTGTGGTTACGTGTGAATAGTGTCGCTGCGGCTTCTTGCGGTTGCGTTGTGTTACCTACAACATGTTTGCGACATCGCCGGCCGCTAGTTCGCGGTGTCGCTGGTGGTTGCGACCGACGACGTGGCTGCTAAGTAGTCGGTATCAAATACGCGGTCAATAATGACTGCAAAATGTGGCCCGTGTGAATTCATCTGATTCTAATGTTTATAGAAATTAGCGCCCGCCCACGTATTGTGGTTGTGGTGTGGTAGTGGTACGTGTGAAACAAGAATAACACTAGCACAGTTGCAAATCATGCGAGCGCGCGATATTGATTAACTAATCTATCTTCTATCGTCTATACAGGGTCTAACAAAATCAATAAGCGAACGTTTAAGGGCGATATCTATACATCATTCTGAATACAATGACAAAAAATGGGCTCCAGTTTTATAGTGATTTTTCAAAGTTATGTTTTCTAACAAACTAAATCAATTAAAAAAATGCACATCATGAAACATGCTGTATCTTTACTAACACGCACGCAGGCGTCGATAAAAAGATAGTGTACGACAGTGACACAACGGCTATCTTTGTGTGCGTATAGTACCGCTGTACGGGTTTGGAAAGGGTGTATTTTTTGGTAAATTATGATAATGTTTTGTTACAAAATGTTTATATAATTTTTAACGCAAATTTTGTTGCGAACAAATTACAAAAACACAAATGTTTTGTTGATTATCTCGGTGACGAGCCTGTAGTTTTGAACCAAATTTGGTGAGCATGCTCAGTGTGATGTATAGATGCTCCCCTTAAACGTTCGCTTATTGATATTGTTAGACCTTATATAAATAAAAATGAATCGCTAAATGTGTTGCTAATCGCATAACTCGAGAACGGCTGAACCGATTTGGCTGATTTCTCTTTTGTTGAGTTTGATGAAGTCTGAGGAAGGTTCTTATGGAGAGAGAAAACGTAAAAAAAATACGAGAAAATAGTAAAAACAAAAATGTTCTTTTCCCATACAAACCACTCTGTCCCCAGCTGTCAAACGTTTGACGTCAATCAAAACAAAACAAAGGCGCGTAAGGATTACCCTTGGTATGCCTTCAAGTTGATTTTATTTATTTACGCGCCAAGTAATCAAACAAATCTCTTGCCAGTCGCTGGTTTCCAGGAGGTCATGTAGGTCCTTGTCGACTTCGTCCATCCAGCGGTACTTGGGGCGTCCAACTGGTTGTCACCCCCTAGGGACCCCCAAGTAAGCACGCTTTGTCGCCCGATCCTCCCCCATTCCCTCCATGTGCCCGAGCCACCGCGGTCTGTGTGCCTTAATCTCACCCAATATATTGGGAATAGGCATAATAATAATAATACAATATAGATGATCATCATCTCAGCCAAAAGACGTCCACCGCTGGACAAAGGCCTCCCCCAAAGATATGAGGGGTATTTGCCGTAATCGCCACGCTTGGCAGGCGGGTTGGCGATCGCAGTAGGTTGAGGGTAACCTCAGAGAGATGCTGCTGCCCATCCTCTGGAATGGTCCCTTAGTCGGCTTTTACGACACCCACGGGAAGAGATGGGGTGGTGCAATTCTTTATCCCCGGCACCACACAGGGGAATATAGATGATAATAATATAATATTATGTTTCCAGGGTTCATAGAAATGATGGCGGCCTACGTGCCAGAGTTTGCCGACATCGACGCGGGGCAGGTCTGCACGTGGCTGCAGTTGGAGGCTGAGCTGTCGCGTCGGGAGGAGTCGGACTCTGCTTCCAACAATGGTATGATTTGTATGTTTAATTGATTTAGGAACTAATTCTACTATTTGTCAAGCAATGCAAAAGTAATAATTAGTCAAGTCCCAATTTTGTTTGTCAAGCCTTATTTTTGTTTCAACTGGTCAAGCCAATAAAAAGTTCTGAATTGTCAAATGTTTTATTTACCTAAACACAATTTTCACGTGACCTACGGGAGTAGGGCAGCTAGTATTTCTCTTGTCTAATTAAAAAAAATAACCTCAAGAAATCGCTACGCTGCGCTTCGCTTTTAACCTATCACGTGACCTACAGGATTAGGGTAAAATGTTGCGAAATTATTATTTGACCTAGTAAATTAACAACATTTGACAATTCAGAACTTTTTATTGGCTTGACCAGTTGAAAAAAAATAAGGCTTGGCAAAGAAACAAAATTGGGACTTGACTAATTATTACTTTTGCATTGCTTCACAAATCAGAACAAAACACGCGGTAAACTACGCGACCTAGGAGTCTTCAACTGGCAAGAGACTGCAATGGACAGGGAAAAGCGGTGAGTTCTCGTATCGGTAGGGCTTGTTTGTCCGCCTGGCTAGCCACCACCACCTCATTGTTGTGTTCCGACAGCTAGAGATAAGATAGCCAGTGCCTCAATAGTTGAGGATTCAGGTGAAGTTCGCTTTCACCAATTGGCTGTCATCACTTAAGAGCGTTTACGCCGCACACTAGCGCCACTAATGAAAAAAAAAACATATCTAGTAATTAGAGATAGAAAATCAAATTATGCTCAACAAACTATTTGAATGAAGTAATTTAGCATTTTTACGTCACCTAATGAACACCTCACATCTTATGGTTTAGTTAAATATGGCGTTATAGTTAAAAGTGGCCGTAACGTCTTATTTAACTAAACCATAACATGTGAGGTGTTCATTAGGTGTCGTAAAAATGCTAAATTACTTCATTCAAATAGTTTGTTGAGCATAATTTGATTTTCTATCTCTAATTACTAGATATGTTTTTTTTTACATTAGTGGCGCTAGTGTGCGGCATAAACGCTCTTAACATCAGGTGCGATCAAGGCACTGCGCTTACCCGTAAAATATAAAAAAAACCATTAAACAAACCGAGGACATAAACATGTACCCCCCACTGGGAATCGAACGCGTGTCCTCTGGTCAGTGACTGGTGGTGGTGTTAACCACCAGATCATAGAGGCGGCCTTTACCATCTTTACGTATTTATAACATTTCATAGAAAGGTCGAGGGTAAACGTCTTGACAGGGCGAAGTCGAACGACATGGTCTGCCAAATCCGATCGACACTGAACATGGCTGCACATCCTATAAAAGATAAGTCCTTGAAGACTTATTCAACACATGACAACCTCCTTGGTCGAGTGGTTTGTACACCAGTTTTTATGGTGTCGCCATCTCTGAAGTCCCGGGTTCGATCCCCGGTCGGGTCAATTTAGACATTATTGTTTTTAAAAATTTGTTTATGTATGTTTATCCGTTGTCTAGTAACCATTTAACGAGTTTCATAACGAAGCTTCTCTTGGGCTAGATAATTGGTGTGAGTGTAGGAATGTTTTTTTTTACATAAAAAAACCATTCCTGTTGTTTCAGATGACTCTGCTTGCAGTGACAAGATCAGCCTGACGCTGCAGAGTCTCAGCGAGATGCTTCCAGCCGCACCCACCAAGATCAGCCGGTCAGTACCTACTAGACTAGAAGTAGGACGTTTTATATTTGTCAAGAAATCTGCTTGAGGTTTTAGTAAAGCCAGGCCTACCGGTACATTTTTTTTCCGGTATCTTCGTTTGACAGAAGTATCGATACCAATGTTTTTTTACGGTGTACCAAAGCCTTGGAATATATGTTGAACTGACGCCATCGCAGGTCCCATTCTAACTCCGAGAGTTGTGACGAGGATACGGGGCGGCGCGCCGTGCTGGCCAGCGACGAGCACGCCGAGCAGTGTGCCTCGCTGCACGAGATGTTCCCCAACACCTGCGCCATGGAGGTCAGTGTATACTGTATTAATAATAATAATAATGTATATAATTTTAAGAAATAATAAGGCGGCTGGATCAAGGGTCTGATTCAGAAGGCAGTTCTCCTCGATACGGCACGCATTGTGAGGAGGTTCCTGCCTCTGGAGCCCTAACCACCGGTAGCTTGGACCCTGGTCCCGATGCCGGCGGACCCCTATTTTTTATATTTTTAGATGTTTTGTCTGTTTTGTTTTAGAAAATATTTAAAAATGTAAAGTAATATAATATAATAATAATACACCTTATACAGACTTACTTGGGTACTTGGGTACATGGGTACTTGACCACCTAGTAGTCAAGTATCCGACACAGCTGGTCTCTCTCTTTCCCTCTCCTTATCTCATCATCTTATGTGGCGATGACAGTTCATTGTTCATAGTTATTTATTCCATAAAACAATTTACATTGTATTGGAAATTACATAAAAATAAAATAATACAAAAATAAAATAGTAAATATTAAGTAAAAATATTTTGGCAATCTTAATTAAGTATAATCTTCATGTTTAAGATTTAAGGTTCACATTAAGCTGAAGTAGTTGATGCTGTCCAATGGTTTTTTTTTTTCAGATTTTGTTTTTCGAAATTTTAATATATAGGTATGAGCAAACGGGACCACTTTGGAAATGCATTTTTGTGCCGAATCCTTTATCTAGTACACTAGCTGTGCTCGCGACTTCGTCCGCGTGGAATAGTGACTTTCGGCAGCATTTTTAATTTTTTAGGCTCTTTTCCCGTTTTTGCAACATTTTTCACTGATGCTTCGCTCCTATTGGTCGCAGCGTGATGTTATATAGCCTAAAGCCTTCCTCGATAAATGGACTATCCAACACAAAAAGAATTATTCAATTCGAACCAGTAGTTCCTGAGATTAGCGCGTTCAAACAAACAAACAAACTCTTCAGCTTTATAATATTAGTATAGATACTAGTTGTGAAGCAGCGGCGTGTAGTGCTCGAGATGTGAACTCTTTATCTCTTTCTTTTTGGCTTTCTGTCTCTTTCCCTCTTCCGCAGTGTCTGCGCTATAGAGGTCAGTGCAGTAGATAAATTAATAGGTCCTTACCTATGAAATTTTCTTATAAAATTTTATTTTTCATACTAACGTTTTTTTTAATTTTCTTAACATCTATTTATTTTAACACTATAAAAGAGTGTAGTGTGTTTGTTTCTCTAGCTAAATATAGCAGACATTAAAAAGAAAAAAAATCAAGTCCCTTCAAAGCTGCAATGAAACAAAAGGACAATGCCGCGAACAAAAAAGTTAGTCAATTTTAAAAAAAATTGGGCGGTAAAGACACAAAATTAATAATCATTGTTATTACTGAAGCCTAAGTAACATAGTCCTAATTAAAGGTGTATAATAATATTAACAACCGGTATTGACTTTTAGAAGTAATACACCTATTAATAAGTGAGAAAAAAACTCCAATTTCATAGGTAAGGACCTATTACTACTATCATGGTAGGTCTCCCACTCTGCCTTTCTCTTTGCCTTTCTTCTATGAGTGAAAATCATGCGGTTCAATACGTTTCCCTTATGAGATGTTCCCCACCCCTTGTGCTATAAGGATCAGACTGTTTAGTCTCTCTCGCTCTCTTTTTCTCTCGCTTTCTGTAAGTAACGCTTAAAGTACCAATGATTGAGTGTTTAACCTATTTTGTATTTATATGATCATCGTTGTAAACCGTTATGTACAGTAAACACCCGCTACACACGACTTTAAAGTTTATACTGACACCCCCCACCAACCTTACGGTTATAAAGTTAGGTGTCAGACATCTTTGCGCAAGCACAAGGGACCATCTACGTCAGGTCATGACGCCAGATCAGAACACGCCGGTACGCATCCTTCATCCGGTACTTTAAGACCTCGAGCTAGTTGCCCCGTGGACACGTATAGTCCACTACCTAATATCCAGATAGGTTACCGGAGCTGTAAGCTCGCTCACTTCTCGTTGCACTGAGAGCACAACTCGCAGATTCCACTGCTCTGGTCGTCAACTCTAAAGTCGACTACCAAATGTCCTCTTTGGTGGCGGAGTTGTAAGCCCACTCACTTCTCAGTACCCATCCAGGCACCTCATCAGTTCCAAAATCCTACGCGGCTGATTCAACGGGAGACATTGCATCTAGCGGGCGCCTCTACTAGTTCTCCAGACTAGTGCCGGAGATGTTGGAAGCCTACTCAATGAAAACCACCGAGCAGAACAACCAACTATGGACAACTCACGTGCCCCGCAGATCCTTTCGCTTCAGGCCCCCTCTGGACCGCTACTCGGACCCGCTCGTTGTGCACGAGATGGAAGCCTGGCCAGACCTCAACCAGGCAGGCGAACATTCCCAGTTCTACAGCTAACCACATGCCACCACGAGTCCAATGTACAGTAAACAATTGATTATGTTGTCGTGTAGATAAAACACTGCGTTTCCATCGGCGCCGGCGACGTAGAACGCGCCGCCGCGACACTACTGCTTCGCCGCGAGCAGGGACAGGCTTTAGAGCCGGCGCTGCTGGTGGCCAGACCCGGCGCCCGCATCGGGGAGTCGGAGCTCAAGAACCGGATCATAGCACGGTCAGTGGTCTGCTGGGACAGTTATCCTATACATGGCAGAGTATTTTTTTGTGGAATTATACAGGGTATGAAAAAAACCTTACCGAAGCCGTAATATACGCATAGTGTACATCAAACTAAGAAACATTAAGTAAAAATAAATGCTGGGAAACGATTTTTGGGTATCAAAAACAGGTGTAATTTATGATAAGCAATAAAACGCGTGCAACTTAGTGTGCATGTGAGTGAGTGCGTGTAGCGTACGATACGAGGGCCGGCCGCGAGCCGCATCATTGTGTACCTTCGATATTAATTGCGGTCTGTAACTTAAAACGTCTCTTTTTAATTGAAAATGGAAGAAAAATGTTAATGTTCCTTTAGAAAAGAATTTACTAATAACCTTTTTAAACAGATTCCGCAAAAAAACCGTAAAAAAGAAGTTTTGACTTTGTTCCTCAATAACTCCTTAACTATCAGGTTCCCAGTTGTGGCTCCATACAAGAAAATAATAGTAATGATGGGAACAATCCGTATTTTTTGTTTTCGTTAAGCTTCTTTTCATACCCAGTATATATTTTTTGTATAAAATATGTTATTTTTTTACTAGGTACTCGAAATTTTTTGTAAGTCTCAAATAATCCACTATGCCAAGAATAACTATTGTTTACAAGTTTGCAAGTTTTTTTTAAACTAAATGCTTGGCGTACAGTATACGGCGACACATTTATGATGTGGCGGTTAAAACGTTAATGTCTTATTGATGCCAGATTGATGATAGGATAAAATCATCATCAGCTCTTTTTTATGTCCCCACTACTGGGGCACGAGCCTTCCCTATGGGTGGATAGGGAGAACAGGCAATAAACCACCACGCGGGCCCAGTGCGGATTGGTGGTTGTTAACGACTGCTAGTGCAGCCGGGACCAACGGCTTTCGTGCCTTCCGAAGCACGGAGAAGCTCGAGATGATAAATTTTTGGTCACCCACCTAATTACTGGCCTTTGCGAAAGTTGCTTAACCTCAGCACTCGCAGACCGGGCGCGTCAGCCACTGCGCCATCGAGCTCCTCCTCATCGAGGATAGTATATTGATACTTAATCATAAATTCAACAAAATTATTAATATTTTTATTATTTAAATTTTCGCATTCACCATGTAGTAAAAAGATAAAATTTTACTAGAAAAAAATCAACCAGTCCCAAGAAGCTCGAGTGGCAATCGAACCCACGACCTTTGGATAACCGGTCCAATGGTCTGACCACTGAGCTACCGAGACCCCAGCGCATTGAGCATTTTTTCTAGTAAAAGTCATTAATATAAAGAAAACAATTGGGTCCCGAAATAGTACCTTGAGGCACACCTTTTTTACTCTTCACTAGTTTAGATTTATATAAAATTTATCTAAAAATTTTATTCACTTTTAATTTCAACAAACATATTCTAAGTATAATATGAAAGAGTTCTAGATTCTTATCAATTATTCTGTAGTAAAAAGTTTCGTCTATAAACTTTTCATGATCAACCAAATCAAAAGCCGTACTTAAATCCAAACCTTAAAAGCGAACCCTTGAAACTTTTAAATGATGCCTAACTGTTTTATTAGAAAATAGAAAACAACACAAAAAACTAATATTTCTTAGTCTTCTCTATCTATGTATTATAATAATTCTCATAATTATTTTACAGTTACTCCTACGTCGATAAGAATTCCGATACCAAGGAGCACAAACCACTCGCCCCCAAGATCGAGCCGAAGAAAATGGTCCGATACAGGGACAATAAGATAGTCTCTCTCAAGGGGGAGAGGTACACTGAGGTGAGTTTATAGAGATATAGAAATATAGATAAAAAATTAAATCCTCACCCGACCCAGCCAGCAATCGAACCTGGGTCTTCCGCAATCCGGGCGGCTGCACTGACCATTATGCTACCGGGAAGGCTGACGTAAGCACTGAATTTTTCCACTACTTTGATTTTGACTGCTTTTTAGCGGCAGTAGTGCCATCTATCCAACGGTTATTGCAACCGATGGCTATGCAGATTCATCTTTACAGATGAAATACTACTAATTTGATAACACAAGGCTATTTTTAAATTCTATTTTTTATTTTTAAGTGCTAATTGCTGCATTTAAGCTGAATTAAATTCCTGCCTGGGTCGGGTGGGCATTTAATTTTTTCATTGTATTTTATAATTATTTAATTCAGTTCAAGTGCAGCAATTATCACATAAAAATAAAAAATAAAATTTTATTTTTATTTATTTCAATTCAACGTGTCTGTTCACCGATTAGTCCAACATTTACGCGAACACCACACATTTAAACGGAGTTTTTTTTTTCAATTAAATTCAACATACCTATTAACAGATTTAACCAGTCACGATAGCATAGTTGGTAGTGCAATCCCCGGCATGACCCGGCATGTCATGGGGTGTGGGTTTCGAGTCCCGCTCGTGGATTTTTTCAAAACTTTACTTTTTTTCAACAGAAAGAAATAAAGAGCTTTTTTGAAATTATTAATTATTATTACTAACGGGTAAGCACAGTGTCTTAATCACAGCTGATGTTAAGTGATGATAAGGCCAAAGATGGAAGCGCACTTCATCCGGGATCCTCAACTAGTGAGGCATTGGCTATCTTATCTCTAGCTGCTTGAACACAACAATGCTACAAACATTGATGTTATGGCGACATATTTAGATAAGATGGTGGTAGCTAGCCATGCGGACAAACAAGCCCTACCACCAACCAAACCGAGTACACAAACATGTACCTCTCAGTGTGGAAAAGGACCCGGACTTTGAGTCTGAGACCCGGCTTGAGACCACAAAGGCGGCTAAAGTTATACAACAAAAAAACGAGCCCGACGACGCAATTACAGTTGCGAATGCCCCCCCGCCCGTTCCTCCAAATGACAGCACACATTTACAGAATACACTAAACATGCACACTGTTTTAGGCCCAAGACACCGTACTCGTAGAACAAGGGTACGAAGAACCGGTTCACACGCGCTCTATGCCAGGCACAGTCCTGTGCCTGGGAGCTCCTCCTCTCCTCCTCCACGGCCCGGTCTACCCGAGCCGAGGTCCGTGCCTTTAGAGGCGCCCTCGGGTGGTTCCGCTCCCCGATCCGATCCGAACCCTTCGGAGACTCTGGAAGGGCACGGGGACGCGCACTTTTAAGTGTGCGATGCCGTACCCCTCTAGAAATCCTCTGAAGGTGTTTCGTTTCAACACGGCTTGAGGTACCCTTTACGTACCTCGCCGCCCCTAAAACAAGCCCGGTGAAGCTGGAAATGCCCCTCGGCAACCAGCAGTCTCTCTCCAAAAAAAAAAAAAAAACAACAAAAAAAACTACACAAAATAAAATAAAATCTTAAATTTTATCTTATTGGTGTCTTGTTTTATTAGTAGAGCCTACAGAGAGCTGAGGTTTCCCCTCAGATGTTTTGTGTAAAGTAGTTTTGTTTCGACTGTACAACAAACGAAAGACTTTAACTTCCAAATTGTTATTTTATACGAAATGATATCCTTATTATTATAAAAATGGTTGACCATTCCTATAATAATAGAAGTTAATATAATGATTACAAACTACTTTCAGGGTGTACGTTTATTCTGTTACATGTGGTATGCAACGTGCTAATGAAATAGCGCAAACCTCAGGCACCCCAACTTATTTTTTTTATAAAAGAATAGGGTATTTGACTACAATGAAAATATTGATCAAACTGTTGTTAACTGTTGTTAACTTGTAAACATGTTTTTAAACTAAAAATTTACAAAATTTTAAAATAAGTATGATTTTTATAAAAAATCATTAATAACATGATACATTTTTTATGATTGCCCACGTGATCAAAAACGCACGGGATGACGCTGAATCTGGAGTGACGTCACCAGCTTTAATTTGACAGCTAAAAGTTTGCTTACAAGCAGGTGACGTCACGACATCATGTGACCTGCATTCAACGTTTTGGCGGCTATTTTATTAATTTGAATTTTAATGGCGATTTTCATAAAAAATAATGAAATTCATAACGAATTAATCAAATTGCAAATATATTATGCTATAATGAACCATTAGACATATTTTTCTAAAAACCTGTCAAATACCCCATTATACCGGTTGACTTTTTTATCACCGTCCAAACCTTCTGAGATGACTCCCGTGATACAAACGAACAACTCTTACTATTGGACCAACTCCCTAACTCGAAAATAAAATTTAGCTGATCTGGATACCTTTTGGTCGAATGAATAATGATGTTTTGTATGGAACAGCTGACATTTATTTTCGAGTTAGGCAGTTGGTCCAATAGTAAGAGTTGTTCGTTTGTATCACGGGAGTCATCTCAGAAGGTTTGGACGTTGATAAAAAAGTTAACCGGTATAATTATTTTCACATTCTATCTTTTTTTATTTTTCATTGCTTAGGATACAATAGGCGACCACTAGTTTTTTTAATAGTGGAATCGATCCTACTCTCGTCTATAAGCAAACTAATTTCAGGTTTTGCGCTATTTCATTAACTCGTTGTATAGAATGCAAATCAGACCACCACAAACTGCCAAATTTTCTCAATAGACTTTGAACTGTATGTCTTAGGAATATGGTTGAATATTTATTGTAGAAATTTGACACTTTTGATAGTCTGTACGATGACTTTTTTTCCCAATTTCTAGGTGCCAAAGTCCGGTATCGACGAGGAACATTTGAAGAAGCCCAAAAAACAGCATTGCCCCTAACCATTAAAACCACGTCAGTACGGTTTGAAAGCGGCCCTCGCCGCCGTAGCCCTCCCCCCCGCACGCCCGTCACTCCCCCCCAAGCGCGAGACCTCGCACTCAACCCCCCACTACTTTAACTCTACCCCCCACTACTCTAACTCTAAGCTAGAGTGGGACTTAGAGCATCCGTCGCCGAACGGATTGTCTAGCGCGCCCCCCATAAGTGTATATGTGACCCCCCTCAGTGTTAGGTTAAGTGTACTTCTTGTCGTGTTTACGTGTTTATTGACGCGCGTAACTCTATGTACTAGTCATATTTTATTGAATCTCATTGTAGTTTGCACAATTTCGACTGATTTATTAATGTCGGCGGCGGTGGTGGTTTACACCCCGACCGCGCGTGACGTTAACGATTTGACAGACGTCATTTTGACAGATCGTTTATTGACACCGAACCCGTATAGTGTTCGCACGGATTTGACAGGCTTGACTGACGTCTTACGCGTAGTAATGACGCACTCCATATATGTCACATCATTAGCTTTAATCAAATGCGTTGATGCGTTTCCGTATTTAGGTAACATGATGAAAGCGGCCGGTCGCGTAACATTGGATTACGCTATTTACGCCTGCACCGTTTTGACGCGTCTCATGTATAAAGCTGTTGTCGTTTTGACAAACTTCATGGTGACAGCTAATTTGATACTGACATTCATCATCATCGCATTAACGACTCTCATCCAGATAGTGTTGTTCGTTCGAGTTGTCTCGACTAATGTAATACATTTTACTGCCGTCGCGGTCGCGTCGGTCGATGTCACATGCAAAGCTATCTTATCAATCATATTCTTGACAGCACTAACTGTCAACCTGAAATCGACACACGACTCATTCCCACACGTCAGTGTCAAAACGACAATCGCCGCATTCACAAACTCAACTCACAAAAGTATGTTAGTTAGTTTAAACTTTATAGCGAAGCTGTTAGAGCGCATAAAAATAGCGTCTCAATTGAAGATGCAGCGTTTCGTGACGCGTCCCAAGACGACAGCTCGCGTCAGCGCGACAGCTGTCAAACTGACAGACGTCAAAGTGACAGCCGTCAAGTTGTCAATGGTAATGTTGACAAGTGTTCTAGTGATCGGGCGTGCGTTTCGTGTATGTGTTAGTATAGCTGCGCGCGACTCGTTCTTCGTACACCCGCCTTTCGCCGTAACTGATTTTTTTACGTGGCCAACACTTAAATCGATTGAATTTACTTATAAGTTTGTTTATTTCGTAATTATCATATTTATTATTAATCGTAAGCAATTGTTTAGGCAGCCCGCGTACAGTATTAAGTGTTTAGCGTCGGCATTGAGTGTCCAGCGCGGTGTGCACGGCAAGGTATGTGATTTTATTGTTTTGCGCGCCGACTGCGGTATGGTATGCGACGCGTCGGAATCTATCGGCTCCACCAAAACGTTCCCACTAGTTTTAAGCGTAGCGGACACGTCACCTGTGATTATTTATTGTTACTTATATAATTTTATAATTGTAATTATTGTGATTCCTATTGTAGTTTTATGGTTTTTGTACGGGTCTGTGATTATGATGCCATTTTACATTAAATTAATTTTAGGTTCTCAATACCCTGTAAGCGGTGTGTTTAGTGTAGCACGTATGATGGTTTTCGAATCTAACGACTCTAATGGCACGGACGTAGCGTTGTGATCCTGGTTGTTTTTAGTCTGTGGGGTGATTGCTAGTGATGGGACTCGTGAGAAACTAGACAGACAAACACATGATACTATTTGAACGTAAGATTTGACCATTTGGACATAAGAGTGGACCATTTGGACGTAAGATTTCACCATTTGGATATGGCACAATTAAAACAAATGATTTGACCTATTGGACATGATACAATTTGAACATAAAGTTGTCCATTTGGACATGATACTATCTGGACATAAGATTTGACTTGACACAATTTGGACATAAGATTTGACCATTTGGACATGATGCTATTTGGACATAAGATTTGACATTCAACCGAATAACACATGATGACGGATGTTGGAGCGACATGCGGATGACGTAGTGTGACGTGCGTCAATGCGCCTTGTTTTCCGTCAAAATGACGTGACGCGGCATTAATGCGTGAACAGTTGCAAATCGCTTTGACGCACGCAGAAAGGATATCGGTCATCGTGTGTAAATCGCCTTACAGTGCTCATGCGCTAAGGAATATTTTGATAAAAGTCTTTGCTATCTCATAACAAAGAAGTAATATAAACACGATAATAAGATACATTATACATGTAAACATTATTACTGTACACTTTTTTTTTTCAACGCCTCCATCTTATTATCAATCCTCTCCTTCCCTAGGTTGCCTGGAAGATATCGCTTTTAGTGATAAGGCCGCCCTTTGTACGACTCCAATATTTTTTTTATAATTTCTTTGTTAACACGTATGTGTTTTTTTTATGTGTATAATGAAGTATTTTATTCTATTCTATTCTATTCTGATAAGATCAGAGCAAAGGTGAAATGATCTCCCAGCATATGTATCTCCTTCCAACATGGGGTCCTACACGTTAACAGTCCCATACAAGCGTTCCGAAACACACCATATGTCCATATAAGTATTTATATTTTTTGACCATTATTCGATGTCCAAATAACTGACAATGACATGTTTTTGACTTTTTCTATTGATTCAACAAGTCCACAAATAAAATACTAACTAATTTGACAAGTCCGTGGTTCTAGCCCATAGAGTATAATAAGGACTTGTGTGCCTCATAGGGTACACGAACTCGGCGGAACCGCTCCTTGTGTACTACATACAGTACACCGGACTGTTAACGTGTTAAACGAGGCGTGAAGAAGCAACTGCGGGATGGCGAGAGGCAAAATCCTGTTTTATTAGCTGTCTTCGTATATGGACATCATCAGGTAGAGTGGAGACATTTGCCAACTTGAATACAGGACAAAGCCGCTTTGTGAGAGACTACAGTCTGAGGTAAACCTGCCTTACGGAACACCAGCCTATGACTTATATAATACACTAGCTGTGCTCTCGACTTCGTCCGCGTGGAATAGTGACTTTCGGCAGCATTTTTAATTTTTTAGGCTCTTGTTCCCTTTTGCAACATTTTTCACTGATGCTTCGCTCCTATTGGTCGCAGCGTGACGTTATATAGCCTAAAGCCTTCCTCGATAAATGGACTATTCAACTCAAAGAGAATTTTTCAATTCGTACCAGTAGTTTCTGAGATTAGCGCGTTTAAACAAACTCTTTAGCTTTATAATATTAATATAAAATAATATAATACACAAGAATTGTGGACTTTAATCACGGTGCCATAAGTCTTAGAATTCTACATGTGTAAGTGGATATAAGACCTTTTGGCTGACTTTGGATTATGTACAGAGGTGGATACAAATCAGTATCATGTAACTATAGTAAGAAGCATGACATGAATCTTCATTAATATCTTAACATTTCAATGAAATTGAAGTCTACTTTTACATAAATCTAATATGATGACTAGTGTTTTTTAAAATCATACTCTAATCGTATGAGAATGCGGTTAGTTTTTCGTTAATGATCACTTTTGTTAAGTCAATTTGATGCTGACTAATTTAATGTAATGACTAACTTTGATAAGTAAAGGACTTTAAAGTCAACAACTTAATAAGGTACAATGCAAACTTGGTTATTTATTGATAACACTACAATGACAGTCACTTAATTGTTGATTGTGAATTCTTTCTATGCCTATATTATCTGAAGTTTGAATCTCACCGGTAATTTTAATTAAAAGTGACATAGATCAGACAATTTAATTAAGGCGACGCATTGGAAATTTACGTGGCGGGATCTTGATTTTTCCCAACAATTACAAAACATATGAAAGTGATATTTGATGACATGATTTTTCATTTAATTGACTTCATTTTGCTAGTTGCAGAAACACGATTTGTTAACTTTTATAACAGACAAAAAAATATCAAAGTAACCTCTTTTAAAACATAGATTTGCATTTTACAAGCAAACCAGACCGATTTATCTAAATTTTCTTAGTAGATTAGTCTTAACACACACTTCAATATGCTAGTTCATTTTTTTAAACTTATTTGTAGTTTTAATTGGAAAGAAAAAAAACAGTTTTTCTTATGGTACGGGGCGCAAGCGCTCCGTATTAGATTAATTGTTTAGCGATGCGTCGCCTTAAATCATTATTGCATTATTTACAATTTGGTTGTTAAGATACATTCCGTTCAGGAGTTTTCCGTTTTTACCAGTGATTTTGAATAAGAGTTGGAAAACACTCATAATTGATATCATGCTTGAGAATTAAGTCACCGGTAAAAAATATTGCAACCCTGAGCTTTGATACCACCCGCGTTCGAAAGAGCTACAACAACTTTTACTGACTATAATTATGATTTATCACGTTTCTCCTATCACTAGCTAATTTCCTCTGAACAAATTTTAGAATCGTACCAACAGCACGAATATAGACTGATTTATTCACAAATATGATCTCATACAATGAGGGAAGATATCTTCTTATTTATTTAATATTTAGAAACTATATTATCAATCTATCTGTTATGTTATCTGTATCTTGGTCAATGGAATCAGTCTGCCACCTGATCTAGCGAAGGTCTTCTTCTAAAGAGATTGCTGTTATCGGCCTTTAACCTTTTCACTGCCCAACTATCCTGCACGCGATGTCCCGCTGTACGCCAACGTATAAATGTATTTTAATAAAGTAGGTACAAAGAAGAACTTCTATAGAAGTGCTGGCGTGGGCGGCACGAAAATCTCGAACTTCTATAGAAGTTGTTGGCGGTAAAAAGGTTAAAGGGTTCCTCAAGCCGTGTGATCGAATCATCCACATAGGCATTCTTAAAGAGCATATGGGTATCATGGGTTCCCTACTAGATTTTCCGTGACGCTCTGATCGGAACGATGTAGCGGAGTTGCTTGCGGAAATGCAAGTTTTTTATTATTTTCATGCATCTAACGTTCATCAGTATTAATATCTATGATAATCAAGTGTTAATCCTTTTACGAATTAGGCATTCTGCGAATTAGTCCTTTTGAGAATTAGGCATTCTGCGAATTAGTCCTTTTGAGAATTAGTCCTTTCGCGAATTAGTCCTTTTGAGACTAAACGATCTATTTACCAGCATACAACAGCAACAGCATGTATTACAGGTTGGTCCTGCGACGTATATAGGTTTCTAGGTTATTTATTTTCCTTATTGACTCGCCGCATCACATTTTGTGGTTAAACAAAAAAATTACTTGGCCTTTTATGTCACGTGAAATGGAACGTAAGTGGTTTTCACCACCTCAATCTAACTACCATTGAGCTACTTAGCGTCACAAGCCAATGGCAGTTATTGCCACGTGTAATGAAACGTGTTCGCACTTAACCATTTAGGCTTATAGACCAGTCAATGACACTCACCATTTTTATTTGACTTGGTTGATAAATAAATAGTCATTTGATCTGCCTAATATAATTACAGCTTACTGACGCTTGAAGCACCTAATAAAAATGAGAGCTTACTGTAAAGCTTCTTTGCCAAGTAATTTTACTAGACATACCCTGTATATTGCAATGCAATGTTGCTTGGCCACAAAAATTAACATTGGCTTACCTAATAATGCAATTTTAAATAATTCATTTAAAAAAATTCAAAATTCAAAATCATTTATTCAGTTTAGGCTACAAATAGCTCTTATGAACGTCATTTTATGCCATCGGTTCGTAAATCTATCTACTCTGGGCAGGAGATTTTGTACTGAGAAGAACCGGCAAGAAACTCAGCAAGTGTCCAGCTCTTTTCTCCCTTACAGCGGCAAAAAAATTGGAAAGTGAGCCATCATAAAAGGACACTTTCCATCACAAATAAACAGACAAAAAAAATAAAATAAAAGACAATCACAAATTCACAACACACAAAAAAAAAGGATCATATAATCAAAGGAGATAAGTTAATAACATTAAGTTTTCTTGTATTTTTTTTCAAAGTTTTTTTTATACCTATTAGAAGGTGGCAAACGAGCAGGCGGGTCACCTGATGGGATGGGAAGCAATTTTTTTTTTTTTAATATTTATTAAGTAGTAACTTTATTACAATTAAAGGTGGCACACTGATTTTTATTATCTGACAATCTTTACTAATTTGGCGTGATAATAAAATTTAATTGTTGATTAATTATGACGTGTTATAGTTCAAATGTGTAATTACGATTAGCTAGTTTAAGCGCTGGCTCGAATAATCAATAGATCGGTTCGTATTGGAGACCAGATCTCAATATTTTGACGTTAACGGAGCTTTACGAGTAAATAACTTAATTAAACTTAATTTTATTAAATAAACAGAACTTAGTATTGTTGTACATTAAAAAATATGCGATGATGATGAATTGCATCACACTATGTTTTAACCCTAAACGCTTGCAACACTAAGGGCAACAGCTCTTATATCTGTCTGCTTTTTAATTTCACTGTATCCTTCGTAAGGTCAGTCATCGGATGGGTGACCAAAAATGTGTCTTCTTGAGCTCCTCCGTGCTCCGGAAGGCACGTAAAGCCATTGGACCCGGCTGCATTAACGGCTTATTCGTCTTAAGACAGATTCTGGTTTGGACAGATTCTGGTTACGACAGATTCTTGTTATGGCAGAATTAGTACTGTCGCGTATAAAAAAATATTTTTGGAATTTTTTTTTTTTTTTTTTTTTTTATAAAAAAAACTGAGTCTAACGAAATCAGTGTACTAGAATGTCTTCAACGTTTGACAACTCTAAAAAAATAAGTGGTTAAGACTTTCACCAGTCAGTGTTGTTGTTGGTTTTTAGTTTGATATTGTTTTTTTTAAATATAGCATTACAAGGTTTTAAGTTCTATTTTTTTAAATATAGCAATACATAAATTGTGTGGTTTTTACTTTTGATGGCAATGTTACTTCTGCCATAACAAGAATCTGCCGTAACAAGAATCTGTCGTAACCATAATCTGTCCTAAGACGAATAAGGGGCATTAACAGTGGTTAACAACCGCCAGTCTGCACTGCGACGCGTGGTGGTTTTTAGCCCGATCTTCCTGTGATGTTTCCATCAATAGGGAAGACCCATGCTCCAGCAGTCGGGACATAAGCATGAGCTGGATGATAGGTAGAGTCCTATTATCACGTTCCGGTTTACTCGGTTTTTGTAAGCTGCCTGTGGGCTTACGGCCTTGTGTATATAATGTAGAATTTCTACAATCAGTAATAGCGACATTTGAACTATAACACGAAACTGTTTAGCCAAAATTCGGTGCTAAATTAGTATTCAAAATGCCAAACGTTAGTTAAACGCATTACGCTAAATTTTATTATACTTATTTATTATTTTGTTAAATATCTTTACTTTCACACTTCTAAAGCTTGACGGGGCAGATACATAAAAAATACGATTTTAAACGAAATTTCTATTCCAATAGATTTTGTTATGATTTTAACTGGTTCACTGTCCCACAGACCACAAAATGGTACATAACATATATTTGATTTAAGCTTTTTCATAGTTTTTAGACAGTGAACCTTTTATTTAAGATTACAATGAACTTTGTATACTATAATGTAAAAATCCATTTAACTACTAGTTAAATATTGAATTGATAATTAAAATCAAAGATGAAATAATAAAATCTATTAGTATCTGAAATTCGTTAATTGAATTGATGAATACACATAATTAATCGGCATTGAGAAAATGGAACGTTCAATTATGTCGCTGACTTCAATAAGTAGTGAAGTACTTTAAAGTCGTTGACTTAATGGTCAATACTGAGCTAACTTCGTGGTTGTTCTAAATTAATTTGTATTTGGATAAAACAATTGAAGTCTTTGACATATTTGATGCCATGTTAAGGAAAGGCGGTATGGATAATTGAATAAGGCATTGTAAGTTAATATTTTAACTTTTTATTGTATCTTCTTAGCATAATTTAAGAGTAATATCTATGTTAAGATTTTATTTTAGCTTTTAAGGATCTGTTTTTATACACATTTTTTTTTATATAAATGTACTTGGCCGTTGTATCATTTCATAGAAAGTGAAGATTAAAAGGAAAATGGAAGCTACATCTAGAATTGTCAACCAATGAAGAGTATCTTATCTCCATATTATGTCATAATAACAATGCTAGAAATATTGTTGTTTTATCAAAATAGATGAATAGGTAACTAGCTAGCCAGACGGACCGAACAAGGTTTTAGCACTAAAGTAAAATATTACATACATACATGTCCTTCTCCCAGAAAGGAGAAGACACTCAGCGTTTTCTATCGCTTATACCACGGCGAGTGCTCTGAAAAACTGTTTGACCTTATCCCACCTTCTCCCTTCCTCCATAGGAGTACACGTGCTGCTCTCCGGAGTCATCGCTTCACTGTCACACATATCCCATCGCGCACAAAGAAATTTGGTGACTCGTTTCTTTGTCGCACCTCCAAAAGATGAAATAGTCTACCAGCACACGTTTTCCCTCCTTCCTATGGTATGGGGTCCTTCAAAAGAGGCGTGAAGAAGCACCTTGTGGGCCGGCAGAGTGAGGTTGACTGATGCTGCGTTGTTTTCACGCTGCACCAGTTGTCTTCGCGTCTGGACTCCATTTCCACTTAACATCAGGTCGTATGGAGTCATTTGCCGCGCTAGGTATAAAAATAAAATTTAAAAAAGACAGCATCAAATCACCAATTTTGAGTATAGTCGCCATTAGTGATTTGACACGCCACTTGTAGCATAATCAAAGTAGGGCTCCGAGTTGGAATAGATAACATCAGTGATGGGTTGCAGCCGATCGCCTGATGTGCGAGTATCTTGGAACCCTCGTCCCTTAGTCGGCTCTTACATAGCGTTGAAAATTCCGAAAGAAACAAATTGTTTTTTTGCATGCACGGGACGTTAGGCAGCTGATATTAAGATATTTTCACGTCCCAGACCAGCATGGGACATAAAGTAATTATTAACGGTGTTTTACCATGTTTTTTTTCTTATCTTCTACTAGGCACTAAAATAAATATAAATTATCTTGATAGTTTTAAAATTATCAAGTAAAAATGATTTTATTACAATTAAACATAGTACAATATTAATGGCCGGGAATCGAACCGAAACATATTGGTGTGTGTTCTAATGAAGAATTGACATTCCAATGACATTGAATTAAGAACTAATAAAATTAGATAAGGTTATTTTAAATATCCGAGCAAAGCAATGAACTTATAGTTAAAATTAGATAGATTAATTTACAAATAATATTAATTATTCCCAAATCTATTTTGTAAGTCAAAAGAAGCCAGTGTATAGAATCTCTTCAAAAATATCTTTGTTTATTTGTATTTTTAACTCAACGTCTCTCTAGTAAATTAAGTTTATTGTCTTATAAAATTGTATTATTATTATTATATAAATATAACAATTGCCTTATAAAATTAATCCATACCTAGCCGACTTTAAAGTCAGATCTACGAAGTCGGTAAAGTCGGCACGATTTTGAAGTCACGTGACTATAAGTGTATCTAGTTTCGTAGCAATTAATCGTTACGACTTCGAAGTCAGACACTGACTATAGTCACCGGTAAACCGACTTCAACAACAATTGGCGTCAAAATCGCAGACAGTTTGAAAACCTTAAAACTTCGGCATTTATTTTCTATGCTTTATTTGATGATTTAATTGACGTTTATATTTTGTATTGATTATTGATTTGTTGTATTTATTAAGAGTAGATTATGCGATGAGCGCGCGTTTTGATGTCATATCTCTATTTCAAGTGTGAAAAGAACAATGTATCCAATATATCGTTAAATACCCTTATGTGCAGTTTTATTTTCATTGTAGGTACCTGCCATAGAATTACTTTTCAATCAAGTATAACATAATAATAAAATACCTTTTTTGTGAACAAAAAACAGGTAACATTTCATAGCCACGTTAGTGTCTGCATAAGTATTAAATGGCCGCAGTCTCAAACGCCCACCTCCAGAAAAGATTGTGCGCTACAATATAGAAGAATTAACAGGTGGTCGATGATAGAGAAGAGTGGAGCCAGCCGCAGAGGGAGCCTTTGCATTTGTAGTGGGACACAAAATCATGAAGCCGTAAATATAAATGGAGAGGCCTGTTAGTTGAAGCAGCCTTGTCATCACTTGTTCTATTGATTTGATTTATTGACTATGAAAACCTACCCAGGTTTTCATAGTCAAAAAATCAAATCAATAGATCTATTAAGTAAACTAAAATAAGATTGCACACGCAATTTGAATTAATATAATATTAGACGGAAATTAGAAAACTTTTTAAATTTTTAAAACGTAATTTCATAACATTACCCTGTTCCGTGAACTGTATGTAATCTACAATTTAAACTGACTTTTAGGGACCTAGTCATGTGGGCAATACTGGCCGCTATTAAATATTTAAGGACTTCTTCTTTCTTGCGGGAAAGTACAGTAATATATGCGGTTTTGTTTTGTTTTCTAAAATTTGTGTGAAGTCGAATATTAATGTGAAATAACGTTGGATTATTAACCGTTAAGTGTTCGTGGGTATACATGAGTGTTGGCAAATGAAACAAAACAGTGCAACGGCACTTTTAAAATTCTCTCAAGAAGTCTGCGAAAGGACTTAGTAAAGCCCCACATCTTTACTGAGATACTCGAGGGGTTGGGGGTATATCATTTCTCGTATACCTAAATTAAGTTTTCGACTGAAGGACTAGTATCCATGGTAGATATGAGCGCCGCGCCGGCACGCCGTCGCCGCCGCCAATTCCCCCGCGCCGCCGCCGCCGCGAAAAGGCAACGGCGCGCCGACTATGAATCAGTGTGAAACAGCGAACGGACTCGTAGTTAGGACGCGTTACACGTTTGCGTCAAAATGGCCACGCACGCCAGAACAATACCGTGTTAAGCATCTGATCGATCGTTATTACATTTTTTTTATATTTATCGAGTTTTTATAAACTGATTTTGTGTTAAGATTCGGTACTTCTCCCAGGAGCGTCGTCGTCATAAGGAGAAGAATATGTGGACGTTACTTAATTTAATACTTACTGATTTTTGCATCTTCTAGTAAAACTAACACTAGAAAAGTAGGTTTTTTTTTAATATTAGAAGGAGGCAAACGAGCAGGCGGGTCACCTGATGGGAAGCAATCACCGCCGCTCATAGACACCCGAAAACCCAAAGGAATCGCAGATGCGTTGCCGGCCTTTAAGGAAGGAATAGGCTCGTTTCTTGAAGATCCCTAAGTCGTAATGGTCCGGAAATACCGCCGCTGAGAGCTGGTTCTACAGCACTGTAGTTCGTGGTAAAAAATTACGTGAGAAACGCACAGTAGTAGATCGCCATCCATCAAGATGGTGTGGATGGAAAGACAGTCGATTGCGTGTAGTGCGGTGAAGGAAATCAGCGGTAGGGATCAAACCGAACAATTCCTCAGAGCATTCCTCTCAATATACAGAGAGACGCAACGTGTCTCCGAAAGGCCAGTGGATCGAGCCGACCAGAGGTTACCACATCGTCGACAATTCGAGCAGCTTTGCGTTGAATGCGGTCAAATGGGGGGAGTTGGTACCGGGGCGCTCCAGCCCAAAGATGGGAATAGTATTCATATGAGGCCTGACCTGTGCTTTGTAAAGCTGTAAGCGATGGATCGGCGTGAAATACTGTCCCGCTCTATTGAGCACACCCAGCTTTTTCGAAGCTAATTTAGCTTTACCTTCCAAATGACCGCGAAACTGAACGTCACTCGAAATATCGACGCCAAGCATTCCAATGGTCGGTTTGGTATCAAGGGGATTCAAAGTTTAGAGATACGACGAAGGGATGTTTTTTGGCGATAAACAAACACGCAAACTTGTGCTTTGGAAGAATTAAAATGGACTAGATTAATCGGCCCTATTTCGAGACATGACTCACAAGTTTATTCCGATTCTCGATAACTCCGGTGTAAAGCGTATCCCTAGTACTGTCGTCTGCATAGCAATGAATGCTATTATTAAGCAACATTTCATTGATATGCAGAAGAAACAGAGTAGGCGACAGTACACACCCCTGCGGGACTCCAGCATTTACGGGCTTCAGGTCAGAGCATGATCCGTCAACTACGACTTTGATGCTACGCCCAGAAAGAAAGCTGGCGACCCACGCACACAATTTCTCAGGGAGCTCGTATGATGGAAGTTTAGAGAGAAGAGCCCTGTGCCATACCCTGTCGAACGCTTTCGCTATGTCCAAGCTAACTGCCAGCGCCTCCCCTTTCCTCTCGACTGCCTCCACCCATCGGTGAGTGAGGTACACTAAAAGATCACCAGCCGAACGACCGCGGCAAAAACCGTACTGGCGATCGCTTAGTAGCAGATTCTCTTCTAGGTACCTCAAGAGCTGGCAGGTTGTAATGGACTCCATTCCTTTGGAGAGCAAAGAGGGGATAGCTATAGGCCTGTAATTGGACAGATCCGAGCGATCGCCTTTTTTGGGAATCAACAATTAAAACTATTTTGATTTTAATTTGTTAAATAGGCACTGTGATTTAGTAATTTTAGACAATACCTACCTACCTGATTAGACTGCTTAGGTTAGAAATGTGATTTGATTTTGCATGATCCAAGAATAATTTAATGGTTTCAACGATACTTTTAAAGACTACTTCTATTTTTAATGTTTTTATGATAAAAATATATGTGTCTTATATCTTTTTATCAAATATTTATATATTTTGTTATTACCTACCTACGTTACATTATATTTTTTTGGCTACAGTTTGTTTAAGTGTTAATTGGTAATTTGGTGTCAAGATTTTATGATAACTGTGATTTTTCTAGTTTTAATTTTATTTTCTTATGTGCGTTTTTAATATACTAATAAAAACAAGTATTTCTGATCGATAAATTATGTATTTTTATTATTTCCTGTCAATAAATTTTAAATAAAAACATGTGAAGGTCACGCCGCCGACGGCGCCGCCGCCGCCGACCCAAAAAAGTCGGCGCGCCGCCGCCGGCCTTTTACCCATCGGCGCTCATATCTAATCCATGGTCATGAATAAATTTAAAAAAAAACTATATTTTAATTTGGTCGGCTTACGCGTACTTTTAGTATGAAAAAGTTATAAACTAATTTCTCCTAAAATACTGGTACCTAGGAAACTGAAAAGTAGGAACTGGTTAGATTTTTACACCCACAAAATCTTGGCTATAGTCATAAACTCGCTACTTGCTCCATTCCTGTGGAAAAACAATGTTTAGGTATCAACACCGTGACCCCCGCGGGATAACCATAGCGTTATATCTCAGGATATACTGTAGCTAGAGTTATCGTTTATGTCTAACAAATTTCCTCTCCGAGTCTACAAAATCTTCCCTAGATTTCATGAATGTAGCCTTTTTTTCTTACACCTCAACTAGAACATACTTTTCGGAGGAATTTTGACGAAAAGTAGGTATTTGATTTGTAAAGGTGCGGTGTTAGGAGATGATTGAAAGACAAACGTTGGTAATAGACTGTTTACTGAATAGCAACACACAGTTATATATTAGGCTAACATGGTACATAATATAAGGTAAACATATATGTATAGGTGTATATTCTCCCTTACACCTTCCCTCTTTTTTTTTTTTTTTTTTTTTATATTTTTTTTTATTTTTTATTTTTATTCAAAAAATTTAATGACGTCATTTAACATAATCTATACATTTTACGATACATGATGTACTAAACTTACTACTATAGGTACTGTATATTTTCTTTATAATAATAAAATGTAAATTTAACACAAATAGTACATACAATAAGTTCTTACACTTCTACACGTTTAACTGTCAACAATAATACAATTTAGTACGATTTTTATGTACTACGTCGTCTTATCCGTTTTTAGAAATTTTTACATTATAGTTTAAATCTTCCAAAACTAAATATGGTCCTAAGTATATTGGATCCATTTTATTATCTGATGAGTTTCGTAGTAATACATAGTCTCCTTTCTTATAAAATATTGGGTTTACATTAATATCATATTTACTCTTACGTTTAATTTTACTTTGAAGCAAACTATCGCGAGCTTCTTTCTGAGCTAGCTGAAGGCGATATTTTAATTCTAAGGCATAATTATCGTGAGCATATAATGGATCTACTACGTCACCACTAAAATTGCTTGGTATAATGCATTTCTTACCAAACACCAACTCGTGTGGCGTATATCTGGTTTCAGTATGTACCGTATTATTGTAGGAAAAACACCAATACGGTACCCAACTGCTCCAGCTTGATGTCTTATTCTCACAATGTATCCTTAAATACGCACCCATAGTTTTATGCGAATTCTCCAGCGCTCCTATACTCTCGTGATGGTAGGCCGTTGATGTTAATTGATTAATTTTTAAGAGTTGGCATATTTCTTTAATTGTACTTGATAAAAATTCAGTTCCGCGATCGGTAGCGATTTCACGAGGTATGCCAAATCTTAAAATAAAATTATCAACAAAAGCACGAGCTACACTTACCGTTTCTTTGTTGTGTAATGGATACGCCTCTGTGAATTTTGTTAATTCACATTGCAATGTTAAAATATAGCTGTGGTTTTGGTTATCCCTGGGAAGCGGTCCCACTATGTCTAAAAAAACTTTCTCGAATGCCGAGTTTGCGGTACTCGTCACTGCCATAGGCTGTTTAATGCTTATAGAATATTTTTGCTTTTGACATTGGTCGCATTTAGATATATATTCGGCGACATCCTTTTGCATACTAGGCCAAAAATAATATTTTTTGATGTTATTTGTCATTCTCCTAATGCCCGCGTGGCCACTAGTGGGCAATAGGTGAAAGTCATTTAATATTACTCGCCTATTATCTAAGTCATTTATTCTTTGTACCTCATTTACTACACAAATACGTGGTCCGGACCACTTATCATATTTACGTACCTCTTGTATTAATCCCGCAATAAATTCTTTATTATTTTTATTTCTTATTATGCATATATGCTCCATATTTAATTTCTGACATAAATATGACAAATCTCTCACCAATCCGTCTCGCGTTATTGGTGATCGAGAAGTTGTATCTACATATATAATTGATTTAGTTGGCACATAAAAAAAATACTTATAATTTTTCATAAAAACACCGCTTCTTATTAATTTTTCTAAGTCTTTTTTATTAATTAGTGAAATTTCAGTAATGTGATTTGGCTTTTTAATAATTTCCACTATTCTAGGTTGATCAGGCCTCGAGTTCGTGTCAATATTATCAACCGAATCACTATCACTGCCATTTAAGTTTCCCGTAGTTTGCAATTTACGATGCTGCGCTCTTGTTATGACATTGATATTTATTTGTTCGCTCATAGTTTTTAACTCGTCTGATGAAAGAATAATTCGTGATAAGGCATCCGCGGCTGAATTTTGTTTTCCTTTTAAATATTCTATTGTAAAATTATATTCTTCTAATTGTAACCTAAATTTTAACAACCTACTCGATGGGTCGCGCATGTTAAACAAATAAACAAGTGGCCTGTGGTCAGTCTGTATTTTAAACCGTCTCCTGTATAAATAAGGTCTAAAATACTTAACACTCCATACTATTGATAAGAGCTCTTTTTCAATAGTAGGATAGTTAATTTCAGCCTTATTTAGACTTCGGCTGGCATAAGCTACAGGTCGACCGTCCTTATTACAAAATACCGAACCGATAGCTTTACCTGATGCGTCGGTCTGTAATAAAAATTCGTTTTCCTCTGAAAAATCAGGATATTGTAAAACTGGTGGTTGTATTAAGGATGATTTTAAAATTTTAAAGGCGTTTTCACACTCGTCAGTCCAGTAATACGATACATTTTTACAACACATTTTATTTAAAGGGAGGGCAGGGCAATATTGGCAAAATTAGGTATAAATTTCCTGTAATAATTGGCAAAGGCTACGAAACGTTTGACTTCATCTACATTACTTGGTCTTGGATAATTTTGCAAAACTTTAATCTTTTCCGTGTCGGGTTGAATGCCATTTTCTGAGATAATATGTCCTAGATAAAGTACCTCTTTTTGCAAAAACTTACATTTGGGCGGGTTTAACTTTAAATTAGCACTACGTAATCTAGTAAACACATCCATTAAATTTTGGTTATGGGAAGACAAATTACGACCGTATACTAATAAATCGTCTTGGTATATCAGACATTTGTCATAATTTAGGCCGGACATAGCAATAGTCATCATTCTGCTAAAGTTATTTGGACTGGACTTAAGTCCCATCGGCATCCTAGTCATTTGGTATTGATTTTTACCAGTTGTGAACGCGGTACAAGGTCTGCTATCTTTATGTAAGTTTGCCTGGTAAAAGCCTTGATATAAATCTAAATGTGTGAAATAAACTGCTCCTGTTAATGAATTTAGTATATCTGTTATATTGGGTAACGGGAATTTATCATCTAATATTTGATTATTTAATTTACGGTAATCTATAACAACGCGCCACCTCTTTTCTTTGCTAGAGTCCTGTTTTTTCGGCACTAACAGTAAAGGGCTAGACCACGCACTCCTGGCTTCTTCTATAATACCGGCGTCTAACATACTTTTAATTTGGTTGTCAATTTCTGATTTTTGAGCATGGGGTAGACGATAGGGTTTAGTATAAATTGGAGTAGTGTGCGGCTTTAATTCAATTTTCTGTTCATACAATGGGGTCGTGGTTAATTTGTCGCCTGGCAAGTGGAAAATGTCGGGAAATTTAGCACAAACGTTTTCAATTGACTTTTGCTCCTCCACATTTAAATGTTGCAAGTCTAGTAATGAGAATAATGTTTTAACTCTGTTAGCATTTACTGTTGGTTTACTAAATTGACAAATAAAGTAATCATTTAATTTACTAGTATTGACTTGAAAATAATTTAATTTGATATTCGTTTCTCTCGTATTCAAAATACGTATTGCTATTTTTCCGTTATTTGGCCGTGTAATCGTGTTAGCTATAAAGACTCCCTCACACAATTCCTGAGATGATACTACACAATCCTCTTTTAATTCGGATTTAACATAATGCGTTGATTCGCTGCGCGCTGGAATAACTAAGTAAGAGTTGTAAGTCGGCGATAAGTAATCAAAATCTAATGTTACTGTCTGTTCGTTTTTATTTGTTAAACGTAAAGTATTTAGTTCAAAATTCAACACAGCTTGATAATTTCTAAGAAAATCTTGTCCTAAAATTCCGATCGCTTTGCAAGGTAAATTTTTAAATATCAAGAATGTATATGTAAAGTAACTTTCATTGTAATTTAAAGTTAAGTAGACAAACCCTTCTGAAAATACGTCTCCTCCGATTCCTTTTATACTAACGGACTCTTTTTGGAAAGGTATTTGTAACCGCTCTATCAATTCGTATTTGATTGCTGAAACCGATGCTCCAGTATCGATTAGCCAATCATAATCATATTTGTCTATCTTAAATGAAACTTTGTTTAAACTATTACATGTCAACATATAATTACGCACGAAAAAAATGATCTAGCGAATCCGTATTAGGCTGGCTCGTGTCGGCATCGTGTTCGCGTTGACCTGATGTCATAAAGTTCACGTTATTTCGAGTATATGCAGTAGGGTTATTGCCCCGGTTTCTTAAAAATCTGCCTCTTCCTTGGAAACCATTAGCACGATAACTATTTCTTAAATACGGTACCTGACATCGTTGATTTGGTATGCGCCTATAGGTATGCGGCATATTACCTCTGGGGTTGCTCGGAAACCCGCGTAGTCCCCTGTACTGTCCTCGCTGGAGTCTTCTGCTAGAGTATAATCTATGATTAGGTTTATACATACTGAGCATGTCGCCTGAAGTAGATTGTAGCTCCTCATCTTGTGCCGCTTGAATAGCATCTGTCAAAGAACAATAATTACGCGCAGAAATGATCGTACCTAAACGACGATCTCGCAGTCCGTCGGCAAATCTTTTTATCGCTTGTTTTTCATTTAAAGGTCGTAAAATGTCATAGCTAGCGAGGTTTCCGTCAGCCTGCGAGATTGTCAGGTCCACAAAAAGTTCAGAAAGGTCCTTCCCAAAATCTGAAACAGATTTTTTATTTTGTTTACACTGTTGTAGTTTTGTTTGTAAAGCGGTATGACTTTTTCGTGGCAAAAGTATTTTACGCATGTCCTTTATAAGCTCATCGACCTCGTTATACTTTGATGATAACTTTAACTTTGCTTGCTGCGATAGTCTGTTTTTTAAGACAAACAAAATTAATTTATTTTTACATTCCGACTTAGACAAAACTGAACTGTAGTACTCAATACCCTCGATTAGTTGTTTTGTATTATCCTCAGTATCAGTCATGACAGGAAGGAGGTTTAAGGCAATTCGCAAGTCAAATGTCTCTCCCGCCATATTTGTACACAAGGAAATAACTTCTTTATACAAATTAGTAAATTCCAAGCAAATTTTTGTTGTCAATGATGCTTGACCTTGAGACCCACTCAATCTCGACAATTCTAACCACTTGTTATATTTATTTAAAACTTCATTGGCTTCTTTCCTTTTTACTTCTAGTATTTTGCCTTCTCTGCGGCTAGGGCCGATTTTTATTAAATAGGTTCTTATGACTTTTAATTCATTTAAAATTAAAATTAACTCCTCTGCCATAACCAAACATCAGATTCACAAATAAGTTTTTCATGCCCTTAAGCGTGTATAAAATATAATTAACTAAAAGTGTATAAGAGTACAAAGGTATAAAATAGCATTTTTGCTATAAAATGCAGGTAAATTACTAATAAATGCGATTATATTTTCCTTATTATGCTATTGATTACAAGTTACAGATAGAGTTGAATATTATATGGTTTTTTATTAATTACTTACAGTTTATGCCTAACACGTACTGTGTAATATTATGGGTACGCACATTCGGGAACACCTTTATTCCGCACTCACTGACACAACCTCACACACTTTCGGTTTTCAGTTGATGTCGACGCAGGATGCTCGAATACCTCAAGAGCATTTGATCGTCCAGACGTCGCTGAATCTGCTTATCGTGACATCTCTTTGCGAACTTGTACGTCAAGCCCAGTATGCCCAACACCAACACCACGCAAATAACCATCAGCAGCACATTGGTCGTCTCGTGCCTCTGACTCTGCTGCACAGCTGCGTCGTTTTGCCCCAGACCTGATGTCTGAGCAATTACCACTTGCTCCTTCTCGGTGCTCTTATAGTTGCCCATTTTTAATTGGCAAAATGCTTGCGTTGTTCTTCAGAAAATAGTAACGCGTCCGGCGGACTAAGTCAGCTTCAATTATGTAATCCATTATTTAATTAGAATGGAAGCTCGCCGTGGCTGTTTACACTTAGTCCTTATAAGGGACACACGCGCGTCGCACTTTTAAGGCAGGGTCGCCATGTAAAGGTGCGGTGTTAGGAGATGATTGAAAGACAAACGATGGTAATAGACTGTTTACTGAATAGCAACACACAGTTATATATTAGGCTAACATGGTACATAATATAAGGTAAACATATATGTATAGGTGTATATTCTCCCTTACAGATTACTCTTTAACTACAGAAGGTAGAATCCTGGAATTTTCACTGATGGATTCGTAATTGAATCAACAACATCTTTGCACAATAACTATATCATTAGCGTGTCTCGTTCCTGCTCGTTTTAGGTCAAATAATATTGACGAGCCTGATGACCCCAGCGGGATACCCTTTAACATGGGATATCTCGATAACTATTGGTTAACAAATTTTGATATTTGCTAACAAATTTAAACATAATATCAAATAAATCATGGCGAAATTTAAAGCCGATCTGGAGGGGTTATCCCGCTGCGCTGGGGTCACGGACATTATAAAGGTATTAGATTTTCAGCCTATCGTACCACTGCAGGGCAAAGCTACCCTTCCCTTTCCAACATTCTCGGTCTGTAGCTTTCTGAGACCAATCCTTCAAAAATGAGTCCAACTCGTCCCGCCACCTCCGTGCCTAGGTCGGCCGCGATTTTTCGGCCTTGTGGGATTTTTCTTTTAACCATATTATTATTATCAAACTAAGTCAATCAATCTTAGGAACGTCCCAAACATTCAGCTAGAATTTCTGCGGTAGCATTCGTACATTAATCGCAGCTATATATCCTTAGTAACTGCTGAAATAGGTAACTAGCGTTCTCGGTGTCTCTAGTGTGATTCATCATGTCGGCCAAAAGTGTGGCTCATATGCCAGGCCACCATGACAAACTCTAAATCTGACTTTTATAGATAGTATGTCGCCAAATATCAGTTTGTCGGTCTACCGTTCAAAAGTTGTAAGGGGCACAGGTGGCCATGCCAGGATGAGATGGCATGGCATCGAAAACTCTAGGTCGCAGCGAAAATCTGATTACACCAATAATATGTCGAAGTATATCGCCAAATATCAGAGATTGTCAGTCTACCGTTCAAAAGTTATGAGGGATCACAGATTTAAAGAGTTTGTGGCTATGCCAAGATGAGCCACACCAACCAAAAAACGTCCATTGCTGGACAAAGGCCCTGTGCAGCTTCCCGCGACCTTTACCAGATCGTCGATCAACCTTGTTGGAGGCCTGCCAACACTGCGCTTTCCGGTACAAGGTCGGCAGAGTGATTACCTCCAGAATAATACTGTAGAATTACATGTGGGAAACAACTTAAGAGTATAGGAACTGTGATCAATGTTACACTTGATACAAAAGTAGCCCTGTTCTACCGTAGCAACTAGCATAATAGAGGAGCTCGATGGCGCAGTAGTAAACGCGCTTGGGCTGCGATTGCTGAAGTTCAGCAACTTTCGCAAAGACCTGTCATTGGGTGGGTGACCAAAAACTTAATCTCCAGCTCTTTCCTGTTTTGGAAGGCACGTAAAGCCGTGGGTCCCGTCTGCATTACAGTCGTTAACATTCCCTCAGGCCCACGTGGTCGTTTACGGTCCGTTCTTCTAGTGGTGTAATCATCCATAGGAAAGGCTCGTGCCCCAGCAGTAACGACATATAAATAAACTGATCGAAAGGAGCACAAAAAATTAAATAAAACGACATTCTAAACTGTAGACAATTTAATTACAACAATTTAAAAACTAAAATAAATAACAAATTTAATACTTCAATTGGTAACTACGCAGCATCTTGACAATGTTGCCATACTAATAATAATTCTACCAATTTGGTAGTTTTTCAGAAAACAATGAGAAGGAAATATTATTCTAAAATATTTATTACTTATATCTTATGGCCGCCACAGCATATGCGCAAATAATTAGCCGTGTCCTTTACACCTACATCCAGATCATAGTAAAAACTTTAAAAAAAAATACAGATTCCATAACTTCAAACACCTTTATTTTGTGTTATTGTACCATAAGTATTGTTGATTACTGGCGTACAGGGCATGCTATCGCCTGTCGGTTATAGCCGACTGAGGCGGTAATAATTAATCAATACTTGTATGTCACTGAACTCCTAAATGGGTAGACCGATTTCGATTAATTTTTTTGTGTGTGTTTCAGTGGATCTCCGTATTGTTTCGATTCACAATTAGACCCAGTAGATGGCGTTGCTATAAGGGGTAATTTTTTTAAACCATCACGTGACAGGTAGTTTTTATACATTTAACAATTTTTATTTTCATCGCTGCATTTAATGGTCTAGCCCAATGTTGCTGATAAGTGCTTTGATGACATCTGTGGACGAAGCCGTCCCTCCAAGGTCAGTAGTCATAATGCGGTCCACATTAATTGTCTTGTGGATCGCTTTACGCATTAAGTTTGAATGGAAGTGGTGTCCGAGATGTTCCAGCATGTCTACGGAAGCGTTGATCATCGCTATTGGGTTTGCGACGTTCTTGCCAGCGATCGCGGTACCTGAGAAATAGATTAGTACAAATAAATTATATATGCAGTACCATAACATTAATTATTTCATAGCCTTTCCAAAAAATACAATAATTAAAAATTTATTGGCATAACATGTAGCAGCCAAAAAGGGGGATAAGAAAATATCCTATATATTGTCCTACTGTCTGGGTAAAGGCTTCCATGATTGAAATCAAGTCATCACTATAATGGACGGGTGTTGGATTAATCAGCACACTATTAAAATAGTATTAATCTAAAAATCTTTGTAACTACAGTTATAAAAGAGCCGGGGTCTCTTGGTACAGGTGTTTTTATGCTTAAAAGGAGGCTTCGTCACCTAGATCTAAGTTTGTTATTATATAAGAAATGCACAGTTTTGAATTTTTGAATTCGTAAATCTTTATACCATGTCGAAGTGCAAACAAAACAATTATCTTATCTAATAATAATAATAATGTAAATAAATCACAGACCAGTGTTCCTAGTGCCAGGTTCGAACACGGCGTAGTGATCGCCATAGTTCCTTCCCGATAGCAAGCCCGCTCCACCCAACAAGCCGCAGACGACGTTGGAAACGATCGACCCGTAGAGATTGGTCATCAACATCACGTCGAACTGATGCGGCCTGTGGAAACAAACAATTAGGAATATTAGGAATTATTAATAAAACAATGCAATAACAATAATATTTAAAAAAAACATAACCCTCCTTTAGCCGAGCATCGGGACCAGGGGCCCGACCGCCTAACCGATCGCTTTGACTTCGTGTGTGGTTTATGACGTCATCTTGTCGTTTCGTGCCGCCTATGAAAGCAATATGGAAAGCTATAGCCTGTAGCTTTTGATATTGCTTTCATAGGGCGGTGCGAGGTGGCAAGATGACGTCATAAACTATACGCGTAGTCAAAGCGATCGGTTAGGCGGTCGGGGGGCTGGGTCCAAGCTACCGGTGATTAGGGCTCCAGAGACAGGAACCTCCTCACAATGCGTGCCGTATCGAGGAGAACTGCCTTCTGAATCAGGCCCTTGATCCAGCCGCCTAACGAGAGCCTCATGAGATGTTGATCGAGGCTCTTGGCCGTTGGCCGTAACAACAATCGGCACGATGACAGCCGAGTCCACACTCCACAAATCGACAACCTCATGTGCTAAGTCGAGATATTTGATTTGTTTCTCTTTCTCAGCTTTCACGAGGTTCTCGTCATGGGGAATGGTGATATCGACAATCATCGTGCGGCGCGCTAATCGATCTATCACCATAATGTCTGGCTTATTAGCTACAATAGTCCTGTCGGTGATGATAGATCGATCCCAGTACAACGTGACATGATCATTTTCGAGAACTGGGTCGGGCACATACTTGTAGTACGGTACCTCAGAATCCACAAGTTTGTATTTCAAAGCAAGTTGCTGGTGGATAATCCTGGCCACTTGGTTATGCCTGTGCAAGAACAGCCAAAAATAATATGTCTGATAGACTCACCCGGACCGGACGGTGACATGCCCGACATATGTCAACCGTTATTATTATAGTTGGCCTTCAAATTATGTGCATACAACGTGTAACAGAAAAGTGTGGTAAAAATTAAAAGATCCAAAGTGTATCCGATCAAGATCTTGTGTGCAGAGTTACTGATACATAATTATTAACTTTAATTTGTCATGCAATTTTTTTTTTTTACTTTTAGTTGATGGCTTCGTGCGATTAGCACATTTAGCCAGTGTCAAGTATTTTTTTTTACAAGTAATACATATATAGACAATATTTTCGAGTAGCTCAGTAAAGATGTGGGGTTTTACGAAGTCCTCACGCGGCGGACTTCTTGAGAGAATTTGAAAAAGTGCCGTTGCACTGTTTTGTTTCATTTGCCAACACTCATGCACACTCACGAACACTTAACGGTTAATAATCCACCATTATTTCGCATTAATATTCGACATAACACCAATTTTAGAAAATAAAACAAAACCGCAGACATGACTCTTCACTTTCCCGCCAAGAAGTCCCGTCATGCAATTTTAAATTCAATATTTAGCAACAACACATACAAGATCTACACACATGAAAATGTCTAGGGATCAAATACATTTTAACGTATCGTTGCGTTATAGAATGAATATTTTAACTTTTTTGGATCGTTATTGATTATTTTTAGTGAATTTCACAATGTGAATAAAATCATTTTTTTTATATTGCTTATATGAGGGTGCCGCGCGGACTTTCGATTTCGTTAGAGAAGACAACACAGTACACGCAAGAGTACCAGAAGCAGTATTTTTGACATACTCAAAAAGATATTTCAAGAATTGACTTGATCTAAAAGTAAACAAAAGAAATAAAAAAAACTAAAATAATGCTAATATTCTTTGACTGTATGCTATTGGTAGTGCGTATTATCTAAGTAAAATTTTTCTCTATTTGTAAGGACCTGTAAATAGCTTTCCGTGACTATTTAAAATCTTATTTGTTTTTTATATTATAAAGCTATTGAATTTTATTCTAGTTGTTGATAGTAGATCGTAGAAATGATAAAAGACAAAATGCTGTTTCTTAAAAAAACCTGGTCTATGGTCACTCACTTGGCCACCAGCTGCATACAACAGTTGTCTATGATCATGTCGTTGTGCTCTATATCCGGGTACTGTTTGGCCATGCGCTTTGACGTCTCCAAGAAGAGGCCGTCCGATAGTTTCATTATGTTCGCTTTGTGTACTGTGGTCACCTGTAACATAATAAAAAGAAAAAAATAGAAGGCAAAATTGCGAATTTTTATTTTTCATTATTAAGCTTTTTTTTATTGTCACAGTCGGTTATAGCCGACAAGTGATAGGGTGCCCTGTACGCCAACGACGAGTGATTAATGGTTAACAAAAACACAAACTAAAGTGTAGCACAGCGAACTGTGATTGAACATAATTGTAAGAGCAGTTAGCTAAGAGAAAATTGTTTATTTCTATTTTTGTAACTTTAAATACTGTTTCTTACGTCGGTAATCTAATAAATAAATAAATATACGTATGTTGGTATTGATTGTAGGGCTGGTGGTTCTCCCTCTGATAATCCCAATCCGATCCGAACACCTCCGAAAATCTATAAGAGGAACGGAGACACGCTTAGTGCGTGATGCTATTCCCTCTAGGAAACCTATGACGAATTTCTCGCCGCCCCCAAAAAAGTCCGGTGTCGCTGAAAATGCCGTCTAAGACAATCGGCAAACTCATCCATAATAACTAAACTTGAATATTTGTAAAAATATCAAGGATGTTGATGACGTAGTTCTCGACATTGAATAAGACTCCTCTGGGTTACAGAGTAAGAAGGGTGTTGATTAATTTCGGCGGGTTGGAGTGAGCCACGATAGCGTATTTGGGAGCGCACCTGATCCTGATTTTTAGAGGGCACCCTAAGGCGCGGGACACACAGAAAAGTCGTAAGTCGCAGACGGGGCGTGGCCGCGGACGGGGCGCAGACAGGACGCCGCGCCGTCGTGACTTTTTAAAACATATAGAAAAGGCGAGGCACGGACAGGACGCAAAGGGTTGCCACCTTTTTTTAAAGGTAAAATAGTATTTTTTTCAAAAAACATTGCAAAAAATATAGTACTAAGGGGAAATTCATGAAAAAAAATAGAACACATTTATTTCAATTTTAGTGCTTAAATTCAGAAATTCGCAATTGGTTGAACTAATTGTTTGATTTTAATTTTAACCCAACTAGAGTTAAAATCAAACAATTTATTTAAATATTTTAAACTTTTTTCAACAATCGGCGGCATTCATCAACAAATTTGAAGTTGACCTTTATTGTTGTTTTTTGAATTTATCCCTTTCGGGAAAGGCTAAGGAAACTAAGCCCACTACTACCAAGAAGTTGACGTAAAAAGAATCCCAGAGAAATAAAATATGTGAAATAAAGTATTTTCACGTTCTTTATTGTTCTCATAAAGCATAGAGTACAATTACCCAAAGCTACAAGTACAATACTTTATAATAAAGTTGGGGTGGCCACCCTAGTGTGTGACAGCGACGCGCGAGTCCCGCCCGCTCCCCTCTCTCGTCCGCTCGCACCCGTGCTCTGTCTTTTCCATATGTTTTACAATAGGGCGCAGACGAGTAAGCGTCGTGCCCCCGCCCTGTCTTTTCTTTATGTTTTGCGTTGAAACGCTTCTATACATTTTGTATAAAGGGACGCGGAAGAGACATTTGTCTGCGCCCCGTCTGCGTCTTACGTCTTTTCTGTGTCCAGTGCTTAAGGCTCTAAAAATCTGGGTCTGGTGCGCTTCGGTTTAAATCCCTGCGCGTCAAATTTATTTCAACTCTTTTCCTAAACAAATTGACTTTAACACCAACCTTCTTCCGGCCGTTCTTCTTGGCGAACTCGAACGCAAATCGCGCCACCCTTTCCGAGTTAGAAGCGGTCACCACCTTCATTGACTCTACTACGCCGTGGACGGACTCGTGCTCCAACATGGCGTACTCACCCTCCGTGTTCTGTCTGGTGGTAAGTATAATACAATAGTGAAAAAAAATGTCGGTAAAACACCACTCAATAGTGGACACAAAAACGTTTGTCTTTATTTTTATTATAAAAAAAAAACAAAACAAATAATATGACTAAAATGAAATTCGATAATCATCCGATAATTACTAAGTCTTACATTGTAAAGTTTCGATTACAGTGCTTTAGGTACTTTAGGGAATCTGCGCTGTACTTTAACCAGCAACTTAATATTCTTCTTGAAACATGGCATACTCCAAGATAGAATTTGTGAATTGTTAGCATCATCTCAGAAGAAAAAAAATAAAAATTGGACAACACACATTGTTCTGACCAAGGTAAGTAGCTAAAGTACTTGTTTTATGGAAATCAGAAACAACGACGCGGTACCACCCAGACCAGACACAATATCGAAAAGTTCGTTTTTGACATTGAATCGAGGTCTCTGAGGTCCCGGGAATCGAATCCGGTACCTGAGAGTTAGCGCCGCCCACAGTCCGGCATGCAAGCCACTCGGCTACGGGGACGTCAGATGAGTTTGTATAAACAGTTACCTGATGATAACCACATCGATGTCTTTATGCCTCGTCTCCACGCCGGGGTAGGACTTGCAGTTAAGCACGTACGCGTACATGTCGAGCTCGTTGCGGAGGGCTACGTTACGGGAAGTGACGTAGGCCGCCTCGCTTTTAGTTTCGATGTTGCCCTGTGATAAAATAAAAATGGAGCTATTCAATACAAGGATAACCTTTAGTCTCTTCATCACCTTTAGTCATGGCAATGAGGTATTAGAATTGGACTGTTTTGAATTAACTTCACAAGACACAATTTTACTAGAAAAAATCAATTGGTCTCAGGAAGTTCGAGTGGGGATCGAACCCACGATCCTTGGCTGACCGCTTAGCTACCGAGATCCCAGAGGACTCGTTGAATTTTTCTAGTACTTTGCGGTTTACGCTGCAAGTCAGCGGTATTAAGTCACGGTGAAGTTGCTCTTACAGTCTGTTTCAGAAGAAAAAAACTTTTGAAAGTATTTATCTAACTATGGATGAAGACGTAATTCCCTCCTATCTTATTTTTATAGTTATAAAGAATTTAAAGGGGAATTAACGCAAACTAATTAGTAAAAAGTTTCACATTTTACTACCTACTAACTTACCTGCTAATTAGTTTGCGTTAATCTCTGTTTCAATTCTTTGTTAACATGAAAACATAATTCCTTCCTATCTTATTTTTATAATTTTAAAGAATTAAATAGGGGAATTAATGCAAACTAATTAGTAAAAAGTTTCACACCTTACTACCTACTAACTTACCAGCTAATTAGTTTGCGTTCATCCCTGTTTCAATTCATTGTTAACATGAAGACGTTATTCTTTCCTATCCTATTTTTATATTTTTAAAGAATTTAAAGGGGAATTAACGCAAACTAATTAATAAAAAGTTTCACACCTTACTACCTACTAACTTACCAGCTAATTAGTTTGCGTTCATCCCTGTTTCAATTCTTTGTTAACATGAAGACGTAATTCCTTCCTATCTTATTTTTATAATTTTAAAGAATTTAAAGGGGAGTTAACGCAAACTAATTAGTAAAAAGTTTCACACCTTACTATCTACAAATATACCTGCTAATTAGTTTGCGTTGATCCCTGTTTCAATCATTTGTTAACTATGGGTTGCGAAAGTTTAAAAGTATTTTTAATTTTTGCATTCACAATGTAATACAACATAAAGTTTCATTAGAAAAAATAACAAGTCTCAGTAAACATGAGTGGCAAAATAGCCTTATTGCCTTACTTTGTCTTTCGTTTTAATTTTGTTTGTAAGTTTTGGTAATTTATGTTTGTATTTTTTTTTTAAATATTATTTATTAATGGTCACCCTCATACTGACTGGGACTGCCCATGCTTGTCGCCGAGTTGAGCCGACTAAGGGACAAGGGTTCCAAGATGCTCGCACATTAGTTGATTGGCTAGCAAGCTATCACTAATGTTATTTTTTTTTTGACGACCTCCTTGGTCAAGTGGTTTGTACACCGGTTTTCATGGAGTCGCCATCTCTGAGGTCCCGGGTTCGATCCCCGGTCGGGTCAATTCAGAAATTATTATTTTTCTAAATTGTCTCAGGGTCGGGTGTTTTCTATGTATAATAAGTATGTATTAAAATATTTTAAGTATGTTTATCCGTTGTCTAGTAACCATTTTAACGAGTTTCATAACAAAGCTTCTCTTGGGCTAGTGTAGTAGTAGTTGGTGTGAGTGTAGGAAAGTTTATTTATTTATTTTTATTTATTCCACCTCGAAGCCCACTTTGATTATGCTAAATTTCAAAGGCACTAACGGCGAGTTTACTTGAACTTTGTTAGTTTTGATGCTCTGTCTACCCCTTATTGGAAAGGATGTGAGAGTATGTAAGTGTGTACGTATGTATTATAATTATAATTGTAATTAAAGCAACTGGTCTAGTCTGCATCTTACCTTGAGTATATAACTGTTACAGCTATAGTTGCACATATACTATATGGCTTAATGAAACTGTCATGCATTGCATAACATATCCGAAGAATCATATAACAGTCATGTCTAGAATTGGAAACTACAATTGGTTAATTTACATTTATATTGTATGATATGGTGTGAGATCATTGATAGTGATAATTAGAGACAAATATAATACCATAGACATAACATCATAGGGCTAGACAGTGCAATATCCATCACCATCTTAAGAGTTTAATATGTTAAACATACATACTCACTCTCACGTTCTTCTTCCAAAAAGGAGCGCAATTACAACCATTTTCATATATTTTCCTTCATTTAATTTGTACAGTTTCAAGTAAACTAATTTAAGAAAGAGAAAGTAAACTAGTTTAGCTCCTAGATACAAAGTCCGAGCTGACGCTACACTAGCATATAACCAGCAGTCTTGAGTCTCATTTTCACGTCTAAGACTAGCAATGTATGTTTATAAAGCTATAAATAATGATCATTATCAGACATTGCTGTAATAAGGATAGGCATTAGGTACTTATTTCTATAACTGTAACATGTTGTTCCTATATTTATATATTTATAATTATATATTTATAAGTGCACTCACCTTGAGGCCTACACCATTCCTCTTGATGGTAGTGATAGCGTACCACACATCATCATCGTTGTCCATTGTAGGATCAATATCCACAACTTCAAAGTCAACAGGTGCTCCGATGTATCTGAAATATTTAATTTTATGATTATGGATATATAGGATAATTTTTTTACCAGTGCTCAAATTTTTTGGAGCGACTCAGAATCGGTAAGTAAAAAACTTTTTCATAGTAACATGGGTTGAAATATGTCAAAAACTTTGAGACCTTCATACAAATCAGGCTAATCAGGTGTTCGCTATAGTATGGGAAGTCCAAAAATTTGAGCACTGGTTTTTTTTTTTTTTTCTTTTGTTTTTCTGCAACTTGGCAATATGTTTCTTAAACAATAGGCCATTCTTTTGGTTGAGAAATTCTCACGAGTAAATGTTTTTGTTAGAAGGGGCTTGTCCAGCGACTCCACCCTTATTTCTGGTGTTTTATTTATATTAGAATCTTTTGCTAAAGTTCGGAATGTCGTGTCTCTTTAACCTAATATACTGTTGGCCTCCCTCTCCGCTTAGCGTCTGAGCGAGTTTGTTAGCGTGTGCTGTCAATCTTTCCTGATACCTCAAGCTGCTTTCGACAATTTGCTTTCGAACTGTGGCCATACCGAGATCAAGGTAGATGTATTTATTTGCAATACATTTGGGGATAACAAGTATGGTTCTGAGAGCCTTAGTCTGGAATCTCTCTAAGATCTCAATATTGCTGTTACTGGCAGAACCCCAAAGCTGTATCCCATAGGTCCAGATTGGCTTTAAGATGGTTTTGTATATTAAAATTTTGCTGTTATCGTTCAGTTTTGAGTGGCGACCTATCAGCCAATTTAGACTGCGCAGTTTCCCATCAAGTTGTTTTCTCTTGGTCCATATATGTTTTTGCCATGTCAGTCTTCGTTCTAAGTGCATACCCAAGTATCTAGATACTTGGGTATGCACTGTCTTCTTGGGGTATTTCTTTATTGTTTAAAGTGACAGGCGGGCATGTTTCTTTCCTTAGCGTGAACGTCACATGCGTGGACTTACTCTCATTTGCTTTTATCCTCCATAAATTCATTCATGTCTCAATTTCAGCGAGGTGCTCTTGCATCATGAGAAATGCGGTTTCTGGATCACTGTGAATGGATAGTAATGCGGTATCATCGGCATAAGTCGCAGTCATCGTTTTGCTGTTTTCAGAGAAATCGGCAGTATAGATGATTGAGCACTGGTAATAAATTATCCTGTATATAATATTATGCAAATGTTGTTGTGAACAATTTGAGAAAAGACAAAGAGTAGAAAAAAGTCCACGAGCAGGATTTGAACCCGCACCTCATGACATGCCGGATCAGGTGCATATAAGGTTGCCAGATCAGAACTTACCGAGTCCGGGACAATTCCATGTCGGGCCGTGACTACGGCTATGAATATGAATATGTAAAAAAAAAATATAAAAATTACGGAATATTTCATTTTATATTTGTTTTTATTAGGAAAATACATTTTATTTTTCAAATGTATACTTTTATTATTATATGACCGCCTGCCGTGTCATATTTTGTTGTTATTTTTTAAATTATTTAATTTTTTCGGAATCCGGGACAATAGATCGAATAACTGGACACGGGACAATACGTAAAATTCCGGGACAATCCCGGAAATCCCGGACATCTGGCAACCTTAGGTGCATAGGGGTTTGAATCCCGCTTATGGAATTTTTTCAACACTTTCTTTTTTGAAATATTTAATTTTCTTAATACATGGAACTTAACGAATTGGCCTAAACTAACTCAAAATAGAGCTTTCATTGGTGAAAAGCAAGCAAGAGACTCAGTAGGCTATTTATTGTCTTCTCAATCTTTTTTTTTTCAAGCAATTTTCATTGCAGAATGTGCAAGATAAAAAATACTGTTTTTAATTTTTTAATTTTTTGTCTAAGCTGCCTGAACAAATTCTGATGTGAGTTGCCTATTCAAATGCCTATCTTATTTGGGGCCAGTGCTTTTACTTACTAGACCCTTATTATTATTTTACAAGTATTTTCTCAACATTGGCTAACACCAAATAACTAACTGAATTGTCTAACATAACTGTTTAGGCTAAAACATTCCATTTGCCCCAAATATTTTTCCACCCCTCGGTTATGCCACCCCCAATATTTTTATTATTTTTTAAATTTATTGTTTGTAATACAGGCGGTATAAACCTTTTGTATCCAAATTAAGCTAACATATTAATGAATATTGACCTATGTTTTAAACATAAAAACAAGTGTTAAAACGAGGAATAGTGCATGCTAATGAATGTAAGAAATATGGTGTACCTGCAGTTCCAGTACCTCGAGGTAACTTACTTGAAAATGTCTCTTACGTATCCCATGCACTCCGGGCCGATTCCACCGCCTGGGAGCATAGTAACTGCGTGCCTTCCACCATACTGTGCCTTCGGGATCAGCTTCTGTTTCCTTATAACTGGAGTTTTGTGTTGCATGTCGAAGTCTGAGAGCTGGGCTGGAGCGGCGGCCGCAGCAGAGCTGGCATATGCCGCCCTGATCTCAGGGAGAACATTTAGTTTAGAGAACAACCTCACTGCCATCCTGATTCTTTCTACACAAGGTCGCGAAAACCCAATTATCCCAGCTGACAGATGTTGAATAATCACAGGAAAAGGAAGATGGAAAATGGCTTGACAATTTTCCTCGCGAGATGGCGTTGTTATGTCAATGTTGAGAGAAGGTGAAGCTAGCATCGAAGTAAAGCTTATAAGCATGGAAACGTCAAAAAATGTGATCAATGCTTATTTACATGCATTCACGTACCGTTTTATTAGTTTTACAGATATTATGTAAAATTTATAAAGCTATTTGAGTAATATGAAGATATGACACATCTTTAATTTCATAGATTAGTTATTTTTGTTAAGAATAATATTTGCTTATGGCAACATTGAACTTCCATAATTCAGAATATGTTAACGTGTATGGACGCCTTCCTTTGGTCTGCGGAGTTCTTGACTACGAGCGGCTGAAGGAAGAGCGGGCGTCCATTTTGCTTCGCCATATTGAATTTGGTCGGACATCTTTGGACGCCATGTTTAGTCGGACATATTTTATAAACATTTTCGCGTAAATTTCAAATAATTTTGAGCCTAAATAGCGAACTTTTTTTCACTGAAAACTGTGGCTTTGATTGTGGTGATAATTGGGCGGAAAAATTCTGTGCCTACGCAGCAGTCCATATCTGTCTCCAGGGGGCCGTGCAGCTTTTGTTACAAGTTAAAAAGGTAAATTATTTTTACAAAACACTCCGTACTTTTTGACATATCATAACAAGTGTTATCTATCGGTTTTCTATGATATTACAAATAATAGTAACTTCTTAAGTAATTTTAAATGAAGGTTATAGAACGTTCTTTTTGTCTCCAAGCCGTTTGGCGTGGCCGCGTTATATTTATCTCGAAATTTAAGTCAATCCCCGGCCGGTTCGTATTGCACCTGCTACACCCTTTGTGTGTTTATGTTAATATTTTATGCTTTATATTGTTTATTACTTCTCATTTTACACGTACGTTAATGAACCATGTGAACTTTATTAAGCGTCGCATGAAAATTAATTGTTTCCTCTATCACGTCATAATCAGAATGCGATTGATAATTTTCAATTTTCGATTTTGATCACAAATTACATCCGAGAGATGCACAAAACACGTTTCAGAGAGTTAAATTGGTACATTAGTCTAAAAATAACATTATTTCGACGAACCAGCCATAAAATTGTTTATAATTTGTACATATATTTCTGTGTATTTAGCTGTGCTGTAAAAACAACAATGTTAATTAATTGCTTACTCTTTTTTTTACCATTCAGGCAAAGGCATCGACTCTCATACTTACCACTCAATAACATTACTACTTTCTGTATGTGAAGTAGTTAACTACTCTTGTAAATATCTCTAGCTTATCTAAATATATAAACAAGTTTCTTACGATAGTAATAATTTATAGTCCAATGTCAGTGACACTTAAAGAGTAGATAAGACACTACCATGTTTACCACAGTTTTATGCCTAGTTTTGTTATATACTTAGCAATTTCTTTTTGAAAAAAGTCAAAAATATTGGTAAATTTTTGTTTATTTTATTTTTTAGTTGGTCTATGCCCTGCAGTGGGAAAGTAATGGCTGATATTAACAATAATATTTTTAGTAATCCAGCCCCGGAAGAGTAGTTTTAAGCTTGATTTTCTTTATTTGTGTATGGTTTGTTATACCATGTTTTTAACAGATTTTTCAGATAAATTTGGATATAAACAACTTTAGAACAAATTGTAATTGCCTTTTTGCTAATGTAACACTATGGTCAATTCAATCAACACCAAAAAAGTTATTTACTGATTATTTCTCGAGTTGAATCATATTGTTATTTTTTAAATATGTAGTGTACCTGGATATAGTAATCCAGGTACCTATCTATTTTAACAAGAAAAGCCCACAAGTATCAGTCCCAGAGGTCCCAGGTTTGATTCCTAGTTGGGTACATGTTTGTAAACTCGGTTTGGTTGGTGGTAGGGCTTGTTTATCTACCTGGCTAGCTACTACCATCTTATCTTAATATGTCACCATTTCATCAATTTTGTAGCATTGTTGATTGTGTTTACACCTATCTAAATTACTGCGAAAGTGTGTAGTCTGCATGGCTTTTATAATCCTACTAATATTATAGACGTGAAAGTTTGTAAGTATGGATGGATGTTTGTTACTCTTTCACGTAAAAACAGCTGAATGGATTTGGATGAAATTCGGCATACAGATAGTTTATAACCTGGATTTACACATATAATAGTTTTTATCCCGATATTCCCACAGGAACGGAAACCACGCGGGTGAAACCGCGAGCGGCTGCTAGTTTATAATAAAATACCTAAAAACTTGAAGGAACTAAATGCTAACTTATTTATAGTAAAACTTAAAAGTTATTGGTGGAGAAATGTTACTACAGTGTTTAGGATTTCTGAATGACAAATTTATATAATATCTTTAATGTAATTTTAGTGTAGTTTTTAATGTATAATATAGTTTTCAATGTAATTTTTAATGTAATCAAATAATTGTTATTCAAGATCTGCTGCATGCCACCTTCTCAATTTTTGCACACCTTCAAAGGTAAAACATGTTGAGTCACACCCCAGTTTTGTCACCTTAATTGTACACGTGTTTATGCAAATAAATATTTATTGTATTGTATTGTTGTGTTTTAGCAGCTAGAGATAAGATAACCAGTGCCTCAGTGCAGGTTGCTAGTAGCAAGGTAAGGACGGCTAATGATGCAGTATCCTGCTCCACTTATAGCTGTCCTTACATCTGGAATCTGCTTCTGCTACCTTAATTCATAATTCATAATATCCTTCTATTCCTTTTGAGCGCCACGGACATGTTTAGAAGACAAACAATTTCGTGCTCCACACGCCACATCTTTTATAGAAGACAATGTCCAATTAGAATGTTTATTTATAAATATACATAAACAATTGTTTTTTTTCTTTGTTCATAATACCTAAAACCCTAAACTTACAGTTTTATTTCAATAGAGGCCTCTGTTTATTTTAAAAACAGCAAAATTTATTCTGGCCCCAGACACCGTGTCTTTATAGCAAGACACCTAGTGATGAGATTCATAAACACTAACGTTTAAATAAACCTGTCAAAAAATTTGATTGTTTATATTTTACAAAAAAACTATCTTATTCTGCTCTAGCTACAAAGTAGATTAATAAAAATATTATTTGATGTCAAACTATAATATGATACTACAGTGCCGATATGTTGATGTGAGTTAATTAATATGAACAAATTATAAATATATTTTATCACTGTAAAGAAATATCAAAAATTACGAAGTTCCATAAAATGTTCTAAACTTGAGCTGAGGTAGAGGGCTAAAAAATATTCAATATAATACCTATATTATGCAACCTTTTTTAGGTATTCGAGATTTTTATGATAAGATTTACTTTTCTTCATACATTTGACGCTCCACCCTAATGAACATCCCTAATAAAAACAGAATTTAACGTGCTACGGGCGCCACGGTCTTGTATCTTGTTAGGAAAACAACGTGATGACGTCATATGACGATAGGGATGTATCTACCCAATTTATTATAGCTGATCCTAGTGATGTATCTCTTTTGTTTTTATTTGGATTGCATTCTGTATTTCCTTATTACCGGGATTGGGAAATAAAACGAAGATTTCGAAGTTAATTATTTATCTGATACCTTTTAAGGAAAAAAAACACGTATATATTTATTGATGGAACAATTGCCCTCATTACTACTTTTTTAAATAAAGGTATTCATTATAGATTTGTAGCGTGGCGCAGGGGGCACATCGTGGTCGAAATTGCTTGGCGCTCAAAAGGTTAACATCAGGCAAAACCGCAGAACAGTCATTGCCTAACTTTGTATATGTATATATTCTTTATTGCACAAAAAACACACACACAGAGAACATTTTACAAAAAATGGTGAGCAAAGGTGAACTTATCTTTAAAAGAGATCTTTTCCAGCCAACCTAAGATGGAATGGGAGCATCAAAAAAAATGTTTAAAAGGAAGCGACAAAAGTGCACACAAAAATATCTCAATCTCAACTTTCTATAAAAAGAAAAAATTAGAACTGTATTTATAGCTTAAATTATTTGTACTTTTTGTTTCAGGGGGGGAGGTAGTTCAACAAGATGATGAACCAAGAGATAATGTGCGAGGTAGAGATTGGCACGCACGGGTCTATGGTTGAAATAGACGTGGACGATCAAGTTGGAGTTAAGGTATATTTACTAACAATGACCAGCATGTGTAGGCCTTGGTACGGATCTTGAGTACTGTATATACAGCACAGTAGTCTTTTATCAGATTGCTGTATTGTGTAAGCTATGAAGATCAAGATCTGTTTTAGGCCTGTATGTTTGTAGCTACGTGAAGTTAGGATTATTCATCTCCCATTTGAAGTAGGACTAGAGCAGCAAATTCCTTATAAACTTTGATTTACTAATTTATTTAAGTCCAATTTTTCTCATGCCAAATGCACGATAAACAACCCGCATTTGGCAAACGTGGTTCTATAGCCAATACCCATCAATTGTAACAATGACTTGATTTTAATGATGGAGGTCTTTGGCAATGTCAAATATAGGCAAATAATATATTTACTTTACTATACTTAATAGTTCTCCAGTCACATTCACCTATATATTTCCATTCCAGTTTAGCTGTTCTTGAAGTAAAAAATTGCTTTCAATATGTAATCAGTCCAAAATGGTTGCATTATGCTATAAGTGTGTGTACATAATATTTTTCTTTAGTTCAATAGAGGCCTTTGTATAATTTAAAAACAGCAAAATTATTCTGGGAAAAAATTTTTGTGCCCCAGACACCGTGTCTTTATAACAAGATTCATAGACACTAACGTTTAAATAAATCTGTCAAAAAAATTTGATTGTTTATATTTTACAAAAAAACTATCTTATTCTGCTCTTGCTACAAAGTAGATTAATAAAAATATTATTTGATGTCATAACTATAATATGATACTACAGTGCCACATGTACGTGTGTGTACATAATATTTTCCTTTACTCTAGTATGAGGAGATAGAAGCCAGCCAATATGAGGAGTACATCACAGATGACCAGTATGAGGAAGTGGAAGAACAGGTCATTGGGATGCAGCACCTCGAAGAAGGTAATTTTGAATTGTTACTCAACTTACAATGAACTCTTAACCCCTTAACAGTCAGTGAGACATATATTCCCACCACATTCTGAACTTTATGTGATTGAGATAAGATTGAAAACCAATTAATTATCCAAACATGATCTGTCTGTTAAAGGGTTGAAGCACTACACAGTACACTATCACCTCCCCCCATATTTTATGCCCCCACTGCTGGGGCCCGAGCCTTCTCTATGGATGTTTACACCACAGAGAGAATGGGCGATAAACCACCACGCGGGCCCAGTGCGGGCGGTGGTTAATGACTGTAAATGCAGCTGGGACCAACAGCTTTATTACGCGTCTTCCGAAGCAAGGAGGATCGAGATAATACATTTTTGGTCACCCATTTGATGACCGGTCAGTAATCGCAGACCATACTCAAATATTATTGCACAGTTGTTTAGAGAGAAGATAGCCAGGGCCTCAGTAGTTGAGGATTCCTGGTGAAGTGCGCTTCTACCTTCGGCTTTATCATCACTTAATATCAGGTGGAATGAAAGCTAAGTGCTTATCTTATCTTATCTTAGTGGGGCCTGCCAAGGTTTCCACCTCCCAGTAACACTTCGACCCATTGGGATCTTTTGTGCAACCCCATCCTTTCATTCTTCCTCCTCTGTAAAGATAGATGCCATAAGTCTGGCAACGTCCTTAAGAGCGAAGAGCCTGAAGTCCTCCGGTTTCGGATAGGCCGACCCCAGGAGTACCATTCTTTTCCTAGCTAGAGAGTCGCAGTCGCACAGTAGGCGCTGCATTGACTCGGTTTGCTCTCCACATGCCCTACACAAACTATTTGTTGAAAGGTGCATTCTGTGAAGCATTTGTTTTGTGGCATAATGCCCTGTCAAGGCACCGATGGTTAATCGGGCCTGCCTTCTGCTGCCTCCGCATATGAACTTACTCCGTCCTAAGGCGTTTTCGCCTAGGAAGGATTTGGAGTGTTTCATACCCGGCTGCTCTTTCCATTCGATGCCGTGCCTGTTTTTGATGTAATCTTTTAAGGCCTTGTTGATGGTACTTTGTGCAAGTGCCACGAACGGCTCAGGACCAATAAGCTGGGTCTCTGAGCCCTCCCTGGCAAGTGCATCCGCCATCTCGTTGCCGTGGATTCCCATATGGCCTGGGACCCAGATCAATCGCATCTTGTTATGCCCACCCAGCTTGTTTAGAGCTTTTGTGGTTTCCAGAACAAGGCCCGAGTCGATTCGGGGCGATATGAGTGACTTGAGCGCGGCTTGGCTGTCACTCAGGATGAATATATTGCGCTTTTTAATAGCTAACTCTATATTCCGCCTTGCACATAGGAGAATTGCGAAAGTTTCTGCTTGGTAAACAGTAGCAAATTTTCCCATGCTTTGACTATGCTTGAAGTCGTTATTAAAGACGCCTGCCCCTGTGCCCGACTTCATTTTTGATCCGTCGGTGTACCAGATTAGGCTGTCTTTTTCCGGAGACGGTGGCCCTCGTTTCCATTCATCCCTGGTTGGAACATAAACTTTAAATTTCTTTTCGAACACGAATATGGGGGATATTTTATCGCACCCCATTTCCATGATCCTATCAGGAATGTCACTTGGTTCCCATTTTGTGTGTCTGGTCAGAGGTTTAGATGCGTCCCATAATCCGGCCACCTTTAGTCTATGTAACGCTTTCTTTAAAGCTAAGTGCTTACCATTAACACGTTAACTGCCATGTCAGCCACCGGAGCCTGACAGCTATATGACCTATTCGGGCCATGTCAGCATTAAATTCAAGCAACTGTAGTGAACTGCCTGGCATGTATTTTGTGTTACATTCTATTAGAAATGACTGACATGGCCCCCAAACAAAACGTGATTGCCATGGCCTATGACTTTCATGCCTAGAAAAAAAGTTGTGACTTATTTTGTTAAGGAATTTTAAAAATATGCGAATAGCGCTTTTGGCTAATTTAATTTATTTTTGTAATTTATTTTTCAAAATTGGTAACATTAACTGATATTCTCGTTTGTCGGCTACGCTGACAGACTATAAAATTTCAGTAGGCAGTGAGGAAGTGATTTTACCCGGCATTTCGGGGGAGGAGGTGCTACAGGCGAGTGTGGATAGCCCGTATGACCCGGTCTACCCAGCCCCGCCGTCGACTAGCAGGTGCGTTTTTTTACCTGACTGCGTCAGAAGGAGGGTTATGTTTTTCGAATGTGTATGTATGTATGTCTATTTCTTTGGCACGCCCTACAGCCCAAACGGCTTGGTGGATTTTAACATATGAGGTGTCGTTAGATTTGTTTTGACTGGGAGTGGCTATAAAAAATAAAAAACTAATATTAAAGTAAACACATTGGCTGGGTTAGCTAATTCGGAAATATTAGCAGATTTTATTCCCATGTTTAACCTTTTCACCGCCCAACTATCCTGCACGCGATGTCCCGCTGTACGCCAACGTATAAATGTATTTTAATAAAGTAGGTACAAAGAAGAACTTCTATAGAAGTGCTGGCATGGGCGGCATGAAAATCTCGAACTTCTGTAGAAGTTGTTGGCGGTAAAAAGGTTAAAAAAACTCAAAGAACTTGTCAGTCAAAAGTACTGAGTTTCGTTTTTACTCCAAATGGTGTATGCGCTATGACTTTGCTATTTAAAAGAGTAAGGCGTTGTTATATAATTATTTTATGTAGGTTTTGAAATGCTTGGTTATTTACTTTACAAAACAAAAGTTTGAAATAAACCAAATTAATAAAAAATAAATAAAAAACCCGACTGCTAAAACAACTATGGAAAACATAAAAAAGCATAAAACAGTCGGTCAGTTTTAGCAGTCGGGTTTTTTCTATGACATCAGTTTGTATGGATATCGATGTTTACAGGGTGTTTAGTAATACCTGTATAATCCTGAATAAACCTGTATATCCTGTATAATCCCGAATATGGCATAAAAGAAAAAAAATTTTTTTTTGTTTAAATTACAAAAACACAAATGTTGAAAAAATTTCCAAAAGCAGGATTTTCTCTACATTTGTGTTTTTGTAATTTGTTCGCAACAAAATTTGCGTTATGAACAAAACCAAAAATATTTTATAAATAGCTTGCCTACTTCTTAACTGATCTTTAGTATTTGTAAAAATATTATGATCGGATGTTAATGACGGTAGTTGTTGACATTGAATGGGCGCCTTTGGCTTTCAAAGTAAAAAGTAAATAGTGTTGAATAATTTCGGCGGGCTGGTTAGAACCACGATAGCTCAATTGGGAGAGCACCTGACCCGGTATGTCACAAAGGTGCAGGTTAAAATCCTGTTCGTGAAAATTTTTTCAACATTTGTGCTTTTATAATCCATAAAAATACCCTGTCATTTGTGTTGTGTCACTAATAAACAAAAAAAAAGAAAGTGATCGAGATATTGAGGTTGTCTGTTAGGTCCAACTCATATATTGTTCTTGGCCGTCAATGTCATCATCATCATCATCATCATCTCAGCCAAAAGACGTCCACTGCTGGACAAAGGCCTCCCCCAAGGATCTCCACAACGACCGGTTTTGTGCTGCTCGCATCCAGCGGCTTCCAATGAAATGTCAATGTCATGGTCAAACAAAATTAGAAGTCAAAAAATGTCAGGGTTGATCTATACTACTATATAAATCTGTAGGCTGTCTGTACATGCAATTTTTCTGACAAATTTTGGGATAAATATTCATATTATGACTCCTGCCTGACACCAATTCTACGATTTTTGAAAATTTTGTCTGTCTGTCCATGCTTGATGAAAATTTGTATGTAGTAAGAACATGAGATTGTGCAGATGATAGGTTATATGTGATGTTGGTGAACCTAATAATTATTTTGATTAGCATACATTGATCCATTATTATCGCACAGCGAAGCGAAGCGGGCTAGTCAAAAATCACACTAATATTATAAATGCGAAAGTTTGTGCATGTCTGTATATTTGTTCCTTCTTCACGCTGCACAGTGTCGCGAGTCTTTATCATAAATGCATTTTTCGAAGATTTTTGCAGCTGACTTTATCATATGGCAACATAATCTTGAATAAATTGTCCAACCAATAAAGGTAGTTTGAATTTTTTCGCATTAATATTATGGCTTGTGTGGGTAAGTAAACTTATAACTTTGATGTTACATTAAAATCATTTGTGCGAACGGGTTACTTGCTTGCTACAATTACGTAATAAGTTTATCTTTTATCACTTTGAAGTTATTTTATTAGTATAAAGGGACTAGAATTCTTTATAAATTGTTATTTTAAATCATCCAATATGTCTGAAATTGGTGATTGATAATTTTATATGACTATGAATATTGAAGCAGATATAAAGTTCAAAAAGAGTTTAAAAAAAACACATCAAAATACATTTTCAGTTTTTTTATATTTTGTAGTTTAATGTGTATACTTTAAGCTAAGAAACTCTCAATTTGCGCTTACTTGCGATTTATGAGATATTAATTTTTAGGTTCAACAACTCACAACATATTAAAAATTAAAAATGTTGAGTGTTTCGAAATATAGCTTCATGTTTCCTATAGATTACCTCTGAAGTGTTGGCAAGTTCGAGGTGAGGCACAAAAGAAAATATTTAAACGAAAATAAACAAAGAATTCAAAAGGAGTTCAAGGAAAAGATGGGTATAGTCGATAAACCTGAGCCCGGGTATGGTTCAACAAATTACGGCTACACAGCTAGAACATTTTTAAAAAACTGTACGCTTTCTAGTGAAATAACCGGAATTGAGCAGTCTAATTGAAAAATTTTATCTTATCAACAGAATAATATCAAGTGGATTTAAAATAAACACAGATAAATTTCAAGAAATACTAAAGGAAACAAATGATCTATGTTTAAGCTTATACTCGTGGTACCATACAGTATACCAACATCCATTCATAAAATATTAGTTCATTCACCTGAATTGATACAGTCATTTATATTACCAATTGGACAACTGTCTGAAGATGCTTTAGAAGGAAGACACAAAGATGCAAGAAATTTTAGAGAAAAACATACACGAAAGATCTCTAGACCACACACGAATCACGACCTAATTACAGTTATGTTATTTAACTTCAGATCCGTTAATCTCAACAATCAGATCGGGAAACAAAAATAAAAAAGCTATTTTAGACCCTATTCTAAGGCAATTTTTAGACAGAATAATGTATTGTGAATAAAACATGCATAGGTATATGTATGTACCTATTTTGTATTAATTTATTATAAAAAAAAATATTTCTTAAAATTTAGAATTATGATAAGTTGTAGTATGTACTCGCAACACTGTGCGCTGCAACGGATGGATGGATTTGGATGAAATTCGGCATACAGATAGTTTATAACCTGGATTAACACATAGGATAGTTTTTATCCCGATATTCCCACGGGAATCACACTATAAATATACTTTAATTTTCCAATACAAAATGATTTGTTTGTTTTGTTGTCATGGAAACCAAAGAGAATTTAATCACTTGATGGAAACTGTCAAAGCGGTACGAAGTCCGCCGGGTCCACTAGTAATTTAATACAATGAATTTGAGTTTATGTATGGAAAAGTAAATCTTCGTAAATATGATTTTCAAGTGGTTGTTCTTATTGCATGGCTATGTTTCCGGATTATACAAGTATTACCAAACAGTATGTTTATGTAGATTTACGAACCGACGGCATAGTGACATTTTTAAAAGCAATTTGTAGCCTAAACTGAACAAATTATTTGAATTTTAATAGCAGACTGCACGTTTTGTTGTGAAATGATAATTATAGTGACACTACATGCGTCCCATTCTCTCTAGAAGGGGTCGCGGCAGACCCCGAGCAGCCGCGAACAACGCGAACAACATACATCACCTGATGCCGATAGGTGAGTATGCTATTTTCTATCTTGTGTACTTTTAGAGATAAGGTCCATTTTGAGTGCTCGCCTTTTATTTTAGAGATGCGTCGAATATGGGTACAACCGAATATTCGGCAGAATGTTTGGTAAACAAGTAAAGTCTGTACTTGAAGTTAAAGTTTGTCTTGTACCGAACATTTGGCAGAATATTCGGTTCGGTACTGTAGAGATGACTTGATTTTAATGATGAAAGCCTTTGCCCAGTAAAGCTATACTTAACTGTTTAAGTTTTTTACAGTACCGAACCGAATATTCTGCCAAATGTTCGGTAAAATAAGTACCGAACTGAATGTTTGCTAAAGCGTAATGTAACGTAACCTAAAAAGTTTTTAATAAACACTTGATCGGCGAAACACAATAGTGACGTCATAGACTGCCGTTCCCATACAATTTCTATTTTTTTTTTTTAAATGTTTTGACAGTCTAAATTGAAATGAAACAACTTTTACGGATCTACTCGCGTTTATTTTATACATTAGTACAATTTTAACCAGTTGTATGCCGCAAATACCAGACACAATAAAATTCAATTGTTTGGTGGTCATACCAGAGGTTAATTTTAAATTCTTTGTTATCATGTAGGTATGTGTTTTTTTTGTGTACATTAAAGTATTTTATTCTATTCTATTATATTTTAGTTTTAATTAATGTTTATCCTGACGTTTCGAACCCTTTGGATCACAGGGAGACTGAGGTGTTGGTCGTCTCATAATTAGTTAGTAGCTTGTATATTCTCATTTAAATTTAATAACGTGCGTTCCGTTTTACGCGATAAATGTTACTAGATCCGTAAAAGTTTTTTTTTATTTTTTTTTTATTAAGGAAACAAACAGCTTTATATCATACATATAAACAATTTAAATAATATAATACAGTAGCCTTTAAAGTTTCCACTGCTAACTTGTACAAAAACTTGTGCTTGTTGAACAACAATGCGAAAGAAAACGAAAAAAAACCAAAAACATAATATCGAAACAAAAATTTAGAAAAAACTAAAAAAAACTAACATCAAAATCAGGTTGAAAATATACATATTGAATTAAAGTTAGGTTTCTCTTAACAGTCTACGAAAACGAGAGATGTTTTCGTGAAATACGTCGATGTGATTAAAAGTACTATTGAATTCATTAAGAACTCTTATAATATAACTATTACGTCTATAATTTGACTTACAAATTGGTACAAAAAAAGTTGTTTCATTTCAATGTTTTTTTTTATATTTTACGGGTAAGCACAGTGCCTTGATCTTACCTGATGTAAAGTGATGATAAGGCCAATGATGGAAGCGCACTTCACCCGGGAACCTCAACTAGTGAGGCATTGGCTATCTTATCTCTAGCTGCCGGAACACAACAATGCTACAAACATTGATGTTATGGCGACATATTTAGATAAGATGATGGTAGCTAGCCAGGCGGACAAACAAGCCCTACCACCAACCAAACCGAGTACACAAACATGTACCCCCCGCTGGGAATCGAAGCCGGGACCTCTGGGTCTAAACCGTCATAGCCACTAGACCACAGAGGCGATTGAGATCGACTTTTGATAGCTAGGCAACCACTAGTACTAATTTATCTTACCAATGTTCTAGGTGAAGTTCCAATGGGTTTGATGGAGAACACAGGCAGTGGTAGGGGCACTAGGCGCTGGGAACAGAAACAGGTGCAGATCAAGACCATGGAGGGGGAGTTCAGCGTCACCATGTGGGCCACGGGGGACGATGATGGTGAGATTTGGACCTTTTTTTTTTAGTTGATGGCTTCGTGCGGTTAGCACATTTAGCCAGTGTCAAAGTAATTTTTCTTACAAGTAATATATAAATAAACAATATTTCCTTCTTGTATAGATGATGATGAATTATAATAGAAATGAGAAGTGAGAAATGATATACCCTCCAACCTCTCGAGTATCTCAGTTAAGATGTGGGGCTTTACTAAGTCCTTGGGCAGACTTCTTGAGAGAATTTGAAAAGTCAAGTTGCAATGTTTTGTTTCATTTGCCAACACTCATGCGCACTTACGAACACTTAACGGTTAATAGTCCACCGTTATTTCACATTAATATTCGACATAACACAAATTTTAGAAAATAAAACAAAACCGCAGACATGACTTCACTTTCCCGCCAAGAAGTCCGATTTGATCCTAAGTGTAGTGCAATCTTAATCTTTACCGACTGCAAAAGCTGCCTGCAAGCAATTAATTCCAACCAATTTAAAACTAAAATAAAATTTCCATTGGTTCTTAAAATAAGGGAGTTACTTTTAAAATGCAATACTAAAAGCTTAACAGTTGTTCTCACATGGATCCCTGGGCACAGTGGAATTGTGGGCAACGAATGTGTGGATTCCTGGGCAAAAAATGCTATTAACATGGGTAATTTGGAATACAGCAAACATTATACTTCGGACCTTCTTGTAGATGCTCGCTCTGATATGAGGCGATCTTGGCAGGAGCTATGGGACTCCTCCAGGCTTACTATAGGACGTCATTACGGGAACATTCAACCTTTTATCCCAGCTAAGCCCTGGTTCTTCCGGTTTAAATCAGTTAATAAACAAACTACTTCCACGATTTGTCGCTTACGCCTTGGCCATGTATGTACCCCAGTCTTCCTTGCCAAAATACGAGTACGAGATCACTCTTTGTGAATGTGGGTTGGACGAAGGAACCACAGACCACATTTTTTTTAACTGCCCTAAATTTTCCTATTCTTTGTATGACGTTCTGCCCCCTGAAATTCCACGCCCTATCAACTTTCAAACACTTCTTTGTCACTTAGATTACTCTCATATGTCTCTTTTGATAAAATACATACATATACATGAGATTAAGTTATAAGTATGTCCACTATACTATATAATTTATATATTTTTCCTGGTCATTACATCTATAACTTCTCTCCTATCCTTTAGCATCCTCTTTTTATGTCTGTGTTGTCCTTAACAAGCAAATTAGTTAGTTAATAGCTTAGTTTCCAACCACCATATTTATTTATTTATTTACTTAAAACCAAACAAAATTATTTTAGCCGAACATTCTCCGAACGAAATGACCAATAAAAGTTGTAGTTGGCAAAATACATCTCAACATCAAGAGATGTGAACGCCACTAATTAAAAAAAAAAAAGTGTAGTGCAGGATTTACGGTTCATGCTGAACGGCCTAGCTGATTCTTCTCAACGCATCGGTCTCCGGATGAACTTGGATAAAACCAAGGTTATGTTCAACGAACATGCCATTCCGGGATCGATTGCAGTACAAGGCGATGCTCTCGAAGTTGTTAAGGAATATGTCTACCTCGGGCAGAGTTTGCAATTGGGTAGAAACAACATCGAGAAAGAGGCTAACAGAAGGATACAGCTAGGCTGGGCAGCATATGGGAAATTACGTCGGGTCTTTACGTCGCCTATTCCACAAAGTCTAAAGACGAAAGTCTTCAATCAGTGCGTCCTACCGGTCATGACATACGGAGCTGAAACGTGGACACTCACGGATGGGCTGGTTCACAAATTTAAAGTCGCTCAGCGAGCTATGGAAAGGGCTATGCTCGGAGTTGCTCTGAAGGATCGACTTCGGAATGAGGTGATCCGACAGAGAACGAAAGTAATCGACATAGCCCATTGGATCAGCAAGCTGAAGTGGCAGTGGGCCGGTCATATTAGCCGCAGAACCGACAACCGTTGGGGTAAACGAGTTCTCGAGTGGAGACCGCGTATCGGCAAACGTAGTGTAGGACGCCCTCAAACTAGGTGGAGCGACGATCTTCGCAAGGTGGCTGGCAAGAGCTGGATGAGAGTAGCCGCGGATCGTGTTCGGTGGCGTGCACTTGGAGAGGCCTATGTCCAGCCGTGGACTAGTATAGGCTGATGATGATGATGATGATGATGTAGTGTAGATATGGTTTAAATTCAGAATGAAGGGAAGCAGGTGCAGATCAAGAAGACCTTTAGAACGTAACCGAATTTTTGTCGACGGCGAAGCAACTAAAGGATCCTCAAGACGTGATGATTAATCATCCTGGGTTTCTAGAGACCACACAAGCATGTTGCCATCCCTTAATAGATTCTTCGAGGCGTTCCGATCGGATCGAACATCAAAGAACGATGACATTGAGCGAATTTAGGCTTTAGTAAAGTGTAGATACGGTTCAAATTCTGAATGAGTTTTGGTAAGGGTACTAGGCGCTGGGAATACAAGCAGGAGCCAATTTAAACCGTAGTGTAGTGAAGTTATGGTTTAAATTGATTCATTTATGAGGCACAATCCTTAAGAGAGCTTACTGTCATCAAGACATGTTGGCAAGGGAGGACGATAACGTTGGACTAGTTTAGACCTTAGTGTAATGTAGTTACGGTTCAAATTCCGAATGAGTGGTGGTAAGAGTACTAGGCGCTGGAAAACAGGAGCGACCAGGACCACTTAGGGCCATTTAGTTACGGTTTAAATTGATTCGTCTTTGAGGCATAATCCTGAAGAGAGTTAAGTGTCATGGGGACGATGTCAGCGAGTCTTAGACCTTAAATAAGTGTAGATACGGTTCAAGTTGATTTATCTTTGAGGCACAATCATGCAGAGAGTAACTGTCACCATGTTGGCCACGGGCGATGATGAATGATGACACCCCCTGCTACACACTACTTTAAAGTTTATACTGACACCCCCCAACAACCTCACGGTTATAAAGTTAGGTGTCAGACATCCTTGCGCAAGCACAAGGGATCATCTACGTCAGGTCATAACGCCAGATCAGAACACGCCGGTTACACATCCTTTATCCGGTACTTTTAAAACTAGTCTTAGCAGTAGACTAGTTTTAGTTTAGTTGCCCCGTGGACTCGTATTAGTCCACTACCTAAGGACTAATACGAGGTATCCAGATAGGTTACCGGAGCTGTAAGCTCGCTCACTTCTCGTTGCACTAAGAGCACAACTCGCAGTGTATCACTGCTCGGGCCGTCAACTCTAAAGTCGACTACCAAACACTTCTCGGTACCCATCCAGGCACCTGATCAATTCCTAAGTCCTACGCGGCTGATTGAACCGAAGGCTTTTGCATCTAGCGGGCCCCTCTACCAGTTCTCCAGACTAGTGCCGGAGATGTTGGAGTAACTACTCAATGAAAACCACCGAGCAGCACAACCAACTAAGGGCAACTCACGTGCCCCGCAGGTCTTCGCTTCAGGCCCCTACCGGACCGCTACTAAGACCTGCTCGCTGTGCACGAAATGGAAGCCTGGCCAGACCTCAACCAGGCAGACGAACATTCCCACTTCTACAGCTAACCACATGCCACCACGAGTCCAACCCATGTCCGGGGCCTGCCGGAGACGCCCGCGAAGGCATAACCGGCAGGGGGCCTAGGATCCGGAACTCCCGTAGTACCCTTGAAAATACAGCCGGACCCGTAGTTCCAACTGCCATACCCTACCTATCAGGGTCAGTAGATAGGGACGAATGATGACAGTGAAATTTAGACCTTAGTACAGTGTAGATACGATTCAAATTTTGAATGAGTAGTGGTTAAGGTACTAGCCGCTTGGAATCAGGAGCCAATTTAGACCTTTGTGGTGATATAGTTACGGTTTAAATTGATTTGTCTTTCAACATTCTACCCTTTAATAATAAAATTTACAGAGAGTCTGAATTTAAAGATATTTTTCTAAGCTATGTATTTATTCATTTGTTACAGATGAAGGATCAAATCCAGAGCCCGATCCCGACTACACGGAGTATATGACGGGCAAGAAGAACATATTGGGAAACGAAACGATGCCAGGTATGTATATGTTCATTATATAATGTGTAACAGAAACGCGTGGTCAAAATGAATAGATCCAAAGTGTATTCGATATAGATCTTGTATGCAGAGTTTCTAAGACAATAGTTATAAACTTTAATTTGTTATGGATTTTAATTAAATATTTCCATTGTGACGTCACATCAAAATAAATAAGTCGCAGCCCTAATGGTTTAGTAACCTCTGTGTACTTACATTTATGACCAGTGCTGTTTGCGTCTGCGCCTGACGTACATGACTCCACTAATATCAATGAGTATTTAATTTACAATTGCATGACAAATTAAAGTTAATAATTATGTCTTAAAAACACAAATGTTGATAAAACCCGACCCGGTATGTCAGAAGGGTGCAGGTTCAAATTCTGCTTGTGGAAATTTTTTCAACATTTGTGTTTTTGTAATTTGTTTGCAACAAAATTTGCGTTAACCTTTTTACCGCCAACAACTTCTATAGAAGTTCGAGATTTTCGTGCCGTCCACGCCAGCACTTCTATAGAAGTTCTTCTTTGTACCTACTTTATTAAAATACATTTATACGTTGGCGTACAGCGGGACATCGCGTGCAGGATAGTTGGGCGGTGAAAAGGTTAAAAAAACTTGAGAGGTGTCAAGGGACACCCGGATGGAACGAAGTTCCTTTCGATTAATTAGTGAAGGAATTGTAATATATATTTTTTTTAATTTTTTTTTTGTCAGGATTCATTATTATTATTATTTTTTATTATTTATTATTTACAAAAAACCTGTATACACTCAACAAAAATAATCGTCGCGACACCACACTGTTCAATGCGAAATAGAAATGAAAATATCTGGCTTGCTTTCTATAAGAGAGAGAGAGACAGACAGAGAAACATGCGACGCCGCACAGCTTACAATAGCTTACTATAGCAAAAAGTGTCGTGACAACTTTTCGTAAGAATTTTTTCCGTCTAGCCCCCTTTCACAACGCGCGATAAGGAACTTCGTTCCAAAATTATATAAACAAAATAAAAACATTTTAATTATGTCTTAGTAACAACACATACGAGATCTAGATTGGACACACTTTAGATTTTTTCTTTTTTACCACACGTTGTATATGTAGTGGTTTGAAAAATATTTACAGCCCCAACAGACATTTTGTTCGGACCGTGTGTGATGCTGAGTATCTTTATTTTTATTCCTTACGGGTCGGCTAAAGGCGGAAGCGCACTTCACCCGGAGTTAAAAACGAAACATATTATTATTACTAGTGGTCGAAATTCGACCGTGATTTTATTAAGGCTGCACGGATTGTATCCTAAGCAGTGAAAAATTAAAAAAGATAGAATGTGAGTTTGGATTTTCATTGACTTTAGAGCATTAAACCAACGTCAATGCAAATCCAAACTCACATTCTATTGACAGATGTCGGCCGTTCCTCTTCCATTTTTGAAATTTTTTAAAAGAGTATAATATGCGTTTGTGGCAAATATATGGTAGTGTGTGTAATGTTTATATTTTTAACGCAAAAATATAAACATTTTAGGAGTACAGAATGATAATATTTAAAAAAAAATGCATAAAATACATTAAATCAATAAAACAAACATTACACACACTACCACTACACAAATGTTGAAAAAATTTCCACGAGCAGCAACAAAATTTGCGTTAAAAATTATATAAACATTTTATAAATAGCTTGCCTACTTCTTTAGTATTTGTAAAAATATTATGATCAGATGTTAATGACGGTAGTTGTTGAAATTGAATGGGCGCCTTTGGCTTTCAAAGTAAATAGTAAATAGTGTTGAATAATTTCGGCGAGCTGGTTAGAACCACGATAGCTCAATTGGGAGAGCACCTGACCCGGTATGTCAGAAGGGTGCGGGTTCAAGTCCTGCTCGTGGAAATTTTTTCAACATTTGTGATTCTGTACTCCTTCTTTCTTTATATAAACTATAAGTGTGCGAAATTTCATACTCCTCCGTCCGCGCAATTTTTGTAAAATGGGCTACAAAGTTTTTGCTTCACGTAGGTATTAATATATAGAAGAAGATTGACAAGATAAAATTTTACTAGAAAAATTCAACTCAGCAGTCAGAGCCGGTTATCCAAAGGTCGTGGGTTCGATTCCTACAACCATCAACAAATCAACCAGTGTTATGGTTGATTTTTTCTATTCAAATTTTATTTTGTGCATTGTGAATGCAAAAATACAACTATTTTCGGTATGGCGACATAGTAGTAGCTAGTCAGGCGGACTTAAAGCAAGCCTTACCAACCAAACTTAGAACACTAACATGTACAGTCACAATCATTAACTTGTATACAACCTTATTTTTATTTTATACGAAAATCGAAACACGGTCAAATTTTTCCTTTAAAGAATAAGTACAAAAAAATTAAAAGAATACCTTGAAAACTCAATTTACAAGCTTTTTGTGCTGTCCCGTTGTCGTCGTGCGAACGTGGTCACATATAGCACGCGACGCTGCACTTATTGATTAACGTATTGGTAACGTTATCACCACACAGCTAGCGTTCGTACCATTTCTGTGTACTGAGCGTTGATGTATCGAAATCCCATTTTCTCGATACGGAAACTAAGTGTAGGAACACACTATGCCGAAATTACGCAACCGAAGTTCGGCATGATTACGCCTACAATGCTATTTGAATTACTGACGACATATAATACCGAAATTACGTTGCGTTATAGCGTACAGCCGAACTTCGGTCGGGCGTAAGTTCAGCGGCAACTTAAAAGTAATAACGGAACCTTGTAAATACACACACAAAGTTGCACAACTGAATTTCCTCCGCGTAAGTTCGGCACTTATGGTGTGTCATATCAACCGAATACGTCGAAACGTAAAATCAGCCGCGGAACTTCGGCCGCGTAATTTCAGCATAGTGTGTTCCTACACTAACACTGCGCGGGAGCAAGAGTCAGGCAAGCCGCGCGGGGCGCATGCGACACATACACACCGGTCGAAAGCTTTCGGGTGACTGACACGGGGGGTGGGGGTGGCGTGCGTCCACGTGTTGTTGTTTGTGGAGCCGGCGCGTGCCTCGATTGGTGCGCTGCGACCTTGCGCCCTCTCGCATCCACGTGACAAGCGATGCGCGCGGCCGGCGCACGAGTGAGATTGTTTCTAGTGTTGTGTACTTATTTGAGATTTTGTAAATATTATTTGTAATTTGTTCGCAACAAAATTTGCATTAAAAATTATATAAACATTTATAAATAGCTTGCCTACTTCTTAACTGATCTTTAGTATTTGTAAAAATATTATGATCGGATGTTAATGACGGTAGTTGTTAACATTGAATGGGCGCCTTTGGCTTTCAAAGTAAAAAGTAAATAGTGTTGAATAATTTCGGCGGGCTGGTTAGAAGCACGATAGCTCAATTGGAAGAGCACCTAACCCGGTATGTCAGAAGGGTGCAGTTTCAAACCCTGCTCGTGGAAATTTTTTCAGCATTTGTGTTTTTGTAAATATTATTTGGTCAAAATGTAACATGGTGTAAAAAATATTGAAATCGATTCTATTACTGATTGTGAACAAACGGTTTTAAGGTTTCGTATAAACTAAAAATAACATTGTATAATTTCGATTACTTTTGACTTTTATTCCATTGTATTAAGTTACATTGTTTACATGCTAATGCTTGTGGGCTGAGAATTAGACCACAGAGGCGATCTCGATAATTTCGAACCCTGCCTGTCCAATCTAAAAGGTGCCTTATATCTCTAATTATAGGTTTGGATTTGTCAGATCCCAAACAGCTAGCGGAGTTCGCGCGGCCTGGCCACAAGATCAGGCTAAAGAAACCCTCGCCCGAGTCTTCAGATAGAACTATAGGTAAGTTCAATTGGGAAAACCGTTTAATATTATTATTTTTTATTTTTTTATTTTAAAAGGCGGCAAACGAGCAGGCGGGTCACTTGATGGAAAGCAATCACCGACGCCCATGGACACCCGCAAAACCAAAGTAAACGCGGATGCGTTGCCCACCTTGAGGAAGGAGTTGGATCTTGAGGAGGGAGTAGGAATTGGGAGGGGGGAGGGGTGAGAGATGGGCCTCCGGTACTTTTAACTCACCGGACGAAACACAACAGCAACGAGTGCCGTTGTTTCACGCCGATATTCTGTGAGAGTGTGGTATTTCGCCGGGCGAGCCGGCCCATTTCGTGCTGCAACGCAGCGTGGCTCTACCACTCAGACAGTGTCACTCATTTAGCACCACCCAGGGATCACGTGTAGGGTCTCAAGGGTAAACCTACGGACGCGAGTAACTTTAACCCCCAAAAAATTTTTTTTTTTAAATACTAAATTTATTTTTTTAGTTTTAAGTGCTATAAAGTGAGGAGCTCGATGTGAAGTTTCGTTATCAAATTTGTGGTATTTCATCTATAAAGATGAATCTGCATAGCCATCGGTTGCAATAACTGTTGGATAGACGGCACTCTGCCGCTAAAAAGCAGCCAAAAAAATCAAAAAGCAGTGGAAAAATTCAGTGCTTACGTCAGTCTGCCCGGTAGCATAATGGTCAGTGCAGCCGCCCGGATTGCGGAAGACCCAGGTTTGATTCCTGGCTGGGTCGGGTAGGCATTGAATTTTTTCACTATATTTTATAAATATTCCATTTAACATATTTTTAAAAGTGTTCAAAAAAATTCTGCGATCGGGATTCGAACCTGCGCTTTCTGATAAACATGGTGTAGTGCGCTTCCAACTACATTATCGTGGCTTTATCCAACCCACCGAAATTAATCAACACTATCTACTCTCGATATATCTTGATTGAATTGTAATACTTTATTGTATAATTGAATTGATTAGTTTTTAATTAATTTTTATTTTTATTGAATTTGCTTTGTTTACATATATATTTTTTTTTGTGCTTATGAATTGTGTTGATAATGTGTAATTATGCTGTTAATTAATGTAATTGGTTTTTTTTCCGTTTAAATTAAATAAATATAATATCTATCAACGCCTCAATGGCCGAGTGGTAAAGATCTCGGCTTGATACCCGAACGATCCCGGGTTCAATTACCAGGGCGAAATGTGTGTTTGTCTGTGATCACCAACCCTCATTTGGCAAGCGTGGTGATTAAGCCATTACCCATCAATTGTAGTGATGACTTGATTTCAATAAATAAAATAAATTAATAAATTAACTTTCCTACACTCACACCAATTATCTAGCCCAAGAGAAGCTTCGTTATGGTTACTAGACAACGGATTAACATACTTAAAATACTTACTTAACTTATTCAATGATGGAGGCCTTTGCCCAGCAGTGGGATATTAAAAATCTATTTACTACTACTACTGCTAACTATGTTTTTGTGTGTGTTTTCTATTACAGCGTGCCCCCACAAAGGCTGCACGAAGATGTTCCGCGACAATTCGGCGATGAGGAAACACTTACACACGCACGGACCTCGGGTGCACGTTTGCGCGGAATGCGGTGAGTTTATGCACATTTTATTTAAGAGCGTTTACGCCATACACTTGTGCCGCCAATGAAAAATAAACATATCTAGTAATTAGAAGTAGAAGTAGAAGTAATTTATGAAATGAAATAATAATTTATTGGCACACTGTTACATCTTTTACATATACAATATAATATTTCACTATTTATTTACTTATTTACTTCTTTATTGCACATGTAGCTACAAATATTAGACTTTGTAATGTAACAATATGTATGCCAAAGGCTACCGGCTCAGCTTAATGCGACATAGGCATAATGCCTATGTAGCGCTTGTTTTCGGCCAATACCGTTTGCTTTCAAAGTTTTTCTTAAAGGGTACATGCAATTAAAAAGAAGAAAAAAAATAAAATTTAGCATTTTTACGTCACCTAATGAACATCTGACATGTTATGGTTTAGTTAAATACGGCGTAGTAGGTAAAAGTTGCCGTTTTTAGCTGTAACGTTTTATTTAACTAAACCATAGCATGTCAGATGTTCATGATGATGGGTAATGGCTTAATCACCACGCTTGCCAAATGCGAATTGGTGATCACAAACCCGGGCTATGCATCGAAAATTCTGAAACACGCTATGCTCGACATGAGAATCGAACCTTCGACCTTTATCGGATCGAACCGAGTCGTTAATATGTATACTTATGTAAATTCTTTGTTTTTATATATTCCAGGTAAGGCCTTCGTAGAGAGTTCTAAGTTAAAACGACACCAATTAGTCCATACGGGGGAGAAGCCGTTCCAATGCACCTTTGAGGGGTGCGGCAAGAGGTTTTCACTGGATTTCAATTTAAGGTAATTTAATCACTTTTATATCTATTAAAATTCAAAATTCAAAATCATTTATTCAGTTTAGGCTACAAATAGCTCTTATGAACGTCATTTTATGCCATCATTTTATTATTTTATTACTCAGAAGCTAGTCCAGTATCCTTCATTGGTACTGATAAAAAGAAATACTTTAATATTAAAAATTCAAAATTCAAAATCATTTATTCAGTTTAGGCTACAAGTAGCTCTTGTGAATGTCACTATGCCATCGGTTCGGACTCGACTCTGGGCGGGAGATCTTGTACTGAGAAGAACCGGCAAGAAACTCAGCAAGTGTCCAGCTCTTTTCTCTCTTACAGCGTCAAAAATATTGGAAAATGCCCTATCATAGCAGGACACTTTCCATTACAAATAAACACAAAAAATACATATAAGACAACCACAACATGTAATAAAACAAAATATAAAATGTAAGTTAGCAAATTTACATCAGATAATTATGTAAAATTATTTATTATTATTTATTAACTCATTTTAAAAACAAATATGTTCAATGGTAATTCGTATAATCAATAATAACTTGTTTTGCTAAGTCCAAAAATAGTTGTCTAGTAGTCAATGGTAAAAAAGTGGCAAACTTCTGTCGAAACTAGTAATGCTAGAGACTCAGTCCTATAAAGCCTTTAATAAAGACTTGACATCAATTTACACAATTCAAGTCTGAAAAGAAGACTAGTTTCCAGTTTTAAGTAAGACTCGAGTCGTTAAACTTAAAAGCCTTTTTTAAGGACTTGTGTTGTTTTTAACCTTTTTACCGCCAACAACTTCTATAGAAGTTCGAGATTTTCGTGCCGTCCACGCCAGCACTTCTATAGAAGTGCTTCTTTGTACCTACTTATATATTGGCGTACAGCGGGACATCGCGTGCAGGATAGTTGGACGGTGAAAAGGTTAAGGACTTGAGTTGTTTTTAAAAGAATTAGCGCCTGAGTCGTACTTGTTTATTATAGGTTGTTAGTTCTTGGGTAAATGTATAAATTTTTGTAATAAACTTTCACAAAATGTTTTTGAAGTGCCCTTACATTAATTTAAAGCACACGGGGAAGTTTATGTTAATTACAAAAATATATGGATATAATTATATATGTGTATGTAATAGTGCAAAATACTGTAATGAATATAATATTATTGAACACTCCTGCTCATTAGGGCCCTATTTCATAAAGCTTGACACGTCGACAATTTGTCAGAAATCATGACATTTGCCGGATTGCTACTACAAGACAATATTGTTTCATAAAACTCTTATTTATAATTGTACACAGGAATACAGTGGTAAATTGTCACTTTATTTTGTTTGTTTCATAAAACCATTACCTTTACGTGTCCTAACGACGCCGCCGCCGTCGAATCAATGCCGCGATCCGAACTTAAATACCGCGGTATGTTAGTAAAATTCACCAAAATGCGCAAAAACGAGATAGGACACGTAAACGGTAATGCAATAATAAGTCTAATGCATTGCACATAGAATCTTAAATTGCTTGTGCGCGTTAAAACCCTTTTTATAGAGTTAGCCTCAACAGGGTTTTTGGATGCGGTTAGTGCTTACCCTAATTAACTGTATCAATTTGGTTAGCCTTTCGATGCAGTAAGTCGACGAAATGCTTACCGTATTGATAGGGTTAGTTAAAACAAGTGTATGAATTACCCAATCAAAAACCCCTTATATGGAAAGCGGTTCCGGTCCCTGCAATGGTTGAACTGTAGACTTGTCACCTGTCACTGACAATTTATTGTATGCTATATGAAACAGGGCCCACACTACCAGAAACTGTCAATTTTCCCCAATGTACTTTGAACTTTAAACGTAAGACGTTATGGTTGAAAATTACTTGAAGAAATTTGACAGTTTCGGATAGGTTTATACGCAGCCATGTGTACTTGCACTTGAAATAAATTAGCCCGTGATACGTCGCAGGACGCACGTGCGCATCCACACGGGCGACCGGCCGTACGTGTGCCCGTTCGACGGCTGCAACAAGAAGTTCGCGCAGAGCACCAACCTCAAGTCGCACATCCTCACGCACGCCAAGGCCAAGTATGTGTCCACACTTCACACAGAATCAACCTTCCGAACCAGCAGTACAATAGAATCGCATTACATATATCTCTAAATCTATCATATTTCTCCTGGCATAACATATCTATATATTTATTCATTTTCAAGGGACAGCGTCTCGTTTTAACTCCGGAAGTAACAATATCAGAAAATAGGCAGCGTGACAACAATTCAAAATGTCTATACCTATTTGTGTATTGACTGTACATTTTGCGTGTAAGCCGACTTGCATGTTGCACATTTAGCGTATTGTACGTTTTGCTAGCGGTGTGCATTTTCCGATTTGTACGTTTTGCGTATGTACATTAAGCGTTGTGTACATTTTGCGTATTGTACAATATACCGGTTGTTACATTTTGCGTGTAGTGTACATTATGCTGCGGAGGGTTTCATATGAACCAGCCAACCAACCAACAAACAGCCCACTGCAACTGCAACGCCAAATTTTTCAAGAAGTCGCTTCCGTACTTCTTCGCTGGTGTATTAGGACGTTTAGCCTTGAGATACAATATCATAACATTGATGCCTGCTTGATCTATCATCCCAAAGAAGAACAAAAAATACACACGTAAATAGTAACAGGGGTGACGCGTCACCCCATACACACCTATATCTCTGAAGCGACGTCCATTCGCTGCCCGTGCGCAACGATTACTAATTAAACACAACAAAACAAGATATTACCTGAAATATTAGAAAGAGACAATAAATCACTTTCGAGATATTAGCGCGTGATTGGTTGTCTTGGGTGATGAGTCACCCCTGTTACCATCCTAGGGTTAATATCTAACAAGTTAACGTGAATGTAGATTTTTTTTATTTATTTAATTTCAACCAACATTGGGCAGATACCCCTCATATCCTTGGGGGAGGCCTTTGTCCAGCAGTGGACGTCTTTGGCTGAGATGATGATGATGATGATGGGCAGATACAAGCTTTCTATGATAGTGTAGTCTGTTTACTATAAGATATAGAAATTAGTTAGTTAATGTTAATAATGTTGATTTTTAGAAAAAAGAAAATGAAAATCCATTGTTTCCCAAAAAATATGTAAGATGTCCTCCTTTATTGTAGATACGAGGTTCCATAGTAAAATAAATTCCTAACTACTGTTCCTTTTTTTTTAACAGATCGAGAAACTCGTTATCACGCAACGGCGGCAACACCTACGAGTCAGCACGAACCACACCACAGTTTGTGCAACTAGAAATGTCTCCGGACGACTCCAATCCGCAACTCATCTTCTACACGCACGAATGAAGCTGAAACACAGTGACACACTTGAAGTGTTAAACGTGTGAAACTAAGTCTGAAAAATCTAAACGGTGACGTTGTGGCTATAAAGCGGTGTTGTGACGTTGCACAGTGTTGTGGTTGACTTTAAACGGTGTCTCGACTCCGAACAGTGATATACTTTGAACACCAATCAATTGTCTATAGTGTATAGTGAGACTAGTGGTGGAAAATGAGAAGATTTAAAAGAGAATATTTCAAGAGTTTTTCTAATGAATTTCAAGAGTTTTAGTGCTGCTGGGTTTCTGATAGAACCTAGTGTAATGTAAATTTGTTTAAGTTGTAGATATTACGTGTTCTCATGTGTCTTAGACATTGAATGGACAGTTTTGTGAGGTGTAAGAAGGAGAAAAAGTGATAATACTTATGCGTAGAGACCTGAATAATGAGACTTCTTTTATTAGTCTTTAAGATGTGAATGTCAGATGTATTTTTCTTTTTAATTTAGAGACTTGTCGGCTGTCTTTGATATGACTTGAGGGTTATATGTTGGAAGGACTTGCTTGCACTTAACAAAAATAATGTGTTTAGATTTTGTTTTTAGATTTGTGATTGGTTCTTTCTTTATGAAATGACTAGGCAGATTGTATAGTCTTCACTGTTTACAAAGTTGACAGACATTCTGTTATCAATATTCAACGCTAGACAGTGGGGATTAGTTACCAGTTCTCATGACAATATGTAAATGACAAACTAATGTAAATTATTACAATTTTATTTTGTTTGGACAATTGTTTTGAACTTAACTCCAAAATAGTTTTCTGTCTGTCTAGCCATTTCATGAAACGGCCAGTGTTTTTGTTTTAACAACCTCTTCAACATTACTTTCGAGTCATTAGTTATTCCAAACGTAAGGAGAATTTAGTCATTTAATCTATTAGTGTATGGACATTTTATTAGTAGCTTATTTTTACTAATCAGTCAGGCAGAACCAAAGTCCTAAATATCATTTGAGAACAGTAAGTAAAACGTTTTTTAAGTGATAATGTTCCATTAAGCATAATCTGCACTGGGCCCGCGTGGTGGTTTATGGCCCGTACTCGCTATCCATCCATAGGGAAGGCTCGTGCGCCAGCAGTGGGTACATAAAAGGAGCTGATGATGATGATGAAGCATAATAAACCAGTATATCACAATATATTTTCATTGAAAAATACTCTTTGTATGTATGTAATGAATTTGTTCACCATATTTTTTGTTTTAGAGTTTATACATTTCAGTATCTCTCACAGATTTTGAAGTTTAAATTTTTGAACCAATAAGCAAATTTTAATGAAACTTTCTATGGTTAACATAGTGCCGCGCGGACGCAATACTGCGAATCCTACTAATATAAATGCGAAAGTTTGTGTGTATGTTCGTATATTTGTTACTTCTTCACGCTGCAACGGATGGATGGATTTGGATGAAATTCGACATACAGATAGTTTATAACCTGGATTAACACATAGGATTTTTTATCCAGATATTCCCACGGGAACGGGAACCACGCGGGTGAAACCGCGAGCGGCCGCTAGTTTAGGCATATAGACACGACATGAATACGCATGCACACTAATAACTGTACAGAGTAGGTGGTTTCATTGATGATTTAATTGGAGCAATGTTTACTTTCATAAAATCATAGGCGTTTGGGTAAAAAATAATAAGTCTTAATATTTTCATATTCATATTTTTGAAATGAAAAATTAGACATCAGTTGCCTGCGGAATATCAATACAAACATTTTGATGTCGGATTATTGTTTCATGTGCTACATTTACAAAGTTTCTGAAGAAATAAGTTTTTAGATATCATTACTTTTACGTATTGTTCATGCAGTTTCTGGGTATTTGTTTCAAATTCCAAGACAACAATGGCCTTGTAAAAGGATCAAGCTAACCTACACTAGTCCTTTTAGTGTATATGACCTATTCAGCACCTAGCACCAGTGACTTAAAAACAGGCAAATTTTTGAAATTCCGCGCGGGGAACTCTTTTAAGGAAAATATAAAAATCCATTTGATCTGTAGAAAACATTTAAAAACTTTTGTTCAATAGAAAATCATAAAGATTTAGTTTTGTTTTTAAATGTTCTATTCTATACTAACTTTAGAGATGTGTGTGTTTTTTGCTTAAGCATGGAAAATTTCATTAAAATTGGCTGAATGTTTTTTTAAAAATTTTAACTCTGAAGTTTCTATGGCAAATGCTTACAAAAAGTATGTAGAGGCTCACAACAAACATTTCCAGTAGCTTTATCATATCATGAAAAGGTCGATTGCTGTGTTGATTATTTAAATTAATATAAAAATGTGACCAAATCACTAGGTCTACCAGGGTAATTGTAAATAGGGGTAAATACCAACTGGTGTTGCCATGTTGGAAATGTAAAACTCCCAAAACTCCAGTTTGGTTTGTTTCTAGAGGAGTTTGTTTGAGTTTGTTATTGGATGCTGATCACCTTACCCATAGTAACAAAGTTTTTGTTACCCCTAAAGTTCTTTTCAAAGTTAGAAAAATGTGGAAGGTTTTCAAAAGCCCCTAGCTTACTTTTGTCTTGGGGTATGATTTTTATTGTCACTGGTGATCTTGAAATTAAATCAAAACATTTCTAATTAAATACAAAAAATTGATCTTGAACTTGAATATTTTAACATTATTTACAATTACTTTCAATATAAATACATACCGTTCAGAAATACACTGTAATATAATTTGATTTTGCATTATTTACAATTTGTTTATTTAAATACATACCATTTAAGACCTTTCAGTGTCAAATTTGTTTTTCATTACCTAAAATGCCTTCGTAATTGATATCATAGTTTAATATCTATTGCCATCAGTCAAAAAAATAGCAGCCCTTTCCTAATTTTAATTCAAGTCTGCTGTAACTCTGTATATTTTATATATGGGATGCCTTTAGAGCGCTTAACTTAAAACATTACATAAAATAAAACTGAAAATAATGATACCATCCACATATTTCAAACATTCATATAATTTGCATAAACTAAGTTTGTAACTTGATTTAATGAAATATCAATTAGCGTTTTTTCTTTAGTTTATTCTAACTTAAAGTATTAAACTATGTTCTAATTGTTTTCTTACATAGTTTTTCATAATAAACAAATTTGTCTTGTTAGAAATGGTGCTTATGCATTATGCAAATGTATAAGAATGCATGCAACTTGATTGTACATACGCTGCACGCCTGTAAGGCAAAAACTGTCAAATTTTTGTACTATGTCATATGGTTGAACATTAATTGAAGAAATTTGGCAGTTTTGCACAAGTTGATGTGCATGCGCAGAAGTCTGTACAATCGAGTGTAATTCTTATGTCATTCCATATAGAGATCAAATTGGATTAAGGTGTAACGGCAGTATAAAAGATCTTCCAAAGTCGAAAGTTTAATCTATAGTATATAATATTATAAAGCTGAAAGTTTTGTTTGTTTGAACGTGCTAATCTCAGGAACTACTAGTTCGAATTGAAAAATTATTTTTGTGTTGGATAGTCCATTTATGGAGGAAGACTTTAGGCTACATAACATCGCGCTGCGACCAATAGGAGCGAAGCATCAGTGAAAAATGTTGCAAAAACGGGAACAAGAGCCTAAAAAATTAAAAATGCTGCCGAAAGTCACTATTCCACGCGGACGAAGTCGCGAGCACAGCTAGTCATTCAATAACCAGTTGACTGACAGAATGACAGCTGACCCGGCGGACTTCGTACCGCTTAGCCTTGACAGTTTCCATGACAACAAAACAAACGAATAATTTTGTATTGGAAAATTAAATTGTCATTGTTACTATTTTCCGTTACTTATTATATAAGTTTCTCACCGTTTAAACCTTCTCTGAAGTTCCACATATATTTCAAAATAAAAATTAGCCAAATCGGTCCAGCCATTCTCGAGTTTTAGCGAGACAAACGAACACCAATTGATTTTTATATACATAGATAATATAAATAACGATTCTAGCCGCTACAAATTAAAATTCAATATGTTCAGATCGCAAGGCGCGGCTAAGAGACGGTTGAGACAGCGACGAACAATCTCTTTCTATCGCGTAGCTCTAATATCCTGTTGGTCTGTTTAACCTTTTTACTGCCAACAACTTCTATAGAAGTTCGAGATTTTCGTGCCGTCCACGCCAGCACTTCTATAGAAGTTCTTCTTTGTACCTACTTTATTAAAATACATTTATACGTTGGCGTACAGCGGGACATCGCGTGCAGGATAGTTGGGCGGTGAAAAGGTTAAGCAGGTCGTCTGATGTACCTTTAGTACCACCCTAAACGTAGGGTGACTCTCCATTAAGGATAAGCTGAGCCGAGCAGTGTGGAAATCAACCAATAGAGTCGCTTTATGTTAACGGCTTTTTTCAGCTCTGCTCCGTATTGGGTAATTTCCACACAGCCTGACCTGTTTCAACAGGTCTGCCTTCACATCAAATCGATTGAAATAAATCTTACTCTGATTTCTGAACATAATTCTACTACCAAGCGAATATCATTCTTACAGTTATAGACGAACGGACTATATTTGTATGTCCATTTTTATTTTACATGCATAATGAACAAGCATCAATGTTCTGACGGTAAATAAACCTATACAGTATAATGATGCTGATGTTTCAATACTGGGCAAGTAATGATTTTGTTTTATTGTTATTTAACATAGATCTTTTTGTTCGCAGTCTCTTTTTAGCTACAGTATATCATACGATAAATGTTTGGGTAATTTTATGCTTCCTGACTGGTAAATTGGCTGGTCCTTCCAGCCGGTTTTTATGTAACTTGATTTGTTGTGTTATCTTTGTTCTGTGTTTTTTTTAACAATGTTTGCAATCTTTCTGTCCATTATATTTCCGACGCATCCATAGCACTTAAGAAATACACTAAAACCTCATAAAATATAAAAGCAATAATCCAGATGTAAATTAATAATTATTTATTTCGGTCATTCTAAAGTGTCTTAGTATTTTTCGGGATAAGTGTTTGGATTGAATGGAGAATGCACGCACAGTAAGGTCATATCAGCGACGTCTTTCGATCAATAATTTGTGCTAAATTAAAAATCCACAAAAAAATGCATCACGAAAATGGCCGCGTATCCTCACTAGTGCATCTAAATATATTATAACTTATTGTAAAAAAAGTTGAATAGCATCAACAGCTTATTATAAACCTTAAATCTCGAACATAAAGGTCAATTAAGATTGTCAAATATTTATACTTAACACTAATCAAACGAAATAAGACCACAAAAGAGTATTTGTGGTTTAATTTCTCGGACGGTTTTTGAAGCGCTTAACGGGAATCCTGATCCGATCTTAAACCCTCAGAGAATCTAGTAGGGCACGGGGACACGCACTAGTGTGTAATTCCATTCCCTCTGGGTGTTTCGTTTCACACGGCCTTTAGTTTCTCGCCGCCCCAAAAGAAAAGGCCCAGTGGAAATCAACAAAAAAAATCTGGAATCTAGTACTATTATTGATCAAAGGCCACGGCGTAAGTCAAGTGTCGACAGAACCTAAAAAAAACTGCCTGAAATATTACGCTTGATGAAATTAAATAATATTCTTGTACATTTTGTACTATAGATATGCCAAAAAATAATATTTGTAAATAGTGGTTAATACTTAGAACATACGGGATTGAGTACTTGTGTCATTTAAAATAAAACTTAGTTTTCTATGTCGTAATGGCATCAATGGTCAGCACAATAGCCCAGTGTTCGTTATTAGTTTGAATTTAATTGAAATTTCACTAGGTGACTGCTAGGAGGCAGGTTCTGTATTCAACTTTTAACCGCCTCTGTGGTCTAGTGGCTAAGACCACCGGTTTAGATCAAGAGGTCCCGGGTTCGATTCCCAGCGGATTCCCAGCTGGCTAGCTACCACCATCTTATCTAAATATGTTGCCATAAAATCAATGTTTGTAGCATTGTTGTGTTCCGGCAGCTAGAGATAAGATAGCCAGTGCCTCACTGGTTGAGGTTCCCGGGTGAAGTGCGCTTCCATCATTGGCCTTATCATCACTTTACATCAGGTGAGATCAAGGCACTGTGCTTACCCGTAAAATATAAAATAAAAAAAATCTGCTGACCCCAAATTTTCATGTTCCTGTCCTTCCTGTCATGTTCCTGTCGAACACTGGTGCCACTACCCAACAAACTTAGTAACACCAATGTAATTAAAATGCATTTCTAAATGCCATTGACACCATTTTATCTATGGTTATGTAAAAGTAAACGATATATTTAAAAAAAAGAAACTAGTTAAAATTTTAGCCATGCAAAATCATTTTGGCGGTAAAATGTGATAAATAAATAAATTAGCTTATTAAAAATATAGGTGTTGATGGGTTATTTAGTTAATGAGTTTTTAATTCAAGTATACATTTCCCATAACTCTTAGAGCATAATGCTCTAAGCCATAACTGCATAATTATGTGTAAAATATGAATATTATATTATCAACATCAACCAGTCTAAACTGTTTTTTAAAAAGCAGTGCAGTGTAAGTAAATTGATACTTGTATTCAATATTTTTGTATGTGTGCAGGTTTTATTTTTAATAATAATTTAAGTGTATTGTAATATGGCGATGAGTCCAGAAAAAATAAAGTTTGTAATGACTGATGTATATAGCCATTTCTTTATACTAACATTTCGGCCATATTGTAAGATTTTGTGAAGGTTATCCATCTTAAACACGATTGAACAATATGCCCGAACTTTGTAAACGAAACGATGTGGGGTGAACCAGAATAAATTGTAAATATTTATATAAAATTGTGTTTTATTTTTTTTGTCTGAATTTTTGTGGTGTTGAATGTGGTATGGGTTGATTGGCTGAACACGTGAATTAACCTACTCATGTTGGATGACTCCACAAGACCTGCTTTCCAATAAATACCTCTATTATTTGTACAAATTATTTTAATATTCAATTCAATATTCACAAAATATTTATAAAATACAGTGAAAAAATTAAACGCCCACCCGACCCAACCAGGAATCGAACCTGGCTCTTCCGCAATCCGGGCGGCTGCACTGACCGCTATGCTATCGGAAAGGCTGACGTAAGCGCTGAATTTTGTCACTGCTTTTTAGTTTTTAGGTGCTAATAGCGGCACAGTGCGCCATCTATCCAACGGTCATTGCAACCGATGGCCATGCAGATGAAATAACAACGTTATAGTAGACTTTTTATTTTTAAGTGCTAAATTGCTGCACTGAAGCTAATTAAATATTTATAAAATACAGTGAAAAAATTAAACGCCCACCCAACCCAGCCAGGAATCGAACCTGAGTCTTCCGCAATCCGGGCGGCTGCACTGACCGACAGCAGCAGCAGCAGTGACAAAATTCAGTGCTTACGTCAGCCTTCCCGGTAGCATAGCGGTTCGATCCTGGCTGAGTCGGGTGGGCGTTTATTTTTTCACTGTATTTTATAAATATTTAATTTAGCTTCAGTACAGCAATTAGCACTTGAAAATAAAATATTAAGAATTTCATATATTGTCTAGGCAAAAGAAATATTGAATATCGATTTGCAAATTGATTTATTCTACCCAATGCTAATAGAATAAGTATGGCAGAAAGGTACCGTTCATAGAACCCCGGAAAATTATGAACATAACGCGTGCGTTACCCCAGCGGAATGTTGTCAAATTTCTTGGATTCTTGATATAGAATAATTAGTGCTCCATCTCGTGTAATTGTGCGCGAAATCTTAAATTTGTGCGTCCAGTAATTTTTGAAATATTCGCGAAAATTAAATCTTTAAATAATTAGTGCATTGGGCTGAAAATTTTCAAATGGCTAGTTGAGTGAAGGCACTAATTATTTGATTAATAAGTGATTTGCTGGTCCATACCAAACTCATGTACCTAAGCGACGACCAAAATAACCTCACGGACCAGTGACATTTAAAGAGCCATAACTCATTAACGACTTGCAGTAAGCTTTTAAAATTTTAATAGACGTAGGGTATTATAAGGTACGAATCACCATCAGAAATTAGTCTCTAAGGTTAGTATTTAAGGAGCTAGGACCGATTATCCTTTTTCTTCAAAATAAATATATCTTCAGAACGGTGCATTTTTTTCAAATTCTGCTGTTGCTCAAATTACACACAAATTCATTACATTGTGTGTAAAAAAAAAATCATACTTGTGCGCCTCACCGTTCGCGAGATACAGCAACCACTCAAACATTACCCCAGTGGCATTTTGAATAACTTCGGAATTATAAGACGCACAAATTTAAGACTAACACACACATTTACAGCGCCCCAAGATCTATCTTCCTTGGTACTTTTTTTTGATAAGTCCACAGGAAAAAAATGTGCCGCTGGGGTAACGCTGTTTTTCGCGAATATCTCAAAAACTACTGGACGCACAAATTTAAGATTTCGCGCACAATTACACGAGATGGAGCACTAATTATTCTATATCAAGAATCCAAGAAATTCGACAACATTCCGCTGGGGTAACGCACGCGAACATAACTGCTGAAAAACACCAGATGGCCGAGATGTTAAGGTTCTTTGTTATTTAGTAATTGCAAAGTGACAACCCTAGGTCAAGCTGATACGTTATTCTTGGTCGTTAACCTCACGGTCAAGTGTGCGTCAGCCAGCACAGCTGTGCTACAGTGGAAAACAGACTTTTTGACTATGCCAGGAATTAGTCGATAAGTAGATAGTTTAAGTTAGTCGCCAAGTAACAGAGTGCCTAGTGTGAGTTTTGTTTACTATCCGTTTTCATTCGATTACGTTGACGAAAACGAAAATTAGTATGGCATTGAAGCAGCGCCTCCTGGCGGCATACGAGAAGAGTTAACATTTTGCCTTACAAATTCTCGTTTTCGTTAACGTGATCGAATTGCGAATTAAACTCGTACTTGGCACCCTGAAATAGTCGGTCTCGCGTTTAAAGTTAAAGGGGTTTTTTTGTGGCACAGCTGTGGGTACTGACACTCTGGTACTGACGTCAGTGTAGCTGTGCGGTTTTATTTATTTATTTATTTATTTATTTATTTATGAATTATGGTATGCCACACCTGTATCTCGAAAATGGAACCACGTAGCGAAGATCTGTTTACATGGAGAATTAGTCGAAATTAGTCGCCAAGTTACAGAATTAGTAAATCGGTGAAGTGTGGAAACCAAAAACTTAACGGATCTACTCAAATCCGCCCAGCTCGTTCGACATGATGATGACGGTTTTTCTTGGAAATTCGACGGTGCGTCACTCAAGTCTGCACCGCTAGGCACCGTCTACTGGAGCGGATCTGAGAAAAGGCGTTAAAGTAAAAAGATTCTATTGGTTGATTTCCACACAGATCGGCTGCACTTAGCTTAACTCCATATATAAAGCGGTGTCATGACACCGCGGCAATATTCGGTCAACACCCGGACGGTGTCATGTCACCGCACCCGACCACGCGACTATAATAATTATTTTCGATAGGTTAGAGTATACTTTTGTATGAAGATGTTTGGCTATAGACAAACTAGAGTAAATTTGCTACACTAAAACCCCGCAACAATTGTGTGCTCTGTGCGTTAAACTTTTTAAAATGTCAATGCCAAATTTTGACAATTGAGCGATCAAATTCTATGGACTCTATGTCGTGTAGTTAGAGCCTACTTTTGTATGAAGAAGTTTAGCTATAAAAAAATCTAGAATAAATAGTTTGATCATGTAGAACTAACAAACTATTTCGGTAATCACATTTATTTTGATAACTGCCAGAGGAAATATATCAATTAGTAAAATGTCGTTTACAAAATGATAAAATATGATCTAATTGCAACGTAATCATTATTTTTGTGAACATCGACGATAGGTATTCGCCATTTTGCGAATTACGTCATCGGCGCCCGTGCTGTCATTGGTTTGGCACTGGACGTGACAGGTTGGAGTGTCACCGTTAGTCATGGTCAGTCAGCGAACATACTCTGTATTCATTTTTGTGGAAAACAAAATAGAGTGGATTAAATCCCATTTTTGCCCTAAATCCATAAATCCAGAGACGACTGTAATCGTGATAATCAAAAAAGATACATTACTAGTGCCACACCACAAAAAAAAGATACATTTTATGTTTAACCATATTGATTATGCAGAAATCACCGAAACAACGGAACATACCGCTTGACGTTTAATTATTGACAAGTTGGTCGTTCGTTCGACTTGGTAGTACTAGTGACGTGTAAACTGTATTCTTCGGTGCCACATAATTTTCTCATTAGAAGCAAGAAAAAGCTCAAAATGAGCGTTTTCAAGCGTGACAAGAAGGAGGAGGAAGACGGCGGTGGTAATCCCTACCAGAATCTGGACAAAACAATAGTCCTGCAAGAAGCGAGATACTTCAATCAGACCCCGGTCAATCCTCGGAAATGCAGCCTTATTTTGACGAAAGTCCTGTATTTACTCAATCAAGGGGAGAAGTTTACCACTCAGGAGGCAACGGAGGCATTTTTCGCTACCACCAAACTGTTCCAATCGAAAGATGTGATGCTACGTCGCATGGTTTATCTATGCATCAAGGAACTGAGTACTTTGGCTCAAGATGTTATCATTGTGACCTCTTCTCTGACCAAAGATATGACTGGGAAGGAGGATTTGTATAGAGCAGCGGCTATAAGAGCGTTATGCAGTATTACGGACAGCACCATGTTGCAGGCTATTGAGAGGTACATGAAGCAAGCGATCGTTGACAAGAGTCCTGCAGTCAGCTCTGCGGCGTTGGTGTCGGCTTTGCATTTGTCTTCGACGGCGCCTGAGCTCGTCCGCCGGTGGGCTAACGAAGCTCAGGTTTGTTGATGGATTTATAATATCATTTATTTATTGTATATCACATATTGTATATTATTGTTACTTAGTGCAGAACATGTGATCCTTTAACTGCATAGCAACTATCATTATCATCAGCTATATAATTCCACTGCTGGACATTGGCCTTGCCAAGTGCACACCACTAAAAAAAAATCTATTTACTTCAGGCTGTTGCCCATAATATTAAATTTTTTTTTTTAAATAATATGTACCTAGCGTTAATTCTGCTAACTCACTCGTTTATCAAGCTTGGATGCAGTATGCATGCACCACCCTCCCGCCCACAAAAAGTATGCATGAGCTGCGATCCGACTGTACATACATACATACATACAGTAGGTGCACAGCTCTCGACCAGTCAGCAGGCGAAACACGTGTCGGAATCGGTGTTGGTGTATGTGTTCGCTTGCTCCCATTGGTTCTCCTGCATGTACATTTTTTTGTACCATGGATTTCTGCAAAATAACGCCTGATTCCATTAACCTTTTCACCGCCCAACTATCCTGCATGCGATGTCCCGCTGTACGCCAACATATAAATGTATTTTAATAAAGTAGGTACAAAGAAGCACTTCTATAGAAGTGCTGGCGTGGGCGGCACGAAAATCTCGAACTTCTATAGAAGTTGTTGGCGGTAAAAAGGTTAATTATAATTAGCCCATAATATTGTTAATAAACAAATGACTTTAAAAAACTATGTTAGTAAATACAAGTAGGTACTAAAAAGAAAACAAACAACAACACAAATTAATTAAGGTATTTGCCACCCTCTGTGGCTCCGGGCACATACACTTGTGCTTGAACCCCGAAGGGGAGTGCCCTCAGAAGGGGGCTGTCCAGCTTGTCGCTGAGCATGTTCAGGGTGGTGTTAGTAAGCATGATCCTATAGCAATAAAAAGAGGGCTATAAATATATTCTTTTCTTAATGTTGGCACAGTAATATTGCGTTAATTGCAAGGACTGCTAAAGTTAACTTTGATCACCAATCCGCACTTGACCTGCATGGTGGTTTAAGGCCCATACTCCCTATCCATCCATAGGGAAGGCTCGTGCCCCAGCAGTGGGGGCATAAATAAGCTGATGATGATGATGATTAGTAATGATAATTATTAATTAAATAGGTATTGCACAAGAACATCTAGGGTTACACATTCATTCCTTAAATTAAACAAGCATTGAATTTAACCTTTTTACCGCCAATAACTTCTATAGAAGTTCGAGATTTTCGTGCCGTCCACACCAGCACTTCTATAGAAGTTCTTCTTTGTACCTACTTTATTAAAATACATTTATACGTTGGCGTACAGCGGGACATCGCGTGCAGGATAGTTGGGCGGTGAATAGGTTAACATAATAATATAAAAGCCAAACTATAGTGAACTTGTACTGTAATTTAAAATCTTATGCCTAATAATAACTTAGGTTAACACAGAGACTATTAGGTTTTCTTACTTCTTTATTCAGATATAAAAATGACCAGAAACTATTAAATACTATAGTAGCGATGCTTGATTTTAATGATTGTGGCCTTTGCCCAGCAGTGGGATATATTTACTTTACATTATTACTTTACTATTAAATTGTTATGATAATTCAGTCACACTCAAGTCAAGCTAAAATTTGATTGAATAAATAAATATTTTGATGTGATTATTTAGAAATAAATAAAAAAGAAATGGGTCAAGTACATTAAAAATGTTATTTGTATAAAAAAATGTAATTTAAATAATATGTAGTGTTAATTCCGCTAACTTAGCTAGCTAGCTAGCTTAACTAGTTAGCGGAATTAACACTACATATTATTTAAATTACATTTTTTTGTACTATGGATTTCCGCAAAATAACGCCTAATTCCATTAATTATCTTGTTATTTGTATGTTAATTTACCATTTTATATGTATACAAACAATTTAAAGAAAGGTAAATTATGTAGAGCCCCAAATAATACATACCTTACATACTAACATACATACACCTAGACAATGTCACATGTGTAGTGAAGTTGTAGTTTAAATTTTACTACTAAACTATGCTTAGCGCTAGCTGTCAGTTCATACAGTACATCATCAAGAGTCTTAGGAGCTCATAGTTAGCAACCAAAGCTCCTTATTTTGGTGTATGTCAATATCAGTTCTATTCTCAAGCAACTACTGAAATGGTTAGAGTGTAGCAAAGGGGGTCCGAGACAGCCAATTTTTCGATCACGTTTTGTTTGGATCTTTTTGCTGTAGGTCACGTGATAGGTAAGAAATTTAAGGTCTTGAATTTCGAGGTTAATATAATATACAAAATACAAAAAAATAATTTTTTTTTATTAAAATTCAAAAATTTTATCTCTTTTTGTCAGTTATGCTTTTTTGCATTTCGTGAAAAATAAAATGTGTTATTTATTGGGGCCCCCTTTTCTACACCCGGACCAAGTAATATTATTGTATGCACACTGTAATGTATGACTGTTTGTTATACCCAAATAAAATAGATCCATGTTTTGTATATTCCAGGAAGCTATCGCATCTGACAACGCAATGGTGTCATACCACGCTCTCGGCGTGGTAGCTGGCTCAAGAAAGAACGACAAACTGTCCACAGTGAAGTTAGTCACTCGTCTGGCGCGTGCACCCCTGAAATCGCCATACGCACTCTGTCTCCTGATCCGTTTAGCTGCCCAACTAGTCGAAGATGATGATGACGCATCACAACCGTATATTGAGTTTATAGAATGCTGTCTGCGTCACAAATCAGAAATGGTGATATACGAAGCGGCTCATGCTATCGTTAACTTGAGAAAGACTGCCAGAGACCTTGCGCCCGCTGTGTCTGTGTTACAACTCTTCTGCGGCTCTTCAAAAGCCAGTTTGAGACTTGCCGGAGCGAGAACTCTTGCTAGATTGACTGCTAAACATCCTACAGCGGTAGCAGCTTGCGCTGTTGACTTAGAAAATCTAATATCGGACCCCAATCGTTCGGTCGCGACTTTGGCAGTGACGACTTTGCTAGCTACCGGTGCAGAGAGCTCCGTCGATAGACTGATGAAGCAAATATCAAGTTTCGTGTCCGAAATTTCGGACGAATTCAAAATTGTTGTCGTTAGAGCCATCAGGCGTCTTTGCACCAAGTTTCCGAGAAAGCATCAGTCTTTGGCTGCCTTTTTAGCAGGAATGTTGAGGGATGAAGGAGGTCTGGAGTACAAAGCTGCTATAGCTGATGCCATCATCGCTCTAGTCGAAGAAAACCCGGACGCTAAGGAGACTGGCTTAGCACATTTGTGCGAGTTCATTGAGGACTGCGAGCATACGGCTTTGGCTGTTCGCATCTTGCATTTACTAGGGCGTGAAGGTCCAAAGTCCCGTCAACCGTCACGGTACATACGCTTTATTTACAACCGCGTGATTCTCGAGTCTGGGCCAGTCAGAGCAGCAGCTGTTTCAGCAGTAGCTCAATTTGGGGCACAAAGGCCCGAGCTATTGCCAAACATAAGAGTACTATTAAACCGTTGCCAAATGGATGATGAGGATGAAGTTCGCGACAGAGCTATTTATTACTGCGCTATTCTGGATACAGGGGATGAGCAGTTGATCAACGATTATATCGTCAATGTTCCCAAACCCAATCCAGTACTGCTAGAGAAAGCTTTGCGTGACCATTTGGCTACTAACCCTGATGAGCCGTTTGATTTGAAGTCAGTACCGTCTGAAGAAGAACCCAAAGACAATAAAGAAGCCATAGTCGAGATAGAAGTTCGCAAGCCGGTCCAGATGTCTATGGAAGAGTTGTATTCCGAACAGTTGTCGTCTATACCTGGAGTTGAGCGTCTTGGTCCCGTTTTCAAAACAAACCCTCCTATAGATTTGACGGAAGCAGAAACGGAATACAGGGTGCGTTTGCTAAAACACATTTTCGGACGTCATGTGATTTTACAGTTCGAATGCGTGAACACATTGAGCGATCAGATATTGGAAGATGTTCACATCAGATTGGAGGTGCCTCCCGAATACGAGATTAAATCGATAGCGCCATGCAAGAAGTTGGTATACGACAAATCTGACAGTGTTTTCGTCGTTGTTGAATACCCTAGCGCTTTTCTCGACAGTTTGGGCACGTTTGGAGCTACTTTAGAGTTCACAGTACGTGATTGTGATCCCACATCAGGAGTTCCAGACCCTGGTGAGGGTTATGCTGACTCCTATCCTTTGGAAGAGTTTGAAATGGGTTGTTCCGACCAGATAAGAGCACGTGCAGCCGCCGATGACTGGGATCAAACTTGGGAGCGTTCATCAAATGCCCCACAAGCGTCTGATACTTTCGTATTATCCCAGAATAATGTGAACGATGCTGCTAAAGCGGTTTGTGAGCATCTAGGGCTGCCGAAAGCGGCTATTGTAGGTGATGCGGTTAAGGAGATACGAGGAGGTGGTATTTTCAGAGGAGGGGCTCCGGTTTTGGTAAGGGCTAGGTTAGTTTCTAGCGCAGCGGGTGTTACTATGCAGTTAGCAGCTAGGTCACCTAGGGAAGATGTAGCTCAGCTGTTGTTAGCGGCTGTAGGGTAAACACCAGTATTGTGATAGGCCTAACAACTGTTTTATTCCAAATGCACTTAGTAAAGTATTCATCGTTCAAACGCTGTCAGATCAGACGCCCAACAGAAGGCTTATTGTCTAATTAAAAACTCGATGACGTTACCTTTCGACTCAGAATAATAAATAAAGCTATAGAAACCGGACTAAAATAGTAAAGGTGTCTAGAGATTTGTGACGTCATAATTTGAGGTAATGTAGTAAGTGACTTTATAAAGGACTCAAGATTTTTTTTGATCACCGATTATCTGATGACCGTTTGATATAACAATACAGAAAATAAAAACTAAGTGTCAACCATTTGTTGCACTCCAACCTCCTTTTCTAGCCATAAGATAGAACGGAACTAAACATAGTTGCACGATTTTTATTTTAGCCATCCTTCTATAGCTTTAGTTATTGTTCTGAGCCTTTCGAAGGTATTTACGCTTGTCATTTTGCATAGACGATTCCAAATAAATGTCAAATTGACGATGTCGTTCGTTCAACATCATTAAAAAACGCGTCGCGATCGCAATCACTGACACTTGTGAATTGGTTTGATGTTCTCTAATAGCTTTCAAATGTCAAATTGAAAGGTATTAGAGTAATAACCTGCCCTAAAACTAGACACTGGCTAAATCGTAGCGAGAGCCATCTTTCAAGAAATTGAATTGGACAATAAGCCCTTCTCTCTAAAACTTTTCTGCAATATTTAAGTCTGTTGAGCAAATTGTCAGTTTGTAGTAATTTAATGAAATATTCGATAGCAGTCAGTTGCTTCCTCAGCGGTAGGACCTTACGCTGTCATTATTTATATCTGACAGTTTTTTAACACGAGTGACTTTATATATTTTATTTGTTATCTAAAATTTTTTGTTGCCTACTTAACTAATTTAAATGCTGTATTCAAAAATTATGAACTGTTGCAACAATTTTATTTTATTAGACCTCAATGTAAACTGTTTATTTAATAAATATATTATATTCTATTATTTTACTTTATTTTGTAGTATACATTATTATTTTTACATGACACTTAACAGGTTAGTACTTAACCTTCATCTGGTGATGGTGGAAGCGCACTTCACCCGGAATCTCAACTACTGAGGCACTGGCTATCTTATCTCTGTTGGAACAGCTCTGTTGGAACTGCTATTTATTTATTTATAAGGATTCATTACAGGAAACAGTTAAAAAAAAGTAGCACAATTTTTATGAAAAGCTTATGTACACACGGCGGCAGATCAACCTACCCAAAACTGTCAAATTTCTACAATCAATTTTGAACTTTATATTTTGGTTATAAGGATCAATATTCATTGGAGAAATTTGACAGATTTGGATAGGTAGATCTGCCGCTGACTGTACACTAAACCAGGGATAAGCAAACTTTTTCATTCGCGTGACAATATTTACTAACAAAATCTATGGCGGGCCAGGCTATTGAATTTTTGTTTTTTTTTTGTGAAATAAAAATATTGATAGGTATGCATTTTCTGAAACACACACGCACTTGAATTTTTGTTTGATGTTCGCGGGTCGGACTTCGATCATTCGCGGGCCGGAGATGGCCCGCTGGCCGTTGTTTGCCCATCCCTGCACTAAACCATCACCTATAAGCATGCATCGTTTATTTTAATGGTTTTACATATTGAGATATTAGCTATGTTGGTGACATTTAAGGCCGTGAATATTAGGTATTTTGTTCAATCAAATAGGGTACTACTAACATTGTTATGGCAACAGACTTAGATAAGATGGTAGTAGGTAGCCAAGCGGTCTTAGAACAAGCCACCAGCGCCGCGCTGGCGCGAATTCAATATCGTGCTAAAATAATATTTTTATGGCTGAGATACAATAAGTGATATCCATAGATCGGAATATGTAGAGTTTTTTCTGTGAATTGCTTCATAACGTTATCAATAGTATGGATAACCCGATAAAAGAAAAAGAGAAAATACACTTTTAACTCTTTTCCACGTCAGACTATCAAGGTGTGATTTAGGTGATCGTTACTGGAGATTATTTTCATAAATGTTATACTTTGTTTTATCCAAATTTTGGAAAAAACTAAGTTTGCTTAGTATTATCCATGATATGCTAACATCGCAAAAGTATGTCAAAAAACTCTACCTAATCCGATCTATGGTATATATCATGATATCATGGTATAGTTTAATTCTCGCTACCCTGATCAAGGTTTAGCGCCGGCGCTGCTTACCACTAGCGAATAATTTTTTTACGAATGTGATTGGACGGCAAGTTAGGCCTAAGATTGTATGGAAAACGGTTTTCCCTTTACAAGATTGCTCAAAACGACTGAAGTGCACCTGAACTCAGCTATATAACTATATAACTGTACTTAATTTCAATTTTGGCTTTCACTCTTTGACTAGGTAGGTACTTTAATTTATATATTTTTTATTGATTTTTGTTGTTTTAATTTACGGTGGCATCTATGCCATTGACAACTAAAGGGAAAAGTATAGAAAATATGTACATGATAAAGTAAGCTTACCCAGAAACTTCCACATACACTTTTAAACTTTCGCGTTCCATAATTAAACAAATTTAAACGGAGATTAACGCAAACTTATTAGTAAAAAGGTATCATACCTTCTTTATACCCGACGTTTCGACCGATTACAACGGCCGCCGTGGTCACGGGCTGGCAAACGGAGGCGCAACATCGCGACAGCAGTCAGCCCGTGACCACGGCCGTTGTAACTCGGTCGAAACGCCGGGTATAAAGTAGGTATGATACCTTTTTACTAATTAGTTTGCGTTAATCCCCGTTTAAAAAAAATCAGAAACTTCCAGTTTACTACTACTTTTTATAGATAAATACAATTGTACACTACACTACTAAAAGCTAATTAAAATAGCACCTATTTATATGCTAATAAAGTTAAAAGAATAATACTCAAAAATGTATGGACACCGTCCTCCACCCTTGTAGCACTTTAAAACCTATGTTAATCAAAGGGCCATAGCCATTATTATACTTAATTACCGTTCTATCCTGCTCTCCTCTAGCTTCTTTGAATCGTGAAAGTGTTTTAATTAAAAAAATCATCATCATAATTAAAATTTGTGACTCTGGTTTCTCATGTCGATATACAGGTTGTAGATTTGCATTCCCGCCATAATTTTACAGCTGATCGTAATTGGTACACTTAATGACTAAAAAATACTTTTAACACGGAGAAAGTAATAAGGAACCGATTGATTAATAAAATGATCTCAGTGTAAATTAGAATAGCGACCGTCGACTGACGAGAATAGGGGTGCAGACCGTAGTAGGTACATAAGAGCGCAGCGGGCGGACATTAAGTCGATGAACTTACGTAAACTTGTAGGTACTATTATGTATTCTGTGGTAAAGTGGCTTACTCTTACGCATAAGTATACTTTGTTGCAATAAACTATTATTAGGTACTTACTGATCATGTTTAAGATACTCGCAGGTACTGCTCAAAGTGGGCACCTTCACGTTCTATGCACAAATAAGCACGGCGCCTTAAGTTTCTAGGTAACTTTTGCAGCACACTACGATTTGACCTTACACTCTCAAAAGCCATTAAAATATTTTGTTTTTAACTGCACAACACTCGTGATTTCGTCTTTATAAACCATTCTTTTTATGTCTCCCCACAAATAAAAGTCACACGGAGTCAAGTCTGGCGACCTCGGAGGCCAGGGCACTGGCCCACCTCGACCAATCCACTGGGTTCCGAACACTTCGTCCAAATAATCGCGCACTTGGCGTCCATAATGCGGAGGCGCCCCGTCCTGGTGGTAAAAGAGATTCCGGTGAAGAGCTAGTGGCACGTCGTCAAGCATTACGTCAACTACGTGCTGCAAAAGTTGCAAATACGAGTTGCTGTTGAGATAACCCTCGATGAAATAGGGCCCGAGTAAATGTCCACCAACAATGCCAGCCCACACATTGATGCTAAACCTATGCTGGAACGAACCTTTTTTGGTCTTATGCGGGTTCTGTTTGCGGTGAGCCCACCAATGTTCATTGTGGACGTTGTAAACACCGATCCGCGTAAACATACACTCGTCCATCCATAGAATGCTGGCTTCTCGGTGTTCTAGTACCCAGTGACAAAAAGTAACCCGGGCGGATGATCTTGCTCGTTCAATTCTTGAACTCTTCTGAAGTGGAAAGGGTGCTGTTGCTCCGACTTAAGAAGCCGCCAGACTGTTGTGTGGTGGACATTGAAGTGGCGGCCAGCATCACGAGTACTGGCACGTGGTTCCCTCTCTAGCGTTACTCTCGAAGTATTCGAGTATTTGCTCTTGCAAATCGACTGAGAGGCCCACACTGCCGCGCGCATGTCGAGGAACGTTGAACTGGCCATGATTCCTCAGTCGTTGCGTGGCAGCAAGCATTACCTCGCGCGATGGAGTTGGTCTATTTGGAAACATTTCCACAAACATGACCACGGCTCGACGTAGACTGTTCCCACTGATTGCGTATAATCGCACCATCTCCACAAGTTCAACGTTAGAATAATTTTCCGTCATTTTACTTTTTTTACACACACAAACAACACACCTAAGAACACGTTTCGCTCTAAATTCGCTAGGGCTAAGAAATGTGTCACTCGTTCGGGGTTGCGCGGCACACTTGCGCTTTGATGCGTGCGGCGTGCGCCCGCCGCCCGCCGGCCGCGGACTGCTGCTGCGGGCGCGCCGCGAAGCTCGAGCTTGTTGCTACCTACGCGTGGTCGGGTGAGCGGGCGTACGCGAACGAGCGTTTATTTTTTAGTGCTACGCAGACGTGCGATTCGTATTTACAGATTTTGAAAATATGATTATTATTTTTTCATATTTTTTTATAATTTATTTGTAATAAGGCGTGAATGCAAATCAACAAGTTGTAACTTTTTTCGGTAGGACATTTCAGTTTTGCTGTCATACAATAAAATAAAAAATGGCTGTAAGTGCCTACAAGGGAGAGGACATTTTGAGCATTGTTCTTTTATCAGTCACCGCCTAGAATTATATCCTTTTAACAGACAAGTTGTTTGGCCTATATAAATTTACTTATATCAATGTATGTTTATTGATGTTCTGTAAACTTGAATTTGTGAAATTTAGCATGTCTACGTCGCTATATATTATAATGTAGGTAAGTATGTGTAATCGATGAAAAAAAAATGTAAGAATGGGCAATAGTTACAGTTACTCTGGGTTATACGGTATAACTTATACCCAACTTACTGCAAAAAAAAAATTAAGTTCTCCACGAAAAAAATTAATAATAAAATTATTTATAAATTAAGTTCCATTCTACTCCATGATAATAAAAACGCTTTAAAAGTTTTTCATTTAATTTCATTTTATTACAAACATTTAAAATTATAATTTCTAAAAATAATACTTTGGAGTAGACTTGAGAATCAAGGTATGGGTTATTTCTTAAAAAAGTTACAATCAGTTGACAACTTCCAAAATTGCTGTTATGTCATCATCTTCAGCTCAATTTATGTCCCCACTGCTGGGGCACGAGCCTTCCCTATGGATGGGTAGGGAGAACGGGCCATAAACCACCACGCGGGCCCAGTGCGGGTTGGTGGTTGTTAACGACTGCTAATACAGCCGGGGCCAACAGCTTTACATGCCTTCCGAAGCACGGAGCTCTAGATTATACATTTTTGGTCACCCATCCGATGACCGGTCTTTGCGAAAGTTGCTTAACCTCAGCATTCGCAGACCGGGCGCGTTAACCACTACGCCATCGAGCTCCTCGCTGTTATATTATTATGTATAAATCATATATTTTGCTGAATAAACTTTAGTCAAGTATTAAGCCCATAAAATAAAAATAAACACAGTTTTGTATAGACATCATCAACCTATCCATAACTGTCAAATCTCTTCAATACATATCCAACCATTTATTATAACTTAATTAAGAGCGTTTACGCTGCACACTAGCGCCACTAATGAAAAAAAAAACATCTGAATGAAGTAATTTAGCATTTTTACGTCACCTAATGAACACCTCACATGTTATGGTTTAGTTAAATAAGACGTTACGGCCACTTTTAACTATAACGCCATATTTAACTAAACCATAACATGTGAGGTGTTTATTAGGTGACGTAAAAGTGCTAAATTACTTCATTCAAATAGTTTGTTGAGCATAATTTGATTTTCTATCTCGAATTACTGAATATATGTTTTTTTTTTCATGGGCGGCGCTAGTGTGCGGCGTAAACGCTCTTAATGGCTTCGCGTTTAGCATTTAGCCAATTTCAAGTGGTATATTTATTTTTAAAGTACCTACAGTATTGTACGGTAGATTGAATTAAAATGGAGTCTTACAACACGTGTTGTTGTCAAAAGAACACGGGAGAAACTCCATATTCAACCATATTCCATATATACATTAAGTTCAAAGTCTATTAACGGAATTTGACAGTTTGTAGCATAGACTGAGGTACTTTATTCTGTCAAAAATTTAGATTTAATAATTTTTTTAACGCATAGATAAATGATTGGATTCGCGCGCACGACTAGATACCGCGCTACCTAAAAACAATAGCTCCGTGAATGCGGCAACTTAATATTGTAGTGTGTGTAAGAACGGTGTCCTTCTTATTTCTTGTAGTATTATTTTTTACACAGTTTAACTACGCAAACTGGCATTTTACTTTGGTTTATGACCAAAATTTAACAAAACATTCGGTACGCGCACCTCACACACAGTTTGCAACGCGACTGACTCGGGTACGCCGACTTCGGCATAGTATTTTTTGCCGCATTTAAGAAGTACGCCGGGCGGTATCTAGTCGAGCGCGCGAGACCAATCATTTATCTAAGATTTAACGATTCTACTGTAAAAAGTTTTCAATAAGATATTTCTAGTCCGGGGCAGTGGTCCAACTGCTTTGTCCAACTAGTTGGACCATGGGTCTTTAACCTTTTCACCGCCCAACTATCCTGCACGCGATGTCCCGCTGTACGCCAACGTATTAATGCAATTTAATAAAGTAGGTACAAAGAAGAACTTCTATGGAAGTGCTGGCGTGGACGGCACAAAATTCTCGAACTTCTATAGAAGTTGTTGGCGGTAAAAAGGTTAAAAATAGTTGGACCACAGCATCTTTTGAGAGTTTCAATAATGCTTTCATATTTTACTGGTATCTCTGTAGTCGCACACTGCACACCAGTCTACCACAAGCTGTCAAATTACCTCAATAGACGTCTATCGTTTATGGTTGAAAATTTATTAACCTTTTCACCGCCCAACTATCCTGCACGCGATGTCCCGCTGTACGCCAACGTATAAATGTATTTTAATAAAGTAGGTACAACGAAGAACTTCTATAGAAGTGCTGGCGTGGACGGCACGAAAATCTCGAACTTCTATAGAAGTTGTTGGCGGTAAAAAGGTTAAAGAAATTTGTCAGTTTTGGATATTCTGGCGTGTGCAAGCGATTGTACCTATTCTTAATACAATTGCAAACTTACCATTCCTAATTAAATGTAATCGAATAATATATTGATGAATTAATTAAATAAAACGCTATGAATGTCAGTCCCATTGTTTTATTTGTCAATTTACTTAATCACAACATAAAGAAAAAAAAAAACAATACAAAAGTCTTATTTTGTACTTATAGTACTAGGGAAGTGGCGCCAGTGTTCAACAAGAACCAGTAATCGACATCTTTCTATTTTAATCATAAAAAATAGGCCAGCATTTGATTTTAGTCTTAATTCAATTTCTCTCTCTCTTCTCTCGTCAACAACAATTTAAGTTTCATTGAAATTCTGTCATTTTTTGTCGACGAAAACTGTGTCGAGCACCGGGCTTAAAATGTTGAACATTGGTACCACTGCAATAATATATTGATGAATTTATAAAATAAAATGTAAATATGTCTTTCCTATTTTTCATTGTCAATCAACTCAATAATAATGTCAACAAAACTTATAGAATTCTTAATCATAATAAAGAAAAAATAACAAAAGTCTTATTTCGTACATAAAGTACTAATTATGCTTACAACTATTTGATTAAAAATAATCACGAGTTCCATTTAAGCTGCCTGCATGCTCAAAATCATAATACTTATATGATAAATGCATTTTTTTGATGTGTAACATCTTACCTCTCGCTTTCTTGCAATTTGTGGGAGTGATTTCGTGAAATGGGACGGAAGTGTGTAACAAGAAGTCGGGAAAGCGCGCAAGCGTGCGCCATTTGATTTGCCGAAGGATGCCGTCAGATGGTACCAACCAATCGGGGAAGCGCGCGCCATTTGATTTGACGAATGAGCGCGCGGTATTGCATAACTCTTAGTGTCAATTAAATAAAATACAATTTTCATTAAAAATAATTATTCTTTGTTATGAAAAATCATTTCAAATAATACCTGACCATTTTTTTCAAAATTGCTTATTACTAAGGTGAGATGTCAAATGTTACACATCATATGCGAGTACTGTAAAGCTCGCTCGTTTTTATAATTAACTCGCGGCCCTGCCCGGCTTCGCTTGTGTTGTTTTGTGTACAAACCTGCACATTAACCTACCTATCTAAAACTGTCAAATTTCATCAATTCAATTTCTTGTTTGATGGCTCTCGCTATGATTTAGCCAGTGTCTAGTTTTAGGACAGGTGATGATTTGTTTGACAAATTACACAAAACCATTTTTTAATAGTAGCGAATTTTCACATCGCGTTCTTTCATATCGCAAATTTAATTATTCATCTTTTTTCATGTAGCGATTTTTCATAAATTAATTTTGTTTGCATAAATAAAACAACAAGTTCTATTTTTGTTCAAAAGACCAAGTGACAGATACGTTGTCATCATTGACAATGAGCCTTAGCGAAATTTTATTGTAATGGAAGTTTATGTCAAAAGTGATAAAGACATTTCATGGTCGACTATTCAAGTTATAAGCTGTTTAAAACTGAGACCCAATTTTGAGGATACAACTATATACTGATTAATTCTGATAAGACAACTGAAACAATGACAAATAACTAACTAACTGAGCGAGTTAGATAAATGTTCTACAGGGTGTCCGGTGGCAGATTTATATTTTCAAAATTAAATAAAAAAATAACTATTTCACTTATCAGTTTAATTATAGTATTAAAATACAGTGTTAACATGCGGATTTCACTTATGAAAGATTACATCATCCAAATGTCTTCCATCGAGTTGAACACACTATTCGAAACGGAGCCTTGTATTCCGCGCCACACGCTGCATTAAACTCTGTGTTTGACACATAAATTAACTAATAAATGTAATAGTTATTTTTTTATTTAATTTTGAAAACATAAATCTGCCATCATACACCCTGTACCATATGCCATAAACATACAGTTCAAAATCTATTGAAAAAATTTGACAGCTTGGGGTACTGTTATGTGCAGAAGTGTGTACGTAAAGCACACTAGAAAGAAGCTTTGACGATTAGAAATAATCGTCATCAAAATCCGTTCAGTGGTACAGTCAACAGCAAAAGTAGATGATGTTTACTAGATTTCAAAATTAAGTTTCGATAGTGTAAGTCGGTATTTTCTATGTAACTACAGTCAAAGTCTGCAGGTACTAGTAGACACTCGAAGGTTTTTCGATATGCGTTTAAAAAGTTTTGATTTTGAACGCATTTCGGGGACTTTCTTTTATACTATGTATAGACACGTTTAACTTTAAACAGCAATGTTTCTTATAAATTTTTAACAATATTTTTTTTCTGCTATCCATTTAAAGATTTTTGTATTTTTAGCAAGCATTTAAACTAATAGAAAGTCAGTCAGTTAAAACAAAAATAGGTCTTAAAAATTGGAACTTCGAAGTATGTATGGGATATCAAAATCATTAAAAAGCTCTCGCTGATCCGATCTGAACCCCTCGGAGAATCTAGTAGGGAACGAGGACTCGCAGTAGTGCGTGTCCTCGTTCCCTCTAGAAAACCTCTGAAAGTATTCTTTTTAGTACCTGGATGACCGAGCTTTGCTAGTTATTTTTTTTATAATGTTTTCTAAAAATGAAACCTAGCCAGATCGATTTATCGCCCCCAAAACCCCCTGCATACTAAATTTCATAAAAATCGTTAGAGCCGTTTCCGAGATTCAGATTATATATATAAATATATACAAGAATTGCTCGTATAAAAGATTAGATAGATAAACAATGCATAAGTGAAGCGCTTTTCATAGTTATCAGCGCCTTAAATTAACAGAATGTTGGTCCTCAATTAATGAGTAGGGAAGTTGATAACAATTATAATTGATTCCAGAACATTAAACATCACGCTACAGTTTTTCAAAAGGTTACCGTATTTAATTTGACCTAAGCCTGAATTTCAATAACCCAAAAGGTTATTAAGGCGGCGCATCGCTAAACAATTAATCTAATACGGAGCGTTTGCGCCCCGCACCATAAGAAAAACAGTTATTTTTCTTTCCAATTAAAACAACAAATAAGTAATAAAAAATGAACTAGCATATTGAAGTACGTGTTAAGACTAATCTACTAAGAAAATTTAGATGCTTAAATCGGTCTGGTTTGCCTGTAAAATGCAAATCTATGTTTTAAAAGAGGTTACTTTGAATTTTTTTTTCTCTGTTATAAAAGTTAATAAATCGTGTTTCTGCAACTAGCAAAATGAAGTCAATTAAATGAAAAATCATGTCATTAAATATCACTTTCACATGTTTTGTAATTGTTGGGAAAAATCAAGATCCCCGCCAAGTAAATTTTCAATGCGTCGCATTAATAAACACTCAATTGACGGAACACAATAGTGACACGTCATACTTTGCCATTCCCATACAATTACTTTTACACAAAATCGTTTTGACGTTGCTGAATAGTTTCTCTATTGACCAATCAGTCAACTACCCAATTGGTCACACGAATATACACTCTATTCATATATATTAAGGTACCTATTGGAGTGAAGTGAAACGTCGCTTACGCTAGCGTTGTAGTCGTCGTCAGTAACACTGAGCATAATTTTCAAGGCGGTTTTCAGTGTTTGAGCTTGTTCAAGACACTTGGTTACGACTTGCCTGAAACAATATTAAATTCTATATTAGACTGAGTAGGAGATCAAGCGTACAGTCAACAGCAAAAGTAGATGATGTTCACTAGATTTCAAAATTAAGCTTCGATAGTGTAAGTGTTTTAGTGTTTTCTATATAACTACAGTCAATGTCTGCAGGCACTAGTAGACACTCGAAGGTTTTTCGATATGCGTTTAAAAAGTTTTGATTTTCATAGTGATTTCACATTTTGAAACTTGATCAATCTTGATCTTGATTTGAGGTTGATTATCTACAGAGTGTGTTCGTTCACCCATGCAATTACTTAATAAAGGTAGCATGCCTACTTCAACGCCCGCAGGGCACAGGTGATCGACGTAACCATTGCTAACAATAGAGCGGTAAGGAACATCACAAACTGCCATGTGTCGGATGAGGTCTCCCTTTCCGATCATAACTATACGCTCTAAGTGATTGATTGAAAAAAAAAAGAAACAAAGAAAAAAAAAAAGAAAAAAGAAAAAAAAAGAAAAAAAAAAGAAACAAAGAAAAAAAAAAAAAAAAAAAAGAAAGCTCTAAGTACAGACTAGGTGAAACCATAGAAACTGAGCATAGGATAAACCTCAGGAACACTAACTGAGAGGGCTTCAAAAAGGACCTCAGAATGGAGCTGGATGGTCCTAGCTGTAAACTAAATTCAGTTTTGGACATAGAGTTTCAAGCTGACAGAATTACAGAAGCACTGATGACGGCCTGGAAAATTAACTGTCCAGAGACGAAATCAGTGGCAAGGATGGTACCATGGTGGAACGGGTTCACAGTTCCGGGGAACTGGCTTGAATTAGAAGAGCTACACGACAGGCGTTCAACGAAGCGAAAGCGAGGAACGACTTTAGCGACTACAAGGAGGTCTTACCGCGGTACAGTAGTGAGGTACGTAAAGCAAAGAGATCTGCCTGGAGAAAACATTGCGATCAGATACAATCTGTTCTGGAAGCAATGAGACTAGAAGACTAAGAAAAAACTAAAAAAAAAGAAGAAACTAAGAAAAAACTTCCGAAATGCATTATTATTTATATTAATTTTAATTTTAATTCTATTTATTTTATTTAATAGGACAACCAACAAAATTAACACTAAATTAAATTAAAGTTGTGTTTGTACAAAAAAGGACTTAAGCTAAGTGTCATCTTACTTATAGGCTGCCACGGCATGCAATGTGGACTAAAATATACTAATTAAATACTATAATTATTCAAAACAAGTATACAATTAAAGAAAAAATAAATACAATTTATGATAACCTACTTAAATAATTTTACGCAAATATTATTGCAACAAATTACAAAATTAAAAAATACAATTTATTACAACTGTTCAATAATTATTAGGCGTTACTTCAAGGGACTGCAGTATTTGACGCTTGAATTTCTGTGGTTTGTCTGCGAAGATGTCAGTGTTAAGATGGTTGTAAAGATGGTTATATTGCCGCTGTAATCTATTCATGGTGGCGTGGTGACCCACATTGGTCCTACTGCCTTTTACAGAAAAAGGGACATACCTGCCGACTCGCGCAAGCTTATACGGTACATTTATATTTATTAGCCGTAATAGAGAGGGACAGTCCGCGATTCCGTTAACTATTTTGTAAAGTAGTGTGAGATCTAACAAAATCCTACGGTCCTTCAAACTGTTTAATTTAAAAAAGTCCAGTCGTTCCTCATATGATGGAAGCTCCTTAGCTTTATAAGCCTGGTACGAGAGGTGCCACAGGAATCGTTTCTGGATGCGCTCGATACGTTTAATGTGAACATCGTAGTGGGGGGACCAGACCTGGCTGCAATATTCAAGGTTAGAACGAACCAAGGATTTGTACAAAAGAATTTTCGTTGATGGCTTTTTAAATTCTTTGGCGTTACGCAATAAAAAACCTAACATTTGGAAACCTTTGGTCACAATTTGGTCAATGTGTTTATGAAAGCGTAACTTTCCGTCCAAAAGCACGCCCAAATCGCGAATAGCTTCCACCTCTTCCAAAGCATGGCCATCGATACTATATGTCGGAGGCGGCACATTATTACACCTGGAAAACCTGATAATTTTGCACTTGTCACGATTCAAGTATAGTTTGTTATCAGCGCACCACATAGCCAGTCGGTCCAGGTCCTCTTGCAACAAAGTAATATCATTAGGATCGCGGATTTGCATCGACAGTTTCATGTCGTCCGCGTACAAAAAACACTTGGCGTGGTGGAAGATAGCCGTAATAAAAATAAAGTCGTTTATAAAAATATTAAAGAGAATCGGACCCATATGTGAGCCCTGCGGTACACCAGACGTCGACAGAAATGGTTCCGAAGAGAAACCGTTAACTACCACTCTTGATTTTCTCTGTCGGAGATATGATGAGAACCATGCTAGGAGTTCGCCAGTAATACCGAATGTGGAGAGTTTGTGAACAAGAATGTTGTGATCTACGGTATCAAAGGCTTTACTGATATCTGTATATATTGTGTCTACAGACAGTCGCGCGTCAATGGATTCTGAGACATGTGTCAAAAACGAAACAAGATTAGTGACTGTAGAGCGCGATTTTATGAAACCAAATTGCTGAGGCGAGATTATCTGATTCAAATGCCAAGTCAACACAGGACACACTAAGGACTCAAAAACCTTGCTAAACACACACAGTATAGATATCGGCCTATAGTTTTTAACCGAGCTGGCATCACCCGACTTATAGATTGGGACAATATGCGCCTCTTTCCAGACCGAAGGGAAAATGCCTGATTTTAAAGCCGTGTTGAAGATAATAGTTAGAGGCAAAGATAGCACCTCGCGACAGTTGACCACAAATATAGGGGGTATACCATCCGGTCCGGCCCCCGTGTTTCGATCCAAACGAGATAAAGTGTTAAGTACGTCATCTTTCGAAAAACAATTCAACGCATCTCTTTTTGAGCGTACACAAGGCTAGTTCGTCCAATGGATTATTGTATTTGCGGTACCTAATACGTAGTTTATTTTTTTCTTTTAAGAGATGAATGAGTTCCTTAGTGTACCAAACTGGGAACCTTTTGGATGATGGTCTATATTTTGGAACATGCTGTGTAATAGTATCTCTTAAAATACTATAAAATGTGTCCACCATGGCGTCCACAGAACACGATGAAAGTTCGCGATCCCACGATATTTCATTTAAATGAGTAACAATCTTACTATAATCGGCTTTATGAAAACTAAATCTTTCATTTGTGCTATTGGGCGGCAAGCTGGGCGGATTATAGCACGTGATGGTTAACTTTAAAGGAGGATGGTAAGAGTCGAGATTACTTAGAGCAAAGTCACTTCGTACCACACTGTCGACCGCTATGTTTGAGAGAACCAGGTCCAGGATCCTACCCCTGACATTCAAAATATGATTAAATTGTATCAGATTGTTCAGAGCTATAAAATCAAGTAGTGCATTATCGATTGAGCTTTTAGCAATGTAATTTGCTGGAGATGAAAGATCGTGATTATTCCAGGTGATGTTACTTAAATTGAAATCTCCTAAAATTAAAACTTTCTCATTCGATTCCAAAATATGGTTTGTATTGTCAATGTAACAATCGAGAATATTTTTCTGTAACGGTGGAGGGAGATAAACGCCACACAATAATAATTTACTAACGGAGTTGTCATTGCCACGTTTCTCTAACTCCACCCACAAATCCTCACAATCACTCTCCATATGGGGAAGTCTACGAGAACAAATACGCTTAGATACTGCAATGAGCACCCCGCCACCAGATTTACAACCATGAAAACCGCTAGTCTCTCGATCGCGTCTGTACACCAAATACCGGTCATCAAAAAGCTCGCCATCGAACAATGAACTGTTAAGCCATGTTTCACACAGGAAGATAATGTCATAATTTGAGCGCAATACATTCATGTAAAACTCCGTGGTCTTCGTACGAAGGCCACGAACATTCTGAAAGTAAATATTTAAGTTCGCGTATTTTTAACATTAACAGCTGTACACTATGCTCAAAAACATAAAAAAAACTATTTTAATTGATCCAGTGCTGCCACGCTTCGCACCAATACATACTCTGATGTGTCCGACTTTCGCATATAGATGCGGCCGCCACGAACCCATACATACTTATATTGGAGTTCCTTAGCCCGAGTGCGCTAAGGTATTCTGTATTATTTATAAGTAATTTTAACATTGTAATTATTGTTGTATTTAAGTTTAATAATTAGTTTGCTGGCGTGAGCCCAAGCCAAGCTGTGAGCAAGCAGACTCGCAAGCATATAAATAAATAAATAAAATAAATACCTGTATCTAAAACACAAATGTTAAAAAAAAATTCACGAGCAGGATTTGAACCTGCACCCTTCAGACATACCGGGTCAGGTGCTCTCCCAATTGAGCTATCGTGGTTCTAAACAGCCCGCCGAAATTATTCAACACTATTTACTTTTTTACTTTGAAAGCCAAAGGCGCCCATTCAATGTCAACAACTACCGTCATTAACATCCGATCATAATATTTTTACCTGTATCTAGTCATTCGCTTGTCAGTGGACGCATGCACACCCGCTTTGATCAGCATAGATTTCAGTGTGGTGGTGTCATTACATTCCCTTTCTATAATTCTGAAACAAGCACACAAATTTGAAAAAAGACAAAGTATTGAAAATACTCCACAAGCGGGGCTCGAACCCGCACCCCATGACATGCCGGGTCAGGTGCGCGTGAGGACTTAGTAAAAACATCTTTACTCAAGGCGTTGGGGGGTATATCATTCCTCATTTATTATTTCTATTATCATTCATCATCCATCATACAGGAAGGAAAAATTGCTTATTTATATGTATACAGTGTGGTGCCGGGGATAAAGAATTGCACCACCCCATCTCAACCCGTGGGTGTCGCAAAAGGCGACTAAGGGACCATTCCAGAGGATGGGCAGCAGCATCTCTCTGAGGTTACCTTCAACCTACTGCGATCGCCATAATCGCCCGCCAAACGTGGCGATTATGGCAAATACCCCCCATGTGCACACCAGCAAAAACCGGCCCCTAGTCCCCGGCAGCCCCGCTCGCCCTAGCTACGGTAGCCGCCAAAGCAGCGACGGGGCAGGGGGTGCTAAGAATCTCCGGCAGAGACCTGGCTACCGCCAACAACGAAGTCTGGCCCTGGCAACATTTAACACGCGCACATTACGGATTGACGAGAAGATTTACGAACTGGAGGAAGAATTGAGCAAGATACGGTGGGACATAGTCACAGTAGACATATCTGAAGTCCGAAGAGAGGGGGAGGACTCGATAATCCTCAAGTCCGGTAACTTGCTCTATTTCCGGGAGGGCGAATTGTCCCAAGGTGGTGTCGGGTTCATCGTCCATAAGTCCCTCGTGAACAACGTTGTCGAGACCGGGAGTGTGTCGCCTAGGGTAGCGTACCTTATACTCAAAATAACCAAACGGTATTCGTTGAAGGTCATATGGTTTTTGCTCCTACTACGACACACCCTGACGATGAGGTGGAAGCTATGAGGACATCTCTAGAGCCATACAAGCCTCCAAAACTCATTACACCGTTGTCATGGGAGATTTTAACTCAAAACTGGGCAAACGAAGCGGCGATGAGATGAGAGTGGGACGATTTGGGTTTGGTAATCGGAACTCCCAGGGCCAACTCCTGGCGGACTTTTTTGAGAGGGAGGGCCTCTTTATGATGAACTTCTTTTTCAGGAAGGCTGAACACCGCAAGTGGACCTGGATGAGTCCCGGTGGTGCAACAAAAAACGAGATTGACTTTATCATGTCGACGAGGAAGCAAATATTCAATGATGTCACTGTGATCAATGCGTTTAAAACTGGCAGCGATCACCGGTTGGTAAGAGGCACATTGAATATCAACGTAAAGCTGGAAAGACGTCGATTGGTAAGGTCTACGCTCCGTCCTGCACCCATCCAAATCCAAAACTCCGAAAGCTTTCAGCTCGCAGAATCGCTTCGAGTGCCTAAATTATTGCGAAAATGTGGACGAATACAGCAACGGAAACGGTTTGTGGAAACTGTCCAAACGGTTAGGTCCAAGTCCTTTAAAACCTACCGTGCAAAAGGAACCAAAAAGTTCTCAGACCATGCCCTAAAACTAATGGAAGAGCGGCGCGCAATGGTTCTGCTTTCCTCAGGTGATGCGTCTCAGTTTCGGCGGCTAAATAGGCAGATCTCGAAGAACTCGTGACACGCGCCAATTTAATACTAAACGTATTAAGGGTGCGCCTACAAAAAAATGCTAAAAATGCAGTTACGGTTAAGTAGATATAATTGAATATACTATCGTATTAAATGAACAAAATATATATTTAGTATCATAGGGAACGTGTTTACAATTTGTCAGAACCATAAATTCATAACACGCTATAATTTTTTCTACAATATCATTTAAAGTTGGGCAAAAATCATGAAAACGAGTGGCGGCGTTTAGTAGATTTCTTATAGCAACTTCAGCAAAGAGGTCAATCGTCGAATCCAATTAGGCTGGGCAGCGTTCGGTAAGGTACGAAATATCTTCTCGCCCGATTTACCGCAGTGTCTCAAGACGAAAGTCTTTGACCAATGTGTGTTGCCAGTGATGACATACGGGACTGAGACGTGGTCGCTCACTATGGGCCTCATAAAAAAGTTCAAGGTCACTCAAAGAGCAATGGAGAGGGCTATGCTCGGGGTTTCTCTGCGTGATCGAATCAGAAATGAGGAGATCCGCAGAAGAACAAAGGTAACCGACGTAGCCCGAAGAGTTGCTAAGCTCAAGTGGCAGTGGACAGGTCACATTGCTCGCAGGACTGATGGCCGCTGGGGCGGGATAGTCCTGGAGTGGCGACCGCGTACCGGAAAGCGCAGTGTGGGCAGGCCTCCAACAAGGTGGACCGACGATCTGGTGAAGGTCGCGGGAAGCCGCTGGATGCGAGCAGCACAAAACCGGTCGTTGTGGAGATCCTTGGAGGAGGCCTTTGTCCAGCAGTGGACGTCTTTTGGCTGAGATGACGATGATGATGATGATGACATGTATACTGAGGAGCTCGATGGCGCAGTAGTTAACGCGCCCGTTCTGCAAGTGGTTAAACAACTTTCGCAAAGGCCGGTCATCGGATGGGTGACCAAAAATTTATCATCTCTCGCTCCTCCGTGGTTCGGAAGGCACGTAAAGCCTTCGGTCCCGGCTGCATTAGCAGTCGTTAACAACCACCAATCCGCACTGGGCCCGCGTGGTTTATGGCCCGTTCTCCTTATCCATCCATGCGGAAGGCTCGTGCCCCAGCAGTGGGAACATAAAATTAGCTGATGATGATGATAATGATATGTGTACTTGTAAGAAAAAATACTATGACACTGACATGTGCTGATCGCACGAAGCCATCAACTAAAGGATAAAAAAATATATAAAAAAAAACATACTCACCTCTCCAACTTGTCTATGATCTCGGCGACTATCAGATGCGTTCTGCTCGCCTTCGCGTGTAGCAATCGCTTTTTATCTTCACGTATTTCATCTTCTCTAAAACCACTGACGGATTTATCTCTAAAAGATGATCGCAAATTATAAAATAATTAGGTGGGGGAGCCAAATATTGACACCGCAGCAGTTTCATATTCAGGGTGTCAACATTTGGCGTGCACACACGTAGTGTAAAGATCTAATTATTGACATAAATGTAAAGTAAGGTAGGACTTTTTATTTTATTCGCCTCTAGTGGTTAAAGGTGCGCCGACCAAAAAATGCCAAAAATGCAGTTACGGTTAAGTAAATATAATTGAAAATACTATCGTATTAAATGAACAAAATATATATTTAGTATCATAGGGAACGTGTTTACAATTTGTCAGAACCATAAATTCATAACACGCTATAGTTTTTTCTACAATATCATTTAAAGTTGGGCAAAAATCATGAAAACGAGTAGCGGCGTTTAGTATATTTCTTATAGTTTATCTAAATTATTGTACCTCTGATTTTGTCTAAACAATCATCAATGGATAAACTACAAATTGCTAGACTACATTTTTGCTTCATTAAGTGGTTATTTAAATAATTATTTTTTATTAAGCTCCTTAAATTCCCCATACAAAATTAGTATGGCCGCGCGGCATCAAATAAATATGGACGACGTCATTTCAAATAAAACATATGACACTTGTCACTTACGGACGGCGCACCCTTAAAAGACCAGGTCCCGGGTTCGATTCCCGACGAGGATACATGTATGTAGTCGGTTTGGTTTATTTTAAGTCCACCTAACTTCACCACCATTTTATCTAATGCTATCGCCAAAACAACATTGTTGTGTTCCGACAGTTAGAGATAAGATAGCCAGTGCCTCAGCAGTTGAGGATTCCGGGTGAAGTGCGCTTCCACCTCCGGCATTATTATTATCATCACAACACCAGATGAGTGAGATAAAGGAGAAGCAACGAATAAGCGTTGCTGTAAAGAAAATATTATGTATCAATACTTACATAAACTGATGTATTGCCTTAAACGAGCTGCTCAATTCAGTTAAAAAGGTCCTAACCAAGCAATGTGCATACAAGCTTTCGTTCTCAAACCCACTGTCATTTGTATTGTCATCTTTGACATTTAAATTAACATTGACACTGTCACATTCACATTTGACAGACGCCGCTGCTTCAGAGAACACCACATCATCGTAATCAGTGCTGACGTGGGAATCATTGTTTTTGAGATTATCATTATTTCTGTTTCTAGCACTGCTGATTCCGAAAACGAAGCTTGCCGTATCATTTAATGAAATAGCGTTATCATTAACTTCGGATTTATCATTACTTTCATCTATGACTAGTTTAGATGATACTGTTTCCGTATCTAAAGTATGCGTTTCATAGTTTAAAGCGTCCAAATCTAATATTTTTGGTTTTTCCTTTAATTTCTCTTCAAACGTGTTTATAAGTCGATTGATTCTAATCACTTTTGGTCCAGCCTTTTCCTCCCCGTTATCAAAGGTGTTGCCATGTTTTGGTATGTTTAAATCAAATATTGGATTATGATTATTAGATTTCAAAGTTGAATTGTTGTTGATTTTTCTCGTTAATTTTTGTCCATCATTTTTTACAGTATTCCTACATTCAGCTTCTTTCATATGAAAATCTTTATCGGTCGGTATTATATTATCATTAAGAAATTTCTTGGATAAATGATTTTCGATTTCTTTAAAAACTTTCGTGGAGTTTCTCTCTTTATCAGTGTTGCAATGTAAAACTGATAAATCTATTTCGTCAATGGTAGTTTTTAGTATATTATTGTTGCCATGTTTGGCTTTCAAATTTTCTTCTGTAGGTTCTTTTACTGTTATTGATTTGTTACCAGCTAAGTTTAGTAAATTTAAATTGCGGCCGCATGTACGAACTATTTTCATGTCACCCCTGATATTTTCTTCGATCTGTAATAAATGTTTTATTAAAGAAAGAAAGAAAGGAAACACACTTATTTTTGCTACACAACAATAAAAAAAACAACACATTAGCATTTAAATAATTACTAGTGGGTCGCCCGAAAAACTTCGCGTTTATTCAACAGATTTTTTAGGCATTTCGAAACCTATGACAGGTTTCTTTATTTTTCTGCACATCTACGGCTGGAGCTCTTCCAAATGAGACCATAATTGTTATGAATAATAACATGATTAATATTATGTGCAGCTATCATCCCATAACACTGGGACAACAATCGGCTTACGCTATTAATATATATATGTAGGAGACGTGGCGCTAGCATCGCTTAGAAACGACAAGTATAGTCTATACTTGAGTGTGGTCTGCACAGCCTATGCTCTATGGTATGCGGAACGTCAACGTCAGTTGGCGCAACAACGGACTGGACACATTTGAACGGTAGCGGCCGGAGAGTACGCACGCGCAGAACTCACTTCGTTTCTAAAATCCATTTGCATCGAGCAACTATTTCTAAATAATTTAATTGTGATGTTAAAATAACATTAAAGTGACTGTAAGGAATACGACTGCGTCTTTATTTTGAAGATCCAAGATTAACTGTGTTATCAACGAATCCGAGTTTGCTCGACTGTTCTACCTACAAACAACCTCGACGCTGACATATATTTGAGCAGTGTTATGGCCTTTGTCCAGCTGTGGACGTCTTTTGGCTAAGATGATGACGATAATGGCAGCAAAAATCGTCTCCGTGTCAGCAAATGTCATTAATAGGTTATGACGCTGATTTTCGGACGGCGGCGGCAGGCGTTCTTCATCGTTTTATTAATTATTCACAAGATGTTAATTATAAGATTTTAATCAAGTAATGTCAGTATAAGATTTTAATTAAGTAATATCATTAAAAAACAAAGTAAAAATAAAAACAAATAAAATAAAGTATTAGTTAATACTATCTCGATATAAGGAAATAAATGTAAATACCTGTTTATCGTTTGATTGTTGTATAAAAGCTGGTTCGTAGCTCTTCCAGTCATGAAAATGTTTCTTCAAATAATCTACTATATCAGAAGGCTTTTTCACAACTGAAATAAAAAAAAAAATCTGTAATTGCAAATGTATTCACTTTTACAGTCACTGTAGTTTAGCGTTGGTTTAATGCTCTAAGTGCCTTACAAATAAACAAAGAATAAGGTCCGAATAGTTATTCCGTGTTTTGTCTCTTTTATTCTAATTTTAAATGACGTTTACATGACAAGAACAATACACGGAATGACTCATCATCATCATCATCATCTCAGCCAAAAGACACTGCTGGACAAAGGCCTCCCCCAAATAATCATGGGGGGTATTTGCCGTAATCGCCACGCTTGGCCGGCGGGTTGGCGATCGCAGTAGGTTGAGGGTAACCTCAGAGAGATGCTGCTGCCCATCCTCTGGAATGATCCCTTAGTCGGCTTTTACGACACCCACGGGAAGAGATGGGGTGGTGCAATTCTTTATCCCCGGCACCACACAGGTTCGGAATGACTATTCCGACCTTATTCTTTGTTTATTTGTAAGGCACTTTGAGTTTAGCGATTAAATACTGAGCCAGTGCCTCAGCAGTTGAGGATTCTGTGTGAGGTGCGCTTCCACTATCGGCCTTATCATCACAACATCAGGTGAGACAAAAACCAAGTTATTATAAGATGCGCAAAAAAAATGCTAAAAAAATTAATATAAATAAATAAATAAATCATTTATTTCAGGCAACACACAATGCACAAGATGGTAAAAACACAAAGGGGCCCATATAATAAATACCTTACAGACTAACATACATACAATATAAAACATTTTTTTTGTTAAATTAAAAACTATGCTACACGTAAAGACGGCGACGTGCGACGCAGCGTGGTGTCCGGTAGCCGGCCTCGGAACCGCCGGAAAATGACACCTTTCGGCCAATAGTCCTCTTTCATGAAGGTCGACAGATGGTCGGTCGGTACTCTCACCACAAATGAATTAAAATTCACATTGTGGCTGGACTCCAACCGCTCGACCCTCAGAGTGACGTTGGACTTCACTCGCATGTACTCTACGAGCTCCTCCGCCTTCGTAGAGTAATGAAGTCGGGACACGTACAGCAGCGTCGTCGGTATCGCTGGACGCAGCAGGTGTCTCGGCCCCGTTGGTGCGGTGCCACACAGGTTGCGAGTGGCTGGCTTCTTCTTCTTGTTCTCCACCTTGATGAAACCCTCCTCATCGCAACGGTCGTGCCGTGGTACCAGAAGCTGAGCTCCGAGGACAGGGTCACGGCGATTCTTCTTTTCCCCTGTAATTGATCGCCGCTCAGGTTGCGAAGCGGCGGCAGCAGCGTAAGCACGCCGAGGGGTCGACGTGTTTGGTGACGTCTCCGCCGGAACGGAGGGGCGGGCGGCGGGGCGCGGTGCAGCGCACGCGGTGACGGCGGCCGGTGACACATCCATATGCGCCGACTCAAAACTGCCGATGGATGCATTTTGCGCCCCGCGACGTGCATTCACATTAGCGGCATCGGGTGACCTACTTACTGAAGCAGCGTTGCTTAATAACGCTACTTGGGCACGCAACTCACTTACGGTGTTGTTTGATGCCTCTAATTTGGTATGCACTTCAGCCAAACTCGCTTTCAGGAAGGTGATGTCCTTTAGCAGCCTGGTAACATCGACGTGGTCAAAAGTGACGGGGGGCAGCTTGTGGAGCTCCTTCGCCACGAATGAAGGCACGTTGTCCGGGTCGGTCTCCTTCAGCAGGCTGATGATGTCCTGGAGACTCTTCTGGGTTCCATCCCTCCGGCGAGATGGCATCTGGTCGGCCTTGCCAACAGTCTGGTAAAGCAGCAGCTTGCCACTGCAAATCTCGTCCTCCTTAAAGTTGGACTTGCAGATCTGCAAGATGCTGACCTCGTCCAGGGTGTCGATGGCGTTTTGAATAAACGCCAACAGCTCGTTGGCATTGAGTTGTTGGGAACTCATAGTTGACACACGCGCTGCGGCTATTGCCGCGCGAATCGCGAATATGATATTCTCACTGCACAATGGAGCACGTCCGTTTCCGAGCGCGCATCGCACTGCCCAATGTTAATGCTAATGTTATGGCGACATATTTAGATAAGATGGTGGTAGCTATCCAGGCAGACAAACAAGCCCTACCACCAACCAAACCGAGTACAAAAATATGTACCCCCTCCGATCCGATCCGAACTCTTCGGAGAATCTAGTAGGGCACGGGGACACGCACTACTAAGTGTGTGATGCCGTTACCACTAGAAAACCTGTGAAGGTGATTCGTTTGCGAAGCGACATTTCACATTGACATTCACAGTTGTTTTAGGTTACCCCCTACACGTGAAGAGGGGATGTAATTTTTTTTTCTTGTCTACCCTAAAATGTGGGGTGTCGCTGGGTAGCAATTTCAAAAATATTGCGGGTTTGTGGAAACAGTTTTTTGATTGAGGCATCCGTTTGTGAACTATTAAGCTTTAAAGAGCAAAATTTTGTTAGAGTCAAGTGTCCCCCCCCCCCCACCTGCCAGTCAAATGGTTGTTTTTGGATACGTGAAAAAAATCACGGTAGTTGTATATATGACGAAGTTAAAAGAAAAACTATCACAGCTAAGTAGGCTTTACAAGTTTATGAGTAACAGTCGACCAACTTATACAATATACGTGGCGCAGTACTAATTCCTCATTAGGAACTACTTAAATAACGTTGTCAGGTGCGTGAAACCGGTAGTATCCGCATTATTGAGATGGGCTACAAATTCAAATTCAAATTCAAAAATCATTTATTCAGTTTAGGCTACAAGTAGCTCTTATGAATGTCGCTATGCCATCGGTTCGTAAGTCTACTCTGGGCGGGAGATCTTGCACTGAGAAGAACCGGCAAGAAACTCAGCAAGTGTCCAGCTCTTTTCTCCCTTACAGCGTCAAAAAAAATAAAAATTGAAAAATGCCCTATCATAGCAGGACACTTTCCATTACAAATAAACACAAAAAAAATATAGAAGACAACCACAACATGTAAAAAAAAAACAAAAAAAATAAACAAATCTAATATATCAAATTTACATCTGGTATAAGTTAAATTTCCACAATGTCATACAGTACCACTACAGTACTCTAATAAAAGTCAAAAATTGTTTAAGAAAAACAAAGTCAAACTATAGTAATTAATACTAACAATAAGATAAGTATGCAAGAGCAGACCAGCCTCCACAGGCGGCACCCGTTCACGAGTATGACATATGAATCAGCCATCGCTTCGCTCAACCATATTTTAGGGAACGTAACGACCCGACGCACACGCCACCACCGCAGAGACAATAAAGAGAGCATGACACACTCAAGATACTTTAAATAAAAACTTAATGATCTATTTAACGCAACGCTGTTTGTTATCTGTAGGACACTGTTCAAAACTATCATATCAGTATAAAAATTATATAAATTAATTTTACTATGTATATTGATACAAATAGAGTATAATGTGTTTTTTGGAAAATTGACAATTTGTGGTACATAGTCTGGGGATCTATTTTTGAATCGCACGAATGACATTGTGTTGTCGCATGCGACTTAAGCCACACTCTTCTTCCAAGTCGCATGACGCCGATTTTCCGTATTTTTGAATCGTTCGTTTCCGGTGCTGCCTACATAATTCGAAACGTTGGATATTATCCTTTCCACGCAGAATTTAGAGAAAACCGGTAACAAACGCAATGAAAATGTAATATCGTTTTTTATGGCTGTTAAAAAAATCATTGCTTTTTAATAGAATTTGACTTTTGACGGTTATTCTATCAATCGCTCTGTGTCGCTCGACTGCAACGAATGGGTGGGCACTCATGCGGTCGAGCGATTCAAAAATATGGAAAGTCAAATGTCAAACGAAAATCAGTAGAAACCAAGCGCTCGACTCGAGGCGAAGGTATCAAAAATAGAGCCCCTGTTGTGCAGGTGTGCGTACACACGTACGTTTTATAGGCTAACTTTACTTTACACTGTACATACAGTTTTGCCTTGCTGCTCTGTCGATTTTTACTTCGGACCGGCTCAGTACTGGAGTGTGGAAGACCGGGGTCTCAGTGTCGTGTCCCGGGGCCTCAGTGTCCTGTCCCGGATTCTCAGTGTCCTGTCCCGGATTCTCAGTGTCCTGTCCCGAGTTCTCGATTTCACTGAAGAGGTTGGTCAGAGATGTTTCAGCGTCTTCTAACTCTGGGTAAGTTGGGTGAGCTAACTGAAATTAAAATTATTTGTTTATTTTAGAGCTATTAAATTACAGTTTAATTAAACATAGTAAAACTATTGTAGTCAGTGTTGCATGCCGTTAGGTGATAGTTTGTTTAAAAGTTATACATAGACATTGTGCTATTTTTTAAACTGTTGTCATTAGTGTCCTTATAAAGATCCCGCACAGGGCTATCGTATCTCTAGCTGCTGGAACACAACAATGCTACAAACATTGATGTTATGGCGACACATTTAGATAACACGGTGGTAGCTAAAGCTAACCAGGCGGGCGAACAAGCCCTACCACCAACCAAACCGAGTAGACAAACATGGGAATCGAACCCGGGACCTCTGGGTCTAAACCGGTGGTCTTAACCACTAGACCACAGAGGCGATTAAAAAAGTCTTAAATAACTACTAACATAACATTGTATTAATGAAATGAGTTATGCGTGCGTGCGTGCGTGCGTGTGTATGTTTAAGATAATAAATACCTTCAGTGTTTGAATGAGATGCAAGCCGAGTTCGAATAACTGCATAAAATCTTTCGGAGTCATTGAAGATTTGAATTTTCCTAAAACAATAAAATGCATTACAGATTGCTAACTGCTTTTTAGGGAAAATATTATAATACCGGCTATGATATATTGTTATTATTAATTAAAAAACGGTATTAAACTTTGAAATGAAACAACTTTTACGGATCTACTCGCGTTTATTTTAGACATTACATACTTATTTAATGTTGATCCTGACGTATCGAACCCTTTGCACACCTCAGTCTCCCTGTGACCACGGACCTTTCCGTGGACGGACGGACGACGGACGTTTCCGTCAAAGGGAGACTGAGGTGTTGGTCGTCTCATAATTAGTTGGTAGCTTGTATACCCTCATTTCAACATTAAATAAGTAATGTGTAAAATAAACGCGAGTAGATCCGTAAAAGTTGTTTCATTTCAATGTGTAGTGTTCGCGTAAACTTTAGAAAACAAAAGCGATAGTTTTTTACATAAATAAAAGCAAATACACAAAGAAACAAGAACGAGCGGGATTCGAACCCGCACCCTATGTCATAATGGGTCAGGTTCACACCTTTCTGCTATCATGGTTCTGTCCAACCCGCCGAAATGTATCTCTACTCTTACTTTGAAAGCCAAAAGAGCCTTTCTCAATATCGACAACTACGTCATCAACATCCGTTTCCAATATTTTTACAAATATTAAAGATGATTATGGTATGGTTATGTACATCGTCATCGTCTCAGCCAAAAGACGTCCACTGCTGGACAAAGGCCTCCCCCAAGATGGGGGGTATTTGCCATAATCGCCACGCTTGGCAGGCGGGTTGGCGATCGCAGTAGGTTGAAAGTAACCTCAGAGAGATGCTGCTGCCCATCCTCTGGAATGGTCCCTTAGTCGCCTTTTACGACACCCACGGGTTGAGATGGGGTGGTGCAATTCTTTATCCCCGGCACCACACAGGGTTATGTACAATTTTACGCAAATGTGCGAACAAATCACAATTTGTCATGTTGTGCGTGTGTCAAACTTTTTCAAAAACAAACTTGGTTTATTTTTAATTGGTTTTGGGCCCGCAATTAGACCATGAAACTGAACAACTTTCCACAAGAAACATAGGTCATAAAACGAGTATTTTTTTAACTTTACCATACAAACCATGACCATGACGACCTCCTTGGTCGAGTGGTTTGTACACCGGTTTTCATGGTGTCACCATCTCTGAGGTCCCCCGGTCGGATCAATTTAGAAATGATTGTTTTTCTAAATTGTCTCGGGTCTGGGTGTTTTCCATGTATAATTATTATAAATTATAAAATACTTAAATACATACTTATTGTATGTATTTAAGTATTTTATGTATGTTTATCCGTTGTCTAGTAACCATCTAACGAGATTCATAACGAAGCTTCTCTTGGGCTAGATAATTGGTGTGAGTGTAGGAAAGTTTAAATAAAAAAATAAAAAAATTAACCATGCTCGGTCAATAGAGGCTTTATTTATTTATTTATTTATTTTATTAAGGACTTCCAACAAAACTTGTATCAATACATTAAATAAGAAAAAATAACAATCAAAACTTGTAGCTAAACACAAATCTTACTTAAAGGAAGCCACATCATGTACCATAAAGCTAATAAAAGCTAATTAATCTAATAATTTAATATTACATATATTATATTGAAACAAATTAAATTAAAATACAATTGAAAAATAAATAAATAATCATTGAAAAAAATAAAATTAAAATTAAAATTATTGAAAAATAATAAAAATAAAATAATAATAGAACATTGAAAATTGAATTAAAAAAAAAAACATTGAAAACTTAATTAAAAAACATATTGAGAATAAATTTAGAATTTAAATACAATAAAACATAAACACATTATTAAACATTACCATATAATAACATTACTGTGAAAAAAATAATAATATTAATAATAATAATGATTGATGATAATTGTTTTAATTACATTTAAAATCACTATAAACACTCAAGTCGTTAGTCGTAGTAAGAGCTACAAGCACAAATTTCTTAAAATTTCTTTCATTATTAGAAAAAATACATATATCACATCTTTTTGAAATAGTATTATTAATAGTATAGCTTTGTTTATAAAACTTGAAAAAATATCTCGTTTTTTGACCTATGTTTCATGGGGAAAGTTGTTCAGTATCATGGTCTGATCTACCCACCTGCGGGTCCAAAACCAATAAGAAATAACGGTGTATATATAAATCTTCAGTGTGTATGTCACTGAACTCCTTCTAAACGGCGGGACTGATTTGGATGAAATTTTCTGTGTGTGTTCAAGTGGATTCGAGAATGGTTTAGAATTAGGTGGCGCTGCTATAGGGGTCCATCATGGGATACGGGTGTTCTTAAGCGGACCAATGATTTGTTTGTTTTGTTGTCATGGAAACTCTCAAAGCGGTACGAAGTCAGCCGGTCAGCTGGTCTATCTATCTAGATAGATAGATAAATTCTTTATTGCTCACACACAAATGGAAACAAAAGGAAAACAACAGTTAAACAAAAACTTAAAGCTAGTATATGGGCAAAGGCGGTCTTATCGCTACAAGCGATCTCTTCCAGACAACCTTTGGTTAGAGAATCCAAGAAAGAGATAGAGGAAGTGCGCTAACATTAAGTAAATAAGTACAAATAATACCCTTCATACACATACATAAATACATACATACATACTTAAATAAAAAATATATCATCATCATCATCATCATCTCAGCCAAACGACGTCCACTGCTGGACAAAGGCCTCCCCCAAGGATATGAGGGGTATTTGCCGTAATCGCCACGCTTGGCAGGCGGGTTGGCGATCGCAGTAGGTTGAGGGTAACCTCAGAGAGATGCTGCTGCCCATCCTCTGGAAAATAAATAAAAATATATACTTATCTATATCTATATCAAAAAATGTTGCAAAAACAAGAACAAGAGCCTAAAAAATTAAAAATTCTGCCGAAAGTCACTATTCCACGCGGACGAAGTCGCAAGCACAGCTAGTATACTAATAATAGACATTAAAAAAAAAAGACTATAACATGTTACTAGCAGATGACTCGATTAGTAAATGCTTGTGCAGTTTGGATTTAAAGGTGGAAAGTGATTTAGAATGACGGATTTCAGGCGGTAGTTGGTTCCAGAGGAACGTAGCTTTATTTATTTATTTATTTATCTATCTATCTATACATATAAAATTCTCGTGACACAAGTTAGTTGCCATACTCCTCCGAAACGGCTCGATCGATTTTTAAGAAATTTTATATGTATATTCGGTAGGTCTGACAATCGATTGTAGTCTATTTTTTATACCCCTAAGTGATAAGGGTGGTCCACCTAAAACATTTTATTTTATTTTTCGTATATTTTTTATTTTTTTTGGCTTAAAATATGTGGCATCAAAAAATACATTCAACCCTAAATTTTCACCCTTCTAACACCAACCCCTATTTTTTATAGCCATATTAATCACTTGATCAGTTATCTCCGCCAGGCGTCTACCGGTGTCACTTCTCACCCAGATTAATGGATTGATATTGTTTGTTAGTGTTAATGTCGTAATTAATGATATATATACCCTATGGTTGACTGGTAGACAATGAATGAACGGCCGTGATCACGGGCTGACATCGCGACAGCTGTCAATCCCCGTTTAAATTCTGTCTATGGAACGCGAAAGTTTGTGTATATGGTAAAGAATGCCTCAGGCATTAAATCCACCATGTAATGTTTATGTTGCAAAAGTTTAAATAAAATAAAAATAATATTAAGGAATAAATTATAATAAATTAAAAAAATAAATGTTTGGTGTTTTGTTATTTTTATATTCAGTACTATAAGTTAGTTATTTTTTTTCAAATTCCCTAGAAATAATTTATATGACAAAACAACATTTGCCGGGTCAGCTAGTGTTATATAAAATATAAGCAATTATAATTACTATTACTTACCGATCTTACTGCACAAACCCAGCAGGGTGGAGTTAAGGTCGTACGCCGCTGGCTTCACCGCCTCATCGGCTTTGTACTGGCCTATCGCTTCGATAACATCAAAAAGCATCCAAGGAGGTTCAAAGTTCTCCTCAATTGCGACATTGCTTCTCTATAATAGAATAATTACAAGATGTTTAGTAATCAATGTATAATCGGTAATAGATTTAACCTTTTTACCGCCAACAACTTCTATAGAAGTTCGAGATTTTCGTGCCGTCCACGCCAGCACTTCTATAAAAGTTCTTCTTTGTACCTACTTTATTAAAATACATTTATACGTTGGCGTATAGCGGGACATCGCGTGCAGGATAGTTGGGCGGTGAAAAGGTTAACCGTGTCTGTAGTCTAATGGTCAAAAAAGTCAAATATTTTTATTCAAATAAACTTTGGAAAAGTGCTTTTGAATCGTCCAAAAATTCTTTTACCTACTACCCATTCAGGAGGTCTATTTTTTGGCTGTCTTAACCACTTACCACCATCTTATCTAAATATGTCCCATAACATCAATGTTTGTAGCATTGTTGTGTTCCGGCAGCTAGATAAGATAGCCACTGCCTCAGTATTTGAGGGTTCCGGGTGAAGTGCGCTTCCACCATTGGCCTTATCGGCACTTAACATCAAATGAGTTGAGGGCATTGTGCTTACCCGTTAATATATTTAAAAAAACCCCCGAAACATAGCAATGCAATGTAATGCAAGTATAAAAATACCGTAATAATATCTATCTGTTTGAACGCGCTAATTTCAGGAACTACTGGTTCGAATTGAAAAATTTTTTTTGTGTTGGATAGTCCATTTATCGAGGAAGGCTTTAGGCTATATAACATCACGCTGCGACCAATAGGAGCGAAGCATCAGAGAAAAATGTTGCAAAAACGGGAATAAGAGCCTAAAAAATTAAAAATGCTGCCGAAAGTCACTATTCCACGCGAATGAAGTCGCGAGCACAGCTAGTGCAAAATAACCCTCCTTCTGACGCAGTCGGGTATAAACATAGTGTACATGTAATACAAAAACTGAAATTTATTTTATTACATTATTTTTGTTGCACCCTGACATTTATTTTCTCGAGCTCCTCCGTGCTTCGGAAGGCACGTAAAGCCGTTGCTCCCGTCTGTATTAGCAGTCGTTAGAAACCACCAATCTGCACTGGGCCTGCGTGGTGGCTCGTGCCCCAACAGTGGGGACATAAAAATGAGCTGATGATGAACTTGATCCTTTACTTACATTTAGAACTCGAGTAAGTGCATCTTCTAGAATCTGCGTGAAAGTGCACAGCCATTCCTCCATTCTAAGCTTTATTCTCTCTTCTAGAAGGTCGCTATTTGCGCCGAACTCTCTCGAAGCATCATTTGACAAATCTTTGGTAGCACTTTCGCAGTTATTATTTTCACTTGACACTTTTTTTGTTTGAATCTGCAAAAAACTTCTCGGTTCATTCGCTTTTTGATTTTTGAATTTGTGTTTCGCAAAATTCTCGACGCCATTTTGTTTTTGATTGACAGCATTGTGTTTGTCGCTGACACTCTTTTGTTTTTCATTGACACCCATTTGTTTTTCATAGCCAGTGATTTGTTTTTCATTGATGTTATTTTGTTTTTCATTGACGTTATTTTGTTTTTCATTGACAGCCCTCTGTTTGTTTTTAAGTGTTTGCGTTTCGTTTTCTCCATCTCTTCTGTTTAGCTTAGCAATGTTTATACCTATATTTGTAGCGGAGTTAGCGTTTTCACTATGAATTTGTGGTAAATTATAATAATTTTTACGCGTTATATCCATAAATTTGTCACTGGTTATCGGAGAAGTATTGGCATCAACTTTTTTAACTTCCAACACACTTTTCGGTTCGACATTATCGAATATACTTCTCCTATAGTTGTTCACTCGTAAATTCTCCTTATCACTAAACATATAAGGTTCAAATTCGCTAGGACGTTTCAAGAACATATTCGTTTGTGGATTGGGCTTGGGTGCGTTAATTTTCACCTTTTTAAAGTCGAATGATAGTTCAGGGGTGACGTTTGTGCTGTTAGCTTTTATCTCGTTAAGTTGAAAGCAGTCTATATTCATTGCAACAGCATCAGTGTATATATTCATACTGTTCGTTAATAGCATCTGGCAATAATAAAATATAATTTTAATTTATAAATTAGTTACATTAACCCTATACTTGGCAGAGTTTTTTTTTGTAGAATAATATACGTTTTTTGTGTACCATCGTTGTACCTCATTTCCATAACAATAGTGCTTTAGCTACTTTCCTTGGAATCAGAATAATGTATGTAATGTTTTCTAATATTTATTTATTTATTTAAAAAAATTGTGTAAAATGTGTTCTTTTTTCACTACTCGAAATTTTTTGTTAAGTGTCTCAAATAATCCACTATGCCAAGAATAGGGTTAATAGAAAAATAAAATTATTAGAAAAGGATTATTATTGAAGCTAAACATTTGCTTAATTTTGTATGTTGTTGTATATTCGTGCCAAATAAAGGTAGTATAAAGGAGGACAGGCAAAAATAAATGGAAGCATACCTAGGAACCAATAACAACATGCGATATATCATTGGAAAGATTTTTTAATGTACTTTAATTATTGTAATGGTGGTAAGTCTCAAGCTGCTGTGTAAAAAAAGTTAAGACGCAATAAAGCCAAACTCTTCCTTATAAATATTAGGTGTTTATTTTTATGTTTATCATCAATTTCTTGATTTTTTTTGTAAAACAACATTAGCTACTAGTATAACATATAGCGAAAATCACAGAATCCGATAAAAAAAGCCAAAGGTCGATAACATAATTATATAGCAAAAATCACAGTTCGATAAACAAAGCCAAAGTATTATTTATTTATTTATTACCATTAGCAAAACATGCATACACACTTTTTTTTACAAGTGACAGTTCTGTTCAATATGGCCGACTAATTAACTTCAATCGATCTATTGACTATCGATTAATACTTATCGGTTGTAGTTTTCTATAATGTATTATTTTGCAATTTTACACTAATATTGATAAAGCTTATTCGACTAATATTTGTCTGCACAGACTACTTGAATTTTAGTACCTACTTAAAATGACGTAATGCTTGTTAAACCATTTTATAACGAAATTCTAAAAAAATATATTTTTTGTTGAAGTCTGCTTTATTGTGCCATAACTTTTGCCACACAGTGATTTGGTACTTTCCGCCATAACAATAATTAAAGTACATAAAAAATCCTTTCCAATGATATATCGCATTTTGTTATTGGTTCCTAGGCAATAACGCCCGTCCTCCTTTGCATCGCTATAACAAAACATAGCAGATGTTATGCTTATAAGGGAACTTCGATCAATTATGGTACGAGATTCCCGATGAGCGCTTAAAATACGGTACGCGACTTTGGGGCCACGAAGCCATAATGACGTTTGTGGCGATGACAGTAAACATTAAGTACAAATATTGGTCGCACTTCTTGGCGGGAAAGTGAAGTCATGTCTGCGGTTTTGTTTTATTTAAAAAAAATTGTGTCATGTCGAATATTAATGTGAAACAATGGTGGATTATTAACCGTTAAGTGTTCGTAAGTGTACATGAGTGTTGGCAAATGAACAAAACAGTGCAACGGCACTTTTCAAATTCTCTCATGAAGTCCGCGTGAGGACTTAGTAAAACCCCACATTTTTTCTGAGATACTCGAAGGGTTGGGGGGTATATCATTTCTATTATCATTCAGATAATACTAATGAAATTAAGAAACTAATGACATGGCAGCATGGTCTATGACCTTAGCCAATTCCTTAGGGAATGAACAAACCACATACACACACACAAAATATTGTGCAACTATAATTTAATCTTTATTTTTAAGACGTAAGGTTCATAGTAAGCTGAAGTTGTTGATGCTATCCAAAGTATTTTCCAAAGTTATCCAAAGTTATTCGAAATTAAAATGTATTTTTGTTCCGGATCCTTGTCTAGTAGATTTTTTGAAGTAAGGGAACAAACAATTTACCCTAGTCTTTATTTAATCCTAATTCGGGTTTTCGGATGGGTATCCGAAAACACAATATTGCGAAAGTTGCTTAGCATTGGAGATTTTTTTTCTTTTAGTTGATGGCTTCGTGCGATTAGCACATTTAGCCAGTGTCAAAGTAATTTTTCTTACAAGTAATACATAAATAAACAATATTTCCTTCATGTATGATGATGATGATGAATGTGAAAAGAAATGAGAAGTGAGAAGTGAGAAATGATATACCCCCTACCCCTCGAGTAAAGATGTGGGGCTTTACTAAGTCCTCGGGCGAGAGAATTTGAAAAGTGACGTTGCACTGTTTTGTTTCATTTGCCAACACTCATGCACACTCACAAACACTTAATGGTTAATTATCCACCATTATTTCACATTAATATTCGACAGCACAAATTTTAGAAAACATAACAAAACCGCAGACATGACTGACCCAGTTGCCATAAACAAAAAAGCTGAAGTTGACTCTTCACTTTCCCGCCAAGAAGTCAATTCAATTCAATTCAATTTCTTGAAAAATGGCTCTCGCTACGGTCTCTTTATTTTAGATATCAACATTCGAGATTATAAATCCATTTTTATAAAAAAAAACAAAATAAAATAGTTACCACTGTATTTCCACTATCGATGACTTGCAAGCAACACTTGATTATGTAATTTTCTTCTTCTGCTACTTTATTTGTATCTTCAATATTGGGTAAGAGTACTGCAAAAAAAAAAGTAAGTCATCTTCAGCTCATTTTATATCCCCACTGTTAGGGCACGAGCCTTCCTTCCTTCCTTCGATGTTTACACCACAGGGAGATCGCGACATAAACCACCACGCGGGCCAAGACCGGGTTGGTGGTTGTTAACGACTGCTAATGCAGCCGGGACCAACGGCTTCACGTGCCTTCTGATAATTGAGATAATTGGTGTGAGTGTAGGAAAGTTTATGTTTATGTTTATTTATGTGGCTGTAACTGTTTGTGTTTGTGTTTTGTGCATCTGATGAATAAATAAATAAATAATACATACATACCTATGTAAGGCGGTGGGTTGTGTAGTTTCCTAGCGAGCTGTCGCGCGGCAATGACGCGTTGCTGCCCCTGACAGTCGCCCACGCACAACGCCTCGATGTTGCTTTGGATTACGCGAGGCAACAACAAGCGAAATTTTGCGTCTGCAACAATTTTATTTAAATTTAAAAAAAAAATTGGATTTGGAATTTGGAATTGCCTTATGAAATTGTATACGTATGACCTAGTCCGAAATACCGTGACTCGGAACCGTGCGACAGTTACGGACGTCGGTAATCGAAACACACGACTCAAGTGGAGGTGGGCAGGACACGTGGCTAGACGGGAAGACGGCAGATGGACCCGGTCGGTAACAGAGTGGTGGCCAAGAAATGCTCGTCGATCGGTAGGCAGACTTCCAGATCGGTGGTCGGACGACGTAGTCCGGGTGGCGGGCAGGGGATGGATGAGGATGGCACAGGACTGTGAAGGGTGGCGTGCAAGGGAAGAGGCATATGCCCTGCAGTGGGTGGAAGTGGGCTGATGATTTCTTTTTATACCTAGCACGGCAAACGTGAAAACAACCTCACTCTGCCGGCCCACAAGGTGCTTCTTCACGCCTCGTTTGAAGGACCCCATATCATAGGAAGGAGGGAAAACGATGATGATGATTATGATGATAAACATTTTAAACACAGATAGCTAATAAGAGGTCTTCGCTTTTACAAAACAATTTAGAAACTACATTTTAGTGAGAACATTAACAAATCTAGTCTAGTACTTACAACACAATATAAAACCACAAAATAACCTGTTTTTTTATATATTTACAGTCTGCAAACGAGCAGGCGGGCCGCCTGATCGTGAGCGGTCATAGCCGCCCATGGACAACAGCAACATCAAAGATGTTGCTTTTGTGTTGCCGACCTGAAAAGAACCTCTTTACACCTCTTATAAAAGAGCCCATGTCGTAGCTTAATGGGAAAACCTCGGATGGCAGCTGATAAAATGTTCAGGCTCAGGAAGTTCTAGTGGGAATCGATTCCACGACCTTTGGATACCGGTCCAATGCTGTGGCCGCTGAGTCAACGAGGCCCCAGAAGACTCGTTGACTTTTTCTAGTAGTTTGTGATTTACGCTGCAATAAGCCAGCGGTATTACGTCACTGTGAAGTTACTACTCACACAATCGAAGAACATTTTGCAAGTATTAAACAATCGCCAAAGACGTGATTGCTTTAAAATATTTATATTATTTTAAAATAACATAAAATCAAATAAAGTTAATTTTGGAGTGAAGTGCAGGACAGTTTTGAGAAAATAAACGATATGCGCTATCTCAAATTGCGTTGCTACTACATAATGGGATCATCATCATCATCTCAGCCAAAAGACGTCCACAGCTGGACAAAGGCCTCCCCCAAGGATCTTCACAACGACCGGTTTTGTGTTGCTCGCATCCAGCGGCTTCAAGGTTTTCGTAGGTGCTGATTATGAATATGAAAATCTATTTCGAGATCCAAGATGGCAGACGTGATTTTAAAAATAACCAATATAGTTATCGATTTTAAGGTTTTCGTAAGTGCTGATAAAGAATATGAAATATATTTCGAGATCCAAGATGGCGGACGTGATTTAAAAAAAAACTATATGGGTACCGTTTTCAAGGTTTTCGCGTACCATCCTCAGATGGCATCTAGAAGGGACGGCATCACACAACACACAAGTGTCTCAGTCTCCTACAAAACTCTCCGAAGAGTTCGGATCGGATCGAGAGGTTTAACAAGCAACTTACCTGATTTAACATATTCTTCAATGAATTCGTAGTCATCAATGAGTGTATCGGGATCCACTATGACATACCACCAGTCCATGCGCAGTTGTAGCTTGGAGTATGCTGGTTGTTCGTTAGGCGACTGGACATGTGAAATTAATAAATATGGATTTGTTATCAGTCTAAGACAACGTATCTGCGGAATAAGGCTTGCTTCACACGTACCACGACCACAACACGTGGGCGGGCGCTAATTTGTATGAAAACTAATAGTTGAATTCACACGGGCCACATTATGCCGTCATTATTGACCGCGTGTGTGATACCGACTACACAACGCAACCGCAAGAAGCCGCAGCGACATTATTCATACGTAACCACAGCTTGACCACCTTTTGTCGCGACAGTGTGGTGTGGTTGGGGTACGTGTAAAACAAGCATAAGAGTACGAAAAGGTTTAAAATTAAGAAGTGAAAGTGAAAATAAGAGACATAAATGTTTCCCACACTCACGCCAATTATCTAGCCCCAAGAAAAGCTTCCTTAAGAAACTCGAGAAATGGTTAACTAGACAACGGATAAAGATACTTAATATACTTAAATACATACTTATTATACATAGGAAACACCCAGACCCGAAACAATTTAGAAAAGCAGGTATTTCTAAATATATCCGACCGGGGATCGAACCCGGGACCTCAGAGATGGCGACACCATGAAAACCGGTGTGCAAGCCACTCGACCAAGGAGGTCGTCAATTAAAAATCATTGATTCAGTTTATGCTACAAGTAGCTCTTATGAATGTCACTATGCCATCCGGTTCGTAAGTCTATACAGGGCGGGATGCCATGTACTGAGAAGAACCGGCAACAAACTCAGCCAGGGCAATTACTTTTCAGCATCAAAATTTTGGAAATATATTGGAAATTGTTCACTCATAGTTTTACCCCATAATTATCGAATAATTAACACCAGAGTGTGTGTCATGTATTATTATTAAATTTATTAGAAAAAAAAAATTTATTATATTTTGTACTTTCTGCTTTGGAAGTATTCAATCACTTTGACAATCAATGTATTTCTTTAGGGATCTCTATATCTACTACAGCGAGAAGCGCAGAGGCTCGTGCAAGCGTGTGAGTGCAGTAACTTCGTAGTACAAATATAGACAACAAATTAGTAAGGGCAGGCATTATTTATTAGGTATTTAAAAAGAAGTTGCAAGACGCACTGAGAACGCCTGGAAGAGCTTTTGGTCTATGAAAGACCTTATGAAGGGAAATCTACCATTATTCTTGAAAACAAAACTCATGGACGTGTGCATTCTCCCCATTCTGACATACGGAGCATAAACGTGGTCTTTGACAGCTCGTCAGAGGTCTGAGCTCGAGGTTTGTCAACGAGCCATGGAGCGCAGTATACTTGGCGTGAAACTTACGGATCAAGATCAAGAACACTATACTGCGCTCAAAAACAAAAATTGCGGATGCCATGCTAAAGTGGGACTGGGCAGGACATGTCTGTCGCGTGTCGGAGGAACGGTGGGCCAAGGTAACTACCGAATGGGTCCCACAAAACCGAAAACGACGTCGCGGCAGACCAAAAATTTGATGGCGGGACGACCTTGACTCCCATCAAAAAGATTGATCACTTGTTGCTTCAAATAGAACAAGATGGAAAGAGGGTAGGGAGGCCTTGCCCTGCAGTGGGACACACAGGCTCATTATAATAATAATAATAATAATTGATAAAATACCTTCGTCATACAAATACAGTTAAAAACTAAGTGTAATTTTTTATTATTATCAAAAATTTATATCTGAACCGACACCCCATGACATATCGGGTCAGATGCACTGCCGACTATGCTATTCAATAGCATATTTGTTTCAGTGGGTTCGAATCCAGCTTGTAGATTTTTTAAACACTTTGTCTTTTTTCAAATTCTAATTTGTTCGCAACAAAATTTGCATTAAATTATATAAAACAAATCATGATAATTATCCGACCTTTTCTCAATATCAATTGTTTATTATCACAATAATTATTATCAATAATAAACATGTAAAATGGTGCCGGAATGAAAACGTGGGTTTCTTTGATTCATAGATGTTTATTGTATGGATGAGTAAACCAAAAAGAGAGCCGCGGACAGTCGTCGACAGTTGCGTAATATTAGCAAAATTGCTGCACATGCATCTGTTTTAAATTGTAAACCGTTTAGCCGCGATTCGTCTAGATGGCGCTGTTTTACAAAACACTATTATAAGCAGGGTTTGAAATAATAATTACTAATAATAATATTATTAATCGTATTTTCGAATCGGTGCATTAAATTAATACTAAAAACTGGTTTAAAGTGGCTTGATGACCTAGCGCAGGATGGGTACTAAGTGCAACGGCTGCGATGCCATAATTTATGATATATTATACATGGAATGTTCGCAAGAAACGTGTAAAAAAATCTATCATCTGAAGTGCCTTGCTTTGACAACAGAAAAATTTGAAGAATTTACTTACGAATACAAGGCTACTTGGGTATGTCCTGAATGCGTGCGAAATATTCCCAAACGGGACAATTCCGATACGCCGGTGCGGGGAATCTTGTTAAATAAAACATTTTCACCTTGCAACTATGTCAACATGGAACGCGGCGGGCGACTCAAGCCGAACGATATAGCTATGATAGAAAATGATTCTGTGATACTAGAGGAGCTACGAATTTTTCGCTCTGAAATGATAACACGTATGGACAATCAATTAAAGGAGTACGCAGAGTTAAAACAAAGATTTTTACACACGGAAACTGAACTGAGTATGCTACGTCAAATGTTTAAGGTAGTACAAGAAAAAGCCGCAAAAGTCGATGTATTGGAAGAAAATATTAAAATATTAACGGAAACAAACAAACGCTTGGAATCTTACAAGAACACTAAAACGGTAACAATGGAGAATAACATGCCAATTATACAAGAACATGTGTCCTCTTACGCACAGGTGGCTAGACTGAGTCAAGACAATACGGGAGATACGGTCGTCACTGTGCCTACCAAAGAATGTGTGGCCACAAAACCAGTGGCGCGTGTACTTGAAAAAATCATAGAGGGCGAGATGAAGTCAAAATCTAAAGTGGTCGATATGGGAAAGGTGAAAGAAATGGAAAATAATTGGACGACAGTAAACAGGAGAAAGTCTAGGTATCCTAGCAGTCAAGTGAAAAAAGGAGGTAGTATAAATATGGGTGAAATACAAGGGACAGAAAAAAAGAAATATTTACATGTTTGGAGACTACAAAAAGAAACAACGGTCGAGACTTTGACGAACTATGTTTCTAACTTGTGCGGTAAAGAGACACCAATCAAAGTAGACAAAATCAAACACAGGACAGAAAGAGATTACTCGTCATTTATAATTGGAGTGCCTGAGAGTAAGTTCGAAATGTTATGTGAACCAAAAAATTGGGCAGTTAATATCGAGTACTGTGAATGGATTTGGTTTCGTAGACACACCACCAAATCGAAAATCACCGAATAATACTATCGAGGTTTATTACCAAAACGTTAGAGGACTTCGTACAAAATTGGAACATTTTTGTCACAGCATTTCTGCTTCAGGCGCGGATTTGTATGCAATCACAGAAACTGGTTGTAATACATCTATTCACGATTCTGAAATAATCGCCCCCGGGTATACAATCTTACGCTGTGATCGGGCCGACGGGCGGAAACAAGGCGGCGCGTTTCTCGTGGCCACACCGCGCTTCGAGCTACGACGAGTGCCGATACCGGGTGACGTCATCATCGATCATCAGCAGTTCGAACTGGTTTGTGCGACTGTGTCTCGACGAAATAGATTTTTGTTTGTAATTTGTGTAGTTTATATCCCTCCAAAAAGTAATGATACGGAATACATGACGTTATTTAGAATTATCGAACAATTATGTAATATTTACAATGATGTTATTGTCTTAGGTGATTTTAATTTTAATTCTTGTTCCGCAAATATAATTAATTATTATGAATGTTTTCAGTCTTACTGTGGATTTGCTCAGTATAACAAAATACTAAATTGTAAAAACTGTCAATTGGATCTAGTGTTGCGCTCGATGGACGGGGATGAGAGTGTAATTGTGAGCGAGTCAACGATGCCGCTTGTACCCGTGGACGCATACCATCCGCCGCTCGACGTCGTGGTGCGGCCGCGGGCAGCCCTTTGTCGACCCGCTGAACCGCCGCCGCTGGCCTCTTCATCAGTACACAACTTTAACTTTGGCTGGGACTTTAATAAAGCGAACTTTCCCCTTTTGTACTCCGCGGTAGGAAAAATAGACTGGACCCCTATGTACAGTTTAGATCTTAATTCAAGTGTGGAATATTTCTACGCCATATTGAACTCCGTTTTAGATGATTTTGTACCGCGTAAAACACAAAGGGTGATGTATTCAGGGCGTATGTACCCAGAGTGGTACACTGCGGAAGTAATACGCGAAATAAAGTTGAAAGCGGATCTGCACAAAGAATATAAAATCAGTAAATCCCATAGTGATTATGAGGTATTTGCTCGGTGTAGGGCAAAGGTAAAAATGATGATAAAGCAGGCGGAAGATCATTATCAACAATGTGTACAGAGTCGTTTACGGGACAACCCAAAATCTTTTTGGAACTACATAAATTCCAAAAAATCTGGTAGGAACCCAAAAACATTTATGAAGAACGATGAAGTGTTGGCAACCGATCAGTGCGCCAAAGAATTTGCTAATTACTTTCGAGCGGTATATAGCACTGAACGAGCAAAGCTGAATGTCGATGTGGCGATATCGGAAGCCGGTGGGGACAACGGGGCGGCGCGTGTCCACCTAGACCGCCTCCACCTGGGTGAAGTCGAACGTGCGCTCAAAAATCTTAAGCCATTGAAATCTACTGGACCAGATGGTGTTCCGCCGTATATATTTAAGGACTGTTGGGCAGTGTTTGTCGAGCCACTACTATACATTTATAATAAATGTTTAGGTGAAGCAGAGTTCCCGGAGAGGTGGAAAATGACAAGGGTAGTTCCAGTACCAAAAGGTTCGGGGACGAGTATAGAGGAACATAGACCGGTAGCAGTGCTATCCACCCCCGCAAAAGTATTAGAGGCAGCTATTCAACAACAAATTCTTAATCAGATTGGTTCACAGTTGTCAGAAGCTCAGCGGTTCCGGCCAGCAAGAAGTACTACCAGCAATCTTCTGGAGTACATGACATATATTACACCAGTGGTGGATAGTGGGGGGCGGGTCGATGCCGCCTACTTTGACTTTAAAAAAGCATTTGATTTAGTTCAGAATGACGTATTGCTAAAAAAGTTGGCGGGCGTCGGTTTCACGCCCCACTTGCTTAAATTTTTTGCTGGCTACATGCAAGACCGGCAACAATACGTAGAATACGCGGGATATTCTTCTGAGCCCTACTTTACCCGGTCAGGCGTGAGTCAAGGTAGTAATCTTGGCCCTTTGCAATTTATTATCATGATTAACGATCTAGCACGTGTTGTTGAGGATGCAAGATGCTTGCTTTTCGCTGACGACTTAAAACTATATCTGGAGATTCGAGATGAAAACGACTGTGTAAGACTGCAGAGGGACATAGATAGGGTAGTTGCTTGGAGTAAGGAAAATCATCTGCATTTTAATCCTACTAAATGTGTAACAATAACATTCTCTCGCGCTTACACCACACCCCAATACGAGTTTATGGTGGAAAATATTCCTATAACAAGAGTGACCGAAGTCAAGGATCTAGGGACATGTCTTAACAGTGAGCTAACTTTTCGTACACACATTGTCCAGATATGTAAGAAGGCATATAGAAATTTGGGCTTCGTCCTTCGTAGGGTTGGTAATTTGAATAATTTTAACTTCTCAGTAATCAAAACTTTATATAACGCGCTAGTGAGAAGCCAATTAGAATTTAATGCGGTGATATGGTCCCCTTACGAATCTAAGTACAATCTCATGCTGGAACGGATTCAGAATAAATTCATAAGATACCTTTACCTTAAATTATATGGAGTGTACCCCTTTTATCCGCTAATGTATCCAACATTATTTGTATTGGGCATGGTCGGTTACAACGAACTTAGGGTAAGGAGGGACATGTCACTGGTACTTTACATTTTTAAGATAATAAGGGGTAAGTTACAAAACGCTTTTGTACTCAGTCAAATAGGCATGTGTGTTCCGGATCGGTACGTTTGGCGCAGGCGCAGGCCTAACCTGCTGGCCGTGCCGCGAGCGCGGACCAACCTACTTAAGGAAGCGCCGTTGACGCGAGCACTGCGCACTCTCAACCTTATAGCCAATGATACTGACGTGTTCTTTTGTTCGCTGAATGAATTTATGCGAGCGGCTATGTTCACCATTTGTTATAAATTGAATTGTTAAATTGTATTGTTGAAAATTATTTTGAATTTATATTATATTATTATTATTTATTAAATTATTTATTGAATTATTTGTTGTATTAAAATTTATAATAGATAAGTGAAGAATGATTATATTATTATTATTATTTATTTATTTTTTTTGTATAAATTGGATAGGTACTATAATATCAAACTCAATACCTACTTAATGTAATTAATATGAAATGATTAAATTAATAGTTACTCTATTGTATTGGGTTAATCCTGTAATGATAGATGTAAGTGTGGAAATAAATAAATAAATAAAATAAATAAATAAATAAATAATTATCACGATAATAATTATTAATGATAATTGTCATTAGTAATAATAATTATTTCAAACCCTGTTTATAATATTTGATTAATAATTCTATTTATTATAATTATATTATATTTGACCATTTGACTTAGAAAAGATAAAACAAAACTCACCATATTACATTCAGCTTGAGCATCACTACTCTCACTATTGATCTGTTCTTGGAGACTGAAGGTGACCCTCTTCTTAGGAGGCTTGACTTGAGCCTGCTCATCTTTGGTAGTCTTGATTTTTTTACTGGCAACTGCATTATCTATGAACAATAAAAAATATAAAGTGATATTTATTTTATTGCTGGTATGGATTTCGTGTTTCGGGGGGCACGTAAAGCAGTTGGTCCCGGCTGCATTAGCAGTCGCTAACAACCACCAATCCGCACATGGCCCGCGTGGTGGTTATGGCCCCTTCTCTCTATTCATCCATATTTTATGCCCAGCAGTGGGGACATAAAATCAGCTGGTGATGTGATGGTGATGATTTAATTTTAAGCCATTTTACAAACATTAGGTACATATACTATTCTCTTATTTACTATAATAAGTTATTTAGCATGTTATATATGTTTGGCTATCAGCATATACGGAGAAGCTCTATGGCGCAGTGGTTAACGCGCCCGATCTACGAATGCTAAAGTTAAGCAGCTTTCATGGGATGGGTGACCTAAAATTAATCTACTCGAGCTCCTCCGCGCTTTGGAAGTCACATAAAGTCGTTGGTCTCGGCCGCATTAGCAGCCGTTAACAATCTCCAATCCACACTGATGAGCCCGCGTGGAGGTTTAGAGCCCGTTCTCCCTATCCATCCATAGAGATGGCTCATGCCCCAGCAGCTGGGACATAAAATGAGCTGATGATGATGATGATAATGACGACTCAATATTTATCATTTCACAATGTTGAACATGTATTCTGTGAGTGTACCTGTAAATAAGTAAGAAAGGATTCATTTTAAACATACTTTCATAGCCTCCCAATTCTTTGATATCTACAGATTTCCTTCTTTTGGCTAAAAGCAGCAGCCTCAAGTCATCACAATCCAAATTGGAAACGCCCAGTTCGTTCGCTACCGACTCTCTTATATCAGAATGATCAATCTGTTGAGTATCAAAATTTGTAAAATTGTCAAGACAATTGGATTCCAAAACCTCTGGATTGATGTTTACATTGCCATTGTTTTCAGATTGAGTGCACCTTCTATTCAAAATAGATTTTTTTAAAAAGGATTTAGGTTTTTGGATGATTTGCCTGCTTATTGGAGAAGGACTGAAAGCTAGAGATTCTTTTCTATTTTTATCTGGGCTCAATATATTGTAGCAATTATTTTTCTTTGCATTGATATTCTGCATATCTCTTTTACAGTATTTAGAGAAACGCTTAGACAACAGTATGTTACACGCTTGAACAAACGGCATCGATGTTCTATCCACACTTTGCTTTACTTCAGGAGTGTTTCTCATATACATTGGTGCCTGCATTGGCATAGGGATTGGTGTCCATATAATATTTGGCATGTATGATTCAACATTTGATACGTATTTAGGAAAGACTGCTTGTCCGAATACAGGTGACTGTGTTTGATTGATGTTGTTGAATATAAGTCGAGGTGGGATGACATCTTTTCGAAAGAAGTCTGGCTTTTTGTAAACTTGGGGGACGGTTGAGGTGGATGTGTTGTCGTCTTGAGGTGGACTATTGGGCTCGGGATGGCAATGTTCTTTGTCATAGTTCCTGTGGATGTTGAAGTCTTTTCTTGAGCTGTTCTGTGGAATATTAAATATTATCAGCCATTACTTTCCCACTGCATGGCAAAGGCCTTCTCTCCCTTCATCTATATAGCTAATTTATAATCTAACATTTGTATTTATTAATTGAACATACTATTACTATAATTGGAGGTGGTTAGATTGGAATTGAGGGTTGAACCACCCGAGGGCGCCTCTAAAATGCCTTCAATTCCAGGGACGGACAAAGTGTGTTTAAAATTGTTCAATACATAGCCTAAGTTAGAGATCAGCAACCCACAGCATCACACAAGAGGACCTAGATGGCGCTGTGGTTAACGCTCCAAGTCTGCGAGTGCTGAGGTTAAGCAACTTGTGCAAAGGCCGGCACATTGAAATGAAACAACTATTACAGATGCACTCTCATTTATTTTATAGGTACGTTAGTTTTAATTTGTTTAGCCTGACGTTTCAAACAGTTTGCACGGTCTGTGGGTCCGTGGTCACTGGGAGACTCCTAACGCATAAGTAAGTGTTAAGAGTGTTATGCAAAGGATGGTTTCGGATGAGAGATCTGTGGGGACATAAAAATGAGCTGGTGTTGTGATCCCTATCCAGACGGGTCAGTCGGATTCTGGGCAATTTTATCACCAGTGTTGTCGAAAGGAAACGACATGTGTATCAATATAACATTTTGTGTTTTTATTTGTGATGAAAAGTGTCCTTTATGATAGGGCTTTTTCCAATATTTATGACGCTGTAAGGGAGAAAAGAGCTGGACACTTGCTGAGTTTCTTGCCGGTTCTTCTCAGTACAAGATCTCCCGCCCAGAGTAGATAGACTTACGAACCGATGGCTTAAAATGACGTTCATAAGAGCTATTTGTAGCCTAAACTGAATAAATGATTTTGAATTTTGAATTTTAAATATTTTATTTAGTTATTTTTTATTTTTTGTGTTATTTTACATGTTGTGATTGTCCTTTACATTTTGTGTTTTTATTTGTGATGGAAAGTGTCCTTTATGATAGGGCTTTTTCCAATATTTATGACGCTGTAAGGGAGAAAAGAGCTGGACACTTGCTGAGTTTCTTGCCGGTTCTTCTCAGTACAAGATCTCCCGCCCAGAGTAGATAGACTTACGAACCGATGGCTTAAAATGACGTTCATAAGAGCTATTTGTAGCCTAAACTGAATAAATGATTTTGAATTTTGAATTTTTTGAATTTTGAATTTTGAATAAATTATAATAAAATCTTAGACAATTAAGTAGGTACCTAACATATTTGTGTAAGTGTACATTAGATGTAAGCTCTCATAGTTTTAAGGTACTTACTTCTATTTCATTTAGACTCCATGCGGTCTCGCCATTTATCACGTTGAAATAATAAAACTTGCCTGGAAAACTTTTAGATGGACACAGAATCCAACCGTTATTGTTCTTCATTTGATTCATAGTGAGACATTTCTGGACACTTTTACTTATTAAAACGTTAAGCAATAAACTATATGTTTAGAATGGACATCGAGCTAATTGATATGGAAGTAACTTGATAACTTATTACAAATAAAAACTCAGTTTATATTTGCTGACACCCGCGAAACGAAAACTTTATATTTGTTCTTGTTTTTTTCTGTACTCGTTAAGCAAAAGCAAAGAGGCTACGTACGTCCATACAGCCTTACGTTTAATGAATTTTTCATAATTTGTCAGTGATCGATAATTAGATGAATGATACCTTAAGCGTTCGCTTGTTGATTTTGTTAGACCCTGTATATCCCACAGGCACATACCATACTTAACACACTACACAACCATCCTTACACATACTAACACAAACGTCAGTATGAAATTAGACTAATAAGTAGGTATAATTTTAAAAATTAGTAATAAGAATTTAGTCAAAATAAGACCCTAGTTATGTTAACTTTTTAGACTTTTTATTATAATACACACATAGATAAGCAGAGCGTTGCCTCCTAAAACAGGCGATTATCGGCATGTGACGATGCACAGCATCTGTGAGAGTGCGTCAATATACTTCCGGTCTAGCTATAGTGGTTTCCGTCAATTAATTAATTAAAAGACTTACTTCCGGTTGGCGCCATTTTTAGTCACCTTAGGAGTTTACTGCGTGCAGTGCCTTCATAGCGTCGTCAACTTTCGTGCTAGCAACATCGTAAGCAGAAGTTCTGCTCGATTTTAACCCGAAAGTTTTATAAGTATTTTGTTTTAACGGTTAAAAATGAGCGAACGTGATTCAAGTGATAACGACATGTATATGATGGTGGTCAATAACGAGCATAACGAACACCCTCCAGAAGAAAATGAAGCTGTGAATACAGAGCGGCAGGCGTGAAGGAAGCGCAGCAGGGCGAGTTCGGACACCTCTCCTGAACCGAAGGTAAAACGAAATAAACAAGGTACGTTGGATATCGAACATTTCAACTCACTTTTAAACCAAATGAATGCATTAACGAATCTTCTGACGAATACGAACACCGTTCCTCCAACCAAGATTAACGAACTACCTGAATCTGATTCAAAGGAATCTTTTTTACAACGCCCTGCGGCAATTATAGAAAATAACCTTCTATTGAATATTGGCGCAGTAAATACCTTACTAAAGGATCCTAAAGTGCACAGCTCCGACCCCTCTCAAGTTAAGAGATAAGAAGAATTGCAAAAGTTTGATAGTCCTAATTGGAAGGAGGTTAGGTATTCGGAAGTTTTAAAAATCCATTGTGCTCAACCTGGCTTTATGGAACTTGGTATCAATAACGAACTTCGTCAATTTATAAAGGGTAAAGATTATGCGGTCTCTACGGAGCGATCCCTAGCGGCTATGTCGAATGCATTGCTCTTTCAGCACGATTACCTTAAACAGCAACTACAAGAGTTCGTTAACTGGGCGGCCGAGCCCAACGCAGAGCTTACTCCTACTAGCATTTTTGAAAAAATATCTGACTTGTTTAATGCTAAGTCCAAATTCCATAAAACTAGTGAAGATTTAATGCAAATTGTCTGTGGTAAACGTGCTGAATGCATTGAAACTCGTCGGGAACGTATCTTGGCGGAAATACCGAACAAACATTTACGTGATGGCTTACGCAAAATTCCACCTAGCTCAGAACATTTATTTGGAAGCACCGCATTACGGTCATACATACAAAGCACAGGAGGTACTAACAAGTGGATCCGACCTTGGTTTAGTGGTGATAGCGAGTCCAAGCGTGTAAATCAAAAGCAATTCCCTAAAGCTGGACCTTCACGCGAATTACCTCATAGCAATAAGCCCTTTCGTTCAGACTATAAGCAAAGGGTTGCCAAACCGGAGCCTACATCCACAAATGTCAAAACCACCAACGCCTCGAAGTTTAGGAAGTTCAACAGAAAGGACGGGCAGCCAAATGATAAGAAGAAATTCAAATGACTACCCAACCTTACCCAAATTTTACGGAGGCTGTCTCCGAGCGTATCGGAGGCAGTGGCAGGTGCATCAGGCTCCGCAGGCCATCCTGGACATGATATCAGGGATGCGTCTGCCATTCACCTCCAGGCCTGTGCTTGTCCCACCAACACAGACCAACCTGCGGCGCTTCAGCACATGCAAATCGCCGGAAATGACCAAAGAAATCGAGTCCTTACTAGAGCAACAAGTCCTCGAAAAACCAAATCCAGGTCAGTTGGGTATGTCCTACTTTTCAACAATGTTTCTTCGAAAGAAACACGACGGCTCGAACAGACCAATTCTCAACCTCAAGCGCCTCAATCAGTACATAATCCCCAAAAAGTTTCAATTGATTATCTCACTTTCAAATACCAAAATTCCTACAGAGCCAAGACTGGCTGGTAAAAATAGACCTCTCATCAGCTTATTTTCATGTACCGATAACAGACTGTCATCGTCGGTTCCTGCGCCTGATCTACCAGAATCCTTCAGACCTAACCCCCCAGGTCTACCAGATGACCAGCCTTCCATTCGGGCTGTCATGTGCACCGAAGAACTTTGCAACGATAACCAACTGGATTGCTCATCTGCTCCGGAAGAAAGATATGAGAGTGCTGGTCTACCTCGACGATTATCTGCTGGTCAATCAGTCAAGAACATTGTTAGAGAAGGAAGTATGTGTCGCAGAGTAGCTGCTGCAGCGTCTGGGTTGGACCATCAATCGCGAGAAGTCTGTAATGAAACCTACGCAAGAGCTGGAGTACCTAGGCATCAAATGGAACACCAAAAAGAATATCAAAGCCCTTCCTCAGGCCAAGGTAAAGGCCATACTTGCTTTGTCGGCCAGCATGAACAAAGCGACCACTGTGACCCTAAAGGAATGTCAGCACTTACTGGGTACCCTCAACTTTGCCAGTTTTCTAACACCAGGAGGAAGACTTCACTGTCGGCACCTCCAAAGGCACTGTCGGAAGCTAAACCAGTCCCACGAACGGCCGATTGTCATACCGGCAGCAGTAAAACAAGATTTAGAGTGGTGGCACTCGGTCACAAAGCAAGGTCTCACGACGAGTCCTTTGCACGAGATCCCTGTTCATAATTTTTTGACAACAGATGCTGCAGATTACGGTTGGGGAGCTCAACTGGACGATTACACAGTAGCAGGCAAGTGGAGTCAAAAGCAGGCCAGGTGGCATTGCAATCAAAAGGAGATGTTTGCAATAATTTCAGCAATAAGACATTTCAAACATCTCCTAAAGAACCGCCACGTAATTCTCCAATCAGACAATCGAACTGTGGTTGCCTATGTTCGAAACGAAGGAGGGACGCAATCGGAACCTCTTCTCGACCTGACACACCGGTTATTTCAGTTACTGGACAAGTGGAAAATAACTCTCACGGCATGAATACCTTCCCGGGCGGTTCAATCAGATTGCAGACAGCTTATCACGAGCCAAGAGATCAGCAGAATGACATTTACTGCCGGAAGCACGGGTGAAAATTTTTCAGAAGTTCGGAGTACCGGCCATAGATCTCTTTGCATCGAAAAACACCAACGTTGTAACAGCGTATGTATCGAAAGATTCGAGAGACTCTTCAGCAGTTTTTTGCAACGCTTTCAGCAGAAAATGGACCTTCAAACTAGCTTGGCTGTTTCCGCCCCCCTCACTAATACCCAGAGTTCTACATCATCTGAACACAGCAGAAGGTACGTTCCTCTTAGTAGCACCACTTTGGAAGCGGACTTACTGGTTACCCGACCTTCGCCGACGAGCTATAGACCAACCCATGAAAGTGAGGAACTTAAATCGCGTTCTAATAGATCAGACCACGGGGCAACCACCTCCTCAAGTACAGGACATGAAGCTTTTAGTATGGAAAGTTGGGGGTGGGCAGACACTGTGACAAACTGGACTGAAGCCGAAAAATCTCTCCTCAAAAGCAGCTGGAGAGAATCAACTCTGAAGACCTACAAGGCCTCAAATTATGATTATAAGCATCCTGACGGTAATTCTTTATCTAAGTACTTAGCGTTTCTGCATTTGAGTAAAAAAATGTCCTATGCTACCATTCTATTGCACAAATCGGTTATTCTTACATTAGGTCTACCTAAAGATAATCTAAATACAAATTTCCTTATTAAACACATCCTGAAAGCAATCTCTCTAGGACAACCTAAATCTGAAAAGCCTCCAGTATGGGACCCATCAGATCTGATTTCATGGTTAAGCATAAATTCACCTGATCAGCTGAGCCTCTTTGAAGCCTCGCGTAGACTGGCTTGTATATTACTCTTGGCATCGGGTCGACGGGTTCATGACCTGACATTGTTGAGAGTATCACCGGAGCATTTCATAGATCTGGGTGATCATTTAATATTATTGCCCATATTTGGTTCCAAAACCGATACTGCGACGTATAGGCAATCAGGTTGGAAACTAAAGGTAAATCCAAATAACAATATATGTCCTGTTTATTGGTTACGCAAGATATTAGAGCTAGGCGAGCAGAGGCGGACAGCGGAATGCAACAATGCCCTCTTTATCTCAGTCACGGGTGAAGTAAAAGCTGCTACCCGAACTCTTATTAGTAACTGGATAAAAACTGTATTTAGAGATGACGGCATCAAGGCGTCTCCGGGCAGCATGCGCTCCGCTGTGGCGTCTTTAAATTGGTGGGACAACCTACCTGTCGATGAAATACTTTCACGAGGTAATTGGCGCAGTGAAAATACATTTTCCAAATTTTATTACAGACAAATTAAAAACAAAAATTTGATTACAGCTACAAGTAATAATTTGATCAACAATTTCCAACCGATTTAACGATATCTTTGTGAGCACTAGCAGTTGTTATGTATGTTTAGTACATTATATATAATTGTATTGATTTAAATTATTGTGATCAAGTTTACAAAACGTTAAGTTATAAATTAAGTTAGAATACTTTTTGTGACATGGTTTTTTTTTAGTAAATAAATGATACTAAATAAAATAAAGTATTACTTAATTATTTTATAAATTTACATTTTAAACAACCTAAGGTTTGTGTATAAGATATGTTTCAGAGATATTCTGCATCAAGCAGACTCATTGTCACATAGCGTCATCAGGCGTCACCAGGAGCTAATAAACACGTCTCTCACAGATGCTGTGCATCGTCACATGCCGATAATAGTGCAAGTTTTACATTACAATAAAACTTGTATTATTGAGCAGAGACGATGCACAGCATCCCATTAAGGCCTCCTGGTGAGAGACTTTATGAAGGCACTGCACGCAGTAAACTCATGGTGACTAAAAATGGCGCCAACCGGAGGTAAGTCTTTTAATTAATTAATCGACGGAAACCACTATAGCTAGACCGGAAGTATATTGACGCACTCTCACAGATGCTGTGCATCGTCTCTGCTCAATAATACAAGTTTTATTGTAATGTAAAACTTGCACTATTATATAAGCCTAAAAGGAGGCTCCGTTAACTAGTTAATTTATGTAAGTCTTTAAAAAAAAATAAAGAATTATGAATTTTTGTTTTTTTTTTTGAATCTATGAATGAAGAACGATCGCTGATCTTTCCTTAAAGTCCCAAAAGGGTTGGAACATTACCAATTTGAAACTGTAAACACAACACACGTCTCTTCACTTTACCCACGAAAATCACGCAAAGGTGTTCATAGTAAGTATAAAGCTTTAAAAATCACTAGATATTATGTATAAATAGTTGTCTTGATAAGTATAAACATTTTTAGAAAAAAATAAAAACAGTAAAATGCTTAGAACAATAAGGGCCTCTTTCCCCATCTACAAGTAAGTTCCCATTAGCGTTTACTTGACAGATAGTCCATTTCATACAAAACCTTCACTTTAACTGCCAAGTATCTCCTAATGAGACATTGTGAAACAGGCCCTAACTCTTTGGTTATTATTATTCTGAGGTAAAATGTAATCCAATCTGCCGACTATCGGCACTCGACGCTCAACGGCTTTTTATGACGGTCGACAATTAGCCGCTTCAGAGATCGTCGTGAATAAATATACCTATTTAATGTAAAAAAACAATATGTTTGCTGATAACCTCAGTCGGCTTTTTCAGCGTCACCGGACTAGGTTTCCTCAAGTTCAAAGGGTGTGATTGAAACACCGTAAGAGAGTGGGTTCCCCTTTCCCTATTTTTTTTTTGTTGATCCTGCAGCAGTTCAACACAGCTAGCCAAAGAGTAGTATTAGCTGCTTCTGCTTTTTTATCTAAACTTTGTTCTGTGCATTGGGATTTCTATTATATTATGTAGTGAGGGATTATTTTTGATCACACTCACTATTGTTTGCTGAAGCGATATATAAGATTTGGAATGCTATTCCTTCTCAGTCTTGTGTAAGTAGTACTTCCAGAACCACTTAACTTCGCAGCTAAAGCATTTACATGTAATGTTAGTTTTTGTTGGTAGATAAAGCTACTATTTATGGCTTTCCCTACTATTAGAGATTCTCCGAGGGGGTTTGGATCGGAAAGATTCTCTGAGGGGTTCGGTTCGGATCTTATTCCTACAGCTTCATGATTCAGTAGATTAAACTAGTAAAATGAAACAATATTCATCACGTCATAATTTTTAATTCAAAACTTAAAGCTATACATAATGAGCAAAAAGTGTACAAAACAAAACTACCTATAACTTATTACATTTAGGAACGATCACAGCTACAAACTAATCCCCATTTTAGAACTTAACTATAATAACTACTATAATATCACATAAAACTTTTTATAGAGTGGTCAGATTTATAATTAGTTATTTATTATTGTCTATGGTTATGTTAAGTTGCGTTGCGACTTGCGATTAATTTAAATTAATAAATTCGATTTATAGAACATGGACACTACCTGTCGAGGAGGTTGCGTTTTGATACTTACCTCCACGGTATCTCTTTTACTTAATCGTAAAATATTTTCTTATAAAATGTTACATTTTACAACCATTTTGTTGGATGTATTTACGCTTCCACACCGATTACTTAAAGACGTGTTGATTAACATCGGTTAACATCGTATTACGCCGTATAACATCGTATAACATGAAGTAGGTAGGTATTAGTTTAGATCTGACTTTCAGTTTCAGCTTGCTGACACCTAAGTATACATGGGTAACTCAGCAAAATTCCTTGCGTCAACTCAATAACTCTGGCACAGCTCACTGCGCCGCCGGCTCATTGAGTTAACTCAAAATTGCGCCATGGCGCAACAGCAACAACAAAATGGAACGCCCTAAATGAGCCGCCATCTGCACGCCCGCCGCGCTGACAGTCTTTTTTCTTTCTAACAAAAACGTATTCTGTCATTTATTGCTTGTATTGTATATAAGTAACGTTTAATAATATATTCTCAGCTGTCAGTTAAAATAAAACCCAGCCCAGTCCTGCGCTGGGCACCAACACATTTTGAGGAAGTGAGTCAACACATCCGGCGCAATGCACAATTTGTACACAGTACCTCATTCATCATTTCATTTCATCATATATTCTATTTCTATTTTTAATGAACTGAATTGGCGCAATTAAGCAGCGCAGCGCAGTGCTACACAAATGTCTACACCTTTAAGAACGTATTTTTATAATGATGCAATGTATTATACGAGTAGGTATCTTATATCTTAATAAAAATTATTATTCAAGTAAAAAAGTTGAATTTGATATCTATTATATAACATTTTAGCAATATCTTGTGCTAAAATGTTATATAACAAATGTTTTACAACAGAATGCAATTTATATTTTTTTATTTACTGTAAATACATTTTAAAAATTGATAAGTATAGTATATTAAACCCTGTGTGTGCGTCTGTGGGACCATGAATCACTATAGTCTTACCAAACGTCTAATAAAGTATCTTCCCTACCCTCTTATTAAATCAAAGATAGGATAGTTTTATAAGCTTAACAATTAATACAGAACTGTTAAAAATTACAATACATATTGTTTTCTAAAGTTTACGCGAACACTACACATTGAAATGACACAACTTTTACGGATCTACTCGCGTTGATTTTACACATTACTTATTTAATGTTTATCCTGACGTTTCGAACGTAACGTGTCTCCCTGTGATCACGGACCCTGCAAAGGGTTCGAAACGTCAGGATAAACATAAGTAATGTATAAAATAAACGCGAGTAGATCCGTAAAAGTTGTGTCATTTCAAATTACAATACAATATTGATTACGATTCCTTCAGATTTTAACTGAAATTTGGCATCAATAATTAATTTATTTTATTAATGTTAGTCGCAATAATAGTTATTTAATTTAAGTTTTTTACAATAGCGAGAGAGATGGACTCTAGAAAGCGACATAGTGCGGTCAATATAGCCTCTATTACCACAGTATAAGGAGACAAGGAGATAGACACCTCTCACGGACACGGAATTTGGCAACAACTGCGCTCGAACTGTTCCGAGCTGTTCCGAGATGCCGCCGTGTCCATTAGGAGCTAGATGGTGTAGTGGTTAACGCACTCGGTCTACGATTGCTAAGGTTAAGCACTTCCATAAAAGCCGGTCATCGGATGGGTGACATTAGCAGTCGTTAACCCTATTCTTGGCACAGTGGATTATTTGAGACACTTAACTTACACAAAATTTCGAGTACCTAGTGAAAAAAGAACACATTTTATACAAAAAATATATGTCATTGCACAAAAAAAACTCTGCCGAGTGTAGGGTTAGCAACCACCTTCGCACTGGGCCCGCGTGGTGGTTTACGGCCCGTTCTCCCTGTGGTGTAAACATCCATAGGGAAGGCTCGTGCCCCAGCAGTGGGGACATACAATGACCCGGTGATGATGATGAACTACTTGTAACTTTTTGTAACTGTTTGTAACTGTTTGTAACTGTTTGTAACTACTAGGAGGTGATTTCCCGGCCACGTAAATTTCCAATGCGTCGCCTTAAAAAAAATCTCGAACTGTACCATGTATCTTTATAATCAAATTGTCAATTTATAAGTATTAAAATCATCTGTGCTTCGGAAGGCACGTAAAGCCGTTTGCCCCGGCTGCATTCGTTAACAACCACCGATCCGCACTGGGCCTGCGTGCTGGACTGGTGGTCCGTTCTTCCTATCCATCCATAGGGAGTGCTCGTTTCCCAGCAGAGAAATATTAAAGAAATTATTATTTTATGTCACTTTTAATTTCGAGATCACCGGTCAGATATAAAAATGGGTTCCCTGGGTCCCTAAAAATGGTAAAGATATTTATATTTAAACATTTTATAACGACCAATCATATCGTCAAAGTTGCAAATGTTCAGTCTTTCTTAGAAGTATTTTTTATTATTATTAAAATATTTCAGACTTAACAAATTTTATGTAACATGTTTTTTTTATGTTACCTACCTATAAATTATTAACTTAATAAAGTGTTGCCGCTCTAACTCACTAATCGTGATTTTAATGTAAAGGCACTTTATATTAGGTCCTTACCTATGAAATTGGAGTTTTATATGAAGATTTTTTTAATTTTTTTTTCTTTTCATACTAACGTTTTTTTAATTTTCTTAGCATCCATTTATTTTAACACTATAAAAACGGTAGAGTAGTGTGTTTGTTTCACTAGCTAAATAAAGCAGACATTAAAAATCAAGTCCTTTCAAAGCAACAATGAAACAAAAGGACAATTCCGCGAATTAAAAAGTTAGTCAATTTAAAAAAAATATTGGGAGATAAAGACACAAAATGAATAATCATTGTTATTAGTATTACTGAAGCCTAAGTAACATTGTCCTAATTAAAGGTGTATAATAATATTAACAACCGGTATTGACTTTTAGAAGTAATCTTAAGCGCTAACCGGGGTGGTCGCACCGGAGCTGTATTCCGTCAACACCCGACCGGTGCGATCGCAACGAACCCGACCACGCGACTATAATCTCAAAATCCATAAGTTAAAGCCTACTTTTGTATGAAGAAGTTTGGCTATAGACAAACTAGAGTTTTGCTACACTAAAACCCCGCAACAATATTGTATGCTCTGTGCGTTAAACTTTTTAAAATGTCAATGTCAAATTTTGACAATTGAGCGATTGACCTCTTTGGACTCTATGTCGTGTTATTAGAGCCTACTTTTGTATGAAGAAGTTTAGCTATAAAAAATCTAGAATAAATAGTTTGATCATGTAGAACTAATAAACTATTTCGGTAATCACATTTATTTTGATAACTGCCAGAGAAAATATATCAATTAGTAAATTGTCGTTTACAAAATGATAAAATATGATCTAATTGCAACGTAAGTATTCATTATTTTAGTGGACATCGACTTTAGGTATTCGCCATTTTGCAAATTACGTGATACTTCGGGTGCTTTCATTAGTATTGTTCCGGGGTTGAAAGGTTTCTCTCCAATTTCATAGGTAAGGCCCTATTATTATCAATTACAATATAATTCTTCTAAATGTACAGTCGGCGCAGATCAACCTACCCAAACCTGTCAAATTTCCCCAATGAATATTGATCCTTATAACCAAAAAATGAAGTTCAAAATTGATTGTAGAAATTTGACAGTTTTGGGTAGGTTGATCTGCCGCCGTGTGTACCCTAACTTAATTGAATAGCACCAGTGTTCGACATAGGAACCAGAGACCGACACTTAGCTTTTCGTCGCAAAAAAAACAACATTGAATTTCATAAGAAAAATACTGGTGAGACTTCTTGGCGGGAAAGTGAAGAGTCATGTCTGCGGTTTTGTTATGTTTTCTAAAATTTGTGCTATGTCGAATATTAATGTGAAATAATGGTGGATAATTAACCGTTAAGTGTTCGTGAGCGTGCATGAGTTTTGGCGAATGAAACAAAATAGTGCAACGTCACTTTTCAAATTCTCTCAAAAAGTCCGCCCGAGGACTTAGTAAAGCCCCACATCTTTACTGAGATACTCGAGGGGTTGGGGGGTATATCATTTCTCACTTCTCATTTCTATTATCATTCATCATCATCATACAAGAAAGAAATATTATTATTTATGTATTACTTGTAAGAAAAAATACTTTGGCACTGGCTAAATGTGCTAATCGCACGAAGAAGCCATCAACTAAAGAAAAAAAATACTAGATGAATGACAGATAGGAAGATAGTGTTGCTAAAGTCAAAAATCAGTTTTTGACCCCTATTTTTACTGAGTTAAAGGAAAAAAAGTGTCGATGATTAGCCCATGAGACCACTGATGCCATTACCCTACGCTAGTGTCGCCTCTAGCGGTAAAACATTGCATACTTATTATCACCTATCGAATTGATAATAGAACCAATACAGAACATAATTAATTAGCTAGCTACACTTTAATTTAATTACCTACTAACTTGGAATTTTTATAAAGGCTTCCTTGTCGTATGTTAGTATCTTGTTAGTGTTTAAAGTACTACTTTTACTCTTAAAATGTAGTAATGAATTTATAGTTTCATTCTTAAGTTGGTGAATATATAGGTTTATTGCTATGAAGTAACTGCCTATAAGCAACATGAGGGTAAGGGCTATATAAGATATTGGAGGTAAGATCACTGTCATGAAGTATATAGTCTTCCTTATGTGCAATGGTAGGCCTTCTTGATTCTGAAACAAATGTAAAAAATGTTAGATTAAGGTGACAGAAACTTCGATCAATTATGTACTACTTGATAACAAATTCGAGCGCTTGAGAAACACAAGCACAACACAAGCTCGTAGTTCGTCTAGATTAGCACAAAGAAAAAAGCACGGGAAAGGAGTACGCGATGACGCGGGCTGTCCCCGCAAACGCGGATCGGGTAGCGTATGTTGCTGTAGTAACGCGCATTTTTCTTGGTTTGGGTGTCGCGATTGCGAGTTTTGTTGCATTTAAGTGGGTGCCTATTGAAAATGTCTGGAAAAAAAACCTGTTGTGTATGAGGATGTCTCAACACACACAACTATAATCCCAGTTTGTCCTTTTTTACTTTGCCGACAGATATAACAAGGTAAGTTTACAATTTAAAAGACACCCAAATTCACACAATAATAAATTAACTATATGTGACTCAACCCTAGCCGGTAGGTACAGCTCGGTACGCTACGCACTGTTGCCGCACTCTCGTTCACTCTGCCACGGAGCCAAAATGACGTTTGTGGCGATGACAATTAATTAAGTACAAATAGTTTGCAACCTTAATTTAACCTTTATTTTTAAGGTTTAAGGTTCAATCTAAGCTGAAGTTGTTGATGCAATCCAATGCTTTTTCAGATTTTGTTATTCGGAATATAAATGTATAAGTATGAGCAAACAGTAGGCTTAGCCAACGTAACATTAAGAAAACGATAGCGAAGTTCGAAAAGAATAAAATGTATGGGATTGACATAAGCCTCGCTAAATCACGTGGTTAATCTTATGTCAATCCCTTACCGTAGTGGGGTTACTATGATCTAAGTGTAACATTGATCGCAGCTATAAATCCTTAAATAGCTGCAAATATGGGTATCCCTAGCGTTCTAGGCGTCTCTAGTACGATTTCCTCCAGACTTATACCGTAAAACGACACGTGGAAAACAACTGTAGAGGACGAGCTGTGATCAATGTTAAACTTGATTCGAAAGTAAACCCGTTCTACCGTACATTTTATTATCGTATTTTATTAGCTATCTTTTTTTTGTTCGGATCCTTTATCTAGTAGGTACATTGAACGAGATCGATCTAGTACATCACCTAGTACATAATTGATAAACAAGTATTTAATATTAATTTTAAAATTATGTCTCGATGTATTTTATTTTGCTTTTGACGATTATCTAATTGAAAAAAGACAAAGTGTTAAAAAAAATTCCACGAGCGGGACTCGAACCCGCACTCCATGGCATGCCGTGTCAGGTGCACTACCAACTAGCTCTATCCAACTAATCAATCGAATAATGCGCTTCGTCTACCTACGCAAAATGATTAAGTACTTATATATTTTTTATCTAAAATTACGTGTGAAAAAATATATTTATATTAAATGGTGGCAATACTTTATGGGCCTTACAAATAAACAAAGAATAAGCTCTGAATTCCGTGTTTTGTTTCTGTCATGTATGTAAACTTAACTTCAGATGAAACTTAAACTTAATACACTTTCCTACACTCACACCAATTATCTAGCCCAAGAGAAGCTTCGTTATGAAACTCGCTAAATGGTTACTAGACAACGGATAAACATACTGAAAATACTTAAATACATGCTTATTATACATAGAAAACACCCAGACCCAAGACAATTAGAAAAACAATAATTTCTAAATTGACCCGACCGGGGATCGAACCCGGGACCTCAGAGATGGCGACACCATGAAAACCGGTGTGTAACCATTCGACCAAGGACGTTTAGGGGCGATATTTATACATCATTCTGAATACAATGACAAAAAATTGGCTCCAGTTTTATAGTGATTTTTCAAAGTTATGTTTTCTAACAAACTAAATCAATTAAAATTATGCGCATCATGAAACATGCTGTATCTTTACTAACACGCACGCAACTGACGCAAGCGTCAATAAAAAGATAGTGTACAGATACATGTACACAATTGAAAAACCATTGTATGACATTCATACACACGGCTATCTCTGTGTGCGTGTAGTACAGCTGTACGGGTTTGCAAAGGGTGTATTTTTTGGTGAATTATGATAATGTTTTGTTGATTATCGCGGTAACGAGCCTGTAGTTTTGGACCAAATTTGGTGAGCATACTCAGTGTGTATAGATGCTCCCCTTAAACGTTCGCTTATTGATATTGTTAGACCCTATATACATCCATATCCATAAAATGAGCTGGGTGCCTGTGTAATTTTTGTTTACTATCCGTATTTATTCGATTACGTTTACGAAAACGAAAATTAGTATGGCATTGAAGCGCTTCCTGGCGACATACGAGAGAAGTTAACATTTTGCCATACAAATTGTTGTTTTCATTAACGTGATCGAATGGCGAATGAAGTTCGCACTTGGCACCCTAATGATGATGTACCTAATGTCTTATTACTAAATTAGTCGTTTAAAAGTAAACAATTAACAAATAACGCTTACATATTCAGCCCAGAACAGTGGCAGCACTAGATTGGAGAACATGTTGTAATCGTAAGTGAAGCCTGATAGGTCGTGCACCCTCAAGTTGCTCTGCATGCGTGCAACGGAACGAAACGGCGTTCCTGACAGCTGTAATACAATCACAATACCTAAATACAGGGTCACTTTTTATCACCGTCCAAAACTTCTGAGTTGACTCCCGTGATACAAACGAAGAACTCTTACTATTGGACCAACTGCCTAACTCGAAAATAAAAATCAGCTGTTCCATACATTTTGGTCGAATGAACATTGATGTTTTATATGGAAAAAAAAATCCTTTAGGCCCATAATGTCCACTTCTATAGGTTTACGAAAACGAAAATTAGTATTTTGACATTAGCTCACACTAGCCCAGTCAAAATAGACATTGACCCTTGTATTAAGAGCGTTTACGCCGCACACTAGCGCCACTAATGAAAAAAAAACATATCTAGTAATTAGAGATAGAAAATCAAATTATGCTCAACAAACTATTTGAATGAAGTAATTTAGCATTTTTACGTCACCTAATGAACACCTCACATGTTATGGTTTAGTTAAATAAGACGTTACGGCCACTTTTAACTATAAATTACTTCATTCAGATAGTTTGTTGAGCATAATTTGATTTTCTATCTCTAATTACTAGATATGTTTTTTTTTTCATTGGCGGCGCTAGTGTGCGGCGTAAACGCTCTTAATTCACAACGAAAGATTGAACAGCTGAATTTTATTTTCGAGTTATGGAGTTGGTCCAATAGTAAGAGTTGTTCGTTTGTATCACACACAGGAGTCATCTCAGAAGGTTTGGACGGTGATAAAAAAGTCAACGTGTATAGCATTTGATTGTGAATGCGAAATTCAAAATAATAATCATATTATAATAAGATGTTTAGGGATGCGAGCAGCACAAAACCGGTCGTTGTGGAGATCCTTGGGGGAGGCCTTGTCCAGCAGTGGACGTCTTTTGGCTGAGATGATGAAGAAGGGATATTTTGAATTTATATAATTCCAATAACTTTTTCTATAAATATAGTTACTTTATTTGTTTAAATTGTAATATTGTCATCCTCTCCATTGTTCGAAGTATTTAACCTTTCTTTTCGTTTTTTAGTATTTAGTTTCTGTCTTTTATAATCATTTGTTTTCTCGACATTCATTTGATTTTCCGAAATTCACATACATTGTATTTTTATTAAAAATTGGAAATAATATACTATAAAATAAGCACTCTTTTTTATCGGTGACTGTACCCTCCGTGATTGAAATTTATCGAGTTCATAAATTCATGGGTGCCGAATTGGGAAGGTGCCGAAACGAAACTAACCCGAAAGATTGTACGAGTATAATTGAACTTAGTGGGTAGTATAGGTGAATTAAGTCTAGTCTGTTGTTTTCCTTCAGTAGACTTAACTCACCCATTTGCAGGTGAAATAAGTATACAATTTGGTAGACTTAATGCACCCAGGTGATATCAGCCAGGTAAATTATTAAGTCTACTAAACCAATTTAGTAAATCCATCTGTAATTATTTTAAGAAATTATTTAGTATGCGGCACCTAGTTGTTGCAAAAAAAAAAAACAGTTTTGTGTAACTTGTGGATAGCATTGTGGGCTGCTATTGTAGTCTTTTTAGGGTTCCGTAGCCAAATGGCAAAAAACAGAACCCTTATGGGTTCGTCATGTCTGTCTGTCTGTCTGCCCGTCCGTATGTCATAGCCACTTTTTTTCCGAAACTATAAGAACTATACTGTTGAAACTTGGTAAGTAAATGTATTCTGTGAACCACATTAAGACTCAAAAATAGAAAAATCAATAAATTTTGGGGGTTCCCCATACTTAGAACTAAATCTCAATTTTTTTTTTCATCAAACCCATACGTGTGGGGTATCTATAGATAGGTCTTCAAAAATAATATTGAGGTTTCTGATATCATTTTTTTCTAACTGATTGGTTTGCGCGAGAGACACTTCCAAAGTGGTAAAATGTGTCCTCCCCCTCCCCCCCTGTAACTTCTAAAATAAGAGAATGATAAAACTAAAAAAAAATATGATGTAGGTACATTACCATGCAAACTTCCACCGAAAATCGGTTTGAACGAGATCTAGTAAGTAGTTTTTTAATACATTATAAATCGTAAACCGCAAACTTTTATATTATGTTACTTGCTGCTACGGAACCCTTCATGGGCAAGTCCGACTCGCACGTATCACCTTCGGAGGTTTTCTAGAGGGAACAGCATCACGCACTAGTGCGTGTCCCCGTGCCCTACTAGATTCTCCGAAGGGTTCGGATCGGATCGGTGTTGAATAGTAATATAAATAATAAATAAACTTTCCTACACTCACACCAATTATCTAGCCCAAGAGAAGCTTCGTTATGAAACTCGTTAAATGGTTACTAGACAACGGATAAACATACTTAAAATGTTCTAGATAGATACCTAATACACAGGCAATATTGATTGCTTAGCATAGGTATTACGTAATACATAATATTATATACACTAACCCCAATTACTTTACATAAGTCTTTTGTATCTAGGCTAAGTTTTTATACAGCAATAAATTTATCTTATCTTATCTTACCTAAATACATACTTATTATACATAGAAAACACCCAAACATAAAATAAAATAGTGATTTTCTTACTGGCTCCACGACAATGTAAGAGTTATGTTTGTACCGGTCCGGCTGCAGGCCCGTCACATATGTGTCTTTGGGTGGATGGCCGGTGTAGAAGTGTGGGTAGGATAGCACCATCGGGAAGTCTGCAAAACGGTAAAATTATAGGTAACTAGCGGTCATTCGCGGTTTCACCCGCGTGATTCCCGTTCCCGTGGGAATATCGAGATAAAAAAGTATCCTATGTGTTAATCCAGGTTATAAACTATCTGTATGCCGAATTTCATCCAAATCCATTCAGTAGTTTTTACGTTAAAGAGTAACAAACATCCATCCATACTTACAAACTTTCGCGTTTATAATTACTTCGCTTAACGCAGTTTCGAGACTAAAAGGTAATTTTTTTTCCCAACTCACCGAAGTAGCACTTGGAGCCGTCGCTAAGCCCGTCCGGCAGTTCCGGTTCCGTGTCGTAGCAATCCGTGCCGTTCCGCACCCGGTCGAACACACTCTCCGACAAGTTGTACCGGTATACGGGCACGTGGTCTACCACCAGCTCGGCTGAGGAAAGAAGGAAGAAATATAGCTTTTTAGAAGACAACGGAAAACAAAATTTTAATCATTATTTAATTGCATTTATGTTGCGAGCGAGAAGAAGCTTAAACCAATTAAGTGAAGATTACGATTTTGATATATTTCATTCTGGCATACCCTCAGCGAGGCGACTAGTAAGCAATCCTTTCTTTTTAAGGCAAGCTGTTTAACACAGTGACTGTAGCGCATCACATGTTGCTGTGTGTTTATATATATATATATATATAAATATATATATATATATTTTCCTACACTCGCATCAATTATCTCGCCCAAGAGAAGCTTCGTTATGAAACTCGTTAAATGGTTACTAGACAACGGATAAACATACTTAAATACATACTTATTATACATACAAAACACCCAGACCCGAGACAATATAGAAAAACAATAATTTCTAAATTGACCCGACCGGGGATCGAACCCGGGACCTCAGAGATGGCGACACCATGAAAATAAATAAAACGATAATATTGTTCTAAGTACTAGATTGGGTTTGTTAATGTTCTCACTAAAAATTAGATATATACACTGGCCTGCAAAATTAAGTATCACACTTTTAAAATTGCAATAACTTTTTAAGTACACAAGATATACTTTCGAAACAAAAAGGAAAATGTTACTAATGTATAATTTACTTTAGTTTTAAAGAAAGCTGCTAAAAATTGCTGCAAAACGTTTTTTATTTTAAAATCTCTAACTTCTATAGTTTAGAAAATAAATAAATATTAAAAGTGTAGTACTTATTTTTGCAGGCCAGTATATGTTGTTTTGTTTAAGCTAAGACCTCTTATTGGCTATCAGTGTTTATAATATTATTGTATTAAATTTCATAAAGCTTTTGGTTTTCCAAATAAAATAATATAAAATAAAAAATAACCGAAAAGCAAGCCTATTATACGAGTATACTCTTCCTTACGGTGAGCCTCTCATTGGAATCAAGTCACAGGTATTGGCGTATTTACCACAAAATACCTGTGACTTGACTTAATTCCAACTTGATACAACAATGAAAGCGTATAATCACCACATACTGCGCTCGAGCTACGCACATACAGTGTGACTATTTTATCTTTAATATTCTCCCATCGCGCATTTATATTTTTTCACTATCATAACTAGGTATGTCGTGTCGAAGCATGTTTGGTAAGATAAGTTTATTGGGTAGATCTTGGGAACGAAAGCAAAGGGAACGCTGATGCGACTTTGCCCACGTCTATATTTATTTATTTATTTATTTATTTATTCATGTAAATAATAACACAACATTACAGTATGACACCAATACGCTATGCTATACAAAAAACAAAAAATGTTGTTATTACATGTAAGTTGTACACTACAATAAAAACAACAGTAAAAATAAAAAGTAACAAAAAAGAGATTTAGAATTAAAGTTAAAAATAATAATAATATTACTAACATATAGTACTAATTCTTACACTATCAATCATATCACAATACCTCAGACATTCTCTGCACACTTCCCTCTATTATGTTAGTCTACGCTACGCCACTGACCGTCCAAACCTTCTGAGATGACTCCCGTGATACAAACGAACAACTCTTACTATTGGACCAACTCCCTAAGTAGAAAATAAAATTCAGCTGTTCCATACATTTTGGTCGAATGAATATTGATGTTTGGTATGAAACAAAATACGTTTACGAAAACGAAAATTAGTGTTTTGACATTAGCTCACACTATAGCCCGGTCAAAATAGACATTGACCCTTGCATTAATTCACAACAAGATGAAAATTTGCAGGCACGTAAGGGATACCACTCTAATGAAATCCTGAAAAGTCCCCATTGATCCCGTGTATGCAAAAAAATTATTCAAGGTCGCAAAAATGGGTTTTCAGCCTAAAGTTGTAGATCAGGTAATTTATCTACTAAAATAGGCCTTATAATTGTTTCTTTAAGATTTACCATTTCTGAGAAAAAGCCATTCGAAAGTTAGCTGAAACTGTATTCTTATTATTCAGCGTAGTCATGCATATTAAGATATGCATGACTACGCTGTCTCTGAACATTATTTGGACGCGTAATTTAAGTTTTAAGGTTTGCGTACCTACACGTGGTAATTGCTAAATTTTTTAAAGTTTGTGCTGTATTCAGTTTATTTTTTCGGAATTCGCTTTCTTCTTTTAGTCTATGGAGCTCCAGCAAATATCACCTGCATTGATAAAGCTGTAGCGTGGTGAAGACGGACGGACGGACAGCGGAGTCTTAGTAATAGGGCCCCGTTTTACCCTTTGGGTACCGAACCCTAAAAAATGAACAAAACTTTACTTACCATCAAAATAAAGAGGCATTATTTTGCACACCGTTTTCCTCCAGTACAAAACGGTGTCATTCTTGGTGAGGTGTTGTCGGTACATAACCCCTTCGGTTGACCCGAATATGCGGTCAGGACACTCCTGAAGTACAATTAATGTTAGTAATATAAATCATCATCATCATCATCATCATCTCAGCCAAAAGACGTCCACTGCTGGACAAAGGCCTCCCCCAAGGGTATGAGGGGCATTTATTTGCCGTAATCGCCACGCTTGGTAGGCTGGTTGGCGTTCGCAGTAGGTTGAGGGTAACCTCAGAGAGATGCTGCTGCCCATCCTCTGGAATGGTCCCTTAGTCGGCTTTTACGACACCCACGGGAAGAGATGGGGTGGTGCAATTCTTAATCACCGGCACCACACAGGGAATATAAATAAAAATGTTATTTATTTTCTTAGGTAGGTGAGGTGGGACACCTACTTGAGAGCAAAAGCCGTATCATCGAATTTTGTTTCTTCGAAAACTTTTTAACGACATCTCTAATCTCTATACTGCGACGCCTTGTTAAATGGACGTCTTGTTACTGTGATGTTTCGTTACATCGAAAAACTGCACTGCGAACGATTTTACTGTGAAACTATCATACTGCGAAGCTTTGTTTAATCGACGGCATGTTACTGCGATGTTATGTTACGTATCTACTTAAGAAAATCGTTGATTATTATTATTTCCTTTATTTATTTAGTGTTTGATCCTTTAGTTTGTCGTTAAATAATAAATAACAAGGTGCAACTTGTTTATGATAATATGTTTACCTTAAGAGCGTTTACGCCGCACACTAGCGCCGCCAATGAAAAAAAAACATATGTAGTAATTAGAGATAGAAAATCAAATTATGCTCAACAAACTATCTGAATGAAGTAATTTAGCATTTTTACGTCACCTAATGAACACCTGACATGTTATGGTTTAGTTAAATATGGCGTTATAGTTAAAAGTGGCCGTAACGTCTTATTTAACTAAACCATAACATGTGAGGTGTTCATTAGGTGACGTAAAAATGCTAAATTACTTCATTCAAATAGTTTGTTGAGCATAATTTGATTTTCTATCTCTAATTACTAGATATGTTTTTTTTTCATTAGTGCTAGTGTGCGGCGTAAACGCTCTTAAGTTTAATAATTTAATACCTAAGGTATGTCCTAGAATAATAATGTATTAATATGTATATTTTCGTATCAAATATGTTTAAAATATATAAGGAGAATCCACCAAGCACACGAACTAAAACGAGTCTCGTCTTCCCACTCACCTCAGGATCATAACCTGGCAGCTGTGGGTTCCCCCTGAACCGATCTATCTGGAAGAAGCTTCCGTGGCCCCACTGTGGGCCAACCTTCACTGTTACCTCGTCTGTGAAGTCCGCATAGATCTGTAGATAAGCAGCAGGTGAAACATAATATATCTATAATATATTAACACGAGTTATATTATCCTATTAATATTATAAACGCGAAACTCGTTTGGATGTTTGTTACTCTTTCACGTAAAAACTACTGAATGGATTTGGATGGAATTTGGCATATAGATGATAGATAAAAAAATTGCCTGATTTGAGGAGCTCGATGGCGCAGTGTTTAACGCGCGGCTGCGATTGCTGATGGTAAGCAACTTTCGCAAAGCCCGGTCTTCGGGTGACCAAAAATGTATCATATCTCGCTTCTCCGTGTTTCGGAAAGCAGTCGTTAAGAGCTTTTACGCCGCTCACTAGCGCCGCCAATGAAAAAAAAAAACATATCTAGTAATTAGAGATAGAAAATCAAATAATGCTCAACAAGTTATTTGAATGAAGTAATTTAGCATTTTTACGTAACTGCTGCCACGGAAACTTTTTTAGACGCATCTGTGCATGATTCCGAATTGACTGCTGGTGACTGGAGTGTGATTAGAAGCGACCGGGGCTCACGCGGCGGTGGTGTGCTTCTAGCTGCAAAACCTGGAATAACTTTGTCTCGTCTACCTGAATTAGAGACTCCTTTCGGTGAAGATTTATGGGTCACCCTCACATTAAAGGGCCGCGCCTTGTACATTTGTGTCGTGTATATCAAACCTAGTGCGTCTGATAGTGATTATTTTGAATGGTTTACCAAAATAGAAAACTTTGTATCTAGTCTTAATGGTCCTGTGTACATTTTTGGAGATCTTAATCTTAATAGTGCGTCGGAAAGTGTTCGCAATTATTATTGTTATTTTACCTCTTTCTGTAATCTGTCTGAGTATAATAACGTTTATAATATTTATGGCGGTAAACTGGACGTTGTGCTGACTCAGGAGTGCAATGACGCTATTATTGTTTCTGAATCTGAAGGCGGAGGCATAGTACGCGTAGACCCATACCACCCTCCTTTAGATATTGCTATACGCCTCGCGACATCTAGACGTACTAAACCACTTCAACCTAGTAACATAGACTCTTCTACGGACTGGAACTTTAATGTAGCTGATTACGATCAACTCTTTCTGGCGGTATACAGGCTTGACTGGTCCCCAGTCTTAAATAGTTCAGATGTAATGGAAGCTACAAAAAACTTATATCAAAAACTATACGATGTATTTGACGAATTAATACCAAAAAAGCGAAGGCCTAAGCTGCCCTCAAAAAGGTATCCAGTCTGGTTTAATTCAAGCATAATAAAGGACATCAACAGGAAAGTAAATTTACATCGTGCTTGGAAAAAATCTAAATGTCCCGCTGCATACGATCAATTTTGCCACCTTCGAGCATCTTTAAAATCCCGGATAGCAACATCTCATACCGACTATATGAAAAAGTTAGAAAAAGATCTTAAATCTAACCCTAGGGCTTTTTGGCGGCACATATCAGGTTTACGCAGTAGTGGTGGTTTTGAACCTAATCTTACGTACAAAGGTAATCCACACTCAGGTGCCTGCGCTGCCAGTGCCTTTGCACATTTTTTCGCAAGTGTTTACCTATCAGATAACACAATCTCTAGTAGGGATTCTCTCTCTGCCGATCAAAGTATGTACACACGCCAGCACATCAACCTACCACAAACTGTCAAATTTCCTCAATAGACTTTGAGCTATAAGCCCAAGTAATATGGTTGACATTGTATTGAAGAAATTTGACAGTTTTGGATAGGTTGATGTGCAGGCGTCTGTACATATATCTTGTAAAATATACCGAAAATGACATACGAAATGCTATTAAAAAGCTAAAATATACACAATCTGTTGGGCCGGATGGTATACCTACTATGTTCCTTAAGCAGTGCAGTAAATTATTAAGTGCACCTATTTATCACATCATAAATCTGATCGTTACAACATCCACCTATCCATCTCAGTGGAAAACTACAAAAGTTATTCCGATCCCAAAATCTACTAATAAAACCTCGGTCGAGAAGTATCGTCCTATAGCAATACTCTCGGCACTCGCTAAAGTATTTGAGTCACTTTTGCATAAAAACATATACAGCCAAGTCCAACCCTTCCTTCAAGAAGAACAGCACGGCTTTAGGGCACACAAGTCAGTAAATACTAACTTGCTTACACTAGTCCAATATATTACTACCAGCCTCGGTCAAGGGAAGCAAGTCGATGTACTGTATTTTGATTTTAAGAAGGCATTTGACCGAGTTGATAACAATATCCTTCTGGCTAAGCTCGATTCCCTGGGATTTACTCCACAATTACTAAGGCTATTAAACAATTATCTCTCTGATCGGCGTCAATATGTTAGGTACGGCTGTTATGTCTCAGAGCCTTATGCTACTCCCTCAGGCGTCAATCAAGGTTCGATATTGGGACCTTTGCTTTTCCTTCTCTTCGTCAATGACGTTGTGAAGGTCATCAAACATGCGAAATGTCTCTTGTATGCTGATGACCTAAAAATTTATATGGAGGTTACAAGTGAAGATGATTGTAGCCTCATTCAGCGGGACATAGATGCGTTGCATAACTGGAGTAGCCACAATAGGATGGAATTAAATCTCTCGAAGTGCTTTGTTATGTCTTTCAGTAGGCGGCATTCACCAATTACTTACAATTACAACTTGAATGGCAACGATATTACTCGCACCAGAACAGTGATGAAAGATCTCGGTGTCACTTTTGATCCTAGCTTAACCTTCAGCCATCACATTACCGGGATAACTAAGGATTGTTTTCGTCGCTTGGGCTTTGCACTTCGTAACATGCATGACTTTCACAATCCTCATGACATGAAACTTATTTATGTCACTTTAATAAGAAGTAAACTGGAAACAAGTTCATGTGTGTGGAACCCACACGAAGCTAAATATAAGTTAATGATCGAGAAAGTGCAGAAGGCCTTCGTTAGGTACTTGTATAAAAGGGTATACGGCTATTACCCTTTTATGTATCCAACTAAATTCTTGTTGGGAATGCTGGGTATGTGTTCGCTGGAGGTAAGACGTCACAGGGACTTAATCCTGGTAGCAATTAAAGTGTTGCGTGGTAACATCCAGTGCCCCGAGCTCCTTGAACAACTATCGCGTTTGAATGTGCCCGACAACTACGTTCAGCGCCGCGCTTGTCGTCAACGCCACCTGTTCGCGCCACCCTTAAGCCGCACTATCACGCACGACCACTCGCCCATCGTTCAAATGCATACCGGCCTCAATGCGCTCCTGTGTCAGCAACCTGACTGTGATGTATTTGTAGATGGCTGGGCAGCTATCCGTCAGTGTTTATGTTTCTGTGAAACTAAATGTCCTCTATAGCGTTTTTATGTATTATATCTGTGTTAAATGTTTTTATAATTTTGTATAGTTACGTAATAATAATAATAATGATAATTTTTATATTCTGTATGTTAGTTATGTAATTGGGTCCGTCCCGTGTAACTTATAATAATAAATAAATAATTTGATTTTCTATCTCTAATTACTAGATATGTTTTTTTTTCATTGGCGGCGCTAGTGTGCGGCGTAAAAGCTCTTAACAACCACCACACCGCACTGGGCCCACGTGGTGGTTTACGGCCCGTTCTCCCTACGTTGTAAACATCTATAGGGAAGGCTGGTGCCCCACCAGTGGGTACTTAAAACAAGCTGGTGATTGATTGATTTCTCATTTTACTATAAGGTTCTTAAAAATAAACAAAGGAAAAGCTTCGAATAGTTATTCTGTGTTTTGTCTCTCTTTATTTTAATAATAGAAGGAGGCAAATAAGGCGGGTCACCTAATGGGAAACAATCACCGCCGCCCATGGACACCAGCAAAACCAGAGGAATCGTAGATGCGTTGCCGGGCTTTAAGGAAGGAATAAGCTCGTTTCTTGAAGATCCCTAAGTGGTAATGGTCCGGAAATACCGCTGCAAAGCGCCGCGGAAAGTCCGCTGAGAGCTGGTTCCACAGCACTGTAGTTCGTGGTAAAATATTTGAAATGACGTTTAAATAACAGAAACAAAACACGGAATAATTATTTGCAAGGCAATCTGTTTATTTGTATGGCGCGTAAATAGTATTACTTCGTATCTTTCTTTATCTATATAGGTGTTCAAATATATCTTATGCAACCCCTTACCCTAGCCAGCATCCCCATATTGTTGACCGGTACCAATCCAGGCACCAAATTCTTCGAGGTATCAAGTACTGGATCCCTGTACTCCCATAGGTATTCGTACACTGTCTTCTTGACAAACAGCTCGCTGCCATGCGAGTTGACGAGAAGACGAAACCCAGTGCGCACCAGGTAGTTCGCGTCGTGGAGATATGATGCAATACCCTGGAAAAGAAACAATATTATTATTACTTTAAGAGCCTTCATACTAGGGTTGCCACCTTCTTTCAGGGCGAATAAAGTATTTTTTCATTTTGTTAGAACAAAAATAAAGTATATAGCATAAAAAAGAGTAATTATTTATTTGTCCTTAAAATCGTATTTTTTGTTGCTCTTTGCGACATTTAACAAAAATTATGTGGTTGTGGATACTAGTTTATTTAGTCTCATAAGTACTCATGACCAGTAACGAGCCAGTAACAATCAGTTTTACGTAAATAGAGTATTTTAGCGTACTTTATTGGGGTCGTAGATTATAAAGTACGCCTACATGAAAAAGAGGACTATACTATATATACTATACTAGCTGTGCTCGCGACTTCGTCCGCGTGGAATAGTGACTTTCGGCAGCATTTTTAATTTTTTAGGCTCTTGTTCCCGTTTTTGCAACATTTTTCACTGGTGCTTCGTTCCTATTGGTCGCAGCGTGATGTTATATAGCCTAAAGCCTTCCTCGATAAATGGATGGTGGGTGTCGTAGAAGGCGACTATGGGACCATTCCAGAGCGCAGCAGCGTCTCTCTGTGATTATTCTCACCTTACTGCGATCGCCAACCCGCCTGCCAAGCGTGGCGATTATGGCAAATTTCCCCTCAAAATTATTTATTCTTGAGGGAGGCCTTTGTCCAGCAGTGGACGTCTTTTTTAGCTGAGATGATGATGATTAATAATATAGGTTAACCGATGAGTACCGGTAAGTAGTATTGTACCATTGTTATACACCATAATACAGGTACAAAACCGGTACCAGGTAACAAAATTTATTATAGTGCATTATTAGTAGATAAATGGAGTGGAGCTTGGATTGGCAAACTGCACGCGTTGCACTCTCGTCTCGTTAGTTTGCCTGTTAATTTTTTTTCGCGATGCCGCAGTGCTCTTTATATCACGTGATAAACAGAGTGGCAATTTCGCAGGTAGGTACCGGTATTTTTGAGGTACAATACCGGTACTCATTGAAGAATCGGTATCCAGGAACCGAAATGGAAAAAACAGATATTTAATGATATGATACTTGTATTTTCGGTACCGGTTGCAAGCCCTGCGCGTGACTGTATAGAGTCAGCATCAAATTAGTCGTAATAACATATTTACGACCTATCCATGTCATGCTATCCAAACAATGATTGGATGCATTACATTATAGGTACCTAAAGGTAATCGTCACTTAGGCAGCATTGATTATAAGCTGGCAACATTGTGTTAAGTGCAATAATTATTGGGGCCCTTGACACTACGTGTTCATTATGTCATAACTATTTAACTACGCGAGTAATAAATAGCACGGCCCGGTCAACCCGAGCCGAGGTCCGAGCCTTTAGAGGCGCCCTCGGGTTTTTCCGCTCCCCGATCCGATTCCAACCCCTCGAATCTAGTAGGGCACGGGGACACTAGTGCGTGATATCGTTCCCACTAGAAAACCTCCGAAGGTGATTCATATCACACGGCTCGAGAAACCCTTTAAGTAATCTTAAGAGCGTTTACGCCGCACACTAGCGCCGCCAATGAAAAAAAAAACATATCTAGTAATTAAAGATAGAAAATTACGTCACCTAATGAACACCTGACATGTTATGGTTTAGTTAAATAAGACGTTACGGCCACTTTTAACTATAACGCCGTATTTAACTAAACCATAACATGTCAGATGTTCATTAGGTGACGTAAAAATGCTAAATTACTTCATTCAAATAGTTTGTTGAGCATAATTTGATTTTCTATCTCTAATTACTAGATATGTTTTTTTTTTCATTGGCGGCGCTAGTGTGCGGCGTAAACGCTCTTAATCGAGATATTTTATCGCCACCCGTGAAATACTTATAATTGAGGAGTTCCGATGGCAATCTGTGGTCTTTTGCATTAGTTACACTTCATCAAATGATACTTTCTGAATGCAAATGCTTGACTTATTTCTGAAAATACCAAAATCGCTATAGCAGGTATGCCTACAATATTTCTCAAGGAATTGAGTTCCCTTAATTCCTTGAGGATTCTGAGCCAAAGGAACTGTACCAAATTAAAATGGGACCACACGGGAAGCACCAGCATTCAAATAACAACAAAAAAAAAATACAGTCGAATTGAGAACCTCCTCCTTTTTTTTAAGGCGGTTAAAAAGAAGGGTTTTCGAGCTGGTAAAAAAATCACGCAGATAATATCGCTGGGGAGGGGGGGGGGGGGTTATTGGTGATTGCCATACCGGTAATCCGTCACCACCAGTGGTTTTTAGAAGAAGGGGTCTTCTCCCGAATCCCTGTCGAGACCCGTAGGGAAGCGAGAGCTGGAGGGAAGAACCCCATCTCATGGGCACATTATTGTTCATTTATTGTTATAGAGACCGTCCTCGTGGTCACTCCTGGTTGTTGCTGAAAATCAGCGATACACTTGCTATGCGAGTGAATACCACGCTGAGCAACGACCCTTTTAAGATGCTGCGGCACACACATATTATTGTATTTTTTAAGAGCGTTTAGCGTTTAGTAATTAGAGATAGAAAATCAAATTATGCTCAACAAACTATCTGAATGAAGTAATTTAGCATTTTTACGTCACCTAATGAACACCTGACATGTTATGGTTTAGTTAAATATGGCGTTATAGTTAAAAGTGGCCGTAACGTCTTATTTAACTAAACCATAACATGTGAGGTGTTCATTAGCTGCCGTAAAAATGCTAAATTACTTCATTCAAATAGTTTGTTGAGCATAATTTGATTATCTATCTCTAATTACTAGATATGTTTATTTTTTCATTAGTGGCGCTAGTGTGCGGCGTAAACGCTTTTAACAGTTAACTGTGTCATGAAATTATATTTGTTTTTAGTGTCATTGTTGTTATTTTACGATTGTATATTGTGTGTGTGTGTTTGTGAGGGTGTGTGTGTGTGTGTGTGTGTGTGTATGTGTGTGTGTGAGGGTGTGTGAGGGTGTGTTTGTGTGTGTGTATAGTGTCCAAATAAAGATTTTATCTATCTATCTACATAACCATCCGCGCCTCCCCGGGCGCCGTGGTACTACAAGTAGAACGACGAGTTTTCCACTGTCAAAACAAAAAAAGGGGGGAGGGAGGTCTTGTTTAAAAATATTAATATGGCAATAAACTTACAAGTACAGCTAAGTTGGGCACGATAAGCGTAGCATTCATGTCCACGAAGTTAAGATCTGGCAAGAAGATCGGATACCTCTTCGCTAGGTAAGTCATGGTGCTGTTTTCGTTGAACTGAATTTTGCTGTGGATCAGTTTCTCTCTGCGAATAAAAACAAAAACCATTTAATATTGTTTTCTAAAGTCTACGCGAACACTACACATTGAAATGAAACAACTTGTACGGGTCTATGTACTCGCGTTTATTTTACACATTACTTATTTATGAGACGACCAACACCTCATTCTCCGTGACCACGGACCCTGCAAAGGGTTCGAAACGTCAGGATAAACATTAAAAAATATTTAAATTAGGTACGGTAGTGGATCGTGCTCAGTGGCGTGCACTTGGAGAGGCCTATGTCCAGCAGTGGACGTGTGTAGGCTGATGATAATGATAATGATGAAGATGATGATGACGGTAGTGGTACCAGTTTTTGACCCTTTAAAGTGAAAAGTGTCCCGAAAAGTGTGTCGAACACTGCGCGTGTTCGACACACTTTTCGTCGTCAAGAAATAACATTGAATTTCATTTGAACTTTACAGAATGACAGCTAGATAGCAGGTGGTCTGTTGCAAAAGACTAAAATCAGTTGCTGAAAAAAGCCGGAACCGGAAATAAATGAATAACTAACTTTTTGAATTTTTTGATCATTTATAAGTTTTTAATATGTACTTATCAATCTTACATTTAATATTATACACAAAAAAAAGTTATTTAATTTATGTAAATATTATATATATTCTTAGCGCCATCTATCGGGAAGAAGCGTAAACGCGCACGCAAACGTCTAGTACCGCCATCTATTATACCGGGAACCTAGTTTCCCATCTTTTTTTCTATGGGAGGCACATCTATACCCAATATTATACATAGTTTATGGTTTAGGGTAAGTTGTCATTTAAACTACTAGCGGCCGCTCGCGGTTTCACCCGCGTGGTTCCCGTTCCCGTGGGAATATCTGGATAAAAAGTATCCTATGTGTTATTCCAGGTTATAAACTATCTGTATGCCGAATTTCATCCAAATCTATCCATCCGTTGCAGCGTGAAGAAGCAACAAATATACGAACATACATACACACAAACTTTCGCATTTATAATATTAATAGGATTATTAGTATGAATGCAATCTACACATAACAAAATTTGGTTTGTGAGCAGATATTTTCGGAAAGGCATCAATACGCCCATTGTCCTTTTATCTCTCTGCACTCTATCTTCATTGAGGAGCTTGATGGCGCAGTGGTTAACGCGCCCGGCCTGCGAGTGCTGAGGTTAAGCAACTTTCGCGAAGGCCGGTCATCGGATGGGTGACCAAAAATGTATCATCCTGAGCTCCTCCTTGCTTCGGAAGGCACGTAAAGCCGTTGGTCCCGGCTGCATTAGCAGTCGTTAACACCACCAAACCGCACTGGGCCGCGTGGTGGTTTAAGGCTCGTTCTCCCTATCCATCCATAGGGAAGGCTCGTGCCCCAGCAGTGGGACATAAAATGAGCTGATGATGATCTGAGAAAGCATAGTGTTTATGATACCTAAGACATATCATGGTTTTTTTTGCGAACACTGCTCATAGAAATGATACACATTGGGTCCTCTTGTGATGATGATTCGTTCTCCATATCACATAACAAGGAGACTGTATATGGTGAGTTTTATACAGCTGCGCTCTGACTGTTTTGAGCTGTTCCGAGATACGTGACCGTGAGGTCTACCTACGTTTTTTTTAGAGAGAGAGTGTGCTGATTGCCTCAAACGGCATTTTCAGCTTCACCGGGCTTGTTTGGGGACGGCGAGAAACTTAAAGCACGTTCCTCAAGCCGTGTGAAACGAAGGCACCGTAAGAGGTTTTCTAGAGGGAACGGCATACGCACTTAGGCGACGCACCGCTAAACAATTAATCTAATACTGAGCGTTTACGCCCATTTACGCGTTTACGCCATGAGAAAAACTGCTTTTTCCCCTTCAAATTAAAACTACAAATTGTTTTAAAAAAATGAACTAGCATATTGAAGTGTGTGTTAAGACTAATCTACTAAGAAAATTTAGATGCTTAAATCGGTTTTTAGCCTGTAAAATGCAAATCTGTTTTAAAAGAGGTTACTTTGATATTTTTTTCTCTGTTTATAAAAGTTGACAAATCGTGTTTCTGCAACTAGCAAAATTAAGTCAATTAAATGAAAAATCATGTCATCAAATATTACTCGAGCTCGGTATAAAAACTAAAGGGGGTCTAAAAACAGGTACTAGTTTATTCTTTACTTCAAGTAGGTATTAATAATAGATTTAGTAATTGAACAAAAATTGTGCCTTATTATATAAAATAAAAAGATCTAACAGAAAACCCAAACTTTTTGTGACAAAATTTTAAACATCGTGATTTGAAATAAAAAAATAGGAATCCACGTTTAATGACGTAATTTATGTACTTATGGATTCTGTTTCTGTATATTTTTTCCGGTAATTTTGTTCAAAATATGCTTCCACATGTCAATTTGTAAATTGTTGTAATTTAAATTGCATTGCCGTTAAATGTTTATATAATTTTTAACGCAAATTTTGTTGCGAACAAATTACAAAAACAAATAATTAATTATCAGTTAATGACGGTAGTTGTTAACATTGAATGGGCGCCTTTGGCTTTCAAAGTAAAAAGTAAATAGTGTTGAATTATTTCAGCGGGCTGGTTAGAACCACGATAGCTCAATTGGAAGAGCACCTGACCCGGTATGTCAGAAGGGTGCAGGTTCAAACCCTGCTCGTGGAAATTCTTTCAACATTTGTGTTTTTGCATTGTCGTTAATAAAAAAACAATTGTGTTAGGTATATTTTATAGAATACTTTTTAAACCACGTTCTTGGTTAGATTCAACTATCAAGCTTAGATGAAATTGATTTTTATATTTTTTCGTCCCTACTTCGCATCTACTACTCAGCGCTAATGTAGCATTCTAATGGTGAAAGAATTTTCGAAATCAGTCCAGTAGTTTTTGAGTTTATTCGTTGCAAACATACATACATACATACAAAGATACAAAGGTTTCCACGTTATAATATTAGTATAGATTTAAATCATTAATAGAATGTAACAAAATATATGTGTTGCAAAAAGCTGTGTACAAAAGTCTAAAAATAATTGCAGTGTACGACGCTAGTTCTTGTGGCCAAAAATAATATAAAATCAACGTCACCTGACTTTTTTAGGGGCGGCGTGAAACTCAAATGGTCACACTAGGCACCCTGTAAATGTGTAGTGGCATTTTTTAGCGCATGGGGCGGGGAAATATTATGTCATGCGCACACGCTGGTTGCCCAGCGTGTGCGCATGACTTATCATAACATAGAAAAGATAGTTATAATCTTATTTTCCTCTTATTGTCCCCTGTGTGGTGCCGGGGATAAAGAATTGCACCACCCCATCTCTTCCCGTGGGTGTCTTAAAAACCCACTAAAGGACCATTCCAGAGGATGGGCAGCAGCATCTCTCTGAGGTTACCCTCAACCTACTGCGATCGCCAACCTACCTGCCAAGCGTGGCGATTACGGCAAATACCCCTCATATCCTTGGGGGAGGCCTTTGTTCAGCAGTGGACGTCTTTTGGCTGAGATGATGATGATGATGATGATGAATCTTATTTTATATTTATGACATAGCTACTGTTACATTATAATTCTGTTAAGAGTAATATGTACATAACTTTGTGTCCTTTTCTAACCGTCTTTATTAGGTCCAATAATTTCTTGAGATTCACTTTTAAAGTATTAACAGAAGTCAGAATCAAATTTATTGTCTCTTGTCTGCGTTAATATAAATGTTTCTTCTTTTCCTTCTTCCTTATATAAAAATAAATTAATGTCTCCAACTTACAAGTACACTATAGGCCCTATTTCTTGGACGTCCATCTTCTCGTCCAGCCCACTTAGGAACCTCTCGTGGTTGGTGACGTTGAACACGTAGACCCTCAGCTTCACCTCATCGGGGGGGTCTGCCCACCACTCGAAGGGTGGGAAGCCTGGAAACAAACAAACAAACACAAATATAAACATACACCAACATAACCATACCCTTCGAAGTTATAATTGGTTTAAAACTAACCAAGTTTATTTGTTCCATTTGCGGTGGAAACAATGGGTCCATGGGGGCCGGAGGCAAAGCAGCTGGTTAAAGAGTTAAGTGCTCGCCTTATTGAGGCCTCCGGTGACAAGAAGGCTGGCAGCTACCTCTGCCAGCGTATTAGTTTGGCAATCCAAAGGGGCAAAGCTGCCAGCATTACTGGGACCGTTCCCATGAGACGTTCAAAATTCAAAATCATTTATTCAGTTTAGGCTACAAATAGCTCTTACGAACGTCATTATGCCATCGGTTCGTAAGTCTACTCTGGGCGGGAGATCTTGTACTGAGAAGAACCGGCAAGAAACTCAGCAAGTGTCCAGCTGTTTTCTCCCTTACAGCGTCAAAAATATTTGAAAGTGTCCCTTACAGCGTCAAAAATATTTGAAAGTGCCCCATCATAAAAGGATACTTTCCATCACAAATAAACACCCAAAAAAATAAAATAAAGGACAATCACAACACACAAAAAAAACAACAAAATAAAAAAAATGTCTAAGTTTGCAAAATACACATCAGGTACTTACCAATTTCAATTTTCACAATGTCATACATTACTAATCTAAGTCCGAAATTGTCTAAGAAAAACAAAGTTAAAGTATACGAGTATAATAGTAATAAAAATAAGATAAGCAAGCAAGAGGTAATCTAAGAACTAATGAATCGTAGCAGTTGGAGGACATCTTTTATTTATAGATCTTTAGTTTTTAATTTTTTAATTATTTTTCTCTGTTTTTTTTCAAATTAATGTTTCTTTTTGTTGTGTATATAAATAAAAAAAAATATTCTACCAATAAACTTTATAAACTTTTCATACTTTCTTGTGTTAAGCATGTAACTAGTTATAAGGCTAGCTATAAAGTTATGACTGTTAGGATGTAAAACATCGAGTTGAAGGTCAACGTTATTATGCCAAGGTTGCATTACCATACAACGGTAATCTGCAGTTAGTCATAATAATACAAAGTAGAGATAAAATTTTCTGAGAATAGGTATTATTTATAGCACTTAGCGTTTTTTTTATGTAAAATTGTTAAACGAACCCTTTTAAATTAAGGCGCTGACAACTGTGAAATTCGCTTCACTTATACGTCATCATCATCATCATCATCATCATCATCAGTTATTTTTTTTATGTCCCCATAGCTGGGGCATGAGCCTTCCCTATGGATGGATAGGGACGGGCCATAAACCACAACGCGGGCCCAGTGCGGTTTGGTGATTGTTAACGGCTGCTAATGCAGCCGGAACCAACGCAACGGTTTTACGTGCCTTCCGAAGCACGGAGCAGCTCGAGATGATACATTTTTTGGTCACCCATCCGATGACCGGCCTTCGCGAAAATTGCTTATAGTCAGCAATCGCAGACCGGGCGCGTTAATCACTGCGCTATCGTTTGATAGAAAAAAAACCAAAGTCATACTTGTTTATTTAAAAGATTAAAAGTACCTTTTTCATTTACTAAAGTTTAGTGAATTTATTGTTGATTATAATAATTAAAAACAGAATAATAAATATCAGATTAAAAACTAAATACCTATAAATAAAAGATGTCTTCCAACTGTGGGCTCATGGGATCGGTCCCAAGAATGCTGGCAACATTTGCCCCTCTGGATTGCCAAACTAATACGCTGACAGAGGTAGCTGCCAGCCTTCTTGTCACATTGTCATTTACTTAAGTATATCGATGAAATTGAGTATACTTATTAGAAAACACTGTTTTTTTAATTTTTTGATAAAGCATGTTGTATTTCGCGGACAAGGACTATGGATGGGATATAAATGAATTGTTTAGTCGACCATGAAATTGCTTTATCACTTTTGCCAAAAACTTCCATTACAGTAAAATTTCGCTAAGGCTCATTGTCAATAACGACAACGTATCTGTCACTTGGTCTTTTAAACAAAAATAGAAATTGTTGTTTTATTATATGCAAACAAAATTCACTTCTAAGGTAAAGCAATTTCATTGTCGACTATACTACAGTGTTTAAAAAAAATATAACAAAAAACCCAACTGCTAAAACAACTATATAAAGATCAATTATATACTCGTAAAAACCGGACTAATATAAAAAATAACTGCAATGAGAAATAACTGAAAATAAAAAAACAAGCTCTACGATCCCAAAATTCCATTTGAGCAATGTTGAATGCAACGTGAAATATATTTCCTTGTCCGATACCTATACTTAAATAATAAAATCATAATAAATAAGTATTTATAAATACATTGAATATTGATAGTTGTCGCAGGCGGCGACAATCACCAACCAACCAAAGAGAGTGCGGATTTAATTGAGCTAGCCACGGCTTTAATAAGCAATCTTCTGCGTAGTTATGGTAGCCTGGTACTTTATGTTAGAAATATTGAATCTAGTGCACTAATTTTTTTTTTTTTTCATTTAATAAACATTTTTATTTAAGTATCCAAGCCGAATGTGTATCTTACAGGAATAAAAGCGCAGTTTTCATAACAAAGTAAAGTAAAAACGTTATTTATAAATTTTTTAAAAGAGAGATTTATGGTTACTTTGTTTTAAATTTTTTTTAACTTTCTTTGCTACCGGTACTTTATGCAAAAATGATGTACTATGAAGACTTGTGGCGAATTTACAATAACCCTTCCCTACCTGTGGCGAATTTACTTTCAATGTATGGAGTTACAAAAACGTGGCAAACTAACTTTGTGGCGAATGTACAACAACCCGAACCAAGGACCTACGGATTCTGTGCGTGTGTTTGTAATTGAACTCCTCCTAAACGACTGGAGCGATTAAGATTAATTTTTTTGTGTGTGTTCAAGTGGATTCGAGAATGGTTTAGATTTACAATTGGACCCGGTAGGTGGCGCTGCAATAGGGGTCCATCATGGGAAACGGGTGTTTTTAAGCGGACGAAGTCGCCAGCGGGCCACTAGTAATATATATATTGACAATGCCTCAAAGTTTTGTTTTTCAAGTTCAATTGACTATTCATTATTCAAAATTAAACGCTATTAAAAACTACGTAGGTTCAATTTCAAGGTTTATAAAGTAATAGTAAACATACTTAACATGTTTAATTGATTAATATAATAATTAACAAAAACAGTGCGGGCGCGTCAAAGGGTCAACAAGCTGTGACCGTGACACAGTCACGCGGTCGTGAACTTGATTCGGTGACAGGTGGACAGACAAAACTGCATACAGGCGCAGTAAAACACGAGCGGAAGCGGTTTTGGAACGGAAACAGATTATCTCATCTTATCTATGGATTAAACCACAGTTCACACAAGTAAGTAGTATTTTATCTCGGCAGTGTACTTGAAATAATTACCTACGGCCGCTCGGTACGTAAACACGTAGTAGTGTTGAAATTATAGGCAACATACTTATTTAAAGCGTTTTTGGAACGACAAAACTGACCATAGAATAATTATCCTTAGATCAAACCATTGCAAAAATAGGTAAGCAGTATAAAACTTATGAAAGTCAACATAGGTTAGTTTAATTATTTAAAAAAAAATGTTTATTTTCTGTAACAATATTTTGTTTTACATTCTTTAGAGACAGGAGTCTCCTTTTAAGCTGTTAAGCCTGTTCCAGGAGATACCGCTCTTCCATAGCAATGGCTATCTTATTTAACAATTATATTTATACATTTTATTTAATAAAAATTAGTAATTAAGATTAAAATTAAAATTAGTAGTTATGTGTGTGGTTCTGTCTCTGTGTGTGTGTGTGTGTGTGTGTGTGTGTGTGTGTGTGTGTGTGTGTGTGTGTGGTGTGGTGGACCAAATTGTGTCAAAAAATGATTGACGTTACCCTTGATAGTCAGAAAAATACTAAGCTCTGATTAACGTTTTTTAAGGTGTCGGCAATAAAAGGAAATTTGGTAGCACACGTATTATTCAATTAATTTTAATTAATAATTTATTAACAATTCTATAAACCACAGTAGGTATAATCGCAAATTAATCAAATTAAACCAAAACTTTAAAAATACTATAAAGAATTAGTATTAATTAAAAAGTTTTCCTAGATCATCCCCATCAGGCAGAGTACCTAGAAAGCTAGAACATTTAATATTATCTTAAATCTTATAAATATTACTATCGTACCTATCTATCGTAAAACAACGAATTATGCGTCTTACCTAAATCAAACATTAATTTTGAAATAATTGATAATAAAACATAAACTATAAAATTTTGAAATTAACAATTTTATCTTCACTTATTAACGTAATTTATTTATGCATTTCGATACCAAATGGTCAAGCTTAATAAATTCACACTCAACACACGTTTCTGTTTGGCAAACAATCAATTAAACCACGTGTCAATTTTAAATGTCTGTAAGAGTTTTCCTAGCATCATCAATTTTCTCTTCCGCTTTCATTCAACGGCGGACTAACGAAAATCGCTTGTTGGAAAATCGCTATCAAAATCAAAGTCATTTTTTTTTATGCAAATAAACTTAAAAATAATTACTTTTGAATCGTCTAAACATTTTTTACCAACTACCCATTCAGGGCGTCTATTTTTTTAATAGATAATAAGAATGGGCGCAATAAACTCCACAGCTTTTTATAGAAGTAACGACATTTACAAATAATACAAATCGCTATCGCTTCTCTTTCGCTGGTAGCCGGACGAAGCAAGGCTCAACCTTGCCAAACAAAAATGTTGACACATTATTAGAGTGTCCAGCGTTAATTATCTGTGGGTCCTAACGCTGTTTAATGTCATTTGATATGTTCTTATTAAGTGCCTGATAGCCTATCGATAACATAATTATATTTAAAAAAAGACAAAGTACCTATTGAAAAAACAAAAATTCAAAAAGTTTTCAAATTGTAATTTGTTCGCAATATAATTTGCGTAAAACTATATACAACCATAACATAATGTATGTAGTTATGTATATGTTAATATAATAATAAGAAATAATGTAATACATATATTTTTCGCACGCAGTGATTTTTTTAATTATTTTTTTTATTATTATAGTTATAATATTATATCGCTTTACATATGATATTCTGCCTGCCAGCGTTTGTGAGAGTCCATATCGGTAGCACGTCGGTATAGATACAACCACCGTACATAAATAGTTCGTATATGGTTCGTAAATAGTTCATTATAATGATATTCTATATTTATTTGAATAAATAATTTACCACAATAACAATTAAATTAAACTAAGTACTTAAAATTAAACTTATAAATTTTTTTTATCTAATACTAACTGAAACGGAGAAAATAGCAATGGAAAAGATGAATCCTATAATAATGAAAATGCTCTCATAAAACGGAATGTGGGTTTAATAACACTTACAATATAAATTCTACCACCTCAAAAGACAAGCAAAAACAATAATTAATATGAAACATCAAAGTCAAATGTGACAAATTAAAAAGAATAATATTTATAACTATACAAAATATCATAAAAAAGGGCGGCTCAAAATGAGTCTGCAACACTAACTATAAATAAAAAAAATGCCCAAATCACTCTGCCTGATGGGGATCAGGAAGAGTGCCCAGTAAGATATATATTATATGATTGTTTTATAATATTTGTAATAGTTTATTTTATATAATTATATGTGCCCTGTGCTATTATAAAGTGAGTTCAGTCACAAAACAGTGCGGTGCGGTCAATAATGGGGACCAACAGCTTTACGTGCCTTCCAGAGCACGGACGTTGTGGTTTAAATCTTCATCATCTTAGCCAAAACACGTCCACTGCTGGACGTCTGCCTCTCCCAAGAATCTCCACAACGACCGGTTTTGTGATGCTCGCATCACAAACCTTCTTCCTTCTCAATCGACCTTCACTAGATCGTCGGTCCACCTTGGCAGGTATCTATACATATAATAAGAACGTAGGGATAAAAAAATCTGTAATTGCAAGATATAAAAAAAAAAATACACAGGTTGCCTTAAAATCACTTACGGAACACGATAGAATAGTTTTAAAAAAAATTGTTTTTTTGTTTGTTTGTTTGTTTGAAGTGGATAAACTCGAGAACTACTGAACGGATTTTGATCCGGTTTTTACCAAAATGCTAAAAAAAATCCGGAGAATAATATAGGCTACATAAATACTCGAAAAATACAGGGTGTCTCATTTAAATCTGTCAGTATGGGAAAGTCTGAAACTATAAGACATACGAAGATCTGTCCTTAGGAACCATGTCATCGATTTTAATAAGAAGAAAAACTGCATTCATACATTTAAAAAAAACCTGTACTCAGCTCGGAAATCGAACCCGGTTGTTTTGAAAAAAATAAACTTATACTATTTCTATTTAGATATCGATTGTGTAGGTCTTAAGCAGTAAATGGCTCTTTGAAACATGATGTCTAAAATGAATAAAATGCATTGTTTTCACGTACTTTAATTTATTTTAGTAAGTGTTCGAAGTGACCACCGTTACATTCAACAAGTTCAGGCATGTAAAATTGTCTCTATGGTTGTTTGTACCTCTTTGCTGGTTTTGTAATTGTAAGATCGTTACCTAAACGTGTTGAATATTGTATTGACCTATACAATCGATATCTAAATAGAAATAGTATAAGTTTATTTTTTCAAAACAACCGGGTTAGATTTCCGAGCTGAGTACAGGTTTTTTTTAAATGTATGAATGCAGTTTTTCTTCTTATTAAAATCGATGACATGGTTCCTAAGAACAGATCTTCGTATGTCTTATAGTTTCAGACTTTCCCATACTGACCGATTTAAATGAGACACCCTGTATAATAAGAACGTAAGGATAAAAAATCTGTAATTGCAAGATATAAAAAAAATACTTTAAAATCACTTACGGAACACGATAGAATAGTTTAAAAAGAAATTGTTTGTTTGTTTGTTTGTTTATTTGTTTGTTTGAACACGATAAACTCGAGAACTACTAAACAGATTTTGATCCGGTTTTACCGAAATGCTAAGAAAATTCCGGAGAATAACATAGGCTACATAAATACTCGAAAATTGTTAAATTTTGATTTGGTCTAAACCGGGATTTAATCCTTGGTTGCTTGGCAACTGTTGTTTATTATGTAACATAGGGGAATTTTTTTTAATGAGTTTTACGGCTCTGGCATTTGAGGCTCTGGCTCTCTATTGCTATCGTGTTTTACGGCTCTGGGTTCTTTGCCCTTTTGAGCCTGTCATTGATAGTTGTTGTCATGAAAATACCGATTTTGATGCGGTTATCACCAAAATGCTTAGAAAATTTCGGAGAATAACATACAAATCGAAAAATATTAAACAAATTTTGATATACGTATTTACGCGACCAACTGTTAGATTGACGTTCGTTGAGTTATTATTTTAGAAAAGTTTTGTTACTTTCTAAGGTAAAACCTACCCTTTATAAATCTGTGAGGCACCTAAGCGAACATTAGCACCGCAGTTCTGTAGTAAAGCAACGGAAAATAAAAACAAGCTCGAAATCACGCACATCATTAAACTTGGCTGTACATAGGTACATCTTCATTTTAACCCTTTCAAAACACAAGTTTGCGTGTTTACCGCTAAAAAACATCCCTTCGTCGTATCTCTAAACTTTGAAGGAGCTCCCCTTGATACCAAACCGACCATTGGAATCCTTGGCGTCGATATTTCGAGTGACGTTCAATTTCGCGGTCATTTGGAAGGTAAAGCTAAATTAGCTTCGAAAAAGCTGGGTGTGCTCAATAGAGCGGGACAGTATTTCACGCCGACCCATCGCTTACAGCTTTACAAAGCACAGGTCAGGCCTCATATGGAATACTGTTCCCATCTTTGGGCTGGAGCGCCCCAGTACCAACTCCTCCCATTTGACCGCATTCAACGCAGAGCTGCTCGAGTTGTCGGCGGCGTGGTAACCTCTGGTCGGCTCGATCCACTGGCCCTTCGGAGAGACGTTGCATCTCTCTGTATATTTTATCGCCTTTATCATGGGGAGTGCTCTGAGGAATTGTTCGGTTTGATCCCTGCCGCTGATTTCCTTCACCACACTACACGCAATCGACTGTCTTTCCATCCACACCATCTTGATGGATGGCGATCTACTACTGTGCGTTTCTCACGTAATTTTTTACCACGAACTACAGTGCTGTGGAACCAGCTCTCAGCGGCGGTATTTCCGGACCAATATGACTTAGGAATCTTCAAGAAACGAGCCTATTCCTTCCTTAAAAGCCGGCAACGCATCTGTGATTCCTCTGGTTTTGCGGGTGTCCATGGGCGGCGGTGATTGCTTTCCATCAGGTGACCCGCCTGCTCGTTTGCCTCCTTCTAATATAATATAATATAATATAATATCTTTTGTTTAATTTTTCCAAAATAACCAATAATAATATGGCTATTTAGTCGCGCCTGCGCGCGGCGCTTATTGCAGTTTTCTAATACATAGAAATGTTAAAAGTTAAAACATTACCTATATTTGGCGGTATAAACCTCTGTGTCGTTGCCCAACATAATGTCTCTTTTTTTAGTTATGCATAAAAATGTTACCTACTCATTAAATTTGGCTGTATAAAATTTTGTATCATTGCCCAAAATCATGTCTCTATTTTTTAAAATATTGCACATAGAAGATATCTTGAATTACATAGCTTGGCTGTATAAACCTTTGGGTCGTTGCCCAAAATACTTAATGTTATTTTTTTAAATCTATTTGGTGAATAAACGCGAGAACAGGAAAATTTAAAAAAAAATTGGCGCTTAAATTTTGAAACGAACAGAAGGAAATTTTGATGTTTTGCAATGCAATAAGTACCTATTTTTATTTTGTTAATAATTTTCAAATTATATTAATTATTCATTGTGTAAAAGTTTTTTAAAACATTTTATGCAGGTACGTTAAATATTTCAGTACTTATTCAGATCTTATTAATTTTCAAATAAGATTTATTCATTGTGTAAAAGTTTTATGAAACATTTGATGCAGGTACGTTAAACACATATTTCAGTACTTATTTTACATGTAAGCGGTTTCTTACTTTGGTTTCTTAACATGTTTATAGGATAAATCGGTGTTCAATGATACAATATAAGCAAGTAAGTATCATAACAATTTTAATATCATAAAACCTTTAAATAATGAATTTTGTACATACTTCTAGATTACAGAAAAATGGTTTTTCCATTCTTCTATCGCATAAGACGATGGCTACCTCTGGTATCAGAGTTGCAAAAATGTTTAAGTTTGCAGGGTACAACTGTATTAGAGGCACGGACTTCAGATTTTTTTTTTATTAGAGGTAACTTCTTTCTATGTCCTGTGATCTACCTCTAAAAAGCTACCTACCTAACAAGATGCCACGAAGAAGTTCAAATTTATCGCAAGTATGTATGTAACATAAAATACTATAATGTATTACCTAATAGACAATAATATAATTTATTACAGTTCTTAATTTATTGATATTTTGTATCTACGAATAAGAACATAGTTGGTAAATAGTTTTTTGTGCCTTCTGGCCGACAACCAATAATCCTGGACCGCTACCTGCTACTCGATATCCAGCTTCGGTGGACAAGGCAAAAAATATTTTGAAGTCCGTGGTTGGACAGTATAACAGTAGACACATTTTAGCTAAGATACACCAGTGCCTAAGACGACTCCGGACGAGTACCTGAGCTGTAAAATACCAATTTTATTACATATAATTGAGCGTCAGTAAACCCATTTCAGGTTTGTATGACGTAGCAAATACGCGCAACCCACCGAGAAACGGTGTTGTATACTGAATGTATGTGGAGGGATAATTGAAACGGGAAACTGAGTGAGAATCTGTATGAACGGGACGATTCTGTGCTTCAAACTGAATATATGTATGTACATATATTCTGTGCTTCAAACTGAATATATGTATGTACATGGCAGAGATGATAGTCGAAAAAATAAGAGATAATGTATGAAAATAATGATGAACGTAAAGGAGGCACAGGAAGTATGCCAGAACCAAACTAAATGGAGATCGATTGTCTTTGTCTATCTCAGCATTCCCAGCTGAAAGGATATTAAGAGTGAGTAGATGTACGTATGTCGGTAAATACAATGTCAATTTTCTAAATTTCCGATGCATATAATTTTATTATACCCTAATAAGCTTAAATAGATACCTACATAAAAATTAAACTGTACAGACTACAGCCTTTAGCTAACGCGGACGAAGTCGCGGGCAACAGCTATTTAGAATAAGTGTTAGTATCATCTATATATATCAAAATCAATTGCTGTTCGTTTGAGTGGCTAAAACTCGAGAATGGCTGGACCGATTTGGCTAATTTTGATTTTGAAATATTTGTGGAAGTTTAGGGAAGGTTTAAACGGTGAGAAATATAAATAATAAGTGACGGAAATTTGTGAAAAAAAAAATTAATTTCCAATAAAAAATGTTTCTTTTGTTGTCATGGAAACTGTCAAAGCGGTACGAAGTCCGCCGGGTCAGCTAGTTATAAATAAACTAGTGATCGCCCAGTGGTCGTAATTCGACCTTAATTTTATTAAGCCGCTGCGCTGCGCAAACGTAGACACTTTTGTGTCTTGTGTGGGACACAAGCTACCAGTGAATATGAAATCAGTCCTCCCTGCGCAGACGTAGACACTTTCTGAGTCCAGTTGCTTCCACCTGACACTAATCAAAAAGTGTTCGGTGTAGGTAACTGGACACACAAAGGCGTCAGTTGAAGACACAAGCAACATTAACAAACTTCCTTACAATAAATTGTACTGATCTGCGCAAACGGACGATGCAATCGGTGTCCGTGTCCTGTGTGCGACACAAGCCACGCACACCGAGCGGGTGGCGCGGGCGGGGCGCGGGGCGAGCCGAAAGCCCGAAATTAGGGATGCATGATTTTTCTCTTTGAATCGATTGAAAAAAAATGTAATTTATCTAAATTATTAAATTCAAAAACTTATATCTATGTATAGTAAAATTAACATGTATAACATAATGTTGAAGTGAATTTTATTTATCAAACAATACAAGAATTTAATAACGTAATGTGACATTAAGTCCGTTTTAACTAAAATATATACTAGAAAAATTCAAAATTAACTACTACCGTAGGGTGATAAGTCGCTCTGATGGTGGAATGCTATCTCTCATCACCGTGTTTTGTTTTTTAAAATCATCTCGTAATAGAAGCAGTAACTCATCAAAACATTTCATAGATAATCTAAATTGGCGTTTAAATTTTGCTTCATATTATCTAAGTTCGATTTCGATTTCTAAGAAAAGGATGTATCCAGAACTGACGAAACCGTTGGAATTGACGTGGTTGATTTGTCTGTAAATATTTACGGCGACGGCGTCTACGTCGACGTATAATCAACACAACCAGCAAAGATAATGTTTCTTCATCGACGTCCATTGTGAAACTGATTTCATGAATTTCATGAGATGAAACACGAATTGTTACTGCAACCGGCAACTGTGTACGATCGCCGCCACCGGACACGCAACTCTGTTTCCTGTGATGGTGTGTCGTGTCGGCAACAGAGTGTCCGATCGCCGCCACCGGATACAGCAACTCGATGGTGTACTGTGTCGGTAACAAAAAGTGTCTACGTTTGCGCAGCGCTTAAGGCTGCACGGATTGTATCCTAAGCAATGAAAAATGAAAAAGATAAAATGTGAGTTTGGATTGGGCATTGACAGATTTCGGCCGCTCCTCTTCCATTTTGAAATTTTTAAAAAGAGTATTATGCGTGTGTGTCAAATACATGGTAGTGTGTGTAATGTTTGTTTTATTGATTAAGGGCTGATTTTTCAATCATCGGATAAAACTTATCCTTCTGATAAAGTATTACGCAATCAAGCTAAAATGTCACCTGTTTAAAAAGAAAAGTCATGTTATGACAATACATTTTTAAAATGGTTATCTAATACTTTATCAAACGAATAAGTTTTATCCGTCAATTGAAAAATCAGCTCTTAATATATTTTTATGCATAATTTTAAAAAGATATATTTACATTTGGATCATTTTTTCTATATAAACAATAAGTGTGCGTAATTTTATACTCCTCCGTCCGAACAATTTTCGTAAAAAAGGGGTACAAAGTTGTTGCTTCACGTAATAATATATAGACAAATAAAATTAAAGGTTTTTTTGTCTCAAATATTATATTAAATAAAGAAAAAATATTTAAAAAAGGCTTACCAGGCCTCATGTTCAGCTTCTCCCAAAGCATGAAGTCTAGTGGTGTGAAGATGAAACCTCCGATGGAAATGATTAGCAGCAGCACGCCCCACACGCACTGGCTCACCGTGTCTGCAACAAGCGAAACATGTTTTACTATTAGATAGATAGTTAAGTAAAATCTTTATTTGGACACTATAGACACTATACTATACACACACACGTCATCATCAGCCTATTTTATGTCCCCACTGTTAGGCACTAGCCTTCCCTATGGATGGATAGGGAGAACGGGCCGTAAACCACCACGCGGGCCCAGTGCGGATTGGATTTGTTCCCTTGACGTCGAGTCCCGCCACGTCGAGTCGCCGCCATGTCTACTTCAAAAACTCCCACTTTTATTCCCGCCACGTCGAATCGTTGAAAAACTCTCTTTTATTACCGCCACGCCTACCTTATTATTTTTATTTGATGTTTATCACTACGATGAAAAATTTCTTACTGGTACTGGTGTGACGAAAGGTACAGTAAATGAAACAAATTATTGCGGGTTGGTGGTGGTTAACAAATACTAAAGATCAGTTAAGAAGTAGGCAAGCTATTTATAAATGTTTTTATATAATTTTTAACGCACTATATAAAAACATTTATAAATAGCTTGCCTACTTCTTAACTGATCTTTAGTATTTGTAAAAATATTATGATCAGATGTTAATGACGGTAGTTGTTAACATTGAATGGGCGCCTTTGGCTTTCAAAGTAAAAAGTAAATAGTGTTGAATAATTTCGGCGGGCTGGTTAGAACCACGATAGCTCAATTGGAAGAGCACCTGACCCGGTATGTCAGAAGGGTGCAGGTTTAAACCTTGCTCGTGGAAATTTTTTCAACATTTGTGTTTTTGTAATTTGTTCGCAACAAAATTTGCGTTAAAAATTATATAAAAACATTTATAAATAGCTTGCCTACTTCTTAACTGATCTTTAGTATTTGTAAAAATATTATGATCAGATGTTAATGACGGTAGTTGTTAACATTGAATGGGCGCCTTTGGCTTTCAAAGTAAAAAGTAAATAGTGTTGAATAATTTCGGCGGGCTGGTTAGAACCACGATAGCTCAATTGGAAGAGCACCTGACCCGGTATGTCAGACGGGTGCAGGTTCAAACCCTGCTCGTGGAAATTTTTTCAATATTTGTGTTTTTGTAAATTGATGATGATAAATATCAAAATTTGTTGGAGTGGACCCACCAATTTTAGTGTGAGATTGTGGACAACATTTTATGAATTTTTGCTCAGGTTCAGGGTGTCTAGTGTTAGTTTTCTTTACTATCCGTATAATTCTAATGACGAACTCCTTGGTCGAGTGGTTTGTACACCGGTTTTCATGGTGTCGCCATCTCTGAGGTCCTTGGTTCGATCCCCGGTCGGGTCAATTTAGAAATTATTGTTTTTCTAAATTGTCTCGGGTCTGGGTGTTTTCTATGTATAATAAGTATGTATTTAAGTATTTTAAGTATGTTTATCCGTTGTCTAGTAACCATATAACCAGTTTCATAACGAAACTTCTCTTGGGCTAGATAATTGGTGTGAGAGTAGGAAAATTAATTAATTCATTTGATTACGTTTACGAAAACAAACAAAAAATAATATGGCATTGAAGCAGCGCCTCCTGGCGGCATACGAGTAGAATTTTGCTATACAAATTCTCGTTTTCGTTGCAATTAGCAACTGCTTACTTTATCGGTAAACTAATAAGCCTGCCGTATCATCGATACGGCTGATACGGCGGGCGGTAGATACGCCCCTATATTTTTTTATTTATTTTATTCAAAACAACAAACAATTACAAAATTATTTATTGTTGTTGTTTATCAGGCTACCGACACACTATTAAGACGTTACTGAATTATAGACTCGAGGTCTTAGTGAGTTGAAGGCCAAACGCTTCCGTAGTAACTTTTTTCAAATAAAGGACGCATGACAAAGGCAGCTATTAAACAACCGACGAAGGAAATCCTCAACGCTTTTTAAATACTATCATAATAAATTATCTCTTCCAACTAACTGAAAAATGTTTAGAAGTCCTTGTCAAGCGGCAATCAACTATTCATATAATTACAAAGTAAACAATGAAAAATTGTACGTTACGATTTGACGAGACAATGTCGCGTCTTAAGGCTCCCGCACACCGAAAGCAGGGCAGGTGTGCGAGACACGATATAATCACAAATAAGTCTCCATATTTAGTAGTATAATGCAGGCAGGCGGCAATTTCAAAGCGGGTCCGCATTACATAAAAAAAAACTTAATTTAATTTTACGCCGATATGATAGCATTAATAAGCAGTGTTAAACAGTTGATGATAAAGTTTTTAATCAGAGTAGTATTTTTTTGTCAAAATGGCCGATGATGCTATAGGTATGTTCAAGATACTGTTTTCTTTTGGAGAGACTGCTGGTTGCCTCAGGCAGTGTCACTGGACTTTTTTGGGGGCGGCGAGAAACTTAAAGGGTTGTGGGGGGGGGAAAGAAGCGCCCAGGTACATGTTTACACCTGGTATAGAGCGCGTGTGAACCGGGTCGTACCCTTGTTCTACGAGTACGGTGTCTTGGGCCTAAGCAAGTGTGCATGTTTAGTGTATTCGGTAAAATGCGTCGTAGCATTTAGACGATCGGGCGGGGACCTTACATTACTCGTAATACAAGAGTATGAAGATCCGGTTCATACGTGCGATAACTACGAATACCAAGAACGAAAAAAGTAAAGTTAATTAATAATAAATGTATTTATTATTATTATTACGAACGTGTGCATGGGTGCTTTTCCCTTTTCCACGACCCAATCAACCAGAGCCGAGCCTACGGACCGTCCAAGGGTATTCCGCTCTCGTAAAACGACTAGTATCCTTAGATAATACCGGTTGACTTTTTTTATCACCGACCAAAACTTCTGAGATGACTCCCATGATACAAACGAACAACTCTTACTATTGGACCAACTCCCTAACTGAAAATAAAATTCAGCAGAAGAAAGAAAGAAGTAGTAAGAAAACTACTTGAAAAAGCTTGAAAAACGAAGTTTCTCGTTGCCTCTAAAATCCAGTTACGCTATAAAAGCATAGGCGGCAAAAAGCAATCCCATCTAAAAGAAAAAAACAATAGTCCCGCCCTACACTCGGGGTGACGAGCCAATATGGCCAACCATAGTTTTGTAACGGTGCGGTCTGAGTTCAAACTGCGCTGTTTTTGACCCGCTTTAAGTGTGCGCGAGCCTTTAATCGCGACACGGCTATTTTGTAGAAACATTTAATTCTGACAATAATTATAAAAGGAAGTTTCTTAATACTGTAGTTTGATGGCGTGCTAATTATGGCGCAGCGGCGAATTGTGTAAACGTTATGTCTTTTTAACGTTATCATGTGGCATTGAGAAAATTCTTTTATTCTAAACTAGAAGCCCTTGCGCTACTTTGTGGAATATTTTAGAGGAAAAAGTTTTATCTGTCCCCCCGTTATTAATAGGGCGGCAAATGAAACTAGAACTTTATACATTTATACATTAGTTAATTATATTACATCAGGCAAGTAGTTATAGCCTACTAAAATGTATTTTTTTTTGCAAATAAATACTTTAAAAGTTTACGCGAACACTATACACATTGAAATGAAACAACTTTTACGGATCTACTCGCGTTTATTTTACACATTACTTATTTAATGTTTATCCTGACGTTTCGAACCCTTTGCAGGGTCCGTGGTCACAGGGAGGGACCCTGCAAAGAGTTAGTTAGGACCCTGTAAAGAGTAGATCCGTAAAAGTGGTTTCATTTCAATACTTTAAGAGTTTTACTATTTATAAAAAATATACGTATAACTACATTTACTTCTACTAAATATATGAATTAAATAAAAGACGTTTGTGGTTTTGATTTATAATTGAACATGAACAACGGTGATTAGAAATGATGTAACAAAATAATTACTGGACCGATTTTTTACAGACTTTGCTGTTCACCTTCGATAGCGCGGAAATATTTATTTTTGGTAAATGCACCAAAAAAAAATTTATTTACTCCGATTGGTAATCAGGAGGAGTACCAATTGAAACTTCTATGCCATAGTTGAACAAAGAATTTATACGGGGATTAACGCAAACTAATAAGTAAAAAGGTATCATACCTTCTTTGTACCCGACGTGAAAGTTTAAAAATATTTTTCATAATCAAAAATCAAATCAAATATCTTTATTTGCGAGAATACAGGTTCCAGGTACAGTTGTTGGGTTATTTTACTTCGAGCCAATGCATTCCACCAGTTTACTGGTGTGCAAATATTAATTAAAATTTTATTAATGACGATATTTACTAATTATTATTACAAATCATCCAAAAGACATATACAAGGCAAAAATTATAAAAACACAACAAATAGCACATAAATATGAAAAAAATAAAAAAAATAAAAATCTATGTCACAATCTCAATAATATTTAAATAGTCATCAATTACACAATAATTTATTAATGTCCATTTTGACGTAGTTACAGCACTAATAAAATTGAAATTCGAACTAATTATTCGATCAACTAAATCTGCACTTACAAGCCACTGCGCCAACGGGTTATAAAAAAAGATCAATATATAAGATAAGATAAAAAAATACGAGCGTAGCGCGTTGAAGTCTAATGTAAAGCGTACAGGTGACAAGCGAGGTGAGTTGCAATTTCGCCGAACAAATTAAAGTTTTCGCTAACGTGATCAAAAAAAACATTCAGGGTGCCCAGTACGAATTTCATTCACTGTTCGATCACATTTTCGTATGGCATTGGAGCAGGGGTTACCAACTTTTTTTACATAAAATACATTATAGGGTCGCAGAAGGAAAAAAAACGTATTTAAAAAAAGAACAGTATTTTATTGTTTTTTGTTTTAAATACATATTTCTTATATGTATATGCTTCTATATGCTTCTCGCACCACTTATCAATTTGGTATCATTTTAATGCATGCATACCAAAGACGTTGAAAACAGTAAACATTATTTTTGTCCAACGGTAAAAATGTAATGTAGTGAAAAACACAAAGTAGGTATACTGTTTTTAACAGCGTAGTTTGCAACCCTAAGAAGGAGGTGCTGCTCCTTTTTTAGTTATGTATTTAGTTTTTGTTAAGGCCTCATCGCCAAACAATTAATTTAATACGGAGCGTTAATATATAAGCCATAAAAAAACTATTTTTTTTCTTTCCAATTAAAAACTACAAATAAGTTTACAAAAATGAACTAGCATATTGAAGTGTGTGTTAAGACTAATCTACTAAGAAAATTTTGATGCTTAAATCGGTCTGGTTTGCCTGTAAAAGGCAAATCTATGGTTTAAAAGAGTTTGATATTTTTTCTCTGTTAGTTTAAAGTTAACAAATCGTGTTTCTGCAACTAGCAAAATGAAGTCAATTAAATGAAAAATCATGTCATTAAATATCACTTTCATATGTTTTGTAATTGTTGGGAAAAATCAAGATCCCCGCCACGTAAATTTCCAATGCGTCGCCTTAACGCTGCTGGCATTAATAATTGTAACTCAAACTCGGCACTCAGCTGGAATATATCTGCTGCCAAGCTGCAAGTCGTTTAAAGATAAAAATAAAGTAAAGACAATTTATTTGTTCAAACATGTGTAGTATAGATGTTGGCGTTTACAAAGCTAGAAAAACAGTTTTTTTTTCAGTTTAGATAAACCGTAAAAAGGAATTCAAAAGATACAGAAAAAAAACTAATAGCGTCTATTTTTCGTACATGCACAGTATAAAAAACGTTTAACTGTAAAAAGTCACCTAATAAATCAATAATTAATTGAATGACCAATATATATTGGTCAATATATACGACTGGGGATACCCCGAGGTATTACGTCAATACACAACTATTCGTTATGCTTAAGTGCTACTTTGGTCAAATACATCTTTATAAATAATTGACCTATTGTCCAAAAGCATGATGCAAGATGATGTATTGAGTCATAGATAATAGAGCTCGCAACATATTTTACTTCGAAAACATTAAAAGTACAATGGATAGATAAAACTTAAAATACGTATTAATTTATTTTCTTTCTTTTAGTACCTTTAAATGTATTAGAGTAAATTAATAACGGGATTCTTACCATGTTTATTTTAAGTAACGCGCCCGGTCTGCGAGTGCTGAGGTTAAGCAACTTTCGCAAGGGCTGGTCATCGGATGGGTGACCAAAACTTTATCATCTCGAGCTCCTCCGTGCTTCGGAAGGCACGTAAAGCCGTTGGTCCCGGCTGCATTAGCAGTCGTGAACAACCACCAATCCGCACTGGGCCCGCGTGGTGGTTTAAGGCCCGTTCTCCCTATCTATCCATAGGGAAGGCTCGTGATGATTCAATAGAGGTAAGCATTGTTTGTAATTCCGGGCCGTTGAATGTTTTCAATTGTAAATGTTGTATGATTTGGTAACGACATTTTTTTTGTAAGTGTCGTTACTTCTATTAAAGCTGTGGAGTTTCTTGCGCCCATTCTTCTCCACAGCTAAATAATAGAATGAATGGATAGTAGTAAGTAAAAAATGTATGCACGATTCAAAAGCACTTTTCTTGAGTTTATTTAAATAAATAAAATAAAAAACTTTCCTACACTCACACCAATTATCTAGCCCAAGAGAAGCTTTGTTATGAAACTCGTATGGTTACTAGACAACGGATGAACATACTTAAAATACTTAAATACATACTTATTATACATAGAAAAACCCGGACCCGAGACAATTTAGAAAAACTATAATTTCTAAACTGACCCGACCGGGATCGAACCCGGGACCTCAGAGATGGCGACACCATGAAAACCGGTGTACAAACCACTCGACCAAAGAGGTCGTCAATTTGAATAAAAAAAATTGACTTTGACTTTGATGATATTTCGGCACAGTTGCATACGTCATAACACACACGTCATCATCATCGTGGATTCACAGTAATTCCGTGATCATGGCGCTTGCAACTGTGCCGAAATATCGGATACTCACATATAATAAACATGGTCAGAATGCCGTTAATAATTACTCTAATAGTTATATAAATGTATTGTTCACTTCACCACCACACCACCAGCTCATTTGATAAGCCCACTGCTGGGGCACGAGTATAGTTGTAAACCAGCGGCTTGTAAGCCGGTAGTTACCGAAACCAGCGGCTAGAAACGAATAACCAGCCGCTTGATACCGGGTAGATAACCCGATTTGCGCATCAAAAAAAAACTATTTTTATAACATTTTTTATTGTTAAACTCTTATTTTTGTTATACAGAAGCACTTATTATGTTATGCTATTTTTGTTTTTTTTTTAATTAAACACCGAAGACACCGTTTATACCTACTGATTTACTTAATTCAGAGACGAACAAGGAACTATGAAACAACGTTTGTGTTTAGGTGGTGGTGTATGAAAATTGTAAGAACACAGAGATACAGAGAGAGATTTGGGGGTTAAAGTTACTCGCGTCCGTAGGTTTACCCTTGAGACCCTACACGTGACCCCTGGGTGGTGCTAAACGAGTGACACTGTCTGTGTGGTAGAGCCACGCTGCGTTGCAGCACGAAATGGGCCGGCTCGCCCGGCGTAATACCACCCTCTCACAGAATATCGGCGTGAAACAACGGCACTCGTTGCTGTTGTGTTTCGTCCGGTGAGTGAAAGTACCGGAGGCCCGTCTCTCTCCCCTCCCCCTTCTCAATTCCTATTCCCTCCTCAAGATCCAACTCCTTCCTCAAGGTCGGCAACGCATCCGCGATTACTTTGGTTTTGCGGGTGATTGCTTTCCATCAGGTGACCCGCCTGCTCGTTTGCCTCCTTTTATAATAAAAAAAAAAGAAGAAGATAAGAACATTCAGACGTATAATTAAATTGATATTTATTTTTGAATGAAATTAAAATGTGTCAAATTATCAAAAGTTGTTGTTTATGATGTTAGCTACGTAGTCTTGCGAGGTTGTTGATGTTGTACAAATCATCATCATCATCATCATCTCAGCCAAAAGACGTCCACTGCTGGACAAAGGCCTCCCCCAAGGATCTCCACAACGACCGGTTTTATGCTGCTCGCATCCAGCGGCTTCCCGCGACCTTCACCAGATCGTCGGTCCACCTTGTTGGAGGCTTACCCACACTGCGCTTTCCGGTACGCGGTCGCCACTTCAGGACTATCCCGCCCCAGCGGCCATCAGTCCTGCGAGCAATGTGACCTGCCCACTGCCACTTGAGCTTAGCAACTCTTCGGGCTATGTCGGTTACCAAATAACCCTGTTAAATATAAAAATTCGTTTGTCTCACTAAAACTCGAGAACGGCTGGACCGGTTTGGCTAATTTTGATTTTGAAATATTCGTGAAAGCTCAGGGAAGGTTTAAACGGTGGGAAACATAAATAATAAATAACGGAAAATACTAAAAACGACAATTTATAATTAATGGAAGCAGGCGTTATTTTGCGGAAATCCATAGTACAAAAAAAAATAATTTAAATAATATGTAGTGTTAATTCCGCTAACTCAAAAAGTATGCACATGCAGGAGAAACACGCATGCAAGCAAAAATGCACACCAACACCTTTTCGCTTGCACGCATTGCTTTTCCTGCATGTGCATACTTTTTGCGGGCGGGAGGGCGGTGCATACTTTTTGCGGGCGGGAGGGCGGTGCATGCGTACTGCTCCTAGCTGTATAAACGAGTGAGTTAGCGGAGTTAACACTACATATTATTTAAACTAGCTGTGCTCGCGACTTCGTCCGCGTGGAATAGTGACTTTCGGCAGCATTTTTAATTTTTTAGGCTCTTTTCCCGTTTTTGCAACATTTTTCACTGATGCTTCGCTCCTATTGGTCGCAGCGTGATGTTATATAGCCTAAAGCCTTCCTCGATAAATGGACTATCCAACACAAAAAGAATTATTCAATTCGAACCAGTAGTTCCTGAGATTAGCGCGTTCAAACAAACAAACAAACAAACAAACTCTTCAGCTTTATAATATTAGTATAGATTACATTTTATTGAACGACAATTTAATTTTCCAATACAAAATGATTTGTTTGTTTTGTGATTATGAAAACTGTGAAAGCGGTACGAAGTCCGCTGGGTCAGCTAGTGTTTTAATAGAAATCTATTTTATTTTTTAGCGACGAAAATTCTGTCACCCTGAACACTGCCGACGGCTTAAAGTGGCGAACACTCTGGTACCATTACATATGAATGTAAATTGCTGAGACACTGAACTGTGGGAAGAACAAAATAATATATAGAATTGAGCAATTTTCTTGGAAATCTGTTACATATTATGTAAATGTTTGATAGTTTAACGTACACACGCCAACCTATCCAAGACTAAAATGTATTTGTTTTGTTTATATAATTTTTAACGCAAATTTTGTTCCAAATTACAAAAACACAAATGTAAATAATTTCGGCGGGCTGGTTAGAACCACGGTAGCTCAATTGGGAGAGCACCTGACCCGGTATGTCAGAAGGGTGCAGGTTCAAATCCTGCTCGTGGAAATTTTTTCAACATTTGGGTTTTTGTAATCTATCCAAGACTGTCAAACTTCTTCAATAAATGTTAGACCATAACTAATTAACTAGAATAGCGCAACGACCCAAAGTGAGTCTTGGCCTCCGATAATAAGAGTCGCCATCTGTCTGTACTGCGCCATCTGGTGCCAGTCGTCCGCGTTCGCGCAAGTCCTTACAGACCTCGTCCTCCTAGCGGTACCTGGGTCGTCCAACCGGTCGTCGGCCACTAGGACGTCCCATGTACGCTCGTTTTACCGAACGATCCTCTCCCATCCTGTCGAGGTGGCCGAGCCAGCGAAGTCTGTGGGCCTTCATCTCCCCGATGATATTCGGCTCGTACACCTGATCTTCCAGCTCTACCTTTTTCCTCATCCTCCATACTCCGTCCTGTGTGCGTGGCCCCAGAATCTTTCTCCAGATCCTTCTTTTTGCCACCAAGAGTTTGGAATGTTCAACCATATGCCATATTAATAAAGTTCGTAGTCTATTGAGGAAATGTCACAGTTTGTGGTAGGTTGCCGTGCAGGCGTATCTCAGTAAAGATGTGGGGCTTTACTAAGCCCTCACGCGACTTCTTGAGAGAATTTGAAAAGTGTCGTTGCACTGTTTTGTTTCATTTGCCAACACTCATGCACACTCACGTACACTTAACGGTTAATAATCCCCCATTTCACACCACCTGCTCGACAATGCCTCATTATATATCATGCAAACCTTACTCAAAGTAAATCATTATAGCCCTTGTCTTTTACCGGGGTGTAATGTTGTACTGAATTTCATTATAACCCGCCGGGCAATAATGTGATTCTCACTTCTCTTAGTTCTTATTGTTATGCATTTAAAATCTAATTTCGTCAAAATCGCGCGGCGCGCGGCTGCTGCAGCTGCTGGTGGCCGACGGCGAGGAGGTGGACGGCGGCGCGCGCCGCGCCTCATTTATTTGAAAATCGAACTTATTCGAAAATCGAGCTGGCCACGCCACGGCAAGCCGAACGAAAAAAAATCAATACTTAAAACAAAAGCCGCGAGTATTTCAATACGGTGCAATCAGTATCAGACAAAACTGCAAAAGAAGATAGTATAAAACATTAAGAAAATGTCGAGTGACGAAAGTGATTTAACTCCGGAGTCCATTAAATTAGACGCCTTAGGTATTGTTAATAACCTACTACCAGAGAAGTCGAAGGAAAAATACTTGAAAGCTTACGACGATTTCCACAAATGGAAAACTGCAAAAGGCGCAAAGTCCTTGTCGGAGTCAGTGCTTCTTGTTTATTTCGAGTATTTATCGTGTACAAAGAAGTCCAGCAGCCTGTGGTGTATCTATTTGATGCTCAGGTTAACAAAAAGCATCAAACACGACATTAAGATAAATACATATAGCAAGTTATTGGCATTTTTAAAGAGGAAATCAGATGATCATCGAGCAAAGAAGTCAAAAGTATTGACAGCGCAAGATGTGGAAACTTTTCTGAATGAGGCTCCTGATCACAGCTTTCTGGCCATGAAAGTAAGTATGAGTACTGCCTACTTTTTAGTTACGTTTCTAGTACCTACCTATAATAGCTCTATAAAATAGTTAATGAATAAAAGGGTTTTTAAATGGCACACATTTAAAAAATACACATTCTAAGGTTTTGTCGCAAGCTTTTTTTATAATATAAAGGTCAAAAAATGTAGTAGTGTATCTATCTATTTACTCACAATCCTATTTTATGTTACAGGTAGCCTTGATTTTTGGAGTGAATGGCGCATGTCGTGGAAATGAACTCGTAAACATAAAAGTCAATGATATCAAAAAAATAGAAATTTATTGCTGATTAACTTACCAGATACCAAAACAAATAGAGAACGTTCGTTCATAGTTCGTGAAGATTATGCAAGAATTGTTGAAAAGTACCAAGCTCTGCGCCCCTCTAATATAAACACCAACAGATTTTTTTATCGGTTACAGTAATGGCAAATGCACCAGGTAAGTCATTGGCAAGAATAAAATCAGCGCCATGCCAAAAGAAATTGCAAAATACCTCAAATTGCAAAATCCCGAGCTCTATACGGGTCATTGTTTGAGGAGAACATCGGCAAGTCTGTTGGCAGATTCAGGAGCAGATATGGCCCAGATAAAACGTCATGGTGGCTGGAAATCCGATGCAGTAGCGGAGGGCTACATAGAGAATTCCATACAAAACAAAAACAAGATAAGCTGTCGTATTGGTGACAACATTCATCTGAAAACTACGTCCATTATTGATGATCCTTGGAAACCTTTGCCACCACAGCCATCTAGCTCAAAATATATCCCGTCAAGCCCACTGCCTCAAGCACCACCTTCCCCAACCTTTACTGTGTCAAACGACCCTCACACGCAAGGTTCTGATGTATTGGGTGCTGCTACTCAAATAAATTCCACCTCAACTAACATAAGCGTACCAAAAAATATAACCATATCTTTACATAACTGGAATAATGTATCAAACATCAATTTTAATTTTTAATTTACTTTTTATTGTTATTTACTGTGCCAATTATATATAATTAGTAATGAAAATAGTATTTTAATAAATAAAATACTTTTTCTTATTGTCTTATTGTCTCGCAAAAGGTGAGAAAAGTAGAGTATACTCCTCAGGGATAAAACTGATTTTGCCTTGGGCGCGCTTAAATCCTTCACTGCTCTCAGGACTCCATTTTAATTCCCTCGCTTCACTCGGGAATCAACTCAAAACCCCCTCGCTACGCTCGGGAGTTAAATCTGGAGTCCTTCGTTACGCTCAGGATTCAAATATCGCGCCCGTGACATAATACAGTGCTTTATCGCCTTGGTGTACAATCTACTATTATTTCACATTAATATTGGACATAACACAAATTTTAGAAAATAAAACAAAACCGCAGACGTGACTCTTCACTTTCCCGCCAAGAAGTCCTGGGTAGGTTGATCTGCCGCCAAGTGTACGTATGTTACATTTAAAGTACTTAATTCCCCTTTGACGCAAGTTTGCGCGTGTTTTGAATAAAAGTTTGCTTAATCGTTTTTTTCTAAGAAAAGGTGTGGTTTCGATGTGCTCTCTGGCGTGAGTACCAGATTGTATTGTTGGTCATACATAATTACCTGTTCGTAATTATTTCAATAAATATACAGGCATCCACTTTATAAATTGTTTTGTATTAAGAGCGTTTACGCCGCACACTAGCGCCAATGAAAAAAAGAACATATCTAGTAATAAGAGATAGAAAATCAAATTATGCTCAACAAACTATTTGAATGAAGTAATTTAGCATTTTTACGGCACCTAATGAACACCTGACATGTTATGGTTTAAATAAGACGTTACGGCCACTTTTAACTATAACGCCGTATTTAACTAAACCATAACATGTCAGGTGTTCATTAGGTGACGTAAAAATGCTAAATTACTTCATTCAAATAGTTTGTTGAGCATAATTTGATTTTCTATCTCTAATTACTGGATATGTTTTTTTTTCATTGGCGGCGCTAGTGTGCGGCGTAAACGCTCTTAATCGTTTTTTTCTAAGAAAAAGTGTGGTTTCGATGTGCTCTCTGGCGTGAGTACGAGATTGTATTGTTGGTCATACATAAATACCTGCTTGTAATTATTTTCAATAAATATACTGGCATCCACTTTATAAATTGTTTTGTATTAAGAGGGCTAGTGTTTTTATCTCTAGTTGTTGCTGTAGTTATAAAAACCAGCCAAGTGCGAGCCGGACTTGCGCACGTAGGGTTCCGTACCATTATCTATAAAAACATTTCAAGTTTCTGCCTGTTATCGTTATTAAGACCGAGAAAAAAACTTGGACAAAAATTCACGTTTGTTATATGGGAGCCCCACTTAAATATTTGTTTTATTTTGAATATATAACTAAATATTGTGTGAATATTTTAAGCGTCTTTGCCGTTATCAATATCGAGCAAAAACGAGCAAAAAAATCACGTTTGTTGTATGGGAGCCCCCTTAAATATTTATTTTATTCTGTTTTTTAGTATTTGTTGTTATAGCGGCAACAGAAATACATCATCTGTAAAAATTTCAACTGTCTAACTGTCACGGTTCATGAGATACAGCCCGGTGACTGACGGACAGACAGACAGACGGACAGACGGACGGACAGCGGAGTCTTAGCAAAAGGGTCCCGTTTTACCCTTTGGGTACGGAACCCTAACAACATGTTCGAATGGCAAATAAAGCTCGCTCGCTTAGCGAGCTGAAGGCCAAACGCTTCCCCGTCGTGCAACAAAACCAAACTTATACCTTCAAATGCATTTTAGTTAATACATGTACTGACAGCACATGAGTCTACCCAAAGCTGTCAAACTTCTTCAATAAATGTTCAACCATATTACATAGACATAAGGTTCAAAGTCTATTGAGTAAATTTGATAGCTATTGGTACTGGATTGGTAGTACGTTTTGACTGTCATGCCACAATATAAGGAGACTGCAGAATGCAAGCTCCATACAAACGCAGTCGAGCAACGCACACATAGACAATCTCTCACGGACACTAAATCTCGGAACAGATGCACTCGGACTGTCCTGAGCAGAGTGCCTTTTTTTTTTCTTAGTGGAAGCCATTATGACTACCCGACCTTGAGGAGGCCTGTCGGTTATGTGGGACTCACCTGTCCACCTTTCTACACCCGCTGACAAGGAGAGAAGCCCCAAGTCAGCTGCCAGGAAAATATCCCAGCTGGAAGGGATACCCATTAACCCCTGGCGAACCAAACTCCGATAAGCAGAAGGCTAGGTGGCAGTCACGGGATCTGACCCACTGGGAATTGACCGCGCGACCCTAGCAGAGCGCCTGTGTGAGTTAGGTTAACTGCCCTCATTCATTCGATTACGTTTACCAAAACGAAAATTTGTATGGCGAAAGGAGGTCACTAAAATCTGGCCAGTTAATGTACTGAGGTACATTTTATGGAAAAAAATACTCTATGAAACGCTGAATAACATAGCAAGCCTACTTTGATTGTTAGTTATTTGAAAAAGACAAAAAGAATTAATTTCGGTTTGAAAAAATACGCCATAAAATGCTTCAATACGACAAAAATACTCTGTCTATGTTAAATAATCTAATAATAATAATAATAATAGAAATGGGAATAGCTAAGTTATTAAATAAAAACACAAATCGCAAACGAAAACAACGAAGCACTCCGCAACGCCGAACGAAACGAACGGAATGACATTTATGACATTTGTTGTGTTTTGAAATCTTGTAGCTTTTTGTTACTTGCAGAGAGACAACTATTTGCTGATTTTAATATTATATTTTTTGTTGTTAAAGCAAATAATACTATGAAGTGAATAAATGTTTTGTGAATATGATTATTATTGCTTTATAAAATAAATAGTTTGTACCTCCGCTCCGTTAATATAGTTTATTAGCTATCTTCATCCTGTTTTTGCCCTAAAGAGACAAATTATTATGCTTTATGATAAATTTAAATTGTTAGATAATGGCAAAATAGAGTATTATCTATCCATACCCTTGTTTAAAAGCTAATTGATGTTTTAAAGTTACAATACATATAAAATGATGAAAAATTGTGTTTATGGCTTAATAATACTTTTTTTTTTAAATAAGAAATTTTTATGTGTTTCTAACACGTGCGTTGCTTCAGCGCGTGTCTATGAAGCTTATTTTCTGCAGTCTCCTTTTTTTGTGGTAACATTGTGTGTAATGCATTAGAGATGTTGCAATACCCAATAACGATCTTACAAATAATACATTCGCGATAATACTTGACCTACTTTATTGTATGTGAATGGAAGTTAGGTTTTTATCTTCACCGAATTATTGCTTTTTATTTTGGAACATTAGCTACATAATGACATACATACAACACAAAGTAATCTAGTTAACTATATATTAATACGTGAAGCAAAAACTTTGTACCCCTTTTTTACGAAAATTGCGCGGACGGAGGAGTATGAAATTTCGCACACTTATAGTTTAAATAGAGAAGGTTATCCGAATGTCAATATTTTTTTAAATTAAGCATAAAAATACATTAAATCAATAAAACAAACATTACACACATTACCATGTATTTGACAAACACGCTCACGCATTTAAACTCTTTTTAAAAATTTCAAATAAGGAAGAGGAGCGGCCGAAATCTGTTAATACCAATCCAAACTCAAATCCTATCTTTTTAAATTTTTCATTGCGCTAGGATACAATCCATGCAGCCTTAATAAAATTACGGTCGAATGTCGACCACTGGGCGACCTCTAGTAATAATAAAAACTTCCGCGCACGGCGGAGTATTTGGCATAGTTAAGTTCATATAATGAATCGGCTTTATTGTCGTTTAACGTCAGGCAAGATAAAGACCAAGCGCTACCCACCCTTATGAAATCATCAACATCTTCAGCTCATTTTATGTCCCCACTGCTGGGGCACAGGCCTCCCCTATATACTTGGACGCCCAAGGTAACTATTATTTTTTAGGTTTTTTTAGGTTTTGACTTTTACTAGTACTGTATGACATTGTAAAAAATTAAACTGGTAAATTATGTTTTGCAAACTTAATTATATAAGTATTTTATTTGTTTATTTTTTCCTTTTTTGTTTTTTTTACATGTTGTGATTGTTTTTTATATTTTGTGTTTTTATTTGTGATGGAAAGTGTCCTTTTATGATAGGGATATAGACAACGGAGTCGTATGGATAGCGCGAGAACGGGCCATAAACCACCACGCGGGCCCAGTGCGGATTGGTGGTTGTTAATGACTGTCAATGTAACCGGGGCCAGCGGCTTTTAAGTGCCTTTTGAAGGACGGAGGAGCTAAACATCATCATCAGCTCATTTTATGTCACTACTGCTGGGGCACGAGCCTTCCCTATGGATGGATATGGAGAACGGGCCATAAACCACCACGCGGGCCCAGTGCGGATTGGTGGTTGTTAACGACTGCTAATGCAGCCGGGACCAACGGCTTTACTTGCCTTCCGAAGCACGGAAGAGCTCGAGATGTTAAAGTTTTGGTCACCCATCCGATGACCGGCCTTTGCGAAAGTTGCTTAACCTCAGCACTCGCAGACCGGGCGCGTTAATAATTGCGCCATCGAGCTCCCCTCAACAGATTCTTATTTTATATATATTCTGCGACGATTCAGGAATCGAAGCACTAATTATCCTCCGGTGTTGTAAGAAAAATACAAACAAAAATATAAGGATATAACCGTTAATAAATAGTTAAAACAAGGCAATTTAAGCTAAACATGATAAATGCCTTTTGCGAAAGTTACTTTACCTTTGCGCCTTCGAGCTCCTTCTACTTCCGGAATCAACTAAATAACACTCTATCCAGGTATAAGCCCAACCCAAGGTTGCTTAACGACTTAGTTGTTCAACCAGACACCATAGAAATTCAATTGCTCTATGGCACTGTGGTTACATTGGGCGTCCAAGTATACTAATAACAAAATACTATAAAATAGTTTTTTTTTCCCTAACAAAATACATAACTTGTAGTGAGACCCAAGAGAGATAATAATGCGGTCATTTCTTAATTCACCAAAAAAATATTATATTAAACTCCTCCATGCTTCGGACGTCACGTAAAGCCGTTGGTCCCGGCTGCATTAGCAGTCGTTAACAACCACCAACCCGCACTGGGCTCGCGTGGTGGTTTATGGCCCGTTCTCCCTATCCATCCATAGGGAAGGCTCGTGCCCCGGCAGTGGGGACATAAAATGAGCTGATGACTTAATTCACAATCATGACGTTGCTGTTACTTAACTCCTTAGCACAACTTAAGTCACACGGTCAAGAATAATACAAAAAGCAACAAATCTACATAAATTGAGATAAATCCAAAGCGACTACCTAAATTATTCTTTAATACACCATCAATATCATCCAGGAAACTATAAAGTTAACATGTTACGTATTCTGCCGCCATTGTGACGTCACCGCCCGTAGTTTATGCTCCGAATTGGCAATAGACAATGTGTTTTTCTGCGGTCCAGCTAATAAAAAATGCGCGGTATTACGCCGGCTTACAGCATACATTAGAATTGAAAATGAGTTTGGAACTATAATGGGATGACTTATATTTTATATGGTATGTGTTTTGTATGCTGTGTGCGTACGATCATTGACTATAATCGATCTAACGCTAGGTCAGACGTTGTCAGCTGTTGCTGGCTGTAAGTGTCGACTCCTTTGTCATTGCAAGAAGGTTAGAATAAAATGTGAGCTATGGTGACGTCGGTCGGCAAATCTGAATAGAATAGATTTGAATATTCAGTTTCGATTTTAAAATGATTATAGTACCTATGTATCGAATTTCCTTTCTTATAATTACTTTAATTAATTTTATTATTAACTAGTGTACCTGGCGGACTTCGTACCGCTTTGACAGTTTACATCAAGTGATTAAATTCTCTTTGGTTTCCATGACAACAAAACAAACAAATCATTTTGTATCGGAAAATTAAATTGTCGTTTTTAGTATTTTCCGTTACTTATTATTTATGTTTCTCACAGCTTAAACCTTCCCTGAACTTCCACTAATATTTTAAAATCAAAATTAGCCAAATCGGTCCAGCCATTCTCGAGTTTTAGCGAGACAAACGGACAGCAATTGACTTTTGTTTATAGATTATTTTGCATGTAACTACGTTATTACCTACGTATTAATATTATGAATAATTATTTTTAGGATGAATCTTATTCAATTCGGCTAACAACATCAATAGAGAGTAAGGTTGCCAGATGTCCGGGATTTCCGGGATTGTCCCGGAATTTTACGTATTGTCCCGTGTCCAGTAATTCGATCTATTGTCCCGGATTCCGAAAAAATTTAATACCTACCTAATAAAAAAAATTAACAACAAAATATATAACAACAACGGCAGGCGGCAGGCAGCGTGCGGGTTTGTTGTTGAAAATGTATTTTCCTAATAATACAGATATAAAATTAAATATTCTGTAATTTATATTTTATATTTTTTATTTTTTTATTTTTACATATAGCCATAGATAGTCACGGCCCGACATGGAATTGTCCCGGACTCGGTAAGTTCCGATCTGGCAGCCTTAATAGAGAGGTACCTATGTCTATGCCTTTCTGTCAGGTGTTAGGTAAGTTAGCTAATGCCTCAGTAGTTGAGAATTCCGGGTGAAGTGCGCTTCCACCTCCGACTTTATCGTCCCTTAACATCAGGTGAGATGAAAGCCAAGGCTTACCCGATAATATATAAAAGAACGAACGAGCCGTACAGTAGTCGCATATGATGTGTAACATTTGACATCTCACCTTTAGAAATCAATATTACTATAGAGAATAGAATATAGAATTAACAATGCCGTATATTTTTTTTAAATCTTAAAGAGAATGCAGTAAATACTCATTAGAAGAAATTTGACATATCAAAATGATGACACATTAAGTCACTTTTAATAATAATAATATGTCTTGTTCTTATTATCGATTTTAAATTTGCGCGCGCTTCCAACTCCGTGTATTTTTTACAAATCTTATAGAGAATGCAGTAAATACTCATTAGAAGACATGTCACACTGTTATCCTATCCTGCGGCGCAAGTTTCGAGAAAATAGATCGTAATGTCAGCACCTCAAATATCACAATCACAAACAGTAAGTTGTACTTAATGCGTTCATAAATTGTGCGGCAGATATCACACTGTTACGATCACATTTCTACGAAAACACCACTCCCACAAATTATTGTATAGAAACCGAGCCGATCTCACTGTTACGGATCACACTGTTACGACCCTACTTCCGTCCCTTTTCTACGAAATCACTCCCACAAATTTTATATATAGAAGGCGTGCAAAGATGTTTCACATCAAAAATGAGAAACTGCACTCAGACTGTTGCGAGCTGTTGCGAGATTCCGCATCCGTGAAAGGTCTAGTGATCGCTGCTCAAGCGCGGTGTAGACACGGCGGCAGATCAACCTACCCAAAACTGTCAAATTTGTACAATCAATTTTGAACTTTATCGTTTGGTAATAAGGATCAATATTCATTGGAGAAATTTGAGAGGTTTGGGTAGGTTAATCCGCCCGTGTGTACTAAGCTATTACTATCTGCAGTATCCTTATATTATTTTGTTTATATTGTGGCGTAAGCTTTCTCCTTACAGTGCGACATAAAAGAGTAGAAAATAAATGAGGACGCTATTGTCGTTATTATTCATGTTAACAGTGTGTTAAATCCAGGAATGTAGAAATATCACGTAATACAACAATTTTATTCGTAACCACGGGCAGAGTTTTTTTTTGTGTATTGTTTTACGGCTCCGGATGAAATCCATCAAGCCTATTCGTTCGTTCTAAACACTTCTTGTCAGTCTTGGTCATGTCATTAGTTTCAGTAAAGATGTGGGGCTTTACTAAGTCCTCACGCCGACTTCTTGAGAGAATTTGGAAAGTGACGTTGCACTGTTTGTTTCATTTGCCAACACTCATGCACACTCACGAACACTTAACGGTTAATAATCCACCATTATTTCACATTAATATTCGACATAACACAAATTTTAGAAAATAAAACAAAACCGCAGACATCACTCTTCACTTTCCCGCCAAGAAGTCACGGACAGAGTTGAACAACCACTTGACATTAATGACAGATAATCAATGTTGCCAGGAAATGAGTGAATTTAGTTCTGGAATAATTAATTTCTACTCTTTTATGTCGCACTGTACGCCATTCTAGCCAGTTCTATGCGAGCTCCATCCATTGCCTTAAAACTGTTTTTGCGTTAAAACTATAATTAGTTTATTTTACTTACTGCAGCAGAACTTCTTCCCCCTTTTCTCCGAGTCCGAGCACGAGTTCTCGCAAGACGTAGAGCATTCCTCTGTCAAAGAACATTTGACATCTATGCAGTCCTCCACGCATTTGCCGTCGTCAGCTTTCCCGCCAATAAGGTTGTTCAGAGAGTCAGCACTCTCTCTGGAATCACTGTCGGCACATCTTGTATAATCAGTTGTGGAACTGTCAGTAGTTGTGAGAAATTCGGAGGACATCTTGATTGTCTTTGGTATCCTGTGGAAGAAAATTATCATCGTCATCGTCATAGTAGATATAAGTCCATCATCAACACCAGCTCTTTTTTATGTCCCCACTGCTGGGGCACGAGCCTTCCCTATGGATGGATAGGGAGAACGGGTCATAAACCACTACGCGGGCCTAGTGCGGATTGGTAGTTGTTAACGACTGCTAATGCAGTCGGGACCAACGGCTTTACGTGCCTTCTGAAGCACGGAGGAGCTCGAGATGAAAATCTTAGTCACCCATCCGATAACCCGCTTTTGCGAGAGTGGCTTAACCTTAGCAATCGCAGACTGGGCACGTTAACCACTGCGCCAACGAGGTACTCTAGTAGATATAACTAATTTATTGTAATGGTTTGATTTTATTTTGTTATCGTGCCAAAATACAATAAAATAAATAATCAGCCACTATCAAGCCACAGGAGGATATAGGCCTCTCCTAATGCAGGCCACTCGAAAGAAAAAATGTTTTTTTTTTTATGTTAAAAGGAGGCAAACGAGCAGGCGGGTCACCTGATGGAAAGTAATCACCGCCGCCCATAGACACCCGCAAAACCAAAGTTATCGCAGATGCGTTGCCAACCTTGGAAAGGAGTTGGATCTTGAGGAGGGAGTAGGAATTGGGAGGGGGGAGGGGTGAGAGATGGGCCACCGGTACTTTCACTCACCGGATGAAACACAACAGCAACGCCGTTGTTTCACGCCGATATTCTGTGAAAGGGTGGTGTTACGCCGGGCGAGCCGGCCCATTTCGTGCTGCAACGCAACGTGGCTCTACCACTCAGAGGTATTCTATAAAGTTTTTAAAAACTCTTTGAATTAAACTCTATGCTTTAAAGATTTGTTCGAATATTGTTTTGCTTGCTGGACTTAAATTACACCTTACTGTGTTTGAGCTTCAGAATGATAAAGCTTTAGTTATTGTTCTGAGGTTTCAGCGAATAAACAGTTCAGTTGGCGGGAAATTAGAAGCAATAATAGAGTATGTTTCAATTTAAATAACAAAATCTTTGCTGTAATTTAAGGGTCTTTATCATTAAGCACATCTACCGTCACACATTATCTTTAATGAACTGTGAATATTTTATGAACATTTTTTCTAACTTTGGTATTGGCTAGACTTAACTTAATGTGCAAACCGCACAAACCCATTATAAATAAAAAATAAAGGAAGCACATTTGTTTTTTTATAGAGGAAGAGGCATTTTCAGCGTAACCGGACTTTTTTGGGGGCAGCGAGAAAATTAAAGGGTTCCTCAAGCCGTGTGAAACGAAGCACCTTCGGAGGTTTTCTAGAGGGAATGGTATCACGCACTAGTGCGAGTCCCCGTACCCGTTTCTCCGAGGGGTTCGGATCGGATCCGGAGCGGAACAACCCGAGGGCGCCTCTAAAGGCTCGGACCTCAGCTCGGGTTGACCGGGACGTGAGGGTAGGGAGAAGCGCCCAGGTACATATCTGTACCTGGTATAAAGCGCGTGTGAACCGGCTCGTCGTCGTAACTTAAAATTTTACTAGAAAAAATCAACCAGTCCCATGAAGCTCGAGTGGGATTCGAACCCATGACCCTTGAATCTTCTTCTTATCTTATCTTATCTTAGTGGGGCCTGCTGAGGTTTCTCCCTCCCAGTAACACTTCGACCCATCGGGATCTTTTGTGCAACCCCATCCTTTCACTCTTCTTCCTCTGTAAAGATAGATGCCATAAGTTTGGCAACGTCCTTAAGAGCGAAGAGCCTGAAATCCTCCGGTTTCAGATAGGCCGACCCTAGGAGTCCCATTCTTTTCCTAGCCAGAGAGTCGCAGTCACACAGTAGGTGCTGCATTGACTCCGTTTCCTCTTCACATGCCCTACACAAACTATTTGTTGAAAGGTGCTTTCTGTGAAGCATTTGTTTTGTGGCATAGTCCTGTCAAGGCACCGATGGTTAATCGGGCCTGCCTTCTACTGCCTCCGCATATGAACTTACTCCGTCCTAAGGCGTTTTCGCCTAGGAAGGATTTGGAGTGTTTCATACCCGGCTACTCTTTCCTTGTTAATGTTACTTGGTGCAAGTGCCATGAACGGCTCAGGACCAATGAGCTGGGTCTCCGAGCCCTTCCTGGCAAGTGCATCAGCCATCTCGATGGACCCTTGGATTACCGAGACCCCAGAATACTCGTTGAATTTTCTAGTACTTTGTGATTTGTTACGCTATTATTTGTGTTCGATTCCCACTCAAACTGGTACTGGTTGATTTTGCTTGTAAATTTTAAGTAAATGACTACTTACTTGCCATTATTTTCTATCATCATCATGATCATCATCAGCTCATTTTATGTCCCCACTGCTGGGGCACAAGCCTTCCCTATGGATGGATAGTGAGAACAGGCCATAAACCACCACGCGGGCCCAGTGCGGATTAGTGGTTGTTAACGACTGCTAATGCTTTACGTGTCTTCCGAAGCACGGAGGAACTCGAGATGATACTTTTTTGGTCACCCATCCGATGACCGGCCTTTGCGAAAGTTGCTTAACCTTAGCAATCCCAGACCGGGCGCATTAACCACTGCGCCATCGAGCTCTTCATTTTCTTTAAGCCAGACTAAACTCTCTAAACTCCAAGTGCCTTACAAATAAACAAAGAATAAGTTCCGAATAGTTATTCCGTGTTTTGTCCCTGTCATGTAAACGTCATTTCAAATTAGAGTGAAGGAGACAAAACACGGAATAACTATTCGGACCTTAGAGCGTTTACGCCGCACACTAGCGCCGCCAATGAAAAAAAAAACATATCTAGTAATAAGAGATAGAAAATCAAATTATGCTCAACAAACTATCTGAATGAAGTAATTTAGCATTTTTATGTCACCTAATGAACACCTGACATGTTATGGTTTAGTTAAATAAGACGTTACGGCCACTTTTAACTATAACGCCATATATAACTTAACCATAACATGTGAGGTGTTCATTAGGTGACGTAAAAATGCTAAATTACTTCATTCAGATAGTTTGTTGAGCATAATTTGATTTTCTATCACTAATTACTAGATATGTTTTTTTTTTCATTAGTGGCGCTAGTGTGCGGCGTAAACGCTCTTAATCTTTGTTTATTTGTAAGGCACTTGTTTCGATACAGAAATAAAATCAAAGTAACACAATATTTGGTTTGACGTTATCGCGTTTGAGGTGTTGTGCAATTTTGCATTTGAATCGTTTCAAGGATGTTTTCTAACTAAAATGCGCGTATCTGAATTATTTAAACAAGTATTTTAAAAACGTGTTTTATAATTATTATTTTTAGAGCTTTTTTACCTATTTGTCATTTGTCACTTCTAAATGTCAATAGTTAAGTTTTTGAAAATGGCCGCACTGATATTTTTTGAAAAGAACAAACTTACTAATGAAAAAGAATAAAGCTTTTAATTTGCGCACTTCAAACAAAAGATTTAATAAGATTTAAGTTGTTTTCGCAAAAGACGGTCATCGGATGGGTGACCAAAAAACCTCGAGCTCCTCCGTGTTTTGGCAGGCACGCACGAAAAGCCGTTGGTCCCGGCTGCATTAGCAGTCGTTAACAACCACCAATCCGCACTGAGCTCTCGTGGTGGTTTATAGCCCGTTCTCCCTATCCATCCATAGGGAAGGGAAGGCTCGTGCCCAGCAGTGGGGACATAAAATGAGCTGGTGATGATAATGAAACCAAAGATTGTCTTGAATTGATCTTTTTTAGCTGGTTCTAGTGTTTGACACTTTAGTCCCAGAATCGGAATAGGAATGAGATCTGTCGCATACTGAATCACACACTTACACACACACACACACACACATACACACACAATATTATTGTAAGTTAGTTTATAAGTTGAAAACTAGTTGTCAATTAAAATTTTTGGAACGCGCCTTTTTTCCCAGAGGTGGGCGTTTATGGCTGCGCTGCAGTTCAATACTAAAGCAGACACTTACGAGCACTATGTAATGTTACCCATTTTTATGTTCCAAATAAAAGTTATTTTATTATCACACAATATTATAAATGCGAAGGTTTGTGTGTATATTTGTTGCTATCACGCTGCAACGGATGGATGGATTTGGATGAAGTTCGGCATACAGATAGTTTATAACTTGATTAAAATATAGAATACTTTTTATCCCGATATTCCTACGGGAACGGGAACCACGCGAGTGAAACCGCGAGCGGCCGCTAGTTATTTTATAATCCCATTGATGCCCAGTGTTCTACTTTAGTCGCCAAAAATACCATAGATGTTTTTATTTTAATTTCACGGGAGGACCAGCTAATAAGTAGGTGGCCTGTCATATCATACTAATATTATAAAGAGGAAAGCTTTGTATGTTTGTAACGAATAAACTCAAAAACTACTGGATCGATTTAAAAAATTCTTTCACCTTTAGAATGCTACATTAGCGCTGAGTAAGGCTATATTAAAAAAGAAATGGCCACACGTGTGAAGCCGGGACGGGCCGCTAGTTTTCACTAAAGTCAGTTGCTGTCCCCTATCTATATATTAATACGTGAAGCAAAAACTTTGTACCCCTTTTTTACGAAAACTGCGCGGACGGAGGAGTATGAAATTTCGCACACTTATAGTTTATATAGAGAAGGTTATCCTAATGTTAATATTTTTTTTTAAATTATGCATAAAAATACATTAAATCAATAAAACAAACATTATACACACTACCATGTATTTGACACACACGCATATGTATTTGACACACGCGCGTATACATATACTCTTTTCAAAAATTTCAAAAATGGAAGAGGAGCGGCCTAAATCTGTCAATGCCAATCCAAGCTCACATTCTATCTTTTTTAATTTTTCATTGCTTAGGATACAATCCGTGCAGCCTTAATAAAATTACGGTCGAATTTCGACCACTGGGCGACCACTAGTATTTACTAAAGGAAAAAAAGGTCGATCACTGGTTCCTGTCGAACATTTGGCTACATTACCTGTTACAAATAGCTATTACAATCTATTCTTGTTTAATGGCTTATTTCTTAAAATAAATTAATATCGAAAATAAAATTACCGTTAAGAATAAATGTAGCAAACAGTTTTTCGTTATGTTAGTGAGAAATAAATTCGATTTCATAATTTTATTGCACTACATCAGTATTGCGAGTTGTAACAACATTGGCGAATGATTGAATGGTCAATGAAACACTTTAGTTTTAGAGCGAGTTTGGTGATTGGCTCAGCAGACGGCATTTTCAGCTTCACCGGGCTTTTAAAGGGTTCCTCAAGCCGTGTGAAACGAAGCACCTTCGGAGGTTTCTTAGAGATCCCTACTAGATTATCCGAGGGGTCGGATCGGATCGGGTCAATCAAACACGCTCTCAGTACTCTGATGGTATGGATGGTATGGTATGGCGTTTCCGCGGACGATTACCCGTCAACACCACAGGAACAGCACAAGCTAGTGCTTAATATACTAACATAGTTATAAGTTATATATCTACTAACAAAAATTGTTTTATATTGTATGTATGTTAGTCTGTAAGGTATTTAATATATGGGCCCCTTTGTGTTTTTACCATCTTGTACATTGTGTGTTGCCTGAAATAAATGATTTATTATTATTATTATTGTTGAGTCTCGTTCATAAATTACTTAGCATACCGTCATTTTTAATTATATTTTGATACTACGCACTTGTATGAGGTTCTTCCTACCCTCTCCTGAGAAAATAACGTCTCGGTCCGTCGCTCCGTGTGCAACGGATTGCAATGGCTGACCTCGCCTACACGACAGTGTTTTAAAAATCTAAGTAAATCAAGCTAATCTTCTTCCAAAAACACTTTATTCTTATAATTGGATATATCGATACACTAAATACAGCAGGCCTGCTTGTGATTGTGGTAATTGTGAAGAGTGGTAAACTGGATCTCATCTGCAGCAACAGTGAGTGTTTTTTCCCATATAACCTTCCCTTAAATCTTGGTACAAGTGCCTTGCCCATGATGTTTTTTTTGTGTTTTCTAATTAATCTCAGGTTTTACTGAACGAGGCTTAATTACCTTAGTTGTGGATCCGAGCTGAACCAAACCTCTTAAAAAATACAGTCCACTCATATATCATATTTCATCTAGTAAAAATAATTAGTTAAACTACAGCTCAATAAGTGATCCACACCTTAGGCTTTATTTTATAACCTATGGAAGCGTTCCATAGCTACTTGCCAGTGGAACCTTAACCATACAATTATGTTTAGATGAAGTTCAACGTAAATCTAACCGTTTCTGTGGTCATATATATGTGGTGGTGGTGGTATAGCTGGTTTTAAGTCCGAATGGCCAGCTACCACCACCTTAATAACATCAATGTTCCTAAATTCGTTTGTAAATTAATTACTGGTGCTGATAATATTTGCAGACACTTTGTCTAGACTTATAGATAAATGCAGGATGTACTTATCTCGTCTATAGATATAAAATATATATAGTTATAGTTTCTCAATGTTGCTGTTATTGTTTTTATGTTTGGCTATATTTTTTTATGTGTATATTTTTGCAATGTGTTTTTATGGGCTACCTGAAGAGCTTAAGATGCTCAAAGCCAATCTTATAAATACTATTTTGAAAATGTTTTAATTTTTTTATTATAATTTTATTTTTTGCGTACCAGTTTCTGGTGAAATGTGTGGACTTCAATGTATTTACTATAACACCACTTATGTACCATGTTTTATGCGAATAAAAATATGGTGAATTTTATCATGGGGAGTGCTCTGAAGAATTGTTCGGTTTGATCCCTGCCGCTGATTTCCTTCACCGCACTACACGCAATCGACTGTCTTTCCATCCACACCATCTTGATGGATGGCGATCTACTACTGTGCGTTTCTCACGTAATTATTTACCACGAACTACAGTGCTGTGGAACCAGCTCTCAACGGCGGTATTCCCGGACCAATACGACTTAGGAATCTTCAAGAAACGAGCCTATTCCTTCCTTACGCCTGCTCGTTTGCCTCCTTCTAATATAAAAAAATAAAAATAAAAATGTTTGTAGCATTTTTGTTTTCCGACAGTTAGAGATATTATAGCCGTGCCTCAGTATCTGAGCGTTCCGGGTGAAGTGTGCTTCCTCCTTCGGACTTATCAACACTAACATCAGGTAAGATGAAGGCCATCAAGGCTTACCGGTAAGGAATAAACTAAAACACACAGGCCTGCTAAACCCTGAGTTTGTTTTTCAACCATTTTACATATCTCTATAGTATCTTAAGCATTATATACATATTTATTTGATCTTAACAAGTATTTACTTATATGGTAGTAACATAAATAGCACTTGTGGGAGGTGTCATTGAATGAAGTGCTTCTATTTCGAGTACATAGGTAATTTAAATAAAAAATATCTCAAGTAAGTTCTTTTATTTAAATAAATAAAGTGGGCGGGAACCTTTGACTATATACATTGCGTCTGTTTTCTTAATGTGTCGGTAAACTTCGTGCTTTGTCGGCACACTTAGCCAGTATCAAAGTAATTTTTCTCACAAGTTAACATATAAATAAACAATATTACCTTCCCGTATAATGTATTGAATGATATTAGAAATGAAAAGTGAGAAATGACATACCGCCTACCCCCATCTCTTGAGTATCTCAGTAAAGATGTGGGGCTTTACTAAAACCTCACGCGAACTTCTTGAGAGAATTTGAAAAGTGACGTTGCACTGTTTTGTTTCATTCGCCAACACTCATGCACGCTCACGGACACTTAACGGTTAATAATCCACCATTATTTCACATTAATATTCGACTTAACACAAATTTTAGAAAATAAAACAAAACCGCAGACATGACTCTTCACTTTCCCGCCAAAAAGTGTATCAATTATAGACTATATAGAGTTGCTACTACTCCTATTAATTATTATTAATTTATTTTAAAGTGAAATAAAATACTATTGTGTCATACCTAATTTATTTAAGATTTTTATTTTTATAACTCTTTACAATATATAAACGCCTCGGTCGTCGAGTGGCAAAGCACTCGGCCCGATAGCCGAAGGTCCCGGATTCAATTCCCAGGTCAGGCAAATAAGTGTGTTTCGGATTTTTCGATGCATAGCCCGGGTTTGTGATCACCAACCCGCATTTGGCAAGCGTGGTGATGAGGCCAATACCCATCAATTGTGGTGATGACTTGATTTCAATGATGGGGGCCTTTGCCCAGCAGTGGGACAGTATATAGGCTATTTACTTACAGTTTTACAACTCTATACAGTTCACACAAGAAAATCAAAAACAAAACAACAATAAATTACGTTGTTTGTTATTATACATGATAAATCTAATACTTAATGGACAATGGTAATTAATATTCGATTGCATTCGTAAATGCGATAATTGATTGCTGATAGAGAAGCACTGTACTTTAATTTACCTAAGCGAAGTACTGAGAACATTCATTCAACTGTAATGTATCCTACTAATATTATAAACGCGAAAGTTTGTAAGTATGGATGGATGTTTGTAACTCTTTCACGTAAAAACTACTGAATGGATTTGGATGAAATTCGGCATACAGATAGTTTATAACCTGGATTAACACATAGGATACTTTTTATCCAGCAACTGGTTTTTGTCATGAGCAGTTCACCACCTGCTTTCTTGCTGTCATCATCATCTCAGCCAAAAGACGTCCACTGCTGGACAAAGGCCTCCCCCAAAGATCTCCACAGCGACCGGTTTTGTGCTACTCGCATCCAGCTTCCCGCGACCTTCACCAGATCCCGTCGGTCCACCTTGTTGGAGGCCTACCCACACTGCGCTTTCCGGTACGCGGTCGCCACTCGAGGACTGTTCCACCCCAGTGTCATCCAGGTTTTTTTTTTTATTATTTTTCGGCAAGTAAACAGCCTATAAATGTCCCACTGCTGGGCAAAGGCCTTCACCATTGAAATCAAGTCATCGCTACAATTGATGGGGTTGGTGATCACAAACCCGGGATATGCATCGGAAAATCCGAAATAATTTTTCGGCAAACATTGTGCTAAATCTTCGAACACTCATGTCTCTACCATACGACTTTGTTCTCGAAACTGAATAAACGGTTGTCAAATTTAATGTCCTTACCTATACCGTATACTAAAAATATCATATTCCAATTGCCCTTTCTAAATTAACAGATCAAACATATCGAATTCCCGCCAGTAATATTGATATATTTATTAGCGCTGACAACACTATCACAAAGTAAAGAGGAGAGGAGAAGGTAAGCTTCAGCCATTAAAAACAAACTTGTAAAAAAAAACAAGTCTTGCAACTCAGTGACGGTAGCCAAAGTAACATTAGAAAACGATAGCGAAGTTCGAAAAGAATAAAATGTATGGGATTGACATAAGATTGACCACGTGATTTAGCGGGGCTTATGTCAATCCCATACATTTTATTCTTTTCGATCTTCGCTATCGTTTTCTTAATGTTACTTTGGCTAAGCCTACAGTTCTGCTACCGTAAAAAGTTGTGAAATCCATGTTATACCAAGTCTACCTAAAATATTTTGCAATTTCAGTCCAGTTTTCTCGATACACTAACTGCTTAAATAACTTTGTAATCCCATATAAATATATACGATTACAAAGTTAAATTTGCAGTTAATAAATCAGTGTACCTGTAGATATATCACACTAATATCATAAATGCGAAAGTTTGTGTATGATGTGTGCATATTTGTTGCTTCTTCACGCTGCAACGGATGAATGGATTTGGATTCAATTCGGCATACAGATAGTTTATAACCTGGATTAAAACAGGATACTTTTTATCCCGATATTCCCGCGGGAACGGGAACCACGCGGGTGAAACCGCGAGCGGCCGCTAGTGTATAATATAATGGAATAATAGGTTTTTTTTTTTTTTTTGGAGAGAGACTGCTGGTTGCCGAGGGGCATTTCCAGCTTCACCGGGCTTGTTTTAGGGGCGGCGAGGTACGTAAAGGGTACCTCAAGCCGTGTTGAAACGAAACACCTTCAGAGGATTTCTAGAGGGGTACGGCATCGCACACTTAAAAGTGCGCGTCCCCGTGCCCTTCCAGAGTCTCCGAAGGGTTCGGATCGGATCGGGGAGCGGAACCACCCGAGGGCGCCTCTAAAGGCACGGACCTCGGCTCGGGTAGACCGGGCCGTGGAGGAGGAGAGGAGGAGCTCCCAGGCACATGACTGTGCCTGGCATAGAGCGCGTGTGAACCGGTTCTTCGTACCCTTGTTCTACGAGTACGGTGTCTTGGGCCTAAAACAGTGTGCATGTTTAGTGTATTCTGTAAATGTGTGCTGTCATTTGGAGGAACGGGCGGGGGGGCATTCGCAACTGTAATTGCGTCGTCGGGCTCGGGAATAATAGGTGTAGATAGGTACTGTAGTGATCGGGACTGCTTGGAGGGGCGAACTTACTGGCAGCCGTCGCGTTCTGATTCTAAACGTAAAATGAGACGTAAAATGAAAATGAGACGATGAAAACAAAAGGAGATGAAGTTGGGCATCAACGGCGGCGATGTCAAGATCTATTAATTGATTGTATTCATGTAAACTTATAAAAATAACAATATAATATTAATCGATTGAGGTGTTTCTCTAACCTGCTACGTCCCCCATATAAGTAACGGCCCGTCTGGTCGTTACAGTACCTAGATGGTACCGGAAAGGAAAAAAGTAGGGCTATCTAAAAAAGAAATGAGTTGCCATTAAAAATTACTTATTTAATGTTTATCCTGACGTTTCGAAACGTCAGGATAAACATTAAATAAGTAATGTGTAAAATAAACGCGAGTATATAGATCCGTAAAAGTCGTTTCATTTCATAGTTTTGGATGTTGTGAATATATCAATATCTGAATAAAACTTATTGTACGTTTATGGTAATCTAATAGACATATCATTAGCCCCGTAGTTTGTGCGCGCTAACGGTAAGTATATAAAAAAGATTTTTTCGGTAATATTAGCCTGCTGGACAGTCAGAGCGCAACTGTTGCGAGATAACGTTCTCCACCCCCACGACCCGATCAACTAAGGTTGCCAGATGTCCCGGATTTCCGGGATTGTCCCGGAATTTTACGGATTGTCCCGTGTCCAGTTATTCGATCTATTGTACCGAATTCCGGAAAAATATAATAATAAAAAAAATCTTTTATCTGGACTAATAAAAGTATACATTTGAAAAATAAAATGTATTTTCCTAATAAATACAAATATAAAATTAAATATTCCGTAATTTATATTTATATTTTTTATTTTATTTTTTTATTTTTACATATTTATAGCCACGGCCCGACATGGAATTGTCCCGGACTCGGTAAGTTCCGATCTGGCAACCTTACGATCAACCCGAGCGGTGCTACCCTTTAGAGGCGCCCTCAGGTTGTTCCGCTCCAGATCCAATCGGAACCCTTCGGAGAATATAGTAGGGCGCGGGGACACGCACTAGCGCGTGATGCCGCTCCCTCTAGAAAGCCTCCGAAGTGATTCGTTTCACACAGCTTGAGGAACCCTTTAAGTTTCTAGCCGACGCAAGAAAGCCCGGTGAAGCTGAAAATGCCCAGTAGCAATCAGCACATTCTCAAAAAAAATAAAAACGAACGAGCCTTACAGTAGTCGCATACGATGTGTAACATTTGACATCTCACCTTAGTAATAAGCAATTTTAACATTGTATTCTGAAAAAAATGGGTCAAGTATTATTTGAAATGATTTTTCATAACAAAGAATAATTATTTTTAATGAAAATTGTATTTTATTTAATTGACACTAAGAGTAATACAATACCGCGCGCTCATTCGTCAAATCAAATGGCGCGCGCTTCCCCGATTGGTTGGTACCATCCGACGGCCAACTCAACCACCGTGCGCTCATTCGTCAAATCAAATGGCGCGCGCTCGCGCGCTTCCCCGACTTCCTGTTACACACTTCCGTCCCATTTCACGAAATCACTCCCACAAATTGCAAGAAAGCGAGAGGAAAGATGTTACACATTAATAAAAAGGAGGAGCTCGGTGGCGCAGCGGTTAACGCGCCCGGTCTGCGAGAGCTGAGGTTAAACAACTTTCGCAAAGGCTGGTCATCGGATGGGTGACCAAAACATTATCATCTCGAGCTTCTCCGTGCTTCAGAAGGCACGTAAAGCCGTTGGTCCCGGCTGCATTAGCAGTCGTTAACCACCAATCCACACTGGGCCCGCGTGGTGGTTTACGGCCCGTTCTCCCTATCCATCCATGGAGAAGCCTCGTGCCCCAGCAGTGGGGACATAAATGAGCTGATGATGATGATGATGATGATGAAAAAGGAGGTTCCGTGTCAGTTGTCTATGCGGTTGTCTATGCGTCGCTCGAGCGCGTTTATATGAAGCTTACATACTGCTTTCTCATTGTTTTGTGACACTATCGTATCTAAGTGGTCACATTTAGGTCAATATAAAATCCAGGCCATATTAGTTATCATTGATACATTATCATTGTGAGTAATAGTTCTCGCGAGATTGGCCATCAATATAATGTGCGACGAACTTTAATTAGAAATTTATTGGTAAAGCGAAATGCATTGCATGGCTGTGCAATTGATACTGTCAGCAAACTGATGGGACTCTCCAGAGAGAACATGAGGCTAGTCATAGAGATCATAACATTACACTGTCGACTGAACAGACATCTGACAGTGATAGGAGTGAAAACCGACCCCATATGCCCGGAGTGCACGGAAAGTGAGGAGACCAGCCTCCACCTACTAGCTGAGTGCCCTATGTACTCACTGAAAAGATGGGAGCTGTGGAGGTCGGACACATTAGTCAGATTAAGCTATTTAATTTTTAATTATTTTGTAGTAATTTTGATTTTCTTATTTTAATGTGCAGTTTTTGTGACATAATTTTATTGTATATCTGTGACTAAGATTTTACATTTTTATTTGATGTATGACATGTCGGTGTTTTGGACGCATAATCTGTAAACTAGCATGTAAAATGAAATAAATAAATAAATAATAGAGGACCTGAAGGATCTGAAGGTGGAGCAGATAGCAAGATTTACCAAAGAGACTTAAAGATTCCCAACACCAGCTCTATTTTATATCCCCAATGTTGGTGCATGAACCTTCCATATGGACGCAAGCGCTACCCCCCCTATTATTATTTTTCTGGTTTCCACGGAAGATCAGCGTCGGGGTGCCAACAAGGTATCTCGACATTATGCTGAGTGGCGACCGTTTCAACACCACTTGTTCTAAGTCTTTGGTCCATGTATCTATATATTAATACGTGAAGCTAAAACTTTGTACCCCTTTTTTACGAAATTTGCGCCGACGAAGGAGTATGAAATTTCGCACATTTATAGTTTAAACAGAGAAGGTTATCCGAATGTTAATTCTTTTTTTTAAATTATGCATAAAAATACATTAAAAATCAAAAAACAAACATTACACACACTACCATGTATTTGACACACAGTCACGCACGCATATGTATTTGACACACACGCTTTTATACTCTTTTCAAAAATTTCAATAGTGCAAGAGGAGTGGCCGAAATCTGTGAATGCCAATCCAAACTCACATTCTATCTTTTTTATTTTTCATTACTTAGGATACAATCCGCGCGGCCTTAATAAAATTACGGTCGAATTTCGACTACTGGGCGACCACTAGTTGTTATTAATTTATGTGGTTATGAATATTTTGTTTTAATTTCTATTTCTTTTTTATTTCCTTATGGAGACACCATCATCAGCTAATTATAATGTTATCACTGTCGGGGCACGAGCCTTCCCTATGGATGGACAGGGAGAACGGGCTATAAACCACCACGCGGGCCCAGTGCGGATTGATGGTTGAAACGACTGCTAATGTAGCCGGGACCAACGTTAACGTGCCTTCCAAAGCACGGAGGAGCTCTAGATCTAGAATATACATTTTGGTCACCCATCCATTGACTGGCCTTTGCGAAACTTGCCTAACCTTAGCAATCGAAGACCGGCCGCGTAAACCATTGTGCCAATGAGCTCCTTACAACAGCAATCCAACCTCTCGCGGACAGAATCTCGGAGCAGTTCAAGCGCAGCTGTTCCGATATTCCATGTCCGTGTGAGGTTGTGCGTGGCTTGACCGCGTTTGTATGGAGCTTACATTCTTCAGTCCCCTTACTTTGTGCCGTTGTTTAACCCTTTAACGGGCATAAAATGTTTTTATTTTGTTTATATAATTTTTAACGCAAATTTTGTTGCGAACAAATTACAAAAACACAAATGTTGAGAAAATTTCCACGAGCAGGATTTGAACCTGCACCCTTCTGACATACCGGGTCAGGTGCTCTCCCAATTGCGCGATCGTGGTCTAACCACGATAGCTCAATTCAATAATAATTATTTTTTTGTGTTTGAATATTTCATTGGTTTTCAATCTTAACTAATCTTATCTTAACTAATCTTATCTAAACGAATCGGTGGCCGAGTGGCAGAGCGCTCGGTCCGATACCCGAAGGTCCCGGCTTCAATTTCCAGGTCGAGCAAAGTGTGTTTGGGATTTTTTTCGATGCATAGCCCGGGTTTGTGATCACCAACCCGCATTTGGCATGTGACCCTGACACACCGGAAACCCTCCCACACATCCTCTCCGAGTGCCCTATACACGCTCTGGAGAGGCTAAACATAGAGATACAGACAGGTATGGCGATGAAACCGAGTAATTTCGCTGACCTAATTACAGGCAAGCATAGTAATGTTTTTATGAAATATTGTGAAAAAATTGTTAATGTTGTAAGGTTAAGAAATAAGACATAGAAATAATAACATCACAAGTTTAATTAACAAGAATAGCACACATACCTGCGTGTATGTGCGCTTATTCAAATATAATTATATAGTAAGAAATTAATTTTAAGTCACCATAAAACAATTCATAGCAATAAGTAAAAGATAAGAAATAGTTATGTACAAAATAAGCTGCCCACACATATTAAAAATAAGATCTCCGATCATGTTGGAGGAAGTAGCATTAAAAAAAAAAAAAAAAAAAAAAAAAAAAAAACCCGCATTTGGCAAGCGTGGTGATTAAGCCATTACCCATCAATTGAAGCGATGACTTGATTTTAATGATGGAGGCCTTTGCCCAGCAGTGGGACAGTTATAGGCTATTTACATTACTTTCAATCTTATCTCAATGACATAAAGTTCAAAATTTGGTGGGAATATACATCTCTTCGCCTTTTAAAGGGTTAACTTAAGTGTGTAAGTATGTATGTTTGTGTTATTTCCTAATTAAAACGGAACGACGACGGATTGACGTGGTGTTCGGCACAGATAAAGTTGAACCACCCGAAAATGTCATAGGCTATCTTTTGTAACAGTATATATTATGATAAACTGTTTCCGGGGTCACAGATTAACACGATTGATAGACCGATGAAAGTTTGATTTTAAGTTATTGGTATGTAATATAAACAGAAACATTACTTAACTTAACTTGAAAAAAAAACAGAAAAATAATTAGAAAATTAAAAACTATAGACCTACAAATAAAAGATGTCCTCCAACTGTGGGCTCGTGGGAACGGACCCAAGAATGCTGGCAACATTGCCACTTTGGATTGCCAAACTAATACGCTGGCAGAGGTAGCTGTCAGCATGACATAGCTTGTCACCGGAGGCCTCGATAAGGTGAGCACTTAACTCTCTTAAACTATGTCACCTATTTATCACTGTCCTACTGGCAGCAGTGGTACACTGCGAGTTGAGCTCTTAGTGCAACGAGAAGTGAGCGAGCTCACAGCTCCGGTAACCTATCTGGATATTAGGCAGTGGATTATACGTGTCCACGGGGCAACTAGCTCGAGACACTAGTCTAAAGTACCGGATGAAGGATGCGTACCGGCGTGTTCTGATCTGGCGTTATGACCAGACGTAGATGGTCCCTTGTGCTTGCGTAAGGATGTCTGATACCTAACTTTATAACCGTGAGGTTGGTAGTAGTTTAAAGTAGTGTGAAGCAGGGTGTCCTACTGGCAGTCCTAATGGTCCTAATAGTTTTTATTGAGAAGGCTTCCAACATCTCCGGCACTAGTCTGGAGAACTAGTAGAAGCGCCCGCTAGATGCAGTCTCCGGTTGAATCAGCCGCGTAGGATTTTGGAACTGATGAGGTGCCTGGACGGGTACTGAGAAGTGAGTGGGCTTACATCTCCGCCACCAAAGAGGACATTTGGAGCCGACTTTAGAGTTGACGACCCGAGCTGTGGAATCTGCGAGTTGTGCTCTTAGTGCAACGAGAAGTGAGCGAGCTTACAGCTCCGGTAACCTATCTGGATATTAGGTAGTGGACTACACGTGTCTAAAAATTCACATCTGTAATCATTCTACATTTATATCTTTACGAATATACTGGAAAAACTACGCATTTTTGTTTATTTTAAATTTACAAAAACACAAATGTTGAAAAAATTTCCACGAGCAGGATTTGAACTTGCACCCTTTTGACATACCGGGTCAGGTGCTCTCCCAATTGAGCTATCGTGGTATTAGGAGAGCACCTGACCCGGTATGTCAGAAGGGTGCAGGATCAAATCCTGCTCGTGGAAATTTTTCAACATTTGTGTTTTTGTAATTTGTCCCCAACAAAATTTGCGTTAAAAATTATATAAACAAAACAAAAACATTTTATTTTACATTTATAAAAAGTAAAAAGCTTGAATTTTTTTAAATTTTCATTTAAGCACATTAAAATATTCTTAAATTTAGTTGTCATTTCATAAAGATAGGTCAGGTACTTTTAAATACAATAGGTTGGAGAAAAAGTTTTTTCGCATTTTTTAAGAGAACTTAAAACATTTTTTAATATAGTTTATTTACATTTAACTAAATTTTGTTCGATAACTTTTTGCCATCTTGTAGGTAGGGACATGATCCCATTGCTTCCCCAGGGCTTCTGATCAAAATACCGCGACAAGTGGTTTTGGCAGTCCTCTCGTGATGTTAACCTGACACTGCCTAAAGAATTCTGAAGAGACCGAAACAGTTGGAAATCAGAGGTGCAAGGTCAGGACTATACGGCGGATGCATTAACACCTCCCAGCCAAACTCACTTAATTTTTGCTGAGTGGTAAAGATGTGTGAGGTCTAGCGTTATCATGATGAAAAACCACACCCCTTCTGTTGATTAATTCCGGCCGCTTTCTCTCAACTTCTGGCTTTAATCTCATCAAAATTTAAAAAAAAATACAAAATTCAATTGTTCGCAGTAGAGTTCAGAATCGTGGTCCTGCCTGGTGGTAACAGCTCACAATGAATAATACCCTTCCAATCCCACCACACACACAGCATCACCTTGTTGCGAGTTAACCCGGGTTTCGCCACAGTCTGTGAAGCCTGACCGGCCTTTGACCACGACCTTTTTCGCACGTTCTTGTCGTACGTGATCCACTTTTAAAATTTATTTTAATTTATTTAAAAATTTAAACTTTTAATGATACCAAAACCAGCCAGATACAGATAGTATAGCCAAAGATATTTTATTACAAGTTCATACTATATGCGAAAAAACTTTTTCCCCAACCTAATATATTGAAGATTTTCTAAGCGACCCTTTTTCTTTGCAGGCCAGTGTATTTAGTGAATATGATGTTCGTTAAGGCGAACGCACCGCTAAACAATAAATCTCATACGTTTTGATACGAGCGTTTGCGCCCCGTACCATAAGAAAAACTGTTTTTTTTCCTTCAAATTAAAACTACAAATTATTAAAAAAAAATGAACTACAATTTTGAAGTGTGTATTAAGGCTAATCTACTAAGAAAATTTAGGTGCTTAAATCGGTCTGGTTTGCCTGTAAAATGCGAATCTATGTTTTAAAAGAGGTTACTTTTATATTTTTTTCTCTGTTACAAAAGTTGAAAAATCGTGTTTCTGCAACTAACAAAATGAAGTCAATTCAAAAATTCAAAATTCAAAATTCAAAATCATTTATTCAGTTTAGGCTACAAATATAGCTCTTATGAACGTCATTTTATGCCATCGGTTCGTAAGTCTTATCTACTCTGGGCGGGAGATCTTGTACTGAGAATGAGTATTAAATGAAAAATCATGTCAACAAATATCACTTTCATATGTTTTGTAATTGTTGGGAAAAATCAAGATCCCCGCCAGATAAATTTCCAATGCGTCGTCTTAATAGGTAGGTTAAAGCACCAGTTTTCGACAGGAACCAATGAACGACCCTTTGTTCTTTTAACAATTGAAATTAGGGGTCAGCACAGCAACAGATATTTCACTCTGGCAACAATTAAATACAGACAACATGCTTCCTGGTAAAATTTTAAGGGTATTCTAGAATTATTTTTTGGCGACAAAAACTGGTGTTGAAGACTGGGTTACTGAGTTGACGACTGGTACCACTGCGATTTGTAGTATGGCAGTGTTTACATCATTCCAATACCGTTTTATTCCGATTACCAAAGTTTAAGGTCGTAAAGACCGATTTTAGAACTGTTAGGGCTGTTTCACATTGGCATTGAATCCACTAATAGAACCTGCCAAAAATATCAATGGGTGCTGAATGTGGACTAGGCCAGGTGCTATTTGTGCAGGTGCTATTTAGGCGGGTGACTAATAGCACCTGCCAAAAATATCAATAGGTGCTGAATGTGGACTAGGCCAAGTGCTATTTGTGCAGGTGCTATTTAGGCGGGTGACTAATAGCACCTGCCAAAAATATCAATAGGTGCTGAATGTGGACTAGGCCAGGTGCTTTTTAGGCGGGTGCTCAAAGTGGATTACCTCTTACATGTGAAATACAAAACATATTAACGTGGACTTAGTATGGTATGAAAAAAAATATTTATTATTGTTAAAATACATTTGGGTATTCCCTATAGACTTCGAAGTTTCAACTTAAACATTTTAAATGTTTTAAGTTAAAACACTTTAATGTTTTTCAAACGAACAACCAATTTTAATGAAATTTTGCTTAAGCTTAGAATTAATGAAATTACTAAAAATTTTGGATCTCACGCATGTCGTCAGATACGCAGGTGCTCAAATACGTCAGTCAGAATACGCAAATCAACAAAATCGAGACTCGTCAGGTTCGCAATTTGCCAGATTCGCAACATGTCAAATACGCAGCTCAGCAGACACGCAATTTAATTGGACAAATGCACATCTCGACACCCCTTAACTGTCGGAATACAACATTGATGTTATTATGACGCATAGTGTAGTGACTCCAGTGTTCGACAAAAACCATTGATCAACATTTTTTCCTTTTAATTATTAAAAATAATTGAATACAGATCACCTGCTTCATAACTGTCATCTTGTTTTTTTTAAGTTGAAAAAAATATTGTAATTTAAATAATTATGTAGCGCTAATTCCGGTAACTCAAATTAAACGCGCAATTTAAATAGTAACATACTACATATTATTTAAATTATATTTTTTGTACCATGGATTTCCGCAAAATAACGGCTGATTCCATTGATTAGTTTCTTTAAAGTTTTTTTTCGTTTCTTTTTTGTGGCCGTCGCGGATTATAACTGGGCATTTCAGCTTCACCGGACTTTTTGGGGGGCGGCGAGAAGTTTAATCTGTTCCTCAAGCCGTGTAAAACGGAGCACTGTCATAGGTTTTCTAGAGGGATTCCCGTCCCTAAGACCTTAAGGTGTCAAACTCTGGTGCCAATGCGATATACAAAACAAGCCCCACCACCAAACATGTTGTTAGTTTCATGTTAGTATTAATCCTTGAATAGCTTTTAAAATTTAATTAGCTTTTACTTTTTATTTTTGACTAGCGGCCGCTCGCGGTTTCACCCGCGTGGTTCCCGTTCTCGTGGGAATATCGGGATAAAAACTATCCTATGTGTTAATCCAGGTTATAAACTATCTGTATGCCGAATTTCATCCAGATCCATTCAGTAGCTTTTACGTGAAAGAGTAACAAACATCCATCTGTACTTACAAACTTTCGCGTTTATACTTAATATTAGTAGGATTCGTTTTTATCTTTGATTAGTTTTAATCAACTTAAAAATTGCATGCCCGTTATGGGTACACTGTTGTATGTAACTCAAATGTGCTGCATCCTCAACCGCAAATTGTACAGTCGGTGGCAGATCAACTTACCCAAATCTGTCAAATTTCTCCAATGAATATTGATCCTTATATCCAAACAATAAAGTACAAAATTGATTGTAGAAATTTGACAGTTTTGGGTAGGTTGATCTGCCGTCGTGTGTACACAGTTTAAGCAATAAACGATATTCTATTCTATAGTCTTACAATCCGAGTAAAGACATATACCCCCGCTGGGAATCGAGCACGGGTCCTCTGTGTCTAACCACAAGACCACAGATGTTAATTCGACCTTATTGTCACTTATCATCATCATAGTTGCGGCTTTAAAATGTCATAAAATACGGTGTGAATCACAAACGTTTTATTTCCTATTTACTAATTAATTTCAAGTTCAAGTTCTTTATTTGCGAATTAGGTGTACATACGCGTATGTTGGTCTTAAACTCAATAGAGTGCTTAGAGTAATGGCACTATTGATTGACATTTTTATGGTTCCATACCCAAACGGGGTAATACGGGAACCCTATTACTAAGACTCCGCTGTCCGTCCGTCCGTCCGTCTGACCGTCGCGTCTGTCACCAGGCTGTATCTCATGAACCGTGACGTTAAACAGTCGAAAGAATAATGCCCATTATCGTATCACAACTAAATTTAAATAAACCGTACATTGAATCACTTTAAATATCATATAATTTTAGCAATTCTTAAAAGTATGCCAGTAATTACAATAATTTATTATAATTTATTAGTAATTTTATTGATTTTAAAAGGTTTCGGTATTAAAAAGTTGCCAGTATTATTACAGATTCCATAATCTACAAATCATGCAAATCAACATGATATCTTTATTCTATTATATTCCTTTCATAATACACTATTGAAAACATAAAAAACAGTTCGCCTATGTACCTTCCTGGTAATCCTACTAATATTATAAATGCGAAAGTTTATTATTAATAATAATTATTAATCACTAGCGGCCGCTCGCGGTTTCACCCGCGTGGTTTCCGTTCCCGTGGGAATATCGGGATAAAAACTATCCTATGTGTTAATCCAGGTTATAAACTATCTGTATGCCGAATTTCATCTAAATCCATTCAGTAGTTTTTACGTGAAAAAGTAACAAACATCCATCCGTACTTACAAACTTTCGCGTTTATAATATTAGTAGGATTTGCGGAAGAGATATGCATATATGACTTGTCTTTACCAAATATTAATAATGCCCTGTATCACAAGAGTGCCTATGTATGCCTATGCAGTATGTATGTAACTGGTATCCATATATTCAATCATCTGCCCACAAATCGAAAAGCCTCAGTAAATTTAAGCTGTTTTAAAATTAAATTAAAAAGATGGATTATAGATAAGGCGTTCTTCAGTTTGACTGAATATTTCGATACAAAAACAGCATAGTGGCTGTTTTTATGTAACATGTACTGCCTACCTACCTACTAAAAGTTGCATGCCCGACTAGGGTAAATTGTTTGTTCCCATTTTTATATGCTTAACACCTGCTATGTATTTACACAATTTTATGGCAATAAAAATGTATCTTATCATCTTATTATATTATCCAACTGCTACGCAGAATAAATATTTTGAATTTGAATTTTGAGTAAAGGTAAGCGATTCAGACATTCGATCTAGCCCTATTGACATATATTTGTTTGGCTTTTGATAGAGTCTATCACAAAGCTCTTCTCTCCAAGATGTTGGCATACGGTCTACTCGCTCAGTTCTGCAACCATGTCGCTGGCTTCCTGCATGAGCCTAGAATCCGAGTACTCCTTGTCGGATGCGCTTCGTACTTCGCTGGTGTCTCTCAGGGGTCCGTTCTATCCCCATCGCTGTTCCTTTTGCATATCAATGATTATGCTTCCACTTGGAAATATTAATTGCTATGCAGATGGTAGTAGTAGTAGTAGTATACAGTGCACGGTAGATATAACGGTCACCCTGCGGCTGGGCATTTCGAGACTGAAGATAAATGTATTCGCGTCTTGATTGCATTTCTACTTAACATCAGGTGAAGTGAAGTCACTTGCCGTTCCGTGGCAGATAGAGAGTACTGAAGTTTTTTGGGGGTATATCTCCCTCCCCCCTTCTTCGTGCTTTGCGCACGCAATAAGGAGACTGCAGAAGATAGGCATCACACAAACGCGGTCGAGCAACGCACACAAAGACAAGCTCTCACGGACACGGGATCTCGCGACAGCTGCGATTCCGAGATTCGTGTCCATGCAAAGGGTCAATGTGTGTGTGCGTGCTCGAGTGCGTTTATGTTATAGTGGTATGTTTAAGCTTACCTATTGGGTCTACCTAATGTGCCTGCGTCCTCAGGGACTGGGTGGGGCGATGGGGGGAGACCACATACCATTCGTACGGTTCTCGATCGATCACTTCCGACGTTCCGTAAAGCATGTCGCAGGTGGCTACTCGAGAGGCAATCTGTGGTATCCGCTCAGGGTTATATTTAATAGTATAAATAAACTTAATCTACTTGATGTTACAAATCAATCTATTAAAATGTTTGTGAAAGGGTATGACAGAATAGCAGGGATTGTGGACTCTCCGCAATCACTGGAGTCATATACCATTTTGTCTTTTACACTACCTAATGTTAATTTGTAATATAATTAGTAATTTAATTTTAGTTAAGCAATACTTTGTACTTATCAGTTAAAGACAAATAAACGATTTTTATTATAACCATCTGCGTCTCCCCGGATCAGGGCTGGTTACCATTACCAACTTCCTACTATAAGTACCGGTAAGTAACATTATTTCTATAAAGGTAATTGGGTACCGGTAACGCAGGTAACATTATCTAGAAAAGTATTGCTACTTTTTTCATTAATATTGAGCTTTAGCCAATCCGCGTAGAGCGGTTAGTTAATTTACCGGTAAAAATGTCACCCAGGTGACGATACCAAGCTTACCGTTACTTTTTTTTACCGGTATCTTCGTTTGTCAGAAGTATCAATACCAATTTTTCAACGATATTCAAAGCCAAGCGTTTTCTCCAGTAGAAAAAAGGTATGAAAAAATATCTATATATATAGGTATACTAGCGGCCGCTCGCGGTTTCACCCGCGTGGTTCCCGTTTCTGTAGGAATATCTGGATAAAAAATCCAGCCATCCGTTGCAGCGTGAAGAAGCAAGAAATATACGAACATACATACACACAAACTTTCGCATTTATAACATTAGTAATTATTGTAACACACCTTAAGCTTTGCGTTTAGTTTGAATGTATTGAACGCTACCTACATTTCTGTTTCCAAGGTTCCCTCTCACCGCAGGCTAAGTATTAGTGGTATTAGTATTTCTAGCCCGCACTAGAGTTTATCTGGCAGTTGTTTTTTTTTTCTTATTTGGTGTATGAAATAAATAAGGCATGTTTTATAAAATAGTTATTTTTTGAACCAAATTTTTTGCATTGTTTGAATATGTAAAGGTGCTTGCATGCATCTATTAGAGGAAGTATTAAAATAATATTTATAATTGTCATTCTAATTATATTCAATACAATTCATAAATAAAAAACCTCAACTAACTCGCCTGTCCGAGGCAAGGTGCCCAAAATGCTGGCGGCTATAATTGTTATATTAATGTTCAGAAATAGATGTAACGATATTAGGATAATCGTATATCGAAACTAAAGAAAGAAATTGGTAAGTATTAGGTGAAGAGTCTTCATATAACATTTATTATTTTATTTTCGGTTAATTCTCTCGCTTGTAGCACAGTTATTATTATTATTACTATTAAGTTGAAAGATTAACAGAGTTTTGTAATGTTTCATTTAAATAACTTACCAGATTTATTAAAAAACTAACCAAAAAATATAGATGTCTTTAGATATTAATGAAACTTTAAGGAAGAAACTGGACATTAATCGGGATTTTTGTATGTAGTATGTGACACCTTGTCCGAAGAATTATCTATACTTAGACCTTTTTGAAGTCGGATATTTATGAATAAGAATATACCTATACTTACAAAAACAAAAACACAAATGTTAAAAAAAATTCCACGAGCAGGATTTGAACCTGCACCCTTCTGACATACCGGCTTCTGACATACGGGCTGGTTAGTACCACGATAGCCCAATTGGGAAAACACCTGACCCAGTATGTCAGAAGGGTGCAGGTTCAAATCCTGCTCGTAGAAATTTTTTCGACATTTGTGTTTTTGTAATTTGTTCGCAACAAAATTTGCGTTAAAAATTATATAAACATTTATAAAACACAAACATTTTATACCTATACTTACTTATTACGAGGTTGAACTAGAATCGACACAATTTTATTTGGAAGACATTGAATCATCTGTCCACGTATCGGCTAACCTTCAATCATAATGTACTTAGATACCGGATCCGTAACAAAAATGCATTTCGAAAGTGGTAGTAAATATTAGTATCTAAGTATTCGCTCAATACCTATACATTTAAATTTTAATTATTTAATTTATAAAAATCTGAAAAAATATTGAATAGCCAACAACTTTAGCTTACTGTGAACCTTAATTCTTAAGCATAAAGATTAATTTAAGTTGCACAATATTTGTACTTAATATTTACTGTCATCATCGCCACAAACATCATTCAAAGTCGCGTTCCGTTTTTCAAGCGCTCATCGGCAATCTAATTCGAGTTATGATCAGAAAGCCTAACTTGCATCCTACTAATATTATAAATGCGAAAGTTTGAGTGTATGTATGTTCGTATATTTGTTACTTCTTCACGCTGCAACGGATGGATGGATTTGAATGAAATTCGGCATACAGATAGTTTATAATCTGGAATAACACATAGGATACTTTTTATCCAGATATTCTCACGGGAATCACGCTATAAATATACTAAAAACGACAATTTAATTTTCCAATACTAAATGATTTGTTTGTATTGTCACTTGATGGAAACTGTTAAAGCGGTACGAAGTCCGCCGGGTCCACTAGTAATCTATATATTAATACGTGAAGCAAAAACTTTGTACCCCTTTTTTACGAAAATTGCGCGGACGGAGGAGTATGAAATTTCGCACACTTATCTATACTAATATTATAAAGCTGAAGAGTTTGTTTGTTTGTTTGTTTGTTTGTTTGTTTGAACGCGCTAATCTCAGGAACTACTGGTTCGAATTGAATAATTCTTTTTGTGTTGGATAGTCCATTTATCGAGGAAGGCTTTAGGCTATATAACATCACGCTGCGACCAATAGGAGCGAAGCATCAGTGAAAAATGTTGCAAAAACGGGAAAAGAGCCTAAAAAATTAAAAATGCTGCCGAAAGTCACTATTCCACGCGGACGAAGTCGCGAGCACAGCTAGTAGTTTATATATAGAAAAAAATACATTAAATCAATAAAACAAACATTACACACTATCATGTATTTGACACACACGCATATTATACTCTTTTCAAAAATTTCAAAAATGCAAGAGGGCCGTAATCTGTCAATGCCAATCCAAACTCACATTCTATCTTTTTTAATTTTTCATTGCTTATGATACAATCCGTGCAGCCTGAATAAACGGTCGAATTTCGACCACTGGGCGACCACTAGTTCTTTATTATTACGTCTTTACTGATTAAACTATATCTATATTTAAAGATTTAGGTACTTTAGCACACGGGACGACGCCAATGGCTATTTAGAGCCTATACGCGCGAAATCTCAATTTTGATTTTTTTGTAGTTCCGCTTTATTAGCAACTGTTGGTTATGCAGTATTGCAGTATTGCAGTTTCTCTTCTTCTTTTTTTAATTTTTCATTGCTTAGGATACAATCCGTGTAGCCATAATAAAATTACGGTCGAATTTCGACCACTGAGCGACCACTAGTAATTATGAATTCGATCAATTATTGATCGGAGCGGCAAACAGAGTGTATGTAGGACGCTCTCAGACTACACTGGCCTGCAAAATTAAGTATCAATCGTTGATCACACTTTTAAAATTGCAATAACTTTTTAAGTACACAAGATAGACTTTCGAAACAAAAAGGAAAAATGTTACTAATGTATAATTTACTTTAGTTTCAAAGAAAGTTGATAAAAATTGCTGCAAAACGTTTTTTATTTAAAAATCTCTAACTTTTATAGTTTAGAAAAAAAATAATATTAAAAGTGTAGTAGTACACACGCCTTCACATCAACCTACCACAATCTGTCAAATTTCTTTAATAGACCTTGAACTTTAAGCCCTAAGTATAAGGTTGAATTTGTATTGAAGAAATTTGACAGTTTTAGATAGGTTGATGTGCAGGCGTGTGTACTTAGTTTTGCAGGCCAGTGTAGTTGGAGCGACGATCACCGTAAGGCTGGCAAGAGCTGGATGAGAGTAGCCGCGGATCGTGCTCAGTACTCCAGTAGCTTTTTTTATGTAGAGAGTTTGCTAATTGCCTCAAACGGCATTTTCAGCTTCACCGGGCTTGTTTGGGGGCGGCGATAAACTTAACCTTTTTACCGCCAACAACTTCTATAGAAGTTCGAGATTTTCGTGCCGTTCACGCCAGCACTTCTATAGAAGTTCTTCTTTGTACCTACTTTATTAAAATACATTTATACGTTGGCGTACAGCGGGACATCGCGTGCAGGATAGTTGGGCGGTGAAAAGGTTAAAGCACGTCCCTCAAGCCGTGTGAAACGAACCACCTTCGGAGGTTTTCTAGAGGGAGCGGCATCACGCATTAGTGCGTGTCCCCGTGCCCTACTAGATTCTCAGTAGGGTTCGGATCGGATCGGCCTTCAGTAGCGTGCACAAGGAGAGGCCTAGGTCCAGCAGTGGACTAATGACGATGATGGTGATGGTGATAAACTGTGAAGTTTGTATTAGACGAGTATTCCGTTTTTCCTTTTCTTTCGGTAGGTAACGGCTTGCAATCTTGTAAGCAAATAATTTTGTATCTTGTAAGTATATTTGTGTATTAAGTATATTTATATATATTGTATATATGTAGGTATAAACTGTGCGTTTTATAATATATTATTTTTATTTCTAAATTGTTGTCTTCACCCAATTGCACCTACCTTGTTATTTCTGCACCACCCTATGGTTGACTGGTAGAAAATGCCTCAGGCATTAAGTACGCCATGTATATGACGCAAAAGTTTTAAAATAAATAAATAAATTAAGCTAAGCAACTTTCGCAATCGTCATCGGATGGGTGACCAAAATAAAATGTATTGAGTTCCTCCCACTGCAGTTATTTCGTAGTTGTTTTTGTTATTGTTATTCGGCGATCTAGCGAGAACCCCTTGTAGGGCTCGGCGGTGCATAATTAAAACCCACATATAATTTTTAGTAGACTATGTAGACCATTAGTAATTCTATTAAAAATACTTTTAGGTAATAATACTAAAATTACTAGAGGTCGCACAGTGGTCAAAATTCGAATTTAATTTATTAAAAATGAGTTTTTTTTTACTCATAATTAAATACCTATTTTTAAGTTTTTTTTTTTCATCTCTTATTCCAGGACAATATCGCAGTCGTACCGTGCGCGCAAGGGCTTTAAAGAGCTCTAAGTTTTCTCTTTAAGCATGAATATAGATAATAGTCCTTACCTATGAAATTGACGTTTTTTTCTCACTTATTAATAGGTGTATTACTTACTTCTAAAACTCAATACCGGTTGTTAATATTATTTATTATACACCTTTAATTAGGACTATGTTACTTAGGCTTCAGTAATAACAATGATCATTTTGTGTCTTTATCGCCCAATTTTTTTAAAATTGCCTTCTTTTTTTTGTTCGCGGAATTGACCATTTGTTTCATTGTAGCTTTGAAGGGTGTTGATTTTTTTTCTTTTTAATGACTGCTATATTTAGCTAGTGAAACAAACACACTCTACAATTTTTTTTCTGTTAACATAAATAGATGCTAAGAAAATTTAAAAAAAACGTTATTATGGAAAATATAATTTTAGAAAAAATCTTCATTCAAAAGGGAAAATTTCATAGGTAAGGACCTAATATACTATACAATTAAACATACTACCCTACTATCCTACTAATATTATAAATGCGAAAGTTTTTGTGTATGTCTGTATATTTATTCCTTCTTCACGCTGGATTTGGATGAAATTCGACATACAGATAGTTTTTTAACCTGGATTAACACATAGTTTTTATCCCGATATTCCTACGGGAATCACACTATAAATATACTTACTAAAAACGACAATTTAATTTTCGTCGTAATTAGAATGCTACATTAGCGCTGAGTAACATAGGTCATATTAAAAAAGAAATGTCCGCCCGTACGAAGCCGGGACGGGCCGCTGTGTTTCATACACTCATAGCTACAGCATTACTTATTAATTAATTCTAAGTATTCATTTATTTATATTTATTCAAACATGCTAGAGGCAAACAGCTAGATGTCTTCACCAAAACCCTTTTAAAATTATATTTACACAACAATAAACAATATGCGTATAATTTAAAGAGGCCTACATAACTTGTAGACTAAAATCAAAATGAACTACTGAAATACTCGTAGGATGATATAAGTACCTACTCAAATTCAACCGATCCGATATAAACTCATCGGATAATCTAGTAGGGCACGGGGACATGCAATAGTGCGTGATGCCTTTCCCACTAGAAAACCTCCGAAGGTGATTCGTTTAAGACGGCCGGAAGAACCCTTTAAGTTTCTCGCGACCCCCCAAAAATCCCGGCGAAGTTGTAAATGCAGTCTGAGGCAATCGGCCATAAAAAAAGGGTTAGAAAATAAAATAGGACATTGACTTAACGTTGTCATAGCAACCTTTAGATTTATTATACCTTAACCAATTTGTCAACAACCGAATTTCTTTTTTAATGGACATTGCCAAACCGGAAAAACTAGATTTATAACGTAACTGTTGACCTATAGATAAGTAAAAGGCTATTTTAACTAAAATTGCTTATAACTGTTTCACAGCTGGGCAAAGGCCTCTGAAGTGTTTGTGTACTTAACTTAGTTAGATATAGTTCCTTAGATGAATGATTGGTCTCGCTGCGCTCGACTAGATACCGCCGGCGTACTTGTTAAATGCGGCAAAAAATACTACGCCGAAGTCGGCGGCGGCGTACAGTACGAGTACGAGTCAGTTGCCTGCTGTCAGTCGCGTTGCAAACTGTGTGTGAGGTGCGCGTACTGAATGTTTTGTTAAATTTTGGTCATAAACCGAAGTAAAATGCCAGTTTGCGTAGTTAAACTGTGTAAAAATAATACTACAAGAAATAAGAAGGACACCGTTCTTACACACACTATAATATTGAGTTGCCGCATTCACGGAGCTATTATTTTCAGGCAGCGCGGTATCTAGTCGAGCGCAGCGAGACCAATCATTCATCTAAGTATAGTTTATTGTATCATGTGCACAAGTAGCATGACAGCTGTCAGTGTCGAGTGATAGCGACAGGATTGCACGAGCGTCTGCAGAGATAAATAAACCTGACCTCTAATCAACTTGAAGGCATACCAAAGATAATCCTAACGCGCGTTTGTTTTGTTTTGATTGACGTCAAATGTTTGACAGCTGGGGACAGAGTGGTTTATATGAGAAAAGAAAATTGTTGTTTTTACTATTTTCCACGTATTTTTTACGTTTTTCTCTCCATAAGAACCTTCCTCAGACTTCATCAAACACAACAAAGAAGAAATCAGCCAAATCGGTTGAGCCGTTCTCGACTTTTGCGATTAGCAACACATTTAGCGATTCATTTTTATTTATGTAGATAGATAGAACAGTTTTGACTGAAGGGTGTCATGTTCCGGCGGTGCCGAGGCCGGCTACCGGACACCACGCTGCGTCGCACGTCGCCGTCCTTACGTGTTGCATAGTTTTATATATAAATTGTATGCATGTTAGTCTGTAAGGTATTTATAATATGGGCGTCTATGTAACTTACCATCTGTACATAATTTGTTGCCTGAATTAAATGATTTCTATTCTATTCTATTATATTATATTATATTATATTATATTAATAATAATTATCTAAGTATCTTAACAGTTCCGACTATTAACTTTACTTATATTTATAAATCAACAGTTCAGTTATTAATCTAGATTTTCCGGTTTAGCAATGTCCTCATTAAAAATTGAAACCGGTTTTTGACAAATTGGTTAGGTATAATTAATCTAACGGCTGGTATGACAACAAATGCTAAGGTTCATTGTTCTATTACATTTTCTGACCTAGTTTCTTAATGAAGGTATTAATCCTTTATTGTACAAAGAAATTACATTTAATAATACTATGCTAACAAACATATTTACACTTATTACCAAGGACATAACTAATTGAAAATAAAATATTTTAATTATAAATATATATTATATACCTACATATTAAAATAAAAACTAATTATGTTACAACAACGGGATGTCACTAATTAGCCGTTAGACAGATAATGCTCTTTGAGCTTGTGTTTGAAAGATTCTACCGATGAACTCTCACGAATGCTGGCAGGCAGTCTATTCCACATTCCAATTTTTACCACAAATCATTTACAGTATAAATGATTTGTGGTAAAAATTGGAACATCAATAACATAGTCTACCGCCGCATCATAACATAATAATATGGCTTTATACGGTTTTTATTAAAGCAGAATAAATAAAATAAATAATCGCCTTTGTAGTGTAATGGTTAAGATTAAAACCAACGGTCTCAGACCCAGAGGACCTAGGTTCTATTCCCAGTACATTGTTTGTTCTCGGTTTAGTTGGCAGTAGGTAGGGCATGTTTGAAGTCCGCCTCTCTAGCTAGTAGCTGCCATCATCTTACCTAAATACAAGGTAAATTTTTTCATCATCAGCTCATTTTTATGTCCCCACTGCTGGGGCACGAGCCTTCCCTATGGGTGGATAGGGAGAACGGGCCGTAAACCACCACGCGGGCCCAGTGCGGATTGGTGGTTGTTAACGACTGCTAATGCAGCCGGACCAACGGCTTTACGTGCCTTCCGAAGCACGGAGGAGCACAAGATGATAAATTTTTGGTCACTCATCCGATGACCGGCCTTTGCGAAAGTTGCTTAACCTCAGCACTCGCAGACCGGGCGCGTTAACCGCTGCGCCATCGAGCTCCTCAACTCCTCACTTTTTTATCACCGTCCAAAACTTCCGAGATGACTCCCGTAATACAAACGAACAACTCTTACTATTGTACCAACATATATATAAATGTATATTTTATTTTTATTTTATAAAAATATATAAATAAAATAAATAAGTAATATTAAATATTCTACGTTTAAAGTGAATAAAATTGTAAATTCATTTTAAAGGTATGGAACTAAAGAAGTTTTACTTCAGTCGTGTAGTCTAAAGCACACTCGTTATTTTTGACTCACAGTGACGAACTTACACATATTATTAATCAAATCAAAATCAAATTAAATCAAATCAAAACATTTATTTCAGAGACAAGTCCATACAGCAAAATAAAATAAAAATAAAATTTAAAATTTATTCTTTAATGCATGTGACAAATTTACTTTGAATGTATGGAGTGTACGAAAATGTGACGAACTTACTTTGCGGCAAATGTACAATCATCCAATTTAGTGGTTGACCGAAATTTTAATAAAAAACTGTTTCATCATCATCATTATCATCTCAGCCAAAAGAGGTCCACTGCTGGACAAAGGCCTCCCCCAAGGATCTCCACAACGACCGGTTTTGTGCTGCTCGCATCCAGCGGCTTCCCGCGACCTTCACCAGATCGTCGGTCCACCTTGTTGGAGGCCTGCCCACACTGCGCTTTCCGGTAAAAACTGTTTACTAAACAATATTTTATTAAGGCTGCACGGATTGTATCCTAAGCGATAAAAAAGAAAGAATGTGAATTTAGTGAATGTGCATTGACAGATTTCGGCCACTCCTCTTCCATTTTTAAAATTTTTGAAACTATAAGTATAAGTGTGCGAAATTTCATACTCCTCTGTCCGCGCCGTTTTCGTAAAAAGGGGTACAAAGTTTTTGCTTCACGTATTAATATATAGATAACAAAAAAAATATACCAAAGCAATTGTCTTTGAATATGTAATAGTTGTCGGCCATTATAATTTTAATAATAACGTAAACGTTCAATAAAATCCACATTATTGCCTAATTCGACGCTCTCGCCATCATTCAGTCCCTTGCCTCGCCTTGGAAATCTGACAGTCGGAAACGCTCGCCTTAACGTGAACGAATGGCGAACGAAACTCACACTTGGCACCATGTGACGAGTCATGTATCAAATTTAACTTCTGCAATGTCTTTATTTTGCGGAATAGCCCTCTACATTGCTCTTTAGGTGACCTCGAGCCTTCTTATAAGGCCCATAGTGAGCAAATAAACACGAATTGAACAAATTAGATACTTTACACTAAGGAAGTAATGTTAACGTTGCATAATAATTATGGAACCGTTAACCTTCAACCAAAAAAGCTTAGTGAAACATAACCTTTTAACATTAAACTCTATATATCATGAATTAAGGTCGAGAATTAGTTAAATGTAACTAAGAACTTTTGTGACTATTCCAATCTATAAATACAGGTAGGTACTAATAGTTAGAAGTGCAGGAACCGCATAACTAGATACGCATATCAGTTTAAAAAAATGTCTACTGAAGTCGGGTGGGGGTTTTACAATAAAAAAGTGGAGATAATGGAACAACTATAAAAGTTTAAATGAAACAAAATTGTCCCCCAGCCGACCACCTACCACCTGACTTCAATAGACCTTCTTCAAAACTGATATGCGTATCTAGGTAATAATAATATGATTTCAATCTTAGATTTTCAATATTATTTCTTGCTTTTTAGAGCTGTTTTTACTTTTTTAAGTTTGCTGTTTTTTGAAGTCGGTTTTTATTTACTTTTTTAAGTTTCCTGTTTTTTGAAGTCGGTTTTTTTGTTTGAAGTCAGTTAAAAATAAAACCCAGTTGTTGACAAATTGGTTAGGTATAAATAATCTAACGGTTGCTATGGCAACGAATGCTTAGGTTCAGTTCATTAATACATTTAATCTACTCTGTGGTTCAGTGTCCTATTTTATTTTTAAACCTAGTTTGTCACCATGACGTAGTCTGCCGCCTAATCATAACCTTTTCTGTCTGTGGTCTAGTCGTTAAGCTCAGAATAATAACTTATAGAAACCGGACTAAAATAGCAACACAAATTCAACAGTTCGCACTATTTTAACTAATGAACCTAGGTGATGTATTGGAAAGAGATCGATTTTCCCTTTTCTTTCGTTATTTCGAAGGTGTCACCAGATTTATGAAACGAACTGTCAGCTTTTAAATCAATGTACTTCTGATAAGGACTCGAGATTTTATTTTTCTGATGACCGAATGAGATATCAATACAAAAATAAAAAACTAAGTGTCATCCATTTGTCACACTCCAACCTCCTTTTCTAGCCATAAGATAGAACGGAACTAAACATAGTTGCACAATTTTTATTTTGCCATCCTTCTATAGATTTAGTTATTGTTCTGAGTCGTTAAGACTCCCGGTGTCAGACCTACAGATCCCGTGTTCAATTCCGTTGTTCAATGTTCGTGTACTCAGTTTGGGAGGTGGTAGGCTTGTTTGTCCGCCTGGCTAGCTACCACCATCTTATCTAAATAAGTCGCATTAAAAAAATATATATTTAGAATAGAATCATTATCATCATCATCATCTCAGCCAAAAGACGTCCACTGCTGGACAAAGGCCTCCCCCAAGGATAGATGAGGGGATTTGCCGTAATCGCCACGTTTGGCAGGCGGGTTGGCGATCGCAGTAAGTTAAGAGTTAACCTCAGAGTGATGCAGCAGCATTCCAGGGACCATTCCAGAGGATGGGCAGCAGCCCATCCTCTGGAATGGTCCCTTAGTCGGCTTTTACGACACCCACGGGAAGAGATGGGGTGGTGCAATTCTTTATCCCCGGCACCGCACAGGGAATAGAATAGAAAAACATTTGTTCAGTATCACAAAACAACATTCAAACAAGTAAAGCATTCATAATTTACGATACATAATATATGATACTGAAAAGGCATCTTCACAGGCTGTATACAGTATCTCTTTGATACAGTAATATGTATACATATAATAACGCTAAAAGAGGGTCGAAAGTCTGTAAGTACATGGAAGACATTCGAAAAAAAGTTGGTTGGGGATACTTAGAATCGATAACAGAACACGTTCCAACAGTTTTTAGAATTATTGTCTTTATTTTTTTTTTTTATGGTAAAAGGAGGCAAACGAGCAGGCGGGTCACCTGATGGAAAGCAATCACCGCCGCCCATGGACACCCGCAAAACCAAAGTTATCGCAGATGCGTTGCCAACCCTGAGGAAGGAGTTGGATCTTGAGGAGGGAGTAGGAATTGGGAGGGGGGAGGGGTGAGAGATGGGCCTCCGTTACTTTCATTCACCGGACGAAACACAACAGCAACGAGTGCCGTTGTTTCACGCCGATATTCTGTGAGAGGGTGGTATTACGCCGGTCGAGCCGGCCCATTTCGTGCTGCAACGCAGCGTGGCTCTACCACTCAGACAGTGTTACTCATTTAGCACTACCCAGGGGTCACGTGTAGGGTCTCAAGGGTAAACCTACGGACTGTTTCTCTGTCTGTTTATCTGTTTGTCTGTTTATTTGACCGCGCATCACGTGAAAATGGCCGAACGGATTGGGATGAAACTTTGCACATAGACAGACCATGACCCGGATATAGGATACTTTTTATCCCGGTTACAGATTCCTGTGGGATAGTGTAGTCTTCGTGAACGAAGTCGCGGGCGACAATAGTCTAGTAGTAATATAATAGTATATGATGGCCTGTTTTAGGGCGTCGCAAAATTATAACTATTCTCGATGGCGCAGTGGTTAACACGCTCGGTCTGCGTATGCTGAGGTTAAGCAGGTTTCGCAAAGGCCGGCCATCGGATGGGTGACCAAAAATGTATCATTTCGAGCTCCTCCGTGCTTCGGAAGGCACGTAAAGCCGTTGGTCCCGGCTGCATTAGCAGTCGTTAACAACCACCAATCCGCACTGGGCCCGCGTGGCGGTTTATGGCCCGTTCTCCCTATCCATCCGTAGGGAAGGCTCGTGCTCCAGCAGTGAGGACTTTATGAGCTGATGATGATGATGATGATGATGATGATTAATGCTAATATAAACAAAATAGAAAAATAAAATTAAAAATAAGTAAATTAAGAAATAAGTAATCAATCACATAAATGTTTGTAGCATTGTTGTGTTCCAGCTAGAGATAAGATAGCCAGTGCCTCACTGGTTCAAATTGCTTCACACATTGCGTAAAAATACTTTATAAAAAGTTTGCATTTTAAATAAAAAGATTTTGATCTTGATTGACTGATTGATCTGGGTAATACCTACTCGTTGAATTTCATCATTATTTTTGGTACAGCTGTAATATAATACCGGTGCAACTATAAAGAACCTTATATATATTCTTTATTGCACAAAAAACACACATGCAGAGAACAGTTAACAAACAATGGTGAGCAAAGGTGGACTTATCTCTAAAAGAGATCTCTTCCAGCCAACTTAAGGTGGAATGGGAGCATCATGTTTAAAAGGAAGCGACAAAAGTGCAAACAAAAATATCTCAAATTAAAATAACAATATTATGTACAATACATATACATACATAAATAAATATGAACATATACAATAATAAAAATAAACATGGATATAATATATATAATATATTACCTTACCATTCTCATAACATTTAAGACTCTTTGGTCTATGATTCAAGAGGTGAACATAAGCCTAACATGATTCAATCTAAATTTTACTTTTTAGGTTTCGTAGTCAACAAGGAACCCTTATAGTTTCGCCAAGGTGTCTGCCTGTCCGTCCCCAGCATAGCTCATAGACTCTTAGTACTAGAAAACTGTAATTTGGCATGGATATACATATTAATCACGCCGACAAACTGGTGAACTAAAACTTAAAAAAAAAATTTTTTAGGTTACCTACACATGAAGTAGGGATGTAATTTTTTTTGTTGTCTACCCTATAGTGTGGGGTGTCGTTGGATAGCAATTTCAAAAATATTGCGGGTTTGTGGAAACAGTTTTTTGATTGAGGCATCCGTTTATGAACTATTAAGCTTTAAAGTGTAAAATTTTGTTGGAGTCAAGTGTCTCCCCCCCTGCCAGCCAAATGGTTGATTTTGGATACGTAAAAAAATTCACGGTAGTTGTATATATGACGTAGTTTAAAGGAAAACTATCACAGCTAAGTAGGCTTTACAAGTTTACGAGTAGTAGTCGACCCACTTATAAAATGTAGTTGGCGCAGTACAAATTCCTCATTGGGAACTACTTAAATAATGTTGTCAGGTGTGTGAAACCGGTGGTAGTATCTACATTAAATAAGTGTTCATAAAATCTCTCTCAGAGTCCTCATTATTGAGATGGGCTACGGAACCCTACACTGCGCGTGGCTCGACACGCGCTTGACCAGTTTTATTTTTAAGTGCTAATTGCTACACTGAAGCTGAATTAAAATTTTATAAAATACAGTGATTGATTTTCTAGAGGGAACGGCATCACACATTTAAAAGTGCGTGTCCCCGTGCCCTACTAGATTCTCCGAAGGGTTCGGATCGGATCGGAGGGAACCAACAGTGGTTATGCCGCAGCAGCAGTAAAATGCATTGTTTTCACATACTTTAATTTATTTTAGTAGGTGTTCGAGGTGACCACCGTTACATTCAATTTTAAATATAATATTGTTTCACCAACTACAACAGAAATCAACCTAATCTTAACGTTAAAATTCACACTTGCCCTGAATTACACAACTCAAACTGCTCTTGCCCACAAATAAACCAAATATCCAGCACAAAATATCTCGGTATTCTCATCGACCAACGCTTATCTTGGCATCTGCATATAGAACTTCTAATGACAAGAGTCAGAAAGTTGATATGGCTTTTCAAAACTTTAAGACATCTTACAACACCAGACATTTTAAAACAAGTGTATGTCATGCTAGTGCAATCGGTTTTGGTATACTGTATTAGTATATAGGGTGGCGCTACTAAAACAAAATTTCTAGATGTCGAAAGAGCACAAAGATCAATATTAAAAGTTATGTATTATAAACCCTACAGATTTCCAACACACGAATTATACTCTCTTTGTGATCTTCTGACAGTCCGTAAGTTATACATACTAAATATAGCCCTTAAACAGCACAAGTCCCTCACATACAACCCTGAATTTGAAAATAGAAGAAGAAAGGCATACGTGGTTCCTAGAATTTCTGTTAGAATAGCATTTGCTAAACGGCAACAGGCTACACAGTCTTTTTATTTATATAATCTACTAAATAAACACTTAAATATAAACCCAAAAACAAATAAACAGTGTAAAGTGCTTATAATAGAGTGGCTCAAACCTAAAAATTATAGGGAAATAGAAAATATAATTAAATAAAATCACACACCCTCACACACACACACACACATGCACATGCACACACAAACACACGCACGCACACACACGCACACACACGCACGCACACACACGCACGTTCACGCACACACACACACACACACACACACACACGCGCACCCTCGACACACACACACACTCACACATATGATATACCGGTCACAAATTTACATCTATTATAAATTAATTTACTTCTTAGTTCATTAAAATAAATAAAAATATTGTAACAAAAGTATATTGTGAGAATATTGAGGAAGAGCGGGGTCTCCTAAAACAGGTATAGTTATACTTAACTGGAGATCTTTGCCATTGTAATAGTTTTGTAATCCCTCTGTTACTGAATAAACATTTTTTGATTTTTTTTTTTTTTTTTGATTCAACCAGTTCAGGCATGTAAAATTGTCTCTATGGTTGTTTGTACCTCTTTGCTGGTTTTGTAAACGTGTTGAATATTGAATTGAAAAAAACGGTGGTCACTTCGAACACCTACTAAAATAAATTAAAGTACAACAATGCATTTTATTAATTTTAGACATCATGTTTCATAGAACCATTTACTGCTTAAACCTACACAATCGATATCTAAATAGAAATAGTGTAAGTTTATTTATTTCAAAACAACCGGGTTCGATTCTCGAATTGAGTACAGGTTTTTTTTAATGTATGAATACAGTTTTTCTTCTTTTTAAAATCGATGACATGGTTCATAAGATCTTCGTATGTCTTATAGTTTCAGATTTTCCCATACTGACCCATTTCAATGAGACACAATTTCGAATCCACTTGAACACGCACAGAAAATTTCATCCAAATCGGTCCAGCCGTTTAGAAAGAGTTCATACGCACGCAAGATTTATTATATATATATAAAGATTCTACTGTACGTGTTTTTGTCACCAAACTCCTCCTAAACGGCTGGACTGATTTGGATGAAATTTAGTGTGTATATTTCCATGAATAGAATAGAATAGAATATCATTTATTTGCATTTGATTAGGGTATACTGGAGGTCTTATAATATTAAAAGTTCTGCCTATTCAACCATTAGGTAACAATAGCATGCAAATATTATTTGCGCTTGAAATGGGTTTTCATGGACCCTATTGCAGGTGGCGCTGCAACAGGGTCCATTTATGGATACGGGTGTTCTCAAGCGGATGAAGTCGCGAGCTGGCCGTTAGTATTAATTGAAAATACAAAATAACATTAAACATCGTAAACTATAGTCACGTGGCATTGTATAAATACTCATTTAGATAAAGAAACTTCAATTAGAAATAATACATAATTGTTACAACAAGTTTAATCAGTAATCGATAAAGCGGAAATCGATTTTGTGCAATAAACATAGTATAATCGGGGGCCATAGTTCAATAGAGTTAGAAATGTGGAACGTGTATCGTTTTCCTTGATGAGTAAAATAAACATTGAATTGAAACCACTTTTACGGTTCTACTCGCGTTTATTTTGTAAATTAATTTAAATTTAATGTTTATCCTGACGTTTCGAACCCTTTGCAGGGTCCATAGTCAAAGTTACCTGGTCAGGTCTTCAGGGTTCTAAAATTCTTTAGGGTTTAAAAAAAGAGTGTTGAAAAAATCCACCAGCGGGACTCGAACCCGCACCCCATGACATGCCGGGTCAGGTGCACTACCAACTATGCTATCGTGGCTCAATCCAACTAGCCGAAATTAATCAACACTATCTACTTTTACTTTATAAGCTAAAGGTAATTCAATGTCGACAACTACGTCATCAACATCCGATCTTAATATTTTTACAAGTATTGAAAGATCAGTTAAGAAATAGGCAAGCTATATTTATGATTATTTAAAGTTAATTTTACGCAAATATTGTTGCCAACAATTTATTCTTCAGAGTGCCAAGTGCGAGTTTCATTGGAATGTTAAGAGCGTTTACGCCGCACACTAGCGCCACCAATGAAAAAAAAACATATCTAGTAATTAGAGATAGAAAATCAAATTATGCTCAACAAACTATCTGAATGAAGTAATTTAGCATTTTTACGTCACCTAATGAACACCTCACATGTTATGGTTTAGGTTAGTTTAGTTTAGGTTAGGTTTGGTTTAACCATAACATGTCAGGTGTTTATTAGGTGCCGTAAAAATGCTAAATTACTTCATTCAAATAGTTTGTTGAGCATAATTTGATTTTCTATCTCTAATTACTAGATATGTTTTTTTTTCATTAGTGGCGCTAGTGTGCTGTGTAAACGCTCTTAACGAAAACGTGAATTTGTATGGTAAAGTTTTAACTCTTCGCGTATCTCGCCAGAAGGCGCTGGCTGCTTCAATGCTATACTAATTTTCGTTTTCGTAAACGTAATCGAATGAATACAGATGGTAAACAAAACTCACACTAAGCACCCAGTACGTGAGTATGTCACTGAACTCCTCGCAAAACGGCTGGACCGATTTTGGTGAAATTTTTTGTGTGTTATTGAGTGGATCTCTGGACAGTTTCGATTCACAATTGGAATTGAGACACCGTTGTTCTCAAGCGGACGATATCGCGAGCAGGGCACTAGTATCATAAATATAACCAGCATATTTTTACTTTTTATTTTCAAGTGCTAATTGCTGCACTGAAGCTTAATTAAATATTTATAAAATTTACAAAATACAGTGAAAAAATTAAACGCCTACCAGACCCAGCCAGGAATCAAACCTGGGTCTTCCGCAATCCGGGCGGCTGCACTGACCGCTATGCTACCGGGAAGTCTTCCTGGTTCGATTTCTGGCTGGGTCGGGTAGGCGTTTAATTTTTTCACTGTATTTTGTAAATTTTATAAATATATAACCAGCATTTTACCCGTGGCTTATTCGTCCACGTGGATTTGAGATTATAAAGAGACTCTTTTTATATATTAAAATAAAATGTTAACATATAATATAACGCAAATATTGTTGCAAACAAATTACACTTTGAAAAAAGACAAAGTGTTAAAAAATATTTTCGAGCGGGATTCGAACCCGCACCCCATGACTTGCCGGGTCAGGTGCACTGTACGCTCGTGGATTTTTTTTTAACATTTTTTTTTTAAGGTAAGCTTAATACCTACATACCCTCGAGCAATTCAAAATTTAAAATTCAAAATCATTTATTCAGTTTAGGCTACAAATAGCTCTTATGAACGTCATTTTATGCCATCAGTTCGTAAGTCTATCTACTCTGGGCGGGAGATCTTGTACTGAGAAGAACCGGCAAGAAACTCAGCAATGCACACATAGACATCCTCTCACGGACACCGTATCTTGGAACAGCTGAGCTTGGACTGTTCCGAGCTTTGTTTTTTTTTGTGACAGTTTCTGATAACTACCGTGTATTTTATCACGTACCCAAAAACAACCATTTGGCTGGCAGGGGGGGGGGACACTTGACTCTAACAAAGTTTTGCACTTTAAAGCTTAATAGTTCACAAACGGATGCCTCAATCAAAAAACTGTTGTAACAAACCCGCAATATTTTTGAAATTGCTATTCAACGACGTCCCACATTAAGGGGTTAACAAGAAAAAAAAATACTTCCCCACTTCACGTGTAGGGGAGGTAAACTAAAAAAAAATATTTTTCAAAACTTTACTTTACCAATTTGTCGGCCAGATTAATATGTATATCATAGAGTCTATGAGCTAGGCTGGGGTCAGACAGACAGACAGACGGACATGGCGAAACTATAAGGGACGACCTCCTTGGTCGAGTGGCTTGCACACCGGTTTGCATGGTGTCGCCATCTCTGAGGTCCCGGGTTCGATCCCCGGTCGGATCAATTTAGAAATACCTGTGTTTCTAAATAATCCGTTGTCTAGTTAACCATTTCTCGAGTTTCTTAGGAAGCTTTTCTTGGGGCTAGATAATTGGTGTGAGTGTGGGAAACATTTATTTATTTTATTTATAAGGGTTCCTTGTCTACGGAACCCTAAAAAAGCGTTTGTACGAGTATGAGGCTTACCTTATGTGGCCTGTGTAGTTTGTCGTAACACCTCCATACATCGATAGTATTACATCATAACTATCAAATTGCACTCAGTTCAAGTACGCTGACCGGTTGTTGTTATTGTTCATTTTTTTCTATTAAAACCAGTTATGTTTTTTGGTCAGTGGCCTTTACGATTTTACCTTTACCGCAGTTTTACCGTGCTACTTTACCCTCATAAAGTACACGGAACGTATTAAAATAAATACAGTATAAAAATTTAGAATTGTAGGTACAGTTGGCAACAAAAGCTTTGTTTTTGTAAAGATTAAATGCTAACGCCTCGGTGGACGAGTGGCAACGGTCCCGGGTTCAATTCCCAGGTCGGGCAAAGTGTGTTTCGAATTTTTCGATAACATAGCCCGGGTTGTGATCACCAACCCGCGTTTGGCAAGCGTGGTGATTGAGCGATACCCATCAATTGTAGCGATGACTTGATTTCAATGATATTTACTAAATGCCTTAGTCTACGTGTGGCTAGAAACGTGTGGAAAGTGTCCTTTTATGATGGGGCACTGTCCAATATTTTTGACGCTGTAAGGGAGAAAAGAGCTGGACACTTGCTGAGTTTCTTGCCGGTTCTTCTTAGTACAAGATCGCCGCCCAGAGTAGACTTACGAACCGATGGCATAATGACGTTCATAAGAGCTATTTGTAGCCTAAACTGAAGAAATTATTTTGAATTTTGAATTTAGAAGTCTCGGATTCAATACTTGACTCTCCTAGCTATGGTCCAGTAAAATTTCAATAAAATTCTATACTATTATTTTGTGGCAACGAAAGCTGGTGTCGAAAGGGTGGGTTAATATTACTGTCCCCCGGCAGTACTAAGGCCTCCGTCATCGAAATCAAGTCATCGATACAATCGATGGACATTGACTAATCACCACGCTTGCCAAATGCGGGTTGGTGATAACAAACCCGGGCTATATGCATCTGATAATCCTAAGCACGCTTTACCTTGAATTGAATCGAGGCGAGCGCTCCTTTCGTAAGGTCGTTGTGCAGGTCAGAAAATGTTTCTTATCTTTTATCTTATCTTGTCTTATCTTAGCCACCAAGGCATTCATTAGAATGCCTTGGTGGCTGAGTGTAGCCGAGTGTGGCCGAGTGTGGATGGCATTTATTAAAATAAAAACAAGTATTTTGTCGGCGATTGTACCCACCTCGAGTGACCATGATTGCATCACTGTGAATGAGAATAATAACAGTTTTTTGTTTTATGGGCTTCAAGACGACTCGGAAAAAAGGTTTCATCAAAATATGTGTCATCAACACGTACCTATGCATTTGAACTGAACGTGTATTTTTTTCTTTTTAATTTGACAGTTCCTAGTCACAAAAGCACTTGGTCTGCCTGAAATTCAAGTTTGTAGACTTGATACTCCGGCTTCGATATTGATCGAAGTACTCCGGACAAGAAGGTTTCATTATGAGGTTTTATATCATGAGGTTTTATCCGTTGTTTTAAGTAGTTTCATATTTTTTATTTTAAAGTTCTTATAGTCACGAACGCATCATACGGTCCGGTCCGGTCTGCCTGAAATTCAATTTTAACAATATAGCTGTACCTAAAATGTATTTTGTTTTGTTTAGGTATATAATTTTTGACGCAAATTTTGTTGTGAACAAATTACAAAAACTTAATGTTGAAAAAATTTCCACGAGCAACAAAATTTGCATTAAAAATTATATAAACAAAACAAAAAACATTTTATAAATAGCTTGCCTATTTCTTAACAGCTGATCTTTAGTATTTGTAAAAATATTATGATCGGACGTTAATGACGGTAGTTGTTGACATTGAATTGGCGCCTTTGGCTTTCAAAGTAAAAAAGTAAATAGTGTTGGTTTTTGTAATTGACTGTACATGACTACCTCAGATTTTAACTGTCGTGCGAGTTGACGACATAAATAATAGGTAAAATCAAGAGGTGCCATCTCGCACACCTGTGCGAGTTTAAAGTGTGCGAGTTGAAGAACAACTCAATAATTTCGGCGGGCTGGTTAGAACCATGATAGCTCAAATGGGAGAGCACCTGACGCGGTATGTCAGAAGGGTGCAGGCTCAAATCCTGCTCGTGGAAATGTTTTCAACATTAAGTTTTTGTAATAGGTTTACCTAGTTTGGTAGTTTAAAAAAATAGACAATTAATGTTTTGAAAGAAGGATTTATTATTGGACTCTGTGATTTGTGGTTCATTCTTTTTAATTTGTTTTGGACATTCGTATTTAAATTAATCTTTTGTTTTTTTTTCAGTATTAAATAAGTTTGTAAACTTCAAAGTTCTAATTGTTTTTAAGATAAAAGCCAATTTTAATTAAACCTTCTGTGCTAATTTAAATATAAAGTGAATAAAAATGCTAAGCAATGAAATAGAAACAAAAAAAGCCCCAGGGCCGTCATCCAATTCCCATAATAAGGACACATATTGGTAAATTTTGAGTTTTGAACGTTTTTTAAGTTAAATTTTAACGGTAATGCTGATAACGTTATCTAGAAAAGTATCGCTTCTTTTTTCGTTACTTAAGGCGACGCACCGCTAAACAATTAATCTTAATACGAAGCGTTTAAGCGTTTTTTTTTTTTTTTTTTTTTTTACCATAAGAAAAACTGTTTTTGTTTCTTCAAATTAAAACTACAAATTATTTAAAAAATGAACTAGCATAATATTGAAGTGTGTGTTAAGACTAATCTACTAAGAAAATTTAGATTCTTAAATCGGTCTGGTTTGCTTGTAAAATGCAAATCTTTGTCTTAAAAGAGGTTACTTTGATATTTTTTTCTCTGTTATAAAAGTTGACAAATCGTGTTTCTGCAACTAGCAAAATTAAGTCAATTAAATGAAAAATCATGTCATCAAATTATCACTTTCATATGTTTTGTAATTGTTGGGATAAATCAAGATCCCCGCCACGTAAATTTCCAATGCGTCGCCTTAAGCGCTTTAGCCCATCCGCGTAAACAGATAGTTAATTTACCGTAAAAAATGCCACCAGCTATCGATACCAAGCATACCGTTACATGTTTATCCGGAATCTTCGTTTGATAGCAGTTACTTATCGTTACCAACTTTTTAACGGTAGGTATTCTAAGCCTTCACTTGGAGAGGCCTATGTCCAGCAGTGGACGTGTGTAGGCTGATGATGATGATGATGATGATTCTAAGCCTTGTTGGAGGCCTGCCCACACTGCGCTTTCCGGTACGCGATCGCCACTCAAGGACTAGTGGACAAGGTGGACCGACGATCTAGTGAAGGTCGCGGGAAGCCGCTGGATGCGAGCACCACAAAACCGGTCGTTGTGGAAATTCTTGGGGGAGGCCTTTGTCCAGCAGTGAACGTCTTTTGGCTGAGATTATGATGATGATGATGATTCTAAGCCTTGGTTTGTCCAACTAACTTTTGTGGGCCGGCAGAGTGAAGTTGACTGATGCTACGTTTGTTTCCACGCTGCACCAGTTGTCTTCGCGTCTGGACTTCATTTCCACTTAACATCAGGTGGGACGGAGTCATTTGCCCAGCTAAGTATAAAAAAAATAACGATGCAGGAAATTGTAAAATATCTTGAAAATATCAGCAGAAATTACTAGATAAAAGACCAATGAATAACATATATTTTTCTTGGATTTAAAATCCTTATACATTTCGAATAAAACTCATTTTAAAAACACCGTTTTTTGGAAACGCTCGGCTTCACTAATATAAATATTTAAGAGCGTTTACGCCGCACACTAGCGCCGCCAATGAAAAAAAACCATATCTAGAAATTATAGATAGAAAATCAAATTATGCTCAACAAACTATTTGAATAAAGTAATTTAGCATTTTAACGTCGGCGTTATAGTTAAAAGTGGCCGTAATGTGTTATTTAACTAAACCATAACATGTCAGGTGTTCATTAGGTGACGTAAAAATGCTAAATTACTTCATTCAAATAGTTTGTTGAGCATAATTTGATTTTCTATCTCTAATTACTAGATATGTTCTTTTTTTCATTGGCGGCGCAAGTGTGTGGCGTAAACGCTCTTAATTCACAGTTGCATGACAAAATAAAGTTAATAATTTTACCTATGTAACAACACATACAAGATCTAGATTGAATAAACTTTGTATCTTTTCATTTTTACCACTCCATTCTGGACTCGCACTAGTGCGTGATGCCGTTCCCTCTAGAAAACCTCCGAAGGTGATTCGTTTCACACGGCTTGAGGAACGTGCTTTAAGTTTCTCGCCGCCCCCAAACAAGCCCGGTGAAGCTGAAAATGCCGTTTGAGGCAATCAGCAAACTCACTCCAAAAAAACCGGCCGAGTGCGAGCCGGACCCGCGCACGAAGTGTTCCGTACCATTATCTATAAAAACGGCAAAAAAGTCATGTCGGTTGTATGGGAGCCCCACTTAAATGTTGATTTTATTCTGTTTTAGTATTTGTTGTTATAGCGGCAACAGAAATATATCATCTGTGAAAATTCAACTTGCGGTTTACAATTTTTGACATAAGTATTAAAAAAAACTACTTACTAGATCTCGTTCAAACCAATTTTTGGTGGAAGTTTGCATGGTAATGTACATCATATATTTTTTTTAGTTTTATCATTCTCTTATTTTAGAAGTTACAAGTTACACATTTTACCACTTTGGAAATGTCTCTCGCGCAAACTATTCAGTTAGAAAAAAATGATATTAGAAACCTCAATATCAGTTTTGAAGACCTATCCATAGATACTCCCCAGGTATGGGTTTGAAAAAAATTTTGAGTTTCAGTTCTAAGTATGGGGAACCCCCAAAATTTATTGTTTTTTTTCTATTTTTATTCACAGAATACATCTACTTACCAAGTTTCAACAGTATAGTTCTTTTTTTTTTAGTATAGTTCTTATAGTTTCAGAAAAAAGTGGCTGTGACATACGGACGGACAGACAGACAGACATGACGAATCCATAAGGGTTCCGTTTTTTGCCATTTGGCTACGGAACCCTAAAAACGTCCATTCGACCAAACGTTTATTCGACCAAACGTTCATTCGGTCAGTTATAGAAATGTCATTGGTTACTATATCGACAAAATATATTTTAGTCAGTTGTTTGTTCGATTAGTAACAGAAAGGCCAAATGTTTTGTCGCCCTTATGTCAAACGGCGAAATGAATTTCGATATCCCATGGTAAACTACAGAGGTCAGTACTGTTAAGTTTTCCTAATATGTGACAGCTACCTGTTAATTTCTATCCTAATTTTTAAAGCCATAGTTACTTTCAAAGTTGTTGTTAATATACAATTTTTATGTTAAACCATTTTTTTAAATGACTCATTTTATGCAGCTACCTATTGATTGCAAAAACAAAATAGGTAATCCTTAAAACGAGGCAATGCCGCCAGTTTCTTGGGTACATTACCAGTCGACAACGACGCGGAGGAATTTTTTGACGCCATATTTTAGTTTCGTAATAGTTTTAGTTATATATTTGTAAGTCAGATATAAAAAAATCGTCTGTGTGAGATTATTTCGATAAATCATAATGTTGATTAGTTAAATAATTTAAAAAAATTAACATGTTTATTCCCTAAAAATAATCCTAAAAGAAGAAAACTGTGGGAACATGCTCTCTGATAGGCGAGTACCTAATTCGTCGACGTTATAAACCACCCTTTTCAAAGTCAAAGTTTACTATGAAAGAAACGCGTAGGTACACAGATGATAATTTTTTTCTCATTACTTCATCAAATAAACATCTTATAACTACAATAATCATATTCATATTTATATCATGAGGAGCTCGATGGCGTAGTGGTTAACGCGCCCGGCCAGTGCTGGGTTAAGCAACTTTCGCTGAGGCCGGTCATCGGATGGGTGACCAAAAGTTTATCATCTCTCGCTCCTCCATGCTTCGGAAGGCACGTAAAGCAGTTGGTCCCGGCTGATAAGCAGTCGTTAAAAACTACCAACCCGCACTGGGCCCGCGTGGTGGTTTATGGCCTGTTCTCCCTACCCATAGGGAAGGCTCGTGACCCAGCAGTGGGGACATAAAAATGAGCTAATGGTGGTGGAATCATATTCATTAAGTAACAAACGTTCATAAACATTCATAATTCAGCTGATTAACCCAATACTCAATATTATAAAGAAACTGCTATCCCAACTACATTTCCATTTCATCACCTGCTCGTTGTATGTCCCCCACCACACGGGCCCAGTTGGTGGTTCTTAAGGCGACGCATTGGCAATTTACGTGGCGGAGATCTTGATTTTTCCCAACAATTACAAAACATATGAAAGTGATGTTTGATGACATGATTTTTCATTTATTTGACTTCATTTTGCTAGTTGCAGAAACACGATTTGTCAGCTTTTACAACATAGAAAAAAAATATCTAAGTAACCACTTTTAAAACATAGATTTGCATTTTACAGGCTAACCAGACCGATTTAAGCATCTAAATTTTCATTAGTCTTAACACACACTTCAAAATCGTAGTTCATTTTTTTTAAATAATTTGTAGTTTTAATTTGAGGAAAAAAAAACAGTTTTTCTTATGGTACGGGGCGCAAACGCTCCGTATGAGATTTATTGTTTAGCGGTGCGGTGATTGGTGGTTGTTAACGCCTGCTAATGCAGCCGAGATCAACGGCTTTACGTGCCTTCCGAAGCACGGAGGAGCGAAAGTTACTTAACCTCAACAATCGCTTGTTACTCCTCGGAGAATCTAGTAGGAACAGGGACACGCAACAGTGCGTGATGACATATTCCCTCTAGTAAACCTCTGAAGGTGTTACGTTTCACGCAATTCTTTATCTTATCTTATCTTATCTTAGTGGGGCCGGCCGAGGTTTCCCTCTCGCAGTAACACTTCGACCCATCGGGATCTTTTGTGCAACCCCATCCTTTCGCTCTTCCTCCTCTATAAAGATAGATGCCATAAGTCTGGCAACGTCCTTAAGAGCGAAGAGCCTGAAGTCATCCGGTTTCGGATAGGCCGACCCCAGGAGTCCCTTTTTTTCCTAGCCTGAGAGTCGCAGTCACACAGTAGGTGCTGCATTGACTCCGTTTTCTCTCCACATGCCCTACACAAATTATTTGTTTATTCTTTAAGTTTCTCTTCATTCTTTAAATTTCTCGCCGCCCCAAAAAAGTCCGGCGACGCTAAAAGTACGCACTAAAGCTAGCGAACTATCTCCAAAGAAAACCTCTACAACTTTCGCTGATCCAAAGCTTTAGTTTGCGTTGAATTTTATCTATGTTATTATTTGATAAATTAAAATTTAAATTTATTTATCTATTTAACTATTGGCACCCCTACAGATTACAATTCAGTACATTGACAACAGCAGGTTATTAAACAAGGTATTATAACTATTTCATAATTTACTTTATTACTTTTAATAACCAATGTATTAAGTACATACTTATTGTTTTTAAACTATAAATAATTTAAAGTTGACTCATAATTTCATTAAACGATAAACGCCTAGAACCTAGATAACAAAGTATGTATATTTACTTATTTAGTGAGAAAAAAATCTCCCAAGCATAAAAATATTTTTTTGTTTTGAATAAATGTAGCACTTCCAATAAAACTAAAAACTTTTTAAAGTTTTTTTATTATTATTAATTGCTTCTCCGAATGTTAGTTATTTAAAAGTTTTGAAACTCAAAGTTACAGAAAAATATTTATAATATTGTAAGTACAATTAAAAATTAAAGCCTAAACAATTTTAGAAAACATTATTTAAAATAATTATTTTTCAATCAATAAATCAACATACCTTTAACAACCACAAACACGCTAAACAAACATCACCAACAACAAAAAGTTCCAAAACTCACAGCTACAAACTCGGACCAAGTCCTTTGCACTCACGTAAACATTAAAAACTGAACTGCGTTTCGACACTACTCAACTAATAATTAAAAAAAGAAAACAAATTCGCGCGCGTTCCTTATTCAAAACTTTTTAATGTTATCGCGCCTCGAATTTCGGTGCGCTGCGACGCGGCGCCATCGACTGCCGCGATGCGCTTAGCGTTACGAAATGTTCTATAGCCGATTCTAAGCCATTCATCTGTCGTACGTACGGCCTCTGCAAGTTCTGATAATTAAAATTAACCATTATAACTCCTTGACCGGACGATGGAGCGCATAATAAATCTCATTGTTCGCTATGTCATAGACTTTGCATAGATGTGAACGAAACGTTGGAAAAGTAGGTCATATATTTAAATGCGATTTTATTTTTTATTGCTTTTTAATTCATCTGTTTTGGATAATTGATTTTTGGAGAAACTTGTTCGGACTGCGTTTGCGAGATAATTAAGCAAGTCCCTATTGTTGTTTAATTATTATTATTACATATTAGTATTATTATTTTTTAAATGTTTTCTTATTCATTGTTTTTTTTTCTATTCTGTCTGTGTGATCGTCAATAAATAATCTCTTATTCTTATTCTTATTCAAGTTAAGCAATTATGTGTTCTTGGATGGGTAAAATTTAAAAATATTTCAAGGTCCTACCGTAGTTGCTATACTAGAATGGGTCTGGTTGCTATACTAGTATGGAAAAGTTTACCACTGACATAGCGAGTTTTTAGCAATTGTATCAATTATTAATTTTGCTTTCTTTTTTAGCTTTGCTTTGGTGACTGTGTACCTTAGCGCCCGGGGATGAGTGTTTCGGATTTTTCGACGAATATCTAGGGCAAAAAATAAGGTGAGCTTAAAATACTAAGGTCGACTGATTATATGAATAGTAGACAAAATCAACGTTTAACCATGACATGCCGGGCCAGTTGTGCTATTCTAAAAAGTTTAATTGCGAAATCACTTCTGAATCCGCGGTGAGATTATAGTTTAGCATTCCTAAAACGAGTGAGTTGAACACTAGCGCCACCGAGTGATAACAGAAGCGAGAAAAATTAAACCGCGTGAATATTTTGACGTTTTTTAATTACAATTGATATTATGAAACCAAATTCGCCCGCCCTAACGAAAGTCATCTCGTATCTCACACACGAATTCACTTGAAGTGACTGTGATTTACGAGGTGAATTGCAAGAATGACTTTCTAGGTGATTTGCTATTTTCAGAATAGCACTGCAGGAGCACTACCAATCGTGGCTCGATAGCATAGTTGGTAGTGCATCTGACCCGGCATGTCATGGGGTGCGGGTTCAAATCCCGCTCGTGGAATTTTGCAACACTTTGTCTTTTTTCAAATATGTTGACGATATTAAAGTTCAGTAAAACATGCAGAATTTAATCAATATAATGATCTATATTCTCGTAGACAACCGGAAATTAAAACCGGTCAAATCTACCGGAGTAATCAATCGCGTGTGGTGTTTAAATTGGAGTAATTGATAGTTTGGATGCCTAATCAAGTAGTTATGAAAGATTTTGGAATGTTATTATTTTATTTTTTCCATTCACAATGCAAAGTAGTTAAGATAGTTTTTTTACTAGAAAAACTTAACCAGTTTGGATGCCTAATCAAGTAGTTATGAAAGATTTTGGAATGTTATTATTTTATTTTTTCCATTCACAATGCAAAGTAGTTAAGATAGTTTTTTTACTAGAAAAACGATTTTAGAATGATATACAACATTACACCCTATTTAACAATAATTTAATAAGAACAAAATATGTCTTCATACATTATTCTCACACATTATGCTAAACAAAACACGACTTTGATACGCTTGTACAGAGTCGCATACTGTCACCGCGCTTAGAGCGGGAATTTTGTATACACGTCAGTCTGTTGGCGTTCAATATTGCGATCCTTGTTTAACCTATAACGTTTTGTCCCTTTCTAACAGACGTTACGTAGCGAAAACGCTACAAAATATTGTTTTGAAATTTGGGTGGTAAAGAAAGTCTTAATCTGACTTCGTGCCACTCAAGGGGGTAGAATGTCACAATTTTCAAAATTACTCAAAAGTCATAATATGACCATCTGCCACTGCAGAGGTTTAGTGTTATTACCTTATTTTTGGCATTCACAACGTAAAGATGTTAAGATAGTTTTTTTTACTAGAAAAAATCAACCAGTATCTGGAAGATCGAGTGGGCTGAGCTGCCGAGACCGAGGCCCCAGGGCCCTGTTTAATAAAGCTGACAATTCGACATATATGTCAAAAAACTACAAAATTGTAGAATTGTCGCGCTTAGACTGTTTAATAAAAGTTACAAATATGTCAAAAATCGACAGGTGAAATCTTGACATATTTGTCATTGAAAAAGCGTTTTATAAAACTTGACATTATGTCAAAAAACCACAGTAAAATTACTGATTGTCGTGACAATTATGTCGACTTTTGACATATTTGCAAATTATTTCGTTTTATGAAGTTATATGAGGTAAAATAGAAAAAAATATTACTACAGTAAAAGATAAATCAATCACTGGTGCATCTTCGATTGTTCGTTTTGATCGCGTGTAAAATGGAAATGCACAAAAAAGTCGATGACCAATTTTAATAATTAAATATTCTACGGTGTTTTTACATACCCGAAATTTTTCTTTAAAGCAGAAATCTGTAATTGAGAATGAGAAATTAATTCTTCCTCTTCTAAAACGAAGAGGCAACGACGATCATTTAAAAGCTTAAATGATCGTCGTTGCCTCTTCGTTTGTATTTGTTCCAAGTATTCATCATCACTACTCTCACTGCTCGACGTAAGTACCATTTTTTTGGATTAACACTTTCTTACACCTTTAATGTTCAAAATATGATTTCGCGACAGAGGGTAACGCTCCTGTCAGAAATGTCGTACAATTCTACAAATATGTCAATATGTCATGACAATTTTATGTTTTATAAAGCAGATTTGACAAGTTTTTCACGACAAATTGTCTCCTGTCACCTGTTGCTTAAAAAGTTTTATTAAACAGAAAAATGTCGGATTGTCGCGACAATTCGACATATTTGTGAATTTCCCACCATGACAATTATGTCACCTGTCAGTTTTATTAAACAGAAAAATTGTCAAATTGTCGCTTTTTGACATATGTCGACTTGTCGGATTGTCAGCTTTATTAAACAGGGCCCAGAAGTCTTGTTGAATTTTTCTAGCACTTTGTGATTTACGCTGCAAGCCAGCGCGGGATTACGTCCTGTGAAGTTGACCTCACAGTCGAAAGAATATTTTTGCAAGTATTTATTTAATCTATACTAATATTATAAAGCTGAAGAGTTTGTTTGTTTGTTTGTTTGTTTGTTTGTTTGTTTGAACGCGTTAATCTCAGGAACTACTGGTTCGAATTGAATAATTCTTTTTGTGTTGGATAGTCCATTTATCGAGGAAGGCTTTAGGCTATATAACATCACGCTGCGACCAATAGGAGCGAAGCATCAGTGAAAAATGTTGCAAAAACGGGAAAAGAGTAAAAAATTAAAAATGCTGCCGAAAGTCACTATTCCACGCGGACGAAGTCGCGAGCACAGCTATAACCGATATAGACGTAATCTATATAAATAAAAATGAATCGGTAAATGTGTTGCTAATCGCAAAACTCGAGAACGGCTGAACCGATTTGGCTGATTTCTTTATGTGGTGTTTGATGAAGTCTGAGGAAGGTAGGGAAAAAACGTAAAAAATACGAGGAAAATAGTAAAAACAACAATTTTCTTTTCCCATACAAACCACACTGTCCCCAGCTGTCAAACATTTGACGTCAATCAAAACAAAACAAAGGCGCGTTAGGATTATCTTTGGTATGCCTTCAAGTTGGTTAGAGGTCAGGTTTATTTATTTATGCGCCAAGTAATCAAACAACCCTAAGGCGTCGTTCTTATTGACAAATGATCGTACGATGACACGATGCGTTCACGTCGTGCGATAAGTTCAAACATACAGATTTCTTCAGTGTCCTAATTACAGTTCGCAAGTCATCGCACGAGCACAGGCAATGTTTAATAACGATCGTACGATGGGTTTGATCGTTCGATCTGTAATCAAATAAACCGATCTCTTTTGGTTGAGTGTCCTAATTGGTCCGCGTCATCGCGCGAGCACAGCAATATCGCACGATGGGCATCGCGCGATCTATTAGGACAACCATGTTTAATCATGGTACGATCATTTTCATCGCACGACGAAAACGCATCGTGTCTCGAACGATCATTAGAACGACGCCTAAGGCATCACAATAAAAATATCATCACATTAGATATTACTAAAGTCTTTCAATGTTATTTTATTTCTATTAGACTGCGACAGGCCAATAACTTTTGACAGAACGAAATCTGTCGGATGTAACTTTGATTAGAGAAATAGGGCAGAACAAGGCCTGCCGGGACAGCTAGTTACTTATAAATATGTAATTTACTCCAGCAGCGCTATTCTCTAAGCAAAACAGCGTCGAACTCGCCGTTGAACTCGCTCATAACTTGCAAACGAATTTCAACCTACTTCTAAATAGTAATAAAGTCTACATTCGTTTGCAAGTTATGAGCGAGTTCAATGCCGAGGTCGACGCTGTTTTGCTTAGAGAATAGCACTGCAGCACTCCAAATCAAGTGATTTTGGAATCGGGTCGCCTAATTTTTGTACTTCTAATTGGCAATGGCACACAAACGGTTAGCCTAATTTTTTTCGCATAATTTTACTCTTCATAATCGTGTTTGGTCTAATTTCGCTTCGCCCAACTTTTTATCGCCATATTGTTATTTTCCAAATGCGACATTAGGCGGAACAATTCGTAATCCCTAAAGTTTACAATTACTAAATATTAATTCACACAAAATAGTATAATAACTACTAACTTTTATAACTAACTACCTACTAACTAACTAACTTACTATTTTTTTTTTTAATATATATATGTTAGTATTTTCATCGACTGTTTTGTGGTTCACAGATTTCAGATTTCATCTTAGTCCTCTCGATTTATGAATAATGTGATTATTGTCAGTTGTAGTGTTTAAGCACCATGTGTCATTCATTACTCATTACTTTTATATACCTATTTTTTTTGTTATCAACCTAAGCTAGCTGTGTACATTTATATTGGCCTTGCATAAACATGCATCGATTAAAAAAAATTAAAAAATATATAAAATGTTGTGAATTGACGACCTCCTTGGTCGAGTGGTTTGTACGCCGGTTTTCATGGTGTCGCCATCTCTGAGGTCTCGGGTTCGATCCAAGTCGGGTCAATTTAGAAATTATTGTTTTTCTAAATTGTCTCGGGTCTGGGTGTTTTCTGTGTATAATAAGTATGTATTTTATTTATTTATTTAATAATTTATATATTATTTGGACAGTCAACAAAAACATTTACTAGCGAAAACAATTTTAAGTATGTTTATCCGTTGTCTAGTAACCATTTAACGAATTTCATAACGAAGCTTCTCTTGGGCTAGATAATTGGTGTGAGTGTAGGAAAAAAAAACAAAAGATATTTTTTTTGGCACAAAGAAAATTTGGTAAGTGGCCTGGCCCAGCTTGCTTCCTGCACCGGCTTACGAAATAAGGACACTACAGAAGCACACATAGCACCTCACGGACACCGAATCTCGCGACAACTGCGCATGCGCTCGGACGGAGGGCCTAGTGTGAGTTATATTAGACATTCGATCATGTTTACGAAAACGAAAATTAGTATGGCATTGAAGCAGCGCCTCCTGGCGGCATCTTATCTTATCTTATCATAGTGGGGCCTGCCGAGGTTTCCACCTTCGACCCATTGGGATCTTTTGTGCAACCCCATCCTTTCACTCTTCCTCCTCTGTAAAGATAGATGCCATAAGTCTGGCAACGTCCTTAAGAGCGAAGAGCCTGAAGTCCTCCGGTTTCGGATAGGCCGACCCCAGGAGTCCCATTCTTTTCCTAGCCAGAGAGTCGCAGTCACACATTAGGTGCTGCATTGACTCGGATTGCTCTCCACATGCCCTACACAAACTATTTCCTATCCTGGCGGCATACGAGAAGAGTTTTAACATTTTGCTATACATACATATATATATTTTTTTTTGATGTGTAACATCTTTCCGCTCGCCTTTTATATATACAATTTGTTGAAGTGATTTTGTGAAATGTGACGGATGTAGGTGTAACAGTGTGACAGGAAGTCGGGGACGCGCGCAAGCGTGCGCCATTTTGTAAATTTAAAATCGATATTATGAACTTGACATATTGTGTCAATTGACAAAGGTCATTTTGATATGTCAAATGTCTTATATTGAGTATTTACGGCATTTTTTATAGAGTTATAAAATGATGTAATACTTGATCCATTTTTTTTAAGAATATAATGTTAAAATTGCTTATTACTATGGTGAGATGTCAAATGGAACACATCATATGAGACTACTGTAAGTCTCGCTGGTTTTTTTTTTAGAGAGAGTTTGCGGATTGCCTCAAACGGCATTTTCAGCTTCACCGGGCTTGTTTGGGGGCGGCGAGAAACTTAAAGCACGTTCCTCAAACCGTGTGAAACGAATCACCTTCGGAGGCTATCTAGAGGGAACGGCATCACGCACTAGTGCGTGTCCCCGGGCCCTACTTCTCCGAAAGGTTCGGATCGGATCGGTACACATTCTCGTTTTCATTAACGTGATCAAATGGCGAGTGAAACTCGCACTTGGCACCCTGTTGCGAGATCCGTGTCTGTGGAGAGGTTGTCTATGTGTTTTTTTTATAGAGATTGCTAATTGCCTCAAACGGTATTTTCAGTTTTACCAGGCTTTTTTGGGGGCGGCGAGGTACGTAAAGGGTACCTCAAGCCGTGTGAAACGAATCACCTTCGGAGGTTTTCTAGAGGGAACGGCATCGCACACTCAAAAGTGCGTGTCCCCGTGCCCTACTAGATTCTCGGAAGGGTTCGGATCGGATGCGTTGCTCGAGCGCCGGTATGTATCTTACCTTCTGGTCTCCATATTTTTTGGTGATACTGACCCATTTGGATTATCACCCTGTAAAAGTAAAATGGCGATAACGCGCTAACAAACACGTTCGAAGAAATGTTTCAATTTGTTTTATTATTTTTTTGTATCACAGAATAGTTGCGTATTGACGTACCTAGGTACCTACTAACAATTTTTTTTTTGCACAAGGAAAATTTTGTACGCGCGGCCTTGCCCCGACTTGCTTCAAACTATACCGGGTTCGAAGCCCACACTCGATAAAAAAAAATATTTCAAAAAAAAGCAAAAAGCCTCAGAAAACTGATTCATTCATCATCATCATCATCATCATCATCATTAGCTTATATTAGTCCACTTCTGGACATAGGCCTCTCCAAGTGCACGCCACCGAGCACGATCCGCGGCTACTCTCATCCAGCTCTTGCCAGCCACCTTGCGAAGATCGTTGCTACCATTGACTTAAATTTTATCGATGGTTGCTACATAATTTATTATAAAGTTGGGTGTTTTTTTTGGCGCCTATTTCTTCACACCTAAAAGACGTCTGAATAATATGTCAATAAACATTTTTTGATTAAAAAAAAACACTATAAATAAATGAAAATCTTTTACACACGGTCAAATAACTTCTCTTTAACGTCATAGGGCCTTTTTTCTATCTGATCTAACCTTTTTGATTACCTTACCTTTAATATATAATACTAGCTGACCGGCGGACTTCGTACCACTTTGACAGTTTCCATGACAACAAAACAAACAAATTCGTCCGCTTAAGAACACCTGTAGCCCATAATGGGCCCCTATAGCAGCACCACCTACCGGGTCTAATTGTAAATCTAAACCATTCTCGAATCAACTTGAACACACACAGATAATTTCATCCAAATCGGTCCAGCCGTTTAGGAGTTTAATTTCATACACACGACAGAAGATTTATATAAAAGATACCTTTAACCCAAAGCAAAACACAATTATGTAGTGACGTAACGCTTTGCACGCATTACAAATAAAAACCTTCAAAAAGGGTAACTCCCTATTTTTCCTTTTTGGGTTTTTTCTAAAACGATAATTAACACAAATTGTAAAGGCCAACGACCTCTTCACATGGGCCCTACTAAGAACTTTATTCGGATGAGGCTAAATACGAAATTGTTGACATACACTTAAAGAGCCATGTTAAGGCGACGCACCGCTAAACGTACCGTACCACCGTACTATAAGAAAAACTGTTTTTTTTCCTTCAAATTAAAACTACAAATTATTTAAAGAAAATGAACTACAATATTGAAGTGTGTGTTAAGACTAATCTACTAAGAAAATTTAGATGCTTAAATCGGTCTGGTTAGCCTATAAAATGCAAATCTTTGTTTTAAAAGAGGTTCCTTTGATATTTTTTTCTCTGTTATAAAAGTTGACAAATCGTGTTTCTGCAACTAGCAAAATGAAGTCAATTAAATAAAAAATCATGTCATCAAATATCACTTTCATATGTTTTGTAATTGTTGGGAAAAATCAATTTCCCCGCCACGTAAATTTCCAATGCGTCGCCTGGGACTAACCGTAGTGGTACCAATGATCGACACAGGAACCCAGGGACCCATTGTCGTCGGACCCATTGGAGTCGTGTGCAGTGCGCGGATCGGTGCATACGTATCGTATTAATAATATTTTATGAACGAGCGCGCAGCGCGGCGCAAGCCGCTGCTCGATATAAGCCATCACCATGAGTGAAGTTAAACTTGTGGCGAACGAACTCTTAGCGTTCTTGCAACAAAAGCTGGACGTTATGGATGAGGTTAGCGCTCTGCAGATATGCAAGTCCAGCTTCAGCGAAGACGATGTAGCTGGAGCTAAGAAGCTGTTGTACGAGTCACTCAATAAGAGCGACCAGATGGTATCCCGTAGACGAGACGGGACACAGAAGAGCCTGCAGGAGATCATCGCCCTGCTGAAGGAAACCGACCCTGATGACATGCCGACATTCGTGGCGAGGGATCTCAACAAGCTGCCTCCAGTCACATTCGATCATGTTGACGTCACCAGCCTCCTTAAGGATATCGTTATCCTGAAGAAGGGCTTGGTTGATGTGATGCAGAAGTTCCAAGCATCAGAAAATACCGTGTGTGAATTGCGTAAGGAAGTTAGTGATTTACGCGAATCACTCGCGGTAAGTAGGTCATCGCCCGCGGTCTCGAATGTCAACATTCGTCGAGGGGCTTGCTGTGATACGAGCACGCCGATGTCGAGTTGCAAGTCAGCAGTTTCGACGCTGTCGTCGCCACGACTCGAACTGACTCGAGCGCAGGCGGCCCCTGCGCCCGCGCCCCGCGTCACTGCCAGTGCCGCGCCGCCGCCGCCGCCCGCCGCCCGCTCCCCGCCATCTACTGCGATGCCGCACGTGCCTGTAGCGTGCACGCCTGTCAGCTGTCGCAGGGACTTCGCTGCCGTAGTTGCGGCTAAAGCCAAGGCTCCTCGAGCCGTTGTACCGGATCGTGGTGATGATGGTTTCACTGTGGTCCGAAACAAAAAGGCACTCCGGGTTAGCCAGAACCGCCGCGGCACCGCACCGACAGGGCCTAACTTCCTGCTGCGTGCTGCGACACCGACCACGGCCATGTATCTGTCTCGCCTGCACTACACCACTACCGTGAAGGAGATCGCAGATTACATACAAACGAAGACCACTTCCTTTTGAGGGTGGAGCCGCTGGAGTCGCGCCACAACACTAGCTTCAAAGCATTTGTGGTGCGAGTCCCATCAACAAAACTGGACGCCTTCATGAGAGAAGACTTCCGGCCGGAGGGAGTGGTGTTCAGACGTTTTCGTGGAAGGCTACCTTTGAGCGCCACCGATGCGACACCGAAAGTGTCGAAATAATTACTAACATAAATTAAGTTTTATATTACTAACAAAAATTGTATATTGGTATGTATATGTTAGTTTATAAGGTATTTATCTATGGGCCTGTTATTTTTGTAACTTTAAATTGTTGCCTGAAAATAAACGAATTTATTTATTTATTTATTATTGTTCGACATTAGTTAGTTTTCATCTGCATAAAAACTTTTAATTTATTTAGGTCGTTGACTGGTTGATTAGTCAATAGAAAAACACTACATTAAAAAGGAAGTATAATATCATTGTCAATAGAGGAACTTTTTTTTTTAGGACTTCTTGGCGGGAAAGTGAAGAGTCAAGACTGCGGTTTTGATTTATTTTCTAAAATTTGTGTTATGTCGAATATTAATGTGAAATAATGGTGGATTATTAACGTGAGTGTGCATGAGTGTTGGCAAATGAAACAAAACTGTGCAACGTCACTTTTCAAATTCTCTCAAGAAGTACGCCCGTTGTTGTTGTCAACATCCCTTCATATTGGATGACAGCTTCCCTGCTGGCATCACCAGGAAAAGACCCAAAAAAAATTAAAGGGGACTACCCTTTTTGAAGATTTTTATTTGAAATGCGTGCAAAGAATATAGGTGTATAATAGTAGAGGTTGGTAATCAAAAAGGGTCGATCAGAGAAAAAAAACATTTTGACGTTGAAGAGAGGTTATCGAGCACAAATCAACAATCAAGTTGCTGACCCGAAACAAGCTGGGCCTTAAGATGTCTTTACAGAATCATAAAACCATGTATTATTTTGTGTTACTGAATTTAAAAAAAAAGCATAAAAAGTTTAATTAAAATCAGCTTATAGAAATTTCAGTCATCACAATCAGTCTTATGCTGCGTTACTTAAATGTTAAACGATTTTTATGTTGAAGTATTGACTTTTTTTTTGGAGCTGATGGGACCCAAATCTCAAAGTACCTAGATAATCTTTTGGAACTGTAGGGAATGAAATTGGTAAATGTGGTTTTATTTATTATTTTAAAATGACAATCATTGGAGCTCTTGGGAATGAATGTATAGAAGTTTAATTTTGGAGAACAATAGATTTGGAGCGCATGGGAATAAGCCATAAAAAATACATTAGGAAATAGATGCACTGTAGTCAAGTGAAATGTAAAATTAACGTTTCATAGTACGGCCCATGCATGGAACGCTGCCCAGTATTACTAGAACATCACCATAACAACATCTAAACCGACAATTTATTACGTTAACGAAAATAAATGTTATCGGAACCACAGAATAACTAATAGTACCAGGGTATATACAGAAGAATCACTCCGCAAGAACATTGAAATAAATGCGAGTCTTGCTGCGACGCGATACAGTGGAATGGGGTATTTGACAGGTTTTAGAAAATATGTCTAATGGTTCATTATAGCATAATATATTTGCAATTTGATTAATTCGTTATGAATTTCTTTATTTTTTATGAAAATCGCCATTAAAATTCAAATTAATAAAGTAGCCGCCAAAACGCTGAAGACGCCATGCATGCAGGTCACGTGATGTCGTGACGTCACCTGCTTGTAAGCAAACTTTTAGCTGTCAAATCAAACGTACAAAACTTTGATTGACATTTTACTGTTTACAAGCTGGTGACGTCACTCCAGATTCAGCGTCAACCCGTGCGTTTTTGATCACGTGGTCAATCATAAAAAAATTATTAAGTTATTAATGATTTTTTATAAAAATCATACTTATTTTAAAATTATGTGCTGGCTAAATTAGTTTAAAAACATGTTTACTATTAAGTTAACAACAGTTTGATCAATATTTTCATTGTAGTCAAATACCCTATTCAGCTCGCACAGCACTACGTACTTGCATTTTTATACATACAAGTTTTGTTTTTTTTTATTGTGTCGAAACTCTGTGGCACAGCGAGTGCCTAGTGTGAGTCTGTTCAGTTACTGTCCGTATTCTTTCGATAACGTTTACGATTACGAGAATGTGTATGGCTTTGAAGCAGCGCCTCCTGGCGGCATACGAGAAGAGTTAACATTTTGCCATACAAATTCTCGTTTTCGTTAAGAGCGTTTACGCCGCACACTAGCGCCGCCAATGAAAAAAAAAACATATCTAGTAATTAGAGATAGAAAATCAAATTATGCTCAACAAACTATCTGAATGAAGTAATTTAGCATTTTTACGTCACCTAATGAACACCTCATATGTTATGGTTTAGTTAAATATGGCGTTATAGTTAAAAGTGGCCGTAACGTCTTAAAGCGATCGAATGGCGAATAAACTAGCATTTGGCGCCCAGAAGTGATCCAACTATCAAGGTGCCAAGTACGAGTTTCATTCGTCATTCATTAACGTTAACGAATACTTACTAGAATAATTCTAGTGGCAGAACAAAAAATGATAATTCCACTTTTTGTAAAAAAAAAGTTCGCAATGACATTCGACAGAAAACCATAAATTACATCGTCCATTAGGCTGGCGTGGTTCAAATCATGCTAATTCATGCAGTAAATAGCCTCTGAAGTTGAAGGTTTGCTGCAGATCATGATATTTCCATGTTTAAAAAAATTAATAAGCAAAATAGGAACAAAACATGATAAATTTCATACTTTTCTGGTACGCCGACTTTTTCAAAACATGACATTTCCAAACAGTTTGGTTCAAATGACGTTATTTTCATTGGATCAGATCGGATTGGATTGGATTGGATCAGAACATGATATTTCCATTTTGTTCATAAGAATACGTACACAATATGACATTAAAAAATATATAAAAAACGTGAAAAATAGGTTTTTAAACTTAATTATTCATTAGAACCCATATTTTAAAAAATGTACTGAGGCGAAGTAGTTGCGGGTTTTTTACCTTTTGTGAAAAGTTAGACATCATGGAATTATCATGTTTTGTTCTGTCACTCCTCAATTAGTATGACAAAATTTCAACTTTTCTTGTGTGTCGCCAGTCCTTCAATGCCATTACAAATTTTTGTAATAAAGTAAATTTGTGTAATAAATAAATTTCATTTTGCTATTAAGCTCTTAGCATGACTAATTGTACGACCTTTACTAATTTCATAGTATTTTCATTAATATATCCAAAATACTTCCATACATAAGTGATGAATGAATAGCTTAATTATCTCATTGGTTAACGACACGATTGAATTACAATAATGATAATTAAAAATAACTTAAATAGTATTTAAATTGTACCGCAATCTTCCTTTCGCGTACGCTCAGGTTTGCAAAATATATTCATGATTCATCATCATCAGCCTACACTAGTCCACTGCTGGACATAGGCCTCTCCAAGTGCACGCCACCGAGCACGATCCACGGCTACTCTCATCTAGCTCTTGCCAGCCACCTTTCGTCGTTTCCGAGGATTATAAATCACAATTACAGTATATTTATTTACTAGCTGACCCGGCGGACTTCGTATCGCTTTGACAGATTCTTTGTCAACAATACAATCAAATCGTTTATATGACAATAACACAAACAAATCGTGGAACATTTTGTATTGGGAAAAAAAATGTTTGGGGTGGACCACCCTTATCACTTAGGGGTATGCAAAATAGATTACGACCGATTGTCAGACCTACCGAATATACATAAGTATAAAATTTCATAAAAATCGATCGAGCCACCAATTAAAACTCAGTAAATTGTAAAAATACTTTTGTACTGTTTAAATCGTGTATACAGAGAGCGGGAAAAAACCATAGACAAAAAAAGAAGAAATAAATAGTGAAGTAGGCGCGCGACTAGTGCTGTGCCAGTCAATTGATTCATGCTTGAACATCGCCGGCGCCCCGCCGCCGTTTCGGAGGAGTATGGCAACTCACATGTGACACGAGAATATTATATATATAGATGTAGGTAGGTACTTACCGCTGGTAAACTATATCTTTTCCTCCTTTCTTTAGCAATGTCAGAAGTGTTTAATAAATAAACACAAGGCGAGTAGGACTCGCGCACGAAGGATTTCGTACCATTATCTATAAAAACGGCAAAAAAAGCCCCATTAAATATTTATTGTAATCTGTTTTTCAGTATTTGTTGTTATAGCGGCAACAGAAATACGTCATCATCTGTGAAAATTTCAACTGTCTATCTATCACGGTTCATGAGATACAGCCTTAAGATTACTACAGATTTAAGAGCGTTTACGCCGCACAATAGCGCCACTAATGAAAAAAAAAACATATCTAGTAATTAGATATAGAAAATCAAATTATGCTCAACAAACTATTTGAATGAAGTAATTTAGCATTTTTACGTCACCTAATGAACACCTCACATGTTATGGTTTAGTTAAATAAGACGTTACGGCCACTTTTAACTATAACGCCATATTTAACTAAACCATAACATGTCAGGTGTTCATTAGGTGACGTAAAAATGCTAAATTACTTCATTCAGATAGTTTGTTGAGCATAATTTGATTTTCTATATCTAATTACTAGATATGTTTTTTTTTTCATTAGCGGCGCTAGTGTGCGGCGTAAACGCTCTTAAGGGGGCTCCCATACAACAAACGTGATTTTTTTGCTCGATATTGATAACGGCAACAGGTAGACGCTTGAAATATTGACAGAATATTAAGTTATATATATTCACAATAAAACGTGATTTTTTCCAATTTTTTTTTCGGTCTTAATAACGATAAGTGTAACACACTATGCCGAAATTACGCGACCGAAGTTCCGCGGCTGATTTTACGTTCCGACGTATTCGGCTGATATGACACACCATAAGTGCCGAACTTATGGCAATCGAAACGAACTTCGATCGCGTATTGCCGCTGAACTTACGCCCGACCGAAGTTCGGCTGTACGCTATAACGCAACGTAATTTCGGTATTATGTGTCGTCAGTAATTTAAATAGCATTGTAGGCGTAATCATGCCGAACTTCGGTCGCGTAATTTCGGCATAGTGTGTTCCTACACTAACAGGTAGAAACTTGAAATATTTTTATAGATAATGGTACGGAACTTAATTTCGGGTTCTTTTAACGAGATCGATGCGTCATACCATCGTCGTGAGAATGTTATCGTCATCGGTTCAAAGTCACACCAATGGTTGTGGTATTATTTTCCTGCTAAGGTGTATGCTGAGACAGGGCCCTTAACTTCACGCTTTTTGTTTTCTTTTTAATACCTACTCTTTTTATTTGTCTTATTTTTTCGTATGTGTGTATGCTGCTACTGCCTGCCTTAATTATTTTTTGTATAGTAAGTACCTAATGTGTGTGTTGTTTTTTTCCCTTTTGTTGATGACTTCGTGCGATAAGCACATTAAGCCAGTGTCAAAGTAATTTTTCTTACAAGTAATACATAAATAAACTGTGTATAATGATGATGAATGACAATAGAAATGAGTGAGAAATGACATTATACACCCCAACCCCTGGAGTATCTCAGTAAAGATGTGGGGCTTTACTAAGTCCTCACGCGGACTTCTTGAAAGAATTTGAAAAGTGCCGTTGCACTGTTTTGTTTCATTTGCCAACACTCATGCACACTCACGAACACTTAACGGCTAATAATCCACCATTATTTCACATTAATATTAGACTTATCACAAATTTTAGAAAATAAAGCAAAACCACAGACATGACTCTTCACTTTCCCGCCAAGAAGTCGTGTGTGTTGTTAGTAAAAGTTTTTCTTTTCATTCTTCTTCTTCTTCCCAAAATACTACACCATCTCTTCTATCTCAGCCGTTCACTCTTGAGGACAAGTCGTGGTCCCGGTACGGTAGCGTCACACCACCGTTCCCATCTTGCCTTTTGTTTCTTACGAGTACGCACTAAGCATTTGGCTTTCGTCTCACCTGATGTTAAGTAATGATAAAGCCGAAGGTGAAGCACACTTCATCCAGAGTCCTTTACCACTTAAGAACTCGCTATCTTACCCTTAACTAAAAAAAAACAACAGTAATTTGTTCGCAACAAAATTTGCGTTAAAAATTATATAAACAAAACAAAAATATTTTACCCTTAACTTTCAGAACATAACCACTAAATAACCATTAAGAGCGTTTACGCCGCACACTAGCGCCGCCAATGAAAAAAAAAACATATCTAGTAATTAGATATAGAAAATCAAATTATGCTCAACAAACTATCTGAATGAAGTAATTTAGCATTTTTACGTCACCTAATGAACACCTGACATGTTATGGTTTAGTTAAATATGGCGTTATAGTTAAAAGTAGCCGTAACGTCTTATTTAACTAAACCATAACATGTGAGGTGTTCATTAGGTGGCGTAAAAATACTAAATTACTTCATTCAGATAGTTTGTTGAGCATAATTTGATTTTCTATCTCTAATTAGGTACTAGATATGTTTTTTTTTCATTAGTGGCGCTAGTGGAATCGATCCGACTAAAATCTGTAAAAATTACACCCCGTACTTTTATTGCATCGATCGTTAGGGTCAATTATACAGTATGAAATCTCTCTAACAAACTTGATAAATTAAATGAAAGAAAACCATGAAATGTTAAATTATTTACAAAAAATGGTAAACTAACTAGGTTATGGTATATGTCTCAGCCGTAGCGATAAAACAAGGGTTAATGGAGTTCAATTTTCAGTTTTTTTCTGCCATACCCTTATCAATCACATTACATCAAGATAATGTTGCACTGACGTATTTTTTTAACCTATATAAGTACGTGAAGCAAAAACTTTGTACCCCTTTTTATGAAAATTGCGCGGAAGGAGGAGTATGAAATTTTTATAGTTTATATGAAGGAGTTCAGAATGCTAATATTTTTTTTAAATTATGCATAAATAAATAAGCATTTTTTCATACATTTTTCAAAAATTAAAGAGGAGCGGCCGATACTCAGAACAATAACTAAAGCTATAGAAACCGGACTAAAATAGCAAAGGTGTCACCAGATTTGTGACGTCATATTTGAGGTAATGTAGTGAGTGACTTTATATAGGACTCAAGATTTTTTTGATCACCGATTATCTGATGACCGTTTGACATATCAATACAAAAAATAAAAACTAAGTGTCAACCATTTGTTGCACTCCAACCTCCTTTTCTAGCCATAAGATAGAACGGAACTAAACATAGTTTTACGATTTTTATTTTAGCCATCCTTCTATAGCTTTAGTTATTGTTCTGAGGGCCGATATCTGTCAATGCCAATCCAAACCAAATTCAAACTCACCTCAGAATAATAACTTAGCTTTAGTTATTGTTTTGAGATCCAAACTCACATTCTATCTTTTTTAATTTTTCATTGCTTAAGATACAATCCGTGCAGCCTTAATAAAGTATTAAATAATAAATAAATAAATAAATTTTCCTACACTCACACCAATTATCTAGCCCAAGAGAAGTTTCGTTATGAAACTCGTTATATGGTTACTAGAACGGATAAACATACTTAAAATACTTAAGTACATACTTATTATACATAGAAAACACCCAGACCCGAGACAATTTAGAAAAACAATAATTTCTGAATTGACCCGACCGGGGATCGAACCCGGAACCTCAGAGATGGCGACACCATGAAAACCGGTGTACAAACCACTCAACCAAAGAGGTCGTCAAACCTCTATTGTTTAGTAAACAGCTTTTTATAAAAATTACGGTCGAATTTCGACCACTGGGCGACCACTAGCATTATTAATTTCCTCTTTTGTTGTGATCGTGTATTATTTTAATTGAATACCAAGAAACGTTACATAAAAAAAACGATTAACTTTTTTATCTGTTCAGTTGTCTCAACCTCAAGACAATAAAAAATACCATATTATAAACAATGAAGATTGGTAAAATAAATTTTGAACTTGAAACAAAATTTTGAACTTGTTTTGAATTATTGAGACTCAATGAAGTTAACAACAATAAGACACCTCTAACTGCCGAGTAATCACAACTCATATCCGGCGGACATGGGTTGTGATTGTGATTTCTTGGCGGGAAAGTGAAGAGTCATTGCTACGTTTTCGGTTAATTAAAAAAAAAATGTGTTATGTCAAATATTAATGTGAATTAGGGGGCTTCTTGGCGGGAAAGTGAAGAGTCATGTCTGCGATTTTGTTTTGTTTTCTAAAATTTGTGTTATGTCGAATATTAATGTGAAATAATGGTGGATTATTAACCGTTAAGTGTTCGTGAGTGTGCATGACTGTTGGCAAATGAAACAAAACAGTGCAACGTCACTTTTCAAATTCTCTCAAAAAGTACGCCCGAGGACTTAGTAAAGCCCCACATCTTTACTGAGATACTCTAGGGGTTGGGGGGTATATCATTACTCACTTCTCATTTCTATTATCATTCATCATCATTACTGGAGGAAGAAGGAAATATTGTTTATTTATGTATTACTTGAAAGAAAAATTACTTTGACACTGGCTAAATGTGCTTATCGCACAAAGCCATCAACTAAAAGATAAAAAAATGGGAATAAAGGACTTCTTGGCGGGGAAGTGAAGCGTCATGTCTGCGGTTTTGTCTTATTTTCCAAAATTTGTGTTATGTCGAATATTAATGTGAAATAATGGTGGATTATTAACCGTTAAGTGTTCGTGAGTGTGCATAAGTGTTGGCAAATGAAACAAAACAGTGCAACGTTACTTTTCAAATTCTCTCAAGAAGCTCGCGTGAGGACTTAGTAAAGCCCCACATCTTTACTGAGAAACTCGAGGGGTTGGGGGGTATATCATTTCTCACTTCCCATTTCTAATATCATTCATCATCATCTTAAAAGGTAATATTGTTTATTTATGTATTACTTATAAGAAAAAATACTTTGACACTGGCTAAATGTGCTAATCGCACGAAGCCATCAACTAAAAAAAAAATGTGAAATAATGGTGGATGATTAAGAAGAAAAGCTTCCTTAAGAAACTCGAGAAATGGTTATCTAGACAACGGATAAACATACTTTATATACTTAAATACATTACTTATTATACATAGGAAACACCCAGACCGGAAACAATTTAGAAAAACAGATATTTTAAAATTGATCCAACCGGGGATCGAACCCGGAATTGACTATTTTATCACCGTCCAAACCTTCTGAGATGACTCCCGTGATACAAACGAACAACTCTTACTATTGGACCAACTCCCTAACTCGAAATTAAAATACAGCTGTTCCATACATTTTGGTCGAATGAATATTGATGTTTCGTATGGAACAGCTGAATTTTATGTTCGAGTTAGGGAGTTGATCCAATAGACGACGATAGGATGACGACCTCCGTAGCCGAGTGGCATGCACGCCGGACTTTGGGCAGCGCAACTCTGAGGTCCCGGCTTCGATTCCCGGTCGGGTCAATGTCGAAAACGAACTTTTCGATATTGTGTCGGGTCTGGGTGGTTGTGGTACCGTCGTTGTTTCTGATTTCCATGAAACGAGTGCTTTAGCTACTTACCTTGGGATCAGAACAATGTATGTGATGTTGTCTCATATTTATTAAATTTATTTAAATAGTAAAAGTTGTTCGTTTGTTGGACGGTGATAAAATAGTCAACCTGTATTGTCGTATAGTTTTGTGTGTATGCTTAACACGTTAACAGTCCGGTGTACCGTATTTCGATTCGATTCCCGGTCGGGTCAATGTCGAAAACGAACTTTTCGATATTGTGTCGGGTCTGGGTGGTTGTGGTACCGTCGTTGTTTCTGATTTCCATGAAACGAGTGCTTTAGCTACTTACCTTGGGATCAGAACAATGTATGTGATGTTGTCTCATATTTATTAAATTTATTTAAATAGTAAAAGTTGTTCGTTTGTTGGACGGTGATAAAATAGTCAACCTGTATTGTCGTATAGTTTTGTGTGTATGCTTAACACGTTAACAGTCCGGTGTACCGTATGTGGTACACAGGGAGCGGTTCCGCCGAGTTCGTGTACCCTATGAGGCACCAAGGCCTCTATGGGCTCTAGAATCACGGACTTGTCAAATTAGTTCGTGTTTTCTTTGTGGACTTGTGGCCAAGGGTATAATCAATAGAAAAAGTCATGTCATTGTCAGTTATTTGGACATCGAATAATGGCCAAAAAATATGAATAGTCTTAAGGACATATTTTTATGGTGTGTTTCGGTACGCTTGTATGGGGACTGTTAACGTGTAAGTACTAAGTCTATATGACTGTGCACAGTAGTGAATGTGGTGAATTACTATTGTGTGGAATTCAGATTGTGCAGAATTGCGAATAGGAAGAATCGATATTAGCATGAACATCGAATAATTCTCTACTACGAGTAGGTAACCGTTAGTTTTAAGTGCAGGCAAATCTCGGACACTGGTTTAACTGGCTTATACCACAAATAAGACTGCAGAAGGTAATGGCTTCACACAAACGCGGTCGTGCAACGCACACATAACCTCTCACGGACACGGAATGTACACACGCCTGCACATCAACCTACCACAAACTGTCAAATTTCCTCAATAGACTTTGAACTTTATACCTGAAACATAAGGTTGAAAATGTATTGAAGAAATTTGACAGTTTTGGATAGGTTGATGTGCAGGCGTCTGTACGTGTATGTGTTACACGTACTTAAATGAGCAATTTTATAAAATGTCTATATATAAATGTAAGAAAGTCAAGGATCACTTTCTGTCACTTATGTCATCGCAATGATAGGCACTTGTAATTCCATGTTTATTATTTTTATTGTATATGTTCATATTTATGTAGTTTTTAATAATATTGTAGTACATGTATTGTATGTATTGTACTTAATATTGTTATTTTTATTTGAGATATTTTGTTTGCACTTTTGTCGCTTCCTTTTAAACATGATGCTCCCATTCCACCTTAGGTTGGCTGGAAGAGATCTCTTTTAGAGATAAGTCCACCTTTGCTCACCATTGTTTGTAAACTGTTCTCTGTATGTGTGTTTTTTGTGCAATAAAGAATATATATAATTTTTAACGCAAATTTTGTTGCGAACAAATTACAAAAACACAAATGTTGAAAAAATTTCCACGAGCAGGATTTGAACCCGCCCTTCTGACATACCGGGTCAGGTGCTCTCCCAATTGAGCTGTCGTGATTCTAACCAGCTCGCCGAAATTATTCAACGAATGAAATGCGGCATACAGATAGTTTATAACCTGGATTAACACAGGTTATTTTTTATCCTGATATTCCCACGGGAATTATACTCATATCTTTTCTCTATATTTGGTTCAGACAGGACAGACGTCTGTCGGGTCAGCTAGTTGTATATATAGTCGACAATGAAATTGCTTTACCACCTTAGAAGTGAATCTTGTTTGCATATAATAAAACAACAAGTTCTATTTTTGTTTATAATACCAAGTGACAGATACGTTGTCGTTATTGACAATGAGCCTTAGCGAAATTTAATTAATATTTCGTAGATACATGGTTAAAATAAAATTCATTTATTGCTGACAAATACACATTGAAATGAAACAACTTTTACGAATCCCGCGTTTATTTTACAAATTACTTATTTAATGTTTATCCTGACGTTTGGAACCCTTTGCAGGGTCTGTGGGATGAAATGAGGGTATACAATCATCATCATCATCAGCTCATTTTATGTCTATGGATGGATAGGGAGAATGGGCCGTAAACCACCACGACCACCACGCGGGCCCAGTGCGGATTGATGGTTGTTAATGACTACAAATGCAGCCGGAACCAACGGCTTAACTTGCCTTCCGAAGCACGGAGGAGAGATGATAAATTTTTGGTCACCCATCCGATGACCAGCTTTTGCGACAATTGCTTAACTTCAGCAATCGCAGACCGAGCGCGTTAACTACTACGCCGTCGAGCACAAGAGTGTATACAAGCTACCAACTAATTATGAGACGACCAACACCTGTCTCCCTGTGACCACGGCCTCTGCAAAGGGTTCGAAACGTCAGGATAAACATTAAATAAGTAATGTGTAAAATAAATGAGGGTATACTAGCTACCAACTAATTATGAGACGACCAACACCTCAGTCTCCATGTGACCACGGACCCAGCAAAGGGTTTGAAACGTCAGGATAAACATTAAGTAATGTGTAAAATAAACGTAATTAGATCCGTAAAAGTTGTTTCATTTCAATCATCAGCTGGTTGCATTTTTCGGTAATATGACTGTCGAGCTGTTCCGGGTCCGTGTGTGTGCAAGGTGTCCATGTGTGCTCGAATTATTCCCCAGAGATACACTTTCCCCGTAGAGACACTTTTAATAAAACTGCGCTTTTATTCCTGTAAGATACACTTTTTTAAACCCTACCAATTTGTCCTCTTAAATACACTTTTAGGTACTGTTGTGTATAAAATAATTGCTGAAGATAAATAATTTGAATGTACACAGGCACAAACAATCTTTTACATACATGTTGCACTAGATTTAATATTTCCAACATAAAGTACCAGACTATCATAACAGGAGATTGCTTATTATTATAAACGAATATTATTATAATCTTAGAAGACTATATTATTCTTTTACATTAATAAGCAATCTCCTGCATAACTATGCCTTGACCACAACCATACCAGGTTACCATAACTATGGTAGCCTGGTACTTTATGTTGGAAACATTAAATCTATAGTGCACTAAAAATATTGTTATTTAGTTTTTTGTTTTCATCTAAAAACATTTCTATTTAGGTGTTCAAGCCGAAAGTATATCTCTGGGGAATAAAAGCTTTAATTTTGGTTAAATATGATTTATTTTTTTTCCTTTTCATCTAAAACACATTTCTATATAAGTGTCTCTACGGGGAAAGTGTATCTCTGGGGTATAATTCGTATTAGGATTACCTTCTGGCCCTCCTTATTGTGTGCTCAGGCTTAGCCGTTCGTAATATGCGCTCTCCAAGGCTAGGTCTACGTACTGTTGCCCTTAAAAACGTTAGGTAATCACCCGCAAATAGTTGACTACATAATTAGTAGCTAACATGTCAGGTGCAGTTATGTAACCCAAGTCAAACATTTGAATATAGAATATGTAACAAAAATATTGTCCGATCCGTAAAGGTGTTATAAGGTGTCGAGATTCAGTTCTATTTACGTGATTATTTTAAAGTAATAAGTGAAAAAAAATTACCTTGATAAAATAATTGTAAGTAAGTACTTTATTGTGTAAAGAAAAAGGTAACAGTATGCAGGTCTTATTGCTAACAAAAAGTATCTCTTAATCTTACTTTTTTAATACACAAATATCTGGTTATTTCAGTCAAGACAGTCTTGACTTTATAAAAAATAACAAAATATACAACCTTATTTTTAGTTTATACGAAAACCGAAACACGGGTCAAATATTTTCATTTAATTAATCCGTACAAAAAAATTTAAAATAATATCTTGAAAACTCACGAAGTTACAAGCTTTTTGTACTGCCCGGTTGTGTGTTTTTAGTAGGGAATAATTTATTTGAGATTTTGTAAATATTATTTGGTCAAAATGTAACATGGTATAAAAAATATTGAAATCGATTCTATTACTGATTCTGAACAAACAGTTTTCAGGTTTCGTATAAACTAAAAATAACATTGTATATATTTAAAATCTATTTATCATCTACTTATAATCTAGGTATTCTTGGATACTATAAAAACATTATAAAAACAAATAATATTGGATACTATAAAAACAAATGACAAAACTTACATGGCAATACTTTTGTCGGCACTTCGGTAGGTAGGTCCTTTGGCGCCGCCGCCATTGACGGAAAGTGTGGTCACATTTATAAAATTAGCATATTATTGGGGTAATTTGAGCAATTTCGGTACAAAAACCTTTACGGATCGGACAGGGTTTTTGTTACACACTGTATAACCTTACTTAAAAAACAGGAAACTAAAAAAGTTAAAACAGCTCTAAAAAGCAAGAAATAACATTGAAATCATATTATTAATTACCTAGATACGCATATCAGTTTTAAAGGTCTATTGAAGTCGGGTGGTTGGTGGTCGGCTGGGGGACAATTTTGTTTCATTTAAACTTTTAAAGTTGTCACTTTTTTATTGTAAAAGCCCCACCCGACTTCAATAGACTTTCTTTCAATACTATGCTCTAAAAAGCAAGACCTTTTTAGAGCTGTTTTAACTTTTTTAATTTCCTGTTTTTTGTAGTCGGTTTTTTTTTTGTTAAAAATTATTTTAATTTTCGATTTTTAATGATGGGTAGACCTAACAAGGACGCTTTTCAGATGAGGAAACGACGGCCTAGTAGGTAGAGGTATTCCTATGTAAAACTTAGGTATAATTTTTGTACGAACTGAACATTTTGGCATATTGAACCGTTTGAAGTAAGACCAACAAAAGGTAACTGCTGTAAATCGTTAAGGAATTCCCTTGACTGTCTATGGTCTCCATCATCAGACCTGTAATGACACTTATAACGTGCTTATAACCCATATGGGTGCAAAGTTCTCATCAATAAAAATGAATTAAGTCCAAACACAAGGTAGCTACTGTAAAACGTTGAGGAGTTCCCTTGACTGTCCTTCGTCTTCATCATCAGACCCCTAATGACAGTCACAACCCATCTAGGTGTAAAGTTCTCATCAACACAAATTAATCAAGCCCAAACACCATGTAATTGCTGTAAATCATTGAGGAGTTCCCTCGACTGTCTTTCGGCTCCATCATCAGATCGACTCCAGATCTTCATTAAATAGTAGTGCTTTAAAATACTTAATGAAAAAATTAACAAACGCACTAGTCGCCACTACAATTTTCGAAGGTTCCCCTCAATTTCTCTGAGATGCCATCATCAGATCCTGGTTTCTTTATCATGGTATCACCCTTGACTCCTTAGCTCCTTTCCAACAAAAAAAGAATCATCAAAATCGGTTCATAAACGACGAAGTTATCCGCGAACACACATAAAAATATATATACAATGTTATTTTTAGTTTATACGAAACATGAAAGCTGTTTGTTCAGAATCAGTAATAGAATCGATTTCAATATTTTTTATACCATGTTACACTTTGACCAAATAATATTAACAAAATCTCGAATAAAGTATACTCTACCAAAAACACACAACGGGACAGCACAAAAAACTTGTAACTTCGTGAGTTTTCAAGATATTATTTTAAATTTTTTTGTACTGATTCTTTAAATGAAAATATTTGACCCGTGTTTCGGTTTTCGTATAAACTAAAAATAAGGTTGTATATATATATGAATCGAATTGAGAAACCTCCTCCTTTTTTGAAGTCGGTTAAATAGAAGGAGTTCGATGGCGCTGTGGTAAGCGCGCTCAGTATGCAATTGGTGAAGTTTAGCTTTCAAAGACTAGCCATCGGATGGGTAACCAAAACATTATCATCTCGAGGTCCTCCGTGCTTCGGAAAGCATATAAAGCCATTGGTCCCGGCTACAGCAGTCGTAAACAACCACCAATCCGCACTGGGCCCGCGTGGTGGTTTATGGCCCGTTCTCCCTATACATCCATAGGGAGACTCCAAGCTTCAGTTTGAAGATGATAAATGATGAAAGAAATAAGGAAAGAATAATGATTTATTGGTCAAGAATTGAAACTTACACTAAAACTAATTAAATACAATTAAATGTTAATCCATAGGGAAGGCTCGTGCCCCAGTAGTGGGCAGTGATGATTGACAGCTTTGTCCGATAATATTTTTGATTTTGATAATTATAACGATTCGTCAAAGGAGAACACTCTCTCATTTTCTCCAAAATATTTCGGTTTTATTGTGTTCAAAGTTATAGCTTAGCAAAAAGAAGTTCCAAACTCAAATGCTCACTCACTCAGATCCAAAAGTCCCAGTACTCGAGACAGTAAAGTTCGGAAAAGTCCCGGGACCCAAACTCTACTCGTTTTACAAAAACACAAACGTTGAAAAACCGGGTCAGGTGCTCTCCCAATTGAGCTATCCGATCCGATCCGAACCCTTCGGAGACTCTGGGAGGGCACGGGGACGCGCACTTTTAAGTGTGCGATGCCGTACCCCTCTAGAAATCCTCCGAAGGTGATTCGATTCAACACGGCTTGAGGTACCCTTTACGTACAGACGCCTGCACATCAACCTATCCAAAACTGTCAAATTTCTTCAATACATTATCAACCATATTGTTAAGGCATAAAGTTCAAAGTCTATTGCAGAAATTTGACAGTTTGTGGTAGGTTGATGTGCAGGCGTGTGTACCTCGCCGCCCCTAAGACAAGCCCGGTGAAGCTGAAAATGCCCCTCGGCAATCAGCAGTCTCCCTCCAAAAAAAAAAAAAAATTGAGCTATCGTGGTTCTAACCAGCCCGCCGAAATTATTCAACACTATTTACTTTGAATACCACACCAATATCTTAATACAACTACCAGTATGAGTAGGATTGAATAGGCGTCTTTGGCTTTCAAAGTAAAAAAGTAAATAGTGTTGAATAATTTCGGCGGGCTGGTTAGAACCACGATAGCTCAATTAGGAGAGCACCTGACCCGGTATGTCAGAAGGGTGCAGGTTCAAATCCTGCTCGTGGAATTTTTTTCAATATTTGTGTTTTTGTAATATAACTCTTAATACAATGGAATAAGGGTTCAAAGTCAAAGGCAAAGTCAAATATTCTTCATTCAAATAAACTTTAGAAAAGTGCTTTTGAATCGTCCATAATTTTTTTACCTACTACCCATTCAGGACGTCTATTTTTTAGCTGTGGAGAAGAATGGGCGCAAGAAACTCCACAGCTTTAATTCATTATGTAACGACATTTACAAAATTATATGCCGTTACGTTACCAAGTTATACAAGTTTAAAAAACCTTAACAATATATTGGATTAGAAATAGATTGGAGCATTTTAAACCCATGCTGTTTTGTCTTCAATGTAATCAGACACTTTATAATAAGCTTTTTTATAAAGCTTTTCTTTAATAGCGATTTTAAATTTATTAATATCTAGTTTTTGGATATTACTTGGAACTTTATTGTGAAAACGTACACACAGGCCTCTAAATGAATTATTTACTTTGTGGAGTCTAGTATTAGGTACTGCTAGTTTGTTTTTATTTCTATTGTTTACATTGTGAATATCACTGTTTTTAGAAAAAGTTTCAATATTTTTATATACATACATTAGGTTCTCGTAAATATATTGTGATGCAACTGTCATTATATTAATATCTTTAAATCTCTCCCTAAGAGAATTACCAGCTTTTAGATTATAAATTGCTCGAATAGCCCGCTTCTGCAGCACAAAGATAGTTTGAATATCGGCAGCATTGCCCCACAGTAAAATGCCGTACGACATTACGCTATGGAAATAACTAAAGTAAACAAGTCTAGCTGTTTCAATGTCAGTGATCTGACGAATTTTCATTACTGCATAAGCCGCAGAGCTCAGTCTACTCGACAATTTATCTATATGTGGGCCCCACTGTAGCTTTGCATCCAACGTAATGCCTAGAAACACTGTGGTGTCCACAAGGTCCACATTCTTATCTTTAATTTTTACACTGGTTTTTACCTCCTTAACGTTGGGTAATACAAATCTTATACATTTGGTTTTTTGTTCATTTAATAGCAAATTGTTAACACTAAACCAATGAACTATCTTTGTGACAGCATTGTTCACATCGTCATCAATCGGCTGTCGTCGTTTCACTTTGAATAAAAGTGAGGTATCATCTGCAAACAATACTATCTCATGTTTGTCTTTTACAAAGTAAGGCAAGTCGTTAATATAAATTAAAAATAAGAAAGGACCAAGAATTGAACCCTGTGGAACACCCATTGTAACCACCGATCCCGGAGATCTTTTACCGTTAACATCAACCCTCTGAACCCTATCACTCAAATATGAGATAAGAAGATTCAGTGATGCATCTCTAATTCCATAGTGGTAGAGCTTCCTGACCAGGGTTTCATGTAAAACACAATCAAAGGCCTTGGATAAATCACAAAAAACCCCTACGGCATCGTGAGAATCCTCCCAGGCATTAAATATTTGAAGAATAAGCTCAACACCAGCGTCAGTAGTCGAGCGACCCCTAGTGAAACCATATTGTCTAGAATGTAAAAGTTTATTTCTATAAAAATGAACTTGAATTTGGTCTAGAATTATCTTTTCAAATATTTTACTAAATGTGGGTAACACAGAAATTGGTCTAAAGTTAGAGGGGTCACATGTGCTACCTGATTTGAATAATGGGATTACTTTACTGTGCTTCATTAGGTCAGGAAAAACACCACAGTCAATGCATTCATTAAATATGCAAGCTAAAACTGGAGCTATTGTCTCAATAACGGATTTAGTGACGTCGACGGAATTACCCCACAGATCAGCAGTCTTCTTTTTATTAAGAGTATTAAAAGTTTTAATTATATCTCTAAAATCAATTTTTTAAAAACTAAAATAGTTTTCACTAGGTTTGACATTTTCCTTTAGAACCGCTTCAGCTACAGTGGGGGAGGAGTCTAAAGCCTTTGTAGTTGAAACTGGAATATCAGTAAAAAACTTCTCAAATGCCGCAGCAACATCAGCATCGGAAGTTAAGGTTTTATTTTCGTAGCTCAATTTGTACTCATTGTTACGACTTTTGACATTTCCAGTTTCACTATTTATAATATTCCATGTCATTTTTATTTTGTTATCACTTAGCTTAATCTTTGAACTCAGGAACTTTGCCTTTGCTAATCGACATACTATTTTAAATAACTTAGAATAATTTTTGACATAAAATTTAAAATCTTCACTGGTGTTATAGTTGCGTTCATCATATAGCTCATAAAGTCGCTTTCTACTTTTGTGGATACCAATTGTAGCCCATTCACTAAAAGTAACAGTACCACTAACCGAGATCCTTTTTGGAATAAAAGTTTTATTAAATTCTGTACAATATTTATGAAAGAAATTATTATAAAATTCATTTGGGTTATCATTATACTTTAAAAAACATATATTATCATAAATATTGTTTAAAACCGTTCCAGACGGCCTGCAGTTTTTGGTACAACAGTGATACTCTGTTTCTTCACTTGCTTACACTGATGTGGAAGGCTGACCATTTGGCCACAATGATCAGAGTCCAGTTTATTAATAATGAGTTTAGACAGTGGTACTAGATCGGTATATATGTTATCAATACAAGTGGCCGAAGTGGCAGTTATTCTAATTGGCTCCATAAATAAATTATTTAAATTATACGATTGAAATAAATTTTTAATTTTGATAGAACCTGTAGACTTTTCTAACAAAATAATATTAAAATCACCGCAAATAACTATCTTTTTACCTACATTGCGGATTTTATATAATGCTTCATCCATTACTTTTTCAAAATAATCATACAATGCTGACGGAGGCCTGTATACACTTAATACAACAAGTCGCTCCAGCTCCACACAAGCTATTTCTATTGTTCGCTCAACCGAGAGGCTCACTATGTCTTTTCGTTCCTTTAATTTTAATTTCTTATTAACTATAATTAAGGAGCCACCATGAATTGAATTTACTCGACTGAACGAACTAACTACCAAATGATTATTAAAATTGAACATGAACTGATGATCTTTAAGCCAGTGTTCAGTAATACATAAAATATCAACTTTATTATCGTTCATGAACAATTCAATCTCCAGATCTTTGCCTGTCATCCCTTGAATGTTCTGGTGAACTATAATCGAGTGAACATTTTTAATAATTGTAGGTTGGGACGGGCTTTTCTTAGAATTAATTTTACATTTATTTAAAATATTACCAAACATGTTGCAAGAGAATTCCTCTTTTGTCTTATGATTTAATTTAAATTATTGATTGGAATGTCAGTAGAAACACTACTGACATTTATGTCTATTAAACATTGCTCAATAGGAGCAACTTGTTTAGCCAAGTTTTTGGCTGAGATGTGTAAAAAATATGATAGCGATGAAGCTATTTGTCGCTTGAAATAAATTGGCAGATAATAACTATCTTTTGTCAAATAAAAATTACTAACATAATTGTTAGTGTCAATTAAATGCAAATTTTCATTGTTGCAAAATGTTATTACAATAGGGTAAAGTAAACAGTATAATTTTCCCTACATTTGAATTATTTAACTTATTTAAACTCTTAATCAAACTTGATTTGTTCAATTTACCCCTATTTCCAACAAAAATTAATACAGTACTATTAGGAAAACACAACTAGATTAAAACTAGGTTTAACTTAGGTTAAAACTAGTCAAAAGTGTAAACATGTTAATTCTCGTGACTACATGTTTGTTCCAACTGGTAGTTGAACTAGTTGAATTAATAACAACTAGTTCAACTGGTAGTTGAACTAGTTGAATTAATTGGACAAAAAAAAACCTGACCCGGTATGTCGGAAGGGTGCAGATTCAAATCCTGCTCGTGGAAGTTTTTTCAACATTTGTGTTTTAAAATTATTTTACTTTTTATTTTTAAGTGCTGCACTGAAAAGCTAAATTAAATATTTATAAAATTTATAAAATACAGTGAAAAAATTTAACGCCTACGCCTATTTGTGTTTTTGTAATTTGTTCCCAAAAAAAAAATGCGTTAAAAATTATATAAACAAAACAAAAACATTCTACTCGTATTTTTAGGGAAAATTTGCTGATTGTCTCTAAAATTTCCAGCGTCACCGGACTTGGAGACTTGATGATGTTTGGTGGCGGCGAGAAATAGAAATAGAAAATTCTTTATTCGGTACTTAGGTACATACTAATTCGAAGTAGAAACTCAAGGGTTCAAGCCGTTTGATACGAAACACCATCAGAGGATTTCCGGAGGGATGGCATCACGTACCGTGCGTCCCCGTTCCCTACTATTATATAGATACTCCGAGAGGGTCGGAACGGATCGGATTCAATTCGTGCCCCAGCCCCAGTGGGGACATATAATGATCTGATGATGGAGGTGATAGCTCGAATCACACTAATATTATAAATGCGAAAGTTTGTGTGTATGTGTGAATATTTGTTGCTTCCTCACGTTGCAACGGATAGATGGATTTGGATGAAATTCGGCATACAGATAGTTTATAACCTGAATTAAAACGTAGGAAACTATTTATCCCGATATTCCCACGGGAACGGGAACTACGCGGGTGAAACCGCGAGCCCCCGCTAGTTGTAAATAAAACTCGGACTCAACACTCGAAAAACATAAATATCTTAATACAACTACCAGTATGAGTAGGTACCTATTAAACATAATGACAGAATTATAAATACATTTAGAATATCATCTCCAAATTAAAATAAATTACGTCAGGTCCTCACTAAGGGTTCCCACACATAAACACGATACGACTCGCCTCGTACATACCACGATGGGGCGCCTGTCTAGTATTTGACAGGCAATAAGGTTTAAACTACCCTGGCGCAACGCTTATTTTTGCGGTGCGACGTCGTACCGTGTTTATGTGTTTCAGCCCTAACTACACCATGGTAATTAACGTTTAACCTTTGACGACCTACTACTTACGCTACGCGTCGTGAAATATATGATTGTCCCCTAAGTCCCTTCTTACACGAGACTACTCGAAACAAACTATACAACGTTTAATTAATTACCACCATGGCACCGACTCCAAAATAACAATAATTGTACCTATATATTTTCCTAATAAAATGATTTTCTATATAAGCAGTCTTAAAATATATTTTTCACTTCTCATGCTCGTAAAGTTGTTCTTTATGTCGAGAGAAGGCTGCATAAAATCAGTTTTTATGCACTTGTGCTTAAAGTAATTTCTTCTTTTAAGACTAAGGCAATTAGGCCTTACAGCCACATACACAATACACCTTCATTTATTTGATATATTTTTATGGGATTTAGGTTATCTCTTAATTTAATTACGATATATGTATTACTATCTAAATACAAATTTACGATTAATACGGGCGTGCATTTACGTAAAAAAATATAACGCAAATATTTACAATAACTTGGCATTACGTACGGCTCACTCAGACCCATAGTCGAACGTCACATAGTTAAAAAAAATAAAAAATAGGAATAATTGTGTGGCGGTAATTAAGCTAATTATTCGTCATCTATTTACATTATAAAAATTAATGATGTTTTCTTGTATAATGCTTAATTCTTGTTTTATTTTCTTGCAATCGAAGTGAAAAGCAGAGTGTAAAACTCAAGTATAAAACTCATTTTACCCTCGACGCATATGCACGTCTCTGGTAAAATGGCTCGTTTTATGCTCTTGTTGTACAATCTACTATTTTAATTGTTTCATTAGGTGGATTGCAAGTAAATATTTGGTATTTGCTTGTTTGTCATAATATGTGTTTGTTCCGTTAGATGTGAAGGTAAGTATATGGCAGTCGCATAATTTTTAAGAATATAAGATTGAATATGAGAGTGAATTTCCCGGGATCAAAAATTGCGTGGCATCGATGAAATCGGTACTAAAAAACATAGTTATAATATTCTAACATTTTTTCTGGTTAGGTGAAAGAGTAATCTATGTGTAGCACTAAATATTTTATTGATAGGATTAATAAGTACTCCAAAAAAAAAAATTAAACCTTGAAATTTTCATTGCCATGTTTGTCCACACGTCATCTTGATGTGTATTATATCTCATTGATAAAAAACTACTGGTTATTTTATATTAAAACCTAGTTTTATTTGATACGTGAATAGATAAAGTATTGTTACGGAATACATGTATTCAAACATTTAAACAATACAACGAATGGTTAATAAAAAATCATTTGTCCCAGAACTATCTTTCATCGCCGTGTCATAAACATATTAAGAATATTGTTTTATCTAACGACTTGCATCCTCCCTCCTGTGCGCTAAACGTTGCATATCAGTGCCGCCTAAGTGCTCCACGTGGAAAGACGTACAGACGAGCCTGCGTTTTCGCGCCATAAATGTAAGTATTCCATTTATATGTTACTGGACATTTTTTCTTTCATCGCCGTAGATAAGTGTAACTTCTATTTGAATAAGCTTGTCCTCTTGATTAAGCATTCGATAGAACGCCATTTCTCTTATGTTTGTTTGTGAAGTGTTTATTACTTCGAATAATTTAATAGACTTTTTGTTATTTTATTTTTTGTCTTGATTTTCATCGCCGTGCTTTCATTGCCGTGGTTTCCGTGGCTAAAATTTGCTATGGCAACAAAAAAAAAACACGGCAATGAAAAAAAATTCATTACCATGCCTTGTAAAACAGTTTAGTTTCATTGCCGTGGCCAGGTGTTTAATTTCCGTGACTTATGTTTTCATCGCCTTGGTATGATTAAGCAAAGAAAACATCTTTACCTGTAATACAGAGGTAGTACCGAAAAGAGTGCACTTGCTTCTTATAAAAGCAGTTTTTTCATTGCCGTGGAAGCTTGTTTCATTGCCGTGCTCGCATGTTTCATCGCCGTGGCATGAAATTTTTAATCTTGTCTATCTCGTTTGTTTTTTAAGTTATCTGCCAGATATTAAGCAAGAATACATACATTATCAAAAACATTAATAAACGCGATTTTAAGAAAAAATATTTAAAGATAAAAAAATCCACGGAAATGTAGATTTTAATGGACCTGTTTAAATTCATCCATAATACAGGTTAATTGCAAGTAAATTGAACAAACTAAACTACGCAATTATTTTTAAATTTTTAGTGAAATTTTATCATGCATATTTTAATTTTTTAGTCTAATTTTTTAAAGTCGGTTTTTTTTTTGTTAAAATTTTTGTTTATTTCTTGCTTTTTAGTGATTCATTTCGATCTATTTATAAAAAGCGAATATGGGTAGACCTAAACGCGCTGCTCGTATGAGACAGCGCCGCGCCGTTTAAATGAGACAAGCGAAGAAAACGAGAAACGCCTAGGTATCTCAAAGTAGGAAATCAAAAACTGAGTTCCGGTGCCTCTGCCTTCTTTTGCTTCGTCATAGTCGCTTAACTATCTTAGTCGAGCTATCTTATAGCCACCCGTGAAATACTTATCATTGAGGAGTTCCAGTGGGAATCTGTGGTCTTTTTCATCAGTTACACTTCATCAATTGATACTTTCTGAATGCAAATGCTTGACTTATTGCTAAAAATACCAAAATCGCTATAGGTATGCCTACAATATTTGAGGAGTTCCCTCAATTCCTTAAGGATTCCATCATCAGAACTGGACCAAATTAAAATGGGACTACACGGGAAGCACCAGCTTTCAAATAAAGAAAGAATCACACAGTCGAATTGATAACCTCCTCCTTTTTTTGAAGTCGGTTAAAAATTAATTAATTTAGATAGATAATTAATTGTTGGAAATGAAACAAAGTGAACTTGTAAAATATAGATTTTACTATTTTAAAAACATATAACAAACTTTTATACGTGTTGGTTGCTAAGTGACAAAGTCAAGAAGGGAGGAAATAGTTAATGTAGTGTTACCACACGTAAAACTTAAAATGACACAAATATTATTGCCACACTAATAAATAATAATAAAATGCACATTTATGGTCATGTTGTACTGAACATTAATAATTATCACGTAATAATAATAATACCTGACCCGGCATGTCATGGGGTGCGGGTTCCAATCCTGCTCATGGTTTCAACACTTGTTTTTCAAATTATAATTTGTTCGCAACAAAATTTGCGTAAAATTATAAAGCTGACCCAGCCTTTAATGCTCTAAGGCTAAGGACCCAGCCGACTTCGTATCGCTCTGACAGTTTCTATGACAACAAAACAAAAAAATCGTGGAACATTTTGTATTGGAAAAAAATGTTTGGGGTGGACCACCCTCAACACTTAGGGGTATAAAAAATAGATAACGACCGATTCTCAGACCTACCGAATATACGTATAAAATTTCATAAAAATCGATCGAGCCGTTTCGGAGGAGTATGGCAACTAACATGTGATACGAGAGTTTTATACATATACATATCTAAGATACTTATAGATAGAAGATACACCGAAATTATTATTCCGCATTTACTGAAATAAACACAATCAGCAAGAAAGTACACACTGAATATTCAATAACGCCATAAATATCGATTTTTATGTTTTAATACAATAAATAAATAATTAAAATAAAACTTTAAAAAAACTATTATATACTCGTAAAAACCGGACTAACAAAAAATAACTGCAAAGAGAAAAAACTAGAAAAGAAAAAAAAACAGGCTCTACGATCCCAGAATTCCATTTGAGCAATGTTGAATGCAACGTGAAATAAAGTGAGGGACATATTTCAGTTATTCTTTTATTTTAGTCCGGTTTTTACGAGTATATAATAGTTTGTTATATAGTTGTTTTAGCAGTCGGGTTTTTTGTTTTATTTTGATATATTTGGTTTATTTCTAACTTTTTACTTTTTTTTATTAAGTATACCACGGATTTTTTTATAGCCTATGTCACTCCTACAGTCAAAACAAATATAACGACACCTCATATGTCAAAATCCTCCATGCAGTTTGGGCTGTAGGGCGTGCCAAAGAAATAGACATACCTACATTAATACATACATACATACATACATACATACATACATACATACATACATACATACATACATACATACATCCATACATACATACATACATACATACACACATACATACATACATACATACATACATACATACATACATACATACACTCGAATAACATAAGTTCCTTCTGACGCAGTCGGGTAAAAAGACTCTCTGAGGTTGTCTCACTACAAATTATGTATTTTATTCGAAAATATATTTTTTTTTTTAAATTTTTTTTTACCTATTATCGTGTAAGAGCGGACTTATATGTACTTCAAACACGGTAGGACATCAGTAATCAAAACAAGTTATGTGTTGGGTATCTTGTGCCTGAAAAGTCAATGACGTGTTCTGTCAATCGGTGATAACAATAAATAAATGAAGAAAATCAAATATTTATTAGCAATACATTATAAAGGTAGAAAATTGGGAAATAGTATCTTAAAGCCTAAATATTATATAATAATAATAATAAAACAAAAATAAATAAAAACAACCACTGCTCAATCAAATAACCCTCCCCGCGCCATTCCAGGTGCAAAGGTGCCCAACACACTTGCCGCGTTTCCGCGTTGAACAGCGATAGACAACCTTTGCATCAGGAATGACTCGGAGCGAGGGTCAAGACCCCTCTCTCGTAGACGGCGCCCCACTTCCCTGAAAAACAGTTTGGCCTCTGAACCCAAACAACCAGTTGTTTCTACCGCAAAGGCTACAAACAAATAGTTTGTGAGTACCGAATACTTCTCGTGCTTTCTTTGAGCTGCCACCTCAGCAGCTGCGGCCGCCATCCTCATGGTGCGACTAACGTGTGAAGCGGCAAAAGTGCTAACACATGTGGCGTCCCAGAGCAGGCACTTTCCTTTTTGCCAAGGCACAAGGGTTAAGCCATCAGGCCTTTTGCCATCTGACCGACTAAGGCCTGGTGGCTCCAGCACACAGGGAATGTTTGTCGAAGCTAGCGCCCTCCGGATGATGTCATTGAGGACATGATGGCGCGGAAATCTCCCTGCACAACGGCAAAAGCTCAAGGCGTGGTGACCGCTGCTCTCTACCATAGCCACAGATGCATATATGAGGTTTACAAACATCACAGCCTAGGCGGAGAGCCACAGCGACCCGCATAGAGTCGTCATCAAGGAGAGTTCCCAGATGTGGAGAGAGAAGCGCGTGTAGCCAAGCCCCGGACTCTGGCCTTGATACCGCAATAAGCCTTGACCTATCCACACCCACAGCCCTTTCTAACTGACAGTCAAAAACCCGCTTCACCCCTACATCGTCTCACAAGCGCTGACGGTCTAGTTTTTCGGGCACGCTCAAACCAGGCGTTCGGCGTTCTTGTTCAGAGAAACTGAAACCCTTAGACAACTTTGACTTATTGTATGGTGGAGAATAGTTGTTAGTATAATTCGTAGCGGCCTCGCTTTCTGCAATTTTCCCTTATCTATTTATATAAAGCCAAAATTTCGAAGCTGGTTTTCAATTAAATACGCTGACGGCAATTTTCAAGCTCATGGATTAAACTACTTTACTAAGCAAACTAGTGGTTCAGTTCGTAGCGGTCTCGGAATTTCGAAATATAAATGGAATTTCTATAAAAAAAATCACATTTAAAGCCATAAAACGTTCAGAATTGCTGTAAATATCTCCCTTACTCCATTAATATTATTAAGTAAAACATACACCAGAATTAACGTTAGTTTATAAGATTTCAAATTATATACTTTTTTTGAACGATAAAAAAGGTTCAAGGTAAAATCAGGTTTCACATTTTTTTGCGCTTACATTGCAAACGCTGGCTGAACCCTACGAGATAGATCAAAATAATGTACTACAGTATTGTACACCTTAAAAAGGTCTACAAAAAGTCCGCGATGGTATATGTCTATCTCTTAGGGTTAATAATATTTTTTTATTCTTTACTTTTTACGAGAAATAATGGCTTATTTACGAAGCGATTTTAGACAATACAGCATTAATCCTTATCCAATTACTTAATCTATATTAAATGCACAATGTATTTAAGGTACTTACCTTAAATACATTGTGCATTTAATATAGATCAATATGGCCCTTTACAGCATGTAATTCAAATTAATATTTTCGAAGATATTACATATTTAAAATGCAGGGACATAGCGGTTGCGTGTATCAGCATTGCACCCGTGCGAAGCCGGGGCGGGTCGCTAGTGATTGATATATTGGTATTACGGACACAAATCGATTGAAGTATGTAAACTATTACATACACTTTAATCGCAAATGCACTAAGCTAGCGATCATTGAGCTATTTGTGTCCGTAATACCAATTTATCAATCGCAACTAGAGTAGTCGCGCTGCGATTGTACAATTCTGCCGTCATAATTAAAAAAGGCACATCTAACATTTTTCAAATCAGGAGAAAAACGGGTTTGAAAAGATAGGCCTTTTTCTCCTGATTCCAAAAATGTATCTAACTCAAATTTAAAAAAAAATGTTAGTTGTGCCCTTTATCCTTATGACGGCAGAATTAGCAACATAGTATTTAAATAGTATATTTTAGTCCACATTGCATGCCGTGGCAGCCTTAAAGTAAGATGACGGGTGCCGCCTGTGGAGGCTGGTCTGCTCTTGCATACTTATGTTATTGTTAGTATTAATTACTATAGTTTGACTTTGTTTTTCTTAAACAATTTTTGACTTTTATAAGAGTACTGTAGTGGTACTGTATGACATTGTGGAAATTGAAACTTTTACCTAATGTAAATTAATAACTTAGGTTTGTTTATTTTTTTGTTTTTTTTACATGTTGTGGTTGTCTTCTATATTTTTTGTGTTTATTTGTAATGGAAAGTGTCCTGCTATGATAGGGCATTTTCCAATATATTTTTTTTTGACGCTGTTATGGGAGAAAAGAGCTGGACACTTGCTGAGTTTCTTGCCGGTTCTTCTCAGTACAAGATCTCCCGCCCAGAGTAGACTTACGAACCGATGGCATAGCGACATTCACAAGAGCTACTTGTAGCCTAAACTGAATAAAAGTTTTTTTTTAATTTGACACTTAGCTTAAGTCCTTTTTGTACAAAAACAACTTTTATTATTTAATTTAGTGTTAATTTTGTTGGTTATCCTATTAAATAAAATAAAAAATAAATAAAATAAACATATTAGGTAAGCCTGCGGATAGGATCTGGCAGACAAAGCGCGTTTACCACTGCGCCATCACTCCTACGCATAATAATAACATTTCTATTTCCTATATTTAAAGTACTCGTATCAACACTTAATTATACGCTACGAGCCAAAATAGATTCACACAAACACTTCAGCTAAGGTCACAGAGGCCTAGGGTTGCTGCTCGTACTTTATTTAAAAGTATTGTACGTTATTTTGGGTACTTGTACTCTATAGTAATGTTTACGTAGTAACTATTAAGTAATCTTCGCTAAAGTATAAATATCGATACACAAAGACAAAAACAAGATAATAATAAAACTACTTAAAATTAAATTTTAAAAAATCTATAAACTATATCTACTATTAAGAGCGTTTACGCCGCACACTAGCGCCACTAATGAAAAAAAAAACATATCTAGTAATTAGAGATAGAAAATCAAATATGGCGTTATAGTTAAAAGTGGCCGTAACGTCTTATTTAACTAAACCATAACATGTGAGGTGTTCATTAGGTGACGTAAAAATGCTAAATTACTTCATTCAAATAGTTTGTTAAGCATAATTTGATTTTCTATCTCTCATTAATAGATATGTTTTTCTTTTCATTGGCGGCGCTAGTGTGCGGCGTAAACGCTCTTAACTATAAATAAAAAAAATTGCCCCAAATCGTCCCCATCAGGCAGAGTGCCCAGTAAGCTAGCAGCATTGCCACGTTGGATAGTTATGCTTATTCGCTGGCACAAGTAGCTGCTAGCTCTGGGGTCCCGGGTGGTTTCTACTAATTTAATAAAAATATCTTTAAAGAGTTTGTGAGCACCCGGGCCCCATGGACCTAAAGTCTCTACCCCAAACGGCTCAAATATGAGATCCCCAGTCAGATTCTCATACTTTCGCCGTTTGACGTTCTCTGCATGATTTAGATTATGCAGCGCTAACAGAAGTGCTTGGAATGTGGGACGGTGCAAGCGTATCGACACAAGTAGCATCCCATACCAGAGCCCGTCCCACCTTCCAAGGAACTAGAGTCATGCCGTCCGATAAATTAAGCAAAAATAATATTTCCCATATTTTATTTCTCTGTGGTTCTTTTTACATAATAATATAACACACAAAAAAGTTTCTTTGTAGCTATTTAGCAGTAATAATTATTTATTAAAAGTTGCTAAAAGCAATGAGAAGTATGTTTTCAAGCGAAATAAACTTAAACTTTCCTACACTCACACCAATTATCTAGCCCAAGAGAAGCTTCGTTATTTAAAATACTTAAATATATACTTTTTATACATAGGAAACACCCAGACCCAAAACAATTTAGAAAAACAATAATTTCTAAATTGACCCGACCGGGGACCGAACCCGGGACCTCAGAGATGGCGACACCATAAAAACCTGTGTACAAACCACTCGGACCAAGGAGGTCGTCAATAAATATATAATTTAATAAATAATCGTACTTCATTTGACACTATGTACTTTATTTTCTACCTTTTTTTTGCACAATAAAAAGCCTTTACCACCACGGTGAATGCTCTGAAGAGCTCTTTGACCTCATTCCTCCCTCTCCATTCCTTTTCAGATCGACGCGTGCAGGTCTGAGAAGCCACCCTCATACCGTGCTGACCATCAAGACACGTACCAAATAGTTTGGACAATCGTTCCTTTGCCGAACTGCCCGTATGTGGAATGCGCTTCCCGCACACGTGTTTCCCTCCTCTTTCTCCCCCGGGTTATTAAAGCAGGGCGTGAAAAAGCATTTATGCAGGCCGCCATAGTGTGGGCGTTAGGCATAGCGTGGTAGCGCTGTGATGAACGCTTTCACTTCTTGGGCTTCACTGGCTGCTTTCCATCAGGCAGGGTGTGGCCATTTTGGCGTGCCACAATTAAAAAAAACGACTGGTTGCACTCCGGGAGTGCCGGCAGAAGTGAAAACTTGAATATTAACGTTGTGCATTTTTGATATTTTGGAATGGTTAGGGAATAATTTTGCACGAAATACTTCAATTATCAGTATAAAAGTACTATCATTTATGTGGTAGAATACAATATTTATTTATTGCGCTATCGTACACAAACATGACAATTTATATTACATTAAAAAGCACTCGAACATTCGCGCAAGCGCCCTGCGCCGCCTAAACGAAACAGCAGGCAAACATTTTCACCGCACCGTAGAAAGAGAGGGGGATACTTCCTCTCCTACGCCGCGCCGGCTGTCATCCGTCTTACGAATTTTCGATCAGGCCACGTGTCCTGACGGTCACGTGTCCTGACGCGAATTTAACATTTTTTACCCATTACAAAAAAAGTGTACAACGCCGCTAAAGAAGTTTTCACTTCAAAAAATAAAAAAAAATGTGGCAACCCTAGTCACAAAGGCCCTTATAAGCAGAAGGTCACAAATAAGTAGACTGCAGTAGGTGAGCTTACACAAACGGTCGAGCAAAACGCACATATAGACAACCTCCCACAGACACGAAATCTCGCGACAGGGTGCGGGGTAGTGTGGGTTTCATTCGCAATTCGATGACGTTAACGAAAACGAGAATCAAGGTGGAAACATACTACTAAAACGCGACGCGACACCACGTGTCGACACCCGATGTGCACCGTGCACATTACCAACACGCTACGTGATGCTCCAACACGCTTCGCTAGTGTCATAGTATCCTGAAGGACGTAAGTGACAAAGGTGGAAACATACTATTAAAACGTGACGCCACGTCACGCCATCCGACGCGTGTCAGTACTAATCAATCCCATACATTTAGTATGGTCAGTTAGAAAACACACATAGAAAACACACCATGTGATGACACGCACTCCCACGCGGAAACATCCAGTCGATCTAGATCGGCGTGTTGCCGGGAGAGGGGGCACACACGCCACCCGACGCTTGGCACGCAGTGTGTTTCTAGTTAACACCCGACGCCACGCGTCAGTCATTCGAGAACATTCCTGATATTAAGATATTTTTGTCACTTACGGCCTTCAGGATACTATGACACTAGCGAAGCGTGTTGGAGCATCACGTAGCGTGTTGGTAATGTGCACGGTGCACATCGGGTGTCGACACGTGGTGTCGCGTCGCGTTTTAGTAGTATGTTTCCACCTAAGTGTGGCATTGCAGCAGCGCCTCCATGCGACACACGGGAAGAATTAAGGTGGAAACACCTTAGCTTCGCTAGTGTCATAGTATCCTGAAGGACATAAGTGACAAAAAATATAAGCACACTGCGTGCCAAGCCTTGGGTGGCGTGGGAGTGCGTGTCATCACATGGTGTGCTTTCTATGTGCAACTGACTGACTGTTTTAATAGTATGTTTCAACCTTTAATATTTGCCATATACAAATTTTCGTTTTCGTAAACGTAATCGAATGAATGAATACCGCCTCGTGGTCTAGTGGCTAAGACCACCGGTTTAGACCCAGAGGTCCCGGGTTCGATTCCCAGCGAGGGTACATGTATGTGTATTCAGTTTGGTTGGTGGTAGAGCTTGTTCGCCCGCCTGGCTAGCTACCACCATCTTATCTAAATATGTCGCCATAACATCAATGTTTGTAGCATTGTGTTCCGGCAGCTAGAGATAAGATAGCCAATGCCTCACTAGTTGAGGTTCCCGGGTGAAGTGCGCTTCCATCATTGGCCTTATCATCACTTTACATCAGGTGAGATCAAGGCACTGTGCTTACCCGTGAAATATTTAAAAAAATACGGATAATAAACAAAACAAAACTCAGACTAGGCACCCAGCTACGCTCGGATAGTTGTCGACTGGTGTTCTATGCAGTCTCTTTTTTAACGCCGTCCAAACCTTCTGAGATGACTCCCGTGATACAAACGAACAACTCTTACTATTGGACCAACTCCCTAACTCGAAAATATAATTCAGCTGTCCCATACATTTGGTCGAATGAATATTGATGTTTCATACAGGGTCTAACAAAATCAATAAGCGACGTTTAAGGGCGGTATCTATACATCATTCTGAATACAATGACAAAAAATGGGCTCCAGTTTTATAGTGATTTTTCAAAGTTATGTTTTCTAACAAACTAAATCTATTAAAAAAATGCACATCATGAAACATGCTGTATCTTTACTTACACGCACGCAGGCGTCAATAAAAAGATAGTGTACGGATACACGACACAACGAACGGCTATCTTTGTGTGCGTGTAGTACCGCTGTACGGGTTTGGAAAGGGTGTATTTTTTGGTGAATTATGATAATGTTTTGTTGATTATCTCGGTAACGAGCCTGTAGTTTTGGACCAAATTTGGTGAGCATGCTCAGTGTTATGTATAGATGCTCTCCTTAAACGTTCGCTTATTGATATTGTTAGACCCTATATAGAACGGCTGAATTTTATTTTCGAGTTAGGGAGTTGGTCCAATAGTAAGAGTTGTTCGTTTGTATCACGGGAGTCAACTCAGAAGTTTTGGACGGTGATAAAAAAGTCAACCTGTATAGTCGAGGTCCTAGCCCTCGAGTGGCCCGTTACCGATCCGACCTAACCCCTCGGAGATTCTTGTAGGGAACGCTGACTCGTTAGCGTGATGAACTGGATATTAATAAATTTAAAGAGCGTTTACGCCGCTCACTAGCGCCGCCAATGAAAAAAAAATATATCTAGTAATTAGAGATAGAAAATCAAATTATGCTCAACAAACTATCTGAATGAAGTAATTTAGCATTTTTACGTCATCTAATGAACACCTGACATGTTATGGTATAGTTAAATATGGCGTTATAGTTAAAAGTGGCCGTAACGTCTTATTTAACTAAACCATGAGGTGTTCATTAGGTGACGTAAAAATGCTAAATTACTTCATTCAAATAGTTTGTTGAGCATAATTTGATTTTCCATCTCTAATTACTAGATATGTTTTTTTTTCATTAGTGGCGCTAATGTGCGGCGTAAACGCTCTTAAAGAAAAGCTTTATAAAAAAGCTTATTATAAAGTGTCGATTACATTGAAGAGAAAACAGCATGATGGGTTTAAAATGCTCCAATCACGCTAACAGGTATTTCTAATCTAAAATATTGTTAAGGTTTTTTAAATTGTATCAATCAATAACGGCGTATCATTTTGTAAATGTCGTTACATATTTTAAAGCTGTGGAGTTTCTTGCGCCCATTCTTCTCCACAGCTAAAAAATAGACGTCCTGAATGGGTAGTAGGTAAAAAAATTTTTGGACGATTGAAAAGCACTTTTCTAAAGTTTATTTGAATAAAGAATATTTGACTTTGACTTTGACTTTGATGCCGCTCCTTCTAGAAAACCTCTGACGGTGCTTCGTATCACACCGCTTGAGGAACCCTTTAAGTTCCAAAAAAATAGAACCATTCCGAGGTGTTCCGAGATCCGGGTCTATGTGTGTGTTGCTCGAGCGCGGTATAGACGACCTCCTTGGTCGAGTGATTTGTACACCGGTTTTCATGGTGCCGCCATCTCTGAGGTCCCGCGTTCGATCCCGGTCGGGTCAATTTAGAAATTATTGTTTTTCTAAATTGTCTCGGGTCTGGGTGTTTTCTATGTATAATAAGTATGTATTTTAGTATTTTAAGTATGTTTATCCGTTGCCTAGTAACCGTTTAACGAGTTTCACAACAAAGATTCGCTTGGACTAGATAATTGGTGTGAGTGTAGGAAAGTTTAATATTATCCTACTAATATTATAAATTCGAAAGTTTGTGTATATGTATGTTCGTATATTTGTTGCTTCTTCACGCTGCAACTGATGGATGGATTTGGTTGAAATTCGGCATACAGATAGTTTATAACCTGGAATAACACATAGGATACTTTTTATCCAGATATTTCCACGGGACGGGAACCACGCGGGTGAAACCGCGAGTGGCCGCTAGTTTATTTATAAATACTTATACAAATAAATATTAGACGACATCACATACCATTGTTCTGATCCCAAGGTAAGTTACTAAAGCACTCGTCCACAACCATCCAGACCCGACAGAATATCAAAAAAGTGCTTTTTTCGACATTGATCTGACCGGAAATCGGACCCGGGACCTCAGAGTTAGCGCTGCCCAAAGTCCGGTGTGCAAACCACTCGGCTACGGACATCGTCAAGTATGTATTATAAGCTTACCTTCTATTTCTCTTTATTTTATGGCGGAAGGTTCTGTCAGTCGTGATTCTCTAAATTTCGTGCGAATCCGGAAGGAGAACGAACAATTAATACAATGCTTTGCCGAATGTTATAACGACTGGTTGTCGCTGTAGGTACGAAGCGTGTGGGTTGTTCCCATCGAGTTAAAACTCTTTTGGTCGCATTTTATTAAAATTAAAATACTACTAGTTAGTTACATTTGGACACATAGTGAATAGCTTTTTACAATTCAGTTCAATTTATTTCAAACCAATAAGCCAATTTTAATTTAATTTTCTATCTTAATAGTCAGTAGAAAACGTTTAAAAAAAGTTTATTCAACCAGTTTTGTGTGGTTTGAAACTTTCCATTCTACACTTAAATCTATATTTTAAAGTGTAGAATATAATATAATATATTTTTTAAGTTTGTGTATGACATGGCCAATGGCCAATCAATCAGTCATGACGCTGGTCTTCAGGAGGCTATAAATTTTTTTGCTAATTAAGTAAGTTATTTTTGTAGCTCGTGTCCTACTCCTACTACTTAGTATATCAGAAAACTTCTCTTTAAAATAAGCAATAGCTTAAAATTTTGTGTAAATATTTACACAAGATTATTTAGACAACCTTTGTACCTATTAATTAATTAATTTAATTGAGACGTATTCCGTGTTGTAGTTGTGGTGACCAATGCTAATATGTGTGATGGGAATAAGCCAATCGTGTGTGGAGGTTGTGTTGTATAAAAAAATGACATGGCATGCCTAATTTGAGCATGGTCAACGCTATTCACAAACAATTATCTCGACAATTTAGGAGGAGTTCAATGTTCAATGATGCAGCGAATGATTGATAGGTTATGTTATTTAGCTTTAAAGGCTCCCATACACCTATAGCAGTTTAGAAGCAGGTTAAACGCATGCCCGCTCGAGGCTCGAGTAACACATGAACGACGTGACCTGCTAGCAGACCCTTCTGGGTTATCGCCGTTGCACCCTACCACTATAAACGCCATTATAGTAGGCACTGTTTTTTTAAGAGATTGTTTATGGCAGCGAGAAACTTAAGATTCCTAAAGCCTTTGTAATCGAACATCTTCGTAAGGTTTATAGAGGGTATGGTATCACCCAACCAGTCAATGGTTGACTGGTTAGTTTATGCCTAAAGAAACAATTTAGCAACTGTCAAAAACGACTCCTGCCTACTGAGTGCTGTGTCTCGCACCTCGCAGCTCCTGCTCCTTAACCGCGTTTTGTGTGTGAGAGCCTATATTACGCGTAACGAATTGAAACGCATTCCGTAAAACCAAATGCTACTATGACGTGTTGGGAATAAACCAATCGTGTGTGTGGAATGTGTTTATGTTGTGTAAAAAAGTTGACATGACATCACATAACTTAAACACGGTCGACGCCTTTTGTTTCCAAAAACAAAATGTCTAACTGGGCCTAACATACACACATACGACGACCATACGACGTACATACGACGACATTTGACGACCTCCTTGGTCGAGTGGTTAGTACACTGGTTTTCATGGTGTCGCCATCTCTGAGGTCCCAGGTTCAATCCCCGGTCGGGTAAATTTTAAAAATTATTGTTTTCTGAATCGGCTCGGGTCTGGGTGTTTTCTATGTATAATAAGCATGTATTAAAGAATTTTAAGTATGTTTATCCGTTGTCTAGTAACCATATAACGAGTTTCATAACGAAGCTTCTCTTGGGCTCTATAATTGGTGTGAGTGTAGGAAAATTTATTTATTTATTTATTATTTATACATACATATATACATATTCCCTGTGTGGTGCCGGGGATAAAGAATTGCACCACCCCATCTTTTCCCGTGGGTGTCGTAAGCCGACTAAGGGACCATTCCAGAGGATGGGCAGCAGCATCTCTCTGAGGTTAAGTCTCAATCAACCTACTGCGATCGCCAACCCGCCTGCCAAGCGTGGCGATTAGGGCAATTACCCCTCATATCCTTTTTTTTTTTTTTTTACTACTACCTCCAACATCATCGGAGCCTATTTATGCAAGTTTCATTCATACCAGTTCTCACTTTTATTCCTCTCGCACTTTTATTCTGCATACTACTCATTCATCCATCACCTTTTATTCTAAGCAGTGGGTGTTCTGCTTTTAAAATCTTAGTATTTCAACTAGCTACTTTTCAATTTATTGCATAATATTTGTACTTTGGGGGCAATAAGATTTTCAGTACACAGGTTTTTATTTAATAAAGGGGGTAGGGAAACGGCTTTATTTTACATATTTTTCATAAAACTATTTTAAATTAACTACTAACATGATGTTTCCCATTTTTGGGGCGGCTTATTACATTTTTATTAAGAACTTATACTATTAAAATTGTTACAAACTTAAATTTAGTTTTTTACACACTATTTTGTTTTGTGAATATACATACATACATGCAAGTATGTATGTTATTCCAATTTTTATAAGCTATATTACTTAATTACTACACTTTGTTTCTTAGTCTAACAATGTTAACAACTTTTTCGCAAAATTTTAAAAAACAATTTTCTATGCTCGCCCGCTATGAGGTCGGCAAAATTACTAGGTTTAACAGCCATGCCTGTTTGAATTTCAATGTCGAGCCTCTCCAGAGCGTGTAAAGGGCACTCAAAACGGGAAATTTATTTCAATTTCACTAACGGAGGCCGCGTTTTCCGCTGCGCCCCGCCGGTCCGGAAAGTGAAATAAATCAGAAACTACTTAATTATAAATTCCAAGATTTTACACTAATGCTACCAGATAAATGCGCTTGCTAGATAAGATTTTTACAGATTTTATAATTAACGAGAATCCCTTGTACATGCAGTTTTCTTACGGGAAAATGCCGTCCTAAAACTTAATAACTATGGACCTTAATATTTTCGTTCCTGTTGGAGTGAACCGGATTCTGCGACCAGGATCAGGCTCCTCTCGAGGTCCTCTTCTCGCTAGTAAGGTTTCCGGCGTCCCGGAAAGGTTTTTTGGAAAAACCTAGAATTTCCGGGTTTTTGTGAAACCTCTTCCAGCTGCTCCGGGTTTGCGCCGAAAAATCCCAGTGTCGGGAAACAGGTTCTCCCCGCTTTTCCTCTTCTCGCTACAGTTCCGGTCACTCAACTTCTCGTTAAAATGGCGAGAAAAACGCACCTTTTCGTTGTATGAAGACTGTAAAACCACTTTTCGTCACTTTCCACACTGATCTCTTACTTGTGACACCAAGTGTGATACACTGCCGTGACGGGCTCGTTGAGCCGCGTCGATTGATACCACTTTTCTGGTTATAGGGCAGAAAAAAATTTCAAAAATTTTAATTTTTGCGGAGCGACTTGAAATCGTGGCGTTCGGGTCGTACTCAGAAAAGCGAGTTCCCCCTCATATCCTTGGGGGAGGCCTTTGTCCAGCAGTGGTCGTCTTTTGGCTGACATACATATACATACATAATCTCACGTTCTTCTCCCAAAAAGGGGTAGATAGAGCATCAAATTCACCAATTTTGAGTATACTCGCCGTTAGTGACTCGACGCCATATTTAGCATAATCAAAGTAGGGCTCCGAGGTGGAACAGATGACGTCAGCGATGGGTAGCAGCCGACCGCCTGATGTGCGAGCATCTTGGAACCCTTGTCCCTTAGTCGGCTCTTACGACATGCACGGGGAGTTAGGCAGCTTATTATTTTCACGTCCCAGACCAGCATGGGGTCTAACCCAAGGTAAGTAGGTACTGTAGTGATCGGGACTACTTGGTGACGCGAACCTCCGGGCACTGCATTCGAAATAGTATTGTGATTAAGAAGAAAGAGATGGAACAAAAGAAGAGGACTTCCTTGTCAGACCGCGGCTAGACGACATCTGATTATTGGATACTTTGTTAATTACTTGATAAAAACCAATATAAATCTGAATCGATTGAGTCGTTCTTATTGAATAACGCCCCCGCCCCCGTTATAAAAGTTCAACCTCTCCGGTAGTAACAGTACTTACCTAACTCCAGGTCCAGGCATACTTTTTAAAGCACATACAATGGAGTTACTTTTAAACCAAGATTCACATTAAAACCCGTTCCTGCTCTTTGAAGTGCATGGTGAAGTTGACACAATTTATATTTTAATTTTAATTGTACTTCCATTGTAGTCTTATTAGGTAATATTATGGTGCTGGAGGTGGGTCCGGTTTACTACAGCGACCTCGTTGGATCGGAGGCGAACTTCAGGCGGTTTAGGGACTTTGCGCGTGAATTGCACAGGATTCGGAGTGGACCAGAGAGAGGCGAAGAAAGAAGACCGTGAAGGGAAGAAAAACACGCTTTTTCTTCCCTTCACGGTCGTTTTTTTTCAGTAGCCAGTAGCGGAACCACTGCTAGGTGGGCACGGAACGGTAAGGTAGACACCGAAGGCGTTTTGGTTGGTGGGTTTGTACTTCCATAGTATACAATGTTATTTTTAGTTTAAACCTGAAAACTGTTTGTTCAGAATTAGTAATAGAATCGATTTCAATACTTTTTATACCATGTTACATTTTGACCAAATAATATTTACAAAATCTCAAACAAAGTATACCCTACTAAAAACACACAACGGGGCAGCACAAAAAGCTTGTAACTTCGTGAGTTTTCAAGATATTATTTTAATTTTTTTTGTAAAAATAAAGTTGTATAACTAATTTTTGTTTTATTTTCTAGCCAATATTTACAAAGTAAATTAAACTACTTAAGACGACACCTCAATTGTGAACATTGGAAAAGGCTGATCCTTACTGACGCTGGCATAAGGTCGATAATACGTAGCGCCTGCGACAATATAGACCGCAAATTAACAGTTAACCTAAAAAATATTTTTAGAAAAATATTGGTTTTAATTATCAAAATATGCAGCAACTAAATTACGAATATTGATGTTATCAATATATTTGAGTGGTTTTCAAGCACATAAATCAAGTAACTTTGTTGTAATTACAACAATAGTGATTTTTCAGTGATGTTTTCGAAAATAATTATGTTCGAGTCAAAATTATACAATCGTGAGCAAGCAAATTCAATTTAAAGACATAAATTTACCTATATCAACATTTCAGATTCGTAAGTCATATTATAGAACTTTTCGACGAAAGTGGGTGCATTTTTTCAGTGTGTCGCCTTAAAACTAAACTCTTAAAAAATATCTAATAAAATTTATAAGTTAAAAAGTTAAACTTGTCTTGTACATTTCGGGTGGTGATATGCTTGCTTATAAGTCCGTCCTAAATATTTCGCCGTAACATCAATGCTAGGTAGTTGTTGTGTTCCGACAGTTAGAGATAAGATAGCCAGGGCCTCAATAGTTGAGGTTTCCCTGTTCTTGGACTAGGCCTTGAGCTGTTCGCGCATCATCAGTGATGGGTTGCAGCCGAACGTGCTGCTCTCCGGAATCACCGCTTCACTGTCTCAAATATCCCATCGCGCACAAAGAAATTTGGTGACTCGTTTTTTTGTCGCACCTCCAAAACATGGAATAGTCTACCAGCACACGTTTTCCCTCCTTCCTATGATATGGGGTCCTTCAAGAGAGGCGTGAAGAAGCACCTTGTAAACCGGCAGAGTGAGGTTAACTGATGCTACGTTTGTTTCCACGCTGCACCAGTTGTCTTCGCGTCTGGACTTCATTTCCACTTAACATCAGGTGGGATGGAGTCATTTGCCGAGCTAACTATAAAAAAAACGACGGGTTGCACTCCGAGAGTGCCGGCAGAAGTGAAAACTTGAACATTAAAGTTGTGCATTTTTGATATTTTGGAATGGTTAGGGAATAATTTTGCACGAATTGCTTCAATTATCAGTATAAAAGTACTATCATTTATGTGGTAGAATACAATATTTATTTATTGCGCTATCGTACACAAACATGACAATTTATATTACATTAAAAAGCACTCGAACATTCGCGCAAGCGCCCTGCGCCGCCTAAACTAAACAGCAGGCATACATTTTCGCCGCGCCGTAGAAAGAGAGGGGGATACTTCCTCTCCTACGCCGCGCCGGCTGTCATCCGTCTTACGAATTTTCGATCAGGCCACGTTTGCTATTCGGTCTTGTGCTCTAAGTGGACTACCTCCCGTGGAAGTGTGCTTCCACCATCAGCCTTATCGTCACTTTAACGTCAGGTGAGGAGACAATGAACATAATATTAACAGCATATTTCGTTAAATTTGACTTTGGCTAAAACAAAATCGCAACATCCTTGAAATAAATATATATAAAAGCAAAAATACAAAAAAATAAAATTCGTTTATTTGCCTATAATCATACCTGCATAACAATACCTTAAAGCTTAAACATTGCGGCTATACAACACAATTTTGAACTTGAAACTTGAGGTCATTAACCCAGAGACCTCTGTTATCAATATACAGTCTTACCTACATCAATTTAGCCATGACCCATATCAATTTAGAGGTCGTCCAGTAGTTGAAATTCGAGTTATTCACAAAATGAAGATACGATGTAATTAAAGTTAAACATATTCAATACTTTTATTATTTTCGAATTTTGCATTTACAATGCTTTATATTATTTATTTATTTATTTTGGTTCTTCAACGTTAAAAACAATAAACATCACACTGATATTATAAATGCGAAAGTTTGTGTGTGTATGTGTGTATATTTGTTGCTTCTTCACGCTGCAACGGATGGATGGATTTGAATGAAATTCGGCATACAGATAGTTTATACGAGTAATGGGCAATCGCTTAATCACCACGCTTGCCAAATGCGGGTTGGTGATCACAAACCCGGGCTATGCATCGAAAAATCCGAAATACATTTTTCCCGACCTGGAATTGAACCCGGGACCTACGGGTATCGGGCCGGCTCCGCCACTTGGCCACCGAGGCGTCGATGATGACCTGACTGATGATTAAACTTCAACACTTTACGTTTCGGGCCATTAATCTAGTATAGGTTACTTAATGTAATGCAACGCGCATACAACAGGCGATACATACTGAGTTACAATGAACGGCCTTGGGCGAGTCGCACCGAATGCCTAACAAGAGTTTTATAATAGATTTATAGATTTATTTATTTATTTCAGGCAACAAAACAGTGTACATGATGGTAAAATACGAAGAGGTCCATATAATAGACACCTTACAGACTAACATACATACAAATAATATACAATGTTATTTTTAGTTTATACGAAACCTGAAAACTGTTTGTTCAGATCAGTAATAGAATCGATTTCAATATTTTTTATACCATGTTACATTTTTACCAAATAATATTTACAAAATCTCAAATAAAGTATACCCTACTAAAAACACACAACGGGACAGCACAAAAAGCTTGTAACTTCGTAAGATTTCAAGATATTATTTTAAATTTTTTTGTACTGATTCTTTAAATGAAAATATTTGACCCGTCTTTCGATTTTCGTATTAACTAAAAATAAGGTTGTATATAAATTCAAAACTATGCTACACGTAAAGACGGCGACATGCGACGCAGCGTGGTGTCCGGTAGCCGGCCTCGGAACCGCCGGAATATGACACCTTTCGGCCAATAGTCCTCTTTCATGAAGGACGACAGACGGTCGGTCGGTACTCTCACCACAAATGAATTAAAATTCACATTGTGGCGGGACTCCAACCGCTCGACCCTTAGACTGGCGTTGGACTTCACTCGCATGTACTCTACTTAATCACCATTCAACCGAGTTTAGAGTTAACCAGGGTGACTAGTACGAATGTTATTTGCCATTAGATTGTGTTATCGAATTTACATGACATTGAAGCACAGCGCCTCCAAAACTAGGAGAATTAAAAATTTGCCATACAAATTAAAAAAAAAAAAAATTTAATTAATTAATTTAATTTTTTAATTTTATTTTTTTTTATTTTTTATTTTTTAATTAAATGAGAGCGATTCTCTCCTGTCACAAGTGTTCTCACACTCCAAAGGAGAGAATCAACCTCTGTAATTGTTAAAACTGATTTGTTGTGATAAATAAATATTTTTTCATTTTTCATTTTCATTTTTTCATTTTCAAATTCTCTACGCTTTAAGTTTCTCGCCACCCCCAAATAAAAATCAATATAAATTTTTATAAAAATTTTTGACTTCGACTTTGACTTTGAGAAATAAGTAGCAATTGATCGGATGAGGGGAAAAGGTCAGAATACCTCGCCGGGTCACATAAGAACTTTATTATTATTATTAAGTGCCTAAGTGACCCAAGTGAATGATTAAATAAATAAATAAATAAATAAATTTTCCTACAGTCACACCAATTATCTAGCCCAAGAGAAGCTTCGTTATGAAACTCGTTATATGGTTACTAGACAACGGATAAACATACTTAAGATACTTAAATACATACTTATTATACATAGAAAACACCCAGACCCGAGACAATTTAGAAAAACAATAATTTCTAAATTGACCCGACCGGGGATCGAACCCGGGACCTCAGAGATGGCAACACCGTGAAAACCGGTGTACAAACCACTTGACCAAGGAGGAGGTATTGTAGGTGCCTAATCGGTTTATTGGGGTGTAAAGCTTGTTTTAAGTCCGACTACCTAGCTACCACCATCTTATCTAAGAATATTGCCATAAACAGTCTTAATAGCACTGTTGTGTCAGGTCCGATAGTTAGAGATACGATAGCCAGTTAGTTCCACATGGTTAAGGATTCCGGACTTTTTTGAGAGTTTTCTGATTGCTTCAACTGGCATTATTGGTGGCGACGAGAAACTCAAAGGAGGAACCCTTTGAGTTTCTCGTCTTCGTTTCAAGACGTGTGAAACGAAGCCTCGTCAGAGTTGTTCTACTTGTAGAGGGAATGACGTCATGCAATAGCGCATGTTCCGTTCCCTAGTAGCTTCTCAGAGGGGATCGGATCGGGAGTGTAACCACCCGAGGGTGCCTCTAAAGGCTGGAACCTCGGCTTGGGTTGACCAGGTCGTAGGGGTGGGAAGAAGCACCTAGGTACTTATCTGTCCCTGCTATGCTATTTTTGTTTTTATACTTTAATTTTTGTGTTGCCATCGCAGCATCACCTAAACCGGTTCTGACGGAAGATCAGCGCTAACCTCAAGGCTAGCATTATGCTGAGTCGGAACCGTTTTGGGACACTCCTATGCTTTTTTCCATTTTTATCTGTATGTTTGAACTGTTCTGTCCCAAATAAATTTCATTTCAATTTATTTCACTTCATTTCATTTTATTTCACTTCATTTCATTTCATTTCTATGTGCGCGTGTGAACCGGCTCGTCGTACCGTACCTACCCTTGTTCAACAAGTACGGTGTCTTTAGGCCTAACCTAGTGTGCATATTTAATGTATTTATTCTGTAATAATGTGTAGTGGCATTTAGAGCATCTTGCCCATTCCAGGTGAAGTGCGATTCCACCTACTTACAATGATGTGAGATGTTACCCGCTACAAAATAACATAAAACCAATTGAGTAAATTTAAACTTGCTAGCTTCTGTTAAACCGGGCCTGCGTAACCGAAAGATTTATCTATGATTTTATTATGCTGCCAGCAAACAGGACAACGCGCCGATGATTCTAAGCACACGAAGGATTTACGCATGTTACTAATTAGAATATATGCCGATGCTGCGCGTACGCAGTTGGCAAGTAGGTACAGTCAACAGCAGAAGTCGCTGAACACAAGCATTTAATGTTTTCCATGTGAGAAGGGTTCGTAAAGTCAGTATAGGTAAAATGAAAAAAATTAACTCGATAGTACTATTCGTAAAAGTTGTTTAATTTTTTATTTTTATAGTAAGGGGTTGTAGCGGCACCAGTGTTCGACATCTATCTCCTTTAATCATTTTAAAATAGGGGTCAGCAACAAATAAATACCGTTTCCTAGCTGTCATCCCACAATGCTGATTGCCGAACAATATTTTTTTTTTCTTTTTGATGGCTTCGTGCGATTAGCACATTTAGCCAGTGTCAATAACAATATTTAAACAATATTTCCTTCCTGTATGATGATGAGTTATTAGAAATGAGAAGTGAGAAATGATATACCCCCCACCCCTCGAGTATCTCAGTAAAGATGTGTTTACTGAAGTCCTCACGCGGACTTCTTGGGAGAATTTGAAAAGTGACGTTGCACTTTTTTGTTTCATTTGCCAACACTCATGCACGCTCACAAACACTTAACGGTTAATAGTCCACCATTATTTCACATTAATATTCGACATAACACATCATCATCATCATCTGCTCATTTTATGTCCCCACTGCTGGGGCACGAGCCTTCCCTATGGATGGATAGGGAGAACGGGCCATAAACCACCACGCAGTCCCTGTGCGGGTTGGTGGTTGTTAACGACTGCTGATGCAGCCGGGACCAACGGCTTTACGTGCTTTCCGAAGAACGGAGGAGCTCGAGATGATACATTTTTTTTCAACCTCAGCACTCGCAGACCGGGCGCGTTAACCACTGCGCCATCGGGCTCCTCATCCAACATAACACAAATTTTTGAAAATAAAACAAAACCGCAGACATGACTCACTTTCCCGCCAAGAAGTCCGACCAATATTATTTATTGACTGTAATCTATACTTTAATATTATAAAGCTGAAGAGTTTGTTTGTTTGTTTGTTTGTTTGAACGCGCTAATCTCAGGAACTACTGGTTGGAATTGAATAATTCTTTTTGTGTTGGATAGTCCATTTATCGAGGAAGGCTTTAGGTTATATAACATCACGCTGCGACCAATAGAAGCGAAGCATCAGTGAAAAATGTTGCAAAAACGGGAAAAGAGCCTAAAAAATTAAAAATGCTGCCGAAAGTCACTATTCCACGCGGACGAAGTCGCGAGCACAGCTAGTAAATAATAAATAAGTAAATGTTTCCCACACTCACACCAATTATCTAGCTTCCTTATGAAACTCGAGAAATGGTTAAAGACTACGAATAAACATACTTAATATACTTAAATACATACTTATTATACATAGGAAACACCCAGATCCGAAACAATTTAGAAAAACAGGTATTTCTAAATTGATCCGACCGGGGATCAAACCCGGGACCTCAGTGATGGCGACACAATGAAAACCGGTGTGCAAGCCACTCGACCAAGGAGGTCGTCAAATGAAAATGACTATGTAAATGTGTTGAACACTGATGCATCAACTACCCTATGTATGGATTGTAGATGTCTCCGTTCTACCTGATGTAAAGCAGCAACCGCGAATCCGTGTCTTTATTATTAACTAGCTGTCCCGGCAGACCTTGTTCTGTCCTATTTCTCTAAAACAAAGTTACATTGATTTTTTTATGTTAATAGCTGCCCCGACAGATTTCGTTCTGTCAAAACCACCTTTGCTCACCATTGTTTGTAAACTGTTCTCTGTATGTGTGTTTTTTGAGCAATAAAGAATATATAAAGTTATGTAAATTGGAGAAACTCACAGTTAACTTAAAGCGATTTTCAAAGTTTTTTGGTTTAGCATAAGATTTTTTCTATATAAAATTAATGATATCTAAAAATTCCGAGGCCGCTACGAACTATACGACTATACATTTAAGAGATAACATTCATTTTTTTTTATTTAATTTGTTTAGAACAGTAGTTCAATCTAGGAGCTCAAAAAAGTGCCTTCGCGCATTTTATGAAAATCTTTCTCTGCAATTTTGGGTTTAATTAAAAAGTTAAGCAAAATTTACAAAAAGCGAGGCCGCTACGAACTATGCCAATAGCTATTCTACACTATTCAATAAGTCAAAATTGTTAGTGTATTTTTGTTTATGAGATCAAGAACGCCAAAATTGGCCATTTTACGCAAAAATCGCAGTCGAGATGTAATAGAGGCATAGGGCTCTTAACGTGCGAGATATTTACCTCTAACCACGCAAGCGCAAGATGTAATTAACTATTCCAGGAAATAATATCATATTGAGTAGGTATTTATCAGCTAATCAAAACAAAACAAAGTCAATAGACATACAATATATAATATTTGATTTATTGTATAATAACTGCTGCATTTATCTAAACGGGATTGAGATAACAAATATTTACTTTAAAGATAGTATTAAACTATAACATAAGAAGACTGCAGAAAGTTGCAACTGCAAAAAGCTTACCTTAGCTTTTAGAATAATTACGTATAGAAAGTAAGTCCGCGCGCCCATTTTGTAGCACCTTTTTTTGGAGCTAGATATTGGCTCCAAACGCCGAGTTTTCAATGTACACACGGAGGTACAATAGTGTACGTGTGCGAGCGTGTCGAGCGCAAGCAAGTAATCGACACGAAAGTGTGAATCGCTTTAGTGCTTCACTTTTGACAGAACGCTTGTATGAAGACTATCTTCTATACGTAATTATTCTAAGGGTAAGGTCATATACAAATGCGGTCGACACGGAATCTTAGCTGCGCTCACTCAGACTGTTCCGCAGGCTTTATTATTATTATCATCATCAGCTCATTTTATGTCCCCACTGCTGGGGCACGAGCCTTCCCTGGATGGATAGGGAGAACGGGCCGTAAACCACCACGCGGGGCAAGTGCGGGATGGTGGTTGTTAACGACTAATGCAGCCGGGACCAACGGCTTTACGTGCCTTCCGAAGCACGGAGGAGCTCGAGATGATAAATGTTTGGTCACCCATCCGATGAACGGCCTTTGCGAAAGTTGCTTAAGGCGACGCATCGCTAAACAATTAACCTAATACGGAGCGTTTGCGCCACGTACCATAAGAAAAACTGATTTTTCTTTCCAATTAAAACTACAAATAAGTTTGAAAAAATGACTAGTTCGTTTTGAAGTGTGTGTTAATTAAGACTAATCTACTTAGAAAATTTAGATGCTTAAATCGGTCTGGTATGCAAATCTATGTTTAAAAAGAGGGTACTTTGATATTTTTTTCTGTGTTATAAAAGTTAACAAATCGTGTTTCTGTAACTAGCAAAATGAAGTCAATTAAATGAAAAATCATGTCATCAAATATCACTTACATATGTTTTGTAATTGTTGGGAAAAATCATCAAGATCGCGCCACGTAAATTTACAATGCGTCGCCTTATAACCACCGCGCCATCGAGCTCCACCAGGCTTACCGATCTTTAAGTGACAGTCGCAATCGCAACGATTTGCAAAACACATCGCTTCCCGGCAAGAAAAGTGTCACAATGCAATAATAGCTATTATTGCATTGTGACACTTTTCTTGCCGGGAAGCGACATATTTCGTATATGGAACGTAGAACGCGATGATAGCGCCACAAGCGAGCGATTGACGAACTTAAAGTGCATGAGACGGTGCGCGGCGGCGGGCGGCGCCGGCGCTGTAAAATAAACCGACCGATTTTAGCAACCGCAACTAGTAGCAGTCGCGTCGTGTTGCCTTTGTGCATTTAGCAACTGGTTGCTGTTTTCGGTAATAAGCCCGATTTGATAGCTGATGGTCCAACAAGCGATTCGTCCACATGGAGTTATCTATCTCATTTCGCCCAACACGCTTTTTGTCCAACACGCATTTCGTCCAACACGCAGTATGTCCAACACGCTTTTCGTCCAATACGCATTACGTCCAACACACATTTGGTTCAATACGCAGTATGTCCACCATGCTTTTCGTCCCACACGCATTACGTCCAACACACCATGGTCTAATAATGTCTGTCTGTCGGTATGTCTGATGTAGGTACAGTATTCGCCGATTTGTTTCGAGATCCGTACCCGTGAGAGGATTTATGAGTGCGTCGCGTCGCTCCAGCGCGGTATGTAGGTATTAAGCTTACTTCTGGGAGTCCTTATTTTGTGTTAAACCTACATGTTTAATGAACACAATAATATTATCAAGTCTAGTCTAGTCATAGACTAATTATAGTCTAATCAATGTTAAGGTCAAAATCTCCAAGGGAGCCAAGAGCGAATTTTATTTATCATTCGTTATCGTATGTAGGTATACGATAACTTGTGATGCATTAAACGCCACCTGGTGGAATACGAGAGTTGAAAAGAGTTTGCTGGGTGCCAAGTGAGAGTTTCATTCGCCATTTGATCACGTTAACGAACAATAATTTTTAACAAAAACAACCGACAGCAAAAAACAGGAAACTTAATAAAGAAAAACAACAGAAATAATATTGAAATCATATTATTAACTAGATAAGCATACAAGCGGCCTATTGTTTTAGCTAATCAATCCAATTTTTGGCCGTTCAAGCCATGTACTGCCAGACCAAAAGATACTGTAAGCTCTTTTTGCGTAAAACGGAACGCACCTGATTAAATTTAAATGAGGGTATACAAGCTAGAAGCTACCAACTAATTATGAGATGACCAACTCCTCAGTCTCCCTGTGACCATGGACCCGCAAAGGGTTCGAAACGTCAGGACAAACATTAAATAGTAACGTGTACAACCCGCTATACACTACTTTAAAGTTTATACTGACACCCCCTACCAACCTATGCGGTTACAAAGTAGGTGTCAGACATCCTTACGCAAACGCAAGGGACCATCTACGTCAGGTCATAACGCCAGATCAGAACACGCCGGTACGCATCCTTCATCCAGTACTTTTAAAACTGATGTCTCAAGCTAGTCGCCCCGTGGACACGTATAGTCCACTACCTAATATCCAGATAGGTCACCGGAGCTGTAAACTCGCTCACTTCTCGTTGCACTAAGAACACAACTCGCAGTGTACCACTGCTAGGGCCGTCAACTCTAAAGTCAACTACCAAATGTCCTCTTTGGTGGCGGAGTTGTAAGCACATCACTCACTTCTCGGTACCCATCCAGGAACCTGATTAATTCCAAATTCCTACACGGCTGATTAAACCGGAGGCCTTTGCATTTAGCGGGCACCTCTACTACTTCTCCAGACTAGTACCGGAGATGTTGGAGTAACTACTCAATGAAAACCACCGAGCAGCACACCAACTAAAGGTAACTCACTTACCTCGCAGATCTTTTCGCTTCAGGCCCCCACCTCTACTAAGACCCGCTCGCTATGCACGAAATGGAAGCCTGGCCAGACCAACCAGGCAGACGAACATTCCCACTTCTATAGCTAACCACATGCCACCACGAGTCCAACCCATGTCCGGGGCCTGCCGGAGGTGCCCGCGAAGGCATAACCGGCAGGGGGCCTAGGATCCGGAACTCCCGTGGTACCCTTGAAAAGACAGCCGGACCCGTAGTTCCAGCTGCCATACCCTACCTATCAGGGTCAGTAGATAAGGGACAAAGTCACGTGTACAATAAACGCGAGTAGATCCGTAAAAGTTGTTTCATTTTATCCTATAGAATTATACGGGTGATAACTCATGCGGACGAAGGCGCTTGGCCGCTTTGTTTATAATATAATATTAAGCTAATTACTTTACCTGCCTTGATTGAGGCAGGCAAGGTCAAAAGGAGCTCATCAAAAACATAGTACAAAAACCTGGTTTCAGAATGATTTTTAGCTTTTAATTAAAAGGTGATCATGTTAAAAACAAAATGGAAAGAATGATTTCTTTAATAACAAGAGTTTTTTATTTTACGTAATTAATACATTAAGCGGTTGTTTAAATTACATTTGTACCTAATTTGATTAAAAAATATAGGGAAAAAACATCCTGTGATTCTTTTTTTTATGTACATTATCTCACCTGATGTTAAGTGATGATAAGACTGACGGTGGAAGCACACTTCACCCAGAATCCTCAACTACTGCGGCACTGGCTATCTTATCTCTAGCTGCCGGAAAACAACAATGCTACCAACATTGATGTTATGGAGACACATTTAACTAAGATGGTGGTAGCTAGCCAGGCGGACAAACAAGCCCTACCACCAACCAAACCGAGTACTCAAACATGTACCCCCGCTGGGAATCGAACCCGGGACCTCTGGGTCTAAACCGGTGGTCTTAGCCACTAGACCACAGATGCGGTCAAACTACTACTACTCAATACTGGAGTTTATGTCAGACAAAAACAATAAATTAGTAAAAAAAAAAAACAAATGTTGAAAAAATTTCCACGAGCAGGGTTTGAACCTGCACCTTTCTGACATACCGGGTCAGGTGCTCTTCCAATTGAGCTATCGTGGTTCTAACCAGCCCGCCGAAATTATTCAACACTATTTACTTTTTACTTTGAAAGCCAAAGGCGCCCATTGACATTGGTCAACAACTACCGTCATTAACAGCGTTAAAACCCAAAAATTATATAAACAAAACAAAAACATTCTAAGAGTTATATTGATCTGTACCCCTGCTTGGAATCGAACTCGGGACTTCTGGGTCTGAAACCGGTGGTCTTAACTACTAGACCATAGAGGTTATCTATCATCAACATCATCAGCTCATTTTATATACCCACAGCTGGGGCAAGTGCCTTCCCTATGGATGGATAGGGAGAACGGGCAATAAATCACAGGGCGGGCTCAGTGCGGCCATTAGTAGTTGTTAACGACTGCTAATGCAGCCGAGACCAACGGCATTACGTGCCTTCATGCACGGAGGAACTCGAAATAATAAATTGTAGGTCACCCATCCGATGACCGGCCTTTGCGAAAGTGGCTTAACTTTAACAATCGCAGACCGGGCGCGTTTAAGATTGAAATGAAGATATTTACATAGATAATGATTAAGATTGAAAAGCAGTTAAGCTTATGTCTAAAAGATGATATCTTCCAGACAACCTTATGATGAAAAAGATGCATTTGGATTTTAAAAAAAGGGCATGTCGACGGCGCGTTAACCACTGCGCCATCGAGATCGAGATCATCAGAGAGAGGTTATCTATAAGTAAGGTTAATAAAAAATCAACATACAACGTTTGTTATTTATTCGCATGTTAAATACTTAGATACTGTTTTTTTCTTCAATAAATTAGTTTTGGACTTTTAACAGGTATTCAGATTTAGTTTAATGATAAGAGACACATGAGAACAAATTTTTACTAAAAACTAAGGATAAAAATGCGTAAAAAATTAACAACTAGTTACACCCTGGTCGTATATAATTTAATAGTTTTAATAGTTCTAAAAGATATTGGTACTTTTCTCTATTGGACATTTTTCCATTATGGCAAACGAAATAAAAATTTCGAAATTAAGGTAACATTTCAGTGTTATGGTAAGCACAGCTTATAAGTATTCTAATACTATATCACAATAAAATTGCACAGATTTTAAAGAATAAATCTCGAATCATCGAATCAATCCGAAACAATTGTGCAAAAATATAAATTACACTTAATAATGTAGATATTTCTCAACACAAATCCGAGTATATTTCAATTTTTTTTATATAAAAACAATTTTTTTATTTTATTTTTTTCATTGTTTTAAATCGGATTAATCAGATACAATCAACATTAAGTTATCGGAAATAAATACTTTTTAATCGTTATAATTATAAATAGTGTAAATCATCCCTGTCTACTTCCTTAAAACACGTAAAACAAAGTTGCAATCTTTTCATCCATAGATAAAAAATACTATTTTTTTAACGGTGGCAAAGGGATCAATCAACTCAGGCGGCCTATGATGTTACCGAATATTACTGCTGCACACATTATAACACCGATACCAGTTAGTATTTGATTGGGGTCAAATGCTATTTTTGAATCTATGATTTCTTTGTCCTTCTCAGCTTCGTCTAGATCTTGGTGTATTACTGATAGGGCTTTTCCTAAGTCAGCATCGGATTTAGCGCTCGTTACTGACGCTGAGACGACCATACGTTTCAGTTCACGCAGCTGCGTGTCTATTTTTGATTCTTGATGATTTATGTGATCTGAAATGAAATAAAAAAAAATAGATTTTTAAAGGGAAAATTAATTGATTTGCCGTGTATGAATGTATGGCGTAATTTTAATCTATTCATTCATTTCATACAAATATTTACATAGATAATGATTAAGATTGAAAAGTACAGGTAAGCTTATGTCCAAAAGGTGATATGTTCCAGCCAACCTTACGATGAAAAAGATGCATTTGGATTTTAAAAAAAGGGCTTGTCGACGGCGTGTTATGGACATTTAAACACCTAAGTAAATAGACTTTTACTGTCCCACTGCTTTTGTTTATTTATTATCGTCTTGTATGTATAATCCGGAAACATAGCTACTAGATAACGTTATTTATTTCGAAACAATTGTATTATGCGCCCATTCTTCTCCATAGCTAAAAAATAGATTTCCTGAATGAGTAGTAGGTAAAAAATGTATGGACGAATCAAAAGCACTTTTCTTAACTTGACTTTAGACTTTATGGGAACCATTAAAAAATTAATCTAACAGTTTACGTAGTTACCTATTAAAGAAGACTGTTTTGTGACTAGATGCTCGATGTTGTCCTGCATTGCTTTCAAGTTTTGTGCTAACTGCTCCTGTAACAAAAAGATTTGCAATTTGAGTGTTAACGCATCGACAATTAGGATCATTATTGATTGTCCAGTGAAAAACAGCTTCGGTAAGCCACGTAAGAAACATTATTTTTTGTAATTTTTATTTTATTTTCAAGTGCTAATTGCTGCACTGAAGCTAAATTAAATATTTATAAAATTTATGAAATACAGAATTGCTATTAGCACTGAAAAAATTAAAAAGCAGTGACAAAATTTAGCGCTTACGTCGGCGTGCCCGGTAGCATAGCGGTCAGTGTAGCTGCCCGGATTGCGGAAGACCCAGGTTCGATTCCTGGCTGGGACGGGTGGGCGTTTTAATTTTTTCACTGTATTTTATAAATATTATTTTTTGTTTTAATATATGCACTAACATTTTATTACTTGAAAATAAAAGCATCCAAATATATTAATATTAAGACAGGATGGCTGAAATTTATCAAATCCTATACATCATACTGCAAGACCCAAAGATACTGTAAGCTCATTAAATAATTATAAGACTGACTTCTTGGCGGGAAAGTGAAAAGTCATGTGTCTGCGGTTTTGTTTTATTTTATAAAATTTGTGTTATGTCGAATATTTATGTGAAATAATGGTGGAATATTAACCGTTAAGTGTTCGTGAGTGTGCATAAGTGTTGGCAAATGAAACAAATCAGTGCAACGTCACTTTTCAAATTCCTTTAAAAAAGTCCACGTGAGATCTTAGTAAAGCTCCACATCTTTACTGAGATACTGAAGGGTTTAGAGGTATATCATTTCTCAGTTTTCATTTCTATTATTTATGTCTACTTTTAAGATAAATTACTTTGACACTGGCTAAATATGCTAATCGCACGAAGCCATCAACTAAAAAAAATTATAAGACAATCAACACCTGTTTTCTTGTGACCACGGACCCTGTAAAAAGGTATCGCAACTTCGAAACGTTAAACTCTGGAACTTGGTCTCGATGGCGTCGGCGATGTCGGCTCTATTGGCTGTGCCTCCTCCCGCTATGGTGTATAGAACTCTACGAGTCACCTACAGCTCTTTTACGTCACAGGCGTTTCTCATACGGTTTACACGCGTTTCATACCAAGCACTGGAACTGTTTTAGTGGCGTCTCGCATTACAAGACACCCACTACTTTATTAAATCACACGCGTTTCTCACGCGTTTCAGCCGCGTTTTTAAACATACCTGTTACTGGAACTCGGTTTTCATGGCGTCGCGTCATCGTCGGCGATGTCGGCTCTATTGGCTGTGCCTCCTCCCGCTATGACGTATAGAACGCTTGCACTACGAATCACCTACTACTATTTTGCGTCACACGCGTTTCTCATACGGTTTACACGCGTTTCATACCAAGCATTCAACGCAGAGCTGCTCGAATTGTCGACGACGTGGTAACCTCTCGTCGGCTCGATCCACTGGCCCTTCGGAGAGACGTTGCGTCTCTCTGTATATTTTATCGCCTTTATCATGGGGAGAGCTCTGAGGAATTGTTCGGTTTGATCCCTGCCGCTGAAGGAAATCTTCACCGCACTACACGCAATCGACTGTATTTCCATCCACACCATCTTGATGGATGGCGATCTACTACTGTGCGTTTCTCACGTAATTTTTTACCACGAACTACAGTGCTGTGGAACCAGCTCTCAGCGGCGGTATTTCCGGACCAATACGACTTAGGGATCTTCAAGAAACGAGCCTATTCCTTCCTTAAAGGCCGGGAACGCATCTGTGATTCCTTTGGTTTTGTCCATGGGCGGCGGTGATTGCTTCCCATCAGGTGACCCGCCTGCTCGTTTGCCTCCTTCTAATATATAAAAAAAAAGCACTGGAACTGTTTTCGTGGCGTCTCGCAATACGAGACACCCACTACTTTATTATATCATATGCGTTTCTCGCGCGTTTCAGCCGCGTTTTTAAACATACCTGGTATTGGAACTCTGTCTTCATGGCGTCGGCAATGTCGCCTCTATTGGCTGTGCCCCCTCCCGCTATGGTGTATAGAACGCTCGCGCTACGGGCCATCTGCTGCTCCATCATTTCTTTGAATTCGGCCATCTTTAGGTGGTTGTTGATCGTGGAGCCGGCGATACCAAGCACCGTGCCTGTTAGATGGATTAAAAATAAATATTATTTTTTTTATACCTAGCACGGCAAATGACTCCATACCACCTGATGTTATGTGGAAATGGAGTCCAGACGCGAAGACAACTGGTGCAGCGTGAAAACAACGCAGCATCAGTCAACCTCACTTAATAAAATAAGTAAAATTAATTTTTTTTTAGCCTCACGTTCTCTCTGGAGAGTCCCATTTTAGTCGGATTTTTTTCGATGCATAGCCCGCGTTTGTGATCACCAACCCGCACTTAGCAAGCGTGGTAAGCCAATACCCATCAAATTATAGTGATGACTTGATTTCAATGATGGAGGCCTTTGCCCAGCAGTTGGACAGTATTTAGATTATTTACTTACATAAAACAAGTAACTGAGAAACAGCCCGAAAAGTGATTAAACTCAAACCCCCTTACAATATAAAATAGGTTCTGAAAAACTCATTTACCCGTTACCTTATAAAATAGATATAAAATAAAAAGTAAAGTAGATACAGAATAGATTTAGAATAGGCAGAACATCCACTGCCATGGAATAAAAGACGATGTATGGATGTGAAGTATGCGGAATGGAAGTGCGAGAGGAAAAAACGATGGAACTAAAGTGAAAGAGAAATAGTAAAGACTAGCTCCGATTCTGTTGGAGGAGGAAGTATATTATAAAAAAAAAAAACCCCTTACAAATAAACAAAGAATAAGGTCCGAATAGTTATTCCGTGTTTTGTCTCTTTTACTCTAATTTGAAATGACGTTTACATGACAGGAACATACATACATACATATAATCACGCCTCTTTCCCGTAGGGGTAGGCCAGAGACCACTTTTTTCCACTTGCTACGATCTATACATACTTGTTTCGCTTCGTCCACTTTCATTATTTCCTTCAGACATGCTCTTCGGTTTAGGGTACTCTTGACCTGGCCTTTTTCCAAGACGTCCCCGATTTGGTCTCGAAACGTCCGCCTAGGTCTACCCCTTCCAACACTTCCATTCACACTCCCCTTATACACTTTTTTCGTCAATCGTTCTTCATTCATTCTCTCGACATGTCCAAACCATCTCAGCATATCTATTTGACAGGAACAAAACACGAAATAACAATTTTTTTATAAATAACTTTGTTTATTTGTAAGGGGATAAAATTTTAACTCTTCTCTTCTCTCATATGTAGCCAGGAGGCGCTACTTCAATGCCATACTAATTTTAATTTAAAATGAAATTTTCATTAACATGAACGAATGGCGAATTAAACTCACACTATGCACCCTGGATAGCTCTACCTAATCCTATCAGAGGCCGCATAGCTTCATCTTTGCATGTATAGTAAAGTGAACAGCTTATAACTATCCCAATGCTAAACGGCTAAACAAGCACTTATTTACGATAGGTGTGACCGACAGCCTTCTATGCTGAGGATGCATGGAGGCAGAAGAAACGCCACAACACGTGCTTATGGAATGCGGGAGTGTGGCAGATGAACGGGCACGGTTTCTTCAAGCACCCAGGACGCTCGCGGAAGCCTGCAGTAGCCTGAAAAGGCTGCAAGCCTTCTGGGATAGTCTGGGTTGGTTGGAGTAGGTGGAAGGTATACATACAATGGCCAAATCAAATGGCTAAGTGCGGACACAGCCCAGTCTAACTAAACTAAACTAAACTGTCCCACTGCAGGGCAAAGGCCTCAATCATTGAAATCAAGTCATCGCTACAATTGATGGGTAATGGCTCAATCACCACGCTTGCCAAATGCGGGTTGGTGATCAACTGATCACAAACCCGGGCTATGCATCGAAAAAATCCGACTAAAATGGGACTCTCCAGAGAGAACATGAGGCTAGTCATAGAAATTATAAAAGGACACTGTCGACTGAACAGACATCTGACAGTGATAGGAGTGGAAACCGACCCCATATGCCCAGAGTGCACGGAAAGTGAGAAGACCAGCCTCCACCTACTAGCTGAGTGCCCTATGTACTCACTGATAAGATGGGAGCTCTGGGGATCGGACACATTAAACATAGAGGACCTGAAGGATCTAAAGGTGGATCAGATAGCAAGATTTACCAAAGAGACTAAAAGATTCGAGGGGGGGTGAAAGCTGGATCAACCTTAGCTCCCTCAAAGGGGAGAACGGGAAAAGGTATGAAGTGGCCCGCAGGTAACGCGGGTGGATCGTCCGTTCGGCTGGCGACGTCCCCACAAGAAAAAATAATAAAAAGTACCAAAATGACCATGTTAGTTTAATAAGTTATATTATCGTTAGTAATCTAATAACTCACCGAATATAGAGGCGACGATGTACCAGTACTTGTTGCGTTCGGCGTGCGCTCGTTCGCGCTCGTGGCCGAGCTTCACCGCCGCCGACATGGTAGCGAACTGTTCGCGCTCTTCCCGTTCGGCGTCCGCGAACAAAGCTCGGAGTGCTCGCTCTTGGAGTATGAGCTGGGAAGGTGCAACAAATTATTATAGAATAGAATATTTTATTTTGCGTATGAACAGGATACATGGGGAGATGTTATAACATTGTTACGCTCATCCTATTCAGCTCACTATGGTAGCATGCAAAAGTAAATAAAAATTAAAAAATATTATACAATAAAATTACAAACAAAACAAACATAATTAATCAAAATTCATTTTGAGGCTGTATGCTGCAGTTCTTCTGCCTTTTTTGGACAACTGTGTCAATTAAAAATCTGTCTGTCTGTCTGTCAGTCTGTCCATATCAGATGTCAATTGCCCTCTCAACGCCCAACCAATCATATATGATAATCGAGAAACTCCGTCAACGCCCAAGCGATCATATATGATCACGCCTGCCAACCGACATTTGAACTTAAAGCAGTAGCAGCAGCAGAAGCAGTTTGGCTATAGACAAACAAGAGTAAATTTGCGTTTATCAAACCCACCAACATTTTATGCTCTGTGCGTCTACCTCTTTAAATTTCAGTTTCAAATTTTGACAATTGAGCGATCGAATTCGATCGACTCTATGTCGTCTGGTTAGAGTCTACTCAGTCACTACTACATTTCAGATTCGTTAGTCATAATAAAGTCTAGTTGGTGCAATTTTTCAGTGTGCTGCTTTAATCCGTCGTCTGCTGTGAATACAGGCGACACAATAGCATTTTAATTATTTAGGCATCAGATCAGTACTCGCCGCAAATGAGCGGTTTGTCGAAACCGTACCCTGAAAGTAGTTTGTTAAGAATATGTTACTGATTACTAGCCGATCGCCTGACGTGCGAGCATCTTGGAACCCTTGTCCCTTAGTCGGCTCTTACGACATGCACGGGGAGTTAGGCAGCTCTGATACATTATTTTTTTAAGTTTAAACCACTTATGTCATCATCATCATCATCAGCTAATTTTATGTCTACTACTGGGGCACGAGCCTTCCCTATGGATGGATAGTGAGAACGGGCCATAAACCACCACGCGGGCTCAGTGCGGTGCGGTGGTTGAAGTCTGCTAATGCACCACGACCAACAGCTTTACGTGCATTCCGAAGCACGGAGGAGCTTGAGATGATCATTTTATGGTCACCCATCTGATCACCGGCCTTAGTGAAAGTTGCTTAACCTTAGCAATCACAGACACTGCACCATCGATCGAAGCCCTCCTAAATAACTTGCAAAAAGTAAATAAATATTTAAACACCTTATGTTCCTCCGTGCACAGCTGTAAATACTTGTCGTCGCCCTTCATTGTGTTCTGTATTTCCGCGTGCAGTTCCTTCATGCTCGCTTCCACACTCGCCACCTGACGACCAAGGTCTCGTCTCCGCTCCTGGGCTGCCATAAACCTATCCTGGAAACGTAATGGAGACTGGTTAATGTGCTGCATATACAGGATGTAAAAAGACTCTTAAAAAAGCCGAAATGTATGCATAATGTATATCAAACTAAGTAACATCAAGCAGAAATAATTGCTGGGAAACCAATTTTTATTCTTGGATAAAAAAACCGATGTTATGTGTAGCACCCAATGTAATGCGTAGAGAGCAACAGACTGTGCATACATGTGTGTAAAACGGGACATGTGTGCGGCTGACTGGGATTGTCTGCGTTTGATATTCATTGTGCTTTGAAAATTCAAAAGCTTAAGTTTCCAAGAAAGACAGTTCCGAGGTATTAAACAGTATAGATTCTACATTTATGCGATGATTCTTCTATAGTATAGAAGAATAATCTGCATCTGCATCTGAATAATCTGCAGAATACGTGGCTTGCGGCTTCGCTAAGGTTAATTTTTGAAAATATGTATGAAACAATGTTTATTTAATTAATGTATTTTTTATGCATAAATTAAAAAAAATTGCTATCTGCACTCCTTCTCTATATAAACTATAAGTGTGCGAAATTTTATACTCCTCTGTCCGCGCAGTTTTCGTAAAAAAGGGGTACAGTTTTTGCTTCACGTATTAATATATACTAGTGATCGCCCAGTGGTCAAAATTCGTCCGTAATTTTTATAAAAAGCTTATTACTAAGCAATATTTTATTAAGACTGCATGGATTGTGTCCTAAGCAATGAAAAATAAAAATGATAGAATGTGAGTTTGGATTGGCATTGACAGATTTTGACAGATTCAAAAGCACTTTTTGTAAGTTAATTTGAATAAGAAAATTTGACTTTGACTTTATAGTTCCACTGCTGAGCTAATGACTATAGGGAGATCAGGCTACAAACATTATGGCTGCAAATAGAGCTTACTTTAGAACCTAAAGTGTTATCAAGGTAGAATAATAGCTGCAATTATAGTTTGTGACGACAAAAGAGTGTTAGTAATAAAATATAACGTTTATAGTGACAAAGCAAGTTTATAAGAGCAATGTATAGAGGTTAAACGCGTAGAGCAGTGATTATTATCCCTACAATACAGACCAAAGCTTCTGTGTTATAGTTTTGAGCGAATCTTACGACTATAAGATCCATATAAGAAATTAACATTTACTATTAACTTCTAAAGTTCTAAGCAAGCTACCGCAAACTCTTTCGGAGCGCTGATAGTTGCACATAAGGAGCAATTAACGCTACTAGTTCTACAATGGTGTTCTTTAAATCTTTTACAACACCAAACTCCTAAAGGGATGCAAAACTCCCTTGTATAATTTAGGGCTGAATAGTAGGGATATTTCTCCCTATTAATAGAACTTATAGTGTCAAGTATAGCCTCCATATTATTTAAGGTTGAATTATTGAGTTTGTTACCACTTTAGTACCCTTTATAATTAGTCACGTGTGCGGTCATGTAAGCATAAAATGGCGTCGCAACATAGTTCCTCTAAAAAGCGTTTTAAAACTTGGAAAGTTCAAAGTAGAACCAGTGGAAATAGACGGAAAATCTTGAAAGATTATCGTAATTTTTAAACTACAACGTTGAAGATGCAAACTTATCACGAGATAACCTGAATGAGAATGGAAGTATCACTAGACGCGGTCAAGTGGGAGTCTTGCTTGAAGATGAGGGTTCCGTATGTAATGGAAGTCATATCGCAACTGCAAGTTTTAATATTTCCGAAGAGAATTACACACTGTGTAACATTTTGAATTAAACGCATTTAATGTATGTATTTTTTTTTAATTCTTGTGCAAAATCAACTTGTTATTCTAAAATTAATAATATTAATAAAAATTGAGATCAGAATTTATTTACGTTATTATAACAACTACAATCATTAAATTGCGGATCAGGTGTTTTTTTACTGGAATAGTGACATGTAACATAATAATAACGTATTTATTCATGTAATTCGTTCTTGTAATAAAACATTTGCATTATAATTAAAGTACTTTTAACTTCTACATCAAGAACGTTTAATGTATGATGGTCAGGTACTAAAATAATATATTCATTGTAATAATTAGCCTAAGAAAAGAGCATTTGCATCATGATTAGGTACTTCAATCAACGTGAATAATTATATATAAAATAACATCCTTATTGATAATTTTACATAACAAAGTAAAACAATTTTTGTAATCAAAAATAGATACTTTTATCTGCTATACAGTAAATAGGAACATGTAAGTTACTTAGCACTTAAAGTCTTATGTATACAGATGTTTAGGTTCTTATCTACTTCTAAACAATATATCTTTAAATAGAAAATAAGTTATTAGTACTTAACCTAAAATAGCTGCTATTTGGTAGTGATGTTTCTAAATGGCTAGTATTTATTTTAGATACCTATTAGTTTTTCTATTATAAGACTTTGTTTACATTTTGATTAGAACACAAAGATACCTACCTAAACATCTAGGGTTATAGCAACAACTAGCTTAAAGTAAACAATTATATTTTAATTTGTCTTGGTAAATAAAAGATATAACTTAACACTTATAAAACAATTAACAATTCAAATGGATAGCCTAGGTACTAGTTAACGATTCATAAATCAAATCAAATCAAAAATATAAAATTATTGATTTTTGTGTATTGCTAATAATGAATAATGAATTATAGCAATAAAAAAAAATAACCTTAGAAAATATAAATGAATTAAAAAAATTGCATAGGGACTCTTCTTTGACTTCGATTAAATCGTCACCCTGGGGCTTCAGGATATCGCTGGGTTGATTTCCAACATTATTTTCAGCAGTTGCCGCGAATGCTATGTTATTGTTTTTTTTTAGTCTTGTTTGCGTCTTGTTCAATATTTCCAGCACTATTTTCATTATTATTAGGCTCTGTGCTACTTTTGTTCTTTTAAATTTTGGCTTGTTTTCGTGTAGTAAATGACCTTTCTTGTTTTTTTTTTGTTGGTCGGATGTTGTAAATTCAGAGGAAAACGCTTTGAGCTCATTGGGTACAGAAATCACTAGCGGTTCGTATTGGTTGTTGGTAGTCTGAAAAAAAGCAAAGGCACTCTTTGTATTGCAAAAAATGTTATTGCCTATTCGTAAGTTTAAATCCGAAGAGATCCGTTCCCGTCCGTTATTTGATCGTTCGTTGATCTGCCGAATCATATAGGTAATTAGTATCACATACAAAGTAAAGACAACTGACGCTTCGTTCTTAAACGTAAGAAGTTTATGCTGGAAATAAAGCCAACCTTGCATTAAAAAAATAATATTCCATTGCTACAAATATTCAAAGGCTTTAAATATGTAGACAGACAGGGACGTGTAGGTATTCAAATAACAAATCTTTTCAATTTGGCAAATCAAACAATAAAACAATATAACACTCGTTCAGCTAGGAGATATGTGTACTAGTCGTGCGTAGGCTAGGTAATGGTTTTGGGAATATACTACGGATCCCCAAATTCATGCGCCCACCATTTTTAGATTAAGAAGATAACTAAAACAGTAAAACGTACGAAACGAAAACATAATACAATAAAGGTATTTATTTTTCTAGCGTTCTAATACCAGGATCACGACACTTTTAAGTCAATGGGCAAAATTTTGTTACCATATTAGTAAAAAAATGTTTTGCTCCATGTGAAGCAAAACATTTTATTAGATAAATACACAACAAAGAGTGGGCCCTTCAATTATTTGCTAATAATATATACACATATTCACAGTTTACTTACCTTCGCAATGAAAATTCCGCTTCAGCTTTCACTAACAATGAGTTAAAATTTTAGCACTCAACTCCGCCATTTATTTTCGCAAACACAATGTATGGTTTTTTGATATAGGAATTCATAATTCATTTAACAACGTTATAAAAAAACATAGCGCAGCCGGCTATGTAAAAAAGTAAAAGTTGATATCCTTAGACGCTAAATCTTCCTATTGTAGATCTATACGGCAACTCAAGGTGTTACAATTTACCTTATTGCCACCCTCTAACCGCTCAAACAGTAAGTAAGATACATCATAGATCTACTATACCCCTTACGGAGTTTATATTCATACATTTACTCACTTTATAGCGCTCAAAGTGTCAGTAAGCAGCATGTAGCTCTCCCATACCGCTTTAGGAGTCACTAGTCACTTAAATACTAATCTTACAGCGCTTTAAGTCTCAGTCAGCTCTACTGTACCTCTACAATTGCTCTACTATATCTTTTAAATTCATTCTGTAACTCCAATACATCGCCATAGTGGAACCTAAGACCATAAGAACTTGTGCCCATTCCAGGGGTATAGTAGAGTTATAGCTCGCTATAACTCCCATGTGATAGCACTTATTGATGACCTTAGGATCTGTTTAGCTCTTTTATATATCTGTTTTATCTCTTATATTAGCGCCTAATGTTAGTTGGGTATGTCCTACCCTTTGGGTTTAGTTTTAGTGAAATGCTATCTCACAAGAACAACTGAGATCAACGCAAAGTACTTTCTTAGACAGAGAGGAGCTTTAAATAATTTAATTTGCCTAGCAGCATTGCAACAGTTACTTATCTATCAAGATAACAATCTTCATCTTGTCATTTTTAGAATACAACAATGCAATTTAGAACCAATAGTATGCACAAATACAAAAAGTTTAAATATACTCACTACATACATCATCATCAGCCTATACTAGTCCACTGCTGGACAAAGGCGACACATACATACTTTAATCTTATTTTATCTGGTGAAACGTTTATCTCTCAGTGATTTAAACTTCATCATCTCAGCCGAAAGACGTCCACTGCTGGACAAAGGCCTCCCCCAAATAATCATGGGGGGTATTTGCCGTAATCGACACGCTTGGCAGGCAGGTTGGCAATCGCAGTAGGTTGAGGGTAACCTCAGAGAGATGCTGCTGCCCATTCTCTGGAATGGTCCCTTAGTCGGCTTTTACGACACCCACGGGAAGAGATGGGGTGGTGCAATTCTTTATCCCCGGCACCCTGTGTGGTGCACACCATTGGGATTGACAATTGCACCACCCCATTGGGATTTAAACTTAAGATAGCTTAATTTATGTGTGAGATTTTGAGTCAGACTTGACTAATGTGCAAATAAAATTCAGTTTCTAGATACAAAAAATTGAAGGTTGCTAGATCATCATTTTATAAATACCTACAAAAAGTACGCATAGCATGATACAATTTAATGTATACACACACGTAGGATCACAATAGCTTGCAAAGCAACGCATGTAACTATCCGGCCTTGAACTTATGTCAAGAGACGAATGATAAATATCGTGAAGTCATACATACCTGTGCTTCGACGACCGTGTTTTGGATAGCCATGATTTCTTCCACGCCCGTGAACTTCTCATACCTCGACACAAGTTCTTTAACTCTCTTAGTGATAGCTTCATGATGCAACTTTTCAGCTAAATCACTTACTCTCTTTGCGGGGACGTACTTAGCTAAGAGTTGATCAACTTTTTCCCGATTTGTGCTCATCATCTGTGGTATTTGGGGCATGTGCACTTTGTCCTTTAGCTTTTGAGCGATCTGGCGGAGTCGGTCAGCCATGATTTCATGTTAAAAACTCAGTTTCTGATTGAATTTAATGTGTTTTTACCATTTTAATGCGGAATGAAATCGTCCCGAGCGGGACGAGACTTTGACAGTGACAGTGACATGAGAAAAGAAAGTTTATTTGTTTTTACTTTTTTTATTTTGTTCTAGCGTTTATATATTTTTTTTATATTATAATAGCTCATACAGCCAAATCTTTAGTTTTCTTGACTTTATGGAGATAGATTTTTAGGAGCTAAAGATATTTTAGCCTAAGATATCTTAGCGCTCTAAGTTATCTTCTATACTAAGTAATGTTTGTGACCACCATATATAACGGACACAATAACGATACAAATTATTTGAACATCAACTTTAGCGACCGCTCTTGGACACTCCCTATTAAGTTTGGTGGCCTGGGTATTCGTAAAACTACTGACGTGTCCCTTCCGGCGTTTTTGTATTCGGTTCATGCTACTCAACCGCTTATCAATAAGATATAGAACAAACATCTTGTCCCCATGTGGTTTCCTACTGTAATGTTCTACATTACCTGATTTATTAGAGATAGCACAAAGTGACTGTTCCTTATTTGCGTGCTTATTTGTTCTAAGTACCAGATGCATATACAGGATGTACATATTTAATCTACACAGACTTTGAAGCTAACAAAACAGCATTTAAAGTTAGTTTTCGATAAATTTGGTCGATAGGACAAACACGCACTGAGGCGACGCGGCGACGCACGTGGAGCTCAGCTTGCCTGAATTCTGATTATCCCACAAATACCTTTTCCCAAAGGCTTTGGGACGAACCTCTCTGCGGACCGTTGCCTAATAATAACCTTATCAACACGTCTTCTAGCTCTGCAGAGCAGGCCCGCCTCTCTTAGCTGTAGGGAAATGGGAGTCAGGTCTTTGGTTGCAGGCGTTACCCTCACCTATACGGGTACTCTGATGGCCGTCATTTTCGTCACCACCGCTGGAGTACCAGCCATACTCAAACCCACCGGTCTGGCACGTGATGACGGCAAAAGACCGGACGGCATGACCCTAGTTTCTTGGAGGATGCTCGGACGGGCTCTAGTGTAGAATGCTACTTGTGTCAATACGCTGGCTACGTCCCACATTCCAAGCACTTCCGTTGGCGCTGGCGCGACTGCAGCTCACGCAGAGGACCTCGAACGGCGAAAGTATGAGAATCTGACTGTGGATCTCATATTTGAGCCGTTTAAGTTCATAAGGTCCATAGGGCCCGGGTGCACACAAACTTTTTTAAGGTATATCAATTAAATTAGCAGAGACCACCCGGGACCCTAGGGTTAAGTAGCTACCTGGGACTGGGACAGCGAATAAGCCTCGCTATCCACCGAGGCAATGCTGCCAACTTACATGTACATTGCCTGAAGCATGAAGGGGATGATCTGGGGCAATTTTGTTTTATTTATAAATTGTATTAGAAATATTAAATGATGTTAGTTCTAAATAAACTTTTCAAATCCATATCTTGGAAACAAACCTGTTACAGGACAATTAAAATACAATTATTGTTATGTATGTAATTGTGACAATATCTTTTTATTATTTTTGCAATAAGGCAGAGTGGTGTGTTAAAATTGTTAATGCTTAAGAGTTTTTTCTTGTAATACTGTGTTTGGATTATATTAGTTGTTTAAATGGCGATTTGCATGTATTACCAAAACATAAGAGGTATGAAAAGTAAAACTATTGACATATATAACTCTATTCTAAGTAATAAATACGATATCATATGTATTTGTGAAACATGGCTTGATGATGCTGTTCTGTCTTCGGAGTTGTTCGATGATCGATATTTAGTTGTTCGCAGAGATCGAGATGGTAAGTTTTTGAAAAGATTTAATAAACATCACGGTGGTGGTGTTTTGATAGCCATTTCTAAAAAACTTGATGTCACCGTCATGGTCGATTGGCAGTCTGATTACTTCGAAGACTTATGGGTAAAGATTATGATCAATAACAGCAGCATACAAAATTTGTGTACAGTGTATCTACCAGACTATTTACCTGTAAATGATTTCTTGGTTTTTACTAATAAATGTAGTAGTATTCTAACTTCACATCCGAACCAAACTACATGCATTATCGGTGATTTTAATTTGGGTGATTTGATTTGGTCTGATGAAACAAAAACTCCTCTTAATGGTTATTGCGATAAATCAGATGCTCTTTGTGATCTATTTTTTGCGAATAATATTTTTCAGTTAAATAATATACTCAATCATAAGAACAGAATATTAGATTTAGCCATTACTAATTGCCCTGATACATTATCGTTACATGCTACAGTTCCTATTAGTCGTCTCGATGCACACCATCCCCCGTTTGAGTTGGAATTTCACGGTCAAACTCCTTCCCTACGCCCCAACGGTCTTTTCGACAAACTATGCTTTCATAAAACTGACTTTGAAAGTTGCATCGCAAAACTTCACAAAGTCAATTGGTGTCATTATGCAAGCACGCTTGATTGTGATGATCTCGTTCAATTCTTCTATAATCAGTTGCACAAAATTATTAATGAACACACTCCTATAATTAAAGTCCGTAGTTCCAATTATCCGGCTTGGTTTTCCTTAGGCCTTTGAAAGGTTCTTAAGCTCAAGTTTAAATATCGTAACCGATATAAACGTTATAAAAATCCTAGAGACTTTGATGCCTTTTCAATGCTCAGATCACGTTCTAAGGTAATGTTAGAAAACTGTTTCAGAACTTACATCTCTAATATAGAAAAAGACTTAACCATAACTATAAAGTCATTCTGGCGATATACTAAAAGCAAAAGAGTGACCAATACCATTCCGAACCGAATGTATTTTCACGATCGTATAGCTACTACAGGAGCTGAAATTGTAAATCTGTTTGCTGAATTCTTCTCATCGGTATATGCCAAAAACGGAACTGCAACTTTTAATACTGAGCTACCCCCTCATAACTTCTCTTTAGGAAAGCTACAAATACAGAAGGATTCAGTATTGGCTGCTCTTAAAAACGTTGACTTATCAAAGGGCGCAGGACCGGATGGTATCCCACCTATATTTGTTCGTCTGTGCGCTTCAGCATAGTCTCATTTTTAACAAATCTCTTGCCGAGGGAGTTTTTCCATCTCTGTGGAAAATTGCTAAGATTACACCAATATATAAATCAGGAGACAAAAAGAATGTTAAAAACTACCGTCCTATTAGTATATTAAATTTGTTTGCAAGGGTATTTGAAAAGCTTCTTCATAAACATATTTATAACCACGTTAGACCCCTGCTTAGCCATAAGCAGCATGGTTTTATTGAAGGTAGGTCAACTAAATCCAATCTACTAATCTATGTAACCTTTTTGTGTGACTCTTTCGACGGCAGTAAGCAGGTGTATATATCGATTTTGCTAAAGCTTTCGATCGCGTTAGTCATTCGATACTGTTGGCTAAGGTATTTCACATGGGCATCCACGGTAGTCTGTTGCGCTGGCTTGATTCTTACCTCCTCAACCGTTCCCAATTGGTAGCATTAAGCGGTTATGACTCTGTGCCATTCATTCCAAGCTCTGGAGTCCCTCAGGGATCAATTTTGGGGCCCTTTTTGTTTCTGATCTTTATTAATGATCTCATTAATAGCATTGAAAGTGACTGTCTTTGTTTCGCTGACGACATCAAAATTTTTAAATGTGTCACTAGTGTTGTGGACTCCAGGGCTTTACAGGAGAGCCTTGATAGAGTGTCTGAATGGTGCAATCTGAATGAGATGTCTCTTAATATTGATAAATGTCAGGTAATATCCTTTACTAAAAACAAAAACCCCATCCAGTTTGACTACAGTATATGTGGAAGTACTCTTGCCCGTGTTAATACAGTCGGTGATTTGGGTGTATATTTTGATTCGACTCTCACGTTTCGGCCACACTTTGATTACATTTGCAACAAAGCAAATCAAATGCTGGGCTTTGTGCTGCGGAATGCTAAACCGTTTAAGGATATAAAGTCTTGGATGATATTATATGGGACCTTGGTAAGAAGCATACTTGAATACTGTTCTTCAATATGGTCACCCATTTATAGTGTTCATGTTGATAGGGTTGAAGCTATTCAACGTAGATTCGTAAGAACGTTGTGCACGAAATATGGTTTGCGTAAAAAAATACTAGACTATTCGGATCGGCTGAGTCACTTCAATATGGATTCTCTGGAGAGACGTAGATGGATGAGTGACTTGTGCACACTTTATCGGATTGCCAATGGATCGTGTGATAGTGCATTACTAGCGTTGTTGTCATTTTAGGTGCCAACTCGGTCTGTGCATAACCCTCAGTTGTTTAGCATACCCTTGTCTAAAAACAATGAATCTAAAAATAATCCCCTGAATAGAATGTGTACTTACTTTAATGAAATTTGCACTCTCAGTGATATTTTCAATTGTAGTGATCTTTATTTCAAGAGATCACTCATAGACATGCCACATATGAAGTAATAGGTATACTTTTATTATTTTTTATTAGAATTGTAAGTATCTAACTTTTAATTTAATTTAAAATTTAATTTTAACACTTTTTAATTTTAATTCCAAAATTTTCTTATTTTCTCTTATTATTGTCAACCATTTTGGTAAATGTTGTGCTCAATTCTAATTGGGCACAGGCATGTCCTTTTATTTTTTTTGTTTAATGTTATTATTGTAAGTTTTCTGTCTGATGTCCGTTATTGTGCCTATGTATAAATAAATAAATAAATAAATAAATTCTTTGTTCATAATTTTTAAATAAATGTTACAGTGTGTTCCTTTACACGAATAAAGAGAAACAGAAACAAGCTGTCACATTCACATGCTATCCGTCCGCGTCTACTACTCTATGTCTAGGGACTTCTTGGCGGGAAAGTGAAGCGTCGTGTCTGCGGTTTTGCTTTATTTTCCAAAATTTGTGTTGTCGAATATTAATGTGAAATAATGGTGGATTATTAACCGTTAAGTGTTCGTGAGTGTGCATAAGTGTTGGCAAATGAAACAAAACAGTGCAACGTCACTTTTCAAATTCTCTCAAGAAGCTCGCGTGAGGACTTAGTAAAGCCCCACATCTTTACTGAGATACTCAAAGGGTTTTTTTTTTTTTTTTTTTCTTTTTTTTTTTTTTTAATGCTACTTCCTCCAACATGATCGGAGATCTTATTTTTAATATGTGTGGGCAGCTTATTTTATACATAACTATTTCTTATCTTTTACTTATTGCTATGAACATTGTTTTATGGTGACTTAAAATTAATTTCTTACTATATAATTATATTTGAATAAGCGCACATACACGCAGGTATGTGTGCTATTCTTGTTAATTAAACTTGTGATGTTATTATTTCTATGTCTTATTTCTTAACCTTACAACATTAACAATTTTTTCACAATATTTCATAAAAACATTACTATGCTTGCCTGTAATTAGATCAGCGAAATTACTCGGTTTCATCGCCATACCTGTCTGTATCTCTATGTTTAGCCTCTCCAGAGCGTGTATAGGGCACTCGGAGAGGATGTGTGGGAGGGTTTCCGGTGTGTCAGGGTCACATGCACACGACGGGCTGTCCTTGCACTTGAATCTGTTCAAGTATGCGGAGAACCCGCCGTGACCCGTAAGAGCCTGTGTGGTGAGGTGAGTATGCGTGAGCTTCCGGGTGGTTTGGTAAGCTGTTGTGGCATTGGGGAAAAACAACTTTGTGATCTCGGCAGTGCTGCTAGACATGTACCTTTCGTTCCATTTCTCAAGAGATTCACTTCTGATGCATCTCTTAACAAATGAAATGGGGCACACGTCGTAGTCTGGTTTCTTTTTGGAGTTTATAGCGGCCTCCTTGGCAAGTTGATCGGCTCTCTCGTTTCCCTCCAACCCTGAGTGCGCTTTGATCCAGTATAGAACCACTGTTTTAGACTGGTTTTTTGCCATCAAAAAGTTTCTGCGCGTGTTCACTGCGAGGGGGTGTAGGGAAGTCACGTTTGTGACGGTCTGGAGAGCTGCCATAGAGTCACTATAAATGCCAAAAGTACTCTCCTTCCTAGTTAACAGCGCCTCCGAGGCTTTGTGTATTGCGAGGAGCTCAGCCTGATATACGGTGGCGTAGGGCGGCAGTACAAGCTTTACGGCTTTAGTTTCGCCAGCGCTATTCCACAGGGATAGCGCTGCACCAACCTTGCCGCCAATCTTGCTGCCGTCTGTGTAAATGCGGATGTCGTGCATATGCGTGTGTAGCTGTATGTCCTGCGTAATAGGCGTGAGCTCGATTGTTGTGTATTCGGCCGGATGTGGCAGTGTAAGTGCAGAGTGTGGCATCTCTATGTCTCTGCCCCGTAGGTCGGGCCGGGGCACTCCTTTCCTGGCCTCATAAAGGGCGGCTGCCTCTTTAACACGGAGGTTCAGGGGAAGTGTCCCGGTCAGCACCAGGGCAGAGTTGAGTGATACCGTTCTATACGCCCTACACATCTTCTGCGCGAACCCCCGCTGCAACGCTCCCAGCTGCTTACGCGTCGTAATCTTGTCCGCGGCTGAGGACCAGGCCGCAGCCGAGTAGGTTACAACGGGTTCTACGGCAGCCATGTAAATGGATCTAGCCACCTCCGGGTTCAATCCCCAATGCACCTTCGCGGCCCGTGACAAGTGGTTGTATATACCTGCCGCTTTCTTGCATATGTTCGCCACATGCTGGTTGAATGTGAGCTTACGGTCTATCGTGAGTCCCAGGAGTTTGATCTCGGTGCGGCCCTCGATCGCAATTCCGCTCATGCTGAGGCGAGGGGCATCGAATTTAAGCTTGTTTGTGATTGTAAGGCTGTTTGTCTTGTGCGCAGCAAATTTAAGCTTATTTTCTATGCCCCACCTCTCAACGCGCGCCAGAATCGGGTTCGCCGCCTCCTGAATTTCCCTCCCGGTCTCTCCTATGAAGACTAGGATGACGTCATCTGCAAAGGCTTGGGCTATGACCTCTCTTTTCTCCAATTCTTTTAGCAGAGGGTCCAGCAGCAGGTTCCATAGAATGGGGCCGGCGATGGACCCTTGGACGCATCCTTTGGTGGTCTTTCTCTCAACCTTCTCACCAGCGTAGCGCACCTCTACACTCCTCTTGCACATATAGTCGCCGAAAACTCTTCTTATATACTCGAAGGGTTGGGGAGTATATCATTTCTCACTTCCCATTTCTAATATCATTCATCATCATCATATATGGAAATATTGTTTATTTATGTATTACTTGTAAGAAAAATTACTTTGACACTGGCTAAATGTGCTAATCGCACGAAGCCATCAATAAAAAGAAAATAATAACACTATGTCTATTCTTATAGACAGATTGAGATTCTGTTCCGCTCCGCTCCGACCACAAACTAGGTAGAGATACCTCTGATTATGGAATCCTATGGAAGTGCCATAGCTACGAAAAAAACGTGTATACCTATTAGGTATTACCGCAGCTAAACATGGCGGCTTAGTGTTGTACACTTACGATTTCATCATTTATCTGTCGATAAAACTATCGATGAAGCTTGTTGATTCCGTACTGAAGGCTATTTGATATTACCTAAGTCATAGTGGGTTTTAAATGTTTTAATATTTTATCTCAGTATTATTGGAGATATATACATGGTGGAAAGAAATGATGGGCCCTGGAGGAAAACTACCTTAAATCCTTTAGTAAGTTTAATTTACTTAAAGGAAACATTTTTTTATTTTTAACAAGAAACAAAAGTGCTTTTCAAGATTTTTTATTTGCTTGATTTACTTCGCCCGGGAATCAAACCGGCTAAAAATAAAAATAAATAATAACTCTCTATTTATTGTACTAATCGATAGCATTTAGGATAATATTTCTCTAATAAATATTTAGTCCTTGAAATAAAAGAAACGTGAAAGCTAACATTTCTTTTATCTTCAATGCCATACGAAGTACATGAAAACATAAAAGAAAATTTTAGAAAATCTTTGATTGCAGTTCTGTATCTTTTTAAAATAAAATAATGTTTTTGTTTAGTAAAATGATCTAGCTGTTCTAGCTAAAGGATTTTAAGGTAGTTTCCCTCAAGGGATCATCATTTTTTGCCATGCTGTATATAATTATATAGTATGGTACACCGGTACCCGTGCAATGGAGATATTGAGAAGGATATCGTTTGGAATAGGTACTGCAAAAATAAAAATAAAAATCGTATTTATTTATTTATGTTAATTTGCTTTTCAATATTGTTACGGGCAACTTATGAAATCTAGTCACTATGAATAAAGGCCGGCCCGTGTACATAAGCTCCATAGCAACTGGGCAATGTAAATAAAATGCATAACTAGTCACTTTTCCCCGTCCGTATGAATAGTAACCTCCTTAATAACTTCTTAAAACTTTGCCATTTTAATTTTTTGCCGACGGAGAGTTTCATTCATGCATTTTATGTTTTTCTTCTAAAAATTATATAAACGTTTTTCTTCTGATTAAAAACTTTCTCTTGTAATCGATTCAATTCCTTAAGCGCTTGATCCTGTAAAGAAAATACGTTTTAACTGTTATTGTAATAGGCAGGACTAATGAGCACATTTCAATTGCTAAATTGAACATTTAAATATATAATACAGAGAGCTTATGCTTTTTGCAGAAAACTTATAAGAGTGAATTCGAACACGAGGTATGCTAACAAAATTTCTAAACGGAACTTTAAAAATAAAGACTAAAAAATTTATCTTAATTTAACTTTATGTAAATAAACTTTTAGAGAAATTTATTTTTGTAAAATTCTCTATAACTTTACATTATGTATACTTACTTTACTTCTTCAAATTTCCAATTGTTTCTCGTTCTATGAGAATTTATAATACAAGTAACAAAAATCAATCTATCTACTCCAATCACTGATAATCACTGAAATATTAAAAGAAATGTATATATTCTGCCTGTTTAAGGGTTAAACAAAAAAAAATGTGATGTAATATTATTCTCACCTGTAAAAACAGAGATAGTACTGCATCATCTTATAGTTTATAATAACATCCAGTGTTCTGTTAAATGAGCTTTCATGAAAATGTAAGGAACATTATCATAAACATGTCAATGTTTTTTAAATCAGATCTTATATTTTCCTTGCCAATGAACTCTAACCAAATTGCTTTTTAAGTTTGCTTTGTGGCAGTCTGAAAACAAAAAAAAACTTATAATAAATAATTAATTAAATCAGCTTTTATTTTCTGAAATTCCTTAAGTTTAGAAGGGGCTGTATACAAAAAAAGCCTTTCAAACTTCCAATATCGAACCGACTCACGCACTTTCGTTATTGCTTGTTTTGAAGAGTATCTGAATTTAATATGGATAAATCGAACAGAAGTTCGCGCATTTCTGATATTGAATTGATAGATTTGAAACCAATGATCTAATGATATACTGAAGTCTGCAACAAATCGATAAATGTGCGATACAACAAGAACATCACTACTAGTCCAAACAAATAGAATGTAAACAAAACCAAAATGCCAAATTCTTTGCTAATTTCTTCTACTTTCCTTTATGTTAGACAGAAAACTATACTGGTCTTTACTTAGAATAATTTAAACTGTTTTTTTACCACTATCTACAGAATTAACAAGGTCTAACAACAGGTTATATAGCTTACCGGTGAAATGTTAAATTTGGCCGATTTCGGCTTATTATTGCACCACAATTTATTATGCTGCACTTATTAGGCATTACGCAGTATTGTTTTTTCTCTTTATTTCACCACAATCACAGCACAATCTTAGAAATATCTATAAAACTTAATTTTGTCAACAACGAAGTCGTAAGTACATCGCGTCACAATATGGCGGACACGGCACAGGACAGGCCTGACGTCACGACAAAGGTTGCCATTATAGCGAAATTGTTGTGTATAGAGTTGGCTTGTTTTTATTGCATACATTAGACAAAGACGCCATCATGTATATTATTTCGTCTTCTAAACTATAGCATAGCTAAGTATCTACATGTTGTTGTAGCATTTCCTTATGATTCCTTATTCAGAGAGAGATACTAACGTAGCTCCGACCTCTGACTCTATGGATTGATTGAATTGATTGTAATTTTGTTGTTGCGTCAATCAAATTGTAATAAATTGGAAATTCCTGTTTATTCCGGATTTTTTTCACCGTAATATCGTTAAAATTGCGCAAATGAACATGCAAGATGGTAAGCTGTCACAAACTTATGCGTTACCAACTACGTCGACAACAATTTTCCCTCCAATAACATTTCTGCCCTATTTCAGACCTTGAAGTCACTGGGATATCGCGTAGCGGTCGAGTTAGAAAGAAGAGCTCCAAACTTATGGACTTTGAGTCCCCTGACGACATAGAAACCAGGTTTCGCAGGCAAACGCCTGTTAAAGCCATATCTGGTTTTCGCCAGGAGGAGGTCCAAGATTTTCCTGTTCAAGAGACTCCTAGGCCTCTGGACGATGCTGGCACAGCTTCTGGGAGTGAATCTGATTACTATGAGAACAATGGGGACAACCAAGATAGGTATGAAAACATACCTTTGCATAACTACTCTATTTAAGTTGTTGCATTTGATTTGATTTGTATTAGGATAGACCAGAAAAAGAAACATGATAAGTAGAGCTTTCAATAATGTTCCGAGTAAAGTATATGAAACTATGTATTCAAATTCAAATTCAAAGGTTGATCAGTGTGTGGGTCTATTTTGTTATAGTATGGAGTCTGACAGTTCAGCGTCCGACGAGGGTTCCACCCGCACTCCTGCCAACTCCTTGTATATGATGGAGAAGAGCAGCAAGAAGAAGTTAATAGTTAGAGACGGCAGGGTTGTTGGCAGAGCTAAGGCCCAGAGAAAGGATAAAGGTACTAACAACACAAGCTTAAACAAACAAACAATTTGTTTTACGTTTTAAAATTTAATTTTGTCGTCTGTTATTATCAGTGATCGGAGTAGGTAGAGCTATTTTATGTACTTGCTATATGATAGAATAATATGAATATTCCCCGAATGAATGTATGCCTATAAGTATAAGGATGGGTTTAAGGATAGTAGAATAAATAGATAGAAACTTGATTAATTAAACCACATATATTTTTATGTAACAATTTCTTATATTTATACAAGAATCAACAGTCATTTAACATTTTCATTCTGAAGTTGTACAAGAACATAATACCATACAAGTTATTTGTTCCTCAAAAATCGAAACATGATTGAAAAGCACTCTGAGAACCGAAGTAATCAAGTGAGACAACATTAAACAACATGTTACTTTCGGTAAACAATTCAATGCCAGTGTTGCAGAAAGATACAAAATCAGGAGCGATACACTAGTCTAGCCACAGCCGTGACACTCCCTGTACGTGTGAGCAAAAGTGCATAATGCAGCGATACCACGACGAGTGTCAACAAAGCGGCAACTTCGCGCATTTGACAAAAACTTTGGCAACATGTTGCTGATGTAAAATTGACAACGTCGCTCGTGCGCAAATGGGCTTACATATATCATTTTTTTATATTTATTGATAAAAATAATTATAATAATCGAATCTTGGAGTATGTGAGCCTGTTTTGCCTGGGAAAATAAAAAATAGGGCTTCAGTTGTGTCCATCTTACAAAATTACAAAAGAAACAAATGTTTTATGTATCGTAAATGTATTTTAATAAAGTAGGTACAATGAAGAACTTCTATAGAAGTGCTGGTGTGGGTGGCACGAAAATCTCGAATTTCTATAGAAGTTGTTGGCGGTGAAAAGGTTAATGAAAATTGTGTTTTATTTAATTGTCACTTAGAGTAACTGCAATACCGCGCGCTTATTCGTCAAATCAAATGGCGCGCGCTTCCCCGATTGGTTGGGACCATCCGACGGCCAACTCTACCACCACGCGCTCATTCGTCAAATCAAAAGGCGCGCGCTTGCGCGTTTCCTCGACTTCCTGTTACACACTTCCGAATTTTCCATTTCACGAAATCACTCTCACAAATTGCATGAAAGCAAGAGGTAAGATGTAACACATCAAAAATTTTCGTCAAAAAAATCAATGACTGTTGAGCCCTCTTTTTTATGGGGCCTATGGATAGAGGTTATAAATAAATAAATAATAAGATATTAACATTCTAATAAATGTATATGATATATTGTTCACTCCTATTAAAGTTTAGAGAAATAATATTATCACCTTTATTTGTAAAGTACCTAATTGTTATATGTAAGTTAAATGTATAGTGTTGTATTGTTTAGTGTTAGTTAACCCAATTTTTGAGTAATATGTAATTAAATCTGGGCTACGATATTTCTATATATTACACATGTTAGATAGTACCGTAAGCTTTAGTTTTTATATTGTAAAAAATAAGACTTTTTTTTTAATGTTTATAACTTTATGGTGCAGTTTAAAAGAAAACTTTACAGGGCTTGAGTTGTTTCTATTAATAACCTCTATCCATAGAATATACAAAAAGATAGGGTTATCAGTCATCGATTTTTGTGATGAACATTTTTCTGTCTTTATTCCATAGTGCCCCTAATGGTACACCCCAACCCACGTATCTCTTTTGCGAGCGATTATGAGACAAGCTGGCTGCTTTTAGTATATGCCAGTTCAGTTACATTAAAAAAAACCTTTTAAATACCCCTGTAACCGATGGGGTCGCTGATGTGAGGATATCTCTATATCCTCACATCTCTATATATAAATGAAGATGACGTGGTACTATGTTCACAAACGGTCTCTCGACAGCAAGCGTGCGGTCGGCGCCGGAGTTATTTGAGCACGACTGACGTGGTGACGGACGGATCGAAAGTCCTTTGTGTAGCAAATTACCGTCAACAGAGAATATTAATAGTTAGGTTCCTACCGCACAATTGCCGCCGATACAATGACAAATTTATTCAAATCAAATGTTTACAATATTATAGTATTTTTATATATAAAGGTGTATGTACGTACGTATACAATATTTGTTTAACAATTTTATCTATTTATTTATACCTATAATTTTATATATATTTTGCAGCAGTGTGGCCATCGTCAACAGCCCCAACCGTAATGCTTGTTTGTTCATTAGTCGAAAAATATAAACTACTGTATTATGTTAACAATATTATTATTATATATAATATTATTATATTTATTACTAGCTGTGCTCGCGACTTCGTCCGCGTGGAATAGTGACTTTCGGCAGCATTTTTAATTTTTTAGGCTCTTTTCCCGTTTTTGCAACATTTTTCACTGATGCTTCGCTCCTATTGGTCGCAGCGTGATGTTATATAGCCTAAAGCCTTCCTCGATAAATGGACTATCCAACACAAAAAGAATTATTCAATTCGAACCAGTAGTTCCTGAGATTAGCGCGTTCAAACAAACAAACAAACAAACAAACTCTTCAGCTTTATAATATTAGTATAGATTTATTGTGGCCTGGCACCGGGTTCGATTCCCAGTTTGGTCAATAATATACTGTCATTAACACAAGTGCTTAAGCTACAGCAGTCAGAACAATGTATGTGATGTGTTCTAATATTTATTTATTTATATTTTATTACTATTAAATAATTATTTATTGTGTACAATCATTGTGCTAAATAATTTTGTAGTGTATTGTACATTTCTTAGCAAGTGAATGTTTTGTAATTAAGCAATGCTGTAAAGGCAATCTGCAGCCAACAGTAATACCTTATACTTTAAAATATTAATGCACTTTTCTCACCTTTTTCTTTCACAGGTAAAACCCGTATAACAGCATACATGATGTGGGCGAAGGAAGCTCGCAACGAGTTGCTCCGTAAACACCCTGACATGGACTTCTCAGCCATATCGAAGAGGCTCGGGGAAATGTGGGCTAATGTGAGTATTGTAAAACCATATTCACCATCATCATCATCATCATCATCATCATCATCATCATCATCAGCACACTATATGCCTCCTCCTCCTCATAATTTTGATAGTTATTATTACTTTAAAAATAGCGATTTCCCCAAAAAAACTTTTTTCCCTTTTTTACTCATTTAAAGAAAAATAAACAAAGTTCCTGAGACAAGTCATTCTTTAATTCTTTTCAAGAATAAATATTATTAACGGGATTATTACTATTTTTTTTGTTGTGTTTGAGTATCCGATATTTCGGCACAGTTGCATGCGCCATGATCACGGATATACTGAAGTTATTGCGGGTGGGTGATTATGAGCAGACAAAACGATCTACCCTCTTCCAAAGTCGTTTTTTGCGCTCGATACTCGTACCACTGTCTCCTAAGTCACTATTCACTCGAACTTGATCTCGACACACTACACTGGCCGTATCAGATCGCGAAACGGCACTTTTGTTCTTTTTGCACCTACATTGGCCAAACAAAACGTACAGTAGCCTGCCGAATTAAGGAGCATAACAAAGCTGTAAAGAATAACGATACGCAAAAATCGGCCATTGCTGAACATTTGATCCAATCGGGTCCTAATCATTAGTATCTGGAATCCAGTGATTAGCCTATGTAAAGACCGCAAAAAGAACAAAAGTGCCGTTTCGCGATCTGATACGGTCAGTGTAGTGTGTCGAGAACAAGTTCGCGTGAATAGTGACTTAGGAGACAGTGGTACGAGTATCGAGCGCAAAAAACGACTAAGGAAGAGGGTAGATCGTTTTGTCTGCTCATAATCACCCACCCGCAATAACTTCAGTACATCCGTGATCATGGCGCACGCAACTGTGCCGAAATATCGGATACTCAAACACAACAAAAAACATGTTAATAATCCCGTTAATAATATTTATTCTAATGTAAGTGACCATGATAGTTTAAAAGTTATATTCTTTTCAAGAACCCAAATACAATTTTTATGTATTTTACTTCAAAACTGACGGACTTTCATACAAACTTTCACCCCCTATTTGACCCCTTTAGGGTGTGATTTCCGTAAAATCCGCTTAGTGGCTGGTTACGTCACTCAATTAACCTCCAAATTTTATTTAATTAGCTTCAGCGGTTTAGGCTCGCCGATGATGAGTCAGTCAGTCAGGACAAGTCATTATAATTGTATATAGATTGTCGATCATTGCTCGTTGGCGTACAAGCCACGCTATCGCTTGTCCATTATAGCCGACTGTGGCGTCAAAAGGTTAATTAAAGAAAGTCACATAATCAAACCTTTTTATAACGCACAGGTAAATTATAACGAGCGCTATCTGTGGAAGCGCAAAGCAAAGCGGTTCGCCATCCAGAAGGAGCAACAGAACAGCCAGCCGCAGGTCAACAAGATCATCTCGAATCCCAGTAAGTAATTGTGTTTACTGCTATTTCGATTTTGTAGTTGGAAAGAGTTAAACAAGTTCTTGTGTGGCAAACATAGTATAGGACGTTTGATTAGTATGTATTTACTTTTACTTAACTTAATAATTGCCGGGAGCTCGACATCTTCAATGCATCAGTTAACTCCATAAAAATGTTTTTTTTATGCTAAATTTTAATTTTGTATTACTAGGTAATTTAATTTAGATAAATATTTTTATAATTTGTTCTTGTATAATTTGCATGTTGTGTTCACAGTTATAAGGCCATTTAGCCGACTTGTGTCATGTATGTTAGATATATTTAAGATTTGGTGCTGTACTGGCAACTTTGTGAACCTATAAACAAAATATATAAAAAAAAACACTTTTCAAATACTCAAGAAGTCTGCGTGAGGTCTCAGTAAAGCCTCACATCTTTACTGATACTCAAACTCAAACAAAACAAGGTTGAGGGGAATATAATTTACCAGTACACTTACTTATTATCATTCATTATCAATTATCATCTATTAAGAGTGCGCCGTCCGTAAGTGACAAGTTTCATATATTTTATCTGATATGTCGTCGTCCATATTTATTTGATGCCGCGCGACCATACTAATTTTGTATGGGGAATTTAAGGTGCTTAATAAAAAATAATTATTTAAATAACCACTTGATGAATCGAAAATGTGGTTTAGCAATTTGTAGTTTAGCCATTGATGATTGTTTAGACATGATCAGAGGTACAATAATTTAGATATACTATAAGAAATCTACTAAACGCCGCCACTCGTTTTCATGATTTTCGCCCAACTTTAAATGATATTGCAGAAAAACTATAGCGTGTTATGAGTTTATGGATCTGACTAATTGTAGACACGTTCCCTTTGATACTAAATATATTTTTTGTTTATTTAATACGATGGTATTTTCAATTTTAACTACTTAACCGTGACTGCATTTTTGGCATTTTTTGGTCGGCGCACCCTTAACAAAGAATAATCTATATGATAATGGTTATGTATAATTCTACGCTTGTTGCGAACAAATTACAATTTGAAAAAAAAGCAAAGTGTTGCATAAATTTCACGAGCAAGATTCGAACCCGCACCCCATGACATGCCGATGCCGGTTCAGGTGCACTACCAACTATGATATCGTCTATCTTTTTTTGACTTTGTGTTTTGTCAAATTTGCCTAGAATTATATGTATATAACCTTAATCATAAGTATAGCTTGCCTAATTCTTAACTGATCTTTAATATTTGTAGAAATATTGATGCTGATGATGGCGTAGTTGTCGACATTGAATAGGGCTCCATTGACTTACAGAGTAAGTGTAGAGTAGTGTTGATTAATTTCGGCGAGTTGGATAAAGCCACGATAGCATAGTTGGTAGTGCACCTGACCCGGCATGTCATGAGGTGCGCTCCCCCCACTCGTGGAATTTTTTTCAACATTTTCAAAAAAGTGTAAATAACAAGGTGGACCGACGATCTGGCGAAGGTAGCCTCTGGATGCAAGCAGCGCAAAAACAATTGTGGAGATCCTTGGGGGAGGCAGACGTCCAGCAGTGGACGTCTTTTAACTGAGATGATGATGATGATTAGTAACATGTTTATTCATTCATTCATTGAACAGGCATCCGCCCCTCCTACCCCGGGCCGGGTCGTCCGCCGGCTAACCGCGCCCCGCCCAAAATGGCCGCCTCGCCGCCGCAACAGGCACTCGTCGTAAGTACTATTATACTGTCAATAATTCATTTTCATTTGTATAATTTTAAATACACGCGTTAAATACACGACATAGAGATAGACTTTACCTACCTCAATCTAGGATAAAAATGTTAAACTGCAGTCCATACTATATGGCTGTAAAAATATTTAATAAATTTCAAGCAATTCAAAAGAAATTACGAGATTATCTTATTGCGAAATGTTTTTATTCTGTAAATCATTTTTTCACCCTTAAATAAATACATTTTTTTGCTTACCTTAACATTTTTGCTTGTACCTTTAATGATACCACAATAAATAGATTATAATAATATTTATTTATTTAAAACTTATAATTTAATAAATAGTCTTGACATGACGATTATTTAATTATTTAATTTAATTTTGTTATTGTTTTATTGAAATTTTTATTTAACTTTTAGACTTAAGATATTATTCATAGATTTATATAAAAATACTTAGCTCTCTATAAATTGCCGTGTCCGAAAAGGGCGACTAAGTTTTAAGTTCCCTTAAAATGTAACACCTTTTATACACTTAGTTAGCAATAAAGATTTTGATTTTGATTTTGATTTTATGAACTAATATTAACTATGTGAAAGGTCCCGGGTTCAATTCACAGGTCGGTCAAAATGTATTTCGGATTTTTCGATGCATAGCCCGGGTTTGTGATCGATTACCAAACCGCAAGCAAGCGTGGTGAATTAGCCATTACCCATCAATTATAGCGACGATGACAACCTTTGCCCAGCTAAAGTTAAAGATAATGAAAAAAAATGCTAAATAAATTCATATATTGTTTTCTAATGTTTACGTGAACACTACACATTTAAATGAAACAACTTTTACGGATCTACTCGCGTTTATTTTACATATTACTTATTAATGTTTATCCTGACGCAAAGGGTTCGAAACGTCAGGATAAACATTAACCTTTTTACCGCCAACAACTTCTATAGAAGTTCGAGATTTTCGTGCCGTCCACGTCAGCATTTCTATAGAAGTTCTTCTTCGTACTTACTTTATTAAAATACATTTATACGTTGGCGTACAGCGGGACATCGCGTGCAGGATAGTTGGGCGGTGAAAAGGTTAAATAAGTAATGTGTAAAATAAACGCGAGTAGATCCGTAAAAGTGGTCTCATTTAAATTCATATAATTAAATTAAATAGAATATGGTGTTAAATTTCCCCTTTTCAGTTCGAAATGAACTTATTAATTATTATTCTTCTTATTCATCATTATAAACATCAAAACTTTATTCATAGACAAATTTTCATTGTTTTTCAAATATGCCGTAGCCATGTTCGTCGTATTGTTATGTATTATGTATGTTCAGCCTGTGGCGGCATCTTCCGCGCCGGGAGTATACCGCGTTCCGGGTTGCGGCGCCGCTGATATTGCGGCACATCTGAGGTTGCTGGGAGAGAGCCTCGCCATAATCGGCTCCAGGCTTAAGGAACACGAGGTGAGACACATAATCCGAATCTGGCTTGTAGTGTAGGATTCAAAGGACCAATCTGGCTCGAAGGACCAGTCCAGCTAGAAAGACCACCCCGGTTGAAGAAGCAGAAGGTGTAATAATCCATAAGTTGCTGAGGTGTATTGCTTAGTTAAATAAGTTTGCTGACCTTAATAAATTAAAAATAAAAGGCAAAATCCGGCTCGAAGGATCGATTTAGTTTAAAAGATCACCACGGCTTAGAGAGCACGAAGAGAGAAAGGTTGCAGCATAACCCATAGGACGTTGACAAAAATCAGGCTCGAAGGACCACTAATATATGAGGTTCGGCGTGACATCGCAGCACATGAGGTTGCTGAAGAAGTCTTGCCGTCATTGGCTCCAGGCTTAAGGAGCCAGAGGTTAGGCATAAGCTTTTAAAAAGAAACTTATTAATAAAATATCAAAATCCGGCCCGAAGGATCTCTCTCAGGAGCATAAGGTGGGCATGATACTTAGTTAAATGACAAAATCTGGCTCGAGACCTATCTGGTACGAAAATCCACCACGGCTCTAAGAGCTAGGTGACCGCCTACATTATCCATAGGCCGCTGGCTATAATCTGACTAGAAGTGCCACTAATATAGGGTCTAACAATATCAATAAGCGAACGTTTAAGGGGAGCTATAGATGCTTCACACTGAGCATGCTCACCAAATTTGGTCCAAAACTACAGGCTCGTCACCGAGATAATCAACAAAACATTATCATAATTTATCAAAAAATACACCCTTTCCAAACCCGTACTGCTGTACTACACGCACACAAAGATAGCCGTTGTGTCGTGTATCTGTACACTATCTTTTTATCGACGCCTGCGTGCGTGTTAGTAAAGTTACAGCATGTTTTATGATGTGCATTATTTGAATTGATTTAGTTTGTTAGAAAACATAACTTTGAAAAATTACTATAAAAAACTGGAGCCCGCTTTTTGTCATTGTATTCAGAATAATGTATAGATACCGCCCTTAAACGTTCGCTTATTGATTTTGTTAGACCCTGTATAATGCACTGCGGCTGCTAAGGGAAAGCCTCGCCATCATTGGCTCCCGGCTTAAGGAACACAAGGAGAGGTATAATTCTAAGTACACACTATAATTACGGGTAAATAATAGGTTGCAAGCAAAAATCAGGCTCCGAAGGACAAATCCAGCTCGAAGGACCACCAAAGTATGAGCCTTAGATTGACTCATGCGACTACTGGGAGGAAGCCTCGCCATTATAGGCTCCAGGCATGCACGTACATGTACATGAAATAAACTTTCCTACACTCACACCAATTATCTAGCCCAAGAGAAGCTTCGTTATGAAACTCGTTAAATGGTTATTAGACAACGGCTAAACATACCTAAAATACTTAAATACATACTTATTATACATAGAAAACACCCAGACCCTAGACAATTTAGAAAAACAATAATTTCTAAATTGACCGACCGGGGATCGAACCTGGGACCTTAGAGATAGCGACACCATGAAAACCGGTGTACAAACCACTCGACCAAGGAGGTCGTCAAACACAATAACAACACAATACAATATCTTTTTTTTTTCCTTTTATTTTTTTCAAAATTCAAAATACAAAATCATTTATTCAGTTTAGGCTACAAGTAGCTCTTGTGAATGTCACTATGCCATCGGTTCGTAAGTCTACTCTGGGCGGGAGATCTTGTACTGAGAAGAACCGGCAAGAAACTCAGCAAGCGTCCAGCTACTTTCTCCCCTACAGCGTCAAAAATATTGGAAAATGCCCTATCATAGCAGGACACTTTCCATTACAAATAACCCTCAGAGATGGCGACATCATGAAAAACGGTGTACAAACCACTCGACCAAGGAGGTCGTCAAATATGTATAAGGCATATGGTTGAATATCTATTAAAGAAATCTGACAGTTTCGGGTAGGTTGATCTGCATTTGTCTAAGTACCACCGTTCCTACAGGGTCAAATCGCGGTGTCAGGCTCGGTGTCGGTGCTGCTCGACACGCTGCTGTGCGCGCTCGGCCCACTACTGGGCGTGGCGCGCGCCGTGCCCGAGATAGCGCCGCCGCCGCGCCTGCTGCGGGACACGCTGCACAACGTCGCCTACATCATGCCGGGGCTCTAGCGACGTCCTAAGGCGTTCACATGATATTGCTGTAGAAAAGTGTGTAATAAATGCTGGTTTCAACAGTCGTTGTTTTATTTGAGTGTGTTATTAAAGGGTAAGCGTAAGCACAGCTGTGCCAGTGGAAAACAGGCTTTTTGACTATGCCAGGAATTAGTCGATAATTAGTCGAAATTAGTCGCCAAGTAACAGAATTAGTCGGTCTCGCGTTTAAAAGTTATAAGGGGTTTTTTGTGGCACAGCTGTACTTAACTGACGTCAGTGTAGCTGTGCGACATCTGTATCTCGAGAATGGAACCACGTAGCGTTGTGTAAGAATGTCCATAAATTTGGTAGTGTCAAAAAGTTCAAAAAATAAATTAAAATTAAAAGATATATTTCTAGGACGCAAAAACTAGTCAATAGGCAAAATAATTTGCACACTTAAGGGTGCGCCGACAAAAAAATGCCAAAAATGCAGTTACGGTTAAGTAGATATAATTGAAAATACTATCGTATTAAATGAACAAAATATATATTTAGTATCATAGGGAACCTCGTTTACAATTTGTCAGAACCATAAATTCATAACACGCTATAGTTTTTTCTACAATATCATTTAAAGTTGGGCAAAAATCATGAAAACGAGTGGCGGCGTTTAGTAGATTTCTTATAGTTTATCTAAATTATTGTACCTCTGATTTTGTCTAAACAATCATCAATGGATAAACTACAAATTGCTAGACTACATTTTCGATTCATCAAGTGGTTATTTAAACAATTATTTTTTATTAAGCACCTTAAATTCCCCATACAAAATTGGTATGGCCGCGCGGCATCAAATAAATATGGACGACGACATTTCAAATAAAACATATGACACTTGTCACTTACGGACGGCACACCCTTAAGAAGGAAAGAATACAATTAATTTTAATAACCTCAAATTAAAAGGAATAATGAATTCAACTTAAACCATGATTCACATAACTTTAATGAGCAAAATTGATTAATTGACAATTTAGCAGTCACTAAAATTTATGTATGATTGCTTAGTTAAATTATTGGTCGCGCGCGCTCGACTAGATACCGCCGGCGTACTTGTTAAATGCGGCAAAAAATACTACGCCGAAGTCGGCGGCGGCGTACCCGAGTCAGTCGCCTTCTGTCAGTCGCGTTGCAAACTGTGTGTGAGGTGCGGGTACCGAATGTTTTGTTAAATTTTGGTCATAAACCGAAATAAAATGCCAGTTTGCGTAGTTAAAACTGTATAAATATATATATGTAATAAGGACACCGTTCTTACACACACTACAATATTGAGTTGCCGCATATTGTTTTAAGTAGCGCTGTATCTAGTTGAACGCGCGAGACCAATCTAAGTATGATAGCTTATAAGATCTGTCACCTAAGCACCTAAATTATCAGATTGTTGCGGCAAATGACATGTTAGACATGTGTAACTTTAAAGCTGAACGTTTTGAATCATTAAATAAAAAACGTATGTACTTGCTGTCTTAATGATCACTCTTTTAAAACAGGGATGCCTGGAAGTCCGGCTTTGGAAAAGCAGAAGCTGACATAGGGAGGTCTGACGCTTTAACATGTCATTATGACAGTAAATATACACTTGACCACTCTGCCCAGTAGACTCTCAGCTATCCTTGATCAGTTCAGTTGTAGCGATGCCGAATGATATTATTCACCAGCTTAAAAAAAAATTGAAACAAAACAAAATCTCGATTAAAATTTTATTAATCATACACACAAACTATTTACAATCAGTTGAATATTCGATTTGACAATTACGTCACTACCATTAACTATCTTATTGGGGCCACTTACACTTACCAAAACCATACATGAATTGAAACTTTGTAAAGGTAGTAATATAAAGAAGTCTTACCCCCGTATTTATAAACGAGTAATAGGTCATACTGAAGCAAAGTAATTGCTTAAGTAAAATTTTATATTCTTTAGTAAACCGATGAAGTTATAAACGTCTAAAGACTAGAATTCTTAGCCAAGCACTAGTCACCAATATCTTTACTCAAGCAATCTAGTTAGATTTCTCAAAGAATTCATTGTGACAAGCTAGTTTGAGGTTATACTCCGTGTGAAAGTTTGTGTTTTGTCTAAAATAATATAACATTTATGATTTTGATAATAATTATGATATTTTTATTTTTATTTATTAAGAAAACTTCGTTATAAACGTTACTTATTCATAAAATTAAATTAGATCTTAGTGACATTTCTAAGAACAAAGTAATTGCTAAGTAATGGCTTGTCTATAAATACGGGTGTTAGAGTTGCTTGTATTCAGTTATATTTTTTACTTAAACTTTCAGTTTTGATATTTTTTACGTGAGAACCATAGGTGACATTAAAAAAAACGATTTTTTTGAAGATGGATTGCTGATTTTCTGGCTTCGCCAGACTTTTTTGGGGGCGGCGAGAAACTTAAAGCACGTTCCTCAAGCCGTGTGAAACGAATCACCTTCGGAGGTTTTCTAGAGGGAACGGCATCACGCACTAGTGCGTGTCCCCGTGCCCTACTAGATTCTCCGAGAAGGTCGGAACGGATCGTTAAAAAAATCCGAGACGCGTAATTATGGACAAAAAAGTTGCAAAAGAAAATATTATTATTATTACAATGCATACAACGTGTTATATAAACTACGCAAAACCTGTTAGGTGGTGACTCAGTCCATGAAACTGAACAACTTTTGTTCTACGACTTATGGAAAATCACGAAATTTTTATTAATCTTTCCATAGATCAAAACTGACCGAGTGAGTTCGTTTGAAGGGACAATTTTTTTTGCGAACTTCGAAAAGTCCTAGAACAAAAGTTGTTGAGTTTCATGTACCGAGTCACCACCTAAGAGGTTTTGCGTACTTTAAATAACACGTTGTATTATATGTGTTTTCGCTCAGATCCTCTATTATACTACAAGTATAGTAGCTATATTTATAGTACCTATTACCATATTTCGAGTAGAGTACCTACCTACGCTTATGAATGCTAAACATCGAAAATACATTATATGATGTTATTAAGGTTTTGATTCAGACTCTTAACTTACTATCCGAAATATCAGACTCAATGTCAACAAGAAACGTTCTAATAATCCCGTGAATAATAACCCTTAAGCTGTACGTAATACGACACATTATCCCTTGAATGTGAACGGTGTTTTCGTCCAGTGGATGTATTCTTGACGCGTCGCTTATAGAAGTCTTCCCCTGCAGTTGTGCGCGCCGCAGTAACAGTACAGTATCTGTAGTAGAAAATAGTTGTTTAGAAGCAGGGTAGTCAAGTCAAATCATTTTATTCAACATAAGCCTTCACAGGTACGGTCGCCCAAAAAATTGGTTTACCACCCTAAGGTTGAGTGTCGCTTGGCAGATTCATAGGCGATAAAGATTAGTTTCGCTTGCAGATCGATATGACAACTTCTATTGCCATCTTTATTTGACGTCTCGATATTTATCCTCTGCCTTTCGGGCTTCGTACCGTGCGGACGTGTGTGATTTTTGTCTCGAAATTATAAATAAATTTATTACTTTTATCGGGCTGTGCCCTCGGACTTCGCCCCGCGGTGTGCTATCCTTGAGGCCCCCGACGTCGCGTCGGACTGTTAAGAAGTCGTGTCTTATTGCGGTGGCTGGATTTGAACCGGGTGCCGCGTGATCGTTAACGCCGCTTCGTTCCGAGCTTGTACCAGCTGAGCCACGAAAGCAGTGAGCCGCCGCGTCGAAATAAGCGGTTTGTTTCGTCAGATGCTACGACTGGTGACTACGCTCACATCACGCTACGATATCCATTAGTGCTACGGAGGTGCTACGAACGGTGGTTGCGGTGAAGTTGTTGCTGTTCATTAGTTCGACGATTACAAACAGCGTGAAACAATCTTACGCCTTCTCATCGATCGTCACACACAAGTATACACAAGACATACAAAATGCCATTGAAGAGGACACCGCCCGTATCCCCATCATCGTCCGCGAAATTCAGTAACGAGCATCTCGTACCTGCCGCAATTCAGTTCGGTGGGTCGACCCCAAACCTTAATACAGATGATTCACATAATGTAAACATGCGTGCTAAGCGTAGACGGGAAGATGATTGGTCAACGGATTTTACTAACTTTAAGGAGGAGATGAGGTGCATCATAACCTCAATTTTAGCAGAGCAATCTAAAGAACTTAAATCCATCAGTCCAACACTTAAAGACATACAAAGAACGAATGAAAATATTCAAGAATCCATAGCCTTCTTAACGGCGCAAAACGAAGATTTCAAAAAACAAATAATTAAGCTTGAGGGTCAAGCGAAAGAAGACAGAAAGCATATAACAATGCTCGAAGATAGAATTGAAGAGTTACAAAGGAGTAGTCGGAAGTCTAACTTTGAAATAAAAAATGTACCTAAACGAAGCAATGAAACGAAAGAAGATCTCGTGGACATGATTGTGACATTATCTGGCAGCGTGGGATCTCAAATAGATAAAAAAGATATAAGTGATATATACAGGGTTCGTAACAAGAACGAAGCAACCCAAAACTCACCGATAATCGTGGAGACCACGTCGGTCATTGTTAAGACAAACATGCTTAAAACCTGTAAATCTTTCAACATTAACCATAAATCAAAACTTTGTGCCAAGCATCTAGGCCTTCGAACAAATGAAGATACCCCTATATTCATCACTGAACAACTCACCGCAAAAGGATCGCGACTGCATTTCCTAGCTCGCGATTTAGTGAAATCTCGTTCATACAAATTTTGCTGGACTGCTTATGGTGTTGTATATATAAGAAAAGATGAAACTTCTCCCATAATAAAGTTACATTCTGAAGCACAGGTCCAGCATCTGATGCAGAGCATCTGACTATACAATAATCACTCTACAACAAGTTTGCATCTAAACATGATTCTTGCCCAAACCACCTATGAACCTGTAAACATATGGCATGTGTACTTGTTAATTGAATTAATCCTCTTTCTCATATTTTATACCTTAGTTTTATATAAAACTCCAATACACCCCCTTCGCCTAAGAAATGTGTTGAGCAAATATATGATATTATGTATACTGACTACTCATCGCGGATGTACTCGTTACCATTATTGTAATAGTTTATTTCATATTTCTGTCTCTGAAAAAATCTTCATAATTTTGTATTATAAACATATCTCTAGTGAATATCAAATACTACTTACATTATCCACAATCACAATACTGCAAAACTATACTTGTCATAAGACACACAAAACAGAATTTATACTATCTACACACGAAACAAGGTATATGAATTCAATGCAAATAGAACTTCTGAGCCATCTTTCGTGCGCAATTTGTTTTATCCATGCAATCCAAACGTACCCTACTTATGTTAAAACTAGTGTACTTCTTAAACTTTTAAATGGGTAATAGAACACAAGCTATTAACGAGATTGATACTATGAAAATAGCCAAATCTATCGAGTGTGACTGGACTGATCTTACTAAGCATCGTGATATACATAAAACAGATCTTAATATCATTGCGCAAAACATCAGAAGCATATATTGCAACTTTGACGATCTACTAATAAATTTGTCTTCCCTTACTGTTAAAGTCGACATACTAATACTGACAGAATGCCAACTTCATCCTGATAAGCCCATCCCCATATTAAACAACTATCGCTCCTACAGAACCACTCGTCAACTAAACCAAAACGATGGAGTGGTCGTCTACATAAAGAATACACTGATATCGAACGTTACTGAACTAAACCTTACACATGCTTCTGGTCTGCAAATAGACATTCTCGATAATTCCATATTAGGTATCTATCGCTCTCCATCCAATCACTCTGCAGAACCTTTCATTAACTCACTGACAAGGCATCTAGTCACGCTAAGCTCTCAAAAAAATATTATAATTGCAGGTGACATTAACATAAATATAAAACCTATTGATAACGAGCAACACTATGAGTTTAAAAACAGGATCTCTTACCTGGACATGCTATCAGCATACGGCATCCTCCCTGGACACTTGTTGATTACTCGAGATAGGAAATGTCTTGACCACTTTATGTTGAGAATAAATAAAAAGAAACATTCGGTTTTCATTGCTATTATAAATACGTCTATTACCGACCACCATACCACTTTTCTTTCTATAGCCAAACTAAAAAACAACCAAATTCCACCCAAAACGACTACTAAAACTGACTTTGAAGGAGCTCTTAAATATTTACAAGAAAAAGATCTACCACGGCTACTTTTGCTCGATAACCCTAATCTTATAACCGAAAATCTTATTAATTGGCTTTCGGAATCGATAAAAGAAAATACTACAACTACAATAATACCAAGAAGTAAGCGAATAATAAAACCTTGGATCACTAATGGCATTTTGAAATGCATTAAAAATCGAAATAAGCTTCAAAAAGAATCTAAAAATGACCCATTAAACGAAATTAAAAAAATTACATTTACACGCTACAGAAATTACTGCAACAAGCTAATAAAGAAATTAAAAAGAAAATATGAAAAACAACTTATTGAGAACTCCATTAATAACAATAAAACTCTGTGGAAAAGCATTAAAACATTAACGTACACAAACAAATTAAATAAATTGAATTCTGAACTTACCTACTTAAAATCATCAGCCCCTGACTCCGCAAACTATATAAACAACTACTTCGCAAATATTGGAAATCAGCTGGCTAATGAAATAAAACAATCTGTAAAAAATCATGACATAAATAATTATCTTAACACCTTACCTAATGAGCAACAATCCTTTGTTTTGCTGGACACTGACCATGAAGAGGTAAATAGCATTATAATGAATCTTAAATCAGAAAGCGCCCCAGGATGGGATAATATTTCCACAAAATTTATCAAATACGTAAAAAATGAAATTATTCCTATTGTAACGCATTTGGCTAATCTCTGCTTTAAGATGGGTATCTTCCCTGACTTGTTGAAGAAATCTATGATTACTCCTATTTACAAAGGTGGTAAGAAAGATGACGTCAGCAATTACAGGCCCATCTCGGTTCTTCCAGTCCTGGCAAAAGTTTTGGAAAAATTATTAAATATTAGATTATTAAATTACCTTGATGCTAAGAATATTCTTTCTCCAAATCAATTCGGGTTTAGACGCCAAGTATCGACTGAAGACGCAGTAACCTCCCTTAGTACACTAATATCACAAACCCTTGATAAGGGCCAAAAATGTCTTGCAGTGTTCATAGACCTCAAGAAAGCGTTTGACACGGTCTCCTCTGCTATTCTACTTAAAAAGCTGGAAAAAATAGGCATTAGAAATATACAACTTTCTATTTTTGAAGATTACCTATCCAATAGAAAGCAAAAAGTTAAATTAGAAGACTGTACGAGTGAGGACGTTGCTGTGTCATGTGGCGTACCGCAAGGGAGTGTTTTGGGGCCCACCCTATTCCTCATTTATATAAATGATTTATGCAACTTGACGCTAAACAATGCAAAAATATTTTCTTATGCCGATGACACCGCAATCGTCTTCACTAGCTCCAGTTGGGCTGCTACAAAAATAATTACGGAAAAGGGCTTGACGAAGGTCGCATCATGGCTCAAAAATAACCTACTCACTTTAAATACTACTAAAACTCACTATGTATGTTTCAGCATCTACAATAACTTCCAATCCAATAACGATTTTGATATAAAAATACATACTTGCGACCAATCTGTTACTTATAATTGTAGCTGTCCCTCAATAGATAAGGTGGAGCATGTGAAATATTTGGGTATTATGGTAGATCAGAGGCTCTCATGGTATTCTCAGATTGAAATGACCATGTCCAGAATACATAAATTTAACTGGATCTTCCGAACGCTGAGACACGTTGTTCCCAAAAATGCGGTTGATAGCGGCGGTAACACCAGAAACCTACTGAATGAAATATACGTATCTTTGGTTCAGTCGATAACAACCTACTGTATCTCAGTATGGGGTGGTGCTCATAAAACGCGTTTTTTGATGGTAGAACGAGCGCAAAGAGCATTGCTTAAAATAATGTACTTTAAGAAAAGAACATTCTCAACTCAAAATCTTTACCAGACCAGTAAACTGTTATCGGTAAGAAAACTTTATATTTTAGGGTTAATATTAAGAAAGCATAAAGCATTGCCATACGACCCTTGCGTTGAAGGTAAAAGGAGGGCTCGTAGGTTCAAAGTGGCAACCATTCCTAAGGCCAGAACAGAGTTTTCCAGGACACAATTTGAATTTTTGTCTTCCCACCTGTATAACAAAATAAATAAAAAACTAGAGATACATATGAAACCATTGTCCGAGTGTAAGTCTGAAACAAGTAACTGGTTACAAGATTTAGACTACGCTGAAACTGAGGCTTTAATCAATTCATGAGGCAGCTAAAAGAAACTAAACTAAACTAAAGCACAAACTTTCATACAATTATAATACAAATACACACATTCCCACATTTTCATATATACATGCACAGTGCACACTCCTACACATCTCACATTCACATCCACTTTTTATTCCTCTTACACTATATATCCCACAGGCACATACCATACTTAACACACTACAAAACCATCCTTACACATACTAACACACACGTCAGTATGAAATTAGACTAATAAGTAGGTATAATTTTAAAAATTATTAATAAGAATTTAGTCAAAATAAGACCCTAGTTATGTTAACTTTTTAGACTTTTTATTATAATACACAAATTGTTATGCAGAGCGTTGCCTCCTAAAACAGGCGATTTTAAAAGCCTAAAAGGAGGCTCCGTTAACTAGTTAGTTTATGTAAGTCTTTAAAAAGAAATAAAGAATTTTGAATTTTTTGAATTTTTGATATATTTAAATTTCTCGATATCGCACTAATGTTGAAACCTACAATTAAATTGAGCAATTATTTGCGCCCTATCAGCAATAGTCAAGTTAGCAGGCATTGAAGATGTTATTTATATGCAGTTGAGTAAAAAAATAATGCGGAAAATAAATCGATTTTCTGTGGAAAATAATAGAAATTAAATTACTAAAATATATTGACAATGTCAATTGTCAGTTTTCTTTTTATTAAATAGAATTTGGTTGTCTATAGATAGTTTTTATTACTTTTGTTTAGAAAATTTATATTTTCTTTACAGTAATTAATGTCTTATTAATTTGTAATAAAGGTTAAAACGTCATGCACTTATAAGTGACCTACGACGTATGAATACTTATCAGTTAGGTTTACGTCATTATTATGCATCTCTTTCAGTGATATCTAGTATGAACGTTGTTGTAATTTTCGATGACTAGAAAACTAAATCAAAACTGGTACACCACTTTCTTGGGCCACTGTACTTATTGACGTCAAAACTATAAATCATAAAACTAAAAAGTTATTTAGACTAAATTACTGAATCTCCGAGTTCGGATTTAGGGAGAACCATCGACCGAGAAGAGGTGGCAAGTAACTCAGGAGGCTTATATCTTTTTCTCCATATTTTCAACCAAATGAAATGAAATGAAATATGTTTATTAGAACACAGTACAAACTTATGTAGGTACTTAAAACAAAACAAACAAATTATACTAAAAATGTGTGTTCTAAAAGGACTCCACTCAGTATATGTTGCAGTAGTGGACAAAAACTACAACGCTGATCTTCCGCGCTGTACATAACATTAATTAAAAGTACAGTGACAATAACATCAATATGAGCACATAGTCACTAGTTATAATACTCGTTACTGTTATTGGAGGTATCCCAACAAATTCAGTTGAATAAAACTAAGATAAGATTAAATTAAAACCTAATCCGACATCTTACACAATACCAGTTGTCTGCAAATTCAAAAAGTATCTCTTTGTGTTAACCTTAAAGGACCCCACTGAATTACAATCATGTAACACATTAATAATAATATTCAAGCTAGTGCAGGCGATTTAGGTCCCTTCCTCACCGGATCGGTGCGTTTTCGTTTCGGTACAACGCTATATTAAATTTTACTTTTTCGTTTTAAGTACTAATTGCTACACTGAAGCTGAATTAAATACTTATAAAATACAGTGAAAAAATTATACGCCTTCCCGACCCAGCCAGGAATCGAACCTGGGTCTTCCCCAATCCGGGCGGCTGCACTGACCGCTATGCTACCGGGAAGGCTGACGTAAGCGCTGAATTTTGTCACTGCTTTTTAATTTTTTGAATGCTTTTGATTGATTGGATTGCGGAAGACCCAGGGGCCCGACCGCCTAACCGATCGCTTTGACTTCGTGTGTGGTTTATGACGTCACCTTGTCGTTTCGTGCCGCCTATGAAAGCAATATCGAAAGCTATAGCCTTTAGCTTTTGATATTGCTTTCATAGGCGGTGCGAGGTGGCAAGATGACGTCATAAACTATACGCGTAGTCAAAGCGACCGGTTAGGCGGTCGGGGGGCTGGCTCGATTCCTGGCTAGGTCGGGTAGGCGTTTAATTTTTTCACTGTATTTTATAAGTATTTAATATTATTCTAGATCGAAATATTAGTATGTGGCAGTAAATGTAATGTAAATTTGATCATGTTGTTTCTCGCGTTATATCACTACCTAGTATAAAACAAAGTCGCTTCCCGCTGTCTGTCTGTCCCTATGTATGCATGCTTAGATCTTTAAAACTACGCAACAGATTTTGATGCGGTATTTTTAAATAGATAGAGTGATTCAAGAGGAAGGTTTTTAGTATCAGCATTGCACCGTGCGAAGCCGGGGTGGGTCGCTAGTTATTTATAATTCTCACCTTTCCAGGCACCGAACCCACGTCGTAGTTGTAGTTCCAGGTGAGCTCGCTGCCGGCGCGCACGTGGCTGAGCGCGAAGAACGCCACCCACGGGAAGCGCGGGTCGTGCGTGTCCACGAACACGTTCTGCACGAACACGTTCGGCTGGCACGAGTGCTGCGTGCGTAACGAACAAGATATAAAATGTTTATATAATTTTTAACGCAAAATTTGTTGTGAACAAATTACAAAAACACAAATGTTGAAAAAATTTCCACGAGCAGGATTTGAACCCGCACCCTTCTGACGTACCAGGTCAGGTGCTCTTCCAACATTTTTTTACTTTGAAAGCCAAAGGCGCCCATTCATTAATTACGGTAGTTGTTGACATTGAATTAAGTAAAAAGTAAATAGTGTTGAATAATTTCGGCGGGCTGGTTAGAACCACGATAGCTCAATTGGAAGAGCACCTGACCCGGTATGTCAGAAGGGTGCGGGTTCAAATCCTGCTCGTGGATTTTTTTTCAACATTTGTGTTTTTGAACAAGATATAATTAAAGAAACGTAAATAGCTTGTAACTGTCCCACTGCTGGGCAAGTGCCTCCATCATTGAAATCAAGTCATCGCTACAATGCTGCCACGAACAATACATCATCATCATCATCAGCTCATTCTTACGTTCCCACTGCTGGGGCAAGAGCCTTCCCTATGGATGGATAGGGAGAACGGGCCATAAACCATTACGCGGGCCCAGTGCGAGTTGGTGGTTGTTAACGGAACCAACGGCTTTACGTGCCTTCCGAAGCACGGAGGAGCGAGAGATGATAAATTTTTGGTCGCCCATCCGATGACCGGCCTTTGCGAGAGTTGCTTAACCTCAGCACTCGCAGACCGGGCGCGTTAACCACTGCGCCATCGAGCTCCTCATTTTTTAATACATTTTATTAATACTCACGTTGAGGTATCGTCCAATGTTCCCTTGAACTTTAGCGTCCATAATGTAGCACGCCTCGTCTCTGCCGAAATGCGAGCGGACCGACCTGAGAACACATTGAAATATCTTTCAAATATAATAACTATATATATTATATTACTTACAATAAAAAAACAAAACCGATTTACTTTTTTATTAACTTAAGACTAGGCTGTATGGTTAAGAGCCCTTTGCCCTTCTTATATCAAACGGAAGGAGAGAACTAAAAAAAACAACCAAACGTAGTAACGGTCAGCCATAATTACGATGGCCACATGCAAGTTATTTTTTAAATTACATATTGACTAAGGGGAAAGGCAAAGGACGCTTGCCCATACAGCCTATATGGGCAAGCGTCCTTTGCCTTTCTTACATCAAACGGAAGGAGAGAACTAAAAAAGCAACCAAACATAATTCGCCATCGCCACATGCAATTTAAAACCATTTGTAATTGATAAATGTTAAGGTTTAGTGAATAACAAAATAGGTTTAATTGCTCAAATTTACTTCTTTTTTGGGTTTCTTTAAAAAAGCGACAACATAAAGATGGACGACACTATTTTTTCCAATAACAATTAAAAACGAAAGGGCTGGCTCCACTGGGAGTTGCACCCTACATATTTAAGAGGAGACATCTCATCTACTTATAGTTTATGACTGATCGCATGATGGAAACAAACAGAAAATTTTTTTTAAAAAAAATTAGGGTCATCAACTGACTTTTAACTTTAGCAACAATTAAATACAGAACTATAGCCAAAGTCGATAAAGAATGTTTACCAACAAAGCGTTGCCAAGCAACCCGTGACAGGCATGTATTGTTTCACCCGCATGGTTCCCGTTCCTGTGCGAATATCGGGATAAAAAGTATCCTATGAGTTAGTTTGTTTAGAATACCTCAATTTTAGTAATGTCATTTGTTTAATAGGGTTAACAAGTGAAAAAAGTTAACGTTTTTTTTACGTTCTTCGTAATAAAACGTTTTTACCGACGTTGAACGACTGATTTAAGTGAGATGTGGTTGTGAGAATAATAAGTTTTACAATATCTTTTATGTAAAATGCAGTAATCAAGTAATAATACGAAAAACAAAAACATTTTTATCTAGATTTGTGATAACCCTAATTTGGTTTGTTTACATTTATTCTTTATCGAGTTTGGCTAGAGTATAGCTGTCATTCTGTAAAATTACAATGACCATTCTCTGCTAGTTTTTGACGACGAAGACGGGAGTCGAACACTGGTGGCAATACGATACTCACATATATTTAGATTTGAATTCGCTAGATTCCATTCCAGCTTGTGCCATAAACCGGGACGGTTCTCGTACTGTAAATATAAAAGAAAAAGGCTCATATAATATTGTACGGAGGTTATATGCAATCACAATGGAAGGGGGAATATTGCAAGGAGGTTATATGCAGCTTTTAGTAAAAGTTATTTTATTGTATTTGTATGTAAGCCTCTTTAGTCTGGATGAGTATTTGAATCATCGAACATGTAAAACTAAAAAGGTTTGCAACGGTTTGACACAGTCGTAGACAGGAGACAGTCCGGCTAAGAGCCGAGGTGCTCTGAGATCGGTTTTAATCTAATGTAACATTTTTATTATAATACACAAAGTTAAGTGCAACTGTTATTCTTATTTTACATCTACCTTACAACATGCAGTATTATTTTGACTATTCATATAATGCTACATGTAAGTATAATTCAACCGCCTCACCACCGGTCTCTGTCCCGGGTTCGATTCCCAGCGGGGGGTACATGTTTGTGTACTGTCTTTGGTTGGTGGTAAGGCTTGTTTGTCCGCCTGGCTAGCTACCACCATCTTATCTTTGACGACCTCCTTGGTCGAGTTTATACATCGGTTTTCTTGGTGTCACCGTCTGAGGTCTCGGGTTCGATCCCCGGTCGGGTCAATTTAGAAATTATTGTTTTTCTAAATTGTCTCGGGTCTGGGTGTTTTCTATGTATAATAAGTATGTATTTAATTTTTTTTAAGTATGTTTATCCGTTGTCTAGTAACCATTTAACGAGTTTCATAACGAAGCTTCTCTTGGGCTAGATAATTTGTGTGAGTGTCGGAAAGTTTATTTAGTTTATGTTTATTATCTGAATATGTCGCCATAACATCAATGTTTGTAGCATTGTTGTGTTCCGGCAGCTAGAGATAAGATAGCCAGTGCCTCAGTAGTTGAGGTTACCGGGTGAAGTGCGCTTCCAAAATTGGCCTTATCATCACTTAACATTAGGCACATTAGGAGCGTTTACGCTGCACACGCTAGCGCCGCCAATGAAAAAAAAAACATATCTAGTAATTAGAGATAGAAAATCAAATTATGCTCAACAAACTATCTGAATGAAGTAATTTAGCATTTTTACGTCACCTAATGAACACCTCACATGTTATGATTTAGTTAAATAAGACGTTACGGCCACTTTTAACTATAACGCCATTTTTTTTTCATTAGTGGCGCTAGTGTGCGGCGTAAACGCTCTTAAGACACTGTGCAATAAAATATTTGAAGAGATAAGTAAAAAAAACATTAAGAATCGTTAATTGTACAAAATAATCTCGAATGACGGAAAGGCGACTCATGCACTGTTTCTGTTTGCATTTTTGACACAAAGTTTCGTCAGAGATAAACAACATTTCTAAAAAAAAAACCAAATCACAATCCCGGACCGTGTATAGAAAAATCCGAAACCGGCTTCGCTTTACCTGGGAATTGAACCTAGGATTTTCAGATATCGGGCCGAGCGCTTTCCCATTTGGCCACAAAGGCGTGTGTGACACGGTTTTTAACATCCTATCAGTCGTTCCCTAAATACTGAGGACCGTGACCATCACGTCTTGTGGCGGAGACAAGCGCACTCCATCTGGCCGTCACCCGCGATGTGGATATTTCTCACAAAACTCGCGGATCTCGCATGTGCAATCCCACATTACCTATCCCGTAAAAAAAAGCGGGATCCCGCCCTTGCGGGATTGTATTCCCTAACCAAGATGATGATTAGGATGATGATGATGAATAATCCATGTTATCCACAATACACTAACCTTCCTCATCATCGCTGATGGTGATGCAGTCGTCCTGTTTCTTGTTCTGAGCTTCTTTCTCGTTCTCCTTTGCTCGTTCATCTTCTTTCTGTTTCTTCTTGTCGCGTTTACGTAGGCGTTTGCTAATAAATATACAATGTAACAGTTATTATATGAATTCGTTCGGCACCTATGGTAAATATCCTATATATTTAATACGTAAAGAGAAAACTTTGAGCCATAGGAGTATAAGATTTGGGATAATTAAAAATTATATGGATAAGGAGTACCGAAACATAAAAAAAATGTGTAGCGTCAGCTCGTACTTTGTATCTAGAGCACACGCACTGCAATTCCAGCTGACGCACATACTTAAGTATTAGCAATAATTAGTATATAAGATGTAAACTCAAATAAAACAATCTTAGCTCTCAGCTCACGAAGCTATAGACAACATACCGGCTGTTTGATTTATCTCCCACGCTAGGAGCTAAAAATGTATAACATAAAATAATAAATGTTACTTAACATTGCATTAACCTTTTCACCGCCCAACTATCCTGCACGCGATGTCCCGCTGTACGCCAACGTATAAATGTATTTTAATAAAGTAGGTACAAAGAAGAACTTCTATAGAAGTGCTGGCGTGGACGGCACGAAAATCTCGAACTTCTATAGAAGTTGTTGGCGGTAAAAAGGTTAATAAAATTACGGTCGAATTTAGACCACTGCTGGGCGACCTCTAGTCTATACTAATATAATAAAGCTGAAGAGTTTCTGATTTTGTTTGAACGCGCTTATCTCTAGAACTACTAAAAAAAGTCAGAAAAACGCTAAGCGACTACGAAGTACTAGCGCATTCGGGCGACCGACGACGCGGTGCGGTGGGTCGGAAACAACTAGCTTTAATATACAACCTTATTTTTAGTTTATACGAAAACCGAAACACGGGTTAAATATTTTCATTTAAAGAAACCGTACAAAAAAAATTAAAATAATATCTTGAAAACTCACGAAGTTACAAGCTTTTTGTGCTGCCCCGTTGTGTGTTTTTAGTAGGGAATAGTTTTTTTGAGATTTTGTAAATATTATTTGGTCAAAATGTAACATGGTATAAAAAATATTGAAATCGATTCTATCACTGATTCTGAACAAACAGTTTTCAGGTTTCGTATAAACTAAAAATAACATTGTATACATACAATGTGTTGGTTTCTTTCCTATCTATACTGAAAAGCAGAAGTCACATTGTTTATTCTCACTAGTGGGTCGCCCGCAAACCTTCGCGTTTATTCAAGAGATTTTTTAGGATTTTCGAAACCTATGACAGGTTTCTTTATTTTTCTGCACATCTACGGCTGGAGCTCTTTTTTATGTTAAAAGGAGGCAAACGAGCAGGCGGGTCACCTGATGGAAAGCAATCACCGACGCCCATGGACACCCGCAAAACCAAAGTAAACGCGGATGCGTTGCCCACCTTGAGGAAGGAGTTGGATCTTGAGGAGGGAGTAGGAATTGGGAAGGGGGAGGGGTGAGAGATGGGCCTCCGGTACTTTCACTCACCGGACGAAACACAACAGCAACGAGTGCCGTTGTTTCACGCCGATATTCTGTGAGAGGGTGGTATTACGCCGGGCGAGCCGGCCCATTTCGTGCTGTAACGCAGCGTGGCTCTAACACTCAAAATCTCTTCAAAATGAGACCATAACCGATTTTTTTATGTGCAGCTGTCGTCCCATAATATAGGCTTACGCTATTAATGAAAAATGAAAAAAAAAAATGAAAAATGATTTATTCGTTAACATGTTAACAATTAACAAAAATCAGGGCAAACTACTTCTATTGAACGCGAAATGCATCCGTATCAGAAGTAGCCACTCCTCCATAGCTTACAATTAAACTTTTTTTTTTTTTTTCCTTTACTTCAAATTCAAATACACAAGTGTGTGAGTGAGTGTGTGTGTGTGTGTGTGTGTGTGTGTGTGTGTGTGTGTGTGTGTTTGTGTGTGTGTGTGTATGTGTGTGTGTGTGTGTGTGTGAGCGTATGTGAGAGTAAGTGAGAGTGAGTGTGTAGTGTGTGTGAGTGTGTGAAAGTGTGAATGTGTGTGTTTATGCATGTGTGTTTGTGTGTAATAAAAACATAAATATCCACACACTAGAAAAGTCCCAAATTGCATTAGGTTCTCTACCTCAAAGTAATTTAATGTTTTTAACCATTCAGTCAATTCCCGCTTACAATTACGATAAGTCATTGGATAAATATCTAACATCTTATTAATTTTATTATATAAATGACTGGAGACGTTTTTGAATCGAGTGCGAGCAAATTTTGTTTTAGCAATATTTAGTGCAACGGCTCTATCTTTTCTTCTTTTAGATAAAATATTATGATCAAAATTTATAGACTTATGTTTTTTCAAAATCACATGTAATATATAAAGTTTACGGACTGTCAGTAAATCGGCAATATAATATAATGAATTAGTTGAAAAAAGGCGTGGTTTAAAATACATAATTTTTAGTAATCCTCTTTGAGCTCGTTCCACTTGTATAAAGTGAGATTTTACAGCACCTCCCCATATCGATATGCAATATATCAAAACGGATTGTGCCAGTGCAACATAGATCTGATTTAGTAAAGATTTATTTGCAACATATCTTAAAGTTTTAAAAATCCACATTAACTTACGCAGTCTGCCAGCAACCAGATCAACATGAGGCAGCCATGAAAGTCGTTGGTCCACTAAGATCCCAAGATACTTTGTCGAGGTCACTCTATTTATGGTTGGGCAGTTGCAGTTTGCTTTTAATGACGTATGACAGCTATGAATTTTTATACTATTTGTGAAATCAGGTAGACTGCTTTTAATAGAAAACAAAATATAGTTTGTTTTAGCACTGTTTAAAGTGAGCAAGTTGTGATTTAGCCACTCCGCGACCATCGCCAAGCCATTCTCTGCAACACCTTTTACATTACTCAAAGAGTCTCCAGTAAAAATAATGGCAGTGTCATCCGCATATGAGAAAATGCGGGCATTAGGGATCTTCATGTTACAGAGATCATTAATATATATTAAAAACAGGGTGGGCCCCAAGACGCTACCTTGTGGTACACCGTAGGTGATACTAGTGTACTTATGTGTGAACCTATATTTACTCTCTGAGTCCTACCAGTAATATAACTTTTGAGCAAATCAAGGGGCACACCCCGGATACCAATGTATTCGAGTTTCTGCAAAAGAATGGAGCTAGATACGGTGTCAAATGCCTTCTTAAGATCAAGAAACACTGCGAGGCATTTGAGTTTGCTATCGAGATTATCAACAACCACAGACGTTAGAGCTTCTACCGCATCCTCAGTCGATTTGCCAGCCTGAAATCCAAATTGTGAACTAGATAAAATACTAAACTTATTGAGAAAACTTACAAGTCTTTTGTTGATAAATTTTTCTAAAATTTTTGAAATTGCTGGCAGTACCGAAATTGGTCTGTAGTTGTTAATATCTTCCTTATCACCACCTTTATGTACCGGCGTTACAAGAGACTCCTTGAGCAAAGACGGAAATACACCTTCACGGAAGCAAAGATTGACCAAATGACAGAGAACCGGAATGATTTCAGCTTTTGCTTGTTTTAAGAAACTTGTTGGAACATTATCCCAGCCTGGGGCACTATTTGATTTTAGTGACATCAGAACTGAGTGTACTTCTTCCATATCAACATCATAGAGGGCAAAGGAAGATGCTTGTGAATTTGAAGAAGGATCACTTAAGAAGCTACCCCCGTTTGGCTGTACAATTGCATTGGCCAAATCCTTACCCACACTGCTAAAAAAATTATTGACTTCATCGACTGATTCTTCCGCAGAGGACCCAACTTGCAACAATTTTGTATTATCAGTTTTAGATTGTTTTCTATATGTCACTTTGGCTACATTTCTCCAGAGACTCTTAGAATCGCCTACCGAATCCTCTAAAAGTTTCTTTTCATATTTTGTTTTTATATTTCTAATAAGATTTTTGCAGTGATTACGGTATCTTCGATAAGTGATTCTGAGAATCTCGTCCTCCGGATTTTGACGAAGCTTAAGCTGCATTTTATTTCTGTGCCTGATACATCGTAACACTCCTGGGGTCATCCAGGGTTTAATTATGCGTTTACTTTTAGGGACTTGTATCAATCTAGTATTATTTTTGAAAGATTCCATTAATATACCTAATAATATATTAGTTAACACATTTGGGTCATTATATAAAAGAAGCTCAGATACATTTTTATTTTTTAAATCTATTAATGCTTTTTCAAAATCCGTTACTAATTTCGTTTTATTGTTTATTTTGTGAGATTTAACATTTTTTACATGCAATAAAACCATAGCGTGGTCAGTTATTGTCGTATTTATAACAGCAACTTGAGCCACCTTTTCCTGTACAAGTTTTAACATCATGTGATCCAAGGAATTAGATCCCCGCGTAGGAAAACTATGTCCAGTCATTAAACTATGAGTACCTAGCATATTCAAATAATTTAATCTATTGTTGCGTTCCTGACTTCGTTCCGAATCTTTGGAGATAATATTTATATTGATGTCACCGGTCACTATTATGTTTCGATATGAGTTAAGAGATTCCAAGTGCTCATTTAGTGAATTCACAAAAACATCACAGTTTGTATTGGGTGATCTGTATATAGCCAAAATAATAATTCTGTCTATTTGTACTTGTAGACAAGAGGCATTTGGCAACAAAATTTCTTTAACACTAACATCAATATCATTTTTTATATATACCACCACCCCATCATTTTGATTAAAGTATCGTGTTGTAGAATATGTCACATAATCGGTTATAGTAGGTATAGCCTTGTGGTCCAAGAGCCAACATTCGGTTAAAATAATCACTGTAGGGCTAGACCTAAAATTTGTGAGTGAGGTTAGCAGATTATCAATATTACAATAAACACTGCAAATATTTTGAATTATTAATGTGAAATCACCATAATTTATATTTAGCAACGTTTCGGCATGTTCAATATCGCATTCTATAGAGCGAGCGAATTGTAATTGGTCTACGTTAGATAAAATATTTGTCGACCTATTCATTAATAACAGAATTAAGAGAAACCAATGGTATTGAATAGTGCATCTGGATAATACTTTGGATATCTATGTTTACATCTCTGTAATTTTGTGTAAATATGCATGTGTGATTTATTAAGAACGTGTTAAAGTGCGAGCTTGTGTGTTTGTGTGTAATTGATTGTGTAAAGTGTGTAATAATAATTAATATCATGTATTTGAAAATAAAACTGCATACAGACATTTTTCCTAACATACTAACAACCTCCAAATGAGTAACATCCTTAGGCTTGCAAATTAATAATAAAAACAAAACAAAATAAAAACAAAACAAAACGACCCCATACCAGTGCAAATAATCAGTAAACAGCATTTTTTTGAATTATAAAAAAAACAATATACCATTAATGAAATAAAGAAAACAGTACCTCACTAGCAGTCATCTATTCATAAGTTGCTGCACTTGAGCTTCCGACTTAATCGCAATGACAGGAGCATCATCAGCTTGCCGGACATAAACTTTGCCATATGCAGTCCAGCAGTATTTATACTGCTTGGACTTAGCGAGGTCTCTGGCGAGAAAATGCAAGCGAGCGCCTTTCGAAGTAAGTTGTTCTGATACGAAAATAGGCGTATCCTCTGAAGTACGAAAGCCCAAGTGCTTAGCACATTTTTTTTTTTTTTGGAGAGAGACTGCTGGTTGCCGAGGGGCATTTCCAGCTTCACCGGGCTTGTTTTAGGGGCGGCGAGGTACGTAAAGGGTACCTCAAGCCGTGTTGAAACGAAACACCTTCAGAGGATTTCTAGAGGGGTACGGCATCGCACACTTAAAAGTGCGCGTCCCCGTGCTCTTCCAGAGTCTCCGAAGGGTTCGGATCGGATCGGGCTTAGCACATAGCTTACTTTTAGTTTTAATGTTAAAAATTTTACATAATTTTAATATATCATTTTTGACCAAAGTTGATCCAGTTTTAACTATAATCGGAGCGTTAAGAGAATCTTTTTTTGCACGAATTCTGTAAATATCTTTAATATCAGATTTGAGCAAGTTTCCTCCTACAGTCTTCGATAAACACAAAGTCATCTCGATCAAGTCTTCCTTAGTTTCACTACTCTTCTTTGGTACATTTTTTATTTCCAAATTTGACTTACGGGTCCCTGTCTGCAAATTTTCCACTTTCTCCTCCAACAAAGTAATGCATTCTCTGTCTTCTTTCGCTTTGTTTTCTAACTGCATGATTTTATTTGTTAGTTCTTGATTTTGAGTGGTCAGCAGAGCAATGCAATTTTCTATATTTGAATTAGTTTGTTTAATATCCAATAAGGTAGATGAAAAGTTTTTGAATTCCTGATGTTGGCTTGCAAGTTTAGAGCTTAACGACTCAATCATTTTCTTCATTTCATCTTGAAAACTCTTAAAATCATCCGTCGTAACGTTCCTAGTCCGAGCGTAAACAAACGGCGGCGTCACATCGTTACGTGACTCATCGATCTCACAAACCGACATATCGGCGGCACCGTCTCGGCTCATTCTACCAGGCGATCAGGAAACTATAAGAGGCACGCTCGCAGGAACACTGTGCAGGAGGACACCTTATTAGGTACTATGCGTTTTCGCTTCAAGAGCTTTTGTAGTGCTATTTGCCAGAGCGATGTACTAGGGTCGCATAGGTTATTAGAGGCGAATGGTGGCTGCGGCGGGAGGATTCAAATTTGAATTGTCAACTATCAGATTTAATATGACTGATAGCAGCAAACCAATGATGTCATTACAAGGGTTTCATACTCTTAGGGTGGTGGCATGGGTGGGGTGCCACAAAATCACCATCAAAATATGTAGTATTGTAGACGGCGAAGTACCAGGGTCTCATAAACATGAAGTGGTGATCCGGTGCAGACTTAAAATTACTATTTTATCTTATTCAAGATTAAAATTTATGGATTGTATGACAAAGTACCAGAGTCTCAATAGATTTGAAGTGGTCGAACACGGGAGAGCACGGAATAAATAATAATTACGGAAGCCCAATGCAATCTGTGCTTGTAGCCAAACTATCCAATATCAAAATTGGGACGATGTACTAGGCTCTCATAAAGATGTGGTGATAATAGCGCCAATTTCAGATTGTCTGTGCAGCCGTCACCAATCAATGGTTTTCTATATTAAAAATTTTTCGAACTCCAACCTGCAAGTAATACCAGGATCGCATAGATCAGCAGCGGTGGCTCGATTCGACGTGCAGTAGGTAGTTGAGTCAGTGTGGGTGCAACTCACAAGTCGGGTCGTTGTTTTTACACACACAGGTATGTAGCAGAAGGCGCACACAATGCAATATATATACTAGTGGGTCGCCCGCAAAACTTCGCGTTTATTCAACAGATTTTTTAGGAATTTCGAAACCTATGACAGGTTTCTTTATTTTTCTGCACATCTACGGCTGGAGCTCCACAAAATGAGACTATAACCGATTTTATTATGTGCAGCTGTCATCCCATAATCACTGGGACAAAAATCGGCTTGCGCTATTAATATATATATTTATTTATTTATTTATTAAACATAATTAAACGGGTAGAAACCCAATTACATAATTATCTTAAACCTAGGCACATAAATTGAACTTATAAAAACTAAAAACTAAAAAATGAGATACAATTTGGTAGCTAAATTCGACTGGATATCCTTTTTGGATTATCAAAAAATATATCTATTTCTGGAAAAGTTACCAGGAGCGCGTTTAGTGCTTCATGCATACGACACAATGGAGACTGCGCGCGCGCCACCGTACGACACGGCGGAGGCGCGAACAGCCGATGTCTACGACCCGAGCGTATACGCAAATAGTTTTCAGGAACATAAAGGCGACACAACTGTTCAACACATTCTGGCGAATCCATAACTCCCCGCAAGATCGCCATAGCCGTTGCGATGTCCACACGAGCTCTCCTGCATTCTAAAGAGTCAGAGATTTAAAAGCCTTCTGAACCTTTTCCAGCATTAAGACATATTTAGCTTCGTGTGGGTTCCAAATGCATGAGCTAGACTCCAATGAGCTCCTCACAAGACCAATGAACAAAAGCTTTATCACCTCAAGATTCCGAAAATCGCGTAAGTTACGTAAAATAAAGCCTAGACGACTGAAGCAGCTACGAGTGAGCATGGAAATGTGCTTATTGAACGTCAGGGAAGGGTCAAAGGTAACGCCTAGGTCTTTCACTGAGTCAGTGCGACGTATAAAGTCACTGCCCAGCTTATAATTGTACTGGGTGGGACTATGCTGGCGACTAAAAGACATAACAGAACACTTACCATTATTGAACTCCAAGCCATTTTCGTTACTCCACTTAAGTAAGGCATTAATATCCCTTTGAATGAGTTCACAGTCCGCCTCATCACTTATCTGTATATATAATTTTAAATCATCAGCATAAAGAAGGCAGTTTGTAAATTTAAGAACTCCTACCACATCATTTATCATCAATAGGAAAAGCAAAGGGCCAAGTATAGATCCCTGCGTCACGCCAGATGGAGTTGAATAAGGTTGCGACACATAACAACCGTGGCGTACATACTGCTGCCGGCCCTCAAAGTAATCAGAAAGCAAGGTGATGAGCTTAGACGAAAAACCAAGGGCATCGAGCTTAGACAAAAGGATTCGACAATTAACCCGATCAAATGCCTTATGATAATCGAAATACAGCACGTCCACTTGCTTGCCTTTATCCATGGTTTTAGATATGTACTCGACCAATGTTAACAAATTTGAATTAACCGATCTTCGCGGCCTGAACCCATGTTGCTCATTACAGATATAAGGATGAACTTGTTTAAGAAGAACCTTATTTAATAAAATCTCAAAGATTTTAGCTGGCGCGCAAAGGATGGCAATTGGCCTATGCTCCTCTACAATTGATTTTTTAGTGCTTTTGGGGATCGGAGTTACACGAGACACCTTCCATGCTGATGGATAAATACCATGATTTAAAATGAGGCGAAACAAATGGCAAAGAGGAACAGCAATGGTCTCTCTACACGTTTTCAAGAGATCTGCCGGCACTCCGTCAGGTCCCGGAGGCCAACTCGATTTTAAAGTGTTGATGGCACTTTCAACATCGGAGACAGAAAAATCGCCGGCATCAATGTGAGCATTCGTTGAAACCGAGACAGGTCTTGATTCTGGTGTTTGCAGGTCTCGAGTGTAGGTACTAGCAAAATAAGATGCAAATGCGTTTGCCGCATCTACGCCAGAGCACTGGAGCCCTTGGTAATAAACACTAGGTTCAAAACCGCCAGCAGATCTTAAACTATTTATGTGACCCCAAAAACTACGAGGATTGCAATGAAGATTACATTCTAAGTCTCTGAGATATGCTTCGTATGCTAATGATATTTTTATCTTAAGACAGGCTCGAAGATTGGAAAAACGAACGTAAATCGCTTGGCATTTAGATTTCTTCCATTTTTGATGGAGGCTAGTTTTAGTTCGAATACCCCTGATGATTTCAGCTGTAAACCAAACTGGATATCGTCTCGCAGAAGACTTAGGCCTACGCTTTTTTGGGACAAGCTGGTCGAAGACGCCATAAAGAGCCTTATAAAACAGTTCCAAAGCGCAAGGCAAATCTTGAGATTGGAGTACAGAGTTCCAGTCTAAATCATCTATATACCATTGCAGAACAGCTGGATCGACCTTATTAAAGTTCCAGTCCTTGCTATTGTCTATGTTACTGGATTGCATGGACCCACGCTGAATTGTTGTCTCTAACGTAATGGCAACGTCAAGTGGAGGGTGATATTTGTCTGCACGAGCTACGAGACCTCCAATCTCGGAATCCACCACATTCACTGCACAAACGCACTCCTGTGTTAACACAACATCAAGTCTACCACCATAAGAATTAACAACTTGATTTCTGTCTACCAAATTACAAAAAGATAAAAAATAACAATAATAATTATTTACATTCAATGAAGCACTATTCATATTAAGATCACCTAGAATAATAACAGGTCTCTTTAAAGTATTAATAAAACTTTCGACTTTAGTAAACCAGTCCAAATAGATAGTATCGGTTGAAGATGGGGATATATATACGACACAAAAGTACATAGCTTGTGATTGCACAGTAACAGATGCCCAGAGATCTCCTCCGGTTGAGGTTTCAAGGTCCCTAAGATGACACATCGTAACACCAGGCCGCGCAGCCAACATCACACCTCCGCCCCAGGAGCCACGATCGCGACGAAGAATTGTCCAGTCATTGCTTACCACTTCAGCATCGCCAACAGAGTGGTCTAAAAAAGACTCAGTCACAGCAACGACATCATGATCAAGTAGCATCAAGCTTGTATTGAAGTTACGGAGTTTAGTCTTTAATCCTCTCACGTTTTGATATATTATGTTAACGGTAGACGAAGATCTGGTGACACATCGTGGAATTGGTAAGTTAGCATTAGGTACTCTATCGCTTGCATCAGGTAAAGCTTCCGTGTCGCTCCAACTCACCATCGCCCCGCTGACTCTGACGTAAGGGATGTCTCCACGGCTTAACACATGTATTCTCAGGCCAATTATCGGCGGCTAACATTCGCGCAGAGGAAGCTGAAGGAATGCATATTTTGAAAGATGCATAAGGACCACGAGCCCTGAGACTATCAACTTTGCAATCAGCGCATCCAGTGATGTTCAAAATGTGCGCCTTTACTTGGTCTTCGGTTGTACCCAGTTTGAGGTAGTAAAGATGGAAATTACGCTGTCTTTCAGAGGCTTGAAGCTCAATACTACCTGGTAAAGCGGTGCCTCGCAACAGCCCAGCGGGAACCCGAGCGCGGCGTTGTCCATCTTTAGCATCGCTTGGTGGTTTATTAGTTACAGATGCATTACCTTTTACCGCTGAAGCACCTGGCGCCGGTGTGCTCCTATTGCTCGTCTCTCTCCTATTGCGAGGTCCTTTCACTGCTTCACTCCAACCTTCCTTACACTTTGCTTCCGCGCTATCGGAAGCCACAACTTGCGACCGCATAGAATTCCCTTGGTCATAAACATTGGTATTTGACATACTCAAAGATAGAGCAGGAGGCGCTGCAGTTGTTTGTGTAGAAGAGCAGCCAGTTCCAGGAGAGGCAATCCGAGGCTTCACCTCACTTAAACGCTCCAAACATCTTCCCATCGCTGTGACCTTTTCAGCCAAGTGAGAAATTGATTCTGAGAATACTATCGCTGCTGTCTCAGTGATAGACTTAGTTATTACATCGTGCATATGTTCTGAAATAATGAGGTGCAACTCCTCACGTATGATAGATCGTATTTGATCAAGCGTGGGAAAATAATCGCATTCACCGGGCAAGGATTCGTTTATTGATTGTGATGGTGCAGGTCCACGCCGCAGCGTAATATTATCTGGGCTATCCTTGCTTGAGCGGGCAGGTGTATTGGTATTGTCACCCTTAGAAGCTTTACTCACGCACGCCTGACATCTCCAAGCTGCCTTATTGTCCTTGGTCATTGTATTTAAAAATCGCTTTTCCGCAACATTCGCACACAGGAGATCATAGTAGTCCCGACAGAGGCAGCATTGCAAATATCGTCTGTCTTGCACTACACTGAGACATCCGGCACAAGAAATAGTAGGCATTCCGCAACTGCGAAAGACTTGTACCACGGAGTTGCTGAGTATCAGGTAATATATTACGAGTAAATAATAAAAGTAGTAAAAAGAAAATAAAGTTGTTCCTTTTTTTTTGCAATCTCTATCAGACTTTGCTGATTGCCTCAGACGGAATTTTCAGCTTCACCGGGCGTTTTTGGGGGCGGCGAGAAACTTGAAGGGTTCCACAAGGGGGCCGTGAGAATCGAATCACCTTCAGAGGTTTTCTAGAGGGAACGGCATCGCACACTTAAAAGTGCGCGTCCCCGTGCCCTAGATTCTCCGAAGGGTTCGGACCGGATCGGGGAGCGGAACAACCCGAGGGCGCCTCTAAAGGCTCGGACCTCGGCTCGGGTTGACCGGGCCGTGGAGGAGGAGAGAAGCGCCTAGGTACATGTCTGCACCTGGTATAGAGCGCGTGTGAACCGGCTCGTCGTACCCTTGTTCTACGAGTACGGTGTCTTGGGCCTGCACTAGAGTGCATGTTTAGTGTATTCTGTAAATGTGTAGTGGCATTTAGAGGATCGGGCGGGGTAGGGTTGTTCCGCCCTCGCAAACAATCCAAACGCTTTGGAGTATCTAGTAGAGGACGGGGACACGCTTGCGTGAGGCCATCGCCTCTAGAAACCCGGAGTATGTTCGATCACTTAGGCCTGAGGAACCGTAAGTACTGTCACGTGTGCTGGCAAACTATTCCATCTTTTGGGGGTGCAACAAAGAAACGAGTCACTAAATTTCTTTGTGCGCGATACAATATTTGAGACAGTGAAGCGGTGACTCCGGAGAGCAGCACGTGTACTCCTATGGAGGAAGGGAGAAGGTAGGATGAGGTCATAGAGCTCTGTAGAGCACTCGCGATGGTATAAGCAGTAAAAAGCGCTGAGTGACACAATATCTCTACGCAGTTGCAGACATTCAAAAGTATTTACGACTTCTGCGTTGCCGATAATGCGTACAGCGCGACGCTGCAATCCGGTAATATTTTCTCTGAGGTCATGGCGACATATAAATAAATAAATAATAATAAACTTTCCTACACTAACACCAATTATCTAGCCCAAGAGAAGCTTCGTTATGAAACTCGTTGAATGGTTACTAGACAACGGATAAACATACTTAAAATACTTAGAAAACCTACTTATTATACATAGAAAACACCCAGACCAGAGACAATTTACAAAAACAATAATTTCTAAATTGACCCGACCGGAGATCGAACCCAGGAGCTCACGAGATAGCGACACCATGAAAACCGGTGTACAAACTACTCGACCAAGGAGGTCGTCAACACATACATATACATATAAGACGGTGGTAGCTAGCCAGGCGGATTTAAAACTCACTTGAACTCGGCAACGCCCAATCCGGCAAAGGCCCCCGGCCGGAAGTCGTCGTCGTTGCGCTCGTTGCGCGCCTCTGACTCCTCAGAGGAGCTTGACAACTCGTCAGACTCATCCGAGGCGGGGTTTACGATGTTTTTCTAAATTAAAAAATTAAAAAAATCGCTAACATTTAATTTCTATTAAGTCTTTTTAATTTTTTTAATCGCCGTGGTGGTCACCGGTGACCGCCAAACAATAAATTTTCTATTGTCTGGTTTTGCGGCAGTCAACGTGTTAAACTTTAAGTTAAACAAAAGGTTCCGCAAGCTGAGTTTTTTTTTTCTTTTAGTTGATGGCTTCGTGCGATTAGCACATTTAGCCAGTGTCAAAGTAATTTTAAATGATGAGGAATGATATTAGAAATGGGAAGTGAGAAATGTTATACCCCCCAACCCCTCGAGTATCTCAGTAAAGATGTGGGGCTTTACTAAGTCCTCACGCGAGCTTCTTGAGAGAATTTGAAAAGTGACGTTGCACTGTTTTGTTTCATTTGCCAACACTTATGCACGCTCACGAACATGTAACGGTTAATAATCCACCATTATTTCACATTAATATTCGACTTAACACAAATTTTGGAAAATAAGCCAAAACCGCAGACATGACGCTTCACTTTCCCGCCAAGAAGTCCGCAAGCTGAGTTGATTGGGTGAACATGTCTTTTCTTTTAAACAGGTGACATTTTAACTTGATGCCGTAATACTTTATTAGAAGGATAAGTCTTATCCGATGATTGAACAATCAGCCCTTAGTGCAGCAATTATAGTACTTCAAAATATAAAAAAAAAACAATAATATTAAGTGGTGTGATGTAAGTTACCCGGTCGAGCCGCTTGTCCTTGTCAGGTATGTCCTCTTCATAGCCCTCTTTCATCTGCTCCACCACTTCGATGTAGTCTAGTTCAGCGAGGTACTCGTCACCCTCGTTTAGACCATCCTGTAATCAGTTAACGGTGTCAAAAAGATTTTTAGCAGACTAGGATTTCTAGTCACAAACTAGTCGAGAAAAAGTGCTACAACTAGTCGGCTTTCCTTTCTTTCTTCTGTTAGGATTACAAAAAGATTTATTGAAATGAAATCTTAATCTTTAATGAATAGAACAGAACAAAATATTCATAACCACTTCAGAAAAAAATATTCATAACCACTTATATTAATAACAATACATGGACAAAAGACTTAAAACTAGTGGTGTTGAAACGGTCTCCACTCAGCGTAATGTCGAGATACCTGCCCCCCGACCGCCTAACCGATCGCTTTAACTACGCGTATAGTGTATGACGTCATCTTACCACCTCGCATCGCTTAATGAAAGCAATATCAAAAGCTAAAGGCTATAGCTTTTGATATTACTTTCATGGGCGGCACGAAACGACAGGATGACGTCATACACCCAACGTCAAAAACCCTGGTTGGCACCTCGACGCTGATCCTCCGTGGAATGATAATATAAGAGAAGAATTTTTCGATTGGCAGTCAATAATTGAATTTAGGGGGAGCTCGGTGGCGCTGTGGTTAACTTGCTTGGTTTGCAATTACTAAGGTTAAGCAGCTTTCGCAAAGGCCGGTCATCGGATGGGTGACCAAAAATGTATCATCTCTCGCTCCTCCGTGCTTCGGAAGGCACGTAAAGCCGTTGGTCCCGGCTGCATTAGAAGTCGTTAACAAACACCAACCCGCACTGAGCCCGCGTGGTGGTATACGGCCAGTTCTCCCTATCCATCCTTAGGGAATGTTCGTGCTTCAGCAGTATGATGTGATGAACTGAATTTAGACTACTAAAATTTTATAATTTTGATAAAAAAATAAATTAAAGTTATTTCATTTTAATGTGTATGGTGTATTCGAGTAAAAAAAACGACATGAAAAACTAAAAAAAAATATTATTTCTCTATCTTAAACGTTCACAATTACATTAGGTTGGTTGGAACCTCCTTTTGAGCAAATGATTTGCTTGTTTTAGGAGATTCCGCTCAACATAATATAACAGATCTAAGTATTTACAATTTCTATAAAAATCCCTGTCCGATCCGTAAAGGTATCATTAGTTTTTCCATATTTTCGATATTCATGCGATTTCTTTTTATACTTAAAATCCATTTATAAATGGAGAAGTGGAACAATGCCGTTCGTTTACCAGTAATCTAATTTAGCAAGATTGTCTTTCATTTTTGAAAACAAAAAAAAAACGCATCTACTGATTTTCGGCAATTCCAGGATACAAAATAAGTAATAAAATCAATTACTGTAAGTATTAATAATATTATTTTTTAATGTTCTTTTGCGATGTCCGGAAACCCGGACAGTTGTTCCGAAAAAAATATTGTCATAAGGAAGTCTTCATTATTTTTGTCCGTTCTTCAAACTTTAGGTGAATTAGCCCTACCTATTCCGATCACTGGTTTTAGGTAACGAGATTCAGTTCTATTTACGTAATAATTTTAAAACAAGAAGTTAAAAATTTACCCCGATTAAAATTTAGTGAAATGACGAAACTTACATGGCAATACTTTTGTCGGCGCTTCGGTTGGTAGGACCTTTGGCGCCGCCGCGCTTGATGGAAAGTGTTGTCACATTTATATAAAATTTAGCTAGATTTTGGAGTAATTTGAGCAATTTCGGTACAAAAAATTTGCGTTTTAAATTGCGACAACTCTATTACTCTTTTATTTTCAAGAATAATATTTTATTTTTATTTTTATTGGTATACCTATATACATACCCCTTTGCGATCGGACAGGACTTTTTTACATATTGTATAAACTCACCATGTTAGCAGTGGCGTCAGTGAGCAAGTTCCCAGCGTACACGCAGAGGAAGGAACCCTTGGGGACGTCGTTGAGGGCGCGAATGCCCCAGCCGCGGTTCAACGTCTTAAACACCTACACACATAAGAGTACAATGCAAGTTACGAATTAAATATGTGAGCCAATCTATGTCTTTATGCAACGATTTTTATTATTTTTTTTTTTATTTCAGACCGTGGTCCATAAGTCACAATTATAAAATTCAAATACAATTAAAATAAAAAAAAATGCCCAGCAGTGTGAAATTTAATGACAGGCGCTGATGTTGTTACTAACCTGCAGTTTCAGCTGCAAGGGATGTTGTGCCACCCGATTCAGGCAAGTCTGTTTGCATTTACACCTAAAACAATGATAAACAATTCACATGAACCCTTTTTTTCCTTTAGTTGATGGCTTTGTGCGATTAACACATTTAGCTAGTGTTAAAGTATTTTTTATTACAAGTAATACACATAAATAAACAATATTTCCTTCCTGTATGATGATGATCAATGAATTTTCTTCCTACAACTCATTATAGATCAATAACGATAATTATTAAAGTAAATAGGTTCCACTCAAAAAGCCCCGTCAGTGTAAATACCGGCTTCCGGTTTCACACAGTTAGGGAAAAGTCAAAAGATGGCAGCACATTGTTGAGAGTTAATAGAAATGAGAAGTGAGAAATTATATAGGCTTTACTGAGACCTCACGCAAACTTCTTGAGAGAATATGAAAAGTGACGTTGCACTGTTTAGTTCCATTTGCCAACACTCATGCATGCTCATAAACACTTACCAGTAATCCACCATTATTTCACATTAACATTCGACATAACAAAAATTTTAGAAAATAAAACAAAACCGCAGACATGACTCTTTACTTTCCCGCCAAGAAGTCTCACATGAACTTATTCGAATATAAACCTGTATTTTTTTTATTAAAAATAATTTAGGGGAGGATGTTCCCATCATTTCTCAAAACTTTTACAATAAGACCAACTCTGGACTCGTGAGAAAAAATACAGCTGTTTCACACATCGCACATCTAATGCTATCCTACTAATATTATAAATGCGAAAGTTTGTGTGTATGTATGTTCGTATATTTGTTACTTCTTCACGCTGCAACGGATGAATGGATTTGGATGAAATTCGGCATACAGATAGTTTATAACCTAGAATAACACATAGGATACTTTTTATCCCGATATTCCCACGGGAATCACACTATAAATATTCTAAAAATGACAATTTAATTTTCCAATACAAAATGATTTGTTTCTTTTGTTGTCATGGAAACCAAAGAGAATTTAATCACTTGATGGAAACTGTCAAAGCGGTACGAAGTCCGCCGGGTCTACTAGTAAAGTCATAAATAGAGGTCGGAATTAGGTTACTTAGGAACTTAGAGTTATTTATGTACTTACACTGATTTCATACAGCGAAAGAATAAAGTGGATATGCCTCAAATCCCGAGATTAATTTTAAAGAGCAGAAAAATCCCGTGATTTATTAAATAAAAAAGTTATTTACTTTTACACAATTTAAACCACTGCACGCGCGACGTTGCCAAATTTACATCAACGACATCGGATGTCCGAAGTTGCGAAATTCCAACGCACGATGTTGCCACATTTGTAGTTCGCACAACATAGCTTGTGAGCACAAAAGAAAACAATAGCGGAAATGCAATTAAAAATCCCGGGAAGATTCATATTAATATCACATTTCGATACAAGTACATAAATGACTCTACCTAATTCCGACCTCTGGTCATAAAGGGTAATGAAACCAGTGGTCGCCAAAAAATAACAAAATCGAAATTTTTTATTCAAATAAACTTAAGAAAAGTGCTTTTGAATCGTCCAAACATGTTTTTACTTGATACTAATATAGGGTAGTGAACCAATGTTTTAACAGCAGACCGAATTAAAGTTTTATTTTTGTCATAACTTGCACTAATGCTATAATCACAGAGGCGCTCTCTAACGTACAGTTGTTGAGTTAAAAATACCTTTAAGCACTCCTAAGAGATTGATGCAAGAGTTTTCTCTATTTATTATTTAACGCCCTTGCTGAGTTTGTTGCCGGTTCTTTGCAGTACAAAGTCTTCTGCCATGTGTAGACTTACGAACCGATGGCATAATGACATTCATAAGAGCTACTTGTAGCCTACATTATATAAATGATTTTGAATTTTGAACTAAATAAGTTGCTAATAAGCCACGCTGAGTTGCAGCACGAAATGGGCCGGTTCGCCCGGCGTGATACCACCCTCTCACAGAATATCGGCGTGAAACAACGGCACTCGTTGCTGTTGTGTTTCGTTCGGCGAGTGAAAGTACCGGAAGTCCATCACCTCTCACCCCTCCCCCCTCCCAATTCCTACTCCCTCCTCAAGATCCAAGTTCTTCCTCAAGGCCGTCAACGCATCTGCGATTACTTTGGATTTGCGGGTGGCTATGGGCGGCGGTGATTACTTTTCATCAGGTGACCCGCCTGCTCGTTTGCCTCCTTTTAAGGCGACCACTGGCACCGCTAAACAATAAATCTCATACGGAGCGTTTGCGCCCCGTACCATAAGGAAAACTGTTTTTTTTTCCTTCAAATTAAAACTACAAATTATTTAAAGAAAATGAACTACAATATTGAAGTGTGTGTTAAGACTAATCTATTAAGAAAATTTAGAAAAAATTTAGATGCTTAAATCGGTCTGGTTAGCCTGTAAAATGCAAATCTATGTTTTAAAAGAGGTTACTTTGATATTTTTTCTGTTATGAAAGTTGACAAATCGTGTTTCTGCTACTAGCAAAATGAAGTCAATTAAATGAAAAATCATGTCATCAAATATCACTTTCAAATGTTTTGTAATTGTTGGGAAAAGTCAAGATTACCCGCCAGGTAAATTTCCAATGCGTCGCCTTAACATTAAAAAAAAGTTTTGTTCACGGGCACCTTAAAATTAAACTTACCTGGAGTTACACTCGTAGATCCCGGATGGCAATGGCTCCGGCAACCGCTTGTAGACATAGCCGATGTTGGGGCCTTCCAGTCCTATGGTTCTGGCGCCTTCGAGCGTCATCTTCCAACAGGCGCATTTGCTCTTGTCCTGGCGAAAATGAAATAATAACATTCAAAAATCAGATGGCTTTTGAAAAAAATGCCCTAATGTCTTGATTTACGTTTTAATTTCGATTGTTTCGACTGTGCCTTACAAATAAACAAAGAATAAGATCAGGAACAAAACACGGTTGTAACTACACGGGCCGCTCGCGACTTCGTCCGCTTGAATGAACACTCGTATCCTATAGAACCCTATAGGATACCCTAGCAGCGCAGCGCCACCTGCCGGGCCAATTGTATGCATGTGTTTATACATATAAACCTTCCTCTTGAATCACTCTATCTATTAAAAAAAACCGCATCAAAATCCGTTTTGTAGTTTTAAAGATCTAAGCAAACATACATAGGGACAGACAGCGGGAAGCGACTTTATTTTATACTATATAGTGTAGCACTTAGAGCTGAGATGGGCAAACTTTTTCATTCGCGCGCGTGACAATATTTGCTAACAAAATCTATGGCGGGCCAGGCTATTGAATTTTTTGGTGTATTTTCAATATTATTTTTTTTGTGAAATAAAAATTTTGAACATTCATGGCCCGCGTGCCGTAGTTTGCCCATCCCTGACTTAGAGTGTACGTTTACTATGTAGTAAAAACCGATGATTTTTCGTCCGTGAGCGGTTGTCTGTGTGCGTTGCTTGAGCGTGTTTGTATGAAGCTTATATTCTGCAGTCTACTTATTTTGTGGTGTTGTAAGACCCCTAAGTCCCCTGCGTGGGCTACTACGTCGTCGTAGTAGTTCACGGCGGGTACATTCGGTTCAGCAAGACCATTCGTTTTGATAAATTACATTCGGCAAAGTAAATCGTAAAAAAAAAATTTTTTTTACAAAATCTAATTTTTTTTAAGCAAAAATTTTTTAACAAAATTTTTATTTTTGCCAAAAAAATTTTTATTATTTTTACGAAACAAACTTACCTCGCAATCGTCGGTACAGTCGCAGCCGCACATAAACTCGGGGTCCAGATTGAGCGGCACCCCAGCGGTGGGCGTGCGCTCCGTGTTGTACGAGCAGAACTCGGGCAGAGACTCGTCGTAGTAGTTCACGCATGGCACTGGGACGTTCTCCTTGCCGTGGGATAGGTCCTGGATTAGAATAAAAAAAAAACAAAAAAAAAATTATATAAATTTTATTTACAATTTTTCAGTTCCAAGATAAAAATTTACTAGAAAAAATCAACTAGTCTCAGGATACTCGAGTGGGAACCGAACCCACGACCTTTGGATAACCGGTCCAATGCTCTGACCGCTGAGCTACTGAGACCCCAGAGGGAGGAGGGTGTGAGGGTAACAGTGACGTAATATCGCTTGCTTGTAGCAAAGTACTAGTAAAAATTCAACGAGTCTTCCTGAGACTGAATGATTTTTATTGTTCAAAATTCAAAATTCAAAATCATTTATTCAGTTTAGGCTACAAGTAGCTCTTGTGAATGTCACTATGCCATCGGTTCGTAAGTCTACTCTGGGCGGGAGATCTTGTACTGAGAAGAACCGGCAAGAAACTCAGCAAGTGTCCAGCTCTTTTCTCCCTTACAGCGTCAAAAATATTGGAAAATGCCCTATCATAGCAGGACACTTTCCATTACAAATAAACACAAAAAATATATATAAGACAACCACAACATGTAAAAAAACAAAATAAAAAATGTAAGTTAACAAATTTACATCAGATAATTATGTAAAAGTTTCAATTTCCACAATGTCATACAGCACCACTACAGTACTCTAGTAAAAGTCAAAAATTGTTTAGGTAAAACAAAGTCAAACTATAATTAATAATACTAAAAATAAGATAAGTATGCAAGAGCAGACCAGCCTCCACAGGCGGCACCCGTTCACGAGCATGACATATGAATCAGCCATCGCTTCGCTCAACCATATTTTAGGGAACGTAACGACCCGACGCACACGCCACCACCGCAGAGACAATTAAGAGAGCATGACACACTCAAGATACTCTAAATAAAAACTTAATGATCTATTTAATGCAACGCTGTTTGTTATCTGTAGGACAATGCTGTTAAAATAAAAAATGTAAGTTAACATATTTACATCAGATAATTATGTAAAAGATATTATATTTGACGAGCGACCCGCCCCGGCTTCGCACGGGTGCAATATAAAATTATTTTAAATATTCATTTAAATTACATGATGTAAAGGGCCATATTGATCTATATTAAATGCACAATGTATTTAAGGTACTTAATTGGATAAGGATTAATGCTGTATTGCTTAAATTCGCTTCGTAAATAAGCCATTATTTCTCGTAAAAAGTAAAGGATAAAAAATGATTATTGTGGGTTATCCCTAAGAGATAGACATATACTATCGCGGACTTTTTTGTAGACCTTTTTAAGGTGTAAAATACTGTAGTAAATTATTTTGATCTATCTCGTAGGGTTCAGCCAGCGTTTGCAATGTAAGCGCAAAAAAATTTGAAACCTCTAAAATTATCAGTGTTTCTCCACTATATTATGCATGTATTACACATTATACATATAAACCTTTCTCTTGAATCACTCTATCTATTAAAAAAAACTGCATCAAAATGCGTTGCGTAGTTTTAAAGATCTAAGCATACATACATACATAGGGACAGCGGGAAGCGACTTTGTTTTATACTATGTAGTGATAAACAAAACCGCAACCTGACTCTTCACTTGTCCGCCAAGAAGCCCTCAAGAATCTCATTTGTATGATTGTAAATAAGAGATCGTTTTAGGAGGCGTAACTACTAAATAATATGGTGTCAGGCAGGGGAACCACATTTTCGTTTGCTAGGTAGGATACGATACGAAAACCAAAGAAAAAAAACTCTCACGTAAATTAAACCCTATGTTAATTGATTTTGGAACGCGCGCGCTGCTACCTACAAGGGTGGTACAAAAAAAAGAAATAAAATCTAACAAGATACAAAAAAACTCTAAAAAAATAGCAAAAAATCTAAAAAACCTCTAAAAATCTTACTTTATCAATACCCGCGCGGTTACCATAACATTTTCAATAAATCTAAACAAAAAAAAAACAAAAAAAAAGCAAAAAATCTTTTAAAAAACTTACTTTTTTCCCGACGAGACATGTGTTTAGCACGAACTCGGCCAGGCAGTGCGTGCCGGGTGCGAAGTCGAACAGATCCACCGCCATATCGGATCGTACGCAGCGCAAGTAACGATGCAACTCGCGCATGGAGCGTACGCGACGACCGCACGGCGCTCGGTACATCACTTCCTTGTGGCCTTTGAAGCGGACTATTTGTCTGCAAACGACGAAAGAAAGAAAAAAACAATTATTATACATAACGATATTCTATACAAACTTTCGGTACATACAAAGATCTACATTTTATATTTAACTGTAGGTATGTATTATATTAGGTCCTTTCCTATGAAATTGACGTTTTGTATGAAGATTTTTTATAAAATTTTATTTTTCATACTACGTTATTTTATTATACGTTTTTTTTTAATTTTCTTAGCATCTAACACTATAAAAATTGCAGAGTAGTGTGTTTGTTTCACTAGCTAAATATAGCAGACATTAAAAAGAAAAAAAATCAAGTCCCTTCAAAGCTACAAAGAAACAAAAAGACAATTCCGCGAACCAAAAAGTAGTCAATTTAAAAAAAAAATTGGGCGATAAAGACACAAAATTAATAATCATTGTTATTACTGAAGCCTAAGTAACATAGTCCTAATTAAAGGTGTATAATAATATTAACTACCGGTATTGACTTTTAGAACTTTTAGACCTTTTAATAAGTGAGAAAAAAAACGTCAACTTCATAGGTAATAGTATATTGTAATGCAGTAGTTAGCATATTGTAATGTTTATACCCAAGGGCCTGTTATTTCGTAACTTTGTTGCCGGAAAACAGAAGCAAGAGAAAAAGGTATACAGTAACGTACCTCTCCCAACCGCTGAGCAAGGGCTTGGCCAAAGGGTTGTAAGTGCGCAAGTCCTTAAGTGCCAACACGTCGGTGCGGCGGCAGTGCGGCCCACAGTTGTGCGGTACCATCTTGTGGGGCTTCACCACGTTCTTGGGTGAATAGAACTGTGTAGGGGAAGAGAGGAATATCATTATATTAATAAAATAAAACAAAAAAATAATAATAATAAAAAATAAAAAAAATAAAATAATAATAAACAGAATAAAATAAAATCAATAAATATTTCTTTCAGTCTATAACAATAACATTTACAAACAGTATATAGAAGTAAGTAGTGTACACATTTATGTAAAAAATTGTAAAGTTGTGTGAAACTAAGAAAATACATGATGTATAAATAGCATGAAAAAATTGTTGAAGAAGCTGTGAAAACATTTACATCATTTTAATTTAATACGAAGATGGCGAATAATAAAACCAACAAAAACATACTAGTAGTACATCTCATGTAATTTCAATTTTTATTTCATTTATTCCACAAACAAATAACTTTGTGTAGGAAATATAAATAAACAGTACATTAAAAAATAAAATAAAAAGAAAGAAAGTAAACAGTCATAAATTAATTAATTAAAATCTAAATAGTAAAAAAATAAAAATAATAAAATTAATTAAAATTAAAACATTCAATAAAATTAATAAATCAATACATATTATAAATAAGTACATCAATTATAATAAACAGCATTAAGTAATAATTTCTTATTCTATTTATACATCATGTAGGAGGATACCAGGAGGGTACCGGCGGAGCCGGAGAACCCCTCCCTGGGCCTTCGGGCTCAGGCTGCCCCTTGTATCTGGGGGGGGCAAAAAATTTGCCAAAATTTAGTGCCGCTATGCGCGGCGAAACTAAGGTCCCGCAAGGGACGAAAGCGCACCGCGCCCCTACGGGGGCAGGCGCGTCAAAGGACGGGACTACTCCGAAGCAAAGTGGAGACGGACACCTTCGGGGACCGAATCTGCCTAGCGGACGAGGCAGAAACCGTAGAGGGAAGGGCGTGGCGTCCGGTGCTCCGGCACGGCATCCACTGCAGTCGGGCTCCATGCCAGGGTCAGGTGGGTTTGGGTACCTTAGGGGGCCGAACCCGTCGACCTTTGTGCGAGGGGACCAAGCAGGTGGTAGCTCGTTGCATGGTGGGGGGGCTACAGCACCAGCCCAGCAATCCCCTATGGAGGGCCGTGGAATGGTGGGGCTACGGGAACGGGGTCCTGATGGGATCCATCCCGTCGTCACCGCCGGACCATCGGGGCTGCAGGTACTGGGTCCTGATGGGATCCTGCCTGTTGGTCCTCGGCCTGATGTAGAGAAGGTGAGCGAAGGCAGGGCGTCAGGTCATAGGTCGGGCCACCGCAAGCGTAAAGCGAAGCTGGTTAGGCAGCAAGCCGAAGGTGAGCAGGCTGCGGTGGAACGCTCTAAGCGGCAGAGGGAGGTCAGCAACGAGAGCCAGGCGGCGCTTGATGCTAAACGCGTTAAGACTCACGGGTCTTACGCGGGAGCAGTAAGTGCCTTTAAGATGGCCATCGTTGCTGATGACTACCCGGCAACCATGCTGGGGGAGAGTCACTATGTGGCCATCCAAGGAACCATTTGGGACCTGTTGGAGGCCACACCTGACCCCATCCCAGTAGTCAGTATGGGAGGCATTTCGGCGGGAGCCGTCCTCTTCACTTGTGAAGGGAGTGGGTCGGCGGAATGGCTTCGAGCACAGGACGGCCTAACTGTCGAAGGCGTATTGCTCAGGGTGGTCGATGCCAAGGACCTTCCAAAGCCTGTAAAGATGGCATGGAAGTCCCGAAACGTCAGCCGCCTTGACACGGGCAGGGTTTTGAGAATGCTGCAGAGGTGTCATCCCGGTTTGAAGACCTCGGGCTGGAAGATCGTCGACACTAAGGTCGAGGGTCTGACAGTACGGAGGGTCATACTGATGGATGGTGCCTCTGCAGCATTCATCAAAGCGGAGGGCTATTGTCTTTACACGGGCATCGACAGGAGCGTCTTTAAGCTTCTAGAGGAGAAGCTTACGGGCGAGCCTGTCGAGGCCCAAGGCAATAGTGAAGGAGTGAGCGTGGCGGGAGCGACTGAGGGTGAGTGCTCTCAAAGCGCACTAGTGGCAAAGGTGCAGCCAGGACCGGGTGTTCTAGTCGCTGCGGTAGGGGATGTTGGAGAGGAGATGACACCAATGGAATGTGGTGGGATCTCCTCCCCAAGATCTGAAGACATCGTGGGAGAGCTCGCCATAGAAGAGCTGCTTCTGGGGGGGTCCTCCCCGTTGGGCGCGCAGGCGACAACGGATGGGGAACCTAGCTCGGAAGACGGCCAATAGACGAGGAAATGGCGGGACTAAGGTGTGTACAGATTAATTTGCACCACTGTAAGGCCGCGACTGCCCTTCTGGCACGCGAGCTTAAAATGAACAAGTTTGATATTGCCCTAATTCAGGAACCCTACCTGTATGGGGGAATGATAAAGGGCTTAGGTGGAGCTCCTGGTACTCTTTTTCATAACTGTTCCACTAATAACATGAGGACTTGCATTTATGTCAGAAATGACATACATGCAATGCCTTTAATCAAGTTCTGTTGCAGGGACCTGACAGTTGTCAGGATCCACACAGGGGAGGGGGGGACAAAGCGAACGGTAATCTTATCGTCAGCTTATCTCCCTTACGAGAAGGCAGATCCAGTATCACCACAGATACGGGAACTGGTAACCTACGGCAACCGAGAAAACTTAGATGTCGTCATCGGCTGCGACGCGAACGCGCATCATGTCGTCTGGGGCAGCTCAGACACCAATGAAAGGGGGGAGAAGCTTCTGGAATATTTGGTAAGTTCACCCATGCAATTATTTAACGGTAGCAAGCCTACTTTTTTCAACGCCCGCAGGGCACAGGTGATCGACGTAACCATTGCTAACAATAGAGCGGTAAGGAACATCACAAACTGGCATGTGTCGGATGAGGTCTCCCTTTCCGATCATAACTACATATGCTTTAGGTACAGACTAGGTGAAACCATAGAAACTGTGCGTAGGAAGAACCCCAGGAACACTAACTGGGAGGGCTTCAAAAAGGACCTCAGAATGGAGCTGGATGGTCCCAGCTGTAAATTAAACTCAGCCTTGGACATAGAGTTTGAAGCTGACAGAATTACAGAAGCACTGATGACGGCATGGCAAAATAACTGTCCAGAGACGAAATCAGTGACAAGGAGGGTACCATGGTGGAACCCGGAACTGGCTCGCATTAGAAGAGCTACACGACAGGCGTTCAACGAAGCGAAAGCGAGGAACGACTTCAGCGACTACAAGGAGGCCTTAACAAGGTACAGTAGTGCGGTACGTAAGGCAAAGAGATCTGCCTGGAGGAAACATTGTGACCAGATACAATCTGTTCCGGAAGCAATGAGATTATCCAAGGCTATCTCTACAACAAAGGCGATTCCATTAACCACGTTAAGGAAGGAAGATGGAGTACGTACAGAGACAGGGAGTGACACATTGAAGGCCATGTTTGACACTCATTTCCCTGGATCAGAAGTCATCCAGGACGATCATGATCCAATCAGCTGGAAGGAACAGCAGAGGAGAACTTCCAAATATGACTGGATAACAGCGAAAAGGGTAGTGGATGAATGTAAGGTTAGATGGGCTCTTGGGAGCTTTCAACCGTTTAAGGCGCCAGGACCTGACAACATTTATCCCATTCTACTACAACAGGGCGCCTCCATCCTGGGACCCCATCTCTGCAGGCTGTATAAAGCATGCATAGCTTTCGGACATATTCCCAGAACATGGAGGCGTGTTAAGGTAATCTTCATACCCAAAACAGGAAAACCAGATTACGAAGAACCCAAAGCCTTTAGGCCTATAAGTCTACAATCTTTTCTCCTGAAGACCCTGGAGAAGATGGTAGACAAATATATCAGAGCGGGACCTCTGAAAAGATTCCCACTCCATGGACTTCAGTGTGCATATCAGGCGGGGAAGTCAACCGAAACTGCTCTTCATCATGTGGTGAGTCGAGCGGAATCTGCGCTGGAAAACAAGGAGATTTGCGTCTGCAATTTCGTAGATATCGAAGGTGCATTTGATCGCACTACCTTTGAATCCATCAAGGTTGCAGCCAAGAACCATGGTGTGCCACAACCGATCTGTAATTGGATTGAATGCATGTTAAAGGGTAGAATTATTAACTCTGAACTGCTAGGTGACAGTCTAATTGCGCGAACAACTAGAGGATGCCCACAAGGAGGGGTTCTCTCGCCTCTTCTGTGGAGCCTTGTAGTTGATTCAATTGTAGCAAGGCTGAATAAAGGACCATTCCATACGGTGGGTTATGCGGATGATTTGGTCATCTCAGTCAGTGGGAAATTTCCCTCTACGGTATCGGGGTTAATGCAACGTGCCCTAGGTCTGCTGGAGGAATGGTGCAATGCCCATCACCTCTCTGTAAACCCGGGGAAAACAACAGCTATCCCCTTTACAAGAATGAGGAACATTACGGGACTGGGTAACCTAACACTCTATGGCACCCAGCTCTCTTGGTCCAAAGAAGTGAAATATCTAGGCTTAACGCTGGATAGGCAACTTACTTGGAAACAGCATGTGGACACAACCGTAGCCAAGGCTTACAGAGTCTTTGGCATGTGTCGGTCTACATACGGCAAGACTTGGGGACTCAACCCCAAAATTATCAGGTGGATCTACATGACGATGGTGAGACCGATCCTCACATATGGCAGCATCGTCTGGTGGCCCAGAACTAGGCTGAAGATCTGTAAGAATGCTCTTAGCAAACTTCAGAGAACAGCTTGTCTAGCAATCACTGGTGCCTTTAGAACCACTCCAACGGCAGCGCTGGAGGTCCTCACAGACCTTCCACCCCTGCACATTGTAATAGAAACAGAGGCAAAGAAAGCGTAGTAGTACATAGACTAAAGGTGGCCGGATTATGGGACGCATCTAAACCTCTGACCAGACACACAAAATGGGAACCAAGTGACATTCCTGATACGATCATGGAAATGGGGTGCGATAAAATATAAATATATCGCCCCGAATCGACTCTGGCCTTGTTCTGGAAACCACAAAAGCTCTAAACAAGCTAGGTGGACATAACAAGGTGCGATTGATCTGGGTCCCAGGCCATATGGGAATCCACGGCAACGAGATGGCGGATACACTTGCCAGGGAGGGCTCAGAGACCCAACTTATTGGTCCTGAGCCGTTCGTGGCACTTGCACAAAGTACCATCAACAAGGCCTTAAAAGATTACATCAAAAACAGGCACGGCATCGAATGGAAAGAGCAGCCGGGTATGAAACACTCCAAATCCTTCCTAGGCGAAAACGCCTTAGGAGGAACGCCTTCATATGCGGAGGCAGCAGAAGGCAGGCCCGATTAACCATTGGTGCCTTGACAGGGCACTATGCCACAAAACAAATGCTTCACAGAATGCACCTTTCAACAAATAGTTTGTGTAGGGCATGTGGAGAGCAATCCGAGTCAATGCAGCACCTAATGTGTGACTGCGACTCTCTGGCTAGGAAAAGAATGGGACTCCTGGGGTCGGCCTATCCGAAACCGGAGGACTTCAGGCTCTTCGCTCTTAAGGACGTTGCCAGACTTATGGCATCTATCTTTACAGAGGAGGAAGAGTGAAAGGATGGGGTTGCACAAAAGATCCCAATGGGTCGAAGTGTTACTGGGAGGTGGAAACCTCGGCAGGCCCCACTAAGATAAGATAAGATATACATCATGTATTTTCTTAGTTTCACACAACCTTACAATTTTAGATATCCTAGATTATAGTAAGCATTCTAGAATACCTGTTGTACGAAGCTCCTTTCATAACACATTAGTATAAAAAATAAATGCCTAGTCGACCCAGGCAGGAATCGAACCTGGGTCTTCCGCAATCCGGGCGGCTGCTGCTGACCATTATGCTACCGGGAAGGCTGTCGTAAGAACTGAATTTTTTCACTGCTCTGATTTTGACTGCTTTTTAGCGGCAGTAGTAAAAATAATAAACTTTCTTACACTCACACCAATTATTTAGCCCAAGAGAAGCTTCGTTATGAAACTCGTTATATGGTTACTAGAGGTTGCATTTGATATTTGATCGGTTCGATTGTATCACCCCGTATATAGCACTCACCACGACCCTGCTGGTGACGTTGTCGACGGCGGCGGGCGGCGGGGGCGGCGCGGGGGCGCGCTGGGGCGCGGGCGCGGGGGCGGGGGCGGGGGCGGGGGTGGTGGACTTCTTGGCCACCGCGCGCTGACGGGTCTCCCGCTGGCAACGGCAATAGCATATTATAACCTGTCGTCTGGACTTCTTGGCGGGAAAGTCACGAGTGATGTCGGCGGTTTTGGATGTCGAACATTAATATGAAATAATGGTGAATTATTAACCGTTAAGTGTTCGTGAGCGTGCATGAGTGTTGGCGAATGAAACGATAAGTCTCAATAAATCCGCGTGAGGTCTCAGTGAAGCCCCACATCTTTACTGAGCTACTCGAGGGGTTGGGGGGGTAGGTATATCATTTCTCACTTCTCAACTCTATCATCATTCACCATCATCATACAGGAAGGAAATATTGTTTATTTATACTTGTATTACTTGTAAGAGAAATTACTTTGACACTGGCTAAATCTGCTAATCGCACGAAGCCATCAACTAAAGAGATATAAAAATACAGATACAATAAAATTGTAATTATTTGTAGGACGGATCTGGCACTAAGCAGACGTTAGGTTGAATAAGTATTAGTTGTCGTTTGTGGAAAAATATACAATGTAATCTTAGATTATTTATGTCTAGATAGAGCGTTGGCCGCACGAAAATGGCAGGATTACTGTCAAGTGTGACTGCCTGAAGCAATAAGACTGCAATTAGAATCTAACACAACGCTTCTTAAGAGTGTTTACGCCGCACACTAGCACCGCCAATGAAAAAAAAATTTAGTAATTAGAGATAGAAAATCAAATTATGCTCAACAAACTATTTGAATGAAGTAATTTAGCATTTTTACGTCACTTAATGGACATCTGACATGTTATGGTTTAGTTAAATACGGCGTTATAGTTAAAAGTGGCTGTTTGGCGGTTTGTGGCGGCGCTAGTGTGCGGCGTAAACGCTCTTAACATCCTTTTAATATTTGCTATATATATTATTATAACTATATACAGTCTACATCTGCGAGGGGATCCTGGTACCTGCATTTATGAAACCTTACTTTATGAAACCTACTTCAGGCAGTACCCTACTAACAATAGGAAGCTGTTTATCTTATGGAATATTCTAAGCCTTTTGTAACACTTTATTATACACTACTTTTCCATATGAAACTATGCCTAAAAAGGGGGGTGCTAATTAAATGAAATTTTATTAATTATTAAATTATATATTATACGAGTATGTCACGTCATTGTTGCTTGTCTTGTCTATTTGGGTAGTTAGGGAAAAAAAATTATCAAAATGCAAAAAAAAAAAATTCGGACGATGGCGGTGCCATGAGCAAACTATCTCAATAAAAAAGTTTTAGTTATTATTGGGGTTCGTACCCAACTATGAATGTTAGAGGTAGGTATGTAGGGAGTAGTATGTTTCCCGGAATGCAATGCTCTCACGATATAGGTAAATGTAAAAAATGTAATACCGCTCGATATGAATGTCTTTATTGCACTAAAATACTATGTTAATTCATGATGTAGGCGCGCGACAGTGAAGCGCGCGGTCAGCAACTTATTTAGGTTAAATTATAATAATTACGTAATGTACAGCTCGTACAGTTATACAAACCTTGAAGTATTTTTTTCGCAGATCGATAAGCATAGAGCTACTTTCGTATATATATATAGCTCACTAGTTGAGGATCCCGGGTGAAGTGCGCTTCCATCATTGGCCTTATCATCACTTAACATTAGGTGAGATCAAGACACTGTGCTTACCCGTAAAATATTTTTTAAAAAAAGTATAAAAAACCTTATCTCACCTCAGTAGGCTGTTGTGGCGACGACGCTGGCTCAGACTTGTCGGCCTGCTCGTCCGATCGCGTGTACTCTACGTACGGCATGTTCACCTGTCGACAGAAACGAATAACATAATGTACTGCACAATCGAAAAGCATTTTACTAACAATTTGCTATTGCGTGAATTTGGGATATTGACCACATAGACATCAGCTTGTTTTCATACATTATTGGTCCAAGGTGAGTATTTGATGCTGAAAATTCTACATCGATATGTAACTATACCTAATTGTAAGGCCCGGTCAAAAATTGCCTGTATGTGGACAAGACTTTACAATACTAGCTGACCGGCGGACTTCGTACCGCTTTGACAGTTTCCATGACAACAAAACAAACAAATCATTCGTCCGCTTAAGAACACCCGTATCCCATGATGGACCCCTATAGCAGCGCCACCTACCGGGTCCAATTGTAAATATAAACCATTCTCGAATCCACTTGAACACACACAAAAAATTTCATCTAAATCGGTCCAGCCGTTTAGAAGGAGTTCAATAACATACACACGCACAAAAGATTTATATATATAAAGATCCCACATTGTGGTGGGGTTCTGATTGACTGTTACATTATACATTGGTATCTGCGAGTTGTTCTCTTAGTGCAACGAGAAGTGAGCGAGCTTACAGCTCCGGTAACCTATGTGGATATTAGGTAGTCGACTATACGTGTCCACGGGGCAACTAGCTCGAGACCGGCGTGTTCTGATCTGGCGTTATGACCTGACGTAGATGGTCCTTTGAGCTAAGGATGTCTGACACCTAACTTTATAACCGTAAGGTTGCTGGGGGGTGTCAGTATAAACTTTAATTAGTGTGTAGCAGGGTGTGTGTTACATTATACAGTAACAGTTAATTTTTATTGTTATTCTTATTGTTGTGTAAAAATAAGTTTCTCTCTCTCTTACCCGAGGCTGCGCCTTAGTTCGGGGCATGGGCCGAGCCCGATGCCTCTCGGCCGCCTGCAGTTCCAGGTACAGTGGGGCGAGCCGCGTGGAGCCGCGGTAGATCCATTCCGTCCGGTTGTCCTCTTCGAAGTGTACTTGGACTAGTGAGGCGTCCACTTTGATCACGCGGGAAGGCCACCATTTGCCTGTTGAAGAAAACATCATAAGTTTTATTTTCTATAGAATATGTAATTGCATTATAGCTATTGGACGATGTCAAAAATAATGTAATAATTACTAGCAATCCGGCTAGAGTATAGATTTACAAAGGGATATGCAGGTAGAGCAGCATTTAAACGGGGATTAACACAAATTAATTAGCAAAAAGGGATCATACCTTCTTTATACCAGACGTTTCGACCGTGTTACAACGGCCGTGGTCACGGAACCACCACCGGGGTGAGTCAGCCCGTGGTATAAAGAAGGTATGATACCTTTTTACTAATTAGTCTGCGTTAATCCCCGTTTCATCATCATCATCATCTCAGCCAAAAGACGTCCACTGCTGGACAAAGGCCTCCCCCAAGGATCTCCACAACGACCGGTTTTGTGCTGCTCGCATCCAGCGGCCTCCCGCGACCTTAGCCAGATCGTCGGTCCACCTTGTTGTAGGCCTGCCCACACTGCGCTTTCCGGTACGCGGTCGCCACTCCAGGACTCCGTTTAGATTTGTTTAACTATGGAACGCGAAAGTTTAAAAGTGTATACAGGCTAAATAAGCTTAAAAGAACTGGTTATTACTTTAAGATGCTCTCAAATTGTGTTTTTTTATGCAATAACAATAAAATTATAATTTATACAGAGTGTGCTTTCGAGATATAACTTCCAAAACTGTAAGAGATAGTTATTTAGATCACACAGACAATTTAAAGTATGTAACGCTTTTAATACCACTTGGTTCATTGAGAATCTAAGTTGTCAGTAAGTTCAGATTACACACGACGATCACAGAAGCTATAGTAAACAGCCTATAACTGTCCAACTGCTGGGCAAAGGCCTCCATCACTGAAATCAAGTTATCGCTGCAATTGTTGGGTAATGGCTTAATCACCACGCTTGCCAAATGCAGATTGGTGATCACAAACCCGGGCTATGCATCGAAAAATCCGAAACACATTTTGCCCGACCTGGGAATTGAACCTTCGGGTATCGGGCCGAGCACGTTGTCACAGAAGCTATAAAGGTAAGTTATTCTCACCATTCCACTTTGTTTTGAGACACTGCCCAGCGTGTAACCGCACCATGGGCCGTTCGGGGTACGCGAGCAAATGTTCGCGAACGAATTCGCACGAGAACATACTTTAACTCCTGAAACTTGACATGAAATCACACACCCTCTTACCATTTCTATATATCTTGAGACTACAAGGCTGAGTCTCACCATAGACCAGTATTCCCGAACGAACTTCCTGGAGTGAATCAAGGGGATACATAGAAACTATTAAAGATACTATGATTTTGAAATTCTCACCGTTCCACTCTGTTTTGAGACTCTGACCGGCGTGCAACCGCACCATCGGCCGTTCGGGGTACGCGAGCAAATATTCGCGAACGAATTGGCGCGAGAACGTGTGCACCTCCTCCCACACGAGCGCCGAACATTCGCACACGAGACGCGTGTCGCAGTGGCGTACGTACTGCGCGTAGCCGTCGTCGAAGAACACCAGGTATCTGGGTAGAGCATTATAAGGAAGTTAGTTAATCGCATAAGCTTTATGTTTTGATCGCTACAGTCGGCTATAATAGCTAGATAGCGCGCCTTGTACGCCAACGACGGCAATAATCGACAATACCTATAGTTTAGAAAAGCTCGACGTCGGCGCAGTGGTTAACGTGCCCGGTCTTTGATTGCTAAGGTTAAGCAGATGTCGCAAAGGCCGGTCGGTCATCGGATGAGTGACCAAAAATTTACCATCTCTCGCTCCTCCGTGCTTCGGAAGGCACGTAAAGCCGTTGGTCCCGGCTGCATTAGCAGTCGTTACAACCACCAATCCGCACTGGGCCCGCGTGATGGTTTACGGCGCGTTCTCCCTGTGTTGTAAACATCCATAGGGAAGGCTCGTCTCGTGCCCCAACAGTGGGGAAATGCTTGGGCCGGTGATGGATGGTGATAGTTAAAGATACTAACATCAACAATACAATTTTTATACGAGTAAATGTATGTATAGTCGACCATGAAATTGCTTTATCACTTTTGACAAAAACTTCCATAACAATAAAATTTCGCTAAGGCTCATTGTCAATGATGACAACGTATCTGTCACTTGGTCTTTTAAACAAAAATAGAACTTGTTGTTTTATTATATATGCAAACAAAATTTACTTCTAAGGTGGTAAAGCAATTTCATTGTCGACTATACATTAGAGTATGTAATAACTCCGATATCATTTAATAAAGAATTGTGGGAGTGTTTGCGCTATGCCAATTACAAGATGTGTAAATGAACAAACTTACAATGATTATTCCGGTTAATTTTCTGGTTCATTTCGCGTTCTGATACTGTGAGTGTAGTGTGTCGTGAGCAGTTTCGAGTGAATAGTGACTTAGAAGCCGGTGGTACGGGCATCGAGTGCAAAAATCGATTAAGAAAGAGGGTAGATCGTTTTGTCTGCTCAAAAAACCCACCCACATAACTTCAGTACATCCGTGATCATGGCGCATGCAACTGTGCCGGAATATATCGGATATTCACAAATATTAGTTACCTATGAAATAGACGTTTTTTTCTCACTTTTTAAAAGGTCTAAAAGTTCTAAAAGTCAATATCGGTTGTTAATATTATTATAAACCTTTAATTAGGACTATGTTACGCTTCAGTAATAACAATGATTATTAATTTTGTGTCTTTATCGCCCAATATTTTTTTAAATTGACTACTTTTTTGTTCGCGGAATTGTCTTTTTGTTTCATTGTAGCTTTGAAGGGACTTGATTTTTTTTCTTTTTAATGTCTGCTATATTTAGCTAGTGAAACAAACACACTACTCTACAATTTTTATAGTGTTAACATAAATAGATGCTAAGAAAATTAAAAAAACGTTAGTATGAAAAATAAAATTGAATAAAAAGTCTTCATGCAAAACGTCAATTTCATAGGTAAGGACCTAATAATAAACAAACTTACCGATAGCTATTCACAGGGTTGGGCACCTCAGCAACTATGCCGGAGTAGAAGGAATCTCTCTTCGCTGCATTCGCGGGATCCTTGAAAAGAGCTATTACGCGGGTACCTGCACAAAATAAACGTTACATAAGCATAGGACTAGATAAAGATAAAAAAAAAAACAAAAACCATTAAATTAAACAGATTAAAAAAATATTTGGAGTTTGGTGATTGCCTCAAGTGAAGTTGTGATGATAAGGTCAATGGTGGAAGCGCACTTCACCCGGGATCCTCAACTTTAGGCCCGGTTAACTTTTGAAAACGTCTTACTTGACCGCCACAAGTCAGGCAGTTCCTAGTGTGGGGTCATAGGAAATCTCAGCCTCCTTGAAAATTATGCTTATATATAGGTAACACTATTTTCCACTGTATTTTTAAGTTTGTACGTAAGCATTTATCAAATAAATTTATTTGTATTTGTATTTGTAACTACTGAGGCACTGGCTATCTAATCTAGCTGCCGGAACACAACAATGCTACAAACATTGATGTTATGGCCACACATTTAGATAAGATCGTGGTAGCTAGCCAGGCGGACAAACAGGTCCTACCTACCACCAACCAAACCGAGGACACAAACATGTATCTCCCACTGGGAATCGAACCCAAGACCTCGGGGTCTGAGTACTATAAAACGACTCACCAATAGTCATTCTGACGTCTGTCGGCTCGCTGTACGCGAGTGAGTGGCCCGGCAAAATCTTGTTCTGGTTTTTCACTTTGTTCTCGAACTTGACGCGGCAAACTGTGCTGGAGCCACTGTGGGGCTGCAAAGGAATATACTAATATACAGGTGTCCCTTGCCTCTGGACAAGTACATATCCGCACTACACGTTCATAAAAGTATTCCTGAACAATATGAGAAGTATTACAACAATCGGTCAAGTATTAAACACAAAATTACAATTTTTTTGTAAATATTTGAAAAACATTAAAGTTAACCTAGAACTGTATCTATACCTTTTTTTTTTAAATAAGTATGACATACCATCTAAAGCTTTGGGGTCAGCAACTCACTCCTTGGTGTTCCAAGAATCCAATAGGCAACACACGCCATCAGATACAATAAAATTACAGTTAAGCCCCTAACCGCTAAGCATACAAACTAAAATAAAACTTAGGGGTCGGTAACGCACGCCTCCTAATCCATTGAAATTGAAAATGAAAAGACATACAAACTTAAGCTTAAGGTCTGGAACGGACGCCTGTGTTCCAGAAACTCACTAGGGGTCGGTAACGCACGACCTAAAACCACGTCTAATTCTTTAGTCTACTCACCCCGGGAGCTGCATTCTTTCCCTGCACCTCCAGCACTCTGCACCTCACCCAGGCACCGAACACGTTCCTCATGCCGAACACCACCATGCCGGCGCGTAGCGGAGGCCGGGAGATCTCTCCGGGCGGGGGGAGTTCTGAGGGGGCAGCTTCCATAGACACTTGGAGCACTGATACTTCCTTCTGTTGGTACATTCAATCAATCATCATCAGTCATCATCACAGTCAACAGTAGGGATAGGAAAAGGGTTCAAAATTATCAAGATACACACGGCTTGATAATTATTTTTCATTTTATTATAATTTATTATTACTAACATCTCTGATATTTAAAATTAATTTAATATTGCTTGAAATGTAGTTATAATTCTGATTTTATTAGTAAGTATGGTGTACGGTGTACCGCACATTAAGCAATACCTAATTATTGCAATATTTGTAAATTGCTTACATGCATTTATGTTTGCACACGCGCCGGTATTTTCTTCAATAAATTAGTTCAACTACGGTTAGCACTCAACACGGTTGTATCATTTTCCGACATCCTAATATCAGTTCCTAGCAGCATCAGTTTATCATATCAATCAGCTATCATAATTATCATTTAAAGTGTGTAGAGCCAGTCCCTACATATTTATGGTCCTTCGAGCATTTATTTACCTATTACCTATTTATCAGTCCTTTTGGCTTTGAGTGCGCGCGTTCGTGTTAAATAGGGATTCGCGTAAGTCGAGTGCCGGGCGAGCTATCAATACCTATCATCAGTAAAACTTTTATAACCTTACAAACAATTCAATAATTGACTATCAGTTATATCAGTATCGGTTATCATTATCAGTGACATTTTTTTTTAGGAAAAATATTGACTTTTTTTTATAAAAACTCCGTAAAATACAAATCAGTGACAATAAAATACAGAACAAGTATATCATCATAACAGTGACTACATGTGTGACTAAGTGGCATAGTTTAGCGTTTCCGGGATTTTCCTGGAGTTCTTTGTCTGTGCGCCCCAAGGCTGCACGGCAGAGTCATCAGAGTGAGCAGAGCAGTCGGTAACTGAATTACCATATCCAGCTACCAGCATCAGCACTTATCAGTAAGCTTGTTCCTTTTTTATTACTAACTCATTAAGATGGAAGCTCTAATTACCCGCCAAGCAGAAATTTTGGAAACCATTAAGCAAATTAAGAGTAACTTCAATAAGGATTCGGAAAGCAGCAAGACATCGGATTATATCAAGAGACGCATAGACACGCTTGAGAACATCTGGGCAGAGTTTGATCACAATAACAACCTACTTTTAGAGAGTGATTATTCGAGAGATGAGCAATATTTTCATGAAAACATTTACGAGAAGACGCGTAAAATGTATATGGAAATTTATCAAACACTGTTTTCATATAAGCAATTCACTTCCGTCGATCATAAAGTTAAAATATCAGAACCAACTCCACTACAAGAGTTGCTATCAAAACAGAAAACTAACATTAGAGCATTTAAGCGACTATTGAACGGAATAAACCTTGACCTATTAACTGAAAAATGGGAGATCGAAGACGAGCTACGTACTCTTCAATCCAAATGGAATGCGATTGACGTCCTTCATTTAGATATTGACAACATCACCCAAGGTAACAACAGAGAATACGACACCGAATTCAATGAACATGAAGTATTGTTCAAGGACATGAAACGCAAGATAAATCAAAAATTATCAGCATCGAGTCATCTCCAGCTGTCCACTCCACGGCTAGAAATTCCAATATTCGCCGGAAACTACGTTAATTGGCCCACATTTTTTGATCTCTATTCCGCCGCCATTCATAATAACAATATGTTGAGTAAATCACAAAAAATGCAGCATTTAAAGGGAAAGCTTAAGGGAGAAGCAGAAAGACTTATCCAGCATCTGTATATCTCCGAAGAAAACTATGACACTGCTTGGGAAATACTAGTACATAGGTACAATAACCCTCAACTTATTTTCACCAAACATATCGAGACACTTCTCAATCAAACAAATATACAGCGACAGACAGCATCAGAAATCAAACGCTTGCATGACGTCACAGCAGAGTGCATTCATGCCATTCACAACTTGGGAGTAAACACAAATACATGGGATCCGTTAATTGTACATTTGGTATCAAAAAAGTTAGACCCTGAAACTTTTAGTGAATATAAGGAGGCCCGTGAGTCACCAAGAGAGCTGCCAACTTTAACAGAGTTAATGAATTTTTTGGAAGGAAAATTCATTGCTCTCGAACCTATACATAGAAGAGAAAGAGAGCTACCGAAACCTATCCAACAGCAGACATTTAAGAGGTATCAAAATCAAGATAATACATTTAGAAGAAATAATTTTTAACCTAATGAGCAAAAGCAAATATCATCATATCATAAGAAATTTGGAACAAATAACTTTCAATCTAATGCAGCATACACGCGTCGCTGTCCACATTGTAATCTAGGCCACGATTTATTTCAATGCGACAATTTTAATTCAATGACCCCAGATGCTAAAATAAATACAATTGCGAAATTGAAAGTATGCAGACACTGTTTATACCATCATTTTAATAATGTGTGCATTTCGCAGAAACGTTGCAAGCATTGCAACGGCGATCATAATACGAAACTTCATGACGCATTTGCGCAATCACGGGCGGAAACCGCATCAAGTCCTAAGTCCGTCGGAAAGTCTACTCCTAATATCAAATCAGCAACATATACACCATTAAAACATTTCAGTACGCATCACGTATCCCAAAATGATGAAGAAACTTTACTAACGACGACTTTGATTCAGATAAAATCTTACGATGGCTCTTACGTTACACTGCGTGCCTTATTAGATCAGGGATCACAGATATCTTTAATAACAGAAAGAACAGCTCAACTCTTACAATTACCTAGAAATAAATATCACGCATTCATTTCGGGGATCGGGCACGACTCAAGGCAAAGCAAAGGAGCCGTGTTATTGGAATGCAAATCAATATACAATGACTATGATTTTAAATAAATAAATAAATAAATAAAAGCGTTTAATTAAGGTTTTTTTTTTTTAAGGTTTAGTTATATCATCTCTTATCAGCAACTTACCTAATTTATCATTTCACAAACAGCCATGGCAGCATCTTCAACACATTGCTTTGGCAGACCCAGAATACAACCTCTCTAAACCTATTGACCTTTTATTGGATACGAGTGTGTATTCTGAAATAATAATGAACGGCCTCATTAAAGGACCGTCCCATGCACCGATTGCACAGCAGACCAGGTTAGGCTGGATACTATCAGGCAACGTACGTACCTTTCACTGCAATGTAGTTGTCAAAGAGTTATCAGAACTATCAAAGTATTGGGAACTTGAAGACATCAGCAGTGGTATATCAGAGCTATCAATCGAAGACCAACAGTGTGAAGATCTGTATAAGTCAACAACGGTTCGCCTAGACAATGGTAGGTACCAAGTAAGCTTACCGATGAAAAACAATTTTCGACCCCTTAGGATGGTTATCGCCACTGACTGTCAGAGCAAATTATTTTGTCAAAATTTGTGGAAGCAAGATATATCATGGGACGATGAATTATCAGATAATTATAAAAAGGAATGGTGTCAAATTAGACTTGATTTAAACAACATCGATCAGTTTAAAATACGACGACAGGTTGGGAATACCGAAAATTCTATAGTCCTACATGGCTTTTCAGACGCATCCGAAAAAGCATACGCTTGTACTGTTTACGTTGTATCACAACATAAGGGCAAGAGTACATAACGCCTATTCGCTGCAAAAACAAAAGTAGCGCCCTTAAATAAAAAACTGACGCTACCTCGGCTTGAGCTGTGCGCAGCTGTTCTTTTGTCACAATTAATAAAAAAGATTAGAGAAACTCTCATAACAGATAATGTCACTACGTATGCTTGGACTGACTCGATGGTTGGACTGGGTTGGCTGAAAGGTGACTTATCAAAGTGGAAGCAGTTCGTAGCTAATCGAGTACAAGTGATTAGTGAAGTCATTCCTGCAGAAAAATGGTATCATGTATCATCAAAGGAGAACGCAGCAGACTGCGCGTCGCGTGGAATATCAGCTACGCAGTTGGTTGAGCATGATTTGTGGTGGTCAGGCCCAAGATGGCTGCTAAATTTCAGACCTGAAAACTACACAAAAATTGACCGCCCCTGAAATAGAAACAAAAAAAGTTATTCATGTGAACGTTGCCTTACAACAAAATAAAACATATGTATTCATTGATAATTTATTAAATAAATATAGCTCCCTTACGCACGTTACAAGAGTGTTATCATGGGTGTTTCGTTACATCGCTCTCGCGCGGAACGATAGTAATGTGACTCCTGCAAAAACATTGACCGTCTCGGAAATAAGTAATAGCTTTAATATTATAATCAGAACAGTACAGCAGCAAGACTTTGTAAATGAATTAAAAAACATCAAAAAACTCGGTCATGTGGGGAAAAATAGTAGCATTCTCAATCTTAATCCTTACATTGATAGCAATGGAATACTAAAGGTAGGTGGCCGGTTGAGTAACTCTAATATCAGCAGCAGTGCAAAACACCCAGCAATTTTATCAAGCAAAAATCGCCTTACGCAACTGGTCATAAACAAAGCCCATCTATCTTCACTACACGGAGGTCCCAAACTTACCTTAGCACTTATCAGAGAACAGTTCTGGATTATAAGCGGATTAAGGACAGTAAAAAATCAGTTACGTAACTGTGTTATATGTAGACGGTTTAATAAAGAGAGCAAACAGCAAATTATGGCGGATCTCCCGCAACCAAGAGTTAACCCATCCCGTCCGTTTACTCACACAGGCGTAGATTTTACAGAACATGACGAACTAAAGGCTAACAAAGGACGTGGAATAAAAACCGTGAAGGGATACATTGCAGTCTTTATTTGTCTCACCACCAAAGCAGTTCATCTGGAGCTTGTATCCGACTTGAGCACACAGGGGTTCCTTGCAGCCTTTCGAAGATTTATCAGCCGCAAAGGAACACCTCTTCACGTCTACAGTGACAACGGGACAAACTTCGTTGGAGCTAACAAAGTCTTAAAGGCTGAATATAAACAGATCATAAACAGTATCGACTTACAATTTTTTGACAAAATTCAGGATATGGACATCAATTGGCATTACAACGCTCCCTCATGGCCCAGCGCTGGTGGACTGTGGGAAGCAGCTGTAAAGAGCACAAAACATCATCTAGTACGTGTAATTGGACACCAAAAACTTACCTTTTTGGGAGTTCAGCACTCTTCTCCACCAAGTGGAGGCGTGTCTGAACTCAAGACCTCTCTGTGCCATCACTGAAAACGCGGAAGATGAAATCCTCACACCAGGTCATTTTCTGATTGGTGGCCCGCTATTATCACGTCCGCAAACTGAAACCGAAAATATAAATATATCACAACGCTGGAGCCTCGTTCAAAATTTAAATAAACAGTTTTGGAAAACATGGTCACGCGAGTACCTTCAGCAGTTACAAACACGATCAAAATGGACAACACCGACATCAAACCTGAAAATAAATGACATCGTACTATTAAAGGAGGAGTTAATACCACCTGGTAAATGGCCGCTTGGCAGGGTGCACGAGCTACACCCCGGCAAGGACGGTTACGTCAGAGTGGTGTCACTAAAAACTAAAAATAACATAATTAAACGTCCCATAAATAAATTAATGTTGCTACACCACCAGACAAGAAGGATGAATTATCGCATCGACCTCGCCAAAATCAAAATACTCGAAAATTTAAGACCAACTTTTTACATAAAACATTTTATACACTCATGTTATTTATGTGTATACTACCCAGCTATCAATCATCAATACCAAACCCGTATAATATAACATCACTACCGGAAAATCAAACTCTCTATTTCGATAAAACATCAGACCTTCAGTATATAAGAGACGACTGGAAACTTATTATTTATTATAACATGACAGCATATTGGAAATCATTATCAGATATTAGAAACTACGTTGCACATATAAAAGAAGTTTGCATGGACACGAAATATCAACATACACAATATGGCACTCTATCATTACAGCTAGAACAACAATTGAACGATATCGACCATTATAATAGCATTCTACTTAGGAACTTTAGTTTTAAAAGACAACGAAGAGGTTTTATCAACGGAATAGGTTACGCGGCCAATTACCTATTCGGCGTACTAGACGACAACTTTGCGGAACAATATGAACAAGATATAGTGAAAATAACGCAAAATGAAAATCATTTACAATCATTAATAAAAAATCAGACGAGTATTATAGAAGCGGAATATAATATCATACAGCGAAATGAAAACTCTATGAAGCAGCAATTTGAAGTTATTAGACAACATATCAACAACATATCATTAGAAGTTTCCAAGGTGCAGGTAAATAATAACAATAACCTATACATAGTATCATCGTCTTTAGCAGCAAATCTAATTTTAGGAAGCCTTCAACGCGTTCAGACAACGCTCCTGAACACAGTGACTGACATCAACCACGGCAGATTGGATACACATTTATTATCACCGGGACAACTACAGCACCAACTCGATGTCATAGCAGGGCAGTTAAGCAACGATCTCGCCTTACCGGTAAAGGAAAATGTTATGGAGATTTACAAATTACTACGAGTATCTACAAGGGTTACCAATAGCTATCTGATAATAGAGGTTAAAATACCTATAGTTAGTAACGAAGCGTTTGAATTAAATAGACTTATCAGTATCCCACAGATACGAGATCACGAGATGTATCAAATTATCCCAGCAGTATCATATGTAGCATATAGCCTATGAAAGGACATTGCACTCTTTCTGACAGATAGCGATCTTCATTCATGTTTTGAATTACCATCTTGGCTATTATGTCATTTGACACAGCCATTTTACGATATGAAGCTCGAACAATCATTGTGCAATATTAAATTTATTAATTCCGCGGCAAATAGTAATCCTTCAATGTGTAAGTCGCAAGTGACGACATGTAAACAGACCTGGATCAAGTTGCATGCCGATAACACATGGATATTCACGTGCTGCGCGGAATGTAATGTTCGCTTTCTATCCCCGTCAGGTGTGACAATGAAAAGGTTGAATGACCGGGGCATTATCAAGATAGGTCAAGGTTGCACACTAAAAAGCGATGAATTAACTATATTCGCTCATAATCATTTTCTGAATCAAATCAATGTTAACTATCATGTTTCTTTACCAGAAGTGTCTATGCTAAATAGCATTATGAAGGATTCCACAATAAACTTTACAAAATTCGAGAACCACGAATCGTATTACCATCAGATAAACAAGCAAATCAATGAGTTAAAGGAACAATCTGAAAATAAGTTTAGCAATCACGACAATCATCACTACGCAATGTACGGCATCTACGTCATAATCAGTATCGTAGTTGCTGGGGTTGGTTGTTTCTTCGGGCTCCGCAAGATCAAACATTGGTTTGCGCCCAATGCGGGCAGCAGGCCACAGCAGCAGCCGCCGCAGCAGCAGCCTCAGGCCGCGCCCGAGGTGGAGGCACCCAGGGCCGTACTCAACGATAACCGCACCAGTATTAGTGAAGTGTTAGTGTCGAATGTTCCGCGGGTGAGTGCGCGACGCGATCAATCTATTGCGAGTGAATCGAAATTGAAAGTGGCTCCCAAACTTACGAGGTTCAGATTGGATAGTGACAGTCAATGACAGACAGTGAACTACCTACCGCGTGTGTTGTGGTCGTACCAGACAATCATAATCATTAAATATTATTTTTTATTAATATACCTACATAGATTATAAGCAAATTGAAATCACCTTGTATCATTTTCACCATTTTTATAACATTTAGTAATAGCTTCAACTTAGACGTGTAACAATAAACGCTACATTATCTTTATCATCTTGCATCTTCTTGGTGCGGCAATATGTACGGTGTACCGCACGTTAAGCAATACCTAATTATTGCAATATTTGTAAATTGCTTACATGCATTTATGTTTGCACACGCGCCGGTATTTTCTTCAATAAATTAGTTCAACTACGGTTAGCACTCAACACGGTTGTATCATTTTCCGACATCCTAACATCAGTTCCTAGCAGCATCAGTTTATCATATCAATCAGCTATCATAATTATCATTTAAAGTGTGTAGAGCCAGTCCCTACATATGGATTATTTAACATAATATAAAACTTAATTAATCTTTAATAAACTCAAATAATTATTATAATTAAATATTCCAATTCAAAACCTTAATCTAAAAGACCACCACGGGCCACCCCCGGCTCAATTCCCATGATATCGGCAGCGTTACCACGTTGTATTGCCAGGGAGAGTCTCTGAACCAGGTATGACCCGCAGCGGCGGCCGTACCCACGATCCGCTAAACGGTGCCCTAATTTGGCAATAAAAGATGTCGCTTCCGTGCCCCACACCCCCGAAGTCTCTACAGCGAAAGGGAGAAAGTAGTACTGTGACTTCAAGGCAGCATACTTCAAACGTTTCTGCCTCGCGGCACTCTCAGCAGCAGACCCAGCAGTCCGCATTGTGCCTTGAATGTGCGACGTCGCGAAAGTGCTAACGCAGTATGGATTTATATCTGAATTTGTATCTTAATTTGTACACCGTTTATGGTATGGCATGTTGAATCTAACATTGAGAGCATCTAGATTTCGCGCACGCTTAACATCAGGCACAGAGTCATTTGCCAACCCTTCTCAAATAAAAACTCAAAAATTTCTGGCGTTACTGAGCCAGATACTCGTTGTTGCATTTAATTTTGTAATTAACTTAATAATATAAAAGCATTTATTCATTGCCACACAGGAGAAGCGCGATGGCGCAGTGGTTAACGCGCCCGGTTATCGGATTGGTGACCAAAAATGTATCATGTCGAGCTCCTCCATGCTTCGGAAGGCACGTAAAGCCGTTGGTCCCGGCTGCATTAGCAGTCGTTAACAACCACCAATCCGCACTGGGCCCGCGTGGTGGTTTATGGCCCGTTCTCCCTATCCATCCAAAGGGAAGGCTCGTGCCCCAGTGGGGACATAAAAAATGAGCTGATGATGATGATGATGATGATGATTGCTACACATAGAAAAATAATTAGTAGATGCATGGCTCCCTTATTTTTTGAGAGCTTTTGCTGATTGCCAAAAGGCATTTTAAGCTTCACTGGGCTTTTTGGGGCCCCCAAACGGCGTGAAACTTTAAGGGCGCCGTCAGAGATTTTCAAGAGGGAACGGCATCACGCACTAGTGTGTGTTCCCGTGCCCTACTAGATTCTCCGAGGGGTTCGGATCGGATCGGAAATGGCTCCCACTCAGCATAACATCGAGGTATCTGGTTCGTACCACGACGCTGATCTTCCGTGGGTACCAAAAGAACTTAAATATTACAACATTCACATTAAAACATTCATCCTAAATATAAAAATATAATAAAATTAATTTTAACTTACGTCATCATCTATCTTCGACGCGTCCACGGCCGCCGGAGACGGTTTATCCTGTGAAATATTTATTTGATTATTGTCAGCCTATATTTATCTGGGTCGGTTATCACAGTTTCCCTAATTAGCCAGTTTCACGAACTCGCCAGTTTCACGAACTCGCCAGTTTCACGAACAATTCCTCACTGTGGCCACACAATGCCTGATATTAAAATCAGACAGTGTGATGTACGTGCGGAGCTACAGTCAATCGATGTTCGGAAAGCTAATGGCCCTGATGGCATCCCAGCAATAGTTTTAAAAATGTGTGCAGCGGAGTTGTCCCCCGTTTTAACTCGTCTATACCGTCTCTCGCTTTCTTCAGGTTGTGTGCCGGAATCTTGGAGAGATGCTAATGTGCAACCGGTTCCGAAAAAAGGAGATCGATCAGATCCGACTAATTACCGCCCAATAGCCGTTACTTCAGTTTTGTGTAAAGTCATGGAGCGGATTCTAAATAAACAGCTTATCCGCTACCTAGAAGAACACCCCTTAATTCACGATCGCCAATACGGGTTTCGGCCGAAACGGTCAACGGGTGATCTTCTAGCGTTCGTTACACATCTCTGGGGTGAGGCTATTGATAAGCGTGGCGAGTCGGTGGCTGTTGGCCTTGACATAGCCAAGGCTTTTGATCGGGTCTGGCACAAAGCCCTTCTGTCCAAGCTCCCGGCATACGGTCTGCCTGCTCAGTTCTGCAACTGGGTCGCTGGCTTCCTACATGAGCGTAGAATCCGAGTACTCACAGACGGATGTGCTTCGCGGTTCATGTCAGTGAACGCTGGTGTCCCTCAGGGGTCCGTTCTATCCCCCACGCTGTTCCTTCTGCATATCAATGATATGCTTCCACTTGGAAATATTCATTGCTATGCAGATGATAGTACGGTGCACGGTGGGTATAACTGTCACCCAGCGGCTGGGCAGGTCGAGACTGAAGTGAAGCGAGTAAATCTTGTCATTGAGCTCAATCGGGTATTGGACCTCATATCTAAATGGGGCTCCAATAACCTTGTTGAGTTCAATGCCAAGAAAACACAGGTCTGCGCGTTCACGGCAAAAAAGTCGCCATTCCTACCCCTTCCCTCTCTTCAAGGCACATCACTCGGCCTGCAGAGCAGTATAAACATGCTTGGTATGGAGATTCGCTGCGATCTAAACCAGAGGGACTATATTGAAACCGTGATAAAAACTGCGTCACGTAAACTCGGTGTCCTGAACAGGGTGCGGCGATTCTTCAAGCCGGATCAGTTGTGCCTTTTGTACAAGACACAGGTGCGATCTTGCGTGGAATATTGCTCGCACCTCTGGGACGGTTTCGCAAAGTACCTTCTCGATGCCTTGGACAGATTGCAGCGGCGCGCTATACGCATTATCGGCAGTGCAGAGGTCACTAATGCTCTCGAGCCCCTGCAATTGCGTAGAGATATAGCGTTACTCAGCGTCTTCTACCGCTTATACCACGGCGAGTGCTCTGAAGAGCTTTTTGACCTCATCCCACCTTCTCCCTTTCTCCATAGGAGTACGCGTGCTGCTCTCCGGAGTCACCGCTGTACTGTCTCGAACATTCCATCGCGCACAAAGAAATTTGGTGACTCGTTTTTCTGTCGCACTTCCAAAAGATGGAATAGTCTACCAGCGCACGTTTTCCCTCCTTCCTATGACATGGGGTCCTTCAAACGAGGCGTGAAGAGGCACCTTGTGGGCCGGCAGGGTGAGGGTGACTGATGCTGCGTTGTTTTCTCGCTGCACCAGTTGTCCTTACGTCTGGACTCCATTTCCACTTAACATCAGGTGGAGTGGAGTCATTTGCTGAGCTATGTATAAAAAAAAAAAAAAAACTCGCCAGTTTCCTTATTCGTCAATTCCATGAAAATTTTTAAGTCTTCAGTTTCCCTAATTAGCTACTTTCGTTAACTTTGGTCTGTTCATGTAATTCGTCATGTTTCGTTAATTGGGCAGTTATTGTACAGTTTCGTAGAAATATAGATTTATCAAAAGTTTATAAAAATAAAGGCTATAAGGTCACATTTTATTAACTGCAAATATTTTCACAAAACATCTAATTACGAGAATATCAGAGAAACGAGGCTCTAGATTTTTTAAAAATCCAGCAAGCTTTTTTTACTTTTCCTGACCAAAAAATAGGAGGAGCCGACAGAAAGGCCGTTCTTAAAAATATTACATTTAAGAACGGCCTTTCTGTCGGCTCCTTTGAATGAAACTACGAGCACGTGTAAGCGGTGAAGATATTGCGGCCTCTCTGTTTTGGCTCATTTGAATTGAAACTACCGAAAGTGCTTTATTTTACTTTTTAATCGAAACGTCTTTTGACGTTTTTCTTGAAAACTAGCGTATAAAAATTTAACACAACGTCAACATTTATTTGGCTCTACTTTAGTATCAAATTAAAATTAAATTAAATAAATGTTTATATAATTTTTAACGCAAATTTTGTTGCGAACAAATTACAAAAACACAAATGTTGAAAAAATTTCCACGAGCAGGGTTTGAACCTGCACCCTTCTGACATACCGGGTCAGGTGCTCTTCCAATTGAGCTATCGTGGTTCTAACCAGCCCGCCGAAATTATTCAACACTATTTACTTTTTACTTTGAAAGCCAAAGGCGCCCATTCAATGTTAACAACTACCGTCATTAACATCCGATCATAATATTTTTACAAATACTAAAGATCAGTTAAGAAGTAGGCTAGCTATTTATAAATGTTTATATAATTTTTAACGCAAATTTTGTTGCGAACAAATTACAAAAACACAAATGTTGAAAAAATTTCCACGAGCAGGGTTTGAACCTGCACCCTTCTGACATACCGGGTCAGGTGCTCTTCCAATTGAGCTATCGTGGTTCTAACCAGCCCGCCGAAATTATTCAACACTATTTACTTTTTACTTTGAAAGCCAAAGGCGCCCATTCAATGTTAACAACTACCGTCATTAACATCCGATCATAATATTTTTACAAATACTAAAGATCAGTTAAGAAGTAAGCTAGCTATTTATAAATGTTTATATAATTTTTAACGCAAATTTTGTTGCGAACAAATTACAAAAACACAAACGTTGAAAAAATTTCCACGAACAGGATTTGAACCTGCACCCTTCTGACATACCGGGTCAGGTGCTCTCCCATTTGAGCTATTGTTTTCTCGCAGGTGGGTAGATCAGACCATGAAACTGAACAAGTTTCCCCAAGAAACATAGGTCAAAAAACGAGATATTTTTTAAATTTTCTATACAAATATATTGACCGAGCATGGCCTCTCGTTTTTTGACCTTTTTCTATATTTTTCATGCCATAAATATACTGTTAAAGACATTTAAATATTACAGACAAATAAAATAATGACGTATTTCGAAATCTTGTTTTATTTTACAATAACGTTGATAAGAAAAAGCAGAATACACTATAGATAAACAAAAACATAAATCAGTTCAGCCATAATGAATTGAGAACATCCCTATGGTCTTATGATTAGAATGAGGCCAAGAGCAAGCCCATCTCTCAATAAAAAATTAAAAAAAAATTAAAAAAAATGACGTCATCCCGTTGTTTTCATTTAAAGACCGTTGCGCCCTTAGCATGTAAAATGAGCGTGAAATTAAATTTTTATTGGGGATGTCTATGGTCTCGATGTACTATCGATTTCATCGGATTCAGCATCCGATTCCACATCTTGTAGAATTCATATTAGTTCTTCGGAACATAATTCGTTATCTTCACTCATCCACACTCCAATACAATACAAAACAAAATATCGTATAAAAATCGTATAAAAAGTAAAAAAAGCTTGCTGGATTTTTTTAAAAATCTAGAGCCTCGTTTCTCTGATATTCTCGTAATTAGATGTTTTGTGAAAATATTTGCAGTTAATAAAATGTGACCTTATAGCCTTTATTTTTATAAACTTTTGATAAATCTATATTTCTACGAAACTGTACAATAACTGCCCAATTAACGAAACATGACGAATTACATGAACAGACCAAAGTTAACGAAAGTAGCTAATTAGGGAAACTGAAGACTTAAAAATTTTCATGGAATTGACGAATAAGGAAACTGGCGAGTTTTTTTTTTTTTTTTTTATACATAGCTCAGCAAATGACTCCACTCCACCTGATGTTAAGTGGAAATGGAGTCCAGACGTAAGGACAACTGGTGCAGCGAGAAAACAACGCAGCATCAGTCACCCTCACCCTGCCGGCCCACAAGGTGCCTCTTCACGCCTCGTTTAAGGACCCCATGTCATAGGAAGGAGGGAAAACGTGCGCTGGTAGACTATTCCATCTTTTGGAAGTGCGACAGAAAAACGAGTCACCAAATTTCTTTGTGCGCGATGGAATGTTCGAGACAGTACAGCGGTGACTCCGGAGAGCAGCACGCGTACTCCTATGGAAAAAGGGAGAAGGTGGGATGAGGTCAAAAAGCTCTTCAGAGCACTCGCCGTGGTATAAGCGGTAGAAGACGCTGAGTGACGCTATATCTCTACGCAATTGCAGGGGCTCGAGAGCATTAGTGACCTCTGCACTGCCGATAATGCGTATAGCGCGCCGCTGCAATCTGTCCAAGGCATCGAGAAGGTACTTTGCGGAACCGTCCCAGAGGTGCGAGCAATATTCCACGCAAGATCGCACCTGTGTCTTGTACAAAAGGCACAACTGATCCGGCTTGAAGAATCGCCGCACCCTGTTCAGGACACCGAGTTTACGTGACGCAGTTTTTATCACGGTTTCAATATAGTCCCTCTGGTTCAGATCGCAGCGAATCTCCATACCAAGCATGTTTATACTGCTCTGCAGGCCGAGTGATGTGCCTTGAAGAGAGGGAAGGGGTAGGAATGGCGACTTTTTTGCCGTGAACGCGCAGACCTGTGTTTTCTTGGCATTGAACTCAACAAGGTTATTGGAGCCCCATTTAGATATGAGGTCCAATACCCGATTGAGCTCAATGACAAGATTTACTCGCTTCACTTCAGTCTCGACCTGCCCAGCCGCTGGGTGACAGTTATACCCACCGTGCACCGTACTATCATCTGCATAGCAATGAATATTTCCAAGTGGAAGCATATCATTGATATGCAGAAGGAACAGCGTGGGGGATAGAACGGACCCCTGAGGGACACCAGCGTTCACTGACATGAACCGCGAAGCACATCCGTCTGTGAGTACTCGGATTCTACGCTCATGTAGGAAGCCAGCGACCCAGTTGCAGAACTGAGCAGGCAGACCGTATGCCGGGAGCTTGGACAGAAGGGCTTTGTGCCAGACCCGATCAAAAGCCTTGGCTATGTCAAGGCCAACAGCCACCGACTCGCCACGCTTATCAATAGCCTCACCCCAGAGATGTGTAACGAACGCTAGAAGATCACCCGTTGACCGTTGCGCCCTTAGCATGTAAAATTAGCGTGAAATTAAATTTTTATTGGGGATGTCTATGGTCTCGATGTACTATCGATTTCATCGGATTCAGCATCCTATTCCACATCTTGTAGAATTCATATTAGTTCTTCGGAACATAATTCGTTATCTTCACTCATCCACACTCCAATACAATACAAAACAAAATATCACCAATATTAAACATGGTAATTTTTGTAATTACCTAATATATTTCTCTGATATTTTGCTATATTCTTAGGTATAAAGTACAGTACCTGTGTAGTTGGTATCTCCTTAGCTTCGGCGTCTAAAGGCGCGTACCCCAGAGGTATGGCGGGTCGCTTCGCCGGCGTCTCCGCACCGGAAGACAGGCGCCTCTTGATACTGTTGGTCTGAGGCTAAGAAAATAAATACAAAATTTTTAGCCCCTTACAAATAAAGAAAGAATAAGGTCCGAATAGTTATTCCGTGTTTTGTTCCTGCCATGTAAACGTCACTTCAAATTAGAGTAAAAGGGACAAAACACGGAATAACTATTCGGACCTTATTCTTTGTTTACTTGTAAGGCCCGGTCTAGTGGTTAAGACCATCGGTTTAGACCCAGAGGTCCCGGGCTCGATTCCCAACATGTACTCCCCATGTTTGTGTACTCGGTTTGGATGGTGGTAGGGCTTGTTTGTCCGCCTGGCTAGCTACCACCGTCTTATCAAAATATGTCGCCATAACATCAATGTTTGTGGCATTGTTGTGTTCCGCAGCTAAAGATAAGATAGCCAGTGCTTCAGTACTTAGTTGAGGAATCCGGGTGAAGTGCGTTTCCACCATTTGCCTTATCATCATATTTATTTTTAAGTTTACAAAAAATTTTGACTTTGACTTTAATAAGTACTTAAATATATACAAATGACTTCTTACCGTTTCTAATGACGTTGGAGCTTCCAAATAGCTATACTGCAAAAGGAAACACGTTTTCAGTTCAGTTTTTAGTTTCCATAAACACAAATATTATAGAATTAAAATAAATCATATCAACCGTATAATAAAACTATTTATTTTATATATTTAATTAAAATATAAAAAAGTCCAATCAAGAAATCTGCATAAAAATTAGAAAATTACTCATCAAATACTGGCTTCCAACAGTGGCGGCAAGGAAACCTAACTGCCGTCTTTCGAGGTCTAGGATTCGGTTGCCAGTGGTACATACTTACATACATACATTTATAATAGGTCCTTACCTATGAAATTGGAGTTTTTTTCTCACTTATTAATAGGTGTATTACTTCTAAAAGTCAATACCGGTTGTTAATATTATTATACACCTTTAATTAGGACTATATTTTTGTTTGCACTTTTGTCGCTTCCTTTTAAACATGATGCTCCTATTCCACCTTAGGTTGGCTAGAAGAGATCTCTTTTAGAGATAAGTCCACCTTTGCTCACCATTGTTTGTAAACTGTATGAGTATTCTCTGTATGTGTGTTTTTTTGTGCAATAAAGAATATATATATATGTTGTTACTTAGATGTATGTGTGATGTATATATATTTGTAGTATGTTACTTAGGCTTCAGTAATTCTAATAACAATGATAATTATTTTTGTGTCTTTATCGCCCATTTTTTTTTAATTGACTAACTTTTTTGTTCGCGGAATTGTCCTTTTGTTTCTTTGTAGCTTTGAAGGGACTTGATTTTTTTTCTTTTTAATGTCTGCTATATTTAGCTAGTGAAACAAACACACTACACTCCACAACTTTCATAGTGTTAAAATAAATAGATACTAAAATATTGAAAAAAGTTAGTATGAAAAATGAAATTTTATAAAAAATCTTCATACAAAACTTCAATTTCATAGGTAAGGACCTATTACATGCTGGTCAGGGACGTGAAAAGAATGTATCAGAGCTGCCTAACTCCCCGTGCATGTCGTAAGAGCCGACTAAGGGACGAGGGTTCCAAGATGCTCGCACATCAGGCGGTCGGCTGCAACCCATCACTGACGTCATCTATTCCACCTCGGAGCCCTGTTTGATTATGCTACATGTGGCGTCGGGTCACTAACGGCGAGCTTACTCAAAATTGGTGATTTTGATGCTATGTCTACACCTTTGTGAGAGAAGGACGTGAGATAATAATTTTTGACTAGTGGGCCCGCCCGCAAAACTTCGCGTTTATCAACAGATTTTTTAGGAATTTCGAAACACACGTTTCTTTATTTTTCTGCACGTCTACGGCTGAAGCTCTTCAAAGTGAGATCATAACCGATTTTTTATGTGCAGCTATCGTCCCATAATCACTGGGACAAAAATCGGCTTACGCTATTAATACAACAAAATCAATAAGCGAACGTTTAAGGGCGGTATCTATACATCATTCTGAATACAATAACAAAAAATAAGCTCCAGTTTTTTAGTGATTTTCCAAAGTTATGTTTTCTAACACACTAAATTAATTAAAATAATGCACATCATGAAACATGCTGTAACTTTACTAACACGCACGCAAGCGTCAATAAAAAGATAGTGTACAGATACACGCACACAATTGAAAAACCACGGCTATCTTTGTGTGCGTGTAGTACAGATGTACGGGTTTGGAAAGGGTGTATTTTTTGGTGAATTATGATAATGTTTTGTTGATTATCTCGGTAACGAGCCTGTAGTTTTGGACCAAATTTGGTGAGCATGCTCAGTGTGATGTATAGATGCTCCCCTTAAACGTTCGCTTGATAATGTTAGACACTATACATAAGTTTAAAAAAAATAGACGCACTAAACAAGCTACAACAAAATTGTAAAAAAGTTGTGAATTCGCTCTACCTACCTTATTAGATGGAGTATCGTATATAATAATAGGATGCAACTCATGGCGCTCGTGTTCAAACGTGGCGTACAGATCGTTCCTCAGCTTATCTGTGGCTATCTGACACTCGTTCAGGAGAGAATCTATCTCTTTACTCTCCTCTGTAAAAAAAAGTTTATTTTTTTAGAAACAGCACCAAACAGCACATTTAAAAAAAAAAAATTATAATCTTTAAAAAAACACAATTGTTTTTTGTGGTTGAGTGGTTAAGACCACCTTTCCCAGACCTAGAGGTCCCAGGTTTGATTCCCAGCGGGTGGTACATGTTTGTGTACTCGGTTTGGTTGGTGGTAGGGCTTGTTTACCTGGCTACCTGGCTAGCCACCACCTTTTATCTAAATGTGTCGCCATTACATCAATGTTTGTAGCATTGTTGTTCCGGCAGCTAGAGATAAGATAGCCAGTGCCTCAGTACCTAGTAGAGAATCCCGGGTGAAGTGCGCTTCCACCATTGACCTTATCATCACTTAACATCAGGTGAGATAAAAGCACTGTGCTTACTCTTAAATAATAAAAAAACGTATTAGTTGTTTTGTTTGCGCATTATTGTGTACTAGCGGCCACTCGCGGTTTCACCCGCGTGGTTCCCGTTCCCGTGGGAATATCGGGATAAAAAGTATCCTATGTGTTAATCCAGGTTATAAACTATCTGTATGCCGAATTTCATCCAAATCCATTCAGTAGTTTTTATGTGAAAGAATAACAAACATCCATCCATACTTACAAACTTTCGCGTTTATAATATTAGTAGGATTTATAATGCGATTATTTAAAAGATTAAGCCATTACCCATCAATTGTAGTGATGACTTGATTTCAATGATGGAGGCCTTTGCCCAGCAGTGGGACAGTTATAGACTTTTTTTTTTGAAGATATTTACTCAATGAAATGTGCACTCTATGTGCGTAAACTTAATATACAATTTACAATGCAATTCAATGATTCACCTTCCAACATCTTCAGTTCCCCGTTCAACACGTCCTGCGCTTCGTTCAGCCGGGCGTCCATCTTTAATTTACGCCACGTGTCATTGATCATTTGGGCCAAGTGTTCTTCCAAAAACCTGCGGAGAAAAAGACATTGAATGAAGAGTCGGCAGCCGAACAGATCTCAGAACTCATTTGTTTATTGTAAAATCGTAATGTACAGTCGACAATGAAATTGCTTTACCACCTCAAAAGTGAATTTTGTTTCCTTAGAATAAAGCAACAAGTTCCCTTTTTGTTTAAAAGACCAAGTGACAGATACGTTGTCATTATTGACAATTGAGCCGTAATGAAATTTTATTGTAATGGAAGTTTTTGTCAAAAGTGATAAAGCAATTTCATAGTCGACTATATCTACAATCGTGTACAAAAAAGATTTATTTTATATTTTCATATCTCTTAGCCCCTTCTCTCATTACGATACGCACAGGCGACCAGTATCCTACTCGAGTCTCGGAGACTAGTTGCTGCGGAGTATCTCACATACATTTGAATGGGGACTCGCACACTTTGATACCGGTATCCTACGCGTCTACGACTAGTCTCGCGATACCCGCCTTGTCGGTCGCCCGCGAGTCGCGTCTTTTTCGAGTATCGACGAAATCGTAAAATAAAATAATTTTTAACAAAACAAACCGACTTTAAAAAACAGGAAACTAAATAAAGCAAAAATAAATAATATTGAAATCATATTATTAATTACCTAGATACGCATATCAGTTTTAAAGAAGGTCTATTGAAGCCGTTTTTTGAAGTCGGATATTTTTGTTAAAAATTATTTTATTTCACGATTTTTTGTGATGGGTAGACCTAACAAGGATGCTTCTTGGATGAGGAAACGACGGCCTAGTAGGTAGTAGTATTCCTATGTAAAAAACTTCAATCTTAATTAGGTATCATTTTTGTACGAACTGAACAAAACTGCAAGTGCTTCTTCGTCACTGGAATCACTCGACATTTTGACGTCCTTTAAATCACAAGCGTAGGCAATAAATGATAAAATTAGTTCATTTTCAGTAGCGTAATGTGCGATACACGGATCGCCAACTGGTATCCAACTAATTTTCGACTCGAGTATCGTATCTTTTGGGTCTCGTAATGAGAGAAGGGGCACTTGGATTTCATCTCGCCTGATGTTAAATGACTAAGGACGAAGAAGGTGGAAGCGCACTTCACCCGGAATCCTCAACTACTGAGGCACTGGCTATCTTATCACTAGCTGCCGAAACACAACAATGCTACAAACATTGATGTTATGGCGACACATTTAGTGGTAGCTAGCCAGGCGGGCAAACAAGCCCTACCACCAACCAAACCGAGTACACAAATATGTACTGTACCCCCCTGCTGGTAATCGAACTTGGGACCTCTGGGTCTCAGTATAGCAGGATACAAGCACTAACAAGCTGTTTCAACTACCTGCCTGATAAGTCTTAATAATAAAATAAGTCTTTAAAATTGTCAGTGCTCCTCAAAATTCGTTCACTTTGCAAAATCATAATTTGCATTCGAGTACAAAACTACATGAGACGGTATTAAAACATTATTTAAGTTTAGACGATTCGCCAACTATTTATATTAAAATCCTGTCTGATAGCTCACAAACGGCTTATTATTTCGGATATCTACAAGACACTCTTATGTATAAACGTACTTTTAAAATCCCAATCCCGTCTGCAAATTCACACTTTGCTACTAGATTTGGCGACTCAGTTAGAACTCGTGTTTACAATGCGATAGCAAGGGCTTGTGACATAAGGAACTGTTCGGTCACAGAAGCAAAGAATATTTTAACTAAGTGGCTGCTTGAAACAACTTATATTAAAACCGAAGCACTTCTCGATCGATGTTTCTAAGTTGTTATTTATTTCATTTCTTATCTTAAATTTTGCATGTTTTATTTAAAATTATTAGTTTACCTTTTAGTTGGTCTTCCATTTGTCTTTATGGCCGTTTCTTTCAATAGGTATTCTTTCAATTCGGGCGTAAGGCCAAGTAAACAGTTAATTGGTTTCCCAAGGTCCAGGCACAGCCTAGTTTGGGAACCTCTGGTAATTGTATTGACTCGATCTGCCTTTGGACTTTTTAAATTATTCATCATCATCATCATCATCGGCCTATCTTAGTCCACTGCTGGACATAGGCCTCCCCTAATGAGCGCCATAGCGCCCTGTCCTCAGCTTGACGCATCCAGCATCTGCCTGCAGTCTTTCGCAGGTCATCAATTATTAGCCATAGTTATTATTTGAGATCATTATAAAGCCTGCAGGACACAACCAAAGTGCTACTCACTTGACCCCGCCCTCGCCTATAGTCTCTTTAGCGTCGTCACTCGCCTCTGCTTCGTCTTCAGACTCGGAATCTGATATCTCGACAAGCTCCGATGACATCTTGCTGATATCCAACTCCAATAGCGGTGTGAGATCCCTGATGCCCGCTACGAGTTTCTGCGAAGAGAAAACACTAATTTATAATCATATTCAATATTATTATTAAAAAATATTACTCTCGATGTTCCCCGACTGTTTGCCGCTCCATATTATATATATATATGTCGCAGTCGGATTGTATAATCCACCGCATTACATTACAAAAAAAATATATATATTGCGTCAATAAAATGCAGGGAAAGGGGGAGTTCTAATGGCATCCTAGCGGTAATAGCAAAGAAATTTGACTGTCCCATTCTTAGGCATTGGAACCGAGTGCATACGGGTGGGACTTTCAAGTTTTTAAATTAGTGTGTTCTTTGGTATTTGTTGTTTTTTTTTTTTTGTAAGTAACTATGTTACTATGTATGGACTAAGTGGTCTGAATTAAATGTTTTTTTTAAATTATTATTATTATTATTATTACGATACGATCTTCATTAAGGCGGCCCACGTTTAGCTGCATCGTACAACTAGTTAGATTGTAGGGTGACCATACTTACAAAATAAAATAAAAAATTTAAATGATAATCAATTTTAATAAGAAAAAGATAACAGATTTCTTCTTACGATATTCCTTACTAATCAAGACTTTATTATTATTATAGTTAGTTATTATTATAGTAAACTAGCTGACCCGCCGGACTTCGTACCCCTTTGATAGTTTCTATGACAACAAAACAAACAAATCGTATTTCTATTTATTTATCATCAAGCAATTTTTTTTTGTAGTAATAAATATAGCCTATTTTACTCAGCGCTAATATAGCATTCTAATGGTGAAATATTTTTTTAAATCGGTCCAGTAGTTTTTGAGTTTATTCGTTGCAAAGACACACACATGCATAATTACATACATACATACATATATGCCACGCCATTACTGTTACTTAGGTTGGTAATCCAATTATAAATAAATAAATAAATATATACAAAGGTTTCCTCTTTATAATATTAGTATAAGTAGATAAAATATTTGCGACTAATGCGGCGGATCATACAATCCGACTGCGACATATATACTACAACTAGTATTTCTCGATGTAAGCGAATATTGTATTCTGTTTGTTATTGAGAAATAAATATCTTAAACCTATCAGACATCTGAGAAAAAAAATCTGATATATGTATATCAGATTTTTTTTCTAGTAAAATTTTATCTTGTAACTGCATATAGCACAGTAAATGCAAAAAATAAAAATATTTAAAAAGAATTACGTCCTTATCGTTTGTTAAAAACTTGCAAAAGTGTGTGTGAGGCTTACTTCACAGTGGCATAATACCGCTGGCTTGCAGCGTAAATCACGAAGTAGGTACAGTCGTAGTAACAGCAAAAGTAGATGATGTTCACTAGATTTCAAAATTAAGATTCGATAGTGTAAGTCGGTATTTTCTATATAACTACAGTCAAAGTCTGCAGGTACTAGTAGACACTCGAAGGTTTTTCGATATGCATTTAAAAAGTTTTGATTTTCATACTGATTTCATATTTTGGAACTTGACCAATCATCCTTTGCTGTTGACTGTACTAGAAAAAGTCAACAAGTCTTCTGTTTCTCGGTAGCTCAGCGGTCAGAGCATTGGGCCAGTAATCCAAAGGACGTGGGTTCGTTCCCTCTCGAGCTTACGGACTGGTTGATTATTTCTAGTAATAATGTTATCTGTATTTGCATACCAATTTTTGGTAAAATATGAGATGCTAAATGTATGTAAGAACTTGTTCCTACCATATTTACAGCATAAATAGTTATTCTATTCTTCTGATTCTATATTTTCAGCATTTGCATTTAAACTCGTAATATTGTATATACCTACGTATATTGTGTATATCTATATGTTAATACGTGAAGCAAAAACTTTGTACCCCTTTTTTACGAAAATTGCGCGGACCGAGGAGTATGAAATTTCGCACACTTATAGTTTATATAGAGAAGGTTATCCGAATGTTAATTTTTTTTTTTAATTATGCATAAAAATACATTAAATCAATAAAACAAACATTACACACTGTTGCGGAAACCCACAACACACACTATGCTACTGTTTAAAATTAGGTTACACCTTAAAATCTACAAAATCCACTCACAGTTCCATGCCGCTCCCGCCGTCCAGAACGGGATCCATATGGTCTGATGGGGCCGGAATCCGAGTCCGGGTCTTCTGGGGTTCCCTAATCACACCCAAACTACCCCAAGTGCACTTTTCCCCCGAGGAAATACCTGTTTTCTCCAGCAGCAAAGACGCCGACATCCAATCCTGGGATGGCGAATTGTACTCCCGATGCGATTCGCTTACGACGTACACACACAAAACACAGGTTGCACAATACACTTAATTAGAGTAATACGGCTCCAAATGCCCTTATTACTGCTTAAAATCTATTTAATTATCAACACACGATAACCTATAATCCAGCCATTGTTGCCTTCCCGAGACAAGTGTACCAACAAAGAAAAAAAGAACAATTAGTGATGGGGCCATTATGCCACTAAATAAATTGAATCTCGATAATCGATTCCCAAATCGATCCGTCCATAATACAAATCAAAGTTTTATTTCCAACAAAAATAAATGCCTGTTTATTTGCAACATCCCGCCACCCAAAGCGGACGTACCGCTTTCTAGCCTGAAATCTTAAACTAGTCAACCGGTAATCGAGCTAAGGTCGCGACTGCGCGATTTAGCACCGATCCATCAACCAACACTTGCGCCACATGCGGAGTCCCGTCCGCGCCCCAGATTAACTTTAAAATGCGACCTCGTCTCCAAAATAACGATGGCAAATTAGCCTCTTTTAATAAAACCAGATCCCCCTCCGAAGGGGGCGACGTCCGGTCTGTCCACTTTACACGCTGCTGCAATAAATGCAGATACTCCAGTGACCACCGACGCCACAAGTCCTGACTCATTTGTTGTATCATTTGAAAACGAGACATCCGGTGTCTGCGTTCATCCTCCCAGGGATACTCAGGCAGGGCAGTGAGTGGCTGACCGACCAAAAAATGACCAGGGGTCAGGACTTCCATGTCATTTGCGTTAGAGGAGAGTGGACAAAGCGGAGGAGAGTGGACAAAGCGGACGCGAGTTGAGAACCGCCTCAACCTTACAAAACACAGTTGTAAGTTCCTCATACGTGAGGGTAGTTTCCCCGACTACCCGGCGCAAGTGGGTTTTTGCCGATTTTACAGCGGCTTCAAATATCCCGCCCCAGTGGGGACAGGCTGGCACACTAAATCGCCATGTGATTCCCCGCTGTGCGAGAGCTTGACTTATGCTATTACAATTTTTATCCAGAAAATCGTTCACATCTTTTAAGTAGTTGGCAATGCCTCTGTAGTTGGTACCGTTGTCGGACCGAATGAGAGAAGGTAAACCCCGTCGCGAAACAAAACGATCCAGCGTGGCGACAAAGGCTTCCGTAGACAGAGCCGAAACCACTTCCAGGTGGACGGCCTTAGTGGCCAGGCAGACAAAAACGCACAGGTATGCTTTCGTGACCCTAGTGTTACGATAGGCTGTGGTTTTCACCAGAAACGGTCCAGCAAAATCCGTACCGACCCCGTCGAACGGCCTAGTAGTCTGACAAACCCGGTCAGAAGGGAGATCCCCCATCTGTGGCTGCATAGTGGAGGCCTTCACCCGATAACAAGCCACACACTTAAATAACACGCTGCGAACCACTCTCCGAGAGGACAAAATCCAGAACTCCCTCTGTAATATCGCCAGTAACGCATTACACCCCGCGTGAGCGTTTTTCAGGTGTCTATCCGAGACCACCAGTTCTACCAAAGGTCCTCCTTTGGGGAGTAGCAGAGGATGACGGCTACCGAAGGGCAGGTCGGCATTTTTGAGGCGACCTCCAACGCGTAACAGTCCATCCGCATCCAGAAATGGGTTGAGCCGAGAGATCGCTCCCTTGAGCTTTGCGCGACCGACGCGCAAAATCTTTAGTTCGTCCTCGAACCGGTCAGCTTGAACCAGCCGTATCAGGGCCAACAGTGAACTCCTGCGTTCCTCAGCACCCGCCACGGGTGATAACTGCCTCTTGTCTGGATGGCGGCAGTTATGTAGAAATCTCCGGATCCAGCAAGTTACACCTAGCAATTTGTCCAGTTTGCTGTATCGAGCCGTCAACCAATTCGGATCTGGCCTTGACTCATTTGTTGTCACCAAAACTTTTATTCCAGGGAGCATCCCTAGAGAGCCATCGATCATGGTGACCGGCCATGATGACTCACCCTCCTTTAACCACTCTGGACCCCACCAGAGGGCATGCTGCACCAATTCCGGCGCGGTGCAGCCCCGAGAGGCACAATCGGCAGGATTCCAGGGGCCGGGAACGTGCCTCCAACAAATTTCGATGCCCGAGTTCTGTACCTGAGATACCCGATTGGCCACAAACGTTTCCAATACGTGGGGTGCCCCGCGTAGCCATGCCAGAGCTACCTGACTGTCAGACCAGGCGTAGACATTCCGGATGTCCACCGTAGACGTCAGTTCCTTGTGCACGTGGCACAACAGTTTGGCCAATAGATGCGCCCCGCAAAGCTCCAGCTTCGGGATTGTCAGCCTAGTTTTGAGGGGAGCCACCTTGCTTTTAGCCAGAAGCAAGGAGACGGCGACTCGACCCTTCGAGTCCACCGTTCGCAGATACACCACTGCGGCATACCCTCGTTCTGACGCATCGCAGAAGCCATGTAGGCTTGCCCTGTATTTGCCCCGCGGCAAGATCCGCCGCGGCAACGCCACCTGATTGATCGCCTCGATCGTAGAGATCAGAGCGAGCCAAGTGTCGAGTGAGAGCCCTACCAGTGGCTCATCCCACGAGACTCCGAGTGTCCACAGTGTTTGCAATAAACACTTCGCCATAAAAATGCACGGGCTGATCCATCCATTTGGATCAAACATCCGAGCGATGGTGGAAAGGACCGTCCTTTTCGACCAAACTCTTGTAGTTTCCAGTTCTACCCGGAATGTGAAAATATTGTGAACCGGCTGATATTTAATTCCCAAAACGGCGATAGAGTTCGGGTCCCCTGCGTCCTCGAATAGCTGAGGATGCTGTTGGTGATCTTCCGGAATCCCAACCAGAAGCTGTGGCTCGTTGGATAACCATTTTCTCAACTCATAACCACCAGCCGCGAGGAGTCCGATCAGCTCATTCCTGATGATGAGCGCCTCCTCCAGAGAGGCTGCCCTTGTGCAGATATCATCTACGAACACGTCACGTGTCAGTACAGCGGCTGCCCGGGGAAAGCGAGCCCGTTCCTGCTCCGCCAGTTCCAGCAGTGACCGGATGGCAATGAAGGGACTCGACTTCAGGCCGTACGTGTTGGTGTTGAGCTCGTAGACGGTGATGGGATCCTCCGAATGTTCCCTCCAGAGTATTAACTGAAACCTCCTGTCCGCAGGATGTATTACTGTTTGGCGGAACATCATCCGGATGTCCGCACCGATCACCACCTGGTGTCTTCGGAAATTTAAAATGCTGTCGACAATGTCCCGATGTAACTTCGGACCAGAATGGAGACATTGGTTCAATGAAACTCCAGTCGACGACGGTGCCGATCCGTCAAAAACAGTCCGTAGTTTTCCAGATGAGGCCTTCAACACCGCGTGGTGAGGCAAGAAAAAATGATCTGTCGTTGTCCAGTCGACAGTCACCCGCGACATATGCCCCAAGGCCTCGTATTCTCGCATGAACTCGATATACTTTTCCCGAAGTACCGGATCGCGAGACATACGACGCTCCATGGACAAGAGTCGTTTCTCTGTCAACGCCCTCGGTTTTCCCAAGAGAGGGGGAAAGTCGATAAAGGGCAGTCGAATTTCGATCCTACCCGACGCCATCCGGCGTGTGTGATCCTTATAAAAGGTTTCGCACTCCACATGCTCCGGATCCAGACGGTAGACCATGGGAGGCTCTTCCAGTTCCCAGAATTTTTGCATCGTCCTAGCGATGGAGGTAGTAGCGACGACAGGTGAGACATCCCGCGTCTCCTGGTCGAAAACCGGTCCCATTAAAACGTGTCCAAAGATGGTAGGTATAGCTACCAACGAAGAGCGGCCCAGAATCCGCTGAGGCCCTAAAAGGATCCAGCCCAGTACATCCGCTCCCAATATGAGGTCCACCGGAGCCGGCTCCTCGAAATGAGGGTCTGCCAGCATGAGACCTGATGTGTCAGACATTGCGTCCCGCGGAATGTCTGTCGGTGGATGCCAACCCAGCAGATTGTCGAGTACGATCACGACCGCCGCAATCCGTATCGAAGCGGAATGCACAGGAGAAGAAAATGTGGGTCTGACCGGACAGACCCCCCACTTCTGTATCTCCGACTCCCCGAATCGGAACTGAGGGAGGCGCGCACTCCAGACGTAGGCGCCTCGCTACCCTCGTAGTAATTAAGCAGCCCTGTGCCCCAGTGTCTAGGAGGGCTCGTATCCGGACGAAGTCCCCCCTAGGTCCCCAAACGCGTACCTGCGCGATGGGCAAAAGAACCGTCCTCGGTTCCGACGTAGCCCGACCACAGGCTAGTCACGCGTCAGAGCCAGCAGCCGACCCTGTCGAACCGTGATGACTCGGCCAGTAAGTCGGACGCGTGCAGGCCACCATCCAGGGTGGTGCGTATCCAGCTGCCCTACCATACCGGTGATAGGGTGGGTGGTATTCCAACCTCGGGTACTCGTGCAGTACCGGTGAGAACTGTTGACGGTTCTCATGTCGTTGTTGTTCCGGTAACGGCGGCGGAGGATACGCGTACGAGTATCCGGGTGTTGGGTCCGGAGGTGGGGCTCCCTGTACCCAGTGGCCCTTAGAGGCACCAACTCCTGGTGTTGGTCGCGCCGGGTGCCGGGTTGTAGCCAGAACCTGGCTCCGTTCCGGCGGTCCCCAACTCACCTGAGCCGGGGTGTACGAGGGGTTGTAGTGTGGCGGCCGTGGCGGACTCCGTCTTTCCGGAGGCGGAGTTGACCCCGGCCCCAAACCGCCACCCGTGGGAGATCCCCTCTCCCGAACCGGTGCTGAGCCCTCAGCACTACGGGTGCACAGTAAGCGATGGTGCGGTCCGCCGCACACATCGCAAGGCCTCGCCTGGGGACACTCATTATACCTATGTCCTCCCAGGCAGGCATAACACAATCCTCGTGTCCGAACGAGGTTTCGGCGCTCTTTTGTGGGCAGCCCGAGAATTGCTGGACATAGCTGTTCCAAGTGCTGCTGTCCGCAAACACAGCATCCAGAACTGAGGTTGATGGCGGCCGCAGCCACCAGCCTGCTGCGACCCTTCCCTGGGTTGCGTGGCGGCTGGGCGCCGTAGACTCCGGAAGTGCGGGCCGGCGCACTTGTCGGAGCCTCCTGGGAGGCTAGCTGGTTTTCCAGCAGGCCAGCCTCCTCTTCCAGGAACTCCAGAAGTTCCCCTATCGAGGGCAGAACGCTGCCGAAATCCTTGTGGACCAGTCGATTCCGCTTGAACTTGTCCCTCATCTCCTGCGACAACTTGGCCAGAACGATGTGCAGAAGAAGGAAGGACCACTGGTCGACGGGCAGTCCAAGCGTCCTTAACCCGTTTAAGGACACGGTGAGCGGGGTGATCAGCTGCGCCCTCAGCTGAGCCCTATGGTTGACCCTCGGCAATCCCAGCAGATGGGTCACGTGCGCGTCCGCCTGAAGACGCGGCTTCTCGTACCGCTTCTCCAGCAGCTGCATGGCGGTGTCGTAGCTCGCATCCTGCAGCTCCAGATACTGTACGAGCTGTCTGGGTTCTCCGTCTAGGTAGGAACGGAGATATGCCAGCTTTTCGGCCTTGGTGAAATCCTTCCGAGTATCCACCAAGGCCAAAAACATGTTCCGGAATCCAGCCCAGTCCCACATACATCCGGTGAAATGCGGGACCTCCAGGGCACCCAATCTTCCCATGGCGCTGGGTCCAGGGGTGTGGAGCGAAGCGGGGCGCGCAACAGGCTTCCCCTCCCGCAGTCGCTCGATGTCCTTCACCCGCTGAAGGACCTCATCGTAGATGTCTTGGATGTGCTCCAGATCCTTGACATATTGGGCGTGGAGGGCCAGCTCCCTCTCCCCGACCGGGTCGGTTGACAATAGAGCGGTTACCGACCGCTCGGCCAACAAGAAACGACCCTGCATTTCTTTCGAACGCGTCTCCAAGGCGTCCTCCCGGTTAGGCCGATCTATTAATGCAAGCAGCCCGGTGAACCACCGGAGCTGCTGAGCCAACTCCTGCCGTGACGCTGTCATTATAAATAACTTAAACTAAATAAACCTAAACACAAAATTAAAACGAGTCAACGAAAACACGGAATCGATTATCCCGAATCGACTCGATGCTTTCAATTGAAAGAAATTGAATAACAATTAACGTTCCGAGAAATGTCCCAGCCCAAATACAACGGTACTACCAACCTTACAATTCAACCGCACCTGTCCCGGAAGTGCGATTTTACACGAAATGAGCTTAACCTATTACGAACTAACAAAATACACAAAATTACACCGGTTAACCTAGAGGTCCGGTAGTAACCACGCTCTGCTACCAAATGTTGCGGAAACCCACAACACACACTATGCTAAAATTAGGTTACACCTTAAAATCTACAAAATCCACTCACAGTTCCATGCCGCTCCCGCCGTCCAGAACGGGATCCATATGGTCTGATGGGGCCGGAATCCGAGTCCGGGTCTTCTGGGGTTCCCTAATCACACCCAAACTACCCCAAGTGCACTTTTCCCCCGAGGAAATACCTGTTTTCTCCAGCAGCAAAGACGCCGACATCCAATCCTGGGATGGCGAATTGTACTCCCGATGCGATTCGCTTACGACGTACACACACACAGACAGAGTGTGTTTGTGTCAGGGAATACTCGAACTGATTCACTTCTCCGGTGACTCTGTTATGGTATACGGGTACGCGACCCCGGCTTCCCGAGCTACTACTGACTCACACCTGTCTTCCGAGAAAGTAGTATCATTATACCCCTCCCTTCTCCTTATTCCCTTCCTCCAACCTGTATTCCCTGGTTCCCTGGGCTGATTCCCCCATAAAGTTTCTAAGCCTCCAGCGGTGTGGAAGGCGGACACCGCCAGAATGGCACTGAACCCGGCAACCGCAGCGCTGCAGCAGGGCATCTGTGACATGCCTAAAAGGGCGTATGTCGGGATCCGAGAGGCATACGGTCAGTCGCTGCATCTTGTAGGTCTACTAGTTGTAGCGGACCCCCGCTCCACTAGTAACTAGGCCTGTAAGACGAGAGAGTGGGTTTGTGTATGCGCAAATGCTCACCCACTTTAATATAATCCCGCGCTGATGACCCCTGGCAAGTACCTGCACAGTGAGTGCAAGTCCTGCGGCGATGGGGACTGGTGGTGGGGACTGAATTGGTGGGTTTGGTCTCTAGCTGGATCTCTGCACGTATGGCGGTTGAGTGGTGATGGTCGTTCCGGGACTCATTTGAGGCAAGAGAACTGGTTCGGCAGCTCACTCGACGACAAAGCAGCCCTATTTAGGGATCGCACTGCTTTCCCCAATCCGGGGAGGGGCCTAGAAAAGGTGGCCTAAACAAAGCTTGCCTCAATTCAACCCAGACAGCTAACCGCGGTTGTCTGGTCATCAACTAAAGCGGTCGAAATAATAAAAAAGTAAATGCTTCCCTTTATATAGCTGCGTGGAATGTCAGAACGCTATTGGACAATGACAACAACCTTTGCCCAGAGAGGAAAACTGCACTCATAGCACGTGAATTGTCTCGCTATAACATTGACATAGCAGCAATCAGCGAGACTCACTTAGCGGATAGTGGTGAGCTCTGTGAGGAGTTGGGTGGATACACATACTACTGGGTGGGCAAGCCAGCCAGTGAACGAGCCGCAAGTGGCGTTGGATTTGCGATCCGGAACAACATCGCCGGATCACTTATTGAGCCTCCTAAAGGCATTAATGACAGAATTATGTCCTTGCGACTTCATATAGCACCCAGGAAATATCTTCATCTAGTGAGCGTGTATGCACCTACCATGACAACATCTGATGAGGATAAACTCCAATTTTATGAAAGTCTTCGTATGGTTTTGCGGGGGGTTCCAGCTTGTGACAAATTGATTTTGCTCGGTGACTTTAATGCGCGTGTTGGTACAGAGTATATCGCCTGGAGGAGTGTGTTGGGGAAGCATGGTGTTGGTAAGTGTAATACCAACGGCTTTGACCTTCTTACTCTTTGTTCCGAATTCGATCTCAGCATCACAAATACTTTCTTCAGGCTCCCTGACAAATACAAGACATCCTGGATGCATCCCCGCTCCGGGCACTGGCATCTTCTTGATTACATCATTGTACGCAGACAAGACCTGAGAGATGTACTTATTACAAGAGCAATGCGTGGTGCCCAGGGCTGGACTGACCATCGCCTTATCAGATCCAGGATGCGGTTGAACTACAAGCCCCCGCGCATAGCAAAACATAAGATTCCAGCTCGACTAGCCTTTGCGAAGCTGGTTCACGATGAAGAGACGCAACACAAACTTGATGCGGAATTCGATGCTGTAATGTCTGGCACTGATGACACTACCTCAATAGATGCCAATTGGCGTACGTACGCAAAGGCTCTGTACGAAGTTTCTCAACAAGTAATTGGCATACCACTAAAGAAAAACCAAGATTGGTTTGATGACTCTGATGTGGAAATAAGGCAGCTTGTTGAAAATTCTCGTCTTGCTTTGAGGGGTGACACTGGTGTAAGACTGCGCAGCTCTATACAGCAAGAGCTCAAGGCAAAAATCCGAGAACTGAAGGATAGTTGGTGGCGCCGCAAGGCCGAAGAACTGCAGTTGTTAGCTGACACTGGTCAATCTGCAAAGTTCTTCGAAGGGCTGAAGTCCGTCTATGGACCACGCGCAAAAAAGACTGCCCCAGTTTATTCGCGAGACAAATCCCGGAGATTGACAGATCCTGTGGAGGTTCTTTTACGTTGGGCTGAACACTTTAACGAAGTGTTGAATCCCGATAGTCAAGCCGCAGATCTAGCCTATATCAACTCGCTTGAGAACTTGCCATCAGCATCGAGTCTAGATGATCCACCGTCTCTCGCGGAGTTCAATGCTGCAGTACACCGATTAAAAAACGGTAAGTCACCAGGCTCGGACGGTCTCCCATCTGAAGTTTTCAAATACGGAGGGCCGAGTATCAGGTCCAGACTGTTTGACCTTATTAAAATGATTTGGGACGTTGAGACTGTTCCGCAAGACTGGAGGGACGCTTCAATAAGCAAGTTGTATAAGGGCAAAGGAGACCTCTCTGATTGCGGGTCCTTTAGAGGCATTGCCTTGCTGTCCTCGGCTGGTAAAATATTGGCGCACATCATCAACAGACGCCTTAGTAGCTTAGCCGAAAGTTTCCTTCCCGAGACTCAATGCGGGTTTCGACCTAACAGAGGCACGGTTGACGCCATCTTTGTTGTCAAGCAACTTCAAGAAAAGAGTATTGAACAACATCGTGACCTTTGTTTGTGTTTTGTGGACCTAGAAAAAGCCTTTGACCGCGTTCCTAGGACTGCCCTCTGGATAGTTCTGGAAAAGTGTGGCTGTCCTGTGAAGTTTGTCAATTTAGTGCGTCAGTTCCACGAGGGTATGACAGTCCGTGTACGTCACGAGAACAGCTTCACAGAACAGTTTCCTGTCACCAGCGGTGTCAAGCAGGGCTGTGTTATGGCTCCGACCCTTTTCGCCATCTACTTTGCTGCAGTAGTGAATGACGCTCTGAGGAACTGTAAGAGTCCGATTTTCATAAACGTTCGTATGGACAAAAGCATCTTCGACCTCACGCGATTTAGAGCAAAACGCAAGGCACACTCTGTTCCGGTAACAGAAGTTCTGTATGCTGACGATGTTTGCCTTATGGCTGACAGCATGAGCGACCTGCAGAATTATCTCGACAACTTAGACGAATCCTGTCGCAAATTTGGCTTAGTAATCAGCGCTTCCAAAACCCAGATTCTTACACAGCCTGCAAAAGGGAAATCTGCGGATGATGTTGCTGTTTACCTACGAGGAAAGCCTTTAGATGAAGTAGAGACTTTCCGGTATCTTGGGAGTCTAGTGCGCAGTGATAATCGTCTCGAGTCAGAGATTTCTGCACGGATCGCGAAAGCCGCTGCGGCCTTTGGTGGACTAAACCGACGGGTTTGGAAGTCACATGATCTGAAACTCCACACAAAGCTAGCTGTTTACAAAGCGATAATTTTACCTCTGTTGCTTTATGCCTCGGAGTCTTGGTGTCTGTACAAAGGAGACATCAGACGGCTTGACATCTTTCACATGAAGTGTCTTCGAGCAATTCTTCGGCTGAGCTGGCAGGATCGTGTTCCAAATTCGGAGGTTCTACGTCGAACAAAGATGTCAGGAATGGAGTGTCTTCTCATGAAGGGCCAACTTCGCTGGTGTGGGCACCTTGTTCGCATGGAGTCTTCCCGGTTGCCAAAACAAGTGTTTTACTCTGAGCTTAGCTCAGGTAAACACAAACCGGGAGGACAGTATCTGCGTTACAGGGACGTCTTGAAACGCCACCTAACTGCTATTGGCACGCCTGGTGGGTTGTGGGAGAAGCTTGCCACTCAGAGATCGAACTGGCGATCTGCTGTCAAACTGGGTCTACAAAACTTTGAACGTGCCCGTCTTGAAGATCTTGACGCCAAACGCCAGATTCGAAAAACTCGACCCAAGCCCTCCTACAACTATACATATGATGCAAGTGGGTCTCTCTATTGTGCTTCCTGTAACAGGACGTTCAAAACAAAATTTGGTTTTGCAAGTCACGCTCGCGCCCATGCAAGGGTCCAGGCTAACGCTAACACTAGCTAAGGGTGTCGCCGTCGACGGATACGTCTAGGAGGACATCACACACACACAAAACACAGGTTGCACAATACACTTAATTAGAGTAATACGGCTCCAAATGCCCTTATTACTGCTTAAAATCTATTTAATTATCAACACACGATAACCTATAATCCAGCCATTGTTGCCTTCCCGAGACAAGTGTACCAACAAAGAAAAAAAGAACAATTAGTGATGGGGCCATTATGCCACTAAATAAATTGAATCTCGATAATCGATTCCCAAATCGATCCGTCCATAATACAAATCAAAGTTTTATTTCCAACAAAAATAAATGCCTGTTTATTTGCAACACACACACTACCTCGTATTTGACACACAAGTATTTACTCTTTAAAAAATTTCAAAAATGGAAGAAGAGCGGCCGAAATCTGTCAATGCCAACCCAAACTCACATTCTATCTTTTTAAATTTTTCATTGCTTAAGATACAATCCGTGCAGCCATAATAAAATTACGGTCGAATTTCGACCACTGGGCGACCACTAGTTTTAATTATTATGTAATCTCAACTGAACAACGAACCTGCGTCCTCCTAGCCACCGTATCAGCGCACTCTTCGCACACAACCGTTCGCTTCTTTCTCGCAGCTGTATCATAATACGCCATAGTAGCAGCGTCAGCAGGCAGGTATACCCTGGTGGTAGACTTGCAGGACAGGTTTATGCATTTGTTGGGTTCTTTTGGAACTTCTGATTCCACGGATGGTGTTGGTATGTCGTTTGGTGGAAGGTCTGTGGATTCTAAGAGAAAAAAAGGGAAAGAAAATCAGTATTAATGTTAAAATGTTTTTATTTTGTTTATATAACATTACATTTTATAAATAGCTTGCCTACTTCTTAACTGATGTTTAGTGTTTGTAAAAATATTATGATCGGATGTTAATGACGGTAATGGGCGCCTTTGGCTTTCAAAGTGAAAAGTAAATAATGTTGAATAATTTCGGCGGGCTGGTTAGAATTACGATAGCGCAATTGGGAGAGCAGCTGACCCGGTATGTCAGAAGGGTGCAGGTTGAAATCGTGCTCGTGTAAATTTTTTCAACATTTGTCTTTTTTTTGTTTTTTAGTATTAATGTTTATTAATTTCAAACCCATATTTTACTGTTACTTATTATTGATAATATTATTTGGGGAGAGAAAACTCTCATCGCCATCAGCCATATGACGCCCACGGCTGGGCATAGGCCTCCCCCAAGGATCGGTCCTCATGGGAGGGGGGGGGGGGGGTTTGCCATAATCGCCACGCTTGGCAGGCTGCGGTTGGCGATCTCAGTATGGCGTACTGTTTGAGGGAGGGGCTGCTGCCCGTCTCCTGCAGGCGGTTTTCCCTTTGTCGCCTTCTACGACTTCCACGGGAAGATAGGGGGTAATGCTATTCTAAGCCGGCATCACACGGCAACACTCTAGTAGCTGATATTATAATAATAAATATAGCAAATATATCTAGTTCATAATCATATTGTGTACACATGTCAGGGGATATAGTGTGGAACGCTACACGCTAGTTACCTCAGTTTAAGTTTAATATTTTGAATTTATTTTTTTGAATTTGAAGTTGTAACGGAGAAAAGAGCTTGACACTTGCTGAGTTTCTTGCCGGTTCTTCTAAGTACAAGATCTCCCGCCCAGAGTAGACTTACGAACCGATGGCATTTTTGGATGGTGTGAAATATCATTTCTATGGGCGGGTGTGTGAGTGAGCGTATGCACGTGCGTGCTTGCGCGCGTGAGTGCTCAAAGCGTTTCATTAAGAAAAAGCATGCGGACTTATTTTTTTTAAATCGTCGCGACTTGTACCCTTCTTTTTGTTGTGATTGTTAAATTGAATGTGCAAATGTATTGTTATGTGTGAGAATACGCTGAAACTTACTGGGCTCGGGTTTGGTAGCACTATCCTCTTCATCAGAATCTAGATTGAATACTTCAAGGCCAAATTTGGGTGCCGGCTTCTCATCTGGAGGCTGTAAGAGGGACAAAGATACATTTATATAGACTATCATCATCATCATCATCATGATCAGCTCATTTATGTCCCTACTGCTGGGGCAAGAGCCTTCCCTATGGATGGGTAGGGAGAACGGGCCATAAACCACCACGCGGGCCCAGTGCGGATTGGTGGTTGTTAACGACTTTTAATGCAGCCGGGACCAACGGCTTGACGTGCCTTCCGATGCACGGAGGAGCGAGAGATTATATATTTTTGGTCACCCATCCGATGACCGGCCTTTGCGAAAGTTGCTTAACCTCAGCACTCACAGACCGGGCGCGTTAACCACTGCGCCATCGAGCTCCTCCATATAGACTATATTCAACATTAATCGTTATGATAACAATGTTATTATGACAAAAACTATCATGAGATTTAATTCCATGGAATATAACAGATTTTATTTGGTTAATGGATAATTCTAACTATTCATACTCGATAAAGTTTATGCTGGCCATAAAAGAACGACGACTAAAAATCTGTTTCGTGATCATAATCATTACCACGAGTCCAGCAGTGGACTAGTATGGGCATCAGCGCATACTAGTCCACTGGACTCGTGGTGGCTATGTGGTTAACTGTAGAAGTGGGAATGTTCGCCTGCCTGGTTGAGGTCTGGCCAGGCTTCCATTTCGTGCACAGCGAGCGGGTCCGAGTAGCGGTCCGGTGGGGGCCTGAAGCGAAAGGATCTGCGGGGCACGTGAGTTGTCCATAGTTGGTTGTTCAACTTGGTGGTTTTCATTGAGTAGGCTTCCAACATCTCCGGCACTAGTCTGGAGAACTAGTAGAGGCGCCCGCTAGATGCAAAGTCTCCGGTTGAATCAGCTGTGTAGGGTTTTGGGATTGATCAGGTGCCTGGATTGGTACTGAGAAGTGAATGGGCTTACAACTCCGCCACCAAAGAGGACATTTGGTAGTCGACTTTAGAGTTGACGACCCGAGCAGTGGTATCTGCGAGTTGTACTCTTAGTGAAACGAGAAGTGAGCGAGCTTACAGCTCCGGTAACCTATCTGGATATTATGTAGTGGACTATACGTGTCCACGGAGCAACTCGCTCGAGACACTAGTCTTAAAAGTACCGGAAGAAGGATGCGTACCGGCGCGGTCTGATTTGGCGTTATGACTTGACGTAGATGGTCCCTTGTGTTGCGTAAGGATGTCTGTCACCTTTAACTTTATAACCGTTAGGTTGGTAGGGGGTGACAGTATAAACTTTAAAGTAGTGTGTAGCAGGGTGTAGTCCACTGCTGGACATAGGCCTCTCCAAGTGCACGCCTCCGAGCACGATCCGCAGCTACTCTCACCTCTCATACGTTTAATGTTCTAGAATTAATGATTGTAGTTGTCAACCTCCCTATTTCAGCTCCGTGTATATTTGGTGTGTTAAAGGTTTTTAAACATATACATACACTTAATAGGTAAATTAAGTTTTTTTTTTATACAACGTTATTTTTAGTTCATAGGAAACCTAAAAACTGTTTGTTCAGAATCAGTAATAGAATCGATTTCAATACCATTTTTATACCATGTTACATTTTGGCCAAATAATATTTACAAAATCTCAAATAAAATACACCCTACTAAAAAAAATCTCACTCGTGCGCCGGCCGCGCGCATCGCTTGTCACGTGGATGCGAGAGGGCGCAAGGTCGCAGCGCACGTGGACGCACGCCACCCCCACCCCTCGCGTCAGTCACCCGAAAGCTATCGACCGATGTGTATGTGTCGCATGCGCCCCGCGTGTCCTGTCTGACTCTTGCTCCCACGCAGTGTTAGTGCGTCGAGAAAAAGGGGTTTCGATACCAAAGCTCAGTACATGTTCTATGCAAATAAAGATTTATTTATTTATTTATTACACAGAAATGGTACGAAAGCAAGCTGTGTGTGGTGATAACGTTTCCGCGGCAGTGCGACGTTACCGATACTTATTCAATAAGTGCAGTGTCGCGTGCTGTATGTGACCACGTTCGCACGAGGACAACGGGACAGCACAAAAAGCTTTGTAACTTCGTGAGTTTTCAAGATATTATTTTAATTTTTTTTGTACTGATTCTTTAAATGAAAATATTTGACCCGTGTTTCGATTTTCGTATAAACTAATCGGGGGGTCGTCGGATGATTCAGTCTAGTTAGTTATTTATTTATGTTATTTGTTTCAATTCATATATTTTTGTATTCAAGTTTGTTTATAAATTAAATTAATACGCGTGTGCGTGTGGGTGTGTGAGGGTGTGTGCGTGTGTGTGATAAAGAGAGATTAAGTATTGTTGTCTGTTCAATGTAATTGTGGAAACTTTACTGATTTATGTGTTATTTTGTATGTATAATTTTATATGATTTTGTATAATTGTTTGTTTCCTAAATAAATAGAAAATAAATAAATAAACTAAAAATAAGGTTGTTTAGATACCTTATATATATATATATATATATACCTTTACTTGCGGTATCACAGCAACCTCCGAGACGCTCACTGTCTTGATTGATATCTCGCTTGTATTTATACGGGTCTGTGGACAATTGGACATTCATATAAATAATCTACACTAATACACACATCAAACATGTCTAAGGATCAAGTACATTTTAAAGTATTGTTTCGTTATAGAATTAATATTTTAACTTCTTTCTAGTGAATTTTACGATATAAATAAAACATTTTTTTTTTACATTGTTTAAATATGGAAAATTAACTGTCAATCTGAATTTCTATAAAAGAGCGTAATGGCAATTTAACAAAAGCAGTACAATTTCTGCACTGGAAGTGAAAAAATTTGTAACGACATGGAACGACGGCGTCATTTGACAAGGGAAGAGATTTTGAGAGCCGTTGGAATGTTGGAAGCTGGTTCCAGGCAACGTACTGTGGCTGCCGCCATTGGCACTACACTGAGTGTCATAGGCCGCCTCTGGACACGCTATCGTATCACGGGCAGATGGTCGAGCGACATGGAGGAAGATCTCGTATCACCACTCGAAGACAAGACCGTTACATTCAAAATACTGCTCGACGGAATCATACCATGACCGCTATGATGTTGATGTTATGATGAATATGGCTCCACAGCGCTTCAGGCTTGCTGATAATCGACCAAACCATCTGGAATCGTTTACGCGAAGTGCGTCTGCGTTCCCGAAGGCAGCTGAGGGTTCCACCCATAGCACCCCACAATCGTAGGACCCGTTCGCGAACACCGAAATTGGGAGGAAGAGACTGGCGCTGTGTTTACTTCTCTGATGAATCACGTTTCGGTATGAGGCCGGATACAAGACGCACTCGAGTTTAGAGGACCTCTGGACGTCAAGAACGCTTGAGATTTTGTCAGGAAGTTCATCCATATGGAGGGGGAACAATTATGGTTTGGGCCGGTATTTGGAAGAACCGATCTCATTTGGATCAGGGGCAAGCTCAATGCTCAAATCTACGCAGAGAGGATTGTTTCAGATGTGATCATCCCCTTGCGAGGCCGATTGGGTGATTCGTTTCGACTAATGCATGACAATGCACGTCCACACACGGCTAGAGTCGTAACACGCACTCTTGCCGATTCTCATATCAACGTCCTGCCGTGGCGTGCACAATCACCAGACCTCAACCCAATTGAGCACGCATGGGACATGGGACATGCGCATGGGAGCTCTGCCGAGTATGGATGCCGTGCACACCCCACAACAACTTTTTGACTTGTTAGAAAGAACGTAGGCGGCTATTCATCAAAGTGATCTGGATGAACTGATTTTAAACATGCCACATCGCTGTGCTTGTGTGATTCTTGTGAATGGTAGAAATGCAGATTTTTATTTTTTTATTTTTACATAATAATTTTAAAAAATCAACCTTGTTCTTGCTTTTTTTGCCAATTAGGTGATTCTGACCTTAACGTAAGGTAATTTTCCCTAATTTGTTAATATCCATAGGAAAGTTCGTGCCCCAGCAGTGGGGTCATCAAATGACATGGTGGTAATGATGATAGTTGACATTTAAGGGTGCGCCGACAAAAAAATGCCAAAAATGCAGTTACGGTTAAGTAGATATAATTGAAAATACTATCGTATTAAATGAACAAAATATATATTTAGTATCATAGGGAACGTGTTTACAATTTGTCAGAACCATAAATTCATAACACGCTATAGTTTTTTCTACAATATCATTTAAAGTTGGGCAAAAATCATGAAAACGAGTGGCGGCGTTTAGTAGATTTCTTATAGTTTATCTAAATTATTGTACCTCTGATTTTTACAACTACAAATTGCTAGACTACATTTTCGATTCATCAAGTGGTTATTTAAATAATTATTATCTACACTAATGTTGTAACATTCTACTTATGTTTCCAATACTTGACTTATAATTACTACTGTTATAGCGCAGACAACAAAACACTCAATTTAAGCAATTTCACATGATGGTATAATATCCACATCGATATCGTAAAATCTCATTATAACATCAATAAAACGCGACCAATTAACCTGGCGAGCCTTATGTCAAAATCCTCATACAAGTTGTATAAAATTTTGATATTAGGCTGGCTTTTGAAAACAGTTGGGTTATACGTGAAAACTTCGTCGAAACTACTAAACTTACATACACAAAACTCTTTGGTAAGATCTTGTGCCAATTAAATAAAAAAAGAACAGCGCGCGCTCGCTCCTGATTGGCCCTGCGCGCGCAGCTGCGCTCTCATTGGTTAGATTTTAATGGCGGCAAGTTCACTGTGACAATACACGTACGCGTGAATTTAATGTTTCGCAATGTGTTTTGTTTTTAAAATACAAATTAAAAGTTAAAAATGGACAGCGACGATGATATTTGTACGCCTCCGGATATTCTAGAATTGGCAACAAAAGTAACTCACAATCTTTTGCCAGAAAAATCTAGAAAATTATATGAAAAAGAATATAATAACTTTTTGGCATGGAAGATCGAAAAGAAAACTACATCATTTTCTGAAAATGTCATTCTTGTGTATCTCAAAGACCTCTCCGACAAATTCAAGCCATCTTCTATGTGGGCTAAATATTCTATGCTCAAGTCCACACTGAGTATCTACAACAATATTGATATCACGAAGTATTCAAAAGTCATAGCGTTCCTGAAACGCAGTTCAGAAGGACACAAGGAAAAAAAGTCCTTGACGTTTACATCAGGTCAAATAAAGATGTTCCTGAAAGATTCACCAGATATTTTGTATCTTTTTGAAAAGGTAAGTGTATTTTAGTTCTGTTATTTAATCTACCTCGTACTTACGTACTACACACGCAAGTTATCTAGACACTCCGTTTAAGCGCTTTGTGTATAAATTAGGTAGTAGGTACCTACACTTTGCTACTTCATAAATCATAGTTTTTGCCTTGGCTATGTACCTCAAACTTATTATATCGTTTATTGTTACAGGTTGCACTAATCTTCGGCATAATGGGGGCATGCCGAAGGCAAGAGCTATACAACATCCAGTTCGATGAAGTCTCTAACATAGACGACAGTACAATCATGGTGAAAGTTTCGAAAACAAAAACGAAAATAGATCGTTCTTTCGTTGTGACGGGCAACTGCTATGCCGTATGTAAAAAATACATGGAACTTCGACCCACCCCCTGTCGAAACCCTGCCTTTTTCTTGAGCTATAGATCGGGGAAGTGCGTCGATCAAAGAACTGGTATTAATAAATTTGGTGCTCTGGGAAAAACTATCGCAAGTTTTTTGAATCTGCCTAACCCAGCGTTGTACACGGGGCATTGCTTCCGGCGCACCTCGGCGACCCTTCTCATAGATAGCACTGAAACGACACGGGGGGTGGAAGTCTTCTACTGTGGCTGAAAGCTACATTGATGAGTCTTTAATGAATAAAATTCAAGTCTCAAATACGATCTTGAACAGTATAGAAAACAAGACGAATGAAGTAATTATAAATATTCCAACTCCGTCTACGAGCTCTACTGCTTGCCCCGCGACCGCTACAGCTGCTGGATCAATAATTAACATTAACTTTCAAAATTGTACCATCCAAAATTTGAACAATTATTATAAATAAACTATTGTCAGCTTTTACTCTTGTTGTTTGACTAATTGCATTAGTGAAGATAAAGTAGTGTATGCAACTGCATATAACACGGGTATTAAAACACTCGTTACTATTATGAAACTCGCTGCGCTCGTTTCATAAACTCACACTCGTGTTTTAATACCCTTCATTATATGACAGTTGCATAAACTACTATTTTTTATTAAGCACCTTAAATTCCCCATACAAAATTAGTATGGCCGCGCGGCATCAAATAAATATGGACGACGACATTTCAAATAAAACATATGACACTTGTCACTTACGGACAGCGCACCCTTAAAGCATTCCCTTTTTCCTACAGTGTGTTAAATAAATAATAGCCAGAGGAATTCAGGACAATCAGGTGGACGAGCCGAATATCATCGGGGAGATAAAGACCCACAGACTTCGCTGGCTCGGCCACCTCGAAAGGATGGGAGAGGATCGTCCGGTAAAACCAGCGTACATGGTCATCCTAGTGGCCAACGACCGGTTGGACGACCCAGGTACCGCTGGGAGGACGAGGTCTGTGAGGACTTGCGGGAGCTCAACGCGGGTGACTGGCACCAGGTGGCGCAGCACAGACCCAGATGGCGACTCCTTATTTTCGGAGGCCAAGACTCACTTTGGGTCGCAGGTCGCTTAACGCACCCGTTCTGCGAGTGCTGAGGTTAAGCAACTTTCGCAAAAGCCGGTTATCGGATGGGTGACCAAAAATGTATCATCTCGAGCTCCTCCGTGCTTAGGAAGGCACGTTAAGCCGTTGGTACCAGCTGCATTAGCAGTCGTTAACAACCACCATCCCGCACTGGGCCCGCGTGGTGGTTTATGGCCCGTCCTCCCTATCTATCCATAGGGAAGGCTCGTGCCCCAGCAGTGTCCCGTAAAATAAGCTGATTATGATGATGATGATGAGAGGAATTCAGAGGAAAAGATAGATAGGTAGATTCTTTATTGTTCACACACAGATGGAAACAAAAAGAGAACAACAGTCACACATAAACTTAAAGCTAGTGTATATGCGGTCTTATCGCTATAAGCGATCTCTCCAGACAACCTTTGGTTAAAGAATCCAAGAAAGAGATAGAGGAAGTGCGCATACATTAAATAAATAAACAAAGATTATAAACCATAATACGCAAATAAGTAAGTATCATTAGTTTTAATCTCTGGAACTGCCTCCTGACCACGAGCTCTTATAGCAGTATTATTGCAGTTGTGGAAAAGAGACGCAAATATATTCGCCGCTACACGCGTCTCGTTTTCACAACTGCAATAATACTGCTATAAGAGCTTGTAGTTACCCCCGAGCTCTTATGCAGTATTATTGCAGTTGTGGAAAAGAGACGCAAATATATTCGCCGCTACACGCGTCTCGTTTTCACAACTGCAATAATACTGCTATAAGAGCTTGTAGTTACCCCCGAGCTCTTATGCAGTATTATTGCAGTTGTGGAAAAGAGACGCAAATATATTCGCCGCTACACGCGTCTCGTTTTCACAACTGCAATAATACTGCTATAAGAGCTTGTAGTTACCCCCCTGGTCCAGTTCCAAAAATTTCCTCCAGAAGTCTTTTTAACGAGGCGTGAAGAAGCAACTTGCGGGACGGCTAGTGACGTCATGTGCGTCAAGCGCGCATAAGCAAGCAGCAGCGATCATAAATGTAAGTACACAAAGGTTACTGAACCACTAGGGCTGTGACTTGTTTATTTTGATGTTACGTCACAATAGAAATATTTAATTGAAAATTGCATAACAAATTAAAGCTGATAATTATGTCTCTGCATACAAGATCTAAATCGGATATACTTTGTATCTTTGTTCATTTTTACCACACCTTTCTGTTACAATTTGTATTAACATTGTATATTTTGTGAACTACGGAAATTCGACCACTGCGGCAGAGTGAACGAGAGTGCGGCAACAGTGCCGTGACCTTGAATCGACGTACCGAGCTGTACCTACCGGCTAGGGTTGAGTCACACATAGTTAATTTATTATTGTGTGTCTTTTATATTGTAAACTTATCTTGTTATATCTGTCGGCAAAGTAAAAAGGACAAACTGGGATTATGGTTGTGTGTGTTGAGACATCGTCAAATACAACAGGTTTTTTTTCCAGACATTTTCAATAGGCACCTACCTATATGCAACAAAACTCGCAATCACGACACCCAAACCAAAAAAAAATACGTGTATACTGATCGGCAGCGCTCAGTGACATACTTGTTATTCTCCGTTACTACAGCAACATACGCTGCCCGATCCGCGTTTGCGGGGACAGCCCGCGTCATCGCGTACTCCTTTCCCGTGCTTTATTCTGTGTGCTAATGTAGGTGAACTACGAGCTTGTGAGCGTGCGTTTCGGAGCGCTTGTATGAATTTGCCTTACTCTCGTTCACTCTGACTGGGGCGACCGCTAGTTTAAACAAATATAAAACTTACCGTTCTAGCTTTAGGATCCGATCCGACCACGCTAGTGACACCCGAGACGTCAGCATCGTCTTCCGTGGGAGAGCTTGCTTTCGATGCAGCTTTGATTATTTCTTGAATATCTATAAAAAATAAGTTATGTACATTCAGCGTCAAATAAATAAACCCGATCGAGCAATTTTTGCAGGATCGGGATTGAGATTTTGATGCGGGATTGGATGCCTGTTTCTCTGTGACCAAGAAGGAGTGGTTTTTTTGTAAAGGGATACAGTTCCATTTCAATGGTTGTATAATAGGTATAATAGTATAATTGTATAAAGTTTTAATAGTTCGACAATTATTTATAAAAAACACTATATTAAAACAGCACAAGGCTCTTCCTTACTGTTAAAACTACTTGGTTTTGACAATGAGAACACCTGGCCACAGCGTTCTTAATTTAAAATATGGATATGTTATGACAACCTAAATGTGTCAAACTCTCTGCTTAATGTACCCTATGTGAATACATGTAATATTCCCAAGTTACTCGTTTTACTTGCTAAATCCACACCAAACCAAGTGGTTATGGGCCTCACCTCCTAAGAAGTGAGGAGTATTTCCCGTGAATAGGCGAAAAAGTGAAAAAGTTGCTATGGAAAACGGAGAATTTCCATCGGCGTCGAAGCCGGCAAAATCTTCATCAGGTGGAAGGTATTTCATTTACCAAGCTGAACGGTAGAAACTTCAGCACGTGGTCATTCGCAATAGAATGTTTGCTGACAGATCTGGACCTATGGGACGTGGTAATCAAAGAAATCGATGCGAATGATACGGAGGCAAAACGAAAGGATGCGAAGGCACGTGCAAAGATTTGCCTCTCATGCGACGAGTCCATCTACCCGGTAATACGACCTGCCAAGACTGCATTTGCCACATTCAAAAGCCTTAAGAAGGCATATGCCGACAGTGGCTTAACTCGCAGGCTACAGCTGATGAAGAAGCTGATAACCAACACGTACGACGGGAATTTACAAAGGTACATCAATGTAGCACTAGCTACTCAGCAGGAGCTACAGAGCATAGGAGCCGGAGTGGAAGATGAGTTCCTCGCCATAATAATATTGACAGGACTCCCGGATAAGTTCCAGCCACTAGTTATAGCCCTAGAGCACTCGAACACGAAGATGACATCGGAGAATGTAGTGTCAGCCCTACTTAAGGAAGACAGTCGGCCAGCAGCCACCAATACAAATACTACCAGTACCCACCGACTACATGAACCAACTACGGCGCTCGTTTCAAAACAGAAGAAACCTCTTTGTATGCACTGTAAAAAATCAGGGCACCTAGTAAAAGACTGTAGAAGCAAAAAGAAGTTAGATTCGGCAAAGGTTTATTCCAATAATACATCTGAATTTACACTTTCATTTTGTTTATCTACACTTTCATCCACAGGTTCACAAGATTGGTACATAGATTCCGGCGCGAGCTCTCACATGAGCAACAGGAAAGACTGGTTTGAGTCCTTCTCTCCTCAGGTTATTTCTGTTACCGTGGCCAACAAGGACCAATTATTGAGTCAGGGCAGAGGTACTGTAAATTTGTATATATCAGACTGTGTAAATAGAATCTCCAATGTTTTATATATTCCTGGCCTTGCCACAAATCTTTTATCAGTTAGTAGTTTAGTAGGTAAGGGCTACGACGTTTCATTTACGTCAAATGGTGCAACAGTCACTTCACCAGGTGATTGTCAGACGTCACCAAAAGTCATAGCGACAGCCTCACTCTATAAGGGTATGTATAGGCTTGATGTTGATAGATCTCATGCTCTATACACATCTACGAAAGAGTCCGCCACCCTGTAGCATAGACGTCTTGGCCATCTGAACCCGAATGCCATGCGAATTATAAAAAATAAAAGCATAGGCGTAGATTTTAAAGGTAAGTTTACGGAACCATGTATTCCGTGCCTTCAAGGCAAACTATCTAAAAAACCATTCCAAAAGTCTTGTAGCAAATCGAGTAAGGTCCTCGAGCTTATTCACTCGGACCTTTGTGGGCCAATGAGCGCACACTCGTGGGGCGGAGCCCTATATTTGCTAACATTTACAGACGACTTTAGTCGCAAAACTTTTGGGTATCTTTTAAAATCAAAATCGGACGTTTTTAATAAATTTATAGAGTTTAAGCACCTCGTGGAGAACCAGACTGGCGAAAGAATCAAAGTTCTGCGATCGGATAACGGACGTGAGTATGTAAATAATGATATGTCTACCTTTTTAAAGGAGAACGGCATTATTCACCAGACCACGATTCCGTACACTCCTCAACAGAATGGAGTCTCCGAACGCGCGAACCGAACCATCATTGAGAAAGCCAGGTCCATGCTGCAAGACTCCAACCTACCTCGGGCATATTGGGGTGAAGCTGTCAATACGGCTATCTACATAAAGAACCGTGTGCCTACGCAAGTGTTACGGAACAAGATTCCAGAGGAAATCTGGACCGGGCGCAAAGTCAACCTCTCCCACCTGAGGACATTCGGTTGCGAAGCCCACGTTCTAGTGCCAAAAGAAAAACGTACAAAACTAGAATCGAAAACACAAACGTGCGTCTTCGTTGGCTATGCCACCGAGAGTAAAGGCTACCGGCTAGTAGATCCACAATACCCACGCAACATTATTGTTGCAAGAGACGTCGTCTTCATAGAAGACAAAATGCAGTCGACTCCATCAACATCCTCTTATCCGCAACCCTCATCACCAGTATACCCGAAAGAAGTATTTATCCCGCTTCACGCAGAACCAGTTCCGCAGCCCACGCAACCACAGCTCCCTGAGCCACAACCTACACCTGTGACGAATGAACCGTCAACTTCAGAGTCACCTCTGATAGATCCAGGTGAACCTGGGACTCCTGAAGCCTTGTCAGACGTTCAAGTTCCTGATGTTGAACCTAGGGTAGAGCCAGAACCTGAACCTGAGAGGAGGTATCCAATTAGGGAAAGGCGCGCTCCTCAACGATTTGAGGAACAACTCTACCTTACCTCAGATCAGGAACCTGAGACTTACAAGGAAGTCGTCGGTCACCCGCAGAAGGAGAAATGGCTTGAGGCAATGAAGGCTGAATTTGATTCCCTTCAAAAGAACGGAACATGGATTTTGGTCGATAGACCAAATGGTAGAAAGACTACCAAATGTAAGTGGGTCTACAAAATTAAAAAAGACACCAGTGGGAACATTACCAAATACAAAGCCAGACTGGTAGCGAAAGGCTTCACTCAAGTAGCCGGAGTGGACTATGGGGAAACCTTCTCGCCAGTTGCCAGACTGTCTTCAGTTAGGCTTTTATTTGCGTTCGCTGCCCATCGAGGACTAACGGTGGATCATTTGGACGTCGAGACCGCCTTCTTGAATGGCGACCTAGAGGAGGAGATATATATGGAACAACCGGAAGGGTTTTCCACCGATCCTAAAGAAAAAGTGTGCCTGTTAAAAAAGGCCCTTTATGGCTTAAAACAAGCACCGCGTCAATGGAACGTGAAGGTGTGCGACGCTATGCGTCAACTGTCTCTTAAGCAGACGGCAAATGAGCACTGCCTCTATTACAGGCGAGAAGATGAGGACATTCTAATTGTAGCTGTCTTCGTGGACGATTTTTTCATTGCCAGCACAAATGAAAGCATGAAACACGAGTTCAAAGATATACTCAAAAAGGTTTTTACTATTAAAGACCTTGGCTCTTGCAAGGACTGCCTTGGACTCATTCCAAGTTGAGCAAAGCTCTCAGAAAATTTCTCTTGACCAAACAAATTATATTGAGAAACTGGTTGATAAATATGGGATGGCAGATGCCATTTCAGTCACAACCCCATTAGAACCAGGCCTTAAACTGACGGTTCCCACCAAGGAGGAAGAAAATTTAGAGCTTCCGTACCAGGAGCTTATCGGCTCACTAATGTACATTGCGATATGTACGAGACCCGACATTGCTCATGCGGTCTCGTACTTATCTCAATTCAATGCACATTACGGGGGGGTGCACTGGAGGGCCGCTAAGCGGGTCCTTCGATACCTCAAAGGGAGCAAAGAACTCCGTCTGAATTTTCTCCGTACCTCCCAGTTCTGCCCAACCGGATACGTCGATGCGGACTATGGTAACAATCTTGTGGACCGAAAATCATACACAGGATTTGCCTTCATGATGAGTGGCTCCCCTATCTCTTGGGAAGCACGCAAGCATCGTACTGTCGCGCTTTCCACCACGGAAGCAGAGTACATGGCTCTGTCAGATGCTTGCAAGGAGGCCTTATACCTCCAGTCGCTCATCACAGAGGTCTTCACCATCACACACCCCATCGACATACATACCGACAATCAAAGTTCATTAAAACTTGCACACAACAACACATACCATGCACGCACGAAACATGTAGACATCAGACACCATTTCATTCGGGACACACTTACACACCACAACATAAAACTACATTACATACCCACACAAAACATGATCGCGGATATACTCACCAAACCTTTGCCGAAGCCAAAGCACAACAAATGTTGCAGCTCTTTAGGTTTGGTTAGGTTTTTTTTAAGTGTGTACAGTTCCTTTTTATCATGTTGTGTTTATTTTTGTTTAGGTAGTTAGGTGTGTATAGTTAGTGTTAGGTGAGTGTTTTTATTATGTTTTTTTTAATAATGTGTTTTTGTGATAGTGTTAAGTTTTTATTGGTATGTTTTAACCGCTTTTTGGAGCATATATACAGGGTGTTCTCATTGCGGGAGGGTGTTAAAACTACTTGGTTTTGACAATGAGAACACCTGGCCACAGCGTTCTTAATTTAAAATATGGATATGTTATGACACCCTAAATGTGTCAAACTCTCTGCTTAATGTACCCTATGTGAATACATGTAATATTCCCAAGTTACTCGTTTTACTTGCTAAATCCACACCAAACCAAGTCTTACAGCACTGAAATTACTAATAAAAGGAGGAAGGGCATGGTTCGCACTAATCTCAAATATACAAAATAAACAAAAATTTTAACAAAAAAATAAACCGACTCCTAAAAATTTGACTGATAAAATTGCACTAAAAAGTAAAAAATAAGCGTTAGACTTATACAGACAAAAACTTTATTAAGAAAAAATATAGGTACAATTATTGTTATTTTTGGGGCCGGTGCCAGCCAACGAAGTTTTTGAAGCCGGTGCCAGTCCGCGTTTGTAGTTAAAATTTCATACATAAGATTTAATGTACTGATTATAATATAGTATGTCGTTAAATGTTTATGTTAAAGTTACCTTGGCTGGCACCGACTCCAAAAGTAACAATAATTGTACCTATATTTTATCTTAATAAAGTTTTTGTCTGTATAAGTCTAATGCTTATTTTTTACTTTTTAGTGCAATTTTATCAGTAAAATTTTTTGGAGTCGGTTTTTTTTTTGTTAAAATTTTTGTTTATTTTTCGCTTTTTAGTGATTCGTTTCGATCTATTTATCAAAAGCGAATATGGGTAGACCTACTAAACACGCTGCTCGTATGAGACAGCGCCGCCGCCGTTTAAATGAGACAAGCGAAGAAAACGAGAAACGCCTATCTCAAAGTAGGAAATCAAAAACTGAGTTCCGGTGCCTGTCTTCTTTTGCTTCGTCATAGTCGCTTAACTATCTTAATCGAGTTATTTTATCGCCACCCGTGAAATACTTATCATTGAGGAGTTCCGATGGCAATCTATGGTCTTTTTCATCAGTTACACTTCATCAAATGATACTTTCTGAATGCAAATGCTTGACTTATTTCTGAAAATACCAAAATCGCGATAGGTATGCCTACAATATTCGAGGAGTTCCCTCAATTCCTCGAGGATCCCATCATCAGAACTGGACCAAATTAAAATGGGACCACACGGGAAGCACCAGCTTTCAAATAAAGAAAGAACCATCAAAATCGGTTCACTCAGTCGAAAGTTCTGAGGTAACAAACATAAAAAAAAAAAAAAAAAAAATACAGTCGAATTGATAACCTCCTCCTTTTTTTGAAGTCGGTTAAAAATGCGCTTTCTCATCTAGGTTCTTTATATTCCTAGAACCTTTTTTGTACAACAGGATAAATGCCAAGTGTTATATTTATCCAATAAACACTATCCACTGCAAAAAGGTTTTACAGGAAGAACTACAAAAATTGACCTACGACGATACGGAGGGGTTATTGACCGTTGTTAAGTAATTCTTTGTTAATTTATTTCTGTGTGTATTAACTTATTATTATTTTATTTATGTCTTTATATTAGATTGTAATTTAGCGTATACACTGTTATATTCATTTATATTTTGATTTATATTAAATTTAGACTAAGCCCACATTTGAAAAACAGGGTTTTTTACCTAGCTCAGGCAACAGCATTTAATTTATTTTAGATTATTAGTTTAGAGCTCTTTGTAAACAATAGATGTAAACGTATTTCAATAAAGATTTTATTATTAAACTCTTTATTTATTTTTTTCCTTAAAACTAGATTTTTACAATATTTTAATATAAAAACAATAAAACATTATAAAAATCTAATCCTAGAGTACCGCCAGCAGCGAGGTAGGGCCCAAGCTACCGGTGGTCAGGGCTGCAGAGTGAGGAACCTCCTGACAATACGTACTGTGTCAAAGAGTACTGCCTTTTGCATCTGACCCTTGACCCAACCTTTCAGCGAGAGCCTCTCTAGGTGTTGATCGAGGCTCTTGGCTAAAAGACCGTTTGCCGAAACGACTATCGGTACAATAATGGTTGAATCCACATCCCACATGGCGGTAACCTCGTGAGGCAAGTCAAGGTACTTACTGAGCTTGTCCTTCTCGGCTTTCACGAGGTTCTCTTCATGAGGTATGGTGATATCAACCAGTATTGCCCGGCGCTGGGATCGGTTGACCACCACGATATCAGGCTTATTGGCGACAATAGTCCTGTCCGTAATAATAGAGCGATCCCAGTAGAGCGTTGCATGACCATTTTCGAGTACTGGCACAGGTGCGTACTTATAGTACGGCACCTCCGATTCAACAAGGCCATATCCAAGAGCAAGTTGCTGGTGAATTATTCTGGCTACTTGGTTGTGTCTGTGCAAATACTCTCCGTTAGCAAGATAAGAACAACCAGAAATAATATGTCGGAGTGATTCTCCAGGACGGCGGTATGCCCGACAGATGTCGACCGTACCGTCCCTCATAATATATTTCCGGTAGTTATTCGTCTTGATAACTTCATCTTCAATGGCACAGACAAAACCTTCAGTTTCCCCAAATTACATTATATTATACCCCTCATATCCTTGGGGGAGGCCTTTGTCCAGCAGTGGACGTCTTTGGCTGAGATGATGATGATGATGATGTATAATAGTGTAATATGTTACATTGCTTTACCATCTTCCTCAGAGCTCTCTTCCAAATCGACGTAGTTCAACACAGAGGCAGAAGTCTGTTGTGTTATTCCCAGTTTCTTGGCAGGCAACTTTGTTTGGTCCGTCACCTTAGATGGTACGGGAACTACAAATAAAATATTCAAGAATAATATTTTTATAACGCCCCATTACAACCCGAAGGTGTCGGGTTCAAATTGCCATTGAAATTGAAAACAAAAATTTATTCCCAAGAAAAAGACTTTTCGCATAGCTTATAAGCTATGCGATGACTTGTACATACCCTTGCTCTGGCCTGCAGTGAGTATTGATCTAAGCACACTGTTCTCTATTTCAACTTCATTGTCAGATGTGTCAGATAGCTTAACTGTTTCGATATCTGCCACTTGCTTCGCTTCTGTAGGTTTGTCCTGAAACAACACATTACAATAAAATATTTTATTTGCACATTAAACTGTTTAAATATTAAAATGTTCATATAATTTTTAATGCAAATTTTGTTGCGAACAAATTACAAAAACACAAATGTTGAAAAAATTTCCACGAGCAGAACCACGATAGCTCAATTGGGAGAGCACCTGACCCGGTATGTCAGAAGGGTGCGGGTTCGAATCCTGCTCGTGGAAATTTTTTCAACATTTATTTTTTTGTAACTTGTTCGCAACAAAATTTGCGTTAAAAATTATATAAACATTTATAAATAGCTTGCCTACTTCTTAACTGATCTTTAGTATTTGTAAAAATATTATGATCAGATGTTAATGACGGTAATTGTTGACATTGAATGGGCGCCTTTGGCTTTCAAAGTAAAAAGTAAATAGTGTTGAATAATTTCGGCGGGCTGGTTAGAACCACGATAGCTCAATTGGGAGAGCTCCTGACCCGGTATGTCAGAAGGGTGCGGGTTCAAATCCTGCTCGTGGAAATTTTTTCAACATTTGTGTTTTTGTTTAAATATTTTTAACTTTTAACAAATATCACTGAACTTACAAGCAAGACTTTGAATACCATAAAAAAGGTTACGTCTATCATTTGAAGATAATTGTAATAGCAAAGGTAACGTTAGGCAGGGTATAGTTATCTGTATAGCATTTTTACCGGTAAATAAACTATTCGCTGCACGCGGATTGGCATATTCATGCTGGGGCAAGAGCCTTCCCTATGGATGGGTAAGGAGAACGGGCCATAAACCACCACGCGAGCCTAGTGCGGATTGGTGGTTGTTACGACTGCTAATGTAGCCGTGACCAACGGCTTTACATGCCTTCCGGAGCACGGAGGAGCCCGAGATTATACATTTTTGGTCACCCATCCGATGACCGACCTTTGCGAAAGTTGCTTAACCTCAGCACTCGCAGACCGGGCGCGTTAACCACTGCGCCATCGAGCTCCTCTTGGCATATTACGTAACGAATAATATAACGACACTTTTTTTAGATAACGTTACCTACATTACCGTTAATTGAAAAAAAGATAACGGCGTCGTCGCACGTTTCATAGCAAAATATTATTTTTTCAAAGTTTTTTATTATTGCGCTATTAATTTAACAGTCCTGGTTACCCATTTAGTAAGCTAATATGTTTGTGTTGAGCGTGGGTAAGCACTTGGCATTCTCCCCTGATGTTATGTGATGACAAGGTACACACGGCGGCAGATCAACCTACCCAAAACTATCAAATTTCTACAATCAATTTTGAACTTTAACATTTGGTTATAAGGATCAATATTCATTGGAGAAATTTGACAGATTTGGGTAGGTTGATCTGCCGCCGACGACTGTACTATCAACAAATTTTATGGATATCCACCATGAGGACGATTTATCTGTGCAAGGGGCAGTGGCTATACCCGCCGCTTTTGTTTTTGACAAATATTCTGGTTATTCACCTTTAGGAATCTTAAGAAAGAAAAATAAATTTCTATTTAAGCTTTAACAATGAACTAAAACAAATGACTTTGACACAAAAAAGGTCGGAAGGTTTACTATTGGTCATTCTATGGCCATCTTCATGGTGGGCGGAGTTAACTCTTTCACTGGTAGTGTTAATATAGATGCCATCATAATTTCAACCTTATGTTGTTGCAATAGCATCGAAACCAATGAAAAATATATAATGCTATAACAATCAAGGGGTTAACTACGATCGCCACATTAAGGCAAAAATATTTGCAACTGGATATCCTTAAAATTTGTCGATCGTACATAAGATCTTACATCTTACCTCTTACCTAAATATGTCACCATAACATAAATGTATGTAGCGTTGTTGTGTTCCGGCAGCTAGAGATAAGATAGCCAGTGCCTCAGTAGTTGAGGATTCCGGGTGAAGTGCGCTTCAACCTTCGGCCTTATCATCACTTCACATCAGCACCGCGAGCACGGATCTTTTATCCACCGATAAAATGACATTAGACGATAAAATTTGACAGTTCAAGTCGACAAATTGACATCGGCAGCATGGGACTTGCTTTATCGACCCATATAATCGGTAAATTTTATCTATTTTGTTTAAAAAATTAGCATGGGACTCGAAAATGACATTTCTTGTGGATAAATTATATCGATATGTAGATAAATTTATCGACATCTAAAAGTTGGTAGATAAAGTTATCGACGCTTTCGACGCCATTGGAAAGTTACTAAATATTACACTTTTCTTGGGCGGTCGTGAAAAAATGATTTCGGGCACCTTTTGCTTGTTGCAGAAGAGACGCAACAGCGACGTCGCGAAGAAACTAACATTGTCCGGCGCCATCTGAAAGAGAGAAACAACCCCATGGATTCAGAAGATACTGATTTCATGAGGTTGTTTCGCATATGCCGAGAAGCCTTTGTGGTTATCGAGACATTTGGGGCGCCATCCGACGGATTAGATCAAACGGATTGCCCGTCCATGTTGTTGTAAGTAGCAGGAATTTAGTTTTTTCTTTTCCTATTTTATATTTTTATTCTAACCTCAACCATCTACTTTTTGCCGGTCCTCGCCGCTGTGTGGTTTCATGCCGTCGGTAGTTATCAGCGGTGCATTGGGCAAGAATATAACTTGGCGTTGGGACAATGCACAGTTAGCAAATTTGTGAAGGAGGTCTCTGAAGCTATTGTGCTTCGTCTTTTGCCCGTCTACATTCGATTTCCTAGCACCGCTGCTGATAGGGCCCTAATATTGCCGACGGCTTTTTACAAAAGCATGGAGCAAGTAATCCACTAACAAATAAGTAAAATATATACGATGTTTTTTAAACAACTTAGAAAATGTGATACTTAGGTACTTTGGTGGTTCTGACATAGTAAAATAATATTAAATAAATAAATGGATAATATTAAAATTCCTTTAAAAAGCCTACACGATAAGAAACAGAACACAAAACAAAGATAATTTAATTACTAACATTTATAAATATAAGATTCGAATGAATGATGAACAAATGGAACGATAAAATTGCCGTGTTGCCATTTTTAAATATCGATAAAACCTACCGATCCGAGTCCCGTGCTAGCGGTTTTAGATAAAATTCGATAGATAAACGGTTTTGTCGACCGATAAATTTATCGATCGGTAAGATCCGTGCTCGCACCACAGGTGAGATAAAGGCAAAGTGCTTATGTGAAGGCTTAAATTGAGGGTAAGATATAATTATTTTTTTTTTAAAATGACAGTAAAGAATTGTTAAATTTAGAAGCCTCACCTCAACGGCTTCTTTCGGCAGCTCAGCCTCAGCAGTGGTTTCCACCATGTCAGCGTCATCTGAGGTGGGTAAATCGCCTATCTGTTCAGGCGTTACTTCTAATACCTGTAATATTATTATTTGTAGGTTATTATAGTATTCCTACACTCACACCGATTATCTAGCCAAAGAGAAGCTTCGTTATGAAACTCGTTAAATAGTTACTAGACAACGGATAAACATACTTAAAATACTTAAATACATACTAATTATACATAATTACACCTAGACCCGGGACATTTTAGAAAAACAATAATTTCTAAATTGACCCGACCGGGGATCGAACCCGGGACCTCAAAGATGACGACACCATGACAATCGGTGTACAAACCATTCGACCAAGGAGGTTGTCAAATAGTTATTACAAAATCACTTAGTATAATTTTAGACACACATACAATAAGGTATTTGACTGCAATGAAAATATAGATCAAACTGTTGTTAATTTAACAGTCAACATTTTTTTAAACCAATTAAGCAGGCACATAGTTTTAAAATAAGTATGATTTTTATAAAAAATCATTAATAAAATAATTGAATTTTTGTGATTGACCACGTGTTCGAGAACGCACGGGATTGGCTGAATCTGGCGTGACGTCACCTGCTTGTTTACAATAAATGTCACTCGAAGTTTTGTACGGTGCATCAGTGTTTTTCTACGTTTTTATTGGTATTCTTATCTGGTAGTGACTAAAAGTGAGAAATTATTCTAAATGATTATATAAAGTACGATGGAGTCCAAATTCGTTAAAGCTGATAGTAGAAATCTCCCTAGAATAGACGCGATTATGGTCGGGCTATTTTTCAAAAACAACCCTGCCTTTTATGCTTCCGAATTCAAGAATGTAAAAACAGCACTGTATGCTGTATGCTCATTTATTTATAAAATATACTTTTAAATGATTAAATAGATTAAAAAAAACAATAATCAGCCCCCCGACCGCCTAACTTATCGCTTTGACTACGCGTATAGTTTATGACGTCATCTTGCCACCTAGCACTGCCTATGAAAGCAATATCAAAAGCTAAAGGCTATAGCTTTCGATATTGCTTTCATAGGCGCCACGAAACGACAAGATGACGTCATAAACCACACACGAAGTCAAAGCGATCGGTTAGGCGGTCGGGCCCCAGATCATAAGTTGCCAGTGCCATGACTGTGCAGCTTCAGCTTGAGGCTGTAAGCATGCAGTGGCCTTTTTAATGTGGGTTCATAGGCGCAGTGAAGAACCTTCTTGCACTTCAGTTGAGTGCTTCTGGAAAAAACCTACATTATCCTAAATAGGCACAAGTTTGAAGTTTATTACTGTGGACCAACTAACTAAAAAAAAATCTGTCTGTTACAGTAGTCATAATGCGCTTCTCTCAGAATTTCATCAAGAAGCGAAAAAAAGGAAAATTGGAACTTGTGAACTTCTGAAATATCAACCTGATTTTGTACATACAGATATTAAAAGATTTTCATTGCACTATTTCATCCTACAAGAACATAAGAGTGCCAATAATGATGTTATGGAACTGCTAGATTTGCTGAAGAAACAACTAGATGACAAAAATATATCTTTAATTGAGGAACACAAGCACACAAACTAAAAGCCATCTGTGGTATGAACTTCGATATGGCCGAATAACAGCCTCAAAGGAATACGAATAAAGCCGCTGTAGAACGCTAGTAGCTGCGATTATGGGGTCCAAAACACCAGATACAAAAGCCATGAAAAGGGGGCAGAACTTTAGAAACTTCTGTCCGTAAAATAGTTGAAGGCAAGTTGAAAAAGAAAATCAAGTCCTGTGGAATTTTCCTTTCTAAAGAATATCCCATGATTGCAGCTTCTCCTGATGGTATAATGAAGAATGCAATTATAGAAATAAAGTGTCCAACAAGTGATACTACAAAAAATAATTACATGAACAATGGAAAAATAATTCCGAAATACTTGGCACAGGTACAGTTGCAAATGTACACCAGTAAAATGTACGAATGTCATTTTTGTGTAGCTCATCCAGATTTTGAAAAATCATATCATGTCGACATCATTTTAGTAGCATATGACAGTAAATATGTAAGCGAGCTGTTAAGTTCATTATCGATATTTTGGATAAATCATATTTATCCATTATTGTCACGTACAATTAATAAGTAATAGAATAGATGATAGATATGAGTATTTAAAATAAAATATTTGTTGTTTGCACACCGGTTTTCATGGTGTCGCCATCTCTGAGGTCCCGGGTTCGATCCCCGGTCGGATCAAATTAGAAATACCTGTTTTTCTAAATTGTTTCGGGTCTGAGTGTTTCCTATGTATAATAAGTATGTATTTAAGTATATTAAGTATGTTTATCCGTTGTCTAGTTAACCATTTCTCGAGTTTCTTAAGGAAGCTTTTCTTGGGGCTAGATAATTGCTGTGAGTGTGGGAAACATTTATTTATTTATTTATTCATTATTTAATTTATCATTGTTTTATTTTCTACTTTAATTTTCTTGCATAATATGTACAGACGTTTCACAGGCTTACAAACAATAAATAAGTGACTAGAACATGCTGGTGTTTTTGTCACTTATTTGTCTGTAGTTATGCATTAATTTTACATACATAAATTAATCATTAACAATGAAATAAGATAGGTTCTTACAGCAACTGGATTAAGTATTTCGAATAATGATGACAAAAATATCTAGAATAAATTTATAACTATAAGGTTGCATTCATTTTATTAGGGAATCCTGTAAGTTTATTAGAGCACAAGCTATAATAACACACTCATCAATTAATAAATAATAATAATAAGTTTTCCTACACTCACACCAATTATCTAGCCCAAGAGAAGCTTCGTCATGAAACTCGTTATATGGTTACTAGACAACGGATAAACATACTTAAAATACTTAAATACATACTTATTATACATAGAAAACATCCAGACCCCAGACAATTTAGAAAAACAATAATTTCTAAATTGACCCGACCGGGGATCGAACCCGGGACCTAAGAGATGGCGACACCATGAAATCCGGTGTAGAAACCACTCGACCAAGGAGGTCGTCGTCGGTTGTCATTTACTCTAAGTATATTGGTATTTATTACTGCATGTTGCTTTAACATGTGAAACTCTCTTATATGTCTTATGACTCGTTCTACATGTACTCGAAAGCTAGCAATAATTTTGGTTTGACGAACTTCTTCTTTTGATAATTTGGAACCTGCAGCTACACTAGGTGGTTTAAGTAATTTTATACCCTTTTGAGCCTGTTCCACATGTTTGAAACCTCTGTCGGCTAAGACAAAAGTTCCAGGTTCCAAAGATTCCAAAAAATTGCAATTTTCTGTAATAGTAACATCACTTGTTCTGCCACCAAAGCCAGGTGAAATAAAATTAATCAAACCATTAGGCGTGCAAGACACTAAATACTTGATAGTATTAGCTTTTTTATAGTCGGACCAAGTTAATGCTTGATGAAGAGCTTTAGATGGTTTCTGGATATCAATCTCTAAACAATCTAATATACAGCTTATATTATAATAGTTGTGTCTAAATGCAATTGGTAAAGTGTTTAATGTAGAATGCTCATTTAATTGTACAAGGAATGGACGTAACACACTGGCTATTTTAGGTATATTTTTGACAAATAATTTACTGCCATATGATAGTGATATACCAAAATTATCTTCTAATTCGGAAAAGGTACTGTTTAATCTGTTTTTTTTTAAACAAAGTAAAATATGTTGTAGAGGTATACTTGTATGCTTATGTATCCACTGGATAATAAAATAACAATCTTCAGGAATTCCAACATACATCAATGTTTTCTTGTTAATTAGGCGCAAAGTATGCTTCAAACACTGTTCTTTTTCTATTGATATTAGTGTCAGAATCCGAAATCATTTATAACGAAGCAGCTACAACAGATGAAGAATCCTGACTTTTGACTGTCTCAGCAAAAGATGAAATATCACTGTCAGATCCTAGAAAATCTATTTTCCTCTTAACCTTTTCACCGTCCAACTATAATGCACGCGATGTCCCGCTGTACGCCAACGTATAAATGTATTTTAATAAAGTAGGTACAAAGAAGAACTTCTATAGAAGTGCTGGCGTGGGCGGCACGAAAATCTCGAACTTCTATAGAAGTTGTTGGCGGTAAAAAGGTTGAAGTTCCTAACCTGATCTGATACAGAAAGTCTAAGATGACTTTTCGTGATTTTATAAGATGTCATGGTTGATACAGTAGGCACTTTGTAAGGAGAAAGGGAAGCATTTCTTGTAGTTAGTTTTGCCTGTACTGCTTTGCTTCTATAAAACACTTTGAAAGTAGCTTGAACATGTTTATTCATACTTATAATAGGGTCGGTTAATATTCCTTTCTCAGAGTATGTTTGTAATGGATCTGAAAAGAAAAAATATTTTTACACAATTAACCAACTCACACAAATAGCTATTAGCTGCAAAAATAGTATTATTTTATGAGCATATAATATAGACATGTGAATTAATTCCTAAACTACTTTACATACTTATAATCTCTACAGCAGCAGTTTCAGGCATAGTACTATCATCTTTTAGTGTGTTGGTTTCAGGCGTATCTGGTGCAGCTTCAGTTTTTTCATTAATATCAGTTTTTAAACGTTTGACATAAGCTGATCGCAACATAGTAGTTTCTGACATTCTTTTTCTATGATCTGCCTGGCAATCGAATTTAGATGGCAAAGCTCCTTTAACCATGAGTATAGTCTGGCTGAATCCCATTTTATATTGTGTATAGTTTGCCATGTCTTTTTCAATCTGCAATAACAATTGGCATATCTCTAATTAAATTATAACTCACGTAGATTAGAACATTGCAGTTTTATTTTTCTAAACTTTTCTTCAATTATAACAGAATATAAAAAATACAAAGAATACAATACAATCCTATTTATTTCATACAAAATCAACATAAAAATGTACCATATATACTAATCTCAAATACAGTATAATTTAACGAAATTATTACGAAAATATAATATAAAATCGTTATTTAAGAAAAAAACACCTGTGTTGAAGAAGAAAACATATGATAATAGAATTTTTTACTTACGTTAAAGTGATCTTCGCACATGAATGCATTAGTACCTGCTGCTATATCTTTCGGACTTCTATGAGCGAGCATTAACCACTTTTTCCGTATCTTAGTGTTTTTTGGAATGGACACAAACATTTTCTCTGGTGATTTAATAGATGTGTTACGACATTGAGGCACTACACACCATTTATAACCCATTTTGTAATAGTAAAGTCATTAAATTTACCACTAAGCGTATTACGATTTGACAGCTAAAAGTTTGTTTACAAGCAGATGACGTCACGACATCACGTGACCTGCATGCATGGCGTTTTCAGCGTTTTGGCGGCTATTTTATTAATTTGAATTTTAATGGCGATTTTCATAAAAAATAAAGAAATTCATAACAAATTAATCAAATTGCAAATATATTATGCTATAATGAACCATTAGACATATTTTTCTAAAACCTGTCAAATACCCTATTAGGTCTTATAATAATATATATCTACAGATAGATCATAAGTAAAGAGTTAAAATAAGTCTAGAAAGTGTTTTATTTTTTATAAGTTATTATATTTGTTTGTCCATCAGGGGACGTCTTTTGGCTGAGATGATGACGATCATGATTTAAATATTGTTATTATAAAATATTAGGCAGACAGTTGAAACAACCGGTAATTTAGCTTATTTATCTTGTATTTTCCAATTTTGTAGTAATTTTTTAAATCTTATTTTATTTTTACTGACTTGCATTGCATATGAGCTTGCATTTTTGCAGCTTTGCTTTAATTTTTAATGTTTAATATTTTATTTTTTTTTTAATTTTGTGTTAAATGTAATAGATGTATGTCGTTTTTATCACAATAAATAAATAAATTACTTAACATCAGGTGAGATGAAGGCCAAGTGCTTAAACGTAACAAATAAATAATATATATGGGTATATATCTGTACTTGCCGAAAAGGAAACTTCAACCACATCCATATCTCCGTCCTTGTTTTGCTCGTCAGCAACCTTCTCTGTGTGAGTGACAATATTACTGATGCCGAAGCTGAAGTCTTCCTGTCCTTTTTCCTCCTGTGGTGATTCGATCTCCTTTCCCTCTTGCTCCTTCGGCAGATCTGTTTCAGAGTGTTGAGCGTTGGAGTCCTCGGAATGTTCTCCCGTCATTTGGTTGCTACTCTCTGGAATAATAAAAATAAGAAAAATAGTTTATTCAGAAAACTATGATCTACAATGTTAATACCAACCAAAATACCTTAAATACTAAGCCAGTATCTATATTATTGAAGAGCTCGATGGCGCAGTGGTTAACGCACCCGGTCCACGATTGTTGAAGTTTAACAAGTTTAACAACAATCAGCACAGGATGTGTATAAGCTCAAATTGACAAAGAAATTAACAATCAATCTGATTTAAGCTGCAAGGATCATTGCAGATAGATAGAAAGATAATAAAAAATAAATTACATTATAGTGTATAATGTAATTCCGATTCATGGTTGATCGATCAAATCGTTCACAGAATGCATAGTTGACAGAAAAAAAACCTACAAATGGTATTATAAAGTAGAAGACTATCCATGTTAATGACAAAAACATAATGACTATAGTTTAAAAGAGACAAAATGTAACTCACCATCTTGATCATCATCACAATCATCATCATCCTCTTCTTCATCCTCAGGTTCTTCATCATCCTCGACAACTCTAAAAGATTCTGCCAACAACCCAAGACTATCCGTTACTTCTGGCACTTCATCTTTAGAATCCGGTGCCAATTGTTGCGAATTGCCTTTACAAGTACTGTTGATAACAACAGCTTTAGAAGTAGACGGTTGAGGTTCTTCGGTAGTAATCACTGTTTGTGGTTGCGAAGGCTTTACTGCACTTGTGTTTGTTTCTGTTTCTTTTATTTCGGTTATAGATGGTTTTGTGTGGTTTATTCCACTAGTTGACGGTTCTGGTTCACTTTCTAAATCAGTAGACAGTTGTTGTTCTTTTATTTCAATTTCTATGTCTGTAGACAGTTTTGGTTCTTTAATTTCACTTGTAGATAGGTTGTTTATTTCAATTGTAGATGATTTCAGTTCATTAATTAAACTTTTTGATGTTTTTTGTTCATTCATACCACTGGTTGGTTCTGGTTCATTAGTTAGTTCTATATCACTTGTAGACAGTTGTGCTTCTTTAGGAATATCTTCTGCAGGCTGTTTTATAATTTCATCTTCAAACCCTGCTATGTTCTCTATATTAGATGTTGATGGTTTTGTTAAATCATTTGATTGTTTTGTTTCACAAATTTTAAGTTGTATATCATCCTCTTCGGTAATAGTTGTTGTTGAAGAAGGTTTTGCATCATCATCAGCTTTCGATTCTTCAACAGACATAGTTATAGCTGCTGTTGTTGTATCTTCTTTTATTTCCTGTTGTTTGGATGACTCTTTGTCTTTATTTATTGAAGACAATCCATCATTACATAATAAATCTGTGTTTATTGACTCTGTATCTTTTTCAGGTGATAGCTCAATGTCTGGTATGACCACCATTGGTTTTTCTAAGTCTTTTGTATCATGTGATTGCAACATATCAATGTCAGTGGATACAGGTACAACATTTTCAATATCAGAACTAGTAGTAATATCATCTTTATTATTTAAAGCTGCAGGTGTTTTGTCTCCAAGATTCTTTGGTCTGCTTATTTCATTTGTATCTACTTCATCAATAATTTCAGGAGCTTTATCTAAAGTATCAATGTTCTTATCAGTGTCATGTTTTGAACAAGAGTCACTTGACAATGATTTATCTATGCTGCACGATAAATCTGTATCATCTATGAATTCAATTAGTTCTTGAGTCGGTATTTCAAGCATCACGTCGGGTTCTTTTAAACCATGATCGACATTTGCTTCAATGGATGAAGGGTCTTGTAAAGAATCATTTGGAGAGCTAGTTGCAAGGGCAGCGCTACTTGAAGATTCTACTACTTTATCTTCATTAGCTGTTACATCTTTTAATGTTTCTACTTCTGTTATGCTTCTTATAACATCATCAGTAGCTTCAGCATTTAAGGAATTGGAATCTATTTCATCATCATCGTCTATTAGAATTAAGTCATCAACAACATCAGCCTTAGTATTGGGAACATTTACCATTGTCACTTCTTCCTCTTCCTGTGCATTTCTATCAACATCATCTAAAGAGTTATCGATTTCATCAATATCATCTTTCATTTCTTCACAAATGTTGTCAATGGCTGACTGCAGATTTTCAATTGTTTCTAGTCTAGTTGGCTTTGCTGCCTCTACAAGTTCACTAACATTTTTTGCCTTGCAGTCACCAACCAATTGATCAACATCATCTAAAGAGTTATCTATTTCATCAATATCATCTTTCATTTCTTCACAAATGTTATCAATGGCTGACTGCAGATTTTCAATTGTTTCTAGTCTAGTTAGCTTTGTTGCCTCTACAAGTTCACTAACATTTTTTGCCTTGCAGTCACCAATCAATTGATTTTCTTTTTCATTGTCATTGTCAATTTTAACAGTAGAACCTTTAATTTCATCTTTTTCATTGTCATTGTCAATTTTAACAGTAGAACCTTTATTTTCAGGTGAAGTTGGTTCTTTAAGTGATATTATATCATCTTCTATCTCATCATCATCCCACTGCAGATGTATATCATCATCGCTACTGTCATCAACGTTGTCTAAGCTTATTTGCACATCATCTGAATCTTCATCATCACCCATCAATGTTGATTCTACATTACAAGTTTCTTCAACTTGCACAGTGTCATGTTTTGTTAAAACTGTTTCGTTGGCTGTTTGACTTTTATCATTATCGTAATCTTTTGATGATGATTCGGCATCGCCTTGCCCTATCTCTGTGTCCGATGAGCTTTGAAGAGATTTTTCAACGTCTGGTTGTACAGATATTATTGTCGTCCCAGTTTGCAAAATTTCAGTTGGACTTTCCACAGAAACGTTCTCTTGATGTTCAGAACTCATGGCAGTTAATATCTGAACAAACAACAAAATAAATTAATAACAATTTACGAAATACAACTGTACAAAGTAAACAAATTAATTACATTTATGGATACAGGTAGGTAGCTACTAACAACTTTCAAGGGTAGAATTGACGATACATTCGCACTAAATAATTAAGTCACTTAGCAGCTTAAGAGTGAGTTCTATCTAACAATATAAATTGTTCAAAATCAGCAGTTTAAATTACGGATTATCGAGGAATTGTCATTCCGAATCGCGATCGCAAATCCACAACACGGCGTTTTGATTGACATTTTGTTTTTTTAATGTTTTTGTAATGTGGGGCTCGTTCCTGATTTGTAAATTTTTCGTACAAATTGTCTGTTAAGTTTGCATGGTCAGACCTTTGTTTTTTCTGTCACACAGCCCATTAATCTCATTAATCTCCTCAGATTAATGATAATAACTAAATAGATGTTAGGTTAAAATAAAAAACGTGCAACTATGTTTAGTTCCGTTCTATCTTTGCATATGGCTAGAAAAAAGGAGGTTGGAGTGCGACAACGACAAATAGTTGACATGACACTTAGTTTTTTTTTGTATCGTTAAGTCATTACCCCTTTAATGCTTAGCGTATCAAAAACGATTCGGTAACTTACTAACTATACGGTAACCTTTTTAAAATTTTGGTTATATTTTATAAACTGTTGTATGTATATTAAAATAAATATTTAAAATACTCTGTAATTAAAACATGCTTTTTTTAAATGTTATAATATTTAAATTTCTTAAATTTAACATCATAGACAAGGCAGTTTTGACGGAAACCTCTTTGGATACGAATGCAACCTTTTTTTGAAAAAATAAATAAAAATACTTCTATAATATGTTCTATTTTAATAATGTAAATTGAAATAGATTCGTAATTATTAAAACAATTATAAAGTGAAAAAAAAAATGAAATAAACAAAATGAAAATAAATTATTAAAGAAAGCATTTTTTCAAGACTTTTCGTATTTTTTTATTTAAAAAAAGTTCAATGCCAAAAAAAATCTTTTTATTTTTTTCGAAGTGTTGGAAATGTTGGAATCACATAGTTAGTATCCATTATAATAGCTTTTTATGATAAACAAAAAATCATGCATTTAAGGGTTAATTAGTCTAGATGAACTGTTAGACATCGGTTACATGCTAATTCTGACGTCAGTTCAGTCTTTAGTCTGCTTAGAGTTTTGAATGATGCCAGAATGGTGGAAAACGGACCCGGTTACATGATCAGTCTCGACCTTGTCCAGACTGACAACAGACTAATAAAAAGTACGACAGTAGCCGTTTGGACACAGAACGCAACAGTCTTCGGCTCAGCTATTGATTACGGACCCACGATTTTCAATTTCAGATGTTTACCATTCGAAAGATTATATTTTTTACACTTATTCACTTATTATCTTATCTTGATAACTTGAATTTTTTTTGTAATAGTTAAGAGCGTTTACGCCGCACACTAGCGCCGCCAGTGAAAAAAGAAACATATCTAGTAATTAGAGATAGAAAATTAAATTATGCTCAACAAACTACTTGAATGAAGTAATTTAGCATTTTTACGTCACCTAATGAACACCTGACATGTTATGGTTTAGTTAAATATGGCGTTATAGTTAAAAGTGGCCGTAACGTCTTACTAGATATGATTTTTTTTTCATTAGTGGCGCTAGTGTTCGGCGTAAACGCTCTTAATTGAAAATCTTAATAATTTCCTTTGAATTTTGTTGTTTTGCGACTGACATTTCGTATTTATGTGTATTGCGTTTTTTTATGTGACGTGTTAACGCGTTGTGGTGTTTTTTTAATTTAGTATTTGCAGTACCTATTAACATACTTTCAGTATTATTTAACTAAAAAGTATACGTACATTATTTATCATTGCTAGGGAATAAATTAAATAAATAGTCACAGATGATAGTTTTTATATACCTAATTTTAAAATTACTGTTGGAAACGAAAAAAAATCTTGTATAGATAGTAAAAGCTAATTTAGTTAATTTCTAATGTAAAGAATGATATTGAACATGCATTTTGAGGTTAGGTCTAGTCAATTTTCAAAAATTCATATCTTGGGTTGGCTTTAGTAATCGGCGGCACGAATTAGGAATTGATAAGGGTTGGTTTTTATAGGGGTTGGTTACCCCTTTCAATCGACCCCCCCCCTTCCTCCCCCCGCGGAGATGCGTGGTTTTTGTTGCACGTGTTTGAAGTTACGTAAATCCTTGTTGGTTAGGTTAGGTTAATTTTTTTTTCCCGAGCGAAGCACAGCGTAGCGAGGGCCAGTCACAAAAACTGTCAACTAAGTCAAAGGTTTTTGTTGGTTTTTGTAGTGATTGATTATTAAGAGGAAGAGCACACCCCTCCCCCCCGTCCCCCACGAAAATCGTGGGTCCGTAATCAATAGCCCTCCCCAGTCTTCTAGTCTAGTATGAATATCATAAAAAAAATGATCGCTTTATTGATAAAAAAAACGTATACAAAGAAAACGGTGGATGAGAAGCTGGCTACAGAAAAGAGATCAATACACGCATCTAAATTTAATGAATGAAATACGAGTACAGAAAGAAGAAAAGACTTTGATAATTACTACCGGATGAAAGAAGCCTGCTACGATCAATTATTCCCATACAGTCTAAGGTTGATGCAAAAGATTTGGTGATATGAGTACGTGATACGTTCGTTCATACATTTTAGATTTGCGTGGCAAAATATTGAACCTATATAGTGTCAAATAGGAAAATAGTGTATAAAAGCATACAATAATATTAGAAAGCTATGTTTTAAGGTACAATTTAGTTTCGTATATCAAATTATTGTAAGAATCCAATAATTATTGTACCCGGCTAGTGGACCCGGCGGAATTCGTACCGCTTTGACAGTTTCCATCAAGTGATTAAATTTTCTTTGGTTTCCATGACAACAAAACAAACAAATCATTTTGTATTGGACAATTAAATTGTCGTTTTTAATATATTTATATCCTATGTGTTAATCCAGGTTATAAACTATCTATATGCCCAATTTCATCCAAATCCATCCATCCGTTGCAGCGTGAAAAAGGAACAAATATACAGACATACATACACACTTTCGCATTTATAATATTACGCGAGAATGACACAAGCAGGTTACACGATCAGTCTCATGTCAGTTATCTGTCATTCGAAACCTCGACGTTTTACCGGTTTTACCATAGACCTAGGCATGTTGACACATTGGTCAAGCAGCTTTTGTAACGTGACAGTTTTGACAGTTGACATGACATAAATATTTTGACGTCTCCTATTTTGTACCTAGCAAATTTCTCTGGCAAATAGAAATAGACCAAACTATGCATAATTTATCTTTAATTCCTTTATTAAACGAAGAGCAATCGAATCACAATTGATAGTAACAAGTTGCCGTGTTTAAAACATAGATATTTGGTTTCCACGCAATTTTGAACAAGTGCATTTTACTACTTCTTATTTCGGCATTTATGCGTTTAATTTTAATTAATTTACATATTTAGTGAACATAAAATTAAACAGTGCGATATAGCAATCAATTGTGTAGTAGCTAGCACGCTGATAAACCAAATTTATGTGAAAAAAACTGAAGAAAATTGGATTTTAAAAACTTGGTACTTCAAAACTTGAGGATGAGTTCCCACAGTTTCTTGTCGCCGAAAGCATTGATGGGAGCAGCTATTGTAGGTCTCGTCGGTGCAGCTGGCGTGTTCATTTATGAACAGATATATGCAGAGAAGCGTAGAGCTATGTTAGGTTAGTTTTGCTTAGAGTACTAGTATTGTTTTGTAAAGAATACTTGAACATTACCAGGGTTCAGATGATTCAAATCACCTGTTTTTAATCGTGATTGCGATATTGCGATATAAATACCACTATAGTACAGAATGGAATAACATTAATTGCAAGAATATTTTGTTTGTTGTGTAAAATAACTTTTTATTACTTTTACAGTCAGTGAAGTTGCGAGACTGGACAGGCAAGTGGCGACAATGAGGACAGAGTTAGAAGCGTTACGAGAACTACAGAAAGAAACGTAAATATCTTTAGAATGAACTTAATTATTTCATGATCATTATCTTATCTCTCTCTTATCTTATCTCTATCTTAGCTGACCTCTTTATTATAATCATGATTGAATCAATCCAAACACCATCCTGAATAATATTTGCTTGGCGACTTTTGAATTTAAAACAATATTTTTGACAAACATCACCATCATCACCAGTTCATTATCTGTCCCCACTGCTGGGGCACGAACCGTAACTCTATCTAAGAGTCATTTCTTTTTGTGAAATTCAAAAAGTGTTAGAACAAAAGTTGTTCAGGATGTAGAATATGTGGTAGGTTATTAACCTTTTCACCGCCCAACTATCCTGCACGTGATGTCCCGCTGTACGCCAACGTATAAATGTACTTTAATAAAGTAGGTACAAAGAAGAACTTCTATAGAAATGCTGGCGTGGACGGCACGAAAATCTCGAACTTCTATAGAAGTTGTTGGCGGTAAAAAGGTTAAATGTTTTACAAATAAGTTAGTATTGTAAAAACTTAAATTTTAAACAAAGTTAACTTTCTCTTTTTTAATCAAAATAAAACACAGCCTATGTTACCCACAAGGTATATAAAATTCTATCAGTGAAAGAATTCACAAGTGGTATTCGAACCCGCACCCCTTGACATACCGGGTCAGGTGCACTACCAACTATGCTATCGTGGCTCTATCCAACTCGCCGAAATTAATCAACAGTCTCTTACTCTGTTAGCCAAAAGAGCCCTATTCAATGTCGACAACTACGTCTTCAACATCAGATCTTAATATTGTTACACATTAAAGAAAGAAATATTAAAAGGTATTAAAAGTACAGCTGTCATGTCATGAGGTGCGGGTTCGAATCCTGCTCGGTAGAATTTTTTTTAACATTTTGTCGTTTTTCAAATTGTAATTTATTCACAACAAAATTGCGTAAATATATAACGATATAATCATACTACTTATATGTATGTTCAGACACCTCCGTCGCTTGAAACAGCGGCGGCAGAAGCGAGCGAAGCCGGTAGCCAAGCCTGCCGGTGACACCGTCGACGCGGCAGAACACAGCTACGCATCAGACAGCGAGTACTTGCTAGACTACCACTCGGTATTAGGTAAGCGTGGAGGTTTTAGCTGTAATTTGTTTTTCCTTTTAGTTGATGGCTTCGTACAATTAGCACATTTAGCCAGTGTCAAAGTGATTTTATTACGAGTTATAGCAATAAATTGATAATATTTCTTTTGTTAATATATTGATGATGAATACTTACTAGTAATGAGAAGTGAGAAATTATATACCCATCGAAAATGCCGTTTGAGGCAATAAGCAATCTTTCTCAAAAAAAAAAACCATGCGGACTTTTTGAGAGAATTTGAAAAGTGACGTTGCACTGTTTTGTTTTATTTGCTAACACTCATGCTCGTTCACAAACACTTAACGGTTAATAACTCACCATTATTTCACGTTAATATTCGATAAAACACAAATTTTAAAAAATAAAAGGTAACCGCAGACATGACTCTTCACTTTCCCGCAAAGAAGTCCAAGTTGAAAGTTGAGTCACCGCTTCACTGTCTCAAATATCCCATCGCATACAAAGAAATTTGGTGACTAATTTCTTTGTCGCACCTCCAAAAAATGGAATTGTCTACCAGCATACGTTTTTCCTCCATCCTATGATATGGAGTCCTTCAAGAGAGGCGTGAAGAAGCACCTTGTGGGCCGGCAGAGTTAAGTTAACTGATGCTACGTTTGTTTCCACGCTGCACCAGTTATCTTCGCGTCTGGACTCCATTTCCACTTAACATCAGGTGGGATAGTCATTTGCCGAGCTAAATATTAAAAAAAAATTAAAAAAATCATTTATTTAGTGGGGTGGCAGCACCTGTACTCGAGACCTTAACCCATTTAAACCGACCAGGCGTTTGTGGTTGTAAATGAAACTTTAAAAGTATCACATTAGGGTTCAGTCAACAGCAAAGGTAACTGATGATTGGTCAGGTTTCAAAATATGAAATCAGTATGAAAATCTAAACTTTTTAATCGCATATCGAAAAATATTCGAGTGTCTACTAGTACCTGCAGACTTTGACTGTAGGTAGTTATATAGAAAATACCGACTTACACTATCGAAACTTAATTTTGAAAACTAGTAAACATCATCTACTTTTGCTGTTGATTGTACATCTATATAATACTTTTAGAGGTGTTATAATAACACACGGTAGGACTAAGTGGGTTAAGCCTAGTGTTGGGCACAATTTTTGTCGTCCAATAATAACATAGATTTTGATTGAAATGTTACGGGATGACAGCTAGGAAGCAAGACGTGGTCTGTATTCTATTCTATCTATTCTATTCGATTCCATATTCTAAAGACTAAAATCATTTGTTGTTATGTAGTTGTCGACTTTTTTCTTTAATCATTAAAAATAGAGATTTTCAATGATTTTTGGTTACCCATCCGATTACCGGCTTTTGAGATAGCTGCTTAACTTCAGCAATCGCAGACCGAGCGCTCGGAGTCATCAGGTTAAAATTTATAAAGCATTTTCTTTTAATACTGTGTCTGTGTACTGTAAAGATAAAGATAAAGATATTTTTCTTGTAAGAACATTTGTCATTTGTTACATAGAACTTTGGTAGAAAAAATACATTGTATTTGTTTCAACATGTCTTGCCTTGCCAGGCGTCCAAAATAAAAAAATAAAAAATAAAATTACATTTATGATACAAAATCCAGAAAAAATTAAATAAATAGGTATGTCTATAAAAAAATGTCATTACTACATTATTCAATTAATTATTACATATTTACTATTAAACGCCTCGGTGGCCGAGTGGCAGAGCGCTCGGCCCGATACCCGAAGGTCCCGGGTTCAAATCCCAGGTCGGGCAAAATGTATTTCGGATTTTTCGATGCATAGCCCGGGTTTGTGATCACCAACCCGCATTCGGCAAGCGTGGTGATTAAGCCATTACCCATCAATTGTAGCGATGACTTGATTTCAATGATGGAGGCCTTTGCCCAGCAGTGGGATAGTTATAGGCTGTTTACTTACTATTAAATTAAATATCATTTTCAACATTAACAATAATACAATACAATAAACTTTAAAATTCAAAAAGATAAAAAAAGATAAGAAAACTGAACAATGTAAAATCACAAACTATTGTCACAAATAAAATCATTGACGTTATAATAACACTTGCCAATTAACAAGGATTTCAATCTATTCTTAAACATGTTTATATTGCATTCTTTAATGGTGTTTGGGATTTTATTATAAAGTTTGGGGCCCATGCAAAAAATGCTTTTTCCTAAAACTGTGTACTGTAATACTGTTTCTGTTGGTGAAGTCAGTAAATGTTTTTTCTTACTTTCTTTCTTTTAAATCAGGGCTCTGAATACCGTTAAAAAATTGGTATCGATCCTTCTGCCATACGAAAATACCGGTAAAAAAAAGTACCGGTAACCTTGGTATCGTTACCTGGGTGGCATTTTTACCGGTAAATTAACTAACCGCTTTACGCGGATAAGGTAAAGGGCAATATTTAACGCAAAAAGTAGCGATACTTTTCTATATTACCGGTACCAAATTACCTTTATTGAAATATCGTTACTTACCGGTACTTATAGTGGGAATTTGGTAACGGTATCATGCCCTGTTTTAAATTGTTTGCGTGGCTTGATAGTAAAGCTTGTCTTCCAGGCACGGACCACGAGATGGATAGCGAGGAGTTCTTCGACGTCGACTCGGACGACGAGGACACGCTGCGGGACGGCGTGGGCGTGGGCAACGGACGCCCAGCGCTGGGCGAACAGCTCGAAGAGGTTGGCTATCAATACTTACCAATCTAAAGGCGAAAATCCTTTGCACCGCGTCGCTCGCTTTTAATATAAGCCACAGCGGCGGCGGCGATGCGCGTGCACGCGATTTGATCTTCAAACCGGTAAAGCCTTCGAGACCCCCATAGTACATTATATTTCGTCGTTTCATTCTTTGATATAAATTATACACAATGTAGTCCCTTTAACCTACTGGCAACATCGCACGTCTTTAGAGAGTAACTAATTGATTTAAAAATTCAAAACTTCACTCGTTCACTCAGCTGTCAGTTGTTTAGCGCCAAACTTCTCATTCCTTTTTCGTGCGAGGCAACGAACGCACGCGTCTACCTATGCAAAATACCGAAACGCAGCGCACAGGAAAAAGTTGAGCGATATGAAAAGAAGATTAGGAAACTTATGGAGAAAAAGGATCTCGTAAAACGCCGACGAATTCAACGTTTATATTCGTCAGAAGACGACGATAATGCCACAGGTATGTTTATAGTACATTTACGATTCTTATTTAAATGTTTGTGGATACTAAATTTTAACAAGTTACAAAAACAAATTTTAATTATGAGAAATTACGATGCAACAGGTAACTTTGTTATTTTATCTGGTAAACAAGTGAAGTCAAGAACAAGTCTTATCTTTAATTACACTAAAAATAAAACTAAATCGAGATTGACTGCGGGTCAATCGCGATATCATAATTAGCTGCGGGCTAATTATGGTTCATATATTATGACGTTACGTAGAATCTACCTGTGTTCTAGAGTAGACGCAAGTAATCTATAATGTATTGTCTGCGGGACAATATGAACACATTTTTTATGTGTATATTTTATTTTTATTTTCTACCCTCATAAATTTTTTTATTTCTAAATCGAGAATTGTTGTTTTAGATGCAATCAATATCGTAGAAAACGAAACGGAACCGGAAGCTGGTCCGTCAAATCCACCGGATTACATCGAAGAAACGTTGGAACAACCTATTTTGCCGGAATTCGCGGAATCGCGAACGGCAAACACAAAAGAAATTACATCGGAAATTTCATCAGAAGTATCCTTAGATCCACAAATTTTGTCAGCGTTGGGGGCGTCTACGTCCGATACGCCAGAATTTGGAGATACCATTCACGATAGCCTAGCTAATTTATGGACTCCGTTATTAAAAAAAGGTCTTTTTTTATGTTAAAAGGAGGCAAACGAGCAGGCGGGTCACCTGATGGAAAGTAATCACCGCCGCCCATAGACACCCGCAAAACCAAAGTTATCGCAGATGCGTTGCCAACCTTGGAAAGGAGTTGGATCTTGAGGAGGGAGTAGGAATTGGGAGGGGGGAGGGGTGAGAGATGGGCCTCCGGTACTTTCACTCACCGGACGAAACACAAAAGCAACGCCGTTGTTTCACGCCGATATTCTGTGAAAGGGTGGTGTTACGCCGGGCGAGCCGGCCCATTTCGTGCTGCAACGCAACGTGGCTCTACCACTCAGACAGTGTTACTCATTTAGCACCATCCAGGGGTCACGTGTAGGGTCTCAAGGGTAAACCTACGGACGCGAGTAACTTTAACCCCCACTCACTCTACCAAAAGACCAGAAAGAGAACCTTACAAAGGTAAAAGAATACCTAATACCGAGTAATTGTAAGATGTTGCAAGCACCAAAATTGAATGCAGAAATTTCTGCCGCAGTTTCTGACATCGTGAGGGGACGCGACAAAAAATTTCTTGGTTTTCAACAACAACTCGGGATGGGTACCTCGGCAATAAATAGAGCAATGGACACATTACTCTCTTCTGATGATAAGATACAAGCCCTTAAATATCTTAGCGATGGTTGTCGCATATTGGCTGATTTACACCATTCTCTAACGAAGGATAGGATAAAACTCATTACACCTAGTCTGGAAAAGAATTTTCTGCACGTCATACAAGATTCCGAAAGAGATGACTCCTTATTCGGCAATACATTATCCGAAAAAATAAAAACCAGTAAGGCAATTGAACGACAAGGTTCGCAGATAAGAAAAGCATTTACAAGTCATAAACCTGCCACAGTTCAGTCGAGTGCCAGTCGTCCTGCCCATCAGGGAAACTGGTTAGGACCTCCTCGGTACCCGTCAAACAGGGGGGGGCGGGGAGGTCAGAGCCACAGGGGACAGAGACCAGTGCTGCCACCGCGTCGAACCTACCCTCAGCCAACTTCGACTCATGCGAAGAGCTACAACCACCCCAGGCCCCGTGCACCGCCACAGTAACACAGGTACATGCTGGCAGAATTCAATATTTTTACGATTGTTGGTCTCATATAACAAACAACCAAACTGTATTATCATGGATCCAAAATGGATACCCTATACCGTTTTGTACGGAAGTGACACAGTCTGTCGTGCCTAAATCTAAATTTACACTCGAAGAAAGTCACGAGATGGTTCAAGCTATAAATAAATTAATTGAATTAGGAGCTATTTCACAATGTACCCCATCAGATGACCAGTACATATCAACAACTTTCCTTACACCCAAGTCTAACGGTGGTAAACGTTTTATCTTAAATTTAAAACCATTAAATAAGTTTATTGAAAAAACCCATTTTAAGATGGAAGACTATAGAACCGCTTCAAAACTAATACCACAGGGCGGTTTTGTAGCAACGATTGACCTGAAAGAGGCGTATCTTTTAGTTCCAATATGTCAAGAAGACCGAAAATATTTAAGATTTTACTTCCAAGCTCCAAATTCAAACTTATCTACCTACGAATTTACGGCCATGCCTTACGGCCTGTCCGTGGCACCCAGGGTCTTCACCAAAATCATGAGAGAAGTCATGTCCTATCTTAGAAGACAAGGTCATAAGTCAGTTATATATCTCGACGACGCCTTATGCATCGGTGACACTTTCCAAGAATGTTTAAATAATGTACGCGAAACCCTAAAATTGTTGCAATGTTTAGGTTTCGTTGTTAACCACGACAAAAGTTCGTTAACACCTTCTCAAGTTTGTACTTTCTTAGGCTTTATATATGATACGCAACATTTCTCGTTATCATTACCTATAGAAAAACGCAAAAATATTGCAAAAATAATCCGAAATTATTCAAAATTACCGAAATGTACAATAAGAGACTTTGCAAAATTGATTGGTGTCCTAATTGCGGCCTGTCCAGCAGTTAGATATGGATTCGTATACACAAAAATTTTAGAACGCCAAAAGTTCTTGGCATTGCAGTGACATAGCGATAATTACGAAGCGAAAATCACCTTACCCAGAGTAATTTTCGAAGACCTAAACTGGTGGCGTGATAACATTTTTACAACATTTTGTCCTATGAGAACTTTAAACTATAAAAAATAAATATTCACAGACGCCTCCCGAACCGGTTGGGGAGCCGTCTGCGAAGGCAAAAAGGTTAACGGGAGATGGAAGGTTTCAGAATTAGAACACCACATTAACTATCTAGAACTTCTTGCTGCATTTTTGGGTGGAATACAATTCCCGCACCTAAATAATTTGACGCGTTGTATCTGGCAATGGTGCGAGAGGCGAAAAATTTGGCTGCACGCGTCCTATGTGAACACAAAAGATAACTGCGCGGATGCAGAGTCAAGAAAAATCAACCCCGATACGGAATGGGAGTTATCTGAAGAAGCTTATCAGTTGATTCTATTTAACTTTGGTTATCCAAATATCGACCTTTTCGCCTCCCGCAACAATGCCAAATGTGATACATTTGTTTCTTGGAAACCAGACCCAGACGCTTATACAGTAGACGCCTTTACTGTTAATTGGCAATCATTTTTTTTTTACGCTTTTCCACCTTTCTCATTAATTTTAAAATGCTTAAGGAAAATAATCGATGATGAAGCTACGGGTATCATAGTATTTCCTTACTGGCCGTCTCAGCCATGGTTTCCACTCTTACAAAGCACGCTTGATTCTGACATTTTATTCCTCAACCCGAATAAGTATCTTCTGCAATCCCATTTCAGGGACCATCATCCTCTGCACCCGAAACTTACCCTGGGTGCCGCGAGGCTCTGCGGGCGGCGTTCGCACACCAAGGCGCTCCCCCGGACGCTCTTCACCTAATGCTGGCGTCACTATCCGACAGTACCATCAAACAGTACAGCGTTACCTTAAAACTTTGGTGGGAATTTTGTACGATTAACAACGTTAATGTTTTTGAAGGCTCCAGATCTTTAGTGTTGTCCTTTTTAACACAGCAATTCGACAAAGGTTGTTCTTATGGCACTCTTAACAGCCACCGTTCCGCTCTATCATTGTTCTTAAATAATAACATCGGCTCAGATGAGTGTATCAAAAGAGTACTGAAGGGTGCGTACAAACTTAACCCAAGTCGCCCCAAATATACCACAACTTGGGACCCACAACTAGTTCTGAACCACATATCTAATTGGTACCCAAACATAGAACTGAGCATGGAAAAGATCACAAAAAAAATAACTATTTTATTGGCACTCTGTACAGCACACAGGGTACAAACTTTTTCACTTATAAAACTAGAAAATATCTCAATTACTCAAGACGGTGTTAAGATAGTCATAACTGACATAATTAAAACTTCGGCCCCTGGCCGTGAACAACCCGTGCTGTTTTTGCCGTTCTTTCGCGAGAACATAAATATTTGCCCTGCTTCCGTCCTCGTAGATTATATTTTTGTAACAAAAAATATGAGGACTTCGAATGCAGACAGACTGTTATTAACGTATAAAAAACCCCACAAGCCCGCCAGCACCCAGTCTATAAGCCGCTGGATTAAACAGCTATTGGCAGAAAGTGGTGTGGATGTAGGAAAGTTCAGCGCGCATAGCACACGACACGCCTCTACCTCAACCGCGCTTGCCGCGGGGCTCAGTGTGGACGTGATCCGGAAAACAGCTGGCTGGACAAGCACGTCTACAGCCTTTGCTCGTTTCTATAATCGGCCGATTGAAAGCGAAGGGGTCTTCGCAAAAACCGTTATGTTTCCTAACAATGAATAGTTTTTTGTTGCTTGATTGTTTGATTTACTATGCATTTAATTTGTACGAAGGAAAATTAATATTCATTATGAGCTTATTGTTTAGATTCTGCATTAGAAAACATACATATTAAATTATAAGTATGATTTAAATGGTTATTTATTTCTATAAAGTATACCTACCTAACTTTCTACACTTCTAGAACAAAACATAAATCTCTAAAAATCTACATTGTGTATAATTTATATCAAAGAATGAAACGACGAAATATAATAGATGATCAAACGAACTTCTAAGTGAAGTTCGATCATTATTATATGAGTCGTTTCATTCGAAGATATAATAACCCTCCCAGCCCTGTAAACCTCATGCTGAAGATGAGGGTATACAGACCCATAGTAAAGTTTTGTTCTAGTATCTCTCTAAACGAAATGAGAAGTTTGGCGCTAAACAACTGACAACTGAGTGAACGAGTGAAGTTTTGAATTTTTAAATCAATTAGTTACTCTCTAAAGACGTGCGATGTTGCCAGTAGGTTAAAGGGACTACATTGTGTATAATTTATATCTTCGAATGAAACGACTCATATAATAATGATCGAACTTCACTTAGAAGTTCGTTTGATCATCTATTGTTTTGGGATGCATCCAAAGTCAATATTTTGTCTATCTTTATTTTTGGATGTGACCTATTAATACAAAAAAAAATTGATTATTAAATTAAAATAAATAAAAATTAAATTAAAATCATTTAAGCATCTCCAGATAATATAAAAATATATAAGCATTGAAACCGAGCTATCTATCTGGCTATCGGTACTTCTTATTAATGATTAATTAATATTAGTTTAATTTATTGGATTAGTCTAATTACGAAATATATTAAAAAAATTGTAATGAAAACCTCCTTTATTTTCCAGGATCCATCAGAGAAAGAAGACATTCCAAAATCAACGCAGAACACAACATAGTTGACACAAATGATAAGGTAATTATTTTGTTGCTCAATAAATACATATATAAATAAGTAATTCTTGTTTTCGAAAGCTCTAAATATTACTTAAGCTTACTATTTTTCTTTGTAACTACTAATGGATCGATCTTTTACATTATTTATGTAGGTAATACTGCAAATTTTACAATACAATAAAAACTTGTATTATATTGAGCAGAGACGATGCACCGCATCTGTGAGAGAGTGCGTCGATAGACTTCTGTTCTAGCTATAGTGGTTTCCGTCGGGTAATTAATTAAAAAGACTTACTTCCGGTTGGAGCCATTTTTAGTCACTTTAGGAGTTCTGCGTGCAGTGCCTTCATAAAGTCTTTCACCAGGAAGCCTTAATGGGCAATGCTGTGCATCATAATACAAGTTTTATTGTAATGTAAAACTTGCACTATTATCGGCATGTGACGATGCACAGTATCTGTGAGAGACGTGTTACTGCGTGATGACGCTGTGACAATGAGTCTGCTTGATGCAGAATGTCTCTGAAACATATCTTATACACAAACCTTAGGTTGCTTAAAATGTAAATTTATAAAATGATTAATACGTTATTTTATTTAGTACCATTTACAAAAACACAAATGTTGAAAAAATTTCTACGAGCAGGGTTTGAACCTGCACCCTTCTGACATACCGGGTCAGGTGCTCTTCCAATTGAGCTATCGTGGTTCTAACCAGCCCGCCGAAATTATTCAACACTATTTACTTTTTACTTTGAAAGCCAAAGGCGCCCATTCAATGTTAACAACTACCGTCATTAACATCCGATCATAATATTTTTACAAATACTAAAGATCAGTTAAGAAGTAGGCAAGCTATTTATAAATGTTTATATAATTTTTAACGCAAAATTTGTTGCGAACAAATTACAAAAACACAAATGTTGAAAAAATTTCCACGAGCAGGGTTTGAACCTGACATACCGGGTCAGGTGCTCTTCCAATTGAGCTATTGTGGTTCTAACCAGCCCGCCGAAATTATTCAACACTATTTACTTTTTACTTTGAAAGCCAAAGGAGGTTAATGACGGTAGTTGTTAACATTGAATGGGCGCCTTTGGCTTTCAAAGTAAAAAGTAAATAGTGTTGAATAATTTCGGCGGGCTGGTAACCACGATAGCTCAATTGGAAGAGCACCTGACCCGGTATGTCAGAAGGGTGCAGGTTCAAACCCTGCTCGTGGAAATTTTTTCAACATTTGTGTTTTTGTAATTTGTTCGCAACAAAATTTGCGTTAAAAATTATATAAACATTTATAGTACCATTTATTTACTGAAAATATTTTAACACAAAGAGTATTCTAACTTAATTTATAACATAACGTTTTATAAACTTGATCACATTTATATAATGTACTTAAAACATACATAACAATTGCTACACTGCTAGTGCTCACAAAGGTTTCGTTAAATCAGTTGGAAATTGTTGATGAAATTATCACTTGTAGCTGTAATCAAGTTTCTGTTTTTAATTTGTTTTTAGACGTTACCAACCTGATTGCCTATACTTCGCAGTATCGGTTTTGGAACCAAATATTTATTATTTATTTTATTTATTTTATTTTATTTGGAAAACAATACAGTAACGAAAAACACAGATAGACATAAAAAAAACATAACAGAGTACACAATTACAATGTTTTCACATATAGAAACTTACTTAGCTAATTTGAAAATTAAATGTAAACCAAAATAAAAGGAAAAAAAAATACGCTTGGGCCACTTCCCTAGTGACCCTATGATAAGTAATACATAAATAAATATAAATATACGCTAAGTACTTAGATAAAGAATTACCGTTAGGATGCTAATAATCATAATCTGAGGTCTTACACCATTTTATTCAGCGTAGCCAGGCCGGTTTGTAAGTCTTCAGAATAGATTCTCTCCAGCTGCGTTTAAGGAGAGATTTTTCGGCTTCAGTCCAGTATGTTTCAGTGTCTGCCCACCGCCAACTTTCCATACTAAAAGCTTCATGTCCTGTACTTGAGGAGGTAATTGCCCCGAGGTCTTTTCTATCAGAACGCGATTTAAGTTCCTCACCTTCGTGAGTTGGTCTATAGCTCGTCGGCGAAGGTCGGGTAGGTAAGTCCGCTTCCAAAGTGGTGCTACTAAGAGGAACGTACCTTCCGCGTATTCAGATATGTAGAACTCTTGGTATTAGTGGGGGGGCGGAAACAGCCAAGCCAGTTTGAAGGTCCATTTTCTGCTAAAAGCGTTGCAAAAGACTGCTGAAGTCTCTCGAATCATTCGATACATACGCTGTTACAACGTTGGTGTTTTTCGATGGAAAGAGATCAATGGCCGGTACTTCGAACTTCTGAATTTTTTTTGCCCGTGCTTCCGGCAGTAAATGCCATTCTGTTGCTCTCTTGCCTCGTGATAACCTGTCTGCAAACTGATTGAACCGCCCGGGAAGGTGCCGTGAGAATTATTTTCCACTTGTCCAGTAACAGAAATGACCGGTGTGTCAGGTCGAGAAGAGGTTCCGATGGTCTCCCTCCCTCGTTTCGAACATAGGCAACCACAGTTCGATTGTCTGATTGGGGAATTACGTGGCGGTCCTTTAGGAGATGTTTGAGATGTCTTATTGCTGAATTTATTGCCAACATTTCCTTTTGGTTGCAATGCCACCTGGCCTGCTTTTGACTCCACTTGGCTGCTACTGTGTAATCGTCCAGTTGAGCTTCCCAACCGTAATCTGCAGAATCTGTTATCAAAAAATTTTGGAAAGGGATTTCGTGCAAAGGACTCGCCGTGAGACCTTGCTTTGTGACCGAGTGCCACCACTCTAAATATTGCTTTACTGCTGGCGGTATGACAATCGGCCCTGGGGACTGGTTCAGCTTCCGACAGTGCTTTTGGAGGTGCCGACAGTGAAGTCTTCCTCCTGGAGGTAGAAAACTGGCAAAGTTGGGTACCCAGTAAGTGCTGACATTCCTTTAGGGTCACAGTGGTCGCTTTGTTCATGCTGTCTGACAAAGCAAGTATGGGCTTTACCTTGGTCTGAGAAAGGGCTTTGAGATTCTTTTTGGTGTTCCATTTGATGCCTAGGTACTCCAGCTCTTGCGTAGGTTTCATTACAGATTTCTCGCTATTGGTGGTTCAACCCAAACGCTGTAGCAGCTGCTCTGCGACACTTACTTCCTTCTAATTGACCAGCAGATAATCGTCGAGATAGACCAGAACTCTCATACCTTTCTTCCGGAGCAGATGAGCTATCCAGTTGGTTATCGTTGCGAAGTTCTTCAGCGCACCTGACAGCCCCAATGGAAGGCTGGTCATCTGCTAGACCTGGGGGTTAGGTCTGAAGGATTCTGGTAAATCAGGCGCAGTCAATAGAAGGTTAATTTCTATAATTGCCGCAGGGCGTAGTAAAAAAGATTCTTTTGAGTCAGATTCAGGTAGTCATTTTTAACCGTTAAAACAAACACTTTAAACGCTATTCTGATTATGAATAACTAAACTTATTGTTTTAAGATTACTTATATAGAACTTTCGGGTTAAAATCGAGCAGAATTTCTGCTTACGATGTTGCTAGCACGAACTGCACACAGTCAACTCCTAAGGTGACTAAAAATGGCGCGAACCGGAAGTAAAAAGTCTGTTTAATTATTTAGTCGACGGTAACCAGTATAGCTAGACCGGAAGTCTATCGACGCACTCTCTCACAGATGCTGTGCATCGTCACATGCCGATAATAGGATATTTAGATTAATAAGTAAGCAAACGCGGCCATTTTTGTTCCGGATCCTTAATCTATAGTGTTCAGGCCACATAGAAGCGCCTGATTTTGATTAGACGAAAAAAGCGATGACGTGACGTCTCACGCCACGGAAAAGAATTTGCGCTCTGAGGCTCGGACAGCGACGCATCAATTTAGAAATTACATCAATTTTCTTTATTTTCATTCATTTAATTTGTACTGTTTTCAATTAAACTAGCATACAACCAACAGTCTGAGTCTCATACGATCATATCATTTCCTGCGCGATCAAATACTATTATTGATTTAAAGTTCTGACAGCTAGAGATAAGATAGCCAGTGGCTTAGTATAATGAGGATTTCGGGTGAAGTTCGCTTCCACCTTCGGCTTTATCGTCACTTAACATTAGGTGACTGATAACCAGTGATCGGAGTAGGTAGATCTATTTAGGTTCATTGACCGCAAACATTGATGTTAATATGGATATTTCACGAGATTCCGACTAATACTCCGGGATTCGATTATTTGATTCTTGTATAAATATAAGAAATTGTTACATAAAAAAATATGTGGTTTAATTAATCAAGTTTCTATCATTTTATTCAACTATCCTTAAACCCGTCCTTATATTTATAGGAAGTGTATGCTTTCACATTCATTCGGGGAATATCCATATTATTCTATCATATGGCAAGTACATAAAATAGATCTACCTACTCCGATCTATGCTGATAACTAAAAAGTATCAGTAAAAGTTACGTAGATACTGTAAATGTAGCTTGCTTAATTCTTAACTGTGCCGGTAGCCAAAGTAACATTAAGAAAACGATAGCAAAGTTCGAAAAGAATGAAATGTATGGGATTGGCATAAGATTAACAACGTGATTTAGCGCGGCTTATGTCAATCCCATACATTTTATTCTTTTCGAACTTCGCTATCGTTTTCTTAATGTTACTTTGGCTAAGCCTACAGATCTTTAATATCTGTAATTTTTTAAAGATCGGATGTTGATGACGTAGTTGTCGACTTTGTATAAGGCTCCTTTGGTTTACAAAGTAAGAGTATACTGTGTTGATTAATTTCGGCGAGTTGGACGGTATCACGATAGCATAAACCTAGTGCATCTGACCCGGTTTGTCATAGGGTGCGGGTTCGAATCCCGATTGTGGTAATTTTTTCAACACTTTTAAAACAAATCTTTTTTATTATCCCTTGTTTAATGAGAATGTCGAATAGATGTATTGTCACTTTAATTGAATTTTGATATTTATTTCTCTATTTTCGTGGCTAACATATGTATTTTTTCCTTTCAGATGAATCAATCTAGTTAGCAGTTGGTCGGGCATGGGATATAGAACCCCCCCGTAGAAACATGTATATACAGATATCTACTGACTAGTTATTTTGTAACGAAACGTGGTAGAAAATGTAAAGATATAAACAATTGAATATTAGACAATTCGGGATGGATTTTTGTTAATATTTTTTAGTCGGGAAATATAGTTTAATGAAGTGATCATGGGAAGTAGATTGTAATGAAACACTTTATGTACAGACCTATTCGAAGATTTTTTTAATGATTATTTTAATTGCACTTTAATCCCTATAACTCCCTTAGACTGCAGCTAAACCCATGCCTAACCCATAGCCATACCATTCAGTAGCGATGACTTGACTTACAGTTTATAGACAAAACTTTTTATATAGGGTCTAACAATATCAATAAGCGAACGTTTAAGGGGAGCATCTATACATCACACTGAGCATGCTTACCAAATTTGGTTCAAAACTACAGGCTCGTTACCGAGATAATCAACAAAACATTATCATAATTCACCAAAAAATACACCCTTTCCAAACCCGTACAGCTGCACTACACGCACACAAAGATAGCCGAACATGCCAATTGTGTGCGTGTATCTATACACTATCTTTTTATTAACGCTTGCGTGCGTGTTAGTAAAGATACAGCATGTTTCATGATGTGCATTATTTTAATTGATTTAGTTTGTTAGAAAACATAACTTTGAAAAATCACTATAAAACTGGAGCCCATTTTTTGTTATTGTATTCAGAATGATGTATAGATACCGCCATTAAACGTTCGCTTATTGGTTTTGTTAGACCCTGTATATTATAGTCTACGTTTCGACCACAGAACAACAATTTAACGCGAGGCTACTGAAACTTAGAAAGCTTTTAGATTTACATACAGCATATGGTTGGTTGGAATCTACCACTGCTTGGAAATCTAAAAAATTCAATATTCAAAATTCTTTATTTATTTTACACTGTCACTAGTAAATAAAATTACATATTTAACGAGTAGATCCGAAAAAGGTGTTTCATTTCATTGTGTAGTGTTGTTGAAAAAACAATAAAACAGAGTATAAGCTTGTAATAGATATTACGTGTTTTGTTCCAAGTTAAAGTTGAACGTTGTTGGAAGTTGTTAAATTAAAGTTGAACAGACCCTTACCTACGAGTATTAACTATGTACTAATTAAACACCTAAGTACTGTTATTAAGCTTGTATAATCTAAATATTGACCTGCCTATACATTTAGTGCAAGACACTCTTATAGCGCAATTCAGTCCCGAACCGATCCGAACCCCTCGGAGAATCTAGTAGGGCCCGGGGACACGCACTAGTGCGTGATGCCGTTGCCTCTAAAAAATCAGCAAATTAAAAAAAAAACTTTTTTCTGAATAACGCAGCGCCATCTCTGTTTACAAAGAAGAATTAAATATACATTAAATTAAAAACAATACATAACTATAAAAGAGGCAAAACACGGAATAACTGTTCGAAGTTTTTACTCTGTTTGTTATCACGGGCGGGGGTAGAAAAACAATATTGTTTGTTATTCCAGGTTATATGAGATGTTCAGATTGGATTAATTTACTATATTTTTAAAACCGTTTATGGCAAAAGATTTATTGTTTTACGTATTTCAATGTTTATCTTTTTTTATAGACAGTGTTTGAAAGGCTAATTTTAACCTAAAATTTGGCGAGAAGTTACGAAAAGGTGTGGTTAAATATTATGGTTTGCTCTTCCTACAAACCTTTAACGGTTCTTCACCAACATCCAGTGATGGTTGTAAAAGCCTCTGTCGCAAAAAAATCGCGTAATTAAGATCGGATTTACGTTGTTATTTGCTAGATATTGTAACTTAGAGTAGCTTTGGTGCTATATTAACTGTGTGGCTTTGAATACCGTAAAAAATTGGTATCGATACTACTGTCAAACGATGATATCGGTAAAAAGTAACGGTATGCTTGGTGTGGTTACCTGGGTGGCGTTTTTACCGGTAAATTAACTAACCGCTCTACGCGGATTGACTAAGCGCATTAACGAAAAAAGTAGCGATACTTTTCTAGAAAACGTTATTGCATTATCGGTACCAAATTTCCTTTTACTTACCGGTACTTATAGTGGGAATATGGTAAAAATAATAACGGTATCAAGCCCTGCTTATTACAGTGCTAGCACTCGCCATTTTGATTATCAAGGTACGAGAGTATTCAGTGTCAAAAATAAGTAAGAGAAAAGGGAGCGTAAGGGTAAGTCAACGGTTCAAAAATCGCCCTCCCGATGACATAATAATAATATATGAGTTGAGTTAAAATTCTGCCATAAAAATTGTCGTTTTCTTTAACGTAATCAATGGTGGAACTCGCGCTACCGTAGTACCGGTATCATCATCATCGGCCTATATTAGTCCACTGCTGGACATAGGCCTCCCCTAATGAGCGCCATAGCGCCCTGTCGTCGGCTTGACGCATCCAGCATCCATCCTTGACGACTCGGTAAACGTAGTGTAGGGCGCCCTCCGGCCAGGTGGGATGATGACCTGCGAAAGACTGCAGTACCGGTATAGTGACATGTAAAGTACGAGTTGATAAACACTGGTTAGATTAGTGGCATCAGTCTTCGATACTTTAAGCCCAGTTTTCTACACAAATTTCATCGGCAAAAAATAACGGGTTTTCACTTCAATTTTACGGGAGGAGAGCTAGAAAGCAGGGGCCCGACCGCCTAACCGATCGTTTTGACTTCCGTGTGTGGTTTATGACGTCATCTTGTCGTTTCGTGCCGCCTATGAAAGCAATATCGAAAGCTATAGCCTTTAGCTTTTGATATTGGTTTCATAGGCGGTGCGAGGTGGCAAGATGACGTCGTAAACTATACGCGTAGTCAAAGCGATCGGTTGAGCGGTCGAGGGCCAGGTGGGCTGTATTTAATTGGTGTTAAAGACTAAAATCAGTTGCAGTTGTTAGAAGGAGGCAAACGAGCAGGCGGGTCACCTGATGGGAAGCAATCACCGCCGCCCATGGACACCCGCAAACCAAAAGAATCACAGATGCGTTGCCGGCCTTTAAGGAAGGAATACGCTCGGTTTTTGAAGATCCCTAAGTCGTATTGGTCCGGAAATACCGCCCCTGAGAGCTGGTTCCACAGCACTGTAGTTCGTGGTAAAAAATTACGTGAGAAACGCACAGTAGTAGACCGCCATCCATCAAGATGGTGTGGATGGAAAGACAGTCGATTGCGTGTAGTGCGGTGAAGGAAATCAGCGGCAGGGATCAAACCGAACAATTCCTCAGAGCACTCCCCATGATAAAGGCGACAAAATATACAGAGAGACGCAACGTCTCTTCGAAGGGCCAGTGGATCGAGCCGACCAGAGGTTACCACGTCGTCGACAATTCGAGCAGCTCTGCGTTGAATGCGGTCAAATGGGAGGAGTTGGTACTGGGGCGCTCCAGCCCAAAGATGGGAACAGTATTCCATATGAGGCCTGACCTGTGCTTTGTAAAGCTGTAAGCGATGGGTCGGCGTGAAATACTGTCCCGCTCTATTGAGCACACCCAGCTTTTTCGAAGCTAATTTAGCTTTACCTTCCAAATGACCGCGAAACTGAAGTTACTCGAAATATCGACGCCAAGGATTTTAATGGTCGGTTTGGTATCAAGGGGAGCTCCTTCAAAGTTTAGAGATACGACGAAGGGATGACTAAAGGAAACAAAGGTCGACCACTAGATTCTGTCGAACACGGCGCCACTACCCTATACAGGATGTTTGGTAATAGGTGTATAATACCGAAACACAGCCTTCCACTCAACTATGAAAAACACCGTGGTAACATGCAAAATCGTATTTAAGTAAATTTACTTTTCCATACTAAAACTGGAATTTATTTTATTTCATTATTTTTATTGGACCACTAGCGGCCGCTCGCGGTTTCACCCGCGTGGTTCCCGTTCCCGTGGGAATATCGGGATAAAAAGTAACCTATGTGTTATTCCAGGTTATAAACTATCTGTATGCCGAATTTCATCCAAATCCATCCATCCGTTGCAGCGTGAAGAAGCAACAAATATACGAACATACATACAAACAAACTTTCGCATTTATAATATTAGTAGGATTAGTGGTCGACCGAGAACAATGTATCAGTTGAAACTAGAGTTGCCACTTAATTTGACTTGTAGTAAACAGCCTCAATATCTTGGCCATATGGTGCTTTTCAGGTATGTTCATAATTATTCGAGGTTCTATGCACAGTACCCTATTTGCCATATTCGGGATTAAAAAGGTATTACCAAACATCCTGTATACATTTCTTTACTATTTACCGAATTTAAGTCTTATATCAAGTGGTTAAGGTTTATAATATGGTAACCCATCAATATATTGTGTATTATTAAAATATGAAACCCATTTACTTCTTATAATATATCTTGTATGAACTGTCACACAATAAAACAAAATACAACGTAAGAAAGATAAAATGTTTACTACGAATATAGTAAAAACATAAGTCTTTCCAAATGTAGCGGTAATGAAAGTTAAAAATATGATATTATATTCAATTGTTTCATGAAAATTGTTATGTCACGTGCTTATATGACAAATGCATTTATTGTACTCGATATATGTATAATATATTATTATCTTATCTATCCGAATGTGTAGTGAATAATCAGTCACATGCCAATTTGAACTTACTAATGTATTAATTTATGACGTTAAATTTTAATTTATGTAAAAATTGAAAAAATCGCCCAACGATAATTATTTTTCATTTTAAGATTCTTATCTTGATCATACGCTCAATATGGTAAATAAAAAAAAAACAATATTTACTTGTAAAAGAAATACTACCAAAAAGAAAAATAAATAAGTGTTGTTTAATTTTGCCAAATTATTTTGTTATTATGACGGTGGCAAATGTATTCTTCTGCTTTGTGATCGATATATATATGTATACATAATTTGTGTTTATATGTTAGTGGCATGTAACATTAAAGAATGATGTGAAAATTCTCATTCCATAACATATATTTTTATATTATTTTTGTCAGGTTGTATGTCTTTTGACTATTCGAATTATGTGAAGTCATTTCGAGTTTTTCTCATTTTATTTGTAAAAAACTAATTTTATTTTATTAACGAAATTCTAGGTTTTGTTTGTATAAAATACTATAATAATGCAAGTCTGTATAATAATATATAAGTACAATAATATTACATGAAACTTCTTTTTTTTAATTAAGATTCTGTAAAGTCAAGACATTTGGAAACAATCATGTAAAAAGTTGGTAACAAATATTCCTACTATAAAACCATTATTTCGTAATGATTAAACTATGTACTTATAACGAACGGCTAGACCATTGCCTAATTTTTTTTTTTTTATAAGGTAAAGCCACCTATGAACCGTAATGTCCTGCACAGGCGTAGGGAATTAGGGACTCAATTAAACAATGCTCGTGGGTGAGTGTAATCAGAACTGACCGGCGTCTAACAATTCACATATACATACATATTTACTTATTCCATGATTACCTCACAGTACTACCAGAGTGAACGAAAGTGTGGCAACAGTGCCGTGACCTTGAATCGACGTACAGAGCTTTACCTACCGGCTGGGGTTGAGTCACACATAGTCACCAAATTCACACAATTAATTATTGTGTGAATTTGGGTGTCTTTTATATTGTAAACTTACCTTGTTATATCTGTCGGCAAAGTAAAAAAGGACAAACTGGGATTATGATTTTGTGTGTTGGGACATCCTCATACACAACAGGTTTTTTTTCCAGGCATCTTCAATAGGCACCCACCTATATGCAACAAAACTCGCAATCGCAACACCCAAACCAAGAAAAATACGTGTATACTGATCGGCAGCGCTTCTGCTTGTTATTCTCCGTTACTACAGCAACATACGCTGCCCGATCCGCGTTTGCGGGGACAGCCCGCGTAATCGCGTACTCCTTTCCCGTGTGCTAATGTAGGTGAACTACGAGCTTGTGTGCGTGCGTTTCGGAGCGCTTGTATGAAGTTGCCGCACTCTCGTTCACTCTGGTGCTACTAAGGATTGCGCAGATGACGGATTTTTGTCTGCCTTGACGCCTGCACACCAACCTATCCAAAACGGTCAAATTTCTTCAATAAATAATCAACCTTAAAGCATGTATATAAAGTTCAGTCTGTGGAGGAAATTTGACAAAAAAAATTTGGGCTAATCTGATGCAATGTCTGTGCAAGCCTGTGCACTTAGTGTGTGCCAATAAATGTATTTCTTTCTTCTTTTCTTTCAGTTGCTCTTAACTGAGGAACCCTTGAAGTTTCTCGCCGCCTCCAAAAAGGTCCGATGACGCCGAATGAATGCCACCTGAGGGAAACGGCAAACTAAATAAAATTGATCCTAACTAAATATGGAATATGTATGGAACTAATAAGTAGTATTGCTTACTTACTTCGATGGCTTAAGGACATCGAACCAAAGAGGATCTTTAATTCTAACATCAAAAGACGCAGTGGCTTTCTGTCTTGCGCTTTTAGGCGCCAATATTCTTGTTGGATGTTATTTAAATGAATAATTGAATGAATAAACATTTATTGGTAATACACGACACATACACAGTCACATTAAAAATAACGGGAACTAAAAATACAACCTTAATATCTTAATAAATCTTGTTGGACTACGTTGTTCCAGCGGTACCTCGGGTGACCAACCGGTCAGTCATTCAGCATACGCTCGCTTCGCAGCCCGTCTTTCATCCTCTACTAATAAGGTTGGGCGTAGAGAATAGAATTTATTGTAGGATTTCGTTTTTTTCGAGAGAATTTACTGATTGCTATTTTTAGCTTTACCGGGCTTCATCAAGCCGTGTGAAACGAAGCTCCTTCGGAGGTTTTCTAGAAGGGACAGCATCACGCACTAGTGCGTGTCCCCGTGCCTTACTAGATTCTCCGAAGGGTTCGGATCGGATCGGGGAATTTCGATTCTGCTATATGAAAACGTCTAAAATCGTATGTCGGTGGCCCGACTTTCGCAGTTTCATAGCCTTAATGTCGAATCAGGCTATCAACGACTATCGAGACGTTATTGAACTCTTTTATTTATATTTTTTATTTCCTAAGGATTCATGATAAAGCCGAAGGTGGAACACTTCACTCGGAATTCTTAATACTGAAGCAAACTTAAGGCCCATGTACCTGCTTACATTCATTCCATGAATGTGTCTGCCAATCCCATAGGGAGGTACTCTTTGGTGCCTTTACCCTATCTCAAATGTATACTTTTAGCAGATAGCAGTTACTAGTTTGTGAACATATTAAGTTTTAATGAAATATCAGAAATAGCAATTGGCCTAGAATAAAATAAATCCATTATACTTGTGGTATGAAATATCGAAAAAGTATGGACTTTTAAAATATGAACCTCAAGTATGGCATCTATTTTAGCGAAAACGACACTTACGGCAAAAATTATGATAACCATGGTGTTTTATTTTAAAATGTAATTCATTTTGACTACTGACTTTTAACATATAAATAAAATATTATAAATAAATATACGACCTCGCAATGTGGCTGGCAAGAGCTCGATGAGAGTAATTGTGGCTGTGGGTCGTACTCAGTGGCGTACAACAGTACTATGTCCAGCATAGTTGGCAGCGGAAGTCGTTGACGAAAAGTGTAACTAACTTTACTAGAAATTGACAAGCATATTAAATTATTTGTTTAACTATACAAAGTTCTAACTTTCAGCTTCTTTCGTTGCTGACTGTGCCATGTCATAGCTTTACAATAACTTGTCAAGTGCCTGTAAGGTTTATAATAAGGTGGTTTGTCAAAGTGCTAGTTTTTTTGCGACTTATTCCGCTGACATGAGAATACCACTTGTATAAGAAGACTCGTCTCAACTTAGTTACGTGTGCTATGTATAATAATATGATTTGATATTTCATTTTTTTCTAATTTATCTTTGTTCATGGTCAATAATGTTATAGACATAGGAGATTGTGTATTGGGTTATCCTACTGGTCACTATTTTGTTATAAATAAAATCTTTTTGGTAAAATTGTTGTTTGATTTGTACCAAAAATAAAATAAAAATAAATAAATAAACTTTCCTACACTTACACCAATTATCTAGCCCAAGAGAAGCTTCGTTACGAAACTCGTTATATGGTTGCTAGACAACGGATAAACATACTTAAAATACTTAAATACATACTTATTATACATAGAAAACACCCAGACCCGAGACAATTTAGAAAAACAATAATTTCTAAATTGACCCGACAGGGGATCGAACCCGGGACCTCAGAGATGGCGACTCCATGAAAACCGGTGTACAAACCACACGACCAAGGAGGTCGTCCAAAAATAAAAATCAATTAAAATTAATTATGAAATGACCAACACTTTAGTCGGCCTGTGACCACTTACCGGCACCAGTGTTTGACACAGTAAGCCCCGAATTCGAAACCAGCTTTTGTCGCCAAAAAAAAATTATTGAATTTTATTGAAAGGAGATCATTCGGGCTCCATTACATTTTTGGGCATTTCCTGAATGTGCCGGCCAACAAAAAAAAAATAGTACGTATTGTTAGAACTAGCCATTTGGAGTAATAGTTACTATGGCACAAAAGTTGTAGGATTGCTCTGAGCCAAGTTATACAAGTTCGATGATTCATCATTTTCATACATTTTTTTTTCGTATCAACTTCAAAGCGGTCGCTTGACGCTTCACAATGACAATTGCTTCGGATCATTAGTTCTAACAATATCTATCATTATTTTATGTTTTCCAGCACTTATAGGAAGGAGGAGTACAGAGAACTTGTATAACTTGGCTCAGAGCAATCCTACAACTTTTGTGCTATATTACTTAACTATTACTCCAAATGGCTAGTTCTAACAACTCGTACCATTTTTTTTTTGTTGGCCGGCACTTTTATAAAAGACCCAAAAAAAATGATGTCCTTTGGACTAGATCACAGCTAGAGAGCAGGTAATCTGTCTACAAATGTTGCTAAAGTAAAAAAAAAATGTTGCTGAACCCTATAAGCATACAGGGTGTTTGGTTATATGTGTATAATCCCGAAACATAGTCATTCAACCAAGTATGAATAACACCGTGGTAACATGCAAAATCATAAGAAGATTTACTTTTAAATACAAAAACCCTTTTTTATTTCATTATTTTTGTTCAACCCTGACATGTTTTCGCTCAGGAGCAGTTTACCAGATTCTCAATTCACCAGATTCGCAACTAACCGGATTTTGTACAATCACAGAAAATGCGTAACGGGAATGTGTAATTTGACTTCTGTTTATGTTTGACCATGAGGTTGACGAACAAGGACAATGCATCAGCTTGACCTAGGTTAATCACTTTACAATTTTACTTGGTAACAAACAACCTTAATATCTAGGCCATATAGTGCATTTCTGGTATGTTTATAATTCTCCGGGGTTCTAAGACCTGTGCCCTATCTGCCATATTCAGGATTATACAGGTATTACCAAACATCCTCCTCCTCCTTCCTGTATAAGTAGGTATATATTGTGCGTTTTATGATATTATTCTTATTACTGCACCTGCCATGTTATCTCTGCACCAATGGTTGACTGACAGGCATTAAGTCCGCCATGTAGCTTATGTTGCTAAAGTTAAAAAATGTTGCTGAATCCTATTTTTAATGATTAAAAAAAAAGTGTCATTCACTGGCCCCTATCGAACACGACCCTACCTTGTAAAGGGCTTGAGCTCCAATTTGAATATTGGGTGATAAACTTCTATGAAAAAAAGCTCAGAAAAATGATTTAAAAAAACTCGGGTTGCACTCCGGGAGTGCCGGCAGAAGTGAAAACTTGAATATTAACGTTGTGCATTTTTGATATTTTGGAATGGTTAGGGAATAATTTTGCACGAATTGCTTCAATTATCAGTATAAAAGTACTATCATTTATGTGGTAGAATACAATATTTATTTATTGCGCTATTGTACACAAACATGACAATTTATATTACATTAAAAAGCACTCGAACATTCGCGCAAGCGCCCTGCGCCGCCTAAACGAAACAGCAGGCATACATTTTCGCTGCGCCGTAGAAAGATAGGGGATACTTCCTCTCCTACGCCGCGCCGGCTGTCTACTCTCCATCCGTCTTACGAATGTTCGATCAGGTCACGTGTCCTGAAGCGAGTCACGTGTCCTGACGGGAATTCAACATTTTTTACCCATTACAAAAAAAGTGTACAACGCCGCTAAAGAAGTTTTCACTTCAAAAATTTCAGAGATAATAAATAAAATTATTAAAAGACAAGATAAAACAAAAATCTTAAATTAAAATAAACGCGAGTATATCTGCAAACAACCGCTAAGGAAGAGAGTAGACTCCTAGTGGCTGAAAGGAAGATTAGCGGCCCTGCTGGAAGATATTTCAGAACTGAAATAAGCAGCGCCCTTGTACTACATTTACCCGAAGAGCTTATTTTGTTACCTTTTTATGTGTGTACATAAACTTGTAAATAAGATTCTTCGGAAGATCCTTGGACCAAAAAATGTGGAGACGGCCAACGGAGAATAAGAAAAAACAGGGAGATCGAAGAGCTGGTATCGGTCCCTAACATCGTCGGAGAAATCAAGTCAGCTAGACTCCATTGTCTTGGGCACGTGGAGAGAATGGGAGATCGGACAGTGAAGGGAGCATACATGGGACGGCCAAGCCGGCGTCGACCGGTTGGCCGTCAGGTACCGCTGGAGGGATGAATTAGAAAGTCCTACAAGGGCTCCAGATCGACCAGTGGTCCGAGAGGGTTAAAGTAGGGAAGATTGGCGTCTTGTTGTGTCAGAGGCAAAGATCCACTACGGATCACTGAGCCAGCGGAGTAGTAGTAGTAGTAAATCAGCAAAAGTTGTATAAATTCACCCCGCCCGATCCTCCAAATTGCACTACACATTTACAGAATACACTAAACATGCTACTAGTTTAGGCTCAAGACACCGTACTCGTAGAACAAGGGTACGTAGAACCGGTTCACACGCGCTCTGTACCAGGTACAGACATGTACCTGGGCGCTTCTCTCCTCCTCCACGGCCCGGTCTACCCAAACCGAGGTCCGTGCCTCTAGAGGCGCCCTCGGATGGTTCCGCTCCCCGATCCGATCCGAACCCTTCGGAGAATCTAGTAGGACACGGTAACGCGATGTGTGCGATGCCGTTCCCTCTAGAAAACCTCTGAAGGTGATTTGTTTCAACACGGTTGAGGTACCCTTTGCGTACCTCGCCGCCCCCAAATAAGCCCGGTTTGAGGCAATCAGCAATCTCTCTCAAAAAAAAATATTTAAATTCAATAAATAAAAAAACATCATTATTTCGTATTTTTTTTTACTAAATACATCAATAAAGATATACATATTTGACAATAATCTCCGTAAAATCTCTTATTAAATAGTAATACTGAACAATAATATATATAGGCCTGTTTTGTATTAGTTCTTCATCAATATATTACTTACATTAAATGACGGCTGATTTTAGATACCTCAGATCAATCTCGTTTGTAGCTGTTATATTTCTTGTCATCACCATATTTAGAGGAACACCAACGCTTTAAAAACTTGTTTATCAAGCCTGCTGTATGTCTAATAATAATAATATTTCTTTATAACATTTCCTTTTGCGGGCCTGCTGGAAGGTAATTTAGAACTGAAATAAGCAGCGCCCTTGTACTGCATTCAACCGTACAACTTATTTTGTTGCCCTATTATGTATTCATAAATTTGTAAAAAAATAAATAAAAAAAAAACAATAATTTTCATTTAGCCAGTGTCAAAGTAAATTTTTACAAGTAATACGAGTAAGTATAACAACATTTTCTAAATAAATCAATTGACTAAGTTAAATTAGTGCAGCTGTAATTAATGTTTGCGACAAAGAACAATTTAAAGTTATCGTCAATAACCATTACGGCCACTTTTAACTATAACGCCATATTTAACTAAACCATAACATGTCAGGTGTTCATTAGGTGACGTAAAAATGCTAAATTACTTCATTCAGATAGTTTGTTGAGCATAATTTGATTTTCTATCTCTAATTCCTTGATATGTTTTTTTTTTCATTGGCGGCGCTAGTGTGCGGCGTAAACGCTCTTAAGCAGCGTTTTCGTTTTTATCCATTTATGCTTACTGTACATCAGATGAGGAGATTGCTTAAGGTCAGTAAGACTTAAAATCCCAATCAATTGTAAATGGCTCCAATCGTAGTTAGAAATATACAAAAAAATAAGAATGCTCTCAATTCCTCCTCCCTCCTTAAGATCCAACTCCTTCCTCAAGGTCGGTAACGCATCCGCGATTACTTTGGTTTTGCGGGTGTCCATGGGCGGCGGTGATTGCTTAACATCAGGTGACCCGCCTGCTCGCTTGCCTCTTTTTAACATTAAAAAAAAAAACACGTATCCTTCCTACAACAAGGGGTCCTTTACCCCTTGACTGATATAGCATTATATATTTTTCATTGGTTTTCGATGCTATCGCAACAACATAAGGTTGAAATTGTGATGGCATCTATATTAACACTACCAGTAAAAAAGTTAAAACAGGTGTGAAGCAACTCGCGGGTCGGCGACGGTGAGGCCGGCTAGCGAGCCCCAATTCGCTGCACTAGCTGTGGACCATCAGGACTCTGCGCACGCTTAACAATATGGGAAAGGATTTTGAATAAAAAACAAAAATGAAATAACATCTGAGGATTCAAAAATCAACCGTCATTTATAAATTCAAAGTTGTCAACAATGTAAAAATACTATATTACCGAAATTAATTAATTATAATCATTGAGTCACTTAAATATCCCGTAATTTGTGATACATTTTATTTTAGGTCAGGTAATGGCGTATAAGACACTTTCGATGCGTTTTCGTACAAATACGTGCAAACACGCACGATACATCCCTATTTCCCGAACCACCGACTACTGTGAGTATAGTACACACGGCGGCAGATCAACCTACTCAAACCTGTCAAATTTCTGCAATGAATATTGATCCTTATAGCCAAACAATAAAGTTCAAAATTGATTGTAGAAATTTGACAGTTTTGGGTAGGTTGATCTGCCGCTGCACTGTGTGTACATGCCTGCACATCAGGCTACCACGAACTGTCAAAAGAGATGTCCAATAATAGGTTGCTATGTACGTTATATTAAACAATAAGGAAAAATTACTTAATAAGAGAAAAATATAATAAATTACATCTAATGCATATTTTAGCGGTTATAAAATAAAAAGATAACCTTTTTCAACCTTGAATGGTAATAAAGATGCCTACCTACACTATGATACAAAGAGACGACGGATGACCAAAGACAAAAAAAAACAACTGTCAATGCCAATGTGAAATGTCGCTTCGCTTTGTTTGCTTACTTTGTTTGTTGTGATTGTTGTGTATGAGTGTCTTAAGTTTTTTTTTATCAACCTACCTGGCTTTCGTTTATGGGATTTGTAACAGTTTTTCACAAATTTTGTTGAATTGAATTGACTGACAAGTGACAGACAAACGTCATCGAATTGTCAATAATATCATCAACCATTTTGTTGTGTGTTGCAATTCTATTGGTCAAATAATTGTTCCTTCCAAAAAACAGAGCTATTTTAGCGAAATTGGATAATCAAAAACTGTTCTACGTGTCTGTTAGTCTTTATTTTGGTATACTGTACATATAGCACGCCTAGACTCCATACATTCTGGGACATCTCCTTTCCTCAATAGACTTTGAACTATATGTGAATGACATACGGTTGAACATTAATTGAAAAAAAAAATCAGTTTTGGATAGGTGATGTGCAGGCGTTAGTACTATAGTAGTCAGAGGATCGGGATGTATCGTGCGTTTTCGTACGAGTCAAATTCGTGCGCAAAGGCAAACGCATCCAAAGAGCAACCAACCTAAAGGTTTTCTCCTTTAAATGCATAATGAATGTGTTTTTTTAACGCCATCTTGCTTCACAAACAATGTAATTATAATATTTAACTCGCCACAATTATAACTGGGTACAAATACAAACATAAAAAAGCTTATGCAGCTACTAGTTCGTATCAAATTGATCAATGTAAGGCATGGTCAAAAATGTCTTGTCATTTAAGAAAAACAAACCTTACCTATAAGTAATTTGAGTATGTTTTCGATTAGCACTGTCAACATTTTTGATACAAACAAACAGAGACTTAAAACTTACGCATTTAAACGTATTTTAATTAAAAAATGAGAAACTTTTTTTTACCCATGATTCGATGAATTTATTACTGAATACTTATATAAACATCAAATTCAACATATTAATCGAGAAACTTCATTGTATATGTGTATGAGTTATTGAAGCTATTTTACTCTATATTATATTAATGTTCCATCATATAAATATTATATATCTCACTAATATTGATCACGGCGAGTTAGGCCCACACAAGCTATGTAAAACATAGTACTTGTTGATTTTTGAGTACTATTTAAGTTATTATATAAAACAACGTTTCGCTTTGTCTGGCTATTTAATTATTTGTATAATATGTATCAATAACATAACATACTGACTACAATAAAAAACTTGTACAAAGCCTCAATTCATATATAAAACGACTAAACCATATTTAATATAAAGCTTTAACATACAAATGTAATTTAATAATAATTAACTAATTAAAGCGAAGCTTCACAAAAATGTATAATACATTTCGTAAAGTTATAAGAAATTTTCGGTTAATATAGAAATATATAACTATCTTTTCGATAAGATTAATTATTTAACATGTAAGCCGTTGTAGTATGTATGCGTCGCCGTGTCCTGTACGCCAAGCGTTCAATTCTGATTAAACACTTGCAACAACAATGAATATATCTATTTTGTTTTTTAAGTCATATGAACAGGGTGCAAAGAGTTTAATTAATAATTATTAAATTATCGAATATGGTGTGGTGTTTATAGTTTGAAGCAAAATGTTATATTATTTATTCAAAAAATGAAATCCACTTTGCATGCCGTGGCAGGCTCTAATTGAGACGACACCTAGCTTTAAGTCTACAATATGTTGAAATGAAACAACTTTTACGGATCTACTCGCGTTTATTTTATACATTAGTATTTAATTAATATTTGTCCTGACGTTTCCAACCCTTTGCAGGGTCCGTGGTTAATACAAAATATTAACCTTTTTACCGCCAACAACTTCTATAGAAGTTCGAGATTTTCGTGCCGTCCACGCCAGCACTTCTATAGAAGTTCTTCTTTGTACCTACTTTATTAAAATACATTTATACGTTGGCGTACAGCGGGACATCGCGTGCAGGATAGTTGGGCGGCGAAAAGGTTAAATCCCAGCCCCAACACCATGCTGCCAGGTCAAAAGATACTGTAAGCTCTTTCAGCGTAAAACGGAACGCACCTGATTAAATTTAAATGAGGATACAAGCTACTAACTAATTATGAGACGACCAACACCTCAGTCTCCGTCAGGATAAACATTAATTAAAAGTAATGTGTAAAATAAACGCGAGTAGATCCGTAAAAGTTGTTTCATTTCAATGTGTAGTGTTCGCGTAAACTTTAGAAAACAATATCTACAATATGTTCTACTTACTTATTGCTGGTATTTGTGTTTGTATTGTTAGTTTGTCTTTTAAATAAATAAATATTAGTTTTGTCGATAATCGCCGTCTTTGGCGTACAGGGCACGCTACGCATGTCGGTTATAGCCACTCATGGAGGCCAAAAGATTAAGTTAACTGTCTGTCACTAAATACAAGTTTCGAGATTTCTATTACAAATACAGAACTATTAAAAATTGATAAGTTTGGCATAAAATAATGTCGAATTGTCGCATCTGGATGCACATATACACGTTGATGTGCCAGGTGGACCGAGGGTGCAGGGTTTTTCCTTACATAAAAAAAATGTTGCCTCAATGTACTAACATAGTTCATATGCTTTCATTGTTACTAACTCTATATAGATGCAAATCTGAATTAAAAATATATTTTTTATTTATAAAAACTCGCAGGAGTTTATTCGATAGGCCTACAGATCTAAACTAAAAAAAAGTCAGGCTACAAATTCACAATCAATAAAGTCATGGACACGCAAAATGTATTAAAAAATACTAATGGCCTTAAAACTACATTTTAATACGTCACTGTTAATAATACAATTTGTACATTAATTATTGGAACAATTTTGGCACCATTCATATGTAGAAAAATACTTATCATCGTCAGCCAAAAGTCGTCCACTGCTGGTCAAAGGCCTCCCTCAAGGATCTCCACAACGATCGGTTTTGTGCTGCTAGCATCCAGCGGCTTCCCGCGACCTTCACCAGATCGTATTATCTTAAATACATATAATTAAAATACACATAACCAATACAATATTTAACTTTTAAGGTTTGCATACAAAACCATACAAAAAAGATAATATTAGTTAGATTAATAGTGGCTAAGCGTTCAGCTCGATAACCAAAGGTCCTATTCAATCCCCTTACGCAAAGTGTATTTCGGATTATTCGGTATATAACTTGGGTTTATGATCACCAACCCGCGTTTGACTAGCGTGGTGGTTAATCCAATACCCATCAATTGAAGCGATGAGTCATCGCTACAATTGCTACAACGCTATTTCAATGATGGAGATCTTTGCCCAGCAGTGGGACAGTATATAGGCTATTTACTTTCATCCCTTCTATTCGAAAAGTGTCGCTTTGTTCCTGTTTAAGTGGGAGCAAAAAGCTTTTTTCCGATAGGAACTTTATAGCGGGCGGAAATGAGATTTGAATTTGGAACATATATCATTCATAGAAATCGAACGCAAATTGTATGAATTACTGGCTGGTACGTGTTGGCTGCACAGCGCGGGGACCTACCCGCGCTTACAAAAAAAAAACAAAAGCGCGCGAATTACTTTTCAGTACATATCAGTGTACATATTTTATCGTATTTTGCAAGAAAATGAATTCTATGTCCAGTTATGAAAGTAACACTGCATTAACTCCTAAAACAATAACTATAGAAGCTATATAACAACGTCGTTTTAAACTTATTACCTACGAAATTCCGAGAGAAATATTTAAGGGCCTAGGACAATTTCATTCTAAAGAAAAACAGAAAAGGAGCAAAAACGTTTTCGGATAATGTTTTTTTGGCCTATTTTCAAGAATTGATCAAAACTAAGCAACCTTCTACCCATTGGAGTATCAATGCTTAAATTTACAGTAAATACCAATAAAAAATATTAAAATTGATAGCTACTCAAAATCACTAGCTTGTCTGAAGAGACTATCTGAAAGACACAAACCAAAAAAATCAAAAGTATTTTTTTAATTAAATATATTAATTAATTACATAACACCGTCTCTTTTTATCTATTTTCTCATAAAGGGAATGAAAAGTAGAGAATATGACTCGAGAGCAAATTATTTTTCCCTCGGGTGATGTACTTTGAATCTCTCGCTGCGCTCGTAGTTCAAAGTAGCGCCCTCGCCGTAAAAATACTATTTTGCTCCCTTGTCATACAATCTACTATTACACTACAAGTAAAGTATATTTTATTTTTCAATAGGGTCGTTGAAAGTTTAGTTAATGGAATAAAATTTTAGCACCTGTCGAAACAAAAACGAAATTCTTATTATAAATGTAGCATTATTTCTTTCATTAGTATAATTTATAAAAAATATATGTTTATTTATAAAACAATCAAGATAGCATTTCGATTTTCTGTTCCATCATATAGAATTGATATAATAATAACAATTGCACTAACCCGTTCAACCGCAAACGATAAAATAAATAAACGATTTGCCTAGGCGTTCCATAAAATAGCGGTTGGACAATTCGGCTGGTTTCTACATATAAATGGTGCTTACATTCATCTTGATTCATCTCACTATTTTCTTAACAATATTTGCTAACATAAAGACGGCAATATTTTAAACATAACAGAACTGAACATATATTAGGGTAGTGGTATCAGTCCTCGACAGGAACCAGTAATCGTATTTTTTTTTCCTTTATCCATTTTTAGTCTTTAACAGCAATTAAATACAGACCAGTTTCATATCTGTCATGGCGTAAAATTTTAAAGAGATTCTATAATAATTTTTGGTGATGAAAAATGTGTCGACACACTGGTACCACACCCTACTGCCATAATGAAAAATCATTTCAATGTGTATAGTTAAGGGTGCGCCGTCCTTAAGTGACAAGTGTCATATGTTTTATTTAAAATGTCGTCGTCCATATTTATTTGATGCCGCGCGGCCATACTAATTTTGTATGGGGAATTTAAGGTGCTTAATAAAAAAATATTATTTAAATAACCACTTGATGAATCGAAAATGTAATCTAGCAATTTGTAGTTTATCCATTGATGATTGCTTAGACAAAATCAGAGGTACAATAATTTAGATAAACTATAAGAAATCTACTAAACGCCGCCACTCGTTTTCATGATTTTTGCCCAACTTTAAATGATATTGTAGAAAAAACTATAGCGTGTTATGACATTATGGTTCTGACAAATTGTAAACACGTTCCCTATGATACTAAATATATATTTTGTTCATTTAATACGATAGTATTTTCAATTATATTTACTTAACCGTAACTGCATTTTTGGCATTTTTTGGTCGGCGCACCCTTAATAAAAACAAATAGTCTATACTTGCCGTGTCTATACTTACGCAGCATCTTAGGTTAACTTCGACCAATTATGTACTAGATTCCAGATGATGAGCGCTTGAAAAACGGCAGGCAATTTTGGGGCCACGGTGAGGCGCCAAAATGACGTTTGTGGCGCCACAATGACGTTTGTGGCGATGACAGTAAATATTAAGTACAAATATTTTGCAATTTGTATTTTGGCCCCTGTGTGGTGCCGGGGATAAAGAATTGCACCACCCCATCTCTTCCTGTGGGTGTCGTAAAAGCCGACTAAGGGACCATTCCAGAGGATGGGCAGCAGAATCTCTCTGAGGTTAAGTCTCAACTTACTGCGATCGCCAACCCGCCTGCCAAGCGTGGCGATTATGGCAAATCCCCTTATGTATCCTTGGGGGAAGCCTTTGTCCAGCAGTGGACGTCTTTTGGCTGGGATGATGATGATGATGATGATTTTGCAAACTTAATTTAATCTTTATAGTTAAGATTTAATGTTCATAGTGATTTGTTTTTTCAGATTTTGTTATTAAAAATTTTAATGTATAGGTATGAGCAAACAGGACTACTTACGAGATGTATGTTTGTTACGGATTCTTTATATAATACATAATTGATCGAAGTAGGTTAACTATGGTGTTCTAAACGTTTTTAGACTAGATTTGTTACACCAACTTAATAATTATCTAAAACAACACATTTTTTCTTACTCCTAACCACATGAGTAAATACCCGAACAGAATCTAAGCTTCCTTAGAGCGCGCTGCGACAGGTACACCACTACATGCACGGTAAAATATTGTAATTATTTGAGGTTTTGTTATGTTTGATTTAAATTAGAGTGGTTTAATATAAAAAATTGGTTAATTACTGTACAGTGTGATGAAAAATGCTAGAAATATAAAAATATTGCCCATTTCACGTAGTTTTGCGAACACTTTCATCTTAAAGCAAACATTATAAATATTGGCACTGAAATCTTAGAACGTATTGACTGTACATTTGATCTGCCATTTGAGTGTTTTCCAATTCAGTATTTAACAAAAACCTTTGTCACATTAGAATTTATCTAAATCTGAAAAATAGAAAAACAATAAAAAAGAACAGGCTATTGAAAAAAAAAAACAGCAAAAAGAAAATATTCAGAGTAAGTAATTTAAAAATTTGTGAAAAATAAAATAAAAATATTTTGTTTTTATTTATCTTATCCTCAATGAGACAACCCCACCAAAGTAGGTATAAATTTTGCACGCTATAAGGAAGTTTGGACTCTGTTGGTATTTACTCATGTGCTCCTAACATTGTTGTGCATTACATTTATTATTTTTAATAATCCAATGCAAATAGTACCGCCTTTAGTACGAGTACACACGCCTGCGCGTCAGACTAAACAAACTGTCAAATTTCCTCAATAGATTTTGAACTTAATGTCTTTGGCATACGGTTGAATATTTATTGAAGAAAGAACATCATTTTTTTTGGGCCTTTTTTGAAGTGCCGGCCAACAAAAAAAAAATGGTAGGTACATATTATTAGAACTAGCCATTTGGAGTAATAGTTAATATAGCACAAAAGTTGTAGGATTGCTCTGAGCCAAGTTATACAAGTTCGAAGATTCATCATTTTCTTAGTGTAGGAACATACTATGCCGAAATTACGCGACCGAAGTTCGGCGTTTTCGGCCTCAGAGGTTAAAGGCTGTACGCTATAACGCAACGTAATTTCGGTATTATGTGTCGTCAGTAATTCAAATAGCATTGTAGGCATAATCATGCCGAACTTCAGTCGCGTAACTTCGGCATAGTGTGTTTTTACTAAGTGTAAAAACACACTATGCCGAAGTTACTTATTAGATTAAAGTGCTGGAAAACATAAAATAATGATAGATATTGTTAGAACTAATGATCCGAAGCAATTGTCATTGTGAAGCGTCAAGCGACCGCTTTGAAGTTGATACGAAAAAAAAAAAAGTATGAAAATGATGAATCATCGAACTTGTATAACTTGGCTCAGAGCAATCCTACAACTTTTGTGCCATAGTAACTATTACTCCAAATGGCTAGTTCTAACAATACGTACTATTTTTTTATGTTGGCCGGCACTTTCATAAAAGGCCCAAAAATGTATGGAGCCCGAATGATCTCCTCCTTAGTCAGTTTTGGATAGTCGCAGGCGTCTGTACTCACACTATTTCTTTTTTTTTTAAATTCAAACTTTGTATTATTTCTGTCGAATATAATAACATAAACTTAACACTACAAATGGGGTTCGCCTATTACAAATTCAATCTGTAACAAACAAATTAAATTGTGTTAATAATGAGAGTTACTATACTCTTAACGCCTCGGAGGCAGAGTGGGAAAACGCTCGGCCCGATACCGGCAGGTCCGGGTTTAAATCCTAGGTCAGGCAGTGTGTTTCGATTTTTTTTCGATTCATAACCTGAGTTTGTGATGGTGATTAACGCCCGTTCCCAATAACCTATCTATCTGTTGTTTTGCCTACTATAGATAGAAATTTGACATAAGCTCCATACAAATTATGACAAATTTCTAACTCCAGTAAGCAAAACAGACAGATAGAATATAAGGTGCGGGCGTTAGCTAATACCCAATTGTAGCGATGACGTGATTTCAATGTTGGTGGCCTTTTCCCAGCAGTGGGACAGTATATAGGCTTTTACTTTAACTATTTTTATATGACTTATTATAGAAATATTTTAATATCAAATTCTTTTTTTGCTTTCTCATTATGTAATGCTAAGATTATAAAATAATACTTATCAGAAACATTATGGACCCTGTCGGGCACAGCAAAATTTAGATGTAATATTAACAAAGAATCAATATTCATTCGACCAAAATGTATGGAACAGCTGATTTTTATTTTCAAGTTAGGCAGTTGGTCCAATAGTAGAAGGTTTGGATGGTGATAAAAAAGTCACCCTGTATATGTTGATAATGATAATATCTTACTTACTCCTTTTATGGTTCTTGTACGGGACAAAACAGAGTCGGTTGTCTGTGTACACCTGTAACAAAGCCAACGTTCAAGACGAAGAAGTCACAAAAAATAGAAATAAAATAGTTTGAATTGCAGATAATTCATCTTTTTACACGGACATGGGAAGATGACAAAATCCATTTATTACAAGTCACAATAGCAATTTATTTTCGAGTTACTTAGTTACTTTGCGGATATTTATGGCATATAAAAATGCAATTAAAACTTAATTTCAATTCTTATTTCATTACAATACATTTTTTTTAGTAAATTTTATTTAGGTGATTGCATGCAGTCTTCACCTATAATTGTTGACATTAAGCTAAAATCTATTTTAATTATGTTTCATATTACGAAATAAATAATCATTTTACATACATTGCACATTGTAATATTGTAGCAATAAAATATCTTATATTTTATATAAAATTTACACAAATTTTGTTGCGGACGTTATGGTGCACCTGACTTGGTATGTCATGTGGGGTGCGCCTTCGAATCCCGTTCGTGAAAATTTTTCAACACCTTTTTATTTATTTTTAAATAAGGTATGTTAAACATGTTCATGATCAAATATACTCCCACTGACCTGTGTACCGCGGGTCGTCCTGTAAGCAGGTGTCAGGGTCTGGGGGCGGTAGACGCGCCAATGGTTCGACGCCGGGTAGGCAGGTCTCCACCATTGCTTATAGTCAGTTTACGAATAGCTTGCTACTTTCGGCTTTAAGTAGTACCCAACTAGCTGGCATTCCCTAATAATTTATACTCCCTAAGTAGTTAATACTACAAAACTAGTTAGTAATCCTCCAACGACCTGTGATCTATGAGCGACAATCTCCGCAAGGTAGCTGGCAAGAACTGGATGCGAGATCCTTATGACCAGCAGTAGACTGATAATGGTGAACTGACCTGAGTAACGCGGGTCGTCTTTGAAAACTAAGTCCGCGTGATGGTTTACGGCCCGTTCTCCCTGAGGTGTAAACATCCATAGGGAAGGCTCGTGCCCCAGCAGTGGGGACATCAAACGAGCTTCTGATGATGATGATGATGATGAACTGACCTGTGAATCGCGACTCGTCCTGTGAGCAGGGCCCGCGTGGTGGTTTATTGCTCATTCTCTTTGTGGTGTTTCCTGTGTAGGGTGACAGAGAATGAGCTGATGATGATAATAATGATGAACTGACCTGTGTACCGCGTGTCGTCCTGTAAACAGGGCTCGCGTGGTTGTTTATTGCTCGTTCTCTTTGAGGTGGTTCCTGTGTAGGGTGACAGAGAATGAGCTGATGATGATGACGATGATGATGATGAACTGACCTGTGTACCGCAAGTCGTCCTGTAAACAGGGCCCGCGTGGTGTTTTATTGCTCGTTCTCTTTGTGGAGTAAACATCCCCTCGTGCGGGCTCGTGAAGGCTCGTGAAGGCTCGTGCCCCAGCAGTGGGGACATAAAACGAGCTGGTGATGATTATGATGATGAGGATGATGATGATGAACTGACCTGTATACCGCGGATCGTCCTGTAAGCAGGTGTCGGGGTCGGGGGGCGGCGGACGCGCCAACGGTTCGTCGCCAGGTAGGCAGGTCTCCACCATTGCTTCTAAGCAGTTCACGAATAGCTCGCTGCTTTCGGCTGTGCATTGGTTCTATGGACGGATGATGTAAGAATAAATTTAATCACAAGACAAATAAGAAAGTACCTTTAACAGTTGATGACGTTACCAATCACACTAATATTATAAATGCGAAAGTTTGTGTTTATGTGTGTGTGTATATTTGTTGCTTCTTTACGCTGCAACGGATGGATGGATTTGGATGAAATTCGGATTACAGATAGTTTATAACCTGGATTAAAACATAGGCTACTTTTTATCCCGATATTCCCACGGGAACGGGAACCACGCGGGTGAAACCGCGAGCGGCCGCTAGTAATGCATAAACGAATGTCTTCATGAGGAGTCTGTATACAGGGTGTTTGGTAATACCTGTATAATCCTGAATATGGCAGATATTAATAGAACCCTGGAAAATTATGAACATAACTGAAAAGCACCATATGGCCGAGATATTGATGTTCTTTGTTACTAAGTAAAACTATAAAGTGACAACCCTAGGACAACCTGATAGGTTGTTCTTGGTCGTCATCCTCATGGTCAAACATAAAGAGAACTCGAAACAATGCAGGAATGATCAAAAATATTGCAATAAAATAAATTTGAGTTTAAAAAACTCAATAGTATCTGATAGATCAAATGGAAATGACAATCTACATAAATATATTTTGCATGATAACATGCTATTGCTATGATAACTTTGCTATGATAACATAGTGTTCTTTATTCTTGGTTATGTTTCGGTAATATATATCTATTACCAAACATCCTGTAGAATAATGTATTAAATAATATTAACGTAATTATATGAATAAAACGATATGAAAATACACTTTATTGTACGCCACACAAAAGGCATAGAATACAAGGAGACGTACAAATGGCAGCCTTATCGCTAAAAAGCAATTTCTTCCAGGCAATGGTGTGTTGGAAAAATAAAAGTAAGAAAGGAGCAGTTAGTGGTGTTTTCAGAAATATAAGATAACGTTATTTACACTATTATATGAACATTTACGGTCTTATGGCACTAATGTAGCTATTATTGAATGTATCATGTCATGGATACATGTCTTTAGATCATAGCTAAGTAGATACACAATTTTATCATCGCTAATGTTTTTTTTAAATGTTGCCTGTATTGTATTTATAAAAAAATACGTGAATTATTGAATTGCCACCATAGCACTATGAAAAAATTATAATTTGTATATTTATATATGAAATACCACAAATTTGATAACACAACGCTATAGTGAATTTTGCTTTTTATTTTTAAGTGCTAATTGCTGCACTGAAGCTGAATTAAATATTTATAAAATGTGCCGCTAAAAATCACTAAAAAAATTAGAAAGCAGTGACAAAATTCAGTGCTTACGTCAGCCTTCCCTGTAGCATAATGGTCAGTGCAGCCGCCCGGATTGCGGAAGACCCAGGTTTGATTCCTGGCTGGGTCGGGTAGGCATTTAATTCTTTCACTGTATTTTATAAATATTTAATTCAGCTTCAGTGCTGCAATTAGCACTTAAAAATAAAAAGTAAAATTGTATATTTATGTTGTGTCGTTATAAGATAGCCTTGCTTTAGGGGGATTATTGAATCACACCAGTGATCTCAAAATTAAAAGCGACATGAAATACACTACGAAATATAATATTTTTTGCGTTATTTACCATAAAGTTAAGATTCAAATTCTATTGAGGAAATTTGACAGTTTGTTGTAGTCTGATGCGCAGGCGCAAATAAATAAATAAATAAATAAATAAATATATATATAAGTATTATTTTTCTTTTCTTTTTTTTGTCTTTCTTCCTTACCTTGGTGAAGGGGCCCGCGAACCTCCACAACCCACCGAAGCCACAGCTCTGCATGTAGTGTAGCTGTTGTTGGCTCGCGTCCTCCGAAGCTATCATGTTCTGTGCACAACAATTTTATTTAATAAATAGTATATATTTACGCCTAACGCCTTGGTAAAGCTAAAAACGTTAACCATCAAAAACAAATGTGAAATGAGAGCCAAGTTCAATGTTATGATGATATATGCCTTGGTTGTTGACTACAACGACAAAAGAAGTGAGATCTCAATGGGTGTCAAGTTTAATGGTCAGCCCTGAAATTAATTTATAACAACATATAATATTTTATAACAACTTAAAATATAATCTTCTTACAACTTAGGATAATATAAGCCTAAGGTCTGACTTGGTTAGTTCTCATATACTCTTACAACATTTCAGCAGGATTTGTAACGCCAAATATACAAAAAACTATTTTGTGCAGGTTTGAAGCACAACAGGAAGGCAATGACATCAACGTTGCTACCAAATTGTGAACCCTCTACAGTTGAAATTAGATCGAAAACTGTTGTGGTTTAATTTTGTATCGCTAGATGGCGCTGTACTACTGTAGACTGTATTTTTCTGTATCGCGGCAGAGATTTATGGGACCTACCTTAAAAAGATGCAGGAATGTACAGTCATTAAGAATAATAACCAGGACAATATGCCAATAAATATGAGATAGTTCAACAGTCAGGAACACAGTATTGTTATTTTCATCGGACATGCAAGTCAAGGCCAAAGACAAGGTGGACCGATCTGGTGAAGGTCGCGGGAAGCCGCTGGATGTGAGCAGCACAAAACCGGTCGTTGTGGAGATCCTTGGGGGAGGCAGACGTCCAGCAGTGGACTTATTTTGGTTGAGATGATGATGATGATGATTCAGGTCAAGAAATAAGGAAGTCAACAAGTTCATCACCCCAGAAGGAGGCTCGATCAAAAGGCAATCAACAATTACAAAAAGGAGCACGTGTTTAAGAGTTACTCGTACCTGAATGATGCTTTGTACTGCGCTCAATATGACTTGGTCGTTGCAGTGCATTAACACATGGTTGATTTTCATGTCTAAAAGGCTGTGTCTGTGGGTCAAAAACATTTATATCAATAGAATAACTTAAAAAGTCAAAAAGGTTGTCTGTTTAGTCTTTATGGAAAGTTTTAAAAACATGGAATATTTATTGTTAATTTTAATAAATTATAAGGGAACTAACTGAATTTCAGAATGGTTTTATTCAATATAGGCTACAAAAATACCATCGGTTCGTAAGTCTACACAGAGCGAGATACCTTGTATAGTCGACCATGAAATTTGTTTTATCACTTTTGACAAAAACTTCCATTAAAATAAAATTTCGCTAAGGCGCTGCGCAAACGTAGACACTTTTTATTACCGACACAGCACACCATACAAGGAAACCGAGTTGCTGTATCTGGTAGCGGCGATCGGACACTCTGTTACCAACACGGCACACCATCACAGGAAACCGAGTTGCTGTGTCCGGTAGTGGCGATTGGACACAGCTGCCGGTTGCGGTAACAATTCGTTGCTTATTTTCATCTCATGAATCTGTTTCACGATGGACGTGTGCGTGGCTTGTGTCGCAAACAGGATACGAACACCGATTGCATCGTCCGTTTGCGCAGCTCAGTACAATTATACGGAAGTTTGTTAATGTTGCTTGTGTCTTTAACTGACGACTTTGTGTGTCTAGTTACCTACACCGACACTTTTTGGTGGAAGTAACTGGACACAAAAAGTGTCTACGTCTGCGCAGGGAGGGCTGATTTCATATTCACTGGTAGCTTGTATCCCACACAAGACACAAAAGTGTCTACGTTTGCGCAGCGCCTAAGGCTCATTGTCAATAATAACAATGTATCTGTCACTTGGTCTTTTATACAAAAATAGAACTTTTTGTTTTATTAAATGCAAACAAAATTCACTTCTAAGGTTGTAAAGCAATTTCATTGTCGACTATACTGAGAAGAACCGGTAAGAACTCAGCAAGGCTATATTTTTTCTCCCTTTCTATCAATTTCCTTTCTCTAGACTGCGTTTTATGACATCACTATTGATATACTAAGCACTTAAAAAAATGTGTTGTACAGTCACTACCATTAACATGTGAACACTTTTGACTAGTTTTGACTCTTATTCCATTGTGTTAAGAGTTACATTTTGTACATTACAATTTTGTAGACATTAAATGTGTTAAAACTGTTTATTTTTTAATTCTCTCGATCTCATAAATAAAAAACCCCATTTAAAGATGCAAAAAAATTTAATTTAATTCAACTTTACATAAAAAATGATAATAAATATTAAACTGAATGTTTCATAATGGAAAAGTGTTGAAAAAATTCCACAAACCGAATTCAAAACCGCACCCTCTAACATACCTTATGCCTCTGGTGTGTCAGGGGCTCGTGATTTTTTTTAATACTATTCTTAATTGTGATTTTTGTTTGCGACAAAATTTGTGTAAAATTATATAAAACCTTATTTTTAAATATTAAACTTACATGACTGGAAAAACTTTGGGGAACACCACTGATCCTTCAGCCAAATACTGGTACAGTATCCTGATCTCGTCTTCATCTGTCAAACACACCAAAATCAATTGGTAGGTCACAGATTACTTATTATCAGTATCATCATAGTATTATATGACAAATGGTTAGCATTCATCTCTCTTGATGTCCTTCAGGTACCTCAGGTCCACATTCCTAAATGGTTCACTTGCCTGGTCCACTTTCCCATATCAACATCATCATCATCATTTCAGCCAAAAGACGTTCCTTGCTGGACAAAGGCCTCCCCCAAGGATCTCCACAACGACCGATTTTGTGCTGCTCGCATCCAGCGACCTCCCTCGACTTTCACCAGATCGTCGGTCCACCTTGTTGGAGGCCTGCCCACACTGCGCTTTCCGGTACGCGGTCGCCACTCCAGGACTATCCCGCCCCAGCGGCCATCAGTCCTGCGCGCAATATGCCCTGCCCACTGCCACTTGAGCTTAGCAACTAAATAACTAACTTTTCCCATATAAATAAATAAAATAAATAAATGTTTCCTACACTCACACCAATTATCTAGCCCCAAGAAAAGCTTCCTCAAGAAGCTCGAGAAATGGTTAACTAGACAACGGATAAACATACTTAATATACTTAAATACATACTTATTATACATAGGAAACACCCAGACCCGAAACAATTTAGAAAAACAGGTATTTCTAAATTGATCCGACCGGGGATCGAACCCGGGACCTCAGAGATGGCGACACCATGAAAACCGGTGTGCAAGCGACTCGACCAAGGAGGTTGTCAAACATTATGGTCTACTTAATTTTCCTGCATAGTCCAATTTCCTGCGTTCAAGAGATGATAAGGCTGAAGGTGGAAGCGCATTTCAACCGGAATCAACCAATTTCAACCACTGAGGCACTGGCTATCTTATCTCTAACTGACGAAGCACAAAAATGTTACTCACTTACAAAAACACAAATGTTGAAAAAAAATCCACGAGCAGGATTTGAACCTGCACCCTTCTGACATACCGGGTCAGGTGCTCTTCCAATTGAGCTATCGTGGTTCTAACCAGCCCGCCGAAATTATTCAACACTATTTACTTTTTTTTTACTTTGAAAGCCAAAGGCGAGGCAATGTCAACAACTACCGTCATTAACATCCGATCATAATATTTTTACAAATACCTAAGATCAGTTAAGAAGTAGGCAAGCTATTTATATAATGTTTTTGTTTTGTTTATATAATTTTTAACGCAAATTTTGTTGCGAACAAATTACGAAAACACTAATGTTGAAAAAAAAAACCACCTTTCTGACATACCGGGTCAGGTGCTCTCCCAATTGAGCTATCGAGGTTCTAACCAGCCCGCCGAAATTATTCAACACTTTTTTTTTTTCAACATTTGTTTATTTGCGTTAAAAAGTTATTGACGTATTTGTCATGGCGACATAAGATGGTGGGGTAGCTAGCCAGGCGGACTTAAAACAAGACCTATCATCCTCTAAATCAAATCGAACCTGGGACCTTTGGGCCTGAGACTTCCGACAGTACCCCCTTACAAATAAACAAAGAATAAAATCCTTATAGTTTTTCCGTGTTTTGTCTCTTTTACTCTAATTTGAAATGACGTTTACATGGCAGGAACAAAACACGGAATAACTATTCGGACCTTATTCTTTGTTTATTTGTAAGGCGGCTAGGGTTTATAAAGCCAGTGTCTCAATAGGCGATGATTATTTGTGTAGTGCACTTCCACTTTCGGCCTTAACATCGCTTAACATTAGGTGAGATGAAAACCTAGTATTTTGGAAATAAATAAAAAAATAATAGTAACATAAGAATGCCACGGATCCCTGAGAATAAGATCCCTGAGGATAAGAATCCCTGTGTGGTGCCGGGGATAAAGAATTGCACCACCCCATCTCTTCCTGTGGGTGTCGTAAAAGCCGACTAAGGGACCATTCCAGAGGATGGGCAGCAGCATCTCTCTGCGAGGTTACCCTCAACCTACTGCGATCGCCAACCCGCCTGCCAAGCGTGGCGAATACGGCAAATACCCCTCATATCCTTGGGGGACGCCTTTGTCCAGCAGTGGACGTCTTTGGCTGAGATGATGATGAAGAATGCCACGTGCTTACCTGTAAGGAATAAAAAAAAGAGATATCTTACCCGTAGTGTACTTGACAAGGGTCGCTAGTACAGTCAACACCAGAGCTTGCGTGGTGAAGTCTGACAGTACCGATGGGTCCAAAAGACTGTTGCTTTCAGGGCTGGTCGTGTCCTTGTCTGTGGACCCCTGTTGGGAACAGAAAAACACAATTATAGAAATGAAACAACTTTTACGGATCTACTCGCGTTTATTTTACACATTACTTATTTAATGTTTACCCTGACGTCTCAAACCCTTTGCAGGGTCCGTGTTCACAGGGTTTAGAGAAACCGGTGTTACATAATATTTATTTATTATTTTAAATGGACTACCAAAAAAAAATACACTATTAAAATTCAAAAATACTACATTGTAAGATACCATATGTTGTGTACCATACTAACATGATGCAATAAATAATTATGACTATCGCTATGGCTATGAATATTATGTTTACCCAATACATAGTTTTCCTGTACATTGATGTTATGTGGAGAAAATAAAATATATTTCATTTGATTTGAATAAGTATTTATTTGACTAACACTGTACACAGCATAAATAAACAAAAGGTAATTTAAAAAAAAAGTTGGTAAAAAAAGAAATATATATTATGAATGGAAAGAGTATAAAATAATAGCTCGATGGTGTAGTGACTTACGCGTCCGTAGCAGTCTAACGAGTGTTCTATTATTATAATAGATAGATGGGGTATATCTATATACATATATTAATAAGTGAAATAAAAACTAGGAGTCTACACTGATCTGTGTTCTCTTTATCTGAATAATGTTTGGGTGATTTATTACAGAGGAAAGGAGGATAAGGCTTACTTGCTGTATACTATAGGTAGGTTCTCCTCGCTGCACCAGGGCTGTATCACCAAATGCACTACACTAGAATGTACATTCACAACACGTTGATTGTTCCAAATATATAAATTTTAACGGTTTCTATAATATAAAGTTTCCGCGCGCGTAGATGTCAAGATTTTCAATGACACTCGATAGACTGTTCGAGGACGACTGGTGTGGTGCGTGCGCGGCGGTTGTATTTCAGCCAGGGGAGAGACCAAATAAAAAAGGGTAGATATATAGTAATAAAATAAGGACTGTGGTTTGTGTACCGTGTATAGTGGCGCGTCCAATGTATTCTTCGCGGATTTTTATTTGCTTTTTATTTTGTATGTAATAATCTGTATTTTATATATTATTTATCGTAGTGTAAGGACATCACATACATTTTTGGTCCAAATATGAAAGCGCCGACCAAATAGAAATAATTTATTTATTTATTTATTTAAAAGAACATACACAATCCTTACAGGCTAAACCTAATGCGATGGCGCAGTTAGTTATTTACAAAATAGTTACTATACTAAAAGCTAATTCCGTGAGCTCACTAACATGTTATATTCTGTGAGAACTTGCGATTCCGACTCGCACTCGTCCGGTTTTTTTTATCTTACGGGTAAGCTCAACAAAGCTACAAACATTGATGTTATGGCGACATATTTAGATAAGACGGTGGTAGCTAGCCAGGTGGACAAACAAGCCCAACCAACCAAACCGAGTACACAAACATGTACCCTCGCTGGGAAGTGAACCCGGGACCTCTGGGTCTAAAACGGTGGTCTTAATTTCTAGACCACAGAGGCGGTTAAAAATTGTGCTACATGTACAGGTGTTTCTTTCCCAAATATATACAATATAATATCACTACATAGTATAAAACAAAGTCGCTTCCCGTTGTCCCTATGTATGTATGTATGTATGTATGCTTAGATTTTTAAAACTACGCAACGGATTTTGATGCGGTTTTTTTTAATAGATAGAGTGATTCAAGAGGAAGGTTTATATGTATAAATACATGCATAATATAGTAGACAAACACTGATAATTTTAGAGGTTTCACATTTTTTTGCGCTTACATTGCAAACGCTGGCTGAACCCTACGAGATAGATCAAAATGATTTAGTACAGTATTGTACACATTAAAAAGGTCTACAAAAAAGTCCGCGATGGTATGTGTCTATCTCTTAGGATAACCCACAATAATAATTTTTTAATCTTTACTTTTTACGAGAAATAATGGCTTATTTACCAAGCGATTTTAAGCAATACAGCATTAATCCTTATCCAATTAAGTACCATACATTGTGCATTTAATATAGATCAATATGGCCTATTACAGCATGTAATTTAAATGAATATTTTCGAAGATATTACAGATTTAAAATGCAGGGACATAACGGTTGCGTGTATCAGCATAGCACCCGTGCGAAGCCGGGGCGGGTTGCTAGTAATTAATATAATAAAGCTGAAGAGTTTGTTGTTTTGTTTGAACGCGCTAATATCTAGAACTACCGGTCGGATTTGAAAAAATGTTTTTGCATTTGATAGCCCAATTTTTGTGGAAGGCTATAAGGCTATTTTACATCACTTTATGACCTTTAAAAAAAGTCAGAAGAAACGCAAAGCGTATACGAATTACTAGCGCATTTTGGCGACGCGATGCGACGCGGTAGGTCGGGGAACAGCTAGTGAATAAATAAACAAAAACACAATACCTTAGTGCTCGTCTCGGGATAGTCGCTATCCCCAGACTTGGTGGACGACGGGCGGTCGGTGGCGTCGTCAGCGCTGATCGGCGACATACGGCCGTCGTCTTCTATCACCTGCCACAGATGGAGACCACTTGAGAACATGGCACCTACTGTATAATTCGAAAAACTGTGGAAAATATTTCCACTGTAATTCGAAAAACTGTGGAAAAGAGAGTGGGATTTTTTTGCGGTAAATGCATACTCATTTCAGATAGTGCTGTATAACTCGCCAGTATGGAAAACGTTGCCATGAGCGGAATTTTTTCTGCGGATAATGCCAATCACCTATAGCAGATAGCACTTAAGTTCAAGGAATTGTATAGTTCGCTAAAGTATGGAGAACATAGCTTTTATTGCGGAATATGCCTATTGGGTGATAGCACTTGAGTGTGACATACATAGTCACATGTTTGTATGTATGTACATGTATTATGTCTTCGAAATAGTGTGGAATACATTTTACGAGCGATTTTTTGTAATACTTTATTAAACTATGATATGATACTAAAGCGGTTATCGACTTAGGATGTTGTTTGTACTTAAGTTTGTATGCCAGTGGTAAATGCGCTCGTGCCCCAGCAGTGGGCACATAAAATGAGCTGCTGATGATGACTTACGTCAAGCCCGCTGTCCGCATCGCCCTGCTCCGACCGTGCCAGCTCACCAGTAGCTCCATGCTGCATACTGTGCGCTCTCCCTTCGCTATCCTGTATTAAGCATATATGTCAGTTTGTTACTAAACCAGAAGGGATAAGGATACACATTTAAGGATAGGGTACATTTAAAGCGGATGAGACCTTGAAAAGGTTATAACGAAGTAGGATTACAGCAAAGTAAAGTAGTATAAATCTATACACTGTCCTTTTGCTGGGTTATGCATGAACTCAACAATGGTACTAAAATTGATGTTGTTGTTATGCGTTTTTTGGGTATTTCAACAAGAATACCTAGATATCTTAATACCGCGAAATATTCAGAGCTTGCGTTTACTTGTGGTTTAAACGTTGAAATTTGAAGATTTTACAATAAATATTTTAAATACAGGAATATAAATATACACAAATATCCTTTACAAGATCTCACCGCACTAAAACGACATCTTATCACAAGGGATCTATACAAAATGGGATTTTCGAGAGTTATTAAAAAACGATTAAAATCGAAGCAACTATTTAGTGCCGTCTCTTTCTACAGGGGAGCTCTCTTTCTTGAGCCTCTAATAATCTAAAACTAGAAGCCTTTTTTATTATTTTGTGATGTTTATTTTGACTGCTTTTATAGTCCAATAGCGCTGTGCAAGTAAAATTAACAGCAAGGGACAATACATTACTTCTTCAGCATGGCTTCATGATAAAGAGGTAATCTGTTGCAAGTGTTGAAGAAGTCAACACTAGTTGATGAAATATTTTTCTACCAACAAGAAAGTTTAGAGGCAATTTTGGATTTTTTTTCTATTACTTATGTTATTCCATATTTTTTTTAATAACATTGTTGCAAAAAATATTATTTTATTTTATTTATTTTGGTCCACTTACAGTTTATGTATTACATTAAATCTTGTAACATGATAATTTATAATCATATACCTAAGATAACTATGTATTTGTTAATATAGTCTATTATAACATATATTGTTGTTGGCGTTGTATGGTGCATATTTTTTATATAAACCATGCATATGTGAACGCATTTCATAGTTGTCAGCACCTTGAATCCTAAGTTCTTTATATAAATAACGCTTCATTCATTCGGCTAGGATTTTCTTTTTACTCGCTGTTCATTTTACATACACAGCTTTATCGGACAGTGACATAATGTGCAGAGTATTAACTAAAAAAGGTTTGTATCTCGTATTGGACTTAACAGTTAAATTCAATAGAGTTACTCTATTACTCATCTAAAAAAGTTCCAATATTTTAATTTGTTTTTTTTAATATATTAAATTATGTGTGCATGTATTAGTAGCTTTGCAGTGTATTTTATTGTGAGAATTGTTTATTATTACACTTATAAAGAAAAGGCTTTGTGTAAGTGATAATAGTGTGTTTAGTTATTTTTTTTACACGTAATTCCTATGGATGAACGTCATTGATACTTAAAAGATTGACAAGGATCATCATTATATATTTTTTTAAACCGATTATATCTGGAACTTCCCGGGCAGGCCCGAGGAAACTATAACAGCAACAAAGTGTCAACCAGTTTATAATAATAAAAGTCCTGACTGATTTCAACTTGCACGTAGAAAGCTGACATTTTTTATTTTTAAAAAAAATCTTTATAGGCAAGTATTTGACCGCGATCTCGCTTGATGGTAAGCGATGATGAGGCCCAGGATGTAGCATACTTGCCTAGATAATGCCTGTTCACACTTGCCTTGAAAATATCCAGATTGTACGTTTCAGGACCCAGATCCGTAGGAAGGGAGTTCCACTCCTTAGCTGTCCGCATCAAAAATGATGACGCAAAGCGCTTTGTGCGTATAGGCGGTATGTTGAACGCATAAGCGTGTGATCTCAGTCCGCGTATGTTCCCCGAAGATGAAAAGGAGAAGGTGGTATCAGTCCGTGTAATTCTATCGCACACTCCCCGAAGTGTATCCGATAAAATGCCGAAAGGTTGGCAACCTTGCGTCGAAGTTCAAAACTATGCAGTTTGGATTCGACGAGTTTATAGTAGCCAATGACCCTCTTAGCTCGCTTTTCAGTAGAGTCTAAGGCGGCTAGCTGATACTCGGCAGATCCATCCCAGAGGTGGCAGCAGTATTCCATATAGGATCGGACTTGTGCTTGGTAAAGCTGAAGCAACTGCCCCGGTGTGAAATACCGCCTTACCTTAGAAAGGATGCCAAGTTTTTTTGCTGCGGTTTTTGCCATGGACTCTATGTAGTGTCCGAAGTTTAGGTTTGCAGAGATGGTCATACCTAGCAGGCTAAGATGGTTAGATATCGGCACAGATACAATACGGAAAGTTGGAGTCAGTTGAAAGGGACTCCGTTTGGCAGAGAATAAACACGCATGTGTTTTGGTGGCATTGACGTCGACCAGCTTAGCATCACCCCATTCGGTGATAGCTTCTAGGGTCGTGTCCCAACCATGGTTTCTCGATAAAACCGAACCTCGTCCTCGTCCCCCTTGGCCTTTGCATTAGAGTAATATCTATCCACAACTGTGCTTCTGCATACCCCAGAATTCCGGGTAACAACAGATCGTTTATGTGGAGCAAGAATAGGGTTGTAGACAGAACCGACCCCTGAGGAACTCCGGTATCAATAGCTTGTAGATCAGACGTGCAACCGTCTAAGACTACACGTATCGATCGCTCTTTCAGAAAGTCCAAAACCCAATTGCAGAGGTCAAGCGGGATCCCATACGACGGAAGCTTGTTTATAAGGCTAGCGTGCCAAACCCTGTCAAAGGCCTTAGAGATGTCAAGAGACACGGCAAGAGCCTCACCGTGTTTCTCAATAGCCTCACTCCATAGATGCGTGGCATACACAAGAAGATCTCCCGTTGACCGCCCTCGGCGAAACCCAAATTGGCGGTCACTTAAGAGGTCATTGTCTTCAAGGTATGCCAGGAGTCGGTTGTTAAGTACACGCTCCATAGTCTTACAGAGTATGGAGGGGACTGATATTGGTCTGTAGTTGGCAGGGTCGGCTTTACTACCATTTTTTTGAAACAGGTTGTACGTTCGCAAGCTTCCAAAATTTGGGAACGAGTCAAGTCTCCAGTGAGATACGAAACAGGCGAGTAAGAATTGGAGACAACTCAGGCGCGCAGTTGCGGAGAACTATCGCTGGAATACCATCAGGCCTTCCGCCTTGTCACGTCCAAGGTTCGCAGGATTTTTAGTACCTCTTTTTGGCGTATGCGGACAGCTGCCATGGAGTAGCCGGCATGAGGTATGTTAGACGGTGATTTTGCTGTGACATCTAGACGCGAATTTCGCGCAACTAGAGACGGGAACAGGTTCGCTTTCTCAGCCGCAGTATGGGCAAGTGAACCATCTGGTTTTAACAGCGGTGGTGTGGAGGGCTGGCATAAATTAGATTCAACCGCTTTGGCAAGGGACCAGAATTCTTGGCTTCTAGCCGGGTAAAATGCCAACTTGGACCCAATCTTGCCAATGCGATGAAATCGTGCCCTGCGCAATACCCTCTTGCAAAACTTGGCAGCTTCGTTATAGGCTTTTTTCAGATGGTGAATGTTTGGAGCCTTGCGTGAGCGAGCATCAACATTATAAAGTTAGATCATAGAAATGCACACAAATCCTGTCATGTCAGTTTGAATAAAAATTATAAGTTTTTTTTATAATTAGTGGTAATTTTATGAAAGCTAACATTGCCATCTTGTTTTAAGTGTCAATGACGTACACCCATCGCTACGCTAAACCATGCGGGTTTTAGGGTGGGGCACTCTAAACCATGGAGTAGCGCTAAAGGTTTTCAACTCTATTATTATAGGGATAAGGGCTATTTCGGGTGCAAGTGTAAAGCTAGTTATACTACTGGTGCCTTTTGGTTCACAATTGTAGTTTAATTTGTAAGCGTGTCTGTAATTTCAAAATTTTGGTGGGACATCTTGTGGGGGGGGGAGGGAAGGGGAGTGAAAGGGGTTTGGGGAAAGGTTCATACATTAAGATTATTTATTTAATTGTATTCGGGAGTCTTACAGCAAAATAGTCAAGTAAATATTTATTTATTTATTTTTTTATTTATAATCTATATAAATAAAAATCTTGCTGTTCGTTAGTCTCGCTAAGGCTAAAACTTAAACTCAAAAACGGCTTGACCGATTTCAATAATATTATTTTGTTTTGTTCGCTCTAATACAAGGATGGTTTAAAAAAAATTAAGAAATGGGAAACCTCAAAAAACAGCTGAGAAATCGAAAAATTAAAAATTATTAATTTTGAATGGGAATCGCAGTTGATTACTCTAAATAGATGGCGTTCGTGGCACATATTCATTGAAACTTAGACAGGACAACGTCTATCGCTATGCTAACAACAAGTCTCCACCTATGCATAATAAACAGGGTTTAACACAAACTGCTTAACATTTTCAGTGAACGAAGACTTAACACCGCGACAGTAGTCATCTCGTGACAAGTAACATTTAAAAATTAAAATAACATATACATCCAGACACACATATACAGACATACCATCAAAATCACCAATTTTGACTTTACTCGCCATTAGTGATCCGACGCCTCATTTTGCATAATTAAACAAAGTAGGGCTCCGAGGTGGAATAGATAATATCAGTGATGGGTTGCAGCCGATCGCCTGATGTGCTAGTATCTTGGAACCCTTGTCCCCTAGCCGGATTTTTCGACATGCACGGGAAGTCGATACATTATTTTCACGAACCCAAACTAATATACTAACCTATACTAAGCAGTTTGCTTTAGGCACCGCAAAGCATTTAACCTAACTTTACACTTACACTTTTCAAATTATTTTCGCACTCTTTAGATATTTCTCGAAATTTATAAACACAGTTGTTACATATCACTACTCAAAATGTTTTAACCTTCATTTATTATATTATCGGCGGTTTTTATTTATCATTCTAAACATTATTGTCATGATACACTTTACTGTACGAATTAATTTTTGTTTATTTGACATAATAATGACACTCATTCGCTTCGAAGCTTTCGCAAATCATAGAGTAATGACACTAGTGAATCCGTTATTAGCGTATCAAAACAGTTTGTAACGTTAAACGATATTAAATTCAGCAGGTGCTAATAAAAACAGTATTAATATGTGACAACTGTGAACCAAATTCTTTTGTTAGACATTATTTATACACTTTCAAACTTTCGCATAGAATCATAATAAAAAAAATAAACAGGGATTAACGCAAACTATTTAACCAAGGTATAGGCATACATTTATATGCCTATTATATTTTTTCTAAGTAGACGTGAATAGTAAGTTATATAGCGCAAGCAGTCTGCCGGTGCCATTTGGTCGAAACTTCGAGTATAGAAAAAGTATGCCTGCGATACTTTTTAAATTAATTTGCGTTAATCCCCATTTCAATTTCTTTAAGATATTATGTATCCTTTACCCTGGGTGGTCCAATACTGTCCTTTGAAGTGGGCACAGAGAATGATCTTTGGGTTTTAAATAGCATTCTTGCAGAAGCCTAGGAAATGCAATGCGAAGCATTTAAGGAAATATATATTTATAGAAAACATTTTGATGCAATTACATAGTGTTACCAGACATAAAGATTACTTGACGTTTGCGATATATTCGATTGAAGTGTTTATTTGATAAAATTAAAAACAGTTTAAATATGTTTTGGAATAAGAGTTTAAAACAGTTAATTTTAATAATGATCAATCAAATTTAAAAAAACACATTAACGTTAATAAATAACATAAAAAAACGTTGATAGATTCGTTGTCAACACGAATTTAACCATTAAGGAAAACGTTTAAAAATAACGTTACAGTTATTACGTTAATATCGAATATAATCGCAAAGACAACAGCGGTGAATGAATACGTTATACCAATGCATACAAACGATAGTTATCAACCAAATCCAAGTACAAAGTTGCGTGAAAGAACACAAGTGTTAAGTATGGTTAATAGTGGCCTACATACTGGAAGGTAGACAGTATTACATAGTCAGTTCTGTAGTAAACGGAGGATTTTCTTTAACCCTTTCAAGGGAAATACAGTTGTAATTGTTTATTGTATATCAATCTTATTTCAAGTGCATAAGGTTCAATATACGATGGCAACCTATACCGATAGTTATTAATTCTTCTAGCAGAGTAACAGAAATCAAATCACCATTTCCTGGAAGATATTGCTATTATTATTTATTATAAAGGTGGAAGTTGTACAGAAGTTTTAAATATAATATAAACGAAGCTATTCTATATTTAGTCACATGGCATTATTAAAAGTTATTTTGATGTCTTGTTACTTGCATATTATGATTGTTGATATTTAGATTTATCACTCAAAACGATAATCATTCATTTACCACAGAGAAAGAAAACAATACAACTAATTACTCTAACCATAACAATGATCGCGATGACCTTCAAGCCACATATTCACTGAGATATTTATTTATTACTATTAAAAAATATTAAAAACCTAATATTAAGTGACCATACATAAAAAAAAACATTTCATTCCGTGAAGAGACTCATCAAACTACCACCAAGTCAAATAAGGCGAGAAGTGGAAGTGCTTCACCCGAAAAGGAATCGGAAATTATGTCTTAAAGTTGGCAAACGTCCATTCGACCAAACGTTCATTCTATCAATGATAGAAATGTCATTGGTAATATCGACAAAATATATTTTGGCCAGTTGTTTGCTCGATCAGTAATAGAAAGGCCAAATGTTTTGTCAACCTTATGTTAAACGGCGAAATGAATTTCGATGTCCCGTGGTCAACTTGCAAAGCTGGCAAGTGACTCCGTTGTGTTGGATTAGCGATTGATTACAAAATGATACTTAACTGGCTTTACCATCAACCAAACCGAGTAAAATATAAATATATCTTCCCGCCTACTCCTGAGAATTAAACACGACACCTCTGTGTACGAGAACGGTGGAATACAGAACAACTACACAAAAAAGTTATTTACACTGTCTCGTCTTGACCTAACGGTCGGTGGGGGGTGTCAGTACAAACTTTAAAGTCGTGTGTACACGGGTTTCGACGAATACGTTTGATACCAGTATTGACATATACGATCTTAAACACAATTTAATATTTATATTGCCTTAAGATACTCCAAAGTTAAATGGCATTGAAATATCGGCCCTATTGTTGCTAACATTCGGTTTGTTTCTCAGTGAATATCAGTCTAAATCCAGTCACCATCATGAGTGGAGCGTCGTAACCAATACAGAAGCTATCTGTCTCATTCTAACAAGCCAATTTGGACGTCTGCGTGGGAAAGGTGTCACACGATTGTATACTTCATCTGTTAAGAGATAAAATTCAATTTGAAAAAGAGATAATCTTAATATACAGTAACGTTAATCTTAACGTAACGAAATAACGTTATATAGATATAACGTTGTAATAATACTTTTTTGGGAGAGACTTTACTGTTGGTTTCTAATGGCCTATACAGCATCACCGGATATTTTGTGGACGGCGAGAAACTTAAAGGGTTCCTCGACTCGTGTGATCGAAACGTCGTCAGAGAGCTTCTAGAGATGGCATCACGAGAGCGTGTCCCCGTCCTCTACTAGATTCTCCGAAGAGATCGGATCGGATGGAGATTATAACACAACAGGCACGCGTTTGGCTTTAAGGTCCAGTATCCTTTGAGCAGAGATGGTCAGAGAGGAGTGGATAAAAAAATACTTATAACATTACTGTTAGTCTTTTTAGGGTTCCGTACCCAAAGGGTAAAACGGGAACCCTATTACTAAGACTCAGCCGTCCGTCCGTCTATCTGTCTGTCCGTCTGTCACCAGGCTGTATCTCATGAACCGTGATAGTTAGACAGTTGAAATTTTCACAGATGATGTATTTCTGTGGCCGCTATAACAACAAATACTAAAAAAAAGAATAAATTAAGTAGCTCCCATACAAAAGACATGATTTTTTTTTTGCCGTTTTTATAGATAATGGTACGGAACGCTTCCTGCGCGAGTCCGACTCGCACTTGGCCGGTTTTTACAATGCCAAATCATAGATGGTATGTAATAATTTCTCCTTGTGGTGTTTCATCCATAGTGATAGAAGGAAGGCTCGTGCCCCAGTAGTGGGGACATCAAATTAATGATGATGATAAATCATTATAGTTCATTGAGGTCTCTGCGATTGTTTTGTTTCAATGTATTCCTTAACAAATGAAGTTACAATTTTGAAAGAGTTTTCTATTTGGTTTATTATTTTTTAACAATCTTATTAATACAGGTTAGTGTATAGTTAATTACAATTGAGACCTTATCGGGCTAGGCACCAAAATCTTAAAACCCAGCATACAGCATGTTGTAATTTTTATATCGTTTTTCACTCTCTAGGCCTCACTCACTCTCCAAGTGAATAGAGTTTAATATTGGCTAGCAACATACCCGCCTTTTATATAGTATCAAATTGATAGCAGCAAACTAAATAGTTAAAAAGAACTTCACAATTAAGTAAAACCAGTTCTAATACATAGGTTTTAAAGTCTATTTTTGTTTGAACCAAACATGTTGACAGTGTTATCCAAAATCGTATTTTAATAACATAGTCGTAATTCTGAAATGCCATTATATCAATATCATTTACGTTGCATAAATTATTTGATGCTGACAGCGCTTTGTTATGTTTAAAGTTGATAGACAGACTGACGATGACGTTTAAACATAAACTTCGTAACATGTAGATTTTTAAGATTTTGGTTCAGATAGCCCTAACGTTTCATAGTGTAAGGGTCAATCTATACAAGGATATAGGAGAGCTTGTTAGACTATTACTATAATTAATAAGTAAAAATAAATTTAAAATCTGTCTGTTTTAATATTATGATGCCTTTATAGGGCTCATTTGAGGACATAATAAAAATAGCTTAAGAGCCTATAATAGAGTGAAAATTCCAAACAAAAAAACTTTATGATTAAAATAGGTAGAAGTTTTTGTGTGAATTACTTCATGACGTTATCAATAGTATGGATAGCCCGATAAAATTATAGGAGAAAACAAACTACTACTTCTTTTGCACATCAACCTATTACCTACCTATTACATATTGAGGTATGATTTATGTAATCATTGTTTACAACTACTAGTGAATACATAATTTTTACAAAAAAAACTTGTGTTATTCATCTGTATTTCAAAAATATCTACGCCTGTGTAGTTGTATCTATACTTAGCCAACGTAGCAAAAGTATATGAAAAACTCTAAGTACCCATTCTAATAAATATTTATGACTTAATCAAACAAAAATATACCTGTCTCATAACATCGTGATCTATAAGCCTCCTGTATCCCTTACACTCTTAAACCTAATGCCTTCAACGATACAGTTATCAATCTATCTCTTTCCCACGACACGTCAAGACAATCTATCTAACATCGATATACGGCTACCATGACAACGACGGCGGTGATAATACCTGGTGCGGCATGGAGATGAGATGAGGGCTGTGGCCGCCGCTGTTCGACTGTTGGAGCGTCGGCGATTTACCTGGCAAGAGATATTAATATAAACACCACAATATCGAGCATATCCATATATATATACAAAGTGTAACAGAAAGGTGTGGTAAAAAAGTAAATAGATCTAGATTTTAGACGCAGAGTTGCTAAGATATAATTATTAACATTTATTTGTTATGCAATTTTTAATTAAATATTTTTATTGTGCCGTCACATCCAAATAAACAAGTTACAGCCCTAGTGGTTTAGTAACCTTTGTGTACTTACATTTATGATCACCGCTGATGCGCATGACTCCAATTATATAAATATTTAATTGACAATTGCATAACAAAGGGTTCATCATTTTGCGAAACTTTTACTAAGAAACCAACTTTTTAATCATAAACAAAATATTTCTATGTTGTCTTGCAAAATGATGACTAAAAACTATGCTTTTAGTTTTTGTAGTAATTAAAAACCGAGGATATTTCATATTTTGATTACACATGAGTTGAGCTGTGTAACCTAACTAAGCACCAAAAAATTTAAATTATAAATAAATAAAAGTTTCCTACACTCACACCAATTATCTAGCCTTAAGAAAAGCTTCAAGAAACTCGAGAAATGGTTAACTAGACAACGGATAAACGGGTGTATCCCAGTAGTCCCCTCTGGCGTTTGTCCCCTTGGGGGACAACAGGGATGTAGTTAGCATGATTCCTCACAAGTCAGCATAATTCAAAAATATAAATAGAAGTTACTGTTAAAACTTGGAATTTTGCAAATAACATTCTACATGTCTTTACTACCTGCTAGAGCTATGATTCATCATAAGGGTTCATTCTAATCATAGAATCATAGCTCTAGCAGGTAGTAAAGACACATGTAGAATGTTATTTACAAAATTCCAACAGGTATTTCTAAATTGATCCGACCAGGGATCGAACCCGTGACCTCAGAGATGGCGACACCATAAAACCGGTGTGCAAGCCACTCGACCAAGGTCGTCAAATTATAATATCTAGAGGTCCTCCAAAATTGAAGTCAAATCATTTATTTGAAATAAACCTTCAGAAGCACAAATCAAAAGCTTTAAAATATCAAATAATAATTTTGTTCTAACTAACCTACTGAATCTACCATCAGTCAGATTTTGGGAGAGCCGTCGACCGAAAGAAGAGCTGGCATGAAATTCTAAATAAACTTCTAGCAACTTGACACAACTAATACAAATTTAACAGTTGCTAGTTGCAGCAATTTTAACCTTTTTACCGCCAACAACTTCTATAGAAGTTCGAGATTTTCGTGCCGTCCACGCCAGCACTTCTATAGAAGTTCTTCTTTGTACCTACTTTTAAAATACATTTATACGTTGGCGTACAGCGGGTGCAGGATAGTTGGGCGGTGAAAAGGTTAAACTGTTGTCGATCATCGAAACTAGCAACTAAAGTTGCTATATCTGTGCAGGTTATATGAAAACAGCTTGTTGCGAGTTCTTTGCCTGTTTCTGCAACATAGAGACTAAAGTTGTTCCATCTGCGGAGCGCCTTATAGGCTGGACAAATGGGTAAGTTTAAACAGTTGGTCTACCTCCGTGTGCTGAAGACAAGGCTACTTGGTCGAGGACATCCCAGGACTTCTGTCTCCTGGAGCATATGGAGTGAGCGGAGGACGGTGGCTGGATCAACATCGACGACTGAAACATAAAAGCATTTGATGTGTATTTTATATTTTTATCATATATTATCATATATCTATATATTAATAACGAAAGGCGGAGGACCGAGTGTGGTGGCAATCCATTGGGAAGGCCTATGTTCAGCAGTGGACCTCTGCAGGCCGAGGATGATGATGATGACGTATAAGGTTATTATTCCAGCTCATAGTAATGTTATTATTATTATTATGCAGATACACTGTGACCGTGTAGTTTACCACAAATTAACATAAAAATAAACCTTTTTCGCAGCAATGGGATAGTATATAGGCTTTTTAAACTATCATGGTCACTTACATTAGAATAAATATTATTAACGGGATTATTACCATGTTTATTGTCGTGTTTGAGTATCCGATATTTCGGCACAGTTGCATGCGCCATGCTCACGGATGTACATCCGGATGACAATAAACATGGTAATAATCCCGTTAATAATATTTATTCTAGTATATAGGCTATTTACTTAACCTTACTAAAAATATATGTTTCTGTATGTATATTTTTGTTACCCCAGCGAGATGCAGACAAATTGAGACCGTATAGTTTTTACCACAAAATAATAATAAACCTCAGAGTACTCTAATCTTACTATATCTTACCTGGTGATAATCAGAAGTAGGACAGTAATGATCGCAGTTGTCAGGCAGCCACTTTGGCAGCGAATGCTTCACGTGACACCGCGACCGCACCTCCTCGCTCACACACACTAAAGCTGAAAGAGATAGAGACATTACTAATTATATTTGACGCGGCAAGGATACATAGGCGGGGAAGTAAAGGAGTAAAGTGATTCAAGGACAGATCCGCGACCGCGTACCGGTAAACGCAGTGTGGGCAGGCCTCCAACAAGATTGGGGGGAACTCGGTGCTTGCCATACATGATCCCGAGCCATCCCCGTGGCAGAGAAGGGATGGTAGCTATTGGGTTTTTAGTGGGTATACCCCCCCTCCCCTCGACGAAGAAAGTCCAACATAACCCAAGGTCGCCCCCCTTTTTTTGACAGTGGAAATCTCGTCGCCCGAGTACCACCGCGCCACCGGGGAGGCGCAGATGGTAATGTGAGGTTCTTCCTTCCAGCTCCCGCTTCCCTGCGCTAACCCGAGGGTCTCGACAGGATTCGGGAGGGGGAGAGGCCTACCCACTAAAAAACCACTGTACATCCCTTTCACGTGCCGTTAGGGTGACTGGGATCACTGGCCCCGGCGATGCGTAAAGTATTTTACCTAGTTTAAAAGTTCCAACAAAGTGACGATCTGGTGATAGTCGCGGGAAGCCGCTGGATGCGAGCAGCACAAAACCGGTCGTCGTGGAGATCCTTAGGGGAGGCACACGTCCATCAGTGGACGTCTTTTGGCTGAGATGATGATGAAGTAGAGTGTGCTAGGATCGATGTTTGAAAAACCTAAGACTGGTGGCACTTTGGAATAGTTTTGTACGCATCTCACTCGTACGAAAACGTACGTATACGCACTTCGAAGTCGGAACTATACACGCATGCGTACACGCATGACTAGCTCGCATCTACTGCGCGAGGTACTATAGTAGTCGGAAAATCCCATCCCCGACCACCGGCAGCGCCCCTGCACATTGACTCTCACACTCACAAACACAGGCGACGACGGTGGTGGTCGCGGCGAGCACGCGGCACGTGCGCAACACGGTGCCGGCCGCCGGGTGCCTTTATGGGGTGGTCACTCATCTAACCTAGTCCATTCCAAACGACCCTGCACTTTCACTATCTCACTCACCCGCGTTATAGACAGCAATTTCACGATCACCCATCTCATCCCCGACCATCGGCAGTACCCCTGCATATTCACTATTACTACAGGGTGGTGTCTAAAGTGCGGTGTTAAACGCCAAATCGCTGCAACCGTCTCTTACGCCCTGCGATCTGCGGCCTGTCTTTATTGTGTCGCGGCTAGAATCTTTATTTGCCTACCTACCACCGGAGCTGAATTGAGCCTTATTGCGTTGCAGCTAGAGCCGCTATTGGCGCACACTGACCGGTGAAGTAGGCGACGGTGGCGGGCGTGGCGTGGAACTTGTCGCGGCCGCGCGCAGTGATGGCCAATAGCGCGGCGAAGCACACGGCACGTGCGCGACACGGTGACCCATCCAGCCCCGACCATTCAAAACGACTCTGCACTTTTACTATCTCACTCGCTTAAGAAGTAGGCCATGTTTTAAGGCGAGACGCGACTACCTATCCTTGCTAAACCTATAAGAGCACCCCTACACATCAATAATCACACTCGCCCATTAGTAGGCAATGTCGCGATCACACATCCACTGCCGACCATTGGTAACACACTTTCAATATTACTTACCCGCGTTGTAGACAACAATGTCGAGTCACCCATCCCATCCCCGAGCATTGTTAATCCCCTGCACTTTCTCTATTACTTACGCGCGTTTTTACAACAATGTCGGGTCACCCATCCCATCCCCGACCACCGGCAACACACTTGCACTTTCACTATCACACACCTGCGTTATAGACAGAAATTTCACGATCACCCATCCCATCCCCGACCATAGGCGATTGCCGACGCAGTTTTCTAACTAATGAGCAGTGATAGGAATAGGTAGTGCCTATTCACCTAAAGTTCGAAGAACAGAGACATAAATCGGAGACTTCCTTACGACAACATTTTTTTCTGGGACAATTTTGTCCCAGCAGCAGTTTATTAAAAATAATGTTAATTGGAATAAGTAGGTACTAACCCGAACTTTACAATTTATATTTTCGGAATATTAAAAAAAAAAAATTCTAATAAAATATGCATTTCAAACAAATTGTCGGTCATAAAATTGTTGAATGGAATGTTTGTAGGTATATACAATATATCGCAGTAAGATAAAGTGAAGCATTCAGTGCTATGTGTAATTCTATATGTCATTAGCAGTAATAAGAATAGGTAGTGCTTTTTCGGGAACAACACAAAAAGTGAAGACTTCCTTAAGACCACTTTTTTTCGGGGCATTGTCCTAGTTTTAGGGATATCACTTAATTGCATTCAAAATTAATATTATCAGAGCAGAATAGGTACAGATCGCATCAAATAAAATGGCCGCCGCTGGGGATCTGCGGAGTGCGCGATTTATCGGCAAAATTTGTGGGAGGGGTGGTGCGGCGGGGGAACGCTTTGTCTTTGCGCGCGCGTTATTGGTTCGTCACTTGTCAACATGCGCAAACACATCCCCTCCACAGCCTCTCAGTGGCCATTTTATTTAATGAGAACTGTAGACTATATTTAACTAAACTTTATTTAAACAAAAGACTTGTTATAATTTGGGCTATATGTTACTTAGCATTATAAATTGGTAAAAGAAAAATAAAACAGTGAATACTGTTTAAACAAATTAATTAAATTTTAATGTCTATATAATATAAATTTAAAAACTAAAAATTACAGACAAATGAGGCAATTTAAATTTACTACAAAATTACTCTTATGTTTACAACCACTATACAAATATTTCAAATAGATTACGATTGCAACTTAATTTCTAGACTTGTTGAATTTCAGAAGTGCTGACTTTAACTCAAGCTGAACGTCTTAATGTCGAAAAGTTATTTTAAATCAATTCATAAGGAGATGTTTAATTTTGTATGGAGAAAATGCCAACACCTTGTACATAATACCAAAATGTAGCTTATGCATGGAATAAGCTTATTCAAAATGATTTTCTTCAAATAAATGAATAGTTTTTACGTAAGAAGTATTTTAAATAACAAATAATGGCAAGTTTCGTGATCGCAGGGGGTAATGGTGGTATTCTGTCAATGTCATGCATGTCATGTCATGTCAAGTAGCTGTCATAACAAAAGTACTTACTGTATGAATGAAAATTGTTAATGTTAATAAATTAACTTACTTCTGGCTATTACTTTTATAACTTGTAGTTAGAGTAGAGTTAAACTTAAGCTATTAAGTGCTAGATTTCAGCTTTTTATTACCTACTGCCATGTCGCATAGCTGTGAAAGAATACTACCACCCACTCTCCTTCCTTAGTTAGGTGTCATAAAAGGCGACTAACGGACTAAAGACTGCACATACATCCAACATCATAGAGCGGTGCACGCTGAGAACATGTGCAGTCGCTATTTGGTGAAAAGTGGACTATGGCAGAGGACTGCTTTTGATGTCCTCATTGCCTAGTGTCTGACAATGACAAACCCTTCGGGGATAATAGTCGTGATTATATGTATGTATTACCTACTGCTGCACCTACACATAACAGAACAGCAGCTAACCTCGATTGAACTCTATGTACTTACATCAAATCAAATCTTAATGTACATTAGAGAAAACACACAACATACTCGTCCTATTGTAGTAACATGCAGTGAATAATCAACTACCTAGTAAACACACTTAAGTAGGTAGGGAAGGTAACTGGTAGTGATGAAATAAAACAGTTTTATGAAGTTTTATATTTTTATTTATTTCAATTTGACTTCATTCTCTCGCTCCAGCAACATTTTTAGATGGCATTCACAAGAATGCCAAGAACAGTTTTTTTTACCACATATGCAACTACAGTAATACCCTTTTATTACATCTTCCCATTCATTACCTTGTGTTGCTAAGAGGATATATGTGTAATATATTTTTTGACTAAAATGGCGAGATTTTATACGTCCTCTTAGCAACACAGTCTCATGTGATGACAATTCTGGTATGTTAGTAACTTCTAAATCAGTTGATATCTCCACCACAAATGATCCATGTTGTCTCAAATGTTCGCCATAATACGATCTCGCTTGTTTTATTTGGTAGATACCCAGAGCAAATAGTGTGAGATCACTCATGGTCATTCGTGGGAAGATACTTAATTGCTCATTTTCTTCATTTATTCTGTAAAAATGGGCTCGCCGACGGTTAACATTATTTAAGATTATATATTCTGCTAAATAATTAGGCAACAAAATTCTGGTTTTTGCTCTTTCCAAAATTATTTGAGCATCTGGCCGGTTCACAAGCACTTTATGGAAAGCATTTATTATTGCGGCACTAATCCTAAAGTCGTCCATTAGATGCCTTGAAGCCACATTAAAATATTCATTACGTAATAATCTAAAGTCTCGTTTAAATCTGCCATTTACCACTTCAACTACCCATCTACATAACGTCACACATCTTGATTTGTTTGCTATAAGGGTGGATAATTGGTTTTCTCCTTCTTCTAATGTTTCTGGCTTATACACTGCATAATTTAGTGATTCCAGCAGAGGCAGAGCATCACGAAAGCCCCGGTCTAAAATGAAAATATCTTGAGGTCTGAAAAAGTTTCTTAATTCCGCATTTTCATCTTGGAAAAGGGCTTTCGTGATGTCTGCATCTGATGTTGTTGCTGGATATGGCCCCAAAGCATCTATTATATATCCGTCAGTAGCGACAATTAAAAATGGTTTAAAAAGTTTCTATACTTGTGTATACTGTAAGTTTTTTTTTGAAAGAGATAATTAGACGACTTTTGGACGTATATATATGTACCATCACAGATGACAATTGGTTTTCTCTCTGCACTAGGATTTCCGAATAACCCTTCGGGTATCAAAAGATTTCGATTTATAAGGTCACCTCTACTTATGTGGTTAATACCTAAATGTAACGGTACAAAGTCATTTTTTAAAGCTTCTCTAGCTTTTTTTAATAATATTGTCACTAGAGCTTTACTTATTTGAAACAGAGAAGCTATTCTGTCGTGTGACTCCCCTGTTCGAGACTTAATTAGGTAAAGCCCTAGTGCCAAATGTGGACGCTTACATGATTCTTGTAAACTAGGTATTTGTCTTAATATTGATTCATAATTGGATTTCGTGACTCCAGTCCAAAAATGAAAAATATTGTCGTGAACCAATCTATAATTTTTAAAGTTAATTGGTATTCCACTGGCATCCTCTGCCTCTGTGGATAGTCTCAGTAAAGATTGCACTTCATTTTTAGTAAAGGAGTCACTAAATTCGAATTGGTCTAAAATGTCCCAGTCATATACTGTGCTATGCATTTGACAGATCTTTGCATTTTCTGTTACACTTTTTTCGATTGGAGGATTCTCTTCTTTAAACATAGAGGCACATTCAATCGTTCTGGTTCTGTGCAACCTGGTACAAAGCAGTGTGCACTTGAATGTGTTGTATGAGTGAACTCATCTAATTGCATAGTTGTTTCTGGTACTGCGATAATATTGGGGTTCTCTCGTAACTCCTGGACCATTCTCCAGCACCCCATACAAACTAATGCATCCGCTGGAATCTGAAAACACAACATTATTACCATATCTATCTATACTATTATAAAACACTGAAGATATTTTCGAAAAACTAATAGGGATCGACTATTTAGTGGATTCTGAGCTAAAAACGATATTTTTGTCACCCGTATATTAGAACGAAGATATGGCCCATAGTGTAACAAGGCAATTATATAAAAAGAATTTTGATAAATGAAACTACTTACTTCTCTTGAAAACATTCTTTCTGAGATTATATTTCTCTCAGGACCATCTCCCAGAATATGTGTCCGTCTGTGAAGCAAAGATGATCTGCACCACACGCAAACATTTCTATTATACGTGATTGCTTCATCCTCGCTCCTATCAACAATTCCTTCCTCTATTTGCCTCACAGCATTGTTTGCAGCTTGTCTGCGAATATTTCGCTGAGCAGCAACCCAACAAGCATAGCAAACACGTCCATTATTAGGTATCTGTTAACAAAGAAATCATAAAATGTAAAGTAATTTTTTTAAATTAGATCACTCACTTGTATTTCTTGATAATAAAACTATGAAAAGATACCTGTTTTGGACTAATTCTTCTCGCGATTTCATTTCTTTCGGGACCTTCTGACAATGCATGTGATCTTCTCTGAATTAAAGACCTTCTGCACCATACACAGGCATTTGAGTCCTGTGATGCCAAAGTTCTAGGAGGCCTGGGATTTGGACCCTCATTTTGACTAACGAGGCCACTAAAGTAGACCCAGCATGCATAACATACTAATCCTCCTTCAGGAATCTACAAAAAGATTGTAATTCAAATCAGTAATTCATAAAAAAATCTTCACTTTAATTATTACTTCAACATGAATTTGTATTATGTATTAAAAGTTAATCAATACCTGTCTAGGATAAATTCTAGCAGCAATAAGTTCTCTCTGAGGTCCTTCTGAGATAGAACGTGTTCGTCTTTGAAACAATGCTGATCTGCACCAAACGCAAACATGTTCTCGGTGGCTAGAAGCTTCATTTTCAGTTGATGACATTCCTACTTCTAGTATTGCGAAACATGGATGACAAACTATGCCATCAGTGTCAACCTAAAATACAAAAGTTTGTTTTAAACTATTATTTATTTTGTCTTCTTGTGAAGAATGTGTTAGGTTCTAATTATTAGGAAAATAAAAATGTGACAAAAATAGTTTTACATAAATACTACATTCAATAACAACTAACCTCATGTCCAACATGTTGTTCCAAGATCATTAGTAATTCTATCCCCAGATTAGATGCGAGATAATGGTTTTCCGAACACACATCTATCTGTCCATCACACATCACACAAAAAGAAGACATTGTTTGTTGGCTGAAATAGATATTTTATTTAGTTTATTGTATTTTACTTTGATTATAGTTATTTCAATAGAGCACTGTAAATATTTGAGATCAATTCCATTACTGTCATAGATAACTGAGTTGGTTCGGAATCTATTTCCTCGAAAAGAAGTGTTTAAAGCATTTTATTAATTCTCTGGTAAATGCCTAATTAAAATACGAAAAACTCACCTGAAAACAACGAATGTAGTAGCAACAATGCAATGGTATCAACAGTAGCAGGGTCAAATGCAAATCGAAGTCCGGGATAGCAGGCAGAAGTCAACAAGTGAGGCAGCAAACGGAAGTCCAGGATAGCAGGCAGAAGTCAACAAGTGAGGCAGTAAACGGTAGCAGGTAATCGGTCCAAATCAGAATTTAAAAACAGCACAGCACAAAAACACAACGACTCAGAATCGACGTAAAAACGGAATGAAAACAAAACACCGGTTTTTTTTTAAATCATGGTGACAGTTGCACTTTTAATTACGTTCTTTACAGCTTTGGACACTTGTGTTTAATCTCAGAAAGACATCTCAAGTTGCCAGGTTATTAAAAATTATGTTTAATTTTTTTATTCTTACGCAAAAATGGTAAAGCATATCGGAATATTAAATATATCAACTAAATACATGTATTTTATACTATTTTTTGAGTAGGTGTACATGGTCCTGGCAAAAAATTAAACATCTCCTTTAATAACATTTGAAGCAAAACAGTTAGATCACTATCGGTTTTGACTGAACGGAACGAATCAATATGATGGCTTAGTCATTTTGATTCGTTTCGTCAAGTTCAATACCATAATAAAAGTTGTCTAATTCTAAAGTTTTACTATCATCATGTAAGTCAACATACAAAATCATTATTTGTTCAATATTTTCAATTTTCAGGCCTTTTCGTTTGACGTTTAAAACCCATTTGTAAGTAGAGAACGAACTTTGTTTGAAATGCATGTTTTATTAGAATTTATATTATTCTAATATTCCGAAAATGTAAATTGTAAAGTTTGGGTTAGTACCTACTTATTCCAACTAACATTATTTTTAATAAACTGCTGCTGGGACAAAGTTGTCCCAGAAAAAAATTTGTCGTAAGGAAGTCTCCGATTTATGTCTCTGTTCTTCGAACTTTAGGTGAATAGGCACTACCTATTCCTATCACTGCTAATGAGTGAGTGTGATTACACTCACTCATTAGTTAGAAAACTGCGTTGGGAATGAAGTGATCAACCATCCTTAGTCGACCTATGGCAGCACCTATACACAATAACTATCACACACAATCATAAAGTATCTTTCAGCTTCACTCACCAGTATTTTAGACCACAATGTTGTCACCCATCCAATCCCCGACCATCGGCAGCACCCCTGCATATTCCCTATCAAAACGGTGTCTAAAGTGCGATGTTAACCTGCGGTATTAACCGCACTTTTGACCCCGCCAGCACGCTACAGACGGCTCTTCGCTGTTTCAACCGTTTCTTACGCCTTGCGACCTGCGACCTGTATTGTGCCGCGGCTAGAATCTCTATATATTTGACTATCTATCGCCGGAGCTGAATAGGGTATTTGACTACAATGAAAATATTGATCAAACTGTTGTTAACTTAATAGTAAACATGTTTTTGAACTAATTTAGCCAGCACAAAATTTTAAAATAAGTATGATTTTTATAAAAAATCATTAATAACATGATAACATTTATATGATTGACCACGTGATCAAAAACGCACGGGATGACGCTGAATTTGGAGTGATGTCACCAGCTTGTAAACAGTAAATGTCAATCAAAGTTTTGTACGTTTAATTTGACAGCTAAAAGTTTGTTTACAAGCAGGTGACGTCACGACATCACGTGACCTGCATTCAGCGTTTTGGCAACTATTTTATTAATTTGAATTTTAATGGCGATTTTCATAAAAATAAAGAAATTCGTAACGAATTAATCAAATTGCAAATATATTATGCTATAATGAACCATTAGAGATATTTTTCTAAAACCTGTCAAATACCCCATTGAGCGTTTTTGCGTTGCAGCTAGAGCCGCTATTGGCGCACACTGACCGGTGAGGTAGGCGACGGTGGCGGGCGTGGCGTGGAACTTGTCGCGGCCGCGCGCAGTGATGGCCAATAGTGCGGCGAAGCACATGGCACGCGCGCGACACGGTGACCCATCCAGCCACGACCATTCAAAACGACCCTGCACTTTTACTATCTCACTCGCTTAAGAAGTAGCACCCCTGCATATTCCCTAAAAAAACGGTGTCTAAAGTGCGGTGTCTAAAGTGCGGTATCAACCGCACATTTGACCCCGCCAGCACGCTACAGACGGCTCTTCGCTGTCTCAACCGTCTCTTACGCCCTGCGATCTGCGGCCTGTCTTTATTGTGTCGCGGCTAGAATCTTTATTTGCCTACCTACCACCGGAGCTGAATTGAGCCTTATTGCGTTGCAGCTAGAGCCGCTATTGGCGCACACTGACCGGTGAAGTAGGCGACGGTGGCGGGCGTGGCGTGGAACTTGTCGCGGCCGCGCGCAGTGATGGCCAATAGCGCAGCGAAGCACACGGCACGTGCGCGACACGGTGACCCATCCAGCCACGACCATTCAAAACGACCCTGCACTTTTACTATCTCACTCGCTTAAGAAGTAGCACCCCTGCATATTCCCTAAAAAAACGGTGTCTAAAGTGCGGTGTCTAAAGTGCGGTATCAACCGCACATTTGACCCCGCCAGCACGCTACAGACGGCTCTTCGCTGTCTCAACCGTCTCTTACGCCCTGCGATCTGCGGCCTGTCTTTATTGTGTCGCGGCTAGAATCTTTATTTGCCTACCTACCACCGGAGCTGAATTGAGCCTTATTGCGTTGCAGCTAGAGCCGCTATTGGCGCACACTGACCGGTGAAGTAGGCGACGGTGGCGGGCGTGGCGTGGAACTTGTCGCGGCCGCGCGCAGTGATGGCCAATAGCGCGGCGAAGCACACGGCACGTGCGCGACACGGTGACCCATCCAGCCCCGACCATTCAAAACGACTCTGCACTTTTACTATCTCACTCGCTTAAGAAGTAGGCCATGTTTTAAGGCGAGACGCGACTACCTATCCTTGCTAAACCTATAAGAGCACCCCTGCACATCAATAATCACACTCGCCCATTAGTAGGCAATGTCGCAATCACATATCCACCGCCGACCATTAGTAACACACTTTCAATATTACTTACCCGCGGTGTATACAACAATGTCGGGTCACCCATCCCATCCCCGACCATCGGCAACACACTTGCACTTTCACTATCACTCACCTGCGTTATAGACAGAAATTTCACGATCACCCATCTCATCCCCGACCATAGGCAATCACACTCACTCATTAGTTAGAAAACTGCGTTGGGAATGAAGTGATCAACCATCCTTAGTCGACCTATGGCAGCACCTATACACAATAACTATCACACACAATCATAAAGTATCTTTCAGCTTCACTCACCAGTAATTTAGACCACAATGTTAAGTCATCCATCTAATCCCCGACCATCGGCAGCACCCCTGCATATTCCCTATCAAAACGGTGTCTAAAGTGCGGTGCTAACCGCACTTTTGACCCCGCCAGCACGCTACAGACGGTTTTTCGCTATTTCAACCGTCTCTTACGCCTTGCGATTTGCGACCTGTTATAACCTTTATTGTGTCGCGGCTAAAGTCTCTATTTGCCTACCTACCGCCGGAGCTGAATTGAGCCTTATTGCGTTGCAGCTAGAGCCGCTATTGGCGCACACTGACCGGTGAGGTAGGCGACGGTGGCGGGCGTGGCGTGGAACTTGTCGCGGCCGCGCGCAGTGATGGCCAATAGTGCGGCGAAGCACATGGCACGTGCGCGACACGGTGACCCATCCAGCCACGACCATTCAAAACGACTCTGCACTTTTACTATCTCACTCGCTTAAGAAGTAGGCCATGTTTTAAGGCGAGACGCGACTACCTATCCTTGCTAAACCTATAAGAGCACCCCTGCACATCAATAATCACACTCGCCCATTAGTAGGCAATGTCGCAATCACATATCCACCGCCGACCATTAGTAACACACTTTCAATATTACTTACCCGCGGTGTATACAACAATGTCGGGTCACCCATCCCATCCCCGACCATCGGCAACACACTTGCACTTTCACTATCACTCACCTGCGTTATAGACAGAAATTTCACGATCACCCATCTCATCCCCGACCATAGGCAATCACACTCACTCATTAGTTAGAAAACTGCGTTGGGAATGAAGTGATCAACCATCCTTAGTCGACCTATGGCAGCACCTATACACAATAACTATCACACACAATCATAAAGTATCTTTCAGCTTCACTCACCAGTATTTTAGACCACAATGTTAAGTCATCCATCTAATCCCCGACCATCGGCAGCACCCCTGCATATTCCCTATCAAAACGGTGTCTAAAGTGCGGTGCTAACCGCACTTTTGACCCCGCCAGCACGCTACAGACGGTTTTTCGCTATTTCAACCGTCTCTTACGCCTTGCGATCTGCGACCTGTTATAACCTTTATTGTGTCGCGGCTAAAGTCTCTATTTGCCTACCTACCGCCGGAGCTGAATTGAGCCTTATTGCGTTGCAGCTAGAGCCGCTATTGGCGCACACTGACCGGTGAGGTAGGCGACGGTGGCGGGCGTGGCGTGGAACTTGTCGCGGCCGCGCGCAGTGATGGCCAGCAGCGCGGCGAGCACGCGGCACGTGCGCGACACGGTGCCGGCCGCCGGGTGCCGGTAGCCCTTGATGAGGTGCCCTACCAATGCGAAGTGGAAGTTCGACCGGAAACTGGGGGTAACACAAGGAAAACATCACATCAGATTAATGTGTAAAATGGACGCGAGTCATTTAAGGGCCTGAAATGGCCCTGAATTACGATGTATGTCGTCGTTTGTGATGATGACAAATGTCAGATGAAAAATAAACTTTAAATCAATATTTTAAAAATAAATAGCTCAAACATAATCTTGAAAGGCGCAGTGTGGGTAGGCCTCCAACAACTATTTAAACATTATTTAGTTATTCATTGTTTTGTCTCTTTTTCTCAAATACAAAATGACGTTCGTGTGACGTTGACAAAACAATGTTTAACTGAAAAATGCTTAAATAGTTTTTATGAATAAGGGGGTTAATATTTACTGTCATCTTCGCCATAAACGTCATTGTGGCTCCGTGGCACCAAAGTCGCGTATCGTTCTTCAAGCGCATATCGGGAATCTAGTACACACGGCGGCAGATCAACCTACCCACACCTGTCAAATTTCTCCAACGAATATTGATCCTTATAACCAAACGATAAAGTTCAAAATTGATTGTAGAAAATTCACAGTTTTGGGTAGGTTGATCTGCCGCCGTGTGTACGTAATTGATCGAAGGAAATAACCTACAAAGTCAAAACTTTAATGTCGAGTACAAAGCTTAGTATACGTACCTAATTTATTATTATAGAAAAGGTGTGTAGAAAAATAAAATGTATGAATAATTTGTGATACATTACATTGCATAAACATTGTCAAAGTAAAGTAAATATTTGTCCACTATTGGGCAAAGGTATCCATCATTGAAAACAAGTCGCTACAGTTGATGGGTAGTGGATTAATCACCACGCTTGCCAAATGCGGGTTGGTGATCACAAACCCGGGCTACTATGGTCAATTTCATTAGAAACAATATTTTCAAAAACGTACTAATACTGTACTAAATGAACTAATACAATAACGAGCGCAAAAAACGACTAAGAAAAAAAGGTATTATCTCATTTAAAACCCACTCGTAGTGACATCAGTAACTCTTTGATCACGGTGCAACTGTGCTAAATTAATATCAGATATTGAAATGAAGTGTGGGCAAGCCTCCGACAAGGTGGACCGACGATCTGGTGAAGGTCGCGGGAAGCCGCTGGATGCGAGCAGCACAAAAGCGGTCGTTGTGTAGATCCTTGGGGGAGGCCTCTGTCCAGCAGTGAAAGTCTTTTGGCTGAGATGATGATGATGATTGAAATGAAACAACTTTTACGGATCTACTCGCGTTTATTTTACACATTACTTTTAATTTAATGTTTATCCTGACGTTTTTCGAAACGTCAGGATAAAAGGGTTCGCCCTCTGTAGGGTCCGTGATCACAGGGAGACTGAGGTGTTGGTCGTCTTATAATTAGTTAGTAGCTTGTTTACCCTTATTTAAATTTAATCAGGTGCGTTCCGTTTTACGCAGAAAGAGCTTACAGTATCTTTTGGTCTGGCAGTATGGTGTTGGGGCTGGGATTTAATATTTTGTATGATGGGATCCCAGGCTGGTGGTAGATTCCAACCATCTTCTCTATTGAAATTAGGATGTTTTTTAATTTCAATAGCCTCGCGTATCATCCTAGGGATGCATCGTTGTTCTCTAGCGAGTATTTGTGAATTATCAAATCTGATGTAATGGTTGGGCCCCTCTAGGGAATGTTCGCATACTGAAGGCATAATGCATCAGTCTCCCTGTGACCACGGACCCTGCCAAGGGTTCGAAACGTCAGGATAAACATTAAATTAAAAGTGATGTGTAAAATAAACGCGAGAAGATCCGTAAAAGTTGTTTCATTTCAATGTGTAGTGTTCGCGTAAACTTTAGAAAACAATACTAAATCAGATACTTAAACATAACAAACTCAATCATATTCAGATTAAGCCGATACCAATCAAATGTAGTGATGTCACATATTCAATGATAAAGGCCCAGCAGTACGACAGTAAATAAGCTATTTACTTAACTAACTTTTACACACAACATGGTAAAAATCCAGTCCATAACAATTCACTTGTAATTTAAGAACTAAAAAAATATTTTTATATTGATTTGGCATACCTTAATCCTACAGCGTGGTCCAGTTGTTTGAAGTGCCACTCCAACGGTTCTCTGGTTTCCATCATCACTTGTTCCAGAGTCTGTAACAATTAAAATTAAAATGAATGAAATGAAATGAAATTAATGAATGAATGAATAAATTATTTATATTCAGTTTCTACGTGTTGCTTGATGCTTTTGTGCGTGCACGATTTGGGGCATTAGTCTGGTACTGAACTTTATACCCTGTTATGTATTTTTTCATGTTATGATTGATGTCTGTTGTGCTGCCTAATATCAATGAATAAATTAATAAATAAGTAAATTCTTCTCCACAGCTAAAAAAATAGACGCCCTGAATTACTAGGCAAAAAATGTGTGGACGATTCAAAAGCACTTTTCATAATGTTATTTGAATAATAAAAATGTACTTTGACTTTGAATAGCTTTTTTCCTGCTAAAATGAACATTACATTTAACAAAATAACTTCGAATTGTTATTTTTCAATTTATCTAATTGCATTAGCGAGTTCGAATTTGTTCCCGAAAGGTTTGTCTTGGTTTTACGTATATTTAATACTAACAGCTGCTCGCGGTTTCACCCGCGTGGTTCCCGTTCCCGTGGGAATATCGGGATAACAACTATTCTATGTGTTAATCCAGGTTATAAACTATCTGTATGCCAAAATTTCATCCAAATCCATTCAGTAGTTTTTACGTGAAAGAGTAACAAACATCCATCCATACTGATGCGGAAACCCACAACACACACTATGCTACTGTTTAAAATTAGGTTACACCTTAAAATCTACAAAATCCACTCACGGTTCCATGCCGCTCCCGCCGTCCAGAACGGGATCCATATGGTCTGATGGGGCCGGAATCCGAGTCCGGGTCTTCTCGGGTTCCCTAATCACACCCAAACTACCCCAAGTGCACTTTTCCCCCGAGGAAATACCTGTTTTTCTCCAGCAGCAAAGACGCCGACATCCAGATCACGGGATGGCGAATTGTACTCCCGATGCGATTCGCTTACGACGTACACACCCACAAAACACAGGTTGCACAATACACTTAATTAGAGTAATACGGCTCCAAATGCCCTTATTACTACATAAAATCTATTTAATTATCAACACACGATAACCTATCAACCAGCCATTGTTGCCTTCCCGAGACAAGTGTACCAACAAAGAAAAAAAAAGAACAATTAGTGATGGGGCCATTATGCCACTAAATAAATTGAATCTCGATAATCGATTCCCAAATCGATCCGTCCATAATACAAATCAAAGTTTTAATTCCAACAAAAATAAATGCCTGTTTATTTGCAACATCCCGCCACCCAAAGCGGACGTACCGCTTTCTAGCCTGAAATCTTAAACTAGTCAACCGGTAATCGAGCTAAGGTCGCGACTGCGCGATTTAGCACCGATCCATCAACCAACACTTGCGCCACACGCGGAGTCCCGTCCGCGCCCCAGATTAACTTTAAAATGCGACCTCGTCTCCAAAATAACGATGGCAAATTAGCCTCTTTTAATAAAACCAGATCCCCCTCCGAAGGGGGCGACGTCCGGTCTGTCCACTTTACACGCTGCTGCAATAAATGCAGATACTCCAGTGACCAACGACGCCACAAGTCCTGACTCAGTTGTTGTATCATTTGAAAACGAGACATCCGGTGTCTGCGTTCATCCTTCCAGGGATACTCAGGCAGGGCAGTGAGTGGCTGACCGACCAAAAAATGACCAGGGGTCAGGACTTCCATGTCATTTGCGTCAGAGGAGAGTGGACAAAGCGGACGCGAGTTGAGAACCGCCTCAACCTTACAAAACACAGTTGTAAGTTCCTCATACGTGAGGGTAGTTTCCCCGACTACCCGGCGCAAGTGGGTTTTTGCCGATTTTACCGCGGCTTCAAATATCCCGCCCCAGTGGGGACAGGCTGGCACACTAAATCGCCATGTGATTCCCCGCTGTGCGAGAGCTTGACTTATGCTATTACAATTTTTATCCAGAAAATCGTTCACATCTTTTAAGTAGTTGGCAGTGCCTCGGTAGTTGGTACCGTTGTCGGACCGAATGAGAGAAGGTAAACCCCGTCGCGAAACAAAACGATCCAGCGTGGCGACAAAGGCTTCCGTAGACAGAGCCGAAACCACTTCCAGGTGGACGGCCTTAGTGGCCAGGCAGACAAAAACGCACAGGTATGCTTTCGTGACCCTAGTGTTACGATAGGCTGTGGTTTTCACCAGAAACGGTCCAGCAAAATCCGTACCGACCCCGTCAAACGGCCTAGTAGTCTGACAAACCCGGTCAGAAGGGAGATCCCCCATCTGTGGCTGCATAGTGGAGGCCTTCACCCGATAACAAGCCACACACTTAAATAACACGCTGCGAACCACTCTCCGAGAGGACAAAATCCAGAACTCCCTCTGTAATATCGCCAGTAACGCATTACACCCCGCGTGAGCGTTTTTCAGGTGTCTATCCGAGACCACCAGTTCTACCAAAGGTCCTCCTTTGGGGAGTAGCAGAGGATGACGGCTACCGAAGGGCAGGTCGGCATTTTTGAGGCGACCTCCAACGCGTAACAGTCCATCCGTCAAAAACAGTCCGTAGTTTTCCAGATGAGGCCTTCAACACCGCGTGGTGAGGCAAGAAAAAATGATCTGTCGTTGTCCAGTCGACAGTCACCCGCGACATATGCCCAAAGGCCTCGTATTCTCGCATGAACTCGATATACTTTTCCCGAAGCACCGGATCGCGAGACATACGACGCTCCATAGACAAGAGTCGTTTCTCTGCCAACGCCCTCGATTTTCCCAAGAGAGGGGGACAGTCGATAAAGGGCAGTCGAGTTTCGATCCTACCCGACGCCATCCGGCGTGTGTGATTCTTATAAAAGGTTTCGCACTCCACATGCTCCGGATCCAGACGGGAGACCATGGGAGGCTCTTCCAGTTCCCAGAATTTTTGCATCGTCCTAGCGATGGAGGTAGTAGCGACGACAGGTGAGACATCCCGCGTCTCCTGGTCGAAAACCGGTCCCATTAAAACGTGTCCAAAGATGGTAGGTATAGTTACCAACGAAGAGCGGCCCAGAATCCGCTGAGGCCCTAAAAGGATGTCTGCTAGCATGAGACCTGATGTGTCAGACATTGCGTCCCGCGGAATGTCTGTCGGTGGATGCCAACCCAGCAGATTGTCGAGTACGATCGCGACCGCCGCAATCCGTATCGAAGCGGAATGCACAGGAGAGAAGAGAATGTGGGTCTGACCGGACAGACCCCCCACTTCTGTATCTCCGACTCCCCGAATCGGAACTGAGGGAGGCGCGCACTCCAGACGTAGGCGCCTCGCTACCCTCGTAGTAATTAAGCAGCCCTGTGCCCCAGTGTCTAGGAGGGCACGTATCCGGACGAAGTCCCCCCTAGGTCCCCAAACGCGTACCTGCGCGATGGGCAAAAGAACCGTCCTCGGTTCCGACGTAGCCCGACCACAGGCTAGTCACGCGTCAGAGCCAGCAGCCGACCCTGTCGAACCGTGATGACTCGGCCAGTAAGTCGGACGCGTGCAGGCCACCATCCGGGGTGGTGCGTATCCAGCTGCCCTACCATACCGATGATAGGGTGGGTGGTATTCCAACCTCGGGTACTCGTGCAGTACCGGTGAGAACTGTTGACGGTTCTCACGTCGTTGTTGTTCCGGTAACGGCGGCGGAGGATACGCGTACGAGTATCCGGGTGTTGGGTCCGGAGGTGGGGCTCCCTGTACCCAGTGGCCCTTAGAGGCACCAACTCCAGGTGTTGGTCGCGCCGGGTGCCGGGTTGTAGCCAGAACCTGGCTCCGTTCCGGCGGTCCCCAACTCACCTGAGCCGGGGTGTACGAGGGGTTGTAGTGTGGCGGCCGTGGCGGACTCCGTCTTTCCGGAGGCGGAGTTGACCCCGGCCCCAAACCGCCACCCGTGGGAGATCCCCCCTCCCGAACCGGTGCTGAGCCCACAGCACTACGGGTGCACAGTAAGCGATGGTGCGGTCCGCCGCACACATCGCAAGGCCTCGCCTGGGGACACTCATTATACCTATGTCCTCCCAGGCAGGCATAACACAATCCTCGTGTCCGAACGAGGTTTCGGCGCTCTTTTGTGGGCAGCCCGAGAATTGCTGGACATAGCTGTTCTAAGTGCTGCTGACCGCAAACCCGGCATCCAGAACCGGGGTTGATGGCGGCCGCAGCCACCAGCCTGCCGCGACCCTTCCCTGGGTTGCGTGGCGGCTGGGCGCCATAGACTCCGGAAGTGCGGGCCGGCGCACTTGTCGGAGCCTCCTGGGAGGCTAGCTGGTTTTCCAGCAGGCCAGCCTCCTCTTCCAGGAACTCCAGAAGTTCCCCTATCGAGGGCAGAACGCTGCCGAGATCCTTGTGGACCAGTCGATTCCGCTCGAACTTGTCCCTCATCTCCTGCGAAAACTTGGCCAGAACGATGTGCAGAAGAAGGAAGGACCACTGGTCGACGGGCAGTCCGAGCGTCCTTAACCCGTTTATGGACACGGTGAGCGGGGTGATCAGCTGCGCCTTCAGCTGAGCCCTATGGTTGACCCTCGGCAATCCCAGCAGATGGGTCACGTGCGCGTCCGCCTGAAGACGCGGCTTTTCGTACCGCTTCTCCAGCAGCTGCATGGCGGTGTCGTAGCTCGCATCCTGCAGCTCCAGATGCTGTACGAGCTGTCTGGGTTCTCCGTCTAGGAAGGAACGGAGATATGCCAGCTTTTCGGCCTTGGTGAAATCCTTCCGAGTATCCACCAAGGCCAAAAACATGTTCCGGAATCCAGCCCAGTCCCGCATACATCCGGTGAAATGCGGGACCTCCAGGGCACCCAATCTTCCCATGGCGCTGGGTCCAGGGGTGTGGAGCGAAGCGGGGCGCGCAACAGGCTTCCCCTCCCGCAGTCGCTCGATGTCCTTCACCCGCTGAAGGACCTGATCGTAGATGTCTTGGATGTGGTCCAGATCCTTGACATATTGGGCGTGGAGGGCCAGCTCCTTCTCCCCGACCGGGTCGGTTGACAATAGAGCGGTTACCGACCGCTCGGCCAACAAGAAACGAGCCTGCATTTCTTTCGAACGCGTCTCCAAGGCGTCCTCCCGGTTAGGCCGATCTATTAATGCAAGCAGCCCGGTGAACCACCGGAGCTGCTGAGCCAACTCCTGCCGTGACGCTGTCATTATAAATAATTTAAACTAAATAAACCTAAACACAAAATTAAAACGAGTCAACGAAAACACGGAATCGATTATCCCGAATCGACTCGATGCTTTCAATTGAACGAAATTAAATAACAATTAACGTTCCGAGAAATGTCCCAGCCCAAATACAACGAAAACAACGGTACTACCAACCTTACAATTCAACCGCACCTGTCCCGGAAGTGCGATTTTACACGAAATGAGCTTAACCTATTACGAACTAAAAAAAAATACACAAAATTACACCGATTAACCTAGAGGTCCGGTATTAACCACGCTCTGCTACCAAAATGTTGCGGAAACCCACAACACACACTATGCTACTGTTTAAAATTAGGTTACACCTTAAAATCTACAAAATCCACTCACGGTTCCATGCCGCTCCCGCCGTCCAGAACGGGATCCATATGGTCTGATGGGGCCGGAATCCGAGTCCGGGTCTTCTCGGGTTCCCTAATCACACCCAAACTACCCCAAGTGCACTTTTCCCCCGAGGAAATACCTGTTTTTCTCCAGCAGCAAAGACGCCGACATCCAGAACACGGGATGGCGAATTGTACTCCCGATGCGATTCGCTTACGACGTACACACCCACAAAACACAGGTTGCACAATACACTTAATTAGAGTAATACGGCTCCAAATGCCCTTATTACTACATAAAATCTATTTAATTATCAACACACGATAACCTATCAACCAGCCATTGTTGCCTTCCCGAGACAAGTGTACCAACAAAGAAAAAAAAAGAACAATTAGTGATGGGGCCATTATGCCACTAAATAAATTGAATCTCGATAATCGATTCCCAAATCGATCCGTCCATAATACAAATCAAAGTTTTAATTCCAACAAAAATAAATGCCTGTTTATTTGCAACACATACTTATAAACTTTCGCGTTTATAACATAAGTAAGATTCCTTGTTAAATAAATAAACATTGTAACTCACCTTGACATCGAACTGGCCTTGCGAGTCGAGCGTGTGCAGATTCTGCTCCATAAGTGCTAAGCCAGCTGCATATAACGTAGGATCGTCTAGTTGGAGCACCGATAGAGACACCCAGAATAAGGCCTTGTGGATAGGGGATTCCTGTTGGGGATTTTTAAAAGTTTTTTAAAACGTTTTAAAAATGTAAATTAAAAAAAAACTATATATTTTTTTAAATTTTGTTCTTATTTATTATATCCTTTTTTTCGTGTATTCTACAAATTATCTTGAACCAATTTTGTTAAGACTTCTGGAAATTCATAAAATAACATATTGATTAATTTATTCTATTTAGAAAACTCGATGATCAAATAATTATTCAGGATTTTTTTTACAGTTGATAGCCTTTCAGTGTCGCCAGATTTGTTGGGGGGGGGGGGGGGAAGGAATAAAGCAATAAAGAACTATTCAAGAAGAAAGAAGAAGAAGAAAGAAACTTACACGGAGGATCCGTGCCGTGTGACCGAATAACGTTAGTGTTTCTACATGGAATGGCAAAATGCAAGTGGGCCCTAAACAAATAGAGGGGATGGCGTCACATAATCGTGTTCCTTCCCTAAGAGATTCCCCAAAGGGGTTTGGATCGTATGGGGTTCAGGATGGTGTAGAATACGTAAAAAGGTAAATCTAGAATAAATGTTATAACGGGTGTGAGGAGCTTGGGCGAGTGAAACCACCTGTAACTATTAAGGTACATTTATTGTGCTCAACCGAGTTGCAGCCGTGAAAAGAGAACGAGTGGCGGGCGCGCAGGCCCTTATATATTGGCTTGGCAGACTGTCGCTGTTTGCGGGAAATATAGGAACTACTTATAAGTGATACATTATCTAGATTGATTGCAACATAATTAGTTTCCCTTTGTCGGTGCCAGATGGCGCTAAATATACAACAACAGGATTATTTCCATGTTTTTTGTTGTGTTTGAGTATCAGATATTTCGGGACAGTTGAATGCTCCATGATCACGGATGCACTGAACTTATTGCGGGTGGGTGATTATGAGCAGACAAAACGATCTGCCCTCTTTCTTAGTCGTTTTTTGCGCTCGATACTATATATCGATATAATAATCCCGTTAATAATGTTTATTCTAATGTATGTGACCATGATAGTTTAAAAATTATAGGGTTACTAGCTGACATGCGGACTTCGTACCGCTTTGCCAGTTTCCATGACAACAAAACAAACAAATCATTCGTCCGCCTAAGTACACCCGTATCCTATGATTATACCCCCTATAGCAGCACCACCTAACGAGTCCAATTGTAAATCTAAACCATTCTCGAATCCACTTGAACACACAGAAAATTTCATCCAAATCGGTCCAGCCGTTTAGAAGGAGTTTAGTAACATAAACACGCACAGAAAATTTATATAGATATCTGTTTTATCAACATAAAGCAATAAATAAATAATTTTAAAATTACTATTAAATAATGTTAATATCGATTCTCACCGGATGTAGCAGGGGCTGCAACCTCGTCAGGCACATGATCAAAGCCTCAAGCAGAGCCAGATCGTTGAACGACTCCAAAGCTTTCACTAGAATCCTGAGTAGCTGCTTCATATCGTCATCAGTCACGTTTTTACCTGAAAAAGAACTCTTTATTAAGAATGTTGACTTCCACCACAGCATCGCATAACAAGATAAGATAAAAGTTTTTGTTTTGTTTATATAATTTTTAACGCAAATTTTGTTGCGAACAAATTACAAATACACAGCCTTCAAAGCCTTCGGTTTTCAAAGTAAAAAAAGTAAATAGTGTTGAATAATTTCGGCGGGCTGGTTAGAACCACGATAGCTCAATTGGGAGAGCACCTGACCCGGTATGTCAGAATGGTGCAGGTTCAAACCCTGCTCGTGGAAATTTTTAGAATATGTGTATTTTTTATGCTGCGTTGTTTTCACGCTTCACCAGTTGTCTTCGCGTCTGGACTCCATTTCCACTTAACATCAGGTAGTATGGAGTCATTTGCCGTGCTAAGTATAAAAAAAAAAAAAAAAAAAATATAACATAAGATAATTTGTAATATGGGGCTCAATTGTTACGTTTATTAAGGACGACAAATAATTACACTGTTTCCTTACTACATAAAAGCTTAATATAACTTAATTACTGAGTGACAGTACAACCAGCTGCGTTATCCACAGATACAAGACTAGACTATTATGTCTGTGTATGTATACTACTGTACTGTATCTACTGTGTATTTGATAAATTATGACTCCATAATTTATCAAGTACACAGTTAATGCAAAACAGAGTTAAGCCATATTTATAATATTAAATTGCTACACATAGGATAATAAAGAAATCTTCCATAATGTATATATAGGTAAGATATTAAAAAAAACTAACTTATACATCCAAAGACGATCAGCGCTCGAGGTTGTAAAGCTGGATTGAAACAGAAAGCAAAACTCTTCGCCAGTGAGGTCCTGCAAATATTTCGACAACTTATTCATAGTAATTATACATACAATGAAAAATATGTTTGACAGCTACAATAAACAACAATTTATTCATTATTTAAAAGTCGTTTATGTAGATACAGGCAGCATTAAATCGATCAATGCAACATACATGGAACATATCTTGGATTTAGAAAAACTAACCTTAAAGAAAAGTGATAAGAGTAAATGTTTACTTAACACTATTTTTGTCTGAATTCAAACAAAAATATACCCAAAACTAGCGTGTTAAAACTTATTTTACCTAAATGTGAGAGATCTTTTTGTCTTTATAAAATGCTTTGATCAATTTTATGCTGTCTGTCTGTATATAACATTCGTTTTTGGTGTCAAAGAATTCGCTAATAAATTTTACGTGTCGTCTATGATAGAAATTTGTGATACTGAAGAGAACAGAACACTAACCAAGTCTCCAACCAATCACAATCCGGTATATCCCTCATGCAAGCCTCCATAATCTCCAATAGCGCGTCGGCGATAGTCTCCAACGACTGAAGGGGCAACCTCTCTCTGTCTGTGTGCATGGGTGCGAGCGGGACGGAGGACGTGCTAGGTAATGTTGTGCTGTCGCTGTTGGAGGAGGAATCCGCCATAGCCCAAGCAGATCGCTCCATGAAGCGGCTGAAAGTTAAAACCTATATAAAAACTATGTTACCTATGTTACGCTTCGGTGGTCGAGTGGCAACGAACTTCCCACCATCGTATCTAAATATGTTGCCATAACATCAAAGTTAAGGACTATTTCCATCTGTCACCCCGTTTTGTCCTCCAGAGTGACGGATGGGGAAAAAAGTTTTATCTGTCACCCCGTCACTAAGTGGTGGGTGTGGTGAAAAAAAGGGGGACAAATGGGAATATTCCAATATTCCCATTTGTCCCCATTTTTTTACTACACAACACACACTGGTTAAAGACTTTCGTCTTGAGACATGCTACTATTCATTGTTGTGTTCCGATAGCTAGAGATAAGATAGCCAGTGCCTCAGTAGTTGAGGATTCCGGGTGAACTGCGCTTCCACCCGAAGGTGGAAGCGCAACTCACCCGCGAAGGCCGAAGCTTTATCATCACTTTACATCCTTTGAGATGAAAGCCAAGTGCTTATCTGTTACCGCAGTGTCTCAAGACGAAAGTCTTTGACCAGTGTGTGTTGCCAGTGATGACATACGGGACTGAGACGTGGTCGCTCACTATGGGCCTTATCAGAAGGTTCAAGGTCACTCAAAGAGCAATGGAGAGGGCTATGCTCGGGGTTTCTCCGCGTGATCGAATCAGAAATGAGGAGACCCGCAGAAGAACAAAGGTAACCGACATAGCCCGAAGAGTTGCTAAGCTCAAGTGGCAGTGGGCAGGGCACATTGCTCGCAGGACTGATGGCCGCTGGGGCGGGATAGTCCTTGAGTGGCGACCGCGTACCGGAAGGCGCAGTGTGGGCAGGCCTCCAACAAGGTTTGACGACCTCCTTGGTCGAGTGGTTTGTACACCGGTTTTCATGGTGTCGCCATCTTTGAGGTCCCAGGTTCGATCCCCCGTCGGGTCAATTTAGAAATTATTGTTTTTCTAAATTGTCTCGGGTATGAATGTTTTCTCTATGTATAATAAGATGTATTTAAACATGTTTATCCGTTGTCTAGTAATCATTTAACGAGTTTCATAACGGAGCTTCTCTTAGGCTAGAAAATTGGTGAGTGTAACAAAAAAAAAAAGGTGGACCGACGATCTGGTGAAGGTCGTAGGAAGCCGCTGGTTGCGAGCAGTACAAAAGCGGTCGTTGTGGAGATCCTTTGTCCAGCAGTGGACGTCTTTTGGATGAGATGATGATGATGATGACTGACTGAATTTCGAATTTCACACGAATGAATTAGTTACCTTTGATCACTATCATCAATATCTTTAAAAAAACTTACCAGTCATTAGCGTGCCTGTTATAGGGGCTCCTAAAGGCGGTGACCGCTGCCGACTTGACCTTCGAGATGCCGAACATCTGGTAGAACTTGGGCAGCGCGAATTCGTCCAGAGAGAGCATCAGGACGCGTTGGGTCTCCTCTGGGAAGACGATCAGTGTTATAAATATATAAACCGAGCCTGTACAAAGTGTTGATATACAGTCAAGTACGCCCCGCCCGATCCTCTAAATGCCACTACACATATACGCATACACTAAACATGCACACTAGTTTAGGTCCAAGACATCGTACTCGTAAAACAAGAGTACGACGAGCCGGATCACACGCGCTCTATACCAGCTGCAGACATGTACCTGGGCGCTTCTCCCCACCACCACGAGACAGTCAAACTGAGCCGAGGTCCGAGCCTTTAGAGGCGCCCTCGGGTTGTTCCGCTCCCCGACCCGATCCGAAACCCTCGGAGAATATAGTAGGGCACGGGGACACGCACTAGTGCGTGATTCTGTTCCGTCTAGATCACCTCCGAAGGTGATAGCAGCAGTCATATTGCCTACCTACCTTCTACGGTCCGCACACTCGACGACGACGACGACGACTCGTCTGACAAGAATAGGGGTGCGGACCGTAGTAGGTAGATTAGAGCGCAGCGGGCGGGTCGACGACCTTACGTAAAGTGGCCTAAGCTTACGCATACGTACCTACTTTTGTTGTTTATTTACTCAAAGATTTTTAAAATTTTTGATTTTAATTTTTTATAATTTATTTGTAATAAGTATAAGCAATATGACTGCTGCTATAAATATGGCGCGAATGCAAATCAACATATTGTATAACCTCAATACTAGCTTGTCACTATGAATTCTTAAGGAGCGTCCTCACTGAGAGCATTCTTACCCGAGCATTTGTAAACGAGTAATCGCTAGCAAGCAACGAATTCTGCCCAGCGAACTAAACATTCACTTTCGTGCAAACTATGAACGTTCGAGTCGAACATCCGAGCTTGGAGCATTCGAATATTAAATGTCATTATTATAATATTTTTTGTTATAAAAATTGACAGTGATAAAAACACGATATTACGGTAGACCAAGAAGGTCACGATCAAGGAATTGTTCCTTGCTTACAAGTGGCCAGTAATATTCCTACATACATACTCATTCATTTTCATTATCTGAGTACTCGCTTTCGAGCGTTTTGTTTGCGTGAACATTCGAATGCGAGCCATTTCCGCGAACAGCGTTGCGACGTCCACCCACACCGGCCGAAGTTCGTGCTCGCGTGTAAACTTTGTAACGCTCGGCTCAACGTCCACACCACACGAATATTCGACGCCGAATGCTAACACACGAGACACACGAGAATGCTCTCAGTGAGAACGCGTCTTTAGAGAAATCTTGATTGCTCGAGTTAAGATATTGGTGATTATTGCTTGGCTAAGAATTAAAAATTTTGACGTTTCTAACTTCATCGGTTTTCTTAACCATAGAATAAAAGTTGTTACTTAAGAAATAACTTTTATTTTATGGTTAAGGTTTTTACTCGTTTATAAATACGGGTGTTAGTCTCTACCAGTACTCACCTGAAAAACTAGGTGTGGTACAAGTACACAGCGAGTGTATAGTGTTGATGACGAGGCCGTGGGTGGCGGCGCGCATCGACACGTTGCCGGAGCACACGGTGAACGCGACCACGTGGAACAGGTACGGCAGGTGGCGCGCCACGTCCAGGCAGTTGTTGAACGACAGCATCAGCTGGGGGGACCATTCACTCGTACTTTCATTCACTCTTTAGTTCAATAAGTACAGTCAACGGGGGAGGAGGTCACAGCCACTAAAATCTCCTGTACTTCTCTTTCTAGATGGTTGTGGGACTCTTCCCCCTTCCCCCTCAAGAGGCGCTAAAAAAATTTGTCGACATCACTAGCTGGGTTTGACACGATCATTTCCTCAGTCACTTATAGTTTCTTAACTTCTTTAATTACTCGGATACGGATCCAGATCACTATAGCAAGACCGCTTAACAGAGTCCTCGCCAGCAGTAGGTACGCGGGGCGGGAGGTACGTAGGGCCTCTGCCACGAACACGAGCGACGTGCGACGCGGCAAACGGATTTCTAGTTCATTGCGTTTATTCTATCACTGCTGACTATGACTGCCGTAGTATAATGCGCAATGAACTAGAGATCCGTTCGCCGCGTCGCAAAACGCTCGTACTCGTGGCAGAGGCCCTACGTACGTCCCGCCCCGCGTACCTACCGCAGGCGAGGACTCAGTTAAGCGGTCTAGCTATAGTTCATTGCATTACTTCTATCACCGTTGACTAGTCTATCTAACGCGCAAAGTTGCAAGACGCTGTAACTGAGGCCGGCCGTAGCGTAATCTTATAACACAAAGTTTCCAAGGTGACTTTTACCCTTAAGGGGGAAGACGACACATTTAGCATCATTGAAGCAAGGCTCCGAGTTGGAACAGATAACATCAGTGATGGGCTGCTAGCCGACCGCCTGACGTGCGAGCATCTTGGAACCCTTGTCCATTAGTCGGCTCTTACGACATGCACGGGAAGTTAGGCAGCTGATAAATTCTTTGCGCGTCCCAGACCAGCATGGGATGTTTCATGTAATCGTTATATAAGTGTACTATAACTATTTGATATAAATAAATAAACGCGACTTACCAAGTATCTGGCCACTATGGCGATGTCGTCCCACATCATATGTTGTTCCAGCATAGCTGTGGGAGCGTGGCAAGTCTTGTCCACCACCTGTGGAAAGCTGCTAGCATTACAACTGAATCTGATGTATAGACAATGTAAGCTTTACTTATAAACAAAGTGTACGGGGCTGCACATCACACTACCACGAACTGTCACCTCAATATACTTTGAACTTTATATCCATAGATATACAGTGAAAAAGTTAAACGCCTACCCGACCCAGCCAATCCGGGCGGCTGCACTGACCGCTATGCTACCGGGAAGGCTGACGTAAGCGCTGAATTTTGTCACTGCTTTTTTAATTTTTGAGTGCTAATAGCGGCACAGTGCGCCATCTATCCAACGGTTATTGCACCCGATGGCTATGCAGATTTATCTTTGCAGATATATCTTTGCTATCCAAAACTGTCAAATACCTTCAAAACTTGTTCAACCATATGCCATAGCCATAAAGTTCAAAATGTATAGAGGATTTTTTTTCAGTTTGTAGTAGTCTGATGTGTGAAAGGGCTATTTAATGCAAAGAGAATTTTTCAAATCCAGATGGTAGTTCTAGAGGTTAGCGCGTTCAAACAGAACACAAACTATTCAGCCTTATTATATTAGTATAGATGTATTAGGTCCTTACCTATGAAATTGACGTTTTGAATGAAGATTTTTTATAAAATGTTATTTTTCATATTAACGTTTTTTTAATGTTCTTAGCATCTATATAAGTTAACACTATAAAAATTGTAGAGTAGTGTGTTTGTTTCACTAGCTAAATATAGCAGACATTAAAAAGAAAAAAAAATCAAGTCCCTTCAAAGCTACAATAAAACAAAAGGACAATTCTGCGAACAAAAAAAGAAGTCAATTTAAAAAAAATGGGCGATAATGATACAAAATTAATAATCATTGTTATTACTGAAGGCTAAGTAACTAATTAAAGGTGTATGATAATATTAACAACCGGCATTGACTTTTAGAAGTAATAAATTTATTAGTAAGTGAGAAAAAAACGTCAGTTTCATAGGTAAGGACCCAATATATTGCAATTTTTGTCTAACCCTGTAAATCAAATTATACACAGCGAGCCGCCGTATCCCCGTCCCCTACTAGATGCTCCGAGTCGTTCGGATCGGTTCGAACTGTATTATAATAATACTGTATGATATGTGTATCCACTGACCCGACACATTCTTCCGATGATCTTCTTGGAGACTAGTTGTACGTTGGCCGAAGCGAGGGCTACTGCTGTGTCAGCCATTATTTCTACCATTGGAGAGCCGACACCTGTTAAAAACAATTTAATTATTTATAACTTGTTATTATTAGAAAAGACTTACTAACTGAATGCCGCTTTTGTGGTTTTGTGGGTAAGACCACCGGTTTCTGAACCTGGGGCCCGACCGCCTAACCGATCGCTTTGACTTCGTGTGTGGTTTATGACGTCATCTTGTCGTTTCGTGCCGCCTATGAAAGCAATATCGAAAGTTATAGCCTTTAGCTTTTGATATTGCTTTCATAGGCGGTGCGAGGTGGCAAGATGACGTCATAAACTATATGCGTAGTGAAAGCGATCGGTTAGGCGGTCGGGGGGCAGAGAGCTCCCTGGTTATTTTTTTTAGTTGATGGCTTCGTGCGATTATCACATTTAGCCAGTGTCAAAGTAATTTTTCTTACAAGTAATACATAATAGACAATATTTCCTGTATGATGATGATGAATGATAATAAAAACGAAAGTGAGAAATGATATACCCCCCAACCCCCCGAGTATCTCAGTAAAGATTTGGGGCTTTACTAAGTCCTCAGGCGACTTTTTGAGAGAATTTGAAAAGTGCCGTTGCAATGTTTTGTTTCATTTGCCAACACTCATGCACACTCACAAACACTTAACGGTTAATAATTCACCATTATTTCACATAAATATTCGACGTAACACAAATTTTAGAAAATAAAACAAAGCCGCAGACATGACTCTTCACTTTCCCGCCAAGAAGTCCCAGGTTATATTTTCCAGCTGGGGGTAAATGTTTGTGTACTCGGCTTCCATGGTGGCAAGGCTTGTTTGTCCGCCTGGCTAGCTACCACCTTCTTGTCTGAATATGTCGCCATAACATCAATGTTTGTAGCATTGTTGTGTACCGGCAGCTAGAGATAAGATAGATAGTGCCTTAGAAGAGCGCTTCCACCTTCGGCTTATTCATCACTTAACATCAGGTGAGATATAACCAAATCATAAGAATAAATAACAACTAGAACGGAATCTTCTTTGACAGAGTCCCAAACGCCGCCATTTACTCACTCCCACGTCATGCAAGGGTTGTACTGAAAATCAGCGCGACGGATAACCCGTAGCTCATACTGAGTGCAGACCCTGTTTGGCGACACTGTGCATGCAGCAACGTATGCATATGCATAATAACTAGAGTATGTACCTACTGTTTTATTTCGATTTTTTATTTTTTTTTACATTTTATTTTCTTTTTGTAATCTTTTGTTTATGAATGTTGAGTGTACAGTGTTAGTCAAATAAATACCTATTCTATTCTACTCGTATATACCTACTCCCACTTAAGGCGACGCATCGCTAAACAATAAATCTCATACGTTTTGATACGAGCGTTTGCGCCCCGTACCATAAGAAAAACTGGTTTTTTTTTCCTTCAAATTAAAACTACAAATTATTTTAAAAAAATTAACTACAATTTTGAAGTGTGTGTTAAGACTAATCTACTATGAAAATTTAGATGCTTAAATCGGTCTGGTTAGCCTGTAAAATGCGAATCTGTTTTAAAAGAGGTTACTTTGATATTTTTTTCTCTGTTATAAAAGTTGATAAATCTTGTTTCTGCAACTAACAAAATGAAGTCAATTAAATGAAAAATCTTGTCATCAAATATCACTTTCATATGTTTTGTAATTGTTGGGAAAAATCAAGATCCCCGCCACGAAAATTACCAATGCGTCGTCTTAACGTCGTTACGCCCCTCTGTCGTCCAGGCGCGTTGCCAGGGTTGCTTATTGTTGAATATTGCTTACGTCTAAAAATAATATCGCTAAAATATATTTTTATTTACTTATATTATTTTATTGTAGTTTCATAAAATATGAGATTATAAATTATTATGTCACATACCTACCTACATAGATACTTATTAATAATAAGTTATAGTAAGTACCATACTAAATTAAGCCATATAAGTAAGTATTACTTAAACACATATGTTGAAAAAATTTCCACGAGCAGGGTTTGAACCTGCACCCTTCTGACATACCGGGTCAGGTGCTCTTCCAATTGAGCTATCGTGGTTCTAACCAGCCCGCCGAAATTATTCAACACTATTTACTTTTTACTTTGAAAGCCAAAGGCGCCCATTCAATGTTAACAACTACCGTCATTAACATCCGATCATAATATTTTTACAAATACTAAAGATCAGTTAAGAAGTAGGCAAGCTATTTATAAATGTTTATATATTTTTTAACGCAAATTTAAGTGTTACTTACTTACCTACAAATATAAAATAAAATAAATACATACAATATACAGGGTGTCTCATTTAAATCGGTCAGTATGGGAAAGTCTGATAAGAAGATCTGTTCTTAGGGACCATGTCATCGATTTTAATAAGAAGAAAAACTGCATTCATACATTTAAAAAAAACCTGTACTCAGCTCGGGAATCGAACCCGGTTGTTTTGAAAAAATAAACTTACACTATTTCGATTTAGATATCGATTGTGTAGAGGTCTTAAGCAGTCAGGTCACTTCGAACCCCTACTAAAATAAATTAAAGTATGTAAAAACAATGCATTTTATTCATTTTAGACATCATGTTTCATAGGGCCATTTACTGCTTAAGACCTATACAATCGATATCTAAATAGAAATAGTGTAAGTTTATTTTTTTCATAACAACCGGGTTCGATTCCCGAGCTGAGTACAGGTTTTTTAAAATGTATGAATGCAGTTTTTCTTCTTGTTAAAATCGATGACATGGTTCCTAAGAACAGATCTTCGTATATCTTATGTGTAGATTTAAAGATCTAAGCATACATACATACATGCATAGGGACAGCGGGTAGCGACTTTGTTATATACTATGTAGTGATTGTATGTATGTTAGTCTGTAAGGTATTTATAATATGGGCTTCTATGTAACTTACCATCTGTACATAATTTGTTGCCTGAATTAAATTATTTCTATTATATTCTATTCTACTGCACCATCAAGCTCCTCTTATCTGTTTATCTGGCAGGAATTTTATAAAAGACTTGCCTGAGTTGACGCTCCGTTGTATAAAACTGTCCAACACCATATCTATCAGTTCGGGGACATTGCCTATGGACCCCCATATCTTGGCTTGCACTGATGGGTACATCTCCCTCTCTTCAATGGTGAGGGTGATCAGCTTCTCCAGGATTTGAGCTACCTGCTTCTGGCGGCGAGACTCGTCAGATGGCTTGCAAAATCTATAGAAGACCAATGACAATCAGTTAGAGATAAGATAGCCAGTGCCTCAGCAGTTAAGGATTCCGTAAATTGCGCTTCCACCTTCGGCTTTATCCTTCGATCAATGATAGTACTAGAATCCCGAAAAGCGCTTTAAAAACGGTCCCGAGAAATAAAGCCTTAAATACTCTTATTTCAAATCCGATCCGATCAGAACCCTTCGGAGAATCTAGTAGGGCACGGGGACACGCACTTTTAAGTGTGTGATGCCGTTCCCTCTAAAAAACCTCCGAAGGTGATTCGTTTCACACGGCTTGAGGTACCCTTTACGTATCTCGCCGCCCCCGAAAACGCCCGGTGACGCTGAAAATGCCGTTTGAGGCAATCAGCAATCTCTCTCAAAAAAAAAAAAATTGGAAGAAGGTATTCAGTTTAAATATTTGACAATCTTAATTGACCATTATGTTCAGGATTTAAGATTTATATTAAACTGTTGATGCCATAAATATTCTTTTACAATATGTCATTAATGAAATATTTAGATGTATATGTAAGCAAACGCGGCCATTTTCGTGATGCATTTTTGATCCGGATTCTTAATCTAATACTATTATTGATTGAAGGCCTTATCATCACTTAACAACAGATGATGTGAAGATCAATCGCTTCCATTCCATCCATCCTACAAGTAGACTAAAAAATAAAACGGTAAAAATATTTTATTTATTTTATTTTATTTTATTTGGAAAACATACAGTATGAGTATAACTAAGAGCATAACTATTATAATAAAAATATACACAATTAATTTGTTTTCGCATATAGACACTTGTAAGCTTATTTGTAATCCTGTGACCTGAACTTACAGCGTTTAAGCTCAATTACAAAAAGTAGGTTCTCACTCATCTATACAAAAATATACTCTAAAAACCAACAAAAAAAGAAAAGAAAAGAAAACCTAATTGAAAATTAAGGACTAAGGAACCACATCAAACCAATTATTGCTTAGAACCTGTTTAAATTTGTTAGGCTTACAATTAAAAATGTCGAGCGAAGCGTCATCAACCAGTTTATTAAAGCTATTAGCGGATCTAATGAAGAACGAATTTTTTCTATAGTTGGTGTGACAAAAGGGGACAAATAGGCTACCACGTTGCCTTGTATATCTATTAGGTACTCTAAAATTTATCAAAGACAGAAGATGTGGGGAATCTATAATAGACTGTGCTAGTTTTACAAGGGTCACAACATCTTTCATCTCTCGTCTATAAACAAGAGGTAACATAATGTTGTTTTCTACACCTCGCATCATAATTGCTCTCTCGTCCTTTGCATCTAAATTGCAAATATCTAAGAAATTTACGTTGTATAATCTCTAATCTATTGATATAGATTCCGTACTGTGGGTTCCAAATCTGCGAACAATATTCGAGGTTACTACGCACATACGAGCAGTACAAGACTTTGGCAATTTTTATACTGGAAAACTGAGAGCAAGATCTAATAATAAAGCCCAAAGATTGATAAGCTTTTTTGGCTGTGTGATCTATGTGCTTTTCATATGTCAATTTACTATCGTGAATTACACCAAGATCTCGAACCTCATTAACTTTCTTAAGCTCAAGCCCTTTAAGCATGTATTTATAATTCACAGTTACAGGTAATATGGTAGCATTTGGAGATATTCAGATCTAACTTATTATCAATACAATATTTTTCTAAACTATCAAGGTCCTGTTGCAGAAGGTGACAATCATGGATGCTTTTAATATGTTTAAATATTTTCATGTCATCTGCATACAACAAAAAACGTGAGTGGATGAAACAGGAGCTGATATCGTTGATAAAGAGGTTGAACAAAAAAGGCCCGATCAGGGATCCTTGCGGGACACCAGAAGGGATAATATTCCAATTAGAAGTGTAACCATTTAAGGCTACAGCCTGGGTTCTGTTGTATATATATGAAGAAAACCATCTATACAAGTTTCCATGAATCCCCGCGTCGAGAAGCTTTTGTAAAAGTAATTTATGGTCTATTCGATCGAAGGCTTTGCTGTAGTCAGTAAAGATGGAGTCGACTTGACCTTGAGACTCCATACCAGATGAAACATGTTCAGTAAAAGCTAATAGATTAGAAGTAGTGGAACGGTTTTTAAGAAAACCGTGTTGCTCGGCAATGAAAGTGTTAGATAATGAACTGTAAATCTGTGTGTAGACAAGACGCTCTAGAACCTTCGCGAATATGCATAATTTAGAAATTGGGCGATAGTTATTTACCTTACTTTTATCTCCATTTTTGTGAATAGGAGTCACAAATGCAGATTTCCATATCGAAGGGACAAGTCCTTCAGAAAGAGACCGTTGAAACAGTATCGTAAGCGGTTCAGTCAATTCCTTAGCACAGTTCACAATCATTAAAGGTGGTATGCTGTCTGGTCCAGCGCCCTTCGACAAATCAAGTGACTTAATTGTATTATAGACAGTCTCCGGGTCAATGATTATATCGCCGATAGCATGCGCCTGATTAGAGGAAGCTGTCCTCACGGGTGATGAGTTATTATTATTAGGACTATTAGAATTGGAGAGAAAAGTCGTTTGAAAATACATTGCAAAAAGGTTACATATATCATTACCAGAATTTGCTGACTGATCCTCAAAAGACAAGGTCGAAGGCAACGCGTTTGAGCCTTTTTTATTTGATTTCATATAGGACCAGAATAACTTAGGATTGCCAACTATTGAATCCTCCATTTTTTGTATATATTCTCTATAGCATTGCTTTTCTAGTATTTTGGCACGTTTTCGTAATAATGAGAATACTTCATAGTCATCCTTATTGCCATATCTACGATATTTGTTAAGAAATTTGCGCTTCTCCCTTAATACCTTTTTCAGAGAAGCGTTATACCAAGGCGGGAAAGATAAGGGAATGACAGTTTTGGATGGTACATATTTATCCCTAATACAATAAAGACAATCATAAAAATACGTTACGGCACTATCCAATGAACTATTGTTTAAATGAATTTTCCAGTTGATTTCATTTAAGCTAGATTTTATTTTAATATAATCGCCGGATGCATACAGATATTTCTGTCTGGGTTTAGTTTGAAGAGATTCGGTAAAGTTTGAATTAAGACAGATATCTAGCGACTTATGGTGATCGTCTTCGGGCACCGGCGGATCGTCGCATGAAGTAATCGTTAACAGTGAGTTACAAAAAACTAAATCTAAAATTTTATCATTAATATTAAGGTTTGAATTGAATTGGGTTAAATTGCACTCGGATAACGTGTCAAAAAATGAAGTCTGAGTCTCACCTGTTATACCGAAGGGTTGCAATTGAGTTTCCTCATTTAACCAACAAATATTAGGAAGGTTAAAATCTCCTAATATTATAAAAATATCATTTGGACAAGAACTAACTATATTAGACAATTTATCAGAAAAATTTTGCAGCTGAGTATTAAAAGAATAACCGTATTTTTTGTCACATAAATATAAGGTACACAAATGTATTTTAATAAGTTTGCGGTTAACGCACCTGTGAGTTATAGTGACCCAAAGATCCTCTGCTGAAGAAGACCACTCGGAACGCTCCACTGCTGGTAGCCCTCGACGCACAGCCAAAAGCACCCCCCCGCCGAATCTTTGCTTAGTCCGCACATAATCCCTATCACGCCGCCACACTATATACCTATCATCACTTACGAACCGATGGCATAGCGACATTCATAAGAGCTACTTGTAGCCTAAACTGAATAAATGATTTTTGAATTTGAATTGAATTTGAATCAATAACTTCAAGATCACTAATGCCGCTAGTTAACCAAGTTTCCGTAATCGAAATAATATCGTATTGCTTCAGAAGTAAATTGCGTTTAAATAAGTGCGTTTTAGTACGCAAACCTCGAGTATTTTGGTAAAATATACTTAAGTTATTCACGATTAGGTATTAAATAATAACTTAATTTATAACTATATAAAAAGATAAAACCACAAGTATGAAAAAATAATATCTTTGGGATACCCACAGTAAGGACGCCACAATCACAAATTTTAGAGTGTATTATGTTAAAACAATTTGGTAATATAAAGGCAGAATCCCCATATGCTATTAGCTTTGTCACTGAGAAACCAATTGAATACTTAAATACTAAAATTCGTAAACTCCAAAACAATAATAAACATTTAAAAAATGTGAAGGTGCAAGTATAAAAATGACACAATATTAATAAGTGCCTATGACAATACTTACGTGCCGACACAGCGGCTAGCGAATGTGACCCGAATGGCAACAGGAACAAATGCACGCACCGGCGTAAATTGCATTTACAAAAGTCACAGCTTATTCTCGCCCGATGAATAGTGACTATGTCGCTCGATAACTGACAAACAAGTTTAAGTATGGATGTGGTTCCCAAACTTTGCAAGGTAAGTAATATAAGAAAATTGAAAACTATTATTTGAATAAAAGAATAACATATGTTGAGATGATAGCTTATGTTATCTTTAGTAGCTCTTTATCGAGATTATAGGCGAAGAATCCGATTTTCGGCACATTATTTTGCAGTGCTTCACCCAAGTAAATAGAAAGTTTTTTTCCTTTGCCAATGCTCTCACTTTGCTTAGCAAACCTTTGTTGTACGTGGTGAGGTGGTCATTGACATAAATGTTCCCGACCACTGAGAATCCCAGGTTTGCAAGGGTGAGCTGCTTAGACTTGCACGCCAACACAACCAATTCCTCCTTCCTATAGCGGTTGTTGAATGATAGCACTATTGATTTTTCTGCATTTGGGACACGAGTAGGTATACGAGCTATATAGTTAATTTCGTCCTTTTTAAATTTAAACTCGCATAAATCACCAATCCTTTGGGCAATCTCGTACAAAGGAGATGTTTAATTTTGTATGGAGAAAATGCCAACACCTTGTACATAATACCAAAATGTAGCTTATGCATGGAATAAGCTTATTCAAAATGATTTTCTTCAAATAAATGAATAGTTTTTACGTAAGAAGTATTTTAAATAACAAATAATGGCAAGTTTCGTGATCGCAGGGGGTAATGGTGGTATTCTGTCAATGTCATGTCATGTCAAGTAGCTGTCATAACAAAAGTACTTACCGTATGAATGAAAATTGTTAATGTTAATAAATTAACTTACTTCTGGCTATTACTTTTATAACTTGTAGGTAGAGTAGAGTTAAACTTAAGCTATTAAGTGCTAGATTTCAGCTTTTTATTACCTACTGCCATGTCGCATAGCTGTGAAAGAATACTACCACCCACTCTCCTTCCTTAGTTAGGCGTCATAAAAGGCGACTAACGGACTAAAGACTGCACATACATCCAACATCATAGAGCGGTGCACGCTGAGAACATGTGCAGTCGCTATTTGGTGAAAAGTGGACTATGGCAGAGGACTGCTTTTGATGTCCTCATTGCCTAGTGTCTGACAATGACAAACCCTTCGGGGATAATAGTCGTGATTATATGTATGTATTACCTACTGCTGCACCTACACATAACAGAACAGCAGCTAACCTCGATTGAACTCTATGTACTTACATCAAATCAAATCTTAATGTACATTAGAGAAAACACACAACATACTCGTCCTATTGTAGTAACATGCAGTGAATAATCAACTACCTAGTAAACACACTTAAGTAGGTAGGGAAGGTAACTGGTAGTGATGAAATAAAACAGTTTTATGAAGTTTTATATTTTTATTTATTTCAATTTGACTTCATTCTCTCGCTCCAGCAACATTTTTAGATGTCATTCACAAGAATGCCATCTAAAAATGTTGCTGGAGCTGTTATATTTTCTTCGTGACGGGCCCATCCCAGAAACCAAATAATTGTCATAACATGAGCGCATGTTCCAACAGTTCTTTTACCACATATGCAACTACAGTAATACCCTTTTATTACATCTTCCCATTCATTACCTTGTGTTGCTAAGAGGATATATGTGTAATATATTTTTTGACTAAAATGGCGAGATTTTATACGTCCTCTTAGCAACACAGTCTCATGTGAGGACAATTCTGGTATGTTAGTAACTTCTAAATCAGTTGATATCTCCACCACGAATGATCCATGTTGTCTCAAATGTTCGCCATAATACGATCTCGCTTGTTTTATTTGGTAGATACCCAGAGCAAATAGTGTGAGATCACTCATGGTCATTCGTGGGAAGATACTTAATTGCTCATTTTCTTCATTTATTCTGTAAAAATGGGCCCGCCGACGGTTAACATTATTTAAGATTATATATTCTGCTAAATAATTAGGCAACAAAATTCTGGTTTTTGCTCTGTCCAAAATTATTTGAGCATCTGGCCGGTTCACAAGCACTTTATGGAAAGCATTTATTATTGCGGCACTAATCCTAAAGTCGTCCATTAGATGCCTTGAAGCCACATTAAAATATTCATTACGTAATAATCTAAAGTCTCGTTTAAATCTGCCATTTACCACTTCAACTACCCATCTACATAACGTCACACATCTTGATTTGTTTGCTATAAGGGTGGATAATTGGTTTTCTCCTTCTTCTAATGTTTCTGGCTTATACACTGCATAATTTAGTGATTCCAGCAGAGGCAGAGCATCACGAAAGCCCCGGTCTAAAATGAAAATATCTTGAGGTCTGAAAAAGTTTCTTAATTCCGCATTTTCATCTTGGAAAAGGGCTTTCGTGATGTCTGCATCTGATGTTGTTGCTGGATATGGCCCCAAAGCATCTATTATATATCCGTCAGTAGCGACAATTAAAAATGGTTTAACCAAGTTTCTATACTTGTGTATACTGTAAGTTTTTTTTTGAAAGAGATAATTAGACGACTTTTGGACGTATATATATGTACCATCACAGATGACAATTGGTTTTCTCTCTGCACTAGGATTTCCGAATAACCCTTCGGGTATCAAAAGATTTCGATTTATAAGGTCACCTCTACTTATGTGGTTAATACCTAAATGTAACGGTACAAAGTCATTTTTTAAAGCTTCTCTAGCTTTTTTTAATAATATTGTCACTAGAGCTTTACTTATTTGAAACAGAGAAGCTATTCTGTCGTGTGACTCCCCTGTTCGAGACTTAATGAGGTAAAGCCCTAGTGCCAAATGTGGACGCTTACATGATTCTTGTAAACTAGGTATTTGTCTTAATATTGATTCATAATTGGATTTCGTGACTCCAGTCCAAAAATGAAAAATATTGTCGTGAACCAATCTATAATTTTTAAAGTTAATTGGTATTCCACTGGCATCCTCTGCCTCTGTGGATAGTCTCAGTAAAGATTGCACTTCATTTTTAGTAAAGGAGTCACTTAATTCGAATTGGTCTAAAATGTCCCAGTCATATACTGTGCTATGCATTTGACAGATCTTTGCATCTTCTGTTACAAACACTTTTTTCGATTGGAGGATTCTCTTCTTTAAACATAGAGGCACATTCAATCGTTCTGGTTCTGTGCAACCTGGTACAAAGCAGTGTGCACTTGAATGTGTCGTATGAGTGAACTCATCTAATTGCATAGTTGTTTCTGGTACTGCGATAATATTGGGGTTCTCTCGTAACTCCTGGACCATTCTCCAGCACCCCATACAAACTAATGCATCCGCTGGAATCTGAAAACACAAAATTATTACCATATCTATCTATACTATTATAAAACACTGAAGATATTTTCGAAAAACTAATAGGGATCGACTATTTAGTGGATTCTGAGCTAAAAACGATATTTTTGTCACCCGTATATTAGAACGAAGATATGGCCCATAGTGTAACAAGGCAATTATATAAAAAGAATTTTGATAAATGAAACTACTTACTTCTCTTGAAAACATTCTTTCTGAGATTATATTTCTCTCAGGACCATCTCCCAGAATATGTGTCCGTCTGTGAAGCAAAGATGATCTGCACCACACGCAAACATTTCTATTATACGTGATTGCTTCATCCTCGCTCCTATCAACAATTCCTTCCTCTATTTGCCTCACAGCATTGTTTGCAGCTTGTCTGCGAATATTTCGCTGAGCAGCAACCCAACAAGCATAGCAAACACGTCCATTATTAGGTATCTGTTAACAAAGAAATCATAAAATGTAAAGTAATTTTTTTAAATTAGATCACTCACTTGTATTTCTTGATAATAAAACTATGAAAAGATACCTGTCTTGGACTAATTCTTCTCGCGATTTCATTTCTTTCGGGACCTTCTGACAATGCATGTGATCTTCTCTGAATTAATGACCTTCTGCACCATACACAGGCATTTGAGTCCTGTGATGCCAAAATTCTAGGAGGCCTGGGATTTGGACCCTCATTTTGACTAACGAGGCCACTAAAGTAGACCCAGCATGCATAACATACTAATCCTCCTTCAGGAATCTACAAAAAAGATTGTAATTCAAATCAGTAATTCATAAAAAAATCTTCACTTTAATTATTACTTCAACATGAATTTGTATTATGTATTAAAAGTTAATCAATACCTGTCTAGGATAAATTCTAGCAGCAATAAGTTCTCTCTGAGGTCCTTCTGAGATAGAACGTGTTCGTCTTTGAAACAATGCTGATCTGCACCAAACGCAAACATGTTCTCGGTGGCTAGAAGCTTCATTTTCAGTTGATGACATTCCTACTTCTAGTATTGCGAAACATGGATGACAAACTATGCCATCAGTGTCAACCTAAAATACAAAAGTTTGTTTTAAACTAATATAAAATAAAAAAATTAAATAAAAATTAATAAATATTATTATTAATATTATATATTATTATTAATTAGTAAATATTTGAGATCAATTCCATTACTGTCATAGATAATTGAGTTGGTTCGGAATCTATTTCCTATATTTATTTTGTCTTCTTGTGAAGAATGTGTTAGGTTCTAATTATTAGGAAAATAAAAATGTAACAAAAATAGTTTTACATAAATACTACATGCAATAACAACTAACCTCATGTCCAACATGTTGTTCCAAGATCATTAGTAATTCTATCCCCAGATTAGATGCGAGATAATGGTTTTCCGAACACACATCTATCTGTCCATCACACATCACACAAAAAGAAGACATTGTTTGTTGGCTGAAATAGATATTTTATTTAGTTTATTGTATTTTACTTTGATTATAGTTATTTCAATAGAGCACTGTAAATATTTCAGATCAATTCCATTACTGTCATAGATAATTGAGTTGGTTCGGAATCTATTTCCTCGAAAAGAAGTGTTTAAAGCATTTTATTAATTCTCTGGTAAATGCCTAATTAAAATACGAAAAACTCACCTGAAAACAACGAATGTAGTAGCAACAATGCAATGGTATCAACAGTAGCAGGGTCAAATGCAAATCGAAGTCCGGGATAGCAGGCAGAAGTCAACAAGTGAGGCAGCAAACGGAAGTCCAGGATAGCAGGCAGAAGTCAACAAGTGAGGCAGTAAACGGTAGCAGGTAATCGGTCCAAATCAGAATTTAAAAACAGCACAGCACAAAAACACAACGACTCAGAATCCACGTAAAAACGGAATGAAAACAAAACACCGGTTTTTTTTAAATCATGGTGACAGTTGCACTTTTAATTACGTTCTTTACAGCTTTGGACACTTGTGTTTAATCTCAGAAAGACATCTCAAGTTGCCAGGTTATTAAAAATTATGTTTCATTTTTTTATTCTTACGCAAAAATGGTAAAGCATATCGGAATATTAAATATATCAACTAAATACATGTATTTTATACTATTTTTTGAGTAGGTGTACATGGTCCTGGCAAAAAATTAAACATCTCCTTTTCAGTCTTCTTTATAGGGACTCCTCGGATCTCCACATTATTCGATCTTGCCCATTGGTCTCTATCTTGCAGCTCACGGTGTAATCTGTCAATCTCAATCCTGAGGGCGGGAACCTCATCGGCTTTCTTTTCTGCTTCAGTGACCCGGGTTTCGAGTTTTTGTATTTTGTCAGAGGATTCATTGATGAGCGAGTATGCCATCTCCAATGATTCCTTTAGGCCACTGATCTCACCCTTGATGATCTTCATATCTTCCGCAAGAGAAGATAATGGTACTAGCTGGAGTGTTATGGCGTTGAGTTGTTCCTGTATCATGTCAAATTGGCTAGGCTGAGGTGACGCCGGACCCGAAGATGTAGACGGGGGTGGAGCCGACTTGCATTTAGGACACCGCCAGGTACTTTTTTTCCTGTCCCCTAGCTTGCGATATCCGACTTCCGTAATTCCAGAACAAGGGAAGTCATAGTGACCTTTACAGATGCTACATGTAGTGCCTTCAGTAAATTGACAGCCACAACTCGAACAGTTGAACATATTGGCTATGGCTTCTAAAAAATGAGAACCACTGGAAAAAGTCCGGACACAAACAAGCGTATAATCAAAGACAATAAAAAATATAAAGATAAAGAATTAAATAAACGTTAAATAAACATAAAATAAAATAATAAATAAACTTTCCTACACTCACATCAATTATCTAGCCCAAGAGAAGATTCGTAATGAAACTCGTTAAATGGTTACTAGACAACGGATAAACATACGTAAAAAACTTAAATACATACTTATTATTATACATAGAAAACACCCAGACCCGAGACAATTTAGAAAAACAATAATTTCTAAATTGACCCGACCGGGGATCGAGGGCGGGACCCCAGAGGTAGCGACACCATGAGAACCGGTGTACAAACCACTCGAACAAGGAGGTCGGTCAAACAAATATTAAACATATATTTTACTTACCTAACCAAATTGACCAACCAAGGCGTCATATACTCCAAACACAAGTGCTTCAGTTCGATTGTAGACCCTCGGAAACCCTGCGATAAGACACATTCTCTATAAAATATATATTTATTTCTTATTCATTTCCTTTTCAATTACGTCAATATAATCAATCAAGTCACAGTAATTTTTAACATGTTTATTATTTGTGAGTATCCGATATTTTGGCTCAGTTGCATGTTGCGTCATAATAATCTCGGAATGACTGAAGTTGTACTTATTGCGGGTGGGTTTTTATCAGCAGACAAAACGATCTACCCTCTTCCTGCAACTGCAATGCAACTATGCCGAAATATCGGATACTCACATATAATAAACATGGTAAGAATCCTGTAGGAAGCCGATGGCAGGGAGAATGCCACATTGAGGAAGGCCAAAGGGAAGATCTTGCGTCGTATGCGGTAGGTGGAGCCGCCACAAATCCCGTTAATAATTACTCTAATGCAAGAGACCATAATAGATTAAATTGTTTTTTATTAAATAACTATAAAATATTGTGAAAAAATTCAATGTCTACCCGACCCAGCCAGGAAGCGACACTGGGTCTTCCGCAATCCGGCCAGCCGCACTGACCATTATGCTACCGGGAAGGCTGCCGTAAGCACTTAATTTTTCACTGCTTTTCACTTTATAAAAATGTAGGCAGAATCATACATTCTACTAAATTGTGGTTACCTAATTAAAAATACAAAATTAAATTTACAAAAAGAAAACATGTAATACTATTATTATTGGCCATCATTTACATAGTCGGAATAAGTATGTCCTGATCACCGACAAAAAGTCTTCGTGTATATTGACGTCGATATAACATTTGTGTATACCCGACCCCTTGATAATTACCTGTATACATTCCTCCAGAAACTCCAGCGTCAGATGTGGTTCGTTGTGCGCAAGCTTCTCACTCACGGACTTGATGAAAATGGTGTTGTTGGACGGTATGCACAGGCCTGCATAGACAAAGTAGAAATTAAACGTTGATAGCAAAACCAAAAAATGGAATGCTCTTCCAGCAAACTCCTTCCACAACATGGGGTCCTTTAACGAGCGAGATGTGAAGAAGCAACTCGCGGGTCGGCTAGTGTGACAAAACCGCCTTTAAGAAGGGACCGGAAAGCCCCTTTTTTTGATTAAGCCGATTGTTAGGGATACCCTATCAATACTGTAAGCATTTCTAACCGCCTCTGTGGTTTAGTGGCTAACACCACCGGTTTAGACCCAGAGGTCCCGGGTTCGATTCCCAGCGGGGGGTACATGTTTGTGTACTCGGTTTGGTTGGTGGTAGGGCTTGTTTGTCCGCCTGGCTAGCTGCCACCATCTTATCTAAATATGTCGCCATAACATCAATGTTTGTAGCATTGTTGTGTTCCGGCAGCTAGAGATAAGATAGCCAGTGCCTCACTAGTTGGGGATCCCGGGTGAAGTGCGCTTCCATTATTAGCCTTATCATCACTTAACATCTGGTGAGATCAAGGCACAGTGCTTACCCGCTATAAAAAAAAAATCCTTACTTACTGCATAGAAAAGCTAACCAAATTGATACAGTTAATTAGGGTAAGCACTAACCACATCCAAAAACCCTATTGAGGCTAATCCTATAAAAAGGGTTTTAACGCGCACAAGCAATTCAAGCTTCTACGTGCAATGCATTTACGTGTCCTATCGACGCCGCCGCCGTCGAATCAATGCCGCAATCCGAACTTAAATAGCGGTATGTTAGTAAAATTTACCTAAATGCGCGGAAACGAGATAGAACACGTAAACGGTAATGCAATATAAGTCTAATGCATTGCACGTAGAAGCTTGAAGCTTGTGTGCGTTAAAACCCTTTTTATAGGGTTAGTCTCAACAAGGTTTTGGATTCGGTTAGTGCTAATTAACTGTATCAATTTAGCCTTTTGATGCAGTAAGTCGACGAAATGCTTACCGTATTGACAGGGTTAGTGAAAACAAGTCTATGTATTACCCAATCAAAAACACCTTATATGGAAAGCGGTTCTGGTCCCTGCTTAAAAGGCGCATGCTTTGAGGTTATATAACTCCTCATCATACAAGCTATGATTGTTTCAATATAAGGGCACACAGTCAGTAGCACCCAGCAATCCATAGGTTGTGGTCGCATGACCCCAGAGTTAATACTAAATCATAGTAGCATAATAACTAAAGATTCAGGCCATATGCTCGTTTTAAGTTAATGGTGCCTGAGCAAACAAGGTTTCCGATCAGGATATACCTTTAGTCTCGGAGCAGATCGCTCCACGTTTACGTGATGCTATCTTGAAACCCTATAAGGATGTTAGATCACCACAACTGGCCATAAGGACTTACCTGCAGTCTCCAAGAATTGCCCTCGATCTTCAGATGGAACGGTGGCACAGAGCTGGTTATGTATACGCTGCTGTCCTAAGTTTGAGGTTACAAGACCTCAGAATCACCACTAAAAACCCTTGGGTTGGAAGCTTGGTATATGTTCATATGCTTTAGATATATAGATCGCTTTCCATCAGACTGAACATATGCTAGATTGCCTATTCAATAACATAACACACATGATAGCCGATAAAGACATACCCGCAGTCTCCAACAGCTGACCCTCGATCTTCAGATGGAACGTGGCAGTGAGAGCACATAGCTGGTTGTATGCTGCAGTCCTGAGGTTAGGGTCACATGACCCCAGGTTCAGTAGAGCCATGTTGAGGAGCGTTCCTGGTACATCTTTGGGGCGTATCTTCTGGTGTACTGTCACTGAGTCCTGTTAAATTACAATTGTTTCTAAACAAACAGGGTTTATAAAAAAACCTTTAGTCGAGACCACCGAGCGTTCTTCCCATCTTTACGATGGTTTTTCTATTACCTGGGAACCGTCTGGTTATAGAGATATTGACTGTCGAAGTCACAATTCACTTGTTGTTGCATAAGAATATCAGGCAGAATTCTGCCACTAGGGCATAATTTTAAAACTATCTTGTCCATCTAAACTTGGAAGATATGTCTTATACAGACTTAGTAAAGCGATCGCTTGTTATGTTGACAACCTCGTGTTTTTTGTTGACGGAGCGCTGTCTAGCAACAGAATGAATCTAGTGTTTGGGGCGTGGCTACTAGTGGGCGTGACTACCAGTGGGCGCGGCTACCAGTGAATACTGGTAGCACTAATATATTACGAATGACTTTGCCTTCGTATGCGGAATCAAATAGGAAGACCTAACAGGTAAGCTCAATACATACCGCGCTCGAGCAACGCACACATAGACCCTCCCACAGACACAGATCTCGGAACAGCTGTTGCGAGATTGTGTCATCATCATCAGCTCATTTTATGTCCACACTACTTGTGACTGTGGGCACAAGTCTTCCCTATGGATGGTTAGGGAGAATGAGCCATAAACCACCAAGCGGGCCCAGTGCGGGTTGGTGGTTGTTAACGACTGCTAATGCAGCCGGGACCAACGGCTTTACGTGCCTTCCGAAGCACGGAGGAGCTCGAGACCATACATTTTTGGTCACCCATCCGAAGACCGGCCTTTGCGAAAGTTGGTTAACCTCACTCGCAGACCGAGCGCGTTAACCACTGCGCCATCGAGCTCCTCAGATTGTGTATGCGGTGTCTATTTAACTTTGTTGTATGTGTGTACAATAGAATATGTATCTTAATGCTAGTTCACGTAGGAACGCGCGGGCGCGGTGGCGGGTGCGGGCGCGGTAGACGTGGCGTGTCGTGTTCACATTGACCGCCAGGCGTATGCGCGAGTGTGACGTGTTGTCAGAGGTTAAAAAAATGAACGACGATCTTTTATTTTTAATTAAAAATTCATACCAAAAGTGGGAGATTATAAACATTAGAATTGGTGTGCACGAAATTAATAAAGAAAGAGAACGGTATGGTGAGTTTCATACTTTATATAGTAATTTTAGAGAACATCCTTCAAGATTTTTGGACACATCAAAAACGTGGTATCGTTTCTACCGACAAGGTTGAACTTACCTGACGTCGCGAGTAAATCGCGCGCTCCGCCGCTTGTTCGACGTGAACACACACAAACGTCTCACGCGTTTGATACTGCCGCGCCAGTCGCTAGTTTGCCCGCTACTTAGACCGCACGTGCGTTTCGTACGTGAACACTTGGACATCACACGTTTGATATTTCGTGACTGCGCCCACCACCGCGCCCGCGAGTCAACGTGGTTGGTCGCATAGAGTGATTTGACGACCTCCGTAGCCGAGTGGCTTGCACGCCGGACTTTGGGCAATGTCGAAAACGAACTTTTCGATATTGTGTCGGGTCTGGGTGGTTGTGGTACCGTCGTTGTTTCTGATTTCCATAAAACGAGTGCTTTAGCTACTTACCTTGGGATCAGAACAATGTATGTGATGTTGTCTAATATTTAAAATTTAATTTAATTTAATTTAAAATAGAGTGCTATTAAAAAGGTATTATTTCAAAGATCCGACTCACCGGCTGGCTCAGCTCCCATCTGTTCCTGATGTGTATTATCGACTGCACGATATTGTCACAGTCGTTGTGTATGAAGCTTAATGGCGTCGCTTCATTGATAATGGAAAGGGAGAACTGATTGTCATCCACCAAACACACCTGTGTGGAAAAATAAGTAAGTTTCAAATTCAAAATTCATAAAATTCAAAATCATTTATTCAGTTTAGGCTACATATAGCTCTTGTGAATGTCATTATGCCATCGGTTCGTAAGTCTACTCTGGGCGGGAGATCTTGTACTAAGAAGAACCAGCAAGAAACTCAGCAAGTGTCCAGCTCTTTTCTCCCTTACAGCGTCAAAAATATTGGAAAATGCCCTATCATAGCACGACACTTTCCAAATTCAAAAGCAATTAAGCACTCACTCTTAGTGATTACTAAGAACTTAGCGAACGGGCCTTTTTTGGATAAATGTGTATATCTTATGTGCTTAGCTTATGTATTGTCCCACTGCTGGCCAAACGCTTCGATAATTGAAATCAAGTCATCGCTACAAATGATAGATAGATTTTAGTTTAAACATAGCCAACAAATTTGGTTTGCTGATTGTCTCAGACGGCATTTTCAGCTTCCCCGGGCTTCTTTGGGGGCGGCGCGGCGGGGAACCTAAAGGGTTTCTCATGCCGTGTGAAACGAATCACCTTCGGAGATTATCTAGAAAGAACGGCATCACGCATGATGCCCCCCCCCCCCCTCCCGTGCCCTACTAGATTCTCCGAGGGGTTCGGATCGGATCGGGGAACAAATTTGATGTGTGTTTTATTGGTTGTGTTTCTTAATTGTTCGTTTTGTTGTTGTCATTGTATATTACCTCCTTGATCGAGTGGTTTATACACCGGTTTTCATGGTGTCGCCGTCTCTGAGGTCCCGGGTTCGATCCCCGGTCGGGTCAATTAAGAAATTATTGTTTTTCTAAATTATCTCGGGTCTGGGTGTTTTCTATGTATAATAAGTATGTATTTAAGTATTTTAAGTATGTTTATCCGTTGTCTAGTAACCATTTAACGAGTTTCATAACGAAGCTTCTCTTGGGCTAGATAATTGGTGTGAGTGTAGGAAAGTTTATTATGTTTTATTATGTTATATTACAAACAACCTCCACCACACCACACCGTCGACAAAAGGTGGTCAAGCTGTTGTTACCATAACACAAATAAGTCTAAGGGCTATCTGACATAACAAAAATTTACATTTATCAATGTAAAAAAGGACAGTTCGCTAGAAAAATTAGAATTTACTACCAATTTTATTACCTCATCGATTTCAGACGCGTAATAAACATCGTTCAACAGGACTGGTAGCCCCAACACTTTGGTTTTCTCCACAGATGTGATTTGAAGCGCTGTCGGGCCCACCTAGAAGACAAAATATTAGTTTATATTGACAAAATTATAAAATACATATATTTATTTATTTATAAAGTCTTACCAACTAAATACATACAGAAAATTTATCTAAACTTATACAATCATAAAAAACAAGAATATACATATAGGTATATATTAACCCCCTTATTCATAAAAACTATTTAAGACATTATTTAGTTTAATTTTGTTTTGTTAACGTCACACAAACGTCATTTTGAGTTTTAGAAAAACCGACTTCAAAAAAACAGGAAACTTAAAAAGTAAAAACAGCTCTAAAAAGCAATAAATAATATTTAAATCATATTATTAATTACCTAGGTACGCATGTCAGTTTTAAAAAATGTCTATTGAAGTCGGGTGGTTGGTGGTCAACTGGGGGACAATTTTGTTTCATTTAAACTTTTATAGTTGTGCCATTATTTTCACTTTTTTATTTTAAAAGCCCCACCCGACTTCAGTAGACATTTTTTTAAACTGACATGCGTACCTAGGTAATTAATAATATGATTTAAATATTATTTATTGCTTTTTAGAGCTGTTTTTACTTTTTAAGTTTCCTGTTTTTTTGAAGTCGGTTTTTTTTTGTAAAAAAATATTTTATTTTACGATTTTTAGTGATGGGTAGACGTAGACCTAACAAAGATGCTTCTCGGATGAGGAAACGATGGCCTAGTAGGTAGTGGTATTCCTATGTAAAACTTCAATCTTAATTAGGTATTATTTTTATACGAACTAAACATTTTGGCATATTGAACCGTAAGAAGTAAGCCCAACAAAAGGTAACTGCTGTAAATCATTGAGGAATTCCCTCGACTGTCTATGGTCTCCATCATCAGACCTGAAGTGGCACTTATAACCCATATGGGTGCAAAGTTCTTATCAATAGAAATGAATTAAGATTAAACACAAGGTAGCTACTGTAAAACGTTGAGGAGTTCCCTTGACTGTCCTTCGTCTTCATCATCAAACCTCTAATGGCAGTCACAACCCATCTAGGTGTAAAGTTCTCATCAATACAAATTAATCAAGCCCAAACACCATGTAATTGCTGTAAATCGTTGAGGAGTTCCCTTGACTGTCTTTCGGCTCCATCATCAGATCGACTCCAGACCTTCATTAAGTAGTAGTGCTTTAAAATACTTAATGAAAATTAACAAACACACTAGTCGCCCCTACAATTTTCGAAAGTTCCCCTCGATTTCTCTGGGATGCCATCATCAGATCCTGGTTTCCTTATCATGGTACCACCCTTGGGATATCTCCTTTCCAACAAAAAAAGAATCATCAAAATCGGTTCATAAACGACGAAGTTATCCGCGAACACACATAAAAAAAAAAAAACATATATACGAGTCGAATTGAGTAACCTCCTCCTTTTTTGTTGAAGTCGGTTAAAAAAGAGACAAAACAATGATTAACTAAATATAGCTTGAATAGTTTTTATGAATAAGGGTGTTAACTTAGAAGGACGCACAACGTATACCAATAAATAAAATTGCTTACTGAAACTAGAAGACAAAAAGATTTTAAAAAAACTTCAAAATCTTTTATTTTTTATTTTATCTACACTAATGTTGTAACATTCTACTTATGTTTCCAATACTTGACTTATAATTACTACAGTTATAGCGCAGACAACAAAACACTCAATTTAAGCAATTTCACATGATGGTATAATATCCACATCGATATCGTAAAATCTCATTATAACATCAATAAAACGCGACCAATTAACCTGGCGAGCCTTATGTCAAAATCCTCATACAAGTTGTATAAAATTTTGATATTAGGCTGGCTTTTGAAAACAGTTGGGTTATACGTGAAAACTTCGTCGAAACTACTAAACTTACATACACAAAACTCTTTGGTAAGATCTTGTGTCAATTAAATAAAAAAAGAACAGCGCGCGCTCGCGCCTGATTGGCCCTGCGCGCGCAGCTGCGCTCTCATTGGTTAGATTTTAATGGCGGCAAGTTCACTGTGACAATACACGTACGCGTGAATTTAATGTTTCGCAATGTGTTTTGTTTTTAAAATACAAATTAAAAGTTAAAAATGGACAGCGACGATGATATTTGTACGCCTCCGGATATTCTAGAATTGGCAACAAAAGTAACTCACAATCTTTTGCCAGAAAAATCTAGAAAATTATATGAAAAAGAATATAATAACTTTTTGGCATGGAAGATCGAAAAGAAAACTACATCATTTTCTGAAAATGTCATTCTTGTGTATCTCAAAGACCTCTCCGACAAATTCAAGCCATCTTCTATGTGGGCTAAATATTCTATGCTCAAGTCCACACTGAGTATCTACAACAATATTGATATCACGAAGTATTCAAAAGACATAGCGTTCCTGAAACGCAGTTCAGAAGGACACAAGGAAAAAAGTCCTTGACGCTTACATCAGGGCAAATAAAGATGTTCCTGAAAGATTCACCAGATATTTTGTATCTTTTTGAAAAGGTAAGTGTATTTTAGTTCTGTTATTTAATCTACCTAGTACTTACGTACTACACACGCAAGTTATCTAGACACTCCGTTTAAGCGCTTTGTGTATAAATTAGGTAAGTAGTAGGTACCTACACTTTACTACTTCATAAATCATAGTTTTTGCCTTGGCTATGTACCTCAAGCTTATTATATCGTTTATTGTTACAGGTTGCACTAATCTTCGGCATAATGGGGGCATGCCGAAGGCAAGAGCTATACAACATCCAGTTCGATGAAGTCTCTAACATAGACGACAGTACAATCATGGTGAAAGTTTCGAAAACAAAAACGAAAATAGATCGTTCTTTCGTTGTGACGGGCAACTGCTATGCCGTATGTAAAAAATACATGGAACTTCGACCCACCCCCTGTCGAAACCCTGCCTTTTTCTTGAGCTATAGATCGGGGAAGTGCGTCGATCAAAGAACTGGTATTAATAAATTTGGTGCTCTGGGAAAAACTATCGCAAGTTTTTTGAATCTGCCTAACCCAGCGTTGTACACGGGGCATTGCTTCCGGCGCACCTCGGCGACCCTTCTCATAGATAGCGGTGTTGATTTGACCGCACTGAAACGACACGGGGGGTGGAAGTCTTCTACTGTGGCTGAAAGCGACATTGATGAGTCTTTAATAAATAAAATTCAAGTCTCAAATACGATCTTGAACAGTATAGAAAACAAGACGAATGAAGTAATTATAAATATTCCAACTCCGTCTACGAGCTCTACTGCTTGCCCCGCGACCGCTACAGCTGCTGGATCAATAATTAACATTAACTTTCAAAATTGTACCATCCAAAATTGGAACAATTATTATAAATAAACTATTGTCAGCTTTTACTCTTGTTGTTTGACTAATTGCATTAGTGAAGATAAAGTAGTGTATGCAACTGCATATAACACGGGTATTAAAACACTCGTTACTATTATGAAACTCGCTGCGCTCGTTTCATAAACTCACACTCGTGTTTTAATACCCTTCATTATATGACAGTTGCATAAACTACTATTAGGGGCTATTTCTTAGTATTGTAGTACAATTATAGCACACTTTCTAAAAGATCCCAGTTTGTCGTTTAATATATCTATTTCATCGTGACTTTGAGATAGCTCGTTGCAAAATCTAAACATTGCAAATAAGAGATATATTATTATGTTTACATCGGCCGTGGGTATCCCACTCATGGGCAAAACTCTCCCCACACTTTTTCCACATCTTCTGGTCCCTGCAACGACATAATGCTAGTTTCTAAAGTGTCTATCAAGGTCGTCCCGCCATCTTTGTTTCGGAATAGTAGGTCGCTTTTTCGCATAAAATATTAAATCATAATATTTTAGCATTATTTAATAGTTGATTATTATCATACATACATAATAGATACCGTTTGAGAATTTTCGGTGTCAAAAATAAATTCCTAGTGACTTTGAATAAGAAAAAAAAGAGCACTCTAAATTGATATCATAGCGTAAGAATTAGTAACCGGTTCAACAATCGCCGCGGCGAGCGGCTCGGCTCACTGTACTGACCATGCTCGCATCGAACACGTTACGTTACGGCAAAATGCTCCGGTCAGTCACCACTTTTAAGGTAAATGAAAATAATAATGATTATATTTTTACCATCTAGCTATCTTCGTCTACCATACATTTACCTTGATAGCGACTTTAGTGTCCTTCAGATCCTCCTCCAGGCGAGGGTTGGTCCTCGCAGCTTCTGTTGTTCACTATACAGCTGTTTCTTTCTCTATACTAGCTACTATACCACGACATTTCTTAATGGCGACTTTAGTTTTATATTTTTATTTTTGAAGTAAAAAGTTCTTTAGCGGCGTTGTACACTTTTTTTGTAATGGGTAAAAAATGTTAAATTCGCGTCAGGACACGTGACCTGATCGAAAATTCGTAAGACGGATGACAGCCGGCGCGGCGTAGGAGAGGAAGTATCCCCCTCTCTTTCTACGGCGCGGCGAAAATGTATGCCTGCTGTTTCGTTTAGGCGGCGCAGGGCGCTTGCGCGAATGTTCGAGTGCTTTTTAATGTAATATAAATTGTCATGTTTGTGTACGATAGCGCAATAAATAAATATTGTATTCTACCACATAAATGATAGTACTTTTATACTGATAATTGAAGCAATTCGTGCAAAATTATTCCCTAACCATTCCAAAATATCAAAAATGCACAACGTTAATATTCAAGTTTTCACTTCTGCCGGCACTCCCGGAGTGCAACCCGTAAATATTTTTTTTTACGTTTCCCTATTGCATCGTACATATAACTTTGTCTGTGTGATTGTCAATAAATAATTTGTTATTCTTATCTTATACTTATACTATACAATTATGGACCTACCTTGATGGCGACTTTAGTGTCCTTATGAGACAATTTCAAAGCGTTGTTGAAGACCTTCAGATCCTCTTCCAAGGCCAGGGTAGCTCCGGGCAGCTTCTGTTGTTCGCTTTCCACAAACTCACTGAGGCGACTGTGGTTGTCTATGAATACTAGCTTGCGATTACCCTGTGGGAGAATTTGGGAGGTTAATTTGAGGAATTTAATTAAGGTAGGGTGATGTAAAACCTTCTGTGTCTTACAAATACACAAAGAGTAAACTCGGAATAGTTATACCGTGTTTTGTTCCCGTCATGTAAACGCCATTTTAAATTAATGTAAAAGAGACAAAACACGGAACAACTATTCGAAGCTTAATCTTTGTTTATTTGTCAGATGCTCTTTGTTTAAACAAAGGCAGTCATTAAAAAGAGACGGTTAAAGAGTGGTAGTTGAAAACCGCCAGCAATGAAAAGTATATCATTCGAAAGCTAATTTATACTCTAACATTATCAATTTATTTAAATTTTTAATTTACTCCCTATAATGGGAATGGGACCCTGACGTCACTGGCACAGAGTAAATAAATTGTAATCGGGGTGGACAACAACATGAAAATATGCAATTTTAATTTGAGATTTAAAATAAAACTTAAATCTTAAATTAAAATTGCATATTTTCATGTTTTTGTCCACCCCGATTACAATTTATTTACTCTGTGCCAGTGACGTCAGTGTCCCATTCCCATTATAGGGAAGGCAAAGGAATCTAAGTCCATACAGCATACGCTTGAGACTTTCATCTTTAATAAAGGCGGGGTGTATTATCGTCATCTATCACATTAAAATTAGACAAACCGAACTCTGCAAAATGGTAGAGAAATCACACAATGTTTTTTTAAATAAAAATCTTCTCTTATTTTCACATTCATTGTGTTGTACTGTTGTGCCCCAGTCCCCAGTCGCGACCCGTTGTGCAGGATACCGCGCCCCAGGGCGCTGGGCGCGGCTGGCTGGTTGACCAGCCCTTGGCGTCGCATGTCCCGCAACCCGCACAAAGGATCTTGAATGGGGCACGAACAAGCGGCCAATGTTGCCAGTTTAATTATTATGTCGAACTTTTGAAATTAAATATTTAAAAAACGGAAGTATTTTAAAATCTGATATTTAGGCAAAATATAAACAAAAATAGGAACTTTGTGTCGTTTAAATTTCAAAGCAGTCGGTGTTCCACTACCAGGCTCCATACAAAATCTATACCGTCTCCTTTATAAACAATACCACTAAGTAACGTGTTAGAATTAGTAACTAATAATATGATTAAGGCTAAAACAACGCTACTTTGTAGCGAATTAAGGTGAGAGGCGTGAATTTTTGGATTTCGTCTACCTATTAACAAAAAAAAAAGAAACCACATCAAACTGTCAGTTACGACATGGACTCTTTCAAAAGGGGTGTAAAGAGGTTTTTTCTTTGGTCGGCAACACAAAAGCAACACCTCTGATGTTGCTGATGTCCATGGGCGGCGGTTACCACTCACCATCAGGCGGCCCGCCAGCTCGTTTACAGACCATTAGTTTAAAAAAAGACTGCTGAACATTTGTTAGTATAGCGTTTCAGTTGTTTTTCCTTTCCACTACCGATAAGTACTTTGCTGGGTCGCCAGGGTGCCTGAGGCTGCGTCGTTTCCACACTGCACCTGCTGTCTCCATTCCATTCAACATCAGATGGAGTGGAATAATTTGCCGTGTCCGATATAAAAAATAAAAATAAAAACAAAAACTTACCCTCAAGGGAGCCAGTATTGACTCGTGGAACTTCGTATACTCTCGTACCCAGCTATTGCAGTTGTATATGTAGCAGGCGTGTATATTGATATAAGCCACCTCAGGCAGCACTGTGAACCACTTCTGCAGGAAGTCCGTTCTGTACATTGAACATGATGGGTGTGAGTAACGAGTAAATGTTGCGTATATTAATTATTATTTATAAAATGCACACTATTTCAATATGTTTTAATCATAAAGTTATTATACCAACGGAATAGAGCCACAAACACGAGCTGTCAAACGAAACCGAAATAGGATGACATTTGTGTGTATATATTGTACTGTATTGTATTAGGTACTTTAACAACAGTAATACATATTCGTACCATATCATAACCGCGTGATAGACAGTGGACACGAAATATCGATAACTTGATGCAGCGCTAGTGTAAAACGAATTTTTTTTCTTAACACAAAATATTCGTAAATTCTGCATTATGTGTATTCGATCTTTGTTTCTTACATAAATCAATGTTGATAGAAGAGAATTATCACACGTAGTGCTTAAACTTCGAAGCGCTTTGGCAAAAATAAATCCTAGATTAAGAGGTGTCGATTAGAATAATTTACCTGTGAAATGAACATTTTTCGGGGTTATTGCACTGTGTTGTACAACAATCAATCTCAAAAAATATCCACGATTTCACGTAAAATCATAAAAATTCAGATCTCAAATTGCCGTTAAAAGCAGACGAACTGTCAAACAGTTGCTAAAAACAGTTCTGTTACGTCGCATCACGCATCTCTTTTTATCACACAGTGTTGCTGCTGGTGACATCTCGCTCGCTCAGCCCTTTGTAGCTGTATTCCGTTGGTATAATAACTCTATGGTTTTAATAGTTTCACCTCTGATCTTACAGTTTATTAGCTCTCTTTATCCAACTGGTTGTTTGAAAGAAATCGCTTTAAAGCGATAAATTGTCAAATAGTAACTTTGTAATTTATTTATAATTTTTTTGTCCATGTTTATGTTTCATCTATCGAAATGTTAATATTAAACAACCAAAAAATTTGAAAAAAAAAAGACAAAGTGTTGAAAAAATTCTACAAGCGGGATTCGAACCCGCACCCCATGACTAGTACAGTCAACAGCAAAAGTAGATAATGTTTACAAGATTTCAAAATTAAGTTTCGATAGTGTAAGTCGGTATTTTCTATATAACTACAGTCAAAGTCTGCAGGTACTAGTAGACACTCGAAGGTTTTTCGATTTGCGTTTAAAAAGTTTTGATATTCATACTGATCATCATTTACCTTTGCTGTTGACTGTACCCTATCTGCCATGTTCTGGATTACACAGGATCGGACTATAGTAGACTTTAAATTGCATAAATTGAGTATAATAAACGTTATTTACAAAATGTTCGCCAGATGTTAAGCGGTTACCGTAGCCTATAGAAGTTAACAACCCCAGTGGTGCCTGTTGTTTTCTTTTAGCTCTCTTTATTCGGGGGGTCAGTAACGCACATTTAAAAAAAATAAATTAACTCTCGACTTATTATGTTTCTTTATTTACTTAAAGAGTCAATGAGGCACTTATTATTTATTATAGGCATTTATTATCTTTCTTTACTTAAGGGGTCAGTAACGCATGACTTATATATGTGACGAGCGACAATCAGCTGCTGCGACCTCTTACCAGCAGAATCAAACAAAAAAACACAAATACATGCTTCTTCACAAACATTTATATGAATATGAAGAGATGTTAGCAACAAATAAATGAATGGTCGCATACATACAATACATTTATTAAACATTTAACATATAGCAAACTATTTTAGCACATCATCGTCGTCATCATCATCATCATCATCAGCCTAAAAACATCTCAATGCTGGGCTTAGGGTGATTAAATAATAAACTAAATAAACTTTTCTACACTCACACCAATTATCTAGCCCAAGCGAAGCTTCGTTATGAAACTCGTTAAATGGTTACTAGACCACGGATAGACATACTTAAAATACTTAAATACATACTTATTATACATAGAAAACGTCCAGACACGAGACAATTTAACAAAACAATAATTTCTAAAATAGACCCGACCGGGGATCGAACCCGGGACCTCAGATATGGCGACACCATGAAAATCGGTGTACAAACCACTCGACCAAGGAGGTCGTCAATTAATTGGACCTTAACAATAATAATAAAACATTTATTTTCAGACAAAATCAGTTTTATAGTGTTAGTAACAATGATCTTTCCTACCATACGCAAACTGTGCTTTGAAAGGCACGTTAAGCCAGTAATATTATTCTTTATTATTTTAATGTTCCCTTTTTTACACTGAATGTAGCATGTCAGTAAGACAGAATATGGCTGAACCAATTTTAAGTACTATGTGTAAAACCAACTACCACCTATACTTCGCAATAAATATATTTGATTTGATTTGATTTAAAGGCTAGGAGCTCGGCTCGGGTTGACCGGGTCCGGTCGTGGGGACTTCCTCAGTTGTAGTTGTAAGTTGGCAACGTCATGGTAGACTTCCCTATAAACCATGCCCATGTAAAAAGGCCTAAATTAAAGCCTAAGCTCAACATTGGGACATTTATAGGCTGACGAAAATAATGATTTATGATAAACTTAACATTAAGTGAAATGATACTGCTCGAAAGTGAAGTAATGATACCTAAAAGCCCTAGCTAAAGTGATATCAACTAATAGTAATAGAGTGAAGCGATGATACCCAACAGTTAAGTGATTTCTACTAATAATCCTAAAGTGAAGTGATGATACCTAGCAACCCCAGCTAAAGTGATTTCAACGAATACGCCTTAAGTAAGTTATAATACCTAACTAAAGGTGAATTTAACTAATAGAACTAAAGCGAGGTGATGATTCCTAACACCCCTAGCTTAAGTGATATCAACTAATATTCCTTAAATTAAGTGATGATACGCATGAGCCTTAGCTTAAGTGGTTAAGTGATGTAATGACTCCCTAACACTCTTTAAAGTGATATCAATTTGTCCTAGACTGAAGTGATTTATGATACATAACAGCCGTAGCTAAAGTGATTACTACTTATACCGCTAAAGTGAAGTGGTAATACCTATCCACCCTAGCTAAAGTGCTTTCTACTAATTACCTTAGCATGAAGTATTAATACATAACCGCCGTAGCTAAAGTGATATCGACTAATAGCGTTAAAGGGAATTAATGATACCCAACCGCCCTAGCTAAAGTGATTTCTACTAAAAGCCCTAAAGTGATGTCATGACTCGTACCAGCCCTAGCTAAAGTGATTTCAACTACTATGCCCTACAATGAGGTGTTAATGAGCCACGACAATGATACCGTGATATACCTGAACCTGTTATCCGAATTTGTGTGTGTGAAGTCCACGATCAGCTCGAACGGTTGCTGGCAGAATGGCTTGAGGGTTAAGATCACGTGGTAGATGAGCAGGTCTGCGTTCACTTCACCGATTCTGGGTTAAAATATAGGAAGGTAAGTCAGAAATTGTAGCATAAGGAATTAATAAGTTTGAAGCAAGATTTAAATACGAAATAAAATATATATATCTATTAAGGTAATAAGAAAGTAAACTCAGTAAAAGTGATGAAAAAATGTCTACGTGCAGAACTTTAACTCGCTTCCTCGGGCCCTACCAATTAGGCTATCGTGGTTGTACAAGATCCATGCAAATTTAGTTAACACTATACAATTTGGTTTTTTAACTGGGACAGTAACAGGACAGTAGTTGGAAAATCTGAAACAATCTTCTTCATGGAATCTCTTTTAGAAACCATCAAGTATTTTTGTTGAAAAAACAATTTTGTATTTAATTTAAATGAATGTTTTCTTATACAATTTGGATTTCATTTCATTTCTGTTGGAAAGCATTTTCCCAACAGTGGAACAATAATAGGTTTTACTTTTCAATCCACTCTTACTTGGACTACAAAGTCTTTATCACTCAGTTTCCCAGAAAGCGCTATAATATAAGGCGTCATATTATCCCACTTGTGGACATAATTTTTTTCCATTTATACGTAAAAAAGACCGATAAATTTAAACTATACACTTTTATACTATTCTAAATACTTACTTGTATCTCCTAGATATGAAATAGAACACGGGATTGCCGATCTTGCTGGTCCCCGCCTGGTAGAATATGTTCAGACTCTTGATACTTTTAAACTCTTCCTTCTCATGCATGTTGTGCTTCACTATAAACTCCTCAAAGTTGGTCGAGGACATGTCTATGGACGACCAGCGGGCGTAGGACGAGAACAACAAGCCGGATGAGCTAAAAAAATACGCTTTGTGTAAGTTCTTTTTTCCTTTATTTTACAGGCTTCGGTGGCCGAGTGGTAAAAACCTCGACCCGATACCCGAAGGTCCCGGGTTCAATTATCGAGTCGGGCAAAGTAAAAAAAGGCTCTATTCTCCGAGGCGTTCATATCGAGTTCTAATTTAACTTTTTAAACTACCATCGAGGTGATTGACATAAGGTTCAAATTTACAAAAATTAAAGAGAGAATCTGTATTTTTTTAAGAAACATGAGTACATCCGTATGCACCGCCTGCTTTCAAATAAAATTGATTTAAAAAAAATCAATGAGTTACAATTAAAGTTAGTAATGAAGGCGTAGGATGAGAATAACAGACCATGGCGCCAGGATGAGCTGGAAGAATGAGCTTTAAGTTATACAAGATAAAGTTCAAATTTAACTATCATGGTCGTGTTACCTTTACATTCGAGTTGATTGTAACAAAGAAAAGCGTACACTTACGATTCAACGGGCTTGTGTTCTGGTGGTCCCAAATACGCTAGTAGTGTTGCCATCTAAAACAAAAAATAACAATTTAGTAGTAAAAGTAAATAGCTTATATACTGTCCCACAGCTGGGCTAAGGCCTCCATCATAGAAATCAAGTCATCGCTACAATCGATGGGTACTGGCTTAATCACCACGCTTCCCAAATGCGGATGCGGTGATCACAAACCCGGACTATGTATAGGAAAATCCGAAACACATTTTGCCCGACCTGGGTATTCGATATGTCATATCATATCATATCATATCTTTATTGCTTTCCCATATGTATTACAAGGATCTTAAAATAATGTCAAGAACAGTATGGACCCTGTCGGGCACAGCAAAAAATTAGGGGAGAGGAGGACGTTTCATGTGCTTTTTCATTTTATTTTAATTTATTATTTTGTAGATCGTCTTTAAAATACTCTTGTAATGTATAGTAACCCTTTTCTGTAAGTAATTGTTTTATTTTCCTTAAAAATTCTTTTTCTAATAGGATGTTTTTAATTGTAAATGGTAACAGTAATTGGTAACGGTAACTGGTGTACATGTCGCCATAACCTTAATGTTTGTAGCATTGTTGTGTTCCGGCAGCTAGTGATATGATAGCCAGTGCCTCAGTAGTTAAGAATTCCGTGTGAAGTGCGCTTCCACCTTCGCCTTTATCATCACGAGACGAAAGCCAAGTGCTTACCAATCAATAAGTCCCTTTGAAAGTGAAGACTTACATCGAGTACAAATTTGACTTAAATGTGTGTTGTGTGAAATAAAGCGTTATTACCAAGCCAATAACGTCTTAATTACCTTATCAAACGGCCTCCTCCCAACGGCTTTATGGTCCCTACTGCAGGAGAGATAGTCTCCTATTCTCTCTTGGTGGTTCCATAGAAGACGGTGTAACGCCACCACGTTCGCATCGCTGATAAAGGAGAGATTGTGTGAAGTCTGGTCGATGCTCTCACAGTCAGACGCTATTTGGATGAAGAATCTGCGAAAGGAATATCAATAAAGTATTATAGAGTAGTTTTAGTGTTAGTTTTTTTTGTACAGAACCTTTACAAAAGTGAACTTTACTACCTTGTAATAAAGTTCACTTTTGTAAAATGTTTCGATAGGTTTGAACGCTCCGATCATTTAAACTAAAATGACAGTTGGTGCAGTCTGCAACCAAAGACGTGACGTCCTAGCCTGTCCATACTTTAAAATTCGCGTATTTTAATTATCAGCCCTATAGTCCTGCACTACAAACCAGCAAAAGGCGAGTAGACATTGTTTGTTCCACTGAGCTATATCGTACAGCTCACTCTCACAGATTCTTTTGCTTTCTTGGAAGTTTTTTGTATAATAAACTTAATTTAACACTAGGTATATATCATATGAACAAAATAAATTGTAAGAAAACCATACAAAATTGGCTTATAGGGAAACCCTACAATGACACCGAACATCTATTATTAGTTATTACATAAGTTGGTATACAATGGCAGCAACATGCTGCTTAAGCAACATGTTATTAAAAGTATTATAATTTATTGCTATTTAATAAAATGTTATGTAAGCAATCGCTAACACACTCACCGATTAGATGCCTGAGATACGGGTAAACTAGTTTACTTAGTTTAGGTATCACCTGGTTATTCTGCACTACTAACCTTAATTTTAAAACTTTACATTATTCTTCAATGATTTCTTGTAATGCATTATATTATTATGTACACAAATGTTATTTTATAAGTTTTATGTATTTAGTCTTAAGTTTTACACAGCAAATAAATTTATTCTTTATTCTTATTCTTATCAAGTCTGTTATCTCAAGTACCTTTACAAAAAGCATGTTCCAGTTTGCTAATATTTTTTTTAAGCTCAAGTAATATACGAATATAAGAAGTTTATCAAAAACTCAAGGCTCAAGAGTTCAATGAGCGAAATCTTTTTTTTTGTTTATTTATTTAAGGCACAACAAACAGCTACATTTACATATTAAACACAACATTTTAAAATAAACGTGATCGTACAAATGTAGCCGACCCCCATGTGCACTAATTAAATATGAAACAAATCTTCATACATCAGCGTTTCCAAAACTAAATAGAGATCATTTATTCCATGCTATTTACATAAATAGTCCATAGTCCAAAAACGAGTCCATTCCTTATGGTTAGGATTTTACCTTTTTACCGCAGAGTCGGCTATAATCGACAAGCGACGATAGCGTGCCCTGTACGCCAACGCCGGCAATTATCGTTTAAAACAAAAAATATCCAAATATCTCTATTTTGTGTTTTTGTAAACTATACAACGTGTAACAAAAAGGTGTGGTCAAAATGAAAAGATCCAAAGTGTATCCCATCTAGAACTTGTATGTGTTGTCATTAAGACATAATTATTAACTTTAATTTGTCATGCAATGGTTAATGAATTTTTTTTATTTGTGAAGTGATGCGCGACAGGCGCGCATACGCAAGCAGCAGTGGCCATAAATGTTAGTACACAGAGATTACTAAACCACTAGGGCTGTCAGTGACCTGTTTTTTCGATGTGACGTCACAAATTCATAATAGAAATATTTAATTAAAAATGGCCTAACAAATTAAAGTTAATAATTATGCCTTAGTAACTCTGCATACAAGATCTAGATCGGATACACTTTGGACCTTTTGATTTTGGCCACACCTTTCTATTACACGTTGTATACAAAAACACAAAATAGAGATATTTGGAAATTTAGGAATCCCTATTCCTAATGCAACTTTTACTCTGAATTGAATGTTTGACGTACAGGACACGGCGACGCGTTTATGCTGTAGCGGTCAAGTCTTGATCAACACAAGTACTCACTTGCGTCCCTGCTCAAAGTGCGCTCTCAAGAAGTCGTTGAACGGCAACATATGCTGCTCCTTGCTGAACTCCACGTGGTTGGCGATGTTCTGCAGGATCTTGGACATCAGCATTAGACCGCGCTTCAATTGAACCGGCACCGGCCGGGTCACTATACCCATCTCTTGTGGGGACACTATGTAAATAGTAAAGATATTTCTCTTAAACTTTTATGTAAATTACATTCCAACCAACAACGGTAGGTAATTAAAAAAGTACCTATATAAAATTGGCTTAAATCGATTTAAAATAAACATGTTGTACTTCATATAGTAAAAATATTACCACTCACCAATAGCTGGATTGATGAATCTCAAGAACAGCACAGTGCCAACCGCACCCACGCTTGTCTGCGGGAACTGAGCGAACCTCTTACTCAGTACCTGTTGACAAAAGGGACATAAAAAGTTTTCGACTGGGTTTACGATTATATCTTCACAAAGTTCATAAATCGTGCATAAATCATGCATGCATCTTGATAATTAAAAATTATTTTTTTTTTTTTTTACGGCCGGACTGGCGAGAAGTGGCTGAGGACAGAGCAGAGTGGCGAAATCTCGTGTCGGAGGCCAAGATCCACTTCGGGTCCCTGAGCCAGCGCAGTAAGTAAGTAAGTATTTTTTTATTATTAATTAATATTTAATTTTGTGTTAATTTTGTTGGTTGTCCTATTAAATTATATTATTATGATAATTAATGGAATCAGGCGTTATTTTGCGGAAATCCATAGTACAAAAAAATGTAATTTAAATAATATGTAGTGTTAATTCCGCTAACTAAGTTATTATTATATTATTATATTTTCGGCTATCTTCCACCACGCCAAGTGTTTTTTGTACGCGGACGACATGAAACTGTCGATGCAAATCCGCGATCCTAACGATGTTGCTTTGTTGCAAGAGGACCTGGACCGACTGGCTATGTGGTGCTCTGATAACAAACTATACTTGAATCGTGACAAGTGCAAATTTATTAGGTTTTCCAGGTGTAATAATGTGCCGCCTCCGACATATAGTATCGATGGCCATGCTTTGGAAGAGGTGAAAGCTATTCGCGATTTGGGCGTGCTTTTGGACGGAAAGTTGCGCTTTCATAAACACATTGACCAAATTGTGACCAAAGGTTTCCAAATGTTAGGTTTTGTATTGCTTAACGCCAAAGAATTTAAAAAGCCATCAACGAAAATTTTTTTGTACAAATCTTTGGTTCGTTCTAACCTTGAATATTGCAGCCAGGTCTGGTCCCCCCACTACAATGTTCACATTAAACGTATCGAGCGCATCCAGAAACGATTCCTGTGGCACCTTTCGTACCAGGCTTATAAAGCTAAAGAGCTTCCATCATATGAGAAACGACTGGACTTTTTTAAATTAAACAGTTTGAAGGACCGTAGGATTTTGTTAGATCTAGTTTCTCTCTATTACGGCTAATAAACATAAATGTACCGTATAAGCTTGCGCGAGTCGGCAGGTATGTCCCTTTCTCTGTAAAAGGCAGTAGGACCAATGTGGGTCACCACGCCACCATCAATAGATTACAGCGGCAATATAACCATCTTTGCAAGCATCTTAACACTGACATCTTTGCAGACAAACCACAGAAATTCAAGCGTCAAATACTGCAGTCCCTTGAAGTAACGCCTAATAATTATTGAGCAGTAGCAATAAATTGTATTTTTTCAAATTGTAATTTATTGCAATAATATTGCATAAAACTATATATAAGTAGGTAATCATAAATTATATTTGTTTTTTTCGTTAATTGTATACTTGTTTTGAATAAGAATAGTTTTTAAATGGTATATTTTAGTCCACATTGCATGCCGTGGCAGCCTATAAGTAAGATGACACTTACAGCCGGTTGCACCAAAATTGATATACATTTACTAATTCATTTTTACGTTTTACTTATACTATTCCGTTACTTTCACGAATTCGTAAATGTACGTTGCACCAACAAAATACGAGTAAAAGTATCAGTAACATTACTTGCTACACAAATAGAGCGTTAATTTTACCAGTTTACCTCAGTAGTTTTTTACTACCATAGTAGTTTTTTAACCGACTTCAAAAAAGGAGGAGGTTTCTCAATACGACTCGTATACATATATTTTTTTTATGTGTTCGCGGATAACTTGGTCGTTTATGAACCGATTTTGATGATTTTTTTGGTTGGAAAGGAGATATCTCAAGGATGGTACCATAATAAGGAAACCAGGATCTGATGATGGCATCCCAGAGAAATCGAGGGGAACCTTCGAAAATCGTAGTAGTGACTAGTGCGATTATTAATGTTTTCATTAAGTATTTTAAAGCACTACTATTTAATGAAGGTCTGGAGTCGATCTAATGATGGAGCCGAAAGACAGTCGAGGGAACTCCTCAACGATTTACAGCAATTACATGGTGTTTAGGCTTGATTAATTTGTATTGATGAGAACTTTACACCTAGATGGGTTGTGACTGTCATTAGGGGTCTGATGATGAAGACGAAGGTCAGTCAAGGGAACTTCTCAACGTTTTACAGTAGCTGCCTTGTGTTTGGTCTTAATTCATTTCTATTGATAAGAACTTTGCACCTCCATATGGGTTATAAGTGCCATTACAGGCCTGATGATGGAGACCATAGACTGTCGAGGAAATTCCTCAACGATTTACAGCAGTTACCTTTTGTTGGGCTTACTTTATACGGTTCAATATGCCAAAATGTTTAGTTCGTACAAAAATAATACCTAATTAAGATTGAAGTTTTTCATAGGAATACCACTACCGACGACCACGGAAACGACTAGTAGGCGGTCGTTTCCTCATCCGAGAAGCATCCTTGTTAGGTCTACCTCTACCCATCACTAAAAATCGTAAAATAAAATAATTTTTAACAAAAAAAAACCGACTTCAAAAACAGAAAACTTAAAAAAGTAAAAACAGCTCTAAAAAGCAAGAAATAATATTGAAATCATATTATTAATTACCTAGATACGCATATCAGTTTTAAAAAATGTCTACTGAAGTCGGGTGGTTGGTGGTCAGAACTTGTAGAAGATATTATAGTGATTTATTCTCTCATAGCACGTTTCTTTAAATAAATAGAGCGCTTTCTAACCTCCAACACGAATTGCAAACACTAACGAACTGTCATAATCTTATACTTTTACGTTATGAGCAAGGTTTGAGCTCCGTAAAAAGTAACCGTATAATGTAACCGTAAAACGTATCGCAAAGCGTGGTACAACAACGTTTTACATTATACGTTTACTTTTTACGTTACTTTTTACGAATTCGTAAAATGAAAGTTTTGGTACAACCGGCTGTTAGCTTAAGTCCTTTTTGTACAAAAACAACTTTAATTTAATTTAGTGTTAATTTTGTTGGTTGTCCTATTAAATAAAATAAAATAAAATAAATAAATAAAATAAAATAAATAAAGAACAAGATGTTAAAATATGTGCACTGAATCAAAAATCTTATATGTGAAACGAGCTTTCTCGTTAAAGAATAGCAAAGAAAACAGAGTGGATATTACCTGATACAAGCAGTGGCACATGCTCCTCAGTTGGGGCGGGAACTTGTCCGCTGACGTCACGATGCTATCGAACACCTCCTTGGTGAGATCGATGAGGTTGGAGCGGTTCTGCTCTATATCTTGGTTAGGGTCCAGTCTGCAACAATTGTGGTTATAAGTTTGTAAAAGTAAAAAACCTGTACACTGTCAATGTCATCCTCCAAATTGACTAGGATAGGACCCCTTCAAAAAAACAGCAAATAAATTGGCAAAGGAGATGTTTCAAGTTTGTATGGACACTGGGTTAAGTTTTTGTACAGGTAAAATAAATCAAAGAAATAAAATAAATAATCAATTACAAACATTATTTTTTCATAATTTAGCTTTATTTTGTGGTTCAAAGCATATTAAAATAGTATGTGATATTTCAAATTCAACAATGTCATTTTTACCATATGAGTTTGACGTCCTAATCAAGGCTTATTTTCATGTTTTGTCTCAATAACTCAATCTCTCTTATCCTAGTTTGTTTATGGCTAAACTTCTTCATAAAAAAGTAGGCTCTAAATAGACGATATTTAAGTTCTAATGTTGAGTGGCGAGCGCGATCGAATTCGATCGCTTGGAGTTTGACGGAAGTTCGCCCGCGATCGGATCGATCTCTTAAAACCTAAAAGGTTTTACTCTTAAGCTATTTTTAAATTCTTAAGAATTTTGCAAATATAAATACTTTTTTTTACGTTTATTAACTGGTCAATCTTTATTTCTGTTTTTGAAGTGTTACGTTTAATGGTCTTAATTCGTCACAACAACATTTATGAACCAAAAAATTACTAAAGAAATAATTTTATTTTTTTGTATTTTTTCCTATTTTTGAAGTACTGTAAATAGACTCGGCCCAAATTGAAACATCTCCTTTGGTCCGCGTACCACTGGTTTAGAAATACTGGTCTACGTCTTTAAAATTAAGTAATCGTCACTGTAATACCTTCGAAACAGGCATTATTATGAAGCCTACTGACAAAGTTTTTTTGATTATGATGTCACAGAGCCTAAACTGCTCTACCTTCCAATATGTTTACTAGCCGAGCTGACATTAAATCTAAGTTGACATTAAAACTCACCTAGCCGGGTCCACCTCGAAGCTCAACTCCGTCTGGCCTTGGAACTGGTCCAGCATAGCGGTGATGAGCGGTTCTAGCAGAGACTGTAGGTAGCCATGGCCGTATATTTTGAAGCAGAACGCCATGATTTTGCTGCCTAGCGAGTTTCCACGGAATAGGGTCTGCATACAGTCTGATACCTGGATAGGATAGAGCGATATTACATTGCAATGTTGATCGAATTTGTTAGTTTTTTAGTATAAAAAATTTATTTAAAAAAACATACACAATCCTTACAAGCTAAACCTAATGCGATGGTGCAGTTAGTTATTTACAAAATAGTTACTATACTAAAAGCTAATTCCGTGAGCTCACTCAAATACACATAGCCGTGTCTACGTCTGCGTCTACCGATCCCATAATGGCGACATGGAGACAACTCGACTTTTGGACCATCTTAGTCGGGTAGCAGATGATGCGCAGGAGCGGTTTCCATCGGCGGAATTGGTGTTTTTGGGGGACTTCAATGCTCACCACGAGTTGTGGTTAAGTTCCTCCAAAACTGACCATGCTGGTAGAACTGCCCATGCTTTCGCTCTCACGCACGACCTGACTCAACTGGTGAACCAGCCCACCAGGATCCCAGACGTAGTCGGTCACGCGCCCTCTTTGTTGGACCTTCTGCTGACGAGTCGCCCAGCTGGCTACCGAGTGGAGGTTCGAGCTCCTTTGGGATCTTCGGATCACTGCTTGGTATCCAGTAAAGTGCCTCTGGCTCCGCTACCGCCTTCAGCGGTATCGAAACGCCAGATTTGGTACTACTCGTCGGCAGATTGGGATGGTATGCGGGACTATTTCGCATCCGTTCCATGGGGGCAGCGCTGCTTCAGTGGGAAGGACCCGACAGCTAGTGCGATTGCAGTTGCTGATGAGATAGTTTTAGGGATGGAATACTATATTCCGCACTCCTATCTCATCAGCAAAGGCAGGCGCAACCGTTGGTTCAACCGCGAGTGTGCCAACGCTGCTGATAACAAGCAGGCGGCATACCGCGCTTGGATCAGGGGTAAAGCTCTTGGGGATCCCGAAACCCGCTCGCTGAAAGCAGCCTATAATAATGCCACCAAGTCCTGCAAGAGAGCTTACATTAGAGCGGATGCCCAGCGCGTTGCACGAGTCAGCCAAGAACTACTGACGCATCCTACGGGCAGCCGTAGCTACTGGCGTCTGGCCAAAGCCGTGCAATCGAACTTCTGCCAACTCTCGCTGCCACCATTGAGATGTCCTGATGGAACTTTAGCTCACAAGCCGCAGGAGAAAGTCGATCACCTGGCCAAACTCTTTGCGGCTAACTCCCGAGTCGATGACTGCAATGCACAGCCACCTACAATTTCTCACTGTGGCCACACAATGCCCGATTTTAAAATCAGGCAGCGTGACGTCCGTGCGGAGCTGCAGTCAATCGATGTCCGGAAAGCTAATGGTCCTGATGGCATCCCTCCAATAGTCCTAAAAATGTGTGCAGCGGAGTTGTCCCCCGTGTTAACGCGCCTTTACCGTCTCTCGCTCTCTTCAGGTTGTGTGCCGGAATCTTGGAGAGAAGCTAATGTGCAACCGGTCCCCAAAAAAGGAGATCGGTCAGATCCATCGAATTACCGCCCCATAGCCGTAACTTCAGTTTTGTGCAAAGTAATGGAGCGCATTTTAAATAAACAACTTGTCCACTACCTAGAAGAACACTCCATAATTCACGATCGCCAATACGGGTTTCGGCCGAAACGGTCAACGGGTGATCTTCTAGCGTACGTTGCACATCTTTGGGGTGAGGCTATTGACAAGCGTGGTGAGTCGGTGGCTGTTAGCCTTGACATAGCCAAGGCTTTTGATCGGGTCTGGCACAAAGCTCTTCTCTCCAAGCTCCCGGCATACGGTCTGCCTGCTCAGTTCTGCAACTGGGTCGCTGGCTTCCTGCATGAGCGCAAAATTCGTGTTATATCTGATGGATGCGCTTCGCGGCTCATGTCAGTGAACGCTGGTGTCCCTCAGGGGTCCGTTCTATCCCCCACGCTGTTCCTTCTGCATATCAATGATATGCTTCCACTTGGAAATATTCATTGCTATGCAGATGATAGTACGGTCCATGGAGGATACAACGGTCACCCAGCGGCTGGGCGGGTCGAAACCGAAGTGAATCGAGTTAATCTTGTCATTGAGCTCAATCGGGTATTGGACCTCATATCTAATTGGGGCACCAATAATCTGGTTGAGTTCAATGCCAAGAAAACACAGGTGTGCGCGTTCACGGCAAAAAAGTCACCATTCCTTCCCCTTCCATCTCTTCAGGGTACATCTCTACGCCTGCAGAGCAGTATCAACATGCTCGGTATGACGATACGCTGCGATCTGAACCAAAGGGACTACATCGCAGCCGTGATCAAAACAGCCTCACGAAAACTCGGAATTCTGAACAGAGTGCGGCGATTCTTTACGCCGGACCAGTTGTGCCTTTTGTACAAGACACAGGTACGGTCTTGCGTGGAGTATTGCTCGCACATCTGGGACGGTTCCGCTAAGTACCTTCTCGATGCCTTGGACAGATTGCAGCGTCGCGCTGAACGCATTATCGGCAATGCAGAAGTGGTAAATACTCTCGAATCTCTGCAATTGCGTAGAGACGTTGCGTCACTCAGCGTGTTTTACCGCTTATACCATGGCGAGTGCTCTGAAGAGCTCTTTGACCTCATCCCACCTTCTCCCTTTCTTCATAGGAGTACACGTGCTGCTCTTCGGAGTCACCGATTCACTGTCTCAAGTATCCCATCACGCACAAAGAAATTTAGTGACTCGTTTCTTTGTCGCACCTCCAAAAGATGGAATAGTCTACCAGCACACGTTTTCCCTCCTTCCTATGATATGGGGTCCTTCAAGAGAGGCGTGAAGAAGCACCTTGTGGGCCGGCAGAGTGAAGTTGACTGATGCTACGTTTGTTTCCACGCTGCACCAGTTGTCTTCGCGTCTGGACTTCATTTCCACTTAACATCAGGTGGGATGGAGTCATTTGTCGAGATAAGTATAAAAAAAAAAAAAAATAGAATGAATAAGGCTCCTTTGGCTTACAGAGTAAGAGTAGATAGTGTTGATTAATTTCGGCGAGCTGGATAAAGCCACGATAGCTTAGTTGGTAGTGCACCTGACCCGGCATGTCATGACTACTTTTTATGTTCGCGGAATTGTCTTTTTGTTTCATTGTAGCTTTGAAGGGACTCGATTTTTTTTTCTTTTTAATGTCTGCTATATTTAGCTAGTGAAACAAACACACTACTCTACAATTTTTGTAGTGTTAACATAAATAGACGCTAAGAAAATAAAAAAAACGTTACTATGAAAAATAAAATTTTATAAAAAATCTTCATACAAAACGTCAATTTCATAGGTAAGGACCTAATAATTAAGTTTAAATCAAGAAGACTAGTCGGCCAGTCGTCGGCCCGATTGCCAAAGACATGGCCTATCTCTATTTTGTATTTACAATAATTACATATTTAAATTATTTGTTTGTTACATATGTCAAATTAAATTTTTATTCATAGCTGAAGATCAGGGGGCGTAAGTAAGATAAGGGGGATCTAATCTGTATTCTTAAACAGCCTTTCTATTTTAAATAAAATCATTTATCATATTGACTCACCTCCACTTCCCTATAGAATATATTCCACAGAAGCGGCGCCAACAGATGTTTCGCGTCGAACAGTGTGACGAATACTCTTGCTAGTTCGTCCATTTGCGACGTGCTAACCACGTTCGCTAGAGCCATTGCTATTGGTAACTCGCCCTGGAACGGAAGGTCAAGTTATTGTGGCTACTCAAATAAAGGGTGTTCAAAAAAGTACGAGATTTTTAGGGAGGGGGGGGGGGGGAGTTTAGAATTAATTATTTTAATGGCATTCATCATTCACCATTATAAAGTTAAAATAATAGTAGGTAATTAGTATCAAGCAGAATATTGTCACAATTGATTAAGTAATAAAATGTAACACTAGTGTGTTCGTAGAGTGTAGATCAAATATACGAGGTTCGAGAAAGAATAAATTGGCCATACCCAAATGTAAATTAACTTTATTTCAAAAAAATGCTTACTATATGGCTATCAAAATATTTAATAAACTACCGTTGGACATTATTGATCAGCCACTAGACAAAAATGTATTTAAAAAAAAGTTATTTCAATGGCTTTTACAGCACAACTTTTACTCCATTAGTGAGTACATGAATAAAAAATTATAATTGTAGTCTATTTATTTCTAATTACTTCATTGCAATACTAATTTACAAATTTTAGTATCTACTTAGATTAATAATTTTTATTTCTATTGACATTTTATTATATAATTTATTAAGCTAAAAATTTGCATTTATGTAGTTATGTATATGTTTTATAAAATTTTATACTGTATTGACATTTGCATGCCTACAAAATTAAGGCAAAATATTGTTGACCCTGCTCAACATTGTCGCTCATCTCAATGTGTTGTACACAATATTGTGCAAATAAATGTTTGAATTTGAATTTTTTTCCAGGCTCAATTCTGAACCATCACGAAGTATCATGAAGTTTGGCTCAATTTTTTATGTTTTTTTATGATTTATTTTATTATAATTAATAAAATAAATCAAAATATGTATCGTTTTTAGTTAAGTATATAATACATAATAAAATTTAAATAATATATGAGACAACATTACATACATTGTTCTGATCCCTAAGCTAAAGCACTCGTTTCATGGAAATCAGAAACAACGACGGTACTACAACCACCCGACCCGACACAATATCGAAAAGTTCGTTTTCGACATTGACCCGACCGGGAATCGAACTCGAGACCTCACGAGTTAGCGCCGCCCAGTCCGGCGTGCAAGCCACTCGGCTACGGAGGTCGTACATAATATAAACATACCGTTAAAAAAATATTTACCTTATCCGAAATCATAGTGACCAGTTGGACCAGCTGTTCGAATCTGTCGGCGAGCACAGTCTCCGCTAGGGTGTCGAATTCGGTTCCCTGTTGAAGTATTTTCGTCAAAACCTCCATGAAGGCAGCACGCGTCTGCAAATCTCGGTGGTATCCCAGATCTGAGGATGAGCTAATACATTTATTACCGCTGACAATATTTCAATTATAATTATTTACCGGTTTTTTAAAAAGGTGTTTTATTTTTCTATTCTATTCGAAACTTTAAACTATTTCCAATACATACGATTTCGATTAATAACTTCACAATGGCTGTCCCATAGAGCGGTTATTTATTACCACCGAAATTGATACCGATATATCGTGTACCGGTAATTATTTATAAATTGTATCATAACTATTTGGAATTATCAAATTGAAATATCTAAATACTTTCAATCGTAGAACTTAAAATTTTGGTAAATATAGTCAACGTATTCCTATCACCGATCATGCAACATTTCCAACTTGTGATTTGCAATAAACCTGAAATTTTATATCTGAAGTCAAACAATACTAACCAATACTATGCATAAGTCCGGAGTCGATATTCGCGCTGAGTAAGTTAGACATCGCCTGTATAGTGGCGTTCCTCAACGCCTCCAACCTCCCAGGTCCTTCAGCTAACTCCACTTCGTTACAATCGTTTAGCAGATTCATGAATAACGTGAAATATCTGTGGCGCAATGAAACATATAGATTATTAAACAATTTTTAGAATTAATAAAATATAAGACTATAAAGGATTTTATTAGTGTATACACAACACATGCCAGTATGTACAAAATCGTGTAATACATAGTACCGAATCAACCTCTGCCACTGGTTGTTAGCAGATGTCTTTTAAATAAGGCAAATGATCAACTGATTTTTATGCGATATTAAAACTTTCCAGAGTGGAATTGAAAGAATATGATTTCTATTAACTGTCAAAATTTCTCTATTGCCCTTAAGAGCGTTTACGCCGCTCACTAGCGCCGCCAATGAAAAAAAATGAAATGAAGTAATTTAGCATTTTTACGTCACCTAATAAACACCTCACATGTTATGGTTTAGTTAAATATGGCGTTATAGTTAAAAGTGGCCGTAACGTCTTATTTAACTAAACCATAACATGTGAGGTGTTTATTAGGTGACGTAAAAATGCTAAATTACTTCATTCAAATGGTTTGTTGAGCATAATTTGATTTTCTATCTCTAATTACTAGATATGTATTTTTTTCATTAGTGGCCCTAGTGTGCGGCGTAAACGCTCTTAAGTGTAGAAATTTTTGTTAAAATCGGATTAATGAGTTGAAAGAATAAGAGTTTTGAAGTTAGTATGGGATACCGAAATGTGAAACGGCCCTTATCAGCACTGAGATATTTACCAATACCGGAATATTTACCTCTACAGTTTTAAATAGACAATAAACAGATTTAACTCTATATAAGATCTCAATGAAAACTTTAGACAGATAATCTCTAGCTATTCCTATTACAGTTATTGATACTCACTTCAAGAACAGTTGACTCTTAGCCTCCATCAGGTCTCCGCGGTCAGACTCCTCGGGCTGGAGTGGTAGACCCTTCAGAAGCGAAGCTACCGCTTCCATACAAGCTTGGTCCAACTCCCGGCAGCATACGAGGTACCTAATCAGGAGTTATACAACGTTTGAAGAGTACAGACTTAAAAAGATGAAGGTCGCAAAATGTGTGTTTGTTGTTTAGTGTGTTATGGTAAAGTATAGGTGCAATAGAATTGTTTCCAATTAAAAAACCGGCAGAAAAAAAATTACGATCGTACACATACATAGTTTACAAAAAAAACCGGAAACAGGAAACTTAAAAACAGCTCTAAAAAGCAAGAAATAATATAGAAATCATATTATTAATTATCTAGATACGCATGTCAGTTTAAAAAAATGTCTATTGAAGTCGGGTAGTTGGTGGTCGGCTAGGGGATAATTTTGTTTCATTTAAACTTTTATAGTTGTTCCATTATCTCTTTGACTTTTCACCACTTTTCCCCACCCGACTTCGGTAGACATTTTTTAAAACTGACATGCGTATCTAGGTAATTAATAATATGATTTCAATATTATTTCTTGCTTTTTAGAGCTGTTTTAACTTTTTTAAGTCGGTTTTTTTTTGTTAAAAATTATTTTATTTTACGATTTTTAGTGATGGGTAGACGTAGACCTAACAAGGATGCTTCTCGGATGAGGAGACGACGGCCTAGTAGGTAGTGGTATTTCTATGTAAAACTTCAATCTTAATTAGGTCTTGTAACCTCCTCCTTTTTTGAAGTCGGTTAGAAATCGCCAAAGGAAAAAGGAATGAATGTAGACTAATACCACATGAGTAAATACTCGACAGAGTCTAAACTTCCTTGTAGCGCACATTTACACTTACTTTGGTAGGGTTGTCACATGACGATAAGATAAATGAAACAAAATATTTTATTTTATTTTTCATAAATTTATGAATTACTCCCTTGAATAGAAAAACAAAAATATTAAAAAGAAAATATTTAGTTTCTTTTAATTATTTTTGTTACATATATTTAGCATAATCAAAGCAGGGCTCCGAGGTGGAACAGATGACATCAGTGATGGGTTGCAGCCGATCGCCTGATGTGCGAGCATCTTGGAACCTTTGCCCCTTAGTCGGCTCTTACGACATGCACGGGGAGTTAGGCAGCCGATACATTATTTTCACGTCCCAGACCAGCATGGGATCTCAAAAATGCACAAAGAAATTACAAACCTTTGGAAATTAAATCAAGTTTTCTGTATATTTACCTGCTTATAGAGTTGGCGTCGGCTCTTAGTGGAGGCGCGATCTGATGGCTGGTTCCGAGTACCCAATCCGTGACGTACTCAACCATTTTATTACGGAACTTCATTTCCTACAGAGTTGTGGAGGAAAAGGGGAGAATTAATGACATGGTTCAGGTTTTGTAATAATAAGATTTTATAAAATGTTTAAATAATTTTTAACGCAAATTTTGTTGAGAACAAATTACAAAAACACAAATGTTGAAAAAATTTCCATGAGCAGGATTTGAACCCGCAACCTTCTGACATACCGGGTCAGGTGCTCTCCCAATTGAGCTATCGTGGTTCTAACCAAATTCTAATAAGGTTTTAATCAAAAAGTTTGTAAAAAATTAAAAGTTTCTATGGGTAAAATTGTATTATAATTTAAAAGATTTTTCAGAAAGTATGATGCTGATTAATTATTGCTAGTAGTATATACGAACTTTTCGAAAAATTGCGTTCTTGCACACATCTTTCGTCGACACCAAATACTTAATTTCCTTAAAGGTGGGCCGACCAAAAAATGTCAAAAATGCAGTTACGGTTAAGTAAATATAATTGAAAATACTATCGTATTAAATGAACAAAATATATATTTAGTATCATAGGGAACGTGTTTACAATTTATCAGAACCATAAATTCATAACACGCTATAGTTTTTTCTACAATATCATTTAAAGTTGGGCAAAGATCATGAAAACAAGTGGCGGCGTTTAGTAGATTTCTTATAGTTTATCTAAATTATTGTACCTCTGATTTTGTCTAAGCAATCATCAATGGATAAACTACAAATTGCTAGACTACATTTTTGATTCATCAAGTAGTTATTTAAATAATATTTTTTTATTAAGCACCTTAAATTCCCCATACAAAATTAGTATGGCCGCGCGGCATCAAATAAATATAGACGACGACATTTCAAATAAAACATATGACACTTGTCACTTACGGACGGCGCACCCTTAAACGATGTGGACAAAACCTAATTATTTAACTATTTTTAACCGTATCTGTGGTCTAGTGGCTAAGACCACCGGTTTAGACCCATAGGTCCTGGGTTCGATTCCCAGCGTACATGCAGCAGTACATGTTTGTGTACTCGGTTTGGTTGGTGGTAGGGCTTGTTTGCCCGCCTGGCTAGCTACCACCATCTTATCTAAATATGTCGCCATAACATCAATGTTTGTAGCATTGTTGTGTTCCGGCAGCTAGAGATAAGATAGCCAGTGCCTCACTAGTTGAGGATCCCGGGTGATCCCGGTCATCTTTGGCCTTATCATCACTTAACATCAGGTGTGAGAGCAAGGCACTGTCCTTACCCGTTAAAAAAAAATATTTTGCAAAATTCCTAATTTACATATTTTTTTATTAAAAAAGTAAATCATTTATTTATTTATTTATTTTATGCATTAACTTAACTTGTGTTGTTTAAAATATTATTTATATTATGTTTCCCACTTAACCTTGAACTTTGATTTCGAATCAGTTCGCATAGCATATCATAAGTTTCGGTAGTTATAGTAACTTTTCAAATTGTGCCTATTATACACGAAACAGTCTCACCTGTCTGAAGGCAAGGTCATCCCTCCTCTTCATCATGGCTTCCACCACCTGACACAACTTCGTTTTAATATGCACGGAGAGTACCGTCATATCCAAGTGTCTTACGTATCTGTAAAGGAATTAAAATTATATAACACTAGCATTTTACTAGCTGCTGCGTCCGCGTTAATTGAAGATTAAAAAAAAACTCTTAATAATTTGTAGCCTATGTTACCCGCACGGAATGTAGGCTTCTATCAGTGAAAGAATTGATGAAACATTCATTCAGTAGGTTTCAAATATGAGATCTTACGAATATCATTATAATATCGGTTCGTTAGTAAATTACATTAAACTAGCTGGCGTACACTGACCGGCGGACTTCGTACAGCTTTGACCGTTTCCATGACAACAAAACAAACAAACCATTCGTCCGCTTAAGAACACCCGTATCCTGTATTATGATGGCCCCCTATAGCAGCGCCACATTCCGGGTCCAATTGATATTCTAACTAAATCATTCTCGAATTTGAACACACACAAAAAATTTCATCCAAATCGGTCCAGCCGTTTAGAAGGACTTCAGTGACACACGCACAGATGATTTATATAATATAAAGGTTTTACAATAGTTAAGTCAAGTAGCCTACGACTGTCCCAATGTGGGGCAAAGTTAAATCAAGTCATCAATCACTACCAATTGATGGGTAATGGCATACCCCCTTACAAATAAACACTATTTAAGCATTTACTTAGTTAATCATTGTTTTGTCAACGTCACACAAACGTCGTTCTCAATTTGAGAAAAAGAGACAAAACAATGATTAACTAATTAAATGCTTAAATAGTGTTTATTTGTAAGGGGGTTAATCTTACAAAACAAACATAATAAAATTGTGTTAAATGTTCTAACAACCAAAAGAACGCAAAATGCGCAATAAGAAACTGAATCACTTTTCAGTTTAAATTAAAAATACAAAAAATGTTAAATTTGGGAGAAAAAAAAGAGTGTTTGTGTTATTGAATCTCACCGTAGTACATATTAGTACATATATCCCAAATATAATTATATATATTTTTCTTATTTATTAGTGAGTTACGAAACGAACGTCACCTCGCACAGGCCCTGCCAGAATACCAGCGCCGTTGCGATGTAACTTTCTCACACCGTAGCGGCATAGGCTGAGGTAGGGTCCTGATTGGTTCGCCACACTGTTGTGTTTGTTAGTAGTTTCTTTTGTTTTTTTGTCTTTATATTTCATGTCTTTTTTTTCTATTTTTAAATATATGTGAGAGTTAATAAATGTTTTTTCTTTCTTTCTTTCTCTCACCGGTGATCTCGAAATTAAAACAATGAAATATAATATTTCGTGTATTCTTTAAAATTTGATTATTGAAATATAGCTTGAAGAATTATTAAGTTACCAGTGACCTTGAAAAATAGAAAAATTAGAGCAATCGTAATTTAATATCATAGCGTGAGAATTAGTCACCAGTTCAAAAATCGCCCCCTGGTGATATAAATACCAAGTTACTACCCGTTAGAAGACCGCCTCTGTGGTCTAGTGGTTAAGACCACCGGTTCAAACCCAGAGGTCCCGGGTTCAATTCCCAGCGGGGGGTATCTTATCTTATCTTAGTGGGGCCTGCCGAGGTTTCCACCTCCCAGTAACACCTCGACCCATTGGGATCTTTTGTGCAACCCCATCCTTTCACTCTTCCTCCTCTGTAAAGATAGATGCCATAAGTCTGGCAACGTCCTTAAGAGCGAAGAGCCTGAAGTCCTCCGGTTTCGGATAGGCCGACCCCAGGAGTCCCATTCTTTTCCTAGCCAGAGAGTCGCAGTCACACAGTAGGCGCTGCATTGACTCGGTTTGCTCTCCACATGCCCTACACAAACTATTTGTTGAAAGGTGCATTCTGTGAAGCATTTGTTTTGTGGCATAATGCCCTGTCAAGGCACCGATGGTTAATCGGGCCAGCCTTCTGCTGCCTCCGCATATGAACTTGCTCCGTCCTAAGGCGTTTTCGCCTAGGAAGGATTTGGAGTTTTTCATACCTGCGGGGGGTACATCTTTGTGTGCTCGGTTTGGTTGGTGGTAGGGCTTGTTTGTCCGCCTGGCTAGCTACCACCATCTTGTCTAAATATGTCGCCATAACAAAACATAAAAAAAGAAATTTTTTTTTTATAGTTTTTTGCCAGGGATTGGTCATTACAATGAAATACCAATACTAAATTACACAACCTCAACAGGTTGACCGCCGCCGGCCCAGACATAATAGAAATTCAATTGTTTGTCGGTCAAATGGCGTTTATGGTTTATGGTTTAGACAATGATTGCCCAAACATTAAACTGTATGACATTGTAAAAATTGAAATTGGTACCTGATGTAATTTTTGCAAACTTAAACATTTTTATTTTGTTGTTTTTTTTTGTGTGTTGTGTTTTATCCTTTATTTTTTTTTGTGTGTTTATTTGTGATGGAATGTGTCTTTTTATAATGGGGCACTTTCCAATATTTTTGACGCTGTAAGGGAGAAAAGAGCTGGACACTTGCTGAGTTTCTTGCTGGTTCTTCTCAGTACAAGATCTCCCGCCCATAGTAGACTTACGAACCGATGGCATAATGACGTTCATAAGAGCTATTTGTCGCCTAAACTGAATTAAATGATTTTGTATTTTGAGTAATGATGACTTCATACCTCACAATCGCCAACATAAGTCCCTCTATAGAGGTGGTGCTCAGATGTTCTGTGGGCTGGACGCTCTTCTTATTGTCCAGTATACTCTTCATGATGAATATTGTGTGCTCCACAAATTGCGTGTTTATATCCGTTAGCATTACCTGTGGAATAAATATTATAGTATCGATAGAAAATCACTTCAGTGTCTAACGATAGACAATCTAACTTAAATTGCTTGTTTTTCATTTATGTAAGAAAGTCAACAGCGTACTTTTAGTGCCTAAGCATTACCCGACCTACTTGGTCGAGTGGTTTGTACACCGGTTTTCATGGTGTCGCCATCTCCGAGGCCCCGGGTTCGATCCCCGGTCGGGTCAATTTAGAAATTATTGTTTTTCTAAATTGTCTCGGGTCTGGATGTTTTCTATGTATAATAAGTGTGTATTTAAGTATTTTAAGTATGTTTATCCGTTGTCTAGTAACCATTTAACGAGTTTCATAACGAAGCTTCTCTTGGGCTAGATAATTGGTGTAAGTGTAGGAAAGTTTTTTTTTTATTAGCTCTGACCGCTCCTCGCCTTGCCTCGGGGTCTCGGTAGCTCAGCGGTCAGAGCATTGGGCCGATTATCCAAAGGTCTTGGGTTCGATTCCCATTCGAGCTTCCTAAGGCTAGTTGTTTTTTTTATAGTTAAATCATGTAACGATATTATGCAATTGATATTGCAACATACCTGCTGTTGTTGATCGAAGAACTTATCAATGATAGCCTTGATCTGGTCGAACAGTATAGGGTAGAGTGCGGGCGACATCTCATGGCCGACCAATTCTTTGACGTGGCTTTGTATCTGATGGCCGAAGCGCTCGTTGCTGCATAGAAGGAGACGGAGGAGTTGACCGATGAACCTAGTGAGAGAGGGTATAAATTTCAAATTTCTTCTTATACATACAGTGGTGATCGGGTCTCCTTGCTCGGGCAGCTCTATGCCACACGACGTGGCCTGAGTCGAACAAAGAACGCGTCGCAAGTAATCGATAGGGGTCCGGCGGTCAATACCTAAAGAGAAAAAAGCCTATGTCGGCCAAAGCCCACGTCTTATATTTCCTACGTAGTTTAACCTTTTCACCGCCCAACTATCCTGCACGCGATGTCCCGCTGTACGCCAACGTATAAATGTATTTTAATAAAGTAGGTACAAAGAAGAACTTCTATAGAAATGCTGGCGTGGACGGCACGAAAATCTCGAACTTCTATAGAAGTTGTTGGCGGTAAAAAGGTTAAAAACATCATCGGTAAAAGACATCGTAGTAAAATGCCTACTTTTTCAAAAGTACAGTCGTTAAAAAAACATATATTTTATAGACAGATAAAACTTTATAATAATTAACTGTCGGCGGTCCATATTTACAAAGTAAAAAGCAACATGTTATTACTGGTCCACAGGAAAATGAAAATTATAAAAACTAAAACTTCTACAACTATGATACTCGTAAGTATGAATGGAGATATAATAAAATAAAAAAATAATAAAACAGATTCGACACATATGAAAAAATATTCTTCTTTCTATTTACATCAATAGTTACTATTGTTGAACACTCACTTTTATAGACGCGACTCCATAAACTTCCATTTTTGTTATGTTTTGCATAGTTATATCGGTGGCCGTCATGTAGTAGGGCCTCTTTACCTTTTTGATTGGTAATGAACTTTAGGTCCATAATATAAATAAATCAGAGAACAATGCCGATTACAAATCTTTATATACCTATATAGAAAGTTAAAATATTTAATCGCATACTTCAATATGACATTACCGATACATGTTATTTTTTCAATGCTAGGTACCTCCATGGGTTGTAAGTGGCCAGTAACACAAGTACTACAATGAAGTTTTCTGCTTAACGGTACCTATTTTGAAAAAGTAGGCATTTTGCTACGATGTCTTTTACTGATGATGTCCATATCATCATCATCATCATCATCTCAGCCAAAAGACGTCCACTGCTGGACAAAGGCCTCCCCCAAGGATCTCCACAACGACCGGATGTCCATATACTACGTAGGAAATATAAGACGTGGGCTTTGGCCGACATAGGCTTTTTACTCTGTAGGTATTGACCGCCGGACCCTACTTGATTGCATGGCTAATTGGCTATGTTACCAAACACCTTACATACTATGAGAAATGGAACGTATCGGCAGCCATCTCGCGTGCCCGACAGCTCTCTCTCTCTCTCTTGTCTTTGATAGTGTACGGACTAACACGTATACTTTGTCCCCTCAGCGTTTTACGCCACATGCATTAATTTAGGTCATCATAAAGTTAGTTCTTCACCGGTAATTAATCACGCCGCGCGTACTCATATTCATAAAATATTAGATCAGTAGTTATTATCACTTAACATTTTTACCGCCAACAACTTCTATAGAAGTTCGAGATTTTTGTGCCGTCCACGCCAGCACTTCTATAGAAGTTCTTCTTTGTACCTACTTTATTAAAATACATTTATGCGTTGGCGTACAGCAGGACATCGCGTGCAGGATAGTTGGGCGGTGAAAAGGTTAATCATATTTTCTTTTCTTGTTTTGCATTCTAAATGGTGGTATGAATTCTAAATTCTAAGGTCGACTGCCATAATATACTTACTGTGTAACAGGACAGTATTGAACTTCCTGCGAGCTATTTGCCAAAACGTTGTACTTTCTTGAATCTGAAAATAAAGATTACAATATTTTATACAAACATTAACATATTAAAAATTTGTATCGATCTTTTGCATATTTTTTAATTTATTTTTATTCCATAAGGGTAAGCAGAAACACTTTCCTTCATCCTCACAGCCTTACGATGAGACGGTCTAAGCAGCAAAACCTCCAACAGCGCGAAACGTCTAATGAGCAGTAAGCCTTATTAGGACAATTTAAATAATGATATAATAATTACTCAAATACACACATACTCTCATACACACATGCACACACTCTCACAACACATGATTTTTTTATTTTTTCTTATGGCTATTTCAATCTTACAGTACATGGTTCAGGTGGGGGATCCTGGAGTCCTGAAATACAGGAATATCCTAGCTTAGGCTCCAGTCTTCCCAAATATTACGTGTTTTACGTCTACTTCAATATATTTTATTTTGCTTCACTTCTTATTTTTAACTTTGTTTTTTCTTGTATAGAAGCTCTTAGTATAAGTTCATACAACAGGTGAGACATGTAGTGTTTTGGTGGAAAATAAACAATTTTTTTTTAATTTTTATTTTTATTTTATGTGCGTAACGTCACATTCTCAAAATGTCTAGATACCCAGGTATCTAGACATTTTGAGAATGTGACGTTTTGCGAAATAGACGTTCTGCTATACAGACCATCTGAGAGTTGGACGTTTTGCTACATGGACCTTTTCCTAATTAGGCTTACTGCTCATTAGACGTTTCGCGCTGTTGGACGTTTCGCTGCTTAGACCCTCTGATCGTAAGGCGCTAGCCAGGCGGGTATACAAGCCCTCCCACCAACCAAACCGAGTACAAACAAGTACCCCTCCCTAGGAATTGAAGCCGGGACCTAAGACGGTGGCCTTACCCACTAACCTACAGAAGTGGTTATTATGTAGTTACTTACCATGTCCATGCACATGAGACCACATGGTGGAAGGTCTCCTCTGCAGACAAACGCCGCCCAGAGCGCACAGAAAGGAGGTTATATTCGCCCATTCTTGTATTTGCATCTGTTGACAATACAAACAAACAATCAAAATCGTATATTACCTACACTTTTTAAGGATATGGTGAAGTATTTGTCATAGTATTTTCAGTTTTATAAATATAACATGAGGAGCGCGATGGCGCAGTGGATAACGCGCCCGGTCTGCGAGTGCTGAGGTTAAGCAACTTTCGCAAAGGCCGGCCACCGGACAACAACCAGGATTGGCCCGGCGGTCGCAGAAACAACATCTCCGAGTACGAACCACTTTCCCAACCGTTACCTGCACGCGCAAGCTGTTTGTTTGTTTGTCGGCGTCGCGGTGCGTCGTCACCCATCTCCCTCCGGCGGCCCTGTCAGAATAACAGCGCTCCTACGGTACTCGGCCCATCTTCGAGTGTCGTGGGGGTATTATGCTGAGACAGGGTCCTTGTTGGCCTCACACACTGCTTTTTGTTTATTTTTTCTTTTAATTGTTTTTTTTGTTTTGTTTTTTTGTTGTTTTTTTTTCCACTTTTATCCTTATTAATTCTTGCTTTGTTTTGACTGTATTGTTTTTTGTGTGCGTGTGAGTGTGTCAATAAATATTTTTCTTTCTTTCTTTGTTTCTTTCAGGCTAGTCCGTGGCGGTCCGATCCGGCCTCCCACCAGCGGGTCTCACCGGGAAGGGCCTCTAGCAGCTCTCGTGCGCAAGCAGTCTGGTGGCTTAGCCCGCCGCCCCCAAGCATTCCGCATACTGCAATGAAAGGTGCCTCCGTTACCGTGTAAGCAGAGACACCAACCATGCCCTCGAGTCCATGCAGGTGCATGGACTCGAGGGCAAGCCCACGCGGACGAAAACCACCCGCCCCCCAGGACCTCTCATCTCAAGCAAAATGATTCAACACCTGCTTGATAAAATCACAACCGAACCCGCGCCCTCGACCTCGCGCGCCGCCGCGACCACCCAACGTTCGCCCACGTCCACTCGAAGCCACGCACACCTGCGCGAACTGCCTAGGTGAACACACGGCGAATAACATCATCTGTCCCGTGTTCCGGAAGGAAATGCGGAACAGGAAGGTCGGCACTACAGCCATCTCGCATTCCCCCCCCCCATCATCAACAAACCCGGCGACGTAAGAGCCGAACGCACCGGGCTCATTGCCGTCCAAACGCAAACGCCGCCGTCGAACCCGGCCCAGAAGCAAACCGCCGTCGAACGACGCCGCCCCGGCACCAGTTGTTGGCACCGCCCTGAAAGAGGCGGGGCCTTAACCGGATGGGAGGGCGCATAAAGCGAAGAAAGCGCCCGAAGACCGAGAGCAACAAATCGCCATCACGGAATGCATCAAGGTGCTGCAATCCGTCCTCCAGGCCATCCAACAAAGACTCAACTCTGTCCCTATTACTCTGAGGGGCCTAGCAGACCTATACTCTGGGAATGCAAAGGCCACTCAGAATAATAAAACCCACCAAACCCACCATCCCATTCATTGCATATATATATTTTTTTTATGTTAAAAGGAGGCAAAAGAGCAGGCGGGTCACCTGATGGAAAGTAATCACCGCCGCCCATGGACACCCGCAAAACCAAAGTTATCGCAGATGCGTTGCCAACCTTGGAAAGGATTTTGATCTTGATGAGGGAGTAGGAATTGGGAGGGGGGAGGGGTGAGAGATGGGCCTCCGGTACTTTCACTCACCGGACGAAACACAACAGCAACCACCCACCCAAACCCACCAACCCAGATCGCGTCACATCCCGGACTACCGGCGCCGGGCGAAACGATTTGATTGTATTGTTGACATAGAAACTGTCAAAGCGATACGAAGTGCGCTGGGTCAGCTAGTATTGTTATATGATTATATAATTTATACTTTTTGTATGACATGTAATAATCATTCTTTTTCAGATTCATGAAAGTACGTTTTGGCAAATAGCTCGCACACACACACACATGCACACGCACACGCACACGCGCACGCCCACGCGCACGCGTACGCGCACACGCACACACACACACACACACACACACACACACACACACACACACATATAATAATAATAATAATAATAATACTAAACTTTATTTGCACACAAAAAAAAATACAGATACAGACAAATTGATGAAAAGAAAAAATGTACAAAATAGGCCTATATACAATTATGAATGTAATATAGTAAATACGTTTATCTACACTAATGTTGTAACATTCTACTTATGTTTTTAATACTTGACTTATAATTACTACTGTTATAGCGCAGACAACAAAACACTCAATTTAAGCAATTTCACATGATGGTATAATATCCACATCGATATCGTAAAATCTCATTATAACATCAATAAAACGCGACCAATTAACCTGGCGAGCCTTATGTCAAAATCCTCATACAAGTTGTATAAAATTTTGATATTAGGCTGGCTTTTGAAAACAGTTGGGTTATACGTGAAAACTTCGTCGAAACTATTAAACTTACATACACAAAACTCTTTGGTAAGATCTTGTGCCAATTAAATAAAAAAAGAACAGCGCGCGCTCGCTCCTGATTGGCCCTGCGCGCGCAGCTGCGCTCTTATTGGTTAGATTTTAATGGCGGCAAGTTCACTGTGACAATACACGTACGCGTGAATTTAATGTTTCGCAATGTGTTTTGTTTTTAAAATACAAATTAAAAGTTAAAAATGGACAGCGACGATGATATTTGTACGCCTCCGGATATTCTAGAATTGGCAACAAAAGTAACTCACAATCTTTTGCCAGAAAAATCTAGAAAATTATATGAAAAAGAATATAATAACTTTTTGGCATGGAAGATCGAAAAGAAAACTACATCATTTTCTGAAAATGTCATTCTTGTGTATCTCAAAGACCTCTCCGACAAATTCAAGCCATCTTCTATGTGGGCTAAATATTCTATGCTCAAGTCCACACTGAGTATCTACAACAATATTGATATCACGAAGTATTCAAAAGTCATAGCGTTCCTGAAACGCAGTTCAGAAGGACACAAGGAAAAAAAGTCCTTGACGTTTACATCAGGTCAAATAAAGATGTTCCTGAAAGATTCACCAGATATTTTGTATCTTTTTGAAAAGGTAAGTGTATTTTAGTTCTGTTATTTAATCTACCTAGTACTTACGTACTACACACGCAAGTTATCTAGACACTCCGTTTAAGCGCTTTGTGTATAAATTAGGTAGTAGGTACCTACACTTTACTACTTCACAAATCATAGTTTTTGCCTTGGCTATGTACCTCAAGCTTATTATATCGTTTATTGTTACAGGTTGCACTAATCTTCGGCATAATGGGGGCATGCCGAAGGCAAGTGCTATACAACATCCAGTTCGATGAAGTCTCTAACATAGACGACAGTACAATCATGGTGAAAGTTTCGAAAACAAAAACGAAAATAGATCGTTCTTTCGTTGTGACGGGCAACTGCTATGCCGTATGTAAAAAATACATGGAACTTCGACCCACCCCCTGTCGAAACCCTGCCTTTTTCTTGAGCTATAAATCGGGGAAGTGCGTCGATCAAAGAACTGGTATTAATAAATTTGGTGCTCTGGGAAAAACTATCGCAAGTTTTTTGAATCTGCCTAACCCAGCGTTGTACACGGGGCATTGCTTCCGGCGCACCTCGGCGACCCTTCTCATAGATAGCGGTGGTGATTTGACCGCACTGAAACGACACGGGGGTGGAAGGCTTCTACTGTGGTTGAAAGCTACATTGATGAGTCTTTAATGAATAAAATTCAAGTCTCAAATACGATCTTGAACAGTATAGAAAACAAGACGAATGAAGTAATTATAAATATTCCAACTCCGTCTACGAGCTCTACTGCTTGCCCCGCGACCGCTACAGCTGCTGGATCAATAATTAACATTAACTTTCAAAATTGTACCATCCAAAATTTTAACAATTATTATAAATAAACTATTGTCAGCTTTTACTCTTGTTGTTTGACTAATTGCATTAGTGAAGATAAAGTAGTGTATGCAACTGCATATAACACGGGTATTAAAACACTCGTTACTATTATGAAACTCGCTGCGCTCGTTTCATAAACTCACACTCGTGTTTTAATACCCTTCATTATATGACAGTTGCATAAACTACTATAAAAACCTGTTGATTCTTAAATTTCGGAACGCGCCATCTTTCCAAGAGGTGGTCGTTTGTCGCTGCAGGTTAATACTAAACCAGACCCTCACGATATAAAATAAGGTAACATTACATATCACATATGTAATGTTACCTATTTATTATGTTCCGAGTAAAAATAAAAAATAAACCAGCGAGCCTTACAGTAGTCGCATATGATGTGTAACATTTTACATCTCACCTTAGTAATAAGCAATTTTAACATTTTATTCTGAAAAAAATGGGTCAGGTATTATTTGAAATGATTTTTCATAACAAAGAATAATTATTTTTAATGAAAATTGTATTTTATATAATTGACACTAAGAGTAAAGCAATACCGCTCGCTCATTCGTCAAATCAAATGGCGCGCGTGTTAGGTTTGTAGCAAATTTAGACTTGTGGCTGATGGAGGGAAGTGGCTTTTATAAGTAAAAAAATATACAGTTTAAAAATAGTGTACAGAAGTTTAAAAATAAGTTTTAATTTAACAATGATTTTCTTAAATACGTAAATTAATATAAATAATATTTCGGGAATAATGTTTGTGTATTGACAACTACGGTAGTCAGAAGTGGGGCGCTAGTGAACCGACCGCCATCTTTGTTCTTCCACAGGCAGTGCAGCGCGGGAAGGCTTCATTGTATCGGTGGCAATCGAAGCGATCGGTTACTATTTTCGCCTTCTGTCAGTGTGTCTGGCTCTGAGTACCAACCATTGCTATTTTCAGATAAGTATTTGTGTTTATTATTTAAAGCTAATTGTTATTTAGGTTAAAGCAAATAATACTATGAAGTGAGCAAATGTTTTGTGAATATCATTATTATTGCTTTATAAAATAAATAGTTTGTACCTCCGTTAATACAGTTTATTAGCTATCTCCATCCTGTTTTTACCCTAAAGAGACAAATTATTATGCTTTATGATAAATTGAAATTGTTAGATAATGGCAAAATAGAGAATTATCGATCCATACCCTTGTTTAAAAGCTAATTGATGTTTTAAAGTTACATACAAATATACATGTAAAATGATGAAAAATTGTGTTTATGGCATAATATTTCTTTTTTTTAAAATAAGAAATTTTTATGTGTTTCTAACACGCGCTTCCTCGACTGGTTGGTACCATCCGACGGCCAACTCTACCACCGCGCGCTCATTCGTCAAATCAAATGGCTCGCACTCCGACTTCCTGTTACACACTTCCGTCCCATTTCACGAAATCACTCCCACAAATTGCATAAAAAACGAGAGGAAAAATGTTACACATCAAAAATAAATATTAGTATAGGTTGACGAAGATGATTGTTGGCGACCAACAGACCTTTTTTACCTATTTGATAATTTTGTATTTTTTACTTTTAAAAGTGTATTTGAAAATTTGACAGTTCAATAAAAATTAAGAAGAGCAATAATTTTTTCTTACAATGATGATGATGAATATCTCACCTCGAAGTCGTGTTCGCTGCTAGTATGGTGCGAGACCCTTCGCTTGGCCACGGCCCTGTGTATCGCCTCCATCTGGCACTCGTCCACCTTGTCACCCTGCCCTTTTGGGTACTTCTGCAGGATCTTGCATAGTGAGTCCCTGGTAAGGAAACCAATTACATTTTTATTTAATCTTACTTTAATCAAAACAGTATTTACCAATTACAACCTTGGTGATTAGTAAAAAGGTATCATACCTTCTTTATACCCGACGTTTCGACCGAGTTACAACGGCCTTAATTAGTTTGCGTTTAAAGTTTAATTATGGAACGCGAAAGTTTAAAAATGTATACAACCTTGGTGGCCTTCGATCAAGTGTACTAGATTCCCGATGAGCGCTTGAAAAACGTTAGGCGATTTTGGTGCCACGGAGCCGCGATGACAGTAAATATTAAGTACAAATATTACGCAACCTTAATTGAATCTTTATATTTAAGGTTTAAGGTTCAAAGTAAGCTGAAATTGCTTTTTCAGATTTTGTTATTCGAAATTTAAATGTAGGTATAGGTATGAGCAAACAGGACCACTTTCGAGATGCATTTTTGTTTCGGATTCTTCATCTAGCAGTTCTAGCACATTATTGGTCGAAGTTGGTATCAGAGTGTCTAAAGAAATGCTATAACAAGATGGACCGATCCGATTCGAACCCCTCGGAGAAACTAGTAAACCTTTAGACCCTTCAGGCCCATGTCTACAGATTCCCAATTCTACAGATTCTCCTCATGTCTACAGACACCCTCTGAGGGTGTGTCGATCAAACGGCTTGGGAAACTTTTTTAAAGTTTCTCGCCGTCCACAAACAAGTCTACTGACACAGTACAAGTTGTCTAAGGCCAAAAGAAAACCCCTCACAAAAAAAAGGTGGAAATGAAATGAAATATTAAAAGAAATATAATTTAATAGTGGCCCGCTCGCAACTTCGTCCGCTTGAAAACACCGGTACCCCATGATGGACCCCTATTGCAGCGCCACCTACCGGGTCCAATTGTAAATCTAAACCATTCTCGAATCCACTTGACACACACACAAAAAATTTCATCAAAATCGGTCCAGCCGTTTAGAAGGAGTTCAATTACAAGCACAGGAGATTTATATATTAGGTCCTTACTTATGAAATTGACGTTTTTTTCTCACTTATTAATAGGTGTATTACTTCTAAAAGTCAATACGGGTTGTTAATATTATTATACACCTTTAATTAAGACTATGTTACTTAGCCTTCAGTAATAACAATGATTATTAATTTTGTGTGTTTATCGATTTTTTTTTTTAAATTGACTAACTTTTTTGTTCGCGGAATTGTCTTTTTGTTTTATTGTAGCTTTGAAGAGACTTCATTTTTTTCTTTTTAATGTCTGCTGTATTTAGCTAGTGAAACAAACACACTACTTTAGAATTTTTAAAGTGTTAAAGTAAATAGATGCTAAGACAATTAAAAAACGTTAGTATGAATAATACAATTTTATAAAAAATCTTCATACAAATCGCCAATTTCACAGGTAAGGTCACCTAATAATATAACCTAATAATAATTAAATATATTACATATAATATAAAGATCCACATAAAATAGAGACATTACGATGGCGTGTGATGGATGGGCATAGCTCGTCTATCTTGCCAGCACAGTGCATGTGAATTTTAGGTGAATTTAATTTTGATTTCCAAACATACATGGGGGTAGTGGTATTAACAGCTCCATGTTATGACCCGTCCTGAAGTTTAGGTGAATATAGTCTACTTCTCTAATCATTGTAAATTTTTCACTCACCAATTTCTGAAGGTCTCCTCCCACACCGGTTGCACGCCGTTCACGCAGTGTTCAATCTTTCTCAACAAAGCCATTATTCTCTTCTGAAGCGCCGCAGAGCCTAAAGAAAATTACATTTAAATTCATCTACTAGTTTACTACTACTAAACGCCCTGCCCCCTGACTATGAGCTCTTATAGCAGTATTATTGCAGTTGTGGAAAAGAGACGCGTGTATATTCGCCGCTACACGCGTCTCGTTTTCACAACTGCCTTAGTACTGCTATAAGAGCTCGTGGTTACCCCCCTGGTTGCCAATTGTTAAAGAGCTCGGCCCAATGTAGAGACGACTCATCAATCAACCTATCAAAAACTGTCAAATTTCTTCAATACATTTTGACGACCTCCTTTATCGAGTGGCTTGCACACCGGTTTTCATGGTGTCGATCCCGGGTTCGATCCCCGGTCGGATCAATTAAAAATACCTGTTTTTCTAAATTGTTTCGGGTCAGGGTGTTTCTGGGTGTAACCATTTATTGAGTTTCTTTTGGAAGCTTTTCTTGAGGATAGATCAGGGATGGGCAAACTACGGCCCGCGGGCCATCTCCGGCCCGTGACTGATCGAAGTCCGGCCCGCGACCATCATACAAAAAATCAAGTGTGTGTGTGTTTCAGTAAAATGCATACCTATCAATATTTTAAGTTTCACAAAATAATATTAATTTATTGAAAAAATACAGCAAAAAATTCAATAGCCTGGCCCGCCATAGATTTTGTTAGTAAATATTGTCACGCGAATGAAAAAGTTTGCCCATCCCTGGGCTAGATAATTGGTGTGAGTGTAGGAAACATTTATTTATTTTATTTTCAACCATATACCATTTTCATAGAGTTCAAAGTCTATTGAGGAACTTTGACAGTTTGTGGTAGTCTCATGCGCAGGCGCGTGTACGAAGTTCCTGGGTTTTATTCCCATGTCGGACAAAGGATGTCTTCGATTTTTTGTTTTGAGCACAGGATGATTTATGCGGTGTTACAAAATCAAAATTCCGGGAAAGAGAGCTCCGGGACGTCCGCGACGCAAATGGCTGGACGACATCAAAAAGTGGACTGGACTTAGTTATCGCCAATTAAAACAAGCTATATGGGATCGCAGTAAATTTTGTATATTGATCTCCAAACTTCAGTATGAAGATGGCACTAAATGATGATGACACAATCAAATCAGAGCCTCTACGATCTACCTCAGGGGCATACAAAATATATATTAAAACTAGCTGACCCGGCGGACTTCGGGTCGCTAAGACAGTTATCATTTTGTATTGGAAAAATTTCCAAAAACTAAAAAAATGTTTGAGGTGGACCATGCTTATTATCACTTAGGGGTATGAAAAATAGATTACGACCGATTGTCAGACCTACCGAATATACATATAAAATTTCATAAAGTCGATCAAGCCGTTTCAGAGGAGTATGGCAACTAACATGTGACACGAGAATTTTATTCATATAGATAACAATGTTTTAAACTATTTAATAACAGTTCCAAATTCAATTCCAAATAAATTGTATTAAATATCATTATCGTCCACACTAATAAAACATGCTATATAACATGTTTTGTCAAATATACGACGACCTTTAGTAAATTTATACTTACTGTGAATATTCTTATAGTAACACCCTCTTCCCATATCCTGGGAGGCTGCTTGCGCGAAATAAACGTTACATTGAAATGGTTGTAGGTACATTCTTATTATAACTTAAACAAGTTGGGCATTGCAGCACAAGTACCTTTAAAATCAGCTGATCCATACGTTTTGATCGAGTTAGATGTTAGATCCTACTAATATTATAAACGCGAAAGTTTGTAAGTATGGATGGATGTTTGTTACTCTTTCACGTAAAAACTACTGAATGGATTTGGATGAAATTCGGCATACAGATAGTTTATAACCTTATGGATTAACACATAGGATAGTTTTTATCCCGATATTCCCACGGGAACGGGAACCACGCGGGTAAAACCGCGAGCGGCCGCTAGTATTACATAATGAATGGATCTACTGATATTTTTTTACGATTTCAGAGTTGGTATCAAAGCAAAAGTTTTATAAAATACCAGAGACTTTACTTAAAGTTTTTGTAGTAATAGAAAACAAGACAAACACACAAACAAACACGTCGATTTCCGCCCATATACGCTATATTGGGCGGAAATAGATGTGTATACAGGGTGTTAGGAAAAGTACTTTGGAGCCTTAAAACCACATTAGTGTAAGTTTTTACCAATTGTAACCAATTTTTACCTAAATTTTTACCAATTTCTCCTATTTGTTACCTAAACATCTTATCTTGTCTTATCTTAGTGGGGCCTGCTAAGGCTTCCCTATCTTTCCCTCTCCCAGTAACACTTCGTCCCATCGGGATCTTTGTGCAACCCCATCCTTTCACTCTTTTTCCTCTGTAAAAGCCGGTTGCAGACCGAAAACTAAGCTATGCCAAAGCTAAACTAAGCAAAAAAAAATTAGTAGTGTTATTTTTTTTTGCGCTTCTTGCCAACGGTCGCCTGAAGCGATCGTTCTTAGGCCCGGCGCGTTTTTGAACTGTAAACAAATAAACTTAAAAAAAAGTTACTCGCGTCCGTAGGTTTACCCTTGAGACCCTACACGTGACCCCTGGGTGGTGCTAAATGAGTGACACTGTCTGAGTGGTAGAGCCACGTTGCGTTGCAGCACGAAATGGGCCGGCTCGCCCGGCGTAACACCACCCTCTCACAGAATATCGGCGTGAAACAACGGCGTTGCTGTTGTGTTTCGTCCGGTGAGTGAAAGTACCGGAGGCCCATCTCTCACCCCTCCCCCCTCCCAATTCCTACTCCCTCCTCAAGATCCAACTCCTTTCCAAGGTTGGCAACGCATCTGCGATAACTTTGGTTTTGCGGGTGTCCATGGGCGGCGGTGATTACTTTCCATCAGGTGACCCGCCTGCTCGTTTGCCTCCTTTTAACATAAAAAAAAAAACTATGATAACGACCACAATAACATACTAACCAGTAGTCAACACAGTGGAGGTATGCGCGATCTCTTGGAACACAGCGTAGTTAGGCAGTAAGCACTGCGTTGTGATCTCGTCGGAACCGCATCGGATGTCAGCCTCTTGGCAGAGGAGCGCGAAGCAAGACATGCCGACTAGGACGACGTCGGTGTCGATCGACCATAGGCACATGAAGAATACCACCTAAGGACAATAGTTATAAAACTTAAAATTAATTACTGACCATTTTTTTTTTGTAATTATTTATTAGAAAACAATTACCTATATAATTATATTTTTTTATAAAAACTTTTTTTTTTCATTGTTTTTAATCATAAAGCGAATACTACTGATGAGCTTGATAGCGCAGTGGATTACGCGCCCGGTCTGCGATGGTTGAAGTTAAGTAACTTTCGCCGCCGCCGGTCATCGGATGGGTGACCAAATATTATTTTTTTCAAGCTTCATCATGTTTTGGGATGCACGTAAAGCCGTTCCGGCATTTGCAGTCGTTAACAACCACCGCACCGCACTGGGCCTGCGTAGTAGTTTTTTTTTAAACATTTTACGGGTGAGCAGTGCCTTGATCTCACCTGATGTAAAGTGATGATAAGGCCAATGATGGAAGCGCACTTCGCCCGGGAACCTCAACTAGTGAGGCACTGGCTATCTTATCTCTAGCTGCCGGAACATAACAATGCTACAAACATTGATGTTATGTCGCCATATTTAGATAAGATGGTGGTAGCTAGCCAGGCGGGCAAACAAGCCCTACCACTAACCAAACCGAGTACACAAACATATACACCCCGCAAGGAATCGAACCCGGGACCTCTTGGGTCTAAACCGGTGGTCTTAGCCACTAGACCACAGAGGCGGTTTATGGCCCGTTCTCCCTATCCATCCATAGGGAAGGCTGGTGCCCCAGCGGTGCGGACATAAAATGAGCGGTGGTGGTGAACACTACATTGTCAAATAATTGTATGTTTGCATAAATTTTGTGTAGTGTCTAATTAAATATCCTCAGAGATTATGAATGTTTATGAAAGTTACCTCTAGTTTGATGTGCGCCTGCCTGCATATGGGCACGCAGGCCCCATAGTTGGCCAAGTCCTTGTGCTTGGCCAGGAACTCGTTGCGACACGTCAGTATGTCGCGTAGCCACCGCAGCACCTCACGGTAGTTGCCTATCTGGCGTTGGATCAGCTTCTGGCTGATGTTGTATAGCACTTGAGAGCTGTTGACAAGTTTATGTTACGTTTAGTAATGTAAAAAAGTTTTTTATAGGTTATTGTCAGCCCTCCAATACGGCTGCAAAAGTCGGCTCGTCAAAAATGATCTCACCAGTAGACTCCAGGGGCCCGACCGCCTAACAGATCGCTTTGACTTCGTGTGTGGTTTATGACGTCATCTTGTCGTTTCGTGCCGCCTATGAAAGCAATATCGAAAGCTATAAGCCTTTAGCTTTTGATATTGCTTTCATAGGCGGTGCGAGGTGGCAAGATGACGTCATAAACGATACACGTAGTCAAAGCGATCGGTTAGGCGGTCGGGGGGCTGGCCTGTGCAACGCGAGTGAAGCATCGACAGCCTCTTGGGACATCTCTCCCATACCTACTTTGTGTACCAAAGACACAAGGCCGTTCAACAGCTCCGTAGCTCACTGCAGATGGCCTTTAAGCGTAACCGGAGGGCGGTGAGAGGGGATGGCATCTCGTAAGCGTGTCGCTGTCCCCTACTAGATTCATCGAGGCGTGAAGATGGGCATAAAGAGCGGAACAACACAATCCACGCTTCTAAAGGCAAGGACTTAGCCCCCGACTCCCCGTCTCCTACTGTTGGGATCGGAATCGAGAACGGAATTATCCACGCCTCTAAAAGGCTAGGATCTCGTTCCCGTCTCTTACTAGATTCTCCGAGATGTTCAAATTGAAATCGAGAACATAACCACTCGCACTTCTAAAGGCTAGGATTTCGACCCTGATTTCCTATCCCCTACTAGATTCTCCGAGGTGTTGGGATCGGAATCGAGAACGAAACCATCAACGCCTCTAATAGGCTAGGATCTCATTCCCGTCTCTTACTAGATTCTCCGAGATGTTCAAATAGAAATCTAGAACATAACCACTCGCGCTTCTGAAGGCTAGGATTTCGACCCTGATTTCCCATCCCCTACTAGATTCTCCGAGGTGTTGGGATCGGAATCAAGATCGGAACAATCGACGCCTCTAAGAGGCTAGGATCTCGTTCCCGTACATTACTAGATTCTCTGAGGCGTTCAGATTGAAATCGAGAACGGAAGCACCCGTGCTTCTAAAGACATCGGCTTTACTATAATTATGACCGTAAAGTCGTTGGTCCCGGCTGCATTAGCAGTCGTTAACAACCACCAACCCGCACTGGGCCCGCGTGGTGGTATATGGCCCGTTCTCCCTATCCATCCAAAGGGAAGGCTTGCATCCCAGCAGTGGGGACATAAAATCGAGCTGATGATGATCATGGCTGTATATAAGTTGTAAAAAATGCCACTGACCTGATATCCCAGAACGTGTTAAAAGGCGCCTCTGGGTTCCACATAGGCACTCTATCGGGTCTATGCAACGCGAGTAAAGCATCCATAGCTTCCTGTGATATCTCTCCCATACCGACTTGGTGTACCAAAGACACTAGGCCATTTATCAGTTCTGTAGTCGACGATTGGATCTCTATGCCGGAGCGGCCGGGGTTCTGTGGAAAGAAAGTTAAGATAGGATAAGATAAGATAAGATAAAATAACTTTTATTGCCATAAAATTGTGTAAATACATAGCAGGTGTTAAGCATATTATAATTGGGAACAAACAATTTACCCTAGTCGGGCATGCAATTTTTAGTAGGTAGGTACATGTTACATAGAAACAGCCACTATGCTGTTTTTGTACCGAAATATTCAGTCAAATAATAATAATATATAATAATAATATAGTTAATGTAGCCTAAGCCAAATATTCTTAAAAGCACTTGGCCTTAATCTCACCTGTTAAGTGATGATAAAGGCCAATGGTGGAAGCGCACTTCACCCGGGATCCTCAACTAGTGAGGCACTGGCTATCTTATTTCTAGCTGCCGGAACACAACAATGCTACAAACATTGATGTTATGGCGACATATTTAGATAAGATGGTGGTAGCTAGCCAGGCGGGCAAACAAGCCCTACCACCAACCAAACCGAGTACACAAACATGTACCCCCCGCTGGGAATCGAACCCGGGACCTCTGGGTCTAAACCGGTGGTCTTAACCACTAGAACATAATATTGCGATTCACGAAATTAATTTAATAAACAAAGCGATTTTACTGTGCCGAATGAGTGCCTACTTTATCTATCTTCGTTCGAACGATTATGTAAACTACTTTTTAAATGTAATTTTGTTGTTCTCATGCAAGTGACTGTTATGTCTTAAATAAGAACAAATGATCTTTAACGTTATTAACTTATAACTATTTAAACTATCATGGTCACTTGCAATAGAGTAATTATTAACGGGATTCTTACCATGTTTATTATTTGTGAGTATCCGATATTTCGGCACAGTTGCATGCGCCATGATCACGGAATTACTACATCGTGTCGTGAGCAATTTCGAGTGAATAGTGACTTAGAAACCAGTGGTACGGGCATCGAGCGCAAAAAACGACTAAGGAAGAGGGTAGATCGTTTTGTCTGCTCATAAAAAATTCACCCGCATGAACTTCAGTAATTCCGTGATCATGGCGCATGCAACTGTGCCGAAATATCGGATACTCACAAATATATATATATATATATATATATATATATATTTTTTTTCATGTTGTGACTGTCCTTTATATTATTATGACGCTGTAAAGGAGAAAAGAGCTGGACACTTGCTGAGTCTCTTGCCGGTTCTTCTCAGTACAAGATCTCCCGCCCAGAGTAGATAGACTTACGAACTGATGGCATAAATGACGTTCATAAGAGCTATTTGTAGCCTAAACTGAATAAATGATTTTGAATTTTGAATTTTGAATAAACATGGTAAGAATCCTGTTAATAATTACATTATTAACTTACACTCAACATGAGCATCGGATCCGCGTGTATCAGCTTGACCATGCACAATAGTAGGTTCCTATACGCAGGCATCTCTTCAGATCGGTTGAACTTCGATTGCACTTCCTTGGACTTGAGGGAGAGAGAGATCATACGGAGGGGAGTGTGCACTATGAAGCCCTGAAATTATATGAGAAGATGTTGTTTTCATCTTAAGAGTTATTAACCATTTCGATATCTGTTGGATATGAAACAAAGTGAACTTGTAAAATATAAATTTTACTATTTCAAAACATTAAAGAAACTTTTAAACGTGTAAATTGCTAAGTGACAAAGTCAAGAAGGAAGAAAAAAGTTAGTGTGGTGTTAAAATGGCTCAAAATATTGCCAGACTAAAAATAATAAAATTTATTTATGTGTATGTTGTACTGAACAGTATCCTATAAAAACCTTAAATGCTTTAACCCTTAAAATGGCGGCCTTATTATATTTCTTATTAAATCCTACTAATATTATAAACGCGAAAGTTTGTAAGTATGGATGGATGTTTGTTACTCTTTCACGTAAAAACTACTGAATGGATTTGGATGAAATTCGGCATACAGATAGTTTATAACCTGGATTAACACATAGGATACTTTTTATCCCGATATTCCCACGGGAACGGGTACCACGCGGGTGAAACCACGAGCGGCCGCTAGTTTCTATTATAGAAAATCGTTTTGACAGTTGTTAAAAAAATTCTCTATTGACTAATTAGTCAACGAGCCAATTGAATTATGTAGATTGAAGTCCCCTTGTCTGTCACCGACCTCCTGGAGGCCTCTTTTTTACAACCCCTGTCCTGTCTGTTACAGGCCTCTTGGAGGTCGCCGATATTCCCTCCAAAATGTTTGAATTTAGCTCGTAAAACTATTGCTATTTCTTTTTACTTTGCCATAATGACATATAGTGGGACAAAGGGATTACAACGCCACAAATTTCACAAAATTGACACATATAAACGAAAATCGCGCCTTTTGTTCTTCTTTTGTTCATCATCATCATCATCAGGCTACACACGTCCACTGCTGGACATAGGCCTCTCCAAGTGCACGCCACTGAGCACGATCCGCGGCTACTCTCCTCCAGCTCTTGCCAGCCACCTTGGGAAGATCGTCGTTCCACCTAGTCTGAAGGCGTCCCACACTACGATTGCCGATACGCGGTCTCCACTCAAGAACACGTTTACCCCATCGGTTATCGGTTCTGCGGCTAATATGGCCGGCCCACTGCCACTTCAGCTTGCTAATTTTGTGGGCTATGTCGACGACTTTGGTTCTCTGTCGGATCACCTCGTTTCGGATCCGGTCCCTCAGAGAAACTCCAAGCATAGCCCTCTCCATAGCTCGCTGAGCGACTTTAAATTTGTGGACCAGGCCTACCGTGAGTGTCCACGTTTCGGCTCCATATGTCATGACGGGTAGGACGCGCTTCTTTTGTTATCGCCCCGGTACTAAGCGTCATTTTGTATGGCGAAAATGTATGGCGAGGTTTAATTTATGCATTAATTCTAAATTGTAAATAAAACAAATAATACTCGTAATAAAGGTTTTTATTTATTATTACATTTTTCATGCCCAAAATGAGAAAAAAGGTCCCTTTTCCTACTTTCACCTTCGATTGGCAATTTAATTCAGCATCAAACTATACTTTATTATACATATCCAAATAGCTTTTTTAATAACTATTCCAGTGATATAAGTTTTTTATATAGTCTCCATACAAAATTTCATGGAAATCGTCATTTTAATGAGTAACCGGAACTAGACCGGAAGTGATAGAGTGACAGATGACCATAAATTGGCCGCCATCTTGGCGACAGTACTCTACTAGCTGTTCCCCCACCCACCGCGCCGCATTGCGTCGCTTTCGCGTCGCATTCGCTTGTCGTTTTTACTGACTTCTTTTAAGGGTCTTATCGTGATATTATTAGCCTATAGCCTACCACAAAGATTGGGCTATCAAATGCAAAAAGATTTTTTCAAATCCGACTGGCATTTCTTGAGATTAGCACGTTCAAACAAAAAAAAAACCAATTGCCAGCTTTATTATATTAAGTATAGATTTAAGTCTACTGCGGAAAGTTACAAATCGCATAAAACCTGTTGAATAATCGTTTTGTTTTCCATCTTATATCTTATCGGTTTGAGGGGTAGAAAAGGGGGGGTAAGTTTGTATGAAACTTTGTCAGTTTTGAAGCTGAATCGATAAAAATTGGTATTACAATAAATAAAATATAATAAATTACCTGCGTAGCCTTATTCAAGGTGTCTGTGAACATGGCCCTCAGTTCCGCCGCCCTCGGGTACAGCAGTTCTATCTGAGGCCACCAAGGTAATCGGGGCTGTTTGATTATCCTGAAACGATGCACATACATTTAATTTCCCTTGATTTTGAGGTAGGAAGTCGAAATTTGGGATACGCGGGTTTGTTTCTGCTTATGTTTTGTATTTTTTGGGTACACATTTGGTATATATTTAATTCACAATTTTGAAATAAGTCTAGCACGTATTTGGTACACCTTTTGTTATACTTCGGCACATCTTTGTATACTTCTGATACATCTGTCTGTGACACATCTAACACCTTTGTTCTTATGGCGCACCTTTGTCTCACCATATTAGTCGCAGAACCGATAACCGTTGGGGTAAACGAGTTCTCGAGTGCCACACCTTTGTACACTTTTGGTATACCTACCTTTTGTTTACTTTGGCACACTTTTGGTACACCTTTGGCACACCTCTGGCACACCTTTTGTCTACTTTTGGCGCACTTTTGGCACCCCTGACATACCTTTTCACACTTTTTATCTACTTTTGGCGCACTTTTGGCACCTCTCTGACACACCGCTGGCACACTTTTTGTCTACTTTTGGCGCACTTTTGGCCCCCCTCTGACACAACTCTGGCACACTTTTTATCTACTTTTGGCACCCCTCTGGTACACTTTTTGTCAGCTTTGGCACACCTATGCCACACTTTTAGCGCACCTCTGGCACACCTTTTGTCTACTTTGGCACACCAACAACCGGCATACCTCAGCAACGAGTTAACGATGACGTAGTGGTAGGAGATGTGCGTGCTCAGGTTGAGGCACACTTTGAGCGCGTCGTTGCTGTGCGGCATGATGCGGAACAGCGATACGAAGCAGTCGGTCATCAGCTCCAGCTCCGAGTAGCCGGAGATCACGTTTCCCCGGACGTGGGACTTGGCCGGGTTGAATAGGAGACCCTGGAAGATACCGACTGGGTTAGTTTGAATAGAAATAGAAATATTATTTATTCAATACTAGCTGACCCGACAGACGTTGTTCTGTCTAAGTTTTAATAAAAAATATTCAATACTAGCTGACCCGTCAGACGTGGTTCTGTCTAAGTTTTAATAAATATGTGCCTTAAACGCCATCTATTAAAAGTAATCCAAAGTGACGATTCCCATAGAAAATTACCAATTTGAAATTTTTCGATATCTCAGCTGGTTTTTGAGTTTTCCCTTGTTTAATTCTTCTGGCCTTTTACATCGATGTTAAGTCTTCTAAAACATCGGACACATCGATGGTATGAGAATAATATCGAAACATAACATCGTGATATTTTCAAAACTAGTTCTAAGATGCCAAGCTTTAAAACCTGTTAGGACTTAGTTCACCCAATTTACACTAGATTTTGCTGACTAATGTTTGAATATGAGTTCAGGGAAATCTATCACAACAACTATATCAGCAAAAAAAACAGATGAAAAGGAAAGCTTCTGTATAAGTAACTTTTTTTACAGAGTGTACCCAAAATATACTAGGAATGATAGTTTTGTTTTTAATTTGTTTCTTTGTTTTTTCATTAAAAAAAAAACACAAATTGAATAATAATAATCGAATCGTCATGTAATTTTTTTTTATATTAGAAGGAGGCCTACGAGCAGGCGGGTCACCTGCTTTCGAATGCTGTGATTTCGAATCATCGGTCAATTGGAACTAGTGATTCGAATCGATTCGAGTCTTACACTATGGCCACTTGCTCCCCCCGCTCGGAACTACCTCACCTCCGTCCCCTACGTTCCTTTTTGCAGATATTGGTCAGGTCAGCAGAGTATTGGTCCTCAAAGCCGCCGAAGGATACATGTTACATACCGTAATGTTCTAGGTTCTTATGAATAATTCCAAATTATTTATCAAATTGTGTTAAGTAAATAAGCGTAAATATATATATATTTTAATTAAAATTGGATTTAATGAAAAAATCCCAAATATTTTCCCCATTGGGAATTTTCTCGGGTTTTTTCCCACTTTTGGGTGTTTTTCCGGGTAAAATCCCATCCCTAGTCACAACAGACATATTTAATTAATAATTGCATAACAATTAAAGTTAACAATTTTGTTTTAGTAACTCTGCATATAAGATCTAGATCGGATACATACGCTTTGGATCATTTTATTTTACAACACCGTTCTGCTACACGTTGTATACAGGCGAATTGAGAAACTCCTTTCTTTTTAAAAGTCAGTTAAAAAAAGGTCTGAACGACGACGGTACATTACCTTGAGATCGTTGATCACCGACTTCACAAGCACGAAGGTGACGTTTCCAGAGTCAGCTATATTGAGGTAGGTAGACGCTTTACAGAGTTTCACGCAAGTCACCACCGCCGCTTCCGTCATCTGCTTGGAGTTGTTCTGGGGACCTGGGGTACAATAATTCATCATCTCATCATCATCTCAGCCAAAAGACGTCCACTGCTGGACAAAGACCTCCCCCAAGATGGGGGGTATTTGCCATAATCGCCGCGCTTGGCAGGCGGGTTGACGATCGCAGTAGGTTGAAAGTAACCTCAGAGAGATGCTGCTGCCCATCCTCTGGAATGGTCCCTTAGTCGCCTTTTACGACACCCACGGGTTGAGATGGGGTGGTGCAATTCTTTATCCCCGGCACCACACAGGTTACAATAATTACCTCCTATAAATATCCTCATCATCATTTTTGTGCCATCTTCATACTGAAGTTTGGGGATCAGCTCTTTTAAAAATGACATTGGCAATTTACTTTGTAAAATAATGATTAGTAAATATATGTTAGGTTTATTGTATTGTGTGTTTATTGTATTGTCAATAACCATTCAGGTTGAAAAATGTGTGTCTCCTCTTATTTTCAAATTTTATCAGTAGATAGAAAATTCGTTATTTGCTGTATGTTTAAGTATTTAAGTTTGTTAATTTAGATTAAGAGCTGTGAATTTAAAAAAATATTAAAATAAATAAATAAATAAAATTTATAGCTTGTTTTCGCTGGCGATAACTAAATCCCGTGCACCTAATTTTACCTTTATTTATAACATTTCTTTTTGCGGGCCTGCTGGAAGATACTTCAGAACTGAAATAAGCAGTGCCCTTGTACTACTCGTACATTCACATCTAGACCTTTGTATGTGTGTAGGTAGGTACTTAAACTTGTAAATAAATAAGTGGAAAGACAAGCTGGGTGGAGCGACGATCTCCGCAAGGTGGGTGGCAAGAGCTGGATGATAGTGGCTGCGGATCGTGCTAAGTGGCGGGCACAAAGAAAGGCCCATGGATGGACTGATATAGGCTGATGATGATACAGGCAAGCTATATTTATAAAACTTTTGGTAAATATAATTTGGCTGAGTGGCAAAGCAGTCGTCTTAGAAGATCGAAGATCCTGGATTCAATCCCCTTGTGGAGCAAAGTGTGTTGACAGATTTTTTGATGCATATGTTCGAGTTTATGATCGTCTACCCGCATTTGGCTAGCTTGGTGATTAAACCAATACTCATCAATTGTAGCGATGGCTTGAAAAATGAATTGTAAAATGATGGGCGCCTTTGCCCAGCACGCACTCACGCACGCACGCACGCAAGCACGCACGCAAGCACGCACGCACGCACGCACGCACGCACGCACGCACGCACGCAAGACCGCACGCACACACACACGCACGCACGCACACACGCACGCACGCACGCAGGCACGCTTTTATTATTCTTTTATTCTAGCATCGTTTAATTATATTTTTTTTATTAATTTGTATAAGTACCGGACTTCCATAGAATGCAATTTGTAATCACTCATCGGTAACTGCGTTCCAGGCCTGCGAGCCTTGTGTGGTTGTCTCTGTATACGTTAAGATTGTAAACTATACTTGTCAAATAAAAACTTGCTTACTTACATAAATGCTATTTACTATTACTACCAGGTCTGTACATCTCCGGGACTGTTCAAACAAGCCAACAGGAGATAAGAGCTACGCGATAGAAAGAGACGGTTCGTCGCTGTCGCTAACCTTCTTTTAGCCGAGCCTTGCCTTGCCTTGATCTGGGATCTGAATTGAACTTTATTTTATCGCGGTTAAAATCGCTATTTAAATGTTTTTGGGAAGTTACCACACTGGTCCCACTTTGTGGCGTAACTTACATCTTTACAGAAGGAGAAGAGTGAAAGGATGGGGTTGCGCAAAAGATCCCGGTGGGCCTGAGTGCTACTGGGAGAGGGAAACTTTAACAGACTCCACTAAGATAACATAAGATAACTCACTTAGGCCTCTCTTGACGGAGTCAATGAAGTGTTTCTTCTTAGTATGGCGGGGGCTGCAAGGCGCGCCGCTGTCCGCATTCACTATTTCTTCTAGAACTTTCTGTAAAAACGACAGAGTAGTAAGAAAATCTGCTGTCATTTTTTTAGATACATGGTCATATGAAAAAGGTGTTAAAGGGCTTTTATAAAAAAAATAAGAAATGAAGCTTTGTATGCTTGCACTACAGCGCTCAGCACGTCGTTGGGACGGCACTGGAGTTTCGGGATCTAGTGGAGCACCGATATACTCCTAGGTAACTCACCGGGTTCAGTACTAACAGCATAAACTGTTAGTATGGCCGGTCCCGGAGCTCCGAAAACTCCTGGAGCTCTGAGAAACTCCTAGGTCACTTACTAACAGTATAAGGAATTGCTCAGCTCGTCTTTGAGCTGGTCTCTGAGCTCCGGGAACTCCGAGAAACTCCAGGGAAGCTCACCGGGTTCAGCACCAGCAGCACGATCTGCAACGGCCACATGGCAACGCGCGACTTCTTATTGTCGCAGAAGCAGTCCTGCAGTATGTCGAACAGCGCATAGCCGCACTTGTTTAACTTGTCTGTGGACCACCTCGGAGCTCCGAGAAACTCCTGGAGCTCTATAAACTCCTAGTATACTCACCGGGATAAATACCAGCAGTATGATCTGTTGCTCTGCTCTGCACTGTGCCACTCCCAGAGCTCCAAGAACTCCCAGAAACTCCCGGGTAACTCACCGGGTTTAGTACCAGCAGCATGATTTGCAGCGGCCACATGGCGACACGCGACTTTTTATTGTCGCAGAAACTGTCCTGTAGGATGTCGAATAGCGTGTCGCAGCATTTGCTGAGTTCGTCGTTGGGCCGGCACTGGACCTCGGCAAACTCCTGGGTAACAATAATAGAAGGCATTCATCATCATCATCATCAGCTCATTGTATGTCCCCACTGCTGGGGTACGAGCCTTCCCTATGGATGGATAGGGAGAACGGGCCATAAACCACGTGGTCCCAGTGCAGATTGGTGGTTGTTAACGACTGCTAATGCAGCCGGGACCAACTTTACTTGCCTTCCGAAGGTGGCGTCCTACTTGTTTTAAGGTCTATTCAAACCTGAGTGGTATTCGCTGCCGCTCTGGGTAGAGAAAACCGAGTGGGTATGTGGTAATATTACTGTTCACACCTAAGTGAATTTCACTATCCTTGTGGGTAGTATACCGCGCGGTATCTACCGCGCGGTATTCGAGTTTCGCTCAAGAATGTAAGAAGTTTTCGCCAGTTAGTAATTTCTAGAACTAACTATAATACCTGTGCGAAACCCGCGCGGTATGCACTTCTACCCAAAGCGGCAGCGAATACCGCTCAGGTCGCTTTAGCCGCGGAACTTGGTACTAAATACCTGAGCGAAACCCGCGCGGTATATACCTTTACCCACAGCGGTAGCGCACACCGCTCAAGTTTGAATAGGCCTTTACGGAGAAGGTCGCGATGAAAAATTTTTGGTCACTCATCCGATGAGCGGCCTTTGCGAAAACTGCTTAACCTCAGCACTCGCAGACTGGGTGTGTTAAACACTGCGCTATCAAGCTCCTCACCACATTCATATTATTTACAACAAGCTCTACTACCGTATTAAATAGAATACCAACATGTATATAATATAAATAAATAAATGTTTCCCACACTCCCACCGATTATCTAGCCCCAAGAAAAGCTTCCTTACGAAATTCGAGAAATGGTTAACTAGATACAAATAAACATACTTAATATACTTAAATACATACTTATTATACATAGGAAACACCCAGACCCGAAACCATTTAGAAAAACAGGTATTTCTAAATTGATCCGACCGGGGATCGAACCCGGGACCTCAGAGTTGGCGACACCATAAAAACCGGTGTGCAAGCCACTCGACCAAGGAGGTCGTCAAATAATGTATGTTTATTACTTTTAATATAATCAAGTATACCAGGTGTTAGGAAAAGTATTTTGGAACCTTAAACCTAAGTAAGTTAACCTATTTCTCAGTAGTTGAGGATTCCGGGTGAAGTGCGCTTCCACCTTTAGCCTTTTAGCCCACTATCAGGTGAGATGAAGGATCTTATCTTATCTTACTTGATGTAAACTTCTTCAGTCTATGACTCTTGACTTGATTTAAACCAGCTATCTTTTGGTCACAGTTATGACCACAAGTGTCTGCGACTAAGCATGAAGATAAACGATAACAACTTTTGATCACCCATCCGAGCTACCACAACCCCCAAGGTAGCTTAATAATCTTGACTGTTACTAACAACGCACGAAATAACATGAAAAAACACTCACTTGCGGATACGTATCCATCCAATTCCAGATGGCCTTCTCCAAAGACGTCACTAAAACTATGTGGGCCGATTTTCTTAACAACTTAAACTTTTGTATAGATTCTGAAACAATATTTTGATAATTAATGGAATGAGGCGTTATTTTGCGGAAATCTATGGTACAAAAAATATATCATGTGTACATATTATTATAATTAAATATAATTATAATTATAATAGTACATATTGTTCTGATCCCAAGGTAAGTAGCTAAAGCACTCGTTTCATGGAAATCAGAAACAACGACGACGGTACCACAACCACCCAGACCCGACACAATATCGAAAAGATCGTTATCGTTGACCCAACCGGGAATCGAACCCGGAACCTCAGAGTTAGCACCGCCCAAAGTCCGGCGTGCAAGCCACTACGCTACGAAGGTCGTCTATACATATACATACATACAAACATATTCATATATGGTAAAACATACAAACAGTGCAAATCTATTATCTTAAAAAAGAAGATTGTAACATTTACCTGTCAATAGCCGTATAAGCCTCAATATATCAACATTGATGTGTTGTATTAACTCAATATCTGTATAATCGGGGTTCTCTTCTGAGCTAGACGCGAGTTCCTAAAACAAATTATAATTAAAAGAAATCGTATTAGTACTTTTCAATCGTATTGCAATTACATATCATATTCCAAACGAGTTCTTGAGTGGAGACCGCGTATCGTCAAAAGTAGTGTAGGACGCCCTCAAACTAGGTGAAGCGATGATCTCCGCAAGGTGGCTGGCAAGAGCTGGGGCCCGACCGCCTAACCGATCGCTTTGACTTCGTGTATGGTTTATGACGTCATCTTGTCGTTTCGTGCCGCCTATGAAAGCAATATCATATATATCATATTCATAGGCGGTGCGAGGTGGCAAGATGACGTCATAAATTATAAGCGTAGTCAAAGCGATCGGTTAGGCGCTGGGGGGGCTGGATGAGAGTAGCCGCAGATCGTGCTCAGTGGCATGCATAACGTGACCATTTATTTTTTTACTCTAAACGGGACTTCGGTTTATGTACACACGGCGGCAGATCAACCTACCCAAAACTGTCAAATTTCTACAATCAATTTTGAACTTTATTGTTTGGTTATAAGGATCAATATTCATTGGAGAAATTTCGGAGGCACCAGGACGGAAAACCGTAAAAAGGGACGGTCCCGTTCAAAACGGGACGTATGGCCACGTTAGGCATGCACAACGTTAGGCCTATGACCAGTGGTGAACTGATATGCTCCGATCCGATCCGAACCCTTCGGAGAATCTGTAGGGCACGGGGACACACACTAGTGCGTGTTGCCGTTCCCTCTAGAAAACCTGCGAAGGTGATTCGTTTCACACGGCTTGAGAAACTCATTGAGTTTCTCGCCGCCCCCAAACAAGCCCGGTGAAGCTAAAAATGCCGTTTGAGGCAATCAGCACACTCTCTCTAAAAAAAAATTCTGATGATGATAATGGTGGCATCTGTATTGCTAATAATAACAGTAAAACGGTTAAAGAGACATCTAAGCTAGAAAGTGAATCATTTCTTTGTTGCATCACCAAAAATGGAATTCCTTCCCAGCTCACATATTTCCTTCCTTCCTATAACATGGGCTCCTTTCAACGAGGTACGAAGCAACTCGCGGGTCGGCGGCGGTGAGGCCGGCTAGCAAGCGCAATCCTAGTGCTACTCCACAGCTAGTGCAGCATCTAGACTGCTTCTGATTAACATCAGACAGAGTAGTCATTTGCCTAACTTTCTATTAAAAGAAAAGTCGTCATAGTTACCATTGTGCATGATAACATTTTTGATTCAAAATTTCAAAATTCAAAATCATTTTTTCAGTTTAGGCTACAAATAGCTCTTATGAATGACTCATTATGCCATCGGTTCGTAAGTCTACTCTGGGCGGGAGATCTTGTACTGAGAAGAACCGGCAAGAACCGGCAAGAAACTCAGCAAGTGTCCAGCTCTTTTCTACTTTACAGCGTCAAAAATATTGGAAATTGCCCCATCATAAAAGGACACTTTTCATCACAAATAAACACACAAAAAAATAAAATAAAGGCCAACACACAAAAAAAACAACAAAATAAAAAATGTTTAAGTTTGCAAAAATTACATCAGGTAGCAATTTTATGGAATTTGTGGGAGTTATTTCGTGAAATGTGACGGAAGTAGGTGTAACAGTGTGACAGAAAGTCCCCCGACTTTTCAAACGCGCAAGCGCACGCCATTTTTTAAATTTAAAATCGATATTATAAACATGACATATTATTATTATATGTGACATATTGTGTCATTTGACTATCAAAGGTCATTTTGATATGTCAAATGTCTTCTAATGAGTATTCACTGCACTTACTTTATAGTTAAAAAACAATGTAATACCTGACCCATTTTTTTCAGAATATAATGTTAAAATTGCTAATTACTAAGGTGAGATGTCAAATGTTACACATCGTATGCGACTATTGTAAGGCTCGCCCGTTTTATCTACATAATTTTTTTGACTTAATTTATATAGAGAAGCTTACCTGCAACCTCCCGCTGATTTTGTTGAACACAGCATTGAAAAAGTTGAGGCTGAGAGCGAACAGCACTTTGCTAGACAGCTGCCTTAAAACACAGTTGTTTAAAGTACTCTCTGTGCGCATGTCTGAAACAAAGAAACAAAATTAGTCTACAAAGCTGCACCATTATCATCAGCTCATTTAAAGTCCCGCAACTGCTGGGGCACGAGTCTTCCCTATGGATAAAATCACCACAGAGAGAATGAGCTATAAATCAGTTCAGTGCGGGTCGGTGGTTAACAACTGCCAATGCATCATTCATTTCAATTTGTAGTGTTTGTATAGAAATTCAATTGTTCTATGGCTCCATCCATATGGAGTCACTAACGCCCGTTCCCAATAACCTATCTATCTGTTGTTTTGCCTACTATAGATACAAAATTTGACATAAGCTCCATACAAATTATGTCAAATTTCTAACTCCAGTAAGCAAAACAACAGACAGATAGAATATAGGGAACGGGCGTAAGAGATATAAGATTAAGTGTTTCATGATGTTTAAAAGGTAAGGCATCAAAGATCTAATGAAACTTACCCATGAACTGGCAGACTTCTCTGAGCAGTATCTTGACATTCATCGCTTCATCGTACTTCGTGGTATCCTTAGGTTGTGAACTGAGACATATTTCTAGGGTATCCAACACTATCACGAGACTGTCATGATAACCCTTTTCCGGTTCTATAGGCCGATTTACACCAGACGATATTGTGGGTTGATACTGTAACAAGTATACTTATGAAACAAAAATTCACTAGATGAGTATATAAAAACACAATATTTCTTAGTTACACATACAATTAATGTTCTCATATACGCGGCTGTATTGTCTTTTATTAAACTGTTCTCTCATCAGATACTATCTAAGACTCATTAGATATTATCTGAGCCTCTTAAGATGCTATCTAAGACTCATCAGATACTACATATCTCTGTTACTATCTGGAACTCATTAGATACTATCTTTGCTTTAAATTCAGTACTTACGTCAGCCTGCCCTGTAGCATAATGGTCAGTGCAGCCGCCCGGATTGCGGAAGACGCAGGTTCGATTCCTGGCTGGGTTGGGTAGGCATTTAATTTTTTCATTGTATTTTATAAATAATTACTCTCTTTGACATAAGATACTATCTGAGACTCATAAGATACTATCCAAGACTCATAAGATACTATCTGAGACCCATCAGATACTATCTAAAACTCATTGTTTACTATCTGTCAGATACTATCTGAGACTCATAATTTACTATATGTCAAATACTATCTGACTCATCAATTACTGTCATCATCATCATCATTTAGCGCAATCTTTAAACTGAAGTTTGGAGATCAGTATACAAAATTTTCTGCGACAATTACTGTCAGATACTATCAAAGCCAAATCATTTATTCAGCATTATAAGCCTTCTCAGGCACTTATGGTTCTAAATTCCAAAGAGAGCCGCCGAATTTGGGGAGGGGAGAGGGGAAGGAGGAAGGGGGGTTATACCCCTACCCCTCCCCCAAAGCTACAAGGTCACTTGAAAATAAAACGAGGTTTTTTGAGAAGTTGGCAACAGAGCTGTCACTTCACTATCCGAATCAATGTTAATCTAAAAATTTATTATTTTCAATAATTTATTGTGAGAATCCTAATTAATTTTGAGCAATAAAAATTCGTGTGCTTGTTCCTAAGTATAATCTTTTTACGCAAAAAAAAAATTACCTCAAAATTCCGCGGCTCCCTTTGGAATACTGAGCCACACTTAATGACATCAAAACTATAAAATCCAAATAATAATGAAAAACTTAATTATATCTGAGTCTCATAAGTATGACACTCATAATAAAGATACTATCTGCAATTTATAAGAGAATAAAAATGTCTATAAACCTAAACAGAAAAATGTTTAAGCTTAAGGTAGGTGATAAATCTGTAGCATATGGTTACTTTTACCTCTTAACTCATATATTCTGTTGTCATATTGATCAGTACCATTACTACTATTATTATAATTATTATCATACAATGGGTTGAAATATCATCAATTTTGAGTAAGCTAACTGTCTGCTTTCTGTGGTCTAAGACTACCTGGTCTCAGACCAAGAGAGCTTGGTTCAATGCTCAGGGAGAGTAAGTATATGTCTGTTATCGGTTTAGTTGGTGGATAGACTTGTTTACCACATTAAAATAATAAGGATTTTCTACCGTGTTCTTTTTAGCAACAACACGTGTTGTGAGACTCCATTTTAACTCTATCTACCATACAATGCTAAATGTACTTTAAAAATATACCTACCACTTGAAATTTGCTAAATGCTAAACGGGAAGTCATTAATTAAGTTATAATAAAAATAATAAGAGGAGCGCTTACCAATTCATTGATCCTCTGTAAAATCTTGGTTAGTCCGGAGATCACGAGGGAGAACCTATGCCTACTGATCTGGACGAGGCAGGCCTTGCACTGCTCCTCGTTGATGCGCGAATGTAAGTTTTGAGCACCTGTCTTGTATGGCAGCTACAAAAATAGATAATTATATTTTTAAAATATTAAGTTTTGTGAGAAGACAATGTGTAGGCCTCCAACAAGTAGATCAGACGATCTGGTGAAGATCGCAGATAGCCACAAAACAAAACTGGTTTTTGTGGATATCTTTGAGGTAAGCCAAACAACAAATTGAGCAATGGGTGACTATCAGCTGAGATGATGATGATAAAGGTGTAGTATTTTTTTACTTGCCACTATCCACTTTACTAACATAAAATTAATATTAATTGAGTGAGTAACAGTATTTTAGCAGTGTGCGACACACTTTACGCCCAGTGTAAAATAAATAATATTAATTTTATTAGTTGCTTAAACATAGTAAGTTAAAGATTTATACTGAGTAAGGATAAGCGTAAGGTACTTTCTAATTATTAATATTTCCTAAATCTCATTGAATTTACTAAGAAAAATAATATTTTCAATTATGGTAGTTGTTTACGTCGCGCATTGATCGGCGTTAATTTGCGTGGGTTTTCAAAAGGAAAATGTAATAATGCTATACCAAACACAGAGCATCTTAAACTTCCGTTTCGTTTGTATAAAAATCTTAGACATAACAATTCATAACTATCACATTAATGTTAATAATCTATAACTTATATTCACTTGGGTGGGTCCGGTGAAAATTGGATTAAATAATATTTATATGAAAGTACCTACCTGCTCCTCGAAGCGGGCAATGAGCGAGTTCGCCCATTCTCCGGGTTTTTGTGTTCCCATTTATTGTAAATATAATGCTAAGTTTCTGCGTATAACAATTAAAAAACAATATTAATACAGGCACCCATCTTCTTCCATCGATTTTGGAAATCTACTACATTTTGTTGACAGTAGTAGAAATTACAACTTAAATACAATAATTCACATAAAATTGAGAGAAACTTATTTAATTTAATCTTGCTTGTAAAGTAATAAATCATCGCTTTTTATCACACCTTTGTAAACATTGTCATATAATTGATAAAAGAAAATAATTCAGGGGTTTTCTGTAAGCTACTAATTTGTATTTTTTTTTCTAACGGTAACATTTTATTTTCTTCGGTCAACCTAATCAATAATTAAAGATGCGTTCATAAAAAGTTTTTAAATAACTATGAACACTCTATTTAAATAACTTTAATTACAAAAAAATTCGAGTATTGAAAAAGTACACATTTTATACAAAAAATATACCTATATAATTCAACAAAAAAAACTCTGTCAAATAGGTATATCGTTAATAAATATCCAAAATAAATAGCACCTTTCGTGGCCCTACACGTTAAGAGTATAATATACTGACGACGACTCCATATAATGTGCGCCCTTGTATATTTATCTTTTATGCTTTCTTTTGTTTATTTTTATTATTTATTTTATTTTGTGTACCTACCTACTGTACCTTTTACATGTGTATGTTGTTTGTGGTATGGAAAGAATCACTTTTTATATTATCCTCGAGTTTTTCCTTTTGTGTACTGGACAATAAGATTATCCTTTGAGCCAGTTTACACACTTTGAATTGTGTATTTTATTCGCGTTCTATTTTTATTATCATTGATATTAGAAAAAAAAATAAACAGATTTTTGCTGCTAAATGTTTGTTTTATGAATATTTTTACATATAAAACTTGTCGTACGATAGATATCTTCCGCTTTCGCATTACCTATGTAATATTGATGTATGTATTATAACTATGGACCAATCATAAGAAAAGTATTACGAATGACCAATTTTCTTGTCACTATTGCAGGTATTGCAGGTCTCCTCTTGGAGAACCTGTCCATATAGTAAACGCTAATTATTTATTAGATTTCAAACCTAAATGAAAAAGTACTCAAAAGACTCAAGGAGTCTCAAAAGTTTAATGATTTACAGGTACCTACAAATTGTATGCTAAAACTTTGTGGAAGTGAGTGAATTTAAGACGCGAAGACAACAAACTGTCGTTAGAGCGTTTCAGTGGAGTTTTAAGCCCCGTAAAACTAAAGCCCCATAAATAGAAAGAAACATGCAGCTTAAGAGCGCCACTAATGAAAAAACAAACATATCTAGTAATTAGAGATAGAAAATCAAATTATGCTCAACAAACTATTTGAATGAAGTAATTTAGCATTTTTACGTCACCTAATGAACACCTCACAATTGTTATGGTCAAATAAGACGTTACGGCCACTTTTAACTATAACGTCTTATTTAACTAAACCATAACATGTCATTTGTTCATTAGGTGACGTAAAAATGCTAAATTACTTCATTCAGATAGTTTGTTGAGCATAATTTGATTTTCTATCTCTAATTACTAAATATGTTTTTTTTATTGGCGGCGCTAGTGTGCGGCGTAAACGCTCTTAAGTTATCTTTATAGAAATGTTTTTAAAATATTATGAAAAAAAATTAGACAGAAGATTAGGTTGTAGACGATTTCCTTTGCCTTCTCTAAACGGGTACGGTCATAAGAAAAGAAACCAACTGCTGGCTGTCAACAAAGGCTGTCAAAAAAGTATTTGTCGTCCGTCATTATTTCTCTCTTTGTTGTGGACGTTTGTTTTTTCAGTATTAATTACAATAAAACGTTAATAATTCGTATACTACAGTATAGTGAAAGAACGTACGGTGCCCAAAATGATGGTAAGTAATTTACATGGCACATAGTATATGGTACTTTCGTAGCCTTCGAAAACCGGGGGGCGTATCCGCTACATTGTGGTTTAATTATCGCTAAACACATCATAACCACGGACCTTAAGATCATAACACTAACTATCTGTTGTAAGATAATGAAATTCTGCATAATTTAGGCGTCACGGCCGGTTATTATCTCCAACACAAAGTTTTTAATTACTTTTTCGGTAGATAGAATAGATGACGTGGTTTATTTGCAGCATAATAGATTTCTTATTAGAAATCATTGTTTCAATGTTTAGAAATTTCCGGATGGTTTTCTTTTCAGCTTGCATGCTTTGTTATAATTTTGTGCTGCAGTTTACTTCCTAGGGACTTTTTAACTGTTTTACCTCACTTGTGTCTGTACTTATTTTATTTTTATCATTATGAGTCTTATCAGAATCTTATACATATTATCAGACTACAGTACAATACAGCTTGGCTCTTCTGTCTTTTCATCGTGTTGAATACTGCCCTTTAAACAACTCCTGTTTATTTTACGTGTCTGTATTTTTGTTTTTTGGGTTACAATAAAGTATTCTATTCTTTTCTATTTTTATACTCCATGACCCAGATAGTACAATATTGCAACTCTCTTTCCTCAGGACTGTGTGGAAGATACCAACCATGACCCCTTGTCAGCCCCAACGGTGCAGTCACCAGCATCTTTGGACACTAAACTGGCCAAGAAAAAGCCGAGTGAGACTGTCTCACTGGCTGACAACAGTTTGCTGGTACGATGGTTTAACTGATTGATACAGACCTACAAGTTGGAAGTTTGTAAATTTTTGGTGAACTATTTTAATACAGACCTTCTGTATTAAAATAGTTTTTGTACTAACTTAATCAAAGCAACCCTGTAGTGTAAAAAAAAATGACTAGGGTACTTAAAAATTTGGCCATAGAATTGAATTTGTTAACTATAGAGATAATAAAAACTATATAGATTTTGATTTTAAACAGAGATTAACGCAAACTAATTAGTAAAGTGTATCATACCTAAAAAAATTAAAATAAAGTAATAATAATAATTGTCATTGCCAGGAGGTTTCTTTCTCTGCAGCCTTAATCGCCGGTAGCTTGAGTCTTGCTCCGCTGCTGGCGGCGTTCTAGGTTTAGGTTTTTTAAAAAGTTGTATGATATTTTGTTATATTTTACTTTTTATATCATTTTTATGGCTGCTGGCACGTAACTCTAAACTTTCGGTAGACAACAAACTCCTAATCTATAAAATGATTCTCAAGCTTGCATGGAAGTACGGGAACCAACTCTGGGGAAGCGCTTCTAACTCAAATATATCCATCATACAGAGACTGCAAAATGGCATACTGCGTACCCTTTCAAATGCTCCATGGTTTCTTATGAAATCTGAAATCCACGAAGCTCTAGAAATCAAACCGGTAAAGGAAGAGATTGAACAGTCTTCCGCTAACTACAAAAACCGGCTTGACAACCACCCGAATGACTTGGCTGTCGAATTAACAAATATCAACTGCAGTAAACGCCTTAAACGCCATGATATCCAGAGATTGGAGGCTCGATGGTAAAATAGGAGTGCCTCCCACTGGGGAGACCCCTTGCAACGATTCCACCGCCCAACAAAACTGCTTATAGTTCTGGGACTGATTGCAGATGCAGAAACAAAACAAAAAAAAATTGAATTTTTATAAAACCTAAAACTAAAATTTAAAATAAATATAGAGTGAATAATAATAATAATAATTTCTTTATTGACTTAAAAGTTATTAACAAATTCCTATGAAGACTCTGACACCCAAACTAGGCTAAAATGCCAGTATCTCAGAAGCAACAAGAGTGTCAAGAAAGCTTAATACAAAGTTAACAATGTACTTATATGGATATAAAATGGTGGTGATATCATATTAGTTCATATGTATACATAGTGTGTCAATAAATAAATATTATATTAAAAAAAGATACATATTTAAATATATAAATATAAAATAAATACATATTTTATTCTATTTATTTAAAATAAGTAGGTGAATATCAAAAGGTACCTTTTTTTTAAGAATTTTTATCTCCATGAGTAATTTCAACTCCAGAGTGGTTAAGATGGTCCAAAACAAGCTTATGTCCAATAAAAACAGAGACCTAAACATCGTGTTTTTTTGTTTTCAAATTGGATACATGTCCAATCCCATCCGTTCTGGCATAATGAGAGGTTTCCAAAAAGTACACATGTCCTATATGTACATCATCATCATCAGCCTATACTAGTCCACTGCTGGACATAGGCCTCTTCAAGTGCACGCCACCGAGCACGATCCGCGGCTACTCTCATCCAGCTCTTGCCAGCCACCTTGCGAAGATCGAAGCGAAGCGAAAGGATTTGCGGGGCACGTGGGTTGTCGTTGTTGGTAGTGGACTATACGTGTACACACTCACACAGTATCCGATAGCCGATTGTGCTAGGGCAAAGTAAATGGTGCGGAGGAGTTCAAATTCAAGTCCAGATTAATTTACGCGTGCGTGCTGTTACAAGTTCAATCTGAGGTAGCCAACACAATTTATTATCCAGCATGATACCAAGGCATTTAACAGTCTCGGATTTCGTTATATTAATGCAAGAACATTTACGCTCGTGGTCACATGTGTGTATTTTGAGATTGATATCAGCCATAATATGAGAATTCACAGTGTGGAATTGTATATAAGTAGTTTTAGCGATATTTAAGTTAAGTAAATTTTCTCCAAGCCATTTAGCCACCTCTGCAGTCCAGTTAACAAAACTAAAGCCTATAAGTATCATCGGCGGAAAAAAATAATAAAAAAAATATGTAAACAGTTTGCTATCAGTTAGTGTCATATTACATAAGTCGTTTATGTAAATTAGGAAAAGACTTGGACTACCTTGCGGAACTCCGAAAATTACATTGGCGTCGGAACTAATAAAATTATAAATCTTAAGCTTTTGCACCCGACCACTAAAGAAATCTATAAAAATAAGTAAGGCTGAGTCTGTTACTCCAATATTTTCTAGTTAGTCCACAGAGTAGGTATCGAGACAGTATCAAATGCCTTGGCAAGGTCGAGGAAAACGCCAAGGTATTTTTGTTTCCTGTCAAGTCTCTCAGTAATATACTTCGTGAAGCTACCCTCGGCGTCGTCTGTCGACATACCTGATCTGAAGCCAAATTAGGAATGTGGACAGAATGTTGTACCGATTCAAAAACTGTATTAACCTGTTATTGAGCATCTTTTCCAGGATTTTAGACATTGCCGGAAGCAAAGAAATCGTATCGAAAGTAAAATAAAATACCTTCTTAATACCCAACGTTTCGACCGAGAGAGATAAGAGTATGATACCTTTTACTAACTAGTTTGCTTTAATCTCCGTTAAAATTCTTTAATAATTTAAAAGTGTATATAGATTTTGGCCCACAGTGTTATATTGATAAATATTTATTTATTTATAGTCTTTTTTTTAAAATATGTATTAAAGTATATTGCTCATCAAATCAAATTGAAGGGTCTAAAAAACTATTTCTGTGTGCACATTGGCAAAGGCTCTCTCCAACCCTTTCCATTATTCCCTATCTCTGGCCCGTCTTGCACAAGTTTTCCCAGCTATCTTCACTATGTCATCCTTCCATCTCATCAGCAGTTTCCTTTACTTTCTCTTTTCCTCGGGTACCAACTTGTTTCATGTTTCATCTCCTCTTGACTGGCCCAATTCTATTTGTGGCAGCACTGTTTTAATCCCTTGACACAGCATAAACGCGTCGCCGTGTCCTGTACGCCAAGCATTAAATTCAGAGTAAAAACTTGCAACAGGAATAGGGATTCCAAAATTTCCAAATATCTTTATTTTGTGTTTTTGTAAACTATAGGTGTCGGTTGTTGCCGTAGTTGACGTACAAGACACGCTATCGCTTGTCGATTATTGCCGACTGTGGCGGGAAAAAGGTTAAACCAAGTCTTGTATATTGATACATTAGTTTTATGCTATAATTTTTGTAGGTGGACATATCAGATGCGCTCAGTGAAAAGGAAAAAGTGAAGTTCACCGTCCACACCAAGACGACGCTGCCGGAGTTCCAGAAGTCTGAGTTTGTGGTGGTCCGCCAGCACGAGGAGTTCGTGTGGCTCCACGACAGATACGAGGAGAAAGACGAGTACGCGGGCTACATTGTGAGTTGTGTTCAATTCTCAGTAGCGTGAATGTTGTTGTTTTTTTTTTACTTATTTACACTAAAACATACAATACTTTTGCATCATAGCCATAGATCAGAGTAGGTAGAGCTATTTTATGTACTTGCCATATGATAGAATAATATGGATATTCCCCGAATGAATGTGAAAGCATACACTTCCTATAAATATAAGGACGGGTTTAAGGATAGTTGAAGCAAAAGATAGAAACTTGATTAATTAAACCACATATATTTTTTTATGTAACAATTTCTTATATTTATACAAGAATCAAATAATCGAATCCCGGAGTATTAGTCAGAATCTCGTGAAATATCCATATTAACATCAATGTTTGCGGTAATAAACCTAAATAGCTCTACCTGCTCCGATCACTGATCATAGCAGATCAAAACCACTTAGGTTTGTCCGGAAAGCTAGAACTTAACATTAAATAAAAAAATATATTCCTGTGACGACAACAGTACTACATTAAATAAATGAATAGGCTGCAACAAGCAAATGACATGCAGTGAGCAATCTCATCTCAACATCTGTGTGTGAGTGTTTGTTGAGACATCTACAGGTTAAATTACACATTTATTTGTGATAAAACACAAATGACATTACTAACATACAATTTTAACAATAAGTAAGTGGCACTAAAAGTTGCCCGGTCAGCATGTTGTCAGGCCTCCTAGATTATAGGAGAATCTGACGCTGGTCTACCGCGAACACCTTAGTATGGGAGGGAGCGCAACCATACACAAAAACAACAAAACACAATACAAAATTTACACGAGATAACAAAGATACATAAAAAAATAAAAAATTATATCAACAACCTTCAAATACGAATGTTCGCTCAGCAGACGACAATACAGGGCTAACTAAAAACTTAAGACCACTACATATACATCATGATGCAAATAAATATTGTGATGATATTAATGTTATGATTATGATGATATAGATTATATCTGATGGAAAGTTGTATTCTTTTTTTTGTAAGCTGAATAAAACATTTTGAATGTTAAAATGTTTTTGTTTTGTTTATATAATTTTTAACGCAAATTTTGTTGGGAACAAATTACAAAAACACAAATGTTGAAAAAATTTCCACAAGCTGGATTTGAACCTGCACCCTTTTGACATACCGGGTCATGTGCTCTCCCAATTGAGCTATCGTGGTTCTAACCAGCCCGCCGAATTTTATGATTTTGAATGTTTTTTTATTCTCCCCTAGATACCGCCCGCCCCGCCCCGGCCCGATTTCGACGCGTCCCGCGAGAAGTTGCAGCGTTTAGGGGAAGGGGAGGGGGCCCTCACCCGCGAAGAGTTCCTCAAGATGAAAGAGGAGTTGGAAGAGTGAGTACGCATAGCTATATAGCTGGCATTAACATAGTTTCTTCTGATAAAAGCTATTTCACATTTCTTTATCGATTTAATTGAAATTCTCTTTGCTTTTCCCCCTTATTTTTTTGACATGAGGTCCTTCAAACGAGGCTTGAAGAGGCACCTTGTTGGCCGGCAAAGTGTGGGTGACTGATGCTACGATGTTTTCACGCTACACCAGTTGTCTTTGCATCTGGACTCTATTTCTACTTGCATAAGGTGGACTGGAGTCATTTGCCGTGCAAACTATAAATAAAATACAGAATTCTAAACAGTCAATAGAAAATTTAAAAAAGTTTGTTCATGTAAATTTACCTAAACTGTTTTTGTAAGATCTTTGTATGTACAATGTGATGCAATAAATATCTATGACTATGACTATGTATGCAATTTATAATCCATTTTCGATAGTAGTACTTTAACTTTAGTTGGTACCGGTAAATTAATACCGGTACCAACTAAAGTACCGGTACCGAGGTATCTAATGAAAAATACTGGTATTTACCGGTATCAAGCCCTGGCGCCACCCCGGACTCGATTACTTTGCTCTTTCGCTCGCACTTATGTAAACGCTTATTTGCTCTTGGTATTAGAACACCTACATTATACCGATATCAAATGGTCAATACTGTATAATCAATACCGGTACCGACTCGAGTATCTGTACTGTATCAATTTAATTGAAACCGGTATCTGTAAAGTACCGGTATATTAATACCGGTACCAACTAAAGTACCGGTACTATATCAAGGTCTGTATTACCGGTATCTGAAAAAACCGGTATTCCAAGCCCTGATCAGAAGTGACATGAAATACACTATGAAATATTGGTTGTTTTTTGTCATTTACAATTTGATTATAAAGATACATACCGTTCGGAGTTTCTTCAGTTAAAAATAAGTTACTGCTACACATGCAGTGGACGTCTTTTGGCTGAGATGATGATGATGATGCAGTGCAGTTGTTGTCCTTTATTTGTAATGTGTGTTTTTTTGTAATGAAAAGTGTCTTTCTATCACAGGGCATTTTCCAATATCATAACGTTGTAAAAAAAAGGGAGAAAAGATACGCCCTTGCTGAGTTTGTTGCCGGTTCTTCTCAGTACAAGGTTTCCCGCCCAGAGTAGACTTACGAACCGGTAGCATAGTAACATTCATAAGTGCTATCTTGTAGTCTAAATTGAATAAATGATTTTAAATTTTGAAATTTGACCTTGAATAAGAGATAAAGGAGCACCCTTAATTGATATCATAGCGTGAGAATTAGTCACTGGCAGAGAGAACGAGAGTGCGGCAACTTCATACAAGCGCTCCGAAATGCACGCACACAAGCTCGTAGTTCACCTACATTAGCACACAGAAAAAAGCACGGGAAAGGAGTACGCGATGACGCGGGTCCCCGCCAACGTGGATCGGGCAGCGTATGTTGATAGAGTAACGGAGAATAACAAGTATGCCACTAAGCGCTGCCGATCAGTATACACGTATTTTTCTTGGTTTGGGTGCCGCGATTGCGAGTTTTGTTGCATATAGGTAAGTGCCTATTGAAAATGTCTGGAAAAAAACCTGTTGTGTATGAGGATGTCTCAACACACACTACCATAATCGCAGTTTGTCCTTTTTTACTTTCCCGACAGATATAACAAGCTAAGTTTACAATATAAAAGACACCCAAATTCACACAATAATAAATTTACTATGTGTGACTCAACCCTAGCCGGTATGTACAGCTCGGTACGTCGATTCAAGGTCACGGCACTGTTGCCTCACCCACGTTCACTCTGTCACTGGCTTAAGAATACCCCCCTGCCATCCACGGCCGTCATATATATCTTTTACACTCAAATTTTGCTATTGCACTGTATGTAACATAAGCTCTTTTTCCCAGTGAATACCTAGCCACCTTCAAGAAGACGGTGGCCATGCACGAAGTGTTCCTGCAGCGTTTAGCAGCGCATCCCGTCTTCAGAAACGACTCGCATCTGCGTGTGTTTCTAGAATACGAGCAGGATTTGTGCGCGAAGCCGCGAGGGAGGATGGACCTTATCGGTGGGCTGGTAAGGTTCATTTTTAATTAACTTTTTTAAATTATATACAACATATTGTTTTCTAAAGTTTACGCGAACACTACACATTGAAATAAAAAAACTTTTAGGGATCTACTCGCGTTTATTTTACACCTTACTTATATAATAAACAGTAGCCAGGATAAACATTAAATAAGTAATGTGTAAAATAAACGCAAGTAGATCCGTAAAAGTTGTTTTATTTCAATAACAACATGTAACATAATTATGATAGTGGTTTGTAAAGAGTCGGCCATTGAATCGATTTTTGCCATTTTTATACAGGCTGTTTGGTAATAAATGTATAATTCCGAAACACAGCCATGCGAACAAGTACAAAGAACACCGTGATAATATATGTCCAGCTGACACGACGTACCTCAGCTACCCTGGGTATTCTCTGGAGCACAGGTTTATATCTCGTGCCGGAGTCTGTGTGTATGCTCGTGATGACATCTGTATCAAGCGTCTCAAGTGGACACAGGCCATGAACAAATCCTATATGCCTGTGTATACCGTTCGCATAGTGGAGACCATGAGACAACTCGATTGTGTGACCACCTTAGTCAAGCGGCAGATGCGGGTCGAGAGCGTTATCCATCAGCTCAGTTAGTCATCCTAGGGGACTTTAATGCCCACCATCAAGAGTGGCTGTTCCCATACCAGCTGACCGACCATGCTGGGAGAGAGGTGCGTAAATTAGCATTGTCACTAGATCTCACTCAGCTTGTAAACTGTGCGACGAAAGTGCCAGATGTCGACTCACACACTGCCAATTGCTTGGACCTTCTGCTGACCACAGATCCAGACAGATACTCAGTAACAGTTTCTGCTCCACTGGGTACTTCTGATCATTGTCTGGTTAAATCTGTATCCGTTTATTCCCCACCTGAAAATTGCCCTTGTGGCCCAAGACGGGTGTGGCGATACAGGTCAGCAGATTGGGATGAAATGCGTCACTTTTTCTCGTCCTACCCTTGGCGGAGGGTTTGCTTCAATTCAGGAGATCCGACGAGCTGTGCTGAAGCCGTTACCGCGGTGATACGGCAGGGTATGGAGTATTTTATACCGTACTCGGGCGTAACATCACATGGCAAAGCTCGCCCGTGGTTTAATGCTGACTGTCGTAGTGCTGAGGCGCTGAAATTGTCTGCTTATTCCGCATGGGCTGAAGCTCGAGCACGCAAGTCTTCGAATACTCGTTTTCTGAAGAGAGCCTTTAACCAAGCCGCCAAGTCGTGTAAAAGGACACTACGCAGAGCTCGATTCAACCACATAAGCCGGATCGGGGCTAAATTAGCCTCTTACCCCCCAGGTAGTAAGGTTTTTTGGTCCCTGGCAAAAGCGGTTGAATCCAATTTCAGTCGGCCATCCCTACCACCATTGCTGAAGCCTGACGGTTGTCTTGCCCACTCTGCGGAAGAGAAAGCAAATTTATTTGTCTCTCTTTTTGCGGAGAATTCGCGTCTGGTCTCTGCTGGGAAAACTCCACCAATCTCATCTCGTGCTGACTGCTATATGGCAGAAGTGCGCATTCACCAGAAAGAGATCCTAAAAATCCTGCAGACCCTGGACGTGAACAAGGCGAACGGACCTGATGGCATACCAGCAATAGTTCTGCGTTCATGTGCTCCCGAGTTGTCTCCACCCCTCACACGCCTGTACCGCCTCTCACTTGAAACAGGCATTGTACCGGAGTCATGGAAGCTTGCTAACGTGCAACCCGTGCCCAAAAAAGGCGGTCGAGCTGACCCTGCTAATTATCGACCCATCTCAGTCACGTCCATACTCTGTAAGATAATGGAACGTGCACTGAATAATAAACTCCTGGCTCATTTGGAAGGTAACGATCTCCTCAGCGACCGCCAATATGGATTCCGCCGAGGCCGCTCAACTGGGGACCTTCTAATATATGCCACACATCTATGGAGTGAGGCCATTGAGAAATACGGAGAGGCCCTTGCGGTGTCCCTCGATATCTCAAAGGCCTTTGACAGAGTTTGGCACGCGAGCCTTATAAGCAAGCTCCCATCATTTGGTCTTCCTGCTAACTTTTGCGCTTGGATATCTGATTTCCTGAAGGGAAGATCGATACGCGTTGTCCTCGACGGCTACTCATCGGACCAAAAGGCTATCGATGCCGGTGTGCCTCAGGGATCGGTTCTATCCGCAACCCTATTCCTGCTTCATATAAACGACCTGCTTGTGCCCGGTACCTTTGGGTACGCAGACGATAGCACCGTTGCGGATAGATACATGTCGAGTGCAGGGGCTGACAGACAAGATGTCGCCTCTTGTCGAGAGGCCATGGTTAGCCGCTTGAACGAAGCCCTCCAAGCAGTATCCGATTGGGGCGATGCCAATTTGGTCACATTCAACGCTGCCAAAACACAGGCTTGTTTGTTCTCAGCTAAGCGGAGCCCATTTCACCTGGCTCCGACTTTCCGGAATGTGACTGTAGCTATGACTGACAGCCTACAGCTCTTAGGTGTTGAGCTCTCGTCCAACCTCAACTTCGGGCAGTACATCGAGTCCAAAGCAAAGACTGCAGCTAAAAAACTGGGGGTTCTCTCTAAGGTCAGGCGGTACTTCACGCCAGAACAGCTGCTCTAACTTTATCAAGCACAAGTTCGATCATGTATGGAGTACTGCTGCCACCTTTGGGATGGATCAGCCAAATACCATCTGGCTGCTTTGGACTCGATTGAAAAACGAGCTAAGAGACTCATTGGTGACCCTGCCCTGATAGACGCCAAGTTGCAAAATCTAGAACATCGGCGTAGGGTGGCTCGTCTGTCGGTCTTCTACAGGATTCATTTCGGGGAGTGCGCGAAGGAGTTGCACGACCTAATCCCACCATCCACTTTCCGCTATCGGAGCGCGAGGCGCGAGTTCCATCCCTATGTTGTAGATATGCCACCTTGTCGCACGAGCCGATTCGGTTCAACTTTCTTAGTGCGTACAGCTAGGGAATGGAACGCGCTGCCTGCGAATGTGTTCCCTGAAAGGTATAATCTGGACCTCTTCAAGGCTAGAGTGAATAGGCTATTTCTAGGCAGGCATGTTCCATCCTCGACCGCACCGTCACTTAACATCAGGTGAGGTGTAGTCAAATGCCTGCCTATAACCAATAAAAAAAAAAAAAAAAAAAAAAATATGTGACGACCTCCTTGGTCGAGTGGTTTGTACACCGGTTTTCATGTAGTCGCCATCTCTGAGGTCCCGGGTTCGATCCCCGGTCGGGTCAATTTAGAAATTATTGTTTTCCTAAATTGTCTCGGGTCTGGGTGTTATCTATGTATAATAAGTATGTATTTAAATATTTTAAATATGTTCATCCGTTGTCTAGTAACCATTTAACGAGTTTCATAGCGAAGCTTCTCTTGGGCTAGATAATTGGTGTGGGTGTAGGAAAGTTTTATTATTATTATTATCTCTTTATTTCTTTATGTAAAAATATTTGAAAAAAGACGAAAGTGTTGAAAAAATTCCACGAGCGGTTCGAACCCGCACCCCATGACAAACCGGGTCAGGTGCACTGCCAACTATGCTATCGTGGCTCGTGGGTAGTTGGCAGTACACTTGACCCGGCGGCATGTCATGGGGTGCGGGTTCGAATCCCGCTCGTGGAATTTTTTCAACACTTTGTCTTTTTTCAAATTGTAAGTTTTAAAAAATCTTTAAATTAAGTTTTAATTATTTTTGAAAATAAAGGAATGTTTCCTTTCAGTAAAATTTGCCATCATCAATATTAGGGATACCTTTCCTCCAACCACGGTCTTATTTTTTCACCCTGTATTTTTAACAATTTATTAGGAAACGGTCGAATTTCGACCACTAGGCGACCATTAGTACTAATTATTTCTTATATTACTCAAGTGAGTATGTGATTCAGCTGAAAATAGCGAGTGTGTACTCTAGATATACATTGCGAGCTATCGCTCGCTACACATTTTCGATCGCTTTTTCAATACCCGTAATTTATGATTCAACAGATGCGTTCAATGACCACTACTACAGACGAGATATACCTGGGCGCGACTGTTCGAGACGTGAACGACTTCTTTGAGCAAGAGACGTCGTTTCTACAAGAATACTACTCCCATTTGAAGGATGCCGTCGCCAAAGTAGACCGTATGACGACGAAACATAAGGGTGAGATTTGTTTGATCTGTAAATTTAATAAAGAGACGTTCCTACATAAGTATACTCACACTTAAGAAACGCAGTTGCCGAACTGGACCGTATGACATCATACCATAAGGTTGAGAGTTGCTTAACATGTAATTAAACAGATGCTTCTGCGAGTAGGAGACGTCGCTCCTATAAGGGAACTTGCTCCCACTTGAAAGATGCATTCGCCAAAGTGGAGCGTGTGACGTCCTCGTACAAGGGATTGCTTAAACTGTTGTTGAATAGATTAAGCAATTTTTCCTGCATAAAGATACTCAGTTTAAGGCCGGCGACGCGTCTGCAATTCCTCTGGTTTTGCGGGTGTCCGTGGGCGGCGGTGATTACTCTCCATCAGGTGATCCGCCTGCTCGTTTGCCTCCTTCTTTTATAAAAAAAAGTTCAAACTTAAAGAACGCAGTTGCAAAAGTAGGCCGTATGACGACTTAGCACAGTGGTGTGATTAATTAATTTGTAAATTGTACAGATGATTCTTAGAGTAGGAGACGTGGTTCCTGCATAAAGTATACTCACACTTAAAAGACGCCGGCGACGTCTGCAAAGTGGATCAAAAAAAAATTCAAAATTCAAAATCATTTATTCAGTTTAGACTACAAATAGCTCTTATGAACGTCATTTTAAGCCATCGGTTCGTAAGTCTATCTACTCTGGGCGGGAGATCTTGTACTGAGAAGAACCGGCAAGAAACTCAGCAAGTGTCCAGCTCTTTTCTCCCTTACAGCGTCATAAATATTGGAAAAAGCCCTATCATAAAGGACACTTTCCATCACAAATAAAAACACAAAATGTAAAGGACAATCACAACATGTAAAATAACACAAAAAATAAAAAATAACTAAATAAAATATTTAAGTCAGCAAAAACATAATTTACCAGTTTAATTTTTTACAATATCATACAGTACTAGTAAAAGTCAAAAAAAAAAAACTATAGTTAATAATAATAAAAATAAAACTAATTGTAATGTTCAATGCAACGCTATTTTGTTATCTGCAGGACACTATTTATAAGTAGTATTATGTATATGTTTTTTATTATAGCCAGGCTGTTTTATCTTCTAAATATTCTTTGACTGTATAATAACCTTTTTTTAATAAAGAAGACTTTACATGTTTTTTAAACTTATCTAAAGGTAAATCTAGTACAGTATTTGGTATTTTATTGTAATAGTGTATACCTTGCCCCAAGAAAGAACCAAGCACCTTCTGTAACCTGAACAGTGGCATTGCAAGTTTTGACTTATTTCTAGTATTAAAATTGTGTACATCACTGTGTTTAGCAAATGAATTGATATTACAACGTACAAGAACTATACAATTATAAATAAATTGAGACGCCACTGTCAAGACATCAATTTCTTTAATAAGATTTCTTAAAGAAGTTCGTGAACCTAGTCTATAGATTGTTCTTACTGCTCGTTTCTGTAAAATGAATATAGTTTCAATATCAGCCGCTGTTCCCCACAGTAAGAGGCCATACGACATGACACTATGAAAATAACTAAAGTAAACTGTTCTAGCAGTTTCTACGTCTGTTAACTGCCTTATTTTTCTAATGGCATAAGCAGCAGAACTGAGTTTGCCGGCCAATTTCGAAATGTGAGGATTCCATTGAAGTTTTGAGTCAAGGGTTATACCTAAGAAAACTGTTGAGTCTACCAAATCTAATCGATCACCGTTTATTCTTATATCAGTTGGTTCATTTTTGACATTTGGTAATTTAAAATTAATACATTTTGTTTTTTTAGCATTAAGCTGCAAATTATTAATAGTAAACCAACTGAGTACATCAGAGAGTGCTTTGTTTACATCGTCGTAATTATTCTTACACCTACTTACATTAAAAATGAGTGAAGTATCATCTGCAAATAATACGATTTCACAGAAGTTCTCTACAAAGAATGGCAAGTCATTAATATAAATCAAAAACAGAAAAGGACCAAGAATGGACCCTTGTGGAACTCCCATTTTTACATGAGAACCAGATGATTTAGTTCCATTAATATCGACAGTTTGTGTTCGAGAGCTAAGATACGACTGAATTAAATTTAGTGCGAAATCTTTGAGACCGTAGTAATTTAGCTTCATCACCAGAGTTTTGTGCTCAACGCAATCGAAAGCCTTGGACAAGTCGCAAAACACTCCAAGGGCGTTTTGAGACTTCTCCCAGGCATCGATCGTATGACGTCTTAGCATAAGGGTGAGAATGAGATGCTGCTTCGAGCAAGAGACGTCGATTTTAAAGGAATACTACTTTCGCCAAAGTTGACCGTATGACGTCTCAGCATAAGAGTGATAATTGTTTGACCTGTAGTTTAATAAATGCTTCTTCAAGCAGGAGACGTCGTTGCTGCATAAAGTATAGTAACACTGAAAATATAATTTGAAAAATATCATCATATCAAAATCCTCTATGCTTCATTGACACGTCTAGCCGTTGATCCCGGCTGCAGCAGTGGTTAACAATCACCTGTACTGGGCCCGCGTGGTGGTCTACGGCCCGTTGTCCCTGTTGTGTAAACATCTATAGGGAAGGCTCTTACCCCAGCAGTGGCGACATAGAAGAAGCTACTGATGATTTTTTTGCTCCTTTCATTGTACTGTACCAGCTTTTTAGCTAATCATTTTACGCCATTTTATTATTGTCTAACAGAAGTGGCAGACTCACACATAAAGCTGTCTTCTTGCATCACTCAACTGGCTACCAGGGAGCAACCGCCCACCGAAAGGTTCCTGACCAGAGCCTCGGAAACGTTCGACAAGTGCCGGGTAAGTAGAAGTACAAATAAAAATTTTTTTTTGCTAACCAAGTACATACAAAGTTGTTAGCACTATAAGTACTTAGTCGCCTTTTCGGAATCAGCAATTTAGAAATGAGCTTCCGAATTTTTTTTTATAAAAAAACTTATAACAATGAGTAACGTTATTAACTTTTTTACCGCCAACAACTTCTATAGAAGTTCGAGATTTTCGTGCCGTCCACGCCAGCACTTCTATAGAAGTTCTTCTTTGTACCTACTTTATTAAAATACATTTATACGTTGGCGTACAGCGGGACATCGCGTGCAGGATAGTTGGGCGGTGAAAAGGTTAACGATATTCTAATTCTAATAAAATAATCGTCGTATCACCGGCAGGGCACCAGAATAGATTTGGTAGAATGCATTGGCTTGAAATAAAATAACCCAACAACTGTACCTGGAACCTGTATTCTCGCAAATAAAGATATTTGATTTGATTTGATTTGATTTGAATTGCTTTCGATTTGAAGCCTATTCGAGCTGTTGCTCGAATACCTAAATGAAATGAAAAATGAAATGAAAAATGAAATGAAAAATATTTATTCGGAGCATCTATGACAACTTGACATAATGTACATTTTAAATTTATAATTATGCAATCGAAATGGTCACCACTCAGCTTATGCCATGACATTGACGTGCCAAGGCGCTGATATTCTGTGGAACCAGCAAGAGAAGGAGGGAGGCGCAGCTCCAGACGTGAATTTCAAAATTTTACACAGTGACAGATGTATACAATATTAACCATAACATACAGCCAACATACATACCATAACCTACACATAAACATGAGGCTACATAAACAATAATATACCTATACCTCAATAAATCACTAACTTTAAATAGTTATGAATGAAACATATTTGCTCTATTGCCTTATACAGAAGATCGAAGGTCGCATGGCGTCCGACCAAGACCTCAAGTTAGCTGACACTCTCCGCTATTATATGAGGGACGCGCATGCCGCCAAAGCTGTGTTGGTGAGAAGATTGAGGTATGCCTTGATATACTTGATATATTTTGACGACCTCCTTGGTCGAGTGGCTTGCACACCGGTTTTCATGGTGTCGCCATCTCTTAGGTCTCGGGTTCGATCCCCGGTCGGATCAATTTAGAAATACCTGTTTTTCTAAATTGTTTCGGGTCTGGGTGTTTCCTATGTATAATAAGTATGTATTTAAGTATATTAAGTACGTTTATCCATTGTCTAGTTTCTCGAGTTTCTTAAGGAAGCTTTTCTTGGGGCTAGATAATTGGTGTGAGTGTGGGAAACATTTATTATTATGATTATTATTATTATTTATTATATACAAAGTTATTTTTAAAACAGTAGCCAAACTTTCAGGAGCTAGTATGAATAGACCAAATTTTATTGGCATATTTCGATCTATGCGTTTGTAATGAAGTTGCTTTTAAATTAAGGTTGAAGAAGTCAATCAATATCTGGGAGCATGGCAGTGCCCTCGCCATGTCGAGCAAAAAAGCGGCACGGCCGTAACATCCTTTTCTCGAAACAGTTCAGGCCATTTTCGACCCCCTATAACTTCGTTGTGGATAGAATTTTCAGTAACCAAGCAGGCATTGTATAAACACGGTATATTTCAAATTTCATTCAATTTGAACCTGAAATAGTTTAAGAATTATAACTATTCAAAGTTTCTAATTTTGTCACTCACTCAGTGACTGACTGACTGACTGACTGACCGATCATCAGAACTCTAAGGCATTCCTAGCAGACATAGAAGCTTCAAATTTAGAATAACATGTACACACGGCGGCAGATCAACCTACCCAAACCTGACAAATTTCTGCAATGAATATTGATCCTTAACCAAACTATAAAGTTCAAAATTGATTGTAGAAATTTGACATTTTTGGGTAGATTGATCTGCCGCCGTGTGTACATTAACAAATTTCGAAATGATGATTTCCTTAGTGTCTAGAAATGTATTGTCTTTTCGACAGATGCCTCGCAGCTTACGAAGCCGCCAACAGAAACCTCGAGAAGGCCAGAGCCAAGAATAAAGATGTCCACGCTGTGAGTATTCGTAACTGTTGCACTAATCATTGTTAATAAGTTTTAACAGGAATTTTTGACACCTAATTTAATTTAATTAATTTAATTATTTCAATTAATACGGATAAATCCAATTACATTAATTAACAATACCATACAATAATATAATAATACAATACCTTATAAATGGATTACAAAATAAAATAATATTAAAAATAATCAAAGAAATTAACCAAAACACAGTCATACATCACGCTCACAAAACCTCAAGCATACTGACATAATATACGTGAGTCCATCCGCAAAGAGGTCAATTTCCGGATTATCATCCAAAAGAGCGTTGAGCGCTACGAGGATACGCGGGATAGGTGACGCAGCTCGCGCGACAGTGCGGGACTGCGGCACGGCAAACAACTTGTGCTTTCGAGCCCGACAGTATTATTATTATTCGGTACGAAGAACCGACACAACATCTCACTTAAGTCCTGAGCGTCAATTTTTCCACAGAAAACCTTGCACGCCATAATAATTTGGTCAGTGGCACGCCCAGTCTCGAGGGAATTATATCCCAGGCAGCCCAGAAGAAACTTGGTGGGATACAAAAAAGGGTAGTAGCCATATCGGCGCCTGTACAGAAACCGCAGGAACGCTTTCTGGACCTTCTCAAGCATTAGAGCATAAGTACTCTCGTGCGGGTTCCAAATACAAGCGCCTGCTTCAAGCTAACTCCGCACGAGCGCATCGAAGATCATACGCACCACACGATCACCTCGAAAATCACGAGCGTTTCTGAGGACCAACCCCAGGCGTCTAAACGACTCCTTTGCTAACGAAGTGACATGGTCGTGAAAGGTCAGCTTTCGGTCGAATGTGACACCCAGATCCTTCATTTCGCTTGTTCTAACGATAGATTGTCCATTGATCTTGTAATCGAAGAGGATAGGGTGCCACAATCGTGGTGCTAAATAGTGGTTTATAAATATTACTAAAATTAAAATTAAATTAAATATACTAATATTGTAACAAGGTTAAATTTGTTATTCTTTTTGAAGTGAAAACTTCTTTAGCGGCGTTGTACACTTTTTTGTAATGAGTAAAAAAATTTTAAATTCGTGTCAGGACACGTGACCTGATCGAAAATTCGTAAGACGGATGGAGAGTAGACAGCCGGCGCGGCGTAGGAGAGGAAGTATCCCCCTCTCTTTCTACGGCGCGGCGAAAATGTATGCCTGCTGTTTCGTTTAGGCGGCGCAGGGCGCTTGCGCGAATAAATTGTCATGTTTGTGTACGATAGCGTAATAAATAAATATTGTATTCTACCACATAAATGATAGTACTTTTATACTGATAATTGAAGCAATTCGTGCAAAATTATTCCCTAACCATTCCAAAATATCAAAAATGCACAACGTTAATAATATTGAAGTTTTCACTTCTGCCGGCACTCCCGGAGTGCAACCCGTCGTTTTTTTTTGTTAACTACTAGTTTTAAATAATAGCTTAGCCTCTTTCAAAGAGATGTGTTAAAACAAGTTTAACTACAGTTAACAAAAAAAAAATTGTTATTTTTTTTTTGTTAACTACTAGTTTTAAATAATAGCTTAGCCTCTCCCAAAGAGATTTGTTAAAACAAGTTTAACTACAGTTACAAGATGGCGTAGTAATAATAAAAATGGGCCTGTTACATTCATAATATTTATATATATAGTAACCATATAACGAGTTTCATAACGAAGCTTCTCTTGGGCTAGATAATTGGTGTGAGTGTAGGAAAATTTATTAATTTATTAATTTATTTATTTATATAATATAGTTTTCTGTCCTTTATATTGATTCTAGCTCATCATAATAAAATTTGTGTTGTTTTTTAGCCAAATAGTAGAGTTTTGATATTATTGAAGATAAACCGATGATATCTGCACCAATTCACGTTGACGACGTAACGAATTCATGCTAAGAAAACGCCGTCTATTAAGATTTTTTAACTTCAATATTTTTGATTTTATATAATGGTATAACTATTTAAACTATCATGGTCACTTGCAATAGAGTAATTATAAAAAAAAATAAATAAGAAATATCGGATACTCATAAATAATAAATATGGTAAGAATCCCGTTAATAATTACTTTATATAATGGTGCTTAACAGTGACGTCATATGTCACTATTCCCTTAGCGGTTCGTGGTTTAAAATGCTTCTCAGATTGAGCTTACATAAATAGTTTTTTATTTATTTACCGTACAATTTTAATGAACATATGGTTAGTATTGGAAGTTGCCGACAACTTTATTACCATGTTATATAATTAATTTACTACTCGTAGAAGTTGACAAGCACTTGTTAGATTGTTTGGTTGGTTTGACAAAGTTTTTTTTTGTGGAGATAATTTGCTTGTTCGCTCAGGTTTATTTAGCGTCACCTGACTTTTTTGGGGGCGGTAAGAAACTTAAAGGGTTCCTCTAACCTTGTGATTGAAACACCGTCAGAGGTTCTAAAGGGAATGGCATCACGTACTAGTACGTGTTAGGCGCGATGCCCACACGAAGTCGAGTCGATTCCTTATGAAATAAATGGAATTTATTTCACTCTGCCATTTATTTCATATGGAAACCTAGAGGCGGCGCGCCGCTTGTGCGCCCGCGCCTCGACTCGACTCTCGCGCGGGCGTCGCGCATTAGTAGGGAACGGGGTCCTACTAGATTTTCCGTGAGGTTCGAATCGGATCGGGGTTTGACAAAATATTTGCTTATATTATTATATATATTTATTTATTACAACACATAACAGATTACAGTCAGTAAGTACATTCATATTGGAGAACAAAATAATTGGATCAGACTATAACCCAATAAAATGCGTCTGTAACATGTAACAAGTAATAAACGTCACAACACAAACAATATCAACATCATTTTGCTTTAGACGGCATTTTCAGCTTCACCGGACTTTTTTGGGGGCGGCAAAAACTTAAAGGGTTCCTCAAGTCGTGTGAAACGAATCACCTTCGCAGGTTTTCTAGATGGAACGGCATCACGCACTAGTGCGTGTCCCCGTGCCCTACTAGATTCTCCGAGGGGTTCGGATCGGATCGGGGATCAGAACAATTCGAGGGCGCCTCTAAAGGCTCTGACCTCGGCTCGGGTTGACCGGGCCGTGGTGGAGGATATCAAGATCAATAAATAAATTTAACATAATTCATTATATTGAAATGAAACAACTTTTACGGATCTACTCGCGTTTATTTTACACATTACTTATTTAATATTTATCCTGACGTTTCCTTTCAATGTGTAGTGTTCGCGTAAACTTTAGAAAACAATATATAATTCATTATAGTAATCATTTAGAACTTAAACATGTACAGTACCATATTGTATTGTGTTTTGGCAACACCTTTGCTTGTATTTACAATCGCCATATGAGAAGTTTGTTAAAATTTTTCAACTGTTTCTAAACGTGTTTGTTTGCTGTGTTCGTTCGTTCGTTTGTTTACTGTGTATGTTAAATCACACGTGTTTCTGTCTGTGCACACAGCCGATGGAAGTACAGGAGGTAACGCACTATTTTTTTTGTTTATATGTTATATTTAAACGGCAGTGTATAACCCGAGAGCTCTAGTAGGTCAAGATTCGAAGGACCAATTTATTTCTCTCTCTAAAAACTTAATCATCAGACTACACTAGTCCACTGCTGGACAAGGCCTCTCCTTGTGCATGCCACTGGGCACTACCCGCGGCTACTCTCATCCAGCTCTAAAAATTACAAACTGCTTAAATTATAATAAAAAATATTGCCTTCGAAATACAGCATTGCATTTGGAAGTACGCACTTTGAGGCGGCGGTAGCACAACGTATAGATCTCTCCACTCGACTTGAATGCGAGAAATCCTGGTTCAATCCCCATAGCTCCGTTAAACGCCTCTCTGGTCTAATGGTTAAGACCACCGGCGCCAGACACAAAGGTACCGGGTTCGATACCCAGTGGGGGGTACTGTAAAGGTTTGTGTACTCGGTTTGGTCGGTGGTAGGGCTCGTTTGTCCGCCTGGCTGGCTTCCTCCATCTTATCTAAATATGTCGCCATAAAATAAATATTTGTAGCATTGTTGTGTTCTGGCAGCTAGAGATAAGATAGCCATTGCCTTAGTAGTTGAGGATCCCGGGTGAAGTGCGCTTCCACCTTTGGCCTTATCATCATTTGGCCTTATCTCACCTGAACTTAGAAATTGATTCGATTCGATGCATGTTTTGTGTGTTGAACTGTTTTAAGAACACCTAAGTCTTTTTGTATGTCAATTTAGAATTTAGTTAAAACTATACCACTGAATCTATAACCAGTTCAGATTTTGACAGAGCTTTCGACCGAAAGGAGCTGGCAAAAAACTCAGGATACAATTTCTTCGCTCCATCTTTTTTTAATATTAAGCCAATACCCATTAATTGTAGCGATGACTTGATTTCAATGATAAGGGTTTTTGTCCAGCAGTACTTTATTCAGTATAGTCTATTTAATACATTCACTGAACATTGACAGGCGGAGCAACAGCAAGCGGACGCGTGCGCACGATTTGAGCAGCTGTCTGCGCGCGCTAGGGAGGAACTGCTAGACTTTCGCACCAGGAGAGTCGCCGCCTTTAGGAAGAGGTACGCATTACCAGATAATCATCACCAGATTATTTTACGTCCCCACTGCTGGGGCACGAGCCTTCCCAATGGATGTTTACACCACAGGGAGAACGGGCCGTAAACCAACACGCGGGTCCAGTGCGGTGAGGTGGTTGTTAACGACTGCTAATGCAGCCGGGACCAACGGCTTTACGTGCCTTCCGAAGCACGGAGGAGCGAGAGATAATAAACTTTTGGTCACCCATCCGATCACTGACTTTTGCGAAAGTTGTTTAACCTCAGCACTCGCAGATCGGATGTGTTAACCACTGCGCCATTGAGCTCCTCGGATTATTTATACTAATATTATAAAGCTGAAGAGTTTGTTTGTTTGTTTGTTTGTTTGTTTGTTTGGTTGAACGCGCTAATCTCAGGAACTAATGGTTCGAATTGAAAAATTATTTTTGTGTTGAATAGTCCATTTATTGGGGAAGGCTATAGGCTATATTACATCACACTATGACTAATAGAACGCGGGTGAAACCGCTGGGCCTAGCTAGTCAGATTATAATGATAAATTAAATTTATTATTTTTATAGTGGGCATACACACACACTTTTGATATTAGTTTTAGTCGTACTTATTGTCGTCCATATAAATTTAAATTCATTATTGTTAAAATGAAACAACTTTTACGGATCTACTCGCGTTTATTTTACACATTACTTATTTAATGTTATTTAAATACATTAACAATATAAAAGAATTTTGCTCAGAATTTGTTGCAATGAGTAAATCACTTGTGTTTAAGTGGACGAAATTGCTAGTCCGATCGCTAGTTTTTACAATGAATTTACAATAATATTACGAATAATTACTTATTTTTCTTGCAGTTTAATCGATCTCGCCGAATTGGAGATCAAACATGCGCGCGAACAACAAGAGCTATTCAGGAAGTCCCTACAGGTTCTGAAGGAGTGCGCATAGACTATCAATCGACTCTATGGTATACAGCGAGCATAGACAACGGAAAAGACTTGTCTATTCTTTCATCGCTTTTTTTTACAACAGTGTGCCTAGCGTGTTTTGTTTTACTATTTAATTTCGTTATTGAAAACGAGTTTGTTTGGTAAAGAAGCAGCGCCTCCTGGCGACATATGAGGAGAGTTAAAACTTCTGTTATCGTTAACGTGGTCGAGTGCAGAACAAAAATTGCATTGGGCACCTATAACTTATGATAAGTGTATGAATGACACTATAGAAGGTAATTTCATGAAATATCTACTCTGATTTAACATATTTGGATGTAAAGCAAAAATAATAGTTTTACAAACAGGCATTTGTCGTGTAAACACGACCGAAATGGGAAGCGAACGTGTTTGTCGGATTAATCCGACAGTGGTGGTGAAAAGGTGAAAAAAAACTTTATGCAATAAAAATGGATAAAGTTGTTTTTTTAAAGAAATATATTTAATTATCCTGTTTGTTTTTTTTGTAAAGATGTCTCACTGCTTTATTAATTTAAAGTTTATTATTTATAAGCTAGGGTTACCCTTGATTTGATGTTAATTGTACGTATATGTACAATGTCATCTACATTGGAAACTTAAGATATCTGTTAAAACAAAGTGCATCAAGAGAATATAGACCTTAACTGCATGTTCTGACGTATATTTTAGTATGGACAAGTGACTGGAACAAGTTGTTTTTATATGAACTGCACTTGACTTAAGATAGTAATTAAAATACTGTATTCTCAAAAACATTATGTGTATCTCTCTTTTATTCAAAATCAATCTTAATAATGCCAAATAGCAGGAGGCGTAAAATTATAATTTAAATTATATATTTTTTTGTGATTTTATCAGACTGTTTAGTATGTTAAAATTACCTATCTCATTCAAAAACACCTAACAATTGTAATTACTACTAAACTTGAAATTCTATATTTATTAAAAGAATATCGTGATTATTTAAAAAATAAATTGTAGCTCTTCTAATCAAAATAAAAGTTTATAATCAAAAACTGAAATGGTAAACATGTAATTGTATGCCAAATTACAAGATTTGATGTATTGTAATAGTTATTATAGTATGTTTCAAGCGTATATGTTATTATGTGCAATAAGTAATTTGCGACTTTATCGCACGGGAGTTAGGTTCAGAATAACGTTTCTCTTAAACATTATTTTAGCAGGCGGTTTTCTACAAAATTCAACTTTGCTGTTATACATTTCTATTTTATATGCACTGGTTCTCAAACTATGAAAGTCCCTAAAACGTTTTAAAAAAAATATTACACAAAAATATAAAAAACCAAAATTTTATATTTGTACATTTTTCTAAATTATCTCATTAAACAAATCAATATGTTATTTGCTTGATAATGTTGTTTTTGTGTTGTATATTTGTTTTTTTTACCACAATGTTTTGTTGTATGTGGTTTGTGCTCATTATAATCAAAGATAAAAATCTAGTATCTTATTAGCAGTGATAGGAATAGGTAGTGCCTAATCACCTAAAGTTCGAAGAACAGAGACATGAATCGGGGACTTCGTTACGACAATTTTTTTTTCTGGGACAACTTTGCCTTAGCAGCAGTTTATTAAAAATAATGTTAATTGGAATAAGTAGGTACTAACCTGAACATTACAATTTATATTTTCGGAATATTACAGAAATTTAAATTCTAATAAAATATGCATTTCAAACAAATTGTCGGTCATAAAATTAATCTTTAAATAGAATCTTTGTAGGTATACAACCTTATTTTTAGTTTATACGAAAATCGAAACACGGGCCAAATATTTTTATTTAAAGAATCAGTAAAAAAAAATTAAAATAATATCTTGAAAACTCACGAAGTTACAAGTTTTTGTACTGTTCCGTTGTGTTTTTTAGTATGGTATACTTTATTTGAGATTTTGTAAATAGTATTTGGTCAAAATGTAACATGGTATAAAAAATATTGAAATCGATTCTATTACTGATTGTGAACAAACAGTTTTCAGGTTTCGTATAAACTAAAAATAACATTGTATATATCGCAGTAAGATAAAGTGAAGCATTCAGTGCTATGTGTAATTCTATATGTCATGAGCAATAATAAGAATAGGTAGTGCTTTTTCGGGGTACATAGACAAAATAAGGAATTCCTTAAGACAATTTTTTTTCGGGGCATTGTCTTGAGAATGCGACTGTACAAGACAGTTGTACATGTTGCGTAAAAAGGCGACAATTTGTTTGAAATGCATGTTTTATTAGAATTTAAATTTTTCTAATATTCCGAAAATATAAATTGTAAAGTTCGGGTTAGTACCTACTTATTCCAATTAACATTATTTTTAATAAACTGCTGCTGGGACAAAGTTGTCCCAGAAAAAAAATTAGTACTAAGGAAGTCCCCGATTTATGTCTCTGTTCTTCGAACTTTAGGTGAATAGGCACTACCTATTCCTATCACTGCTTATTAGCTCAGAATGCTCAGTGCTCAGAATAGGGAGATATATTTGTTTGATATCTTGGTAAAACAAATGAACTGGCATAATGACGTTCATAAGAGCTATTTGTAGCCTAAACTGAATAAATGATTTTTAATTTTGATTTTTTTTAAATTTTGAACCGCTTATTACCTTTGGTATCATAAAATTGTAAAATCAAGCCACAACGTCATTAATTGTATGATTGTACAGCTGAGTGCAAAAATATTAGCCAAACTATTTATAAGTTAAATGCTAAAAAAATATTTCAAAGTTGTTTCTGGTTATCGGTTTCCATAACTATTAAGATATTTACTACACATAAGAGTTACGCTGAAATTGGTTATAGCTATTTTTGCTGCCAAAAAGTAGGCAGTAGCAGTATATTGATATGTACCGGTATGTATCGGTATAAAGATCCAGTAAAATTACTGTATTTTGAAACACACTAACTAAAATCTTAGGATCGGCAACGCGCATGTTATCATATATAAAAAATACGTGTTTCTAAATACACATTTTTGCACTTGGCTATATGAAACTATGTATATCGGTGTGCGATACAGGTTATTTTTAATATTAATTTAGTTAAATGTTAAACGTGGACCAAAACTTACATTTCGTTCTGTAATATTACTTTTAAATGTTTCTACCTTTTTTGTACCATTTTTTTACTGACTGAAATTCCAAAGTCATAGTAATAAGTACTATTAAGGACATGTTCTTTGAAAAGTACTTATAACTGTATAGTTTAAGAACCACTGTCTTTAAAAGTATTTTTGAGGACATGTCTATGACTGTCTCAATGCTGGCCAAAGGCTTTCATCATTGAAATCAAGTCATCACTACAATTAATAGATTTTAATAATACTCTTTACTTGAAATTTTGAGAACCGCTATTTTTAATTCTAAGGGAATGTTCTTTGAAAAGTACTTATTGCTTGAAAGTTTAAAAACCACAATCGTTGAAAATATTATTAAGATCATGTCCTTAATATTTTTGTAGTAGGTATACCGGCCTGCATATCAGACTACTACAAACTGTGAAATTCTCTCAATAGACTTTGAGCTTTATATCTATGTCATACGGTTGAACATTGATTGAGGAATAATTATTAAATTTATAAAATACAATGAAAAAATTAAACGCCTACCCGACCCAGCCAGCCATGTACAGGTTGTAGATTTGCATTCCCGCCATAATTTTACAGCTGATCGTAATTGGTACACTTAATGACTAAAAAATACTTTTAACACGGAGAAAGTAATAAGGAACCGATTGATTAATAAAATGATCTCAGTGTAAATTAGAATAGCGACCGTCGACTGACGAGAATAGGGGTGCAGACCGTAGTAGGTACATAAGAGCGCAGCGGGCGGACATTAAGTCGATGAACTTACGTAAACTTGTAGGTACTATTATGTATTCTGTGGTAAAGTGGCTTACTCTTACGCATAAGTATACTTTGTTGCAATAAACTATTATTAGGTACTTACTGATCATGTTTAAGATACTCGCAGGTACTGCTCAAAGTGGGCACCTTCACGTTCTATGCACAAATGAGCACGGCGCCTTAAGTTTCTAGGTAACTTTTGCAGCACACTACGATTTGACCTTACACTCTCAAAAGCCATTAAAATATTTTGTTTTAACTGCACAACACTCGTGATTTCGTCTTTATAAACCATTCTTTTTATGTCTCCCCACAAATAAAAGTCACACGGAGTCAAGTCTGGCGACCTCGGAGGCCAGGGCACTGGCCCACCTCGACCAATCCACTGGGTTCCGAACACTTCGTCCAAATAATCGCGCACTTGGCGTCCATAATGCGGAGGCGCCCCGTCCTGGTGGTAAAAGAGATTCCGGTGAAGAGCTAGTGGCACGTCGTCAAGCATTACGTCAACTACGTGCTGCAAAAGTTGCAAATACGAGTTGCTGTTGAGATAACCCTCGATGAAATAGGGCCCGAGTAAATGTCCACCAACAATGCCAGCCCACACATTGATGCTAAACCTATGCTGGAACGAATCTTTTTTGGTCTTATGCGGGTTCTGTTCGCGGTGAGCCCACCAATGTTCATTGTGGAAGTTGTAAACACCGATGCGCGTAAACATACACTCGTCCGTCCATAGAATGCTGGCTTCTCGGTGTTCTAGTACCCAGTGACAAAAAGTAACCCGGGCGGCATGATCTTGCTCGTTCAATTCTTGAACTCTTCTGAAGTGGAACGGGTGCTGTTGCTCCGACTTAAGAAGCCGCCAGACTGTTGTGTGGTGGACATTGAAGTGGCGGCCAGCATCACGAGTACTGGCACGTGGTTCCCTCTCGAAGTATTCGAGTATTTGCTCTTGCAAATCGACTGAGAGGCCCACACTGCCGCGACCCTGCGCATGTCGAGGAACGTTAAACTGGCCATGATCCCTCAGTCGTTGCGTGGCAGCAAGCATTACCTCGCGCGATGGAGTTGGTCTGTTTGGAAACATTTCCACAAACATGACCACGGCTCGACGTAGACTGTTCCCACTAATTGCGTATAATCGCACCATCTCCACAAGTTTTACGTTAGAATAATTTTCCGTCATTTTACTTTTTTTACACACACAAACAACACACCTAAGAACACGTTTCGCTCCAAATTCGCTAGGGCTAAGAAATGTGTCACTCGTTCGGGGTTGCGCGGCACACTGGCTTTGATGCGTGCGGCGTGCGCTCGCCGCCCGCCGGCCGCCGGCGCTCGCCGCGCCGACAAAGCTGCGGGCGCGCCGCGAAGCTCGAGCTTGTTGCTACCTACGCGTGGTCGGGTGAGCGGGATTACGCGAACGAGCGTTTATTTTTTAGTGCTACGCAGACGTGCGATTCGTATTTACAGATTTTGAAAATATGATTATTATTTTTTCATATTTTTTTTATAATTTATTTGTAGTAAGTATAAGCATTACGACCGCTGCTATGAATATGGCGTGAATGCAAATCAACAAGTTGTATATATTCGTATATATTCATTCGGTTGCAATAACCGTTGGATAGATGTGTCGCTATTAGCACTCAAAAATAAGCAGTGATAAAATTCAGCGCTTACGTCAGCCTTCCCGGTAGCATAGCGGTCAGTGCAGCCGCCCGGATTGCGGAAGACCCAGGTTCGATTCCTGGTTGGGTCGGGTAGGCGTTTAATTTTTTCACTGTTTTAAAAATTTTATAAACATTTAATTAATTAATTTAATGCAGCAATTAGCACTTGAAAAAAAAAAGTTTTTTTTTATTGATTAAGGAAATTGGACAGTTTTGGATAGCCTGATTTGCAGGCGTCTACTATACGTTATGCTTGACCCCCTTATAAATAAACAAAGAATGAGCTCCGAATAGTTATTCCGTGTTTTGTTTCTGTCATGTAAACTTTATTTCAGACTAGTGGACCCGGCGGACTTCGTACCGCTTTGACAGTTTCCATCAAGTGATTAAATTCTCTTTGGTTTCCATGACAACGAAACAAACAAATTTTGTGTTATTGGAAAATGAAATTGTCGTTTTTAGTATTTTCCGTTACTTATTATTTATGTTTCTCACCGCTTAAACCTTCCTTGAACTTCCACAAATATTTTAAAATCAAAATTAGCCAAATCGGTCCAGCCATTATCGAGTTTTAGCGAGACAAACGGACAGCAATTGTTTTTTATATATATAGATATAGATAAGAGTAAAAAAGAGACAACATGAAATAACTATTGGGAACTTATTCTTTGTTAATTTATAAGGGGTGTGAGATTTTAAAAGTTTTATTGCGGAATGGAAAAGTTGATTCTTGTCTGACTTTGTGCTTCGTTGTAAGTGCCACTTCCATGGGTTAAGTGCTTGGTAAGGGTCTTTGAGACTGTGTACTGTTCGTTTTGTATTTTGTTACATTGTAAGCACTCGTTTTTGGCTGCAAAATGCAAAAGTAAAGTATTGTTTTGAATAAATTGATGTCGCAGTCGCTTTGTAAATTAGGTATTTTTTTATATCAACACCAATTCATTTTTATGTCTCTATTGTTAGGGCATAAGCCTTCCTGGAGGATGGCAACACCACAGGGCGAACTGGCCTTAAACTACCACGCGGGCTTAGTGCGGATTAGTGGTTGTTAACGACTGCTAATGCAGCCGGGACCAACGGCTTTACGTGCAAAACAAAGCACGGAACAGCTCAAGATGATCAACTTTTGGTCACCCATCCGATGTCCGGCCTTTGCGAAAGTTGCTTAATTAACTTTAGTAATCGCAGTTCGAACTTTTTTATGTTGTTCCGTAAATTTAATTGTGTACCAGTGGCTGCGGCGTGGCTGTAAAAATTCATTATGTAAGCGAAATGTTATTTCTAAATGTTTAGGATTGTAAGAGAATTAAATATCGATATTGGTAGTTTTGTTTGTTTTATTTTTATCTTGTTCTACGTTACTTTTGAAACTGTGGGAATTTAACGCAGTGTTTTTTCACCTGTAGAATAACAATATTATGTAAAAAAAATTGAAAAAAAAAATAAAAAAAATGTCCTTTTTAAAGGCCAATGTCGGTTAGCCTGACCAAACGTTTTTAAACGACAGTTCGATCGATGTTATAGTATCACAAAAGTTCTGATTACACTAAGTATCTGCCACTTAGGAAGTGTTGACATCGAGCACTTGTTAAGCTTCAACCTGTATTAAGCTGATACATAATCAACTTTATTAACTTGACATAAGGTCGAGAATCATTAAATAAATTCAACATTCGGTGCTGCTTAAAATGTTAAATTCTTTGACTGGCACAGCAAAGGGTAGTGGCTCCAGTGTTGAACAGGAACCAGTCCAACGTTTTTACTTTTTATCATTAAAAAAAATAGGGGTTAGCAATATTTTTTACTTTTACAACAATTTAATACATTTTAGTGATCCAAATAAACAAAATTAAATAAATATTTATAAAATTTTCAAAATACAGTGAAAAAATTAAACGCCTACCCGACCCAGCCAGGAATCGAACCTGGGTCTTCCGCAATCCGGGCGGCTGCACTGACCGCTATGCTACCGGGAAGGCTGACGTAGACGCTGAATTTTGTCACTGCTTTTGTAATTTTTAGAGTGCTAATAGCGGCACAGCGCGCCATCTATCCAACGGCCATTGCAACCGTTGGCTATGCAGATTCATCTTTGCAGATGAAATACTACAAATTTGATAACACAACGCTATAGTAAATTTTTACTTTTTATTTTCAAGTGCTAATTGCTGCACTGAAGCTAAATTAAATTACATAAGCAGTGACAAAATTCAGCGTCTACGTCAGCCTTCCCGGTAGCATAGCGGTCAGTGCAGCCGCCCGGATTGCGGAAGACCCAGGTTCGATTCCTGGCTGGGTCGGGTAGGCGTTTAATTTTTTCACTGTATTTTGAAAATTTTATAAATATTAAATTTAGCTTCAGTGCAGCAATTAGCACTTGAAAATAAAAAGTAAAAATTTACTATAGCGTTGTGTTATCAAATTTGTAGTATTTCATCTGCAAAGATGAATCTGCATAGCCAACGGTTGCAATGGCCGTTGGATAGATGGCGCGCTGTGCCGCTATTAGCACTCTAAAAATTACAAAAGCAGTGACAAAATTCAGCGTCTACGTCAGCCTTCCCGGTAGCATAGCGGTCAGTGCAGCCGCCCGGATTGCGGAAGACCCAGGTTCGATTCCTGGCTGGATCGGGTAGGCGTTTAATTTTTTCACTGTATTTTGAAAATTTTATAAATATTTAATTTAGCTTCAGTGCAGCAATTAGCACTTGAAAATAAAAAGTAAAAATTTACTATAGCGTTGTGTTATCAAATTTGTAGTATTTCATCTGCAAAGATGAATCTGCATAGCCAACGGTTGCAATGGCCGTTGGATAGATGGCGCGCTGTGCCGCTATTAGCACTCTAAAAATTACAAAAGCATTGAAAAAATTCAGCGTCTACGTCAGCCTTCCCGGTAGCATAGCGGTCAGTGCAGCCGCCCGGATTGCGGAAGACCCAGGTTCGATTCCTGGCTGGGTCGGGTAGGCGTTTAATTTTTTCACTGTATTTTGAAAATTTTATAAATATTTAATTTAGCTTCAGTGCAGCAATTAGCACTTGAAAATAAAAAGTAAAAATTTACTATAGCGTTGTGTTATCAAATTTGTAGTATTTCATCTGCAAAGATGAATCTGCATAGCCAACGGTTGCAATGGCCGTTGGATAGATAGCGCGCTGTGCCGCTATTAGCACTCTAAAAATTACAAAAGCAGTGACAAAATTCAGCGTCTACGTCAGCCTTCCCGGTAGCATAGCGGTCAGTGCAGCCGCCCGGATTGCGGAAGACCCAGGTTCGATTCCTGGCTGGGTCGGGTAGGCGTTTAATTTTTTTTTTTCACTGTATTTTTTTTCACTGTATTTTGAAAATTTTATAAATATTTAATTTAGCTTCAGTGCAGCAATTAAGTAAAAATTTAAAATTAAATAAATACTGAATACTGACCACCTGCTTCCTAGATACTAAAATTATAAAGCTAAAGATTTTCGTTTGTTTGTTTGGTTGAACGCGCTAATCTCAGGAACTACTGGTTCGAATTGAAAAATTATTTTTGTGTTGAATAGTCCATTTATTGAGGAAGGCTATAGGCTATATTACATCATGCTATGACTAATAGAACGCTGGTGAAATTGCGGGGCACAGCTAGTTTAAATATATATATATATATATCCAGTCCTATTTTTAGCGATGAAAAGTGGTGTCAAACACTGGGTAACTGTGTCGAGCACTGGTGCCAATAAGTTAAATATTATATTTCATTGAATTTAAATCTTATTACAATAACATTAAGTTCAAATTACGGTGGCATATATTGCCATTAACAGTTAAAGGGTTAAGACATTTTGACCCTCAAACAGTCCTTGGTTACCAATCTCTGCGAAGTAGACGCGTTGTCATGGCAACGCAAAACTCACAACAAGTACTCTGTAGAAGGAAGCAGTCCACAAATAATGAAACATTAAAATGAACCAGAAATCTTTAATTATAAACAATAATTTCGCTATGTGAATTGGACAAATCATGGGTAAGTCACTATTATATGTATTATATTTAACGAGTTTCATAACGAAGCTTCTCTTGGGCTAGATAATTGGTGTGAGTGTAGGAAAGTTTATTTATTTATTTATATTTGTTTTTTTATCTACTGTTATAGTTATGGAAATTGGTTTAAATAGTACTCTTACTATTAGTAGTAGTAATCAAGGTGTCCTTTTAATATAAGGAGGATATAATAAGGTGGGAATTGTCCAATGTTCATAGCTGTAAAAAAGCCAGAAAAGAAATGCCATCCTTGTAGACTTACGAAGTGATGGCATAGTGACATTCATAATGAGCTTAATTAGTTTATTGTAGCCTTATTTGAATAAATAATATTCTCTTTTGAATTTTAAACAAGGAATGTATGTCTGCTGCCAGTGACTATGAGCAAAGAAGATAATAGGCTAAGAAGTTAAAAATTCTTAATTTATTTTAGGCTATATTTGAGCTTTTATTGTATCTAGTCACTACCTACGTCATCTCGGTTAGACGGCGTCGGGGGGTTGTACTAGAAGTCAAGTAGCTTACTTATCTTATTTTTATTATTATTATACTTGTAGTGCCCTACAAATAAACAAAGAATAAGCTCCGAATAGTTAATTAATTATCTTAATATTATAATAATATTGGCGTAATATTTTCAGTACGCCCGGCCCCAGTAACAGCAGCTACAAGATATTAGATCAATATGAATATGAGTCCCGGTTCGATCCTGGTGTGGTTGTTAGGAGCGTTGCTAAGGGATGCTCACGCGAAATGGGTGGAGGGAAGAATTGACACGAAGGACGTAAGAATTTGTTGTTTAAGAAATCATTACCAACTTGTAGTCATTAGATGTCCCCACTGCTGGGGCGCGAGTCTTCCTATGGGTGTTTACACCACAGCGAGAACGGGCTGTGAAACACCACGCGGGCCCAGTGCGGGTGGTGGTTGTTAATGAATAGAATTTATGGCTATGGCAGAATAACAGGGTTTGTGGGTCTCCTGCAAACACTGAGCCATAGACCTTTTTGTCTATGTTTTTTTTTTGGCAAATAAATATACTTATTATTATTATACTCTTTATTCATTTTTTTCCTTAAATCTAGATTTTTACAATATTTTAATATAAAAGCAATAAAACATTATAAAAACCTAATCCTAGAGTACCGCCAGCAGCGAGGCAGGGCCCAAACTACCGGTGGTCAGGGCTGCAGAGTGAGGAACCTCCTGACAATACGTGCCGTGTCAAGGAGTACTGCCTTTTGCATCTGACCCTTGACCCAACCTTTCAGCGAGAGCCTCTCTAGGTGTTGATCGAGGCTCTTGGCTAAAAGACCGTTTGCCGAAACGACTATCGGTACAATAATGGTTGAATCCACATCCCACATGGCGGTAACCTCATGAGCCAAGTCAAGGTACTTACTGAGCTTGTCCTTGTCGGCTTTCACGAGGTTCTCATCATGAAGTATGGTGATATCAACCAGTATTGCCTGGCGCTGGGATCGGTCGACCACCACGATATCAGGCTTATTATTATTATTATTATAGTAGTAGCTAAATACCTCTCGCCTATGGCGGTTAAGTCCGGCAATAGCACAATCGGCCGGAGTCAGGGCACGAGGGAGAGAAATCGGCGGACAATGCGCGCGGTATCAAGTACCACCGCTTTTTGCATTTTCGCTGGAAGCGAACCGCCGCCGCCGAATCCCAGCCTTTTCAGATGTTTACTCAACGTGGCTGGGATTAGCCCGTTCGCTGATATGACAATCGGGATGATTTCAGTGGACGTCACCTCCCACATTTCAGTCACCTCGTGTAGTAGGTCCAAGTACTTCCTTTGTTTCTCAGTCTCGGCCTTCAAGAGGTTCTCGTCATGAGGGATAGTCCACCAAAAACACCTTCGATTGCGCCCGGTCCATCAGCACTATATCGGGCTTACTGGCAAGAACAGTCCTATCAGTTATGATTGGCCGGTCCCAGTAGAGCCGGATACTGTCATTCTCTAATACTGGCTCCGGTGAGTATTTATAGTAGGGCAGGCTGCGATTGACGAGACCGTACTTCAGAGCAAGCTCTTGGTGGAGGATTTTGGCTGCTTGATTATGCCTGTGCAGATACTCGGTGTTTGCAAGAGCCGAACAACCCGAAACCACATGGCGGAGTGATTCTCCAGGACGGCGACAGGCCCGACAAATGTCCACTGTACCGTCCTTTATGATGTACTTTCGGTAGTTGTTCGTCCTGATAACCTGGTCTTGTATCGCACAGATAAATCCTTCCGTTTCCCCAAAGAGGTCTCCGAAGCGAAGCCAATATACAGAGGCTTTTCGGTCTACGTGAGGCTCGTGTAAAGCCTTGAAAAACCGTCCGTGTAGCTCTTTTCCCTTCCATACGGTCTCCCGATCGGATACACTCAATACTGCTCGTGTCTGCCATGACTCGTTGCCTAGATCAAGAGGAGTGAGTCCTTTATCACACGCTATGACATCTCGGTGCATCTTCACATCAGTCTTCATCATAAAATAGGCTCTAAGGCTGGATATCTCGCGGTCGTGCATAGTTTTAGCGCTTAAAAGGCCTCTACCACCACGTTTCCTTTAGATATACATCCTCATGACCGATGACCTGGGGTGATGCATTCTATGGAGTGTCATAGTAGTGCGGACTTTTCGATCCAGGGCGTTTAATTCGGTCTGCGTCCACCTAAGTATGCCAAAGGTGTATAGAAGAACCGGCATAACCCAGCCGTTATAGGCTTTGACCTTATTGACGCCAGACAAAGAACTGTTAAGTACCTTTGTGAGGCGTTCAAAAAAGGCTTTGCCAACGGACTGTTACTGTTTTTTGTTCCGGTTCTCTTACACCTATACTCTGTGCCATACCTAGATACCGGTATGTATCAGTTTCGGAGAATGATTTTAGTTGGACGGCCCCAAGGTCGACCTCCTGTGATCGCATACTCTTTCCCCTAGTATTATTATTATTATCTCTTTATTTCTTTTTTATCTTAGCCTAGGTTTGTTATAATATTAATTTATAAGTAAAATACAAAAGCAGATACAAAACATAAAAATATTATAAAAAACCTAGCCTAGGGTACCGCCGGCAACAGGGCAGGGCTCATGCTGCCGGTGGTTAGGGCTGCAGAGACAGGAACCTTCGGACTATTCGCGCCGTGTCCAAGAGTACCGCCTTCTGTATCTGACCCTTGATCCAACCATTGAGCGAGAGTTTCTTAAGGTGTTGGTCGAGACTCTTCGCTACCAGACCGTTCGCAGACACGACTATCGGCACAATGATTGTCGAGTCAATATCCCACATGGCGGTTACCTCGTGAGCCAAGTCAAGGTACTTGCTGACCTTGTCCTTCTCGGCCTTTACAAGGTTCTCGTCATGTGGGATGGTGACATCGACAAGCACTGCCCGGCGTTGCGATCGATCTATCAGCACGATATCAGGCCTATTAGCTAAAATAGTCCTGTCCGTGATGACAGCTCGATCCCAATAGAGCGTGGCACGGCCGTTTTCGAGAACCGGCGCAGGTGTGTACCTGTAGTACGGCACTTCAAAGTCCACAAGACCGTATAGAAGAGCAAGTTGCTGGTGAATAATCCTAGCTACCAGGTTATGTCTGTGCAAATACTCGCCGTTAGCAAGATGAGAACAACCGGAGATAATGTGCCTGAGTGATTCCCCGGGACGGCGGCATGCCCGACAAATGTCGACCGTACCATCCTTCAGGATATATCTCCGGTAGTTCTTCGTCATGATAACTTCATCCGCAATTGCACAGACAAAACCTTCGGTTTCCCCGAAAAGGTCCCCGAATCGTAGCCAGTTCACCGACGCGAGCATATCTACATCAGGGCCCGTGAGCATCTTGTAGAACCGCCCGTGTAGCTCCTTGCTCCTCCATACCGCCTTGCGGTCCTCTGTGGTCAATACCACTGGCCTGCGCCAGTTCTCATTTGCCAAGAAGAGCGGGGTTAAGCCCCTGTCCATTGCTACCACATCCCGATGCATCCCACAGTCGTTGTTGAGGAAATAGTCCCTAAGATTGCACACCTCGCGGTTGTGGAGGCTTTGGCATTTAAAAAGCCGCGACCACCACACCTTCGCGGGATGTACAATCTCATAACAGACGAGCGTGGGTGTAGCATCCGGTGTGTGGTGAGCAATGCACGGACCTTGCGATCTAGGGCATCCAGCTCAGTCTGGGTCCACCTTAGTATGCCAAAGGAGTATATGAGTAGAGGCATTACCCAGGCGTTGAAAGCACGCACCTTATTACCCCCTGACAAAAGGCTGTTAAGCACTTTTGTCAAGCGGCAGCAGAAGCGCTCCTTCATCGTCTGTTTAATGCGCCCTTCCTCAAAACCCAAAGACTGTGACATACCAAGGTACTTGTAGGTTTCTGCTTCAGAGATCGACTTGAGGAACATTGTCTCAGAAAGCTATAAATTTGGTGAATCTACAACTTTCCCCCGCTGCACATTATTATTATTATTATTGTTATTATATTATAGAAAAGAATATAGTTTATACAATGAATGACAAAATTTATAAGATAAAATTTTACTAGAAAAAAAAAACAATTAGCCCCAGGAAACTCGAGTGGAAATCGAACTCATGACCTTTGGCTAAGCGGTCCAATGCTCTGACCGCTGAGCTACCGAGGTCCATGTTATTAAGAGCGTTTACGCCACACACTAGCGCCACTAATGAAAAAAAAACATATCTTGTAATTAGAGGCAGAAAATCAAATTATGCTCAACAAACTCATTGAATGAAGTAATTTAGCATTTTTACGTCACCTGATGAACACCTCACATGTTATGGTTTAGTTAAATAAGACGTTACGGCCACTTTTAACTATAACGCCATATTTAACTAAACTATAACATGTCAGCCCCGCGAGCACGGATCTTTTATCGACTGATAAAGTGACATTAAACGATAAAATTTGACAGTTCAAGTGGACAAATTAACATCGGCAGCATGGGACTTGCTTTATCGACCCGTAGATATAATCGGTAAATTTTATCTATTTAGTTTAATAGCTAGCATGGGACTCGAAAATGACATTTCTTGTGGATAAATTATATCGATGTGTAGATAAATTTATCGGCATCTAAAAGTTGGTAGATAAAGTTTTCGACGCTTTCGACGCCATTGGAAAGTTACTAAATATTACACTTTTCTTGGGCGGTCGTGAAAAAAGGGAATTCGGGCACCTTTTGCTGGTTGCAAAAGAGACGTAACAGCGACGTCGCGAAGAAACTAACATTGTCCGGCGCCATCTGAGGCAGAGAAACAACCCCATGAATTTAGCAGATTCTGATTCATGAGGTTGTTTCGCATATCCCGAGAATTAGCCTTTGTGGATATCGAAAGCATTTGGGGCGCCATCCGACGGATTAGATCAAACGGATTGCCCGTCCATGTTGTTGTAAGTAACAGGAATTTAGTTTTTTCTTTTCCTATTTCATATTTTTATTCTAACCTCAACAATCTACTTTTTGCCGGTCCTCACTAGCAGCATTAGGCAAGAATATAACTTGGCGTTGGGACAATGCACAGTTAGCAAACTTGTGAAGGAGGTCTCTGAAGCTATTGTGCGTCGTCTTTTGCCCGTCTACATTCGATTTTCCAGCACCGCTGCTGAAAGGGCTCTAATTGCTGACGGCTTTTTACAAAAGCATGGAGCAAATAATCTACTAAAAGTAATCCACTAACAACTAAGTAAATATTAGGTACGATGTTTTTTAAACGACTTAGAAAATGTGATACTTAAAAATTAAAAACTTTTTCCTCTAGAGGAAGAAATGCTTAAATATTAAATAAATAAATGGTTAATATTAAAATTCCTTTAAAAACCTTACAAGATAAGAAATAGAACACAAAACAAAGAGAATTTAATCAATAACAATTAAAAATATAAGATTCGAATGAATGATGAACGAACGGGACGATAAAATTGCCGTGTTGCCATTTTTAAATATCGCTAAAATAGAACACGTTAAAACTTACCGATCCGAGTCCCGTGCTAGCGGTTGTAGATAAAATTCGATAGATAAACAGTTTTGTCTACCGATAAATTTATCGATCGGTAAGATCCGTGCTCGCACTACTGTAGCGATATTTAAAAATGGCAACATGGCAATTTTATCGTCCCGTTCGTTCATCATTCATTCGAATCTTATATTTTTAAGTTTCTTTTTGTTTTGTGTTCTGTTTCTTATCGTGTAGGGTTTTTAAAGGAATTTTAATATTATCCATTTATTTATTTAATATTATTTTACTATGTCGGAACCACCAAAGTACACTAAGTAGGTATCACTTTTCTAAGTCGTTTAAAAAATATTGTACCTAATATTTACTTAGTTGTTAGTGGATTACTTTTAGTAGATTATTTGCTCCATGCTTTTGTAAAAAGCCGTCAGCAATTAGAGCCCTTTCAGCAGCGGTGTTGGGAAAGACGACGCACAATAGCTTCAGAGACCTCCTTCACAAGCTTGCTAACTGTGCATTGTCCCAACGCCAAGTTATATTCTTGCCTAATGCTGCTAGTGAGGACCGGCAAAAAGTAGATTGTTGAGGTTAGAATAAAAATATGAAATAGGAAAAGAAAAAACTAAATTCCTGCTACTTACAACAACATGGACGGGCAATCCGTTTGATCTAATCCGTCGGATGGCGCCCCAAATGCTTTCGATAACCACAAAGGCTAATTTTCGGGATATGCGAAACAACCTCATGAATCAGAAACTGCTAAATCCATGGGGTTGTTTCTCTGCCTCAGCTGGCGCCGGACAATGTTAGTTTCTTCGCGACGTCGCTGTTGCGTCTCTTTTGCAACCAGCAAAAGGTGCCCGAAATCCATTTTTTCACGACCGCCCAAGAAAAGTGTAATATTTAGTAACTTTCCAATGGCGTCGAAAGCGTCGATAACTTTATCTACCAACTTTTAGATGCCGATAAATTTATCTACATATAGATATAATTTATCTACAAGAAATGTCATTTTCGAGTCCCATGCTAGCTTTTAAACTAAATAGATAAAATTTACCGATTATATCTACGGGTCGATAAAGCAAGTCCCATGCTGCCGATGTTAATTTGTCGACTTGAACTGTCAAATTTTATCGTCTAATGTCACTTTATCAGTCGATAAAAGATCCGTGCTCGCGGGGCTGGTGAACCATAACATGTGAGGTGTTCATTAGGTGACGTAAAAATGCTAAATTACTTCATTCAATGAGTTTGTTGAGTATAATTTGATTTTCTATCTCTAATTACTAGATATGTTTTTTTTTTCATTGGCGGCGCTAGTATGCGGCGTAAACGCTCTTAAAAAGAAATTGAAAAGTTTGTTTTTTCTTTACATGATAACTTACACGATAACTGGTCGAACTAAAGGAATATCTATAGTCTTTGGTCTTACAGTTAGAACTATAAGTCACGGGTTCGATTCTCACTGAGAATACTGAGAATTTCTCAGTGTGGGTAGGTACACACGGCGGCAGATCAACCTACCCAAAACTGTCAAACTTCTACAATCAATTTTGAACTTTATTGTTTGGTTATAAGGATCAATATTCATTGGAGAAATTTGACAGATTTGGGTAGGTTGATTTGCCGCTGACTGTACATTTGAACGTCTTTTGGTTGATTAAGAATAAGAATAACAAACATTTATTGATCAGCGTTGTGCTGGTCAATAAATCATCAATAACACATACAAAAACCCGATCCGATCTGAACCCTTCGGAGAATCTAGTAGAGCACGGGGACACAAAGGTATAATAATTAAGGGGTAATAATACAACAGGGTATTACCAAACAGCCTGTATGTATGATTCTTCGATCGTTACATCGGTACAGTCGACTGCACATTAAAAGAAGTTACTACTTAGGTACACGTACTTACTATTTTTCCTTAAAAAATTGAATTGATTTCAGAACTGGGCGTTCCTAGCCAGATTCTGTTTCTTATCCCTGGAGGGCCAATTCGAGTACCTGATAGAGTATGACAAGGATATGGGGATGCCCAACTTGCTGCTTTATTACGATGACGACGACCAGTGGCCTGCGGTCTACCACAGTAGCAAGGTAAGGCTACAGCTATTCCCATAATACTTCATCACCAGCTCGTTTTATGTCCCCACTGCTGGGGCACGAGCCTTCCCTATGGATGGATAGAGAGGACGGGCCGTAAACCCAGAGTGGATTGGTGGTTGTTAACGACTGCTAATGCAGTCGGGACTAACGACTTTACGTGCAGCGTGAAAAACGCAGCATCAGTCACACTCACCCTGCCGGCCCTCCCACAAGGTGCTTCTTCACGCCTCGTTTGACGTACCCCATGTCAGAGGAAGACGGGAAAACGTGTGCTGGTAGACTATTCCATCTTTTGGAAGTGCGACAAAGAAACACGTCACCCAATTTTCTTTTTGCGCGATGGAATGTTACAGACAGTACAGCGGTGACTCCGGAGAGTATTAGCACGCGTACTCCTATGGAGGAAGGGAGAAGGTGGGATAAGGTCAAAAAGTTCTCTAGAGCACTCGCCGTGGTATAAGCGGTAGAAGACGCTGAGTGACGCTATATCTCTACGCAAGTGCAGGGGTTCGAGAGTATTAGTGACCTCTGCATTGCCGATAATGCGTATAGCGCGCCGCTGCAATCTGTCCAAGGCATTGTCTTGCATTCAAACCAAGCATCTATCCGGTCGACTACCGACACTTATTCAGACATTGTACAATATTTTTGATGTGAACCCATTCTATTTTTTCTCGCCTCAGTGGCTGTGTGGCAAGCGCTCCGCTCGATAACCGGCGGTCTTAGGTTCATTTCCCAGGTCGAGCAAAGTGTATTTATGTTGTTATTAGTGATCACAAACTCGCATTGAGCAAGCGTGGTGATTAGGCCAATACCGATTTTAAAGTGTTTCCGTAATTAATAAATGTTTCAATTGCAGACATGTAAAGAACGGGAAGCGATCCTTAATAAGGCCGGTCAGAACCAGATAATCAAGCTGTCTCATTGGTACCCCGACACAGAGTACTCTGGTTGCATACTCACTCAAGCCAATAAGGAGTTGCCAGCTTCAAAAAGGTGACACGATAGTAGTTCTTACTATGTATACATATTAAAAATATTATCTAATACCTTTAAACGAGCAATTTTTGTATATATTATAAACTGAATCTCGGAAACAGCTCCAACGATTTTCATGAAATTTAGTATGCAGGGGGTTTCGGTGGCGATAAATCGATCTAGCTAGGTTTATTTATTTATTTATTTATTTTAAAACTTTTGCAACATATATTACATGGCGGACTTAATGCCTGAGGCATTCTCTACCAGTCAACCATAGGGTGGTGCAGAAATAACAAGGTAGGTGCAATTGGGTGAAGGTTTCATTCTTAGAAAATTACAAAAAAAATACCGAGCAAAGCTCGGTCATCCAGGTACTTATTATTATTATTGCTGTAGCATGTGCTGGACTGGGGCCTAGTTGGCCACACTTTTTACTTCTGTTCTGTTTTTGTTGTGAATGTACTTTTATTTTTTTAATACTTTTTAAATGTAATTGTTTTTCGTGTGCCAATAAATGTATTTCTTCTTCTACTATTAAGTATATTTAACAGGTTAACTGTCCAAGCCCTGGTGGAGTGAGAATGTCACATAAGTCATTATTAAACTATATAAATAAATCGAATAGTAGGTATGTTCAGCACTTTTTTAAACTACTTAGGATATGTCCTGCCAAGTAGGTACGCGCTAAATATGAGACTGTCCTCTTACATCCACCACATCAGAAGGCTTAGAAATGGTCGATTAGTATGGAAGTCCGACCACAGACTATTTAGGGCATTTTATTTGGGAATAATTTGTTTTTCTGTACTGTAAACATAATAAATTATGTCAAGTGATCAATTATGTCTAATCTTACTAAAAGAAACAGAGTTTAATAAAAAAATAAAGGAGTATTTGATAGAGCAATGTTTTTACTCGTTAAAGGAATTTTTTGGTTAAGTAATTATTGTTGTTTATTTGGCTTATTATTGTTTTGGTTACTTTTGCATTTGTTAACTTAAAATTGTTGCAATACCCTTACAGGGTCATGTTAAGGGGCTATTTATAATATTGTAAGATCTGTACCATACCAACATGATGCAATAAATAATTATGACTATGACTATGACTATGACTATCTAATTTAAACTTGTACTTTTTTAGCACGTCAACGTCACCTCCAAAAGTAACAATCAAAACTTCAATACTACCCGCCAAAAACGCGACTAACAATACCAGATTACAACCACCAGAAGACCCCAATTATTACGACCAATTTTTAAAAACTACCACTGCAAAACCGGTTTCTACCGCGGCCAACGTAAATACTACCACTTGGTACGAATTGTTGCCGACTGACGACTTGAATTTTACTACTATTACGCCAGATGATGAGTTTTGGGAGAGCATAGGCCCGGAGAGAAACAAAAGTCAATATGAGAATTTAAAAGATGTCGAAATATTATTCGATAACCGCTCTAATAGCAGTGTAAGTATTTGCCAAACACTTTCGTATATTTATTATTTGTTAGTAGAGATCTACTAACTTTTTTATTTATCGATATATTATATAGAATATCGATATCTAGATAGATAAATCTATCGATTTAATCTATCGAATTATCATTCTATCGACATTATCGATAGTCAATAGTATGGCCACTTTTAGATGTATTGATAGTACCTATTAAATTTCCTATCGACAGTAAGTCTCTAAAATGTAAAACAACACTAGTACAGACGACTGTACATCAGACTTTCCAAAACTGTATAATTTCTTCAATGAATATTCAACCTTATGTCATATTCATAAAGTACAAAGACTATTGAAGAAATTTGACAGCTTTTATGTAAAACATGCGCTTAGTTTTTAATTGCACATTACGTTAACAAATAATTCAATGTATTTCAGCACAAAATCAAACGCTCGACTTTCGAGTTGTACGAACGCTTTCGCCGCCGACGCTTAAACGCCGAAGCGTCTTCCCCCCGCGGCAGGAGCGAGCGTACCGAGCGTTTAATAGTGACGTGCCACAACTCACGGAGATTTAGATCTGCTAGGGAGCGCTGGTGGTTCATTGCTGTCAGCAACTGTGACAGCACGAAGGTTTGATAATATACTTCTTTTTCAAAACATTTTAAATATTTTCTTTAAACAAATGCATATTAAGCATTCTCCTCTGAGAAGGGCAGGAAGGGCCCCCCCTTCCTGGAGGGGGAATTGGTAACTAGCTATTGACAACTGTTCCGGGTTCGATTTCCAGCAAGGGGTTATGTTTGTACTCGGTTTGGTTAGTGGCAGGGCTTGTCTTAAGTTCACCTGGCTACCTACCACCAACAAGTGTGATATATTTTTATTTTTTTATATCTTAATCTCACCTAACCCTATATGATGATAAGGCTGAAGGTGGAAGCGCACTTCACCCGAAACCCGAACTAAGTGCAAATTTTAATTTAACCCATCTCTCTCATTTAAATCAAGTAATATAATAATTGTCTGTAAATTATGTGGCTTTATTTATAAATCAATTGTTTCGACGTCAACAGGTGCAAAAATATTGAATATAAATAACTTTATTGAAATAAAAATAAATGTTGCTAAGCGCAAACTCGAGAATGGCTGAACCGATTAGACTAATTGTTTTTTCGTATAAGGCACACAGAAAATTTTTATAAAGAGAAAAACAAATGAGGTTTAAAAATAAATATAAAATATTTTTAGACAATTTCATTTTCCAATACAAAATGATTTGTTTGTTTTGTTGTCATGGAGACTGTGAAAGGTACGAAGGCCGCCGGGTCAGCTAGTATGTATCAATGGAAATCTTTGTTATTTTTCGGCGACAAAAATTGTGTTGAACACTGGCCCTAAAGTGTTGAATATTGGTGCCATTATCCTACTAACGTTTTTTCAATTTGCTGCAGGGTTTGGACGTGCGTTACAAGTTTTTGATGACAAACGGAGCCGAAGGAGACTTTTGGCACGAACACTTTTCAGCTGACGAATTCTGTAAGATTTTTTTGGAGTTCACAAACAAAAACCCATAATTAAAATTGTTTTCTACTTTATGATTTCCTAACTCAATAACTGCCGATAGTGCAAATCGCATTTAGTCACAAAAAAAGTATGATCATCATCACCCCACCCATGAAATAATAATATACAGGGTGGGAAGGAGTATACCGACAGATTTTAACCATGGGTTCCTGGTGGTGTAACGAGTAAATAATGTTATAACAACATGGGTCCAAAACTGCCTTATTAACTTACTTAATTTCTGAAACAAAAAAAAAATTATCGGTAGTACTTCCTTATGAACGAAGCCTTAGTCAAAAGAGTGAAGAGGAAACTTCACACTTCACGAACGACTCCGACAAAATACGATAAACGACGAGTGGAGTATGACGTCCGTATGACACTTGACTAATAAGAGGTCTAGACGTAAAATTGATAGCGGGTGTAATTGTGTGTGTGATTACGTCATATTATAAAGGCGTGTTACCCATGAGAATTTTCAACTTGTGAATCACTTAAATAATTTAATATCTCGAAAATTAGGCTTTACTGAGTCATATTTGTACTACTTTTTTTGTCCAACTAGGCACTAAAATCGTTGGTTTCAATCTGTCGGTATACTCCTTCCCACCCTGTATAAGGTGCCTTACAAATAAACAAATAATAAGGTCCGAATAGTTTCTATTAGTGGGAATCTGTCACTGGTTTTCTGATGTATAACTGCATAGCTATAACTGCATAGCTCTTGTGTACTGTTGATTTACCGAAGAAAATAATAATAAAAAATGTTATTCCGTGTTTTGTTCCTGTCATGTAAACGTCATTTCAAATTAGAGTGAAAAAAACAAAATACGGAATAACTATTCGGTCCTTATTGTGTTTATTTGTAAGGCAATAGTAATCCATGTCCCAGCTAAAAGACGTCCAGTGCTGGACGCTGCCTCCTCAAGGGACGGTTTTGTGCTGCTCGCATCCAGCGGCTAAACGCGACCTTTACCAGAAAAAATTAAATACTTAAATAAAATATTTTTTTTCCCTACAGACGTCCTCCCCGTCCTACTCGCGTACACGTTGGCCTACGTTATAGTGATGATAGCGGTAGTGATGTGCAGCGTGGAGCTGAAGTCCCGTCACCTGTTACACGCCACGTACAAACTGTTCCTCGCCTCGGTGGCGGCACAACACTTCGGTGCTTTGATGCAGTCCCTGGCTATATTGAAGTATGCTGCCAACGGGGTTGGGAGTAAGAGTGTACTTATTATAGGTGAGTTTGTTATCATCTGACTTTGACAGCTAAAATGGGATATAGGGGGACGGTGAGGTTTGCTCGTTATTTTATTATAACTTTGTTGTGTGATGTCTTTGAAACACTCTATGTATTGTATAGTAACTTTTTTCTGTGATAAACTGCTTATAATACTTAGTTCAAGGCCTGAGTTATGTTATCACCCGACTATGACTTTGACGGCTAAAGTGGAGGGAGAAGGTGAGATTTGTTCATTATTTCATTATAATTTATTTTTAGTTATATACAGGGCGTCCCACGGCCATGCCACATGGAGGGAAAGTACCTTAATTATTGTAGATGGATCATTTTACTGAAAGAAGACTTTATTTTAATTTTTAAAACAATTTTAACTGCATTTATACATTTTTAAATAATTGCCTGGTTCAACCGGGAATCGAACCCGGTACACGAGAAAAAAATCATTCTGTAGTTTTATCATAACGATCGGAAGGCTTCATCATAAGGATTATATTTTGCTAATTAACATAGCATCAGAAATAAAAGGAAAACCATGAATTTTGACATTTTTAATTCAAATGTAAAATTTAAATGTAAAAAATTTAGTTTATAAGAACCGGTATGAAAGTCTCCACGAGCTACAAACAGAACTTAGACGTATTATTCTAAATATTCACCATAACATGATCAAAAGAGCGTCAGGGAGTGAAATAATCAAAAGAGTACGACTTTGTATTCAACAGAATGGGACTCATTTTGAGCATTTGATAAATTAAATTGATTAATTTTGAATTAAAAATGTCAAAATTCATGGTCTTCCTTTTGTTTCTGATGCTATGTTAATTAGCAAAAAATAATCCTTATGATGAAGCCTTCCGATCGTTATGATAAAACTACAGAATGATTTTTTTCTCGTGTACCGGGTTCGATTCCCGGTTGAACCAGGCAATTATTTAAAAATGTATAAATGCAGTTAAAATTGTTTAAAAAATTAAAATAAAGTCTCCTTTCAGTAAAATGTTCCATCTACAATAATTAAGGTACTTTCCCTCCATGTGGCATGGCCGTGGGACGCCCTGTATACTAACTGTTGTATAGTATATTGAATATTGTATAGTATTATATAGTTATTTAAACTATTGTATAGTTAGTATATATAACTATTTTGTGTGATCAACTTTTTGTTATTTATTTTTTACCTAACATAACTGGTAATTGTATAGTTATATATACTTATTATTGTATAGTTAGTATATATAACTATTTTCTGTGATCAACTTTTTGTCATAAAATTTTTTGCATTCACAATGCTATATGGAGTTACTGAGTTAGCTGAGCTCCGAGACCCCAGCGGTCAGAGTATTGGACCGGTAATCCAAAGGTCGTGGGTTCGATTCCCACTTGATCTCCCTGAGACTGGTTGATATTTTCTAGTAAAAATTTATCTTGTTTTAAATAGTCATAGTCAGCCTACAAACGGTTCGTTAATAGACCTTAGTTTTTTCCTTACACAATAGCATGAAATAATGACGTCATAGTTTCCATTCTCCTACAATTTTTATTGAAAAAAAATAGTTTTAATAGTTGCTAAAAAGTTTATCTATTGACTAAGCCCCTTACAAATAAAAAAAGAATGAGGTCCGAATAGTTATTCCGTGTTTTGTTTCTTTTACTCTAATTTGAAATGACGTTTACATGACAGGAACAAAACACGGAATAACTATTCGGACCTTATTCTTTGTTTATTTGTAAAGCACTAACTATTCAACTACACAATTTTGTTACAGGCCAGTTCTCGTGCAGTGTGGCGGAGACCACATTTCTCCTACTCCTCATATTGATGGGCAAAGGCTATACAATCACCAGAGCTCGCCTCAAAGTGGGCTTCACCGTGCGACTGACCATCTTCATGTGTTGTTACATAGTCACCTATATGGTGCTGTTTATATTCCAAGCTAAGGTAATATTATTAAGAAAAGAAACAAAGAACAATTTTTTATTGACCAAGCATTTCTACAGCTCAAATTAGTTTACTTAAATTAAATTAAAATTAAACAAGTTGCCGGCAATTGGTTGCTCAGCATAATGACATGCCATGACATGTTTAAGCCAAGGCGCTGGTTTTCTGGGGAACCATTTCTAACTAGTGGGAGAGAGAGAACATTAAATAAACACAGTACCAAAATATAAATTAATTCAAACTTATTCAAAAAATAGTATTATATAGTAGATATTCTACTTATCTACCTATGCACTTATTTGTAATAGCAAACAATAAACTAATTAATAAAATAACATAATTGTAAAACAATACAAAATAATGGGTATAATAATAATTATGTGTAGGTTACAGCCAAGATACTGCTGCGTAAAGTATTTTTTTATCTATGTTGATTTTATGTTTGTTTTCTTTTGTTGACACTTCACCGATTAGGCCCCTCCAGAGTACCAGCGTTGCAGCGGCCTCATGTCGCTGTAGCATGTTAGCATGTGCTGAGGCTGGGGCCTAGTTGACCACACTTTGCCTTTTGTTTTTTATTATTATTGTAAATATGTACTTTTGTTTTTTAATTTTTTTTTACATATAATTAACTTTGTTGTAGTGTGTGTCAATCAACGTATTTTCTTTCTTTCTTTCTTTTCTTTTCTTAGTAGTTATAGTATTTCATAGTTATTTTATTGTAGGATTCGTAGTCTGTAAGAGCTTTTCGCTATTAATTAAAACTTGCAGTTTTAATTAATTCCATGTTTCTGCGATCGTCAATAAATGCTTCCTTATTCTTATATAAATAGATAGATAGATTGATATATTATTAAACAAAATACCTACAACATATTTGACATTATATCCAAGGACGATGAAAAATAAAAAAAGCAGAATATGTGTTTGTATAAGCACTAATATATTTTCTCAGCTTCCATTTGTAAAACAATGTTTATTTAATTAATTGTACCTGCTATATTAATAAACTCCATTTTTCTACACTTATTCTCCATATAAACTTCAAGTATACCAAACACAGAACATAAAAAACATATAGTTAATAGTGGCCGTTTTTAGCTGTAAAGTCTTATTTAACTAAACCATAACATGTCAGATGTTCATTAGCTGACGTAAAAATGCTTAATTACTTCATTCAAATAGTTTGTTGAGCATTACTTGATTTTTTATCTGTAAATTACCTACTAGATATGTTTTTTTTTCATTGATGGCACTAGTGTGCGGCGTAAACGCTCTTAAATATAGAACACACGGCGGCAGATCAACCTACCTACCTGTCAAATTTCTCCAATGAATATTGATCCTTATAGCCAAAAAATAAAGTTTAAAATTTATTGTAGTAATTTTTGGTCGGGTGGGCGTTTAATTTTTTCACTGTATTTTGTAAATTTTATAAATATTTAATTTAGCTTCAGTGCAGCAATTAGCACTTGAAAATAAAAAGTAAAAATTTACTATAGCGTTGTGTTATCAAATTTGTAGTATTTCATCTGCAAAGATGAATCTGCATAGCCAACGGTTGCAATGACCGTTGGATAGATGGCGCGCTGTGCCGCTATAAGCACTCTAAAAATTACAAAAGCAGTGACAAAATTCATCGTCTACGTCAGCCTTCCCGGTAGCATAGCGGTCAGTGCAGCCGCCCGGATTGCCGAAGACCCAGGTTCGATTCCTGGCAGGGTCGGGTGGGCGTTTAATTTTTTCACTGTATTTTGTAAATTTTATAAATATTTAAGTAATTTTACAGTTTTGGGTAGGTTGATCTGCCGTGTGTACTTACATACATTCGATATTATTTATATTTTCGCACACAAAATAGATGATGATTATGACCCAGGCTTTCGACCCGGGCGAGGTGTTATACTTGTACGAGAGTCCGGCCGGGTACGGGCTGATCGTGTTACGCGTGCTCGCGTGGTGTGTCTTCGCATACTCTACCTTCTTCACGGTGAAGAAATATCCGGAAAAGGTTAGTATGGGAATGATACTTGCGCAATATAACTAAATAGTTATAAAAGAACTTTTACAATTAAAATGAAATGGGAAGTAATACAGTAACTTTTGGTGTGTGGTAAAGAACTTATTAGCTACTTTGCTCTTTAAAGATGTGCTGTTGGTGCATAACAGGTCCAAATCTAAAATTAGTTAGTTATGAAGATATTGTGTAATATTTTGTCTGAATATAATTAGTTGATGATATTCTCCCAAAACCTCTTGATTTTTTTTGAGATTTTTCTGTTGGCTACAGACGCCCTTAGACGCTGCCCTTATATGCCCTTGATAAACTGTTTTAAATAGTCATGTGGCGGTAGCCAAAGTAACATTAAGAAAACGAAAGAATAAAATGTATGGGATTGACATAAGATTGCCCACGTGATTTAGCGCGGCTTATGTCAATCCCATACATTTTATTATTTTTGAACTTCGCTATCGTTTTCTTAATGTTACTTTGGCTAAGCCTAATGGTCAGTCTATAAACGTTTCGTTACTGAACCTGTTGGCCACAGACCAATGTCACCAGACTTGTTTAGCGGCGGAGGCGAGAAACTTAAAGACGACGTTGCACTGTTCTGTTTTATTTGCCAACACCCATGCACGTTCACGAACGTCGAACACAACTTAACGGTTAATAATCCCCCATTATTTCACATAAATATAAAAAAAAAATTAAAACAATAATGGTTATGTATAATTTTACGCAAATTTTAAATGTTGAGTCAGCATTTATTTTGCAGAAAAGGTGTTTGCACATTATATACATAAAGCATGTTTTGCGATGAAACTGTTCGAAATACTTTTAGAGAAAAATGTTATCTTACTTTAGTCGGTATTTATATTCTGGAAATCTAGCTTTATTAAAAATAATATAGAGTGTTTTAAAAATAAGGTGTCTTATCGTCCAAATCTTCGTAGCAGATATAGACATAACTTATGTATACCAATGATAAATAACAATATGTATTACAAAAGTGCATTTGTTACATAAGTAAAAGTTTTTAATCATCTACCCTTAGAACTGAAAGGATTTTAACTCCAAATTGTTTAAAATCAAATTAAAAACCTGGTTGATGGGAAAAGCCTTCTATAATTTAACAGAATATTTTGACCCATATTTCACGTAATGTTTAGACTTTTCATAATTTGAATTGTTACTGTTAATTTAAGTAAATTGCAATACCTGAAAAGGGTAATTAAGTTTACAAGCCACCTACATTTTACCTAGAGTAAGATCTTTTTGTGCACTTAATATGCAATAAATATATTTCTATTTCTATTTCTATATTTATTATGTTACAGAATACCTTCTACTGCCCTTTCTTCATCTGTGGTACTCTATGGTTCTACGCGGGACCCCTCTTTATACTTACAGCAAATTCCTACATAGGTAAGTTTCAATCTTGTCGTTATACCAGTGCAAGTTTTGTTCGCTATTTTGAACGTGTTAATTTAAAATAAATAGCCGTTGTACTGTCCCACTGCTGGGCAAAGACCTCCACCATTGAAATCAAGTCATCGCTACAATTAATGGATATTGGCTTAATAACCACGCTTGCCGAATGTAGGCTATCAAAGCCGGGCTATGTATCAAAAAATACGAAACACACTTAGCTCGACCTGAAAATTGAACTCAGGACCTTCAGATATCGGGGCGAGCGCTTTGCCACACGACCACTGTAGCGTTTAAGGCGCTGACAACTATGAAATGCGCTTCACTTATGCATGGTTTACATAAAAAAGTATACAGCACACAACGCCAAGAATAATATATGTTATAAAAAATATATTACAAAAACACAAATGTTGAAAAAATTTCAACATTTCAATGTTGGAAATTTTTTCAACATTTGTGTTTTTGTAATTTGTTCGCAACAATATTTGCGTTAAAAATTATATAAACAAAACAAAAACATTTAAAAAATATATTTCCAAAATGCAGAATTATGAATTTTTCTCGATACAAAAAGATTCAAAGTCACCTCAAAACAATATCTTTTTATATGATTATTATTTCATTTACTTAAATACGTCAATGAAAATAAGTATACTTTGGATGGAGCTCGATGGTGCAGAGGTTAACGCACCCGGTCTGCAAGTGCTGAGGTTAAGCAACTTTCGCAAAGACCGGTCATCGGATGAGTGACCAAAAATGTATCATCTCGAGCTCCTCCGTGCTTCGGAAGGCACAATTGACAACCACCAATCCGCACTGGCCCGCGTGATGGTTTATGGCCTGTCCTCCCTGTCCATCCACAGGGAAAATTCGTGCCCCAGCAGTGGGGACATAAAAATGAGCTGATAATGGTGATGATAATGATGAAGTCCAGTGGATCACGCACTATTTGCACCCCCCTTTTTTATTTTTATATATTAACGGGTAAGCGTGCCTTGATCTCACCTGATGTTAAGTGATGTTAAAGCCAAATATGGAAACGCATTTCACCCGTAATCCTCAACTAGTGAGGCACTGGCTATCTTATCTCTAGCTGCCGGAACACAACAATGCTAGAAACATTGATGTTATGGCGACATATTTAGATAAGATGATGGTAGCTAGCCAGGCGGACTAACAAGCCCTACCACCACCCAAACCGAGTACACAAACATGTACCCCCCGCTGGGAATCGAACCCGGGACCTCTGGGTCTAAACCGGTGGTCTTAGCCACTAGACTACGGATGCGGTCTTTTGCTTGTATGCAGATCGACAGTGAGCGCCTTAAGTAAGCACTTTCTAAAAAGCAATGGATTAAAATGAGAGTTTTATTTTCAGACAAGTGGGTACGGGAGAGTGTTGTGATAGCAGTTCTCATGTTCATCACTTTCAGTGGACATATTATGTTTCTGGTAAGTTGTTTAATATAAGGAGGAGAAGCTCGATGGCGCAGTGGTTAACGCGCCCGGTCTGCGAGTGCCGAGGTTAAGCAACTTTCGCAAACGCCGGTCATCGGATGGGTGACCAAAAATTTATCATCTCAAGCTCCTCCGTGCTTCGGTAGGCACGTAAAGCCGTTGGTCCCGGCTGCATCAGCAGTCGTTGACAACCATCAATCCGCACTGGGCCCGCGTGGTGGTTTATACAGGGTCTAACAAAATAAGCGAACGTTTAAGGGCGGTATCTGTACATCATTCTAAATACAATGACAAAAAATGGGCTCCAGTTTTGTAGTGATTTTTCAAAGTTATGTTTTCTAATAAACTAAATCAATTAAAATAATGCACATCATGAAACATGCTGTATCTTTACTAACACGCAGGCAGGCGTCGATAAAAAGATTGTGTACACGACACAACGGCTATCTTTGTGTGCGTGTAGTACACCTGTACGGGTTTTTGAAAGGGTGTATTTTTTGGTAAATTATGATAATGTTTGTTGATTATCACGGTGACGAGCCTGTAGTCTAGAACCAAATTTGCTGAGCATGCTTAGTGTGATGTATAGACGCTCCCCTTAAACGTTCGCTTATTTATTTTGTTAGACCCTATATATATTCTTTATTGCACAAAAAACACACATACAGAGAACAGTTTACAAACAATGGTGAGCAAAGGTGGACTTATCTCTAAAAGAGATCTCTTCCAGCCAACCTAAGGTGGACCTAAGGTTTATGGCCCGTAATCCCTGTGGTGTTACCATCCATAGGGAAGGCTCGTGCCCCAGCAGTGGGGACTTAAAATGAGCTGATGATGATGTTACTTTTCTTTGTCGCACTTCCAAAAGATGGAATAGTCTACCAACATATGTTTACCTTCCTTCCTATGACATGGGGTCCTTCAAGAGAGGCGTGAAGAGGCGCCTTGTGGGCCGGCAGGGTGAGGGTGACTGATGCTGCGTTGTTTTCACGCTGTACCAGTTTGTCTTCGCGTTTGGACTCCATTTCCACTTAACATCAGGTGGAATGGAGTCATTTGCTGAGCTAATTATAAAAAAAAATACAATGAACTATATTTCTTTGTTCCAGTTGTTAACGTTACCTGTGTTTGCGAACAAAAACTTTCCGTACCATGTGAGGACTACGCAAATAGGCGTTATGGAGGTAATATTTTAAGTAGAAATTACTTCTTCTGATTAACGTTGTCCTTACCTAGTACTAGAATTGAAATTTTAACAAATAAAACAAATGATCCATTTATATTTTATGAAACTATATTACATTTTATAAACTATATGAAACAATATATGATTACAAATATTTATGAAATACAGTGAAAAAATTCAATGCCTACCCGACCCAGCCAGGAATCGAATCTGGGTCTTCCGCAATCCGGGCGGCTGCACTGACCATTATGCTACCGGGTAGGCTGACGTAAGCACTGAATTTTTTTCACTGCTTTTTGATTTTTGACTGCTCTTTAGCGGCAGAGTGTCATCTATCCAAAGGTTATTGCAACCGATAGCTATGCAGATTCATCTTTACAGATGAAATACCACAAATTTGATCGGTGACACAACGCTATAGTCAATTTTTTTTTTTTTTAAAGTGCTAATCGCTGCACTGAAGCTGAATTAAATAATTATAAAATACAGTGAAACAATTAAATGCCTACCCGACCCAGCCAGGAATCGTACCTGGGTCTTCCGCAAACCGGGAAAGTTGACGTAAGCACTGAATTTTTTCACTGCTTTTTGATTTTTTCACTGTATTTTATATTTAATTCAGCTTCAGTGCAGCAATTAGCACTTAAAAAGTAAAAGTAAAAATTAACTAGGTATTTATTATACTATGTATGTACTATATTTGATTTGTTATAAAGCTTTCTATTCTTACTTTGTTTAAAGTCCATTTAGGAAACTTAGAAATCTTATAAACTCAGCTGTTCTTTAAATTGAGTTAGTAAACCCAATTTATAAACACCATAAGAAATCAACTGTATAAATCGTCTAACATTTTATTATTATCTTCAAGGTGGCAGGAAGTTCGGCGCTTGACGGATTTGGACCGAACGCTTATCACCCAACTAATGGAGCAGCTCAAACCGTTATCATACCTCTTACCAGGTAACAATATGGTTAAAGAAAGTTTTTATTTATATTTTTTTTATGTACAGTCGACCATGAAATTGCTTTAACACTTTTGACAAAAAGTAATTCCATTACAATAAAATTTCGCTAAGGCTCATTGTCAATAATGACAACGTATCTGTCACTTGGTCTGTTAAACAAAAATAGAACTTGTTGTTTTATTATATGCAAACAAAATTCACTTCTAAGGTGGTAAAGCAATTTAATTATCGGCTATACATACTTACTTTAAAAAAAAATTTAAAATATGTAATTTTTTTTTAAATTTTTTATTTATTAATTATTATTAATAAATAAATAAAAAAATTAAAAAAAAATTATTATTAATAAATAAAGAAAAATATTATTATTTGTTATTTTAGGTAATTTATCGTCTTTCTTATGCACAAGCGGTGTTTGCATCTAGATAGTCTTACAGTAACTGTAGTATATTATATTGAGTAAATTATTAGAATGTTAAGATTGTAAAACCAGTTTTGCAAACCAAACAATAAAAATAAAAAAACTTTATTTCTTAAAAGAATTACATTAAACATTCACTTGCTGAGTAATTTACAATACATAAGAAAATAATTTGTCACAATGAGCGTACACAATTTTCTATTTTCAGGATACCATTAATAGACCAGGTTCCATAATTTTTGAAACTAAACCAAATCAAAGTAGGATGAAACCCATTAAAAATGGAAGACAATATAACAAAAATGAAAGGAAAAATGATTTACGGGCGATCTGAGGTCGGAAAGTGGAAGGGGGGGGGGGGAAGGGCTTATTAAACCTTAGGTTGTCTGCAAGAGATCGCTTAAAGAGTAAAGTAAAGTAAATAGCTTATAACTGTCCTAGTCCTAGGGCTAAAGGCATCCATCATTGAAATCAAGTCTTTACAATTAATCATTACAACTGACAGGTAATGTCTTAATCACCACGCTTGTCAAATGCGGGTTGGTGATCACAAACCTGGAGGTCAATTCTATTAAAAAACTGCAACTGCACGTTTACGCCTGTCATTTTTTGCGTGTAGGAGCAGTGCCGTGGAAATAGACGTATTCTATAAAAATTATCTGCACCACAACTACACTACAACTGTGCACGAATCCTGCAATAAAACTAAAAGAACTAATGTTACAATACGCTAAATACGTAAAATGCTTATAATACGCTGTGCAAAAGTTGCTCACGATCTACTTCAATAAACCTGCACCAATACTGCTGTCATTACTACACAAATGTCAAAATATTTTAATGGAATACGATTATTTTGCAGTAAACGTGCAGGTGTAGTGCAGTTTTGTTAGTGGAATACCTATTTGCGTTACTTCTCCGTCCATGCAACGCTACGGCAGCAGCGCTGCATAACAGAATACCGAAACGTCAAAATTTGCTCATTTTGACACACGCGACGCTGCAGTGTAGATGCAGTTATTTAGTAGAATCGGCCTACTGGGCTTTGCACCGAATAAATCCGAAACACACTTTGCCCGAGTTGAACCCGGGACCTTCGGGTATGGGGCCGAGTGCTTTGCAGTCAGCCACCGAGGCGTTTGCAAAATTATCTTGATAATTTTATTCATTCAGTCTTTCTTTACAGAAGAACTGAAGAGCTGATAGGGAACATGTACAGCCAGTATATGGCAACCGCCCCTCCTCTGGCTCTAGATAACGGTACGCCAAAACTAAACGGCGTACCAAAGACAATAGACTCTATGCCACAGAGAAACGGAATTTATCAACAGGACAGCACAGAAACGAACGCTTCAGACGACATTAAACCCATACTGAACGATAAAGACAAAGAAATATTTACCGTTCAAAGTCAAATGGCGAAAATAGAAGCGGTGTTGCCACACCCGAGTGAGAAGCCAGTGTTGCCGCATGAGAATAATTTTCATCTAAATGGTAGTTTTTCTAGGGGTGATCTGCCGAATGTGTTGAGGTCTAGAAGGAATATTTTGGAGCCGTTAAAGGATGTACCGGTGCCGACTTGGTCTTTAGCGAAAGGGCCTTGCGTGGTTGCTATGCAAAAGAAGACTTTAAGTAGTGATGACGGTAAGTTCATTTTGTAATTACCTACTTTAATCTCCATATTTGTAACTAAGTCCAGAAAAGGAATATTTTAAGGACAAACTTTAAATAGGTAGGACAAGTCATCAAATTGATTAAATAGATTATAAACGATGGCGCCGTGGTAAACGCGCTCGGTATGCGATTGCCGAAGTTAAGCAAGCACGTAAAGTCGTTGGTCCCGGCTGCATTAGCAGTCGTTAACAACCACCGTCCGCACTGGTCTCGCGTGGTGGTTTACGGCCCGTTTTCCTTGTGTGGTGTAAACATCCATAGGGAAGGCTCGTGCCCCAGCAATGGGGACATAATAAGACCTGGTGATGATAATATAGCTTAAGTCGCCGTTCAATATCCCAATTTACTGTATTTACCGTTTTCCTTACACAATAAAGTATTTACTTACTATTACAGAGCCAGAGAAATTGTCCCAAGCTAACGGTAAGAAAGTGCCACCAGTCAGGAACGGTCTCAACCTTCGTTCAGGAGACATATCCACGATACACGAGGGCAGGGAACAGAGCTATTCACGTACGGTGGATCTGTTCAATGCAGCTAGTAGTAACGGGTGATAGATTAAGTTTTGTATGGAGAATTCAAAAATTCATTATTGATTTTTTTTTGTTCAAAATGAAGTTTTACAAATGTTTTTTGACTTCGTGAACCCTACGGTGGAGACATTGTACCGAGAAATGTTGATTACCCGTAAAGATATTGTGAAGTGAAAACCGCCTTGCTGATGAACGTTTAATAATCTATACCAGGGACGGGCAAACTTCGGCCCGCGAATAATTGAAGTCCGGCCCGCGACCATCAAACAAAATTCAAGTGCGTGTATGTTTCAAAACATGCATCATCATCATCATCATCATCATCTCAGCCAAAAGACGTCCACTGCTGGACAGACCTATCAACATTTTTAGTCCACAAAAAAAAAAATATTGAAAAAATACAGCGTAAAATTCAATAGTCTGGCCCGCCATAGATTTTGTTAGTAAATATTGTCACGCGAATGAAAAAGTTTGCCCATCCCTGATCTATATAGGGTTTAACAATATCAATAAGCGAACGTTTAATGGGAGCATCTATACATCACACTGAGCATGCTCACCAAATTTGGTCCAAAACTACAGGCTCGTTACCGAGATAATCAACAAAACATTATCATAATTCACCAAAAAATACACCCTTTCCAAACCCGAACAGCTGTTCTACACGCACACAAAGATAGCCGTGTGTGTATGAATGTCATACAATGGTTTTTCAATTGTGTGCGTGTATCTGTACAGTATCTTTTTATTGGCGCTTGCGTGCGTGTTAGTAAAGATACAGCATGTTTCATAATGTGCATTATTTTAATTGATTTAGTTTGTTAGAAAACATAACTTTGAAAAATCACTACTAAACTGGAGCCCATTTTTTGTCATTGTATTCAGAATGATGTATAGATACCGTACCGCCCTTAAACGTTCGCTTATTGATTTTGTTAGACCCTGTATAGTGCGCCTGGCGTGAGTTTCGTTTACTATCCGTATTCATTCGATTACGTTTACGTAAACGAAAATTAGTATGATATTGAAGCAGCGCCTCCTGGCGACATACGTGAATAGTTAAAGTTTTGCCTTACTGGTTTTTTTTTTTTTTTTTGTTTTTTTATTGGTTATAGGCAGGCATTTGACTACACCTCACCTGATGTTAAGTGACGGTGCGGTCGAGGATGGAACATGCCTGCCTAGAAATAGCCTATTCACTCTAGCCTTGAAGAGGTCCAAATTATACCATTCAGGGAACACATTCGCAGGCAGCGCGTTCCATTCCCTAGCTGTACGCACTAAGAAAGTTGAACCGAATCGGCTCGTGCGACAAGGTGGCATATCTACAACATAGAGATGGAACTCGCGCCTCGCGCTCCTATAGCGGAAAGTGGATGGTGGGATTAGGTCGTGCAACTCCTTCGCGCACTCCCCGAAATGAATCCTGTAGAAGACCGACAGACGAGCCACCCTACGCCGATGTTCTAGATTTTGCAGCTTGGCGTCTATCAGGGCAGGGTCACCAATGAGTCTCTTAGCTCGTTTTTCAATCGAGTCCAAAGCAGCCAGATGGTATTTGGCTGATCCATCCCAAAGGTGGCAGCAGTACTCCATACATGATCGAACTTGTGCTTGATAAAGTTGGAGCAGCTGTTCTGGCGTGAAGTACCGCCTGACCTTAGAGAGAACCCCCAGTTTTTTAGCTGCAGTCTTTGCTTTGGACTCGATGTACTGCCCGAAGTTGAGGTTGGACGAGAGCTCATCACCTAAGAGCTGTAGGCTGTCAGTCATAGCTACAGTCACATTCCGGAAAGTCGGAGCCAGGTGAAATGGGCTCCGCTTAGGTGAGAACAAACAAGCCTGTGTTTTGGCAGCGTTGAATGTGACCAAATTGGCATCGCCCCAATCGGATACTGCTTGGAGGGCTTCGTTCAAGCGGGTAACCATGGCCTCTCGACAAGAGGCGACATCTTGTCTGCCAGCCCCTGCACTCGACATGTATCTATCCGCAACGGTGCTATCGTCTGCGTACCCAAAGGTACCGGGCACAAGCAGGTCGTTTATATGAAGCAGGAATAGGGTTGCGGATAGAACCGATCCCTGAGGCACACCGGCATCGATAGCCTTTTGGTCCGATGAGTAGCCGTCGAGGACAACGCGTATCGATCTTCCCTTCAGGAAATCAGATATCCAAGCGCAAAAGTTAGCAGGAAGACCAAATGATGGGAGCTTGCTTATAAGGCTCGCGTGCCAAACCCTGTCAAAGGCCTTTGAGATATCGAGGGACACCGCAAGGGCCTCTCCGTATTTCTCAATGGCCTCACTCCATAGATGTGTGGCATATATTAGAAGGTCCCCAGTTGAGCGGCCTCGGCGGAATCCATATTGGCGGTCGCTGAGGAGATCGTTACCTTCCAAATGAGCCAGGAGTTTATTATTCAGTGCACGTTCCATAATCTTACAGAGTATGGACGTGACTGAGATGGGTCGATAATTAGCAGGGTCAGCTCGACTGCCTTTTTTGGGCACGGGTTGCACGTTAGCAAGCTTCCATGACTCCGGTACAATGCCTGTTTCAAGTGAGAGGCGGTACAGGCGTGTGAGGGGTGGAGACAACTCGGGAGCACATGAACGCAGAACTATTGTTGGTATGCCATCAGGTCCGTTCGCCTTGTTCACGTCCAGGGTCTGCAGGATTTTTAGGATCTCTTTCTGGTGAATGCGCACTTCAGCCATATAGCAGTCAGCACGAGATGAGATTGGTGGAGTTTTCCCAGCAGAGTCCAGACGCGAATTCTCCGCAAAAAGAGAGACAAATAAATTTGCTTTCTCTTCCGCAGAGTGGGCAAGACAACCGTCAGGCTTCAGCAATGGTGGTAGGGATGGCCGACTGAAATTGGATTCGACCGCTTTTGCCAGGGACCAAAAAACCTTACTACCTGGGGGGTAAGAGGCTAATTTAGCCCCAATCCGGCTTATGTGGTTGAATCGAGCTCTGCGTAGTGTCCTTTTACACGACTTGGCGGCTTGGTTAAAGGCTCTCTTCAGAAAACGAGTATTCGAAGACTTGCGTGCTCGAGCTTCAGCCCATGCGGAATAAGCAGACAATTTCAGCGCCTCAGCACTACGACAGTCAGCATTAAACCACGGGCGAGCTTTGCCATGTGATGTTACGTCCGAGTACGGTATAAAATATTTATTTATTTATTTATTTATATACATGAGCTTACCACTATTATTACAGGTTCACCCAATGCAATAGTGAAGCATTATTATAACATATTATTAAATTTAACCATTATTAAATTACTATATTATTAAAATTACTAATTACAATATTAATCATACATATAATTCCATTATCGACATACATTATATATTATTTTAATTTTTACCAATATCTTTATAATAACTTAACACGAATAACGCACACTTTGTGAATTCACACAACGAACACGCAAAAAGGTCAGTATCTTCGGCTATCACATTAAGATTCCGCATCGCCAGTGTCAGTGGGGACTTGCTCAGAAGGTTGGTTCGCCCTCGAGGTACCGCCAATAATTTTGGCCGGCGCCTCCGCTCCAGATACCTATCCGGAACACAAAGACCCACCCGACTCAAAATCTCCGCATTACATATGTTGCCTCTTAATAATTTAAAAATATAAGATACCAATGTTAAGTCCCTTCTAACTCTAAGTTCATTGTACCCAACCATACCCAGAATAAATAGGTTTGGATACATGAGAGGGTAAAAAGGATATACCCCGTATAGTCTCAGATATAGGTATCTTACAAATTTGTTTTGAATACGCTCTATCATAAGGCCATATTTAATTTCACTTGTATTCCAAATAACTGCATTACACTCGAGGTGACTTCTAACTAAAGCATTGTATAATGCAACTACGGCCTTCATATTTGTGAAATTATTAACCCTGCGTAGTATGAATCCCAAGTGTTTGTATGCTTTTTTGCAAATACCTAGTATGTGGTCCTGAAACTTCAGTTCTGCCGTAAAATTTACTCCTAAATCCTTGACTTCCGTTACCCTTTTCAATGATGTCGCATTTATGTTATAGTCAAAGTAAACCTGGCTATGCTTTCGGGTGTAGGATATTGTTACACATTTCGAAGTATTGAACTGTATTTTATTTTGTTCACTCCAGGACACTACTCTGTCTATATCCTTTTGCAGTAATACACAGTCTGCAACGCTATTAATTGGGAGAAACAGCTTTAGATCATCCGCAAATAGTAGGCATTGTGAATCCTCCACTACCCCCGGTAGGTCATTAATCATGATCACAAACTGCAGTGGCCCCAGATTACTCCCCTGACTTACTCCTGACCGTACAAAATAAGGATCAGAGCGGTAACCGTCGTACTCAACGTATTGCTGCCTATCCCTCATGTAGCTGGTAAAAAATTGCAATAAATGAGGCGTGAAACCGACGCCCGCTAGCTTTCTTAGCAAGACGTCATTATCCACCACATCGAATGCTTTTCGGAAGTCAAAATAAGCAGCATCCACTTGCCCTCCACTGTCTATTACTGGTACCAGTTGAGCTGTGTAGTTCAAGAGGTTGCTAGTAGTGCTTCGACCGGGCCGAAATCCATGTTACGCCTCTGACAGCTGGGCACACACTTGCTGATATATACTGTTCTGTAAGGCTGATTCGAACACCTTGGCTGGGGTTGACAGTACAGCCACTGGTCTGTATCCGTCCACACTTCCACCCGAGCCACCTTTTGGCACCGGAATCACTCGAGTCACTTTCCACGTTTCCGGAAATACTGCTTGTTCCAAGCACTGATTATAAATGTGAGCGAGCGGCTCAGCCAGAACATACCTACAATCCCTAAATATGTATGCCGGAATGCCATCAGGTCCGGCCGACCTCTTGGGTTTGAGCTTAGCGAGCGCTCGCAACACGTCACTCTGTTGCAGCTTCTCCACATGCACTCGAGCTGACCCATTAGCATCACCCGCCGCTTCTATAGCCGAGCTAACGTTCAGTTGAGCTCGCACTGTACTGTACACCGATTGGAAGTATTTCGCAAGCTCATTGACACTTTGCTCTCCAGTCAATACCACACCGTCCTTTAATATTTTTCTTGAGCTTACATTACGTTTTTTGATTTAACATAATTCCAAAAGGATCTGGGATCTTCTGCTAAGTGCTGTTGCACCCTATCCCTATACCCATCGTTAGCTAGTTTTATCATCGTTTTAACTTTTGCCCTGCACCGAGCGAACGCTTCGTAATCAGTTTGCAATTTACTAACCTTGTATCGCTTGTGAAGTATAGCTTTATATTTTATGTTACTAATCAATTCAGAGTTATACCATTCTGGATAAAAATACCTTGGCTGTTTACTACTTTGGTTTTTTAATGAAATACATTTATCAAAAATGTCTTTAAGAGTCTGATAAAAGAAATTTAAACTTGCTTCTACGTCACTAAAATAATATAACTGCGTCCAGTCTATACAGCTAAGCAACGAGTATAATAATGGATAATTACCTTTATTAAAGTTCCATTGTGCCCGCGAGGGCCGGGAGTTAGATTCGGCATAAGTACCTGGAGCATCAATGCCACGGCCTGTCACCAGTACTGATATTTCAAGCGGCGGATGGTACGCATCCACCATCGGCACCAGCGACTCGGTTGCGGCACGCACACTCACCCTTAACCCTTCATCGACCGAACTTAAAACCAGATCTAATTGACGGTCTTTACAATTAGCTACGCTGTTACTTTGTGTGAATCCACAATAGGTCAAAAAATACTCAAAATAATTATTTACATTTACAGTACAGGAATATAGATTAAAATCACCTACAACTATTATTTGTTTATACTTAGTACACAATTGTTCTATTACTCTAAAGAGTAACATGTATTCACTTTCACTACATCGCGGCGGAATGTAAACAACACAGGATACAAATAAGAAACGCTCGCGCAGGTATATTGCCGCACAAGCTAACTCGAACATACTGTTGCTTATGTTGACGTCACCCGGGATCGGTACGCTCCGTAGTTCGAAGCGCGGTGTGGCCACGAAAAGCGCGCCGCCCTGCTTCCGTCCATCCGTACGATCACAACGTATAATTTGATACCCCGCTGGAACTATTTCTGCATCCGTAATAGATTCGTTGCAACCAGTTTCCGTAATTGCAAAAATATCTGCATTTGAAGATGCCACACTAGTACAAAACTCATTAAGTTTTGTGCGAAGTCCTCTTACATTTTGATAAATAAATTCAAGTGGTTTTCTTCCATTCTTTCGGCTTGTCATAGGATCTTCGAAACCAAACCCATTCGCTGAATTCAACATTTATAGGCCACACTTCCTGTCTGCACAATTTCTCATACGCGCTCTCCGGTACTCCTATCATGAAGGACGAATAATCTCGCTCAGTTTTAGGTTTCAACTTTTCAATTTTAATCGAGATTTTCTGTACCACACACCTTTCTGACATGGTTTTCCAAGTGTTCAGTGGTAGTACCTTTTTTTAAACGCCAGACGTGTAGAAACTTATTCTTTTCCATACCCTGTATTTCACTCATATTTGTACTTCCTCCTTTTTTCACTTCATTTCTTAAGTAACGAGTTTTCCTAGTATTCTATCCACTTCTATCCAGTTATTTTCATTTCTTCCTTCTTTAATTGTATTTTCTGTCAAAGTTTCTGCATTTGTCGATTGGACATTACGTGGCGGACCTTCTTTCCCTTTTAAGGTCACTTGTTTTGTGGCCCCACCTCGATACACAGCAGGAACAACTACCTCCGTTTGGTTTTGCGACAATGCCTTTGCGTATGATATTTGTCCACTAGTACCCTCACATGACTTTTCCTTCTTTTTTAGGTCACTCAAACTGGTTTCCAGTTGTTCATTCTTAAGTATAAGAACTTTTATTTGGTCTTTTAAACCTTTGACCTCCTCTGATTTATTATGCCCCACCACTATGTACTTCCTTAACTCAATCAATTCTGTTTCTGTTTTCTGAAATCGGTCTTGTAGTTGTTTGTAAGCCTGTATTTGATTTTCTAAACGAGACGTAATTTCAGTACGAAACAGCTGCATTTCATGCAATAATGTGCTCGTAGAAGTATCATCCGTTGCCAATGTTTCGCTTGCCCTGCGCCGACTGCCGCGCTCGGTGTTAACATAACTATTTGGCGTAAACGTCTTGTTCATTATGTTGCCTCTCACTGGTGTATTGTTATTGTTTTTCTTCGGGTTACTGCACACGCATTCAGGACATACCCATTGAGTCTTGGATTCTTCCGTGATAACTTCAAATGCCTCTGGTGTTATAGCTAGACAATTAAGATGGTATAACTTCTTACACTTCTCATTACTACACTCCATAAACGAGATATCGTAAATCACGGCATCACAGGCATTACATTTAGTCCCCATTTAGATGAGAACAGAACACTTTGCACTCTGTAACTATTTAAATATGATTTTATTTTATAAGAATATCATAAACACGTCTGCACACTTTCGTGTCGGACTACCCATTTTAATACTCCATTTTAATACCCAATTTATAATAAACATATAATAAACCCATTTTAATACTCCATACCCTGCCGTATCACCGCGGTAACGGCTTCAGCACAGCTCGTCGGATCTCCTGATCTCATGAAGCAAACCCTCCGCCAAGGGTAGGGTAAGAGCGTTTACGCGGCACCAATGAAAAAAAAACATATCTTGTAATTAGAGATAGAAAATCAAATTATGCTCAACAAACTATCTGAATGAAGTAATTTAGCATTTTTACGTCACCTAATGAACACCTCACATGTTAAGGTTTAGTTAAATATGGCGTTTTAGTTAAAAGTGGCCGTAACGTCTTATTTAACTAAACCATAACATGTGAGGTGTTCATTAGGTGACGTAAAAATGCTAAATTACTTCATTCAAATAGTTTGCATAATTTGATTTTCTATCTCTAATTACTAGATATGTTTTTTTTTCATTAGTGGCGCTAGTGTGCGGCGTAAACGCTCTTAACGTGATCGAAAGGTGAATGAAACTAGCACCACTAACTTAGGCACCCAGTTTATTTTTTAACTGGGATCGTATAAGGAAGTCCGAAATCATTAATATACAAATAAATTATCTTAGGAACCATCAGATCTTTTTGTGGGAAAACTATTTTAAATAGCAAGTGTGAGTTGCACATAATAATGCCCGATCCGATCCGAACCCTTCGGGGTATCTAGTTGGGCACGGGGACGCGCACTTTTAAGTGTGCGATGCCGTTCCCTCTAGAAAACCTCCGAAGGTGATTCGTTTCACACGGCTTGAGGTACCTTTTACGTACCTCGCCGCCCCCAAAAAAGTCCGGTGACGCTGAAAATGCCGTTTAAGGCAATCAGCAATCTCTCTCAAAAAAAAAAACAAAAATGAGTCAATTGGATCATTTTTTTAAAATGCGGATCTACTCATTTTCAAAGTATCGAAAGAAGAAAATCGATTTAGCAAAGATTGCCAAAAATTAAATGTTTAATTTTAAAAGTTCCTAAGACAGTATCTCTGTATCTCTCATCGTTGCGGATTTCCTCATCTGTCCCAGTTAAAAAAACACTTGTCTATAATTTTACTTAAATTTTGTTGCAAACAAATTAGAATTTGGAAAAGTGTTATAATAATAAAGGAGCGGGATTCGAACCCGCGCCCTCTGACCAACCGAGTCAGATGCGCTTACAATTACGCGACCGTGGCTCTGTCCAACCTGCCGAAATTAGTCAGTCTCATTGTCAGTAGGTGCGGTTTCGAATCCAGCTTGTAAAGTTTTTTCAAGTTTTGCAATTTGATTTGAAACTGTCCATAGACTTTAAATCGCATCAATACATGCGTTTATAGAGTCGTTGTATCTTGTAACTATTTAATAATTAATTTACTGTGAATGAAATATTCAGATATAATATAAAAGATGCGTTAATCTTTAAAAAAAAGTTTATCAGCAAGGCGGTAATGTCAGCAGATTTTTCAGTCTTCAATAGGTTCAAGATATTACAGTTTATTTCAAAAACTTCCTTAACAGACTGATCAGAATGGACTGGATTGAGAATTTTGTCATAAAGATTACAAAATTTAGTTTTAATGAGAAGTTTCCGTATTTAGAAATAAGTGTAACTTACACTCAAAAATAATTATTGTAAGTTTACTTTTTACTTGGGAATCTCATTGGATATTAAAGTGATGGGTACAGAAATAATATTTCATTGTTTTATCAGTATTACTTAAAAGTTATTTAAGTAAATAACTAACTTAAGTGTATGACATAGGTTTGTATACAAAACCACTTAAAACTATGTTATATTGTCTTATAAAACTTGAGTTATAAGTCCCTGTTTTGCCTAAACAGGTAATAGTACTATGAATAGAAACAACTTTACACAAAATAATACTTACTCAAAATCTAAAACAGCTGTTTTTTTTAAAATATAGGAGTGGGACCTGTACTAAAAGTTGTTCCTAGTCATGTGCTGCTTTAAGACAAAGCAACGACTTAAAATTCACTTTAAATAATGCTTTATGTATTGCTCAGCCCATCTCTCTTTATATGTATGAATCGCGTGATTTAAAACTACATATTATGTCAAGGAGCTATAATTTTTGAGTAGATACAAAAAAAATATTAATTTTTATTAAATTAAATATTTTATTATTAATATGAAAAATCGATTACTCGTTTAAAGTATAAAACGTCAGAATACATGTGTGGTTTAAGGCAAATATGTAAATAGGCCTAAAAAAAAAGTTGCGTTCAAAAACTCGGATTTATAAAAAAGTGGCGTTTGTGTGGTTTTAAAATCACACGATTCTTGTTTCGATAGTTTTTCTGTTTTCTGTTGTGCTCATTGTACACACGTCTGCACATCAATCTACCACAAACTGTCAAATTGCCTCAATAGACTTTGAACTTTATGTTTATGGAATAAGGTTGAACATTTATTGAAGAAATTTGTCGGTTTTGGATAGGTGATGTGCAATGCAGGTGTTTGTACCATCCTGTGTATTAAGTTTATACCATAATGACACATTATAAGGAGACCCAGAAGATAAGCTTTACATACCGGGCTCGAGTAATGCACACCCTCACAAAAACAGATCTCAGAACAGCTCGGAACAGTCGGAGCGCAGCTGTCGCAAGATTTCGTGTCCGTGACAGGATGTCTATGTGTGCGTCGCTCGAGTGCGGTGTAGGCCCCGATCCGATCCGAACCCCTCGGAGAATCTAGTAGGGCACGGGGACACGCACTAGTGCGTGATGCCGTTCCCTCTAGAAAACCTCCGAAGGTGATTCGTTTCACACGGCTTGAGGAACCCTTTAGGTTTCTCGCCGTTCCCAAAAAGCCGGTACGTATTATGCTTACCTCCTTCCTGCAGTCTCCTTATTTTATGATAATGTATATAAAAAATAATTTGTTTGTGTGTTTCTAGTCATGTAGATTAATAACAATTATTGGAATAAAACAAATTTACTTATATGAAATATTTTTATTTTATATGCCAAATCTTTTTTTACGCGACGCGATTTTACATGGAGCTAAGTCATCATAGCAGTGTTACCACTCACAAGATGTTTAAAATAAACAAACATGGACATGGTAACAATTCCGTAATTAATTATTGCAATGTAGTAGTCTGCACTAACATGAAATTACTCGTATTGCCTTATTTTATCTAATCATATTTTAAATCCTTCAATCAATTATGTACTAGTTAAAAATAAAGATTAAGGTTGCAAAATAATTGTACTTAATATTTGCTGTCATTCGCCACAAACGCAGGAACCGGAAAACCCCTTTTGTTGATTAAGCCGATTGTTAGGGAAACTATTAATACGGTAAGCATTTCGTCACTTACTGCATCGAAAAGCTAACCAAATTGATACAGTTAATTAGGGTAAGCACTAACCACATCCAAAAACCCTGTTGAGGCTGACCCTATAAAAAGGGTTTTAACGCGCACAAGCAATTCAAGCTTCTACGTGCAATGCATTAGACTTATTATTGCATTACTGTTTACGTGTCCTATCGACGCCGCCGCCGTCGAATCAATGCGACCGAACTTAAATACCGGTATGTTAGTAAAATTCACTTAAATGCGCGAAAACGACATAGAACACGTAAACGGTAATGCAATAATAAGTCTAATACATTGCACGTAGAAGCTTGAATTGCTTGTGCGCGTTAAAACCCTTTTCATAGGGTTAGCCTGAACAGGGTTTTTGGGTGCGGTTTTTTTTATTTTTTTTATTGTGGCACGCCTCACCCTTTCTGATGAAAAGCAGCCAGTGAAGCCCAAGAAGTGAAAGCGTACATCACAGCGCTACCACGCTATGCCGAACGCTCACACTGTGGCGGCCTGCATAAATGCTTTTTCACGCCCCGCTTAAATAACCCGGGAGAGAAAGAGGAGGGAAACACGTGTGCGGGAAGCGCATTCCACATACGGGCAGTTCGGCAGAGGAACGATTGTCCAAACTTTTTGGTACGTGTCTTGATGTTGGTTAGATGGTTGATTGGATGTTTGGTTAGTGATTACCATAGATCGGATTAGGTAGAGTTTTTTGACATACCTTTGCAATGTTAGCATATCATGGATAATCTTAAACAAACTTAGTTTTTTCCATAATTTGGATAAAACAAAGTATAAGATTTTTGAAAATAATCTCCAGTAACGATCACCTAAATCACAGCTTGATAGTCTGACGTGCAAAAGAGTTAAAAGTGTATTTTCTCTTATTATTTTATCGGGTTATCCATACTATTGATAACGTTATGACGCAATTCACAGAAAAAACGCTACATATTCCGATCTATGGTGATTACCCTAATTAACTGTATCCATTTGGTTAGCTTTTCGATGCTGTAAGTCGACGAAATGGTTACCGTATTGATAGGGTTAGTGAAAACAAGTCTATGAATTACCCAATCAAAAACCCCTTATATGGAAAGCGGTTCCGGTCCCTGCACATACGTCATTGTGGCCCCGTAACCCTAAAGCTAGTACATATTTGATTGAAGAATTTTGCCCCCTTCATTCCTGTCACTGGTTATGACTATAGTAAATTATATTATACAATCTGTATCGGCATGCACTATACAAACTTTAGGGGTGGACTCTACACTCAAATATACATAGTAAAAAAAATACTTAAAAAATTCCAAGCTTAATAGTTTAGAAATGGCAGCCTTTTTTATTTTATTGTCTTCGGTTTTCGCAGGTGCTAAAAAAGGTGAAAGTAGTCGCAAGTAAATAACAATCAGTAAAGTAGCCAAAAGCTCGAACACCAATTGTAGTGTATGAGTCACTTGCCCCTTATGTATCGTTAGCAGTGATCGGAGTAGGCAGAGCTATTTAGGTTCATTGACCGCAAACATTGATGTTAATATGGATATTTCACGAGATTCCGACTAATACTCCGGGATTCGATTATTTGATTCTTGTATAAATATAAGAAATTGTTACATAAAAAAATATATTTGGTTTAATTAATCAAGTTTCTATCTTTTTATTCAACTATCCTTAAACCCGTCCTTTTATAGGAAGTGTATGCTTTCACATTCATTCGGGGCATATCCATATTATTCTATCATATGGCAGGTACATAAAATAGCTCTACCTACTCCGATCTATGATCGTTAGGCATGATTTAATTAGTAAGACAAAAAAAAACAAATATGTCGGTTTTCAACATCAAAAATGACGAAAAAACACAAAGTAACCAATTTACTACGTAGAGTTTGGATTTTTTTTAATATTTTTTATCATGTATATTTGAGTGTAGAATCCACCCCTAAAGTTTGTATAGTCGACCATAAAATTGCTTTATTACTTTTGACAAAAATTTCTATAGCAATAAAATTTCGCTAAGGCTCATTGTCATTAATGACAACGTATCGGTCACTTGGTCTTTTAAACAAAAATAGAACTTGTTGTTTTATTTATGCAAACAAAATTCACTTCTAAGGTGGTAAAGCAATTTCGTTGTCAACTATACAGTGCATGCCAATACAGATTGTGTAAAAAAGGTAGATACGTTACTAGCGAAGACGTTCCGAACAAAATAAGGCGACAGTGTCCTTTTGGCCTCAATCGCTTTCAAAGGAGACTGACAACCGAGTCAGTTTACAGTTCTGTAGGCATAGCCAAAGTAACATTAAGAAAACGATAGCGGAATTCGAAAAGAATAAAATGTATGGGATTGACATAAGCCGCGCTAAATCACGTGGTCAATCTTATGTCAATCCCATACATTTTATCCTTTTCGAACTTCTACCGCCACGGGTTACTAAATCCCACTTTTAGATTTAGTTTTCGTTGGAAAACTGACAAACACTAACTGTCCTTTTCGTTCTTATAGCTTTACTTACGCTATCCCTTTTACACCATCTTTACATAGTATAAAAAAAGTCACTCCCGCTGTCTGTACCCTTAGATCTTTTAAACTACGCAACGGATTTTATTGCAGTTTTCAGCAAAAGATAAAGTAATTCAAGGCGAAGATATAAATGCATAATACATATTATTATTATTTATAAAATTTAGACAGGACAACGTCTGCCAGGTCAGCTACATTGACAATATATTAGATTTCTAACGAAAAACTTCAAACCATTTTTTGCGGTTGTTTTGTATGTATATAATATAACGTACCTACCTGTATAATATTATTAGACTATAAAAGCCAATAAACAACAATTTTGTTCTTAAAAAGAAAATACAAGCAAAATTTTAAGAGAGATAGTTACATGTTACATATTGCGCATTTTGAACCTTATACACTAGGGGACAAGATATAATTATGCACGGTATTATTGCGTTTTACAACCTTGGAATAACAATAAAAATTTAAGCAAGTACAATTTTGTTTTTCTAAAATAATCTCTATTGCTCAAGCAACAAGATTTGTTTGAGCTGATTTTTAAATTCTCCTATAAAATCTGATTTATTTAATTTAATTTCTTGAACAGTGGCTTACTTTGATTAAACCAGTGTCTAGTTTATAGAACTAACAGAATTTTTATAAGAGTTATCTGAGCATTTAAAAAAACAGCCCTAATATATTATTTACTTCCCATACACTTTTCTTATTATTTATTATAATAGTTTCAGTTCATACAAATTAAAAGCATAATTTAAAAATGAATGCCATAATTTTTTTTAACATAAAGGCCTTTGCCCATTACAACGTAACATACATTATAAGACAACATCACATACCTAGTTCAGATACCAAGGTAAGCACTCGTACTCGTATTATAGAAATCAGAAGCAACGACGACGGTACCACAACCACCCAGACCCGACACAATATCGAAAAGTTCGTTTTTGACATTGACCCGACCGGAAATCGAAACCGGGACCTCAGAGTTAGCGCCGCCCAAAGTCCGGCGTGCAAGCAACGGCTACGGAGGTCGTCAGTATAATAAGGAAAGTTAGATTTATGTGACTTTCCTTTCTCTGTAGTCTATTAGAGGCATCAGGTTTGATTCCTCTGAGTTTAGAAGATGATAGGGCTTGTTTAAATATGCCTGGCTAGATACCAAAGTACCAAAATCTTATACAATCCTCTTATCAACATTGTGAAAAGCATTATTTGTGTTCCAACACTTAAGAGATAAGATTCAGTAGTTGAGGGTTTCGGGTGAAGTTCGCTTCTACTTCGGCCTTATCATCACTTACTTTACCATTGACTTATATTTGAATAGACAAGAACGTTCTTGTAAACTATTTGTTCGAATACTGGGAATTAGAACTAAAGTTCGCTGCAGCGCTAAAATATTTTATTATGTCGTTTAACCAAACTAAAAACATACAGCGCTAGATCGCTAACAGAGTATAGTTTTCTCGCGACCAAAACGTTGTCAGCGCCGTGAATTTCAAAGCGTTTACGCGTTTCGTTCAACGTAAAGTAACAAGAGTCTATGATTGTAGAAGGCGTCATGGCGTCGCATTTAAATGAATAAATACTATTTCTATTGTAAAATTACGATATTATGACCTAGTTATTCACTTGAATAATAAGTAGTTTTACTTACTTACTTGACTTAAATTATTATTTTCTCTTCTTATTTCACTTTGATTTATCGACTTCGATTTATTAGCGCCGCTCCGTTCGCACCCACGCACCATGAATGTCAAAGTCACACTAAAGTAAGGTGTACGGACTGCAGTAAAGCTGAGTCGAACACAGGGAGTGTTCGGAACGCGATATCTAGTATAACATATATATCGAACTACTTTACTCTCAAGCGAAATAAAGACTAAATTCTTACATGTGAAATAAAAAATAAATATTTAAAGAATATTTATTTGCATGTTTCAGTGCGGAAAGTACGTATACTACGTTGTAGTGGACAAACACCTTAACACATAAAAAACACAAACAAAATCCACATTTCATTTTCCGTTTCTTTCGCATAACATTCGCGCGAAAGAGACCACAATAGCTTTTGTCAGGTCACTCTTGTCCATTTGCGAGAACAATCTCAGTGTGTTAGAGAGTGACAGATTTATTTAGTTCTCCCACTTCTTGAACTCGAGACCATCTGGTGGTTTGACATCTACCTTATCTTTTGCTACTTGCTCCCAGTTCGTGCTTAAAACTGTACCACCAGACTCAACCTGCAAAAATGAAGAAAGTTAGTAAAAGCCTATACTATCCCTGATTTTCCTGATATTCCTATGCCTTTGCCCAGCAGTGGGAGGGAACTAGTGGGCAAGGTGTCTATCATTGAAATGATGTCATCGCTACAATTGATGGGTTAATCACCACGCTTGCCAAATCGGGTTGGTGATCACAAACCCGGGATAATCTAATACTGTGAACTGACTATCTTATCTAAGTACGTCGCCATAACAACAATGTTGGCAGCATTGTTGGGTTCCGACAATTAAATAAAATTATTTATAAAATACAGTGAAAAAATTAAATGCCTACCCGACCCAGCCAGGATTCGAACCTGGGTCTTCCGCAAACCGGGCGGCTGCACTGACCATTATGCTACCGGGAAGGCTGACGTAAGCACTGAATTTTAAATGTAAATGTTGTTGTGTTATCAAATTTGTGGTATTTCATCAGCAAAGATGAATCTGCATAGCCATCGGTTGCAATGACCGTTGGATAGATGGCACTGTGCCGCTATTAGCACTCAAAAATTAAAAAAGCAGTGTAAAAATTCAGTGCTGGCTGGGTAGGGTAGGCATTTAATTTTTTCACTGTATTTTATAAATATTTAATTTAGCAATTAGCACTTAAAAATAAAAAGTTAAAGTTAAATATAAGATAGCCAGTGCCTCAGTAGTTGAGGATTCCGGTTGAAGTGGGCTTCCACCTTCGACCTTATCATCACTTAACATCAGGTGAGACGAAAGCCAAGTGCTTTCCAGTATAGTGAAAAAATAATTACTGTATAACATTTAAGTTCAAACTGTATGATCTTTGAAGAGTTTGCTGTACGCCTTCTCAGCGTCACCGGATATTTTGTGGGTAGCCAGAAACTTAAAGGTTTCCTCAAGGCATGTTGTTGGATGTTGCCAACATTAAAAATATTAAGTTTATTTGTCACCCATTGTAATGGCAACTATTGCTCTCTCTCTCGGCGAATATGGAAGAATAAAGACCCCACCAGCAATCTAGCAACCATTCAGTCAAATACAGAAACTGCTACACATGTGATCAAACAAAACATCCTCGAAGTGTTACTAGAGGAAATGGCAACACGCTTACATGACACACGTCCCCGTTCCGTACTAGATTCTCCGAGGGTCTCGGATTGGAACGAAACAAAATGTAAGTTCACATTAAAGATATAAATAAATAAAACTAGGTAATGCACTTACAAAACTCTTGTTCATAGCTCTTCTCACTTCGTCGGAACCTTCGCCATATATCTTCTGGAAGAGGGCGTTGAGAGCTGCGTCTCCTTCAGGCTTCTCTTCCTCTTCCTGAAAACAGAAGAATCTTTAGCATACAACGCCCTTACGTAACAAACGGCTTTTATTTACAACATCACCGGACTTGTTTGAGGGCGGCGAGAAGCTTAAAGAGTTCCTCAGGCAGTGTGATCCAAACACCCTCAGTGTTTCTAAAGGGAATTAAGTATCTAGAAGTATTTCATATAACATCATATGTCTTACTCATGTCAAGTAAGTAGGAGACCACTAGCATTGTTTTTTGTTTTTATTAATATCTAAAACTTCCCTTACTGCTAGCCTCTTACAAATAAACAAAGTGTTACGGAGTAAATACTTCTTTTAAGATTTTATACTTTTTCTTCTTTTCTAAGTGTCATTCTTCTTTTGTTCTGTTTTTCATTCCTATTGTCATCGTTGTTGCTGTCTTAGTATGTTTTATTTTATTATTTCGTCTTCTATTAATTATAATTGTACGTTTTACTTTGCCTCTTATTTCCTAATACAGTCCACCTTTTCCTCTTAGCCTCTTTCCGTTACACAAAGAATAAGGTCCGAATAGTTATTCCGTGACTGCTAAGTGTTGTAGAATATTTTTTACGAAAGCAGTGTTGACTGTTGTGAAACATTTGAAATTTTTCATAGAAAGAGTAGTCGCCTCGCCATTGCTGATTCAAATATTTTTGACAAGGTCGGTAGCAGTGCTATCGGGCGGTAGTTATTTTTAACAGTCTTTTCTCCTTTTTTGTAGATAGGTTTTACAAAAAAAATATATGAGCATCGGGTAAAATTCCCTCCTTAACCTTTTACCGCCAACAACTTCTATAGAAGTTCGAGATTTTCGTGCCGCCCACGCCAGCACTTCTATAGAAGTTCTTCTTTGTACCTACTTTATTAAAATACATTTATACGTTGGCGTACAGCGGGACATCGCGTGCAGGAGAGTTGGGCGGTGAAAAGGTTAAAGGACTAATTTATGAGCTTTCAATAGGGGATCATTTAATTCCTCGACTGGCATCACGAAAACGTGTCCCCATTCCCTACTAGATTCTCCGAGGTGTTCAGATCGGATCGGGAGCGTAACTCGGGTTAAGGTGGTCGTGGGGGTGGAGAAAAAGCGCCCAGGTACATGTCTGTACCTAGTATAGAACGCGTGTGAACCGGGTCGTCGTACCCTTGTTCTACGAGTACGGTGTCTTGAGCCTAAGCCAGTGTGCATGTTTAGTGTATTCTGTAAATGTGTGGTGGCATTTAGAGGATCGGCGCGGCGGCGGGTGAATGGAAAGGGCTACACTTACAAAAGCATGGCTCTTACTTTGTACTTTTTTTTTTCTTTTAATTGATGGCTTCGTGCGATTAGCACATTTAGCCAGTGTCAAAGTAATTTAATTTACAAGTAATACATAAATAAACAATATGATGATGAATGATATTAGATATGGGAAGTGAGAAATGATATACCCCCCCCCCCCCAACCCCTCGAGTATCTCAGTAAAGATGTGGGGCTTTACTAAGTCCTCACGCGAGCTTCTTGAGAGAATTTGAAAAGTGACGTTGCACTGTTTTGTTTCATTTGCCAACACTTATGCACACTCACGAACACTTAACGGTTAATAATCCACCATTATTTCACATTAATATTCGACATAACACAAATTTTAGAAAATAAAGCAAAACCAAAAGCAGACATGACGCTTCACTTTCCCGCCAAGAAGTCCTACTTTGTACTTTTGATTCTGTTTTATTCAATTCTCTTTTAATTTAATATCATTTCATGTATTACTGTGTGACACTGAGTAAACTTTTATTTATTTAATTTAATTTTTAAAGGAGTATACAACATACCATTTTCTTGATGTCCTTCTCTATTTTGTCCCAGTCTTTTCTAAACAGTTTCGGCGGTTGTTCGGGCCCAGACGCGTCAATAACAGCTGGAAGAATTAACATTATATTTCAACATTTCTGAACAGTAATCTTACATTTATCTTAATAATAAATAATTAACCTTTTCACCGCCCAACTATGTGCACGCGATGTCCCGCTGTACGCCAACTAAATCGATGACGCCAACGTATAAATGTATTTTAATAAAGTAGGTACAAAGAAGAACTTCTATAGAAGTGCTGGCGTGGACGGCACGAAAATCTCGAACTTCTATAGAAGTGCTGGCGTGGACGGCACGAAAATCTCGAACTTCTATAGAAGTTGTTGGCGGTAAAAAGGTTAAACAATTTCTCAATGATAGTAATTTGTATTAGTGAATACATAAACATGTATAGTATACGCAAGCAAACACACATACACACAGGTAACATCTCATTTTTCATCATCCTTTGCCTGCCCTATGGATGGATAGGGAGAACGGGCCATAAACCACCACGCGGGCCCAGTGCGGATTGGTGGTTGTTAACGACTGCTAATGCAGCCGGGACCAACGGCTTTACGTGCCTTCCGAAGCACGGAGGAGCTCGAGATGATACATTTTTGGTCACCCATCCGATGACCGGCCTTTGCTAAAGTTGCATAACCTCAGCACACTCAGACCGGGCGCGTTAACCACTGCGCCAGCAAGCTCCTTATCTCATCACATCTCATTTTTACTGACAACCAATTAATTTTGTTTTTTTTGCAAATGTATTTTTTTATATAGAAGGTTAGGCAAATGACTCTGCTCTGCTTAGGGTTGCCAACCATACTTTAAAATAACGTATCCTACGTTATTTTCCACCTCCATACTGTATTCTTTTTAATAAAAATAAAGTATGGAAAATACTTTATTTCCGACTAATGCGTGCGTTTGAACGGAATATTCCTGTTGGCTTAATTTCTGATCTACTGAATGATACCTAAGACTCAGGTGAAGTGAAATGAAACGCAATGCTAATTTCTGAACGACCTATAAAACAATAAAAAAATATTGGGTAGTGCCGAAAGAAAGATATTTTAAACATTTAAATTAATAAATTTGGAAAATATTTAATTTTTTCTTCAAATCCTTTTTTCTATACTAGTTAGTGTTAGATTTACTTTAATCTCCTGAAAAATATTTGGCAACCCTATTTTAGCTCTGCCTGATGTTAATCAGAAGCAGAGTCCAGATGGTCCACAGCTAGTGGAACAAGATGTGGCTCGCTAGCCGGCCTCACCGCCGCAGACCCGCGAGTTGCTTCACACCTCGTTTAAAGGACCCCATGCTATAGGCAGGGCTTGAAACTGGTTCAAAATTAACCGGTTTCATTAGGATAAAGCCTGTACTATCGTAAAGTATCGTTCCGGTGCGGAACCAAATCAGAGCGATATTTCGAACCTAAATAAACCAGTTTATTCCTAGCGATCGCTAGGATAGATGCATTGACAGGCTGCGACTTGTTGTAACTTGTTAAACGCAGTCTCATGTTGATAGTTGCACGCATCCTATCAACATGGGTCGAAAACGTAAATCAAGTATTATCATTACTTTGAACATAATTTTCACCGGTTAAAAAACCGGTTTAATGGAATGTAACCTTTATAATAAAGTTCCATGCATAGTTTAGTCAAACCGGTTCAAAAAATTAATCGGTTTCCAAGCCCTTGTTATAGGAAGGAGGAAATACATGAACAAGGTGGGAAATTTATCTATCGGTGGTGCGACAATGAAACAATTATGAATACAGTACCATCAATCAAACTCACCCTGTGGTATTGCCTTTATCGCCTCCTCTTTCCTTTCTCCCTCTAACACGTTCCATCTCAGTCCCTCCTTCTTCCTTAACTTAACTTCTACCTTAGACGGTGTAACAATGTATGTGCATAGGGATGGCACAATCTCGTGAGCCAATTCTAACTCCAAACTGTATTCTGAATCGGATCCTGGCATTGCACTGGTTATAGAGAGCTGTAGATGAGATTTTGATTTAAATATGATATTAACTCACTTAGCCCATCAAGGTACCTATTTTTTTTTTCTTTTAGTCCTCAAGCGTACTTCTTGAGAGAATTTGAAAAGTGAAGTTGCACTGTTTTGTTTCATTTGCCAACAGTCATGCACACTCACGAACACTTAACGGTTAATAATCCACCATTATTTAACATTAATATTCGACATAACACAAATTTTAGAAAATAAAACAAAACCGCAGACACTTTTCTTTCCCGCTGAGAAGTTCAAGGTACCTATTATAGCACCTCTAAAAGTTTTTTTATTTTTCATTTATTATGGCAACAAACAGTCATGTACTTAACAAAGCTAGTTCTTATAACAATGTGTATTTTTAAAAGACCAACAGTGGTGGTATTTTCGTTACTCACAGCAATATGGACGAAGAAAAGAAACTCTCTTAACATAGACACTATTTCTTAGCTGATCACAGTTAAATATAATTTCAAGGATGTAAGTTTTTCCGACTTTTACATATTATTGTTGGAAAAGAAAGACATTTTATCAAAAACTGAAAATATAAAACCAAGTAAAAAGAAAGTACAGTTAACATACAGTATATTTTTTTCATAGAATTTAGAAGCCTATTAATTTAAAATTTATTTTTAATAATTTATAATAAGTTCTATATAATTTCATTGATGCCAAAAAAGAATAGTTTATAATTATGTTTGTTATCAGAATAGTTACTTGAGGTTTAAGATTAAGTTGATTTTCTATAAATAAATAAAAATATGTTAACTATGTTTTTATTATAGATATTTTTTTTTTCCAAGGGAGTCCGGGGACACATCTTTCTTTAAGCCAAACGTCCTGGGATTTTAAAGTTTTTGTCCTGGGTCCGTAATTTAGCTGATGGCAGCCGAAGCCCTACCTTAGTTGCAATCTGTTTTATGAGTGACTCAACAGTAAAAGATAGTATTAGAAATAGTTGTAGTAAATAATAATAGTAGTAGGTAGGTAGATAGTAGTACTTACACTACGGTCACCATAGTGAACTTTAATTTTGTCTTTGTTGGCATTCTTCAGCAACACCGTCACAACCACCTGCGATTCCGTCTGGTACCAATCATGCTTGATTTTCGGTTTTGTTGCCTAAAACAGAGTAAATAATCCGCATATTTATATTACTATTATTATTTATTATTTATATTTATGAAGGAAATAATGAAAGTGGACGAAGCGAAACAAGGGTCAGAGTGTCGAATGGATCGTAGCAAGTGGAAAAAAGTGGTCTCTGCCTACCCCTGCGGGAAAGAGGCGTGATTATATGTATGTATGTATGTATATTTATATTATTTATATTGATGTTTATAATGTTAGTAAAACATCCTATTTCATTATAAGAGGTTAAAACGAACTCACACTAGCTACTTAATATAATTGGTGCAAAGTGGTAGCTTCTATCTTATACTAATAAGTTCGAAAATAATCTAGAAAGTAACAAACAAAGTTAAGGGCATATGTTTTAAAAACAAAAATAGAGAACAAACCTCTGAAGGCGCACTACCTAACGTCTCGGTCATTTTAACAACCAAGCAAGTTGCGAAAGATTACTATCCCGAAATAAATAGAATTGTTACTTTCGTAACTAGAGAGCTTTAGTAAAATTATTTCGGTAATCATGCAACGACTTTTCTAGATCACCATCACTGTCACAGTGACAGTGACAGTGACATAACATAACACTGATATTTTTACTTTTTAATTTATTCAGGGGCCTGTTTTACCATTTCTTTTTCATTATTTACAAATGTATACATTACAAAAATAATAAAAAAACAATATTATCATGCACATAATGTTAATGCTCATTCATAAATCGTAGAGAATTAATCATTCATCTAACATTATCATTTATTACAAATAGATAAGAAAGAAATCTTTGTATAGATGTTTCAATGATGACAACTATTGCTGTTTGTGCTGAAACCCTTTGCCGAGACAAAATAAAAACCATATTATTGTCAGTCAGCTCGTCAGCCGGTCAGGCAGTGTTGCAAAAGTTCCCGATTTATCGGGAGATCTACTGATTTCGGCTCTTCTTTCCTGATATCCCGATTTCACGATCTAATCTCCCGAATTTCTATTTTGTTTTTTTTACTACTAAGGTGGCAAACAATTCTTAAGACGACAACACTAAAATTAACCTGGTAACACTAAAACAATGCAATGGAATATCGAAATGACTTTAAAATAAGGTTCATTATTGTTCGGTGAGTGTATGGGGGAAATTTCCTAAAAAATAGATGTTCAAGTACAAGTTGTTTGGCAAATGTACTGAGATGTTTTATATATTACTATCGTTTCGTTCGTTCGCAAGTGCACTAGCTTTGTTGTGAATTGTTGTGCTGTACCTAGGTACTTTATATTTACTAACAATGTCCGATTCCGATGATTCGGATGGGAACACCCCAAGTACTAGTACTGGAACTAAACGAAAAAAATACTCCCAAAATTATAAAGAGGAATGGGAATCACGACCAGAATGCTTTAATTGGCTTAAAAAAAGTCTGAAAGGAAAAAACTACGCAAATTGCAAAAGTTGTAATAAAGATATTAATATTTCTTCTGGTTTCAACGCTGTTAAAAGGCAGTAATTAGCGTAAAATATTTTTTTTATAATCTCCCGATTTCTCCCGATTTTTGCCTGGAAAATTTACCGATTTTTAATTTTTGACTTTTGCAACACTGCGGTCAGGTGTTATTATTTTTGTATTTTTTAAATACCAGTGAATTTTAATAAAACTCATGTACTTTTACGTAAAATTTTAGTTTCCTCTTTCTAGCTACTATATAATGCGCGTAAGTCCTCTGAATTATTCTTCTAAAAGTTTACTTATTCACAACAATAAAGTTAGATCCAATGACCTTTGGTTAGATCTATCTAAATATTGTTACTTCAACTCATTGTTGATTATTTGTATTCATAATATTATCTTATCAATTTACTGCACTGACTGACATGGTTACATAGATCTTTCAATCCCAATAATTCTTACAACAGTTAATTTATTATAGAGATAGTTTTGATAGTAATTTTTTGTTTACAATTTTTTTTGATAGTTAAGTAGGTATCTGTACAATAACAATTTTAATTGTATAATTGAAATACAATGGACACAGTTTCCTACACAGTTAGTTAGTGTATTTACCCATTCTTGTTTAAAACACCTATATAATGACACTTTAAAGAAGCACTTACAAAGGCAGCCCATCAAGGGACTGCAGAGGCTTATTACAAATTCGAATGAAATAAATAAAACATCTACCTATAAACAAAGTAATAAAAAAAATATTAGCAACCTATTCGGGTTTTGGCAGTTATACTAAAAGGGGTTGCTCTAGTATTCAGCGGCATTCGTAGGAGGTGGGGGATCGGGGGAGGGGAGGGAGGGGTGTGCCCCCCTCAAAGGGGGGAGACGCGGAAACCTATAGTTTTTGTGAAAGAACGTCGAACTTGTTGACGGTTGGGGATTATCTGCAATAAGACTGCCTTTTTTACATATACTTTTACAGTAAAGTAAAGTATATTTATCTTAACCGACTCTGGTCTAGTGGTGTAGACCAACAGTGTTAGACTCAGAGGTCACGGGTTTGATTCCCAGGGAAGGTGGTGGATGTTTGTGTACTCGACTTTTGTTGGTGGTCAGGCTTGTTTGTCCGCCTGGCCATCTTATCTAAATATGTCGCCATAAAATCAATGTTTTTAGCATTGTTGTGTTCCGGCACCTAGAGATAAGATAGCCAGTGCCTCAGTAGTTTAAGATTTGTCAACTAACATCAGGTGAGATGAAGGATAAGTGCTTACCATATAAATGGTGTTAAAATATATATATATGTTTTTACAGCTTTGGATTATTACACCTCTGGTTAAGATATGTAGAAGTGACTTTACGAGAAAGGCAAGTCATAGTGCCAAGATGAGTGCAAGAAAGATAGCGGTGTGTCAGATGACTTCCGGTGACGACAAGTCACAAAACCTAAGCGTTGTTCACAAACTAGTCAGCGATGCAGCTAAAGATGGAGCTCAGGTATGTGTCTAGTGAAAAATAACAATGTTTATGGAATAATAATATAGAATCAGTGACTTATATAATTTTATTTGTCTTAGATTGTCTTGTAATGTGACTGTGTGTATTTTTAATTTTGAAAACATTTTTTATTGTGCATTGTTATTTTATTAATAACTAGCTGTGCTCGCGACTTCGTCCGCGTGGAATAGTGACTTTCGGCAGCATTTTTAATTTTTTAGGCTCTTTTCCCGTTTTTGCAACATTTTTCACTGATGCTTCGCTCCTATTGGTCGCAGCGTGATTATATATAGCCTAAAGCCTTCCTCGATAAATGGACTATCCAACACAAAAAGAATTATTCAATTCGAACCAGTAGTTCCTGAGATTAGCGCGTTCAAACAAACAAACAAACAAACAAACAAACAAACAAACTCTTCAGCTTTATAATATTAGTATAGCTATATATATTTTTCAAACTGGTTTTTCTACATACTGGTACAGTATGTGCCACCCTTAGAGGGACAAGCAAAATTGCTAATTTTATTAATATTGATATTTTAATGCAATTTTTTGCTTATTTTTTTTGTTTTCCCCAATAATTTTATTCAATTTCAAACTTTATTATTTCAGATGATATTTTTTCCAGAAGCCTGTGATTATATATGTAGCAATAAGGCAGACATAGTGAAATTAGCCGAACCAATACTGGAGGGCGAAATAGTCAGCAACTATAGAGCGCTAGCCTCTAAACACAAGGTGTGGTTGTCTATGGGTGGTGTGCATGAAAAGGTAAGGTAAAAATACTGTATTTTTGCTTTAATTGTAATACTTTTAGAAATAGTGTCAACAAATAATATGATTAACGAATCATCAGGTCATTTATGTCCCCACTGCTGGGGCAAAAGCCTTCCCTATGGATGGATATAGAGAACGGGTCATAAACCTCCACATAGGCCCAGTGCGGATTGGTGGTTGTTAACTACTGCTAATGCAGCTGGGACCAATGGCTTTACGTGCCTTCCGAAGCACGGAGGAGAGAGAGATGATAATCTTTTGGCCACCCATTCTATGTCCGTCCTGAGCGAAAGTTCTTCAGCAATAACAGACCGAGTCTGCACGAGCTCTGCGCCATCGAGCTTCACAATCGAGGTTAACAAATGCTGTGATCTAATAGAAGGCCTCTCCTTGAACTAAGAAGTGATGAAGTATTGGGGACTCCATGAATTACTTCCAAAGGCAAAGGCTAAGGCTAAGGCAATTACCTGCCATTCATTTGTTTGTAGATTGTCACCAATATTTTTTTTGTACTTATTATATTTTTCCATAAAAATATGTAAGTTCTACGCAACCTTTGGGAGTGAATTAAATTCAGACACAAGAGAGAAAGAGATTTACGTCTAAAATTTGACTTCCAGGATGAATCGAATCCAGACAAAATGCACAATACACACGTAATTATAAATGACAACGGGGATATAGTGCAAACATATAGAAAATTGCACCTTTTCGATGTAGAAATACCAGAGAACAACTTACGATTGAAGGAAAGTGATTTTTCACACAGTGGAAGCCATATTGTCACTCCCGTGGATACACCGATAGGCAAGATAGGTAAGTTTCTCTTATTTTCTACCGGTTACCATTCGAAATTTCAACAGTTATTTAACAAGCAACGCATCGCATATGTTCATTTTACAAATCAACACTCCATATAAAATTGTTATACAAACCTAAAGATAAAGCTAATGATTTAAAGATCTGTAGTGACTGCATCGATTGCCAAAGTAATAAAATACTTTCGAAACAAAATATAGACATATCGTTTTTATTTTGTTACAATCGCCTAAACTATTATGCATTCTTAATTTGTTATGAAAATGCAACAAACAATATGACTAACACTTTGAAAGAAGACAAAATGTTGAAAAAAGACAAATGTGTTGAAAAAATTCTGCGAGCGGGATTCGAATCCGCAATCCATGACATCATCATCATCATTAGCTCATTTTATGTCCCCACTGCTGTGGCACGAGCCTTCCTTATGGATGGATAGGGATAACGGCCCATTAACCACCACGCGGGCCCAATACGGATTGGTGGTTGTTAACGACTGCTAATGCAGCCGGGACCAACGGCTTTACGTGCCTTCCGAAGCACGGAGGAGCTCGAGATGATACTTTTTTGGACACCCATCATCCGATGACTTCATGACATGTCAAATGATAATTATCCGATAACATTATCAAGCTGTGTTATTATCTTGATAATTTCGAAACCTGTTTCTGTCACAATATAAGGAGACTGTAGAATGTAAGCTTCATAGAATCGCGCTCAAGCTTGAGATCGACCCCCGCCCGATTCTCTAAATGCCACTACACATACACTAAACATGCACACTCGCTTAGGCCCAAGACACCGTACTCGTAGAACAAGAGTACGACGAGCCGGTTCACACGCGCTCTATACATGGTACAAAAATGTACCTGGGCGCTTCTCTCCTCCTCCACGGCCCGGTCAACCCGAGCCGAGGTTCGAGCCTTTAGAGGCGCCCTCGGATGGTTCCGCTCCCCGATTCGATCCGAGCCCTTCGGAGAATCTAGTAGGGCACGGGAACACGCACTTTTAAGTGTGTGATGCCGTTCCCTCTGAAAATCTCCGAAGGTGATTCGTTTCACACGGCTTGAGGTACACTTTACATACCTCGCCGCCCCCAAAAAAGCCCGGTGACACTGAAAATGCCGTTGGAGGCAAACAGCAATCTCTTTCAAAAAAAAAATGTTGTCTACAGGTATGGCGATATGCTACGACATGCGTTTCCCGGAGTTGAGCACTTCTCTGAGTATATTAGGTGCTGAAGTGCTCACCTACCCTTCTGCCTTCACTCAGGCCACGGGGGAAGCGCATTGGCATACGCTGCTCAGGTAATAAACTCCAACTGTTTTTTAATCATGTGTTTTCGTTATCATCATATCTTATTCAGCAACGTCCCATTGCTGGGCTTTCTCTTCTCACTTGTAAGGAGATAATTATTTATTTATTTATTTAGTTAAAACTTTTACAACATAAATTACATGGCGGACTTAATTCCGCCATTTGACTTAATTATTTCTTTAGTTTAAGAATTAAAAGTGGATGTATGAATTTTGAGAAAAAACAGGTAAAGAAAAAAGTACCTATATACCTTTTTGTGCTACATACACATATTGTTTTTATTAAATTTAATCATTCACTACAATATATTCTTTATTTTTCATTTTCATTTTGTTTTTCATTTCATTACAAATTATTTATGGATATTATCATATCATATCATTATTGTCATTTTCTTTACAAATTATTTATGGATGGATTTTTCTTATTTACAAGATCGCAGCACACCTTAAAGCACACGTGTCAATTCTTGTAGTATTCTTTTATTCTCTCACTCTAACTTTGTAAATGTATTGAGTGGATTGAGTGCTTTAGCTACTTACCTTGGGAGCAGAACAATGTATGTAATGTTGTCTAATATTAAATATATTTTAATTTTTTTATCAATATGTTTTTTTTGTATAGATGTAGGGCGATAGAGAACCAATGCTACGTCATAGCAGCGGCACAAGTAGGTGCCCACAATGAGAAGCGTAAATCCTTTGGGCACGCTCTTTGCGTCAACCCTTGGGGGAAAGTGTTGGCTGATTGTGGGGACACGTCGCCTGGCTACGAAATAGCTGAGGTGTGCAGCCAGACGCTGGCGAAAGTGAGGAGGGATATGCCTGTGTTCCAGCATAGACGGTGAGCATTTGTGTTGCGAGATAAATAGGAAAAAACAACAAGCGAGCCGTACAGTAGTCGCATATGATGTGTAACATTTGACATCTCACCTTAGTAATAAGCAGTTTTAACATTACATTCTGAAAAAATGGGTCAGGTATTACATCATTTTATAACTAACTAACTATCGCCAACCCGCCTGCCAAGCGTGGCGATTACGGCAAATACCCCTCATATCCTTGGGGGAGGCCTTTGTCCAGCAGTGGACGTCTTTTGGCTGAGATGATGATGATGATGATGATAACTATAAAATAAATGCAGTTAATACTCATTAGAAGACATTTGACATATCAAAATGACCTTTGATAGTCAAATGACACAATGTATCACATGTAATAACAATATGTCATGTTCATAATATCGATTTTAAATTAACAAATTGGCGCGCGCTTGCGCGCTTCCCCGACTTCCTGTCATACTGTTATACTGTTACACCTACTTCCGTCACATTTCACGAAATCACTCCCACAATATAGAAGGTGAGCGGAAAGATGTTACACATCAAAAATTTAAAAAAAGAATATGTTGAAGAATTTCAACAACCGGGATTTGATTCCGCACTCTCTGACAATCTGGGTCAGGTGCGCTCCCAACTACCGAAATGTATCAACACTCTTATTTCTCTTACTCTGGAAGCTAAAGGAGCCCTATTTATTCAATGTCATTAATTACTTCATCAACACCCGATCTTAATATTTTTACAAACATTAAATATTGAGATCGATCGAAAAGTTTGCTGATATTAGTAATTTATATATTTTTTTAAGTAATACATATATTAAAATTGTTTTCATTACTCTCGGGTTGTGTCACTTCAAATTATGTATTTTATTAGGAAATATATAACTAATTAATTTATATATTTATTTATCAATGTGAAGCCATGGGTCAAGTTGGCAACATATTGGAAGCCAAACACAACATGGAGGCGCCGCGGTAGACCGAACTGGATATATTTAACCAAAATTGGAATCAATTAGCTAAGGACCGCAATGGGTGGAAGAAATAGAGGGAAGCTTTGGCCCAGCAGAGGGACAGTGAGGGCTAATAAAAAAAATAATAAAATGAAATCGAAAAATGAAATCGATTCAGTAGCTTAATCTTACCAATCTACTTTTTCAGGATATGCATGCATGGATATGCATGCACAGTTATAGTATTTTTTAAATATCTTTTATCCCTCTCTGCCTCAGACGCGACGTCTACTCCTTATACACACTGAGTTTACGCAAGACCCTCCTCCCAGGACACACGCAGCTTCCGGCAACCCCGGACGCACCGCTCCGGACATACGACGGACCCACTCATTTGTTCGGACACGTCAAAGTTCCTGACACTTGCGTGTTCTACCAGACTAAGTTGAGTTACGCGTTTGTTAATCTTCGGTAAGATGTTTTTGTTTCAATTATTCAATTTCAATTTTTGCATTCAAAATGGGGTATATATCGGGTCGCCTAATTTTTTGTACTTCTAATTGGCAATGGCACACAAACGGTTAGTCTAAATTTTTTTCGCATAATTTCACTCTTCATAATCGTGTTTGGTCTAATTTCTCTTCGCCTAACTTTTTATCGCCATATTGTTATTTACCAAATGCGACATTTAGCGGAACAATTCGTGATCCCTAAAGTTTACAATTACTAAATATTAATTCACACAAAATTAAAAATCACAAAGTGTAAGAGCTATAAAAAATATATTTTTGTATGGAGCTAGTTTTCTGTAATCTAATTTAAAAAAATTAGCTAGTATTTTTGAAACTGAACAATAATAATTAATATATATAGATATGCTAAAATTCGAGCTTTTATATATTAAGCGAAATCGTCGTAATGCCAAAATAACGTTATGCCAATATATTTTAGGGTATTTCACATTATAGATCCTAAAATTAGGGCTTTCAATTCTTAGACCAAATTATAATGGTGGCAGAACAATTGTTAGGCGAAACAATAATTGTTTGTTTTAAGTTTAGGCCAATACGGTTTGGCCATGTAATATTAGGACTAAAATTTTTAGGCGAACCGAAGAGCACCCTTCACAATGCTGTATGTAGTTACAAGATAAAATTGTACTAGAAAAAATCGACCAGTCTGAGGAGTTCGAGTGGGACAATTCACGCCCCTTGGATTACGGATCCAACGCCCTGACCGCTGAGCTACCGGCCCCAGAAGACTCGTCGAATTTTTCTAGTAGTTTGTGATTTACGCTGCAACCCAGCGGTATTCTGTAACTGTGAAGTTACTACCCTCACAATCGAAAGAACACTTTTGCAAGTTTTTAACAATCGATAAAGACGTACTTCATCCTCATCATCATCAGCCATATGACGCCCACTGCTGGGCATAGGCCTCCCTCAAGGATCGCCACAACGATCGGTCCTCATGTTGGAGGGAAGGTGGGGGAGAGGGGGTTGCCATAATCGCCACGCTTGGCAGGCTGCGGTTGGCGATCGCAGTATGGCGTACTGTTTGAGGGGGACGCTGCTGCCCGTCTACTGTAAATGTTCAAAGTTCAAAGTTCTTTATTGCATTCATGTTGTACACAGGTGTTATAAAAGATATTAAAGAAACAAACATGACCCTGCAAGGGCACAGTACTTACATTATATAAAATTACGGTATTTATTGTTAAATATTAAATTATATTATTACAAAACCGGTCGTTGTGGAGATCCTTGGGGGAGGCCTTTGTCCAGCAGTCGACGTCTTTTGGCTGAGATGATGATGATGATGATGATTATTATAACAAATTCTTAAAATCCATATTCAATATTTATTTATTTATTTAATATTTATAAAGAGCAGAGCACTTAAAAATAAAAATAAAATAAAATCTACATTAAATCAAAAACAATCTTATTATTAACAATCAAAAGGAATTATTATAATATAAATCATTTAAAAAAAAATTATATATATATTATCAATTATTTTATAAATTATTCATAAATTCATGTATTCAAAAACTCTTGCAACGAATAAAAACATTTTTTTTTTAGATATTTTTTTAATATTATTTTAAATTTTGTTAAATCTTTTATGTCTTTGATTTCAATTGGTAACCTGTTATAAATTTTCACACACATTGACAAGGGGCCTTTTCGAAACATTTCATAATTACAGGTAGGTTGGGCTAATTTATTTTGTGGTCTCAGATTTTGTGGACGTTGGTGATGCGGAAAGAAATTAGGGTGCTTCCTAACAAATTCACAAATGGCATAGATGTACAGGGATGGTAATGTTAATATATCAAACATATCGAAGTATGGTTTGCAGCTATCCATAACTGACGGTTTTCCCTTTGTCGCCTTCTACGACTCCCACGGGAAGATAGGGGGTAATGTTATTCTAAGCCGGCATCACACGGCAAAGACGTACTTAATTCAAATGAAACAAAACAGTGCAACGGCACTTTTCAAATTCTCTCAAGAAGTCGCGTGAGGACTTAGTATAGCCCCACATCTTTAATGAGATACTCGAGGGGTTGGGGGGGTATATCATTTCTCACTTCGCATTGCTATTATCATTCATCATCATCCTTAAATTAAGTTTTCGACTGATGGACTAGTATCCATGGTCATAAACAAATTAAAAAAAAGCACTTAATTCTTTATAAATATTTTTATTAGTATAATTTTTTGCATTTACAATGCTATATCTTCACAAGATAAAAGAGACTAGTTTTTTTTCAGTTGATTTTTCTAGTAAATTTTTACTTTTTATTTTCAAATGCTAATTGCCGCACTGAAGCTAAATTAAATATTTATAAAATTTACAAAATACAGTGAAAAAAAAGTACTTAATTCTTTATAAATATTTTTATTACTATAATTTTTTGCATTTACAATGCTATATCTTCACAAGATAAGAGAGACTAGTTTTTTTTCAGTTGATTTTTCTAGTAAATTTTTACTTTTTATTTTCAAATGCTAATTGCTGCACTGAAGCTAAATTAAATATTTATAAAATTTACAAAATACAGTGAAAAAATTAAACGCCTACCCGACCCAGCCAGGAATCGAACCTGGGTCTTCCGCAATCCGGGCGGCTGCACTGACCGCTATGCTACCGGTAGCTGGCTGGGTCGGGTAGGCGTTTAATTTTTTCACTGTATTTTGTAAATTTTATAAATATTTTCTAGTAAAATTAATAAAACAGTTCAAATGCTAGAGAAGCATGGAAGTTGAGATTTTTTCCTATTTTTCTTGTAGATGTGTGATTCCCGGGCATGTGTTGGTGGCGCCTTTGCGTTTGGCCGAGAGGAACAAGGATTTGTCTGAGGAAGAGGCGGACGACTTCTATAGAACTGTCAGATTGGTACAGAAGGTAAAGTACTGAACTTATTTGACCGCTCCGGAGAATAGATAAATATTAGGTCCTTACCTATGAAATTGACGTATTTTCTCACTTATTAAAAGGTGTATTACTTCTAAAAGGCAATACCGGTTGTTAATATTATTACACATCTTTAATTAAGACTTTTTTTTTTAAATTTACTACTTTTTTTGTTGGCGGAATTGTCTTTTTGTTTCATTGTAGCTTTGAAGGGACTCGGTTTTTTTTTCTTTTTAATGTCTGCTATATTTAGCTAGTGAAACAAACACACTACTCTATAATTTTTATAGTGTTAACATAAATAGATGCTAAAAAATTTAAAAAAAACGTTTGTATTAAGAATAAAATTTTATAAAAAATCTTCATACAAAACGTCAATTTCATAGGTAAGGACCTAATAGTTATTGCAACAAAACAAACATTATCATTATCATCAGCTTATTTTTTTACATCTATCGTACGGGTAAACACTTGGCATAAGATTAGGTTAAGCAACTTTCGAAAAGGCCGGTCATCGGATGGGTGACCAAAAATGAAAAAATCTCTCGCTCCACCGTGCTTTGAAAGGCACGCAAACCCGTTGGTCCCGGCTGCATTAGCAGTTGTTAACCACTAATAACTGTTAATGTAATTTAATAATTAATTAAATTATTTATTTAATTGTTACTGACGTGTGTAGGCTGATGATGATGATGATGATGAACCACCGACCCGCACTGGGCCCGCGTGGTGGTTTATGGCCCGTTCTCGCTATGATGTAAACATCTGTTGAAGGGGTCCTCAGATGAAACCATCGATACAGAATCAAAACTCAAATATATTTGCTATGAGTGTGAGTGCAAATTAATTTACCTTAAAATATTGGCTACTTATGTAAACGGCGAAGACGAAGCTATAGCGCGATGCAGGAAGGAATTAATCAACGCCATCTAGTTTATAAAATAAGAACTAAAATTGACAATTACACAAACCACTTATAAAATGCAGATATATTATTGGACAACATCTTTATGTAATGAAACAACTTTTACGGATCTACTCGTGTTTATTTTACACATTACTTTATTTAATGTTTATCTAATTATTTAATTTTAATTTAATTTAATTTTTATTTGTTGGCGCGAAGATAAGTCTGCAGTATGCGAACATTCCCTAGAGTGGCCCAACCATTACATCAGATTTGATAAACCACAAATACTCGCTAGAGAACAACGATTCATCCCTAGGATGATACGCGAGGCTATTGAAATTAAAAAACATCCTAATTTTAATTTAATTTTTTTTTCAATGGAGAAAATGGTTGGAATCTACCACCAGCCTGGGATCCCATCATACAAAATATTAAATCCCAGCCCCAACACCATACTGCCAGACCAAAAGATGCTGTAAGCTCTTTCTGCGTTAAACGGAACGCACCTGATTAAACTTAAATGAGGGTATACAAGCTACTAACTAATTATGAGACGACCAACACCTCAGTATCCCTGTGACCACGGACCCTGCAAAGGGTTCGAAACGTCAGGATAAACATTATTTAAAAGTAACATGTAAAAAATAAACGCGAGTAGATCCGTATAAGTTGTTTCATTTCAATGTGTAGTGTTCGCGTAAAATTTAGAAAACAATATCTAAATAAATAAAATAAATAAATTAACTTTCCTACACTCACACCAATTATCTAGCCCAAGAGAAGCTTCGTTATGAAACTCGTTAAATGGTTACTAGACAACGGATAAACATACTTAAAATACTTAAACATACTTTAAATACATACTTATTATACATAGCAAACACCCAGACCCGAGCCAATTTAGAAAAACATTAATTTCTAAAACAGACCCGACCGGGGATCGAACCCGGGACCTCAGAGATGGCGACACCATGAAAACCGGTGTACAAACCACTCGACCAATGAGGTCGTCAAATATCTATAGGTAAGGCTGCTCCAGCAGTGGGGACATCCAATGATGGCTCACTTGTTGAGGGTTCCCAGTGAAGTGCGCTTCCACCATTGGCCTTATCTTCACTTCACGTCAGGTGAGATGACGGTTAAATGTTTACCCGTAGATCCATAAACAAAGTCTGTATGTATTTAATATATATTTTATTTCAGTTAATGGAGAAAGTCCACAATACGAATTCTTGTACAGTGACCATACAAGATGGGCAGGACGCTGGTCAGACGGTTAAAGTAAGTTTATTTTAATTATGTAAACTTTATTTCAGTCATTAACTTATCAAAAGATTATTGTTATTTTATATTAGCGCGATTCCCGTGATTTATTTAATTTTATTGTAATCGGTACATAAGCTAAGACTAATAATATTGTAAAGATTTTATTATCAATGGTTGGAGTTGTAGACTATATTTACTGAGCTATTCTGCTTAATTTATGAACGCAGTAAGTACCACTTACTGTGTTTATGATTGTGATATTTGAGGTGCTGACATTACGATCTATTTTCTCGAAACTGTTCACATGTTCTTTACTGCGTTCATAAATTGCGCGGCAGTATAGTCAGGATGGCATAATGACATTCATAAGCAAATGTTCAACCTAAACTGAATAAAAAAAATTGAGCTTGACAACGTCACAATTTATGGAGCTGTTCTCATCACCAGCTAATTTTCATGTCCCCACTGCTGGGGCACGAGCCTTCCCTATGGATGGCTAGGGAGAATAGGTCATAAACCACCACGCGAGCCCAGTGCGGTTTAGTGGTTGTTAACGACTGCTAATGCAACGGCTTTACGTGCCTTCCGAAGTACGGAGGAGCGAGTGATGATACATTTTTGGTCACCCATCCGATGACCGGCCTTTGCGAAAGTTGCTTAACCTTCAGCACAATGCGCCATCGAGCTCCTCATGTGCCATGGAGCTGTTAATACCACCGAATTAAATAATATACTTAGTTATGTGGCGGATATCCGAGGAAGAAAAAAGATCTGTATCCGTTTACAAAAACACAAATGTTGAAAAATATTCCACGAGCAGGATTTGAACCCGCACCCTTCTGACATACCGGGTCAGGTGCTCTTCCAATTGAGCTATCGTGGTTCTAACTAGCCCGCCGAAATTATTCAACACTATTTACTTTTTACTTTGAAAGCCAAAGGCGCCCATTCAATGTCAACAACTACCGTCATTAACATCTGATCATAATATTTTTACAAATACTAAAGATCAGTTAAGAAGTAGGCAAGCTATTTATAAAATGTATATATAATTTTTAACGCAAATTTTGTTGCGAACAAATCACAAAAACACATGTTGAAAAAATTTCCACGAGCAGGATTTGAACCCGCACCCTTCTGACATACCGGGTCAGGTGCTCTTCCTATTGAGCTATCGTGGTTCTAACCAGCCCGCCGAAATTATTCAACACTATTTACTTTTTACTTTGAAAGCCAAAGGCGCCTATTCAATGTTAACAACTACCGTCATTAATCCTTCACTGATCTTTAGTATTTGTAAAAATATTATGATCGGATGTTAATGACGGTAGTTGTTGACATTGAATGGGCGCCTTTGGCTTTCAAAGTAAAAAGTAAATAGTGTTGAATAAATAGTGTTGAAAATAAGGTCCGAATAGTTATTCCGTATTTTGTCTCTTTTACTCTAATTTGAAATGTTTACATGACAGGAACAAAACACGGAATAACTATTCAGACCTTATTCTTTGTTTATTTGTAAGGCAATTAAGGTTTACGATAAATATATATTTTGCGCTGGATGGCGGTGACATCGGATCGGCTAGCAGCTCGTGATACATAACAACATTCTTAGTAGGTATTGAGGCCAAATTTAAAATAAATTTCATAATATGAAATTATAAATATAGCTAGCCACGAAATACTATTATTTTCAATTTAAATTCATTCATCAGAAAGCTAATACGCTTTTGTCAGGCATTTCTAGTCAAGCTTCTAATGCCTATTTATATTATAGGTTGTCGACATTGTACTGTTATAAGCAATTATAGGAGTAGGTAGGACGATTTAGGGTCAGTGATCTGAGACGTGTATATTAATATGAATACCCTTCGGAATTCCAATATTTATTTAAGTAATTAAGATATTTTTCTGATATTTTAAATTATGAGATCTGATGTTTTGATTTTTACCTGTTTGTCTTTACTTTTACTATCAAAGAACAATGCCAAAGGGTTTATCGAAAACTATTTACAAAAAATGGCTACTAAAGGTATTTTATAAAATTTGCATAAAAAGTATGTTACTTTCGATCAGATAGTAAAAAAAACTTTATCTACACTAATGTTGTAACATTCTACTTATGTTTCCAATACTTGACTTATAATTACTACTGTTATAGCGCAGACAACAAAACACTCAATTTAAGCAATTTCACATGATGGTATAATATCCACATCGATATCGTAAAATCTCATTATAACATCAATAAAACGCGACCAATTAACCTGGCGAGCCTTATGTCAAAATCCTCATACAAGTTGTATAAAATTTTGATATTAGGCTGGCTTTTGAAAACAGTTGGGTTATACGTGAAAACTTCGTCGAAACTACTAAACTTACATACACAAAACTCTTTGGTAAGATCTTGTGCCAATTAAATAAAAAAAGAACAGCGCGCGCTCGCTCCTGATTGGCCCTGCGCGCGCAGCTGCGCTCTCATTGGTTAGATTTTAATGGCGGCAAGTTCACTGTGACAATACACGTACGCGTGAATTTAATGTTTCGCAATGTGTTTTGTTTTTAAAATACAAATTAAAAGTTAAAAATGGACAGCGACGATGATATTTGTACGCCTCCGGATATTCTAGAATTGGCAACAAAAGTAACTCACAATCTTTTGCCAGAAAAATCTAGAAAATTATATGAAAAAGAATATAATAACTTTTTGGCATGGAAGATCGAAAAGAAAACTACATCATTTTCTGAAAATGTCATTCTTGTGTATCTCAAAGACCTCTCCGACAAATTCAAGCCATCTTCTATGTGGGCTAAATATTCTATGCTCAAGTCCACACTGAGTATCTACAACAATATTGATATCACGAAGTATTCAAAAGTCATAGCGTTCCTGAAACGCAGTTCAGAAGGACACAAGGAAAAAAAGTCCTTGACGTTTACATCAGGTCAAATAAAGATGTTCCTGAAAGATTCACCAGATATTTTGTATCTGTTTGAAAAGGTAAGTGTATTTTAGTTCTGTTATTTAATCTACCTAGTACTTACGTACTACACACGCAAGTTATTTAGACACTCCGTTTAAGCGCTTTGTGTATAAATTAGGTAGTAGGTACCTACACTTTACTACTTCATAAATCATAGTTTTTGCCTTGGCTATGTACCTCAAGCTTATTATATCGTTTATTGTTACAGGTTGCACTAATCTTCGGCATAATGGGGGCATGCCGAAGGCAAGAGTTATACAAAATCCAGTTCGCTGAAGTCTCTAACATAGACGACGAAAACAAGACGAATGAAGTAATTATAAATATTCCAACTCCGTCTACGAGCTCTACTGCTTGCGCCGCGACCGCTACAGCTGCTGGATCAATAATTAACATTAACTTTCAAAATTGTACCATCCAAAATTTTAACAATTATTATAAATAAACTATTGTCAGCTTTTATTCTTGTTGTTTGACTAATTGCATTAGTGAAGATAAAGTAGTGTATGCAACTGCATATAACACGGGTATTAAAACACTCGTTACTAATATGAAACTCGCTGCGCTCGTTTCATAAACTCACACTCGTGTTTTTCACCCTTCATTATATGACAGTTGCATAAACTACTATTTTATTCGTTTTACTACCTTTCTTATGACTACCTAAACCTCCACAAACAATATTGGTATTTTTTATTTTGGCTCATCTATATTATGTTTTCTGTGAACATTTGTGTTGCAAGTACAGTCAACAGCAAAAGTAGATGATGTTTACTAGATTTCAAAATTAAGTTTCGATAGTGTAAGTCGGTATTTTCTATATAGCTACAGTCAAAGTCTGCAGGTACTAGTATACACTCGAACGTTTTTCGATATGCGTTTAAAAAGTTTTGATTTTCATACTGATTTCATATTTTGAAACTTGCCCAATCATCAGTTACTTTTGCTTGTTGACTGTACGTAAAATCGTCCTACCTACTCCTCACTGGTTATGGAGAGAAATATTCTGTGAAAGTAGCTGTAACTTTAAAAAAACATAAATAAAATTATAATTATATATTTCAGCATCTCCACTGTCACATAATGCCGAGAAAGAAGGGGGATTTCATTGAAAACGATTTAATATACTTGGAATTAGCTAAACACGACCAGTAAGTATAAATTACAGACAATATACACCAAAGGGGTGAATCTTCCATCATCATCATCATCATCAGCCCCTCCCGACCCACTGCTGGGCATAGGCCTCTCTTTGCTTTTGCCATCCGCTTCGATCCTGCGCTACTCTGGACCACGAATGAATGGTGAATCTTCCATACATTGAATAATTACAAAAAAATCATATACGGCAGCGCCATCTTCCGTAAGAGGAACCTTAAGTTACTAATTGGTTATCCATATAATGTCACTAGATGGCGGTAGTATGGATAGCATTTTAAATTAATAAGTTACGATTAGTTATTTTCTAGTAACTTTCTTATAGCCATGGCGTTCGTCAACTCCACAGAGAGCTCGTTGGCCGAGCGTCTGCGACGACGCATCGTGCTATAAAAGTGATAGAGAAATCCTAGGTTCGATCCTTCGGAAATAAGTTAACAACTTTTTGATTTTTATGTTAATTTATAAGTTTTTAATAAGTTTATATCAATCTTACAATTAATATTATACACAAAAAATAGTTAACTAGTTTGTTATAAATATTATATATATTCTCAGCGCCATCTATCGGGAAGAAGCGTAAACGCGCACGCAAACTTCTACTACCGCCATCTATTGTACAAGGAACCTAGTTTCCCCATCTTTTTTTCTATGTGAGGCACATCTATACCCAATATTTTTTTTACAAGTTATATAAATAGACCATATTTCTTTTATATAATTATGAATATTATGATCGGATGTTAATGACGGTAGTTGTTAACATTGAATGGGCGCCTTTGGCTTTCAAAGTAAAAAGTAAATAGTGTTGAATAATTTCGGCGGGCTGGTTAGAACCACGATAGTTCAATTGGAAAAGCACCTGACCCAGTATGTCAGAAGGGTGCAGGTTCAAACCCTGCTTGTGGAAATTTTTTCAACATTTGTGGTTTTTTTTTCATATTTCTTTTGTTAATATATGATTATGATGAATGATAATAGAAATGAGAAGTGAGAAACGATACACCTGGGGGTGTATCATTTCTCCCTTGAGTATCTCAGTAAAGAAAGGGGCTTTAAAGACCTCACGCGGACTTCTTGAGAGAATTTGAAAAGTGCCAAGACTCGTGCACGCTCACGAACAGGTGTTAACTATTAACCGTTAAGTAACGGTTAATAGTCCACCATTGTTATTTAACTTCCGATATATCACAAATTTTAGAAAATAAAACAAAACCGCAGACATGTGTTTTCACTTTCCCGCCAAGAAGTCCATAAGGATAGTATTTTATTCAATTATACATAATATTTTCTTCCATTTAGGTTTAAATCTGGCCACCCAGCGAAACCGCCAAGAAGTATAGAAGAAATGGAAACAGAAGCTGACTTCCTAAGGAAAGAATTGGAGAAAATGACAACGGAACAAAACCTGCTTAATAGATAAAGATATTTAATTATAATGACAGAAATTATTAACTTTAATTTGTCATGCAATGGTTAATGAAATATTTATATTTGTGAAGTGATGCGCGTCAGGCGCGCATAAGCAAGCAGCAGTGATCATAAATGTTAGTACACAGAGGTTACTAAACCACTAGGGCTGAGACTTGTTTATTTTGATGTGACGTCACAATAGAAATATTAAATTAAAAATTGCGTAACACATTAAAGTTAATAATCATGACTTGGTAACTCTGCATACAAGATCTACATCGGATACACTTTGGATCTTTTCATTTTGACCACACCTTTATGTAACACGTTGTATATTTGGAAGTTTTCGAATCCCTATTCCTGTTGCAAGTATTTACTCTGAATTGAATGCTTAGACGGCGACGCGTTTATGCTGTGGCGGTCAAAAGGTTCAAAAATAAGTTACAATATTTCTGTTAAACGAAGATACCGTTAAAGACAAAGGTAACGTTATGCTTGGTATCGTTACCTGGGTGGCATTTTTAGTAACGGTAAATAAACTAACCGATTACGCCGATTGGCTCAAGCGCATTGGCTAACGAAAAGTAAGATACTAGTCTAAGGCGCTGCGCAAACGTAGACACTTTTTGTTACCGACACGGCACACCATACAAGGAAACAGAGTTGTTGTATCAGTGTCAGGTGGAAGTAACTGGACACAAAAAGTGTCTACGTCTGCGCAGGGAGGGCTGATTTCATATTCACTGGTAGCTTGTATCCCACACAAGACACAAAAGTGTCTACGTTTGCGCAGTGCGTTAGATAAATATTTACTAGAAAATTCAACCAGTCTCAATCAATCAATCAACAATTCTCAGGCTCGATTGGGAATCCAAAGGTCGTGGGTTCGATTCCAATGGGAATCGAACCCACGACCTTCTCTAATAGAGCTTCCTAATAGGGCCTTCCTCCTTCTCTAATAGGGCTCTAATGAGAGCTTCCTATATTCGATTTATAGCATTGTGAATAATTGATGGAATCAGGGGTTACTTTGCGGAAATTCGTGGTACAAAAAACGAGCGAGCGTTTACTATAATGTGATGATGTCGCATATGATGTTAAACTTTTCACATCTCGCCTTAGTAATAAGCAATTTTAACATTATATTCTGAAAAAAAATGGGTCAGATATTAAATTAAATGATTTTTCATAACAAAGAATGATTCTTTTTAATGAAAATTGTATTTTATTTAATTGACACTAAGAGTAATGCAATACCGCGCGCTCATTCGTCAAATCAAATGGCGCGCACTTCCCCGAATTGGTTGATACCATCCGACGGCCAACTCTACCACCGCGCGCTCATTCGTCAAATCAAATGATGCGCGCTCCGACTTCCTGTTACACACTTCCGTCTCATTTCACGAAACCACTCCCACAAATTGCAAGAAAGCGAAAAGTAAGATGTTACACATTAAAAAATGTAATTGTAATAATATGTAGTGTTAATTCCGCTAACTCACTCGTTTATCCAGATTGGAAGCAATACGCATGACCGCCTTTCCGCCCGCAATAAATATGCACATGCAGAAGAAACAATGGCTGCAAGCGATATGCACACCAACACCGACACCCGACACGTGTTTCGCCCCTCCACGAGGCATCCGCAGGAGCTGTTGACTGGTCGAGAGCTGCGCACCGACTGATAAACAAGTAGTTTAGCGGAATTAACAATACATATTATTTCAATTACATTTTTATAGCATTGTGAATGCAAAATTCAAAATAATAAAGATACTATTCTAAATAACGTTACCTGCGTTACTGTTAACGAATTAACTTTATTAAAAGAACGTTACTCAACGATACTTATAGTGGGAATTTGGTAACGGTATCAAGCCCTGCTAGTAACTAACACATTTACTGGAATATAACGGGAGTTTTTTTTATATACTAGTGGGTACCCAGTGGTCGAAATTCGACCGTAATTCACAAAATATACACTGCTTCACCTCAAAACGATGGCTAAAGTTAGACAATGCTCAAAACAGATACTATCACTTTTTAACTAATATTGATAGACAGAGACACAATATTTTAAACACGTATTTAGCCTTTGTTAAACATTTTTGTAGTAAAAGGGACAGTGTTTATACAATGTAATGTAACACTTAACATACACAGGTATATTTTATATTTCGGGACTCCTTCATTATAAACTTTAACTATCCCAAATCTCACCCTCCTTTAAAAATGAGTTACCAGTGACTTTGAATTGGAGATAAAGGAGCATTCCTAATTGATATTATAGCGTGGGAGTTAAGCACCGGTTCAAAAATCGCACCCCTGACATGGATTGTGCTCCTGCGCATATCCGATCTGTGCAAAGTTGCATCTTTTTTTGAATAATAATTTTTTCGTGACAAAATTTAAATAGGTACAGACGCATGCACATCCACCTATCCAAAATTATCAAATTACTCCACTAAATGTTCAACCGTATGCCTGAGGCATAAAGTTCAAAGCCTATTGAGGAAATATGACAGTTTGTGGTGATGTTGCCGAAAAATCGATAGTTTTGCAATCGATAGTTAAAAACTAAAATCATCTATACGATCGATAGGACACTATTGACGTCTCTGTTAGTGCAATACTATCGATAAAAAAAAATACTACCGATAGTAGTGCTCTTCAATATTGAATAGACTATCGATAGTATCGATACTATTGATAGTTTTGTACTATCGATAGTGATCTTTAATTCAATAGTATTGGATGAAGTATGCATACAGGTATAATGAGGCGGAGAATAGAATTTGTGCCTATACTTTATACGTCATAAACGTACCGATAGTTTGTTTAGTACAAAACAAACTATCTTGTGAATGATTTAACTGTGAGTGATGCTAAAATGGGTAAGTAGTACATATAATAATTGAATGCAATACTATTGAAATAAATATCACTATCGATAGTACAAATCTATATAGTATCGATACTATCGATGGTATTGCAGTAAAAGAGATATCGATAGTATCGATAGACTATCGATATTATCGTTTTTTTTTCAAATATCGATAGGCTATCAATAGACAATTGATATTGGCCTATCGAGCGGCAACACTAGTTTGTGGTAGTCTGATGTACAGGCGTGTGTACTTTATAGATTTTTTTTTTTTAAATAGGCACTTAAAATGTTTTCTCTCATTCGTTATGTTATACTCGTATTTATTTGTATATAAATGGTATGTAAAAAGGGATTAAATAAATTGTTGATATTAAATTTTTTTATGTTTTTATTTACCCTAGTCTCAAGCACCGACAAGACGACAAACCCTCTAAGGGCTCATGGTACGGGCCCAGGGCACCAACACACTATCTGAGTGGTACTAACTAGTTTCATTTATTTATTTATTCAATTACTAACATGCAGGCTTACAGTGTTTTAAACGTCCGTCCAATTGTCAAAATTAAACTAACGAGCTAAATCAAACAATGACAAATTATACAAATTTAAAGAAATAATTCTTGTCGAACATTCAAATTTCATTAAAAATTCAAAGTTTCATCAAACGCAGCAAACACGGAGAGCACCGCTTACCGCTTACAGGTCTGCCTGTAAGCAGTAACGTCCTGTTCAGGTTCTTTGGGAATTGGCGTGACGCAGAAAAGCTTCTAGCTTTAAGGTATCTACTTTGTTTTAAAGAGAGATTGTAATGTGCAATAAGGGAACACCTAGAACTGCAATTGCAATGTAATTGCAATTTTGGCACAGAGTAACCCAGTGTTCTCCCCATCTATTCATAAAGGCTCGTGCCCCAGCAGTGGGGAGATAAAATTAGCTGGTGTAAAGAACTCAGTGTTTGACAACATATGTTGTATCTAGAAAATAACAAAATTCAAAATTTAAAATAATTTATTCAGTTTAGGCTACAAATAGCTCATATGAACGTCATTATGTATCATAAAAGGACACTTTCCATCACAACTATAAACACAAAATATAAAGGACAATCACAACATGTAAAAAAAAACAAAAAAGAAAAGTAAATAAATAAAATACTTATTTACGTTTCCAAAAACATCATTTACCAGTTTGATTTTTTACAATGTCATACAGTACTAGTAAAAGTCAAAACCTAAAAAAACCTAAAAAATAATAGTTATAACAATACTTAAAGAATTCAATTGAAATTTTACTAGATGTAGATGATTTTTGTCAGCTAGGAAGGAAGAGCTCGATGGCGCAGTGGTTGACGCGCCCGGTCTGCGAGTGCTGAGGTTAAGCAACTTTAGCAAAGCCGGTCATCGGATGGGTGACCAAAAATTTATCAACTCGAGCTCCTCCGTGCTTCAGAGGACACGTAAAGCTGTTGGTCCCGGCTGCATTAGCAGTCGTTAACAACCACCGCCCGCACGGGCCAGCGTGGTGGTTTATGGCCCGTTCACCCTATCCATCTATAGAGAAGGCTCGTGCCCCAGCAGTGGGGGACACATAATGAGCTGATGATGATGATGATGACAGCTAGGACGCAGGTGGTCTGTATTCAATTGTTGCTTAAGTCAAAAATCTGTTGTTCATACCGCTTTACAAATAAACAAAGAATAAGGTCCGAATAGTTGTTCCGTGTTTTGTTCCTGTCATGTAAACGTCATTTCAAATTAGAGTGAAAGAGACAACACGGAATAACTATTCGGACCTTAATCTTTGTTTATTTGTAAGGGGGTTAATCTTTGGTTTCTGCCGAACGCTGGCGCCATTGGATAATCCTTGGACGTTTTAAAATAGAAGCATCTGGGCTCAGGACAATCGTTTATATTCCCCAAAGGTGTGAAAAACTACCCTCTTTCAAAGAAGTTACATATTGAGAGATTTGTTCAAGAGGTATTTTTATATTTTATGAAGCCGCCGGGAGTTATTATATTTCTTTTCATATGTAGCCTAATATGGTCTTTGCTGAACCAAATGGTGTATTTTCTTGTTTGACAACTTGATTGGTACAAATTTTGAAATAACTTCTTTGAACTTTTTTGAACCGGGTCTTCCTACTTTGTTATCTATCTCTCTTATTTTATAATAAAATACCTGGTGATATAACTGCGTTGACACATACTAAATTCAATACGCACGTTAGAGATTTAAAAAAATATGTTTAAGTAGTTATATTTATTTGAAAGCTTATTATAAGGTAAAGGACTATATTGCAGACAAAATGCGTGTGGAAATTAGTTGCCTGCACTGGCTTGAATATCTAATAATTAAACTTGCAATTCTTGTATATATGTATATTATATAATCTGAATTTCGGAAACGGATTCTTGTATATATACAGGGTCTAACAAAATCAATAAGCGAACGTTTAAGGGCGGTATCTATACATCATTCTGAATACAATGACAAAAAATGGGCTCCAGTTTTATAGTGATTTTTCAAAGTTATGTTTTCTAACAAACTAAATCAATAAAAAAATGCACATCATGAAACATGCTGTATCTTTACTAACACGCACGCGGGCGTCGATATATATAGATAGTGTACGGATACACGCGACACAACGGCTATCTTTGTGTGCGTGTAGTACCGCTGTACGGGTTTGGAAAGGGTGTATTTTTAGGTTTCATTTTTAGAAAATTACCAAAAAAAAACCGATCAAAGAGCTCGGTCATCCAGGTACTTATTATCAATGTGTACAAAATAAATATTGTATTTGGTTGTAAAGATAGAAAAAAAAGAAATAAGCCTCCCGAGTTTATTGCCAGCTCTTCTCGGTCGAAGGCTCTCAAAATCCGAACTGGTAGATTCAGTAGTCTAAACAATTTTTTTGTTTTTTTATTATTATTTGGATTTTATAGTTTTGACGTCATTAGGTGCCTGTGAAGGCTTATATGTTGAATAAATGACTTGACTTGACTTTTGACTTTGTTCTACGAGTAAGGTGTCTTGGGCCACAGAAGAAAGAACAGTAAATAGCTGTAAGAAGAATAAACAAATAAATAAATAAAGCGTCTCGCGTCCGTAGGTTTACCCTTGAGACCCTACACGTGACCCCTGGGTGGTGCTAAATGAGTGACACTGACTGAGTGGTAGAGCCACGCTGCGTTGTAGCACGCATTGGGCCGGTGTAATACCACCCTCTCCTTAAATACCGGCGTGAAATAATGGCACTTGTTGCTGTTGTGTTTCGTCCGGTCAGTGATAGTTCCGGAAGACCCTATCTCTCCCCACCCCCCATACACACTTTTGATATGGCAGCGTACTTAAATTTTGATATACCCCAGGGGGGTACTTACACCTTCAGTGTAGGAGAATCCCCCCCTGAGAGTCCACGCTCAGGCTGCCCTACGTATTCTGAGGAGGGCAAAAGTCCGCTCGTGTCAACACATGCTGCAGGCAGGAGTAAGGCAAGACATTCGGCACCCCCTCCTACGCTTCGCGTGGACTTTTGCAACATCAGGGGAATTCACTCCAACTTCAGCGCTGTCCATTACCTCCTTGAGACGGAGAAGCCGGCCTTGCTTTTGTTTACTGAAACGCAAACATCCCTCCCTACTGACGTCTCCTACTTGCGCTACCCGGGATACAATTTTGAGCATTCGTTTTTGCCACGAAAATTCGTAAAATGGTTACTAAACATACTTAAAATACTTAAATCATCGATTTAGAATACATACTTATTATACATAGAAAACACCCAGACCCGAGACAATTTAGAAAAACAATAATTTTGAAATTGACCCGACCGCGGAGCGAACCCGGGACCTCAGAGATAGCGACACCATGAAAACCGGTGTACAAACCACTCAACCAAGGAGGCCGTCCAATAATGCCTTTACTGAGTTAATTGCCGTTTCGTTTCAATACTAGGTCACAGAAGAGTGACAAGGTCTCCGGCCCTTTGTAGACTTGCGAACCGATGGCATAGTGACATTCATAAGAGATATTTGTAGCTTAAAGTCCATGCCTAAATGCCTGAATGAATGATATTAAGTTGTTTTTATAATATATTTTTTAACTACCTGTTTGTTTCAAGTAACGTCATGTAAGAATGGACTTGACGGTACAAAAACGTACCACAAACGCCATGCTACGCGACGCTGTTGGATCGATACGATAGATAATTACTTATTTAGGTTATGAGCTCATTGTATTGTAGCTAAAGGTTTTTAGGGCAGCGGTTCACCTCGAAGGGAACGACCGGAGCACAATGTATTTGCAAATAAGTGCATTTAATGAATTAAGTGTGGTTAATGGATTTTTATCATTTATTTAGATTAACGGGAGATTTTTGTATTTTATTGAATCCTTTATTGTACATTAAAATTACAGTCTAAATTACATTATAAAAAAACATATGCAAGGGTGAGCTTATCTCTAAAAGAGATCTCTTCCAGCCAACCCTAGCTGTAGTTAGAAAAGAAAGTCTGCGGGACCAATTGTCAACCATAACATAAATAAATACATTACATATAAATAAATAAAATAAATAGGTACTTAAACTAATTATAATGCATATACGTGCATACCTATACACATATACATATATATAAATATATAATTAAATAATATATAAAATAACATCTGACTGTTTAACTATATGATGTTACTGATTACTGCTCAAGTTGGAGAGGTGGTGCTCTTTTAATTTGTGTTTAAAAGATGCTACTGATGGGCTCTCACGAATGCTGGCAGGCAGTTTATTCCACAATCTGGCTGCATATACGGTGTAAGAATTGTGGAAAAATTTGGAATTGGATTGTGGATAGGGAAGGGTTTATTGTAGGTTTTTAATTTTTTATTCTTATTGTACCTATTCACAATCGCATATCAACGAGCTCCTCAGTGCTTCGGAAGGCATGTAAACCCGTTGCGTTGGTCCCGGCTGCATTAACTTAGCTTATTAATTAGCCAGTGTCAATGTAATTTTTCTTACAAGTACAATAAAAAAAAATACAATATTTTCTTCCTGTATGATAATGATGAATGATAAAAGAAATAAGAAGTGAGAAATGATATACCCCCCAACCCCTCGAGTATCTCAGTAAAGATGTAGGGCTTTACTAAGTCCTCGGGCGTACTTCTTGAGAGAATTTGAAAAGTGATGTTGCACTGTTTTGTTTCATTTGCCAACACTCATGCACATTCACGAACACTTAACGGTTAATAATCCACCATTATTTCACATTAATATTCGACTTAACACAAATTTAAGAAAATTAAACAAACCAGCAGACATCACTCTTCACTTTCCCGCCAAGAAGTCCGTTTTAGAGATTTAATGTATTTTTATCCATAATTTAAAAAAATACTAACATTAGGATAACCTTCTTTCTAAATACTAAGTATAAGTGTGCGAAATTTCATACTCCTTCGTCCGCGCAGTTTTCGTAAAAAAGGGGTAAGTACAAAGTTTTTGCTTCACGTATTATTAAATAGGCATAACAAAATTTCAATTTATAATAAATTGTTGTTGCGAAATTTTAATTACAATTCGAAAATTGTTTTGAAATAGTTTTTTTTTTTTAACTTTTTGGATTGCTTTTATTATGTTCGCTAGTAGTACACTACAACTAACCAAAGTTTCATGGCATCGCAAATCGCAATTCGATAAATAAATGGTAGGCTGTATATACGCGTACGGCACAAACAAAGACACATATGATTAAAGATTAAAGGTAATTAACCTACATAAATCAATAAAAGAAGTCAGTATTCACTAAAAAACAAGTCCAAAATACACTAAGTAACTATTGCGTTTAAACTAATAAACTAGTAAATAGTCAGAAAAACCTGCAAATTTACGATAAAACAGTCACCAAAATAAGAACACTGCAGGAGGTATTTTTTTTTTGAGAGAGATTGCTGATTGGCTCAGACGGCCTTTTCAGCTTCACCGGGCTTGTTTGGGGGCAGCGAAAAACTTAAAGCACGTTCTTCAAGCCGTGTGAAACGAATCACCTTCGGAGGTTTTCTAGAGGGAACGGCGTCACGCACTAGTGCGTGTCTCCGTGCCCTACTAGATTCTCCGAAGGGTTTGGATCGGATCGGGGAGCGGAACAACCCGAGGGCGACTCTAAAGGCTCGGACCTCGGCTCGGGTTGACCGGGCCGTGGTGGTGGGGAAGCGCCCAGGTACATTGTCTGCACCTGGTATAGAGCGCGTGTGAACTGGCTCGTCGTACCCTTGTTCTACGAGTACGGTGTCTTGGCCCTGAATGCGCTCGAGCAACACACACATAGATGTAATGGATTTTAATTATAATGTAGTCTGGTTTAATTTAATAATTTAATGTAATATTTATAAAATTTTCCCTGTGTGGTGCCGGGGTTAAAGAATTGTACCACCCCCCCTAGTAACAATTTCCGTTGGGGTGTCGTCGCCAACGGTAGGGAAAAGGTAGGGAGATGGTAGTGTTATTGCCGACAAAGTCCCATCATAGGGCCAACCGCGTAATGTTTACGTTATATATCCCACAAAGTCCCATCATAGGGCCAACGGCGTAACGTTTACGTTATATTTACCACAAACTACTAACAGTGGGCCTACTACCTGTGTCGTTGGTCGACCAACAAGAAAATTGCTTCGCGGGTTTAACGTTGGCCTAACTGCACCACCATCTACAATTATGGCGTAATGTTTACGTTAAATTTCCCACAAAGTCCCATCATAGGGCCAACCGCGTAATGTTTACGTTATATATCCCACAAAGTCCCATCATAGGGCCAACGGCGTAACGGTTACTCGTAGTTGGGCTTACATTGGTCCTACGGTTGGCCCACCTACAAATAGGTATGACAGACCTCACCGTTGGCCAACAATTACGTACTCAAAGGCCCAACAAAACGCCAACTCAAATTGTTACTAGGGCCATCTCTTCCCGTGGGTGTCGTAAAAGCCGACTAAGGGACCATTCCAAAGGATGGGCAGCAGCATCTCTCTGAGGTTACCCTCAACCTACTGCGATCGCCAACCCGCCTGCCAAGCGTGGCGATTACGGCAAATACCCCTCATATCGTTGGGGGAGGCCTTTGTCCAGCAGTGGACGTCTTTTGGCTGAGATGATGATGATGATTATAAAATTTATAAAATACAGTATACAGTTTGAAAAAATTAAACGCCTACCCGACCCAGCCAGGAATCGAACCTGGGCAAAGATGAATCTGCATAGCCATCGGTTGCAATTACCGTTGGATAGATGGCGCGCTGTGCCGATATTAGCACTCAAAAACATTAAAAAAGCAGTAACAAAATTCAGCGCCTACGTCAGCCTTCCCGGTAATCAATGTATTTGAGAGGCTCCCAAGCATACAAATTAAGTAATTTCGTTGTAATTTCAACAAGGGTGATTTTTTAGTGGTGTTTTCGAAAATAATTATGATCGAGTTAAAATTATACAATCATGTATATGAGCTAGCAAATTCAAGATAAAGACATGAATTTACCTATAAATATCAACATTTCAGATTCGTTAGTCATATTATAGTTTTAAGCTAAGTAGGTATTCGACGAAAGTTGGTGCATATTTTCAGTTTTTTTTTATTATTATCTTAAAATAACATAGTTGTAGTACATTTTTAGGGATCCGTACCTCAACAGAAAAAAATGGAACTCTTATAGGATCACTTTGCTGTCCGTCCGTCTGTCTGTCTGTCAAGACTTTATCTCGGGAACGTGTGGAGGTATCTAGTTGAAATTAAAACAAATACTCAAGCCTGCGTGAAAAAATCAAACTTCTAAGTTAACGAAAAAAAAAGATATGGCCGTTTATATCGCAAAACGCGTATATTTCGACACTCTCAAGGGAATCAAAATTCATAGGGTACTTGCCGTTGACCTTAGACTAGAACTATGAAGTTTGGTAAGTAATATCATCTTATACTACAAGTACCTACAGGGAAAAGTCCGAAAACTATACATATTTAATGAAATCACAAAAAACTGGGTCTTTGTGCAAGGAACGGGAGTCCAAATTTTTAAGTAAGTTAACCGTGTCATGTGCCTATCGTATGAAAGGGCCTTATTTGCACAAGCTTAAACAGATTTTTAATTATTTTTATAATGTATAGTTTTTGATTTATGACGAAGAATAACAAAAGAAATACTTTTTCCCTCTTTTATATAAAAAGGTACCTAATAACTTTGGTGTATGTAGTACCTAACAGTTTGCACTGTTATGCGTAAGTAGGTACGCAGCCCTTAGTCCTTTTTTAAATTTCTAATTTTGTACGGAACCCTCGGTGGGCGAGTCCGACTCGCACTTGTCCGGTTTTTTTATAAACACTCCATTAACCTTTTTACCGCCAACAACTTCTATAGGAGTTCGAGATTTTCGTGCCGTCCACGCCAGCACTTCTATAGAAGTTCTTCTTTGTACCTACTTTATTAAAATACATTTATACGTTGGCGTACAGCGGGACATCGCGTGCAGGGTAGTTGGGCGGTGAAAAGATTAACCATCAATCAAGGTTCAATCAAGGACCCGGACGGTAAGCTAAGTGCTAAAGGTGTGTCGCCTTAAGAGGGGGTATAATGGTAAATCGCCCATCGTAGATTTGATTTTAACACTATAAGATAAATTACAAAAACACAAATGTTGAAAAAATTTCCACGAGCAAGATTTGAACACGCACCCTTCTGACATACCGTTGAATAATTTCAGCGGGTTGGTTAGAACCACGATAGCTCAATTGGGAGAGCACCTGACCCGGTATGTCAGAAGGGTGCGGATTCAAATCCTGCTTGTGGAATTTTTTTCAACATTTGTGTTTTTCTAATTTGTTCGCAACAAAATTTGCGTTAAAAATTATATAAACATTTTACTATAAGATAAACCACGATTAACCCGAAAAAAAATATCATAGATACTACAGCATACTTGAAAGGGACTGGGCTAAGTAAAAGCATAATATAATTAAATTTTATCGATTAAAAAAAATCACGAACTTACGTCTACTTTTCAGCTATTATCAATATATTTTCAATTTGATGCATATTACTGAGCCAATATTTTAACACATAATATCAAATTATATTACCAAGCGACCCTATTAGCGATTTGAAAAAATAATGTATATTTTATGAGTAATTAAACTAAAACTTATTCCGTGCAGAACGCTCCAGTCTGTCGCACTCGCACCTGACCCGAGGTAACAGGCACGTTTTGTTTCATCGAACGTCGTGGTTTATCTTCTAGTGTTAAAATCAAATCTACGATGGCGATTTACCTTTATACCCCCTCTTAAGCGTACCTTCTGGGTTCTCATTCTGTAAGGCAGTCATGGCATTCCTTTTTCAGGACGAACGAACGAGCTTGTTGTTTCACTTCAGTTAGATTTCTGACGCGGAGCCGGACGGTCGCATCGCTGGCGATCCTGAAATCATAATAACATAACTCAACAAAGTTTTCGTCTCGTAGTGTTGTTGTGTCGAGGAGTTAGTGTTGTGTAGTGTCACTGTGTCTAGTGCTTGTGGTGTGGATTTCTGGATTGGTGTTTGATACGTGTCGACGAATTAAAAGGTGAGTTTAAATATAAGTTTGTTTTTTTTTATAAGCCGTTTTTTTTAGTGATTTAGTTTTGCGATGTGAAAAGGACGGTGACACTGATGCAAAGTGTAGATAAGACTCATTTGTAAGTCAAAAATGTGTTAAAGAAACACATTTTAGAACGAGGAGTAAAAATAAATAAAAGTTTTAGATAAGGGCGGAAAATGTTGGTAGGTTTTTTTAAACACCTTCAAACCATTTAATTACGTATACGTATTACTAGGTAATTACCTAGGTATTCGATAAGTACCTAGGTACCGACTTAGTTGTTCTTAAACCAGACACAATAGAAATTCAATTGTTTTATGGCACTGTTAGAACTATTATTTATTCTGTGGCACTGTGGTTACATTGGGCGTCCAAGTATCCTACAGGCTTTTAAAAAATTAGGCCTTTACCTGAGGTTTAGGCATTAAACCAACCTACGACAAAAATTTTTTTGTCATTTCATCATTAGAGTACCCTGCCTGGTTGTGAAGTAACTAATATTATAATAATACTTAACAGGTTCACGGTCGAAGCCAAATCGTAAATACCTATGCCTCCATGTCCAACTAGGTTTTTGTAGCTTATAGTTTGTTCTATCAAGTCCACTTTTGTAGGCTCCCTATGAGTCTCCTCACAAAAAAAACAAAAATCGACTCCAAAAAAGTAGATTGATAAAATTGCACTAAAAAGTAAAAAATAAGCGTTAGACTTTTAAAGACAATAATTTTATTAGGAAAATATATAGATACAATTATTGTTATTTTTGGAGCCGGTGCCAGCCAACGAAGTTTTTGGAGCCGGTGCCAGTCCGCGTTTGTAGTCAATATTTCATGCTTAAGATTGTATGTACTAATATGATTTTAATATATAGTATGTCGTTAAATGTTTATGTTAAAGTTACCTTGGCTGGCACCGACTCCAAAATAACAATAATTGTATCTATATATTTTCCTAATAAAATTATTGTCTTTAAAAGTCTAACGCTTATTTTTTACTTTTTAGTGCAATTTTATCAATCTACTTTTTTGGAGTCGGTTTTTGTTTTTGTTAAAATTTTTGTTTATTTCTCTCTTTTTAGTGAATTGTTTCGATCTATTTATCAAAAGCGAATATGGGTAGACCTACTAAACGCGCTGCTCGTATGAGACAGCGCCGTTTAAATGAGACAAGCGAAGAAAACGAGAAACGCCTATCTCAAAATAGGAAATCAAAAACTGAATTCCGATGCCTGCCTTCATTTGCTTCGTCATAGTCGCTTAACTATCTTAATCGAGATATTTTATCGCCACCCGTGAAATACTTTCCATTGAGGAGTTCCGATGGCAATCTGTGGTCTTTTTCATCAGTTACACTTCATCAAATGATACTTTCTGAATGCAAATGCTTGTCTTATTTCTGAAAATACTAAAATCGCTATAGGTATGCCTACAATATTTGAGGAGTTCCCTCAATTCCTTGAGGATTCCACCATCAGAACTAGACCAAATTAAAATGGGACCACATGGGAAGCACCAGCTTTCAAATAAAGAAAGAATCATAAAAATCGGTTCACCCAGTCAAAAGTTCTGAGGTAACAAACATAAAAAAAAAATAAAAAAAAAAAAAATACAGTCGAATTGATAACCTCCTCCTTTTTTTGAAGTCGGTTAATAACCTCCTCCTTTTTTTGAAGTCGGTTAAAAAATAAAGAAAGTGTACGGGTGAACAGCCCACAAATGGCCTGTGGACTGGCTATGGATAGTCACAGCCCATATGTGGGCTGTGGACAGTGAACCTGGTAAGAAATAAGTAATAAAAAGTTCTTAGCTAAACTAACACTCTTAAAACCTAAATTTTCAGCATAAAAGTTTAAGTGTCGGTAGCCGAACGGTTAGATGCTCGGAATGAATGCGAGAAATCTATCCCCATAGCTCCCTTACTGCTGAGGTGAACCCATCCCTGACACAAGCGTATTAGCTTTCTAGGTAGGTAACAGGACTGTTATTAATAATAATAGGTACTTAATCATCATCATCTTCATCAGATCGTTATCGTCATTGTATTCATTTTGTTTTGCTTGATTTTAATTTGTTTTATTTTATTTAAATTTGAATTTATTAACAAGTCACAAAGGTTGGAGCGAAGCAACCCCAACACGAGTATTTCACAATTACTTACCTGGGGTTAATGCAGCCGGGACGGCTTTACGTGCCTTCCGAAACACGGAAGCAAGCTCGAGATGATACATTTTTGGTCACCCATCCGATGACCGGATGAGAAAGTTGCTTAACCTCAGCACTCGCAGACCGGGCGCGTTAACCACTGCACCATCGAGCTCCGCCAAGTCAAAGTCTTTTATCTATACATATAATAAGAACGTAGGGATAAAAAAATCTGTAATTGCAAGATATAAAAAAAAAATTACACAGGTTGCCTTAAAATCACTTACGGAACACGATAGAATAGTTTAAAAAAAATTGTTTGTTTGTTTGTTTGAAGTCGATAAACTCGAGAACTACTGAACGGATTTTGATCCGGTTTTCACCAAAATGCTAAGAAAAATCCGGAGAATAATATAGGCTACATAAATACTCGAAAAATACAGGATGTCTCATTTAAATCGGTCAGTATGGGAAAGTCTGAAACTATAAGACATACGAAGATCTGTCCTTAGGAACCATGTCATCGATTTTAATAAGAAGAAAAACTGCATTCATACATTTAAAGAAAACCTGTACTCAGCTCGGGAATCGAACCCGGTTGTTTTGAAAAAAATAAACTTATAGTATTTCTATTTAGATATCGATTGTGTAGGTCTTAAGCAGTAAATAGCTCTTTAAAACATGATGTCTAAAATGAATAAAATGCTTTGTTTTCACGTACTTTAATTTATTTTAGTAGGTGTTCGAAGTGACCACCGTTACATTCAAATGAAAATTCCGGAGAATAACATAGGCTACATAAATACTCGAAAATTGTTAAATTTTGATTTGGTCTAAACCGGGATTTAATCCTTGGTTGCTTGGCAACTGTTGTTTATTATGTAACATGGGGGATTTTTTTTTTAATGAGTTTTACGGCTCTGGCATTTGAGGCTCTGGCTCTCTATTGCTATCGTGTTTTACGGCTCTGGGGTCTTTGCCCTTTTGAGCCTGTCATTGATAGTTGTTGCCATGAGAATACCGATTTTGATGCGGTTATCACCAAAATGCTTAGAAAATTTCGGAGAATAACATACAAATCGAAAAATGTTAAACAAATTTTGATATACGTATTTACGCGACCAACTGTTAGATACGTTCGTTGAGTTATTATTTTAGAAAAGTTTTGTTACTCTAAGGTTACCTACCCTTTATAAATCTATGAGGCACCTAAGCGAACATCAGCACCGCAGTAGTAAAGCGACGGAAAATAAAAACAAGCTCGAAATCACGCACATCATTAAACTTGGCTGTACATAGGTACACCTTTTGTTTCATTTTCCAAAATAACCAATAATAATATGGCTATTTAGTCGCGCCTGCGCGCGGCGCTTATTGCAGTTTTCTAATACACAGAAATGTTAAAAGTTAAAACATTACCTATATTTGGCGGTATAAACCTCTGTGTCGTTGCCCAACATAATGTCTCTTTTTTTAGTTATGCATAGAAATGTTACCTAGGTACTCATTCAATTTGGCTGTATAAAACTTTGTATCATTGATTGCCCAAAATCATGTCTCTATTTTTTTTAATATTGCACATAGAAGATTTCTTGAATTACATAGCTTGGCTGTATAAACCTTTGGGTCGTTGCCCCAAATACTTAATGTTATTTTTTTAAATCTATTTGGTGAAAAAACGCGAGAACAGGAAAATTAAAAAAAAAATTGGCGCTCAAATTTTGAAACGAACAGAAGGAAATTTTGATATTTTGCAATGCATTATGTACCTATTTTTATTTTGTTAATAATTTTCAAATTATAATAATTATTCATTGTGTAAAAGTTTTTTAAAACATTTTATGCAGGTAAGTACGTTAAATATTTCAGTACTTATTCAGTTCTTATTAATTTTCAAATAAGATTTATTCAATGTGTAAAAGTTTTATGAAACATTTAATGCAGGTACATAAGTTAAACACTTATTTCAGTACTTATTTTACATGTAAGCGGTTTCTTACTTTGGTTTCTTAACATGTTTATAGGATAAATCTGTGTTCAATGATACAATATAAGTAAGTAAGTATCATAACAATTTTAATATCATAAAACCTATAAAGAATGAATTTTGTACATACTTCTAGATTACAGAAAAATGGTTTTTCCATCCTTCTATCGCATAAGACGATGGCTACCTCTGTTATCAGAGTTGCAAAAATGTTTAAGTTTGCAGGGTACAACTGTATTAGAGGCACGGACTTCAGATTTTTTTTTATTAGAGGTAACTTCTTTCTGTGTCCTGTGATCTACCTCTAAAAAGCTACCTACCTAACAAGATGCCACGAAGAAGTTCAAATTTATCGCAAGTATGTAACATAAAATACTATACTGTATTACCTAATAGACAATAATATAATTTATTACAGTTCTCAATTTATTGATATTTTGTATCTACGAATAAGAACATAGTTGGTAAATAGTTTTTTGTGCCTTATGGCCGACAACCAATAATCCTGGACCGCTACCTGCTACTCGATATACAGCTTCGGTGGACAAGGCAAAAAAAAATTTGAAGTCCGTGGTTGGACAGTATAACAGTAGACACATCTTAGCTAAGATACACCAGTGCCTAGGACGACTCCGGACGAGTACCTGAGCTGAAAAATACCAATTTTATTACATATAATTGAGCGTCAGCAAACCCATTTCAGGTTTGTATGACGTAGCAAATACGCGCAACCCACCGAGAAACGGTGTTGTATACTGAATGTATGTGGAGGGATAATTGAAACGGGAAACTGAGTGAGAATCTGTATGAACGGGACGATTCTGTCTTCAAGCTGAATATATGTATGTACATGGCAGAGATGATAGTCGAAAGAATAAGAGATAATGTATGAAAAATAATGATGGACGTAAAGGAGACACAGGAAGTATGCCAGAACCAAACTAAATGGAGATCGATTGTCTTTGTCTATCTCAGCATTCCCAGCTGAAAGGATTTTAAGAGTGAGTAGATGTACGTATGTCGGTAAATACAATGTCAATTTTCTAAATTTCCGATGCATATAATTTTATTATACCCTAATAAGCTTAAATAGATACCTACATAAAAATCAAACTGTACAGACTACAGCCTTTAGCTCACGCGGACGAAGTCGCGGGTAACAGCTAGTATTTAAATAAACAAACTTAAGAAAAGTGCTTTCTAATCGTCCATAAGTTTTTTACCTATTACCCATTCAGGACGTCTATTTTTACCCGACTGCGACAGAAGAAGGGTTATGTTTTTAGCTGTGGAGAAGAATAGGCACAAGTTACTCCACAGCTTTAATAGAAGTAACGACTAATTTAATTTATTTCAAAACCATTTATTCAGTTTAGGCTACAAATAGCTCTTATGAACGTCATTATGCCATCGGTTCGTAAGTCTACTCTGGGCGGGAGATCTTGTACTGAGAAGAACCGGCAAGAAACTCAGCAAGTGTCCAGCTCTATTCTCCCTTACAACAATATTGGAAAATGCCCTATCATAAAAGGACACTTTCCATCACAAATAAAAACACAAAATATAAAGGAAAACATGTAAAAAAACACAAAAAAAGAAAAAAATTTTTTTTACAAAAACATCATTTAGGTACCAGTTTAATACCAATACCAATACGTTTACAAATAAAAACTTTCAAGACCCGGAATTACAAATAATACTTACCTCTACCTATACATTTACTTAACAATACACTTGACTCTAAAATAACCTACCCTACCTATGAAGAAACACTAGCTGCTACACAATCAATATTACATTACAAAAGCGCATTCGCGAAATGGGGACAACAGTATTAGTGAACAACAAATTTAATTTGAGCACGTCGAGCTTCGCCATTTGCATTTTATAACACGCACGCGAGCTACCTATATCGACAAAATTCAATACAGCGGAACAAGTCTGTTACTCTTTAATCAAGTCTGTTAATTTAATAACGTGTCAATAGTGTGTCGGTGACCAGATTTGGCCGGCCGTTTAAATACTTTGCCAAAACCTTTTTTTATGTCTTACGGGTACCTAAGCACTTGGCTTTCATTTCACCTGATGTTGTGATGATAAGGCCGGAGGCGGAAGCGCACTTCACCAGGAATCCTCTACTACTGAGGCACTGGCTAAAATGAATCTTAGTAAAAATTAACGTGGAAGAAACGGACATTTTGCGCCGGCCCCAATTAAGAACAAGAAGAAGAAATAAAACAACTTTTTTTATCTGTGGCAAGTAAATGCACATTAATTCGACATTAATTTAATTTGACATTAGATAAAGTTGACCTTTGCATTGACTTCCTGGGATGTCATATTGGCTAAATGGAATATGACAATAACCTTGACATTTTAAGGTAAATTGCAAACTATTCTTCTTGTATTGTTTTTCTAAGTTTACGCGAACACTACACATTGAAATGAAACAACTTTTACGGATCTACTTGCGTTTATTTTACACATTACTTATTTATTGTTTATCCTGACGTTTCGAACCCTTTGCAGGGTCCGTGGTCATAGGGAGACTGACTGACTGGCTTCAATAGAGAAGATGGTTGAAATCTACCACCAGCCTCCCTCCCTCGGGATCCCATCATACAAAATATTAAATCCCAGCCCCAACACCATACTGCCAGACCAAAAGATACTGTAAGCTCTTTCTGCATAAAACGGAACGCACCTGATTAAATTTAAATGAGGGTATACAAGCTGATCTCCAAACTCCAGTATGAAGATGGTACTAAATGACGATGATACAAGCTACTAACTAATTATGAGACGACCAACACCTCACTCTCCCTGTGCCCACGGACCCTGCAAGGGTTGTTGTACATTCGCCACAAAGTTAGTTTTCCACGTTTTTGTAACTCCATACATTGAATGTAAATTCGCCACAAGTCTTCATAGTACATCATTTTTGCATAAAGTACCGGTAGCAAGGAAAGTTCGTTTTGAGTGCTCGAAATGAAAGGTAGTTATTTTATTCTAAAATTATTGATGTATAGATAACCTACGAAAAAAAAATTAAAACAAAGTAATCATAAATCTCTCTTTTTAAAAATTTATAAATAACGTTTTTACTTTACTTAGCTATGAAAACTGCGCTTTTATTCCTGTAAGATACACATTCGGCTTGGACACTTGAATAGAAATGTGTTTTAGATGAAAACGAAAAATAAATAAAGCGTAATTAACCAAAATTAAAGCTTTTATACCCCATAGATACACTTTCGGCTTGAACACCTACATAGAAATGTTTTTTAAATGAAAAAAATAAAATAAAATATTATTAGTGCACTAGATTCAATATTTCCAACAAAGTACCAGGCAGTAGGACCATAACTATGCAGGAGATTGCTTATTAATATAAAAGAATAATATAGTCTTGTAAATACATATACATATAGCAAAGAATAAAATAATATTATTTTTAGTTATAGTTATGGTAGCTTGGTACTTAATGTTAAAAATATTAAATCTAGTGCAACATGTAGGTATATAAAAGATTGTTTGTGCCTGTGGTTCATACATACAAATTATTTATCTCCAGCAATTATTTTATACACAACAGTACCTAAAAGTGTATCTAAGAGGACAAATTGGTAGGGTTTTAAAAAAGTGTATCTTACAGGAATAAAAGCGCAGTTTTATTAAAAGTGTCTCTACGGGGAAAGTGTATCTCTGGGGAATAATTCGATTTTTCTGCTGTCTGTGTCGAAAATAAGAGCGTGGCGAATTTACTTGATAAAAATAGAACTGTAGCGAATTTACACTTACTTTTTTCTGTGGCAAACTAACTTTGTGGCGAATGTACAACAACCCCCCTGCAAAGGGTTCGAAACGTCAGGATAAACATTAAGAGCGTTTACGCCGCACACTATCGCCGCCAATGAAAAAAAAAACATATCTAGTAATTAGAGATAGAAAATCAAATTATGCTCAACAAACTATCTGAATGAAGTAATTTAGCATTTTTACGTCACCTAATGAACACCTGACATGTTATGGTTTAGTTAAATATGGCGTTATAGTTAAAAGTGGCCGTAACGTCTTATTTAACTAAACCATAACATGTGAGGTGTTCATTAGGTGACGTAAAAATGCTAAATTACTTCATTTAAATAGTTTGTTGAGCATAATTTGATTTTCTATCTCTAATTACTAGATATGTTTATTTTTTCAATAGTGGCGCTAGTGTGCGGCGTAAACGCTCTTAAATAAGCAATATGTAAAATAAACGCGAGTAGATCCGTAAAAGTTGTTTCATTTCAACGTGTAGTGTTCGCGTAAACTTTAGAAAACAATACAAGAAGAATAGTTTGCAGTTAACCTTAAAATGTCAAGGTTATTGTCATATTCCATTTAGCCAATATGACATCCCAAGATGTCAATGCAAAGGTCAACTTTATCTAATGTTAAATTAAATTAATGTCGAATTAATGTGCATTTACTTGCCTCAGATAAAAATATAAATGTATAAAAAAATTGCAAATTAAGTTTAAGTTTAAGCACGTCGAGCTTCCACCATTTGCATTTTACAACACGCACGCGAGTTATGACGACAAAATTCAGCGGGGCTACGTTTGAATAGAGTTTAACATTGATGTTATTAATGCAACTCCTGTAAATCTACATACTTATGTAATTGCGCGAATTCCTGTAGTATTATGGCGAATAAAATATATAAAAAGCACTGCTGTGTGCTCCAGGAAAGACGTATGTTTAAAAGCGACTAAACACACAATGAAAAATTAATATTTAATATACAATATATATATATTTGTATTGTAGATAATACAGAAAAAAAACAGTCTGCATTTTAGAGTCGTCTACAATTGACATCCCGGAATGTCCATTCTTATTTGGTCTATTACCCCAAAAGTCAAACTTTATAGCCATTAACACATCCTAGTCAATTTGTATTTGGTCAACTATACCGGGTGTCCCAAAAATGGCACGCTAGGCTGACACTGGAGATAGCTTAGCTATAAACCTATCAGATAAAAATAACATGACTCTAGTAAAAGTCTCATAGTTTTGGAGAAAATGACACTTTTTTATGTTCTAAAAACTCCACTTTTAGTTCGTTTTAAACCTATTAGATAAAAATAACATGACTCTAGTAAAAGTCTCATAGTTTTGAAAAAAATGCCACTTTTTTCTTTTCTAAAAACTCCACTTTTAGATCGTTTTTTTTTTATTTTTTGTTTTTTTTTTTTAATCTGATAGATTTATAGCTAAGCTATCTCCAGTGTCAGCCTGGCGTGCCATTTTTGGGACATCCTGTATAGTTGACCAAATACAAATTGACTAGGATGTGTTAATGGCTACACAGTTTGACTTTTGCCATTTTTGGGACACCCTGTATATACTAGAAATATTCAGCCAGTCTTATGAGGTCTCGGTAGCACAGCGGTCAGAACATTGGATCGGTAATCCAAGGGGCGTGAGTTAGTTCCCACTCGAATTCCTGGGACAGTTCGATTTTTTCTAGTAAAGTTTTATCTTGTCAATATAATATCCTATCCTACTAGACTGTCCTAAAGTGAAACCTGTTTGGTCAACTACCCCAAATGTCAAATTCGTTTCTACAGGATGTCAAATTGGTTACATCTCTAAACTCATGAAACTTTTCTATGGACAGGTTAGGCTTGTTCGACGCATCTGAGGCCCACCTACCTCCGGTGTCAGTGTGACGTGCTGATTTTGGGACACCCTGTATGCAATATGACCTCAGAACCAACAATAAGCTTTGGTTATTATTCTGAGCTCAGAACAATATTATGGCATCTCAGACAGCCAATACATATCGGTCAAGTACCCCAAATGTCAAATTCTATTTATCCAACATGAATTCCCGGAACGTCAATGCCTCAGAATAATAACTAAAGCTATAGAAACCGGACTAAAATAGCAACACTCATTCATCAGTTCGTACTATTTTAACTAATGAACCTAAGTGATGTATTGGAAAGAGATCGATTGTCCCTTTTCTTTCGTTATTTCGAAGGTGTCACCAGATTTGTGACGTCATATTTGAGGTAATCTCGAGGTAATGTAGTGAGTGACTTTATAAAGGACTCAAAGATTTTTTTTGATCACCGATTATCTGATGACCGTTTGACATAACAATACAAAAAATAAAAACTAAGTGTCAACCATTTGTCGCACTCCAACCTCCTTTTCTAGCCATAAGATAGAACGGAACTAAACATAGTTGCACGATTTTTATTTTAGCCATCCTTCTATAGCTTTAGTTATTGTTCTGAGTAAGAACTAGCTTATAAAAAAAAAAAAACAATAAGCTTTGGTTATTGTTCTGAGCTCAAAACAATAATATGGCATCTCAGACAGCCAATACATATCGGTCAAGTACCCCAAATGTTAAATTCTATTTATCCAATATCTATGAATTCCCGGAACGTCAATGCGTTCAACTTTATCAAATGTCAAATTGTATTATGTCATCTCGCCGATGTCATTTCAAGGTCTACGCCTACGCCTTAACTGCCCCAGATAAAAAAGCGCAATAGATATATATAATGTCTGTCACATTTAACTTAAATTGGATAAAGGTAGGTTGATAAGGGACCAACCAATTTCCCCGTACGATAAATGTGGAAAATAGCCTGCAAGGTCTGTTTACTTGGAAAAGTTCTTGTGAGTAGGTTGACCACCTGTGTAGTTTGATGATTAAGACCTCAGGCGTAGACTTAAAGGTCCCGGGTTCAATTCCCAGTTTGCACTAAGTTTGATTGGTGGTAGGGCTTGTTTGGCTAGCTGCGTCGTTATAACATCGAATTTAGAAGCATTCTTGTGTATCGATAGTTAGAGATAAGATAGCCAGTGCCTCAGTAGTTGAGGTTTCCGGGTGAAGTATGCTTTCCCTGTGTGGTGCCGGGGATAAAGAATTGCACCACCCCATCTCTTCCCGTGGGTGTCGTAAAAACCGACTAAGGGACCATTCCAGAGGATGGGCAGCAGCATCTCTCTGAGGTTACCCTCAACCTACTGCGATCGCCAACCCGCCTGCCAAGCGTGGCGATTACGGCAAATACCCCTCATATCCTTGGGGGAGGCCTTTGTCCAGCTGTGGACGTCTTTTGGCTGAGATGATGATGATGAGATGAGATGATGATGCTTTCATGTTCGGCCTTATAATCCTACTTATCGATAACAGAAGTATCAATTAACGTAAGGGACATTTTGGCCAAAATGAGTTTTATATATATTAGGATTCAGAATTTTCCACTCTATCAATTGGTATACTTTGAATTGCTCTATCGTTCCAAAAATGTCCCTTACGTTAACCACTTTCAGGCAATCTAGAATGATTTTCGCAAAAATATTTGATTATTATTCACTTACATTAAATTTTACCACAAAATTTATCCTTTACAGTAAATTAACGTATATTTTTTGAAAGCTTATAGCCGCTTACATTATTTTTCATCATTTATGTTTTATTTACACCTAAATTTCAGTAACGTAAGAAGCATGTTAACATTTATTTTTAATGTAAGAGACATAAGTCGACGACGAGCTGTTGACTCGACCAGTCAACAGCTCCTGAGGATGCCCCGTGGAGGGGCGAAACACGTGTCGGGTATCGGTGTTGGTGTGCATTTTCGCTTGCACGCATTGTTTCTCCTGCATGTGCATACTTTTTGCGGGCGGGAGGGCGGTGCATGCGTACTGCATCCAAGCTGTATAAACGAGTGAGTTAGCGGAATTAACACTACATATTATTTAAATTACATTTTTTTGTACTATGGATTTCCGCAAAATAACGCCTGATTCCATTAATTATTATTAATTATAAGTAAGTAAGTCAAGTAAGTCAAGGGAGACCTTGCACTGAGAAGAACCGGCAAGAAACTCAGCAAGTGTCCAGCTCTTTTCTCCTTTACAGCGTCAAAAACTAACTAACTAACGAATTAACTAAACCTAATTAATATTTAAAAGTCTCAAGAATATTATTAGTAGGTACACCCCTCTACAAAGTTCAAAACACAGCATAAATGCTTCTTTAATATGATTTTAATTATAAAATGTAGAGACATAACAAACATACCTCTCGCCAAAAATCCAAAATCCTCTGTTTAGGTGAATATCGAAACAATACAGAGACGACGAGGATCTCAATGGAGCAGTTGTTAACGCGCCCAATCTGCGATTGCTAAAGTTAAGCAACTTTCGTAAAGGCCGGTCATCGGATGGGTGACCAAAAAATTATCATCTCGAGCTCCTCCGTGCTTCGGAAAGCACGTAAAGCCGTTGGTCCCGGCTGCATATCGGCACTGTACCCGTGTAGTGGTGTAAAGGTGGTTTCGCTGCGCTCGAACGCAGCGATACCAATCATTCATCTAAGGTCATGTCGTTGTCATGGAATTGTTATTTCGGTTTTCATTATGTAACGAGAGCATTCTTTTATTATTTATTATTTCTTATGGGGACGATCCACCCGCGTTGTTGCGGGCCACTTCATCCTTTTCCCCGTTCTCCCTTTTGAGGGAGTTAAGGTTCATCCAGCTTTCACGGCGCCCCGTCGAATCTTTTAGTCTCTTTGATAAATCTTGCTATCTGCTCCACCTTCAGATCCTTTAGGTCCTCTATGTGTAGTTTGTCCGACCCCCAAAGCTCCCATCTTGCCAGCGAGTACATAGGGCACTCGGCTAGTAGGTGGAGGCTGGTCTCCTCGCTTTCCATGCACTCCGGGCATATGGGGTCGGTTTTCACTCCTATCACTGTCATATGTCAGTTCAGTCGACAGTGTCCTGTTATGATTTCTATGACTAGCCTCATGTTCTCTCTGGAGAGTCCCATTAGTTTGCTGGTCTTTTTCTTATCCATTCCCTTGATGAAGATCTTCGACTGTCTCATACCATTCGAGGACCTCCATCTTCGGTTGGTTTCTGATGTGATACTGTGGCTGATTACTCCCTTGGTGATGTTGTGCGCTATTGGCAGCCGAGGTTCCGGCCCCACCAAGTTTTCCTCTGCTCCCTTTCTGGCTAGTTCGTCAGCCTGTTCGTTTCCCGTGTTTCCCTCGTGTCCGGGAACTCACGCTATCGTCAGGTCCGTTCTCTCGGCCAGCCTTTTTAATGATTCCTTGCATTCTCTGACGATTGCTGATGTCGTCTCTTCTTTGCCTAGTGCCTTCAGCGCCGCTTGGCTGTCGCTGTAGATAGCCATCTTTCCTGTAATAGTAAGGTGTTCGGCCATCACAGCGCATGCCATTATTGCGTATATTTCCGCCTGGAAGACACTGGCGAATCTTCCTAACGGTATCGACTTGTCCATCTCCGTCCCGTCTGCACATTTAATGTGCACACTAGATCCAGAGAGCTTTGTCGAGAGCTTGAATTGAATCAGTCTTTCAAAATTCTTTCGTATAATAACAGGTAATTTGAATCCTATAAGAAATATTTGTAAGTAACGTTTTGGCTTTAGACTTTTTGAATACCTATTGATTTATTGTTTTTCTCCTTTTAGGTTTTTCTGCTTAGATTTAAATTTTACCTGAATAAATATTTAGCTGTGGATCGCCTGAGTTTTACTGGTCATTAGGCCACAGTGGTTTATGACACGTTCTCCCTATCAATCTATAGGGATGGCTCGTGGCCCAGCAGCAGAGTGTGCCGCCATGTTGGATTTAGAATCATCATCATCTCAGCCAAAAGACGTCCACTGCTGGACAAAGGTCTCCCTCTAGGGTATCATGGAAGGTATTTGCCGTAATCGCCACGCTTGGCAGGCGGATTGGCGATCGCAGTAGGTTGAGGGTACCTAACCTCAGAGAGTTGCTGCTGCCCATCCTCTGGAATAGTCTTTTAGTCGCCTTTTACGACACCCACGGGTTGAGATGGGGTGGTGCAATTCTTTATCCCCGGCCCCACACAGGGGATTTAGAATGACGTCACACAGTTAACCATGCATTGTCATCCAAACTAAACGTGTATACAAAATTTCAGCTCAATCGGTTGAAGAAATCTGCTTCAAAATTGACTTGCAAGATTTCACCCGAACAAACATACCTACATACATTGCAAGTTAAATAAAGGCTTGTAATAAAATAACTTATTTAATTATTTATTTTTTATTTATTTATTTACAAACACAAGACAAATTAAAATTGTTACAAAGTTATACAATAAAATAGTGGTTGTAATCTAGATCGTAATTCAAAAATATGTAACTTAAAAACTTAATTTCACAATTTTTTTTTAGGTAATAATACTATTACTACTTCTATTTATTACACTATACGTATAAATAAATAGTTATATAACTATTTACTATCCAAGTAAAGGTCAATCTTGGTACTTTCAATATAATTCTTTCCTTACAGTACTTATGAATAAAGTCTCCCAAAAAACTGTTGTACTCGAGAGGAGTAATTAAAAAAAGCACTTATTAATTTTAAGACCAAAAGATTTACACTTAATTTGCAAACATAGTAATTGAACTTAAAATATCTTTTTTTTATGTCAAATCTGAATTCGAAATTCACCTTTCATTCTATCCACTGCCATCGTCAGATTTTAATTAATATTCGCGGTAAATTACAGGAGAACAAAATCTAATAACACAGCAAAATTAAGGTTCATTAAAAAGTATGGTAGGTATATCTTTGGATTTCCTGTTTTCGGACATTTCAACTTTGAATTAATATGATGCTCGTGTTTTATGTATTCAGATGGAGTTCAAAGAAAAAAAATATAACTTAAAAAGGTAGATATATTTAGTCAACTAAATAAGTATAAATACGTATGGGAATAAAGAAATTAACAGTTTTTTTTTTAAATTTTTTTAATTTTGTTTTTTATTGTAATAGAATAACAACAGCCAACTTAATACTATTACAAATGATCTTAGAGCTAAACTAAATTAGGCCAATTATGCTATTCATAATTGAGTAATTATGATGATGAACAAACTAAACCTGACATGATAAGGTTTAGTTAAATATGGCGTTATAGTTAAAAGTGGCCGTAACGTCTTATTTAACTAAACCATAACATGTTAGGTGTTCATTAGGTGACGTAAAAATGGTAAATTACTTCATTCAAATAGTTTGTTGAGCATAATTTGATTTTCTATCTCTAATTACTAGGTACTGTTTTTTTTTTCATTAGTGGCGCTAGTGTCCGGCGTAAACGCTCTTAATCAATTGAAAAAAAAAATGGGCTTCCAAAACTTATAAAGTATGTTACAAATGCACGGGTGAGAAAACTAACTAGATAGATTGTATAAATTGAATACTTACATGTATTGTTATAATCTATACTTACATAGATATATCTAATCTAGCTGACCGGCGGACTTCGTACCGCTTTGAGAGTTTCTATGACAACAAAACAAACAAGTCATTCGTCCGCTTTAGAACACCCGTATCCCATGATGGACCCCTATAGCAGCGCCACCTACCGGGTCCAATTGTAAATCTAAACCATTCTCAAATTCACTTGAACACACAGAAATTTTCATCCAAATCGGTCCAGCCGTTTTGGAGTTCAGTAACACACACGCACAGAAGATTTATATATACAGTGGTGGACATATAATTAGAAACACTACCAACGGGACTTAACATTATACAAGATATTATACCTCTCGGGTGGCAGAAAATCATAATGACTTTTGAAAAATTTTGACATTTGAATTTTGACACCCCCCTTGAGTGGCACGAAGTCAGATTATGACTTTCTCGGCAACCCAAATTTCAAAACAATATTTTGTAGCGTTATCGCTACGTAACGTCTGTTAGAAAGGGACAAAACGTTATAGGTTAAACAAGAATCGCAATACCGAACGCCGACAGATTGATGTGTAAACAAAATTCCCGCAACCCTAATACGCTGCTGGAACACAAAAATACTAAACATTGATTGTTATGGCGACATTATTAAGACGGTGTTAGCTAGCCGGGCGGACAAACAACCCCGTCGGGAATCGAACCCGGGACCTCTGGGTCTACGACCGGTGGTCCTAACCACTAGACCACAGATGCGGTTAGTAAGTTAGTTTCTGACTCAACTACTTACTACATACTACCGTCCTAGTTCCATTAGCAATATACGAGTATGTATATTATCTTACTGTGCTCACTGCACAGATAACAGATTCAACGGAAACCTTCTGTTATCGTCAGCCCGTATAGGATTTCGCCAATTGGTAATGACATTGTAGCCTGCGAGCCGTCAGTTAGCTTAGCACCAATTTCTTTCAAAATACCAAAGCTAACGTAGAGTCTGATATCGTTATTCTATTTGAGGCATAAATATGCGATTAGGTACGTGGAATAGGTATTTTTCGATACCAGTATGTACCTATTCCACGCCACCGAGGATTAGGTATTTGTATTCCACGATCGTTTTGCATAAAATATTTACTGTTGTAAACAAAACTACACTTTATGTCCAACAAGTATGTTTCAAATTTATTTGAGAGTCCCCCATACGCCATCTAGGATAGAATATCATAACTAATAAAGCATGGAATTAAAGCAATGTTTATGTGCTTTAGGTCATGCTAAACTTATGGAAGACTAGCTGTGCTCGCGACTTCGTCCGCGTGGAATAGTGACTTTCGGCAGCATTTTTAATTTTTTAGGCTCTTTTCCCGTTTTTGCAACATTTTTCACTGATGCTTCGCTCCTATTGGTCGCAGCGTGATGTTATATAGCCTAAAGCCTTCCTCGATAAATGGACTATCCAACACAAAAAGAATTATTCAATTCGAACCAGTAGTTCCTGAGATTAGCGCGTTCAAACAAACAAACAAACAAACAAACAAACAAACAAACAAACAAACAAACTCTTCAGCTTTATATATTAGTATAGATGTCTTTGTCTAATTTTAGATGGCGTTAAATTCAATTAAAAGTTTAGTTTACATGCATAAGTGGTAATTAAATAATTTAAGTGTTGTTTTTATAAAAATCTTTGAAAAAGATTAAAAGTAAATCAAAAGAATAAATCAACTAAATCGAGTCATATTTTAGGTATGAACTTTAAATAATTCTTGTTGAGTAGGTAGGTAGGTTGGTACCTACCTCGCAATCGCAATAAACACCTTGATTGTATTCCATTTATCTCTATCACAAATTAAAAAATATAATATAACATTTTGAACGGTTTCTTTGATCTAATAAATAAAAATGTCTTAATAAAATTTCGTTTGATTTTTGTTGCCATTGAATGAGACAGAGAAAAATAGGCCTAATTTTGATTAAATTAGAGTATACTTTTGTATGAAGATTTAAATAAACACCTTAATTGTATTCTTTTAAAATATTATATGCATCGCAAATGTAAAAATAGAATACATAATTTTGAAGGGTACCTATGATCTAATAAATAAAAATATCTTATTAAAATGTCGTTTGATTATTTCTGTTGCCAATGAGTGAGACTCAGAGAAAAATAGGCCTTATTACCATACCACTTAGAGCTTTATTTTGTATGAAGATTGTTTCTAGAGTCATTGAACTTGACTTCTTCGCGCTGCGCTCTGGCATAGTTTTCATTTCAAACATTAGTAGGTAATAATTTGCATTGCATCTCGATAGCATTGCATTGAACTGTGACCTTCCTTGCCAACTTTTTTTCGTACCTATGTTTTTATTGTGGAACTCTATTTTGTAGTACAATTTAAAAACTGTAATTAGTCATAACAATATTTAAGTTAAGTTTTAATGTTTAAGTTAAAAGTGTAAGTAGTTGTAATATATTTGTAAACTATGGCTCCAAAAGGAAGTAGTGCAGCTTGGGACCATTTCGTGGATCTTGGTAACAATATGGCACAGTGTAAAATATGCAAAGCAAGCCTGTCATTTAAAAGTACTGTGTCCAATTTAAATAAACATTTAAAAAGAATACATCCTTTTTTCATGATATCGGTGGGGCGAGGAGAACAGTCAGAGCAGTCACCATTAAATGAAACTGCGAACGCGACAGTTGCAGTAGTTCCTACTACAACTACAACTACTACCACTGCATCTACTACCACGGCAGCGCGGACGTCGTCAGCATCGGCTACAAGTATCCCGAGAAGTAGCAATACTGGTAGAAGGTATAATAATCTACTACTACTACTGTAACTACTACTACTAAACTATCTGTTCATGGCTAACGGTCATGTTAACTTGGTGCTATTAAGTAAAAAACGTAACATAAAATTATTAAAACAACATTCATATTAAGAATACCTTACACTAACACGTTTCCTACATAATATCTATTCCTATTATTTATTTATTCAATAACGTTAATCGTAAACATTACCCATTCCGAATATTTATGCAGTACCTAATAACGGTACTTACACCAATACAATGCCTATTCTGAATATTTATGCAGTACTGAATAAATATTCGGAATAGGTATTTGGATTAGGTATTTTTAAATATTAGGAGCAGGTGGAATAGGTACAGATTTTACCTAATCCAGCCTATATCCAGTCTATATGAAACTATTTCTGACATTTGTTTAGGGGGTTACTTGAACTTAAGAGATATAATATCCAATAAATGAAATTTGTTTTTAAGTTGGTAACAGTTATTCAATGGATGTCACAAGACTATATATGATTTTAAAACAAACTTCAATAGCGTGATTCAGCAGACAGCGTGGTGGCGCCATCTAGTTTAAAACATAGGAACTAATAGGTTTGTAATTTGTAGTTGTGTATAAAACACATTTAAGTTTTACTTGAGGAGCTCGATGGCGCAGTGGTCAACGCGCTCAGTCTGCGATTGGCAATCGCCGATTGCTGACGTTTTTCGCAATGGCCGGTCATCGGATGGGTGACCAAAAATATATCATTTCGAGCATCTCCGTGCTTCTGAAGGCACAACCTCTCAAGGACACGCAATCCCACGACAGCTGCGCTCAGACAGCTCCGAGCTGTTCCTAGATCATTTAAAAAAAATCTTTATAGGCAAATATATACTAAATGTTTATATAATTTTTAACGCAAATTTTGTTGCAAACAAATTACAAAAACACAAATGTTGAAAAAATTCCACGAGCAGGGTTTGAACCTGCACCCTTCTGACATACCGGGTCAGGTGCTCTTCCAATTGAGTTATCGTGGTTCTAACCAACCCGCCGAAATTATTCAACACTATTTACTTTTTACTTTGAAAGCCAAAGGCACCCATTCAATGTTAACAACTACCGTCATTAACATCCGATCATAATATTTTTACAAATACTAAAGATCAGTTAAGAAGTAGGCAAGCTATTTATAAATGTTTATATAATTTTTAACGCAAATTTTGTTGCGAACAAATTACAAAAACACAATATATACTATTTAACCGCGATTTCGCCTGATGGTTAGTGATGATCAGAGGTCGGAATTAGTTAGAGTTATTTATGTACGTAGCATGCAAGTAGCATGAAATGTTGATATTAATATGGATCATCCCGGGATTTCCAATTGCATTTCCGCTATTGTTTCCTTTTGCCCTCACAAGCTATGTTGTGCGAGCTACAAATGTGGCAACATCGCGCGTTGGAGTTTTGCAACTTCGGACATCTGATGTCGTTGATGTAAACTTGGCAACGTCGCGCGTGCAGTGGTTTAAATTGTGTAAAAGTAAATAACTTTTTTATTTAATAAATTACGGGATTTTTCTGCTCTTTAAAATTAATCTCGGGATTTGAGGCATATCCACTTTATTCTTTCGCTGTATGAAATCAGTGTAAGTACATAAATAAATCTACCTAATTCCGACCTATGGTGATGACGAAGATGTAGCATTTGCTTACGTAATGCCTGTTCACCTTTGCCTTGAAAATGTCCAGGTTGTACGTATCAGGAAACAGATCCACTCCACTCCTTAGCTATCCTCATGAAAAATGATGACGCAAAGCTTTGTGCGTGTAGGCGCGGCGGTATGTTGACGGCATAAGGGTGTGATCTTAGTCCGCGTATAGTCGACGACCTCCTTGGTCGAGTGGTTTGTACACCGGTTTTCATGGTGTCGCCAACTCTGAGGTCCCGGGTTCGATCCCTGGTCGGGTCAATTTAGAATATATTGTTTTTCTAAATTGTCTCAGGTCTGGGTGTTTTCTATGTATAATAAGTATGTATTTAAGTATTTTAAGTATGTTTATCCGTTGTCTAGTAACCATTTAACGAGTTTCTTATCGAAGCTTCTCTTGGGCTAGATAATTGGTGTGAGTGTAGGAAAGTTTAGTTTATTTTTAGTTAGTTCCCGAAAGATAAAAAGGAGAATATGGAATCCATTCGTGTAATTCAATCGCACACTCCCCGAAGTGTATTCGATAAAATGCCGAATGGTTGGCAACTGTGTCCAGACAGATGGTTTATGTATTTTTTGACGGTATTTTCAGCTTCACTGGGCTATTTTTGGGGCAGCGAGAAACTTAAAGGGTTCTCAAGCCGTGTGAAACGAATCACCTTCGGAGGTTTTCTAGAGGGAACGGCATCACGCACTAGTGCGTGTGAACGTTACCAGATTCTACGAGGGGTTCGGATCGGATCGGGGAGCGGAACAACCCGAGGCCGCCTCTAAAGGCTCGGACCTCGGCTCGGGTTGACTGGGCCGTGGTGGTGGGGAGAAGCGCCCAGGTACATGTCTGTCTAGTATAGAGCGCGTGTGAACCGGCTCGTCGTACCCTTGTTCTACGAGTACAGTGTCTTGGGCCTAAACTAATGTGCATGTTTAGTGTCTGTAAATATGTGTGGCGTTTGGAGGATCGGGCGGGGGGTTTAGTGTTATGTGTGCGTTGCTTGTGCGCAGGCTTACCTTCTGGGGGTCTTGTAGGGAGCCGATGGTAGGTATGCCACATTGAGGAAGGCCAAAGGGAAGATCTTCCTCCGAGCTGGGTGGTATAGGTCGGGGACCGAAGTCCAACGGATGTTAGTTGGAGGTGCTATATATAGCGAAGGAGATGGTGAAACATCGCTACCGCGATGCAGGCTTCCCATATTATTTATCGTCGTAGTATGGCGATGTCGTTAGTTTGCGTTTGTGGCGTCATCTGTTGACACGGTTGAGAAGGTGTTTTTTTCTTCGTGTCGTGTGCGGCGTATGCTGTAGGTGGAGCCGCCACAGTCTCCTTGTTCTGTAGTTTAGTCTTAAGGCTCAATCTAAGCTCGCCTGTCTATCTACCTTTTTTAGCCTATCGTCATATCAACAACGTTATCAATTTTTGTCTTATCATCAACTTTCATGAAATCGACCGCTGCATTTACTTAATAAAATGCTACGCTGTAAGTACTTACTACCAAACTGCCTGATATCTTATCTGATGGCTGTGCTGTAGCCGCAAATCGCGAATAAAAGCCTAGAGTAACTACCTACTGAAAATGTGTCATAGAGTTATAAACCAATGAATAGGGCTAATCTATTATAATGTTATTTGGATAAACAATAAAAAAACTAGTAGTGGAAATTCTACCGTAATTCACAAAATATACAATGTAATGTAACACACATGATACATATATTTTATAGAATAGAATATATTTTATTTCAAGTAATAATTACAACTCATTTTTGTTAGTAACAATGGTACTTAGAACTATGTTAGTATCATACATTTATTTATATTTGAATGCTAAGCCACTTGATATGGCACAGCAACGCTTGACAAACGAGCAGTCTAGTCTGCTCGCAATCATGTCCAGGATGCTGTTGGTACTCCCTCGCACCCTGCGCACCAGGGACGCGCATCTTTTGCGCATAGTTGCATAAAAGCAATCAACGCAGGCCTCTGCGAACATTCCTGATGCACTGCAGTAGCGAGGCAATCCCAAGAGCACCCTGAAGGCATTATTGTATTGGACTCGGAGGCGTGGTAAGCCTTCTGAGTATAGTTGGCCCACAAGCTGCACGTGTATAAAGATGTACAAAAAGCTCGGAATAATGTGATTTTTACTTCACGCGAACATCGTGTACACCGGCGGGCCAACATATTCGCTCTTACTGATAACGCCCTCCGCTCCCTATCTATATCTTCATCGTCCTAAAGGTCAGGAGTCAACAAATGTACAAGGTATTTAAAAAAAAAAAAAAAAAACTACTAAAAAACTACTTCTTAACTGATCTTTAGTATTTGTAAAAATATTATGATCGGATGTTAATGACTGGCGCCTTTGGCTTTCAAAGTAAAAAGTAAATAGTGTTGAATAATTTCGGCGGGCTGGTTAGAACCACGATAGCTCAACTGGAAGAGCACCTGACCCGGTATGTCAGAAGGGTGCAGGTTCAAACCCTGCTCGTGGAAATTTTTTCAACATTTGTGTTTTTGTAATTTGTTCGCAACAAAATTTGCGTTAAAATTATATAAACATTTATAAGGTATTTAAACATATACGCTCTTTTCAGCTCACATTTATTAAGCAGAATAGGCGGTACCCTGTCCATTATTAGCCTCAAAGACCATTATTTGACTTTTAGTTACATTATAAGCCAACCCATGACACACATAAGATACATAATACTCGTATTTTTTTCGGGACTCCTTAATACATATATACTTTAACTATATATAAACTTACACTCCCCCATGCGTGCAATGTGCTTTAAAAGGGGGTGTCCTTTCGTGAAATTTCGTGAAATTTAAAGGATTTGGTACGTTTTGATAACCTAGCTAGATACTCAGAATAATAACTAGCTTTAGTAAAGCTAGTTACTAGCTTCAGAATTAGGATTTTTTAGGATTTTTTAGGATTATTACTAACTAAACCAACTAAACTTTCCTACACTCACACCAATTATCTAGCCCAAGAGAAGCTTCGTTATGAAACTCGTTAAATGGTTACTAGACAACGGATAGACATACTTAAAATACTTAAATACATACTTATTATACATAGAAAACATCCAGACCCGAGACAATTTAGAAAAACAATAATTTCTAAATTGACCCGACCGGGGATCGAACCCGGGACCTCAGAGATGGCGACACCATGAAAACCGGTGTACAAACCACTCGACCAAGGAGGTCGTCCAAATTTGATTATTTTAGTCAATTATTATATGGATGATAGCTATTATGTTAATCCTAACTAATCCTATCCTACTAATATTATAAACGCGAAAGTTTGTAAGTATGGATGTTTGTTACTCTTTCACGTAAAAACTACTGAGTGGATTTGGATGAAATTTGGCATAAAGATAGTTTATAAGCGGGAATAACACATAGAATACTTTTTATTTCGATATTTCCACGGGAACGGGAACAACGCGGGTGAAACCGGGAACAACGCGGGTGAAACCGGGAACCACGCGGGTGAAACCGCGTGCGGTCACTAGTATTATAATAATGCCATTCTTACCAAATTCTAAAGTCCAAAACAAACTTTGTCCCACCTGGGAATTGAACCAAAGACCTTCGGGTATTGGGCTGAGCTGTTTGCCACTCGGCTACCAAGGCTTTCACCCACCATCGTAACTTTACTTACATTTTATTTATTTATTTACATCAAAGACATACAATACCAGTATCATGGCAGACCAAAAACCCGGTTTACACCGAGGTCTGACCGAATTGCTAATTTAACAAAAGTTAAACAATTTGGTGGTTCCCGTTTCCGTGGGAATATCGAGATAAAAAGTATCCTATGTGTTAATCCAGGCTATAAACTATCTGTATGCCGAATTTTACGTATCCATTCAGTAGTTTTTACGTGAAAGAGTAACAAACATCCATCCATACTTACAAACTTTCGCGTTTATAATATTAGTAGGATTTACATCAAAAACATACAAAAGCAGTATCATGGCACATCAAAAACCCGGTTTACACCGAGGTCTGACCGGAATGCTAGAATTTAACAAAAGTTAAACAATTTAGTGGTTTATTATTAATAATTACCCAATTTTTATGCCTTGCGCCGCGAATCTGGAAGCTAGTGCCTCTGTTACAGATTTACAGAACGAACTTTGAACTTTTCAACAGTATTATGCCAAAATTGAATTCACGATCGTAATTAGAGAAGTTTAAAGCTCAAACTCGGAAATTAATAGGTCATATTGAAATTGCGTTGGATGTCGGTGTGACAATTATATGATTCTCAATAGAGAATGTTCCAAATGACGTAATATATTGCTTTCAAAAGTCCACGAAAACACAATAGTAGTCGAACGTAGAATACACATCTTTATAATAAATCTTCTGTGCGTGTGTATGTAATTGAACTCTTTCTAAACGGCTGTGTCGTTTTGGATGAAATTTTCTGTGTGTGTTCAAGTGGATTCGAGAATGGTTTAGAATTACAATTGGACCCGCTAGGTGTTGCTGCTATAGGGTTCCATCTTGGGATACAGGTGTTCCTAAGCGGACGAATGATTTGTTTGTTTTGTTGTCATGGATACTGTCAAAGCGGTACAAAGTCCGCCGGTCAGCTAGTCATCATTTTACTGAAACCAATCACCAAAAACCAGTACCGAATATAATAATTTTAAAGATTATTATTCAATTCATTATTTATATAAAAGCCGCTAGAATTAAGGACATAGTATTGTAAGATTTTGGCAATGAATCATCGTCATCACCATTAGCTCATTTAATGTCCCCACTGCTGGGGCACGAGCCTTCCCTATGGATGGACAGGGAGAACGGGCCGTGAACCACCACGCGAGCCCAGACCGGGTTGGTGGTTGTTAACGACTGCTAATGCAGCCGGGACCAACGGCTTTACGTGCCTTCATAAGCATGGAGGAGCGAGAGATAATAAATTATTAGTCACCCATCCGGTGACCGGCCTTTACGTAAGTTGTTTAACCTTAGCACTCGCAGACCGGGCGCGTTAACCACTGCGCCATCTTGCTCCTCCTGTTGCTATGTATTGTATGTATGTATGTAGGTATGTATGACACTTGCTGAGTTTCTTGCCGGTTCTTCTCAGTACAAGATGTGTAGACTTACGAACCGAAGGCATAGTGACATTCACAAGAGCTACTCGTAGCCTTAACTCAATAAATGATTTTGAAGTTTTGAATTATGTTGTCTTTATCCTTTTAATATTATAAATGCGAAAGTTTGTGTGTATGCATGTTCGTATATTTGTTGCTTCTTCACGCTGCAACGGATGGATGGATTTGGATGAAATTCGGCATGCAGATAGTTTATAACCTGGAATAACACATATAATACTTTTTATCCCGATATTCCCACGGGAACGGGAACCACGCGGGTGAAACCGCGAGCGGCCGCTAGTGTTACGTAAACTTATATTGTCGCATTGTGTGTCGCATCGCATCTAATTAGCTATAATAGTAGCTACTCTTATTCTATCGTGTTACCATGGTCTGCTGAAAGAAATCTCTTTTTAGAGGTAAGCTTCTGTACTATTGCGACTCAAAATTTTACCATTGTAAATGTATATTTGTGTACGAACTAATAAATAAATAAAAGTCTGCTTTTTTATAATAATATACTCTAATGAAAAGGTCGTTTCTGGCCGATTTGTCAATGGCAAAGGCATTTTATCGGAAAATTGCGTTAGGCCGGGCACAGCCGCTCAGGTATTCAGGTCAGAGGACACGGCCATAAAATTTTTCTATATTCCTATTTTATTTCAAAGAAAAATATATTTTTTATAACTATATCTACTACTATTATTATCTATATATTAATACGTGAAGCAAAAACTTTGTACCCCTTTTTTACGAAAATTTCGCGGACGGAGGAGTATGTAATTTCGCACACTTATAGTTTATATAGAGAAGATTATCCGAATGTTAATATTTTTTTAAATTATGCATAAAAATACATAAAATCAATAAAACAAACATTACACACACTACCATGTATTTGACACACACGCTTAATACACTCTTTTCAAAAATTTCATAAATGCCAGAGGAGCGGCCGAAATCTGTCAATGCCAATCCAAACTAACATTCTATCTTTTTTAATTTTTCATTGCTTAGGATACAATCCGTGCAGGCATAATAAAATTACGGTCGAATTTCGACCACTGGGCGACCACTAGTACACACTGGGCACCTCTACACGGGTAAAAACGATTTCTCTGGTCAAGAAATGTGATTTTCTTAGCAATATTAGCTCAATTCGAGCATATTTGCATCATATCAAAAATCTGAATATTTTGAAACAAAAACCCATATTTTCTTGTTTGATTTACTAAATTTAAAACCAATATATTTAATTTTAGTTGCTTGTTTATTTGATTGAAGTGTGATCGATTTTTTTAAACCAAAACCAGAAATTTCGTCAAAGTAAAGAATACTTTTTAAAACCAAGAAATAAGTTACTTGCATTCAGAACTATTATACTGAAATCAAATAAAAATATTTAATTCAATCTGAAAAATCTCTTTTCTTGAATCTAAATAGCAATTTTATTGGATCAACTAAATATTGCTTTCGATCAAGTTTTCTGGACTGCAAGAATATATTTTTTTACCTCAAGTAAAGACAATATCTTAATCTGCAAAAATAGTTTTGTTAAATCGAATTAAGCTGTTATTTCAATTCAACATCTTATTTGTGATTACAAAAAGATCAGACTATTGCAATTAAGATATATTTATTTAAACCTAGAGGATATCAATTCGATTTGATACAATAGAAATCTTAAATTAACAAAACATATTTCTCTTGATATAATAAAGCATGTTTTTGACTTAAAATAAACAATACTAGAACGAAATAACATTAGCCTGTAGTTAAGATTAAAATGCTTTGAACTGGTTCAACGAGTCATTATTCACTGTCTTGAGCTTTCTGGGTTTGGTTGGTCACTGATGCGCTGTTAGTTTTTACCTTTAGTTATTTATTATTGTTATGAGGCTTTTACATTCAGTCCGGCCGCTTTTCGACGCGCGCGCTGTTCGCATGCACTCACCGAGTGTAAAGTGTGTGTCAGTCAGTACTACATAGGTAGTTTGTACCTTACCTGCCTAAGGACGTTAGAATGAACGAACTTATGGAGCTGCTACCATCGTGAGTCGTGACTAGTTCCCGATGAATTTGTTAAAACTTTCATAGGTAAGTACCTACCTAATTTGTTTTCCAAAACCTAGTATTTAAAATGAAAATATTTACTGATATTTCAGTTCGTATCCATCCATCAGATTATGCGCTGTTTATATGCCTTTGTTGTTGTGTGTTGTACCTATGCCAAAGTTTAAGCCATTGTTAGTGCTGTTTTTTAATGATGGAAGTAATCTAAACTAATTTTATTATGTCATGCAAAAGACTGTTTAAATTAATGTCCTTCAGTCATGTAAAGTATTGTAAAGGATGTAATTTTAAATGAATAGAGATAGAGACAACATCAAATACATTACTCTGATCTAAAGTAAGTAGCTAAAGCGCTTGTGCTATCAAAATTAGAATCAACGGAGGCACCACATCCACCCCGACTTGAAACAAATGCATGTTTAAATAAAACCCTTGCGGAAAAGTCGGATTCGTAGCTGGTGCTGCGCCTATCTATTTTAATAATCTTTATTTTTTATAATAAAAATATCTATTTTGCAGAAAGCAATCAAGCAGCTATGGTTGCGAAACAATACAGAGCCATGGGAGGAAGTGGACAAAAATGGAGAGCTTTGTTTTAAGAACGAAGACTGACTATGACACTCTTTACAATGTCCTGGGAGAATCGAATATTCTTTGACCAAAGAAGTGACGTTTGTAAGTATATTTTATTATTCTCATAACATAGCATAAAATCAAACGATACTATTGGTGGATATCATACACATGCCTCGCTTCACAGCTAGCTTAGCACATTTTTGGTTTATTATTTTTATAAAATCAACTCTTTAATAATATTGCCGTAGTTAATTTGGTATAAATGAAGGTCATCTTTTTATTTCAGTAAATGATCCTCACAAATGTATTGGATGTTGGGACATCAAGTACCTGGAAGGCTCACAAAGAAAGTTAAATTCTCGACAAAAAAGCTATCGATAGCATTTTGTCAGTGCTAAACTGCTAAGGTGTGTATTGTGTTATTTTATTTTACATTATTACAATTATCTACTGAGTTCATAGGCAAAACTAGTGCGTGCTAATATATCTTAAGTCAAATTAGCTAGTGAATAATATACGTTAATATTTACAGACTGCTGGTGACTGACGTTGACAACATGATTGCCATACCGACAGAAAGAAAAGGCTTCATTGAAAAGTTTGAAAAAACCAGCAGATAATGTTCCCGGAGATGTCAATAGATATTTTTTATTAATTATATGACATGTAAAGTTCAAAACGCAATTAATTTAAGTATAAGTAAAATTATAAATAAACAGTAAATTTGTAATAATGACTTTCAATTATTCTGTGTTTGTAAGTGTTCCATTTAAAACATTTTATAGCATTGTATAAAGAGGTTTTTATCGATTTATATCAAATTTGTAAGTAACACATATTTATATGGAAATTTAGGGTGTTCCTGCACCTTCAGTCTTTTTAATATACCATGGGTAGTATGACATTACTTGCCAGTGCCATAGCAATGCAATCTTATACAGTGTTTAAGAATCTTATTCTATGATACTGATAATGTCACCCTAACCATGCTATGTAAAAAAGAATAGAAGGTGCGGAAACATCCTAAACTTTCAAAAATAAAACGTTTTGAGCGAACAACATCTCTCTATTTGACCGAAGAATTTATCATATTATTTCAAAACATTAACGTCTTCAGAGAAGACAGTAGTATTATCTTAAAATAAGAAATAGAGTTGATTTGATATAAATTACAACAGTTCTCAATAACTGTTGTAATTTATATAGAAGGCGTTATTGTAGTTAAAAGAAAAACACATTTTCTTTAATAAAAAAACAACATTCATTTAGTTTGAGAATTTATAGAATTAAATAAAGAAAAACTATTTTTTCATTCCAAGAATATATTTACTTATTCCAAATTATTATTAACTTATTATAAATTGCATCTAATCTTGGAATAATACTTCCACCTATTGTGTCAACAAAGGCATGGATTCAATTAAAGAAAGTAAATATGTGGATTCAAGAAAATAATAATTTGAATAGAAAATAAAATATTTAATCGAAACAAACAAAACTAAACTCATTCTAAAGCAATATAACCAAGATTATGTTAAATTTATATTTGAGAAAATATTATTTTCAGTATATATGAGTGAATCATTTTGTAGAATTTAATAAACTTGCTTTCACTGGAATAAATTTGTCTTGTTTTAAATAATCTGTTTTTACCGTGTAATTATGTCTAAACAATCACCAATGTCTTAACTACAAATCGTCCGTATCACATTTTCGATTTATCGAACGGTTTTTAAATTATTATTTGTCAAATTAACACGTTTAATTCCCCATATAAAATTAGTATGGCCGCGCGGCATCAAATAAATATGGACGAAGACATTTCAAATATCAAATAATATATAATTATATGACACTTGTCTTACGGACGGCGCACCCTTAACGCGCCCGGTCTGCGAGTGCTGAGGTTAAGCAACTATCGCAAAGGCCGGTCATCGGATGGGTGACCAAAAATTTGTCATCTCGAGCTCCTCCGTGCTTCGGAATACACGTAAAGCCGTTGGTCCTGACTGCATTAGTATTCTTTGACAACCACCAATCCGCACTGGGCCCGCGTGGTGGTTTATAGTCCGTTCTCCGTAGGGAAGACTCTTTGCTCCAGCAGTGGAGACATTGAATGAGCTGGATCCAAGGTCATGAGAACAATTGACGTCCTTACGAGTCTAGGTTGTTAGTTCTCAAATCTTTAGTGACAACCGGTACCCGCGCCAGTCCTATCCTAAGCCTCCAAAAAGGTCTTCATCGAGATATGTCCCATATTAAATGGCGCAGGTATGATATTCTAAAAATGTCTAAGTCCTTCAAATTCCAGAAAAACCTCCGTACAAATTATGCGTACTATTCAACCCTTCATATACTATTACCTACATTAGGCTTGAAGTCTACAGAAAGCGATAAGTATGTCTGAATATATGTTGATAGCCGCTGGATGCGAGCAGTACAGAACTGGTCGTTGTTGAGGTCCTTGGGTGACACTTTTGTTTTTTTTGAGAGTTTTTTGATGGTCTTAATCGACCTCAAACAGCATGTTCAGCGTCACTTTTCTGGGGGTGGCAAGAAACTTAAAGGGTTCCTCAAGATCAAAACATCGTCAATGATTTTCTAGAGGTAATGGCGTTGCCCCAAGCGTGTCCCCTTTCCGTACTAGATTCTCTGAGGGTTTCAGATTGAATCGGAAGCGGAACAGCCCCAGGTCGCCTCTAAGACCTCAGCTTGGGTTTACCGAGTCGTGGGGATTAGGAGAAGCGCTCAGGTGTCTTGTCTGTACCTGGTATAGAGTGTGTGCGAACCGGGTCTACGTAATCTGGTACGTAATCTAGCGAGTACGGTGTGTTGGGCCTATGCGAGTGTGCATGTTTTTAAGTATTTATAAGCAAGCCATTACTCTTAGCAATTACTTTAATAAGTCATTACTTGTTCTTAGTAGGGTTGCCATTTCTAAAATTTGGCAACCTGGACGAGACGCGTGAAAACCCCGGATTTTGGAGCCTAGAAAGAAAAGCCTCGAAAAGAAAAGTTGAGTAGACATGTCCGGGTGTCAAATTGTTATGGCGACATATTTAGATAACATGGTGGTAGCTAGCCAGGCGGACAAACACGCCCTACCACCAACCAAACAAAGTACACTGTGCCGTCAGCACAATATTCATAGCACGAAATGTTCGAGATATTTAATAGAGATAATTAATAACGTGATTTAATATAGAGACATGGTAAATTAAGCAAAACTCATTAGTTCCTGTTTCGTGACTTTCTACAATCAACTAATCTCCCCCGCCAATTTCTTTGTTTATAAATTAATATATATACTTGTATTTTTACATATTAAAACTAGTCAGAAATTATACTCCGATACATTAACCAGTTGTGTTATTATTTAACTACGGAGCCCGCAACAATTGGTGACCCCGACGTGATAACAACAACTTACACAAACATGTGTACCCCACCCCCTCTGGGAATCGAACCCGGGACCTTTGGGTCTAAGCCGGTGGTCTAGACCACAGAGGCGGTTAAATTATGACTTTATCGCTCCATCAAATGTTAAGCAGAAGTCCAAGTGCAAAGATAGCTAGTGGATCAACTCACTTGGCCGACTTTGTTTATCCACACCTCGTTTAAAGGACCCCATGTTCTAGAAAGGAGGGAATACGTGTCATCATCATCATCATCAGCTCATTTTATGTCCCCACTGCTGGGGCACGAGCCTTCCCTATGGATGTATAGGGAGAACGAGCCATAAACTACCACGCGGGCCCAGTGCGGATTGGTGGTTTTTAACGACTGCTAATGCAGCCGGGACCAACGACTTTACGTGCCTTCCGAAGCACGGAGGAGTGCTGTGATTACGAGTAGGAATATGTGGATGTAGAGGAATACGTGTAGTAAACAGCCTATCATTGTCCCACTGCTGGGCAAAGGCTTCCATCATTGAAATCAAGTCATCGCTACAATTGATGGGTAATGGCTAAATCACCACGCTTGCCAAATGCGGGTTGGTGATCACAAACCCGGGCTATATGCATCGAAAAATCTGAAATACATTTTGCCCGACCTGGGAATTAAACCTGGGACCTTCGGTATCAGGCCAAGCGCTCTGCCACTCGGCCACCGAGGCGTTACAGACAGAATACGTGTGCTGGGAGAGTTTTTTGGGTTGTATGATCAAGAAATTATTAAAATGAATATCTATATAAATCGCTAAATGTGTTGCTAGTCGCAAAACTCGAGAACGGTTGAACCGATTTGGTTTTTTTCATTTTTGTTGTGTGTGATGAAGTCTGAGAAAGGTTCTTATGGAGAGAAAAAACGTAAAAAATACGAGGAAAATTGTAAAAACAACATTTTTTTTCCCATACAAACCAATCTGTCCCCAGCTGTCAAACGTTTGACGTCAATCAAAACAAAACAAAGGCGCGTTAGGATTATCTTTGGTATTCAAGTTGATTAGAGGTCAGATTTATTTATTTACGCACCAAGTAATATCGTGTATCACAAGGCATTACAATAAAAATATCATCACTTTAGATATGATATTACTAAAGTCTTTCAATGTTATTTTATTTCTATTGGACTGCGACAGGCCTATAACTTTTGACAGAACGAAATCTGTCGGGGCAGCTATTAACATAAAAAATCAATGTAACTTTGTTTTAGAGAAATAGGGCAGAACAAGGTCTGGCGGGATAGCTAGTAATGAATAGAATGGTTTGATGAATGGTTAAGAAGCGTTAGAACCTTTAGGGTTTTCATAGCTTTGCTGTGTTATCGCCATCGGTGGTAGACCACCCTTACTGTGTAATGGGATTCGGCCTTTCCCTAATGCTCGGCTCAATCACTTGCGAGGAATATTTCCGCGGACAAGCGAAGCGTGCTCCGCTGAAATGGCGAATTTTTTGGTAGTTTCGTGGTGTTCCTTTTAGCAGAAAAGGAGTTTATTTGAGTGTTACTAAAATAAACCCTTTTAACAAATAGTTAGTATTGAAATGAAACAACTTTTACGGATCTACTCGCGTTTATTTTACACATTACTTAAGTACTTGTTTAATGTTTATCCTGACGTTTGGGACACTTTGCAGGGTCCGTGAGACCGTAAAAGTTGTTTTACGTCAATGTGTAGTGTTCGCGTAAACTTTAGAAAACAATAAATAGTTAGTATGTAAGAATCATCATTAACATCATCTTTTTAAATTTCTCCAACGGACGGTGATATTGAATTTTAAAGTGTCATATAATACACTTTAAAATATAACCTTTCGATAATTTTCGGCGACAAAAAAGTTACCAGTGATACCTTTGTGATACAATTTTACTAGAAAAAATCAACTAATCAGAATATCCGGTTTTTCTAGTAAAATTTTATCTTGTAACTATTTAAAGCATTGCGAATGCAAAATCCTACTAATATTATAAGCGCGAAAGTTTATAAGTATGGATGGATGTTTGTTACTCTTTCACGTAAAAACTACTGAATGGATTTGGATGAAATTCGGCATACAGATAGTTTATAACCTGGATTAACAGATTATTATTTCTCTTGGATTAACAGATAGTTCTTATTCCGATATTCCCACGGAAACGGGAACCGCGCGGGTGAAACCGCGAGCGGCCGCTAGTTCAAAATAATATAAATAAGTGTTACCAGTGACTTTAACCCAGTTGCTCCGACAGGGTGTTATAACACCCCTAAAAGTATTACATAGATATACCCTAATGTAATACTTTTAGAGTTCTATTTACAACAACACACAAACACTTGGTCGGACTAAATGGGTTAAATAAGATAAAAAGGAGCACTCGTAGTTGATATCATGGCGTGAGACCGATCCGATCCGAACCCCTTGGAGAGTCTAGTTATGTGTGCGATGCCGTTCCCTCTAGAAAACCTCTGAAGGTGATACGTTTCACACGGCTTGAGGTACCCTTTACGTACCTCGCCGCCCCCAAAAAAGCCCAGTAACGCTGAAAATGCCGTTCGAGGCAATCAGCAATCTCCCTCAAAAAAAAAACAGCTTGAGAATTAGTCACCGGTTCAAAAATTGCATCTCAGCGCTTTTTGTTAAGTTCATTTTAAATGTTTATAAATAAACAGCAAAGGGAGAACGGAGAAAAAATGAATTCCAAAACACAGAGGAGCTCGAGATGATAAACTTTTGGTCACCCATCCGATGGCTGGCCTTCGCGGAAGTTGCTTACCCTTAGCAATATCAGGCCGGGCGCGTTAACCACTGCGCCATCCAGCTCTATAATCAATATGTGTACCTATATGATATAATTTTAAGTAAATAAAACTTGCTTATTCTTTACTGATCTTTGATTCTACTAATATTATAAACGCGAAAGTCTGTAAGTATGGGTGTTTGTTACTCTTTCACGTAAAAACTACTGAAAGGATTTGGATGAAATTACATTGCATACAGCAATTGCATACAGATAGTTTATAACCGGGAATAACACATAGAATACTTTTTATCCAGATATTCCTACGGGAACGGGATTCACGCGGGTGAAACCGGGAAACCGCGAGCGGCCACTAGTGTGATATAATTTTAAGTAAATAAAGCTTGCTTATTCTTTACTGATCTTTGATATTGAATAAGGCTTCATTGGCTTACAAAGTAAAAGATGATAGTGTTGATAAAGGTTAAGTTAGTTATGTAGCATAATTATTAATTAAATTATTTAATTTTTTGCATTTATGCTATGTAGCTACAAGATAACATTATAAAACTCAACCAGTTTCAGGGAAAATCTTTTTTTTCTTTTTTTTTATATTGGCACGTCATAGTGACTACTTACATCCTGCCTGATGGTAAGCAGCCGATGCAGTCCAAAATAATGACAGCGCTCCCCACCGTGGAACAAGCGCACCCATTCATGACGGCCTGCATAAATGCCGTTTCACGCCCCGCTTAAAAGACCCGGGCCTATGGGAACTGGGAAACACATGCGCCGGCGAAGAATTCCAAAGCCGAATAGTCTTACAGAGGAGGAGGAGATCGAGTAGGAATCGAACCCACGACCTTTGGATTACCGTTCCAATGCTCTGACCGCTGAGCTACCAAGACCCACGATGTTGAATGCCAATAATTGGAAATACACCTACATGTATTTCCAATTATTGGCATTGCACCAGATGGGCAGCATATTACTACCAGTTATTTAATCAACAGGGATCCCGACATTGAACGCATAGTTGCCCCGGGGCCTCTGGTTAATTCGCTAATTTGATTCGCAGGCAGGGAAAAGCGTGTCGGATTTTACGACGCGTAGCCCGAGTTTGTGATCGCCAACCCGCATCTGGCAAGACCAAACCATAGTGATAGATAGTGATTGAAGTTGTAGTAACCGAGGTACACGCCCAATTAGGATATCAGTAGGGTTGGCTGAAGAAGATCACCTTTGTGCACTTCAATAAAGAAAATTTAGGTAGGTACTTAATTTATTAAAAATAAATTATATTTTGTATCTTTTAATTATGTGCAATAAAGTATTATTGTTATTGTATTTTTTAACTAACACTTACTACTCTTCCTCTACACTCTACATATTCATAAATTGCATGGGGAGTTAAAAATAAACTTCGAGTAAATAAATACACATGAATAATTATGTAATCCAGGAGTCCCGGATTTTTTTAAAATAAGTACACATGCTAAAGACGTCCACGTCATGTTACAGAATAATTTTGCATTCCCGAATTTTCTGGAATCCCGGGATTTATATTTTAAATAGCATGTTCTAAGAAGCCGCTTCCATAATTTACTAGCCAAAAATTAACTTTAGGTAAATATGCATCCGATTATCCGATCACTGGTTTTAGTGTAGAAAAAAATCTATATTTTCACAATTCGCAAAATATTATCTATCTATATGTTTATAGTATAAAGTATAAAAATATATCTATCTATTTTTGACTCTTCACAGGCCGCAGACGTGTCTTAAGATATTACGCCGGCTCGCCAGAAACCCAGTGGCGCGGAAAACCTTTTCCAAATGAACGATTAGCTCCAGATCTATGTGGGAGAATCGCAGATGCTTCTCACCGTGGGTAGTCGTGTGTTAATGTTATAATTTGTAGAATTCTCTGAAATAGGTATTCAATCGTCAAACGTTTTGAAGTCGGCAGTCAAACGGATAGATGCTGGTGTTTTTTTTTTATAATAATATATTCACTAGAGAAGGCGCGTACTTACGAATTCAAACGGAGAATAAACCAGATACATGGAGTAGTTGGTTACCATTAAGGACATTTTCGTTCAATACTTTAGTTCACAGTGAAACACATTACACACCTTTTGAATTGGTTCACGGGAATAAATGCACTTTACCAAGTAACCTAACTAGAGACGTTGAACCCATTTATAATTATGATAATTATCCATTAGAATTGAAATTTAAGCTACAATAATCTCAAAGCGACGCTCGTAATTATTTAATAAACAGTAAACTTAAACGTAATGAATATTACGATAAATCTGTAAATCTAATTACATACAAAGAAAGTGATTTAGTGTTAATAAAGAATAAGACAGTTAATACATTTACGCCAGCGTATAAAGGTCCTTATATTGTATTTAAAAGATTTATCACCAAATGTACAAATTTTGAAAGATGGAAAAATTATATCATTCATAAAAATAGGACAAAACTGTACCATAATAAACTTTGTTCCACATGATTTTACTTTATTTCACCTGTGTATTGTGACTGAAGTGTAGAAATTGTAAAACTATTATAACATTAAAAATATTATTGTATTGTATTGTTTTACTGAACAATTCGCATAATGTAATCATAGGTTATTATTAGTGATCGGATAGTCGGATGCATATTTACTTAAAGTTGATGTGTTGGCTGTTATGGAATGCACTTTTGTATATATAAAAATCCCGGAATTTCGGGATTGACAAAGGACAATGAGCAAATTTGTATGGCGCTTGTGCCATCGGCGGCCACATTATTGTACTATTGATTTCCTAGTAGACAATTATGCATACAACAAGACTGCAAAAGATTATTTCTGGAACTTCCTTGGATAAAAAGTTACCATGTGGATAATATCTTTAAAAAATATTGAATTAAATCATTAAAAGGAATTATTTCAGTTTTTATCTTAAATAAAATAAATAGGTAACTATATTATAATGAATATGATTATGTCATTGTATACATAATATACAAATATAAGATAGAGAAAGGTTAAATAAAATTAAAGGTTTATTAAATACTAGCGACACGCCCCGGCTTCGCACGGGTGCAATGCTGATACACGCAACCACTATGTCCCTGCATTTTAAATCTGTAATATCTTCGAAAATATTAATTTAAATTATATGCTGTAAAGGGCCATTTTGATCTATATTAAATGCACAATGTCTTTAAGGTACTTAATTGAATAAGGATTAATGCTGTATTGGTTAAAATCGCTTCGTAAATAAGCCATTATTTCTCGTAGAAAGTAAAGGATAAAAAAATGATTATTGTGGGTTATCCCTAAGAGATAGACATATACCATCGCGGACTTTTTTTTAGACCTTTTTAAAGTGTATAGTAGTAGTACATAATATTGATCTATCTCGTAGGGTTCAGCCAGCGTTTGCAATGTAAGCGCAAAAATATGTGAAACCTCTAAATTATCAGTGTTTCTCTACTATATTATGCATGTACTTATACATATAAACCTTCCTCTTGAATCACTCTATCTATTAAAAAAAACCGCATCAAAATCCGTTGCGTAGTTTTAAAGATCTAAGCTTACATACATACATAGGGACAGCGGGAAGCGATTTTGTTTTATACTATGTAGTGACGATAACTTATTGAATAAAAAACATGTATACCAGAGTACAATAATACAATACTGTGCTTAGCTTAAAAACTATAATAATGATTGGGCTTTAATCATTATATTTATCAATGATTGTTTCATTAAAAAAATCAGCTGGCAAAAGAATTCCTTCCTCTTGGTTTCTTGCCCAACCTAAATACCAAACTATACACATGTGGGCGTATCAACCCAGAGTGCGCTTACTGTTAAGGCAACTGCAATAATAGTTTTTTAAGGCTTCTCTACCGTTTTTCTGTCTATCTATGAGAATATCTATATCTATATCTATATTTAATATTATAAAGCTGAAGAGTTTGTTTGAACGCGCTAATCTCAGGAAATACTGGTTCGAATTGAAAAATTATTTTTGTGTTGGATAGTCCATTTATCGAGGAAGGCTTTAGGCTATATAACATCACGCTGCAACCAATAGGAGCGAAGCATCAGTGAAAAATGTTGCAAAAACGGGAAAAAGAGCCTAAAAAATTTTAAATGCCGAAAGTCACTATTCCACGCGGACGAAGTCGAGCATAGTGATAAATAAATAGAAATACGATTTGTTTGTTTTGTTGTCATATAAACCGTCAAAGCGGCACGAAGTCCGCCGGGTCAGCTAGTAGTTTTATTTGGCTTCTCTACCGTTTTTCTGTCTATCTATGAGAATATAAGAATAATAAATTCTAGACCGCGCATGTCGCGATTGTATTCGGCATCGCAGAAGCCAAACATTTGTGGCTGTAATGCCATATTTGGTTAGGCCTGTACATTCGGGATCTCTGAAGACTTCTATATTATAGGCCTTGACGAACATGCTCCGCATAATAGCTGCGAGCTAACTTCACTTGGTATGTGCCAAGTGCAAAAATAATGAAGTCGTCCTCTGTTAGCGACGGAAACTCGCTTAAGGCGACGCACCGCTAAACAATAAATCTCATACGGAGCGTTTGCACCCCGTACCATAAGAAAAACTGTTTTTTTCCTTCAAATTAAAACTACAAATTATTTAAAAAAAAATGAACTACAATATTGAAGTGTGTGGTAAGACTAATCTACTAAGAAAATTTAGATGCTTAAATCGGTCTGGTTTGCCTGTAAAATGCGAATCTATGTTTTAAAAGAGGTTACTTTGATATTTTTTTCTCTGTTATAAAAGTTGACAAATCGTGTTTCTGCAACCAACAAAATGAAGTCAAGTAAATAAAAAATCATGTCATCAAATATCACTTTCATATGTTTTGTAATTGTTGGGAAGAATCAAGATCCCCGCCACGTAAATTTCCAATGCGTCGCCTTAAGTTAGGTTGGTTGCCAGTAATGCTATCAAAGCTAGCCCGTCGACGATTTAGATTGTTGCTTAAGACATACTCTGCTAGGTTATTTGGTTGGTTCAATCGTTGGTTTATTATTGTTATAAATGTTTCTGCGTGTACACTATCACGTAATGGTTCTCTGTATGCGTTCAATAATGCAGGCAAAGCACGATTAAAAAATCTTGCCAGAATAACTTAAAATCGCGTTTGAACCAACCATTGATGACTTCGACAACCCAACGGCATATAAATAAATAATACATAAATTTTCCTACACTCACACCAATTATCTAGCCCAAAAGAAGCTTCGTTATGAAACTCGTTATATGGTTACTAGACAACGGATAAATATACTTAAAATACTTAAATACATACTTAATATACATAGAAAACACCCAAACCCGAGACAATTTAAAAAAACAATAATTTCTAAATTGATCCGACCGGGGATCGAACCCGGGACTTCAGAGATGGCGACACCATGAAAACCGGTGTACAAACCACTCGACCAAGGAGGTCGTCAAACATATGGTAACCAACCTAGACTTATTAGCTTGTTCCGTCGTTAATTGATCTTGTCACAGGTACGTAAGTTGTCGATTACGTCGCGAAACCCACGTCTTAGATTAACACATCCCCATGTCTGAAAAACCAATGGAAACTGACTTCTTCGATCATATTTTTTAGGATTTGTGCATCCGACTCTGTTGCTGCATATGGCCCAAAGACATAAAACTTCGTTGGCTGGCACCTCAGAACAATAACTAAAGCTATAGAAGGATAGCTAAAATAAAAATCGTGCAACTATAGTAAGCAAGCTATATAATAAGTACTACTATAAGTAAGCTAATATAATAAGCCACCATCATTTCATATTAATAAACTACGAAACACAAAATTTTGAATTAAATAAAACTAAATCGCAATCTCTGCACTTTGCACTCTGCACTTTGACAAGAAATCTTTTCACTCTGGATAACCATTTATAATCTACAATTACTTCCTCAGAACAATAACTAAAGCTATAGAAGGATAGCTAAAATAAAAATCGTGCAACTATGTTTAGTTCCGTTCTATCTTATGGCTAGAAAAGGAGGTTGGAGTGCGACAAATGGTTGAGACTTAGTTTTTATTTTTTGTATTGTTATGTCAAACGGTCATCAGATAATCGGTGATCAAAAAAAATCTTGAGTCCTTTATAAAGTCACTCACTACATTACCTCAAATATGACGTCACAAATCTGGTGACACCTTTGCTATTTTAGTCCGGTTTCTATAGCTTTAGTTATGTAGGCTACTTTGAATATTTACCTACTTAAATATAAAACTTACATCTAAATTATAATTATATTATTAAATATTTACACCTATTACTAAATCTTATATCTATTATTAATATTTATTAAACTATTTATATGTACAACAATAATATACACATGTCACATCGTGTGTGTACTGGTTTGTCGATACCGATAAACTTTATCGATACGCACGACCATCGCACTAGTTCGACGCAGTGCCATTTACCATATTGTTCTCCTATATACCTGCGCTCGGGCAGCAGCGCCCGCACGCATGTACACCAGTCGAGATCTCTCTACGACGCGGAACGCACGCCTGCCCTGCACTCGCATTTCGCTTGCCGCATACGCTTATTTGCTTTCGCGCTCTGTGCTTATTTTATGTACTATATACTTTCTACTTTCTTCACGCTTATCTGACCGTATTTATAGTGCTATACTTTCCTGTGCTTGACTGTTTCTTCTGTGCCTTCCGTGAACTGTATGTGTATATATAAACATTGGTGTTGTGGATTTAGTAAATAACCTCAGAACTGTAAGTCGAACTATTTATTTCACATCCAACTAACACCATAGTTATTATTCTGAGGCTGGCACCGACTCCAAAAATAACAATACCTGTACCTATATATTTTCCTAATAAAATGATTGTCTAAGTATATAAGCCGTCCAAAAATATTTTTTTTAATTTGTTTCTTTAAGTGGATTGCAAGTTAATATTTGGTTTTTGCTTGTTTGTCATAATATGTGTTCTGTTAGATAATATGACGTTAAGTATATATGGCAGTCGCATAGTTTTTAAGAATATAAGATTGAGTATAATAAAGGTTAATTGCAAATAAATTGAACAAACTAAATTACGCAATTTTTTTTTTACTTTTAATGCAATTTTTTCAGTCATATTTTTTGGAGTTGGTTTTTTTTTGTTAAGATTTTTGTTTATTTCTCGCTTTTTAGTGATTCGTTTTGATCTATACTGGCCTGCAAAAATAAGTACTACACTTTTAATATTTATTTATTTTCTAAACTATAAAAGTTAGAGATTTTAAAATAAAAAACGTTTTGCAGCAATTTTTATCAGCTTTCTTTAAAACTAAAGTAAATTATACATTAGTAACATTTTCCTTTTTGTTTCGAAAGTATATCTTGTGTACTTAAAAAGTTATTGCAATTTTGATACTTAATTTTGCAGGCCAGTGTATTTATCAAAAGGGTATATAGGTAGACCTACTAAACGCGCTGCTTTCACGAGACAGCGCCGTTTTAATGAGACAAGCGAAGAAAACGAGAAACGCCTATCTACAAGTAGGAAATCAAAAACTGAGTTCCGGCGCCTGCCTTCTTTTGCTTCGTCATAGTCGCTTAACTATCTTAATCGAGATATATTATCGCCACCCGTGAAATACTTATCATTGAGGAATTCCGGTGGCAATCTGTGATCTTTTTCATCATTTACACTTCATCAAATGATACTTTCTGAATGCAAATGCTTGACTTATTGCTGAAAATCCCAAAATCGCTATAGGTATGCCTACAATATTTAAGGAGTTCCCCCAGATCCTTAAGTATTCCATCATCAAAACTGAACCAAATTAAAATGGGACCACACGGGAAGCACCAGCTTTCAATTAAAGACAGAATCATCAAAATCGGTTCACCTAGTCGAAAGTTCTGAGGTAACAAACATAAAAATAAAAAAAAAATACAGTCGAATTGATAACTTCCTCCTTTTTTTGAAGTCGGTTAAAAATAACCTGGTGAAAGTAATGCAAAGTAATGTCGCTAAAAGGTCGGCATTTTGTCGGATCCTTTCTCAATTTACGTGCCACAGATTTTGACACAGAAACAAATGTCGGTGATAATGTGAATCAAAATGGCCGCCATGTAATACGAGTACGTGCAGCAAATCTCTCGATTAGTCATTCAGGGGAGAGTAGCGTTCGGCGCAAGTGATCAGTTCCAAGTGGGAGATAATTGAAAAAGTTTCCGCGTATACTTACCACGCCAGACACACACAGAGGGGATATGGCTCAAGGTATACGCTTTTCGACATAATATGCAACGACGGGTGATAACTATATCTTTGTTCACATGCAGATGACTAACTAGAACTTCTTCATTCGTGTGGCAATATTTACTAACAAAATCTATGGCGGGCCAGGCTATTGAATGTGTTGCTGTATATTTTCAATAAATAAATATTTTTTTTTGTGAAATAAAAATATTGATAGGTATGCATTTTCTGAACACACACGCACTTGAATTTTTGTTTGATGGTCGCGGGCCGGACTTCGATCATTCACGGGCCGGAGATGGCCCGCGGACCGTAGTTTGCCCATCCCTGAACTAGAAGCTTGCTAGAATCCTTTTTTTGTTTGTCGATTTTTTAGGTGGTTGCGTGAATTCCCGCCCTATTCCCTAAATGCCACTACACATTTACAGAACACACTAAACATGCACACCCGCTTAGACCCACAGCACCGTACTCGTAGAACAAGGGCACAACGACCCCGTTCACACGCGCATTGTACCAAGTAGGTACATACATGTACCTGGGCGCTTCTCCCCACCCCCACGACCCGGTCAACCCGAGCAGAGGTCCTAGCCCTTTAGAGGCGCCCTCTGGTTGTTCCGCTCCCGATCTGATCCGAACCCCTCGAAGAACTAGTAGGTAACGGGGACGTGCCCCGTTCCCGTGGTGCGTGACGCCATTGCCTGCCATGCTCTAGAAAACCTTTGACGGTTTTCCGTATCACACGACTTAAGGAATAGCCCTTTCAGTTTCACGCCACCTCTAAAAGTCCGGTGACGCTGAAAATGCCCAGAGACAATCTTAAAACTTAAAAAAAACTTGCCGCTAACCAAACCGAGTTGAATCATGTCTGGCATCTGCGGAGTCTGTGGAGTCGTGTGGTGGCCCAAGGCCCTAGACGCTCGGGTACGGAGTACTATTATTTCTTCTGTGGCTCGGGTTGAATCCAAGAAATTGTGGTGAAATCCTTCAATCCTTCTCTAATGTGTTCTAATGTGTTGATACCATATTGTAGGCAAGCATTAAAAACTTAGTCCGCCATATTGGATTTGGTACATGCATCAGTAAGATGCTTAAAAGGAGGTCTTATCTTTGTCTTATCTTAACGAAAAAAAAAAAATAGATTGACATTTTAATACAATAAAGAATGACTAACAAAGGACGAAACGTACATCTACGAACTCAAATTGGATTATAAACAGTAGAGATACCTACTCATGCCCTGTCAGAATAACAGCGCTTCTGGAACTTCTTCGCGGGAAAGTGAAGCCATGTCTGTTGTTTACTTCTATTTTCTAAAAATTGTGTTATGTCGAATATTAATGTGAAATAATGGTGGACGATTAACCGTTAAGTGTTCGAGTGTTGGCAAATGAAACAAAACAGTGCAACGTCACTTTTCAAATTCTATCAAGAAGTCCGCGTGAGGTCTTAGTAAAGTCAGGTCTTTACTGAGATACTCAAGGGGTTGGGTATATTTTCATTTCTATTATTATTCATCATAATCATATAAGAAGGAAATATTGTTTATGTAAGAAAAATTAATTTTACACTGGCTAAATGTGCTAATCGCACGAAGCCATTAACTAAAGGAAAAAAAACACCGCTTCTGTGTTATCACAGCGTGTAATTCTGAACATCCACGAAGACACAGAAGCTTATGCTGCGACAGGGCCCATTAACTTCACAGTTATTGTTTGTTTTTTGTTCTTTATTACTCTTATTTTTTCTTTTGTGTGGATACTGTCTGCCTATCCTTTTTAGGGTTCCGTAGTCAACAAGGAACCCTTATAGTTTTGCCATGCCCGTCTGTCTGTCTGTCTGTCTGTCCCCAGCCTAGCTCATAGTTTTAGTACTAGAAAGCTGTAATTTGGCATGGATATATTAATCACGCCGACAAAGTGGTGAAGTAAAATGTTGAAAAATATTTTTTTTAGGTTACCTTCTCTACACGTGAAGTGGGGATGTAACTTATTTTTGTTGTCTACCCCACAGTGTGGGGTGTCGTTGGATAGCAATTTCAAAAATGTTGCGGGTTTGTGGAAACAGTTTTTTGATTGAGGCATCCGTTTGTGAACTATTAAGCTTTTAAGTGCAAAATTTTGTTGCCAGCCAAACGGTTGTTTTTGGATACGTGAAAAAATTCACGGTAGTTGTTTATAGATAAATGACGAAGAAAAGGAAAATATCACAGCTAAGTAGGCTTTACAAGTTTACGAGTTACAGTCGATAAGTAACTATAGAAGATAAGTACTAAATGTACTTGGCGCACTACAAATTCCTCATTGTCAGGTGTGTGAAACCGGTAGTATCCGTATTATTGAGATTGGCTACGGAACCCAACAGGTAAAAATGATTTCTTTGAATAAGAAAGCACTTTCTCAGAATATTTCGCGTAATTACGATAAAATATATTCTAGGACAAAAAATATATTGTTGCTATGAAAAAACTGCTTCTCTCTTTCTGATACAATTTTGCTCTCAAGTTTTTGTATTATTAAGAGAAATATTTTCGTTTCAAGATTCATATACAATTGGATTGATAAACTAAATTTCACTTAAAGAAATTTAAATTCTCTTGAATCAATAAATAACATCTTTGGATAAGATGTAAGTTTTCTCAATTATCGATTCAAGTGTTTTTAACTTGAAATAAGAATTGTGTAGTACAGTAAGAAGAAAAAATATTTTCTGTCTAAGAAAATATGGCTTTCTGAAATGTAATGATGTTTGATTCAGTTCCAGAATATATTATTTATTGTTTAATAAATATTTCCTTGAGTCAAAATTTCGTTATTAATGTTTCGAAATATTTTACGTTGGTCCAAAAAAACATTTTTATTATGTTTGTGTCATTAGAGTTCTGGTTTTTAAAGAAAACAATGAAACATTTTTTTCTCGTTTTATTTTTTGTTTTGTTGGATTTAGAGAATTTAATTTATTAGAAAACAAGAGTAACGTAGTCTAATATTAACACAAATTAATTTTGTTTTAACCAAAATATGTTGATTTGATATATTCAGAACAAGATCTCCCGCCCAGAGTAGACTTACGAACCGATGACATAATGACGTTCATAAGAGCTATTTGTAGCCTAAACTGAATAAATGATGGATTCTGTTGTGGAAGTGCTCACTTTGTGGAGAATACGTGAAAATGTAATAAAACATTAAGTATGCGCTCAACTATCTAGTGCCTTACGTATAATAATTAGGTACAAACCGACCGTACCTACTACACCGGTACGTGCCGGTACTACCGGCGCGGCACCGGCGCTGCGCCTGTACCTTTCACGTTAATACTTCATTGAACGACTCACTTACATGTTTCACGTTATGCAGGTATAAGAATGAATACAACCGCCATACAGTCATAATCGTCTCGGGCCTGCAATATTGACTTTTATGTAGGCAATGTCCGGAGTCCCGCACGCTATAAAAATTGTGAAGGAGAACATTCTAAGGAAACCGGCTTATCCAAGAACTGTCACAAAATTCAAGGACATGTGATATCCTCAAGCAGAACTCCATGCTGTAACTTAGACAGTAAAATCTTATTTTAATACTTTGGTCTCGTAAATATTAAGTAAAAAAATCTTGGTTTAAAACATAACCATTTGGGCATAATGAAATTTACAACAACTTTTTAAGAAATTCTGTTTCAGTTTAAACAAATATTATCTTAATTTTAGATTCTCATGATTGAAATCAAGAGAAAGTAAATATAAATCCAATAAACGATCTCTTCATTTATCATTGAGTCAGTAAATGCACGTAATAATGAAATCTTTTCTTGAAACAAGAATAATATATTTTATTTTAAGTAATTTGTGTCTTTATGGAAATAACAAAAACATTGACTTGAACAATTTTTTTTATTAGCTATGAATATATCTGTGATTCTTGAGTGAATTAATTTAATTTATTGCATTAAAGATTTTTGTCTGGTTACAAATAAACAATTTTAACATATTTTTTGTTGCTAACAAGTAAATATTCTCTAACGTCTATAGGGAGGAAATCGTTTTCTTGGAGTTAATAAATTTGCTTTAATGCAAAGCAATTTGTCTTATTCAAAGAAATCTGTTTTTACCTTAGGAACATTTTGTATTGGAAAATTAAATTGTCGTTTTTAGTATTTCCCGTTACTTATTATTTATGTTTCTCACCGCTTAAACCGTCCCTGAACTTCCACAAATATTTCAAAATCAAAATTAGCCAAATCGGTCCAGCCATTCTCGAGTTTTAGCGAGACAAACGGACAACAATAGATTTTTATAATTATAGATTAAAAAAATAAGTGAGTTTGTTTGTTTATGCTTTTACGCGAAAACTATTTAACGATTTGTTTGTTTTGTTGTCATAGAAACGGTCCAAGCGGTACGAAGCCTGCTGGTTCAGCTAGTCATACTAATATTATAAAGAGGAAAGCTTTGTACTTTTGTATGTTTGCAACGAATAAACTCAAAAACGACTTCTTGGCGGGAAAGTGAAGCGTCATGTCTGCGGTTTTGTCTTATTTTCCAAAATTTGTGTTATGTCTAATATTAATGTGAAATAATGGTGGATTATTAACCGTTAAGTGTTCGTGAGTGTGCATAAGTGTTGGCAAATGAAACAAAACAGTGCAACGTCACTTTTCAAATTCTCTCAAGAAGCTTGCGTGAGGACTTAGTAAAGCCCCACATCTTTACTGAGATACTCGAGGGGTTGGGGGGTATATCATTTCTCACTTTCCATTTCTAATATCATTCATCATCATCATATAAGGAAATATTGTTTATTTATGTATTACTTGTAAGAAAATTACTTTGACACTGGCTAAATGTGCAAATCGCACGAAGCCATAAACTAAAAAAAAAATAAATAAAATAAAAAAAACTCAAAAACGACTGCACCGATTTAAAAAAATCTTTTGCCATTAGAATGCTACATTAGCACTGAGTAATATAGGCTATATTAAAAAAGAAATGTCCACCCGTGCGAAGCCGGGACGGGCCGATAGTCTCTAAATAAATCAACAATTTCAATTTCAATACCTACCACTTCTCAGTTGTCAATCTATTAATTAAAAACAAGGGTTTTATCCCCATTCGCTCGTAACTTACCCCAGCAGCCCACCGAATTCCCCCAAATTCCTTTTTTATCTGAAATCTCAGTGTTCTTTTCAAGGCCCATCTTTAATGTTACTTAAAGCAAATTTGTTTTTCCGAGATTCGCCTAACTGTTTACTGTGTTCCCAATGAATTAGGATTTTTAATCTGGGAACGGTTTTTTGTGGTTATTTTTTAATGTTCATTTTTTATGATTCGCTGGCTTTAGATTTAGCATGTCCTTAATTACCCGCGCGCTTAAAGTAAGACAAAATTACCGTAATGGCACCAGGGGCCCGACCGCCTAAGCGATCGCTTTGACTTCGTGTGTGGTTTATGACGTCATCTTGTCGTTTCGTGCCGCCTATGAAAGCAATATCGAAAGCTATAGCCTTTAGCTGTTGATATTGCTTTCATAGGCGGTGCGAGGTGGCAAGATGACGTCATAAACTATACGCGTAGTCAAAGCGATCGGTTAGGCGGTCGGGGGCCTGTCTTCGACACATTAAACTAATAGAAATTGCGTAACTACTTTTGAATGGCCGGAGTCTACGTTAATTTGTTGATAAACATCTGGCTCGAACGTTTCGTTTCTTCCTCGAAACGTCGCTTGAATTCTGTTTACTGCACGTGTTCTTTTTAGCTTTACCGTGCGGCTACAGTACTCCCCCTCAAGTGAAAACGTACCGGCAGCTTGATGGCACGGCCGGAACGCGATTTCTTCATTTCTGCTGATGATTTGTTGTATGTTTGAAATAATGGAGTTTTATCTTGAGGTATGCTGTTGTTTACGTTTCCTTGTGGTACTGGTTCTTCTTTTAATATGTATGCAGGTTTAAGTCGGTCGATTGATATGTTGGTCTGACGGTCAGGCAACTGTATGGTGTAAACTTTCTCCGTTCTTTTGACGACTTTGTAGGGACCTTCATAAGGTTGTTGAAGTGGTTTCTTTACTGCGTCTACTCTGATAAACACATGACTGCAACTAACAAGGTCTCTGTGCACGAATATGTGTTTATTGCTGTGATTAGCAGTAGATGATCGTGGTTTGTTATCTTCTATAGTTGAGCGTAGCTTCTCTACGAAGGAATAGTCGATAGTAGGAGTTGTGGCTGATGCGGCGAAAAAATCACTCGGTAAGCGGAGGTTCTGGCCATAGATAAGTTCGGCTGGGCTGATTCCGGTGTCTGTGCGTAGTGCGGCTCGCAGTCCCAAAAAAACGGTAGGTATTTCGTCCACCCACGTTTCGGTGTTGGACAATTTTGCGCGTAGTGCTGCTTTTAAAGATCAATGCCATCTTTCAATAACACCGTTGCTCTGCGGGTGATAGGGTGTTGTTCTGTTTCTTTTTATTCCCATTATTTTCATAAGATTGTTAAACAACTGACTTTCGAATTGACGACCTTGATCGCTTGTTAGGGTTGCGGGGCATCCAAATCGGGTGATCCAGTGTTTGTAGATAACCTCTGCGACTGTCTCGGCTGTTATGTCGTCGGTTGGTATAGCTTCGGGCCATTTAGTTAGTCGGTCGATCATAGTAATAAGGTAACGTTGACCTTGACGCGTTGTAGGTAGCGGTCCGACGATATCAATGTGCACGTGTTGGAAACGGTCGGTTGGCGGATAATTTCCGATACCTGAGACGGTATGTCGTTGTACCTTGCTTTTTTGGCAATCGATGCAGTTCTTTGTCCATTTTCCAATGTCTGCGTTTATTGACGGCCAAAAAAACTTCTGACACATGAGCTTGCGCGTAGTACGGATTCCGGGGTGACTGACGTTGTGTACACTCTTGAAAGCATCATATCGATGTTGATCTGGTATGTACGGTCGTAAGTGCGACGTCGATGTTTCGCAGTACAGTTCGTTGTCGGTATTTGGGATAACTACTTTCTTAAATGATAGGTTGTCTTGTTGTAGTATATGTTGCAAGTTACTGTCTTGTTCTTGAGCAGTGGCGATCTTTTCGTAATTGATTGTTGATGGGCAGGATATGGTTTCGATGCGGCTTTGTGCGTCGGCGACTATATTTTGTTTACCGCTCACGTGACGTATGTCTGTGGTAAATTCGCTAATAAACAAAAGTTGTCTTGTGCGGCGCGGCGTTTCTGTGTTTGATTGTACTTTAGTCATGGCGAATGTAAGCGGCTTGTGATCGGTAAAGATAATAAGTTGTCTTCTTTCGAACATCTTGCGGAAATGTTTTACAGCCATGTAGATTGCTACTAGTTCGCGATCATACGTTGAGTACTTTGTTTGTGCGTCTGTAAATTTCTTTGAAAAATATCCAAGTGGTTGCCATTTGTCTTCGACGTATTGTTGTAGTACGGCACCGGCTGACTTATCTGAGGCGTCGCAAAATAGCGCGTAGGTAGCTTGATGAGACGGGTGAGCGAGTAATACGGCATTAATTATGCTCGTTTTACACGCTTCGAATGCTTGTGTTGCCTCTTCTGTCCATTCTATGATCGTTTTATCTCGTTTTTTTACGTTGAGTTTAATGGTGCTTGAATGGATGCGGCGTTTGGAATGTGGTCACGATAAAAATTTGTCATTCCGAGAAAACGTCTGAGTTCTTCTATTGTTTTTGGTTTCGGGTAATCCGTGATAACCTTGACCTTTGCTTCAAGGGGCTTGATACCATCTTTTGAAACGATGTAACCAAGGAAATGAACTTCTGACTGCCCGAGGTTGCATTTGGCGGGGTTTATAGTAATACCATTTTCTTCCAATCTTCTAAGGACCTCTCTGAGATGTTCTTCATGTTCACTAGCAGTTTCTGAGGCTATAAGTACGTCATCGACGAAAGGAAACACGAAATCTAGGCCTCTGAGCACTTCATGGATGAATCTTTGGAATGTCTGGCCTGCGTTTTTCAAACCTGGGCACATGCGCGGGAATTCGAACAGTCCCATCGGTGTTATAATGGCTGTTTTTTCAATATCCTCTTCGCGGACGCTTACCTGTTGGTAAGCTCGGTTTAGGTCCAGTGTCGAGAATATGGTCTTGCCGGATAACTGGTATGTAAAATCTTTGATGCGAGGTATTGGATATCGGTCGGGTTTCGTGATGGCATTGAGACGGCGGTAGTCACCACATACTCTTAAATCACCGTTCTTCTTTGGTACGATATGTAGAGGTGACGACCATGGACTTTTGCTTGGCCGGCAAAATCCTTATTCTATCATGTGCTCGAATTCTTTCTTCACTTTTTCGTATCTGTGAGGCGGTATGGGACGGGCACGGCAGTGAACGGGTGTAGCTTCAGTTTCGATGTAGTGATGAACATTGATCTTGTTGCTAAGGTTCATTGCAGTGATTCTTGTTGTTCCCGGAAATTCAGCTAAAATCTTGTGGTACGCTTTTTCTATGTCAATGCTGCGTATTGTAGGTATATTTGTCACTTGAATCGGTGCGTCGACTTTGAGATTAGTGACACTATCGATGAGCTTCTTGTTTTTGAGATCTACGATGAGTTGGTGGTGCTTGAGAAAATCGGCTCCTAATATTGGTTTTGATACGTCAGCTACAATGAACTTCCACCTATAAGGTCGGCGAAGGTTCAAATCAAGCAAGAGTGTCTTCTCTCCATACGTTGATATGACGGTGTTGTTGGCGGCGTATAGTTTGAACGGTAGTGGCGTTGCAATTTGGCCCTTATTACGAGGTAAAACGGATATATTTGCTCCCGTGTCTACCAAGAAGGATAGCCTTGTTGTCTTGTCTGTTACGAATAGGCGGTACGAATTTTCGTGAACGCCGGCGTCCGCCGTGGCCAACGTTCTATCGTGTTCCGAAGCGTTCTTGAATGAGCAGGGCGTGGTGCATTTATTTGCTTGAGCTCCGAAGCGACGGTGATAGTAACAGAATAGTGATATTGATTCGCTTCGTGAACGGGATCTTGAATGTGAGTTGCGGTGCGGTGATCGATAACGCTGTCTTCTATAGTTATTGTTGAATTGTGGCGGTCTGGATCTGAGTTCAGCGACCTCTAACGATAATTTTCTTATTTCGTTTACTAAGAGTAATTGTGTGTCCAACACGGGTGCTATTGGAGATGGGTTCGATTGTGCTGTAGTGTGGCAGACTGCTGCTACTTCGCGGGTCTGCTCCATCATCTTGTCAGCCATTAGTGCGAGTTCCTCGAGAGCGGTTTTCGAGCTGAATGATTCGCTGACGGCGAGCACGGAACGGATGTGTGGCGGCAGGTGGTTTGTCCACATGATACGTAGGGTTGAGTCTGGCACCTTCTCTCTGGCGAGGTCTCTCATTCGGCGTAGTAATTGACTCGGTTTCTGATCTCCTAACTCCATTTCAGACAGCAGCTTCTGGAACTGCCGACTGTCTGATTCTTCGTAGGCGGTGATTAGTCTCTCCTTTATAGCTTGATATTGATTTTTCTCAGGTGGATTGTAAAGTAGGTCGGTGATCTGCTCGATGTCTTGTTTTTCTAGTCTTGCGATAACCATTTGCGCTAGTTGCGCCTGTCCTTTCTTTGTGTCGTTAGTTGCGACTTCGAAACTGTAGAACCAAAGTCTTGGTCGATCTCTCCAGAACGGCGGGATTCTGATAGAGAGCGAAATGTTGGCGACTTCAGATGTGATTGGCTGCTGCGTAGTGGTAGCTTCTGTTTGGTTCTCGGCCATTTTCCTCGTCGATCAGAGATTTTTTTCTTAATCAGTGAGAAATCTTCTTTTTTCCTTGTCGGTGGTCACCACTTTGGAGAGACTTGGGTACCGCTACTGTCGTAGATTGAGGAGACGAGCATTATATCTCAGAGTGTTTATTACTGCTCTTGGCGAAGGTACAATGTTGACTGATGTTGACTGACTGTGCTGCCAAGTCGGAACTATTTATATTATAAACAACTGACGCGTGTCTTACGGTACAAAATCTACCGTTAACCAAAAAAGTATTGTTGACAAATAAGTTGTACAAAAATATAAACAATAGTAAAGCTAAATGGATAGTTTACAATGGGAAAGCTTGGAATACAAAGGACGACAATTGGCAATACCTTTTACGAGGTGTTTGACTATTTTGAGTTTAAGGATAATGCTTGTACAGTTATGCTAACACAATAACAAATTACTTTACTACTTAAACTAATAGAAATTGCGTAACTACTTTTGAATGGCCGGAGTCTACGTTAATTTGTTGATAAACATCTGGCTCGAACGTTTCGTTTCTTCCTCGAAACGTCGCTTGAATTCTGTTTACTGCACGTGTTCTTTTTAGCTTTACCGTGCGGCTACACTCTCAAAGAACCCGATCCGATCCGAACCCCTCAGAGAACCCGATCCGATCCGAACCCCTCAGAGAACCCGATCCGATCCGAACCCCTCAGAGAACCCGATCCGATCTGAACCCCTCGGAGAATCTAGTAGGGCACGGGGACACGCACTAGTACGTGATGCTGTTCCCTCTAGAAAACCTCCGAAGGTGATTCGTTGCACACGGCTTGAGGAACCCTTTAAGTTTCTCGCCGCCCCCAAAAAAGCTCAATGAATCTGAATATGCCGTCTGACTCAATCAGCAAAATCAACAAACTCTCTCTCTCAAATTGAGGCGCAGTGAAAACTTAATACTAGTAAAAAAAGAATATTGTTTTCTAAAGTTTACGCGAACACTACACATTTCATTTCAAAAACAGCATAGTTTTTTCCAGAGTAAGTGTGGTAGGTAATTAATTTCCCTCCACTTCAAGGGCTGGCCAGTAATTTCCTTGTAGAAGCTCTGACGTCATTAATTCTTGGCGCAGGAACTAATGAAGGAAACAATTAGTACCTAAGGAGCAAAAATAGTTCTTAGTAGTGAAATGCAGAAAGTGGTGGATAAAACGAGATGTCTCGTTTTATTAACATTAAAAACGGCTGATCCTTACGGCGCTGCTATAAGGTCGAAAATACGTAGCACCTGCTTTTTATTAAAAAATAAAAAAATAAATAAAAAAAAATTATTGTTTTTTAAAATTTACGCGAACACTACACATTGAAATGAAACAACTTTTACTGCCAAAAAGATACTGTAAGCTACAAAAACACAAATGTTGAAAAAATTTCCACGAGCAGGATTTGAACCTGCACCCTTCTGACATTTTGAGCTATCGTGGTCGTGGTGGTAGTATGTCAGAAGGGTGCAGGGAAAGGGGCGCCTTTGGCTTTCAAAGTAAAAAGTAAATAGTGTTGAATAATTTCGGCGGGCTGGTTAGAACCACGATAGCCAATTGGGAGAGCACCTGACCCGGTATGTCAGAAGGGTGCAGGTTCAAATCCTGCTCGTAGAAATTTTTTCAACATTTCTGTTTTTGTAATTTGTTCGCAACAAAATTTGCGTTAAAAATTATGTAAACATTTTATACTGTAAGCTCTTATTGCGTAAAACGGAACGCACCTGATTAAATTTAAATGAATCTCAGTCTCCCTGTGACCACGGACCCTGCAAAGCGTTAGAAACGGCAGGATAAACATTAAATAAGTAATGCGTAAAATAAACGCGAGTAGATCCGTAAAAGTTATTCCGTAAAAAAATGGTTATCAATGTATTTGAGTGGTTCCCAAGCATAGACTTAAATTAAGTCATTTCATTGGGATTTAAACAATTGTGATTTTTAGAGGTGTTTTCTAAAATAATTATGATCGAGTCAAATTATACAATCGTGTATTTGTGCTAGCAAATTCAAGATAAAGACTTGAATTTACCTATACCAACATTTCGGATTCGTTAGTCTTAATAGTCTTAAACTATTCAACGAAAGTTGATGCATTTTTTCAGCGTGTCTCCTTAAGATACAGAGGTCTCGGGTTCGATTCCCAGTGGGGGTAGCATTGTTGTGTCCAGACAGCTACAGATAAGATAAAAAAAACTACAGGCGGAACGGGCCAGAGATCACCACGCGGGTCCAGTGCGGTGCGTCCGTACATCAACTTTCATCGCTTAATTTGCGGTCTCAATTGTCGCAGGCGCTACGTATAACAGAATCTAAAAAAATATTTTTATAAAATTTCTGGTTTTAGTTACCAAAATATGCAGCAACTAAATTACGAATATTGATTGTTATCAACAATTTGAGTGGTTTCAAAACATAAAGATTAAGTAATTTCATTGTAATTTTAACATTATTGATTTTTAGAGGTGTTTTCGTAAAGAACTACGTGATCTACTACTACTCCCTACGAGAATTTTTAGATGATAAAAACCTCAAATAATATTTTTATCATATTAATCAATCAATTAGTTAATTTATGTATAAGCTAAATATATAGATTTATCTATACATAATATATATAAATATAATAAACTAAAAAATAAATAATTGTGAATACGAGCATAAGGTGACTCCTCGCCTCTGCTACTTGCCGTGCCCTACAGGGTCCATAAATGTGCCTACTTATATTTTTAACATCTTTGTAACTTATGGAGTGCAATAAAGATATGAATATGAATATGAATATGATCTAAGTAAAATTGCACAATCGTGTTTTTGAGCAAGGGCTTAAAGACAAAGACATGAAGTTATCTATATCAAAATTTCAGATTCGTTGGTCTTGGTATACTCCTACAACTTTCGATGAAAGTTGATGTATTTTTTCAGTGTCGCCTTAAGAGCGTTTACGCCGCACACTAGCGCCGCCAATGAAAAAAAAAACATATCTAGTAATTAGAGATAAAAAATCAAATTATGCTCAACAAACTATCTGAATGAAGTAATTTAGCGTTTTTACGTCACCTAATGAACACCTGACATGTTATGGTTTAGTTAAATATGGCGTTATAGTTAAAAGTGGCCGTAACGTCTTATTTAACTAAACCATAACATGTGAGGTGTTCATTAGGTGACGTAAAAATGCTAAATCATTTCATTCAAATAGTTTGTTGAGCATAATTTGATTTTCTATCTCTAATTACTAGATATGTTCTTTTTTTCATTAGTGGCGCTAGTGTGCGGCGTAAACGCTCTTAACGACTGCTAATGCAGCTGCGACCAACTTCTTTACGTGCCTTCCAGTTTTTGTTCACCCATCCATCCGATAACCGGCCTTTGCGAAAACTGCTTCACCTTAGCAATCTTATCGAGTTCCTTAGTACCGTATTTTTATCCTTGTCATATCCCTATGTTGCCAATCTAAGCATTGTCATATCCCTATGTTGCCAATCTAAGCAAATGCCTCGTAAACATTTTTATACCGGCCGTTCACTACACACGTCCTCATAGCGATTCTTGCGATCGATGCTCCATTTCCCAACGGACATACAACACGGTAGGAGCTGAGTTGACGCGCAAAGACAGACTGACACATCAGCGAGCGTTACGCACTGAATAATACAACGGCCAAATATCGTAATGGCAACATATCGACACAAAAAACTATATATATAGAGTTTCATTGACGGCCTCCTTGGTCCAGTGGTTTGTACACCGGTTTTCATGGTGTCGCCATCTCTGAGGTCCCGGGTTCGATCCCCGGTCGGGTCAATTTAGAAATTATTGTTTGTCTAAATTGTCTCGGGTCTGGGTGTTTTCTATGTATAATGTATGTATTTAAGTATTTTAAGTATGTTTATCCGTTGTCTAGTAGCCATTTTAACGAGTTTCATAACGAAGTTTCTCTTGGGCTAGATCAGGGATGGGCAAACTTTTTCATTCGCGTGACAATATTTACTAACAAAATCTATGGCGGGCCAGGCTATTGAATTTTTTGCTGTATATTTTCAACAAATAAATATTTTTTTTGTGAAATAAAAATATTGATAGGTATGCATTTTCTGAACACACACGCACTTTAGTTTTTGTTTGATGGTCGCGGGCCGGACTTCGATCATTCACGGGCCGGAGATGGCCCGCGGGCCGTAGTTTGCCCATCCCTGCTAGATAATTGGTGTGAGTGTAGGAAAGTTTATCTATATATTTATTAAATTAAAATTTTACTGGATTACAGATAGGAAGCAGGTAGTGGTTGCGGCTTCGAATCCCACTTGTGAATTTTCTTTCAAAACTTTTTACTAAGGTACCTACTTTTTTAACATTTTTGTTGGGAATTACTGAATTCTATTGGCACAAACTAATAAAAATGCATATTTTGCACCAAACTGTTAAGAATTTTACAATTTTTTTTTTACAAGTTTTACAAATTATACAGTTTTTACAAATTTTACAACAAATTTCACATATTTTACTGTTTCTAAATTCACCGGGCAGCGTTCGATGTGGATTTAAATAAAATGTTTTTGTTTTGTTTATATAATTTTTAACGCAAATTTTGTTGCGAAAAAACTACAAAAAACTGGCTTTCAAAGTAAAAAGTAAATAGTGTTGAATAATTTCGGAGAACTGGTTAGGACCACGACAGCTCAATTGGGAGAGCACCTGACCACCGGGTCACATACCGATGTCAGAAGGGTGCAGGTTCAAATCCTGCTCGTGGATTTTTTTTCAACATTTGTGTTTTTGGATTTAAATAAATTATGTACCTACTACATAGTCTGTAAAAAAACTAGATTTTAAAAACTAGAAGTTAACGTCCTCACTGCGATTCTAGCGATCGTTGCTCCAACTCCCAACGGACATACGACACGCTAGAAGCTGAGTTGACGCGCAATGTCTGACTTATCAGCGTTCCGCACTGAATAATACAACGGCCAAACAGTAGGCGAGTAAGTACTTTTTATTTTACTATTTTTGTTGCTAAATGTAATGAAAAGTTCTTTGTTCGGTTTAGGCCGGAACAAAAATGCAACTAGAAAGTGTGTTAACATTACGAGTGGACTGCCAAAGCCACTTGTCGCGGTATTTTGATCAGAAGCCCCAAAATTTCTATAGCAATGGGATCATGTCCCTACATGGCAAAAAGTTATCGAACAAAATGACACCTACTTGATGACATGACATGACTGAATGACACATACTTTAGATAAATGTAAACAAACTATATTTGAAAATGTTTTGAATTTTCTTAAAAAAATGCGAAGAAACTTTTCCCCCAACCTATTATGTATGTATGTCTGTTTCTTTGCCAGCACTACAGCCCAAACGTTCAATCTCAGAAGATCCATTGGCCAGATCCATAATGGATCTAGTGAGATTTTTTTCTCTCATTGGATGGTGGATTTTGACATATGAGGTGTCGTTAGATTAGTTTTGACTGTGGGAGTGAAAGAGGCTATCATCTATTTATAACTAAAAGACATTTTCCAAATCTCGAGCCAAGCCACATGCCAAATACGCTCATTAAAACGACTGTCGGCATTCTCTCCCATTGTAATAATGACCTCTTCAAGACGAGAAACAAAATGGAGTCCCTACTAATTAAAAAGGTGAAGTAGACAAATCAAAATTTCGTATATACGATACGATAATATTCACGAGCAATAATTTATTTATTTTATTTTATAATGACTAATTAGTATGACTCTTATTCCATTGCATTAAGAGTTACATTGTTACATGTTAAAGCCCATGGCTGTTACTACATGTGTTTATACATCTAGATGCTTTTGGCGACTAAGAACATTACGGAAAAATTACTAAGTATAAAATTACTAGGTATAAAATTACTAGGTATAAAATTAATAATAATAATAATAATTCGTTTATTTCCAAGAATATGGTGTACATTAGGGTGTCACAATATTAAAAAGAACTGCATATTCTGCCGTCGTCGGCGTAGAAATATTGTGCAACTTACACTTAAACTAGAATGTTCATAATATCTTAATTAATTGACAATACAGTACCTACCACAGAATAATAAAATGTATACAATGTTAAATAAATAAAATAATAGTATTAAAATTGAATGCAATGTCAACATTAGTAAATTGAGATACAATTAAAAAAAATACATTTTAAATTCTAAATATTCTTTTTTTTTTTTTAATCTTTTTAAACAAAAATAATTGTAACGTGATTTTTGAATTGGTTACAAAACCGTCATTGGATGACGCTGCTTCTATTTCATACAATTTCTGCGCTTCTAGTGTAAACGGGTATAAGTGAGATTTTGACGAAAATGTGTTATAATAAAATATCAGAAATAAAAATTCTATTCATATTTATTATAATTAGGTAGGTACTTATATTAAAAATATATTTTAGCATGATCGATATGTATGGCGCTCATTAGGTGAGGTCTATGTCCAGCAGTGGACTAAGATAGGCCGATGATGATGATGATGATGATCGATATGTGAAATCTGTGTGATCACAATATTTTGAAATGTGTAAGATTTTTTACTATGCGTCAAAACTTTTTACTTCAGATACCTAATTTTTGTATAATTTACTAATTTTCGACAAAATCGTACCCTACGTCCAGCAAATAGCAATGGACTAATATAGGCCGACGATGACTTCTGATGATGAGTTAATTATTAAAAATAAAAGTTCTAACGTTTATTGTAGACATTTTTTATTTTATTGGAGTCAACAAACAGTTGTACAATAATTCATAATTAAAGATTTACAATAACTTAATTATTAATCGTAAAATCAACACCGTTAACCACGAATTAATCAAAAATATAACAAAATTGAGAGTGTTGACGTTTGTAATTTTGATTTAACTAATTAATAGATGTTAACTTACTAATAATTTAATTTAATGCACGGTGTTAATTTCATGTAACTTATTTGTAACAGATACTTTACAGATAGAAACAGATAGAAAGAGCCCAAAGGTTGATATTAAAAGTCAGTAATAGTAAACCTCGTCTATACCCTACAAAGGAGTTGTACAGAGAATGCAAAGTTTTAACAGTTCGACAAACATATCTGCTCGTCCTTATTATGAGACAACACTCTCTTGTACAGTTCCGCACAGACCACCCACTTGCTAACAAAAGAAGACACTATGCAGTATGTAAAGTAGTATCATGTAGAACCATGCTCGGTAGGAGATTTTTCAAGTACCAGGGAGGTAGACAATACAACATAGCAAATAAGCATCATAACTTAAATGCTCTTAATAAATTTAAATGTAAAAATATAATCCAAAACTGGCTGCAGTCAATGGACTATTACGAGACAGAGACTATGATCGCAAAATAAACAAAACACAAACACACACACACACACACACACCCTAACATACACTCACACACACACCCTTACATACACACATACACATACACCCTCACACACGCACACGGACACCTCACACTCACGTTCGCTTTCATTGTATAAATGTTACTATTTTATGTCTTCTTGTGCCTTTAGGCAGGGATGAGACCTGGTGTCCTACGCAAAGGGTTTACCTAGTTAGGGCACCAGTCTCCTATATTTTTTGACACTAAAATATAAATAGTTGTAAGATTACTGTGTAATAGGAGAAAATAAATATTTTTATTATTATTATACTCTTTATTAATTTTTTTCCTTAAAACTAGATTTTAACAATATTTTAATTATTATTATTTTATTTTTTATTATTATTATTATTTTATTACTTTAGAGGTGTTAGCCTTCACTGAAAATATGTCTATGTCTGTGAAGTACGATATTTTTCCAAATATGTTGTCCTGAGTTATCCCGAACCAAGCAACATGCCAAGCGTAGGTTATCAAGTGGTTCGTACACTCATTAAAACGAGCGTCGACATGCTCTCCCGATGTGATAATGACCACTCCAGCCGCTCGTTACGGAGCCAGCATCCAAGGGCGAGGAACAGAATAGAGTACGCTCAACAGTGGAGCGGGAAGACTGAAAAAACTTTTGTATGCGACTGTGGGGACTTATAAACAGGATATACTTAAGCTTCGAATGTAATACCGTGTTTTGTATATTTTATTCTAGTTTAAAATGAAAATTTTATCAACATCTAAGACCACTTATGTACCATATTTCAAGCGAAATAAAAAGTCATTGTTTTGGTCTTAAGCCTTCTCAAGGCTTAAGGCTACATTGTGCAAGTTAGCCAAAGTAGTCTTATTCAATGACAATAACATTGCTGATTGCCTCAAACGGCATTTTCAGCTTCACCGGGCTTTAACATCAACATCCGATATAAAAAACATTTACAAATATCAATGGATCAGTTAAGAAAAGGCAAGCTATTTATAAATAACTAGTACTTTTTCTGCGACTTCATCCATATCACAATAACAACGTTTCCGTATAAAAGAATTTGAATCTTTTTCTTATCAAAATAAAATATAGCCTGTGTTATCCGCAAGGAATGTAGCATTCTATCAGTGTAAGAATTTTTGGAATTGGACCAGAACCTCTAGAGATTACCCTCCACAAACAAACAAAATCACAAACTGTATCTCTTTATTAATAGTATTGATAGATCATAACAATCATCATCATCTCAGCCAAAAGACGTCCACTGCTGGACAAAGGCCTCCCCCAAAGATATGAGGGGTATTTGCCGTAATCGCCACGCTTGGCAGGCGGGTTGGCGATCGCAGTAGGTTGAGGGTAACCTCAGAGAGATGCTGCTGCCCATCCTCTGGAATGCTCCCTTAGTCGGCTTTTACGACACCCACGGGAAGAGATGGGGTGGTACAATTCTTTAACCCTGGCACCACACAGGGAGATCATAACAATAAGCAAGTTATTTATAAATTATGGGTACCTACTAACTATATATATTCTACGTAAATTGTTGCGAACAAATAACAATTCATGGAAAATTCTTCAACACTTTTCTGGAATGTTTATTTCGCAACAATGTTTGCCTCATATTTATAAATACTAGAGGTAATTTTGACCGGAATTCACAAAACATGTATGTATATACATTTTTTATACAATATGTGCATACATACGAGTGCATACAGTCACGCCTGTTTCACATAGGAGTAGACAGATATCACTGGTTATTAATTTTATTTATAATTTTTTTTGCTTTATTTGGAAAACATTCAGTGATGATTAACTGTTAATAGATACTAAATTGACACTATGCACTATTTACATGTTTCCCCAAATGTACCTACATATCTAAAAAAACAATTCCAATTCATTGGCACAAACAAATAGACATCAGTGAATAAATTAGGATTTATAAAATATATATAAAGCGTCTTGGCACTTACAAGATAAAATTTTACTAGAAAAAAACAACTTCTTGCCAATTGCTACGATTTTTATTTTATTACCCACTTAATACCGCCTCTGTGGTCTAGTGGTTAAGACCACCGGTTTAGACACAGAGGTTCCAGGTTCGATACCAGTGAGGGGTAGATGTTTGTGTACTCGGTTTGGTTGGTGGTAGGGCTTGTTTGTCCGCCTGGCTAGCTACTACCATCATAATCTAATATGGCGTCATAACAACAGTTTGTAGCATTGTTGTGTTCCGGCAGCTAGAGATAAGATAGCCAGTGCCTTAGTTAAGTCCCGAGTGAAGTGCGCTTCCACCATGGCTTGGCCTTATTTACTTAACATCATGTGAGATGAAAGCGCTGTGCTCGTAAGATATTAAAAACTATATTACGTTTTAGATATTTTGACTTGGAATATAACCTCAAGGAAATTCCTAATCGTAGGTACTTACCTAAATGTCAAGGAGTCCCATACCGCTCTTGAGCGAAAGAAATGTTCCATTTGTAATGTCAAGTGATTTCAATTAATTTGAATAAAATCACTCAAAGCTTTGTAATATATAACTTCCTCATTCGTGTCAATTAAAGATTCGTGGAAGTAATTACCGTTGTGGAAGTAATTACCGTTTCATGAAGCGGCGAATTTTAAAAGGCTTCATTTGATTCCGCATTTACGAAAAAAAATCGGAAAGAAAATAAAGTTGGTCGGTCGGGGGCCGCTTGAGTTGACAAAGAAATGTCCGAAGTTCCATTACAGTTTGAGTCCGCGAGTGAGCGGTGGTTGCTGCGTAAGCGATTACGTTTATAACGTACTAGCTGACCCTCAAAAAATTATTAAAGTTATTATTATTATTATTTCCTTTATTTATTTTTTCACATATTAATTTACATTTTTAAATATTTTCTAAAAACAAAACAGACAAAACATTTAATAATATAAAAAAATATTGGTCCACCGGCATCGGGACCAGGGTCCAAGCTACTGGTGGTCCAGAGACAGGACCCTCCTCACAATGCGTGCCGTATCGAGAACTGCCTTTTAAATCAGGCCCTTGATCCAGCCGCCTAACGAGAGCCACATGAGATGTTGATCGAGGCTCTTGGCCATCAGGCCGTTGGCCGTAACAACAATTATTATTTATTATTATAATCTCATTATTTCTCTTTTTTCTTAGCCTAGGTTTGTTATAATATTAATATAAAAGTAAAATACAAAAGCACATACAAAACCTAAAAAATATTTCAAAAAAACCTAGCCTAGGGTGCCGCCGGCAACGGGGCAGGGCTCAAGCAGCCGGTGGTTAGGGCTGCAGAGACAGGAACCTTCGGACTATCCGCGCCGTGTCCAAGAGTACCGCCTTCTGATCCAACCATTGAGCGAGAGTTTCTTAAGATGTTGGTCGAGACTCTTCGCTACCAGACCGTTCGCAGACATGACTATCGGCACAATGATTGTCGAGTCAATATCCCACATGGCGGTTACCTCGTGAGCCAAGTCAAGGTACTTGCTGGCCTTGGCCTTCTCGGCCTTTCCAAGGTTCTCGTCATGTGGGATGGTGACGTCGACAAGCACTGCCCGGCGTTGCGATATCAGGCCTATTAGCTAGAATAGTCCTGTCCGTGATGACAGCTCGATCCCAATAGAGCGTGGCACGGCCGTTTTCGAGAACCGGCGCAGGTACCTGTAGTACGGCACTTCGAAGTCCACAAGACCGTATAGAAGAGCAAGTTGCTGGTGAATAATCCTAGCTACCAGGTTGTCTGTGCAAATACTCGCCGTTAGTAAGATGAGAACAACCGGAGATAATGTGCCTGAGTGATTCCTCGGGACGGCGGCGGCGGCATGCCCGACAAATGTCGACCGTACCGTCCTTCAGGATGTATCTTCGGTAGGTAGTTATTCGTCATGATAACTTCGTCCGCAATTGCAAATATTATTGTTATTATTATTTATTATTATACTCTTTATTCATTTTTTTCCATAAAACTAGATTTTTACAATATTTTAATATAAAAGCAATAAAACATTATAAAAACCTAATCCTAGAGTACCGCCAGCAGCGAGGCAGGGCCCAAACTACCGGTGGTCAGGGCTGCAGAGTGAGGAACCTCCTGACAATACGTGCCGTGTCAAGGATTACTGCCTTTGTATGACTTGAAAGCAAGGTACCTACATAGCCGACAGACATTTCAGCTACATGTCATAAAAGCAGCATACCCAGTCAGCAGAGAGTCAACTCAGCCGGACGACATAAAAGCAGAATGAGCTAACAGCAAAACGTTTGGAATCGCGAATAGTCCGTATGTTTAGAATACCTTATTACCAGGAAGTCAAACTAGTTGGATGACATAAACATAGAATGAGCTAGTAGCAAAACGTCTGGAATCGCGAATAGTCCGTATGTTTAGAATACCTTATTACCAGGAAGTCAAACTAGTTGGATGACATAAACATAGAATGAGCTAGTAGCAAAACGTCTGGAATCGCGAATAGTCCGTATGTTTAGAATACCTTATTACCAGGAAGTCAAACTAGTTGGATGACATAAACATAGAATGAGCTAGTAGCAAAACGTCTGGAATCGCGAATAGTCCGTATGTTTAGAATACCTTATTAGCCGGAAGTCAAATTAGTTGGATGACATAAACACAGAATGAGATAGTAGTGAAAATGTCTGGGAAAGAACATAGTCTGAATCGTATGTCAACTAGGTACCATCTCTCAATCAGAATCAGAATGACCTGTTACATTCCCTAAGATATGGTTCAGTGAAGCGATGGCTGATTCATATGTCATACTCGTGAACGGGTGCCGCCTGTGTAGGCTGGTCTGCTCTTGCATACTATTATTTTTATTATTATTGACTATAGTTTAATTTTGTTTTTTTTCTTTCTTAGACAATTTTTGACCTATAATAGTGCTGTATGACATTGTGAAAATTTTAACTGGTAACTGATGTATATTTGCAAACTTAGATATTAATAATAATAATAAATCTTTATTTGCATAGAACATGGTATTAAAAGATGATATATTATTATTATTATTTTATGTTTTCTATTTTGTTTTTTTTAACATATGTGATTGTCCTTTATATTTTGTGTTTTTATTTGTGATGGCAAGTGTCCTTTTATGATAGGGCACTTTCCAATATTTTTTGACGCTGTAAGGGAGAAAAGAGCTGGACACTTGCTAAGTTTCTTGCCGGTTCTTCTCAGTACAAGATCTCCCGCCCAGAGTAGACTTACGAACCGATGGCATAATGACGTTCATAAGAGCGTCATAAGAGCGAGCGATATTTTTAGCCTTAACTGAATAAATGAGTTTGAATTTGAGTTTGAATTTGAATTTTTTGGATGACATGAAACACAAATTCGCTCATTGTAACGTTAACTCTGGCAACTTTACCATGGGATGGGTGAAAGTGAAGGTCAAGACCTTACCCGTAAGATATACAAATAAAACTCAACTTCAACGACTCTATATTGATTTTGTCCGAATACCGCTGCCACTGTAACCCCACCCCACACTCGCTTCCATTCGTGATCCTCTCCTCCCAATGTTGGAACTTGGAATTAGCAGGCAGGCAAACTTGCTGAACGAGGGGGGACGTGGAAAACTTCAAATTATTTATTCTGTACTCCCTAAGACCGAGTGACGTGAGAAGGAATTTAATATTGCAATGAATAGGAAACGTGGTTTACACTGTGCAAGCAAAGCATCCGCGATTATTTCAGATTGGTAAATTAAAAGCTTTGATATAAATGTTTGTGGATTGCATTATACATCCCGTTGAGGAGCTTGATGACGCAGTGGTTAACGCGCCCGGTATGCGATCGCTGACGTTAAGCAACTTTCGCAAAGGCCGGTCGGATGAGTTACCAAAAAATTATAATCTTGAGCTCCGTGCTTCGGAAGGCACGTAAAGCCGTTGGTCCCGGCTGCATTAGCAGTCGTTAACAACCACCAATCCGCACTGCCCGCGTGCTGGTTTATGGCCCGTTCTCCCTATCCATCCATAGGGAAGGCTCGTGCCCCGAATCCCGTATATGACAAATATGCCTGAAAAGCACGTTAAGGCTGAGTTAATGCGATTGTTTGTTACGAAGTAAAATTGCGCAGTGACAACCCTAAGTCCATCTGATACATTGTTCTTGGTCGTTAACTTATGGGCAAAACGAAACAGAAGTCAAAACAAGTCAGGGTTAATCGAAAATAATGTTACTTGATTGCAAGGCTATGTTTCGGGATTATACCTACACCTATTACTAAACACTCTGTACATAAATTTTTTTACAGGATTCTATTTATAATACAATTTTTATTTTTTATTTTTTGATTAATTCCCATCTACTATATTTTTATGGGTACTGAATCCAAAAATACTATATTTGGTCTAAAAAAAGTTGGCAACCCTTACTAGACCCTTTGCGCGGACACAGATCTCGGAACAGCTCGGAACAGTCCGAGTACAGCTGTTACATTGTACGAAGCTTTACATCTGCAGCCTCCTTATTTTGTGCATGTATTTTGTATAAAAGTAAAAAAAAAAGCCAAAAGTGTAGTCACAATGATGAAAAAACTATCGTATTACATAAACAAAATAAATATTTAGTATCAAAGGGAACGTGTTTACAATTAGTCCGACCCATAAATTCATAACACACTATAGTTTTTTCTACAATATCATTTTTAAATAAAACAATATTGTGAAAAAAATTCCACGAGCAGGATTTGAACCTGAACCTTTCTGACATACCGTGTCAGGTGCTCTCCCAATTGAGCTATCGTGGTTCTAACCAGCCCGCCGAAATTTTTCAACACTATTTACTTTTTACTTTGAAAACCAAAGGCGCCCATTCAATGTCAACAACTACCGTCATTAACATCCGATCATAATATTATTACAAATACTAAAGATCAGTTAAGAAGCAGGCAAGCTATTTATAAAAAGTAAATAGTGTTGAATAATTTCGGCGGGCTGGTTAGAACCACGATAGCTCAATTGGGAGAGCACCTGACCCGGTATGTCAGAAGGGTGCAGGTTTCTGCTGCTGCTCGTGGAATTTTTTTTTAACATTTTGTGTTTTTGTAATTTGTTTGCAACAAAATTTGCGTTAAAAATTATATAACAAAAGAAAAACATTTTATATAATTTAAAGTTGGACAAAAATCATGAAAACGAGTGGCGGCGTTTATTTGGTATCAGTATATCTAAATCATTATAATAATTGGTTGACATTGGTGATTGTTTAGACATAAAGAGTTATTCAAAATTCAAAAAATTCAAAATCATTTATTCAGTTTAGGCTACAAATAGCTCTTATGAACGTCATTTTAAGCCATCGGTTCGTAAGTCAATCTACTCTGGGCGGGAGATCTTGTACTGAGAAGAACCGGCAAGAAACTCAGCAAGTGTCCAGCTCTTTTCTCCCTTACAGCGTCATAAATATTAGAAAATGCCCTATCATAAAGGACACATTCCATCACAAATAAAAACACAAAATGTAAAGGACAATCACAACATGTAAAAAAACACAAAAAATAAAAAATAACTAAATAAAATATTTAAGTCTGCATAAACATAATTTACCAGTTTAATTTTTTACAATATCATACAGTACTAGTAAAAGTCAAAAGTAAACCTCTAATTATGTCTAAAAAATGTCTTAACTTCAAATCGTTCGTCTCACATTTTTGATTATAGAGCGGTTTTTTAAATTATTATTTTTCAAATTAACACGTTAAATTGTCCATACAAAATTAGTATGGCCGCGCGGCATCAAATAAATATGGACAACAACATTTCAAATAAAGTTTATGATACTTGTCACTTACGGACCCTTAAGTTGTTACTTACACAGCGGCTACAGTCTTAATTATTTGAAACATCGATTTGAATAATCCGAAGCATTTTAAACAGCACAAAGGGGATTCTGCCGATTTGAATTACAAATTCTAATTCGATCAATTTGGAATTGGATTTGAATTTGATTGAGAAAGTCTTTTGACGATAATTTTTTTTGTTTACGCAACAATGACAATAGGGTCCATTGTGGTAGCCAGCGCTTTTAGGACGATCGATAAAGTTAAGCTGACTTAAGCTTGGTTAGTGCTCGGATGGGTTACCGTTTTTAGGGTTCCGTAGCCAAATGGCAAAAAACGGAACCCTTATCGATTCGTCATGTCTGTCTGTCTGTCCGTCCGTATGTCACAGCCACTTTTTTCAGAAACTATAAGAACTATACTGATTACTAACTATTAAGATTTTCACACAAAAATAGAAAAAAAAATAATAAATTTTGGGGGTTCCCCATACTTAGAACTGAAACTCAAAATAAAATGCCTCCCCCCCCCCCCTATAACTTCTAAAATAAGAGAATGATAAAACTAAAAAAAAATATGATGTAAAATATGATTACTATGCAAAACTTCCACCGAAAATTGGTTTGAACAAGATCTAGTACCTAAGTAGTTTTTTTTAATACGTCATAAATCGTAAACCACAATTTACCTTTTTCCAATTTTTTTCTCGGTCTTAAGAGCGTTTACGCCGCACACTAGCGCCGCCAATGAAAAAATAAACATATCTAGTAATTAGAGATAGAAAATCAAATTATGTTCAACAAACTATCTGAATGAAGTAATTTAGCATTTTTACGTCATCTAATGAACACCTGACATGTTATGGTTTAGTTAAATATGGCGTTATAGTTAAAAGTGGCCGTAACGTCTTATTTAACTAAACCATAACATGTGAAATGTTCATTAGGTGACGTAAAAATGCAAAATTACTTCCTTCAAATAGTTTGTTGAGCATAATTTGATTTTCTATCTCTAACTACTAGATATGTTTTTTTTCATTAGTGGCGCTAGTGTGCGGCGTAAACGCTCTTAATAACGATCATCATCATCATCTCAGCCAAAAGACGTCCACTGCTGGACAAAGGCCTCCCCCAAGGATACGAGGGGTATTTGCCGTAATCGCCACGCTTGGCAGGCGGGTTGGCAATCGCAGTAGGTTGAGGGTAACCACAGAGAGATGCTGCTGCCCATCCTCTGGAATGGTCCCTTAGTCGGCTTTTACGACACCCACGGGAAGAGATGGGTTGGTGCAATTCTTTATCCCCGGCACCACACAGGGAACAACGATAACAGGTAGAAACTAGAAATATTTTTATAGATAATGGTACGGAACCCTTCGTGCGCGAGGCCGACTCGCACTTGGCCGGTTTTTTTTCTTGATTATTATAAGTCATTATCAGCCTACACTAGTCCACTGCTGGACATAGGCCTTTCCTTGTGCACACCACTGAGCACCACCCGCGGCTACTCTCATCCAGCTCTTGCCAGCCTCTTGTTATAAATAGGTACTTGGATTAGATATTTTGTTAATTTAAAAAACTACAAAAGAATTGCCTTTGCCGAGTATCTAGTTAACCATCTCTCACCCCTCCCCCCTCCCAATTCCTACTCCCTCCTCAAGATCCAACTCCTTCCTCAAGGTCGGCAACGCATCCGCGATTACTTTGGTTTTGCGGGTGTCCATGGGCGGCGGTGATTGCTTTCCATCAGGTGACCCGCCTGCTCGTTTGCCTCATTTTAACATAAAATAAAAACGGAAAATACGAAAACGGACAAAGTCGCGGGCTGAGTGCTATATATGTACAGTACCTAATAATAGACACATACATCGCTTTAAATTCTGAAACTTGAAATCCATTTCGCTATTAAACTCGTGTAGTCGGTACGCGTAATATTATCTGTTTTACATAACATTGAATATGGATGAGCTATTTACTCGAGCGCCGAGCGGTAGAGATTGTGGACACTACCGGCGGTGTAGCGCGATTTCGGTCGCACGATTCGCGGCGACTTCTTTGAAAGCGTTTAGTTTTAAAGCTCAATTTGTTTTATCATCATCAATTTTTGGAAATAGACCAGTATTTCCAGAGATAATCCTCTTCAAGAAACAAAGTCACTAACGTTACCTCTTTATTAATAGTATAAATTACTATCTACTGAGGCTGCGACTAAAGTCGTGCGACTTCGCTTACAGACTGAACAAGCGCTTACAGCTTATGCTAATGTAGCGAGGAATTGCAAACGTAATGATAGTGTTAGCTCCTGACTTAAATTGTAGTCGGTAGCCGTGTAGGTTGAATGCGAGAAATCATGGTTCAATTCCCAGAGCTCCGTTAGAACTTTCTGGAACGAGTTTGTCGACTTCTTTTGTTGGACGCGGAGATAGCAGTTCCGCGTCCAAGCAGCCGCCTTTGTGACAGAGGAACGTTCTATCTTACTTTGCCTCGCTTTTATTTTGGTCAGCACTCGTTGATATATTGTATGAGTTCATCCTACAACTATTAACACGTTAAACGCCAAGGTGGAATTGGTGATTTTTGTAAAAAAACTTTTTGCTGTAAATTTGTTTCTTATAACCGGATACGTGTACAAATAATTTTATTTTAATATCTGAAATGTAGTTTTTGAGTTATTTTAAAAAAACTGACTGAGGTCACCCATGACCCCCATGGCGCCCTGTGACGGAAAATTAAAAAACCGTTACGGCAGCGCCGCGTCGCCCACTATGCCGGTCACCCCCGCGCCTCAGTCTGTCAGCGGCAGTCAATCAGAGCGTTGTGTTTTGTTTCGGCTGCGTTAAATATTGTTGTATTGTGATATTTTATTTATTAAATATGAAGGTAAATCATAAACAGTGTTTTTTTTTTTTTTTTTTTTGTTTTTTTTGTTTTTTAATCATTCATAAAGAAGCTATAAATTTAGTATATATTTATGATGATTATCCACATGGTTTATGCCAAACATTTTCTGAATAATTTCAGTGACAATCACATTAATCACAAACAAAAAGGATTCGCAAAATTTTTACATTTTTTTTTCATACACTGTCTTAATTTCATAACTTCCGTCTGTGGCACCTAAGTCCCAGACGAAAGTTTTATACTTGGGCGCCATGCCGGTCATCTCAGTACACCAAATAGCTACAAACTAGCGTGTACGGCGCAGGGCAATCTCTTGAAAACAGGTCTGACTTGAGGTCACTGGTGACCCCCAAGGCGTACTGGGACAGAACATATGAGGTCACCAGTGACCCCCATGGCGTTTAACGTGTTAAGCATGTTTATTTACCAAATTATAGTGAGGTTGAGGTTTAGTAGTGAGTTACAGGAATGTAGGTACAATGATTCTCACACTAGGCTAATTAATAGTTAATTTCATTCTACAAACTACCGATTGACACTACATCTAATAAGCTCAATGATTGGTCCTTACCTATGAAATTGACGTTTTATTCTTACTTAATAAAAGGTCTAAAAGTTCTAAATGTCAATACCTGTTGTTAATATTATTATACACCTTTAATTTTTAATTTTTAAATTGACTACTTTTTGGTTCGCGGAATTGTCTTTTTGTTTCATTGTAGCTTTGAAAGGACTTCTTTGTTTTTCTTTTTAATGTCTGCTATATTTAGCTAGTGAAACAAACACACTAGGTACTCTAAAACTAAAAAAAGCAATAGTATGAAAATGTTTATATAATTTTTAACGCAAATTTTGTTGCGAACAAATTACAAAAACACAAATGTTGAAAAAAATTCACGAGCAGGGTTTGAACCTGCACCCTTCTGACATACCGGGTCAGGTGCTCTTCCAATTGAGCTATCGTGGTTCTAACCAGCCCGCCGAAATTATTCAACACTATTTACTTTTTACTTTGAAAACTGATCTTCTTCTTAACTGATCTTTAGTATTTGTAAAAATATTATAATCGGATGTTAATGACGGTAGTTGTTAACATTGAATGGGCGCCTTTGGCTTTCAAAGTAAAAAGTAAATAGTGTTGAATAATTTCGGCGGGCTGGTTAGAACCACGATAGCTCAATTGGAAGAGCACCTGACCCGGTATGTCAGAAGGGTGCAGGTTCAAACCCTGCTCGTGAAAAAAACTTTTTCAACATTTGTGTTTTTTTTTAATAGTATGAAAAATAAAATTTTATAAAAAATCTTCATACAAAACGTCAATTTCATAGGTAAGGATCTAATATTAAAATCTATGCCTTAAAAGAGAACACAAAGAGCTCATTTTTTGTTTTACATACAGAGGTATTAAAAATATCAATATCATGACTCACGTGAGCTTACTAAGAAGATCGGCTATGCTAGCCACCTTCGGGCGCACCAGCGCCGTTCCGACTAGGAGTCGAAGTGGTCGCCTTGACCGATTTTTTTTTTATACATAGCTCGGCAAATGACTCCACTCCACCTGATGTTAAGTGGAAATGGAGTCCAGACGACGGACAACTGGTGCAGCGAAAAACAACGCAGCATCAGTCACCCTCACCCTGCCGGCCCACAAGGTGCCTCTTCACGCCTCGTTTGAAGGACCCCATGTCATAGGAAGGAGGAAAAACGTGCGCTGGTAGACTATTCCATCTTTTGGAAGTGCGACAGAAAAACGAGTCACCAAATTTCTATGTGCGCGATGGAATGAAATCGGTCGGACCAAGCATCATTCTCATCATCATAAGTTTTTTTTATATCTTACGGGTAAGCTCAGTGCCTTACCTGATGTTAAGTGATGATGAGGCCAATGATGGAAGCGCACTTCACCCGGGACCCTCAACTAGAATTAGTCGTTCAGACGCATTGTACCAGAAACGCAAATTACCTTATACGCAGATGGCCAGAATTTCGTTCGTAAATTACCTGATACGTAGTTCCCGGTGACGTGCCACACGCGGCGATGTTTCAAAATGTTTCAAATCACCGTTTGTCGGTGACACTGACATGCCACTTTAAAGGATATACAATTAACGCCTGTTTCCAAATTAGTTAGGCACTGGCTATCTTATCTCTAGCTGCCTGAACACAACAATGCCACAAACATTGACGTTGCACTGTTGCGCTTTATTTGCCAACACTCAAATTTAACGGTTAATAATCCCCCATTATTCACATCAATATTCGACATAACACAAATTTTGGAAAATAAAACAAAACCGCAGTCTCTTCACTTGCCCGCCAAGTTGTCCCATCCTTACATCGTTACGGTTCAATATCTGTCATAGTCACAGCGTTGTGCGCTTGACAACGGCTGAAATATTGAGCGAGCTGCCATGTCGCGTGACTACGTTACTACACAAATATGCCTCCCCGAAACAGAAGCAGTCAACGGTCACGGTGCCACTTGCGAGTTTCATACGAGAATTGTACGGCTAAATATTAACTCATCTCGTATGTCGCCAGGTGGCGCTGTTTCAATGCCATACTAATTTTCGTTTTCGTTAACGTAATCGAACGAATACGGATAGTAAACAAAACTCACACTAGGCACCCTGATGATTGTTGAGAGAGTTTGGTAATTGCTTTGGTCTTTTAACCGCCTCTGTGGTCTAGTGGCTAAGACCATCGGTTTAGACCCAGAGGTCCCGGGTTCAATGGGCTTCGATATGCGTTTAAAAAGTTTTGATTTTTATACTGATTTCATATTTTGAAACTTGACTAATCATCAGTTGACTGTACCAGAGCGATCGCTTTAAGCTTCGTGTTCTTAGCATGATCTTCCTACCGCTTAAATCATCTTTATTTTGTACAGAAATCACCACCACCTCTGTGGTCTTGTAATTAAGAGCACCGGTCTTAGACCCAGAGGTCCCGGGTTCGATTCCCAGCGGGGGTACATGTTTGTGTACTCGGTTTGGTTGGTGGTAGGGCTTGTTTGTCCGCCTGGCTAGCTACCAACATCTTATCTAAATATGTCGCCATATTATCAATGTTTGTAGCATTGTTGTGTTCCGGCAGCTAGAGATAAGATAGCCAGTGCCTCACTAGTTGAGGATTCCGGTTGAAGTGCGTTTCCATCATTGGCCTTATCATCACTTAACATCAGGTGAGATCAAGGCAATGTGCTAACCCGTTAATATTTTAAAAAAAAATCGCTTTATACGGCATTTTCAGCGTTCACCGGCGCTTTTTGGGGCGGCGAGAAACTTAATGGGTTCCCAAGCCGTGTCATCGAAACAACGTCAGAGGTTTTCTAAGGGGAATGCCATTATGGACTAGTGCGAGTTCCTGGGAGCAGAACTACCCGAGAGCGCCTTTAAAAGCTAGGACTTCGGCTTGGGCTTACCGGGTCGTGGGAGCAGAGTATATCATCATCTCAGCCAAAAGACGTCCACTGCTGGACAAAGGCCTCCCCCAAGGATATGAGGGGTATTTGCCGTAATCGCCACGCTTGGCAGGCGGGTTGGCGATCGCAGTAGGTTGAGGGTAACCTCAGAGAGATGCTGCTGCCCATCCTCTGGAATCGTCCCTTAGTCGGCTTTTACGACACCCACAGGAAGAGATGGGGTGGTGCAACTCGTTATCCCCGGCGCCACACAGGCTACTAAATTATTGGACACTATTAAATTATTGGAACTGTTCAGTACAGTCAGATAAAAAGCTTCAAAATATAATATTATGTAGAAAAAAAACGTTACTAAAATATTTTAGACGTTTGTGGATGTGTATTACTGTAGTAGCTCACCACATCAGACTATATATTTAGTAGGGAAAGGGGACACGTTTGATGCCATTATCTCAAGAATCCTGACGGTGTTTTGATCACACAGCTTGAGGAACCCTTTCAGATTTTCGCAGCCCCCAAAAAAGTCCAGTGACGCTGAGAAGACCGCCTGAGTCAGGAAACTCCCTAAATAAAATCGTGTCTATGGTGAAGCGCGCGCACACTAGCGACCTCTCGTCGGTCTTTCGCTACCGCCTACGCCTTTGTTTGGCATGGCTATATGGATGCCGACGATAAATGGCCAAAGGAAGAGGGGCTAGCTCTGTTTTGTGCATGGCGAATCTTTCTTTGGTACCCAAATTACATTTAGAGAACCGCTGTGTAATAAAGTAAGTTCTGAATCGGAAGGCACGTAATGCTCTTGGTCCCGGCTGCAATGGCATTCGTTAAAAACCAACAGCACCACACTGGGACCGCGTGGTGTTTTATTTATATTTATTTATTTATTTATGACCCGTTCTCCTTATCCATCCATAGGGAAGGCTCGTGCCCTAGCAGTGGGGGCAAATAATGAGCTGGTGATGAAATAGGATGCCTGTGCATAAGTTTGTGCTTACCCGTAAGGAATAAAAAAAAACGACGGGTTGCACTCCGGGAGTGCCGGCAGAAGTGAAAACTGGAATATTAACGTTGTGCATTTTTGATATTTTGGAATGGTTAGTGAATAATTTTGCACGAATTGCTTCAATTATCAGTATAAAAGTACTATCATTTATGTGGTAGAATACAATATTTATTTATTGCGCTATCGTACACAAACTTGACAATTTATATTACATTAAAAAGCACTCGAACATTCGCGCAAGCACCCTGCGCCGCCTAAACGAAACAGCAGGCATACATTTTCGCCGCGCCGTAGAAAGAGAGGGGGATACTTCCTCTCCTACGCCGCGCTGGCTGTCATCCGTCTTACGAATTTTCGATCAGGCCAAGTGTCCTGACGGTCACGTGTCCTGACGCGAATTTAACATTTTTTACCCATTACAAAAAAGTGTACAACGCCGCTAAAGAAGTTTTCACTTCAAAAAAGTAAGAATGCTCGCGACTGTACTTAATTAAGAGAAGTCAATAAACCAAAAGTTAGGGACAAATGTTTTCGCCAAAACTTCTCTGGCGAAAACAACACAGAAAAAACTGTTATTTGTTTGTTATGCGGAATTAATTTATTTTTTATGGCAAGACTTGGTACCTATTATCTTTTGATGGCCTTTACAGCGTAAATTGAGGGAATAAGCCATTATTTTACTATGTTAAAGCATTTGGCTTTCATTTCACTTCGAGGCAAGTGCATGACCACCACTCCGGGATATGTTCAAAATCTCAAATTCATTTAATCAGTTTAGACTACAAATAACTGGCAAGAAACTAAGCAAGGGCATTTTTGCCTTACGCGTCAAAATATTCATACAAATAAATTAAATAAATAAATTTTCCTACACTCACACCAATTATCTAGCTAGCGCAAGAGAAGTTTCGTCATGAAACTCGTTATATGGTTACTAGACAACGGATAAACATACTTAAAATACTTAAATACATAGAAAACACCCAGACCCGAGACAAATTAGAAAAACAATAATTTCTAAATTGACCCGACCGAGGATCGTTCGATCCTCGGTCGGGTCAATTTCCGGGTCAATTTCCAATTTCCGGGACCTCAGAGATGGCGACACCATGAAAACCGGTGTACAAACCACTCAACCAAGGAGGTCGTCAACATATAGACATAAAAACACAAAAAGACAAAAGAAGTAAGATGTATTCTAAAATCAGAAATACACTTTGCCCTAACCAAGAGTCCAGGACCTGCGTATATCAAGCTGAGCACTTAACCACTATGCCACCGAGGCGTTTAAAACAATAAGTAAAGCTTATAAGCGCCTTGTTTATGTCATATGCACTAAGTATGTTTTTGAAAGATAAAATTTCTTTTTATATGTCTGTTCAAGATTATTTCTGGACCTACAAAAGCGATTCAAATTTTTCTGTCCCTAAAAAAAAACTACACTATCCCTGAGTAATATAAGCTACTTTTGTTCCGGTCAAATGAAAAGTTCCCGAAGAGATAAAGACATTTGAGTCGGGCAGAAGGTACTGAAGAAAAGTTATAGCGTGACCCTCGCTATTAGATGTACGTTGATAAATTGATGTTCCCTTTGCCGAGTAGGCATGAAAGCGTATTTGTCACAGGTGATCGGCAAAGTAAACATCGCGTTGACCTTCAGGCTTTCTGCCCTACTATGGGGGTGGCAAAGATTATGGAAATGCACAGATGTGTCACTTTCATTGATAGGCACAAAGCTATTTCTTTATTTCTTACTTGTAAGCATAGCACGAACTTCTGTCAAAATCGTAGAGTAAACGTTAAGGCGACGTATCGCTAAACAATTAATCTAATACGGAGCGTTTGCGCCCCGAACCATAAGAAAAACTGTTTTTTTCTTTCCAATTAAAACTACAAATAAGTTTACAAAAATGAACTAGCATATTGAAGTGTGTTTTAAGACTAATCTACGAAGAAAAAGATGCTTAAATCGGTCTGGTTTGCCTGTAAAATGCAAATCTATGTTTTAAAAGAGGTTACTTTGATATTTTTTTCTCTGTTATAAAAGTTAACAAATCGTGTTTCTGCAACTAGCAAAATGAAGTCAATTAAATGAAAAATTATGTCATCAAATATCACTTTCATATATTTGTAACTGTTGGGAAAATCAAGATCCCAGCCACGTAAATTTCCAACGCGTCGCCTTAAACGCAACGAGTATTTACACCTTTTAGTATTTTCCTTTACTTAGGTATTACTAATGTTTCTCACGGTTTAAACCTTCCCTGAACTGCCTCAAATATTTCATAATCAAAATTTGCCAAATCGGTCTAGCCATTATCGAGTTTTAGCGAGACAAACGAACAGCAATTGACTTTTATGTATATAGATATGTATAATCATCATTGTCCTCATCATCTCAGCCGGAAGACGGTCACTGCTGGACGTCTGCCTCCCGCAAGGATCTCCACAACGACCGGGTTTTGTGCTGTTTGTATCCAGCGTCTTTCGGCCTTCACCAGATCGTCGGTCCATCATACTGGAGGCCTGCCAATATGTTTAATCACCATCATCATCATCATCAGCCTACACTAGTCCACTGCTGGACACAGACCTTTCCTTGTGCACGCCACTGAGCACAATCCGCGGTTACTCTCTAGTTTTTACCAGCCAGCTTGCGAAGATCGTGGCTCCACTTAGTTTTTACAAATTGTTTCACGGCTAGGAATATTATGTATTGGAAAAACTAAACTGTCGTTTTTAGTATTTTCCGTTACTTATTATTAATGTTTCTCACCGTTTAAACCTTCCCTGCTTTACTCTCATCCAGCTTTTACCAGCTAGCTTGGGAAAATCGTGGCTCCACTTAGTTTTTATAATGTTTCTAATAAACTACATGGTCGTTGACCCATAAATAGGTATTCAGTCCTTTTCTAAAAGGTCATACGCATCTATTAATATTTATTCTATGTCACAGCGCAGACATATACAATGTTAGCTAATGAACTAGATCAATATTACAGTTGATGTTGAGATGGTACATAAAATCATGTCATGGTTGTAGGTTAGTACTGTAGGATATAAAATAGGAATAACAGTTGCACTTAACTTTTTGTATTATAATAAAAATGATTATAATTAATTATAATAAAAAACAGAAATGAGGAGATCCGCAGAAGAACAAAGGTAACCGACATCTAAGCTCAAGTGGCAGTGGGCAGGGCACATTGCTCGCAGGACTGATGGCCGCTGGGGCGGGATAGTCCTGGAGTGGCGACCGCGTACCGGAAAGCGCAGTGTGGGCAGGCCTCCAACAAGGTGGACCGACGATCTGGTGAAGGTCGCGGGAAGCCGCTGGATGCGAGCAGCACAAAACCGGCCGTTGTGGAGATCCTTGGGGGAGGCCTTTGTCCAGCAGTGGATGTCTTTTGGCTGAGATGATGATGAATAAAAATGTTACATTAGATTAAGACCGATCTCAGAGCACCTCGGCTCTTAGCCGGGCTGTCTCCTGTCTACGACTGTGTCAAACCGTTGCAAACCTTTTTAATTTTACATGTTCGATGATTCAAATATTCATCCAGACTAAAGAGGCTTATATACAAATTCAATAAACTAACTTTTACTATGAGCTGCATATAACCTCCTTACATTATTCCCCCCTCCATTATTCCTACTTACAGTACCTATGATATAGTTATCATCACACTCCTCTGTGGTCTTATTTATTTATTTATTTGTCTTGTGGTTAAGAACACCGGTTTCTGACCCAGAGGTTTAGAGTTCGGTTTTAAGCGAGGGGTACATGATTGTTTATTCTCTTTTTGATTGGTGGTAGTTCTTTAAGTCCGCTCGGCAAGCTACCATCAGATGGATGAGATGAGATTAGGTACCTTAAATATTGCCATAACATCAATGTTAATAGTATTGTTGTGGTCCGACATTTAGAGATAAGATAGCCAGTTTCCCAGTAGTTGAGGACTTCTAATGGATATGTTATAAAATTTTATAAAATACAGTGAAAAAAATTAAACGCCTACCCGACCCAGCCAGGAATCGAACCTGGGTCTTCCGCAATCCGGGCGGCTGCACTGACCGCTATGCTACCGGGAAGGCTGACGTAAGCGCTGAATTTTGTCACTGCTTTTTTAAAAAAAAATTTGAGCGCTATTAGCGGCACAGTGCGCCATCTATCCAACGGTAATTGCAACCGATGGCTATGCAGATTCATCTTTGCCGATGAAATACCACAAATTTGATAACACAACGCTATAGTAAATTTTTACTTTTTATTTTCAAGTGCTAATTGCACTGAAGCTAATTTAAATATTCAAAAAATTGTGCAGTGCAGCAATTAGCACTTGAAAATAAAAAGTAAAAATTTGGATATGTGATAGTTTACTTTCATTGTTGTTACGGCGATATACATAGATAGAATGGTAGTAATTAGCCAGGCGGACTTAATATATTCCTATCACCAACCAGTCCGAGTAACATGTACCCCACACATGGGAATCGAACCCGAGACCTATCGGAGACCGGTGATTTCACCACAAGACAACGGAAGAGGTGAAACAGATAGATTATTAATGATAAATAGATGCTCACATATAGTATATCGTATCAACAAATAGCTTATCACATATCCTATCAATAAATAGCTTGTGTAGGGCATGTGGAGAGGAAACGGAGTCAATGCAGCACCTACTGTGTGCCTGCGACTCTCTGGCTAGGAGAAGAATGGGACTCCTGGGGTCGGCCTATCCGAAACCGGAGGACTTCAGGATCTTCGCTCTTAAGGACGTTGCCAAACTTATGGCATCTATCTTTACAGAGGAGGAAGAGTGAAAGGATGGGGTTGCACAAAAGATCCCGATGGGTCGAAGTGTTACTGCAAGAGGGAAACCTCAGCAGACCCCACTAAGATAAGATAAGACAATGCTAAATAAATAAAATAAAGAATTAATTCGATGATAATGTCAAAAACACAGTATTAAAAAACTTTCTTAATAATTATTTATTTACTTAACTGATCTTTAGTATTTGTAAAAATATTATGATCAGATGTTAATGACGGTAGTTGTTGACATTGAATGGGCGCCTTTGGCTTTCAAAGTAAAAAGTAAATAGTGTTGAATAATTTCGGCGGGCTGGTTAGAACCACGATAGCTCAATTGGGAGAGCACCTGACCCGGTATGTCAGAAGGGTGCTGGTTCAAATCCTGCTCGTGGAAATTTTTTCAACATATATGTGTTTTTATACAAAATACAGTGAAAAAATTAAACGCCTACCCGATCCAGCCAGGAATCGAAGGGATCAGGAAGGTCAGTGCAGCCGCCCGGATTGCGGAAGACCCAGGTTCGATTCCTGGCTGGGTCGGGTAGGCGTTTAATTTTTTCGTGTTGTGCTCTGTAACCACTGTATTTTGTATATTTGATTGAAACTTATATTAAAGAAAGTATATTATACGCATTACTTATTCGTATACTCGTATAATTGGTTTCATTAAACATAATTATTATCTTGGCTATCATTACGCAGATTTCTATACTATTTCTTAGTATCAATATAAAGGCGAGGCTAAGGCTATCTTATCTATGGAGTCTTCTTATTAGACCCCTAATGACATACTAGTAGGTTCGCATAGTAAAGTATATGACCGTATGTAATTTGCTGTGTATACATACTATTTATAGTCTAGCCTACTTTAATTAGTAATATTTATGTTTTTCCAAGTATCGACTATAAGTCAAATTGCCAGTGTACCTATTTTAAGAAGTAGGCAAGCTATTATAAGATGTTTATATAATTTTTTTTTAAATGTTCGCAACAAAATTTGTGTTAAAAATTTTGTATTTTGTATGTTTTATAACTATTTAATTTAGCTTCAGTGCAGCAATTAACACTTGAAAATAAAAAGTAAAAAAGTAAGTTTCAATGCTCAATATTTTTATTGATAATATAAAGCGTAAGATATAAGATAAAGTCTAATAATAGTCTATAAAATAAAGATACTGATAAAGTCAGTAGTATAAATCACAATCATAAAGTCACCAATAATAATTATGTGCAGCATAGAAAAATTTGTTAATTTACTAATTATAGCGTCACTCAGCGTCTTCTACCGCTTATACCACGGCGAGTGGCCTGAAGAACTCTTTGACCTCATAACGGTGATGCGCTTGATTCAGCCCCGGGTTGTAGCAGAATACCAGTGCTTTGCCTATACATATACCTACTATAGTATGTGCCTAGGCATAATTATTACTGAGCTATGGGCCTTTTGCTCTACTACAGCACACACATACTGTTTTAAAGTGCGTTCTTATTTTATTGTGTGCAGTAGGTATTGTCTTGTGGTTTTATTTTGTTTAATAAAGTTATACTAGCGGCCGCTCGCGGTTTCACCCGCGTGGTTCCCGTTCCCGTGGGAATATCGGGATAAAGAGTATCTTATGTTTTAATCCAGGTTATAATCTATATGTATGCCAATTTTCATCCAAATCCATTCATCCGTTGCAGCGTGAAGAAGCAACAAATATGCACACATACACACAAACTTTCGCATTTTATAATATTAGTGTGATTTTATTTTTTGCTTATAAACCTACTTACTGCTTTTGCTTATTTATTTTATGATAGTGTGTGTGTTAAGTACTAAATAAACTTTTATCTGTATTTATATCTTTCTGTCTATCCCACCATCTCACCATCATCTCCCTAGTATGCGGGCTGTGCCTGCCTGTGCTGCCCTCAGGAGTCACCGCTGTACTGTCTAATTAACCTTACAAACCCTGCCACATATTCTGCGTTCACCCTTATCTAGACACGCGGTAGCGTGTCAAGCCAAGTTTAAGCTAACAGAACTGGCGAGCAGCACCGTGTGTACGAACCATTTGGAGCCACATTTGACCCCCACATAACTCAAAATCTATTTTACATAAACATGCCAAATTTGGCTTTTTTTTTCTTATACGAATTATGTTATAGCCTTCGCAAGTTCTAAAGCTGTAAATTCTTATTTTATTCTTCCGTTGGCTGGCTGGTAGAAACTAGCCATTGAACATAAGGCTCTTCTATGACTGTTTTAATAGTTACTTAATAATAATGCGTATATGAGGACTAGCCAAGTCGGACCTTAGGCTTCAATATATTATCTATACATATAATAAGAACGTAGGGATAAAAAAATCTGTAATTGCAAGATATAAAAAAAAAAATTACACAGGTTGCCTTAAATTCACTTACGGAACACGATAGAATAGTTTTAAAAAAAATAGTTTGTTTGTTTGTTTGTTTGTTTGTTTGTTTGTTTGAACCCTATAAACTCGAGAACTACTGAACGGATTTTGATCCGGTTTTTACCAAAATGCTAAGAAAAATCCGGAGAATAATATAGGCTACATAAATACTCGAAAAATACAGGGTGTCTCATTTAAATCGGTCATGTCATCGATTTTAATAAGAAGAAAAACTGCATTCATACATTTAAAAAAAACCTTTACTCAGCTTGGGAATCAAACCCGGTTGTTTTGAAAAAAATAAACTTATACTATTTCTATTTAGATATCGATTGTGTAGGTCTTAGCAGTAAATGGCTCTTTGAAACATAATGTCTAAAATGAATAAAATGCATTGTTTTCACGTACTTTAATTTATTTTAGTAGGTGTTCGAAGTGACTCTTCGAAGTGGCTCTTCGTTCGAAGTGGCTCTCTATTGCTATCGTGTTTTACGGCTCTGGGTTCTTTGCCCTTTTGAGCCTGTCATTGATAGTTGTCGTCATGAGAATACCGATTTTGATGCGGTTATCACCAAAATGCTTAGAAAATTTCGGAGAATAACATACAAATCGAAAAATGTAAAACAAATTTTGATATACGTATTTACGCGACCAACTGTTAGATACGTTCGTTGAGTTATTATTTTAGAAAAGTTTTGTTACTCTCTAAGGTTACCTACCCTTTATAAATCTGTGAGGCACCTAAGCGAACATTAGCACCGCAGTAGTAAAGCGACGGAAAATAAAAACAAGCTTGAAATCACGCACATCATTAAACTTGGCTGTACATAGGTACACCTTTTGTTACATTTTCCAAAATAACCATGGCTATTTAGTCGCGCCTGCGCACGGCGCTTATTGCAGTTTTCTAATACACAGAAATGTTAAAAGTTAAAACATTACCTATATTTGGCGGTATAAACCTCTGTGTCGTTGCCCAAAATAATGTCTCTTTTTTTAGTTATGCATATAAATGTTACCTACTCATTAAATTTGGTTGTATAAAACATTGTATCATTGCCCAAAATCATGTCTCTATTTTTTAAAATATTGCACATAGAAGATATCTTGAATTACATAGCTTGGCTGTATAAACCTTTGGGTCGTTGCCCAAAATACTTAATGTTATTTTTTAAAATCTATTTGGTGAAAAAACGCGAGAACAGGAAAATTAAAAAAAAATTGGCGCTCAAATTTTGAAACGAACAGAAGGAAATTTTGATGTTTTGCAATGCAATAAGTACCTATTTTTATTTTGTTAATAATTTTCAAATTATATTAATTATTCATTGTGTAAAAGTTTTTTAAAACTTTTTATGCAGGTACGTTAAATATTTCAGTACTTATTCAGATCTTATTAATTTTCAAATAAGATTTATTCATGTGTAAAAGTTTTATGAAACATTTGATGCAGGTAAGTTAAACACTTATTTCAGTACTTATTTTACATGTAAGCGGTTTCTTACTTTGGTTTCTTAACATGTTTATAGGATAAATCTGTGTTCAATGATACAATATAAGCAAGTAAGTATCATAACAATTTTAATATCATAAAACCTATAAATAATGAATTTTGTACATACTTCTAAATTACAGAAAAATGGTTTTTCCATTCTTCTATCGCATAAGATGATGGCTACCTCTGGTATCAGAGTTGCAAAAATGTTTAAATTTGCAGGGTACAACTGTATTAGAGGCACGGACTTCATTTTTTTTTTTATTAGAGGTAACTTCTTTCTGTGTCCTGTGATCTACCTCTAAAAAGCTACCTACCTAACAAGATGCCACGAAGAAGTTCAAATTTATCGCAAGTATGTAACATAAAATACTATACTGTATTACCTAATAGACAATAATATAATTCATTACAGTTCTCAATTTATTGATATTTTGTATCTACGAATAAGAACATAGTTGGTAAATAGTTTTTTGTGCCTTCTGGCCGACAACCAATAATCCTGGACCGCTACCTGCTACTCGATATCCAGTTTCGGTGGACAAGGCAAAAAATATTTAGAAGTCCGTGGTTGGACAGTATAACAGTAGACACATCTTAGCTAAGATACACCAGTGCCTAGGACGACTCCGGACGAGTACCTGAGCTGTAAAATACCAATTTTATTACATATAATTGAGCGTCAGTAAACCCATTTCAGGTTTGTATGACGTAGCAAATACGCGCAACCCACCGAGAAACGGTGTTGTATACTGAATGTATGTGGAGGGATAATTGAAACGGGAAACTGAGTGAGAATCTGTATGAACGGGACGATTCTGTGCTTCAAACTAAATATATGTATGTACATGGCAGAGATTATAGTCGAAAGAGAGATATAAGAGATAATGTATGAAAATAATGATGAACGTAAAGGAGGCACAGGAAGTATGCCAGAACCACACTAAATGGAGACCGATTGTCTTTGTCTATCTCAGCATTCCCAGCTAAAAGGATATTAAGAGTGAGTAGATGTACGTACTTATGTCGGTAAATACAATGTCAATTTTCTAAATTTCCGAAGCATATAATTTTATTATACCCTAATAAGCTTAAATAGATACCTACATAAAAATTAAACTGTACACAGCCTTTAGCTCACGCGGACGAAGTCGCGGGCAACAGCTATTTAGAATAAGTGTCAGTATCATCTATATATATAAAAATCAATTGCTGTTCGTTTGAGTGGCTAAAACTCGAGAATGGCTGGACCGATTTGGCTAATTTTGATTTTGAAATATTTGTGGAAGTTCAGGGAAGGTTTAAACGGTGAGAAACATAAATAATAAGTAACGGAAATTAGTGAACAAAAAAATTTAATTTCCAATAAAAAATGTTTCTTTTGTTGTCATGGAAACTGTCAAAGCGGTACGAAGTCCGCCGGGTCAGCTAGTCCTAAAATAAAAGTAGAAATTATATGGCACCCATTTAGATCTCACTTCTTTTGTCGTTGAAGTCAACAACCACTGGCATTCATTTTGATATTTCAGTGTATTTTACCAGTAAACTTAGCATTTTTATTTAAATTATGTATACAATCAGCACTTTTGTTTAACGGCGACTGTACTTCCTTGATTGAAATTTATTGAGTTCATAAATTCATGAGTGCCGAATTAGGAAGGTGCCGAAACGAAACTAACCCCAAGGCATATATCAAAACATTAAACTTGGCTCTCATTTCACATTTATGTTTTTAATTGGATAGGTACAGTCGGCGGCAGATCAACCTACCCAAATCTGTCAAATTTCTCCAATGAATATTGGTCCTTATTACCAAACAATAAAGTTCAAAATTGATTGTAGAAATTTGACAGTTTTGGGTAGGTTGATCTGCCGCCGTGTGTACCTTTATCTGCACTTTTTTTGCATTGCTGTAGCCCGGGTTGAACGGTACTAGATCCGGTGAAGTTAGAGGGTACAAAGGCATTAAAACTATAGCTTTGGAGTCTGTAGCGCGCACGTAATAACCCTTGTTGTACCATTAAGCTCGTTTGCCGATTCAAATACATAAATAAAAAGTCGGGTTATACAGGTTAATCTCTTTTGGCGGATAAAGTAGTACTAAATAAACTAAATTAAACTCAACTTTCCTACACTCACACCAATTGTCTAGCCCAAGAGAAGCTTCGTTATGAAACTCGTTAAATGGTTACTAGACAACGGGATAAACATACTTAAAATACTTAAACACATACTTATTATACATAGAAAACACCCAGACCCGAGACAATTTAGAAAAACAATAATTTCTAAATTGACCCGACCGGGATCGAACGCGGGACCTCAGAGATGGCGACACATGAAAACCGGTGTACACAGCTGGGCAAATGCCTCCATCATTGAAATCAAGTCATCGCTACAATTTATTGGTATTGGTTAAAGCACCACGCTTGCTAAATGCGGGTTGGATATCACAAACCAGGGCTATGCATTGAAAAATCTGAATCATACTTTGCCCAACCTGGGGCCCGACCGCCTAACCGATCGCTTTGACTTTGCGTGTGATTTATGACGTCATCTAGTCGTTTCGTGCCGCCTGTGAAAGCAATATCGAAAGCAATAGTATAGCCTTTAGCTTTTGATATTGCTTTCATAGACGGTGCGAGGTGGCAAGATGACGTCATAAACTATACGCGTAGTCAAAGCGATCGGTTAGGCGGTCGGGGGGCTGGATTGTTAAATACAAATATTTTATAATTTATGAAATTGCGTAGAAACTAAATTAAATTGAAACTAAAAACTTTCGAAAATTTTACCGATTCTCTAAAGTTTTACATTTGTTTTCTACTGTATAAAATAGTATAGAAGGTTAAAAATATATATATTTATGCGGTAGATTCTCCTCTATCCGTAGGTGTTTTTGTTTTGATATAGCTGGTGTAGTTTTCTAGCTTAAACTGTTTAGCCAAGAGCGAAAACAGCACGGTACTGTTCGTGCGCTATCGACATCGCTCGGACGTTTCCGGCGACATTCATTGCGTGAGGATTGCGCGCTTTGAACGTTTAAGTGGATAAGCAACAAGATTTATTAAACACATTATAAATTAAATAATTGAAATCGAAGTCATTTTATCGATTGCATAAATTATTGAAGTGAAAACTTCTTTAGCGGCGTTGTACACTTTTTTTGTAATGGGTAAAAAATGTTAAATTCGCGTCAGGACACGTGACCTGATCGAAAATTCGTAAGACGGATGACAGCCGGCCGGCGCGGCGTAGGAGAGGAAGTATCCCCCTCTCTTTCTACGGCGCGGCGAAAATGTATGCCTGCTGTTTCGTTTAGGCGGCGCAGGGCGCAGGGCGCTTGCGCGAATGTTCGAGAGCTTTTTAATGTAATATAGATTGTCATGTTTGTGTACGATAGCGCAATAAATAAATATTGTATTCTACCACATAAATGATAGTACTTTTATACTGATAATTGAAGCAATTCGTACAAAACTATTCCCTAACCATTTCAAAATATCAAAAATGCACAACGTTAATATTCAAGTTTTCACTTCTGCCAGCATTCCCGGAGTGCAACCCGTCGTTTTCTACTAAAAATTAATAATTATATAATTATTATATAATAATTATATAATTATTAATTTTTATACTACACTTTATATATTTATCGCTCTGAATTTCACTTACCATGTCATATCTGCACCACCTGTACCTGCACATCATGGTTGACTTGACTTGTAGGGAATGCCTTAGAGATTAAGTCCGCTATATAATTAAATGTTGCAAAAGTATAAATAAATAAATACTGGTTGATTTGCTCTGATATAAGCAGCGCTCTGATGAGAGTAGCGGATTGTGCTCAGTGGCGTGTTTAAGCTGATGATGATGATGCAACCAAACCACAGCTACTAAGTACATCCTTGTGAACGGTAACCGTATTGACATCGTGGCGGAGTATGTACCATATATCTTGGACAGGCTCTTTCATTTCAGAAAGCTACTCATCAAAAAGAGATAGACTATTGGGTTTCATTATTATGTAAGTAAGTAAACAGCCTATAGTCGTCCCACTGCTGGGCAAAGGCCTCCATCATTGAAATCAAGTCATCGCTACAATTGATGGGTAATGGCTTAATCACCACGCTTGCCAAATGCGGGTTGGTGATCACAAACCCGGGCTATGCATCGAAAAATCCGAAATACATTTTGCCCGACCTGGGAATTGAACCCGGGACCTTCGGGTATCGGGCCGAGCGCTCTGCCACTCGGCCACCGAGGCGTGTTTAAGCTGATGATGATGATGAAACCAAACCACAGCTACTAAGTACATCCTTGTGAACGGTAACCGTATTGACATCGTAGCGGATTACATATATGTTGGACAGGCTCTTTCACTTCAGAAAGCTACTCATTAAAAAGAGATAGACTATTGGGTTTCATTATTATGTACATGTTCCGAATTGGGTAGCTTTGCTGTGGCTAAAGGTTTTGTTAGATGAATTTCGCGAACGCATTATTCAGTAGCAGCTAATTTTAGGGTTGCATTTTTTAGCAAAAGCTTTATTTATTATCCTATAATTTATTATTTACTTTATCTCTACATACATTCTCTGTCTTTCCATCCACACCATCTTGATGGATGACGGTCTACTACTGTGCGTTTCTCACGTAATTTTTTACCACGAACTACAGTGCTGTGGAACTAGCTCTCAGCGGCGGTATTTCCGGACCAATATGACTTAGGAATCTTCAAGAATCGAGCCTATTCCTTCCTTAAAGGCCGGCAACGCATCTGTGATTCCTCTGATTTTGCGGGTGTCCATGAACGGCGGTGATTGCTTTCCATCAGGTGACCCGCCTGCTCGTTTGCCTCCTTCTAATATAAAAAAAAAATATATTACGTCACAAATACTATTATATATAAAATAATAATATTTTTAACAAGATGCTATTTATTTATTTATATGTAACAATATTAACAGAATGCAAACCACATTTAATAAAAATAACAACAATGGTGGTTATAATATTTTTTGATTTTTTTGGTTGAATCTAGACCATCGGTTGGACCCAGGGGTCCCGGGTTATCTAAATATGTCGCCATAACATTTATAGATAAGACATGGTCCGGCAGCTATAGATAAGATAGCCAGTGCCTCACTAGTTGAGGTTCCCGGGTGAAGTGCGCTTCCATCATTGGCCTTATCATCATTTTACATCAGGTGAGATCAAGGCACTGTGCTTGCCCGTAAAATATATAAAATATGACTCAAGGTAAGATTTTCATATTCAAATCTGATACAGTATTCATTAATGTAACTTCTAAAGACGTCCCATGAGTTTTGTAAGGTACACTTGCATTTCATAGTCCCTTTTATAGAAATTAGGGCTGGACGTGACTCGCGACATTTTGTAGCGCTAAAATTAGTGTCGCATCGCGTAAAGTCGTGATAAAGCATTAAGTATAGCATTTTAGCCTTCACATTTCAGTATCCTATACAAACTTCAAAGTTATATTTCTTACATACCAATTTTTAATGTAACTTTTAAATTTTTATTTATTTATTTAAACTTTTGCAACATAAATATTACATGACGGACTTAATGCCTGAGGCATTCTCTACCAGTCAACCATAGGGTGGTGCTGAGATAACATTGGTAGGTGCAATCAAGATATATTGTAAATAATTTAAATGTATGTATATACTACATGCATAAATATTATATATACATAAACATATATGTGTATTGTAAATACGTAAACTATAATAAATAAACATACATAAAATACATAATTCTATGCTTAAGAGAAATACAGAGATCTTGACGTTAACAGAAATTGTAAAAAAATGCATAATTGAATGTAAGCGATTTGAAGTCCTTAATTCCGAAAGTGTTTTTTTTTCTGGAACGGGATTAATGTAAGCTGCCTATGGTATTTACAGAGGTGGTGAGAAACTTAAAAGCTATTAGGGATCCTCTCTTCCCTTCTAAATATTTTCTTTGATTTGATTTGATTTGAAATAAGTCTCAGACGTAAAAATAAATTTATTGTTTAGGTGAAAAACTACTTAATTGTATACAATAGACTTTAGTCTAAGTTTTTCTGGTAGTAATAAAGCATTTTTTATTTTCATTTTTTATTACAAAATAATCGAAAATCCTTAGTGTGATGGCATCACACCAGCGTGTTCCCGCCTTCTACTAGATTCTCCGAAATCTAGTAGGTCTGCAAACAAAATCGATAGCCAACAGCCTGAAGGTGCTTCTAAATGCTAGGACCTCGGCTCGGGTTGACCGGGCCGTGGTGGTGGGGAGAAGCGCCCAGGTACATATCGATACCGGAAGTATCAATTAATGTAAGGGAAAAATCACGATTTTACAGGAGAGCCAAAAAACGTATTTTTTTTCGATATCAGTCTGTAACTTTTTAGCGTTTTAGATTTTATTGACGTACAGGACAAAGTTTCTTAGTTTTATCTTCACTTTTTTATCATTGTTGTGAAGTTTCATAAAACTTAGTGGTTTCAAAGATAGCATGTCTTTTACATCAAAAATTATTGTTAACATGCTTCTTACGTTACTGAAATATAAGGTGTATGAAATAAAAAATAAACAATGAAAAATAATATAAGCGGCTAGAAGCACGTTAATTTACTGTAAAGGATAATTGTAGTGGCGAAATTTAATGTAGGTAAGTGAATAATAATCAAATATTTTTGCGAAAATCGTTCTAGATTGCCTGAAAATGGTTAACGTAAGAGACATTTTTTGAACGATAGAGCAATTCTAAGTATACCAATCGATAGAGCGGAAAATTCTGAATCCTAATATATATAAAACTCATTTTGGCCAAAATGTCCCCCCTTACGTTCATTGATACGATATCGATATCTGTACCTGGTATAATGCGCATGTAAACCTGATTCGTACACTTGTTCTACGAGAACGGTTCTTATGTAGGCCACATACACGCTAGTGTATGTGAATGTGTAGTGTCATTGGCATGGAATTTTGAGGATCAAGCGAGTTTCGCACTGATGCAGGTTGAAAAAATCTTGTTATTCCTTTAATAATAATGTGTCTTTTTGCTTGCATGCTGGAAGATTTTCAGACTTGAAATAAGCAGCGCCCTTGTGCTATATTTACATGTAAAAATATTTTTTTATACGTACATAAAATGTTTATATAATTTTTAACGCCAATTTTGTTGCGAACAAATTACAAAAACACAAATTTTGAAAAAAAATCCACGAGCAGGATTTGAACCCGCACCCTTCTGACATACCGGGTCAAGTGCTCTCCCATTTGAGCTATCGTGGTTCTAACCAGCTCGCCGAAATTATTCAATTATTTTTTATTATTATTAGCTCTTCTTGGGGCTAGATAATTGGTGTGAGTGTGGGAAACATTTATTTATTTATTTATTCAACACTATTTACTTTTTACTTTGAAAGCAACTACCGTCATTACGTATTTTTTTTATACGTACATAATTAAATAAATTTATAAAATAACAAAATAAATAAAGCCGCGTTGACGCAATCGCATGTCGCTGCGACCCGCGTCACCGTGCGTGTACCGCCTAAGCTCACATGTAATGCCCTTGGGATTATTCCGAACGGTATATCGCTGTAGCGTTTCCGTTGAAAAATTAACGACACGACCGAAATGTCGACTGACCGGAAGGAGGGTGGAGCGATGAAAAATTCACAACGTCCGGTGTGGGGTGACGTAGGGATGCCACTTTAGTGACTAAATTACTACCTAAATAGTATTTTTTTAGAAAATCAAATGCGTTTCTAAAAAATAATAATAGGTACTTAAGAGAGTAAGGTTTTCCCCTTATAGATTGATAAAACATTTATTACAATAACCACAGACACACACACTTACACACACACATAAAACAAAGATACAATGGATACAAGCAAAATATATTTTCAAAATAAGCCTACATTATGTGGCATGTGTGGGTGCTGCAGCAGTGCAAAAAGATCGTAGCTCAGCGATACATTTTTTGCACGGGAACAAAACACTGATTTTCAGCCACACCCACTAGGACTGTTCGGAGACAGTAATACAGTAATACCAACTCCACCATCGGCTTGAAACTTCAAAGCACCAATTGCTAATACATACATACCATACATAATATCCTAAATCAATTAGGTTTTGCACTATTGTTGATTTGCGATATCGACCCTTCCAAGATAAAACGTAGTAAAAGCCAATTTGGCCAAAATCGGTTTTGAACGGTTTCTTAGAATTGCGCGCTCTATCGATCTGTATATTTAAAATGTTCAAATTCGCAAAAACAATGTCTTTTACAACACGCTTCGATTCACTCTATAAAACCTGTTGTCTTTTTTTAATGTCGTAATGAGCAATTTTTAAAGTAAATTTTCAAATTTATGAAGTAAGAGACATATTTTTCCGTTTTATGGCTAATACAACATAATATAATACAGTATCAGAAAATATTACTATTGAACATTTTATAGTAAAAAACAAGATAATATCAAATAATGGCTTTTACTAAATTACAAATGAACGATGTCAATTTACGTCGTGAAATCCACGAGTTTTAAAAATATTGTTTTGTTAGAAACTGTAAACCAAACAAATAATAATAAAATGTACCCACACTTGTTCTGTGCATCAACAATGTGATAAATAATTATAAATAATAATAATAATCATAGTATATAAAATAATACAACATACAAGCTATATTGTGAGTCACTACTATCAATGCACAAAAAAACTGTTCAAAGTTTCTGTTTCTCTAAGAGAAGTAATTTATTATTATTATTTATGGTTATATGTACTTAATTATAATATTAGGTCTTGGTACTAAGAAGAAAGAAGTTATTGGAGTTGGTATTTCTGTCAGCGCACTGCTCTAGGTTGTGACTGAAAATCAGCGTTTTATTCCCTGGCAAATGTATTGCTGAGCTACGACGTTTTTGTACTGCTACAGCACATACACACAGGCACATGCCATATATTTCAAGAATATTTTCTTTTTACTTTAAACTGCTGTATTATTGTTTTATGCGCGTGTGTGTCACACCAATCACACACCAATTATCCAGTAGCCCAAAAGAAGCTTCGTTATGAAACTCGTAAAATGGTTACTAGACAACGGATAAACATACTTAAAATACTTAAATACATACTTATTATACATAGAAAACACCCAGACCCGAGACAATTTAGAAAAACAATAATTTCTAAATTGACCCGACCGGGGATCGAACCCGGGACCTCAGAGGTACACCATGAAAACCGGTGTACTAATCACTCGACCAATGAGGTCGTCAAAAAATAAATACTTTGTGTATCTATTATACCTTTATTAAAAGTAAGGTTAAAAGTCTAGATGGTTAGGCAAACGGGCACAGGGATGGGTTGCCAAAAATTTATCATCTCGATCTCCTCAGTGCTTTGGAAGGCACAGAAAGCCGTTGGTCCCGGCTGCATTAGCAGTCGTTAACATCTACTTCACCGCACTGGGCCCGCGTGGGGGTTTATGGCCCGTTCTCCCTATCCATCCATAGGGAAGGCTCATGCCCCAGCAGTGGGAACATATATGAGCTGGTGATGATGTAATGATGAACTAACCTATACGTATACTGTCCCACTGCCAGTCAAAGACCTCCATCAAATCAAATCACTTCAAGGTAAACGAAGTTTTATACCATATCGCTAAGCAAAATTAAAAACAACTTACCAAAGCAAATCCAATTAGTACGAGAATAAAGTAGAAATACAAACTGTAATCTAAAAATAAAATGCCTGTTGCCCCATATAACGGTCAACTTATGTGCAATCTCCCCTAATGGGTTCCGTAACTGAGTTTGTAGTGTATCAGCCGCTGGAAAAATAAGGTTAATACGCCATCTCTTTAGAAGAAGAATTCATTTCAGGCTGTGTAGAACAAATGAGAAAGGACACACACACTTTGTTATATATTTTTTTAATTCCTTACGGGTGTGCACTTCATCATCTTCATCATCACAAGTGATGATAAGGCCGAAGGTGGGAGCGCACTCATCAGAAATCCTTGACCATTGAGACACTGGCTATCTTATCTCTGCCGGAACACAACAATGCCACAAACATTGATGTTATGACGACATATTTAGATAAGATGGTGGTAGCTAGCCAGGCGGACAAACAAGCCCTACCACCAACCAAACCGAGTACACAAACATGTACCCCCCGCTGGGAATCGAACCCGGGACCTCTGGGTCTAAACCGGTGGTCTTAGCCACTAGACCACAGAGGCGGATGAAATGCTTTGGGTGTTTTGCATACAGAGCATTTTTTGATTATGGTTATGTATAATTTTACGCAAATTTAGTTGGATACAAGTAAACAGCCTATAACTGTCCCACTGCTGGCCAAAGGCCTTCATCATTGAAATCAAGTCATCGCTACAATTGATGGGTAATGGCTTAATCACCACGCTTGCCAAATGCGGGTTGGTGATCACAAACCCGGGCTATGCATCGAAAAATCCGAAATACATATTGCTCGACCTGGGAATTGAACCCGGGGCCTTCGGGTATCGGACCGAGCACTCTGCCACTCGGCCACCGAGGCGTTAGTTGGGTACAAATTTCAATTAAACTTTTTTTTTAAGTTCAACGGTTTTATTGAAAATTGTACTAAAAGCTAAAAAATAATTTGGTAGGTCCTAGGTACAGGTACAGGTAAAAGATAAATCTATCACCACAATGTCAGACTTATTGGCTACAATATAGAGGACTATTTCTCGGTGATGATAGATCGATTATTACTAGTAATATTATTGCATTGGCAGTTGGAAAAACAGAATTGCCTGTATCCATTTGTTTCCTATTTCATTTAATTTTGTTTTTCCATTCACAAGATTGCATACAAAAAATTAAAAGAAAGTACGTGACGTCATAAAATGAGCTGACGATGATGATGATGATGACGTGACGTCATTGCATCTCGATCTCCTCGCCTAGTTTTATTATTCCTCTCCTCAAGTTTATACGCAATGTATTATTGAAGGCGCACATTGGATACAAACTTAGACCGACTACGTAATCAAACGAATGGAAGTGACAGTGCTGGGAGGGTGACCATGCTTAGTATATTTTAGTGATTAAGGATTAAAAATGAGATTTATTGACAAAGTAACTTTGTTTAATTTATCTAATCATTCAAATATTCACGAAGAGCTCGATGGCGCAGTGGTTTGCTTACGTATAGATAAGTTTTTTTATTTATAAATAACATCACATGTTGTTCTGATTCTAAGGTAAGTAGCTAAAGCACTCGTTATATCGAAATCAGAAACAACGACGGTACCACAACCACCCAGTGCCGGTAGCTAAAATAACATTAAGAAAACGATAGTGAAGTTCGAAAAGAATAAAATGTATGGGATTGACATAAGATTGACCAAGTGATTTAGCGCGGCTTATGTCAATCCCATACATGTTATTCTTTTCGAACTTCGCTATCGTTTTCTTAATGTTACTTTGGCTAAGCCTACTGACCCGGCACAATATCGAAAAGTTCGTTTTCGACATTGACCCGACCGGGAATCGAACCCGGGACCTCAGAGTTAGCGCCGCCCAATGTCCGGCGTGTCCACTCGGCTACGGAGGTCGTCGGAAAGTTAAAGGGCTTCCATCTCGTGTAGTGTTAAGTGTCAATAAGGAAAAAAGTGAAAGGGCACTTCAAAATTGTATTAAGAGCGTTTACGACGCACAATAGCGCCACTAATGAAAAAAAAAAAACATATCTAGTAATTAGAGATAGAAAATCAAAATAAGCTAAACAAACTATCTGAATGAAGTAATTTAGCATTTTTACGTCACCCAATGAACACCTCACATGTTATGGTTTAGTTAAATAAGACGTTACGGCCACTTTTAACTATAACGCCATATTTAACTAAACCATAACATGTGAGGTGTTCATTAGGTGACGTAAAAATGCTAAATTACTTCATTCAGATAGTTTGTTGAGCATAATTTGATTTTCTATCTCTAATTACTAGATATGTTTTTTTTTTCATTGGCGGCGCTAGTGTGCGGCGTAAACGCTCTTATATGAAATGAGCTTACAGTATTTTCGTCTTGCATTGTGGTTGTGGCTGAAATTGAAAACTGATGAAATCACAGGCAGGTAGTAAATTTCAATCGAATTTCCTATTAAAATTCAGATAATTTTTTGTTTCAATAGACTCTCGTATCATAAAACTAAACAAAAAACGCAAAAGTTTAATGTTGTTAAATTAAAATCGGAACATGATATTCGAACCGAACAAAATATTATAGGTATTATAACCGAAAGTGCACTCGTTTTGCAAAAGTATTGACTCGATTTATACTATTCGCACAAAATGTATCTGTTTTAAATCGTTGTTTTCATTGATATTTGCTGCGATTGTTGGAGGAGGAAGAGATATTTTATTTATATGTATTTAGTTTTTAATTTGCTAAATAATTTTCTCTGTTTTATTTATGTTTAGTCGAGCTATGTTTCTTTTTGTTGTGTATTAAATACAATACACTTAAAGATATTTCATAGGTTCACACGCTGTCTTCTTTCTTTTTGTATTACAATTCGTAAACATATACCCTTGTTATGATGACCTCCTTGGTCGAGTGGTTTGTACACCGGTTTTCATGGTGTCGCCATCTCTGAGGTCCCGCCCTCGATCCCCGGTCGGGTCAATTAAGAAATTATTGTTTTTCTAAATTGTCTCGGGTCTGGATGTTTTCTATGTATAATAAGTGTGTATTTAAGTATTTTAAGTATGTTTATCCGTTGTCTTGTAACCATTTAACGAGTTTCATAACGAAGCTTCTCTTGGGCTAGATAATTGGTGTGAGTATAGGAAAGTTTATTTTAGTTTAGTTTTTTTGTATAACAAAACAGTGTTCAAAGTTAAACAATGTCTATATACGTGTTTACAATTTACAATATAGTTTACAATATTGCGTATCTGTCTAATAATATGAGCTAAAAAGTGACAGAATCTGTTTTGAACATTGTCTGACTTTAGCCATCATTTCATCGTAAAGCAGAACATGTGTGGTAATAGGTACAGTCGAGTTCAATAATATGTATAAGCTTTTGACAGATGTTGATTCTTATTACAAGGTAAATAAAGGTTACTAACTGTCAAAAGTGTATACATATTATTGAACTCGACTGTACCTAGTCATGCTTGTTTTACTATGTACGTTTTGCGTAGGTCGTTTGTTATTGGATTTAACTTTTAGTGTACTTATTAAACAAATTTATTATAAAAGGTTAAAAAAATAAAACGCAAAAAGTAAAGGTCAGTGTAACTTACTTCTTGGCGGGAAAGTGAAGAGTCATGTCTGCGATTTTGTTTTATTTTCTAAAATTTGTGTTATGTCGAATATTAATGTGAAATAATGGTGGATTATTAACCGTTAAGTGTTCGTGAGTGTGCATGACTGTTGGCAAATGAAACAAAACAGTGCAACGTCACTTTTCAAATTCTCTCAAGAAGTACGCCCGAGGACTTAGTAAAGCCACACATCTTTACTGAGATACTCTAGAGGTTGGGGGGTATATCATTTCTCACTTCTCATTTCTATTATCATTCATCATCATTACTGGAGGAAGAAGGAAATATTGTTTATTCATGTATTACTTGAAAGAAAAATTACTTTGACACTGGCTAAATGTGCTAATCGCACGAAGCCATCAACTAAAAGAAAAAAAAAAAGAAAAAAAAAGTGTAACTTAGAATTGAAAATACCGGAATTGGTTAATAACTTGGCCATCCTACACCCGTCTCGTACGAAACGTGACCTGCGTCCTATTTCAGGCAAATCTCCAAAGATCTCGCTGTGACTCGCTTAAATTTTTTACTAGTACAAATGACGCCTTTCAGAGAAAGCGTGCGTTTAAGCACAGGTCATGTAATATTACCGTTTCATAAGCGCAATACGCATTTCGAAAGTAGTCTTTATGATAAATAAACAAGGGAAGAACATGTTTTTTTTTTCTTTTTGATAAAAAATAGATATTCAAGGAAGAGGTTGTAAGTGTTTTATGGTTTTCTAAAGTTTACGCGAACTCTAGGTAAGTCACGAGAATTAAAATGTAAATAATGTAACTCTTAACACAACGAGATAAGGGTCAAAACTAGTCAATCATCAATCAATCAAAATCAATCAAGTGTTCATTAGGTGCCGTAGAAATGCTAAATTACTTCTTTCAAATAGTTTGTTGAGCATAATTTGATTTTCTATCTCTAATTACTAGATATGGTTTTTTTTCATTAGTGGCGCTAGTGTGCGGCGTAAACGCTCTTAACATGTCTACACTTTTGACTATTTATGTATTTTTTTTTATGCAAGGCAAAACCAACCCTGCCCGTCCGGTCCAACAGGCACATCAACGTGTATACGCACCCAGTGCCTCCAGATGCGACATTCGGGCTTCTCTCGAACCACACTCAGAACACTGTTGGAGCTTCCCCGCAACCTGCGCATTAAAGAAGCGACCCTCCCACGCAACACCGCATAGAAGTCGCTAGTGTGAGCCTGCGCGAACATGGTCGAGGCGCTGCAGTAACGTGGAAGCCCCAACATCACCCTGAAAGCATTGTTGTACTGTACTGTAGCGGTAAAAGCCCTCTGCGTATAATTGACCCACAGACTGCACGTGTACAAGTTCTGACAATAAGCTTTAAATAGAGTTATTTTTACCTTTGTACTGCAACGCGCGAATCTGCGGGCCAACATATTACATCGGACTAGATAACTTATGCTCGATACTAATATATTATAGATGAAAACACAAATGTTGAAAAAATTTCCACGAGCAGGATTTGGACCTGCACCCTTCTGACATACCGGGTCAGGTGCAAATCCTGCTCGTGGAAATTTTTTCAAAATTTGTGTTTTTGTAATTTGTTCGCACAAAATTTGCGTTAAAAAATATATGAACTAAACAAAAATTTTATAATAAAGATGAAGAATTTATAAAATGTTTATATAATTTTTAACGTAAATTTTGTTGCGAACAAATTACAAAAACACAAATGTTGAATAAATTTTTGATGATGAAGAATTTGTTTGTTTTGTTTGAACGCGCTAATTGCTAAAACTATAAGTCGGAATTGAAAAAATATTTTTGCATTTGATAGCCTAAGTTTTGTGGAATACTATAGGCTATCTACCATCACGCAGTAACTCTTAAAAGTCAGAAAAACGCTAAGCAAATACGAAGTATGAAGGAGCTCGATGGCGCAGTGGTTAACGCGCCCGATCTACGATTGCTGAGGTTAAGCAACTTTCGCAAAGGCCGGTCATCGGATGGGTGACCAAAAATTTATCATCACGAGCTCCTCCATGCTTATGAAGGCACGTAAAGCCGTTGGTCCCGGCTGAATTAGCAGTCGTTAACAACCACCAATCCGCAGTGGGCTCGCGTGGTGGTTTATGGCCCGTTCTCTCTATCCATTCATAGGGAAGGCTTGTGCCCCAGCAGTGGGGACATAAATGAGGTGATGATGATGATGATGATGATGAATACGAAGTACTGGCGCTTTCAGGCGACGCGATGTGACGCGGTGGGTCGGGAAATACCTAGTCCTTTAAACGGATTAAAATCTTATACCACACTAGCTGTGCTCGCGACTTCGTCCGCGTGGAATAGTGACTTTCGGCAGCATTTTTAATTTTTTAGGCTCTTTTCCCGTTTTTGCAACATTTTTCACTGATGCTTCGCTCCTATTAGTCGCAGCGTGATGTTATATAGCCTAAAGCCTTCCTCGATAAATGGACTATCCAACACAAAAAGAATTATTCAATTCGAACCAGTAGTTCCTGAGATTAGCGCGTTCAAACAAACAAACAAACAAACAAACTCTTCAGCTTTATTATATTAGTATAGATTATGTGTAATAAATAATTTGAAATTGAGTTTATTTCACATATATCGAGTAGCTCGATAGCGAAGTGGTTTATGCAGCAATTGCAGACCGATTGCTAAGGTTAAGCAACTTTCGCAAAGGCCGGTCATCGGAATAAGACCAAAATTTATCATCTCGAGCAACTCCGTACTTCGAAAGGCATGTAAGCCGTTGGTCCCGGCTGCATTAGCAGTCGTTAACAACCACCAATTACCACTGAGCCCGCGTGGTGGTTTATGCCCGTTCTTCCTATATCCATCTCTTTGGCTGGTGCTCCAGCAGTGGGGACATAAAATAAGCTGGTGCATTACATATTATTATTTTTTATCTTGATGTTTCAGACTCATTGCATTCGTGGTCAGGGAGAAGGTATTGTTCTGAGACACAGTCAGATAAACAGACAGACGTCATTATAAGATAATATCTATATAAAATGCACTAGAAGATTCGTTAAAAATATTTCATTTACATTTTTTTTGTATGTTAATTTTTTATCAGTTTAATTCATTACGTTTCCAGTTAAAATGCTACACGAAACTTCCTTCGTGAATAAAAATGGTAAAACAAAAAAAAAGTTTATTGACTCCGCGAATATGACAAAGGGAACCTAACCATACAGCCTGTAGAATTACGAGGTACATTCTCATGCAAATAGAAGGCTCCGAGAGAATGAATGGCGTTGGCTGCTACATTTATACAGAGGGAACATAAAATGTATATGGATCGTAGAATCGGGTAGAGTACTCAGTCCAAGAGTGCATGAGAAGAAATCGAGTTTGCGAAATGAACTCTCGCTAAGATAAGTCCAATAATAAAAATCTTACGAGTGGTACTTTACGGCAGAGCTTGTTGGCATAGCGGGTATCACGTTTGTATAGCAATAGTGGAAGTTAAGTAATTTTCTTGATGATTAGTCCCGGATGGGTGTAAAAGGTAGTGGGTAATTAGCCTATATTGTCCCACCGCTGGCTAAGTGTAAAAACACACTATGCCGAAGTTACGCGACTGAAGTTCGGCATTATTACGCCTACAATGCTATTTGAATTACTGACTACACATAATACCGAAATTACGATGCGTTATAGCGTATAGCATTTAACCTCTGAGGCCGAAAACGCCGAACTTCGGTCGCATAATTTTGGCATAGTATGTTCCTACACTTAAGTCTCCATCACTGAAATCAAGTCACCGCTACATTTATGGGTAAGGCTATATCACCACACTCGCGCTCGCATAATGCGAGTGGCCTACCATCATCTGATGATGATCACCAACCCTATATAAGGAATGCTGAGGTCCGATATAGCGAGTGTTTTTTACTACATAGAACCTTGTTTTACTCTGCGCAAAATGCTACAGATGCAAATTATTTTTTTAAACAAATCTAAATATTTAAATCGTCCAAACATTTTTAACAAAAACATACAATGTTTCATATGGCGCTACAAGGTATTCTTATCTACAACGGTCTATACTACGCTGCTATCACACTGCGCTACCAATAATATGATCTTAGTTCTATATTGCGCTGTATGCTACTCAATTAAACTTCATTTAATGCTAAATAATGCTACGACCCATACAGCGCTACGAGATATTCCCATTCTACGGTCTAAGCTACGCTGTTTGCTACACAACGCTACATTTAAAACTGTGCTTAGTGCTACATAATGCTACGTCGCATGTAGCGCTGCGAGCTATTCTTACGTATTACATTGAGTTACTAGATAATATTGTCTAAGTTCTATATTGCGCTGTATGCTACTCAATTACACTTCATTTACTGCCACATAATGTTACTTCCTAAACAGCGCTACGAGATATTCCTATCTACAGTCTATACTGCTGCGCTGTGTGCTACACGAAGCTTCGTATGACACAGTGCTAAGAGCAAAATAATGCTACGACCCATACAGCGCTACGAGATATTCTTATCTACGGTCTATACTGCGCTGTGTGCTAATGACTGTGGTAAGCACTGTGGTGCTAAGGGCTACAAAATGTTACGACCCATATAGCGCTACGAGTTATTCTTATCTACGGTCTATATTGCGCTGTGTGCTACACGAAGCTTCGTATGACACAGTGCTAAGGGCATCGGGAATCGAATTCATAATAAATTGAAGTACGCAACGCTACATTTAAAAATTTGCTCAGTGCTACATAATACTACGTCGCATGTAGCGCTACGAGCTATTCTTATATACGATCTATTCTGCGCTATGTACTACTACTGTCACTCAAACAGGGACACGCTTGGGTAAAAATACCTTTCAAATAAAAAAAAAGAGAAACTATTTATAACACAGCTGCGCATTTATTCATTATGTGCTCGATTCAGCGTTGATTTTTTTTAACGATTATTTTTAATGCACTATGAACACATTCATAACATGCCTTCACCTCACCTGGTGTTAAGTGATGATAAGGCCAAAGGTGGAAGCGCACTTCACCCACAATACTCATTAAACTAAGGCACTAGCTATCTTATCTCTAGCTGCTGGAACACAACAATGCTGCAAATGTTGATGTTATGGCAACATGTTTAGATAAGATGGTGGTAGCTAACCAGGTGGACAAACAAGCCCTACCACCAACCTAACCGAGTACACAAACATGTGCCCCCCGCTGGAAATCAAACCCGCGACCTCTGGGTCTAAACCGGTGGTTCTAACCACTAGACCATCACAGATGGTTAAAATAGCATGCATTCAACACGAGCATCTATACGTCGGGCTACCGACCCAGCTTCTGTCTGCTCTACTCTGTATTCTATGTGCCAACAATAACTGTGACAATGCAAATTTAGGAATTGTACAGTCAACTTCAAAAGTTTATGATCAAACACAGAAAACCAATATTAATAGAACCAACGATTCATTAATGGTTGTGTATACTTTGCGATATTTGACGAAGGAATAATAATCTCGGTGTTATTAAAAGTTAGCGCATATTTGCTGGAATACAGTTGTATTACTTTTTGTTCATTTAAAACTAGTTCAGTGGTCTTGTGTTTAGACTACCAGTCTATGGCCCGAAGTTCTCGGGTTGAATAAAGCAGGGGCACTTGTTTGTACTCTGTTTGATTTGTAGAAGGACTTCGTTTTAGCCTCTTTGGCTGGCTACCATCAAACCATATCTACTAAATGCTTCGCTATAGCTTCAATGTTAGTGGCATTGTTGTATTCCGGCAGTTAGAGATAAGATAGGCAATTTCTTGTGGCTGTGGATTCCGGGTGAAGTGCGCTTCCATCAGTTGCCTTATCATCACTTATCAGGTGAGACGAAGGCCAACTGTTTACCCGTCGAGAACAAAAAACCATTTTTCAGAGTAAATTCTTCTTTTTAGGTTTTTTATCCTGGCTTGCAGCGTAAATCAAAAACTTAGGAACCACCATCATACTGTACAGACAATTATTATTATTATTATGTTATTATTATTATTTTATTATTATTATTATATCCCTGTGTGGTGCCGGGGTTAAAGAATTGCACCACCCCATCTCTTCCCGTGGGTGTCGTAAAAGCCGACTAAGGGACTATTCCAGAGGATGGGCAGCAGCATCTCTCTGAGGTTACCCTCAACCTACTGCGATCGCCAACCCGCCTGCCAAGCGTGGCGATTACGGCAAATACCCCTCATATCCTTGGGGGAGGCCTTTGTCCAGCAGTGGACGTCTTTTGGCTGGGATGATGATTATATTATTATATTATATCTTTGTTGCTTTCCCATATGTATTACAAGGATCTTAAAATAATGGCAAGAACAGTATGGGCCCTGTCGGGCACAGCAAAAAATTAGGGTAGAGGAGGACGTTTCATGTGCTTTTTCATTTTATTTTAATTTATTATTTTGTAGATCGTCTTTAAAATACTCTTGTAATGTATAGTAACCCTTTTCTGTAAGTAATTGTTTTAATTTCCCTAAAAATTCTTTTTCTAATAGGATGTTTTTAATTGTAATTGGTAATTTGTTAAATATTTTAATGCACATCACTAAAGGACTGCTTGCGTGTAGATGAAGTTTTGAGGTAGGTAGCATTAGTCTTGATTGGGTACAATCAGTACTCAATCAGGACAATCAGTACTCGTACCAAAAAATTTGGCAAGTCGTTCCTCTGTAAGACTATTCGGCTTTGGAATTCTTTGTTCCTATAGTCCCGGGTCTTTTAAGCGGGGCGTGAAACGGCATTTATGCAGGCCGTCATGAATGTGTGCGCTTGTTACCGTGCTTGTTCCACGGTGGGGAGCGCTCTCATTATTTTGGACTTTATCGGCTGCTTACCATCAGGCAGGATGTAGTCACTATGACGTGGCAATATAAAAAAATAAAAATAAAAAAAACTAGTAGAAAAATTCAACGAGGCTTCTGGGTCCTCGGTAGCTCAGTGGTCAGAGCATTGGACCGGGTTCGATTCCTACTCGAGCTTGCCGATGCTGTTTGTTTTTTTCTAATAAAATTTTATCGTGTAGGTTTTATGCTTTTTCTACTTTTCTTATTGTCAATCGTCTTTTGTTTCGCTCTCGGCTGTTAATTGTCATCCCGGTTGCTGACTTGGTATGTTTTAAATATCATTATTTTTCTTCTATATTCAATTTCTTTTACCATTTCTTTTCCTTAATACATATACATACATATCGCCTCATTCTGTTACCATAATGTTTAACAAATCACAAAAAGACAAATGTTGAAAAAATTTCCACGAGCAGGATTTGAACCTGCACCCTTCTGACATACCGGGTCAGGTGCTCTCCCAATTGAGCTATCGTGGTTTAAAATTGGGAGAGCACCTGACCCGGTATTTGATTTGTTTCGCAACAAAATTTGAGTTAAAATTATATAAACAAAACAAAAACATTTCAGAATGTTTAAGTTTGATTATACAATTTTGTTGTTGACTGTACAAACATTACGAACAGCCGTGACTTCAGTTTATTTGGAGTTTCAACAATCATTAATAACTAACTTTAAGCTGTACTCGTATCATTAATAAATGTCTCCCTTTATCGTTAGTTTTAGTTTACGATTAGGCTTAAGAGAAACTACTTTAATAGAAATATTATTACCTACTAAATGGGATAAAAGGTTTAAATCAAGGGACGGTTGACGGATTTAGTTCTTATCGTACGTACACATACGTGTCCTTTTTGATTAATAACTAAAAAGGTTACGGTTTAAGGTAACGAGGTTCATGGTTTTTTTTTTCATTAAGAGCGTTTACGCCGCATACTAGCGCCGCCAATGAAAAAAAAATGTATCTAGTAATTAGAGATAGAAAATCAAATTATGCTCAACAAACTATTTGAATGAAGTAATTTAGCATTTTTACGTCAACTAATGAACATCTGACATGTTATGGTTTAGTTAAATACGGCGTTACAGTTAAAAGTGGCCGTTTTTAGCTGTAACGTCTTATTTAACTAAACCATAAAATTGTCAGATGTTCATAAGGTGACGTAAAAATGCTTAATTACTTCATTCATTCAACAAACTATTTGTTGAGCACGAGAACGTTTGTATAACTGAATAGTTATTCGATTTAAAGTCCACAAACAATGAAAGCAACAACTTTTGCGGATCTACTTTCGTTTATTTTACACATTTTTAATATTTTGTAAAAAATAGTTTTAGCACAGACTGTGAGCACAGACGCCTGTACAACATATCCAAAACCATCCAAAACTGGCAAATTTCTTCAATCAATGTTCAACCATATGCCATTTTAATAAAGTTCAAAATCTATTGAGGAAAGGAGATGGTTAATTTTATGCCAAGACCCTGTACATTTACTGAAAAAAATGTCAGAATTACATGTATTTAGATAAAATAAGTAATACTTCAATACGCTTTATCGATTTTATGTAAAAACTAGCTGACCCAGCGGACTTCGTATCGCTTTGACAGTTTATATGTCAACAATACAATCAAATCGTTTCTATGACAACAAAACGTACCAGCTAGGAACATTTGGTATTGGAAAATTAAACAAAAAATGGGGTGGACCACCCTTATCACTTAGGGGTATAAAAAATTGATTACGACAGATTGTCAGACCTACCGAATATACATATAAAATTTCATAAAAATCGATCGAGCCGTTTCGGAGGAAAATGGCAATTAACTCGCATGAGACACGAGAATTGTATATATTTACTAGCTGTCCCGGCAGACCTTGTTCTGCCCTATAAAAATAGGGGTTGATCGTAGAGGAGTGAAAATTAAGGGTTGTATGTATTTTTGTATGCTCTATCATAAAAAAAACAAAAATTTTTGTCTAAAAAATTTAAATCAATTTAGGGGTGGGACCACCCTTAACATTTAGGGGCATGAAAAATAGATATTGTCCGGTTCGCAGACCTAACCGCTATGCACACAAAATTTCACGAAAATCGGTCGAGCCATTTCGGAGGGGTTTAATTTTTTTTTTATTTTTTTTTAAACACCTCGACACGAGACTTTCATGTTAAGAAGACAGAAGAAGAAGAAGTAAGATGTAAAAAGAAACCGAAAAACATTTAGGTATGCTGTTTTGACAGCTACTTGACATTGGCAGAATACCGCTGGCTACCATCATGAAAGTTGATTTATTTTAGTGTTTGTAAAACTATTCATTTATTTAGAGAACATCATTTCAAATAAGCTTATTTCATACATTAGCTATTGTTCGCTAATGTGTACACACGGCGGCAGATCAACCTACCCAAAACTGTCAAATTTCTACAATCAATTTTGAACTTTATTGTTAAGTTATAAGGATCAATATTCATTGGAGAAATTTGACAGATTTGGGTAGGTTGATGTGCTGCCGACTGTACAAAGTGTTGGCATTTTCTCCATAAAAAATTATACATCTCCTTTGACAGTTTGAGGTGGCATGATGGCAGGTATTTTTTTTTGAGAGAGATTGCTGATTGCCTTTAACTTTTTGGGGGCGGCGAGGTACGTAAAGGGTACCTCAAGCCGTGTGAAACGAATCACCTTCGGAGGTTTTCTAGAGGGAACGGCATCGCACACTTAAAAGTGCGCGTCCCCGTGCCCTACTAGATTCTCCGAAGGGTTCGGATCGGATCGGTGATGGCAGGTGTGTGCACAATGTGTGTTGTTCGAGTAATCTTTAGAAAATAAGACCACTATAGATATTTTAAATAAACTTTTTTTTTTATAATTTATTTGTATAAAGCTATAAAATAAAATTATAATAAATTAAAATAATGACGCATCTTGCAAGTTAACTCAGAGTTATTAATATAAAGGTCCCCCCTACTCTTCAGGCGTCACTAATCCACTTTGGGCTGTCCACCCATTGATAGAAGGCAGGCGGAAAATTCAATTTCATTACATCTTTGTTGTATACGACGGTTATAAATTGTTGATTTATTGTTGGGATACAGCGCCATCTATTTGGGTCTATTATGTATAGGTACCTACTGCTTTAAAAATTACGTTCGTGACTGTATAAAAATCGACAAACTAAAACAATAATACCTAAAATTTTAAAACTTGTCAAAACGGTAAGAAATTTTTGAAATAATTATGAAGTCGGCGTATGGGATGCAAACTCAAAGAAACTTGAAAATTCGGCACAAGGGTAATCGTTGTATGATATTTCAGTAAAGTCAACAAACAGGGAAAGTCGGCACAAGGGTCAGCACTCTTTCGATGTACTAAAATGCTTGATTTTTAATCCATTTAACCTTTTTACCGCCAACAACTTCTATAGAAGTTCGAGATTTTCGTGCCACCCACGCCAGCACTTCTATAAAAGTTCTTCTTTGTACCTACTTTATTAAAATACATTTATACGTTGGCGTACAGCGGGACATCGCGTGCAGGATAGTTGGGCGGTGAAAAGGTTAAAGGAATTAGGCACTACTTGGCGGAAATCACATCATATACATATACATATATGATATGATTTCTATATGAAATGATTCTATATTGATGATGATATTTATATACAGGGTGTTCCAAAAATGGCACGCCAGGCTAACACTGGAAATAGCTTAGCTATAAAGCTATCAGATAAAAAAAAAACAAAAAAAATTATAATAATAAAAAAAACGAACAAAAAGCGGAGTTTAAAAAAAATAAAAAGTGACATTTTCCCCAAAATTATGAGACTTTTACTAGAGTCATGTTATTTTTATCTGATAGGTTTAAAACGAACTAAAAGTGGTGTTTTTAGAAAATAAAGAAGTGGCATTTTTTCCAAAACTATGAAGACCCGGAATCCTTAACTACCCAGGCACTGGCTATCTTATCTCTAGCTGCCGGAACACAACAATGCTACAAACATTTTGACAATGGAAATGTCTCTTCGTTCGCTCCAGTATCGGCTCCGATTTCACGAAAAAGTGCGACCCCCTTACTATCCTCGGAGAGTTGTAAAGATATGATATTCAAAAAAGACGCGTATTTACAAGAGCTGTAAGGTGCAAAAAGAATTATTCGAGAAAGTCAAAAACAAAAAAAGTTATGACCGAAAAAGTAAAAAAAAAAATATTTTTTTTCCGAATTTTTGATTTTGGTGCTCGATACTTTGGAAACGAAGAATGATATCAAAATTTTGAGACAATCTTCTTTGGACAATTTAGTCAGCTACAATTTGAGCTTATAACAAAGACGATCGGGTTAAGGGTTTGTCCTGTAGCCTAACCTTTTTGAAAAAAGTCAAAAAGTGAGAACGACATTTTTCACCAATATTTTTTCAAATTATGTGCTCGATAGTCGTGTGAGGCAAGACATCTGTGATCTTATAGGTTAGTATTTAGCCTTCATATCACCTATGTTAAATGATGATAAGGCCGAACGTGGAAGTACCAACTGGTAGGGTACCAACAAAACAAAACTTCAAATGAGTTAAAAATAAAATAAAAAGGGCCATCGGATCCCGCCACTCAAAGCTTTCCATTATATTTATCGGCCTCCAATATAGCTTTTACACTACATTAGTTCTAGCCGGGGCTTGCAGACCCGTATTTTATATCTTTCTTGTTTATCGAATACAATTTTGATTGAGTGAAGTGAGTAAGGAACTCGATGGTGCAGTGGATTGTAAGAAAATAACTTTGACCTGACCAAATTATTTGCGTATTCATTTGAAAAAATAGGATAATTTGAAATCGATGTAAAAATTATATTTAGATGCTTTCCTTAAACTTATTCAAATTTGTTTACATTGAAGTACATACATACATACATACTCACATACATACATACATACATACATACATACATACATACATACATACATACATACATACATACATACATACATACATACATACATACATACATACATACATACATACATACATACACTCATACATACACACTCTCACGTCCTCCTAAAAAGTTGTAGACAGAGCATCGAAAACACCAATTTATTCGTATTGTAACGTAACGTTGTGTCATTTATTCGTGTTGTTGTATTGGACGACCTTCTTGGTCGAGTGGCTTGCACACCGATTTTCACGGTGTGGCCATCTCTGAGGACCCGGGTTCGATCCCCGGTCGGATCAACTTAGAAATACCTGTTTTTCTAAATTGTTTCGGGTCTGGGTGTTTCCTATGTATAAGTATGTATTTAAGTATATTACGTATATTTATCCGTTGTCTAGTTAATCATTTCTCAAGTTTCTTAAGAAAGCTTTTCTTGGGGCTAGATAATTGGTGTAAGTGTGGGAAACATTATTTATTTATTGTAAACTTGCAGATAAAGACCTCGATGCCACATTAAACATAATCGAAATAAGCTCCGAGGTAGAATAGATGACGTCAGTGATGGGTTGCAGCCGACCGCCTGATGTGCGAGCATCTTGGAACCCTTGTCCCTTAGTCGGCTCTTACGACATGCACGAGGACTTAGACAGCTAATACATTATTTTCACGTCCCAGACCAGCATGGGATACATCATCATCTCATCATCTCAGCCAAAAGACGTTCACTGCTGGACAAAGGCCTCCCCCAAGGATATGAGGGGTATTTGCCGTAATCGCCACGCTTGGCAGGCGGGTTGGCGATCGCAGTAGGTTGAGGGTAACCTCAGAGAGATGCTGCTGCCCATCCTCTGGAATGCTCCCTTAGTCGCCTTTAACGACACCCACGGGAAGAAATGGGGTGGTGCAATTCTTTATCCTCGGCACCACACAGGGGATACATACCTACGTACAACCTTATTTTTCTTAAGATAAAAGCATGTTTTCGACAAACACTTCCCAACATTTAGATTTAAACAAATATTAACTCAGAATTTGTTTGTTTTACCTGTTTGACGTCTGCGTTCCGTTAGCTATGCAAACTTTGCCGACGGAAAATGTACAGAAAACATTCGTTATGCTAATTAAACATTGGTCAGTTAGCATGCAAACGGGCTTGTTTGCAAATTAGTTAGAAACGACTAACACCTCAGCCTTCCTATGATCTAAGTCCCAGTTTCTTTCGTCATTCTATCTCGTTAAGAATTCTTTCTTATCAAAAATTCCTTCTATTCGGTATTCCATACAAAGGCCAATCCGATCCGAACCCTTCGGAGAATCGTAGGGAACATGCCATCCCCTCTAGAAAACATCTGATCGTGTTTTGTTTGAGGCTTGAGGAACTGGTTGCTCACCGCCACCGCCCGCACCCAAAAACAAAAAACGGTGAACCTGAAAATGGCGCCATAGGCAATGAGCAAACTCTCAAAACCCAAAAACACCGGACCTCTATTCTTTTGATAATTAAAAAAAATGGTATTTATATCGTTCAGAATGTTAAAGTCATTGAATACTATAACAGTAAACAAAGAAACGACTCACACTAAATGTTTAGATAACTGGTGGACCCGGCGGACTTCGTACCGCTTTGATAGTTTCCATCAAGTGATTAAATTCTCTTTGGTTTCCATGACAACAAAACAAACAAATAATTTTGTATTGGAAAATTAAATTGTCGTTTTTAATATATTTATAGTGTGATTCCCGTGGGAATATGGGGATAAAAACTCAATTCCCAGCAGGAGGTACTTGGTTTGGTTGGTGGTAGGGCTTGTTTGTCCGTCTGGCTAGTTAGCTAGCGACATATTTAGATAAGATGGTGGTAGTACTATCTTATCTAAATATGTCGCCTTAACAACAATGTTTGGTTCCCGTTCCCGTAGGAATATCGGGATAAAAACTATTTTATGCGTTAATCCAGGTTATAAACTATCTGTATGCCGAATTTCATCCAAATCCATCTATCCATTGCATCGTGAAGAAGGAACAAATATACAAATATATTTTCGAAAATAGTTATGATCGAGTCAAAATTATACAATCGTGTATTTAAGCTAACAATTTACATGAATTTACCAAATTTCAGATTCGTAAGTCATATTATAGTCTTAAACTATTCGACGAAAGTTGGTGCATTTTTTCAGTGTGTCCTTATTTTCATAACAAGGTAAATGTTACTAGAAAAGTCAATCAGTTCCAGGAATCATCGACTCCCCCTCGAGCTTGATGGGACTGGTTGATTTTTTTAGTTAAATTAATATGTTGTAGCTTCCTACTTAAGCAGCATTATAAATGCAAAAAATAAATAATTATTGAAAAGTTTTCATTCTTATTTTTCTCACTATGTATGTGTTTGTATATAAAAAAAGATGTTATCTATCTATCTAGACGACCTCCTTGGTCGAGTGGTTTGTACACCGGTTTTCATGGTGTCGCCATCTCTGAGGTCCCGGGTTCAATCCCCGGTCGGGTCAATTTAGAAATTATTGTGTTTCTAAATTGTCTCGGGTCTGGGTGTTTTCTATGTATAATATTGTATAATAAGTATGTATTTAAGTATTTTAAGTATGTTTATCCGTTGTCTAGTAACCATTTTAACGAGTTTCATAACGAAGCTTCTCTTGGGCTAGATAATTGGTGTGAGTGTAGAAAAGTTTATTTATTTATTTATTTATTTATTTATGTATCTAATCAGACCTGAAACTCCATATTCGGTCAAGGCATAGCCCATTGAACAACTGGTCCTAAACAGATTGAATTATTCAAACGCTGACCCTTCTGTGTAAGAAACTCGTCGATCTCTCCATTTATTGAGAACTTTAGGGGAGATAACAAATGGTTGATGCTGGGAGATAATAAGGCTTTCGCTTGCAACGCTCACGACTATAATATATCACATAAATAAATGGAACCACTTAAGTTGAGAAAGGGCTATCCAAGATGAAAGTAATTTTTATAAATTACACTGTTCTGTGCCTATGTTTTTCTATTCTCTGGTATAGTTTGTTTTGAAGATTTAAACTCATTAATAACTGTAACCCACCTAGAAAAGCTAATACGCTTGTATCAGGCATGGGGTTCACGTCAGTAGTTAACAGAGCTATGGGAATTGAACCGCGACTTCTCGTTTTGGCGCAGTGGTGCTGAAGCAACTTTGGCAAAAGCCGATTATCGGATGGGTGAACAAACAATTTATCCTCGAGCTTCTCCGAGCTTCGGAAGGCATGAAAAGCCGTTGGCCCCGCTTGCATTAGCAGTCGTTAACAGTCATCATTCCGCATTGAGCCCGCGTGGTGGTTTATGGCCCGTTCTCCTTATCCATCCATAGGAACAGCTCGTGCCCCAGCAGTGATGTAATAAAATGAGCTGATAATGAGGAATGATGATGATAATATCCGGTTGGCTACAGACGCTTAGTTATATGTATGCACCTATTTTTTAACAATAAAAATGATACATTTAGTGTGTAAGATAAGATAAGATAATTTTTTATTGTCATAAAATTGTGTAAATATATAGTAGGTGTTATGCATATAATAATGGGACAAACAATTTACTCTAGCCGGGCATGCAATTTTTAGTAGGTAGGTTATCACTTAAAATTTCGCTAAGGCTCATTGTCAATAATGACAACGTATATGTCACTTGGTATTTTAAACAAAAATAAAACTTGTTGTTTTATTATATGCAAACAAAATTCAATTCTAAGGTGGTAAAGCAATTTCATTGTCGACTATACAAGTTACATAGAAACAGCCACTATGCTGTTTTTGTACCGAAATAATTAGTCAAACTGTAGACTGCCTTATCTATTATGTATAATAAGTATGTATTTAAGTATTTTAAGTATGTTTATCCGTTGTCTAGTAACCATTTAACGAGTTTCTTAACGAAGCTTCTCTTGGGCTAGATAATTGGTGTGAGTGTAGGAAGTTTATTTCTTATTTATTTATTTATAAGCCATCTTTTTCATTTAATTTTAAAACAGCTTAAATTTGCTAAAGCTTTTTGATCTGTGGGCTGATGATTGAACACTTGGATACCAGTTAGTTACATAGGCACTTTCGGCACTCTTGTTCTTGCATTATTAATATTTGGTAAAGACAAGTCGCCCTGTGTGGTGCCGGGGATAAAGAATTGCACCAACCCATCTCTTCCCGTGGGTATCGTAAAAGGTGACTACGGGACCATTCCAGAGGATGGGCAGCAGCATCTCTCTGAGGTTACCTCAACCTACTGCGATCGCCAACCCGCCTGCCAAGCGTGGCGATTACGGCAAATACCCCTCATATCCTTGGGGGAGGCCTTTGTCCAGCAGTGGACATCTTTTGGCTGAGATGATGATGATGATGAAAAACAACTCATATGCATATCTCTTTCGCAAATTACAATTTATTTGTGCTTTTACGTTTAAAATACTGAATATTGTTTTTTATAAAAACAGCCATCTCTAACACATAAATACCCATCAGTGTCAAATGTATATGCGTGATATAAAGCCTGTGGTATTCTGCCATTATATAAAGTAAATATACTCGATGCATAGCCGATTGGCGGTCAGAACCATTTTATAGGTAATGGCTTTCCGATTGCTAACAATTGTTATGGATCTAAATAAGCTCCGGAGTTCATTTAAATGTGTGCAACTAGCAATAACGGGTGCATCATCACCAACTCATTCTATGTTCCCACTGTTGGGCACGAGCCTTCCCTATGGATGGAAAACCCAAGGGAAAACGGGGCTTAAACCACCACGAGTGATGGAGGGCCCAGTATCTACGGAGCTTGTTAACGACTGCTATTGCTAACCATAAAATAAAAAAAAATAAAAAAAACTCTCCTACACCCACACCAATTATCTAGCCCAAGCGAAGCTTCGTTATGAAACTCGTTAAATGGTTACTAGACAACAGATAAACATACTTAAAATACTTAAATACATACTTATTATACATAGAAAACATCCAGATCCGAGACAATTTAGAAAAACAATAGTTTCTAAATTGACCCGACTGGGGATCGAACCCGGGACCTCAGAGATGGCGACACCATGAAAACCGGTGTACAAACCACTCGACCAAGGAGGTCGTCGCTGTTATATTGCTAACTATAGTTTAACTTTGTTTTTTCTTAGACAGGTTTTGACTTTTACTAGTACTGTATGACATTGTAAAAATTAAACTGGTAATTAATGACGTTTAAGTAAACTTAAATATTTAAGTTTTTTTTTTTTTTGTTTTTTTACATGTTGTGATATTGTCCTTATTGTGTGTTTTTATTTGTGATGGAAAGTGTCCTTTTATGATAGGGGGCATTTTCCAATATTTTTGACGCTGTAAGGGAGAAAAGAGCTTGATACTTGCTGAGTTTCTTGACGGTTCTTCTTAATACGAGGTCTCCCCAGAGTAGACTTACGAACCGATGGCATAATGACGTTATATATGATATTGTTTTCTAAAGTTTACGCGAACACTACACATTGAAATGTAACAGTACGCGAGTAGATCCGTAAAAGTTTGTTCATTTCGACGTTCATATGAGCTATTTCTAGCCTAAACTGAATAAATAAATTTTTACTTTTTATTTTCAAGTGCTAATTGCTGCACTGAAGCTAAATTAAATATTTATAAAATTTACAAAATACAGTGAAAAAATTAAACGCCTACCCGACCCAGCCAGGAATCGAACCTGGGTCTTCCGCAATCCGGGCGGCTGCACTGACCGCTATGCTACCGGGAAGGCTGACGTAGACGCTGAATTCTGTCACTGCTTTTGTAATTTTTAGAGTGCTAATAGCGGCACAGCGCGCCATCTATCCAACGACCATTGCAACCGTTGGCTATGCAGATTCATCTTTGCAGATGAAATACTACAAATTTGATAACACAACGCTATAGTAAATTTTTACTTTTTATTTTCAAGTGCTAATTGCTGCACTGAAGCTAAATTAAATATTTATAAAATTTACAAAATACAGTGAAAAAATTAAACGCCTACCCGACCCAGCCAGGAATCGAACCTGGGTCTTCCGCAATCCGGGCGGCTGCACTGACCGCTATGCTACCGGGAAGGCTGACGTAGACGCTGAATTCTGTCACTGCTTTTGTAATTTTTAGAGTGCTAATAGCGGCACAGCGCGCCATCTATCCAACGACCATTGCAACCGTTGGCTATGCAGATTCATCTTTGCAGATGAAATACTACAAATTTGATAACACAACGCTATAGTAAATTTTTACTTTTTATTTTCAAGTGCTAATTGCTGCACTGAAGCTAAATTAAATATTTATAAAATTTACAAAATACAGTGAAAAAATTAAACGCCTACCCGACCCAGCCAGGAATCGAACCTGGGTCTTCCGCAATCCGGGCGGCTGCACTGACCGCTATGCTACCGGGAAGGCTGACGTAGACGCTGAATTCTGTCACTGCTTTTGTAATTTTTAGAGTGCTAATAGCGGCACAGCGCGCCATCTATCCAACGACCATTGCAACCGTTGGCTATGCAGATTCATCTTTGCAGATGAAATACTACAAATTTGATAACACAACGCTATAGTAAATTTTTACTTTTTATTTTCAAGTGCTAATTGCTGCACTGAAGCTAAATTAAATATTTATAAAATTTACAAAATACAGTGAAAAAATTAAACGCCTACCCGACCCAGCCAGGAATCGAACCTGGGTCTTCCGCAATCCGGGCGGCTGCACTGACCGCTATGCTACCGGGAAGGCTGACGTAGACGCTGAATTCTGTCACTGCTTTTGTAATTTTTAGAGTGCTAATAGCGGCACAGCGCGCCATCTATCCAACGACCATTGCAACCGTTGGCTATGCAGATTCATCTTTGCAGATGAAATACTACAAATTTGATAACACAACGCTATAGTAAATTTTTACTTTTTATTTTCAAGTGCTAATTGCTGCACTGAAGCTAAATTAAATATTTATAAAATTTACAAAATACAGTGAAAAAATTAAACGCCTACCCGACCCAGCCAGGAATCGAACCTGGGTCTTCCGCAATCCGGGCGGCTGCACTGACCGCTATGCTACCGGGAAGGCTGACGTAGACGCTGAATTCTGTCACTGCTTTTGTAATGATGAATCTGCATAGCCAACGGTTGCAATGGTCGTTGGATAGATGGCGCGCTGTGCCGCTATTAGCACTCTAAAAATTACAAAAGCAGTGACAGAATTCAGCGTCTACGTCAGCCTTCCCGGTAGCATAGCGGTCAGTGCAGCCGCCCGGATTGCGGAAGACCCAGGTTCGATTCCTGGCTGGGTCGGGTAGGCGTTTAATTTTTTCACTGTATTTTGTAAATTTTATAAATATTTAATTTAGCTTCAGTGCAGCAATTAGCACTTGAAAATAAAAAGTAAAAATTTACTATAGCGTTGTGTTATCAAATTTGTAGTATTTCATCTGCAAAGATGAATCTGCATAGCCAACGGTTGCAATGGTCGTTGGATAGATGGCGCGCTGTGCCGCTATTAGCACTCTAAAAATTACAAAAGCAGTGACAGAATTCAGCGTCTACGTCAGCCTTCCCGGTAGCATAGCGGTCAGTGCAGCCGCCCGGATTGCGGAAGACCCAGGTTCGATTCCTGGCTGGGTCGGGTAGGCGTTTAATTTTTTCACTGTATTTTGTAAATTTTATAAATATTTAATTTAGCTTCAGTGCAGCAATTAGCACTTGAAAATAAAAAGTAAAAATTTACTATAGCGTTGTGTTATCAAATTTGTAGTATTTCATCTGCAAAGATGAATCTGCATAGCCAACGGTTGCAATGGTCGTTGGATAGATGGCGCGCTGTGCCGCTATTAGCACTCTAAAAATTACAAAAGCAGTGACAGAATTCAGCGTCTACGTCAGCCTTCCCGGTAGCATAGCGGTCAGTGCAGCCGCCCGGATTGCGGAAGACCCAGGTTCGATTCCTGGCTGGGTCGGGTAGGCGTTTAATTTTTTCACTGTATTTTGTAAATTTTATAAATATTTAATTTAGCTTCAGTGCAGCAATTAGCACTTGAAAATAAAAAGTAAAAATTTACTATAGCGTTGTGTTATCAAATTTGTAGTATTTCATCTGCAAAGATGAATCTGCATAGCCAACGGTTGCAATGGTCGTTGGATAGATGGCGCGCTGTGCCGCTATTAGCACTCTAAAAATTACAAAAGCAGTGACAGAATTCAGCGTCTACGTCAGCCTTCCCGGTAGCATAGCGGTCAGTGCAGCCGCCCGGATTGCGGAAGACCCAGGTTCGATTCCTGGCTGGGTCGGGTAGGCGTTTAATTTTTTCACTGTATTTTGTAAATTTTATAAATATTTAATTTAGCTTCAGTGCAGCAATTAGCACTTGAAAATAAAAAGTAAAAATTTACTATAGCGTTGTGTTATCAAATTTGTAGTATTTCATCTGCAAAGATGAATCTGCATAGCCAACGGTTGCAATGGTCGTTGGATAGATGGCGCGCTGTGCCGCTATTAGCACTCTAAAAATTACAAAAGCAGTGACAGAATTCAGCGTCTACGTCAGCCTTCCCGGTAGCATAGCGGTCAGTGCAGCCGCCCGGATTGCGGAAGACCCAGGTTCGATTCCTGGCTGGGTCGGGTAGGCGTTTAATTTTTTCACTGTATTTTGTAAATTTTATAAATACTGAATAAATAATTTTGAATTTGGAATTTTTTTGAATTTTATTACAGCCAGGACTCATAATGGTTTTACGTGCCTCCGAAGCACGGAGGAGCTCGAGATAATACATTTTGGGTCACCCATCCAATGTCCGGCCTTTGCGAAAGTTCCTTAACCTGAGCAATCGTAGACGTTAACCACGGCGCCAACGAGCTTCTCTTTACTCATAATTGTGCATAATAATTTGTCTATAATTGATCATTTGTTTGTTTCAGGTAAGTGCCTAGTTTTGCCCTGAATGAAAACTTCGCATCCCTATGTGTGTACCGTATGTGTGCCACGCGGCTGGTCTTTTGATGATTTTTAACATCTGATTTGCATTCGCCTTCACTTTGCCCAAGAGACAGGAAAGGTAAGTGAGTACGATAATCTATAAATTGAGCATCGATAATATCAGTAAAATTTTAATAAAATTCAATTTTTTTGGCGACGAAAACTTTTGTCGATCACTAGGTTACTGTGTCAAACATTGAAGTACTGTGTCGAACACTGGTTTACTGTGTTGAAAATTGGTTTACTGTGTTGAACACTGGGTAATTGTGTCAAATATATGGTGACTGTGTTGAACACTGGTTCCCAGTGTTGAGCACTGGGTAATTTTGTCAAATATATGGTAACTGTATTGAACACTGGGTTACTGTGTCAAATATATGGTAACTGTGTCAAATATATGGTAACTGTGTTGAACACTGGTTTACTGTGTTGAACACTGGTTTACTGTGTTGAACACTGGGTTACTGTGTCAAATATATGGTAACTGTGTCGAACGCTGGGTTACTGTGTTGAACACTGGGTTACAGTATCAAACCCTGGGTTACTAAGTAGAATAATGGGGTACGTACTTATTTATTTATTTACTAGCTGTTGCCCGCGACTTCGTCCGCGTGAGCTAAAGGCTGTAGTCTGTACAGTTTAATTTTTATGTAGGTATCTATTTAAGCTTATTAGGGTATAATAAAATTATATGCATCGGAAATTTAGAAAATTGACATTGTATTTACCGACATACGTACATCTACTCACTCTTAATATCCTATCAGCTGGGACTGCTGAGATAGACAAAGACAATCGATCTCCATTTAGTTTGGTTCTGGCATACTTCCTGTGTCTCCTTTACGTCCATCATTATTTTTCATACATTATCTCTTATTCTTTCGACTATCATCTCTGCCATAAACATACATATATTCAGTTTGAAGCACAGAATCGTCCCGTTCATACAGATTCTCACTCAGTTTCCCGTTTCAATTATCCTTCCACATACATTCAGTATACAACACCGTTTCTCGGTGGGTTGCGCGTATTTGCTACGTCATACAAACCTGAAATGGGTTTACTGACGCTCAATTATATGTAATAAAATTGGTATTTTACAGCTCAGGTACTCGTCTTTGCCTTGTCCACCGAAGCTGGATATCGAGTAGCAGGTAGCGGTCCAGGATTATTGGTTGTCGGCCATAATGCACAAAAAACTATTTACCAACTATGTTCTTATTCGTAGATACAAAATATCAATAAATTGAGAACTGTAATGAATTATATTATTGTCTATTAGGTAATACAGTATAGTATTTTATGTTACATACTTGCGATAAATTTGAACTTCTTCGTGGCATCTTGTTAGGTAGGTAGCTTTTTAGAGGTAGATCACAGGACACAGAAAGAAGTTACCTCTAATAAAAAAAAAATGAAGTCCGTGCCTCTAATACAGTTGTACCCTGCAAATTTAAACATTTTTGCAACTCTGATAACAGAGGTAGCCATCGTCGTATGCGATAGAAGAATGGAAAAACCATTTTTCTGTAATCTAGAAGTATGTACAAAATTCATTCTTTATAGGTTTTATGATATTAAAATTGTTATGATACGTACTTACTTATATTGTATCATTGAACACAGATTTATCCTATAAACATGTTAAGAAACCAAAGTAAGAAACCGCTTACATGTAAAATAAGTACTGAAATAAGTGTTTAACTTACCTGCATCAAATGTTTCATAAAACTTTTACACAATGAATAAATCTTATTTGAAAATTAATAAGATCTGAATAAGTACTGAAATATTTTACGTACCTGCATAAAATGTTTTAAAAAACTTTTACACAATGAATAATTAATATAATTTGAAAATTATTATCAAAATAAAATAGGTACTTATTGCATTGCAAAACATCAAAATTTCCTTCTGTTCGTTTCAAAATTTGAGCGCCAATTTTTTTTAAATTTTCCTGTTCTCGCGTTTTTTCACCAAATAGATTTTAAAAAATAACATCAAGTATTTTGGGCAACGACCCAAAGGTTTATACAGCCAAGCTATGTAATTCAAGATATATCTTCTATGTGCAATATTTTAAAAAATAGAGACATGATTTTGGGCAATGATACAAAGTTTTATACAGCCAAATTTAATGAGTAGGTAACATTTCTATGCATAACTAAAAAAAGAGACATTATGTTGGGCAACGGCACAGAGGTTTATACCGCCAAATATAGGTAATGTTTTAACTTTTAACATTTCTGTGTATTAGAAAACTGCAATAAGCGCCGCGCGCAGGCGCGACTAAATAGCCATATTATTATTGGTTATTTTGGAAAATGAAACAAAAGGTGTACCTATGTACAGCCAAGTTTAATAATGTGCGTGATTTCGAGCTTGTTTTTATTTTCCGTCGCTTTACTACTGCGGTGCTAAGTTCGCTTAGGTGCCTCACAGATTTATAAAGGGTAGGTAACCTTAGAGAGTAACAAAACTTTTCTAAAATAATAACTCAACGAACGTATCTAACAGTTGGTCGCGTAAATACGTATATCAAAATTTGTTTAACATTTTTTGATTTGTATGTTATTCTCCGAAATTTTCTAAGCATTTTGGTGATAACCGCATCAAAATCGGTATTCTCATGGCAACAACTATCAATGACAGGCTTAAAAGGGCAAAGAACCCAGAGCCGTAAAACACGATAGCAATAGAGAGCCAGAGCCTCAAATGCCAGAGCCGTAAAACTCATTAAAAAAAATCCCCTATGTTACATAATAAACAACAGTTGCCAAGCAACCAAGGATTAAATCCCGGTTTAGACCAAATCAAAATTTAACAATTTTCGAGTATTTATGTAGCCTATGTTATTCTCCGGAATTTTCTTAGCATTTCGGTAAAACCGGATCAAAATCCGTTCAGTAGTTCTCGAGTTTATCGTGTTCAAACAAACAAATAAACAAACAAACAAACAAACAATTTCTTTTAAAAACTATTCTATCGTGTTCCGTAAGTGATTTTAAAGTATTTGTGGAATACAGGTTGTATTAATCCCACATAAAATATCGAGTATCGAACTCGATGATTAATATTTATTACGGCACACACGACACTGTAGACGGGTAATAGAAAGCACAACACAAGAAGAACGAAGAATATTAATTGTATTGAGAAAGAATAGGTTACAATATTACACAGAACAAGAATTAATAGTGAGACAATTATGATTGGCATAAGCAAAGTTCAAGCGCGAGCGATGCATTCAACAGAATGAATATTGCAAAATCATCGCCTATTGCATTGAGCCAGCGATGACGCGTTGCGAGCGAGACGGCTGCATGCGGGCGCACGGTCGTGCGATAGAGGGGTGCATATGTGCTCCCGCGCGTGGTGGCGGCGCAGTACATAATGCGGCCGCTGGCCCAAGGCGCATAAGCGGAGCGGATTTCGCTCAAATTGTAAGGCGGTTGCCCAAGTGCAAATGTGGAGCGGATTGGTCGCCACATATTTTTTTTTTATTACAGAATTTTTTTATCCCTACGTTCTTATTATACAGGGTGTCTCATTTAAATCGGTCAGTATGGGAAAGTTTGAAACTATAAGACATACGAAGATCTGTTCTTAGGAACCATGTCATCGATTTTAATAAGAAGAAAAACTGCATTCATACATTTAAAAAAAACCTGTACTCAGCTCGGGAATCGAACCCGGTTGTTTTGAAAAAAATAAACTTACACTATTTCTATTTAGATATCGATTGTGTAGGTCTTAAGCAGTAAATGGCTCTTTGAAACATGATGTCTAAAATGAATAAAATGCATTGTTTTCTCATACTTTTATTTATTTTAGAAGGTGTTCGAAGTGACCACCGTTTTTTTCAATACAATATTCAACACGTTTAGGTAACGATCTTACTATTACAAAACTAGCAAAGAGGTACAAACAACCATAGAGACAATTTTACATGCCTGAACTTGTTGAATGTAACGGTAGTCACTTCGAACACCTACTAAAATAAATTAAAGTACGTGAAAACAATGCATTTTATTCATTTTAGACATCATGTTTCAAAGAGCTATTTACTGCTTAAGACCTACACAATCGATATCTAAATAGAAATACTATAAGTTTATTTTTTTCAAAACAACCGGATTTGATTCCCGAGCTGAGTACAGGTTTTCTTTAAATGTATGAATGCAGTTTTTCTTCTTATTAAAATCGATGACATGGTTCCTAAGGACAGATCTTCGTATGTCTTATAGTTTCAGACTTTCCCATACTGACCGATTTAAATGAGACACCCTGTATTTTTCGAAAATTTATGTAGCCTATATTATTCTCCGGATTTTTCTTAGCATTTTGGTGAAAACCGGATCAAAATCCGTTTAGTAGTTCTCAAGTTTATCGACTTCAAACAAACAAACAAACAAACAAACAATTTTTTTTAAAACTATTCTATCGTGTTCCGTAAGTGATTTTAAGGCAACCTGTGTAATTTTTTTTTTTATATCTTGCAATTACAGATTTTTTTATCCTTACGTTCTTATTATATGTATAGATTTTGATGCACAAAACAGGTGACAGCCACCAAAAGGTTACAAAACCAGTTTCCATCAAGTGATTAGATTCTCTTTGGTTTCCATGACAACAAAGAAATCATTTTGTATTGGAAAATTAAATTGTTGTTTTAAATATATTTATAGTGTAATTCCCGTGGGAATATCGTGATAAAAACTATCATATGTGTTAATCCAGGTTATAAACTATCTGTATGCCGAATTTCATCCAAATCCATCCATCCGTTGTAGCGTAAAGAAGGGACAAATATACAGACATACACACCAACTTTCGCATTTATAATATTAGTGTGATGATTAGCGCGTTCAACCAATCAAGCGAACAAACAAACAGACTCTTCAGCTTTTTAATATTCGTATAGAGTGTGAATGCAAAATTCAAAATAATAAAACTAGCAGTAGCCTAACTATGTGGTTTGTCTATAAATCGAATTATTTCAGCAAAATAAAACAGAAGCAGATTTGGTACGAACCAATGAGATTAGGAACACATTGAAGATTGAGTAATTTGGGCAAATTAATTTAACAAAGAGTAGGCTCGGCTAAACAAACTCCTTACATTACCTATTATATGTGTACAATCCTAAGTCTACATACCTTTTATATTAACTTACCTACATAATGCTTATAGTTATATCTGTATATTGATTGGTTTACTAAGAATTGTGAGTAATATTTGTGTTTTGTAACTTCTTAAACTGTCAAGGTCACTTAGTAAATAATTGGTATACTATCCCACAGTTGGGCAAAAGCTTCATCATCATCATCAGCCTGTACTAGTCCACTACTGGACATAGGTCTCTCCAAGTGAGCAAAAGCTTACGTCATTGAAATGACCTGACCTGAGAATTTAAACTAGGTTCACCGGTTATTTAGACCGAGCTCGCTAAACGAATAATGATTATATATAGATTTTGCTTTGTAAATCGCTTATTGCTTTGCCTTATTGTTTGTTAAGTTATTGTGCCGTTTGTTATTACACCTGTTTACCGAAGAACGGAGTTTAATTGGAGTAAACCCCAAAACCGTGAGAGTTTGGTTCTCGCAAGTAGAAGGACAATTTGCACTGTCGAACATTACTGTTGACGCCACAAAATATTATTATGTGCTCAAGTATTCAAGTCAACTCCAGATCTCGTTCTCAAACCAGACGCAACGATCAATATCAGCGTGGATGCAGCCGAAGCAGATCTCAATCCAGCTTCAACAAGTACCCTATTTGCTGGTATCATTCCAAGTTCCAGTCAAAAGCCACTAAATGTGTTAAGCCTTGCAACTACAAAGTGGGATCGGAAAACTCTCGGGGCGGTCGCTAATGGCGGCTGATGACGGCCCTGCTAGCTCTGGTCGCCTGTTTGTCACAGATCGAAAGACGAAGATGCAGTTTCTCGTAGACACCGGCAGCGATCTGTGTGTCTTCCCCCGATCAGCAATACACAAACGTCGGCCACAAACCAATTACCAACTGTATGCAGCTAACGGATCCACCATTAACACATATGGTTATAGTAGTTTACAGCTGGATTTAGGTCTACGGCGCGAATTCAATTGGCAGTTCGTCGTGGCAGACGTCACTAAAGCAATCATTGGCGTCGACTTTCTATCATTTTACAACCTAGTAGTCGACTGCCGCAACAAACGCTTACTGGACAACACGACATCCTTATCTTCTGCAGCGATCTCGACAACAGCATCAGACACGATATCTTCGATCAAGACACTGTTTGGTGAGTCAATGTACAATGACATCCTTAGAGATTATCCGGAGATAACCCGCCCACCTGGTATACATCGTGAAATACGCCATAACACAGTTCATCACATTATAACCACAGAAGGACCACCGGTTTATTGCACTCCACAAAGACTAGCACCTGACAAACTTAAAATCGCTAGGGAAGAATTCGAGGCCATGCTCAAAAATGGTACAGCAAGACCATCACAAAGCCCATGGTCATCACCACTTCACCTCGCACCTAAAAAAGACAGCGGCTGGCGACCATGCGGCAACTATCGTATGTTAAATGCGCGAACAGTACCAGACCGCTACCCAATTCGTCATATACACGATCTAGCTCATAGCTTATCTGGTTGCAGAGTCTTTTCAAAGATAGACCTCATTAAGGCTTACAATCAGATTTCAGTAAACCCGGAGGATATAGCCAAAACTGCGATCGCAACACCCTTCGGACTTTACGAATTCCCATTTATGACGTTTGGTCTACGCAATGCTGGCCAAACTTTTTAGCGTTTCGTCGACGAAGTCACTAGAGGAATGGATTTCGTGTACACATACCTGGACGATTTTTTGGTCTATTCAACAGACGAGGCAAGCCACAAAAGCCACCTTCGTCAATTGTTCATCAGGCTGAAAGAATACGGGATTGCTATAAACCCATCAAAGTGCATCTTTGGCGTTGAAGAGGTTAGTTTTTTAGACTACGAAATCTCAAAAGATGGAACTAAGCCACTAGATACTAAAGTAGAAGCAATCCAGTCATTTCCAGCTCCTAAAAACGTAAAAGAACTGCGTAGATTCTTGGGAATGATTAATTTCTACAGAAGGTTTATACCTCATGCAGCACAAATTCAAGCTCCACTGCATCTATTACTTAACGGTTCTGTGAAGGGATCTCATCCTATAGATTTAAGGGATGATGCTAAGAAAGCGTTTGAAGACTGCAAAAGAAGCCTTTGTGATGCTACGCTTTTAGCTCATCCAAGTTGTGAAGCTCGCCTTGCTCTAGTCACAGATGCTTCAGATTTGGCCTTAGGCGCCATACTCCAACAAAAGAATGGATCTGATTGGCAACCTCTCGCATTCTTTTCGCGGAAGCTTAGCCCTGCACAGCAAAAATACTCGCCATACGATCGAGAGCTGCTGGCTGTATACCAAGCAGTCAAATACTTCAGGCATATGCTGGATGCAAGAGTATTTACTATCTTCACCGACCACAAGCCTCTCTGTTTTGCCTTTACGGCAAGAAAAGAAAACTGTTCGCCTAGACAATTTAGGCATTTAGACTTTATCTCTCAATTCTCCACTGACATAAGACACATATCCGGCAAAGACAACATTGTCGCTGACACCTTATCTAGAAATGAGGAACTACAAAAGCCGATAGACCTACTACTGTTGGCCAAACTGCAAAAAGGAGACGCAGGACTCAATCAAATTTTGAATGGCGATACCAGATACTCTCTAACCCTAAAGACGGTGAAGATACCTGGCACCCATACTGATCTCATCTGCGTCGTCAGTAAAGCAGTATCACGGCCATACGTAACACCAGATTTGAGGATACAAGCTTTCAAATGCATACACTCACTCAGCCACCCAGGAGTTAAAGCCACTGTCAAACTACTCACAGACAGATATGTATGGCCCAATATAAACAAGGACTGTCGAACGTATATTGATTGGTTTACTAAGAATTGTGAGTAATATTTGTGTTTTGTAACTTCTTAAACTGTACTGGCTGTACTGGCTATCTTGTCTCTAACTGCCGGAACAACAATGCTAAAAATATTGACGTTATAACGACACATCTTGATGAGTAATGGTGTTAGCTAGCCAGGTGTAATATAACAAGCCTTACCACCTACCAAGCTGAACCTCTGGGAATCGAACTCTAGACCTCTGGGCCTGAGACTTATGTCAAATTTAAGCCAAATGCCAAAATCAGACCAGTAACAAACGATTCTGGACTTTTAAAATATATGCTTCTTCTTATCCCGTGAAAACATGCTTCTGCAGACAAAATTTTAAGCCAAGCAATAATGACAAACTTTAAACTGACGATAAATAGTTGTTGAATGTAAACAAATAAGAACTCTACTACTTAAGCTTTTAGTTCCCATTTTCCTTAACGCTTAACTGCACAAAGGTCGGATATTACAAAAGTTATTTGAAGACAACGCATATTGGAGTTTAGCACGAAACGGCAAAATGTTCATTGTATTGTCGACTCTATTTCCAAGGGATAAGAATCATGGTATTAACATTTTATTGCAGTGTAGCTTTGTTACTTATGCTTTTTAATGGCTTTATACGAGAACAGTGTTCTTGAAAGCCCCGGAGAATCTAGTGATCTCTCTATGAGGGCAGGGTTGCGTGATCCTGACCCTTGGAAAACAGTCGGGGACAGTTTGACCCTTTTATATTTTTTATTCCCGTGGGAATATCGGGATAAAAACTAACTAAAATCCAATATGTTAATCTAGGTTGTAAACTGTCTGTATGCCGAATTTCATCCAAATCCATCTATCCGTTGCAGCATACACACAAACTTTCGCATTCATAATATTAGTGTGATTCGTTTATTTGCTACATGCATTCAATATAACTGATGTTTTCAAAGATATAAGATAGGTAAAGTACATAACCCTGTATTATTATTATTAAATATTACAGGAAAATTCGCGATATTACGCAATTTGTTACGCGATTTTCTATGTTAATTTTTGGCGACGAAAGTTGTGTCGAAGACTGGGCTTAAAGTGTCGAAAACTCGTGCCATTATCAAAATTTGTATTTGTTTGTGAGCTTTCTTTTAAACCAGTTTTCAAATAAGGTAGTAAGTAAGTAAATTCGGCTATACTATATCATACACAAATTACAGTCATGAAAAAAAAAGAAAAAATAGATATGAATATAGAGAAAACAAATTAATAGGTACTTAAAAATAACAGTGTTGGCCGAAAAGGCTAATCAGCACAGCAAATGTTGCAGCTAGACGCCACAACGCTGATTTTCAGCTGGTCCTTGAGTAGGGCGACGTCAAACACAAAAAAAGTATAATTGCGTTACAAAACAACGACGAGAGAATAAAAAAGAAAAAAAAAAAGAAATGGAACATAAATTAAGTGCCTGTATGGCTTACTTCCCTTTGCCTAATAGCAAGTACACAACAAACAAAAAAATATATAAAAGTGACAAAAATAAAAAAAATAAACCAACAAGACTAGATCACAAGATTAAGATTGGTTGTTACTTTACATTATAATGTTACAGCCTGTGACCACAAAATGGCCGCATTTTAATTTCGCGCCAACTCAAAGGTATGCTAAGCCGACTGGTACCAAACATTCACATTAATATTCATAGCTCATCATACATTTTCCCGGTTCTACTTTAATAAGCCACTGTTTTCGCATAGAACGAGGGATTATTTCAACCAATATTGGCCGGTTTTATTTGTCTACGTTCGCCATTTTGTTTGCTTAGGTCGATAGCAAGGAGGCGAAAAGCCAAAAAGGATTTTATGCTGTCGAATTTAGTAAAAATACAGATTGCAAAAATTTATGTTAACTATTTTATTTGTTTCAATATTATTCACCCATCTAAGGAGTTTGTGAAATGTATGTGTTTACCTAAATAGAAATATTAAAAGCCATATGTATATCTTTTTTTAACCTATGCGTTTAACTATTTTAACCATGTCTTGCTGCTGTGTCTATGTCTGTTAGAGTCTGACCAACGAAACGTGACTAACAAGAATGGCGGCAAATTTAAAAATTCTTGGGGTGTCAACACTCATTATACTCTGAATAAGCGACGTTGATACTTGTATTTTTTTTATTAAACTAGATCAACCGAACACATAATTTGTAGTATCAATAAATATGAATAAATTTTAAGAATAATTTGAAGAAGCATTTGTGAAAATGAAAAATCAGGAACAATCAAGTAGGTATACCTCTCAGATCGCAATGCAAAACTATGACAGCACCTGCGCGATGACGTAATTTGCAAAATGGCGAATAATAATATTTACACATTGACACATTTTGAAACAGGTAGGTGGGTATAGGTATAAAATCAAAGTCAAAGACAAAGTGAAAGTGAAAATTGTATATTGTAAAAATAATGAAATAATATTGAAAATCGTCCAATGTTTTTTACTTACTACCCATTCAGGACGTCTATTTTTTAGCTGTGGAGAAGAATGGGCGCAAGAAACTCAACAGTTTTTATTATAGAAGTAACGACATTTACAATACTTATATGTCGTTACCAAATGATACAATACAAATAAAAATACAATACAAAAATGTTTAATAAAATCTTCTTCATCGCGCTGAGAAGTCAAAGTGCTCGGAGAACGAAGCGGCATGATATATGAAACAAAAAAAAGTATGTCAAACAAAAGAAATAAATAGAAGTCTCGACCTCCTCCATGGCAGTCATGCTGAAACAAAAAGCAGAACATACATATTATCGCACCTTTGGTAAGACAAGGAACAATGCCCTTGTCTTACCGAAGGTGCGATGTCAATAAAATATATAAAACCTGATCCTGACCTACGAATGACTCCATGGGAGACCATTCAAAATCGTGGGCATCTACAAATTCATCATCATTCTCACTTTTTTCCAGGTGTGTTCCATTTTCCTTGATTTAATGAACCTTCTTTTTTTATTCTTCTTCGAGTTGAAACACTTATTTCTAACCGAAAAATAACATAATTAATATTAACCAACTTACATAGTAGAATAGAACGATGTTATTTGTTGGAAAATGTGTTTTTACTTGTCATTGACGATATTGTTTCCAAATATTGCGTTTCACCAGATAAAACTTCCTTTTGTTCGAGTGATGTAATATTCTTGACAATCTCTTTAATTTTTAGTTTTGTCTCACTATTACTTGAAGATTCTGTAAGATAAACAAAAATTGGTTGGAGAGTCAACTTAGGTAGGTAATTAATCTATACTAATATATAAAGCTGAAGAGTTTGTTTGTTTGTTTGTTTGTTTGTTTGTTTGAACGCGCTAATCTCAGGAACTACTGGTTCGAATTGAATAATTATTTTTGTGTTGGATAGTCCATTTATCGAGGAAGGCTTTAGGCTATATAACATCACGCTGCGACCAATAGGAGCGAAGCATCAGTGAAAAATGTTGCAAAAACGGGAAAAGAGCCTAAAAAATTAAAAATGCTGCCGAAAGTCACTATTCCACGCGGACGAAGTCGCGAGCACAGCTAGTTTTGAATAAAAGGAAAAAGTAAGTATACAGAATTAACCTACAATTGTTTACGATTGTAGTAGTTTTGCAGAATAAATGTAAAATAATAGATGAGAACAATAAAAGAAGTATCTAAATGATAAATTCAAGTACACAAAACCAACCTATAAGCGACGTGATTGCGTTCAGTTGTCGTTGTTTTTCAGCAAGTTTATCTTCCATTTTGCTTTTAACCTCGCTAAACTTGTTTATCATAGTAAACAATAGCCTCCTTACATTGCTTTTAACCGGTTTCGCCATGATTGCAAGCAAAATCAACAAAAAACCTTATCAGAACTCACAGACGCTATATACTTTTGACAATCGTTTGACAGCTTAAAATTGTTGCCATAATAAAACTTTTGAAAATAGACCGCGTCACGTTTCGTTGGTCAGACTCTACTTCCTGCTGAAACTAATTTGCTAAATATTTTATCTATTTTTGTACATGTACCGTAACCTTTTGTGACGTGAGATTTTTTTTTATTTACTAACATTTTTTGGTAATCATCGCATTTCCGAATGCGATCGAATTTTAAATTCCATATCTATCTTTATTTTATCTTTTTTTTTATCTTTGATGTCGGAGGCCAAGATCCACTTCGGATCGCTGAGCCGGCGTAGTAAGTAAGTAAGTAGTAAGTATATCTATCTTTATCATGTAGCACTAGCTGACCCGCGGAATTCTATTATATTTTTAGTGGCGCTAGTGTGCGGCGTAAACGCTCTTAATTAATAATTAAATAAATAAAAATATTAATTAAATATTAATCGTTAAAAACAAAAAAAAAACAACGGTTGCACTCCGGGAGTGCCGGCAGAAGTGAAAACTTGAATATTAACGTTGTGCATTTTTGATATTTTGGAATGGTTAGGGAATAATTTTGCACGAATTGCTTCAATTATCAGTATAAAAGTACTATCATTTATGTGGTAGAATACAATATTTATTTATTGCGCTATCGTACACAAACATGACAATTTATATTACATTACAAAAAAGCGCCCTGCGCCGCCTAAACGAAACAGCAGGCATACATTTTCGCCGCGCCGTAGAAAGAGAGGGGGATACTTCCTCTCCTACGCCGCGCCGGCTGTCATCCGTCTTACGAATTTTCGATCAGGCCACGTGTCCTGACGGTCACGTGTCCTGACGCGAATTCAACATTTTTTACCCATTACAAAAAAAAAGAAGTTTTCACTTCAAAAACAAACAAACAAACTCACTTTATAATATATATAAGGATTACTGTTTGAATTTTTTTTGTGAAATATAAGGAGCTGTAAAACTATAAATCATAAATGATAATGACACTTAGCTTAAGTCCATTTTTGTATGAAAACAAATTTAGCTTGTATTTGTGTTAATTTTGTTGGTTGCCCTATTAAATAAAATAAATAAATAACGTATAGCACAATAGTATTTCCCCTTATTCTGAAATATATTAATAATAAGCAACTCTATATACTCTTCAGCTGTTAAAACAGGTTTTTGACTTTTACTAGTACTGTATGACATTGTAAAAAATTATACTGGTAAATGATGTTTTTAAATATTTTTTTTTTTTCTTTTTTGTGTTTTTTTTTACATGTTGTGACTGTCCTTTAAATTTTGTGTTTTTATTTGTGATGGAAAGTGTCCCTTTATGATAGGGCATTTTCCAATATTTATGACGCTGTAAGGGAGAAAAGAGCTGGACACTTGCTGAGTTTCTTGCCGGTTCTTCTCAGTACAAGATCTCCCGCCCAGAGTAGATAGACTTACGAACCGATGGCATAAATGACGTTCATAAGAGCTATTTGTAGCCTAAACTGAATAAATGATTTTGAATTTTGAATTTTTTTTTTTCATAGAAATCTTACGACTGCTTAAACACGAAGTTTGGCGAGAGACACTCTTTATAGGGCTCTATACGTACATAAAATACGTGTATACTGATCGGCAGCGCTCAGTGACATACTTGTTATTCTCCGTTACAACATAGCAACATACGCTGCCCGATCCGCGTTTGCGGGGACAGCCCGCGTCATCGCGTAGTCCATTCCCGTACTTTTTGCTGTGTGCTAATGTAGGTGAACTACGAGCTTGTGTGCGTGCGTTTCGAAACGCTTGTATGAAGTTGCCGCACTCTCGTTCACTCTGGTCAGGGCATTTAAAAGTTTTTAATTTAAACTTTCGCAAACTGCACATTGAAATGAAACCTTTTTAATGGCTGCTGGACCTAAAGATACTGTAAGTTCATTTTGCGACTAATTTTAAGGACGGCTCAAAGGTTAACGCGCCCAGTCTGCGATTGCTGAGGTTAAGCAAAATTCGCGTAGGCCGGTCATCGGATGGGTGAACAAAAATGTATCAAATCGAGCTCCTCCGTGCTTTGGAAGGCACGTAAAGCCGTTGGTTCCAGCTGCATTTAATTTAGCAGTCGTTAACTACCACCAATCCACACTGGGCCTGCGTGGTGGTTAATGACCCATTTTCCTTATCCATCCATAGGGAAGGCTCGTGCTCCAGCAGTGGGGACATAAAAAGAGCTGGTCAAGTGGTTAAGTAAAGTCCACCTTACAAAATTATATAATTGACGGGCAAGTCACACAACCCTTTCTGTGGACCCGATTGAAACATCAGTGCAAAACAAACATTTAGCAAATTAAGCGCGAACAACTTAACACATTTTATTTTAATATAACTCCTTTTTTTAAGAGGTCATGTAAAAAAAAATATCATCATCATCATCATCAAAAAAATATCGTCATCATCATCGTCACCAGCTCATTTTATGTCCCCACTGCTGGGGCCTTCCCTATGGATGAAAAATGAGAACGGACCGTACCACCACGCGGGCCCAGTGCGGATTGGTGGTTGTTAACGTCTGCTAATGCAACGAGACCAACGGGTCTTCCGAAACACGGACGAGCTCGAGATAATAAATTTATGTGCACCCATCCAATCGCTGACCGGGCGTTAACGACCATCGACCTTCTATAAATATGTACCTACCTTCCTTATCTGTAGTTAATCAACAAAATGGTAAAGGTTCGCAAACTTCTCGCAAAAAAAAACTGTAGAAACAACAGAAGGGTCTATTGTTCACTTTATTGCGTCGACAGCCGATCTCGGCCGGAAGGGTGGAAATGAATGGAGCTGTAGACCTGGAGATTGGAGTGCTCTAATTTACTTTATCCTAGCGATAGGATTTCTACTCTTTCCTTCTTTCGATTTGAAAGCACAAGAGCACGCGACAGATAACCATGACAACAATGTTAAAGATCAGGAAGTGGCTACCCCAGTGCCTCGTTGTTGAGGATTTTGGCTGAAGCGCGCTTCCACCTTCGACCTTATCATCACTTAGCACCAGTTGAGATGAAATAGAATGAATGAGATGAATAGAGATAGCATTGTATGCTGTATTCTGGTTTAGGGCGACGCACCGCTAAACAATGAATCTAATACGGAGCGTTTGCGCCCCGTACCATAAGAAAAACTGTTTTTTTTCTTTCCAATTAAAACTACAAATAAGTTTAAAAAAATTAACTAGCATAATTGAAGTGTGTGTTAAGACTAAACTACTAAGAAAATTTAGATGCTTAAATCGGTCTGGTTTGCCTGTAAAATGTAAATCTGTTTTAAAAGAGGTTACTTTCATATTTTTTTGTCTGTTATAAAAGTTAACAAATCGTGTTTCTGCAACTAGCAAAATGAAGTCAATTAAATGAAAAATCATGACATCAAATATCACTTTCTTATGTTTTGTAATTGTTGGGAAAAATCAAGATCCCCGCCACGTAAATTTCCAATGCGTCGCCTTAAAGGGTACCAGGTCCAGTGAACTTACATCCATCCCCTTTCCATCTATAGGGAAGGCTCGTGCCCCAGCAGTGGGGACTTAGAGAGAGCTGCTAATGATATGATCCACGAAAATAGCAGACAACTTTTATATTCCCGTCCTCTATAATACAACTTAACAAAGAAACTAATTAGCTGTTCAGTCTCTTAAGCCTTTGTCTTCAACTCCTTAGTGGCAATATAGTCTTAGGCTGCCCGCATACCTACGTCAGATACGTTGAATGAGTATGAACGAATGAATAAATGAATGAATGAGTTTATTTATTTCTCTAATACAGTACAGTAATAGGATGTCATAATTAGTCATGTAGTCAGTAGTCAACGTATTTTGCCAGAAAGCGGAGTAGAAATACGCCGTAACGACATTATTTTTCGACGAAAATGTATCATACATACAGGGCTTTTGTTTGTATCATCATCAGCTCATTTTATGTTCCCACTGCTGGGGCCTTCCCTATGGATGGATAAGGAGGACGGGCCATAAACCACCACGCGGGCGCAGTGCCGATTGATGGTTGTTAACGCCTGCTAATGCAGCCGGGACCAACGGCTTTACGTTCCTTCCGAAGCACGGAGGAGGTCGAGATGAGAAAGTTTTGGTCACCCATCCGATGACCGGCCTTTGCGAAAGTTGCTTAACCTCAGCACTCGCAGACCGGGCGCGTTAACCACTGCGCCATCCAGCTCCTCTATTTTGTTTGTATAGTAGTGTGCTACCCAGCACACCGATTGTAAACTACAGCTCGAGATTTATTGAGGTGTGTAGAAGCAACTTGCGGTACGAAAAGGTTTATTTATTTATTTATTTATTGCATTTATGTATATCAATTCCATATAGTAATAAAATAGTATATGATGGCCTGTTACAAAGCCTGTTAGGGCATCGTAAAATTATAACTATTCTTATATACTAATAGTAAATATAAACAAAATATAAAATTTAAAATGTTGCCAGCGTGTGAGCTTTCCGTGGACATGTATAAGAACCTATTTATTGTCTTTGGCTGACATAAACTCTAGTATTGAGTACTAGCATTTTTGTGCGAAATACAGCTTTAATTATTTTTTAAATAAGATTTCATTTTTTTCGGCTTTAAATTTTTTGGTATTTTGTTAAAGATAAGGATCGATCGTAGGGACGGCTTGTGAGGCATGATCCTGCTTCACTAATTGTGGAGCATCTGGACTTTGCTTCTGATTAATATCAGGCAGCGCAGCCATTTGCCGAACTTTTTATAAAAGATATCATCATTCGATCTCGTCAACGTAAACCCGAATATTATAACTAGATAGTTATATGCATATTATATAGTTATTTATCACCATAGGACGCTGTTTTAATGTCATATATAAATACGTGAAGCAAAAACTTTGTACCCCTTTTTGACGAAAATTGCGCGGACGGAGGTGTATGAAATTTCGCACACATAAAGTTTAGAATGTTAATATTTTTTTAAAATTATGCATAAAAACACATTAAATCAATAAAACAAACATTACACACACTACCATGTATTTGACACACACGCATATGTATTTGACACACACGTTGTTTAAATACTCTTTTCAAAAATTTCAAAAATGAATGAGGAGTGGCCGAAATCGGTCAATGCCAATCCAAACTCACATTCTATCTTTTTTAATTTTTCATTGCTTATTATACAATCCGTGCAGCCTTAATAAAATTACGGTCGAATTTCGACCACTGGACGACCACTAGTATTACAATAAAAGGTTAAAATAAATAACGAAGGATGCCTGTTCCCAGGCCTAAGCCTCGTTGACGAGCGAAATCTCAGGTCTTTGTTTTGCGCAAGAACGACGTCGGTAATGGCGCGTTTGTTCGTTTTCGGTCGAATTTCGCTGCCGGCCGAGTTTCGGCGTCGGTGGACCGAATGCCGAATGCCGAATGCCGAATGTTGAATACCGAAAGCCAGAAATAACGGCGCGTTTAATAAACGATTTTGTACCTTTACAGAAAATTCTTGGGAGACATTTTAATAATGATGGCTGGAATCGATTTGGTAGCAATATAATGGCACCGCGGCGGATATTGTAATGTTCTTAGAATCCGGTGCTGTAAATATACTAAAAAGTGTTTATGTAACAATAGGAATCTGCTTTTTTGTTGGTTTAAAGTCTTTGTGTGTGTTTTTGTGTGTTTTACATCATGTCAATGTTAAAGTATAAATTTTTACTTTTTATTTTCAAGTGCTAATTGCTGCACTGAAGCTATATTAAATATTTATAAAATTTTATAAAATACAGTGAAAAAATTAAACGCCTACCCAACCCAGCCAAGAAGCGAACCTGGGTCTTCCGCAATCTGGGCGGCTGCACTGACCGCTATGCTACCGGGAAGGCTGACGTAAGCGCTGAATTTTGTCACTGCTTTTTAATTTTTTTTTTGAGTGCTTATAGCGGCACAGTGCGCCATCTATCTAACGGTAATTGCAACCGATGGCTATGCAGATTCATCTTTGCAGATGAAATACCACAAATTTGATAACACAACGCTATAGTAAATTTTTACTTTTTGTTTTCAAGTGCTAATTGCTGCACTGAAGCTAAATTAAATATTTATAAAATTTTATATATATTTAAAGTATAAAGTTCTTAGTTTCATGGTGGAGTCTTCTTAGCAGAATCAACCTTATGAACTAGCAGTAGAATCGCATTAAATATATGTATGTTTATTAAATTATACATTTTAAGTATTATTGTGTGTACTTATATTATATATTTTTTAATGTACTTAACTACTTGACGTTCTGTGCAATTTATATGCTTAAATTGAATAAATGATTTTTATTTCATTTTAAAGCCATTTTTTTATTCAAATAAACAATATGAAAACAGTTTTTGAATCGTCTTAACATATTTTTACCTACGACCCATTCAGGATGTCTATATTTTAGCTGTGATCGTAGCAAATGAACATGATCAGCGACTACTGTTTAGTATACCTCAGAATAATTATTCATACTTATATTGTTGCTGTCTCGCTCTCGCTCTCTGCCGTCACGTGTCATCTCATTAAAGTCGCAAATCTAACACAACATAAATAATTTAATAAACACTGTAATGAGATCGAGACGTAAACTACAATAAAAATAATAAAAATATAAATATCGTGATGTTATCGTGGTGATAGACCGGTCTCAACGTCGGGCGGTGTTCGTTGACACCACCATCCCGCATGACGAGAACCTCGTGAAAGCTGAGAAGGACAAACTCAGCAAGTACCTTGACTTGGCTCACGAGGTGACCGCCATGTGGAATGTTGATTTGACGATCATTGTCCCGACAGTCGTTTCAGCGAACGGTCTGATAACGAAGAGCCTCGACCAACACCTTAAGATGCTCTCGCTTGATGGTTGGATCAAGGGTCAGATTCAGAAAGCAGTACTCATTTCTTGACACGGCACGTATTGTCAGGAGGTTCCTCACTCTGCAGCCCTGACCACCGGTAGCTAGGGCCCCGCCCTGTCGCTGGCAGTACTCTAGGATTAGGTTTTTATGATGTTTTATTGTTTTTATATTAAAATATTGTAAAAATCTAGTTTAAAGAAAGAAAGTAAATAAAGAGTATAATAATATATTTATTTAATCAGATACAGAAATCCGTTTTTACTAACTAGCTAGCTGACTAACTAGTTAGTAGAATCCGGCTCGAAGGACCAAAGTTAATTACTAACTTTGGTCCTTCGAGCCGGATTCTACAAATTTTCTGTTTTAATGTAACAGTATTCACTTACAACTAAAGGATAGGAGGATAAGTAGATAAATACATTAAATATATATTTTGTTTATATACAATTACTAAATAAATATATATAATAAATTAAATATATTATAAAATAATGAAAGTATTAAATACTAACGCCTATCTTTTTTTACTTTACCGTGTAACTGCCATCCTCTTAAGTCGAGTCCAGACTATAAATATGGCAAAACATGTTATAAAATAATGTAGCATGTTTTATGTGTGGACGTTATCTATACATATAATAAGAACGTAGGGATAAAAAAATCTGTAATTGCAAGATATAAAAAAAAAAATTATACAGGTTGCCTTAAAATCACTTACGGAACACGATAGAATAGTTTAAAAAAAAAATTAATTGTTTGTTTGTTTGTTTGTTTGTTTGTTTGTTTGTTTGAACCCGATAAACTCGAGAACTACTGAACGGATTTTGATCCGGTTTTCACCAAAATGCTAAGAAAAATTCGGAAAATAATATAGGCTACATAAATACTCGAAAAATACAGGATGTCTCATTTAAATCGGTCAGTATGGGAAAGTCTAAAACTATAAGACATACGAAGATCTGTCCTTAGGAACCATGTCATCGATTTTAATAAGAAGAAAAACTGCATTCATACATTTTAAAAAAACCTGTACTCAGCTCGGGAATCGAACCCGGTTGTTTTGAAAAAAAATAAACTTATACTATTTCTATTTAGATATCGATTGTGTAGCAGTCTTAAGCAGTAAATGGCTCTTTGAAACATGATGTCTAAAATGAATAAAATGCATTGTTTTCACGTACTTTAATTTATTTTAGTAGGTGTTCGAAGTGACCATCACCGTTACATTCAACAAGTTTAGGCATGTAAAATTGTCTCTATGGTTGTTTGTACCTCTTTGCTGGTTTTGTAATTGTAAGATCGTTACCTAAACGTGTTGAATATTGTATTGAAAAAAACGGTGGTCACTTCGAACACCTTCTAAAATAAATAAAAGTATGTGAAAACAATGCATTTTATTCATTTTAGACATCATGTTTCAAAGAGCAATTTACTGCTTAAGACCTACACAATCGATATCTAAATAGAAATAGTGTAAGTTTATTTTTTTCAGAACAACCGGTTTCGATTCCCGAGCTGAGTACAGGTTTTTTTTAAATGTATGAATGCAGTTTTTCTTCTTATTAAAATCGATGACATGGTTCCTAAGAACAGATATTCGTATGTCTTATAGTTTCAGACTTTCCCATACTGACCGAATTAAATGAGACACCCTGTATAATAAGAACGTAGGGATAAAAAAATCTGTAAATGCAAGATATAAAAAAAATACTTTAAAATCACTTACGGAACACGATAGAATAGTTTAAAAAGAAATTGTTTGTTTGTTTGTTTATTTGTTTGTTTGAACACGATAAACTCGAGAACTACTGAACGGATTTTCATCCGGTTTTACCGAAATGCTAAGAAAATTCCGGAGAATAACATAGGCTACACAAATACTCGAAAATTGATAAATTTTGATTTGGTCTAAACCGGGATTTAATCCTTGGTTGCGTGGCAACTGTTGTTTATTATGTAACATAAGGGAATTTTTTTTAATGAGTTGTACGGCTCTGGCAATTGAGGCTCTGGCTCTCTATTGCTATCGTGTTTTACGGCTCTGGGTTCTTTGCCCTTTTGAGCCTGTCATTGATAGTTGTTGCCATGAGAATACCGATTTTGATGCGTTTATCACCAAAATGCTTAGAAAATTTCGGAGAATAACATACAAATCGAAAAATGTTAAACAAATTTTGATATCAGTGTGCGAAGAGCGAATTACTTAATTGAATAGTAACGGTTTGTACGTATAGAGCATGAACTAAGGTTGCAATTCGAGTTGCAAAATTGCCATTTAATTTCCTTTTAAATGAATGCAAGCTGAAAATGTGCAGACGGCCGAAGTTTGGGGGTGGGGGGGGGCGACGTTTAGCGTATTTACCCTACGTATTTACGCGACCAACTGTTAGATGCGTTCGTTGAGTTATTATTTTAGAAAAGTTTTGTTACTCTCTAAGGTTACCTACCCTTTATAAATCTGTGAGGCACCTAAGCGAACTTAGCACCGCAGTAGTAAAGCGACGGAAAATAAAAACAAGCTCGAAATCACGCACATTATTAAACTTGGCTGTACATAGGTACACCTTTTGTTTCATTTTCCAAAATAACCAATAATAATATGGCTATTTAGTCGCGCCTGCGCGCGGCGCTTATTGCAGTTTTCTAATACACAGAAATGTTAAAAGTTAAAACATTACCTATATTTGGCGGTATAAACCTCTGTGTCGTTGCCCAAAATAATGTCTCTTTTTTTAGTTATGCATAGAAATGTTACCTACTCATTAAATTTGGCTGTATAAAACTTTGTATCATTGCCCAAAACCATGTCTCTATTTTTTTAAATATTGCACATAGAAGATATATCTTGAATTACATAGCTTGGCTGTATAAACCTTTGGGTCGTTGCCCAAAATACTTAATGTTATTTTTTTAAATCTATTTGGTGAAAAAACGCGAGAACAGGAAAATTTAAAAAAAATTTGGCGCTCAAATTTTGAAACGAACAGAAGGAAATTTTGATGTTTTGCAATGCATTAAGTACCTATTTTTATTTTGTTAATAATTTTTAAATTATATTAATTATTCATTGTGTAAAAGTTTTTTAAAACATTTTATGCAGGTACGATAAATATTTCAGTACTTATTCAGTTCTTATTAATTTTCAAATAAGATTTATTCATTGTGTAAAAGTTTTATGAAACATTTGATGCAGGTAAGTTAAACACTTATTTCAGTCCTACTTATTTTACATGTAAGCGGTTTCTTACTTTGGTTTCTTAACATGTTTATAGGATAAATCTGTGTTCAATGATACAATATAAGTAAGTAAGTATCATAACAATTTTAATATCATAAAACCTATAAGGAATGAATTTTGTACATACTTCTAGATTAAAGAAAAATGGTTTTTCCATTCTTCTATCGCATAAGACGATGGCTACCTCTGGTATCAGAGTTGCAAAAATGTTTAAATTTGCAGGGTACAACTGTATTAGAGGCACGGACTTCAGATTTTTTTTTATTAGAGGTAACTTCTTTCTGTGTCCTGTGATCTACCTCTAAAAAGCTACCTACCTAACAAGATGCCACGAAGAAGTTCAAATTTATCGCAAGTATGTAACATAAAATACTATACTGTATTACCTAATAGACAATAATATAATTTATTACAGTTCTCAATTTATTGATATTTTGTATCTACGAATAAGAACATAGTTGGTAAATAGTTTTTTGTGTCTTCTGGCCGACAACCAATAATCCTGGACCGCTACCTGCTACTCGATATCCAGCTTCGGTGGACACGGCAAAAAAATTTTGAAGTCCGTGGTTGGACAGTATAACAGTAGACACATCTTAGCTAAGATACACCAGTGCCTAGGACGACTCCGGACGAGTACCTGAGCTGTAAAATACCAATTTTATTACATATAATTGAGCGTCAGTAAACCCATTTCAGGTTTGTATGACGTAGCAAATACGCGCAACCCACCGAGAAACGGTGTTGTATACTGAATGTATGTGGAGGGATAATTGAAACGGGAAACTGAGTGAGAATCTGTATGAACGGGACGATTCTGTGCTTCAAACTGAATATATGTATGTACATGGCAGAGATGATAGTCGAAAGAATAAGAGATAATGTATGAAAATAATGATGGACGTAAAGGAGGCACAGGAAGTATGCCAGAACCACACTAAATGGAGATCAATTGTCTTTGCCTATCTCAGCATTCCCAGCTGAAAGAGAGTAGATGTACGCATGCCGGTAAATACAATGTCAATTTTCTAAATTTCCGATGCATATAATTTTATTATACCCTAATAAGCTTAAATAGATACCTACATAAAAATAAAACTATACAGACTACAGCCTTTAGCTCACGCGGACGAAGTCGAGGGCAACAGCTTGTGTGTTAATAAAACAACCAACTTATAGGTTTTGTAACAATACTTGATGTGGACTTACCTTTGTAGCTGCCGGGAGCTACGACTTAAAAGTCTTTAATGCCTGATTTCACACTTGACCCTTAAGTTTTAGATGACCCCTAAGCCATTTTAGGTGACGGTTTTGCTCCAACAACTGTCACCTAACATGGCTTAGGGGTCACCTAAAACTTAAGGGTCAATTGTGAAATCAAGCATAAGTTCACTTCCCTTTCCCTTTTTTTTCTTTATGTTTTGACTTAAAAAATTCTTTAATGAATCCAGTTGCGACCTCGCCTTACGCAGCTTAACTTTCGCGATTGTAGCATCGAAGCACGTCCATTTGACTTATCCCCAGTGTTCCTTAAGAATAAAAAGTAGCTTCACATTATTATTGCATCGTTTCGGGATAGAGAACGATTAATCATGGCCGACCTTTCAATGCGCTCCAAAAATGGGTTGGATAGCCTTTAGCGAGATTTTATGTGAATCTTTATAGGTGGGGTAAGCCAGTTTGTGGAAAGTATTCGATTCCGATTTGGGTGTCTAGTGTCAGTTTCATTTGAATTTCGATCACGTAACGGAAATGAAAACTAGTATGGCATTGAAGCAGCGCCACCTGTCGACATACGAAAAGTGTTAAAATTTTGCCATACAAAATTTTCGTTTCCGTAAACGTTATCGAATAAAAACGGATAGTAAATAAAACTCAGGCAACTAGCCACTCACAACGCCTCGGAGAATCGAGTGTACCAAAGTTATGTTCAACTTATCTACATAATTTGATACCATTACTAGCATTTTCTAGTAAAGACAATTCAAGTCAAAACAATTGATAGCTGTCTTACAAAATGTAGTTTTTACACTCGAGAGCAATGAATCCTGGTCACTTAAAGCAACCTATAAATCTCGGAAACTAAGAATGCTAGCTTAATGAAATAAATTGTGTTTAATAGACAATTAAATACCCCTTAAATGAAAGTAATAAAATTTATGAGTAACATTTAATTTACCAAAATTACATAAACAAAAAAAACTGCTGATCTTGCCTTAAAAGTTTCCGAGATTTATAGGTTTCTTTAAGTGACCCGGATTCATTGCTCTCGAGTGTACAATATTCTGGTTCAAACTAGATTTTTTTCTCCGTGCATCTACCCGATTCAATACACGTAAACACTTCTCCTTCATCTCACCTGTTGTTAAATGATGATAAGGTCGAAGGTGGAAGCGCACTTCACCCGGAATCCTCAACTACTGAGGCACTGGCTATCTTACCTCTAGCTGCCGGAACACAACATGCTACAAACATTGATGTTATTGCGACATATTGAGATAAGATAGTGGTAGCTAACAAGGCGGATAAACAAGCCCTACCATCAACCAAACCAAAAACAAACATTTACCTACCCCAATTGGGAATCGAACCTGGGACGTCAGGGTCAGGAACCAGTCTTAACCACTAGACCAGAGAGAGAGTTGGTTTGCCTGTCTCCTGTAGAGGGGAGGTCAAGTGATTCCAAAGTATAATAAAATTCAGTACAGACGGATTTTATTATGTCTGTAATATAGAATTCATACAGTTTCTTGTGATAATAAAGATTCTAGTGATGTATTTACGCAGTATTTGAATTATTCAATTGAACAATTTAGAGCGATTTTTCCGATTATAAAGTAACTAAATTTCTACAATACAACTGAAGTTTTTAATTTTATGTTTTACTAGTGGCCGCTCGCGGTTTTACCCGCGTGGTTCCCGCTTTCACCCGCGTGGTTTCCGTTCCCGTGGGAATATCTGGATAAAAAGTATCCTATGTATTATTCCCGGTTATAAACTATCTGTATGCCGAATTTCATCCAAATCCATTCAGCAGTTTTTACGTGAAAGAGTAACAAACATCCATACTTACAATCTTTCGTGTTTATAATATTAGTAGGATTTTATTACTTGGTATAGGTATATCTATATGTACCCGAACGTTTCGACAGTGTTTCCCTGGCCGTTGTCATGGAACATGGGCTGACTCGAAAGTTTAACAGTGTATACGTTATGACATCATCATCATCATCATCATCATCTCAGCCAAAAGACGTCCACTACTGGACCTCCCCCAAGGATCTCCACAACGACCGGTTGCACCGCATCCAGCGGCTTCCCGCGACCTTCACCAGATCGTCGGTCCACCTTGTTGGAGGCCTGCCTACACTGCGCTTTCCGGTACGCGGTCGCCACTCAAAGACTATCCCGCCCCAGCGGCCATCAGTCCTGCGAGCAATGTGCCCTGCCCACTGCCACTTGAGCTTAGCAACTCTTCGGGCTTTGTCGGTTACCTTTGTTCTTCTGCGGATTTCCTCATTTCTGATTCGATCACGCAGAGAAACCCCGAGCATAGCCCTCTTCATTGCTCTTTGAGTGATCTTGAGGAGGCCCATAGTGAGCGACCATATCTATGTCCCGTTTGTCATCACTGGCAACACAATATTACATACAAACGTTATGACATACAAACTTTTAATAGTTATGTTGTATGCATGTGGTGGTATGTATAAGTAGGGCGTTACAAATTTTTTGTAAATTGCAATTTATGTAAACATGTTTTTGTGTAATTGCTTTGCTAGTTACCCATAAATAAGTAAATAACGAAATAAATAAACAAACATGAACTGAAAAGAGAAAGTGAGAATAGACCAAAATACCTACTTCCGGCCACTGAGCCTGCAAAGTAAGTAAGTAAAAAGAGAATACAATTTGGCATTAAGTCAGTTTTAAAATTGTCTAACAATGATTAAAATGAATGAATAAACCGCATACGTTTTTTATCAGTGTATCTCTCATAATTCATTTTTATATTCAAAACGCCAAAGTCTGACACCACTGAGGGCGAGATAAATTATACTGTTATATTTTATAATTATATGTTTTGATAATGTTTGAACCTGCACCCTTCTGACATACCGGGTCAGGTGCTCTTCTTATTGAGCTATCGTGGTTCTAACCAGCCCGCCGAAATTATTCAACACTATTTACTTTTTACTTTGAAAGCCAAAGGCGCCCATTCAATGTTAACAACTACCGTCATTAACATCCGATCATAATATTTTTACAAATACTAAAGATCAGTTAAGAAGTAGGCAAGCTATTTATAAATGTTTATATAATTTTAACGCAAATTTTGTTGCGAACCTTTGGCTTTCAAAGTAAAAAGTAAATAGTGTTGGATATAATTTATTGTCAATGTCTTTTAACTTAACAGTTGTTGTGAATTTTGTTTACTGTAATTTGAGTTATTTTGTGTTTGTGTTTCTCATAATGCAAAATATAAAATAAAATAAAAAAATAATACAAAGTATAGCAGCTACGTCACTATTGTTAAACCGTTTCTCGAATTAGGGTTAAAGCAATAAGTTTTTATATAGCCTCATTTCAATTCGCCGAAATGACGCAACTGGATGGTTTGAGTATCATAATGCGTAATACTGTTGGATTTCGCTCTCATTATAATATAAATAACTATAAACGTTTCTGCTTTTCCAGACATAGACCTTGGATTCTGGTGTTTTTGTTCCTTAGTTGATGGCTTCGTGCGGTAAGCACATTTCGCCATTGTCAAAGTGATTTCAATAGTTATGTAATTTTTTTTTTATATTTTACGAGTAAGCACAGTGCTTTGATCTCACCTGATGTAAAGTGATGATAAGGCCAATGATTGAAGCGCACTTCACCCGGGAACCTCAACTAGTGAGGCACTGGCTATCTTATCTCTAGCTACCGGAACACAACAATGCTACAAACATTGATGTTATGGCGACATATTTAGATAAGATGGTGGTAGCTTGCCAGGCGGACTATCAAGCCCTACCACCACCCAAACCGAGTACACAAACATGTACCCCCGCTGGGAATCAAACCCGGGACCTATAGGTCTAAACCGGTGGTCTTAGCCAATAGACCACAGAGGCGGTTAACAAAAATAAAATAAGACAATATTTCTTTTGTTAATATATGATGATGATGATGAATGATTATAGACACACACGAACTGATACCACCTTCTCCTTTTCATCTTCGGGGAACTAGACACGGACTGAGATCACACCCATAAGCTGTCAACATAGCGCATTTTCTTATTTGTATTACACTCTTGGTAGGGTGGTCGTTACTTCAGTCGCAGTGAGCCGCCTGACCAGCCGACGCCAATCTCCCCTGACCGATGATGGCATCGGCTTCCCCCCTTATACACGTGCACAAGGATGGCCTTGTGCACGTGCATAAGGGGGGGAAGCAGTCGAGAGACTGCTTCCTTTATTTGGTCCGTCCATCTCATCGGCGATCTACCGCGCGCTCGGGTGCCCTCAACTTTGCCCTGGACTACAAGTCGCTCAATTGACGCATCACCACGCCGAGATATGTGCCCAAAGAACGTGAGTATACGCGTTTGAACAATAGAGGAAAGACGCCGCTTGATGCCGAGTTCTTCGAGTATTGAGACATTTGTGCGAAACTCAGTCCATGATGCCCTGAGCATCTTTCTCCAACATATACTATACTTTATGCTCTAAGCGCTTTGCGTCATCATTTTTGATGCGAACAGAAACATCAATTATTGTAAAAAAATGGTCGATAAATAGTCACTACTTTGTAGAACTTTCGTCATCTGTAAGTTAAGTATTTATTATCCAATCGTAGTTACTCATTGCAAATGAGTTGATAAAGCATTAACCAATCACGTCATCGATTTTCAAAATGTGAACTCGTAAGAACCAACAATTTAGATTCGGAAGTTCGGTCTGAAAGCAGTTACAATTTGGAGCAAACCGTTCATGAGCAGGTGTGTTGAGGGCCCGCGAGGGAAATAAAATGACGTCTCCAGACGAATCTTTTAGAATTTTCGCTCTTGAAATTTTTTGGATTCACAACAAAGTAGGTAGAAATTTTGCAAAAGTTTCTGTTATGATTTTCTTTTATGTCTGTGATGATAAGGCCGAACTGGAAGCGTAGGTAGGTACTCTCCTGAAATTGAAATGATTACTAAGGAACTGGCTTTCTTATCTCTAACTAACAACACACAACAATGTGCTACTTACTTTGTTGTCATGGCGACTGAGTTGGATAATAGATTTTTATTTATCCTACTAATATTATAAACGCGAAAGTTTGTAAGTATGGATGTTTGTTACTCTTTCACGTAAAAACTACTGAATGGATTTGGATGAAATTCGGCATACAGATAGTTTATACCTGGGAATAACACATAGGATACTTTTTATCCAGATATATCCACGGGAACGGGAACCACGTGGGTGAAACCGCGAGTAGCCGCTTGTTAATTTATAAACGTGCCTACACAAAAACAGTTTGCATTCCATTTACACTTAATAACTGAGTATATCCTGATTGAAAAAAACAATTTTCAAAATAAATAATATAATTTTTCACATTTTGTATGAGAGTGGTAGCCCAGACTGACTCTATAAGGATAAGTTAATAAAGTCAGTTTTAAGTTTTTACATTTGGAGTGTTTCCGTTTTCAACCCACTTTTTCATCCCACTTCAATATAATTCCGCTTTCAACCCAAATCTTTTTTCAACCCATAATTCTTTCCGCGTATTGTTGACGACTGCAAAAAAGTTAGTGAACAATTATTTTAATTTAACTATACAGTGTCTACGTAAACAAGATGTTTTAAAAAGTTCAAAATATTATTAGTATTGCTTTTTGGTTTTGAATAAGATTAGCGTTATCACTGCAACAAACGAATAGATTCCCTTCAATGGCATTTTTTTTGTTCTCTTTCTTCGATAAAGTAAAACTATGTGTGTGTACTAAAAAAACATATCTATATAACGTATCATAATATAACGTCATAAAACTTTCGCCGCAAACTTCCCTTTCTTCTAATGGTAATGTCACTTAGAATGGGACCTGGGACGTGTTACTCCGTTGTTAGTCGCCTCAGCAGTAAGAGGTCGTTAATTAAGCAAAACGAGGCGTTGCCTCGCTAACATGACAATTGGATTAAGCATAGCTGAGTGTGGAAGCTCGATGGCGCAGTGGTTAATGCGCCCGGCCAAATGGCTAAGGTTAAGCGACTTTCGAAAAGACCGTTTTTCAGATGGGTGATCATAAAATGTATCATCTCTAGCTCTTCCGTGCTTCGGGAGGCACGTAAAGCCGTTGGTCCCGGCTGCATTAGCAGTCGTTAACAACCACCAATCCGCACTGGGCCTGCGTGGTGGTTTATGGCCCGTTCTCCCTATCCATCCATAGGGAAGGCTCGTGCCCCAGCGGTGGGACATATAAATGTACTAGTGATGGAAGCTGATGACAATTTTTGACTTTTACTAGAGTACTGTAGTGGTACTGTATGACATTGTGGAAATTGAAACTTTTACATAATTATCTGATGTAAATTTGTCAACTTGGATTTTTATTTTGTTGTTTTTTTTACATGTTGTGGTTTTCTCCTATATATTTTTTGTGTTTATTTCTAATGGAAAGTGTCCTGCTATAATAGGGCATTTTCCAATGCAGTGGGGACATAAAAATGAGCTGACGATGATGATGATGATGGTGACCTCAACGCCATATTTAGAACCATCAAAATAGGGCTCCGAGGTGGAATATTATAACATCTGTGATGGGTTGCAGCCGATCGGCTGATGTGCGAGCATCTTAGAACCAGGGATCGGAAACCACCTTTTTTTGATTAAGCCGATTGTTAGGGAAACCCTATCAATACGGTAAGCATTTCGTCACTTACTGCATCAAAAGGCTAAACTAACCAAATGATACAGTTAATTAGGGTAAGCACATACCGCATCCAAAAACCCTGTTGAGGCTAACCCTATAAAAAGGGTTTTAACGCGCACAAGCAATTCAAGTTTCTACGTGCAATGCATTTACGTGTCCTATCGACGCCAGCGTTGCCGCCGTCGAATCAATGATGCGAAACGAAGTTAAATAGCGGTATGTTAGTAAAATTCACCAAAATGCGCGAAAACGAGATAGGACTCGTAAACGGTAATGCAATAATAAGTCTAACTGCCGTACTCAGAGACGTCAATTAAGTTTTAATGACAATTAAGTCTCTTGCTGTCACTTTCTTATGTATAGTGCTAAATAAAGAAGAAAATACATTTAATTGTCATTAAAACTTAATTGACGTCTCTGAGTACGGCAGTAATGCATTGCACGTAGAAGCTTGAATTGCTTGTGCGCTTTAAAACCCTTTTTTAGGGTTAGCCTCAACAGGATTTTTGGATGCGGTTAGTGCTTACCCTAATTACTTATTAACTGTATCAATTTGGCCACCCATCCGATGACCGGCCTTTGCGAAAGTTGCTTAACCTCAGCACTCGCAGACCGGGCGCGTTATCCACTCCTCACGTTGAGGGCACTAACGGCTAGAAATTAGTGACTTTGATGCTCTAGGTTTTGGAAATGTACGTGAGAGTATAATATGTATGTTGGTATATTCATTCCCTGTGTGGTGCCGGGGATAAAGAATTGCACCACCCCATCTCTTCCTGCGGGTGTCGTAAAAGCCGACTAAGGGACCATTCCAGAGGATGGGCAGCAGCATCTCTCTGAGGCTACCCTCAACCTACTGCGATCGCCAACCCGCCTGCCAAGCGTGGCGATTACGGCAAATACCCCTCATATCCTTGGGGGAGGCCTTTGTCCAGCAGTGGACGTCTTTTGCTGAGATGATGATGATGGTATATTCATGCTGAGAACCACAGAATGTCCATTTATGCCAGTATTTAAATTGAAATTACTTTATTAGTTAAGTTGATATATGATGAAAAAACTATTGTATTACATACACAAAATATATATTTAGTATCAAAGGGAACGTGTTTACAATTAGTCCGACCCATAAATTCATAACACACTATAGTTTTTTCTACAATATCATTTAAAGTTGGGCAAAAATCATGAAAACGAGTGGCGGCGTTTAGTTGATATCTTATCTAAATGATTATGCCTCTAATTACATAATTATGATTGTTTAGACATCTAAACAATCACCAATTAACTTAACTACAAATCGTCCGTCTCACATTTTCGATTTATCGAGCGGTTTTTTAAATTATTATTTTTCAAATTAACACGTATATTCCATATACAAAATTAGAACCTATCGCGCGGCATCAATTAAATATGGACGAAAACATTTCAAATAAAATATATGACACTTGTCACTTACGGACGGCGCACCCTTAATCAATCACTGTTTTTATAATTTAAAGGAATATTTTGATAAATTTAGATGAGATTAATTTCATGTTTAATTGATGGTTAGGTTATTGTGACTTTTTTATTTAATTTAAATTATTTTATCGCATCACATTTTAATTCAATAAATTGTAATTACACTCGCATGCCAATTTTGGCGAACATGTATGTACTGCTTAGAAACTAGACCATCCGTTTTCCATTTTTCGCGTGAATAAATGATTGGATTTGATTTTTATTAATAACTAAGTAGGTACACACGGCGGCGGCAGATCAACCTACCCAAAACTGTCAAATTTCTACAATCAATTTTGAACTTTATCGTTTAGTTTTAAGGATCAATATTCATTGGAGAAATTTGACAGATTTGGGTAGGTTGATCTGCCGCCGACAGTACCAAGCTGCAAATAAGAGATGTCCTTCAACTGTGCGCTCATGGGAACGGTCCCAAGAATGGAAACATTACCTCTCTAAATTGCTAGGCAAATGCGCTGAAAGAGGTAGTTGCCTTCATGTCACCGGAGGCCCTAATAAGGTGAGCACTCAACTATTTAACAAGCTGCGTTGCCTCTTACCCCCATGTATACCCTACCCATTGTCTCCACCGCAAACGGAACAAATAAATAATTTCAGCCCAGGTTTTTATGGCGTTTTGCGTAAACATAACATTATGTTATGTTACCTTCCCCATAGCAGTCAGTGTAGCGGTCAGTGCTACCGCCCAGATTGCGGAAGACCCAGGTTCGAATCCTGGCTCGGTCAGGTGGGCATTTATTTTATAATTACATAATATTATGGGTAAATGAAGACAAAATTTTGGACCAAATTCAGTCCAGGGAAGGGGATTAATTGCCTAACTCTAATACCTATCGTAATACCTTTCAATTTGACATTTGAATTTTTTGTATCGTGATAAAGATTGAAATTAGACAATAAGCCTCCAGATTTATACGGGCAGGCAATTTTATTTAGACGAGATCACATTTATGTGGGATGCCTGAGCACGAAAGTGAGTCGTTTATATGCTAATGATGATGATGATGAAATCAAATTGAAAACATTATTACTATCATTATTTATCATTTATTATCTAAATATCAACTAAATATAAGCCATCAACTAAAAGAAAAAAAGAAAAAATGCAATCTTTGTTCCAAGGTCTATCGTCGCTTTAATTACTATGTTTATGTCAAACATATAGCTTCTGGGTCTTTTGGGTGAAATGTTACTTTTGTATATTTGTTTGTATTTTTTTTTTATCTTTTTGTTTTAAACTTCATAGTAGCATGTTATAAATGTAGCAATATTAAGTCCAAATGACTAGATTTAGTTTTTATAGTATTATTTTTCTTTCGTTTTGGTCATCGGCTTCCGATACCCTTAGTATTATATTCTTATGCATGCCGTGGCAACCTATAATTAAGGCAACACCTAGCTTAGAAATTTTTTAAAGTAAGTTACTAGCATGTTTAATGTTCGATCTTGTTGGTTGTTCAAATAAATAAATAAACAAATAAATATGTCGCCATAACATCAATGTTTGTAGCATTGTTGTGTTTCGGCAGCTGGAGATAAGATAGCCAGTGCCTCACTAGTTGAGGATTCCGGGTGAAGTGCGCTTCCACCATTGGCCGTAACGTCACTTAACATCAGGTAAAATGAAAGCGAAGTGCTTACCCATATGGTATATGATGATTATAAAAAATGTTAAAGTAGAAAATAGAAATAGAAATACAAAAAAAACTTATTTGGTACAATAACACATACTTATAGGTAGCATCGAGAACTTATAGTAACGGAACTTATGGCATGGACGTAATCACATAGAGAGTGGTAGAGATAGTTGGTTAGCCTTTTCACCGCCCAACTATCCTGCACGCGATGTCCCGCTGTACGCCAACGTATAGATGTATTTTAATAAAGTAGGTACAAAGAAGAACTTCTATAGAAGTGCTGGCGTGGACGGCACGAAAATCTCGAACTTCTATAGAAGTTGTAGGCGGTAAAAAGGTTAGTAAAGTCTAATGGCAGGTGAGATGAAAGCATAGTGCGTACCCGTAAGATATAATAATATACAGGGCTTTCCACGGCCATGCCACATGGAGGGAAAGTACCTTAATTATTGTAGATGGAACACTTTACTGAAATAAGACTTTATTTTAATTTTTAAAACAATTGTAACTACATTTATACATTTTTAAATAATTGCCTGGTTCAACCGGGAGTCGAACCCGGTACACGAGAAAAAAATAATTCTGTAGTTTTATCATACCGATCGGAAGGCTTCATCATAAGGATTAGTTTTAGCTAATAAACACAGCATTAGAAATAAAAGAAAGACCATGAATTTTGACTTTTTTAATTCAAATGTAAATTTAAATGTAAAAAATTTAGTTTATAAGAACCGGTATGAAAGTCTCCACGAGCTACAAACAGAACTTAGACGTATTATTCTAAATATTCACCATAACATGATCAAAAAAGCGTCAGGGAGTGAAATAATCAAAAGAGTACGACTTTGTATTCAACAGAATGGGACTCATTTTGAGCATTTGATAAATTAAATTGATTAATTTTGAATTAAAAATGTCAAAATTCATGGTCTTCCTTTTATTTATGATGCTATGTTTATTAGCAAAAAATAATCCTTATGATGAAGCCTTCCGATCGGTATGATAAAACTACAGAATAATTTTTTCTCGTGTACCGGGTTCGACTCCCGGTTGAACCAGGCAATTATTTAAAAATGTATGAATGCAGTTACAATTGTTTTAAAAATTAAAATAAAGTCTGCTTTCAGTAAAGTGTTCCATCTACAATAATTAAGGTACTTTCCCTCCATGTGGCATGGCCGTGGGACGCCCTGTATATATGAAAAGCCTTCAAGTTATACAATTGACGTCAAAACTAGCCTTCAAGACACTTATTTGACGTCGAAACATTCAAACAAATATGAAAATTTGACAACCCTAATGAACATTTGCTTTTGAAGACTTCAAAGACTAGCCTACAATATTTTTATATAATTCTGTTTGTTGCGTAATAGTAGTTTATGCAACTGTCATATAATGAAGGGTATTAAAACACGAGTGTGAGTTTATGAAACGAGCGCAGCGAGTTTCATAATAGTAACGAGTGTTTTAATACCCGTGTTATATGCAGTTGCATACACTACTTTATCTTCACTAATGCAATTAGTCAAACAACAAGAGTAAAAGCTGACAATAGTTTATTTATAATAATTGTTCAAATTTTGGATGGTACAATTTTGAAAGTTAATGTTAATTATTGATCCAGCAGCTGTAGCGGTCGCGGGGCAAGCAGTAGAGCTCGTAGACGGAGTTGGAATATTTATAATTACTTCATTCGTCTTGTTTTCTATACTGTTCAAGATCGTATTTGAGACTTGAATTTTATTCATTAAAGACTCATCAATGTAGCTTTCAGCCACAGTAGAAGACTTCCACCCCCCGTGTCGTTTCAGTGCGGTCAAATCACCACCGCTATCTATGAGAAGGGTCGCCGAGGTGTGCCGGAAGCAATGCCCCGTGTACAACGCTGGGTTAGGCAGATTCAAAAAACTTGCGATAGTTTTTCCCAGAGCACCAAATTTATTAATACCAGTTCTTTGATCGACGCACTTCCCCGATCTATAGCTCAAGAAAAAGGCAGGGTTTCGACAGGGGGTGGGTCGAAGTTCCATGTATTTTTTACATACGGCATAGCAGTTGCCCGTCACAACGAAAGAACGATCTATTTTCGTTTTTGTTTTCGAAACTTTCACCATGATTGTACTGTCGTCTATGTTAGAGACTTCATCGAACTGGATGTTGTATAGCTCTTGCCTTCGGCATGCCCCCATTATGCCGAAGATTAGTGCAACCTGTAACAATAAACGATATAATAAGCTTGAGGTACATAGCCAAGGCAAAAACTATGATTTATGAAGTAGCAAAGTGTAGGTACCTACTACCTAATTTATACACAAAGCGCTTAAACGGAGTGTCTAGATAACTTACGTGTGTAGTACGTAAGTACTAGGTAGATTAAATAACAGAACTAAAATACACTTACCTTTTCAAAAAGATACAAAATATCTGGTGAATCAGGAACATCTTTATTTGACCTGATGTAAACGTCAAGGACTTTTTTTCCTTGTGTCCTTCTGAACTGCGTTTCAGGAACGCTATGACTTTTGAATACTTCGTGATATCAATATTGTTGTAGATACTCAGTGGTCGGAGAGGTCTTTGAGATACACAAGAATGACATTTTCAGAAAATGATGTAGTTTTCTTGTCGATCTTCCATGCCAAAAAGTTATTATATTCTTTTTCATATAATTTTCTAGATTTTTCTGGCAAAAGATTGTGAGTTACTTTTGTTGCCAATTCTAGAATATCCGGAGGCGTACAAATATTATCGTCGCTGTCCATTTTTAACTTTTAATTTCTATTTTAAAAACAAAACACATTGCGAAATATTAAATTCACGCGTACGTGTATTGTCACAGTGAACTTGCCGCCATTAAAATCTAACCAATGAGAGCGCAGCTGCGCGCGCAGGGCCAATCAGGAGCAAGCGCGCGCTGTTCTTTTTTTATTTAATTGGCACAAGATCTTACCAAAGAGTTTTGTGTATGTAAGTTTAGTAGTTTCGACGAAGTTTTCACGTATAACCCAACTGTTTTCAAAAGCCAGCCTAATATCAAAATTTTATACAACTTGTATGAGGATTTTGACATAAGGCTCGCCAGGTTAATTGGTCGCGTTTTATTGATGTTATAATGAGATTTTACGATATCGATGTGGATATTATACCATCATGTGAAATTGCTTAAATTGAGTGTTTTGTTGTCTGCGCTATAACAGTAGTAATTATAAGTCAAGTATTGGAAACATAAGTAGAATGTTACAACATTAGTGTAGATAAAATAATATAACGCTGTTTTTTTATTGTTACGCAGAGAAGCCAAGGTGGTGTTGATCCATTAACGCCTACATCATCTACTGTTATTTGTAATGAAAGCTTACTAATTACTATCTCGCGTGGGAGATCGTGAATGCTAAGCAGCCCTTCCTATAAATAGCCTTTGGGAGGGTGACCGAAATAAAGTTTCAAGTTTTTTGCCATTCGTCATCATACCTATCGTAAACGAGATATTGTAGGCAATAATCTGCTGTGAATACAGACATAATGGAATTTTGATTAATTGTAGGACGGATCTGGCACTAAGCAAATGAGAGACTTAGGACTTGTAAGTCTAGCTCGCCAAACTACGTTCGCCGCTCGGTCTACGATTTCTAAAGTTAAGCAACTTTTGTAGAGGCCGGTAATCAGATGGGTGACCAACAACTTGTCATCTCGAACTCCATGGTCCCGGCTGCATTAGCAGTCTTCCAACCACCGCACGCACTGGGCCCGCGTGGTGTTTTATGACCCGTTCTACCTGTGGTATGATGATGATGATGATGATGATGATGATGATGATGATGATGATGATGATGATGATGATGATGATGATGATGATGATGATGATGATGATGATGATGATGATGATGATGATGATGATGATGATGATGATGATGATGATGATGATGATGATATACCCGAACAATTATCCGTTTGGATACCGAAAAAAATAAAAATATTTTAGGTACAATAACAGTCTATGTCCACTGGCGAGATAACGCGCAAATAAATATATAAACTTTCCTACACTCACACCAATTATCTAGTCCAAGAGAAGCTTCGTTATAAAACTCGTTAAATGGTTACTAGACAATGGATAAACATACTTAAAATACTTAATTATACATAGAAAACACTCAGACCCGAGACAATTTAGAAAAACAATAATTTCTAAATTGACCCGACCGGGGATCGAACCCGGGACCTCAGAGATGGCGACTACATGAAAACCGGTGTACAAACCATCTCGACCAAGTAGGTCGTTCAAAATCATCATCTCGTAAAGTCTCGGTCGAGTAGGCTGATGATGAAGATGACACGAACCGAATACCATCAGCCTCCCGACCGCTTAACCGATCGCTTTGACTACGCGTATAGTTTATGACGTCATCTTGCCACCTCGCACCGCCTATGAAAGCAATATCAAATGATAAAGGCTATAGCTTTCGATATTGCTTTCATAGGCGGCACGAAACGACAAGATGACGTCATAAACCACACACGAAGTCAAAGCGATCGGTTAGGCGGTCGGGCCCCTGGTCATGGTATACTAAAAAAAGTAATAACAATGTTTAGGCTAGACAGTGGTCCACACAACTTGCTACAGACGGTGACATATTTTTATTTTATTTTTTTATTTATTTTATTTTATTTGGAAAACCAACAGCTTTATGAAATTTAATACAATAATATTATAAACACTGATAGCCAATAAGAGGTCTTCGCTAATACAAAACAACTTAAATATCTAATTTTTAGTGAGAACATTAACAAACCCAATCTAGTACTTAAAACAATATAAACACACAGCAACACACTACCATCACTATGTTAAACAGCTTGCCTTAAAAAGAAAGGATTGCTTACTAGTCGCCTCGCTGAGGATATGCCAGAATGAAATATATCAAAATCGTAATCTTCACATAATTGGTTTACGCTTCTACTCGCTCGCAACATAAATGAATTTTGGCGATAATTGGACGAAACTAATGGTATATAAATGGGAGTGTAGTGTCTAGGCGATCTTGTAGGTATAATAAACTCAATTTTGGAGAGGAGAAAGATAGATAGAAAGATACTTTATAAATTTCTTCTGCAAACGTTCAATACAACTATGACTACTACTACAACACAACTACTTAATTCAAAATTCAATTCAAAATTCAAAATCATTTATTCAGTTTAGGCTACAAGTAGCTCTTGTGAATGTCATTATGCCATCGGTTCGTAAATCTACTCTGGGCGGGAGATCTTGTACTGAGAAGAACCGGCAAGAAACTCAGCAAGTGTCCAGCTCTTTTCTCCCTTACAGCGTCAAAAATATTGGAAAATGCCCTATCATAGCAGAACACTTTCCATTACAAATAAACACAAAAAATATATATATAAACAACTATGCCCACTACAATATAAAATGAACCACAAATTGCTCCTTTCTGTGTATTTTGCCCGTAATCGAGTATTTCCTGATACATTGATGTGTCGCTAAAGTAATTTATTAAGCCTCTTCGTGACCGTAGCACAATAGTTGAATTATTTATGGTTACCCCTACCACGGGTGTGATTGTTTATTTGTTTTATTGTTACACCAACAGTAAACACCATTACAAAAAAACTACTTATGCATAAATCAGACGCTTGTTTTATAAAAAAAGTAAAAGTATTTATAAAATTTATAAAGTTTATAAAATACAATGAAAAAAAATTAAACGCTTCCCGACCCAACCAGGAATCGAACCGGTGTTCCGCAATCCGGGCGGCTGCACTGACCGCTATGTTACCGGGAAGGCTGACGTAAGCGCTGACTTTTGTCACTTTTATTTTATTTATTTACGTAGGTACATTAACAGGTCACATCCAAAATTGCATAGCAAAAATTAATATCGAGAATATAGAGCTGGGATGCAACACCAAACAATGTACACAATTTGACCAGATTAGACAATTAATAAAGAAAAAAAAAACATTAAATTAATTAAATTTAAAATAAATAGGTACATAACATTACAACATACGACAAAAAGGAGACACTACATGGAAATAAAATATAATTAAACTTTTACTTTGGCACCAACATTGAAATCGTAATAAAATATCCTTTTTGATCTAAACATTATGTAATACCTAACTCAATCAAAATGTATGAAACAGCTGATTTGTTTTGCACGATTTCAGAGTTGGTCTCTTGGTAAAAGTTTACAAAATAATGGGCAGAGAGAGATTACCCTTAAAAATCTGGTTGTTAAAAAATAAGGGTGTATTATTATTGTTATATAATCGCCTCTGTGGTCTAGTGGTCGAGACCACCGGTTTAGATCCAGAGGTCCCGGGTTCGCTACCCAGCGGGGGTAAGATATACAATGTTATTTTTAGTTTATACGAAACCTGAAAACTGTTTGTTCAGAATCAGTAATGGAATCGATTTCAATATTTTTTACACCATGTTACATTTTGACCAAATAATATTTACAAAATCTCAATTATAGTATACCCTACTAAAAACACACAACGGGGCAGCACAAAAAGCTTGTAACTTCGTGAGGTTTCAAAATATTATTTTAATTTTATTTGTACTTATTCTTTAAATGAAAATATTTGACCCGTGTTTCGGTATTCGTATAAACTAAAAATAAGGTTGTTTAAAAAAAATGTGAAAATAGAAAATTGAAATAGAAATATAAAATAATAATAATAATAATAATAATGGGTTGGGTCAAGGGTCAGATGCAAAAGGCAGTATTCTTTGACACGGCACGTATTGTCAGGAGGTTCCTCACTCTGCAGCCCTGACCACCGGTAGTTTGGGCCCTGCCCCACTGCTGGCGGTACTTTAGGATTAGGTTTTTATAATGTTTTATTGTTTTTATATTAAAATATTGTAAAAATCTAGTTTTAAGAAAGAAAATAAATATAGAGTATAATAATAATAATAATGTCTGTTCTCGTCTGGCTAACGGCGAGTACTTGCACAGGCATAATCAAGTGGCCAGGATTATACACCAGCAACTTGCTTTGAAATACAAACTTGTGGATTCTGAGGTACCGTACTACATGTGCCCGACCCAGTTCTCGAAAATGATCATGTCACGTTGTACTGGGATCGATCTATCATCACCGACAGGACTATTGTAGCTAAGAAGCCAGACATTGTGGTGATAGATCGATTAGCGCGCCGCACGATGATTGTCGATATCACCATTCCCCATGACGAGAACCTCGTGAAAGCTGAGAAAGAGAAACAAATCAAATATCTCGACTTAGCACATGAGGTTGTCGACATGTGGAATGTGGACTCGGCTGTCATCGTGCCGATTGTTGTTACGGCCAACGGCCTGATGGCCAAGAGCCTCGATCAACATCTCATGATGCTCTCGTTAGGCGGCTGGATCAAGGGCCTGATTCAGAAGGCAGTTCTCCTCGATACGGCACGCATTGTGAGGAGGTTCCTGTCTCTGGAGCCCTAATCACCGGTAGTTTGGACCCTGGTCCCGATGCCGGTGGACCCCTATTTTTTATATTTTTAAATGTTTGTTTTGTTTTTTAGAAAATATTTAAAAATGTAAATTAATATGTAAAAAAATAAATAGAGAGATAATAATAAATTTATTTCGAAATATAAGTTTACATGGAATCTTAATAATAAACTACACTAGGCTGTTTGATTATATAAATTTAAAAATAGCATCCGCTGCTGAGCTAGGTTTGTAGACCCGTATTTCAGCAACCGGCGCCACCTCCCACGATATTAACAACAACAGTAGTAGCCAACATAGCTTAATAATCTTTAAAAAAATCTTTATTTGGTACAATTACCCATACACATAAGTAGCATCGAGAACTTATAGTAAGGGAACTTATGGCATGGGCTTAATCACATAGAGAGTGGTAGAGATAGTGGTTTAGTAGAATCTAATGGCCGCTAATTATTTCAGACTATTTCGCTTTTCCTAGTAGCTTTTCCTATTTTCGTACTCGGTTGGAGATAAAAAAAAATGTTTTTTATTACATCAAGGGACAATGTTATTTTTTTTTATAGTTAGCACCGCATATGACTCCATACCACCTGATGTTAGGTAGAAATGGAGTCCAGACGCGAAGACAACTGGTGCAGCGTGAAAACAACGCAGCATCAGTTACCCTCACTCTGCCGGCCCACAAGGTGCTTCTTCACGCGTCGTTTGAAGGACCCCATACCATGAGACTTCATTTATTTATATGCACAATTTGTTTTAAGTAAACCATAACATACTCCGTACTTCGGAAGGCACGTAAAGCCGTTGGTCCCGGCTGCATTAGCAGTCGTTAACAACCACAAATCCGCACTTACCCCGCGTGGTGGTTTACGGCCCGTTCTCCCTATCCATCCACAGGGAAGGCTCGTGCCCCAGCAGTGGGGACATAACATTGAGCTGATGATGATGATGATGAACCTACTATTTAGGGATTTACCAAAATTAATCAACCACCGCACTAGGCCTACGTGGTAGTTTGTCGCCCGTTCTACCTGTAGTGTTTCCATGTGTCCCAGCAGTGGGGGGATGAGCTGGTAATAATGATGACATAATTTTTTAGCTAGTTTTCTAGTAGTTCTGGATAAAGTGCGCATCCACCTAATTAGAGAGGTACTTAAGGAGGTGGGCACTTTAAATACAGAAAATAAAACACAAATACATTTGATTGACACTTGGAGAGGCATATGTCCTGCAGTGGACTAATATAAGCTGAAACACAAGAATAAAAATAATAAAATTAAAATTAATTATTTGATTATTAATAAAATTAAAAAAAAAAAATTAATTAGGTACTTATTTATAAAATATTTTTTTTTACAAGAATAAAAGTTTAAGAGGTCATACAAAGTGTGTCTTATCACCTAACGCGATACTCTTCAGGCTACATAGGGCGATCTTATCTCTAACTGTTGGAACAACAATAATTTTTGTCTTGAATTTCCAGGTTATTTTTTTTTTAATTTGCGAAACATTATTTGGTGAAATGAAAAAAGGTCAATTGACATTTTAATATTTAACACATTTAACAAGTGAAGTGTTTGCTAATGGATCATTTGCTAAGTGAGTTTTTGTAAGATGATACTTTTGTCAAGTGTCTCGTTTGCCAAATGAACATTTGGTGAAACGTTGTTTGTCGAATGACCATTTGTCAATAATTTTTTGGTCAAACTGTGGCGGCTCCATCTACCGCATACGCCGCACATTAATCGACACGAAGCAAAACACCTCAACCGTGTCAACAGATGGCGCCACAAACGCATACCAACGACGTCGCCATACTACGACGATGAAATAGTATGGGAAGCCTCCATCGCGGTAGCGAAGTGTCACCATCTCCTTCGCTATATATAACACCACCAACTAACATCCGTTGGACCTCGGTCCCCGAGCTATACCACCCAGCTCGGAAGAAGATCTTCCCTTTGCCTTCCTCAGTGTGGCATTCTACCTACCATCCGCTCCCTACAAAACATTAGTAATCTACTTATAAAACATACCTACCTACATAATTTCAACGAACGAGACGTTGCCGCTTCGATTGCACGAAGTGGTAACACGATGACACGATGTATGCGTTCCTTTGAGGGAGTTAGATATTCAGTCTTGCGGTTACAGTGAACGTCAGGAGCGTAGTACGTTTGTTTGTTGTAGTGCGGAGCTCTTATTAGCGAACTAAACATGCCGCATAGTAGTAGGTAGTGCTTGGTGACAGCGCAACTCGCGATACGCATTTCAAGCCGCTAGCGGCATCTAGAAGTGGTATTTAACCGTTTATAACCAAAAATGCATTTTAACCGCTTGGTTAAAATCTTTATAAACCGGCTTCGCATCTATAGTAGCTACTGAAGTAGATACTAACAGATGCCTCAGTAGTTGAGGATTCCGGGTGAAGTGAGCATCCACCTTCGACCTTATCATCATTTAACATTAGCTGAGATGAAGGCCATGTACTTAAGTAAGGTGTAAAAAGGAATACCCTGCCACACACTACTTTAAAGTTTATACTGACACCCCCCACCAACCTTACGGTTATAAAGTTAGGTGTCAGACATCCCTAAACAAGCACAAAGGACCATCTACGTCAGGTCATAATGCCAGATCAGATCACGCCGGTACGCATCCTTCATCCGGTACTTTTAAGACTAGTGTCTCGAGCTAGTTGCCTTGAGTCGGTTTCTACGCACACTGCGTACAAACCGACTCAGTGCGTTAGTGGTAGAGCTGATCTAATTCTACTAATGGTGGAGTACCCATCCTGCTGCAGACGCGGTTGTGGTCATCCAAGGGGCAGTTCCGTAATGGGTGTAAAAAGGTACAAGTGGACTTAAAACTACAATAATATGTCGTCTGCTGTGAATACAGACACAATAGAATTTTAATTATTTGTAGGACTGATCTAGCAACCGCCTAGTCTAGTGGCTAAGACCACCGGTTTAGACCCAGAGGGCCCGGGTTCGATTCCCAGCGGGGGGTACATGTTTATGTACTCGGTTAGGTTGGTAGTAGGGCTTTGTTTGTCCGCCTGCCTAGCTACCACCATCTTATCTAAATATGTCGCCTTAACATCAATGTTTGTAGCATTGTTGTGTTCCGGCAACTAGAAATAAGATAGCCAATGCCTCACTAGTTGAGGCTCTCGGGTGTAGTGCGCTTACATCGTTGGCCTTATCATCACTTAACATCAGGTGAGATCAAGGCACTGTGCTTACCCGTTAATATAAAAAAAATAACAGTAAGCAGACGAAAGGTTAAACCTCTGACGGAGACGACTTTTAATATCTTTTAATATGACGTCACAAATCTGGTGACACCTTCGAAATAACGAAAGAAAAGGGACAATCGATCTCTTTCCAATAAATCACTTAGGTTCATTAGTTAAAATAGTACGAACTGATGAATGAGTGTTGCTATTTTAGTCCGGTTTCTACTTAGAATAATAACTAAAGTAATAGAAACCGGACTAAAATAGCAACACAAATTCATCAGTTCGCACTATTCTAACGAATGAACCTATGTGATATGTGGGAAAGAGATCGATTGTCCCTTTTCTTTCGTTATTTCGAATGTGTCACCAGATTTGTGACGTCATTTTTGAGGTAATGTGGTGACTTTATCGACTTTATTATCGATCTAAATAATTGAAAACAACAACATAGTATTTCTTTTGTCACTATATTTATTAAACATAAATTATGTTAATTTGACAATAAATACACAATAATACAACCCAAACCATCAATTGCACTATCAAACAGCAAACTCATTGAAAAGCAACCTACTTGCATTAAGTTTTTAAATAACTAATATAGTATATTTAATTATGTATACAGAAACAAGTTAAATCATCATTGGAAAAACAATAAACTGTAGAAATTACACAAAATTTGTTATTAAAAGCAAATAATTTCGTAAACAATACATTAATTCAAAATTTGATGTGCAAGTGTGTGAAGTCAAAAACGAAAATCCCGATTTTCATAAATTCAATTAAAATATCTAAAACCATTTTGTTTCGATATTCCGCTAAGTTCGATATTCGTGATTTCTATATGAAAAAAAATGGTCAACATTTTTTACAATGGTTAATACTCATCAAAACACTGTAAAGATTTTTATTTTTTTTCCTTAATCGAGATTAGGATTAGATTAGATTAATTAGAGTGTTAATCTTGCGAAAGCGCCGTTTGGATATCTTTTCGCATCTTTCAAGTTTTACTTCTAACAATCTTATTCTTCTAATGTTATCAATTTCTGGTTTTGTTATTGTTGCCAACTATGCCAAGGAAAATCATAATTAATAAATTACATGATAACTCTTTTAAAAAAATTCAAAATAAAGATTCATTTCATTTTAAGTCATGTCATAAAATCATGTCATAAAAAATAATCTCGTAAAGTAAGAATTTTCGCGGAACATAAAACTGTTGTTAATATAAGATAATAACAGAAGCCGTAATCTGGAATAGTGTTTCGAGGAAATCATACTGATATTTCATCAATTCTACTAACACCCTTTTTAATATTTTAGCTATAAAATTCGTACTGTAATAATTATAAAGTATGATTAAAAATACCCATACCGTTTTTTCTGATCCATTCATAATAATGAACAACGGAGGAACCGCATCTTCTCGAAGTCGTCTCTATTTCGTAACGGCTCCACTTACAAAGGAATCGGAGCTAAAATGCCTTGAGCAGATGCGGTTATGTCGTTTTGGTGTCCCAGGTTGGTCTACCAATACGTATAAGCCAATTTTTTTTTTTCTTTCATCTTTTGGAAATCTGGAAATTAAAAGTATCGAATATCGATATATAAAAAAGAATGCACATTGTTTACGTCACTAAAGATGACAAAGAATGCCTGAGAGCATTGCTTATTTATCGCTAAAACAGCTTTTAAAATAGACTTTACGACTGGTTTTCGCTAGAAAATGGTACTACCAAATTTAATTTGTATTTATATTCGCTTATCAGCTCACATTCTTTAAAAAATAAGTTGAAACTTACCGATGGAAAGTCAATAGTTGTTGACTATTTTCTTTCTTGTTTGAATGGGACCTGCAGCCCCTAATTACGCAGTACATTGTGCCGCACGCTCCACATACTCACAAATTAACAGTAAATATATGAAATAGCGTCATTTACCAACATAAATAGTGAAAATTCGATAAATATTCAAACGGAGTATGACCACTAGTTTGACATTTTCCACAATGATTATGCGAACAAGTCAAATATATCTAAAACGAACTGTCAGCTTTTAAATCAATGTACTTCTGAATTTGGCCGAGGCTTGGCCGGGCAATAGGACTCAGGGACTCAATTTTCTGATGACCGTTTGACATAACAATACAAAAAATAAAAACTAAGTGTCAACCATTTGTCGCAGTCCAACCTCCTTTTCTAGCCATAAGATAGAACGGAACTAAACATAGTTGCACGATTTTTTTTTTAGCCATCCTTCTATAGCTTTAGTTATTGTTCTGAGGGTTTCTATAGCTTTAGTTATTATTCTGAGGGAATACTCTTCTTCTTCTTTTTACACGTCACGAATTGATTGACAGTTGTTTTTATTTGTTTATACCCCTAAAGGCTGAGGAGTTTTGGTCTTTCTGCCAGCGCTTGTTTTTTATTTTTTTTTGTTTTCTGTCTCTTTTGTTTATTTGTTTGTAATGTACGTTGTCCAAATAATATGGTTCTGCGGCGGCAGGCTCCGCCAGAATACCAGCGTTGTTGCGACATGCTTTGTTTGCAACAACACAAGCTGAGGCGGAGTCCTGATTGACCTTTTGTTTTTGTTTGTGTATATAACTTTTTTTTTTTATATAAGAAGGAGGTAAACGAGCAGGCAGGTCACCTGATGGGAAGCAATCACCGCCGCCCATGGACCCGCAAAACCAAAGGAATCACAGATGCGTTGCCGGCCTTTAAGGAAGGAATAGGCTCGTTTCTTGAGGATCCCTAAGTCGTATTGGTCCGGAAATACCGCCGCTGAGAGCTGGTTCCACAGCACTGTAGTTCGTGGTAAAAAATTACGCGAGAAACGCACAGTAGTAGATCGCCATCCATCAAGATGGTGTCGATGGAAAGACAGTCGATTGCGTGTAGTGCGGTGAAGGAAGTCAGCGGCAGGGATCAAACCCTGTACTGTGTGGTGTGGTCAATAAATGTTTCTCCCTCTCTCTCTGTATCTCTCTTCGAGTGCTCGGCCTGTGATCAACCCCACACACTTAAGTGTATCTTACGCGTAAGCATTGCCCTTAATATCACCTGATGTTAAGTGATGATAAGGCGAACGTGGAAGCGCACTTCACCCGGGATCCTCAACTAGTGAGGCACTGGCTGTCTTATCTCTAGCTACCGGAACACAACAATGCTACAAACATTGGTGTTATGGCGACATATTTAGATAAGGTGGTGGTACAGCTAACCAGGCGGGGTAATAAGCCGTACCAGCAATCAAACCGAATTTAAAAACATGTACTTCTGGGAATCGAACTCGGGACCTCTGGGTCTAAACCGGTGGTCCTTACCTTACCACAGAGGCTATTCTAGACCACTATTACATACTAGATCCTAGTCCTACCAATAACCCGGTTTAGAAGATTCGGATGCGACTTCTGCTCGTTAAAAAAAGGCTTAAAACCTTTTTATGTATCCAATTAAACCTTTTTGGCTTTCTTACTACCATCGTATTTCTAAATGGCAGCTAGTAATTTGTTTGTGTCGTGAATTCGTGATTAGAGACTCGTTAATTATACGTTTCCTTTAATTATAACACCGGATGCTGATTAAGTAAGTAAAAATTTATATAATTAATTTAGGAGATTACGATCAAAAGGTAGTTTAGCCGATTTTTGTCCCATTCATTATGGGACGATAGCTGCACATAAATCGGTTATGGTCTCATTTTGAAGAGCTCCAGCCGTAGATATGCAGAAAAATAAAGAAACCTGTCATAGGTTTCGGAATTTCTAAAAAATGTTGAATAAACGTGAAGTTTTGCGGGTGACCAGCTATTTATTGGTTATTATTTTAGTGACGCCTCGGTGGCCTATACCCGAAGGTCCGGGTTCAATTTGCGGGTCAGACGAAGTGTGTTCCGGATTTTTTCGATGTTGGTGATCGATCACCAATCCGCATCCGGTAAGCGTGGTGATTAATCCATTACCCAATTGCATATGTGATTTCAGTGATAGAGGCCTTTGTCCAGCTGTGGGACAGTTTTAAGCTGTTTAATTACTTTTACTTCACTATTATTTTAGTGATTACCTTACAAAATATCAACTTTAGATACAAACTTGTGAAATGAAACAACTTTTACGGATCTACTCGCGTTTATTTTACACATTAATTATTTAATGTTTATACTGACGTTTCGAACCCCTTGCAAGGTCCGTGGTCACTGGGAGACCTGAGGTGTTGGTCGTCTCATAATTGGTTGGTAGCTTGTATCTCATTTAAATTTAATCAGGTGCGTTCCGTTTTACGCAGAAAGAGCTTACAGTATCTTTTGGTCTGGCAGTATGGTATTGGGGCTAGCAATATATAATTTATATGATGGGGAAGGATCCCAGGCTGTCGGGGGTATCACGTCGGGGTCACACCACTGTAGGATGCCGCCAGTGGTTAGTAGAATGCCACATTGAGGAAGGCAAAGGGAAGATCTTTCTCCGAGCTAGGTGGTATAGCTCGGAGAGGTCCGACGGATGTTAGTTGGAGGTGCTATATATAGCGAAGAAGACGGTGAAACTTCGCTACCGCGATGCAGGCTTCCCATACTATTTCATCGTCGTAGTATGGCGACGTCGTTGGTATGCGTTTGTGGCGCCATCTGTTGACACGGTTGAGAAGGTGTTTGCCTCGTGTCGAATAATGTGCGGCGTATGCGGTAGGTGGCGCCGCCACAGTAGATTCAAACTTGTGATTTTGAATTGTTTTTCAGTACATATTTATGAAGACTATTTTGGATCCAGCTATCAACAGATTATGGCTTAAAACCAGTAAAAGGATGGGGTGTACGTACGATCAGGAAATATATATTTGGTCGTTGGTTGGGTTTGTCTACTTGTTTGTTCGCCTGGCTAGCTACCACCATCTTATCTAAATATGTCGCCATAACATCAATGTTAGTAGCGTTGTGTTCCGACAGTTAAAGATAAGATAGCCAGTTCCTCATAAGGTACCCAATATGGCGGCTGAAGTGCGCTTACGCCTTCGGCCTTGTCATATAACAGGTGAGACGAAAATCAAGTGCTTTCAAAATCTATGTTGGTACCATACTGCGTTTAGCTAGTACTTATTTTTAAAGGAAGAGCGGAGTCTCCAAACACCGGCTACGTTTGCTTAAATGGAGGCTTCAATCAACCGTATAGATAAGGCAAACATTGTTAAAGAAAATAAAATTATTTATTATTTAAATTATTTATTTATTTATTATGCTTATTCGTAAAGTACAGTCGGCGGCAGATCAACCTACTCAAATATTGGTCCTTATAACCAATCAATAAAGTTCAAAATTGATTGTAGAAATTTGACAGTTTTGGGTAGGTCGATCTGCCACCGTGTGTACAAAAACACATTTAAAAACATTTTATACATTACATTTTCTTTTTGTTTATAATGGAGATATATAACTATGTTACAATCACTAGTTTTATATTTAAAGCACTAACTACCGCAGTAGAATAGTATAAGAAGTAGGTTAAAAACTTAATTAATTAGGTAATATTATTTTTCGTTTCCCATTTACCGGCTTCAAGCAAATATAACATAATTAACAGGGAAAATCGCTAGAATTATGAAATACTCCACTGAAATATTATTACTAGAATATTTCAGTGGAACCGGAACTCAAGCAAGTTTTGTACATTTAATTAAATGTTACATTTTCGTTACGAACGAGCGAACGCTATAATAATAAAATGAATGCTATGAATGCCTCTGATGGGGATGCTTAACTCACCTAAATTCGATTAAACTTAAGTTTATTGCACTAATGAACGAATAATCCAACATTTTATTGAGCTAATGGTATACTAATAATATAAATCAATAAGGTACGGTTTCCGTAATACGTAAGTTGAGAAAATGATTGAGGATTGCCCTACTCCTGTAGGTCACGTGATAGGTTAGAAATTTAAGACAATCGCGAAGCGCAGCGTGGCGATTGTCTTGAATTTCGAGGTTATTTTTATTTAACAGAAAGCAAAAATTATCAAAAATAAACTCTTTCTGTTGTCTAATAAACCTATCTAACCTATCACGTGACCTACAGGAGTAGGGCAGCTAGTATTGCTAAAAATTTATAGGTAAAATAAATATATAGGTATATATTGTGATAGTTAATTCTAATTTTCGGTATTTTAGTTGTAGGTGTTATGAAATTTCGGCATTATAATACGTACCCATTACTTCAATCAACCTTAGATAAATCAACTGTTGGTACATTAACTGTAGGTGAATCGTCCATTAGGAATTTCGTTCATTAGTTATTATAAACTTACGTAAAACGATCTTTAGATATTTTAAACATGAGGTATTTCGACCGTAGTTATTTCGAAAATAGTCAATACAACTTTAGTTACAATGATACGTAACCCCTCTGATAAATACGGTGCATGGTTTTCATAAATATGCTTTACAAAAATGTAGTATGCTTAACGACACATTAAATAATATACATTTTATGGAAACTTCATTATCTTAAATGGGAAAGCCTGAGATATGTGTTTCACAATAGTGCCACATTTTATTTTCAAAATCAAAGTCAAATAATTTATTTAATCTAAGTGTCTCAATTTATTGTTATTATTCCTTGGAGCATTAACAAAAATGCTCTAAGTATTATTCTTATTAACGTCAAAACTATAAAAATCCAAATAACAAACTAACCTTAAGTACTAAACTACAAACTGAATCTACCACGAGATCGGATTTTGGAAGAGCTTTCGACTAACAAGAGCTCAGGAGGCATTTTTCACTTGAATTAATATTATTATTCCTGTGCCTTTTAATACATCATCATCATCGTCATCGACTTTCACAAACCACTTCTGGGCCCTACCTGTGCTAGTTGGGCTACGTGATACCCCTTTAATAATAAGTGAAATAAATAAAAACCGTACGCAACTGGTTCTTCAGAGAAATAATGGAATCTCCGATAAATATCGACCTTGACGATACGCGCTGACGAACCCTCGGACGTGATATAAAAGTTGGGGAGGGATGGCTTAACTATCATTTCCGTGCGTGGTGTAAGTCACACGCTACGTGCTTTAACGCCGGTGTACCCCAGGGCTCAGTTTTATCTCCCACACTCTTCCTTTTGCGATTGTTTAAAGTTCCTTTTTCATAATATGAGTATCCGATATTTAGGCAAAGTAGTATGCGCCACCATGATCACGGATGTACTGAAGTTATAGCGGGTGGCTGTTTATAAGCAGATAAAACGATCTACCCTCTACTTTGGTCGTAACATGCTAGGAATCTCGTTAATATCTCACTCATATTTCTCCAACGACCTTTGACGACCTTCGTAGCTGAATTGCTTGCACGCCGTTCTTTGGGCGGCGCTGAATCTGAAGTCCCGGGTTCGATTCCCGGCCGGGTCAATATCGAAAACGAACTTTTCGCTATTGTGTCGGGTCTGGGTGGCTGTGGTACCGTCGTTGTTTTAGATTTCCATAAACCGAGTGCTTCAGCTACTTACCTTGGGATCAGAACAATGTATGTGATGTTGTCTAAATTTTTTTTTATATCAATGAGAAATCTCTTTCTCTCTTTATCCCTACTTATTTTAGCCGAGATTTTACTGTTACTACTGCTAATATCGTTAGTCGTTACCAACCTTTTGGTTAGTAAGAACCACCACAACCTCGTGGTTAGAACATTTCCGGCATGGGCAAGACAGATTTTGACAGATAAACAAAAAATGCAGAAGAACTGCACCAGAGAGCCTCAATGTGAACTATATTATTGTGTATGTTTTGTTTATGCTTATTGACTTTATTGTATTTAATTACATATTGATGAATAGTCGACCATGAAATTGCTTTATCACTTTTGATAAAAACTTCTATTACAATAAAATTTCGCTAAGGCTCATTGTCAATGATGATAACGTATCTGTCACTTGGTTTTCTAAACAAAAATAGAACTTGTTGTTTTATTATATGCAAACAAAATTCACTTCTATGGTGGTAAAGCAATTTCATTGTCGTCTACACATTTGCATGCTTCTACAGCTAGCAGAATAGGATGAGACCAAAGAAGACTCGTTGAATTTTTCTATTAGTTTGTGATTTACGCTGCAAGCCAGTGGTATTAATTCACTTTGAAGTTACTGAATTTTGTATTCACTTCAATTTATCAGCTAATTTTTATGTGGCCACTGCTGGCGCACGTGCCTTCCCTATGGATGGATAGGGATAATGGGCCATAAACCACCACGCGGGCCCAGTATGGATTGGTGGTTGAATTTTGTATACTGATCTTCAAACTTCTGTATGAAGACGGCACTTAATGATGATGATGAAGTTACTAACCTCACAGTCGAAAGAACACTTTTGCAAGTATTTAACAATCGATAGAGACTTTTATTTGTGAGAGAGATTGCTGATTGCCTCAAACGGCATTTTCAGCGTCACCGGGCTTTTTTGGGGGCGGCGGCGAGGTACGTAAAGGGTACCTCAAGCCGTGTGAAACGAATCACCTTCGGAGGATTTCTAGAGGGAACGGCACCACACACTTAAAAGTGCGTGTCCCCGTGCCCTACTAGATTCTCCGAAGGGTTCGGATCGGATCGGCGATAACTACGTAAATAGAGACGTAAATCCTTATAAATATTTTCAATATTTTGAATTTTTGCATTCACAAATTGTATGGTACATAGCATGAATGTGAAATGAAAAAATAAAATCATTTCATGCAATTTTCGATACGCTCATATCTTATAAATTGCAACGAATATTCTTGGATATAACTTCCAATAAAGACGGGTGATAATGTTTCCACCATTCCGATAGTAGCGTGGTTTATAAGGCTTTGTGGGAACTCATAGCTTCTGGAATACCGTTAATAATGTTGAATGTATGATGGGTGAGCTTCCTACTTTATAGCATAGCAGTTTAACTTTTTTACTATTATTGTTCAAAGTATGCACACGAGCAGGCGGGCTGCCTGATGGTGAGCAGTCACCGCCGCCCATGGACATCAGCAACATCAGAGATGTTGCTTATGTGTTGCCGACCTGAGAAAAACCTCTTTACACCCCTTTCAAAAGAGTCCATGTCGTAACCCAATGGTTACACATTGGATAATATTTAGTCTAATAATAAGACGTATGTTTGATATTATATTCGATGCAGGAAATTGTAAAATATCGTAAAAATACCAGCCGAAATTACTAGATAAAAGGCCAATGAATAACATATATTTTTTTTGGATTTAAAATTCTTATATATTTCGAATAAAGCTCATTTAAAAACACCGTTTCTTTGGAAACCCTCGCCTTAAGCTAATGATATCATTTGTAGCTATGACTTGATTTTAATGATGGAGGCTTTTGCTCAGCAGTGGGACAGTCATAGGTCATTTACTCTTTACGTCATCATAAGCATCTGGGAACCCTTGTCCCCTAGTCGGCTCTTACGACATGCACAGGAAGTTATGCAGCTAATACATAATTTTCACGTCGCAGATCAGCATGAGGTGTACAAAAAACGATAAATTAAGATGTAAAATAATTCTCAACTTGAGCGAATGGTGAATTTGCGACAAATCCATTTACTTCACTTTTCAGGCTTTTTATTTGATTTTGACAATGGATTCTATTTGACTTCTAAATTGTATATAGATTATGGTATGTGAAATAAATTTTATATAATTTCACTAAGTATATAACTTTATTATTATTATTGTCATTATTGTCAAGGTGGACTGACGATCTGGTGAAGGTCGCGGGAAGCCGCTGGATGCGAGCACCACAAAACCGGTCGTTGTGGCGATCCTTGGGGGAGGCCTTTGTCCAGCAGTGGACGTCTTTTGGCTGAGATGATGATGATGATGTTGATTGTCATTATGTCGTTAGTTTTATAAATATTTAATTCAGCTTCAGTGCAGCAATAAGCACTAAAAAAAAGTAAAAGAAAAAGTTAAACTTATTATTGTCGATGTTTTTAGGTATGTCTTTTTATTTATGACTTTGTAGTTTTTTTTTGGTTATTATATTATGTACTTTAGTTGGTATTATTGGTAAACTTTAATAAGTAGATAAATAAATTTAAATTTCACTCTGTACTTTCGGACTTTAAATGACTGTTAGATTAGTATTAATTACAAACAATTTGAGTTCGCCAACTGAGCCAGATTTCACTCGGCAACTTCTGCCGCATACCGAAACTGACAAATGATCGCAGTTTCAAATTGATTGACGATCCACATTAATTATGGGTTTATTGACACTTTGAAATGTGATTTGGCAAGTGTTGGGCTGTTTTAGCACACTTTAGGTACTTAATAATGAAGAAAAAAACATTATACAACATCATCACTACATATTATAAAACAAAGTCGCTTCCCGCTGTCCCTATGTATGTACATATATATGTATGTATGCTTAGATATTTAAAACTACACAACGGATTTTGATGCGGTTTTTTTAATAGACAGAGTGATTCAAGAAGATGGTTTATATGTAGGTATAAATACATGAATAGTAGAGTAGAGAAACACTGATAATTTTAGAGGTTTCACATTTTTTTGCGCTTAATTGCAAACGCTGGCTGAACCCTACGAGATAGATCAAAATAATGTACTACACCTTAAAAAGGTCCACAAAAAAGTCCGCGATGGTATACTCGTATGTCTATCTCTTAGGGATAACCCACAATAATATTTTTTTATCCTTTACTTTTTACGAGAAATAATGGCTTATTTACAAAGCGATTGTAAGCAATACAGCATTAATCCTTATCCAATCAAGTACCTTAAATACATTGTGCATTTAATATAGATCAATATGGCCCTTTACAGCATGTAATTTAAATGAATATTTTCAAAGATATTACAGATTTAAAATGCAGGGTCATAGCGGTAGCGTGTATCAGCATTGCACCCGTGCGAAGCCGGGGCGGGTCGCCAGTGTTACATAAACGCACTCCTTGAAAGTAGTTAGATAAGAAGCGGTAGCTTATGACATACCGGGACTATGCACTAACAAATGCATATACCTACTTATAAGCACTGTCCCAAATATTCCATTGCGCACGAGTCTGGCCGTCAAAGTCAAAGTCGAAGTCAATTTTTTATTCAAATAAGCTTTAGAAAAGTGCTTTTGTATCGTTTAAACATTTTTTACCTACTACCCATTCAGGACGTCTATTTTTAGCTGTGGAGAAGAATGGGCGCAAGAATCTCCACAGCCTATACCTACAGCTACAATGCAAAAAACCTACGTAGCAAATAACCCACATCTCATATTTCCTACTTCGTATTACGTACGACTAAATCGCGTAATGACATAGTAGCAAAATGCCCACTTTTTGAAAATTGGTACAGTTAGATACGGAATTATTTACACGCTGGCCACTTAAAACACAAGAAAAATCTGTCTATACCTACTGTTATGTTGAAGTATGCATGGTAACAAAATACATGCAAAATACCATCTAATGTCGAGTGAAGGTAAACAAAAAAAAACACACCAAACCTAGGTCGAAATTATTTATTTGTTCCGTTTGCGGTGGAAACAATGGGTCCATGGGGGACGGAGGCAAAGCAGCTTGTTAAAGAGTTAAGTGCTCGCCTTATCGAGGCCTCCGGTGACAAGAAGGCTGGCAGTTACCTCTGCCAGCGTATTTGCTTGGCAATCCAAAGGGGCAATGTTGCCAGCATTCTTCGGACCGTTCCCATGAGCTCACAGTTGGAGGACATCTTTAGTTGTTAATTTTCTAATTATTTTTCTCTGGTTTTTTTCAAGTTGTAATGTTTCTTTTTGTTGTGTATTTAAATATAATCAATAATGTATATAGATACAAGAATTGTCGAGTGAAGCTTTTGTTCTATTTTGGTAATACAGCGATACAATACAAGACAATGGATAATAATCTAAAATTTATAACAAATCAAAAAGGAAAACCGGCTCCTCTCTATAACGGCCATCGATATAATTTCGCGAAAAATAATAAAGAGGAAAGCCTCTGTGTATAAAAATTGGCCAATAATTAGTGACAATAAATTGTCTACAAGACAGGCCTAGCCTTGGTAGAGATCTCTGTAACTGCATTAAATTGGAAGCGTTAGTCGATACAACCTTAGCATGTATTAACTTCAATTGTAATTTGAAAACACTTTATGTCATTGTATGTTAATGTTGATAAATAAACTTTTTATGATTTATTATTATTATTATATTTTTCTCTGCTTTAACGCCTCGTTGGCCTATAACCTCAAAAGCCACGAAGGTTCTGGGTACTATTCCCAGGTCGGGCGAAGTGTGTTTCAATGCAACAAACAATGACTCTAGGACGACCTCCTTGGTCGAGTGGTTTCTACACCGGTTTTCATGGTGTCGCCATCTCTGAGGTTCCGGGTTCGATCCCCGGTCGGGTCAATGTAGAAAAAAATGTTTTTCTACATTGACTCGGGTCTGGGTGTTTTCTATGTATAATAAGTATGTATTTAAGTATTTCAAGTATGTTTATCCGTTGTCTAGAAACCATTAACGAGTTTCATAACGAAGCTTCTCTTGGGCTAGATAATTGGTGTGAGTGTAGGAAAGTTTATTTATTTAGTTTATACTTTAAAAATCGCAGTAAAAAGACGGATGCAGTTTAACTTTCGCCTTCTCTCTGCATGTCCATATAGTGCCCTGTTCACGACGATACTGGAACAACGCTTTCAATTCATGATTGAATTTCCTCTGGAGAGTTCATTGAAAGCTCGCTTCGGTACACAAATTGAAACCCTTACCACGGGACAGACCACTCTAAAGTGATTAGCGTCGAGTTGAATGTCAAATGAATGGGAGCTGTAAACGTGATTTGCAGCCAAGTGTCACCGCATCAAACGATGTACCGTCAGTCAGGAGCGTATAATATATATATATATATCGCACTACCAATACAATACTGCTGCAAGTCAAAACATACTGACATTGGAAATTTTCTCGTATTGAAGAACAGTACAGTTCAATTTCAAATATCAGTATATTTTGACTTGCACCAGTATTATATTGGTAGTGCGATATATGAGGTCACATTTTATCAACTGCAAATATTTTGACAAAAGATCTAATTTTATCAGAGAAATAAGGCCCTAGTATTTAAAAAAATATCTGGCTAGTTTTTTTTTACTTTTCCTGATACAAAAATTTTAACATTTTTAATAGCGGCTTCTCCGTCGTCTCCTTTGAATGAAACTACGGGCACGTGTAAGCGGTGAAGGCATCGCGGCCTCTCTGTTTCGGCTCCTTTGAATTGAAACTACAGAAAGTGCTTTATTTTACTTTTTAATCGAAATGTCTTTTGGCGTTTTTCTTAAAAACTAGCGTATAAAAGTTTAAGGTTTTTTCATAAAAATAGTTTATTTATGTTGTTGAATTTATCCTCAAAATATTAGCAGTTATTTAGTTAAAATGTGACCTTATAAAATGTTTTTGTTTTATTTATATAATTTTTAACGCAAATTTTGTTGCGAACAAATTACAAAAAACACTGATGATTCTGATTCTGACTTACCGGGTCAGGTGCTCTCCCAATTGAGCTATCGTGGTTCTCACCAGCCCGCCGAAATTAATCAACACTATTTACTTTTTACTTAGGTTCAAATCCTGCTCGTGGAAATTTTTTCAACATTTGTGTTTTTGTAATTTGTTCGCAACAAAATTTGCGTTAAAAATTATATAAACATTTATAAATAGCTTGCCTACTTCTTAACTGATCTACTTATAGTATTTGTAAAAATATTATGATCGGATGTTATTGACGGTAGTTGTTGACATTGAATGGGCGCCTTTAGCTTTCAAAGTAAAAAGTAAATAGTGTTGAATAATTTCGGCAGGCTGGTTAGAACCACGATAGCTCAATTGGGAGAGCACCTGACCCGGTAAGTCAGAAGGGTGCAGGTTCAAATCCTGCTCGTGGAATTTTTTTTACATTTGTGTTTATGTGACCTTATATTTACATACATACTCTAATCTAAGGGGATGGCAGCTGGAGACTAAAAAGGAATTAGAAGTTGGAAGACCTGGTGGCTATCCTCAATATATTGGGTGAGACTAAGGCACACAGTGCTGGCTCGGATACTTTGAGCTAATGGGGAAGGATCGGGCGACAAAGCGTTCTTATTTGGGACCATCCTAGGAGGCGACGACAATTGCTGATTGCCTCAAACGGCATTTTCAGCCTCACCGGGCTTTCTTAAGGGCGGCGAGGTACGTAAAGGGTCAAGGGGTCAAGCCGTGTGAAACGAATCACCTTCGGAGGTTTTCTAAAGGGAACGACATCGCACACTAAGTGCGCGTCCCCGTGCCTTACTAGATTCTCCGAAGGGTTCGGATCGGATCGGGGAGCGGAACCACCCGAGGGCGCCTCTAAAGGCTCGGGCCTCGGCTCGGGTAGACCAGGCCGTGGAGGAGGAGAGAAGCGCCCAGGTACATGTCTGTACCTGGTATAGAGCGCGTGTGAACCGGTTATACGTACCGTAACAAAGGTTTGTTCTACGGTGTCTTGGGCCTAAACTAGTGTGCATGTTTAGTGTATTCTATAAATGTGTGGTGGCATTTAGAGGATCGGGCGGGGATTTTTTGATCACCCGTTCTACAACTGGCCTTTGCTAAGCCTCTCTCGTCGCGTAATATACACAATCAATTTATAAATAGCCAGTAAAATGGCGTAGTAAAACCGGGTGACTTTATCACGAGTCGATGGAGGGACGAAGATTCAATTACCGACAAGGGACAGGGGACCCGACACGTGTCTGTCTCACCGCCAGTGGACTTTTAAACGTGTGGAAACGGCAGGGTAACGCTTTAGAGCTTTAGAGGAGCACGATGGCGCAGTGGTCGCGCCCGGTCTGCGAGTGCTGAGGTTAAGCAATTATCGCAAAGGCCGGTCATCGGATGGGTGACTAAAAATTGTGGAAACAATCCTATTGTGGAAGACTGAAAAGTGCGTCAAGTGTCAGGTGTGGTGGCACGAAAAATGCACTGATTACCTTGGTTTCGGACAATTTACGTCTTCTTGGCTGAGATGATGAAGTGTGCAGGCAATTGACCTGCGCAATTTTATCGCCCTAATTACGCAATGTTACACATTTTGATGTGTAAATTGTGCAAGTTTTTTTTTGGCTTATAAAACTATATAGTAATAAAAATACATCACGCATATTACACAAATTTAGAGGTTCCAGAACCAAAAAGGCAACCGCTCAGCATGTGTCATGAATGACCTAAGGATATCCCCATGCAGGCCACAAGGCTGGTATTCTGCGGAAGTCGTAACTAAAATAAAATAAACTAAAACTAATTAAGTATGATCTCAAGTGTTGATCTCTCATTATTTGTGTTTTAAGTAAAAAGTTATTATAATTGCTCATTAATAAATATTAAAAATTGTTACCAGATAATTTAAGATAAAAAAATGTTAAAGTTACTTGTAAAACTGGTCTTTGCGAAAGTTGCTTAACCTCAGCACTCGCAGACCGGGCGCGTTAACCACTGCGCCATCGCGCTCCTCAATTACATGTCTCATTCATACAATGAGTACCTAACTAAGTTCTATAGTAAATCTAATTATATTAACTCGAAACACATTTCTACGTGTAATTGCGAAATTGATTGCTTCCTTCACAGATTGTTGACTACGCCACAAAACAATAGTTGTTTTGATTACTCGTGTTTACGTTTTAGTTTGATAAGTGAGTACATATGCTGAAAGTGGTGTTCTAGAATGATTTTCTTGTTAAGAGCGTTTACGCCGTTTTGCTCAAAAACTGTACTTTTCAAACCTCTTAATATCTATGAATATTTACTTTACAAATATGTTAATTACTTATATCATTAGGCGATCTTGTCATCAAAATAGTTTGTTGAAAACATTTTTAGATTTATGGATATTTTGGAATTTATAACAAGATAATTGAACAGAGGTTTTCATAATTTGACTTTCCGCGTCAACTTCGAAGCTTAAAAATGTGTTTAAATTACTGACAAACCTAAGAACAAAAATTTTATTTCAATTTGAAAGATCTTCAGCAAAATAGTTTGTTGAAAACATTTTTAGATTTTGGTTACTAACAAAAACTATAAAAATCCAAACATTTTGAATTTTTAAAGAAATTATAGGTGATAAAATTAATGTTTTCTCTAATATACTTACTATATATATATGAGATAAAAGCTTTTTACTATAGAAAAAAGTGTTCTTTAAATTATGCGCAAAATTCTTTTTACTAAATTAGCTCTATAATTTTTCTATAAATATTTTAAAACTGCTCTAAAACTACTACAAAACTCTGCGTTCTATTAGTATCAAATCAGTCCGCCGCGAGGCCTCTGAGAGAGTGGTCACGTCGCTCGACGCTCTACCCGAAGATAGTTCAAATTTATAGCGCGATAAGCAAATCTTAGTACTTTAGTGAATAAATTATTTTATGTTACTTTTGATGAATTGCAACATTTTTAAATTGGACGACCTCCGTGGTCGTGTGGTTAGCACGCCGGGTCGGGCGTCGCGCCGTCTCCGAAGCCCCGGGTTCAATTCCCGGTCGGGTTAATTTAGAGAAGGACTGTTTTTCTAAATTTATTTCGGGTCTAGGTGTTTTTTCTATGTTTATGCATGCATGCATGCATGTCTATGCATTTATCCATTATCTTACTATACTAACGAGTTTCTTAAGAATACTTATCTTGAGCTAGATAATTGGTGAGAGCATAAACAAATTAAAGAGGTTCGATCATTTTTGTATGGAACCTGACATACCTACATGTCCGCCATTTTGAAAAAAAACGTGTTTTGGCGGCCAGTGATGAAATGCATGTCAATCGACAGAGTATGTGATTACAAACAAAAAGTGTTCTGTGATGAAACCTCTAAGTGATACGGTTTCTGAGATATTTGACTCCAAAAACAGAAAGTTAAGCAAAAAAAAAACATTTTTTATTTAGTGAATCGTTTCATTCGGCTTCTAACCTCTGGTGTGAGTGCACGAATGGTTATTTTCCTCACGAGCAGTTTTTTGTTACGTTGTATTTATTGTTATTGTTATTTGCATTATCATGTCCACCGGTCCACCGGGATCACGGTGTTTGTTTTGTGAACTCAGTTCAGTACAGCCACCTGTATAGAGGGACGCCGTCCTAGGCCGCAGCTAAGAAGCTATGAGCTGACTGATATGTATAATGTATATGTATATATGTATGTTTTGTATTATATATGTCGGAGACATGGCGCTAGCATCGCTTAGAAACGACAAGTATAGTCTATACTTGAGTGTGGTCTGCGCAGCCTATGCTCTATGGTACGCGGAACGTCAACGTCAGTTGGCGCAACAACGGACTGGACACATTTGAACGGTAGCGGCCGGAGAGTACGCACGCGCAGAACTCACTTCGTTTCTAAAATCCATTTGCATCGGCCAACTATTTTTAAATAATTTAATTCTGATGTTAAAATAACATTAAATTGACTGTAAGGAATACGACTGCGTCTTTATTTTGAAGATCCAAGATTAACTGTGTTATCAACGAATCCGAGTTTGCTCGACTGTTCTACCTACAAACAACCTCGCCGCCGACATATACTTATTTTGTCATTCAAGGAAACCAAATAAATTAAAATAAAATATTTGTTTTTGGAGTCTAATATCTCAAAAACCGTATCACTTAGAGATTTCATCACGGAACACTTTTTGTCTGTAATCACTTACTCTGTCGATTGACATGCGTTTCATCACTGGCCGCCAAAACACGTATTTTTCAAAATGTCGGACATGTAAGTATGCCAAAGAGGTTAGATGCTCTTTTAAACTGGCCCACGGGATGGGTGGGAAATACCATCTATGTGTGTGTTTCTCTCTCCCCTCCTTTGCAAGACACGTAAAACCGTTGGTCCCAGTTTTTGTCACGACTGCTCCGCACCCGTGCCAGTGTGCGCTATGGGCTATGGCCCAATCTCCTCGACATATCCAGCATCATATCATATATCATAGCAGTGCGACTTTTGTAGACTAATTATTTATTTTGTTAATAAGTGTATTGCTTTTTTAATTTTTTAAAGTATCCTTAGCTATTATTATGGTTTTTAGAATCCTACTTATTAAAGTTTTTCTTCCAATGTTTTACAAAGAAATGATTAATTGTATGGGCAGTCAAATAACTTGACCGAGTTTTGACAGCACCTATTTTATTGCTGCATGATGCGCTTTGTGCTTATGTGGCTCATATTTTCCAAGTAATTTTTATACAAAATTTATTTTAAAAGGAGATTAGCAAAATTGGGCTTGGTAATAGACAACATATTATTATTGATATATTCTAAAAAATCGGTCAATTTATTTGACTGCCTATACAATTAATCATTTTTTTGTAAAATATTGGAAGAAAAACTTAAATAAGAAGGATTCTTAAATGTTTCGTATCTCAAACCATCAACAAACTGTCAACTGTCAACGTCATGCAGGGAACAACAGGGACTCCATTTCCACTTAACATCAACATTTGCCGAGCTATGAATAAAATAAAATAAAATGTGTCGTCGTCAAATCAATTCGTCCAAAATAAATCGTTGAGGAACAGATAGGTATTGATTATAATTTTGTGATATAAGATTAATTACAACATTAATAAAAATACATACAATATAATATTATACTTAGGTACTTATTTCGTGTATCCGTAGTTTAGTCATCTGTTTACGCCCATAGTTAAAAATAAATAAACGAAGGGTGGCACCCCGGGAGTGCCGGCAGAAGTGAAAACTTGAATATTAACGTTGTGCATTTTTGATATTTTGGAATGGTTAGGGAATAATTTTGCACGAATTGCTTCAATTATCAGTATAAAAGTACTATCATTTATGTGGTAGAATACAATATTTATTTATTGTGCTATCGTACACAAACATGACAACTTATTCGCGCAAGCGCCGTAGAAAGAGAGGGGGATACTACCTCTCCTACACCGCGCCGGCTGTCTACTCTCCATCCGTCTTACGATTTTACGTCTTACATTTTCGATCAGGTCACGTGTCTTGATGCGAATTAAACATTTTTTACCCATTACAAAAAAAGTGTACAACGCCGCTAAAAAAGATTTCACTTCAATAATTTCTAAGTATACCGAAAAACTAAATTCGAACGGATCAAAGTAGTGAGTTTGACTATAGTGAGCAGAACTAGCCTACTCTACGCACACACTCACGCGCGCTCACAGCCCGTTTCTGTGTGCGTGATATTTGGACTTAAAAACCTAAACTTAAGGTCTCGCGCTCGGCGTAAACGCTCTTAAGAAAATCAAAATTAAATATCGAAACATCTCGACTTTAAGGGCGTCCGCTGCTTGAAGCGGCAGAACAACGCGGGCACCCGCCGCGGGGACCCGCGCCGATCTCACTAAGGCGATTTTGAAGCTGTCATGTGTCAAATTGCATACAAATATGTCGGAGACATGGCGCTAGCATCGCTTAGAAACGACAAGTATAGTCTATACTTAATGTGGTCTGCGCAGCCTATGCTCTATGGTGCGCGAAACGTCAACGTCAGTTGGCTTGGCGCAACAACAGACTGGACACATTTGAACGGGAGCGGTTGGAGAGTACGTACGCGCAGAACTCACTTCGATTCTAAAATCCATTTGCATCGGGCATCTGTTTCTAAGTTGTTTAATTGTGATGTTAAAATAACATTAAAGTGGCTGTAAGGAATACGACTGCGTCTTTATTTTGAAGATCCAAGATCCAACAGTGTTATCGACGAATCCGAGTTTGCTCGACCGTCCTATCTATAAAACAAACCTCGCCGCCGATAAATAAATAAATAAATAAATAAACTTTTCTACACTCACACTAATTATCTAGCCCAAGAGAAGCTTCGTTATGAAAATCGTTAAATGGTTACTAGACAACGGATAAGCATACTTAAAATACTTAAAATACATACTTATTATACATAGAAAACGCCCAGACCCGAGGCAATTTAGAAAAACAATAATTTCTGTGCAAACCACTCGACCAAGTAGGTCGTCAGAGTTGCGTCGTAGTTTGCATATCAATCCGTCCCGCGATCGGACGAGCATGCCTGCAGGGTTACTACCGAAAAAAAAGCACTCGAACATTCGCGCAAGCGCCCTGCGCCGCCTAAACGAAACAGCAGGCATACATTTTCGCCGCGCCGTAGAAAGACAGGGCGATACTTCCTCTCCTACGCCGCGCCGGCTGTCTACCATCCATCCGTCTTACGAATTTTCGATCAGGCCACGTGTCCTGACGCCTGACGCGAGTCACGTGTCCTGACGCGAATTTAACATTTTTTACCCATTACAAAAAAAGTGTACAACGACGCTAAAGAAGTTTTCACTTCAAAAAAAAAACAATCAGTTGCTAAATTACACAATGGCAACGCGACTGCTACTACTTAGTTGCGTTTGCTACAATCGGTCGGTTTATTTTGTAGCACCGTCCGTCCGTGACTGACCCACTGCTCAACTACGACAGTTCAGCAGAGGGTCATATCCACTGCTCAATTAAAATTTCTCAATTAAGTACGTGTAACACAAACACGTACTTAGTTGAACAATTTTTAAAAAATCATTCAAATCTAATAATTCATACATTTAACCCACTTCTTAAAACAAAAAAAGAACTGTTTCTTTCCTCTCACCAACGAACTTACAACAAACTTGTAAGTATTACTTCCTTTTTCTTGATTACTTTGATGTACTTTTAATTCGTCAATCGCTCGCTCGTGGCGCTTTCGTAGCGTTCTACGTTCCGTAATACGAATAATGTGGTAATATAGTGTAGTAATAATTTTGGTAGCGATACCAGCGATACATTGTAAATTGCTGTTATTGCGACTGTCACGTAAAGATTGGCAATAAGCCTGTCCGCCGCCAGGTCGGCCGCGTGCGACGGGCGACCGCAGCGGCAAGTAGACATATGGGTAACTCAGTAAAATTCCTTGCGTCAACTCAATAAATCTGGCACAGCTCTCTATGCCAGCGCAGGCTCATTGAGTTAACTCAAAATTGCGCTATGGCGCAACAAAATGGAACGTGCCAAGTCAGCTGCGTAGCACGCGCCATCTACACGCCGCGCTCACAGTCTCTTTGATTTTCGAAATAATTATTTTTTTCAATACATATAAGAAAATCTAAAATTTGGAGGTATTGTATTGTTGTAGTAACATTTATATATTTATTATATTTCTTAATATCACTACTTTCCTGCTTCTACTTTTTTCATTCCTTCTAACTTAAAAAAGCCAGAGCTGTCAACCAGCCGAGTTGATTAGCTGATTGAGCTGAGCTGTTAAAATAAACCTCGGCTCGGTCCTGCGCTGTGCGCCAACACATTTTGAAGAAGTGAGTCAACACATCCGGCGCAATGAACTATGTTGGCGCAATTGAGCGGCGCAGCGCAGTGTTACACAATATGTCTAGCACGCAGCGCTGCTCTATGAATTTACATGAAACAGCACGAGTGAAAAATTATTTTCCCATAATACTTTAGTGACAAAGGTCTTAAAAACTATGTTAGTAAATAAATAGAAATACTTCGTACAAATTTGGCTTATTGATTTGTAGAAATTTAAACTTTGCATGGATAATCAAAATGTAGAAAGATTCTTCATCATCTCAGCCAAAAGATGTCCCTCAGAAAGGCCTCCCCAAGGATCTCTACAAGGACCGGTTTTGTGCTGCTCGCATCCAGCGGCTTCCCGCGACCTTCACTAGATCGTCGGTCCATCTTATTGGAGGCGTCCAATTCTTAGATATATAAATTACATAATATATAATATGATAGTAAAATAAACCTTATATTCATCAATCAGAATACTACCAGATTCTTGTTTGATTACTCAGAAGATCGATTGCCCGCAGGCTCACTTACTGTGAGGCGAAATCAAAAAGAAATTCACACCACAGCCGCCCCACTTCTCCGGGGAGACGTCAATCCATTAACCGCCTAATCGAGGAACGCCGATCAATCCACAATCAGCGTCAGTCCATTTGTCAGTTATTGCTTCGCAGCGCACGCAGATAGGAATTCATTGAACTCGCTAGAGTAGACGATAAAAAAAATTATGGACTCTGGTATTTCTTTCATCTTTATATTAAATAAAAATAGCTAGCCTTTTCTTAATAGATCCTTGATTCTTGTAAAAATGTTAAGATCAGATGATAATGACGTAGTTTATGGTATTGAATAAGGCTCCTCTGGCTTACAAAGTGACAGTAAAAATCGTAGCGGCATCGGTGAGCAGTTTATGTCGCCAAAAATACTCGTAAATTTCATTTAAATTTTACTGTATGAGGGCTAGGACTCGTGGTGGCATGTGGTTAGTTGTAGAAGTGAGAATGTTCGTCTGCCTGGTTGAGGTCTGGCCAGGCTTCCATTTCGTGCACAGCGAGCAGGTCCAGTAGCGGTCCGGAGGAGGCCTGAAGCGAAAAGATCTGCGGGGCACGTGAGTTGGCCATAGTTGGTTGTTCTACTCGGTGGTCTTCATTGAGTAGTTCTCCAACATCTCCGGCACTAGTCTGGAGAGCTAGTAGAGGCGCCCGCTAGATGCAAAAATCTCCGGTTGAATCAGCCGCGTAGGATTTTGGAATTGATCAGGTGCCTGGATGGGTACCGAAAAGTGAAGGCTTACAACTCCGCCACCAAAGAGGACATTTGGTAGTCGACTTTAGAGTTGACGACCCGAGCAGTGGTAAGTATCTGCAAGTTGTACTCTTAGTGCAAAGAGAAGTGAGCGAGCTTACAGCTCCGGTAACCTAAGTATCTGGATATTAGGAGACACTAGTTCTTTCGAGGTCGAAATGATAAATTTTTGGTCACTCATCCGATGACCGGCCTTTGCGAAAGTTGCTTAACCTCAGCACTCGCAGACCGGGCACGTTAACCACTGCGCCACTGAGCTCCTCTGTCCACAAATTAAACTATCAATATTTAGAATGTTTTTGTTTTGTTTATATAATTTTAACGCATATTTAGTAGTTAAAGTAAATAGTGTTGGATAATTTCGGCGGGATGGTTAGAACCACGATAGCTCAATTGGGAGAGCACCTGACCCGGTATGTCAGACGGGTGCAGGTTCAAATCCTGCTCGTGGAAATTTTTTCAACTTTTGTAATTTGTTCGCAACAAAATTTGCGTTAAAATTATATAAACAAAACAAAAACAACTTCTTAACTGATCTTTAGTGTTTGTAAAAATATGTATTATGATCGGATGTTAATGACGGCAGTTGTTGACATTGAATGGGCGCCTTTGGCTTTCAAAGTAAAAGTAAATAGTGTTGAATAATTTCGGCGGGCTAGTTAGAACCACGATAGCTCAATTGGGAGAGCACCTGACCCAGTATGTCAGAAGGGTGCAGGTTCAAATCATGCTTGTGGAATTTTTTTCAACATTTTTGTGTTTTTGTAATCTATCAATATTTGACAATGATAAATAAATAAATAACTTGAAATGAGTTACAAACTATGACAGAAATATTTTTATAGGAATTACTTACGTTCCTACAAAATGTTTGCTTAAGAACTCACCAGTCTTGAAGAGCAAGCCTGTTCCTCAGTATTTGCGGATCCCGGTTAAAGTGCGCTTCCATTTTATATTCAGCCCGGCTTTTTTTAATAACCCTAACACAGACATCTCAGCAAACAGACATGTGGTTTGTAAACATCAAGGACACGAAAGCGCACGAAATGAAAGTTGCCGACAGTTTATATATTAAAATCAGACGACGTCGGCACCGAAATATGAAAATATTTCACAGGGGAATATTATACTGAGAATTGACACGTCGACATGATAATATTGAGTGTGATTGAAGTTTTTTATGAATTCCTTACAGGTAGCACTTGGCGTTCCCCTCACCTGATGTTAAGTAATAAATAATAAGAAATAACTTTAACATCCAAGCAGAGATTAGAGTCAAAAGGATATATGGCTCAGTGATTGCAGGAGACCCACCCACAAACCTTGTTATTCTGCCTTAGCCTTACATTTATGCATGGTTCGACTGCATCTAGAGTTAAAAATAATAATTAGTAATACAGAACACAGTACCTATAGACAAATACAAACATTGAAGACATTCAATGACGCAATAATGGCAACCGAAAACATTTTACTTTTTTTTCTCATATTTAAAAAAAATTTCGTTCCGAGTCGTAGCATTATGGTTTCTAGAAGAAAGTTGCTCCATACAAATCAAGGAACATTTAAAACAAACGAGAACGCAGCTAGCGCCAAATCGGACCGCTAAAATTTGAACGAAAGTGTCACGCGCGCTTTGTTAACCTACGATGTTACCAAAACATTTAGAGACTTTTTTTTGACGCACACACCGTGTGAACGTTGACATTTGATGGGTTAAAAACCAAATAGTAGCGCCGGATTTTATTTGGAGGGAGCTTGTTGATTGCCTCAGACGAGAATTTCTTGCTTCACCGGGCTTTTTTGGGGGCGGCGAGATACTCAAAGGTAGCACGAACATGAAGTTTTATCGCGACAACGCGAACATGAATCTTCGCCGTCAAGTGTAGCCGTAGCATAGAGTTGTTCGTTTGTATCACGTACGGGAGTCATCTCAGAAGGTTTTGACGGTGATAAAAAAGTCAAAAAAAAATACAGTGAAAAAATTAAACGCCCACCCGACCCAGCCAGGAATCGAACCTGGGTCTTCCGCAATCCGGGCGGCTGCACTGACCGCTATGCTACCGGGAAGGCTGACGTAAGCGCTGAATTTTGTCCCTGCTTTTTAATTCTTTTATCGCTAACAGCGGCACAGTGCGCCATCTATCCAACGGTATTTGCAACCGATGGCTATGCAGATTCATCTTTGCAGATGAAATACCACAAATTTGATAACACAACGCTATAGTAAATTTTTACTTTTTATTTTCAAGTGCTAATTGCTGCACTGAAGCTAAATTAAATATTTATAAAATTTATAAAATACAGTGAAAAAATTAAATGATTCCTGGCTGGGTCGGGTGGGCGTTTAATTTTTTCGCTCAGGACGACTTCGTCATTTTCTTAAACTTGACACTTTCCTAACTTGTCTCTTTTTTAACTCGGCTCTTTCTTAGTTGGTCTCTTTCTTAAACTTGACACTTTCCCAACTCGTCTCATTCTTAACTCGGCTCTTTCTTAGTTGGTCTCTTTTGCAATGTTGACACTTTCATAACTCGTCTCATTTTTAACTCGGCTCTTTCTCAGTCGCTGTTTTTCCTCTCTCCTTAGCCGTGGTCCACCGGATCAGTTCACCTAGGTAAACTACGGGCAATTTTTTTTCTCGTGGTTCACCTAGGTTCAACTGTTAAGGTTCAACTAACAAGATCGCCGGTTACGCATTATAAAAATTCGAAAAAATTAATACTTCATACTAAAGAACTTGTTTTTCTTCTTTCCCCTTATGTGATTGTATAATGATAGTATATTTAAAAAAAAGAGCCGAGTTAAAAATGAGACCAGTTAGGAAAGTGACAAGTTTAATAAAATGACGAAGTCGTCCAGAGGGGAGACGAGTTGGGAAAGTGTCAAGTTTAAGAAAGATTCCAACTAAGAAAGAGCCGAGTTAAAAAAGAGACAAGTTAGGAAAGTGTCAAGTTTAAGAAAATGACGAAGTCGTCCTGAGCGAATTTTTTCACTGTATTTTATAAATTTTATAAATATTTAATTTAGCTTCAGTGCAGCAATTAGCACTTGAAAATAAAAAGTAAAAATAAACTTTTTAAACTTATAAATAGTTTTCTTTAATAATCCCGGTAGGCATCGCTATAGAAACCACCCAGTACCCCAGAGCTAGCAGCTACTTGGGCCAGCGTACAAGCATAGCTATCCAACGTGGCAATGCTGCTAGCTTACTGGGCACTCTGCCTGATGGGGATGATTTGGGGCAAATTTTTATTTATAGTTTAAGTGATAGTTTATTTATAAGTTTAATTTTAAGTATTATAATTCTTACTTGTTATTGTCTTTGTTTGTTGATAAATTGAACACCCTGACATTATGACAACATATTTAAATAAGATGGTGGCAGCTAGCCAGGCGGACAAACAAGCTACCAACCAAACCAACATTGACCGCTGAATGTTTCCTGGTCGTTGTTTTGTTATTATTATTATCATCATCCACATCCACATCACCTTGATGAATGGCGGTCTACTACTGTGCGTTTTTCTCGAAATTCCTGCCTCGAACTACAGTACTACTACTCTCCATCAGGTGACCCTCCCGCTCGTTTGCCTCCTTGTTTTATAAAAAAAAACACGTTTTCACATTTAATTGTATATACTTCTGTAATGTTTATGTCATCATCATCATCATCATCATCATCATCATCATCATCATCATCAGCTCCTTTTATGTCCCCACTGCTGGGGCGCGAGCCTTCCCTATGGATGGATAGGGAATACGGGCCATAAACCACTAGTGCGGATTGGTGGTTGTTAACGACTGCTGATCCATTCGGGACCAACGACTTTACTTGCTTTCCGAAGCACGGAGGAGCTCGAAATGATACGTTTTTGGTCACCCATCCGATGACCGGCTTTTGCGAGAGTTGCTTTACCTCAGCACTCGCAGACCGGGCGCATTAACCATTGCGCAATCGAGAATGTTAGTGTGATTGTCAATAAAAATTTTCTTATTCTAATTCTATAAATCAAACCCAGGGCCTCTGGGCCTGACTCCGGCGATCTGAACCACCAGACCACTAGCACTGTAGTATTTAATCTAACTACATACATGAAAATGTCTGTTTAAAATTCCCCCAACGCCATTGCTATCCAATGAGAATTTTCGCGAAATATTTCTAAACTCGCTTTTATTACTGCCTTTTAACATTCGAGTCACTCGCCCCCAATTTGTTGAGCGCGAATGTAAAGATTAATTCTCCAATAAGGCTGTCGGGAGACGTACTGTTTAATTAGTTTTAGAGTATTAGGTACCTGTTTTATTACCAGCAAGCATGTATGAAGAGAAGAGAAAGAAGAGAGAGGGAGCAAGAGCTGGATGAGAGTAGCTACGGATCATGGCCAGCGGCGTGGACTTGGAGAGGCTAGTGTAGAAGTTAATGAGAGTAGATGAAGTGAAAGAAATATGTAAGAATCGTAGCAAGCGTCAATAATTTCATCCACCTCTGTGGTCTAGTGGCTAAGACCACCGGTTTAGACCCAGAGGGCCCGGATTCGATTCCCAGCAAGTCATGTTTAAATAATAAATAAATAAATAAACTTTCCTACACTCACACCAATTATCTAGCCCAAGAGAAGCTTCGTTATGAAACTCGTTAAAATGGTTACTAGACAACGGATAAACATACTTAAAATACTTAAATACATAGAAAATACATAGAAAACACCCAGACCCGAGAACAATTTAGAAAAACAATAATTTTTAAATTGAACCGACCGGGGATCTAACCCGGGACCTCGGAGATGGCGACACCATGAAAACCGGTGTACAAACCACTCGACCAAGGAGGTCGTCAATGTTCGTATACTCGGTTTTTGGTTGGTGGTAAAGCTTTGTTAGTCCGCCTGGCTATCTACCGCCATTTATCTAAATATGTCGCCATAACATCAATGTTTGTTGATGGCAATTTTGCTGTGTTCCGGCAGCTAGAGAAAAGGTAGCCAGTGCTTCAGTAGATTCTGGCTGGAGTACGCCTTCCACCTTCAGCCTTATCAACTTAACGAAAAGATGAAGAAGAATAATAAAAAACGTCTTATACCTATTTTGCCGAAATTGTGGTCGAACTTTAGTTAAAAGTACTAAGCTTCGACTTTCAGTGGCTGATATATTTTAAAATCTTGAAACCAGTTGGGTTTAGGGTGAAATGTCCTTTTATGATAGGGAACTTTCCAATATTTATGACGCTGTAACGGAGAAAAGAGTTGGACACTTGCTGAGTTTCTTGCCGGTTCTTCTCAGTACAAGATCTCCCACCTAGAGTGGAATGGATGTTTAACACCACAGGGATAACGGGCCGTAAACCACCACGCGGGCCCAGTGCGAAACTCTTTATAATTCATGATAGCCTAGTACTTCATCCACAACACGGCCTCACCCAAAGATGCCCAAAGTGACTGTATTCTATATCTTCTTGTGGGTTATGATAGCCTGGTACTTTGGAATCTTACTCTTTCTCTAGCTTATTGTATGTCCCCAATGCTGGGGTACGAGCCTTCCAAATGGGTGTTTACACCACAGGGAGAACGGGCCGTAAACCACCACGCGGGCCCAGTGCGAAACTCTTTATAATTCATGATAGCCTAGTACTTCATCCACAACACCGCCTCACCCAAAGATGCCCAAAGTGACTGTATTCTATATCTTCTTGTGGGTTATGATAGCCTGGTACTTTGGAATCTTACTCTTTCTCTAGCTTATTGTATGTCCCCAATGCTGGGGTACGAGCCTTCCCAATGGGTGTTTACACCACAGGGAGAACGGGCCGTAAACCACCATGCGGGTCCAGTGCGAAAATCCCTCATAACTCATGATAGCCTAGTACTTCATCCACAACACGGCCTCACCCAAAGATACCCAAAGTGACTGTATTCTATATCTTCTTGTAGGTTATGATAGCATGGTACTTTGGATTCTCACTCTTTCTCTAGCTTATTGTATGTCCCCAATGCTGGGGTACGAGCCTTCCAAATGGGTGTTTACACCACAGGTAGAACGAGCCGTAAACCACCACGCGGGCCCAGTGCGGTGCGGTGGTTGTTAGTTGTACAAGGGCTGCGACCGGCAAAATGACGGCAGGTACAGAATACTTCAAATATATGTAACTTTAATGATTAGTAAATATGAACTAAGAACAATCATATTATTAATTTTTTTTTTTTTTTAAGTTTATTTATCGAAAATACAATTTTACTTATATATTTAGACAACTTTACGCCTTTAAACCTAAACGGTAATTAATTATGACATTAAGTGCAGGTCGCATTGCTCGTAATCATAGCCTGAATGACATCATTAGACGGGCTCTTGTCACCGCTGGAGTACCAGCGGTACTCGAACCCTCCGGTCTGGTACGTGATGACGGCAAAAGACCGGACGGCATGACCCCAGTTCCTTGGAAGGTGGGACGGGCTCTGGTATGGGATGCTACTTGTGTCGATACGCTTGCACCGTCCCACATTCCAAGCACTTCTGGTAGCGCTGGCGCGGCTGCAAATCATGCAGAAAACCTCAAACGGCGAAAGTATGAGAATCTGACTGGGGATCTCATATTTGAGCCGTTTGGGGTAGAGACTTTAGGTTCATGGGGCCCGGGTGCTCACAAACTCTTTAAAGATATTTCTAAAAAATTAGTAGAAACCACCCGGGACCCCAGAGCTAGCAGCTACTTAGGCCAGCGTATAAGCATAGCAACGTGGCAATGCTGCTAGCTTACTGGGCACTCTGCCTGATGGGGATGATTTGGAACAAATTTTTTATTTATGGTTAGTATAGTTTATAGTTTTTTATAAGTTTAAATTTAAGTAGTTTTATTATTATCTTGTTTTTATTGTTGTTGTAAATAAACTATTATTACGATTATGACATTTGTAACATATATTACTTTTTTTACATTTTTGATACATTTTCCGCAAGCAGGTTTGTCACATACGCTACATCAATAGAGTTCGTCCAAAACTGGTGTTTTCAGTTGTTAGTTTTTCTGAAAGCTTCAGAGATGTGAAAAAATTGTCTGTAGTTACATTACGTCCCTTTTTCAAATATGGCTCTAGCAATTTCAGTGCCACATGTTCTTGTTGTATGCGGGCACTTGGCAGTCACTTAAGGCGACGCATTGGAAATTTACGTGGCGGGGATCTTGATTTTTCCCAACAATAACAAAACATATAAAAGTGATATTTGATGACATGATTTTTACTTTAATTGACTCCATTTTGCTAGTTGCAGAAACACGATTTGTCAACTTTTATAACAGAGAAAAAAATATTAAAGTAACCTCTTTTAAAACATAGATTTGCATTTTACAGGCTAACCAGACCGATTTAAGCATCTAAATTTTCTTAGTAGATTAGTCTTAACACACACTTCAATATTGTAGTTCATTTTTTTTAAATAATTTGTAGTTTTAATTTAAAGGAAAAAAAACAGTTTTTCTTATGGTACGGGGCGCAAACACTCCGTATGAGATTTATTGTTTAGTGGTGCGTCGCCTTAACATGCCGTCATATTGACGTCTAATGGGCGTAGGTATTGTTGATTATTTAATTTTAAAAAAACCATTTTTAAAATTATTTTTACAGTTTCAGGTTTAAAAAGATGTTTTAGGAAAAGTCGTGAAATATTAGCGCATTTGTTAACACTGATTAAAAAATATTTGTAATTGTTTACGCGTAACCGTCAATTTGACGGCATTGGCCCTTCTAGTGTTAACCGCTGCTCCATCAAGCTCCTTCAAGAGTTAGTATCAATTAGTAATCGTTAGTTATTCTGTGGTATCGTAAGATTTCATTGACCAAGTTTAATCCTCCCAGAATTGTGAACACCATCTTGATTGGGTGCCAACGAAGTTTCAAACTTATTAGCATATAAATAGGGTTGACCGACCGCGAATGCTGCAAGCTTTTGTTTTGCACAAATATTTTCTTTGGGGTCGCGCCGATTTGTATCTTCAGTTGGTTAAAAAATTATCTTCTCTATCTACGCCTCAGTGGCCAAGTGGCAAATCGCTTAGTCTGACACCCGAAGGTTCCGGGTTCAATTCCCAGGTCAGGCAAATTGCGTTTAGTATTTCTCGACACGTGCATAGTCCGGGTTTGTGATCACCCACCTGCATTTGGCAAGCGTGGCGAATAAGCCTATCACGTAAGATGACTTGATTTCAATGATTGAGGCCTTCCCAGCTGTGGGACAGAATATAGGCTATTTCACTTTTTAAGTTACATTAACTAAACCTACATTTAAATTCATAATTTCCTGATTGAAGGGGTTGAAAGATAAAAAAGGTTATATATCATCATCATCATCAGTTCATTTTATGTCCCCACTGCTGGGGCACGAGCCTTTCCGTAGGATGGATAGGGACGGGCCATAAACCACCACGCGGGCTCAGTGCGGATTGGTGGTTGTTAACGACTGGTAATGCAGCCGGGACCAACGGCTTTACGTGCTTTCCGAAGCACGGAGGAGCTCGAGATTTAAAATTTTTGGTCACCTATCCAATGACCGGCTTTTGCGAAAGTTGCTTAACCTCAGCACTCGCAGACCGCGTTAACCACTGCGACATCGAGCTCCTCAACCTTTTTAAAATTAAAAATATTTATTTTATCATTAGCCTATATTAGTCCACTGCTTGTTTTTGCCGCTGAGCAAGATCCTCGGCAGTCTCACCCAGCTCTTGCCAGCCACCTTGCGTAGATTGTCGCTCCACCTAGTCTGAAGGCGTCCCACACTACTTTGCCGATACGCGGTCTCCATTCGTGAACTCGTTACGGTTAGGTTATGTTAAATCACATTGTATTTTAAACGTATTACGCTCAAATTTAGTTTAAAAATTAAATGTCGTTTTACGCTCGGTCTGCGATCGTTAAAGTTAAGCAACTCACGCAAAGGCCTGTCATCGGATGGATGAACAATATAATGTTGAGTTCCTCCGTATTTCGGAAGGCACGTGAAGCCGTCCTGCCAACATTAATTTTAGCAGTCGTTAAAAACCACCAATCTGCAAACCCGCTTAGTTTTTATGGTTCGTTCTATCTGCCGTCTCCTAGCAGTGATATTAAATTACCTGGTTATGTCACAATATAAAATTCATAGCCAACGGGGACGTTAAATGAACTAGTGATGTTTGATATGAATTGTATAGGATAGATAGGTAGAAAGGATAGTACTAATTGATTTAGGGATTTCGGATCGGATCGGCTACAAGGCAAAATGTCTATTGACTAAGACTACCCACAATTGAATAAGACTTGAGAGCAAATCGTCCACATTTGAAAATGTAACCAAAAATTGTTTTAATGACGTCTTGCGAAAATGTCTAACCAGCATATTGGCTACGAAGCAAACCGTCCACAATGCATAATATAACTATTGTTGAATGACAATCGGAAACAGTGTATGTAGGATAGAACTAATTGCACCTTACTACCTACATAATGCTTTAAGGGTAATGTAAACCCTTACATTGTCATTCAGATAATGTTTTATCAGTGAGCGCTAAATAATTTGAAAACAGTCGACTAATCACATCATCATGCATCGATGGCATCGATCGACTAACGTCGATGAGTATACAAGCGAGATTTGGGGCATAGTGCTATCAACTCATAGTTATCGATCGATCGATTAGTGAAATAGCACCTTAACGAGAGGGCAAGATAGGAAGATGTGTGAAACAAATCCATTCATTGTATTAATAGATAATTTCATTTATTTTTTAAATACTTTTTGAACACATACTTAAAAATAGGGTATATTGCAACTTAGGCTTACTTATATATTAAGTTTCACAAAAAAAAATCATTTTATTTTCTAATAAAATTAACAAAAAACAAAATAGGTAATAAGTAATTTAAAAGCATGCAACATTTTAGTCAATATTTAAATAATATTTAATTTTAGAAATTCTTTTTAAGAATTCATAGGGTGAGATCAGATCTTCTTCCAATTTTTTTTTCTCCTCATTGTAACGCAAATTGAAACTGATATCGATTTTTCTCCTTTTACTGCTATGAAACAAACTGTTTTTATATCTGATTTCTTGCCATTTCGCTTCTTTCCTTAAGGCATCCAGAAATAGTAGTAATGTAGGTTTTTTACTTAATTTTGTGCTAAAGCGTCTATTCCATCCCTCAAGCGGATTGTTTGTACGAAATTTCTCATTATAGCAGCTTATATTCACAGACGCCTTAAGCCATTGATTCTCAAAATAATTCAGAAAGTTACGAGTGCCGTCTGTTAACAAAGCATGTTCTTTAATATGCAACCAGCACTCTGAGTAGTGTGTTGATGGTAGAAGAGGAAAATTGGCACATATTCTGATTATACTTCTAGATTCCTTAGTATCAGTGATATTCAAGGCTTTCGCTTTCCTCCAAATAGCGTTATGAAAATGATAATAGCATCCACTTATTAATATGTCTGGAAACACTTTTTTCAATGCATTTGTAATACCAATTTCAAAGTCACATTTTATTTTATTTATAGTTATGTCTAAATGTTGCTTTATTAGTTGAAACAATCGTTCATAGGTTATTTGTAATTTGTTGGGAAGTAATGCATAAATTATCCCTACCACATTTGATGTCTCGCTGTTACTGTCTATATCAACGTGTATAGATATAATCTGATAAAATGGTTTTGGTGTGCGTGAAAACGTACCATCAATAAAGAATAAGTGATCTTTTAAGTATTTAATATTAATTCTCAATGATGTTGTACAAAATAACAATATTTTGTCATTGTTAATTCCGTCTTCACAAACAAGAAAATCACGCGCTAGTATTTCTGGTATTTTTATATCGTTTAGAGAATCGAATTCTGTTCTTTGTACATTAAGAAAATGTCTTCTAGCGCGACGTAATGTATCCTTCTTGGATTGAAAATTTGGTACAAAATCTTCATTATATGTTTCTCTAAATTGCTCTTCAAATATTTTTTGGACTGGTTCATAATTCTTGCAAACTATGTCTTTGCACTTATCCATAACGACATCAATATTATTTTTTATATAATTGGGTTTGCACGTATGTTCTACTTGACGGAGAATTTTATTTCTTTCTTTATTTATTGTCACCGTAGCACTACAGCTATCACGATTAATACATCTCCACCTTGACGAGCCACCTTTATTTACAAATCCTAAGGTGTGCCTATAACCAGCAATCAACAAAGCCTCCCGATTTTGTTGACTTTTAATAAAAATAAAATTTTTACTAGAATCACTTTCCATCATTGTTATATTGTTGATATATTGTTCAATTATATTTTTCTATCAATAAATCAATATTTTTCTTCTGTATTCAGTGTCAATGTCAATTTTAATCGTTAGGTTAACCTATGGCTATTTAGATACTAAAGAGTTCTGTTTCATGAAGTATAAATTATATTAAATTATAACAGGAAGGATGTATGCACATGTTTATCTATTCAATATCCTTTTTTATTAGTCTGTAGGAATTAATGCTAACATAATGCACCATGAACGATATGTCTACAGGCAGTTTTCAATTATAGACTACTTGAATTATGGACATAAATAAATTGTGGACGATTTGCTCCCAGGACAATCTCTACATGTGGTCAAGATTGGTTAAATAGACCTTTTGCTTGAGAAGACCAAAAGCATATATGAACATTTTGCTTTGTAGCCGATCCGATCCGAAATCGATTTAGGATATTATGTATTGTATGTATGTATTAGGTCCTTACCTATGAAATTGACGTTAAAAACGTAGCAGACATTAAAAAGAAAAAAATCAAGTCTCTTTAAAGCTACAATGAAACAAAAGGACAATTCCGCGAAAAAAAAAAGTAGTCAATTTAAAAAAAAATTGGGCGATAAAGACACAAAATTAATAATCATAGTTATTACTGAAGCCTAAGTTACATAGTTCAAATTAAAGATGTAGGTATAATATTAACAACCGGTATTGACTTTTAGAAGTAATACACCTTTTAATAAGTGAGAAAAAACGTCAATTTCATAGGTAAGGACCCAATATTAGCAATTGGTGCTGTAAAGTTTTAAGCTGATGGTGGAGTTGGTATTACTGTCTCCGAACAGTCCTAGTGGTAGTAGCTGAAAATCATCGTTTTGCTCCCGGGCAAGTGTATCGCTGAGCTTGGACCTTTTTGCTGCAGCACACACAAATGTCACATAATGTAGACTTATTTAAAAATACTAGTGATCGCCCAGTGGTCGAAATTCGACCGTAATTTTATTAAGGCTGCACGGATTATATCCTAAGCAATGAAAAATTAAAAAAGATAGAATGTGAGTTTGTATTGGCATTGACCTAAGGCATTGACAGATTTCGGCCGCTCCTCTTCCATTTTTGAAATTTTTGAAAAGAGTATTTAAGCGTGTGTGTCAAATACATGGTAGTGTGTGTAATGTTTGTTTTATTGACTTAATGTATTTTGATGCATAATTGAAAAAAAATAACATTCGGATAACCTTCTCTATATGTATAAACTATGTGTGCGAAATTTCATACTCCTCCGTCCGTCTGCGCAATTTTCGTAAAAAGGTATACAAAGTTTTTGCTTCACGTATTAATATATAGATATGTTTTGCTTATATCCATTGTATTATTGTTTTATGTATGTGTGTTTTATGTATGTATTGTATTGCTGTGCTATGCTATGCTATGCCATGCTAGCTATGTAATGTTAAAGATCATTTATTCTCATTCAAGACATAACAGTCACTTACATGAGAACAACAAAATTACATTTAAAAACAAATAGTTTACATAATCGTTTGAACGAAAATTTAAGATAGATAAAGTAGGCACTCATTCGGCACAGTAAAATCGCTTTGGTTATTAAATTAATTTCGTGAACCGCAATATTATGTTCATAAAACATTATCGTTACAAATTTGCAATCACATATTGCTTAAGCTTTGATTTTCTTATGTATTGTTTTATGTATGTGGATTTAGGTAATAAAAGTTTTATCTTTCTATCTATCTTTCTATCTATAACTAAAGACATTGCCTCACTCATATAAATAATAACTTACAACATTAACGATCCTCTTAACAAACATTTCCGCTACGTTCCGTATTCATGGATAAGGTCATAAGCCTTCATGAGCCCGTAAACGTTAAGTGTCTATAATTAAACACTTCCTTTCATGTCCCAGATTACTCCGAAATCACCCGGTTTATGGGGGGCTATTAATTTATTAAGTTCGCTACTGTTGTTATGATATCACTATACCAATATAGATGTGTGGTTAATCAACTCGTTTTTAGAGTTGCGTACCCAAAGGGTACAACGGGACCCTAAGAATCCGCTGTCCGTCCGTCTGTCTGTCCGTCAGTCACCAGGCTGTATCTCATGAACCGTGATAGTTAGACAGTTGAAATTTTCACACATGATTTATTTCTGTTGCCACTATTTAAACAAATACTAAAAAAATTAATAAAATAAATATTTAAGGGGGCTCCCATACAACAATCGTGATTTTTTTGCTCGTTTTTGCTCGATATTGATAACGGCAACAGTAGACGCTTTAAATATTCACAGGATATTGAGTTTTATTATTCACTTTAAAAAGAAATAATTAAATCAAAATAAAACTAATATTTAAGGGGGCTCTACAAACATACAACAAACGTGATTTCTTTCCAATCTTTTTCTCGGTCTTAATAACGATAACAGATAGAAACTTGAAATATTTTTATAGATAATTAATGGTATGAAACCCTTCGTGCGCAAGTCGGACTCGCACTTGGCCGGTTTTTTTTTAATTTTCCATGGGTTAGCATTGGCCTTTACTTCACCTGATGTTAATTGATGATAAGCTGTAGTTGGAAGCACACTTCACCCGGAGTTCTCAACCTTTGAGGAACTAGATATCTCATTTCTAACTGTCGAAACACAACAATGCTAATAACAAAATAAAAATAAAAGTGTGGGCGCTTTTGGCTTTCAAAGTAAAAAAGTAAATAGTGTTGAATAATTTCGGCGGGCTGGTTAGAACCACGATAGCTCAATTGGGGGAGCACCTGACCCGGTATGTCAGAAGGGTGCAGGTTTAAATCCTGTTGGTGGAAATTTTTTCAATATTTGTGTTTTTGTAATTTGTTCGCAACAAAATTTACGTTAAAAATAATATAAACAATGCTACTAAAATTGATGTTATATAAATAAATAAATAATTATAAGACAACATCACATGCATTGTTCTGATCCCAAGGTAAGTAGCAAAAGCACTCGTTTTATGGAAATCAGAAACAACGATGGTACCACAACCACCCAGACCCGACACAATATCAAAAAGTTCGTTTTTGACATTGACCCGACCGGGAATCAAATCCGGGACCTCAGAGTTAGCGCCGCCCAAAGTCCGGCGTGCAAGCCACTCGGCCACGGAGGTCGTATTACATTCTTAGTAAAGTTATAATGTTATTAGGTAATTACGGTCACTCTTTACTTTAACAGTCAAAACAAACAAAATTAAAACGCAAGGCTTTTCTAAAATGAGTATATACACTTATTTTTACTTTCGTGAGTGAGAGTGGTTTGTATGGGAATGGAATGGATTGTTTTTACTATTTTCCTCGTATTTTTTTACCTTTTTTCTCTCCATAAAAACCTTCCTCAGACATCATCAAACACAACGAAAAAGAAATCAGCCAAATCGGTTCAGCCTTTCTCGATTTACACACACACACATTTACACATTTAGCGATTCACTTTTATTTCATCATCATCATCATCATCTCAGCCAAAAGACGTCCACTGCTGGACAAAGGCCAAAGATCTCCACAACGACCATTTAAAATTAATAATTAATTAATAATAATTTAATAATTAAATAATAAAATAATAATAATAATAATAATTAATAATTAAATAATTAATTAATTAATTAATTAATTATTAATTTAATAATTTAATTTTTTAATTTTTTTTTTTTATTTACCATTTTTTTATTTTCCATTTTTTTTTATTTTTAACACTTTTATTTAGGTATATAGATATTGATATGGATTACATTGAATTGTACAACATTACAGTTTAAACCAAAACGATGCACAGTATAAATAAGGAAACCAATTTTATACTTCCCACTCACAGAATGCCAAGCATGCTCAGTAAGACCTTTATTTATGTTATTAAGCAAAATAAAAACACCTATAAAATGGATGAAATCGATTCATTAGCCGATGAATACCGTTAACTACTTTCAGGGTAAAGTTTTATTATCTTACATGTTGTTTTTAATATATAGGGACGAAATGAAACAACTTTTACGGATATACTCGCGTTTATTTTACACATTACTTTTAATTTAATGGTATCGCCATCTCTGAGGTCCCGGGTTCGATCCCCGGTCGGGTCAATTTAGAAATTATTGTTTTTCTAAATTGTCTCGGGTCTGGGTGTTTTCTATGTATAGTAAGTATGTATTTAAGTATTTTAAGTATGTTTATCCGTTGTCTAGTAACTATTTTAACGAGTTTCATTACGAAGCTTCTCTTGGGCTAGATAATTGGTGTGAGCGTAGGAAAGTTTATTTATTTTTTATTTTATTTAATTAATGTTTATCCTGACGTTTGTAAAAATTGTTTATTTCAATGTGTATTGTTCGCGTAAACTTTAGAAAACTATTTAGGAACGAATTGAGAATCAGTTTAAGAATAAAACATACATAACTACTTCGAACATGACTCCCCACTTCACCCAAAGATGAGCACTTCTCGACGTTACAGTATCAACCTTTAGCCTAAAAGCCTCTTTGATACATTTCGGGCGGCCATTTTTTATATGTCACATTTCATAAACATTATAGAACGACCATAACCCATTGGTGTTGACAGCATTACGCGACCCCAGCTTAAAGCCTCGTCCAAACAGAGGCGGTCTGCGGGCGCGGGCGCGGATGCGGTCTAGGGTAATCAATACTGATAATAATAATATTAGACAACATTACATACATTGTTCTGATCCCAAGGTAAGTAGCTAAAGCACTCGTAACATGGAAATCAGAAACAACGACGGTACCACAACTACTAGACCGACACTATATTTTCGTTTGTTTTCGACATAGACCTGACCGGGAATCGAACCCGGGACCTCAGAGTTAGCGCCGTCCAAAGTCAAGCCACTCTACGAAGGTTTACACACTACACTTTCAGTATCGGAACGCGAAACGGCTTTATTGTTGTTTTTGCGGTTTTTAACAAGACTAATCACTGGATTCCAGACACGCGACAGTTTGAATCCATCTTCACGATTGACATTTTTGTATTTCGTAATTTCAATCGCTTCTCTCACCAATCTAGGTACGTAGTGGCGTTCTATCGAAACTATCTGAGGGTTGTAAAACTCAATCCAGTGATTAGGACCCGACTGGATCAGATGTTCAGCAAAGGCCAATTTTTGCGTATCGTTGTTTATGACAGCTTTGATGTGCTCCTTAATTCGGCAGGCGACTGTACGTTTCGTATGGCCAATATAGGAGCTACCGCAGCTGCAATCGATCTTGTATAGGTACAACAGGTTTTTCCAAGGGAAAACTACCCAACTAGGAAAATTTAATCTTATCTAAACAAACATCTTACTTAAAAGCTGATGTAAGTCTGGATTTGGGCGCACTTTATAAGCCTAGGTATTCATCCTTTCAATAGCCTTATATCGGTCTTGAGAAGTATATTTTTAATTTTAGAAAACCCTCGTTGATGCTTTTATAAGAACAAACAAACTTACAAGTGACTTACAATAGTGTGATTTGAGGGCAAATAACCTATAAATAAAAATGCTTGAACGTTTTATAAAAATAATACAAGGACTCATCAAAAACGTGAGTATTATGTATTCATTGTGGATAATTACTAAACTCTAGTGTGTATATTTTCTTACTCCTGTATTTGTCACACACTATATACGGTTATAGTTTGCGAAGTAGTTTTCTCGATTGTTTTGAAATTTTAATAACATTCTTTACGGGCCTTTTCAAAAATATGTCTTCAAATTTTAAATAAATTTAAATGTTTGTGGACTATATTAAAATGTAGCCATTACCGTCAACTATGACTTATAAATCCTTTATCAGAGAAGTATAAGTCCAGTATTCTTATTTAAGCTAATACAGCACTCGATAAGTCAATTACACTCATCTACGAGGCTATATTGCTATACCATAATGCCAAGTCGCTTGTAAGACTGTTAACATGCTACTACGCTTTGTTCGGTCCTAAATCACACTTTAAATATTGTAAGAGTAAAATATATACGTACTATATACTGGGACGTCTGACCATGATGATGGCCTGATCCGATCTGAACCCCCCGGAGAATCTAGTAGGGCACGGGGACACGCACTAGTGCCTGATGCCGTCCCCTCTAGAGAACCTCCGAAGATGATTCGTTTGACATGGCTTTAATAACCCTTTCAAGTTTCTCGCCGCACGTCTGAGGCAATCAGCAAGTTCTCTCGAAAAAACAAACATGATAATAGTTTATTGTAGACTGCATCAAAAATCGCTACCGCCACCGCGCTTCGATTCGCTGACCGCCACTGTTTGGGCGTGTCTTAACAGCGACCATTATAATAAAATTGTGACGACAAAATGGCCGATAACATCTAAACAACCCGGGTGGAAGTGCTAATTTTCACGACCGAAACAGAAATTACTGAAGTAGTTTGTTACTAAAAAGGTTACATGACGGTTACAACCGTAGTTGAGCTTGAAGATGTAGTAGATAAAAGTGGTGATAAAAAACCGAAATCTTTGTAACTTATCACTACATAGTATAAGACAAAGTCGCTTACCGCTGTCCCTATGTATGTATGTATGTATGCTTAGATCTTTAAAACTACGCAACGGATTTTGATGCAGTTTTTTTTAATAGATAAAGTGATTCAAGAGGAAGGTTTATATGTATAAATACATGCACTATAGTAGAGAAACACTTATAAGTTTAGAGGTTTCACATTTTTTTGCGCTTACATTGCAAACGCTGGCTGAACGAGATAGATCAAAATAAACACCTTGAAAATGTCTACAAAAAAGTCCGCGATGGTAATGTCTATCTCTTAGGGATAACCCACAATAATAATTTTTTATCCTTTACTTTTTACGAGAAATAATGACTTTTTTACGAAGTGATTTTAAGCAATACAGCATTAATCCTTATCCAATAAAGTACCTTAAATACATTGTGCATTTAATATAGATCAATATGGCTAATATATAGTTTACAGCATGTAATTTAAGTGAATATTTTCGAAGATATTACAGATTTAAAATGCAGGGACATAGCGGTTGCGTGTATCAGCATTGCACCCGTGCGAAGCCGGGGCGGGTCGCTAGTTATCTATAAAAGCCTAGATGGAGATAGCGGGATGAGTTGGACTCCCAGTTGAATAAATGGCACTAACTTGCTCAGGATAGAGATAGATGGAGGGAAGGAGGGGAGGCTTTTGCCCTGATAATAATCTTTATATAATGTCTGAATTGCTTATTACTAAGTTGAGATGTCAAATGTTACACATCATATGTTACTACTGTAAGGCTCGCTCGTTTTTTTGTATATTTTAATATCATTGTATAATCAGTATCTTATTTAGACTTGTATTATATTATATTTATTTATTTATTTACCAGAAACATTTACAAAATATAAACACCAACTTAAAGCCTATAACTAATGGTATGTAGATTTTGTATACAATTGTAGCATCTGCTACCGAACTGGGATGTCAGTCCCGTATTTCAGCATACAGCGCCTCTATCCTCGGAGTAAGTTTTACACATCACTTATAAGCCACAGTATTAAAACTATTAATTTATTAATTTACCTACAGATATTTAAGTATGTAGCAATAAATTTTTTTGTGATTTTTTTTTATTCGTGTGATAAATGTTTTTGATGTATATAGTTTTTATCACAATAAAATAAATAATAAATAATGTATAATATTAATACGTGAAGCAAAAAAATTGAACCCCTTTTTACGAAAATTGCTCGAACTGAGGTGTATGAAATTTCGCACACTTATAGTTTATATAGAGAAGGAGTGCAGAATGCTAATATTTTTTTGAAATTATGCATAAAAAAGACATTAAATTAAATAAACATTGTTTTATACATTTTCAAAAATTTCAAAAATGGAAGTCGTGCAACCGATATAAGTCAATGCCAATCCAAACTCACATTCTATCTTTTTTAATTTTTCATTGCTTTTATTACAATCCGTGCAGCCTTAATAAAATATTGTTTAGTAAACATCTTTTTATTAAAATTACGGTCGAATTTCCACTACTGGGTGACCACTACTAATAATAAATAACCATTAAACAATGTGTTCATTACCTTTTATTAAAGTAAGACACAGTACTCCATTATAGGACTTTCGTTTAAAGTGTTCTCAAGATAATACAAGTGAAATAATTAAAAAGATTAAAGTGACTGAATAGGGGGATAATTGAAAATGAGATCGTCCACTCTCGAGATGAAAAGAAATAAAATTTGATGTCGCTTCATACTTTCCCGCTTTAAGCTGTGCAGATTTAAAAGAAAATCTTAATTAGTAAAGACTAGAGATATAAAATTAATTTACTATGATGAAATTTGAAAAATAAAGAGTCACTATAGCGTAGTTGGTAGTGCACCTGACCCGGCATGTCAGGAAGTGCGGGTTTAAATCCCGCTCGTGGCTTTTTTCAACAATTTGTTTTTATTTCAAATTAAAATTGGTTCATAACTTAGCGTAGAATTATATTTAACATTATATTCATATTTAATTTATTATTTTGGTGTGTAACATCTTTACAACGTGTTACAGAAAGGTGTGATCAAAATGAAAAGATCCAAAGGTATCCTATAAAAAGTAGTAAAGCAATTAATCATTAAAATATTATTAATGTCGATTTACTTTTCTTCACAAAAACACAAATTTCTTTTCTTAGATTAATGATTGGTCTCGCTGCGCTCGACTAGATACCGCGCTACCTAAAAACAATAGCTCCGTGAATGCGGTAACTCAATATTGTAGTGTGTGTAAGAACGGTGCCCTTTTTATTACTTGTAGTATTATTTCTACACAGTTTAACTACGCAAACTGGCATTTTACTTCGGTTTATGAGCAAAATTTAACAAAACATTCGGTACGCGCACCTCACACACAGTTTGCAACGCGACTGACAGCAGGCGACTAACTCGGGTACGCCGACTTCGGTGTAGTATTTTTTGCCGCATTTAACAAGTACGCTGGCGGTATCTAGTCGAGCGCAGCGAGAACAATCATTCAATTCATCTAAGTTTATTTTATTACTATTAGCACAGTCTATGTAACATCTTCTTACGTTGTGCTATTCGTTTGTTCAACCCTGACATGTTTTGGATTTTGTTTTTTTTGAACAATGAGGTCGACGACCAAGAACAATGCATCAGCTGGACGTAGGGTTGCCACTTTGCAATTTTCCTTTGTAACAAAATAATAACCTCAATATCTTTAGAATAGAAGGGTAATTTAGTTAACTTTGTGAAAATAAGTAAATAATGCCTGCCATAGCTGACAGGCAAAGCGGCCATACTTGACCAACCTAGAAGTCCTGGGTTCAATACCTAAGCCGGGAATTGTATGTGTTCGGTTTTTTTATGCAAAGCCCGGGTTTGTGATCTGATCACCAACCCGCATTTGGCGAGCATGGTGATTAAGACCTGGTTCCTATATCTAACGGATCGTCGCTCTACTTCAGTTACCATCCGTTTTCTTGTTACTAACAACGAGGCGTTCTTAGCGTTCCACAACAATCCGTTCATGCTTACCAGCGACGAGTGTTCGTAGGTAGGCCGATCCTCCTTCTGCCCTCACGCGTTTCGTTCCGGATTTTTTAATGATTTCGTTCCTTCAAAAACTATTTTTAAAACATAGTTTAGAATCGTAACTGTACTTTAAAAACATTGATAATGTAATAAATTACTATTTAGTTACTAGTTCGGTAATCCTAGAACGATTTTGTTTAAATAATTTATTATTCATTGGTAATCGCAACAACGTTAACAAAACACGTCGCGTCATTTTTTGAAGTTGTCACTCATAGATAAAATTTGTTTTTAATTGAAAGAGAAATAAAAGTTTGTGGCATCGGATCACAGCATTTTAGATATTAAAAAAGCTTTGGCCCTTATTATGGACTTATATAATCCATGCCAAATCCCGTTATTCAAATTTAAATTCATAAATAATTTTGGTTTAATTATAAATGAAACACAGTTAATTATTAATGATTATTTTAATTTGTTGTTTTCGTAGTACTTATACTTTAAGCAGAAATCGATAACATTTCGGACTTAGCTAAATTGTACAAAAGGAAATTGCTGCAACATTCGTATTTAATGCAGGTATTATAAAGTTTTAGGCTTTTCCACTATGGATAAATGCAGATGAAATAATATCGTACCTGAAATAAAACCAACATTATTAATTGACAGTTGAAATATTTTATACGTAGACTACCGGCCGTGCATTGTACCCAAAGCATAAAATCTAAAAGCCAGCAATAATTGGTTTAAAAAGGGGGTTTGTATAGAATCAGGCTTTGAGAGGGGGGAAAGGGGGAGGGGTAGCCCCCCCCCACCTCCCGAACCCGCTCACCACCAAACCAAACGCAAACTTTCAGAGATATTCAAGATTAAAATTTGAGGTTAGGAATGAACAGTCGGCGGCAGATCAACCTACCCAAATCTGTCAAATTTCTCCAATGAATATTGAATATTGATCCTTATATCTAAATAATAAAATTCAAAATTGATTGTAGAAATTTGACAGTTTTGGGTAGGTTGATCTGCCGCCGTGTGAACAAAAATTAAGTATATTTATGTGCTTTTAGGGTGAAATTAGGTTTTTTGGGTCAAAATATCTAATGCACCTATATGAATAGCAAACTAAAGATTTTCGAACGTGTCCGTCGCTGCGGGAAGTGCAGCCCCTCTGCCCTTGCGTAACAAACCGCAGGCACTCCATGCTACAGCGGGCGGGGTGCTGCTCTCCCTCCGCGCCTCTGGGCCTTTTAAACACTCTAGGGGTTGGGCAGACTAATACCACGTGGAGTCAGGGTTGACTAATTCGATTCCGTCACTAATTTTGACCCCAGATGCATCAGAAATAATACACAGAGCACAACAAAACACAAACGGAGGGCATTTACGTACGAAACGGAATGACATAGCGTTCTTTTTCACGTATTTTTAAAATGAAATTTTAAAAAAACCACGCGTCTGTTCATCCAATATGAACATGAATGGTTTTATACACGTCGTTTATTGTCTTCATCGGAATTATGCCAACCCGATAACATATTCAGCATTTCTACATCACCTTCACTGAGCACTGAGCATGACATTTTCACTATAAAAAATTACTGACGAAATACACGTAAATAACCAATGATATTATAATAAAAAATTATAATATCATTGTAAATAACACAATAACCGATCAAAAAGTACCGGTAGGATAACCAACAACGAACGGTAGATTTGACAGTTAATTGACGCTTCTTATTTTTTATAGGAACGCAGGCTAGTGTCACTTCCATATAATAAGGTTACGAAGCGTTACTGGTAACCCTCCCATCCGTTGGTAACATACTATCGGTTAGATACCTGACGAATCGTTTTTTATAGGAACGCATTTAGCTTACGCCTCGTAGCTAATACAACGGCTCGTAGGCAAAACGAATCGTTTCTTGTTTATAGGAACCGGGCATAAGCCAATACTTATACATATATTGTGTTTGCTAATTATTACTTTATAATTTTACAATGTTTTATCGTTTCAGGTAATACATACACACAGGCGTTAGCAAGGCAGCGAGTAAAAGTGGGTATATATTTTTTTTTAATCTTAAAAGGAGGCAAACGAGCAGGCGGGTCACCTGATGGAAAGTAATTACCACCGCCCATGGAAGCCCGCAAATCGAAAGGTCAAATCATCTTTATTATGTACAGAAATCACCACCACCTCTGTGGTCTTGTGATTAAGACCACCGGTTTAGACCCAGAGGTCCCGGGTTCGATTCCCAGCGGGGGGTACATGTTTGTGTACTCGGTTTGGTTGGTGGTAGGGCTTGTTAGTCCGCCTGGCTAGATAACCACCATCTTATCTAAATATGTCGCCATAGCATCAATGTTTGTAGCATTGTAAATTTGAGTGGTAGAGCCACGCTGCATTGCAGCACGAAATGGGCCGGCTCGCCCGGCGAAATACCACCCTCTCACAGAATATCGGCGTGAAACAACGGCACTCGTTGCTGCTCCCCCCCTCCCAATTCCTACTCCCTCCTCAAGATTCAACTCCTTCCTCAAGGTCGGCAACGCATCCGCGATTACTTTGGTTTTGCGGGTGTCCATGGGCGGCGGTGATTGCTTTCCATCAGGTGACCCGCCTGCTCGTTTGCCTCCTTTTAACATAAAAAAAAGCATTGTTGTTATCCGGCAGCTAGAGATAAGATAGCCAGTGCCTCAGTAGTTGAGGATTCCGGGTGAAGTGCGCTTCCACCTTCGGCCTTATCATCACTTAACATCAGGTACGATAGAATGGATGGATGAAACCAATCGCCTCTTCTTATAAACAGAAATGGTAAGTGCTATACTTAACACCAAAAAGTTTAGACAATCGTTCCTTTGCCGAACTGCCCGTATGTGGAATGCGCTTCCCGCACACGTGTTTCCCTCCTCTTTCTCTCCCGGGTTATTTAAGCTGGGCGTGAAAAAGCATTTATGCAGGCCGCCATAGTGTGAGCGTTCGGCAAAGCGTGGTAGCGCTGTAATGAACGCTTTCACTTCTTGGGCTTCACTGGCTGCTTTTCATCAGGCAGGGTGAGGCCATTTCGGCGTGCCACAATAAAAAAAAGAAAACAAAGAAACAAGCGCTCGCGGTTTTACCCGCGTGGTTCCCGTTCCCGTGGGAATATGAAGAATCCAGGTTATAAACTGTCTGTTTGCCGAATTTCATCCAAATCCATCCATCCGTTGCAGCGTGAAGAAGCAACAAATATACACACATACATTCACACAAACTTTCGCATTTATGATATTAGTGTGATTTGTTATACCTTTATAACTTGGTTTCGCATTTTGTTTGCATATTGAACACTCTTCGTGCGGAGAGACGAAATGTGTCCCAGAAGTTTTACCGAAAACAACTTGAACGTAATTCCTTGGTGTTAAGAGCGGATAGGTTTTGTTGTGGAAGCAAATATTAGCGTTTGTCATAACAGTAATTGTAATTTGCGCCTTACTACTTGGTAATACATACTAAATTTGCTTGGTAAGATTCTTTGTATGTGATGCTCTGTGATTCTGTAGTGATCGTAGAGATGGGGAGTCGAAAAAAGACGATTATCGATAAATGAGTCGATGAAAATTTGCACGAAGCAACGCAATTGTTCATAAATTTCGCTAAACTTCAGTTTAAACCTATAAAACAACTTCACCCCTTAATAAAAACTCATTTAAAATGAACGCGTTTCAAAACATTTCTGAAACTTCAAATCCTTGAAATATTATCACAAATTTTATAGTGGAGACTTTGTTCTCCAGAAGAGACTGCGAAAAAAACGGTTCATCATCATCATCATCAGCCCACATTAGTTAACTGTTGCACATATGCCTCTCCTTGTGCACGCCACCAAATACGATCCGCTGCTACTCTCACCCAGCTAATGCCAGCCACCTTGCGAAGATCGTCGCTCCACCTTGTCTGAAGGCGTCCTACACTACGTTTGTTAGTACGTAATATACGCGGTCCACTCAAGAACTCATCGAGGAAGACAGTTAGGTGGTTTTGAAATTAAAACTCAATGCAATTACTTAAATTATTTAAAAGCCCTCCCAGACAGTAAATTTGAGAATGAGCTAAACAGAATTGTGGGGGTTATCCACACTTTGGGGTTGTTATGCTGAGAGGGTTTCGGGGATGATGAAATCAAACCGCTCTGATTGAGTGCTGCTCGTACACTAATTTAATATGATAAATTGAATATAAAAATGCTAAATTAACAAACTAACTCGCGGTGATGTTGACATGTAAAGGTGCCGCTACACTACTTGCAGATATTATTACACACTGCTGGCGATGATATTTTTACTTAACTGTACGATGGCTCGTACATCTTGGCCATCAAGAAAGAGAAAAAAAAGAAAAAAATGTAAAATGCAAAGTGATATAAGTTTTAACAATACAAAAAAATATAAAAGGTTTAAAATGTCTGTAAATATTAAATAAATCTAAAAATTGTCTTGTCCATGATTTGTTATTATTGGATTCGCGCACTCTTGGTCAATCACTACGGATTCACTTGGCACTATAAATCGCACTGGTCGGGACAACAATGGTGAGGTGCCCTGATTAGCACTGAGCGCGCTACGTGCACGTGCCGTATTCGTCACTTCACTATCACTGACACCGGCTCTGAGGGCGGGGCGGGGCCCTCCCGCGCGCTGCTCAGACTGCTGCTGCTGGGCGCGGACCTCACGAATCCGCTGCGCTGTTAATCTGCTCCTTATCTTTGCATACACAAAGATACTCGCGACGACTATGATGATGAAGATGATGACGTACGAAACTGTATAGTGGTGTACATCATGTATGGTAAACTGTCCTGACTGTGATTTCTTTAGTGTTTCCAACTCGTCCTTGATCTGTTCATATTGATGATGATTGCTTTCTAATGTCGGATAGTCGAGCTGGATAGATGTGTTAAGCAGTTTATTTAAAGCGGATATTTCTGGAACGCTTATCTCCTCATTGATGTTGATTTTGTTGAGAAATTTATTATGAGCGTAAATCGAGAAAGAATCACCTCTTAGGGTGCAACCTTGGCCCAAATTTATTATTCCGTTGTTATTAAGCTTCTTTATTGTCATTTCCGAAGATGTGCATAAGATACGAATTGTACATTCGTTGCAGCAGGAAAACAGCCACGAATTCTGATGATGTAATTTGATCCATTGATCGCGGCAGGTAGTAAGCGATGATGTACAGGGCGTTTCACTTATGATATCATTGTCAATTAGATTAATTTTGCAGAAAGATTGTTTTAGAGCAAGGTCGTATACTGGTTTATCGAAGGAGCATAGTACTAAACTCTGCGTTGAAACTGGAATGCATGATCTGATGTCATTTTCTGAGAGTAAAATGACCACATCCTTTTTCATATTGTATGCTATGTAAGGTAATTTCGACATTATTTTAAATGATAAATTAGTCGATCTTTTCTGAGGAATGCTGATTATTCTGTTCACTTCATAAATGTCACTGTTCACTAAGGGAATTTTTATTTCTATGATCAAAAAATTATTGACAACTCTGGCGAATACACTCAATAGTTTGTATATGTCTCTTATCGCATTTACACTGACGGGCAAACTTAAATCACCCTGTAGGTAGCGTGATATCAGATTTATTTGTTCGTTCAATTGTTCTGGTGTAATCAGATGCGTATCAATGCGCCCGTGGCTTATGTCAGTCACAGTTTCCAATAGGCTTTGCTGAATTCTCCTACGATTAGATAAAATGATGCTAGCCGTCAGTGCCGATGATGTTATGTAAAGACCATTTTTATTATCAAAAGTAACTTGATCCATCTGTATTGATATATTATTTAGTCGTTGTTTTATAAATGTAAACTGCTTGTTCATATTATTCTCGTTGCGCTTAAGTACATTGTATTCTGCCTCAAGGACTATTGTTTGGTTGCGGATTAAGTTTTTTAGATGATTTTCGTTTTGTGTAATTTTTAGATGTCTTTTTCGTACTTTTCGGCGAATCTTTCATCTAAAACGCCGAAAAGGGAGTTCGCTAAGAAACCCACGCCATTGATCAGACCCCTCCTCTGTCTGTTTAGTGATTTATGCTGCAGTAATGTGTTATAATGTCTAATTTCTCGTATTTCATGCTGTAATTGATAAAGAATGCTTTTATACTGGGGGTCCGATCCGGCAACTTCCGTAAGGTGAGTGATGAAGTGCTCCATATCTGCTAGCCCTTGCCAGTAGGTGGACATGTTATAGTAAACTATGAGCTTCCACTCATCTCTTATGCTGAAGGTTAGTTATTTTATCAAAATACAGTGCTTGGTTGTCGTTTTGCAGATCTATTACATTGATGACGGATGATGACGATATTCGTTGCTGCAAACTTGGTGTAAATAGGCAAAATACTGATAGAAATAAGGTAAATGCCGAGAACTTGTTTTTTGGGGTACGAGTGCGCTTTGCTGATGATGATGATGAGGCGTCGCTCGTTGATGGTTTGTTAATATCTTGCTTTTCAGAGCTGTTTGCCTGAGGTTGCTCTTTTGTTTCTTCCTGATCATGTACTGGAAGTAAGCACAGTTTTGTTATAGGACGCTTGATTATGCCACATTTTGTCTTTAATGTGACGACGCGGACGTGGCTGTCCTTTCTAGGATGGGCATCGACCACCCGCGCTAGGCCCCACCTTGCTGCTGGCAGATTCTCGTCTTTGATCAGTACGACGTCATTGATTTTGATGTCTGCTTTAACGGTTTGCCACTTGCTTCGCGTCTGCAGAGTTTGTAAATACTCATGCGACCATTTCTTCCAAAATCCTCTAGTCATGGTCTGGACAAGTTGCCATCTCATTGGAAGGGTGATGTTGCTTGATTCTGATTCTGGACTTGATAACAAGGGACCGCCGACTAAAAAGTGACCAGGACTCAAAACATCAAGGTCCTCTACATTTTCAGTTACTGAGCACAGCGGCCTCGAGTTAAGGCAAGTCTCAATCTGCGCCAGAAGGGATGTAAATTCTTCATATGTAAGTTTTTGTGTGCCAATAACGCGACGCAGGTGATACTTCATGCTGCGGACCGCTGACTCCCACAGACCTCCAGCGCTCGGCCACGCCGGCGCGTTGAAGTGCCAGTTAATGCCAAGGTCACTGATATTGTTTATAAAGTCCGTGTTGATACATTGAACTATCTGTTGATATTCTTTTTTGAGGTGTTTAGCTGCTCCAATAAAATTTGTGCCGTTATCGCTGTACATCTCTTTAGGTGTTCCACGCCTGGCGCATAGTCTTCTGAACGCCGCAAGAAATGATGCTGTGCTGAGATCGGAGACTAACTCCAAGTGTACAGCCTTGGTGGTTAGGCACACGAAAACGGAAACATAACCTTTTGTTGTTCTTATACCGCGACCCTTATTCGCCTTTAGCTCTACATGGCCTGTGAAGTCCACCCCACAGTGGGTGAAGGGTCGCGAAAGCGTGACTCTAGGTGCTGGCAGATCAGCCATGATTTGATTCAGTTTTTGATTGCTAAAGCGACGGCATGTGACACATCGTCTTAACTGCCTTTTAACGGTGCGCATACCGCTAAGTACCCAATATTTGTCTCTGATATAAGATAGCGTTAGTCTAGGACCACCGTGAAGAGTAGCAGCGTGCGCCTGATTGATGATCAACTCGGTGAGGCGGTTTTGATTTGATAAAATTATGGGATTTTTCCCTGATACATTAGAGTTTGATAATCGTCCCCCGACTTTCAGTATGCTATCTTTATCCATAAACGGATTTAAATTTGATATTCTGCTATTTATTTGCACCTTATTTTTTAATTTCAAATTTTTTATGTCGTCTTTAAAATCAATTGACTGACTATGTTTAATGATCGTGTAAAGTGCATTATTTACTTCCGATGAAGACAATGTCCTTGTCGATTCAGCATTCTGCTGACCCCGAGCGCGCGCAATGAAACGCGATATCCAAGCTATTGTTTTCGCCGCCCGGGTAATTGAATTATATCTGTCTAATAACTCTGATATAATTGTTGTTTCTTTTATGATATAAGGCTGTGCACACACTGGCCTTTTTTGCTTCCAAAGTCGGCTGTTCATATTTGACATCTGGGATGTCCGTGGGATTGAAAGTGGCCAACCATTTGGGACCTTCCCACCACAACGAATGATGGATGAGCTGATTGCATGATAACCCGCGTGTTGCACAGTCTGCTGCATTCTCCTCTGACCGTACATGACGCCATGCTGATGGTGGTAGAACATTAATGATTTGTTGTACGCGGTTAGCGACAAATTGCTTCCACCTTGCAATGTCTCCTTTTATCCATCCAAGGGCGACCATTGAATCAGACCACGCAAACCATTTTATATTTGTTTGTGAAAAACAATCCAAAATCTTCTTCATCAGCGTGGCCAACAACAATGCACTACATAATTCTAGCCTTGGAAGTGATATTTTAGTATTTAACGGAGCCAGCTTTGTTTTGGCGGCAACCAATCTTGATGTGCGCTCGCCCTTATTATTGGTAGTTACGATATAAACACAACATGCAAATGTTTTATCTGTGGCATCTGCAAACCCATGCAACTCAAACAACTGATCTGTATTAACGAAATGCCTTGGAATGATAATGTTTTCTATGCTTTGCAGGTCAGGTCGTTACTTTTGCCATTCGTTTTGGATATCAGTTGGTACCTCGTCGTCCCATGATACTCCGGCGGCCCACGCCTTCTGAAATAATAACTTTGATCTGATTGTTAGAGGTGATAGCCAGCCTATGGGGTCAAAGACCTTTGAAATGTGTGACAGTAGCTGCCGTTTTGTACGAATGTTTTCGCTGTCGCAATGATGTTGTTTGTCATTGAATGTGAAGGTGTCTGTTGTTGAATTCCAGCGTAAACCTAATGCTTTAGTGCTTTCGGCGTCCTGGAAGTCGATTGCTGCTGCATTAATTTGATCTGTAGAGAGTCCTCCTAATAGTTGTGGATGATTACTAGACCACTTTCTTAGGCTGAAGCCTGCACCTTTTAAGATAGCGATCAGCTGCTTTTGAACGCTTTTAGCTTCGAGTATCGAGTTGCTTCCATAGAAGAGGTCATCCATATAAAATTTGTTTTTGAGAATATCCGGGGTAAGTGGATATTTTTCCCCGTCGTCGATGGCAAGCTGACGTAGGGTACGCATGGCAAGGAATGGAGCTGCTTTTGTCCCGAAGGAAACCGTGGTCAGATGATATTCTTCAAGTTCCTGTTCTTGATATGCTCTTCAGACGATCTTCTGTAACTGCTGATCAGACATTCTGATGAAAATCATCCTGAACATCTTTTCTATGTCAGCATTTAAAACATATTTATACTGCCTCCAGCTAAGAATTAATGTTTGTAGGTCCTGCTGCAGATTTGGACCACGCTCCATTAAATCATTCAGGCTGTGATTTGATGTTGTTTTTAATGATGCATTGAATACGACTCTACATTTTGTGGAGTCAGAATTTGGTTTCCATACAGCGTGATGTGGAAAGTAGCATGATGGTTCAACGACAGTGTCGACTTTGCGCATATGGCCTAGTCGTTCGTACTCCGCCATGAAGTCGCGATATGGTTTAGCTATATTTTCATTTTTACAAAGCTTTTGCTCTAGTTGCCGAAATTGTGCTACTGCTCTTGATTTTGACAACCCTAGCTCTTGTTCAAAGCTGGGCTTCATAGGTAATGCTACCTCGTATTTACCGCTTTCTAACCGTCTCGTGGTTTTTACATAGAGCTCCTCGCAATATTGCTCTTCCCTGGTTAGAGAAGAAGTATCAGATGTGGTGACGTCCTCCATCTCCCAGTACTTGGAAATGTCGCTTAAGTTATTAATGACCACGTGACAATTAAATGCTTTCTTCACGTTTCCCGACAGGATCCACCCTAGCTTAGTCTGCTGGGCTATAGGGGCCTCCTGTGTACTTTTGATAAGACCACTCAAAATGATATTAGCGTAGACATTGGCATCTAAGAGTAGGTCTATGGGACGTGAGATGTTGTACTGAGGGTCTGCCAGATTGATGTTCTGAATGTGTGGCCATTCTTGCTTGTTCAATGAAGTACTAGGTAGATTATTGATAACTTTTGTAATTACCAATGCTTGCGTAGAGAAGTGATAGTCTTTGTAAATCGATTGGCACTCTAAATTTACAATGCCTTTGCTTTGCTTACAACCGTTGCCTATCCCTGAGATCGATGCTGAATATTGATGGCGCTTAAGACCTAGCATCTGCGCGGCATTCTCTGATATCAGGGAAATTTGAGATCCCTGGTCTAGGAGCGCGCGCAATGTAACGAAATTACCTTCTGCGGACTTGATATTGAGCAACAACGTAGTAAGTAAAATTTCCTCGTCATTACTTGCGACATAATTTACATTTTGTACACATGCATCGTGAAGCAACGTATTGTGTTCGCCGTTGCACTCCTTACACCGCTTCGCAGAAAAACATTTATTGTTGAAATGATTGTATAAGCAATTTTGACACAATCGAAATCTCGAAACTGCTTTTAGTTTTAAGTCCGCTGACATGCCTAAAAACTTCTTGCATCTGAACAAGTCATGATATTGAGTACACAATGGACACTTATTGTTTTGTGTTGTAACAATGGCCTGATAGGGTGTCCTCTGATATTTGCCTTGATAATAATTAGACTGCTGTTTGATGAAAGTTTGCTTTGCTTGATTATAGGTAGGCCTTGGTTGATACGACGCTGATGCTTCGCGTTTATGAATTGGCTCTAGGGCTGTGAATTTATTCTCCAGGAACTGCATAAATTTATCTAATGCCGGCAAATCGCGTGGGTTTTTGCGAGCCTCTTTATAATCACAGTACGTTTCTTGATCAAGCTTTTTTGACAGAATATGAACAAGTAGCGGGTCCCAAGTTGTCGTATCCACGCCTAAATTGTGGATAGCGTTCAGGGTCTCCATGCTGGTGTCATATAGCCTCTTGATTTCAAATGCTGTTTGTTTCTGAATGTTAGGTTGATTAAGAAAGGTCTCTACTTGCTTTGTAAATAATAACTGGGGATTATTATATCGGTGCATCAAAATCTCCCAGGCTGTGTCGTAATTTTCAGCTGATATATTCAAGTGCTGTATAAGGCGCTCAGCCTCTCCCTTGATTTTTCCTTTAAGGTGCTGCATTTTTTGAGCTTTGCTGAGCACATTATTGTTGTGTATGGTCTCGGTAAAGAGATCAAAAAATGTAGGCCAGGACGTATATTTACCTGTATAGACCGGAATCTCAATCTGTGGCGTTACTTGATGAATGTGAGCTGATGAAACGATTTTTTGATTGATAACCCTTTTAATGCGCTTGTAAGATGATTCGTAAGTGGTAAATTCATCTTCATAATTTAGATCGCCACCTTGCAATATATTATCAATTTTTAAGTGTAAACGATCTATAGCATTCCATCGAGTTTGTAAGTTACGTAACTCGTCTTCTAGTTCCCATTTTTCCGATAGTTCTTCAATGTCTATACCGCGGATAAGTCGACGCAATGCTCTGAAGTTTGTTCTCTGCTCTGTAATAAACTCGTCTATTTGACCACTTGGATTAGTGCCCTTATCCGACTTATTTTGATCGCTTTGATTGCTAGACGAACCTGCTTTAGCGTCTGAATGTTGCTGCTTAAGTTCTGGTGAAAATGATGTAATCATGTCCAGAGTTGCTAGATAAATGATAGAAGCTGATTGAAAAATATCTTTTAAAAAGTAGGGTTCGGTGCTCGCGACAGTTTTGTATTCAGCAAGTGCCGAATTATTATGCTTAAACTCTGACCAAAGGTTGTTTAATCTGCTCAGTCTCTCTTGGATATACTCAGGTGTTTTACGACTATCCGAATCTTTTTTAAAGTTGATTTGTATCTGCTTAAGAGTCTCGTAAAGTTCTGCTTGACGTGCAATAAGTTCCTCCATGATAAAAAATATTTCGTATTGATGCAAATAAAAGGCACAGTCTTACTTGATTTCCGATGATAATTCAATGTACAGTCAGGAATCAGGATCAGTTACCCTTCGCTGCGACGCTGCGAACTTGCCAGCCCACAGAGTGGTGATGATGATAACACGTAGCTCGTGATCGTAGAATGATGATAAAAAACGTGGCAGCCCTAGCCACTACCGCACAAAGGTCACAGGTCACTACAAACTGTCTCAATAGCACTTAAGTTCAGTTGTTAATTGTTCGATGAATGATATTTGATACCGGCACTTCGCGACGCGATTTTCTTCGCCAAATTATGATACGCGAGGTCCCAGCTGTGAACCAAACCGCACGCTAGGTTCAATGTTCGAAGGACCAAAAAAATGTGGGGTTTATCCACACTTTGGGGTTGTTATGCTGAGAGGGTTTCGGAGATGATGAAATCAAACCGCTCTGATTGAGTGCTGCTCGTACACTAATTTAATATGATAAATTGAATATAAAAATGCTAAATTAACAAACTAACTCGCGGTGATGTTGACATGTAAAGGTGCCGCTACACTACTTGCAGATATTACTACACACTGCTGGCGATGATATTTTTACTTAACTGTACGATGGCTCGTACAATTAATTATTTAATTGCCTTTTATAATAAAAGAGAATATTTCGAAAAAAAAATAGAAATAATATAATATAATAATAACGCAATGGAGGCAAGGTTTTAATTCACTATTTCATTGACACGTTGTATAAAATGTTTTATTTGTTTGTTTGTTTCATTTTAAGAAGTTTTAGTTAAAATATAATTACCAACTTTTTTTAGTTTTAAGATTTTATTTGTTTAAAAGATTGAAATTTGCGATACCTTTTCATGGGTCATGTTTATGGGATTTTTTTTTAATGATCTGTCTACGTACATACCAACATGTGGCAATAAATGATATGAATATGAATATGAATTTCACACTTTGATATAGGAGATGGTTGCAATAAACCAAATATGCCTTATAGAGAAATTCAAACGGGCTTAAACCCTAGCACAGAGAAATATTATTTTAATAAGTTAGGTATGTGGTTAGAGGTAGGGTTTGTACCATGTCCGTCTGGCTAGCAATCACTATCTCATCTCATCGTCATCATAAGCTCAGCTCTTGCTGGGGCACGAGCCTTCCCTATGGATGGAGTCACCACAGGGAAAGCGGGCCATAAACCACCACGCGGACCCAATGCGGTGCGATGGTTACTAGCCCCTCTGTCTGTCGTCAAAACAACAATGTTAGTAACTTTATTGTGTTACACAGATTGCGTTCCGGACACTATCCTGCTAATAAGTTTGCATACCTAATGAGAAAGGTTAATTCACCTAATTGTGATCTCTGTGGTGCAGTTGAAGATGTTCAACACATTCTTACCTAATGTAAGAAATGTCGAAGGGAAAAAGACTCAATGATGCAAAAGTTTAATATTAATAGATACGATAAAGGGGCATTTACAAGTATTCTCGCAGAACCAACTTCGAAAGCTGCAAAATGTTTGGTGGACTGTTTGTCACATCACTGAGTCCCTTTCCTGTCTATTTTTTAAGTAAGTAGATTAAATTAAACATTAAGGTTAGGTTACGATGAGGCTGACATGTCTATGAATAGACAAAAGGCTCCAAAAAAACAAGATAATAAAAAAAAATGAAAAAAAATTGTGTTCCAACAGTTGGAGACAACATAACTCCTTATTGGTTAAGGATTCCGGGTAAAATACGGTTTCGCCACTGGTTTTTAAGCCGCTTACTATCAAGGCCTCAGCTAATTCAATTTAAAAAAGTGTTGAATTTCTATCGATATCTTTTTAAACAGCCCATCCCTAGCACTTAGTAATCACAAATCAAAACATAAGTGTATACGGTACTCAGTGTCAATACTACGTGCCTAGAATGACCCTTTGGAGCTAACGAGGGCAAGCGATTGGTCGATAATGCTAGGGCGCCAATTTATCCCAAGGCATTAGCCTTCGATTCTTCGATGCTTGCATGAAAATGGATGGTGATCTGATCACACTAATAAGAAAGGTGGCCTTGCAGTTGGGCAGTATAAGGTCAAAGTCAAAATATTTTTTTTTTCTTAAATAAAATCAAGAAAAGTATACTTATTACCTATTAACCATTCAGAACGTCTATTTTTTAGCTGTGGAGATGGGCGCAACAAAACTGCACAGGCTATTTAAGGTTTCAATGTTGTTTTTTCTATTTTTTCTATTATATTAATTTAATATTTTGTCTTGAGAGCGTTGTTTACGTCATCAAAACTATTTTTATTTCGATCCATCTTAAAAATAAGAGATGTCCGCCTGGCTAGTTACCACCAACTTATCTAAATATGTTGCCATAACATCAGTGTTTGTAGCATTGTTGTGTTCCGACAGCTAGAGATAAGATAGCCAGTGCTTCAGTAGTTGAGGAGGAAAATCGTTTATATAAATTAAAAATAAGAAAGGACCTAGTATGGACCCTAGTGGAACCCCTATCAGCACGGAAGATCCAGATGATATGGATCCATTCACGTTAACCTTTTGGATTCTGCGGTTAAGATGATTGAATGAATTTCAAGCGTGCACTACATAGTGTTTAAGATTTCGAGAGATCGCAAAATACTGCAAGAGCACTCTGCGATTCCTACCAAGCCTCAAAAATATATTTAAGCAGAGTTACATCTGCATCCATAGTAGACCTTTCTCTTGTAAAACGATATTGTTCACTATGAAAAAGGCGGTTCTTTGCGAAGTGGAAACTCTCCTAAGAGTTAAAAATATTATACTTCAATTTTAACATTGTAACAAAATAAAACATAGATATATTATGTATATGCATCATTATGTCTAGTGTTTAGTACGCATTTAAGTCATGTTAACGAAAATGAGATCTTGTTTCTAATGGTATTAAACAAAGGCCCAAATAAGATAAGATAAGATTATTTTGAATTGAATAAAACCTATTTCCACTCCACTATCTACCCTACGCGCGATCTATCAAGCTTTCGTCGCGCATCTTAACCCTCCGTTCGCACAAAGACCCACCCCGACCAATGTCACAGAACAATGACACAATGACACACTATGATCCCAATCCGAACGGTCCTGGTGACAAGGGTCCTTGTCACCCGGTTAATGCTGAATGACTGATGATGTAAGCGATACGCTATGATCGTGATGAATTGGAATGTGACGTGACCTTCAAATATATTTGGGTTTTTTAAGGTTTCTTGTCACTACCATACACTAAGCTTTTATTTTTTTATTTTTTATTGCTAATTGTTGCACTAAACCTGAACCTGAACCTTCCCGTTAGCATAATTGCGGAAGAACCAGGCTGGGTGGTTTATTTTTTCACTATATTTTATAATTATTCAAACACTAAGCATTGAACATACAGGTTGTTTAATAATACCTGTTAACCCCAAATATACCAGTTAGAGTAGAATTCCGTTTTTTAATAGAAGGTTAGGCAAATGACATAAAATCTAAAGCTACAAAGATCCTGGTATAAACTTATAATTTGGTAACACTATGCTGTGTACAAGCTAATAGTACTGCAAATAACATATTATGTCATTTTAAAAGGTAGTGATTAAAGTTACCTAATTGTATGTGTTTAGCTGTAAGCTTACCTTATTAATTCTATACTAATATTATAAAGCTGAAGAGAAGAGACGTATGTTCGTGATTTTTTTTATCGATAAAATTAAATTTTATCATGCTTTCACTCAGCCCAGTCCCTTTCAAGTATGCTGAAGTATATATGATATTTTTTTCGGGTAAATCGTGGATTATCTTCTAGTGTTAAAATCAAATCTACGATTGGCGATTTACCTTTATACCCCCTCTTAACAACTTCCCTGTGCCATAAGTCACATGTGATACAAACATTATTTTTTAGTACCTACCTACTTGTATTTACTAACATAGTTTTTTAAGTCATTTGTATACTAACAATATTATGGGCAACAGCCTGAAGTAAATAGATTTTATTTTATTTTATTTTATTTATTTATAACAATTGATTTATCTATTGTTTTAATTTTTGGACAGCAAAGTTGTTAAGCTTACCTTCTGGCTCTCATTATCTTATGCTCATGGTCTAACAAAAACAGAGGACAAAACATGTCAGGTCATGGTTGAACAAAAATAATGTAATAAAATATATTAGAGTTCTTGTATGGAAAAGTAAATCTACGTAAATATGATTTTGCATGTGATCACTGTGTTCTATAATACTTGGTTGCATGTCTACATCAGTATTATACACCGATTACTTTAATACTTTTTTTTTTACACACTCACACCAATTATCTAGCCCAAGAGAAGCTTTGTTATGAAACTAGTTTAAATGGCTACTAGACAACGGATAAACATACTTAAAATACTTAAATACATACTTATTATACATAGAAAACATCCAGACCCGAGACAATTTAGACAAACAATAATTTCTAAATTGACCCGACCGGGGATCGAACCCGGGACCTCAGAGATGGCGACACCATGAAAACCGGTCTACAAACCACTCGACCAAGGAGGTCGTCAAAAACTATTTGATTCCTGTCTTAATTTTATTTATTTATTTATGGACATTTATCAAAGCATACACCGAACACTTTTTACATTTCAAACATTTTTAATATTATTAAAATACTAACTTATCATACATTAGCAGACATAATGTTACCAACCTCAGCGCCTGTAAGCATTTCCAATAAATTACAATATAATAAAGAGCTAAGACAAGAAAAAGTATAAAAGAAAGATAATAGATAAAACAAAACTGCCATTTCAAATATTGTAGGTACTGCTAATGGACTTCTTCTAATCCATTAGTTCTCCATCTATCAAATCTAAAGGCTCTCTACAGTTGGAGCTATGCGCAGCGATGCTTAACTTACATGTACCGTTAACCACCTGTGGTGTAGTGGCTAGACCACCGGTTTATGTTGATGGAGCTCGATAGCGCTGTGGTTAACGCGCCCGGTCTGCGATTACTACAGTTAAGCAACTTTCGCAAAGTCCGGTCATCGGATGGGTGACCAAAAATTTATCATCTCGAGCTCCTCCGAAGGCACGTAAAGCCGTTGATCCCGGTTGCATTAGCAGTCGTTAACTACCACCGCACCGCACTGGGCCTGCGTGGTGGTTTATGGCCCATTCTCCCTACCCATCCATAGGGAAGGCTCGTGCCCCAGCAGTGGGGACATAAAATGAGGTGATGATGACGACTATAAATAAAATAAATAAATAAAAAAACTTGAGAGGTGTCAAGGGACACCCGGATAGAACGAAGTTCCTTTCGATTAATTAGTGAAGGAATTGTAATAAATATTTTTTTTTGTTTTTTTTTTGTTTTTTTTTTGGTTTTTTTTTTTTGTTTTTTTTTTAGTTTTTTTTTTAGGTTATAGTGCGTACTTGCTAAAAATACAAAAGCATTTATTATTATCTGTATATAATCTCTACTTACCTAACTCCATCAGCAATATCCGGAACTTGTGCAGAAACACTGTCAGGATTCATTATTATTATTATTTTTTATTATTTATTATTTTCAAAAAACCTGTATACACTCAACAAAAATAATCGTCGCGACACCACACTGTTCAATGCGAAATAGAAATGAAAATATCTGGCTTGCTTTCTATAAGAGAGAGAGAGACAGACAGAGAAACATGCGACGCCGCACAGCTTACAATAGCTTACTATAGCAAAAAGTGTCGTGACAACTTTTCGCAAGAATTTTTTCCGTCTAGCCCCCTTTCACAACGCGCGATAAGGAACTTCGTTCGAAAAGCGTTTATTTCGATCAACATCAGACTTAACATGGATCATATTGGGTTAGAAAAATCAACAAAACAAAAACTTACGGACTAGTGTGTTAGTAAAATCATTGAATTATATTAAAAACTATCACGCATCACAATCACCCTGCGCACCATACACCTCCACATGGACGAGCTATAGCTATTATATTACAACGATATAATAATATACCTCAAAGCTTTTTTAAAGATAGTATAGTTAACAGTTTGATCTCTTTGAAGTCGTAAGCAGTCTTTATAAACTATACAGTATTCCCTAAATCAAGAGATAGCGAAGTAAGTTTAACAGGTAACTTAATGCTATTAACTTTGAAAATGTTTAATGTTTAGTTTGCCCTCAATAGTGTTTCAAGCAAAGTGGTACGTAACTTAATATACGTTTAATTAAAATACAGCAAAACCGTAGTTATCTCAACTCTAATGTCTATTGAAATAAACTAATATCTATATATATATATATATATAAAAATCAATTACTGTTCGTTTGTCTCGCTAAAACTCGAGAATGGCTGGACCGATTTGGCTAATTTTGAAATATTTGTGGAAGTTCAGGGAAGGTTTAAGGTGAGAAATATAAATAATAAGAAACGGAAAATACTAAAAACGACATTTTAATTTTCCAATACAAAATGTTCCTAGCTATGAAACATTTGATGTCTTTGTTTGTTTTGTTGTCATAGACACTGTCAAAGCGTTACGAAGTTCACCGAATATTAGTGAAGTCGCACTTCCAGATGGAATAGTCTACCAGCACACGTTTTCCCTCCTTCCTATGACATGGGGTCCTTCAAACGAGGTGTGAAGAACCTTGTGGGCTGGCAGGGTGAGGGTGACTGTGCTACACCAGTTGTCCTCGCGTCTGGAGTCTGGACTCCGTTTCCACTTATCATCATTTGCCGATCTAGGTATAAGAAAGTGTAACTGCATTTCTGTGTGTCATTAATATTCTGGTCGATTCATAGCTCTACTTTCAATGGAAGTAATGTAGGAATGCAATCGCGGACGCGCATAAATGGCGTGCACAGCCCTATAATCTCATAGACTCGGCATGTTGCTAATATCTTTATATTGAATTTGAAATGAAACCAATTTTACAAATTCATTCGCATTTATTTTTAACATCAATTTAATTTTATGTAGACCCTGGTCTCCCTATGACCAGACCCTGCAATGGGTTAGAAAAGTCAGGATAAACATTAAGTTAAATTATTGTGTATAACTATATATTTATTTGACTCTTCCCATGACCCAAAGGCTGGCTTTTACCTTGGCCAGAGGCTAAGCATTGCCATACAACGAGGCAATGCCGCCAGTCTCTTGGGTACATTACCAGTCGACAGCGACGCGGAGGAATTTTTTGACGCCATATTTTAATTTAGTAATAGTTTTAGTTAAGTTTATTTTATTTATTCCACATTGTAATTGAATTGAATACTGAATAAATGTTTTTTGTGTAAAATAAACGCGAGTAGATCCGTAAAACTAGTTTCATTTTAATGTGTAGTGTTCGCGTAATTATTTTTTGGAAAACTTAACGTATCAAGTTAGTTGTAACATGTCGAGTGGTCAAACTAAAATAATGAGATTGCACGAAATAAGGCAGACGCTGTTTCACTAATGAGTTCTTTTGATAGAAGAAAAAAATTCTGTTCTAGGTGGTCGACGGATGAGAGATTGTGATGATGACGGAGGGTTCCATGGCGATGACGAATAACGACTGCGTCTCTTTATGTGATGTTGTATATTTACAGTGACTACATTCTGACTTACTTATTATCTATACCTTACAAGACTATTTATACAATATAAACTATGTAGATGTTGGAGGGGTGCCGTGTCTTATCTTTATCAGATCTACACACGATTAGGAATGCGTTTACAAACTCTTCAACCATACGTGAGGATAACAAATTATGTATTAAGTCCAATCAGGTACTAATACTACTTACTGACAACCTCCTTGGTCGAGTGGCTTGCACACCGGTTTTCATGGTGTCGCCATCTCTGAGGTCCCGGGTTCGATCCCCGGTCAACACAGGTAGAAATACCTGTTTTTCTAAATTGTTTCGAGTCTGGGTGTTTCCTATGTATTTAAGTATGTTTATCCGTTGTCTAGTTAACTATTTTAACAAGTTTCTTAAGGAAGCTTTTCTTGGGGCTAGATAATTGGTGTGAGTGTGGGAAACATTTATTATTATTTATTTATTTATTTATTTATGGAGTACACAACAGATGATAGTCAACATTAGAATAAAATATCATTTACAATAGAACAGTGCAAGACCGACATCCAAAAACGTGTACACACAGCTAATCATGCAGATGCGAAAACATTCGAAACAAAACATACAATAAATTAAAAATTAAATAGAAATGTATCACATGTTATGATGTTATGCAGTAAATTGAATTGAATAAATTTATATGCTTAATCTAATTCAAAATTGTATCAAAATAATAATAATTTAATAAATTGCAATGAAAAAAAATAAAATAATAATAAACATTATTATTATTATTATTTATTACTTAGCGCAGTGGTTAACGCGCCCGGTCTGCGAGTGCTGAGGTTAAGCAACTTTCGCAAAGGCCGGTCATCGGATGGGTGACCAAAAATCTATAATCTTGAGCTCCTCCGTGGTTCTGAAGGCATGTAAAGCAGGCCCGGCTGCATTAGCAGTCGTTAACAACCACCAATCCGCACTGGGCCCGCGTGGTGGTTTATGGCCCGTTCTCCCTATCCATCCAGAGGGAAGGCTCGTGCCCCAGCAGTGGGGACATAAAATGAGCTGATGATGATCATGACATAGTTTAATTTTTTTTATTCTTTCGGGACTCTTTTTCATATAAACTTTAACTAACTACTAGTGGTCGTCCAGTGGTCGAAATTCGACCGTAATTTTACTAAGGCTGCGCGGATTGTATCCTAAGCAATGAAAAATTAAAAAAGATAGAATGTGAGTTTGTATTGGCATTGACAGATTTCAGCCGCTCCTCTTCCATTTTTGAAATTTTTGAAAAGAGTAGGTTTGAAGGAAGTGTGTGTAATGTTTGCTTTATTGATTTAATGTATTGTTATGCATAATTCAAAAAAAATATTAACATTCGGATAACCTTCTTTATATAAACTATAAGTATGCGAAATTTCATACTCCTCCGTCCGCGCAATTTTCGTAAAAAAGTGGTTGCTTCACGTATTATAATAATAATACCAAATCTAACACCCGTCTGTGCGCGTAATGTGCCTAAAAATGGGCAAGAAGTTTTCGCTTCACGTATTAATATATAGATAACTAGCATTTAACTCGTGACTTCGTCCACGTTGATGTACAAAAATTAATTAAGGTGTTGTGATAAGAAGAGCTGTTGTAATCGAAACGAAACTCCATCAGATCCCGTCAACATTGACCGGTAAGCACCTAGAAAAAGTAACTTAAAATTTCATACTCTTAAAATAAAATCTTCATTCGTTAGCTGTGGCGGTAGCCAAAGTAACATTAAGAAAATGATAGCGAAGTTCGAAAAGAATAAAATGTATGGGATTGACATAAGATTGACCACGTTTTAGCGCGGCTTAGGTCAATCCCATATATTTTATTCTTTTTGAACTTCGCTATTGTCCTCTTAATGTTACTTTGGCTAAACCTACTGGTTAGATAAAGCATAGTAGGGTTCATCATCATCATCTCAGCCAAAGACGTCCACTGCTGGACAAAGGCCTCCCCCAAGGATATGAGGGGTATTTGCCGTAATCGCCACGCTTGGCAGGCGGGTTGGCGATCGCAGTAGGTTGAGGGTAACCTCAGAGGGATGCTGCTGCCCATCCTCTGCAATGGTCCCTTAGTCGACTTTTACGACACCCACGGGAAGAGATGGGGTGGTGCAATTCTTTATCCCCGGCACCACACGGGGTAATACTCTTAATGTTACTTTGGCTAAACCTACTGGTTAGATAAAGCATAGTAGGGTTACGATCGCGCAATTAATTTGGTTTAGGGTCAGCAACGCGTTTTAATAAATCGTGTAATCACGGTACACCATTGATGTCGTAAGCGTGTACAAGTACTTATATGCTGCGCTGTGGTAATCGCTTTTTAAAGGCGTCAAGCAGGTCGTATGCCCGTTTGCCGGTTCAGTAGATCACACATCGTATTATGAAATGATAATACGTCGCCGTCTGCAAACAACATAAGGTGTTGTTTGCAGACGGCGACATACAGAGCCACTTTTATCCCCGTATTGCGGCAAAAGGCAACTCGCAAATAGCGACTAACAACTTCTAAATAACCTAAAGAAACTGTGCTGACTTTAAAATGAAATACTTTTCGATATGGTCTGCTGACCATAGCAATTCTAGTTGAGTTACCTAACCTAGCTCAGCAGCGGATGCTATTTTTAAATTTATATAATCAAACAGCCTAGTGTAGTTTATTATTAAGATTCCATGTAAACTTATATTTTGAAATAAATTTATTATTATTATCTCTTTATTTCTTTTTTTTTAGCCTAGGTTTTTTTTTGTTTTTTTTGTTTTTTTGTTATTATTATTGTCACTCTATTTATTTTTTTACATATTAATTTACATTTTTAAATATTTTCTAAAAAACAAAACAAACATTTAAAAATATAAAAATAGGGGTCCACCGGCATCGGGACCAGGGTCCAAACTACCGGTGATTAGGGCTCCAGAGACAGGAACCTCCTCACAATGCGTGCCGTATCGAGGAGAACTGCCTTCTAAATCAGGCCCTTGTTATTATTGTTATTATTTGTTTCCATGATCTACAACAGTTGTTTTCAGTTGCTGCACTCGGTAGAATCGGTTTAAAATTACCACAATTAACTATACTGTCTTTGTACTAGTTGTAACCTTCAATTTTATATTAAAATAAAATATAGTCTATTTTAGTAGTTATGTAGTCGAGCAGTTCCAGAGATCACCCTCTTTAAATAAACCGCCTCTATGGTCTAGTGGTTAAGAACACCGGTTTAGACCCAGAGGTCCCGGGTTTCATTCCCAGCGGGGGGTACCTACATGTTTGTTTATTCGGTTTGGTTGGTGATAGGACTTGTTGTCCGCCTATTGACACTGACAGATTTTGGCCGCTCTTCTCCATTTTTGAAACTTTTGAAAATAGTATACAATGAGCGTGTGTCAAATACATATGCGTGTGTGTCGAATACATGGTAGTGTGTGTAATGTTTGTTTTATTGGTTAAATGTATTTTTATGCATAATTAAAAAAAATATTAACATTCGAATAACCTTCTCTATAAAAACTATAAGTGTGCGAAATTTAGTGTACGTAAAAAAGGGGCAAACTACTTTGACACTGGCTGAATGTGCTAATCGCACAAAGCCATCAAATAAAGAAAAAAATAAAAAGGTCTTACCTCTTTATTGAAAGTACAAATTATGCTTACACCATTACTTTGTATAATTTATAGCTTCTATATTTTATATTTTCTCTGTCGTTTTTTTTTACCTGTGTGATTGTCCTTTATATTTTGTGTTTTTATTTGTGATGGAAAGTGTCCTTTTATGATAGGGCATTTTCCAATATTTTTTGACGCTGTAATGGAGAAAAGAGCTGGACACTTGCTGAGTTTCTTGTCGGTTCTTCTCAGTACAAGATCTCCCGCCCAGAGTAGACTTACGAACCGTTGGCATAATGACGTTCATAAGAGCTATTTGTAGCCTAAACTGAATAAATGATTTTGAATTTGAATTTGAATTTCAAGTAACTGCAAAAATATTTAAAGGAAAAAACAAAGTTTGTGCTTCCAATATTTTGGATTAAAACCTCTCCGTCTGTCATCTATCATCATCCATATTGGCTCTTTCCTCCAATTATTATTCCAATTCGCCGATCGCGACCGGTGGCGTGCGAACACCGAATCCGTATGGATTAAATTGGAACAACATTTGCATTGGGCGGACTACAGCGCACCGCTCGCTCGCTGTTGTATTGTCGAATGCTTTTGTTCCATTTAAATATGAAATTCAGTTTGCAATTAGGAATATGTTGGTGGGAAAAAGGGGTTTCCTGGTAAACGAGGAGTAAGCCCAGCTGTAGGTAGGACGTTTATGAGATGGTGATGATTATGATGATGATGATGAGTTATATTTCAGCACGCTCACGTATAAACATACAAAACTTTAAAATAAATGTTGAAATTTTTTTCAAGAGCGTGATTCGAACCCGCAACCTCTGACAAACCGAGTCAGGGGCACTACCAACTATGCTATCGTGGCTCTGTCCAACCCACTGACATTTATAAACACGATATCTTCAAGCGTCTTCAAGCGCGTTGCGTATAAATAAATAATAATAAATAAATTATTTATTTATTCAGGCAGCTTACAAATTACAATAAAATTTTACAAACAAAATAAAATGAAACCAGAATCAAATTAAAATTAAAAATTAAAATTAAATCTAAATTTAAAAAACAAAACAAAATAAAATAAAATTGAAATTAACAAAAAAAAATATTGCCTTTACCCATCAATTGTAGAGATGACTAGATTTTAATGATGGAGGCCTTTGCCCAGCAGTGGGACAGTTTTAGGCTACTTACATACTTTACTATCTACTCTTACTTTGTCAAGGAAACTTATTCAATGTCAACAATACGTCGTACAATCGAATACCGCTCGTGGATTTTTTTTTAACATTTTTTCAAATTGTTATTTGTTCGTAATAAAGTTGAGTAAAATTATATATTCATAATTACATACAAAAAATTCTTTAGGAGACCTTATCAATTTATCTAAAATTTATCTGTGTTTGCTAGCGTGGTCGCTACGCTGCCGGCGCCTGCCGTAGTATGTATGCTACGCTTCGTAGCTAACCGTTACGATTATCGTAGACCACGGCTTGCTACGGCACATCGTAGATTAATTTGACGAATTGGTTATATTTATTTATTTATGTTGTTGTAACAGTACTTTGTACCTTGTGATAAGAAAATAAATATGTTGAATTGAATTAAAAGCGTTGTTGTCGGCTCAGTAGCCAGACTAAACTAAACATGCTTGGGTTGAATGTGAGAAATCCTGCTTCAATTCCTATAGCTCCGTTACACTAGCTGCCGTACCTAACACAAACATGTTAAAACAAAATTATCAAAGCTATAAAAAATACCCAGTATCTTCAATCTCTGAGAAACTAGCTATCTTCTCTAAAACCAACATTTTAGTTCAGGCGGCCGGCACACTTAGATACGCTTAGGTACGTGCGTACATGCGTGCGTGCGTGTGTCCTTGAGTGTATGCGTGCGTGCGCGCATGCGTACGACTGTGTAAGTGTGGGTGTATGTGCACAATAATACAATTTCAAATTCATCTCAGCCAAAAGACGTCCACTGCTGGACAAAGGCCTCCCCCAAGGATATGAGGGGTATTTGCCGTAATCGCCACGCTTGGCAGGCGGGTTGGCGATCGCAGTAGGTTGAGGGTAAACTCAGAGAAATGCTGCTGCCCATCCTCTGGAATGGTCCCTTAGTCGGCTTTTACGACACCCAAGGGAAGAGATGGGGTGGTGCAATTCTTTATCCCCGGCACCACACAGGGTCAATTTCAAATTAACTTAAAGTAATATGACTAAGGTAATGGTCTAGTTAATTTACCATTTAATTTTGTCTTCTGTTAAAGTATTTTGTTATTTATAAATTGGTAAATAAAACACTGCCCACTGCTCCGAAATGTCGCGGTGACGAGGGTGCGCCTTGCCCCGCCGGGTCTCACTAAATAATATATCGTTTAATGCTTATAGAATTGAAGAAACAATATGACAATGAAATTTTGGTCTCGAAATAATTAAATTGGTAATTGAAACACAAAGATAGTAATTAGCCTGTTTACCGATTCACAGCTGGGTTACACAAAGCTACAAATATAATAAAATATAAATATATACAAATAGGTACATGTACTTATAATATGTAATTATAACGTACGTAAAGTTATATTATGACGAAAAGTTGTATATTAAAATTTGATTCAAATAATAGACATTATTTAAATGACACCATATCAAAATAAAAAGACTAAAGATCTAGTATAACGGTTCTGCTACGACCTTGCCGCTATGAGCGGAGTCTAAGCTCGGGAGCGGCAAGTGGTAAAAACAAACATACAAAAATGTATGACGCACGCCACGATGTGCCGACGCAAAACGCTAAGCCGAAAGTCGCGCTTAATTTGTTTTGTGTTGTCATGTTAATTGCTCATAATTATGAATAACAATTTAGGCCTAATCAATTTAGCTCTAATACTTATTTTGACACTAGTAATTAAATAAGCTGCTGTTATTTTTTGCCGCTAGGGTGAATACTGGTGACTGCCAAACCGGTGATCCCAGTCATCCTGGCGGCACGTGAAGGCGATGTATAGTGGTTATTATTATAGTGCAGTGCTCGGGTCAGGGCAGGGAAGCGGGAGCTACAGGGGAGATCCCCACATAACCATCCGCGCCACGCCGGGCGCGGTGATACTCGGCCGACGAGTTTTCCACTGTCAAAGAAAAAAGGCTGTTGTTATTCTTTTTCAATAAAATGCTGGTTTCTCACGTAACTTTTTACCACGAACTACAGTGCTGTGGAACCAGCTCTCAGCGGCGGTATTTCCGGATCATTACGACTTAGGGATCTTCAAGAAACGAGCCTATGGCTTCCTTAAAGGCCGGCATTGCATCTGCGATTCCTCTGGTTTTGCGGGTGGGTGTCCATGGGCCGTGGTGATTGCTTTCCATCAGGTAATCCACCTGCTCGCTTGCCTTAGTAAGCTAATAAAAAAAAACGAGTGAGCCTTAAAGTAGTCGCATATGATGTGTAACATTTGACATCTCACCTTAGTAATAAGCAATTTTAACATTATATTCTGAAAAAAATGTGTCGGATATTACATAATTTTATAACTTTAATATAAACGCAGTAAATACCATTAGAAGACATTTGACATATCAAAATGACCTTTGATAGTCGAATGAATATAATAATATCGATATGCAATTTACAAAATGGCGTGCGCTTGCGCGCTTCCCCGACTTCTTGTTACGCTGTTACACATACTTCCGTCCCATTTCACGAAATCACTCCCACAGATTGCTTATACAGAAAGCGAGCGGAAAAATGTTACACATCAAAAATTTGTAATAATAAACTGTTTCCTGTCGAAAGCTGGTGCCAGTACCCAACTATCACACAGCGTCCATCATTGAAATCAAGTCATCGCTACACTTGATAGATGATAGGCTTCCCAAATGCGGGTTGGTGTTCACAAACCCGGGCTATGCATAACATCCTAAACACTTCACGGCACGGGTGAAGTGTTTCGGATCCCAGTTCCTTCTAATATCGGACGGGTGATTTGCCACTCAGCAACAGACGCGTTACATACTCGTAATATCATTTAATATTAATAAAAGCCTACGTTCTGACTGACAAGTAACAGCCCAAATCACAGCACGCAGATACTTGAAATATGAAGGGTGTATTCCTTTACTACGTAGGGTAGCACTAAGTAAGTGATTTTTAAAATTCAATACGAGGCCTTTTTTAATATTCCTTGCGGTTAAGTACTTGGCCGTCATCTCACCTGATGTATTGTTTTTTTTATGTCAAAAGGAGGCAAACGAGCAGGCAGGTAACCTGATGGAAAGTAATCACCGCCGCCCATGGGGTGTCCATGGTCCATGGGCCGGCTCGCCCAGCGTAATACCACCCTGTTACAGAATATCTTGTCGTTCTGTTCGTTCTGTTGTGCTGTTGTGTTTCGTTCGGTGAGTGAAACAATTCCTACTTCCTCCTTAAGATCCAACTCCTTCCTCAAGGCCGGCAACGCATATGCGATGCGTCCATGGGCGGCGGTGATTACTTTCCATCAGGTGTGCCTGCTCGTTTGCCTCCTTTTAAAATAAAAAAAATTGATGTTAAGGCGACATATTTAGAAAAGATGGTGGTAGCTAGCAAGGCGGACAAACAAGCCCTACCACCAACCAAGCAGAGTACACGAACAAGTACCGCTGGGGATCAAACAAGAGACCTCTGGGTCCGAAACCGGTGTCTTAACCACAGGGAAGGTTAAATAGTATAGTGGGTGATATATTGATACCGGAATCGGAAGTATCAATTAACGTAAGGGACAAACCACGATTTTACAGGAGACCCAAAAACGATTTTTTTTAAATATCTGTCTGTAATTTATTAGCGTTTTATCAGATTTTATTGAATTACAGGACAAAGATTCTTAGTTTTATCTTCTCTTTCTTATCCTTGTTGTTAAGTTTCAAAAACTTAGTAGTTTCAAAGATAGCATGTCCCTAACATTCAAAATAAATGTTAACATGCTTCTTACGTTACCGAAATTTAAGGTGTACATAAAAAATAAATTATGAAAAATAATATAAGCGGCAAGAAGCTTTCGAAAAATGTACGTTAATTTACTGTAAATGATAATTTTTGTAGTGAAATTTAATGTAAGTAAATAATAATTAAATATTTTTGCGAAACTCGTTCTAGATTGCCTGAAAATGGTTAACGTAAGGGACATTTTTTGAACGATAAAGCAATTCTAAGTATACCAATCAATAAAGCGGGAATTTCTGAATCCTAATTTATGTAAAACTCATTTTGGCCAAAATGTCCCTTACGTTAATTGATACTTCTGGTATCGTTATTTAATACAACTTAAAAATATCCTGTGCAACCTTGCGTAAGACTTGTAAAATGCTAAGCTTCTTGTAAACGTTGTACAAGCGTGTTCATTCTCACGAATATACATTTACTTTACGGAACTTTGTTCTTGTGTTCGCATCAAAGAGCTAGCGAGGCTTAACACAACCCTTGCCAAGTTCATTACCTAAGTCCTCTTAAGGTCTGTTAACCCCATTTTCGGGTCACAGCTCACATTTTGTATTATCACGGGAATTTGACGTGTAAGAACACAGCTACAGGGCCGGAGTGAGGGCTGTGAGTTACGTCTTGGAAATAAAGTAGTATTTATTATCGTTAAAGCTCATTTTTAGTCTCCAATGCTGGACTAGCCGTCCCTATGGATGGAACCACCTCAGGGAGAACAGGAACAAATTTTTTAATGATTTGCGACCAAATTTCTGCCCCGGATGGGACCAGACCGGGTGGTTTAACTACTAGACTACAGAGGCGCATAATATAATAATCTAGTGATTTACCCGTTGGTTTAAGACCTAGCTTAATTCCCAAGATCCCAGATTTTATTGTAAGTCACACAAAAGTAAAGAGTATCTACATGATATTGTATTCAGTTTCAATAATTGGTGGCAATGATTTTTATTTATTTTTATTTTTATTAACTATGTCTTTCGCTAGTAGTCAAAGTCAAAGTCAAAAATTTTCATTCAAATAAACTTAAGCAAAAGTGCTTTTGAATCGTCCAGACATTTTTTACCTACTACCCATTCAGGACGTCTATTTTTTTAGCTGTGGAGAAGAATGGGCGTAAGAAATTCCACAGCTTTAATAGAAGTAACGATATTTACAAAAAAAATGTATGTCGTTACCAAATCATACAATAATTAACTTATTACATTTACAATTAAAAACTCTTATGAGCCCGAAATCACAAAAAAATGCTTACCTCTATTTACTTAACATTACTCAACATTAGTTACGTATTAGATATTCCACGAGCAGGAGCCTGTGGAGGCTGGTCTGCTCTTGCATACTATTATTTTTATTATTATTGACTATAGTTTAATTTTGTTATTTTTTCTTTCTTAGACAATTTTTGACCTTTATTAGTGCTGTATGACATTGTAAAAATTTTAACTGATGTATATTTGCAAACTTAGATATTATTATTTTAACTCTTTTGTTTTTTTTTTAACATGTGTGATTGTCCTTAATTTTTTGTGTTTTTATTTGTGATGGAAAGTGTCCTTTTATGATAGGGCATTTTCCAATATTTTTTGACGCTGTAAGGGAGAAAAGAGCTGGACACTTGCTGAGTTTCTTGCCGGTTCTTCTCAGTACATGATCTCCCGCCCAGAGTAGACTTACGAACCGATGGCATAATGACGTTCATAAGAGCTATTTGTAGCCTAAACTGATTAAATGATTTTGAATTTTGAAATTTTGAATTTTAGGTCTTGAACCCGCACCCTGTCTTAAACAACGACCAGCCTATTATATTTCTAGCTGGGTTATGAAGGCTTAATGTTATTAAATAACTTAAACCAATCAAACAATTATATTCTATCGTTATCCAAAGGTCGTGGGTAAGATTCCCTCTAGAGCTCCCTGAGACTGGTTGATTATTTCTTGTAAAATTTTCATCATCATCATCATCATCATCTTCATCAGCTCATTTTTATGTCCCCACTGCTGGGGCACGAGCCTTCCCTATGGATGGATAGGGAGAAAAGGCCATAAACCACCACGCGGGCCCAGTGCGGTGCGGTGGTTGTTAACGACTGCTAGTGCAGCTGGGACCTTTGCGAAAGTTGCTTAACCTCAGCACTCGCAGACCGGGCGCGTTAACCACTGCGCCATCGAGCTCCTCGAGTAAAATTTTACTGTTAGTAAATAATAAAGATATTTTGATTTTTGAATTGATTTATTTAACTTTATTTTAACCTAATACGCCCCTGTGCAAACGCCCCGACTCTACGCTGCGACATCGATCATAGAGTCAATAAGTAATGAACGAATAACCGGACGTCGCCTTCCCTGCGGTGCGGGGCTATTCATTAACCACCTATTGATTTTGATTTTGGGTACATTGACAAAGTCAAGCTTTGTTGTTTCATTGCTGTTACTATGAGGTAGTTTCTGTGCTTATTTTAATATACTCTATGTGAGAATCATCACCATCTCTCTTCGCCGCCTCTGAGGTCTAGTGGTTAAAACCACTGCATGCTAGGGCTTGTTTGTCTGCCTGGCTAAATATATCACTGACATCTTCTTGATCAAGTGGTTTGTACACCGGTGTTCATGGTGTCGCCATCTCTGAGGTCCCGGGTTCAATCCCCGGTCGGGTCAATTTATAAATTACAATTGTTTTTCAAAATTGTCTCGGGTCTGGGTGTTTTCTATGTATAATAAGAATGTATTTATATATTTTAAGTACGTCTATCCGTTGTCTAGTAACCATTTCACGAGTTTCATAACGAAGCTTCTCTTGGGCTAGATAATCGGTGTGAGTGTAGGAAAGTTTATTTATTTATTTATTATTTATCACTACAATCAAAGTTTGTAGCATTGTTGTGTTCCGGTAGTTAGGAATAAAATTGCCAGTGCCTCAGTAGTTGCATCTCGTTTGAAGTGCGCTTCCACCTTTGGGCCTTATGCCTTATGCTTATGCTTATGCTTTGTGCCTTCACAGGTGAGATGAAAGCATGGCGCTTACTTGTAAGCTTATGTGAATGATTGGTCTCGCTGTCCTCGACTAGATACCGCCGGCGTACTTGTTAAATGCGGCAAAAAATACTACGCCGAAGTCGGCGTACCCGAGTCAGTCGCCTGCTGTCAGTCGCGTTGCAAACTGTGTGAGGTGCGCGTACCGAATGTTTTTTAAATTTTGGTCATAAACCGAAGTAAAATGCCGAAGTAAATGTTAAACTGTGTAAAAATAATACTACAAGAAATATGAAGGACACACACACACACTACAATATTGAGTTGCCGCATTCACGGAGCTATTGTTTTTAGGTAGCGCGGTATCTAGTTGAGCGCAGCGAGACTAATCATTCATCTAAGCTTGTAAGATATAAAAAAAAAAACACCGGTTCATTTAATGTCTCCACTGCTGGGGCACGAGCCTTCCCTATGGATGGATAGGGAGAACGGGCCATAAACCACCACGCGCGCCCAGTGCGGATTGGGGGTTGTTAACGACTGCTAATGCAGCCAAACCAACGGCTTTAAAGAATCGAAGAACGGGCGCGTAAGCCACTACGCACGCTGGTCTTGCGTGGTGGTTTATGGCCCGTTCTCCCTATCCATCCATAGGGAAGGCTCGTGCCCCAGCAGTGGGGACATAAAACGAGCTGATAATAAGAACAACGTCAAAGTGCAAACTTAATCACACCTCTATAGTAACAAAGTAACGTATTCAGTTAAGTCTCTAGCAAATTGTCTTTGCTTAATTTTATGTCATCGTAAATCTTGGAGCCATGTTTGTTACTCGTCTCGCGAGTCGCGACATAAGCACCGACGAGAATCACCGAAGGGATCGGACACTGTCTCTGTTATTACTTACTTTTTGCTTTTATGTGACTGAGCCTGCAATGGCATCATCATCGTCAGCTTAAACTAGTCCACTGCTGACTGCAAGACTTTTTTAAAGTAGTATCTTAAGTTATTGTGACAATATCTTCTAGTAGTAGTAGTATCTTAAGTTATATATATCTTCGCAGACAAACCACAGAAATTCAAGCGTCAAATACTGCAGTCCCTTGGAGTAACGCCTAATAATTATTGAACAGTTGTAATTGTATTTTTTCAAATTGTAATTTGTGGCAATAATATTTGCGTAAAATTATACATAAGTAGGTTATCATAAATTAATTGTATTTGTTTTTTCGTTAATTGTATACTTGTTTTGAATAAGAATAGTATTTAAATAGTATATTTTAGTCCACATTGCATGCCGTGGCAGCCTATAAGTAAGATGACACTTAGCTTAAGTCCTTTTTGTACAAAAACAATTTTAATTTAATTTAATATTAATTTTGTTGGTTGTCCTATTAAATAAAATAAATAAAATAAAGTAAATATGTTAATATTAAGCTGTAATCTGCTGTCAAATTTGGTCCCGCAGACTTTCTTTTCGCACTACAGCTAGGGTCTGCTGGAGGAGACCTCTTTTAATAAGCTCACCCTTGTATATGTATTTTATAATGTGCAATTTAAACTGTAATTTCTATGTACAATAAAGTTCGACCGTAATTTTATTAAGGCAAAGTCTCATAGTTTTGGAGAAAATGACACTTTTTTATGTTCTAAAAACTCCACTTTTAGTTTGTTTTAAACCTATCAGATAAAAATAACATGACTCTAGTAAAAGTTTCTTAGTTTTGGAGAAAATGCCACTTTTTTCTTTTCCAAAAACTCCAGTTTTAGTATGCTTTAAAAAAAAAAATTATTATTATTTTTTTTTGTTTATTTTTTTTTATCTCATAGGTTTATAGCTAAGCTATCCTCAGTGTCAGCCTGGAGTGCCATTTTTGGGACACCCTGTATACTTTTTTCAAAAATTTGGAGTGAGGAGTGACCGAAACCTGTCAATGCCAATCCAAGCTCATATTCTATCTTTTTTAATTTTTTATTGCTTAGGATACAATCCGTGCAGCTTTAATAAAATTACTGGGCGACCACTTGTATTAAAAAATATACAACTAAACCACGTGTAACAGAAAGTTATGGTAAAAATGAAAAGGTTCAAAATGTCGCTGATCTATCAATTTATCAACTTTATGGCAACTATCAATTTTGTCTTCAGTAATTATCACCCTTGTAATAAACTCTTTTTTTGTCGCAACCTGCTTTTCGCACTAACACAAACCCCTACGCCTGTATAAATCTAAATGGAAGTCGTTTCACTTCAACCCACTGGCTGCGTTGAAAATTGTCTACACTAAGCTTTATAGCTCCAATATATCTTCAAAAGCACCGAGGATTAGTGATGGGACATGTCGATAAATTCAAAAACATATAATTAAACACAAACCCTTGTACTGACTGCACACGCCTGCACAAAAACCTATCCGAAACTGTTAAATTTCTTCAATACATTTTCAACCATATAATTATGGCATAAAGTTGTAGCCTGAAGGCCATTTATAAACTCAGGAGCTCCACAGTAAATATTTATTTAGTTAAAATTTATAATTAAGCAGAAAAAACCTGTTTATAGATATAGGTTTACACATATCACATTTTAAACATTAATAATTGCATAATCGATGTTACTATAAAACAATGTTATTATACTGAAGAATTTTGAAAGACTGATCTACAATTTTCTTTATGGACTGATCATATCAAAAATACAATAAAATTCCATGACAAACATGACATTCAAAGTATTCTTTTTCAGAGCCTTTAACGAGCCTGTAGTTTTGGACCAAATTTGGAGAGCATGCTCAGTGTGATGAATAGATGCTCCCCTTAAACGTTCGCTTATTGATATTGTTAGATCCTATATATAGCATTGTGATTGAAAAATTCAAAATAATATAATTAAGGCATAAAGCTCAAAGTCTATTGAGGAAATTTGATAGTTTGTGGTAGGTTGATGTGCTGGCGTGTGTACTATTACAACCGACATGATTGAACCTTTTAATAACGGGGGCGTTAAACGATTAAAACACATAGAGCGTTTTATATACGGGTGTCCCAAAAATGGCACGCCAGGCTGACACTGGAGAAAGCTTAGCTCTATACCTATCAGATAAAAAATAAAAAAAAATAAAAAAACAAAAAAATAATAATAGTTAAAAAAAACGACCTAAAAGTGGAGTTTATAGAAAATAAAAAATAAGCGTTAGACTTATACAGACAATAACTTTATTAAGAAAAAATATAGGTACAATTATTGTTACTTTTGGGGCCGGTGCCAGCCAACGAAGTTTTTGAAGCCGGTGCCAGTCCGCGTTTGTAGTTAAAATTTCATGCATAAGATTGAATGTACTATTATGATTATAATATAGTATGTCGTTAAATGTCTATGTTAAAGTTACCTTGGCTGGCACCGACTCCAAAAGTAACAATAATTGTACCTATATTTTTTCTTAATAAAGTTTTTGTCTGTATAAGTCTAACGCTTATTTTTTACTTTTTGGTGCAATTTTATCAGTAAAATTTTTTGGAGTCGGTTTTTTTTGTTAAAATTTTTGTTTATTTCTCGCTTTTTCGATCTATTTATCAAAAGCGAATATGGTTAGACCTACTGAACACGCTGCTCGTAAGAGACAGCGCCGTTTAAATGAGACAAGCGAAGAAAACGAGAAACGCCTATCTCAAAGTAGGAAATCAAAAACTGAGTTCTGGTGCCTGTCTTCTTTTGCTTCGTCATAGTCGCTTAACTATCTTAATCGAGATATTTTATCGCCACCCGTGAAATACTTATCATTGAGGAGTTCCGATGGCAATCTGTGGTCTTTTTCATCAGTTACATTTTTAGTACACCCTATATATGTTAAAATACTTTTATGAATCTAATGCAATCTTGCCCTATCGCGGCGGCTGGCAGACGTAGAAGAACCGCGATCGTCTTCTTTTTGCTTCCATGCGTTTCTTCTTAATGGACAACTACGTTCATACGCAAAACGCGACGGCTGCCAGTAGGCTCGCCCAACCAAGTAGTCTCGATCACTACAGTCTACAAAACAATGGCTAAATACGTAAATATTTTGTCTCTGTCCAAAAATATAAGCTGAAAAGTGACAGCATCAGTTTTAAGCATTGTCTAACTTTAGCCATCGTTTTGTGGTAAAGCAGAATTTGCATAGAAATTGGTTATATACAAAAGTCTTTTAAATCAATATCTAGATAGTATTGCTTTTTATGTATCATGGGCACTTTCATTAGAGTAATTATTAATAACAGGATTTTTACTATGGTTTTTGTTATTGAGTATTCGATATTTCGGCACAGTAGCAGTATATTTACTTTACCAAAAATTCTCAAATACTGAGGAACTGGCTATCATACCCCTAATAAGGCCCTGTCAGAATAAAAGCGCTTCTGTGTCATTCTGAATATCCATGAATGACACAGCAGCTTATGCTGAGACAAGGCCCTTTAACTTCACACACTACCTACCTATTTTATTTTTTACTACTCATCTGATCTTTTTTTCTGTACTATCTGTTTTTTCTTTTTTCCTTTATGGTTGTATAATTGTTAAGTGTGTATGTTAATAAATTATATTCTATTCTATTCTATTCTAATGGTCGGAACACAACCATGCTACTACCTTTGATGATATGGCGACAAATTTAAATAAGATGCCAGCCAGATGGATTTTAAAACCAACTCAAGTACATATGCCTGCACACCAACCTAGCCATAAATGTCAAATTTCTTCAAAACATTTTTATCTATATGCATGGCTAAGATAATTATTAAGATAAAAAATTTGACAGTTTGTGATAAACTGATGTGCAGGCGTACAAGAAAATAATAAAATAGTAAAATTTGGTCAACCATCTGCCAACCTGACACCCACCACACTCACTTTTATTAAATTTTAACTTTTACATTTTCTTTATCGATATCTATATCGACTGACACACATCCCTATTGCGGTACGACAGAATAACAAGACCGGACTGCGGAAAGGTCTCGGTGTTAAAATTAGCATTTCACAAAGCCAACTGCCTTTCAATCTTAAATGTTGATTTTGAACCTTCACAGAGATAGATTGACCAATGGCCACAGTACCTAACTAGTGTTGTAGATGGCATTCTATTTAATTATACATTCCATAATGGTCAAGGTCTGGGAATATAGAAATTTGAAATCGGCAGATGGATAACTTTTAACAACCTTTGTGGTCTAGTGTTTATCATCGGTACAGACACAGATATCCTGGGTTGGAATCTCAGCAGTGGTACATGAACTTACTTGGTTTGGTTGATGGTAGGGCTTGTCTTACGTCTACCTGGCTAGCAACCACCATCTTATCTAAATATGTCGCCATAATATCAATCTTAGTAGCATTATTGTTCAGGATTCCTGACTTATCATCACTTCAGCTGAGGTAAGATAAATATCAAGTTATTACCCGTAAAGAATAATAAATTATGCATAATGCATACACACAAAACTATTTCATAATTATGCTAACGCTATCTTTTTGGCGACAATTTTGAAATTCTAATAATAAATTATATTTCAAATAATAATTTTTATCGACTCTTTTCCAACACTAGTGTGAATTTGTAGCTAACGGCGTCATCGCTAGAGCGAAGGAACTTTATCTCATTAAAAAGGGGTGTCTCTCGTGGTACACTGAACCCGAAATAAAACTTGTCACTGTCAAATTAAATTAAGTTTTGTGTCTTTTACATAAAGTAGTTTTACCAACAAATTTTTATTAATTTAATGTTGGAAAATTAAATAAAATATATGAAAAAAATAAAGTGAGGAGCTCGATGGCGCAGTGGTTAACGTTAAAAGTCTGCGAGTGCATCCCCCCTAGACAAGTGGCATAACGCAATCAGAATAAAAATTAAATAGAATTATTGTTGTACGGGATTGACATTGTCAACGATACGTTTAAATTACGGATATGTGAGTCCCATACAATAATCATTCTCATTTCTAATCTATTAGCGTTATGCCACTTGTCTAGGGCACCTGAGGTAAACTTTCTCTGTATACGGAACAAAACTAATGACAGCACCCGCGCCGATGACGTAATTCGCAAAATGGCGAAAAAAAAAAATTAAAATGGAAAACACACAGAGAATAAAGTTGTTGGGGGGTTTGAGTGTAGCAAATTTACTCTAGTTTGTTTATAGCTAAACTTCTTCATACAAAAGTAGCTTCTAAATCCTACTAATATTATAAATGCGAAAGTTTGTAAGTATGGATGGATGTGTGTTACTCTTTCACGTAAAAACTACTGAATGGATTTGGATGAAATTCGGCATACAGATAGTTTATAACCTGGATTAATATATAGAATACTTTTTATCCCGGGAACCACGCGGGTGAAACCACGAGCCGCCGCTAGTAAACAATATTTAGGTTTTAAGTCGCGTGGGGAACGCGCTCGAATTCGAACGCTTAGGGATTTACCGAATATTGCCAGGCTCGAATTCGAGCTTCCGGGGATTGAGAGCAACTTTTGTAAAGGCCTTGATTTGTTTTCAATGATGGAGGCTTTGATTTGTTGTCAAAGATGGAGGCCCAGCAGTGGTCAGGCCTCTATCTTTGAGAAAATTAAGTCATCGCTGCAGTTGTTGGGTATTGATTAATCACTACGCTTGCCAAATGCGGGTTGGTGATCACAGACCCGGGCTATGCATTGATAATCCGAAAAACAATTTGCAAGACCCAGGAGTTAAACCCAAGACCTCCGGATATCAAGCAAGGCGATTTGCCACTCGGCCTCTGAGTCATAACTTTAAATTTTATATACCTACCTTTTACCTACCTTTTTTTTTTACCTACCTAACGTCGTTACATTTCTAATATACAGGATGTTTGGCCCGATTCGATCCGATCCGAACCCTTCGGAGAATCTAGTAGGGCACGGGGATACGCACTAGTGCGTGATGCTGTTCCCTCTGAAAACCTCCGAAGGTGATTCGTTTCACACGGCTTGAGGAACTCTTTAAGTTTCTCGCTTCCCCCAAACAAGCCCGGTGAAGCTGAAAATGCCGTTTGAGGCAATCAGCCAACTCTCTCTCTAAAAAAAAGGATGTTTGGTAATAAGTGTATATTCCCGAAACAGCCATGCAACCAAGTATAATTTTAAAGTGCACTGGTGATAACATGCAAAATCATATTTACGTAGATTTACTTTTTTATAAAACTCCTCCCATTTGACCGCATTCAACGCAGAGCTGCTCGAGTTGTCGGCGACGTGGTAACCTCTGGTCGGCTCGATCCACTGGCCCTTCGGAGAGACGTTGCGTCTCACTGTATATTTTATCGCCTTTATCATGGGAAGTGCTCTGAGGAATTGTTCGGTTTATCCCTGCCGCTGATTTCCTTCACCGCACTACACGCAATCGACTGTCTTTCTATCCACACCATCTTGATGGATGGCGGTCTACTACTGAGCGTTTCTCACGTAATTTTTTACCACGAACTACAGTGCTGTGGAACCAGCTCTCAGCGGCGGTATTTCCGGACTATTACGACTTAGGGATCTTCAAGAAACGCCTATACCTTCCTTAAAGGCCGGCAACGCATCTGCGATTCCTCTGGTTTTGCGAGTGTCCATGGGCGGCGGTGATTGCTTCCCTTCAGGTGACCCGCCTGCTCGTTTGCCTCATTCTAATATTTTAAAAAAAAGAACAACTAAATTTTTTTTTATAAAGTTTTTTTTGTTCATTCCTGCAATGTTTTGACTTCTGTTTATGTTTGACCTTGAGGTTGACGACCAAGTACAACGTATTAGCTTGACCTAGGGTTGCACTTTACAGTTTTACGAACAAAGTACCTCAATATCTCGGCTTTGTGGTTCTTTTCAATTATGTTCATAATTTTCCAGGGTTCTATGAACGGTCCCTATCTGCCATGTTCGGGATTACACAGGCCAAACACTCTGTATAAACAAAAAACAATTGGATTGCATAGAATTTATTGACTCTGCTCTCGGCTATACCGGGAAATACGTGGACTTTTATTTAGAGTTGGCTTAAACACTGAAAAACTAGGTTTTAGGTTGGACATAGCGGAGCGCACCGCATTGCGATTTCCATGACAAACGAAAACCGACTGTATTTTTATGCGAAACGGTTTTAGAATGCTTTGCATCTAGTCCGAGTTTGTGATTGTAGATCTGTGATTCTAAGCTTTATGCATGAGTCTGCATTATACTATGTTTCTATGCATTGACCTTTACTAGGAAACGGATATACAAAGAAGAAAACAATTGTTAAAAAAACGTCTTTATAATACAGCGTTTAAGTAACCGGTCTTACCTAGATCCAGAGGTCGCGTTTTCGAATCCCAGCGGGGATAAATGGCAAGGACAGCCTCGTAGTTTTACTTTGGTCACCCATCCGATAACGCGACTTTGCGGAAGTGCCTTATTTTGCAAGCTTTTACCCGTAAATGGACGGGCATGGACAGGACAATCTTGTGAAAATTTAAGTTGGTCACCCATCTAATAACGCGATTTGTTTATTTTATTTTGCAAGCTTCTAACCGCCTATGTGGTCTAGTGGTACAGACCACCGCTTACAAATCTAGAGATCCCGTTGTTAACGACGGCCTCCTTGCCGTATTGCTGTCGCGTCTGTTTTTTATAGTATTTTTGTTATCTGTCATGTAATTTTTGTGTGTCAAAAAAGCCTAATAAAATATATACATAATTTTTAAAGCTACGAGGTTTTCATTATAATTAAGGTGTACAGCGTTTACACCCGTGTTCGACTCCCAGCGCATTATTGTACTCGATTTGGTAATGGGCTTGTTTTAAACCCGCCCGGCTAGCTACCACCATCTTATCTAAATATTGGCTGTGCCACGCGGTTTCACCCGCGTTCTATTAGTCATAGCGTGATGTAGTATAGCCTATAGCCTTCCTCAATAAATGGACTATTCAACACAAAATTATTTTTTTAATTAGAACCAATAGTTCTTGAGATTAGCGCGTTCAACCAAACAAATAAACAAACTCTTCAGCTTTATAACCTATATTAATTATTAATTAATACGTGAAGCAAATTTTTACCCCTTTTTACGAAAATTGTGCGGACGGAGGAGTATGAAATCTCGCACACTTATAGTTTATATATAGAGAAGGAGTACAGAATCTTCGCGTTAACCATTGCGCCATCGAGCTCCATCTGGTCCATCTATCTTCCATACTGTTAATTGCAAAATGGCCAAACAAATAAAGATGTTTGACAAACACTTTTCGCCAATAAAATAAACCTGGCTCGTTATAAAAACCAACTTGTTCACTTACCCTAAATATTTGAAGAACTTGGTCCAAGTAACGAACGCCTCGATGACAGAGTGTCAAAACGCTCGGCCTTATATCCTGAGGTCTGGCTTCAATTACCAGGTGGCTTACTTTCTTCTTTATGTACCACTATAAGTTGTTACATCAAAACTACGTAATATCGAACGAATGAAAACAATTTTCTTAAGTCATGTTCTCATGTAAGAGACTTAGGTCTTCATCATCGTCCTTTTAGCTCGGGGATACCCACTGCTGAGTATAGGCCTCCTTTCGTATATGCCACTTTTAACCCAAGACACGCATCTACGGCCTTTCCGCTGTCCTGGTAATGTCGTCAGTCCACCTTACCACCGGACGACCGACGCTTCTATTTATTTATTTATTTATATAAAAAGACAATACAAACTTACAGCTATATATACAGCCAACACGCTTATATGCTAGGCTATTACATCATAACAAATTATTATAAGTAACTAATTTAAATGTTGTGTTTCCTTAGTAGGATGGGTATAGGATCTACAAATATATCCGCATCCAGGACTTTTGTAAGAAAGGAGTTTAGGTGGCAGACCGCTCGAGCGCTGGGACTGTTGCAAGCATGTCGCGTGCGCAGATCACCTGGAGTCGCGAACAGTTGGTGTCGTCGGCACCCTGTTCCTCGCATATAATTTTGCGGGACGTCCAAGTCTTGGCCACCACTCGGTAATTGCTTTGCTCCACCTGCTATCACCTCGTCTAGCTAAGTGCTCTGCCTAACTCCATATGAGTCCCATCACCCTTTTCTCGATGTCTTGGGCTTTAGTTTGTTTTCGGATTTCGGTATTTGGGACTCGGTGTTGAAGCCTGATGCCGAGCATGACACGCTCCATGGCAAGGGCCTTTGTGCTGCAACTATTCTGTGCACAAACTCCTTAGTACGCGTCCATGTCTCGGCACAATACGTCATAGTTGGCAGGACACATTGGTAATAAAGCCGGGTCTTCAAGCACTGTAGGATTTTTTTCGAGCGCAAAACATCTAGCTTACCGACTTAGGTCTTAATAGAGAATAAATATATTTAAACCTAAACTTAATATGATACACACAAAATTACACAGCACTAGTGGCCCGCTTGCAACTTCGTACGAAAGCTGATAGTCGTACAGTCAGTGGCTTTTTTGCAGGTACAGTCAACATCAAAAGTAGATGATGTTTACTAGATTTCAAAATTAAGTTTCGATAGTGTTAGTCGGTATTTTCTATATAACTATAGTTAAAGTCTGCAGGTACTAGTAGACACTCGAAGGTTTTTCGATATGCGTTTAAAAAGTTTTGATTTTCATACTGATTTAAAATTTTGAAACTTGACCAATCATCAGTTACCTTTGCTGTTGACTGTACTATAACGGTTCAAAGTCAAAGTCAAATAGTTTATTCAGCATAAGCCTTTACAGGCACTTAGTAACGTCAAAACTATGTATAAAGAATTCAAATAATAATAAACTAAAATATAGTGTAACTAAATAACTGAATCTACCACCAGTTCGGATTTTGGGAGATCCTTCAACCGAGAACTACGCTAAGTATTGTTTGGTTCAGCAAAACACATGTCTGCATTGTGTTCGCGCATTACGTATGGTCAAGGTTAATCTATTACTATACCACTAAGTTATGGTTCATAATTTTAATTATTGGTTATATGCATTGTTTTTATTAATGTTATTTTGTAATTATTTTTTTTTTCTAAGGGGAAATAATGTGCCGTCAGCACAATATTCATAGCACGTAGCGTTCGTGGTAGATAATTAATAACGTGATGTAATAGAGAAACATGTTATGTAAATTAAGCAAAACTCATTAGTTCCTGTTTCGTGATTTTTCTACAATCAACAAATCTCCCCGCCTTTTTCTTTGTTTATAGATTATTATATATACTTGTATTTTTACATTTTAAAACTAGTCAGAAATTATACTCCGATACATTAACCAGTTGTGTTATTATTTAACTACGGAGCCCGCAACAACTGGCTAGAGACTTAAAAAACTATTTTTTTTTTGTGTTTGGGGTTTGTCTATAGCTAGAGCTAATGTCGTATTAAAGAACTTCTAACCCGCTAATCTGGCGCTAGTTATTGAGCTTGTGTGCATTTGCGAGAGTTGCCTAACTTCAGCAATCGCCGACCGAGCACGTTAACCACTACGCGATCGAGCTCCTCAATCGTATCACCTAATTTCATCGTACTAAAAACTAAATCAATTGCCTCCGGGGTATGTTGGGCCAAGTGTCAGAATGTCCAAGGTGACATAATGTGCGGATTTTATAAAGACCGTTAGCCAATATGTACAAATGTCAGAATGTCCAAGAAGTAATAACGTCCAGATGTTATAAAGACCGTTGGTCAATAGACACAAGTGTCAGAACGTCCAAGAAGTCATAACGTCCAGATGTTTTAAAGACCGTTAGTCATACAAGTCTCTGAATGTCCAAGAAGTCATAACGTCCAGACCGGGTAGCACGATCACCCGACATAAAGCATGCGTCCCCCTCATACTCATACTCACATATTTGCCAGTACAGGCCGAATGCTTTATGTCGACGAATAAACGTGATCGTGCTAACCGAGCAGATGTAATTTTATTTATTTATTTATTTTAGGAAAACTAGCTTTTATAAGTAATTTATTAGCATATGTTTAATTGGAAAAACACACCTTAAATAGTTCTCATTCTTGTAGATCGTTTTGATACAGTCCAATACGAGTATACAATATTATAACAATGAAAATTGTATGTATATTTATAATATTTTGCATTCACAATGCAGTTACGGTAGCTCAGCGGTAAGAACACCGGACCGGCAATCCAAGGGTCGGGGGCTCGACCTCCACTCAAGCCTCTCGAGACCGGTTGATTCCCAGCTAAACTTTATATCATAATCAGCCCACTTCAGTCCACTGCTGGACATAGGCCTCTCCCAATGCATGCCACTGAGCTCGATCTTCGGCTTTATGTTAGCTCTGCTTATGGGAGGGTATTGCTCATAGTCGCCACGCTGGGCATGCGGGTTGGCGATCGTAGCTCCTCGAAATGGTGACGCTGCTGCCCGTCACCGGCCTTTGTTATTTTGGCTACGCCTGGTTTAAGATGGATATGCCGCCATCTGGCGGTCGTCATTTCCTCGTCCGTTGATCAGCGGGATGCACCACGAGCAGGTATGAGGTTGACTTAGGGCACTAAGGGCCTTTTTCCTGTCATGCGGATAGCCGCCCGCGTGCGGGTTTGGTCCGCATGCGGACTGCCCGCATCCTATCATTTCGCGCGGGACGCGGATTGGCTGCGGGCGCGCGCCCCGCACGCGTGCCACCCGCATGCGGGGCGCGTTCTTCTACTGCCAGTGTAGTTTTTACTGTCGTGCGGGTTACACGCATCGTCATTGTACGCATACAATCGCAAACAAAAATGATAATTGATACAGAGAGACTTATTTTTGAAGTGCATTTTCGCCCTTTGTTGTGGAACAAGCAGGACGACCTTTACAAAAACCGGGATGCAAGGGTGGCTGCTTGGCTGGAAAAAACAATGACTGCTATGTATGGGGATAGCTTGCCTTTCTTTTTATTAAATTCTTCTTCTGACATTGAATTTGAACACTGCGTTTCATTTCTAAACCTATATTTGACCTTATTTTTTTAATTTTGATAAAGTACATTGTGATGTATGTAGGTAGTTAAGTTAATTATTATATTTTATGTTGAGGGTAACACTTCACACTGTATGTCTTCCTCTCGCTGATTAGACGCTATACCAGACGACCGTGTTTTAATTGTGCTCCTAAGTTTTCCCTGCTAGCTCCGCGAAGAGTCATATATTCAACATATATCTCACTGGCGACGAGTAGTGTTCGTGATCTACGTGTGTGAACATTATTTAAGCTGTTATTTTAGTAATAATGGCAGTCGGAAAAATTAGACATTTCGATATCGTAAAAGACAACTGGGACTTATACGTGGCCGTCTGGAGCAATATTTTATTGTGAACGATGTAAAACAGTCGGTAAAAGTGGCAACTTTAATTACGGTGATAGGCAGTGAAGCATATGAACTCATGGTGAATTTGTACACACCGGAGAAACCTTCATCAAAGACATTTGATTTTTTAGTGACGGTTATGAAGGCACACTTACAACCGCAACCGAGCCTGTTAGCAGAACGTTTTCGTTTTCGACGACGGGTACAAGCTAGTGAAGAGAGTGTTGCGGATTTTGTTTCGGAGTTAAAGAAGTTATCGAAACATTGCAGATTTACAGCGGACAGTCTCAAAGAAAATTTGCGAGATCAGTTTGTGTGCGGGTTGAGAAACGAATCCGTTCGACAGCGATTATTCACGGAAGATGACATAACGTTCGACCTCTGCTGCCTCCATCGACACGGCGAGCTTAAACGAAGCTCGCCGTGTCAATGGAGGCAGCAGAGGCAAACGCTGCAGCGGTGGACGACTGTACCCGCGGGAAGGGTGACAGTATACCGGCGGCAGCGCAGGCGGTGCATCAGCTAGCAACGGCGGCGGCGAGGAGAGAGCGAGACGGCACGCGACAACGACGACCGGCGGCGACGGGACACGAATGTCGGCCGCGGAGAGGCGGTGGCGCAAGTAGTACGAGCGGAGCGGGTAGCGGGTACTTGCAGTGGGTCAACCGGGGTGGAGACACACGAAGTGCGACAGATAGATGTTCGGTTTGTGGAGCTCATCATAGCAGTGATAGATGCAAATACAGGCTATATGTTTGTAGAATTTGCAACCAAGAAGGTCACCTGAAGAAGATGTGTCCAAAATCGGTAGAAGGTGCGTCCATATTAAACATCGAGGATCACCAGTTTACTAACCGTGACGAAACGGACACGGACAGCGACGAGGTAAAAAAATTTTCTATTACCCTTAGGAAAGATAAAAGTAACCGTTAAATATCGGGATCTTTGTTGTGTTTTAGAACTTTATGTTGTTGATCACGGAAATACAAGTCTCATGGGTAGGCAATGGCTGTTTGAATTAGGTATAGATGTTTGTTTAACAAATTGTAATAATGTAAAAGATAACCATTTCTTTGATATAACGGAATTCAGTTCGCGTTCGCGGATGGCTTGGTAAGATACACCGGTGGCAAAGTGGGTTTTGTTTGCGCTCGGGCGCCCGGCCCGTGTTCATGCGCGCGCGGCCGCTGGCGTACGCACTGCGCGAGCCGGTGGAGCGCGCGCTGGAACAACTGGTGCACGACGGAATCATCACGCCGTTTACGGCTTCTGATTGGGCTACACCTATTGTGCCGGTGATGAAAAAGGATGGTACTATTAGGGTATGTGGTGATTTTAAACTTACTTTGAATAAATGTCTCGAGGTGGACCGTTTTCCGTTACCAAGAGTGGAGGATTTATTGACTAAGTTACATGGGTGTCAAAAATTTACTAAATTAGATTTATCCCAGGCGTACGCGCAATTTGAACTGGATGAGTCAAGAATTTATACAGTAATTAATACCCATAAAGGTCTTTTTAGATATAATCGGCTGATTTACGGCTTAGCATCGAGTCCGGGCATTTTTCAACGAAAATTGGAGCAAATGTTTGCTGATATGCCTAGAGTAGGGGTTTTTCTGGATGACCTGATTATTACAGGGGTGGATAACGTATCCCACATAAGCACGCTACATGAAGTGTTCAAAAGGCTTCAAAAGTATGGTTTGAAAATAAGGAAGGATAAATGTACATTTTTTGCAGACTCTGTGACTTATTTAGGGTTTGTCATTAGTGATAAGGGGGTGCATACATCCCCAGATAAGATTAAAGCCATCAGGGAAGCACCTGAGACAAAGAACGTTTCGGAATTGCGTTCTTTTATCGGTATGGTTATGTATTATTCTAAGTTTGTACCGAATATGAGTACAATAATGGAACATCTGTATAATTTATTAAAGAAAGAGGTTAAATACGAATGGCTAGGGTCTCACAGTAATTCTTTTAATAAAATTAAAAAACTGTTAATTTCCAGTGAGGTATTAGCTCACTACTCAGGAGAATTGCCGCTGGTGTTAACGACGGATGCCAGCGGTGAGGGCGTAGGCGCGGTTATCTCGCACCTGACGCCGTGGGGCGAACGGCCTATCGCGTACGCGTCACGGACCCTGAGTGCGGCTGAGAAGGCATACTCGCAAATTGAAAGGGAAGCGTTAGCGATTATATACGGGGTGAGGAAATTCCATCAGTATGTTTATGGTCGTAAGTTTATTTTGAGAACTGATCACAAGCCTTTAGTTACCATATTTGGCAACAAAGTGGGAATCCCCATAATGGCTGCGAGCCGAATGCAGCGATGGGCGGTCATATTGGCGGGTTATAACTACGACATAGAACATGTTCGTAGTAATAAAAACGCGGCCGATGCGTTATCGCGATTGCCTTTGGAGGGGGAGGTACACAAAAACAACAAGAAAGAAACGACATACATACAGTTTCTGCAAAAATTTTTACCTATTACACGAAAGACTATTCAGGAACAGATTTCTAAGGATGCAGGACTTAAGCAAGTTTACAAATTCATACAAACGGGATGGCCTAGCCATTGTGAGGATGTTATGAAAAAACCATACTTTTATAGAAGGCACGAACTTTACATAGATGCTGGATGTGTCGTTTGGGGCTATAGGTTAGTAATACCAGAAGCTTTAAGGAGAAAGGTGCTGAAAGAGTTACATACGGGTCATTTAGGTATAGTAAAAATGAAAAGTATTGCTCGCAGTATAGTGTGGTGGCCCGGGGTGGACGCCGACATTGAGAGCGAGTGCCGGGAGTGCGCCACCTGCGCGGCCGAGAGCCCGGCACCGCCGCGCGCGCCCCCGCAGCCCTGGCCGTACATACCTGAGCCGTGGTCCCGCCTACTAGTGGACTTTTTGGGTCCGTTTCCATGGTAAATCCTTCTTCATTATTATTGATTCAACGTCTAAGTGGATTGAGTTGTTTCAAATGAAACGTACGACGGCTGACAGCGTCATTAAAAAATTACGCAAAACGTTTGCGCGCTTTGGGCTGCCGAGAGAAATAGTATCCGACAATGGGCCACCATTTTCTAGTAGAGAATATGCAGAATTTCTGCAAAACAATGGAATACGGGCAACGTTTGCCGCGGTGTACCACCCGTCATCAAATGGAGCGGCGGAGGGGGCCGTCAAACTGTGCAAGAGATCAGTAAAAAAATTCTTGCGAGATGGTTGTGACCTGGATGCAGCGCTACAATCTTATTTGATGGCATATAGGAATGTAGAACACAGTACGACGGGCGCATCGCCAGCTATGTTGCTACAGCGCAGGGCGTTGAGGTCTCGGTTGGATCTATTGAAAGGAGACAGAACGATAGAAGAGAGGGTGATCGAAGCACAGCGCAAACAGAGGGAATACGCAGGCGGGCAGCTTAGAACGTTAAGGGTCGGTGACGACGTATTAGTTCGAGATTACGGGGGAGGAAAGAAGTGGTTAGATGGACGAATACAGGATAGGCTAGGTTCGCGGCATTATTTAGTCGGTAAAGAAAACGGCCCACCCATAAAAAGACATATCGATCAAATTAAGAAAAAAATAGTTAGTACCGTTGTTTTCCCGACAGTGGACGGGGCAGTAGGTGGGGTCCAGTCAGAAGATGTGAGAGGTACTGGGGAGGCCTCACTTTCAACAAATATTATGGAGCCACCGGTGGAAGTACCCAAGCGAGTAAGGAAACCGGTACAACGTTATGGACTAGAATTTGATTAACTGTGTTGTATTTATAATTTGTGTTTAAATTTAATTTTAGTTTTAAGAGATAGATACACTGGCCTGCAAAATTAAGTATCACACTTTTAAAATTGCAATAACTTTTTAAGTACACAAGATATAATTTCGAAACAAAAAGGAAAATGTTACTAATGTATAATTTACTTTAGTTTTAAAGAAAGCTGATAAAAATTGCTGCAAAACGTTTTTTATTTAAAAATCTCTAACTTCTATAGTTTAGAAAATAAATAAATATTAAAAGTGTAGTACTTATTTTTGCAGGCCAGTATAGATTAGAAGTAATGGTTAAGATATATGTATAAATTATGGGGGAGGGTGTGATGTATGTTAAGTTAATTATTATATTTTATGTTGAGGGTAACACTTCACTGTATGTCTTTCTCTCGCTGATTAGACGCTATACCAGACGACCGTGTTTTAATTGTGCTCCTAAGTTTTCCCTGCTAGCTCCGCGAAGAGTCATATATTCAAAATATATCTCACATTAAACATTCCAGTTAGTAATCTAGTTTCAAGATAAGGATCTTTCCTGAATTATTTTTTATATTTTTTTATTTTTGAAAATATATAAGCGATAATTACTTTATTAACGTTCGTCTCTGTGCACGAGTATACTCACTGGCGACACGTACGACACTGCAGCGGCGAACGAAAACTTTGTTCTGCGTGTGGCCCGGAGCGTATTATAACCCGCATGCGGACGAGATCCGCATGCGGGTGAAAATACGCATGACAGGAAAAAGGCCTTAAGATAGTGTTTTTGCCCTCTTACATCCCTATCAACTTTGTATTGTATGTATAATTTGAAATAATTGAATTCAGAAATTAAAATTTAAAAAAACACTAAGTCTTAATAAGTCTAACACTTAGACCAAGCCCCAAGAGTCTAGTTCTCAAATAAACGCGTTGGTCTCGCAAATTGGTCAATCCGTCTTGCCGCCATCTCGGCTGGTGGCAAGCGACGCTTTTTACCTTTGCACAGTTAACTTTTTTTTATCAAATTTACCGTGTTGACGGATTTAAGCTATTTCACTTGGTCATTTAAATTCTTTCATCGCAGATGAGTAACTTTTTTTGGCAATTATGGGTCTAATTAGCAAATTATATCATCACCAAAATTTTTGTTATGGAAATTAAATTAGTATATTTATTACAAATTATCAGACAGGCAATTGCAACAGCTGATAAGTGCCTTTCCCTGCTACACATCACTAGATAGATAGATAGATAGATAACGTCTTTATTTGGACACTATAGACACACACAATATACAATCGTAAATAAAAAAAACAACAATTACACTAAACATAATTTCATAAGGTAAGGTCTATTGTAATTACTAACAATCTATGGAATTATTCTGACATAAATACTTATTATTATTATTATTATAACACAAGTATTAAAAATACAAAAATGTGTGTGTGCCGCAGCATCTCAAAAGGGTCGTTGCTCAGCGTGGTATTCACTCGCATAGCTAGTGAATCGCTGATTTTCAGCAACAACCAGGAGTGACCACGAGGACGGTGCCCACTCCACTAGTAATATGTGCTTTCTATTTTATTTGGAATTTAATTATTTGTCATGTATGTTTTTAAAATTAAATGTTTTTGTTGAGACTACATCTTATTTAAGTTACGTTATACAATTTAAGTTGATTATTTTTTAAGTAAGTATAAATATTACACTTAAGAGAAATAAAAAAAAATATAGAAATATACACATAATTTTTACAAATAAAAAAGGGACTCCTTATAAAAAAATAATAATAAATAAAAAAATTAGACTCATTCAAGTTGATGATGTCCGTTTTGATGAATTCATTCAAACTATAAAAACACATATTAATCAACTATACAGGCTTTTAAAAAAATAATAAACTTTGGTAGATTAATCCTTTTGATATTAGAAGGCAGACGCTTTAACTTTTTCTTCCCAAGCAAAGTGAGGTTTGTGACGTTTTTACCCACCCATCCGGTTAACCGACATGGCGCTGGTTGCTTAACATTTACGATTGACCCAACGACCTTTGGAAAATTCCCAAGGTCCCTTATTGATAACAATTGAATATTCAATAGGTACTTAATTGCTGATTTAGGGACCGCAGCGTAGAAAGTGCTTACAATAGGGTTCAAACCCTTTTTGAGGGATCACTTGTAAATTAAGAAGTGGGGGTTAGGGGGGGGGACAGGGATCTGGACTTAAATGACGATTGGAGTGGGTTTGATTAATAGGCTTCTTTGTGTACTGTTCGTGCGTTGTCGGCAACGGTCGGGAGCCGTCGGGAGCTTTCTTACGATCTTCGGGTCGTCGCGGGAGACGCCAACGGCTCACTTCAGACCTCTACATACCTACATACATACTATCACGTCCGTCTCCAAAAAAGGGTAGATAGTGCATCAAAATCACCAATTTTGAGTATAGTCGCCATTAGTGACCTCGACGCCACATCACTACATAGTACATATAAAACAAAGTCGCTTCCCGTTGTCCCTATGTATGTATGTATGTATGTATGTATGTATGCTTAGATCTTTAAAACTACGCAACGGAATTTGATGCGGTTCCTTTTAATAGATAGAGTGATTCAAGAGGAAGGTTTATATGTATAAATACATGCATAATATAGTAGAGAAACACTGATAATTTTAGAGGTTTCACATTTTTTGCGCTTACATTGGAAACGTTGGCTGTACCCTACGAGATAGATCAAAATAATGTACAACGTATTGTATACCTTAAAAGGTCTACAAAAAAGTCCGTGATGGTATATGTCTATCTCTTAGGGACAACCCACAATAATCATTTTTTGTACTTTACGAGAAATAATGGAAGCGTTTTTAAGCAATACAGCATTAATCCTTATCCAATTAAGTACCATACATTGTGTATTTAATATAGATCAATATGGCCCTTTACAGCGTGTAATTTAAATGAATATTCTCGAGATATTACAGATTTAAAATGCAGGGACATAGCGGTTGCGTGTATCAGCATTGCACCCGTGCGAAGCCGGGGCGGGTCGCTAGTTTAGCATAATCAAAGCAGAGCTTCGAGGTGGAATGGATAAAATCAGTGATGGGCTGCCAGCTGATCGCCTGGTGACATGCACGGGAAGTTAGGCAGCTGACACATTCATTTCACGTTCCAGACTAGCATGGGACTTCATGACATACGGGACTGAGACGTGGTTGCTCACTATGGGCCTCATAAAAAGGCTCAAGGTAACTCAAAGGGCAATGGAGAGGGCTATGCTCGGGGTTTCTCTGCGCGATCGAATCAGAAATGAGGAGATCCGCAGAAGAACAAAGGTAACCGACATAGCCCAAAGAGTTGCTAAGCTCAAGTGGCAGTGGGCAGGGCACATTGCTCGCAGGACTGATGGACGCTGGGGCGGGATAGTCCTGGAGTGGCGACCGCGTACCGGAAAGCGCAGTGTGGGCAGGCCTCCAACAAGGTGGACCGACGATCTGGTGAAGGTCGCGGGAAGCCGCTGGATGCGAGCAGCACAAAACCGGTCGTTGTGGAGATCCTTGGGGGAGGCCTTCGTCCAGCAGTGGACGTCTTTTGGCTGAGATGATGATGCGACTGATGTAATATGGTTTGGTATGTTTAATGTATCTAGAGATCTTATGAAAATATAATTGCGAACTAAATTATATTTACCAACTATTCAATATTAATTATGATAACTAATAAACAGATAAACCTTTTGGTTGTTCCATGATTTGTATCTTTTACTCTAATATTAACAATGAAGTTTACGTTACGGAAACAAAAGACAGAATACCTATTTCAAGCTTATGTACTTACTCTGAAATTAATGTGCTTTTACGGATCTACTCGCGTTTGTTTTACACATTAATTTATTTAGTTCGATAAGTAGTTTCATTTCAATGTGAAGTGTTTGCGTAAACTTAAGAAAGCATTATACGTATTCTGTTTATTACTCAAATCTGAATAAATATATTAAAGATTATTAAAAAAAAATTGTTTGTAGATTCCAGTATAAGTTTTGCGGTAAACCATTAGACCTGCAATGCACCAGAAAAGTTTTAGGAGTTAATTAACTTTGAGCACCCTTTGCGCATGCTTGCTTTGGCACGTGCTTTAGCACGACCTCGCCGCGGTGGCCATGTGACAAAGTGCTCGGCCTGATACCCGAAGGTCCCGGTTTCAATTCCCCCGGGTTTGTGAACACCAACCCGCTCTTGGCAAGTGTGGTAGTAAGCCAATACTTATCAATTGAAGTGATGACTTGATTTCAATGATGGCCACTGCAGGTAGTGGGACAGTATATTATAGGCTATTTACTTAGCACGACATGCCTAGCACTTTAACACGTTGACTGCCGCAAAACCAGACACAATCCTACTAATATTATAAACGCGAAAGTTTGTAAGTATGGATGTTTGTTACTCTTTCATGTAAAAACTACTGAATGGATTTAGATGAAATTCGGCATACAGATAGTTTATAATCGGGAATAACACATAGGATACTTTTTATCCAGATATTCTTACGGGAACGGGAACCACGCAGGTGAAACTGCGAGCGGCCACTAGTAGAAAATATATTGTTTGTCGGTCATCGGTAACCACCATGGCGATTAAAGACTTAAACTAAGTAATGCTGAGTTCAGACGATATTGCAAATTGAAAAAGTTACAATAAATATGACTTTTTTGTATACATACTGACATTTGGTTAGAGTTGGACATTGTAACTTTACTTTTATTTTACTTATTGTCTCCAGTAGTGAAGAGTCATGTTTGTGTTTTTGATTGGTCATGACATGACTGACCAAACCTGGCCTGATGTTAATGGGTTCCTGTCGTTTCACTGAAAATTACTATGCAAATTTTCTCTTTATAACCAACGATTAGAAAAAACATGATTTGTCATTTCATCATTTTGCAAAGAATAGTTTATCAAATAATTCACTTGTAAAAACACTTGACAAACTTGACATGTAATTTCTTATTCATGCCATTTAATAAAACAATGTTTAGAATACAAACGGTATTGCATTACATGGCAATTTATTAAAAATTTTACATAATAAATAAGTAAAATATTAAAGGTAAGGTTACGTTAAAAGTTTTTAGTCGCTGAAACGGGTTAGGTTAGGTTAGAACTGCAACCAACTCCAAGAACGACGTGCTTATAGAAAAATAAATGTACCTTCCGCAAAGGCCGGTTATCGGATGGGTGACCAAAAATTTATCATCTCGAGCTCCTCCGTCCTTCGAAAGGCACGTAAAGCCGTTGGTCCCGGCTGCTTTAGCAGTCGTTAACAACCACCGACCCCCACTGGCTCGCGTGGTGGTTCAGGACTCGTTCTCCCTATCCATGCATAGAGAATGTTGGTGCCTCAGCAGTTGAGCCAGCAATAAATTGAGCTGGTAATGGTGGTGGTGATGTTTAAATAAAGAACGTTTTTTTTTTATTATTGTAAGATGGGCTTGCTCTTGGCCTCATTCTAATCCCAAGGGCTTAGAAAAAGCCGACGATAGAACGAGCTTCCCCAGAAATAACCTATTCACTCGGGCTTTAAAATCTTTAGGGTTATATGCACTAGGGAACACAGACGCCGGTAGGGAATTTCACTCTTTGGCTGTACGCATTTTAAATGTAGAAGCAAAACGCTTAGTGCGCAAAAGTCGAATGTCAACCAGGTAAGGGTGTTAGCCAGCCGTACGTCTGGATTCCCGATAGTAAAATGGGGAAGGTGGAATGAGCTCATGCAGCTCAACAGCACACTCTCTGAAGTATAGCCTGTAAAATACCGACAAGCAGCCAACTGTGCGGCAGTGAGCAAGACTGTGAAGGTTGGTTTTTACAAGCATAACGTCATTTTCCTGGCTCTGCATTCCACCGAATCAAGCGCGGCGAGCTGGTATTTTGTTGAACCGTCCCAAAGGTGGCAGCAATACTCCATGCACGAACGGACTTGCGCTCTATAAAGTTAGAAGCTGTCCCGGCGTGAAATATCGCATAACTTTATTTAGGACATCCAGTTTTTTGGCCGCATTTTGATGGTGTCGCCGAAGTTCAGGCTGGAAGTCAACTTCATGCCGAGGAGATTAAGGTTGTCGGTAATCGGTACAGTCATACCTCGGAAAGTAGGAGTCAGGTTAAAAGGAATCCTTTTGGCGGTGAACAGACATGCCTGCGTTTTGGTGGCGTTAAAACTGACTAAATTGTTGTCACCCCATTGGGAGACACGACTTAGAGTTAAGTTTGTCCGTTCTACCTTGGCCTCTCTCAAGAAAACGTATTGCAGTGTAGTATTATTAATTCAAAATTAGAACCAATCGTCCTCTTCCCCTTTTCTACGTAATTGCAGTGCCCGACAGGGTCCATAGAGTTAATCTATTTACTGACTGTACTAGAGCCAAAGCCAATCTTGACCAATTATCATAACTAGTCATACTGGTCCTCTCTAACTTGGACTTTAATTCAATACACATACGTGTTATAATTGAATTGCAGCACATAAGGGTTGTCCGTTGTCCATTCTACATGTACATCACGTATTCATACGTAGCCATTCTCAGAATATGCAAATACCTATTTTAACGTCTATGGTCATATTCTAACCCTAACTTTGTATACGTGAGCTGTATCTATGAAAGGATGTGTTTAAATGTCATTGTTTGTTACTAGATGGCACTGTACTGCCAAGATCGTTTTTTTATAAATTGGTGGCCTTGTGCGTCCATCTTTAAGAAATAACATACATTACATAGCCAGTGTAAAGAGGGGTAGACCTTTGTCCAGCATTGGATGCCTTTCGTCTTGCAGTTTGCTGTGATGATGATAAAAGTGATTATTTTTACAAGTTAACGCGCCCGGTCTGCGACTGCTGACGTTAAGCAACTTTTGCAAAGGCCGGTCATCGGATAGGTGACAAAAAAATTATCATCTCGAGCTCCTTCGTGTATCAGAAGGCACGTAAAGCCGTTCGTCCCGGCTGCTTTAGCAGTCGTTAACAACCACCGACCCGTACTGGCTCGCGTGGTGGTTCAGGACTCGTTCTCCCTATCCATCCATAGGGAAGATTCGTGCCTCAGCAGTTTTAGTGGCCTTGTGCGTCCAGCTTAAAGAAATAACATACATTTCATAGCCAGTGTAAGGAGGCCTTTGTCTTTGTGTTTTGTGTTGAAAACTGACGTTGAACTGTTTTGTTTCATTTGCCAACACTTATGCACGGTCACGGATATGAAATTATTATTAGTCTACCATTATTGCATAATGTATTTTCAATAAAACACATTTTTTTTAAATATTATCATTTCTTTATTGATTTTTCAATGATATTATGAAGGTAGATACGTTAAAATATATTGGCTTTTTTCTTATTCTTTTTACATCAAAACCTCTAGTTTGTTTGCTGGTTGCCACAGCGCATATTTAGCGTCACCGAACTTTGGGGGGGGGGGGGGGGGGACGGACTTAAAGGGTTCCTCTAGCCGAGTGAAACGAAACACCGGCAGAAGTTTTCTTTGAAGGCATTGTATCAAGCACTAGTGAGTGTCCCCGTTCCTTATTACATTTTCAGATTTCGCGCCCTTTTTTGTCGTATTTTCTAATGAACACTTTATTGGTTGATCGTGTAAGCCTAGTAAGCTCGTTAAGCTACATCAGCAGCATTAGATAATGCTGTTATACGAGTAATCAGATATCTATCGGTAATGCGCAGTGCGGTTTGGGTTAAAGGTACCCTTACAACCGTTTGGGCTGGCACATTAAACATAGGTTTAATTGGGTTTTGTATAACAAATAATCAGTGAAAATATGTAATGATCGCTATAGAGATTTAATTTTTTTTCTTCATACTGATTTTGCAAAGGGATCTAGCCCATACAGCCATGTCTTGAGTATTTTCTTTGTTTTAATTGTGATGAATTATGACTAGTGTTGATTAATGCGTTACAAAGGATGGATGAATTGATGATTATAACATAATTAAAATTTATATTTCCAATTTATTGAGATCCTGCGTGAGATCAAGTTTCTTTAGGAGAATTTGAACACCTTTCACACTTTCAAAGTGGTACTGTATTTTTTTTTGGGAAAGAAGATTTATACACATCACACAATACATATACTTAAAAGAGCTACACAATAAATAAATAATAAATCAATAAATGTTTCCCACACTCACACCAATTAACTAGCCCCAAGAAAAGCTTCTTTAAGAAACTCGAGAAATGGTTAACTAGACAACGGACAAACATATTTATTATTTAATACTTAAATACATACATAATATACATAGGAAACACCCAGACCCAAAACAATTTTAAAAAACAGGTATTTCTAAATTGATCCGAACGGGGATCGAACCCGGGACCTCAGAGATGGCGACACCACGAAAACCGGTGAACAAGCCACTCGACCAAGGAGGTCGTCAATAAATAATACAATAAATGGAAATAGAAAGACACGAAATCGGTAGGAAGCCTAATCGATACCTTTTATCATTCGGATGAGTTTCTGCTGCCATTATTCATTTTTATGGCAACATTAGTCTAGCAAATCCACGGTGTATGATATAAAATGGCAATAAAAAAGTTTAATTTTCCGTATTATTGCTTTTCAGCTCTGTGGTAATGTTTAAATAGACCAAAGTTAAGGTGAATCGATTACGCATCGGTAACGATTAGGATTGTGAAATTGAGGAACTTTTGCATAAGTCAGGTTTTCAGATGGGTGTCCAAAAAAAATCCTTAAGATCCAACGTGCTTTGAATGGCACTTAATGTCATAGGTCATAAGTTCTTTCCACGTCCTAGACAGCATGAAACTAGGTTATTCAATACTCGTAAATTTGATTTCTCCCATCTGCATCTTATTTTAAACCAGAAAAAATATGTAATTTGAATATTCGCTCGTGACTAATACAACTTGGACTCCGGTCCAAACTGAAGCCTTTGTCGTTGCAAGGAAATTTATATCACAAAGCGTTAGAAGGGCTCAGCTTATAGTGGACTTCTGCTTCTTTTGTCAAACTTAATCGTATATCTATACTAATATTATTAAGAGGAAAGCTTTGTATTTTTCTATTTTTTGTTTGTAACGAATAAACTCAAAAACTACTGGATCAATTTAAAAAAAATCTTTCACCATTAGAATGCTACATTAGCGCTGAGTAACATAGGCTATATTTATTACTAAAAAACGACGGGTTGCACTCCGGGAGTGCCGACAGAAGTGAAAACTTGAATATTACCGTTGTGCATTTTTGATATTTTGGAATGGTTAGGGAATAATTTTGTACGAATTGCTTCAATTATCAGTATAAAAGTACTATCATTTATGTGGTAGAATACAATATTTATTTATTGCGCTATCGTACACAAACATGACAATTTATATTACATTAAAAAGCACTCGAACATTCGCGCAAGCGCCCTGCGCCGCCTAAACGAAACAGCAGGCATACATTTTCGCCGCGCCGTAAAAAGAGAGGGGGATACTTCCTCTCCTACGCCGCGCCGGCTGTCTACTCTCCATCCGTCTTACGAATTTTCGATCACGCGAATTTAAATTTTTTTACCCATTACAAAAAAGTGTACAACGCCGCTAAAGAAGTTTTCACTTCAAAAAAATTGTTTAATGATATATAAATAGAAACATGATTTGTTTGTTTTGTTGTCATAGAAACTGACGTTTACCGCCTCTGTACAAGTGGTAAAGTGTTCAGGCCGATAGCCAGATGGTCTTGAGTTGAATTCCCATTTCATGCAAATTTTAGAAGTTTTTCGAATTGTGACTGATTCATCATCATCATTATAAGCTCAGTTTATGTCCCCGCTGCTGGGCACCGTTTAGGCGCAGAATGTCCAATTCGCAAAATGTCCTGCGGTCGTAACGAGCCTTCCCTATGGATGGATAGGGAGAACGGGCCATAAACCACCGCTCGGGTAGACCCGGCTTGGTCTACCCGAGCCGAGGTCTGAGCCTTTAGAGGCGCCTTCGGGTAGTTCCACTCCCCGATCCGATCCGAACCCTTCGGAGACTCTGGGAGGGCACGGGGACGCGCACTTTTAAGTGTGCGATGCCGTACCCTCTAAAAATCCTCCGAAGGTGATTCGTTTCAACACGGCTTGAGGTACCCTTTACGTACCTCGCCGCTCCTAAAAAACCCCGGTGAAGCCGAAAATGCCGTCTGAGGCAATCAGCAATCTCTCTCCAAAAAAAAAAAACCTCCATTGGACCTCGGTTCCTGAGCTATTCCACCCAGCTCGGAGGAAGATCTTCCCTTTGACCTTCCTCAATGTGGCATTCTACTTACCTTTGGCCACCTGCACACATATTATTCGTATCCCGCCCAGAGTAGACTTACGAACCGATCGATGGCATAATGACGTTCATAAGAGCTATTTGTAGCCTAAACTGAATAAATGATTTTGAATTTTGAATTTTTTTGAATTTTATTACGGAACGTAGAACGCTACGATAGCGCCACGAGCGAGCGATTGACGAACTAAAAGTGCATGACGGCGCGGGCGCTACAGAATAAACCGACCAATTGGTAGCAACCGCAACTAGTAGCAGTCGCGTGGCCATTGTGCAATTAGCGACTGGTTGCTTGTTTCGGTAAAACTTCGACCTTATCATCACTTAATAACTGGTAAGGTGAAGGACAAGTGCTTTGCGAGTCCCGATATCAAAGCTGGATATCTTCATGAAGGAGGACTTATGACCGAAGGGTGTAATCTACAGGCGCTTCCATGGAAAGTTGCCTGTTGCTACCAAGTGAGCATCATCATCATCTCAGCCAAAAGACGTCCACTGCTGGACAAAGGCCTCCCCCAAGGATATGAGGGGTATTTGCCGTAATCGCCACGCTTGGCAGGCGGGTTGGCGGTCGCAGTAGATTGAGGGCAGTTGAGGGTAACCTCAGAGAGATGCTGCTGCCCATCCTCTGGAATGGTCCCTTTGTCGGCTTTTACGACACCCACGGGAAGAGAGATGTTGGTTCAATTCTTTATACCAATCATATATTACCAAGTGAGCATAGTAGGTGCCAATTAAATAATACTAACAATGTTTCTAAGTTATTTTAAATACTAACAAAAACTGATTTTATTTTGTATGTATGTTAGTCTGTAAAGGCGAGATTCCACCAGTGTACTAAACTGTGCGGCACAGTGCTGCACATCGTACGGCACAAATGATTGTTTTGGTCGACTCACTCAAGCGAACAATAACAAATTTGCGCGAACATTAGAAATGTTCGCGCACAACTGTGCACTTGTGTGCACTTGTGTGCGCGCACGGCACATGAGTAGTTAAAGTATTCACTAATACATACACAATATATATCTACTCATGTGCACACGGTACAAGTAGTGGACTCGTTGACGCGCACACACTCGTTGTTCGCGAACTCAGTCTTCCTTCCGCTACCAAAGCGAAAACATTTATTTGTGCGCGCACTTTGTTAAGTTTTTTTTTTCTGCTCGCCTTCTACAACTTGTTGATTTCCATTCACGCAGTCATATTGATTATTGTCATATAGCTACTGTCGGCACAAAATCTTGCTCAATGAACATGTTCGCGAACAAGTGTGCAGCACTGAGCGCTTATAAAAGTTACACACAGCATTGCTCGTGGAGACTGAGGCTAAACGCGATACTAGCTTAGTACGAGTTGTGCTGTAGTTTTTTTTTTGTTTTTTTTAGTTTTAGTTTTTTTTTTTAGTAAGTACCTATGTTACAATTAACTATGTATGGTAGTCCATACATAGTTAATTGTAACATAGGTACCACTTAGTAGTGGTCTGAATTAAATGTTTTATTATTGTTATTATGCTCTTTATTTATTTTCTTTCTTAAAACTAGATTTTTACAATATTTTAATATAAAAACAATAAAACATTATAAAAATTTAATCCTAGAGTACAGCAGCGAGGCAGAGCCCAAGCTACCGGTGGTCAGGGCTGCAAAGTGAGGAACCTCCTGACAATACGTGCCGTGTCAAGGAGTATTGCCTTTTGCATCTGACCCTTGACCCAACCTTTCAGCGAGAGCCTCTCTAGGTGTTGATCGAGGCTCTTGGCTAAAAGACCTTTTGCCGAAACGACTATCGGTACAATAATGGTTGAATCCACATCCCACATGGCGGTAACCTCGTGAGCCAAGTCAAGGTACTTACTGAGCTTGTCCTTCTCGGCTTTCACGAGATTCTCATCATGAGGTATGGTGATATCAACCAGTATTGCCCGGCGCTGGGATCGGTCGACCACCACGATATCAGGCTTATTGGCGACAATAGTCCTGTCCGTAATGATACTATTTTGGTGGAATCGTACCTTAAGGTATTTATTATATGGGCCACTCTGTATTTTTACCATCTGTTACATTGTTTGTTGCCTGAAATAAAGATTTATTATTATTTAACAGATGAAACTTGATAGAAATGACTATTTTAGCTGTTTTTTTATATAAATAGTTTCTGATTCGGCAATCTACACAAACTGGGAAAACTCTGTACTAAACGAGCGGCTGAAATAATATTTACGTCTTGAAGTCTTTAATATAAAATTAACATTAATTTTCCGAATCCTGTGAAAACCTCAAAGAAATGGAAATGAAAAAAATATTCTTGTACAAAAGTTGAGCGGTGCTCGTATAGAAAACAAAGGAATATTTTAATATCCCTCTCGTTTCGAACGGTCTAAAAAAAATTGAAAAAGAATATTATCTTAACATAATATTTGAATGGTCATTACACTTCGTTAAATAAGATACTTGGGCTTATTGAATATAAAATAAATATGGTTCAGAACACACAACACTGAAAATGATTTTTTCAGTTTTGGCTTTACTGAAATGTCACTAGGTTGCGAAGTGACAGCTGTGGTGTAGTGGTTAAGACCAGACTCAGACCCAGAGGTGCCGGGGTTCGATTCCCAGCGGACGATGACTCTCTTATAACTATGTTAATTAATTAATTATCTTAATTAATGGCTTCGCGTCTAGCATTTAGCCAATTTCAAGTATTTTTTATTATCCAGTAAGGGTACAATTATACGGTAGATACAAATTCAAATGGAGTCTCACAACACGTGTTATTACAGAAAGTACTCGGGTGAAACTTCTAGAACTATGTTTTTCGAACAACTAAACTTGTCAACCATCTTTGTGACAGCTCGTTTTCATTATCTGAACACATTAAAGATGCAGAATAAATTAAAACTTGCCTAATTAAAAGAGCAGTCTTCCATTTGCATACATTAAAGTTTACAAAGTCAAAGTGAAAGTGAAAGTTTTCACCGTGTTCGATGAGCGTGCCACTTTAAATACAATTTTATACATTTTTGCTATCTTTGCGCCTTACTTTTTTATATAATATCATAGTATCATAGTTTGCCTTAGTAGCAAGTAAGTAAATCATTTATTCGGCTGCTTCATACACACATTGCAGTCATGAAAAAAAAAACAAAAAAAACAAATACGAATATAAAGAAAACAAATTATTACTTAAAAATATCAGTGTTGACCGAAAATGCCAAGCAGCTCAGCAAATGTTGCAGCTAGACGCCACAACGCTGATTTTCAGCTGGGCCTTGAGTAGGGCGACGTCAAACACAAAAAAGAGCATAATTTGGGTTACAAAACAACGAGAGAAAAAAAAATGGAACATAAATTAAGTGCCTGTATGGCTTACTTCGCTTTGCCTAATATATATAAAGCAAGTAAACCTCAGAACAATAACTAAAGTAAACAACAAATAAAAAAATAAAAAAAGTGACAGAAAGAAACAAACCAAAAGAAACTTCTTGGCGGGAAAGTGAATAGTCATGTCTGCGGTTTTATTTCTAAAATTTGTGTTATGTCGAATATTAATGTGAAATAATGGTGGATTATTAACCGTTAAGTGTTCGTGAGTGTGCCTAAGTGTTGGCAAATGAAACAAAACAGTGCACTGTCACTTTTTAAATTCTCTCAAGAAGTACGCCCGAGAACTTAGTAAAGCCCCACATCTTTACTGAGATACTCTAAGGGTTGGGGGTATATAATTTCTCACTTTTCATTTCTATTATCATTCATCATCATCATACAGGAACGAAATATTGTTTATTTATGTATTACTTGAAAGAAAAATTACTTTGACACTGGCTAAATGTGCTAATCGCACGAAGCCATCAACTAAAAGAAAAAAAAAGTAAACCAAAACCAACAAGACAAGATCACAAGATTGGTAAATTGGTAATTGTTCTGTGTTGATAATGATAGTTTACATTACTATGTTACAGCCTGTGTGTTACAACCAGGATTTAGTATATAGTTAGTTACAACGATAAAGTTGGCGAATTTTTAGTGGACATAGGACAAACATACATGACGACAAAAATATATAACTAAATACCCATATCTTGCACCTACGGCTTTTATCTACAAAATTGTCGGGTAGTAGTCGGGTGGCAAAGGGGTCGGCCCGATATTCAGAAGCCCTCGGTTCAATTTACAAGTCTGGTATAGTGTGTTTCGTATTCTTTGACGATATCTTGTGTTTGCGATCACCAACCCGCATTGCTAGCGTGGTGATTAAGCCAATACCCATCAATTGTAGCGATGACCTGCCCCCTAAATTTGAGCTCTTATAGCAGTATTATTGCAGTTGTGGAAAAGAGACGCGAATATATTCGAGGCTACACGCGTCTCGTAAAATAATAAATAATAATAATAATAATAATGCTCGGCGGCGGCGTGCACTTGGAGAGCCCTATGTCCAGCGGCCGACTAGTATAGGCTGATAATGAATAATAATATTTTTTATATGTCTGTCACTGCAAAAGCAGACAGAAAGAAATGACATGAAAAGAGGCCTTTGCCACCCAGCAGGGGCATGCATCAAGGGGGTGCTGTGTTTGAGAATAAATGGCTAAAGTTAGACAATGCTTAAAGCAGATGCTGTCTCTTTTTAGCTAATACTTTTAGCAAGAGACACAATACTATAAACACGTAGTTAGCCATTAGTTTAACTTTTAACACTGTTTTGTAGTAACGAGGGTTAACGTCTCAGTATTTGCGATAGCGTACTATAACATCCCTGTGTGGTGCCGGGGATAAAGAATTGCACCACCCCATCTCTTCCCGTGGGTGTCGTAAAAGCCGACTAAGGGACCAATCCAGAGGATGGGCAGCAGCATCTCTCTGAGGTGACCCTCAACCTACTGCGATCGCCAACCCGCCTGCCAAGCGTGGCGATTACGGCAAATACCCTCCATGATTATTTGGGGGAGGCCTTGGTCCAGCAGTGGACGTCTTTTGGCTGAGATGATGACTATAACATGCAATATACCCCTCTGATTTCAATGATAAAAGCCATTGTCTAGCAGTGCGACAGTATTAGGGCTGAATGCGCCGCTGATTATGGTCTTGAATAATAACTCCGTGTAGTGACAATATACGTTTACTTCTGTAAACAAATATCACTACATAGTATAAAACAAAGTCGCTTCCCGCTGTCCCTATGTATGTATGCTTAGATCTTTTAAACTACGCAACGGATTTTGATGCGGTTTTTTTTATAAATAGAGTGATTCAAGAGAAAGGTTTTTATGTATAAATACATGCATAATATAGTAGAGAAACACTGTTAATTTTAGAGGTTTCACATTTTTTTGCGCTTACATTGCAAACGCTGGCTGAACCCTACGAGATTGATCAAAATAGTGTACTACAGTATTGTACACCTTAACCCACAATAATCATTTTTTATCCTTTACTTTTTACGAGAAATAATGGCTAATTTACGAAGCGATTTTAAGCAATACAGCATTAATCCTTATCCAATTAAGTAGAAGTTTTTTTAGTACTACCTATTTGGTTGATCAAAATAGTTTTATTAGTTTAGGAACAACCCACCATTCTGACGTTAGGGTGTGGCGGCTCACGCATGTTTTACAATATCTGAGCTTGTAGTATAACATTTAAGAAGTTTTTAAATAGTGTTCTATATGTACAATAGACGTACATTTTTTTCCTAAAGTTAAATTTGAAAAAAGTAATTTGAATTAGACTTCACCCGCAAACCTGACATCACAATGGCGGCTATTTTAAAATGATTGTTGCTACGCTTACAGAAACGTACATTTATACTTATTTCAAATTCAAATTCAAATTCAAAAATTCAAAAATCATTTATTCAGTTTAGGCTACAAGTAGCTCTTATGAATGTCGCTATGCCATCGGTTCGTAAGTCTACTCTGGGCGGGAGATCTTGCACTGAGAAGAACCGGCAAGAAACTCAGCAAGTGTCCAGCTCTTTTCTCCCTTACAGCGTCAAAAAAAATAAAAATTGAAAAATCACATCACATTTACATCTGGTATAAGTTTCAATTTCCACAATGTCATACAGTACCACTACAGTACTCTAATAAAAGTCAAAAATTGTTTAAGAAAAACAAAGTCAAACTATAGTAATTAATACTAACAATAAGATAAGTATGCAAGAGCAGACCAGCCTCCACAGGCGGCACCCGTTCACGAGTATGACATATGAATCAGCCATCGCTTCGCTCAACCATATTTTAGGGAACGTAACGACCCGACGCACACGCAGAGACAATAAAGAGAGCATGACACACTCAAGATACTTTAAATAAAAACTTAATGATCTATTTAACGCAACGCTGTTTGTTATCTGTAGGACACTGTTCAAAACTATCATATCAGTATAAAAATTATATAAATTAATTTTATTATGTATATTGATACAAATAGAGTATAATGTGTTTTTATTACAACCAGGCTGTTTTATCATCTAATTATTCTTTGACTTTAATAATAACCTTTTATAAAAAAGTGTAACTACTTACAATGTGAAATAACATGTGCAGGCGAGCAGACTAAGATGACCACACATTCTTATCATTAAAATAATCATCAATTTTATAGTAACCTTTTTTCATTAGACCTTGTTTTATTTCTGTCTTAAACTTGTGTAGTGGCAATTCTGTTAGAGTGAAAGGCACTTTATTGTATATTTTTATACATTTCCCAACAAATGAATTACCAACTTTATTGAGTCTAAGTTTTGGAACAGCAAGTTTGTTTTTATTTCTTGTGTTAAAATTATGGGTATTACTTTTTTTTTCGAATTTATCTAAGTTTTTATAAACATAAATGATATTTTCATAAATATACTGTGAAGCTACAGTTAAAATATTAATCTGCTTAAATAACTCTCTCAGCGTATCACAGGGCTTAAGGCTATAAATAGCTCGAATGGCTCTTTTCTGTAAAACAAAAATGGTTTCAATGTCAGCCGCTGAGCCCCACAATAAAATACCATACGACATGACGCTGTGAAAGTAACTAAAGTAAACCAATCTTGCCGTTCCTACATCAGTAAGTGACCTCATTTTTCTAACCGCATAGGCAGCTGAGCTAAGTCTTCCTGCCAGGGCAGCAATATGAGAACCCTATTGTAATTTATGGTCTAAGGTAATACCCAGAAAAACTGTCGAGTTAACTATTTCAACTATTTCATCGTTCATAGTGATACTGGTATTAACCTGCTTCACATTGGGCATCGTGAATTTCACACATTTAGTTTTTTTTTGCATTAAGCAGCAGGTTATTAGTGGTAAACCAATGTAATATTTGAGAGAGAGTATTACTTACGTCGTCAAATATTGCTCTATGTCTATCAACTTTAAAAATCAATGAGGTGTCATCAGCAAATAATACTATCTCACAAAGATCTTCGGTGTAGTAAGGTAGATCATTTACATAAATGAGAAATAAAAGAGGTCCTAATATTGAACCCTGGGGCACCCCCATAAGTAATGGGGCGCCAGAAGAATCAGTACCGTTAATATTAACTTTTTGAACTCTGCCAGTGAGGTATGATTTCAATAAGGTAAGTGAGTTGTCTGAGACACCATAATGTTCCATTTTTAATAATAAAGTATCGTGATCGACACAGTCGAAAGCTTTCGATAAATCACAAAAGATACCTATCACATCCTGTTTCTGCTCCCATGCATCGAATAATGCTTAATGAGTGCAACTCCCGCGTCGGTTGTATTTCTACCTTTAGTGAAACCGAATTGTTTGTTATGAAGTAACTGGTTATCTGTAAAATGTGACAGCAATTGATTAAAAATAACTTTTTCAAAAATTTTACTAAGAGCCGGTAGTATGGATATAGGCCGAAAATTAGATGGGTCACTTTTATCGCCTGTTTTAAATAACGGTATAATTTTACTGTATTTCATTAAATCTGGAAATACACATTCATCAACGCATTTATTAAATATTATTGCTAAATTAGACGCGATAGAAGATATTATAGATTTTAAAATATCAGTGGAGATACCCCAAAGATCCTCAGTCTTTTTTATATTAAGTTGTCTAAAAGCTTTTATTATTATATCAGAATCAATATAGTGAAAATTGAATCGAATATTACATATTTTTACACTCGATACAAGAAGAGACTGGGCAAGATGTTTACAAGAATTTAATTTATTTGATGTAATGAGTGGAATTTTTGAGAAAAATGTTTCAAACGCGCCTGCCACTTCCGTATCACCATTGATGTAAGCATTATCGACTTTGAGTTCAAGTATACGATCACGAGACCTTACTTTACAAGTTTCTTTATTAATGACGTTCCAAGTGGCTTTTATTTTATTTTTTGAATTCACAATCTTTGCCCGAATGTAGTTGGCCTTTGTTATGGAACAAACTTTTTTGAACATTTTTGAATAATTTTTAACATATTCAATTACACTTGGATCCTTAGAGTTTGCCTTTATATCATATAATTGATACAATCTATTTCTACTCCTGTAGATGCCAGCTGTGGCCCAATCACTGAATTTAGTTTTAGACTTATCTACTTTGATTAATTTTTGAGTAAAATTGTTATTAAACTCTTTTTTGATTATTTCGAATAGATTGTCGTATAAGATGTTCGCTTTGTCATTGTTACATGGTATTTGTAACACTTTATCATTAAAATTCTTCTTAAATCTGTCTAATCGATTAGTGGTCACTGGCCTGTATAAAATATTCATTGAAGGACGTTCACATTGGTGCTCAAATCTAACTATCTGACCACTGTGATCAGAATTTATAAAATTTATTATTGATTTCTCAATATCATTACAATTAGAAAAAATATTATCTAAACAGGTAGCTGATGTGGCTGTAACTCTTGTAGGTTCATCAAAAAGATTTTGCAAGTTAAACGATTTAAAAAGATTAAGAAACCTTACCGAGTTCTGTGAGTCATCTAAAATATTTATATTAAAGTCGCCACATACAACTATCCTCTTTTTACAATTGCATACCTTTTGCAAGGTTTCTTCCATAATGGACTCAAATAAGTGGTAACCAGAGGGAGGCCTATACACACAAACAATAACATACTGCTCGAGCTGCGCACATGATAGTTCAATATTTCGTTCAACTGAGAGAGATACTTACGTTAATTAATATCAGTGACCCACCTCTTATAGCAGACTCTCTTGTGAACGAACTAATGACTTTATAATTATCAATGCTTACTAACAGTTCGCATTGTTTTAACCAGTGCTCGGTTAAGCATAATACATGTACATTTTTTTCATTTATATATAATTCTAATTCTAATTCTTTTCCAGAAAAGCCCTGAATGTTTTGAAGTATAATGTTTGGAGGATGTCTGGAGGGCGTCCTACGTTACTGATTTCATGTTTTAAAGTTTTCCTTTATTAGCTTATTTATGTCCCCACTGCTGGGGCACAAGCCATCCCTATGGGTGGAAACAACACTGGGAGAACGGGCCATAAACCACCACGCGGGCCCAGTGCGGTGATGTGGTTGTTAATAAATAAATAATAATAATAAATAAATAAATGTTTCCCACACTCACACCAATTATCTAGCCCCAAGAAAAGCTTCCTTAAGAAACTCGAGAAATGGTTAACTAGACAACGGATAAACATACTTAATATACTAAATACATACTTATTATACATAGGAAACACCCAGACCCGAAACAATTTAGAAAAACAGGTATTTCTAAATTGATCCGACCGGGGATCGAACCCGGGACCTCAGACACGGCGACACTATGAAAACCGGTGTGCAAGCCACTCGACCAAGGAGGTCTTCCTAATAATATAATAATACTTTATTGACTTAAGAAAATACATATAAAAGGCATAAAACAATGATAACAATTTTTCATAGGACTAAATACAAGATCACTAGCATCAAAACTAGGCCGAGCCTGTGTTCCATGCTGGACAGTGAGAGGTCGTGGACGGCCATGGCCTCCTTCTGTGAAGCGGTAATTTCACACAAGGAGGCCGCGGAGAGGGTCCGCGAGGAGTCTATCCATGCGGACCTAATCCGACGCAGACGAAATGGTAGAAGGAGGCGGCAGTATGCCCGCTTCATTCCCTCGCATTGAGGTGACGGTTAGGGACGGGGAATCCCTGGCCGTCCACTAGCCTCAGGACGTCTGGAGCACGCTCAAACATCCTCGATCGTGCTCTCTCTGGCGGGCCGCCGCTAGGGTGAACACTGGTGACTGCCTAACCGGTGACCCCAGTCATCCTAGCGGCCGTGAAGGGGATGTACAGTGGTTTTTAGTGGGTAGGCCCCTCCTCCTCACAAATCCCTATCGAGAAAAAAAAAAGGCCGAGCCTGTGTAGTCACTTCCTACATTTTTCTTATGATGTAGGTAACACACGCATGACTCAATTCGCGTTGTTAATGACTGCTAATGCAGCCGGGACTAACGATTTTACGTGCCTACTGCAGCATGGATAAGCTTGACATGCTATGTTTTGGTCACCCATCCGATGACCGGCGTTTGCGAAAGTTGCTTAACTTTAGCAATCGTTATTAGCACTGGAGCTCCTCAATTTAAGTTCGTTCGCTCGTTCGTTACGTTAATTAATTTTGGTTGATTTAATTTTGTACTAAAGGGTAGACAGCTGTCGCTTTCAATATAACATTTTTATCAAAAATTAAATGTTTAATATAAAATCAAGATGAAAAACATTTTGGGCAATATCGGCAAATAAATAAGAACAAAAGGATTCGCCGACATTTAGATCGGCTCAAATGAAAACGCGATACGCAGCAAAAATATTAATTAAACTGCCTACGGATGGATCTCGTTGGCACAGCGATTTTTTGCGATCGTGCATATTAAGCGGCTTTCCTAATGTCGCTTCTCGGGATGGGTTACCAAATTTAACAGTTTATCTTTGTCTACCAGATAATTATTATAACGTCTTAACGGCACTAGGCACGTGCGTGTTTTATTACCTTTATTTTATTTATTAATATAATCTATATTAATATTATATATTATAATATTATAAAGTTGAAGAGTTTGTTTGTTTGAACGCGCTAATCTCAGGAACTACTGGTTCGAATTAAAAAATTGTTTTTGTGTTGGATAGTCCATATATCGAGGAAGGCTTTCAGCTATATAACATCACGCTGCGACTAATAGGAGCGAAGCATCAGTGAAAAATGTTGCAAAAAGGGGAACAAGAGCCTAAAAAATTAAAAATGATGCCGAAAGTCACTATTCCACGCGGACGAAGTCGCGAGCACAGCTAGTTGATGATAATGAACGAATTAAAAATTTAATTCGCACTACGCTCCCAGATCAGAACTGGCAATCAGCACTCTGTACAAAATCTCAGGCCATTAAATGACATCAAATTGTAACCAGAGTTATTTTTTCTATTTAATTTAAAGTTTTGTTTCTTTTTTTAATTTTATCTAACCAACAAATTGAAATGAACATTCGGAAACACAACAGCACATTTGAATGAACACATTGATACGCAAATACACTTTATTCTATTCTTACAATTCCGCTATCTGACATGGTTCCGAACAAAAGACGACTGTAACAATGCGAAAACAATGAGTGTAAGCCTCTCGAAATGTTTTGGAGATGCCATTTTAATGTTGAATTGTAAACAGCGGTTCAATACTTCGATGCTGGCCGGAAAAACAATAAAAACTCCTTTTTATACGTAATCATGGAAGCAAGAGTCATAGCCACATTGTAGCTACGTCGTAGTACGAGTCGTAGCTGCAGCTACGACCCTTGATGAATGGGACTGGGTTCCTTCTTACACGATTGTACTCAAAACACACTAGTTACAAACTGTTTTTTTAAATACCTTTTTCAGCAATTGACTACACTCCACCTGATGTTAAGTGGAAATGGAGTCCAGACGCGAATATAACTGGTGCAGCGTGAAAACATCGCAGCATCAGTCACCTTCACTCTGCCGATGCCGGCCCACAAAAACTGTGGTCGTATTTACCTTCATTTGTAACTTAAGGATCAGTTAGTGATTAGTTATGTTGTGGTCCACCATTGGAATATGGTGCTGTGGCATTCTAGATTTACCAGCTTATTTTATGTTTGCCTTCCTTATGGATGAAACCACCTCATGGAGATGCAGAGTAGTGGTTGTTAACGCAGCTGGGACCGACGGCTTTACGTGCCTTCCGAAGCATGGAGGTCGAGATAAAAAAAATTTGGTCACCCATCCGATGACCGTCCTTTGCGAAAGTTGCTTAACTTCAGCAATTGCAGACCGGGTTAGCCACTGCGCCATCGGATTCTAACATTCTAGATACTCATTTGTACAGTTTGTTTGTTTATTTTGATCAGTGTCGTGTAAGAAGGGCTTAAGAGTACATAATTTTTAAGCAGCAGCTTTTAACGAGGAAGTGTTTTAAGGCAGCAAAAAATATAGCACTCGACTGTTAAAAAATATATTTCTCTTTCTACCTTTTCGGGGATACACACGAAACGTATGAATGTAAAAATACCCCAAATGGTGTATCTTAAATCGATTTACCTTACTTCTGATTGTTCGAGCGTGTTATTAATAACGCGTTGGTTCGAACGGGCGTATGTACTTGACAGAAGACTTGAATGGCAACTCGAATGGAATGGTAGTAAGTAATATTTAGTGGTAAGTGTTTTTTTATCTCTTTGCATGTTGTGTTCGCCTTAAAAGATTGTTACATTTAGTTAAATAATTTTGTATTTTTCTTTTTTGTTGTAGAATTTATTGTAAACAAACGCTGATGAACCTAAATAAATAAATAAATCCATCATAAATATTTTATATAATTATATGTATTCATAGTTATATCTACATTTATTTCATGATACAAGAAAGGACTCCGTGGTTGTGTGGCAAAGCACTCGAACCGATATCTGAAGGTCTTGGGTACGACTCCCAGGGTGAAATGTGTGATTATGATGTTTGATACATGCCCTGGGTTTGAGATCGATCACCAACCCACATTGTGCAAGCGTGTGATTTCAATGGAGACGTTGGTTTTTAAGTAAAATAAGGATAAGGGATTAAGGCATTAATAACAGAGGAAAACACTTGTGTAGAGTCATGAGAATTAACATATAAACAATTCAACTTTTAATACAATGGAATAGGAGTCAAAACTAGTCAAAGTTGTGTACATTTTAATGCTCGTGACTGTACATTGTAGAATGGTAACCGAGAGAGAGAGGTGTCGAACCGATGACGTATTCTAATGACAGGTAGCTGTCAGCCTGACAGAAGGCTGCGTTCCAAAACGCATTAGTTTATAATTTCAAACTGGAGGTGCCGGCAGTGGGACGGTTACAGGCTATTACTTAACTACTTGAAGTCAAATCATTTTTTTAAGCATCTCTGTTGTCAAGTGGTCGGGCCACCGGTCTTGGATCTCCCAGCACTCGTATTCCTCCTTCTTGCTACATGGGTTCTTTTGGACGAGGTGTGAAGAAGCAACTTGTGGATCGGTGGCGGTGAGAACTGCTAGTGAGGCACAATTCCGATCCACTAGCTGTGAAGCATCTGGACATCTTGACTACTGAAATAAGCTCGACTCGGTTTTCAGTTCCTCGGTAGTTAAGTATTCGTGTCCGTTAAGCTGGGGTACATGCCAGCTCGAAATGTCATTCACAAGTCTTGTTCAATATATCCGTTCCTATTATGAGCAATCCTTATGAAATTTTTCATAGCTGGGGCACTAATAAGGCACTAAATGTGTGTGTAAATTTCATTGCTATAATATTATGTAGTTTTCCAGAACGATCACGTGTACGCCAGCTTGATCGTGATGCCAGCGTACACACTAAAAAAGGTCTTTATTTATTAAACTAAGGAGGCAATAATTATTTTCTGTTTGCAGTAATTACGCACTAAAAGAGGGCATAACAACAAACGTGAATTATACCATGTGTACGCCAGCTTAACGGACACAAGTATTCTGGGTAAAATGCGTTTTCTACAACTTCGGCCTTATTGTCACTCGACGTCAGGTGAGAGGTGAGATAAAGGATAAGCACTTGCTGGCTCGATTACTCTTGTTTTAGTATACATATTTGTTTATTGTATAATACTTTTTGCTACTTTTTTAGTTTGTATGGCATATGAAGCTAATTCAACAACTGTCCACGTCATCAACAACATGTTTCTTAAAAAAAAATACGTAACTTAGTTTCCATTTCAGTACACTCGCCCGTTCAAACGCACCCGGGTCGATGTGGCGTCCGCATCGCATCCGCAGTGGATCCTCGCCTGTAACTTTAGGGTTTGGCCATAGAGCAACGAACGTATAGACAGTGTACAGGCTAACACGTACAGTTTGTCCCGTCAACACTTTACGCCACATGCATTAATTTAGGTCATTATAAACTTAGTTCGTTATCGGTAATCAATCACGCCGCGCGTACTTATATTCATATCATTTAGATCAAAAGTTATTATCAATTAAATGCTCTATCACTTCACAAAGACCCTTACTTAAGTATCTGTATCATACAGGCAAGTCACGTGTTATTTACTCTTTTTATAAGTTCCTTTACGGGAAGCACGTGGCGTCTATTTCACCTGATGTTAAGTGATGATAAGGGTGGATAAGGTAGATACGCATTTGACCCGGAATCAGCAACTATTAATCTCTAACTGTTGGAACACAACAATGCTACTGACATTTATGTTATGGCGACATATTTATTTAAGATGGTGGTAGCTAGCCAGGAGGACAAGGTCTACCGCTATCCAAACCGAAGCGAGGGTAGCTAGTGAGGTACAATCCCGCTCCACTTGATATCTTCGCATCTGGGCTCGTTATACACCGTCTTTTTTAGCCGTCTTAGACCCGTTGGAGGGTAGATCACAAAGTCAGTAAAAAACGAGATATTTTTTACATTTTCCCATAGCTATTGACCGAGCAGGTTTATATTGGAAAGTAAAAAAATATCTCGTTTTTTGACCTATGTTTTTTGGGGAAAGTTTTTTAGTTCCATGGTCTGATCAACCTCCCTACGGGTCTAAGACGGCTAAAATAAACGGTGTATATTCAGGACTCGTAATATACTTACTTATACTTCATAATATTTATAATAATAACAATGCTAATAGCTAATAATAAATTGTCTTGGCACTGTGTAAAATGTGTGGACTGACAAGTTAAAAATTTCAAATATTATTTTTGTAATTATTTTTTATGGTTAGCAGAGCAAATTACTCCATTCCATCTGATGTTAAGTGGAAATGAAGTTCAGATGCGAAGACAACTGGTGAAGCGTGAAAGCAACGCAGCATCCGTTAGCCTCACTCTGCCGGTCCACAAGCTGCCTCTTCACGCCTCGAGACGACATGACACGGCGACGCGGCGCGGCGCCACGTAATGGATCTTAAAATTTCAATATATTATTATTATTATTACCCTCGAGTTGGCGCGTATTTTGGCCAACGCCTAATTTTGATCATCCAAAGAGGCAACGTCGCCAGCGCAGCGTCTTGCGAACTCTCCCGCTTGGCAGCGATTTGGAGTCGCTCTTTTATTTGTAAAAATTATGTGTTTATATATTTTTTTTATTTTTTTTTATTTTTTTTTCCCCCGAGTGGTGCCGGGGATAAAGAATTGCACCACCCCATCTCTTCCCGCGGGTGTCGTAGAAGGCGACTATGGGACCATTCCAGAGGATGGGCAGCAGCGTCTCTCTGTGATTATTCTCACCCTACTGCGATCGCCAACCCGCCTGCCAAGCGTGGCGATTATGGCAAATTCCCCTCAAAGTGATTTATCCTTGAGGGAGGCCTTTGTCCAGCAGTGGACGTCTTTTTGGCTGAGATGATGATGATGATATTTTTTTTAATTTCTCTTAATTATAATATTTATACTTACTTTATAGATTAAATAATTTATGTAACTTTTTATAAGTGGTTAGTGGTTACTCTATATTGCCTTTACTCTATGGTCATTTCAAAGGTCTAACAAACTTTGCAATTACCAAATTAGTAACCTTTTTAATCACAAACCTTTTTTTAAATATCCCTACATTTTGACCTTGAGGATTTTACGACCCGTAGTCTTTGCCTATGGTGGAGCTCGGGTTTTCTGCTTTAGTCATCCAAATCGAATTCCCTGGAGTCCCTAGTTAGGTACACACGCCTGCACAAGGGGTTAGTCCATCTAGTTATCTATATTATTAATACGTAAAGCAAACACTTTGTACCCCTTTTTTACGAAAATTGCGCGGACGGAGGAGTATGAAATTTCGCACACTAATAGTTTATATAGAAAAGGTTATCCGAATGTTAATATTTTTTCAAAATTATGCATAAAAATACGTTAAATCAATAAAACAAACATTACACACACTACCGTGTATTTGACACACACGCATATGTATTAGACACACACGTATATATACTCTTTTCAAAAATTTCAAAAATGGAAGAGGAGCGGCCGAAATCTGTCAAAGCCAATCCCACATCAAACTCACATTTTATCTTTTTTAATTTTTAATTGCTTAGGATACAATCCGTGCAGCCTTAAAAAAATTACGGTCGAATTTCGACCACTGGGCGACCACTAGTACTATTAGTTATACAATGGATGAAAAAAATCTTATTTGTTATACTGCTCAATATAAGTTATAGGATTTGAAAAAAAATAATGACTACCACAAACTATTAAATTTCATCAGAAGACTTTAAGCTTTATGTATATAGAAATATGGTTGAACATTAATTGAAGAAAGACAGCTTCGAATAGGTTGATGTGCAAGCTCACAGAAATCATTCGGGGAATATTCAGAGATTTAGAAAATCACTTTTTTCTCTCTTTACACAGTTTTCTTATTACATAAAAGCTTAATACATAAAAGCTTTTAATTACTGACAGCTGCGTTATCCACAAATTACTGACAAAATTTATCAGGTACACAGTTAATGCAAAAAAGAGTAAAGCCATAGTTATAATATTTAATTACTTAATTACTTAATTTATACATAAAGAAAAAGAAAGAAAAACCTAGAGCAATTTAGAATTTATATTTTAATTTAATTTTAAATTTAATTTGATTTGAGGTCAGACTTGAAGAGTCATACGTTTCTTGCCCGGTTATTATAACAACAACACATTGCTGTTATACCCACATTCCTTTGATTATTAAAGCTTGTATTGATTTCAAAGTCAAGAAATAATTTATTCAAATGCCAATTATTTAAAAAACTAATTAATTTTAATTGATTAAACATGTATGAGAGCTCGATGGCGCGGTGGTTAACGCGGCCGGTCTGCGATTGCTGAGGTTAAGCAACTTTCGCAAAGCCCGATTATGGGATGGGTAACCAAAATAACATCTCGAGCTCCTCCATGCTTCGGAAGGCACTTAAAGCCGTTGGTCCCGGCTTCACCAGCAGTGGTTAAAACCACCAAAAACCACCAAAAACCACCAGTCTCTGAGTTTTTGAAAATATTTAAATGCAATGCCAAATTAGGGCACCGTTTAGCGGATCGTGGGTACGATTGCCGCTGCGGGTCGTACGTGGTTCAGAGACTCTCCCTGGCTATACAACGTGGTAACGCTGCCGGTATCATGGGAACCTTTGAGCCGGGGGTGGCCCGTGGTGGTCTTTTAGATTAAGGTTTTGAATTGGAATATTTAATTATTATAACTATTAGATTGTATTAATAAATAAATATGATATGAATAATAAAAAGTTGTAAAATTTAAATGCAACTTTAAATTTCTTTAACATCGACGACATGGTTCCTTAGTACAATCCCTATTTCTTGTAATTCCAGACTTGTCCCATTCAGATTGCTTTGAGATACTAAAATCTTTTTATCCTAAACCACTTACTGAAAGGTGTACTACAACTCCGTTGATGGGATCCTTTATCCAAAATGGCTGCCCCGACCATCGAATACGTCGTAAATTTTTATCCTTTAGCTTTATAGCTGTTTGGTAAACTACCAAAATTTGAAGGGCAAAGTTACAATATTGTTAGGATAACAACTTAACTGGTATTCCATGTTTATAAAGATGTTAGGATCCGATGTCGAGGACGTAGTTGTTGACATTCAATAAGGTTCACTTTGGCTTACGGGATTACCACAAAAGGGTTTTGAGTCGAGTGTTATATTGAATATTGAACGCAAATCCTGTTATTTGAAGTTAATTTACTACTTGTTAAGTTTTGCTTGACAAACTCTTTTAATTTCGGATATCTATATACATACTCGTATAATGACTTTGAGGACAGGGCGCTATGGCGCTCATTAGGGGAGGCCTATGTCCAGCAGTGGTCTAATATAGGCCGATGATGATGATGATGATAATGACTTTTCCTGACTGATTCATCATCGCTCAGCCGAAACCGCTAAGCTAAAATAAAAAGATGAAATTTGGACTGAAGGTTAATTGTGTAACGTAACCAACCAATAAGAAAAGATTTCACGAAAATCATTCATCAAACATATTCCTACAAATCAGATTTCTCCGATTCGTGAGGATCTGGGGCTGATTTTTTATAAGAAGACCTTACCCGGTAAAAGACCCTTGGGGATGCCTTTTGCCTGGAGGGCTACAAAGGCTATCGGGCCGGTGGCTCCCTTAAAAGGAAGGCGCCGATGGCGTTAAATGTACGCCGTGGTGGATAAGACGCGCCCCCTAGCGGAACGCGTTCAAATTAGCAGTGAAACTGCTTATGTCATCTGACATAACTAAGTGGTGAGTGGAGAAGTGTCCTGTGCCGCAAGTAGGCAATCCAGGTCACGTGACAACTGATTGGGTGGGTCCGATAAAACATGTTACGACCTGCGGAAGTGGGGGATTTAAGGAAGGACGGGACTATAGTCCACTGCCTTTCGAATGAGAGGGTTTGAGCTGTTCTCCTAGGCTTCGAAGAATCGCTCCGCGACCGTACGTAAATGCTGTTGCAAGGTTTGGAGCTCCAAATCTCGATGCAGGAAGTTCGGGGAAGGTTTATAGGCTTATAAGTCTTTAATCGCCGGCGCTGTGGTGGTCACGGGTGACCGACAAACAATAAGCTTTCTATTGTGTCTGGTTTTGCGGCAGTCAACGTGTTAAACGGTGAAAAACATAAATAATAAGTAACGGAAAATACTAAAAACGACAATTGAATTTTCTAACACAAAATGATGTGAATGTTGTCATGGTAACTGTCAAAGCGGCACGAAGTTCGCCGGGTCAGCTAGTATATTATTGGGTCCTTACCTATGAAATTGACGTTTTTTTCTCACATAATAATGAGTATATTACTTCTAAAAGTCAATACCGGTTGTTAATATTGTTAATATTATTATACACCTTTAATTAGGACTATGTTACTAAGGCTTCAGTAATAACAATGATTATTAGTTTTGTGTCTTTATCGCCCAATTTTTTTTTAAATTGACTAACTTTATTGTTCGCGGAATTGTCGTTTTGTTTCATTGTAGCTTTGAAGGGGCTTGATTTTTTTTCTTTTCAATGTCTGCTATATTTAGCTAGTGAAACAAACACACTACTCTGCAATTTTTATTGTGTTAAAATAAATAGATGCTAAGAAAATTTAAAAAAACGTAAGTATGAAAAATAAAATTTTATAAAAAATATTTATACAAAACGCCAATTTTATAGGTAAGGACCTAATTATAAATACAACTACCCTATCATCATTTTCAACCCGTATCTACCCACTGCTGGGCATAGGCCTCCTCCATTACGCCATTCCCTTCTGTTTTGAGCTGATCGCATCCAGGTTGTTCCAGCGACCAGCTCTATATCTCTAGCCCATCTTCTTTTAATTGATGGCTTCGTGCGATTAACACATTTAGCCAGTGTCAAAGTAATTTTTCTTACAAGTAATACATAAATATGCAATATTTCCTTACTGTATAATGATGATGAATGATAATATAAATGGGAAGTGAGAAATGATATACCCCCCAACCCCTAGAGTAGCTCAGTAAAGATGTGGGGCTTTACTAAGTCCTCATGCGGCGGACTTCTTGAGAGAATTTGAAAAGTGACGTTACACTGTTTTGTTTCATTTGCCAACACTCATGCACACTCACGAACACTTAACGGTTAATAACCCACCATTATTTGACAATAATATTCGACATAACACAAATTTTAGGAAATAAAACAAAACCGCAGACATGACTCTTCACTTTCCAGCCAAGAAGTCCTCTAGCCCATCTAGCAGGTACACGGTTAGTTTTTTTTTTAACTTTAACTTTATTGCAGTACATTTTACTAGCAAAAAAGGTGCAGTGCAGTAAACACGATGGTTCCAAGTAGGCTGATAAGAATCAAACGAGTTCCTTTTAAAACAATAACTCCAGTTTTACTTTATTCTGGCATTCGTCCAAAAGTCTGCTAGCTATCTTTCATTGCTAATCTTATTCAATTGTTCTCGTAAATAAATTCGTGTTTTGTGTACAGATTGTTGAGATATGATGACCTCGGTGTTGAGTGGGAAGTGTTTCGATATTAAATACTTCCGGTTACGCCCTGCGGGTTCACATGTGAACCTGGTAACTGCAGGCGAAATTTTGTGTTATTGTGAAGAAGTTAAGCACTACATTTGTATGAACTAACCCAGACAAAGCGAATGCGTCGGGGCTTAAGAGCGTTTACGCCGCACACTAGCGCCACTAATGAAAAAACAAACATATCTAGTAATTAGAGATAGAAAATCCAATTATGCTCAACAAACTATTTGAATGAAGTAATTTAGCATTTTTTACGGCCACTTTTAACTATAACGTCTTATTTAACTAAACCATAACATGTCAGGTGTTCATTAGGTGACGTAAAAATGCTAAATTACTTCATTCAGATAGTTTGTTGAGCATAATTTGATTTTCTATCTCTAATTACTAAATATGTTTTTTTTTTCGTTGGCGGCGCTAGTGTGCGGCGTAAACGCTCTTAAAAGGTTAATATATAACAAAAATTTAAAAATGTCATTTAAAAATTCTCATTATTATACATATATATTATTTCAGTAAACAAACTAGTGGTCGCCCAGTGGTCGAAATTCGACCGTGATTTTTATAAAAGCCGATTACTATTTCGGCTGAATGATGAAGCAGCAAGGCTGCGCGGATTGTATCCTAAGCTTAGCGCATTAAACCAACATCCTAAGCCTCAGAACAATAACTAAAGATGTATATTAGTTATTATTCTGAGTCTTAGGCAATGAAAAATTAAAAAAGATAGAATGTGAGTTTGGTTTTATCTACAGTTTCATGTTGGCATTGACAGATTTCGGCCGCTCCTCTTCCATTTTTGAAAATTTTCGTGTTCCATTTTAATCATTGGTTTATAACGGGGACTAACATTAACTAGGTATTTTGTATAGAAAAAATATTATTAACGGGATTATTACCATATTTAAATTTTTATTTTTAAGTGCTAATTGCTACACTTAAACTGAATCAAATATATAAAATACAGTGAAAAAAATTCAGTGTTTACGTCAGGCACTAAAGTTTTTCTTTGTATTTTATAAATATTTAATTTAGCTTATGTGTAGCAATTAGCACTTAAAAATAAAAAGTAACAAAAATTCACAATAGCGTTGTGTTATCAAATTTGTGGTATTTCATCTGTAAAGATGCATCTGCATAGCCATCGGTTGCAAAAACCGTTGGATAGATGGCACTGCTGCCGATAAAAAGCAGGCAAAAATCAAAGCAGTGAAAAAATTCAGTGCTTACGTCAGCCTTCAGCCTAGGTAGCATAGCGGTCAGTGCAGCCGCCCGGATTGCGGAAGACCCAGGTTCGATTCCGGGCTGGGTCGAATAGGCACTTAATTTTTTCATTATATTTTATAAATATTACTTTTTTTGTTGTGTGTGAGTATCCGATATTTCGGTACAATTGCATGCGCTATGATCACGGATGCACTGAAGATATTGCGGGTGGGAGATTGTAAGTAGACAAAACGATCTACCTTCTTCCTTAATTGCTTTCGCGCTCGATACTCGTACTACTGTCTCTTAAGTCACTATTCACTCGAACTTGTTCTCGACACACTACACTGACTGTATCAGATCGCGAAACGGCACTTTTGTTATTTTTGTGGTTTTTACATAAACGAAACACTGAATTTCAGATTTTTTCAGAATTTTTCGTTTTTTGTAATTTTAATCTCTTCTTTTACCACTTTAGATAAGTAGTGGCGTTCTGTCGAAATTATCTGAAGGTTATTAATCCAGTAATTAGGACCTCATTGGATCAAATGTTCAGCAATGGCCGATTTTTGCGTATTCTTTACAGATTTGATATGCTCCTTAATTCGGCAGTAATAATCTCATTAATAATAATTATTCCAATGTAAGTGCCCATGATAGTTTAAAAAGTTATAACAATACTTTGTATAACTAACTCGGTGAGAGTATCGGGTTATAAACGCCATTATAAACTTTTGATTGTCAAAGATTTCTTGGAACCACGGAATAGATAAATAAGGTATAAAGTGTTCTGTGGTTGGAACGACCTCGACTCTTCTTGCTATAGCTGGATAGTCAAGTTACAAGACTCGACTTGATACAAAACGACTCAAAGCGCTCGAGGATTCCAAGCTTCGTCTTCAGTTTGAAATTGGAGCTTAAATTGTTTTTTTTTAAAAAGACTGGTGATAGCGAGGCCTTATTATCAATACCCGTTGAAAATTGTTTCTTCTTACTAATACGAGTATTATAAAAAGGAATGCTTTGTATTTTTGTTAGTAACGAATAAACTCAAAAACTACAAGGCCCAATTAAAAAAAAAAATTTTTTAAATGTCCACCCGTGCGAAGCCGGGACGGGCCGCTAGTATTATTATTACGAGCTGGGTGAGAGTAGCCGCGGATCGTGCTCGGTGGCGTGCACTTGGAGAGGCCTATGTCCAGCAGTGGACTAGTAGAGGCTGATGATGATGATGATGATGATGTTGATAAAATTTAATAAATTTTTGATGTGTAATATCTTTCCTCTCGCTTTCTTGCAATTTGAGGGAGTGATTTCGTGAAATGGGACGGACGTGTGAAACAGGAAGTCGGGGAAGCGCGCAAGCGCGCGCCATTTTGTAAATTCAGTCATCATAATCATCATCAGCCTACACACGTCCACTGCTGGACATAGGCCTCTCCAAGTGCACAAAGTGGTAAAAATAAGTGGATAAATTCATTTCATATAATAAGTGGTGTAAATTCAGTAATCGATATTAATGAACATGACTTATTATTATATTATTATGTGACATATTGTGTCATTTGACTATCAAAGGTCATTTTGATATGTCAAATGTCTTCTAGGTGAGAGGAATGAGTATTTACTGCATTCTCTATGAGATTTGTAAAAAAATATACGTCATTGCTAATTCTATATTCTATTTTCTATTGTAATATTGATTTAAACCCTTTCCGTGTGTAATTGACTTTATCATTATTTATTTTATAGTTATAAAATGATGTAATACCTGACCCATTTTTTTTCAAACGAAATGTTAAGGTGTTGCTCATACTTTTATGTTTTTGATATTTTTGGCTTTTCACGTTCTTTACATTACAAGACCACATAAATAATTTAAATTCAATAAATTATTTGAAAAAAAAAATCAAGCCATAAAACAACTCCCTATTAAAGCGACACTCAATTATGCGATTGAACGAAAATCGTCAGCGACTTTTGGCTTCCGCCCAGTTTTTAAGAGCGCCAATTACTCCGTATCCGCTTCCGGCACCAAAGGCGGCGGCCATGTTGTAACAACGGTTGGGACGCCATTAAGTACTGTTAGCAACACGCTCGTAGTTAATTGGCACATAATTATTTTGTAACACTTTTTGAAGGAGGGAACTGTTTGAACTTTCCGGATTATATTTTAAATGTTGGCAAGGGCGGCTTTAATGCTAAAAGCGATCTCTTCCGGATGACCTTTGGTGTAAGAAGCCAAAAAAGGAAATATAGCGACTACATTATTCGTATATTTCCGTTTCCGGCTTTTTTGGCTGCTCGAATAATAATAGAAGTATATTTATTAAAATGGATTAACGTGCTCTTAATGGAGTTTAAGCTATTATGGTCACTTACATTAGAATAATAATAGATTAATTAATACTTAATAATTATTTTAATTGTTATAATCTTTAGGTCTGTGTTGCATTCAATATAAATAGTGATAAGACACAATACATTAATTATCTTTTCAAGAACCCTACGATAAAGTAGCATATAAGTACTAACTCACTAAAATTATCATTAAGGGCTGATTTTTCAATCGTCAGTTAAAGTTTATTCGTGGAATAATTTTGACATAATGAGCGCTGTGTGGGCAGACCTCCAACAAGGTGGACTGACGATCTGGTGTAGGTCGCGGGAAGCCGCTGGATGCGAGCAGCACAATACCAGTCGTTGTGGAGATCCTTCTGTCTAGCTGTGGAAGTCTTTTGGCTGAGATGATGATGATGAGAGATTCTCTTTAGAAAATATGTCACAATGACAATGTTATTCGTTGAATAAAACTTATCTAATGATTGAAAAATCGAGCCTAAAGCGTATAAAAATGATACAAAAATGCGAACTTATATATACAATTCCCTATGCTTACAAAAACTTTTATTTTCCAAGATTGCTGAGACTGTTCGCAGAAGTGGTTTTCTTATTTTTTTTTGTAACCTCATGGGAGACATTTTGTCGAGAAATAGTCAAATAATTTTAAGAATTTTTCCAGTTAGGTAAATGACATAAAAAAGTTGGCTGTCTCGGGGGGCTCTGAGCGCTCAACTCAGATTTTATTTTAATCTGTAAATATATATTTTTCCGTTCCTTGTAAGCACTTGACCTTTACCTTCAAATGTCATGTGATGATAAGGTCAAAGGTGGAAGCGCTTTTACCCGGATCCTCAACTACTGAGAAACAGATATTTTATCTGTAACTTTCGAACTTAACAATGTTACTAATATAAAAAACTAACAACTAACATATTCCGCTTTTATATCTGCCCCCTTCCTCTTCCAACTATAGGCAGAACACGTATATCTGGCGTCCGAGTAGCAATTTCAATAACATATCTAAAAAACTAGATTTTGACCTTTTTATCACAAGCGATGCATCAGCGAAACGGCTCATGAGCCAATTAATTTTTGAGTAGTTTAATGAATAAATTTAAGTATGTGTTTTTCTTGTTAAGTGCATCACATTGTTATTATTTGTATTTTTATTAGTGAGTTATTTTTAAGTTGTGTCATAGCTGTTGGTCTTCCTATAAATCTATATTAATATTATAAATCTGAGGAGTTTGTTTGTTTGAACGCGCTAATCTCAGGAACTACTGGTTCGAATTAAAAAAATCTTTTTGTGTTGGATAGTCCATTAATCAAGGAAGGCTTTAGGCTATATAACTTCACGCTGCGACCAATAGGAGCGAAGCATCAGTGAAAAATGTTGCAAAAACGGGAACAAGAGCCTAAAAAGTTAAAAATGCTGCCGAAAGTCACTATTCCACGCGGACGAAATCGCGAGCACAGCTAGTAAATAAATAAATAATGTGGCGATATATTTAGATAGATGGTTATAGCTAGCCAGACTGACAAACACGCTTCGGAAGGCACATAAAGTCGTTGGTCTCGGCTGCATCAGCAATTGACAACCAGCGATTCGCACTGGGTCCGCGTGTTGGGTTATGCCCCGTTCTCCGGCGACGGCTTATTCTCTAGCAGTAAGGACAAAAAAATTATAGAGAGAGAGAGACTGACTAAAGTACCAGGCTATCATAACCCAGAAGAAGGTTTACCTGGCGTAAGCTACTTACTTGGTGAGGCTGTAAGGTGATTTAAGTACCAGTAGTTTAAGTACGACGACCTCCGTAGCCGAGTGGCTTGCACGCCGGACTTTGGGCGGCGCTAACTCTGAGGTCCCGGGTGCAATTCCCGGTCGGGTCAATGTTGAAAAACGAACTTTTCGATATTGTGTCGGGTCTGGGTTGTTGTGGTACCGTCGTTGATTCTGATTTCCATAAAACGACTGCTTTAGCTACTTACTTGGGATTAGAACAAGTATGCGATGTTGTCTAAATATAAAAAAGTACCAGGCTGGCATGAGTAATAAGGAGTTACGCACTTTCCATTCACAAGGAAGTCTTGTTCCCCAGCAGTGGCGACATTAAAATGAGCTGGCGTTAACGATGATAATGATACATTTAGAGTTAATTATTTTCTTTATCTATTGTCCACAGATAAAAATGAAGACGCGTGACGTAGTGCTGGTGACGATACTGAGCTGTTGCGCTATCGCCATCCTTTTCGCACTCGCAGCGTACCTATACATAAGGCGTCGCAGAAGAAAGAGAGAGGACGACGAGGACGGCACCAGCTGCGCTATCAGGTAAGAGATAGAATAGAATAACAGGATAGTGATCCCATGCTGGTCTGGGATGTGAAAATAATGTATTGATCAGCTGCCTAACTCCCCGTGCATGTCGTAAGAGCCGACTAAGGGTCAAGGGTTCCAAAATGCTCGCACATCAGGCGGTCGGCTGCAACCCATCACTGATGTCATATAAACTTTTATTCGAAATTCAAAAAATTAAAAATTCAATAGTAGATTGTACACCAAGGGGATAAAGCACTGTATTATGTCACGGGCGCGATATTTGAATCCTGAGCGTAACGAAGGACTCCAGATTTAACTCCCGAGCGTAGCGAGGGGGTTTTGAGTTGATTCCCGAGCGAAGCGAGGGAATTAAAATGGAGTCCTGAGAGCAGTGAAGGATTTAAGCGCGCCCAAGGCAAAATCAGTTTTATCCCTGAGGAGTATACTCTACTTTTCTCACCTTTTGCGAGACAATAAAAACCAAAGCTACTAAAAAAAGTATTTTATTTATTAAAATACTATTTTCATTACTAATTATATATAATTGGCACAGTAAATAACAATAAAAAGTAAATTAAAAATTAAAATTGATGTTTGATACATTAGTCCAGTTATTTAAAGATATGGTTATATTTTTTGGTACGCTTATGTTAGTTGAGGTGGAATTTATTTGAGTAGCAGCACCCAATACATCAGAACCTTGCGTGTGAGGGTCGTTTGGCACAGTAAAGGTTGGGGAAGGTGGTGCTTGAGGCAGTGGGCTTGACGGGATATATTTTGAGCTAGATGGCTGTGGTGGCAAAGGTTTCCAAGGACCATCAATAATGGACGTAGTTTTCAGATGAATGTTGTCACCAATACGACAGCTTATCTTGTTTTTGTTTTGTATGGAATTCTCTATGTAGCCCTCCGCTACTGCATCGGATTTCCAGCCACCATGACGTTTTATCTGGGCCATATCTGCTCCTGAATCTGCCAACAGACTTGCCGATGTTCTCCTTAAACAATGACCCGTATAGAGCTCGGGATTTTGCAATTTGAGGTATTTTGCAATTTCTTTTGGCATGGCGCTGATTTTATTCTTGCCAATGACTTGCCTGGTGCATTTGCCATTAATGTAACCGATAAAAAATCTGTTGGTGTTTATATTAGAGGGGCGCAGAGCTTGGTACTTTTCAACAATTCTTGCATAATCTTCACGAACTATGAACGAACGTTCTCTATTTGTTTTGGTATCTGGTAAGTTAATCAGCAATAAATCTGCATGTTTTTTGATATCATTGACTTTTATGTTTACGAGTTCATTTCCACGACATGCGCCATTCACTCCAAAAATCAAGGCTACCTGTAACAAAAAATAGGATTGTGAGTAAATAGATAGATACACTACTACATTTTTTGACCTTTATATTATAAAAAAAGCTTGCGACAAAACCTTAGAATGTGTATTTTTTAAATGTGTGCCATTTAAATACCCTTTTATTCATTAACTATTTTATAGAGCTATTATAGGTAGGTACTAGAAACGTAACTAAAAAGTAGGCAGTACTCATACTTACTTTCATGGCCAGAAAGCTGTGATCAGGAGCCTCATTCAGAAAAGTTTCCACATCTTGCGCTGTCAATACTTTTGACTTCTTTGCTCGATGACCATCTGATTTCCTCTTTAAAAATGCCAATAACTTGCTATATGTATTTATCTTAATGTCGTGTTTGATGCTTATTGTTAACCTGAGCATCGAATAGATACACCACAGGCTGCTGGACTTCTTTGTACACGATAAATTCTCGAAATAAACAAGAAGCACTGACTCCGACACAGACTTTGCGCCTTTTGCAGTTTTCCATTTGTGGAAATCGTCGTAAGCTAAGTATTTTTAAGTATTTTTCCTTCGACTTCTCTAATAGTAGGTTATTAACAATACCTAAGGCGTCTAATTTATTGGACTCCGGAGTTAAATCACTTTTGTCACTCGACATTTTCTTAATGTTTTATTCTATCTTCTTTTGCAGTTTTGTCTGATACTGATTGCACCGTATTGAAATACTCGCGGCTTTTGTTTTAAGTATTGATTTTTTTTAGTTCGGCTTGCCGTGGCGTGGCCAGCTCGATTTTCGAATAAGTTCGATTTTAAAATAAATGAGGCGCGGCGCGCGCCGCCGTCCACCTCCTCGCCGTCGGCCACCAGCAGCTGCAGCAGCCGCGCGCCGCGCGATTTTGACGAAATTAGACTTTAAATGCATAACAATAAGAACTAAGAGAAGTGAGAATCACATTACTGCCCGGCGGGTTATAATGAAATTCAGTACAACATTACACCCCGGCAAAAGACAAGGGCTATAATGATTTACTTTGAGTAAGGTTTGCATGATATATAATGAGGCATTGTCGAGCAGGTGGTGTGAAAAAACAATTATTTAGTTTAGGCTACAAGTAGCTCTTGTGAATGTCGCTATGCCATCGGTTCGTAAGTCTACTCTGGGCGGGAGATCTTGTACTGAGAAGAACCGGCAAGAAACTCAGCAAGTGTCCAGCTCTTTTCTCCCTTACAGCTTCAAAAATATTGCAAAGTGCCCTATCATAGCAGGACACTTTCCATTACAAATAAACACAAAAAATATAGAAGACAACCACAACATGTAAAAATTCGAAATGATACAAAGTGTTGAATAAAATCCACGAGTGGGATTCGAACCCGCACCCCATGACATGCCCGGTCTGGTGCACTGACTGCCAACTATGCTATCGTTGCTCAATCCAACTCGCATTAATTAATCATCACTATCTACGCCACTTGGTGACTTTTAAAGGAGGACGGGCAAAAATATATGAAAGTATACCTAGGAACCAATAACAACATGAGATATATCATTGGAAAGATTTTTTAATGTACTTTAATTATTGTTAGGCTGTGTAAAAAAAGTTAAAACGCTATAAAGCCAAACTCTCCCTTTAAAATATTAGGTGTATTTTTTTGTTTATTATCAATCTCTTGATTTTTTTTTTGTAAAACAACATTAGCTACTAGTATAACATATAGCAAAAATCACAGAATCCGATAAAAAAAGTCAAAGGTCGATAACATAATAATATAGCAAAAATCACAGTTCGATAAACAAAGCCAAAGTATTATTTATTTATTACCATTAGCAAAACATGCATACCCACTTTTTTTTTACAAGTGTCAGTTCTGTTTAATATGGCCGACTAAAAACTTCAATCGATCTATTGACGATCGATTAATACTTATCGGTTTTAGTTTTTATAATGTATTATTTTGTAGTTTTACACTAATATTGATAAAGCTTATTCGACTAGTATTTGTCTGCACAGACTACTTGAGTTTTAGTACCTACTTTAAATGACCTTTTTTTTTTATGTTAAAAGGAGGCAAACGAGCAGGCGGGTCACCTGATGGAAAGTAATCACCACCGCCCATGGACACCCGCAAAACCAAAGTTATCGCAGATGCGTTGCCAACCTTGGAAAGGAGTTGGATCTTGAGGAGGGAGTAGGAATTGGGAGGGGGGAGAGGTGAGAGATGGGCCTCCGGTACTTTCACTCACCGGACGAAACACAACAGCAACGCCGTTGTTTCACGCCGATATTCTGTGAGACGTAATGCTTGTTAAACCATTTTATAATGAAATTCTGAAAAAAAAATTTTTGTCTAAGTCTGCTTTATTGTGCCATAACTTTTTCCACAGAGTGATTTGGTACTTCCCGCCATAACAACAATTAAAGTACATAAAAATCCTTTCCAATAATATATCGCATGTTTTATTGGTTCCTAGGCAATAATGCCCTCAAGGAGGACTCCTTTGCCGCGCAAAATAGTGAAATAATTTTTCGCTATCGTAATATTTTCATATTTGATAAAAGTAGATGATTGGCGCTGTACTAGCTTGCTTTAATCCCCTCCCATCTCCCTCCAATACATACCTAGAACGCCGCACGCCAACGAGCGAGCTTTTTTTTTTAGGAGAGAGTGCTGATTGCCTTAAACGGCATTTTCAGCTTCACCGGACTTGTTGGGGGCGGCGAGAAACTTAAAGGGTACCTCAAGCCGTGTGAAACGAATCACCTTCGGAGGTTTTCTAGAGAGAACGGCATCACGCACTAGTGCGTGTCCCTTTGCCCTACTAGATTCTCCGAAGGGTTCGGATCGGATCGCGAACGAGCGAGCTGCAGCGGCAACCGCAAACTAGTGCACTGACAAAGATGGCCGTTTTCGCTGGCACTTAGAGGAGATCTCCATTTTGGTCATCTGATAGCTTTCACCGCGTTAAGAGTGTTAAAACTGTGAGAGACCACGGCTGGTTGTCCAGGTCCGTGTTCCGGTTGAGTGCATCCACCGGCCACCTACCTGGTGCAGGCTCAGACTGCTCGCCCGCCTGCCGCACACGTGGTGCCGCCTGCCGCTCGCTGATCAAGGTATTCTGTTCCCGTTACCTCGAACTGTTTACCCATTGCTCTTGTCGCCATCCCTCGCAGTTCGAAACATCCCCTAGCCTCGTTTAACGCCAATAAAAAAAATACAGTCTACTATAATTTATAGCATCGCCCGCGTCATCATTCAAATATCATGCTCCCATGCGATATCCTCGTAATAGAATCACTCCCCTTTGCCCACCTTTGCGAAGGACAGTGCTTGGTGCTCATTCCCCAGTGGCTAGAATGTGCAAAGTTATTAATAGCTGTAGTGATGCTATTGACCTGCACAATGACACACCTGGATCATTTCACAAGTCTGTTGAAACGAGCCTATTGGAACAGCTTCGTGCCTAATTTAATTAAATTTAGTTATAAGATTCCAACTGTTTTTAATTTTTATATATGTTGCATGTGGTGTTAGCCTTTAAGTAATTGTAGCAAAAAAAATTGTTCAAAGTTTCTTCTAGAAATAAATATTTTGGTTGGTATAAAGATTTTGAGTAAACGTATAGATTACGAAAACGGGGACCATCTTTATGAAGCAATAAACTTATAACTATGTTGGTCTTTCCACAATTTGATGGTCCACAAACAATACTGCGTATCGTGTTGGGCAACAAGTTTCCATGCCGCTTTATCTCTTTTAATGATTCAGGATAAATACATTCTAATTTAAGCGATTCTTTTTGCTTGACGAACTTCATAGCGACTGTAAAACTTGACCGCGCTGTATCATAGGTTACCTAAAAATGATGATCACACTGTCGCGTAGACGGCATAAAAGTTTAAAAGTAATGTGTCATAAGCATGTCTACGATTCGCTATGGCTCAGATGCATTCACGGTTGCGCTGTTGTTCCACCACGCTTTAATATATATAATATAATATATAATATTTAGTAGTATAATATTGGGCACTTCTAGATCACCTGCAGTGAGTGAGGGCGAGTCGCCCGCACGAACAAAGGTGGTCTAGAATGCCCAATATTATACTACTTGTATACAATTGTTGGCTAACCTAATAAATAAATAAATAAATCATCTACTCTTACTCTGCAACCCAAAAGAGTCCTATTTAATGTCGACAACTACGTCATTAACATCCGATCTTATTATTTTTACAAAATTTTAAAGATCAGTTAAGAATTAAGCAAGCTATATTTATGACTAGCGGCCGCTCGCGGTTTCACCCGCGTGGAATGTTTTATTCTATGTTATTCTATGTTTTAATCCAGGTTTTAAACTACCTGTATGCCGAATTTTATCCAAATCCATCGATCCGTTGCAACGTGAAGAAGGAACAAATATACACACATAGGTACATACACACAAACTTTCGTATTTATAATATTAGTGTGATTATGGGGCTGTAAGTATATAATTTTACGCAAATTTTATTGCGAACAAAAAAACAACATTTTGTTAAAGTTTGTTGCGAACAATTAACAACATTTTAGAGAAAAATGCGTAGAATTGTATAAAACCAAAATTCAAAAAATTCAAAATTCAAAATCATTTATTCAGTTTAGGCTACAAATAGCTCTTATGAACGTCATTTATGCCATCGGTTCGTAAGTTTATCTACTCTGGGCGGGAGATCTTGTACTGAGAAGAACCGGCAAGAAACTCAGCAAGTGTCCAGCTCTTTTCTCCCTTACAGCGTCATAAATATTGGAAAATGCCCTATCATAAAAGGACACTTTTCATCACAAATAAAAACACAAAATATAACCATAATTATAAACTTTTATTCATAGGTCTGTCTTCTATATAAAAAAACTACTTCAGGTTTTTACAATTTTTTTCGCCCTTTCAATAAGGATATCTTGGCTGTGTCCAATTAGGCTAATAATTAGTAATTACTAATAATTTGAAGAGCACTTGCTCGGTTTGTCAGAAGTTTTGAATGCCGGGTTTAATTTCCGCAACAAACACAATTGTGTTTCTAAAAATAACAAAATTTTATTTTCTGTGATTTATTTTTTATTACAACACTAATTTTTAAATTTCCGTGTTGCCTAAGTTTTCTTATTAACTTAATGTTACCAAGCCAATGTAGCGTAATCTAGAGGCCCAAGCAAAGTAAGTTGCAACTTAGTTTCCTTACGTCAAAAGTTGTTAGCTTATCGGGTTTCTGCGTTAAACTATCGTATCAGGATTAGGTATCCTTTGAAGCAAGTGTATAGTCTAGTTTGTCTAAAGTTAAAAGGGTAAAGCTAAGTTTACGTAAAGTTGAATGCTAGATTACCTTATGCCGGCAGTACACTCTCGTCCGAGAGCTCTCGCCCAGCCTCGCCCGAATGTCTCGCGCGACAGCCCCATGCACGAGAGCAGTTGTGAACGCCGAGAGGATGGACGTAGACCATCGCCGTCTTTACGAGTAGCATAGTTTTTAATTTATATAAGTATATTATTTGTATGTATGTTAGTCTGTAAGGTATCTATTCTATGGGCCTCTTTGTATTTTACCATCATGTACACTGTTTTGATGCCTAAAATAAATAAATCTATTCTATTCTATTCTATTGAGATTGCTGCTGCCGTTGCCTTGTGTGCCAACCATTTTTACAAATACTTATTAATTGCACACACAAAAAAAATTAATAAGATATGGCCTAAGCGGTGATGGTGGATGGTCCAAAGGACTAAAGACGCGATGGTGTACTTGGGTGCGCTCGTCTGGTCTCGCGAGGGAGAGCGAGGCCCTTTAACGCGTGCGCAAAAAACCGACACGGGACCGAGAGCAGGCGAGCGACAGCAAGACCGCCCGAGAGGTAGCGAGAGCTCCCTGTACACTCTCGCACTCGGCCTGTCTCGTGGTGTCTCGGCGAGAGTGTACTGCCGGCATTAGACTAGAATATTATGTATTGACTGTGAACTAGTGATCGCCCGGTGGTCGAAACTAAGCCATTACCTATTTATGATTTTTAAATTATTATTTTTTTGTAATAAATGCCTTTATGGCCGAGTAGCACAGCGCTCGCCCCGATACCTAAAGGTCTCGGGTTCAATTCCCAGGTCAGGCAAAAATTGTTTCGGATTTTCCGATGCATAGACCGGGTTTGTGATCACCAACCCGCATTTGGCAAGCGATACCTATCGATTGTAGTATTTTTTTTTATCTTTATTAAGGACAACAAACATTTACACTGTTTTCTTACTACATAAAAGCTTCATCATCATCATCATCATCTCAGCCAAAAGACGTCCACTGCTGGACAAAGGCCTCCCCCAAGGATATGAGGGGTATTTGCCGTAATCGCCACGCTTGGCAGGCGGGTTGGCGATCGCAGTAGGTTGAAGGTAACCTCAGAGATGCTGCTGCCCATCCCCTGGAATGGTCCCTTAGTCGCCTTTTACGACACCCATGGGAAGAGATGGGGTGGTGCAATTCTTTATCCCCGGCACCACACAGGGACATTAAAAAAAAAAGAAAAAAGAAAAAAGAAGCTTACTGACAAAATTTATTAAGTACACAGTTAATGCAAAACAGAGTAAAGCCATAATTATAATATTGAATTTCTACATAAAGAAAAAGTAAGAAAAATCTAGAACAATTTAGAATTTATGTTTAATCTATTTTAAATTTAATTTGATTGGAGGTCAGAAAAATGTGTGTTGTGTTGTAATAAATGAATGGAGATAATTGTCTTATAGAATTTTTAGGTAGTTACAGTTTTATTAAAATATCACAGACATTTCTTCGGATTGATGCAAAAGAGCAGGCAAAAATGTCAAGTTCGATAAAATGATTATTATATAGTTTCATTATTCTGAGAAGAGGAGCACGCTAACCTGCGTTAGTTTTACAAAAACTTGGTGCAAATAGTATATGGTATAATAGTAATGACTTGATTTCAATGATAGAGATCTTTGCCCAGCTGTGGGGCAGTATTAAAATTCTACATGGCAAAGGCTTCTATGATTGATATCAAATCATCGCTACATTTGTTAAGCTTTGCCTTAAGGCGACGCATTGGATATTTACGTGGCGGGGATCTTGATTTTTCCCAACAATTACAAAACATAAAGTGATATTTGATGACATGATTTTTCATTTAATTGACTTCATTTTGCTAGTTGCAGAAACACGATTTGTCAACTTTTTCAACAAAGAAAAAAATATCAAAGTAACCTTATTTAAAAAATAGATTTGCATTTTACAGGCTAACCAGACCGATTTAAGCATCAAAATTTTCTTAGTAGATAAGTCTTAACACACACTTCAATATTGTAGTTCATTTTTTTAAATAATTTGTAGTTTTAATTTAAAGGAAAATAAACAGTTTTTCAAAAGGTACGGGGCGCAAACGCTCTGTATGAGATTTATTGTTTAGCGGTGCGTCGCCTTAATCAAAACGCTTGCCAAATGCGGGTTTTTTAAGTAGCCTCTTTACTTCCTTTTAGTAAGGGGACTTTTTGTTCCAGTTTAATTTTTTTCGGGTAACTTGGTCATTGCAATGTTTTTACTAAACGCGGGTTGGTGATCACAAACCCGGGTTGTTTTTTGAGAGAGTATGCTCATTGCCTCAAACGGCATTTTCAGCTTCACCGGGCTCACTCAGGGGCGGGCGGCGAGAAACTGAAAGGGTACCTCAAGCCGTGTGAAATGAATCACCTTCGGAGGTTTTCTAGAGGGAACGGCATCACGCACTAGTGCGTGTCTCCGTGCTCTACTAGATTCTCCGAGGTTGTGCATCAATCATCATCATACGAAACACAGTTTGCCCTACCGGGGAATTGAACGCAGGACCTTCGGGTATCGAGCCGAGCCTGGCGCCGCTCGGCCCAATACCCAATTCCCATTTTATTTCAACTTATCTACAAATAGATATAGTTTAGGTGCTGTCGGCGTTGTGACAAACAAAACTATAAATTGTGAACATTGGCAAGTTCACGATAATAAAAAGATGTTATCAGTAAGGAAATTTCTAATACGAACAATTTCAACCCAATTTTTTTCGTCTGTAAATTTATTTATTTGAAATGTCTTCATCAATATTTATTTGATGCCGCGCGGCCATACTTTTTTTGTATGGTGATTTTAACGTGTTAATTTGAAAAAGAATATAATTTAAAAAACGAATAAACGAACGATAAATCGAAAATCTGAGACGGAAGATTTGTAGTTAGACATTCATGGCGATTGTTTAGACATAATTAGAGATATAATAATTTAGATAAACTGTATCAAATAAACGCCGCCATTACAGTTTTTATGATTTTTGCCCAACTTTAGAATAGAATAACAAAGAATGAATTACTTTATTGTACACATAAACAAACATACATGTCAAAGAATTTAAAATTAAAATTCAGTCGTACAAAGGGTGGCCCTATCACTAAAAGCGATATCTTCCAGGCAACCTAGGAATGGAGAGTATTGATAATAAATAAGATGGAGGCTTTAAAAAAAGAAAAAAAGTGAACAGTAATACCTTATTACTTAAACATAAATACCATACATATATACATACATATACACAACCATATAAATATGTAGAACATATGAAAGCGCAGTGTGGGCAGGCCTTCAACAAGGTGGACCGACGATCTGGTGAAGGTCGCGGGAAGCTGCTGGATGCGAGCAGCACAAAACCGGTCGTTGTGGAGATCCTTGGGGGAGGCCTTCGTCCAGCAGTGGACGTCTTTTGGCTGAGATGATGATGATGATGGGACTGATGTAATATGGTTTGGTATGTTTAATGTATCTAGAGATCTTATGAAAATATAATTGCGAACTAAATTATATTTACCAACTATTCAATATTATGATAACTAATAAACAGATAAACCTTTTGGTTGTTCCATGATTTGTATCTTTTACTCTAATATTAACAATGAAGTTTACGTTAAAAAAATGCCGCGAAGGTGGAAGCTCATTTCCCCCGAATCTTTGTACACTGAGGCACTGGCTATCTTATCTCTAACTATCGGAACACAACAATAAAACCTTGGCAGAATCATCTTAGTAACGTCCAATTATTAAATTATTTATAAATTATTTATTTATGTAGGTATATTTATATATTTTTTTTAAAGTATTTTATGTATTTGTAGAATATTTATTTATATATTATAAGTTTGAATCTTTTTGTTACACTGTTTTCTACTTTTGTTGTCTCTCAAAATTTGCACCTCCCATGTCATTTCTGCACCACCCTATGGTTGACTGGTAGGAAATGCCTCAGGCATTAAGTCCGCCATGTAATATTTTGTTGCAAAAGTTTAAAATAAATAAATAAATAAACAATGCTACATTGATGTTAAGGCGACATATTATATGTCAATAAGACCCATGGACATGAAACAAGCCCTACCACCAACCAAACCGAGTACAAACATGTACCCTCCCTGCTGGGAATGGAACCTGAATCTCTAAATCTGAACCGGTGGTTTTAACCACAAGATCACAGACAAAGTTTGATTTTTGAAGTGAAAACTTCTTTAGCGGCGTTGTACACTTTTTTTGTAATGGGTAAAAAATGTTAAATTCGCGTCAGGATACGTGACTCGCGCCAGGCGTCAGGACACGTGGCCTGATCGAAAATTCGTAAGACGGATGACAGCCGGCACGACGTAGGAGAGGAAATGTCCCCCTCTCTTTCTACGGCGCGGCGAAAATGTATGCCTGCTGTTTCGTTTAGGCGGCGCAGGGCGCTTGCGCGATTGTTCGAGTGCTTTTTAATGTAATATAAATTGTCATGTTTGTGTACGATAGCGCAATAAATAAATATTGTATTCTACCACATAAATGATAGTACTTTTATACTGATAATTGAAGCAATTCGTGCAAAATTATTCCCTAACCATTCCAAAATATCAAAAATGCACAACGTTAATATTCAAGTTTTCACTTCTGCCGGCACTCCCGGAGTGCAACCCGTCGTTCTTTTTCTACCGCACCGTTTGGATTAAAGCCTGTCTGTCATATCGGGTCAGGTGCACTACCAACTATGCTATCGTGGCTCGGTCCAACCCGTGTAAAATTAACACTATCTACTCTTATTTTACTTTACTTCCTCCGTGCTTCGGAAGGCACGTAAAGCCGTTGGTCCCGGCTGCATTAACAGTCTTTATCAACCCGCACTGGGCCCGCGTGGTGGTTTAACAGTGGAAAAAATATTCAACACTACTCTAATTTGAAATTTATTCGTAAGAAAATTTGTTTAAACCCATAACTTTAAATAACAATCTAAAATTCTAATCTTCTTGCATTACATATAGTTTCCGCACAGAACCGTCAAATTTAATAGGTCTTTGAAATTGCCGTTTTTTTCTCATTTACTAAATAGGTGTATTACTTCTAAAAGTCAATACCAGTTGTTAATATTATTATACACCTTTAATTAGGACTATGTTACTTTGGCTTCAGGACTAACAATAATTTTTTTTTTTTTTTAATGTTAAAAGGAGGCAAACGAGCAGGCGGATTATTAATTTTGCGTCTTTTGACTTTTTTTTTAAATTGACTTTTTTTGTTTGTTTGCGGAATTGACCTTTTGTGTCATTATAGCTTTGAAGGGTCTTGATTTTTTTTCGTTTTAATGTCTGCTATATTTAGCTAGTGAAACAAACACTCTACAATTTTTATATTGTTAACATAAATAGATGCTAAGAAAATTAAAGAAACGTTAGTATGAAAAATAAAAATTTATAAAAAATCTTTATACAAAACGGCAATTTCATAGGTAAGGACCTAATATTTGAATTACATGATACTGCTAAGCAGCAATATTTGACTACGGATCATCACGCGTTTTAAACACAACTTTTTTCACTTTTTTTTTTATACATTTTAGACATTTCAGTAGTCTTAACTGCTGAGGCTAAATTAAGACTGCCCGCTTCGCAAAATTTTTGTTGTAATCGAAAAGTAGGTATATGACTTCTCTCTACCTGGTGTTAAGCGTGTGCGCAGAGTCCAGATGCTCCACAGCTAATGGAGCAAGATTGTGCCTCGCTAACCGGCCTCACCGCCGCGCCGACCAACGGATTATACTTTTTAAATGAATAAAGCTCTTTTTAAAAATAATATTGAATTTTACAATTTTAAAGTACATGTAACTTATTTAAAGAAATAATAAAAATGCGACCAAGCTTTGTGAGTGCCTGTTCCTATCTATCTTGAACTCTTCATGTTTGTATTTATTGATGAGTCCAAAACCGGGGATCTCCGTTCTTTGCTCACGACGTTAATTGAGTTGCCACATATAGTAATGCGTTCTACTGTCTTACGTTTAACTATGTTCAGATGTTTTCCACCTTGGCTTAGGAATAGTTTGAATGTCTCTGTTTTGAAGCTAACGTCTAGTCGCTGGCCTAGAAACTGACAAACCGCGATCAAAACAAGCAATTGTGGAACCGAGAACAATATTAGTTATTGTTCTGAGCTGTGGATCTATATTTATCTCACGATAGGTATAATAGTTCGGCAGATTTTAGGATTTTTTCAAAAACTTTGAAATATTTTTAAAACTGAACCAAAGCATAAATATGATTTTTAAATCTCTGACTTGAGAATTGAAGGTTTCCTGATACAGTCATTCATTCCATATTTCACCCCTTTAAAGTTTTATTATTGCGACAAATAGTAGTCTATGTCCTTCTCTAAAGTAGTCTCTATCTCTATGTCAAAATTCATCAAAATTGGTTCAGTAGCTTAGGCCTGATAACAAAACAGACAGCCAGAGTTACTTTCACATTTTTTTAAATATTTGTTAGGATTCTATACAACGTCTGTAGCAGTTACTTCGTAGTCGTAGCATATCGTAGCGACTGCTGTAGCTACGGTGGACAGTCGTAGCAACTCGTAGCCCTACGCGCGTCCCAAGCACACCGGTCTTATTCTTTGTACGTATAATAAACAAACAAGCTCGATGGCGCAGTGGTTAACGCGCCCAGTCTGCGATTGCTAAGGTTAAGCAGCTTTCGCACAGGCCGGTCATCGGATGGGTAACCAAAAATTTTTCATCCCGAGCTCCTCTATGCTTCGGTAAGCAACACCCGTAACCCATGGCACCGGGTCCAAATTTTAATTTTACATCATTTACAGAAAGTTATGTCTAGTCATTTAGGAGTAGTTCAGTGACATACACAAGCACGGAATAATTATATATCATCATCATCATCATCATAATCAACTCGGCCAAAAGACGTTTACTACTAGACAATGGCCTCCCCCAAGGATCTCTACAACGACCGGTTTTTTGCTGGTCGCACTATTATCCTAACTATGTGTATATTCCCGAAACGTACCCATGTTAACATGTCTACATAAATACTATGCCAACGTCAGAAAATGGAAATTGTAAAAAAAATTGTTCGACTCTCCATACGAAATGACTCATAACCTGATCGAGTTAGTTGTTTTGAAAAAAATAAACTTACACTATTTCTATTTAGATATCGATTGTGTAGGTCTTAAGCAGTAAATGGCTCTATGAAACATGATGTCTAAAATGAATAAAATGCATTGTTTTCACATACTTTAATTTATTTTAGTAGGTGTTCGAAGTGACCACCGTTACATTCAACAAGTTCAGGCATGTAAAATTGTTTCTATGGTTGCTTGTACCTCTTTGCTGGTTTTGTAATTGTAAAATCGTTACCAAAACGTGTTGAATATTGTATTGAAAAAAACGGTGGTCACTTCGAACACCTACTAAAATAAATTAAAGTATGTGAAAACAATGCATTTTATTCATTTTGGAAGTCATGTTTCATAGAGCCATTTACTGCTTAATGTGCAAGCCACTCGACCAAGGAGGTCGTCAAATAAGGGAGTTTGTTTGTTTGTTTGATACGCTTTTACGCGTTAACAATTTAACGATTTGTCTGTTTTGTCATCATAGAACCTGTCAAAGCGTACGAAGTCCGCCGGGTCAGCAAGTATTATGATATAATTTTAATTATGACATTTAGAGTTTCATTACTACAACTTATAAATGCCTATAGAAACCAAAACTATTACAACCGCTCATTTCCAATTCTATACAGCTATCATGATAGTAAAATTGCCAACTAAATGGTATACGTTTATTTAGATTCGGTCTTGGTCGGACACGCCACATCGCGTGACCTCTACCGTCGAGTTATATCAATAATAATTATAACTTTGTTTTGCTGAAATGCTAAAATATAAACGTGGAAAAAATATGACGTCAATATTGTTAGGATGTACAAAAGAATATTAGTGTGAGGCTTAAAGCGCCAACATTTTATACGTAGTAATGAGATTGTGGCATTTATGGCCCAGTTTAAGCTCAAATCTCTTTGATAACCAACATAGTAATGACTTGATTTCAATGATGCAAGTCTTTGCCCAGCATTGCGATACTGTACATTGAGGTTCTTCCAACGAGGCGTAAAGAGGCACCTTGTGGGCTGGCAGGGTGAGGGTTACTGATGCTTCGTTCTGTTCCCGCTGCAACAGTTGTCTTCGCGTTTGGACACCATTTCCACTCAACATCAGGTGGAATGAAGTAATTTGCCGTGTCAATTATTTTATAAAAAAAAATCTATAACACGCTAAGGATTAGGCTAGGCATGCACTGGCTGAACTTAACAGATGCAAACTAATAATAAAATAAAAAATCAGTAATAAAGAATATATATCTACGAGTATTATATAGATGTTTGAAATGAATGATCTTAGTGTTATATATTATATCACACTTATTAATTTAAACGAAAAATCAAACAGTATTATCTTCGGTACTTACAACGATATTGGCATAACTTTATTCTTGAGAGGTTTTTTCAGATTCTCCTTTTTTTCTCCGTTTTGTTCGGTGAGATCAAACTTGTTCACAACTTCTTACAAAACTACGGAACAACAGAAATATTCTAAGAGTTCCTTCTTATGGCAGCTATTGTCATAGTGAACATCTAACATTCAGTAGAAACGTGGCCAAATATTCCGTTGCAAACGAAGAAATTTGGTTACTCTGACTATTTTTGTCGCACCACCAAAGATTTGTATGCTTTCCCAGCACACATACCAATTCTCTCCATTCTACAATATGGAGTCCTTTAAGCGAGGTGTGACTCCGCTAGCCGTAGAACATCTGGGCCTGATATTAAGCGGATTGTAAAAGCAATAATTTCGAGAAAACATGGACTTATCCTATATCCGACACGTATTTCGCTTCTCTACGAGACATTCTCAGGAGCATTCTTGTATGGTTTGCATTTTGCTTGCATTATTTTTTTCTTCTGCATATGCTTATATTTGTGGAAAAAAGGGCAGTGCTTCTTAGCTAATAGTAGTTAACGTAATTAATCATAGTTTGTTTGGATGTTTGTTACTCTTTTACGTAAAAACTACTGAATGGATTTAGATGAAATTCGGCATACAGATAGTTTATAACCGGGAATAACACATAGAATACTTTTTATCCCGATATTCTCACGGGAACGGGAACCACGCGGGTGAAACCGCGAGCGGCCACTAGTACTAAATAAATGTTAATTTCATTTATGTACGCCATTGATTTCCGCAAAATACTCAATACTCTTTGTTTTTCTTAATATTATTTTTAATTTCAATATGGCATCCGCGGAAGACCAGCGTCGTGGTTAACACCATGACATATGCTGAGCGGAAACCAATTTGGTATATGCAAAAGTGATGTTCCTGTGTTCTGAATGTGCATGTGTAGTTATACCAAATAAAGATTTTTTCTATTTCTATTTCTATTTCTACTCAATATACTTTTTTTATAATGCACATAACGATGGTAACAAAATATAATGCCAAATGATGTACCCATGTCCGGCTCGCAAATAAATATAAACAAAGAAAGAAGAGAGGAAGCGTCTTCTATACTATTATTAGAGAAGTAACGTTTGTGGATATTGTAGTTTGTTTGTCGGGGCTAGTCTCTGAAACTACTGGTCTAAATCAAAAAATCTTTCAACAAAGAATGCTATATATTTATACCTTGTGGGTAACAAAGGCTATAAAAAAACAAACATTTAAATCCACGCGGCCCCAGTAAGTCACAGGTAAGGCTAAAAAAATAATAAATAACGCCTAATTATATTAACTAGTGGTCGCCCAGTGGTCGAAATTCGACCGTAATTTTATTAAGGCTGCACGGATTCCTAAGCAATGAAAAATTAAAAAGATAGAATGTAAGTTTGGATAGGCATTCACAGATTTCGGCCGCTCCTCTTCCATTATTGAAATTTTTGAAAAGAGTATACAGGGCGTCCCACGGCCATGCCACATGGAGGGAAAGTACCTTAATTATTGTAGATGGAACACTTTAGAAAGAAAGAAAGAAGAAAGAAAGAAAAATATACATTTTATTGGCGCACAACAAAAACTAATTACATTCACAAAAAAAATAAAACAAAAAATATATATACATATTGAAAAACAAAGTACTTTCACAATAAAACAGAGGAGACAAAGTTTGGCCAACTAGGCCCAACCTCAGCACATGCTACAACGACATGAGGCCGCTGCAGCGCTGGTATTCTGGAGGGGCCTAATCGGTGACGTCACAACAAAAATACAAAAACAGAAAACCAACAAGTATAAATGAATAATAAAAATTAAAAAAAAATTAAATAACTTATAAAAATAAAAATAACTTACGCCGCACTATCTTGGCTGTTTGCCTTTTCCTTTGCCTTTGAAAAAAAAAAATAGGGACTTGACGGCGGCATCTAACACTCAATTTGGTTGGCAAGATGGCAGCGATTGCTGATTGCTTTACTGAAAGAAGACTTTATTTTAATTTTTAAAACAATTTTAACTGCAATTTTATATTTTTAAATAATTGCCTTGTTCAACCGGGAATCGAACCCGGTACACGAGAAAAAAATCATTCTGTAGTTTTATCATACCGATCGGAAGGCTTCATCATAAGGATTATTTTTTGCTAATTAACATAGCATCAGAAATAAAAGGAAGACCATGAATTTTGACATTTTTAATTCAAAATTAATCAATTTAATTTATCAAATGCTTAAAATGAGTCCCATTCTGTTGAATACAAAGTCGTACTCTTTTGATTATTTCACTCCCTGCCGCTTTTTTGATCATGTTATGGTGAATATTTAGAATAATACGTCTAAGTTCTGTTTGTGGAGACTTTCATAAAGGTTCTTATAAACTAATTTTTTTACATTTAAATTTTACATTTGAATTAAAAATGTCAAAATTCATGGTCTTCCTTTTATTTCTGATGCTATGTTAATTAGCAAAAAATAACCCTTATGATGATGCCTTCCGATCGGTATGATAAAACTACAGAATGATTTTTTTCTCGTGTACCGGGTTCGATTCCCGGTTGAATCAGACAATTATTTAAAAATGTATAAATGCAGTTAAAATTGTTTTAAAAATTAAAATAAAGTCTTCTTTCAGTAAAATGTTCCATCTACAATAATTAAGGTACTTTCCCTCCATGTGGCAAGGCCGTGGGACGCCCTGTATATGCCTGTGTGTCAACTATGTACATATGCGTGTGTGTCAAATACATGGTAGTATGTGTGTAATGTTTGTTTTATTGATTTAATGTATTTTTATGCATAATTAAAAAAAAAACATTCTGTACCCTTTATAAACTATAAGTGTGCAAAATTTCATACCCCTCCGTCCACGCAATTTTCGAAAAAGGGGTACAAAGTTTTTGCTTCACGTATTATTATAAAGATTTAGGTGAGGACAGTACAATCCAATCCAAAATACAATCCAGTCCTATCCTCCTCTTTGCATCTGTACTCCGTTTCTGCTTAACATTAGGTGAAGCGAAGTCATTTGTCTATCTTTAATAATAAAAAAACGGTTAATCCAGAATCCAGAATTCGGTAACGCAGAATTAACATACTGTCGCTAACTTAGTAGCGTCTTAACAAAGCTGTAAGCTGAGTGTCTCTAACAAAACTTTTATTATTTTGTTTGTTCGCAAAGAATATCTCGTTATGATTCTGATGGCTGGGGGAGTCGTCTTTCTCTTATGTAGGTCTGTTCAAAGGGTCATATTATTATGATGATACAGATCTGAAAAAAATATGAAAATCTGAAAATTATCTGTAACTATAGTTACAGATAATTTTACTAGCAAGGAGGAGCTCGATGGTGCAGTGGTTAACGCGCCAGGTCTGCGAGTGCTGAGGTTAAGCAACTTTCGCAAAGGCCGGTCATCGGATGGCCAAAAAAATTTATCATCTCGAGCTCCTCCGTGCTTCGGAAGGCACGTAAAGCCGTTGGTCCCGGCTGCATTAACAGTCGTTAACAACTACCAATCCGCACTGGGCCCGCGTGGTGATTTACGGCCCGTTCTCCGTATCCATCCATAGGGAAGGCTCGTGCCCCAGCAGTGGGGACATAAAATGAGCTGATGATGATGATGGAGTAAGTAAATAGCCTATAACTCTCCCACTGCTGGGCAAAGGCCTCCATCATCGAAATCAAGTCATCACTACAATTGATGGGTAATGGCTTAATCACCACGCTTGCCAAATGCGGGTTGGTGATCACAAACCCGGGCTATGCGTCGAAATATCTAAAACCCACTTTGCCCGACTTGATAAGAACTCAGGACCTTCAAGTATCGAGCCGAGTACTTTGTCACACAGCCACGGACGAAACAAAAAAAAACCTGAATAAAAAAAAGTCTCCTGAAAAATTGTGTTTTTGTACATAGCCATTTATCCTTTGCTGCCGACAATAATGCTAATGACTACGATATTTCACATTTGTTTGCTTTGTCAAAGTAAACATAGCTATTCCGTATAATTCTTGTTTGTCAAAAGACATCGTTTGTTTGGTAAACAGTACTTACCTACCCAGTCATATAACATTGTAAAAACACATTGAATATTGGTTGGAAAGATAAAGAAAACTATAAATAATAATAATATATATATTCTGCCTGATTCAGAAGGCAGTTCTTCTCGATACGGCACGCATTGTGAGGAGGTTCCTGTCTCTGGAGCCCTAACCACCGGTAGCTTGGACCCTGGTCCATATGCCGGCGGAACCCTATTCTTTTATATTTTTAAATGTTTTCTCTGTTTTGTTTTTATAAAATATTTAAAAATGTAAAGTAATATGTGAAAAAATAAATAAAGGAAATAATAAAACATATATTACAGACAACAACAGACCATAGCGTTAGTAACAATGATCTTAAGGCTATGTTAGTATTACAAAACACATTAAAAAAATATATACAATGTTATTTTTAGTTTATACGAAACCTGAAAACTGTTTGTTCAGAATCAGTAATAGAATCGATTTCAATATTTTTTATACCATGTTACATTTTGACTAAATAATATTTACAAAATCTTAAATAAAGTATACCCTACTAAAAAACACAACGGGACAGCACAAAATGCTTGTAACTTCGTGAGTTTTAATTTTTTTTGGTACTGATTCTTTAAATGAAAATATTTGACCCGTGTTTCGATTTTCGTATATACTAAAAAAAAGATTGTATTTAATACATTGTAATTTCATCATCATCATTAAGTGCCATCTTCATACTGAAGTTTGAATATTACTATACTAACAACACACAGCATACAACATAACATAAATCTACATATTTCTAATTGATCTTAAAAATATCTTTTGCCCTAGGGTTTAACAGGGCGGATGCCGGATACCCAGTGCCTTTGCAAGAGACTGTCTGGTCTGCCAGCCTGTATAAAGCCTGTGCCATGTGCAATTAGAGTTCTGTTGGCACAGTGCCCATTTTCCTATATTTTTTTGCAACTAGTTTTTATTTAATGACTAGCTGACCCGGTGGAATTCGTACCGCCTTGACAGTTTCTATGACAACAAAACAAACAATACGTTAAATAGTTTACGCGTGAAAGCGTATCAAACAAACGAACAAACTCACTTTCGTATTTATAATATATTAGTAGGATATAAGCGGATCTCGTCCGCATGCGGGTTATAATACGCTCCGGGCCACACGCAGAACAAAGATTTCGTTCGCCGCTGCAGTGTCGTGCGTGTCGCCAGTGATTATACTCGGGCACAGAGATGAACATTAATAAAGTAATTATCGCTTATATCATTTTCAAAAATAAAAATATTAAAAACAATTTAGAGTAGATCCTTATCTTGAAACTAGATCACTTACTGGAATGTTTAATTTTAAAGTATCAAAATAAAAAGTGAAGTAAAATATATGTTTAGAAATGAAGCGCAGTGTTCAATGCAATGTCAGAAGAATAAGAATTTATTAAAAAGAAAAGCAAGCTACCCCCATACATAATGGTCATTGATTTTTCCAGCCAAGCAGCCACCCTTGCATCCCGGTTTTTGTAAAGGTCGTCCTGCTTGTTCCACAACAAAGGGCGAAAATGCACTTCAAAAATAAGTCTCTCTGTATCAATTAACATTTTTGTTTGCGATTGTATGCGTACAATAACCATGCGTGTAACCCGCACGACAGTAAAAACTACACTAGCACTAGAAGAACGCGCCCCGCAAGCGGGTGGCGCACGTGCAGGGCGCGCTCCCGCAGCCAATCCGCGTCCCGCGCGCGTGTTGCCCGCGTGATAGGAAAAGCATGTATGAAATTATAGGATGCAGGCAGCCCGCATGCGGACCAGACCCGCACGCGGGCGGCTATCCGCATGACAGGAAAAAGGCCCTTAATTAGGATTATTATTAAGGCGCTGACCACCTTGAAACTGCGCTCTCTGTCGATTTGCATAAAAGCGGGATGAGAATAGCAAATACGAAAAATGCAATTTATTTAAATTCTGCGTTATTTTGTGTACTTTTTAGGGTTCCGTACCCAAAAGGTAAAACGGGAACCCTATTACTTGACTACGCTGTCCGTCCGTCTGTCCGTCTGTCACCAGGCTGTATCTTATAAACCGAAATAGTTAGACAGTTGAAATTTTCACAGATGACGTATTTCTGTTGCCGCTATAACAACAAATACTAAAAAAATTGAAAAAATAAATATTGAAGGGGGCTCCCATGCAACAGACATGATTTTTTTGCCGTTTTTATCATTGATAATGGTACGGAACTCTTCGTGCGCGAGTCCGACTCGCACTTGGTCGGTTTTTATATAAACCTTGCAAAAGTGTATAACATTTACAGTTGTCAGCGCCTTAATGCACTGACTGTTATCACATTAATAACTGTCCTGTTAACCCATATAGAAAGCTAATACGCTTGTGTCAGGCATGGGTTCACGTCAGCACTGTAACAGAGCTATATGGATTGAACCACGACTTCTCGCATTCAATTCGAGCTCCTACCCGGTCGGCTACCAACACTTCATTATTTTAGTTTTTTTAATACATATATAATCTTTATCACAATAGGAATGAAAATCTAGACCTAAATAGATAGATAAATTATTTATTGCTATCACACAGATGGAAACAAAAAGAAAACAACAGTTACACAAAAATAAATAAGTTATATAAATAAGTAGGTAGGTACATATAATATATACCCTTCAAACTCAAATAAAATATTATGTACTAGCTGACCCGGCGGACTTCGTACCGCTTTGACAGTTTCCATGAAATTAAATTGTCGTTTTTACTATTTTCCGTTACTTATTATTTATGTTTCTCACCGTTTAAACCTTCCCTGAACTTCCACAAATACTTCAAAATCAAAACTAGCCAAATCGGTCCAGTCATTCTCGAGTTTTAGCGATACAAACGAACAGCAATTGATTTTTATATATTTATAGATTAGACTAATTATCTTAATTAATGGCTTCGCTTTCTTCGCTTGTTGTTTAGCATTTATAAATGTTTATATAATTTTAACGCAAATTTCGTTGCGAACAAATTACAAAAACACAAATGTTGAAAAAATATGTCAGAAGGGTGCAGGTTCAAACCCTGCTTGTGGAAATTTTTTCAACATTTGTGTTTTTTTTTAGCATTTAGCCAATTTCAAATATTTTTTTATTATTAGTAGTAAGGGCACAAGGTACGGTAGATAGAAATTAAAATGGAGTCTCACAACACGTGTTATTACGGGAAGAACTCTGACCCGGCGGACGTAGTACCGCTTTGACAGTTTTTATAGCAACAAACCAAACAAATCGTATTTCTATTTATTTTTCATAGAGCAAAATTTATTTTTCTAGTAACAAATATAGCCTATGTTACTCAGCGCTAATGTAGCATCCTAATGATGAAATTTTTTTGAAATCGCTCCAGTAGTTTTTGAGTTTATTCGTTACAAACATACATACAAAAATACAAAGCTTGCCTTTTTATAATATTTGTATAGATGTACATTAAATAAACTATAACATGTTACTAGCAGTTACGTGAAGTAGTAATTGCTAAGACCAGACTGAGGTAACATTTAAAAATAAGCACCTCCCTAACTGGCATCGCCACAATTAGTCTGGAAACTTAAAGCTCTCGGACTAATGACCTGGATAGTGGAATGTCGACTTTATTCCCTTGTCGTGAGGTTCAGGGTGGAGTTGCCTCTATAATGCTTTGTAAATAGGGTGTTTAAACACAGAAGGGTCTTTTCTTGAAACTTGTGTTTTCTCTTGACTTTTATGAACTCTTTTTTTATGAAAATAATGAGTAGACAGACTAGATGGCCTACCTACCATCTTATCTAAATATGTTTCCATAACATCCATGTTTGTAGCATTGTTTTTTTTTTAAACCTATCTCAGGTACCAGTGTCTCACAAAACATGCTAAAATTGTTAAAATAGTTTAAGATTTACCATGTGAGAGAAATAAATAAAATAATAATAAAAAAAATGTGTTCCGGCAGCTAGAGATAAGATAGCCAGTGCCTCAGCAGTTGAGGATTCCGGGTGAAGTGAGCTTCCACCTTCGGCCTTATCATCACAACATCAGGTGATATGAAAGCCAGGTGCTGACCTGTAATGAATTTAAGAAAAAACTCTGATGAAGGCGGAATGATCTCTATAAGTAATAATATCTACTTTCCCTGTGTGGTGCCGGGGATAAAGAATGGCACCACCCCATCTCTTCCCGTGGATGTCGTAAAAGTCGACTAAGGGACCATTCCAGAGGATGGACAGCAGCATCTCTCTGATGAGATCTCAACCTACTGCGATCGCCAACCCGCCTGCCAAGCGTGGCGATTACGGCAAATACCCCTTATACATTCGGGGGAGGCCTTTGTCCAGCAGTGGACGTCTTTTGGCTGAGATGATGATCTCTATAAGAGGTCTTTTGCAGACAACACTGCATGTTAAGACAGTATGTAGATAAGGATACAAAGTGAAATGAAACCAACTTTTACGGATATACTCGCGTTTATTTTACACATTACTTTTAATTAGTGGTCGCCCAGTGGTCGAAATTCGACCGTAATTTTATTAAGGCTGCACGGATTGTATCCTAAGCAATGAAAAATTAAAAAATATAAAATGTGAGTTTGGATTGGCATTGACAGATTTCGGCCGCTCCTAGTAGTGTGTGTTATGTCTGTTTTATTGATTGAATTTATTTTTAAGCATAATTTAAAAATAAATATTAACATTCGGATAACCTTCTCTATATAAACTATAAGTGTGCGAAATTTTATACTCCTCCGTCCGCGCAATTTTCGTAAAAAAGGGGTACGAAGTTTTTGCTTCACGTATTAATATTATTTATATAGATTTAGTGGATTTAGTAGATCCGTAAAAGTTGTATCATTTCAGTGTGTAGTGTTCGCGTAAACTCTAGAAAACAAAATATGGATACAAAGTGTTGTGACACTTTACAATATGAAAAAGTAAAATAAATAGCCTATAAGTACCAGGAATAGGCAAACTACGGCCCGCGGGCCATCTCTGGCCCGTGAATGATTGAAGTCCGGCCTGCGATCATCAAACAAAAAATCAAGTGCGCACGCACTTGATTTGTGCTTCATAAAATACTATTTTTATTTTACAAAAAAAAAAGTATTTATCATTATTATTTATTTATTATTTTTAATGTATGAGGTAACCAGAGAGTTTTTAGTTGTAAATGTATTCAAATAAATATTTTATGATTTTTTAACGAAATACTTAGGTACTAAAACACAAATGTTGAAAAAATTTCCACGAGTAGGATTTGAATCCGCACCCTTCTGACATACCGGGTCAGGTGCTCTTCCAATTGAGCTATCGTGGTTCTAACCATCCCGCCGAAATTATTCATCACTATTTACTTTTTACTTTGAAAGCCAAAGGCGCCCATTCAATGTCAACAACTACCGTCATTAACTTATATGAAATACTTACTTTTTGTTTTTGTAAATGTCGTTACTTTTAATAAAGCTTATTGCGCCCATTCTTCTCCACAGCTAAAAAATAGACGTGCTGAAAGGGTAGTAAGTATGTAAAAAATGTGTAGACGATTTAAAAGCACTTTTCGTTAGTTTAATTGAATAAAAAATTTTGACTTTGACTTTCAGTTTCTCGCCGCTTCCTTAAAGTCCGGTGACGCTGAAAATTCCCGAGCAAATTCTCTCCAAAAGAACCACGGAGGAGCTCGACACTCGAGATGACAAATCTCTGGTCACCCATCCGATAACGGTAATGACCGGCCTTGGTGAAGCAACTTCAACAATCGCAAACTGGGTGCCTAGTTTACTATCCATATTCATTCGATAGTGGCTGGCAAAACATGGACAAGGATGACTTCCTACAAAAGAGAATGGAGAAGGCTGGGGGGGAGGCCTTTGCCAAAGGGCACACGGATGCTGAAGTTGTTATTATGTAAAAAAGTTACTGCTTTAATTTAAATATTGTAAATTGCATCTGATGTGTTTAAGGCTAATAAATAAATAAATAAATTCATTAACCATTTCAATCATTTTTGAAAACGAAAATTAGTATGGCATTGAAGCAGCGCCTCCTGGCGGCATACGAGAAGGGTTAACATTTTGCCATACCTATTAAATTGTCGTTTTCGCTAACGTAACGTGAAACTCACACTAGGCACCCTGAGCGCGTTAACCACTGCGGCACAGAGCTCAAGTACTGTCGTTGAATTTCTATTTCCAATATATTGGCCTGCCTATATATTTCGTACAAGAAACTTCTATAGCGCGATTCAGTTAAATTACAGGCAGCTCCATCTCTGTTTAAAAAGAAGAACTAATTAATAATTATCTATCATTATATAAAGCTATACAAGCCTTATTTCCATGACCCGCTCAAACCGAGCCGAGGTCCTACAGTACTAGCCTTTTTTCGATTTTTCTTTTTTAAATTTTTCGATCCTGATACTTGAGGCTTGATGGCTTGAGGAACCCTTTAAGTTTCTCGGGGCCCCCAAAAGGGCCATAAGGAGCCAACAGCATACTCTCTCTCCTAAAAAACCTATTTATCATGGACCCGTTGCACAAAACGGCGAACAACGCCGCAGGCAAAGCTTTTTACAGAAATAGACCAATATACGGACAGCTTAATGCAATTTTAGTCACTAACCTCCAAATGAAAGTCGACCTTAAACTTTGGCCAATAAAATCGACTTTACCTTAGAAAATTTCGATGCCGAATCTGGGGGTGAAATCGGCAGGAATGTTGGCAAAGGATATTGGTGTTTAATACCTAAAGAATACAGATGGGTTTTGATTGCAGTTCGATTTTAGCTTAACAGAGTAATGGGTAGACCGTTCAGTCTTGCTTTGAATTTGGGCGGTAACAGTTGTTTATTCTCTATGGATCCATAGACACGAGTTTTTGAGAAGTTTTGTGGTCAAAAGTGATTTTTTTGTGAATCGTGGATTTAGGTACTTTCTTTGTACGTATACGAGTATATTTTGTAGGAGACTTGTTTAAAATTTGGTTGGTTAGATATTTTTATTATATTTTATTATTGTAGATGTTTATTGTTATAGAAAACTATTGAGAAAATTTTCACGTTCGTACTTAAACCCGCAATCTTTTAACAAACATTATCAACATTTTGGTCTGTATTAAAAAAATAGTATTGTTTGTTTATTGTTTGCAGTGGCTTTAAGCTTATATAGGTACACGTTATGTCATACATAGTTTTTTTAACCAAGCTGAAAATTAATTTAAAGTACTTTTTATTCTTAACTAAGTATGTCAAATGCTAATATTATTTTTTATTTTTTTTCTTATCAATACAATATTCTTTCAAAGAAATTGTATCGGAATTAATGGAACTATTAGGTAATTGTCTTTTAAGGATAGAGATTTTAGAATGTAGGTGTTTAGGTAAAATAAAAAAAAATTGCGTATCTTTGTTTTGAGGAATTGTTACGTTATGTCATTAACACTATAAGGCCTAACTTAAACAGAGTATGAACTTGGAACATGTTGTTTCATTCCCGTCATGTAAACTTCATTTCAAATAAAACACAAATAAACACGTGATAACTATTCAAAGCTTTTACTCTGTTTATTAGTAAAGGGGTTCACCATTATCATCATCAGCTCATGTTATGTCCCACTAGTGGGGCACGAGTCTTTGCTATGGATGTTTACATCACAGGGAAAACGGGCCGTAAACCATCACGCGGGCCCAGTGCGGTGCAGTATTGTTTGGGTTAATCACACTAATGTTATAAATGCTAAAGTTTGTGTGTATATTTGTTGCTTCTTCACGCTGCAACGGATGGATGGATTTGGATGAAATTCGGCATACAGATACGGCGATGAAACTGCGAGCGGTCGCTAGTATAGAATAAAAGCTGTCGCTCGCAGTTTCACCCGCGTGGTTCCCGTTCCCGTTTGAATATCGGGATAAAAAGTATCCAATGTGTTAATCCAGGTTATAAACTATCTGTATGCCAAATTTCATCCAAATCCATTCAGTAGTTTTTACGTGAAAGAGTAACAAACATCTATCCATACTTACAAACTTACGCGTTTATAATATTAAGTAGGGTTTTCAATATACAAGTACGAGTAAAACTAAGCCATTGTCCTATTGGTAGATAATGTAGTAGATTGGTGAGGTGGTAGATACGGTGGTAGATAATTATAATATATACACACACACACACTCACACTCACACTCACACACATACACACACACAATCTCGCAAAGAAATTTTGAAATCTTGTATCACTCATGTAAATCGAAACTGTTATGTTTACGTAAGAAGAGCGAGGCTTACCCCACACTAGTGTCTTCTGACTACTTTTTGGGGTAGCCCCGGTAACTTTATTGTAATTGATTTACCTAAAATAAATACATTTTTATTTTTTTATTATTATTAGGAAACTTTTAGGATTGTTTTTATTATATCGTGGTAGAGCTGGTTTTAAGTCAGCTACCACCATTTTATCTAATACTAGCTGACCCCGGCGGACTTCGTATCGCTTTGACAGTTTCTATATTATGTCAACAATACATATTGGAAAATTAAACAAAAATTGGGGTGGACCACCCTCATCACTTAGGGGTATAAAAAATAGATTATGACCGATTGTCAGACCTACCGAATATACATATAAAATTTCATAAAAATCGATTGAGCCGTTTCGGAGGAGTATGGCAACTAACATGTGATACGAGAGTTTTATAATATAGATAGATGTCGCCTTTACATCAATGTACTAGAAGTATTTATTTACAAACAAAGACAAAAACAAGATAATAATAAAACTACTTAAAATTAAACTAACAAAAAACTATAAACTATATCTACTATTAACTATAAATAAAAAATTTGCCCCAAATCATCCCCATCAGGCAGAGTGCCCAGTAAGCTAGGCAATGTACCAATGTACCTAAGTGGCATTGTTGTGTACCGGCAGCTAGAGATAAGATAGCCATTTCCTTACAAGCTGAGGATTCCTGGTGGAGTGCGTTTCCAACTTCGACTTTATCATCACTTAACATCAGGTGAGACGAAAGTGCTTACCCGTTAGGAAAAAAAATCGTTTCGGTATTTTGTGTGGAAACAAAACATTCATTACGTGTATCCCGCGACTTCAACCGCTTCATATTTGTTATGTTATCAGTTTTTTTATCGCGTATTTCGATTATATTATTTTTGATCGTGATGAATATGTATGTTGTTTTCATCGGCCCCTGCTTTGGGGCCGGTTCGGGCGTCAAGGTCTGGCCTCTTTACCCGGGTCGTCGTCTCGGTCGACATCAGTCGGACCGGGTCTCCTTGGGGGCACGGCAGGAGTATAATTCTTTCTTTTTTGTTACAATTTTTGCTCTTTTTTATTGTTTCATATATTTTTTTCTTTTTTTTTATGATAAATAGTATTCTATGACACTATGAGGCTACTAAACTATCTCTGTGTGAAAAATCACATCCATCCGTAGCTTTGTTTCAACGTAACACAAACAGACATACAGAGAGTAGCTCGATGGCGCAGTGGTTAACGCGCCCAGTCTGCGATTGCTAAGGTTAAGCAACTTTCGCAAAGTCCTGTTATGGATGTCGGATGGGTGACCAAAAACTTATCATCTCGAGCTCCTCCGTGCTTCGGAAGGCAAGTAAAGCCAACAACTTTAACAACCAACTAGCCGCACTGGCCGTTCTCCCTAGATTACGGGATCTCTGTTACTAAGACTCAGCTGTCTATCCGTCCGTCTGTCTGTCCGTCTGTCACCAGGCTGTATCTCATGAACCGTGATAGTAAGACGGTTGAAATTTCCACAGATGGTGTATTTTTGTTGCCGCTATAACAACAAATACTAAAAAACAGAATAAAATAAATATTTAAGGGGGCTCTCATACAACAGATTGTTTTGCCGTTTTTATAGATAATGGTACGGAACCTTTCGTGCGCAAGTCCGACTCGCAATTGGCCGGTTTTTTTTAATTTAGGTACCTACAGGTAAGGTTTAGGTGGCTTCGGAAGGCACGTAATGCCGTTGATCCCGGGTGCATGCCGCAGTCGTTAAGGCGACGCATCGCTAAACAATAAATCTCATACGTTTTGATACGAGCGTTTGCGCCCCGTACCATAAGAAAAACTGTTTTTTTTCCTTCAAATTAAAACTACAAATTATTATAAAAAAATTAACTACAATTTTGAAGTGTGTGTTAAGACTAATCTACTAAGAAAATTTAGATGCTCAACTCGGTTGGTTAGCCTGTAAAATGTGAATCTATGTTTTAAAAGAGGTTACTTTGATATTTTTTTCTGTTATAAAAGTTGAAAAGTCCTGTTTCTGCAACTAACAAAATGAAGTCAATTAAGTGAAAAATCATGTCATCAAATATCACTTTCATATGTTTTATAATTGTTGGGAAAAATCAAGATCCCCGCCACGTAAATTACCAATGCGTCGTCTTAACAACCGCCCGCCGCACCGCACTGAGCCCGCGTGGTGGCTTATGGCCCGTTTTACCATACCCACCCACTAGTGTTGCCAGGTCTAGTGTGTCAAATTTCGGGACGGAAGGTAAAAATAATCGGGATTTAAGATTTCGAATCGGGACAAAGCTACAATTGATAAAAATGCAGGTTTTTGTGAATCGTCATTTATTTACGAAACGAAAACAATGAAACTTCTACGTATTATAACAACATGAATTCTCTCTCGCCGCGGAAGAGAGAATTCATTTTTGCTGTCAAAATTATCAATCTAAGTACACACTAAGGAGGTCGGTGAAAAATCGGGACATTTGGCGTCCCGATCAAGGACAGAACCAATTCTGGAAAGTATTTCACTAATTTATACCTACTTCATCTCCGAGTACAATGTGTTTGTATTTCATTTGATAAAAATAAGATTTTAGTTTAAATATCTAAAATGATCTTTTCTTTATATCATCATCATCATCATCTCAGCCAAAGACGTCCACTGCTGGACAAAGGCCTCCCCCAAGGATATGAGGGGTATTTGCCGTAATCGCCACGCTTGGCAGGCGGGTTGGCGATCGCAGTAGGTTGAGGGTAACCTCAGAGAGATGCTGCTGCTCATCCTCTGGAATGGTCCCTTAGTCGGCTTTTACGACACCCACGGGATGAGATGGGGTGGTGCAATTCTTTAACCCCGGCACCACACAGGGATTTCTTTATATGTAGAAAGTAAAATCTGGAACAACTTATCTTAATTAAAAAGCCACAATTACACTGAGTTCTGAGGTTTTCAGTCAGAAAGTTCAATATTCGTAATTCAATTTTGAAAAATATATGCTGCATGTCTGCTTTAATGGCGTGCACTGACTTAATGGATAGGCATACATGAAAAAATTTGGGATAAAATCGGGACCGGGATAGGTAAATCGGGACCTGTCACAAGACCCCTGATTATCGGGACGTCCCGCGCAAATCGGGACACCTGGCAACGCTACCACCCACCTAGAAACCTAATACGCTTGTGTCAAGCATAGGTTCACGTCAGCAGGGTAACGGAGCTACGGATATCGAACCACGACTTCTCGAATTCAACCCAAGCATCTATCCGTTCCATTTATTTGAAACTTGCCTACCATAATTTTATTTAAATTTCGAATGGTTAATAAAGGTCGCACTTAGGCGCGTCGCAGACATAGCAACTTTCATTTCCGATTGCGGCAACAGGCAACTAACTCGCCACTAACTGTTTTTATACAACGTGTAACAGAAAGGTGTGGAAAAAATGAAAAGATACAAAGGTTATCCAATCTAGATCGTGTATGTGTTGTAACTAAGACTAAATTATTACTTTAATTTATCATCCAATTGTAAATTTAAAATTTATATTAATAAAGACATGCGCATCAGGCATGCATAAGCAAGCATCAGTGATCGTAATTGTAAGTACACAGAGGTTACTAAATCACTAAGGCTGTGACTTATTTTTTTTTGATGTGACGTCACAATAGAAATATTTGAAAACAAAAACACAAATGTTGAAAAAATTTCCACGAGCAGGATTTGAACCTGCACCCTTCTGACATAATGGGTCAGGTGCTCTCCCAATTGAGCTATCGTGGTTCTAACCAGCCCGCCGAAAATATCCAACACTATTTACTTTTTACTTTGAAAGCCAAAGGCGCCTATTCAATGTAAACAACTACCTTCATCCGTCGTCCGTCAGATTATACAAAACAAAAACATTTTGTAGAAATATTTGATTGAAAATGGCATAACAAATTAAAGTTAATAATCATGTCTTAGTAACAACACATACAAGATCTAGATCGGATACAGTTTTGATCTTTTCATTTTAACCACACCTTTCTGTTACACGTTGCATAGCAACTACAACGATCTGATTCCACCATCTAAAACTAGACGCAGGCTGATATGATACCCTTATGCTGTCAACATACCGCCTATACGCACAAAGCGCTTTGCATCATCATTTTTGATGCGGACAGTTAAGGAATGAAACTCCTTGCCAGCGAATCTGGTTCCTGATCAGTATAACCTGGACATTTTTAAGATAAGGGTGAACGGGCATTATCTAGATATGTCCTGCTGCATCATCACTTACCATGAGGTAGATCGCGGTCAAATACTTGCCTCATCATCATCAACCTAATACACGTCCCACTGGCCATAGGCCTCCCCAAGTGCATGCCACTGAGCACAATCCGCGGTTACTTTCATCCAGCTCTTGCCAGCCACCTTGCGAAGATCGTCGATTCACCTAGTCTGAGGGCGTCCTACACTACGTTTGTCGATACGCGGTATCCACTCAAGAACTCGTTTACCCCGTCGGTTATCGGTTCTGTGGCTAATATGGCTGGCCCACCGCCACTTCAGCTTGCTAATCCTGTGAGCTATGTTGACGACTTTGGTTCTCTTTCGGATCACCTCGTTCCAGATTCGATCCCTCAGAGAAACTCCAAGCATAGCCCTTTCCAAGCAACTTTAAATTTATGAACCAGGCCTACCATGAGTGTCCACGTTTCGGCTCCGTAATACTTGCCTAAAGAAAATATAATAATAAAAAAACTAGTTGCGAGATTCGATATGATAGACAACAGTGTTCAGTTGCTGTAATCGGTAATTGACTCAGTTTTAAATTGGCGAAACTAGTAACTATCAAATTTGTACTAGTTGTGTCAAGTTCTTGGTTGCAGCCAGTTGCAGCAAAAACTCACTAAGCAACTTTAAATTTAAGAACCAGGCCTACCGTGAGTGTCCACGTTTCGGCTCCGTAATACTTGCCTAAAGAGAATAATAATAAAAAAACTCTAGTTCCGAAATTCGATGACAGACAACATTACAGTTTTCAGTTGCTGTAATCGGTGATTGAATCAGTTTTGAATTGCCGAAACTAGCAACTATCAAATTTGTACTAGTTGTGTCAAGTTCTTGGTTATCCGACTGGCAATCACTCTCACTATGGATTAGAAAAAAGTATATTTTAGATATATTTTGCTGCAACAGGCAACCTTAGGCGAAAACTTTTAAAAAGCTGATAGTTTATTCAACTAAGTTGATAGTTTCTGCAACTAAGTTGATAGTTTCTGCAACTAAAGTTGCTCTGTCTGTGGAACGCCTTAGCACTATGACTGTTTTTTTAATATAAATACAAGTGTTTAATTTGTAAGATTTTCACATCATGTGACATTTAAGTACCTGCTTAAAGAAAGGAAATTAAGTGAACAATTTCTTGTGTGAACGAAAAGTGTCTCAAGTGTGACGATATAGTGTTTTAAAGTGAGTTTGCAGCCGAAGTTCTCAAGTTGGACGTTGCAACATGAGTTTGCGGAGGTAAGTTCCACAATTTATGGGCTTTTACAAGTTTTACAACACTTTGAGCACGAACTTAATTAAGTTAATGGGCACCCCTTTAGCAAGTTTGGGTGACGATCGTAAATGTTAAGCGACATTCGCTTTGGCGGATTTACGGATGGGTAACCAAAATTTTTTTGTTAGCGTATTACTATTATAAATGTCAACCGTCAAAACCGCCTCTGTAGTCTAGTGGCTAAGGCCACCGGTTTAGACCCAGAGGTTCCGGGTTTGATTCCCAGCGGGGGGTACATGTTTGTGTACTCGGTTTGGTTGGTGGTAGGGCTTGTTGGACCGCCTGGCTAGCTACCACCATCTTATCTAAATATGTCGCCATAACATCAATGTTTGTAGCATTTTGTGTTCCGGCAGCTAGAGATAAGATAGCCAGTGCCTCACTAGTTCCCGGGGGAAGTGTGCTTCCATCATTGTCCTTATCATCACTTTACATCAGGTGAGATCAAGGCACTGTGCTTATCCGAAAAATATTTTTAAAAAAAATGTGAAGCGACATTCGCTTTAACTCCTTCTAAATAAGACTATTTAGCTATGCCAAGTCTACCACTTCTCCGTGCGCGCAATGTGCATAAAGCGCGTCAAGTTTTCCAGTATTTGATAAGAACCAAATATCGACCCTTTCTTTTTATTACTAATCATTAAAAATAGGTATTACCGACTGGTTTATGACCAGCAACAATTGAACACCACCTGCTTCCTAACAGTTGTCATCCAGTCAAAAGTCAAAAGTCAAAAGTCAAAAGTCATAAGTCAAAAGTCAAAAGTCAAAAGTCAAAATTCAAAAGTCAAAAGTCAAAGTCAAAAGTCAAATCGTTTATTCAATATAGGAATTACTGGCACTTAATTGACGTCAAAACTAAGTATAACCTTACATGGAAATATCATATAAAACAAAAGAGAACCAATCAACCACCAATTTCGTAATATGTACTGGCTCATGGGAAGAAACTTCTTACCTACAATTCAGTGTTAAAACCAATATGGACTTACGGAATCCAGCTATGGGATGTTGCAAGTAAAAGTAACATACTCTGTCTCCAAAGAATACAAAATTGCTTCTTGAGGGCAATGGTCCACGCTCCTTGGTTCACAAGAAATGCTGAAACTCATGAATATCTCAACGGGCCGATAGTTGCATCTGAAATCGAGCGGTACAGAAAACCATACATAGAGCGGCTATTGTAGAGCCACTTGTAGCATATTTGCTGGACCCGTCTGTGGTGGTCAAGGGACTTAAACGGGACCACATTATTTGATTGGTAGGGGCGGCGCTGGCTACCCTACTACTACCTACTAGTACTAGAAAAGCCACATATTTACTTGCAACAAATTTGCTTATGGTCTAACGACCGATCGCAAATCTTTACCGAAAAAAACTAAGTATGAAATACAAATAATAATCTATTTTAATTTAGTTTACTGAATCAGTTCGGATTTAGGAAGAGCCATAGACCAAGAAGAGCTGGCAAGAAACTCAGGAGGCTTTTTTCTTTATCTCCATTTTTAACCCATCGTTGCCGAGCGCTTGCATGTAAGCGCCAAAAAATTAAAAAACCAATGTGTCTGGTATTTACGCCAACGATGGGTTAAACCAGGGATGGGCAAACTTTTTCATTCGCGTGACAATATTTACTAACAAAATCTATGGCGGGCCAGGCTATTGAATTTTTTGCTTTATTTTTTAAATAATTTTTTTTTCGTGAAACTAAAATATTGATAGGCATACATTTTCTGAAACACACACGCACTTGATTTTTTTTTTGATGGTCGCGGGCCGGACTTCGATCATTCACGGGCCGGAGATGGCCCGCGGGCCGGAGTTTGCCCATCTCTTTAAAGCAATTTGAGTAAATAATGTCATGGCATAAGCTGAGTGGTGACCATTTCGGTTGCATAATTATAAATTTAAAATGTTCATTATGTCAAGTTGTCATAGATGCTCCAAATAAATATTTTTCATTTCATTTAAATTAGTAAAATTTCAATGAAATTCTTTATTATTTTTTGGTGAAGAAAGCAAAAAAAAAAACGACCACTGGGGCTTTAAGTGTCGAACATAGGTGCTACTACTAGATTAGCTGTTCTTAGCTTACAAAAACATTTGTTTCATACCTAAAAATCCTTAAAAAATAAACTATGCTTATACACGACTTATCTTCGTGGAAAACAAAATATTTATGATCCGCATTAGAGTAACAATATTTCTACAAATAGTCGCTTCAAAGAGTAAAGAAAACATATGCTATATCCGATATACAGCCACTAATCCTGTTTGTCAAGCAACCGGAGACGTGTTACAAAGAAAAGAAAAAGAAAAAAAGTATTGAAACAGAAAATAAATTGAATAAAAGATATTGGAGAATAGATCAAATAATAGATGTCAAATATATGTGTGGTCTATTGGTTTAAGACTTTAAGTGTATAAAAACGAGTCGTGACGCTTTTAAAAGAAAGTCCGCGAGTTCTTGTTTAATAGAATCATGTCAGAATCATCTCAATAACGCCCTATTAGAATTATGTATTTTATGTATGTTTATTTATTGTAGTTTACGTATTTACAATACACATATGTTTACGTAAATATAATATTTATGTATGTATTATATACTAACATTTAAATTATTTATAATGATTGCACCTACCATTATATTATCTCAGCACCACCCTATGGTTGACTGGTAGAGAATGCCTCAGGCATTAAGTCCGCCATGTAATATTTATGTTGGAAAAGTTTAAATAAATGAATATTAGGTAGGTACAGTCGGCGGCAGATCAACCTACCCAAATCTATCAAATTTCTCCAATGAATATTGATCCTTATATCCAAACAATAAAGTTCAAAATTGATTGTAGAAATTTGACAGTTTTGGGTAGGTTGATCTGCCGCCGTGTGTACCTATGAAATTGACGTTTTGTATGAAGATTTTTAAACTTTGAACTTTGAAATTTGAAACTTTATTGTGAAACTGTGTACATAAAGATCTTAAAAATTGGTATAAATCCATCAGTTTACCCAAAATTGAGTGTACAATAGTAATAATATGTAATAATAAAATATTCCAGAATTAACAATTAATTATATTAGTATTTTGTGAAGTAAGTAATTTATATAAAGTATAAAGATAAAATTTAAATTAATATAAAGATTCATACATAATACTTGAAATTACAAGTATTCATGAAGGCTATAAAATTCTTTATCAATTAACCAAGATTTTAATTTATTCTTAAATTGTTTGCCTTCAAGTACTTTAAATTCAAGAGGTAGGTTATTATAAATTCTTACAGCTGAGGCAAAAAAGAGCTCTGCTCGGTCCAAGAGTGGAGTCGATAGTCATTATTTTGCGGACCACGGCAGTGTTAATACTAGTTGTTGAATCTATGCCCGATAGCTGTGTGATTTTATTTAAGAGCGTTTACGCCGCACACTAGCGCCACTAATAAAAAAAAATTATATCTAGTAATTAGAGATAGAAAATCAAATTATGCTCAACAAACTATTTGAATGAAGTAATTTAGCATTTTTACGTCACCTATTGAACACCTCACATGTTAAGGTTTAGTTAAATAAGACGTTACGGCCACTTTTAACTATAACGCCATATTTAACTAAACCATAACATGTCAGGTGTTCATTAGGTGACGTAAAAATGCTAAATTACTTCATTCAGATAGTTTGTTGAGCATAATTTGATTTTCTATCTCTAATTACTAGGTATGATTTTTTTTTCATTGGCGGCGCTAGTGTGCGGCGTAAACGCTCTTAAGCGTAACTTGTTATTGGAAAAAGTATAGTTAAAATATTAGTTGCAAGTTTTATTTTTATCAACCCCCGTAGCCCGTAGCCGAGCTTGCACGCCGGACTTCGGAATTCTCGGTCGGGTCAATGTCGAAAACGAACTTTTCGATATTGCGTCGGGTCTGGGTGGTTGTGGTACCGTCGTTGTATCTGAACGAGTGCATGGAATCAGAACAATGTATGTGATAGTGTCTAAAATTTTATTTTTATTTATTATTGATGTGTAACATCTTTTCGCTTGCCTTCTATATATACAATTTGTGGGAGTGATTTCGTAGAAAAGGGACGGAAGAAGGGTCGTAACAGTGTGATCCTGTAACTGTTACGTGTTAGTCAGGGAAGCCACCAGTGATCGACACTTTAAGCCCAATGTCCGTTGTAGGTCGTAATATTTGTGGGAGTGATTTCGTAGAATTGTGATCGTAACAGTGTAACTATTTACTGCATTCTCTTTATGATTTGTTAATCTATATTCTTTTGTAATATTGATTTCCACCATTTCGTGTGTAAGTGACTTTTAAACGGGTTCGTAGGTTAGGCCCCCGGTGTGTGACGTCCGCGTGGTGGAGGCACCTGATTTCGTTTTAGTGCGATAAAATTTGTTATTTGAATATTTTTATCAAAAGTACAGTCAGATAACAAAGTGTAACCTATCAAAAACAAAATCATAAGTGTCTACATAAAATGATCAGTCTTAGTTTTTTTAATATAAATCATCGATAAATCAGCGCCGTCGAGGTATCATTATAATGATAGGATATAAAACTTTTTTTTAATACCAAACTTTTGATCTCGATCTTATTGATTTTCCCTTGACTTTAGGGCAATTCGGAAGTTTCATTAGCTAGCTCCCTTGACCTGCTGCCATTTTATCCACTAAGCTGATTGTGAGCTTCGCGTCTCGGTCTATTTCGCCTTTGTGTTAGACTGAACCCAAGTACGAATGAAAACATAACATAATTTAGGAAAAGGTTAATTAGAGAAGGATTCTACAGAAAAACAGTAAATTAAGCATAATTGCTCATGTGTGGAGGAGCTCGATTCGAGCTCCTTGGTCGATTGGCTTGCACACCGGTTTTCATGGTGACGCCATCTCTAAAGTCCCGGCTTCGATCCCCGTTCGGATCAATTAAGAAATACCTGTTTTTCTAAATTGTTTCGGGTCGGGTGCGTCCTACGTATAATAAATATGTATTTAAGTATATTAAGTATGTTTATCCATTCTCATTGTCTAGTTAACCATTTCTCGAGTTTCTTTTTTCTTGGGGCTAGATTATTGGTGTAAGTGGGAAACATTTTTTTTTTTTTGAGAGAGATTGCTGATTGTCATTTGGCGTTTTCACCTTTACCGGGTTTTTTTGGGGGTGGCGACAAACTTAAAGGGTTCCTCAAGGCATTACGCACTAGTGCGTGTCCCCGTGCCCGGCCCCAGCCCCGGCTGCCTTAGCAGTCTTTACAGTGCACTGGGCCTTCGTGGTGGTTTACGGCCCGATCTTCCTGAGGTGTTTCCACCTATAGGGAAGGCTCGTGCCCAGCAGTGGGAACATTAAAATGAGCTAAGCTTTTTGGTAAGCCAAAAAAAAAAAGTTTATTTTTCCACAAAGGTAGTTACAATTAAACTTACTACTAATTAAATTAAAGTATGGCTCACATAACCTTTGTGAGAGCTGGAGTCTATACCTGGTTTCATACAATACCTGTGTTACAGATCACCAGGCTCTCTGCCACCTCGGAGTGGTCTAGTGTATGATACTTATAGTCATATATCTTATGATTGAGTGTTAACTACATAGTAGAGAAGACTACTTTAAAAAAAGAAAAAACAATATTTATGTGTGTGTGTTGTGTCTGCGTAAGCGTGTGTTGTATTTGTGAATGTGAGCTGTATATGTGAAAATTAGCTAGCATTTTATTTATTTATTTATTAAAGGCACACAAAACAAGTTACAATCATGTTATACAACAATATTTTGGTACCTAACATTAATCTAGATTATAACTCTTAGGATGCGTGCACAAAATGATCCAAATTATCAGCCATGTTTAAAATAACAAAAGAAAACTAAAATTAAAAGCTTAGTTGTAGTCTTAAATAAACTTAACTTATTGAGAGGTTAGTTAGGATAGTAATGGACACATTTTTATGTGACAGGTTAGCAATAATCAATCGAAAAGTCCAGTGACGTTAAGTGGCATACACTGACTCACCATTTCGCCTCGGTGGCCGAGTGGTAGAGTGCTCGGCCCGATACCCAAAGGTCCCGAGTTCAATTCCCAGGACAGGCAAAATGTATTTCGGGTTTTTCGATGCATATCCCGGGTTTGTGATCACCAACCCGCATTTGGCAAGCGTGGTGTTTAACCCAATACCCATCGATTGTAGCGATGGCTTGATTTCAATGACGGAGGCCTTTGCCCAGCAGTAGATAGATAGATAGATAGATAATACTTTTATTGCAACACTATAAAACATAATCATGAACAAAAAAAAAAAAATTACAAAATTACAATTTGGCGGTCTTATCGCTTTTAAGCGATTTCTTCCAGACAACCAGTCGGATGGAGAGAGCTAATAAACTGTAAGATCAGAGGTGAAACTATTAAAACATACTAGAATAATGTGTATTTTATAAATGAAGCAAAATAATAATAATAATAATGATGATAAATCTATAATCATAATGATGATAATAATAAATATGTATATAAATACCATACTAAATATAAAAATAAACCTACTTATACATAATAGTAGTCTCAGGTAGGAAAGTAGCGGATATGGCAGTATTGCAGCAGGACAGGGTTAATCGGAAAGGTTGAATTTTTTCACAAGCTCTTTAAATGTGTGAATGGATTTTGCACGCCTGATCGCAACTGGAAGCGAATTCCAGAGACGAACAGCTTGGACGGTAAAAGAACAATCATCAAAGGTGGTGCTGTGTGGGGGGGTTTTAAGGCTTAAGTTTTCTGATGACCGTAACGAGCGCGAATCTGAACAATAAAGAAAACTGAAACGTTCCTTAAGATAAGAAGGATAGGTGGGATTAAACAATATGTTATAAAGAAGGGAGAGTATATGAGTATTCCGGCGAAGACGAATAGGAAGCCACTTGAGTTTTAAGCGGTATTCAGAAACATGGTCATATTTATGCAGTATGGACAGTTCTAAGCTGTTAACTTATTCACCATTAGGCATACCGTCCGCAGACTCAAAGGAAAAACAACAAAATCGTATATAATCCAATTTAACAACGGACCGGTTATGTATACTTTACCCCAACTCCGACCAAAATGCTACGATAAATAATAAATGGGGGTAGGTATAACCACATAATATGGAGACTGCAGAAGGCAATCTTCAATCAACTCGCTCAAGCAACGCACACAGACAACCTCTCATCATCATCAGCTCATTCTATATCCCCACTGTTGGGGCACGAACCTTCCCTATGGATGGAAAGGGAGAACGGGTCATAAACCACCACGCGGGCCCAGTGCGGATTGGTTGTTGACTGCTAATGCAACCGGGACCAACGGCTTTACGTGCCTTCCGAAGCAAGTGAGAGATGATAAATTTTTGGTCACTTATCCGACGACCGGCCTTTGCGAAAGTTGCTTAGCCTCTCCACTCGCAGACCGGGCGCGTTAACATGACTGTACGTTGCTCGAGCGCAGTACATATGACAAAATTCAAATTTGAAATTTAAAATTCAAAATCATTAATTTAGTTTAGGCTACAAGTAGCTCTTGTGAATGTCACTTTGCCGACGGATCGTAAGTCTACTCTGGGCGGGAGACCTTGGTACTGAGAGGAACCGGCAAGAAACTCAGCAAGTGTCAAACTCTTTTCTCCCTTACAACGTTAAAGATATTGGAAAATGCCCTATTATAGCAGGACACTTTCCTTTACAAATAAACACACAAAATATAAAAGAGAACCCCAACATGTAAAAAAGCAAAATAATAAAAGTAGTATTATGCAATTTTAACATTATATTCTGAAAAAAATGGGTCAGGTATTACATCATTTTATAACTATAAAATAAATGCAGTAAGTTACTCATTAGAAGACATTTGACTTATCAAAATGACCTTTGATAGTCAAATGACACAAGTCACTTATAATAATATTATGTCATGTTCATAATGACGATTTTAAATTTACTAAATAGCGCGCGCTTCCCCGACTTCCTGTCACAATGTTACACCTACTTCCGTCACATTTCAAAAAATCATTCCCACATATTAAAGAAGAGCGGAAAGATGTTACACATCAAAAATCTAAGCTTACCTTCTAAGTCTCCTAGTTTCGTGGTATAACACAACATAGGCAATTGGAATTCAGTCTGAGGTCAAATCATTATCTTATTTAAAGGGAAATCAGAAATGGGTACCTACCTATCTACTTTCGCCGTGTTTTCTTTTTGTCTACATTGTAGTTTGAGAAGAACCGTTTTGTCGATACTTCCAGCCGTCGTCGCTGTTAAAACGAGGCCACCGTTTATAAATAAATATTTATGTGTTCGATACGATCGCGAATAGACTTCAGAATATTCGCGATTGAGGCCTGCATTCTAGGTGCCTATACTAGAGCCAAGTTAGTTGAATAATATATTTTATAATTGTGAAGATTTGGATATAGCATATTATTATATCTATTTATTACCATAACTGTGGATGTTATTTGTCTGTAAATCTTCCTAGAAATAAATAAATTCACTCCGTTCATAATAAGCCTCTCTGTGAGAACGGAGTCTACGGACCCTGTAAATATAGGGTTCAAACTAACAGGATAAAATCGATGTGCGAAATAAGTAAGTAAGTAAATAGTCTATAACTGTCCCACAGCTGGGCAAAGGCCTCCATCATTGAAATCAAGTCATCGCTACAATTGATGGGTAATGGCTTAATCAGCACGCTTGCCAAATGCGGATTGGCGATCACATACCCGGATCATGCATCGAAAAATCCGACACACACTTTGCCCGACCTGGGAACTGAACTCGGGACCTTCGGGTATCGGACCGAGCTTTTGCCACTCGGCCACCGAGGCGTTAAAAATAAACATGAGTAGAAGTTGGTTCTTTTCAATGTGTAGTGTTCGCGTTTTAGAAAACAATATATTATTTCACTATTCTTAGAAATGCATTGGGGTGCCTAATGCGAGTTTAATTTCACATACGATCATGTTAATGAAAACTTTCATTTGTAGATGTTGAAGCAGCGATTCCTTGTGGAAAACGATTGAAGTAAAAAGTCAGAAGGCGCTACTGCCATACAAATTCTACATAGATACTTCAAACTACATAGATATATACAAACTCTCACATACCGATCCAATCCGAACCCTTCGGAGAATCTAGTAGGGCACGGGGACACGCACTGGTGCGTGTTGCCGTTCCCTCTAGATAACCTCCGAAGGTGATTCGTTTCACACGGCTCGAGGAACCCTTTAAGTTTCTCGCCGCCCTCAAAAAGCCCGGTGAAGCTGAAAATGCCGTTTCCCGCACACGTGTTTCCCTCCTCTTTCTCTACCGGGTTATTTAAGCTGGGCGTGAAAAAGCATTTATGCAGGCCGCCATAGTGTGAGCGTTCGGCATAGCGTGGTGTAGCGCTGTGATGAACGCTTTCACTTCTTGGGCTTCACTGGCTGCTTTTCATCAGGCAGGGTGAGGCCATTTTGGCGAGCCACAATAAAAAAACATACTTTCAAGTACTTTTCCCTTAGGGAGGACATAGAGCATCGAAATCACCATTTTTAGTGACCTCGACACCACGTTCAGCATACCTAATCAAAGTAGGGCTTCAAGGTGGAATAAATAAAACACTCGGCTCGTCTGTCGGTCTTCTACAGGATTCATTTCGGGGAGTGCGCGAAGGAGTTGCACGACCATCATCATCATCATCATCCCACCATCCACTTCCAGATATCGGAGCGCGAGGCGCGAGCTCCATCCCTATATTGTAGATATGCCACCGTGTCGCACGAGCTGACTTGGTTCAACTTTCTTAGTGCGTACAGCTAGGGAATGGAACGCGCTGCCTGCGAGTGTGTTCCCTGAAAGGTATAATCTGGAACTCTTCAAGGCTAGAGTGAATAGGCTATTTCTGGGCAGGCATGTTCTATCCTCGACCGCACCGTCACTTAACATCAGGTGAGGTATGGGCAAATGCCTGCCTATGACCAAAAAAGCAAAAAAAACATTAATGATGGGTCGCAGGCGATCGCCTGATACACGAGCATCTTGGAACCTTTTTCCCTTAGCCGACTTACGACATGCACGGGGAATAAGGCTGCTGATAAAAGTATCAGCAGTATCGTTGCTGTTGTGTTTCGTCCAGTGAGTGAAAGTACCGGAGGCTCATCTCTCACCCCTCCCCCCTCCCAATTCCTACTCCCTCCTCAAAATCCAACTCCTTCCTCAAGGCCGGCAACGCATCTGCGATTCTTCTGGTTTTGCGGGTGTCCATGGGCGGCGGTGATTGCTTCCCATCAGGTGACCCGCCTGCTCGTTTGCCTCCTTTTAATATTAAAAAAAAATTAAAAAAATCAGCTTTGCGAGGAATGCCTTTCACGTCCCAGACCAGCTTGGAATACAAATTCTAGCTTTCTAAGTCTTACATTAGGAATTAAGTCACGAATGCTTGGCCTAGACGCTTTTAGCAAAGATTTTGTTGGCCACCAACTTGCGTAAGGCATTAATCCTTCTTCCCTTAGAAAATCCCTTCCACGTTCAAAGGAAAAAACGTGTGACATACCATAACTCAATGTCAGAGCCCTTTCTCAATAAGTTCGGTGAGAAATAGCTTTAGTTCTATTAACTGTTTTTGTACTACTCTCTTTTTTATATAGAATATGGAAGTTAGCAAGTCGTGGCAATTACTTTCGTGGGTCCAACATGATCGGAGCCTATTTTTGCAAGTTCATCATTCATACCAGTTCTCGCTTTTATTCCTCTCGCACTTTTGTTCTACATACTACTCATTCATCCATCACCTTTCATTCTAAGCAGTGGGTGTTCTGCTTTTATTTATCTAGCTAATCTTATTTTTTTTTAATTTATTGAATAAACAAAAAAAAATATATAAACATTGATTCATGCAAGACCTATCATTGGCAAAACCAGAGTAGTTTGTGTGCCAATGAGAAGTTTAAAGAAATTATATATATTATATATAATTATATTTCACATGCTTTTGTATTTACATATATAGATCTAATTTATTTCTATGTATATTCTTAGGGTAATAAGTTTTTCAACATAGGTTTTTATTAACCTCTCCATATGCGGATCGGTTACATGTAACCGCTGCAATATATTTGTTGATAATGGAACAGCTTATTTCACGAGGTTTTCACAAAAGGTTTTCACAAATATATCTTATTCTACTTTACATTTCCCATTTTTAGGGGCAGCTTTGTTTTTCACATTTCTTAATTTCTAACTTATATTTATTATAGTTTGTTATAACACCTCAAAATTACTTATCTAACTACTATTTTACTTGCGAATGGACATACATACGTACAAGTATGTATGTTATTCCAGGAGTTCTTGGAGTTACATGTAAAAGCTCGATTGCGCAGTGGTAAACACCATTACCGAAGTTAAGTAGCTTTCGCAAAAGCCGCTCATCAGATGGGTGACCAAAAGTTTATCTTCACGAGCTCGTAGGCACGTAAAACCGTCGGTCCCGGCTGTGTCAGCACAGTTAAGGCGACGCATCGCTAAACAATAATCTAATACAGAGCGTTTGCGCCCCGTACCATAAGAAAAACTGTTTTTTTTCTTTCCAATTAAAACTACAAATAAGTTTAAAAAAATGACCTAGCATTTTGAAGTATGTATTAAGACTTATCTACTAAGAAAATTTAGATGCTTAAATCGCTCTAGTTTGCCTGTAAAATAACGGCCCGCGTGGTAGTTTATGGCCCGTTCTCCCTCTATCCATAGGGAAGGCTCGTGCCCAAGCAGTGGGGACATAAAATGAGCTGACGAAGATGATGATGGATGATTACTTCTTGCTGGGAAAGTAAAGAGTCATAATATTTGCAGTTGTGTGTAATTTTTTTGTAAATGTCGTTACTTCTATTAAAGCCGTACAGTTTCTTACAACTAAAAACAGACACAGCTAAAAAAAATACGTACTGAATGAGGATAGTAGGTGAAAAATGTTAGACGATTAAAAAGTACTTATTTTTTAATTTATTTGAAAGAAAGACTTTGACTTTGACTTTGACTTTATATCTAATAATAATAAAATAATAATAAATCTTTATTTGCATAGAACATAAAAAAAAAGTGAAATAGTGTTATGTCGAACATTAACCTCAATAAGCTATAGTTCCTACATTAATAAGATGAAATAAAAATATAGAAGTTATTTTTGTTCAACCCTGACATTGTTTTGACTTCGGTTTGGACGATGGGGTATGAGGTGTGACGACCAAGAACAATGTACCAGCTGGACCTAGAGGGTTATCACTAAGCAATTTTCTTTTTATTACGTACAGGCAAAAATGTGGAAAATCTAATAAATAAAATAAACTTAACTAAAACTATTACTAAACTAAAATATGGCGTCCAAAAATTCCTCCGCGTCGCTGTCGACTGGTAATGTACCCAAGAGACTGGCGGCATTGCCTCGTTGTATGGCAATGCTTAGCCTCTGGCCAAGGTAAAAGCCAGCCTTTGGGTCATGGGAAGAGTCAACCAGCCGTTTGGAGATGTCATTAAACAAAATATGAGCACTCAAACCCCACGGCCCGAGGGTTTCAATCCCAAACGGCTCGAAAATATAATTGCCGATAAGGTTATTATACTTTCGCCGCTTGAGGTTTTCTGCAGCCGCAGCAGCAACACCAGCACAGCACGCTGTGCTAGGAAGATGGGATGGCGCAAGAGTATAGACACAAGTTGCATCCCAAACTAAAGGCCTACCCACCTTCCATGAAAATAAAGACATGATATTTTCTTTTTTAACAAACAACCTAAATATATCGAACATAATAATAATGGTGCTTTTTAAGCATGCTCCCAATTTTCCTCTAAGAATTTCCCTGTCTGCCATATTCGGGATTATACAGGTATCCAAAACATTCTGTATAATATATAAGTGAAACAAGTTTCCTAACTTTTATATACGCAACGTAACTCAACAAATTAATGGAAAAAGTGCGTGTCTCAAGGGAATAAACTACTAAATACTGTTGCTAACATATTAATGTTGACATTCTGAATTGTATAATATGAATCTTATGCATTGGTAATAAGGTAGCTTTTAAAGATAACTAGTCGGGTAACAGTTCTATTATACCTAGTTCTGACAATAGTTTTGATGGAAGTCGATAATACTTATGCTTTCTACGTTTGAAGGTTATTATAATTTGTGAGGTCGGTCGGTGGCGTGTTATGCGTTTCTGCAACGATCGCGAATGCTAAGCTGCCTGTAGCGAAGTCAGTAACTGGATGGGTTATTAGTATCGTAGTGGCACCATATCTTGGCATAGTAAACCCAGTGTTCAACACTAGTTTAAATTTTACGGGATGACAGTTGCTAGGAAGCAGGTGATCTGTATCCAATTGTTGACAAAGACTAAGTTGTTGTAAGTATCCGTTGCTGGCCCCTATTTTCAACTATTAAAGGAAAAGGTGTTAATTACTGGTTCCTGTTGAATACTAGTACCATTACCCTACAAAGTCAAAGTCAAAGTAAAAAGTAAGTTAAAAAATAAATCAAATATACTTTAGAAAAGTGCTTTTGTATCGTCCATACATTTTTTACTTACTACCCATTCAGGACGTTTATGTTTTAGCTGTGGAGAAGAATGGGCGCAAGAAACTCCACAGCTTTAACCCTGTAAGCCTAATCTATTTGAGAGATGCGCAAACCCTTCATACGTCTCAGACGCGTCACTACATAGTATAAAACAAAGTCGCTTCCCGCTGTCCCTATGTATGTATGTATGCTTAAATCTTTAAAACTGCGCAACGGATTTTGATGCGGTTTTTTTAATAGATAGAGTGATTCAAGAGAAAGGTTTATATGTATAAATACATGCATATATAACATGCATAATATAGTAGAGAAACACTGATAATTTTAGAGGTTTCACATTTTTGCTCTTACATTGCAAACGCTGGCTGAACCCTACGAGATAGATCAAAATAATGTACTACAGTATTGTACACCTTAAAAAGGTCTACAAAAAAGTCCGTGATGGTATATGTCTATCTATTAGGGATAACCCACAATAATCATTTTTTATTCTTTACTTTTTACGAGAAATAATGGCTTATTTACGAAGCAATTTTAAGCAATACAGCATTAATCCTTATCCAATTAAGTACCTTAAATACATTGTGTATTTAATATAGATCAATATGGCCTTTTACAGCATGTAATTTAAATGAATATTTTCGAAGATATTACAGATTTAAAATGCAGGGACATAGCGGTTCAGCATTGCACCCGTGCGAAGCCGGGGCGGGTCGCTAGTATTATATAAATGGCAGCCTGTAGGCAAAAGTTTATCTACTTCTACTACTACTTCGCCCTATTTTTCGAAGGAAATAAAGGGTTAGGGGATAAAAACTAATAACAAAATACAGTTTAGTCGAAGAAAACTGTAATCACAGTTATTACGACCAAACCAAAATCAATGCTTATAATTAAACCAATAAAATATTTTTTTTGAAATCACCTTTAACATATATTTTTCCTTTTTTAACCGACTTCAAAAAAGGAGGAGGTTTCTCAATTCGACCGTACATTTTTTTTTGTGTGTTCGCGGATACTTTGTCGTTTATGAACCGATTTTGATGTTTTTTTTTGTCAAAAAGGAGATATTCCAAGGTACCATGTTAAGGAAACCAGGATCTGATGATGGCATCCCAGAGAAATCGAGGGGAACCTTAAAAAATCGTAGTGGCGACTAGTGCGTTTGTTAATGTTTTCATTAAGTATTTTAAAGCACTACTATTTAATGAAGGTCTGAAGTCGATCTGTTGATGGAGCCGAAAGACAGTCAAGGGAATTCCTCAACGATTTACAGCAATTACATGGTGTTTGGGCTTGATTAATTTGTATTGATGAGAACTTTACACCTAGATGGGTTGTGACTGTTATTAGGGGTCTGATGATGAAGACGAAGGACAATCAAGAGAACTCTTTAACGTATAATTCAAATTCAAATTCAAATTCAAAAATCATTTATTCAGTTTAGGCTACAAGTAGCTCTTATGAATGTCGCTATGCCATCGGTTCGTAAGTCTACTCAGGGCGGGAGATCTTGCACTGAGAAGAACCGGCAAGAAGCTCAGCAAGTGTCCAGCTCTTTTCTCCCTTACAGCGTCAAAAAAATAAAAATTGAAAAATGCCCTATCATAGCAGGACACTTTCCATTACAAATAAACACAAAAAAAATATAGAAGACAACCACAACATGTAAAAAAAAACAAAAAAATAAACAAATCTAATATATCAAATTTACATCTGGTATAAGTTTCAATTTCCACAATGTCATACAGTACCACTACAGTACTCTAATAAAAGTCAAAAATTGTTTAAGAAAAACAAAGTCAAACTATAGTAATTAATACTAACAATAAGATAAGTATGCAAGAGCAGACCAGCCTCCACAGGCGGCACCCGTTCACGAGTATGACATATGAATCAGCCATCGCTTCGCTCAACCATATTTTAAGGAACGTAACGACCCGACGCACACGCCACCACCGCAGAGACAATAAAGAGAGCATGACACACTCAAGATACTTTAAATAAAATATACAGTATAGTACATATAAATATACAGTAGCTACCTTGTGTTTGGACTTAATTCATTTCGATTGATGAGAACTTTGGACCCATATGGGTTATAAGTACCATTACAGGTCTGATGATGGAGACCATAGACAGTCGAGGGAATTCCTCAACGATTTACAGCAGCTACCCTTTGTTGGGCTTACGTCATACGGTTCAATATGCCAAAATGTTCAGTTCGTAAAAAAACAGCTCTAAAAAGCAAGAAATAATATTGAAATCATGTTATTAATTACCTAGATACGCATACCAGCTTAAAAGAAGGTCTATTGAAGTCAGGTGGGGCTTTTACAAAAAAAAAGTAGATCTAATGGAACAACTATAAAGTTTAAATGAAACAAAATGGTCCCCCAGCCGACCACCAACCAAGTAATGACATTTACAAAAAAAAAAAAAAAATTGTCGTTACCAAATCAATACAATAGAAGGACATCTTGGCGTGAAAGTGAAGAGTCATGTCTGCGATTTTGTTTTATTTTCTAAAATTTGTGTTATGTCGAATATTAATGTGAAATAATGGTGGATTATTAACCATTAAGTGTTCGTGAGTGTGCATGAGTGTTGGCAAATGAAACAAAACAGTGCAACGTCACTTTTCAAATTCTCTCAAGAAGTACGCCCGAGGACTTAGTAAAGCCCCACATCTTTACTGAGATACTCGAGGGGTTGGGGGGTATATCATTTCTCACTTCTCATTTCTATTATCATTCATCATCATTACTGGAGGACAAAGGAAATATTGTTTATTTATGTATTACTTGAAAGAAAAATTAGTTTGACACTGGCTAAATGTGCTAATCGCACAAAGCCATCAACGAAAAGAAAAAAAAAATACAATAGAATAGGTACATACAAAAATGAATTACATAAATTTATTATTATCTTGTAAATAATCAACATAAGTGTCTTATCGGGAGAATCGTAGATAAAAATAGTCCTTTACTCATTCTTTAACACGCTGAATGCCGCAAAACCAGACACCAATAGAAAATTTATTGGTTGTCGGTCACCGGTGACCACCTCGGCGATTATTGACTTAACTACATTTCATCAGCTCATTTTTATGTCCCCATTGCTGGGGCACGAGTCTTTCTTATAGATGAAAACACCTCAGGGAGAACGGGCCATACACCACCACGCGGGCCCAGTACGGATTGGTAGTCGTTAACGACTGTTAGCAGTCAGTATCAACAGCTTTACGTGCCATCCAAAGCTCGAGATGATAAATTTTTGATCACCCATCCGCTGACAGGCCTTGGCGAAAGTCGCTTAACTTCAGTGATCGCAGACCAAGCACGTTATCCACTGCGCCATTGAGCTCCTAAATACGTTTGTCCTATATAAAATTTGCAAATGTGTAAGCAGAGGGAACTTGATTTATGAGGAGGGAGATAAGACAAATGTCTTAGCTTTGGACCCTTGGCAGTGTTTCCCGGTTTGTACATCCAGCCTCCAATTTGTTAATTCAGAAAGGTATGTAGGTATATAGGTCAATGGCGCAGCGGTTTGTGCGTGTAGGTTACATGTAAATTTAAACATGTTAATGTATGTAGTAAAATATAAATGTTATTATTAATTACTAGCTGTCCCGGCAGACCTTGTTCTGTCAAAAATTCTCTAAAACAAAAGTTACATCGTTTTTTTATGTTAATAGCTGCCCCGACAGATTTCGTTCTGTCAAAAGTTATTGGCATGTCGCAGTCTAATAGAAATAAAATAACATTGAAAGACTTTAGTAATATCTAATGTGATGATATTTTGATTGTAATGCCTTATGGTACACGATATTTTTTGTTTGATAACTTGGCGCGTAGATAAATAAATCTAAAAAAATCAAATCGAATAAAAATCAAAATCGTTTATTGCAGTCTATCAAGGTTTCTTATCTATAAACAGTGATTGGCACCATCCTAGTAGACATTTTAAAATGCCTGTTTCAGGAGGCTCCGCTCTTCCAAAACACTCTCATTCTTAACATTAGATAGACAATATAAATAAGTAGTTATCTAAGAATTTTAAATTTAATTTATACAAAACTTCTTCAAAGCAATTTGTTTGAATGTGTGTGTGTATATATATATATATATATTTTATGTTATATTACAATATTATTAATAAAAGTATTATAATATAATAATAAATAATAATAAACAAGTATTTCTAACCTTCACATTTTTATTATTTATCCGTCACTAGTAAGACCTATCACATAATAATGCTTCAGTGTCTTTATAATTTAAAGTTAGTAACCATTCTGTTAACAGATTCTTACAGCTTTTAAGTTGTCTGTTGTTTTAAAATCTGATCTCTAATCAACTTGAAGGCATACCAAAGATAATCCTAACCCGCCTTTGTATTGTTTTGATTGACGTCAAATGTTTCACAGCTGGGCACAGAGTGGTTTGTATGGGAAAAGAGAATTGTTGTTTTTACTATTTTCCTCGTATTTTTTACGTTTTTTCTCTCCTTGAACCTTCCTCAGACTTCATCAAACACAACAAAAAAGAAATCAGTGAAATCTGATCAGCCGTTCTCAAGTTTTGCGCTTAGCAACACATTTGGCGATTCATATTTATTTCAATATAATAGATATAATATAATATAATAGAAATTTTAAACCTATCGGTTGCTTATAAGAAGTAAAATGCCTTATAATAAAGTCCATGTTAGATCACTTTCTATGTCCTAGAAGTACGCTGCTTATTTGCTTATTGTATTCTATGAATACACGTTTCATAATTTTATTGTTTACTAAAGAACACTATTGAAATTAAACATAGAACACTGTCTCTTGTAACTTGTCAGAATAAAATCCTACTTCACTACATAGTATAAAACAAAGTCACTTCCCGCTGTCCCTATGTATGTATGTATGCTTAGATCTTTAAAACTACGCAACGGATTTTGATGCGTTTTTTATTAACCTCTCTACCTTGCCGCGGTGTCATGACACCGCGGCAATATTAGATAGAGTGATTCAAAAGGAAGGTTTATGTGTATAAATACATGCTGCATTGCATGCATAATATAGTAGAGAAACACTGATAATTTAAGGGGTTTCACATTTTTTTGCGCTTACATTGCAAACGCTGGCTGAACCCTACGAGATGGATTAAAATAATGTATTACAGTATTGTACACCTTAAAAAGGTCTACAAAAAAGTCCGCGTTGGTATATGTCTATCTCTTAGGGATAACCCACAATAATCATTTTTTATCCTTTACTTTTTACGAGAAATAATTTATTAATTATTTATATTTATTACGAGAAATGGTTTATTTACGAAAGCGATTTTAAGCAATACAGCATTAATCCATAACCTAAGTACCTTAAATAAATTGTGCATTTAATATAGATCAATGTGGCCCTTTACAGCACGTAATTTAAATGAATATTTTCGAAGATATTACAGATTTAAAATGCAGGGACATAGCGGCTGCGTGTATCAGCATTGCACCCGTGCGAAGCCGGGGCGGGTCGCTAGTATATTATAAACGCGAAAGTTTGTAAGTATGGATGGATGTTTGTTACTCTTTCACGTAAAAACTACTGAATGGATTTGGATGAAATTCGACATACAGATAGTTTATAACCGGGATTAGCACATAGGATACTTTTTATCCCGATATTCCTACAGGAACAGGAACCACGCGGGTGAAACCGCGAGCGGCCGCTAGTTTATTATATAAAGTTGTATTTACTCCATACAATAACAAAGTCAATATTTTTTATGTTTTTTTTTTATTCTTTATACACTTGGCCGTCGTCGTCTCACCTGTTAAGTTATGATAAAGCGAAAGTTGGAAGCGCACTTCACCTGGAATCCTCAACTAGTGAGGCGCTGGCTATCTTATCTCTTACTGTCGGAACACAACGATGGCGACACATTTGGATAAGATGGTGGTAGATATTCTGGTGGACAAACAAGCCCTACCACCCACCAAACTGAGTACAAAAACATGTACCCCCGCTGGTAATCGAACCCGGGACCACTGGGTAGACCGGTGGTACACATACATTGCTCTGATCCCAAGGTAAGTAGCCAAATCACTAATTTTATGGAAGTCAGAAACAACGACGGCACCACAACCACCCAGACCCGACACGATATCGAAATGATCATTTTCGACATTGACACGACCGGGAATCGAACCCGGGACCTCAGAATTAGCGCCGCCCAAAGTTCGGCGTGCAAGCCACTCGGCTACGGAGGTCTTAACCAGTAGGCCACAGAGGTGATTAAATATATGAAGATATTTTTCACGCTTTGTATTTTTTTTCGTATTAATAGCATGCCACTTGTTTAAGGTCAGGTTATGTAACATAGTTGCAATTGGAGATTTATTTTATTTTATTTATTTATTTATTTTATTTTGGATTACCATAGTAATTATGATTTAAAAAAGTACTAAACTGGTAATTAAACTCATTTGTCGCAACATTTATTTATTTGTTTCCTCCTATATCTATCATTAGAGGTAAATCCCAATGCGATAGTAAACCTATTTAAAATACAACAACTATAAATTCCTGGATTCCAGTTAAAGGCCACTGGATCCCGTAAAATTATGGGGCATAGAAGCTCAGTAACTAAAGCCTCAGTCAGGGTTGGCGCCACACAAAATATAACTGTGGTGTTGCAAACATAATAAAATCAACAAAGTAGCGTCAAAGCGCTGTTAGGCCACGTTGGACAGCTACGTAACAGAGTCCTTTTACAGTCAGGGTAGTGACACCAGCGTTTGACACTTTAACCCTATTCTTGGCATAGTTAACTATTGGAGACACTTAGCTTACAAGAAAATCGAGTAGTGAAAATAAGAAAAATTCGGTAATTATTTATAAAATTTATAAAAAACAGTGAAAAAATTAAACACCTACCCGACCTTGCCAGGAATCGAACCTGGGTCTTCCGCAATCCGGGCGGCTGCACTGACCGCTATGCTATCGGGAAGGCTGACGTAAGCGCTGAATATTTGGCACTACTTCTTAATTTTTTGAGTGCTAATAGCGGCACAGTGCGCCATCTATCTAACGGTCATTGCAACCGATGGCTATGCAGATTCATCTGTGCAGATGAAATAACACAAATTTGATAACACAACGCTATAGTAAATTTTTTACTTTTTATTTTCAAGTGCTAATCGCTGCACTGAAGCTAAATTAAATATTTATAAAATACAGTGAAAAAATTAAACGCCCACCCGACCCAGCCAGGAATCGAACCTGGGTCTTCCGCCATCCGGAACCCGGATCAGTTGCGGAAGACCCAGGTTCAATTCTTGGCTGGGTCGGGTGGGCGTTTAATTTTTTCACTGTATTTTATCCTACTAATATTATAAACGCGAAAGTTTGTAAGTATGGATGGATGTTTGTTACTCTTTCACGTAAAAACTACTAAATGGATTAGGATGAAATTCAGCATACAGATAGTTTATAACCTGGATTAACACATAGGATACTTTTTATTCCGATATTCTCACGGGAACGGGAACCACGCGAGTGAAACCGCAAGTGGCCGCTAGTAAATTTTATAAATATGTAAGTTGTTAAATTAACAACTGTTAATCTTTATACTTACAATGTGATAAGCTGTTGCGTTGTTCGATCCCAGTTGGATACTTGTCAATTATAAGTTGTAATCTGTTTTCTCAACACTTTTGTTGACATCCTTCAGCTACACGCACAGAATAACGAGATACCAGAAAGTAAGTTCCATACAAACGCGCGCGAGCAACGCACAACTACCTCACGGACACGGAATATCGGAACAGCTGCGTTCAAGATGGTTCGTGATGGTCCGAGATTCCGTGTCCTTGAGAGGGTCTGAGGGACTACACCCCGCTATACACTACTTAAAGTTTTTTTTTTTTTTTAGTCGATGGCTTCGTGCGATTAGCACATTTAGCCAGTGTCAAAGTAATTTTTCTCACAAGTAATACATAAATAAACAATATTTCCTTATGTGATGATGATGTATGATATTAGAAATGGGAAGTGAGAAATGATATACCCCCCAACCCCTCGAGTATCTCAGTAAAGATAGAAGAAGGCTTTACTAAGTCCTCACGCGAGCTTCTTGAGAGAATTTGAAAGGTAACGTTGCACTGTTTTGTTTCATTTACCAACACTTATGCACACTCACGAACACTTAACGGTTAATAATTCACAATTATTTCACATTAATATTCGACATAACACAGATTTTAAAAAACAAAACAAAACCGCAGACAATGCGCTTCACTTTCCCGCCAAGAAGTTCTACTTAAAGTTTATACTGACACCCCCAACCTTGCGGTTATAAAGTTAGGTGTCAGACATCCTTACGCAAGCATAAAGGACCATTTACGTCAGATCATAATGCCGGATCAGAGCACGCCGGTACGCATCCTTCATCCGGTAGGTCTAGGCTAGTGTGAGTATTGTTTACTAATAATAATAATAATCGTTTCGGCAAACGGTCTTTTAGCCAAGAGCCTCGATCAACACCTAGAGAGGCTCTCGCTGAAAGGTTGGGTCAAGGGTCAGATGCAAAAGGCAGTACTCCTTGACACGGCACGTATTGTCAGGAGGTTCCTCACTCTGCAGCCCTGACCACCGGTAGCTTGGGCCCTGCCCCGCTGCTGGCGGTACTCTAGGATTAGGTTTTGATAATGTTTTATTCTTTTTATATTAAAATATTGTAAAAATCTAGTTTTAAGAAAGAAAATAAATAAAGAGAATAATCATCAACACTTTATTTGCACACTAAGAAATAAACAGTTACAAAACAGGACAATAGACTACGATTACGACGATTTACTATTCCGTATTCATTCAATAACGTTTACAAAAACGAAAATTAGTATGGCATTGAAGCAGCGCCTCCTGGCGGCATACGAGAAGAGTTAACATTTTGCCATACAAATTCTCGTTTTCGTTTACGTGATCGAATAGCGAATGATCTACACTCGCACTTGGCACTGTGTGTGCGTAACTCGAGCGCGGAATGTAGAAGTTTTCCTACTTATACAAGAAACTGCGGATCCTGTATCTACCTCTATTTCTAGCCATACATTATTAATCAGTATTTTTAAGCTTACCGGTTTGTAGCTTAATGCCTACGCAGACTGGCTTCTGCATTCGCCTTTTTTGTGACACTAGTGTGGATTTGTCATTCCCATCATTGATTTGCTGATGTCTAATTGCATAGCTACGTGGGCTAAGTAAGTAATTATTTTTATAGCTGTTGATTTACCGGCGACCACAAAAATTATGCATTTTTTATATTTAACAAAATTGTTATCTAACTGTTAAAAATAAGGCTACATTTTAGCTATCTACTCCTAAAAATTAAGTCATTTATATAAAATAAAATATTATCTGCTGGCTGAGCTAAGTAAAGTAAATAATTTATAATACTGACCCGGGCTATGCATTGAAAAACCGAAACACCTTGCCCGACCTACTATAATATTAGAAGGATTTGTAGCCTAAACTGAATTAATGATTTTCAATTTCAATTTCTTCGCGGGATCGGGAGAAGTGGCGGCAGTTATTATCGGAGGCCAAAACCTATCTTGGGATCCTGCGCCACCCCAGTTAGTTTTTTTTTTTTTAGTTAATTTTAATTTTTTTGTCCTTAAATTATGTTTTTATGTTTGCCAACCCTAGAGTGAAGTGCGAATGAGGTTGCAACTAACACTAACACAGTTTATCCATGCCATCGTATTCGATCAGAAAGCCATCGATTTAATGGGAAGCGATAGTGCGAGTAATGGCTATCGAGCTCGGTATCAGGGTCCACTCCAACTTTTCTAATATGCATTTATGAATGGCCGTCGCTTACCACTTTGACGTTTCGGTTTTCCTTCTCTTTCAGTTTTGTTTACCATTTGACTTCATTAGCTGGTCCGCAGCGTTCGGACTGATATCAAATTTTGAAATGGAAAAATATGTAAATTGTAGGTATATAATAAGATTTTATTTAGACAAATTTGTTTTATTTCAAATTTTATAATAGAAGCTAATGACAATATACTCAGACATATTCAAAACTACTTCATATTACATGTGTTTATTAAAATTTTACAAATAATTTGATAAGAAACTTTGTAACTAAAACTATTACTAAACTAAATTATAACGTCAAAAAAATTCCTCCGCGTCGCTGTCGACTGGTAATGTACCCAAGAGACTGGCGGCATTGCCTCGTTGTATGGCAATGCTTAGCCTCTGGCCAAGGTAAAAGCTAGCCTTTGGGTCATGTGAAGAGTCAACCAGCCGTTTGGAGATGTCATTAAATAAAACATGAGCACTCGGACCCCACGGCCCGAGGGTTTCAACCACAAACGGCTCGAAAATATAATTGCCGATAAGGTTATTATACTTTCGCCGCTTAAAATTTCAAAAATACATGGTAGTGTGTGTTGTTTGTTTTATTGATTTAATGTATTTTTATGCATAATTAAAAAAAAACGGCCACTTTTAACTATAACGCCATATTTAACTAAACCATAACATGTCAGGTGTACATTAGGTGACGTAAAAATGCTAAATTGCTTTAGTCAGATAGTTTGTTGAGCATAATTTGATTTTCTATCTCTAATTACTAGATATGTTTTTTTTTTCATTGGCGGCGCTAGTGTGCGGCGTAAACGCTCTTAACATTCGGATAACCTTCTCCATATAATACTATAAGTGTACGAAATTTCATACTCTTCCGTCCGCGCAATTTTCGTAGTTTTTGCTTCACGTATTAATATAAAGATAACACGAGTCAACGAAGTTACCAGCGATTCGAGTACCACTGTATCTAATTATGCGGGGCTCCTGAATTTTAAATACAACATAGTCTGATGAGTTGATCAGCTAAGTGCAAAACTTATGACTAATTCCACATATTATAATACCCTCAACTAGACGTGAACAGTTCTGACAGAGAAATTATGATGGATCACCGTTCATTTTTGAGTTAAGATTCCGTCAATTTAGGTAGTTATTTCTGTTAATATTTTTGTGAATCCGGAGTCATCAAACATTTGTCGTAACATATTCCACAAGTCCATAGTACTTGAAGCTTGCCTAATATGAACATAAAGCGACGGATCAATGGTTAGGATCAACTTGGCTTTCGTTTTAGCATCATCTGTTACGGCTACGCTGGCTGCGTGCTCAATCTTGATGCACTTTTCCATGCCCTCGAGAACGAGTAGATTTTCGACTGCAAATGCCCACTCGTGGTAATTTTCTCTCCCTTGTAATTTCGGCACATTGGTGAGAAACGAATTTGTCGCCATTTCTGTTAGGTCCAACACAATCACTACGTAATAAAGTTTCAGAGTTCTTTGACTTTATTCTCAACACAAAAAACACGAAACTAGCTATCAAAATAACTGTTAGATTAACTAAAAAGACATCCTGGGCCCATAACCTATTAAAACACCTTTTTATGTTGCAAGCCAAAAGCGAACTATTTATTTCAAAAACACCTTCAGTATAAAAATATTTAGTTTGTTACAATGTTCACCAGATGTCGCTAGTATATATTTATTTGATGTAAATAGCTAAACTCTAACAGAAATAAAGAGATAATAATAAAATTTATTTATTCAAGTTCAAGACTTATTTCGTTAGTAACAATTGTGCTTATTTAGTAACAATAATTGTATTTGATATTTTAATTTTTACATTTTTTTTAAAATTCTGAACTGTCTGTACCTGACTCATGGCTCATGACTCATGACTCATGGCTTATGACTCATGACTCATGAGCTCGATAGCGCAGTGGTTATTTCGCTCGGTCTGCGACTGCTGAATATAAGCAACTTTCGTAAAAGCCGCTCTTTGATTAGATAACCAAAAATGTATCAACTCCAGCTCCTCCATGCTTCGGAAAGCACGTAAAGCTTTTAATCCCGACTGTATAGCAGTTGTTTACAATCACTGCACCGCACTGGGCCCGCGTGGTGGTTTATGGCCCGTTCTCCCAGTGTTTCTATTCACAGGCAGCCTCGTGCCCCAGCAATACATAGATGGGTGCATGGACATAAAAAGAACTGGTGATGATATCATAATGAATATGTTGTACAAAGCTCTTAGTCCCCGGAACAAAACTAATGACAGCATCCGCGCCGATGACGTAATTCGCAAAATGGCGAAAAAAAAAATAAAAAAAAAATAAGAATGGAAAACGCACAGATAATATTAGGGTTCTGTACCTCAAAAGGAAAATACGGAACCCTTATAGGATCACTTTGTTGTCCGTCTGTCTGTCTGTCTATCTATCAAGACCCTTTATCTCGGAAACGCTTGGAGATATCGAGTTGAAATTAAAACCATATACTCAGGTCTGCGGTCTCTTGAAGCTGTAAAAAAAAATCAAACTTCTAAGTTAACGAAAAAAAAAGATATATGTTTATGTCGCTTAAAACGTATATTTCGACACTCTCAAGGGAATCAAAATTCATAGGGTACTTGCGTTTGACCTAGAACTATGAAGTTTGGCAAGTAATATCGTCGTATACTACAAGTACAGGGTAAAGTCTGAAACCTATACATATTTAATTAAATCACAAAAAAACAGGATCTTTAACCAAGGAACGGGGGTCCAAATTTTGAAGTAAGTTAACCGTGTCATGTGCGGTATCGTATGAAAGGGCTTAATTTTTTATTCATTATCTGTGGCCGATTAAGAGGCCTATTACATCTCGACTGTGATTTTTGCGTAAAATGCCCATTTTCGCATTTTGTAGTAATTTTCCGTTTTAAGTAAGTAAGTATTTATCGTTTTTATCGAAATAGGATAATAAATTCATTATAAATATTTATTCCTCAAAAATTCCCAAAAAAAAAATCAATGATATCTAAAAATTCCGAGGCCACTACAAACTATTCGACTATATAAGAGATAACATTCTATTTTTTTTATTTCATTTGTTTAGAACAGTAGTTCAACCTAGGAGCTCAAAAAAGTGCCTTCGCGCGTTTTATGAAAATCTTTTACTGCTATTTTGGGTTTTATTAAAAAGTTAAGCAAAATTTACAAAAAGCGAGGCCGCTACGAACTATGCCAATAGCTATTCTACACTATTCAATAAGTCAAAATTGTTAATGTACGAGTATTTTCGTTTCTGAAATCGAGAACGCCAAAATTGGCCATTTTACGCAAAAATCACAGTCAAAATGTAATAGGGCCGTTAATAAGTGGAGGCCCAGAAATGGAAAACGGCCTCGAGGTAGACCACCTATCTGGGCAGACGATATCGTCGAGGTTTTAATAGCAGTTCTCGCATCAGGACTCTGTTCTGCTTATCGTCAAGTAGAGCGGAGTAATCTACCAACCTACACAGGTAAAGTAATATTTTTAAAAAATCTGTTAGAACACAACAATGCTATACATTAATGTTATGGCGTCATTAAGATATTTTGGTGGTAGCTAGGCGGACTTACTTACAAATATAAAAAATTATAATAAAAAATAAATACAATATTTAGTTTCCTATCATTAATATTCATGAAACTTGCAAATTGTAAAAGGATTTGGCTATTAAAACCTACCACCAGCCAAAGTCAAAACGTGTACCCTTACTGGGAATCGAACCCGTGACCTCTGAGTCTAGAACCTGTGTTTCTAACTAGAACACAGTATATATATCGCCGCCAATAACCCCGGTTAAACTTGTCATCATCATCATCAACATCAGCTCATTTTTATGTCTCCACTGCTGGGGCACGAGCCTTCCCTATGGATGGATAGGGAGAAAGGGCCATAAACCACCACGCAGGCAGGCCCAGTGCGGATTGGTGGTTGTTAACGACTAACAGACGGGACAAACGGCTTTCCGTGCCTTCCGAAGCACGGAGGAACTCGATGACCGGCCTTTGCGATAGTTGCTTAACCTCAGCATTCGTGGACTGGGCGCGTTGACCACTGCGCTAAACTAGTCATAGCACTAGTAAATCAATTCGGACTTTCAAGACTTAGCTTTTTCGAAAATAGCTTAACATTCACGATTGCGAAGCAACGCTTTCTATACCTACTAAGAAGTACGTGGCAGCTTCTAATGTCAAACACGCAAGGCTGTTATTCGCATACCAAGCCATGCAGTGCGAGGTAAATGGCAGTTATTAAGAATTTGGTGTAAAGCATAAGGGGTAGCGATTTGTTAATGTTAACGGTATTTCTGTATTTCTGATGTACTTGGTTTGTAAGGAACAATAGATTTTAGACTTTATTACCTACATTACTCAGTTTTAATTGGTCAAAACGCGATCAAGACTTGCGACTGACCATGCAGACACTCGAGTCTGCTATTTCAAAATGTCTACAGTTTTTTAATTTTTTTATTTTTATATTGGCACGTCATAGTGACCACATCCTGCCTGATGGTAAGCAGCCGATGCAGTCCAAAATAATGAGAGTGCTCCCCACCGTGGAACAAGCACGGTAGCAAGCGCACCCATTCATGACGGCCTGCATAAATGCCGTTTCACGCCTCGCTTAAAAGACCCGGGACTATAGGAACTGGGAAACACATGCGCCGGCAAAGAATTCCAAACCCGAATAGTCGTACAGAGGAATGACTTGCCAAATTTTTGGTACGAGTACTGATTGTCTGTACAGTATGATGGTGGTTCGTAAGACCAGCACGTGTAGTCCGGGAGAGAAAAGGGGAGGGCGGGATTAGATCAAAAAGCTTTCAGAACACTCTCCGTAGTGATTCCAGTAAAAGACACTTAGAAAAGCAATGTTTCTACGCAGCTGGAGGTCCTCAAGAGATGTTGTAACCTCAGCATCTCCAATAATGCGTACCGCTCGCCTTTGCAGTCTATCAAGTGCATCGAGGAGGTATTTAGCGGACCGGTCCCATAGATGGGAACAATACTTCTTACTCTATCGCACCTGAGTCCTGTACAGCAAACGTTGCGTTGTGTTATAGGAGAGCGATATGTTCCTCATCCTCCGTGCTTCGGAGGGACGTAAAGCGGTTGGTTCCGGCTGCATAAGCAGTCGTTTACAACCACCGCACCGCATTGGGCCCGCGTGGTGGCTTACGGTCCGTTCTCCTCGTAGTGTTTCCATTCATAGGAAAGGCTCGTGCCCCAGCTGTGGGGATATAAAATGAACTGGTTATGGACTGATTTGGCGACCGCGCACCGAGACGCAGTGTAGGCTGGTCCCCAACAAGGTGGCTAACTAAAAATAAATAAATAGGTTTTATTTTCCAAAAAGTATTTTACAGAAGTTGTTTCTGAGGCTTCTCAAGAAAGAAGTAATTACTCGTGTTGACTCGCTCTTACCCTTAGCTGAATGACAAGAAAATTAAAAAAGGAAAAATGATAAAAATGGAAAACCGTTACATTAATTCAACCATTTGATGAAGCACCATACAATCGGGTATTGTGGAAGCTTTTGCCCAGCAGTAGACTTTTCGCTGATGATGATGATGATGATGAAGAAGAAGTGGTTTGACATTTGGACTACTAGGAAAGTGTCAGACACAAGCCACTAAGACACGATTGTGGACATTCCAAAATAGCAGAATCGTGATTCGTAAGTCATGCTTACAAAACCGCGTGCCACATCTAGTATTTTAGTAAATAACCAACAAATTCTCATAAACGTATGCATCATCATCAACAGCTTATTTTATGTACCCACAAAAACAGGCTATAAACCACCACGCGGGCCCAGTGCGAATTGATGGTTGTGAACGACTGTTAATCACAGCTGCTGCTATAATATCACAGCCCTTTCGCGCGGTTTTGCAGGCAATATAATAAAGTAAGCAAAGAGCTAGATATATTCCATCAGAGCCTCAATATGTTTGTTAAGACAATTAAAAGTAGGATGTAGTGAAGAGGACATTTGATTTAATAGCTATCTACATATTTTTATAATTAAGTATACGTTTATTTTTTGGTATTTTTTTTATTTAGCCGTTTTTATATGTAATATTTTATTTGGATGTTGTGCGCAGTTGTAATAGAGGTACAAATTTATACGTTTATGTAATTGTATTGTTGTATTTTTTGTATTGTATGATTTGTATCTTGTAACTGTGCCAAAGATAAATAAATAAATAATGCGGCCAAGGCCGACGGCTTTCCTTGCAATCCGCAGCACGAAATTTAAAATTTTTGGTCACCCATCCGATGACCGGCCTCTGCGAAAGTTGCCTTACTTCAGCAACCACAGACCAAGTGCGTGTACCACTGCGCTATCGAGCTTTTCACTGCGTTAATGCACCATAGCTTAATCACTACAAAATGCCTATAAACTTCTGAATAGTGTTTGCTATACCATTTGGCAGCATTTCAATTCTCTGTCAACACTATGGAAAATTAATTCGCACATTATTAGCACTTACAGACCACACATTGTGCTGTGGTACAAAGTAAAGAAGAAAAAATATTATATACATTTCGGAAGACGCAAACATCTGGTTTGGTAAAGCCATGTACTAATCATCATCATCATCATCATAATTAAACCTACATTAGTCCACTGTTGGACATAGGCCTCTCCCAATGCATGCCACTGAACCCGATCTTCGGCTATTCTCATGCAACTGCTGCCAGCCACATTGCGGAGATCGTCGCTCCACCGAGCCAGAGGGCTTCCTACACTACGTTTGCCGAGTCGCAGTCTCCACTATAGAACACGTCTACCCCAACGGTTATCGCTTCTGCAGCTTTAAAGACCAGCCCATAGCCACTTTAACTTGCAAATTTTTTGAGCTACAAAGACATGATCTATATTCTATTCTATTGTATTAGTAAACCATCCGCCTAAAAAAGTAGTTAAGTAACAAGTTACCTGTTTAAAAAATATTTATGCGATTAATTATTTTACATTCACTTAATTATTATTTTTCTCCAGGTGAGTATAAGTAATTGGATCATCATCATCATCATCATCATCATCATCAGCCCACACACGTCCACTGCTGGACATAGGCCTCTCCAAGTGCACGCCACTGAGCACGATAATTTTAAATATTAACAAATAACCGCCTTACAAATAAACAAAGAATAAGGTTCGAATAGTTATTTTGTGTTTTGTCCCTGTCATGTAAACGTCATTACAAATTAGAGTAAAAGAGACAAAACACGGAATAACTATTCAGACCTTATTCTATGTTTATTTGTAAGGGGGTATATATTTTACCTTGTTCCTAACATTATTAGTTTGTGTGAGTATGTATATTTACTTAAATACATACTCGTTGCAGAGGCCTTATAAACGTATTTCTTCTTTTTTTCTTCTATACATATCTCACGTCCTTCTCCCAAAAAGGGGTAGACACAGAATTAAAGTCACATTTTAAGTAAACTCGCTGTTAGTGACCTCGACGCCACATTTAGCATAATCAAAGTAAGGCACCGTCATCATCATCGTCATCATCATCATCATCATCATCTTTATAAAGTCCCCACTGCTGGAGCACGAGCCTTCCCTATAGATGGATAGGGAGAACGAGCCATAAACCACCACGCGTGCTCAGTGCGGATTGGTGGTTGTTAACAACTGCTAATGCAGCCGGGACCAACGGATTTACGTGCCTTCCGAAGCACGGAGGAGCTCGAGATGATAAATTTTTGGTCACCCATCCGATTACCGGCCTTTGCGAAAGTTGCTTAACCTCAGCAATCGCAGACCAGGCGTGTTAACCACTGCACCATCGAGCTCCTCAAGGCACCGTATAAAGCACCGTGGGTAATAGATAACATTAGTGACAGGTTGCTAGCTGACCGCCTGACGTGCGAGCATCTTGGAACCCTTGTCCCTTAGTCGGCTCTTACGACATGCACGGGTAGTTAGACAGCTGATACACCCTTTTCACGTCCCAGATACATATATAGGGTCTAACAATATCAATAAGCGAACGTTTAAGCATCTATACATCACACTGAGCATGCTCACCAAATATGGGCCAAAACTACAGGCTCGTTACCGAGATAATCAACAATACATTATCATAATTCACCAAAAATACACCCATTCCAAACCCTTACAGCTGCACTACACGCACACAAAGATAGCCAAACATGTGCGTGTATCTGTACACTATCTTTTTATTGACGCTTGCGTGCGTGTTAGTAAAGATACAGCATGTTTCATGATGTGCATTATTTTAATTGAATTAGTTTGTTAGAAAACATAACTTTGATAAGTCACTATAAAACTGGAGCCCATTTTTTGTCATTGTATTCAGAATGATGTATAGATACCGCCCTTAAACGTTCGCTTATTGATTTTGTTAGACCCTGTATTAATATTATGGTTACAATTTTCTAAATATTATTATAATAAAACGGTTATCGCTTATACCTTAGTCTTGGACCACACGCTTTAAGCTTATATCCCTAGTCGCCAAGCTTCCGCCGAGCCGCCATCTGGCAATAATATTTGGTTGAGTGAAAACGTTATTATGCAGAAAACCTAAGTAAGATACGTATATCAATGAATCAACAAAATTCATACAGATTTTTTTTAATTAACTACTATTACTAACATGAATCTTCCACGGTGAGACAGAGGCAACATCCTTAAGTTCTCCAGTAACTGTAATAGGCTAATTACTTTACTTTTTTATGTACTAGTTACTATACTAGTTGTCGCCCGCGACTTCGTTCGCGAAGACTAAACTATCCCACAGAAACCTGTTACCGGGATAAAAAGTATCCTATGTCCTAGTCTTGGTCATGGTCTGTCTATGTGCAAGGTTTTATCCAAATCCGTTCACCCGTTGTATAGGCAATATCATCATCATTATCAGCCTATATAACGCCACTGCTTGATATGGTCTCTCCTAGTGCTCGCCACTCCGCGGCTACTCTCACCCAGCTCTTGCCAGCCACCTTGCGGGGATCGTCGCTGCACCTAGTCTTAGGACGGAATACACTATGTTTGCTGATACTCTTGCCTTGAGAGAACCAATCCCGCTATACACGACTTTAAAGTTTATATTGACACCCCCCTCCAAACGTATATTGAATCCTTTATTGTACATTGAAATAACAGAATAAATTACATTATAAAAAAATATATACAAGGGTGAGCTTATCTCTAAAAGAGATCTCTTCCAGCCAACCCTAGCTGTAGTTGGAAAAGAAAGTCTGCGGGACCAATTGTCGACCATAACATAAATAAATAAATAGGTACTTAAACTAATTATAATATATATACGTACATACCTATCTATACACATATACATATATATAATGTATACTAATATTAACTGACTGTATAACTATATGATGTTAGTGATTACTGCTCAAGTTGGAGAGGTAGTGCTCTTTTAAAAGATGCTACTGATGGGCTCTCACGAATGCTGGCAGGCAGTTTATTACACTACCTAATATCCAGATAGGTTACCGGAGCTGTAAGCTCGCTCACTTCTCGTTACGCTAAGAGTACAACTGAAAGTATCCACTGCTTTGGTCATCACCTTTAAAGGCGGCTACCAAATATCCTTGAGAGGACCAATGAAAATCGCTTATAACTTACACCACAAATAAAAAGCCAATAGGAAAGGGCTTAACTGTAAGCGACGGCTTGCAATAACATCACCTGCGATGTGAAAATAACACTATCTATGATAGCCGTGTGTTATGTATAATGGGTTTGTAGGTGACAGCCCTTTGTAATCAGCGCACTAGTAAAACGACACATACCAACAGATTTTATAACAAGAAGTGGTACAGTCAACAGCAAAGGTAACTGATGATTGGTCAAGTTCAAAATATGAATCAGTATGAAAATCAAAACTTTTTAAATGTGTAACGAAAAACCTTCGAGTGTCTACTAGTACCTGCAGACTTTGACTGTAGTTATATAGAAAACACCGACTTACACTATCGAAAATTAATTTTGAAATCTAGTAAACATCATCTCCTTTTGTGTTGACTGCACAAATGGCAGCCTTATCGCTAAATATCAATATCTTCCAGGCTACCATGTGTTGAACAGGACAAAGATAAGTAAGAAATGGGCAGTTTTCATTGCCATTCGATCTGGGTAACGAAAACGAGAGCTGGTCTGGTATAAGACCTCCTTAGTATAAGCTAGTAAGGTATGGTATTTTAGCGGTCAGTAATATAACTGAGAAAATTGGAGAAAAATAACTAGTAAAACGGTACAAAATGGACTAAGTTAAAAATTGGTCACCCATCCGATAACTGATAATGAGGACTTTAAGAAAGTTGCTTAACTTCAGCAATTGCAGGCCGAGCGCGTTTACCACTGCGCCACGAGCCCCTCAGACTTATTACTTAAGTTATTTATATTATTATACGACTAAATAATACATATTAGTGGTCACCCAGTGGTCGAAATTCGACCGTAATTTTATTAAGGCTGCACGGATTGTATCCTAAGCAATGAAAAATTAAAAAATATAGAATGTGAGTTTGGATTGGCATTGACAGATTTCAGCCGCTCCTCTTCCATTTTAAAAATTTTGGAAAAGAGTATATAACTGTATAAATAACTATATTGAATGCGTGTGTGTCAAATACGTAGTAGTGTGTGTAATGTTTGTTTTATTGATTTAATGTATTTTTTATGCAAATGTATTTTCAATGTAAAATTTAAAAAACATATTAACATTCTGTACTCCTTCTCTATGTAAACTATAAGTGTGCGAAATTTCATACTTCTCCGTCCGCGCAATTTTCGTAAAAAGGGGTACAAAGTTTTTGCTTCACGTATTAATATATAGTTAGGTAGGTATCTAATTTTTAATAAAATTTAAAAATAAAAATGGAAAATTGATATTTTATTTAAATGAAATCAATAAATGTCAATAAAATTGCATCACCCATGACTTAGACTAGCCATTATTTGCCAACAATATGCCGCTAACGATGCAGAGACATCTGGCGGTGACGCGACGTCTGAAAGTAACGTCGCCGTCGCGTGCAAAATACCTCAACAGGCGTTTGAAGAGAAGTATAGGAAAATTCAGTACAAAACTGTACGATATAGTATACTTATATAGTACTATATAAGTAGTATACTTATATAATATACTTAAAGCATATTGTTATATAAGCATAAGTTGGGGAAGAGTACATTTTGCTTTACTAAGTACATAGTATAAAACAAAGTCGCTTCCCGCTGTCTGCCTGTTCCTATGTATGTATGTATGCTTAGATCTTTAAAACTACACAACGGATTTTGATGCGATTTTTTTCAATAGATAGAGTGATTCAAGAGGAAGGTTTATATGTATAAAACATGCATACAATCGGACCCGGTAGGTGGCGCTGCGCTGCCATAGGGCTCTATAGGTTACGGGTGTTCACTCAAGCGGACGAAGTCGCGAGCCGCTAGTAATATTATAAATGCGGAAGTGACGTTGTTTATTTGTTTGTCGTTTGATACGCTTTCCCGCGTAAACTGTTTAACCGATCATCATGAAATTTACAGTCATCAAAACATCATACATCAAACAATGCACAGTCGAGTTCAATAATATTATTATGTACTTTTGACAGGTATTGATTCTTATTACAAGGTTAATAAAGGTTACTAACTGTCAAAAGTGTATACCTCGACTGTACTTGTAATTTTGAGCGAGTAGACACTCGCAGTTCAAAATATTAAATCTGATAAATCTTTTTTATGATCGGTATTTGTTGCCCAAAAATGTCAATTTCAATTCAAAATTCAACATTCGAAATGATTTATTCAGGTTAGGCTACAAATAGCTCTTGTGAACGTCATTATGCCATCGGTTCGTAAGACTATCTACTCTGGGCTGGAGACGTTGTACTGCGAAGAACCGGCAAGAAACTAAGCAAGTTGACAAGCGAACTTTCTCAACGCAAGCTAATTCTTTTTAATTTTCGTTTTCAAGTGCTTATTGCTGCACTGAAGCTAAATTAAATATTTATAAAATTTATAAAATACAGTGAAAAAATTAAACGCCCACCCGACCCAGCCAGGAATCGAACCTGGGTGGTCTTCCGCAATCCGGGCTGCACTGACCGCTATGCTACCGGGAAGGCTGACGTAAGCGCTGAATTTTGTGACTGCTTTTTTTTAAATTTATGAGTGCTAATAGCGGCACAGTGCGCCATCTATCCAACGGTCATTGCAACCGATGGCCATGCAGATTCACCTTTGCAGATGAAATAACACGAGGCTATAGTAAATTTTACTTTTTATTTTCAAGTTCTAATGGCTGCACTGAAGCTAAAAAAAAAGCACTGACAAAATTCAGCGCTTACGTCAGCCTTCCCGGTAGCATAGCGGTCAGTGCAGCCCGGATTGCGGAAGACCACCCAGGTTCGATTCCTGGCTGGGTCGGGTGGGCAAGCCATCTTTACTGAGATACTTCAGGGGTTGGGAGGTTTATCATCTCTCACTTCTCATTACTATTATCATTCATCATTATCATCATATGTTTAAAAAACATATCTGTTTATATAACTTGTACAGAAAATTACTTTGACACTGGCTAAATATGCTAACCACACGAAGCTATAACAAAAAGAAAAAGAAATAAATTAAATAATACATTTTCTATTTTTTGCAGAACCGATGTCCCGGAAACTGGGAGGGAGAAAAACATGAGCAGGCTGAATGGCTTCCTCAGTCTGAAGACGCCTCTCATCAGCACTAAGACATTGGGGTAAGTTGTTTGTTTAACATAATGATATATATACTTAGAAACTTATAGATACGATAGTGTTTAACAACATAACACAGTGTTGAACCCCGGAACAAAACTAATGAAAGCACCCGAATATGACGTAATTCGCAAAATGGCGAATACCTAACCTCGATGTCCACAAAAATAATGAATATGTTGCAATTAGATCATATTTTATCATTCTGTAAACGACAATTTACTAATTGATATATTTCCTCCGGCAGTTATCAAAATCAATGTGATTACCGAAATAGTTTATTGGTTCTACATGATCAAACTATTTATTCTAGATTGTTTATAGCTAAATTTCTTCATACAAAAGTAGGCTCTATTTAGACGACATAGAGTCCATCGCATTCGATCGCTCAATTGTCAGATTTTGACATTGAAATTTAAAAAGTTGAACGCACAGAGAATACAGTTGTTGGGGGGTTTGAGTGTAGCAAATTTACTCTAATTTGTTTATAGCCAAACTTCTTTATACAAAAGTAGGCTCTAAATAATCGACATTTAAGTTTAAAGTCGCGTGGTCGGGTCCGCGCGAATTCGCCCGGTCGGGGCTTGACGGAATACAGCTGCTTCGGTGCGGTCGCACCGGTTGGCGCTTGAGAGGAATGCAAAAAAATTTCGCGACCCTCTACCACCCTCTACCCTCCCTTGTTTCTAACATGTTTTTTATTAAGTTACAAATATCAAATCCGTGCATTTTTATTTATTTTCATAATTAGGTATCCCTCCCTATTGAAGTACCTATAACGGATATATGTTTACATCAATTTCGTCACCAAGCGGCTCTACGGAAAGGCCCGACACGTTATTATTTTTATTTTTACGGAGGCTTCGCGATCCCCTGCGACCCCCTTACAAAGGTTTCGCAACCCCCAGGGGGTCGCGACCCACACGTTGAAAAACACTACATAACATATCTAACATACCTACATATAAACAAATAAAAAAATAGTATGACAACAAAAGTAAACAAAAGTATAATTAAATTTCAAAGCGATAATATAAATTTTTGGATGAGAGTAGCCGCGGATCGTGCTCAGTGGCGTGCACTTGGAGAGGCCTATGTCCAGCAGTGGACGTGTGTAGGCTGATGATGATAAATTTTTAATTACTTGACCTAGGATAGCACGCACCAGTGTTCAACAGGACCCAGTAATTGCAACCTTAGGAGTCAGAAACTGATTTTAGTCTTCAGAAACAATTGAATAGGTATTCAATTGTTTCTGAAGACTAAAATCAGTTACAGTTGTAGGTACAACCTACCTGCTTTCTAGTTGTCATCCAGTAATATTCTAATTTTGAGGAGCCCGGTCTGCGAGTGCTGAGGTGCAACATTCGGAAAGGCCGGTCATCGGATGGGTGACCAAACATTTATCATCTCGAGCTCCTCCGTGCTTCGAAAGGCACGTAAAGCAGTCGTTAACAACCACCAATCCGCACTGTGCCTTTTATAATTAGCGGAGTTCCTATACTTCTGTAGGAAATAATACCTAAATAATATAGAATGTTACCAAAGTACGTATTATGTTTGTAATTTAACCACAGACTGTAGGTATTCCATTTCTTGATTAAGACAAAAAAAGGCGAATTACCCAATTATTGACAATTTGACATCTATGTCAAATAACTTATAGTACTGTCCCATAGCTGGGCAAAGGCCTTCATCATAGAAATCAAGTCTTTGCTACTTACCCAATTATTGACATCCATGTCAATAATTAGAGTTTTAAAGGACTGCTGACACCTTAAATATAAAACTGCTGCGGGTTCGATAATTGGTGGGATGACAACAATACGGTAGGTTTACCCTAAGTATACTTATCTTAAAATGTACCTATGTCTATAAACACAAAACCTGAAACTTTCAATGCTTTTGGATGCCTACGAAAAGCAGCAAACAAATGCTTCACTACCGCCACCTATTGGAGGTATAAAATATAGAAGTGATGCTACTGGTTCTGCTTCAACAAGCATCGCTGCAAAGTACCTACCACGTGATTCCTTACAGAGACGATAGAGGTCGCTACTCGCGAAAAACTAAGTTTACTTTAGGAAATATAATATAATTATTATGTTTGAGCTTGAATTAATTTAAGAAAATTATGTTTTAATGAGTACCTTTTTAAGGATTCTCTTTCAATGCGTGTGTTTTGCGATTTACAGCAAGATTTAAGAGCACTTATATTTAACTCTATAGCGCCATCTGGTTAATAACTTTAACATTATTATGCAGTTTTTCATTGCTTTTAGCACAACGAAAGTTCAAAATTTCCACGTATGTTTGGCGTATTGGACGTACATATCTCACATATTGCAGAGTTTCCTTTTATGATGTTAACAAGGAATAATGCCCACATTGGGCCAGTGAAGGCGGTTATCAGTGTTTGTATTTTTTAATTTTTAACATGTAACCATTTCACCGAATCGTAATCACCTGAACAACTGAAAGCACATAAAATAAAGCTCAGCTATTGACCCACGATTTTCAATTTCAGATGTTTTCCATTCGAAAGATTATATTTTTTTACACTTATTCACTTATTATCATAACTCGATAACTTTTATTTTTTTTATTATAGTTAATTTGAAAATCGTAAAAATTTTCTTTGATTTTGTCGTTTTGCGACTGACATTTCGTATTTACGTGTATTGCGTTTTGTTACGTGTTGTGTTAACGCGGTGTGGTGTTTTTTTAAAGTAGTATTTGCAGTAATAACATACTTTCAGTATTATTTAACTAAAAAGTATAATCTATATTATTTATCATTGCTAGGGAAGAAATTAAATAAATAGTCACAGACGATAGTTTTTATATAATTTTCAAATTATTGTTGGAAACGAAACGCAAATCTTGTATAGATATTAAAAGCTAATTTTCTTAATTTCTAATGAAAATAATGATATATTTCTTACATTTTGAGGTTAGGTTAAGTCAATTTTCGAAAATTCATATCTCGGGTTGGCTTTAGTAATCGGCGCGGCGGCACGAATTAGGAATTGATAAATCTTGGTTTTTATAGGGGTTGGTTACCCATTTCAATCGACACCCGCCCACCCCGCGGAGATGCGTGGTTTTTTTACACGTGTTTGAAGTTACGTAAATCCTTACTGTTGGTTAGGTTAAGTTAATTTTTCTTTTCCCGAGCGAAGCGCAGCGTAGCGAGGGGCAGTCACGGAAGGGGGAGGGTAAAAAAAAAAACTCAACTAAGTCAAAGGTTTTTGTTGGTTTTTTGTAGTGATTGATTAAAAAGGCACACCTCTCCTCCAAAATTATTATTTCATATTATTATTATTATACTCTTTATTTATTTTTTTCCTTAAAACTAGATTTTTACAATATTTTAATATAAAAACAATAAAACATTATAAAAACCTAATCCTAGAGTACCGCCAGCAGCAGGGCAGGGCCCAAGCTACCGGTGGTCAGGGTTGCAGAGTGAGGAACCTCCTGTCAATACGTGCCGTGTCAAGGAGTAATATTATTATTATTTTTAATAATATTTATTATTAACAGATTTATAAATAGTATGCCTACTATATTTATAATTCTACGCATAGTTCAAATAGTAGTATCATCGGGTTTTTTTTGTTTTGTTATAATTTAGTTATTTGAAGTTAATTATTTAGTTTATTGATTTGTACTAAAATAATTGAATATGTAGTGATTATAGTGAACAGATTAATACATCAATAAATAATAATTTTATAGATTGAGCACGAACTTAGGCCAGTGTGGGTGGACGTCGCAACGCTGTTCGCGGAAATGGCTCGCATTCAAATGTTGACGCAAACTTTTGTTTGCGTGAATTAATTAAGTAATATTCCTGCATACGCAGTTTTCTGCGTATGCAGGAATATTACTGGCCTCTTGTTTTGTATTGTATTGTAAGCATACAATAATAATGACATTTAATATTCGAATGCACAGATCGCATCGGACCTCGATCGGACTCGGACGTTCATAGTTTTGCACGAAAGTGAATGTTTAGTTCGCTGGGCAGAATTCGTTGCTCGCTGGCGATTACTCGTTTACAAATGCTCGGGTAAGAATGCTCTCAGTGAGGACGCTCTTTTTGCGATTATAATGTATAATAGTTTATGCGATTTGTGTTCGCAATTCCAATTTATCAAACGCAACTAGAACAGTCGCGCTGCAAATAAAGAGTGTCCTCACTGAGAGCATTCTTACCCGAGCATTTGTAAACGAGTAATCGTCAGCGAGCAACGAATTCTGCCCAGCGAACTAAACATTCACTTTCGTGCAAAACTATGAACGTTCGTGTCGAAAATCCGAGCTTGGAGCATTCGAATACTAAATTTCACTATTATAATATTTTTTGTTAAAAAAATTTACATTGACAAAAACACGATAATACGATAGACCAAGAAGGTCACGATCAAGGAACTGTTCCTTGCTTACAAGTGGCCAGTAATGTTCCTGCATACATACTCATTCATTTTCATTATCTGAGTACTCGCTTTCGAACGTTTTGTTTGCGTGAACATTCGAATGCGAGCCATTTCCGCGAACAGCGTTGCGTCGTCCACCCACACCGGCCGAAGTTCGTGCTCGCGTGTAAACTTTGTAACGCTCGGCTCAACGTCCACGCCACTCGAATATTCGACGCCGAATGCTCATTACACGCGAATGCTCTCAGTGAGGATGCGTCTCTAAAGGTACAATTAACAAATGGTTGCTTTTTTCGGTAATAAACCTGCGAGTTTGTAATCATTAACCCGCATTTGGCAAGTATGTGGTATCAACTCTCATCTGCGGCGAGCACTGAACAGTGCCCTACTCAATTAAAATTCTATTGTGTCTGTATTCACAGCAGGCGACAGGCGACAATACCCATTAATTGTGCAGTAAACAGTAACAAAACCGATACATTTCATCATTCTAAAATAACAAAAACCATTTTCCTTTGTCCTAAGCTTTTGAAAAGCAACGAACCCCAATGAATTTTTCATCGCGTCGTATCAGTTTCTGTTCGGCGATAATAGATGGCGCCACTGGTAAAACGAAATGAATTATTTATGGCAACGGTGGAACAAGTGAATCTCGAAACTCTTGACTTCTAAATGATAATGAGTGTGGTAAATAAAATATTTTGTTGTTATGTTTTATACTCGTACTGTGAGCAAATAATACAAACATTTATTTATTTATTTATTTATTTATTTATAACATGTAGCAGTCTTCGTTGTTGCTCGAGCTTTAGTGGACTGTATTATGATTTGTGTAGGGTTTGCGAGTTACATTTAAAACTGCTTGTAGTGAGACACTAGACTTTATTAACAACTTGATTAAATCAAGGAATGTAAAGAAGAAAGAGCAATAAAATACAATTATAGGTTGTCAGAACAATACGTCAAAACTAACAGAAGTAGTATTCTTGCACAAAATTGTTGGCGGTGAAATTGATAGCCTATCTAACTTATAAGATTTGAAACGCCTCTATCTTAAAACAACGATCACCCATCTTGTAGCCGACATTGCGAAAGTTGCTAAACATTCAAGATCGCAACCCGTGCTTGCCGCGGCTCCTTATTTCATATACCAACATTGTTTATACCTAAATAACCAGTGTACAAATAAAATTACTGTACCATTTTTATCCGAAGAAATAAGCTTCTATTTCCCAACAATAATATGGGCCCAGGTGAATAAAACTCTATATTCCCATTTGGCACGATATGAGCATTTGAACCGGGCTATCCTAATAGTCTATGAAAATATTTGTTTATGGTAGGAGACAAAAGAGGCCGAATTCCTGTGAAACATAAAGTAATATTGTCTGTGGTGTTGGCTTGGCACCCTGACTGTGTTCGGTACAAGGGAGAAGAGATGATAAAGATGTTATTATTACTACGTTATATTGCTTACATAAGAAATTGACGTTTTTTCTCACTTATTAATAGGTGTATTACTTCTAAAACTCAATACCGGTTGTTAATATTATTATACACCTTTAATTAGGACTATGTAACTTAGGCTTCAGTAATAACAATGATTATTAATTTTGTGTCTTTATCGCCCAATTTTTTTTTAATCGACTACTTTTTTGTTCGCGGAATTGTCGTTTTGTTTCATTGTAGTTTTAAATGGACTTGATTTTGTTTCTTTTTAATAATAATAATAATAAATTCGTTTATTTTCAGGCAACAATTAAAATTCATTAATTAATTAATTACAACAACAACAATTTTTTAATGTCTGCTATATTTAGCTAGTGAAACAAACACACTACTTTACAATTTTTATAGTCTTAACATAAATAGATGCTAAGAAAATTTAAATAATTTCATTAGTATGAAAAATAAAATCTTCTAAAATATCTTCATACAATACGTCAATTTCATAGGCAAGGACCTAATATTTATTTTACGCAAACTTTGTTGCAATCAAATAGAATTTGAAAAAGAAGCGTTGAAAAAACTTCCACGAGCGGGTTTTGAACCCGCACCTCATGACATGACAGGTCTGGTGCACTATCAACTTTGCTATTGTGACCGGAAAAGGTTGGACCTTTCGAAATTAGTCAACACTATCGACTCTTACTTTGTAAGCCAAAAAAGCCTAATTTAATGTCGACATTTACAAATAATCAATATCCGATCCCAATATTTTTACAGATATTATGGATCATGTTAAGAATTACTCAGCTTTTGTTGCTAACAAATTACAATTTGAAAAACATGTGAGAAGTGTTAAAAAAAAAATCCACTAGCGGGATTGGAACCTGAATATAATGTATTACAGTATTTAAGCGTAAGAGAGGAGGATAGGTAAACTTATTTGAGAAACTAGCAGTGTTGCCATATGTAATTTTAAAATTACGCGTAATAAAGGAGCCAATCTTTTTTTTAAATGAGTTATCTATACCACGAAACTTCGAAAAATAAAACATAGTGAAACTTTTCATAATACGAGTAAGTAACTAGGGTAAAAGAAGAATTAGAAGAAGAAATACATAATTGGCACACACTAAGTAGGTACAACAAAAATTTATTAGATGTAAAAAATATTGAAAAAACAAAAGTAAGCAAGTATACATTCATGACAGGAACCAGTGACCGATATTATTGTTTTTTTCATCATTAAAAAAGAGGCCAATAACTGATTTTATCTTTAAATGCCGACCATCAGTTTCCTTACTGCCATCCCGTATTATGTCAATGAAAACCTACGTTATTTTTTGACGAAGAAAGCTCTGCCTTACCCTAAAAGCATTACCTGGTTATATCAGTTTAAAGTCGGGCCTTGCGACATAGGTTCCGCAACTAGTTAGGTTTATGCGTATGTATTAACGTTCGTATGCGAACGAGCTTTAAGTTAAGTTTACCGTAGGCCTAGACGCATTGGTTTCCAGCGATTATCCTATTTCCATTACCCTAGATGGCGCTGCATAAATTTCAGACAAAATCTTCTAAGATACGAGATAAAAATAGTACATAATATAATATAATTTAATTTTCCGTCATTCTTTGGGGAAACCTTAATCCAGCAGTAGACGTCTTTTAGCTGAAATTAATACGATGATTAGAAAAAGACAAACATCTTTATTCATAAAAACTATTTAGGCATTATTTAGTTAATCATTGTTTTGTCTCTTTTTCTCAAATACAAAATGACGTTTGTGTGACGTTGACAAAACAACATTTAACTAAAAAATGCTTAAATAGTTTTTATGAATAAGGGGGAAAGTTTTGAAAAAGTTCCACGAGCGGGATTCGAACCCGCACCCCGACTATCCAACTCGCCGAAATTAATTAAGACTATTTTGATTGAGCCGCGATAGCATAGTTAATAGTGCACCTGACCCGGCATGTCATGGGCTGCGGGTTCAAATCACACTCGTGGATTTTTTCAACACTGTATTTTTAAATTTTTTATTAGTTTGCTAAAAATTTTTTTGTAAAATTATATATAACCATGATTACGTTGTGATGATTCTGTCATTCGGCTAGCCGTTACACGGACAATATGTCCATTTTTACCCCATCCCAATCCCCTAGATATGACGGGAAATCCGTCAAGTTGGCAACACTGGGCCTTAGCATGTGTAACTCGCTATGTCCTCTAACTTACGACTTATTTATTCATGTTGTACCGAGCAACGGTTACGTAAACCAGGAATATATTATTGCTATGCGACCCTTTTGACTCGGCGCCGGCGTCGCGGTCCCTTGAAAGCCTTCCTAAACAAATCGCGTATTGTTGGGTGAAGATTTTCATGCAATGCCGCCATTATGAATGGACTGAATTAATTAATGGTTTGGTTGGATCACAGAGATATCTTTGTACTTCTGTCTGAACTGATAAAGAGAATAGAATAGAGAACATTTATTTAGAATAATATTCGTTATTTGCTGGATGATAACGGTTCGTTGTGGAGGTCCTTGTGGGAGGCAGACGTCCGGCAGTGAACATCTTTTGCCTGATATGAAATAATGATGATTCAGTCTCATATCAACATAAATAAAACAAATAAATTATATTTTGAAATGAAACATTTTTTACGGATCTACTCGCGTTTTATTTTGCACATTACTTATTTAATGTTTATCCTAGCGTTTCGAACCCTTTGCAGGGTCCGTGGTCTCAGGGAGACTGAGGTGTTGGTCATCTCATAATTATTTGGTAGCTTAATTGCCCTCATTTAAAATTAATCAGATGCGTTCCGTTTTACGCAGAAAGAGCTTACAGTATCTTTTGGTTTAGCAGTATGGTGTTGGAGCTGGGATTTAATATTTTGTATGATGGGATCCCAGGCTGGTGGTAGATTCCAACCATCTTCTCTATTAAAATTAGGATGTTTTTAATTTCAATAGCCTCGCGTATCATCCTAGGGATGAATCGTTGTTCTCTAGCGAGTATTTGTGGTTTATCAAATCTGATGTAATGGTTGGGCCCCTCAAAGGAATATTCGCATACTGCAGATTTATTTTTGCGCCTATGCTTTACGTGCCTATGCTGCAAATGGTTCGAAACGTCAGGATAAACATTAAACAAGTAATGTGTAAAATAAACGCGAGTAGATCCGTAAAAGTTGTTTCATTTCAATGAGTAGTGTTCGCGTAAATTATATTTTATTAAAGAAAGGCATCGGAGCTCGATGCAACTTTCGCAAATTCCGGTCTTCGGATGGGTGACCAAAAAATTTCTATCTCGAGCTCCTTGCTCTGGAAGCCAAGTAAAGCCGTTAGTCCCGGCTGCATTAGCAGTCGTTAACAACCACCATTGCGCACAGTGCCCGCGTGGTGGCTTACGGCCCATTCTCCCTGTCCATCCATAGGGAAGGCTCGTGCCCCAGCAGTGAGGACATTAAATGAGCTGATGATGATGATGATGATGATGATAAAAGAAAGGCATCCAAAGCATTATATGTCGAACCAGTAGTTTTTGTGATCGACATTTTTTCCCACCCTTTAACAGGCAAAGGGATGTATTATCATCATCATCATTATCAGCCTATACTAGTCTACTGCTAGACATAGGCCTCTCCAAGGGATGTACCTATATTCCCAATAAATTTAGAACTTTATGTCATGATAAGATTGAAAACCAATGAAATATTCAAATATGTTATGCCCATTAAAGGGTTAAGACTAGAGGTCAGTGACTGGTTTTTGAGTTTAGCAACAATTGGAGACAGCCCACCAACTTCCTAGCTGTAATTCCGGTAAAAAAAAATTAAATTACAGTCCATGTAGTCGAGGATTCCGGCGAAGTACGCTTCCATCTTATTTATTTATTATTTGGACAGTCAACAATAACATATACTAGCGAAAACAATGATACTGTTACAAACATAAGCCTTATCTAAGTATAGTTTTCAATTAAAGACAGCCACGGCATGTGTCGTGGACTTATTAAATCATTAATAAATCGAATTAATCTAAAATCTAATAAAATATTAATTACAGTGAAACTATAGATACTAAAGATACTAAAAGGGGTTCGCGTGACGACCAATAACTTTGATATTTTCCTTGTATTTGAGGTGAAAAATGTTCAAATCTTCCAAATCATTAGGGCGAGAAAGGGCGTTGCTTTTACTTTTGGATCCTGTTTGCCTCGCTTCTGTAGCGCATCGGGGATGTTTGCACACTATCGCACTGATGGCTTTAATGCCATTTTACGCAAAAAGACGGCATCCCTGATCCGTAGGGTGCGGGATAGTCCCAATAGCATCCTGATGACTATAGCTGAGAGGTTCTCTTCACATTTATAGGAGAGTCTTATAAATAAAGTTTAAAATTAATTAGATTACATCGGTTTTCATGGTGTCGCCAACTCTGAGGTCCCGGGTACGATCCCCGGTCAGGTCAGTTTAGAAATTATTGTTTTTCTAAATTGTCTCGGGTCTGGGTGTTTTCTATGTATAATAAGTATGTATTTAAGTATTTTAAGTATGTTTATCCGTTGTCTAGTAACCATTTAACGAGTTTCATAACGAAGCTTCTGTTGGGCTACGTAATTGGTGTGAGTGTAGGAAAGTTTATTTATTTAGTTTATTTGAATAAATTTATGTAGATCGTGTTCGTGTGAAGTATATCCGCCGATACCGAGCCATATAGGACTTCTTTTTCTTATGGTGCCTGTCCAGGAAGGCAGTCAGCTCTGCATACTTGGTCCTGTCCTTAGCAAGGCGAAAAAGTTCAGTGGCTCTCGCAATTATCGTCCACTTCCGAATGTTCCGCAACCACGACTCTTCTGCGACCAGTCTCCTCTTTCCAGCCACTTTTCCCATCATCATAAGTTGCAAGAGTTCGTATCTGTCGTGCCACAGAATGCAACTTTTCTCTGCTTTACAGTGCGCTTACGTTTCTAGCTGACACGTCGACTATGAAGTACACTTCAATTTAAATTTTAAAGAATTTACAAACAAACATTCAATGGAATTTAACCTGCAAACAACAAATTTTACTTTTACTCTCAATCTCCAATCCTAAGCCTATATCAACATACATTAACTTGGAACGCCACGAGCGTTGATGACGTTAAGGAAGGGGGAGGAAACCCATACCGGTTACAGTAATAAAATTGGGTAGTAGCCACATTGGTAAGGGTGAGCGATTGTAGCAGAATAAATAGCCTATAATACTGCCCTACTCTCTTTCTAGCTATCGTTCTCTCTATCCATCTATAGGAAAGGCTCGTTTTTTTACTCGACTGCGTCAGAAGGAGGGTTATGTTTTTCGAGTGTATGTATGTATGTATGTATATATGTATGTATGTCTGTATGTACGTATGTATGTATGTATGTATGTATGTATGTATGTATGTATGTATGTATGTATATATGTATGTATGTATGTATGTATGTATGTATGTATGTATGTATGTTTTAAAGACGTCCTGAAACGACATCTAATATCGAGCAGCATATCTGTGGAAAGTTGGGATCATTTTGCTTTAAACAGGCCAGGATGGCGAAACAGAATCCACAAAAACGTAGACGAATTTGAAACGATGCGTTTAGAAGATCTTGACGCAAAACGACAAATACGAAAGACCCGGCCAAAACTAAAACTATCTTAAGACTATACTTACAATGACCGTGGTCAGTTGTACTGTGCGACCTGTAACCGAACCTTCAAGACCAAGTTCGGTTTTGCAAGTCACATCAGGGCGCACACCTCCTGGTGTGCGCCCTGATGTGACTTGTGTGATGTGCCCTGATGACGCCAGAGTGTCGCCATCGGCGGATACGTCGTGGAGGACATCATCATCATCATCATCATGTATGTATGTATGTATGTATATATGTATGTATGTATGTATGTCTATTTCTTTGGCACGCCCTACAGCCCAAACGGCATGGTGGATTTTAACATATGAGTTGACGTTAGATTTGTTTTGACTGTTGGAGTAACATATGCTATAAAAAATCCGGAATATACTTAATAAAAAAAAAGTAAAAAGTTTTAAATAAACCAAATTATTAGAATAAAACAAAAAACCCGACTGCTAAAACAACTATATAAAAAAACAATGATATACTCGTAAAAACCGAACTAAGGTAAAATAACTGCAAAGAGAAAAGACTGTAAAGAAAAAACAAGCTCTTGATGGTTGACGCAGACGGGGACAATCATCAACCAAGCGGCCGTGGCTAGCTCAATGAAATCAGCACTCTCCGGCTGCCCCATTTCAAAACCTAGTAAGGAACATTTTTTGTAAAAATAGGTTTTTGCATTAATCTTCCAAATATAGTAAGTCCCTACACAATACAAAAACACCAGCATTGAAATCTAAGATACAAACAGAGATATTGAAGCATCAATACCTAGTAAGTGCACCATTCACCATCTCATAACCATTTTAAACCTAGCAAAGCCCTTTAACCATTTCAAAACCTATCGTCCCCCCATCTCCGCTTTGGCCTGCCTCGTCTCCGGTGTCTAATCTATTTTCTACACAATAGTTTTATTTTCTTCACCAATGTAATGCTTAACTATTGACTTAACTATTCAAATAATATAAATACAAGTTTAAATTCAGTTACAATAATCATATTTCAGGTTTGTTATATAGGTACTTGGCTAGCATACTCGTAAAATGAAAAGACTATTAAACATTTACAAAAGTAGGCAAACAATAACAACTATGAATAAATCATGGCACTTAAAACAATTACTTATAGCACTTGTTTGCGCTTCAATGGAACTTTTTACACTAATAGGTGTAAAAGATACAGTCTCCACAACCTACGACCTCACTGTATCTTTTGATCAAAATAATTTAAGGCACTAATATACCTATTCTTTTGTGATGCGAGCAGCACAAAACCGGTCGTTGTGGAGATCCTTGGGGGAGGACTTTGTCCAGCAGTGGACCTCTTTTGGCTGAGATGATGATGATGATGATGATGATGATACCTAATCATTCACTCATCATCAGTCACACTGTTCTAAATTATATATAAAATATGGAAAAACCTTTATAAATTCTACAGTAAACAGTAAACAGACTCATAAAAATCAACCAAAAAAAAAAGACTTACTAATACTTCACTATGTGAACCTTTAACAATACGTAAATCAGTACTCAACTCTTATATCAAAAGAAATAGTATAGTAATAACAAAAATACTAGTCATAGTAGTAACCTTTAGGCATTTCTGTCAAAAGATTATATTAGGAACCTATAAGAAACTAAACTCCCTGTGTGGTGCCGGGGATAAAGAATTGCACCACCCCATCTCAACCCGTGGGTGTCGTAAAAGGCGACTAAGGGACCATTCCAGAGGATGGGCAGCAGCATCTCTCTGAGGTTACTTTCAACCTACTGCAATCGCCAACCCGCCTGCCAAGCGTGGCGATTATGGCAAATACCCCCCATCTTGGGGGAGACCTTTGTCCAGCAGTGGTCGTCTTTTGGCTGAGATGATGATGATGATGAAGAAACTAAAACTAAACAATATTTTATCTGGACAATCTCCAATGAATCAATCTTAATAAGGAAATGAGGATAAAAAAAAAATCCGATTACATTGTAAGCTTTAATTGCTGCAGATGATCAAACTTCGACTTTTTGATCTTGAGTCGTTCTGTATAAAGGGCTGGTATACTTTCTACATTCACGGATGTAATCTTCCTTTTCCGGAAAGAAAGTGGCAGCTCTGGAAAATCTTCACTGAAGCCCAATCGGTAATTTATTTGACCACTTAGTTATCAACGCAGGTAAAATAAACACATAATATTGAAAAAAACATACCTTCAGGTCGGTATCGACGTGTTTAACACATTAAAAACAGAAAAAAGACGTGTGCTTCTCACGGTATCGTGGGACGTACTGAAGTTAGGGGAGTTAGAAAGTTAGACCGTTCGAAAATGGCGCGCTGGAGATAAGCAGCATACGTTTTATTGTTTGTAGTCAACCCTGTATTTTTGATGGATTTAAGAGGTAAACGAAACGATGCGTTCAGAAATTCCGCGTCGAACGATACCAAAAAGTCATTTTCGACCAAAAGTAAAAGGAGATAAGAAGAACCGGAAACCAGCTGCTCTCACTCAGTCCTCTGTCTTGTGTAGAAGGTAAAAAAATATTGTATTTATTCTGCTCCGGTGCGAGTGATTGACAAGGTGTCGAGACTTGGATATGATTTATTTTACGAGTAGCGATGCGGCGGCGGCGTACCAATGGATTTTGTTTCTACTGAGACGTGACTAAAGTTTCTATCCACTTCGAAATACCAAATCAAACCAAATAATGAATTTTGTACATGTACTGTTATATACACGAAGACTTTTTATCGGTGATCAGGACCTACTGATTCCGATTAAGTAAATGATGGCCAATGCAATAATAATAAAACTTACATGTCAGCGTTCCATTTTTTATTTTTTTTGTCTGTAAAGTTAATAACTATGAATATTAAAAGCGTGGTCATGCTACTTCTCCATGTTATAAATAAAACCTCTTCATAAGTACAGGTACAACGATGATAACAAACCTCATTGAAGATTTAGGGCCTTACAAATAAACTAAGAATGTTGCTGTAGTAACGGAGATTAACAAGTATGTCACTGAGCGCTGCCGATCAGTATACACGTATTTTTCTTGGTTTGGGTGTCGCGATTGCGAGTTTTGTTGCATATAGGTGGGTGCCTATTGAAAATCTCTGGAAAAGAAACCTGTTGTGTATGAGGATGTCTCAACACACACAACCATAATCCCAGTTTGTCCTTTTTTACTTTGCCGACAGATATAACAAGGTAAGTTTACAATATTAAAAACACCCAAATTCACACAATAATAAATTAACTATGTATGACTCAACCCTAGCCGGTAGGTACAGCTCGGTACTTCGATTCAAGGTCACGGCACTGTTGCCGCACTCTCGTTCACTCTGCTGCTGACGTCCTTATTCCAATAAGGATAAGACAGAGCACCTAAATCACCGATTTTTAGTAAACTCGCCGATAGTGTCGTCGACGCCACATTTAGCATAGGTACAGACGCCTGCACATCAATCTATCCAAAACTGTCAAATTTCTTCAATATATTTTCAACCTTAAGAGTCAGTCATAAAGATCAAAGTCTATTGAGAAAATTTGACAGTTTGTAGTAGGTTGATGTGCAGGCATGTGTACAAAGTAGGGCCCCGAGGTGGGACAGATAACATCAGTGATGGGTTGCAGCCGATCTCCTGATGTGCGAGCATCTTGGAACCCTTGTCCCTCAGTCGGCTCTTACGACATGCGCGGGAAGATAGACAGCTGATACATTATTTTCACGTCCCAGACCAGCATGGGAGCAAAGGTCCTCTTCGAAATATCAGATTCGCTATAAAATTAATTACCCATAATAATGGGTAAATAATTTTATAATTTTATAAATATTTACCCATAATAATGGGTAAATAATTTTATAGCGAATGTAATCCTTCGAATCCTCTAATCCGATCCTTCTAATCTTTCGAATATCGCTGGGTAATAACCCAGCGATATCAGACCCAGCGGTTCCGAGTTCAATTTCCAGCGGGGTATGAACGGTGCATCTATTTTCTTAATGTCACTCGGCAAACTTCGTGTTTCGGCTGTCGTCGGATTTTTATCAGATATAGAGCATATAGAGTTTCTACTACCCCTTTTACTTGTTATTAATTTATTTTAGAATAAGAGGAAAAACGAATACTATTGTATACGTAATTGATTTACGATTTATAGTTTTACAGCTCTTTAACCTTTAAAGCCCCGACGCATTCGCTTTGTCTGGGTTAGTTCATACTAATCTACTGCTTAACTTCTTCACAATAACACAAAATTTCGCCTGCAGTTACCAGGTTCACATGTGAACCGCCAGGGCGTAACCGTTAAAGTTCATACTAAAATCAAAACAAAACAACAATATTTGGTACATTGTTCTGAATTCAAATCTCAATATATGATAAATATTCCCTGTGTGGTGCCGGGGATAAAGAATTGCACCACCCCATCTCTTCCCGTGGGTGTCGTAAAAGCCGACTAAGGGACCATTCCAGAGGATGGGCAGCAGCATCTCTCTGAGGTTACCCTCAACCTACTGCGATCGCCAACCCGCCTGCCAAGCGTAGCGATTACGGCAAATACCCCTCATATCCTTGAGGCCTTTGTCCAAATATAACAAATAATGGACATGGAAATTAATATGCATTTGCATTCGGAAATGCGATGATCACCGAGAGACATTAAGAAGCACTGTACGTACATGTTTGTGTATCTTCTTAGTTTACTTTTAGTTTACTTTAGTTTTACTATGTGATTTCTTCGAGCTTGGAGTTAAAAAAAACACTATACAGCTGACAATTTATAGTCGAGGAAATATTTTATTGAATTTCTGAACTTAAATTGCAAAGTATTATTTAATCCTTTATTGCACATATAACACACACATTATACAAGAAAGACATAATCAAAGGTGAGCTTATCTCTATAAGAGATCTCTCTTAGCCAACCCTAGCAGTGGTGTGCAACAGAAGCTTGCGGGACTAATCTACGAAACTAATTACTTATACTTAATACATACTTAAACTTGCCATAATGTATATACATACATACATACACACACACAATACATATAATAATTTAAATGTATAAATATATATAAGGTAATGGATTACCAGTGTTGAAAAGGTTTTTCAACTTATTTTCGAATGATTCTACCGATGATGGACTGATACGAATATCGGCAGGCAATTTATTCCACAATATTTAATAATAACAATTAATTTTATAGAGTGAGAGTACTTATAAATGTATACACCTCACAAAACTGAAGCTATATACCTTAACATAGACAACACCAATGAAGATTTCGCCTAAATTTATTACCAGACTTATGTAAGTAATCCCGTCTTAGCTAGGGACACTGTATTACAATTTGCCATGCTAATTTGAACCTTGTTAGTATGCTAAAAGGGCACTGGCAACTGCATATAGGATTTGTAGTTTCTCGGGGTGAGCGCGCGATATACAGCGATGGTGTTCAGATAACTTTTTTTTTTAATAATTTACTACAATGTAAGAAGATTTATGGGGATTGCGTGTTCATGTAGGGATCTTGCAAGTGGCATGGTGGGTCAAATGTGGATCAATAGGTGACCTTATTAAAGCTATACTAGCTATACTATACTACATACTTCGAAAGACAAGTTCTTTTGTGATGTCAAAATGTTTGATGTTTGATTGATGATAAAGCCGATGAAAGCGTACTTCACCCGAATTCCTCAACTACTGAGTAGTTCAACAGTTACCTGTTGGAACACAATAATGCTACTAAAATTGTTTTGTGGCAACATATTCAGAGATGGTGGTAGCTAGCCAGGCGGACAAACGAGCTCTACCACCAACCAAACTGAGTACAGACATGTACTTCTCGCTGGGAACCGAACTCAAGATCTCCTCTCTTGGGAATACGAAACACACTTTGTCCGAAGTGAGAATTGAACTCAGGACCTCTGGATATTGGACCGAGCGCTATGCCACTCGACCACAGAGGCGTCAAAAAGAAACCATTACCAGTTCGTTTTGAGTCTCCACTGCTGGGGCACGAGCCTTCCCTATGGATGGATTAGAGAACGGGCCATAAACCACCACGCGGGCCCAGTGCGGATTGGTGATTGTTAACGACTGCTATGCATTAGTAGCAGTCGTTAACAATCACCAATCCGCACTGGGCTCTTTGTGCCCGCTAGGCACTTAAAACAGTTAGTCCCGGCTGCATGCCAGGACCAACTGTTTTACGTGCCTTCCGAAGCATAGTGGAGCTTGAAATGATATGTTTTTGGTCACCCTTTCGATGACCTGCCTTTGCGAAGGTTTATTTTACTTCCATCAAGCGTTTGTAATAAATAAAATCTATTATTTCTCTGTTGCTGTGTGTATTTCTAAAGCAGAACCATTCGTCTTAGTCAGACGTCGGGAGTGGCGTACCGTAAATGTATTTAATAGTATGCGGATTCGATTCCAACAAGCGTCTTATAACATGTTGATTATCAGGTTCCTGCAGCGCAGTGGCGGGTTTCTCATGAGTTGCATACCTAAATGCTTTGGCCGTTTCACAGTGAATAAGAATTCAATTACAAGATGCAACTAATGTTTGTTGATTGAAAGGATCCTAAATCGCCGTGACAGGACGATGATTTCGATTTGTCGTCTTTTATCATGTTGATTATCGGGATCATGTATCGTGGTCACGGGTCTGATTTAATTGCAATTATAGAGCTGGAGAGCTCTGGCACTTTCTGAGTGAATGCGATTTTATTCGAAGAAGCCATAATTGCTGGCGTTCCCCAGGGTTCGGTTTTGTCTCCCACGTTGTTTCTGCTGCATATCAATGATATGGTTAACATTGAGAATATACATTGCTATGCGGATTACAGTACGGGAGACGCCCTGTACATCGAAAAAGCCAATGTGACTCGGACTTTCACACAGGAAAATCGACAAAAACTTGTGTCTATAGTTGAGAACTCCTTGGATTGAATCTGGTTCAGTTTAACCATTCCAAGACACAGGTTTGCGTATCCATTCGTCGTAGCACCACAGTTCCAAAGCACTCCACTTAACATCTCAAGCAGCATTGGGATCCTTGGTGTTGACATATCCAGTGACGTGCAATTCCTCAAGTATCTAGATACTTCAAAAGCAACATCTCTGATGTTGCTGATGTCCATGGGCGGCGGTGACCGCTCACCACCAGGCGAGGCAGCCCGCCTGATCGCTTGCAGACTGTCAGTATAAAAAAAAACAGCAGCTAATGTGTTCTATGTTGATTAAAAGGATCCTAAATTGCCGTGACAGGGCGACGATTTCGATTTGTCCCCCATGTTTTTTTATTTTTTTTAATTATTAATTTTTATATTTTTATTTTTAGGTCAGTGTCGGAGACTAAGTATAACTACATGTAATCTATGCTGTTTCTAATTCGGCTTTCCTAGGCTAGGAGTGGCTTTATGCCTACATTTTCTTGGCACGATTTGTGCCCTATCTATTCCTTTATTATCCTATGCTATGCTATATAATTTTACTTAGAACTTTTCCATCGCACGCTAGGTGCTTTACTCTTCCTTATTCTACTTGTCACTGTCCTCTATGTTGATTCGCGGGATCCTGTATCGCGGTTGCGGGATTCTCATTTAATCACAATTATGAGATGGAGAACTCTTGCACTTTCTAAGCGAAAGCGATTTCTATTCCATGAAGCAACTAATGTATGTTGATTAAAAGGATTCTTTACCGCCGTAACGGTAGGACTAAGATTATTAGAAGCGTCTTACAATATTTATATATCGGGATCCTGCAGTATCTTAAAAGTGGATGATACAAACACTCGTATATTTTACATATTACGACCTATACTATATCCGTAATACTGCTGTTTCTATCCAACAACTATTATTATTTTAATAGCATCATCGAAACCTAATCTACTACCAGACAGTTACTATTAAATCTTCAATAATAATCAAAGACAACATTGTGGATTATTGTCAAATAATCGAATAGTGTGCGGTAATCGGTATTACCTAATATACTTTTATAGTCGACGACACGATATCGATTCTACTACGGTACGATTATGTATGTCTGCAGTGTTGGGAGGTGTGCTTTTATAGTCGACGATACTATTTAGGAAAGACATTGCGACATTGCTGTGAGCTGATCATGCCCTTGCTGCGTAACCGGTCGGTATGGCTGGAAGCTACATATGCTTTTACTGCGTTATCGGCGTGGTGAGAAAAATTATGCTTCCTCAAGCTGTAGACTAAAGTTTTCCCGAAGTTTTTCTATGGACTTTCACCTGTATCTTACTAGAATTTTCTAGCGTAACTAAGTTTTAAATGATAAACTAAGGAGCTATCATCATCATCATCATCAGCATCATCTCTGCCAAAAGTCGTTTACTGCTGGATAAAGGCCTCCCCCAAGGGTCTCCACAACGACCGGTTTTGTGATGCTCGTACCAAGAAACTATGTTTATACAGTTCGCGCTGCACAATTAACGTAGAAATAGTCAAAAATAATAATGTAAATCCTTAAAAGATAACAGTTAATATTAATACAATTGTGTTTAAATGACAAGTAGTAAGTTAAATTAAAGCTTATTTTTTTTTTGTTTTATTACACAGCTAAATTACGTCGTGTCGATATCGTGCCCAAATCGTAGGGTCTAAACGACTTCAGTTATCTAAGCGATAAAGATTCATCGCGTAAGATCCATTCTGCGGCTCAGCGCCTGAAACTGGAACAATAATTAATACTGAGGCAGATTACAGGTCAGTGAGCGCTAGCGATTAAGGGAGTAGATTGAGGGTGAGTTAATCGCGAATTTAAACTCTATGCCATAGGACTTAAGCACTAAGGACTCTTTCATGAACTGGAAGAAAGCTCGGAGGAAGGATTATTTACAGAACCTTAATAATCATGGCAATGGAATTGAGGAGATCGATAGCGCAGTGGTTAACGCGCTCGGTATGCAATTGCAAAGGTTTACCTATTTTCTCCAAATCATGGTTATCAGATGGTTGAACAGAAATGTTTCTTCAGCTCCTCTGTGCTTCGTAAAGCACACAAAGCCGTTGGTCGCGGCTGAATTAGCAGTAGCTCATCATCATCATCATCATCATCTCAGCCAAAAGACGTCCACAGCTGGACAAAGGCCTCCCCCAAGGATCTCCACAACGACCGGTTTTGTGCTGCTCGCATCCAGCGGCTTCCCGCGACCTTCACCAGATCGTCGGTCCACCTTGTTGGAGGCCTGCCCACACTGCGCTTTCCGGTACGCGGTCGCCACTCAAGGACTATTCCGCCCCAGCGGCCATCAGTCCGGCGAGCAATGTGCCCTGCCCACTGCCTCTTGAGCTTAGCAACTCTTCGGGCTATGTCGGTTACCTTCGTTCTTCTGCGGATCTCCTCATTTCTGATTCGATCACGCAGAGAAACTCCGAGCATAGCCCTCCAATTCGCACTGAGCTGCGTAGTGGTTTAAGACCTTTTCGCCCTATCCATTTATAGGGAAGGCTCGTGCCTATGGATGAAACACTACAGGAGGAACGAGCCTTAAACTACCACGCGGGCCCATTGTGGTACGTGGGTGTTAACGACTGCTAAAGCAGCCGGGACCAACCGACTTTGCGTGCCTTCCGATGCACGGTTTTTAAAATGTCGCGAAATACATTTAAAAGAGCTAGCCATCTAAATGCTTATCCAAAAAGGGGAAGGGCTACACTATTATTAGCTGATTTAGTATTTTTTTTTAAATACAGTGTTGATGACATTCCGGGTCAGGTGCACTACCAACTATGCTATGGTGCTGTTGGTGGTACACCTGACCCGGCATGTCATGGGGTGCGGGTTCGAGTCCCGCTCGTGGAATTTTTTTAACACTGTCTTTTTTCAAATTGTAATTTGTTCGCAACAATATTGCGTAAAATTATATGTAAATAATGATTTAGTATTCTTTACGCATAATATGTTACTGATTGCTAGCTGATATATGATTTTCTATGTAAGATTTGTCTAGACGGCGATTATGTTTCAAATTATCTTGTACTGAAGCCTATTATCATAATAAATACGTTACTGTGCTGGCCTTTTCAAGGTTATTCTGTGAATAGGCCATTTCTAGGCAAGTATGTGTTTAGGCTACATCTCACTTAATATTTTTGATCAGCATATTCTGTTTGTGTGTTTTTGTGCAATCCTTACTAATATAAATAATAATAGTTGAGTTAATTTACTGTAATTTTTATTTATTTTTTATTTGCATTTAATTTATTTTTAGTTTATTGTTTATTTTTGGACAATGTTGTGTATGCCTGTTATTGGTTTTCATGTATGTCTTAAGCTTGTGATCTCTTACTTTCCTGCGAAAATTTTCATGTTAACTTGTTGGTGTACCTTGTAATAATAAATAAATAAATATTTTATATGCGAAAGTGAGTTTGTTACAGAGTAATTATTAACGGGATTCTTACCATGTTTAATAATGACTCTATTGCAAGTGACCATGGTAGTTTAAATAGTTATGTGTCTTTGTTAGTTTGTTTAATGTTTGTTACGTTTTCACGATAACCTATTCAACGGATCATCATGAACTTTTATACACATATTCTCAAGAGTATAACGAGAGTGCGGCAACTTCATACAAGCGCTCCGAAACGCACGCACACAAGCTCGTAGTTCACCTACATTAGCACACAGAAAAAAGCACGGGAAAGGAGTACGCGATGACGCGGGCTGTCCTCGCAAACGCGGATCGGGCAGCGTATGTTGCTGTAGTAACGGAGAATAACAAGTATGTCACTGAGCGCTGCCGATCAGTATACACGTATTTTTCTTGGTTTGGGTGTCGCGATTGCGAGTTTTGTTGCATATAGGTGGGTGCCTATTGAAAATGTTTGGAAAAAACCTGTTGTGTATGAGGATGTCTCAACACACACAACCATAATCCCAGTTTCTCCTTTTTTACTTTGCTGATAGATATAACAAGGTAAGTTTACAATATAAAAGACACAATAATAAATTAGTTAATTTAGGGTTTAGTCGCACATAACTATGTGCTAACTATGACTAAACCCTAGCTGGTAGGTACAGTTCGGTACGTCGATTCAAGGTCACGGCACTGTTGCCGCACTCGTTCACTCTGGGGTATAGCTAACTAAAGACAAAATAAGGCAATGCTTACAATAAGACCTGTACTACTTACCATTTTAACAATTTTGAGCAAGTTTTTGTAGTTACTTACTTACACTAAATAACGACCTCAAAGAAACAAGAAAATTAAATAAAAATACAGTATCTCTGGAGCGTTTTTAATGCCATAACTAATTATTTTTACCATAACACCTTGCTAAAGAAGACAATTTAACAACTCACTTAGACACTCGGAGTGGCGTTGGGTGTTGATGCATTTGTACTTTCACTTAGGCTTCGGGTTAGAATATAAATTTTTGAACAAAAGATTTGAAACAATGGCTGCTGTGAGCGCGTGTGACGTCAGTTTTGAATGCAAAACTTAACACTAGCCACGGAGCGTTGGGAAAAAAACAAAAAAAAGGCTGTCGCTAGCTTTTTTAAATTTCGTATGATCCTTTTCTCGAAACAGTTCAGGACATTTTCGACCCCCTATAACTTCGTTGTGGTTAAAACTAAAAGCCTGAACTTTCACTAACCATGCAGACATTGTAAAAACACGGTATATTTCAAATATACCGTTCATTCAATTTGAACCAGTAGTTTAAGAATCATAACTAGTCAAAGTTTCTTAATTTTCTCACTGATTGACCGATCATCAAAGCAGACATAGAAGCTTCAAATTTAGAATACAATTAGTGTTTAGTGTATAAATCAAGGAAAAACTACAATATTTTGCAATTTCGATACACTAAGATACACTAACTGCATAAATAACTTTGTAATCCCATATAAATGTATAAGATTACAAAACTACATTTGCAGTTAATGAATCAGTGTACCTATATTATGAATAATATAATGGAATAATAAGTATAGATAGGTACCTAGATGGTACCGGAAAGGAAAAAAAGTAGGACTTTCTAAAAACGAAATGAGATACCATCAAAAACAAACTTGTAAAAAAAACAAGTCTCCCAATTCAGTTCTTCTACCGTAAAAAGTTGTGAGATCCATGTAATACCAAGTTGGTTAATTTATTCAGTCCCTACTTATGGAACCTTCTGTCTTAAGTTATTACGTAATTAGCTAACCTAACAACATCATTTTTGCTGCTCTTCGGAGTCACCGATTCACTGTCTCAAATATCCCATCGCGCACAAAGAAATTTGGTGACTCATTTCTTTGTCGCACCTCCAAAACATAGAATAGTCTACCAGCACACGTTTTCCCTCCTTCTTATGATATGGGGTCCTTTAAGAGAGCGTTAAGAAGCACCTTGTGGGCCGGCAGAGTCAAGTTGACTGATGCTACGTTTGTTTCCACGCTGCACCAGTTGTCTTCGCGTCTGGACTTCATTTCCACTTAACATCAGGTGGGATGGAGTCATTTGCCGAGCTAAGTATAAAAAAAAACATCAATTATAGTGACCATAACTATAGTAAAAATATGTTTTAAATGAATATATTGACTTAGCCATCGCATGAAAACATAATGTATCTCACAAGTAATACATATATATATATATATATATATATATATATATATATATATATATATTTACTTATTTTAGGATAGCTAACAGCTTGCAATTGTAAAAAAATAACAACAAAAATTATAACTCTAAGCTATTTGACAAGCTACCACATTTAAGATATCTACTTACAGTAATAGTAAAACTAAACTTTACATAATAAAATTAATTTTTAATCGTTAAGGGTGCACCGTCCGTAACTAATCCGATGTCCGATCATGATGTGGCCAATAGACAGTGAAACATTTCATCAAATGCGACCATTTCATGAAATTCTCGAGCATATCGTGAAGTGAGCAAATCTACGATATGGCTACGACATGTACACTGCACCAACCAACCAAACAACAACTTAAAAACAAAGAAAAACTCTTTTCTCGTCCAATCCCGATTGATCTGCTGCCCGTACGGTATGACGTCACACCCGGGTGTCCCGGCTTATTCCGGTTGAATATTTCAGGGCATAATTACGGCCTCTTTTCAGGCCCGAGCGAGGCCTTAATTTAAGACCGGGTCGAGTGACACAGACTATGAAATAACATGACGGTTCCAATTCACAATTATTAATGTTGTTACGGGAATAGAACGTAGCTGAACTCACACACATTCACACATTTATTAGTGACACAGCTTAGATAACATTACTACATAAAATTTTAACATTATTTAAGTGGCACTAAAAGGTGCTCGCTCAGCATGATCTCAGGCCTCCTAGATTGTAAAAGAACGCTGGTCTACCGCGAACACCTTAGTGTGGGCGTACCTAAGTAAAACGGAAGCATGGAGCTATCTGGAAATTTATATATGATACGGACATAAGCCATAAAACAAATATTTATATAGATCCTTAATGTGTAATAAATAAGTATTATAATTACCTTCTTCACTAGAATTTAATCTTCTTTTCTTGTTCACACTGTACTTTTTACTCTGTGGCATTGGCTTAGAGTTTATACTCAGTGATTGACACTGAAGGCATTCCCTCAACATCAACAAATACGAGTTCCCGACTAGTCTATTTACTTAAGTGGCGATTCGGTCATACGTTTACAACTATCGTTAAAGTTAAGCTACGTTCGGTACTTACAGTAACGAGATGGGTAGGCAAATTTTCTTTTATCTTTATGTTTTGTACGTTTCTTGCATCTGAATGCATGTTAAGATTTACATACTAGCTTTATCTTTGCTTCATTTTGAAAAAGTCCTTGTGAGGTGACACCTCAAGCGGCATTCCATTCCCAATTTCGGAAATACTTTAAACGTCGTCAACGATTACTTTGTTTGTATTTGACGACCTCCTTGGTCGAGTGGTTTGTACACCGGTTTTCATGGTGTTGCCATCTCTGAGGTCCCGGGTTCGATTCCCGGTCGGGTCAATTTAGAAATTATTATTTTTCTAAATTGTTTCGGGTCTGGGTATTTTCTATGTATAATATGTATGTATTTAAGTATTTTAAGTATGTTTATCCGTTGTCTAGTAACCATCTAACGAGTTTCTTAACGGAGCTTCTCTTGGGCTAGATAATTGGTGTGACTGTATGAAAGTTTATATTTTTTATTTTATTTTTTGTATTACTATAAAAAGTACCCTATGACATATTCCGGTATCCTATGCCATCATACCGGAAAGCGCAGTGTGGGCAGACCTCCAACAAGGTGGACCGACGATTTGGTGAAGGTCGCGGGAAGGCGCTGGATGCGAGCAGCACACAACCGGTCGTTGTGGAGATCCTCGGGGGAGGCCTTTGTCCATCAGTGGACGTCTTTTGACTGAGGTGATGATGGCATTTAAGGACCTTGCCACTTTTTTTTCGCTCCATCGCTCGTTGGCAAACCTTGAGTTTAGATCTTTGATGTTCGGTCAAAGACCAGGTCTGAGCGCCGTGGTTAGGATAGGCAGGATGCGCATGTCGGCGAGTCTGCGTTTCAAGGCAAGCGGAAGCTTACCTTTCATTAGCTCTTTCATGGACCAGTAGCTCTTCCAGACGTTGTCGATCCGACGATCAATCCCTTTGTCTTGCCTGTTTTCGAAGGAGACTATCTAGCCCAAATATATATACTCATCGACGTATTGTATCTTCTGCCCATCTACCTCGACCCTACGTTTCACGCTGTTACTCATACACCGAGTTTTCAACCTGTTCATCTTCAGTCCAACTTCAAGGCTTGCGTTGCTAATGCTTCTTGTAGCATTTCCTGCAGTACTGGAGCTGTTGTTGCAAACAAGACAATGTCGTCAGCGAACCGAAGGTTTGTAAGCCCTTTGCTGCTGCCGACTTCAATGTCTTTCAACTATGTCTGAGAAAAAAAATCACGTTGATCGGTTACTCCGTTTTGAAGGGAATGTAGAACAGACAGACACACTTTTGCTTTTATAGAAGAGCAACAGCTTACTCGAAGCTTTGCTTAAGTTCTATCTAAAAGTTTACTGATAAAGTTCAAGATAATGTAGGTATATTTACTTTATGGCCTTTATACAATTTTCTTTTGTTTTACACAATAACAAGAGCCCTTGGCTTTCATCTCACTTGATGGTAATAAAGTAATGGTAAGGCCAAAGGTAAGATTAGATAAGATAAATACATTACCCAGTCGTACAACAAAAAACCTTTTTCATGTAAAATTACATTAAAAAAACACGTACAAATGGCTACTACAACTACTTCTTCTAGTATAACTTTTTTCAACACTTTGTTTTTCAATTTGTAATTTGTTCGCAACAAAATTTGCGTTAAATTATATACAAGGTGTTTGTAAATACCTGTATAATACCGAATATAGCAGATAGGGTAGTGAATAGAACTAAAAATTATAAACATACCTGAGAAGCACCTGCATCATCATCATCATCAGCCTATACTAGTCCAGCGCTGGACATAGGTCTCTCCTTGTGCACGCCACCGAGCACGATCCGCGGCTACTCTCATCTAGCTCTTGCCAGCCACCTTGCGAAGATCGTCGCTCCACCTAGTCTGAGGGCGTCCTACACTACGTTTGCCGATACGCGGTCTCCACTCGAGAACTCGTTTACCCCAACGGTTGTCGGTTCTGCGGCCTGAAGCACCTTAGGCCCGAGATATTGAAGTTTTTTGTTACTACAGTGCTGATACAGTGTTCTTGGTCGTCGACTTCACGGTCCAAACGAAACAGAATTCAAAACATATCAGGGTTAATAAAATGAGGAGTAAAAATATTTTTTGGATTTTAGGATATCGAAATGAAGGTGTAACGTCCCTAATCGTATTATTTGACCTTCCCCTTCAAATAACGAGGGGTAAGTAGGTCAGAAGTGTTGGGATATAAGAATGAAGAGGCCAAGTGACGGCATTTGCATAATCTAATCATTACGTGATTAGGGTTGTCAAAAATTTAATAATGATTATAAAGAGTTTATTAAAAGTTTACAAATAATTTGATAAGAAACTTAACTAACTAAAACTATTACCAAACTAAAATATGGCATCAAACAAATTCCTCCGCGTCGCTGTCGAATGGTAATGTACCCAAGAGATTGGCGGCATTGCCTCGTTGTATGTCAATGCTTAGCCTCTGTCCAAATGATCTTAAGAAATTTCGTTTTTACATTTTTTTATTTATTTATTTGGCATAGAGTCCTCATTGTATGAATAATTATAAACATGAGACAACGCATAAGGATATGAAACGCATAAGGAAAGAATAACGCATACGTATTGGACTACAAATAACAACAGCTATCCTTAAGGTAATATAATAGGAATATTGACAACAACAACAGATAATTCCAGAGCATTAATCAAATAAATGAAAACACGTAACAGTTCTTTGAAACATTGACCTTTTTTTTCAAATTCAAATTATTTATTTGTAATAAATGTGATACATCACATAGGTGGAACAAGTTAGGTTGAGCATCGCACATTTAGCTAAAGTATTAGCATACAAATATAAGGATATAAGTATATTTTATTTGACTTGACTTGGATTTGTGTAACCTAAAAAGTTAAATAAAAGCCGAAAGTTAATTAAAGGCCGGCAACGCATCTGTGATTCCTCTGGTTTTGCGGGTGTCCATGGGCGGCGGTGATTGCTTTCCATCAAGTGACCCGCCTGCTCGTTTGCCTCCTTCTAATATAAAAAAAAAAAATTGACGGAACAAAATAGTGACGTCATAGTACACCATTTCCATACAATTTCTATTAAAAAAAATAGTTTTGACAGTTGCTAAAAAGTTTCTCTATTGACTAACCAATCAACTAATCAGTAAAAAATGTGATAATTTTGATTTTAGCTGCAAACAGCTTTATTGTGATTTTTTTTTAATTTTTGTTTTATTTTAAGGCAACATTAATTAAAATAAATTTTACAAGGGTAGTATCTTAAATATGTTTGCCAATTATAGGTATACACAGCATTCATTGTACAGTCGTCTTCCAGTATATAAACTTAAATTAAATACAGAACATAGCCAATTATAATCAGACTAACATAATACATTATTTTACGAGACTTGTGTGCTTGTAGACTGAAGGTAATAATTAGTCAATTTCTAATTTGAAAATTCCAGAAGAGTCGATAAAAATGCCAATTGTAGGGATTCTGAGAGAAATCTCGTTGTACTTCTTACATACTCTGGCATGGCTGGCTGTTCGGAAGGTAAAATATTTTTTTAATTGGAAATCTGGGATATCTGTAAGGAACGTTTATTTTTTGTTCTTGTGTTTCGGGTATTGAATAATTTCAATTATATATATTGCGGTTTGGTAGTCACAAACCCGAGCTTTCATCTAAAAATACTAGTTAAACACATTTTGCTCTGAGAATTGAACTCGGAACATTCGTACATCGACCCGAACGCGTTTTAAAAACAAGACCAAAAGGGTTGGTAAGTTGTAGGGCGCCATGTTGTGTTAATTTAATTTATTAAATAAAATTACTTACTAACGCCTCGGAGGCCGAGTGGCAAAGCACTCGGCCCGATACCCGAAGGTCCCAGGTTCAATTCCCAGGTCGGCCAAAGTATTTCAAATTTTTTCGATGCATAGCCCGGCTTTGTGATAACCAACCCGCATTTGGCAAGCGTGGTGATTACGCCATTACCCATCAATTGTAGCGATGACTTGATTTCAATGATGGAGGCCTTTGCCCAGCAGTTGGAGAGTATATAGGCTATTTACTTACTTACTTACCTACTTATTAATTTTTTTTTGAGGAGCTCGATGACCCAATTTTTAACGCGCCCGGTCTGCGAGTGCTGAGGTTAAGCAACCTTCGCAAAGGCCGGTCGGATGGGTTACCAAAAATGTATCATCTCGAGCTCCTCCGTGCTTCGGAAGGCACGTAAAGCAGTTGGTCCCGGCTGCATTAGCAGTCGTAAACAACCACCAATCCGCACTGGGCCCGTGTTGTGGTTTATGGCCCTTTCTCTCTATACATCCATAGGGAAGGCTCGTGCCCCAACAGTGGGGCCATAAAAAGAGCTGATGACATTATCATCATTAATGATGAATTTATTTTCATCCACATTCTCTGTTTTTTTTTTACTTCGCAAAACACTTCTCAGTGACAACCCTACTATTACAAAATTTATACGAAGCCGTAGGAATGGAGGTTTTCCGAGAATTTTCGGTCCTGCAAATGACCGGTACATATTACCAAATCCTTCCGAGTATTCGGTTAAATAAACCATTTACGCAAAAGAAATTGAATGTTATATTAAAACATCGTGCTTTCATGTGGATTTAACCGTATTTGAATGTTTAACTGTGTTTATATTTGTTTTAATGTGTTTAGTTCGGTTAATTCAAAAAAATACTCCTCATGAGTCCGTTTGTCTTTGTATCCTATTTGTAATGTGTCGTTTGATTCTGTTTCTGTTAGTGAATTCATTTTTTTTTTCTTTCTTTCTTAAGCAGAGTACAGTGTTTGACAATGACGTGAACGTAATTAATGTATTAACAAAGCATTGAGTATAATCTGTTACAAAATATCTAAAGCACCACAATTCTACAAAAACTTGTCACATTACCAGCTAATTCGATGTCCCCACTGCTGGGCTGGGGCACGAGCCTTCCCTATGGATATTTGAACCACAGGCAGAACAGGCCATGAACGACCACGCAGGCTTAGTGCGGAACTCTTTATAACTTACTAGCGACCCGCCCGGCTGCGCACGGGTGCAATGCTGATACACGCAACCGCTATGTCCCTGCATTTTAAGTCTGTAATATCTTCGAAAATATTCATTTAAATTACATGCTTTAAAGGGCCATATTGATCTATATTAAATGCACAATGTATTGAAGGTACTTAATTGGATAATGATCAATGCTGTATTGCTTAAAATCGCTTCGTAAATAAGCCATTATTTCTCGTGAAAAGTAAAGGATAAAAAATGATTATTGTGGGTTATCCAAGAGATAGACATATACCATCCAAGACTTTTTTTGTAGACCTTTATAAAGTGTATAAATAATACTGTGTTACATTATTTTGATCTATCTCGAAGGATTCGGCCAGCGTTTGCAATGTAAGCGCAAAAAATGTGAAACCTCTAAATCTATCAGTGTTTCTCTACTATATTATGCATGTATTTATATATAATATAAAAAACCGCATCAAAATCCGTTGCGTAGTTTTAAAGATCTAAGCATACATACATACATACATAGGGACAGCGGGAAGCGACTTTGTTTTATACTATGTAGTGATGATAGCCTGGTACTTCATCCGTCTCACGGCCTCACCCAAAGTATGTGTCTCACGCCAGGTACATCTCCTTATAGGTTATGAAATCCTGGTACTTTGCACTTCTTCTTCAGCTAATTTGGATGGATTTGAAAAACGGGCCATAAAACACATCGCTGGCCCAATGCGGGCGGTGGTTGGTAACCACTGCGGCGTGCAACCGATACCAAAAGGCTTTACGTGCCTTCCGAAGCGCGCAGGACCTCTGTGGTCTAGTAGTTTTTTTTTAATACCACTTAACATCAGGTGAGATGACGGCCAAGTGTTTTACCAGTAAGTAATAAAAAAACCTCCTCAAAAAAAAAGCCTCCATGCTTCGGAAGGCACGTAAAGCCGTTGGTCCCGGCTGCATTAGCAGTCGTTAACAACCACTAATCCGCACTGGGCCCGCGTGGTGGTTTATGGCCTGTTCTCCCTATCCATCCATAGGGAAGGCTCGTGCCCCAGCAGTGGGGACATAAAATGAGCTGATGATGATGATGAATAAAAAAAACTTTGCTAATGCCACATTAGACTCATCCGTACGTGCTTATTAAGGGGCACGAAATTTACTCTTCACGTATTCACATAATATCCTCCTATCATTTCAAGAGTTGTACTGCTCGTGAAACTAAAAAACTTGTCTCAAAAAGACTGATGAAGTGGACCTAAGTATATGGAAACAGAACGGTTGCTAAAAATCACCGAATGAGGTTGCACTCGCATAAGTTTTTACACACACATCCTCACACACACACACACACACGCTTTTGTATATTATTGTAAGTTCCGTTGTAATCTTTCTTCTAACAATTTATTCAAACTTTTAATTTTAATTTTTATCTGTTTATAAAAACACTAGCGGCTGCTCGCGGTTTCACCCGCGTGGTTCCCGTTCCCGTGGTAATATCGGGATAAAAGTATTCTATGTTTCAATACAGGTTATAAACTATATGTATGCCGAATTTCATCCGAATCCATCCATCCGTTGCAACTTGAAGAAGCAACAATTATACACACAAACTTTCGCATTAGTAATATTAGTGATGTGGAAATCGTTTATTTTTCCCTACAATGCCTAGTGTGTGGGCTTGTAAAATGTTTTGTAAAACTTAAAAGGAAACTAAAAATTACTTACTTACTTTAAAGATACTGTCTAACTGCTTCCCACAGACGTCAATCATTAAATTCGAGTCATAGCTACAATTGAAATGGGTATTGGGTACTGGCTTAATTATTTAGCAGTATCATTTCCAAATAACAACTCCAAACTAAGTTGGTTAAACAAATTCCTCGGAGCGCTGTGATAATAATTTTGAAGGCGATCCCAAACTGTAAATAACTTCACAAATACCTTTTCTTCGAAGATCAAACAACGGGATCTTCTGCGTTTGACCGTACTTATATACTTACTAGGCTGGTACTTAAATGTGTAATTCTCAAAGTGTTTCTCTTAAGTGTTAGTATTTTATTTTTGTTATTATTTTAATTGAAATACCTAGTTAACACCTGTGTCTGGGCCCGACGGCGTTCAGCCTGTTAATATATATTGTTTTTCTATATTTGCTAATTGTCGGTACACCACCTCTCATTGTCTCCTAATCTGTCCTATGCCACAAAGGTTGTCTGGAAGAGATCGCTTTAAGCGATAAGACCGCCTTTGCATACTATTATTTTAAAATTTCCTGTTATTTGTTTTGTGTATAATTGTGTAACCAATAAAGTGTTTATCTATCTAAGTATCTATTTATCATCTATTATTGTTATCCTACTAATATTAAAAACGCGAAAGTTTGTAAGTATGGATGGATGTTTGTTACTCTTTCACGTAAAAACTACTGAATGGATTTGGATGAAATTCGGCATACAGATAGTTTATAACCGGGATTAGCACATAGGATACTTTTTATCCCGATATTCCTACAGGAACAGGAACCACGCGGGTGAAACCGCGAGCGGCCGCTAGTTTATTATATAAAGTTGTATTTACTCCATACAATAACAAAGTCAATATTTTTTATGTTTTTTTTTTATTCTTTATACACTTGGCCGTCGTCTTTTCGTCGTGTCGTGTCGTAGTTTTTATCCCGATATTCCTACGGGAATCACACTATAAATATACAAAAAACGACAATTTAATTTTTTAATACAAAATGATTTGTTTGTTTGTTGTCATGGAAACCAAAGAGAATTTAATTACTTGATGGAAAATGTCAAAGCGGTACGAAGTCCGCCGGGTCCTCTAGTTAGCATAATAATAAACTTCAATGACGATGGAGAAGCTTGATGGTGCGATGGTTAATGCGCCCGGTCCACGATTGCGCAACTTTCGCAAAGGCCGGTCATCGGATGGGTAAACAATTATGTATCGCACTACCAATACAATACTGGTGCAAGTCAAAATATACTGATATTTGAAATTGAACTGTACTGTTCTTCAATACGACAAAATTTCCAATGTCAGTATGTTTTGACTTGCACCAGTATTGTATTGGTAGTGCGGTGTGATCTCGAGCTCCTTCACGCTTCGGAAGGCACGTAAAGCCGTTGGTCCAGGCTGCATTAATCTGCATTTAAAACTTGTCAATTTGACTCATTTTTATGTACGACTCATCCTTGACCAAAAACAGGCTATTTAATATTACAACTACTACTACATATAGTATATTCTTTCGTTCAAAACACTCTCATGCGTAACTAAATGATTAAAAGTATTCATTAGTTAAAGAGAGATCATTAAAATTTGCTACAAGCTACAATTCAAAGTCAAAGTCAACACTTTTATTTAAATAAACTTAATTAAAGTGCGTTTGAATCGCTTAATAATTTTTTTACCTACTACCCATTCAGGACGTCTAATTTTTAGCTATTGAGAAGAATGAACAACTGATTTACATACCTAATTGCATTTGCAACATTCAAAAACTTCAAAATTTAAAATCATTTATTCAGTTTAGTCTACAAGTAGCTCTTATGAATGTCACTATGCCATCGGTTCGTAAGTCTACTCTGGGCAAGAGATCCTGTACTGAGAAGAACCGGCGAGAAACTCAGCAAGTGTCCAGCTCTTTTCTCCCTTACAGCGTCAAAAATATTGGAAAATGCCCTATTCATATTGCATAATAGCTTATCTTTGTAAAGATTATCAGCTTTTTTTAGTCTGAATAATAAAATGCTGGCTAATAGACTACTAATAGTATAAGTTTGTGGTTTATGAACTCAGGCTAAGAGGTACCAGGTTTGGTTTGATTTTGATTTAGTGAGAAGCACAATTAATCTACTAGTTTGAAAAAAAAACAGTCTTGAAAAAACTCTACGAGCGGGATTCGAACCTGCACACATGACAATCGGTCGGCCGGGTCATCATCATCATCATCTCAGCCCAAGACGTCCACTGCTGGACAAAGGCCTCCCCCAAGGATATGAGGGGTATTTGCCGTAATCGCCACGCTTGGCAGGCGGGTTGGCGATCGCAGTAGGTTGAGGGTAACCTCAGAGAGATGCTGCTGCCCATCCTCTGGAATGGTCCCTTAGTCGGCTTTTACGACACCCACAGGAAGAGATGGGGTGGTGCAATTCTTTATCCCCGGCACCACACAGGGAAGACGATCTTCACCGGGGCTAACTATGCTATCGTGGCTCATCCACGAGCGGGACAGTTGGTGCTGCACCTGATCCGCTCGTGGTTTTTTAATACTTTGTCTTTTTTCAAATCGTAATTTGTTCGCAACACAATTTGCGTAAAAACACCATAATCGCCATTTGACCGACAAACAATTGAATTTCTATTGTGTCTGGGCCCGACGACGTTCAACCTGTTAATCCACTAGTTTTGGTTTTAAGTCTTCCTGTATCTAAATCGGTTGCTATATATCGGCCTTATTATAACTTTCTGTCAGGTAAAATGAAGGCCAGATATTTTATTGGTAAGAAACCTCAGAAATCTTAGAAAATATTGCTTATAAACACCAAGCGCTGCTTCCGTGTTTCAAATTAACAAAAAACACAATCAGCTTTGTATGTTATTCTATTTTGATGTTTCTAATTAAAGGGTCTATGGTCATAAAAAGACTCAGGTGGATGGTCATCTCAAAATTAATTTGTGACCTAGAAAAAAGTTTATAAGATCAGGATAAAACCATTACATCATAATGTGTATTACGATTGCATGTACAATAAAATAGAAATTGTATTCGCATAAACTTTAATTTTATATTACATTCTTTCTCATTAGTAACGGTATTTTTTTATAAAAGTACACCAGGTTCCCTTATAACATTATAACAGACAATAATAACAATTAGCAACAGCCAAATAAAACCATTTATCAAACAGATAACCAAAAACAAAGTCCAGTTCAATCATCACAGATATCTAGCTAAAAACCGCTATCTCCGATCTCCGAAATTGCACAGAGACATAACAAAATGTAGAAGGCTGCTACGGCGCTACGGCGCGTAGATGCGCGCTACGCTCCCGCTACGGCATGTAGCAGTGCTTCGTAGCGATCTGAGGGGGACGCACGTCTTCTCTAGCTGTCTCTGTCTTGTGGTTTCCAAAAAAAATACAACTCAATTTTTGTCATCACCAAAAAGTTTTTAATGTTCTAGTGTTTTTTTAAGTGCTCTCTTGTGTTAAAAACTCTTTTCTCGGACCTTTACAGACTTTATTTATTGTTATGTAATGGTAAGTAACGTAGAACTTTTTCGTATACATTCATTATTTTTAAGAGACCAAGAGTACTTTTGTGTGGATATGGGGTTTTTCATTCGTATATAGGTTAGCGTTATTTCTAATAAAAAACATAGCAAAAAAATCGCAATAAATCATCAAAAAATAAAGACAAAATAACAATGCTTCACATTTGTTTCGTTTCAAACTACGAACAATGGATTTGTAGGTATATGTTCTTAGTTTTAATTTTGATGTTATGTACTCTTAATTTAACATTTTACGTATTAACGTATAAATACATGCCTTTGTTATCAACTTTATTTGCGAAAACTCATAGTTATTTGAGTTATGTTTTATCAACAACAAAGCTATGATTCTTTTTATAACTACATTGTACTTTGAATGGATGCCATTTTATATTTTTCCCTCGTAAACTTACTTCAAGGCAACACGCCGATAGCCAAATGCGTGGGGTCAAAGAAAGGTTCAAGGTTTGAAATACCATTGGGTAAGATACGATAAGATAAAATTAAAAAGACAATACACTAGCGGTGCTATTGTAAAAAACAATCTTACTTATTATCACATTAACCGGTTTAATCACCACGCTTGAATTGATGGGTAGTCCCATCAATTCAAGCGATGACTAGATTTCAATGATGGAAGCTTTGCCCAGCAGTGGGATAGTATATAGACTATTTACTTAAACTACTGTTCATACTTTCTCATAATTACAGTAAGTAAAGTAGCGTTAATACTACCACTGCTGGGCAAAGGCCTCCTTCACTATAATCATGTCATCGCAACAAATGATGGGTATTGGCATAATCACCACGCTTGCCAAGTACCTACGGGTAATCTAAAACACAGGTCCCGGATTCGAATCCCAGCGGGGGTACATTGTGTACTCGATATGGTTGGTGGTAGAGCTTGTTGGCTCACATAGCTAGCTAACACCATCTTATCTTAATATGTAATCTATGTATTACGTGAAGCAAAAACTTTGTACCCCTTTTTTACGAAAATTGCGCGGACGGAGGAGTATGAAATTTCGCACACTTATAGTTTATATAGAGAAGGTTATCCAAATGTTAATATATTTTTTTAATTATGCATAAATATACATTAAATTAATAAAACAAACATTACACACACTACCATGTATTTGACACACGCGCATATAAACTCTTTTCAAAATTTTCAAAAATGGAAGTGGAGCGGCCGAAATCTGTCAATGCCAATCCAAACTCACATTCTATCTTTTTTTTAATTTTTCATTGCTTAAGATACAATCCGGTCTGCCTTAATACAATAACGGTCGAATTTCGACCACTGGGCGACCACTAGTATATACCTATAAATGTTAGTAGCACTGGCAGCTAGAGATAAGCCAACAGAGTTTATTTTTAAAACCTCAAATCCACGCCCACGAAGTTATTGGTAAAGTGCTTGTATTGAATAAATTATTAAATTATCACTTTGACAGAGCTATTGATTGACGAAACACGAACGGTCAAAATCTTAGCTTTCTAAATAACTTTATGGCAAGCGACATGAAAATATGGTGACGATGAAGATGATAATAATCCCTGTGTGGTGCTGGGGATAAAGAATTGCACCACCCCATCTCAACCCGTGGGTGTCGTAAAAGCCGACTAAAGGACCATTCCAGAGGATGGGCAGCAGCATCTCTCTGAGGTTAAGTCTCAACTTACTGCGATCGCCAACCCGCCTGCCAAGCGTGGCGATTTCGGCAAATACCCCTCATATCCATGGGGGAGGCCTTCGTCCAGCAGTGGACGTCTTTTGGCTGAGATGATGATAATGATTAAGATGATAAAGGGAACATGACTTCATCACATCACCAGTTCATTTTATGTCCCCACTGCTGGGGCACGAGCCTTCCCTATCGATGGGTAGGGATAGTGAGCCATAAACCACCACGCAGGCCCAGTGCGGGTTGGTGGTTGTTAACGACTGCTAATGCAGCCGAGACCAACGGCTTTACGTGCCTTCCGAAGCACGGAGGAGCTAGAGATGAAATACTTTTGGTCACCCATCTGATGACCGGCTTTTACGAAAGTTGCTTGACTTTAGCAATCGCAGACAGGGCTCGTTAACCACTGCACCATCGAGCTTCTCACCTTGTAACATGACTCAATTTACTTTAATGTGATGATATAATCAATCACACTAATATTATAAATGCGAAAGTTTGTGTGTATGTATGTCTGTATATTCGTTCTTTCTTTACGCTGCAACGGATGGATGGATTTGGATGAAATTCGGCATACAGATAGTTTATAACCTGGATTAACACATAGGATAGTTTTTGTCTCGATATTCCCACGGGAATCACTATATAAATATACTAAAAACGACAATTTAATTTTCCAATACAAAATGATTTGTTTGATTTGTTGTCATGGAAACCAAAGAGAATTTAATCACTTGATGGAAACTATCAAAGCAGTACGAAGTGCGCCGGGTCCTCTAGTATTATCATTCACGTACACTGTACTCCGTTTGATTCGTGGTTGGTACGTATAAAGGCTGTTCAGCTTACTTCAACCATAGTATTACAATCTATCACCATAGCAGTCGCCATTTCGTTTTAACGGCAAAAGATAAGATAGCCAGTTCCTCAGTATTTGAGGATAAACACGAGTACATTAAGAAATACTGTATATGAAGTTTTTGTATTGTGTGAATTCAATTATGTAAATTATAGACCTTAATCTCAAGGCAATAATACTTAACTACTTCAAGCAGTATTAGTTTGTAACTTGTTACAGTTAATTACCTACAGGGTTACAAGTTAATTTTGAAACGATCAACACTTATAGGAGACTTAGTCCATGTCCTTGGACCCTGCAAAGGGTTCGAAGCGTCAGGACTAAATAAATAACATAAGACGTTATAATTGATTTCGTTCAAAATTCGGTTTTATTACATTCAAACTGTTATCTTACTAATATTATAAACGCGAAAGTTTGTAAGTATGGATGGATGTTTGTTACTCTTTCACGTAAAAACTACTGAATGGATTTGGATGAAATTCAGCACACAGATAGTTTATAACCGGGAATAACACATAGAATACTTTTTATCTAGATATTTTTACGGAAATGGGAACCACGCGGGTGAAACCGCGAGCGGCCGCTAGTTAGTCATAAAATTAGTTTAAATTAGTGATTAATTCATGTTTTTTTATATATTTATGCATGCTGTGATTTCTTGTAAATCAAAAAACAGCTAGCTATGAGTAACGCCTCCGTGGCCGAGTGCCAAAGCGTTTGTAAAGTGCTGGTATAATTGAGTATGAGAGAACAGGGTAATCACAACAATATTGATTTCATACTGTTTATTATAACATAATAAATAATGTGCATCATAAATTGTAGGTAACTATAATAGGGGGCAGGCCGTTCAACCTATCGCTACATTACTCTCCCCCTTAAAAAGAAAATAACATTTTCTACAAACAGATAGATAGATAGATTTTTTTCTAGATATTATAAAAAAATTACAGAAGACATCCAAACAAGGTATACATAACAATGTTACACTACTTTTATTTAAGGCGATGTACCGCTGAACAATAAATCTCATACGTTTTGATACGAGCGTTTGCGCCCCGTACCATAAGAAAAACTGTTTTTTTTTCCTTCAAATTAAAACTACAAATTATTTAAAAAAAGAACTACAATATTGAAGTGTCTCTTAAAACTAATCTACTAAGAAAATGTAGATGCTTAAATCGGTCTGGTTAGCCTGTAAAATGCAAATCTATGTTTTGAAAGAGGTTACTTTGATATTTTTTGTCTCTGTTATAAATGTTGACAAATCGTGTTTCTGCAACTAGCAAAATGAAGTCAATTAAATGAAAAATCATGTCATCAAATATCACTTTCATATGTTTTGTAATTGTTGGGAAAAAATCAAGATCCCCGCCACGTAAATTTCCAATGCGTCGCCTTAAGGATGAGAAATATAATAAACAAACTGTAAAGTGAGTCACACAATAAAAATCAATTAACTTATAAAAAATGTATAAAGACTATTTTGTAAAACAAAAAAAAACCATAGTCATAACCACCACCGATGCAGTACGCTTTTATTTCGGTCTGGGTGTTTCATATGTATAATAAGTATGTATTTAAGTATATTAAGTATGTCTAACCGTTGTCTAGTTAACCATTTCTCGAGTTTCTTAAGGAAGCTTTTCATGGGGCTAGATAAATGGTGTGGGTGTGGGAAACATTTATTATTATTATCTCTCTATTTATTTTTTTACATATTAATTTACATTTTTAAATATTTTCTAAAAAACAAAACAAACATTTAAAAATATAAAAAATAGGGGTCCACCGGCATCGGGACCAGGGTCCAAACTACCGGTGATTAAGGCTCCAGAGACAGGAACCTCCTCACAATGCGTGCCGTATCGAGGAGAACTGCCTTCTGAATCAGGCCCTTGATCCAGCCGCCTAACGAGAGCCTCATGAGATGTTGATCGAGGCTCTTGTCCATCAGGCCGTTGGCTGTAACAACAATCGGCACGATGACAGCCGAGTCCACATTCCACATGTCGACAACCTCATGTGCTAAGTCGAGATATTTGATTTGTTTCTCTTTCTCAGCCTTCACGAGGTTCTCGTCATGGGGAATGGTGATATCGACAATCATCGTGCGGCGCGCTAATCGATCTATCACCACAATGTCTGGCTTATTAGCTACAATAGTCCTGTCGGTGATGATAGATCGATCCCAGTACAACGTGACACGATCATTTTCGAGAACTGGGTCGGGCACATACTTGTAGTACGGTACCTCAGAATCCACAAGTTTGTATTCCAAAGCAAGTTGCTGGTGTATAATCCTGGCCACTTGATTATGCCTGTGCAAGTACTCGCCGTTAGCCAGACGAGAACAGCCAGAAATAATATGTCTGATAGACTCACCCGGACGGTGACATGCCCGACATATGTCAACCGTCCCGTCCTTCATAATAAATTTCCGGTAGTTATTCGTTAGCATAACTTCGTCCATAATTGCACAGACAAAACCTTCAGTTTCCCCGAAGAGGTCACCAAAACGCAGCCAGGATACGGACGCTAAAAAGTCTACATCGGGTCCGTGGAGGGCCCGATAAAAGCGCCCGTGGAGCTCCTTGCCTTGCCATACCTCCCTGCGGTCATTGGCACTAAGTACTACGGGTTTGTGCCAGTTCTCTTTAGCCAAGGACAGCGGGGTGAGTCCCTTGTCCACTGATACCACATCTCGGTGCATACCCACATCGGCTTTTAGGAAATATTCCCTGAGACTGCACACCTCACGGTTGTGGAGGGTCTTAGCATTTAAAAAACCTCGACCCCCGCACTTCCGCGGGATGTACAGCCTCATTACCGACGATCGTGGGTGATGCATCCGATTTGCGGTCAGCAATGTACGGACTCGCCTATCCAGGGCATCCAGTTCTGTCTGAGTCCACTTGAGTATGCCGAAGGAGTACATCAGGACTTATTATTATTATTATTTGTCCGATTGTAAACCTATGAAGTCGTAACGTCACACACATTTACTATTTTTATAAAAATAAAATAGCATCACTCGAGTTCTAAGTTACAAACGTGGGGTTCGCTTGTCCTTGGGCCGGCATGGCATGGGTCGACCTTGCTACCGCCGGCCGCTGGCCCTGTCATCGGTGACTTTGGGAATGTTGCTCGCTGCAGCCATTTTTCTAACTCCTTCGCCATAGCTCTGCGTCCTCGAGCTAGACATTTTCTAATCAGTGGCGGTAGCCAAAGTAACATTAAGAAAACGATAGCGAAGTTCGAAAAAAATAAAATGTATGGGATTGACACAATATCGCTACTAGTTCTTCTGATGCCCGAAGGTCCCGGGTTCAATTCCCAGGTCGGGCAATGTGTGTTTCGGATTTTTCAATAGATAGCCCGGGTTTGTGGCCTTTGCCCAGCTGTGGGACATTGGGCATGTAGGCTATTTTCTTCTTTCTTTTCTTATAACTTGAGAATCCCTGTCGTGTTTCCATAGGAAAGGCTCGTGTCTCAGCAGCGAGGACATAAAAAATGAGTTTGTGATCATTTGTCACCTTTTTTTCTTTGGAGAGAGTTAGCTGATTGCCTCAAACGGCATTTACAGCTTCACCGGGCTTGTTTGGGTCGGCGAGAAACTTAAAGCACGTTCCTCAAGCCGTGTGGAACGAATCACCTTCAGAGGTTTCCTAGAGGGAACGGCATCACGCACTAGTGCGTGTCCCCGTGCCCTACTAGATTCTCCGAAGGGTTCGGATCGGATCGGATTGTGTCATCTCTTGTAAGAATCCATATTATAAATATGTCAGCCGTAAGTATTGGGTAGCCGATGGATGCGAGCAGCACAAAACCGGTCGTTGTGGAGATTCATGGGGAAGGCCTTTATCCAGCAGTGGCTGAGATGATGATGATGATGGAGGAACTCAACGGCGCAGTGGCTAACGCGCCCGGTCTGCGAGTGCTGAGGTTAAGTAACTTTCGCAAAGGCCGGTCATCGGATGTCATCGGATGTCATCGGGCGGTGGTATCAGTTGCACTAGCAGTCGTTAACAACTACCAATCTGCACTGGGCCCGCGTGATTGTTTATAGCCCGTTCTCCCTATCATCCATAGGGAAGGCTCGTGCCCCAGGTGGGGACATAAAATCAGCTGTGATGATGATGATGAAGTAGCCGACGTTTGGGCAAATGCTTCCCCACACTTTTTCCATATCTTCCGGTACCCTGAAACGTCATGCCAGTTTCTCGTGTACCTGTCTTTCAAAAACCTATAGTCAAAAATCATTATAATGTAAAAAATAAACACGACTTAGATCAGTTGGTATAAATTGTTTTATATGTCAGTCTGAGAACTGTTAAAAGTCTTTGATACATTCTTAGATGTGACTTTAACTTTGCTGGCGACGCGTGCGAAAACTTTTGACATCACGGCCACATCACAATAACAAACATGTCGTTGGTACAGTCGATGACAGAAGTTGATGAAAGAAACCGATATAATAATTTTTTATTTTATGAAATACAAAATTTATAAACGTTAGGAAGTACAAAATTCATAATCAAAACTATACAAAAAGTTTGACTGTGGGTGCAGTCTCAAAAACCACCCAAAACACACCGACATTTGAGATGTATTGTAATAAGTTCATTGTAAGTTTGATATGTCATTATTCGAATATTTCTTTCTATTGACGAGGAAATTAAATATTTATCTGATATATTTAGTATTATTGATTTCCAATCAAAAGTTATTTTTTTAATAACTATAGGTATATTGTTTTAATAACACCGCTTCTGTTTCATTTTCAACATCCACGAATGACGCAGAAGCTTACGCTGAGACAGTTCCCATTAACCACCCACTTTTCCGTCTCTTTTTTAATGTTTTATTTATTTATTATATTTTGCTCCTTTTAATGTTAGTACCTGGACGACCTTTTTTCGGTTATTCTAACAATGAAACCTAGCTAGATCGATTTATCGCCCCCAAAACCCCCTGCACACTAAATTTCATGAAAATCGTTGGAGCTGTTTCCGAGATTCAGATTAATATTATACAAGAATTGCTTGTTTAAAGGTATTGGGTGTATTGTCTACTTACTTAATTTCTGTTGTTTACTCTATGTGTGTATTGTGTTTCGGATTTTTGATGCATAGCTCGGGTCCCACAAACCCTGTTATTCTGCCATAGCCTATAGGCTGTTTTTTTAACTTATTTATTATTATTTAAGCGGCTGACTGTACCCAAGAGCAGCGCGCCTGTCGTGTCAACTCGCTTTTTATGATAAAGTACTAAACGTGTTGCGACTTTTGTTAACAACTTGAAATCACGAACTCGTTATGACAATGCTTTTCGAGACATTCATCCAATTATTAATACTTATATCTTTATATATTCAAAGAAAAGTTTTGACTCTAAAAGAACTTTCTTGACATTCTTATACTGTTACGCGTATCTTCTTTATTAAAACTCTGACGATGATTCGTTTCACACGGCTCGAGGGACCCATCAAGTTTTTTGCTGCCCCCAAAAAAGACCAGTGAAGCTGAAAATGCGGTCCGAATTAAACAAAAACTATATCAAAAAAAATCTATATTAATAAAAATCAATTGCAACATCTGTGTCAGAGAGTCTTTTGGTGACTCGTTTCTTGGTCGCACCTCCAAAACTTGGAATAGTTTGCCAGCACACGTTTTCCCTCCTTCCTATGATATGGGGTCCTTCAAACGAGGCGTGAAGAAGCACCTTGTGGGCCGGCAGAGTAGAGTAACTGATGCTGCGTTGTTTTCACACTGCGCCACTTGTCGTCGCATCTGGATTCCATATTCACTTAACATCAGGGTAAATGGAGTCATTTGCCGTGCTACGTATAAAAAAAAGAGCATCACTTCAGAACAGCTCGACCGATCTGGCTGATTTATTTTTTGTTGTGTTCGTAGTTGTTTAGACAAGGTTTGTATAAAAAAAGTAAAGGTTTTCGAGCTGGTAAAAGAAAGTTTATCTGATCGCAACTGGGTAGGTATTTCAGCGTCACCAGTCTTTTCGGGGACGGCGATATACAAGAGAAGCTTGATGGCGCAGTGGTTAACGCGCCCGGTCTGTGAGTGCTGAGGTTAAGCAACTATCGCAAAGGCCGGTCATCGGATGGGTGACCAAAAAGTATCATTTCGAGCTCCTCCGTGCTTCGGAAGGCACGTAAAGCCGTTGGTCTCGGCTGCATTAGCAGTCGTTAACAACCACCAACCCGCACTGGGCCCGCGTGGTGGTTTATGGCCCGTTCTCCCTATCCATCTATAGGGAAGGCTCGTGCCCCAGCAGGATGGTGAAGAATATTTCACTCTATAATTTGTTTTTGAAAATATGGTTGTTATTATTATTTAACATTTTCCTGACAATCAACTCAAAATTATTTAGCAAAATCGGTAGAGCCGTTCTCAAGTGATGCTATGACAGGCTAAGGATGGATCTCACGTATACGTAGCAATTTTTATTATATTAGATTTACCTTTATAGAACACTGATTGCTAACCAGAAGTGTTAATAAGTTCTGAAAACAAACTCTATGTATCGAAAAATGAGCAGCGAAGTTTCTTACGTTTACAGTGGACATAAAATGAGCTGGTTATACAAGCCGTGTGAAACGAAGCACCGTCTGAGGTTTTCGAAAGGGAATTAGCATGGCGCACTAGTGCGTTTCCCCGTTCCCTGTCAGATTCTCCGAGGGTGTGGATCGAAACGGGAGCTGAACAACCCGAGCGCCTCTAAAGGCTAGACTCGGCTCGAGTTGACCGAGTGGTGGTGTGGCGTGGGCCTACGAGTATTAGTCTGAACACAATCAATAAACTACTAACGTTGTTCTTAGTACTGTATGACATTGTAAAAAATTAAACTGGGAAATGATGTTTTTGCAAACTTAAATATTTTATTTATCTATTTTTATTTTTTTTGTGTTTTTATTTGTGATGGAAAGTGTTTTTTTATGATAGGGCATTTTCCAATATTTATGGCGCTGTAAGGGAGAAAAGAGCTGGACACTTGCTGAGTTTCTTGCCGGTTCTTCTCAGTACAAGATCTCCCGCCCAGAGTAGATAGACTTACGAACCGATGGCATAAATGACGTTCATAAGAGCTATTTGCCTAAACTGAATAAATGATTTTGATTTTTTTTTAAATTTTGATAGATAATACTTTTATTGCAACGACGACCTCCTTGGTCGACTGGTTTGTTACATCGGTTTTCATGGTGTCGCTATCTCTGAGGTCCCGGGTTCGATCCACGGTCGGGTCTATTTAGAAATTATTGCTTTTCTAAATTGTCTCGGGTCTGGGTGTTTTCTATGTATAATAAGTATGTATTTAAGCATTTTAAGTATGTTTATCCGTTGTCTAGTAACCATTTAACAAGTTTCATAACGAAGCTTCTTTTGGGCTAGATAATTGGTGTGAGTGTAGGAAAGTTTATTATTATGTTTATTATTGCAACACTATAAAAGATAAACATGAACAAAAGAAAAAAAAATACAAAGTTACAATTTGGCGGTCTTATCGTTTTCAAGCGATTTCTTCCAGACAACCAGTCGGATGGAGAGAGCTAATAAATTTTAAGATCAGAAGTGAAACTATGAAAACATACTAGAATAATGTGTATTTTATAAAATAAAAATATAAAATAATAATAATAATGGTAATGATAATAATGATAAACATATATACATAATATGTATATAAATACCTTAAATGGTATATATATTATTTTCTAAAGTTTACGCGAACATTGAAATGAAACAAATTTTACGGATCTACTCGCGTTTATTTTACACATTACTTGGTGGTTTCCCTGTGACCACGGACCCTGCAAAGGGTTCGAAACGTCAGGATAAACATTAAATAATTCGCAAATAAGCGCTTCTGTGTCATTCTGAACATCCATGAATGACACAGCAGCATAAGCTGAGACAGGGTCCTTTAACTTCACACTTTATTTTTTTACTACAAATCTGTTTTTTTTTCCTTTCTTTCTGTCTATCTGTTTTTTCTTTTTTTCTTTATTGTTGTTTGTTATAATTAAGTGTGTATGTTAATAAAAAAAATCTATTCTATTCTAAATAAGTAATGTGTAAAATAAACGCGAGTAGATCCGTAAAAGTTGTTTCATTTCAACCTTATATAAATAAACCTACTCAAACATAATAGTGTTTCTTCTTGTAGTTTAGTGTATTCTGTAAATGTGTAGTGGCATTTAGCATTTAGAGGATCGGGCGGGGATTATTTGTAAACATCGCACTAGACTACCATGTGAGATAAATACCAAAAGTTTCTTCTGTAAAATACAAAGTAAAATAATAAAAAAAACCGCATAAAAGTATTATGTTTTTGTAAACATGTACTAACGCGTACGTACGATAACTTATTCATGTTGTAGCCAAATTCAATTAACCTAGCGTACGTTGCTTCGACGAATTCTTTTCAACTACCCCTCCCCCCTTACCTCCCCTTTTACTCCTTTTACCCTCTTTCATGTCGGCATTCATTAATTCCAGTTACAATATAACTACCTATGTCGATATCAGACGGATCGTATTCTTTACCGTCCATTCATCCGCTGAAATGATGATTAGGCCTTTTGGCATAGTTTTTAATTAACAATGCGCGACGTAGAGTAATAAAAGTAAAAAAAAATAGCCACTGTCGAGTTTCTTGCGGTTTCTTCTCGTTACGAAGTCTTCACCGTAGCATAACCGTAGGCCGATCCGATCTGAACCCTTTGGAGAATCTAGTAGGGCACGGGGACACGCACTAGTGCGTGATGCCGTTCCCTCTAGAAAACCTCCGAAGGTGATTCGTTTCACACGGCTTGAGAACCGTGCTTTAAGTTACTCGCCGCCCCCAAACAAGCCCGGTGAAGCAAAAAAATAACCGTAGGTTTTACGAGGATAACTTCCCCACAAGGGTTTGATGTGACGTTCAAAAACTACTTGTAAAACTTAATATTGAATTAATCATCAGCTTCCATCACTAGCTCATTTTTATGTCCTACTGCTGGGGCACGAGCCTTCCCTATGGATGGATAGCGAGAACAGGCCGTATACCACCACGCGGGCTCAGTGCGGATTGGTGGTTGTTAACGACTGCTAATGCAGCTGGGACCAACGGCTTTACCTGCCTTCCGAAGCACGGAGGAGCTCGAAATAATAAATTTCGGTCACCCATCCGATGTTCCCGTTCTCTCTGGGAAGGCTCGTGTTTTAGCAGTGGTGACAGAGCTGATGATGATGATGATAAAGATTTTATCTACACTAATGTTGTAACATTCTACTTATGTTTCCAATACTTGACTTATAATTACTACTGTTATAGCGCAGACAACAAAACACTCAATTTAAGCAATTTCACATGATGGTATAATATCCACATCGATATCGTAAAATCTCATTATAACATCAATAAAACGCGACCAATTAACCTGGCGAGCCTTATGTCAAAATCCTCATACAAGTTGTATAAAATTTTGATATTAGGCTGGCTTTTGAAAACAGTTGGGTTATACGTAAAAACTTCGTCGAAACTACTAAACTTACATGCACAAAACTCTTTGGTAAGATCTTATGCCAATTAAATAAAAAAAGAACAGCGCGCGCTCGCTCCTGATTGGCCCTGCGCGCGCAGCTGCGCTCTCATTGGTTAGATTTTAATGGCGGCAAGTTCACTGTGACAATACACGTACGCGTGAATTTAATGTTTCGCAATGTGTTTTGCTTTTAAAATACAAATTAAAAGTTAAAAATGGACAGCGACGATGATATTTGTACGCCTCCGGATATTCTAGAATTGGCAACAAAAGTAACTCACAATCTTTTGCCAGAAAAATCTATTAATAAAATTTGGTGCTCTGGGAAAAACTAAAAAAACTAAAAAAAACTAAACTAAACTAAACTATCGCAAGTTTTTTGAATCTGCCTAACCCAGCGTTGTACACGGGGCATTGCTTCCGGCGCACCTCGGCGACCCTTCTCATAGATAGCGGTGGTGATTTGACCGCACTGAAACGACACGGGGGGTGGAAGTCTTCTACTGTGGCTGAAAGCTACATTGATGAGTCTTTAATGAATAAAATTCAAGTCTCAAATACGATCTTGAACAGTATAGAAAACAAGACGAATGAAGTAATTATAAATATTCCAACTCCGTCTACGAGCTCTACTGCTTGCCCCGCGACCGCTACAGCTGCTGGATCAATAATTAACATTAACTTTCAAAATTGTACCATCCAAAATTTGAACAATTATTATAAATAAACTATTGTCAGCTTTTACTCTTGTTGTTTGACTAGTTGCATTAGTGAAGATAAAGTAGTGTATGCAACTGCATATAACACGGGTATTAAAACACTCGTTACTATTATGAAACTCGCTGCGCTCGTTTCATAAACTCACACTCGTGTTTTAATACTCTTCATTATATGACAGTTGCATAAACTACTAATTTGGAATATAAGGTTGTTTTTATCATTTGGGAGTTGTAAAACAATCTCGATCAATGGAAGAGAAATAAAAATGTCAATAAAAACACACGCCTAGCCGTAGGTAGGTAGGCAGGTAGTACGTATACTCTTAGATTATAATAGAAATGAGTTTTTTTTATAAAAAAATATAATATAATAACACTTTCGTCAGTTTCCATTAACATAAATCACTATGTATACCTTGTACAGGACAAAGAAAGACGTGACTTTCAACCTTACGGCGTACATGATAAGATCGCATCGCTTGTTACGTAACACCTCGTAAATTCTGATGTACCTACGCAAGTTTTTGAATAAAATATCAAGATGGCTAAAGCGAGTAAGAGGAATGTTTCGTGTTTCTATGATAAAAGTCTTTTGACAAACTGATAACACATAACATAATATGTATAGGTATTATGTATATAACCCGAGGACGAACAAGAGGAACTTGTTGCACAGTTGTTAACGCGTCCAGTCTGCAATTGCTAAGGCTAAGCAACTTTCGCAAAGGCCGATCATCGGATAGGCGACCAAAAACCTATCATCTCCAAAATTCAAAATTCATAATAATTTATTCAATTTAGGCTACAAATAGCTCTTACGAACGTCATTATGCCATCGGTTCATAAGTCTACTCTGGGCGGGAGACCTTGTATTGAGAAGAACCGGCAAGAAACTCGGCAAGTGTCAAGCTATTTCTCCCTTACAGCGTCAAAAATATTAGAAAATGCCCTATCATAAAAGGACACTTTCCATCACAAATAAACACACAAAAAATAAAGGACATCACCGTGTTTAGTAAATGAGTTGACATTGCAACGCACAAAGAATAAGCAATTATAAATAAACTGATATGCAACTGTAAGAACAACAATTTCTTTAAAAAAAAATTCTTAGATTAGTTCGGGAACCTAGTCTATAGATGGTTCTTATTGCTCGTTTTTAACATCAGCCGCTGTAGCCCACAGTAAGATGCCATACGACATTTATTAAAATAGCTAAAATAAACTGTTCTAGCAGTTCCAACGTATGTTAATTGTCTTATTTTTCTGATTGCATAAGCAGCAGAATTGAGTTTGCCGGCCAATTTCGATATATATGAGGATTCCATTGAAGTTTTGAGTCAAGTGTTATACCCACAGAACAATATTTATTGTTTTGTGGTTATACCTAAGAAGACTGTTGAATCTACTAAATCTAATTTATCACAGTTTATTTTGACATCGGTTGGTTCAGTTTTAACATTAGGTAGTGTGAATTTAATACATTTTGTTTTTTTTGCATTACTTTAGAATATTAACTGTAAACCAACTAAGTACTTCTGCATTGTTTACATCATCATAATTATTATTACACCTAGTAACATTAAAAATTAGTGAAGTATCATCTGCAAATAAAACAATTTCACAGAAGTTCTCCACAAAGAATGGCAAGTCGTTAATCTTAATTAAAAATAGGAAGGGCCCAACATTTGACCCCTGCGGAACTTCCTTTTTACATGAAAACCAGATGATTTAGTTCCGATTATTCCGAGTTTGTGTTTTGTGTTTTCCGAGAACTGAGATACGACTGTATCAATTCTAGTGCAAAATCATTAAGACCATAGTAGTGTAACTTCATCACCATAGCCCGGTGCTCAACGCAATCGAAAGCCTTGGCTAAGTCGCAAAAAACTCCAAGAGCGTTCTGAGACTTCTCCTAGGCATCGAATATATGTTTTATTAAAGCAACACCTGCGTCAGTAGTGGAACGACCCTTAGTAAAACCATATTGTTTCTTAAAGATTGTTTGAGTTAAAGTATGCCATTAATTGTTCGAGTATAAGTTTTTCATAAATTTTACTTAGTCTTGGTAATATTGAAATTGGATTAATGAAATTCCCTGATTAGATCCCTGATTAATGAAAATCGTTGATTAGATAAAGGTATAACCTTAATAAATGTCATAAGATCTGGAAATATATAAAATAATAATAATATACCTTTATTGATACAGTAATTTATTAAAAACGTCTGCAAGATAGGGTGCAACAGGGTAATTATAATATCTTAATTTGAATGTTTTTATAATATTCAAAGTATCAATGTATTTAAATTGAAAAGATAGATTAGGTTTATGTACATGTTTTTTGAGCAAATATTATGCAGATTCTGGTAAAGAATCTAAAGTTGTTACCACTGGTATAATATTCACAAAATAATCATCAAAAATATTAGCAATTTGTAAATCCGAATATTTGTAAATCCGAATATTTGTAAATCCGAATTGACAGGGGTGTTGTGAACTTTCAGAGTGAAAGTATTGGCCTTTGGTTTAAATTTGCCTGTTCCAAGGTTTATAATGTCTCAAGTGGCTTTAATTTTATTGTTAGAGTTTTTAATTTTATCTTGATTTCCTCCATGCTTCGCCGGCACGTTGCCGACGAAGCATGGAGGAATGAATTATGTGATGTTGTATATTTACAGTGACTACATTGTGACTGACTTATTATCTAAACCTTAAAAGACTATTTATACAATATAAACTGTGTAGATGTAGGAGGGAGGGTGGATGCCGTGTCTTATCTTAATTAGACCTGCATGCGATTAGGAATGCGTTTACAAACTCTTTAATCATACGTGATGATAAGAAATTATGTGGCGACTGCAGGCTGCCACACCATCCATAAAGAAGGCTCGTGTCCCATCAGTGGGGACATAAATGATCTAGAGATGTTATGTGATGTGAAAGTCAAAATTCAGGTATCGACACACTATTGAATCATTATTGATTTAACAGACTTGAAAGCCCTAAGAACGAGCGATATGCCTCTAACCATTACGGCAACATTTAAAGGCTCTTTTTAAAGAGGTTTTAATCTAAAGCAAATTTATTAATCAGTAAGTACCTTCCTAAGTAAATTGGAGCCAACAAAGTATTGAAGTTACGCTAAATCAAATATTAAATTAATACTTTGCAAGTTGTTTAATTAAGTTTTATAAATTTTTGGAAAAGGTACGTGTGAAGTGTTATGATTGCTTTCATTTTCTATTTAATTATTATCAGTAACAAATTTTATACATAACGGTAAATTATAAAGAGACCCATTGGTATTCTAGGAGGACCTATATGTAATAGGCTAATAATTTCGAATTGAAATCGGCTATTTTTATGATCCCGGGTTCGATAAATTTTCATTGTTTCTTCTTGGTAGTAATTTTCTTTTGAGTATTAATTTGTATTTGTAGTTAATTGTGTAGTGTTTAAGTATTGTTAATTATATTTTTCTATCATTCGCGGAAGATCAGCGTCGTGGTTAACACCAGGACGTATGCTGAGCGGAAACCAATTTGGTATAATGCAAAAGTGATGTTCCTGTGTTTTGAATGTGTATGTGTAATTGTACCAAATATATTTTTTTTCTATTTCTATTTCCAACAAAACAATAGGTAATAATAAACCATTTGTGAGTACAAAAAAACCAATTGACGAATGTATCCTACGCGGTTAGCTACGTAATTTATCTGGTATCGACATGTAACTAAGATTAATATTAATGGATTGGAGGAAAAAAGAAAAACGGAAAGAATGGCCAAAGGAACATTTTATGTCTTTTTGTGTCGACTACAACTTAGTTGGACGTTGTTATAGCTTTTTTTTTACAACTATTGGACTCGGCGGACTTCGTAACGCTTTGACAGTTTCCATCAAGTGATTAAATTCTCTTTGGTTTCCATGACAACAAAACAAACAAATCATTTTGTATTGGAAAATTAAATTGTCGTTTTTAGTATATTTATAGTGTGATTCCCGTTGGAATATCGGGACAAAAACTATCGTATGTGTTTATCCAGGTGATAAACTATCTGTTTGTTGAATTTCATTCAAATCCATGCATCCTTTGCAGCGTGAAGACGGAACAAATATACAGACATACACACAAACTTTCGCATTCATAATATTAGTGTGATGTGATTAAGTAGATCTTCTTTATAAAATGATATTATACTTATATGACTTCATAAGCTAAGACACTATATAAGAACATATTAATCCGAGAGACCGGATGTCTGAATCCCTCGGAGAATCTAGCAGGGCACGGGGACACGCACTAGTGCGTGATGCCGTTCCCTATAGAAAACCTCCGAAGGTGGTTCGTTTCACACGGCTTGAGGAACGTGCTTTAAGTTTCTCGGCGCCCCAAGCCCGGTGAAGCTGAAATGCCGTCTGAGGCAATCAGCAAACTCAAACTCAAATACTTAAAAACAGAATAAAATGAATATTTAAGGAGGGCTCCCATACAACAAACGTGATTTTTTTTCATTTTTTTAACGATAGTTATTAAGAAGGAGAAAAAAATTGAATTGAACAACAGGTAGAAACTTGAAATATTTTTATAGATAATGGTGCGGGGAACCTTTGTTGCGTGAGACCGATTCGCACTTGGACGGTTTTTTATTTTAGCCTCGGTGGCCCTGGGTTCGATTCCCAGGTCGGGCAAAGTGTTTCGATTTCTTCGTTACATAGCTCGGGTTTGTTCATCACCAACCCGGGTTTGTTAACCAATACTTATCAATTGTAGCGATGACTTGATTTCGATGTTGGAGGCCCAGCAGTGGGACAGTATATTTAGGCTATTCACTTTACTTTTGTATTATAACAGAATTAGTACCGTTTCCTTAAACGACGACCTCCTTGGTCGAGTTGTTTATACACCGGTTTTCATGGTGTCGCCATCTGAGGTCCCGGGTTTGATCCCCGGTCGGGTCAATTTAGAAATTATTGTTTTTCTAATTTGTCTCGGGTCTGGCTATTTTCTATGTATAATAAGTATGTATTTAAGTATTTTTAGTATGTTTATCCGTTGTCTAGTAACCATTTAACGAGTTTCATAACGAAGCTTCTCTTGGGCTAGATAATTGGTGTGAGTGTAGGAAAGTTTATTTATTTATTTTATATCAGTGATCAGAATGAAGGGGCTAATTTTTCTAAAGTAGCCGACTAGACAAGACTAAGGGCGATGATGAACAAAAATGTATCTACAGCTCATCTGTGCTTCGGAAGATTCTTGAAGCCGTTGGTCGCTGCTGCATTATCAGTAGTTAACAACCACCGTACTGACTGAGCCCGCATGGGGGTTGGCTCAGGATTGGGAGCATAAAATAAACAGGTGGTGATAATGGTATCCTACCAATAGCTGAGATGAAAGCTAAGCTAACAAAAAGCCAAAAAAATAACGTGATGACGTCATAAGGACGTCAGTTTGAAAATATTACAACAATGAAAGTGCGGGAAGACCAGTCAAAACGTTACTTCAATAGTATTGGTTCACAATGAACGGGCGTGCGAAGACGAATGTTTATTGACAGATTCTTTGTACAAACATTAGGACAATGAATACCTTTTGGTTTTTATGTTTCGTCACGTCACAATTCGGTTATTATAAAAATAAGAAAGGTAAGGTGGCGTTGAAGCAACAACGGTTATTTGAAATACTGGGTCACTTACATCGGAATCTATAAATATATACAAATAAAAATTATTTATTATAAGAATTAACAGATATTTAGGCTATTTACTTTACTTTTGTATTATAACAGAATTCCGTTTCCGTTTCCTTAAACGACGACCTCCTTGGTCGAGTTGTTTATACACCGGTTTTCATGGTGTCGCCATCTGAGGTCCCGGGTTTGATCCCCGGTCGGGTCAATTTAGAAATTATTGTTTTTTTAAATTGTCTCGGGTCTGGGTGTTTTCTATGTATATTAAGTATGTATTTAAGGACTTTAATTATGTTTATCCGTTGTCTAGTAACTATTTAACGAGTTTCATATCGAAGCTTCTCTTGGGCTAGATAATTGGTGTGAGTGTAGGTAAGTTTATTTATTTATTTATTTATAACTCCTCAAACCCCCTCGGTCCTCAAGTTTGTCCATATTAATAAGTATTAAGTTTACCATAAATATTGATAAAAAAAGTTGTGATGTAATGCTCTAAACAAGTCCCGTAATCGGCCCTCTGGCGGACGAATCCGGCAACTTTGCGTTGTAAATTGAAAACTTTTCGCATTAATCTATCTATGGCGTACATCGCCGCCCTAGCGGGTGAAAGTAAGAAACTTCGCTGCTTGTTTTTCGATACGTAGAGTTTGTTTTCAGAACTTATTAACACTTCTGGTTTGCAATCATTGTTCTTTTTAGGTAAATCAAAATTAATAAAAGTTGCCACGTATACGTGAGATCCATCCATTACCTTTTTTTTATGCGGAGTGTAAAATCTGTTAACAACCGCATCAGCGGACAAGAGGGATCCCGCTGGCTGCCCGAGGATCCAGGGCCGAAGCCCTAGAGAAAACGGGTCAAGGCCGACTCGGTAAAAACCACCCCGATGTCCTCTCGTCACCTTGGAACCAGCAGACCGGCGACCATCGCGTCGTCCTCATATGTCCGCATCGAACGCCGGCATGGTGGAGCCTGACGAGGTCATGGGAACCCTTTCAAACATTTCCACAACCCCGTCGGTGACTGCTCGTCCTGTAGATGGGCGAGCCCGTCTTCCGCCCCTGATTGGGGCGGATGACCGCCCTCGAAAACGATGGGCGGACACACTTGACCCGTCATTTGGTGAGACGGGTCGCCGACTACGTGCCGGGACATACGGAGCGTCGTCGGCCCTCAGTGGGGACCTGTGCAATGCACGGTCGAAGTCCCCCCTAGGGCTTGGACCGCGCTGGTTTCCCACCACATATCAGTCATATATCGGTCATAGCATCACTTCAGAACGGCTCGACCGATTTTGCTAAATAATTTTTAGTTGATTGTTAGGAAAATATAATAACATAACAACAATATTTTCAAAAACAAATTATAGAGTTAAATATTCTTCACCATCATCACCAGCTCATTATATGTCTCCACAGCTGGGGCACAAGCTTCCCTTATGGGTATTCACCCATGGGAGAACGGGCCATAAACCACCACGCGGGCCCAGTGGTTGTATAGGAAGAGTGATACTAAATCTGTTTAAGGCGAGGTGTTTTGTGCGGTGAAAAACGGTGTTTTTAAATGAGTTTTATTCGAAATGTATAAAGATTTTAAATGAAAAAAAAAATTTATTCATTGGTCTTTTATCTAGTAATTTCGGCTGGTATTTTCACAATATTTTACAATTTCCTGCATCGAATATAATATCAAACATACGTCTTATTAATAAACTAAACAAATATCATTTTATTCAGGTTATACCGTTTTTGACAAAGAAAAATATACCAAACCAATTGTCTTTGAATATGTAATAGTTGTCGGCCATTATAATTTTAATAATAACGTAAACGTTTAATAAAATCCACATTATTGCCTAATTCCACGCTCACGCCATCATTCAGTCTCGAACGGAACGCCTTGGAAATCTCACAGTCGGAAACGCTCGCTTTAAAATAAACCATGCAACAATTAATTAGTCAAAATAAGCCCCTCCATCATTAATGTACTACGAGTAGATTCCCGATGAGCGCTTGAAAAACGGTAAGCGACTTTGGGGCCACGGAGCCGCAATGATTCACCGACGGGGTTGTGGAAGTGTCCGAAAGGGTTCCCATGACCTCATCAGGCTCTACCATGCCGGCGTTCGATGCGTCCTCCTCAGATGAGGACGACGCGATGATCGCCGGTCTGCTGGTTCCAAGGTGACGAGAGGACATCGGAGTGGTTTTTACCGAGTTGGCTTCGACTCGCTTTCTCTAGGGCTTCGGCCCTGGAACAGGGTCTAGGCCATCCTCGGACAGCCAGCGGGACCCCTCATGCCCGCTGATGCGCCTGTTTGCAGGTTTTCCACTCCGTATCAAAAAAAAAAAAAAAAAAAAACGGAGCCGCAATGACGTTTGTGACGACACAGAATAAATAATAGTGTGACGATGACAGTAAATATTAAGTAGGTACAAATATTTTGCAACCTAAATTTAATCTTTATGTTTAAGATTTAAGGTTCACAGTAAGCTGAAGTTGTTATGCTATTTGTTTTTATTTGTTCATGACCATGGATACTAGTCCTTCGGTCGAAAACTTAATTTATACGTTTAAACCTTTTAAAAGATGATGATGAATGATAATAGAAATGAGAAGTGAGAAATGATATACCCCCCAACCCCGCGAGTATCTCAGTAAAGATGTGGAGCTTTACCAACTCCTCACGCGACTTCTTGAGAGAATTTGAAAAGTGCCGTTGTACTGTTTTGTTTCATTTGCTAACACTCATGCACACTCACGAACACTTAACGGTTAATAATCCACCATTATTTCACATTAATATTCGAAATTACACAAGTTTTAGAAAATAAAAACAAAACCGCAGACATGACTCTTCACTTTTCCGCCAAGAAGTCTTGTTATGCTATCCAATGTTTTTTCAGATTTTGCTATTCGAAATTTAAATGTAAGGTATGAGCAAACAGGACCATTTTCGAGATGCATTTTTATTCTGGATCCTTTATCTAATAAGTACATTATATGATCGAAGAATAAGCCTTAACATTGTAAGACTAAGGATTGTAATTCTTTGCTGTGCCAAAATCGCGTGCTTAATTAACCCAACATAAACAATAAAATGAATTCAATTATATTTTATTTGACGTCATCCAATGAAACTTTCCAACTTCGCCAATAGAGGGCGTTGTAAATTTCAAATTATTTTACGGAAGTTGCGCATTTTATAGGCAAAGTTTGTAGATTACGACTGTAGGTCTGCGCTAGTCAGCGCAACTTCATAGTATTGTTTTTTATTTGTTAATTTTCCTTTTCTTTAGAGCTCTTAGCCGTCATCTCAAATTTTTAATGATGTTAAGGTCCAAAACGAGCGAAGTTCACCCAAATTCCTCAAATATCAATTTTTTTTGGGTTCATATTTTTGTACCCGGTTTGGGTGGTAGGGCTTGTTGGTCCGCCTGGCTAGCTACCACCATCTTATCTAATTATGTCGCAATAACTTTAATGTTAGTAGTATTGTTGTGTTCCGGCAGCTAGAGATAAGATAGCCAGTGCCTCAGTTATTGAGGATTCCGGGTGAAATGCGCTTCCACTATTGGCCTTATTATCATTTAACATCGGGTGAGATGAAGACAGTGTGCTTATCTGTAAGATATATAAAAAAACAAAGGCATTCAAAATTCAAAATTCAAAATCATTTATTCAATTTAGGCTACAAATAGCTCTTATGAACGTCATTTTATGCCATCGGTTCGTAAGTCTATCTACTCTGGGCGGGAGATCTTGTACTGAGAAGAAGCGGCAAGAAACTCAGCAAGTGTCCAGCTCTTTTCTCCCTTACAGCGTCATAAATATTGGAAATGCCCTATCATAAAAAGACACTTGTTGACAGACATTGGTTATCTTATCTCTAACTTTCGGTACACAAGACTACCTACTTACATTGATAGTATATGGCGACACATTTAAATCATATGGTGGTAGCTAGCCAGACGGACTTTAGGCAAGCCTTCATCATCATCACCATCAACTTAGCCAAAAGACGTCCACTGTTGGACAAAGGCCTCCCTCAAGGATCTCCACAACGACCGGTTTTGTGCTGCTCGCATCCAGCGGCTTCCCGCGACCTTCACCAGATCGTCGGTCCACCCTGTTGGAGGCCTGCCCACACTGCGCTTTCCGGTACGCGGTCGCCACTCCAGACAAGCTTTACCTTCAACTAAATCAAGTACAAACTTTTACCTGCTGGGAAACGACTCTGGGATCTCTAGGTCTGAAACCAGTCTATCACGTACTATTTGCATCCCTTTCGCTTGTATGCAGATTGACAGAGAGCGCTGTTTATGGTTATCAGCGCTCTAACTTGCTGGGTCAAGTGACTCATCGAGTCTCTCTCATCCCGCAAGCATAGGCTTGCAAAAGGGTTAAGGGTTAATGAATGCATAAGCATTTATTGACCCTTCAACACGCAGAAAATGTTTTGAATATTTCAGTGTCAATGTTATCTCAATCACACTGTAATATTTAAACATTGTCTGCCTGTTAAAGGGTTAAAATGCATGCTAGCACTGACTGTTATCATCATCATCATCATCATCATCTCAGCCAAAAAGACGTCCTCTGCTGGACAAAGGCCTCCCTCAAGGATAAATCATTTTGAGGGGAATTTGCCATAATCGCCACGCTTGGCAGGCGGGTTGGCGATCGCAGTAAGGTGAGAATAATCACAGAGAGACGCTGCTGCCCATCCTCTGGATTGGTCCCATAGTCGCCTTCTACGACACCCACGGGAAGAGATGGAGTGGTGCAATTCTTATCCCCGGCACCACACAGGGATTATTATCATCTTCATCGTCACCATATTATGATTATTTATGTCATGTCATAAATAATCGCTTGCCATAAAGTTATTTAGAAAGCTAAGATTTTGACCGTTTGCGTTTCGTCAATCAATTAGAGCTCTGTAAAAGTGATAACTGACTGTTATACTCGTAGGTAAACATCAAAATATAAGACAACCAATTGTAGCGATGATACTTTTCAATGATGAAAGCACAGACCAAATATCGATGAAGTCTTTCATTGTTTCCTAAAGTTTACGCGAACACTAACCGCCTCGGTGGTGAAATGGTTAAGACCACCGGTCAAGACCCAGAGGTCCCGGGTTTGATTCCCAGCGGGGGGTATATGTTTGTGTCCTCGGTTTGGTTAGTGTTTGGCTTGTTTGTCGGCCTGGCTATAGCTACCACCATCTTATCTATATATGTCTTAACTTTTATTAAGCAGCAATTATATCTATCTATGTTATGTTACTATATCTTACTGTATGACATTTTTTTTAGTGCTTGCATCTCACCTGATGTAAAGTGACGATAAGGCCAATGGTGGAAGCGCACTTCACCCTGGATCCTCAATTACTGAGGCACTAGCTATCTTATCCCTAGCTGCCAGAACACAACAATGCTATAAACATTGATGCTATGGCGACATATTTAGATAAGATGGTGGTAGCTAGCCAGGCGCCTACCCGCCTGCACCTCCGGAGGCAGCTACTACTGCGGTCCAGCCTTGGTTCCCGAGACCACTGGCGCAGTCTACGGCCCGGGTCTAGGCTGACCTAGGAGCCGAACTGCGCACACGAGACTTAAGCCCCTAGAAGCTAAGTCCTCTTCTTTAACCTGAGCGACACCACTGAATTGTATGCGACCGACGTTACCCACCCCTGGGAATAGGGCTACACGGATAGTATCTTAAGCAAATGAAAATTAAAAAAGATAGAATGTGAGTTTGTATTGGCATTGACAGATTTCGGCCGCTCCTCTTCCATTTTTAAATTTTTTGAAAAGAGTACATATGCGTTTGCCAAATACTTAAGCGTGTGTGTCAAATACATGGTAGTGTGTGTAATGTTTGTTTTATTAATTTATTGTATTTTTTTTGCAAAATTAAAAAAATATTAGCATTTTGTACTCCTTTTCTATATAAACCATATGTGCGAAATTTCATACTCCTCCGTCCGCGCAATTTTCGTAAAAAGGGGTACAAAGTTTTTACTTCACGTATAGATAACAGCAGCAACAGCTTTATACTTAATGCATACTACTACCACCATCACCACCATCACCAACAGCTCATTTTATGTCCCCACTGCTGGGGCACGAGCTTTCCCTATGGATGGACAGGGAGCACGGGCCATAAACCACGACGCGGGCCCAGTGCGGATTGGTGGTTGTTAACGACTGCTAATGCAGCCGGGACCAACGGTTTAACGCGCCTTCTGAGGCTCGGAGGAGCTCCAGATGATACAATTTTGGTCACCCATCCGATGACCGGCCTTTGCGAAAGTTGCTTAAACTCAGCAGCGTCATTGAACTCCTCCTTACCCCTCCAAAATACTACATTACACTACTTTATGAAAATACTAGTGGCCACTCGCGGCTTCACCCGCGTGGCTCCCGGTTTCACCCGCGTGGTTCCCGTTCCCGTGGGAATATCTGGATAAAAAGTGTCCTATATGTTATTCCTGGTTATAAACTATCTGTATGCCGAATTTCATCCAAATCCATTCAGTAGTTCTTACGTGAAAGAGTAACAAACATCCAAACAAACTTTCACGTTTATAATATTAGTAGGATACACAAGTGACAAAATATAGTGTTTTTTTTTCTCTCATAAAAACATAGATCTAATGACATTTGTCCTTCTATAATCCGTGGAATTAACTGTTGTTGTTGTCAGCATCCCCCTCTTTTATACTCTACCTATATAAATAAAGCTATCTCTGCCAAGTTCAAACGACTTCGTAAAAATAACATAACTTTTACAAGGCTCACGTCAATAACAGCCAATTTGGATTGCGATAAAACTGAACGTTCGTATATATACGAAACTCGTAAAACGAGTGACAACGCTCAAGCGATTTTGAGACTTATGTGCGGCCGGTAGGGACAGTTAAAATTGGCTTGTATTGAAACAGTTTACTGTAATAGGACCCGTTAAGCGTAAGGAAATATTTTCTGTCTTACTCTAACAAGGGAGGTTAGAACGGGATGAGGAGGTTCGATTCAATTCGATGCAGAATCCACAAACCTAGTACAAAAATATTCTTTACTAGCGACCGCTCACGGTTTCACCCATGTAGTTCCCGTTCCCGTGGGAATATCTGGATAAAAAGTATTCTATTTGTTATTCCAGGTTATAAACTATCTGTATGCCGAATTTCATCCAAATCCATTCAGTAGTTTTTACGTGAAAGATTAACAAACATCCATCCATACTTACAAACTTTCGCGTTTATAATATTAGTAGGATTTTGTGTTTTGTCCTGCTTTTAAAAGAGAGGTTAGAGAGAAACGGGGAGGTTCGATTCAGTTCGATACAGAAGTTACAAACCGAAAACAAAACCAGAAAACAAACATACTCGGTTTGGGTGGTTTTAGGGTTTGTTTTAAATCTGCCTGGCTAACTACCACCATCTTATCTCTGTCTGTGGCCAAAAGAAATTCAAAAAAAATCAAAATTCAAAATCATTTTTAGACTACAAATAGCTCTTATGAACGTCATTTTATGCCATCGGTTCGTAAGTCTATCTACTCTGGGCGGGAGATCTTGTACTGAGAAGAAGCGGCAAGAAACTCAGCAAGTGTCCAGCTCTTTTCTCCATTACAGCGTCATAAATATTGGAAAATGCCCTATCATAAAAGGACACTTTCCATCACAAATAAAAACACAAAAAAAATAAAAATAGATAAATAAAATATTTAAGTATGCAAAAACATCATTTCCCAGTTTAATTTTTTACAATGTCATACAGTACTAAGAACAACGTTAGTAGTTTATTGATTGTGTTCAGACTAGTCAGTCAGTTTCTCAGTAGTTTTGCAGTGGTATCTGCGAGTTGTGCTCTTAGTGCAACGAGAAGTGAGCAAGCTTACAGTTCCGGTGACCTATCTGGATATTAGGTAGTGTGTATGTATTCACGGGGCAACTAGCTCGAGACACTAGTCTTAAAAGTACCGGATGAAAGAGGCGTACCGGCGTGTTCTGATCTGGCGTTATGACCTGACGTAGCTGATCCCTTGTGCTTGCGTAAGGATGTCTGAAACCTAACTTTATAACCGTAAGGTTGGTGGTGTCAGTATAAACTTTAAAGTAGTGTGTAGCAGTTCTGCAGTAGTTGAGGATTCCAGCTGAAGTGCGCTTCCTCCTTCGGCCATATCATTACTCACCATCAGGTTTGATCAATCCCAAGTGTTTGTCCGTTTTGGAAATAGGAATAAAAGTCACAAGGAACATTCACACCGAGCTGCTAGCGTAAAGAAACACCATTAACGGGCAACACTATTCTATTCTATTTCTATTATTAAGCCATCAACGAAAATTCTTTTGTATAAATCTTTGGTTCGTTCTAACCTTGAATATTGCAGCCAGGTCTGGTCCCCCCACTATGATGTTCACATTAAACGTATCGAGCGCATCCAGAAGCGATTCCTGTGGCACCTCTCGTACCAGGCTTATAAAGCTAAGGAGCTTCCATCATATGAGGAACGACTGGACTTTTTTAAATTAAACAGTTTGAAGGACCGTAGGATTTTGTTAGATCTCACACTACTTTACAAAATAGTTAACGGAATCGCGGACTGTCCCTCTCTATTACGGCTAATAAATATAAATGTACCGTATAAGCTTGCGCGAGTCGGCAGGTATGTCCCTTTCTCTGTAAAAGGCAGTAGGACCAATGTGGGTCACCACGCCACCATGAATAGATTACAGCGGCAATATAACCATCTTTGCAAGCATCTTAACACTGACATCTTCGCAGACAAACCACAGAAATTCAAGCGTCAAATACTGCAGTCCCTTGAAGTAACGCCTAATAGTTATTGAACAGTTGTAATAAATTGTATTTTTTAATTTTGTAATTTGTTGCAATAATATTTGCGTAAAATTATATATAAGTAGGTTATCATAAATTGTATTTATTTTTTCTTTAATTGTATACTTGTTTTGAATAATTATAGTATTTAAATAGTATATTTTAGTCCACATTGCATGCCGTGGCAGCCTATAAGTAAGATGACACTTAGCTTAAGTCCTTTTTGTACAAAAACAACTTTAATTTAATTTAGTGTTAATTTTGTTGGTTGTCCTATTAAATAAAATAAATAAATAAATTGAATCACGCGCATGACGCGCATCCCTAGATGCATCAATTGCTAGCGAGATCTTTTGTCGATGGTATCGCATTTGGCAACATTAATCTATTTTATTTTCGATTACATTATCTTTATGAAGATTAATGTCTTTATTTTACCTAATAGATAATGATACACTAAACATGCACACTCGCTTAGGTCCAGACACCGTACTCGTAGAACAAGGGTACGACGAGCCGGTTCACACGCGCTCTATACCAAGAACAGACATGTACCTGGGCTCTTCTCCCCACCCCCACGACCCGGTCAACCTGAGCCGAGTTCCTAGCCTTTAGAGGTGACCTCGGTTTGTTCTGCTTCTGATCCGATTTGAACCCCACCTCTAGAGATAATCTAGTAGAGGATGGGGACAAGCTTGCGTGATGCTATCCCCTACTAGAAACCCTCTGAGGATTACAGAATGCATCTATCAGCGAATAGCTTGTGTAGAGCATGTGGAGAGGAAACGGAATCAACGCAGCACCTACAGTGTGACCGCGACTCTCTGGCTAGGAAAAGAATGGGACTCCTGGGATCGGCATATCTGAAACCAGAGGACTTCAGGCTCTTCGTCCTTAAAGACGATGCCAAACATATGGCATCTATCTTTGCAGAGGAAGAAGAGGGATGGGGTTGCTTAAAAGATCCCGATGGGTTGAATTGCTACTGCGAGAGGGAAACCTCAGCAGACCCCAATCTTATCTTATCTTAGTTGGGCCTGCCGAGGTTTCCACCTCTTAGTAACACTTCGACCCATTGGGATCTTTTGTGCAACCCCATCCTTTCACTCTTCCTCCTCTGTAAAGATAGATGCCATAAGTCTGGCAACGTCCTTAAGAACGAAGAGCCTGAAGTCCTCCGGTTTCGGATAGGCCGACCCCAGGAGTCCCATTCTTTTCCTAGCCAGAGAGTCGCAGTCACACAGTAGGTGCTGCATTGACTCGGTTTGCTCTCCACATGCCCTACACAAACTATTTGTTGAAAGGTGCATTCTGTGAAGCATTTGTTTTGTGAAGCACCGATGGTTAATCGGGCCTGCCTACTGCTGCCTCCGCATATGAACAGCAGACCCCAATAAGATAAGTTAAGAACCCTCTGAGGATGTTTCAAACACACGGCTTGAGGAATCCTTTAATTTTCTCGCCTCCCACATAACGTCCAATAATACAGTAGGCTTCTGCAGCAATCTCTTTCCAAAAATAAAAATAAAAATGTCAGCAAACCTCTTTGCGTGGATGGAGTAACCTAAAGAAAGCATACTTCTTCTTCTTCTTCTTCTTTCTTAACTGCCTCTGTGATCTAGTGGCTAAGACCACCGGTTTAGACCCAGAGGTCCCGGGTTCGATTCCCAGCAGGGGTACATGTTTGTGTACTCGGTTTGGTTGGTGGTAGGGCTTGTTTGTCCGCCTGGCTAGCTACCACCATCTTATCTTAATATTTCACCATAACTGATGTTTGTAGCATTGTTGTGATCCACCAGCTAGAGATAAGATAGCCAGTGCCTCACTAGTTGAGGATCCCGGGTGAAGTGCGCTTCCATCATTGGCCTTGTCATCACTTAACATCATCTGAGATCAAGGCACTGTGCTTACCCGTTCATATAAAAGAAAAAACTTCTTGTATTCGTACTGTGGAAATAAGGCAAACTGTTACATAAACTAAGAAGACTGCAGAAGGTTTGCTTGATACAAAACGCGCTCGATCAACGTACACCATAAACCAGGAGTGGCAGACCAAAAAATGATAATTCCACTTTTTGTAAAAAAAAATGACGTTCGACAGAAAACCATAAATTACATCGTCCATTAGGCTGGTGTGGTTCAAATCATGTTAATTCATGCAGTAAATAGTCTCTGAAGTTAAAGGGCTGCTACAGATCATGATATTTCCGTTCAAAAATCGTAGAATTGGTGTCAGTGAGTCATAAAATGAATATTTATCCCAAAATTTGTCAGAATAATTGCAAGTACACACAGAGCCTACAGATTTATATAGTAGTATAGACTAGTTACCCGCTCGCGACTTCGTCCGCTTCAGTGAACATCAGCCGTATCCCATGATCGAAAACCTTGTGTCGAGATTCTGTGTCCGTAAGAGAGTCTATGTGTATATACATATACTCGTATATCTCTACACGATGTATTTCTACATAACACGCTATCTTCACCTTTGTTATGTTGAGCTCCTCCATTGTCATGTGTCCAGCAGAATACCAGCGTTGAGGGATTAGCCACAACATTAAGCTGAGCTGATCAGGCCATTCGGCTTTTAGTGTATTTATTCAGTGCGCGGATCGGTGCATACGTATCGTATTAATAATATTTATTAACGAGCGCGCAGCGCGGCGCAAGCCGCTGCTCGATATAAGCCATCACCATGAGTGAACTTAAACTTGTGGCGAACGAACTCTTAGCGTTCTTGCAACAAAAGCTGGACGTCATGGATGAGGTGAGCGCTCTGCAGATATGCAAGTCCAGCTTCAGCGAAAACGATGTAGCTGGAGCTAAGAAGCTGTTGTACGAGTCACTCAATAAGAGCGACCAGATGGTATCCCGTAGACGAGATGGGACACAGAAGAGCCTGCAGGAGATCATCGCCCTGCTGAAGGAAATTGACCCTGATGACATGCCGACGTTCGTGGCGAGGGATCTCAACAAGCTGCCTCCAGTCACCTTCGATCATGTTGACGTCACCAGCCTCCTTAAGGATATCGTTATCCTGAAGAAGGGCTTGGCTGAAGTGATGCAGAAGTTCCAAGCATCAGAAAATACCGTGTGTGAATTGCGTAAGGAAGTTAGTGATTTGCACGAATCACTCGCGGTAAGTAGGTCATCGCCCGCGGTCTCGAATGTCAACATTCGTCGAGGGGCTTGCTGTGATACGAGCACGCCGATGTCGAGTTGCAAGTCAGCAGTTTCGACGCTGTCGTCGCCACTACCCGAACTGACTCGAGCGCAGGCAGCCCCTGCGCCCGCGCCCCGCGTCACTGCCAGTGCCGCGCCGCCGCTGCCGCCGCCCGCCGCCCGCTCCCCGCCGTCTACTGCGATGCCGCACGTGCCTGTGGCGTGCACGCCTGTCAGCTGTCGCAGGGACTTCGCTGCCGTAGTTGCGGCTAAAGCCAAGGCTCCGCGAGCCGTTGTTACGGATCGTGGTGATGATGGTTTCACTGTGGTCCGAAACAAAAAGGCGTTTCGGGTTAGCCAGAACCGCCGTGGCACCGCACCGACAGGGCCTAACTTCCTGCTGCGTGCTGCGACACCGACCACGGCCATGTATCTGTCTCGCCTGCACTACACCACTACCGTGAAGGAGATCGCAGATTACATTCAAACGAAAACCAACTTCTTTTTGAGGGTGGAGCCGCTGGAGTCGCGCCACAACACTAGTTTCAAAGCATTTGTGGTGCGAGTCCCATCAACTAAGCTGGACGCCTTCATGAGAGAAGACTTCTGGCCGAAGGGAGTGGTGTTCAGACGTTTTCGTGGAAGACTACCTTTGAGCGCCACCGATGCGACACCGAAAGTGTCGAAATAATTACTAACATAGATTAAGTTTTATATTAATAACAAAAATTGTATATTGGTATGTATATGTTAATTTATAAGGTATTTATCTATGGGCCTGTTATTTTGTAACTTTAAATTGTTGCCTGAAAATAAATGAATTTAATATTATTATTATTATTATTATTTATTTCTGTTTGTTTCTGTTTATTTTTGTAGTTGTTATTTTGTGAAATTTTAACTCTTTTTTTTAAAACTTTTGTGTGTTTTTTTAAAAACTAATAAACTATAAACTTTTCTACACTCACACCAATTATCTAGCCCAAGAGAAGCTTCGTTATGAAACTCGTTAAATGGTTACTGGACAACGGATAAACATACTTAAAATACTTAAATACATACTTATTGTACATAGAAAACACCCAGACCCGCGACAATTTAGAAAAACAATAATTTCTTAATTGACCCGACCGGGGATCGAACCCGGGACCTCAGAGATGGCGACACCATGAAAACCGGTGTACAAACCACTCGACTAAGGAGGTCGTCGGTTTTATGACTGTCCTGTGTTGAAAAGTCGAATAAATGTTTATTATTATTATTTAAACTTACCTTCTGCTGTGTCTTTTCTTTGTGACTATTGGCAGTTGAAATTTAGGTCGTCCTTGCGCTGACTCATTGTGCGAGAAGGGTAACGCATCAGCCGTGAAAGGGCTCTGATCTATACGATTCGCCTTTTAAGGGTTCCGGACCCAAAAGAGAAATCACGAACTAAGTAAAAGAGATATTTGGCTTTACAAACTAAGTATATAACATAAGTTAGAGTGGGTTTTACGACATTGGTCAAGTCTGATATTGGTCAAATCGTCAAATAGACAAATTAGAACTTATACAAATTCGTCAAATCCTCTTTTCGTCAAATTATGTAATTTGCCAAATACGCCATTGGTCAAGTAATTTAAGAACAATTAACAGCATTAAAGACATAAAAGTATTTTTTTTTTTATAAACTAATGTATAGTAATTAGTAACGATATTCATACCATGTTTATTGTTGTTTAAAAGAAAGAGAAATCCTTTTAAAAGCGTTTACGCCGCACACTAGCGCCGCCAATGAAAAAAAACATATCTAGTAATTAGAGATGGAAAATCAAATTATGCTCAATAAACTATCTGAATGAAGTAATTTAGCATTTTTACGTTTTAAATTATTATTATTATTATTTATGGTTTAGTTAAATAAGACGTTACGGCCACTTTTAACTATAACGCCATGGTGTTCATTAGGTGACGTAAAAATGCTAAATTACTTCATTCAGATAGTTTGTTGAGCATAATTTGATTTTCTATCTCTAATTACTAGATATGTTTTTTTTTCATTAGTGGCGCTAGTGTGCGGCGTAAACGCTCTTAAGCAAAACTTTTTTACTGGAATTTTGGAGATACTTTTTTTGGCGGCTTGAGTTTTTTTAATTTGTCCTTTGAATAGTTCTTGACGTCACTAGGTGCCTATTGAATAAACGATTTTGACCTTCTAGATATTATTTTTCTTTGACCCGTAGCTATATACTACTAGCGGCTCGTTCCGGCTTCACACGAGTGGATTTTTTTAAATATAGCCTATGTTACTCAGCGCTAATGTAACATTCTAATGGTAAAATAATTTTTTAAATCGGTCCAGTAGTTTTTGAGTTTATTCGTTACAAACATACAAAAATACAAAGTTTTCCTCTTTATGATATTAGCACAGCATTAGTATGATTTCGCTGTAGAAATCTGTAAAGTCAAATTATAATTGGATTGGGCGGCATGACTCGCCAGATATAAATGGAATCCTTAAACCCTATTCGTTGTCTCCGCTCCAAGTAAATGAAATTGCACCTGGGTGTTTTCAGAAAAATTGCAATGAGGTTGCAAAATAATGTAGGTAGGTATTTTAGATAAATAAAATGGCAGCTGTTTGGTTTTCTGTTATCATTTTATATCACACTAATATTATAAATGCGAAAGTTTGTGTGTATGTCTGTATATTTGTTTCTTCTTCACGCTCCAACGGATGGATTTGGATGAAATTCGGCATACAGATAGTTTATAACCTGGATTAACACATAGGATAGTTTTAATCCCGATATTCCCACGGGAATCACACTATAAATATACTAAAAATGACAATTTTATTTTTCAATAAAAAATTATTTGATTGTTTTGTTGTCATGGAAACCAAAGAGAATTTACTTGATGGAAACTGTCAAAGCGGTACGAAGTCGCCGGGTCCTCTAGTATTATATATGGTGTGGCCTGCAAAATGTTCCGCGGCATAGTCTCTCGGGACATGACGTAGTTGTCGAGCAACATGTTCCGCAACATGATGTCGCTCAGTTTGTCCCCTGGTGTATCCGAGGCTTTTCGGACCTATGGGGATTGAACCATGATTTCAATTTCTTGGTGATGGTGATGGTTTTAATTGTTTACAAGATTTTAATACTAGAGGAAGGGATTCGGAATATACAGCCTATCATTTTTTTTTATTAACCTATTCCATTTTTGATAAGGCTGCCATTTTTTGTTTTTATTCTTTTACATTTTTTATTTTTTTATATTTCTGTGAGTTATTTTTGTGTTGCCATCGCAGCATCACCTAAACCGGTTCCGACGGAAGATCTCTAACCTCAAGGCTAGCATTTTGCTGAATCGGAACCGTTTTGGGACACTCCTATGCTTTTTTTCCATTTTTATCTGTATGTTTGAACTGTTTTGTACCAAATAATTTTTTTTCATTTCATTTCCCACATTCAATCCGAGCATCTATCCGTATAGGCTGCCGATGATGATGATAATGATCTATCCGTTCGGTTACCCTTCAAATATATCTCTATTGTCCATAAATATTAATAAAGATCCCATGCTGGTCTGGGACGGGAAATAATGTGTCAGCTGCCTAACTCCCCGTGCATGTCGTAAGAGCCGACTAAGGGACAAGGTTTCCAAGATGCTCGCACATCAGGCGGTCGGCTGCAACCCATCACTGACGTCATCTATTCCACCTCAGAGCTTTACTTTGATTATGCTGAATGTGGCGATGACGTCACTATCGGAGAGTTTACTCAAAATTGGTGATTTGTAAACTCTGTCTGCCTCTTTTTGGGAGGACGTGACAGTATGTATGTATGCCCTTCAATATTGCTTAATATTTCCTTTTTCATTGAGACATCGCTTTGTACCCTTAAGGGCGTCCCATTTCATTGATACGTGACGCCTGTTACGAATTGACGGCATATTTTCTCGCCTTTCTTTACCATTTGACTTGATTGCTTTAACTTCTCAACAATGTGTTGGTGTGTTTCTGTTGTAATCGTTGATATATAACAAACAGAGGTGTTGCAGACTCTTTCGAAATCCTTTTTAATACCTATTTTGTTCTTATTTTTATATATTTTTTGAATACTGACTTTTATGTTTTGGCTTGGTGCTGTCGTGATTGTCATGGTATCGTGTGTTGTTATGTTGTAATATTGTGATTTATAATATAGTTAAAACCCACTATCTTTCCTGTTTTTTGTTAGACTCCATTAGTCCCTCCCACTAAGCTTTGTCGTTTTCAAGAGCTAGTGCGACTGCAGTTGCTGATGAGATAGTTTTAGGGATGGAATACTATATTCCGCACTCCTATCTCATCAGCAAAGGAAGGCGCAACCGATGGTTCAACCGCGAGTGTGCCAACGCTGTTGATAACAAGCAGGCGGCATACCGCGCTTGGATCAGGGGTAAAGCTGTTGGGGATCCCGAAACCCGCTCGCTGAAAGCAGCCTATAATTATGCCACCAAGTCCTGCAAAAGAGCTTACATTAGAGCGGATGCCCAGCGTGTTGCACGAGTCGGCCAAGAACTACTGACGCATCCTACGGGCAGCCGTAGCTACTGGCGTCTGGCCAAAGCAGGGCAATCAAACTTCTGCCAACCCTCGCTGCCACCATTGAGATGTCCTGACGGAACTTTAGCTCACAAGCCGCAGGAGAAGGTCTATCTCCTGGCCAAACTCTTTGCGGCTAACTCCCGAGTCGATGATTGCAATGCACAGCCACCTACAATCTCTCACTGTGGCCACACGTTTTTCCTCCTTCCTATGATATTGGGTCCTTCAAACGAGGCGTGAAGAAGCACCTTGTGGGCCGGCAGAGTGAGGTTGACTGATGCTGCGTTGTTTTCACGCTGCACCAGTTGTCTTCGCGTCTGGACTCCATTTCCACTTAACATTACCTGATGCAAATGACTCCATACCACCTGGTATGGAGTCATTTGCCGTGCTAAGTATAAAAAAAAAAAAAAAAAAAAAAGAGGTACACTGGCCCAAGAAAGTGATGTACCAGTTTTGATTTATAACAACAACGTTCATACTAGATATCAATGAAAGAGCTGCATAATAATGACGTAAACTTATTGATAAGTATTCATACGTCGTAGGTCACTTATAAGTGCATGACATTTTAACCTTTATTACAAATGGATGAGACATTAATTTCTGTAAAGAAAATATAAATTTTCTTACCAAAAGTAATAAAAACTATTTAAATAGACAACCAAATTCTATTTTATAAAAAGAAAATTGACAATTGACATTTTATCAAATAGGTGACGCTGAGAATGCCGTTTAAGGCAATCAGAAATCTCTCACAAAAAAAACAGCATTTTCATCAAATTACAATTATTCAACTAGACAAGAACTAGACTAAATATAGGTATATCGTTTGAAACTCTTTCTCGATATTATGAACTTTGATACTGTATCAAATCTCACGTTCATCCGCGAGCGTGATTTGCTGAAAAAGAGGTACAAAAAACACATATTAAAATTGATTAAATTATAGTGAACATACATTTTAAAACGCCTTTGTGGCCAAGTGTCACCGCCTTTGGCCCGATACCTGGATGTCCTGGGTTAAATTTCCAGGCATGATTCGTTTTTTCGATGCATAGCCCGAGTTTGTGATCACCAACTCGCATTTGGCAAGCGTGGTGATTTAGCCAATACCCATCAATTGTGGTGATGACTTGTTTTTAATGATGAAGGCCTTTGTCCAGCTGTGGGAGCATATTATAGGCTATTGGGTCCTTCAAACGAGGCGTGAAGAAGCACCTTGTGGGCCGGCAGAGTGAGGGTGACTGATGCTGCGTTGTTTTCACGCTGCACCAGTTGTCTTCGCGTCTGGACTCCATTTCCACTTAACACCAGGTGGTAAGGAGTCATTTGCCGTGCTAGGTATAAAAAAAATATATTTCAATAATTATTTATCTTAGAATTGACGTTTAAAATATACTTTGTAAAAATTAAATTTTATATAAATTTATTTCGATTTATGATTGTTTGATTAATTACTCCAACAAAAGAAAAAACCAACATTTTATCTTCAAACTGAGTAAAATCTCGATCCAATCAACCGTTGTCGACAACAGAGACTTATCTTTCCTTTTGACAGACATTTTAACAATCAACTTTCCTGTAGGAGAGAGCGCCTGATAAATTCAGTGATCGGAAAATAGTAGAATATATTTAAGTAAACTTCATAATGATAGCGTTACCAAATTCTCACTATAAGCAAGCGGTAAGTAACGTTATTTCTTTAAGGCGACGCACCGCTAAACAATAAATCTCATACGTTTTGATACGAGCGTTTGCGCCCCGTACCATAAGAAAAACTGTTTTTTTTTTCCTTCAAATTATTTAAAAAAAATGAACTACAATTTTAAAGTGTGTGTTAAGACTAATCTACTAAGAAAATTTAGATGCTTAAATCGGTCTGGTTAGCCTGTAAAATGTGAATCTATGTTTTAAAAGAGGTTACTTTTATATTTTTTTCTCTGTTATAAAAGTTGAAAAATCGTGTTTCTGCAATTAACAAAATGAAGTCAATTAAATGAAAAATCATGTCATCAAATATAGTGATTCATATGTTTTGTCCCCCGGCACCTGTGTGGTGCCGGGGATAAAGAATTGCACCACCCCATCTCTTCCCGCGGGTGTCGTAAAAGCCGACTAAGGGACCATTCCAGAGGATGGGCAGCAGCATCTCTCTGAGGTTACCCTCAACCTACTGCGATCGCCAACCCGCCTGCCAAGCGTGGCGATTACGGCAAATACTCCTCATATCCTTGGGGGAGGCCTTTGTCCAGCAGTGGACGTCTTGGGCTGAGATGATATGTTTTGTAATTATTGAGAAAAATCAAGTTCCCCGCCACGTAAATTACCAATGCGTCGTCTTAAAAGTTATCACTGAAGCCTAAGTAACATAGTCCTAATTAAAGGTGTATAATAATATTAACAACCGGTATTGACTTTTAGAAGTAATACACCTTTTAATAAGTGAGAAAAAAACGTCAATTTCATAGGTAAGGACCTAATAGTTAATAATAAAAAATTGAAATGTCATCATCATCGCCATTAGCCGCTTTCGAAATTTTAGTTAATGAACATAAAATGTTAAATTGAATTTATACTAGTAGGTATTTACCTAAACTCCAAAAATGTCTAATTCAATGATTGAAGAGTTGTATAAAATACAAAATAAATACCGGTACCTACATAAAATATCAGTAACTATCAAATTCTGATGTAATAACAGCTTACTAATTAGGTCTCTGTTTTCTAATTAAGACCATTAAACATGAGTTTATTTTTGTCGTATTGACGTCTAGCGAATGACTTGACTTCAATAGCAGCAGTGGGACAGTATAATTACCTACTTACTTTAGTAAGCCTGATTCGATTACCTCTCTGAGAATCTAGTAGGGAACAGGGAGAGATGCTATTCCCTCTTGCGAGATGCTATTCCCTCGGTGTGTGTTTCGATCAGACGGCTTGAGGAACCCTTTAAGGTTCTCGCCTCCCACAAACCAGTCCAGTGACGCTGCAAAGGTTATACGTAGCTAACAAGAAACTATATCCAAAAAACTACACGTTTCTAAAGTGTTATACAAAAACAAAGAGTAATTATTAATATTAAAAACCTTTTACAAGGTAAATTGTGTGCTTACATTAGTAATAAGGTTTTATTTTGTTTACTGGATATTAATCCAGTAAGCAAAGTTAAACCTTATTATCATTTATTAGTAAGTGCAAAGTGTGCTAAATCCACGATGGGGACAAAATATACGTTTTGTTGTTAGTGCCCCCAGGTATCCAGGTAAGTAGGGCGCATAAATTCGCTATAATGTGCTTTCGAACAAACTGTTATATCTTTTGTGGAATGCAATAGAGTTCATAATTGATGCGCAAACTTACTGTTTGTGAAGCGGAGTGATAATAAATACGGTTGTTACCGAAAATCGAATCGAATAATTCGATTACTCATTTCATTTGATTGCATTCGAATAGTGATTGGATTATATGCGTTTTTAGGCTATGCGTTAGACATTACTACTAACACAGAATAATTAATAGTACTACCACTAATAGGTTTTAGTAAACGACTGAGCTCGATGGCGCAGTGGTAAACGCGCTGGGTCTGCGATCGCTGAAGTTAAGCAACATTCTCAAAGACTTGTCATCGGATGGGTGGCCGGAATCGAATCAGTATAATATGCTAATACTAGCGGCCGCTCGGGGTTTACCCGCGTGGTTCTCGTTCCCGTGGGAATATCGGGATAAAAACTATCATATGTGTTAATCCAGGTTATAAACTTTCTGTATGCCGAATTTCATCCAATTCCATCTCATTTTATGTCCCCACTGCTGGGGCACGAGCTTTCTCTATTTAACCCTAGTTAATGACTGCTAATGCAGCCCCGACCAACGGCTTTACGTGCCTTCCGCACGGAGGAGCTCGAGATGATACATTTTTGGTCACCCATCCGATGACCGGCCTTTGCGTTCGTGGCTTAACCCTAGCAATCGCAGACCGGGCGCGTTAACCACAGCACCATCGAGCTCCAAAACTTTATTGAAATTTTACGGTAATAACATTTATCTTATCTTATCTTATCTTATCGAACCCGTACACGCTAGTCGCGTTTTCCCAGCTGAACTTTTTGTATGATAACAACGAGTGACTTGAAATATTCATCACTCTCCTTATAAATAAGTCAAGAGACAGCCTCTTAAGATCAAGACTCACGCGTCTGAAATTCAGGAACATTCTTTATAAGAGGAAAAACAATGTAAATATTAGAAATTTTTAGAATCTTTTTTAATAATTACTCTATTGCAAGTGACCATGATAGTTTAAATAGTTTTAATGTATGTGGTGTTGTTGTCTTATAATTTTGCTAAGATTTTGTTAAAAAAGCCAATATATACAAAGTTTATTACAGATAATTATTATAATATTATTATTTATAATAAAAAGTTATAAAAACAGGAATTTTTTATAACCGACTTAAAAAAATATCTAATATATAAAATTCTCGTGTCACAGTTTTCGTTGCCATACTCCTCCGAAACGGCTTGACCGATTTTGATGAAATTTTTTGTGCTTATCCGGTATCTATGAGAATCGGCCAACATCTATTTTTCATCCCCCTAAATGTTAGGGGTAGTCCACCCCTAAATTTTTTCATTTATTTTTTAGACAAAATTTTTAATTTCTATTTTTTTATGATACAACATACAAAAATACAAACAATCCTCAATTTTCACCCTTCTACGATCATACGGTTTTTAGTTTAGTTTAGTTATACTGGGCTGTATCCGCACTTAGCCATTTGATTTGGCCATTGTACGTATTGTACCTTCTGCCTACTCCAACCAACCCAGATTATCCCAGAAGGCTTGCAGCCTTTTCAGGCTGCTGCAGGCTTCCGCAAGCGTTCTGGGTGTTTGGAGAAACCGTGCCCGTTCGTCTGCCACACTCCTGCACTCCATGAGCACGTGTTGTGGCGTTTCTTCCGCCTCCATGCATCCTCTGCATAGAGGGCTGTCGGTCACACCTATCGTAAATAGGTGCTTGTTTAAGGGACAATGACCAGTAATAATACCGATGATTTTACGGATCCTGTCCCTGTTTAATCTAAGGAGGTTGCGGGCAAGCTTTTTTGATGCCACCGGAACTGCATTCTTGGTTTGCCTGCTACCTACACTGTTTCTCCATTCTGTTAGATGTTCATCTTCGGTTAATTTGCGCAGCCACGTTTTTATCTGGGCCTGAGGTATGGGCAGCAGTGGTTCCGGTCCATAAACTGCTGCCATCGATCCTCTTTTGGCTAGTTCGTCAGCGGCGTCATTACCCTGTGAGTTGCTGTGTCCTTTGATCCATTGCAAAGTTACTTTGTTTGCCTCTGCTATGGATTGGAGAGTGTTATGACATTCCAGTACAAGGACAGAGGTTATGGTGTTGTTTTTTAAAGCTTGAAGTACGGATGCACTATCTGAGACAATTTTTATATTTAGGTCTCTGACAGCTCTGGCTGCAACCGCCTGTGCCGCCTTGGTGGTACCAATACATTCTGCTTGAAAGATTGTATTTAACTTGTCTAAAGTTGTTGAAATTTTTATATTTAAGTCATTCGAGAAGACACCCGCTCCAGTGCCGTGTGCGGTTTTGGACCCGTCTGTGTATATCCTAACTTCATTGATGCCAGAGCTATCAACTGGTTCCGCAGTAAGTTGGATATTGTATCTTCTATCGAAGACGTGGTGACATGGTATTCTGTCCATGGGCGCTTCAAGAAACGGTATTTCTTTCAGGCTTGCCTGCAGAATCTTTGAGTGTGTAGTTATGCTTTGTTTCCATAACCCGTTAGATCTTAGTCTTAAGGCTGCGCCCTTGGCTTCCTCTTGAATGACCAGATCTAGAGGTCTTAAGTTCAATATATACTCCAGAGCGGCTGATGAAGTTGTTCTCATGCACCCCGTGGCTGCTACGCTTGCTAGGCGTTGCAGACTCTGGAGTTTTGCTTTTACCGTGACCAGTTGGGTTCTGGGCCACCAGACAACTGATCCGTAGGTTAAGGAAGGTCTGATAACTGATGTGTATAACCAAAGTGTGATTTTTGGATTTAGACCCCATTTTTTCCCAACAAGTCTTCTACACTGCCCAAACGCTATACAGGCCTTCTTTATTTTTGCATCAATGTGCCTCGCCCAATTCAGTTTATTATCCAGGATGACTCCCAGATATTTTACTTGAGTTGATAGGGAGAGGTTGGTGTTAAAGAGTTTTGGTGGTTGGAGTTCTGGTAACTTCCTTTTGTTGGTGAAAAGGATAAGTTCTGTTTTTTTCGGGTTTACTGACAATTTGTGTTCGTCACACCAGTCTTCCACAATCTGAAGGGCTGAGCGCATCACTTTGCATAACACATTTTCAGCGCTCCCATTTATCAGTATTGCTAAGTCATCCGCATAACCAATAGTAGTGTATCCTCTATCATTGAGTTTGTTAATGAGGCTGTCTACTACTATGTTCCATAGAAGTGGTGATAACACCCCTCCTTGAGGGCACCCTCTAACTACTTTAGCCCTCGTAGTAGTGTTCACCACTATCTGAACCGCCCTTTTGCTAACCAGCGCAGTGATCCACTCTCTTAAGGCTGGTTCTACGTTCCGTTTTCGTAGGGCGTGGTTAATGCTGTTGTGCATGGTTTTGTCAAAAGCTCCTTCTATGTCTATAAAAGCAGCCAGTGTTGACGCTTTATTTGTGATAGCCGATTCTATTTGTGCACTACCATATGTAGTGCCGACTCTGTTGATCTGCCTTTCCTATAGGCATGTTGTTGAGGGTGAAACGGTTTGCTTTTCAGTGTTCCATCCCTAAGGTGTCGGTCTACTAATCTTTCCAGAGTTTTTAGCAGGAATGATGTTAGACTAATTGGCCTGAAAGATTTGGCATGTGTGTAATCCTCCTTACCCGGCTTCGGTAGGAAAATTACTTTTGCCTCTCTCCAAGGTTGGGGAATATATTTAAAGGCTATGCAGGCCCTGTAGATTGGTAGTAAGTGCTTAATAACATGATTGGGCTGCCACTGTAGTAATGCTGGGAATATCCCATCCAGCCCCGCGGACTTGAACGGTTTGAAGCTGCTCAGGGCCCATTCTATCCTGTCCGCGGTTACTATCTTATTTGCGACTTCCCAATCCTGTGCTGTTGGTGTGCCGTATTGCTCATCTACCCAACCAGGGGCTGGCGTTATTTGGCATCCTGGAAAGTGTGTTTCTAGCAGTACGGCACTGGTTTCCTCGTCTTTATTAGTGTAGGAGCCATCCTCCTTTTTTAAGGAGCCCAAAAGATTAGAGTTGTCCTTAGCCAGGATTTTCTTTAATCTTGCGGCTTGGTTTAATGAGTTAATGCTACTACAGAAATTTCGCCAGCCTTCCGTTCTCCGGAATCTGATCCGTTTTTTGTAGTGCTGTTGTGCTGTTTTATATTTGTCCCAGTCCTCATTGGCTCTGGTATTTTTGGCCCTGTTGAAAAGTGTCCTGAGTTCTTGACGAAGGCGGTCAAGTTCTGGCCCCCACCAGCGGCTTTTCTCTAGGCGTTTCGGTGTTACAGCAGGACATGCCAGCTCATAACTTCTTACGAGTGTAGAAGTCAGGAGCTGTACGTTTGCTTCTATTTTGTCGGTACTTGGAATTACGTTATTTACTTGTGTGTTACCTAGTACTTTGTTTGTTAAGTTTTTATACCTTGTTATATCTGTTTTGCGGGGGTTACGATATGGAACAGGGTCTGTTAGTTTATATTGTATTTTAAAGCATACCCGGCGGTGATCCGCAAAGGATGGTTCGTTTGAAACATGCCATCCCTCAATGAGGTTCGCCGCCGCATGTGTTGCTAAAGTAATGTCTATGATGGTTTGATACCTTGAACTAACAAAAGTAGGTTCCGTGCCTATATTCATAATGTTCAAGTTTGTTTGGAAAATATATTCGGTTAGTAACTCACCCCTTTTATTGGTATCCTTACTTCCCCACAGAGAGTGATGTGCATTGCAGTCTGCAGAGATGATCAGGTCCCATTGTTGTGCTTCGCAGTGTTGCACCAGCTCGGCTAGCTCTCTCGGAGGAACTTCACCGTCGCTCGGCATGTACACTGAGGCTAGTACTAGGACAGTTTGTTTATCCGTTAGAATCTTCACAGCAGTGAGGTCTCTAGAACAGAATTGGTTAAGCAAAATGGCTGATATGGTTTTAGGCATAAAAATGCAAGTTCTTGGTTTATCGACGGTTGTATCTAGGAGCAACTTACCGCCTATGTTATTTAGACCGCAAATTCTGTTGTTTCTGATCCAGGGCTCTTGGATCAGAGCGGCGGTCTTGTTGTCTGCCTCCAGCACTCTGCGTAGCGTGGCCGCCGCTATTTGTTTGTGCTGGAGGTTGGTTTGTATGATGTTGAGGTGGTGGTTACCGGCTACGCAGGATGCCATCTTCATCACTGGAAGTGCCCCCACCCTGCAGCATCGAGTCTGTCTCCATCTCGCTCAAACCCTGTTGGGGAGCTGAGGTGGACTGCTCGGGAGTCGAGGTCTCCCTTACAGTGGCCGCGACTGAACTCGTTGCCGTTTTTGCGTCCTCGGTTTTTGTTATTTCTTCCGAGGAGAAGAAACGGATATACCCACTACCCGACATGTGGGCTATCCGGCGTTCTCTGTCGAGAATCGACTGCCGCTGGTCTTCGGGAATTCCCAGCACGAGATGGACGGCAGCCTCCTTGGAGCCTGCTTCCGTTGCCTTCTCGTCTACTGTCATTCCGTAGCACTGCCAGGAGTCAACTTTGTACCACGGGTTCTGGGCACAAAGGACTCTGTGCAGCGTAGCGGCGTCGGTGATGCGGGTGTGTAAAAGAAGCCCTGCCTTGAGCCTCTTCTTCAGCTCGGACTGTCGGATGACAGCCAGAGTGGTGCTTGGTATCGGCGATGGAATGGTCTTGACTGTTCTCTCAAGCCAGCTGAGAGCGTTCGCATCCTCGCACCACATCGCCAACACTCCATCCAAAAGGAAGGGGCGTCCGCGGAAAGATGGAGCTTGCGTGCTCGGAGACGGAGACAGAACGGTCTGTAGGATGGGATAGGCTGATCTGCCTGGCTTTGCGAGAGGTCCCTCGGCGGGACGGTGATGACCGCTACCCTCAGATGCGATTTACTCGCATCTGCATAGCTCTCCGTCCGCCTCGGTCTCGCATCGGTCTTCGCGCGTTTGGCATCCCCCCTGGGAGACCGGGTCTCATCCAGACGAGTCCGCTTCGAGGAAGCTAACTTATCCGGACAGTCCCCAGTCCCAGGCTGACCCTTTTCAGGGGCAGTGGGAGCCACCGCAGCGTTCGGCCGACCGCGAAAACCTCTCGGCTTCCGCCTCCTTTTCGGCTGGCCAGGTGGTGGTGGTGGTGGTGGGTTCGTTGGGGCAGCCGTCTGCGCCGTTGCCGACTCCGTGAAGTTGGCCGGTACAGATTCGCGCTGCGTTGAGGAAGCCGTCTGCGCCGTCGCCGACTCCGTGAAGTTGGCCGGTACAGATTCGCGCTGCGTTTCCGCTGCTGCGTCGGCTGTCGTTGTTGGTGTGGTTTTTGCCTGAATAGCCTCCCTTCTCGCGCGCCTGTTGGGGCGACTGCGTTTCGGTCGGTTCTTCGGCGGTTCCTTTGCCGTGGCCACGGGATTGGTGTCTCCCCTTTTGCAAGGGCGCTTGTGAGCGACCGTGGTCCATTGTGATACGATGGCAGTATCTACCATGGTTGGTATTGCCTCAATGAGGCCCGACAGGTCCAGACTTGCGCCTGTCCCTGAGCACAGGTTGTCCCCCCCAGAATACGTGGGACTGACCAAGCTGGGCTTGGTGAAGGATTCTCCGCTACCGGAGGCAGCGGTACCTTCCTGGGGTAGTAATTCTTTACCATGTGCTGACATTGCGGTTGTTGGGGCTGAAGGAAACACACACTACCCGCCCGTGGTGAGTGTGGACAACTTTTAGGGGGGATTTAGTGCCCCAAGGCTCTGCATGCCTGAAGGATTGTGGTTTTGCGCCGCCACTGTTCGGCTCTGCAGGAATTTGTGAAAGGAATTAGGATAGGGGAAAGGTTTGGATGTATGGGGGGAAAACGGCCAGAGGTTTTAGTTATGCCAATTACATATGGTAACTGGCCAAAAACAGGCGGCAACCTCGAGAAGGATAGTCCACTGGCCTTACCTAGGGGATCTACGCGACCTGCACTACTCCCTAAACCGTTTGCCAATCTCAGCGTTTGGACAGACGCTGAGAGTAGGGGAGTCATCAATCAAGACTCGCTTGATTGACCACACCCCCGCCCACGATCATACGGTATTTATATGGCAAAACAACGTTTGCCGGGTCAGCTAGTATATTTATATTTTTTTTACCTGCTATAGAATGAATAGTTATTTTTTACAGTTTAAAGCATGGTAATTATCTAAGCCATCCTACTAATATTATCGCGAAGTTTGTAAGTATGGATGGATGTTTGTTACTCTTTCACGTAAAAATTACTAAATGGATTTGGATAAAATTCGGCATACAGATAGTTTATAACCTGAATTAACACATAGGATACTTTTTATCCCGATTATCTTACGGGAACGGGAACCACGCGGGTAAAACCGCAAGCGGCCGCTAGTTAAACATAAATTGTAGTGATGACTTGCTTTTAATGATGGAGGCCTTTGCCCAGCAGTGGGGCAGTCATAGGCTATACTGCAAAAATTGGGTATATCAGCCATGTATGCATGCTGTGGTTACCTGTAATTGTAACGACAGTTAGTTTTATGCAACTCTGCATTTTATATTTATATTGATTTAATTGCTGTACCATATGTTGGTGATCCTAATGTATAAATAAGTAGTGGCTCGTCCCGGCTTCGCATGGGTGGACATTCCTTTTTAATATAGCCTTTGATACTCAGCGCTAATGTAGCATTCTAATGGTGAAAGATTTTTTTAAATCAATCCAGTAGTTTTTGAGTTTATTCATAAATAAATCATATTCATACATAAATCCATACGGACGAAGTCGTGGGTTAAGTGCCAGTATAGTAATATAATAATAGTATATGATGGCCTGTTACAAACCCTGTTAGGGCATTGCAAAATTATAACTCTTAATATAGTTACTAGGTCGGCCAGTGTCGAAATTCCGACCGTAATTTTATTAAGGCTGCACGGATTTTATCCTAAGCAATGAAAAATTAAAAAAGAGAGAATGTGAGTTTGGATTGGCATTGACAGATTTCGGCCACTCGTCTTCCATTTTTGAATTTTTTGAAAACAGTATATAATATAAGTGTGTGTCAAATACATGGTAGTGTGTGTAATGTTTGTTTTATTGATTTAATGTATTTTTATGCATAACTTCAAAAAAATATTAACATTCGGATAACCTTCTTTATATAAACTATAAGCGTGCGAAATTTCATACTCCTCCGTCCGCGCAATTTTCGTAAAAAAGGGGTACAAAGTTTTTGCTTCACGTTTTAATATATAGATATTTACCTAAATTATTTAAAAAAATCAATTATTTAATGCTAATTTATGTTTAAAAAATACCATATAAAATTAAAAATGTTGCTAAAGCTCTCCGTGGATGTGTTCGAAAACTTATACATAATGTTTGGTAATAGCTATATAATACCGAATATGGCAGATAGGGTACCGTTCATGTACCCCGGAAAATTACCAATATACCTGAAAAGTACCTTAAGGCTGAGATATTCAGGTTGTTTGTTACTAAGTAAAATTACAAAGTGACAACCCTAGGTCCAGCTAATACGTTGTTCTTGGTCAACTTTATGGTCCAAACGAAACCGATGTCAAAACATGTCAGGGCTACATAGACACAAATGCTAAAAAAAATTTCACGAGCAGGATTTGTGTCTGCACCCTTCTAACATACCGGGTCAGGCAGGCAGGCAACTAGCCCGCCGAAATTATTCAACACTTTACTTTTTTCTTCGAAAGCCAAAGGCGCCCATTCAATGTCAACAACTACCGTCATTAACATCTGCTCATAATATTTTAACAAATAGGTACTAAAGATCAGTTAGGAAGTGTTTTTTGTTTATATAATAATTTTTAACGCAAATTTTGTTGCAAACAAATTACAAAAACACAAATTCTGAAAAAAAAAAATCCACGAGCAGGATTTTTTTTCAGCATTTGTGTTTTTGTAATTTGTTCGAAACAAAATTTGCGTTAAAATTTATATAAACAAAAAACAAAAACATTTTATATCAGGGTTCATCAAAAAATGTAATTATTTTTTATGTAAAGTAAATCTTCGTTAATATGATTTTGCATGTGTTTACGGTGTTCTCTATACTTAGTTACATGGCTATGTATGTTTCAGGATTATACATCTATTACTAAACACCCTGTATATTGCCTTTGTTTGTTATAAACTCCAGTTTTGAGTAGTAGCATTTTTGTTCTAAATACAGCTTTAATCTTTTTTTAAATTAGTTTTTCTATTTTTTGGTATTTTATTAGAGATATTTAATAAAAAAGCCAGTCTTTCCCCTTAACGTACGTAAATATTCACCCTTTTCGCTATGAAGGTGGTATACATTTTCTCGCGAATTTTTCCTTCCAGTCAGTGTAGTCGTCGAATCATAAATAATATTACAAGCTTTGGCCCAATATTGCTAAGTGCTTTCTTCATCAGCACGGTAAGAAGTCGTAACTTAGTAAGCAGTTTATATGCTCAATTTTCGGTTATAGATGCCATTTTGGGGTAAAATGGTTTGAGAAAAAGGCAGTTTGCAGGCACGGCAAAGGCCTACATGCGATCATGTCATCGCTGCAATTGATGGGTGTTGGGTTAATCACCACACTTGCCAAATGTTAGTGATCACAAACTCGGGCTATAGAAAATACGAACACACACTTTTCCCAACCTAGAAATTGAACCGGACTTGATTAATACATTTTATTAGGTAATAATTAAAATGATAGTTAATATTTTACAAGTGAGGAGCTCGATGTCGCTGTAGTTAACACACTCGGTCTGCGATTACTACTTTTGCAAAGGCCGGTCATCGGATGGGTGGCCAAAAATTTATCACCTCGAGTTTTTTCGGTTTTTTTTTTATGGAGAGAGCTTGCTGATTGCCTCAAACGGCAAATTTCAGCTTCACCGGGCTTGTTTGGGGGCGGCGAGAAACTTAAAGGGTTCCGCAAGCCGTGTGAAACGAATCACCTTCGGAGGTTTTCTAGAGGGAACGGCATCACGCACTAGTGCGTGTCTCCGTGCTCTACTAAATTCTCCGAAGGGTTCGGATCGAATCGGCGAGTTCTTCCGTGGTTCTGAAGGCACGTAAAGCCGTTGATAAAATCTGTGATGTTTTCCGTAGGGAAGATTCGTGCCCAAGTGGAGCAAAATGCGCTGGTTGCCGATAATGCGTTCAGCGCGACGCTGCAATCTGTCCAATGCATCGAGAAGGTACTTTGCGGAACCGTCCCAGATGAGCGAGCAATACTCCACGCAAGACCGTACCTGTGTCTTGTACAAAAGGCACAACTGGTGGCGTAAAGAATCGCGGCACTCTGTTCAGAATTCCGAGTTTTCGTGAAACTATTATGATCACGGCTTCGATGTAGTCCCTTTGGTTCAGATCGCAGCGTATCGTCATACCGAGCATGTTGATACTGCTCTGCAGGCGTAGAGATAGAGAGTTGAAAGGGGAAGGAATGGTGACTTTTTGCCGTGAACGCACATACCTGTTTTCTTGGCATTGAACTCAACCAGATTATTGGTGCCCCAATTAGATATGAGGTCCAATACCCGATTGAGCTCAATGACAGGGTTCCCTCGATTCACTTCGATCGATCGATTCGACCGATTTCGACGCGCCCTGCCGCTGGGTGACCGTTATATCCCCCATGCACCTTGCTATCATCTGCTAAACAATAAATATTTTCAAGTGGAAACATATCAAGAGAGCGAGCGTTCGGCATAGCGTGGTAGCGCTGTGATGAACGCTTTCACTTCTTGGGCTTCACTGGCTGCTTTTCATCAGGCAGGGTGAAGCCATTATGGCGTGTCACAAGCGATCGATAGCGATCACTGACATGAGCCGCGAAGCGCATCTATCAGATAGAACATGGATTCTGCGCTCATGCAGGAAGCCAGCGACCCAGTTGCAGAATTGAGCAGGCAGACCGCATGCCGGGAGCTTGGAGAGAAGTGCTTTGTGCCAGACTCGGTCAAAAGCCTTGGCTATGTCAAAATGAAATAAAAATAATTTATACTTGTTATTTCTTTGTTTGTAAATAAAGACTTTTTCCAGCAGTGGACGTCTTTCGGCTGAGATGATGATGATGATGATGAAAGACTTTTTATCAGAGCACACAGAATAAACTTAACTAATTAGTGTAACGAAGATATGGGGATTTAACCACAAAGGGCATCTAACAGTCCATTAAACATTTTAGCTGACTTATTCAAAATCGTACAATTCAAAATCGCCAATACGTTTCGTCTGCAAATGTCCTATGTGACCTAACGCAGCTAAAATATTTAGGTCAGAAAGAGTGATTTATTGCCCGCCCGTCTCTCTCCAACGCTACCCGTTAGACAAGGATAGATGCGTCTCTGTTTAATATCGGCGGCATCGTAGCTTAGTGCAGGATCGTGTTTTAAATTTGGTTTGGGAGGCATAACGTTTTGTTATTGTAGTTATTCGTTGAAATGATTGATTATATAATATTTAAATGCTTTCATCAATAATAGTATCTACTAGATTTCCCTATAAGAGCTTCAAAAACGATCAGAAGGAAAAGGCTACAAATATTTTTTGTGGTCTTAGCCCAGCAGTGGGACACAACATAGGCTAATAAAAGAATAAAAATTAGAATTCAATTTCAATAATCATTTTTTCAGTTTAGGCTACAAGTAGCTCTTGTCAATGTCGCTCTGCCATCAGTTCGTAAGTCTACTCTGGGCTCTGGGAGATCTTGTACTGAGAAGAACCGGCAAGAAACTCAGCAAGTGTCCAGCTCTTTTCTCCCTTACAGCATCAAAAATATTAGAAAATGCCCTATCATAGCAGGACACTTTCCATTAGAAATAAATACAAAAAATAAAGAAGACAACCACAACATGTAGAAAAAACAAAATAAAAAATCTAAGTTATCAAATTTACATGAGGTAAAAGTTTCAATTTCCACAATGTCATACAGTACCACTACCAGTACTCCAATAAAAGTCAAAAATTGTTTAAGAAAAACAAAGTCAAACTATAGTAATTAATACTAACAATAAGATAAGTATGCAAGAGCAGACCAGCCTCCATAGGCGGCTCCCGTTTACGAGTATGACTTTGAATCAGTCATCGCTTCGCTCAACCATATCTCAGGGAATGCAACATGCATCCTATCATATACTGGTCAGGGATTTGAAAAGAATGTATCCGCTGCCTAACTCCCCGTGCATGTCGTAAGAGCCGACTAAGGGACAAGGGTTCCAAGATGCTCACACATCAGGCGATCGGCAGCAACCCATCACTGATGTTATCTATTCCGAGGTCACTAACGGCGGGCTTACTTAAAATTGGTGATTTTGATGCACTGTATACGAGAGAGTATATACGTATGTTTAAAAAACATAATTTGAATTAAAATGTCACCCACAAGCCAAATTCTTTACAAATTAAACGAATACCTACAACAAGTATACTTAGTCAAACCGCAAGAGCCCTTCCCATTTTTCAATCTTCAAATCCAGTCCGGAACACGCTCTTCTTTTCACGATGAAAAGTCAGCGAATTAAAAATAGCAGAAAGGTGACAGAGATAATGGTGAGCATTTATATCTGCGGTGTATGATACGACCTTCTGGCTTTAGCCACACTTCAGTTTTGCACGGCGTAAGTCATAAGCGAAAGCGACTTTGTTGTGTACATTTTTTTTATACACCGTGGATTTGAAGTCGTTGTTAGAAATTAAGAAGTAGATAGTACTCATGAATGGGAACAACTTTTTGTTTTGGACCAACCATGAAATCTTTAAAAGAAATATCAGTCATTGCGTAAAAGAGGAATATTGTATGGGACAGCGCCACAACGTCCGTAAATTTTTGTGACTGATAATGAAGCAGGTCAAATGCGCAGGAGATATTTAGGTGCACAAACGTACGCGCAAACGCAGGTGCGCACCTCCCCTCCTTGGTCTAGTGGAACGGGAGACCACTACGACTAGTAGAGGGTTCGGAATAAAAATAAATACAATACACAAATTGTATTCTTGCACATAATGCTATAACATATATAATTATATTCGCATACTAGCTGACCCGGCGGTCTTCGTACCACTTTGACAGTGTCTATGACAACAAAATAAACTAATCGTGGAACATTTTGTATTGGAAAATTAAATTGTCGTTTTTAGTATTTTCCCTTCCCTCACCTCTCTTACTCACCTTCCCCGAACTTCCACAAATATTTCAAAATCAAAATTAGCCAAATGGGTCCAGCCATTCTCGAGTTTTAGCGAGACAAACGAACAGCAATTGAATTTTATTTATATAGATAAATTGTTATCAATATCATATATGACACAGTGGCACACACACACATTGGATGAGTCTTTGTCTATTAATGGAACTTCTATATATACCATTAAGTCGATGTAAATTATAAAATATTGCGAATACACTATTTTTGTGTGCGCAATACTTAATATTTATATTTGGATTCAGTACAATAATAATTTACAGGGTTCTGTTGAGGCTCTTACGTTTTTTAAGTGCATCAGGTATGTTTGCTGATTAGGTACATAATATAGACGACTTTAACGCAATCATACGCAAGTAAACTGCGTGAGTAATGAAGCAAGTGCGGGGGAGCACTAACAGAATCCTAGCAATGACAACCGGGAGACTGGGACTCTGCCTCATATCATAGGTGCATTGATTTACATATGAAATGTGTATCGATGAAATCTATTTCTTTACGTAAACCTTTAACGATATTTTATATTTTTGTATAACACTAACACTATAACACTAACTTTTGTGGTCTGAAAATAAATGTTTTCATTATTATTATTGGTAAGTTCGCTTGTCGCGCTACCGCACCGCGTCGCCAACGGGCACCCGACACGTAGCCGAGCGGTTAATTAAGATACTTACTTACTCCGCTGGCTCAGTGGTTAAAGAAGAAAAAAAATTCAAAATTCAAAATCAAAACCATTTATTCAGTTAAGGCCACAAATTAGCTCATATCTACTCAGTTGTTCTTAAACCAGACAAAATAGAAATTCAATTGTTCTATGGCACTGTGGTTAAATTGGGCGTCCAAGTATTTATAAATGTCACTTTGTCAAACGTTTATCACTTGCACCACACCCAAGTGACGGATGTCAACGAAGGCTCTTTAACGAGCCCAGTGTTTGTGCGAAAATTTGGGCCACCCCTTATGGAGCACGTCCCGTATTTGCCGTGGAAGGTTGTGTAGCATTGTTTAGGGTGACAGGACGCAATTAGAGAGCTAGGGAGGCGGCATTGTTTTTTTTGTTAAGCCTCTCGCCACTCGTCAGAATAAAAGCGCGGGCACGTTGGTACCTACTATGTTTTTTAAACTTTGGCAAAGTACCTCATATTTTTTTCGTTTTAGTCTTCGCCGCGACGGCACGTGTATAACTTGTAAAAGTGTAGAAAAATATAGAAGTTATTAGCCACTAGTACAGTGGCCTGCTCGCGACTTCATCCGCTTGAGAACACCCGTATCCCATGATGGGCCCCTATCGCAGCGCCACCTAGCGAGTCCAATTGTAAATCTAAACCATTCTCGAATCCACTTGAACATACACAAATAATTTCATCAAAATCGGTCCGGCCGTTTAAAAGGAGTTCAATTACAATACAAACACACGCACAGAACATTTATATATAAAGATGTGAGAAATGAGTTTTAATTAAGCTAACTCAGATGTGGGAGCATTTGAAATAGCAATTATAACCCCGGGCAAAAGGACACAGTTTTTGTTTGTTTTAGCCCCTCGCCACTCGCCAGAATGAAAGATCGGGTATGTAGGTACTTTCTATTTTTTCAAATCTTTTAAAAGGTATGATAGACATGGTTTTTAATTCAGCTAGCTCAGTTTTGGAAGCATAAATAGTCGTGATATTTCAACCGGGCTTGAAATGAAGTTTTTTTATAGAGAAGAGCTAAGCAAAAAACAAAAGAACAAGTAAATATTCAAAAAAAAAACTGTTAATTCGTATAATAAATAATTTTTATTTGTTTATATATTTATTGAATCCGATGTAAGTGACCCAGTATTTCAAATAACCGTTATTGCTTTAACGCCACCTTACTTTTCTTATTTTTATAATAACCGAATTGTGACGTGACGAAACATAAAAACCAAAAGGTATTCATTGTCGTACAAAGAATCTTCAATAAACATTCGTCTTCGCCCGCCCGTTCATTGTAAACCAATACTAATGAAGTAACGTTTTGACTGGTCTTCCTGCACTTTCATTGTTGTAATTTTTTTTTTTTTTTTAATATTAGAAGGAGGCAAACGAGCAGGCGGGTCACCTGATGGAAAGCAATCACCGCCGCCCATGGACACCCGCAAAACCAGAGGAATCACAGATGCGTTGCCGGCCTTTAAGGAAGGAATAGGCTCGTTTCTTGAAGATTCCTAAGTCATATTGGTCCGGAAATACCGCCGCTGAGAGCTGGTTCCACAGCACTGTAGTTCGTGGTAAAAAATTACGTGAGAAACGCACAGTAGTAGATCGCCATCCATCAAGATGGTGTGGATGGAAAGACAGTCGATTGCGTGTAGTGCGGTGAAGGAAATCAGCGGCAGGGATCAAACCGAACAATTCCTCAGAGCACTCCCCATGATAAAGGCGATAAAATATACAGAGAGATACAACGTCTCTCCGAAGGGCCAGTGGATCGAGCCGACCAGAGGTTACCACGCCGCCGACAACTCGAGCAGCTCTGCGTTGAATGCGGTCAAATGGGAGGAGTTGGTACTGGGGCGCTCCAGCCCAAAGATGGGAACAGTATTCCATATGAGGCCTGACCTGTGCTTTGTAAAGCTGTAAGCGATGGGTCGGCGTGAAATACTGTCCCGCTCTATTGAGCACACCCAGCTTTTTCGAAGCTAATTTAGCTTTACCTTCCAAATGACCGCGAAATTGAACGTCACTCGAAATATCGACGCCAAGGATTCCAATGGTCGGTTTGGTATCAAGGTGAGCTCCTTCAAAGTTTAGATATACGACGAAGGGATGTTTTTTAGCGGTAAACACGCAAACTTGTGTTTTGGAAGGGTTAAAATGGACTAGATTAAGACGGCCCCAATTCGAGACATGACTTAACATGTTCTCAGTGTCAGTCACAAGTTTATTCCGGTTCTCGATGACGCTTTCCAGAGAAATATTAGTAAGTCCGGTGTAAAGCGTATCCCCAGTACTGTCGTCTGCATAGCAATGAATGCTGTTGTTATGCAACATGTCATTGATATGCAGAAGAAACAGTGTAGGCGACAGCACACATCCCTGCGGGACTCCAGCATTCACGGGCTTCAGGTCAGAGCATGATCCGTCAACTACGACTTTGATGCTACGCCCAGAAAGAAAGCTGGCGACCCACGCACACAATTTCTCAGGGAGCCCGTATGATGGAAGTTTCGAGAGAAGAGCCCTGTGCCATACCCTGTCGGAGGCTTTCGCTATGTCCAAGCTAACTGCCAGTGCCTCCCCTTTCCTCTCGACTGCCTCCGCCCATCGGTGAGTGAGGTACACTAAAAGATCACCAGCCGAACGACCGCGGCGAAAACCGTACTGGCGATCGCTTAGTAGCTGATTCTCTTCTAGGTACCTCAAGAGCTGGCAGTTTGTAATGGACTCCATTACTTTGGAGAGCAAAGAGGTGATGCTTATAGGCCTGTAGTTAGACGGATCTGAGCGATCACCTTTTTTGGGAATCGGGTGGACAAGGGCTGTCTTCCAAGAACTTGGGACAACGCCAGTCGTGTAAGAGAGCCGGAAGAGGCGCGTTAGAACCGGCGCCAACTCAGGAGCACACGTCCGAAGCACAATGGGAGGGACTGCATCAGGCCCACTCGACTTATGAATGTCAAGGGAAAAAAGAGCCTTACGAACTGACCTTTGCAGGAACCGAACGTTTGGCATAGAACAAGCGCAATGCGGTATTGTTGGTGGCGAGTTTTCCCCATCGTCCAAGGTCGAGTTTGATGCGAAAAGAGTACCCAAGAGATCGGCTTTCTCTTTTGCAGTATGGGCAAGGCAATCATCGGTCTTGTGCAGTGGTGGAAGTGACGGTCGACAGAAATTCCCCAAGACAGCCTTGGCGAGAGACCAGAATGCACGCGTACCCGAAGGAAGACGCACTAGCCTCTCCCCAATTCTACCTATAAATGATGACTTCGCCTTGGCAATGTCCTGCTTAAAAGACCTGGCAGCAAAGTTGTACTTCTTTTTGAGCACACTGGTACTTGGATCCTTTGATGACACCGCCCACAAGCCCAGGCTTGGTAATGCTCGCGCTTCTGGCGAGATGTTATTTTGCAACATCGACCAAACCATGGTTGGGATCTGCCGCCAACGGGAACGATAGAGTTTAGAATAAAGAGTTCCATTCCCTGCAGTATCACATCAACGACAGAATCGGCGGCGACATCAGGATCATCCAGCGAGAAGCAAACTCGCCACCATGGGTACGACGCAAAGCGACTTCGCATCCCATCCCAGTCCGCTGACCTACAATGCCAGACCCGAGGGCTGACCGCACGTTGCGATTTTAAAGTTTCCGTGAGAGGCACTGTGCTCCGAATCAGGCAATGATCTGATGAGCCTAGTGGTGCATCAACGGACACTTGATAGCCGTCTGGGTGCGAGGTCAACAAGAGGTCCAGTAAGGAAGGTGAATGGCCCTCCATATCTGGTACCCGCGTAGGCTCGGCAACCAGTTGGGACAGACTGTAGGCCAAAGCGAAGTCATGAACGGCTCTACCCGCATGGTCAGTAGTGCGTGAACCAAGCCATTCGACGTGGTGGGCATTAAAGTCTCCCAGCACCACGATCTCGGCAGAGGGGATCCGTTGGAGAAGGGAATCTGTGGCCGTTTGAACGCTCTCGACAAGTTAGTCAGTCTCAATGTTACCGCTGTGGGACCTATACAGGTACGCGTAGACGCGACGTCATCACGTTATTTTTTTGGCTTTTTGTTAGCTTGGCTTTCATCTCAGCTGTTGATAGGATACCATTATCACCACCTGTTTATTTTATGCTCCCAATCCTGAGCCAACCCCCACGCGGGCTCAGTCAGTACGGTGGTTGTTAACGACTGCTAATGAAGCAACGACCAACGGCTTCACGTGCCTTCCTAAGCACAAATAAGCTGTAAATGATACATTTTTGTTCATCATCGCCCCTTAGTCTTGTCTAGTCGGCTACTTTAGGTAAATTAGCCCCTTAATTCTGATCACTGATAAAAAATAAATAAACAAACTTTCCTACACTCACACCAATTATCTAGCCCAAGAGAAGCTTCGTTATGAAACTCGTTAAATGGTTACTAGACAACGGATAAACATACTAAAAATACTTAAATACATACGTACAAAAACAATAATGCCTAAATTGACTCGACCGGGGACACCATGAAAACCGGTGTACAAACCACTCGACCAAGTAGGTCGTCATCATTATCTATTTATATTAGTTTGACTTAATTTTTTATATTCATTAACAATATCTGGACAGTCTTATATATCAATTCTGTAGCATACTCGTAATAGAAGTACCAAGAAAAATATGTCGTTAGATCACTGCGATATTTGCTTTAACACAGATACGAATGGGAAGTCAGAGTTCAATATCTATTTATTTATTTATTAATTAGAAATTAAAAAATAACAAAAAAGCATGATCAATAATTGTATTAGAGCTAAAATTCCTATGTAAAACATATGTGTATAATTATACACAACACGATTAATCCCGTTCAACCCGAGCCGAGGCCCGAGCCTTTAGAGGTGCCCTCGGGTTGTTCCGCTCCCCGATCCGATCCGAACCCTTCGGAGAATCTAGTTGGGCACTTTTAAGTGTGTGATGCCGTTCCCTCTAGAAAACCTCCGAAGGTGATTCGTTTCACACGGCTTGAGGTACCATTTACGTACCTCGCCGCCCCCAAAAAAGCCTGGTGACGCTGAATATGCCGTTTGAGGCAATCAGCAATCTCTTTAAAAAAAAACCACGATTAATAATAAGCGTCCATGTTAAAGTTTACTAATGTACAACTATATCCAATTAAAAAATAATTAAGTATATACATAGAGTAGTGAATATTAACAAATATAACAAATTGAAAACTTAAGTTGGAGATACCGAGTCGAGAATTTCCCGGACATTTTTATATTTCTATTTAAGAATATTCTTTCTCATAATGTTCGTGTAAAATGACAAGTTGAAACCATTTCACTTCAGAATTGAGTGGTAACCTAAGTGTAACCGATAATAACTTTGGGGACATTCCGGCGCAGAAGTAGCCCGACCGAATTCTAATAAATTGCGATTCCATATTTCTTTATCGTTCAAAAAATCTTTGGTTAGCCAGCTTGGGATTAACATAAGAGTCTTGATAATAATAACAGCGACTTTTATGTACAAAACAGAGCCTTCACACATTTCGTTATTCCATGGAAACTTTGACGTCCCAAAATTTTTCCGATTTCATAAGGCAACTTCTTTAATTTTAATACGTCTGTTGAATGAGCATAACATCTACCTTCTACGTTATCTTCACATTCTTTTTTTACTTCTTATTTAAAGAGGAAGCCTTTGTATCTTTGTATGTATGATGTATGTATGTATGTATGTATGTATGTATGTATGTATGTATATATATAATGTTACAAACATGTATGTATATAACATACATGTTTGTAACGAATAAACTCAAAAACTACTGGACCGATTTAAAAAATTCTTTCACCATTAGAATGCTACATTAGCGCTGAGTAACATATATTTAAAAAAATGTCCACCCGTGCGAAGCAGGGACGGGCCGCTAGTATTTAATTAGGCACCAAAAATCTGAAAAATCATTGGGAAGCATCAACAACTTCAGCTCACTGTGAACCCTAAATATTAACCATAAAGATTAACTAAGGTTGCAAAATATTTGTACTTAATATTTACTGTCATAGCCACTTACAATCATTGTGACTCCGTGGCCCCACAGTCGCCTATTTTCATTTCATTCACATTTTCAATCATATTACTTAGATATAAGGTTCAAAGTTTATTGAGGAAATTTGACAGTTTGTGGTAGGGATGTGCAGGCGTGTACATTATTGATCGAAGGGTTTACATGATCTTAAAACTAGGTATAACGTCCACAAATGGGCATTTCAATATTAATACAAACTAGTATTATAAACTGTTTACACATAAACATATATATTTTTTCTTATATGTTTAACACTCATTCACATTAAGTACGTTAAATTGAATGATTTATTAAAGGAACAGAGATTTTATAGTGTTAAAGAATATTTGGGACATACATTTTTATATTTATTTTTATTTTTTAGTGGTCATGAGTTGTTTATGAAATATTTTAATTTCTTATTATTTTTTATCGCCATGCAGGCATTTGAATATAAACATATATAACATATAATATATGTGAACAATTTTTTTTTTCAATTTAACACCTTTACTACCTACCATGTTTCAAGTGAATAAATGATTTATGATTGATGATTTAACATTTATTACTCCTTTAATCGTCTACAAAACTTTGTTTTTGCTTGTATGCTTTTTCCACATTTCGTTTGGAAATCCACGGTTTCTAGCGTGAACGCTGACATCTTAATTAATACACACTTGTTGAGTTTTACAGATTTCTGTATTAAATAGTTCATCACTTTTTAGGGGTACGAAAAATATTTTTTTTATGACATTTTTATAATGAAAGAAATAAACAAATGACATAGCAAAAGTACTCTTGGGACCTTCCGATTTGATGTTTAATCGAATGCTGACGACTGTATCGTTTTCTTTCAGGTTTCACCCAGACCTCAACCTATGCAATGAAAGTAGAAAGCATAAACAAAAACATCGAGTATATAAATCTGTGATAAAAATAAGAGAGAATCGATCAATCAATCGAGTGAAGAATTAAAAAGCAATATTAAATTAATTCCGTTGCCGTTGAAGTTTTAAATAAAGAAGTTAGACGTTAATATTTGAATTTAAAAAGTCAAAAGTTGTTCGCGTGTTGTTTGTTGCGATTTCGAAAATAGAACTGTTCGATGTTGATTTGTTTTAAAGAAGAGTAAGTGCATTCGTTCTACTCGTAGCGTGACCTACTTAGTGCTTTATCTGTGTTAAGTACCTTAATTTTTATTCTGTGACGATAGTGTCTCAGGAGTCAGCGATGACGAAGAACTTTCTGACGGTTACCAACATTGTCAATGAGGGTATCAAGGGGAGCAAGATCTCCCAGCTGGGCCTGTCCAAGTATCTGTCTCAATCACTGTAAGTACGATTTAATATTTATTAGTTTTAGCTGAACTACTTACTTTGTCTACGTAAATATGTAGCCTATGACGTTCTCTGTGGTATTTCAACTATGTCTGGACGAAAATATGAAGCAATCCGTTACTTCATATGGACGTAAGAGAAGCACAAACATACTCAACTACAGATTTATAATAATATCTTCTTGTCCACGATTCTACGCACGGCTGTATTTTTATTAACTAGGCTGACTGAAAGAGGTTATAAAATGTTTTTATAATTTTTAACGCAAATTTTGTTGAGAACAAATTACAAAAACACAAATGTTGAAAAAAATTCCACGAGCAGGATTTGAACCCGCACCCTTCTGACATACCGGGTCAGGTGCTCTCCCAATTGAGCTATCGTGGTACCACGATAGCTCAAATCCTGCAGCGGGTTCCTGTCCGGTCCTGCGGGTTCAAATCCTGCTTGTGGAAATTTTTTTCAACATTTGTGTTTTTGAAAGAGGACTTTGAGTGATAAGACTGTATGTACGTCTTCTCTCTTGTGCTTAAATAGTTGAAAGTATTTTTTTATATCTTTAAGCTACATAGTTTGTACAAGTAAGCAAGAAAGCACTAAAAGCACTTTTTCACAGCGTAACAATAAATTATTGACTCGTTATTGTATTACTTATTGAAGCCTAATATAATATATACTAAATTTTTAAATAAGTACACCACATAAAAGAAATACGCAACATACAAGTTAACCTAAAAAAATATAAAAAAACTATTTTTTTTACAATGTTTCAATGTGTATTGATGTAAAACAAACACATTTAGTTAATACTAAATAAAAAATCAAAAACAAAACTAACCTAAGAACTTTGTGATTTTTTTATGTTATACTATAAAACTACGAGAATATTTATCATAGCACCCGAAACTATTATTATAAGAAACTCATAAAAAACACAAATTTAAAGTACCTACGCATAAAATTTACGAGATATCAGAAAAGTTTTATAGTAACAATAAAATATTGCTTGCGCTGCAAAATTTTCGAGACGGTACAGTCAAGAGCATTAACATTTGTTTGTATACACTATTGTTTTTTTTTTATTATTCAAAGTCAATGTCAAAGAGAAAGTCAAATCGTTTATTCAATAAAGACCTTTACAGGTACTTAAAAACTAAGTATAAAATACAAATAATAATTAAATATAATTTAGTTTACTGAATCTACCACCAGTCCGGATTTTGGGAGAACCTTTGACCTATAAGAGCTGGCAAGAAACTCAGGGGGCTTTTTTTATATCTCCATCTTTTATACCAATCTTACTAATATTACAAACGCGAAAGTTTGTAAGTATGGATGTTTGTTACTCTTTCAAGTAAAAACTGCTGAATAGATTTGGATGAAATTCGGCATACAGATAGTTTATAACTAGGAATAACACATAGGATACTTTATATCCAGATATTCCAACGGGAACGGGAACCACGCAGAGCGGCCACTAGTTTACAATAACGTAATAATTACAAAACAGAATTAGTACAATTTTGTACTCATTAATAATAATATTTCTATAACTATTATCTTACGGGTAGGCACAATGCTTTCATCTCACTTGATCTTGTGATGATAAAGGCTAATGATGGAAGCGCACTTCACCCGGGATCCTTAACTACTGAGGCACTGACTATTATATCTCTAGCTGCCGGAACACAACAAAGCTACAAACATTCATGTTATAGCGACATATATAAGATGGTGGTAGTTAGCCAGGCGGACAAACAAGTCCTACCACCAACCAAACCGAGTACACAAACATGTACCCCCCGCTGGGAATCGAAACCGGGACCTCTGGGTCTAAACCGGTAGACTAGACCACAGAGGCAGTTAAATAATTGATTGATAAGCTTTGATTCTTATTCCATTGTATTAAAAGTTACATTGTAAAAATGTTAATAACTGAGATCAATATTAAATGTTTTTGTTTTGTTTATATAATTTACGCAAAATAACGAAAATTTTATAAATAGCTTGCCTACTTCTTAACTGATCTTTAGTATTTCTAAAAATATTAATTATGATCGGATGTTAATGACGGTAGTTGTACATTGAATGGGCGCCTTTGGCTTTTAAAGTAAAAAAGTAAATAGTGTTGAATCATTTCGGCGGGCTGGTTAGAATCACGATAGCTCAATTGGGGGAGCACCTGACCCGGTATGTCAGAAGGGTGCAGGTTCAAATCCTGCTCATGGAAATTTTTTCAACATTTGTGTTATTGAGATTAATTATTTATAATTATTGAAATGAAACAACTTTTACGGATCTACTCCTGTTTATTTTACACATTACGTTTAATGTTTATCTTGACGTTTCGAAACCCTTTGCAGGGTCCGTGGTCACAGGGAGACATTTAAACATTATACGCAATGTGTAAAACAAACGCGAGTAGAACCGTAAAAGTTGTTTCATTTCAATGTGTGTTGTTTATAATTATGTTAGTATAATTAAAATGATTACCAAATTCACTGAAATTTCAAATGTAAATACATATACAGAAATCATAATCACATAAAATTATTCTTTACTTTAATTTTCTTATTAATTAATTTCTAATTATTACATTTGCCTGAGGATTTAACAGAGCGGATACCCAGTGCCTCTGTAGGAGACTGTCTGGTTAATTAATGTTAACTGTTTGTTATGGTAGGTTTTTTTTAAATCACATACATTGTTCTGATCCCAAGGTAAGTAGCTTAAGCACTCGTTTCATGGAAATCAGAAACAAAGACGGTACCACAACCACCCAGACCCGATACAATATCGAAAAGTTCGTTTTCGACATTGACCCGACCGGAAATCGAACCCGGGACCTCAGAGTTAGCGCCGCCCAAAGTCGTGTAAGTCGGCGTGCAAGCCACTCGGCTAACAGAGGTCGTCATAGTCGGTAGGTAATGCACGTGACTGTACCTCTACATACACTGATAAAACTGCGTCGAAACTACTTCAGTTTATTGCCCAAATCTGATGTTCAATGTCCTATGAGACAAGAATGAATGCTGCTCACAATACGGGCATATCTAGAAGCAGGGCCGGCGCTAGGGAAAAACGGCGGGGGCATTTTTGTTTATTTATTTTAGGATAGCTAACAGCTTACAAAAATAAAAAAAATAAAAAAATTATGACTATAATCTATTGACAAGCTACCACATTTACGATACCTACGTAGAGTAACAGTAAAACTAAACTTTATATAATACCAGGTTGCTCCTTGACACAACGGCTTTATTGACAAGCGGCTTTATTGACAATTCGGGTTGTGTTGTGATCGTGCAAGTAAAGCCAACAGCAAATGTCGATGAACAAATTTAAAATATTCAATTTAATGTACGTTTCCTTAATTTAAAAAAAACATTTATACGGTTCTAAACTTAATCAAAACCAAATTAAAATGTTTTTGTTTTGTTTATATAATTTTTAACGCAAATTTTGTTGCGAAACAAATTTTGTTGCGAAACAAATTTTGTTGCGAAACAAATTACAAAAACACAAATGTTGAAAAATTATATAAACAAAACAAAAACATTTTATAAATAGCTTGCCTACTTCATAACTGATCTTTAGTATTTGTAAAAATATTAATGATCAGATGTTAATGACGGTAGTTGTTGACATTGAATGGGCGCCTTTGGCTTTTAAAGTAAAAAGTAAATAGTGTTGAATAATTCTGGCGGGCTGGTTAGAACCACGATAGCTCAATTGGAAAAGCACCTGACCCGGTATGTCAGAAGGGTGCAGGTTCAAATCCTGCTCGTGGAAATTTTTTCAACATTTGTTTTTGTAAAACCAAATTAATTTATTGTAGTGTTGTCAATGATGTCACTGTGATCAATGCTTAAAACTGGCAACGATCACCGGTTGGTGAAGGCACATTGAATATCAACGTAAAGCTGAAAAGACGTCGATTGGTAAGGTCTACGCTCCGTCCTGCACCCGTTCAAATCCAAAACCCCGAAAGCTTTCAGCTCGAATTGCAGAATCACTTCGAGTGCCTAAATGATTGCGAAAATGTGGACGAATACGTGTGGGAAATTTTTATTTTTGTTAACAAATACATAGTTACCTTATAAGACACAATAAAAAAAGGATGTGTCTACTTGTAAGTAGTTTGTATATTTAGATTATATATAATTAATTATAGTTTTATAAGATGAAATGTAATACATAAACTGTAAGTGGACCTAAGTAAATAAATAAATAAATAAATACAGCAACAGGTTTGTGAAAACTGTCCAAACCGTTGGGTCCAAGTTCTTTAAAACCCACCGTGCAAAAGGAACCAAGAAGTTCTCAGACCATACCCTAAAACTAATGGAAGAGCGGCGCGCAATGGTTCTGCTTTCCTCAGGTGATGCGTCTCAGTTTCAGCGGCTAAATAGGCAGATCTCGAAGTCTTTGACTCGCGACACGCGCCAATTTAATACTAACCGTATTAAAGAGGCCATCGAGCGGAAGAAAGGCTTAAAAGTGTTCGCAAGAGATCTGGGTATTGTGCAGTGCCAAACGACGCTGAAAACCGATGACGGCAGCTAACAACAATCTCTTTATGGAACATTACTTCAAGGTCATAGGTGCGCCCGCGGTCCCTTTATTTAGGCAAAAGCCGACCCTGTACACCCATTCTGATTCGAGAAACAAACTAAATAGGCACTTTTTGAGGCAATTGTTTTAAATGTATCTGCATTTGTTTAATGGCTGCCTATTGTTGAGCGAATGCGCAAAACTTGAACTTAAGTTATTAAGTTAACGTGATGCGTACTTAGCGTAGTTGAATTAATGCTACTTACCAACTTTTGGGGAATGACATTAATCTTAGAAGCTCCAAGTTTTTTGTAACTTTAAACACATCAGTCGCTTCAATATTCCTTTGTATAATATTTTTTACTTTTCCAAAGCGCTTAGCGTTTCATACCTGATGTTAAGGGTGCGCCGTCCGTAAGTGACAAGTGTCATATGTTTTATTTGAAATGTCGTCGTCCATATTTATTTGATGCCGCGCGGCCATAGTAATTTTGTATGGAGAATTTAAGGTGCTTAATAAAAAAATATTATTTAAATAACCACTTGATGAATCAAAAATGAAGTCTAGCAATTTGTAGTTTATCCATTGATGATTGTTTAGACAAAATCAGAGGTACAAAAATTTAGATAAACTATAAGAAATCTACTAAACGCCGCCACTCGTTTTCATGATCTTTGCCCAACTTTAAATGATATTGTAGAAAAAACTATAGCGTGTTATGAATTTATGGTTCTGACAAATTGTAAACACGTTCCCTATGATACTAAATATATATTTTGTTCATTTAATACGATAGTATTTTCAATTATATTTACTTAACCGTAACTGCATTTTTGGCATTTTTTGGTCGGCCCACCCTTAAGTGATGAAAGGCTGCAGGTGGATGCGCACTTCCCCCGGAATCCTCAACTACTGAGGCCTGGCTATCTTATCTCTAGCTGCCGGAACACAACAATGCTTCTAACATTGATGTTATGGCCACAAATTATTATGATGATGATAGTTTAAGGAGGTTATATGCCGCTCATAGTAAAAGTTAGTTTATTTTTATAAAATGGCCGTAAGCCTTTTAAAAATTGCGTTACAAAAACACTTTCCCCCTCGATACCAGCTTTCCTCGCCAATTCCGCAAAATAATGGAAATGGTCTAACAATCTTTTTTCGCATTATAAAACTGTTCCTTATAATCGGTATCATCAAATTGTTCCTTAAATTTTGTTACTACCTCTTCAAAGGTCCTGGTACTGCTTTTTATTTCTCTAAAATAATATAGGGCACCTCTTTTTAAAAAGGATGGAAATATTAATTTTAATTCATCGGACGACATAAACTACCAAGAATTCAGACAGCTACATAGAACAAGTCCTATCGCTTGAATTGAACCGAGTATATTATGTGCCGTCTGTGAATAGAACCTGGTACTTCTGGGTCTGAGGCAAATTGTTACAACATACGAGTACGAGAAGAATTCAATTTTCAAACATCCTAACATAAATAGGTCTGTAAATGCCTCTTTAGAATATTCGAATAACTTTCATAAATTTAACGAATTCAAAATAGTAATTTTGTAACTAATCATAATTAGGTACCTAACAATTAACGAGATCATCATCATCATCATTATCTCAGCCAAAAGACGTCCACTGCTGGACAAAGGGCTCCCCCAAGTATCTCCACAACGACCGGTTTGGTGCTGCTCGCATCCAGCGGCTTCCCGCGACCTTCTCCACCTTCTGACCTTCTCCTTCTCTCTCTCTCCTTCTCTCTTCTTCATCGGTCCACTTTGAGATATAAAAAAGAAATTCTTAATAAATGTTATAATTAAGGACAAAGACACATAATTATCTAAAAATATAGGTATCTCCTAATCTATTCAATGTACCAAAACAAAAAAAGGGATTAGTAAGTAATTAGTACCACAGTCCTGAGTGTAGGTACTATTGAAGAGTAATGCTCATTTTTTAGTGAGAGAGATTGCTGATTGCCTCTAACGGCATTTTCAGCGTCACCGGGGTTTTTGGGGGCGGCGAGGTACGTAGAGGGTACCTCAAGCCGTGTTGAAACGAATCACCTTCGGAGGATTTCTAGAGGGAACGTCATTTATCCGTGCGGAGACGGAGAAAGAATACTATTCTCCGCCCCTCTCCTCCGGTGGGTGTCGTAAGAGGCGACTAACGGATTTTCGAGCTTCCATATGCTCCACTGCGTGGTAGGGCTTGCCCGTCTGGTTAGTGACTACCGTACGCATGGTGTAAAACCCGTCAAGTGACCGCTTGTCGGTCGCGTTTCGGGTTCAGCCAGCGTATAACCAGAGCTCGAGTGGATGTTACTGCGATGCACTTGGTCTGTGGAGGTTTCCGTCAAACCAGTGCCAGGAGGACTTCGTTAACCCGCCGACCAGGGAGACCCGTAGAAACGGCTGTACCGCTGGCCGCCCGTGGCACAGTACAGGGGCCCAAGCGAGCCTAACCAGCTCGTGAGGCTGCCTCACCATGCCACGCATAATCTCGGGGTGGTCCGTCGTGCCGGTTGGTGACCGGAAGGTGGGGTCCCGGCGGCCATTCCCGGGGGGGTTCGGGGGCCCTTCCGTTCGGCGGGTTAATTATACTCATCTGTAGGCAGATCCCTGGTGAAACAGGCCACTGCACTTTGACTATTTGTATCGCGGTAGCATTTCCTCGATTCACGCCTCCCTCCTTTTCTCCACCATGACAGCGCCTCACAATAAAACTGGTCCTACAGCGGTGCACACCTCCACCACAACTATACCGTTTGAGGTCGAGTTCGCTAACATCCGCAGACTCCAAGCAAACCTCAATGCCGTCCACCACCATCTTGAGACGGCACGGCCAGCAATGTTGTTTTTGACGGAGACGCAAATAATCTGTCCGGCCGACACCAGCTACCTGCACTATCCGGGCTTTGTGCTTGAAGAATCCTTCAAAGCCAAAGCCCGAGTTTGCTTGTTCGTTCGGACGGATGTTTGCTGTCACCGTCTGCGCTGTCTGGAGGACCCTTCCTTTTCCCTCCTTGTGGTACAAGTCGACTTGGACTCACATAGCCGTGTCTACGTCTGCGTCTACCGATCCCATAATGGCGACATGGAGACAACTCGACTTATGGACCATCTTAAAACAGGGATACCATCTGGGCCACCTGATGATCTAGGTTTAAGCCGTCTCGCTGCCATCTTCAGATCGCTATCATCAACTGTATTTATAGAAATACCAATGGCGTTGCAGTTACTATCTGCGGCTCGCAACGCATCGACAGGGTTCAATGCAGGCACCTCGTTCTGATACACTGAACTAAAATAATCCGCAAAAGCGTCGGCTGCGGCTTGCCCAACAACTTCCACATCGTTAACCGAATAGACGTTCATACGCTGCCTGTAATTTTTCCTATCTTTAACGTACTCCCAGAATTTGGCTGGATCATTAATTATATTTTGCTCTGTCAAATGTAAGTGCTGCTTATACGCATTGTCAATTAAATTTTTAACATGCCACCTATAATATTTAAATAATTCTTTGTTGAAGTCTTTGCCTTCAGCCTTATACCGTTTCAAGTGATAATATTTTTTACGTATGTTACTTATAATATCAGCATTAAACCATTTTGGATATACATACTTATGATCCGTTCTGTAACGGGATTTAATTGGGACGTATTGACTAACACAATTATAAAGTCGAGCATAAAATAAAGCAACTGCAGCGTCAATGTCTGCTATAGCAAATAATTCCGACCAATCCAGGCTGCTTAATTCCGTATATAGGCCCTGAAAGTCTGCTTTACGCCAGTTCCAGCTTGGGTTAGAGTCTGGTCGCTGAGTAGGTGACGGAGAGGACGGTGACAGGGACGGCGCGCGGCAATAAAACCTAATCGTCACCTCAAGCGGAGGATGGTACTCATCAATAGGTACTAAGGGTTCTGTTCCTGCGGACACGGTTGTCTGCTCAGGGTTAAAATCGCTCAATACAAGATCTAACATACCACCATTATTATTAAATACATTGTTATGTTGCTGTAGCCCACAATAGTCACAAAACGAGTTAAAATGTAACTTCACATTTACACTACAAGAGTTTAAATTAAAATCTCCTAGTATTAAGACATTCAGAGAGGAATATGCAATAACAGCATTTTCAATGCACGTCAGGACGTTTAAATACTGATCGTCACTATATTTTGGAGGCAGATAGACAACACAACATAAAAACTTACTAATACTTTTTCCACTAATAATAACAAAAATGAGTTCCATATCGGGTGTAAACGCGTCTACATTCGTTACTTTTTGCACTTCATAACAGTTTCGCACAGCCAATAGCACTCCCCCCCACCCGGCATCACCTGTGCGGTCTTTACGCACCACAACATAATCCGAAGCAAAAAATTCACCACCTGATACGGAACTGGTCAAAAAAGTTTCATTCAAAGCTATTACATCAAAATTACATTGGGTCACGTTATTTTTGAAAGTATTCGTTTTTGAACGCAATCCTCTGACATTTTGGTAACAAAAAACTAGATTACGAACTTTTTTCTTAGGCACGAAAGTTCTGTCGCCACTGTTTTACACAGATGTCTTCAGCCCAGTTATTAGGTGACATAACACTATCGGCAATCTTGGATGGAACTCCTAGCTTAAACGATGAGTAACGCCCCCTTGATTTTAGTTCTTCCACTGTGCAATCATTATTTCCAGAAATAGAGTGGAGATGGGCACGTACCTGTTCCACCGTGGTACCCTCTTGCACGTAATAGAGATGTAAATACCTCCACCTCTCAGAAGCACGCAGCGTAGTTGCTCCTGGCGCTGCCGTGCCGCGGAGCACGCTGGGTGTTATTGATGTACGCCCATGTTTACGTCTCACCTGTGTCCACTCTTCCGTGTTTCCTTGCTCATTGCCATCCCTGGTATTTAAAGTTACTTCACGGTTTACACTCGTGGCCGTGGTGCTTGGATCAGATGCTAAAGTTGAAACTGGTGCCAAAGAAATGGTAGGTGCGTTTACTTTAGTGGTTTGACTAGTTTTACCGGTAGTTCCCTTTTTTTTCTGCTGAGAGTCAGTTTGTATTTTCGGTTTAGTCTTCCCACTCTCTAAGTTTGACGCAGCACTTGTCATCACAACTGCATTGCCCTGCACTAATACGCTATTATCTTTGTCTGCCGATTTTATACTTTTTTCCAGTATGTCAATTTTACTGGTTAAAATGCTAATTTTTTCGAATACCATAGTCTTCAATTCATTAAATTGCTCTGTTAGTAATGTGCAAATTTTCGTAGTAAGACGGGATTCGAAGTCTTCCTGCATTTGCTTTATGTCTAGTGCTACAGGAGCCAAATTTTGAGAGATCAAATCGCGCTTTACCGTTATTGGTGCAGAGCGCTTTACATTACGGATCGTGATATTATCAGGGCTATGCATTGATACATCCAAACAATCACTAACAACACTCGTATCACGGCTTAACTGCTGGCGCACAGGTGTATTCGAATTGTCATTTTTAGGTATTTTACTTCGGCATTCAAAACATATCCACATTTTTTTGAAGTCTGATGTCAATGTAGTAAATACCTCTGCAGTAAAACTGGCACACAAAATATCAAAGTACTGCTTACATTTGGCGCACCTCATAAATGCGCTGTCCTCAGTAATTAACCCGCGGCATCCCGCGCAGCTTACTTGGCGTGTCGTCATCTCAATCGTAGAACACAACTCGAAACACTCGATGACCGCGCCGCGGCCGAAGGGATGAACGAATCGTAACGATCAATAAAACGCAGCTAGTCGTAGCCGCAGTCGTAGCAGGTCGTAGCCGGCTCGCAGATACGTAGCTGGTGTTCGTAGTTGTGCGCAAATAATGATCGCTAATTTGAAGCGCAAAGCGGCCAGCGGCCGTGGTCGAACGGATTAAAGTTTACCACTCACGCCCAGGGGTCCGGAGTTCAATCCCAGTAAATCGCCTGAGATTTTACTCTTCACTTTTTCACCGTCGTTGGGGCTTCGGGTGCGGTCTAGCGAAGTCGTGACTCCAGTAGGGGCAAAGCCCGGGGCTCCAACACAAATCAATAATTTATTTAAATTATTTAAAAAGAAGTAGCGACACGTCCGCTCGATAGAGAGAATGCCGACCGAAAAGTTGGGGATCCCGAAACCCGCTCACTGAAAGCAGCCTATAATAATGCCACCAAGTCCTGCAAAAGAGCTTACATTAGAGCGGATGCCCAGCGCGTTGCACGAGTCGGCCAAGAACTACTGACGCATCCTACGGGCAGCCGTAGTTACTGTCGTCTGGCCAAAGCCGTGCAATCGAACTTCTGCCAACCCTCGCTGCCACCATTGAGATGTCCTGGCGGAACTTTAGCTCACAAGCCGCAGGAGAAAGTCGATCTCCTGGCCAAACTCTTTGCGGCTAACTCCCGAGTCGATGACTGCAATGCACAGCCACCTACAATTTCTCACTGTGGCCACACAATGCCCGATTTTAAAATCAGGCAGCGTGAAGTCCGTGCGGAGCTGCAGTCAATCGTTGTCCGGAAAGCTAATGGTCCTGATGGCATCCCTTCAATAGTCCTAAAAATGTGTGCAGCGGAGTTGTCCCCCGTGTTAACGCGCCTTTACCGTCTCTCGCTCTCTTCAGGTTGTGTGCCGGAATCTTGGAGAGAAGCTAATGTGCAACCGGTCCCCAACAAAGGAGATCGGTCAGATCCATCGAATTACCGCCCCATAGCCGTAACTTCAGTTTTGTGCAAAGTAATGGAGCGCATTTTAAATAAACATCTTGTCCACTACCTAGAAGAACACTCCATAAATCACGATCGCCAATACGGGTTTCGGCCGAAACAGTCAACAAGTGATCTTCTAGCGTACGTTGCACATCTTTGGGGTGAGGCTATTGACAAGCGTGGTGAGTCGGTGGCTGTTAGCCTTGACATAGCCAAGGCTTTTGATCGGGTCTGGCACAAAGCTCTTCTCTCCAAGCTCCCGGCTTACGGTCTGCCTGCTCAGTTCTGCAACTGGGTCGCTGGCTTCCTGCATGAGCGCAGAATCCGTGTTATATCTGATGGATGCGCTTCGCGGCTCATGTCAGTGAACGCTGGTGTCCCTCAGGGGTCCGTTCTATCCCCCACGCTGTTCCTTCTGCATATCAATGATATGCTTTCACTTGGAAATATTCATTGCTATGCAGATGATAGTAAGGTCCATGGAAGATATAACGGTCTCCCAGCGGCAGGGCGGGTTGAAACCGAAGTGAATCGAGTGAATCTTGTCATTGAGCTCAATCGGGTATTGGACCTCATATCTAATTGGGGCACCAATAATCTGGTTGAGTTCAATGCCAAGAAAACACAGGTGTGCGCGTTCACGGCAAAAAAGTCACCATTCCTTCCCTTTCCAACTCTTCAGGGTACATCTCTACGCCTGCAGAGCAGTATCAACATGCTCGGTATGACGATACGCTGCGATCTGAACCAAAGGGACTACATCGAAGCCGTGATCAAAACAGCCTCACGAAAACTCGGAATTCTGAACAGAGTGCGGCGATTCTTTACGCCGGACCAGTTGTGCCTTTTGTACAAGACACAGGTACGGTCTTGCGTGGAGTATTGCTCGCACATCTGGGACGGTTCCGCTAAGTACCTTCTCGATGCCTTGGACAGATTGCAGCGTCGCGCTGAACGCATTATCGGCAATGCAGAAGTGGTAAATACTCTCGAATCTCTGCAATTGCGTAGGGATGTTGCGTCACTCAGCGTGTTTTACCGCTTATACCATGGCGAGTGCTCTGAAGAGCTCTTTGACCTCATCCCACCTTCTCCCTTTCTTCATAGGAGTACACGTGCTGCTCTTCGGAGTCACCGATTCACTGTCTCAAATATCCCATCGCGCACAAAGAAATTTGGTGACTCGTTTCTTTGTCGCACCTCCAAAAGATGGAACAGTCTACCAGCACACGTTTTCCCTCCTTCCTATGATATGGGGTCCTTCAAGAGAGGCGTGAAGAAGCACCTTGTGGGCCGGCAGAGTGAAGTTGACTGATGCTACGTTTGTTTCCACGCTGTACCAGTTGTCTTCGCGTCTGGACTTCATTTCCACTTAACATCAGGTGGGATGGAGTCATTTGCCGAGCTAAGTATAATAATAAACTTAAAAGTGCGCGTCCTCGTACCCTGCCAGAGTCTCCGAAGGGTTCGGATCGGATCGGGAAGCGGAACCACCCGAGGGCGCCTCTAAAGGCTCTGACCTCGTAAGTAGTAGAGTAGTAGTAGGGTAGACCGGGCCGTGGAGGAGGAGAGAAGCGCCCAGGTACATGTCTGTACACTATAGAGCGCGTGTGGACCGGTTCTTCGTACCCTTGTTCTACGATGTCTTGGGCCTAAATTAGTGTGCATGTTTAGTGTATACTGTAAATGTAAAGTGGCATTAAGAGGATCGGTAATTTTAATAACAATACATAGTCGCTAACAATAATCTATATACCGCGATTCAGAAAGTGTACAAACAAGTCCAGCGCTATCTAGTGATATGCCTAAGAACTAATTTGTCACACTACCAAATTGACTTTAAACAAAATCTCACAAAGACACGATCCCATTATTCCTGATTCATTAATATTCTAATGTAACACGAAATAACTCTCAAACCAACGAGTAATAGCCCAACTTTATCATAAGCGCATAAATTATTCCGTTCAATTTTGTGTCTTAAATCTAATATCTGGAAAGGCCAAGTTAAATTCAAAATTAAGGTCCGCGTCAACTTAAGATTACTATGTATAATGAAGCTTACTATTTTAGTCGGCGGGTCGATCGGTCCCGGTGATGAGCTTTAGCGGCTTTTTAAGGCAGTTTTTCTTTGTATTCAGATTTATCCAAAGTTTGATTACATAGCACACACACACACACACACACACACACACACACACACACACACACACACACACACACACACACACACACACACACACACACACACACACACACACACACACACACACACACACACACACACACACACACACACACACACACACACACACACACACACACACACACACACACACACACACACACACACACACACACACACCCACATACACATTCACTCAGGTGGCATTTTCGACGTCACCGGACTGTTTTGTGGTTGGCGAGAATCTTAAAGGGTTCCCTTTTTGTGTGAAACGAAGCACTGCCAGAGGTTTTCTCGAGGAAACGGTATCACGCACTAGTGCGTGACCCCGCTCCTTTTTGATTCTTTAGAATTCTTTCTGAAGAATATTATAATATTATTTTTCCTCTTTAGATTCTCCCGAAGGTCGGATTGGATCGAGAAAAAACCCATCGGTACTTCCACTTTTCCATTTTGAGAGTAATTTTTACATACTTCTACTAGAAAGCATGTTCGGACAAACATTGTGAAATCGCTTTTCCATTTCATTTGTACCACACACCGGGGAACTATCTTCATCTACACTGAGCAAGGAGCTAGATAGGCTCCCCTATAATCTGGGGCAATCTGTCAACGGCCTCACTTAATAGGTACATTCGCGATGAGACTTAGTTTGTTACTGAATGTTGAAGCTGTCCAATGTATAGAGATCTCCATTTTAATACACATTGTAAACTGAAAAAGTTCTAGGTTTATTTATTTGGAAACCTAATTGAGGAATTGAAACTGATTCAATATTGAAAAGGTACTTTATTGCATAAAATAACGATAGCACAATAGATGGTAGGTTTTTTGATTTGACCAAGGCATTTGACGTGTGTTTCGCATGATATCCTATTAAAAAAAACTAGAATCAACCGAATTTAGGGGTGTTCCACTGCAATGGCTTAGTTCCTATTTAACAAATCGTAGGCAGTGTGTTTCAATTAGCAGTGTGATAAATAAAGAAATGGTACACCTTAGTCTGACTATTGCGAAAACAAATTCGGCGTTCCACAAGGAAGCATCTTAGGACCCATTCTATTTATTTCATACATTAATGATATAAGTGAATCAATTGACAGTAAATGTATTCTTTACGCGGATGACATATCAATAATAGTGACCACTGACAAAAATCATAATCTAATAGTTAAGCATGAAACTGACAAATAATACCTACAATTGACTCATTAAGTGATCGGCTTACTGAGAATAATAAATCTAAGCATACTTAGTACAATTTCAAATTAAATATTACTAAAATTAAGGTTTACTTAAGCTCGATGGCGCAGTGGTACCCAGTTGTTACTAAAACTATTTTTGATCTCAAATTGTTAAGATTTTTCAAATATTAATAAGTACAATGTATTAAATCGGACAAAATACAAAAAAAACATAGCGATCCTGGAAAAACAGGAAAATGGTGATCGTTATAACGATCAGTAGTAATACAAAAAATGTAAATTAACATTACATTTTGGATCGTTATAACGATCGGTAGTAACAACTGGGTTAACGCGGCCGGTCTGCGAGTGCTGAGGTTAAGCAACTTTCGCAAAGGCCGGTCATCGGATGGCGGTCGAAAAATTTGTCATCTCGAGTTCCTCCGTGCTTTGGATGGCACGTAAAGCCGTTGGTCCCGGCTGCATTAGCAGTCGTTAACAACCACCAATTCGCATTGGGCCCGCGTGGTGGTTTATGGCCCGTTCTCCCTATCCATCCATAGGGAAGGCTCGTGCCCCAGCAGTGGGGACATAAAAAGAGCTGATAGTGATGATGATGAAAGTTAAGGAAATAACAAATACGAAATTTTTCGTTGTCACTTGATGAGAACTTAAATTGGAGTTTACTTAATGATGAGTATTTTAAAAGAATCAATAGGTTTTCATACGCAATAAATCACGTACTATGCGTATATATAGAATCCATTATACGATACGGTCTTGTCATTTGGGAAAACTGTACAGAATGGCAGAGAGTTTAGAAAAGCTTCAGATAACAGTATAGCAGAAAACGTAAAGATCCATACAGACTTGTACTGAAAACCATTCCAAGATCAGATCAATATGCAAAGAGTTACCTTGTTAAGTGTACTAGAACTTATAATAAAATACCTAACGAATGGAAATCTTTAATGATATTGGATTGTTTAAGAGAAAGCTTTATGGATGGCTAACACTTCACAATTTTTATATTTTAAAGGATTTTTTTGACAATAATAGTTATACCAATTGATTGACATTTAGGCATTAGGACGAGGCAATTATATTATTTTTATTTTATTATCTTTTTAATTTTTATTAGTTTTGGACAATTGTTATTGTAATCTCAACTTTTATCAGTTTATTGACGTATATTGTCGACATTTTTATTATTAGCTTTTATTTATTCTTGAATGATATTGATTAATTAATTATTAATACCTATTAATTTTATTTTATAGAGAATTATTGTGTGTGTTTTTTTTTGTGTAACGCCTGTAAAGGCCAGTGAAACTATACTCGTATTAGCTCTAAGATCTGGTTTTGCTTGCAATAAAATGTACCTGTATTCCTAGCACAATAAAATATCTAAGTTATCTAAATCTTTGTTTTAAACTATGTCAGCAGCTGAAATGAGGTTGGTGTCAATAGACCCATATTATCTGAATTTGCTTTTGCTGGTAGCTTCCACGAGCTCTGAGTTTATGTATTAAATCAATTTGAGCGGTTCCAGGTAGTGGGAGCCTGATGACCTGAAATCACAGGTATTTTCATACCTTCTCAGGCATCAGTCTCACACAAACTTAACTCGTATAAATGTTTAATGTATGTAATTATGCTGTGTAAGTTTGTGATGAGAAATAAATGCATTATTATTAGTATACTCTATATTTATTTTCTTTCTTAAAACTAGATTTTTACAATATTTTAATATAAAAACAATAAAACATTATAAAAATCTAATCCTAGAATTATTATTAATTGGCAAAATTCAAAAAGTTTTATTTAAATTTATCTATTTCATAATAATATGGATCTGCTCTGATAATGAGGGTCCCACAAGGGTCAATGCTAGGTTCTTTTCTGTTTTTAATGTTTACAACCGATTTACCTCAACATGCGGAAAATTTATTAAATAACATTTTATTTGTACGGAGATTTTACAATTATCAATTCTCGGTCCTTTCTTGTCATAATTTATAAAAATACTCAAACCAATTATCTAGCCCAAGAGAAGTTTCGTTATGAAACTCGTCAAATGGTTACTAGACAACGGATTAACATACTTAAAATACTTAGATATATACTTATTGTACATAGAAAACACCGAGACCCGAGACAATTTAGAAAAACAATAATTTCTAAATTGACCCGACCGGGGATCGAACCCGGGACCTCAGATTGGCGACACCATGAAAACTGGTGTACAAACCACTCGACCAAGGAGGTCGTCAAATAGATAGTGCGCGGCAACTGATATCGTCATACAGTTATTAGTTAACGTTACATAACATAAGCGTTAAAATCATCACACGAAACGACGAACACTCCATCGTCCTAATTCACAACAGCACCGCTCCATTTCTCGGCTCCCAGCACAATTTCAAGTAAGTAATAGTTTCTGGAAACTTCCAAAGTTTCCAATTAATGCTGAGAAGCGAGCAATGCTCCGCTATTAGTTGGCCCGCGACCAAATGCAGTCTTAAGAGCTGCCAATCCATTAAGCAGTTGCTTTTACAACGTGCAATAAGAAACAGTTGCGGGGGCAATAAGTTTTAGGCCCAACCTCTTTGGTACAGCGTTTTGACGATTTAAATCTAGATGTCAAATCCATTCGGAGTTTAAAATCCGAATTTGCTAGTAAAGTTTCAGTCTCAAGTCCTCCTCGTGGAAGAAAGATATAGTAGAAAGGGAAACGAGAAATAGGCCTACCTTCGAGCTTTTCATGGATGACCTGGAAAATGTTAAACGAGTCCCAAATAACCCGGATTCCCAGATCTTGATGTTTACATAAGACAACATTTTTCATGGTTTTAAATAAAAGATTAAGAGTACAAACTATAGCATAACGGTTGAAAATGTTACTATGAGATTTAAGTTACAAAGACGAAATTTTAATTGCATTTTTGTATGCTTTGATGTAACGCCTGTTTCCATTAATGAATACATCAGCTGTTACTGGTTTTTTGCGTTCAAAAACTCTTTAGCGCGAAAGACTTTTTGGCGGGAAAGTGAAAAGTCAAGTAAGTCAATAAATGGGTTTTGAAATGTGAAAAACGGTGGATTATTTACCGTTAAGGGTTCGTGAACATGCATTAGTTCTTTCTTTTAGTCCGCGTAAGGTCTCAGTAGAGCCACACATCTTTACTTAAAGATAAAAATACTCAAGTGGTTACGAAGAATATAATTTATCATTAAACTATAAAAAAAGAAAATATTTTGTCCTTAACCTTCTACTTGCCTTAGCCAAATTATAAAAAAAAAACTCCAGTAAATTTCTTTGCCCATTTGGCTGGAAAGCGTTTAAGTTTGCCTCGACGGTATAGGGATCCACAACCACCTCGGATTGGCACGATGCCAAAGTCAACAAGTATTCGTGTGGAGCCGATTTCCGATAAGCCTTTGATAGCAGTGCTCATATTATAAGAAGACATTGCATTTTATAAAAATAGTTGGTGGTGCTAAAAATTAATTTTATGTTCATAGAAATTTGAACGGAGATTAACGAATACTAATTAGAAAAGTTATCGAGGAGCTCGACGATGCAGTGGTGAACGCACTCGGTCTGCTATTCTTATTTTTTTACAAAATCACAAAATTATTATTTCGAGCTCCTCCGTCCTTCGGAAGGCACGTAAAGCCGTTGGTCCCGGCTGCATTAGCAGTCGTTAACACCGCGGTTAACACTGCCTGCGTGGTAGCAGTCAAAACATGTCAGCATTAAACGAAAATAAGGTAAGGTAATAAATTAGATTTTTTGAATGTAAAGTAAATCTACGCAAATATGGTTTATTAAAACGGTATTCTTTTTACATGATTACATAACTTTATTTTGGAATTATACACACACTAGTGGACTCGGCGGACTTCGTACTGCTTTGACAGTTTCCATCAAGTGATTAAATTCTCCTTGGTTTCCATACAACAAAACAAACAAATCATTTTGTATTGAAAAATTAAATGGTCGTTTTTAGTGTATTTATAGTGTGATTCCCGTGGGAATATCAGGGTAAAAACTATCCTTTTTTTTTTTTTTTATTGTGACACGACATAATGGCTTCACCCTGCCTGATGAAAAGCAGCCAGTGAAGCCAAGAAGTGAAAGCGTTCATCACAGCGCTACCACGCTATGCCGAACGCTCTCACTATGGCGGCCTGCATAAATGCTTTTTCACGCCCCGCTTAAATAACCCGGGAGAGAAAGAGGAGGGAAACACGTGTGCGGGAAGCGCATTCCACATACGGGCAGTTCGGCAAAGGAACGATTGTCGAAACTTTTTGGTACGTGTCTTGATGGTCAGCACGGTATGAGGGTGGCTTCTCAGACCTGCACGCGTCGATCTGGAAAGGAATGGAGAGGGAGGAATGAGGTTAAAGAGCTCCTCAGAGCATTCACCGTGGTAAAGGCGGTAGAAAGCACTAAGGGAAGCTGTTGCAAATAAACAGGCATTTATTTTTGTTGGAAATAAAACTTTGATTTGTATTATGGACGGATCGATTTGGGAATCGATTATCGAGATTCAATTTATTTAGTGGCATAATGGCCCCATCACTAATTGTTCTTTTTTCTTTGTTGGTACACTTTTCTCGGGAAGGCAACAATGGCTGGTTTATAGGTTATCGTGTGTTGATAATTAAATAGATTTTAAGCAGTAATAAGGGCATTTGGAGCCGTATTACTCTAATTAAGTGTATTGTGAAACCTGTGTTTTGTGTGTGTGTACGTTGTAAGCGAATCGCATCGGGAGTACAATTCGCCGCTGTCGGCGTTTCCGCTGCTGGAGAAAGCAGGTATTTCCTCGGGGGAAAAGTGCACTTGGGATAGTCGTTGGGTGTGATTCATCCCCATCAGACCATATGGATCCCGTTCTGGACGGCGGGAGCGGCATGGAACTGTGAGTGGATTTTGTAGATTTTAAGGTGTAACCTAATTTTAAACAGTAGCATAGTGTGTGTTGTGGGTTTCCGCAACAGAAGCAATGTCCCTACGTAGCTGTAACGGCTCCAGACTGGTTGTAACGTCATCGTTACCGATAATACGGACAGCACGTCTCTGCAACCTGTCAAAAGCTTCGAGCAAGTACTTGGCGGATCCGTCCCAAAGATGAGAGCAATACTCCACGCAGGAGCGCACCTGAGTCTTATACAAAAGACAACGTTGCTCAGGCGTGAAGAACCGCTTCACTTTGTTCAGGATACCGAGTTTACGTGAGGCTGTGGTTATGATGCTCTCAATATAGCTCTTCGGGTTGAGGTCACTGTGTATATCCATACCTAAGAGACTGAGACCAGTCTGGATGGGTAATAGGTTGCTCTGGAAGGAGGGTTGGGGGAGAAATGCGGACTTTTTGGCAGTGACAGCGCAGACCTGTGTCTTTTTGGCATTGAACTGGACGAGGTTATCAGAGCCCCATTTATAAATGCGGTCTAATTCCTCGTCCAGCTCAATGACAATTTTACGTCTTGACTCCACTATATCGGCTTGCTTTGCCACAGGGTGACCCAAATAACGCCGATGAACTGTACTGTCGTCTGCATAGCAATGAATGTTACCCAAGGATAACATGTCATTTATATGCAGAAGGAACAGCGTGGGCGATATTATAGAACCCTGCGGCACTCCGGCGTTCACCTGCAGAAACTGTGAGGCACTGCTTTCGCAGAGTACGCGAATGCTGCGCTCATGCAGGAACCCGGCGACCCAATCGCATAGGCGAGGTGGCAAGCCGTATGCCGAAAGCTTGCAGAGAAGCGAACGATGCCAAACTCGATCGAAAGCCTTGGAGATGTCCAGGCTAACAGCCAGTGCTTCTCCGTGCTTGTCCATTGCTTCACCCCACAGGTGTGTTATGAACGCTAGGAGATCGCCCGTTGATCGTTTCGGTCTGAACCCGTATTGTCGATCATGAATCAGGGAATGATCTTCTAGGTAGCGAATGAGTTGCCTGTTTATGATTCGCTCAAAAACTTTACAAAGGACAGAGGTGACAGCAATAGGTCGATAGTTGGCTGGGTCGGACCTATCCCCTTTTTTGGGGACCGGCTGGATGTTCGCTTTTCTCCAAGCTTCCGGCACAATCCCAGTAGAGTACGAGAGGTGGTATAGGCGTGTCAATACTGGAGACAACTCGGGAGCACATTTTTTTAGAACGACTGCCGATATACCGTCAGGACCGCTAGCCTTCCGCACATCAAGTGTACATCAAGTGCACTTCCTATGTGTTAAATCCAGGTTATAAACTATCTGTATGCCGAATTTCATCCAAATCCATCCATCCGTTCCAGCGTGAAGAAGGAATAAATATATATACAGACATACACACAAACTTTCGCATTTATAATATTAGTGTGATTACAAAATATTCTGTATAGCCTATTAACTATTTGACTTTTATATGCTGCAAAAATATCCGAACGCAAAAGGAAATCTTTAACAATTTCAACCACATCCACTGCTATAATCGTATAATACTGCCTACTGCAGCATCGGAAAAGTAATTTAAAACTCTCCACAAAGCGTTATAATACCGCCACATAAAAAAACGGTTATAAATAACACAACGAAAAACATGTTAAAAGGAATGTTCTGATGAAAACGTTGTGAAGTTCCGCTGTACAGAATTCAATAAGCCTTTTGTAGCCTGATGGGAAGCGTTGCGTAATGAAGTTGCGAACACTGATAAATTATTGAAGCGCTACGTATATTATACAGTAAATTATTGGTATATTTCTCCTGTATATTGTTGTTAAAGTAGGTCGAAATTATATCAAAGTACACTACATCTTTACTTGTATTAGTGGTCGCCCAGTGGTCGAAATTCGACCGTAATTTTATTAAGGCTGCACGAATTGTATCCTAAGCAATGAAAAATTAAAAAAGATAGAATGTGAGTTTGGATTGGCATTGACAGATTTCGGCCGCTCCTCTTCCATTTTTGAAATTCTTGAATACGTGTGTCAAGTACATATGCGTGTGTGTCAAATACATGGTAGTGTGTGTAATGTTTGTTTTATTGTTTTAATGTATTTTTATGCATAATTTAAAAAAAAAATAACATTCGGATAACTTTCTGTATATAAACTATAAGTGTGCGAAATTGCATACTCCTCCGTCCGCGCAATTTTCGTAAAAAAGGGGTCAAAGTTTTTGCTTCACGTATTAATACATAGATTATTATAGGAAAGTAGCCTACGTAATGTACCAGTGCTGGGCAAATGCCTCATGATCATCATCACATCTGCCAAAAGACGTCCACTGCTTGACAAAGGTTTTTAAAAAAAATATATTTATTTATTTATCTCCGTGCTTCGGAAGGCACGTAAAGCCGTTGGTCCTGGCAGCATTAGCAGTCGTTACAACCACCGCACCGTGCTGTGCCCGCGTGGTGGTTTACGGCCCGTTCTCCCTGTCCATGGGGAAGGCTCGTGCCCCAGCAGTGGGGACATAAAATGAGCTGATGATGATGATGATAATTATAAAAGCAAAGTAGTTAGCCTATATACCATGTGTGCTATGTATGTTCCACGCTGAGCTAAGGCTTCCATCATTGAAAATCAAGTCAACACTATATTTGCCAACACCCATCAATAATTGATGGGAAAATGCAGTCACGGTTAAGTTGATATAATTGTAAATACAATCGTAACATAAACAAAATATATGAAATATTTTTGTTATGTTTATATAATTTTTAACGCAATTTTTGTTGCGAACAAATTACAAAAACACAAATGTTGAACAAATTCCCACGAGCAGGATTTGAACCTGCACCTGCACGGTTAGAACCACGATAGCTTAATTGGAAGAGCACCTAACCCGGTATGTCAGAAGGGTGCAGGTTCAAATCCTGCTCGTGGATTTTTTTTTTCAACATTTGTGTTTTTGTAAAATATATAAATTTAGTTTAAAAGGGAACGTGTTTACAAATAGTCCGATCCATAAATTCATAACACACTATAGTTTTTTCTACAATATCATTTAAAGTTGGGCAAAAATCATCAATCGCATTTATCAAGCGGTCATTTATTTATTTTTCAAATTAATACAACATTAGTATGGCCGCGCGGCATCAAATAATTATGGACGAAGACATTTCATATCATTTAATGCCACATTACATAGATCATCAAAAAAATCCCATAAACATGACCCATTAAAGGTATCGCAAATTTCAATCTTTTAAACAAATAAAATCTTCTAACTAAAAAAAAAATCGGTAACTAATTATATTTTAACAAAAACTACTATTACTTTACTACTATTATATTAATTTATATTAATTTATTACTACTACTACTACTTATTATTAATTTTATACTCTTTATTTATTTTTTTCCTTAAAACTAGATTTTTCAATATTTTAATATAAAATCACTAAAACATTATAAAAACCTAATCCTAGAGTACCGCCAGCAGCGAGGCAGGGCCCAAGCTACCGGTGGTCAGGGCTGCAGAGTGAGGAACCTCCTGACAATACGTGCCGTGTCAAGGAGTACTGCCTTTTGCATTTGACCCTTGACCCAACCTTTCAGCGAGAGCCTCTCTAGGTGTTGATCGAGGCTCTTGGCTAAAAGACCGTTTGCCAAAACGACTATCGGTACAACAATGGTTGAATCCACATCCCACATGGCGGTAACCTCGTGAGCCAAGTCAAGGTACTTACTAAGCTTGTCCTTCTCGACTTTCACGAGGTTCTCATCATGAGGTATGGTGATATCAACCAGTATTGCCTGGGGCTGGGATCGGTCGACCACCACGATATCAGGCTTATTGGCGACAATAGTCCTGTCCGTAATGATAGAGCGATCCTAGTAGAGCGTTGCATGACCATTTTCGAGTACTGACGCAGGTGCGTACTTATAGTACGGCACCTCCGATTCAACAAGGCCATATCCAAGAGCAAGTTGTTGGTGAATTATTCTGGCTACTTGGTTGTGTCTGTGTAAATACTCTCCGTTAGCAAGATGAGAACAACCAGAAATAATATGTCGGAGTGATTCTCCTGGACGGCGGCATGCCCATTATTATTATTATTATTAACTTCAAATGAATATGAAATATATGACACTTGTACTTACGGACGGCGCACCCTTAATAACCACGCTTGCCAAATGCGGGTCGGTTATCTCACTCATCAACATCGGTTATCTCTCTCATATAACATCTAAATATTAACATATAGCCCGGCCTGGGATATGACCCCGGGACCTCCAGCTATTCACCACCACCGGGTGTGGTAAAGTCCAGTGACTTTTCAGATGTGATATAAAAAATATCATCTCTTTAAGGCGCTGTCCAATATATTTTTAGGGGGTGGGAGTTTAATGGTTCGTGTCTGTCGTTGGGACAGAGTGTTATTATCCCGTTTTGGCGATGCGCCAAACAGTCAAACAGGAAGAATAAAGATTGCTTCACACACGAGTTGCTCCATAGCCCTTTCTTACATAATGTTTAGTAAAGAGAAAGTCAAAGTCAAATATTTTTTGAAGTGAAAACTTCTTTAGCGGCGTTGTACACTTTTTTTGTAATGGGTAAAAAATGTTAAATTCGCGTCAGGTCACGTGACCTGATCAAAAATTCGTAAGACGGATGGAGAGTAGACAGCCGGCGCGGCGTAGGAGAGGAAGTATCCCCCTCTCTTTCTACGGCGCGGCGAAAATGTATGCCTGATGTTTCGTTTAGGCGGCGCAGGGCGCTTGCGCGAATAAATTGTCATGTTTGTGTACGATAGCGCAATAAATAAGTATTGTATTCTACCACATAAATGATAGTACTTTTATACTGATAATTGTAGCAATTCGTGCAAAATTATTCCCTAACCTTTCCAAAATATCAAAAATGCACAACGTTAATATTCAAGTTTTCACTTCTGCCGGCACTCCCGGAGTGCAACCCGACGTTTTTTTTTTCAAATTAACTTTAGAAAAGTGCTTTTAAATCGTCCAAACTTTTTTTTTACCTAGGCGAGCGGAAAGATGTTACACATCAAAAATTAGGTTCTTCGTGCGATCATTTGATGTCCCCACTGCTGGGGCACGAACCTTCCCTATGGATGGGGAACGAGACACGCTACTGATATAGTTTTTGTTGATTCAATTATGAATCCATCAGTGAAAATTCCAGGATTCTACCTTCTGTAGTTACCGAGTAATCAAATACCTACTTTTCAACCCATTCAGGACGTCTATTTTTTAGCTGTGGAGAAGAATGGGCGCAAGAAACTCCACAGCTTTAATATTAGTAACGACATTTAGATGCCGTTACCAAGTTAGGTCGTGGGTTTGATCCCCACTCGAGCATCCTGACACTGGTTGATTTTTACTACATAGTAAAATTTTATATATCGAAACGGTGACAAGCCGATTCAGGTTGTATAGCCAGTGCCATCTTTTGGCGTAAGAAAAGAACTAACAATTTACAATACAAATTGTAATACGGCCTATAAAAAAGCAGTTCTATACAACTGTATTTTTAGTTTATACGAAAATCGAAACACGGGTCAAATATTTTCATTTGAAGAATCAGTACAAAAAAAATATATCTTGAAAACTCACGAAGTTATAAGCTTTTGTCACAGAGTAGATAAAACGTATTAGTACTTTATTTGAGATTTTGTAAATATTATTTGTTCAAAATGTAACATGGTATAAAAAAACGACGGGTTGCACTCCGGGAGTGCCGGCAGAAGTGAAAACTTGAATGTTAACGTTGTGCATTTTTGATATTTTGGAATGGTTAGGGAATAATTTTGCACGAATTGCTTCAATTATCAGTATAAAAGTAGGTACTATCATTTATGTGGTAGAATACAATATTTATTTATTGCGCTATCGTACACAAACATGACTATTTACTCGCGCAAGCGCCCTGCGCCGCCTAAACGAAACAGCAGGCATAAATTTTCGCCGCGCCGTAGAAAGAGAGGGGGACACTTCCTCTCCTACGCTGCGCCGGCTGTCTACTCTCCATCCGTCTTACGAATTTTCGATCAGGTCACGTGTCCTGACGCGAATTTAACATTTTTTACCCATTACAAAAAAAGTGTACAACGCCGCTAAACAAGTTTTCACTTCAAAAATATTGAAATCGATTCTATTACTGATTCTGAACAAACAGTTTTCAGGTTTCTTATAAACTAAAAATAACATTGTATAGGTATACTTAAATCAGCAGACACACAGCCTCATACCACAGAGTAGATATCTCATACATCAAAACAAACAAGTATAATGTGTTTTGACAGTTACCGTATTACCGCCATTCAAGATCTAACGACTTTTACTCTGTGCAATGCTTTAGCTTTTTGCAAAGGAAAATGAGCCTTACTGTGTGGGTACTGTCAATCTTCTTAAAGTCGATTTTGATGATAAGTAATTGGAGGGGAGTGCTTTGTGAAAACTCCTGAAAGTTTGCAATAAGGTCTATTTTGGGTTGTTTGTTAGGAAGAAACAGTCTTTGTTTGCGAACGAGCGTTTTATTTGTAGATGGGATTCAGAAATGGTATTCTTAATTTACTTTGCGAGTTGTTGATGTTAGCCGCGAGTTGGGACAATTGATGCGTGTACGATCGCAAATGTTAAAGGATTGTCCCAATGGATTGCCTTTAGATGGGTGACTTGAATATTTTTTGGTTAAATTAATAAAAAGCGTTTTTTTGTGAAGACAAATATAAATTGGTACTTTTATCTTTTAAATATTATTTCTTTCTTTCTTTGAAAGTAAGTGAATACTTGCAGGATGAGCTCGATAGCGCAGTCATTAACGCGCTCGGTCTGCGTGTGCTGAAGTTAAGTAATTTTCGCAAAGGCTGGTCATCAGATGGGTGATCAAATATTTACCATCTCGAGTTCCTCCGTGCTTCGGAAGGCGCGTAAAACCGGCTGATCGCGGCTGCATTAGCAGCCGTTAACAACCATCAATCCGCACTGGGCCCGCTTGGTGGTAACATAAGGAAGGCTCGTACCCCAGCAGTGGGGACATAAAAAGGAGCTGATGTTAATGATGATAATGATGATGAAGTAAATACTTACTGGTATACAGTAAAGTTACTCTTTCGGTTTCATCAAATTGTAGGTGTAATAGAAAATATTACAAAAATAACGTTTATAAATTCATCTTGATTTGATTTGAAAATTTCCATTAACTTTTTTTTAGACTTTTCTGAGTGGTAGAGCCACGCTGCGTTGCAGCACGAAATGGGCCAGCTCGCCCGGCGAAATACTACCCTCTCACATAATATCGTAATATCGGCGTGAAACAACGGCACTCGTTGCTGTTGTGTTTCGTCCGGTGAGTGAAAGTACCGGAGGCCCATCTCTCACCCCTACCCCTCCCAATTCCTACTCCCTCCTCAAGATCCAACTCCTTCCTCAAGGTCGGCAACGCATCCGCGATAACTTTGGTTTTGCGGGTGTCCATGGGCGGCGGTGATTGCTTTCCATCAGGTGACCCGCCTGCTCGTTTGCCTCCTTTTAACATAAAAAAAAGACTTTTAAAACTAGTCTTACGAGTAGGTACTGGTTAAATGATGTACTTTGTCAGGTTTTAATCTAGCGTTATTATGACCTTACGTGTATGGTCGCTTTTGCGAGGTTTAATACTGAAGCAGACACTAAAGTGTAGAATATTTAATGCTACAATGTAGTTCCTTTATATACAAAACGTTTGGTAATACCAAGTCACGAGCTTTTTATGTCCCCACTGCTGAGGCACGAGCCTTCCCTATAAAAATTAGGGAGAACGAGTCATAAACCACCACGCGGGCCCAGTGCGGTGCGGTGGTTGTTAACGACTGCTAAAGCAGCTGACCAACGGCTTTACGTGCCTTCCGAAGCGAAAGTGTTTTAACTTAAGGTTAAGCTTAATAATAATAATATGGTCTTACAATCAAAATAGATATTCTATTCTAATTCAGGTCGTATCAAAACAAAGGCTTTTATCTTTAAGCCCACAACTTATGTAAACAATAGAAATAAATTAAGGACTGAACATAACAAGAATAAGGTAACATATTTAGTCCTATTCTGGCTTCCTATCAATTTGACATGCAAATAATAGCCTCATACAGAAGAGGTAATTGGATCTACATCCCAGAAAAAAGCTCCCTTCCCTAGGGAGAAACCCTTTCCTAATTCTAGGCAGAGGGATCGCGGAAACATTCTTAACCCTTAATTGATCGCGTGGGGTGTCATACACCCCAGTTTATGTTTCCAATCTCATAATAAGTAAATGGCTTCCACAGCTGGGCAAAGGCCTCCATCATTGAACTCAAGTCATCATTACAATTGATTGATGGGTATTAGCTTAATCACCACGCTTGCCTAATGCGGTTTGGTGATCAGAAACCCGGGCTATGCATCTAAAAATTCGAAATACACTTTGTCAGAGCTGGGAATTGAACCCGATACCCGAAGGGGGTATCGGGCCGAGCGCTTTGCCACTCGGCTACCGAGGCGTTTTTCGTTCGTCGTATGTTTCGTCCAATCTCACAAGTTTAAAAAAAAATTAAGTGCGCTGGTCTTCTGGGTAGCTTCGTAAATGCGTGTGAGTGAAGTTCACAATTCTCGGCTGTGGATGATTGGGTTTGGAACAGCTTGGGGTGCAAGACACCCCAGGTGCTTCTTTGTATGGTGTAAGGAATCTGTTTCTGAAGTAGGTCGACCATCTTTATAGAAAAGGAACTATTTGTCCGAGAACCAAGGGCAGGCAAACAAAGACTAAATGCCATAAACGCCATGAACATAATTATGTGTCCAATAACCATATTTTTGTAGTTTGCTAAAATAGTAACGAAGGAAAGTAGTATAAAAAAAAATGTATATTGTTTAAAAAAATATTTTTAAAGTTGATTAATCTGTAAATCTAAATATTCTCACTTACAAAAGTCTGATTTCTATACAAATGGTCGCGTGGGGTGTGTTGTACCCCACGCGACCATTTGTATAACTTTTTAGGCGCGCCCAATAAAGGGTTAAGTCTGAACAAGGCCGGATTTTATTTCGTTAACACATCACTTCGTTAGACGAATTTTGCTAAGCGCAATACTTTCTGCAAACTTAATTTTCTCTTGTTTTACGAGTCTTATCTATAGTATAATATAGGTCTTGTTACAAAGTATTATACAGTATTTTTTTGCTTTGGTAGGATTCTACATACATAGTTATTTTTACTCGCTTACTTAAGCCTCGGTGGCCTAGTGGCTAAGCGCTTGACCCTATACCTGAAGGTCCCGCGTTCAATTCCCATTCCGGGTGTGTGTGTGTGTGTGTGCGTGAGTATGTGTGTGCGTGTATGTGTGAGTGTGTGTGTGTGTGTGTGTGTGTATGTGTGTGTGTGTGTGTGTGTGTGTGTGTGTGTGTGTGTGTGTGTGTGTGTGTGTGTGTGTGTGCGCGTGCGTGTGTGTGTGTATTTTATGTTATATTACAAAATTATTAATAAAAGTATAAAAATATAATAATAAATAATAATAAATAAATTTACATTTTTATTATTTATCCGTCATTAGTAAGACCTATCACATAATAATGCCTCAGTGTCTTTATAATTAAGAGTTAGTTTTGATTTACAAATTAACAATTTGAAAGAAAGTTCAAGTAGGCAGTGGTGATTAAGCCATTACCCATCAATTGTAATTGTATGGAGGCCTTTGCCCAGCTGTGGGACCGTTTAAAGGCTATTTACTTTACTTTTACTGATACTGACATGTCTTGGGTTGCAGTTTTGAACCACCTCGTGATTTTTTTCATTCTTTTTCAAATACTGGGTGTCCCAAAAATGGCACGCCAGGTTGACACTGAAGATAGCTTAGCTATAAACCTATCAGATAAAAAAAATAAACAATAAAAATAATAATAATAATAAAAAAAATAAAAAAAAACATACTAAAAGTGGAGTTTTTAGAAAAGAAAAAAGTGGCATTTTCTCCAAAACTAAGAGACTTTTACTAGAGTCATGTTAATTTTATCTGATAGGTTTAAAACGAACTAAAAGTGGAGTTAAAACATAAAAAAGTGGCATTTTCTCCAAATCTATGAGACTTTTACTAGTCATGTTATTTTTATCTGATAGGTTTACAGCTAAGCTATTTCCAGTGTCAGCCTGGCGTGCCATTTTTAGGACAGCCTGTATATAATTTAACAATGCTACCTGAATTTCCTTCAGGACGACTGCGTCCACTTTCCTATCTCGTCCACTTCCATGTGTGTTAATTTCTACTTATATTATTACTAACATTGATCCCCACTTTCTTGAAGCATCAAAAAGGTTACATCTGAGTCGAGAGCATTCAAGCCCTGTACAAATATTGAAAGCCCGAAGGTCGGCTTAGAGAGAATTCCAAGGGCGTGAATAAAGTTCCTTCCTAAAGATTATTTTTATTTGATAATCAAGAAAAAACCTTTATACCTTAAAAATATGCTTTTGATTACTTTAACATGAAACTTGGATGCCAGTTGGATTCACATTTTAAGTTATAGTAGTGATCACACGCATCACACCTGCTCATTTTATGTCCTGGCCAGGGACTAAGGGACAGGGACCTAGCTGGGGAACGGGCCATAAACCACCACGCGGGCCCAGTGCGGATTGGTCATTGTTAACGACTGCTAATGCAGCCGGGACCAACGGCTTTTCGTGCATTCCGAAGCACGGAGGAGCGAGAGATGATAAATTTTGGTCACCCATCCGATGACCGGCCTTTGCAAAAATTGCTTAACCTCAGCACTCGCAGACCGGGCGCGTTAACCACTGCGCCATCGAGCTCCTCGAGATCGACAGTAAGCGCTGTTTAATACTTTACCGTATCCCTAAACAACTACTACGGGGAACTGACGAGCGCATTCCAAATTCCACGTCTGATTAATTCTTTACCTACCTCCACGCGTAATGCAATTATAAAATAATTAAAACAAAAGGCATTTTATTTTTTCCAGAAAATGCTAGTTTACAAGTAAATTAGTTTTGTTAGTATCAAGAAAAAAAATTTGTAGTTTAATATTTAATGGTTAGTATTTCAGTTTTAAGTATATAAAGAATTTTAGATGCGTAATTATCATAGATATAGTATAAAAATATTTTTAATAAAATTATTCTGTAAGAATCCCTCTGCAGGTAAAGTTTGCGTAATGCAATTACTGAACACAATATTAAATACAAATTAAAAATGATTTTTTTTGTGTGCTTTAAAATAATAATTCTAAGTTTGTGTTCGGAAATGTGATCGTACTGTCAGAACATTGTCGATTCTTAGAATTATAATATGAATGTATTTGGTTACTTTATTTCTGACTAGCGGCCGCTCGCGGTTTCACCCGCGTGGTTCCCGTTCCCGTGGGAATATCGGGATAAAAAGTATCCTATCTGTTAATCCAGGTTATAAACTATCTGTATACCGAATTTCATCCAAATCCATTTGGTAGTTTTTACGTGAAAAAGTAACAAACATCCATCCATACTTACAAACTTTCGCGTTTATAATATTAGTAGGATAACGTGGAAGAATACAAATGTTAGGTACTACACACAAAGCCAAGAGGCTTAAGTAGTACCCCATATTATAAAAGTAATGCATGTTTTGATTCCGGTAATAAATAAATAGAATAGAATGGTTTTCAGCGCCTTCAACTCTGCAAAGTACTTAGTAAACAGAAATTGGCCATTGCCAAGAAGCCTCATTAACATGCTTTTCAAGTATTTTTCTACTCAAACACGGCTTTGTGAGTACGCTTAAGAAATTTCTTTGCGTATTTATTGAACTGAGAAAGGCTAAGGGCTGTTTTGATTTGTTTGTTTTATTATTAATTTACTAGAGAGAACAAACGAGGAAAACTGTTGGCGCTTATGATTTATTTCTTTTTTAGCTGGCATTGAGTAGTTTTAACCTTTTTACCGCCAACAACTTCTATAGAAGTTCGAGATTTTCGTGCCGTCCACGCCAGCACTTCTATAGAAGTTCTTCTTTGTACCTACTTTATTAAAATACATTTATACGTTGGCGTACAGCGGGACATCGCGTGCAGGATAGTTGGGCGGTGAAAAGGTTAAAGAACTTTCAAACCTATGGTAGGTATTAGATGTAGCGGTTTGTCCGCCTGGCTAGAGCAATGCAGGTAAGTAGGTTACCAGCTCTCAGCGGCGGTATTTCCGGACTATTATTAAGACTCTCTTTTAGCAAATGTCCTTTTATATTTTAATTTAGCAATAATGCGGGTATTTTGAGGTCTTGATAATCATCATCATCATTATCAGCCCACATCAGTCCACTGCTGGGCATAGGGATCTTCAAGAAACGAGCCTATTCCTTCCTTAAAGGCCGGCAACGCATCTGCGATTCCTCTGGTTTTGCGGGTGTCCATGGGCGGCGGTGATTGCTTCCCATCAGGTGACCCGCCTGCTTGTTTGCCTCCTTCTGATATAAAAAAAAAGTATTAAGTTTGCTATTTTCACTGCGCAATGTTTTTGAAAGTAGGTCGTACACACCATCACACACACAAGTTCTATTCGCTCGGTCCAAGCGCAAACAAGCGAACTTATTTGGAATACAATTCAGGATTCGTGTCATGACAACTCGTATGAAAAGTTTGCTCACATAGAATTTATATTGACGACTTCGTTCAAGGCTTAGGAACGCATCACATCTGTAGTGTGTGTACATCGTATTAACACACACGTATTACACTCCCTATATATTACTAGCTGTGCTCGCGACTTCGTCCGCGTGGAATAGTGACTTTCGGCAGCATTTTTAATTTTTAAGGCTCTTATTCCCGTTTTTGCAACATTTTTCACTGATGCTTCGCTTCTATTGGTTGCAGCGTAATGTTATATAGCCTAAAGCCTTCCTCGATAAATGGGCTATCCAACACAAAAATATTTTTTCTATTCGAACTAGTAGTTCCTGAGATTAGCGCGTTCAAACAAACAAACTCTTTAGTTTTATAATATTAATAATATAGATATGTGCCCCGCAGCATCAACCGTGTTAATTAGCTCTCGAAAAAAATATGTTCCAGTTTTTGCAACATTTTTCATTGCTGTTCCACTCGTACGTATTAGTCATAGCGTGATGTATTATAGCTTATAGCCTTCCCCAATAAATGTACTATTCAACACAAAAATATATTTTTTATTCGAACCAGTAGTTCCTGAGATTAGCGCGTTCAACCAAACAAATGAACAAACTCTTCAGCTTTATATTAATATGTAGTATAAATTGTAACGTTATTTATAATATAAGAGACAGATCAATATAGACCTTTAAACCATCAATACAGTCTTATTCTGTTGCGCCGAACCACCGCCTATGCACATCTCACCATCTCATTTTTTGTCCCCATTGCTTGGGTACGAGCATTTCCTATGGATGGATAGGGAGAACGGGCCCTAAATCACCACACGAACAGTGCGGATTGATGCAGCCGGGACAAACGTCTTCACGTGCCTTCCGAAGCACAGAGGAGCTTGCGATGTAAAATTTTTGGTCACCCATTCGATGACCGGCCTTTGCGTAAGTTGGGGTTACCCAGCATTTGCGGGCGCGTTAACCACTGCGACGTGGAGCTCCTGCAGTTTGCTCTCATAGATGTTTATTGACGACTTTGTTCAAGGTCCATAACCTTGAACAAAGTCGACTACAATAAAAAAAAACGACGGGTTGCACTCCGGGAGTGCCGGCAGAAGTGAAAACTTGAATATTAACGTTGTGCAGTTTTGATATTTTGGAATGATTAGGGAATAATTTTGCACGAATTGCTTCAATTATCAGTATAAAAGTACTATCATTTATGTGGTAGAATACAATATTTATTTATTGCGCTATCGTACACAAACATGACAATTTAAATTACATTAAAAAGCACTCGAACATTCGCGCAAGCGCCCTGCGCCGCCTAAACGAAACAGCAGGCATACATTTTCGCCGCGCCGTAGAAAGAGAGGGGGATACTTCCTCTCCTACGCCGCGCCGGCTGTCTACTCTCCATCCGTCTTACGAATTTTCGATCAGGCCACGTGTCCTGACGCCTGACGCGAGTCACGTGTCTTGAGGCGAATTTAACATTTTTTACCCATTACAAAAAAAGTGTACAACGCCGCTAAAGAAGTTTTCACTTCAAAAATGTTATAATCTACTACGAGCTCGATAGCGCAGTGCTCACAAAGGTTGGTCAGCGGATGGGTAACCAAAATTATATCATCTCGAGCCCTTCTGTGCTCGGATGGGTGACCAAAATTGTATCACTTCGAGCTCTTCCGTGCTTCAAAAAGCCCGTAAAGCTGGTCCACACTGCTAAAGGTTTGTGCCCCAAAAGTTGGGACCTAATTTGAGCTAATGATGAGACGTTGTGATGATAACCTATTAGTCCTATTAATGATTTAAGATACCCTTCGTAATGGAGAATATACCTCTTTTTAGAGAGTTCGCTATGCCGTAATCAAACGGCCATTTCAACGACGCCGGAATGTTTGGAGATTTAAGGGCTTCTCACTCCTCTCAACCGAAACACCGTCTGAGGTTTTCTATAGGGTATGGCATCGCACAAGCGTTCCCTACTATATTCTCGGAGGGGTTCGATTCTGATTTTTTTTTTAATGTTAAAAGGAGGCAAACGAGCAGGCGGGTTACCTGATGGAAAGTAATCACCGCCGCCCATGGACACCCGCAAAACCAAAGTTATCACAGATGCGTTGCCAACCTTGGAGTAGGATCTTGAGGAGGGAGTAGGAATTGGGAGGGGGGAGGGGTGAGAGATGGGCCTCCGGTACTTTCACTCACCGGACGAAACACAACAGCAACGAGAATCGGATTAGACAAAGATACCCACCTTACTTGACTTAATAATGTAGGCCTTTGCCCAGAAGTCAGACAGTTTATATATAGGCTATTTACTAAACTACTAGTGGTCGCCCAGTGGTCGAAATTTGACCATAATTTTATTAAGGCTGCACGGATTGTATCCTAAGCAATGAAAAATTAAAAAAGATAGAATGTGAGTTTGGATTGGCATTGACAGATTTCGGCCGCTCTTCTTCCATTTTCGAAATTTTTGAAAAGATACTCTTTGTGTGTGTCAAATACATGGTAGTGTGTGTAATGTTTGTTTTATTGATTTAATGTATTTTTATGCATAATTTAAAAAAAATATATTAACATTCGGATAACCTTCTCTGTAAAATAAAATAAATAAACTTTCCTACACTCATACCAATTATCTAGCCCAAGAGAAGCTTCGTTATGAAACTCGTTAAAATGGTTACTAAACAACGGATAAACATACTTAAAATACTTAAATACATGCTTATTATACATAGAAAACACCCAGACCCGAGACAATTTAGAAAAACAATAATTTTTAAATTGACCCGACCGGGGAACTATAAGTGTGCGAATTTCATACTCCTCCGTTCGCACAATTTTCTTAAAAATGGGTACAAAGTATTTGCTTTACGTATTAATATAGATGATCTTTTCATCTACTTAAATACTCTTTGCTAAACATCGAGACGGTTGTTAACAGAAATTAAGCGCTGTCAATTACACCTACCAGAGTTTATTTATTAAGGTCCCACTGCAATAAAGTTTGAGAAAGTGTTGCCTAATTATCGATATCGTTTCACTATCGATAGTTGACTTGGAAACAGTAAAAATATCGATAACGGTAATTCGGAAGTATCAATAATCAATCAATCAATGGTTAGCAATACTGTTGATGAAATACCAAACTATCGTAGGATCAAATGTGAATATTATCAATAGTGTCTATACAATCGATACTTTTAGCGAAATATCTTAATGCGAAAATGTAAATGATATCGTTTTTAAATTTAGTATAAATTATACTGTAATATGGTATGATAGGTCCCACCATTTCAGAGCAATACTATCACTATTTAACCTTTTATCCATACTAAGATACTGTCGTATTCATAATACTTACCTACGTACCTAATAGCATCTATTGTGCCGAGATTATTGATTAAAAACTATCGGTTGTTTCGTAATTATTAAAAGTATTTGCTGTACAGATAAACTATCGACATTTTATACAAATGCGTGCAACACTAGTTTGTGGGAGATTTATAAAGCTTGTTCCAAAGAATTTATGTCTCCACTCTCCGTCCGTTTAATAAGATGTCCGTCAACTGTCTGACGTACGGTTTGATTGGGGTTCGGTTCGGTGTACGGTTGACGTGTATCACATATGTTAATATATTGACGTTAATCCAGACAATACAAAAAGGATACCTATCACTAGAGCATCTTTTTTGAAATGAACTATTTTTAAGGTTCCGTACCTCAAAAGGAAAAAACGGAACACGTATAGGATCACTTTGTTGTCCGTCTGTCCGTCCATCCATCCGTCTGTCCATCTGTCCTCTGTCTGTGAAGACCCTTTATCTCGGGAACGCGTAGAGGCTTAGAGCATTTTAATGCTCTGAGCGTGGAGGTATCGAGTTGAAATTAAAACCATATACTCAGCTCTGCGGTCCTTAAAGCTGTAAAAAAATCAAACTTCAAAAAAAAAACCACAAATGTTGAAAAAATTTCCACGACCAGGATTTGAACCTGCACCCTTCTGACATACCGGGTCAGGTGCTCTCCCAATTGAGCTATCTATCGTGGTTCTAACTAGCCCGCCGAAATTATTCAACACTATTTACTTTTTACTTTGAAAGCCAAAGGCGCCCATTCAATGTCAACAACTACCGTCATTAACATCTGATCATAATATTTTTACAAATACTAAAGATCAGTTAAGAAGTAGGCAAGCTATTTATAAAATGTTTATATAATTTTTACGGCAAATTTTGTTGCGAACAAATTACAAAAACACAAATGTTGAAAAAATTTCCACGTGCAGGATTTGAATGGGCGCCTTTGGCTTTCAAAGTAAAAGTAAATAGTGTTGAATAATTTCGGCGGGCTAGTTAGAACCACGATAGATAGCTCAATTGGGAGAGCACCTGACCCGGTATGTCAGAAGGGTGCAGGTTCAAACTTCTAAGTTAACGAAAAATTAGATACGATAAGTTATTAAGATAAGATAGGTTTATGTCGCAAAAAACTTATATTTCGACACTCTCAAGGGAATCACAATTCATAGGGTACTTGCCGTTGACCTAAAACTATGAAGTTTGGCAAGTAATATCGTCTTATACTACAAGTACAGGGAAAAGTCTGAAACTATACATATTTATTAAGTCACAAAAAAACAGGGTCTTTGTGCAAGGAACGGGGGTCCAAATTTTGAAGTAAGTTAACCATGTCATGTGGGGTATCGTATGAAAGGGCTTCATTTGCACAAGCTTAAACAGATTTTTAATTATTTTTATGATGTATAGCTTTCGATTTATGACGAGGAATGAAAAAAAAGTACCTTGGAAACTGAATTTCGGGAAAAGTTCGAGACTCGATTCCTGAACTATATGTATCCATAAATTTGTACGGAACCTTCGGAGGGCGAGTCTGACTCGCACTTGTCCGGTTTTTTAATGTAATTGCAGTTTCTGTAACGCTTCTGTGGTCTAGTGGATAAGAACACTGGTCTTAAAAGCAGGGGTCTCGGGTTCGATTCCCAGCGGAGGGTACCATGTTTTGTACTCGGTGTTGTTGGTGGTAAAGCATGTTTTAAGTAGCTACTACTATGTTTTCTTAAAATGACTTCATAACATCAATGTTATGCTCCGTTACGTGCAATGTTATCCGTATGCTCTTTTTTGATAAAACCTTAGCAGAATCATCTCAGTAATGTCCTATTTATAAATTGTATATTATATGTTTATTTTTGTTCTATATTTGTAAAAGTAGTCTAATACATTATATTTGTTTATACAAGTATATTTATTTAAATTGTACATATGTAGGTTTAAACTGTGCGTTTCGTAATATATTATTTTTATTTCTAAATTGTTGTCTTCACCTAATTGCACCTACCTTGTTATTTCTGCACCACCCTATGATTGACTGGTAGAGAATGCCTCAGGCATTAAGACCGCCATGTAATATATGTTGCAAAAGTTTTAAAAATAAATAAACAACTATTTATCTTTTAATCTCTAGAACTAATGGTCAAATTAAAAAAAACTTTTACTGAAAACATGTTATATTTCTTTCGGGTAACAAATGCTATATTTTATTTAAAAATTTAGTTTTTTTTAAAGTATTGAATTTGTATGTACAATAAGTACTTCATGTGGACGAAGTCGCGGGAACAAAGCTTGTAACATAACGAGTAGATTACAACACTTGAAATCCTTTAAAATATACCTAGGAGCAGGCGGGTTGGTGATCACAAACCCGGGCTATGCATCGAAAAATCCGGAATACAAAAACACAAATGTTGAAAAAAATTCCACGAGCAGGATTTGAACCCGCACCCTTCTGACATACCGGGTCAGGTGTTCTCCCAATTGAGCTATTGTGGTTCTAACCAGCCCGCCGAAAGTATTCAACACTATTTACTTTTTACTTTGAAAGCCAAAGGCGCCAATGTCAACAACTACCGTCATTAATATCTGATCATAATATTTTTACAAATACTAAAGATCAGTTAAGAAGTAGGTAAGCTATTTATAAAATGTTTATATAATTTTTAACGCAAATTTTGTTGCGAACAAATTACAAAAACACAAATGTTGAAAAAAATTCCAGGGGCAGGATTTGAACCCGCACCCTTCTGACATACCGGGTCAGGTGCTCTCCCAATTGAAAATTGAAAAAGAAAATTTTCAACACTTGTGTTTTTGTAATTTGTTCGCAACAAAATTTGCGTTAAAAGTTATATAAACATTTTATAATCCGAAATACATTTTGCCCGACCTGGGAATTTAACCCGGGACCTTCGGGTATAGGGCCGAGCGCTCTGCCACTCAGCTTTCAAGGCGTTAGTTTTCAAAAGGCAAAAACGTTGTCTTAAAATATTTATTACTCTGTGTAATTGACTTATTAAGCATAGAGTTTCAATCAGCTGTAATACGCGTCCGTACAAACAAAGTTGATACTGGATTAAGATCCATTCTTTAACTTTCTCATCTGTAATTTGTAAGCGTCATCTCTAAGTACTCTCCAGAGGCTATTTATCATGAGCTCCTAAGCGTTAAAATATACTCTAAGATTCTTTTTACGTTGAAATATCCCAGTCATTCTGTTAAGCTTAATTAAAGCTCAGCTGTTTTTATAAATTCAATTATTAAATTTAGCGTGCTATGTACATCTGCTATAAGATGGTGCTATTAATGGGAAATATTCCTTTTGTGTTGTTTTTGTCTGATCTTCAATATTTGTAAATAAAATTATGATCGGATATTAATGACGGTAAGTAGTTGTTGACATTGAATGGGTGCCTTTGGCTTTCAAAGTAAAAAGTAAATAGTGTTGAATTATTTCGGCGGGCTGGAAAGAACCTGAGAGCACCTGACCCGGTATGTCAGAAGAGTGCAGGTTCAAATCCTGCTCGTGGATTTTGTTTTTGTAATATTCCTTTATCATTTACCATCCTGGTAATCTGTGCCCTAGCAGTGTTGACATAATATGAGCTGATGACGACGATGATGATGATGAAATCTGGTCGTAAAGATAACCAACTCCTTTGTCCCCACTTGGGTACGAGCCTTCCTTATGTATGTTTACACCACAGTTAGAACGGGCCGTAAACCACCACGCGGGCCCCGTGCGACGCGGTGGTTGTGACCGATCTGAACCCTTCAGATGATCTAGTAGGGATCGAAGACACGCACTAGTGCGTTGTCCCTGTAGAAAACTTCTGATGGTGTTTCGTTTTACACGGCTTTGAAACCTTTAGTTTTTAGTCTTTAGTTTCGCGCTGCGCCGCAGCCCCCATAGTGCGGTGATGCTCAAAAGGCCTGGGGTAATCAGCAAGCTCCCTCCAAAAAATATGTGGTGGTTGTTACCGAAAAATAAAAAGAAAGAAAAAATTTTTATTGACCAAGCATTTTTACAGCTAATTACTTAAACTAGTGGTCGCCCAGTGGTCGAAATTACGGTCGAATTCGACCGTAATTTTTATAAAAAGCTGTTTACTAAACAATATTTTATTAAGTCTGCACGGATTGTATTCTAAGCAATGAAATATTAAAAAGATAGAATATGAGTTTGGATTGGCAATGACCGATTTCGGCCGCTCCTCTTCGATTTTAGAAATTTTTGAAAAATGTATGAAACAATGTTTATTTAATTTAATGTATTTTTTATGCATATATTTCTAGTATTAATAAATAGTTTAAATTAAAATTAAACTAGTTGCCGGCCATTGGTATTAAAGACTGCTAATACAGAAGGGACAACAGCTTTACGTTGTTTTTTATATAGAGTACCGTAGTCTTTATTGTTTTCTAAATTTTTAAAAACACAGTCATTGAAATAAAACAACTTGTGTAAACCTATACTCGCGTTTAATTTTTATATTTTTCTCTTGACGAACCCTTTTTTACTGGGCCTGTAAATACAAGAAGACTAGGGTAATCTCATATTTTTTGTGTAACTTTAATTTTATTAGGTAAAAAAATTAAAAAAATATAATAACCAACCAACCCCCAACTAGCTTCAAACAATTATAAATAAAAGTTTTAATACTTAAGCTCGTTTATAACTACACAATCTTCTGACTTCAACCACAGATCAAATAAATCTAAGTAATAACAGTTAACTCATTACTCACGGTTGTGTCAAGAAAATTGCACGTTGCATTCTTCTCGGTAAACAAGTTTCCGTTTTATATCACTGATATTGTTAACATAAACAAGGTATACCTTATAGTCAGTCAATTATCATCTCTCATCGCTCAAGCCGGTTAACAACTTTCGCAAAAGCTGATCATCGGATGGGTGACCAAAAATTTATCATCTCGAGCTTCGGAAGGCACGTAAAGCCGTTGGTCCCGGCTGCTTTAGCAGTCGCTAACAACCACCAATGGCCTGCACGCACTGGGCCTGCGTGGTAGTTTATGGCACGTTGTCTCTATCTATCCATAGGGAAGACTCGTGCCCCAGCAGTGGGGACATGAAATGTGCTGGTGATGATGATGATGATAATGATCTTACAGTCATAAAACGAATGTCTGATAAAATGTTAAATAATAGACGTCACAAAATTTTTTTTTCTCTAACAACTGTGTATTTATGACAATTTAAAAAAATATATAATGTGTTTTTCCTTTGTTTCAGGTAAGTCTCAAAGTAATTAGTCCGCCATTTTGATTAAACAGAATCGTTTTTCGACACGGCCATCTAAGGTATTGTAAGCTTTATTATAATAACATTATGCTATAAATACTTTTATAAATTATAAACTATGAAATTACAAAAAGTATTTAAAGGAGTTTCGGCGTCGACATTGTTGAAACATAAACGCTTATTTTATACTTTATGGGCTTTTACAGCAGCACAAATATTTAAAAATGCCTTTCTTATTATAGTAGTATTTTTTTCTAACACAAATCAACTACTGAGACATTGGCTATCTTATCTCTACCTGTCGGAACACAATATTGTTAACAATGATGTTACGGCGACATATCTAGATATAAATAAATAAATAAATAAACTTTCCTACACTCACACCAATTATCTAGCCCGAGTGAAGCTTCGTTATGAAACTCGTTAAATAGTTACTAGACAACGGATAAACATACATAATATACTTTAATACATACTTAATATACACAGAAAACACCCAGACCCGAGATAATTTAGAAAAACAATAATTTCTAAATTGACCCGACCGGGGATCGAACCCGGGACCTCAGAGATAGCAACACCATGAAAACCGATGTACAAACCACTCGACCAAAGAGGTCGTCAAAATGGATAACTGGCTAAAAAGAAGCCCTTCCACCAACCAAACCGAGTAGTTACAGCTAGGAATCGAACCTGGACCTCTAGGTCTGAGACCGAGATGGTCTTACGCTAACTAGACCACAGAGGTGGTTAAAAAGTCCAACTACGTAAGAAAACGCTTGCGTAATTAACAAGACAACGCAAAAGCAATGAAATAATTTCTAGAACGTTCCATTTCCTCTTTCTTTAATCAATTAACAACACGCTTTTTTTATTTTTCGCAGCCATTTTGTTTTCAACAAACGACTTTCAAAGGCGCTGCGAAAAATAAGGATTCTAAAAAATATTGTTATGGTTCTGTATGTTCTTTGTTATGGCTTATTTTATAAACTAGGTGCTGTTTATTTTTATTAGCTCTTTTATTAACTTTCGTGTTTCATTTGAAATAAGATATTTAGCGGGTTTTAGTGCAAACCGTTTCAAAATAAATAATAGATACCTACAAAACACATACTCTCATTAATGTCATTAAACATAAATTATATCTTTCGGGAATTTCTTTAGGCACATTTTAACTATACCAAATCATAAAGTCCTCTGTGCGCGCAATGTGTTTAAAAATGGTCACGAAAATTTCGTGACCATTCGCTTCACGTACCTATCACGTATCATCATCAGCTCATTTTATGTCTCCAATGCTGGAGCACGAGCTTTCCCTTGGGATGGACCGGGAGAACGGGCCATAGACCACCACGCGGGCCCAGTGCGTGGGGCCGACCGCCTCACTAAATATGAAAGCAATATCGAAAGCTATAGGCTATAGCTTTTAATTTATTTATTTATATATATTTCAATTAACATGCCTGCTTACAGTTTGGTCCAAGACACAGACAAGTCATATAATTAAAATTAACAATACAAAATTAAAATTAAATAAATTCAAATCTATACTAATATTATAAAGCTGAAGAGTTTGTTTGTTTGTTTGTTTGTTTGTTTGAATGCGCTAATCTCAGGAACTACTGGTTCGAATTGAATAATTCTTTTTGTGTTGGATAGTCCATTTATCGAGGAAGGCTTTAGGCTATATAACATCACGCTGCGACCAATAGGAGCGAAGCATCAGTGAAAAATGTTGCAAAAACGGGAAAAGAGCCTAAAAAATTAAAAATGCTGCCGAAAGTCACTATTCCACGCGGACGAAGTCGCGAGCACAGCTAGTCAATAATAAAATACAAATCAATAAAATTATTCATAACAAAAAATAAAAATAAAATCCAAAAAAAAACATGTCAGGTATAAAAATAAATAAATTATAAACAAAGAAAAGTCATTAAAAATGTAATAAAATGTCAGAAAAATGATACATTATTAAATAGGTCAAATATTATAAAAGTTTAGAAATTGATGGGTTAAGAGTAAAAATCGCTCTAATCCGTCATAGAACAAATCGAGATCATCGTATTGAACGAGCACGTCACCGATCAGGTGCAGCGCCCGCACAGTAGGTGCTTGAGCGGCGTGGATGGTTCGCGTGGCTGGCCTTTGCAGATGGCGCAGCCAGCGCCGCGGCGCCACCAAGCCCCCGCGTCACGAGCAATGCGGACGGGCACTGAGATAATTATGATTAATATTGCTTTCATATTGCTTTCGAAATGACAAGATGACCCCTCTTCCTCGCCTCGCCTTCAAAGCGATCGAGTTAGGCGGTCGGGGGGCGGGTTGGTGGTTGTTAGCGGCTGCAAATGCACCGGAACTAACGGCTTTACGTGCCTTCCGAAGCTCGAGATGATAAATTTTTGGTCACCCACCCGATGACCAGCTTTTGTGAAAGTTGCTTAACCTCAGCACTGGCAGACCGGGCGCGTTAACTACTGCGCCATCGAGCACCTCGTATATACAAGGTGTACTTACGTAGGTGTACAGAAAGGTGTACTTATAATGAAAAAAATCCAAAGTATATCCGATCTAGTGTAATGTTGTTTTTACGAGTTATCAATAATAAATGGTGACAAGTGACAGGTCATGTCATGTCATTAACTCTGATCAATAGAGACGGGTGTAGTAATAGTATCGTAAAATAATTAGATGGGTAAAAACCGGCATTATCTATTCAACTTAGATATATATATATTTATTTATTAAAATACTTTATATTATTGTTATGTGTGGAGCGTTTCTTTTATTCTTCTAGCCTTCCCACAAGAGAAGTAGAAGACCCACATTACACTAGATCGTATTACGATGTATATCGATTGTATACAGAGTTACTAAAACATAATTATTGACTTTAATTTATTATACAATTTTTAATTAAATATTTCTGTTGTGACGTCACATCAAAATAAACAAGTTACAGTCTTAGCGGCTTAGTAACTTCTGTGTACTTACATTTATGATCACTGCTGCTTGCTTATGCGCGCATGACACGCATGGCTTCACTAATTCATCATCATCGTCATCATCTCAGCCAAAAGACGTCCACTGCTGGACAAGGAGGCCTCCCCCAAGGATATGAGGGGTATTTGCCGTAATCGCCACGCTTGGCAGGCGGGTTGGCGATCGCAGTAGGTTGAGGGTAACCTCAGAGAGATGCTGCTGCCCATCCTCTGGAATGGTCCCTTAGTCGGCTTTTACGATTTTCTTTATCCGCAAACTTAGGTCGAAATTATTTATTTGTTCCGTTTGCGGTGGAAACAATGGGTCCATGGGGGCCGGAGGCAAAGCAGCTTGTTAAAGAGTTAAGTGCTCGCCTTATCGAGGCCTCCGGTGACAAGAAGGCTGGCAGCTACCTCTGCCAGCGTATTAGTATGGCAATCCAAAGGGGCAATGTTGCCAGCATTCTTGGGACCGTTCCCACGAGCCCACAGTTGGAGGACATCTTTTATTTGTAGGTCTATAGTTTTTAATTTTCTAATTATTTTTTTCTGTTTTTTTTTAAAGTTAAGCTATGTAAGTAATGTTTCTTTTTGTTGTGAAATAAGGTAAGAAAGTATTTTTTACAAAATTAGAAATATTTAAAAGTAATTCTCACATTATATTTGCTCATCCGTTTGATCCACAAAACCGCCATTACAATTTTGAGTAAAATAAAAACAGAATGTAATTTTTGAAGCCTTACCTTTTTAAATAGGGGGCAACCTAATAACTTTGGCCAATGAATATTACCATGAATCACCGAAGAATCCCTGTGTTAAACAGAGATGTAGTAAGGGTAGATATTTTTTTAAATAAATATGTGTAAGAGAGAGAGAGAGAGAGAGAGAGAGAAACAGAAAAACTTTTATAGTTGTCACTTTTTATTGTAAAAGTCCCACCCGACTTCAATAGACCTTCTTTAAAACTGATATGCATATCTAGGTAATTAATAATATGGTATCAATATTAATTCTTGCTTTTTAGAGCTGTTTTTACTTTTTTAGTTACCTGTTTTTTTAAGTCGGTTTTTTTGTTATCATTTAATGAAAAGTAAAGTGTTCTATTCTTCTAGTTCTATATATAAAAATATATAGGTACTCGTATAAAGAAAAATTGAGGTTAGATTGTAACCCGTTTGCGAGAAAAATCATTCGACCAAAACCGATCCAAGCCCGACCCTGGCTAATAACATTTTCGCGAATAAATACGAGAATTATACTCTGTGGAAAATTGTGGAGATAACAACGACTTATGAGAACCTTTTGAATCTCCCAAATTGCCCTACATAATGGTGTCGGGAATTCGAGGATAGATTGGCTCGAGTTTTCATGCTTAACCTTTAAAATGGTTATTATGTTCGCACGTTAAATACTTAAATTAACATTTTTTTAAATAGAAGTGTTGTGCTATCGGATATTAGGGAGTTTTACTCAAAGCAGACCCCAGACAAGTGGCAAAACGCATTAGCGTTATTGCGTTATAATAGAAATTAAATAGATGATTTACGGGATGTATGGCATTGACATAAACGTCATTTATACGTGTCGTTGACTCACCCGTATAATAATCGTTCTCTTAGATGAATGAAAGGTCTCGCTGCGCTCGACAGCGAGACCTTCATTCATCTAAGAATCGTTCTATTTGATTTCTATTCTATTAGCGTTTTGCCACTTTTCTAGGAGGGTAGAGATTTGAAAGTAAGAAAAAGAATATAAACATCTTTTTCACTTCTCATGCTCGTAAAGTTGTTCTTTATGTCGATGCCCCAATGTCACCAATGTCTAAACTACAAATCGTCCGTGTCACATTTTCGATTTATCAAGCGGTTATTTAAATTATTATTTTCAAATTAACACGTTAAATTCCCCATACAAAATTAGTATGGCCGCGCGGCATCAAATAAATATGGACGACGACATTTCAAATAAAATATATGACACTTGTCACTTACGGACGGCGCACCCTTAACATCGGGTGATATTAAGATAATGTTTCAGCAAGACGAACATTTGTAAGGCTTTGAACTCAAACTCAAACTCAAACTCAAATTATTTATTCACTAAAATACACGTTATAAAACAGTGACAGTGTTTTGTAAGAGTTCCAGTGCATCTTGCCGTCCTAAACAGCGCCTCCTGGCAAACCAGGTGAGATTATTGTAATTATTGAAAGGAGCACCAAATTTTCCTATCCATCAGGAAGAAAGAAAGCCTTATTTGCAGAACGTCTATGAATGCAACATGTCGAACATACTTAGGGTGAAAAATTACAAAAACACAAATGTTGAAAAAAATGTTGTTGCAGGTTCAAATCCTGCTCGTGGAAATTTTTTCAACATTTGTGTTTTTGTAATTTGTTCGCAAAAAAATTTGCGTTAAAAATTATATAAACATTTTATAAATAGCTTGCCTACTTCTTAACTGATCTTTAGTTTTTGTAAAAATATTATGATCGGATGTTAATGACGGTAGTTGTTGACATTGAATGGGCGCCTTTGGCTTTCAAAGTAAAAGTAAATAGTGTTGAATAATTTCGGCGGGCTGGTTAGAACCACGATAGCTCAATTGGGAGAGCACCTGACTCGGTATGTCAGAAGGGTGCAGGTTCAAATCCTGCTCGTGGAAATTTATTCAATATTTGTGTTTTTGTAATTTCTTCGCAACAAAATTTGCGTTAAAAATTATATAAACATTTTATACTTAGGGTGCCTCGTGTGTTTAGTTTACTATCCCTATTCATTCGATTACAAAAATTTGTATTTTGTAACACTTCTCGTATGTTGCCGGAGGCGCTGCTTCAATGCCGTACTAATTTTCGTTTTCGTTAACGTGGTCGAAGGTCAAATGAATCTCATAGTAGGCACCCTGGTGGATAGAATTTACCTTTAGATTTTTAAGTGTCATTATTGTCCCACAGGCACTTTATAACGTCGGCCGCTGTAAATGACGTTAAGAGGTGTGAAGGGCCTGTGAGTAGGTCTTCATCACATAATTACCTATGTACAGTCGACACCAGATTCATCGAAGCAAACTGACCCACCGATATAGGACGATTATGTTTTTGCCAAATTGACGCAGGTTCGTCAACTAAAATATAAACAAAAAAAGACAAAGACAAAGACTTTTTATTACAAGGTTATGTTAACTATACTATTCTTTATAACTTGGGAGAAAAAAAATATAATACTCTTAAATCAACTTTCCGCAAACATCGTAGCAAATTTATATTTTTTCAAGAAAAATCGAGGAATTAAACATATTTAGAAAACACTATTTTACGAATTGTAGTTATTAATACTAGGTCGAATACGCGACGAATTCGGCTCCTGAAAATGTGGAGACGGCGCATGAGTCGGCACTCGACGTGGATCCTGAGCATGGCCTTGCATCGGAGAACTAAAAGATGCTGGACGCCTAAGATCTCTTCCCCCATAATTATACGAAGCCGTATTCGGTCCGAATGTTGCGGGGTTTCTGCTTATACCTATTCATTTCCTCTTCCCTATTTTCAGGATAAATTTTCTCCATTTGAATAAGCGTTGTCTTCAGAGCCTTCCTATTTACAAAATGGCTGGTCATCAGTTTATTTTTATAAAATGGCCGTAAGCCTTTTAGAAATTGCGTTACAAAAATACTCTCCTCCTCGATAGTGTTTTTGTAACGCAATTTCTAAAAGGCTTCGGTTTTATAGGTTTATAGAGGTATATAAAAAGTAGTTTCTCTTCCATTAAAAAATTTTTTCATCAAAAATTTTAAAAAGATGGATCCCGTAAAAGGTGTGTTAAGATTTCGATGCATAGCCCGGGTTTGTGACTATTATCCTAATTTGGCAAGCGTGGTGATTAAAGAAAGAAAAAAAATTGTTGGTATCGATTAGCAAACACACAAGCCAAATAAGTTAATACCCTTCAATTGTAGCAATGACTTGATTTCAATGATATAGGCCTTAAGGCCCAGCTGTGGGACAGTAGGTAGTCACAGTCATATAGTCATAGATATTTATTACATCATGTTGTACATAGATTTTATAAAAACAGCATAAGTAAGTCCCAAACATAGCACTGCAATGGAGTTCAACAATAAAGATAATTTATTTAATAAATTTTAACTTAATCTTAATTAACACGAATTCTTGAGATCGGCTCTTTAACTTATATGTAGGAATTAGAAGAGATTATGAACTGTTTCTTCAGACATTGTGTGGGTAGATGTAAGAATCGTGCAAAGCAAATGAGAAGACGTTTTGCATATTTCAAATATAGTGAAGTTAGTGTGAAAATATGTATGTTAGTGTGAGGGCATATAGGCTAATAACTTATTATTTTGATCACGTTATGTTGCATCAATTTATTTGTGGCTGACTGTATTTGTCCGTTCACACGATCATTTACCCGCTTTATTTAATAGCCGCTCTTTATGATAAATAGGGTGACCACGATAGCGCGGTGTCATGCTTTCTTTGTAGCGATTTTTTTTTATATTGGCACGTCATAGTGACTATATCCTGCCTGATGGTAAGCAGCCGATGCAGTTCAAAATAATGACAGCGATCCCCGCCGTGGAACAAGCATGGCAACAAGCGCACCCATTTATGACGGCCTGCATAAATGCCGTTTCACGCCCCGCCTAAAAGACCCGGGACTATAGGAGCTGGGAAACACATGCGCTGGCAAAGATTTCCAAAGCCGAATAGTCTATATCAAAAGCTTAAGAGCAGTTTGTACCAGGATGGGATACCAAAATGTTATTACCTCTGTGGTTCAGATCACCTGTCGTAGACCCAGCAGTTCAGTTCCTGGCAAAGGGTAGGTACATGCTTGTTCTCGGTTTGGTTGGTAGTAGGGCTTGGTGTTAGCCGCCTAGCTAGCTACCACCACCTTATCCAAATATGTCACCATACCATCAATGTTTTTTTTTCTTTTAGTTGATGGCTCCGTGCTATTAGCACATTTAGCCAGTGTCAAAGTATTTTTTCTTACAAGTAATACACAAATATAAAATTCCTTCCAGTACATAATGATGATGAATGATAATAGAAATGAGAAGTGAGAAATGTAATACCCCCAACCCCTCGAGTATCTCGGTGAAGATGTGGGGCTTTACTAAGTCCTCGGGCAGACTTCTTGAGAGAATTTGAAAAGTGAAGTTGTACTGTTTTGTTTCATTTGCCAACTCATGTGCACTAACGAACACTTAACGGTTAATAATCCACCATTATTTAACATTAATATTCGACATAAGACTAATTTTAGAAAATAAAACAAGACTGCAGACGCGACTCTTCACTTTCCCGCCAAGAACTACCATCAATGTTAATAGGGTTGTTGTGTTCTGACAGTAAGATATAAGATCCAGCCAGTTCCTCAATAGTTGAGGACTCAAGGTGAAGAGCGCTCTACAATCAACCTTATCATCATTAGAGTTTTAAGTGTCAATGAGGAGATAGATATCAAAAGTTAATATCTCTTTTTTTAATGTTTTTGAAATGGGCTTAGCTCTTATCGTAGTACCTTAGCTCGTGCCCCAGCAGTGGAGACCCACTGCTGGGGCGGCACGAGCCTCCCTGTTATATGGTTAAAGAGAACGACTGCTAATGCAGCCGGGACCAACGGCTTCACGTGCCTTCCGAAGCACAGAGGAGCTCGAGATGATACTCTTTCGGTCACCTAGCCAATGGCCGGCTTTTACAAAAGTTGCTTCACTTCAGCAAACGCAGAACAGTGCGTTAAGCAATGCACCAACAATTTTTTTTAAAGAGTGCTGATTACTGCAGGCATAATTTTCAGCGTTACCGGACTTTTTTGGGGGCGGCGAGAAACTTAAAGGTTTCCTCAAGCCGTGTGAAACGAAGCATCGTCAGAGATTATCTATAGGGAAACGGCATCACGCACTAGTGCGTGGCCCTGTCGCCTGCTAGATTCTCCGAGGGGTCGGACCGGCATGCGCCATCGAGCTTAAAATATTGTGATATAGATACGTAAATGTAAAAATTATTTAATTAAAACAAAAAACCCGATACATACATACACTCGAAACACATAACCCTCCTTTTGACGCAGTCGGCTAAAAAGACTTTTAATTTACATAATCCTTCGCTTGTTAAAACCATGGTGATCGTATCGATTAAGCTACTGCCAAAATCAGGGGCTTTCAGTTAAATTGACGGAGGGCCGGAACCTTTTAATCGCACATCACTTTTATATTTATTAAAACCAGCCATCGATGTACACCGTGAATTTTATGTGGTGGTTTTCTCTTATCTATACTACTATTTATATAAAGCTGTAGGCTCTGTGTGTACTTGCAATATTTCTGACAAATTTTGGGATAAATATTAATTTAATGACTCACTGACACCAATTCTACGATTTTTGAAATATTTGTCTGTCTGTTTGTCTGTCTGTCTGTATGTACACTTTTAAGTTTAGAACGGCTAGACCGATCTTGATGAAAATTTGCATTTAGTAAGAAAATGCGTGCATTTGCACAAAAATGAAAGGCTATAAAAAAAAGAAAAAAAGTTTACGCTTAAAATTTGTATGTAGTAAGAACATGAGATTGTGCAAATGATAGGCTATTATGATGTTGATAAACCTAATAGTTTAAAATTCAAAATTCAAAATTCAAAATCATTTATTCAGTTTAGGCTACAAGTAGCTCTTGTGAATGTCACTATGCCATCGGTTCGTAAGTCTACTCTGGGCGGGAGATCTTATACTGAGAAGAACCGGCAAGAAACTCAGTAAGTGTCCAGCTCTTTTCTCCCTTACAGCGTCAAAAATATTGGAAAATGCCCTATCATAGCAGAACACTTTCCATTACAAATAAACACAAAAAATATATATAAGACAACCACAACATGTAAAAAAACAAAATAAAAAATAAAAAATGTTATTTTTTTTTTTTTTTTTTACATGTTGTGGTTGTCTTATATATAAGACAACCACAACATGTAAAAAAACAAAATAAAAAATGTTATTTATTAGTTATTTTGATTAGCATTCATTGACCCATTATTTTCGCAAAGCGAAGCGGGCGGGTGACGGTTAGTGTAGGTATATAGTACTCGTGAATGTTAACATCTTTTGTACCTGACCAACTCTGAAATCTTTAAAATATAATCGGCTGTGTTACTTGTTTAGGGTAAGTAGGTTTTATTGTGATGTCTGGAACAGATAATATTTAGGGTTCCGTACCAAAATCGCCTTTATCATGGGGAGTGCTCTGAGGAGTTGTTCGGTTTGATCCCTGCCGCTGATTTCCTTCACCGCACTACACGCAATCGACTGTCTTTCCATCCACACCATCTTGATGGATGACGGTCTACTACTGTGCGTTTCTTATGTAATTTTTTACCACGAACTACAGTGCTGTGGAACCAGCTCTCAGCGGCGGTATTCCCGGACCATTACGACTTAGGGATCTTAAAGAGACGAGCCTATTCCTTCCTTAAAGGCCGGTAACGCATCTGCGATTCCTTTGGATTTGCGGGTGTCCATGGGCGGCGGTGATTGCTTCCCATCACCGGTGACCCGCCTGCTCGTTTGCCACCTTCTAGTATATAAAAAAAGGGTAAAACGGGACCCTTTTACTAAGACTCCGCTGTCCGTCCGTCTGTCTATCAGTCCGTCTGTCTATCAGTCCGTCTGTCTATCAGTCCGTCTGTCTATCAGTCCGTCTGTCACCAGCAGGCTGTATCTCATGATCCGTGATAGTTAGACAGTTGAAATTTTCACAGATGATGTATTTCTATCCTCTTTGATGAGGGCTCCCATACAACAGACATGATTTTTTTTGCCGTTTTTATAGATAATGGTACGAAACCCTTCGTGCGCGAGTCCGACTCGTACTTGACCGGTTTTTTTTTTAATTCCTAATCTGCTAACGATTTTCTCCCACAGGATGGGAGGCATTATACTCTAATTTTCTCTTTCATACCAGTTCTCGCTTTTATTCCTCTCGTACTTTCATTCCTATTCCTCTTTGTCATTCATCATCTTTTGTACTTTACGGCTGGGTGTTGCCGTCTATTTTTCTATTTGGACTTTGCCATCTATCTAACTATATATTACTTTTATTTTCTTATCTTACTAAGTCTACACTCTAATAGGGAAAACAGGGGAAAATAATTGGTACAACTTCTGATGCACGTGCATAAAAACTTACAGACTAGTTTGGCTTCGTTTTACATTTCTGCCTTTATACTTAATTCTATTGCTTCTTACTTACTATTTTTGCTTCATCTCATCATCATCTCATCCAAAAAGACGTCCACTGCTGGACAAAGGCCTCCCTCAAGTATAAATCATTAATATTTTTGCTTACATTATTATTTTTACTTACATTATTTCTTATGGCTATACATATATTGTTTTGCAGTCTTATATACTCTAGGCCGGTTTTTTTAGGATTTCAGAGTTGGTTCATTTGAACTGTTGAATAAGATTGCTGTTAGCCTTTTTAGCGTAACCGAACTTTTTAGGGTGACGAGAAACTTACACATACCTACCCTCTGCTGGGAATCGAATTCGGGACCTCTGGGTCTAAGAGCAGTGGCCTAACCTTAGACCACACAGACGTTTTTAGATCATAGATAGATATGGTGATGGTGACAAACGTGGTATATTTTCAGGGCGCTAGTGACGTATCTACCTTTTTACCTTAACATAATAACCTTCTCTATATAAACTACTAGCCGTACCATTGTTGCTAAAGACTAAAATCAGTTGCAATCGGACAAACAATGTCGATCATTGGTTCCTGCCGAAAATTGGCGCCACTTCCCTGTGTATGTATTGATGGTAAGGCCCCAGGTATGTCACCGTCACCGTGCACTAATGCCAATATCAAACGGAACGTGGGGCTTGACCTAATTTCAACATTCCGGTTTGCAGAACGCCCTATCCAATTTACATGTACGTGTAACATAAAGGCGGATCCACACCTGCGCACGTGCACGAACAGTGCGGTTCGGGTGGATCTTGTAGGTAGGTATATAACGAGATTTTTTTTGGCTTTATTTTAAATTTCTACTTTTGTTACCAGTGTACCAGTTACCATACAACATTCTCTTTATCGTTACCATTATTAAATGATTATAAAAATTCGCACGGGAATGCTGTGTAAGCACTGAATACCGGGAAGTTTGACGTAAGCACTGAATTTTTTCACTGCTTTTTGATTTTTGTCTGCTTTTTGGCTGTCCTTAGGGCATGATCGTTGAAAGGGAGCTGCGTGTGATTTGTATGGGAATCATTTGTATACCAGTCGAGATGCGTAGCAAAATGTGACTACACACACACACACACACATAGACATTAACACACATTACACACACATTCATTAACATTAAACTCGCATAGTCTCAAGACACCGTACTCGTAGAACACGGGTACGACGTGACGAGCCGATTCACACGCGCAGGTAAAGGCATGGGCGCTTCTCCCCACCACCACCTGGACAATCCAAGCCGAGGTCCTAGCCTTTAGAAGTTGTCGTTCTGCGCTCGATCCAATCCGAACGCCTCCAAGAATTTAAGAATGGATGTTTCGATCAAACGTCGTAGGCCCTTCTCAAGTTCTCAAGTCTTCTTAAGTTTCTCGATTCCTCCAAAAAAGTCCGGTGACGCTGAATATGCTGCCTGAATCAATCAGCAAACTGTCTCAAAAAAAGACGCGTTCATAGCCATTAAAGCACGTAGCGTGCACGATTCGTGTACATTTTTTTTGAAGAGAGTTTTTTGATTGCCTCAGACGGCATTTTCAGCTACACCGGGCTTTTTTGGGGGCGGCGAGAAACTTAAGGGTTCCTCAAGTCGTGTGAAACGAATCACCTTCGGAGGTTTTCTAGAGGGAACGGCATCACGCACTAGTGCGTTTCCCCGTGCCCTACAAGATTCTCCGAGGGGTTCGGAACGGATCGGTATTCGTGTACGTGCGCTGCACGTACGCAAGTGTAGACGCACCTTAACGTTTATGTAGAAGACGTCTATTAATTTAACTGGCTTGTCTAATCCCTGTTGGATTGTGTTGAGTTATACAAATAAAGGCGAAGTAAAGTTCTTGATTATAATAATACCGTCAGTTTGCAAAGATTTCTAGATAGATAATTCGTATGCCTACACACAGATGGAAACAATAAGAAAACAACAGTTACACATAAGCTTAAAACTAGGGGCAAAGGCGGTCTTATCGCCACAAGCAATCTCATTCAGACAACATTTGGTTTAAGAATCCAAGAAAGATATAGAGGAAGTGCGCAAACATCAAATAAATAACTCTAGATTATAAAGCAAAATAAGCAAATAAATAAGAACATTATTGTGTTTACAGTAAATCGGTAAATACCAACAAGAATGGAAACGTTTGTTTATTTGTTTGATACCTCAGCTTATTGAGTAGCCTTTTTATATGTTGGTTTGTTTTATATGTTTTGTTTTTTATGTTTGTTTTATATGTTCCCTGTGTGGTGCCGGGGTTAAAGAATTGCACCTCCCCATCTCTGCCCGTGGGTGTCGTAAAAGCCGACTAAGGGACCATTCCAGAGGATGGGCAGCAGCATCTCTCTGAGGTTACCCTCAACCTACTGCGATCGCCAACCCGCCTGCCAAGCGTGGCGATTACGGCAAATACCCCTCATATCCTTGGGGGAGGCCTTTGTCCAGCAGTGGACGTCTTTTAGCTGAGATGATGATGATGATGATGATGTTGGTTTGTAACGCCTTGGCAGCCGAGTGGCTACCAAGCAAGTGGCAAGGGCAATCCTTCTAGAAACTCTGAGAATGTTCGTTGACTACGGCTTACGCAACCTTTAGTACACTGTAACATATTTTCGTAGTCCAGGGCAAAGTTGAGCGCGCGGTAGATCGCCGATGAGATGGACGGACCAAATAAAGGAAGCAGTTGAGAACCCCTACGCATGCACAAAGATGGCATCGGTCAGGGGTGAATGGCGTCGGCTGGTCAGGCGGCTCACTGCGCCCAAGTAACGACCACGACTACTCTACCAAGAGTGTAAAACGTCTAAGAAGAAGAATATTTACCAATAAATATATACCAATATAATACCAACATAACGATTGACGACCTCCTTGGTCGAGTGGTTTGTACACCGGTTTTCATGGAGTCGCCATCTCTGAGGTCCCGGGTTCGATCCCCGGTCGGGTCAATTTATAAATTATTGTTTTTCTAAATTGTCTCGGGTCTGGGTGTTTTCTATGTATAATAAGTATGTATTTAAGTATTTTAAGTATGTTTATCCGTTGCCTAGCAACCATATAACGAGTTTCGTAACGAAGCTTCTCTTGGGCTAGATAATTGGTGTAAGTGTAGGAAAGTTTATTTATTTATTTATTTAACATAATACCATGAATATATATATATCATGGCGAGTGCTCTGAAGAGCTCTTTGACCTCATCCCACCTTCTCCCTTTCTTCGTAGGAGTAAACGTGCTGCTCTTCGGAGTCACCGCTTTACTGTCTCAAATATCCCATCGCGCACAAAGAAATTTGATGACTCGTTTCTTTGTCGCACCTCCAAAAGATGGAATAGTCTACCAGCACACGTTTTCCCTCCTTCCTATGATATTGATATTATATAATTTCAATATCATAGGATACCTTGCGGGCCGGGAGAGTGAAGTTAACTGATGCTACGTTTGTTTCCACGCTGAACCAGTTGTCTTCGCGTCTGGACTCCACACACATCAGGTGGGATGGAGTCATTTGCCGAGTTAATTTTTTTTTTTTATCATCATCATCATCATCATCATCAATTTTTTTTTAATTTTTATTTCATTTTTTAGGTTATAATATTAACAAAAATCAGTAGCTATGCAGTTATGTATGAAAACACCAAAGACAGATCCACACTATTATAACCTTTGTATAAACTGTCCCACTGCTGGGCAAAGGCCTCTATCATTGAAATGAAGTCATCGCTACAATTGATGGGTAATGGCTTAATCACCACGCTTACCAAATGCGGGTTGGTGATCACAAACCCGGGCTATGCATCGAAAAATCCGAAACACACTTCGCCCGACCTGGCAATTGAACCCGGGACCTTCAGGTATTGGACTGAGAGCTTTGCCTCTCTGCTACCGAGGCGTTATATATATATGTATTATACTTAAGGCCATCACACACGGTAGCTATAATGTATATTAATGTACATTACATCTTGGGATGTATAGCTTTATATTAACTTAAAGTATCACACACACAGCAGGTAATGTAATATATATTTCCCTTCATTCCTTAAGTCTATGTCTTGATGGACGCACTTTCCAGCTACTAAGGTCTTATACAGAGTGTTCTTATTTTTAATACCTTAATATTATGAATACGAGTATGTCGAGTTACTTATTACTAGATTTACTAGATAGTTCATCAGAAGATGATTCGCTTTGCGAATTTGATACGCGTATTGCCACATGTGCCAAAAACAGAACAAAGTTGATTGAAGATCACATAAAGTATAAGGAAATCAGCGGAGAGTTTAAATTATATAACGAATTATCAGACGGAAAATTTTGTGATTATTTCCGAGAGTCAAGATCAACGTTTTTCGAACTCATATGTATGTATGTGTATATATAATATGTATGTATGTATCATAGGCATGTGACTTCAATAATGGAACCAAATCGAACACCTTACGAAGTGAGATGTAACGTAATATACGGAAATGTATAAAGATATACCGAGATGTAAATGTATATTTTCTGATCGCTTTGTACATTCAAGATACGAAGATGTAAAAATATACATTATAGCTGTCGTGTGTAGTCTCCTGACAATTTCTATGGAAAGATGTAGTGAGATGTATCGTGCTATAATATACATCTTTACATTATAGCTGCCGTGTGTGAAGACCTTTATTTTGGACGTAACGTAGAGTCAAGGCCATCAATCTCCATCCAATAAAACAATTAGTCATTAATTAATTAATTATTGAAGTTTCTCTATTCCATCATTTCCATCAATTGCGATGCTCATCATAATATCATAAAGTCCCCTAATATTAATTCGGGACTGACTTTGAAGTAACATCGTTAAGGGCGTTGTGAGTGCCAATTAAATGGAGACGAATTGCCCCATTTGTGACAGGTCGTCGTTAAAAGCCGACAAGTGTGAGTCAGCTTTAATTCAAATTCAATTGAGGCTCAAAAGGGAGCTCTATGAATGTCACTACGTCATCTAGTGCGTTTATCTTTATTCTGTGCTTTTACTGAGAAGGTGTGTTCCCTGTGTGGTGCCGGGGATAAAGAATTGCACCACCCCATTTCTTTCTGTGGGTGTCGTAAAAGCCGACTAAGGGACCATTCCAGAGGATGGGCAGCAGCATCTCTCTGAGGTTACCCTCAACCTACTGCGATCGCCAACCCGCCTGACAAGCGTGGCGATTACGGCAAATACCCCTCATATCCTTGAGGGAGGCTTTTGTCCAGCAGTGGACGTCTTTGGCTGAGATGATGACTGAGAAGAGCCGGTAAGAACCGCTTCTGTAGTTTAGTGGTTCATCACATCATTCACCAGCTTATTTTATGGTCCACTGTTGAGGCATGAGCCGTCCCTATGGATGGATAGGTAGAATGGGCCGTAAACCTCAACGCGGGCCCAGTGCATATTGATGATTATTAACGACTGCTAACGCAGCCGTCCTGCCTTTTGAAGCACGGGGGAGCTCGAGATTATAAATTTTTTAACACCCATCCGATGACCGGCCTTTGCGAAAGTTGCTTAACCTTAACGATCGCAGACGGGGCGCGTTAACCACTGCGCCATCGTCGCATGTTATATTGCAAACCCATACGATAGAGAAGCTCATTCCTTCCAAGCCTCATATCACCAGAGTGCCCCATATACATTTTTCATCAAACACAGCGAAGTTAGTTTAAATTCCAAGCTATGCTCGCGTTGTGAACTGAATGCCTAAATAGGTGTTATAGTTGTCGCGCTCTTTTGTATCGGAGTTGAGCAACTATCCCGCTCGCTCTCGAGTTCGACTTTGGACTTAGAAAGTTGTTAGTGCCAGTGCAGCATTGATTTTGACAAGTATCGATAGTCTAGGAGCTGGTGATTAATAGATTTTGTAATTATATGTTTGTCAAGAAGAATTGTGAATCATTTCTTTGTCGCACCACCAAAGCATGGAATACCGGCTGCCGGGAAGGCAATGCCGGTACAGATGCAGAGCAGATTGGGGAGGTTTAGAAAACTACGGACTTACCGGAGATGTGTCTCTGCGGCTGGATGGATCGGGCGGTGACGTGGTGTCTCGCGGGCGGTCCCGGTTTGAGCTGATTGTAGCACGTTATCACGCACTATGTTTATACTGGGTTGATGGACCCTATACGGCGGTGTGGTTGAGTCGCGACGTGTCGCTTCCGGTGGTGCGCGCGCGCGGTTGTGTAGACGACGTCACGGGCGGGCTGTCCGATAATAGGCGACTGGGGGTGGCCGTTGTGCTGAGTGCCGCGCGTTCCAATCATTTTCGACCAAGACTGACCCACTGCTCAACTGGTCATTGCTCAACTACGACAGTTGAGCAGAGGGTCATACCCACTGTTCAACTAAAATTGCTCAAATAAGTACGTGTAACACATACACGTAATTAGTTGAACAATTTTTAAAAAAATCATTCAAATAATCATTCATACATTTAAGCCACTTCTTAAAACAAAAAAAGAACTGTTTCTTTCCTCCACAAACGAACTGACAACAAACTTCTAAGTATTACTCTATTATTATTATTGACGACCTCCTTGGTCGAGTGGTTTGCACACCGGTTTTCATGGTGTCGCCATCTCTGAAGTCCCGGGTTCGATCCCCGGTCGGGTCAATTTAGAAATAATTGTTTTTCTAAATTGTCTTGGGTCTGGGTGTTTTCTATGTATAATAAGTATGTATTTAAGTATTTTAAGTATGTTTATCCGTTGTCTAGTAACCATATAACGAGTTTCATAATGAATAGATACCTAATACACAGGCAATAATGATTACTTAGCATAGGTATTACGTAATACATAATATTATATACACTAACCCCAATTACTTAACATAAGTCTTTTGTATCTAGGCTAAGTTTTTTTTTATACAGCAATAAATTTATCTTTATTTTTATCTTCCTCTCCTTCCTACCACATAGGGTCCTTTAAGCGAGTTGTGAAGAAGCAACTTGTAGGTCGGCAAGCTGTGGACGGCTAATGAGGCACAGTCCTAATCTGCTAACCTTCTGGACTTCGTTTCTGTTCATCATCAGATAGAACGGAGGCCAGGAGCTGATCAATCAAAATTTTAGTAACAGGACTATGGTCTAGTGGCTAAGACCACCTGTTTAGACCTAGAGGTCCCGGGTTCGATTCCCAGCGGGGGTTATTTATGTACTCGGTTTGGTTGGTGGTGGCTTTTGTCCGCCTGGCTAGCTACCACCATCTCATCTAAATATGTCGCCTTAACATGAACGTTTGTAGCATTGTTGTGTTCCGGCAGATAGATATAAGATAGCCAGTGCCTCACTAGTTGAGGATCCCGGGTGAAGTGCGCTTCCATCATTGGCCTTATCATCACTTAACATTAGGTGAGATAAGGCCAGTGCCTTACCCGTTAATATAAAAAAAATAATATTAGAAGTGGCCTCAGAAGTGGGGACTTCTGAGGCACCAGCCATCCCTATGGATGGATAGGAAGAACGGACCACAAACCACCATGCGGGCCTACTGCGGTGCAGTGGTTGTTAACGACTGCTAAGCAGCCGGGACCAACGCCTTTTCCTGCCTTCCGAAACACGGAAGCACTCCAGATATTACATTTTTGTACACCTAACCAGCCTTTGCAAAAGTTGCTATTCTTCAGCAACCGCAGACCACTGCGCCATCGAGCTCCTCATCTAACGTAGGTATACAAATTATTATTTCTATCACTCGCTTCAGCGGCTAGAAAGTTTGTCTGAACATTAAACCGCTTTCTTGGCGTACGGACACATGAGTTAGTGAATACATAATATCTACTCTGTGGTACGGACTCACGTCCAATCGTGTTCTATAAGTGCTTTGACAAATAACTTCGTTTTAAACAATTTCGTACAGTTTAAAAGCTAGTTAGTGGGTAAAGTTTATACGCTGTGTGTTGACCTGGAGGAGCCGTGTGTTCTTGGAAACTATTTTAGGAATGAGAATAGTTGTGGTATGCGGTTCTCTTACACATACATCGACGCAATAGTTATCATCATCATTATCAGCTCATTTTATGTCCCCACTGCTGGGGCACGAGCCTTCCTTATGCATGGATAGAAAGAACGAGCCATAAACCACCACGCGGGCCCAGTGCGGATTGGTGGTTGGTAACGATTGCTAATGCAGCCGGGACCAACGACTTACGTGGCTTTTGAAGCACAGAGGAGCTCGAGATGATAAATTTATGGTCACCCATCCGATGACCGGCCTATGCGAAAGTTGCTAAACCTTAGCAATCGCAGACCGACGGACCGACCAGACGTTAACCACTGCGCCAACCGGTTCCTCATAGATGTGATGTGATAATATAGATAATATAGCAAATATTGTCCCACTGCTGGGCAAAGGCCTCCATCATTGAAATCAAGTCATCGCTACAATTTATAGGTTTTGGCTTAATCACCACGCTTGCCAAATACGGAGTGGTGATCAGGTACCTTTTTTTTTTTTGGTACGGAGTGGAAAATCTGCAAACAGACGCATCAGCGGGCAAGAGGGGTCCCGCTGGCTGTCCGAGGATGGCCTAGACTCTGTTCCAGGGCCGAAGCCCTAGAGAAAGCGAGTCAATGCCGACTCGGTAAAAACCACTCCGATGTCCTCTCGTCACCTTGGAACCAGCAGACCGGCGATCATCGCGTCGTCCTCATCTGAGGAGGACGCATCGAACGCCGGCATGGTAGAGCCTGACGAGGTCATGGGAACCCTTTCGGACACTTCCACAACCCCGTCGGTGGTGATCAGGTACCTGGGCTATGCATCGAAAAATCCGAAACATACTTTGCTCCAACTGGAAATCAAACCTCTGGAGGACCTTTGGGTAACGAACTGAGCGCTTTACCTTAAATGTTTATTCTAAAATAGTATTTTTTTTCAATTTAAAAATAATTACATTTTACCCATCAATTGTAAATTCAAATTCTAAATATGAATACATAATTAGAATTTGCGTATCAGTTGGGCTTAGGTTCTAACAATCAAACTAATGCATAAATTACAAAAACAAAAATGTAGAAAAAAAAATGTTTTTTAATGACGGTAGTTGTTGACATTGAATGCCTTTGGCTTTCAAAGTAAAAAAAAGTAAATAGTGTTGAATAATTTCGGCGGGCTGGTTAGAACCACGATAGCTCAATTGGGAGAGCACCTGACCCGGTATGTCAGAAGGGTGCAGGTTCAAATCCTGCTCGTGGAAGTTTTTTCAACATTTTGTGTTTTTGTAATTTGTTCGCAACAAAATTTGCGTTAAAAATTATTTAAACAAAACAAAAACATTTCTAATGCATAAAGTTAAAATTAAAATATTACGACGAACTGGACTCCTCTCATAAAGATAACATGATTATAATGATGAAGGCTTTTGCCCAGCAGTGGTACAGTTATACGATAATTACTACTCTGTGCCCAGTTGTGGGTTCGTTTAAAAGTGCAACTCCAAAGAGACTTTAATAGCAAATAAACAGTTTCATTCCATTTGCAGCGAAACATGCGAGCAATGTTTGGCCTGCCTGTTTAATGTTGGTAGGGCGGCCATCATTTTTGTAAAAGTTGAAATACTTACTAGATTTTACTAAAAAAAAATTTTGTTTTTTTTGTCTTGTTAGCACTTGACTTTCATCTAGCCAGATGTTAAGTGATGGTAAGACTGAAGGTGGGAGCGCACTTCACCCGGAATCCTGAACTCTTAGACACTGTCTATTTTGTCACTAACTGGCTTAACATTAAAATGTATAATCGTTGGACAAAAGCTTTAAGCTTATGGCATCTTCCAATATTCTTATTTCTTTGTATTGGAAAAATCCAGATTCCGAAACAAAAAACAGAATGAGGATTAATAGACGAATAAATTAACAGGGACCTTTTGTCTGAACTAACTCAGTAGGGCGCGGGTCGCATGACATACGCGCGGGGTTTGTCAGTCATTTGCGCGGTAAAACGGCGGCATTGTATAGGTTAAAGATCTTCAGTTCAATTATCAGGTCGGGCTGAATGTGTCCCGGTTTTTTTTAACCTTAACCCGGGTTTGTGATCACCAAACCGCATTTGAGAATGGTGTTGACTAAGACAAGACCCATAAATGGTTGCGGTGACTTGACTTCAATCTGTGTGACTAGCAGTGGGACTACAGTCCTTTATAAGACTGTATAATACCAACCCTTTTTATTTATCACCGCCATATTAATTATGTTAAGTTAATAGCTTAGGACTGATGGCCGCTGAGGCGGGATAGTCCTGGAGTGGCGATCGCGTACCGGAAAGCGCAGTGTGGGCAGGCCTCCAACAAGGTGGACCGACGATCTGGTGAAGGTCGCGGGAAGCCGCTGGATGCGAGCAGCACAAATCCGGTCGTTGTGGAGATCCTTGGGGGAGACCTTTGTCCAGCAGTGGACGTCTTTTGGCTGAGATGATGAATAGCTTAGGAGTTCTAAACGTATCCTTTTGGGTCGTTCAAGCATCAACAACTAATTGTTAAAATAATGTTTATTTAAATTAATTATTATGAAGCAAAATTAAATTTAACTGTCTATATTTAATGAAATTATTATAATTTTAAGTTTAGTAAAATTTGTTAGTTTATTTAAATTTATAACTATTAGCCCACATCGCATGCCGTGGCTGTCTATATGCTAGGTAGATCACATAAAGTAACTCAGCTGATTTGCTGTCTTGTGTTCTACTTATATTTCAAATATTGTATAACGCTATGTAATTGTTTGTTTCTCAAATAAAAAAAAAGTAATTAATGTAAATAGCCTTTATACAGTCCCTCAGCTGGGCAAAGAACTGAACCGAGGACCTCCTTATATCGGGCCGAGTACTTTGCCAACCTACCACCGCACCGAAGCAATGAAAAATGATACAACAAAAAAGAGTAGAAAACCCGAATGAAAGAATTATTACCAGTATTATCATAACAAAATCACAAACACCCTAGTCGTGACGTAACCACCCATTGAAACATCACCCCGAGCGCCCGTTAAGGCAGCCGCTTTAGACGCATTGTTTACAACTTCAATCTAAACTCGACGGTCCACTGCACAAAATAGAACACATAGTTGTTTGTGGACAATATAGTACTGGCACTGGCAATTCAGGGGATTGTTTACAAGTTTCAGGCAAGTATTTTGTTCAAATGCAGTAAGCGGTTTGTCAGTTTGAATCATCATCATCACCTGGTGATGACCACCAGCAGGGCACGAGGCTTCCCTATGGATTGAAACACCACACGGAGAACGGATTATAAACCACTTGCGGCGCGGGCCCAGTGCGGATTGTTGTGCTACGCTGATTGCTTTGATTCTCTGACAGATCACCTCGTTCCGGATCAAATCCCACAAAGAAACTCCAAGCACAGCGTTTTCCATAGCTCGCTGAGCGACTGTAAATTAGTGAAGCAGCTCTACCGTGAGTTTCCACGTTTCGGTTCCATTTACAATGTAACTGTGGGTGTGTTCTAATAAATATTTTACATTGCATTTCATTTCAAGCCTATGCTGGTCTGGGACTTGAAATAAATGTATCAGGTGCCTAACTTCCCGTGCATGTCGTAAGAGCCGACTTAAGGGACAAGGGTTTTTAGATGCACATCAGGCGATCGGCTAGCAACCCATCAAGCTGGTGTTGTCTATTCCACCTCGGAGCTTACTTTGATTATGCTAAATCTGGCGTCGAGGTCCCTAACGGCGAGTTTACTCAAAAATTGGTGATTTTAATGCTCTGTCTACCCCTTTCTGGCAGAGGGTATGAATGTGCATTTCCATTGTATCGAATACATTGACCCTTACCAGAGTAACGTTGTCATCCGAAAACAGCCGACGCAAAGCGGGTGGGGCCGAAACAAAATCAATATGATAATACTAGAGCGGCGTGAATACGTAACAGCTGCCATTAGCGTAACTGGGGGTCGGGGTTCGATTCCTGGTGGGGGAACAAATGGGTCAACTCATAGAGTAAGGTCAGGGCAACAATAAACGCTTAAGACGACATCTTCAAGGTTAGTTTATTGATTTGTTTTTTTTTGAGAGATTGCTGCAGCCTTAATATTGTAACGGGACTTTGGTGGGCGGCAAGAATCCGATACGATCCGAACCCCTCGAAGAATCTGTTAGGGCACGGGGACACGCACTAGTGCGTGCTGCCCTTCCCTCTAGAAAAACTCTGAAGGTGATTCATTTCACATGGCTTGAGGAACCCTTGTAAGTTTCGCAAGCTGAAGAAGTGAAGCTGAAAATGCCGTCTAAAGCATTCAGTAAACTCTCCTCAAAAAAAAGGGCGGCAAAAACTAAAGGCCTTAGTGGTCGGACATCCTCAGGGGTCTCTAGAGGGGATGCCATCACGCGAGCGTGTCCCCGTCCGCGTATTAAGTTCGCGAGGCGTTCGGATCGGAATCTGGAGCGGGACGACCTCAGGGTGCTTCGTAAGGCTGGCGTTGGCCAGGTCGTGCGACAAAGAAAGGACTCAACAAATTTCGTCGTTCGCTAGTCTACTGACTAAGATGGGTAAGATATTTGCGAAAGCTGTTTAACTTCATAAATCGCAGACCAGGCGCGTTTGAAACAAAAGAAATTCTAAGTGCCTTTTTTTATTTTATTTTATTTCACGGGTAAGCACAGTGCCGTCATCTCACCTGATGGTAAGTGATGATAAGGCCAATGATGGAAGCGCACTTCACCCGGGATCCTCACTAGTGAGGCACTGGCTATCTTATCTTGCTGCCGGAACACAACAATGCTACAAACATTGATGTTATGGCGACATATTTAGATAAGATGGTGGTAGCTAGCCAGACGGACAAACAAGCCCTACCACCAACCAAACCAAGTACACGAACTTGTACTCCCCGCTGGGAATTGAACCCGGGACCTCCGGGTCTAAACCGGTGGGTCTAACCGTGTTTTGTCTCTTTTACTCTAACATAAAATGACGTTTACGTGACAGGAACAAAACACGGAATAACTATTCGGAGCTAATTCTTTGTTTATTTGTAAGGGGGTAAGTCTTTATTGTCCATTATACGTAGTTAACCACGTATAAAAAGTAAAACAGAAAATAATAACACCTCATTTACGCGATAATTTTGTATAAGAAGTTCATCATCATCATCAGCTATTTTTATGTCCCCACTGCTGGGGCACGAGCCTTCCCTATGGATGGATAGGGAGAACTGGCCATAAACCACCACGCGGGCCCAGTGCGGATTGATGGTTGTTAACGACTGCTAATGCAGCCGGGACCAACGGCTTTACATGCCTTCCGAAGCACGGGGGAGCTCGAGATGATACACTTTTGGTCACCCATCCGATGACCGGCCTTTGCGAAAGTTGCTTAACCTTAGCACTCGCATACCGGGCGCGTTAACCAATCCGCTATAGAGCTCTTCTAAGTACATAGTCCTCCAAGCTCATCTATAAGTAGTTATCACGCAATAAATATTTCTCCATAGTCATATAATTAGTCTCGAAATATCTGACAAGTGAAACACTTTTTTATTAGGGATGGCTTGCATGAGAAAACGTACCTATCTTTAAGCAATTCTATAATTTCGCAAATTAATGTAAAACCAAAGAAGCAAGTTTTGTTAAAAGACGACAACTAAATATATTATCACCATAACCTCAATGTTTGTAGCATTGTTGTGTTCCGGCAGCTAGAGATAAGGTAGCCAGTGCCTCACTAAATAAATAAATAAACTTTCCTACACTCACACCAATTATCTAGCCCAAGAGAAGCTTCGTTATGAAACTAGACGACGGATAAACATACTTAAAACACTTAAATACATACTTAACATAGAAAACACCCAGACCCGAGATAATTTAGAAAAAACAATAATTTCTAAATTGACCTGTTTGGGGATCGAACCCTCAGATCGGGACCTCAGAGATGGCGACACCACGAAAACCGGTGTACAAACCACTAGACCAAGGAGGTCGTCAAACACTAGTCACTATTAAGGCTCCCGGGTGAAGTGCGCTTCCATCATTGACCTTATCATGAATTATTATTAGGTGAGTCGCACTGTGCTTATTTATTTTATTTATTTCCAGGCATTATCATCCCACTGCTGGACAAAGGCCTACCTATTTCCAACATTCTCGGTCTGTAGCTTTCTGGGACCAATCCTTTAAAAATGAGTTCAACTCGTCCCACCATCGACTCCGTCTAGGTCGGCCGCGATGTCGTTTTCAGTCTTGTGGGTCCCAATTTGTGGTAGATTTCGCCCACAACTCATTCGACAATACATCATCAGCTCATTTTTATGTCCCCACTGCTGGGGTACGAGCCTTCCCTATGGATGGATTGGGAGAACGGGCCATAAACCACCACGCGGGCCCAGCGCGGTTGCAGTTGGTGGTTGTTAATGACTGCTAATGCAGCCGGGACCAACGGCTTTACGTGCATTCCGAAGCACGGAGGAGCTCGAGATAATAAATTTTTGGTCACCTATCCGATGACCGGCCTTGGCGAAAGTTGCTTAATGCTACCGAGCTCCTCCTGCTCATTTGACATGCGTTTAAACAATTCCTACAATGACGACTTGAATGTACTTGTAGGTTACTCGCACAATCGCTAAAGGCATGCCAAATGAGTTTGCACTTTGTTTCACAGAAAAGATTCGAGTTTGCGTTTAATAGAAAAACCTTCATTCAGGTTGATAGAAGGATTACTCAGAAAGAATTTTATAGCAGCACAGGTCTATCATACAGTCTCCCAAAGGCCAGATTTCCGTCCCGTAACTACATAGTACAAAGAGGAATTTTTTGTGCCCTACTTTTTTGCTCTAACCGACGAACTACCGTTTATTCAAATTTTTTATGTCATTTGGTTCAGGTACGAATATTTTTCTGGTCTGGTTTTTGTCGCAAAAATAAAATCCTTTTCTATTTTCTCTTGGTTTTAGTTTACTTTAGCACATTTAGCCAGTGTTAAGGTTATATTATCATCATCATAATCACTATCGTCATCACGAGCTATCCCTATGGATGGATAGGTAAGACTATTTATATACAACTAGCTGACCCGGCGAACTTCGTACCGCCTAACAGTCAATAAATGTCGTGTTCCAGATTAGCTGAACTTAATTTATGTTTTTATGAAAGTAATACAATTAATACAAAATTAATATTAAGTTCACTACTTTATTAAGATAATAACACAAAAAGAAATAAAAAAGTACAAAAATTAATTATATCAATCGCGTGTCAGCTGACATGATTGAATTAATATGTACATAAGATGCACTCCGTTTAATTCACTTCATTGTAGCACCTTGTGATATACGACATTTTTTTTGATCAGGCGCAAGACCAAATAAAGCGGATAATTTGCCGACACGTGAACATGGTAGCATGTTCACGTGTCGGCAAATTATCCGCTAAAAATACATGCTAGAAAATACATGTTTTTCTCATGGTCAGTTGTACGTAGGTACAACTGACCATGAGAAAAACATGTATTTTCTAAGTTGTGACCACAAACAGTCAAGGATTGGCCTTGTAATTTGTTAATCGTCATGGCGAAGGCAAGACGAATCGGGAACTGAATTCGTTTAAACTCAAAGAGCATATCCGTTGGGATCATTGGAATCCACGGAGTGAGAACTAACTCATCTTTAAATTTTTTTTTGAGTATCGACGCTTGAATCACACATTACTAATCTGTCAGTTTTCTTATCACCAAGCGCGTTCCATTGCATAGTTTTGGTTGGTTTAGATTTCGAATCATTACTAACGAGCCCGCCTTCAGTTGTAAATTGTGCGGTGGTAAACCTGGCACATAATAAGGAGTTTAAAAATTCAGTTGGATAATTTGTGGCTTTATCTTCAGTCAATAGATTTGAATGAATGCAGAGTAGTTAAAGTAATTGAATGAATGCAGAGTAGTTAAAGGTAGTTTAAGTCATTCACATCTGTATTCTTGGCCGCCAAAATTGCTCGCTCGCTTAACCATTTGTAGTTTTTGTGGCTAACCACAAAGTATTCCCGAACATCACTGCTAACAGTGATTGTTCGGGAATACTTTGCTGGTGAGCAGTCGTCTTTCGATGAGACTAAATTGCAAAAATTCGTAGGAAATGAAATCATCCGCTCGATTCCTAGACAGGAACACGGCCATTGTCGATAGTCAGCAATTGCGGAGAAATCTTCAGCAGATGGGTCGTTCAACAATGCAACTCTCATATTTGCTGCCAGTTGAAGTTTCTCCACATAGCACCACAGATTTGATGATTTGAGGTAAGCGTTATTTCATCGGCAGCAGTCGATCTTAGAATCATTGGCAGTGTTTGGCGGAAATCGCCAGATAGTAAAATCATTGCGCCACCAAAAATTCTCATCATCACTTAACATCTGGTAAGATGAAAGCGCTAACCCGAAATGTATATAAAAAGGCAGTAACTAAATTTAATAATTCTTTTGTTGAAAACAGACTCCATCTGCATAGTTCGCAAAGAACAAACAACACTTCAGTGCATTTGATTTAATAAAGGCATGCCGCAAAGTTTCCAACTCGAAACAAGGTTGCTCTGTCTAGGTTTCGAACAAGACACAAGTTGGTATGGGGTTTCGAACAGAAAGACTGTGCCTAACATATAATCCGATCGAGAAGTTTCCGATTAGGTTTCCGAATGCGAAATGTTTCGATAGCATTCTGTGAACAGAACTTCGGAGTTGGATTTAAGACACTTTGATTTATGAAATTTATTTTTTGTTTTCGTTTTCTGGAGATATTATGACGAGTTTGCATTACATACTCTGCAACTGTAAAAGAGGAAATTAGCTATACTCGTACAGCGTGTATCAAATAGGTGCAGTCATAATTAAATGGTCCAAAATATATCCGATCTAGATTGTGTATGTAGAGTTACTTATACATAATTATTAATAATTATAATTTGTCATGCAATTTTCAATTAAATATTTATATAGGTGACATGATGCGCGTCAGGCGTGCATACGCAAGCAGCAGTGATCATAAATGTAAGTACACAGAGGTTATTGAACCACTAGTGCAGTGACTTGTTTATTTGGATGTGACGTCAAAATAGAAATATTTAATAAAGTGCATGACATATATTTAAAGTTAATAATTATGTTTAAGTAACTCTGCGTGAATGATCTAGATCAGATACACTTTGAGTAATTTTTTAGGACCACACCTATCTGACACACGTTGTAGAACTAGCTAGCAGAACATAAGATATTTCAAAAGATATTTCAAAAGAAAAGAAACAATAGGACCTGGCGAGTTGTCTCCATGTCGCCATTATGGGATCGGTAGACGCAGACGTATTGTGATCCGGGTAGGAAATTTAACTTTTTACGACTTCAACATTTTGCGAATTCAACATCATAAGAATCCAACATTTTACAAATACAACATTGTGGTCCAGAGCGGACACGGCTATAGAGCCCAAGTCAACGTGTACAACATGGAGGGAAAAGGAAGGGTCCTCCAGACAGCGCAGACGGTGACAGCAAACATCCGTCCGAACGAATAAGCAAACTCAGGCTTTGGCTTTGAAGGATTCTTCAAGCACAAAGCCCGGATAGTGCAGGTAGCTGGTGTCGGCCGGACAGATTATTTGCGTCTCCGTCAAAAACAACATTGCTGGCCGTGCCGTCTCAAGATGGTGGTGGACGGCATTGAGGTTTGCATGCAGTCCGTGGATGTTAGCGAACTCGACCTAAAACGGTATGGTTGTGGTGGGGGTGTGCACCACTGTAGGACCAGTTTTAATGTTTCATACATCCATTCATTCAAACTTTCGCGTTTATATTAAGTAGGATTTTCAAAATTCCAACTCGAATGTACTTCTCGTCTGCTTCCGCATCTTTTAGCACTATTACCATATTTACTCATGTGCCATTACCATGACGATCGGTCAATAACACCTCTAGCTTTTGATGATTCATAAAAAAAAACTCTTCTTGAAAATATTTCAAAAATGTATTAACCGATTTTCAAATTTCTAACTTGAATGCACTTCTCGCCTGAATTCACATCTTTTAACACCTTTACCATAACGATCGGTCAATAATCATAGAAGCTACATCACTTTTTATATACGGAAATACCCGTTTTTCTAAAATATCAAATCTAAAGGGACCACCTACAAGTCACAATAATTATCAACCGATTTTCTAAAAAATTTCGCTATTTTGTAGCTAAACTAATAACCACGACCCTTTTTTAATTTTTTCATAACTCGGATTTTTTTCGGAAATATTTACAATTTAGTTAACAAACAAAAGGGCAATGTTGCCAGCATTCTTGGGACCGTTCCCATGAGCCCACATTTGAAGGATATCTTTTATTTATAGGTCTTTAGTTTTTAATTTTCTAATTATATTTCTGTTTCATTTTTTTTCAAGTTAAGTTAAGTAATGTTTCTTTTTGTTGTGTAAATAAATTATGTTAACAAACACCTCCCAAAAAACTTAACTTTTTTACATTTTTCAAAATTTTCGCCGATTTTCAAAACTCAAACGCTCACATGTTCTCGATAAATTCTTCAACTCTTGGTACTATTCCCACCCCTATCCGTCCAAAATCCTCGGAGCTATGGTCATAAATACGTCTCGGACGATTTGCATCTGAAAACCATTTTAAATGGTAAAATTATAAATAATATTCAATGAATGCTACAAATTTAAATGGCGTCGCACGCTAACTTTAGTTGATCAGAAATATTCTATTGAATACGTCATTGTTATTTTTAAATGAAAATACCCGTCAGATATTTTCTGAATGGACGCTTTTGATACATTAAAACAAAGCCTGTAGATACAATAGCTTTTATCTACACCACTTTAAGGCTCACATAAATTTACGAAATAAAAAAAAAACATGAAAAAAACCCTTTCGACCTAGGTTCGGAAACCTAAAGACTTTATCATACAAGCAAGCATGGCGCGCAGCCGGCACGGCGCGGCGTGTCTTTGTCTTTCTTTAATATCTACGAAAATTTAAGAGAGTTGTCACTTTAAAGCTTGCTACGCTTGCGCTTTCGTCGTACGGCAATCTCGTCCAAAATCGTCCAAATCCATTCCGAGTACCACTTCGTCCGGGGAAACGCGGCTGGTTTTGCTTTCTCCCCAACTCCCACAATTCAGGGGGCATACCCACTAAGAATCCTAGCACATCCCCTCCCCGCCAGGGTGATCCGGGACGATCGGTGTGACAATCTCCGGATGTAAACCTTGGCAGCGGCCCATCAGAAGGAACACGCCAGAGGATATTTGGTTGTGTTTCAGATGTCCTGAGATTACCAACAAACCCAAACAGGGGGTTCTATGACGTGACGAATCATATAGATAGCGCATACACACGCAGTTTCATGGGGAAAAGTGCAAGAAGAGAATCAGGACAAGATATTATAAATAGCAGAATCGAGGAGGGATGGCAAATTTGTTTTTTCCGAACGCCTCAGTAGCCGATTGGCAAAGTGCTCGGCCGCAATACCCGAAAGACCCGTTCAATACCCATCGATTAATTCGATGCATAGCCTTGGTTTGTGTCGCAACACGCATTTGGCAAGCGTGGTGATTAAGCCATTACCGCCATTGCAGTGATGACTTGTTTTCAATGATGGGGGTCTTCGCCTTGCAGAGGGACACCCCGCTACACACTTCTTTAAAGTTTATACTGACACCCCCCACCAACCTTACGGTTATAAAGTTAGGTGTCAGACATCCTTAAGCAAGCACAAGGGACCATCTACGCCAGGTCATAACGTCAGATCAGAACACGCCGGTACGCATCCTTCATCCGGTACTTTTAAGACAAGTGCCTCGAGCTAGTTGCCCCGTGGACACGTATAGTCCAACGAGACTCGTTGCACTAAGAGTACAACTCGCAGATACCACTGCTCGGGTTGTCAACTCTAAAGTCGACTACCAAAATGTCCTCTTTGGTGGCGGAGTTGTAAACCCACTCACTTCTTGGTACCCATCCAGGCACCTGATCAATTCCAAAATCCTACGCGGCTGATTCAACCGGAGACTTTTGCATCTAGCGGACACCTCTACTAGTTCTCCAGACTAGTGCTGGAGATGTTGGAAGTCTACTTAATGAAAACCACCGAGCAGAACAACCAACTATGGACAACGCACGTGCCCCGCAGATCCTTTCGCTACAGGCCCCCTACGGACCGCTACTCGGACCGCTGTGCACAAAATGGAAGCCCGGCCAGACCTCAACCAGGCAGACGAACATTCCCACTTCTACAGCTAACCGGGACCTGCCGGAGACGCCCGCGAAGGCATAACCGGCAGGGGGCCTAGGATCTGGAACTTTTTTTTTATGTTAAAAGGAGGCAAACAAGCAGGCGGGTCACCTGATGGAAAGTAATCACCGCCGCCCATGGACACCCGCAAAACCAAAGTAATCGCAGATGCGTTGCCGACCTTGAGGAAGGAGTTGGATAGAAAAACCTCCGAAGGTGATTCGTTTCGGCTTGAGGAACCCGTTAAGTTTCTAGCCGCCCTCCCGTAATAATTACTCCTGTGACGCTGGAAAATCAATTGACGTCATCAGCATAGGAATCTCCAATAAACAACCTGCACTTTAAGAGCGGTGATACTCTTTCAGGGTCAGAGGGATGTATATTCCCACCACATTTTGAACTTTGTGACTTTTTTTTTATGTTAAAAGGAGGCAAACGAGCAGGCGGGTCACCTGATGGAAAGTAATCACCACCGCCCATGGACACCCGCAAAACCAAAGTAATCGCAGATGCGTTGCCGACCTTGAGGAAGGAGTTGGATCTTTAGGAGGGATTAGGAATTGGGAGGGGGGAGGGGTGAGAGATGGGCCTCCGGTACTTTCACTCACCGGACGAAACACAACAGCAACGAGTGCCGTTGTTTCACGCCGATATTCTATGAGTACCCGAACTCCCATGGTACCCTTGAAAAGACAGCCAGACCGTAGTTCCAACTACCATACCCAGGTAGGGTATGTAGATAGGGACCTTGCAGAGGGACAGTTGTAAGCTATTTACTTTACTTACTTTAATTCTCCAAAGTTTATGTTCGAACAAGACGCCGGTTGCGCGCCACGCTAGCGTCTAGCGCTTACTCGCCAACAGTTTGATGAAGCCTTTAAGCTTACCCTTGAATATACATACTTGAATACCGCGAGTGGTTACATATCTAATTTACATGGAACAACAAAACGAAAATCCGTACATTGGAACAGAAAAAATATTCTGATAATTCGAACCCTTTTGTTATCATACGCAGGCATGTCAACATCATTCGGATGCCGAAAAAGGAAGGCTTTTATTTCCTCCCTCCAGTGGCCAGTCACTTATCATTGTTCCGACATTTATTACACCTCTAAATTTGTAACTGGCACCCATATTTTATCTGTAGACCGACTGTTGATAGTTACCTACCAACAATATTCGCTATCAATTTTGTTGGATGTAAATTGAGCTACTGTATTGTTGTATGAAGTTTACGCGAGCACATTGATTTGAAACATTTTATAGAGATTTAACTTGATTTATTGTGATTTTTTTTAAGTTGAATTATTTTTTAACTTTAAAAACTTTTATATTTTTTATTATTTTTATAAAGTCGATGAAACATTTGGTCTGTCTTTTACTGATCGAACAAGTACCAAAATATATTTTGTCGCTATAGCTATTAACATTTCCATCATTGATCCAATGATCGTTTGGTCGAATAAACGTTTGGTCGAATGGACGTTTGGTAGGAGTAACTGTAAAGTCCTCTTTGAGAGAAAGCTGATACAATACTAAAGTGCATTGTAAATATCTGGTTGTAATACTGCTTGACACATTATTAATAACAACCTAGAATTTAATAAACTCTATTAGGCAAGCAGGTATGTAGGTACTATGACAAATTAATAAGATAGCACAATATTTTTAATTCCATCAAGATTGAAAGGTCTTAGATGTATTCGACAAGCGATAGAAAAGCTTACAGCTCTTCCTACCAAACGTCTATTCGACCAAATGTTTTAGCGCTGCACCAGTGCTGCCATCTACTATAAATAGTTATCCTATTGAACTTGTATCTAAATGAAAAACACAAATAACAAATTATGTAAATTTACATTAAAAAAATATTATTTTATGTAAATGTTAATGTGAAAAGTTTAGATAATTTTAACGCAAATTTTGTTGCGTACAACATAGTACAAATTACAAAAACACAAATGTTGAAAAAAATTCCACGAGCAGGATTCGAACCCGCACCCTTCTGACATACCGGGTCAGGTGCTCTCCCAATTGAGCTATCGTGGTTCTAACCAGCCCGCCGAAATTATTCAACACTATTTACTTTTTACTTTGAAAGCCAAAGGCGCCCATTCAATGTCAACATGTTAATGTGATCTAGCGAGTGACTCACGTTACCGCAGATAAACCGTCCGGTTTTTGTCGGTTATATTACCTATGCTATGTAACCAAATTATGTACTATTTTTGTAAAGCATGAATAAAGAATTTTAAAAAGTTGTCTTCGCGTCCGGTCTCCATTTCCACTTAACATCAGGTGGGATGGAGTCATTTGGCAAGCTAATTATAAAACAAAGCTACTTAATAATGCTCGATAGGAGCTCGATGGCGCAGTCGATAATGCACCCGGTCTGCGGTTGCAGACGTTAAGCAACTTTCGCAAACACCGACAGGCAGATGGGTGACCAAAATGTATCATCTCAAGCTTCTCCGTGCTTCGGAAGGGACGCAAAGCCGTTGGCTCCGGCTGCATTAACAGTCGTTAACAACCACCAATCCGCACTGGGCCCGCGTGGTTTACGGCCCATTCTCTCTATCCATCCATAGGGAAGGCTCGTGTCCCAGCAGTGGGGACATATTATAATGAGCTGGCGGTGATGATGATGATGCTGATGACTTAATAATGAGCATACATCCTCTTCAAAATGTTTAATTACAATATTCTACTTATAACTTCTACCAATTTCAGCCACTGGCTTTAATAACTTCCAAAAGCTAAACGAAACCCGATAGATCTCTAATTGACCTAACAAACTGGGCCCTCAAAGCACCGGAAATGAGGCTTCACCGCGCCACAAGATGGCGCCACTTCCGGCCGAGTCGTTAAGGCCATTATGTTGGCAGCATTCGAAGGGCCATTGTTATTCTGGCTTTAGTTTTAAACGGTTGACGGTTGGTGGTATAATTAATTGTCCAAGTTGATTTATTGTCCATGCTCGGTGCTCTTTACTTGTTTAATTATAAAAAAGCAATTATGTAGTTATTAAATGAGGCTTTATACTTATCGGAATCCTATTTAAACTTAAAATTTCTATGTTTTTCAAACAAGAATGTGATTCTTATGAATCTTGGCTTCTGTTTTTGGCCACAATGTCTGCGGTCTAGTGACTAGTGCGGTAAGACCATCGCTCCAGACTCTGAGGTCCCAAGTTCGACTCTCAGCGAAGTGTACATATTGTTAGTACGAAGAGCTATGGTTGAGCAACTTTCGCAAAGACTGGTCATTGGTCACCTAGACCTACAATGTATAATTTTCTTCTGCGTGCTTTGGAAGGCACGTAAAGCCGTTGGTCCCGGCTGCATTAGCAGTCGTTAACAACCACCAAGTCGCACTGGGCCCGCGTGGTTTATGGACAACGGAGTCATTTGTCTAGTCTAACAAAGCCATGTTATAATAATCCTACTAATATAAACGCGAAAATTTGTAAGAATGGATGTTTGTTACTCTTTCACGTAAAAACTACTGAATGGATTTGGATGAAATTCGACATACAGAAAGTTTATAACCGGGAATAACACATAGAATACTTTTTATCCAGATATTCCCACGGGAACGGGAACCACGCGAGTGGCCAATAGTAATAATATTTTAGCATCATTCCAAGTACAAGTTATTCTGATAATCTAATAACAATAAACAATTTTTTTTTAACCTTTTCACCGGTCAACTATCCTGCACGCGATGTCCCGCTGTACGCCAACGTATAAATGTATTTTAATAAAGTAGGTACAAAGAAGAACTTCTATAGAAGTGCTGGCGTGGACGGCACGAAAATCTCGAACTTCCATAGAAGTTGTTGGCGGTAAAAAGGTTAAAACTAAATCTTATGAAATATATGTTGGCAGCTGTGGTAGTATAAACTGTGTCACTGTTGCCAGAGTAAAACCATCTCTTTTAGCATACTGTTTGTGGTTAGGTATTAAATGATTTTTTGTTTATTTTTCCCGTCAGTAAATCAAGGAATCCAGTGACAAAGAAATTTAATTTACCTGTGCCAACGAACAAAGTATTGAGAGAACAAATTCTTGTCTCTCTTCCATTGCAATGCAGCACAACTAATTAAATGTTTGTTTTGCGCGTGATCGGCAGTTGTTTATTTTAGGTATATTTGTTTTTGAAGTGAAAACTTTTTTATTTATTTATTTATTTAATCAACAATGTTTCAACAGCATTTAACTAAACACAAGGTAAAGAAGATGTTACTTAAACATAAGCCAATTATAGAAACATATTATGCTACTAAAAAATGTTGACATAATTAATTAACGCAGGTAGGTAGTCTAAAAAGAAAAATAAAATAGGTAAGTAGATGAAATTTTGTCGAATGATAACTTACAGAATAGGTGTGTGTGAATCTGATTGTGTTGTGTCGATGTGTAAAAATGCGTGTGAGTGTAATATTGTGGTTGGTTTACATGGACGCTCGAATTGATAATGACCGTTGGTTATTAATTGTAGTATACATTAAAATATTTTAAAGATTCAATCCCAAACACTCTTTTAACTTAATTTAAGCTTATGAACTGCAGTTTTGAACAAAGTTTTGGATGTTGTAAATATATCAATATCAGAATAAAACTTATTGTATGTTTTTGGTAATCTAATAGACATATCATTAGCCCCGTAGTTTGTGCGCGCTAACGGTACTTACTAAAGAAGATAAAGTACTTACTAAGTTACTTGAAGATAAAGTAGTGTATGCAACTGCATATAACACGGGTATTAAAACACTCGTTACTATTATGAAACTCGCTGCGCTCGTTTCATAAACTCACACTCATGTTTTAATACCCTTCATTATAATGACAGTTGCATAAACTACTATTAGCGGCGTTGTACACTTTTTTTGTAATAGGTAAAAAATGTTAAATTCGCGTCAGGACACGTGGCCTGATCGAAAATTCGTAAGACGGATGACAGCCGGCGCGGCGTAGGAGAGTAAGTATCCCCCTCTCTTTCTACGGCGCGGCGAAAATGTATGCCTGCTGTTTCGTTTAGGCGGCGCAAGGCGCTTGCGCGAATGTTCGAGTGCTTTTTAATGTAATATAAATTGTCATGTTTGTGTACGATAGCGCAATAAATAAATATTGTATTCTACCACATAAATGATAGTACTTTTATACTGATAATTGAAGCAATTCGTGCAAAATTATTCCCTAACCATTCCAAAATATCAAAAATGCACAACGTTAATATTCAAGTTTTCACTTCTGCCGGCACTCCTGGAGTGCAACCCGTCGTTTTTTTTTCTTCTCTTCTACAAAATGGCGGGCGGCCAGCCTTATCTTAGACTGGATGGAACTGCTACAAGGGAATTTCATTCTGGTCATTCATGTAAGTACAACTAAAGCTTGTCGCTTCGCCTATTGGAGAACTCAAGCGAAGCGTTTCGAAGCTTACCTATCATTGATGCGCTATTGATACATTAATGACAGTCCTGTGAACCCACGTAGAAAGCCAATTTTTTTGTGTTAAGTGTGCTCACATCACTAGTGTAAGGAGCTATGGGGATTGATTCATGATTTCTCGCATTATACATGAGCTACATGAGACTAGCCGTGGATCATGCTCAATGGCATGCACTGAGTGGAGAGTCTATGTCTAGCAGTGGACTAAATTGGCACACACACACACACACACACACACGCACGCAGGCACGCACGCACGCACGCACGCACGCACGCACGCACGCACGCACGCACGCACGCACGCACGCAAGCACGCACGCACGCACGCACGCACGCACGCACGCACGCACGCACGCACGCACGCACGCACGCACGCACGCATGCACACACACACACACACACACACACACACACACACACACACACACACACACACACACACATTCATAATTGATAAAGATGTAAAGTATAGTTACTTTGATAGCTATCAAAGCTACCTATATTCATTATCATCATCATCATCAGCTCATTATTATGCCCCCACTGCTGGGGCACGAGCCTTCCCTATGGATGGATAGGGAGAACGGGCCCAGTGCGGATTGGTGGTTGTTAACGACTGTTAATGCAGCCCGCACGGAGGAGCTCGAGATAAAATTTCGGTCACCCATCCGATGACCGGTCTTTACGAAAGTAGCTTTAACCGTAGCTTTAAGCTGTAACCTTAGCAATCGCAGACCGGGCGCGTTAACCACTGAACCATCGAACTCCTCGAAGCTACCTATAAGAGAAGATAATTGTACAATGTTTTATCTCATTGCCGCCAGCATTTTTTCGGTCAGCCCGTCAATATTGGGACTGCCACTAACTTAATTACTTTGCGAACGGAGCTGGAAGTTTGTGTAACGTCACGATGACGTCAGCGCTTCACTGAATTAATCTGTGGACCCTTTTATGTCTGTGCTACAGCCATGCCATAGCATAGATTAAAGCAAAGAGTTTGTATTTAACGGCAAAGGTATATGAAATATAAAGTTTTTATAACAACTTTCTATAAAATTATACAAAATAAATAAATATTAGACAACATCACATAGGTATTTAGGTACCTCTTGCTTGCTTATCTTATTTTTATTAATATTATATTATATATATTGTGTGTTTAAAAGTGTCCTTTTATGATGGGGCACTTTCTAATATTTTTGACGCTGTAAGGGAGAAAAGAGCTGGACACTTGCTGAGTTTCTTGCCGGTTCTTCTCAGTACAAGATCTCCCGCCCAGAGTAGACTTACGAAGCGATGGCATAATATCGTTCTTAAGAGCTATTTGTAGCCTAAAAACTGAATAAATGATTTTGAATTTTGAATTTTATGGTTATATATAAATAATGCATATTTTGTTGCGAATAGATTGCAATGGTAAAAAGACAAAGTTTAAAAAACAAATCACGAGCAAGATCCGAACTTTTGGACATTTCACGTTTGTTGAATTCAATTGTCTTTTTTCAAGTTTTTTTAAATGTTTTTATTTAGTTTGCCCTGTTTATTTATATATTTGGGTCAAATCTAGTTATTGAAATTTGACCCTCCGGTTGACGGATTGAGCTGAATTTTTTATCGATTAAAACGCAAATTATCAATTACTTGTCTGTAGCATGTTGTGTACACTATAATAGGGACTATGTGCAGCGTAGAAGATATTGATAGGTGTATAGATACAACTATGCTCTGACAAACAGACAAATCATCATCATCATCTCAGCCAGAAGTCATCCACTGCTGAACAATCTCCCCCAAGGATCTCCAAAAAAAAAGACAAATAGTTAAAAAGAAACAAAAACTGTTTACAAAAACACATCTAAAATAAGCAATGACCATATGTCTGTTTCAAAAAATTACTTACATTTCATAGTCTCATAAGAATCTTTAGAATTCTACAAAGACTCTCCAAACCAACTTAAAATCAAAACCAAGATTTACGTTTCCACCGTTGAATAAAAATGTCATTGTAAATTGGCTCCTCGATAATCCGCAAAGTCTTGTTAAAGCTAAAATAAATGTACCGGATCATCCGGTCTACCATAGCTCGATATAGACACAAAATAAAGAGACTGCAGAATGTAAGAAAGAGGAGCGCAGTGGTTAACGCACCTGGTCTGCGAGTGCTGAGGTTAAGCAACTTTCGCAAAGGCTAGTCATAAGGTGACCAAAAAGGTCATTGTCAGCTTTCTGTCCAAATGTGTTGCGGATGTGTGTAGAATTTTATATGACTTGTTTTAACAAGTGAAACATTTTTTATGGCAGCAAAAAAAATCCCAGAGGAGCTGAGATTTTTACATGAGTATTAGCTTACATTTAAAAATTGTAAAAGGCATGAAAGAAAAGATACTGCGATCGCCAACCCGCCTGCCAAGCGTGGCGATTACGGCAATTACCCCTCATATCCTTGGGGGAGGCCTTTGTCCAGCAGTGGACGTCTTTTGGCTGAGATGATGATGATGAAAGAAAAGAGAAAAAATATGTTATTTTTAATTTGTTTATTCATCTTTTTTTAAAATCATCTCGAGCTCCTCCGTACTTCGGAAGGCACGTAAAGCCGTTGGTCCCGGCTGCATTTAATTAGCAGTCGTTAACTACCACCAATCCGCACTGGGCCCGCGTGCTGGTTTACGGCCCGTACTCCCTATTCATAGGGAAGGCTCGTGCCCAAGCAGTGGGGACATAAAATGGGCTGATGATGATGATGAGAAGGTAAGCTTCATACAAATGCGGTCAAGCAACGCACACATAGACAACCTTTTACGGACACGAAATCTCGCCACAGCTGCGCACGATTTTTGTTTGAAAGAGTTTGCTGATTGCCTTACGGCAATTTCAGTTTTTTGGGGGTCGACAAACTTAAAGGGTCCTCTAGCCGTGTGAAACGAAGCACCGTCAATGGTAAACTAGAGAGGGAACGGCGTCTCGCACTAGTGCGTGTCGCCGTGACCTACTTGATTCTCCGAAGGGTTCGGATCAGATCGGAGATGATCCGAGCTTTGCCGAGACTCTTGTTCCTTGTGTGTGTGTGCGGCAGAATATCAGTGTTGTGACCTTGGTTGCAACAAAAAAACTCGAGTCGGAGCCCTTTGGTTGTATATATACACGTTACACTAAGGTTGTATTTTTAGTTGCTATTTTATTTTAGTTCCTGTTTTTTTTATTGTGACTTTGTGTATTTGTCGTGTATTACCAATAAATGTTATTCAGTCATTCATTCGTTTGTGTGCGGTATGGTATTAACAGAAAACACTAAGCATGCACACTAGCTTAGGCCAAAGACACCGTACTCGTAGAACAAGGGTACGACGACCCGGTTCACATGCGCACAGACCAGGTACAGACATGTACTCCTGGGCGCTTCTCCCCATCCTCGACGACGACTTGAGCCTCGAGTCTGTTTATCTTCTAGCGTACCAATAGAGTTGCAATAGAGTGGCAGTGGCATAATTTTTGACATTTGGTAGTCCGTGACTGACTTAAGGACCAATGGCTGACCATCCCCGAGCCAAAATCTTAGCCTTTAGAAGCACCCTCGGACTGTTCCGATCCTGATCCGATCCAAACCCCTCTGAGGATGTTGTAGTGAGCGGCGACACGAACAGTGCGTGATGCTGTTCACTATAGAAAACCTATGAAGGTGCTTCGCTTCACAAAGCTTGAGGAACCCTTTAAGTTTCTCGCCGCCTCCCAAAAAGTCAGGTAACGCTGAAAATGCCGCTGAGGCAATAACCAAATTCTTTAAAAAAAAGTTATTTAATTAGTTTGCCTTCTGTAAGTCTATTTATTTTGTGATACAAATGAGATTCGGCCGAGCCATCGCTATCGCAGTGATTCGGTAATTACCTTTCACTGTTAATTAATTAGTGGAAGCCTGTTTTAAGCAGCTGTATGCAATTCTGTTATTGGGTTCAACGGTCCCTGCATTTCGCATCGGTGAAGAGTGTTAATTAGCTATTTTAAAATGGCTGTTGTTGTTTTTACAAATAAATTAACTTTTATCACACTAATATTATAAATGCGAAAGTTTGTGTGTATGTATGTGTGTATATTCGTTGATTCTTCACGCTGCAACGGATGGATGGATTTGTATGAAATTCGGCATACAGATAGTTTATAACCTGGATTAAAACATAGGTTACTTTTTATCCCGATATTCTCATAGTTTACGAAAACTACGCGTGTGAAACCGCGGGCGGCCGCTAGTCTACATTATATAAGGTCACATTTTATCAACTACAAACATTTTGACAAAACATAGAGATAACTAGATACATCATAGAAATAAGGCCCTAGCATTTAAAAAAAAATCAGGCTAGTCTTTTATATCTTTGATTGTTTCTCTTCGCAGTGGTAAACAAGCTCAGTCTATTATTGCTGAGTTTAAGCAGCCATTGCAAAGGGCCGTTACCGGATGGGTGAACAAAAATTTATCATCTAAAGCTCTGTGCTTCGGAAGGCACGTCACAGCTGTTGGTCCCGGCTGCATTAGCAGTCGTTAACAACCACCGCACCGTGCTGGGCCCACGTGGTGATTTATGGCCCGTCCTACCTGTGGTGTCTTCATTCATAGGAGTAGCTTAAAGAAAAGGTAGTCTCTTTTTACAAGCTTTTATTTAACTTGCAATGTATGTGTGCCGTTTCGTCACGTACTCATTTAGTCTCACGTAGTAAAATAATCAAGATAATTAAAGTAAGATTAGACAGAGTTAAGATAATGGTGTATTGAGTATATAAGGGTAGAGTTACTAAAATAAATCAGTGTATTAACATCATATCTACGGTTCAATTGCACTCCCTGTTCCCCGGTATATATGTATGTTTGTTCGGGTGGAATCTTGCAACTCAATTTTGAAGCAGACATCTTCAACTGATAGAACTTAAATTTTGTATGTTCAGTCCGGATGACAATAGATGGTTAACTGTGTGACGTCATTCTAAATCCAACATGGCGGCACACCCAAGATGGCGGACTAATTATTTTCAATGCATTCCTACAATATGGGTATCAAATGAAAGGGCTTGCTGAGAATAACTCAAAAAATAAAGTGACACTTCTAAAGCTTTAAACTCAATTTTGACTTTTTGGCGCATTTAAATAAAAGCTTGTTTATTAAAAAGGTTATTTAATTTTATTTTATTTAAATTTATAGCGGGAAAACTAGCTTGGTCTTGAAGTCAACCCATGTTAAGTGACAGTAAGGTCGAAGTTGGAAGCGCTTTTCACACGGAATCCTCATTTCCTTAGGAACTGGCTATATTATCTCTAATTGTTGGAACACAATAATGCTACCAACATTGAAATAAAAACGAAAGAAGTTTAGAATACACACAGTGACATTGTATACTTCATAAGTAAAAAAAAATATAATATATAAAAAGAAGTACAATTTTTTTCGCAATATGCGTAAAATTATTTTATATTTATATTAACTTTATATTATTGGGTATTATTGGGTTTCCACAAGAAAGGATCTAAATCGATGATTTCAAATTACCGTCCAATATCCATTCTAAACACGCTAGCCAAAGTCTTTGAAAAAATTGTTTATGATCACATTTATCACATAGTTTCTCGCGGCATACCAGCCTCACAACATGGCTTTTTAAGAGGAAGATCTACTGTTTCCAATTTAGCCCTTTTCACGAATTATGTTCTTCAGCAAATGGATGGAGGTGGGCAGGTTGATGTGATCTACACGGATTTCGAAAAGGCTTTCGATCGCGTGGATCACAGTATCCTGCTTCACAAGCTGGAGGCACTAGGCATACACGGTGATCTTTTGAGGTGGGTTACCTCTTATCTCTCGAATCGTTCGCAGGCGGTCGTCCTCGGTGGAATGAGATCAGACTTCATATCGGTGCCGTCAGGTGTCCCGCAGGGTTCCCATCTTGGTCCTTTACTCTATAATGCATATATCTCCGATATTGATTCTTGTTTCGTTAGAGCTAAACATCTGTTATATGCTGACGACAAAAAAAAATATATGAGAGTGAACTCAGCTTCCGATTGTGAATTAATTCAAAATGATCTTAATAATTTAGTATCCTGTTATTCTAGAAATAACATTAGTATTAACATATCTAAGTGTCAGTGTATAAGCTTTACACGGAAGAAACACCCAATACCGTTCATTTATAAATTTAATGATGATGTGATAGAAAGGGTGGAAACTGTTCGCGATTTGGGGGTTTCTCTCGACTCTAAGTTGTCGTTCTGTAGCCATGTCGATAATAATGTGAAGAGGTCATTTCGCAGTCTAGGATTCACAATGCGCACTTGTAAACCCTTTAGGTCAATTGTTAGTTTTAACATAGTATATAATGCATACGTTCGTAGTATTTTAGAATACGCTTCCCCAATCTGGTCACCCTTATATGCAATTCATAAAAATAGGATAGAAAATATTCAAAAAAAAATTGTAAAACATTTTCAATTTTAATCACATTGCAAGAGCAAATTATCTTACGAAGATAATTGCCGACAATTTCGTTTAATAACGCTTTACGGTAAATGTTGATCAGACGCGACTTCACGCGAGCACTTTGTTGATCCGAAAATGCATGTTGATCCGGCGCCTTTTGTTGATCCAATATGCATCTCTGGTAACTAATGTGGCTCCGACCGGATCAACATCTACACTCACGGGACTGCTTACTAACATTCGCCGAAGTTGATCCGATATACAAATCCACCTTGCGATAGTTACGGAAAATGTTGATCCGATTTAAATGAGCCAATCAGAGCACAGCAAACGATCGGATTGGCTGAAAGCAGCCGCGACGTTGCCGTTTCGTATCTTTGGCCACAAAATAAGAATAAAAGCTTCATACAATGTGCGCTCCGACAACCGCTCACGGACACGTAGTCAGTCGGAATCAAAGGCGGTTTCTGGGTAATGCGAGCGCGAGTGCCGCCCGCTGCATTGTAAGTCAATTGTGAACTAGTAGTTTACGTTATCGGAATAAGCTGACATTTTGTACACTTAAGTAATCTTGATGACAATGCAATAATATGGTGACCTGGACCTGATGCTGCAGCCAGGATCGTCTCTCACAAGGGAACTCCTCAATGGTTAAGCGTATAGAGTTGAAATTTAGACATTTATGTACACCCGATGACAATGCAATAATGTGGTGACCTTGACCTGATGCTGCAGCCAGGATTGTCTTTCACAAGAGAACTCCTCTATGTATATATATATATGCAGCCAGGATCGTCTCTCACAAGGGAACTCCTCAATGGTTAAGCTTATAGAGTTGAAATTTGGACATTTATGTACACCCGATGACAATGCAATAATGTGGTGACCTTGAGCTGATGCTGCAGTCAGGATCGTCTCTCACAAGGGAACTCCTCAATGGTTAAGCGTATAGAGTTGAAATTTGGTACACATATATACACCCGATGACAATGCAATAATAAGGTGGCCTTGACCTGATGCTGCAGCCAGGATCGTCTTCTCATGAACAACTGTTAACTGTCTCGAGTTCAAATTTCACAGAACGCTGATTATGGCTTGTATTCACTACACAGTTTGGACCTGCCGTTTGGCAGGTTCAAACTGTGTAGTGTGGCGGATGTCCAACAGTGGACTTCAAATGTTTCTTGAGCTATAGTTTGTCAAAACAAAGCACAAACACGACGAGGATATCCTCGTTTGCTTAGTTGAAGAGTTCCTATGGCCAACTTTCAGCTTCCATCATCAGACCAGCTCCATGGTACCATATTATTGCATTTTCACCCAAGATGAAATCATCATCATCAGCCCAAACTAGTCCACTGCTGGACATAGGCCTCCCAACAAGGCGCGCTACTGAACCCAATCCTCGGTTCTCCGATTCAGTCGCTGCCAGCCACCTTACACAAGATACCTAGGTATGCCAAATTTTATCTCAATCAGGCATCGGAAAGTAGGTCAAAATTAATTTACTTGATTTGAACCGGAAAGACATACAGACATACGAACGAAACTAGTTAATTAATAAAAGCTAGTATTAGGCAATCCATACTTTCATATTGCATACTTAAATTATAAAATCAAAAGTAACTATGTCTTTCTGTTTGTCTGTCTGTCTTCATGAAATTTGAAATGAAACAACTTTTACGGAGATACTCGCGTTTATTTTACACATTACTTTTAGTTACTGTTTATCCTGACATTTTGAACCCTAAAATAAACGTGAGTAAAAGTTGTTTTATTTCAATGTGTAGTGTTCACGTAAACTTTAGAAAACATATCGTCAAATTTGTTTATTTTGTTTTGTGTAAACCTGTTTTAAAGGATAGCGACATGAGTAAATAAAATAAAAAAAACAGTGCCTCAAGCTTTTAAAATTGAAATGTTCGTGCTCACCTTGGCATTGGGTCATCCATCTAATCAGACTAATCTGTAGATTCTAAAATCAAAGACAGAATCCGCATTCTCGAACTCTTGAGTCCGAGTCCGAGTCCGAGTCCGAGTCCGAGTCCGAGTCCGAGTCCGAGTCCGAGTCCGAGTCCGAGTCCGAGTCCGAGTCCGAGTCCGAGTCCGAGTCCGAGTCCGAGTCCGAGTCCGAGATCGAGTTCGAGTTCGAGTTCGAGTTCGAGTTCGAGTTCGAGTTCGAGTTCGAGTTCGAGTTCGAGTTCGAGTTCGAGTTCGAGTTCGAGTTCGAGTTCGAGTTCGAGTTCGAGTTCGAGTTCGAGTTCGAGTTCGAGTTCGAGTTCGAGTTCGAGTTCGAGTTCGAGTTCGAGTTCGAGTTCGAGTTCGAGTTCGAGTTCGAGTTCGAGTTCAAGTTCAAGTTCGAGTTCGAGTTCGAGTTCGAGTTCGAGTTCGAGTTCGAGTTCGAGTTCGAGTTCGAGTCCGAGTCCGAGTTCGAGTCCGAGTCCGAGTATTTCTTATACTTGGTTTTTTTACTTTTTTTTTACTCTTTTTTATTTTTTAAGTTCAAGTTCAAGCTCGAGTTCAAGCTCGAGTTCGAGTTCGAGTTCGAGTTCGAGTTCGAGTTCGAGTTCGAGTTCGAGTTCGAGTTCGAGTTCGAGTCCGAGTTCGAGTTCGAGTTCGAGTTCGAGTTCGGGTTCGAGTTCGAGTTCGAGTTCGAGTTCGAGTTCAAGTTCGAGTTCGAGTTCGAGTTCGAGTTCGAGTTCAAGTCCGAGTCCGAGTCCGAGTCCGAGTCCGAGTCCGAGTCCGAGTTCGAGTCCGAGTCCGAGTCCGAGTCCGAGTCCGAGTCCGAGTCCGAGTCCGAGTTCGAGTTCGAGTTCGAGTTCGAGTTCGAGTCCGAGTCCGAGTTCGAGTTCGAGTTCGAGTTCGAGTTCGTGGCAACCAATCCAACATTGGCGGACGTGACTTTTTATGTAAAATCAATTATGGGTATTATTTTCCAACCATTTCGGGGGTGCCGATTTCGAATACATTTATTTATACTTTATATACATTTATTTTTTTATTTATTTACTTAATACAGAAACCAACAGCTTATTACTATGTGTGCCTTATCTACTGATGCTTATAGTAAAGCCAATTACAGGTATAAACCTGTGGATATTCATCTGTGAGGATATTCATATTCGAAACCTCCTCGTGGCATGATCAACACAAACGAAAGTAAACACAACGTGAGCGTAGGACATAAAACGACTTACTGACCTTGCCGGCAGTATTGCCAGTAGTGATTGGAGATTTAGAACGCCGGGATGGCTTATTACGTATTGAACATTCAATTGACAGAATAGTTGTCTCTTTCTAACTCCCTAAAAAAAATCCGTATCTGCTCACACAACGCAACAAAAGACGAGGATCGCTTACCTGCACGTGCACTCGCGACAAAGGGGTCTTTTTAAACAACAATAGCTCTTAAACTATTAGACCGAGAATAGTGATTGCTGCATCAATTTTTTATGTAACTCAAATACTATTAAGTGATTATAAAAAAAAGGTATGTCAATGGTCTCGTTTTAGTACTATTTTTTGATAAAGTGCCCGAATGCGCACAAAAACTGTAAAAAAAATACTTTCTCCTTTCGGCAATTAAAAAAAGGAGTTGTTTGATAGCGTGTTTTTATTGCACTAGCTAGCCTTTGCCTTTAAAAAAACACCAAAATCGAGCTCCTGCACGACGTAGAACTCAAACCGCCGTTAATTTTATGAGTTAAGCGAGTTTTGGTAAAATAAAACCAATAGTCTCTGCAGTTTTGTGGGGTTTAGGAATTGACCCCCCATAAGGGGTATTTTCGTCGATGAAATATATTGCAGATACTGCTCCTAAAGTTTTATTACTACATCCCTGGACAAACTGTATATATATGCAGCCAAGATCGTCTCTCACAAGGGAACTCCTCAATGGTTAAGCTTATAGAGTTGAAATTTGGACATTTATGTACACCCGATGACAATGCAATAATGTGGTGACCTTGAGCTGATGCTGCAGTCAGGATCGTCTCTCACAAGGGAACTCCTCAATGGTTAAGCGTATAGAGTTGAAATTTGGTACACATATTAACACCCGATGACAAGGCAATAATGTGGTGACCTTGACTTGATGCTGCAGCCAGGATCGTCTCTCACAAGGGAACTCCTCAATGGTTAAGCGTATAGAGTTGAAATTTTGGTACACATATGTACACCCGATGACAATGCAATAATGTGGTGACCTTGACCTGATGCTGCAGCCAGGATCGTCTCTCACAAAGGAACTCCTCAACTGTTAAGCGTATAGAGTTGAAATTTGGTACACATATGTACACCCGATAACAATGCAATAATGTGGTGACCTTGACCTGATGCTGCAGCCAGGATCGTCTCTCACAAGGGAACTCCTCAATGGTTAAGCGTATAGAGTTAAAATTTGGTACACATATGTACATCCGATGACAATGCAATAATAAGGTGACCTTGACCTGATGCTGCAGCCAGGATCGTCTTCTCATGAACAACTAACTATATAACTATATAACTATATATATAACTGTCTCGAGTTCAAATTTCACAGAACGCTGATTATGGCTTGTATTCACTACACAGTTTGGACCTGCCAAACTGGCGGATGTCCAACAGTGGACTTCAAATGTTTCTTGAGCTATAGTTTGTCAAAACAAATCTAATAAGCACAAACACGACGAGGATATTGCTTAGTTGAAGAGTTCCTATGGCCAACTTTCGGCTTCCATCATCAGACCAGCTCCATGGTACCATATTATTGCATTTTCACCCAAGATGAGGTATCATCATCATCATCAGCCCAAACTAGTCCACTGCTGGACATAGGCCTCCCAACAAGGCGCGCTACTGAACCCAATCCTCGGTTCTCCGATTCAGTCGCTGCCAGCCACCTTACACAAGATACCTAGGTATGCCAAATTTTATCTCAATCAGGCATCGGAAAGTAGGTCAAAATTAATTTACTTGATTTGAACCGGAAAGACATACAGACATACGAACGAAACTAGTTAATTAATAAAAGCTTGTATTAGGCAATCCATAATTTCATATTGCATACCTACTTATATTATAAAAGCAAAAGTACTATGTCTTTCTGTTTGTCTGTTACCTCTTCACGACTAAACCGCTGAACCGATCTTCATGAAATTTAAAATGAAACAACTTTTACGGATCTACTCGCGTATATTTTACACATTCATCATCATCATCACCATCAGCTCATTTTTGTCCCCACGAGCACGAGCCTTCCCTATGGATGGATAGGGAGAACGGGTCATAAACCACCACGCGGGCCCAGTGCGGATTGGTGGTTGTTAACGACTGCTAATGCAGCCGGGACCAACGGCTTTACGTGCCTTCCGAAGCACGGAGAAGCTCGAGATGATAAATTTTTGGTCACCCATCCGATGACCGGCCTTTGCGAAAGTTGTTTAACCTCAACACTCGCAGACCGGGGCGCGTTAACCACTGCGCCATCGAGCACATTACACATTACTTTTAGTTAATGTTTATCCTGACGTTTCGAACCCTAAAATAAATGCGAGTAGATCCGTAAAAGTTGTTTTATTTCAATGTGTAGTGTTCACGTAAACTTTAGAAAACTATTCATAAGTTTAATTTGTTTTGTGTAAGCCTGTTTTAAAGGATAGCGACATGAGTAAATAAAATAAAAAAAATGAATGCCTCAAGCTTTTAAAATTGAAATGTTCGTGCTCACCTTGGCATTGGGTCATCCATCTTATTCATCTAATCAAAGACAGAATCCACATTCATAACAAACTGAACGTACGAACGTACGAACTTATTTTCCCGAGTTTCCTATGGCCATCTTCCAGCATCATCAGACTCTGGTTACCATCTAGCACCAAAGTACTCGTCAAGACGAATCATACGAGCCCAAACTCGATGGGATTGTGTCGTTTAATTACCGAGTTCCTATGGCCATCTTCCAGCTCCATCATCAGACCCTGGTTACCATCTAGCATCAAAGTATTCGTCAAGACGAATCATACGAGCCCAAACTCGATGGGGTTGTGTCGTTTAATTACCGAATTCCTATGGCCATTTTCCAGCTCCATCATTAGTTACCATCTATTGTTCTAACTTCACACTTGATCAACATTTACCGTGAAAGGTTCATTATATATATATATATATATATATATATATATATATAAGTAAGTAATATATATATATATATATATATATATATTAATATATAAGTAAGTAATCTATATATAATAAATAATACATGCATGTACCTAAGTATTCAATTTATGCATTCTATCTAGTTAGTTTTCTCACCCGTGCATTTATAACATACTTTTTTAGTTTTAGAATCCCAATGTTTTTATTTCTATTGTTTTAGTTTAGTTTGTTCCATCATAATATTACTCTAATATGAATATCATAATTGGCCTAATTTAGTCTAGCTCTAAGATCTTTTGGAATACTATTAAGTTGGCTGTTGTTATTCTTTCACAATAAAATAAAAATTAAAATAATAATATTAGTAATAATAATAATAAATTTATGTAATGACGACACATTTTTAAATAGACGGAAAAAAAGCTCTCCATCCAAAGCGAGTGTAAACGTGCATCGTGTGAAGCAAACCGCAGCCCTGTCTCAGCAGCTTATGCTGAGACAGGGCCCTTTAACTTCACACTTTATTTTTTACTACTATCTGTTCTTTTTTTTTCTTCTGTCTATCTGTTTTTTCTTTTTTCCTTTATTGTTGTATAATTGTTATAATTAAGTGTGTATGTTAATAAAAAAAATATATTCTATTCTATTCTACTCAATCCCGATACCTCTGCATCTAAGACCGATGGTCTAACCCCCATATCAGAGAGGTGATTGCCATCCAGTCAGATTCTGGTCAGAATCCTTTCACATAGCTGGACACAACATTAATATGCAAAATGCATGCATTGTTACGTTGGCTCTAAGTTGCATTGTTAAAGCAAGCCTGGCAGGGCTATTATCTGGTCTGAGCATAAGATTAATGCTTAAACAAATACCTCTAAAGCCGCAGTGATTACGTACTAATTTTATTAGATCACCCATGCTGGTCTAGGACGCGAAAATAATATATCAGCTTAAAATTAAACAACTTTTACGGATTTACTCGCATTTAACTTACACATTACTTTAATTAATGTTTATCCTGACGTTTCGATTTCTACTAATTATGAGACGACCAACACCTCAGTCTCTCTGTGACCACGGACCCTGCAAAGGATATCGAACGTCAGGATAAACATTAATTAAGGCGACGCATTGGAAATTTCGGTGGCGGGGATTTTGATTTTTCCCAACAATTACAAAACATATGAAAGTGATATTTGAACTTGTAACATGTCTATGATTATTTACATATTATTATATCATTATCATCTCAGCCAAAATACGTCCACTGCTGGATGTCTGGCTGTCTGTCTCCCCCAAGGATCTCCACAACGACCGGTTTTGTGCTGCTCGCATCCAGCGGCTTCCCGCGACCTTCACCAGATCGTCGGTATATTAAATTTACATAATAATTTTACGCAAATATTGTTAGGAACAATTTAAAATTTAAAAAAAAAAAAGTATTAAAAAGTGTTGCAGTGCACCTGACCCGGCATGTCATGGGGTGCGGGTTCGAATCCCACTCGTGGAATTTTTTCAGCACTGTATTTTTTTTTCAAATTATAAATGTCGTCAAGCTGTCTGGGGGCGAGGAATGACTGTCCTACCGTAGTGCAGTCAAAATATTACTATTACAGAGATTACATGATTAGGTATCTTAATTAATGGCTTCGCGTTTAGCATTTCGCCAATTTCATGTAAGTATTTTTTATTATTAGTAGTGTGAGTAGCGCAGTGTGGGCAGGCCTCCAACAAGGTGGACCGACGATCTGGTGAAGGTCGCGGGAAGCCGCTGGATGCGAGCAGCACAAAACCGGTCGTTGTGGAGATCCTTGGGGGAAGCCTTTGTCCAGCAGTGGACGTCTTTTGGCTGAGATGATGATGATGAGATGATGAGAAATTAAAATGGAGTCTCACAACACCTGTTATTACGGGAAGAACTCGGGTGAAACTTCAAGGGTACATGGTCCTTATTTGAAAGATTGACTGATTGACAAGACAATAATAATGTTGAAATTAACACAATTTTTACTAAAACAATGTAATATGTAGTGTTAATTCCGCTAACTCACTCGTTTATACAGCTTGGATGCAATACGCACGCACTGCCCTCCCGCCCGCAGAAAGTTTGCACATGCAGGAGAAACAATAGGTGCAAACGAAAATGCACACCAACACCGATAACCCGATACGTGTTTCGCCCCTCCACGGGGCATCCTCAGGAGCTGTTGACTGGAATTAAGACTACTTTAAATTAATTTTTTTTGTACCATGGATTTTCGCAAAGTAACGCCTGATTCCATTAATTACAATTGTTACTTTTACGTTACATTTCAATGTGTAGTGTTCTCCTCGACCTCCTTGGTCGAGTGGTATGTACACCGGTTTTCATGGTGTCGCCATCTCTGAGGTCCCGGGTTCGATCCCCGGTCGGGTCAATTTAGAAATGATTGTTTTACTAAATTGTCTCGGGTCTGGGTGTTTACTATGTATAATAAGTATGTATTTAAGTATTTTAAGTATGTTTATCCGTTGTCTAGTAACCGTCTAACGAGTTTCATAACGAAGCTTCTCTTGGGCTAGATAATTGGTGTGAGTGTAGGAAAGTTTATTATTATTATTATTATAGTGTTCGCGTAAACTTTAGAAAACAATAAAATGTGTTATTAGCGCATTAAAAATCATGTTTCAAAAAAGCTAATTGTGTTGTATAACCTACATACCTGTAATATTCTAAGTGGTTCATAGTCTCTCATCTCTATTATCACAGCGTTGCACACTATCATTACGCGTCCAAAGCCTGCCACAACTGTCCGTTCCAATTTGGTAATTACAGTCGTTCGGATATCGCAGCAGCTCGGATATTCCTACACTTTGGATATTCCTGCTCCAGTTTGGCGGACGCTGAGTGGCTTTCGAATTGATCTGCGGAATTGAGGTTGTATTAAGGACGTTTGTGTTGTCAGTTTTGAGTAAGTATCTTTGGAAGGCAGGAAAATGAAGAGATAAAAGGAAAAATGATTTATTCAAAAGTAATGGTATGTACAAACAACCATGAAATGACACTTGTTCTAACTTTTTAACACTTTCTTGCATAACTTATTTGCATTATCCATTATTATATTCTTTGTTCACACCTACTGGTAGTAACTATAGTCAATAGCAAAGGTAACTGATGATTGGTCAAGTTTCAAAATATGAAATCAGTATGAAAATCAAAACTTTTTAAACGCATATCGAAAAACTTTCGAGTGTCTACTAGTACCTGCAGACTTTGACTGTAGTTTTATAGAAAATACTGACTTACACTATCGAAACTTAGTTTTGAAATCTAGTAAACATCATCTACTTTTGCTGTTGACTGTACTGTTTATAATAATAATAATAAAACTTCTAAATATACTGTTTTGAGCTGGGTATTATTTTTGGTGGGATTTCGTCCGAGGCCTTTGCCCACCAGTGGGACAGTTATATAGGCAAACTCATCATAATATTATCATTTATTGCGATCGTCATCCTGAAGATAGATAGATAAACACTTTATTGCTTACACGATTATACACAAAACAAATAAAGGGAAATTTTAAAATAATTAGTAGGCAAAGGCGGTATTATCGCTTAAAGCGATCTCTTCCAGACAACCTTTGTGGCATAGGACAGATTAGGAGACAATGAGAGGTAGTGTACCTACCGGCAACTAGTAAAAGTTTAGAGATCAGCACACAAATCTTCCTGCGGTGACATGTAGTTTGATGTCGTCCAGTCTTTTGCGTCTCCATAACAGCCCGGACCTCTCTTTCCTGGAGTTCTTGGATTCGAGGATTAGCCTTGGAGACTTGTAAGAGAATCTTCTCGGCATGTGAAGAGCAGCACGTGTACTCCTATGAAGGAAGGGAGAATGTGGGATGAGGTCTGAATATTATTAATGAGTACAAATGTGTACTCCGTAGTTGAGGGTTCCGGGTGAAGTGCGCTTCCACCTTCGGCCTTATCATCACATAACATCAGGTGAGATGAAGGGCAAGTGCTTACCCATAAAAAATAACAAAACAAATTTGTATTTATTATTATACTAGCGGCCGCTCGCGGTTTCACCCGCGTGGTTTCCGTTCCCATTGGAATATCAGAATATAAAGTAGCCTATGTTTTAATTCAGGTTATAAACTATCTGTATGCCAAATTTCATCCAAATCCATTCAGTAGTTTTTACGTGAAAGAGTAACAAACATCCATACTTACAAACTTTCGCGTTTATAATATTAATAGGATGTGCTGTGCAGCCTAGAAGATATTGATAGGTGTATAGATACAACTATGCTCTGACAAACAGACAAATCATCATCATCATCATCTCAGCCAAAAGACCTCCACTGCTAAACAATTCCCCTAACCTAACCCCCTAACAATTCTATGTTTCAATCCAGGTTATAAACTAGCTGTATGCCGAATTTCATCCAAATCCATCCATCTGTTGCAGCGTGAAGAAGCAACAAATATACGAAAACACACACAAACTTTCGCATTTATAATATTAGGTCCTTACCTATGAAATTTACGTTTTTTTCTCACTTATTTAAAGGTCTAAAAGTTCTAAAAGTCAATATTGGTCGTTAATATTATTAAACACCTTTAATTAGGACTATGTTACTTAGGCTTCAGTAATAACAATGATTATTAATTTTGTGTCTTTATCGCCCAATAATCATCTATCCGTTGCAGCGTGAAGAAGCAACAAATATACACACATAAATACACACAAACTTTCGCATTTATAATATAATAATATAATAATAATAATAATATAGTATTTTGGCAGAAAATATGGATAAAGAAACCACAAATCTTTCATCCTTCTCTACCCAACGTCTCCCTCTCTCATCCCTAAACATCCCAGACGCTGGTCTAGTGAAATGATAAAGTTTTATCCTTCCGCACGTTATTTATTATTGTTTTTATTGCCACAGATAAACGTTTTACGGGCAATTTCGGTTTAAGATTACAAGCTGTCTTGTTATTTGTATAATTTTTGTTTTTTCTCGTGGTCAGTTCCTTTGTCGCGTTTTAACGGTGCTTAAAGAGAGATTGTCTGGAAGATTGCTTAGGTATTCAATGTAAATGAGGGTTTTCATTGTTACGGAGTGTTCAGTGTTAGATGCGGCTTAAAATCTTTTAGAAAATCTGTCTTTACATAATTTATGATAATAGGTGTGCAGTGCCGAAACATAACCATGCAACCAAATGACACCGTGTAAGCACAGTGCCTTGATCTCACCTGATGTAAAGTGATGATAAGGCCAATGATGGAAGCGCACTTACCAGGAACCTCAACTAGTGAGGCACTGGCTATCTTATCACTAGCTGCCGGAACACAACAATGCTACAAACATTGATGTTATGGCGACATATTTATATAAGATGGTGGTAGCTAGCCAGGCGGACTAACAAGCCCTACCACCAACCAAACCGAGTACACAAACATGTACCTCCCTCTAGGTATCGAACCCGGGACCTCTGGGTCTAAACCGGTAGTCTTAGCCACTAGACCACAGAGGCGGTTAAAACCTCACCTCACCTCAGGCGGTTATACCTGTTTTGTAGAGGGGATGGCATCACGAACTAGTGCGTGTCCCCGTTCTCTACTAGATTCTCCGAGGGGTTCGGCTCGCAAGCGAAACAATCCGAGGGCTACTCAAAACGCTTGGACTTCCTCGAGCTTTTGCCAGCTACCATAATGCGGAGATGGTCGCTCCACCTAGTCTGATACAGATTTTTTTTTTATATTGGCACGTCATGGTGACTACATCCTGCCTGATGGTAAGCATCCGATGCAGCCCAAAAAAAATTCTCGCCACCGTGGAATAAGCACGGTAACAAGCGCACCCATTCATGACGGCCTGCATAAGTGCCGTTTCGCCCCGCTTAAAAGACCCGGGACTATAGGAACTGGGAAACACATGCGCCGGCAAAGAATTCCAAAGCCGAATATTCTTACAGATATATGTTTATGTTTTTTTTTTCAAAGCACATAGGTACCTATATTTGCAGACTATAATAATGCATTACAATAAAAGTAACAAGCACGATGGAGCTAAAGATATCCCATCCGGTGACAAGCATAGCCAAAGTAGCTTAATCCAAAGTGAACCATAAAGGGAAAACAAACAAATGAGCAAATTTATTTGTGTCAGTAACCCGAGCAGCCTTTACTCGCACATATAAAAAACCACAGATCCCCAAGGATACAGGTTAAATCTTTTTGGATCCCGGCTATCCCCGCTTATCTGGGACGCCCCCATAAATCCCCGGGACGCATAAATACACTCCAGTAGAACAACTGCCATTGGACTTTATACGATGCTGAAATAAAATGAAATACAGCGAATATTGTGTAGGAGCTCGATGGCGCAGTGGTTAACGCGCCCGGTCTGCGAGTGCTGAGGTTAAGCACCTTTCGCAAAAGCCGGTCATCCGATGGGTGACCAAAAATGTATCATCTCAACAGCTGCTCCGTGCTTCGGAAGGAACATAAAACCGTTGGTCCCGGCTACATTAGCAGTCGTTAACAACCACCAATCCGCACTGTGCCCGCGTGGTGGTTTATAGCCCGGTCTCCCTATCCATCCATAGGGAATGCTCGTGTCCTATCAGTGGGGACATAAAGTGAGCTGATGACGATGATTATGATGAATATTGTGTACATCGAGACAGATGAGAGATGGAGATGGAGATAGGTAGTAAGTACCCTGTGTGGTGCCGGGGATAAAGAATTGCACCACCCCCTCTCTTCCCGTGGGTGTCGTAAAAGCCGACTAAGGGACTATTCCAGAGGATGGGCAGCAGCATCTCTCTGAGGTTACCCTCAACCTACTGCGATCGCCAACCCGCCTGCCAAGCGTGGCGATTACGGCAAATACCCCTCATATCCTTGGGGAGGCCTTTGTCCAGCAGTGGATGTCTTTTGGCTGAGATGATGATGGTGATGAGATGATAGGTAGTAAGTAAGCTTCCGAATCAAGTCATCGCTACAATTGATGGGTATTGGCTTGGCTTAATCATTACGCTTGCCAAATTTGGGTTTTCTAATGATGGTTTCCTTTGTCTAGCAGTGGAACAGTGGGCTATATTATATATATCATACTTCACTTAATTATGTGCGTAGTAATTTTAAACTGAGCAAAATGTAATGAATAGTGACTGTTCCATAAACGGAAGTTCGGAACAGCGTTCAAACAAAATAAAATAAAATGTTATCCTACTAATATTATAAATGCGAAAGTTTGTGTGTATGTATGTTCGTATATTTGTTACTTCTTCACGCTGCAACGGATGGATGGATTTGGATGAAATCCGCCTACTAATATTATAAATGCGAAAGTTTGTGTGTATGTATGTTCGTACATTTGGATGGATGGCTTTGGATGAATTTCGAAAAACCTGGAATAACACATAGGATACTTTTTATCCAGATATTCCCTTGGGAACGGGAACCACGTGGGTGAAACCGCGAGCAGGTGCTAGTGTTAAATAAACAAGAGTTTTTATTTTAGATAGTTACGCAAATTGTTCTGCTTTGCCTGGTGTTAGACCTAAGGGTCCATATGCGATATGACAGCTAATGGAGCAAGAGAGAAAGAGCTCTACCTCATAAGGCTTCCTCACCGTGCCTACCCGCAAGTTTGCAATAAAGCACTAGTTGGAATGTTACCCAACACTAGTAGTGTATAATGACGACACTAGCCGCGCGCCATACCTACAGCGGCCCTATATAAGCTTTGGCGCCACATTGTCAGCTCTCTACCGGCATCGCACACATAGACGGTCCTGTTTTCTCTGTAATATTACCTATGTATAAAGTAATAAACCTCATTTCATCATCATCATCATCAGCCATATGACGCCCACAGCTGGGCATAGGCCTCCCTCAAGGATCGCCACAACAATCGGTCCTCATGTTGGGGGGTTGCCATAATCGCCACGCTTGGCAGGCGGGTTGGCGATCGCAGTATACCTACTGTTTGAGGGAGGCGCTGCTGCCCGTCTCCTGCAGGCGGTTTTCCCTTTGTCGCCTTCTACGACTCCCACGGGAAGATAGGGGGTAATGCTATTCTAAGCCGGCATCACACGGCAAACCTCATTAGCTCATTACTATAAAGAATCGGTTTTTTTTTTATTTATTAGGATAAACAAACAGTGACAAATTACAAATATTTATGAGCTATACATTAACAACTATTAAAGGAGACCCGGCGTTTTATGCTTATGTTGTATACTTTTCTAATTTTTTAATTTGTAATTTAATAATATCTGGCAATATCTGTCAAGAAATGACAGTTATAATGCAATTGACGGTTGACAGACTGACTGCCGGACGGTATTGTTAACATTTCACGTTTTTAAAAGCAAAAGAATTATGGTTTAAGCAGCCACGTTGGACATTTTTAAAGTAACACGTGTGCCTTTTGAAGACTCAGTGTTTCCATATTAAAAAATGTTAATAATTATATAACTCTTATCTGCGATTCGATAAAAATAAGTCAAAACTTAAACCAAGTTTTGACTTATTTTTATCGAATAATATTAGCTTTACTATAACACTAAATTCTATTGTATACAAGTTTAGCATTTTTTCTAAGGAAAGTGCCGGTTCTCTTTTGACACCAACACCGTTTACCACATCTTACATTATGAATTTACATTAAAGAGCAGTACGATATCTTCCGTAAGCTTCGATCATTCCGTAAGTATTTGTTTTTTTTTATACAATTAAAAAAACACAAGCACACAGATTACTACTACATTACAACGTGGGACAGCCACTACAACCCCAGGCGCAGCCTACCGCGCCACACTATCTTATCTCTAACTGCCGGAACACAACAATGCTACAAACATTGATTGTTTCAGCGGCATATTTAGATAAGTTGGTGGTAGTTAGCCAGGCGGACAAAAAAGCCCTACCACCTAACAAACCGAGTACACAAACCTCGCTGGGAATCGAAACAGGACACCCCGGGGTCTACGACCGGTGTGGTCTTAACCACTAGAGATGAGATGGAAAAAATTGTTTATTTAACAAATTTAAAAGTAAGCCGCGTTACAGGAATGCACAATGAATGCCACACTAGGCTAGGCCTGCCTCGTGGGGCTCAATTCTCTAGGGTTAGCAAAGTACAAAGTTGCACAAAAAGATAAGTTAAGAGAATAAGATCACAGATTAGATCCGTAAAAATATAGCTGGCGTTTAATTATCATTATAGCTAGGGTGCTTAATTATTTCAATAAAAGTGTTCTATATAAACAAAAACGGAATCCATCCTACCCGCTATTAATTATAAATTATTCCGTTAAGCAATTTTCAATACCCTCCCTTAATGCGACTTCCTCCCTACAACGCCAAAATAAACTGAGAAAATTTTATTCAGTACACGTAAACAATTTAGGATTTTATTAAAAAACCAATTTCACGTTTGTTTGTTAACAACGTTGAGATTACGTATTGCTTTTATAACATTTCTTTTACCAGATCCAAGAAGCAACGGGGATATTTAATTCGCACGAGTTGTGTGTGTCGAGGAGCTCGATGGCGCAGTGGTCAACGCGCCCGGTCTGCGAGTGCTGAGGTTAAGCAACTTTCGCAAAGGCCAGTCATCGGATGGGTGACCAAAAATGTATCATCTCGGGCTCCTCCGTGCTTCGGAAGGCACGTTAAGCCGTTGGTTCAGGCTGCATTAGCAGTCGTTGTGGTGGTTTACGGCCCGTTCTCTCTATCCATTCATAGGGAAGGCTCGTGTCCCAGCAGTGGGGACATAAAATGAGCTGATGATGATGATGATGTGTATGTATGTTTTTAATATACGCGTATATTATCTGACATGGCAAGTGACTCCTCTCCACCTGATGATAGGTGGAAATGGAGTCCAGACGCGAAGACAACCAGTGCAGCGTAAAAACCACGCAGCATCAGTCACCCTCACCCTGCCAGCCCACAAGCTGCCTTCACGCCTCTTTTGAAGGACCCCATGACTCCAAGGTGTGCTGGTAGACTATTCTATCTTATGGAGATGCGACAAAGAAACGAGTCACCAAATTTCTTTGTTCGCTGAAAACTTTATCTCATTTGGTGAAGAAATACTGAAATCTGAGAAATAACAACAAATAGAAAATAATAAATTAAATAAGTAATGTGTAAAATAAACGCGAGTAGATCCGTAAAAGCTGTTTTATTTTATTTCAAAATAACAACAACATAAATTAGCTGTTTTAAAGCGCAGCAATAAAACAAAAAATAAAAAAATAATACATAAATCTTCTGTGCGTGTGTATGCTATTGAACTCCTTCTAAACTGCTGGACCGATTTGAATGATTTTTCTGTGTATTTTCCAGTGGATTCGAGAATGGTTTAGATTTACAATTGGACCCGGTAGGTGGCGCTGCTATAGGGGTCCATCGTGGGATATGGGTGTTATTAAGCGGACGAATGATTTGTTTGTTTTGTTGTCATGGAAACTGTCAAAGCGATACGAAGTCCGCCGGTCAGCTAGTAAAAGTATAAAACATAAATTTGTCGTTGGAATAATTAACTAGTAAACATTTGGCCTGAAGATAAGATTATAAACACCTATTTCTTTTAACAACCAGCATTCGGGAACGAACCCTTTTAAAAATTAATAGCTACCTTCCAAAATCAAATTCCGCCCGTTTTACCGATAATCTGAGGTGTCCGGAAGCCAGCAATACCCCTCGCTTCCGGTTCAGATAATTCCGACGGGAGGTTTCATTGGTGAAGGCTTTTGCACGGTAGGCGTGTTGTCAGTCAGGCTTGTGCGGGACGTAAATGAATTTTTCACGGCACCGGCAGCCTTGATAAATGGAGACACATTTTTGACCGATCTGAAAGCAAGGAGATTTTCAATTTTCCCAGTATTTTGTGGAGAAATTGAGTTATCTTAAAATTCTGTTTTTTTTTTCTGCTTTAAGCACGGGAAGGCGGCCAGGATGGTGCTGAGTCCTATTTATTGTTTTTTGTGTTTTTTTTTGTGTGTGTAAGCGTTTTACTATTTTATTGTCTATGTTGCTTCCTCTTTGTTTTGTGGACACGTCACCAATGCCCCTCCAGAATACCAGCGTTGCAGCGGCTCTATGTCGCTGTAGCACGTGCTGAGGCTGGGGCCTAGTTGGCCACACTTCGTCTTTTGTCTTTGTTTTGTATTGTTATTGTGAATATCGTGTAATTTTGTAGTGTGTGCCAATAAATGTATTTCATTTTATTTCTTTTCATTATCCTCTCATATGCGGCAAGCACTGATCAGTGCCTTACACAATTGAAACTCTACTGTGTCCGTATTCAAAGCAGACGACAGATTTATTGAGGAGCTCGATGGCATAGTGGTTAACGCGCCCGGTCTGCGATTCATCATCATCATCTCAGCCAAAAGACATCCACTGCTGGACAAAGGCCTCCCCCAAGGATATGAGGGGTGTTTGCCGTAATCGCCACGCTTGGCAGGCGGGTTGGCGATCGCAGTAGGTTGAGGGTAACCTCAGAGAGATGCTGCTGCCCATCCTCTGGAATGGTCCCTTAGTCGGCTTTTACGACACCCAAGGGAAGAGATGGGGTGGTGCAATTCTTTATCCCGGCACCACACAGGGTACCTGATGATGCCTGCGATTACTGATAAGCAACTTTCGCAAAAGCCAGTCATCGGATTGGTGACCAAACATACAACGTGTACCAGAAAGGTGTGGTCCAAATGAAAAGATCCAAAGTGTATCCGATGTAGATCTTGTATGCAGAGTTACCAAGTCATGATTATTACCTTTAATGTGTTATTGCAGTTTTTAGTTTAATATTTCTATTGTGACGTCACATCAAAATAGTGGTTTAGTAACCTCTGTGTACTAACATTTATGATCACTGCTGCTTGCTTATGCGCGCCTGACGCGCATCACTTCACAAATATAAATATTTTATTAACAAATTAAAGTTAATCATTATGTCTTAATAACAACACATACAAGTTCTAGATGGGAAACACTCTGTATCTTTTTATTTTGACTACACCTTTTACACGTTGTATATCCTCTCGAGAGGCCGGCAACGCATCTGCGATTCCTCTGGTTTTGCGGGTGTCCATGGGCGGCGGTGATTGCTTCCCATCAGGTGACCTGCCTGCTCGTTTGCCTTCTTCTAATATAAAAAAAATATTCTCCGTGCTTCGGAAGGCAAAGTTCAAAGTGTTTAATGCATTCATGTTGCCGTTGTCGTTGGTCCTGGCTGTATTACCAATCCGAACGGCCCGCGTGGTGGTTTACGGCCCGTTCTCCCTGTGTTGTTTCCAACCGTAGGGAAGATTCGATCCCCAGCAGTGGGAAGTAGGGATATGAAATATGCCATTAAATTAAATTAATCTTTATTTATGTAAACTTATTAAATAAGCGCTTTTCAATCAGTCTTTAAAGATTTTGCCTACGACCCATTCAGGACGTCTTTTAGCTGTGCAGAATAGTGAGCGTAAGCCATAAACTATTCAAAAAATGAGGGAATGAAGATAATGATAAAAATAAAACTGTCACCAACCACGTCCAAGGTAACTTAACATTTGCAATCGATCCATAAAAGCATTCATAAACTTTAGCCGATGATGAAGATAAATACTTAAATACACAGCGCTAACACGAATTTCCCCTTACAATTTTTGAACAAACATTTTTCATTTTGTCATATACAAATCCCTGAGGTTGTTTATGAGAATTCATTTTCATAATTATAAAGACTATTAATCATTTACGGGGTCAGTTACGGATTTACAGGATCGCTTATTTGAGTTCGCTTATAATTAATGATTGTAAGAATTGAATTGTGACCTTTGTCCTTGTTGGCCTCCTTGGCTCTTCGCATCTTAGTTGTTCTTTGTTCTTTGTTTTGTCTTTTTTCCTTAGTTGTGCTTTTTGTTTCTATTTATGTGTTGTTGTGGTTAATCTTCTTGTCCTCTTTTGTCTGTTTATACTTGATTTCCTTGCTTCCTATCATCATCATCAAATTTAAATTCAAATTCAAAATCATTTATTCAGTTTAGGCTACAAATAGCTCTTATGAACGTCAAGCCATCGGTTTGTAAGTCTACTCTGGACGGGAGATCTTGTACTGAGAAGAACCGGCAAGAAACTCAGCAAGTGTCCAGCTCTTTCTTCCTTACAGCGTCAAAAATATTGGAAAATGCCCTATCATAAAAGGACACTTTCCATCACAAATAAAAACACAAAATATAAAGGACAATCACACATGTTAAAAAAAACAAAAGAGAAAATATAATAATATCTAAGTTTGCATATTTACATCAGTTACCAGTTAAAATTTTCACAATGTCATACAGCACTAATAAAGGTCAAAAATTGTCTAAGAAAGAAAAAAAAAATAAACTATAGTTAATAATAAGAAAAATAATAGTATGCAAGAGCAGACCAGCCTCCACAGGTGGCACCCGTTCACGAGTATGGCATATGAATCATCATCAGCTCATATTATGCCCCCACTGCTGGGGTACGAGCCTTCCCTATGGATGGATAGGAAGAATAAGCCTCGACTACACGTCGTACAAAACAGGCGGCGGGCCCGCAACCACCGCCACCAGCTCCGCGGGTAAAAACCCGCATTGTGTCGGCCACACGCGGCCGACACCGACTCCATACTTACCTACCATCCGCCGCCCGCCTTACCAGACCCGTAAGCCGCGGTCCGCTCGCTGGCGCTCACCGGGCCTCGGTCAACACCGAATCACCCGGGGGGCTGACCGCGCCGAGGGCTTCGCAGGGCGAGGGACAGGCATGCGGCGCTACCAAAGAGCCACACTAAGGCTCGCGGCAAGGCAGTGTGGGAAAAAAAAAAAACAAAAAAAAAATATACAAAAACAAACAAAAAAAAACCGCCAAAAAAAAAAGAAAATACAAGAAACAGAAAAGAGCATCTGTACCCCTGCCGTGCCTCCAAGGAGACCCGGTTCGACCGATGTCGACCGAGACGACGACCCGGGCAAAGAGGCCAGACCTCGACGCCCGAACCGGCCCCAAAGCAGGGGCCGAAGAAAACAACCAACCAACCATCAAAAATAAAAACACAAAATATAAAATATAAAGGACAATCACACATGTTAAAAAAAAAGAAAAGAGAAAATATAATAATATCTAAGTTTGCATATTTACATCAGTTACCAGTTAAAATTTTCACAATGTCATACAGCACTAATAAAGGTCAAAAATTGTCTAAGAAAAAAAAAAACAAAATTAAACTATAGTTAATAATAATAAAAATAATAGTATGCAAGAGCAGACCAGCCTCCACAGGCGGCACCCGTTCACGAGTATGACATATGAATCATCATCAGCTCATATTATGCCCCCACTGAAGTGCCACGAAAAACCACCACGCCCAGTGCGGATTGGTGGTTGTTAACGACTGCTAATGCAGCCGGGACCCACGGCTTTACGTGCTTTCTGAAACACGGAAGAGCTCGAGATGATTAATTTTTGGTCGCCCATCCGATGACCGACCTTTGCGAGAGTTGCTTAACCTCAACACTCGCAGACCAAGCACGTTAACCACTGCGCCATAAAGCTCCTGCTGTCTATATTATTCCAGTATTCATCATTCTTGTAGTGTCGTTTTCCTGTTTGAACTCGTTGTCCCCACTTTAACAGCCTTCATTGCTAGTATAAAAATATTTAACCAACTACCATCTAATATCAAAAACCCTGAATTACGTAAAATTCAAATTCTCATTAAAAACTTGGCTGCGTAAAATGTTTTCACAGTTTGGATAAATACTTTAGTACTAAAAATATTTAAGTTAATGCTTTGTTGTTTACAAAATAATATGGCATGCCAATTACGAAGGTTACAACTGGAGGATGCAAAAGGAGAATGGCAAACTGGGAACCACCTATTCAAATTCATAAAAGTTATCGTCGTGCCCAAATCTGACTATATGAAATTTAAAGGTCGTAATGAGGTAGTTATTTTTCAATTTTGAATGTTTATATGGAAGCTGGAAAAAGTTGGAAAAACATGATTGTATTATCTTCTTTTTCCCTGAAACAAAACGCTAATCTTATAGTTAATTTTGCAAAAACAACACGTTTTTTACATGTCAATCATTCTGTGATTCTATTTTGCGCTATATATATTATATTGATTTTTTAAATCATTCGATTATAAGAATGATTTCGAACTTTTAATCGATTATCATTTCGTTTCAAACTGGCAACCTAAAAAAAATTGTCGACAGTGACACAAGATTAGCAACTAAGCATCATTTCGTAAAGTGGGATATGCCGGTTAGGAGTTTTATTTTCTCCCTTGCTTCATTTTGTCCTTTTGAAAAATAAACCACTACGTACTTGTTTTATCATTAGTAGATCATTATATTCTGTAAATAATACTACTATCTAGAATATAGGAATTACAACTTAATAGTAGTAGAAAGGAACTATTGACAGGTAAGAAGGTCCCGCGGCGGATCAGACACTTCCCTTCTATATATTACTATTGTTGAATGTTGATTGTAGTTAACGTAGGTACCTTTCCATCTTACTGCTGTTCACTGAAGTAGATCGAAATACCTGCTGTCGTTCCTATCTACGTAGAAAACAGTAATAATAGTAATAACAACACGGTAACAGTAATAATAGTTACATTTACTACTAGAACTACTATCACATGCATAATACGTTGGGCTGTTTTGAGGTTAGGTTATAAAATATCCCCAGCTTTAAAGTATATCTCACCATTACATTTTTTGATAAGCTATATTAGAGTATTGAATTTCTATTATTCATTTCTTGGCACGCTTAGCCTTTAAGTGGTTCTGAATATACACGGGAGTCTGCCAATCTCCTTTAATGAAATATATTTAATAAAGAAATTACAATTTAAAAATATAAAGTAATTGTAGCGTGACAATTGACAATTGTTGATGATATTAGGGGAGGCCTATGTCCAGCAGTGGACTAATATAGGCTGATGATGATGATGATGATGATGATGATGATGATGAATTGATCGATGTCAGAACAAAAGTGTTGAAACTTGGCGACGCGTAGCTCAGCGTCCAGGCATCACGTTTCGCTGGGTCAGCGCCTCGTGTCGGGCAGTTTCCATAAAACGCAATAAGTAGGTAAATGCTGATCGGCGATATTGAGGGCGGTATTACTACTGTTGATACCTACCTATGTATTGTATTATCTCGACATGTATCTGTCTCGCCAGCACTACGCCACTACCGAGCAGGACGCCGATTACATCCTAATGAAGACCAACTTCCTTTTGAGGGTGCAGCCGGTGGAGTCGCGCCACAACACTAGCTTCAAAGCATTTGTGGTGCGAGTCCCGTCAATCAGGTTGGACACCTTCAGGAGAGAAGACTTCTGGCTGAAGGCAGTGGTGTACAGACGTTTTTGTGGAAGACTACCTGAAAGCGCCACCGATACGACATAGAAAGTGACAATTATTTACTAATTAAGTTTTTTATTGGTAACAACAATTGTATTAAACATGTATGTTATTAGACTTTAAGGTATTTATTTGTATATGGGCCATCGTAGTCTGAAATAAATTATTATTCTATTCTAATAATACCTGCAAAAATGTACACAGTACTTGCAATTTACATTGTTCTTATTCTATCCTCGTTGTTCTCTCGTGGTCTATGTTTTATATTATGCCTTTAGTTTTCGTTATCCTCGTTTTTGTTATCAGTGTAAATCCCGTTATCCCCACTGTCCTCTTCGTCGTTGTTGTCTTCGACATCGTCTTCGTTGTGTTGTGCTCTTTCCATTTACTAACGTTATTTACATACGTACCTACATATTTTTGAAGTGAAAACTTCTTTAGCGGCGTTGTACACTTTTTTGTTATGGGTAAAAAATGTTAAATTCGCGTCAGGACACGTGACCTGATCGAAAATTCGTAAGACGGATGGAGAGTAGACAGCCGGCGCGGCGTAGGAGAGGAAGTATCCCCCTCTCTTTCAACGGCGCGGCGAAAATGTATGCCTGCTGTTTCGTTTAGGCGGCGCATGGCGCTTGCGCGAATAAATTGTCATATTTGTATACCCCGTCGTTTTTTATTTGTAAATGTCGTTACTTCTATTATAACTGTGGAGATTCTTGTGCCCATTCTTTTCCACAGCTAAAACATAGACGTCGACGACAGGTAGTAGGTAAAAACATTTTTGGACGATTAAAAAAACTTTTCTTAAGTTTATATAAAAAAAAGTTTTGACTTTGACTATGTTTTACTATCAGGTGTGTTAAAGGGCTAAGTGCTTCCCCGTAGCTATAGAATAAAAAAAATCCCTTTAATTCCTCTGTAATCACCCCACGCCTCACAGTCATTAGTGGTTTATTTACCATTTTCTCGCCCATTCGTTTGGATTAAGTACAATTCGAATGCAGGTATGGTCCGCGCGTTAATTGTCCTACTCGTTAACGAAGCGGACGGTACAGTCGCGAGCATGTTTACACTTTTGACTAGTTTGACTCTTATTCCATTGTATTAAGAGTTACACTGTTTACATATTCTTGTTCGTGAATGTATATGCACGCGGGAGTGGCGGCTAATTGTTTTGGCTAAAGTAGTTTGTAACAATTAATAACGTTAGGACTTCTTGGCGGGAGAGTAAAGAGACATGTCTGCGGTGTTGTTTAATTTTCTAAAATTTGTGTTATTTCGGACATTCCATTAATGTGAAATAATGGTGGATTAACCGTTAAGTGTTCGTGAGTGTGCATGAGTGTTGGCAAATGAAACAAAACAGTGCAACCGGCACTTTTCAAATTCTTTCAAGAAGTCCGCATGAGCTCTTAGTAAAGCCTCACATCTTTACTGAGATAATCAAGGGGTTGGGGGTGTATCCTCATTTCTATGGAATATTTATGGAAATATTTCGATGGAAGGGCTTGTTTTTGGGTGCACTTCGCTAGCTACTACCATCTTATCTAATTAGACGACATAAACATCATCATCAACTTATAAGTTTTAACAGACAAGAAAACATATTATGTTATTACTTTCTCTGTGATATGGAAACCATTCTGAAATAACAAAATGACATGTCTAGTCTAGACCGAGGCAGCAGGTAAAATAGCTTTGTAATTGTCTCTTCCATTACCTTCTACGCTACTAGCTTAAATTGTCTAGCTTAATGGCTTGCTAATGGTGGGCTACTAATTAACTGGAAGTAGGCAAAGCCAGTTTGTATTTTTACTACCAACGTTATTAGTATTAGTAAGTAGTAAACAGCCTATAACTGTCCCACTGCTGGACAAAGGCCTCCATCATTGAAATCAAGTCATTACTACATTTTGAAATGAAACAACTTTTACGGATCTACTCGCGTTTGTGCGTTTCGCGTTGCGTGAAACGGAACGCACCTGATTCAATTTAAATGAGGGTATACAAGCTACCAACTAATTATGAGATGACCAACACCTCAGTCTCCCTGTGACCACGACTCACCTTTGCAGGGTGTAAAGGGTTCGAAACGTCAGGATAAACATTAAGGCGACGCATTGGAAATTTACGTGGCGGGGATCATGATTTTTCCCAACAATTACAAAACATATGAAAGTGATATTTGATGACATGATTTTTCATTTAATTGACTTCATTTTGCTCTCAGAATAATAACTAAAGCTAATTTTGCTAGTTGCAGAAACACGATTTGTCAACTTTTATAACAGAGAAAAAAATATCAAAGTTACCTCTTTTAAAACATAGATTTGCCTTAGAGCATTAAAATGCTCTAAGGCTAAATCAATCGAATTGGAAAATCTGAAACACACTTTGCCTGACCTGGGAATTGAACCCGAGACCCAGGTTTAACTACTAGACTACTACAGAGAAGGTTATTAAATGACGAGCATAGAGGAAGATATAGCATAGAATAAAATAGAAGAATTTCATACATATGTGTACCACCGCACCACACTAAGCCCGCGTGGTGGTTTATGGCCCGTTTTTTTTTGTGGTGTTTGACAAAATGTGCTGGTAGTGATGAGTAATTTTAATTATAATAATAATAATAATAGTACCGATAGTCGTTTCGGCAAACGGTATTTTAGGTAAGAGCCTCGATCAACACCTTGAGAGGCTCTCGCTGAAAGGTTGGGTCAAGGGTCAGATGCAAAAGGCAGTACTCCTTGACACGGCGCGTATTGTCAGGAGGTTCCTCACTCTGCAGCCCTGACCACCGGTAGCTTGGGCCCTGCCTCGCTGCTGGCGGTACTCTAGGATTAGATTTTTATAATGTTTTATTGTTTTTATATTAAAATATTGTAAAAATCTAGTTTTAAGAAAGAAAATAAATATAGAGTATAATAATAATAATAAATAATAATAATAATAATATATAATATTAATATATTAATTAAAAACTAGCGGTCGCCCAGTGATCGAAATTCGATCGTAATTTTATTAAGGCTGCACGGATTGTATCCTAAGCAATGAAAAATTAAAATAGATAAATTGTAACTTTGGATTGGCATTGACAGATTTCGGCCGCTCCTCTTCCATTTTTGAATTTTTGAAAAGAGTATATATACGTTTTAGTGTGTGTAATGTTTGTTTTATTGATTTAATGTATTTTTATGCATAATTTTAAAAAAATATTAACATTCGGATAACCTTCTCTATATAAACTACTATCATCATCATCATCGGCCTATCTTAGTCCACTGCTGGACAGCTACTATAAGTGTGCGAAATTTCATAATCATCTCTCTGCGCAATTTTCGTAAAAAAGGGGTACAAAATTTTTACTTCACGTATTATTATATAGATAATAATTAATATTTTAATTTTATTTTTTTATTTTTTTTTTATTAAACATCGATAGTTAAATAAAAAAAATAAAAAAAATAGGTCTTAATCTTTGTGCTGTCTTACAGGTTGCCACGGCGGCATGCTAATATGGTTAGCAAAAAAATCATTTTTTTAAATCTTATTTTAATTAATATGTTTACATAAAACCCAACCAATATACATGGTAATGTTTGTATCTACTACGTACCTACTATTTAAAAATTATATCATAAGCATTATTTTGGTTTCATGCAAGTTAACAGGTTATTATGTAAGGTAGCTAACCTCTTAAACTTCATGTAAATTGTAAGTAAATTTAATGAAAGGGTAATTTCCTGGTAATTTCAAATCTCTCAAGCAAACGAGTTAACCTGATTTGAAATTCTATCCGAGATTCTTTAAGATAAATAATATCAATTTTAAGTAAAAATTATAACAAAAAAAAAATAACTTATCTTACAATATTAGGAAAAATAAAGCAAAAAAAAACATAAATTAATTAAAGACAAAATAAAACCTATATAAAATAGTAGTCCGCCAGCTATGGACCCATGGGAACGGTCCCAAGAATGCTGGCAACATTACCTTTTTAAATAGCCAAGCTAATACGTTGGCAGAGGTAGCTGCCAGCCCTCTTGTCACCGGAGGCTTCAACAAGGCGAGCACTCAACGCTTTAACAAGCTGCTTGGCTTCCGGCCCCCATGGACCCTATATCTACATCGCAAACGGAACAAATAAATAATTTAGATCCAGGTATGCGTATTTATGCCGTTTAAGATTTTAAATAATAATAATCTAATTGTAAATAGTGCAATAATTCTTATATTATTTTGATAGTGTAATTAATCTCACTTTTAATTCAAAATCACCAGTGAGATTTAAAAATCAACCGGACCAAATTTCATTTTTTTTGAACTAACTTAACATTGAATTTTATATTTTCTGCCAAACTGTGTAACAGTTTGTCGGCAGTAGTAGTCATGTGAGAGGAGATACAATATACACTTGGTTTGGTACTTCCTGTATAATACCGAATATGGCAGATAGGGTACCGTTTATAGAAGAAAATGATAAACCTATCTGAAAGTTACCACATGGCCAAGATATTAAGGTTCTTTGTTATTATGTAAAACGGTAAAGTGACAACCCTAGGTCAAGCTGATACGTTGTTCTTGGTCGTCAACCTCATGGTCAAACATAAACAAAAGTCGAAACATTGCAAAAATTTAATTAAATATGAGTGTTTTAATGGAAAAGAAAATCTACGTTAATATGATTTTACATTTTATCACAGCGTAGGTACTTTAACTTGGTTGCATGGCATCGGGAATATACACCAATTACCAAACATCATGTAGGTACCTACCTCTGTAAGCGAATTAAGCTTAAGTACGACACCAGAAAGGTATCCGCATATATCATCATCATCATCATCAGCTCATTTTTATGTCCCCACTGCTGGGCCACGAGCCTTCCCAGTGGATGGATAAGGAGAACGGGCCAGAAACCACTCTAGCCCAGTGCGGATTGGTAGTTGTTAGACCTCCGAAGCACGGAGGAGCTCGAGATGATTAATTTTTGCTCACCCATCCGATGACCGGCCTTTGCGAAAGTTGCTTAACATAACCACTGCCACTGCGCCATCGAGCTCCTCGAACGAGCAAATTTCATGTGATATGAGATACAATAAAATTGTAAGCTAATTATACTTAAGAGCTACACCAAAAGGTATCCGCATATAACTGTATTGCATGTATATCCTTACAAACAGTATCACCTGAAATTACGAACACGGTATTAACCGGGTTTTACATGGATTGTACCGTTAAACCGTTTTCATATTTACATAAGCTTGTACGGAGAAATAAGGATTTGCAAACACGCTTATTTACAAGTCATTATGTGCTGTACACGTAGGTGTATTCGGTGATAAATGTCAATCGTCTATCGTAACCATATTTATTTATGGGAAGATCTGTACATGACATTCTTTTTTACTAGTTGCGGGCAAGCACTTGTCTTTCATATCACCTGATGTTGTGATGATAAGGCCGAAGGTGGAAGTGCACTTCACCCTGAATCCTCAACTACTGAGGCACTGGCTATCTTATCTCTAGCTGCCGGAACACAATGCTACAAACATTGATGTTACGGCGACATCACACTAATATTATAAATGCGAAAGTTTGTGTGTATATCTGTATATTTGTTGCTTCTTCACGCTGCAACAGATGGATGGATTTGGATGAAATTCGGCATACAGATAATTTATAACTTGGATTAAAACATAAGATAGTTTTTATCCCGATATTTCCACGGGAATCACACTATAAATATACTAAAAACGACCATTTAACTTTCCAATACAAAATGATTTGTTTATTTTGTTGTCATGGAAACCAAAGAGAATTTAATCGCTTGATGGAAACTGTCAAAGCGGTACGAAGTCCGCCAGGTCCACTAGTATTATTTTAATAATAACAACATTTGTAGCTTTATAATAACAACGTTGTGTTTCAACAGATTCTGATAAGATAGCCGAGTGCCTCAGTTGTTGAGAACTCCGGGTAAAATGCGCTTCTTGATATGATGAAGGCAAAGCACTTACCAGTTACAGAATAAAAAAAGCCCTGTGAAATCTTATTTATTTATTTCATTTTACATGCTAGTTTACAGATTATGCGTCCAAAACACCGACATGTCATACATCAAATAAAAATGTAAAATCTTAAGAACTAGAGTCACAGATAGGTATACAATAAAATTATGTCACAAAAACTGCACATTAAAATAACAGAATCAGAATTACTATTAATAGTTGTGGTCAAGAAAGTAAAAGGTTGCTGCCACTAACTATGGTTTATTAAAAATAACGGCACAGTTTGAAGCTCTCTTTTTAAAAATATTCTTTTTAAAAATCCGTCATTATGTAATCTCCACAGGCGTGGAGTTATTCAGACTTCATTACAGTTTTAAACTCAACTTTAATGTCGCTACGATGACGTCAGCCTGGGCGTTAGGGGCCGTTGCTACAGTCATAATGTTCAACGATTTAAATATGGAAACAAAACTGCCTTGTACACTATAGGGAAATTTTAATTAAGCATTAACCCAATCTGGTAAAATATTAACTGGACAATAAGAGGTAGTGGCAGGCTATGGCCTCCTTCTGTGAATCGGAATTGTTAAACTTGATTAAGCGTCAGCTGTCTGGAGCGTGCCCAAGCTTACTCAAGCAGGCTTCCTATTGAATAATTATAAATTTATAAAGTACTTCATAGGTGTCTTTGTAAACGTTTTGTTGCTAACTGTCTTTATAAACGTACGAATTAAGTTTTCGTTTTCTGCCGCTAGCCGCGCTGTTTTTTCTCGTAGATTGTGCTCAATAAATATATCGTAGTTATAAAGAATTCTAACAAGAGTTTCATTGAAATATTGCCTAATGCCAATACTTCCTTTAGCAAACCATTGTTGGAGTGAACGCAGATTGTCTATGGGGGAGCTGGATTAACCTACTGGTAAGAGAGGAGAAGATGGTTTTAGTGAGTAATAGTAGTTTAGCCAAACGGGGTGCAGGTAAGAAAGGTTTACATAAGTACAGCGTCTGGATGCGTTGCCTAGAGTGGTTTAGTATTTACCTAGCGGCAAAAGAGGAGATAGAGTACTGAGGGCAGTACTGATTGTTTAAGTGGCAGATAATTCTACTTTTATCCAGTTGAGTAAGGTGCAGGGAGAAGAGACCTAAAAAGCTGTTTCATCAGGTGCGGTAGAATGCAATGACTATACTTTCAGCATTTTCCGCAGTATCAAAAACAAAATGGGGTTTAAACTTGTACAACCTAGTTGGACGAGGTGCAGGGAAGATAAGCTTTCATATCCTCAGGCGAAGTAGACTGCTTTTTGCCCAGTCAAAAACAAAATGGCTGTCTACAAAATTGATCAACAACATGATGGTTCCGTGCAGCGTGAGGCGACGACCCCCGTTCCAAACGAGCGCGACCTATTTCCCTTTGTAACTGTTCACGTCTCTGAACCAGGTACAAGTTTAATTATATATGAGCACTCTTGCACTGTGTCATATTAACTGGATTCACTGAAATTTAAAAGTCGCGGGCTGACTGCTGAGGTCACAGTTACAGCTTAGCACAGTCATTACCTACCGTCGCATTATTCGTCCAACTTTAATTAAAAACTATTTTTAATGTTCTGACGACCTCCGTAGCCGAGTGGCTTGCACGCCGGACTTTGAGCGGCGCTAACTCAACTAACTCTGAGGTCCCGGGTTCGATTCCCGGTCGGGTCAATGTCGAAAAAGAACTTTTCTATAGTGTGTCGGGTCTGGGTGGTTATGGTACCGTCGTTGTACCTGATTTCCTTAAAACGAGTGCTTTAGCTGCTTACCTTGGGATGAGAACAATGTATTGTTCTGATCTGAACATATTAGTATGTTTTTAAATTTTAACTAGCGGCCGCTCGCGGTTTCAACCCGCGTGATTCCCGTTCCCGTAGGAATATCGGAATAAAAATTATCCTATGTTTCAATCCAGGTTATAAACTATCTGTAAGCCAAATTTCATCTAAATCCATTCAGTAGTTTTTACGTGAAAGAGTAACAAACATCCATCCATACTTATAAACTTTCGCGTTTATAATATTAGTAGGATGTGTCATACAGGGTGTAAAAAGACTCATAACAAATCCAAACTGTATGCATAACGTTTATTAAACCAAGAAACATTAGGCAGAAATAATTGCTGCACACACACACACACACACACACACACACACACACACACACACACACACACACACACACACACACACACACACACACACACACACACACACACACACACACACACACACACACACACACACACACACACACACGCACATACGCACTCACACACAGACACGCACATACGCACTCACACACAGACACGCTTAACTAATAAGTACCTAGTTTATGCACTTTAGTCTCATAAATATAATACAAATGTCAAAACTGGACCAATATTGTTATTGGCACTAGGTTAAGAGCGAGGCACCCCAACACAAGTATTTTATATTACTCTCTGGGGTTGTCTCACTACATATTATGTATTTCATTGGGAAATAAAAAACTATTTTATTTTATTTTTATTGTTTTATTAAAGAGGTTACGTTTGTGACTCTGTTTGTTTGTTTGTATGTCGGGGCTAATCTACTACTACTGGTTCAATTCCGAAAAATCTTTCAACGATAGTATGCTACATATCTTGCGGGTAACATAGGCTTTACTTTATTTTGAAAAGTTTAAAAAAAAATCTCAATTCCACGCGGACGTGTTAAAGTGCTATCTTTATATATATAAATCTTCTGTGCGTGTGTATGTTATTGAACTGCTTCTAAACGGCTGGACCGATTTGGATGAAATTTTCTGTGTGTGTTCAAGTGAATTCGAGAATGGTTTAGATTTACAATTGGACCTGGTAGGTGGCGCTGCTATAGGGGTCCATCATGGGATACGGGTGTGCCTAAGCGGACGAATGATTTGTTTGTTTTGTTGTCATGGGAACTGTCAACGTTTTGTTTGTTTTGTTGTCATGGAAACTGTCGAAGTGGTACGAAATCCGCCGGTCTAGCGATATGGACTTTGAGTGCTCGAGACATGAGACGATTAATTTCAGTCACCCATCTAATGACTGGTCTTTGCGAAAGTTTTCAAATTTTTCTCTTAAAACTCCAAAATGTATTTAAAATTTTCTAGTTTATTATTATTATTATTCTCTTTATTAAATATTAAGAAATTAAGAAACTTAAGAATTTTTTTTTACAATATTTTATATATTTACAATATAAAATATTATAAAAAACTTAACCTAGGTTGCCACCGTTGTTATTATTACTATATATTTTTTTTCGAGTTTTTATTATTAATTATTATTATTATTTTGATACTGTACTCCTATGATCCTAAGTTGGTCGAACTAAACGCATTTTATTTTATTTTTTTATTTTTTTATTATGCCTCTCCCTCTCTCCCCAAACCGCTAAATCTCCGTGGTCTTGCGTCTCTTCCCCCTAATGAGCGTGTCCCAGATCCCTTTGTGGCGCACTTGCCATTTCGCTGCAACCCCGTATGCATATTTTAGCTTTCGCACCGACCGACGGAACTTTGCGAGTTGCTGTATATTTTTGAATTATGATTTTTCATTTTTCATTTGGCGGTTTATTTTCGTTATTTGGAAGACTGGGGACTTTTTTTATCGATAACGCAACACGGATTCGTTTTGTTTTAACCGTATCTGTGGTAGAGATCCAGGTTCTTTGTTATTTGCACACATAAACACACATGGCGTTTGTGGCGATGACAGTAAATATTAAGTACAAATATTTTTCAACCTTAATTTAATCTTTATGCTTAAGACTTAAGGTTCACAGTAAGATGAAGTTGTTGATGCTCAATGTTTTTTGAGATTTGTTATTCGAAATTTAAATGTATATGAGCAAACAGGACCACTTTCGAGATGCATTTTTATTCCTGGTCCTTTATCAAGTACATTTTTGATTGAGGGTTATATTAGTTGTTTTATAGTGTCCTGTTTTTTGACGTGTAACATTTTTCCGCTCGCCTTCTATATATATACAATTTGTGGGAGTGATTTCGTAGAAAAGGGACGGAAGTAGGGTCGTAACAGTGTGATCCGCAACAGTAAGACCGGCTCGCCTTCTATAAATACAATAATTAGAAATGTGATCGTAACAGTGTGATACTGCCGCACAATTTATAAACGCAGTAAGTACAACTTACTGTGTTTGTGATTGTGATTTTGAGGTGCTGACATGACGATAAATTTTCTCGAAACTTGCGCGGCAGGATAATACAATAATTTGTGGGAGTGATTTCGTAGAAATGTGATCGTAACAGTGTGATACTGCCACACAATTTATGAACGCAGTAAGTACAACTTACTGCGTTAACTGGATGACATTAACAGAGTGGTAGAGTGGAGCCACCAGAATAAATTATTTTTTAATGTGTCCAAGTGCTCGGTTATTTTTTTTTTTTTTAATTTATTGTGAGATGGGCTTGCTCTTGGCTTCATTCTAATCCCTAGGGCTAAGAAGAGGCCGACGATGGGACAAGCTTGCCCAGAAATAGCCTATTCACCCGCGCGCGGACCCCGGTGAATGGTGACTACGAGGTGGAGGCGAAGCCGTTGAAGCGAGTGTCTCAGGTACGAGATCTCGGGGTCCATTTAACGCCCGATTTAACTTTTCGCGAACACATAATTAAAGTTTGTAAGAAGGCGTATAGAAACCTCGGGTTTGTACTGAGGCAGTCACGGGGGTTCACAAATATTACAACACTAAAGGTGTTGTATGACGCTCTGGTAAGGAGTCACATGGAGTATGGGGCAGTCCCGCTCAAACGGCCACTGGTTACTTTTGTAACCAAATCAAAATGGCTCAAAACGGCCATGGGCAGTATAGTAACCAAACGATCTTGCGTTCGTAAAAGTTCTTCTTATCTTTAAAATAAAGATTCGATTCGTTTGCTTTAACTTTTATATAATTATGTATTAAATTCCTAACCTTTTATATTAAAGAAACACTCCAATCCAGTCCGCCATTTAATATACAAGAGCGTTTGAAATCTGACACCTGTCATCTGTCATTGTTATAGTATGTTGTGCCAAGTAATGTGTTTTAGTGAAATTAACTGCATTTTTTGGTATTACTGTTAAGAGAAGTGTAATACATTGTTAGAAAGCCTATTAAATACAGTATTTAATGATGTTATTATTTTATTTATTTCATTTGTAATATTTACGTAGTAAATTTTTAAAATATTTTTTTAATTTATTTTTTATTTTTTTCCGGGACTGGTTAGACTTGTCTTTAAAATTACATATTTTATTAATCTTTTAATTATAATTGCTCATTTTTACAAATCTGATATAGTATTAAATACTCTTCATGGTGATATTATTATTTCAGACCTAAGTACCAGGTTAATTTAAAAATTAATTAAATAAAACTAAAAAATTAAATTTCCTTGTACTAAAAATCAACGCAGAATTTTGAAAACTTCCTAAAAAAAAATTTTTCCCCGGGATTATACGTGTTTTTTATTAATATAGCTTAGGAATGTGTTTACAATGCTTTTAAAATTATAAAAAGTATAGGTCATCGATTTATATTTAGAAATATAAGAATTTTAATGAAGCAAAATATCAAAAATGTAAAAAAAAAATTTAAAGTTGATTATTTCTTATAAGAATCGTCTAATCCAAACAACACTATAACAGATGTAGTGTAATCTTATCAGCTTCAATAAAAACAACACTTAAATGCTACGCGCGCCAACGCAGAGTCATAAATAACGTTTTTTGTAAACAATAACAACGCCGCCATTAAGTGTCGAATGACGTGGCCGGGTAGGGGCCCGTCGTGGGTGGTCCTCTTGGCCGCCTCAGCGGTTAACGCCCGATTTAACTTTTCGCGAACACATAATTAAAGTTTGTAAGAAGGCGTATAGAAACCTCGGGTTTGTACTGAGGCAGTCACGGGGGTTCACAAATATTACAACACTAAAGGTGTTGTATGACGCTCTGGTAAGGAGTCACATGGAGTATGGGGCAGTCATATGGGCTCCACACGAACAGAAGTACAGTTTAATGTAAGAACGCGTCCAAAACAAATTCATGAGGCACTTGTACTTCAAGCTGTATGGCGTGTATCCGTTGTACCCGCTAATGTACCCTACACTGTTCGTACTCGGTATGGTCGGATACAACGAGCTGCGAGTGTGACGGGACTTTGCGCTCGCCGCGTATTTGTTGAAGCTGCTGCGTGGAGTGGAGCACAACCCGGGCGTATTGGGCCGGCTGCGGCTGAGGGCGCCGGGCGGGTACGTGTGGAGGCGACGCCGCCCGCCGCTGCTGGCCGTGCCGGTGGCCAGGGCCAATCTCCTCGCGAAGACGCCCTTTGTACGGTCAATCCTCATAGTGAACAAAGTTCATGAGAGGATTGATATCTTTTCGTGTAATTTGAGTGAACTCGCAAAGGTAGTTTTATACATAGCCTGTTATATGGATTAATAATGGTAATGTATGTAATGCCATTGTAATGTGTACATAAATAATTGTTTAATTGTGTAAAATTTAATTAGTAATATATTTAGTAGATAAAGTTAATGATAACATGTTATTAATGTAAGCATAAATGAAAGCAACTATCGCATTGGATTAGTCTGTAAGGATAGTTGTGTATATAAATATAATAAATAAATAAATAAATCTTTATCTTTTACTGTGTTTGTGATTGTGATATTTGAGGTGCTGATATTACGATCTATTTTCTCGAAACTTGCGCGGCAGGTAAGGATGTAAGTGTGACATGTACTCTCATGATTATTTACTGCATTTTATTTATGATTTGTAAAAAAATATACGGAGTTGGAAGCCAAGAAATTACATTATTACTTTAAGTGACATAATATTATTGTGTCATCATTTTGATATGGCAAATGCAAATGTCTTCTAATGAGTATATTTGCTGCATTCTCTTAAATTTTGTAAAAAAATATACGTCATTGTTAATTCTATATTCTATTTTATATTGTGATATAGATTTCAATCATTACGGGTGTAACAGACTTTTAAACTATATTAATAAATATTTACTGTTGATGTGTTTCAATAAAGTGCTGATCATTGATATGATAATTTTCAGAATATGGATACAATGACCTATTTGTATCTATATATTAATACGTGAAGCAAAAACTTTGTACACCTTTTTACGAACATTGCGCGGACGGAGGAGAGATTTCGCACACTTATAGTTTTATAGAGAAGGTTATCAAAATGTTTTTTTTTTAAATTATGCATAGAAAATACATTAAATCAATAAAACAAGCTAAATACACACTACCATGTATTTGACACACACGCAATCATATGTATTTGAAACACACGCATATTATACTCTTTTCGAAAATTTCAAAAATGGAAGAAGAGCGGCTGAAATCTGTCAATGCCAAACCAAACTCATATTCTATTTTTTTAAATTTTTCATTGCTTAGGATACAATCCGTGAAGCCTTAACAAAATTACGGTCGAATTTCGACCACTGGCCGACCACTAGTAATGTTAAAATTGCTTATTACCAAGGTGAGATGTCAAAAGTTACACATCATATGCGACTAACTGTAAGGCTCGTTAATTTTTTTCACCTGTGTATCCAGTTTGTGTATCCGTATATTTTCCCTGTGTGGTGCCGGGGATAAAGAATTGCACCACCCCATCTCTTCCTGTGGGTGTCGTAAAAGCCGACTAAGAGACCATTCCAGAGGATGGGCAGCAGCATCTCTCTGAGGTTACCCTCAACCTACTGCGATCGCCAACCCGCCTGCCAAGCGTGGCGATTACGGCAAATACCCCTCATATCCTTGGGGGAGGCCTTTGTCCAGCAGTGGACGTCTTGGGCTGAGATGATGATCCAGTTTGTATTTGTTTTAGATTAATGTTTTTTTCTTATTCTTATTTTTATTCTTAACATCAGGTGACATTATGACCATCCAACCTTAGTACAAACATGTAACCTTCGCTGGGAATTGAATCAGAACCTTATGTCCTACACCACAGAGGCGAATATAAAAGTTATGCGAATATTATAGCTATTCATCATAATATCTCATTACCAATTATAAGGCACCACTTCACTGTAACGCCGCGCCTTACATTCAGCCTGCCGCCTACAAAAGGCATAGAGCTCACGAGAAATTTAATTATTTCCGCTTTAGTGTGAGTTAACCACAGTGCGGGCGAGACAGTATAATAACGCCCTTTACGGCTCCCGCCCACGACCAACTTTTTGTATGCCCGATAATCGAAAGAAGAAAACGAAGTTCACGAGCCCTAAGTACACTGATTTCGATTCTTAGTTCTCCAAATTCTCCTTCCTATTTTACCCCCCATTTTCAATTCCTTTGCTCTTCCCACAGTAAGAATCTCCGATCTTCTAATAACCTTCTTCTTCTCCCATACTTCCGGATTCGTACAGTCTTCCTTTTATATCCAGTCCATTCTCATGTGGAACGCGCTGCCTCTCGAAATCAGGATGGCTACAAGTCGCGATGTCTTTAAAAAGAAAGTCCGCATGCTTTTTTTAAATGAAACCTTGTCAGAATCATCTCAATAACGACCGATTTTAAATTATTTATAAATTATGTATTTATGTAGGTATATTTATATATATATTTTATTTTTATTTAAGTATTTTATGTAATTGTAATTTATAGAATATTTAGTTATGTAGTTTGAATCTTTTTGTTACACTGTTTTCTACTTTTGTTGTCTCTCAAAATTTGCACCTCCCATGTCATTTCTGCACCACCCTATGGTTGACTGGTAGAGAATGCCTTAGGCATTAAGTCCGCCATGTAATATTTTGTTGCAAAAGTTTAAAATAAATAAATAAATAAATAATCTAATATATTATTATGTATAATAATTTATGTAGTATTATGTTTCATCTACGTTCTTCGTCGCACCACTAACCAATTTTTATGCTTACTCTTTAGGTCGACTGGTAGTGAATGCCATTTTGCATCAGGTCCGCCTTTTGTACTTTTATTAAATTGTACAATAAAGATTAAATAAATCAATAAATAATTGTTTGATAATCGGTGCCCGATTTTTAAGCGGTGAAAATTAAACATAATTATGGAATTCTATGTTGTAAAAAATCGGTCTGATTATAAGTCTTACAAAAAATATGTCTTGGGCGAAAGCCGAAAGCGCAGTGCCGAGTTACATCGCATCCGAGTAGACACAGATAGCTGTGTAAGAAAGAAAAAGATACATGATGTGATGTGATGTGCTTAACCGCCTTTGTGGTCTAAAGACAAAGACAAAGACAAAGACAAAGACAAAGACAAAGACAAAGACAAAGACAAAGACAAAGACAAAGACAAAGGCTTTTTATTTCGCTTGAAATATGGTACATAAGTGGTCTAGTGGTCTGGTTTAGACCCAGAGGTCCCGGGTTCGAGTCCCAACGGGGGGTACATGTTTGTGTACTCTGTTTGATTGGTGGTAGGGCTTGTTTGCCTAAGTTGTTCAATCCATCCATTATTCCGGATGAAGTACGCTTCCACCTTTTGCCTTATCATTACTTACTAGTGGTCGCCCAGTGGTCGAAATTCGACCGTAATTTTATTAAGGCTGCACGGATTGTATCCTAAGCAATGAAAAATTTAAAAAGATAGAATGTGAGTTTGGATTGGCATTGACAGATATCAGCCGCTTCTCTTCCATTTTTGAATTTTTTTGAAAAGAGTAGGTATAATATACGTGTGTGTCAAATATACGCGTATGTGTCAAATACATGCTAGTGTGTGTAATGTTTGTTTTATTGATTTAATGTATTTTTATGCATAGTTAAAAAAAATATTATTATTCGGATAACCTTCTCTACATAAACTATAAGTGTGCGAAATTTCATACTACTTCGTCCGCGCAATTTTCGTAAAAAAGGAGTACAAAGTTTTTGCTTCACCTATTAATATATAGAAGATAATCAGATAAAAAATTAGGCTAAGTTCACGTTCATCGTTGTCATCCAAAAAATCAGTGACATTTTGGGTTATACCTATACTGCGCTCCGTTGTTGACTATGCCCAAAGTAACAGTGTAGTGGCTACAAAATTATTAGGCATTGAATGTGTAAGGAGCGGTTGGTATCTCCGATGTCTCGTCTCAGCTCAGTACGTGTCGGCAGAAGAGCTTGCATTGTTAAAGTAATTCGCTCGAACAAAGTTCGGTAGAAATTGTTACCTATTATAAGTTATGAATTTGGTATTAATTTACTAGTTCTCCGTTTGAAGTTTGCATGGTATATATTTACATAAATATGATGTAAGAAATATTAAGGCAACGCATCGCTAAACAAATAATCTAATATGAAGCGTTTGCGCCGCCCCGTACCATAAGAAAAACTGTTTTTTCTTTCCAATAAAAACTACAAATAAGTTTTAAAAAATGAACTAGCATATTGAAGTGTGTGTTAAGACTAATCTACTAAGAAAATTTTGATGCTTAATTCGGTCTGGTTTGCCTGTAAAATGCAAATCTATGTTTTAAAAGAGGTTACTTTGAAATTTTTTTCTCTGTTATAAAAGTTAACAAATCGTGTTTCTGCAACTAGCAAAATGAATTCAATTAAATCATGTCATCAATTATTACTTTCATATGTTTTGTAATTGTTAGGAAAAGTCAAGATCCCCGCCACGTAAATTTCCAATGCATCGCCTTAATTGAAACACAAATAAATGAATAAGTAAGGCTCTATGCGCCAGATGATTTTCGTAAGTTTTTTTACCTGAATCTAGAGGATCACGCACTATTTGCATCTCTTTCGCTTGTATGCAGATCTACAGAGAGCGCTGTTTCATGTTTGCCAGCGTATTTAATGGGCAGTGACAATAAAAAAAACCTGTAAAGATAGGTTGTTGGTTGTTGTAAGTCATTATAAATAAAAAATAGACAGAAGTTTCCTAAAGCCAATGGAAGAGTAATAGATGCTCGGTCTAACACAAGCATATTAAACAGGTTACCATCATTTTATAACTATTATTTAGGTAGCCCATTATTGTTTCCCACTGCTGAGCAAAGGCCTTAAAAAGTTTTAAGATCTGTAGGGAGCCGATGGCAGGATATCACGTCGGGGTCACCATAGGAAGCTGATGGTAGGTGGAATGCCACACTGAGGAAGGCAAAGCGAAGATCTTCCTCCGAGCTGGGTGGTATAGCTCGGGGACCGAGGTCCAACGGATGTTTGTTGGAGGTGCTACATATAGCGAAAGAGATAGTGAATCTTCGCTACCGTGATGCAGGCTTCCCATACTATTTATCGTCGTAGTATGGCGACGTCATTGGTATGCATTTGTGGCGCCATCTGTTGACACGGTTTGAGAAGGTATTTGCCTCGTGTCAATTAATGTGCGGCGTATGCGGTAGGTGGAGCCGCCACAGATCCACTTTCAGTTCTCAGACATCAGTCAAGTGTAGTGTAGTGTGTGTGTAAATGTGACTGACGTTGACATAAAGTTGAATTTTGTCATTTGTATTTGATAGGTCAGAAGGGACAGATCACTTTTACGATGAAAGTACATTTATCAACAAAAGTCGCTAATCACCTTAGTACTTTGTCGAAGCAAGTAATAAAACTAACAGGCGCTCGTTAACCTCTAATGGTTTTATTATGACATGGTACTAAGTACTAAGATAAGATAAAATATACTTTATTGTACACACCACTGTCTGCCTGTACATCAGCCACTCACTAACTGCCACATTTCCATTATTAGACTTTGAAATTTTTTTTTTCTAATACAATGCTATATGTACACACATCAAAAATGTCTAGGGATCAAGTACATTTTAAATTTTATTTTTACAATATATTTTTTTAAAAATTAACCTTCTTGCTTTTTTTGCCAATTAAGTGACGACCTTAACGTAAGCTAATTTTCCCCAATTTGTTAAACTTGCATTTTTTCTTAATTTTTTCAACATTAATAGGGATAAAATTGTTTATTAGAACATAAATCGTGAGAGTTATTCGGTAAAATCTTTCAAACACAAGCTCAAAGAGCATTATCTGTCTAACGGCTAATCAGGGACATCCCGTTGTTGTAACATAATTAGTTTTTATTTTAATATGTATTTAAGTACCTATATATTTATAATATATTATTTTATTTTCAATTAGTTATGTCCTTGGTAATTAGTGTAAATATGTTTGTTAGTATAGTATTATTTACAATTTATTAGTCCCGCATACTTGTTTATTACACGACAGCTAGGGTTGGCTGGAAGAGATCTCTTCTAGAGATAAGCTCACCTTTGTATATGTCCTGTGTAACGCGTGTTTAAATGTAATTTATTTGTACAATAAAGGATTAATTAAAAAATAGAGCAAGAAACCAGTCAGGAAAACCAGATTAGGTAAATATTATTAGAAAAAAATTGTATGGCTAAAACTGCACTTGACCCCCAGACATTTTTGATGTGTGTAGTTGCAAGATAAAATTTTACTACAAAAAACAACCAGTCCCAGGAAGCTTGAGTGGGAATCGACCCCACCCAGACTTTGAACCTTATGTCTTAGGCATATGGTTGAATATTTATTTATGAAATATGACAGTTTGGAATAGTCTGATGTCCAAAAAAATCCAAAATAATTTCGCATTTATTTATTTGGTAATAGTACACCAACAGTACATATACACAACGTTATAAGCAGTTACACTATAGGTTTCTTATTCTAATATACCAATAAAATGCGTACACAGCATTGAAGTTGTAACAAGCAACAAAATTACAAAACTTATTGACTATACCTACCAGTATAGATTATTACACAAACACACACATTCAAAATCATACAAGCTATTGATGATTTATGTTGAATAGGTTATATTTAAATTTACGATGGGAATCGTAAAAAATGTCAAGCTCCCGGCATTTTTTTACATACATACTATACATATTGTAACATCTAGGCAGCGGTGCATGGTGACCAAGATTAGTTTTAATACGAGAACGTTATATTAACGCATTAACTGTTAAATGCTTCGAAAGGCACGTAAAGCTGTTGGTCCCGGCTGCATTAGCAGTCGTTAACAACCACCAATCCGCACTGGGCCTGCGTGGTGGTTTATGGCCTGTTCTCCCTATCCATCCATGGGGAAGGCTCGTGCACCAGCAGTGGGGACATACAATAAACTGATGATGATGAGGATGACATAAAAAGAACACGTAAGGTCGATTTCTTACTAAGAGTGAAGTTAAAGTGTACAGTGACTTTTGTTGATGACTATACCAACTTAAAGCTTATTTTTGTAAGAGTTTGCCGAATGCCTCGGACGGCATTTACAGCTTCACCGGGCTTTTTTGGAGGCGGCGAGAAAATTAAAGGGTTCCTCAAGCCGTGTGAAATGAAACACCATCAGAGGTTTTCTAAAGTGAACGGCATCATCATCAAATAACACATCTTGCCGTTTCTGTTTGGTTTCTTCTGTGCTGTCAAATGTCACTTATACGTCATCCATACCATAGTGCAAACTTCAGTTTTTTATTTTTTTTGTTTTTTTTATTTTCTGTTTTAAGCACGGGAAGGCAGGCAGGCGGCCAGGATGGTGCTGAGACCTATTAATTGTTTTTTTGTTTTTTTTGTGTGTTTAAGCGTTTTACTATTTTATTGTCTATGTTGGTTCCTCTTTGTTTTGTGGACATGTCACCAATTTAGGCCCCTCCAGAATACCAGCGTTGCAGCGGCTCTATGTCGCTGTAGCATGTGCTGAGACTGGGGCCTAGTTGGCCACACTTCGTCTGTCTTTGTTTTGTATTGTTATTGTGAATATCGTGTAATTTTGTAGTGTGTGCCAATAAATGTGTGTTTGTTTGTTTGTTTGTTTTGCATCACGCGCGCGTGTGTGTCCCCGTGCCCTACTAGATTCTCCGAAGGGTTCAAATCGGATCGGGTGGACCTAGAGCTGTCAATAAAAGACAGTGTTGCCAGTTTAACTCGAAATACCAACGAAAAATAGCCGAGCGAGAATGCTGTATGTAGGTAGTATAACATTCCGGGACAGGATATTATGGTCGCCACCGGAAACAAGATGGCGGGGGCGGCCGGCTCGGGCCCCGGAAACTACGTAACCGAATTATTGGGCTCCATCTGGCTTTGAGTTTCTCCTTTTTGCGCGTGTTTATTCTAAGTTTTATAAGCGGTTGAATAAAAAAAGCAGACGGTTTGTAATAATAATAAAAAGTTTAGATTGTTTAAATATATTTCTTACAGTTAAGTTCTTCTCACCTGATGTTAAGTGAACACAACAATGCTACAAACATTGATGTTACGGCGACATATTTAGATAGATAAATAAATAAATGTTTGCCACACTCACACCAATTATTTAGCCCCAAGAAGAGCTTCCTTATGAAACTCGAGAAATGGTTAACTAGACAACGGATAAACATACTTAATATACTTAAATACATACTTATTATACATAGGAAACACCCAGACCCGAAACAATTTAGAAAAACAGGTATTTCTAAATTGATCCGACCGGGGATCGAATCCGGTAGATAAGATGGTGGTAGCTAGCCAGGCGGACAAACAAGCCCTACCACCAACCAAACCGTGTATAGTCGACCATGAAATTGCTTTATCACTTTTGACAAAAACTTCTATTACAATAAAATGTCGCTAAGGCTCATTGTCAATAATGACAACGTATCTGTCACTTGGTCTTTTAAACAAAAATAGAACTTGTTGTTTTATTATATGCAAACAAAATTCACTTCTAAGGTGGTAAAGCAATTTCATTGTCGACTATACAAACATAAGATGGGGTAGTCGCAGGTACTCGACAGGACCCAGTCATAGTCATTTTTTTCTTTAACCATTAAAAATAGAACACTGCAACTGATCTTAGTCTTAAAGCACAATTAAATACCGACCGACTTCACACTAGTGCTCACAAGTTAGATAAGCCGTTGTTGTTCGTAAAATCATTTCTTTGACTCACTATAAAAAATGGAATGCTCTCCGAAGACGCGCCCCTTTTTCTTACTTTTTTATTTTAAGTGCTATGTGCTGCACTGAAGCTGAACTAAATATTTATAAAATACAGTGAAAAAATTATTGATTGCATAGCCATCGGTTGCAATAACCGTTGGATAGATGGACTCTGCCGTTAAAAAACAGTCAATATTAAAAAGCAGTGAAAAAATTCAGTGCTTACGTCAGCCTTCCCGGTAGCATAATGGTCAGTGCAGGCACCCGGATTGTGGCAGACCCAGGTTCGATTCCTGTAGGCTTAGCCAAAGTAACATTAAGAAAACGATAGCGAAGTTCGAAAATAATAAATTGTATGGGATTGACATTGCTAAGCTCAAGTGACAGTGGGCAGGTCACATTGCTCGCAGGACTGATGGCCGCTGGGGCGGGATAGTCCTGGAGTGGCGACCGCGTACCGGAAAGCGCAGTGTGGGCAGGCCTCCAACAAGGTGGACCGACGATCTGGTGAAGGTCGCGGGAAGCCGCTGGATGCGAGCAGCACAAAACCGGTCGTTGTGGAGATCCTTGGGGGAGGCCTTTGTCCAGCAGTGGACGTCTTTTGGCTGAGATGATGATGATGATGGGATTGACATAAGCTGCGCTAAATCACGTGGTAAATCTTATGTCAATCCCATACATTAATTCTTTTCGAACTTCGCTATCGTTTTCTTAATGTTACTTTGGCTACCGCCACTGGCTGGGTCGGGTAGGCATTTAATTGTTTCACTATAAGCGTTATTTTGTTGTCCTGCCTGTAACAAGGTGAGGATGGCTGGTGAAGCACAATCTTGCACCACTAGCTGCTGTGAATCATCAGAACTCTGCGCACGCATAACATCAAGTAGAGTTACGAAAGACATCATTGTAAACCACCATTTTGTGTTAGTGAAAGCTCAGCATAGTGCTGTGGTTAACACGCCCGGTGTGCGATAGCTAAGGTTAAGCAACTTTCGCAATAGTCGGTAATCGGGTGGGTGACCAATTTATCATCTAGAGCTCCTCTAAGGCATTTAAAGCTGTCGATCTTGGCTGCGTTAGCAGTCGTTAGACAACCACTAATCCGCACTGGACCCGCGTGGTGGTTAATGACCCGTACTCCCTGTGGTATTTCCATCCATAGGAAAGGCTCATGCCCCAACAGTGGGGACATAAAATGAGCTGATAATGTGATGATGACTTGAGTTAGGGTGATCAGGCTATTACAATTACAATTACAGCAATTTGAAATAAATAAATACTTTCCTACACTCACACCAATGATCTAGCTAAAGAGAAGCTTCGTTACGAAACTCGTTAAATGGTTACTAAACAACGGATAAACATACTTAAAATACTTAAATACATACTAATACATACATAGAAAACACCCAGACCCGAGACAATTTAGATAAACAATAATTTCTAAATTGACCCGACCGGGGATCGAACCCGGGACTTCAGAGATGGTGACACCATGAAAACCGGTGTACAAACCACTCGAACAAGGAGGTCGTCCTATGCTATGCAATGGACCAAAGTATTCTTCGAACAGATCGGGGCGTCGTCGAATGAACTAAAAAACGGTTCAAACTTTTCGTTGTAGCTTAAAAATAGGCAAATCCAATAATTGGTTTACGAAACAACAGTTTCGAAACCCGTTCACGGTACAAAGACAACAAAGTATAGTGGCTCGCTCCTTTGTACAACAATCGGAAAGCCCAGTTTGGAACTACGGCCAGACAAGAACGTGACCTGAATTTTGGATCGCCATTGATTTCTGTAGCTAATAGAACTGGATAGGGACGCAGAGACATTGGGGGAGAGTAGAATTATAATTACGTACCTACTATCTGTGGCCAAGTCTGGTTTAACACGTAACTACACCACACCGTTGCGTTGCGTCAAAAAGTGGTCTTGCGGTTGCGTTGTGTAGTCGGTATCACACACGCGGGCAATAATGACAGCAAAATCTATACTAATATTATAAAGCTGAAGAGTTTGTTTGTTTGTTTGTTTGTTTGTTTGTTTGTTTGAACGCGCTAATCTCAGGAACTACTGGTTCGAATTGAATAATTCTTTTTGTGTTGGATAGTCCATTTATCGAGGAAGGCTTTAGGCTATATAACGTCACGCTGCGACCAATAGGAGCGAAGCATCAGTGAAAAATGTTGCAAAAACGGGAAAAGAGCCTAAAAAATTAAAAATGCTGCCGAAAGTCACTATTCCACGCGGACGAAGTCGCGAGCACAACTAGTGATAGATAAAACTCTTTATTGCATACACACACAGAAAAGTAAAAACAAACAACGAAATTTTTATATCGGGGTGGGCAAAGGCGGTCTTATCGCTTGCAGCTATCTTTTCCAGACAACCTTTGAGGTATAGGACAACTGAAAGGAAAATCAAAGGCAGTAGTGCTCTAGTATAAAGCAAAAATAATAATAATAATACAAATAATTAATTATTGAAGTATACACATAAATGTAATATAATATATATTTTGTAATATATTTATATATATATTTTACAAAAAATAATACTGTTCGAGCCCACTGTCCAGCTCTGACGTCACGAAGCAAGCGTCGGAAGGGGGCGCACGGAACGCGCCATTGCGCTGACAGCTCCGACACACGCACCATCGTTTTTTCTAATTTTAATTATTTTCAATATTTATCTACAAGTAAACGTATATCATAACTACACAGAGTTATTATTCAAGACCATATTCAGCGGCGCATTAAATACTAATACATAAACATACTACATATACCTACATACGAAAAAGTTGTTGCAAACTAAGACTTAGTCAAGAGATGCGAATGCAGTCTAGTCTTAAAATAGGCAAGTGACTTGGATTGACGGATGATATCCGCGGGAGGTTATTCCAAAGGTTTAGTAGTAGTACGTGTGAAACAAGCCTTATTACGGTTAGACCAATGGTATCAGACCCAGAGATACTAGTTTCGTTTCCAAATGAGGTTACATAAATTATTGTTCTCGTATTGTTTTCTAAAGTTTACGCGAACACTACACATTGAAATGAAACAACTTTTACGGATCTACTCGCGTTTATTTTACACATTACTTATTTAATGTTTATCCTGACGTTTCGAACCCTTTGCAGGGTCTGTGGTCACAGGGAGACTGAGGTGTTGGTCATCTCATAATTAGTTAGTAGCTTGTATACCCTCATTTAAATTTAATCAGGTGCGTTCCGTTTTACGCAGAAAGAGCTTACAGTATCTTATGGTCTGGCAGTGTGGTGTCGGGGCTGGGATTTAATATTTTGTATGATGGGATCCCAGGCTGGTGGTAGATTCCAACCATCTTCTCTATTAAAATTAGGATGTTTTTTAATTTCAATAGCCTCGCGTATCATCCTAACCTAACCTAACCTCAGGATAAACATTAAATAAGTAATGTGTAAAATAAACGCGAGTAGATCCGTAAAAGTTGTTTCATTTCAATTATTGTTCTCGGTTTTTTTGAGAGTCTACCTAATATAGCTACCACCATTATTTGAGTCAATTGCCTCTAAATGTCTTCCAAAGTTGAGAATACATTACCAGGAATTGAATGATATACATGGCATATTATTTAAACTAGCGGTCGCCCAGTGGTCGAAATTCGACCGTAATTTTATTAAGGCTGCACGGATTGTATCCTAACAATGAAAAATTAAAAAAGATAGAATTGACACATTTCGGCCGCTCCTCTTCCATTTTTGAAATTTTTAAAAAGAGAATATTATATACGTTTGTGTCAAATATAAGGTAGTGTGTGTAATATTTGTTTTATTGATCTAATGAATTTTAATGCATAATTTACAAAAAAATAACATTCGGATAACCTTCTCTTATAAACTTTAAGTGTGCGAAATTTCATACTCCTCCGTTCGCGCAATTTTCATAAAAAAGGGGTACAAAGTTTTTGCTTCACGTATATAATATAGATACCGCATACCTAATTAAAATACTTCAAAATGAAGATATCAGTTTCCGTTTTGGATCCGGAATAGCCTGACGTGCGCGTGGGTAGTTGTAGTACCCTATTTAATGCGAATAAATTATTTATGATTATGGGCATTCAAAACAACTCGTTCAGAAATAATTAGCTCTTCGTTAAAATATTTACTTAGAATATTGTATTTTATTCTGGGTTAAAATACCTACTGAGAGAGTGTTTCTTTTGGGGTTCTGAAAATACTGAGTATCCCACTAGTCCCATTGAGTTGTACTATCATGGGACAACTGTGACGATTTTGTCCCAGTAGTCCCATGGGACAAGCGGCACTAATATTTTTGTCCCATTAGTCCCATTACCGTCATCACCGTAAAACAACATGTTTATCATGAACCTATAATGTTTACAATGAAATTAAAAAAGTTCCTTTAAGTGACGAAAATATTCACAATGTCAAAGTCAAATATTATTCAAATAAACTTTAGAAAAGTGCTTTTGAATCGAAAACGCAGTGCAATACCTACGTCATCTACGTCATTATTTCAGTTTTTTTTTTTTAATTACTTGAGCTACTACAAATAAAGTTAGCGTTCCCACTATCCACTACTTATCATAATCAAACAACTCGTAAATGCCTAAAGGTATTCTTTAGGCAACCTAGATCAATTGCAAGGCAATTCCACTTTAGAATAAGAATAAGAACAAGAAACATTTATTGACCTGCACAAAAACAAATACAAACAGATGAGAAAAAATAAAAATAAAATAAAAAAGAAGAGCATCTTAAAACAATTAACACAATCACAAAAAATAGAAATAAAAATAAAAGAGAAAGAACACTATAAATAACTACGATATGTGCAAGGCCAACGGGTAGCTGTCTCAGCAATGCTTTTGTGGCAATGCTTTTCTCTAATATCTATCATATATTCTTTGTAAAGATCTTGCAATGGTACTTACTTAACATCACACATACAAAATGTCTAAAGTCTATACAGTCTTAGCACATAACTAAATAACTTACTCATGTGGTCTAAGTACCAGTTTTAAAAGCATCTTGCGTGACAGATTGTGATGCTAGCGCAGTATTCTTTACATTTCAACATTATACAGTTTCAAAGCTCACCAAGTGTAAGTTAAAATTTCAGTATTCAAGCTAGAAACCGTGGATTTTCATACGAAATGTGGAATATTATGCTCCACGAGATTTGCGTAGGTTTTCGAGCAGCGTATGCTGCGCTTTGTTGTGGGAAATACTTAAATTGTCTTTCTTACACACCATATTTTTTACTACAAAATAGAGACTGGCCTTCGCCACACCAGATTTTATGTGATGATAAGTAGATAGAATGCTCTTCCAGCACATATTTCCCTTGTTCTCTTACAATATGTATGTAGATATATTCATTGTATGTATGATAATTAAGTATATTTATATTGTCTGTAAATAAACTCATAATTTTGAAAGCACCATAAACCACCCTTTTCTTAGCTTTTTTGTCCAGTTCAACACATGGTTTGCTTGCAGAAATTGCTTTTTAGCGACAAGGCCGCCATTTGTACTTCTTCTTGTATTGTTCTCTTTTTGTATTTTGTATGGTGTACAATGAAGTGTATTTTCATTTCATTTTCAATATGATATACTTTAAACGAGGTATAAAGACGCAACATGCGAGTGGGCAATGTGCGCAACGCTAGTGAGGCACAATTTCGTGCCATTAGCTATGGAGCAGTTGGACTCCGCTTCAGCTTACCTTACCGTCAGATAGAGCAAAGTCATTTTCCTACTCTTCAAAACTATGTTTCCTACTCTTTAAGTATTTAACAATCACAGTTTTTTCACAGTGCCGTAATAATGGCTTTCAGCGTAAATCAGAAAATTTTTGGAAAATTCATCGAGTCTTCTAGATGTAAGGCTTTCAGCGTAAATCACAAAGTTTTTGGAAAATTCAACGAGTCTTCTGGGGTCTCGTTAGCTCAGCGGTCAAAGCTTTGGACCGGTTATCCAAAGGTCGCGGATTCAAATCCCACTCGAGCTTCCTTAGACTTAAATTCCTTAGATTTTATCTTGTAACATTGTTATTGTGGCGACAGAATTAGATATAATGTAGAGATATTAGTAGATAGATATTTTGACGACCTCCTTGGTCGAGTGGTTTGTACACCGGTTTTCATGGTGTCGCCATCTCTGTGGTCCCGAGTTCGATCCCCGGTTGGGTCAATTTAGAAATTATTGTTTTTCTAAATTGTCTCGGGTCTGGGTGTTTTCTATGTATAATAAGTATGTATTTAAGTATTTTAAGTATGTTTATCTGTTGCCTAGTAACCATTGTAACGAGTTTCATAACGAAGATTCTCTTGGGCTAGATAATCGGTGTGAGTGTAGGAAAGTTTATTAATTATTTATTAGTAGATCACATGAGGTTGCGGTCATGTACTTATTTGTCTATCCTACTAATATTATAAACGCGAAAGTTTGTAAGTATGGATGTTTGTTACTCTTTCACGTAAAAACTACATAATGGATTTGGATGAAATTCGGCATACAGATAGTTTATAACTGGGAATAACACATAGAATACATTATAACCAGATATTCCCACGGGAACGGGAACCACGCGGGTGAAACCGCGAGCGGCCACTAGTATGGTATAAAAAAGCTAGCCAGGTCGAAGACTAAGTACATGTCCTATCATAAATCGTCAATCTTATAATCTTTTTTCTAACAAAAGCTGAAACCTTGACTTCGCAATAGTTAGAAGTTTAGGAGCGTTCCATATTGCGCATAACATTACGACAGTATGATGGAAATTTCGTGACGCTCTTTCAAAGTAGGCAATTTAACTGCTGCCCAGAAATATGTCTGCAATTGTGCCGAGATTGGCGCCAAATGGTGCAGTAGGCTGGAAACATTAGTATTTTTTTTAATTTTGAAACATGAGGTGATAATTTTTGGGACGTAATTCTAATGGAAAGATGTCTGACAAAGGTTATTATCGTTATGTTACTTATTTAACATGAAACAAGGGAGTATTAGTAGTAGTAGTATATAACGCCTCGGTGGCCGAGTGGCAGAGTGCTCGGTCCGATACCCGAAGCTCCTGGGTTCAATTCCCATGTCGGTCAAAATGTATTTTGGATTTTTCGATGCATAGCCCCGGGTTTCTGATCACCAACCCGCATTTGGCAAGCGTGGTGATTAAGCCATTACCCATCAATTGTAGCGATGACTTGATTTCAATGATGAACTTTGCCCAGCAGTGGGACATTTACAGGCTGTTTACTTTACTTTAAGGAAGTATTTACGAATTCATGTTTACCGGGGGAGGCAAGGGCAATTTATATTAATATTTCCTTTACTTTGGTGGTGATTGGTTTCGTGTCACTCATTTGTTTTTTGCATCGATCGTCAAAGTTAAGTTACCTTGAACGTGGCTAGTAATTGGATGGGTGGCCAATTTTTATATGCCTGTAATTGGTATTACTGTTAATACCCATGTATGGTATTATCACCAGCAATAAATATGCGCTATCTGCCATTTAATATATTTTTTTTCTAATAGGGTAATAAGGCTATCCAGGTAGACTTAATGAAACCAACAGAACAAAATGCGGACAGAGATTCAGAACGTCGTCCTTTTCTCGCTCAATGAAATTGCTAATCGCCTGAACTTACCCAGATTTTTATCTACAAACCTTTCCGAGTCGTTGGATTGGAATATTAAAACGGGTAAATTGCAATAAAGACGTAAAACGGAAGGGCACTGATACTGGGGAATGATTCGATTGAATTCACCCGGGACACGACTGTTGACACTAATAATATTGTTATTTGAAAAGTAAGGTTACAGGAAGACAACCTACCTCTTTTCTAAAGCTTCGCTCGGTCTGATATCCGTATTATGTTAAATATTAATATTATGCTTCGATCTTTACTATATATAACCCGATTTCTTTTGTATGATCAACAACCCGCAATAAGCCAATTGAATACTCTTCAGTAGTTGCGAAGAGTTTATTTCAATGATGGATGCCAGATTTTTGCTAATTACTTACTTTACAAATCTAGTTACGATTAAAAATATGTTGTTTATTACACCAATGAAAAGCAAGATCATAATCTAACATTATTTTTTATATTTCAACTTACTTTATGACTCGATTCCAAAACTTTGACAGTAAAACTTTTTACTGTCTATAGCTAACTCATCGATGTATAAAAAGTGCTTAACCAATGCTTTGTCGCCGGTTTTACGACCGGAAAATAGTCTGGGAACATCAGTAAATCCAAATTCCTTGTTATAAACGATCAGAAAACTGTTACTGAACACTTTATATGAATAACTATACGGGTGTGTGGGCAAAGGACACTTGATAAGATGCTTTGTGAAGGTTCAGAGGAAGCGTTTAGTCCTTAAGACGTTTATAGATGAGGTGTTATAGATAAAAAATATGAAAATGGCGTTGTAAATTTCATTGCTAAATATTACTTTAATCTTCAGTGTCGGGTACTCCTTAGCTTGACTTTTTTGATATACACGGTGACCTTACGCTCTGAACAAACATTGAAAACCCGTGTAACGCTACTTCTCAGAAATGCTGTTAGGTTTATTTCATTCGCCGTGTAAAAACATGTATTCCTTAAAAACAATTGCAACTTTATTACAACTTTTATACATTTGTAATGATAAATTATGTGGAGCGACACATTAAGTTTCATGTCACATACATGTCAATGCCTAACAAGGTGTGTGCGTGTGTTAACTATCAAAATTGCAGCTTCAGCAGTAGAATTGAACATGAAACAAAGCGCTATGTTTATGTAATGTTACTTAAAAGGTATATGTAACATACAAGCTGCTTCAAAGAGATTATTTAAAAAACATTGATGTTTTTGGTTAATACTTGATCGATAATACTTCTCTTATTGGTCCGAAATATGAACGTGTAGTGCCAATATTTGTCCAGAGACTAGGGACATCTTGTATGTCGTTTTCTAAAGTTTACACAAAAGGTAAAAAAAAATTAAAATATTTTATTGCTACAAAAATTACAACGTTTTAGAAAACTAAACTAAAAATATTGTGTATTTGTAAGCAAAGGGTACCAGTCTTAGCAAAGTGCTGAGCTAGGCTTAGCGCTGATTTTCAGTCTGGCCCCTGGGTTGAATGGTCGGAACGTGATAAATAAAGGAGTATGGATGGATGCTTGTGAGGTTTATTTGAGTACGAATTGTCAAAAAGTGTAAAGTGTAGGTGATAAATATTGCGACTGTTAAAGCATTTCTTATATTTCTAAGATTCTTGTGAGTGGTGGCAAGTGTGGTGATCAAGGCACCCATCAATTGCAGTGATGACCCGATCCCAGTGACAGAGGCCGGTACCCAGCAGTTGGAAGATCATAGGCTATTTACTTACTTATACAGGGTGTTTGGAAGGTGGGTGCAAAGGCTTGAGGGGATGTTAGTATGGACCACCTAGAACATTTTGAGCCACACTTGTCTTAGACCAAGTCTGATATTATTGTTTTTTTTTGTTGACCTGCGATTTTAGTGGCAAAAATCCAAAATTTGCTAATTAATTGCTAACTTTCAGTTTAAGTTAAAATGTCTATTTTTTACAATTTATTTTATTAGTGTATTGTGTCTCTTATCGTATCGAAGTATTTTTGAAGCACCATTGTTATCAAAAAATAAAGTTACAGGCCATTCAAATGTGTTAAAAAATTTGGAAAAATAAATTTTCGACTTTTAATGTCAATTTAAAAAATAAAGAAAATAGCTGCAGATGTTCAAACACATTTAAAAACATGCTAGGTTATTGCCCTTTCTTTTGAGATATCTTTTACGCAGATATCTTACCATTTCTTGAAATTATGGTGCTTAAACCAGTTAAGAGTAATCATATCGATTTTTAAGGAGATTAAAAAAAAATATTTATGGTGATCTAACTTTAATTTTCATGTTCAAAATGTCGTCCACCATTACGAATACATGCTCGAGCATGTTTTCTTACTTCAGCCGTGCTGATTTTTAGTATCATTTCTTGTTTCATCCGTTCAAACGCAGAATGGATTCTCTCCAATAATTCCTCCTTCGTAGAAATTTCCGTCGTGTAGACAAGTTCCTTTGCCCTTCCCCATAAATAAAAATCTACCTTAAGTCAGGCTTTCTTGCGGGCCAAGGAATTGGCTCATCTTTGCCAATCCAGCTCTCTGGAAAACAATTATTCAGGTGTTCTCGTACAGTTAAGGTCCAATGCGCTGGGCATCCATCTTGTTGGAACAAATTTCTCCTGTCAGTATTCAGTATTGGTATTTCCGCCTTCCAAAAATCTTCTTTGGAAAGACACCTAAAACAAAAACAAGCTCTGATCAAAGTGTTCTGGGTTCTACATTCCAAGTAGGAAGGGGGGGTATAGCCCTACCTCTCCCCCAAAGCTTAAAACTCGGAGACACATACTTAAGAATATTTTTGGTAAACCGTAAATGTGTGGGCTGGTGTAATCGGGCGAAATTTGATTGGGCCACACATTTTACCCGACAATTTAAACAGGGACAATTATTTAAACTTTTTAGAAAACTACTTACCAACCCTTCTTTATGAAGCGGAAATACCAATACTGAATACTGACAGGAGTATAAATTTCCAACAAGATGGATGCCCTGCGCATTGGACCTTAACTGTACGAGAACACCTGAATAATTGTTTTCCAGAGAGCTGGATCGGCAAAAACGAGCCAATTCCTTGGCCCGCAAGATCGCCTGACTTAGACGGTGACGGTAGATTTTTATTTATGGGGAAGGGCAAAGGAACTTGTCTACACAACGGAAATTTCTACGAAGGAGGAATTATTGGAGAGAATCCATTCTGCGTTTGAACGGATGAAACAAGAAATTATGCTAAAAATCAGCACAGCTGAAGTTAGAAAACGTGCTTGAGCATGTATTCGTAATGGTGGACGACATTTTTAACATGAAAATTAAAGTTAGATCACCATAAATAATTTTTTTTAATCTCCTTAAAAATCGATGTGATTACTCTTAACTGGTTCAAGCACCATAATTTCAAGAAATGGTAAGATATCTGCGTAAGTGATATCTCAAAAGAAAGGGCAATAACCTAGCATGTTTTTAAATGTGTTTGAACATCTGCAGCTATTTTCTTTATTTTTTAAATTGACATTAAAAGTCGAAAATTTATTTTTCCAAATTTTTTAACACATTTGAATGGCCTGTAACTTTATTTATTGGTAACAATGGTGCTTCAAAAATGCTTCGATACGATTAGAGACACATTACACTAATAAAATAATTTGTAAAAAATAGACATTTCAACTTAAACTAAAAGTTGTTAGCAATTAATTAGCAAATTTTGGATTTTTGCCACTAAAATCGCAGGTCAACAAAAAAAAACAATAATATCAGATTTGGTCTAAGACAAGTGTGGCTCAAAATGTTCTAGATGGTCCATACTAACATCCCCTTAAGGCTTTGCACCCACCTTCCAAACACCCTGTATATCTAATCGTATATATAAATCAATAAATATATAAGCAGTCCATCATCATCATCATCATCAGCTCAATTTTATGTCACCACTGCTGGGGCACGAGCCTTCCCTATGTATGGACAGGGAGAACAGGCCATAAACCACACGAGCCCAGGGCGGATTGGTGGTTGTTAACGACTGGTAGTGCAGCCGGGACCAACGGCTTTACGTGCCTTCCGAAACACGGAGAAGCTCGAGATGATACATTTTTGGTCACCTATCCAATGACCGGCCTTTGCGAAAGTTGCATAACCTTAGCACTCGTAGACCGGGCGCGTTAACCACTTCGCCATCGAACTCCTCAAGCAAGCAGTCCATACAATCTAAAAAAATAAAACTTTTTTAAAACAAGCACTACGCATTAAAATGTAACACTATTTTACGGATATACCTGTGTTTAATTTACGTTATTATTTAATTATATCGTGTTGAACCGTTTTTATAGGGTCAGTGGTGACAAACACAAATATAAATAATTATGTAAAATTAAACGCGTTTCAATTTTTAAAAATATGTATCTTCACTTGTTATGTTTTATATATGTTTGATGGTCATATTCAGTCTTTCCAGTCTGTAACTACATTTTAAGGAACATTATTACATAAATTGGTATCTACTTCCATTGCTTCCTTCATCTACCTAGTAATATCCCTTTCATCAACACCCAAAAGTTATACAATTAAGCAACTATAACAACGGGTCTTTCTCTTTCCTGGTATTGTTGTTTCCAATAAGGACCATGTTGCTTTAATTCTGATAGTAGACCTATTGACACGGTACGCAATATTTATTTATTTATCTATTATTTATTTAATTATTGGACAGTCAACAAAAACCACTAAACAAACAGTAGGTATAGGGTTTTTTTTTCAATTTATTTGTTATGCAATGTTTGTTTGATATGCACAAAAACTTAAGCAGTAATAAAAATAGTAATAATAAGTGAACAATCAATTAAAACGGTCTTATTAGATTAGGAACCAACATGTGCTAGTATAAGTACTTAAATATCTAAAAGATTTGTTGTTGAAAACACAATGCTTAGAATTAAAACATGAATTCACAATGATTTTCTTGTCATTCTTCGCTCGCCAGAAAGAAAACCGGTTCGCTGCGATACTGCACCGCCACACTCTATCTAAGTACAGTTTTCAATAATAGACAGTCACGGCATGCGATGTGGACTAATAGTTATAAATTTAACTAACTAACAAATTTTACCAAACTTAAAATTACAATAATATAATTAAATATAGACAGTTAAACTTAATTTTGCTTCATAATAATTATTTTAAATAAACATTATTTTAACAATTAATTGTTGATGCTTGAACGACCCAAAAGGATACGTTTAGAACTCGTAAGCTATTTACATAACATAATTAATATAGCGGTAATAATTATAATCAGGCAGTCGTTGTGGAAATCCTTGGGCGAGGCTTTTGTCCAGGTAGACTTCTTAACGACGAATTAATACAACAAACAACAATTCAATATTACAAAACCAAAAAAAATAAATAAAAGAAATATGCAAAATGCTTCTTCATCTAAAATACAACTTATCTAAATCTAAATCTAAAATACAACTTATCTAAATCTAAATAACTATTTTATCTAACATTCATCATAAAAGAAAATTATTTTTTTTTCTAAATTCGCTTGCGTTTAATTTACATGTTATTTTATGATGACGATAATGCTAACCTTTCGAAATTTCTTACAGGGAGAACAAAAACAAGTGATTTAATTAAAAAAATAAATGTGTCAAAACTTCCACGAGTGGTATTTGAACCCGCATCCTTTGACCGAATCATGTGTGCTTAAAATAACGCTATCGTGGCTGAGTCTAACCCGTCGACACTGTCCAGTCTTACTTGTTGTACAAACAACGAACATGAAAATTAATAATGATATTAATCGCACTATTCATAATTTAATTGATTATCTTGACGTTTTGGTTTAATGCTCTAAGATCTTGACATGCATTGCACATGCAATTTAAAAATAAATCTGACTAAAACTATATATCCAATTCAATAATCGCAAAAGTATCAAGCTAGCCATTAAATAAAAAAATGTGAAAATAGAAGAAATAAAGCAGACGAAATTTCTAGGATTGTATCGTTAACTTATGTTAATCCCGTACAATAATCATTCTATTTGATTTCTATTCTATTAGCGTTTTGCCTTAAGGGGGCAGGCTGTTTTATCATCTAAATATTTTTTGCCTGTATAATAATCTTTTTTAAGTAAAGAAGACTTTATATGTTTTTTAAACTTATTTAAAGGTAAATCTAGTACAGTACTTGGTACAATCCTTATAAGTCTATAATCTTTATCGATTCACACGCCAACATATCCAACATTCTAAACACCTCCGCAAAACCAGCAATAATCGATCAGAAACACGTTACAGCAGAATCTACGAGCATAAAGCCAAAGGAACTAGATAAAGAGGTTTTAAGGATACGCTCCAAGGAAGTCGGTTATCCTTTATACGCTGCGTACAGCTCAGAAAACGCGAGATATACGCGTTTAGATTAAGGTAGCGCCGTAAATTGTGTTACGTTGAAAGATATTTCAGTAACCGTACTGATATACTGATGTTTTAAGTGATTTGGGGTTATGCTCGAAGTCAGCAGGGTTCTAAGTGGGTCTAAGGTGTTAAGGCTTGTTACATTAGATTACAAACGTTATTTTAAGAACATGAAATAAGACAAATCTACTTGCGCTTATTTTTTAACTAATAGTTAGGTATTATTTTTCTGTTGGAGGAACATAGAGGAGGTTTTCACCTCTAAAGGCGGCCCTTGCATCTGACAATACTAACGTAGCTTAAAGTTCTACTAACAATTCACTATTTTTAAATGTATCATAATAGCATTATGTTAGGGTTAAATAAATCTCTTTTAATATTATTATTTATTAATTAATTTTAACTTAGGTCGAACTGAGATGACGGTCAGCTCATAATAAATTGGTACTTGCATTTGTCTCATGTGCGTTCCGTTTCATGCAAATGAACATTTGTTTTGGTCTCTCAGATGGTGTTAAGGCTGGGACTTATAAGCTTGTATGGTAATATCTAGCCAGGTGGTAAAAGTGGTAAAATATTGTTTTTGCTCAGAAATTAGTTCACTTTATTTTGACTTCACTTTCGATAATTATAATTATCAGTCTTTATGAGTCTTAGTGCTGGGCTTAGACATTCATCAGCTCATTTTATGATCCCACTGCTTGGGCACGAGCCTTCCTATGAATGTTTAGACCACAAGAGAACGGGCCATAACCTACCACGTAGGAATAACGAGTGTTAATGGGTTAACGACCGCGACCGCCATTTTACGATTTGAATTAAGACCAAAGACATAACATGAGATTATTTCACTTGCTCACCCATCTTGTGACCAGGCATTGCAGAGTTGCTTAGCATGCACGATCACAATTCAAATGTGAAAGCGGTTGCGCTATAAAGCTTCTACAGACACAGTCATTATTCCCCAAAAATATCAAGAAAAATATAATTTAAAAAAAATAAAGATAATTTGACTGAGGTAATAGGATAATAATAATACGTATAGTATGATTTTTTGTATGTTGCCTACATACCTATATGTACATAAACTTACTACATAAGTACTACTTATGTTTTACTAGCATACCATCTTATTATTTTAATTTCAATGCGTTCCGTTTTACGCAAAAAGAGCTGATCGTCCTATCTCTTGGTCTGGCAGTGTGGTGTTGGGCCTGGGATTGTTATTAACATGTATGATATTGTGAAGGAGCTCGATGGCGCAGTGGATTACGCGCCCGGTCGGCGAGTGCTAATGTTAAGCAACTTTTGCAAAGGCCGGTCATCGGATGAGTGACCAAAAATTTTTCGAGCTCCTCCGTGCTTCGGAAGGCACGTAAAGCCGTTGGTCCCGGCTGCATTAGCAGTCGTTAACAACCACCAATCCGCACTGGGCCCGCGTGGTGGTTTATGGCCCGTTCTTCCTGTTTCCAGCCATAGGGAAGGTTTATTCTCCAGCAGTGGGGACATACTATGAGCTAGTGATACTTGTGTGATTGTATTTTTTAATTTTAGGGTTCCGTAACCAAATGGCAAAAAACGGAACCCTTATGGATTCGTCATGTCTGTCTGTCTGTCCGTCCGTATGTCACAGCCACTTTTTTTTGAAACTTTAAAAACTATACTATTGAAATTTGGTTAGTAGATGTATTCTGTGCACCGCATTAAGATTTTCACACAAAAATAGAAAAAAAAAACAATAAATTTTGGGGGTTCCCCATACTTAGAACTGAAACTCAATTTTTTTTTTTCATCAAATCCATACGTGTATCTATGGGGTATCTATGGATAGGTCTTCAAAAATGATATTGAGGTTTCATATATTTTTTTTTCTAAACTGAATAGTTTGCGCGAGAGACACTTCCAAAGGGGTAAAATGTGTCCCCCTCCCCCCCTGTAACTTTGTAACTTCTAAAATAAGAGAATGATAAAACTAAAAAAAATATATTATGATGTACCGTGCAAACTTCCACCGCAAAATTGGTTTGAACGAGATCTAGTAAGTAGTTTTTTTTAATACGTCATAAATCGTAATCCGCAAGTTGAAATTTTCACATATGATGTATTTCTGTTGCAGTGGGGACGTAAAATGAGCTGATGATGATGATGATGATGATGATGATGATGATGATAATGATATTGTGATACTACTCACAAAATAAAACGAATTTTCGATGTTATGTCGGGTCTGGGTGGTTGTGATACCGTCGTTGTTTCTGATTTCCATTAAACGAGTGATTTAGCTATACTTACATTGGGATCAAATATGATGACGAGACGAACAATGTATGTGATGTTGTCTAACTTATCTATCTATCTGTCTAATATATACCTACCTACATAATGTTGCTCCATAAGTAGGTACTTCCGTAAGAGTTTTTTTATTATTCCAGCATTTCTTAAGCATATAAACTGACTAGCGGCCGCTCGCGGTTTCACCCGCGTGATTCCCGTTCCCGTGAGAATATTGGGATAAAAAATATTCTAAGTGTTAATCCAGGTTATAAACTATTTGTGTGCCGAATTTCATCGAAATCCATTCAGTAGTTTTTACGTGAAAGAGTAACAAACATCCATCCGTACTTACAAACATTCGCGTTTATAATATTAGTAGGATTTAATCATACGCTATTTGTAAAGCAGCAAAAAGGGCAAACAAAAAAGTTTGAAAGTCTCATATTTATATCTTTTATGACTCCAAATAAGCATCAAAGTTTATATACCGAGCAGACTACTTCATTCATGATTCAACGAGCCAGATTATCCCGTACGATGTTAAGGCTTCCATACACTAAGAGCAGGTGAAAAGCAGCGCGGATTGAACATGCATGCATGCATGGTTTTTAACAAAAGTATTGTGTGAGTTTTGTTTACTATCCGTATTCTTCCGTTATTTTAAAAAAAATATTGGCAAATATTTGACCGCGATCTCGCCTGATGGTGAGTGATGATGCGGCTAGGATGTAGCATACTTGCCTACATAATGCCTGTTCACCCTTGCCTTGAAAATGTCCAAGTTGTATCAGGAAACAGATCCGCGGGAAGGGAACTCCTCACCTAGATTACGTTTACGAAAACGAAACATAGTATTATGGCATTTTAGCAGCGCCATCTGGCGACAAACGAGAAAAGTTAAAATTATACCATACAAAATAATAATAAAATTTATTTATTCAGGCAGCTTACACCCATACAAATTACAATAAAATTACGATAAAACATCACAAAAAAAACTAAAAAATAAAAAAAATAAAAAAAACAGAATAAAATCAAAATTAAAAATTAAAATTTGCAAACTAAAATAAAATAAAACAAAATTGAAATCAAAGTCTCGTTTTCGTTAACGTGATTAAATGTCAAAAATACCTCACACTAGGCCCTATGGTGTCAATACGGCCGCCTGCTTGCAGTGTGCTCTTCATCAGCGTTGCTCTTTACCTGCTTTTAGTGTGTGGAAGCCTTTAGTATTTGCCGTATATAAGGATAGGTGTTAGCGGAAAGCCCTCTAAGTGGTTATGTAAAAGTTTACGTAGGAGTTATTATACCGAATATTCAGCTACGAAGATTTTGTGGAGAAATATTTTTGCTAAGGACGCGTGCTACAAAGAAACAGCTACGCATCTAAGTTGTTAGCTATTAGTTTTGATTGACTCGCGTTAGACTTGAGTGTATTGCTAACGGTAGCTATGTTGCGGGATTTATTCGTTTATTTGGTTATGTTCAGTGTATGAACAAGAAATAGTGTGCCTATAAAAGTGTTTTCGTTCTTACTTCTTTATTTCTTAAGTAATTTATAATGGTATTCGAACACAACGCGATGTAGCGATGACGAAAGCCTATGACGTGTTTAGGACGTCAACTTATTAGCAACTATCATAGAAAACCACGCACAGTTAGTTTGTGATATGAGTCTTGGAAAGTGTCCTGCTATGATAGGGCATTTTCCAATATTTTTGACGCTGTAAGGGAGAAAAGAGCTCCAGCTCTTTTCTCCCTTACAGCGTCATATGGGTGTCCACACCAGCTGAGTTTCTTGCTGGTTCTTCTCAGTACAAGATCTCCCGCCCAGAGTAGCTTAGGTACGAACCGATGGCATTCATAAGAGCTACTTGTAGCCTAAACTGAATAAATGGTTTTAAATTTTGAATAAGCTACGAAGCTATAAAGTCAAAGTGTTTTTTTTTATTCAAATAAACTTAAGAAATGTGCTTTTGAATCGTCTAAACATTTTTTACCTACTACCCATTCGGGTAGTCTGTTTTTTAGCTGTGGAAGAAGAAGAATGGGCGCAAGAAACTCCACAGCTTCGGAATCGCCCGGAATCAGCCCGGAATCTATACTAATATATAAAGCTGAAGAGTTTGTTTGTTTGTTTGTTTGTTTGTTTGAACGCGCTAATCTCAGGAACTACTGGTTCGAATTGAATAATTCTTTTTGTGTTGGATAGTCCATTTATCGAGGAAGGCTTTAGGCTATATAACATTACGCTGCGACCAATAGGAGCGAAGCATCAGTGAAAAATGTTGCAAAAACGGGAAAAGAGCCTAAAAAATTAAAAATGCTGCCGAAAGTCACTATTCCACGCGGACGAAGTCGCGAGCACAGCTATTACAAATAATGCTTAGGTACCCTTGATTTATTATTAAGTACCAAACAACTATAAAATTTAGAATACACTGTATTTATTGACTGAGGAAGTCCCACTGCATTTCTTTTACTAACCCATTTTATTTTGTTCACAGGTAAGTTCACCCACCCAATACCTAAATAAGTAAGTAGAAACACTGACCGCCCAGAATATACAAGAAAATGCTTACCTCGTCCACAGAGGTCGCCGTACGAAAAGGGTAAAAACATATTGCATTACCTCGCGTGTCGTGTTCAATTTTCGTTTGACATATTTAATCTGACGTTTAAGCTGAGTGGGGGGAGGTTTATGCAATTTATTTTGTGTCAACATTTTTAGTATCAACCTGTATAAACATAAGGCCGCGGCGTTAACGTCAGCGGTGAGCAGGGCGTAAGCGGGGCGGTGATCACATAATAGGATACGAGTTTTGGAACAGCTCGGAACAGACCGAGCTTATTTTTTTATTACTCATGTTACAATAAACATGTATATTCGCATATAGGCCCAAGACAGACTCGTAGAACAATAAACCACCACGCGGGCCCAGTGCTGATTGGTGGCAAGGCGACGCATCGCTAAACAAATAATCTGATACGGAGCGTTTGCGCCCCGTACCATAAGAAAAACTGTTTTTTTTTCTTTCCAATTAAAACTACAAATAAGTTTTAAAAAATGAACTAGCATATTGAAAGGTGTGTTAAGACCAATTTACTAAGAAAATTTAGATGCTTAAATCGGTCTGGTATGCCTGTAAAATGCAAATCTATGTTTTAAAAGAGGTTACTTTGATATTTTTTTTCTCTGTTTTAAAGTTAACAAATCGTGTTTCTACAACTAGCAAAATGAAGTCAATTAAATGAAAAATCATGTCATCAAATATCACTTTCATATGTTTTGTAATTGTTGGGAAAAATCAAGATCCCCGCCACGTATATTTCCTATGCGTCGCCTTAATGTCAGCGGTGAGCAGGAGCTCTATTTTTGATTCATTCGTTTCGAGTGATTTTCGTTCGACGAGTGATTTTCGTTCGACATTTTCATTTTCCGCATTTTTGAATCACTCGACCGGAACGAGTGCCCTCACCCGCTCGTAGCAGTCGAGCGATACCAAGCGATTGATAGAATAATTGTCAAATTAATGCGTTGTGTCAAAATTTTAACTGCCAAACGTAAATACAATTTCGTTCTGAGGAAAATAATTACTACTATTTTGAAAACCACTTGAATATGAATCTAGAGGAATTTTTAGTGCACCATAGTTATTTAAGCAGTAGAGAAGAAGATAGTGATGGGAGCGAAGAAGACCCTAGTTTCACTGGAGAAAGAAGCTACCCGTTTGGAATTTCAAATTTTCAGTTTAAATCTAATTATAGATTGATAAAGGAGTTCGCCAAACAATTAATAGAAACTCTTAGGCCTTTCATAGCCCCGAGCAGACGATTATCTGATTTGCCTATCGAAATTAAGGTTAGTCTTTACATATGTTGTTGAATATTGTCACACACATAGTTGATCTACGAAAAACCTAAAACCAAAAATATAATTTACAGGTACTCACAGCGTTAATTTTTTTTGCCAAAGGCTCATACCAAAGCTCTATCGGAAACCATAAAAAATCGAGAAATGCTCAGGGTACTGTTTCAAAATGTATCACTGAAGTTGTGGAAGCCTTGAACCATCCTTCTGTTTTAAGTAATGGACTGCCTCTTCCGTCTTCGTATTCGACGACAATAGCGTCGGAGAAGTAAAAAAAGGAACAGCAGTAACAGTGTGTCATATCCAATATGGCTACAGAGGCTAATGAGCTAGTCACCCCCACGTTCAACGCGCGTCTGCAGCGCGACTGAAACGCGGCTGTCGCTGTAATGTGAAGGGATTTGCTGTGCCGCGCTGCAGCCGCGCGACTGAAACGCCTAATGATGATAACATTAATGATCATGGTTATTTCTTCCAGGTTCTAAGAACTTTATAGACTACCAGGGGTAGTCGGGTGTATAGACTGCACTCATGTTGCTATTCACACTCCACCAAATGATGTAAAAATCGCAATTAAAGAAAAGCTTTATAAAAAAGCTTAATAAAAAGTGTCTGATTATATTGAAGACGAAACAACATGTGTTTAAAATGCTCCTATCACTCCAACTGGTATTTTTAATTTAAAATATTGTTAAGATTTTTTTTTAAACTTATATAACTTGGTAACGGCATATAATTTTGTAAATGTTGTTACATATATTAAAGCTATATTAAAGCTAAATAAAAATATTTGACTTTGACTTTGACTTTGAAATATATTTTTTTATATTTACGGGTAAGCACAGTGCCTTAATCTCACCTGATGTTAAGTAATGATAAGGCCAATTGGTGGAAGCGCACTTCACCCGGGATCCTCTACTAGTAAGGCACTGGTTATCTTAACACAACAATGCTACAAACATTGATGCTTTGGCGACACATTTAGATAAGATGGTGGTAGCTAGCCAGGCGGGCAAACAAGTCCTACCCCTAACCAAACCGAGTACACAAACATGTACCCTCCGCTGGGAATCGAACCCGGGACCTCTGGTTCTAAACCGGTGGTCTTAGCCACTAGACCACAGAGGCGGTAAAAATAATATATTTTTCTTTTAAACATCTGGTTTGTTTTAACATAACACCATTATTTATATAATTTAATTTTTTGCATTTACAATGATATTTTGATACTTGAAAAAGTCAACTAATCTATACTAACATCGCTAAGCCGGGACTTTTGGCGGTCCGTTCCAATGCTCTTCCAGTTGTGCTAACAAGACTTGTGGGACGCATCGAAATAGTCGTACAGAATATACCTAGACAATTACGACAGGTCTCAGTAGCTCAATTTTAGAAGAGCATTGGACTAGACATTCAAAGTCTGCACTTATAAGTTACATAAAAAAACAGTCTTTTGCTCATTGGTTTTTATCTTTTTCAACATATCAACATTATACTTTGAAAATTACAAAATCTATAAAAAATATATTTTACACTTTTATTTATGAAGCTGTTCACATTATCCCGCATCCGGAAAAAATACTGGGAACGCGGCCTTACTGCCAGCCTTTCCTCGGGATGAATGTACTTCCTCATTACTGAAAAGTGTGAATCGACATTTTATTTTATAGAATTTGAGAGGATACCATTTTAAGTCTGCATGTTTTATGTGAAACAGACCTTTGGTCAACCTTTGTGAATTCAGTGGGTGTACCCAGTATTCGCTATTATGATTGCGTCTTTTTCTTTTTTGTACAGTCGGCGGCAGATCAACCTACCCAAATCTGTCAAATTTCTCCAATGAATATTGATCCTTATAACCAAACAATAAAGTTTAAAATTGATTGTAGAAATTTGACAGTTTTGGGTAGGTTGATCTGCCGCCGTGTGTACATGAAATATGCAATGAGTCGAATTCTCTGGGTCTCCATTTCCACTGACGTGCTCTTCACTAGAACGAACGTCGTGAACTAACTGCCTCCGTCGTCCCTCGTGTGCTTTGTGTTCGCGGTGAGGGAGGGCAGCCGCGGGCATCGACGGGCAGACGCGGTCTTCATTGCTTCGTTCGCGGTCAAAAATACTGCCCCGCCCCGCCCCGCCGTTTGCGAAGCGCCAACTCTGCTTAAAACTTTATTAGGCGTTGTGCTTGTACAAGAACAAAAATGTCTAAAACTGAGACCCAATTTTGAGGATACAGGTGGCTACTGATTGATTCTGTTGAGATACCTATAATAAAGACAAATAACTAGCTAAACGTGTTAGTGAAGCAATCAATTCACAACTACAGATGACGTTTTCACAATAATTCTTGTGTTGTGACAAGGTTGTGACGTTTATTGATTGATAGTATTGTCTATCAAAAAGCAAAGGTTTTTTTTAACTGTCAATAGAAACATAGATATTACGTTCCGTTTTCATTGCGGTTGTTACCGGTTCCCTCTAAATTCTGCGTGGAACGGATAATATCCAACATTTCGTATTATGTTGGCAGCACCGGACGCGAACGATTCTAAAATACGGAAAATCAGTATCATGCGACTTAGAAGGCGAGTGTGACTTAAGTCGCATGCGGCAACATTATGTCATACGAATGAATCAAAAATAGAGCTCCAGGGCGGAAGCGGTGGCGAAAGCGGGGCGGTGATCACAAAATAGGGAATAGAAGGTAAGCTTACTACATCGGTACCGCGCACGAGACACACACATAGACAATCTCTCACGGATACGAATTTTGGAACAGCTCGGAACTGTCCGAGCTTATTTTTTTTTAAACTCATGTTACAATAAACATGTAGGGGAGGTAGGGACATAACCGCATATGGGATAACCGTTTTCTACCATTTCGAGGGTTTTTTTTAGAAATGGCAAAATTTTGGTCCTCCTGGTCACACATTTGCAATGGCCGCTCTCGTGTCATGTTGTTTCAGTGTCATTGGTTGTGCGAAGAAAAAGTTATTTGCATTTTCGTTAAATTTGGTAAGTTTCTTATAATTACGTAACGATTTTATAGATGAGATAAGTACACCAATTCACTAGTTTCATGATGAGTGATTTAATAAACTGGGAACTCTTTATTTGCGCTTTGTTTACATCGTTTTTTAGTAACCTAACCTCAAAATACCAGACAGCGAACGTCAATTTTAAAAACGAGTACCTGGGTTTACGTTTACCAAAACGTTTACAAAAAGAAACGGTTTGGCCATGGGGAAAAACTGTTTTTTTATATTTATACAATTTTGAGGTTATAACCACCTTTCATGATGTTTTTGTGCGTAAAAACTATATCAAATGTGTGAACTAATAGTAATGTTACATAATAAAGGCGTAGAAATTCTAACATGTTTTAATTTCACTATATTTTAATCAATTGATTGTTATTGGGGCGGTTTTGCCCCCACCTCCCATATATTCGCATATAGGCCCAAGACACCGTGTACTCGTAGAATAATAAACCACCACAGAGGCCCACTGCTGATTGGTGGTTGTTAACGACTGCTAATGCAAGCGGGACCAACGGCTTTACGTGCCTTTCGAAACACGGAGGAGCGAGAGATGAAAAAATTTTATGCTCACCTACCCGATGAGCAGCCTAACTTTGCGAAAGTTGCTTAACCTTTAACCACTACGCCATCGAGGCTTTCAAAAATTGTGCTTCAACGGTATTATTCAAAGTAGATTGGCGGGAATTAATGTAAAATCAATAGGTATCGCCTTGTCAAGTGCGATTGTGTTCATGTTACGCAACAATGTCTGTTCAAAAGGGCAAGATATCGGGGCGGGAACAACCCTTTCTTCTACTGGAGGGCCCTTACGGAATCGGCAACTTCCACTTGTGTCATAGTGAAGTTTTATCAGAAAAAAATCTTTTTTTCTTTGTTTCATAAGGGAAGAAGCGTTTTGCATTTGTCTGACCTGCATAAAACCACCACTTGCAGTAAAATTATAAAAAACTCGATTTTATTAAACCTAGATTTAGTACTAAACTTGACTTAACTTTAATCTCATCAAAGTTGCCTTGCACATACTAAATTTACGTTCGATTTAACTAAATCTACATTTAGTCCATCATTAGACTCGTCATCTCGTAACGTGACAAATAAATCACTTTCGAAGAGTCAAATATTCCACGATTTCCTCGTCATTGTCTTATATCAAGTCGTGATCACTCGAAGAATACTCCATTTTCACAAATAAAGACAGACACAGAGAGAGAAAAATTAATAAACATTAACGTCGTCTGTCAATAAAATCGAGAAACCGAGCTAGATGCCGGTTTAACTTTGATGTTTGTTTAACTCGATATTTAAGATAAATTGATGATGTGCAAGACGTTAAATCAGGTTTAAGCTAAAATCGAGTTTTAATTACTAAATCTAGATTTAAAACATTCCTGCAAGCCGCCTTTAATGTCAATCCCGTACAATAATCATTCTATTTGATTTCTATTCTTAAACAATTCACTTGAAACAAAACACTTGTCTATAGGGGGGCTGATTGATAAGACATGTCTTTTATCTTCTTTCTTCTTCATATCAGTTAGTTTGTGTTTTTGACCGTTTGTAACTCAGAGTTTTTTTTCTTAAAAACGAATTAACCCTTTTCAAGGCAATGGCAGTTACTCTGCCACCACATTAAACCTTAATTGCCTTACAAATACACAAAGAATAAGCTAGGAATAGTTATTGCGTGTTTTGTTCCCGTCATGTAACCGTAATTTCAAATCAGAGAAAAAGAGACAAAACACGGAATAACCATTCGAATCTTATTCTTTGTTTATTTCTAAGTCGTTTAATGTGTTTAAAAAGCAATGAATAATAACAACTACATAGATTGTTGATTGACATAACTGAATGGGGCGCCTTGGCTTTCAAAGTAAAAAAGTAAATAGTGTTGAATAATTTCGGCGGGCTGGTTAGAACCACGATAGCTCAATTGGGAGAGCACCTGACCCGGTATGTCAGAAGGGTGCAGGTTCAAATCCTGCTCGTGGAAATTTTTTCAACAGTTGTGTTTTTGTAATTTGTTCGCAACAAAACTTGCGTTAAAAATTATATAAACAAAACAAAAAAAAAAATATAACTACATTGATTGTTTATAACATTTTATACTGTATTGACATTTGCATGCCTACAAAATTAAGGCAGAATATGGTTGACCCTGCTCAACATTGTCGCTCATCTCAATGTACTGTACACAATATTGTGCAAATAAATGTTTGACTTTTTTTTTCCTTTAATTGATGGCTTCGTGCGATTAGCAAATTTAGCCAGTGTCAAAGTATTTTTTCTTACAAGTAATATATAAATAAATAATATTTCCTTCTTGTATAGATGATGATTAATGATAATAGAAATGAGAAGAGAGAAATGATATACCCTCCAACCCCTCGAGTATCTCAGTAAAGATGTGGAGCTTTAATAAGTCCTCGGGCGGAATTCTTGAGAGAATTTGATAAGTGAAGTTGCACTGTTTTGTTTCATTTGCCAACACTTATGCGCACTTACGAACACTTAACGGTTAATAATCCACCATTATTTCACATTAATATTCGAAATAACACGAATTTTAGAAAATTAAACAAAACCGCAGACATGACTCTTCACTTTCCCGCCAAGCAATGTTTGACTTTGACTTTGACTGTAAAAGGTTTAATTAAAAGTGTTAACTTGGTCTACTGCACAACTGTGTACTGGCCTTGAGTGGTCCTAGCTTTTATTTGCTCTTCGTTGAAGCGGTGAAAGGGGAGATGATGTTCAGGAATATTGAGATGGAACAGAATGCAGTAAGCCATATTGCCACATACGAGTGCAGATACACTACAACACATGAGGAGATCGATGGCGCAGTTAACGCGCCCGGTCTGGGTTTGCTGACGTTATGCTACATTCGCAAAGGCCGGTCATTAAAGTCAAAGTTTAGAAAAGTGCTTTTTGAAATTTTTTTTACCTACTACCCATTCAAGACGTCTATTTTTTTAGCTGTGGAGAAGAATGGGCGCCAGAAATTCGGATAGGTTACCAAAAATTTATCATCTCAAGCTCCGTGCTTCGGAAGGCATTTAAAGCCGTTGGTCCCGGCTGCATTAGTAGACGTTAACAACCACCAATCCGCCCTGGCTCCACGTGGTTTTTTTTTTTATATTTAGCACGGCAAATAACTCCATACCACCTGATGTTAAGTGGAAATGGAGTCCAGACGCGAAGACAACTGGTGCAGCGTGAAAACAACGCAGCATCAGTCAACCTCACTATGCCGGCCCACAAGGTGCTTCTTCACGCCTCGTTTGAAGGACCCAATATCATAGGAAGGAGGGAAAACGTGTGCTGGTAGACTATTCCATCTTTTGGAGGTGCGACAAAGAAACGAGTCACCAAATTTCTTTGTGCGCGATGGGATATGTGTGACAGTAAAGCGATAACTCCGGAGAGCAGCACGTGTACTCCTATGGAGGAAAGGAGAAGGTGGGATAAGGTTGTGGTGGTTTATGGCGCGTTCTCCCTACCCCGATCCGACCCGAACCCTTCGGAGAATCTAGTAGGGCACGGGGACACGCACTTTTAGGTGTGTGATGCCGTTCCCGCTAGAAAACTTCCGAAGGTGATTCGTTTCACACGGCTTGAGGTACACTTTACGTACCTCGCCGCCCCCAAAAAAGCCCGGTGACGCTGAAAATGCCGTTTGAGGCAATCAGCAATCTCTCTCAAAAAATAAAAGTTCTCCCTATCCATCCATAGGGAAGGCTCGTGCCCTGTGGGGACATATAAATTACCTGGTGATGGTGGTTGCGTGATGACATCCACTCTAAAAACCCTTTAAGGAGGTTCCGATCACACGGTTTATGGAACCTTTAAGTTTCTCGCTGCTCAAAGGTCCAGTTACGCTGTAAAGACCCTAAGCAGCCAAAGCAATCTCTCTAAATAAAGTCGAATACGAATAACGACCCCGCTTTGTAGTCAAGTGGTTAAAAGCACCAGTCTCGAACCAGACCTTTCCGGTTCCGATTCCCAGCAGGGTGTACAACCAACAGCAAAAGTAGATGATGTTTACTAGATTTCAAAATTATTTTTCGATAGTGTAAGTCGGTATTTTCTATATAACTACAGTCAAAGTCTGCAGGTACTAGTAGATACTCGAAGGTTTTTCAATATGCGTTTAAAAAGTTTTGATTTTCATATTTATTTCATATTTTGAAACTTGACCAATCATCAGTTACCTTTGCTGTTGACTGTACCTACATGATTGTATTCGGTTTGGTTGGTGGTAGGGCTTGTTTGTCCGCCTGGCTAGCTTCCACCATCTTATCTAAATATGTCGTCATAACATCAATGTTATGACGTAGAATTGGACAGGCCTGGGCAGCGTTTGGTGCAAATGGCAACATCATGCGTCCCAAAACTATACCGCAACACCGCAACACCTGAAAAGCAGAGTCTTCGAGCAGTGTGTCTCGCCCGTTTTCACCTATGGAATGGAAACTACAACACTAACTAAGAGGTCAATGGAAAGAGCGATGCTGGGTGTAACTCTGCTAGATCGAAGACGAAACGAGTGGATCAGAGGAAAGACAAAGTTGAGAGACGTTGTAGACCTGATAGAGTCCCGAAAGTGGAGATGGGCGGGACATATTGCGAGGATGGATTACCACCGATGGCCCAGAAGGACACTGGAGTGGAGACCGTTGGAAAACACACGACGCCGCGGCCGCCCACCACTTAGGTGGGTGGACGATATTAAACCGGCCACAACTGGATGAGGGTGGCTGGTGACAGAAAGAAGTGGAAGCGTTTGGGGAAGGCCTATGTCCGAAGGCGGACTGAATGATGGCTGAGGATGATGGTTGGTGGTAGGTCTTGTTGGTCCGCCTGGCTAGCTACCACCATCTTATCTAAATATGTCGCCATAACATCAATGTTTGTAGCATTGTTGTGTTCCGGCAGCTAGAGATAAGATAGCCAGTGCCTAAGTAGTTAAGGATTCCGGGTGAAGTGCGCTTCCACCATCGGTCTTATCATCACTTAACATCAGGTCATATGAAGGCACTTTGCTAACCCGTAAGATATATATAAATAAAAACATATTTTCATATTGAAACTAGCGGCCCGTCCCTGCTTCGCATTCTAATGGTGAAATATTTTTTTAAATCGGTCCAGTAAATAGTGGTTTGTATGGGAAAAGAAAATTGTTGTTTTTACTATTTTCCTTTTTACGTTTTTATTTTTTTACATTTTTCTTTCCATAAGAACCTTCCTCAGACTTCATCAAACACAACAAAAAAAAAATCAGCTAAATCGGTTCAGCCGTTCTCGAGTTTTGCGATTAGCAACACATTTAGCGATTCATTTTTATTTATATAGATTATAATTATCTATAAAACCTATTTATCATCATTAACGCTCCAAATGCTCAACATCATCATCATCAGCCTATAATAGCCCACTGCTGGACATAGGCCTCTCCAAGTGCACGCCACCGAGCACGATCCGCAGCTACTCTCATCCAGGAGCTCTATTTTTGATTCATTCGTATGACATAATGTTGTCTCATGCGACTTAAGTCACACTCGCCTTCTAAGTCGCATGATACTGATTTTCCGTATTTTTGAATCGTTCGCGTCCGGTGCTGCCAACATAATACGAAATATTGGATATTATCCGTTCCACGCAGAATTTAGAGGGAACCGGTAATAACCCCAATGAAAACCTTGTTATTTCTGCACCACCCTATGGTTGACTGGTAGAGAATGCCTCAGGCATTAAGTCCGCCATGTAATATATGTTGCAAAAGTTTTAAAATAAATAAATAAATAAAACGGAACGTAATATCTATGTTTCTATTGACAGTTAAAAAAAAACCTTTGCTTTTTGATAGACAATACTATCAATCAATAAACGTCACAACCTTGTCACAACACAAGAATTAATGTGAAAACGTCTTCTGTAGTTGTGAATTGATTGCTTTACTAACACGTTTAGCTAGTTATTTGTCTTTATTATTGGTATCTCAACAGAATCAATCAGTAGCCACCTGTACCCTCAAAATTGGGTCTCAGTTTTAGACATTTTTGTTCTTGTACAAGCACAACGCCTAATAAAGTTTTAAGCAGAGTTGGCGCTTTGCAAACGGCGGGGCGGGGCGGGGCAGTATTTTTGACCGCGAACGAAGCAATGAAGACCGCGTCTGCCCGTCGATGCCCGCGGCTGCCCTCCCTCACCGCGAACACAAAGCACACGAGGGACGACGGAGGCAGTTAGTTCACGACGTTCGTTCTAGTGAAGAGCACGTCAGTAGAAATGGAGACCCAGAGAATTCGACTCGTTGCATATTTCATGTACAAAAAAGAAAAAGACGCAATCATAATAGCGAATACTGGGTACACCCACTGAATTCACAAAGGTTAACCAAAGGTCTGTTTCACATAAAACATGCAGACTTAAAATGGTATCCTCTCAAATTCTATATAATAAAATATCGATTCACACTTTTCAGTAATGAGGAAGTACATTCATCCCGAGGAAAGGCTGGCAGTAAGGCCGCGTTCCCAGTATTTTTTCCGGATGCGGGATAATGTGAACAGCTCCATAAATAAAAGTGTAAAATATATTTTTTATAAGTGTTATATAGATTTTGTAATTTTCAAAGTATAATGTTGTTATGTTGAAAAAGATAAAAACCAATGAGCAAAAGACTGTTTTTTATGTAACTTATAAGTGCAGACTTTGAATGTCTAGTCCAATGCTCTTCTAAAATTGAGCTACTGAGACCTGTCGTAATTGTCTAGGTATATTCTGTACGACTATTTCGATGCGTCCCACAAGTCTTGTTAGCACAACTGGAAGAGCATTGGAACGGACCGCCAAAAGTCCCGGCTTAGCGATGTTAGTATAGATTAGTTGACTTTTTCAAGTATCAAAATATCATTGTAAATGCAAAAAATTAAATTATATAAATAATGGTGTTATGTTAAAACAAACCAGATGTTTAAAAGAAAAATATATTATTTTTACCGCCTCTGTGGTCTAGTGGCTAAGACCACCGGTTTAGACCCAGAGGTCCCGGGTTCGATTCCCAGCGGGGGGTACATGTTTGTGTACTCGGTTTGGTTGGGGGTAGGACTTGTTTGCACGCCTGGCTAGCTACCACCATCTTATCTAAATGTGTCGCCAAAGCATCAATGTTTGTAGCATTGTTGTGTTAAGAGCGTTTACGCCGTTTTGCTCAAAAACTGTACTTTTCAAACCTCTTAATATCTATGAATATTTACTTTACAAATATGTTAATTACTTATATCATTAGGCGATCTTGTCTTCAAAATAGTTTGTTGAAAACATTTTTAGATTTATGGATATTTTGGAATTTATAACAAGATAATTGAACAGAGGTTTTCATAATTTGACTTTCCGCGTCAACTTCGAAGCTTAAAAATGTGTTTAAATTACTGACAAAACTAAGAACAAAAATTTTATTTCAATTTGAAAGATCTTCAACAAAATAGTTTGTTGAAAACATTTTTAGATTTTGGTTACTAACAAAAACTATAAAAATCCAAACATTTTGAATTTTTAAAGAAATTATAGGTGATAAAATAATTGTTTTCTCTAATATACTTACTATATAAATATAAGATAAAAGCTTTTTACTATAGAAAAAAGTGTTCTTTAAATTATGCGCAAAATTCTTTTTACTAAATTAGCTCTATAATTTTTCTATAAATATTTTAAAACTGCTCTAAAACTACTACAAAACTCTGCGTTCTATTAGTATCAAATCAGTCCGCCGCGAGGCCTCTGAGAGAGTGGTCACGTCGCTCGACGCTCTACCCGACGATTGTCGAAGAATTGCCGTAATTTCGAAGATAGTTCAAATTTATAGCGCGATAAGCAAATATTAGTACTTTAGTGAATAAATTATTTTATGTTACTTTTGATGAATTGCAACATTTTTAAATTGGACGACCTCCGTGGTCGAGTGGTTAGCGCGCCGGGTCGGGCGTCGCGCCGTCTCTGAAGCCCCGGGTTCAATTCCCGGTCGGGTTAATTTAGAGAAGGACTGTTTTTCTAAATTTATTCCGGGTCTAGGTGTTTTTTCTATGTTTATTCATGCATGCATGTCCATGTTTATGCATTTATCCATTATCTTACTATACTAACGAGTTTCTTAAGAATACTTATCTTGAGCTAGATAATTGGTGAGAGCATAAACAAATTAAATTTTTAAACTGGCCCACGGGATGGGTGGGAAATACAATCTATGTGTGTGTTTCTCTCTCCCCTCCTTTGCAAGACACGTAAAACCGTTGGTCCCAGTTTTTGTCACGACTGCTCCGCACCCGTGCCAGTGTGCGCTATGGGCTATGGCCCAATCTCCTCGCCATATCCTAGCAGTGCGACTTTTGTAGACTAATTATTTATTTTGTTAATAAGTGTATTCCTTTTTTAATTTTTTAAAGTATTCTTAGCTATTATTATGTTTTTTAGAATCCTACTTATTTAAGTTTTTCTTCCAATGTATTACAAAGAAATGATTAATTGTATGGGCAGTCAAATAACTTGACCGAGTTTTGACAGCACCTATTTTATTGCTGCATGATGCGCTTTGTGCTTATGTGGCTCATATTTTCCAAGTAGTTTTTATTCAAAATTTATTTTAAAAGGAGATTAGCAAAATTGGGCTTGGTAATAGACAGCATATTATTATTGATATATTCTAAAAAATCGGTCAATTTATTTGAATGCCCATACAATTAATCATTTATTTGTAAAATATTGGAAGAAAAACTTAAATAAGAAGGATTCTTAAATGTTTCGTATCTCAAACCATCAACAAACTGTCAACTGTCAACGTCATGCAGGGAACAACAGGGACTCCATTTCCACTTAACATCAAGTGGAGTGGAGACATTTGCCGAGCTATGAATAAAATAAAATAAAATGTGTCGTCGTCAAATCAATTCGTCCAAAATAAATCGTTGAGGAACAGATAGGTATTGATTATAATTTTGTGATATAAGATTAATTAAAACATTAATAAAAATACATACAATATAATATTATACTTAGGTACTTATTTCATGTATCCGTAGTTTAGTCATCTGCTTACGCCCATAGTTAAAAATAAAAAAACGACGGGTTGCACCCCGGGAGTGCCGGCAGAAGTGAAAACTTGAATATTAACGTTGTGCATTTTTGATATTTTGGAATGGTTAGGGAATAATTTTGCACGAATTGCTTCAATTATCAGTATAAAAGTACTATCATTTATGTGGTAGAATACAATATTTATTTATTATGCTATCGTACACAAACATGACAATTTATTCGCGCAAGCGCCCTGCGCCGCCTAAACGAAACAACAGGCATACATTTTCGCCGCGCCGTAGAAAGAGAGGGGGATACTTCCTCTCCTACGCCGCGCCGGCTGTCTCCATCCGTCTTACGATTTTACGTCTCACATTTTCGATCAGGTCACGTGTCCTGACGCGAATTTAACATTTTTTACCCATTACAAAAAAAAGTGTACAACGCCGCTAAAGAAGTTTTCACTTCAATAATTTCTAAGTATACCGAAAAACTAAATTCGAACGGATCAAAGTAGGGAGTTTGACTATAGTGAGCAGAACTAGCCTACTCTACGCACACACTCGCGCGCGCTCACAGCCCGCTTCTGTGTGCGTGATATTTGGACTTAAAAACCTAAACTTAAGGTCTCGCGCTCGGCGTAAACGCTCTTAAGATAACCAGTGCCTCACTAGTAGAGGATCCCGGGTGAAGTGCGCTTCCACCAATTGGCCTTATCATTACTTAACATCAGGTGAGATTAAGGCACTGTGCCTACCCGTAAATATAAAAAAAAATATTTCAAAGTCAAAGTCAAAGTCAAATATTTTTATTTAGCTTTAATATAGCTTTAATATATGTAACGACATTTACAAAATTATATGCAGTTACCAAGTTATATAAGTTTAAAAAAAAATCTTAACAATATTTTAAATCTGAAATACCAGTTGGAGTGATAGGAGCATTTTAAACACATGCTGTTTCGTCTTCAATATAATCAGACACTTTTTATTAAGCTTTTTTATAAAGCTTTTCTTTAATTGCGATTTTTACATCATTTGGTGGAGTGTGAATAGCAACATGAGTGCAGTCTATACACCCGACTACCCCTGGTAGTCTATAAAGTTCCTAGAACCTGGAAGAAATAACCGTCATCATTAATGTTATCATCATTAGGCGTTTTAGTCGCGCGGCTGCAGCGCGGCACAGCAAATCCCTTCACATTACAGCGACAGCCGCGTTTCAGTCGCGCTGCAGACGCGCGTTGAACGTGGGGGTGACTAGCTCATTAGCCTCTGTAGCCATTTTGGATTTGACACACTGTTACTGCTGTTCCTTTTTTTACTTCTCCGACGCTATTGTCGTCGAATACGAAGACAGAAGAGGTAGTCCATTACTTAAAACAAAAGGATGGTTTAAGGCTTCCACAACTTCAGTGATACATTTTGAAACAGTACCCTGAGCATGTCTCGAATTTTTATGGTTTCCGATAGAGCTTTGGTATGAGCCTTTGGCAAAAAAAATTAACGCTGTGAGTACCTGTAAATTATATTTTTGGTTTTAGGTTTTTCGTAGATCAACTATGTGTGTGACAATATTCAACAATGTAATATGTAAGAAAAGGACTAACCTTAATTTCGATAGGCAAATCAGATAATCGTCTGCTCGGGACTATGAAAGGCCTAAGAGTTTCTATTAATTGTTTGGCGAGCTCCTTTATCAATCTATAATTAGATTTAAACTGAAAATTTGAAATTGCAAACGGGTAGCTTCTTTCTCCAGTGGAACTAGGGTCTTCTTCGCTCCCATCATTATCTTCTTCTCCACTGCTTAAATAACTATGGTGCACTAAATATTTCTCTAGATTCATGTTCAAGTGGTTTTCAAAATAGTAGTAATTATTATCCTCAGAACGAAATTGTATTTACGTTTGGCAGTTTAAAATTTTGACACAACGCATTAATTTGACAATTATTCTATCAATCGCTTGGTATCGCTCGACTGCTACGAGTAGGCGAGGGCACTCGTGGCGGTCGAGCGATTCAAAAATGCGGAAAATGAAAATGTCGAACGAAAATCACTCGTCGAACGAAAATCACTCGAAACGAATGAATCAAAAATAGAGCTCCAGCTCTTTGCAGCCACCCTAAGAAGGTCGACGCTCTACTTAGTCTGAGGGCGAATGAATACTCAAATACTCACACATAACCTAATCAAAATTAGGCTAAGTATTCCTTAATCGCTAACCCCAATAATGTCTTTAATCGCTGTCTCCAAGAACCATGTGATTAATCTTCTTTATATCCCAAAATGGCAAATTAAACGGCTTGCCAGAAGCATTCGGGTGCTTTATGGCCTATTGATGGCACTCATTAAGTTCAAGACTAATTGGGTTAAGATTTAGATGCGAGATGAGGAGATAAGATAATAATCAGATTTATCTGTAACAACTCTGGAATGGCGAAAGTTTTTACAAAAAAATATATGCAAACGTGTTTTGGTAGCGATCGTGTGTACCTATACTTAAACTTTTTATTTTTATTTTTTTAAATGTCATGTACAATCTGTTTGTGTTCAATAAAATGTTATTCTATTCTATTCTATAAGTTGTAAATTGTCGCGATTGCGACTATCACTTAAATATCGGTAATAAGCCTGCCCGGTGGTTGTCCAGAACCAACGGTAGCGACGTTTCTTCCAAAGCATTGAGGAGGTCGAAATGATACATTTTTAACTTCATTACTTCAGAAAAGATAATTTTTTACTTTTTATTTTCTAGTGCTAATTGCTGTACTGAAGCTAAATTAAATATTTATAAAATTTATAAAATACAGTGAAAAAATTAATAAGCCAGGAATCGAACCTTGGCTATCGGTTGCAATAACCGTTGGATAGATGGCGCACTATGCCGCTATTAGCACTCAAAAAAATTAAAAAGCAGTGACAAAATTCAGCGCTTACGTCAACCTTCCCGGTAGCATAGCGGTCAGTACAGCCGCCCGGATTGCGGAAGACCCAGGTTCGATTCCTGGCTGGGTCGGGTAGGCGTTTAATTTTCTCACTGTATTATATAAATTTTATAAATATTTAATTCGGAAAGATCTTTCAATTTCTATTTCAAAGACAAAGTGGTGAAAAAATTCCACAAACGGGATTCGAACCCGCACCCCATGACATGCCAGCTCAATCCAACTCGCCAAAATTAATCAACACTGTCTAAGGAGCCCTATTCGAATCCCGTTCGTGGAATTTTTTCAACACTTTCTCTATTGAAATGAAACAACTTTCACGGATCTACTCGCGTTTATTTTACACATTACTTATTTAACCCGTCCCGCGCCATAGGTATATACGTCCGACGACCTTATGTACGACGCCACGGTGCGTACATATGGCGCGCGAGGGCTTAATTACTTTCTCCCTGTGACCACGGACCCTGCAAAGGGTTCGAAACGTCAGGATAAACATTAAATAAGTAATGTGTAAAATAAACGCGAGTAGATCTGTAAAAATTTGTACTTTGTTTGCAACAATATTTGCGTAAAATTATATGTAAATAATTATAAAATAAAATGTATTATTCATAATGACATCCCCGTTTGTACCCTTAATTATGGTTGTTTCAAAGTAAACGCGCCTACAACAGCTGAAATTGAAACAAGACGACACGTAGCATACATTAAACCAGCAAACACTTCCAACACACTGAAGACAGCAGAACAACTGTTTGCTTGTTCAAAGTTTGTTGCTCAAGTTGATTTCGACAAAATGGTGGATACTCATGTATATTTACTTAAAGGATTAATTCATAATACTTACTAAATACTTTATTTATTGTAAACAGGAAAATTGCAACACCCTAACAGGGTCCATGTTTAAGTTTTCAAAATGTTCTTTGTACCACTATAATCTACACTAGTGGCCGCTCGCGGTTTCACCCGCGTGGTTCCCGTTCCCGTGAGAATATCTGGATAAAAAGTATCCTTCGTGTTATTCCCGGTTATAAACTATCTGTATGCCGAATATCATCCAAATCCATTCAGTAGTTTTTACTTGAAAGAGTAACAAACATCCAAACTTACAAACTTTCGCGTTTATAATATTAGTAGGATGAATGCAATAATCGATTTTGATTTTATAATATTGTGACCAACACAATAGAACATTAGAAATGGTGTTGAAAAATGTCTGGACGAGATTTGAACTCTTTCTTTTGTAGTTAAGTAGTAATAAGGCCTCATCGTCATCATCAGTTCATTTATGTCCCCACTGCTGGGGCACGAGCCTTCCCTACGGATGTATAGGGAGAACGGGCCATAGACCACCACGCGGGCCCAGTGCGGATTGGTGATTGTTAACGACTGCTAACGCAGCCGGGTCCAACGGCTTTACGTGCCTGCCGAAGCACGGAGGAGCTCTAGATGATATTTGGTCACCCATCCAATGTCCGGCCTATGCGAAAGTTGCTTAACTTTAGTAATCGTAAACCGGGCATGTTAACCACTACGCTATTGAGCTCCTCATCATCGTCCTTATCACCACACTTACATCGGAAATGCGAAACACACTTTGTGCAATCTGGAAAATAAATCTAAGACCTCGTTATGTCAAACCGAGCCCTTTGCCGTTAGGCCCCTAAGGCATAATTTAGAGAAGGCATACTTTTTATGTAGGAGCTCGGAGGCGCAGTGTTTCGCGCTCAGTCGATTGCTAATGTTAAGCAACTTTTGGAAAGGCCGGTCATCGGATGGGTGACCAAAGTCATTATTATTATCATTTTGAGCTCCAGAAGGCACGTAAAGTCGTTGGTCGGGTGGTCGGGTGCATTAGCCACCAATCTGTATTTGGCCCACATGGTTTATTGCCCATTCTCCCTATCCATGTGCCCCAGCAGTGGGCACATAAAATGAGCTGGTGATGATTGTGATAAAACTTTATATTAGCCATTTTATCAAGAAGAAGTTTAGATACAGCATAAAAGTCAGCAGCTTACTGCTAACTGTTACATATTTATTTTTTTATTTTTTTTTGATAAGACCTCTAACAAAATTAACATAAATACAAGCAAAATTGTTTTTGTACAAAAATGGACCTAAGCTAAGTGTCATTTTACTTATAGGCTGCCACGGCATGCAATGTGGACTAAAATATCATCATCATCATCATCATCTCAGCCAAAAGACGTCCACTGCTGGACAAAGGCCTCCCCCAAGGATCTCCACAATGACCGGTTAAAAAAAAATATATAAAAAATAAAAAAATAAAAAAAGTAAAAAAATATATATATATATAAAAAATATATATATATATAAAATATATACTATTCTTATTCAAAACAAGTACTTATACAATTAACGAAAATACAAATACAATTTATGATTATTTACATATCGAGGGGTGAAAGGCTAATGGATTCAAGCGACATCATGGGCGATATTGAGTTATATATATATTCGGAATCAGCAAATTTTTCTGCATCGAACGAGCCGAGTTTCATGGCAATCTGACCTATTTTTTGTCGCTTAAGTCAATTAGATTTGGACGCTTTTTCCGCTCCGCTACTAGCTGAACCGACGCAAGAATTTGCCATTTTCTTAATGTGTTTGACTTAAGTTATATCAAAACATTACCAATTGTTACTTGAACCAGTTTTCCTTTCTCACATTTAAACTCATACGGTTATTAAATCTTTTTTCCAATATCTATAACTACAGCACTTGTAGGTTAAATTATTTAGCTTGCTTCAATATATACAAACCAATGTCGCTTAAAGCAAATAGCTTGCGACAAAATATATTAAGCTTGTCTTTTAAAGCAAATAGCTTTCCACAAAAGTATATGAAGTATGTCACTTGAATCAATTAGTCGGTGACAAAAATAAATAAATTCGTCCCTTGAATTATTTGGCTTTCGCTTATTTTATCTTTATCTAGGTACATAAATTAATTAGCTTTTTACAATTTTTAGGTGAATTCGTTGTTTGATCTATTAGTCCCTATATTTGTTTACAAAAAGCGGTCGCTTAATTCAAAAATTATACATTACATTTGTACATGAATCAGTTTTCCTAAACTAGAGTGAATTAGTAATGTGCGTTCAGCAAACATGGTATTCTATACACTATTAAAATCAATGTCGTTTAAAACCTATTCAAAATGTTTTCATTGCCTTAAAATTACCCAATAATAAAAGGGATGCGCTCGCGCGGGGCGCTTCAGTCAGTCCCAAATAGTGAAGGAGGCGGTACGTGTACTTACCACCACTACCACTTGTCTCGATAATATTTTTACAGACTATGACCCTGTTTCTAAGTCACTCATTAATAATCTTACGTCTGACCATTGCGGTTTGAAGGTGACCTATGATTTTGATATTAGGGATGAACCAATAATAGTGAACTGTAAACCAGTTACAAAAGAGCGAGTGGAGTGTTTCAAAAATAGTATAGCTTGTAAAATAGATGCATTGCCTTTTGTACAAGATGATCCAGATGTGCTTTATAGTAACACAGATAACAAACAGCGTTGCGTTAAATACATCATTAAGTTTTTATTTAGAGTATCTTGAGTGTGTCATGCTCTCTTTACTGTCTCTGCGGTGGTGGCATGTGCGTCGGGTCGTTACGTTCCCTAAAATATGGTTGAGCGAAGCGATGGCTGATTCATATGTCATGCTCGTGAACGGGTGCCGCCTGTGGAGGCTGGTCTGTTCTTGCATACTTATCTTATTTTTAGTATTATTAATTATAGTTTGACTTTGTTTTACCTAAACAATTTTTGACTTTTACTAGAGTACTGTAGTGGTGCTGTATGACATTGTGGAAATTGAAACCTTTACATAATTATCTGATGTAAATTTGTTAACTTACATTTTTTATTTTGTTTTTTTACATGTTGTAATTGTCTTATATATATTTTTTGTGTTTATTTGTAATGGAAAGTGTTCTGCTATGATAGGGCATTTTCCAATATTTTTGACGCTGTAAGGGAGAAAAGAGCTGGACACTTGCTGAGTTTCTTGCCGGTTCTTCTCAGTACAAGATCTCCCGCCCAGAGTAGATTTACGAACCGATGGCATAATGACATTCACAAGAGCTACTTGTAGCCTAAACTGAATAAATGATTTTGAATTTTGAATTTTTTGAATTTTGTGTGTGTTGTGCTTGAGTGAGTGAGTGCCGCGTTTGAGAAAATTTTTGAGAGATTTTAATATATGTTTTATTGAGACTGTTATCACCGCATTGTTTGTTGTATTATTACAGTCTTGGGCAAAATGTAGTCTAAGTACTGATTACTAACTATGATAAAATTTTGTAGTTATCAATTAAAATAATAGATTTGATTAAAAAATCGTAAAGAGTAGGTAGTTTGATTTTGATCACTAACTACAGTTAATATTGTGAAAAAGTAACATTTAAACTTATTTCAATTATTTACTTTGTAAGATTATTAATTACATGTGCCTACACCAAACATACATATTACGAGACTGATTATTGTAATTAAAAAAATCTCTAAAATAAAATCTCGTTATTGACTTTACTTTCTTTTATTTTAAATGTATAAAAATCAAATAACTGGTCAGATACATGCTAAAATTTTCATGGTACAAAGGTTATAGTGATAGTTTCAACAACCAACCTTAAATAAAATTTTAAATCGTGAGGATTTAAATTAACAAAATTAGGATGTTGATCGTTGCTTGAGCTACTTTTCCTAAAGGTACTTAAAGACAGAATTGGGCTTTCAGCACATTAGCCTAAATCTTTACATCTGTAGCAAGGTAATTCAATCTTTTAGCTTTACAAGAAAATTACTTTATTATTCCTTTGAGCCTTTTTGGCGTATGCTAATTTTACTAGTCATTGTATCTTAAGACATTTAGTTTTACTCCGGAAACAAGGGGACACGTCGTTTAAGTCGTTTTTCCTTGCTTATAAAAAAAGAGCCAAGTGGTGTTGTTGCTTTAAGCGACATTTATTTCTGCAACCTTTCGTTTCATTAAGTTAAAAACTAAAACATCTGATGAGGCGTTTGATTAAAAAAAAAACTGTATATTTAAATTCTAAATTGATTAAAAAACCGAATATCTACTAATTTTTTTCTGAATTTCAAAACTTTAAAACGCTCTACTGTAAAGTTGCAAAAATGTCGCTTAACTCACTTAGCCTTTCACTCCTCGATATAATTTTACGCAAATATGTTGCGAACAAATTACAATTTATTGCAACTGTTCACTAATTATCTGTTATCGAAACTACACAACTACAAATTTAACGGGGAAAATTTCCAATTCCCCAATTCCACAACAACTAATAAACTAGGGTACATTAAATTTTCGGCACCAATAAAACGGTTCCTGTATTGCACATTCAGTGAAGTACCAGCATGCTATGCCGTTATGCCAAACTTTCGGAACCCTATTTTGTATTGATCCAATCCAATTTCGAACTTTGTGCAGTGCAAATATTTTCGAGGACATACTTTGGGGGGATTATTGCGATAGGTATTTAGCTTTTACGTACACATCGGATTGTGCAAATCACTATGAGACTATTAATTGTGTTAAATTACCTATTATGCACAAGATTGTACAAATCAATTGTATCGACTCAAAAAGTAAACGATATCAGCGCCTCTAACGGTGGGTAATGTAAATATTTTACGATAATGATCACTAAAGTTTGACCATTTCATGAAGTAGCCGCGCGAGAAACGATTTCTTATCATTGATCTACCTAAACCACATCATGATGTGGCCAATAGACAGTGAAACATTTAATAAAATGCGACCATTTCATGAAATTCTCGAGCATTTCGTGAAGTGAGCAAACCTACGATATGGCTAAGACATATCCACCGCGAATACTGAGTCATAAACCGTTTTGACTTAAAATGTCATCATCACCAACTAATTTTATATCCCCACAGCTGGGACACGAGCCTTCCCTGTGGATGGTAACACCGTAGGGAGAACGGGCCGTAAACCACCACGCGGGCCCAGTGCGGTGCCATTGGTTCTAATGTAGCCGGGACCAACGACTGTACGTTCCTTGCGAAGCACGGAGTCTTAAAGTGTTACTAATACATCATCATCATCATCATCATCATCATCTCAGCCAAAAGACGTCCACTGCTGGACAAAGGCCTCCCCCAAGGATCTCCACAACGACCGGTTTTGTGCTGCTCGCATCCAGCGGCTTCCCGCGACCTTCACCAGATCGTCGGTCCACCTTGTTGGAGGCCTGCCCACACTGCGCTTTCCGGTACGCGGTCGCCACTCAAGGACTATTCCGCCCCAGCGGCCATCAGTCCTGCGAGCAATGTGCCCTGCCCTCTACTACTTGAGCTTAGCAACTCTTGTTGGTTACCTTAGTTCTTCTGCGGATCTCCTCATTTCTGATTCGATCACGCAGAGAAACCCCGAGCATAGCCCTCTCCATTGCTCTTTGAGTGACCTTGAGCCTTTTTGAGAGGCTCATAGTGAGCGACCACGTCTCAATCTCGTATGTCATCACTGGCGACCCACACTGGTCAAAGACTTTCGTCTTGAGACACTGCGGTATATCGGACGAGAAGATATTTCGTAGCTTACCGACCGCTGCCCAGCCTAATTGGATTCGACGATTGACCTCTTTGCTGACGTACTAATACATATTAGTCTTTAACTGGTATCACTGTTTAAGACACGTGAACAATGTTATATTTATTTCTGGAACGGTTGAACTCAGCACTAGTGATAGTAGAACTAAATATTTCAAATGTCAGCCTTTCACAGACAATGCACTTGAAGTGCACACAGCATTCGTTCCCCTTGTTCCGGCGAACTATTTTCTCCTATGAGTGGAATGAAAACTGCTCTATCTACAGAAAATTGTATTGTTATAAAATATTGACTGGCGAGCGATCAATAAGAGAATTCTAGTTAATTATCACTAAGTACGTTTGTGAAGAGTCGTCATCATCATCAGCTCATTTTACGTCCCCACTGCTGGGGCACGAGCCTTTCCTATAAATAAATAAATAATTAAATAAAGGTTTCCTACACTCACACCAATTATTTAGCCCTAAGAAAAGCTTCCTTAAGAAACTCGAAAAATGGTTAACTAGACAACGGATAAACATACTTTATCTACACTAATGTTGTAACATTCTACTTATGTTTCCAATACTTGACTTATAATGACTACTGTTATAGCGCAGACAACAAAACACTCAATTTAAGCAATTTCACATGATGGTATAATATCCACATCGATATCGTAAAATCTCATTATAACATCAATAAAACGCGACCAATTAACCTGGCGAGCCTTATGTAGTATGTCGATGTTTAGAGTTTGACTACAACATAATATATTTTACAAGTGACTGCTACATAAAATAGCTACGTTCGCTTGTATTTGCAACGAAGGAAAGATTTCGTAATCGGGTCAACAAACACTATTTTTAATTGTATTTGACTTAGCTAAAAGACTTTACTTGCAACTATGGTCTAATAATCATCTCCGGAGAAATTCTGCTTTTATTCATCTCCCGTAAGACTCATCATATTGGATGGCGACCCTGCCACGCGAACTATGGAGTGGAAAGTAAGAAAAAACATTTAATCTGAAGAACAAAAGAAGATATCTTTACCATGCAGCATCGAGGTACAATTGTGGCAGTATTAGCTATAATTGTTGTCTTCACGTCAATATTGCTGTACGTGCAGTATATTAGCAATTTTAATAACTCCAAATTGCACTAAGAAGAATCATGGGCTCTAAACAAACTAAAGAAGAGGTGATCATCGCGCAAACTGCCAGTGGAGATGCTCAAGCAACCACAAAGCACACAGAAGGCATCAACCACACAGATATTATGATTATTGTGCTCATCGTTGGTGCATCATTAGCCGCTGCTTTCTACATGATGCGAAAATGCAAAGCTAACATAGTGAAGACACTTCGACGCGAAATAACCAGAGGCAACATAACCGTATCTACACAAGAGTTGACGTCATCGAGCGTTTAAGAGGACACAAGAGTTGACGTCATCGAGCGTTTAAGAGGACACAAGTGTTGACGTCATCGAGCGTTTAAGAGGAAAGAAGAGTTGGATCGGCCCACGGAGTCCAGAGTATAGCCCGGCCCAAACAACGAGTCATCGAGGCTGCTGCTGCTGCCGCTGCTGCTGCCGCTGCTGCTGCCGCTACTGTCTTCACTGCCGTGAAGGAGATCGCAGATTACATACAAACGAAGACCAACTTCCTTTTGAAGGTGGAGCCGCTGGAGTCGCGCCACAACACTAGCTTCAAAGCATTTGTTGTGTGAGTCACAATAGCTAAGCTGGACGCCTTCATGAAAGAAGACTTCTGGCGGAAGGGAGTGGTGTTTAGACGTTTTCGTGAAAGACTACCTTAGAGCGCCATCAAAGCGGCACCGAAAGTGTCGAAATAACAAGAAAAAAAATTAAAAAAAAAAAATACACACTAACATAGATTAACTTTTGTATATTACTAACAAAAATCGTATATTGGCATGTGTATGCTAGTTTATAAGGTATTTATCTATGGGCCTGTTATTTTGAAACTTTAAATTGTTGCCTGAACTTAAACGAATTTATCATTTATTATTATTATGAAAAATAGCTTTTGTAAATTATCTAAGACGTGGGTTTTGTGTTGAGAAATTCAGTGACTATAATTTTCATTAAACATGGATTTGACTAATTACCTCATTCCAGACAAATTTAGACGCTCGCTTAATTACCTACGCTAGAAGCAGTTTTTGTTAAAAAATTAATTAGTAAGCGTGTTGTTCGGCACCAATTTATGTTCGTGAGGGAACATAAATGAAATATGATAGATGGCAAGGTCAGGTTGATCGATGAATTGATTTCAATGATGTGGAGGCCTTTGCCCAGCAGTGGGACAATTATATGGCTGTTTACTTTTTTTACTTTACAAGGTCAGGTTTATTACAAATTATTACACGTCTTGTTCTGTACAGAGCTATAGTGACCGTAACGAGAATCCAAAATGAAGAGAGAGTGAGTCTATGAACAACAGACTACAATGTCTATGAATCATAGATTTTTTTTTCTTTTTTTTTCTTTTGTTGATGGCTTCGTGCGATTAGCACATTTAGCCAGTGTCAAAGTAATTTTTCTTACAAGTAATACATAAATAAATAATATTTCCTTCCTGTATGATGATGATGAATGTTAATAGAAATTAGAAGTGAGAAATGATGTACCCCCAACCCCTCGAGTATCTCAGTAAAGATCTCAGTAATTCGGGCGGACTTCTTGAGAGAATTTGAAAAGTGACGTTGCACTGTTTTAGTTTCATTTGCCAACACTCATGCACACTCACGAACACTTAACGGTTAAATAATCCACCATTATTTCACATTAATAATCGACATAACACAAATTATTATTATTATATTAGAAGGAGGCAAACGAGCAGGCGGGTCACCTGATGGGAAGCAATCACCGCCGCCCATGGACACCCGCAAAACCAAAGGAATCGCAGTTGCGTTGCCGGCCTTTAAGGAAAGAATAGGCTCGTTTCTTGAAGACACATTGAATGTTCGTTCTGAAAAGTGTTCTATAAAAAAATGTATATGACACTTTAAATTGTTTTTACTATATCCAATGATTATTTTCTGATATTTTGAATTGTGAGAAGTGATTTCAATCATAAACTTCGATGTAACATGTTTTCACAAAAAATTGTTTACAAATTAAGTAAAATTACATTTACAGTAACGTTACATTGAACAAACAAACTCCTAAGAAACAAGATGGCCGACGACAGCTATAGTTTCCGATGCAACAACTCTCGCAGAATAGCAATTCGAAGTCAAGTAGCAATCAAAGTTTGTTAGCTCAAGAAACGTATATATTGCTTGTATTACAGATGTCTGGATAATACATAGGTATTAGGTATGCTTGTATCGAGAACATTCTAAAGTACACTTCTATTTAAATGTAGATGCATCAAATCGGTTCACGGCGACTTGAAATGCAAAATACATTCAAGCGGATAGCTTACATCGAAGGGACACCGAAAGATTTCGGGGCATAGATAAATCGCGCATGACGTCACGCGACGAGAAACAAATGAAGAGGACTTGGACTTCAACCGCAGAAGCCGAGACATTCTTTTAATTATTATATTCATGTTTTCCTATTTAAATACCAATATATTATTAATTGATTCAGCTGTCTTTATTCCGTCGTACGACCCCAAAATAAGTAACAGTCAATCCGATTGTTACAAAACGTTTGTGAAATGTAGAATATTTTTTCGTTTTTTTTTCTCATAGCGTGGTCGGTAAACATTTGGCCAGTGTCAAAGTTAGGTAGAGATATTGTAAATAAAATAAGCTTTTAATTATATAAAATAATCTTGTCCTTCTTAATTATTAGATGATGTATAATATGTCGCGGGAAGACGCTGGATGCGAGCATCACAAAATCGGTCGTTGTGGAGATCCTTGGGGAGGCCTTTGTCCAGCAGTGGACGTTATTTGGCTGAGATGATATTGATGATGATGTATAATAAGATGATGATGGTAAAAAAAAACAATTTGATCTAAATGTCCTTCAAACTGCAAAACTTCGATGTAAAGACACGTGTTTAAAAGGTCGATGTAAAGCCGAAAGGTCACAAATTCCTTACCCATTAGCGAATGGGGGGACACAATTAGTGTAGTTTCAATGGTGGTGAGCTTTTTCCAAGTCCGCCTGGCTAGCTACTACAATAAATTGGGTATCACAACTTTCCGACAGTTAATCTTTTTTTGAGGAGCTCGATGGCGCAGTAGTTAACGCGCCCAGTCTGTGATTGCTAAGGTTAAGCAGCTTTCGCTAAGGCCAGTCATCGGATTAGTGACCAAAAATTTTTTATCTAAAGCTCCTTCGTGCTTCGTGTACGTGGAGCTGTTGGTCCCGGCTGCATTAGCAGTCGTTAACAACCACCAATCCGCACTGGGCCCGCGAGGTGGTTTATGGCCCGTTCTTCCTGTTTCCAGCCATAGGGAAGGTTTATTCTACAGCAGTGGGGACATACTATGAGCTAGTGATACGTGTGTGATTGTATTTTTTAATTTTAGGGTTCCGTAACCAAATGGCAAAAAACGGAACCCTTATGGATTCGTCGTGTCTGTCTGTCTGTCCGTCCGTATGTCACAGCCACTTTTTTTTGAAAATTTAAAAACTATACTATTGAAATTTGGTTAGTAGATGTATTCTGTGCACCGCATTAAGATTTTCACACAAAAATAGAAAAAAAAAACAATAAATTTTGGGGTTCCCCATACTTAGAACTGAAACTCAATTTTTTTTTTTCATGAAATCCATACGTGTATCTATGGGGTATCTATGGATAGGTCTTCAAAAATGATATTGAGGTTTCATATATTTTTTTTTCTAAACTGAATAGTTTGCGCGAGAGACACTTCCAAAGTGGTAAAATGTGTCCCCCCCCCCCCCCTGTAACTTCTAAAATAAGAGAATGATAAAACTAAAAAAAATATATTATGATGTACCGTGCAAACTTCCACCGCAAAATTGGTTTGAACGAGATCTAGTAAGTAGTTTTTTTTAATACGTCATAAATCGTAATCCGCAAGTTGAAATTTTCACATATGATGTATTTCTGTTGCCGCTATAACAACAAACACTAAAACAGAATAAAATAAATATTTCAGTGGGGCTCCCATACAACCGACATGATTCTTTTTGCCGTTTTTTTATATTTAACAACGGGGAAAGCACTTGCCCTCTCACACCTGTTGATAAGCAACGATAAGGCCAAGGGTGTAAGCACTACACCCGGAATCCTCAACCACTGAGATAAGTACCTGCTGGCTATCTTATCTCTAACTGTCGGAACACAACGAGCAATCGACGAAAAATATAATATCAGACCTTCCCCTTGTTACAAGGAAGTGTATTGTTAAAATTTCTGAGGAGGGAAAAGATAAGTGTTTGTTGTCGTAACGGTTGATAGGACCTTTTTATTATTGAAGATTATTATTTCTGTGCTATTTTGCGCTATTAGAAAATTATTAACAATCTTGTTAAAACAGCTGGATATTGTTTTCGAAAGTTTACGCGAACACTTGTGTGCGAACACTTGTGTCACCTGTGTGGTGCCGGGGATAAAGAATTGCACCACCCCATCTCTTCCTGTGGGTGTCGTAAAAGCCGACTAAGGGACCATTCCAGAGGATGGGCAGCAGCATCTCTCTGAGGTTACCCTCAACCTACTGCGATCGCCAACCCGCCTGCCAAGCGTGGCGATTACGGCAAATACCCCTCATATCTTTGGGGGAGGCCTTTGTCCAGCAGTGGACGTCTTTGGCTGAGATGATGACGCGAACACTTAAACACATTTAAATGAAAATACTTTTGCGGATCTGCTCGTTTTTATTTTATACATTTGCTACATCATGTTATACAGTTTGATAACTAATACGCTTGTGTATGGTATGGGTAGAACAGACCGTAAACAGAGTGAACGAGAGTGCGGCAACAGTGCCGTGACCTTGAATCGACGTACCGAGCTGTACCTACCGGCTAGGGTTGAGTCGCACAAAGTTGATTTATTATTGTGTGAATGTGGGTGTCTTTTATATTGTAAACTTACCTTGTTATATCTGTCGGCAAAGTAAAAAGGAAAAGCTAGGATTATGGTTGAGTGTGTTGAGACATCCTCATACACAACAGGTTTATTTCCAGACATTTTCAATAGGCACCCACTTATATGCAACAAAACTCGCAATCGCGACACCCAAACCAAGAAAAATACGTGTATACTGATCGGCAGCGCTCAGTGACATACTTGTTATTCTCCGTTACTACAGCAACATACGCTGCCCGATCCGCGTTTGCGGGGACAGCCCGCGTCATCGCGTACTCCTTTCCCGTGCTTTTTTCTGTGTGCTAATGTAGGTGCACTACGAGCTTGGGTGCGTGCGTTTCGGAGCGCTTGTATGAAGTTGCCGCACTCTCGTTCACTCTGCCCTAAACTACCACGCGGGCCCAGTGCGGAAGGTGGTAGGTAATGATTGCTAATGCATCGGGGACCAACGGCTTTTCGTGCTTCGAAAGGCATGGAGGCGCTCGAGATGTTATATTTTTGGTCACCCATCCAATGATCGGCCTTTGCGAAGTTTGGTTAACTACAGCAATCGCATACCGAGCGCGTTTAACCACTGCGCTATCGAACTCTTCTTTTAGTGCTTATTTTTTCATTTTTTCATTAATAAAGAGATGCCTCACAAACAGCTTTTGTAAAGTATTTATTTGAAAAATAAAAAGTTTTTATTTTTTATTTAAATTTATTTTCACTAGTCTTTTAAGCGGATTTAGTCCTACTCGTAATTGAAGCTAAAGAGACTCGCGAATTCAGGATCGAGTCAAGCGCAAGCATCTTAGAGCAGTTGGTTTAATGCATAAAGGCGAGCATAGTGTAACCTAGTGTGGTAACAGTTCAAGACTGCAGCTTGGATTCGACGAGTTTAGAGTCGGCAATTACCATCTTAGCGCACTTCTCAATAGAGCCTAAGGCGGCCAACTGATACTTGGCAGATCAATCCCAGAGACGGCAGTAATTCATGACCATAGTATTCCAGGCAAACGCGAAGTAGCTGGCAGTGCTTGTAAGAATAGCCGAAAATCGGGCTAAATGGCATGCTTTAGGAGAGACCTTTGTCCAACAGTGGACTGAAACGGGCTGCTAATAAAGATATCGACTTTCAAGTGCGTCCAACTTCGACCTTATCGTCACTTTACATCACTTCCTCGTCTTGTAATAAACAATAAAAGGCAAGAAACAGCATTGATACGAAGGCCATAACAGTCCGGAGTTTAATTGAGTAATGAATTCTAATATCTTGAGAAAATTGTTATGTCAAATGGAAGGTTTATAATGGACGACCCCTTTAAGATACGTTCCGTTCCGTCTATAATTTTATGCAAAGGAATCGTTCTATGTGCACGATTAGACCTTCTTTTATTGGTCTCGATAAAACTGAATTGTTTATTGGGGCTGTAAAGGTTATTGTCAGACGGAACTCCTTGAGCAATCTAGTATTTGAGCGGACAGCTGAATAGTTACGTTATATTTATTTTTAAAGCAAGATGGCTGAATGACATACTATTTTATGATTTTTTTTCTTTTACGTAAAGGGATATAGCACATACAGCCTACTTTTTAGCAAAATTTTCTTTCTATAATATTTTTTTTTTAAATATCTTGCGGGAAAGCCCATGGCTTTCATCTCACCTGATGTTAACTGATTAAAGCACATGGTGGAAGCGCACTTCACCCGGAATCCTCAACTACTGAGGCACTGGCTATCTTATCTCCAGCTGCCGGAACACAACAATGCTACAAACATTTATGTTATGGGGACTTTAGTTGGATGATGTAGGGGAGTTTCTTATGTTTATATACCTCTTTTGCTATGTTGTCTATGCTTTTATAATGTTCTTTTGTTTTTGTGTCAGTTGTGAAAAAATAACTCTCAGAAAGATACGTGTTTTTCTTCAATATTAAAACCCTTAACTTTTTCCCGTACAGATGGTGGTAGCTAGCCAGGCGGACAAACAAGCCCTATCGCCATCCTAACCGAGTACACAAACATGTACCCCCCGCTGGTAATCGAACCCGGGATCTCCGGGTCCAAACCGGTGGTGTAACCACTACACCACAGAGGCGGTTAAAAATAATACATGTAGTATATAGCTTTTTAGGGTTTCGTAGTCAACAAAAAAACCTTATAGTTTCGCCATTTCCGGCTATCTGTCTGTCTGAGCCTAGCCTAGCTCATAGACTCTTAGTACTAGAAAGCTGTAATTTGGCATGGATATACATATTAATCACGCCGACAAAGTGGTGAAGTAAAATTTCGAAAAATATTTTTTTTAGGTCCCTTCACGTGAAGTAGGAAGTAATTTTTTTTTCTTGTCTACCCCAAATTTTGGGGTGTCGTTGGAAAAATTTTAAGAGTATTGTTAGAGTCAAGTGTCGTCGTCGTCGTCGTCGTCCCCCCCCGCCAGCCAAATGGTTGATTTTGGGTATGTGAAAAAATTCACGGTAGTTGTATATATGACGAAATTAAAACCTACACTGCGCGTGGCTCGACACGCACTTGGCCGGTTTTTTTAAAATAAAGGAGTGATCCTACAAATTTTATCTGGTAAAGGGTGGTACTTTACTGACTTCTAGAGACAATTAGAAAAGTGACGTTGCACTGTTCTGTTTCATTTGCCAACACTCACCTACCATTATTTCACAAACATGACTCGTTACTTTACCGCCAAGAGCTTTCAACGCTTAAACTTTACGCTTACACTTTCCATCACAAATAAACACACAAAAATAAAGGACATTCACAACACACATAAAATAACAAAATTAAAAAATATACATTTAATGGGTATTAATTGGATTAACTGCATCACTAGCGTTTGCTGTCAGTTTTGGCATTCTGTGGTTTGCGTGCCAAAAGTTTCGATTAATAATGTATTGAAGTTTTTTTTTTTCCTTTATTTGATGGCTTCGTGAGATTAGCACATTTAGCCAGTGTCAAAGTACTTTTTCTTACAAGTAATACATAAATAAACAATATTTCCTTCTTATACAGATGATGATGAATGATAATAGAAAAGAGAAGTGAGAAATAATATACCCTCCAACCCCTCGAGTATCTCAGTAAAGATGTGGGGCTTTACTAAGTCCTCGGGCAGACTTCTTGAGAGAATTTGAAAAGTGAAGTTGCACTGTTTCGTTTCATTTGCCCAAAGTCATGGGCACTTACGAACACTTAACGGTTAATAATCCACCATTATTTCACATTAATATTCGACATAACACAAATTTTAGAAAATAAAACAAAACCACAGACATGACTTCACTTTCCTGCCAAGAAGTCCTAAATTGAAGTTGTTGATTGCTTTTTTTTTAAGATTTTGCTATACGAAATTTAAATGTAAGGTAAAAGGTTTAAATGTAATGAGCAAACAGGACCACTTCCGAGATGAATTTTTATTCAGGATCCTTTATCAGGTACATTATTGGTCGAATGCCAAAAGGCACTTCGACTACTTGTATTTGTTCAGTTATCTTATCACTGTAATCACACTAATATTATAAATGCGAAAGTTTGTGTGTATGTGTGTATATTTGTTGCTTCTTCACGCTGCAACGGATAGATGGATTTGGATGAAATTCGGCATACAGATAGTTTATAACCTGGATTAAAACAGAATACTTTTTAACCCGTTATTCCCACGGGAACGGGAACCACGCGGGTTTAACCGCAAGCGGACGCTAGTATGAAATACTTAAAAAAAAAAGAAAAAAAAAGTTAAAAGAAAAGAAAGTAAAAGTAGTAGTATTAAAAGTGAATTGTGTGTTGAAAATAGTACTAAACGAATACGACATCATCATCATCAACACCAGCTCTTTTTATGTCCCCACTGCTGGGGCAAGAACCTACCCTATGGATGGTAACACAAGGAGAACGGGCCGTAAGCCACCACGCGGGCCCAGTGGGGATTGGTGGTTGTTAACGACTGCTAATTCAGCCGGGACCAACGGCTTTACGTGGCCGTTTTAAGCACGGTAGAGCTTGAGATGATAGATTTTTTGGTCACCTATCCAAAGACCGGCCATTGCGAAAGTTGCTTAACCTCAGCACTCGCAGACCGGGCGCGTTAACGTCTACGCCATCGAGCTAAACTTAAGAAAAGTGCTTTTGAATCGTCCATACGTTTTTGAAGTGAAAACTTCTTTAGCGGCGTTGTACACTTTTTTTGTAATGGGTAAAAAAATTTAAATTCGCGTCAGGACACTTGACCGTCAAGACACGTGGCCTGATCGAAAATTCGTAAGACGGATGACAGCCGGCGCGGCGTAGGAGAGGAAGTATCCCCCTCTCTTTCTACGGCGCGGCGAAAATGTATGCCTGCTGTTTCGTTTAGGCTGTTCGAGTGCTTTTCAATGTAATATAAATTGTCATGTTTGTGTACGATAGCGCAATAAATAAATATTGTATTCTACCACATAAATGATAGTACTTTTATACTGATAATTGAAGCAATTCGTGCAAAATTATTCCCTAACCATTCCAAAATATCAAAAATGCACAACGTTAATATTCAAGTTTTCACTTCTGCCGGCACTCCCGGAGTGCAACCCGTCGTTATTTCAATACCACCTTTACACCACATCAGTGCAATTAATTAATTAATTATCCTAATTAATGGCTTCGCGTTTAGCATTTAGCCAATTTCAAGTGTTTTTTTCTATTATCAGTAGTAAGGGTAAGATAAGATAAGGCTATACTTAGATAAGGCTTTGTTTGTAACAGTATCATTGTTTTTGCTAGTATATGTTATTGTTGACTGTCCAAATAAGAAATAAATAAATAAGGGTACAATAAATTGTACGGTAGATAGAAATTAAAATGGCTCACAACACGTGTTATTACGGGAAGAAGTCGGGTGAAACTCTGCAATAAATGATTTGATTTACTGTCGTACAAAAATGTCATGTCACTTCTACCTCTAAAATGGTAATATGTGCACTATTCATCCTTTGTAACATCTTCCTTTCTCGTGACATAAAGGCAAACGCTATTGCTGAGGAAATTCAAATCTATTCCTTGCTCCATTCAATAATATTTCTCGTTGCTACATCTTCGTAGTTATATTATGTCCAATTTCAGAGTCGATTTTGCACTATATCCTTTGAAGTCACGTCTTTTGAGATGTATTAGTATAATATACAGTAATGGGAGATATAGTATTCAACGTGTAACAGAAAGGTGTGGTCAAAATGAAAAGATCCAAAGTGTATCCGATGTAGATCTTGTATGCAGAGTTACTAAGTCATGATTATTAACTTTAATGTGTTATGTAATTTTTGAAGTGAAAACTTCTTTAGCGGCGGCGGCGTTGTACACTTTTTTTGTAATGGCTAAAAAAATTTAAATTCGCGTCAGGACACGTGACTGTCAGGACACGTGACCGTCAGGACACGTGACCGTCAGGACACGTGACCGTCAGGACACGTGGCCTGATCGAAAATTCGTAAGACGGATGACAGCCGGCGCGACGTAGGAGAGGACGTATCCCCCTCTCTTTCTACGGCGCGGCGAAAATGTATGCCTGCTGTTTCGTTTAGGCGGCGCAGGGCGCTTGCGCGAATGTTCGAGTGCTTTCCAATGTAATATAAATTGTCATGTTTGTGTACGATAGCGCAATAAATAAATATTGTATTCTACCACATAAATGATAGTACTTTTATACTGATAATTGAAGCATTTCGTGCAAAATTATTCCCTAACCATTCCAAAATATCAAAAATGCACAACGTTAATATTCAAGTTTTCACTTCTGCCGGCACTCCCGGAGTGCAACCCGTCGTTTTTTTAATTTAATATTTCTATTGCGGTGTCACATCAAAATAAACAAGTCTCATCCCTAGTGGTTTAGTAACTTATCTGTGTTTTAACATTTATGATCACTGCTGCTTGCTTATGGGCGCTTGACGCGAATCACTTCACAAATATAAATATTTCATTAACCATTGCATGACAGATCAAAGTTAATAATTATGTCTAAATATCAACACATACAAGTTCTAGATGGGATACACTTTGGATCTTTTCATTTTGACCATCATTCCTTATCATCATTTTTGTAACACGTTGTATAATTACCTATGTCACAACGGGAAAGCGATAGAGATCAAGCATGCATTAAGGTGATAGTAAGTAATCAAAAAGCCGAAGTTAGAGCGCACTTCACCCGAAATGCTCAACCACTGAAAAACTGGCTATCTTGTCTCTAACTAACTAAACGACAAGCAAAAAGAAACAACATAACTTAACTTGAAAAATAAAAACAGAAAAATAATTAGAAAATTAAAAACTAAAGACTTATAAAAAGATGTCCTGCAACTGTGGGCTCATGGGAACGGTCCCAAGAATGCTGGCAACATTGCCCCTTTGGATTGCCAGACTAATACGCTGGCAAAGGTAGCTGCCAGCCTTCTTGTCACCGGAGGCCTCGATAAGGCGAGCACTTAACTCTTTAACAAGCTGCTTTGCATCCGGCCCCCATGGACTCATTGTTTCCACAGCAAACGGAACAAATAACAAACTAACATTGTTGTTACGGATACGGTAACAGACTTAGTTAAGATGGTGGTAGCTAGCCTGTGGAATGCTTTGCCTGTGCCTGTAAGATGTGCGAAGTCTCTGTCAAGTTTTAAGAAACTCGTCAAAGATCACTATCTGTCATTGCAATTAATCTACTGTTAGTCCACTATTTTTTTATTTTTTTTTGTTCTTAAATGGTATGTATATGTTTTACATATTTATATGGTTGTATGTATATATGTATGTGTATTTATATTTGAGTAACTAGCTGTGCTCGCGACTTCGTCCGCGTGGAATAGTGACTTTCGGCAGCATTTTTAATTTTTTAGGCTCTTTTCCCGTTTTTGCAACATTTTTCACTGATGCTTCGCTCCTATTGGTTGCAGCGTGATGTTATATAGCCTAAAGCCTTTCTCGATAAATGGACTATCCAACACAAAAAGAATTATTCAATTCGAACCAGTAGTTCTTGAGATTAGCGCGTTCAAACAAACAAACAAACAAACAAACAAACTCTTCAGCTTTATAATATTAGTATAGATAATAAGTCTGTACACTTTTCTTACTTTTTTTATTTTTTATTTTCAACGCCTCCATTTTATTTATTATCAATCCTCTCCATCCTTTGGTTGCCTGGAAGACATCGCTATTAGTGATAAGGCCGCCCTTTGTACGACTCCAATTTTTAATTTTTTAATTCTTTGTCATGTATATGTTTTTATGTGTACAATAAAGTATTTTATTCTATTTTATTTATTTTATTCTAGCCTTAGGTCTTATATCAAGCCCTACCCAGCTCAATATGTGACTCTCATCATCATCATCAGCTCATTTTATGTCCCCACTGCTAGGGCACGAGCCTTCCCTATGGATGGATAGGGAGAACGGGCCATAAACCACCACGCAGGATGGTTGCTGATTGCGGATTGGTTGTTGTTAATGACTGCCAATGCAGCCGGGAGCAACGGCTTTACGTGCCGTCCGAAGCACGGAGGAGCTCGAGATGATACATTTTTGGTCATCCGATGACCGGCCTTAGCGAAAGTTGCTTAAGCACTCGCAGACCGGGCGCGTTAACCACTGCGCCATCGAGCTCCTCAGCTTGCTCATCGAGCCTTAGATGTGACTCTGCTGGGAAACAAACCCGAGACCTCATGGTGAAGCTGCCGGACCACAAAGCTGCCTCTGTAGTTTGGACGTCTGGATTTGGCATTGTGATGCATTTAAAATCTTTAATATGGTTGCCGGTACTCATACCCAACTACCATGAAGTAACTATTAAAGAACCTATGATCATCATGATCACCAGTAAATTTTTATGTGCCCACAGCTGGGGCACGAGCCTTCCTTATGGATATTTACATACAGGAAAAACAGGCCATAAACTACCACGCGGGCCCAGTGTAGGGCCGGTGGTGGTTAACGACTGCGTATACAGCTGGGACTAACCACTTCACGTGCCTTCCGAAGCACAGAGGAGCTAGGTTTTTGGTCACCCATCCAATAACTGGCTTTTGCGAAAGTTGCTTAACTTTAGCAATCACAGACCGGGCGCGTTAACCACTCCACACCATCGAGCTCCTATACCTACAGTTACTACCAGGCAAATGGCTACTTCATCATCATCATCATCGTCGTCAGCCTATACTAGTCCACTGCTGGACATAGGCCTCTCCAAGTGCACGCCACCGAGCACGATCCGCGGCTACTCTCATCCAGCTCTTGCCAGCAACCTTGCGAAGATCGTCGGTCCACCTAGTCTTATTTGATTAATTTTAAAAAAATACGGCAGAACCAGCCAATGCAAACGGAACTTTAAATCGAGTTAATTTGAATCGAATCAGGCCCAATTGACGTGAAGTACAAATCGAATGAAACATTCGGGAACGGCGGAGTCCTTATTCAAACTGGGATTAACTTAATTCTGTGGTTACTCTGTTTACTTAATCGATGGTTAGCGAGTGGGGTCTACGGGCATAAAGGATGGGAAGCTTACTCTGGCGTAGTCTTTTAAATAAAATGTGGGTAGCTATTTAAATTTTACCCATTTTTTTTATATATTTTTCGGGTAAGCTTCATCTCACCTGATGTTTGGTGATGATAAGGCCGTTGGTGGAAGCACATTTCACCCGGGATCCTCAACTACTGAGGCACTGGCTATCTTATCTCTAGCTGCCGGAACACAACAATGCTGCAAACATTGATGTTATGGTCATTGTGTACGGTCATCCAGGTACTTTTTTATGTTAAAAGGAGGCAAACGAGCAGGCGGGTCACCTGATGGAAAATAATCACCGCCGCCTATGGACACCTGCAAAACCAAAGTAATCGCAGATGCGTTGCCGACCTTGAGGAAGGAGTTGGATTTTGAGGAGGGAGTAGGAATTGGGAGGTGAGCCTCCGGTACTTTCACTCACCGGACGAAACACAGCAGCAACAAGTGCCATTGTTTCACGCTATTCTGTGAGAGGGTGGTATTACGCCGGGCGAGCCGGTCCATTTCGTGCTGCAACGCAGCGTGGCTCTACCACTCAGACAGTGTCACTGATTTAGCACCACCCAGGTGTGACGTGTAGGGTCTCAAGGGTAAACCTACGGACGCGAGTAACTTTAACCCCCAAAACTACTTTACATTATAAAGGCTTTCTCCGTTTCTTCGGACATGAATAACTCTCAAAAATAGTAAGGTAAATAGCCTATACACTGTCCCACAGCTGGGCAAAAGCGTCCATTAACATAAAGTCATCGCTACAATTCATGGGTATTGGCGACACACTGAAAAAATGCACCAACTTACGTCGAATAGTTAAAGTCTATAATATGATTAAAAAATTTGAAATGTTGATTTAAGTAAATTCATGTATTTATCTTGAATTTTGCTTGCTCAAATACACGATTGTATAATTTTGACTCGATCATAATTGTTTTCGAAAACACCACAAAAAAATCACAATTGTTGAAAATACAACAAAATTACTTAACTTATATGCTTGGAAACCACTCAAATATATTGATAACATCAATATTCGTAATTTAGTTGCTGCATATTTTGATAACTAAAACCAATTTTTTTTAAATATTTTTTAGGTTAACTGTTAATTTGCGTCTATATTGTTGCAGGCGCTACGTATTATCGACCTTATGCCAGCGTCAGTAAGGACCAGCCTTTTTGAATGTTCACAAATCGAGGTGTCGTCTTAATCACAACGCTTGCCAAATGCGGGTCAGTGAACACAGACCCGGGCTGATGATATTCCCAACAACAACCTTAGTATCAGATGACACCTCAAAGTTTCATCTTCAAAGCATACAATATACTCAGTTGTAATGTGACTATAAGTTGTAATACCTGACATGGGCTTTGAAGTCGCGAACTTGTGGCTAGCGCGATTCTATGTTTACGTAATATACAGGGTCTAACAAAATCAAGAAGCGAACGTTTAAAGGCGGTATCTATACATCATTCTGAATACAATGACAAGAAATGGACCAGTTTTATAGTGATTTTTCAAAGTTATGTTTTCTAACAAACTAAATCAATTAAAATAATGCACATCATGAAACAGGCTGTATCATTACTAACACGCACGCAAGCGTCAATAAAAAGATAGTCTACAGATACACGCACACAATTGAAAACGATTGTATGACATTCATACACACACGGCTATCTTTGTGTGCGTATAGTACAGCTGCACGGGTTTGAAAAGGGTGTATTTTTTGGTGAGTTATGATAATGTTTTGTTGATTATCTCGGTAACGAGCCTGTTGGTTTGAACCAAATTTGGTGAGCATGCTCAGTGTGATATATAAGTAGATGCTTCCCTTAAACGTTCGCTTATTGATATTGTAAGACCCTATAGAGAGGTACAATTTGATATAAATATAAATATTATGTACGTACTAACCAATACATGAACTGAGAATATACTGTTGTATTAATCTTCTTGGTAGCTCGGCGAGTGAACTGTAGTCTTTGTTGGTTACGAAGGTTTATAGAATAGCGTAGCTGTTAAGAACACCGCAATTTTATTACAACAACTTACTTTTGTATTCATTATCGAGACTTCATTAAAAATAACGTATATTTGGTGCTTTAGATGTGGGGCTTTACTGAAATCTCACGCGGACTTCTTGAGAAAATTCAAAAAGTGACGTTGCAATGTTTTGTGTCAACACTTAACCATGTTTAAAAACACTTACACAATACAATTTACAAACACTTATATGCGTATAAATACGTGCGTAAGTGTTGGCAAATGACACGAAAGAAACAGCATCCATTAATATTTCACATTAACATTCGAGAAAACTCAAATTTTAGAAAATAAAACCAAACCGCAGACAATTACCCACTTTCCCGGCAAGAAGTCACCAGATAGATACGTTTTTCGTTAAATTCATCAACATCATCATCAGCTCGTTATATGTCCCCACTGCTGGGGCACGAGCCTTCCCTATGGATAGATAGAGAGCACGGGCCATAAACCACCACGCGGGCCCAGTGCGGATTGGTGGTTGTTAACGACTGCTAATGCAGCCGGGACCAACGGCTTAACGTGCTTCTGAAGCACGGAGGAGCTCGAAATGATAAATTTTTGGCCGAGCGCGTTAACCACTGCGCCATTGAGCTCCTCCTCTTCGTTAGATTACGACATGTTATGTGTCTTGAGGAAAATCAGGCAAAATTGTCTAGAAAACAGTCTGAAAATAACCCTAATATACTGTTATGTTAGTATTCTCAACAACCAACGTCCGACTACACTGTAAAAGCTTTTAGTAGCAACAGGCATTTCATTTTGAAAAGTCTTAACTAGACACAAAAGTCTTTCCACTAAAAATTGGTCCTCCGAGCCGGATATAGATGTGACCTAGATCTTAGAGTTCACCTCTCTAACTGTCGGAGTGTCACGGCAATCTACCCTCCACCCCCCGACATTCTGCCGAGCTACGATCTCCAGACTTACTAGGTAAGTCACCCGTCACGAACTAGTCGCGTGACTGGTTCCATAATCGGTTGCTAGTCATAAAGTTATAGTCGCCTTAACCGGTAAACCAACGGTCGCAATCCCATTATTTTATAAAAAGGCATAAATAGCGATTTTTGTTCCCAAAAAAGTTGTATTGAACTCTACGAGACATTTCTCGTCGTTATTGAATTCAACAACCATGACAAAATCTTTAACAGATAAAATTAATCTTGAATAAAAAAGATAAAAAGAAGGTTGGTCTGCTCTAAGGTCCAGTTCGAAGGATCACTATGAACACTACCATAGCTCAGTATAAGGTATTTATTTATTTATTTTAATTAATTAACATGATGGTTCTATCACCAAATTACATTAACAAAAAATGAAACTAAATTAGCTAGTTAGGTAAATTAAACGAAATTAGTTTTATTCCTTGGGCTTTGTATTTGTGATATTTTGACTTATTAATAATATAGCATGCATGTAGGAGTAGTAGATGTTATTAGTACAATGAAAATGGTGATGGATGGGTCATATGATGAGATCAGGGAAGGACAAGTGGACAAGAAATATTACAGACTGGTTCCCGAGAGATTATTAATTTTATTTTTATTCTATTTATATACAGTAATTATAATATAATGTCAATAACTCGCTAATTTAGGTATGTACATATACAATGTTATTTTTTATTTACGCACATATTTATAGCTTCCGTACTTCTGCTTTGAACTCAACAAGTTCCTATAAACAATTTTAAGTTAAAAAAATTAAATAAGATGAAATGAAAAATATTTATTCAGAGCATCTAAATCAGTGTATTTCTTTAGAAAAACTTTAGAAAAAAACTAGTACCTATCAGCGCAATAGGTCTCCTAGTGTGACAATTCTGTAATTATTAAATATTCATACTTACACATCAGTCGCTTTACAGAGACACAATTACCAATTACTAAAATATCAGTTTCGCTATTCAGACCAGTCGCTGGTTAACGTAGTCCGTTCGCCAGCTAGGTAATCCCCGGCAAGATTCTGTGTAATTCCAAGCATTCTTTGTGAATGCTTCATGGGATATTTGCTTTGTAGGAACTAGTCGCCTCACTGGTATAGTGGCTTTATAAACTATTCTCTGTAGTTTGAAGTCAGATTTCATTTTAAAATATAATGTATTTTTTAGTTGTATTGGCGGTGCCAGATTTACATTATCATTGCACACTATTAATGATAATGGCCGTATGTAATGGGCTAGATCCTATAGGATAGATGAGATAGAGTCTTGCTCTAAGATGAAAAATATAAATTAGGTATTATGAAATTAAATAATTTTTTTTAATCCATTTAGGTGACTTCTTGGCGCGAAAGTGAAGAGTTATGTAACTATAGTTGCCTAAAATAAAGGTATTCTATTCTAAATATTTATAAAACCCAGACCCGACCCAGCCAGGAATCTAACCTGGGTCTTCCGCAATCCGGGCGGCTGCACTGACCATTATTCTACCGGGAAGGCTGACGTTAGCACTGGTGGGTCTCTGGGTGGCTTCGATTCACAATTGCACTCGATAGGTGACAAGATTATGTGTAGCAATTAGCACTTAAAATAAAAAGTAAAAATCAACACTATCTACTTTTACTGCAAGCCAAAGGAGCCCTATTCAATGTAGACAACTACGTCATCATCATCCGATCTTAAGAGCGTTTACGCCACACACTAGCGCCACTAATGAAAAAAAAAAACTTAACTAGTAATTAGAGATAGAAAATCAAATTATGCTCAACAAACTATTTGAATGAAGTAATTTAGCATTTTTACGGCACCTAATGAACACCTCACATGTTATGGTTTAGTTAAATAAGACGTTACGGCCACTTTTAACTATAACGCCATATTTAACTAAACCATAACATGTGAGGTGTTCATTAGGTGCCGTAAAAATGATAAATTACTTCATTCAGCATAATTTGATTTTCTATCTCTAATTACTAGATATGTTTTTTTTTCATTGGCGGCGCTAGCGTGCGGCGTAAACGCTTTTAATAATGTTACAAATATTGAAAGATACCGAATCCTCAACTTCTTCGTGCGTGCAATGTGTTTAAGAAAAGGTAGGGTAATGGTACCAGTGTTCGACCCTTTGAGCCCAGTTTTCAACAGAGTTGTCATCGCCAAAAAATAACATAGATTTTCATTTAAATAATAGGTCTTTACCTACGAAATTGGAGTTTTTTCTCACTTATTAATAGGTGTATTACTTCTGAAAGTCAATATCGGTTGTTAATATTATTATACACCTTTAATTAGGACTATGTTACTTAGGCTTCTGTAATAACATAATTATTAATTTTGTGTCTTTGACACCCTTTTTTTTAATTGACTAACTTTTTTGTTTGCGGAATTGTCCTTTTGTTTTATTGTAGCTTTGAAGGGAATTGATTTTTTTCTTTTTAATGTCTGCTATATTTAGCTAGTGAAACCAACACACTACACTCTACAATTTTTATAGTGTTAAAATAAATAGATGCTTAGAAAATTAAAAAAAAACGTTAGTATGAAAAATAAAATTTTATAAAAGATCTTCATACAAATCTCCAATTTCATAGGTAAAGACCTATTATGACGGGATGATAACAAGGAAGCAAGTGGTTGGTATTAAATTGTTGTAAAAGACTAAAATCAGTTCCTGGACCTTATCATACTAATATTATAAAGAGGAAAGCTTTGTATTTTGTATTTTTGAAACGAATAAACTCATAAACTACTGGACCGATTTAAAAAATTCTTTCACCATTAGAATGCTACATTAGCGCTGAGTAACATTGGCTATATTAAAAATGTCCACCCGTGCGAAGCCGGGACGGGCCGCTAGTTTTTAATAATTAAAGGACAAATATGTCGATCTATGTTTCGTGTGGATCACTGGTGCCTCCACCCTACTAAATTTTATTCTTCACATCCTACTACTATTATAAATGCGAAAGTTTGTGTGTATGTATGTTCGTATATTTGTTGCTTCTTCACGCTGCAACGGATGGATGGATTTGGATGAAATTCGGCATACAGATAGTTTATACAGATAACAAACAGCGTTGCGTTATATATATCACTAGCTGTGCTCGCGACTACGTCCGCGTGGAATAGTGACTTTCGGCAGCATTTTTAATTTTTTAGGCTCTTTTCCCGTTTTTGCAACATTTTTCACTGATGCTTCGCTCCTATTGGTCGCAGCGTGATGTTATATAGCCTAAAGCCTTCCTCGATAAATGGACTATCCAACACAAAAAGAATTATTCAATTCGAACCAGTAGTTCCTGAGATTAGCGCGTTCAAACAAACAAACAAACAAACAAACAAACAAACTCTTCAGCTTTATAATATTAGTATAGATTAAGTTTTTGTTTAGAGTATCTTGAGCGTGTCATGCTCTCTTTATTGTCTCTGCGGTGGTGGCGTGTGCGTCGGGTCGTTACGTTCCCTAAAATATGGTTGAGCGAAGCGATGGCTGATTCATATGTCATGCTCGTCAACGGGTGCCGCCTGTGGAGGCTGATCTGCTCTTGCTTACTTATCTTATTTTTAGTTTTATTAACTATAGTTTGACTTTGTTTTACTTAAACAATTGACTTTTACTAGAGTACTGTAGTGGTACTGTATGACATTGTAGAAATTGAAACTTACATAATTATCTGATGTAAAATTGTTAACTTAGATTTTTTACTTTGTTTTTTTACATGTTGTGGTTGTATTCTATATATTTTTGTGTTTATTTGTAATGGAAAGTGTCCTGCTTGCTATGATAGGGCATTTTCCAATATTTTTGACGCTGTAAGGGAGAAAAGAGCTGGACACCTGCTGAGTTTCTTGCCGGTTCTTCTCAGTACAAGATCTCCCGCCCAGAGTAGACTTACGAACCGATGGCAAAGTGACATTCACAAGAGCTACTTGTAGCTTAAACTGAATAAATTATTTTAAATTTTGAATAACCTGGATTATCACATAGAATACTTTCTAATCCGATATTCCCACGGGAACGGGAACCACGCGGGTGAAACCGCGAGCAGCCGCTAGTAGATTTATAAAATCAATTTAACATTTTCATCTCTATATAATAATTCGAGGTGTTTCCCAATAAATCTGGTCGACAGCAATCAACCAAATTTTGCCTCTACCAAATTAAAAATCTTTAGCCAGCAAATTACTTTACCGATTACTTTGTTATTAAATTGATTAGCAGTCTGGTATCAAAGGGAGGCAAATTATTAACTTTCAAACAATTAGTTTTTCGACTCTGACTTCAACAAGTTTATCAAGTTTTTTTTATTATTACTGTTAATAAAAGGTCAACCGCTTAACCGTATTGAGAAACGTCTCGAAGTTATTAGAGCTCCCTTCACATCCCCGCTGGGGCACGAGCCTTCCCAATGGATGGATAGGGAGAACGGGCCGTAAACCACCACTTGGGCCCAGTGCGGATCAGTGGTTGGTAACGACTGCTAAACCTGTCAAGATATATGGTTCAGATTGTAAATAAAAGCGTTAATTACTCAAATACAGTATTTTATTATAAGCAGAGTTATCGACACGTTTGTGGCACACACAGTAGCCACCGGAAGTACATAGACAATATCAATTATTCACAGTTTATACAAATATTGGTCCGACCTCATTGGTCGAGTGGTTTGTACATCGGTTTTCATGGTGTCGCCATCTCTGAGGTCCCGGGTTCGATCCCCGGTCGGGTCAATTTAGGAAATATTGTTTTTCTAAATTTTCTCGGGTCTGGGTGTGGCCACGCGGGCCACTGGAAGTTCTATTTGAGTAAAACCTCGATAGCTTTTAAATTGCTTTTATTAAAGCTACAAGTATTGCAAAACAAAATAGTATTTAAATTTTAACAATATTTAAATCAATAATTAATTAAAAGGACGTTACAAATTCAAGTAGTCAAGTAGTCAAGGGCTATAGCAAGTGGTCGGATGCAAAGTGTAAGTCCGTTGGATGGCGGCGATGGCGGCTCTCTTGACGTCACAACCGCTCGCCGCGACGTTCCATTTTACGTGGCGCAGACATAATTCCCCCTCCTTGAAGACTGAAGTCTTCAAGCATCTTGCTCTTCAGCGGTAGGCAGGGGACAAATTCTTGTGAGGGCCCTGCGAATGCGACCTCTTGCAGTGTCTATGTCCGCAACTCGAGATATGCCATCAGTGCCAGGGAACAGGCTCGCGACGCGACCCATTCGCCAGTTTAGAGGTGCAGTGTTGTCCTTGCTAATTAGCACCAGATCGCCAATGTTCAACGTGGCATGGTTAGTACGCCACTTGGAGCGTTGTTGCAGCTCGCTGATGTACTCCTTTTGCCAACGAGTCCAAAAGTGCTGGCGAATCTGCTCAAGCCGCGCGTGTCGACGAAGTAAGTTTATGTTGGCGTCCTCCAAGGCAGGCGATGGCAGCGCAGTCAACGGCCGGCCAATAAGAAAGTGCCCTAGAGAGAGAGATAGGAAATCGTGATTGTGAGGACTAGGGGATAATGGGCACAGGGGGCGGCTGTTGAGGATAGCTTCCACCTGTGCAAAGAGTGTGGACAACTCTTCAAAAGTTAAGTTAGTATTGCCCATACACTTTTTAATAATAGTTTTAGAAGATCGGATTCCTGCTGACTCCCATAGTCCACCAAAATGAGGAGCGTAAGGAGGTATAAAGCAAAATCTTATTTTTTCGTTGGCGGCAAAATCAGTAAAAGAACTAAAATTAAATTTAATGAACTGTCCAATTTCCTTGGCCGCTGCGACAAAATTCCGACCATTGTCGCAAAAGATTTCCAATGGTTTACCCCCACGGGCAATAAACCTGCATAGTGACACAATAAATGCATCTTTAGACAGCTCGCTAACTGCTTCAAGATGAACGCATTTTGTTCGAAAACAAATAAATAAACACAAATAACATTTTAAGGTTTTAGCTCCCCTACCCTTTCTGTCTAAAATTGAAAATGGGCCAGCAAAGTCCATGCCCACTGTTTGAAATGGGAATCCCGGGGTAATACGCTGAGCGGGTAGGTTGCTCATCTTAGGAGCTAGCGTTTGACCTTGAAGGCGCCTGCACGTGAAACAGTTGCGAAATGTGCGTCGAGCTAGTTCTCGACCGCCGATTGGCCATAAATATTGTCTAATTGAATATAACAACAGTTGAGGCCCTGCGTGCATTTGTTTTATGTGTTCGTGGCGAAAAATTAGTTTGGCTAAATGATGTTTAGAGTCCAGTATGATAGGATTCTTTATCTCAGAACTGTAAGTGGATAAGTTGAGTCTACCACCTACTCTTAAAATATCTTGTTCGTCTAAAAATGGATCTAAAGGCAGAAGCTTGTTATTTTGGTTTAATTGTTTTGATTTTTTTAATGTATATATTTCCTCATTGTACGATTCTATTTGTGATAATTTTATTAGTTGTAAATAGGCAAAATTTAATTCACTAGTTGTTAAGTTTCCTGTAAATATAGAATTAGGTTTTTTTTATTATGTATATATCTTAGAACGTAAGTTAATCCACGTAATAATCTTGTGTAGTTTGAAGCATTTTCAAATTTTAAAATAGGTTCTAGTAAAGTAACTGTGTGTGATTTTAATTCAGGTAGTTCCCCCTCGGTTTGTTTTTGTAGTGTAGGCCAGTCTTCTTCGCAATGTTGCAAAAAAGATGGGCCCAACCACCATAAATCTAAGCTAAGCATATGGCTAGGATCAACACCCCTAGAAATAGCATCAACGGGGTTGCACTGAGTTGGTACATGACGCCATGAAGATATCTGAGTGATCTCAACTATTTCAGCGACTCGGTTGGCTACGAACGTTTTTAGAGTGCTAGGCGGGCTGCGTAACCAACCTAGCACTACAGTGGAGTCACACCAGTGAATAAAATGGCTGATCTTCAAGCGCAGAGACTCCTTTACAGACTGGCATAGGCGCGCAGCTAATAATGCACCACATAGTTCGAGTCGAGGGATCGTAGTGGGTTTAATAGGTGCTACTTTTGATTTAGCGCAAAGTAACTTGACACTAACCCTGCCCTGAATGTCAGTGGAGCGAAGATACACGCATGCTCCATAGGCTGACATAGAAGCGTCACTAAACGAGTGAAGCTCAATGGAGATGGGCGCGTCACACACAGTATGCCTCGGAATTGAAATAGATTTAAGATTGTGAACATTAGCTTGATATCTTTCCCATTGTTTACATAGCTCACTGGGCACAGCCTCGTCCCAGTCCAATTTGTGGATCCATAATTGTTGAATCAACATTTTGGGGAGAACTGTGCAGGGACTTAAGAGCCCTAAAGGGTCAAATATTTTTAGGGAACTAGAGAGTATAGTTCTCTTTGTAATTACTGTTGGCTTATCTGGGAGCCTAATAGAAACATGTATGTTATCACTAGTAGGATTCCTCCCCAAACCTAAGGTGCTGGTGGAATCGCTAAGACTTAAATCGCCCTGCAAGTCGATTTGAGTTGATTTAAATATTGAAGGTAAATTAGACCTAAATTTTCGAAGTGGAAAACAACCCAAGCTCAATGTTTTGGTTACCGATTCCATACTTTTATGAAATCGGTAAAAGCTTGTTTCAATAGGGGTTGATTTTTAAAGCGTCTTTCTAAACCACGAAATCACTTTACAGCAAGCTTGTAAGAATCACCCAGGCAATCAGGTGAATCTTTCAACGGCAGTCTGACACAAAACTGCCCGTTAGATAGAAGAGTGGTGTGCTTATTAAAATGTTCAACACATGCCTTCTCGCTTTCACTTAGTAATAGTCTTTTGGGTAGTTCTTCCAACTCCCAAAAGCGTGAAATCTGCTTTTCTAGGCTGTCACCCGATTGTGGTGAAGCACTTGATGAATAATTGCAATGTAGTTTTCTAGGTTCACAACTATTCAAAACAATAGGACCGGTCACTACCCAGCCTAATTGTGAACTACGTAAAAATGGTTTGTTTACGCCTAACGATTGCTGTTTATTGCCAACAATGTCCCAAAACAGGTCTGCGCCTATTAAAAGTTCGATAGGAGATGGCTTATAAAATAATGGATCAGCTAATTTAATGTTACTAGGGATATTGAACTTGTGTAACCCAACAAAAAAATTAGGGAGGTCTCCTGTGAGCTCCGGTAACACACAACACGAAAGTGTAACATTAAAATCAGTCTGCAATGAATTTAATTGAATGACGCAACGCTTTTTTATATAATTACAGTCTGTGTTCCCAATACCTACCACCTTTATAGGGATGGTTGGCAAACAATCGAGCCCTAAACGCTGTTGCACAGATTGAGAAATAAAACTAGTTTGACTACCGCAGTCTAACAGCGCGCGAATAGTTTCCGACTTGCGCGTCGAAGGATTGACAACATCGATCAATGCAGTGGCTAAATAAACTTGACTCGTAGGCTCACTGCAAAAATTAACATTAACATCTGTTTGTGCGGATGACACATTAGTCTTTTCGGGCAAAGAAGAAACGACCTTATGGCATAGTTTGTTGTGTCGTTTCTTGCACTCGCGGCACGGGCCCAGCTTGCATGAGAACCTATTATGGCCGGGGCGCAAACAATTCAAACACAATTTAAGATTGATAACTTCTTTTATGCGTTGCTCAGGTGATTTTGATAAAAACGTAGGACAGTCGTAAATACGATGAGCTTGTTTGCAAATGACACAATTAGACGATTGATTAAAATTATTCGTGTGCGATTTATTGGTATCTAATTGAGCAGTATAGGAGAACGACTTAGAATGAAAGTCTTTCGTTTTGTGCGAATTGCTTATACTGGGGATTGGCGTGCGCTTATTTTTATCTAACTTATTATTATTTATGGTTTCTAAAACATCCGCACGATTTTTTAGAAAATGATTAAACTGTTCAAGTGTCGGCATGTCTTCAAGTGAATTACGATGCTCTTCCCATTTTAAACTAGTATGAGTATCCAATTTTGAAGAAACCATGTGAATTATGAGGGTGTCCCATTTGTCTGTAGGCTGCCCTAAACTAGACAAGGCTCGTAAATTTTTACCTACATGGTCGATTAAAGACCTTAAACACTTTTCAGACTCCCGCGAAATAGGTTCAATATTGAACAGCGAATTGAGATGGTTGTTTATGAGCTGTCTTTTATTGTTGTATCGCTCGCATAACAAGCTCCATGCTTTGGTGTAATTGGCGTCAGACATTTCGAGATTGCTAATAACACGGGAAGCATCACCCTCCAAATATGACGATAAATAATGGAACTTGTGAATATTTTGAATGCGTTCGTTGTTGTGGACAAGTGAAATGAACATGTCTCGAAACTCAAGCCACCGATAGAAAGATCCATCGAATTTAGCGATCTGAATTTGCGGTAACTTAAAACCAACGCTTTGAGACTCAGAACACTGATGGAAGCTGCCACATTGACTATCAGCCCTGCCAGTTTTGTTTGGAACTTGCACATTGGAAATCTCTTGCGCAGTGGCAGTACATATTGACAACTCAGTCTCAATATTGTCGCGTTCCGTTAGTTCGACTTCCAAGCCGGAAGGGTTTAGAATCTCGATTTGACTTTGAACGGTTTCAAATATAGATGATAATGACTCAATACGCGATAATTTAATATTTAACTCGTTCACTTGTATGGGACTAAGAAGAGATATCTTTGAAAGTGAGTCTAAATAATTTTTAAACTTAGTGATACGTCCCTTAATTGAACTACGCTTAGTTGCGAGTTCCTTTAAACTAGACTCAGCCATTTTAATTTAAAATATTTATATTTGCAACCTCAAAAGCAAATTAAATGCGCACCAAAGAAATAGTGAACAGCTGATCATGCGCCGATTATGTAATAGTTAAATAGCTTACGCTCCTCCTTCGTGAGATACCGTTACTGTGTCCGCAGCTGGGGTCGAACAGGAATCGGGTCACTAGGCAAGGGTGCTCGGGCGCAGGCGGCCGCACGTCACTCTCCAAGCTGAAATAGTCGGCCAAATACTTTGAACAAAGCGAAATAGTACTTTATGGATAATAGACGTTAACTAGAATAGTGTTTGTGGGCAATACTTTCGATAGGCCGTAGTGGAAAGCTTATGCAGATTAGCAGCATTAATTTAAAATGGACAGTGAATTTATAGTTATTATTATTGTGGGCACAACCCAAAGCGATAGATTGAGTTGGATGCAGCGTAGTGCGTAATTAACGAGGTTGGTACGGTGATTTTTTTCAATATAGCTGGTCATTAACGTAAGCAGAGAAGTGATTTGTAACCTAATATGATGATAGTAATGTTGCGAGTTTTAATTTGTGGCAATATAAAATAGAAATACACAAAAATATGTAGCAATTATGATGGTGATTTTCATTGATTTGTTAATAGCATTGAAATGATCACGCAAAATAAAGAAATATAACGAAATCAATGCAAAGCAGCGTGACACGTGCACACGTCACGCTTTGCCCTTGACTAACCTTAAGCACTATAGGCACGCTTAAAACACAGTTCTTTGCACTAGATTTTAGCTAGGATGGATATAGATGGGAATCAATGGAATGGAAGATAGTGGAATAGCGAGATTGATGAAGGATAGGACACTTAGCTTATTGGCCTGGTCGCGATGCGGTTGGCTGACCGACGACGTGGGCGGTGTCTTCAACTCGTTCCTGGGCTTGATTCTTGGACTCGATGGGCTGCCGGGGATGACTCGATGGCTGCACTGCGTGGCTGGGCCACGGAGTTCCGGCGACGTTTCGGAGGCTGGACCTGGCGGACGGCTGCGGCGCTGGGGGCTGACCGGCTGTAGCTCAGGCGCTCCGTAGAAATAATCTAGGGACTTAGCTTAGTACCCTAAGTCCTGTCACGGTCGCCACTTTATGGCCACGCGGGCCACTGGAAGTTCTATTTGAGTAAAACCTCGATAGCTTTTAAATTGCTTTTATTAAAGCTACAAGTATTGCAAAACAAAATAGTATTTAAATTTTAACAATATTTAAATCAATAATTAATTAAAAGGACGTTACAAATTCAAGTAGTCAAGTAGTCAAGGGCTATAGCAAGTGGTCGGATGCAAAGTGTAAGTCCGTTGGATGGCGGCGATGGCGGCTCTCTTGACGTCACAACCGCTCGCCGCGACGTTCCATTTTACGTGGCGCAGACAGGGTGTTTTCTATGTATAATAAGTATGTGTTTAAGTATTTTAAGTATGTTTATCCGTTGTCTAGTAACCATATAACGAGTTTCATAACGAAGCTTCTCTTGGGCTAGATAATTGGTGTGAGTGTAGGAAAATTTATTTATTATATTGCCAGATAAAATGAGCATTGCTACAGTGCGAATCAAACTAAATGGCGGCTGTGAAGTTAGCCGTTATGCGTAGAAGTATGCCCCGCACCTTCTTCCACCCGCTGACACCTAAATTAAGTATCGCGCAGCCATGTGCGCCTAACTTCACAGCTGCCTTAGTTTGAATCGCACTGTACCAACGGCTTTACGTGCCTTCCGAACCACGGAGGAGCGAGAGATGATACATTTTTGGTCACCCATCCGATGACCGGCTTTTGCGAAAGTTGCTTAACCTTTTCAATCTTAGACCGGGCGCGTTAACTACTGCGTCATTATCATCATCAGCTCATTTTTATGTCCCCACTCCTGGGGCACAAGCCTTCCCTATGGGCAGGTAGAGAGAACAGGCCGTCAACTACCAAGCGGGCCCAGTGCGGATTGGTGGTTGGTAACGACTGCTAATGCAGCTGGTACAGTCAACAGCAAAAGTAGATGATGTTTACTAGATTTCAAAATTAAGTTTCGATAGTGTAAGTCGGTATTTTCTATATAACTACAGTCAATGTCTGCAGGTACTAGTAGACACTCGAAGGTTTTTCAATATGCGTTTAAAAAGTTTTGATTTTCATACTATATTTCATATTTTGAAAATTGACCAATCATCAGTTACCTTTGCTGTTGACTGTACCGACGGCTTTACAAGTTATCTGAAGCCCGGAGGAACGAGATATGATACATTTTTGGTCACCAATGACCGGCCACTGCGAAAGTTACTTAACCTTAGCAATCGTAGACCATTACGTAATCGAATATACAAGGTGTTTCGTAATATGTATGTATTCAACGTGTAACAGAAAAATGTGGTAAAAATGAAAAGATCCAATCTAGATCTCGTATGTGTTGTTACTAAGACATAATTATTAACTTTAATTTTTCATACAATTGTATCAAACGTACGCGTCGGGCGCGCATAATCAAGCAGCAGTGGTCATAAATGTAAGTACAATGAGATTACTAAACCACTAGGGCTGTAACTTGTTTATTTTGAAGTCACAATGGAAACATTTAATTAAAAATTGTATGACAAATTAAAGTTAATAATTAATTATGTCTTCGTAATTCTGCATACAAGATCTAGATCGGATATACTTTGGATCTTTTCATTTTGACCACACATTTCTGTTACACACAACACTGTAGTGAAACGCCCAGAAGGGATTTGTAGAACAACACTGACTTTGCACAAAAGTTATTTAATTCACACACAGTATTCACAAACAAAACTACACTCGACAGGTGTTCGAATCCGAATGACCGACGGAACGAACTGTCAACTACAGTTCGATTGAATGATCGATTATAGATCGGATGTATCTGTACAAAAATCGATTTAGAAAAACATAAAGATATTTAAATAGTAATTATGATATAAGTAATTTGTTATGATTGTTACAGTTAGTAACATACAAAATCATATTTATGAAGATTTACTTTTCCCTCCCAATTTATTTTAATTTACGAAATTTATAGACTTATAAATTTCGTAAATTTCATGTAAAGGGAAAGTTGATGTTTTGTATGTTTTTTAAATAATAATGTTCTGCACCGCGCACCGGCGGCGCCGGTGGCAGGCTCCGCCAGAATACCAGCGTTGTTGCGATACGCTTCGTTCGCAACAACACAAGCTGAGGCGGGGTCCTGATTGATCTTTTGTTTGTTTTTTATTATTTTTTGTATGTTTATTAGTGTGTGTGGTCAATAAATGTTTCTCTCTCTCTTTCTCTATTTTATTATATTATTTTTGTTCAACCCTTACATGTTTTGACTTTTGTTTCATTGAGACCATGATGTTGTTGACCAAGAACAATATATTAACTAAACCTAGGGTTGTCACTTTGCAATTTTACTAAGTAACAAAGAACCTTAATTTCTCTGCCATATGGTGCTTTTCAGGTATGTTTATAATTATCCGGGGTCCTATGCTTTATGCCCTATTTACCATATTCGGGATTATACAGGTATTACCAAACATCCTGTATATACTCGTACATATATGACCAAAGAGGCGGGTAACTGAACTTTAAAAAAAATGTAAATTGAACTTTACACCCCTTGCATTCTGCTATAGGATCAAAAACCTGACGAAGACGTAAGAACTGGGTCAGACCCGTTCAGTAAGTATTTCAAATAAGCAAATAATAGATGGGGCTCCCCTCGAACGGGCCGTTTCTCCCTTATTTTATCGCTTTGGCCCATTCTCAATCGGCTAAGCTTGCGTACTGACTTTTTACGATGCGTCTCTGGTTAAGTTTTCCTTTTTTTACTTGAATCTTATATATTATCCTACTAATATTATAAACGCGAAAGTTTTTATGTATGGATGGATGTTTGTTACTCTTTCACGTAAAAACGACTAGATAGATTTGAATGAAATTGGGCATACAGGTAGTTTATAACCTGGATTAACACATAAATTACTTTTTATCCCGATAGTCCTACGGGAACGGGAACCACGCAAGTGAAACCGCGAGCGGCCGCTAGTCTATTATAAAAGTATTGCGAATTGGGTAGTTGACCGTTTAGTTAAGACAAACTTCTTGCCAACTGTCTAAAACGATTATGTTTTGTAGAATTTGTATAGAAATGGTGGACTATGACGTCACTATTGTGTTCCGTCAATTGAGTGTTTATTAATAGTAGTTTATGCAACTGTCATATAATGAAGGGTATTAAAACACGAGTGTGAGTTTATGAAACGAGCGCAGCGAGTTTCATAATAGTAACGAGTGTTTTAATACCCGTGTTATATGCAGTTGCATACACTACTTTATCTTCGCTAATGCAATTAGTCAAACAACAAGAGTAAAAGCTGACAATAGTTTATTTATAATAATTGTTCAAATTTTGGATGGTACAATTTTGAAAATTAATGTTAATTATTGATCCAGCAGCTGTAGCGGTCGCGGGGCAAGCAGTAGAGCTCGTAGACGGAGTTGGAATATTTATAATTACTTCATTCGTCTTGTTTTCTATACTGTTCAAGATCGTATTTGAGACTTGAATTTTATTCATTAAAGACTCATCAATGTAGCTTTCAGCCACAGTAGAAGACTTCCACCCCCCGTGTCGTTTCAGTGCGGTCAAATCACCACCGCTATCTATGAGAAGGGTCGCCGAGGTGCGCCGGAAGCAATGCCCCGTGTACAACGCTGGGTTAGGCAGATTCAAAAAACTTGCGATAGTTTTTCCCAGAGCACCAAATTTATTAATACCAATTCTTTGATCGACGCACTTCCCCGATCTATAGCTCAAGAAAAAGGCAGGGTTTTGACAGGGGGTGGGTCGAAGATCCATGTATTTTTTACATACGGCATAGCAGTTGCCCGTCACAACGAAAGAACGATCTATTTTCGTTTTTGTTTTCGAAACTTTCACCATGATTGTACTGTCGTCTATGTTAGAGACTTCATCGAACTGGATGTTGTATAGCTCTTGCCTTCGGCATGCCCCCATTATGCCGAACATTAGTGCAACCTGTAACAATAAACGATATAATAAGCTTGAGGTACATAGCCAAGGCAAAAACTATGATTTATGAAGTAGTAAAGTGTAGGTACCTACTACCTAATTTATACGTAAGTACTAGGTAGATTAAATAACAGAACTAAAATACACTTACCTTTTCAAAAAGATACAAAATATCTGGTGAATCTTTCAGGAACATCTTTATTTGACCTGATGTAAACGTCAAGGACTTTTTTTCCTTGTGTCCTTCTGAACTGCGTTTCAGGAACGCTATGACTTTTGAATACTTTGTGATATCAATATTGTTGTAGATACTCAGTGTGGACTTGAGCATAGAATATTTAGCCCATATAGAAGATGGCTTGAATTTGTCGGAGAGGTCTTTGAGATACACAAGAATGACATTTTCAGAAAATGATGTAGTTTTCTTTTCGATCTTCCATGCCAAAAAGTTATTATATTCTTTTTCATATAATTTTCTAGATTTTTCTGGCAAAAGATTGTGAGTTACTTTTCTTGCCAATTCTAGAATATCCGGAGGCGTACAAATATCATCGTCGCTGTCCATTTTTAACTTTTAATTTGTATTTTAAAAACAAAACACATTGCGAAACATTAAATTCACGCGTACGTGTATTGTCACAGTGAACTTGCCGCCATTAAAATCTAACCAATCAGGAGCGAGCGCGCGCTGTTCTTTTTTTATTTAATTGGCACAAGATCTTACCAAAGAGTTTTGTGTATGTAAGTTTAGTAGTTTCGACGAAGTTTTCACGTATAACCCAACTGTTTTCAAAAGCCAGCCTAATATCAAAATTTTATACAACTTGTATGAGGATTTTGACATAAGGCTCGCCAGGTTAATTGGTCGCGTTTTATTGATGTTATAATGAGATTTTACGATATCGATGTGGATATTATACCATCATGTGAAATTGCTTAAATTGAGTGTTTTGTTGTCTGCGCTATAACAGTAGTAATTATAAGTCAAGTATTGGAAACATAAGTAGCATGTTACAACATTAGTGTAGATAAAAACTTTTTAGATTACAGTAATTCGTGCGTAGGTCAAATGAAAATAAGGTTAGTGTTTTAAATAACTGTTACGTGATTACATTCACACTAGTGGGCCCGGCGGACTTCGTACCGCTTTGACAGTTTCCATCAAGTGATTAAATTCTCTTTGGTTTCCATGACAACAAAACCAAAAAATATTTTTTTACTGGAAAATGAAATTGTTGTTTTTAGTATATTTATAGTGTGATTCCCGTGGCAATATCGGGATAAAAACTATCCTATGTGTTAATACAAGTTATAAACTATCTGTATGCCGAATTTAATCCAAATTCATCAATCCGTTGCAGCGTGAAGAAGCAACAAATATACGAACATAATACACACAAACTTTCGCATTTATAATATTAGTGTGATGTTTAATATTCTGGGATTGATTATTGTTATTGTTAACTTCCCTATTTGCGAGGCTATATTTTACATTACTGTATGCGATATAAACTCCAAATTTCTAATACTTAGGAACCGATACTACGAAGTTTATGATAACTTTCTTTGCTTGGGAAATACGGAGGTATCGGAATTTAGAAAGAACAACCATTTATAAGCTTTTTAACAATTTTTTTTTAAGATATAAAGTTTGTGACAACCTTTTTCTAGCTTCTTTTTATGTCCCCACTGCTGGGGCACGAGCCTTCCCTATGGATGGACAGGGAGAACGGGCCATAAACCACCACACGGGCCCAGTGCGGATTGGTGGTTATTAACGACTGCTAATGCAGCCGGGACCAACGGCTTTACGTGCCTTCTGAAGCACGGAAGAGCTCGAGATGATAAATTTTTTGGTCACCCATCCGATGACCGGCCTTTGCTGTTGGCAGTTGCTTAACTTCAGCACTCGCAGACCGGGTGCGTTAACCACTGCGCCATCGAGCTCCTCAACCTTACTATTTAAAAAAAAACTTCTTGAAAAAAAAAAAAACTTTTCGGATTAATTAATGTGTAAAATAAACGCTAGTAGATCCGTAATAGTAGTTTCATTTCAATGTGTAGTGTTCGCGTAAACTTTAGAAAACAATAAATGTGCCTTACAATTAAACAAAGACTATAAGGTTCGAATAGTTATTCCGTGTTTTGTTCCTGTCATGTAAACATCATTTCAAGTTAGAGTAAAAAAGACATAACACGGAATAACTATTCGGGCCTTATTATTTGTACTAGTGGTCGCCCAGTGGTCGAAATTCGACCGTAATTTTATTAAGGCTGCACGGATTATATCCTAAGCAATGAAAAATTAAAAAATATAGAATGTGAGTTTGGATTAGCATTGACAGATGTCGGCCGCTCCTTTTCCATTTTTGAAATTTTTGAAATTTTTGAAAAGAGTATGCATGCGTGTGTGTCAAATACACGGTAGTGTGTGTAATATTTTTTTTATTGAATTAATGTATTTTTATGCATAATTCAAAAAAATAACATTCGATTAACCTTCTCTATATAAACAACTAGCTGTGCTCGCGACTTCGTCCGCGTGGAATAGTGACTTTCGGCAGCATTTTTAATTTTTTAGGCTCTTTTCCCGTTTTTGCAACATTTTTCACTGATGCTTTGCTCCTATTGGTCGCAGCGTGATGTTATATAGCCTAAAGCCTTCCTCGATAAATGGACTATCCAACACAAAAAGAATTATTCAATTCGAACCAGTAGTTCCTGAGATTAGCGCGTTCAAACAAACAAACAAACAAACAAACAAACAAACAAACAAACTCTTCAGCTTTATAATATTAGTATAGATAAGTGTGCGAAATTTCATACTCCTCCGTCCGCGCAATTTTCGTAAAAAAGGGGTACCTACAAAGTTTTTGCTTCTTATGCTTATATATTTGCGTAATAATATATAGATTCTTCTTTTTTTTTTAGTCCTATACTATTCGACGTAGTAATTTTTTTTAGTGCGTCTGTCACCTTGACAGTCTTTCGTTACATTTATTTTACTTTTTTGCTTTTTCTATTGACAGTTGATCAATTCTTTACGCTATCGTATTTTTCCTGTACTTATCATAATCATCATCATAATTATCTCAGCCAAATGATGTCCTCTGCCAAATAACCTAAGTAACCTTCTTGCCACTTGACTAACCAGAGCATTTCAATATAGTTTTAAATCACTGATCATATGTTCTTATTTTAAATTTATAATAGTTGTATTGACAGTCCCGACTTATTAAACATGAATGTCCCTCGCAAACTTGCTCGACCTTCAAGATACTTACCTTTTTGCGCTAAAGGCTTTAGAACAAATTTAGGTTACTTTTCCACTATTAATCGAATTCGGTCCCAATATTACCACCTATCACGATCGTCTGCAGTGTCTATTGATGCTGACATGTTTTCTCCAATTCGTGAATTCAAGTCTTGTCTGTATACTTTTTTCACAGATCATTGTTAATGCACGCCTAGTTCCTAAATAAGTTAAATAAAGAAATATATATTAGATAACATTTACAATAAGCTAAGCGGAATAACTTTGCTCTGTTATCTCTAGTTTTAAGTTACTTTTGTATACTAGTTTGAAATTATGCATGCCGTGGCAGCCTTTAATTAAAGCAGCGCCTGTGTAATAGTTATATAGCCCAAGAACTTTCCGATATTTTTGTAAAAAACTCAATAACAGGCCAAATTTTTGTAAATGGCCATTAAATATAATTATAAGAGACTATATTTTAGAATCCAACAAAATCTCGCATTGGAAGGTATCGAAAAAAAGTTATACCCCGAAAATGGTGCAATTTTACAGCAAATATGCTATCACCGGTTTTATCGTGAAAAAGTGTTTATGTTCACCTTATCTAAGCACCAAAGTTGAAATCCATAAAGATATACAACGGGAAACTAATACTTTAGGAAGAAGTCGGTTGTTTCACTAACTGCACAAGCGTGCGTTACCCCAGCGGAATGTTGTCGAATTTCTTGGTTTCTTGATATAGAATAATTAGTGCTCCATCTCGTGTAATTGTGCGCGAAATTTTTAAATTTGTGCGTCCAGTAGTTTTTGAGATATTCGCGAAAAACAGATAAACAGAAACAGACAAACAGACTTTTTTTTTTCTGTGGACTTATCAAAAAAAAAGTACCCAGGAAGATAGATCTTGGGGCACCGTAAATGTGCGTGTTAGTCTTGAATTTGTGCGTCTTATAATTCCGAAGTTATTCAAAAAACCGCTGGGGTAACGTTTGATTGTTTGCTGTATCTCGCGAACGGTGAGGCGCTCTTGTGGTATGCTTTGTTGGATGTCCATAAATAAATAAATAACTTACATTCCATAATAGCTTGTGAATAAAATAAAGTTATAATTCTTATATTAATCTATTACTGCAGGTATATATAATAAAACACATTAAAATTATATATTATTTTTTACATTTTTGTAAGCTGTGAGCTATCCTAAAAATAATAAAAATAATAGATAGATAGATGTTACTCTTATTGCAACACTATAAAACATAAACATGAACAAAAAATAAATAATTTACTAAGTTACAATTTGGCGGTTTTATCGCTTTCAAGCGATTTCTTCCAGACAACCAATCAAATATATGTATAAGTTAACATGTAGATACAGCTTTATACAGTAAAGCCGGGAAAGCTGATTAAGTACAAGTTAAACTTTCTTTGAGTTCGCTATATGAGAGCTGTAGGTAGGTATTCTGTTCACTGGCTTCCAATAGAAATTCAATTTAACCCCAGATTGAAAACATTCTTGCCTGCTTTTTTCTAATTTGTAAGGTTTTTTCCGTTTCTTTATTTGGATACAATGTGTATCGACGCGTCCTCACTGAGAGCATTCGCGTGTAATGAGCATTCGGCGTCGAATGTTCGAGTGGTGTGGACGTTGAGCCGAGCGTTACAAAGTTTGCACGCGAGCACGAATTTCGGCCGCTGTGGACGTCGCAACGCTATTCGCGGAAATGACTCGCATTCGAATGTTCACGCAAACAAAATGCTCGAAAGCGAGTACTCAATTGTTATCAGTTCTCCAGAATATCAGACGTTGCTTGACAGACGAGTATTTAGGGTACGATAGGTATTAGTTAAAGCCACCTTTGCCCAACGGTTTAAATGCTTCGCTTTTCTATTCGTCTACAACCGCATTTTGGAGCTATGCGAAATTAAGAAATGCTCTTTGAGAATTGTGAGGCTCAAGATTCGCTCACTTCTTTTGACGTGGAGCTATAAATTTACGGAGACTTTCATGGAGGTACTAAAGTAGATATATGCGAATGTGATGCACCTTTTACAACAGCTTATAACTCTGTTTTTATATTTTATTTTTATTTTATATTTTATTAATTATTGCTGGCACCCGTTTAACTTTTGAAAACGTCTTACTTGACCGCCACAGGTCAGACAGTGCCTAGTGTGGGGTCATAGAAAATCTCAGCCTCCTTGAAAATAATGCTTATATTTACGTAACACTATATTGCACTGTATTTTTAGGTTTGTAAGTAAGTAAGCATTTATCAAATTAATTAATTAATTTATTTATTTTTGTCAAATAATGAAATGAATGAGCAGTGGTATGTATGAAATAAAATAAAAATAAAAAATATTAATGGCCACTTGTAATGTAAGCAAGGAACAGTTCCTTGATCGCGACTTTCTTGGTATATCGTATTATCGTGTTTCTGTCAATGTCAATTTATTATACCAAAAAATGTGTATTTCATAGTTTTTCACGAAAGTGAATGTTTAGTTCGCTGGGCAGAATTCGTTGCTCGCTGGCGATTGCTCGTTTACAAATGCTCGGGTAAGAATGCTCTCAGTGAGGACGCTCCTTAAAAGGAATAAACCAAAACCTGTAATAATTTCTTCAGAATCGAGGCAAGTGATATAAATAAGCCCATTGCTAGTATTACTAGGCCTTGAAATCAAGTCATCGCTACAATTGATGATCGAATTATCCGAACACACACTTTGCCTAACCTGGGAATCCAATCAATTTTTTTCCATTCAGCCACTAAAGTGTGGTCATTGTGATCAGCGTTGTCGATCAGTCAGTCAGTTAACAAGTCAGTCAGTCAGTCAATCAGTAAGTCAGTCAATCAACTTAGTCAGTCAGTCTGTCAGTCAGTCAATCAGTCATTCAGTCAATCAATCAGTCAGTCACTCAATCGGTCAATCAATCAATCAGCCAGTCAGTCAGTCAATCAGCCAGTTAGTGTGTCAGTTATTCAGTTAGAACGTAGATATTTCAGGTCGTCCAGACATCCTTTATCTTGTTTTTCCCAACAAAAGAAGCGTAGATTTTCCTACAAAACAAAGTGATAAATTCCCCAGAATACCGCAAACTTATACTATTTCTACTGCTAGGTCTCCATTGAAATTAGGTCGTCGCTTGTAGTCTCTTTGACCAGCGTTGTTAATCAATCAGTCAATGAATCAGTCAGTCAGTCAGTCAGTCAGTCAGTCAATCAGTCAGTCAGTCAGTCAGTCAGTCAATCAATCAGTCAGTCTGTTAGTCAGTCAGTCAATCAGTCAGTCACTCAATCGAAAAGACAATCAGTCAGTAAGTCAGTCAGCCAGTCAATCAGCCAGTCAGTTAATAAATCAGTCAGTCAATTAGCCATTCAGTTGATCAATCATTTAGTCAGTCAGTTAGTCAGTCAATCACGACTTCTCTAAACAAATCTAAACATCCTTTATCCTGTTTTTCCCAACAAAAGAAGCGTAGGTTTCTCTACGAAAGAAAGTGATAAATTCCCCCAGAATTCCGCAAACTCCCTAGGAGTCCAAAAAAGGTATTTCGCTCGGAGGTACTTAATAATGCCCTGTAGGGTTATAGTGTAACAAATAGGCGAGCGGCCTTGCCAAGTTTTGACGAGTGATCCCTTGAGAGGTTTTACGCTCATTGCGAGTGGATGATTGGGGAATTTGATTTTGTTTCAGCCGCGGTAGATAGATCTCACAACAATAATTATTATTCTGAGAGATAGATAAATAGATAGATAGATAAAACATTTATTTTAAAAACCACAGAAACACACATACACACACACACACACACACACACACACACACACATGAAACAATAATACAATGAATAAAAGCAAAAATTGGCTTCTTGGCAGGAAAGTGAGCCAAAAGATGTCCACTGCTGGACAAAGGCCTCCCCCAAGGATCTCCACAACGACCGGTTTTGTGCTGCTCGCATCCAGCGGCTTCCCGCGACCTTCACCAGATCGTCGGTCCATCTTGTTGGAGGCCTGCCCACACTGCGCTTTCCGGTACGCGGTCGCCACTCCAGGACTATCCCGCCCCAGCGTCCATCAGTCCTGCGAGCAATGTGCCCTGCCCACTACCACTTGAGCTTAGCAACTTACGTAAAATCGCCGTTAGTGGCCTCGACGCCACATTTGCCATAAATAAAGTAGGGCTCCGAGGTGCAATAGATAGCACCAGTGATGGGTTGCAGCCTGATGTGCGAGCATCTTGGAACCCTCGTCCCTTAGTCGGCCCTTAGGACATGCACGGGGAGTTAGGCAGCCGATACCATTACATTCACACTAGTGGACCCGGCGGACTTCGTACCGCTTTGACAGTTTCCATCAAGTGATTAAATTCCCTTTGGTTTCCATGACAACAAAACAAACAAATCATTTTGTATTGGAAAAATAAATTATCGTTTTTAGTATATTTATAGTGTGATTCCCGTGGGAATATCAGGATAAAAACTGACTATGCTGAATTTCATCCAAATCCATCCATCCGTTGCAGCGTGAAGAAGGAACAAATATACAGACATACACACAAACTTTTGCATTTATTATATTAGTGTGATGCCAGACCAGCATGAGATACAAATTAATTTCAGGTAAAGTAGAATAGGCACTGCGAATTTTAATTTAATTTAATTTTGTATTAGCTAAATGCTTTTACTCTTAAATTAGAACGTGTACGTCATCTCTCGTAAAAACCTTTCCTACTGAATGTACAAACCAGTTTGTGTACAAAGTATCTACGTCCATATATTTTCGCTAGTATCTTCCCTTTCATTCATATAACAATTTAAGAACCACCAGACATTTTTCACGTTGCGAAAGCCATTCACGAAACTGCTCCATTTCCACTTTGATGTCGAAAGGATGGTACGGTGCTATTTTAGACCTTATCTCTGCTAGCTAAAGTTGATTATGTGCCAAAGTGAATTGTACCCCAAACGCCAGGCGCTCTGATGAAAATGCTCTCTTCAGGAGCTAATTCTGAATTAGGTGGAATAAACTTTCAAATTGTGCAAAGGGATATTTGAGAGTTTTGCGTTTGTGCCCAGATTTTATGACTACTTTCCGTGGATTGTAGATTGAATTCTCTCTGTTGGATTGGGCTAACTTAATTTTGTATGACTGCCACAGAAGCATAGATAATCAATTAACTTAAAATACGCTAATCTGACTCGCGTAAAGACACCCAGTTATTGTGTCTTGTAGGAGATCTATGGCGTAGTGGTAAACGCACTCGGTCTGCAAAAGCTGAAGTTAAGCAACTTTCGCAAAGGCCGGTCATCGGTTGGGTGAACAAAAATTTACACGAGGCACGTAAAGGCGTTGGTCCCGGCTGCATTAACAGTCAACAATCACCGCACCACACTTGGCCCGCGTGGTGGTTTATGGCCCGTTCTCCCTGTTTTTCCATCCATAAGGAGGGCTCGTGTCCCAGCACGATGATGATGATAATAATACTAGTGGCCGCTCGCGGTTTCACCCGCGTGGTTCCCGTTTCCGTGGGAATATCGGGATAAAAAGTATCCTGTATGTTATTCCCGGTTATAAACCATCTGTATGCCAAATTTCATCCAAATCCATTAAGTAGTTTTTACGTGAAAGAGTAACAAACATCCAAACAAACTTTCGCGTTTATAATATTAATAGGATGTGCTTGTTTTAATAATAGATTATTTTCAACTAGGCTAGGAATTGAATTGCTACAAACCTGGTTTGATCGTGGTATTCTATATTTTTTTAGTAAAATTTAGCATTTCCAGTTGTACGAAATTTAAAATAGATCGTCAACTCTTCTAGTTCAGAAAGTGACACTGAGTCTTGTATGCAGTTTAGTATTACTTCTTAAACAGTGTGTTTTGCCAAAAGCGTTCGTGAACGTGCAACAGTGTTGGCAACACAGACCTTTTAGATATTTGGTCTTTGGTTAGCAAATAAAACAAAACTGTGCAACGTCACTTTTCAAGTTCTTTTAAGAAGTCTGCGTGAGATCTCATTTGTTATAAGTCCCACATGTTAACTGCAACTCAAGGGATTTGGGGGGAATATAATTGGTTACCATATTCGACATCTATCATCACTCTCCATGCCATCATGATCGTTAAACAATATAAATCTTCCATTACAGTATCTTTTAGTAACTTTGGATCGGCTAATGTGCAAACCATTCCAACACATTTAACAGTCAATAAATTATTAGAAAGGCAATCGTCATAAAATAACACTATCGGACATTAACAGGAGCATAGTTGTACCTTTTAGAACGATCTCTATTTACTGCAACATATTTTGTTCTGGCGTTAAGTACCTATCTTTATGGAAGAGCGAAGATATTTTGCCAGCACAATATTCTCTCGTGCCATAATTCAATGAGATATTGCTATTTCTCTCAACATTTTTGGACATACTAACCATCATTGAGGAGCTCGATGGCGCAGTGGTTAACGCGCCCGGTCTGCGAGTGCTGAGGTTAAGCAACTTTTGCAATGGCCGGTCACCGGATGGGTGACCAAAAATGTATCATCTCTCGCTCCTCCGTGCTTTGGAAGGCACGTAAAGCCAATGGTCCCGGCTGCATTAGCAGTCGTTAACAACCACCAATTTGCACTGGGCCCGCGTGGAGGTTTATGGCACGTTCTCCCTATCCATCCATAGGGAAGGCTCGTGCCCCAGCACTGGGGACATAAAATGAGCTGATGATGATTTTTTCCAAAGTTACATCCCCAGTTGGGGGATTCTCAAAAATTTTCGTTGAAAAATTTCTAAGGATTATCAGCAAAATTTTCGTCGAATATTTCTAGCTTCGTATAATTTCATTTCAGACTTCGCACTACAAATCATTTCAGCTCTACGGCTTCTGAATTAGCTGAGCCGATAGTTCTGCAAGTTATCACTCCGAACCGAGTTTGTGGGCAAACAAATCATAACCGAACTCGCTTTGCGGTTGCAGAGATACGGCGCGTCGTTTATTATGTGAATTGAGTATTCTTGGTTATCTTTGGTTAGAATGAAAACTTAAATTTTGTCTGGATAATATTGGTTGGTTCGTTTTAACAGTTCTTGACTTTTGAACAGTATGATATTGTTGAAATTTAATGAAATTTGTACAATGGTGGTGTAAAATTCGATATTCTTTAGTATGTTTTGTAGTTTTAGTGTTCTTTTACGAGTGAGAGAGCATGTCCTATTATTTTGTACGTAAAAGATCAGTATCAGTACAAGATCTCCTGCCCTGTTTAGTTAACCGATGGCGTAGTGATATCCGTTAGAACTCAATAGATGTAGCCTAAACTAGATTATTTTGCATTTTTACATTTTTCTTTTCATTTTATTACCTATTGGTAAGTCTGCTAAGACTACAAATTCTACTTTATTTTAGTTCTGATTCAAATTCCTCGGAGAATCTAGTATTGAAAGAAGACACGCTTGCGTGATGCTACTTCTTCTAGAAACCCTCTGACGGTGTTATGATCACATGGCTTGAGGAACCTTTTAAGTTTCTCGCCACCCCAAAAAAAGTCCGGCAACGCTGATAAGGCCGCCTAAGGCTATCCGCAAACAAATATATTACTAATGCGCTTAGAACATTCCTGTTCACCCACACTAATGCGCTTAGAACATTCCCGTTCACCCACCAAGAAAGCTATAAAAGCTTGAGGTATGCATAGGTTTACGTAGCAATGTACGTACGTCGGTGACGTAGCTATAGAGAATACGACACGAGAATCTATCCGTTCGGCTAACGACGACGATGCTTTTAATCATTGCATCTGTCCATTATGCTTTAACTCTTTTTATTCCTGCTACACAAATCATGTATGTGACATGCATACTTACTAAAACCAACCTCCTTTTGCACTGCATTAAAAATAGCATTGGCGCCCAGGGATCAAAGATTGGTCTTCGTGCCCAATTCTCTCCCGATTCTTCCATTGAAGTAGACAAAGTATTACTGCGAGCCTACATATTCGCGTTTTATTTCCCAGCGGGCGTACAGTCACACAATGTTTTACGCTATTTTAAAGCACCCCAGGGACGCACCTGATGTCCTCACATTCATTTTAGTGTGGCAACATTATTTATTTACCGTGTGCCGCCATCTAGCGGTGAGTAGTGGAACTACTGTTGCTTGGCATCGCCATTTGTGTACGCGGTGAAGAAGCGTGTGCTTTTAGAATAGCAGCTGTTTTACGGTGACAGTGTTAGATGGCGCTACACTAGATATTAAATCCTAATGCTTTCCGCAAGATGGAGCTGTTTAGTTAGAAGGCAAGTAGGTGGTGGTTTTGCTCTAAGTAGTATTAAACGCAATATTCCTTTACTACGGTCATCGCAGAGCTTGTTTGATGCGTCACTAGTTTTATTATTTGCTTCTAAATATTTTGATATACTTAGCTCGATGGCACAGTGGCTACCGCGCTTGGTCTGCGATTGCTGAAGTCAAGCAACTTTCGCAAAGGCCGGTCATCGGATGTTTGCAAAGGCCGGTCATCGGATTGGTGGCCGAAAAATTATCATCTTGAGATCTTCCGTGCTTCGGTAGCCATGTAAAGCCGTTACGTATTGGGCCCGCGTGGTGCTTTATGACGCGTTCTCCATGTGTGTGGTATTTCTATCTTTAGAAAAGGCTTATGCCCCAGCAGTGGGGACATCAATTAATCTGGGGATGATAATGATGTTTACTAAAATTACAATAAATTAAACTACAAATAACTTTTGTCCAGCAGTGGGCCCCTTTTGGCTGAGATTATGATGATGATTATGAACCAACAATTAATTATTACAAAGATGTAGCAATATCTCTTAAGAAAGTAGGGACATGTAGGGAAAAGAAGTAACAAATATATACTTTCTTACGGTATCGAGGTCTGCCGATTTTATCTCTCCTAAGATATTAGGGGAAGCTACGAGGTATTCCATCTCTTTGTTTTTCCTCACGCGCCAGGTGCAATTGTCCCTTTTGGTGGTACACTGCGAGTTGTGCTCTTAGTGCAACGAGAAGTGAGCGAGCTTACAGCTCCGGTGACCTATCTGGATAATAGGTAGTGGACTATACGTGTCCACGGAGCGACTAGCTTGAGACACTAGTCTTAAAGTACTGGATGAAGGATGCGTACCGGCGTGTTCTAATCTGGCGTTGTGACCTGACGTAGATGGTCCCTTGCGCTTGCGTAAGGATGTCTGACACCTACTTTGTAACCGGAAGGTTGGTAGGGGGTGTCAGTATAAACTTTAAAGTAGTGTATAGCAGGGGGTTGTTCCTTTTGGTGGGTCACAGAATCTTCCAGAAGATTTTCCTTGCTGCTACTCAAAGCTTCATCATCATCATTAGCCTACATACGTCTACTGCTGGACATAGGCCTTTCCAAGCTAAAAGCTAAAAGCTTATTTAAAAAAAAATTGTTTGCTGATAATATTTGTTTTTTTTTAATTCAAAAATATCCGCAACTTCTTTTTGTAAAAGTAGCTAAAGTAGTAGACCACTCGAGGAGTAGTCTGTTGCATCAATTCATATGGGAAGCTCCAACTCTAGCAGTGGGCCATTAGGAAACTAATGGTCATGACTATTGCTACAACTATGAAGTTCAGTCTCTAACTACCCTTTAGGGGTGCAAAGTTGTGTGCATACGGTACAGGGTGTTTCAAAATGAAAAGGATGATTTTGTTTTTTGATAATTGGATAAGAAGAACTGAAGTTAGAATAAGTTAAGGCTTCGTGGCATGCAGGAGAGGCCCATGCCCAGCAGTGAAATACAATTATGTGGTTTACATTCATAGTAACATATACTTAATAAACAACATTTAGAAGTGAACTCAGACTGCATTGAGGTTACAGACAGTATCTACAGACTAAACTACGTATTTGTAATACTGTGTGTAAGGTAAGTGATTATATGTATGACCATTTTTATTAAATTAAATATGTGTGTGTGTGTTTAGTGTATGTGTGTGAGTGATGTCTCAAGTATGTATAAATGCCTATTTGTGGATGGTATGTGCTGTGTGGTTGTGTAGATGTATGTGTGTGTGTGCTTATTATAAAGTTTACTAATTAATTAATTATGTATTTAGTGGTAAGGTGGTTAAATATACTTTTGTAAAATGAGCTTGCGTAGTCGTGATGTATGTCAACAATATCACTGAATTTATTTAACGTTTGGTGTTAAATACCTCACCAGCTCGGAGTTAAGTCTGTCTGCGGGGCCAAACCATACAAACCAAGCTGTCAATGTTGAAGTATCCGTCCAGTCAGGCTATCCGCCGATCTGGGCTTTTCCTCGTCAGGACATTAAATATCCAAAATTCAAAAGTTCTGTTTAAATTACATTGCGAATAGTCTCCCGCGAGAGGTTATAACGCGGACACAAAACTCGCGTTTCCACAAAGTGGGGGACTCGGTTTCGATTGAACGCGCAACCCTATTAGCCCTCGCTAGAACATTACAAAATTAACCAAAATTTACAAAATTCTCTCTCTCTCTAGAGGTTTTATCAATTAGCAACCAACATCGCGCGGCGACATATTTCTCCATCTGACATGACAATACAATAGTGTTGGGACATCCAAAAAGTGATGTCAGTTCAATTAGTTGCCATTTGGTTTTCAATTCACGGCAATGCACTCAATGGCCTTTTGGCCGTACAGTCTTTTCCGAACATTTGGCATAACAGTGATACTAGAGTTAGGACCAAGCATTGTTCTTCTGGAGGACAAAGAGTTGTGGCTGCTACAATAGTGCTATCCTCATAATCATAATCAGCATTATAGGAGCATAAATATAAGTCGCGTCACTCTCGTCATATCAGACGCCTGTGTGCTGTGTGCACACCAGAATATCCAAAACTGTAAAAAACAAAAAAAACGAGCGACCCTTACAATAGTCGCATATGTATTTATTTATTTATTTATTTATTTATTTATTTATTTAATTAAGGTACAGCAACAGAGTACAAATTAAAACTAGACCTTAAGATGAATATAATGTTAAACTTATTGAATATGATGTGTAACATTTGACATCTCACCTTAGTAATAAGCAATTGTGACATTATATTCTGAAAAGAATGGGTCAGGTATTACATCATTTTATAACTATAAATTAAATAATGATAAAATCTATTACACATGAAAGGGTTGAAATCAATATTACAATATAAAATAGAATATAGAATTAACAATGACGTATATTTTTATACAAATCTTAAAGATAATGCAGTAAATACTCATTAGAAGACATTTGACGTTGCTGCTATGAATTTAAATTGTCTTAAGGTACTTTAACTTTGATCCGTTACCCTTGATAACCCTTCATTAAATCAAACACGCAATTATCAAAAAAAGCTGTGTATTTTTTCTTAAATTTTCCTGACCTCTCTTCCATTTTCAGATCGAGATCCATTTGAAAGACACCCTGTATACACACTCATAGACCTATTACGCGCCACCAACACGTCAGGTGCTATTTACGCGACCGTGTTGTTGTGTGTTCAAAAACAAAATGGCCGACAGACATCTGGTGACAGCGAAACGCTTTCATTAGAACACTCGTAAATATAATTACCGTCACCCGCTTGACCCAGTTGAGGTCGGCAGCGTATTTACGAAATACCTAGTCAAATAGTCAAATCATTAATTAAATATTTGTTAGCCTTTACAGTCACTTACATATAATTGACGTCACAAACTATTAAATTTTTCTTCCGATACAAGGAAATGATCCTAACATAGAACAAAGTCGATTCGCATTAAAATAAAAATTGATCAATTAGACTCATTTTTATCTCTCAATCATGACCAAAAAAATTCCCATGTCAAAATTGTTTTTACAAAAAAAGACTTGATGTTTTCTAAAACAGTTTCTTTTTATCTCTTATGGATCATGGCTTCCTCATACTGTCCCAGTTATATAATTAAGCAGATAAAACTAAATCATTCATTCTACCATCCACCATTTTGTATTTTAAGGGAGCCTTTAACGTAGTATTTGTATTATTTAAAGACCTATCTTTTCTGTGCTATAACCGAGAAGAACTGGCAAAAAACACGAAAGGAAACCTTTTTAATAGTATGTCTACATGTAAAAATGTTACTTGCATTTAATTACAATGTAATTTAATGTACCTACAATTATAGTAAAACTGTATGCGCATTCATAATATTCCAGTACTAAATATTTACTTAAGCTTGTTATTTTAAATATTTAAAAATAGTTTTCTTTTAAATAACTTGTTGACAGACCAAATAATAATTAGTACAAATACCATGGCACTTAGTGAATACGCGTCCAGTTATTATAGTTGTAAATGGAGTGGCTCATGATGGCCTCCCTTCACAGCGCATTACATTCTATGAGGCCAATGGTAAACCTTTTTGTGACTAGCTCTCTAAATATTGTTACTGAGGTCCCGTAAGCCAATCTTCATACATACATTACCAGCTTGGACATTTGGTAGGAAGAACTGTTAGGTATAGCTTGTCGAATTGATCTAAGACCTCTCGATCCTGATGTGCTTGAAACTTCTGTGCTTACTTATTAATTTGTCATCTATATCTTTGGCCAGCTCAGTTTATGTCCCGACTGCTGGAGCACGAGCCTTCTCTATGGATGGACATCACAGGGAGAATGGGGTGGCAAACGGCATTTTCAGCTTCACAAACAAAGGATTCCACAAGCCGTGTGAAACGAACCACCTTCAGAGGTTTTCTAGAGGGAACGAACGGCATCATGCACTAGTGCGTGTCCCCGTGCCCTACTAGGTTCTCTGAGGGGTTCGGATCAGGGAGTTAATCCAAACCACTTGGAGAATCTACTAATGGAACATAACACGCTTGTGTGATGCTATTTCCTCTAAAGATCCTCTCAGTTTCCCCTTAGTACTGATGTTTACATTGTGGTGGCTCCATCTACCGCATACGCCGCACATTTATTTGACACGAAGCCAATACCTTCTCAAACCGTGTCAACAGATGGCGCCACAAATGCAAGCCAACGACGTCGCCATACTACGACGATAAATAGTATGGGAAGCCTGCATCGCGATAGCGAAGTTTCACCATCTCTTTCGCTATATATAGCACCTGCAACTAACACCTGTTGGACCTCGGTCCCCGAGCTATACCACCCAGCTCAGAGGAAGATCTTCCTTTTGGCCTTCCTCAGTGTGGCATTCTCCCTACCATCGGCTCCCCACAACAATACACGGTTTATGTATAGAGGCATAAGAACTTTGGCATCGGCAGCGCGTGGCCCTTGGTGTCTTGATTTCATGGGCTACGGTAACTCACTAGCATAGGCCAAAGACACCGTACTCGTAGAATAAGAGTACGAAAACTCGTTTCACATACGCGCTATACCAGGTACGAACATGTACCTAGGTGAATTTCCCCACTCTATCATCCACCTAAGCCGAGGTCTTATCCTTTGTTCCACTCTTGTTCCTGAACTGAACGCTCCAGAGAATGTAGTAAGGAATAGGGACAAGCTTGCATGATGCTGTTCCCTCTAGAAACCCTTTGAGGGTTTTCACCCCGGTGTTTCGAGCATGGCTTGTGTATAAAGGCATAAGAACCGAAGCTTCAGCATCGGTAAAGCGTTGTGCCTTTCTTGGCGCTGCAGTTTGCTCGTTAGGTTCAATAACTTTTAACCTTGAAATTGTTTTTGTTATATCTAAAACAGTATAGAGATATAATCTTTTGAGTTAAATTTCGCCAGCTCACCCGATATTTCGCAATAGCCCGAGGCAGTCAGTGACGCGTCCGGCGTCGCGACAGTTGTACACTAAAAGATGAGATATCAAAAGATATGTCGTATGGCTACAAGGTAAATTCAAATTCAAATTCAAAATCAAAATATTTTATTTCGGACAACAAAGATCCATCGGTTAGTAGTTACAAAGGAATACAGGTTTTTAATGTATCATGTACCTAAGAGGCACTCCGTGCGGGCTACACCTAGTAGGCCTAGTGGAAATTTGAATGAAAATTGGTTGCAAGCACATTATCATGATCATCTCAGCCAGAAGACCCTACCTACCACCCTTTCACAGAATATCGGCGTAAAACAATGGCACTTGTTGCTGTTTTGTTTCGTCCGGTGAGTGAAAGTACCGGAGGCCCATCTCTCACCCCTCCCCCCTCCCAATTCCTACTCCCTCCTCAAAATCCTTCTCATTCTCATCTCGCATCCAGCGGCTACCTGCTACCTTTACCAGTTCGTCGGTCCACCTTGTTGAAGGCCTGCCCACACTGCGTTTTTCGGTGTGTGATCTCCAATCAAGAACTGTTCCGCCTCAGCGACTATCAGTCCTACAGGCGCATGTATTAAAAAAAAATTTAAATAAAGAATTTTGACAAACAACTGACAGACAAATCTCATCATTATTATCTATTAACTAGTTGACCCAGCGGACTTCATATCGCTTTGACAGTTTCCATGACAACAATACAAACAAATCATTTTGTATTAGAAAAAAATCCAAAAACTAAACAATGTCTGGGGTGGACCACCCTTATCATTTAGAGGTATAAAAAATAGACTACGACCGATTGTCAGACCTACCGAATATACATTTAAAATTTCATAAAATCGATCGAGCCGTTTCGGAAGAGTATGGCAACTAACATGTGAAACGAGAATTTTATATATACGAGTAGATTGCAGCCCGTATACGCCCACCTTGCAAATGCGCCTTGCAATTTTACTTTGACAATTCACAGCTTTTAACCAAGGAACGAGAAAAAAAACGTAGCTTAACTTAGCAACAGTTGGAAAACAAACCTTAAAGTTTTCAATATTAATATTTTATTCAGAAAATATTATTGAAAAACACCAGGCATCAACGCTTCAGGCATTTTTAAATTGAAATAGGTATTCTAGTTTCCTCCTTGCTGAAAACCAGACTTTATTTTATATTATACAAAGTTCAATATGCTTTGTTTTAGCAGAGAGATAAATTTCACAAACCAGACATTTCATGAGATTCTGATGCATATATTTGTATGTGTTGTTGTGTGGCTTAGTTACTTTAAACAAGTTATATGTTTTCCTATTAAGATATTGTACATGGATGACCGTTTGGTAATTTTCTAAAAATGAAACCTAGCTAGATCGATTTATCGCCCCCGAAAACCCCCTGCATACTAATTATCATAAAAATCGTTGGAGTCATTTCCGAGATTCAGAATACATATATAAATAAATAGGTACAATAATTGCTCGTCTAAAGGTATCAGATAGATTATATAGATAGATTTTTATGTTGGCTGCATATGGATTTAACGTTGTAACCGGATATCGCGTTACTTCGCAAGCTTGAGTAAAAACCCATATCCCGTCAAAAACCTATAATATTTTTAGAATGTTTTATAAATGTTTTATACAAACCTTGACAATAACGAACATAACAAAATATTAATCAGCTAAATCGGTCGAGCCTTAAGTGATGCTCTGACATGTACCTATAGACTTTTGACTAGCTTTGACTCTTATTCCATTGTATTAAGAGTTACCTACATGTAACAATCGATTTTTAATAATAAAAGTAGATAGATCATCATCAGCTCATTTTATGTCCCCACAGCTGGGGTACGAGCCTTCCCTATGGATGGGCGAACGGGCCATAAACCACCACGCGGGCCCGGTGCGGGTTGGTGGTTGTTAACGACTGCAAATGCAGCCGGGACCAACGGCTTAACGTGCCTTCCGAAGCACGAAGGAGCTCGAGATGATAAATTTAAAATTAAACCAAAAAACAACAAAGGTTTATTATGTGTCACCTTACGTATAAAATATAATTATTATACTCTTTATTTATTTTATTTCTTAAAACTAGATTTTTACAATATTTTAATATAAAAACAATAAAATTTTATAAAAACCTAATCCTAGAGTACCGCCAGCAGCGGGGCAGGGCTCAAGCTGCCGGTGGTTAGGGCTGCAGAGACAGGAACCTTCGGACTATTTGCGCCGTGTCCAAGAGTACCGCCTTCTGTATCTGACCCTTGATCCAACCATTGAGCGAGAGTTTCTTAAGGTGTTGGTCGAGACTCTTAGTTACCAGACCGTTAAATTATATTATTATTATATCAGCCATAGCTGTCCCACTCCTGGGCAAAAGGCGTCACACTTAATTAATTAATTATAATATTTATTTTAAACGCTATTGTGGGCATTAATGTTTCAGTAAGTTAATTGTTAATTAACCTCAATTCCAAACAGGAAATTACTGTTTTAATACAATTTAAAACTGTGTCGTTGGGAATAGAATTAATTTTTACATAGATACACTTTTGTCATAAAACTTCATTTTTTGTTATTGTAGATTGATTCGGAGCTCGATGACGATTGCTAAAGTTAAGCAATTTTGGCGAAGGCCGGTCATCGGATGGGTGACCAAAAATTCACCTTCTCAAAATTTTTCGTTATTCAGAAGACACGTAATGCCGTTGGTACCGGTTGCATTAACAGGCGTTAACAACCTCAGCGCCGCACTGGGCCCGCGTGGTGGTTTATGGCCCGTTCTCCCCGCGCTGTTGTCATCCGCGACCCAGCAGTGGGAACATTAAATGAGGTGGTGATGAGATGATTTATTATATTATAACATTAACTGTCATATTTTTTATTGGAGTTATTTATTAACGGGATTCTTACCATGTTTATTATTTGTGAGTATCCGATATTGCGGCACAGTTGCATGCGCCATGATCACGGAATTACTGAAGTTAATGCGGGTGAGTTTTTTATAAGCAGACAAAACGATCTACCCTCTTCCTTAGTCGTTTTTTGCGCTCGATGCCCGTATCACCGGTTTCTAAGTCACTATTCACTCGAAATTGCTCACGAGACACTACTACACATAATTAGTCCATTGCAAGTGATCATAATAGTTTAAATAGTTATATTGTGTATTATATTTTAAAAAAAACATTTAAAAAAACAATTTGTTCTGTTACACAATAGATCTCCGTCAATGAATTCAAGTCATCGCTATTGGCTTAATCACCTCGATTGTGGTGTAGGTTGGTGATGATATGAGAATAAGATCTTTATATACACTTAATAAGGAATAAATATATTTCTATTTCTATTTCTATTTCACAATCCCGGGCTATGCGTTGATATTGCCCAGTTTGACCGAATCGTAACCGTGATGTTTCTATCAAATTGTAAGCCAGTAAAAAAATTACAAATAAATCCATATTATTAATCTTTACTTTTCTAATATTATCTTTTTTTTTACTCTTATGCCTGACTTCATAAATATATTGTACTTTCTATTTCAGATCATAAACACACATAATTAGGAAAAGACACGATATAAGGACAGAATAACTCGATGTTCCAGCGAAATAAATTACTCACATTGAAATACATTAATTCATTTAAAGATTTCACTGCCTGCTAATATCAAATTTGGCCTATATACTACCTCAAGGGAAGCCAAAGCCCTCCATCTTTGTAATCAAGTCATCGCTATAACTGATGGGTATTCCTCCAATCATCACGCATGCCAAATGCTGATTGGTGATCACAAACCCGGGCTATGTATTGGTTAATACGGAAACGGACGGACGGTTGGGGGTTAAAGTTACTCGCGTCCGTAGGTTTACCCTTGAGACCCTACACGTGACCCCTGGGTGGTGCTAAATGAGTAACACTGTCTTAGTGGTAAAGCCACGCTGCGTTGCAGCACGAAATGGGCCGGCTCGCCCGGCGTAACACCACCCTCTCACAGAATATCGGCGTGAAACAACGGCACTCGTTGCTGTTGTGTTTCGTCCGGTGAGTGAAAGTACCGGTGGCCCATCTCTCACCCCTCCCCCCTCCCAATTCCTACTCCCTCCTCAAGATCCAACTCCTTTCCAAGGTTGGCAACGCATCTGCGATAACTTTGGTTTTGCGGGTGTCCATGGGCGGCGGCGATTACTTTCCATCAGGTGACCCGCCTGCTCGTTTGCCTCCTTTTAACATAAAAAAAAAAAAAAAACACACACACTTTAGCCGACCAAGGAATCTACCCTAGGACATAATGTTTAAACGATTAGCACTTAGCTAGTTAGGCCTGAAAAACATGGAAATAAAATCTGCTAAATTCCCGAAAACAAAACACCATAAAACATTGCTGTAAATACATCTACGTCCATAGAAAAATTGGCTATACCTTTAAATTCCGTAGACGTTGTAGTTCGTTTAACCCTAGAGTGGGCGCGTCTTTCCGCGAAACGTCAGTGGGCGCGTGGGGAGCATTTTGCCGCCCATATTCTTTGATAATTTTAAGTAGAAATACAGCAATTGAATTTATTTATTTTCTCAGGATATAAGTAATACACAAATAAGTAATGATAAATCAACATATTTATTAAACTCGGTTTTTAGAACTTTGGTTTACAAGAGATTTTAGAAAACGTAATATTTTAATTGACTTTTTTAACTTATCCTATATAGAACTGAAAAAAATTAGAAGAAAATAACAAAACCATATGTTTTCTAAATCTACAGGATATGCTTTATCCTAGCAGTCTTCATAAAGGTATGTGCAATGTTCATTGCACAGTAACTTTGGGCACCTGCAACACCCTATTTTCGTGCGCCAATTTTTCTTTGTTAGACATATACTGCATTTGCCCTCCTTCTTTGAAGATGATGCTTGTTCTACTGGTACAAAGCGAACAATTTCTCGTCTACAAACTGTGAACTAGCATCTTCAAAATCAGACATTTCCTCTAGCCAAGACACAATTTGAGCATCCATTTTGTTATTATCACTTGATACTTTTAAATCCTGAAATTAAAAGCGTTTTTTAATTTTAACAATTAATGCACTTTATAATATAGTCTACATTTCATCTTCGCAAAAAATATATGACACAATTTTTACTTACGTGAGTGGGCGCGCGGTGAGCAATTTGCCGCCTTGCGACACCTGGGCCCTGTTTAATAAAGCTGACAATTCGACATATATGTCAAAAAACGACAAAATTATAGAATTGTCGCGCTTAGGCTGTTTAATAAAAGTTACAAATATGTCAAAAATCGACCGGTGAAATCTTGGCATATTTGTCATTGAAAAAGCGTTCAATAAAACTTGAAATATGTCAATAAACCACAGTCAAATTATTTCTGACAATTGTCGGACTTTCGTGACAATTATGTCGACTTTTGACATATTTGCAAATTACTTTGTTTTATGAAGCTAAATGAGGGTAAAATAGAAAAAAATATTACTACAGTAAAAGATAAATCAATCACTGGTGCATCTTCGATTGTTCGTTTTGATCGCGTGTAAAATGGAAATGCACAAAAAGTCGATGACCAATTTTAATAATTAAATATTCTACGGTGTTTTTACATAGGTACCCGAAATTTTTCTTTAAAGCAGAAATCTGTAATTGAGAATGAAAAATTAGTTCTGCTTTTAAATGATCGTCGTTGCCTCCTCGTTTGTATTTGTTCCAAGTATTCATCATCACTACTCTCACTGCTCGACGTAAGTACCATTTTTTTGTAATAAACACTTTCTTACACTTTCAAAGTTCAAAATATGATTTCGCGACAGAGGGTAACGCTCCTGTCAGAAATGTCGTACAATTTTACAAATATGTCAATATGTCATGACAATTTTATGTTTTATAAAGCAGATTTGACAAGTTTTTCACGACAAATTGTCACCTGTCGCTTAAAAAGTTTTATTAAACAGAAAAATGTCGAATTGTCGCGACAATTCGACATATTTGTGAATTTCCCACCATGACAATTATGTCACCTGTCAGTTTTATTAAACAGAAAAATTGTCAAATTGTCACTTTTTGACATATGTCGACTTGTCGGATTGTCAGCTTTATTAAACAGGGCCCTGGTGGTAACAACCTTCTCCTCAAGTGGTCCCCCGCGCACTGATGACGTCCAGTCTTACGGCACGCGTTGCGAACGAAAGTAGGGGCAGCTACTAAAAAGCGCAAGCCTAACGGGAAATTGTTTTACGAATTATTAACGATTTTTTAGCGCGGGCGGCAAAATGCTCATAGCGCGCCCACTCTAGGGTTAAAGAATTTTGATCGTGTGGTCATATATACAATATTATAAATCGAGCAAATATATATTCAGTACATTCTTAACTTAACCTATTATTTACTTGCCTAATGTGGTAACCATAGCTTGTATGCTTTTAAAGTTATTGATAAAGACACTTTCAAACCGCTCTCCTTACTTACTTTCACTTATGGGATTATACGTAGGTACCGTCGATATACAGAATTCGTGACGGGCTTCCTATCCCATAAACATTTAAGTTTCAGTGAATTATTTGCTCTTCCTAAGACAAATATTCTCACTGGTGGGCAACAAATTGAGAACGGGGTACATTTATGTATATACATGTGTGAAATGTCCCATGACGATTAGCTTAACCTGTGAAATGTCCCATGAATAACGTTTAGCTTATATAACGAGTGCTTTAGTTTAGTTTTACTGCCGGTTAACAAAAACAAACAATTAACATTTATTGTTTTTTAAAGATACGCGAACACTACACATTGAAATAAAACTTCGCTTACGAAACGTCAGGATAAACATTAAATCAAATGTGTAAAATAAACGCGAGTAGATCCGTAAAAGTAGTTTTTATCACAATTAACATTGTTAATAGAATATATGTATATAGTTAGATAAATTTTTGTAAAACAAAAAACTGAAAGTAAAAGAGGTTTTTTTTCAATCAGGGTATTTGAATAAAGATTGAAATATAAATAATAATTAAAGTGTTTCAAGAAAATTTCATTTAATTAAAAAAAAATTAAAAACACAAAGCGAAAAATAGGTAGGTAGTAGTAGGTACCTAAGTATTTCTAAAACGTTTTTGTTTTTTGTTTGGGAATCGAAGTATTGAATTGTGTACGGAAAAATAGGAAATCCACACTGACGAAGTCGCGGGCAAAATGTCATCTACATAATAAAGTAAAAAGTATAAAATATATATTTAAATCACGTAATTTGTAAAACGGCAAGCGAAAAAGACTGTACGTACAACACGGTGTGCTTTGAATCCCAAATTGCACGACGCGAAATGAATTGCTCTCATTTAAATACATTTATTCTTTTAAGGATTTCATTATCCGATATGAATGTCAAATTAAATTAATGGCGTCACGTTTCCGGATACAAAAATAAAACAAAATGAAACGTTATTTAGAAACCACGGTAGGTAAAGCGCGATCGCGCGATTGCTGAAGTTGAGCAACTTGAAAAGTCCGTCATGACGCACTGCCAATACAATACTGGTGCAAGTCAAAATATACTGATATTTGAAATTGAACTGTACTGTTCTTCAATACGACAAAATTTCCAATGTCAGTATGTTTTGACTTGCACCAGTATTGTATTGGTAGTGCGATGAGTGACCATGCAGAAGTATCATCTCGACGTCTCCGTGCTTCGGAAGGCACGTAAAGCCGTTGGTCCCGGCTGCATTAGCAGTCGTTAACAACCACCTGGGGAAGGCTTGTGCGCCAACAGTAACATAAAGTGAACCGGTGATGGTGAAGATGTTAGCCTTTCAATCTTGCTTATTGCCACTGTCTTGTCTAAATATGTCGCCATAACATCAATGTTTGTAGCATTGTTGTGTTCCGTCAGCTAGAGATAAGATAGCCAGTGCCTCAGTAATTGAGGATCCCGGGTGAAGTGCGCGTCATTCATTGGCCTTAATTTAACTTCAGATGAGATCAAGGCACTGTGCTTACCCGTAAAATATTTAAAAAAAAATGTTAGCCTTTCACCTGGCCTTTAGCCTTTGCTTATCTCCATGGCTAGCTTCCACCATCTTCTCTTAATATGTCACTAAAACGTCAATGTTAGTAAAATTGTTGTGGTACCGTCGTTGATTCTCATTTCCATATAATTCAAGAGCCGATAATGTATGTGATGTTGTTTTTTTTAAGAGATTGTCTTATACGGTCTTCTTAAGGTAACCGAACTTTAAATAGTACCTATTGTTTTTTTGTGGTGGCCACATCCTGCCTGATGGTAAGCAGCCGTTGCAGTCCAAGGTAATGAGAGCGCTCCTCACCGTGGAACAAGCACGGTAACAAGCGACCCATTCATGACGGCCTGCATAAATGCCGTTTCACGCCCCGCCTAAAAGACCCGGGACTATAGGAACTGGGAAATCATGCGCCGGCAAAGAATTCCAAAGCCGAATGGTCTTACAGAGGAACGACTTGCCAAATTTTTTGGTACGAGTACTGATTGTCTGTACAGTATGATGATGTTGTGTTCCGGCAGCTGGAGATAAGATAGCCAGTGCCTCAGTAGTTGAGGATTCCGGGTGGAGTGCGCTTCCACCTCCGGGCTTATCATCACTTAACATCAGGCGAGACGAATGCCAAGTGCTAACCCGCAAGGAATAAAATTACCGTTATCAATATAAATAATAATAAAATATACGTTTGTAGTAGGTACACATATTTGTCAATCCACTTATATGGTAGGTATTGGTTATTGACACAATAATTTTATTTATTGCGTTGCGACTTAATTTCCTAAGGGAATGTTCGTTTGAAAAACTGTTTACATATAATTTGTGTTTTGTTTAAGGGTGGGCCGACCAAAAAATGCCAAAAATGCAGTTACGATTAAGTAAATATAATTGAAAATACTATCGTATTAAATGAACAAAATATATATTTAGTATCATAGGGAACGTGTTTACAAATTGTCAGAACCATAAATTCATAACACGCTATAGTTTTTTCTACAATATCATTTAAAGTTGGGCAAAAATCATGAAAACGAGTGGCGGCGTTTAGTAGATTTCTTATAGTTTATCTAAATTATTGTACCTCTGATTTTGTCTAAACAATCATCAATGGATAAACTACAAATTGCTAGACTACATTTTTGATTCATCAAGTGGTTATTTAAATAATATTTTTTTATTAAGCATCTTAAATTCCCCATACAAAATTAGTATGGCCGCGCGGCATCAAATAAATATGGACGACGACAGTTCAAATAAAACATGTGACACTTGTCACTTACGGACGGCGCACCCTTAATGTTTTTATTGAAAATATAGTTCTTGACTATATTTGACGGCCTCCGTAGTCGAGTGGCTTGCACGCCAGACTTTGGGCGGCTCTAATTCTAGAAGTCCTGGGTTCGATTCCCGGTCGGGTCAATGTCGAAAATGAACTTTTTGATATTGCGTCGAGTCTGAGTGGTCGTGGTAACGTCGTTGTTTCTGATTTCCATAATATGAATTATATAGCTACTTATACTTGGTGTCAGAACAAATGCATGTGATATTGTCTAATAATCAGTGGTCGGAATTAGGTACTTTTTTTTATTTATTTTTTTATTGATGGCTTTGTGCGATTAGCACATTTAGCCAGTGTCAAAGTAATTTAACTTACAAGTAATACACAAATAAACAATATTTCCATAAATGATGATGAATGATATTAGAAATGGGAAGTGAGAAATGATATACCCCCCAACCCCTCGAGTATCTCAGTAAAGATGTGGGGCTTTACTAAGTCCTCACGTGAGCTTCTTGAGAGAATTTGAAAAGTGACGTTGCACTGTTTTGTTTCATTTGCCAACACTTATGCACACTCACGAACACTTAACGGTTAATAATCCACCATTATTTCACATTAATATTCGACATAACACAAATTTTGGAAAATAAAGCAAAACCGCAGACATGACGCTTCACTTTCCCGCCAAGAAGTCAATTAGGTACTTATTTATGTACTTGCATTGAAATGTTCATATTAATATGGATCTTCGGGATTTATAATTGTATTTCCGCTATTATTTTCTTTTGTTCTCACAAGCTATGTTGTGCGAACTTGAACAAAATTAAAAAAAATACCCCTATTAAAATTTAGACTAACTTTTTTTTTTGTATAGCCTATGTTACTCAGCGCTAATGTAGCATTCTAATGGTGAAAGATTTTTTTAAATCGGTCCAGTAGTTTTTGAGTTTATTCGTTACATACATACATTCATACATTCATACAAAACTTTCCTCTTTATAATATTACTATAGATTGCTCACTCTTTTAACGTAACAATATTAGATAAGTAGGTTATGTACTTACTAACATGCTATGCTATTAAAATATATTTTAAAACAACACACCTTCAACAATGGTAAACAAGCATTTAGGTTTTTAACAATTCCCTCCACCCGTCACCATAGCCACCCGATCGATTGAGACCCCACCCTCCGTCCTGCTCACACCTCCCCCACCCCACGTAAGTGCGTCCCACTCCCACATTTATTATTTCGAATTGCCGATTGGTACAGGCTTTTGTCTGCTTTCAATGCCTTTACCAGGTAGGCAGCATTGATAAAATGTTAAAGATTGCGTGTGTTTGTAACAGGCGATTAGGTGATATCATCATATGTACAAAATGAATTGTAACATAACAAACAAATACGCTTATTACAAAAACACAAATGTTGAAAAAATTTCCACGAGCAGGGTTTGAACCTGCACCCTTCTGACATACCGGGTCAGGTGCTCTTCCAATTGAGCTATCGTGGTTCTAACCAGCCCGCCGAAATTATTCAACACTATTTACTTTTTTACTTTGAAAGCCAAAGGCGCCTATTCAATGTTAACAACTACCGTCATTAACATCTGATCATAATATTTTTACAAATACTAAAGATCAGTTAAGAAGTAGGCAAGCTATTTATAAATATTTATATAATTGCATATAATTGCATTGCAATAAGTGCAGGTTCAAACCCTGCTCGTGGAAATTTTTTCAACATTTTGTTAACGACTGCTAATGCAGCTGGGACCAATGGCTTTACGTGCCTTCCGAAGCACAAAGGAGCGAGAGATGAGACATTTTTGGTCACCCATCCAATGACCGGCTTTTGCGAAAGTTGCTTAACGTTAGCACTCGCAGACCGGGCGCGTTAACCACTATTTTTATCGTCGCGATCCTAACACCTCGAAGAATCTAGTAGGAGACGTGTGTGATGCCATCCCTTCCAAAAACTCTCTAAGGATGTTTCGATTACACAGCGGAACCCTATAAGTATCCACCCGCCCAAAAAAGTTGAGGCAAATGCGAACAGTACTAACCTCATTCCAATAAAAAGTTCGAACATGTATACTTGTTGACGTTTGAGTTACATTATCTGTAGAATAACCCTCCAATTAAAGCTATCAACAGCAAATTTTGGCGGGAACACACCCTTTGCCGTACTTGGAATAAATTGTCTCGTAAATATTTATTAATAAAACCTTCCGATCTGCCTTTAAAACAACGGTGTATAAACTGTTTCTACAGGAATCAACTCCCACGTAAAATATTCCCATCATCTTTTCTTCTGTTATGTTTAAGTAGGTATGTTTATGTCGTCTATTTTGATTGAAGTTTTTTATAGTATGTATATTATATTATTATCTCTTTATTTCTTAGCCTAGGTTTGTTATAATATTAATATAAAAGTAAAATACAAAAGCACATACAAAACATAAAAATATTATAAAAAACCTAGCCTAGGGTGCCGCCGGCAACGGGGCAGGGCTCAAGCTGCCGGTGGTTAGGGCTGCAGAGACAGGAACCTTCGGACTATCCGCGCCGTGTCCAAGAGTACCGCCTTCTGTATCTGACCCTTGATCCAACCATTGAGCGAGAGTTTCTTAAGGTGTTGGTCGAGACTCTTCGCTACCAGACTATTATTATTATTATTATTATTTAATTTAATATTTCTGTTAAAGTTAATGTTTCTGGTTGATTCTGTCGTCCTATGTATTTTCCTTTTTTTATGCAATTATTAGTATGTATGTGTATTATAAATATTTAAGTAAGTTTTTTTTAAAATTTGCAGGAGGTTTACATTAATTCTACCATTATTTATAACGTTTCCCGTAGCGGCCCTGCTGGAAGATATTTCAGAACTGAAATAAGCAGCGCCCTTGTACTACATTTACACGTAGAGCTTATTTTGTTACCTTTTTATGTGTGTACATAAACTTGTAAATAAATAAATTAATAAATAAACTTAATATGTATATTTCAGTTCATAAACATTTATGTAGTTTATGTTTCATTTACGCTCTTTGTCGCACCGCTTACCAATTTTTCTGCATAGCCTAAGGGCTAAGACCTAAGGGTCGACTGGTAGAGAATGTCATTTGGCATTAAGTCCGCGTTTTGGACTTTATTTTATTGTATTGTGCAATAAAGATAAAATAAATAAATAAAATAAATCTGCGTTCGGAAAGGCTGTTATCAACAGTGTAAAAACAGACTGACAAAAGAAATAGTCTAAAATGACAAAAGAAATAGTCTAAAATTACGTAGGTATTTAAAAAAGAAATGTTTAATGAATAAGGTGATTCTTAAATTACTTTCAACCAAACCGAGTACACAAACCATGTACCCGCCACTGTGAATCAAACCCGGGACCTCTGGGTCTAAAACTGGTGGTATTAACCACTAGACTTCCCCGGCGGTTAGGCTTCCCCCACACTGGCCCATTTGGTTTGGTCCCATGTATAACTATTTGATGTAGCTTCCGTGTTCTTTGCTAACCTTTATTTTTTTGTTTACAGGTAAGTTGGCATCTGCAATGTTATTCGCTTAAATTCACGTCTTCAGCTCGTAAGTAAATCAAAATAATTTTAATAAGATTTGTTAAATCTACATGCTTAGTTTATATACACGTCTACATTATCTAAGTCTACATGTATCTAACTCTAAACAATATAAAATATTTTTTAACAAAAAAAAACCGACTTCAAAAAACAGGTAATTTAAAAAGTAAAACCAGCTCTAAAAAGCAAGAAATAATATTGAAATCATATTACTCATTACCTAGATACGCATATCAGTTTTAAAGAAGGTCTATTGATCCTGGTTTCCTTATCATGGTACCACCCTTGGGATATCTCCTTTTAAACAAAAATCATCAAAATCGGTTCATAAACGGCGAAGTTATCCGTGCACATAAAAAATATATATTTTAAACGAGTCGAATTGAGAAACCTCCTTTTTTGAAGTCGGTTAAAAAGGTAAAAAAAGGTATGTTGATCACCGTTTTATTATTGTACTTTCTCTTATTATGAGATGATGATCCAAATGAGAAGATAATAAGATCGACGACCTCCCTGGCCGAGTGGCTAGCGCGCCGGGTCTGGCGTCGCGCCATCTCTGAGGTCCCGGGTGCAATTCCCGGTCGGGTCAATTTAGAGAAAACTGTTTTTCTGAATTGATTTCGGGTCTGGGTGTTTTCTATGTTTTTGTATATATATCCGTTATCTAGTTTAACCATATAAACGAGTTTCAACAGAAGCTTATCTTGGGCTAGATAATAGGTGTGAGCGTAAACAATTTTTTTTTTTAATATAACCGCCGCGGAAAAGACCATTACCAGAAGTTCCGGGTTTGATTTCCGGTACATGATTATACTCGGTTTGGTTGGTGGTAGTGCTTGTTGTAAGCCCGCTGTGGTAGTTACCAATATCTATCTTCTATCTATACATATAATGGCTTGTCCTGACTGACTGATTCATCATCGCCGAGCTGAAACCGCTGGAACTAATTAGATGAAATTTGGACTGTAGGTTTATTGAGTAACGTAACCAGCCATTAAGAAAGAATTTTGTGGAAATCATCCCCTAAGAGGTCAAATAGGGGGTGGAAGTTTGTATGAAAGTCCGTCAGTTTTAATGTAAAATACATGAAAATTGGTATTTGGCTTTTTGAAAAGAAATAAAAAATTACGGAGTTTTGTTTATTTTCTTATAGTATAAAAAGGAAGAAGGTCTTTTTGAGGAAATCGTTATTTATAAAGTAATAACTATAAAATTCAATAATTTAATTGATCTATAGATTTTTCAACAAAAATAAAGAATTACGTATTTGAGCATTTTTCAAAAAACCTCCCCTAGAGGGTTGAAATAAGGGTGGAAAGTTAGTATGGAAATCTGTCATTCTTTAAATTTCGGTATTTGGCCTGGTTAGAAATTATGAAGTGTTTCAAGATTTTTGGAAAATGATCCCTTTTATTTGGTTTTTTATTACGAATAAACACAAGTCGTGTAGCCCACGTGAGCAAAGCCGCGAGCAAAAGCTAGTTATTGAGTTATTTAGTTATTGAAAACCGCTTCTCAGCCGTTCTCAATCCTGTGGATGTAGGCCTCCTTAAATTTTTGCCATTCCCTGTTTTGTGCTCTCTCTATCCACTTGAAGCCGGCCACCTTCTTCAGGTCATCATACCAGCGCATCCGAGGTCTGCCTGGAGGGCGTTTTACTCCCCAGGGTCTCCAAACAACGAGCCTCTTGCACGTGATTCATGTTTCCGGGCGACATGACCAATCCATTCCCACGTTTGGCCATTAGCTTGGTTATATCCGTAACATTGCTTTGCTGGCGTAGCCACTCGTTCGTCTTTCTGTTCCTCAGTGATATCCCTACCAGGCGTCTCTCCATTGCTCTCTGGGCCGCACTTAGTTTTTGCAAAATGTCTTTTGTAAAAACCCAGGTTTCTGCTCCGTATGTGAGAGCCGGTAGGACACACTGGTTATATATGCGGGCTTTGTGTGATGCCTTGAGGTTCATTTTAAAGGCGAAGTCCAGTTTGGAATATGCCGCCCATCCAAGTCGTATACGCCTGCCTATTTTATTTGCTTGATTATCTTTGCCCATTACAATTTCTCGCTCCAGGTACACGTACTTATTCACCCTCTTAATAATGGTTTGGTTTACCGTGATCATTGTGGTCGAGTCTACTGAGAACTGGTCATGACTTTTGTCTTTTCTAGGTTCATTTCTAGGCCACACCGTATAGATGTGTCGTTTAATCCCTCTATCATAGACTGAAGATCGTCTGGGTTATCCGTCAGAAGAAATATGTCATCAGCAAACCTTAAATTGTCCAGGCGAATTCCTGTGATGTTAAGTCCGCGATTTTCCCATTTCAAGGTTTTAAATACAACCTCTAGCAATGAAGCAAACAGCTTGGGAGAAAGTGTATCTCTCATGTGTTCTATTACATATAGAAAAAGTCCACCTTCATGCTTATCTTCATTTACCTTAAGAGCCTCAATTCTTCGATTCTAAAATGACATCCTTGCAGTTGCAGTGGCCTGGTTCTGACCCATGTATCAAATGCCACTGAAACACAATTTAAAATACCAAAAACGCAGCTCAGATTTTTTTACTCATTGGGTAAGCACCTGGCCATCATCTCACCTGATGTTAAGTGATGATAAGGCTGATGGTAGAAGCTTCAACTACTGAGGCACTGGCTTTCTTATCTGTAGCTGCCGGAACACAACAATGCTACAAACATTGATGTAAAGCCACATATTTAGATAAGATGATCGTAGCTAACCAGGCGGACAAACAAGCCCTACCACCAAAAGCTGGGAATCGAAACCAGGGCCGCTCGGTCTGAGACCGATCTTAGCCCCTCGATACAGAGACGGTTTGAAAAAAAGTCTAATACTGCCCACCAGGAGAATATTTAAAAAACACTTAAGTGAATCAGCCATATTTTATTCAAACGTCACTTTCAAAATGAGAACGCCGCCCGCCGTTGGACAAACGCGAAACAGTTTAAAAAGATTCTTTATCCGCCTAACGACTGTTCAGCGCCATTTTGTGACTTTCTATTTGACTTTTCCTTATCGATGTCTTCTGGTGATTGCATAAAGTTAAGTTAAATCGTATAATTCTGCTTAAAGAGAGGTAGGAAACTCATTTATAAGGACTCTTTTTTTGGAAAGAGATTACTGTTGGCTTCTATCGCTTTTATAGCGTCACCTTGACTTGTGAACGGGCGAGACGAACTAAAGGTTCCTCAAGCTGTAATTCGATCCTCGTCAAAGAGTTTAAAGGGCATGTCATAAGTTTCTTGCGCCAATTCTTCTCCACAGCTAAAAATAGACGTCCTGAATGAGTAGTAGGTAAAACAATGTTTGGACGATTCAAAAGCATTTTTCTAAAGTTTATTTATATAAAAAATATTTGACTTTGTCTTTGACACGCAAGCGTGTCCTCGTCCTTTACTAGATTCTTCGAGGCGTTCGGATCGGAAACAACGCTGACCGTGTCGTATCGGGTTGAGAAAAGCACCCAGACACCCTACAAATTCAGTTACAATTGCTCCATCAAGTTCATCCTATATAATTCCGGCACTTTGGCATTTTGTTTAGGTATACCATAAGGGTTATCATCGTCAAAATTACTTGTATCAAATTTCGTCATGTCCGTACCTGGTGTAGTGCGCGTGTGAACCGGCTCTTCGTACCCTTGTTCTACGAGTACGGTTTTTTGAGCCTATGCAAGTGTTATTCTGACTGAGTCGGAGTAAGTCCTCCGTGCTTCGGAAGGCACGTAAAGCCGTTGGTGGTGTTTCTCCATCCATAAGGAAGGCTCGTGCACCAGCTCGTGGGCAAAAAATTTACCAATGATGAGTCGGATAACGAGCATACGTCCTGCTAGGTAAGCAGCCACCATAGCCCATGGACACGTCACTAAGAGCACCATTCACTGCCGACGCTGAAGCTTCAGCTCTTACGCCTTAGAATTTAACTGGATGTACAATTTGAAGCCTCGGTGGACGAGTGGCAGAGTGCTCGGTCCGATACCCGAAGGTCCCGGGTTCAATTCCCAGGTCGGGCAAAATGTATTTCGGATTTTTCGATGCACAGCCCGGGTTTGTGATCACCAACCCGCACTTGGCAAGCGTGGTGATTAAGCCATTACCCATCAATTGTAGCGATGTATTGATTTCAATGATGGAGGCCTTTGCCCAGCAGTGGGACATTTATAGGCTGTTTACTACAACTTGAAGGGTTAGTACGAGTACCCTTCAAATTGTCAAAAAAAAAATTGTTACCTCTAACTGGGGTTGCCAACCATACATTAAAATAACGTATCCTGGGTTATTTTCCATCCCCCTACTTTATTATTTTTAATAAAAATAAAGTATGGAAAATACTTTATTTCCGACTAATGGGTCCGTTTGAACGGAATATTCCTGTTGACTTAATTTCTGTACTACTAAATGATACTCAGACTCAGGTGAAGTGAAACGAAACGTTAAATAGATAAATTTGGAAAATACTTTATTTTTTCTTCAAATCCTTTTTTTATACTAGTTAGTGATAGATTTACTTTAATTTCCTGAAATGTAGTTGACAACCCTACCTTTAATATAGAGATAATTATCACCAGCTCATGGTATGCCCTCACTGCTAGGACACAGGACACGAGCCTTCCCCATTGATGGATAGGGAGAACGAGCCGTTTACCACCATGCGGGCCCAGTGCGGATTGGTGGTTGTTAACGACTGCTAATGCAGCCGGGACCAACGGCTTTACGTGCCTTTCGAAGCACGGAGGAGGGAGTATATTTTTGGTCACCCATCCGAAGACCGGTCTTTGCGAAAGTTTCTTACCTTTAACAATCACATACCGGGCGTGTTAACCACTGCGCCATCGAGCTACTCACTTGTAGAGTATTTATTATTACCAGTGGTCCCCCAGTGGTCGAAATTCCACCGTAATTTTATTAAGGCTGCACGAATTGTATCTTAAGCAGTGAAAAATTAAAAAAAGATAGAATGTGAGTTTAGAATGGCATTGACAGATTTCGGCCGCTCCTCTTCCATCTAAGAAAATTTTAAAAAGAGTGTATAAGCGTGTGTGTCAAATACATGGTAGTGTGTGTAATGTTTGTTTTATTGATTTAATGTATTTTTATGCACAATTTCAAAGAAATATTAACATTCAGATAACCTTCTCTATATAAACTGGAAGTGTGCGAAATTTTATACTCCTCCATCCGCGCAATTTTCGTAAAAAAGGGGTACAAAGTTTTTGCTTCACGTATTAATTATAGATTTATTTAACCAGAACACAAAGTAAAACAATGCTGATTGGCGACAGAAATAGTAACAACGGATTAAGTGTTCAGAAATGTTCAATGCTGACTGTACTAGTCGAGAGGGCATATAACTACGTTTTTTCATCCATCTTGAGTTTCGTTAAAAAATTCTTCCATTATCATATTGAAGTATCTTTTAACAACTTTGTAAGGGCTATGCGCAAACCACTAAAAGCTAATAAAAAGGGTTGCGCGGTAGGTAATTTTGGCGGGAAAGCTATTTTTTTTACCACCTTGATGCGGTTTGATCATAGCATCATAGATAATGTAGAACAGAAACTGCGAACACACGAGATGAAACAGCATTTTTTTTAATTATTACTTACTTCTTCTTGTATTTTTTTACAATAATTTACTTTAAAAAAAAATTACACCAGTGTTCGATCTTCAGACCAGTATTCGACACAATTTACGTCACCAAAAATAGAAACACTACAAAATTTAAATTAATATAAAAATATTAAAAAACATAATTAATGTTTACGCCGCACACTAGCGCCGCCGATGAAAAAAAAACATACCTACTAATTAAAGATAGAAAATCAAATTATACTCAACAAACTATTTGAATGAAGTAATTTAGCATTAAATGTTTATATAATTTTTAACGCAAATTTTGTTTTCAACATTTGTGTTTTTGTAATTTAGCATTTTTACGTCACCTTATGACACCTACGGTGTTATAGTTAGAAGTGGCCGTTTTTAGCTGTAAAATGGTGCCACTGTAACTTCTCGTGTCTTTTCAATTTCGTTATCAATATAAGATGCAGAATTCACTTCAATTTCAATTACATTACAATTATATTAGGTCCTTACCTATGAAATGGGAGTTTTGTATGAAGATTTTTTATAAAATTTTATTTTTCATACTAACTTTTTCTAAATATTTTTAGCGTCTATTTCATTTAACACTATATAAAAATTGTAGAGTAGTGTGTTTGTTTCACTAGCTAAATATAGCAGACATTAAAAAGAAAAAAAATCAAGTCCTTTCAAAGCAACAATGAAACAAAACGACAATTCCGCGAACTAAAAAGTTAGTCAATTTAAAAAAAAAATGGGCGATAAAGATACAAAATTAATAATCATTGTTATTACTGAAGCCTAAGTAACATAGATCTTATTAAAGGTGTGTAATAATATTAACAACCGGTATTGACTTTTAGATGTAATACACCAATTATTAAGTGAGAAAAAAATCTCCAATTTCATTCAAGGACCTATTAATTATTATAAGTAAAACAGGTAGATACATTACTAGCGCCCTGAAGACCAACCGAACGAAATAATTTATTTATATTACGCAATCCTTTGACATACTTTGACAATGTAATGAAATGTTAGCAAAATAATAATAGTAGTTTATGCAACTGTCATATAATGAAGGGTATTAAAACACGAGTGTGAGTTTATGAAACGAGCGCAGCGAGTTTCATAATAGTAACGAGTGTTTTAATACCCGTGTTATATGCAGTTGCATACACTACTTTATCTTCACTAATGCAATTAGTCAAACAACAAGAGTAAAAGCTGACAATAGTTTATTTATAATAATTGTTCAAATTTTGGATGGTACAATTTTGAAAGTTAATGTTAATTATTGATCCAGCAGCTGTAGCGGTCGCGGGGAAAGCAGTAGAGCTCGTAGACGGAGTTGGAATATTTATAATTACTTCATTCGTCTTGTTTTCTATACTGTTCAAGATCGTATTTGAGACTTGAATTTTATTCATTAAAGACTCATCAATGTAGCTTTCAGCCACAGTAGAAGACTTCCACCCCCCGTGTCGTTTCAGTGCGGTCAAATCACCACCGCTATCTATGAGAAGGGTCGCCGAGGTGCGCCGGAAGCAATGCCCCGTGTACAACGCTGGGTTAGGCAGATTCAAAAAACTTGCGATAGTTTTTCCCAGAGCACCAAATTTATTAATACCAGTTCTTTGATCGACGCACTTCCCCGATCTATAGCTCAAGAAAAAGGCAGGGTTTCGACAGGGGGTGGGTCGAAGTTCCATGTATTTTTTACATACGGCATAGCAGTTGCCCGTCACAACGAAAGAACGATCTATTTTCGTTTTTGTTTTCGAAACTTTCACCATGATTGTACTGTCGTCTATGTTAGAGACTTCATCGAACTGGATGTTGTATAGCTCTTGCCTTCGGCATGCCCCCATTATGCCGAAGATTAGTGCAACCTGTAACAATAAACGATATAATAAGCTTGAGGTACATAGCCAAGGCAAAAACTATGATTTATGAAGTAGTAAAGTGTAGGTACCTACTACCTAATTTATACACAAAGCGCTTAAACGGAGTGTCCAGATAACTTGCGTGTGTAGTACGTAAGTACTAGGTAGATTAAATAACAGAACTAAAATACACTTACCTTTTCAAAAAGATACAAAATATCTGGTGAATCTTTCAGGAACATCTTTATTTGACCTGATGTAAACGTCAAGGACTTTTTTCCTTGTGTCCTTCTTAACTGCGTTTCAGGAACGCTATGACTTTTGAATACTTCGTGATATCAATATTGTTGTAAATACTCAGTGTGGACTTGAGCATAGCATATTTAGCCCACATAGAAGATGGCTTGAATTTGTCGGAGAGGTCTTTGAGATACACAAGAATGACATTTTCAGAAAATGATGTAGTTTTCTTTTCGATCTTCCATGCCAAAAAGTTATTATATTCTTTTTCATATAATTTTCTAGATTTTTCTGGCAAAAGATTGTGAGTTACTTTTGTTGCCAATTCTAGAATATCCGGAGGCGTACAAATATCATCGTCGCTGTCCATTTTTAACTTTTAATTTGTATTTTAAAAACAAAACACATTGCGAAACATTAAATTCACGCGTACGTGTATTGTCACAGTGAACTTGCCGCCATTAAAATCTAACCAATGAGAGCGCAGCTGCGCGCGCAGGGCCAATCAGGAGCGAGCGCGCGCTGTTCTTTTTTTATTTAATTGGCACAAGATCTTACCAAAGAGTTTTGTGTATGTAAGTTTAGTAGTTTCGACGAAGTTTTCACGTATAACCCAACTGTTTGCAAAAGCCAGCCTAATATCAAAATTTTATACAACTTGTATGAGGATTTTGACATAAGGCTCGCCAGGTTAATTGGTCGCGTTTTATTGATGTTATAATGAGATTTTACGATATCGATGTGGATATTATACCATCATGTGAAATTGCTTAAATTGAGTGTTTTGTTGTCTGCGCTATAACAGTAGTAATTATAAGTCAAGTATTGGAAACATAAGTAGAATGTTACAACATTAGTGTAGATAAACGTGTTTAGATGCTGCCTCTGCGTTCGAAATTCGAACGAAAAACTTCGAATAATCTTATGTGTTAATTTTGTATGCCTATAAAGTAATTGTTCAGTAATTCAACTGCTACTCGCAATATGTCACTTTCAGTACATGCAAGTTCCCCGTCGCTTCAACAGGTCTATGCTTAAAGAGAGCGTGTTTTCAATTATGATACCAATTCGAGTGTGAAAGCCGAACCAACTGTGGATTCATAGCTAGTTGATTGTGTACGTACGCATTTTGTTCGTCTAAACAATAACCACTATAAGTTGAGCCATTGTGTTACTAACCACTTCCCTTGTTACACACATAAAGAGGGAAGCGAAGGGAGGGGCGGGAGCTCTCGACTTCTGGTCGGTTCCACACAATCTTGCTGGGAGCATGCGCGGGGGTAACCCACAATCCAGTATCTGTAAGCCGACGCGCTCTTTATAACGTATCCTGCGTTTTTCGCGTATGAATTTCGAAAATATAAATAACATTCTGGAGAAATAAAAGAAACAAAACAGTATTCCTTTTTTAAATATGACACGTGGTGTTGTAGAAACTTTTTTCGAAAAGTGATGCTCCTCTCATGAAATGTGATTTCGACCAGTGTCTGTTTCGCAGTTAGTGTTACATAATAAAATCGTTTGTTTTCTTTTCCTTTTTATTAGTTATACAGTTTTGTTTTAACGTGTTTGTGTTATTTCTTCTTAATAGAAATATAATAAACAACGCAGGCCGTTTACCTGTTGCGAGGATAGTATGGCGTAGGTGGCGTAGCGTAAAAGCGAGCGGGAAAACCGGATCAATTTTCAACGTAGTCCGTGTAGGAGATTTTCACGTGAAATTTTTAACGTATATTAGCTTGAATCCTCTTTGATGTTTCAACTTTTAACAGTTTCTGAGTGAAGTTACACATGAGAGGCGCTTTTTTGTTTTAAATTAAGAAGCGTAGTTCCATTCCAAGCAAAGAGTTTTTATTTAAAAATCGAACGTGTGTTTATAACTTCTATAAACCTACTCTAACCTCATTTTCTATTTCATTTATTTTTGATTCAGAACCATGAAGCTGTATTTCTACAGCTTCATGTTCAGAACGTGTTCCATTTTGAGCAAAGAGCTTATTATAAAATCAAACATGCTTTTTTGGCCTACTAACTGTAACTGTAACCTCATTTCCCTTTCTTTTTTTATTTCTCGTTTCAGAAAAAGGTAAATAGTGTGTGAAATAAAATAGTACCATAGACGAAAGTGTTAAAAGTGTTTTTCTTTTTCTTTAACGTAATTATGTAAAATACATAATATAATATAAATGTCGGAAGGTCCGTCAAGGCTTCCCTCGTTGATGCCATCAAAATGCAAATCGCACGAGATGTGGGCTGCTATGACGAGATCCATTGAGATACTGGTCGCCTTCTTCGAGTACTATGCACAGAGGTAAGCAACCTTTTTGTTCGTTAAAATTGTATATTTAAAAAAAAAAAAAAATTTAAATCATGACTTTTAAAATAATTTCATAGCACTACCCTAAGAAGTTATTTTAAAAGTCATTAAAAGTTCCAGTTTTCGACCGGAGAAAGTTATCGACACTTTTGTCATTTAATCATTTGGGTCATCAGCAACTTATTTTGACTTTAAGCAACAATTGAACGCAGACCATCTGCTTCCAGTAAAATTTCAATGAAATTCTATATTTTTTTTTGGTGTTGGAAACTGATGCAGTACACTTTTTTCCTGGGTCAAACATTGGTGCCACTCCGTTAATTACTCTCAAACAACACATAAATATTTAGTTTTTTTTTTTAAACCCAATGCGTAACAATACAATACTTTCTTACAGTACTTATACAATAATAGGTAAAGCAGGTAATAGTAATTACAGGTTTCCCTTAACATAATTAATTGCATAAGGCGTAAAAAAAATATGTTGATACATTCTAATATATAATATAAAAAAAATATATAAAATTCATAAATTAATCAATACATACATGTAGGTATATATACACTAAATCCATACAAACACACACATACACACACACATGTATGTATGTACTTCCACGTATATTATATTTTCTTTAAGTAAATATATACTTAAAACTTTATTTTTATTTTTATTTTCATTTATGTTTAGTTTATCATTATGTATCCAAATACAATATAATAATAATAAATTAAGAAATAACATATTACAGTACACTTTTCCTCAATATTATTCAGAGTTATAGTTTATTTCGGTGTTTTAATGTTTTTATTCAACGTTTTAACGACCTAAGTTGGTCCTTATGGTACTGATTCTGCTTGGTGAGTTACGGGTTTTTTCCTGGCTTGGCAACAGATACAAAATGTAAAATTACTCGCTACTTAGTCTAAATTGTACTTTTACTTTAAAATGTGTTTTTTACAATAAAACTTTTTTTTTAATATTCACTAAATTAAAAAAAACTAAACTATACTATATTAAACAAACGCAGGCGCAACATCGCGACAGCAGTCAGCCGTTGTTGCAACTCGGTCGAAACGTCGGGTTTAAAGAAGGTATGAAACCTTTTACTAATTAGTTTGCGTTAATCCCCGTTTAAATAACTTTGTTAACTATGGAACGCGAAAGTTTAAAAGTGTTTTATACACTATACATTTAAGCGTCCCACTGTTGGGATTAGACCTTAAAGCAATAACATGAAAAAACCAGAAAATATTATAAATGCGAAAGATTGTGTGTATGTATGTTCGTATATTTGTTACTTCTTCACGCTGCAATGGATGGATGGATTTGGATGAAATTCGGCATACAGATAGCTTATAACCTGGAATAAAACATAGGATAATTTTTATCCAGATATTCCCACGGGAACGGGAACCACGCGGGGAAACCGCGAGCGGCCGCTAGTGAATAATAAAATTTAATAGATTCCTATACGAAATAATTCTTAACAATGGTTTTAAGTTTGCGTATTCTTTAGAAAACTACAAAAGACTTTTCCCCAACAAAGAATTAAAAATAGCCCTATGAAAATAGAACCCTTAATAGGGAAACCTTTTCAAAACAGGACATTTTCACGAATAGATACATGTTTTTTTTATTTAAAAGAATATTTAAATTATAAAAGAAATCTGAATTAAAAGTGTTATAATAATATTTAAAACTCGTTGTCACCCGCGACTTCGTTCGCGAAGACTACACTATCCCACAGGAACCTGTTACCGGGATAAAAAGTATCATATATCCTAGCCCGGGTCATTATCTATTTATTTATTTATTTAAATATCAAATCCTGCTACACTTACAGCAACGCCAAGACGTGTAACAGGTCATGGTCTGTCATCCGTTCAGCCATTTTCACGTGATGCGCGGTCAAATAAACAGACAAACAGAAAAACAGACAAAAATTTTAAAAACTGTTGGAACGTGATCTGTTATCGATTCTAAGTATCCCCAGGCAACTTCTTTTTGAGTACCTTCCATGTACAGACTTTCAACCCTATATAGCTTTAATAAATGTATATATGTAGAGAAAACATATTTAAAATAATATATTGGTAGATAATGCAGAGGAATTAACGTTTTCACACCGTCTAAGATAAGTTTACATAACAACTGCTTTGTAAAATAAAAATCATGCGGCAAAGAGAGTATCAGTAAAGTCTCTAAAAAAACCTGTAAAACTACCTACCCTACACACATACGGTGTAGTTTTCTTCACGGTATTTTAGATAAGTCATTTGTCTAAAGCTCATTGCCTCAGGCGGCATATTCAGAGTCACCGGACTTTTCTTGGGGGGCAGCGAGAAACTTAAAGGGTTCCTTAAGCCGTGTTGCGGAACGAAACACTGTCAGAAGTTTTCTAGAGGGTTCACGCGGTGCGTATCTCCGTTCTCTACTAAATTCTACAAGAAGTTCGGATCAGGTTTTTTTATGTTGACACGTCATAGTGACCACATCCTGCCTGATGGTAAGCAGCCGATGCAGTCCAAGGTAATGAGAGCGCTCCTCACCGTGGAACAAGCACGGTAACAAGCGACCCATTCATGACGGCCTGCATAAATGCCGTTTCACGCCCCGCTTAAAAGACCCGGCTTAAAAGATCGGGGTGCTCATGATTTTTTTTGGGGGGCGTTTGCTGATTGCCTCGAAAGGCATTTCAGCTTTACCGGGCTTTTTGGGGGCGCAGGCGGCGAGAAACTTAATTCTCCAAGGCTTTCGGAATACTGCACATAGCATTACGCACAGTGAGAAAATCTTGTTACCGCGATTCAGCTTCTAAGACAGCGCCATCTTTTAACACAATAACAAACCAACAATTTGTATGATAAATAAATGAACTTTCCTACACTCACACCAATTATCTAGCCCAAGAGAAGCTTCGTTATGAAACTCGTTAAATGGCTACTAGAAAACGGATAAACATACTTAAAAAATACTTAAATACATACTCATTATACATAGAAAACACCCAGACCCGAGACAATTTAGAAAAACAATAATTTCTAAACTGACCCGACCGGGAATCGAACCCGGGACCTCAGAGATGGCGACACCTTGAAAACCGGTGTACAAACCACTCGACCAAGGAGATCGTCACACAATTTGTATAAAACTTAATTAAGCCATAATATGCAATAAGTAGCTAAATATGGCTTATACAGCTCCCATGAAGGAATAACCCACTCGACCTTATCCTGTACTAACAAAATGTAGGGAGGAATTTTCCTTAATAATATATTATGACTTATGTGCTCCCTAGCCTCTTGGACTAGGGGAATGAAATTTCATCTGAATTATGCGTTTCGTCGAGACTAAAATTGCTACTTGCCTGCTATTTAATAAGTCTTATAAGAATGTTAATAGAATTAATAGCAGTATAAAGTAAAAATGTATTAAATTGAAAAAAAAAACGTTATAATTACAATTCTGATAAATAAACTGTGTTGTTTCCAATAGTTTTTAAAATACAATCATCCTCAGGACCACACTTGGAGGTTATCTTTTATTTTATAGGTTTTTAAATATGTCTTAAATTTAAGTTACTTTTCTTTTACATTGTTTTTTAAAGTATGTTTCTTTTATTTACTGTTATAATTGTAAATATTAAATAATATAGGATTTAACAAATGTTTACTATTGTATTATTATCAGTACGAAATCAACGTTAGTGTCATGTTAGTTTATGTTTAATAACATAATTATTTTGTTTATGTCCTTACCTATGAAATTGACGTTTTTTTCTCACTTACTAATAGGTGTAAGTAATACTTCTAACAGTCAATACCGGTTGTTAATATTGTTATACACCTTTAATTAGGACTATGTTGCTTAGGCTTCAGATATTATATATATAGATGATTATTCATTTTATGTTTTTAACGCACAATATTTTTTTTAAATTCACTTTTTTTTTTGTTCGCGAAATTGACCTCTTTTTAACGTCTGCTATATTTAGCTAGTGAAACAAACACACTACTCTACAATTTTTATAGTGTTAACATAAATAGGTGCCAAGAAAATTCAAAAAACGTTAGTATGAAAAATATAATTTTATAAAAAATCTTTATGCAAAACGTCAATTTCATAGGTAAGTACCTAATATTACAAAAAGGTAGAAGCAAATCTGACTGCAACCCATTATATGATAACCCCCTGCCCAGTAGGTTTGAACCGGTCACTGATTCTCACGTCATGATATCGATTGCCAGTGCTCCTTCTCACTCTTATTTAAAGTCACTGTTATTGCACTGTTAACTAATTTTTGACTCCGAAAATTCTCCAACGGTATGTAGGTATGTATTATAATTTTCACATTGCAAATAATGCAAATATGATCTTGTTACAAGGAGCTCAATGGCGCAGTGGTTAACGCGCCCGGTCTGCGATTGCTAAGGTTAAGTCACTTTCGCAAAGGCCGGTCATCGGATGGGTGACCAAAATATATCATCTCGAGCTTTGTGCTCCGGAAGGCACGTAAAGCCGTTGGTCCCGGCTGCATTAACAGTCTTTCAATTTTATTTCTTTTCTTTTCCATCCACAAAGGGTTTAACGCTTGGCTCAAAATCTCTCCTGACAATTACGAATAACATAAGTGCCGATAAGCCCGAACACTGGACATGTCTGCCAATCAATGGATTAATTTATTCTAACGACTCAACCCATCTCCAGAAGTGACGTCTTGTCAATTGTCGAAGGGATCACCCTAGATGTTATCGAGTAAGTATAACAAGCATTTTGTCTGCTTGGCGGGAAAGAGCAGACTTTTCCTTTTTTGAGAGAATTTGCTGATTGACTCTGGTGGCATTTTCAGAGTTACCGGACTTCTTTGGGGATGGCGAGAAACTAAAAGGGGTCCTCAAGCCGTCTGAAACGAAGCACCCTTAGTCTCTCACATCCTCAAAGTAGATTCTAAGAAATTAACCCTAACATGTCAACAAACATCCAAGCGCGCCAAGCCAATTAATAAAAAGAAAAAAAACAAAAGCACCGTTCAAATCGTTGACAATAACAAGGCCAACGAATCTCGTTCATACAGCCATAGGAATGGCGGCATTCTAAAGTGTCTGATAGCTCATTCCCTTGTCTCATAAGTCGCGGAACGAGCGACGCTTCGTTAGGTAGCACGGTATGAGAAATCTCATTTCACTGTAATGGGCCGGGCATAGTCTCATAATATGAGTCTGTTAACAAACATATAAAAGTATTAATCCTTGTACACATCTAAGTAATAGATACTTCTGTTTTTTTAGGGTTCCGTAGCCAAATGGCAAAAAACGGAACCCTTATGGATTCGTCATGTCTGTCTGTCTGTCTGTCCGTCCGTATGTCACAGCCACTTTATTCCGCAACTATAAGAACTATACTGTTGAAACATGGTAAGTAGATGTATTCTGTGAACCGCATTAAGATTTTCATACAAAAATAGAAAAAAAAAACAATAAATTTTGGGGGTTCCCCATATACTTGAACTGAAACTCAAAAATTTGTTTTCATCAAACCCATACGTGTGGGGTATCTATGGATAGGTCTTCAAAAATGATATTGAGGTTTCTAATATATTTTTTTTCTAAACTGAATAGTTTGCGCGAGAGACACTTCCAAAGTGGTAAAATGTGTGTGTGTGTGTGTCCCCTGTAACTTCTAAAATAAGAGAATGATAAAACTAAAAAATATATGATGTACATTACCATGCAAACTTCCACCGAAAATTGGTTTGAACGAGATCCAGTAAGTAGTTTTTTTTTAATAGAGGTTAGAGGTTAAATAATTTTTATTTAACTCATAAGAAATTTACATTTCACTTACTGAGCTAAAACATGCACTTAATCTAGTAAAATTTTATGTCTCGGCGAGCAGAAATGTACTTAAACAAATAACTAAAAGCTTATATTTTAACTTAATTTTTAATTTGTCATGGTGTTGGTTGCCATCTGTAACTGATACTAGTAGTTATGCAAACAAAACAAACAATCAAACTTAAATCTACCATAGCTTAACATAATTTATGTAGCTAAACAAATTATTTTTTTTATTTTTTTAGTAGTCAATATTGCTAGTTATGTAGGTTTTTAATCTTTTCTTGAATATTGCTAAGCTGACTATGTCCTTAATATCTTTTGGCAAACAATTGTAAATATGTGCCCCTTCAAAGCTAATGTTTTTCTTGCCATAGTTGGTGCGGGGTATCGGCAACTGTAAGTTTTCAGCTCTGCGAAGCAATCGTTTTCCTTTAGCTCTATTAGTTTGAAATGACAATTGGGTGTGTATTACTTTTAATAAAATCTTTTTAATCAAAATGCAAGTGTTAAAATGGTACAGTTGGTTAAGGGTCATAAGGTTCGTTTCAGAATAAACTATGTTTGTCGCCGTAAGAAAATCGTATTTGAACAGTACTTTAATTATTTTATTTTGGATTACTTGAAGTTTTTTTAAATTTGATTTTGCTGCACTGCCCCATACTTCTATTAGATAGTCTAGATGTGATTTAACTAGAGAGAAGTAAACCGTATAACAAACTTTTCTTGGCATGCATCTTATCATCCTGCGTATGGAGCCCAGGAGTGATGACAGTGTATTCTTCACTTTGTTAATGTGAGCCTTCCAAGTTAGACCACTGTCAAGTATCAGACCAAGATATTTCTCCTCTGATGATTGCTTTATTGCAATATTATTTATAGTTAGGACTGGATAATCTAGTATTCTTTTATTTTTGGCTTTAAATATCATGTAGCATGTTTTTGTTGTGTTAACCGTAAGTAAGTTATACTGAAACCATTTGTTTAGCATGTCTAGGTCTTCCTGTGCTTGGCTAGTAATTTCTTTTAGTGTTTGACCAAAGTAAAAAATGCACGTGTCATCCGCGTACAAGGTAACTTCCCCGTTTAGCGAGAGCTGTTTAATATTGTTTACATAAATTAAAAATAGCAACGGCCCAAGGATTGAACCTTGTGGAATGCCACAATACTAATACGTCATAAATCGTAAACCGCAAGTTGAAATTTTCACAGAAATATTTCTGTTGCCGCTATAACAACAAATACTAAAACAGAATAAAATAAATATTTAAGTGGGGTTCCCATACAACCGACATGATTTTTTTTTGCCGTTATTATAGATAATGGTACGGAACCCTTCGTGCGCGGGTCCGACTCGCACTTGGCCGGTTTTTTTAAGATGTATTTTTGGCTGTTTACAAAAATGCCAATAAACAACATAGGGTATTCGCTCCAGTGTCGACAGAAGCCAATTATCGACACATTTTTTCCTGTTATCATTGAAAATTCTCCCGTTTGCCAATCACATACAATAAAAATTTCAACGACATTGATCCGTTTGTTGGATCAAAGACAGGGTTTCAAAACAGGATCAAACAACACTTTCTTGATCCGAGCGGCTGCCATGACATCAACGATTGTGAGTCATCATAACTAATGAATATTACTTATAAGTAGGTAATCAATAGTTATTGTTTTTTTTTTCTTATTTAGTTAGGTATATATTTGATTTGTCTAAAGTTTATGTATATCTTTGGTTTTTTTTTTAGCATTTTTAGCAGTATTCTATGTTTATTTTTGCAATGTATGAGTATGTATGTATGTATGTATGTAGGTATGTATGTATAGATATTTAAGTATTTATGATACATATATATTTAAAACCTATATATTGTTTATAATTGTCTGCTTTACTCCCCCCTTATTTAGAAAAAAGTTATGTCATAAGGTCAGGTCGTGTTTTGCATATGATTTATATATAATATGTACTTTTTGTAAAGTTAATTGTTAATGTTCGCCTACTAGGTATTATTGAAAATGTAAAATGTGGATAGTCATAATTGGCCTTCAAATTGTAAATTTTAATATTTTAAGCTAGTTGTAAATGTGCTGTGTACTATCAATAAAAATTAAAAAAAAAAAAAAAATTGGCTTTATCTTCTGATTGTTGACTGTATTATCCGTAGAATACAGGCCACTTTAGAGCATTAAACTAAGCAGACCACCGCTAGCAATAAAATTTCAATTAATTTTTTCATTATTTACTAGCGGTCCGGACGGGTAAAGACCCGTCCTGAAAAACTAACCCAATTCCTTCGGGTACTTTGCCAAACAAAAAAAAACCTTAATACCTATACAGTAATGTTCCTGCATATCACCATTCCAATGTTAAGCATATCGATTATTTTGCAGCATCAAACAATACCAGCTTCCTAAAAGCTAGCCATTTTCAATTGTTGCGAAGACTTGATTACAATAATAATAAACAAATGAATAAATAAATTGAAAATGAAACAACTTTTACGGATCTACTCGCGTTTATTTTACACATTACTTATTTAATGTTTATCCTGACGTTTCGAACCTTTTGCAGGGTCCGTGGTCACAGGGAGACTGAGGTGTTGGTCATCTCATAATTAGTTGGTAGCTTGTATACCCTCATTTAAATATGGTCTGGCAGTATGGTGTCGGGGCTGGGATTTAATATTTTGTATGATGGGATCCCAGGCTGGTGGTAGATTCCAACCATCTTCTCTATTAAAATTAGGATGTTTTTTTAATTTCAATAGCCTCGCGTATCATCCTGGGGATGAATCGTTGTTCTTTAACGAGTATTTGTGGTTTATCAAATCTGATGTAATGGTTGGGCCCCTCTAGGGAATGTTCGCATACTGCAGACTTATTTTCGCGCCTATGCTTGACGTCAATCAACACTTACTTCAAGCCGCCGAAGAAGATCAACCAATTTTTACGACCTGTCAAGTGCAACATACCCCTTCAAGATGCAGGCGTGTACAAACTGGACTGCGACTGTGGGCTCTCTTACATCGGGCAAACAAAGAGAAGTATAGGAACCCGTGTTAAAGAACATATAGCCGACGTCAAGCATAGGCGCGAAAATAAGTCTGCAGTATGCGAACATTCCCTAGAGGGGCCCAACCATTACATCAGATTTGATAAACCACAAATACTCGTTAAAGAACAACGATTCATCCCCAGGATGATACGCGAGGCTATTGAAATTAAAAAACATCCTAATTTTAATAGAGAAGATGGTTGGAATCTACCACCAGCCTGGGATCCCATCATACAAAATATTAAATCCCAGCCCCGACACCATACTGCCAGACCAAAAGATACTGTAAGCTCTTTCTGCGTAAAACGGAACGCACCTGATTAAATTTAAATGAGGGTATACAAGCTACCAACTAATTATGAGATGACCAACACCTCAGTCTCCCTGTGACCACGGACCCTGCAAAGGGTTCGAAACGTCAGGATAAACATTAAATAAGTAATGTGTAAAATAAACGCGAGTAGATCCGTAAAAGTTGTTTCATTTCAATGTGTAGTGTTCGCGTAAACTTTAGAAAACAATAAATAAATTTAAAATTATAATAATTATTATAATGGTAGCTTAACAGTGGCAGAGCTTAAAGACTAACAACATTGTATTACCATATAAAATGTTAGTAAGTACCTTAACCCTTCGCTGGAGATGTATGCATCCAATTACATGATATCCCAAGGGTAAGTACGAGAGAGTGAAATTGCGCTATGCCTCTGTATCTTGCTACATATTGTCTAAACTCGCGTTTACATATACACTAGCGGCCCGCTCGCGACTTCGTCCGCATGTCAGTGAGTACCTTAACCCTTCGCTGGAGATGTATGCATTCAGTTACATAATATCCCAAGGGTGACTACGAGAGGGCGAAATTGTGCTATGCCTCTGTATCTTGATACAAATTGGCTAAACTCGCGTTTGTACATACACTAGCAGCCCGCTCGCGACTTCGTCCGCATGTTAGTGAGTACCTTAACCCTTCGCTGGAGATGTATGCATTCAGTTACATAATATCCCAAGGGTGACTACGAGAGGGCGAAATTGCGCTATGCCTCTGTATCTTGATACAAATTGGCTAAACTCGCGTTTGTACATACACTAGCAGCCCGCTCGCGACTTCGTCCGCTTGAGTGAACACCCGTATCTCATAGAACTCTATGGCAGCACAGCGCCACCTACCGGGTCTAATTGTATGCATGTTTTATACATATAAACCTTCCTCTTGAATCATTTTATCTATTTAAAAAAACCTCATCAAAATCCGTTGCGTAGTTTTAAAGATCTAAGCATACATACATAAGGACAGACAGAGGGAAGCGGCTTTGTTTTATACTATGTAGTGATTTAATGCACAATTAACTTTACATGTCAATAAATACTTTACAATCTTAAATTTATGATGTATCATACTAAGAGGAAAGCTTTGTATTTTGTATGTTTGTAACTAATAAACTCAATAACTATTGGACCGAATTAAAAAAATTCTGTCACCATTAAAATGCTACATTAGCGCTGGGTAACATTAGGCTATATTAAAAAAGAGATGTCCACCCGTGCGAAGCCGGGACGGGCCGCTAGTTAGTTATATGTTGGAAAGCAGTTATTCGTGGAGTAGTATGAAGGAGGAAGGCCTACACCAAAATCTAGGAAGTCTAGGAAGGAGAAGATGAATATATATTATTCGTTATTACATAACAAATGTATTTTATACAAATTCATTTTAATTTTTTTTTCAGTTTCTCCAAATTCACAGAGGAGCTGGGACGGTATAATCTGCAAATTGTCTTATGACAATCTTTTGAGCTGTAGTACAGGTTCGGCGCGTGCTAGGCTTTTGGCCGTGGGTACGCATGAGGCCGGCTACTGGCTTCACTCGTACCCATCGTCAAATACATACATCATCACATACATCATTTCTTGAGCCTGACACGCTCCGAATCGCAACCTGTCTACGGCTTGGGGTTCCGGTCTGCGCTCCTCATAAATGTCCCTGTGGCAGTGATGTCGACAAGCTAGGACATCACGGACTGTCATGCCAAAAAAGTGCAGGCCGCTTCTCGAGACATGCCGCACTTAACGATATCATACGCCGGTCCCTTGCCACCGTCAACGTGCCAAGTCTACTTGAGCCGACTGGTATTGCAAGAGACTATGGCAAGAGACCAGACGGTATGAGTTTGATTCTATGGAAAATGGGCCGGGTGCTGGTATGGGATGCAACCTGTTCTGACACGGTGGCCCCTTCCCATCTACATGGAACCAACTACAGAGCTGGTGCGGCTTGTGAAGCGGCTGAAAAAGTCTGCAGCATGCAAATACAGGGGTCTAGGCTCCGAATATGATTTTGTCCCATTCGGTGTCGAGACCCTTGGTCCGTGGGGTCCTAGCGCTATAAGGCTTTTTAAGGAAATAGCAAAAAGATTAGTCGACATCACAGGAGATCGAAGAGCTGGCAGCTACCTCGGACAAAGAATTAGTCTAGCTATTCAAAGGGGGAACGCTGCCAGTATCTTCGGAACCTTGCTTAAAGGGACTCCTCTTAATAATATTTTTAATTATTATATTATATTTTTTTTAAATAGGTAATGTAGATAAAATATATTTATGTATCACGAAAAAGTAAAATAATATCGTTTAATGAAAAAGTGTGTGTAATTTCAAAATAAATAAAAAAAATATTAGAAAATAAAAATATCAGTATGTATCGTCAGGGTATCGTTCTGACACTAGTATTATTCGACACAGTAACAGAGTTCAACACGAGTTTTCATCGCCAATCTATACTAATTAAAGAGGCAAGCTTTGTATTTTTGTATTTTTGTTTGTAACGGATAAACTCAAAAACGACTGGACCGATTAAAAAAAATCTTTCACCATTAGAATGCTACATTAGCGCTTAGTAACATAAGCTATATCAAAAGAGAAATGTTCACCCGTGCGGAGCCGGGACGGGTCGCTAGTAAATAATAAAGAAATTAATTGAAATTTTACTGCTAGCAACCAGTACGGTGGTCTGCTTAGAGCATTAGTTGGTTTAATGTTAATGTTTATTTTTTACATTACTTTTAATTAATGTTCATCCTGACGTTTCGAACCCTTTGCAGGGTGGTCACAGGGAGACTGAGGTGTCGGTCGTCTCATAATTAGTTAGTAGCTTGTATACCCTCATTTAAATGTATAATATTAGTTAGGATTCACAATGCTATTTTTATTAACAACACTGATATAAAAAGCTTTGAAAATAATTGATAAAGACTCGATAAAAGATGAACTGACTTATCAGAATATTGTCATTTTTTATCGTTATCAGGTTGGATAATAAAATAATAGGTAACCCTGACATTTTGCTAGCGGCTTATAAGTACCTACAATAAATAATTAAGTAATATTGATCATTGTATCCCTATAAAGGTTTACTGTGAATGAAAACCTTATTAAAGGGTGCGTAGTGTGAGTTTCATTTGGCATCCGACCACGTTAACGACAACGAAAATTAGTATGGCATTGAAGCAGCGCCTCCTGGCGACATACGAGAAGAGTTGATAATCGAATGGGAACGAACGATTACGCTTTGTGAATGAATGGCAATGAACGAATCCGTTCACCAAATAGGTAGTTGCTGGTTCGCAAATCGACATCGTTACAGTGTGAAATATTTTCTGAATCTTTATTTTCGCTTGGGTGGCCGAGTGGCTTAGTGCTCGGCTCGGTAACTGGAAGTTCTAGGTTCCTAGGTAGAGCAAATCGTGTTTCGAATTATCCGATGTATAGCCCGGGTTTGTGATCACCAACCCGCATTTGGCAAGCGTGCCAATACCCACCAACTGTGGTGATGACTTGTTTTCACTGATGGCCTTTGGTCAGCTGTGGGACAGTTTAGAATAGAATAGAATATCGTTTATTGCTTAAGCTGTGTACAATTTGCGGTTGAGGATGCAATACATTTCAGTTACAACAGTGTACCCATAACGGGCATGCAATTTTTAAGTTGATTAATAAATAAAAATAAAATAAAATAAAATAAAATTAGCCTTTATTAATGATAACGATACTAGTTAACATGACAAATTAATCTTATTTTATTTTTTTTAATACTTTTTTTTGTTAGCGGCGTCCGGTTTTTCTTTTTCAGCTTGTCCTTCGACAAAGGCCCCCTCTAAGGTTTTCCATTTTGACCTGTCCTTTGCTATACGTGTCCGTTCCGGACCGGCTACTTTCTTTATGTCATCCTCCCAGCGTTTGTATTGTATACCTCGATTTCTTTTGCTTAAGTTGATTAAAAGTAAATAAAGATAAAAACTAATCAAAAATAAAAAGTAAAAACTAATTGAATATTAAAACTAATCAAAGATTAATACTTACATGAACAAAAAAATGTAATTTAAATAATATGTAGTGTTAATTCCGCTAACTCACTCGTTTATAACACTACATATTATTTAAATTACATTTTTTTGTACTATGGATTTCCGCAAAATAACGCCTGATTCCATTAATTACTTACATGAAGCTAACAGTAACTTATCGTAAACTTATTAGTAGGTTAATTACAATTTTGTTTTTTTTAATGCATAGTATTCAATATAAGCTGTAAAATGCGTTATTTATTAAGCACTTTTTCAACTTAAATTTAAAAGTTGGCAACCCAAGAGCTTTAATGTCTGAAGGTAGATGATTTTTAACCTTGATACAAGTACTGAAGCCACTCTTATAGCACATGTGATTGTTCATTCTCGGAATACATAAATCATATTTATATTTATTGCGGACATTTGGACGTGAAGTGCTTTTGCTGTCAAAATACTCTGGGTTTTGTTAAATAAAAAATAGTATAGATAGTTAACAAAACTCAAACTAGGCACTTTGAAACAAAGGTTATTTTAATTAATGATGGTTAGACAAACCATATTATACGTACGTACATAACGACGTTTAAAAATTTGTATAAACATGGATAGTTTTCTCATACTTTTAACTGCCTATGTGGTCTAGTGGTTAAGTCCGCTGGTCTTAGACCTGAGGTCCCGGGTTCGATTCCCAGTGGTGGCTACATGTTTGTACTCGGTTTTGTTTTAAGTCCGTCTGGCTAGCTACCACCATCCTATGTGAACTTTTAATTGTAATTGTTATTTTTATTTTATTTTATGGATCATTGATTATCACAGTCATCTATATTAATATTATAAAGCTGAAGAGTTTGTTTGTTTGAACGCGTTAATCTCAGGAACTACTGGTTCGAATTGAAAAATTCTTTTTGTGTTGGATAGTCCATTTATCGAGAAAGGTTTTAAGTTATATAACATCACGCTGCGACCAATAGAAGCGAAGCATCAGTGAAAAATGTTGCAAAAACGGGAACAAGAGCCTAAAAAATTAAAAATGCTGCCGAAAGTCACTATTCCACGCGGACGAAGTCGCGAGCACAGCTAGTATATAATATGCACATACATTTTTATGTGACGAATTAACTTTGTGGCAAGTGTACAATAACTCGATTTAGACTATAGGACAGAGCCAGAGGTCCCGGGATCGATTCCCTGTAGCTACATATTTGTACACGGTCTTCATCTCACCTGATGTTAGTGTTAATAAGGCAGGTGGAAGCGCACATCAACCGGAATCATTATCTCTAGTTGCCGGAACACAACAATTATGTCCGATCCGATCCGAACCCTTTGGAGAAATTAGTATACAACCCCGCCTGCGTGATACCACTCCATCTAAAAAATCCTTGACGGTGTTTCGAGAGTTGAGGAACCCTTTAAGTTTCTCGCTGATCCAAAAAGGTCCGGTGACGCTGAAAATGCTGTCTGAGACAATCGGTATACATATCCAAAAAAAAAACAATTTTACTAAAATTTTATTGTAACTAACATATTTAGATAATAATAATTATATTTGCCACACTTCTATTTTTATGAAGTAAAGTCATATTTTTAATGCATGTGACAAAATGTATGAAGTGTACAAAAATGTGACGAACTTACTTGTGACTTATGTACAATAACCCTCTAAATAAATCCTAGAGAAAAAAGGCGATTAATGGTTTTTATGTTACCAAATAGAAACCAATTTGTAAAAAAAGAAAATCTCCAAAGATCATCAAAGTGTAAACAGAATAAACCAAATTGTAGGTACCTAACCGCGCGTTATAGCACAGAATATACGTAAGTACAGAAACTCGACACCTCTTTTATAAAACTTTGTAACATAATTCTTTGGCGTGATAGACAGGATGTTTGTATTATATTACCTACATTGGAGAAGGAATTCTTTTTATTGCGAACCGCTTCGGTAAGGTGCCATAGTCAATATAGTAAACAGTAAAGTAAGTTTTGATTTTTGGGCTGAAGAAGTCCTACACCAAACTAGTCGCAGAAGGCTTAAGATGATGATGATGAAAGTAAGTTTTATGTTACTGTTTCAACTATGTATTATGTATTTAGACAACAATATCACATATATTGTTCTGATCCCAAGGTAAGTACATAAAGCACTCGTTTCATGGAAATCAGAAACAACGACGGTACCACAACCACCCAGACCCGATACAATATCGAAAAGTTTGTTTTTGACATTGACCCGACCGGGAGTCGAACCCGGGACCTCAGAGTTGGCGCCGCCCAAAGTCCGGCGTGCAAGCCACTCGGCTACGGAGGTCGTCAAACTATGCTCTCTTTAGATGAGATTCATATTTACATTTGCTGAAGGATATGAATGCAAATGTTGTGCGTTCTTGTAATTTAAATGCTTTATAAGTGTAACTGCTTTCAATAAATAAAGTACCTACATACTTTTTTTTTGGTATACTTGTCTAAAATAAATGACAATTACGTAACCTTTTAGTTGGTAAGACTTTTAACGTAAATACATTTTAAAAGCCATTTTAAATATGTAAATAGGATAATTAAAGAAACTAAAACTAAAAAGTAAAGTAAATAGTCTATATACTGTCCCACTGCTGAGCAAAGGCCTCCATCATTGAAATCAAGTCATCACTACAATTGATGGGTATTGGTTTACTCACCACGCTTGCCAAGTGCGGGTTGGTGATCACAAACCCGGGCTATGCATCGAAAAATCGGAAACACACTTTGCCCGACCTGGGAATTGAACGCGGGACCTTCAGGTATCGGGCCGAGCGCTTTGCCACTAGGCCACCGAGGCGTTAAAATAAAAACAAGTTAAAAAAACCTCTTTAGTATCATAACATTGATGTGGTGAAGTAAAAAATATTCTTTGCAATATGCTCTAAAAATACGACGATCTCTAAGTTCTAAATGTAATTTTGTGTTGGTCCTCGTTAGTAATCTTAGACTAGACTTGACATAATAGGAGTACTTTTTGCGTAGTAAATTTGCTTCGTAGCTGGAATACAATTACTCGCTTAACCTGCCTTCAAAAGGCTTTCGTTTCAAGTTAGGTAGGTACACTGTTTGCATGTACACTGTGCACAAAATATATACAACGTTCTTATAAATATTTTCACCAGCTCACAGAGAATAGAAAAGTACAATATTTTCCCAATCCATCAAGGTACGATGCTTTATATTCATCCCTTATTATAGGTCGTGTTATGTTATTTTGTAGTATATTAAAGAGCTCGATGGCGCAGTGATCAACGCGCTCTGTCTGCGATAGCTGAAGTTAAGCTTTCGCAAAGGCCAATCATTAGATTTATTTATTTATTTATTTATTAAGGACAGTCAGCGAAAACTTGAACTAAATTAAAAACTATGAACAAACAATTATTATCTTAAATGCTAAGTTCAGCCTTCTATTATTGACGACCTTCTATTAGTGTCGCCATCTCTGAGGTCTCAGGTTCGATCCCCGGTCGGGTCAATTTAGAAATTATTATTTTTCTAAATTGTCTCGGGTATGGGTGTTTTCTATGTACAAAAACTATGTATTTAAATATGTTTATCCGTTATCTAGTAACCATTTAACGAGTTTCATAACGAAGCTTCTCTTGGGCTAGATAATTGGTGTGAGTGTAGGAAAGTTTATTTATATAATTATTGACCGTTACGGCATGCAAATGTGGAGAGTTTGTGTAAATTTTAAAGAAGGAACAATTACACCAATTTTCTAAGTAATGAGAGCAAAAAATCTAGAACTCACTTTAATTGCTAGAAGAGTTACGTAGGGTTTCCGAAGCTTTCGGACATCGGTTTTCTAAATTTGTGGACACTTAGATGAAATATGTCAATGTCAGCGTTGGATCGTGACAAAACATTATAATGACGCTGTAGCCTATTAAGTATTGAATGGTGACCCAAGTTACTCTTAGAGAGCTGCTCCGAAAATAGATTAAATCTACTGAAGCGTGGCAATTTTCTTGGTGCGTTAATAATGATTTGTCCTAGGAGATTCAAACAATCAAGGTCACCACGCAGATGGATGGAAAAGATAAGATAAGATAATACATTTATTTGCTAGAACACAGTAAATTTGGAAGTTACATTTTTAAAATTTTGTACAATTTGTATTCAACCTGCAAGCGGGCGAGCAAAAATCTTAATTATTATGAAAACATTAATACATTTTGTGGTTTAAGAATTAACTAACACTATAAAAGCAATGTCCTAACAGCCATTTTGTCAATACACTTTTATTTTTATTTATACTAATTAGTTTTATATCATCAGGAAGCTTGTTAAAAATTAAAAAAACACATATTAAAAACATTTCTGTCATATATATATATTTATGGCAAAAAGGCCGATAAAGTTATTAAGTAGTAAGATTGAGTTCATTTATCTTGTTCTATTTTCGATGGATGGATAGATGGATGATTAAAAGGGTATCAGTTCGAACTAATCCGTGATTCGGAAAGCAAGTAAAGCCGTTGGTCCCAGCTGCATTAGCAGTCGTTACATTGACCTTCCGCACTGGGAGCGCGTGGTGGTTATGGCTCGTTCTTCCTGTGGTGTAAAAATCTGTAGGAAAAACTCGTACGATCTCGTAGCTCGTACCCCAGCAATGGGGGCATAAAATAAGCTAGTGGTGAGTTTTACTGTCAGCGTGTGCACTGTGCACAAAATATATGGAGCGTTATAGTAAATATTTTCACCAGCTCACAGAGAATAGAAAGTACGCAATTTTTTTCCCACTCCATCTGGGTACGATGCTTTACATCTCATAATATTAGTTGTTTTAGATTATTGAAGCGGTTTTCATTAGTTATTTCATCGTCGTCGTCGGGACAGCAATTGACTTTCATCTCACCTTTTTGACAATTTTACTGGCGTACAATAAACAAATGAGCATTATAAAACAGAGAATAATCGAAGTTCGGGGTAAAGGTTTTGGTCATCCATCCGAAAATCCGACAATGCGAAGGTTGCTTAACAATTGCGATTGCAACTCAAAAGTGGTAGCTATTGCGTTGTAGAATAGTTTGTACCTAGTTTGTTTTTTTTTGCATTCACAATGCTTAAAGACGACCGGTGGCTGTTATCGACTATTAATGCAATGGACCAATTTACGTGCCTTCCGAAGTACGGAGTAGCTCGAGATGATGTTTGGTCATCCATCCGATGACCGGCCTTTGCGACAGTTGCTTAACTTCAGCAATCGAGCGCGTTTACCATTGCGCCGTAAATATACAAGTAAAAATTAAACGCGAGTAGAATCGTAAAAGATAATTCATTTCATTATAATTATTATTTTGCTGACGTTCTTGCAAATTCGCAAAGTATTTATTAGCAAAGAGAAAATTTCACTACCCAGGGAGAGTATGTAAATTTGCTGCTATCAAGACTGTATTCAGAAATTCATTTGTCCGTGGTGTTTAATTAAGGAATTTCTTCAACAGTGAAGTCATTAATATTCTCTTAAAATTCTTCTTTGCACATCTGTGCAGGGCGTCGCGTTTCGTTTCTATGAAACTTTAATAATTTAAATTCTTCAAGATTTCAAAGATATTTACGATTGTTTTTGATGTGTAACATCTTTCCGCTCGCCTTCTATATATACAATTTGTGGGAGTGATTTCGTAGAAAAGGGACGGAAGTAGGGTCGTAACAGAGTGATCCTGTAACTGTTACGTGTTAGTCGGGGATATTTGTAGGATTGATTTCGTAGAAATGTGATCGTAACAGTGTGTAACAGGATAGTGTGACATGTCTTCTAATGAGTATTTACTACATTCTCTTTATGATTTGTAATTCTATATTTCATTTTCTATTGTAATATAATTTCAACAATTTCGTGTGAAAAATTGATAAAAATAAAATAAAAAAAGGAAATAAAAAAGGATAAAAAAAATACTTTATTCTTAAGGGTGCGTCGACAAAAAAATGCCAAAAATGCAGTTACGGTTAAGTAGATATAATTGAAAATGCTATCGTATTAAATGAACAAAATATATATTTAGTATCATAGGGAACGTGTTTACAATTTGTCAGAACCATAAATTCATAACACGCTATAGTTTTTTCTACAATATCATTTAAAGTTGGGCAAAAATCATGAAAACGAGTGGCGGCGTTTAGTAGATTTCTTATAGTTTATCTAAATTATTGTACCTCTGATTTTGTCTAAACAATCATCAATGGATAAACTACAAATTGCTAGACTACATTTTCGATTCATCAAGTGGTTATTTAAATAATTATTTTTTATAAAGCACCTTTAATTCCCCATACAAAATGAGTATGGCCGCGCGGCATCAAATAAATATGGACGACGACATTTCAAGTAAAACATATGACACTTGTCACTTATGGACGGCGCACCCTTAATTCTATATATTTTCTATTGTGATAGTGATTTCGAAAGGTGAGATGTCAAATGTTACACATCATATCGTCGTTGAAGTGACAATACCTCCTAACTAACATTTTTTAAGAAATCGACATTTTTAATGCAATAGATTTAAAGTTCAATTTTGCATAGACTGTTTTTTTTTCTATCTGATATTTCGTTTTTAAATAGCAATTAAAAGTCTGTAGAAATAGCTCCTATATGCGCTAGAAAATATTGACGTATTTTTTTTTGGCAATATCTCCTATCTACTGGTTCAACCGACTACACTCGGCCGTGTTCGTCGATCGACTGACCGTTACCCGGTGGTAAGCGTTTCGCGGAATAACAGGGGGAGAAGAGAGGGGCTTAGAGCAAGTTTGAACCTGTTTTTAAGGCACGGCGTTTTAGTAGTGCTCTGACGCTTCGCGAGATAATACACAAAGGTTATTTATGTGGTGTTTTTATCGTTAAAAGTGGTTTTAATCTGAAATTGGAATATTTAAAGGAACTGTTGTAGAATAGGTAAGTTATTTAAGTATTTTAATACTGTTTGCTTGGTTTTGATGTAGAAAAATTGACATTAATTTAAAAAAAATGCAGATAGAAGGTATTTCTTTACAATGTTTCTTTAATCAAGTTAATAATTTTATTTAGGTTATTTTGTGTTGGACTGTATTTCATTAAACAAATCTTTTACAGGTGTATGCACCAACTTAAATGATGAAAAGGTATCAAGGTCATAGAGCTAGAAAGATGATTAGCCTCTTAAAATTAAACCCTGTAAATGGTTACGATCAAGGGAACTTGCTTACCGGTAAGTCATGATAGAAAAACTCCTCTTGGTTTTCCGCTTTCGAAAATAAAGAATTTGATGAAAATTGAGAGTTAAATTTTGATAGTTTTTTAATTGACCTACTCATTTAATAAAATTGTTTTAGTGGCTGATTCTACTGTCAAAAGGACTACACATAATAAAAACACTTCAGAATTTATAGTGGCTGATTCTTCTGTCGTAACACATAGAGAAAATTCTTCAGAGTTTATAACTTTTATTGACTATCCTAAATTATTTATACCGAAATCGCTTTCAGTCTCGGATCTCACAAGTGATTCAATAAAAATTAAGATGAAACGAGCTTGCTCTCTACCACCATCAATTAAATTTAACGTGACATCTTCAGAAAACTTGCAAGTTGATATGGATAGTCAAGATAAATCCTCATTACAGTATGATACAGACGCAAGAATAGAGTCAGAAAGTCCATCTTTACTTATTAATTCACATTTAGTCACTGATGTTGATCCTCCTGCAACAGCCAATTTTATAAATGAGAGTGATACTGATGTTCTACAGAGTTCTTCCTGCTCATATGCACCTTCGTCGTCATCAAGTGACGAGGAGTCTCACAACCAAACAACTGCAACATCAAGCGCTTCTCAAAATATTTTCTACGGTGATGTTAATGAAGGCAGACAACGTCGTAAAATTAGAAATATGAATGAATGGAAAAAAAATAAGAATAAAAGACTCAGAATGGAAGGTAAGGAATATTTAGGATTCACTAAAGCAAGGGGAAGGAAAATGGAGCATAATAAAACCCGGTCATGTAAACAGATAGGAGAAAGGTGCAATTCCAAATTCTGCGAAAAAAGCCAAAACAGACTATGCAATAAAATTACGGAAGAGTGTAGACAGAAAATTTTAGTAACTTCTGGAATAATCTGAATTGGGATCAGAGGAAGATATACATTACAGGACTAATCAACCGCACCAACGTGTCTCGAAAAACTTCTGACGCCAATTAATTCAAGACGCAAAGGTACTTTGCATTATTTTCTCCCGCTGGATTCAGATTCCAATAATAAAGTACAGGTGTGTAGAAATATGTTTTTGAAAACTTTTTGCTTGGGGTCTTTCACCGTCCAATCGTGGGTAAGGAAAGCAGAATTTGGAATGCTACCATGTCAAGACATTCAAAATAGACTAACACTTCGAACTGCTAGGCGAGGAGCGGAAGAGAAAATGTCAAGTCTTAATTATTTCCTTGATAGCATCCCTAAGTTGCCGTCGCATTATAGAAGACAAGAGACAACAAAACTTTATTTAGAACCTACTTATAGGTCTGTCACTGATTTGTACAATCATTACAAAAAGTTCTGTATAGATACTGCAGTTGCTGCTGTTTCTAGATTCACGTTTGAAAAGTCCTTTAATGACAAGAACCTTTCCTTATATGTCTTGAAAAAAGACATGTGTGACATTTGCTGCAGCCATGCAGTAGGAAACATCGACACAACAGAGTATACTGCACATATTGACAAAAAAAACCGGGCAAGAAGTGAAAAGAACGAGGATAAAGCCAAAGCAGTCAGAGGGGACATTATTCTGCTATCCATGGATCTTGAAGCTGTGAAAATGTGTCCTTATTTGACAGCTAGTGCTCTGTATTTCAAAACTAAATTAACGACCCATAACTTTACCGTTTACAACTTGACTACCCACCACACAGTCTGTTACTGGTTTGTTGAAACGGCGGCTGATTTGACAGCGAGTACTTTTACTACGTTTATTATTGATTACTTAGAAAGGTTTTGTCTTTCCAGTGCTCTGCCGATAGTAATTTTTTCAGACGGATGCACGTATCAGAACAGGAATAATATTTTAAGTAATGCATTACTTAATTTGAGCATTAAGCATGGTGTCCACATTGAACAAAAATTTTTAGAGCCTGGTCACACTCAAATGGAGTGTGACTCAGTGCATAGTGCCATAGAAAGGAAATTAAAAAATAGAGAGATCCATTTACCTAGTGACTACATTAGAGTCACTAGAGAAGCCCGTACTCATCCCTTTCCTTACGAAACAGTGGACGTCGATCATAGCTTTATTAAAAATTATGCAGACTCCTCAACCTTCCGATATTCAAGCATTCGGCCAGGACGCAAAGCGGGTGATCCCACAGTAACTAATATTCGTGCCATCAAGTACTCCGCTGACGGAACAATCACAGTCAAATTGAATTTTGACGACGATTGGGTAAATTTACCAGTAAGGCCAAAAAATAAAGACATTGTCACGTACTCTCAATTAAATGCAGAACCACTTCCGATTTCGATTACGAAATATAACCATTTACAAAGTTTAAAATCTGTATTACCAGCAGATTGTCATACTTTTTACAATACATTGCCTAAGATTTAAATAAAATTTCATTTTCATCGTTAAAATTTGTTTCATAACTACCTGATTTTGTTGATTGTGTTGTTCATAAATCGTTTGTTCTTAAATTTATAATTTAAAAAAGTACCTACCTGTAACATTGAAAATCGGTTTCACCATTACTTTGTCATAATTTCTACCATTCATGGCCTAAGTCTTAAAATATTTCATTTTCGTTACCTACTTAAAATTTCATTTCTACCTAGTTTTGTTTAGTGAATTGTTTAACAAAAGTAAAAAGTTTAAAATCAGTCATGTTATCTAATTGTCATAATTTATTTTATTCATTCCTTAAAACAAGATTTTAAATACTTAGGGTCGGTTTTACTGATTACAGATAGTTTCTTTGACAGATCACTCGTATCATAACCTCAAAAATTATTAATAAGTGACGCATTTGAATGGAAGATTTTGTTATGGCCCTCGTTGGCTATTGTGTTGATTGTATTTTTGTTTGATGACAATTGTTTTTTCTTAAATTTTAATTAAAGTTTTGATTTTAACAGTACATTTTATTTCTAGCAATAAATCCTAACTTGTTATTCCATAATGTTTTTTTCCTATAATAAGATCAATACCTCCTAACTGACGGTTTTACAAGAAAACGTGATATTATTTAAATCACTGGTTATCAAATAATAAGTAGGCCTGTAAATATGACATTAAAAGTAATATGAAAATACTGTAATCAAAACTTAAAAAGTTAATCGTTTTTTCCTTCTCCTGTAAAATAAGCATACCTACAGTTAGGAGGTATTGTCACTTCAACGACGATATGCGACTACAGTAAGGCTCGCTCGTTTTTTTTAAATTTATTTTGCAACAATATTTTATTTGCCTATATATTTATCACAATAACTTATTTTAAGATAGAATAGTCTACCAGCACACGTTTCCCCTTGCTATTACATGAGGCCCTTCAAACGAGGCATGAAGAGGAACCTTGTGGGCCGGCAAGGTGAGGGTGACTAATGCTGCGTTGTTTTCGCGCTGCACCAGCTTTCTTGGCGTCTGGGCTACATTTATCATCATATACTCTATAGCACTATCACTAAATGCTACTGCGAGAGTGAAACCTCAGCAGGCCCCAATAAGATAAGATAAGATTACTATCTCTATCACTATTACTATCTCCATCACTATCACTAACTCTATCACTATCTCTATATCTATCAATGTCTCGATCACTATCCCTATTACTATCTCTATCACTGTCTTTATTACTTTATTACTATTAATAGCTTTATATTTTAAGCAGCCGTCACCCGCCCGCTTTGTTGTGCGATTTTTTTAAATAAAATTTAATTTTTTTATAACCTATCATTTGCACAATGTCATGTTCTTACTACACACAAATTTTCATCAAGATCGGTCAAGCCGTTCTTGAGTTATAAGAGGACTTACAGATAGACAGACACAAAAATTTTAAAAATCGTAGAATTTGGTGTCAGTGAGTCATAAAACGAATATTTATCCCAAAATTTGTCAGAATAATTGCAAGTACAGACAGAGCCTACAGATTTATAAAGTAGTATATAGATGTACCTATACATGGTACGAGTATAAGCAAGCGACCACAATCAATAGCAATTTAGACTGTTATTTTTTTTAATGTGTTTAAGTAGGAAATGTGGATTGCGTTCTGTTGTCGTGCCTTTTACATAAATTATGGTTTGAGTAGCTTTGTAAATGTGAAAGGAGCCGTACAAAGGCCAAATGGCATACATGTAAACTCATACATTATATTCTGAAACCAAAACCTAAGATATTTTTTATCTTCACCTACAGGGATCAAGAAATATGATTCTTTTAAATCTATAGTGCACATAAAATTGTTTTTTGAAATCAATTTACAAAGTGTTCTCATGTCTTCAATTTTAAAATGTTCTGGTGTGATGAATTTATTTAAACATTTTAAATTTAAAATAAATCTTGGTTCCCCATTTGGTTTTGGTACTGTAAATATCTTTGAAAAATATTGCCCTATAACAGGCATACATTTTTTAATTACTCCAAGTTGCAACAGTCTATTAATTTCTTTCAACAATAATAAAGTTTCTGTGTCAGAGAAATTAGTATTTTTTGGGATATTATCTTGTTGAGGTGCCTTTACAAATGGGATGTTATAACCTTTAAGCCAAGATAAGACAACTTTGTCTTGTGTTATTTTTAACCAACAAGAATAAAAATACTTAAGTCTACCGGCGAAAACATTTACCTCTATGTTTGTCGTACAGACGGTTTGGCTGGAGGACGTTGTGGGGGTTTCGGCTTGTGCGAGTAATGTTGTGTCTGCTGTGAGTAGTGTTGTGTCTGTTGATGATATCTGCCCCCCCCTCCTTGTTTGAACTGGGTCATACTCGCACGAGGAGGGCCCCTGAAGTTTCCCTGTTTCTTGGGATAATTTTGAGAATAGTTTGGTCGATTAGTTGGAATATGTTTCCGGTTAGGGGTGTTTTGTTTTAATATTGTGCCAGCAGATTTCTTTATAGCTGTGGCAGCCTTAACATTGTCGTTAAATTTCTCCCCAAATAGGTACTCATCCCTTTTTTGATTTTCGACTGTCTTACCGATATTCTTATCTAGGTTTGGAATAATTCATTTCTTTCTGGTGACAGTGTCTTGATAATGGAGGTCCATCAGTAACCGTGTGACATCACTGATTGTTGATATTAGTTTAATTTTATCAACGTCATCTTTTATTAGTCTATCTGTAGTAGACAGCAAGGCCGCTATTGCCACACCCATCTGTTGTTGACGCTCTTCCACTCTCTTGTCTCGGGCCTTCATGGTGTCATTTAAGAGGCCCTCCAACTCTTTATTTAGCCTAGGTGCGTCTAAAAGTTTAGTGTTGGAGGGTATTAAGTACTTCTTGGTAAGTTCCTCCTTTAGGTCCAGTTTTAAACCTTGGGTAATAATACCTTCGACCCTTTTAACCAGCTCGGTATGAATGTCCGGCCCATATTCTTTTTCAGTTGAAGTAGTTTGACCAAGTGCCTTGATAATGGAATCATCCAAAATTTCTTTTGAATTTTCTACACATTCAGCACCTATAACAACATGTTTGCTATAGTTACATTATACCTATACATTCAGCTACCAGCTGTTTTGTCATTAGATACCTTACGGCTACCAGCCGTATGTAAATTTGTACTCCAAGGAGTATAACTGCAAGTTGCACACAATATAGGTATAGACTACAGCCACACCGTGACTGTTTTAGCAAAGAAAACCTTTCTTTACTACTTACATTAGTATTTGACAAGAGACAATGCAATACAATAATAGTTCACTTAACGCTTCAAGCAACAATCGAGAACAACGTTACATTACATTATAAACTCGGCGGGACATTTCAGCGATGATCTCACTCCACCGGAGTGCCTGTAATGATACGTACCACGTATCATAAAAACACAGGAACGATCAAAAGTTAGGTTATTTTTTAAGAATAAACTTGCCTATGACCTCTGCGTCCAAAATTTCTACGTTTTCTACATTTTCTACATCACATTCCTCGGATATTAAAAATGTTGGTGTCAGTGTCGGCGTCGGTGATCGTGAAGATACCGGCGGCGATGAAGTCCGACTGCGACTTCCTCCTTGTCTGTCTTTTAACTTTCTTTTCAGACGTTTTATTTTCCGTTTATATTTTTCTTCTTTACTTTCACGTTTCCTTTTTGGCATTTTAATACTTTTAAACTTAAAAATACTTGAAAAACACAATGAGAAAATTTTTTGACAGGTACGCACAGCGCGAAAAAAGTGAATGAGTTCACAGATATAGTGTTGCCAGTAAGTAGCCCTTTTTCGGCTTTGGATTCTCTAAATATTCGCGGCACGCACAATGCAAGATTGTGGAACTACAAAGTGAAATAGAAGATCTCGGACTAAGCATCTCGTATAATTACAATAGAACTTCACTTCAGGTAAGTTCGTTTAATTATGTAATTATAATCATATATGCTGGACGTAGCCTTCTCCTAACGCATGCCACTGAACCACATCGACAACTGTTACTCGTCTCATCTTTATTTTGTTACTAGCTGCTGGTTCTAGGTATCTATTGTCATTTCTTTTCTGTATTATCTTAGTCTGATTCTTGAACAGTTAGATGGTAAGTATTATAGTAATGAAGACTCGAATTTATTTTTAATTTCGAGGTTTTCTAAGCGCTCAGCTTGATATCCGGAGATTCTGAGTCCAATTCCTAGTTCGATTTAAGTATGTTTCGATTTTTGAGACTTTTAAGACCTGGGTTCGTTATCACCAACCCGCATTTGGCAAGCGTATTCTTAAAGCCAGTACACATCAACTTGATTTCAATGCTATAAGGCCTTTGTCCAGCAGTGGAATAGTAAAAGCTATCTACTTTACTAAGTCTGATGTTCCCTAATGATCCCTGATCAGTATGTGTCCAGGATTCTGTAAGCAAAGCCTCCAAATCATCAGTAATCCGTCATTTGTTTCATCCTGCATGAGTGTCACCTAACCTCAGGGCGCGTGAAAAATGTGTCGCAGCTTACAATAATGGCTGACCTCATATCAGCCGGAACCGTCCGACACTACACACTGGTTTGTAGGACTGCTATCAAATTTTGGTAAAAAAAAAGGCAGCGATGACAGGATCACATGACAAGCCGTAGAAATAATAACTATCATATTAGGTCCTTACCTATGAAATTGACGTTCTGTATGAAGATTTTTTATAAAATTATATTTTTCATACTAAGGTTTTTTTTAATTTTCTTAGCATCTATTTCTGTTAACACTATAAAAATTGTAGAGTAGTGTATTTGTTTCACTAGCTAAATATAGCAGACATTAAAAAGAATAAAAATCAAGTCCCTTCAAAGCTACAATGAAATAAAAGGTCAATACCGTGTACAAAAAATAAGTAAATTAAAAAAAAAATTGGGCGATAAAGACACAAAATGAATAATCATTGTTATTACTGAAGCCTAAGTAACATAGTCCTAATTAAAGGTGTATAATAATATTAACAACTGGTATTGACTTTTAGAAGTAATACACCTATTAATAAGTGAGAAAAAAACGTCAATTTCATAGGTTACCTATTATTATAACGAAAACGAGAATTTGTATGCAGAAAGTAATTAAATGTCGAACGAAACTCGCACTAGGCACCCTGTAGAGCAGTGGTTCCCAACCTTTCTCCGACCATGGACCCTTTTCCTAATTTGTTTTGGCAGGGACCACATAAACTGTATTTAAAAAGAAATTCAAAACTTAAAAAGTATTTGTAGCGTCATTTCAGTAGTGACAGTTTATCTTCACACACTTCATGCTACCAAAAATGCTAATGCAAAACATTTCCACACCGGGACCTAGGAATTAGCAAATAGATAAGCGTAGGTGATATTGCAGGAATTAAAAATTGTACAGCCTTTTTGAAAATTATTTTGTTAATTTTTTGTTGACTCACACCAGTTATCTAGCCCAAGAGAAGCTTCGTTATGAAACTCGTTAAATGGTTACTAGATAACGGATAATGCTCTCTCGGACCATCTGTGGTGCGCGGACCATCAGTTGGGACCACTAAGTGAGTGATCGAGTCTCAGGTTATAAAAACAATTCATGATTAGATTAGTTAATGTGAATTTCATTCGCTATTTGATCACATTAACGAAAACGAGAAATTGTATGGCAAAAGGAGATTGCCACGGAGCAGGTCCCTTTTGTGGTATCGTGTGCCTGATTTGAATAATAACCTAAATAAATGATTTATAAATAAAGTAAATATAAATAAATAAAGTGGGACCTATAAGAGATATTTAATTTGATCTCCAAATGGTGATGTTTAATAGATAGATGGGCTGTAGGTGGTATCTATCATTTAAAGAATTAGGAGGAAATGTCAATGTCAGTTAATAACCTCAATTTCTTTAACAGAAAAAAAATTATATCTCTTGAACCAGGGTGAATATATGAGTAATTGTTTTTAATTATGAATATACTGTGTTTTGACTATAATATAAAGCAAAAATCTTCAGGGCACAACAATTTTCCTCGTAACTCTTCTCGTATATCGCTAGGAGACACTGCTTCAACGTCTTTATTATTATTTCTCATGGGGACGTCGCCAGCCTGACGGACGATCCACCCGCATTGTTGCGGGCCACTTCATCCTTTTCCCCGTTCTCCCTTTATGAGGGAGTTAAGGTTCATCCAGCTTTCACGGCGCCCCGTCGTATCTTTTAGTCTCTTTGCTAAATCTTGCTATCTGCTCCACCTTCAGATCCTTTAGGTCCTCTATGTGTAATGTGTCCGACCCCCAGAGCTCCCATCTAATCAGTGAGTACATAGGGCATTCAGCTAGTAGGTGGAGGCTGGTCTCCTCGCTTTCCATGCACTCCGGGCATATGGGGTCGATTTTCACTCCTATCACTGTCAGATGTCTGTTCAGCCGACAATGTCCTGATATGATTTCTATGACTAGCCTCATGTTCTCTCTGAAGAGTCCCATTAGTTTGCTGGTCTTTTTCTTATCCATTCCTTTGATGAAGATCAAAAGGCTTCAACGCCTTAATAATTTTCGTTTTCATAAACGTAATTGAATGAGTATAGATACTGAACAAAACTCACACTAGGTATAGAGGATCCCTGAGGATCGAGTGAAGACCGACGGCTCCATCCGATCTGAACCAACCAACCAGTCGGAGAACTAGATTCTCTAAGGAGAGGGAACATGCTATCCTGATACCAATCCTTCTAAAACCCTCTGACAGTGTTTCGATCACACAGTTTGAGGAACTCTTTAAGTTTCTCGCCGTCTAAAAAGTCCGGTGATGCTGTAAAGACCGAAAGAAGCTCTCAGCAAACTCTGTCAAAACAATTCAAAGTCAAAATATCTTTTTTCAGATAAATCTATGTCTTATATACTTTTGAATCATCTAATACATTTTTTACCTAACACCAATTCATGGCGACTTTTAGTTATGAAAAAGAACCCATTTCAATTGCCAAGCCGAGCAAAGTGTATGTTTCGGATATATTGGATGCATATCCCAGGTTTGTTATCACCAACCCGCATTTGGCAAGCGTGGTGATTAAGCCAATACCCATCAATTGTGGACCATGCCATCCATGACTTGATTTCAATGATGGAGGCCTTTGCCCATCAGTTTTACAGTATATAGGCTAATTATTATTCATCATCATTATCAGCTCATTTTATGTCCCCACTGCTGAGGCAGGAGCCTTCCCTATGGATGGATAGGGAGAACGGGCCATAAGCCTCCACGCGGGCCCAGTGCGGATTGGTGGTTGTTAACCGCTGCGCCATCAGGCTCCTCATAGGCTAATTACTCCATATAGGCTTATTATAATAATAATAATTATTACTTTACGTGATTATGGAGTAAACAGTTCGCGATCCGACAGTATCTTGTGTCCATACTTACTAAATGACTCATTTCACCCGCCCCACAGCGCGCCTGTCATAAATCATACCGCAACCGTACCTGCCTATGCCTTTGCCTATGTGTTAAAACAAACAACCTTGTCAGAACGAGCGACACATTTTACGGTTTCTATGATAATTGTCTAGTTATACTCTAGTTTGGGCGTTACTGTAACAAATTGTTTAAAATACTATTGTAAACAGTCTATGACTGTCCCACAGCTGGGCAAAGGGCTCCGTCATTGAAAACAAGTCATCGCTACAATTGATGGGTAATACCTTAATCACCACGCTTGCCAAATGGGGGTTGGTGATCACAAACCAGGGCTATGCATCGAAAACACCTGAAGTACATTTTGCCCGACCTGGGAATTGAACCCGGAACCTTCGGGTATTGGGCCGAGTGCTCTGCCACTCGGACACCGAGGCGTTCTACTAAAGCTTTATAAAAATACTATTGCATACATACATATAATCACGCCTCTTTCCCGTAGGGGTAGGCAGAAACCACTTTTTTCCACTTGCTACGATCCATACATACTTGTTTTGCTTCGTCCACTTTCATTATTTCCTTCATACATGCTCTTCGGTTTAGGGTACTCTTGACCTGGCCTTTTTCGAAGACGTCCCCGATTTGGTCTCGAAAAGAAAAAAAATAAAAAAATAAAAAATAAAAATACTATTGCGTTCTTTTAAACTAGTAAAAGTAGTTATATACCCTAAACTTTAGTTACGATGGCTTCCCATCATTCGAGATACAAGTTTATTCCTTGACCGAAGGTGGGTGCCTGTCTGACCGACGCTACGGTATGCAATTATTATTTCTAGCTAAAAAATACAAGACAATAATTAATATATTTTTTATATAATACAATCTGACCCGGCGGACTTCGTACAGCTTTTACAGTTTCCATGACAACAAAACAAACGAATTCTTTTATTTTAGTATTTTCTTTAAGCATAGAAAGTGTCTTTTAAACTCTAGTAATTCTCTTGAAAAACTTTTTCTTTTTGTACCTGTCCGTGTGTGTCATAATCATAGATCGGAGTAGGTAGAGCAATTTTATGTACTTGCCATTATGATAGAATAATATGGATATTCCCCGAATGAATGTGAAAGCATACACTTCCTATAAATAAGGACGGGTTTAAGGATAGTTGAATAAAAAGATAGAAACTTGATTAATTAAACCACATATATTTTTTTTATGTAACAATTTCTTATATTTATACAAGAATCAAATAATCGAATTCCGACTAATAAGTCGGAATCTCGTGAAATATCCATATTTACATTAATGTTTGCGGTCAATGAACTTAAATAGCTCTACCTACTCCGATCACTGGTCATAATACTTATAATACATCGCATATTGGCATAAAGTTCACCATTTTATTGTGACCTGTGTCCAGGGTCTGTATAAGCCGCTCATTTCCTTTCACCCATAAATTGTGTCTTCTGTGCATGTTCGACTACTATAAATCATCTGGCGTATCTGCCAATACAGAATTTAATATCTTAGGTTATAATTTCTTTCAACTCTCATTTTTGCCTAACGATATAATGATATTTGATTAAGTGCCTATAACATAATGAGGAAAGCTTCTCTTTTATTTGTATTATCTTAATCACTTAACGAAAATTACTGATACTAACTTATCTTTTTCTTAAGATTACTGATATCAAATAATGTTTAATAGCATTTAATTAAATTATTAAGTTATTTTCTTGCACGTCTGAAACAGACTGAATATTTGCTCAAATTATTATTAACTACCTACTTACTGTTGTATGTATTCATGCAAATAAAGCGATTTGATTTGATTTGATTTATTCTTAAATCATCATCATCATCATCATTAGCTCATTTTATGTCCCCACTGCTGGAGCACGAGCCTTAAAATATATTTAATATTTAGAAAATGATAAAATCAACTATGTCAATGACTTTCCATAAATCATACCAAAAACACAAAAATGTTAAAAAAAATTCCACGAGCAGGATTTGAACCCGCACCCTTCTGACATACCGGGTCAGGTGCTCTCCCAATTGAGCTATCGTGGTTCTAGCCAGCCCGCCAAAATTATTCAACACTATTTACTTTTTACTTTGAAAGCCAAAGGCTTCAATGTCAACAACTACCGTCATTAACATCTGATCATAATATTTTCACAAATACTAAAGATCAGTTAAGAAGTAGGCAAGCTATTATTTTTTCAATATTTGTGTTTTTGTAATTTGTTCGCAACAAAATTTGCGTTAAAAATTATATAAACATTTATAAATCATACCATTTCAAATGGATAGTGTTGGTTATTATTACATTATGCTGGTCTGGGAAGTGGAAAGATGTATCGGCTGAAAAGACAAGGGTTCCAAGATACTCGAACATCAGGCTACTTTGTTTATGCTGAATGTGGCGTCGAGGTCACTATCGGCGAGTTCAAATTCGACTTAAATTGGTAATTTCAATGCTCATTCAACCCTTTAATGGAAGAAGAAAGGACGAAAGCATGTATGTATATTCTAAGAACAAACACGTTATTGCCCCCCTTTGCTTGTTTCAAGCGGTTTCAAGTCCAGTCCAATGTAAACACATTAAAATTAATAAATGGGAAGCACTCTTCTTGTCTTTTGTCTTTACAGTCAAGTGCCCCGCATAACAACCTTAGCAGACAATAATTTGTACTGGAAAAGCGAAAATACAGAGTGACACTTGGCGTTCCGTTAACTTGATCTTTTATTCTGTCCCCTGTGAAGTGCAAATTGTGTTAAATGGACTGGGAAGAAGCTATCTTTTGTGTTCAAGACTTGTGTTATCAGATTGTAAGGTTTTTATTAGAACAGCCGTCCGTCGGTCCCGGTTGCATTAGTCGTTACTAACACAACCACGCAGAGCCCGCGTGGTCTTTTATGGCCCGTTTTCCCTGTAGTGTTTTCAACCATAGATAGGGAAGGCCCGTACCTCATGGACTAAAAAGAGCTAGAGATGGTGGTGAGCATCCCGCTACACACGACTTTAAAGTTTATACTGACAGCCCCCACCAACCTCACGGTTATAAAGTTAGGTGTTGCACTAAGAGCACAACTCGCAGTGTACCACTGCTCGGGCCGTCAACTCTAAAGTCGACTACCAAATGTCCTCTTTGGTGGCGGAGTTGTAAGCCCACTCACTTCTCAGTACCCATCCAGGCACCTCATCAATTCCAAAACCCTACGCGGCTGATTCAACCGGAGACATTGCATCTAGCGGGCGCCTCTACTATTTCTCCAGACTAGTGCCGGAGATGTTGGAAGCCTACTCAATGAAAACCACCGAGCAGAACAACCAACTATGGACAACTCACGTGCCCTGCAGATCCTTTCGCTACAGGCCCCCTCCGGACCGCTACTTGGAGCCGCTCGCTGTGCACGAAATGGAAGCCTGGTCAGACCTCAACCAGGCAGACGAACATTCCCACTTCTACAGCTAACCACATGCCACCACGAGTCCAACCCATGTCCGGGACCTGCTGGAGACGCCCGCGAAGGCATGACCGGCAGGGGGCCTAGGATCCGGAACTCCCGTGGTAGGTACCCTTGAAAAAACAGCCGGACCCGTAGTTCCAACTGCCATACCCTATCTATCAGGGTTAGTAGATAGGGTAGATATGGTGGTGAGCAACCCGCTATACACTACTTTAAAGTTTATACTGACACCCCCTACCAACCTATGCGGTTACAAAGTAGGTGTCAGAATAACCTTGCGCAAGCACAAGGGACCATCTACGTCAGGTCATAACGCCAGATCAGAACACGCCGGTACGCATCCTTCATCCAGTACTTTTAAGACTAGTGTCTCAAGCTAGTCGCCCCGTGGACACGTATAGTCCACTACCTTATATCCAGATAGGTCACCGGAGCTGTAAGCTCGCTCACTTCTCGTTGCACTAAGAGCACAACTCGCAGTGTACCACTGCTTGGGCCGTCAGCTCTAAAGCCAACTACCAAATGTCCTCTTTGGTGGCGGAGTTGTAAGCACACTCACTTCTCGGTACCCATCCAGGCACCTGGCATCAATTCCAAATTCCTACGCGGCTGATTAAACCGGAGGCCTTTGCATCTAGCGGGCACCTCTACTAGTTCTCCAGACTAGTACCAGAGATGTTGGAGTAACTACTCAGTGAAAACCACCGAGCACCACACCAACTAAGGGTAACTCACGTACCCCGCAGATCTTTTCGCTTCAGGCCCCCACCGGACCGCTACTAAGACCCGCTCGCTATGCACGAAATGGAAGCCTGGCCAGACCAACCAGGCAGACGACATTCAAACATGGTGGTGAGCAATCAAAACCTTATATCCAAACGCACACCGTCCGAAAACTGTTTGTATTTGTTAACATTGACATTTTGAATAGTCAAATAAACGTTCCCATGCTGGTCTGGGACGTGAAAAGAATGTGTCAGCTGCTTACATTCCTGTGATTATCGTAAGAGCCGACTAAGGGACAAGGGTTCCAAGATGCTCGCACATCAGGCGATCGGCTGCAACCCATCACTGACGTCATCTATTCCATTCCACCTCGGAGCTCTCTCCGAGGTGGTAATTTGATGATTTTGATCTACCCTTTTTTGGGAGAAGGACGTGACAGTTCAAACTTTTCTGTTCTATTCTTAAGACTAGCGTTAATAAGAGCGGATATCCAAAAATTCCCTCACGATGATAGGCTTGTTTACATAGATGATGTTGTGGTTCGCTAGTGACCTCATAAATACAAATGGCATCAATTTAGTTGCGGTGATGAGATCAATATTAAAGTAAGTGGCTACAGTGTTATGCTCGTTATGGGGTGTAGGCTGCGTTGACCTGATTTTATGAGCGTCTATACATTTCGATATAGAGAAAGTATGAGAAAATATGAGAGTAGCCGCGGATCGAGCTCAGTGGCGTGCACTTGGAGAGGCCTATTTCCAGTGAACTAGTATAGGCTGATGATGATGATGATGATGATGATGATGATGATGATGATGATGAAGAAGAAGAAAAAAACAAAGAAAGAAAAGATATTTATTGGAATACATAATTAAACACCGATTAATCACTTGCATATAATAGTTCGATGGCGCAGTGGTTAACGCGCTCGGTGTGCGATTGCTGAAGTTACGCAACTTTCGCAAAGGCCGGTCATCGGATGGGTAACCAAAAATTTATCATCTCGAGCTAATCCGTGCTTCGGAAGGCACGTTAAGCCGTTGGCCCCGGCTGCATTAGCAGGTAGTTAACAACCAACAATCCGCACTGGGCCCGCGTGGTGGTTTATAGCCCGTTCTCCCAATGCATCCCTAGGGAAGGCTCGTGCATAAAACGAGCTGATGATAATGATGATGAATTTATTTCTATCCACATTCTGTTTTTTTTTTACTTTGCAAAACACTTCTCAGTGACAACCCTACTATTACAAAATTTAATAGTTAAGAAAAATATATATATATTTATCTTATCTACTACTAGTAGCCTCGGTGGCCGAGTGGCAGAGCGCTCGGCCCGATACCCGAAGGTCCCGGGTTCAATTCCCAGGTCGGGCAAAATGTATTTTCGGATTTTACGATGCATAGCCCGGGTTTGTGATCACCAACCCGCATTTGGCAAGCGTGGTGCCAATTAAGCCATTACCCATCAATTGTAGCGATGACTTGATTTCAATGATGGAGGCCTTTGCCCAGCAGTGGGACAATTATAGGCTGTTTACTTACTACTAGTAGCACTTCATCCCATCCCATCATGATATTTTGTCCGATCCGATCCAAACCCCTCGGAGATTCTGTAGGGAACGGGGTGTCCCCGTTCCCTTCTAGACTCTCCGAGGGGCAATAGAACGTAACGCCATTCCCTCTAGAAAACCTCTGACAGTGTTTCGTTCCCCTTTAAGTTTCTCGATGTCCCCAAAAAAATGCAATAAAGCTGAAATACCATAATACTAAATATTATGATCGGATGTTAATGACGGTAGTTGTTGACATTGAATTGCCTTTGGCTTTCAAAGTAAAAAAGTAAATAGTGTTGAATAATTTCGGCGGGCTGGTTAGAACCACGATAGCTCAATTGGCTGAGCACCTGACCCGGCACGTCAGAAGGGTGCAGGTTCAAATCCTGCTCGTGGAAATTTTTTCAACATTTGTGTTTCTGAAAATACCACCTGAGGAAATCAGCAATAAATTTTGTTTTTTTTTATTTATTTTTTTATCTCCAAAAATATCTACCACCAACCACACCAAGTAAGAACATAATTGTACATTAAAAGCCAGCCGTACCGCGCCTACTCTTACAAATTACAACAAATTCTTTTATTAATTGCCCCAATTAAGCCTAATGTTTCCTTGCCATCCAATTTGCACTGTTTCGTTAGCAAGGATGTAATTTACAAACAGCTAATTAATGTTAGACTTTGTCATTCGTTCGTGTCTGCAAAGGGGTGGTGTAACTTGTTCTATTTATAGCAAGGCTACAAGAGCTTATCCAAGATGGTAGTGAAAATAGAAGGAGCTTATTTGACCTAAAACCGTAAACTAATTAGACAACTTTGAGTTTTGTTAAAAAAATGTTTAAAGAATTTCTATGAGCGGAATTCAAATCCGCACCCCATAACAAACTGTAAAGCGCGGACATTTACCCCCTTACAAATAAACGAAGAATAAGGTCCGAATAGTTATTCCGCGTTTTGTCTCTTTTACTCTAATTTGAAATGATGTTTAGATGACAGGAACAAAACGCAGAATAACTATTCGGACCTTATTCTTTATTTTATTTTAAGGCGGTAAGTGTAGTCATAAGTTAGGTTAATAAACGGTTGGGGAAAACAATATACCTATAAAAACACAAATGTTGAAAATATTTCCACGAGCAGGATTTGAACCTGCACCCTTCTGACATACCGGGTCAGGTGCTCTCCCAATTGAGCTATCGTGGTTCTAAAGACTTTTTCCCCAACCTAATACATATTTAGTTTGTAATTTACTTAGTTATAACCTTTTTACTTTGGGTAAAGGTATATTGTTTACTTATTTAGTTTTTGTTAAATACTGTTTGGTTGGTGTTACAACGACTTTTTTACTTTTCGTTACATAAATTTTTTTTCTTTAAACTTTTTTTTTCTTTAAACACTGTTTATTTTTTTTTTTTTCTTTAAACACTGTTTATTTTATTTATTTTTATTTTATTTAATAGGACAACCAACAAAATTAACACTAAATTTAATTTTAATTTTAATTTCTGTTTGATTGGTGTGTGTGTGTACGTGTGTAAATAGTAATAAATTTCATTTAATGGCGACTGTCTAACATACATATTTTGTATGTAACATATGTCCAATCAATACGTATACATGTGTAGTGTACCATTAGACACAGATTAACTCGACTAACGATGTAATGATCTATGTCTGCTCTTAATTGAATTTAATTAATCAATAAAGCTCTATCAGAGAGTGAATTGTGTATTGTGTATCAATATCTGATCCCAGAGGTTATTAATTGCTAAGGAGTACGGTGGCGTAGATGATAACCTATTCCAGAATTCAGGTAAATTAACGACATAATAAAGCGTTTTCTTGTATTTATATGTATTTAATATCTTTGTACGTTGCTTCTTTTTTTTTTTTATACATAGCTCGGCAAATGACTCTACTCCACCTGATGTTAAGTGGAAATGGAGTCCAGACGTAAGGACAACTGGTGCAGCGAGAAAACAACGCAGCATCAGTCACCCTCACCCTGCCGGCCCACAAGGTGCCTCTTCACGCCTCGTTTGAAGGACCCTATGTCATAGGAAGGAGGAGGAGGATTGCGTTGTAATGTAACACTTAGTTTAAATAAATTTTATATTTCTGCACTTCTTTTCCTTATAAACTTTTTAAATATACCATAATCTCACATTCAAAATAACTTTTTTTTAACTTAATATTGTACAATGTGTATCAGATAGATGTAGCCATAATGAAAACACCCCTAGATCTAGATTTTATATGCAGCGTTACTAAGACATAATTATTAACTTTTATTTGTCGTGCAATTTTTAATTAAATATTATGTAATTGGGTTTTTACCCGTTTAATTATGTTTACTAAATAAATAAATAATAAATTGCTATGGTGACGTCACATCAAAATATACAAGTTCAGCAATAGTGGTTAATAAACAAGTCAAAAAAACTTCTCGGCGGGAAAGTGAAGAGTCATGTCTGCGGTTTCGTTTTATTTTCTAAAATTTGTGTTATGTCGAATATTAATGTGAAATAATGGTGGATTATTAACCGTTAAGTGTTCGTGAGCGCGCATGAGTGTTGGCAAATTAAACAAAACAGTGCAACGTCACTTTTAAAATTTTCTCAAGAAGTCCTCGAGAGGTCTTAGTACAGCCCCACATATTTACTGAGTAATCCCTTGATTACTGAGGTTGAGGGGTTTATCATTTTTCACTTTTCATTTCTATTATCATTCATCATCATACTGGAAGGAAATATTGTTTTTTTACTTTGACACTGGCTAAATGTCTAATCGCACGAAGCCATCAACTCCAGGAAAGAAAACAAGTCAAAACAATAGCATGACAAATTAAAGTTAATAAATATGTTTAAGTAACTCTACATACGGGAGTTTCACCCGAGTTCTTCCTGTAATAAGACGTGTTGCGAGACTCCATTTTAATTTCTATCTACCGTACAATTGTATCCTTGCTACTAATAATAGAAAAAACACTTGGAATTGGCTAAATGCGAAGCCATTAATTAAGATAATTAAATAACTACACACAAGATCTAGATCAGATACACTTTGGGTCTTTCATTTATGTCGAAACTTGCATACATACACGTTGTATTATCCTACTTATGTAGATAGTAAGTAAAGTAAAGTAAATAGTCTATAACTGTCCCACTGCTGGGCAAAGGCCTCCATCATTGAAATCAAGTTATCGCACAATTGAGGGGTAATGGCTGAATCACCACGCTTGCCAAATGCGGGTTGGTGATCACAAACCCGGGCTATGCACCGAAATTAATACGTGAAGCAAAAACTTTGTACACCTTTTTACGAAAACTGCGCGGACGGAGGAGTATGAAATTTCGCACACTTACACTTTCTATAGAGAAGGTTATCCGAATGTTATTTTTTTTTAATTATGCATAAAAATATATTAAATCAATAAAACAAACATTACACACACCACCATGTATTTAACACACGCATAGATACTCTTTTCAAAAATTTCAAAAAAGGAAGAGGAGCGGCCGAAATCTGTTAATGCCAATCCAAACACACATTCTATATTTTTTAATTTTTCATTACGGTTGAATTTCGACCACTGGGTGACCATTAGTAAATCTGAAATACACTTTGCCCGACCTTGGAATTGAACCTGGGACCTTCGGTTATCGGCCCGAGCGCTTCGACATTCGGCCACCATAAGTAGATATATTGGGTCCTTACCTATGAAATTGACATTTTTTTCTCAGTCATTAATAAGTGTATTACCTTTAAAAGTCAATACCGGTTGTTAATATTATTATACACATTCAATTAAGACTATGTTACTTAGGCTTCAGTAATCACAATATTTTTTTATTTTGTATCACTTATATGGCCCAGTTCTTTTTTTAAATTTACTTCTTTTTTTGTTAGCGGAATTGACCTTTTTTTTCATTGTAGCTTTGAAGGGACTTGGTTTTTTTCTTTTTAGTGTATGCTATATTTAGCTAGTAAAACAAACACACTGCCCTACATTTTTTATAGTGTTATCATATATAGACGCTAAGAAAATTTACGAAACGTTAGTATGAAAAATATAATATTATAAAAAATCTTCATACAAAACGTCATTTTCATAAGTAAGGACCTAATAATATGACGACAAATTGTCTTTGTTTTATTTTCTCACCTAATTTGTCAAAACCAGAATGACATTTGTCTAACATTGCCGTAACAATTTTTTTTTGTTTATGATTGATGGATTAATTAACAGTCTGGTCAGTTGATGTCTATTTGTATGATAAACTTAAAATAGGAGACCTTTGCAGTGGTCACGAACAAATAAGATGTGGGATTCCTCAGGGTTCTATCTTGGGGTCTTTATTATTTTTGATTTATGTCAACAATGTTACAACCATTGGACTGTCGGGAAATATCACCTTGTATGCAGACGATACTTGTCTTTTCTATTTGGTCATTGTATCACGGATCTGATTAGGGAATCCCAAAAGGATTTAGATTTATCTACGACAGCTAGTGTCAAAGTAATCTCCTTACAACCAATGCTAAAAAACCTGACACATCACTTTTTCAGGAAAAATAGAACCGCATCTACCTCTTCTTACTATTAATAATGAGACAATTAGCCGCCCACACGAAGAAAGATACCTTGGTCTACAATTATATGACAAACTCACTTAGAGATGTCATAATATACAACGTGTTAAAACAAAACTTGCCTCACTCACTGGCTTATTACGTAAGGCCGTAGGCTGTATCCCCGCTAAGATTCGGATGACAATATATAACTTATTGGTAAAATCAAACTTAGAATATCTTATTGAAGTGTGGGGTTGTGCTGCTTAAACTAATCTGAAAGTTTACAAATCTCAAAACCAAATAATCAAAACCTTATTCAAATATGATCGTCTCATGGATACAGAATTTGTTATAGGTACCAAAAAACTAAATTACTGGACATTAAACAAATTTACACATAACACAACATGCATTTTGATAAGAAAAAAATTAACAAACCAATTACATTCACAAATTTAATTTACAAAAAGGAATTTTAAACATCAATTATGGAACACCAACAAGATAAAAGTATCAGTACTTAGAACAAACCATGGTAGAAAAACTTAATTTATAGAGCACAATTATATAACGACTTACCCAATGACGTAAAGGAGTGCAGTCCATAAATCAAAATTGAAGTATAGGTAGTCAGTTTTGTTAGACTATTCTAACCCGTAAACAAATATTATAGAATAGAATAGAATTGAAAAACGTCTATTGGGTACCAGTACATACAGAAAAGAAAATTAAATATAAACAATGAAATTTATTTATTTATTTAAACGAGCACCAACATAGTGTACACTAATACAATTTTAAATAAAATGCACACACAAAACGACACAAATCAAATGTCACTACAATTATAGGTGTGGACAGCATGCAATAAAAAATAAAAATAGCGAGTAACAGAACAAAACACAGAATTATACAAAATTGAGAATAAACAATAATAATTAATCAATTTATAAACAAATTAAAATGAAAATCAAATAAAAAATAAATTAATTACAAACCAAAATTTACATTAAAATCAATATCGGGAACAAAGTTAAAATAAAATAAAATAAAAACATAACATTAAGATTAAGAGAAGTCTTGATCAAGAAGCATTATAAAACAATATATTATGAAACAGGCTTTGAGCTTCATGGCATTGTCAGCAAATACGTCTATCGTTTCCTTTTTAGAAAGAGCATTGTACAGTCTAACGAGTCTAGATATAGGTGCGTTGTATCCAAGACACGATTTGGACCCATCCGGTTTAAATAGAATAAACCTAGATGCCCTTGGCAGTCTGGAAGGCGCGCAAATTGACACCAATGCCAAAAGATCAGGAGCATCAAGAATACCATTCACTAATTTATAAAAGAATGTCATGTCGAGCATTCGTCTACGATCCGAGAGGGAAGACATATTGAAGTGTAGAAGCCTGTCTTCGTAACTTTGCAACACCCTAAATTAAACTAAAACTAAACTAAAAAAAAAACACCAACTTTTGTAGGTACACCAAATAGGCCTCTGCTCAGTTTGAGCCGTGACAACGCGTGTTGTCTCGGCACTGGTATTCTGCAGATACCTTTGATGAAAAAGGCGCGTGTCACTGTGCAAACAACCAATTTCAACAATCGTTATTAGTTACAGTAGGTATTAGGTAAGTATATTATTGTTATTTCCAAAGTTTATAAGTTAATACAAACATATCAGAATATAATTGCCAACAACAATAAAGTAGGCATTATTACTCACTCCGGATATTATGAAATGAAATGAAATGAATGAAATGAAATATATTTAATTTGCGCTTGAGAAAGGTACATTTTTGGTCTTATTCTAGCTTTCCTCTCTTTCTCAGCTGACAATGTAGCATGCAAACAACTTTAAACAACAATTACTAAATATTCTAACCAATTACATACATTACATACATGTTATGTAGGCTAAAAAAAAGTAGTTATCAGTTCTTTTGTAGATTAAGTAAATGTCTTTAATAATTTGCTTTAAATTTGTACATCGTTTTGGAATTCTTAAAAGGTGGAGGGATGTTATTCCAGCACTTTGTAGCCAAATACCGGAAACTACCTTGAAACGCACTAGTGATATGTGCGTGGCATTTCAATCGAGTGGCAAAACGTTGAGGGCGGTCAGAGAAATTAAGTTTTTCGTACAAATATGACGGACTCTTATTTCTTATTACTCCGAAGAGCAAACTTGCAAATTGCATTTCTCGTCGATTCGCCATCCTACTAATATTATAAACGCGAAAGTTTGTAAGTATGGATGGATGTTTGTTACTCTTTCACGTAAAAACTACTGAATGGATTTGGATGAAATTCGGCATACAGATAGTTTATAACCTGAATTAACACATAGAATACTTTTTATCTTTATTAAGGTAAGGAGTCACGTGAGCTCGCCAGGGAATGGAGAAACAATATCTTGCACAGACATTTTGTACTCGCTGTATAAGGTTTTTAGTGCGACCAATAACACATCCTCCGATTACTGTCAGCGTAGTTCAATTTGGACAAGATTAAAGACTCACATAGGTGAATTCGCACTTCAACGCTTAAATACTTTTGTATCTGGTATAATAAAGTACTGAGCTAAAGCTTAGACAGGCACTTCAGGAGCTTAAAGTATCCCAGGAATCATACAATCAGCTGTTACGGAAGAGGGATGAGAGTGAGATGGAAATAAAATCCATAATTGACAAAAACTCACAGCTCAAAAATGAATTAGGCCAACTACACATTCAACATCAAGATGTGCTTCACCAGCGTGACCAACTTCAAGATGTGATCTCCACCTTTGAGCAGCAATACAACACCTATGAGAGGGCACTGGACCGCATCACTGAGTTGGAAAGGGACCTTAGTGCGGCAAACCATCAAATTTCTCAACTTGTCGAGTCGCAGAAACAGCTTGAAGTGGATCAGACTCAGTCATTATTTGATGAGCTAATGGCATCGCCTGGTGGAATTTCTGTACAGCAACTTCCGCATAACAACCTTAAACCAAATAGTCTGGGGAAGAAAAAAATCAAGAAGTATGTAAAAATAAATAGATTCATAAGAAAAACTGAGAAATTAATTAAGAAAAACAACTGTTTTTACAAAAACATTGCTCTTCGTAAGGAACGTATAAGCCTTATTGATTCTTTAGAAATATATAATAGTAAATTGATAGAAAGTAGGCAAATGTATGACCGGGACACTAAGCAATTACAGATTGATATTCAACGGTTACATGAGTCACTTGACATAAATAATAAAAAATACTCAACTTCACAAAAACAGATTGAGGAACATATTCGATCAGCCACATAATTGGTTGATATGTGCAAGTACAATGCTGATCGGTATGACTCATTAATAAATAATGGAATTAACAGTAATGAAAAGTCATTAATCAATAATTTGCAGGTAAATTCCAATAACTTGTCTGTCTTCTATCCCAGTACATCAGCCTGTCCAGAAACATATAAATGTAATAATAAGATTAATCCAGCCCCAATACAAAAAAACAATGTCAATAAATTAGTTAGTAAAACAGTTATGTTCTCTGATAAAATGGGTCAGGGATTAGGGTTGCTTATAAATGGAAGTAAAAATCAACTAGTTACAAATATTTGTACCCCAGGTAAATCAATGAGTACTATAGTACGTAACTTAACACAGCACACGCTAAATAGTGCATCTCATGTTATTTTATTATGTGGTGACAGTTCACAAGTAAAAAAACGTGACATAATAAATAATATTAATATTTTGTTAAACCTGCAATCTGAAACAAATTGCAGGCTAATAATTAGCGCTTTTCCCTATTGTACAAATTTAACCTGGGAACAAAATAAACGTATTTTTGACTTAAATTTATTATTATATAATTTGATTTGTCGTCATAGTGACACTATTTTATTTTTTGATATTAATAAATTTATTAATAATTTTAGTTTGACTTCAGATACTATGTATCGTTCTAAGAAGTCTAGGACTCAAATAGCTAATTTGTTAGCTTATAATTTACAGGATACAGTTATAGCGGCTATAACTAAGTCTATACATAATAACATAACCATTAGTAGTTCTACTAATGAAACTTTTAAAACTAGTAGTAAGGTAACAACCTCTGGTTTAAACTAAGGTCTAAGACAAAAGCCAAGTCCACATTCATTAATATTGTCCATCAGAACATTCAGGGCTTGGCTGGCAAGGACTTAGAATTAAACTGTTTGCAAAAAGTCAGACTATTCATATATATTGTATAACTGAGCATTGGCTAAGAAGTCATGACTCGTCATTCCATGTTAACAATTTTCAAAGAGCAAGCGCGTACGTGCGAAGCACAGCCATACACGGCGGTTCCCTAATACTAGTAAGAAGTAATATTAAATACAAAAATCGCAACGATATTGTAAACCTTTCAGTGGAGCGTAACATTGAACTATCGTGTGTGGAGTTCAATAGTTTCGTAATAGTGTGTGTATACCGACCCCCATCGGGCAACTTCAGTATTTTCGAATCAGTAATGGAGGATGTACTTAGAAAATTAAAATTAAAAAAGAAATTTGTTTTAGTGTGTGGAGATTTTAATATAAATATTCTAGAAATTACCTCGTTATTTAAATGCTTTAATCTTATGAATCTATTTCTCGAACCTACTAGAATAACTTCACATTCTGCCACTTGTCTTGATAATGTTTTTTCAGACTATGACCCTGTTTCTAAGTCAGTATTTGATAATCTTACGTCTGACCATTGTGGTTTAAAAGTGACCTATGATTTTGATATTAAGGATGAGCCAAAAATAGTAAAATGTAAACCAGTAACAAAGAAACGAATGGAGTGTTTCAAAAATAATGTAGTTTGTAAAATTGATGCGTTACCCTTTGTACATGATGACCCAGATGTACTATATAGTAATCTTTTTGATTTTATAAAAACAGAATACAACCAAGTTTTTACTACTAGAACAATTAAAAATTCCCAAAAACTTAAGTTCTGTGATTGGGCTACAGCAGGTATTTATATCAGTAGAAATAGACTGTATGAGTTATATAATTTGAGGCAATGTAACCATAGCCTTAGTTTTACAGAATATGTAAAAAAATATTCTAAAATGTTTAAGAAAGTGTGCATATTAGCAAAATCTAATTTCATTAAAGACAAAATTAAAAACTCTAACAATAAAATTAAAGCCACTTGGGACATAATAAACCGTGAAACAGGTAAATTTAAACCACGGGACAATACTTTCACTCTGAAAGTTAATAACACCCTTGTCAATTCGGATTTAAATATTGCTAATATTTTTGATGACTATTTTGTAAATATACCAGTGGTAACAACTTCAAATTTAGATTCATCACCAGAAGCTGCACAATCTTTACTCAAAAAACATGTACCAAAATCTAATCTGTCTTTTCAATTTAAATACATCAATTCTATGAATATTATAAAAACATTCAAATCACTTAAAATGAAAAACACTAGTGATTTGTGGGGCATAAGTATTAAGGTAATTAAGAATATTATATTTTCTATTGCGCCCTATCTTGCAGACATTTTTAATTACTGTATCAATAAGGGTATCTTTCCAGAACTTATGAAATTCAGTAAGGTTATACCTTTATTTAAATCAGGAAACAAAGAAGACCCTAGTAACTATAGGCCAATTTCAATATTACCAGTACTAAGTAAAATTTATGAAAAACTTATACTCGAACAATTAATGGCATACTTTAACTCAAACAAGCTTCTACATAAGAAACAATATGGTTTTACAAAGGGTCGTTCCACTACTGACGCAGGTGTTGCTTTAATATAACATATATTCGATGCCTGGGAGAAGTCTCAGAACGCTCTTGGAGTTTTTTGCGACTTATCCAAGGCTTTCGATTGCGTTGAGCACAGGACTCTGGTGATGAAGTTGCACTGCTATGGTCTTAATGATTTTGCACTTAAATTGATAGAGTCGTATCTCAGTTCTAGGACACAAACTGTCGATATCAATGGAACTAAATCATCTGGATCTCTTGTAAAAATGGGAGTTCCGCAAGGGTCAATCCTCGGGCCCTTCCTGTTTTTAATTTATATTAACGACTTGCCATTCTTTGTGGAGAACTTCTGTGAAATTGTTTTATTTGCAGATGATACTTCACTCATTTTTAATGTTAATAGGTGTAAGAATAATTATGATGATGTAAATAATGCTCTAGCAAAAGTACTCAGTTGGTTTACTGTTAATAATCTACAGATTTTTGACCTTTATTAGTGCTGTATGACATTGTGAAAATTTTAACTGGTAACTGATGTTTTGCAAATGTAGATATTATTATATCTTCTCTTTTGTTTTTTTTTTATATGTGTGATTGTCCTTTATATTTTGTGTTTTTATTTGTGATGGAAAGTGTCCTTTTATGATAGGGCATTTTCCAATATTTTTGACGCTGTAAGGGAGAAAAGAGCTGGACACTTGCTGAGTTTCTTGCCGGTTCTTCTCAATACAAGATCTCCCGCCCAGAGTAGACTTACGAACCGATGGCATAATGACGTTCATAAGAGCTATTTGTAGCCTAAACTGAATAAATGATTTTGATTTTGAATTTTGAATTGAATTTTGAATACTTTCAAACGGTAAAAACACTGTCTGACTGTATCCGTTACGTGCTTCTCAAACATTAAATTACCATCATACAGAACTCCCAGGTTTCGAGCTTCGTCTACGTGCTCAACTTTAGCTGCTTTAATTTTAATGTCAATAAGTGCTTGGCTGTTGGTCTTTGCGATCTGTGTTTTAGTACCAGTTACAATTAATTTAGTTTTTGCGGAATTCAACAATAAACCATTCCATTGTTAGTGGTAGGGCTTTTTTAAGTCAGCCTGACTAGCTTTCCTTATCTTATTTCCATGACAACAAAGTTACAAGTTGTTGAGTTACGACAGTTAGAGATAAGATCGTCAGATCCTCAGTAGTTGAGGAGTGCGTCTGAAGTGCATTTTCTTAAAAGTAAATAAAACAGTAAAATTAAATTAAATTAAATATTTCTTTATAAATCCTTTACAAACATAACAAATTTATAAAGGGAGTTATAATACAAGTAACCTAGAATTGTGAAGGACTGGTGCCTGAAATTGGTGGTGGGTAACAAACCTATAGCACAGGTCACCAGGCCCCACCCGCAGAAAGGATACAGAGTTAATCTAAGACAAGAAATAAACTAGTCGAGCTAAACAATACTTATGACTAATTTAATCTAAACTAACCGAGGCATAGGATACCAGAAATTCGTGCGTGTTAGTGTAGTAAAGTGAGTGTAAGGTGTTAGTGAACGAGTAGCGCTTGTGTGTGGGTGTATGTGTGTATGTATGTTTAGCGTTGCGTAGGAGGATGAGAGTAGTTAACTGTGAAGAAACTCTATTAGCAATATTATTTTACTAAAAGTAGTATAAAGTTAACAGATATACGTAATAAAAAAATCAAACTAATAAATAATTAAAAACAGATAAATGGCTATGAGAGGGTAGAGAGAAATTTTTCTGTAGTTGCATAGTCCATGGACTTAAGAAATTTACTGGTAGACTACCAAACGGTAGATAGTATAAATTGATGCCGTGTTTCGTCGGCACGTCATGCCGTTGGTCACGGCTGCATTTGCAGTCGTTAACAACCACCAATCCGCACTGGGCCCGCGTAGTGGTTTACGGTCTGTTCTCCCTGTCGTGCTTCCTTCTAATGGTAGGCTTGTGCCCCAGCAGTGGGGATATAGAAACTGGTGATGAACATATCGATTACATATCGTGATAAGCTCCTAAAGTGATTAGAGGATGTAACTTTTAACGCTTAGTAGTAACTGTTGGAACATTGTCACGTCGTCAATCTAGAAGTTACTCGAACAATACCTGTTAGGAGCAAAAGCTATCCAATAACAACGTGCACTAATTAATTTCTGTCACAGGCAGTAGTGTTGTAAAAAACTCGAGTCGATGAGTATACTTTTTAGGAATTGACTTAATCACAAGACATACCTCGTAAAGACATAGAACTCGATACGATGCTCATCGATGTATATCGAGTTTCCTAAAAGATTCGAGTTCAACTTTAGTGCTCGAGTCAATTGTACGCTCGAGTCTTGTAGTAGTCTGTCTTACTGACAGCTTAGTGTTTAGTGTCAGGTAGAAAAGAGATTGAAAAAGATATGATGTGGACGCTTACGACTGAAACAGCACACGGGCGAGGTCATGGCCGGTAAACTAGTAAATAATAAAAAGGATATGTCATCATCATCATCATCATCAGCCTACACTAATCCACTGCTGGACATAGGTCTCTCCAAGTGAACGCTACCGAGCACGATCCGCGGCTACTCTCATTAGTAACATTATAACAATTATGTAAAAAATAACCCTGCTTGTTTAAAAGTTGCTTCGAGTCGAATTTTCGAACTCGAGCTTCGTTCAAACTCGAATTCAAATCATTTAAGACTCGAATCAGTGTTTTGGTGACTCGCATTCGACTCAGCTGTTAACTCGTAAGCTTTAAGGCCACTGAGCTCTAAAAATTGAGTCGAGTAAATCAATTTAGTCCTAGACTCGAGTTCGTTACCACACTAGTGGCATCACATAATTACCTCCCATTGAAAGTAGATTAAAGTCATTAAGGTTATTAATTTACGAAGTCGGAATACAACTTCCAAGTATGTGTTGTTCGGATCAATACTTGAAGTGAATTGCGGTATACATATATGGCCAGCTGTACCAGCGTATTCGTTTAATTATAAGTTGAACGCCTCTCTAGTAGTTGAGGAGCTTGATGGCGCAGTGTTTACCGCGCCCAGTCTGCGAATGCTAAGGATAAGCCACTTTCGCAAAGGCCGGTAATCGGATGGATGACCAAAACTAAAATAAAAATTAATATAATAAAGTTTCCTACACTCACACCAATTATCTAGCCCAAGAGAAGCTTCGTTATGAAACTCGTTAAATAGCTACTAGACAACGGATAAACATACTTAAAATACTTAAATACATACTTATTATACATAGAAAATACCCGAGACAATTTATAAAAACAATAATTTCTGAATTGACCCGACCGGAGATCGAACCCGGGACCTAAGAGATGGCGACACCTTGAAAACCGGTGTACAAACCACTCGACCAAGGAGGTCATCTTGAAATGTATCATCTCGAGCTCCTCCGTGCTTCGGATGGCACGTAAAGCCTACCTACCTCTGCCTAAAAGTAGTAATAGATGCTAGTACACTAGGCTAGGTATATCATCTTCACCAGTTAATTTTGTAAGAGTGCAAGTGCAATGTAGAGTTTTGCAAGTAAGTGCCCCTATGGAACCACAACAGGGAGAACAGACCACGCGAGCCCAGTGTGGATTGGTGGTTGTTACGACTGCTCATGAAGCCAGGACCAACGGCTGCAACATGCTTCTGATTCTGAAGCACGGAAGAGCTCGAGATGACAAAATATTGGCTACCCATCCCATGACCGTAATTTGCAAAAGCTGCTTAACTTTAACAATCACAGACCAAGTGCGTTCGCCACTGCGCCATCGAACACCTTTTCTTATTTAAAAGAAGGAGGCTAATGAGCAGGCTGGTCACCTGATGGGAAGCAATCGCCGCCACCCATAGACACTAAGAAGCAAAACCAGAGGGATCGCAGACGCGTTGCCGGCCTTTAAATTTAGACAATGCTGAACATCTATCTATCTAGCTATATAAATAAAAATGAATCGCTAAATGTGTTGCTAATCGCAAAACTCGAGAACGGCTGAATGGTGAGAACGGTTGCTTGATTAAATCTGAGGAAGGTTCTTATGGAGAGAAAAACCGTAAAAGAATACGAGGAAAATAGTAAAAACAACAATTTTCTTTTCCCATGCAAACCACTCTGTCCCCAGCTGTCAAACATTTGACGTCAATCAAAACAAAACAAAGGCGCGTTAGGATTATCTTTGGTATGCCTGCAAGTTGATTAGAGGTCAGATTTATTTATTTACGCGCCAAGTAATCAAACAAAAAATATCGTGTAAGCACCATAAGGCATTACAATAAAAATATCATCACATTAGATATTACTAAAGCCTTTCAATGTTATTTTATTTCTACTAATTGACTGCGACAGGACAATAACTTTTTGACAGAACGAAATCTGTCGGGGCAGCTATTAACATAAAGAGATCAATGTAACTTTGTTTTAGAGAAATAGGGCAGAACAAGGTCTGCCAGGACAGCTAGTCAAGTAATATAATTTCAGTTACTCATAACAGTTAGTGTTACTTTGAGAAGCTTCTATTAGCATCTCCTTGGCCGAATATACATGAAAACTAATAACCGAGTAGCCGACACCAGTTATAATAGTTGTCGATAAACCACTGACCCGTGTGAAGTGAGGTAGCCCGTGGTTATAACCGGATCGGGATCAAGCGAAGCGAGCTTTATTTGTCGCCACAGCGGTCGCTTAGCAACCGGCACGTCGGACATTTGGCCTCTTACTACAAAGCTGTGTTTAAAGTTAAAGAATGACTAAATACGTGTCTAAAACCTTTTTTAAGCGCCTCTCTAGTCTAGTGGTTAAGACCAGTTTTGACCCAAAGGTCCCGGGTTCGATTCCCAGCGGGGGGTACATGTTTATGTACTCGGTTTGGCTGGTACTTCACTATGTTAGTTTTACAAAAAAAAACAAGAAGTTGATGATAAACAAAATTTTGAGAAGGTGTCTGGCTTTATTGAGCCTTAAGTTTTTTTACACAGCAGCTTGGGAATTCCCACGATAACAATAATTATTAAAGTACACACGTCAGCAGGTCAACCTACCCAAAACTGACAAATTTCTCTAATCCATATTGATCCTTAAACCCAAGACATACAGTTCAAAATCCATTGACGAAATTTGAAATATCACGTCAACCTACCACAGTAGGTTGACGTGCCGTCGTCTGTACATAGAAAAATCTGTTCAATGATATATCGCATGTTGTTATTGGTTCCTAGGCTGGGCTTCCATATATTTTTGCCCGTCCTCCTTTAAATTTGAAATTTTGAATTTTGAGTTTTGAATTTTATATTTCGAAAACCGACTACAAACTACCCCCCGGTGCTCTTAACCTCTCTCTTAACAGAGGCGGTAAACAAAACTCTCTCAGCACTCAGGTAAGATAAACGTCAAACGCTTTCCTGTAGGTAACGTAAGATTATTTGAAGACACGCTATAAATTGGTAGAATCCATTGAATATTAGATCCAAGTTTATAATTTGATTGCCCAATAAACGCTGGAGCAGTGAAGCTTACCGGCCATAATCGATAAATCGGTTTGACACTTGCGCCACCGGCAATATCGACTAATATTAGTGGCACATCACTGTTGATTGGCACTTTAAGTCAAACCATAATCGTTATCGTAATGCTTAGTATATTGTTACTTCAGGTTTAAGGGAAAGCACACAATGAAATTAAACTAATTTTATGTCATAAAATTAAACTAATGTTATTGTACGGTTAAATTATTGACGACAAATTGTTGCAATACCCTTACAGGGTCATGTTAAGGGACTATTTATAATATTGTAAGATCTGTACCATAGGTACCAACATGATGCAATAAATAATTATGACTATTACTATGACTATGACTATGACCTCATTGGTCGAGTGGTTTGTACACCGGTTTTCATGGTGTCGCCATCTCTGAGGTCCCGGGTTCGATCCCCGGTCGGGTCATTTTAGAAATATTGTTTTTCTAAATTGCCTCGGGTCTAGGTGTTTTCTATGTATAATAAGTATGTAATTAAGTATTTTAAGTTTGTTTATTCGTTGTCTAGTAACCATAAAACGAGTTTCATAACAAAGCTTCTCTTGGGCTAGATAATTGGTGTGAGTTTAGGAAAATTTATTAATTAATTTATTTATTATATTGTGTTCTTGCTTCTTCAGTTCTTATGTTAGCAGTCGTTAACTACCACCAATCCGCACTGGGCCCGCGTGAAGGTTTACGGCGCGCTATCCCTATGGTGTCGCCATCCTTATGGAAGGTTCGTGTCCAAGTAGTTAGGACATAAAAAAATGAGTTGATGATGATGATGATGATCCGAATCCCTCGGAGAATCGAGTAGGGTACAGGGACACGTGCCGTTCCCTCTTTAAATATTTGTCCAGAGCGTATGGTCACGTTGACGCTTAAAAGTCACGTTACTTTTTAATTAAATTAAAAAATAACACGCAAGGCCGGTTATAGGATGGGTGACCAAAATTTGACGCATCGAGCAACTCCGTGCTTCGGAAGGCACGTCTTGCCGTTGATCCTGGCTGCATTAGCAGTCGTTAACAACCACGCACCCCACTGGGCCGCGTGGTGGTCTACGGCCCGTTCTCTCTGCAGTAGTTCCATCCATAGGGAAGGCTCTTGCCCCATCAGTGAGGATATATAATTAGCTGGTGATATAACAAGGTGGGTAAAAAGATGTGGTCTGGGTGTAAAAAAAGGGGCCCCAAAAAAATAACACAATTTTTTTTTCACGAACTGCCAAAAAACATACTTAACGAAAAGAGATTTTTTTTGTTGATTTCTAATTTTTTTATTTTTTATTTTTTTGTATGGAGCTAGATTTCTGATGTCTAATAAAAAAAATAACCTCGAAATTCCTCGAATTTACAATTTGTAATTTACGGCCTCCTTGGTTGAGTGGTTTGTACACCGGTTTTCATGGTGTCGCCATCTCTGAGGTCCCGGGTTCGATCCCCGGTCGGGTCAATTTAGAAATTATTATTTTTCTAAATTGTCTCGCGTCTGGGTGTTTTCTATGTATAATAAGTATGTATTTCAAATATGTTTATCCGTTGTCTAGTAACCATTTAACGAGTTTTATAACGAAGCTTCTCTTGGGCTAGATATTAGGTGTGAGTGTAAAAAAAAAATTCTAACCTATCACGTGACCTACAGCAAAAAGTGAAAAATTCTACAAGTCCTAGCTCCATACAAAACATGATCGAAAAACCAAAGATGTTTTTGCGTGCTTTCCACACTGCGTCGTCACTTACAAGAATACAGCTTGTTTATTTAGTACAGTACAAAGTGCTTGCGTTGCGCAGACATTTTGGGCCGTAATAAAATTTCCCGCAGACCGTTCCTATGCAGTAAACATTGGACAAAGTAAAAGTTTAAGATCCTTTGGTATTTTAATGTAATTCAGAAGGAAAGGTTTGGCCAGTTATTTGTTGGAGGCGAAAGGTCAAAGTGCCTATGAATTCGGTATCTGTATAAAGGAATAATTTAGTTTTTGTGTGGTTTATTTATTTATTTATTTATTTATTTATTTAGATGTACAATACAAATTACAATCAAGTAAATGTTACATTAAAAAGCAATGAATAAATCTGGATTGCAATTCAATAGGATGTACATTCAGAAAAAATATTAATTTAAACAATGGTCACCGAGCATTACAATAGAAAAAGAAAACAATAATTTAAAAACTTTAAAAACTTAAATTATCCACAACCACAACGTACCCGGAGGTTTACATTGTACACAAACTAACACACCTGGAATGTTATTGTTTATATAATTCTAACGCAAATTTTGTTGCGAACAAATTACAAATTGAAAAAAGACTGTGTGACCTGGAATATCAATCCCAAGATTAACATTCCACTTGGAATATCAATCCCAAGACTAACACTTCAGGAGCAGAAGGCAAAGGTAGAAAACTATGTTAGGTTAATAGCGGCACCTTTCAGAGACAGCAAAGTCGCTGTGTCCGAATCGATCGCCGCAGGATGGAGGATATCCTTCACACATCTAGTATAGACTCTAAAATTAGGGTTAAAAATATCTAATTCAAAATTATTAACAGCCAAATCGTTATATTGCCGACACATCCTCACTATAGGGTTAAAATATGAAATATTGTAAAAATATAAATAATATAATAATATATATAATATATATTGTTTAAAGTTGAATATACGTACTTTTGACGACCTCCTTGGTCGAGTGGCTTGCACACCGTTTTTCATGGTGTCGCCATCTCTGAGGTCCTGGGTTCGATCCCCGGTCGGATCAATTTAGAAATAACTGTTTTTCTAAATTGTATCGTGTCTGGGTGTTTCCTTTGTATAATAAGTATGTATTTAAGTATATTAAGTATGTTTATCCGTTGTCTAGTTAACCATTTTAACAAGTTTCTTAAGGAAGCTTTTCTTGCGGCTAGATAATTGGTGTGAGTGGGGGAAACATTTATTTATTATTATTATTTATTTTTTTTATTTTTTTTTTTTTTCGCCAACCCGCCTGCCAAGCGTGGCGATTACGGCAAATACCCTTCATATCCTTGGGGGAGGCCTTTGTCCAGCAGTGGACGTCTTTGGCTGAGATGATGATGATGATGATGATTATTTATTTTAAGTGCATAAGACCTCTCACGCCGCAGAACAAAACTAATGACAGCACCCACACCGATAACGTAGTTCGCAAAATGGCGAAAAAAAAAATTTAAAAAAAAAATTGAAAACGCACAGAGAATAAAGTTGTTGGGTGTTTAGAATGTAGCAAATGTATTCTCGTTTGTTTATAGCTAAACTTCTTCATACAAAAGTAGGCTCTAAATAGATGATATTTCCCTGTGTGGTGCCGGGGATAATCCCTGTGTGGTGCCGTGGATAATGATTTGCACCACCCCATCTCTTCCTGTGGGTGTCGTAAAAGCCGACTAAGGGACCATTCCAGAGGATGGGCAGCAGCATCTCTCTGAGCTTACCCTCAACCTACTGCGATCGCCAACCCGCCTGCCAAGCGTGGCGATTACGGCAAATATCCCTCATATCCTTGGGGGAGGCCTTTGTCCAGTAGTGGACGTCTTTGGCTGAGATGATGAGATGATATTTAAGTTTTGAGTCGCGTGGTCGAGTCCGGGCAAATTCGCCCGGTTGGGGTTTGACGGGATTTTGCTCCGGTGTGATCTACCCGGTCCGATAGTTACATCACAAATCTACGTAGGTACAAAGCTTTTATATCCTTGATGTGTCTCGGTATTCATCGCATTTCCGAATGCAACCGAAAACTCAATTCCATGTCCATTCATTATTAGATTTATCATGTATAATAATTTGAATTCAGAACAACGTACTTTATTGTACTTTTCTTTTTAATTGTCGTGTAAACTACATAGAGCTGTAAAACTTTAAAATCGTAAATCAGTTAATAGTAGTATTTCCCGTCATTCTAAAATGAATTAAAATACGTCGAAGGAGTAATAGCAACTATGACTGATAAAAATCCGACGACGGCCGAAACACGAAGTTTGCCGATGGACATTAAGAAAATATACTGGCCTGCAAAAATAAGTACTTACTACACTTTAAATATTTATTTATTTTCTAAACTATAGAAGTTAGAGATTTTTAAAACGTTTTGCAGCAATTTTTATCAGCTTTCTTTAAAACTAAAGTAAATTATACATTAGTAACATTTTCCTTTTTGTTTCGAAAGTATATCTTGTGTACTTAAAAAGTTATTGCAATTTTCAAAGTGTGATACTTAATTTTGCAGGCCAGTGTAGATGCACTACACTGGTGATTCTTACCAAAGTTTGTTTAAAAAGCAGTGAGCAACAGAAACAAAACAATGCAATGTCTATTCCACAGATAAAAGAAGATCTGTAATAAGTCCGCGTAAGCTTTCAGTAAAGTCCCACATCTTTACTGATATCTCAAGGGTTTTGTGATAAATATCTTTTATCACTACTCATTTCTATTATCGTATACTATCATCTATTAGCGAACGAAATATTGTTTTTATATACGTAACTTGTAAGAAATAATTCGGCACTGGCTAAATTTGCTAACCGCGCAAAGCCATTCACTAAAGAAAAAACAAATGAGCAAGGCGTAACTATTAAATTTATTTCGTCGCGAACTTACACTTTTTTCTTTCATAATATTTCTTACCGTAGAATGAAACGCAACGATGCTATAGATCTCAATTTGCTCTAAATTATGGTAGAAGTTTTATTTGTCGTTGTACAACTTCCTGGATCTCAGGTTATTTGAAAAGTTTTGTGTCACTAAATGACTTTAAGTTACAACTTGGGCTATGAGGTGAAATTAAAATAAATTATGAAGTTATGAGTTTGAGCTGAACTTATGATGATGCAAGGAGGTCTTTGCTCAGCAGTGGGACAGTATGAAGGCTAATACTCTAGATTAAAAACTTTTTTATGGTGTTTTAACAGCAGCTAAAGTCCTTTAGTATCAGATAAAGATGTGGGACTTGACTAAGACAGCACGCGGTTTTCGTGAGAATTCGAAAAGTGACGTTGCACTGTTTTGTTTTATTTGCCAACACTCATGCACATTCGCGAACACAACAAAGAAATTTTAGAAAATAGGTAAGACAAAACCGTAAACATGGCTTCTCTATTTACCGCCAAGAACTCCATTATCAATTCATTTTCAACTTTCGCGAAACACACTTGTTATATAAAGATAAAGAAAAGTGAATAGCCGTGCTTTGAAAGGCACATAAAGCCGTTGGTCCCGGCTGCATTAGCAGTCGTTACCAACCATCAATCCGCACTGGGCCCGCACTGTGGTTCCTAAACCACAGTGCGGGCATTAGGTTGGGGAAAAAGTTTTTTCGCATATAGTATGTATGAACTTGTAATAAAATCTCTTTGGCTATACTATTTATATGGCTGGTTTTGGTATCATTAAAAATTTAGATTTTAAAGAAGATAATTCCAAATTCAAATTAGGAAAATGTGTGATTTTCATTTGTTTCTGTCAAGATGAGTGAATCTAATGAAGAAATTCGATACGTTTTCAAATTTTACTACAAAAAAGGTAACAATGCAACGCAAGCCGCGAAAATTTTTTGCGATGTTTATGGACCTAGTGCAGTGTGCAGGGGCTCATTCTTCCTAATAGGGGAAGCATGTGCCCCATCAGTGAAGACAAAGAATGAGCCAGTGATGTTGATGAAAGTAAATAGACTATAATATTTAATTAGTTTTTACTTTTTATTTTTGATTAGTTTTTATCTTTGATTAGTTTTAATCAACTTAAAAATTGCATCGCCGTTATAGGTACACTGTTGTTACTCAAATGTACTGCATCCTCAACCGCAAATTGAACACAGTTTGAGCAATAAACGATGTTCTATTCTATTCTAAACTGTCCCACAGCTGATCAAAGGCCATCAGTGAAATCAAGTCATCACCACAATTGGTGGGTATTGATGCACGCCTGCCAAATGCGGGTTGGTGATCACAAACCCGGGCTATACATCGGATAATTTGAAACACGATTTGCTCTACCTAGGAACCCAGAACCTCCAGTTACCGAGCCGAGCACTAAGCCACTCGGCCACCCAGGCGAAAATAAAGATTCAGAAAATATTTCACACTGTAACGATGTCGATTTGCGAACCAGCAACTACCTATTCGGTGAACGGATTCGTTCATTGCCATTCATTCACAAAGCGTAATCGTTCGTTCCCATTCATTCGACGGAAGCGTCTGCGGTTGCCGTATTCAAAACGTATTGTGCGAAATAAATGGACGTGTTTCAATTGGACAAGGTTGTCGGAATACATTTTTGCATTTAACTCAAGTTTTATTGCGTAAAACAGCGCTTACAACTTCGTCGTTTATGCTATCTACTTTATTCGATTCATTTATTCGTGCTTAAAAGGGTGCATCGTTGATTTTAAAGAGGTTAGAGACGTCTCTAAGTCTGTATATTTATTAACGTACCAATAGAGTGGTAGTGGAATATTTTTTGACATTTGGTAGTCCGCGACTGACATAAGGATCAGATTTTTTTTTATGGTAAAAGGAGGCAAACAAGCAGGCGGGTCACCTGATGGAAAGCAATCACCGCCGCCCATGGACACCCCGCAAAACCAAAGTTATCGCAGATGCGTTGCCAACCCTGAGAAAGGAGTTGGATCTTGAAGAGGGAGTAGGAATTGGGAGGGGGGAGGGGTGAGAGATGGGCCTGGTGAGAGATTCGAAACGAGGTGATGACAGAGAACGAAAGTAACCGTCATAACACCGGATCAGCAAGCTGAAGTGTCAGTGGGCCGGCCATATTAGTCGCAGAACCGATAACCATTTGGGTAAATGAATTCTTCAGTGAAGACCGCGTATCGGCAAATGTAGTGTAGGACGCCCTCAGACTAGGTAGAGCGACGATCTTTGCAAGATGGCTGGCAAGAGCTAGATGAGAGTAGCTGCGGATCGTGCTCAGTAGCGTGTTTGCGGAGAGGCCTATGTCCAGCAGTGCTCTAGTATAGACTGATGTGGATGATGATGATGAGCTGTCCATCGCACTGTTATACTCATTTTTTTATTTATGGCTGTCATTTTGTTTTATTCTTTTTTTTGTATCCCCTATATCCTTTTAACCGTCAATATACTTGTGATGGGGTGCCTCACTCTTAACCTAGTGCCAATAATGGGCCAGTTTAAACATTTTTATTTTAAATTATGAAACTAAAGTGCTTATTCATGAATATCACTAATAGGTGTTGGACGACTCTATCACGCTTCACGTCAATTATAAATCACCGAAACCTTTCATCGGATCCGTTCGTTCGTTCATTAATTACTCATTCGTTCCTTTAAAACGTAGCGCCCGCTATCTCGACCCCCATTTATAAAGAATGACTGTACATAAATTATTTCCAACAATAAGGAATACTGGAGTAAGTTTGCACTTAAATTAAGTTTTGGCTGTTCATTTTAGTATGAAATAAGGTGAAATACAAAGCAATTCATTAGGAGAACACTCTTAAATTAATTGTTAACATGAAATAATCAAAAATATATATAATTAAGCTTATATAGGAGCTCGATGGCACAGTGGTAACGCGTCACGTCTGCAATTGCAAAGGTTTAGCAACTATTGCAAAGGCCGGTTATTGGATGGGTGACCAAAATTTTTTTTTTAAATTAAAATAAAATTAATTTTACGCTCACACCAATTATCTAGCTCAAGAGAAGCTTCGTTATGAAACTCGTTATATGGTTACTAGACAACGGATAAACATACTTAAAATACTTAAATACATACTTACGATACATAGCAAACACCCAGAACCGAGACAATTTAGAAAAACAATAATTTCTAAATTGACCCGACCGGGGATCGAACCCGGGACGTCAGAAATGGCAACACCGTGAAAACCTGTGTACAAACAACTCGACCAAGGTCGTCCGTCTCGACCATCTTCGTGCCTCAGAAGGCACGTAAAGTGATTGTTCCCGACTGCATTAGCTGTCGTTAACCACCACCAATCCGCACTGGGCCTGCGTGGTGGTTTATGGCCCGTTCTCTCTATCCATCTATAGGGAAAGCTCCTGCCTCAGCGGTGGGGACATAAAACAAACTGGTGATGACTATATTATTGTCTTTAGAGTCTCAGCAGTGAAAACATAAAATGAACTGCTAATTAAAACGTTATAAGCCTCTCAAAACCACGCTGCAGCACTTTTGTTCTTTTGGAAATTCACAAAAATAGGTATTGACTTTTGACTTTTTCATAATCGGACTTTTAAGCGGCGAGAAACTTAAAGTGTTCTTCAAGCCGTGTGTTGGTAACATCTTTCGGCAGGATAGGCTTTTCTTGCATACACGTAAGGATGGGGGGTGACCCATCACCCCACAACTTATTTACATAAATAAAACATTACTATGTAAACAAAAATATCACTTTATTTTTAAAGAAACATGTAATATAGTTCCAAATCAAAGAATGAAAATTTACAATTTTAAGTAATATGCATACATCTATATATTATTTATGATTTAATGCAGTTCACACAAATATCTTTACGGTGATCGGAACATACCGGCAAATTACATTTTACACAAACAATTTTACCTTTTTTGTCTTTTTTCCTTGGACACATTGAGTACCGTGCTTGTTTTTGCAGTTTCAAAGGTCCAGAAGGTTCCTTATATCAATTAGCCCTTCGAAAAAAACTAGTGGGGTGCTCGGTCACCCCAGCGAGGTAATATAGCAAAATCCACGACCGTCCTCAAATCAGTGAGATATGCTACTAATTACGTAGGATAAAATAAGAGAATATTGAAAAACACAACTACCCTCAATAAACGTATTAAAAGTTTTTTTTTTTTTATTATATAATTTTTAACGCAAATTTTGTTGCGAACAAATTACAAAAACAGAATAATTTCGGCGGGCTGGTTAGAACCACGATAGCTCAATTGGGAAGCACCTGACCCGGTATGTCAGAAGGGTGCAGGTTCAAATCTCGCACGTGGAAATTTTTTCAACATTTGTATTTTTGTAAAAGGTTATCGCATCTTTTTTGAACGTGTGGGGTGATGAGTCACCCCCTATCCTAGTAACTCTCTAACCTTCGGAAGGATAGGGGGGTGCCCTATCCTTCCGAAGGTTAGAGAGTTACTAGAGTTACTAAAGGTGATAGCATCGCGCAGGCGTATTCGTGCTCTACTAGTTTCTCCGACGTTGGGATCAGATCGAGAGCAGAAGAACCTAGGTAGACTCTAAAGATAAAATGGTCATCATCAGTTTATTTTATGTCCCCACTGCTGGGGCACGAGCCTTCTTGATGAATGGATAAGGAGGACGGGCGATAAACCACCACGCGGGCCCAGTGCGGATTGGTGGTTGTTAACGACTGCTAATGCAGTCGGGACCAACGGCTTTACGTGCCTTCCGAAGCACAGAGAAGCACGATTTGATACATTTTTGGTCACCCATTCGATGACCGGTCAATGGTCATATAATTTTTAACTACTTATAAAATAGATATTAACGATGTCATTGTCATTGACTTATTTTGTAATACTGTATACTTTGTAATATTTATTTATTTTATTTATCTATATATTAATACGTGAAGCAAAAACTTTGTACCCTTTTTTACAAAAATTGCGCGGACGGAGAAGTATGAAATTTCGCACACTTATAGTTTATATAGAGAAGGTTAACTGATTGATAATAATTAATGGAATCAGGCGTTATTTTGCGGAAAAAACAAACTAGTTCCATCCCCATTATTACGTATTGTCGCGGGTAGTACGTCACAAATGTCAAACGATGGCGCTTTATAAAAGCGGCCGGGAGCTGCGTAGCCGTAACAGTCGGTGCGCAGCTCTCGACCAGTCAACAGCTCCTGAGGATGCCCCGTGGAGGGGCGAAACACGTGTCGGGTATCGGTGTTGGTGTGCATTTTCGCTTGCACGCATTGTTTCTCCTGCATGTGCATACTTTTTGCGGGCGGGAGGGCGGTGCATGCGTACTGCATCCAAGCTGTATAAACGAGTGAGTTAGCGGAATTAACACTACATATTATTTAAATTACATTTTTTTGTGATTGATAATATTTTTTTAACTATAATAATATATGACTAACTACCATGTATTTGACACACACGCATATATATACTTTTAAAAAATTTCAAAAATGGAAGAGGAGCGGCCGAAATCTGTCAATGCCAATCCAAACTCACATTCTATCTCTTTTAATTTTTCATTGCTTAGGATACAATCCGTGCAGCCTTAATAAAAATAACGGTCGAATTTCGACCACTGGGCGACCACTTGTTTTAATTATTTTGTGATACTATCTGTACTGTATATATTGTTTCGTTGAAGCGAGCGGGCATATGAACTATTCGAGCACTTTCGGAAAGTCAAGTAATTCAACAAGTTTTGGATGTAGATGAAATGGAAAAATCGTTTTAAATAGGATGTATTTTTTTGTCTTTTGTTATTATGCTACTTAGTTGTACAACTATCAATGTTGGCTGTAAACCTTCCTTTGAATAAAATAAAATAAAATATAATATAATATATTATGGAGATTATTTGAAGCAACCCTAAACGTTGTAGCAACCCTATAGGGTCTCAAGAAAATGACGAGCTATCGTCAAAGGTAAATTTTGGGGAGTCGCACTAGAATCCATCCTTTGCGAAATAAATGAGGCGAATTGAAACTTTTTGCGGGTATTCTGGATAATTTGCGAAGAAGCAAAGATGCTTTCAGTTTTCTGTGTTTTGTGTAGGATATTAATTATAAACATTGTGGCTAATCGTTTAACGCCACTGTGGTTTAGTGGTTTAGACTTCAAGCTTTAGATCAAGAGGTGGCGGGTTCGATTTAAAGCGAGGGTACATCAAACTTAAAGTCAATGTCAAATTTTTGAGACTTCTTGGCGGGAAAGTGAAGAGACATGTCTGCGGTTTTGTTTTATTTTCTAAAATTTGTGTTATGTCGAATATTAATGTGAAATAATGGTGGATTATTAACCGTTAAGTGTTCGTGAGTGTGCATGAGTGTTGGCAAATGAAACAAAACACTGCAACGGCACTTTTCAAATTATCTCAAGAAGTCCGCCGCGTGAGGACTTAGTAAAGCCCCACATCTTTACTGAGATACTCGAGGGGTTGGGGGGTATATCATTTCTCACTTTTCATTTCTAATAACATTCATCATCAATAAAAAGGAAATATTGTCTATTTATGTATTACTTGTAATAAAAATTACTTTGAAAAATAAATGTGCTAATAGCACGAAGCCATCAAATAAAAAATAAAAATAAAGTAAATTTTTTTATAAAACTAAACTTTAAAAAAGCTTTTGAATCGTCCAGACATATTTTTACCTACGACTACTACCCATTCAGGACGACTATTTTTCAGCTGTAGAGAAAAATGGGCGCAAAAAACTGACTTATCTTAGTACTCAACATCAACAGTAATAATAGCATTCTTTTGTTACTCCTATTATTTCCTGTTGTCTCGTGTCTGTGCTAAAAATGTATATCTTTTCTTTCTTTATTTATTTCCTTCTTTCCTTCTTCTTTCTTTAATTTTTTCTTTAATACTAATAATAATAAACCCCCGGACCCCTATTACTAAATAAATAAAGAGAAAATAATAATAAAGTGCTGATGGACCGGGCGCAATCGAAGGTGTTTTTAGTGGACATCACTATCCCTCATGACGAGAACCTCATGAGGGCCGAGACTGAGAAACAAAGGAAGTACTTGCACCTACTACACGAGGTAACTGAAATGTGGGAGGTGACGTCCACCGAAACCATCCCGATTGTCAAATCAGCAAACGGACAATCCCAGCCACGTTGAGTAAACATCTGAAAAGGCTGGGATTCGGCGGCGGCGGTTCGCTTCCAGCGAAAATGCAAAAGACGGTGGTATAGTTGAAGAAACGAGTTCATCGTTCAACGAAACTCAACGCCAACACGTGCATGTGACAGAAAATATACTTGATACCGCGCGCATTGTCCGCCGATTTCTCTCCCTCGTGCTCTGAATCCAGCCGACTGTGCTATTGCCGGACTTAACCACCATAGGCGTGAGGTATTTTGCCACTACTTAAATAATAATAATAAACTTTATTTGCACACAAAAAATACAGATAAAGACAAATTGTAAATTTTCTTTCTATTTCATTCCACCTTATCGTCACTTAAAATCATTGCCGTCGTGCTACAGATAATTTGTTAGTATATATAGTATATATTAGTATATTTAAAACTATCTTTGAAGTGCTATTCCCAGCTTGTAAATAAATCGTATGTCCCCGAAATCTTTCAGGCATTCCTAACGAGTAGTATAAGTAAACTTTTAAAATAAAAAAGAAAAAAAACTGTCGTATTGTTTCTGTAACAAGGGTCGGAAGGTAGAGAGTGAGCTTCGGGGAATCACAAAACGGCTACTTGCCGTATGTCGAACGATTCAAACGGAGTCAGGTATATTTTCCACGTAGTCAAGAGAAGCTATAAATTTACTAAAACGCCCAAAGGCACACGCATTTCCAGATATTTTCATTTACGTTCGCAAAAAAGATAAATATAACATTATTTTTTATTTTTTCTGGTGGTTTCCTTCCCGCCTTCATCTCATCTGATGTTAAGAAATAGAAAAAATCTTTGTTTGGTGCAATACCATGAATAAACAATAACACAGTAGAACGGAAACTCCCGCTCCGGACGGGCTCAAGGTCGCGATATGAGAGTACTTGTTTAACAGTATGCTCAGTCGGGCTGTCACGGCCGGCGTCAACGCACGCACGATAGCCTGTTTGTGCGTTCCGTACTTTATATTATATTTCCGTTTTTCGTATTCTATATTTGTAGGTAAGTAAGCAATACTTACTTAAATGGTTTCATTTGGTATGGTATTTACTATAACTTGTTATTTTTATGTATCTATGTAGGTAGGTTACATAACATAATAATTTATAAATCCCATATTTTGTAAAACTAAAATAAAATAATGATTACAAAGTAAAGAAAAACTTATATTTAAGCGATATTATTTTTAGACGTAAGCAATATTCAACAGTAAGCAACCCTGGCAACGCGCCTGGACGAGAGAGGGGCGTAACGACGTGAAGGGGGAAGTAGGTATATAAATGGCGGCGTTTGGGACTCGGTCAAAGAAGATTCCGTTCTACTGTGTTATTGTTTATTCTTATGACAATGATGATAAGGCCGAAGTTAAAAGCGCACTTCACCCGTAAGCCTCAATTACTGAAGCAGTACTTATTAATTTCATATTTGTGAAATAATGAATATTTATAAGTTCAAACTGCATTACCTACCCTTAATGTTGTCATAAAACTTGTGATGAATGTCTTGTGGTCATATTTTATTTTATTAGTTGTAAGAGTTAAAACTATTAAATATTTTATACCAACTGTTTGTCTCAATAACCGTTTTCCATCCTCTAGTACAAAAATCCCATTTATTTTGGATGTGGTCCGAATCAACGAAGCTAATAGGAGACAACCAACGCCAACAAAGACATTCGCTGATTCACACCATGGTATGAGCCGTGGTTCGAAACACCCAATTCATAAAGCGTCCCTCTGCGATTCACACCGTGGTGCAAACCAGTCGTGGTGTGAATCGCTGAAGTACCCTCTTTAAGGAGCAGGCTCTAACGTGTCGCTATTGACTTCTATGATTGACTTACGCCCGTTCCCTATATTCTATCGATCTGTTGTTTTGCTTACTGGAGTTAGAAATTTAACATAATTTTTATGGAGCTTAAGTCAAATTTGTATCTATAGTAGGCAAGACAACAGATAGATAGGTTATTGGGAACGGGCGTTAGAGTTAGGGCTTAAAACTAGCTCTGGAAACAAGCAAACTTCATTTAATTACGTTTTTATTTCTGTGTTCCTATTTTCCTCATAACACATGCCACATTATAGTAGAGGGCCGAATGGAAGGTCAATAAAAAGTAACACTGCACATTATACAACGAATTACCGGATTCAAGGTGAAGCACTTACGAAATTAAGGTTGTAATGGAAATGTACGGGTTCAATGTAGTAGGAGGGAGTTCATGGAGGGATCAATCCAAAGTAAGATAGATAGATACTATATTTTTTTTAGAATAAAGTAGGCATGCATTATTTGTAATTCCGGGATCTTGAATGTTTTTTATTGTAAATGTATTAAAAATATTGTATGACATACTCTTTTTTTCGTAAATGTCGTTACTTCTATTGGAGCTGTGGAGTTTCTTGCGCCCATTCTTCTCCACATTTAAAAAAAATAGACGTCCTGAATGGGTAGTAAGTAAAAAATGCATGGACGATTCAAAAGCACTTTTCGTAAGTTTATTTGAAAAAAAAATGTGACTTTGATTTTGACTTTGACATTGCTCACACAAATCAAAACAAAAAAACAGTTACACATAATCTTAACTTTTAAATAAGTAAAATGATAATTTGTTATTTATTTTATTTTAAAACTTTTGCAACATATATTACATGGCGGACTTAATGCCTAAGGCATTCTCTACCAGTCAACCATGGGTGGTGCAGAAATAACAAGGTATGTTATGTATAAAATTATTATTATTTTTATTATAATGTAAGTAATATTTACATTTAGCTTGTAAGTTTCATGTTATTACAAGTATATTTATCTGCCTGTATTATTGTAAATGTTGTTGGCGATTCAAGATAACAAAAAAAAAAACTTAAAGCTAGTATGGGCAAAGGCGGTTTAGCTTCTTGGCGGGAAAGTGAAGCGTCATGTCTGCGGTTTTGTCTTATTTTCCAAAATTTGTGTTATGTCGAATATTAATGTGAAATAATGGTGGATTATTAACCGTTAAGTGTTCGTGAGTGTGCATAAGTGTTGGCAAATGAAACAAAACAGTGCAACGTCACTTTTCAAATTCTCTCAAGAAGCTCGCGTGAGGACTTAGTAAAGCCCCACATCTTTACTGAGATACTCGAGGGGTTGGGGGGTATATCATTTCTCACTTCCCATTTCTAATATCATTCATCATCATTTATGGAAATATTGTTTATTTATGTATTACTTGTACGAAAAATTACTTTGACACTGGCTAAATGTGCTAATCGCACGAAGCCATCAACTAAAAGAAAAAAAAAAAAAAAGGCGGTTTAAACCGGACAACCATTGGTTTGGTTGAGTTTTGGTAGGTGTATATAATTCTTCCGTACGTGTGTGTCACTGAAAAAACTAACACTGAAAAGTTTGAAAGCATACTAGATAGTTTTATAAAATCGGAAAATCTAAAAATATTTCCTCAAGATTTTGATGAAACTTTTTTGTGTGATCAAGTAGTTCCTGTGACCTGGACCTGGGATGGCTTAGATTCACAATTGGACCCGGTAGGTCACGCTGCAGAAAGGTTCTAGGTTTTTTTTATCTATAATGGGAGAAAATGTTTTTGTTTTGTTTATATAATTTTTAACGCAAATTTTGTTGCGAACAAATTACAAAAACACAAATGTAGAAAAAAAAATCACGAGCAGGATTGGAATCTGCACCTGACCTACCTGACCCGGTATGTCAGAAGGGTGCAGGTTCAAATTCTGCTCGTGGAAATTTTTTCAGCATTTGTGTTTCTATATTGGGATGTTCACTCAAATGGAACATATCACGAGAGGTCCGGTAGTGTTGGCACTGGCCTTCAGTAGTTTGGGTGAAGTGCGCTTCCACCTTCGGCCTTATCATCACTTAACATCAGGTGACATTAAGGCCAAGTGCTTTCCCGTAAGAAATAAAAAAAATAGCTGTAATCTTAAGTAATAAGAGTGAATAGAATAGAGCTGGCCTTGTTCCTTGGTAGATAAGAAAATACGAGTCGGCACTTAAGCGAGCAAGGCACTAAGCCAATAAATATATACGGGATTGCGCAAGGTACGAATACCGTCCATCGTTTATTCCGGCTTATGTACAGTCACAAGCATTAACATGTGTACACTTTTTGCCTCTTATTCCATTGAATGAAGAGTTACAACGTTTTCATGAGTCATGGTCTTATACGCTACTTTTATAAGCAGAGTAGTTTTCTTAATTATTTTATTAAGAGCGTTTTTATATACACCTATTAGTATTATCACGCAGAATAAGGTTGTACCCTGCGCTCGGTCAGCTGTTGCTGAAGTCAAGAAACTTTCGCAAAGGCCGGTCTTAGGATGGATGGACAAAATATATCATGTCGAGCTTTTCTGTGTTTGGAAGGCACGTAAAGTCGGCCCTGGTTCCATTCATTTAATTTTGATTGATTGACTGATTTCATGCAGTCGTTAAAAACCACCGATGGGCCCGCGTGGTGGTTTATGGCCTGTTCTCCCTATCCATTTATAGGGAAGGCTCGTGCTCCAGCAGTGGGGACATAAATGAGCTGGAGATAGTGTTTGTTGGTTTAATCACCACCCTTTTTTCCCTAACACCACTTTATAATTGTTTTTGTCAATCGACCTTACATTTTTATTTTATAATAAAAAAAAATATTTAATTGTTACAGGTAAGTTTCGACGTTCTACTTTGGAAATTAATAAGCACCGTAATAAGAGAAGTATCTTATTTAAATATAATTAGTAAATATTATAGTCTAATTTTATTTTTATTTTGAAGTGAGAACTTCTTTAGCGGCGTTGTACACTTTTTTTGTAATGGGTAAAAATTGTTAAATTCGCGTCAGGACACGTGACCGTCAGGACACGTGGCCTGATCGAAAATTCGTAAGACGGATGACAGCCGGCGCGGCGTAGGAGAGGAAGTATCCCCCTCTCTTTCTACGGCGCGGCGAAAATGTATGCCTGCTGTTTCGTTTAGGCGGCGCAGGGCGCTTGCGCGAATGTTCAAGTGCTTTTTAATGTAATATAAATTGTCATGTTTGTGTACGATAGCGCAATAAATAAATATTGTATTCTACCACATAAATGGTAGGTACTTTTATACTGATAATTGAAGCAATTCGTGCAAAATTATTCCCTAACCATTCCAAAATCTCAAAAATGCACAACGTTAATATTCAAGTTTTCACTTCTGCCGGCACTCCCGGAGTGCAACCCGTCGTTTTTTTTTATTTGTTAGGGGCTAACAAACAATAAGTTGTTCTTATATTGGTGTTGCAAAGTTGGAACCTGTTGGAACCCGTTGCCCTATCTGCTATATTCGGGATTGCACAGGTAATTACCGAACATCCTGTATACTGCACCATGATCCTTTAAGCGTAATAGTGCAAACAAAACGTTCTCTTCTTTTATTTACCAAACCAATCAATACCAGTTTCCTTGAGAGAAAAATATATCGGTATTTCCTCACAAATATTGAAGTGACTTGGAGAAATAGAAAAATGTTCATTGCGACTTTTGTTGGGGCAAGAATTTCTCGGTGACATTTTTAAAGTTTGATTGGATTTCAAATAGCTTGTTCGTTGAGTTTAAGAGCTATTGAAACATTTCGATTGTACGTTATATATTGTCCCTATCTACTGACCCTGATAGAAAGGGCATGGCAGTTGGAGCTAAGGGTCCAGCTGTCTTTTCAAGGGTACCACGGGAGTCCGGATACTAGGCCCCCTGCTGGTTATGCCTTCGCGGGCGTCTCTGGCAGGGCCCGAACATGGGTTGGACTCGTGGTGACTATGTGGTTAGCTGTAGAGGTAAGAATATTCGTTTGTCTGGTTGAGGTCTGGCCAGGCTTCCATCTCGTGCGCAGCGAGCGGGTCCGAGTAGCGGTCTTGGTAGGGCCCTGAAGCGAAAGGATTTGCGGGGCTCGTGAGTTGTCCATAGTTAGTTGTTCTGCTCGGTGGTTTCATTGAGTAGGCTTCCAACATCTCCGGCACTAGTCTGGAGAACTAGTAGAGGCGTCCGCTAGATGCAATGTGTCCGGTTGAATCAGCCGTGTAGGATTCTGGAACTAATGAGGTGCCTGGATAGGTACTGAGAAGTGAGTGGGCTTACAACTCCACCACCAAAGAGGACGTTTGGTAGTCAACTTTAGAGTGGACGATCCGAGCAGTGGAAACTGCGAGTTGTACTCTTAGTGCAACGAGAAGTGAGCGAGCTTACAGCTCCGGTAACTGGTATCTGGATATCAGGTAGTAGACTACACGTGTCCACGGAGCAACAAGCTCGACACACTAGTCCTAAAAGCAAGTAGCGCGTATCTGGCGTTTTGACCTGACGCAGATGGTCTCTTGTGCTTGCGCAAGGATGTCTGATACCTAACTTTATAACCTAACGGTTGGTGGGTGTCAGTATAAACTTTAAAGTCGTGTGTAGCGGGGATGTACATTATATATTATTAAGGTAGTAAGTCTCACTATTCATTATAAATATGCTGATGGTAAGCTTACGTGCGCACGCTAGTTTACTAAGAAGATCGGTTATGTTAGCCATCTTCGGGCGCACCAGTGCCATGCCGACTAGGAGTCGAAGTGGTCGCCATGACCGAAATCGGTCGGACCAATCATCATCATCAGTAAACATACACTGGACAGCAAAAATAACGGGTCATTTAGAAAAACCGCGATATCTCCCAAAGTTATTTACATAGATCCCTCGTATATATAATATGTTATAGGCAGATTTGTGACGCTTATTATACATATCAAAAGAGGTTGCATTTGAACAAGTTACAGCTTCAAAAAAAGAAATTCCGATTTTTGATAAATATCAAAATTAAAATTTTTGGAATAGAAAATTTTCTCGCTTTTGTTTCAAACCGAGTTGTCATCATAAACAGTTTTTTTGGCTGGTCACAGTATTTTTTGGATCAACCATTCATTAACATGTCGTTATCTACTGAAGAATGTACACGAATTATCATTATGGTACAAGAAGGAAGGAGTCAGCGGAGTACTGCTAGAAAAGTAGGTGTAACTTTATCCACGGTCCAAAGAGTACTCCAGCGATTTCAAAAGACCGGCATGAACATCAGGAGACCAGGGAATGGCAGGCCAAGGTGTACAACTACACGAGAAGACCGATTCATCGTGAGCACTATGTTAAGAAATCGACATCTCACGGCTGTTCGGGTCCGAAATAGCCTTCAAGAAATTCACCACAACAATGTAAGCTCTGACACGATCCGGCGGCGACTTCGGGAAGCTGATATAAAGCCTGATAGGCCAGCAAATGGCCCTAAATTGCTCAGAGAACATCGAGTTGCCAGGTTGCGGTTTGCTCGAGAACACGTCCGATGGACAGATGAAGATTGGTCCAGGGTTATGTTTTCCGATGAGTCAAGATTTTGTTTATCCGCACACGATGGGAGACGGAGAGTATATAGGCGACCAAATGAACGTTATCGACAAGCGTGTTTTGAGGAAAAGGTGCCATTTGGTGGAGGATGAATAATGGTTTGGGCTGGGATATCTTCAGAGGATCGTACGGAGTTAGTAATTATAGAAAACGGTTCTCTGACAGCTCCCAGATATGTAGAGGAGATTTTAAATGAGCATGCTGGTCCTTTCACCAATATGGGTGCAAATTCCATTTTTATGGACGATAATGCGGGACCGCATACAGCACATTTGGTCAACGCGTATATTCAAGACGTCGGTATCACCCGCATGGAGTGGCCAGCTCGCAGCCCAGACTTAAATCCCATAGAGCATTTATGGGACGAGCTCGGGAGATGCGTTAAACAACGCTCTCCAGCTGCAGCTAACTTACGTGAGATAAGAAGTGCGCTAGTAGAAGAATGGTCAAACATAGACCAAAACCGTATTAGAAATTTGATTTACAGCATGCCACATCGTCTTAATGAAGCGATACGGGCTCGTGGAGGAAATACAAGATATTAAATTTACAGAAAAGCTTTCATTTTGCAGATTAACTGTGTTGTATATTTTTGTTGTCAAAAGTTAGAACTTAAATAAAATTATACAGTTTACAAACGTGTGATGTATTTTCTTTTATGTATAAGTCAGTCATCTATAATATACTACAGTTTCACTAGTTTGTGTTGTGTAGTTAAGAAACTATGAAACTTTTTATAAGCGACCCGGAATTTTTGCGGCCCAGTGTATATTACGTAACTGAAATAATCAAGGATTGGTAAAGGACGGTTTATATATGCGGTTGATAAAAGAATCTACTGGCGAAATACGCGAATTTATAAGCGAAAAAATTAAACGCGAACATTATAAAACGCTTTATGAAAAATCGCTACATGAAAAAAGACGAATAATTAAATTTGTGATATGAAAGAACGCGATGTGAAAATTCGCTACTATGAAAAAATGCTTTTGTAAAATTTGTCGAACAAATCCTTCTTTGTTGTCCAATTTTCTATGTCGCCCACTCTCATTGTTAAGAACAACCCGAACTCTGGTCTATAAAGGTGCCCTCGGGTTGTTCAGCCCCCGATCTTATCTGAACTCCTCGAAGAATCTCGTAAGGAATGGAGACACGCACTAGTGTGTGATGTCATTCCCCCTAGAAAACCTCTGATAGTGTTTCGATCAACACGGCTTGAGGAACCCTTTAAGTTTCTCGCCTTCTTCAAAAGTCCGGTGACGCTAAAAATGTCGCCTGAAGCAATTAGCAAACTATCTCAAAAATACCCTCTTCTAGACCATCCACACTTCTAGACCGTCCGTTTCTTATCTCGTCCACTCTCTTGGACCATCATCTCTCCGAAGCTGTTTCTATAGGTCCTTATCTATGAAATTGACGTTGTGTATGAAGATTTTTTATAAAATTTTATTTTTCATACTAACGTTTTTAAATGTTCTTAGCATGTATTTATGTTAATACTATAAAAATTGTAGAGTACCTAGTGTGTTTGTTTCACTAGCTATATAGCTAGCACTAGCAATACCAGACATTGAAAAGAAAAAAAACCAAGTCCCTTCAAAGCTACAATGAAACAAAAAGACAATTCCGCGAACATAAAAAGTAGTCAATTTAAAAAAAAATTGGGCGATAAAGACACAAATTTAATAATCATTGTTATTACTGAAGCCTAAGTAACATAGTCATAATTAAAGGTGTAAAATAGTATTAACAACCGGTATTGACTTTTAGAACTTTTAGACCTTTTAATAAGTGAGAAAAAAATGTCAATTTTATAGGTAAGGATATATTGTCCACTCTCTTAGGTCGACTACTATTCTTATTCTACTTCCTTTGTGGTCCTCTCTCATGGATTGTTCTCTCTCCTAAGCTGTAGACTTCTTAAGACGACCATTTTCATAGGTAATATTATATCCTTATCTGTACACTTATTGTGATGTCTACTTTCTTGGGCAATACTATCTCCTAAACTATCAACTTCCTTTATTGTTTACTTTCTTAGATCACCCGCTCTTTAATTTTCTACGTCGACCCTGCTCTTTACTTCGAAGTAATTAACTTATTAAATGTAAAATAAAGTAAGTACTTTATTGTGTAAAGAAAAGGTAAATACAGAAGTGTTATATAATAAAATGTTTATATAATTTTTAACGAAAATTTTGTTGCGAACAAATTACAAAAACACAAATGTTGAAAAAAAAAAAAATTAAAAAAAAAAAAATTAAAATTTGCGTTAAAAATTATATAAACATTTTACCTACTATATTGCCTACTTCTTAACTGATCTTTAGTATTTGTAAAAATATTATGATCAGATGTTAATTACGGTAGTTGTTGACATTGAATGAGCGCCTTTGGCTTTCAAAGTAAAAAGTAAATAGTTTTGAATAATTTCGGCGGGCTGGTTAGAACCACGATAGCTCAATTGGGAGAGCACCTGACCCGGTATGTCAGAAGGGTGCGGGTTCAAATCCTGCTCGTGGAAATTTTTTCAACATTTGTGTTTTAGTGTTTTAAAATATATATAATAGTTATTATTAGATAAATTGTAATATTAGCCTTAAAAAAAGCTGTCCTATCTACTCTCCTGGATTGTCCTCACTCCTAATGCCCAAATAAATATTTTTTTCTAACCTTTGGTGTCGGTAATTAATTAATAAGTCCCAAAGCACGAAACAACAGTTTATTGCGTTTAGCACAAAGCACACACAAATAACAAATAGAAGGTGAAGAGAAGAATAAGCGATAGTTCATTTACACAGCACAATAAGTAGGTGAAGAAACAGTTCAATAGGCATACAGGCGAAGCTATGAAAACATACAAAAAACTGATAGGTAATAGCGTAGCAATAATGATCCGTCAACAGCAGAGATTTCAGTGCGACTGTCGTGCGGGGGTAGACGCGCGACGGAGGGGCACTGGGGCACGGCCGGCCGAATACCAAAACCGGTTTTGCCGCTCGGCGCCGATGGTGCATCGCACAATAGACGCACCTACTTAGCCGGTCATTAGTGAAAATATTATAACAATATAAAAATATGATCGTACTGTCGGAATGTTTGTTGAACGCCAAGTTACATTTATTACTTACTAGTCTATATTATTTATTCTTTACTTATTGTTTACTTATTATTATATACTACTAAATGTGTGCATACTATCTATATAATATATTATGTATATATATATTTATAAATCTAACATTGCTATATATTTAAGTATATATCTATTCTATTTAAAGTTAAGCTACATCAAAGAAAGAAATACAAACAATAACCATACAAACTAGTTTAAGCTATACAATACATAGTCTATGCTAAAATACTAGATACGCCACATCACCCCCCTCCAGAGACCGTCCTACGGGCGATAATACTCTGGAAAGCGGACTGCCCGCCCTGACCGTGTTGTTTTAAGGACAGTATTTTTATCATGTACTTGGGCATGATTCTTTGATGGTTCAAGGTCATGACTGTGCGTATCGGACAAAATATATGCCGGTTTTAAGCGATCTATGCTAACTGAGATGGGTTTTCCGTGAATATTTATTTTAAAAACTTTGTCACTTCTCTCAATGACTTTGTAGGGTCCTTTATAAGGTGGTTGCAAAGAGCTGCGTATTGTGTCATCCCTCAAAAACACGTGACTAACAGTAGATAGATCACTGTAAATAAAAACAGAACGCTTATCGTGGCGAGATGCAGGCGTTGGTTGGAGATTTCTTGTGAAATTACGTAACCGCGCCACGTACTCTGATACATCCGTGGTACCTTCGGTAATAGGATTAAAAAACTCACCTGGCAATCTTAAGGTTTCACCGTACACTAACTCGGCTGGTGATGCTTTAAGATCCTCTTTAAAAGAACCTCGTATACCTAACAGCACTATTGGGAGAGTTTCCATCCAGTTTCTGTTCTCGTGGCACATTAAAGCCGCTTTGAGCTGTCTATGGAACCTTTCTATAAGACCGTTGCATGCTGGATGATACGCCGTTGTTCGTCTGTGCTGGAAACCCACTATTTGTGAAAGGGTTTTAAATAACGCGGACTCGAATTGACTACCGCGGTCAGTAACTATATCTACGGGACAGCCAAATCGAGATATCCAACCGTTAAGTAACCCTTTTGCTACCGTCTCGGCTGTAATATCTTGAAGTGGAATCACCTCTGGCCACCGCGAAAAGCGATCGACAGCTGTAAGGCAGTATCGAAATCCCTGAGAGATAGGTAGTGGTCCCACGAGGTCTATGTGGATATGCATAAAACGAGCGCGAGGCAACTTGTATGTACCTAGCGGTGAAGACACATGCCGAACAACTTTCGCTCGTTGACAAGCAAGACATGCGCGAACCCACTCTCTGCAGTTCTTTTTTATCTCAGGCCACACATAACGCTCAGACACCAACCTTGCGGTTGCGTTAGTGCCCGGATGATTAAGAGAGTGAAGACTCTTAAAAACTTGTTGCCGCAGTATTTTAGGGACATAGGGTCTAAACGAATTGTCTCTCTCTTCACAGTATAGACCGTTACGAGACCCGGGCAGCACGACCTTCTTCAAATGTAAGGATGAATCGCCGTCCAATAAACCTTGAAGTTCTGAGTCGTGAACTTGAGCCTCAGCTAACTTGTTAAGGTCTAATGGTTGAACAATTTCTTCAACCCTTGACAGCGTGTCTGCAACCACATTTTCCTTACCCGGGATATGTCTAATATCCGTGGAAAACTGTGAGATGAAGTCCAAGTGCCTGAATTGCCTAGGCGAGCACTTATCTTTACGAGTGTGGAACGCAAAACAAAGTGGTTTATGATCGGTATAAATTATAAACTGCCTTGCTTCCACCATGTGTCTAAAGTATTTTATAGCCTCATAGATCGCTAGCAGCTCCCTATCGTAAGGCGAATACTTTTGCTGCGCAGGGGTTAGCCTTCTGGAGAAAAATGCTAACGGTTGCCATGTTGACTGCGAAAGCTGCTGCAGAACTGCTCCTATTGACGTATCAGATGCATCAGTGACTAATGCCATTTGTGCGTCAATATCAGGGTGGGCTAGTAGTGTGGCTTTACACAAACTCTGCTTGCAGGCATCAAACGCCTGCTGCTCTGCTTCTGTAAAATTAACTGGATGAGACCCTTTAACTGAACCGCTTAAAAGTGTGTTCAATAAAGACTGGTACTTTGCTGCGTCCGGAATGAATCTACGGTAAAAATTGATCATACCTAGAAATCTTCGCAGTTCTTTTATGGTCTTAGGGATTGGAAAGTTATTGATAGCTGCAACCTTTTCTGGTAGTGGCTTAGTACCTTGAGCAGATATACTATACCCAAGAAAAGTAACTTCCGACGCGCCTAACACACACTTTGATGTGTTGACGACCAACCCATATTCGCGTAGTCTGGTGAAGACCTCACGAAGGTGAGCCTCATGAGATGATGGATCTGGTGAAAAGACCAAAAAATCGTCGATGTACCCATACACGAACGCATCTAGTCCACGAAGCATTTCATCAACAAAACGTTGGAAAGATTGCGCTGCGTTACGTAGACCAAAGGTCATGTATGGGAATTCGAATAAACCGAACGGCGTCGTGATAGCGGTCTTCGAAATATCACCTGGACTTATCGGGATTTGATTAAAAGCCTTTTCAAGGTCAATCGTTGAGAAGACTGTACAGCCTGAGATACTATGTGCAAAATCCTGAATGTGGCGTATAGGGTATCTATCCGGTATTGTTCGGGCGTTAAGCGCCCTATAGTCACCACAAGGCCGCCAACCGTTGCTTTTCTTAGGCGCAAGGTGTAAAGGTGATGACCACGGAGAATCAGAAACCCTAGCAGTACCATTCTGTAACATAGAAGCAAATTCTTCCTTGGCAATTTTCAACTTATCCGGGGCCAGCCTCCGAGGTGTAGAAGCAACAGGCGGTCCCGCAGTTGTTTTAATGTGGTGAACGGTATTATGCTTTGTAAATTTGGGAACACCAGATGGGCGAGTAATATCAGGGAACTCCCTGAGAATCGCATGATACCTAGTGTCACCCGATGCTACTTTGACTGAAGAAACATTATCTTTGGAAGTCACAGGCAAAGCCGTAGTCGAAAGCTTAGTCTTATTATCAATAAGACGTTGGTTACGACAATCTACCACTAAATCATAATAACACAAAAAATCTACACCTATTATAGCTTTAGTTACGTCGGCCACAATAAATCTCCAAGCAAAGTCGCGGCGCAACCCTAAGTTCAAAACTAAATGAGCGTAGCCGTACGTGTTGATTTGCGTTCCGTTCGCTGCGCATAATGTGTAGTCTGTTTTTGATCTACGTTCTTTTAATACTGACCGAGGGAAGACACAGAGATCGCTGCCGGTGTCAACGAGAAACCGCATCTTAGTTTTACAGTCAGTTACAAATAAGCGACCGGAACTAGGGCAATCGCTTGTCGCCATTATCGACCGCCCGAACTGTTTTCCGATTGCTTAAAATCACACGGTTTGATACATCTATGAGCCTTACTACCAAACTTATAATGAAACCAACATGTAGGATGCTTACGGAAGTGTGAGTTGGAACGGTTACGGGAACTGGATCGAGAACGGGTGGGCCTTCTGGAACTGGGACGCGACCTTTCGTTGAGCTTCATGTTCATCTCGTTCATTTGCTTCCTCAGCTCCGCGATTTCCCTGGCCATAATGTCGAATGACGAACCTGGAGTCGGGGCGCAGGCTGCAGCGACGTGGGGTGATGACGGTGCTATCTCCAGTACCTTATCAGCCAGGTCAGCCAATACTTCCAAGCTCGTAGACGGTTGGGCGGCTAACACTGTCTGGATGTTAGTGGGAAGCCTACTGCTCCAAATTGTTCTCACGAACTCTTCCGGGACATTAGCGCCTGCCAAGCTCTGCAAGTGGCGAAGGAATTGGGATGGTTTTCTATCCCCTAACTCTTCATGCATCAGTAATTGTTTCACTTTCTTCTCTCGCGATGCCGTAAATCTTTTTATGATCTCCGCCTTCAACTTTAAATATTTTTCATTTTCCGGTGGAGTAATGATAATGTCTCTCACTTCTTTAGAGTACTGGTGATCGAGGTTACTTATAACATAATTAAACTTCGTTATGTCTGATGTAATGCCGGATAACGCGAACTGACCTTCGATTTGAGCAAACCAACATTCTGGATCTTCCGGCCAAAACGGTGGTACCCGCACTCCAACTCGGCATATTTCTTGCGAGGCGGGTAGATCGCCTCCCGACCGCGCTGCTGCACCGTAGCCATCTTTGCTGCCTTGAGATAACGACATCCTCTTGTTTTTTCGGGGTCACCAATTTGGTGTCGGTAATTAATAAGTCCCAAAGCACGAAACAACAGTTTATTGCGTTTAGCACAAAGCACACACAAATAACAAATAGAAGGTGAAGAGAAGAATAAGCGATAGTTCATTTACACAGCACAATAAGTAGGTGAAGAAACAGTTCAATAGGCATACAGGCGAAGCTATGAAAACATACAAAAAACTGATAGGTAATAGCGTAGCAATAATGATCCGTCAACAGCAGAGATTTCAGTGCGACTGTCGTGCGGGGGTAGACGCGCGACGGAGGGGCACTGGGGCACGGCCGGCCGAATACCAAAACCGGTTTTGCCGCTCGGCGCCGATGGTGCATCGCACAATAGACGCACCTACTTAGCCGGTCATTAGTGAAAATATTATAACAATATAAAAATATGATCGTACTGTCGGAATGTTTGTTGAACGCCAAGTTACATTTATTACTTACTAGTCTATATTATTTATTCTTTACTTATTGTTTACTTATTATTATATACTACTAAATGTGTGCATACTATCTATATAATATATTATGTATATATATATTTATAAATCTAACATTGCTATATATTTAAGTATATATCTATTCTATTTAAAGTTAAGCTACATCAAAGAAAGAAATACAAACAATAACCATACAAACTAGTTTAAGCTATACAATACATAGTCTATGCTAAAATACTAGATACGCCACAAACCGACCGAGTACCTACCCATCATAGCAAAAAGCAAGTCAAGATTGAAATTAAAAAAATATAAAGAGATCATTTATTAGAACACATATAAATAATTACGTTGTATGCTTAAGTGTAAATAGATAAAAAGAAAACTGAAGTTGTTCTAAATATTGTCCAGATTACTTTTAATTATCCAAAAAATGTTGAGAACCCCTAGTATGCGGCAACTCGAACAAAGTGTCGGCACCTTTGACACTCACACCAACTTTTGTCTGAGGACTTTGAGGTTACCCACTTTTTGTTTTATTTTTTTGTTTTTGTGCAATTTGTTTTAATGAGCATCTCATAAGCGTAATGGTTAAAAGGAAATACTAAGGTCGACTGAATTGAAAAACATGTATGAAAAATAGACAAAATCATCGTTTCGTAGTCCCCGGATTCCCCCTCCTAAACTGGACCGATTTAATAACTTTTTTATTAAAAATTAAAGAAAGGCTTTGCCTGTGTCCCTATGTTTTGCATTTTTTATATATAATCTCGTCAAATTTGTTTGCTGGATGTCTGAACACAGCGGAAAATCTGGCCAATTTTTTAAGGTTTTTAAATGTTTATATCTTTTTTATAACAATTAATTTATGAAAAAAAGGAAAACATAAAGACACAGCCAAAGCCTTTTTTTTATTTTGAATGAAAATCGGTCCAGTTTTGGAGGAGAAATCAGGGGACTACAAAATGTTGATTTTGTCTACTTTTCATACATATTTTTCAATTCAGTCGACCTTAGTATCCCCTCTTAAGACCACCGCACCGGTGTGATCCTGGGTTCGATTTCCAGTGTGGGATAATATGTTTGTACTTGGTTTGGTTGATGGTAAAGCTGGTTTTAATCCCACCTGTCTAGCTACCTCCATCTTATCCGAACGCCATAATATCATTGTTTGTAGCATTGTTGTTGTGTTCCGCCAGTAGAAATAAGATAGCCAGTGCCTCTATAGCTGATGATTTCGGGTAAAATGCGTTTCCAACTTCAGTCTTATCAGCACTTAATACACTAATAATAATAATAAACTTTCCTAGAAACTTCGTCATGAAACTCGTTAAATGGTTACTAGACAACGGATAAACATACTTAAAATACTCAAATACATACTTATTATACATAGAAAACACTCAGACCCGAGACAATTTAGAAAAACAATAATTTCTAAATTGACCCGACCGGGGATCGAACCCGGGACCTCAGAGATGGCGACACCATGAAAACCGGTGTACAAACCACTCGACCAAAGAGGTCGTCTGAACTTAAGATCAGGTGAGATGTTGGACAAGTGCAAATTAAACAAAAGGTTAGTTCAAATCTCGCTCTCTTTAAGAATATAACTTTAGGTTATAGTATGTTGCTCCACAAAAGGTACAGCAGTGTGTGGACACACAATTACATGTTAAAACAAAAACAGTGCTTGCTTTGAAATAGCAGAACATACACAATGGAAACAGCAGCCGTCCTAAGTCATATATAAGTCATATATGAGTATGTGGTTTTGTAGCCTTTTCATTAAAACTAGTAGTCTGCTTGTGGCTTACAGCTCTTTCAGATTCCAGCTTTAAAAGAGGCTTTACTTTGTTTTATTTTTGGCGCGACTTGCATACTCGTGTTCATTTGTTTAGAGGACTTTGCAACGACTATTGTAAAAGCTATGTTACGTTTTGAATGTCGTGCCGACGGGTGGTGACCAGATTTAGTTTGTGTAAATCTCCATGCTACTCTCGCAAAGGACATCTTGTTTGATGTATAAAGTAGTCTTAACCTCCATAGTCCTATAAAAAGCTCAAAGTTTATTATACATACCGAAAAAGATGTTTTCATTTTTTTGTTTCAGTTTCTTTTGGGATAGAATATTTAGCAATCATTATTATACAATTGAGGAGCTCGATGGCGCAGTGGTTAACGCGCCTGGTCTACGAGTTTCAGCAACTTTCGCAAAGGCCGGTCATTGGATGGGTGACCAAAAATTGTATCATGTCGAGCTCCTCCGTGCTTCAGAAGGCACGTAAAGCAACGGCTTAACTGTCGTTAACAACCACCAATCCGCACTGGGCCCGCGTGGTGGTTTATGGCCCGTTCTCTCTATCCATCCATAGGGACGGCTCGCGCCCCAGCAGTGGGGACATAAAATGAGCTGATGATGATGATGATGATTATACAATGATGTTTTCATGCATAAACACCATATAGGTATACTTAGGGCTTTTTTAAATGCTTTAATTTAATAATATAGGTACCTATTTAATTTTCCCTGTACTATTTTGTATTGTACTTTATTGTGATATTTGTAATAGTTATGGCATTAATAAACTGTTTCCATTTCTACTTCTATTTCTTATTATTTATTCTTAACGTCACATAATATTGTTAGCTAAATAATTATTTATTAAAATAAAGCTGTGTTAAACCCAATATTGTATAGGCTATACCAGTGTATACACGCTTGATTCTGCTAATATTACCATTTTTCCTAAATCCGTTACTTAAAATTTGTTGATTAATGTTTTGTCCTACAAATAGTACATGGAATTACTATTTTAGTTAAAGTGTCAGGCGTGAAGTGCAAATGCTTGTTGTGCCTTTTATAGCACGCTAGGACTAACGAGGTAAAATAACCGCCAACCCGCATTATTTGTTCCAATTTGAATAAAATCTTTAATATTTCCCCGTGGTCGAAATTTTTAAACAAAGTTTATAAATACAATGTTATATAACACATATTATACATAAATTGTATCTTACGTGGTTCCTTCTCCATAACATAAACTTTAACTGTACTAAATATAAAGCATATTTGCTTAAATGGAGCAAGAAGTTTTCCTTTTTTTTTTCTTTATTTGATGTCTTTGTGCGATTAGCACATTTAGGCAGTGTCAAAGTATTTTTTTTTACTAGTAATACATAAATAAACAATATTTCCTTCCTGTATGATGATCATTAATGATAATAGAAATGAGAAGTGAGAAATGACATACCCCCAACCCCTCGAGTATCTCAGTAAAGATGTGGGGCTTTACTAAGATCTCACGCGGACTTCTTGAGAGAATTTGAAAAGTGCCGGTTGCACTGTTTTGTTTCATTTGCCAACACTCATGCACGCTCACGAACACTTAACGGTTAATCATCTACCATTATTTCAAATTAATATTCGACATAACACAAATTTTTGAAATTAAAACAAAACCGCAGACAAGACCTTCACTTTCATGCCAAGAAGTCCCGAAGTTTTCCTTTCACGTATTAGGTAATAGGAGAAATTTCCAAATAAGCGTTTATTAAAAAAACATTAAACCCGACCCGACGGGGACAATCATCAACCAAGCGGCCGCCGCCGCCGCCGCGCCCGCCAGCCGTGGCTAGCTAGCTAGCTAGCTCAATTAAATCCGCACTCTCTTTGGTTGGTTGGTGATTGTCCCCGTCTGCGACAACTATCAATATTTAATGTATTTATAAATACTCATTTATTATAGATTTTATTATTTAAGTATAGGTATCGGACATGCAATATTTCACGTTGCATTCAACATTGCTCAAATGGAATTCTGATTTCGTAGAGCTTGTTTTTTTTCTTTTCAGTTTTTCTCTATGCACTTATTTTTTATGTTAGTCCGGTTTTTACGAGTAAATAATTGTTTTTTATATAGTTGTTTTAGCAGTCGGGTTTTTTTTTTAATTTTAATAATTTGTTTTATTTCTAACTTTTTACTTTTTTTTATTAAGTATATTCTGGATTTCTTATAGCCTATGTCACTCCCACAGTCAAAACAAATCTAACGACACCCACCATAAATAGACATACAAACATACATACATACATACATACATACATACATACATATATACATACATACATACATACATACATACATACATACATACATACATACATACATACATACATACATGCATACATACATACATACATACATACATACATACATACATACATACATACATACATACATACATACATACATACATACATACATACATACATACATACATACATACATACATACATACATACATACATACATACATACATACATACATACATACATACATACATACATACATACATACATACATACATACATACATACATACATACATACATACATACATACATACATACATACATACATACATACATACATACATACATACATACATACATACATACATACATACATACATACATACATACATACATACATACATACATACATACATACATACATACATACATACATACATACATAAATACATACATACACTCGAAAAACATAACCAACCTTCCTTCTGACGCAGTCGGGTAAAAAGAGATACGATATACAAATGTTTAAAATTGTACACACGTTCAAATCCTACACTTGAATACAGATTCACAAACGTATCTCGTTTGTTGTTGTGTTTGATTGCGTTATTTCGAACAAAAAGGTGTGTGTACGAGTATATCGTATAAACTTGTTAAAATTATTTACGGCATTGCATACGTTGGTTGAATGCTCTAAAGCTTATACTGATTGGACAAAAGAATAACGATTGAAAATATCTATGTACTAGCTGTGCTCGCGACTTCGTCCGCGTGGAATAGTGACTTTCGGCAGCATTTTTAATTTTTTAGGCTCTTCCCGTTTTTGCAACATTTTCATTGCTGCTCCACTCCTATTAGTCGTAGCGTGATGTTATATAGCCTATAGCCTTCATCAATAAATGGACTATTCAACACAAAAATAATTTTTCAATTCCAACCAGTAGTTCCTGAGATTAGCGCGTTCAAACAAACAAACAAACAAACAAACTCTTCAGCTTTATAATATTAGTATTGGCAAATAATTGGCAATAATGCATTAATTTCGACCAAATTTGATTACCATAAAAAATGTTATAATGAGTCAATCTTAAAAGATAGACATATACTGTCTGAGACATTTTTTTAGATCATTTAAAGAGTAATAATTCTTTCATACATATTTTTGGGTAACTTTAACCGTTTACGCAGCGCACGCAACGGAAGCCCTCAAATATGGACAATTTTCCCCGTTTTTGCAACATTTTTCACTGATGCTTCGCTCCTATTGGTCGCAGCGTGATGTGATATAGCCTCAAGCCTTCCTCGATAAATGGACTATCCAACACAAAAATATTTTTTTCAATTCGAACCATTAGTTCCTGAGATTAGCGCGTTCAAACAAACAAACTCTTCAACTTTATAATATTATAATATTAATATAGATTAATACGTGAAACAAAAACTTTGTACCCCTCTTTTACGAAAATTGCGCGGACGGAGGAGTATGAAATTTCGCACACTTATAGTTTATACTATAGAGAAAGTTATCTGAATGTTAATATATTTTTTTTAATTATGCATAAATCAATAAAACAAACATTACACACACTACCATGTTTTTGACACACGCGCATATTGACTATATTACTTGCCAAACTTCATAGTTCTAGGTCAACGGCAAGTACCCTATGAATTTTGATTCCCTTGAGGATGTCGAAATATAGGTACGTTTTTTGCGACATAAACGGCCGTATCTTTCTTTTTCGTTAACTTAGAAGTTTGATTTTTTCACAGTTTCAAGGGACCGCAGACTTGCGTAGATAGTTTTAATTTCAACTCGATACCTCCACGCGTTCCCGAGATAAAGGGTCTTGACAGACAGACAAACGGACAGACGGACAACAAAGTGATCCTTTAAGGGCTCCGTTTTTTCCTTTTGAGGTACGGAACCCTAAAAAACAATTTAACGAATAAATAAAGCTATCAATAATCATGAATTAAGGGATAGGTACAGTTAAGTACCTACTTATCTTAAAGTAAAAGATAATATGTTAACTAGTGGTGTATATAGCAGAATACAGGCACTAATCAGTTGTTTCAACTGCCTGCCTGATAATTTATAATAATAATAAGGATCAAGGGCCTGATTCAGAAGGCAGTTCCTCCTCGATACGGCACGCATTGTGAGGAGGTTCCTGTCTCTGGAGCCCTAATCACCGGTAGTTTGGACCCTGGTCCCGATGCCGGTGGACCCCTATTTTTTATATTTTTAAATGTTTATTTTGTTTTTTAGAAAATATTTAAAAATGTAAATTAATATGTAAAAAAATAAATAGAGAGATAATAATAATATCATAAAAGCTAGGCGCCTGGTTCATCAGCAGATTATGAGAGACAGTTCCAAATTAAAAATACGACGAACAAACATTTTTTTTAATCATTAGCCGTACCCGTCGTAAATAGAGACTTTAATTTATGAAAGAAAGGGGAGATTCTCAATTTCTTTTGCCGAACCGTTTCCTAATTACTGGAGGGAAGACTATTCTGATTTTGCTATGATTAATAATTCTTTGTGGCGACACAGCTTACTATTAATTTTTAGTTTTGTTCACATTTTTCAGTGCTGCTATTAATTATGAATTTTGCATTGATAGCTCAGAGGCGCAGCGGGCATCGCGTTCAGAATTAATGAAATGAAATATTCTTTGTCCAATTCAGGCACAAAAAGAGTACTTATGAACGTCAAATAAATGTCTTTTAAAAAAATGTTCGCATTAAAGTATCATATTGAAATAGCAACAACTTAAGCAAGTTTCATAAAGGCCGGTCATTGGATGGGTGACCAAACTTATCAACTCGAGCTCCTCCGCGCTTCGGAAGGCACGTAAAGCCGTTAGTGCTGGCTTCATTAGTCTGGCCTGTCGCAGTCAAATAGAAATAAAATAACATTGACGTATTTAAGTAATATCTAATGTGATGATATTGTAATGCCCTAAGGTATACGATTTTTTTGTTTGATTACTTGGCGCGTAAATAAATAAATCTTACCTCTAATCAACTTAAAGGCATCATCATCATCATCATCAGCCTATACTTGAAGCTCAGTGTTGCGGAAACCCACAACAGACACTAAAATTACACATCAAAATTACCTTAAAATTAACAAAGTCCACTCACAGTTCCATGCCGCTCCCGCCGTCCTGAACGGGATCCATATGGTCCGATGGGGCCCGAATCCGGCTCCGGGTCTTCTGGGGTTCCCTAAACACACCCAAACTACCCCAAAGTGCACTTCCCCCTGAAAAATACCTTTTATTCCCGTAGCGGTGTGGCCGACATCCCGGCTAATTGTTTTCCCGAAACAATTAGTTTACGACGCACACACAATTTGCACTATCCACTTAACTAGAATAATACGGCTCCAAATGCCCTTATTACTACATAAAACTATTTAATTATCAACACACGATAACTATCATCCAGCCATATTTGCTTTCCAGAGACAAGAGAATAAAAAAAGAACAACTAGTGATGGGGCCATTATGCCACCAAACAAAATTGAATCTCGATAATCGATTCGTCCATAATATAAATCAAAGTTTTATTTCTAACAAAAATAAATGCCTGTTTATTTGCAACATCCCGCCACCCAAAGCGGACGTACCGCTTTCTAGCCTGAAATCTTAAACTAGTCAACCGGTAATCGAGCTAAGGTCGCGACCGCGCGATTTAGCACCGATCCATCAACCAACACTTGCGCCACACGCGGAGTCCCGTCCGCGCCCCAGATTAACTTTAAAATGCGACCTCGTCTCCAAAATAACGATGGCAAATTAGCCTCTTTTAATAAAACCAGATCCCCCTCCGAAGGGGGCGACGTCCGGTCTGTCCACTTTACACGCTGCTGCAATAAATGCAGATACTCCAGTGACCAACGACGCCACAAGTCCTGACTCATTTGTTGTATCATTTGAAAACGAGACATCCGGTGTCTGCGTTCATCCTTCCAGGGATACTCAGGCAGGGCAGTGAGTGGCTGACCGACCAAAAAATGACCAGGGGTCAGGACTTCCATGTCATTTGTGTCAGAGGAGAGTGGACAAAGCGGACGCGAGTTGAGAACCGCCTCAACCTTACAAAACACAGTTGTAAGTTCCTCATACGTGAGGGTAGTTTCCCCGACTACCCGGCGCAAGTGGGTTTTTGCCGATTTTACCGCGGCTTCAAATATCCCGCCCCAGTGGGGACAGGCTGGCACACTAAATCGCCATGTGATTCCCCGCTGTGCGAGAGCTTGACTTATGCTATTACAATTTTTATCCAGAAAATCGTTCACATCTTTTAAGTAGTTGGCAGTGCCTCTGTAGTTGGTACCGTTGTCGGACCGAATGAGAGAAGGTAAACCCCGTCGCGAAACAAAACGATCCAGCGTGGCGACAAAGGCTTCCGTAGACAGAGCCGAAACCACTTCCAGGTGGACGGCCTTAGTGGCCAGGCAGACAAAAACGCACAGGTATGCTTTCGTGACCCTAGTGTTACGATAGGCTGTGGTTTTCACCAGAAACGGTCCAGCAAAATCCGTACCGATTCCGTCGAACGGCCTAGTTGTCTGACAAACCCGGTCAGAAGGGAGATCCCCCATCTGTGGCTGCATAGTGGAGGCCTTCACCCGATAACAAGCCACACACTTAAATAACACGCTGCGAACCACTCTCCGAGAGGACAAAATCCAGAACTCCCTCTGTAATATCGCCAGTAACGCATTACACCCCGCGTGAGCGTTTTTCAGGTGTCTATCTGAGACCACCAGTTCTACCAAAGGTCCTCCTTTGGGGAGTAGCAGAGGATGACGGCTACCGAAGGGCAGGTCGGCATTTTTGAGGCGACCTCCAACGCGTAACAGTCCATCCGCATCCAGAAATGGGTTGAGCCGAGAGATCGCTCCCTTGAGCTTTGCGCGACCGACGCGCAAAATCTTCAGTTCGTCCTCGAACCGGTCGGCTTGAACCAGCCGTATCAGGGCCAACAGTGAACTCCTGCGTTCCTCAGCACCCGCCACGGGTGATAACTGCCTCTTGTCTGGATGGCGGCAGTTATGTAGAAATCTCCGGATCCAGCAAGTTACACCTAGCAATTTGTCCAGTTTGCTGTATCGAGCCGTCAACCAATTCGGATCTGGCCTTGACTCGTTTGTTGTCACCAAAACTTTTATTCCAGGGAGCATCCCTAGAGAGCCATCGATCATGGTGACCGGCCATGATGACTCACCTTCCTTTAACCACTCTGGACCCCACCAGAGGGCATGCTGCACCAATTCCGGCGCGGTGCAGCCCCGAGAGGCACAATCGGCAGGATTCCAGGGGCCGGGAACGTGCCTCCAACAAATTTCGATGCCCGAGTTCTGTACCTGAGATACCCGATTGGCCACAAACGTTTCCAATACTTGGGGTGCCCCGCGTAGCCATGCCAGAGCTACCTGACTGTCAGACCAGGCGTAGACATTCCGGATGTCCACCGTAGACGTCAGTTCCTTGTGCACGTGGCACAACAGTTTGGCCAATAGATGCGCCCCGCAAAGCTCCAGCTTCGGGATTGTCAGCCTAGTTTTGAGGGGAGCCACCTTGCTTTTAGCCAGAAGCAAGGAGACGGCGACTCGACCCTTCGAGTCCACCGTTCGCAGATACACCACTGCGGCATACCCTCGTTCTGACGCATCGCAGAAGCCATGTAGGCTTGCCCTGTATTTGCCCCGCGGCAAGATCCGCCGCGGCAACGCCACCTGATTGATCGCCTCGATCGTAGATATCAGAGCGAGCCAAGTGTCGAGTGAGAGCCCTACCAGTGGCTCATCCCACGAGACTCCGAGTGTCCACAGTGTTTGCAATAAACACTTCGCCATAAAAATGCACGGGCTGATCCATCCATTTGGATCAAACATCCGAGCGATGGTGGAAAGGACCGTCCTTTTCGACCAAACTCTTGTAGTTTCCAGTTCTACCCGGAATGTGAAAATATCGTGAACCGGCTGATATTTAATTCCCAAAACGGCGATAGAGTTCGGGTCTCCTGCGTCCTCGAATAGCTGAGGATTCTGTTGGTGATCTTCCGGAATCCCAACCAGAAGCTGTGGCTCGTTGGATAACCATTTTCTCAACTCATAACCACCAGCCGCGAGGAGTCCGATAAGTTCATTCCTGATGATGAGCGCCTCCTCCAGAGAGGCTGCCCCTGTGCAGATATCATCTACGAACACGTCACGTGTCAGTACAGCGGCTGCCCGGGGAAAGCGAGCCCGTTCCTGCTCCGCCAGTTCCAGCAGTGACCGGATGGCAATGAAGGGACTCGACTTCAGGCCGTACGTGTTGGTGTTGAGCTCGTAGACGGTGATGGGATCCTCCGAATGCTCCCTCCAGAGTATTAACTGAAACCTCCTGTCCGCAGGATGTATTACTGTTTGGCGGAACATCATCCGGATGTCCGCACCGATCACCACCTGGTGTCTTCGGAAATTTAAAATGATGTCGACAATGTCCCGATGTAACTTCGGACCAGAATGGAGACATTGGTTCAATGAAACTCCAGTCGACGACGGTGCCGATCCGTCAAAAACAGTCCGTAGTTTTCCAGATGAGGCCTTCAACACCGCGTGGTGAGGCAAGAAAAAATGATCTGTCGTTGTCCAGTCGACAGTCGCCCGCGACATATGCCCCAAGGCCTCGTATTCTCGCATGAACTCGATATACTTTTCCCGAAGTACCGGATCGCGAGACATACGACGCTCCATGGACAAGAGTCGTTTTTCTGCCAACGCCCTCGATTTTCCCAAGAGAGGGGGACAGTCGATAAAGGGCAGTCGAGTTTCGATCCTACCCGACGCCATCCGGCGTGTGTGATCCTTATAAAAGGTTTCGCACTCCACATGCTCCGGATCCAGACGGGAGACCATGGGAGGCTCTTCCAGTTCCCAGAATTTTTGCATCGTCCTAGCGATGGAGGTAGTAGCGACGACAGGCGAGACATCCCGCGTCTCCTGGTCGAAAACCGGTCCCATTAAAACGTGTCCAAAGATGGTAGGTATAGCTACCAACGAAGAGCGGCCCAGAATCCGCTGAGGCCCTAAAAGGATCCAGCCCAGTACATCCGCTCCCAATATGAGGTCCACCGGAGCCGGCTCCTCGAAATGAGGGTCTGCCAGCATGAGACCTGATGTGTCAGGCATTGCGTCCCGCGGAATGTCTGTCGGTGGATGCCAACCCAGCAGATTGTCGAGTACGATCGCGGCCGCCGCAATCCGTATCGAAGCGGAATGCACAGGAGAGAAGGAAATGTGGGTCTGACCGGACAGACCCCCCACTTCTGTATCTCCGACTCCCCGAATCGGAGCTGAGGGAGGCGCGCACTCCAGACGTAGGCGCCTCGCTACCCTCGTAGTAATTAAGCAGCCCTGTGCCCCAGTGTCTAGGAGGGCTCGTATCCGGACGAAGTCCCCCCTAGGTCCCCAAACGCGTACCTGCGCGATGGGCAAAAGAACCGTCCTCGGTTCCGACGTAGCCCGACCACAGGCTAGTCATGCGTCAGAGCCAGCAGCCGACCCTGTCGAACCGTGATGACTCGGCCAGTAAGTCGGACGCGTGCAGGCCACCATCCGGGGTGGTGCGTATCCAGGTGCCCTACCATACCGGTGATAGGGTGGGTGGTATTCCAACCTAGGGTACTCGTGCAGTACCGGTGAGAACTGTTGACGGTTCTCACGTCGTTGTTGTTCCGGTAACGGCGGCGGAGGGTACGCGTACGAGTATCCGGGTGTTGGGTCCGGAGGTGGGGCTCCCTGTACCCAGTGGCCCTTAGAGGCACCAACTCCTGGTGTTGGTCGCGCCGGGTGCCGGGTTGTAGCCAGAACCTGGCTCCGTTCCGGCGGTCCCCAACTCACCTGAGCCGGGGTGTACGAGGGGTTGTAGTGTGGCGGCCGTGGCGGACTCCGTCTTTCCGGAGGCGGAGTTGACCCCGGCCCCAAACCGCCACCCGTGGGAGATCCCCTCTCCCGAACCGGTGCTGAGCCCTCAGCACTACGGGTGCACAGTAAGCGATGGTGCGGTCCGCCGCACACATCGCAAGGCCTCACCTGGGGACACTCATTATACCTATGTCCTCCCAGGCAGGCATAACACAATCCTCGTGTCCGAACGAGGTTTCGGCGCTCTTTCGTGGGCAGCCCGAGAATTGCTGGACATAGCTGCTCCAAGTGCTGCTGTCCGCAAATCCGGCATCCAGAACCGGGGTTGATGGCGGCCGCAGCCACCAGCCTGCCGCGACCCTTCCCTGGGTTGCGTGGCGGCTGGGCTCCGTAGACTCCGGAAGTGCGGGCCGGCGCACTTGTCGGAGCCTCCTGGGAGGCTAGCTGGTTTTCCAGCAGGCCAGCCTCCTCTTCCAGGAACTCCAGAAGTTCCCCTATGGTGGGCAGAACGCTGCCGAGATCCTTGTGGACCAGTCGATTCCGCTCGAACTTGTCCCTCATCTCCTGCGACAACTTGGCCAAAACTATGTGCAGAAGAAGGAAGGACCACTGGTCGACGGGCAGTCCGAGCGTCCTTAACCCGTTTAAGGACACGGTGAGCGGGGTGATCAGCTGCGTCCTCAGCTGAGCCCTATGGTTGACCCTCGGCAATCCCAGCAGATGGGTCACGTGCGCGTCCGCCTGAAGACGCGGCTTTTCGTACCGCTTCTCCAGCAGCTGCATGGCGGTGTCGTAGCTCGCATCCTGCAGCTCCAGATGCTGTACGAGCTGTCTGGGTTCTCCGTCTAGGAAGGAACGGAGATATGCCAGCTTTTCGGCCTTGGTGAAATCCTTCCGAGTATCCACCAAAGCCAAAAACATGTTCCGGAATCCAGCCCAGTCCCGCATACATCCGGTGAAATGCGGGACCTCCAGGGCACCCAATCTTCCCATGGCGCTGGGTCCAGGGGTGTGGAGCGAAGCGGGGCGCGCAACAGGCTTCCCCTCCCGCAGTCGCTCGATGTCCTTCACCCGCTGAAGGACCTCGTCGTAAATGTCTTGGATGTGCTCCAGATCCTTGACATATTGGGCGTGGAGGGCCAGCTCCTTCTCCCCGACCGGGTCGGTTGACAATAGAGCGGTTACCGACCGCTCGGCCAACAAGAAACGAGCCTGCATTTCTTTCGAACGCGTCTCCAAGGCGTCCTCCCGGTTAGGCCGATCTACTAACGCAAGCAGCCCGGTGAACCACCGGAGCTGCTGAGCCAACTCCTGCCGTGACGCTGTCATTATAAATAATTTAAACTAAATAAACCTAAACACAAAATTAAAACGAGTCAATGAAAACACGGAATCGATTATCCGAATCGACTCGATGCTTTCAATTGAACGAAATTAAATTAAATTAACGTTCTGAGAAATGTCCCAGCCCAAATGAATGAACGAACAAAACAACGGTACTACCAACCTTACAATTTAACCGCACCTGTCCCGGAAGTGCGATTTTACACAAAATGAGCTTAACCTATTACGAACTAACAAAAAATACACAAAATTACACCGATTAACCTAGAGGTCCGGTATTAACCACGCTCTGCTACCAAAATGTTGCGGAAACCCACAACAGACACTAAAATTACACATCAAAATTACCTTAAAATTAACAAAGTCCACTCACAGTTCCATGCCGCTCCCGCCGTCCTGAACGGGATCCATATGGTCCGATGGGGCCCGAATCCGGCTCCGGGTCTTCTGGGGTTCCCTAAACACACCCAAACTACCCCAAAGTGCACTTCCCCCTGAAAAATACCTTTTATTCCCGTAGCGGTGTGGCCGACATCCCGGCTAATTGTTTTCCCGAAACAATTAGTTTACGACGCACACACAATTTGCACTATCCACTTAACTAGAATAATACGGCTCCAAATGCCCTTATTACTACATAAAACTATTTAATTATCAACACACGATAACTATCATCCAGCCATATTTGCTTTCCAGAGACAAGAGAATAAAAAAAGAACAACTAGTGATGGGGCCATTATGCCACCAAACAAAATTGAATCTCGATAATCGATTCGTCCATAATATAAATCAAAGTTTTATTTCTAACAAAAATAAATGCCTGTTTATTTGCAACACTCAGAACAATAACTAAAGCTATAGAAGGATGGCTTAAACAAAAATCGTGCAACTATGTTTAGTTCCTTTCAATCTTATGGCTAGAAAAGGAGGTTGGAGTGCGACAAATGGTTGACACTTAGTTTTTATTTTTTGTATTGTTATGTGAAACGGTCATCAGATAATCGGTGATCAAAAAAAATCTTGAGTCCTTTATAAAGTCACTCACTACGTTACCTCAAATATGACGTCACAAATCTGGTGACACCTTTGCTATTTTAGTCCGGTTTCTATAGCTTTAGTTATTATTCTGAGACTTGAAGGCATACCAACGCCAAATGTTTGACAGCTGGGGACAGAGTGGTTTGTATGGAAAAAGAAAATTTTTGTATTTTTACGTTTTTTTTTGTCCATAAAAAACTTTCTCAGACTTCATCAAACACAACAAAAAGAAATCAACCAAATCGATTCAGCCGTTCTCGAGTTTTGCGGTTAGCAACACATTTAGCGATTCATTTTTATTTATATAGATTATTGATCATACTGCCCATCCAAACCAAATATTTAAAACCTTTTTTGTAAAACTATGTAAAATTAATTATATCATTTTACTTTTTGTTACTTCGCATCGATTATTTACCATGTTGTGAAACTCTATTGTTGGATATGTGTTATCAGCATGATTGCTACAATAAGGCTGTTGAGTTTCCTAAAAAAATAAAACTAAATTCAATGATAAAGGCTTTTCTATAACAGTGGGACAGTACATAGGCTATAACTTAACACAGACTTCGCTAGCATAAAGGCCGCCGACGTTTTGCGAAACAAAAGGCCGGTAGTCAGCGGACGGTCGAAGGAATAATGGATGTAGTCGCTCCCTGTCTATTATTATTAGAGAGAGCGAAATGGAAGGTTACCGGTGGAATGGTTTCATTCATTCATACGTGGCATACTCCAAGCGTTTACTACATATTTATGTATACTTACAAGATGCCCGATGGAGTGGTTAACGCGCCCGGTATGCGATTGATGAAGTTAAGCAATTTTCGCAAAGGACTGTCATCGGATGGGTGACCAAAAACTTCGTCTTAGCTCCTCCGTGCTTCGGAAGGCGCGTTAAGTAAGAGCAAATAGCAATATTGGAAAAAGTAGTCGTAAGGGTGGCCATACCTTGGCAGCTTGAAGCAGTCAGGATGCGACTGCTTCAAGCTGCGACTGCAAAGCGAACTACAGTCTTCCATTTACAAACATACATAGAACCGCTTGCAAGGTTTTCACCTCAAAGAAAACAGGGGCAATTGATTGAATTCAGTGATTCAGTTGAAGCACACACATTGAATACCAGGACATAAATGGAAATAGATGTATTCCAATCACAAGACGCAATACCAAACTCTTCTCGATCTTGACTGCTTTACGGAACACTCGCAGTAAAAATAGGTTGGCTCTTCTCATACCAAAGCACAGGACGCAGGGCTTCAGGGGATCCTTCACCTATGCGGCGTCAAAAGTGTGGAACAATATTCCTCCACCTTTGCGCCAAAACATATCTGAACATACTTTGAAGGTACATTTAAAGAAAGTATTTCTCAATCAACAAAATTATAGGGAGGTAGGTTTCGGAGTGAAACAGTGACCGGCATGAAGATATGGCATTTAGCATTTATTCGAGCTAGTCAAGTAAATGTGCTCATGCTGATGCTTTATGTATTATTTATTTTCTTTCTGTGAATTGCTAAAGCAGGTTTTTCTTCTTTTTAATTGCATGTACCCTTTAAGAAAAACTTTGAAAGCAAACGGTACTAGCCGAAAACCAGCGCTACATAGGCATTATGCCTATGTCGCATTAAGCTGAGCCGGTAACCTTTGGCATACATATTGTTACATTACAAAGTCTAATATTTGTAGCTACATGTACAATAAATAAGTAAATAAGTAAATAAGTAAATAAATAGCGAAATATTATGTTGTACCTATATGTAAAAGATGTAACAGTGTGCCAATAAATTATTATTTCATTTCATTTCATTTCATTTCTTTAAGCTGCCCGTGTATGTTTGCCCTAAGGGTGGGTTTTATTACTAATTTAACTTTTTACTATTTACGCTTTCATTATATCGATAACAAGGCGTCAAATGAAAGCGATACAATTGAAATTAATGAAGATAATCCAATCCAATTTACACCCTATCGAGATGAGCCCTAGATTAATAATCCTTCACCTGAAACCATGCTGGTACAAAGTTCATAATTAATCTGAATAACCAGCGGAGTAGACGTTAAATTAATTATACAAATTGGGGGGTCACTAAAGGCGGCGCCATTTTGCGTTGTCATATTTTTTAAAGGCACGCTAAAGTTTGGACATTTTTCCGTGCCTCGGAAGGCACGTAAAGCCGTCGTCGAGTTCTTGGCGGGAAAGTGAAGCGTCATGTCTTATATTCCAAAATTTGTGTTATGTCGAATATTAATGTGAAATAATGGTGGATTATTAACCGTTAAGTGTTCGTGAGTGTGCATAAGTGTTGGCAAATGAAACAAAACAGTGCAACGTCACTTTTCAAATTCTCTCAAGAAGCTCGCGTGAGGACTTAGTAAAGCCCCACATCTTTACTGAGATACTCGAGGGGTTGGGGGGTATATAATTTCTCACTTCCCATTTCTAATATCATTCATCATCATTTATGGAAATATTGTTTATTTATGTATTACTTGTACGAAAAATTACTTTGACACTGGCTAAATGTGCTAATCGCACGAAGCCATCAACTAAAAGAAAAAAAAAGCCGTCGTCGGACCTGGCTGCATTAGCATATACATATATTTCCCCGTGGTCGAAATTTTTAAACAATGTTATATAACACAAATTATACATAAATTGTATCTTACGTGGTTCCTTCTCCATAATATAAACTTTAACTGTACTAATTCTCACATTCTGCCATGCTCGCTATTGCTAGTCACTAAAGGCGACGCCATTTTGCGTTGTCATATTTTTAAATAGCACGCTAAAATTTGGACATTTTTCCGTGCTTCGAGAGGCACGTAAAGCCGTCGTCGGACCTGGCTGCATTAGCTGTCGATAACAACCACTGCAAATGCTTGTTGTGCCTTTCGTAGCACGCTAGGACTAACGAGATAAAATAACCGCCAATCCGCATTATTCGTTCCATAACATCTTTAATATTTCCCCGTGGTCGAAATTTTTAAACAATGTTTATACAATGTTATATGACACAAATATCTATATTAATAATCTGAAACTTAAGCAAAGCTAAAGAGTTTGTTTGTTTGAACGCGCTATTCTCAGGAACTACTGGTTCGAATTAAAAAAATCTTTATGTGTTGGATAGTCCATTTATCGAGGAAGGCTTTAGGCTATATAACATCACGCTGCGACTAATAGGAGCGAAGCATCAGTGAAAAATGTTGCAAAAACGGGACAAGAGCCTAAAAAAATAAAAATGCTGCCGAAAGTCACTATTCCACGCGGACGAAGTCGCGAGCACAGCTAGTTATACATAAATTGTATCTTACGTGGTTCCATTTCCATAACATATACTTTAACCGTACTAAATCTCACATTCTGCTATGCTCGCTATTGCTAGTCACTAAAGGCGGCGCCATTTTGCGTTGTCATTTTTTTTAAAGGCACGCTAAAGTTTGTACATTTTTCCGTGCTTCGGGAGGCACGTAAAGCCGTCGTCGGACCTGGCTGAATTAGCAGTTGATAACAACCACCGCACCACACTGGGCCCGCGTGGATTCCCAATGGATAAAAACACTACAGGGAGAACGGGCCGAAAACCACCACGCGAGCCCATTAGGGTACAGTTTCCATCAAGGTATAGGGAAGGCTCGTGCCCCTGCAGTGGGCACATAAAAATGAGTATATTATCAACCAAATGTTTATATAATTTTTAACGCAAATTTTGTTGCGAACAAATTACAAAGCTCAATTGGAAGAGCACTTGACCCGGTATGTCAGAAGGGTGCGGGTTCAAACCCTGCTCGTGGAATTTTTTTTTCAACATTTGTGTTTTTTTTTTTTTTATCAACCAAACTTGACTCAGTTAAACGTGCAAGTTCTATTTATTAGCAACTAGCGGCCGCTCGCGGTTTCACCCGCGTGGTTCCCGTTCCCGTGGGAATATCTGTATAAAAAGTATCCTATGTGTAATTCCAGGTTATAAACTATCTGTATGCCGAATTTCATCCAAATCCATCCATCCATTGCAGCGTGAAGAAGCAACAAATATACGAACATAAACACAAACTTTCGCATTTATAATATTAGTAAGATAAGACTTGCATATACTGTTTCAATTTTCTTTACGCAATAAGGTACTTACATCATCATCATCATCACCAGCTCATATATGTCCCCCCTGCTGGGGCACGAGCCTTCCCTATGGATGGATAGGGAGAACGGGTCATAAACCACCACGCGGGCCCAGTGCGGATTGGTGGTTGTTAACGAATGCTAATGCAGCCGGGACCAACGGCTTTACGTGCCTTCACGGAGAAGCTCGAGATAATAAATCTTTGGTCACCCATCCGATGACCGGCATTTATGAAAATTGCTTAACCTTACCAATCGCAGACCAGGCGCGTTAACCACTGCGCCGTCGAGATCCTCACTTACTTACTTACAATTCCCACCAAGCCATAACATAAGAAAAACAAATAAAATGTTATAATTACTCTTGTAAACTATGTAGTTCATACGCGTTCATAAGCAAATACAACGTGAAACAGAAAGGTGGGGCAAAAATTAAAAGATCCAAAGAGTATCCGATCTAGATCTTGTATGTAGAGTTACAAGACAATTTTTTTTTTTATTAAGTATTTTTATTGACGTCACATCAAAAAAAAGCCACAGCCCTTGTACATGTATGATCTTGACTAATATAAATATTTCATTTACAATTGCATGACAAATTAAAGTTAATAATTATGTCTTAACTAGTGGTCGCCCAGTGGTCGAAATTCGACCGTAATTTTATTCAGGCTGCACGGATTGTATAAGCAATGAAAAATTGAAAAAGATTCACAGATTTTGGCCGCTCCTATTCCATTTTTGAAAAGAGTAAATATACTTCATAAACGTGTGTGTCAAATACATATGCGTGTGTGTCAAATACATGGTAGTGTGTGTAATGTTTGTTTTATTGATTTAATGTATTTTATGCTTAACTTTTAAAAATATAAACATTCGGATAACCTTCTCTATATAAGCTATAAGTGTGCGAAATTTCATACTCCTCCGCCCGCGCAATGTTTGTAAAAAAGGGGTACGAAGTTTTTGCTTCACGTATTATTATATTAAAATGTTTAAATAATTTTTAACGCAAATTTTGTTGCGAACAAATTACAAAAACACAAATGATGAAAAAAATTTCCACGAGCAGGATTTGAACCCGCACCCCGCACCCTCCTGACATACCGGGTCAGATGCTCTCCCAATTGAGCTATCGTGGTTATAACCAGCCCGCCGAAATTATTCAACACTACTTACTTTTTACTTTGAAAGCCAAAAGCGGCCATTCAATGTCAACAACATATATAATATATTAAAGTTAATAAATATGTCTTAATAACAACACACACAAGATCTAGATCAGATACACATTGGATCTTTACATTTTTACCACACATTTCTGTTACATGTTGTATAATCATGAACGTTGCATAGTTACGGGGTAGGAGCGAAGCTAGCAAACATGAGTATCAAATTTGACCCTTGTCAGTGGAAACGTCTGGCGAACAAGGCTATACCATTACCGTCTGTAATACGTATAAAACGTATGAAATGTGGAGGTTTTTCAATATGCATAAATATTTACTACTATTATTACATGGGAATAGAATTTGAAAATTCTAACCGCCTATGCGGTCTAGTGGTTAAGATCACCACCGGTCCGACCCAGAGGTTCCGGTTCCGATCCCAGCGGGGGCGATTCCCGATTTTTGTGCGCTCGGTTTGGTTGGTCTCGTCTTAAGGCAACGCATTGGAAATTTACGTAGCAGGGATCTTGATTTTTCCCAACAATTACAAAACATATAAAAGTGATAATTTGATGACATGATTTTTCATTTAATTGACTTCATTTTGCTAGTTGCAGAAACACGAATGTGAGTAAGGATATCTAATATAGGAAGGATGATATTACTACTTATTGCATCAGTACCCACAGCATTAGAGCTTATGGAGAGTATAGTTTTCTTAACATAACTGTCCGTAAATTGATCTAAAACAAAGGGAGATAAAACAGGTGCTGGTAAATTAGAAAACTTAGACGGCTTCATAAGGGATAGTACCCGTTCTCACGTTTATACCAAATATCTTAAAAAGCTTTCTGCACCTTCTCTAACATATGCACATATGAGCTTTCATGAGGGCTCCATACACACATGAAACTCTCTAATTTACTATGTAATAGTGTAGTGAACATGAGTTTTATAACTTGAACATTTTGAAAATCTTCTAGATAAAATCCACCATATTTAAATTGTATTTATGCGTGTGTGTCAAATACATATGCGTGTATGTCATATACATGGTAGTGTGTGTAATGTTAGTTTTATTGATTTAATGTATGTTTATGCATAATTAAAAAAAATATTAACATTCGGATAACCTTCTCTATATAAACTATAAGTGTGCGAAATTTCATACTCCTTCGTCCGCGCAATTTTCGTAAAAAGGGGTACAAAGTTTTTGCTTCACGTATTAATATAGTATAGATATTCTGAAAACAATGACGTATATTTTTTACAAATCCTAAAGAGAATGCAGTAAATATTCATTAGAAGACATGTCACCCTGTTATCCTATCCTGCCGCGCAATTTATGAACGCAGTGAAGAACATGTGAACAGTTTCAAGAAAATAGATCGTAATGTCAGCACCTCAAATATCACAATCACAAACACAGTACGTTGTACTTACTGCGATCATAAATTGTGCGGCAGTATCACACCTCCTTCTCCTCTTCTCGAATCCTCAGCTAGTGAGGCACTGGCTATCTTATCTCTAGCTGCCGGAACACATCAATGCTACAAACATTGATGTTATGGCGACATATTTAGCTAAGATGGTGGTAGCTAGCCAGGCGGACAAACAAGCCCTACCACCAACCAAACCGAGTACACAAACATGTACCCCCGCTGAGAATCGAACTTGGGACCTCTGGGTTAATCTTGGATCTTTAAAATAAAGACGCAGTCGTTTTCCTTACAGTCACTTTAATGTTATTTTAACATCACAAATAAATTATTTAGAAATAGTTGCCCGATGCAAGTGGATTTTAGTAACAAAATGAGTTCTGCGCGTGCGTACTCTCCGGCCGCTACCGTTCAAATATATCCAGTCCGTTGTTGCGCCAACTGACGTTGACGTTCCGCGTACCATAGAGCATAGGCTGCGCAGACCACACTCAAGTATAGACTATACTTGTCGTTTCTAAGCGATGCTAGCGCTATGTCTCCGACAAATAAATAAAATAAAAATAAAACACTTTTATTTCAGACTATACGGCCCATAATTGGTTAATTAAAAGTTAGTAACAAAAAAAAGCTTATTCTACATAAGTGCTGTTAGTAAATACACATACAATATTACTTAACTAAACCCATGCACAGCTCCACCCAGTGTCTTTATATTGGACAGTTCGGTCTTTCAGCAAAAAACCCTAAAATACCCTATCTACCATATTTGGGATTATACAACAGGTATAAGTATAACCAAACATTCTGTGTATATATTCTTGCAGTCCAGAAAACTTGAGCGAAAGCAATATTTAGTTGATCCAATAAAATTGCTTTTTAGATTCAAAAAAAGAGTTTTTTCAGATTGAATAAAATATTTTTATTTGATTTCAGTATAATAGTGCTGAATACAAGTAAATTATGTCTTGGTTTTAAAAAGTATTTCTTTACTTTGACGAAATTTCTGGTTTTGGTTTTAAAAAATCGATCCCACTTTACTACATTTAAGATTTTAAATTGCATGACGATGTAAAAAGTGGAAATTCGATTTAAGTTATGAGATGAGATTTGCCCTTGGAATAGTATTACTTGCCTGAAACGTGTCCGCTTTAAATTTGGAGAGGAAACATTATTTGACAGAGATAAAGTGTTAGCAATCACCGCAGGAAACTAGGCAAAGTGGAGACGGAAGTTTTGGGCTCAGACCGGTATACAATTACGTATACAACGTGTAACGAACAGGTGTGGTCAAAATGAAAAGATCCAAAATGTATCCCATCTAGAACTTGTATGTGTTGATAATAAGACATAATTATTAACTTTAATTTGTCGTGCAATAGTTAATGAAATATTTATATTCGTGAAGTCAGACGAGCATCAGCAGTGATCATAAATCTTAGTACGCAGAGGTTTTTTTTTTTAATATTTACGGGTACGCACAGTGCCTTGATCTCACCTGATGTTAAGTGATGATAAGACCAATGATGGAAGCGCACTTCACCCGAGATCCTCAACTAGTGATCTTATCTCTAGCTGCCGGAACACAACAATGCTACAAACATTGATGTTACGGTGACATATTTAGATAAGATGGCGAAACAAGCCCTACCACCAACCAAACCGAGTACACAAACATGTACCCCCCGCTGGGAATCAAACCCGAGACCTCTGGGTCTAATCCAGTGGTGTTAGCCACTAGACCACAGAGGCGGTTACTAAACCACTAGGGATGAGACTTGTTTGTTATGATGTGACGTCACAATAGAAATATTTCATTAAAAATTGCATTTCACATTAAAGTTAATAATCATGACTTAGTAACTCTGCATACAAGATCTAGATCGGATACACTTTGGATCTTTTCATTTTGACCACACCTTTCTGTTATACGTTGTATAGGACATATACACGAAGACTTTTTATCGGTGATCAGGACCTACTGACAGAGTGAACGAGAGTGCGGCAACAGTGCCGTGACCTTGAATCGACGTACCGAGCTGTACCTACTTGCTAGGGTTGAGTCATCATCATCATTTAGTGCCATCTTCATACTGAAGTTTGGAGATCAGTATACAAAATTTACTGCGATCCCATATAGGGTTGAGTCAAACATATTATTTTATTATTGTGTGAATTTGGGTGTCTTAATTGTAAACTTACCTTGCTATATCTGTCGGCAAAGCAAAAAAGGAACTGAAACTGGGATTATGGGTGTGTTGAGACATCCTCTTATACAACAGGTTTTTTTTTCCAGACATGTTCAATAGGCACCCACCTATATGCAACAAAACTCGCAACCGCGACACTTAACCAAACTAATAAAAATACGTGTATAGTGATCAGCAGCGCTCAGTGACATAATTGATATTTTCCGTTACTACAGCAACATACGCTGCCTGATCCGCGTTTGTGAAGACAGCCCGCGTCATCGCGTACTCCTTGCCCGTGCTTTTTTCCCTGTGCTAATGTAGGTGAACTACGAGCTTGTGTGCGTGCGTTTCGGAGCTCTTGTATGAAGTTGCCGCACTCTGGTTCACTCTGCTATTGATTCAGACTAAGTAAATGATGGCTATTGGTATAACAATAGTAAGTAAACAGCCTATAATTGTCCCACTGCTGGGCAAAGGCCTCCATCATTGAAATCAAGTCATCGCTACAATTGATGGGTAATGGCTTAATCACCACGCTTGCCAAATGCGGGTTGGTGATCACAAACCCGGGATTATGCATCGAAAAATCCGAAATACAATTTGCCCGACCTGGGAATTGAACCCGGGACCTTCGGGTACCGGACCGAGCACTCTGCCACTCGGCCACCGAGGCGTTAACAAAAGTAGTTACATGTTTTCTTTTTATAAAGTTAATTTTGTATTTTTAATTAGGTAACCAAAATTAATTAGAATGTATGGTCTTCCTACATTTTTATTAAGTGAAGATTAAAGTGATTTTTTTACGTTGTCTGCCATTTGACAGTTTACTACTAATACCGACGACCTTCTTGGTCGAGTGGTTTGTACACCGGTTTTCATGGTGTCGCCATCTCTGAGGTCCCGGGTGCGATCCCCGGTCGGGTCAATTTTGAAAATTATTGTTTTTCTAAATTGTCTCGGGTCTGGGTGTTTTCTATGTATAATAAGTATGTATTTTTAAGTATTTTAAGTATGTTTTTATCCGTTGTCTAGTAACCATTTTAACGAGTTTCAAAACGAAGCTTCTTTTGGGCTAGATAATTGGTGTGAATCTAGGAAAGTTTATAGTTGATAATAACATCTTCAATGAGGTTTGTTATCATCGTTGTACCTATACATATGAAGAGGTTTTATTTGTAACAAGGAGGAGTAGGATGACCATACTTTTAAAATTCTTAGTTATTAACTTTACTTCCCAGACAAAAAAAATAAAAATGGAACGCTGACATGTAAGTTTTATAATTATTACAATGGCCATCATTCACTTAATCGGAATCAGTAGGTCCAGTGGCGGTCACCAAAATAACATTAAGAAAACGATAGCGAAGTTCGAAAAAAATAAAATGATTGACATAAGATTGACCACGTGATTTAGCGCGGCTTATGTCAATCCCATACATTTTATTCTTTTCGTACTTCGCTATCGTTTTCTAAAGTTACTTTAGCTAAACCCACCGATAAAAACTCTTTGTGTATTCAAGGGGTATACAGGGTGTTTGGTAATACCTGTATAATCCCGAATATGGCAGATAAGCTACAGCGCATAGCACCCCGAAAATTATAGACATGCCTGAAAAGCACCTTAAGGCTAAGGTATTGAGGTTGTTTGTTACTATGTAAACTTGCAAAGTGACAACCCTAGGTCTAGCTGATACATTGTTCTTGTTCGTCAACTTTATGGTCCAAACGTAAAAGACGTCAAAACATGTCAGTAGGCTTAGCCAAACAACAAGCTTAGAAAACGATAACGAAGTTCGAAAAGAATAAAATGTATGGGATTGACATAAGCCGCGCTAAATCACGTGGTCAATCTTATATCAATCCCATACATTTTATTCTTTTCGAACTTCGCTATCGTTTTCTTAATGTTACTTTGGCTACCGTCAGTAAAGTAATAAAATAAATTTGTTTTTTTTTATGAAAGTAAATCTTTGCTAATAAGATTTTGCATATTTTTACGATGTTGATGATTTTTTTTCTGAGTGGTAGAGCCACGTTGCGTTGCAGCACGAAATGGGCCGGCTCGCCCGGGGCGTAACACCACCCTTTCACAGAATATCGGCGTGAAACAACGGCGTTGCTGTTGTGTTTCGTCCGGTGAGTGAAAGTACCGGAGGCCCATCTCTCACCCCTCCCCCCTCCCAATTCCTACTCCCTCCTCAAGATCCAACTCCTTTCCAAGGTTGGCAACGCATCTGCGATTACTTTGGTTTTGCGGGTGTCTATGGGCGGCGGTGATTACTTTCCATCAGGTGACCCGCCTGCTCGTTTGCCTCCTTTTAACATAAAAAAAAAAAAGAAAAATGTTCTCTATACTTGGTTACATGGCTGTGTTTCGGGTTTATACACCTAATACAAAACACCCTGTATATAAAATCTTATGCAAATGTTGTTGGAATTCAGAAAAGTGTCTGCATTCGCGACAAAAATTCATAATTTACCATGTATATAATCATAGCTTGACTATTCTACACTGACCTAAACATTCTAATCTATTAATAAATATTATTTTTTACTGTATGTTTGAGACAAATAAGCAAATTTTTATTGTATGTATTTTATTTTATATTTTTTACTAATTAACTTTTTAATCGTCTTCTCAAACTTTTTGTAAAAAGATCGCATGCCATTAAATTTTTATATTTATTTTATTTTTATGTTTGTTACCTCAGAACTTTTGACTGGGTGAACCGATTTTTATGATTCTTTCTTTATTTGAAAGCTGGTGCTTTCCGTGTGGTCTCATTTTAATTTGGTCCAGTTCTGATGATGGAATCTTCAAGGAATTGAGGGAACTCCTCAAATATTGTAGGAATACCTATAGCGATTTTGGTATTTTCAGAAGTAAGTCAAGCATTTGCATTCAGAAAGTATCATTTGATGAAGTGTAACTGATGAAAAAGACCACAGATTGCCATCAGAACTCCTCAATGAAAAGTATTTCACGGGTGGCGATAAAATATCTCGATTAAGATAGTTAAGCGACTATGACAAAGCAAAAGAAGGCAGGCACCGGAACTCAGTTTTTGATTTCCTACTTTGAGATAGGCGTTTTTCGTTTTCTTCGCTTGTCTCATTTAAACGGCGCTGTCTCATACGAGCAGCGCGTTTAGTAGGTCTACCCATATTCGCTTTTGATAAATAGATCGAAACAAATCACTAAAAAGAGAGAAATAAACAAAAATTTTAACAAAAAAAAAACCGACTCCAAAAAAGTAGACATAAAATTGCACTAAAAAGTAAAAAATAAGCGTTAGACTTATATATGGACAATAATTTTATTAGGAAAATATATAGGTACATACAATTATTGTTATTTTGGAGTCGGTGCCAGCCAAGGTAACTTTAACATAAACATATAACGACATACTATATATTAAATACAATCTTATGCATGAAATTTTGACTACAAACGCGGACTGGCACCGGCTCCAAAAATAACAATAATTTATTGTACCTTTATATTTTCCTAATAAAATTATTGTCTATATAAGTCTAACGCTTATTTTTTACTTTTTAGTGCAATACTATCCTCAGAATATATTATCAGTCTACTTTTTTGGAGTTGGTTTTTCTTTCTGTTAAAATTTTTAATGACTACATTGCACGTATTTAATTTAGCAAAGAGGTTAGCACACCACATGGGACTGTCACGTGAAATGGAATACATTAAAGCAAGGTGCGGTGCGTCTAACACCGAATTTAATCATTTTGAGTGACAAAAATACCATCGTCCTAAGCATTAGTAGATTGGTTATCGAACGTATAAGGAAAGTCAGTCATTTTTTATGTTACTACGTTCGGTAAACGAGCATACGGCTTGCTTTATGAAAAATGGCCAACGCATACCATGGATGCGCGCTGTACCAAAAAGATATTACGCGCGCAAATTGACGTAGCGCCACATAAAGGTGGATAAAAGTTATTATACTGAGGATAAAAGCGCCTCGAGAATATTCAACATTTTTTGAGTTTAATCATATACTGTTATTCTTGTTTTCAGATATGTTATAGTTGACTAATTAATAAAGTATTTTACAAAAGCCAAAACATGAATGGAAACAAGTTTCTCGATAGAAGAAAATAAATCCGAAGATGACTCTTCTCATTCCCTTTTTTCTGTTTTATCTAATAGGCAGAAGCACGAATATTTAAAACCCAATTAAATTATATTAGAAAGGCAATAAACTATTGCTATACTACTATAACTATTTCTATTGCATTTAGTTTCTTAGTAAATAAGGTCCGGGTGTAGAAAAGGGGGCCCCAAAAAATAACACAATTTTTTTTCACGAAATGCCAAAAAACATAGCTAACAAAAGGAGATTACATTTTTTCATTTTTTTATTTTTTGTATGGAGCTAGGTTTTTGTTGTCTAATAAAAAAAATAACTGTATCGAGCGAAACAAAATGGAGGTTTGTAAAAGCCTAAAAAATTAAAAAGGCTGCCGAAAGTCACTACTCCACGCGGACGAAGTCGCGAACACAGCTACAAAATTTAATAAAAATTAAAACTTAACCTATCACGTGACCTACAGCAAAAAGTGAAAAATTTTACAAGTCCTAACTCCATACAAAACATGATCGATAAATCGGCCATGTCTTCGGACCCCCTTTGCTACACCCTAACCCTAAATAAATAATTTCCAAATTTGTCGCTTACGTTATTTTATTAAGGCGCGCGTGCGCTATGGTTGTGCCTTTCCTTGCACTGAGAAATCAAATCTCTATCCCTCTGTGTGTCTGAGGAGCTCAATGGCACAGCGGTTAACGCGCTCGGTCTGCGATTGCTAAAGTTAAGCAACTTTCGCAAAGGCCGGTCATTGGATGGGTGACCAAAAATTTATCATCTCGAGCTCCTCCGTGCTTCGGAAGGCACGTTAAGCCGTTAACAACCACCAATCCGCACTGGGCCCACGTGGTGGTTTATGGCCCGTTCTCCCTATCCATCCAAAGCGAAGGCTCGATGCCACAGCAGTGGGGACATAAAATGAGCTGACGATGATGATGATGATCCCTCTGTGTACCTACCGGCAAGACAGTTGGCGTCGACAAATTGACGAAGTATCGTCTTAAGTAATAGCACAAGGTGACTGCTCAGGTAGCAAGCTTTATAAAAACCCGTTCGAGCAATATAGACAATAATAATAATAATGGTTTCTATGTTTTATTGTTTTTATATTAAAATATTGTAAAAATCTAGTTTTAAGAAAGAAAATAAATATAGAGTATAATAATAATAATATAGACGATTGACATAATAATATAATATTGACTATGTCGGGCATGCCACCGCGCGGGTGAGTCTATCAGACATATTATTTCAGGCTGTTCTCATCTGGCTAACGGTGAGTACTCGCATAGGCATAACCAAGTGGCCAGGATTATTCACCAGCAACTTGCTTTGGAAATACAAACTTGTGGATTCTGAGGTACCGTACTACAAGTATTTGCCCGACCCAGTTCTCGAAAATGACCATGTCACGTTGTACTAAAATCGATCTATCATCACCGACAGGACTATTGTAGCCAGCATGACATTGGGGTGATAGATCGATTAGCGCACCGCACGATGATTGTCGATATCACCATTCCCCATGACGAGAACCTCGTGAAAGCTGAGAAAGAGAAACAAATCAAATATCTCGACTTAGCACACGAGGCTGTCGACCTGTGGAATGTGGATTCGGCTGTCATCGTACCGATTGTTGTTACGGCCAACGGCCTGATGGCCAAGAGCCTCGATCAACATCTAATGTGGCTCTCGTTAGGCGGCTGGATCAAGGGCCTGATTCAGAAGGCAGTTCTCCTCGATACGGCACGCATAGTGAGGAGGTTCCTGTCTCTGGAGCCCTAACCACCGGTAGCTTGGACTCTGGTCTCGATGCCGGCGGACCCATATTTTTTTTATATTTTTAAATGTTTTATTTATTTTGTTTTTAGAAAATATTTAAAAATATTTAAAATGTAAATTTATATGAGAAAAAATAAATAAAGGCAATAATGCCTACTTCTTAACTGATCTTAAGTATTTGTAAAAATATTACGATCAGATGTTAATGACGATAGTTGTTGACATTGAATGGGGCGCCTTTGGCTTTCAAAGTAAAAAGTAAATAGTGTTGAAATAATTTTCGGCGGGCTGGTTAGAACCACGATAGCTCAATTGGAAGAGCACCTGACCCGGTATGTCAGAAGGGTGCGGGTTCAAATCCTGATCGTGGAAATTTTTTCAACATTTGTGTTTATGTAAATTGTTCGCAACAAAATTTGCGTTAAAAATTATATAAACATTTTATAAATAGCTTGCCTACTTCTTAACTGATCTTTAGTATTTGTAAAAATATTATGATCAGATGTTAATGACGGTAGTTGTTGACATAGAATGGGCGCCTTTGGCTTTCCAAGTAAAAAGTAAAAAGGCAATAATAATAAAAAGTATTTATTTGTTCAAAATTACAAGTTTTACAACTAACTTAAAACTAACAATAAGGGACAAAAAGGTAATGTGGCTCAGCATCAAACAGCTGAATCGCCAGCTGTAGCTGATATTCTGCCACAACCTAGCGTGAGGTTTTTATACGTTTCCAAGAAAATGTGACAACAGTTAAGTTATATGAAAATAATTAAGTAGAAACAATTAAAACACATCTTCACTGCTACATTTTATCCTAGCCGCTTCGTTTTGTTTTTCTAATAACCATAATTTACATTTACGCTTGAAACCAATTTTTGATATTACAAGACCCTCCCGTAAAGGAGGGGGTAAGTCGTTCCATATTTCGAAGCGGCAAATGAAAAGCATCCACCCGTAGCGTTGTTTTTGTGTAACAACCTCGCACGGAAGCATCTCGCAACAGCTGCACCTGGACTGGTTCGAGATGGTCCGAGATTCCATGCGAGGGTCTATGCGTGCTCGAGCGTGGTACGTATTGACCCGGAAGTCACGAGAGTACTAAGACTTGATTCAATCCGAACGCCACGAAAAATCTAAATAAAAAGAAATGTTTAAAAAAATATATCTTTATTAAACATTAGACGCCTCGGTGGCCGAGCGGCAGTGCGCTCGGCCCGATACCCGAAGGTCCCGGGTTCAATTCCCAGGTCGGGCAAAATGTATTTTCGGATTTTTCGATGCATACTTAGCTCGGGTTTGTGATCACTAACCCGCAATTCCCCTTCAATGATGGAGCTCTTTGCCCAGCAGTGGGACAATTATAGGCTGTTTACTTATGTATGTATGTACTTTTCCAACCCATAAACCTCTTTTTTGGAATATTGTTTAAAAATTGATATCGATAGTTCTGGCAAACGGAGATACTGGTAAAAAAAAAAGTAGCGGTAAGTTTAGTATCGTTATCTGGGTGAAATTTATACCGGTAAATTAACTAACCGCTCTACGCAAATTGGCTATAGTGCAATATTTAAGGCGACGCATTGGAAATTTACGTGGCGGGGATCTTGATATTTCCCAACAATTACAAAACATATGAAAGTGATATTTGATGACATGATTTTTCATTTAATTGACTTCATTTTGCTAGTTGCAGAAACACGATTTGTTAACTTTTTCAGTATCTAAATTTTCTTATTTGATTAGTCTTAGCACACACTTTTTTTAAACTTATTTGTAGTTTTAATTGGAAAGAAAAAAAACAGGTTTTCTTATGGTACGGGGCGCAAACGCTCCGTATTAGATTAATTGTTTAGCGATGCGTCGCCACGAACGAAAAAACGAAAAAAGTAGCGATACCTTTCTAGATAACGTTACGTCTGCATTACCGGTACTGTAACGGAAAGAGGCGAAGAGGAAAAGGTGGACTGTATTAGGAAATAAGAGGCAAAGTAATACGTACAATTATAATTAATAGAAGAAGAAATAATAAAATAAAACATACCAAGACAGCAACAACGATGACAATTCAAAGAAAAACAGAACAAAAGAAGAATAACACTTAAAAAAAGAAAAAGTATAAAATCTTAAAAGAAGTATTTACTCCGTAACAGGTACCATAACAAACAGCGTTGCGTTAAACAGATCATTAAGTTTTTATTTAAAGTATCTTGAGTGTGTCATGCTCTCTTTATTGTCTCTGTGGTGGTAGCGTGTGCGTCGGGTCGTTACGTTCCCTAAAATATGGTTGAGCGAAGCGATGGCTGATTCATATGTCATACTCGTGAACGGGTGCCGCCTGTGGAGGCTGGTCTGCTCTTGGATACTTATCTTATTGTTAGTATTAATTACTATAGTTTGTTTGTTTTTCTTAAACAATTTTTGACTTTTATTAGAGTACTGTAGTGGTACTGTATGACATTGTGGAAATTGAAACTTAGACCAGATATAAATTTGATATATTAGATTTGTTTATTTTTTTTGTTTTTTTACATGTTGTGGTTGTCTTCTATATTTTATGTGTTTATTTGTAATGGAAAGTGTCCTGCTATGATAGGGCATTTTCCAATTTTTATTTTTTTTGACGCTGTAAGGGAGAAAAGAGCTGGACACTTGCTGAGTTTCTTGCCGGTTCTTCTCAGTGCAAGATCTCCCGCCCAGAGTAGACTTACGAACCGATGGCATAGCGACATTCATAAGAGCTACTTGTAGCCTAAACTGAATAAATGATTTTTGAATTAGAATTTGAATATAACCTTTATAGAAATAACGTTACTTACCGGTACTTATAGTGGGAATTTTTAACGATATCAAGCCCTGCACGTAACGTTAACTATGTAGTTAACCACTAACTTACTATAACTAAGCTCCATTGATTAGTTTGCGTCGACTCGTTTAGCTCCAACTGTTTGTTGAACAACTCCAATCGAATTTGGCTGGGTTTTGTTTGTTCTTGGCCTCTATAACCTAGTGGCTAGACGGTCCAATACCCAGAGGTACAGTGGCCCAAGAAAGTGGTGTACCAGTTTTGATTTAGTTTTCTAGTCATCGAAAATTACAACAACGTTCATACTAGATATCACTGAAAGAGCTGCATAATAATGACGTAAATCTAATTGATAAGTATTCATACGTCGTAGGTCACCTATAAGTGCATGACATTTTAACCTTTATTACAAACGAATAAGACATTAAACACAGTAAAGAAAATATCAATTTTCTAAACAAAAGTAATAAGAACTATTTATATTAGACAACCAATTCTATTTGATAAAAAGAAAACTGACAATTGACATTTTGTCAAAACAAACAGTAATCTAATCAAATAAAGATGTCAATAGAAGTTAACAGATCGATCTGCAAGCGAAACTAATCTTTATCGCCTATGAATCTGCCATGCGACATTCAACCTTAGGGTGGTAAACCTCTGGAGTCTTTACAGAAGCATTCATCGTTATCGTCATCATCAGCTCATTTTATGTCCCCAATGCTCAGGCACGAGTCTTCCCTATGGATGGAGGAGAACGGGACGTAAACCACCACGTGGGCCCCATTCCCGGGTAGGCTAATTTTGCAAATATTTTCGAAGCATACCGCGGGTTTTTTGATGGCAAGCGTGGTGATTTCAAAGCCCATGCTTAACAATTAAAACTAGTATTCGCCCAGTGGTCGAAATTCGACCGTAATCTTATTAATACGTGAAGCAAATACTTTGTACCTTCTACCTTTCTACTTCTTTACGAAAATTGCGCGGACGAAGGAGTATGAAATTTCACACACTTAAAGTTTACATAGAGAAGGTTATCCGAATGTTAATATTTTTTTAAATATGCATTAAAATACATTAAATCAATAAAACAAACATTACACACACTTCTTATAAAATAAAAAATAAAATAAGTTAAAAGTCACATACTGTATATAGATGTGTATCAGACTTAACCTGAAGCCCTGGTGAGGATTTGGATATACTAAAACATACTTCCTCTTCTTTAAATGTTGGTTCGCAAATAAATCAGATCGCTTAATCGCATAGGTACCTTCAATATTCATCTCTATCAACCTACTTTTAGTCAAAACAACTACATATTACTATCATGACTCAATTTCAAAATGTGTATGGTACGTCGCTTAAGGGTGCGCCGACAAAAAAATGCCAAAAATGCAGTTACGGTTAAGTAGATATAATTGAAAATACTATCGTATTAAATGAATAAAATATATATTTAGTATTATAGGGAACGTGTTTACAATTTGTCAGAATCATAAATTCATAACACGCTATAGTTTTTTCTACAATATCATTTAAAGTTGGGCAAAAATCATGAAAACGAGTGGCGGCGTTTAGTAGATTTCTTATAGTTTATCTAAATTATTGTACCTCTGATTTTGTCTAAACAATCATCAATGGATAAACTACAAATTGCTAGACTACATTTTCGATTCATCAAGCGGTTATTTAAATAATTATTTTTTATTAAGCACCTTAAATTCCCCATACAAAATTAGTATGGCCGCGCGGCATCAAATAAATATGGACGACGAAATTTCAAATAAAACATATGACACTTGTCACTTATGAACGGCGCACCCTTAAGCACAGATTAGGTACTGTAAGGAGTTTATATGCAGCTCATAGCAAAAGTAAGTTTAATTTATTTGTATGTAAACCTTTTTGGTCTAGATGATTATTTGAGTCATCAATAAGTAATTAAAAAGGTTTGCAATGGTTTGACACAGTCGCAGACAGTAGGGGTCAGGAGCTAGACAGCCCTGCTAAGAGCCGAGGTGCTCGGAGATCAGTAATAGTAATACAGTTAAAATAATACAAGCAGTTAAAGGGAAAGCGTGTTATCATTCACCCCCATTCTCTACAAAACTAACTAAGTCACTACGCTACGTAACCAGTGGGCGTTTGGCACCCCTCTACTGCAGAATAGAAATTATTACAAATGAAATAAAACAACTTTACGGATTTTAACGCGCGTGTATTATGAAAACACATTTCTGATACTTTTTTATGTCAATGAACAGAGCGCGCCAAGGTTTAAGATGTGCTTTGTATTACTAATGAGTTTGAAAAGTTCTGTCGATATCATATATTACGTTTCCTTCATGGTCTTCCCTATTTTTTACCATTGGTGAGCTTCGATGAATAAAATTACAATATTTTAAATTTATTTCGTTAGCGCAACTAAAAGGTGCGCTTCGAGGAACAGTTTAGTTGCGCTTCAATAGGTGCGCTTGAAAATGGTTGCGCTTCGAGGAATACCTCACTTCTATAGCATAAATTAACCCTCCCATTCGCCAAGAATTCTCGTAATGTTCCCTATTTATTCTTACTGTATTAGTTACTAAATTTGGAACTGGGTGTCTTTAAGTAAAACCCTTTATGGACTCTGTCTGAAGGTTTTGTATATTTATTTGAGAGAGATTGCTGATTGCGTCAAACGGCATTTACAGTGTCACCGGGCTTTTTTGGGGGCGGCGAGGTACGTAAAGGGTACCTCAAGCCGTGTGTAACGAATCACCTTTGGAGGTTTTCTAGAGGGAACGGCATCACCCACTTAGGTAAAAGTGCGTGTCCCCGTGCCAAACTAGGTTCTCCGAAGGGTTCGGATCGGATCGGATTTTGTATATGGGCCATCGTAGCGTGAAATGCATGATTATTCTAATTTTTGCCACTCAATAAACAACTCTTCAGCCTTAACCACTCTTCAAACCCAAGTGATCGTACACCCCCAAAGGGTGTCTAGACGGGATGGCATCATGCAATCGTATCCCTGTTACCTACTAGAATCTCCGAAGCTTTTGGATCAAATTCTAGCAACTACAAAATTCTAAAATTCAATTCGAAACTCATTTATTCAGTTTAGGCTACAAGTAGCTCTTGTAAATGTCACTATGCCATCGGTTCGTAAGTCTATACTCTGGGCGGGAGATCTTGTACTGAGAAGAACCGGCAAGAAACTCAGCAAGTGTCCAGCTCTTTTCTCCCTTAAGGTACCAATTGGTAACCGACTCCACGCAGCAGCAGCATACGACGTGTCGTCGCGACACTACTGGTCAAAAATATTGGAAAATGCCATATCATAGCAGGACACTTTCCATTACAAATAAACACAAAAATATAGAAGACAACCACAACATGTAAAAAAAACAAATAAAAAATCTTCGATCCAGTATACCTTCCTTACAGGTGAGAAAAAGGTCAAAGGTCAAACGTTCCCCCGTATTAGATAAACTGAAATAAGTCTACGCAACAAAAGGTCCTTTCATTAGCTGTCAAACGTATTCGTAATATCTCTGGTAATACTGATGTAATCCGCAGACAAAGGGGTTCTTTATTACAATAAGAATAGAGGCGAAAATTAACTGGCACAGAGAATTATGTAATAATGTAACTGTATAGTAGGATATAAGTGTTAATATATTTCCTAAGGGCAACGTTGTTCTATACGGTTATAGTTGGTTAGATCCACAAAACGCTTTTGCTTGAATAAGTTTCTACATATTGTTTTATACGTTAATGTTTGTAATGTTGTGTTTGAATACTGTTCCCATCTTTGGGCTGGAGCGCCCCAGTACCAACTCCTCCCATTTGACCGCATTCAACGCAGAGCTGCTCGAATTGTCGACGACGTGGTAACCTCTGGTCAGCTCGATCCACTGGCCCTTCGGAGAGACGTTGCGTCTCTCTGTATATTTTATCGCCTTTAGCACGGGGAGTGCTCTGAGGAATTGTTCGGTTTGATCCCTGCCGCTGACTTCCTTCACCGCACTACACGCAATCGACTGTCTTTCCATCCACACCATCTTGATGGATGGCGATCTACTACTGTGCGTTTCTCACGTAATTTTTTACCACGAACTACAGTGCTGTGGAACCAGCTCTCAGCGGCGGTATTTCCGGACCATTATGACTTAGGGATCTTCAAGAAACGAGCCTATTCCTTCCTTAAAGGCCGGCAACGCATCTGTGATTCCTTTGGTTTTGCAGGTGTCCATGGGCGGCGGTGATTGCTTCCCATCAGGTGACCTGCCTGCTCGTTTGCCTCCTTCTAATATAAAAAAAATAGTTTTTTATTTATTTATTTTATTTTATTTGGAAAACAAAACAGTAACGAAAAACACAGATAGACATAAAAAAACATAACAGAGTACACAATTACAATGTTTCCACATATAGAAACCTACTTAGCTCATTTGAAAATTAATTATAAATAAATAAATATAAATATAGTCTTAATCGTTCATACTATGCTTACATACATTCATATACTTTAAAAAAAATCAAACCTAGAATTATAATATTTGACAATACAACAATCACTATTGAAGTCTACAATACAATTCGACATCGACATCGACAGTCAAGGAATCACATTGAACCAATGTTTGGAAAGAATTTGTTTAGCACTGTTAGGTTTGCTAAATAAGAGATCTAAATCGGAAGCTTCTGCTATATTATTAAAAGAATTTGCTGATCGAATAAAAAACGAATTTTGTCTATAATTGGTGGCACTAGAGGGTACAGAGAGGGTGATCGGTCGTCTCAGCTTTCTGTTAGGAACTCGTAGGTTTACCATAGAAAGAAGATGAGGGGAATCTATTAATGACTGGGCTATTTTTAATAAGAGGACTATGTCTGCTATTTTGCGTCTTTCTTGAAGAGGCAACAAATGGTGCCTTCGACACCTTGCATCGTACCCATTCTCGTAGGTCGAACACTTAAATTGTAAAAACCTTGTGAACCTACGTTGAATGGATTCTAACCTATCAATGTAAATTCCATACAGAGGATTGAGGAGGTTATGTTTATTGTTTTGTGTTTTTGTTTCGTGTCGTGTCGTCGACCTCTAGGTCTCTCCAGAATACCAGCTCTGCAGCGGCTATTGTTGCTGTAGCCTATGCCAGGCCTCCGTCACTCCATATACTTGCGCGCTATAATTACCTACTGCCCGGCCGAGCAGTCTCGGGCCGTTTGCGGACCAAATTCAGCGCGGTTTTCGCAAGCGAAGCGCACGCACGTTGTTCAATTTTAATTGTTCCATTCGTTTGTACGCGTACCTACGATGCCGTCTGGTGCCTTATGTGCAGTAGATGGGTGCAAATCAAGTAAAAGAAGGGAAACTTTAAAAGATTTTTTTTATTTTACCTACACACTGACCTCTATTTTCTTTTGATGTATTGCACAATCAGCACCAATTTATAAAAAATAGATTTTATAAACGATACAATTTTAAATTACCACCTATAGTCAGAACATATTCACAATTCTCAATAAAATAGACACAAACAGTTATATAAATTAATTTAATTTTATCGAAGAGACAGCCCTGCGATTGCTGTGGGATCGCGCGGTAGGTTATTATAGTATATATATTAGTAGGCTATTATAGCAGTAGGTATTTGTAATTTTCTACTGAGTGAAGTATCTGTTAACTCTTCTTTAATCTGTGCCTATGCTGAGGCTGGGGCCTAGTTGGCCACACTAAATGTAATTTACCTACCTATTCTGTAAACTTTTTTATTTTTTATTTTCTAATGTCATGCACAATCTGTTTGTAGTCAATAAAATGTTATTCTATTCTTATTCTATTCTATTCTACTTGGCCTTCATCTTCATCTGAAGTTATGTGATAGTAAGACCGGAGATGGAAGCGCACTTCACCCGGAATCTTACTACTGAGGAACTGGCTATTTGATCTCTATCGCAAGAGATAAGATGGTGGTAGCTAGTTTAGCGGACTTATGACAAACCCTACCAACAAAAAAACCGAGTATAAACGTGTACGTAACGCTGGGAATCGAACCCGGGAACCCTGAGACTGAGACCTAGACCACAGGGCTAGAAGCGGTTAGTGTGTTCTGTAATAATTGTTTGGTTATTGTTCTGTAATTAAGTGCTATTTTTATAGTTGTGGCCTGAAGGCCATTAAAAACTCAGGAGGTCCACAGTAAATATTTATTTAGGTAAAAATTTTTATTAAGCAGAAAAAATCTAAAAGAGAAAAACAATAATATATTCAAAAGTCTAAGCCAAAACGTTACTTACAAATATTTCTTATATTTATTTATTTATTTATAAGGACACATAACAGGCAACAGTTAAAAAAAGAGTAACACAATTTTTATGAAAAGCTTATACACTAAACCATCACCTAAAATCATGCATCCCTGACATGAGTATAATTTAATGGTTTTACATATTGAGATATTAGGTAGCGATGTTGGTGCCACAAGGCCGTGAATATTATATTATAATTTTATAATGTTATTTTATTTTAGGTATTTTGTTCAATCAAATAGGGTTCTGAGGCTCTTCTTGAAGACATTTGAACTAGAGGTAAAAATATTTATGTCATGATTACTTTGAGTCAACTCGTTGTATTGGCGACACATACGAACTATGGGGTTGTAAAATGAAGTATTATTGCGGTATACCTGAAGAGAAAATAATTTATGATTACGAGTTCTGTTAAAAGCGTTAAAGTTAATATATTATATTAATCAAATTACCTGTTTATAGATACAGGTTTTCACATATTACATTTTAAACATTAATAATTGCACAATCTCTATCTAATCTATATCTATATCTATCTAATTTTGAAGTTATATCAGTGAAACTGAAAACGTTACACCAGTAGCCATTTTGTTTTCCACCAAACGTTACATGAGCAACCATTTTGTTTTCCATAATACGGAAAGTCTTTCTTGAACCGATCAAGGTCGTCCCGCCATCTTTGTCTTGGTCTATCTGGTCTTTACATGGGAGGCCATTGCCCAGGAGTGGGACAGGTTGGGCTGATATTATGTGTGTGACAATCCTATTGTTACGCTCCATGAAATTTTTGATCATCCAACCTATGACCGGCTCTAACAAAACTTGCTCAACATAAGCATCCAGTTAAGAGCGTTTACGCCGCACACTAGCGCCGCCAATGAAAAAAAAATATATCTAGTAATTAGAGATAGAAAATCAAATTATGCTCAACAAACTATCTCAATGAAGTAATTTAGCATTTTTACGTCACCTAATGAACACCTGACATGTTATGGTTTAGTTAAATATGGCGTTATAGTTAAAAGTGTCCGTAACGTCTTATTTAACTAAACCATAACATGTGAGGTGTTCAAATTACTTTATTCAAATAGTTTGTTGAGCATAATTTGATTTTCTATCTCTAATTACTAGATATGTTTTTTTTTTTCATTAGTGGTGCTAGTGTGCGGCGTAAACGCTCTTAAGTTAATAAGTTCAGTACATGAACCATGCTGCTATGTTTCATGAAGTGACATCATTAGGATAATATAATGGTAATTTTAATTTTATTGTGACTCGTAATAATTTTATTTAAGTTTGATTTTAATTGTGTTTTAAAGTTTTAACTTTGTATTTTAACTTTAATTAATTTTATGTAAGTATGATATAATTTAATTTTTATACTTTTAAGTTTTGATTTAAATTTTATAATGTTTTGTAATGAATTGCCTGTATGATCCAATGTGGTCGACTTATGTGCATTTTATTTATTTATAAGCAATTGCCTTGCAATTACAGACCGAGCGCGTTTGTCACTGAGCCATCGAGCTCTTTGAAATCGTTAAACGTGCAGCCATTTTGTTTTCCATAAGGATAGTGACAATCCGTTGTGTCATCTTAGCCATTCGCCAGACAATGCCTATTGTTACGCTTCATAGAATAAGGGATGGAAACTTAATCCTAAAGGCGGTATGCTTTGTCTGGTAGTTCAGGAACTACTTATATGTGAGCTTCTAAGCTTTAGGCATTCGCTCAATGTATATGATGACATGAGTAATCCTAACGGTAATGGTAAACACCAAACGAAGTATCCATAATAAAAATTATTTCTTTAAAGTGTTGAAAAATTCCCACAAGCTGGCTTTTAAGCCTGCACGTCATGACAGGACTCTCTCTGGCTAGAAAAGAATGGGACTCCTGGGGTCGGCCTATCCGAAACCGGAGGACTTCAGGCTCTTCGCTCTTAAGGACGTTGCCAAACTTATGGCATCAATCTTTACTGAGGAAGAGTGAAAGGATGGGGTTGCACAAAAGATCCCGATGGGTGGAAGTGTTACTGCGAGAGGGAAACCTCAGCAGGCCCCACTAGAATACGATAAGATTAACAGTCGTCAACAACCACCAATCCGCACTGGGCCTACCTATCCATCCATAAGGAAGGATCGTGCCCCAGCAGTGGGGACATAAAATGAGCTGATGATGATGATGATGATATAAGTTTATGCGACTCAAAGTAATACTGACTTTGCCCACAATTAAATGATAGTTAGGCCTTACATTTTGCTAAAAACAAATGCCAAAAGAGATAACTTTTAATGGTCTGTGATTATAATCAAGGCATCCATATCTAGGATACCTAACTAAAACCTACCTTTACCTAACTTACTTTACTAACTATGTAGTTTTCGTTAATCCCCTCTAAAAACTTTATTAACAATTGTAAACGTTTCATAATAGCAGAAACCGAACTCGGATTAAGTTATAATTAATACCGTTACAATAAATCCTTAATTTCGACAGCGTTGTTACACAATTCATCGCTTTACTCGACAGACAGCCTTAAACCTTTGCTAGCGCGAATAAATATTGCTGTGGAGACATACGGGATGACATTGTCTCAAACTTTGTCGCACCATTCCAACTTAAAATGGAATGCTTTTTCAACACAAGTATATTTTTTGGGACGGCAGGATAAGTGTACAAACACAGTGGGAGCGGTGAGGGAGGCGGGAGCAGATGCGGGAAGGGCGGAAAACGCATATTCCTACTGGTGAACACAGTACTTCGCGGGGCGTCTCAGCGTAAACGCGTTGCATTATCATGTCAATCGGACGCCACGAGCGGGAAACGCAAACTGCTTTGACTACGCGTATAGTTTATGTCGTCATCTTGCCACCTCGCACTGCCTATGAAAGCAATACCGAAAGCTTTAGCCTTTAGCTTTTGATATTGCTTTCATAGGCGGTTAGGCGGTCGGGGGGCTGGTTTGAGTCCTCCCGCGCCGCCGACACTGCCCGCTTACCCCGGCGGATACCGCGCACCCGCTGTTACTTTGTTCACACGCATAAGAAGCTATGTGTTTACGACACCCGCTCGCGGATTCCGCCTCCCGCGCCGCTCCCACTGTGTTTGAACTGTACACTGAAGAGACTGATGCTGCGTTGTTTTCACGCTGCATCAGTTGTCCTTGCGTTTGGACTTCGTTCCCACTAAACATCAGGTGGAGTGGAGTTATTTGCCGAGCCAGATATAAACAAATATTTTTTCTGAACTCCAGAATTATATGTACCTTTATGATATAGTAATAATAATAATGATGATAAATCATTTATTTCAGACATACTAAGTCCATATTGATGTGTTAGTTACGATAATCTTAATCTATGTTAGTAAGCAATGTAATTCATTATTAAATTAAGTATTCGAGAATGGTTTAGATTTACAATTGGACCCGGTAGATGGCGCTGCTATAGGGATCCATTATGGGATATGGTTGTTCTTAAGCGGACGAATGATTTGTTTGTTTTGTTGTCATGGAAACTGTCAAAGCGGTACGAAGTCCGCCGGTCAGCTCGTAAATAAATAAAAAAATACACTATGAAATTAAAGTAAATATTAAGTACATCAAAAATTATAACTTTATTTAGCCGTTGCGCTCATAGTGATTACACTGCGTTTATTATAGCAATAAAGCTCCGTATGTTTCCGTTCAATCCATCCGTCGTCGTTCAGCTTTCATATTAAAACTTTGCTCTGCCAATATCAATTTTAATGTAACAGTTTTAAAGTGCTTTTTAGCAGAATCCATCAGTGAAATTGATGGCTTCCCCATATTGAAAAACTATATTGATATAAAGTTTTATGAGATATTGATAGTTACAATTTGTTCAAGATTTTTGTGAACTGCTTCAAAATTAAAAAATTCAATTCAAAATTCAAAATCATTTATTCAGTTTAGGCTACAAGTAGCTCTTGTGAATGTCATTATGCCATCGGTTCGTAAATCTACTCTGGGCGGGAGATCTTGTACTGAGAAGAACCGGCAAAAAAACTCAGCAAGTGTCCAGCTCTTTTCTCCCTTACAGCGTCAAAAATATTGGAAAATGCCCTATCATAGCAGAACACTTTCCATTACAAATAAACACAAAAAAAATATATAAGACAATTACAACATGTAAAAAAACAAAATAAAAAATGTAAGTTAACAAATTTACATCAGATAATTATGTAAAGGTTTCAATTTCCACAATGTCATACAGCACCACTACAGTACTCTAGTAAAAGTCAAAAATTGTTTAGGTAAAACAAAGTCAAACTATAATTAATAATACTAAAAATAAGATAAGTATGCAAGAGCAGACCAGCCTCCACAGGCGGCACCCGTTCACGAGCATGACATATGAATCAGCCATCGCTTCGCTCAACCATATTTTAGGGAACGTAACGACCCGACGCACATGCCACCACCGCAGAGACAGTAAAGAGAGCATGACACACTCAAGATACTCTAAATAAAAACTTAATGATGTATTTAACGCAACGCTGTTTGTTATCTGTAGGACAATGCTGTTAAAATAAAAAATGTGGCTTCGGTGGCTTTAGCATCGAAGTTAGTTTTGGCATACTTTTTATCATTTAAACAGCACTTATCACCAGCTTATTTTATGTCCCCACTGCTGGGGCGTGAGCCTTTCCTATGGATGTTCAAACCACAGGGAGAACGGGTCATAAACCACCACGCGGGCCCAGAGCGGTTCGGTGGTTGTTAACGACTGCTAATGCAGCCGGGACCAACGGCTTTACGTGTCTTTCGAAGCACGGAGGAGCTCGAGATGATGAATATTTGGTTACCCATCCGGAGACCGACCATTGACGACCTCCTTGGTCGAGTGGCTTGCACACCGGTTTTCATGGTGTCGCCATCTCTGAGGTCCCGGGTTCGATCCCCGGTCGGATCAATTTAGAAATACCTGTTTTTCTAAATTGTTTCGGGTCTGGGTGTTTCCTATGTATAATAAGTATGTATTTAAGTATATTAAGTATGTTTATCCGTTGTCTAGTTAACCATTTCTCGAGTTTCATAAGGAAGCTTATCTTGGGGATAGAAAATAAAATTTTTAGTTAGTTTTAACACATTTATTTATTTTTATTGAGAAAGTTACTTCACGTTCATATTTATTCGACGTTGACCTATTTATACTAATCATCAATTTCAAAAAAATCTTATATTTCATAGTATATCTCATGTCACTTTTAATTCGAGATCAGCGCCGGTGCGATTCAAAAATCCCTGACCCTGTATTCGGGAGTCCACGTCGATTTACTCGTTTAAGAAGCGCGTAAAGGAGTACTATCTTTCCACTTGAGTATGTCACTGTTATTGTATGTATGTTTAATTTGTGTCGTAACTATTTTACTGTATGTTTAGCCTTATATACCTACTTATTTTGTTTGTTTTGGGCACACTTTGTCTACTTTTCTATGTATCTTCTCCTTCTACGGGCCTGCTGGAAGAAATTTCAATGTGAAATAAGCAGCGCCCTTGTACTCGTCTATTTTTACTTTGTTCTCTCTTCAATTCGTTTATGTGTACATAAATTATTAATAAATAAATAAATAAATAAAAATAGCCTCCCTAGCGTAAGGTCGCTCTGTATGAGACTGTATTTAAAAGCTTCTTGCAGGATATTCTTAGCCTATGATCAACAACAATAGCTTATGTAGGTCGCCCCGTCAAGCTGTCCCGGTAAAGATGATAGACTTACAATAGCCTATATACGAAGGACGTACCGGCCATACAATGTGTACTGAAATGTGGGACGCGTTGGGACGTTATAGTGTCTGAGATTTTTTCCACTAACATGTCTGGATTGTTTGTAAAGTAAAATAAATAGCCTATTATAATTGTCCCACTGCTGGGCAAAGGCCTCCATCATATTTCAATGTTTTGAAAAGTCAGCTATATACAGGATTACTGGAAACTTGACATATTCCAGGCTGGACGTGATAGGGCAGCCAAATTACAACAAATTTAACGTACCATATTATGGCCGAAAGTTAATAGTTTTCGAGATTTTTAATTTTAATATTTTAACACGAAAATACCCTATTTTCTCAATGTTATGTAATGTCGGATACTAATGAACTTCGTAGCTTTATTAAACTATCAGCTTTGAATAAAAGGAAAACGAGATTCCATCCAATAAGCAATTGTTTTAAAATTTCGGTAAAAAATGAGGAAATTGGGTATTTTTGAAAAAAATTAACTTTCGGCCATCCATATGGTAGGTTAAATTTGTTGTAATTTGGCTGCCCTATCACTTCCAGCCAGGAATGTGTCGAGTTTCTAGCAACCCTGTATACCTATTATAGAGAGATAATTTGTACAACATAAGACAAAAATAAAGAAAAATAAAATAATATAAATATACATACCTGAAAGTAGATTGATAAGAATCGGATAGCACCGATGTTCGACAACAGAAGCCTAGTATTCGATTTTTTTTATATCTTACTTATTCTGTTACTTCGCCTTCATCTCAACTGATGTTAAGTGATGATAAGGCCAAAGATAGAAGCCCACTTCACCCGGAATCCTCAAACTACTTGTGTTGTGACGAGATGGCGGTAGTGAGAGAAAATAATAGTTGATAACGTCGCAAATGCGCTCCCCTCCTCCCCCTGTTTTACATATTTTCTAAACAATTGTTGTATGTAGGTATACAAATTGTATTTCTATATTTAGACAAACTATTTGTTCGGTGGTCTTAAACTCCAAAGGCGGTTAAAAAATTTTCTTCGCCGAAAAATATAATAAACAATATTCATACGTGAAGCAAAAACTTTGTACCCCATTTTTACGAAAATTGTGCGGACGGAGGAGTATGAAATTTCGCATACTTATAGTTTATATAGAGAAGGTTATCCGAATGTAAATATTTTTTTTTAATTATGCATAAAAACACACGCATTTAAACTCTTTTCAAAAATTTCAATTAAGGAAGAGGAGCAGCCGAAATCTGTCAATGCCAATCCAAACTCACATTCTATCTTTTTAAATTTTTCATTGCTTAGGATACAATCCGTGCAGCCTTAATAAAATTACGGTCGAATTTCAACCACTAGACGATCACTAGTAATTATAAATATACGAGTACCTACATCCCAAGATCAGTGTTTCTATATTTACAAAGCTGTAAAAAATATTGGTTCCAAAATTGTCAACGCTTACAATGATAACGGAACAGTTTTTAACAACAATATTAAGGTCGTTAAGAATTTTCATCTTATAAAACTTAAGCTTGGGAAGATTGATAGATTAGGTGATGTCCAACGAAGTTTTGACAGGCTCAATGGCCCGGAAAATAGCCTTTCCAAAGGATTACTTGGAGTTTTTGAAGGACGTCTTTAGTCTTAAGGAGTTAGGTTTTTTAATCGATGAGTAGCCAAATGATTTTGCTCCACATGATATTGAGCAGAAGGAGTCCAGATGCTCCACACTGCTGGTGAAGCAGGACTGTGCCTCACTTAGCCGTGATCATCTTGCCGTCTCTCAAGTTGCATCATACCTCGTTTTAAAGACCATGTTGTAGGATCCAATCATCATGAAAGAGAGAGATAGAGAGAGAGACATTTATTGACCACACACACTTATTATACATAAAAAATAAGAATAAAAAACAAACAAAAATTCAATCAGCACCTCGCCTTAGTTTGTGTTGTTGCGAACGAAGCGTATCGCAACAACGCTGGTATTCTGGCGGAGCCTGCTCATCATCATCATCATCAGCCTATACTAGTTGGACCTAGGCCTCTCCAAGTGCACGCCACTGAGCACGATCCGCGGCTACTCTCATCCAGCTCTAGCCAGCCACCTTGCGAAGATCGTCGCTCCACCTAGTCTGAGGACGTCCTACGCTACGGAGGATCCAATGCTTGTCTAGAACGTGAAAATAATTTATTAGCTGCCTAACTTTCCTTTCCATTTGTAAATCCAAAATTCATAATCATTTATTCAGTTTAGGCTACAAGTAGCTCTTGTGGATGTCACTATACCAACGATTCATAAGTCTACTCTGGGCGGGAGACCTTGTACTGAGATGAACCGGCAACAAACTCAGCAAGTGTCCAGCTCTTTTCTCCCTTACAGCGTCAATATAATTGGAAAATGCCCTATCATTGCAGGACACTTCGCATTACAAATAAACACACAAAATATAAAGGACAACCACAACTTGTAAAAAAAAAAACAAAATCAAAAGTCCACAAGTTTCAATTTCCACGTAAGAGCCAACCAAGGGACAAAGGTTCCAAGATGGTGACACATCAGGTGATCAGGTAGCAACTAGTCATTTACGGCGAGTTTACTCAAAATTAGTGATTTGCTCGTCTACCCCTTTTGGGAGAAGACGTGAGTGTATGTATGTATGTTTGTCTCAGTAGCCTGGTTCTAAATTTTTGCTTGCAAATTCCATATGTCGAAATTAGGCTACAGAACCACGATTGTGATTCATTATGTATTAATTACTAGCGGCTGCTCGCGGTTTCACCCGCGTGGTTCCCGTTCTCGTGGGAATATCGGGATAAAAAGTATTCTATGTGTTAATCCAGGTTATAAACTATCTGTATACCGAATTTCATGCAAGTCCATTCAGCAGTTTTTACGTGAAAGAGTAACAAACATCCATTCATACTTACAAACTTTCGCGTTTATAATATTAGAAGGATTAAACTCGACAATATTCTCACCAAAACATTTTCTTTGTTCCATGTGCTGACTTGATGGCTACAACAGAGCGCAGCTTGAGTAAGTAAACTAGTATAATTTTACACCAATCATCATCACCAGCTCTTCTGATGTGCCCACTGCTGGGGCACCAGCCTTTCCTGTGGATGGAAACACGACAGGAAGAACGGGCCATAAACCACCACGCGGGTCCAGTGCGGTGCGGTGGTTGTTAACGACTGTTAATGCAGCCGGGACCAACGGCTTAAGCACGGCGGCGGCGGAGCCCAATATGATACATTTTTGGTCACCCATGCCTTGAGCGGCCTTTAATAAAGTAAGCGGCTGAGGACCTCAAACGGCGCAAAAATAGTTCTCTAAGCCTTGGGCATATATTTGCGCCGTTTGGGTTGAAACTTTAGGACCATGGGGACCGGCAGCTCGAAAACTTTTTCGAGAAATTTCCGCTCGCCTTATTGAGACCACTGATGACCCTCGAGCTGGCGTGTATTGTGGCCAACGCCCAAGTTTGGTCATCCAAAGCGGCAACGCCGCCAGCGTCCTGGGCACTCTCCCTTTGGAGTCCCTTTTTTATATGTAAAAATTATGTGTATATTTCAATATTTTTTTGAATTTCTCATAGTCATAATATTTATATTAATGAATAGAATAGAATAGAATTTATTTGCTTAATATATATTATGCTTAGTTTAACTTGGTAACATATAAATGTCGTTACATATTAAATTAAAGCTGTGGAGTTTCTTGCGCCCATTCTTCTCCACAGCTAAAAATTAGACGTTCTGAATGAGTAGGTAAAAAAAATTTTTGACGATTTAAAAGCACTTTTCTAAATGTTTATATAATTTTTAACGCAAATTTTGTTGCGAACAAATTACAAAAACACAAATGTTGAAAAAATTTCCACGAGCAGGGTTTGAACCTGCACCCTTCTGACATACCGGGTCAGGTGCTCTTCCAATTGAGCTATCGTGGTTCTAACCAGCCCGCCGAAATTATTCAACACTATTTACTTTTTACTTTGAAAGCCAAAGGCGCCCATTCAATGTTAACAACTACCGTCATTAACATCCGATCATAATATTTTTACAAATACTAAAGATCAGTTAAGAAGTAGGCAAGCTATTTATAAATGTTTATATAATTTTTAACGCAAATTTTGTTGCGAACAAATTACAAAAACACAAATGTTGAAAAAATTTCCACGAGCAGGGTTTGAACCTGCACCCTTCTGACATACCGGGTCAGGTGCTCTTCCAATTGAGCTATCGTGGTTCTAACCAGCCCGCCGAAATTATTCAACACTATTTACTTTTTACTTTGAAAGCCAAAGGCGCCCATTCAATGTTAACAACTACCGTCATTAACATCCGATCATAATATTTTTACAAATACTAAAAACAACAAAACATCGTGGAAATTTTTTCAACATTTGTGTTTTTGTAATTTGTTCGCAACAAAATTTGCGTTAAAAATTATATAAACATTTATAAATAGCTTGCCTACTTCTTAACTGATCTTTAGTATTTGTAAAAATATTATGATCGGATGTTAATGACGGTAATTGTTAACATTGAATGGGCGCCTTTGGCTTTCAAAGTAAAAAGTAAATAGTGTTGAATAATTTCGGCGGGCTGGTCCCAATTAGTTGAGTTGCAGAAGCAGCATGAAGTGGATCATACTCAGTCCTTATTTGAAGAACTTATAGCATCACCTGGTGGAATTTCATTACAGCAATCTCTAAACAACAACAAAATAAATAAAATCAGCAAAACTAAAATTAAAAAATATGTAAAAATTAATAAGTTTATAAAGAAAACTGAGAAGTTGATTAAAAAAAATAACTGTTTTTATAATTAATGGAATCAGGCGTTATTTTGCGGAAATCCATAGTACAAAAAAATGTAATTTAAATAATATGTAGTGTTAATTCCGCTAACTCAAGTTAGCGGAATTAACACTACATATTATTTAAATTACATTTTTTTGAACTGTTTTTATAAAAATATTGCTCTCAGAAAGGAGCGTATTAGCCTTATGGATTCCTTAGATATATATAATAGTAAGTTAATGGAAAGTAGGCAAATGTATGACCGGGACACTAAGCAATTACAAACTGACATCCAAAGGTTACATGAGTCTCTTGATATAATGACTAAAAAATACTCAATATCACAGAAACAGATTGAAGAACATATCCAATCAGCCACAGAGTTAGTTGATCTGTGCAAGTACAATGCTGATCGGTACAACTCATTAATTAATAATGAAATTAACCTACACAAAGAGTCTTTATCACTTGACTCAAATATTCAGATGAACACACAAAACTTGTCTGTTTTGGTTCCCGGTCCTTCATCGGCCTCTCCTCAAAAAATACTTAAACCTAATGTTACAAAATTAGTAAAAAAAACAGTTATGTATTCTGATAAACTGGGTCAAGGCTTAGGGTTGCCTATAAATAGAAATATTATCCACTCAATGACCAATATTTGTACTCCAGGTCAGTCGTTGAATGCTATAGTAAACAAAATATCACAGGATTCATTGAATAGTTCCACTAATATTATTGTGTTATGTGGTGACAGCTCACAAACGAAGAAACGTGACATCATAAATAGTTTTAATATTTTGATAAAACTGCAATCAGAAACAAATTGCAGGATAATAATTAGCGCTTTTCCCTATTGTACCAATTTGACCTGGGAACAAAATAAGCGCATTTATGAATTAAATTTATTATTGTTTAATTTGATTTGTCGTCATAGTGACAGTATTTTATATTTTGATATAAATAAATTTATTAATAGCTTTAGTTTGACGTCAGATACTATGTATCTTTCTACGAAATGTAGGACCCAAATAGCTAAATTGTTAGCTTATAATATACAGGATACAGTTATAAATGGTATAACTAAGTCTTTACGTCATAACAACGTAACCATTAGTAGTTCTACTAATGCAACATCTACAACTAGTAATAAGGTAACAACAACCTCATGTTTAAACTGAGGTCTAAGACAAAAGCCAAGTCCTCATTAATTACTATTATACATCAAAATATTCAAGGTTTGGCTGGCAAAGACTTAGAGTTAGAATTATTTGCAAAAAGTCAGGCAATTCATATATTTTGTTTAACTGAGCATTGGCTAAGAAGTCATGACACATCATTCTATGTAAATAATTTCCAATTAGCAAGCGCGTACGTGTGAAGCTCAGCTATTCACGGTGGTTCTTTAATACTAGTAAGAAGTAATATAAAATATAAAGATCGCAACGATATTGTAGGCTTATCAGTAGAGCGTAATATTGAGCTATCATGTGTGGAGTTTAATAGCTTTGTAATAGTGTGTGTATACCGACCCCCATCGGGCAATTTCGGTATTTTCGAATCTGTAATGGAAGACGTACTAAGAAAATTAAAATTAAAAAATAAATTTGTTTTTGTATGTGGCGATTTTAATATAAATAGAAAGAAAGAAAAGAAAGAAGAAAAGCACTTCAATGAGTGTTCGTCTTGTTGCCTTGTTTAAATGTTTTAATCTCATTAATCTATTTCTCGAACCCACTAGAATAACTTCACATTCAGCCACTTGTCTTGATAATGTTTTTACAGACTATGACCCTGTTTCTAAGTCAGTCATTAGTAAGCTTACGTCTGACCATTGCGGTTTAAAGGTGACCTATGATTTTAATGTTAAGGATGAGCCAAAAATAGTGAACTGTAAACCAGTTACAAAGGAGCGAGTAGAGCGTTTTAAAAATAATATATCGAGTAAAATTAATGCATTGCCATTTGGACAAGATGATCCAGATGTATTATATACTAATCTTTTTAACTTCATAAAGACTGAATATGACCAAGTGTTTACACAAAGAACAATCAAAATAACTCATAAACTTAAGTTCTGTGACTGGGCCACGACTGGTATATATAAAAGTAGAAATAAATTGTATGATTTATATAGTCTAAAACAATATAACCAAAATTCTAATTTTACGGAATATGTAAAGAATTATTCGAAAGTATTTAAGAAAATATGTATAGTAGCAAAATCTAATTATATTAAAGAAAAGATTAAAAAGTCCAACAATAAAATTAAAGCCACTTGGGACATTATAAACCGTGAAACAGGTAAATTTAAACCACGGGATAATACTTTCACTTTAAAAGTAAACGACAACTTAGTCAATTCAGATTCACATATTGCTAATATTTTTGATGATTTTTTTGTAAATATACCTGTGCTGACAACCTCAAATTTGGATTCATCACCAGAAGCTGCACAAGCATTACTCCAAAAATATGTACCAAAATGTAATGTTTCTTTTCAATTTAAATATATTGATTCAATGAATATTATAAAAACATTTAAATCACTGAAAATGAAAAACACAAGTGATTTGTGGGGCATCTCTATAAAAGTAATTAAGAATATTATACATTCTATTGCACCATATCTTGCTGAAATTTTTAATAACTGTGTGAATAAAGGTATCTTTCCCGATCTTATGAAGTTTAGTAAGGTCATACCTTTGTTCAAATCGGGAAACAAAGAAGACCCCAGTAACTATCGACCCATTTCAATACTACCAACTCTAAGCAAAATTTATGAAAAAGTTATATTGGAACAGTTGATGTCGTATTTTAACATAAACAACCTTTTACATAATAAACAATATGGATTTACAAGGGGTCGTTCTACTACTGATGCAGGTGTTGCTCTATTAAAACATATATTTGATGCCTGGGAGAAGTCTCAAAACGCCCTTGGAGTGTTTTGCGACTTGTCCAAGGCTTTCGATTGCGTTGAGCACAAAACTCTGGTGATGAAACTAAATTACTACGGTCTCAAAGATTTCGCACTAAATTTAATTCAGTCGTATCTTAGCTCTGGAACACAAACTGTCGATATTAATGGAACTAAATCATCTGGTTCTCATGTAAAAATGGGAGTTCCACAAGGGTCCATTCTTGGTCCTTTTCTGTTTTTGATTTATATTAATGACTTGCCATTCTTTGTAGAGAACTTCTGTGAAATCGTATTATTTGCAGATGATACTTCACTCATTTTTAATGTAAGTAGGTGTAAGAATAATTACGACGATGTAAACAAAGCACTCTCTGATGTACTCAGTTGGTTTACTATTAATAATTTGCAGCTTAATGCTAAAAAAACAAAATGTATTAATTTTAAATTACCAAATGTCAAAAATGAACCAACTGATATAAGAATAAACGGTGATCGATTAGATTTGGTAGACTCAACAGTTTTCTTAGGTATAACCCTTGACTCAAAACTTCAATGGAATCCTCACATTTCGAAATTGGCCGGCAAACTCAGTTCTGCTGCTTATGCCATTAGAAAAATAAGGCAGTTAACAGACGTTGAAACTGATAGAACAGTTTACTTTAGTTATTTTCATAGTGTCATGTCGTATGGCCTCTTACTGTGGGGAACAGCGGCTGATATTGAAACTATATTCATTTTACAGAAACGAGCAGTAAGAGCAATCTATAGACTAGGTTCACGAACATCTTTAAGAAATCTTTTTAAAGAAATTGATGTCTTGACAGTGACGTCTCAATTTATTTATAATTGTATAGTTCTTGTACGTTGTAATATCAATTCATTTGCTAAACACAGTGATGTACACAATTTTAATACTAGAAATAAGTCAAAACTTGCAATGCCACTGTTCAGGTTACAGAAGGTGCTTGGTTCTTTCTTGGGGCAAGGTATACACTATTACAATAAAATACCAAATACTGTACTAGATTTACCTTTAGATAAGTTTAAAAAACATGTAAAGTCTTCTTTATTAAAAAAAGGTTATTATACAGTCAAAGAATATTTAGAAGATAAAACAGCCTGGCTATAATAAAAAACATATACATAATACTACTTATAAATAGTGTCCTGCAGATAACAAAATAGCGTTGCATTGCATTGCAAAATAACATTACAATTAGTTTTATTTTTATTATTATTAACTATAGTTTTTTTTACTTTTACTAGTACTGTATGATATTGTAAAAAATTAAACTGGTAAATTATGTTTTTGCTGACTTAAATATTTTATTTAGTTATTTTTTATTTTTTGTGTTTTTTTACATGTTGTGATTGTCCTTTACATTTTGTGTTTTTATTTGTGATGGAAAGTGTCCTTTATGATAGGGCTTTTTCCAATATTTATGACGCTGTAAGGGAGAAAAGAGCTGGACACTTGCTGAGTTTCTTGCCGGTTCTTCTCAGTACAAGATCTCCCGCCCAGAGTAGATAGACTTACGAACCGATGGCTTAAAATGACGTTCATAAGAGCTATTTGTAGCCTAAACTGAATAAATGATTTTGAATTTTGAATTTTTTTGAATTTTTTTGGTTAGAACCACGATAGCTCAATTGGAAGAGCACCTGACCCGGTATGTCAGAAGGGTGCAGGTTCAAACCCTGCTCGTGGAAATTTTTTCAACATTTGTGTTTTTGCACTTTTCTAAAGTTTATTTTAATAAAAAAAATTGACTTTGACTTTGACTTTGAATCACCACGTTTGCCAACTGCTAGTTGGTGATCACAAACCCGGTCCATACATGGAATCGCCGAAATACAAATACCAGTACTTTATTTGCAATTAAATAGGGTAGTAAAAATGTGGATGTTATCAAGGAATTATGTATACTAGCTTAAAACCTATTTAGTCATCTTATCTTATCTTAGGGGGGCCTGCTGAGATTTCCCACTTCACACAAACACACAAACACTTCGACCCATCGGGATCTTTTGTGCAACCCCATCTTTTCACTCTTCTTCCTCTGTAAAGATAGATGCCATAAGTTTGGCATTGGCCAAAAGCCTGAAGTCCTCCGGTATTTAATCATATATCATGACATGTAAATTAAGGGAACAACAACACTTTGCCGCCCCGACCTAGGAACTGAACTCAGGACCTTCCAGTAAGCGATTTGCCATTCGATCGATGAGGCTACTGATTAAATGTAAATCATCTGTCACCAACTTTATATTATTATGATCAGCTATGGACGACAACAAATCTGTCACCAATTTTAATCAGCCGTCTGGGTGTTATGCAAATGGAACGAAATGTTTACAACTTCTGGCATTAAGAACGGTGTTTCAAGCCAAGGGAGGTTCTAATTAAGTCGCTCGTAAATTACAAGTTAAGAATTAGTTTTAGGTTAAGGTAGGAGTTATGCGGAACCTTTTTAAAAATATTGACTGCCGGGTTTTGTTTAAGCGCTGTTCGAGAACTAAAGATTCAAAGTCAAATCAAACATTCTTTATTAAAATCCTTCTAACATTATAAACGCGAAAGTTTCTAAGTATGGATGGATGTTTGTTACTCTTTCACGTAAAAACTACTGATTGGATTTGAATGAAATTCGGCAAACAGATAGTTTATAACCTGGATTAACACATAGAATACTTTTTATCCCGACAATCCTACGGGAACGGGAACCACGCGGGTGAAACCGCGAGCGGGCGCTAGTTAGGTAATAAAAACACGAGGAGCTCGATAGCGCAGTGGGTAACGCGCCCGGTCTGCGAGTGCTGAGGTTAAGCAACTTTCGCAAAGGCCGGTCATCGGATGGGTGACCAAAAATCTCGAACTCCTCCGTGCTTCGGAAGGTACATACAGCCGTTGGTCCTGGCTGCATTAGCAGTCGTTAACAACCACCAATCCGCACTGGGCCTGCGTGATGGTTTATGGCCCGTTCTCCCTATCTATCCATAGGGAAGGCTCGTGCCCCAGCAGTGGGGATATAAAAAGAGCTGGTGATATCATGATACAAGGTCAACTGATCTCCCTACAGGTTTCAATAACCTTTCAACCCTCTACATTTACAAAAAACTTCGCGGTACACGCTTTTTGGCAATTTCAACTACCTAACTATTGTACAGTAGATTTAGCTATTTTCAAATTCATGTGCGCCTTACTCTTACTAGTTCCGCATAATATCAGCGCCACGGCACGTCAATGTCATAAGCTGAGAGGCGACCATTTCGGTTGCATATATATTTATTTTTGAAGTGAAAACTTCTTTAGCGGCATTGTACACTTTTTTGTAATGGGTAAAAAATGTTAAATTCGCGTCAGGACACGTGACCTGATCGAAAATTCGTAAGACGGATGGAGAGTAGACAGCCGGCGCGGCGTAGGAGAGGAAGTATCCCCCTCTCTTTCTACGGCGCGGCGAAAATGTATGCCTGCTGTTTCGTTTAGGCAGCGCAGGGCGCTTGCGCGAATAAATTGTCATATTTGTGTACGATAGCGCAATAAATAAATATTGTATTCTACCACATAAATGATAGTACTTTTATACTGATAATTGAAGCAATTCGACCAAAATTATTCCTTAACCATACCAAAATATCAAAAATGCACAACGTTAATATTCAAGTTTTCACTTCTGCCGCCACTCCCGGAGTGCAACCCGTCGTTTTTTTTTTATTTATTTATTTTAGGATAGCTAACAGCTTGCAATTGTAAAAAAAATAACAACAAGAATTTTAATTATAAGCTATTGACAAGCTACCACATTTAAGATACCTACTTACAGTAATAGTAAAAGTAAACTTAACTTAATAAAATTAATTTTAAATCGGCAACAATTCGTCAACAATGGTAAGCGCCTTTTTTATGCTATTGATGCTGTCGAAAAATATATCTATATTAGCATGTATTATTAATACACATACAAGCTCTTACGAGAAAACTGCTCTGTCTATAGTTGGTGTGAGTAGAGGGGATGCTAAATGGTTTATTTATTTATTTATTTAATCAACAATATTTCAACAGCATTTAAGTAAACACAAGGTACAGAAGATGTTACTTAAACATAAGCCAATTATAGAAACATATTATGCTACTAAAAAATGTTGACATAATTAATCAGCAGGTAGGTAGTCTAAAAAGAAAAATAAAATAAAATAGGTAAGTAGATGAAATTTTGTCGAATGATAACTTACAGAATAGGTGTGAATCTGATTATGTTGTGTCGATGTGTATAAATGCGTGTGAGTGTAATATACCCGATCCGATCCGAACCCTTCGGAGACTCTGGAAGGGCACGGGGACGCGCACTTTTAAGTGTGCGATGCCGTACCCCTCTAGAAATCCTCCGAAGGTGATTCGTTTCAACACGGCTTGAGGTACCCTTTACGTACCTCGCCGCCCCTAAAACAAGCCCGGTGAAGCTGAAAATGCCCCTCGGCAATGAGCAGTCTCTCTCCAAAAAAAAAAAAAGAGTGTAATATTGTGGTTGGTTGGTTTACATGAATTGTTTCGGGGTGCTCGCATAGGTATTTTGTAGGAAGCCGCTGGATACGAGCACCACAAAACCGGTCGTTGTGGAAATCCTTGGGGGAGGCCTTTGTCCAGCAGTGAACGTCTTTTGGCTGAGATGATGATGATGATGATGTATACAAATTGTAAAATGACGATCACTAGTTCCTGTCAAACACTAGGGCCACTGCCCTATATGAATAGTATCTTTTTTTCCTTCAAAATTGTAAAATATTATTTACTAGCGACCCGCCCCGGCTTCGCACGGGTGCAATGCAGATACATGCAACCGCTATGTCCCTGCAATTTAAATCTGTAATATCTTCGAAAATATTCATTTAAATTACATGCTGTAAAGGGCCATATTGATCTATATTAAATGCACAATGTATTCAATGTACTTAATTGGATAAGGATTAATGCTGTATTGCTTAAAATCGCTTCGTAAATAAGCCATTATTTCTAGTAAAAAGTAAAGGATAAAGTAAAGGATATAAATGATTGTTGTGGGTTATCCCTAGGAGATAGACATATACCATCGCGGACTTTTTTGTAGACCTTTTTAAGGTGTACAATACTGTAGTACATTATTTTGATCTATCTCGTAGAGTTCAGCCAGCGATTGCAATGTAAGCGCAAAAAAATGTGAAACCTCTAAAATTACCAGTGTTCCTCTACTATAATAAGCATGTATTTGTACATATAAACCTTCCTCTTAAATCACTCTATCTTTAAAAAAAACCGCATCAAAATCCGTTGCTTAGTTTTAAAGATCTAAGCATACATACATACATACATAGAGATAGCGGGAAGCGACTTTGTTTTATACTATGTAGTGATGAAGTACAAAATAGTTTGCCGAAAAGGTTTTGAAGTTAAACTATAGGTACATCCTATATTATGTGATATATATAAAGCCATAAGATTCAGAGTAACCACTTTATCTCGCATGAAACTTCACACAGTGTGGAACTATTCAAAAGTTTTCAACTAGAAAGACAAAACTTTGCAAAGTATTCTTGGTGACGCATTCTGAATGCAGAAACATAGGAGAACACGTCAGAATAAAAGTAAATTACAGGCAGAGACATACTAAAGTATCTAAGGAAGTCCAAGTCCAATTCTTTTAAAACAATCAGCAATTGTCAAGCTACCTTTGGTGTAAAAAAAATCTCAATTGGGAGAGCATCTGACCCGGTATGTCAGAAGGGTGCAGGTTCAAATCCTGCTCGTGGATTTTTTTTCAACATTTGTGTTTTTGTAATTTGTTCGCACAAAATTTGCGTTAAAAATTATATTATAAACAAAACAAAAACATTTTATAAATAGCTTGCCTATTTCTTAACTGATCTTTTGTATTTGTAAAAATATAATGATCGGATGTCAATGACGGTAGTAGTTGACATTGAATGGGCGCCTTTGGCTTTCAAAGTAAAAAGTAAATAGTGTTGAATAATTTCGGCGGGCTAGTTAGAACCACGATAGCTCCATTGGGAGAGCACCTGACCCGGTATGTCAGAAGGGTGCAGGTTCAAATCCTGCTCGTGGAAATTTTTTCAACATTTGTGTTTTTGTAATTTGTTCCCAATAAAAATTTGCGTTAAAAATTATATAAACAAAACAAAAAACATTTTACCTTTGTTGTGGTGAGTACAAGAATGGGTGACCAAAATTTTAATCAAGACTAGGAAGAACAAATTCGTCATACTCTGCACTTGTCAAGTGGTCAGCCCAAATAGGCGGTCATCTTTGTCTTTGTCCTCAAGTCTAGTCAGAAGTCTAAGTCAGTGCTTCCACCTCGAAAAGCGAATTCTGCGGCCATCGTTTTTCTTTCATTAGATCATTTATTACCTATAACTAACAACATAGACCCAAAAACGGGGCACCGCTAACAAAAACCCGTTTTTGCCCCACGACGACCTCCAAACAGCTCCCCATAAGCTACTCACCAAATACGGAAGCACGTTTTTTCTCATTAGCACAAATGGCCTATATGCCCAGTAACAATATTGACCTAAAACAGGGCACCACTAACTAAAGCCCGTTTTTTGCCCCAGGACAACTTCAACCAGCTCCCCTCAAGCCAAGTCCCCAGCGGGTAGCAGCGCAGGCGCAGCTGCCGGCGCTTCAACAGCGGCCGGAGACAGAACCCCGACAGCGCAAAACAAGCAGCTTCAAAATGTCAAGGGGCAGGAGCATCCGCCGCATCCTTCCGTAAGTACACATTTTGGGGCAATTACGGATCTGACGTTGGGTTAAAAACGGATCTGACGTTGGGTCAAAAACGGATCTGAGTTTGGGGCATGAGCAACAACTTTATAACGTTCTTTCTCCGAAACTTCAAACAAAATATTTTTTTGGGCCCAAGTTTTGACAAAATTTACTTAAATGTTTTACTTTCGCAATTGTATTCTGTTATTACAGTGAAATAGAGATCGCGATTATTAATTAGTAGTTGGGGAAATTAATAAGTGTTTAAGTTACATGGTAACGTTACGCTTTTTAGGAAAAAGGTTATCTCTTTTGGGAGCTCTCTAAGGGCTCACAATTAATGATACAACTATATAAACGTGCCATTAATTTTGTTACTAACATTTGGGTATGTAAATAGAGGTCAGTCAATTGGGTATGTGAAGTTTAGAAATTCAGAACAAATTATTGGTTCACTTAAAACAACTTTCGTTTTCAGTATTTTAAAATCTGCTGGGAATATGTTTCTTAAGTTGTTGGCAGTATTCAAACTCAATTAAGTCCGGTTAATACTGAGACAGGAGAGCAATTAAGTGAATGATATCTAGTAGGAGGCAAAACGAAACAGAAATAAATATGTTTGATTTGACTTGAAGAGTATTTACTTACTTTCTTAATAAAAGAAATACCTACCTAGACATTAACAAAAAGATTTAACATTGAGAAGTAAAGTCTTAAATGGGAATAAAGATATTTGAACTGAATACAAAATAATAGCTAAATAATTGCCCAAAATTACAGAATGTAGTCTCAATTCCGAACAAAATCATAATCCCTGTTAAATTGTGAGCGAATTTAATTTATTCTCTTGGGTATTCGGTTCGGTTCGCGAAAGTAGACGAGATACCATTAAATTGTGTGTCGAACAAAATACATTTAACATTGGGAATGTAGCAAAAACGTGCTCATAGTGTTCACGACGTTAGTAACATAGCGAAAATGGGAGCTGAGTAATGTGTTGCGTAATACGAAACGAGTGAGGTCTGAAGCGCTCCACTGAATTCGAGAAGTTTCAGGACCAAACTTTTCTAGCGTAATAAGATTGTGTAATACTTAGGGACTATGCACATGTTATTTTTATTGGTTTCAACTTCTTCCTTGAGTTTTATTCCTCAATGCTGAGGGTCGTGATTTCCTGGATGAGGAGTGTCCATTCAAAACTAGTTACTTAAATCAGAGAGGATTTTACAGAAAATATCAAAATGTTATCAAAAAGGTCCAGTTTTGATTAACATTTGGAAATAGTTTGGATCAAGTTTAAAACTGAGTACTCCAATTTTCACCTGTATATGACCATTTGATCAATTCCACCCTTAAAATAAAAACGGTACCTGCCTGAAACTATTTTCAATTAAAAAACAGTATTTGGGATGTAAATGTGTGTTACTCTTGATACAATTGAAATTACAGTTTTTTTTATTTGTCGCATTTTAAATTCTCCGCATTTCAACAGTCACAACACTGTTGAAACTGTCATTCCATATGCAGACAAGTATCTGCTTCTCCAAGCTCGCCTTGAAAACAAAGCTTCCACGGCTGGTTTTCTTGAAGTCCTGGTTGGGGGGGAAAAAGACACTCAGAAGACGAAAAGAGATAGGTACTGTTTTCACGAACTGTGCCAATTGCCTTCAAGTTTCTATTTTTTAATACGTGTAAAAGAGGGATTAATGTTAAATAATTGTCAAAGAAAATATGAAAGGTATTTTTGGGGTACATTAGCTATTGCAAGGAGATGTCGATGGTATTGGCTGTTGCACGTCAATAAGAGCTCTCTTTTGTTAACATGCCAAAGAAATGCTATCATCTTTATTTTCCGAATCAGAAGTGTTACTAGTCCGGTTAGTATAATTGTATCGTAATGGCATCCTTATCTCCAGAATACTCGTCAGTAACATCAGCTTTTACTTTATCTAGTGGTTCAAATGTGATGCATTCCGGAACCGATTCTTCACTGTTCTCAAATTCATCCAAAGTTTCGTACAATGATAGAGGTTTTGATCTCAAATAACAAAAACAAGCTTATTTATTCAACAAGTCAAATGTATTGTTGTTGTGCCGACGGACCCACGTATGGGTCCATGGAATATACTACTAAATAATACGAGGAAATACGAAAATAGTTTTAATTTTCATTGCAGTCTGAATACTAACATGTAACATAATAGTTAAGTAATTTTAGTAAAATAACTATAATCTGATATAAACTTACCTTCTTGAGGTATGTTTTAACACTTTTTCAGTCGCACATAAAAACCACAAATGATTCAATTAACTACGTTACCGGTCATTAAAATTAACAAGGACACCCTAAAGTTTAAAAAAAATTGTGACCAGTTTAAAATAAATAAAATAATGACGGTAGATTTTTATTTCTCTTATGGGCCGGTCGTCTTGACTGGGCTAAGATAGTTTTGAATGGACACTCCTCATATCAGCTCCCTCAAATGTTTAGCCATTTGTTTCTGTCCAAGGCGACCTAAGCCTTATACAATTACCTTACCATATACCTTATACAATTACCTTACCATATACCTTATACAATTACCTTACCATATACCTTATACAATTACCTTACCATATACCTTATACAATTACCTTACCATATACCTTATACAATTACCTTACCATATACCTTATACAATTACCTTACCATATACCTTATACAATTACCTTACCATATACCTTATACAATTTGGAGTCGAGAGTGACACGGATCTGATGAGACCAATGCATTGGGTTGCGCCCCCTCAGTCTTTTGCCGTTGACTTTGCTAGTGACGTAGGAAGTGCTCGATGGTGCAGTGAACGCACCCGGTCTGCAATTGATAAAATTAAGAAACTTAAATATCGAGCTGTCTGTCCCAGCTGCATAGCAGTATTTTTATTTTTTATTTATTTATTTATTTATTTATTTGTTTTCGGAAGACCAACAGCACGCGAAACATACATACATTCAGATATGGCCAGTAACAGATGGCCAGTAACAGGTCTCCACGTTTAAAAACAGATTAATTAACAAGGTTTTTGTGGACAATAGAACATAAAAAAATAAAAAAATATTAAAAAACAAAATAAAAACTAATGAGTGGGATATAAAGTTTACTTAATCAAATATTTACTAAAGACATCTTGACTTAATAACCGCGTTGCTGTTGCTATGCTAGAATAGAATAAATCAAAGTTGTTTGTTTTGTTTTTATTTTATGATTTATTCTTTTATTCTTTTATATATTATTGTTTGTGTTATGTGTAGGTTATGGTGTGTATGTTGGCTGTATGTTATGGTTAATATTGTATACATCTGTCACTGTGTAAAATTTTGAAATTTATGTCTGGAGCTGCGCCTCCCTCCCTCTCTTGCTGGTTCCACAGAATATCAGCGCCTTGGCACGTCAATGTCATGGCACAAGCTGAGTGGTGACCATTTCGGTTGCATAATTATAAATTTAAAATGTCCATTATGTCAAGTTGTCATAGATGCTCCGAATAAATATTTTTCATTTCATTTCATTTCAAAACTCATTTAGAATTTTGCTAGCTCGCAAGCAGTAGTTAACACACACTGGGCCTCATGGTAGTTCACGGCCTGTTCTCCCTATCCGTCCATAGGGAAGGCTCGTGCCCCAGCAATGGGGACATAAAATGAGCTAGCGTTGATGATTGCCAGTAACAAAGTCACCAGCAAAATACCAAGATGGCGCAACCCAATGCGTTTGTGTATCTTTCAACAGGGCACTTTAAATTTAATCGTCGGTTGCCGAACGGGGTATTACCCCAACGTAATGCGAGGAATAATGTTTAAATCCTGTGTAGCCACAATACCGACATAAACCCGAGCTTATCACAAGCGTTATTAGCTTTTCTGAAGAGCTAATTGTGTTACCGCACCCCTTAAAAAATAATAACATGTAAAAATAAAATGGAAATAAACAATTTTTTTTTAAAAGAGTACATGGTTGAAGAAACTCTTTTAGACTTACAAAGTCTGCATTAGAAGGAAAAGTAAAGCATCTAATGAAAGTATATTCTTCTTCTTCAAGCGATTATCATAGCTTTCTACAAGAGAGTGAATAGATTTGTTCTACCAATGTTTTGCGTAGTACTTACAATCAGTTATTTAAAAAGTATCCGCGCTAAAAACATATCTTAATAATTGAAATGAAACAGCGTTTACGGATCTACTCGCGTTTATTTTACACATTACTTATTTAATGCAAAGGGTTCGAAACGTCAGGATAAACATTAAATAAGTAATGTGTAAAATAAACACGAGTAGATCCGTAAAAGTTGTTTCATTTCAATGTGTAGTGTTCGCGTAAACTTTAGAGAACAATATATCTTAAAAAAATCAATAAATTCATGTTAACAATTAATTATGCTGATATTCCTATTTACGTACCTTTATAAATTAAACATGTACATAGTCCCTTATCACGTTTCATTCAAAAATAAAGCTATAAGCTTCGTTAAGCTCCACATTACTCGATCGATAAGACCAACAGACTAATATTTGGGTAATAACTGGTCTTTAAAAGTGGGGCGAATTAACTGTTTAATTATTCACACACGATTTGGGACATGTATACCAATTTAGGCCAAGTCTATCAGTAAGTATGTTGTAGTAGGTCAATGTTTAGTTATTGATTGTGAATACCAAATGTTGATTATAGTGTTAACGTTGTCTCAAATGGATGCCTGCTTAAGACTTGGGGTTGATGTGTTGTTTACCATGTTGATGTGTTGTTTACCAATTGTTCTCCAGTGTTCAATGTTTTCCAAATACAGACTGTTTCATCGTCTGAGCGAGATTAGAAAACTTTCATTTGAAATTATTGAAATATATTATTGAAATATTCTTTGTTTGTTTGAAACAATCAAAACTAGACGGTGGAACAATCTGAATTATTTCATATTTATATACATTTTACGCAAATGTTGTTGCGAACAAATTATAATTTCGGAAAAACTGTTGAAATTAAAGTTGGATTTCGATGACGCATAGCTATTGCTTAATCCGCAATGGGCCCGCGTGGAGGTTTATATGGCCCGTTCTCCCTATCCATTCTTAGGGAAGGCTCGTGCCCCAGCAGTGGGGACATAAAATGAGCTAATAGCTATTGATTAAAAAGGTTCTTTTGGCTTACAAATTAAGACATACTTTTACTTTTTTTTTTTTTTTAATTAAGAATAAAGGAAAGAAAAAAAGTCCGAGTCGAGTCGAGCTCGTATAAAAAAACTCAACACTTTTCCCGTATTATAATCTGAATTAATAATGTATCTGATTGTTCTATTTCAATGTAAGGTATTTTGGTGTTGTTAAGACAATGTGAGAATGTAGTTATATCCATTGTTCTTGTAAGCATTATGCGATTTGATGTTTTTGGCTTGTCTTGCATTGTCCTAACATTTAGCTACATGTGGACCGCAAGATATATATGGTAGGTTTGACAACCTGGAGTGTAGATGTTTCCGCAGTTAATCTATATACTACGAAAGAAAGACAGTTTAAAATATCATAATTAATATCAATTAATATACTTCTAATTACGATTTGATTAATTCTAATTTGATTTGACACTAAACTGTAAACGAAAGTTTTGAATTAAAATTATAAAATACAATTATAAAAATTAAGAATTATTGGTAAGGTATACAAAACAAAATTAAAATACAATTTATTCTACATATTTTTATTAAGATATTAATCAACTAAAATACAGCAACTCAGTACGAGTGATGTTATTTTGACACATAACTATACAACGAAACCTTTTTAGGGTTCCGTACCCAAAGGGTAAAACGGGACCTTATTACTAAGACTCCGCTGTCCATCTGTCCGTCTGTCCGTCTGTCACCAGGCTGTATCTCATGAACCGTGATAGTTAGATAGTTGAAATTTTCACAGATGATGTATTTCTGTTGCCGCTATAATAACAAATACTAAAAAACAGAATAAAATAAATATTTAAGGAGGCTCCTATACAATAGACATGATTTTATTGCCGTTTTTTTATAGATAACCGATATATAGTCGCACCGATTTTGTTTCCGACGTTTTAGTACCGATTTTGTGACCGACCTTATGTAGGACGTGTGTATTGCAACATATAATTCCATACGTTTCATTTTCACCGACTAAAAAATAGGTCACCGATTATCATACGTGGGCGAGAGGCACTTCGGTATCCATGAAAATTAAAATTTATTAAAACCGTTTCAAAATTCAAAATTCAATATCATTTATTCAGTTTAGGCTACAAATAGCTCAGAACGTCATTATGCCATGTAACCTGTAGCATGTAGCCTTTTAAATTGTAACTGAAACCTAGCATACTAAACGAAACCCTGAAAGCAGTAGTTAAAAATCTATTACTGAATAAATTTCAGCCATTTTTATATAACTAGTTAGTTAGGTAATTTTTTAACCAGGTAAAATGAAAATTTAATAATATACAGTCACTCTTTTAACAAAACCGTAATTTTTTCATCAACATTCGAGACAGACGAAATTAAAACGTATCATTATTAAGTCCATAAGGCTTAAACAACTATTGTTTCCGTTAACGTGATCGAATGGACAGTTAATTAATTGCCTAGAGCCTAGTATTCTAGGCTTTTTGTAACCAATTTTTACTTAGCAGGAGAAATTAATTGAAAAAAATCGAAGTCACAACTTGCCGCAAAAAAGCTGGGTATCCTATTGAAGGTGAGAAGGTATACTTCACACCGGGACAAATGCTTACTCTGTATCAAGCACAAGTCCGGTCGTGTAAGGAGTATTGATCTCGCCTTGGAGACGGTTCCGCCAAATACCAACTAGGAGTCGATTGAGAGGAGAGCCAGAAAGCTCATGACGACTTGTTTGACGCCAAGCAAGCAAATTTTCTATCGGATTCACTTCGGAAAGTGTGCATTGGAATTGCTCAATTTGATTCCTCCATCACCTTTTATCACAGGGCAACCAGACAAACTATGCGACGCCATAGCTATACAGTAGAGATTCCACCCATGCGTACGAAGCGTATTGCGTCCACGTTTTTCTTACGTACCGCAAAGCTGTGGAACTCCTTGCCTCAGTGTATGTTTCCCATCAAATATAACATTGGGGTCTTCAAATCGCGAGTGAATCGGTACCTTCTAGGCAAGCATGTTACATTGTAGGGTACATCATCACTTACCAACATGTGAGATAGTAGTCAAATACAAGCTCTAACTATAAAAAAGAATCTTAAGCAATTTTGTCAAAGGGAACTTGTCTTTAACCTTACGACTATGTGACCTACTTTCTATTGATTTAGCAGACAATTTATTTAGCCACTAGTGATACCAGATAGAGTGAAACGTCCTAAAACAATTAGTATTAGAGCGTCCACGTGTTTGTATTGCACTAGGACGTAGACAAGACAAATAGAACGATAAGGCGCTGTCCCACTGCGGCGCGTGGTCACGCTACAGGCGTTGACTTAGATTCGCTTTGTATGAAAATTAGATGATAGCGTCTAGCTAGAGTAACCCTGAACACGCTACGCATGAATACGTGGTTGGACGTCATTGCTACACGCGTGCCCCGCTCGTCCTATTTTATATAATGGTCCTGTTGTTTAAAATTGAGAGTGTGAAGTGTAAAGTTGAAAACTGCAGGAAGGTTCAGAGATTCAGGCGACTCAGTTGAAGAGTATTTGTCAAATACCGACCCAAAGTATTCCTAAAAGATTTCGCAAATGCCTTCGCCATCGGATGATACTTTGCCATCATAGGTCATTATGAATGCTATTGTGGAATCTTACCTAATGTTATGTGACGATAAGGCCAAAGATGGAAGCGTACTTCACCCGGGATCCTCATATACTGAAGCACTGGCTAGCTTATCTGTAACTATCGGAACACAACAATGCTGCAACGTTTATATTATAGCGACATATTTCGATAATATGATGGTAAGTAGCTAGGTGCACAAACAACCCTTACCACCAGCCAAACCGAGTACACAAAAAATCTGGGAATCGAACCCGGGTCCTCTGGGTCTGAGACCGGCGCCCTTGACCACTTGAGCATAGAGGCGGTTATATTCGTGTATAAAATATGCTCCATTGGAAACGTAGACTCACGTTTCCTAATAAACAGACCCATGCCGCTAAAACGCGCTGCGTGCCCGTGCACAGCGTGCGTCGCAGTGAGACAGCACCTTTACGTCATTGGATTTCAGCGGCCATTTTTTTATTACTGTGACGAAAAAGCGAAGTATTTTTTGAAAAGTTACAAAAAGATCTAATAATTACTTTTTTATTATTTTAGAATCAGTGTTATTTATTCATGTTAATAATATATATGGTATTATTATAAATTCGAAAGTTTGTGTGTAGGTGTGTATATTTGTTGCTTCTTCATGCTGCAACGGATGGATGGATTTGGATGAAATTCGGCATACAGATAGTTTATAACCTGGATTAAAACAAAGGATACTTTTTTTTCCCGATATTCCACGGGAACAAAAACCACGCGGGTGGAACCGCGAGCGGCCGCTAGTCAGCTATATTTCCTAATAAACAAAACTTGCTATATTATTAGGAGCTCAATAGCGCAGTGGTTAACGCTCTCGGTGTGCAACTGCTGAAGATAAACAACTTTCATAAAGGCCGGTCGTCGGATGGGTGACCAAATCATCTTGAGCTCCTCCGTGTTTAGGAAGGCACGTAAAGCCGTCGGTCCTAACTGCATTAGCAGTCGTTTACAACCACCGCACCGCACTGGCCCCGCGTAGTGGTTTACGGCCCGTATTCCCTGTTGTGTTTCCGTCCATAAGGAAGGCTCGTGCCCCAGCAGTGGGGACATAAAATGAGCTGGTACTATGCTATGTACTTACTTAACTTATTACTATTATTATTAACAATTTAAGTTAAGGCGACGCATTGGAAACCCTGTGTGGTGCCGGGGTTAAAGAATTGCACCACCCCATCTCTTCCCGTGGGTGTCGTAAAAGCCGACTTAGGGACCATTCCAGAGGATGGGCAGCAGCATCTCTCTGAGGTTACCCTCAACCTACTGCGATCGCCAACCCGCCTGCCAAGCGTGGCGATTACGGCAAATACCCCTCAGATCCTTGGGGGAGGCCTTTGTCCAGCAGTGGACGTCTTTTGGCTGAGATGATGATGATGATGATTAGAAATATACGTGGCGGGGATCTTGATTTTTCCCAACAATTACAAAACATATGAAAGTGATATTTGATGACATGTTTTTTTAATTGACTTCATTTTGCTAGTTGCAGAATCACGATTTGTCAACTTTTATAACAGAGAAAAAAAAATCAAAGTACCCTTTTTAAAAACATAGATTTGCATTTTACAGGCTAACCAGACCGATTTAAGCATCTAAATTTTCTTAGTAGATTAGTCTTAACACACACTTCAATATGCTAGTTCATTTTTTTAAATAATTTGTAGTTTTAATTTGAAGGAAAAAAAACATTTTTTTTTTATGATACGGGGCGTGCAAACGCTCTGTATTAGATTAATTGTTTAGCGGTGCGTCGCTTTAACCGAATCTATGATGAAAAAAGTATTTTAGATTAAAATATATCTTTATTAAGTAACATGTAGTCGCTGCTGGCACGCTGCTGGTATCAAGATATACTATGTTATATACTCGTACAGTCGACTCATCGCTTTGTTTTTCCAGTTGACCGCACCCTCGTTTCATAAATAAACTCGTGAATTCTGATACAAAAGGATAATGGGCTAAGTTATATTGCCCAAATCCCTTATAGCTATCTCTATCAGGATTATAGCGGCCATCTTAGTATATTTAGGCAAGGCGACTATATTTAAGGATTATGGTGCGTAGTGTGAGAATTTGTACGGTGATTTTGCCATATGAATTCTCGTCACCGATCAGTTTAACGATGAAAAAACAAGAAAGAGAGAAGAAAAAAAAAATTAACAACACTTCACCTTCATCATACTAAAAAATTAGGCAGATGGTATACACTTGTGTAAAAAAAATTATATAAGCAAAACAGACTCTCTCTTCTCGTTTGCCAACAGTTTTTTTTTTTATTGGTTACAGGCAGGCATTTGACCACACCTCACCTGATGTTTAGTGTAATGTTAAATTGCTGCTTCAATACCATACAATTCTCGTTCTCTTTCACGAGTAAGTACCAAGTACCCTACAAGGGTACCCTCAAGGTGGCCGATTCCCGAAGGTTAATGAAACTTCTTGGTTTAAAAAGAAATATTCTTTTTTTTTCAAGTGTCTTTGATTTTTTCTATGTTCTATCACATCTATAAAAATGTATTGTTCTTAGATGAATGATAGGTCTCGCTGCGCTCAGCGAGACCTATCATTGTTGAATTTAAAATATATAAATTTCTTTAGTAAAAACATCTTTTGTCTAATATAATATTCAATTCCCAGGTCGGGCAAACAGGTTTTCGGATTTTTCGATGCATAGCCCGGGTTTGTGATCACCAACTCGCATTTGGAAAGCGTGGTGATTAAGAATTTACGATTACGATTTATTAAGATTTAATTTACTTGATTTCAATGATGGAGGCCTTTGCCCAGCAGTGGGACAGTCATAGGCTGTGACTTAATTTTATCCATGTAGAATAGAATAGAATAGAATAAACGTTTATTAGGTACCAGTACAAACAAAAAAAAAATAAAGAAGATAAGATAAGATATGTCAGATAAAATCCAAACGTTATCACCAGTTATTTTTTTGACCCCACTGCTGGGGCACGAGCTTCCCTATGGGTGGAAACATCATCGGAAAAACGGGTCGTAAACCACCACGCGGTGTGGTCCGGTGGTTGTTGACGACTTCTAATGCAGCCAGGACCAACGGCTTTACGTGCCTTTCGAAGTCACGAAAAACGTTCAGAAAATACCCGTAGTAAAATTTTAAAAAAAGAACAACGCAAAATTGCGTTGCCTTTATCCCCCTCAATTTGTATAATTAATTTAACGTCCACTCCGTTGGTTCTTCAGATTAATTATGGACTTAGTGCCGGCACGGTTTCAGATGAAGGATTATTAATCTAGTGCTCATCTCGATAGGGTGTTAATTGGATTGGGTTATCCTTGTTAATTTCGGTTGTATCTCTTTTAGTATGCGTCTTTGTAATCCAGATAATGAAGGTTTTCGTTAAATTATTAATCTGCGATCTCTGAGGTTGAGCTGAGCAACTTTGGCGAACATCGGTCATCAGCTGTATGATCAAAAATATATCATCTCTTGCTCCTCCGCGCTTCGGAAGATACATAAAGCCGTTGGCCCCGGCGGGCGGCTGCATGTAGTGGTTTACGGCTCTTCTATCCCTAAACTGTATTCTGTTACTAAAAGTAGGTGTCAGAAAACCTTGCCCAAGTAAACTAACTTGCACATGGGACCATCTGCATCAGATCAAAACACTAGATCAGGACGCGTCGAAGCGCATTCTTCATCTGGAACTCTTAAGATTAGTGTCTCAAGCGAATTGCCCCGTGGACACGATAGTCCACTACCTAATATCCAAATAGGAAACTGGAGCTGTAAGCTCGCTCACTTCTCGTTGCACTATAAATACAACTCGCAGTTTCAACTGCTTGGGTCGTCAACTCCAAAGTCGACTACCAAATGTCCTCTTTGGTGGCGGAGTTGTAAACCTTCTCTTCTCTTCTCGTAAAACTTCTTAGTACCCATAGTGGTAACTCGCCAATGAGGAACTCAAGAATTTTTTAATTACGTCACCTATTTGGGAAAGCTGCTTAACTTCCAATCTCAAATCGAACAAACAAAACACGCCGACGACGGACGCAAAAAGAAAAAACTATAGTCAGCAGCACACACTATAAAATACTAACAAAATAATTCAAATCCTTTATCTTCGTCAAATGAAATTAATTTTCGTTGATACAGAAAAAGGTTGGAGCGGCTTACGTGACACAATGCAAAAGCCGTAAAAAGCTTAGCCCAGCCATAAATCATACGAGGTATGTAAGCTCTTACATAATTGGTCTTCGCAGCCACTAACTGTAAACTAAAGTAAGTAAATTGCTATTCCTTTGCGCCATGTAATAAAAATATTGATAAAAATCTCACCTGAGGAGCTCGATGGCGCAGTGGCTAACGCGCCCGGTCTGCGATTGCTAAGGTCAAGCAACTTTCGCATAGGCCGGTCATCGGATAGGTGACCAAAAATGCATCATCTCGAGCTCCTCCGTGCTTCGGAAGGCCCGTAAAGCCGTTGGTCCCGGCTGCATTAGCAGTCGTTAACAACCACCAATCCGCACAGGACCCGCGTGTTGGTTTATCGCCCGTTCTTCCTCATCCATAGGGAAGGCTCGTTCCCCAGCAGTGGAAACATAAAATGAGTTTCACCGCCCTTTCCTCACGGTCAGCATCTACGGAAGTCTATCCCCATGCAAAATACCCGAAAACATAGTACAGAGAAGCTTCTTTTTGTCCTCTTCTAGAAGGTTCTTTACAGGAGTTTTCTGGCACACAGCTAGATTCCCCGGCCCGATCCTCTAAGTGTCACTACACATTTTAAAATACACTAAACATGCACACTAGTTTAGGCCCAAGACACCGTACTCGTAGAACAAGGGTACCTACGACGAACCAGTTCACACGCGCTCTATACCAGGTTCAGACATGTACCTGGGCGCTTCTCTCCTCCTCCAAGGCCCGGTCTACCCGAGCCGAGGTCCGAGCCTTTAGAGGCACCCTCGGGTTGTTCCGCTCCCCGATCCGATCCGAACCCTTCGGAGAATCTAGTAGGGCACGGGGACACGCACTAGTGCGTGATGCCGTTCCCTCTAGAAAACCTCCGAAGGTGATTCGTTTCACACGGCTTGAGGAACGTGCTTTCGTAGCTGTAACTTGAACCTGTGACCTTTCCCCTAAACGGTAACTCATTCCATTTGACCTACAACTAAATAAGTCACCTCTATTCTTTATTGAGCTAACAACACAACAGTATCTTTATTACTTTATAATCTTACAGGGATTCCTTTGTTCGGCTTCTTACAGACAATATCTATTCTCAAACGTCCGGATCGTCTCGTCTAACGCCTAACAACCTAATAACCTCTGTGGTCTAGTGGATAAGACCACCGGTTCAGACCCAGAGGTCCCGGGTTTGATTCCGGGGGGTACATGTTTGTGTTCTCGGTTGGTGGTAAGGCTTGTTGGTTCGCCTGGCTAGCTACCACCATCTAAATATGTCGTCATAACGTCAATTTTTGTAGTTGTTGTGTTCCGGCAGCTAGAGATAAGATAGCCAGTGCCTCAGTAGTTGAGGATTCAGGGCGAAGTGCGCTTCCATCTTCGGCCTTATCATCACTTAACATCAGGTGCGATGATGTTTTTTTTTTGTAGTTGATGGCTTCGTGCAATTAGCACATTTAGCCAGTGTCAAAGTATTTTTCTTACAAGTAATACATAAATAAACAATATTTCCTTCCTGTAAGATGATGATGAATGATAATAGAAATGAGAAGTAAAGTAAAGATGTGGGGCTTTACTAAGTCCTCACGCGGACTTCTTGAGAGAATTTGAAAAGTGACGTTGCACTATTTTGTTTCATTTGCCAACACTCATGCACACTCACGAACACTTAACGGTTAATAATCCACCATTATTTCACATTAATATTCGACATAACACAAATTTTAGAAAATAAAACAAAGCCGCAGACATGACTCTTCACTATCCCGCCAAGAAGCAAAAAAAGGGTTAGTTCTTACCCGTAAGTATTTTTTTTTAAACTGACATCATTGGTCTTACCACTTAACCAAAAAGGTCACTTTGATTAAACTAAATCTAAAGTTTCAAGACATAAAACAAATCTTATAAGACAATGTTTATGTTTTAAAGGAGGTTCGTGTTATGACTTTGTTAGCGAGTTTGTTTATGGCCCTATAAAAAGTTAGACAGTGCGTAAGTTTGTCTGTGGTACAGTCACACCCTATTTTTAGGTAGAACTATGTATAATGAGCTCCTTTTGATGTTATTACACCATTGTAGCTTACCATAACTTGTTACGGCGACACACTGAAAAAATGCACCAACTTTCGTCTAATAGTTTAAGACTATAATATGATTAACGAATCTGAACTGTTGATAGACGACCTCCTTGGTCGAGCGGCTTGCACACCGGTTTTCATGGTGTCGCTATCTCTGAGGTCCCAGGTTCGATCCCCGGTCGGATCAATTTAGAAATACCTGTTTTTCTATATCGTTTCGGGTTTGGGTGTTATGCATAATTATGTATTTAAGTATGTCTAACCGTTGTCTAGATAACCATTTCTCGAGTTTCTTAAGGAGGCTTGGGGCTAGATAATTGGTGTGAGTGTAGGAAACATTTATTTATTTATTTATTTGACATTTAAATAAAAATTGATAAATAACACACTGTATTACACATACATAAAACATATATAACGATATAGGTAAATTCATGTACATATTTATCTTGAATTTGCTAGCCGAATTATTTTTGAAAAAATCACTAAGTATTATTGAAATTACAACAAAATTACTTAATCTATGTATAAAATTCAAAATTCAAAATTCAAAATCATTTATTCAGTTTAGGCTACAAATAGCTCTTATGAACGTCATTTTATGCCATCGGTTCGTAAGTCTATCTACTCTGGGCGGGAGATCTTGTACTGAGAAGAACCGGCAAGAAACTCAGCAAGTGTCCAGCTCTTTTCTCCCTTACAGCGTCATAAATATTGGAAAATGCCCTATCATAAAAGGACACTTTCCATCACAAATAAAAACACAAAATGTAAAGGACAATCACAACATGTAAAAAAACACAAAAAATAAAAAATAACTAAATAAAATATTTAAGTCAGCTAAAACATAATTTACCAGTTTAATTTTTTACAATATCATACAGTACTAGTAAAAGTAAAAAAAAACTATAGTTAATAATAATAAAAATAAAACTAATTGTAATGTTCAATGCAACGCTATTTTGTTATCTGCAGGACACTGTTTATAAGTAGTATTATGTATATGTTTTTTATTAAAGCCAGGCTGTTTTATCTTCTAAATATTCTTTGACTGTATAATAACCTTTTTTAAGTAAAGAAGACTTTACATGTTTTTTAAACTTATCTAAAGGTAAATCTAGTACAGTATTTGGTATTTTATTGTAATAGTGTATACCTTGCCCCAAGAAAGAACCAAGCACCTTCTGTAACCTGAAAAGTGGCATTACAAGTTTTGACTTACTTCTAGTATTAAAATTGTGTACGTCACCGTGTTTAGTAAATGAGTTGATATTGCAACGTACATGAACTATACAATTATAAATAAATTGAGACGCCACTGTCAAGACACCAATTTCTTTAAAAAGATTTCTTAAAGAAGTTCGTGAACCTAGTCTATAGATTGTTCTTACTGCTCGTTTCTGTAAAATGAATATAGTTTCAATATCAGCCGCTGTTCCCCACAGTAAGAGGCCATACGACATGACACTATGAAAATAACTAAAGTAAACTGTTCTAGCAGTTTCAACGTCTGTTAACTGCCTTATTTTTCTAATGGCATAAGCAGCAGAACTGAGTTTGCCGGCCAATTTCGAAATGTGAGGATTCCATTGAAGTTTTGAGTCAAGGGTTATACCTAAGAAAACTGTTGAGTCTACCAAATCTAATCGATCACCGTTTATTCTTATATCGGTTGGTTCATTTTTGACATTTGGTAATTTAAAATTAATACATTTTGTTTTTTTAGCATTAAGCTGCAAATTATTAATAGTAAACCAACTGAGTACATCAGAGAGTGCTTTGTTTACATCGTCGTAATTATTCTTACACCTACTTACATTAAAAATGAGTGAAGTATCATCTGCAAATAATACGATTTCACAGAAGTTCTCTACAAAGAATGGCAAGTCATTAATATAAACCAAAAACAGAAAAGGACCAAGAATGGACCCTTGTGGAACTCCCATTTTTACATGAGAACCAGATGATTTAGTTCCATTAATATCTACAGTTTGTGTTCTAGAGCTAAGATACGACTGAATTAAATTTAGTGCGAAATCTTTAAGACCGTTGTAATTTAGCTTTTTATATGCTTGGAAACCACTCAAGTGCATTGATAAGATCAATATTCGTAATTTAGTATCTGCATATTTTGATAACTAAAACCAATATATTTTTTTAAATACAGGTTCAGTTGATTTGCGGTCACAATTGTCGCAGGCGCTGCGTATTTTCGATCTTATGGCAGCGCCAGTTAGGACTCTTTGTCTGTTTACATATCTAGGTGTCCTCTTAAGTGTAGGAACATACTATGCCGAAATTACGCGACTGAAGTTCGGCATGATTACGCCTGCAATGCTATTTGAATTACTGACGACACATAATACCGAAACTACGTTACGTTATAGCGTACAGCCTAACTTCGGTCGGGCGTAAGTTCAGCGGCAACTTATTCTATAGCGCACACATTATACGCGACCGAAGTTCGTTTCGATTGCCTACGAAGATAAGATAGGGGGCGGGGCGTAAGTTCGGCACTTATGGTGTGCCATATCAGCCGAATACGTCGGAACGTAAAATCGGCCGCGGAACTTCGGTCGCGTACCTTCGGCATAGTGTGTTTTTACACTAACAAGAACAAGAATCGTCTTCATCATCATCAGTCCACTGCTGGGCATAGGCCTCTCCTTGTGCACGCCACTGAGCACAATCATCGGCTACTCTCATCCAGCTCTTGCCAGCCACCTTACGGAGATCGTCGCTCCACCTAGTCTGAGGGCATTACAATGTGAAATTTATTTATGTAAATGTAATATTTTACATCCCGTGCATAGATTTTTTGAGGGTAACTGATTGGATCGGGGAGCGGAACAACCCGAGGGCGCCACTAAAGGCCGGTCAACCCGAGCCGTGGTGGTGCCCAGGTACATGTGTGTACCTGGACCTGGTATACAGCGAAGTGAACCGACTCGTCGTACCCTTGCTCTACGATTACGGTGTCTTGGGCCTAAACTAGTGTGCATGTATAGTGTATTCTGTAAATGTGTAGTGGCATTTAAAGGATCGGGCGGGGACTCTCTTAAAACAGATAATAACGAAAAGAAATCTAGAATTTCCTTTACTGCCGCAAAAGTAGGTCGTCATGTTTTCCAATCTAACTTTCCACTCAATCTGGACATGTCACCGCAGTCTAGAATCTAGACTAGATGCGGAGATAGACTAAGTTAGTATCTACTATCGGTTTGCTCGACAAGTTGGATATAAGACTTTGTTCTGTTGAATTGACTAGTTCGATAAAACTCAATTTGTACTTCAAGTGGGTCGATCGTACTTCGCATAACTTATATGACATGACAGAAACGCAGGAAGACTAGCAAGCCCGGAAGTGTTATATACACATTCATTTGTTGTATAGAGTTTCGTGTATCAGTTTCAAACACAATTCAATTCATTTATTTGCATTTCTTGTGTATAAAAAGGTCTCACAAAGTATAGAGTGTATACAAGAACCCTGTTACAGCAAAATCTTATAAACGAATGTTTTATATAAAAATACAATTCAAAATAAATTAAATTTCAAAATAAATCGTAAAATAAATTCATAATAGGTTTAAAATTAAATTAAAAGTATATCAAATTTACAGCGCAAAGTATCAAATTAATGGGTTATATAAAAGTATCAATAACAATAACAAATAAATATTTTTTAAATGAAAAATACAAATAAATCAATAACAATAAAAATAAAAGCAAAATTTGACCAATACATTATTTCATTTCCTATCCCCTCCAGCGTCGTCTCAAAAATCGAGCCGGTGTCGAGCGCATGATTATTTCATTTGTAGCGAAACAAAAGAATCGGAGCAGCTTAAAATAGTCAAATTTATAAAAAAATATTTCATCCCTTTTGTTTCGCCCGGTCAACCCTAGCCGAGGTCCTTTAGTTCCGCCGTAGAAGCAGTAGGGAACGACACGCTTCATGATGACATTCGCTCTAAAATTACACAGAGCTCCCAGGTTCGATTTCCAGCGAGGGATACATGTTTGGTGTACTCGGCTTGGTTGGTGGTAGGGCTTGTTTGTCCGCCTGGCTAGCCACCACCATTTTATCTAATGTTGTCATAACAACTATGCTTGTAGCATTGTATTTATTTATTTAAACTTTTGCAACATAAATATTACATGGCGAACTTAATGCCTGATGCATTGTCTACCAGTTAACCATAGGGTCGTGCTGAGATAACATTGGTAGGTGCAATCAAGATATATTAGATATGTTGTAGTGTTCCGACAGTTAGTGATAAGATAGCCAATACCAATTGAGGATTCCAGGTGAAGTGCACTTCCGCCTCCTTCCTCCTTATCATCACTTAAGATCAGGTAAAAAGAAGAAGGCCATAGCTAATCCGTAAATATAAAAAATCCCTGTGACGTTATTTCAATCAACCCTTTAAGGCAACGCATCGCTAAACAATTAATCTATATATAATACGGAGCGTTTGCGCCCCGTACCATAAGAAAAACTGTTTTTTTTCTTACTAATTAAAATTACAAATATGTTTAAAAAAATGAACTAGCATATTGAAGTGTGTGTTAAGACTAATCTACTAAGAAAATTTAGATGCTTAAATCGGTCTGGTTTGCCTGTAAAATCTGTTTTAAAAGAGGTTATTTTAAATATGTATTCTCTGTTATAAAAGTTAACAAATCGGGTTTCTGCAACTAGCAAAATGAAGTCAATTAAATGAAAAATCATGTCATCAAACATCACTATTCTTATGTTTTGTAATTGTTGGGAAAAATCAAGATCTCGGCCACGTAAATTTCCAATGCGTCGCGTCGCCTTAAGTTTGTCGCCGTGAAAAAGTCAGGTAACGCTGAAAATACCGTCTGGTTCAAAAAGCACTTACTCCAAAAAAAGGTGTAGTTCATCCATTGTTGTTCCCATCAAATTTCACCTGTGGCTATAGCAGCCTTTTATGCCAGCCCCCTTTGAATAATTCAAGCAGCGTGGCTCACGAGGGTCTGGCTTAAATCTTAATGAGAATTGACGTCGCCTATAGCTTACTGAACAGGCAAGTTAACTCTGAAACTAACGCTGACGTTTTTAGCAACAGTTACTTACACGTGTTCCTTTATTCATTTGGGATAATTAACAATAGGCAATTCATTGGTTGGTTGATTAAGAAACTTCTCAGTAGGCTAATGGCTCAAGTACTCGACACTTTAAACCCACTTGCTCCGACAGGGTGTTATAACACCCCTAAAAGTTCTATATCATCATTCATTCATCTCAGCCAAAAGACGTCCACTGCTGGACAAAGGCCTCCCCCAAGGATATGAGGAGTATTTGCCGTAAACGCCACGCTTGGCAGGCGGGTTGGCGATCGCATTAGGTTGAGGGTAACCTCAGAGAGATGCTGCTGCCCATCCTCTGGAATGGTCCCTTAGTCGGCTTTTACGACACCCAAGGGAAGAGATGGGGTGGTGCAATTCTTTATCCCCGGCACCACACAGGGAAAAGTTTTATATAGATGTACCCTAATGTAATACTTTTAGAGTTTTATTTACAACAACACACAAACACTTGGTCGGGCTAAATGGGTGCATAGTCTTCGACACAGTATTATAAAGCCTCCATCTTATTTATTATCAATCCTCTCCATCCCTAGGTTGCCTGGAAGATATCGCTTTTAGTGATAAGGCTGCCCTATGTATGACTGCAATTTCGATTTTTTTTATTACTCCCTAACCGGTTCGATCGCACCGGAGTAAAATTTCCGTCAAACTCCAACCGGACGAATTCGCCCGGACTCGATCACGCGACTTAAAACTTAAATGACGTCTATTTAGAGCATACTTTTGTATGAAGAAGTTTAGCTATAAACAAACTAGAATAAATTTGCTACACTCTAAACACCCAACAACTTTATTCTGTGTGCGTTTTTTTTTTTAATTTTTTTTTTCGCCATTTTGCGAATTACGTCATCGGTGCGGGTGCTGTCATTAGAGTTTTGTTCCGGAGTTGAGAAGTTAACATGTATGTGTTTTTTTTATTCTATTCTATTCTATTGATTTTTATTAAAATTTCACGAGATGATAGCTAAGAAGCATCAGCAGGTTTGTATTTAATTTATTGTTGCTAAAGACTAACTATCAGATAATGAAATATTTACAAAAAGACCAATGGTGGAAACACACTTCACCCGAGACCCTCAACTACTGAGACACTGGCTATCTTATCTCTAGCTGCCGGAACACAGCAATGCTACGAACATTAATGTTATGGCGACATATTTAGAGAAGATGATGGTAGCTAGCCAGGCGGACAAACAAGTCCTACTACCAACCAAACCGAGTACACAAACATGTACCCCCCGCTGGGCATCGAACCCGGAATCTCTAAGTCTAAACCATTAGACCACAAAAGCGGTTAAAACCAAGTGAGATAAGGTCAAGTGTTTATGACAAAAGGCCCTATAATCTTTAGCCGTTTATATTTCATTGCTTAGGCTTGTTAAATAAATCAAGAATTTTGCCAAAGTAATAAGCTGTGACATAGGCAATTTGATTCTTTTCTACCCTCCATTATTATATTCTCCATATACATTATATTTGCTTATCGGGAATTTTTGAATTATTCATAGAACCTTCGGAGGTATTGTAAAGCCCAGAGGACTAAGACGGAAAAGATTTATTTCTCTCTTATTTCAATCGTTTCTTATTCAAATATAAGTTATTTGGACGCTGTGGTTTTTTAGAATCTACAGGAGGTTTGGTAATAAGTGTTTGTATGTATAATCCCGAATGTGACAGATAAGGTAACGTGCATACAGATAAGGTAAGGTGAGATGCACGGGACCTTATCTGTCACAGAAACACCACATGGTCAAGATATTGAGGTTGTTTATTACAAAAGAAAATTGCAAAGGGGTGGTCCAGCTGATATATTGATCTTGGCAGCCAACCTCTTGGGTAACAATGAGTATTATTTAAACTGTGCTCGTGGTCAAAAAAAAATAATCAGGGTTGTACAAAAACAGTAAAATTTGAGTTTCTGTGTGGAAAAGTAAAACTATCTACGTAAACAAAACAAAAAAACGAGCGAGGTTTACAATAGTCGCATATTATGATGTAATCAACGCACACCACCTACCCTACCCTGTGAACATATACCCTCACCCACTAATGACTTTATAACCACTATCAAATTCAAAGACGACCAAGTTCTAAAAGTGTTAAAAAGACTTGATATTCATAAGGGAGCTGGCTCAGATGGTATACCTTAGATCTTTGTTACTAAATGTGCTACTGCTTAAGCTAAACCTTTAACGATGGTCTTCAACAAATCGTTTTCTACAGGATCATTTCCATCTGAGTTGAAAATCTTTTTGATTGTCCCTTTATTTAAAACTGGCCCTAAGGAACTTATAGAAAACTATAGGCCAATGTCGATTCTCTCAGTCTTTGCCAAAGTATTTGAGCAATTACTCAACCCTATTCTGTCCTGGCATTTTAAACAGTTGACATCCTTGGTATCGACGAATCTATGTTGGGTTGGTTTCGGTCCTATTAGCTAATATTCGGGCAGAACATCTAAAGTTGTGGTCAACGGTTACTCATCGAATGCTTTCCTGGTTGGTTCTGATGTCCCTCAGGGCTCGCACTTGGCACCTTTATTGTTCAATATATTTATTAATGACATAGGTAAATGTTTCGTAAATTCAACCCATTTATTGTTTGCAGATGATTTAAAGTTTTTAGAGTTGTGGAATCGGCTGTCGATGCCAGTCTTTTACAAGCCGACTTAGTTAGACTCATCGAATGGTGCGAGAAAAATCAAATGGACCTTAATGTTTCCAAATGCTCCTTCATGCAAATGCTTTTCTAGGAAAAGAAATATTACTAGTCACCATTGCAGCATTATCGGTGATACCTTGATTGATGTTGACACTGTTAAAGATCTTGGAGTGTGGCTTGATGGTAAGTTGAGAATAAACATACATATAGATAGATAAAGTCTGTACCAAAGTCTAGGGTTTGTTTAAGCCCCCCAAAACAAAGATTATTTTATTTAACTCATTGGTGTGCAGCGGATTGGAATACTGTAGTGTCATCTGGAATCCGTTTTATGATATTTATAATAAAAGACTGGAGGGCATACAAAAGAGATTCTTATAGCATCTTGCCTACTCTTGTAATTGTGTAAAACAATCTAACCAATACTACGATACATGTCAACACAAACCTGACTTTTGTCACTTCTGCTCACACACGTCATGATGTAAGTAATGAATATTCAAACAGTATGGCCGCTGCCGTCTGCAAACCATCCACTTCTGCATTATTCAGTCAGATAGTTAGCGTTTTGAGGGCTTAGATGTGGGTATACTCGTAGTAAGCGTCGGATTTATCGGTGTCACATATACCTAGTACATTAAAATTTATTAAATCACTTTTAACTTGCAACATAGAAAAAAGAAAGAAATACATTTATTGGCACACACTAAGCACAACAAAAATTAATTACATGTAAAAAATATAAAAAAAAAACAAAAGTACATTCACAATAAAAAACAAAAGCAGAAGACAAAGTGTGGCCAACTAGGTCCTAGCCTCAGCACATGCTGCAACGCTGGTATTCTGGATTGGCCTAATTGGTGACGTCACAACAAAAAACAAAGAAAACCATCAGAGAAAAGTAAATATAAAAAATAACTTTACGCAGCACTATCTTGGCTGTAAAATTTAAATAATTAAATATTTTTTAAATAATTTTATTTTTGATTATTTACATATTATTATAATTTTACGCAAATATTGTTGCGAGCAAATTACAATATCGTGGCTCAGCCACGATAGCATAGTTGGCAGTGCACCTGACCCGGCGATGATGTCATGGGGTGCGGGTTCGAATCCCGCTCGTGGAATTTTTTCAACACTTTGTCTTTTTTCAAATTGTAATTTAATTTAATTTAATTTTTCTTTTTTTCTTTTTTGTAAGCCGTTGGTCCCGGCTACATTAGCGTCGTTAAGAACCACCGCACCGCACTGGCCCGCGTGGTGGTTTATGGCCCGTTGTCCCTATCCATCCATAGGGAAGGCTCGTGCCCCAGCAGTGGGGACATAAAATGAGCTGATGATGATGATGATAAAGATCTTGGCTGTTTGCCTATTCGAACTATAAAAAATGGTAGGTACATAACATACATGTCATGCACACGTTTTCCCTCCTTCCTATGACTGGGGGTTTTTCGAACGAGGCGTGAAGAGGCACCGTATGGCCGGCAGGGTGAGGGTGACTGATGCTGTTTCGTTATCACGCTGCACCAGTTGTTTTCGCGTCTCTCCATTTACACATAAAATCAGGTGGAGTGGAGTCATTCAAGGAAAGCATTTAAAACTTTAGATTATCCACCCCTGTCAATCAATGAAATATAAAGGCTTGAAGATTATGGGCATTTTGTCATAAACACTTGATCTTCATCTCAGTTGGTTTTAACCGCCTCTATGGCTCGGTTTAGACCCAGAGGTCTCGGGTTCGATTCCCAGCGGGGGGTACATATTTCTGTACTCGGTTTGGTTGGTGGTAGGGCTTGTTTGTCCGCCTGGCTAGCTACCACCATCTTATCTAAATATGTCGCCATAGCATCAATGTTTGTAGCATTGTTGCGTTCCAGCTAGAGATAAGATAGCCAGTGTCTCACTAGTTGAGGATTCCGGATGAAGTGCGTTTTGATCAATTGGCCTTATCATGACCTAACGTCAGGTGAGATCAAGGCACTATGTCTACTCGTATTTTTTTTTTTTTTAAAGTTCTATAACCCCAAATAAAAGAAAGCCGTGTTCAATCAAACCGTTGACATTTAGTTACAGCAAACAGCGTTCGATCTATCTGACGGGCGATGCAAACAGACCAGTTTTGTGGCAGCTTGCGGGCGATCTATATGAATATTCATCGTATTTCCGTATCTGTTCACACCAGTGGCATTCGTATGGTATTATACCAATACAGAATTCTGAATCTGATGTGTTGATTTGTTCACATCACACCAATATTTGTCAAGATTTTTTACTTTATCACCAGATAATATTTTCGATCTCTCCACTACTTAAAACTTCTTTTTTTACAAAAACACAAATGTTGAAAAAATTTCCACGAGCAGGATTTGAACCCGCACCCTTCTGACATACCGGGTCAAGTGCTCTCCCAATTGAGCTATCGTGGTTCTAACCAGCCCGCCGAAATTATTCAACACTATTTACTTTTTACTTTGAAAGCCAAAGGCGCCCATTCAATGTCAACAACTACCGTCATTAACACCTCTTCATAGTATTTTTACAAATACTAAAGGTCAGTTAAGAAGTGGGCAAGCTATTTATAAAATGTTTATATAATTTTTAACTTCTTTTTTAACGATGCGAAAGCGATGCGCGTCTCTGGTGCGCAGGGTGCGGGGCAGCACCAACAGCATCCTAGCATCGTCGCCAGCAGGCTTGACTGTCGATACGTAAATCATTGCTGTGCCATATCGTCTGGTATGACGCAGTAATGAAGTGCGGTTCAATTTGTGTAAAAATAAGTAATATCACGTAACTAAAATATAAACATCGAATGGAAAGAGCAGCCGGGTATGAAACACTCCAAATCCTTCCTAGGTGAAAACGCCTCAGGATGGAGTAAGTTCATATGCGGAGGCAGCAGAAGGCAGGCCCGATTAACCATCGGTGCCTTGACAGGGCACTATGCCACAAAACAAATGCTTCACAGAATGCACCTTTCAAGAAATAGTTTGTGTAGGGCATGTGGAGAGCAAACGGAGTCAATGCAGCACCTACTGTGTGACTGCGACTCTCTGGCTAGGAAAAGAATGGGACTCATGGGGTCGGCCTATCCGAAACCGGAGGACTTCAGGCTCTTCGCTCTTAAGGACGTTGCCAGGCTTATGACACCTATCTTTACAGAGGAGGAAGAGTGAAAGGATGGGGTTAAAATTACTTTACATCAACCATCGCAAACCCAAAGCGTTTATCACTGCATTATTGAATTTCCCATATTTTACTTCTTAAAAGGGAAAGTCTTAACCTTCATCTGTTTTAAGCATTTTCTAACTTTAGCCATTTGTTTAGTAGTAAAGCAGTTAATGTCGGAATACAACAAAACTACTACAAATTTGTTGTTATGGCGACCGTCTAAGATAGGAGAGGAAGATATATAGAAGGTGGTTGCTATTGACTTTAGAACTAAGCTTTGTCATCCTAATTAAATCCTCTTTCCTGACTTTTAAATACCAATATTTAACAATAATACTTTTCAGTAGCTACTATAGTTATAAACATGAGTGAGTTTATATAGACTGAAAAAAATTATTTTTGAGAAAGTAAGCTTAATTCTTATGATAGTTAGAGCAGTTCTACAGTGGCTTAGAGTTCTATCTCCAGCCTGGTACCTCTATCAAATGATATTAAGCTCAATATCAAGCTCCCTTTGTGTTAAACTAAACAATAGGTTATCTTCAAATTGCTTTCTCCCAACATGACCCATAAAACTCACTATTGTGTTAGATAAAATGAACCATGACTCATCTAAGCTTCCGAGACGGGGATCCATTCATTAATAAAAAGGACAATTAATTAATTAAAAACTCTTTCTATGTACTATCCTGCTACTATTATAAATGCGAAAGTTTGTTTGTATGTTCGTATATTTATTGCTTCTTCACGCTGCAACGAATGAATGGATTTGGATGAAATTCGGCAGACAGATAGTTTATAACCTGGAATAACACATAGAATACTTTTCATTCAGATATTCCTACGGGAACGGGAACCACGCGGGTGAAACCACGAGCAGCCGCTAGTTATAATATAAATCTTCCGTGCGTGTGTATGTTATTGAACTCCTTCTAAACGTCTGGACCGATTTGGATGAAATTTACTGTGTGTTCAAGTGGAATCGAGAATGGGTTAGGTTTACAATTGGACCCGGTAGGTGGCGCTGAGGGGTCCATCATGGGATACGAGTGTTCTTAAGCGGACGAATGATTTGTTTGTTTTGTTGTCATGGAACTGTCAAAGCGGTACGATGTCCGCCGGTCAGCTAGTTCTATTATAAAAGACCGGTAATTCTAAGAATAGGTGTTTATTTGAAATGTAAGGAATAAGTATTAATATGGGTCTGAGTATTTGTCCTTAAAGTAAAATGATTTGTGGATTATACAGTAAAATTCTAACTATATTATTATTCTATTAAACATACTACGAGTATTATATACCATTATTATATACTATTATATATAGGTACTATATACTATTCTAAGATAGGGTATTTTCCAATATTATAACGCTATAAGTGAGAAAAGAAACGATAACCTTCGAGGATTGTTCAGTCACTACTTCTTCAGGAACCTTAAGTTCTCACAGAACAGGGACCCGACCGCCTAACTGATCGCTTCGACTTCGTGTGTGGTTTATGACGTCATCTTGTCGTTTCGTGCCGCCTATGAAAGCAATATCGAAAGCTATAGCCTTTAGCTTTGATATTGCTTTCATAGGCGGTGCGAGGTGGCAAGATGACGTCTAAAACTATACGCGTAGTCAAAGCGATTGGCAGTTTACCAGCTCACGTTTTACCTCCTTCTGATGATATGAAATCCTTCAAACGAGACGTGAACCACCTTGTGGGCCGGCAGAGTGAGGGTGACTGATGCTGCGTTGTTTTCACGCTGCACCAGTTGTCCTCGCGTCCGGACTCTATTGCCACTTAACATTAGGTGAAGACCTTTGTCCAGCAGTGGGCTTCTTTTGGCTGAGACAATGATGATTTTAGGAGGATTAAAGAGGTTTTTTTCTCAGGTCGGCAACACAAAAGCAAACTGACGTCTGTAAAAAATTTGGTGGAGTGGAGCCATCTGCTTTTTTTTTCTTTTTTTGAGAGAGATTTCTGATTGCCTCAAACGGCATTTTCAGCGTCACCGGGCTTTTTTGGGGGCGGCGAGATACGTAAAGGGTACCTCAAGCCGTGTGAAACGAATCCCCTTCGGAGGTTTTCTAGAGGGAACGGCATCACACACTAGTGCGTGTCCCCGTGCCCTACTAGATTCTCCGAAGGGTTCCGATCGGGTCGGTCATCTGCTATGCTAACTAGAAAAATTGCCCCTATAATCCCGTTATGTAAGCCGTAAGGGCAATTATTAGACGGTAAACAGCAAACTGTTTAGAAAGAAAAGGTCCCACGGCATTGACCAGCCCATAACCACTTCATACTATTCGTGATTCCACACACCCTTGTCGCATTAACAAAACTTAGATCTCAGCAGAAATGGGTGACGATGAATAATTTATAAACCACAGAACAGCGTCTCAGTAAATGATTCATTGTTGGTGAAAGGCATAAGCTTTAGCGGATTACAGAATATTTGAAAACAATATTTGAAAAAGTTCCGACTTAAAGTGTGTGCTTTTATATTATCTTTTTTAAGTAAGTTGAGTCTTTTTATAACTTAATTTCGATAACTCATATGAACATATTATAAATGATTTTTTTTCTCAAAACTTTATTAAAAACTAAACTTTTTTTGCATAAAGAAAATACAGAGAGCTTCATAGTAAATTCAAATTATTTATTGTCAACCGCTACTTTCCCAGTGCAGGTCAAAGGCCTTCCTTCACTCCTTCCATATGTCTCTATCCTGAGCTTGTTCCCACAAGTGGGAGTCCAACTCCTACCATCTCCGTCTAGGCCTTTCACGTTGTCGTCGTCCGTTTGTTGGGACCCATGTGACAATCTTTGCCCAGATATCGTCCGTCATACGGGCAACAACAACAACCTTTAGGTGGACGAAAAAGATTTAAGATAAAAAGCTGGCTTAATTATTATCAAATACAAAGACCGCATATTTAACGCCTCGGTTAAGCAAAAGATCTACGCTTTCGAGGATAAACTTATAGAAGAGCTGGAATCAAAAAGTAATGAGCTCAAAGCCCGACCACCTGTGGCTATTGCATATAATTAACACGGTGGAATCCTGACCTGCCCTTAGTGTGACCGCACTTTTCTCGCAAAAATGGCTATATTAGTCACTTGCGAGCAGGGCTTGCAACCGGTACCGAAAATACAGGTATCATATCGGCGACATTACCAGTCTGTTTATCACGTGATATGCAGAGCACTGCGGCCGCGCAAAATGAACATAAACAGGCAAACTAACGAGACGAGAGCGTAACGCGTGCAGTTAGCCAACCCAAGCGCCACTGATAAGAATAATAAACAGCTTGGTTAAAGCAAATAAAACGTTGTTATATTATAGTTTTAAGAATTACAAGATAAGCATTAAAGAAAATATATTGACAGCACTGAATCACTAAAACAGTCACTATAGCATCTTCACCATAGATAGTGATACCAAAGAGGCGACATCCATACAATATACAGTCTCTTCACACCCTCCACTCATCTATCTACCATAAGTAATCGCCATAGATCGGATTAGGTAGAGTTTTTTTACATACCTTTGCAATGTTAGCATATCATGGATAATCTTAAGCAAACTTAGTTTTTTCCAAAGAGCATCTAACCTCTTTGGCATTCCAACATGTCCGCCATTTTGAAAAATACGTGTTTTTGCGGCCAGTGATGAAACGCCAATCAATCGACAGAGTAAGTGATTACAAACAAAAAGTGTTTCATGATAAAATCTCTTAAGTGATACAGTTTCTGAGATATTTGACTCCAAAAACAAATATTTTATTTTTATTTATTTAATCTCCTTCAATGACAAAATAGGTATATAATACATACCTATGTAAACATAATACATATCTATATAATACAAGCCTTTTATCACCAGCCCGTATTGATCCACTGCTGAACATAGGATCCCAAAAATTTATTATCTCGAGTTCCTCCGTGCTTCGGAAGGCACGTAAAGCCGTTGGTCCCGGCTGCATTAGCACTCGTTAACAACCACCAATCCGTACTGGGCCCGCGTGGTGTTTTATGGCCCGTTCTCTCTATCAATCCATAGGGAAGGCTCGTGCCCCAACAGTGGGGACATAAAAATGAGCTGATGATGATGATGATGATGATGATGATGATGATGATGATGATGATGAAGATGATGAAATATAATAAATTGCGTTTTATAGGCCAAACTAGATTACGTCTATATCGGTCAAACTAATAGGTACCTTTCGATTATCACCACATGCATTATATTTGAGCTGTTAAAAAATACTTTACCAAAAAAAAAATACAGGTAACTAAATCAATAGCATTCGATTACAAACTTATTTTATTATTTGAGTTTGAATGATACATCACTATGTTAGTAGTTTGCGGTTTTATGTACAATACCATACATCATTACAATAACATACATACATAAAGTCACGTCTTTTTCCCGCAGGGGTAGCCAGAGACCACATCCTTCTATTTGCTACGATCTTGGCTCATTCATAACTTTTACTTCTTCCACAATCATCAATCTCTTCATGCATGCTCGCCGGTTTAGGGTACTTTTGATCTGGCCTTTTTCAAGACACCACCTATTTGGTCATGGAATGTCCTACTAGGCCTGCCCCTTTCTAGGTTCCCATTCACACTCCCACTATATATTACTTTTGCAAATCTACTTTCACTCATCCTCTCGACATGACCAAACCATCTAAGCAATCCTTTCTCAATTCTAGACATTCATTAAAATAACGAATTAACATATATATGAGAATTTGAAACTGTATAGAAATATTTTGTACTTACCTCCCGTGCGTCGAGTCGATGGTGAGAATAAGCTTGTACGTGTGGGTTATCAGTCAGATATTCCTCAGTCAGCTCATAGCTTCTTAGCTGCGGCCTAGGACGGCGTCCTCCCATACGGGTGGCTGTACTGAGTCCACAAAACAAACACCGTGATCCCGGTGGACCGGTGGACATGATAACGCAAATAACAATAATTACAACGTAACAAAAACTTAACAGTAACGTAACAAAAAAACTGCTTGTGAGGAAAATAACCATTTGTGCACGCACACCAGGAGGTTAGAAGCCGAATGAAATGAATGACAAACGTTAAACAAAATGGCGGATGGCGGGGTAGGGCGCGAAGTGTCACGGCGCACCGAACGGGGTGGAACCGGTTTCGTGTAGCACGAAGGATTTTTTTTAACTCATTTACGTTAGACGATTCACTAAATAAAAAATTGTTTTTTTTTGCTTTACTTTTCTGTTTTTGGAGTCAAATATCTCAGAAACCGTATCACTTAGAGATTTCATCACGCAACACTTTTTGTTTGTAATCATATACTCTGTCGATTGACATACATTTCATTACTGGCCGCCAAATCACGTTTTTTTTAAAATGGCGGACATGTAGGCATGCCAGGTTCCATACAAAAATGTTCGAACCTCTTTGGATAAACAAAGTATAAGATTTTTGAAAATAATCTCCAGTAACGATCACCTAAATCACACCTTGATAGTCTGACGTGCAAAAGAGTTAAAACTGTATTTTCTCTTATTATTTTATCGGGTTATCCATACTATTGATAACGTTATGACGCAATTCACAGAAAAAGCTCTACATATTCCGATCTATGCTAATCACTAATAAATTTGGTTACCTGGTACCGGTATTAGTACCTGTGTTATGGTGTATAATACCGGTATACCGGTACAATACTACTTATTATTATTATTTCTTATGGGGACGTCGCCAGCCGAACTGACGATACACCCGCGTTGTTGCGGGCCACTTCATCCTTTTCCCCGTTCTCCCTTTTAAGGGCTACAATACTACTTACCGATACTTATCGGTTAGCCTGTATTATTAATACCGGTATCAAATCGTTACCGGTACTTTATTAAAGTGAAAGATACCGGTTATTGAAAATACCGGTATTCCAAGCCCTGCTTGCGATAAAGGGCAGATCAGCAGAACTTCCGTAACGGTAGCCTATATAAGCAGTCGCTGTAGCCGAAATAGGCTAGGATAGATAGTTATAGGGGTAGATTTAACTTTATTCGGCATTTCCTTTACCTTGTACTATACAACAAACACTGAATTAGTGAAACGAACTTGTTGGCATATTGCATTATGCCGTGTACACAGTTCTTTGATATGTGTACACAACTTGTGTATCGAATTACCCAAACTTTAAGGTATTAAAGTGACAATTAACATCAATATAGTGATCAACATAGAGCAACACGGGCCCCCGGCGGACCGGAGGGGAGTAGCCATAGCGTTTATTCCCGATACAGATTTGTCTGTCATTTTTTGCGGGGGGTGAGGCAGCTACATTGACAAGTTGCGTCTGCCGTGGCTGCGACATTTTCGATATGCATGTATCGATAAGTTCGAGAACTCGGTTAGGATAATGGTTTAAAAGTGGGACACAGGTGAGATGTTATAAAAAGGATTTATTTATTACGATATCATTCAGAATCTGTTCAAAAAGTCAGTTTACATGGGTAAGTTACAAAAGTTATTAAATAAAGAAATATGAAAGGATTATCGAATGTTGATGTTTTACCCAGAATCCGTTTTTAATAAAACAAAACTATGCACAAATTAATTGATTTTCATTTCTGCTGAATTTCTCATGTAAACTGACTTTTTATAATATAATGAAATAATGATATAATGTATTAAAACAATAATAACATAAACTACTTATATAATAAAATCTTTAGACACTACATTCAGCGTCATCTAGTTCCAAACTAAGCAAAGCTTGTGCTATGGATACTAGACGACGGATATTAAATACATATACTTATACTTTTTTTGTAAACAAACTTATAATACATACAAACAAACACACTTAGACCGAAGGCAAACAACATTTATGTGATGAACTTAGGTAAGTTCATCAAATAAATGTTTGTCTTCTGTGGGAATCGAACCCACAACCCCGAGGTCAGTAGTCCACTATGTACACCACTGGGTCACGGAGGTTGTCATTTAGTAATATATTTAATTAGGAACAACTTTTACGGATCTACTCGCGTTTATTTTACACATTACTTATTTAATGTTTATCCTGACGTTTCGGACCCTTTGCAGGGTCCGTGGTCACAGGGAGACTGAGGTGTTGGTCATCTCATAATTAGTTGGTAGCTTGTATACCCTCATTTAAATTTCATCAGGTGCGTTGCGTTTTACGCAGAAAGAGCTTACAGTATCTTTTGGTCTGGCAGTATGGTGTTGGGGCTTGGATTTAATATTTTGAATGTCGGGATCCCAGGCTGGTAGCAGATTCCAACCATCTTCTCTATTAAAATTAGGATGTTTTTAAATTTCAATAGCCTTGCGCATCATCCTAGGTATGAATCGTTGTTCTCTAACGAGTATTTGTGGTTTATCAAATCTGATGTAATGGTTGGGCCCCTCTTAGGAAGTGTTCGCATACGTCAGACTTATTTTCGCGCATATGCTTGACGTCGGCTATATGTTCTTTAACGCGGGTTCCTACACTTCTCTTTGTTTGCCCGATATAAGAAAGCCCACAGTCGCAGTCCAATTTGTACACGCCTGCATCTTGAAGGGGTATGTTGTACTTGACAGGTCGTAAAAAATGGTTGATCTTCTTCGGTGGCTTGAAGTAAGTGTTGATTGAAGCTCGCTTTAAGATATGTCCAATCTTGTCAGTGACACCTTTCATATATGGAAGTACAGCAGGTTGGCGCTCGACTGTGGTTGGTTTATTGCGTTTTCTGTGACAAAGCCGTGGTACTTTTAGTTGTCACAGATGCCGTGTGCTCTCTCAAACAAAGATTTCCCTACAGTAGCCAACTGTCTAGGATGGTGGTGAGAATCACCATTGAGGTACTTATCTGTATGGGTTACTTTACAGTGCACAGTGTGACTCAAACTATGGTCCGGATTCCTGATGATTAAAATATCCAAGAAAGCTAACTTACTATCTGCCTCTAACTCCATTGTGAATTGTATTTTTGGATGTATAGAGTTAAGATGATCTAGAAAAGCAAATACTTTATCAGTTGGTAGAATAGTGAAAGTGTCATCTACGTACCGCTTGTAGAACCTAGGGGTTACCGGTGCTGTGCTAAGGGCACTGATGAATAATACCTTTCCTAAACCTGATTCAGGAGGAATTTCGGTATATTTCCCGCGTGCGCTGGTTCAAAGCTTTTAAGTTCTAAGCCTATGATTCGCTACCTTTGAAGTCCCGAGTAAATTCGTGTATTGCCGGAATAAAACATATATATAAATTAAAACTCTGTCCCTAAACTCACCCCAAAAATCCGCCAAACACTCACATATTCACAATTAATAGTTATTTAAAACCGAGCCGGCCGGCAGCGACAGCGAAACTCATTGACACCATTTTTCTTCCTTTTTAAATTCTTCCGCGCATGACACGTAGTGTTGCGCGGCACTGGCGATTGTATTTGCCACCCAGCCCCAAAAGAGAGACAAATATATACAATATAGTGTGTTAGAGCAGTCGACACGACAGAATTAATGTTATGAAAAAGGTGTAATGTCGCGCCTAGAAATAAATCGCTAATTTGGCATTAAAAATAAAACAGGCACTCTCCTGGAAGTCTTCCATAAAGATATCCGCGACGACGGGTAAAACAGGGGAACCCATGGCAACACCCTCTACTTGCAGGTAGTAAATGTCATTCCACAAAACAAAAAAACGCGAAAAAAAAACGCGAGTAAATCCGTAAAAGTTGTTTCATTTCAACGTGTAGTGTTCGCAAAAACTTTAGAAAAAAATATTTAATTAGTTTTATATTTAACTTGAATCAATTTTAACAGATACGTATCATTATTATACTATATTAAAATACATTTCACTATATTTGAAAACTTTACCTAATCTAAAAATGATTAAATGCACGAGAGACGTGGCTGTCTAGACTTTACCTTTGTCATTTTTATCGATGAAAATGATAACAACACTATCGCTCAGTGACAGCGTAAACTTGGATATAGACTCGGATCAGTCGTTTGACCGATCCACATATTGTACGAGGGCAAGCGGCCTCAGTTGGTAAACAAATCCAAAACAACACGGCCGCTTATTATTGTATTTTTTTGAATAAAGAGAAATACATAGTAATAATGTGATCTAAATTAATTACATATAAGAAAGGTAACGCCATCTTTTTGTAAATTTGACGTGGCAGATCTCTTTTTGCAGCAAAAAACTGAACAATTCGGCATTTTTCTAGGACGTCGTTTTACCCGCGCAACTAGATTCAGTCTAGTGAGCAGTGCGGGCTGCAACTAGTTTTATTGTACGCATAGGTCCGCGTGGACTTGTACTTTGACAGAGGGGAACGCCTGCGTATGGCTACTCCCCTCCGGTCCGCCGGAGGCTCGTGTTGGTCTATGGTGATCAAAGATGTTTTCCTAATCCTATTTCATAATTTTCATGTAAATATTGTTTATGGTTTAAGAAATTTATTTCTTCAAAAATAATAGAAAGTGACGAAGGGGATGAAAAGTAGGTAACCAGCAAAACTTACGTTGGTACATGTAGTAGAACTTATCAAAAAAGCTTGTAAACAAAATTAATTTACACAAGTAAATAGGAAAAGCTTTAGGATTTATATTCTACACTTTCAATTAGCTATGGGGAGCTTGATGGCGCAGTAGTTAACGCGCCCGGTCTGCGATTGCTAAGGGCTGATAATGATGATGATGATGATGATGATGATGATGATGATGATGATGATGATGAGTTTAAACCAATTACCGTCTTAGCTTAACCGTCTTCCTTCAAAATCTTCCGTAATGACATCTCGACGTCTCTCTTGCTCACTCATTCATAAGTGAATTGTTTTATATAGGTAGTAATGTTTAATAATGTGTTTATATGTTTTATTGTATTTAAATTTAATCTCAATTTGTTTTTAATTAAGTTTTCAATGTTTTTTAAATTCAATTTATAATGTTCTTTTAATTTAATTTTCAATGATTTTAATTTTTAATTTATTTTCAATGATAATTTGTTTATTTTTCAATTGTATATAAATTTAATTTGTTTTCATATATTAGGTTATTAGCTTTATAAGCTTTAGATTGGTACATGCTGTGGCTTCCTTTAAGAGCGTTTACGCCGCACACTAGCGCCACCAATGAAAAAAAAAACATATCTAGTAATTAGAGATAGAAAATCAAATTATGCTCAACAAACTATCTGAATGAAGTAATTTAGCATTTTTACGTCACCTAATGAACACCTGACATGTTATGGTTTAGTTAAAGATGGCGTTATAGTTAAAAGTGGCCGTAACGTCTTATTTAACTAAACCATAACATGTGAGGTGTTCATTAGGTGACGTAAAAATGCTAAATTATTTCATTCAGATAGTTTGTTGAGCATAATTTGATTTTCTATCTCTAATTACTAGATATGTTTTTTTTTCATTAGTGGCGCTAGTGTGCGGCGTAAACGCTCTTAAGTAAGATTTGTGTTTAGGTATAACTTTTGATTGTTATTTTTTCTTATTTAATGTATTGATACAAGTTTTGTTGGAAGTCCTAAACAAAATAAATAAATAAGTCACACGCTCCGTTCCTTTACATTTCCTCTCGCACTGTTCGCTTACAAACTAAATGTATTTGATATACAATGCAGGTGAGCAATCAACCTATTTGTGTTTAACGACTTCTGAAATTATAACAAACTGGTTTTTTGGGCGGAAACTTAAAGCCTTGTGATCGAAAACCTTTAAAGGGTTTCTAGAGGATGACTTCACGCAAGCATGTCCCCATCTCCCCGCCCGAACCTCTAAATGCCACTACTCATTTACAGAATACACTAAACATGTACACTATTTTAGGCCCAAGATACCTAGGGTACGACGAGCCGGTTCACACGCGCTCTATACCAAGTACAAACCTGGGCCCTTTTCTCCACCACCACGGCCCGATCAACCCGAGCCTAGGTCCGAGCCTTTAGAGGCGCCCTTGGGTTGTTCCGCTCCCCGATCCGATCCGAACACCACGGAGAATTTAGAAGGGCACGGGGACAAGCACTAGTGCGTGATGCCGTTCCCTCTAGAAAACCTTTGAAGGTAATTCATTTTACACGGCTTGAGGAACCCTTTAAGTTTCTCGCCGCCCCCAAAAAAGCACGGTGAAGCTGAAAATGCCGTCTGAGCCAATCAGCAAAATAAATGTCCCCGTCTTCTACTAGATTCTCGGAGGCGTTCAGATCCGCAGGCTTAATATTACTGATCTTTAAGTGACACACCCTGCTACACACTACTTTAAAGTTTATACCGACACCCCCACCAACCTCACGGTTATAAAGTTGGGTGTCAGACATCCTTACGCAAGCACAAGGGACCATCTACGTCCTGACGTATGACCTGTCATAACGCCAGATCAGAACACGCCGGTACGCATTCTTCATCCGGTACTTTTAAGACTAGTTTCTCGAGCTAGTTGCCCCGTGGACACGTATAGTCCACTACCTAATATCCAGATAGGTTATCGGAGCTGTAAGCTCGCTCACTTCTCGTTGCACTAAGAGCAACAACTCGCAGTGTACCACTGCTCGGGCCGTCAACTCTAAAGTCGATTACCAAATGTCCTCTTTGGTTGCGGAGTTGTAAGCTCACTCATTTCTCGGTACCCATCCAGACACCTGATCAATTCCAAAGTCCTACGCGGCTGATTCGACCGGAGGCTTTTGCATCTAGCGGTCGGCTCTACTAGTTCTCCAGACTAGTGCCGGAGATGTTGAAGAACTGCTCAATGAAACCACCAAGCAGAACAACCAACTAAGGGCAACTCACGTGCCCTGCAGATCTTTTCGGTTCAGGCCCCCTGCGGACCGCTACTCGGACCCGCTCGCTGTGCACGTAATGAAAGCCTGGCCAGACCTCAACCAGGCAGATGAATATTCCCACTTCTACATCTAACCACATGCCACCACGAGTCCAACCCATGTTCGGGGCCTGCCGGAGACGCCTGCGAAGGCATAACCGGCAGGGGGGCCTAGGATCCGGAACTCCCGTGGTACCCCTGAAAAGACATCCGGACCCGTAGTTCCAACTTCCATACCCTACCTATCAGGGTCAGTAGATAGGGACAAAGAAAGCTAGTTAGCTTTAAGTGACAGTCGCAATCGCGACAACTTAGAAATTATCGCTACCAAAACACATATTCGTATTACGGAACGTAGAACGCTACGGTAGCGCCACGAGCGAGCGATTGACGAACTAAAAGTGCATGACTGCGCTACAGAATAAACCGACCGGTTGTAGCAACCGCAACTAGTAGCAGTCGAGATTCCATTGTACCATTAACAACTGGTTGCTTTTTTCGGTGGTAAGCCTGCAGAACGAGTAGTTCGTGCTAGGCCTAGACGTGATCCTGTTGCTCATTTGCCACCCTCATAGTAAATAGTTAAGAATTGCTATCTCCAGGATGACGGAGACTAATATCTTCTGGTACAAAAGATTATTATTTTTAACACCATTTATGAGTCTTTATTTTATTTTGTAATGATATGCATTTAAATTATGTGATATATTGATATAAAATATCCTACTAATATCGCGAAAGTTTGTAAGTATGGATGGATGTTTGTTACTCTTTCACGTAAAAACTACTGAATGGATTTGGATAAAATTCGGCATACAGATAGTTTATAACCGGGAATAACACACAGGATACTTTTTATTCAGATATTCTTACGGGAACGGGAACCACGCGGGTGAAACCGCGAGCGGCCGCTAGTATATGTATATATTTATAACGCTTTTTCGCTGTCTAGCCTGTGTGTGGGTTTTTTAAGTAAGATTTGATTTATATAAGCAGACTTTAACGCTATCTTTTATCATTTGTATAAAATAATTAATTATGTAGTCACTTTAACTTAAGATCCTATTTTTTTCTTTTGTATAAACGCTGTTGGCAGCTTATAATTGAGACAGCACACAGCTTTAAAGATTAATGTACGATTAATTTGACTTATGAAGTGTATGTTTTGTTAGCTGTCCTTTTCAAAATAAATAAATAAATTACTGTCCCACTGCTGGGCAAAGGCCTCCATCATTGAAATCATATCATCACTACAATTGATGGGTATTGGGTTAATCACCACGCTTGCCAAATGCGGGTTGGTGATCACACGGGGCACACTTTACCTGTCGTGGGAATTGAACCTGGGACCTTTGTGTATCGAGCCGATTGCCACTTAGCCATCGAGGCGTTTCTCTCACTCTCTCTTTCTATCTTATATTAGGTCCTTACCTATGAAATTGACGTTTTGTATGAAGATTTTTTATAAAATTATATTTTTCATACTAACGTTTTTTTTAAGTTTTCTTAGCATCTATTTATGTTAACACTTTAAAAATTGTGGAGTAGTGTGTTCGTTTTACTAGCTAAATATAGCAGACATTAAAAAGAAAAAAAATCAAGTACCTACCTTCAAAGCTACAATGAAACAAAAGGTCAATTCCGCGAACAGAAAATAAGTAAATTTAAAAAAAAAACTGGGCGATAAAGACACAAAATGAATAATCATTGTTATTACTGAAGCCTAAGTAACATAGTCCTAATTAAAGGTGTATAATAATATTAACAACCGGTATTGACTTTTAGAAGCAATACACCTATTAATAAGTGAGAAAAAAACGTCAATTTCATAGGTAAGGACCTACTACTACTGCGCTGGCTCAGGGACCCGAAGTGGATCTTGGCCTCCGACACGAGATTTCGCCACTCTGCTCTGTCCTCAGCCACTTCTCGCCAGTCCGGCCGTTGGAGGTGGCTAAGATCCTTCTCAACCTGGTCTATCCAGCGATACCTGACTTTTAGAAGCAATACACCTATTAATAAGTGAGAAAAAAACGTCAATTTCATAGGTAAGGACCTAATATTTAAAAAATCTTTTTTAAACTTAATACCTCATTTAAACTAGAAATAAACGCGTAAACATAGAACGCTCGGCTTAACCTAACCACACCGTAATTGCTGGGACCACCTGGGATGTTGATTCTGTATTTTGTGGACCGCCTCTGAGCTAAAAATACTAACAGTCCCTTTCTAAATAGGTACTAATTAAAGGCAGGACGTATAATTGTTGGGACATGTCATTATTACGCCTAAATAAAAATGTAAAGATTTTTTATAAATATATCTTACAGTTAAGTGCCTTAATCTCACCTGATGTTAAGGGATGATAAGGCCAATGGTGGAAGCGCACTTTACCCGGGATCCTCAACTAGTGAGGCACTGGCTAACTTGTCTCTAGCTGCTGGAACACAACGCTACAAACATTGATGTAATGGCGACATATTTAGATAAGATGGTGGTAGCTAGCCAGGCGGACAAACAAGCCCTACCACCAACCAAACCGAGTACACACACATGTACAGACGGCAGCAGATCAACCTACCACAAAATGTCAAATTTCTTTAATAAATTTTAAACCTTAGTGTTTGGTTATAAAGATCAAAATCGATTAGAGAAATTTGACAGTTTTGGATAGGTTGATGTGCAGGCGTGTGTACCACAAAAGCGGTAAAAATGACAAAAAAAAACCATATTTCCTTCGTCGTCGCATCGTCTTATCGCACGTCATCTCTTTATATGTGAACTATAACTAGGTATGCTAAAACTCACAATCCTTCGTGCACGCAATGTGTTTAAAAAGGAGTACATTTTTTTAAAGTATGTTTAAGGGGATAAGTGTGATATTAACCTTTTTACCGCCAACAACTTCTATAGAAGTTCGAGATTTTCGTGCCGCCCACGCCAGCACTTCTATATAAGTTCTTCTTTGTACCTACTTTATTAAAATACATCTATACGTTGGCGTATAGCGGGACATCGCGTGCAGGATAGTTAGGCGGTGAAAAGGTTAAAAAGTGGAATATTTATTTATTCATTTTATTTTAGGAACACCAACACCTATTTATCATACACAAATGAACATTTAAATAGCTACTGAAAGCCATTAACAGGTCCTCACTAAATAATAAAAACAATATAAAGTTATTTCTTTTTTTTGAGAGATTGCTGATTGCCTCTGACGGCATTTTCAGCTTCTCCGGGCTTGTTTGGGGGCGGCGAGATACTTAAAGGGTTCCTCGAGCCGTGTGAAACGAATCACCTTCGGAGGTTTTTAGAGGGAATAAATTAAAGTGACAAACAAAGTACACATAAAGCTACTTAAATATATATGCTTACAAAATTATACAAAAATAGTGTCCAATATAATAAATAAACAATAATGCTTTTATCATCATCATCATTATCAGCCTATACTAGTCCACTGCTGGACATAGGCCTCTCCTTGTGCACGCTACCGAGCACGATCCGCGGCTACTCTCATCCAGCTCTTGCCAGCCACCTTGCGAAGATCGTCGCTCCACCTAGTCTGAAGGCGTCCTTCGATACAATGTAACAAAATGTAAAAAAAAAAAGTTTTTTTTAATTTGTTCGCAACAAAATTTGCATTAAAAATTATATAAACATTTTAATAAAATGTAATCAGTAATATTTATAAAATACAGTGAAAAAATTAAACGCCCGACCCAGCCAGGAATCGAACCTGGGTCTTCCGCAATCCGGGCGGCTGCACTGACCGCTATGCTACCGGGAAGGCTGACGTAAGCGCTGAATTTTGTCACTGCTTTTTTTTTATTTTTGAGTGTAGCGGCACAGTGCGCCATCTATCTAACGGTTATTGCAACCGATGGCTAAAATCAGCAATGTTGAAAATAACTTAATGTAACATTACTGATGAAAGAACATCTGACTTAGACGGCGCCTAATCAACGCCTCGCATAGTGTTGAACCACAGACCAAATATCTAGAGTTGAACAGATCAATGTCAAGCTGCTTCGATAGAGTGTCATAGGAGTTACACGCGCGCCATTGGTAAAAATTTTGCCTAAAATTCGATGAGGCGGGTGATATCATCTGTATAATATTATCCACAACATTATCGCGATATAAATTCAATTCTGATAATACGAGAGACACAGTAAGTGGTCCAATACATTACGTCTAAATGTCCTTCCATCTGAAAGGAAGTTAGAAAATTTCGATCCATTTGACCCTTATTGACGTCCCGTTGAATTATTTATAGCGGTCACCGTTAGAGGGTTGTCGAGTGGGTAAAAATGAAAATATATACTGTATACTATGTATATATACTTACGTATATCGGTGGTCAGTCAGTTGAAACGTGATAGAAACGCTTTTAGAGAAAAAAAGAGCAATTTGGAAAGTAGATTATATTACACTAACGGCCGCTCGCGGTTTCACCCGCGTGGTTCCTGTTCCCGTGGGAATATCGGGATAAAAAGTATCCTATGTGTTAATCCAGGTCATGAACTATCTGTATGCCAAATTTCATCTAAATCCATTCAGTAGTTTTTACTTGAAAGAGTAACAAACATCCATCCATACTTACAAACTTTCGCGTTTATAATATTAGTAGGATACTAGCTGTCCCGGCAGACCTTGTTCTGCCCTAAGTATTTCTCTAAAACAAAGATACATTGATTTTTTTATGTTAATAGCTGCCCCGACAGATTTCGTTCTGTCAAAAATTATTGGCCTGTCGCAGTCTAATAGAAACAAAATAACATTGAAAGACTTTAGTAATATCTAATGTGATCTGACTATGTTTCGATCAAACAGCTTGAGGAACCCTTTAAGGTTCCAGCTGGGGCTGGTTGATGTTTTTAGTTTTTTTTGTATCTTGTAACTACATATAGCATTGTGAAACCAAAATTTTGTGGACTGTAATAAAATATAGGTTTAGAAATTAAACGCAGCGTTCAAGTGCAATGTCAGAAGAAGAAGAATATAATAAAATAAAAACAAATGTCAAAAGGAAAAAAGTTTGTCAATTACAATAAAAATAAAACAAAAAACCCGACTGCTAAAACAACTTTAAGTATCAATAATAACTGCAAAGAGAAAAAACTGAAAAGAAAAAAACAAGCTCTAAGATACCAGAATTCAATTTAAGCAATGTCGAATGCAACGTGAAATATTTCTAAATACATTGAATATTAATAGTTTTCGCAAGCGGGGACAACCACCAACCAAAGAGAGTTTGGATTTAATTGAGCCACAGAACAGTTAAATTTATCTATTCCGTGGAGCTAGCCACGGCCGCTTGGTTGATGATTGTCCCCGTCTGCGACAACTATCAATATTCAATGTTAAATATTTCACGTTGCATTCAACATTGCTCAAATTAAATTCTGGGATCTTAGAGCTTGTTTTTTTCTTTTCAGTTTTTTCTCATTGCAGTTATTTTTGATATAGTTGTTTTAGCAGTCGGGTTTTTTGTTTTATTTTAATAATTTGGTTTATTTCAAACTTTTTAGTTTTTTAAAGTAAATAACCAAGCAAAGTCATAGCGCATACACCAATTGGCGTAAAAACGAAACTCTTGACGTCTAGTACTTATGACTGACAAATTCTTTGAGTTTTTTAAACATGGGAATAAAATCTGCTAATATTCCCGAATTAGCTAACCCGGCCAATAATTTTACTTTTTTTGTTTATTTTTTAATTTTTTTATAGCTTATGGTACTACCACAGTCAAAACAAATCTAACGACACCTCATATGTTAAAATCCACCATACCGTTTGGGCTGTAGGGTGTGCCAAAGAAACAGACATACATACATACATACATACACTCGAAAAAACATAACCCTCGTTTCTTTGTCGCACCTCCAAAAGATGGAATACTCTACCACGTACTCTACACGTTTTCCCTCATTCCTATGATATGGGGTCCTTTCCTATCCATTCCTATGATAAGAAGCACCTTGTGGGCCGGCAGAGTGAAGTTAACTGATGCTACGTTTGTTTCCACGCTGCACCAGCTATCTTCGCTTCTGGGCTCCATTTCCACTTAGCATCAGGTGGTGGGATAGAGCCATTTGCCGAGCTATCTATTAAAAAAAAACCCTTCTTCTGACGCAGTCGGGTAAAAAGTATAAAAACTACCAAATAGGTTCTATTCCACAAAAATTTAAGTAATTACTTGTAATAAAAATATTTTCCATTGTAGCTAGATTCTCTTAGATCCCTGTATTTTGCATAAGCACAGAAAGTTTCGTAAAATTGGCTGGCTTATTGGATTATTGAATTGAAAGATATTGAAATTGTTATGTAAGTAAATAGTTCTTGAGTTCGCAAATTAATTTTGGGCTCCAAATTTCTCGCCATGCCCTTATAGGATAAATAAGTTATTAATTGCCCTAAACGGGACCATATCGAAAGAAAACACTTTGAAAAAGTGCGTTGATTAATTTGTTATTTGTTTATTGATACACAAAACAGAATCATCATCATCATCATCATCATCATCATCATCATCATCATCAGCATAAACTATATATATATATTTCTCCTGACCGATTTCGACCACAGCGACTGTATACACTGGATAGGCATATCTTCTTAGTGTGGGCTTCGCTGCTCCACCCTTAAATGTGCTCTTAAGTGCTTATTAAAATTTTGCTGGAGAAGCTACGAGCGCATTTTGGAAATTTTGTTCAGCCTATACAGGCTATTTAAATTAGTACTACTACTTAAATACTAAATAATAATAATAGTAATATTAATACTAATTAGTACTGACTAGTATTAGTCCACTGCTAGACATAGGGGTATCCTATGAATAAAAAAATAAAATAAAAAATCTCCTCGAACAACAGAATACCATACAGCCGTTTTAAACAAAAACAGTTGTGGTTTAATTATTGTCGCAGATATGCAAACGTACTTAAAATAGACAAAAATATCTATAAAATATTATTACGAGTATTCAGTCTTAGTAACACATACATATTTATACATGAAAATGTTTTTTTATTCGTATATATAAGGTCACATTTTATATACTGAAAATATTTTGACAAAACATCTAATTATATCAGAGAAATAAGGCCCTAGCATTTAAAAAAAAATTCAGGCTACTTTTTTTTTTAAGTTTTCCTGACACAATAATTGTAATATTTTTAAGAGCGGCCTCTCTGTCGGCTCCTTTGAATGAAACTACGGGCACGTGTTAGCGGTGTAGACATTGCGGCCTCTCTGTTTCGGCTCCTTTGAATTGAAACTACCGAAAGTGCTTTATTTTACTTTTTAATCGAAATGTCTTTTGGCGTTTTTCTTGAAAACTAGCGTATAAAAATTTAAGGTTTCCTCATAAAAATAATTTATACCTATTATGTTGTTGAATTTATCCTCAAAATATTTGCAGTTGATATAATGTGACCTTATATAAGTTAGTACTATGTAAAGTATGTTGTGTATGTAAAGTATATTGTGTAAAACTATTGTATATGTCTTTCTCTATGTCTTTGTTTGCCTATGGCAATGGGCCTACGCAGCCTGATAACTAATTAATTAAATAATTAAAAAATACACTCGAATTGAGTAAGACATTTTGAAATCACACAACACATTATAATTTAAGCACTAATTACGTTGAAATGAAACAACTTTTACGCATCTACTCTCGTTTAATTTACACATTATTTTAATTAATGTTTATCCTGACGTTTCGAACCCTTTGCAGGGTCCCGTGGTCACAGGTGGTCACTGTCTCCCTGTGACCATGGACCCTGCAAAGGGTTCGAAACGTCAGTGAATGTGTAGTGTTTGCGTTAACTTTAGAAAACAATACACTAATTACGTGTTAAAATTTTCGTTGGAAAACTAATACCCAAAAAATGGTTAATTAACATCGTGCTTAAAAGTATTTTATTATTAGCTATTGACTGACCACCGACTGACTGTTGACTGTTATTGCTAAGTACAATCAAGGAAAACTTTATATATAAGAATTCGAACCTAACAACGTGTATTTGTATAAAGAATTTGCAGAATAATCAAAATCGTAACATCACGACGACGACGAACAAACAATTTGCATCAACATAATGACGTTAATATGTCCCTAACAATAAGAAAAAACGAATGAATCTCAGTGTTGATAGTTCGTGTAACAAAATGGCCGACTAAAGAGTGTTGTTACGAAATTTAAACGATTGAAAAAGAAAAGTGTCAAAAAAGTTTTTAATATTATTTTAAAATAAAGTGTAATAAAAAAAAATTAGAATACTGTCCTTCTTTCGTGAATGTGTTATTAGTTACTGTTGTTCTCTTCTCTGTTTTATTTTCTTTCTGTGATATCTGTTAACTATGGATTCCTTTTCCATGCTTTCTCCTTCAAACATGGTAGGTAGAAGAGGTTGTATATGAACAAAATAGAAAAACTTAAAAACCAATTTAGCAAAAATTAGCTTATAAATAATTGATTTGTTCTGCTTTACAGAGAGATTTTTAAGATTTTTCTTTTTAAATACTGAGTGCTTCGGAGTTGAGTGAGCTCGCTTTTAATAGTTCATAATTATTATTCGTAATAATTTTGAATAATGCAATAAAGTTTTTTTTTCATAGTTAGAAATATTTAACCTACAAAATTCAAGAAGCTTTTCTAAATTAGTATTTTTTTCTTTTATCGCCACATTTGACTTGGAGTGATATTTGATTCACATTTTAGAATAATTATTCTAAACACGGTTTTCAACACAGTTAATGAGAATAGAAATAGCAACTCAAGAACAACGACACTTTCAAGAGATTTAACCAAAATAACAAAGCACGATTCATCTGCAATTTGTTTTCTTTTTAGTGCATTTTTTTCTTTTTGTGACATAAGATAAGAAAAAAAGCGTTTGGTAAAAAAATATTTCTTATCTTATAATTCACAACTTTTAAAACTTTTTAGATAATTTAGTGTGAGTGCATAGATTTAGCAAATATTTATAAATATATATAGATATGATCATGCTTTAAATAAGTAATAAAGTTTCAATATTTGCCTACATTTCACTATATAATAGTTATTATATTATTATTTTAGTTTGTAATATAAACTTAATAATATTAAATGCTGGCATCTGACAACTTTTTTAGTAATATTAAATTTATAAAAAAAATGCATTGAATTCAAATCAAACATTTTATAGGCAATTGTCAATATTGTATATATTGTGTGATAATTTTGCATGTTAGAGATGTTTAACGATATTGATAAAATAATTATCCACTCAAAAATAAATAATTTGATCAAACTGAATAATTTATGCTCTGACGTGTGTGTTGATGTCAAATTTGATCTTAAAATCTATTTTTAGGTTTGGTGGGCATTTGGTAGGCAATTGTTTCTTAGTTCTTTTTTACTGTAAACATTAATAATTCTTTATAACGGGATATAACATTATATTTATTTCATGAGTTCAAGATAAATTTTTGACAAACTTTGACAAGCTTTTAAATTGAAGATTGAAACTTAATGCTCACTTAATAAAGACTTATTTTACACAAACGTGAATATTATGTTTGATAATTTAGAATGTTTCGGTCAGATTGATTCAGACCGTATTAAAGTAGCAAGTCAAAGAAAATAAATAGAAATAAAGTTAACTATAAGAGAACATTGGATTATAATCAAATTTTCATTTGCCACAGAAATCCAGAAACAGGTTTTTAAAAATTTGATTTCTCATACTACATATTATGTGCCAAATAACGTTTAGTCTTCTTTAAAAATGCTTTCTGGCAATCCAAGGTAGGTTTTTAAAGACAAAATACTTATTTTTTTATCTTCAAGACAATGTCCATTTTAATATCACCTAATTTTTTTTTGTTAGTAAATAGAATCAATGAATATAAAAAATAGTACTTACTCAAAATTGACATCACCTATTTATTTTCACAGATTTATTTTAGTGCACGTTTTCAACTTTGTTTGTGACGGATCGCTGTTTGGTGATGGTGAAAATTACATGGGTTTTTCATTTTAACCAAAAGGATAAAACTAAAAGATGGAAAAAGTAATATTTTAAAATTACTGTTTTAAAAAAATCTTTGAAAACCTTAGGGCCCTGCAAAGATATTACACTCATTGCAATTCAAAGAACCCTTATCTTCCGAGTACGCTGTAAAGGCTACATGCGGCCTACAGCAATGCCTTCATTTCTTTCAAAAAGAAAGAAACAAGGTGTCTGCTCCACGTAAAATGGAACGTCGCGGTGAGCGGTTGTGACGTAAAGAGAGCAGCCATCTAACGGACTTACACTTCGCATCCGACCACTTGATCCTAAATGAATACATTACATTGTACATTATTGTATACATTCTCTAAAATTAAATACCAGTTTGTATTTCAAATAAAGATAAATAATAAATAGATTATACCAAATAAACATTTTTTCTATTCTGTTCTATTCTATAAATAATTGTAGCTTTTAATAAAAGCAATTAAAAAGCTACAGAGGTTCAAATAGAACTTCCAGTGGCCCGCGTGGTCACAAAGTATTTGTTTCGAAATTCTCAAAACGAATGCTTACGCGGAAGAAGTCGCCAGCTTTCCGTCAATTCGTATAGAAACCCTAATCTCGCCATCACCATCACCGAAAGCGACCGCCACCATGGATGCACCGTCATGGCAACCACTTTAAAGTGTCGCCAATTGCTGACAGATGGCGTTTCTGCAGAACCGCTCAATCTCGCTGGTGGACATGTACATTGACAACTCGGAGCCGTCAGAGAACGTCGGCCAGATCCACTTTTCGCTGGAGTACGACTTCCAGAACACCACTCTGATACTCAGGATCATTCAGGTATGCTGTTTTGTACTGTCTATGTAGGTGACACCTCAGCCTGAAATCCGGAGGTCCTGGGTTGCATAGCCCGCATTTGGCAAGCTTGGGGATTAAGCCGATACCCATCAAATGAAGCGATGACTTGATTTCAATGATGCAGGCCTTTGACCAGAGTGGGACAGTATACAAGCAATATATTACTTTGTAGGTAACAGATGAGGTGAGTTACAACCATGCCAGGAAAAATCTGGGGCTTTGTTAACGGGATCGCTTTTTGTTTTTATTCCATTACGGGTAGGCACTTAGCCGTCATTTTACGTCATAAGGCTGGTGGAAGCACTTCACCTGGAATCCTCAAATGCTGAGGTGCTAGCTTTCTCATTCCTAACTGTCGAAACACAACATTGCTACTATTTAAAGTACCATGTCATCATAGTTTTTCTAAATTCAAATTCAAATAATTTATTTGCACAATATTCTGTACGGCATTGAGATGATCGACAATGTTCAGCAGGGTCAACAATATTCTGCCTTATTTTTGTAGGCATGCAAATGTCAACTAGAAGTTGACAAGCGCCATTTTGATTATGTAGTTAGTTGGACATAGTGCAAAAGTATTCAGCGTCTTGCTGCTTCAACTGACTATACAATAAACAACCGCTGTTTCCCACTACAGGACAAACGCCTTCCTTCTCTTCTATATTAGTATTTTATCATCATTTATATCATCAGTCAACTGCTGGCCATAAGCCTCTTCTAATACATGCCACTGAACACGTTTATCATCTTCTCATCCAACTGCTGTCATTTAGATTCAGTTAAAAGATTATAGGAAATTTAAATATCCTTTATTCCAAACAAACTTACCAATTTATCGTTATTTCATAAGCCAATATTAAATAGCGAGATAATTTTATTTGCGAAGGTACACAAAGTCGCTCACGAAGTTAGAATTATATCTGCAAACAGAGAAACAAAATATTGGTAGGCAGGTATTATTTTCTTAGCTTACACATGTAATAAATACCATTTGATTTCAATTCAACATCTGCCTAAAAATTGTATTATTTGTTTGGTTGGAGGTCAGGTGAGCAGAACATGGAGGCTTTTGTTCAGAATCAGGACATAAATTGTAGGATATTAAAAAAAAACATTACAGTAATTTACTCATTTTTTCAGGGTAAAGAGCTCCCCGCTAAGGATCTGAGTGGAACATCAGACCCGTATGTGAGGGTGACATTGCTGCCGGACAAAAAGCACCGGCTGGAGACGAAGATCAAGCGGAGAACCTTGAACCCGAGGTGGAACGAGACCTTCTACTTCGAGGGTTTCCCGATACAGAAGCTGCAGAGTCGGGTGAGATTACAATAACCAAGTTAGCCCTTCGCAGAAGTGTAGACACCCATTTACTTAATTTTCTAGTTAGAAACCATAATTATTGATGTTCCCGTAGTTATTATTTATCATCTCATTTTTTACTAAGGCCTTTTTTTTATTATTGAAATCTAATTCAGCACAACTGCTACTGGGACAACATCTTTCTTATTATCTTATACTTCTACAGAACTTCTTCTGTCTAAACTTTTCTGGTTTACTTTATTAACTCCTTAAATGCTGTCTGAGAAACTGACACATTAGGAGAGACATATTTTTCTAGGTTTATTACCTTTCAGAGTCTTAGATCTTTTGATTTTTGATTGGGGAGCTCGATGGCGCAGTGGTTCACGCGTTTGGTCTGCGATTGCTGAATTTAAGCAACATTCGCAAAGGCCGGTCAAAGGATGGGTGACAAAAAATGTATCATCTCGAACTCCTTCGTGCTTCGGAAGACACGTTAAGCCGTTGGTCTCGGCTGCATTAGCAGTCGTAACAACCACCAATCCGCACTGGGCCCGTGTGGTGGTGGAGGGAAGGCTCGTGCCCCAGCAGTATGGACATAAAATGAGCTGGTGATGAGATCTTATGATATGTGTGTTAATCCTTGATTTCCACATCTTTCTTCTACGTCACGCCTGTTCAAATAATGAATTCATGAATATTATAATCAGTCTATTTGGCTTTAAATGAGACCAAATGTTTTGGTGTACCAACTTGTAAACTGAGTCCATTAAAGTTTTACCGCGATCCAAGATTAAATCTGCTCCAGCAAGTGCCCATTAATGAGCCGAGCTCAAACTTTCTTGATTTCCACTTAACAATACTTTCCACGGACTCCTAGCGTAGCGATAATGAAGTATTTCAATTAAATTTCCGACGTGGGAAAGTTTTGGCAACATCTTTAGTGTTTTTAGCCTTGGAAGACACGGTACGGTCAACCCGAGTCGAGTTCCTAGACTTTCATCGCAGCAACGTCGCACACTAGACAGAGAGATTAGAAAGAGTGTAGACAAAACGATCTGTGGCTCCTTGATAGCATCATCATGGAGAACCCGCTCATTTTATGTCCCCACTGCTGGGGCACAAACCTACTCTATGGATGAATTGGGAGAACGGGCCATAAACCACCACGCGGGTCCAGTGCGGATTGGTGGTTGTTAACGACTGCTAATGCAGCCGAGACCGAAGCACGTAGGAGCTCGACTCGAGATGATGTATTTATAGTTACCCATCCGATGGCCGGCACTTGCGAAAGTTGCTTAATCTTAGCAATCGCAGACGCAGACCGGAAGCTTTTACCACTGCGCCATCGAGATCCTCAGTAATTACATGAAATCTACAAACCCTGTTATTCTGCCATAGCCATATAATAATTACTAAAAGCAGTGATTTGCTTATTGGTTTTAAAAATTGAAGTTCACTAGCTCTTAGTAATTCTATATCGTTTTTTTTTAACTTTCAGGTACTACATCTGCATGTGTTCGACTACGATCGGTTTTCGAGAGATGACTCCATCGGGGAGGTGTTCCTGCCACTATGCCAGGTAGTGATTACTTGTGCATTTCGAATTGTTTATTTAAGAGGTACATCAACACCAATACACATTACACGTTCATAATACTGGATATAAAGGCCTTAGTTCTAATATGATAATATGTTTGCCGATTACAGTGACAGTACACAGCAAATTGGTGTAACATAGAAAGAGTAAGACATTATCATCATTCACTTACTTAAGCAGTGATGATGCCAGTGCTAGTTTGACCTACAATCTTTCAGAAAAGGAATTCCCTTTGGTAAATATTAAATGTCCCTAAACATTACAACTAAATGTAAATACTCGTTACTTAGAACTCGTTACAACGCCTGCCAAAAGTAACTTAGCAAAAGTTCGGTTGGCCAACTTGCATAATTTCCTTTTACTAAGGCGTTTATTTGAACTTGATTATTTACATATAATTTAACGCAAATATTGTTGCGAACAAATTACAATTTGAAAAAATTACCGCACCCCATGACCCGGAATGTCATAGGGTGCGGGTTCGAATCCCGCTCGTGGAATTTTTTCAACACTTTGTCTTTTTTTTCAAATTATCTGAACTTCTTCGTAAACTCAAAATATTTCTATAACATACACGTTTCGACGGATATGAAAGGATTACGTTATGTTTATCAGTAATGCTTTGAAATATTAAAACGTACTTGTTAGGTCTTTATAAAATGTCTTGTTAATTTACAACCTTATTTTTACCAACAAGAACAATAACAAGTAAATTAAACTATTTATAATTACATTTTTAAAAACTATAACTAGGTACTTCTAATTATAAATAAAAAACTTGCACCAGATCATCCCCATCAGGCGAAGTGGCCCCGTAAGCTAGCAGCTTTTCCACGTTGGATAGTAATGCTTATACGCTGGCCCAAGTAGCTGCTAGCCTTATGCCTATGCTCCGGACGCCAAGTTCAGAGGGCGGTAAATTCAAACTTTGCAGACGAATACACAACTCATCATTTACTTAACTTTGACCAGAGACGTCCAGTATGTATTAAGTTTAGGATTTAGATATTGGACAATGTCGTGGCCAATCTTATGATAATGGGTCCAATATGGCCGGCATCTATAAAGGAGTACAAGCCAGGATTGCAGAAAGGAATGAGCTGGCCGAGTTCGTACCGTACTTGGCTCACTCCTTAAATCTTGTAGGTGTTCATTCTGCCTCATCATGCCAGGAAGCTTTTAAGAGCGTTTACGCCGCACACTAGCGCTGCCAATGAAAAAAAAAACATATCTAGTAATTAGAGATAGAAAATCAAATTATGCTCAACAAACTATCTGAATGAAGTAGTTTAGCATTTTTACGTCACCTGATGAACACCTGAAAAAAGTGGCCGTAACGTCTTATTTAACTAAACCATAACATGTGAGGTGTTCATTAGGTGACGTAAAAATGCTAAACTTCATTCAAATAGTTTGTTGAGCATAATTTGATTTTTTATCTCTAATTACTAGATATATTTTTTTTTCATTAGTGGCGCTAGTGTGCGGCGTAAACGCTCTTAACCTATTTGGACTAATTAAAAAAGTATATTGCTATTTGTTGGCTCCACTACACGGTGGGACATTATGAAAAAATATGTTAAAACAAATTTAAAAGGAAGCACTCAGTCGATATGGGCGGCGAAACATGTTGCTGTGAATGCTCTGTTAAATAATTTTCCAGAAGTAGCGAAAGCCTTGGAAGAAGTTAAGCAAACTTATCATGCTCCAGAAGCAAAGTACGAGGCAGGTCATATCTTAACTGCTATAAAGAATTTTAAATTTATTCTTAAATTTAATTAATTGAGCAAATATTCTCCGCGAAATCAATCGAGTGAATATTGAAATTCGGAAAGAAGATATTAATATTTGCCCGTTCCGTCGCACTAATATGTATGGCCTGCTCAAAACTTTGCAAAAATGAGACAAAATCCAATGGAGTATGTATAGGAAAAGGAATAGGAATATGTATGGAGCCAAAATTATGTGAACTATTAATATTTTTTTATTTTACGTTGTCGTGCAAATTTTAGTCACTTGAAACGAAATGCAAGTCAGCCGTGTGTCTTGGCGAGTCTGTTTTCTTCTCAGAATAATAACTAAATTATTGTTCTGAGGTTTTCTTGATAATTGACATTGACACTTGTGACATTTGTATGAATGATTGCTTTCTTTAAGGTTTATATTTCTTGTTTTAATATCCTTAGATAAATTATTGATCGCGGTCGTCGGAGCGCGCGAGACCAATCAATTATCTAAGATAATATCATTGGGTTTATATAGTTCCATTAGCAGTGTTCTAAGTCACTTTCACTTGAATTAGACATAATATTTTGAATGCCAAAAAACTTAAATACACGAGCAGATTTTTATAAAATATCCGTAAAAAATGCCTATCAAAACGTTTATCCCTGAAATTCGGCGGATTATCAAATCTGTTATCTTTGATCTTTGACTATACACATGTCTTTATTCAAAGTCTTTGATAGATAAATTTACTGACAGATTGCTGTCAAAATGTTATAGGGACGCCTAATGTTCCGTTTCCATACATATTTCTATCTGCTGGATGTGACAGACCCTCCCACCGATAAGATTCCTTGCTTTCCGATACTTGGTTGTTGGGACAGCAAAAACAGAAATAGATATTTTTTTCTATCTCCGGTATGCTAAAACTGGTGATAGATAGGATATTGGGAACGGGCTTAAGCGACTAAAGGACAAGAGTTCCAAGATTCGAAAATGGAACGCGTAAATTTTCAAGCGTCTGTTATTTTGTTTTTTTGCGTGTTTCGTTTTCGTTTATTTGCAAATTTTGTGTAAATTTTTAAATTGATAAGGTTCAGAGAGGCGTTTATTTAATACCAAATTGAAGTCTTCTCAACAATATTTGGGGTACTTTTCTTCCGTGTGGCATAGCCGTCCTTTAAATAAATTTATTTCATACTACATATAAAATTCCAATAAATTAAGTAAAATATTATAATTACTAACACGTGGCACGAACAAAAATTTGATTTCAAAACATAAGACGCTTAAAAATGATTTCAATTCAAATCAGTTGTCACGCGTTGAAGAAGTGAATTTGAACTATGTGACACGCTTCACAGATTTCAATTTAAGTAACTAGTTAGACAGGTGACACGCATTAACCTTTTGTACTTGGAATTTAACCCTTTGTACTTTTGTATAGTAAAATGAAGTAGGTTTATAAAAAACATTACATGTATTTAAACATAATATATACTTACATACAATAAAAACAAACATTTGTTTATCAACATTAACACTAAAATTTAAAACAGATTCAAGTTTGTAATATTTATTTTATTTATTTATTATTACAAGGTACACACAGCGGCAGATCAACCTACCCAAAACTGTCAAATTTCTACAATCAATTTTTAACTTTATCGTTTGGTTATAAGGATCAATATTCATTGGAGAAATTTTACAGATTTGGGTAGGTTGATCTGCCGCCGACTGTACACCAACAAGTTAACATGCAAATTTTCGCAGGAATGTAACAGATCACAAGTTTAAGACATACTCATGTATGAAACCAAAAACAGGCATACACAACATTGTCCAAAAATACACAATAAACTGAAAAAAAAAGAAACAAATTAAATGTAATATAAAAAGTATAGCTATGTATAGTGTAAACTCAATTATTTATTTTCATTTATTGTTTGTTTGTTGTTGTAGTATAGATCTTGTCTATTCTTAGAAGGAAAGTAGATATGGAAAGTGCCCTTTTTGTGATAGGGCATTTTCCAATATTTTGACGCTATAAGAGAGAAAATACTTAAATGCCCTTGCTGAGTTTTTTTGAGAGTTATTATTAAGAGCTATTTGTAGTCTAAACTGAATAAATGATTTTGAATTTTGTTTTTTTTTTAATTTAAATTTGGTTGACATTTTGTGCAGTTATAGTTGTATCGGGCAGTTTATGCATATATTTTAAAAATGTTTTTGTTTTGTTTATATAATTTTTTAATGCAAATTCGTGCGAACAAATTACAAAAATGCAAATGTTGAAAAAAAATTCACGAGCAGTAGGGCTACTAGTAGGGCACGGAGACACGCACTAGTGCGTGATGCCGTTCCCTCTAGAATACCTCAGAAGTTGCTTCGTATCACACGGCTCGAGGAACCCTTTAAGTTTCTTGCTGCCCCCAAAAAAGCCCAATGAAGCTGAAAATTCCGTCTGACTCTATCAGCTTACTCTCAAAAAAAACGGTGAATTGGACTCCTCTCTTTTCAGAGCTGCTATATTTCCAGAAGAGTAAATTCAACATCAAGTACATGGAAAAAAAATCAAAATACAATATGCATAACAATAAAACATGACAAAACATTGAAATGAAATAACTTTTACGGATCTACTCGCGTTTATTTTACACATTACTTATTTAATGTTTATCCTGACGTTTTAAACCCTTTGCAGACATTGCATTACATCAGATTTGATAAACCACAAATACTCGCTAGAGAACAACGATTCATCCCTAGGATGATACCCGAGGCTATTGCAATTAAAAAACATCCTAATTTTAATAGAGAAGATGGTTGGAATCTACCACCAGCCTGGGATCCCATCATATAAAATATTAAATCTCAGCCCCAACACCATACTGCCAGACCAAAAGATACTGTAAGCTTGCGTAAAACGGAACGCACCTGATTAAATTTAAATGAACCCTCATTTAAATGTAAACTCATACAAGCTACCAACTAATTATGAAACGACCAACACCTCAGTCTGCCTGTGACCACGGACCCTGCAAAGGGTTCGCAACGTCAGGATAAACATTAAATAAGTAATGTGTAAAATAAACGCGAGTAGATCCGTAAAAGTTTTTTTATTTCAATATGTAGTGTTCGCGTAAACTTTAGAAAATAATATGAGAACAGATATTAAACAAGCTGTACAAAGTTTTAAACATCAAAGATTGAGATTTTGATTCTTCTTATCTTATTTAAAACTAATAAGACCATAAGAACACACAACTAAGATTCAAATTACTCCTTCCAGGTCGACTTAAGCGAGAAGCCGTCCTTCTGGAAGGCACTAAAGCCTCCCGCTAAGGACAAATGCGGGGAGCTGCTGACCTCTTTGTGCTACCACCCCAGCAACAGTGTGCTGACCTTGACATTGCTGAAGGCGAGGAACTTGAAGGCCAAAGACATCAATGGAAAGTCGGGTAAGATTAACTGCTTTTTTGATATTTTTAATTTCATTTGAGGACCGACGATCTAGTGAAGGAGGCGGGTAATGTTGTGCGAGCAGCACAAAACTGGTCGTTGTGGAGATCCTTGGGGGAGGCCTTTGTCCAGCAGCGGACGTCGATTGATGATGATGATGATGACGATGGTTTCAGTTCAAAGTCATTCGTATTTTTTTGGACCTCTAGATATTTTGCCGAGCGATTTGCCACTCCGCCATCAAAGCTTTATAAAAATAAAATAATAATAAGTACGTAAAATAGTACTTAATAATAAAAAGTTGAAACACTATAAAACTGAGCCGGATATTTTAAAGTGATAACTTTAAAATATCACAGCCCAAAGCAATTTACTTTTCATAACAAAAATATCGCTTTTACTCCCCGAGACTTTAAAACTTATTATCATTCATTCTGAATCGCCCGTTTGTCACACAAATGCAGTCATATTTCATTGTTTATTGTCCAATTAATAAGATTTAGAATTGAACAAAACTCTTAAGGGAGAGACACAAAATATTAGAAGCATTATTATTCAGCTTTAAAGGTTTCTTTTGTACAGCTGTGTTTTAAATAACAAAAGTGATCTGAAGGAGAAGTGGCAAGACTTTGAATTTAATATAATGAATTAAAATTCATATTTATTTTCACCAACACTAAGAATATAAAAGCAAAAGTTAAATTATATTCTGATTGCCTCACACTGATACTGAATACGTTATAATTATTTATTTTATTCTAATTACAAAGTAAAATAAACTAATTACATTATTAGTAAAGTAATTACAAAATAACTACAAAAACAAATGACAACAACGCAACAGAATAAAAATAATAATTGGTATTATGTGAGCGAGAGGTATGAAATTGTTGAGCTTATTTAAATTGTGAATAACTTTGATTTAACAATTCAATGTAATAATAATAATAAAAAGCACAAATAAGTGGATTCGCATTCTAGACTAGTTTAGTCTATGCATGAAAAATCTAATGAAAATTATAAATTCTACCAACACCCCAGCTTTAATATTTGACTAACAAATTTGTATGGATTAATAATTTAAGATCCATAAAAAAAATGTCTAATAAAAAAACTTACTGAGAGTGAGATTATTTAAATAAAATCATTTTTTACTTTTCTTTTGATAGAAAAATACTGCGATGGTGTGTCTCTTGAGTGACAAATAAAGTATGATAATAATAATTTAATACAATATTAGCCATAATTGGACTTAGTTTAGCTAAAAGGACTCAAACCACAAATTAGCAGCCCACTTATGCCAATCATTTAAAAAAAAACCGGGTAAGACATCATTGATAATTTTTATCTTAACTAGCCATTTGTGGTTTGTGTTCTTTTAGCTAAACTAGGTCCAATTCAAAGCAAGGTTGAACTGAAAGACGTTAAAAGGACTTCTTGGCGGGAAAGTGAAGAAAAATGTTTGTAGTTTTGATTTATTTTCTAAAATGTAATTGTGTTTAATTACTGTTGTTATAAACATCCCTATAATTAGTCTCGGATCGCGCCACCGGATGCCACATTTATTTCTTGGACGGCCAATTTTTGCTAAAGTGCTTCATAAATCAAAATGGCCTCGTCAAGATGCCCCAATTATAAAAGAGTCTTGTTTCTTGCTGTATTTGAGAATCTTTTTTTCAAAGAAGCAGTGGCAATTTTAAATATTGTAGAAAACAATATACCTACATAATAATTTTGTTTATAGTAGGATTGGTTTTTAGTTCACCTGGCTAGCTACCACCATCTTATCTAAACCTGTCACCATAAAAGCAATATTAGCAGTATTGGAGTTTATAAGACTGCGCTATTTCCTTCTTATTGTTACTTGCTTTTAGGTGAAATGAAGGCGAAAAGCTACTTTGTTGAGGAATAATAAAATAAACAAAAAAACGTCAAAAACACAAATGTTGAAAAAATTTCCACGAGCAGGGTTTGAACCTGCACCCTTCTGACATACCGGGTCAGGTGCTCTTCCAATTGAGCTATCGTGGTTCTAACCAGCCCGCCGAAATTATTCAACACTATTTACTATTTACTTTGAAAGCCAAAGGCGCCCATTCAATGTTAACAACTACCGTCATTAACATCCGATCATAATATTTTTACAAATACTAAAGATCAGTTAAGAAGTAGGCAAGCTATTTATAAATGTTTATATAATTTTTAACGCAAATTTTGTTGCGAACAAAGTACAAAAACACAAATGTTGAAAAAATTTCCACGAGCAGGGTTTGAACCTGCACCCTTCTGACATACCGGGTCAGGTGCTCTTCCAATTGAGCTATCGTGGTTCTAACCAGCCCGCCGAAATTATTCAACAATATTTACTATTTACTTTGAAAGCCAAAGGCGCCCATTCAATGTTAACAACTACCGTCATTAACATCCGATCATAATATTTTTACAAATACTAAAGATCAGTTAAGAAGTAGGCAAGCTATTTATAAATGTTTATATAATTTTTAACGCAAATTTTGTTGCGAACAAAGTACAAAAACACAAATGTTGAAAAAATTTCCACGAGCAGGGTTTGAACCTGCACCCTTCTGACATACCGGGTCAGGTGCTCTTCCAATTGAGCTATCGTGGTTCTAACCAGCCCGCCGAAATTATTCAACAATATTTACTATTTACTTTGAAAGCCAAAGGCGCCCATTCAATGTTAACAACTACCGTCATTAACATCCGATCATAATATTTTTACAAATACTAAAGATCAGTTAAGAAGTAGGCAAGCTATTTATAAATGTTTATATAATTTTTAACGCAAATTTTGTTGCGAACAAATTACAAAAACACAAATGTTGAAAAAATTTCCACGAGCAGGGTTTGAACCTGCACCCTTCTGACATACCGGGTCAGGTGCTCTTCCAATTGAGCTATCGTGGTTCTAACCAGCCCGCCGAAATTATTCAACACTATTTACTATTTACTTTGAAAGCCAAAGGCGCCCATTCAATGTTAACAACTACCGTCATTAACATCCGATCATAACATTTTTACAAATACTAAAGATCAGTTAAGAAGTAGGCAAGCTATTTATTAATGTTTATATAATTTTAAACGCAAATTTTGTTGCGAACAAATTACTAAAACGCAAATGTTGAAAAAATTTCCACGAGCAGGGTTTGAACCTGCACCCTTCTGACATACCGGGTCAGGTGTACCTCTTAACTCTCCTCTTAACTCCTCTGGGGTACTTCTTAACTGATCTTTAGTATTTGTAAAAATATTATGATCGGATGTTAATGACGGTAGTTGTTAACATTGAATGGGCGCCTTTGGCTTTCAAAGTAAATAGTAAATAGTGTTGAATAATTTCGGCGGGCTGGTTAGAACCACGATAGCTCAATTGGAAGAGCACCTGACCCGGTATGTCAGAAGGGTGCAGGTTCAAACCCTGCTCGTGGAAATTTTTTCAACATTTGTGTTTTTGTAATTTGTTCGCAACAAAATTTGCGTTAAAAATTATATAAACATTTAAAAAAACGTCAATTATCTTAATTTATTACTTGATGTTAAGTTTTTGTCTACCTACTTATCTCATTGTACTTTTGCAATGAGGACAAAAAAAAATCAATAATAATAATTTCATATAGTGAAAAACTACATAAGGTTGAAAATCTTCTTATTTTAAGTATTTGAAACTATACAATCACACTAATATTATAAATGCGAAAGTTTGTGTGTATGTCTGTATATTTGTTTCTTCTTCACACTGCAACGGAATGGATTTGGATGAAATTCGGCATACAGATAGTTTATAACCTGGATTAACACATAGGATTTTATCCTGATATTCCCACGGGAATCACACTATAAATATACTAAAAACGACAATTTAATTTTCCAATACAAAATGATTTGTTTGTTTTGTTGTCATGGAAACCAAAGAGAATTTAATCACTTAATGAAAACTGTCAAAGCGGTACGAAGTCCGCCGGGTCCACTAGTAGTATATAAAAATAGCAAATAATTACGTTCGTTTCCTTTTCAAAGGGTTACAATTTTGGTGTTTAAAGTAACAGGAGTCCTCTTGTTGACCAAAAATCACATCTCAATTAACAGAAACATTCCCTGTGGAGGCATTTTCAGCCACACCGGTCTATCATTATTACTTGTATTATTAAAACAAATTTCTTAACCCAACAATCCCTTAACTTCACAGACCCGTACGTGAAAGTTTGGCTCCAATTCGGCGATAAACGCATCGAGAAGCGCAAGACGGCCATCTTCAAGTGCACCCTGAACCCTGTCTTCAACGACTCCTTCTCCTTCAACGTACCATGGGAGAAGATCAGGGAGTGCTCCCTCGATGTTCAGGTCATGGACTTCGACAATATCGGCAGGAATGAGCTGATCGGCAGGATACTGTTGGCTGGTGAGAATTGGTTATTTGTTTAAACTTTAGATACCTCCTTGTGTAGGACTGATTTGATGGACTTATTGGAGCTTTTTTTCATGAGATACGCTTGTATTTAACAACTATCTCACTTAATGGTAAGTGATGATGTAGCCTACGGTGTAACATGCTTGCCTATTCACTCGTGATTTAAAGACCTTAAGATATCTTCGACCATCGATTATATTTAGACCTTAAGAACACCAGCTAATATTTTCGCCTATAAATATAAAATTTATAAAGGAATTTATAGAGGAAAGAAAAACTTCCCAGAATTTGATATTTATTAGAGCTAATAAATATCAATCTCTGGGGAAATTGTATACTTATAGGCAAATTGACACAACAAAATCTCAAAATTAGCCTCCAAACTCCTTTAAGTAGGTACCTACTTTTACCTATTTCACTATAGTTTGGACCTAACACACACACTTAGTAAACTCTCTTTGTATGACGACCTCCTTGGTCGAGTGGCTTGCACACCGGTTTTCATGGTGTCACCATCTCTGAGGTCCCGGGTTCGATCCCCGGTCGGATCAATTTAGAAATACCTGTTTTTCTAATTTGTTTCGGGTCTGGGTGTTTCCTATGTATTTAAGTATATTAAGTATGTTTATCCGTTGTCTAGTTAACCATTTTAACAAGTTTCTTAAGGAAGCTTTTCTTGGGGCTAGATAATTGGTGTGAGTGTAGGAAACATTTATTTATTTATTTATTTATTATTTATTGTCTAATAAATGAGAGCTTTTGAATCAAGGACTAACTAATTAGACATTGTGATTTTCAGGCAAAAACGGCTCGGGCGCCACGGAAACCAAGCACTGGCAAGACATGATCACCAAGCCGAGGCAAACCATCGTGCAATGGCATCGTCTCAAGCCCGAGTAAAAAGTTGTTATTAAAAAAAGAAAGAAAAAAATATATAACAAAAAGGTTAATACAAAACGTCATAAGACTGAGCGGTTCACAAAAAAACACAAAATGGCGCCGAAAAAAAAAAGAAAAAGAATCTCTGGACTCTCCGCTATTGTGTGACTTCAATCGGTTTTAATCCAACAAATGTGCTAATGTTTTTTGAATTAAAACGACGATTAATTGCTCTGTATAATCTGATATGCGCACGTCATTATATTTCTTTAGTTTGCGCATCAGACGGGACAGCGTCAGTGTAAACTGCGCTCTCATAACTATGATGTCACCATTTCCACATAGTTCCTGTTAAACTGGAACTGTAACGTCTGATGTTTGTGGAACTGTACCATACTATGTGGTTAACTTATAAAGATTCGTATTTAAAAAAACAATCTAAGATTGCTTATGTTAAAATCTTCGACACTTTTTTGTGTGTTTACTTCTAATGAAATACTTTTAGTGGAGCTATGGCGTTTATTTTACATACTAATTTAGCCAGACGTTTTGATTTCTTTGCTTCGTGTAACATTCAATGTGAAATGTTTACTTTTTAATTGATAACTGTCTTGCGCACTTTCATTGGAATCATTCGGAAATATCTTTATCTTCAAAAGTCTAAAGTTAAATATTAATAAGGTCTTCAATCATCTTGGATCTGTCTTCAAACAAACTCGCAGAGTGTAAATGAATTTTAAATAAATTTCATGTTGATACAACAATTTGCAAATTTATCTAAATCAACAAGACCAATTTCATGCAAAAGATGTGTTGACTATGCACTTTTAATTTAACTAAAAACTTTGTTTAAAATTCAATTACATTCCTAATTTTTTTGGAATTTACCGTCTTAAAACTAATATTGACGTTTATAAAAGTTGAATGATCAATGTTAAGAATTTTAATAAGTAATAAAAATTGTTAGTGTTAAAGAATTAATTGTTAAATTGTAGAAATTACGGAAATGTCGAGTTCACATCGCACAAAATGTGTAGATTATTTAATTTTTAAAGTAACTTGCTTACTCTATGACGTTCAGTCAATGAATAGGAAAATAACGTATTTTTATTTGACTTACAAATTGTTTATATTTACATAAATAAATTTAATTTCAATTTCACAAAAAAAATTGTTCATAAATAAAATAATATCAAAAGTAATAAATGACTAACTGCCAAATTGTTATCTGATAGAAAAAAATCTTAAACCAATTTGAGAAAATGTGTGTCAAAGTACATATTTCAATTTAACATTATTTCACAATCGTATGCTTAAATATTTAAGAAATTAAATTCTAAATTGATTGTTAAAACGTAAGATAGTGGAAAGGGAAGCGTATTTGGCTGGTCAATTTTAGGTGGAAAAACAAGTTTTTAATAAAACCGAATGATAAAGGGGAATTTGAAAAATCATGTTAATTTTTAATGTGATAAAACAATTGGGCAAAGGAAATATATTGGAAAATGATTTGTGTTCTTCTCGAATCCACAATTGTTTGTTTGCGAAAAGTGGCAGTGATGTGTCGTTGTAGCTGACGTGTATAGTTAGAGCTGTTAATTTCCAAATTTTTCGCAAAAATACAATAGTGGCAACACTGTAGAATAGATACTTGTTTACTTTAAAATGTTTATGAATAAATTAGTATTCAAACGCTTGTTGTTACATGTTACGAAGCTTACATTCCATAAAGTAGTACGTTCGATGTTAAAAGACGATTAAAAGATCATCAGAATCCCAATAAATATTGTATACATTTATAAAAAGATTTTATAGTGAAACGTAGCGTATTTATAGTTGTACTTTAAATGTAGCTTGTTGTAATAGATGTTAGAGAGAGTTCGATGTTTATGTAAATTAGATGCAAAAGAGGTAAGTAATTTAACGAGAAAAAAAAACAAAAACATTTACATAAAAGACGGTTTTACTTATTTTTTAATCCTCTAACAGAGCTTGGGAAACCGATTTTAGGATGCCAACAATATATAAGATAAAAATCTTTAGAATTTTAAATAATAAAAACTTATCCCTAGTTATAGTTACATAAAATATGAAAAAAAAAACAATTGATGTCATCAATGCTTGTTGTCATAATACATACTTTTATGTAACTGGCTACTAGAGTTGCGTTGAAACTGGTATTGGTAAAAATACATGTTTTTAGCAGGCATCCGGCCATAAATTTCGTGCCCGTGTGGAATTCAAGCTGTTCGCCAATGCAACGATTTTCGTAACAAGCATCGATGCAATCAGTTCTCGAAGGACTTGTTGATGACGAATTTTCACCTATATTGACGACTTATTGTTTTCTTTTACCGGCACTTTAACGATGAGTAATAATTTTGTTTGGGTAAGTTTTGTTCAACCTCCTTTTATGCTGAACTTTTTGTATTTTATGCCAAACTCTATTACTAATTAGTAAAGAATTCATTGTATGATCTAGCAAAGATGGCAGCTTATAAAGGGCTATAGGTCAAGAAAGAGTTAAAGGAATTCTTTCATTTATGCTAATGACTAATGTTACAAATGCAAGTGTGTGTTGTTTGTTAATTTGTTTTCATTCCTTCAATTCGCAACGAAGCTACAGATTGACGTGATTTGCACAGAGATAGATGGTAGGCCCGAGACTGTCATAGGCTACTTTGTACGCGTAAGGGCGTGCACCTAAAAAACTCTTTTGTGACATACATATTTCCCGGGTCACGAGCCGCAGAGATTAGAAGCGTAATTAATAAAAGCTAAAAATAACTATATTATTTACTCTCATGTTTTAGAATGCAAACGTATTTAAAAATATCACGGACGTAATTGGATTACCTCTCTTTTGTTTTTTGCTTTCATTTTACAACGATTAAGTGCTTTATCTTCTCCTTCAACTTACCTGATGATATAAGTAACGAGAATCCTCAGCCATTAAGGCACTGTCTATCTTCGCAATAATGCCACTAACATTGTTGTAATGGCGACCGACTTATATAACATGAAGGTAACACTGGCAGGCTTAAAAGAAGCCTTAACACCATTACACCAAGTACCAGTTACCACATGTAGTACCTCCTGCTGAGAATCGAACTCGGGATCCTGTGTCTGAGACCTAGATCACAGAGTCAGCTATAAAGATATATTTTCGCTATGCATTTTAATGTTATTTCTAATGAATGTTAAATGCTATAATGCTTATCTAGTCGTATTAAAATAACAATAATTTTGCTGTTTCTAAAACAATCAAAGCATATCCTGACGTGTTAGGAGAGTTTTTAAATATATAAAAAAATATTGTAAGTATAATGAAAGGTCAAAATGAGAGGAATAATTCTAATAAATGTACATAATAAATAGATCTATATATATTACATGCTGTTGTCATGAAGGTTTGAGCTCTGGATATTTTTAATGTATTTTTCTGATGCTGTGTACTATTCTTCCGAATCTACTACCTCTCTTGCTTATTATCATTTTTTGAAATTATGTAACGTACCTACTATAAAATTTTCTTCATTCGCAAAATAATTTTAAAAGTTTTTAATTATTTATTTACATTCAAAAAACTTTGTAACTTTACGTATTGTTTTAAAATCTACTTAAACATTTCATAATTTAAAAACAATAATTGTGATGTACAACAATCTGACATATCAATTCATTTTTGATTTTTAAAAGCGCTATCAAAAAATAAATATATTTTCGAGAAAAATATGTCCTATAACAATAGAAATATAATATATATTTTTTGCAATACTTAACGTTATTTTTAACAACTTAACATAATAAACTATTAGAATTTTAAAGAGTAATAAATATTTTTGCGATAGATAATTAGTTGAACAGTTTACATGTAACTGGCAAATCTTATTCTAATAAATAACCTTAAAAAATACCGTTCTTAAACATTTCAAAAATCAAATTATAATTTAAATTAAATTAAAATATTCCTACCGACAGAAAATAGTTTATGTCGCAGTCACAAGTCACAACACAAAATAAAAAATCTAGCAAAAATGTGTTTTAAAACTGTCCAAAATTTTTGTTACCTATATGTTTCGCGTGCTTAATGTCGCTCGCTATTAAGAATATGACAGCTTGATTAGTCGTTCGGATATTTCCGTGGTTCTATTACCTAATCTGCAGCTATTTATCGACTTTAGATTTTTTATTTTATTTATTTTATATAGAAGAATTGTCGAATGGTTGCCTTTTAGATAATAGTCCCATAGCTCAAACGATAAATCCTATAATCTGTCTGTGTCTATTTTATGCAATATAAGTGTATTAAATGTAATAATTAGGAGAATTGTGATTTTAACAATATAGTTGATTAAATTATATTTTATCGTATAGTTTAAAAGAAATAACGTTTTAAACATGTATGTAATATCATAGTTAAGATCAGTGTTTAGATAACTGCAGTTGGGAAATAAAAAAATTAAACTGTTAAGTTTTAAAAAAGTTTTCGAGTCAATGTTTATTAATTATTATTATTTGTAAATTAGTATTTTATTTTTAAAGTAGTCTAAATATAATTTAAATCAACGTATTTTAACAATGAATTAGTTTTATTTTATCAATAAAGTTATTTTGTGAGTCATATTTTTTTAAATTTTAATTATTAAAAGATGTTTCTTAAATAATTTCTGTTTTAGGTAATTTAGCTGTATATTTATATATTATTATACACGTATTGTAAAGTGTTGAAGATTATAATTGTATTGTGTATTTACTGAAAATTCATTATCCCCGAATAAATATTGAGTTAATAAAAATTGCCTTTTGACTTTTAACTCAATAAGAATGTACTTACCCACCCTACCACACAATTTCTTTTGTTTTTATTTAAAATTTGTGGGTTTTTTCTTACCAGGGGCCCGACCGCCTAACCGATCGCTTTGACTTCGTGTGTGGCTTATGACGTCATCTTGTTGTTTCGTGCCGCCTATGAAAGCAATATCGAAAGTATAGCCTTTAGCTTTTGATATTGCTTTCATAAGCGGTGCGAGGTGGCAAGATGACGTCATAAACTATACGAGTAGTTGTATTTTATAGGGTTGGTGAAAAAATAAATTTTAATCTATTTTTGACTAATTGCTGGGGCACAACAGTTCTCGAGTGACGACCGCGTACCAGATGACGCAGTGTAGGCTGCCCAACCAGGACCGACGATCTGGTGAAGGTCGCGGGTAGCCGCTGGATGCGAGCAGTACAAAACCGGTCGTTGTGGAGATCCTTGGGGGAGGCAAACGGCCAGCAGTGGACGTCTTTTGGCTGAGATGATGATGATGATTTTGGTTATTTTTTCAAGCAGTTAAAGGTAAGTGTCAACTTGCATGACGTTGAAGCTTATCTGAACGATAAGAATGCGTGCTCATTCATCCTAATGCGCTCGCTGGCACACAATGGTATTAAATCACTGATGTCTGATGAGGTAAGGCAGCCTTTGCAGTCGCGGGGTACCGGATGGGTGACCCCAGTAAAATAATAAACCTCTCTTTATTTAATTTTTTTCTTAATATTATTTTTAATTTAAATATGGCATTATAGAGAAACTCGATGGCGCAGTGGTTAACACGTTCGGTCTGCGAGTGCTGAGATTAAGCAACTTTTGCAAAGACCGGTCATCGGATAGGTGACCAAAATGTATCATCTCGAGCTCCTCCGTGCTTCGGAAGGCAAGTAAAGCCGTTGGTCCCGGCTGCATTAGCAGTCGTTAACAACCACCAATCCGCACTGGGCCCGCGTGGTGGTTTATGGCCCGTTCTCCCTATCCATCCATAGGGAAGGCTCGTACCCCAGCAGTGGGGACATAAAATGAGCTGATGATGATGATGATGATGATCCGTGGAAGACCAGCGTCGTGGTTAACACCAGGACATATGCTGAGCGGAAACCAATTTGGTATATGCTTAAGTGATGTTCTGTTTTGAATTTGTATCTGTGATTGTACCAAATGAAGATTTTTTTGTATTTCTATTCTCTCTCTTCTGTGCTTCGACAGATACGTTAAGCTGTTGGTCCCGGTTGCTCTTAGAAAATAAGAAAATAAAATACTGATAACTATCATTAAATTTCGTTTGCCCATCCGGGGCCTAGTGTGAGTTATTTCTGACATTCGATAACGAAAATTTGCATAGCAAAATTAGGTTAACTCCTCGTATGCCGTCAGGAGGCGCTGCTTCAATGCCATACTAATTTTCTTTTTCGTAAACGTAATCGAATGAATACGGATAGTAAATAAAACACACTAGGCACCCAGGTGGCATATAAAACATACAATTCATAAAGCCTGTATCCGCCCTGTCATGACCTAAGCTAGCGTAGTTTTCACGCATGTCACACCCTCTTCTCTGTTTAACAAAGAGAACGTATGGAAACGTCCTTCAAGAAATCTTTGATAGTGGGAAGATTAAGAGCACGGTGGAGATCTACATGGCGATAGTAACTTGGGCAAGCCTTGGCACCTCGTTTCGTTCGTTTCGTTGTCGGACGCAATCAGCACTCTCTAAAAAAAACAACATGAAAGTACATATCTTGACATCCTAGACAGGTCCTAGATGATAAGGAAAAAGATTAAAAATAAAAAACAATTTTTTTTTAGAAATTTTGTATTTTTTTTTATTGAATAACTTTTATATTATTTTTATTAGTATCAATATCACAAACATACTATAAGTATTAGGCAGGTATTCAAGTAAAAAAAGGCCGATAAACTTCTAAAAAATTACCACAAAATGGTGTCGAAAGCGTCACTTTTTTATTACCGAAACGAACGCATTCATAAAATTTTGGACAATAAACGTCCTATTTGTCACAGATCTCTATTTGGATCAATAAAATTCAATGGACAGGAAGTAGGAAGTGGCCATTGTGTTTCGTTATCGTAATTTCATTGTTAGCTCACGTATACTACAATTGAGAAAGTACCGTTAAAAAAAGCTCTATTTTAAACAAAAGAGAAAGAACAATTTTGGAAGAAAAACTTTTTTTTGAGACTAATTATGACATCGCCACAGATCATAAGGATAAAGGTGTTGCTGCGTAATTTATAATTCGAACTTTTTTTTTTGTAATAATGACATTTTTTTGCGTTCGGATAGAAAATTAGACTGACAAAGGAGAGTAAAAATTAAATAATAGCAATACTGCATCTTTTTTATTCATGGAAAACCGGCCATTATAGTGGCGATACCTACGACCTCATGGTAAGCGGTTATCGTAACCTATGGAAGTTTGTAACACGAGAGATCGCGCGTTGCAAACAAATAATGTATTGAGTGTTTGTAAAAACGGATATGTGTGTAAACTCCACACAGTATTGCCACTTTTTAATTCTTGCCCTATTTTGCAGGATTGCGGGCGATTGGTTCTTTTGAATATTTTTTTTATTTTTTAGGCTTTAGGTTTCTCTGCCGCCTCCTCCTCTTTCTTCTCGTCTTCTGGGGGAGGAGTGGGCAGCTCCGGGTACTCCAACTTGGCACCGTCTTCGCATGTGAAGATTGGACAGCAGCCTGGGAAGGGCGCAGTCTTGTTGGTCTTGTCTGGAAAAGAAAGAAAGAACCACGTAAAGAATTGTTTGGGCTGTTTTCCTCTCTCATGACATGGTTTACCCAAGCTGAGATCCTAGCTCTTAGTAGCTCCATTGGTCGTTAATAAGGTAAGGGGGCAACCGGTTCTTGGAAACTTAACTTGACCATGACTTAAACCTAATTACGCTGTAATGGTAATAGAAGAGCTAATTGTAATTTTCTTTACAATAAAATTTAAATGAATTCATTTAAGTAATTTTGCTCGATGGCGCAGTCGTAATTGCACTCGGTCTGCGCAAATGCCGAATGGGTGACCAAAAATGTATCATCTCGCGCTCCTCCGTGCATCAGAAGGCACGTAAAGCCGTTATCCCAGAGATGCATTAGTGATTATTAACATCCACCAATCCGCGCAATGGGTCCGCGTGGTGGTTTCTGGCCTGTTCTCTCAGTGGTGTTTTCATCCATAGGAAAGGTTCTTGCCCCCAGCAGTGGGGACATAAATGAGTTGGTGATGATGATGATAATACATACCAGTGTCAAGCTTGCACTTGTCGTTGGCCAATGGCAGAGGCCCGCAGTCTTCCACCAGCTCCAGCAGACGTGGGGGCGTGTCCTCGCTGACGACGCAGGTGCTGCGGCCGCAGAAGGGCGCCAGGTCCCAGGTGTTGCCAGGCTCGACTGTCGCGCAACGGGTTGACGCGAAACACATGCCAGGGAAGTCTGTAGGAGGAGAGACGTTTTTAATACCGTTTTTACTAGTTCATTTAAGACTTAAGTGTTTTTGGTTAATTGCCCCATCGACACAGATAACCCTGTGTAGGCACAAATGTAGAGACACGTTATATCGGTACGTTTGAACCCAAAAACTCTGGGTCCACGACCGGCAATTTTTCAAGAACACAGAGGCGGTACAAGACGACATCTTTTTTCCAATGACAAGAGAATGAAGTAGGTAAAAGTGTAAATAAATAATGCTTACATGTATATTATGAAGACAAAACAACTTAACGTGGATCCTAACTTACAAATATTAATAACCAAACAACAGTATGTCAATAAACAACTTGCAACTTTCTACAGAACTTACAGATTTCTCTTGACAAGTCTGAAGTGTGTGGAGTGCATCATTGGCTATTTGTTGGTAATAAGACACGCAAAAGTGTTGGAAAATTTTCCAAGATTACAATCTTGTAAGATTATTGCCTAGTACGGTCCCGGATCACCTTGAATATAATAGTTCTTTATTGCAATTAATGTGGTAGGTCAATGTTGTTACATTATTTTGGCATCTCACATATAACCAAACAATTGGTGCAAAAACGGAGAAGGCTCCAGTGCAATTACGAACACATTACAACTCTGGAAAAAGCTGTAATTAAATCTTCGCATTTTACGCCAAAAACACGCACTTGAAAAAATATTTGTTTCAACTCTTTTTATTAATTATCAAACGTATGTCCTGAACGGTAGTGAACGCTTTTGCACAAATAATTATAAAGAAGTGCATTAAAACTTTCAATTCCGGCAATAAAGTGAAGTGTCTGCATCGTAAAAGCTAGATCGATTTATCTATTTCATTAGTTTTGTTACGTTTAAATCTCACTTTCTAGTCTAGCTTTCTACTTGAAACAGTATCGTCTTCTTATTGCAAATCGATTGCGTTCGTCTTTTGGCCTCTCACTTTTACTATTTTATTTTATTTAGAACAAAATCTTGCAACTGGCTGAAATACAAGAGATAGTAAATTTTATTGAATCTATAGAACACCTCCGCTACGTTTAATGATTGTAATTAAAATATAATTTTAATACTGTTTATTGAAAAGAAGTTTGTGCAATGAGTATTATAATTCAATTTACATAATATCTTTATCTGCACATCCAAATATTTCAATTTTACTCATCTTATAGTAAATAAGTTCATAGATCTTTTATAAAACAAGGTGCGGTGTAACGTTATTTTAAAATAGAAAATAGGTGATTTGTGCGTTTAAAAAAAATACATTGCCTATTCTTACCTAAACAGGGATATAATTAGTCTGTATATGACTATGTCAATCATAAAATAAAGCATGGCCACCTAACCAGAGGGCATCGTAAATAGCTTTGGTTCTTTGGCGAATTACTTAACATAAAAGTCATCTATAAGCATAGCACTTAAAAAGTCTGTTGCCGTTTAACACCGTAGAACTGGACCAAGGTCGAGCAGAGCCCAGCCTGATTCATTTACATCGCTTTATTGTTCAACGTTGCTAAACTGTGTTGTAACACATCTGTTAAGCGTGTGTTAGTGCGAAAGTTGAATTTGTAAGAAAGCCGACTTTAGTTCGACAAATGGTAATGTGTCGTAGAGATGCAATTTGGCACTTAATGTACCCAATACAATGGTTATTGCACAAAAGAATACAGATGCAAATCAAGTGGCACCGAACATACAAAATAGGTGGCCTTAATGCTAACAAGCAACTTCTTCAGGCAAATCAAGGTTGTCTATTTTTTTAATGATAGTTTTTGGTCTGCTCTCTGTTTTTTGTTCATGTAAAATATATAGACGACGGTTATTGATTCTCAGTCCTTACCGCCCTAACATTCGAGAAGAAAACGAATTCTTCTATAACTTAGTTGATGAGCTATTGACTGAATTACGAAATATCTTGAGTGTGCCGTTCTTTCGTCCATTTTCTTCATTCAAGAGCTATTTTAAGAATCTATATCTGTTCCAAACACTTATACTCTTAACTCTTAACGCTGATAACAGCTTTTCTACATTCAAATCTACGAGTATTGCATCACCATTCTCTACTGCGGTTGTCATACTTTTTGAATAACCTTTTACATTGACATTGAATTCGACGTTCAACGATTTTCTTGGTTACGGCTGTGAAACATCAGCAAACAATTAGAATTACTTTAATTAACTAAGTAGTAGTTTCTAGTGTAACGAAACTACTACTTAAAAGAGTAATTAAAATGGTTGCCTTTATTACAACATTCCTGTTGTTTACACACTTATTATTATAACATTACAAATATAGCTCTTGTTATTGTGCAGTTAGATTTAACAATTTTTTTTGTAATTTATTAACGGGGGAAGTAAAGAGTTTTCTATAAGTGTTGTGTATGCTATAAATATATCTGTTTCTTACAATGTACTACTGTATATAAAAAAACGTTCCGTCCATTGAGAATGCTTGTGCCAAAGGAGCGGGGTCATAAAATAAGCTGATGATTAAAAAACAAAAAAATATTGTAACGCATCGTCCCTGAAAACAAATTGGCCATTTGCATTTATAATAGGCACCAGGAAACTGTAGCTCGTTTAAACTTAAATTATTTACTGTAATTATGAACATTAGAAAAATATTCAATTTACAATGGAAAATCCGCTTAAAGCACTGCAATGACACTGAGATTGCTGATAATTGCTTGTGCGAACGGAAAAATATCCTGACTAATAGAAAACTGGATATGGTGTCCTTGGTGAACGGTGTTATTCATTAGACAGAGACTATTTAATAATTTCAAACGGTTGTTGCGGAAATTGATTGACATAGTTGCATAAGAAACAATAATTATGTTCTTAGAGTATGCGTGAAAAAAACATTATAAATGTTTCTTCAAAGGAGATGTTAAATATAACAACAATTAGCTACAAAATATTATTTTTAGCATATAATTATCTTCCCACCGCAGGGCAAAGGCCTTTCCCATTTTCCAACATTAACGGTATGTAGCTTCTGGGACCAATCCTTCAAAAATGAGTCCAACTCGTCCGAAATATTAATAATACAAAAATATGACAATATAATGTCATAACAATTTTTTTATTTGATCTAAACATGAATTGCTGGAATTTAAACAGTGGCATCATAGTTATTAATTTGCTATAAAATTTCTGAGTTCGACTTCGATTTATGCTAAAGTTTTTCTATTGACTAAATAATAAACATTTTAATGTTTTCTTCGTTTTGATAATTTAAAAACATGAATTTTCTTGTAATTTTTAAGAAGTTATATATTTGTTAGTTTTTTATATGAAATGTTAATGTGTCTCTCTTACTCTAAAATGACGTTTACATGACAGGAATCAAAACACGGAATAACTATTCGGACCTTATTATTTGTTTATTTGTACGGCGGTAAGTGTTTATTTACATTGACACGCCTTGTAATGTACATAACGAGTATTATCGAGATTGCATTTTTTTTAAATGATTGTGTTTTCACAAGCTTTTTTGGTTATACGGTTTACTGAAAATTTACAGAGAGCCTTTAACCATAGAGAGTTCTCCAAAACAAAAGTCATAATGTCACTTTTCAAAAATATTTTTGTATCGTCTAAAGAGTTTTTAATCCTTGCCCGTATAATGCACAGACCCCTAATAATGACGAAACGCATTGCAAAATGTTCGCTGAATTAATACCGGTGCGGCCTACAATCGCGGGTCACTTTCACTGGGCCTTACAAGTCTTCCGTGTAGCGATTGCGCTCGAAAAAGTCTCGAACCTTCTCGCCCACCCATCCTTTCCAAACCAAGAGCAGTGATGCTTCACATTCATCATTTGTTTCGAAAAAGTACTGTTTTAAAGACAATAATAGTTTTGAATTTGGAAATGACATAAATACACAAACGGGATTTCGACCTGCACCTTCTGACAATTTAGACTAAGTAGGAACATTTTTTTTTATTTTATTTATCTACATCAAAATTTAAAAAAAGATCAAAATTCAAAATCATTTATTCAGTTTAGCCTACCTACAAACTGCTTATAAGAATGTCACTATGCCATCGGTTCGTAAGTCTACTCTAGGCGGAAGACCTTGTACTGAGAAGCACTGGCAAGAAACCTACCACCAATACGTCTTGATATACAATCTGAGATCATTTAAAATGTGCTTCGGAAGGCAAGTGAAACCGTTGGTCCCGGCTGCATTAGCAGTCGTTAACAACCACCAACCGGCACTGGGCCCGCGTGGTGGTTTACGGTCCGTTCTTCCTATCCATCCACAGGGAAGACTTATGCCCCAGCAGTAGGGACATTAAAATGAGCTGATGGAACCTAGAGATGTCTAAGCTAAGCTAAGTTAATATGCCTGTGTAAGCCATGGGTCCACGTTAGTAGTTTAAAAGAGCTTCTATCCCCATATAAAACCACAATATCTCATTTTAACGCGAGCCGTTTGGCTACCAACGCAATTTTTTTCGCAGTGCGCATGCGCATTGACATTTAAAGAGTCTCTGTATACGACAACGCCGTTTCACTTTCGATTTCAAGCGAAGCGTGAACTGTTGCATATTGTACCGTGTTTGCTTTAATCAGCGACTTCCTAGTTGGACAAGTATGTTTCTTTAACGCTGGTCAAATGCTGTGAGGAGTGAACACTCGAAAACGTACATATTTTGTCGCAACTTTTTGCAGATAAAAATGTTTAAAACATCGCATACATTGCTCTAACTCCAAGACATTAGCTTAAGCACTCGTGTTATGGAAATCGGAAACAACGACGGTACCACAACCACCACCCGAGAAAATATAGAAAAAGTTCGTTTTTCTACATTGACCCGAGGGGGAATCGATACCGGGACCTCGGAGATGGCAACACCACACACTACGGAGGTAGTGAAAAAGTAGTGACACAAATAAAAAGAACAATGTAACCTGTGAAGAGCTTGGGCGAGTGAAACTACCTGTAACTATTAAGGTACATCTATTGTGCTAACTTAACTTAAACTTGTTGCAGCCGTGAAAAGAGAACGAGTGGCGGGCGCGCAGGCCCTTATATATTGGCGGACTGTCGCTGTTTGCGGGAAATATAGGAACTACTCATAAGTGATACATTGTCTAGATTGATTGCAACATAATTAGTTTCCCTTTGTCGGTCCCAGATGGCGCTAAATATACAACATAACCTTCTAAACTTCCCCCTTACAGGTAAGTAAAAAGTAAATAGCCTATAACTGTCCCAGTGCTGGGCAAAGGCCTCCGTCATTTAAATCAAGTCATCACTACATTTGATGGGCAATCACTACCATTAAACGGTAACTTCACCACGCTTGCCAAATGGTGATCACAGTCCCGAACTATGAATCGAAAAATCGAAACACACTTTGCCCGATTGGGGAATCGAACCCGGAACCTTCGGGTATCAAGCCGAGTGCTTGGCCTCTCGGCCACCGAGGCGTTTAAAATAATAAAACTAAATTCACTTCACGAAAATTTAAATAAATAAATAAACGTTTATTTTCTCTTCACAACAAGGAGTAACAAAAGGCTTAAAATAAACTATTAAGATACATAGCTTCCTATTAATTGTGAGAGACTGGTGCCTGAAATGGGTTTCTGAAACCTGCAAATACAGGTCACCAGGACCTCCTCAGACAGTATATAACTATAATAAATAGCAACATTTTTAATCATGATGACTTTAATTGCATAACGCTTAACTTATTATCTAAAATGGCGATCTGACATTTTGTATAAATGTCACAAGACAAGTGATCTAGATAGCGCGGCCATGTAACGATCTAGACGTTTATAATCTGTACATAAAACCAGTTGTGTATCATACAATATTTATTAGTCTTTACAGACTGCATGATTTGTAATAGGCTTTAAAAGTTAAAGTTAAGCAACATTCGAAAAGGAAAAGAGTCCATAATAAGGCGAACCTTATTATGGATTATTTTCCTTTACGATGGCAACACTACACTATGTAGTGTTGCCATTGCCACCCGTACTCTAAAATAAAATATTGTCCTCTTTTTCATGTAGTCGTACTTTATAATCTACGACACCAATAAAGTACGCTAAAATACTCTATTTACGTAAAACTGATTGTTACTGGCTCGTTACTGGTTATGAGTACTTAAGAGACTAAATAAACTGGTATCCACAGCCACAAAATATTTTTTATATGTCGCAAAGAGCAACAAGGACAAATAAATAAATACCTACTTTTTTTTTACTATGTAACATTATTTTTGTTCTGACAAAATGAAAAAATATATTATTCGTCCTGAAAAAAGGTGGCAACTCTAGGTTAGTGACACCAGTAGTCGACCGGTATCAGTGATCGCCACCTATTTTCTTAAAACATTAACAGCCTTACAAATAAACAAAGAATAAGGTCCGAATTGTCATTCAGTGTTTTGTTTTTGTAATTTGTTCGCAACAAAATTTGCGTTAAAAATTATATAAACATTCAGTGTTTTGTCTCTTTTAGTCTAATTTGAAATGACGTTTACATGACGGGAACAAAACACGGAACAACTATTCGGACCTTATTCTTTGTTTATTTGTAAGGGGTTAAAGTTGCTGACCCCGCTACTGATTCTTGCCTTTAGCAACGAACACCTGATCACCTGCTTCCTTCTTTCGTTTCAAGTGTTTGTTTATTTTTTATTTTTTAATACGTTATTAACCAGGATGGCCTTCGGTTCGAGTCTTGTTTTTTTGATGTGTAACATCTTTTCGCTGTCTTTCTATATATACGATTTGTGGGAGTGATTTCGTGAAATGTGCCGGAAGTAGGTATAACAGTGTGACAGGAAGTCGGAGAAGTTTGTTTTAAAATCGATATTATGAACATGACATATTATTATTATACGTGACATATTGTGTCATTTGACTATCAAAGGTCATTTTGATATATCAAATGTCTTCTAATGTGTATTTATTGCATTTATTTTATAGTTATAAAATGATGTAAAACCTGACCAATTTTTTTTCAGAATATAATGTTAAAATTGCTTATTACTAAGGTGAGATGTCAAATGTACACATCAATTATGCGACTACCCACTGTAAGACTCGCTCGTTTTTTTATATATTAACGGGTAAGCACAGTGCCTTGATCTAACCTGATGATATGTGATGATAAGGCAATGATGGAAGCGCACTTCACCCGGGATCCTCGACAAGTGAGGCACTGGCTATCTTATGTCTAGCTGCCGGAACACAACTATGCTACAAACATTGATGTTATGGCGACATATTTAGATAAAATGGTGGTAGCTAGCCAGGCGGACAAACAAACCCTACCACCAACCAAACCGAGTACACAAACATGAACCCCCCGCTGGGAATCGAACCCGGGACCTCTGTGTCTGAACCGGTGGTCTTAGCCACTAGACCACAGAGGCGGTTAAAAGTTGTAGGCAAGACGTCATTTCAAGCGCTATTTTAGTTTCGATATTTATTAATTAGCATTGTACCTAATGTGAATGGCCTATACAACAAATAAGTAATGCAATCATTAAAAAACAAATTAAATCAAGAGAAATCAAACAAAGCACAAAAAATATTCACATTTTTCATAACAAAAAAGGAACAAAATATAGCCACTTTGTAATACCAGGAAATTTTATAATAAGCGTAGGTACCAGACTTGATAGCATTGTACACAATGCTAATATAATGTGACTGGACAAACTGCTCTCACTTTACAGGAAATGACAATGGCGAATCTAGATCGTATACCACGTTTCCTAAAGTCTACAATATCCGCCCACAGAGTATACGGAGTCGGCTTCGATCCAAACAGGTCAAACAGGTTGAAAAATCAAAAAACTCTTTTTGACATTACGTTTGGTCCTTTTTGTTGACATAAAATCAATTGAAGAAATATGTTACCTACTGCGATCGCCAACCCGCCTGCCAAGCGTGGCGATTACGGCAAATACCCCTCATATCCTTGGGGGAGGCCTTTGTCCAGCAGTGGACGTCTTTTGGCTGAGATGATGATGATGATGATGATGTAGGTAAAGAAACTTAATGGATTCTTGGCGAGTAAGTTAAGATTAGTTGAATGTTAATGGAAATTATTGGTCGATTATTAGCCATTAATTTATTTATAAACGTATTATTGAGTGTTGCAAATTAATCCAAAAAAAAAGTTCATCGTCAAGTGACGATGAACTTTGATGACGTGAAAAGTTTCAAGGAGTCCGCATGAAATCTCAGAAAAGTCACTCAAGTCCGGCCATTCTTTAGTAAAACTCAAAAGGTTTCGGAAGAAAATCATATACAATTCCACATTGCTACAATATCTTTTAAACATTGTCAATGGCTAAGGTGCGCAAACCGCACGAAGCTATTAAAAAGATGAAAAAATATTTTAAGCTCTCATAAAATAACCTAATAAAACTATGCCACCGTATCATCAAAATAAAATGAGATTAAAATAAACAAAATTAATATTAAACAATTAATTTGTCCAACAGCGTAACGTTTACATAATAATGTAAAGTGAAGTATGCAACCGGCATTTAATTTATGAATCTAGGACTCTACGCTCTCTGGCTATTAATTATTAGACTCATGTTGACTTAATTATACCATGTTACATGTTAACGAACCTACAAATGGCCTAACAGCTGGCTAGGTTTTTAGTCTGGAATTATAGATTAAAATTTTCTTGTAATAATTGAAAATTTGTTTGGGAATCATCAGCATTTAACAGTAGCAATTAGTTATGTATCTCTATAACAAGTTTATCTATTGACTGAAACCCCCAGGAAACCCACAAACCAAGTGATTATTATTTTTAAGTAGATCTATGGACTAGTCAACTAACCTTTTTACAATGTTAGTGATTGACAATATTGAAAAAAAAAGAAAAGAATGCAATCGAATTTTGAGCAACAAAAAAGGTGCGAACTAAAATAGTTTCCTAGTAATAAAGGTTTCATTTCCTGATGTCCTTATTCGCGTGAATGTATTTACATTGGACATTACCTGTAAAAACACTGAGTCACAGAGTATTGTAACAGATTGGAGCGACAAGTGAATGGTGCATGGGGCCTTGGCATGTTCTAGAACTCAATACTGTCTAAGCTTTTCAGTCGTAAAGCAAGTCTATGTCTCGTTTAAGCTAATAAATAGAGCACGTAGCTTAGAAACTTATAAAGAGATCTACAGAATATCATCTGAATTTGGGGTTTTGTCTTCCTTTCTTTACGTATTCCGTTTTTGTTGTTCGTTATTGTTTTTTAAGTAAATATGTTATATAAATTTTTGAGTAAAGTTCCCCTAAATCTGTCCATGAGTCTTAGAATCTTTGGTGATCACCAATATTTTGTGTGTATGTCGAGATCGGCTCTCTACTCTCTAACTCTAAACAACTATAACTAGTGATAGTAACTATCCTACATCTGGGCAAAGGCCTCTATCAAAGAAATCAAGTCATCGCTACAATCGATGGGCTTAAGCTTTATCCTAAAATGTTGTTTAACCAATAAACTTAAAGACTATAACATTAATTCTTGTCTAGATTATATAAGATAACGATCAACAATTACATTATACTTTGATATAATGATAACGATCAACAATTGCAATTAATTTAAGTAGGTTTTTTTTATTGACGTCAAAACTGGTAAGCGATGTGCCAATGACTCGTCAGACATTGAACCTTTTTCCGATGCAAAACTGGTTTTTAAAATTGGTCAGCGAAATTTGTACACTTAAAACTTTTTAGTGGATTATGCCATGGTCGGTTCGACAATAAAATATAATTTAAGACTCTATCAAGTTGCCAGATACATAAGAAAAATATTGAAAAGGAAAGAATGATGCTTCTAAAAATAAATGAGGGTGAATGCATCTGACAGTTGTAGGAGAGCAAAAGAAAAGAGGTTTGTACCTCTGTTTGTTTGTTAAACATACAAACCTAAATTATAATTAGTAACCTAGCTACAGTTTAGCTAAAAGATAGAACTATTTAATTTATTTATAAATAAAAAAATTGTAATTAAGTAATGAAATTTTCTAATGTAATTATATAATCTATGAACTGCCAATTTTCTTAAATAATTTCCTGTGATAAATGCGCTTGAAAATACAACGCTACCAACCCACTAAAATCAATGAAAAAAGGAAGCATATGTTTAAAAAAGTTTAATTTTGAAAAATACAGGGTTGCCAACCGAAAAATTACAACTACAACTTTATAACAAAAAAAAAGGTAAATTGTACAAAAAGTTTCGTTTCACGTAACAAAAAATAAAACAACCTGGCTGGAAATTACCCAAAAAAGAGGTTGTAACTCTTGCAAAACCTCCATCCTACATGGACGCCATCATTAGCCATATTTGTTACGATGCAGCACTTAATGAGTAGACACTATTGCAAAATATCCGTACCGGCAATGTTGCAATAAACCATTATTGAGGTAATGGATGCCTTATGGCTACGACGCGAAAATAAAAACGTTTATAAATGGCACTAAAAAAAAACAAAAAAATAAATAAAGACATATTCTAGTGGCAGCGCCTCGATGGCCGAGTGGCAGTGCGCTCAGCCCGATACCCGAAGGTCCCGGGTTCAATCCCAAATCGGGCGGAATGTATTTCGGATTTTTCGATGCACAGCCCGGGTTTGTGATCACCAACCCGCATTTGGCAAGCGTGGTGATTAAGCCATTACCCATCAATTGTAGCGATGACTTGATTTCAATGATGGAGGCCTTTGCCCAGCAGGGGGACAGTTATAGGCTGTTTACTTATCTATTCTAGTGGCACTAGTGTTCCGCAGGAACTAGTTAGTGATCGCCATTTCTTTTGATCATTAAAAATACAGATTTTTTACTTTAGCAATATATTTATACAGACAACCTACTTCCTAGCTGACATCCGGTGAAAAATCAATGAAACTATTTGTTTTTTTTTTGACTAGCGTCGAACGCTCCTTGGTTGTTGTGTGCAGAGACATCATGTTTGCAATTTAGTTGCATTTTCTAAAAATGTGTGTTTTATCTATAGTTACTATACTAATATTATAAAGAGGAAAGATTTGTATTTTTTTTTTGTAACGAATAAACTCAAAAACTACAGGACCGATTTAAAAAATTCTTTCACCATTAGAATGCTACATTAGCGCTGAGTAACTTAAGCTATATTTATTACTGGAAAAAAAATTGCTTAGCGATAAATAAATAGAAATACGATTTGTTTGTTTTGTTGTCATAGAAACTGTCAAAGCGGTAAGAAGTCCGCCGGGTCAACTAGTCGAATAATAAAGTGAAATAATCTCAGAATAATCCTTTAGGCGAGCCAGGACAGATTCGTATTAAACCAGTTGAGTTTTAGGCCAGAGTATGAGTAAGTACGACTCTAAGGTTGCCAGTTTCTATTTAATCTGGATTCTAAGTAGGTTCGATTATGAATAGAGCATTTTCTATGTTATCCGACTTCCTAAAATGTCAGGTTATTAAGATCTCAAATTCCTAGCACTTCAGATTCTCATAATGCCGGATTCTGAGTAGGTCAGAAAATCACATATCCAGAATCTTAGTATGTGTAATTCCAAGAACGACCGATTCTATGTTGATTGGATTCTGTTTAGGCTTTATTCTGAGAAGGTCAGATAATATGTCAATCAATTTCTGGGTACATTTGACGAATGTACAGTCAAAGGGAAAATAAAATATTTTAATTTTAAATTTTTTTTTAAATATTTTATAGGTAGGTAGGTATCTAATAAATAAAACTTAACATACCACATGTTTTCAGTAGTTTAGAAATTCAAACTAGTTTAACTTAACTAAAGTCCACTTAAAGTTGACAGCCAAAACTTTTCAAAATATTTTATAAATTAGACGATTTTTTCACACGAGGAAATTTTGAAGCAAGAGAACACCATGCTTTAGGAATATGTTCATTCGGTATCAATGGCAGATACGTCAGTAACTCAAGGATTTTTTTCCCACCATCATCGCAGATTTTTTTTTCGTTTTTCTCCAAATAGCTTTTAAAAAATGCAGGTAGCATCCCGATTTATTTACTGCCGGATAGACCTGGGATACGGCATTCAAAGCAGCTAACACGAAGTCAGCCTTAAAATGTTGGATGTCTGCATTCAGAATGGGTTTCAGTGCTTGAAACAGTCTGACGTACGTTTCCTCCTTCTTGTCAGGCAGAAGAGCGTATATGACTGACGCAATGGCAGGTGCGGCTACTATCGGACTCGTACTTCAATATGGCGTGTATCGTGTACAGTTGACAGAAGGGTTTCGGTACAACTTTAAAAGTGCCATCCCCGAGGAATCTAGAAGTCTTTCTTATAGTTTTTTTCGACAAATCAATGCCGAAAATATTTTTTTTTCATCATCATCACCTATTTCGCAAATCAAAAAATTGTAACTTATTATTTTCGGTATTTGCACGTCTTTGGGACTGTCAAATTTTAATCCTTCCATGTTGGTTTAATGCTCTAAGCCTTCCATGCATAAAAGGAGGCTTTTTTGGAGAAAAAGGTAGGCAGTAGTATTAAATTGTAAGGACTCCTCAAAATTAGGCTGTATTGGCTCGAATGACTGTGCTACCTTGTCTTTACAACCGAACATCGCCCATTTAATAGATTTTTTTTTCAAAATCTGGGAGGCAGGTCTGTTTGTTTACCCAAATAACATTAGTCATTGGTGCATTCATCATGAAAGAAGCACTACACGAATCTCTGTTATTGCATATAGGGCCTAACAAATAAACAAAGAATAAGCTTCGAATAGTTATTCCGTGTTTTGTCTCTTTTACTCTAATTTAAAATGACGTTTACGTTTAATATTTATATCCGTTTAATAGTGTAGTACAGACATAAATGTGACATTGTCATTAAGAACTACCTTTTCATTGTATTATCGCGTTTAATCTTCAAGTGGCCAGTATCTCAGATATCTGTTTAAATTTATAAAGAGAATATATTGTAGTTCGTAGTATTTTTTACTTGCCAATTGTACCTGACCTTTTCAGAATAAAATATATATAGAATCTGACCTAATAAGAAAGCGTTATAAGAATAAGAAATCATCATTTAAAGAATCTGTTCAATTTCTTAATCGAATCGTTGCTAATCGGATGAGATAAGAAACTGCATTAGTCCGAATCCAACTTATTACCAATCCGACGTAGTACTATCATGTCACGGGACCTTATAAGAATCTGACCTACTCAGAAATTGGTTTAAAGAGAAAATGACTTTCATATCATAAGTCGTATGTCGAAACTGTTTTATTCAGAAACAGACCTATGGCAAACCTGACCTCAACAGAGTCGTACTTAATCGTATTCTGGCCTAAAATACAACTGATTTAATACGAATCTGTTCTGGCTCGCCTAAAGGGAATAATAACTAAAGCTATAGAAACCGGACTAAAATAACAAAGGTGTCACCAGATTTGTGACGTCATATTTGAGGTAATGTAGTGAGTGACTTTATAAAGGACTCAAAGATTTTTTTGATCACCGATTATCTGATGACCGTTTGACATAACTATACAAAAAATAAAAACTAAGTGTCAACCATTTGTCGCACTCCAACCTCCTTTTCTAGCCATAAGATAGAACGGAACTAAACATAGTTGCACGATTTTTATTTTAGCCATCCTTCTATAGCTTTAGTTATTGTTCTGAGGAAGTAATTGTAGATTATAAATGGTTATCCAGAGTGAAAAGATTTCTTGTCAAAGTGCAGAGTGCAAAGTGCAGAGATTGCGATTTAGTTTTATTTAATTCAAAATTTTGTGTTTCGTAGTTTATTAATATGAAATGATGGTGGCTTATTAACTGTTAAATGTTCGTTAAGTGCATGAGTGTTGGCATATCAAACAAAACAGTGCAACGTCACTTTTCACATTTTCTCAAGAAATGCGCGTGAGACCTCTATAAAGTCCCACATCCAGCTTTAGCTAACATATCATAAGTACTTAATCAGTAATGAAGTGTGGTTTAATAAGTGTTATATTAAAAATAAATAATATCATTTATCTAACATAGATTAGGTTAATAACTCATGAGTCTTGGTCACTTTATTAAATAAATAATCTTTTCTATTCTAATCTAGAGGAGTTCGATGGCGCGGTGGTTAGCGCGCTCGATCTGTTGATTGCTGAAGTTAAGCAACTTTTTCAAAGGCCGGTCATCGGATGGGTGACCAAAAATTTATCATCTCTCGCTCCTCCGTGCTTCGGAAGGAACGTTAAGCCGTTGGTCCCGGCTGCATTAGCAGTCGTTAACAACCACCAATCCGCACTGGGTCCGCGTGGTGGTTTATGGCCCGTTCTCCTTATCCATCCATAGGGAAGGCTCGTGCCCCAGCAATGGGGACATAAAATGAGCTGATGATGATGATGATGATTCTAATCTATAACATTTCTTTATTATTGTACAATTGGCTAGTTGACTGGTCAGACAATATAGAAAATTTTTAGCATTTGTCAAAACGATTTTCTCTATTAGAAATTGTATGGGAAGGGCAAACTATGACGTCACCAATTTATTCCGTCCGTGTTTATTAACATCTCGTTATCCATAAAACCAGACACAATGGACATTCAATTATTGTTCTATGGCTCCATATGGAGTCACTGGGAGATAAAAAATCAACAATCTATTAGGTTACGGAAGTCATGCTTAGATCAAATATGAAATAGGTCAATCCTATTAATATTATAAACGCGAAAGTTTGTTTGGATGTTTGTTACGCTTTCACGTAAAAACTACTGAATGGATTTGGATGAAATTCGGCATACAGATAGTTTATAACCGGGAATAACACATAGGATACTTTTTATCCCGATATTCCCACGGGAACTGGAACCACGCGAGTGAAACCGGGAACCACGCGGGAGAAACCGCGAGCGGCCACTAGTGTTAAGAACTGTTACGTGATTTCATTTATACGTTATATGTTCTGGAATTTATATGTATAATGTTAAAATGTTTTTGTTTTGTTTATATAATTTTTAACGCAAATTTTGTTGCGAACAAACTACAAAAACACAAATGTTGAAAAAATTTCCACGAGCAGGATTTTAACCTGCACCCTTATGACATACCGGGTCAGGTGCTCTCCCAATTGAGCTATCGTGATTCCAACCAGCCCGCCGAAATTATTCAACACTATTTACTTTTTTACTTTAAAAGCCAAAGGCGCCCATTCAATGTCAATGTATGTCAGAAGGGTGCAGGTTCAAATCCTGCTCGTGGAAATTTTTTCAACATTTGTGTATTTTTTTTATTATAATGTTGTCAACACGCGTGAGTAATACAGATAGATGATCACAAACCCGGATTATGCTATACCAGGGAATCCAGGACCTCTGGATATAGGACCGAGCACATTGCCACTCCGCCAGTGAGGTAAGCTGTACCTATATTAAAAAATCTACTTAGAAACAATCGGTAAACTAATCAAGGCAGATATGATTTAGATCGCTTATAAACGTGACTGAATCTAGATCAAGTTAGATGAGTCACAAGATTTAATTTAAGATAAACAAGACAGATTATATTTAGACAACGATAGAGAGATTGTATCTAAAATATATATTTTCAATCGCATCTCTATGGTCTAGTGATTAATAGTCAAAAGAAAAAAGGAGTCCCTTGTTTGATTCCTAGTAGAGGGACTTATTATTGTGCTCGGTATGATTGGTAGTAGAGATCTGTGGCGGTAGCCAACAAAGAACATTATGTGAGTAACATTAAGAAAACGATAGCGAAATTCGAATAGAATAAAATGTATGGGATTGACATAAGATTGACCACGTGATTTAGCGCGGCTTATGTCAATCCCATACATTTTATTATTTTTAACCGACTTCAAAAAAGGAGGAGGTTATCAATTCGACTGTATTTTTTTTTGTTTGTTACCTCAGAACTTTCGACTGGGTGAACTGATTTCATGATTTTATGATTCTTTCTTTATTTGAAAGCTGGTGCTTTCCGTGTGGTCCCATTTTAATTTGGTCCAGTTCTGATGATGGAATCCTCAAAGAATTGAGGGAACTCCTCAAATATTGTAGGCATACCTATAGCGATTTTAGTATTTTCAGAAGTAAGTCAAGCATTTGCATTCAGAAAGTATCATTTGATGAAGTGTAACTGATGAAAAAGACCACAGATTGCCATCAGAACTCCTCAATGAAAAGTATTTCACGGGTGGCGATAAAATATCTCGATTAAGATAGTTAAGCGACTATGACGAAGCAAAAGAAGACAGGCACCGGAACTCAGTTTTTGATTTCCTACTTTGAGATAGGCGTTTCTCGTTTTCTTCGCTTGTCTCAATTAAACGGCGCTGTCTCATACGAGCAGCGCGTTTAGTAGGTCTACCCATATTCGCTTTTACTGGCTAGCTACCACCATCTATTTAAATATGTCGCCATAACATCAATGTTTGTAGCATTGTTGTGTTTCGATAGCTAAAGATAACATAGCCAGTGAGTGCCTCAGTAGTTGAGGATTCTGGGTAAAATGCGCTTCCACCTTCGGCTTTCATCATCAGCTTATTTTTATGTCTCGACTGCTGGGGCACCTGCCTTCCCTATAGATGGATAGAAAGAACGGGCCAGAAACCACCACGCGGGCCCAGTGCGGATTGGTGGTTGTTAACGACTGCTAATGCAGACGGAGCCAACCGCTTAACGTGCACGGAGGAGCTGGAGATGATAAGTTTTTGGTCACCCATCCGATGACCGGCTTTTGCGAAAGTTGCTTAACCTTAGCAATCGCAGACAGGGCGTTAACCACTGCGCCATCGAGCTCCTCGGCCTTATAATCGCTTAATACTGTATCATCACTATATCCACATAATGCTATGGGAACATAGGGCCATAAATGTTAGTTGGGGAGGCCAGCAAACTGACATTTTTATTAAGCTAGTTAAAGTTTATTTGCAAAAATCAGTTCAGTAATATTTACTAATTTTATTTTCATTAAGATTTGTTAATTATTCTTCGTTTATAAATTATGGCGTTTAGAAGTCAGTGGACAGTATGATAATTAATCAGTTACCTATGCATTTTAATGAATATTAATGAGAATTGAAACACGCTAACCGCGAAATCGGTCGATGCATCGAACCAAAAAAATCGCAATAAATAATACTGTTTGTCCAGTATGTACTGCATTAAGTATTAATATTTTCATGTTTACTTCTAAAAAAACATGCAAAAAGTAAGACTACCTGTTTTAACAAAGTCTATTTTTTCGTGTGTTTAAAACTTCATTTTAACAAACATGTTACTTACATTTTAAAGAAGGAAATGTAACGTAATTTGAAAAAGTGTTGAAATAACGAGCGGCATTCGAATTCGCACCTTAAGACATACCGTGTAAGATGCACTTCCAACTATGCTAACGTGTCTCAGTCAAACCCGTAGATACGTTAGATACTCTTAGGTACTTTGTAAGCCAAAAGAGCCACAATCAATGTCGACAAGTACCTACCTACGTAATCAACATCCGAACTTAATATTTTTAAGAATTATGCAAACTTTTAAGAAATTATAATTATTGTGGAAATATTTTAAACACTTTTTCAAATTGTATAAGTAAACATAAAAAATATAAGTTAGCATAGTTTAAACGTTTTTCGGAAACGTTTTTAAGCTGCCTGAATGCAACTTCTTCCAAAAAAAAACAACACGCGATACGTTACTGTACATAGTTTTCTTTTCAAAAATACAGCCTATTTAACTTATTTTTATTTTACACTGTGCTATGAGTTTTTACAGGGATAGTGTGACTTTCAATTAAAAAAAGACTTTTTAGAATCGATTCTGTACTTGCAGAGATTAATCTCTTACGCATAGACAAATGCGTTTACCTCTTTAGAATATTAGAAAGCCCCACCTACACCTCATTTGTTTTCAAAAAGTTTACGCTTTTAAAAATAGAATAGCGTACTGTTTTTTTGATAGCGACTAATATTAAAAAAGTTTATAATATAACAAGGTTTACTATCACACATACTGCTAACTTATTTAAGCTTAGGGAAAATACATTTGAAGTTCAACAAAGTTCATGCGTTTATTATTTTACTATGGGAAGTTTTAATAAGTTTAATGTTATGATATAGCGAATAGTTTTTGACACTTTTGTATTTCCAAACTTTTAGAGAGTCTTTCGTTAACCTTATTTAATGTAGCCATCATTAAACTTTACACTTTTAAATGTATCCAGAAGTTTCCGGCGCATACAACAATCACTGACCTCTCAAAACGTCAGCGGGAATCAGCCGTCTGAAGGTCTTCGGCCTGTCTTCCTCTTTCGGCTCTTCAACCGCGAAGACCACAGCGAAAACCGCAAAAGCAACCAGATACTTCATTGTGACCAAAAAAGGCAAGACACCGCGACAACGAGAGAAAAGAAGTAAAACGTCAAAATACGCGCGTTTTTTTTGACAGTTGCACGTGCGACCGCGCGGCACGACTGAGTTGTGGCATCGGCACACGGTCCGATTTATCCTACGCGTATGGGAGGGGAGTGAACGGTGGCTCGTTGCGGCTGTAGGAGGGTTAAACTAAGTGGTTTTTTTTAATAATGTCCGCCGCACTCTCAGGGTTGGCGTTGCGAAATTTGCTCTTTGTTATTTTCTTCTTCATTTTAATACTTAAATAATTGACGAACCTCTTTTGATCAATTCGGTTTGAAGATGTTAGTCAAAGTTTAAATGATAATAGATGCATTCAACAGAAGAAACAAAAGAGTTTCGTTGCTTTATTCTTGATAATTATGTTTGGATGTTGCCAGTGCCTTTTATGGCTTTTACATCGTTGCCGGCTTCGTGGGCGCGAAACTCGGTAGTTCCCGAAGCAGTATTTATTTATGAGGACATAAGCCTAATAACTATAAAAGTATTATAGCTTTAAAAACACAATCAAGACAATTTGGAAAGTTTGCTAGAACGCTTATGTTGTGAAATGGGTGGTTTTCAATTAATTATTTAATTGAAAAACAACATTATAATGCAATGTAATAGCACAACATAAGAAGACTGTAGAACGTAAGCTCCATACAAACGCGATGAGCATCGCACACATAGTCAACCTCTTACGGACCACACGGCGGCATCTAGGAAGTATTAAGACGACGCATTGAAATTTACGTGGCGGAAATCTTGATTTTTCCCAACAATTACAAAACATATGAAAGTGATATTTGATGACATGATTTTTTATTCAATTGACTTCATTTTGCTAGTTGCAGAAACATGATATGTCAACTTTTACAACAGAGAAAAAGTATCAAAGTAACCTCTTTTAAAACATAGATTTGCATTTTACAAGCAAACCAGACCGATTTAAGCATCTAAATTGTCTTAGTAGATTAGTCTTCAATATGCTAGTTCATTTTTTTATAATAATTTGTAGTTTTAATTTGAAGGAAAAAACAGGCTTTTTTATGGTACGGGGCAAACGCTCCGTATTAGATATTGTTTAGCGGTGCGTCGCCATAAGAGGAAATACTAAGGTCGACTGAATTGAAAAATATGTATGAAACGTAGTCTCCTGATTTGATCTGATCTGATCCAAAACTGGACCGATTTAATCCTTTTTCATTATCAACTAAAGAAAGGTTTTGGCTGTGTCCTGTCTTGATTTTTTTTATATAATCTCGTCATATTTGGAAAACACAGCGGAAAATCTGGCCAATTTATAAGGTTTTTAAAGGTTCATTATCTTTTTTAATAATTAATTTATGTAAAAAAAAGGAAACATACGAACACAGCCAAAGCCTTTGTTTAATCTTTAATGAAAAAAGTAATTAAATCGGTCCAGTTTTGGAGGAGGAATCAGGGGAATACGAAATTTTGATACATATTTTTCAATTCAGTCGACCTTAGTGTCTTCTCATATGCGGCTTATCCTTCTTTCCTCTTATTATATACTTTACGGGTAAGCACAGTGCCTTATTCTCACCTGATGTAAAGTGATGATAAGGCCAATGATGGAAGCGCACTTCACCCGGGAACCTCAACTAGTGAGGCACTGGTTATCTTATCTCTAGCTGCCGGAACACAACAATGCTACAAACATTGATGTTATGGCGACATATTTAGATAAGATGGTGGTAGCTAGCCAGGCGGAAACAAGTCCTACCACCAACCAAACCGAGTACACAAACATGTACCCCCCGCTGGGAATCGAACCCGGGACCTCTGGGTCTAAACCGGTGGTCTTAGCCACTAGACCACAGAGGCGGTTAAAATATCCTTATTAATAGACTTATTAATAAAATCCATCATTGAAATCAAATCATCGAATCAATCAAACAATTGATGGGTTTTGCCTTCTACCGCCCCTATGGTCTAGTGGTTACAAACGGGCTCAGACCCAGAGGTCCAGGTTCAATTCCTAGCAGGCGGTACATGTTTGTATACTCGGTTTGGTTGGTGGTAGGGCTTGTTTGTCCGCCTGGCTAGCTACCACCATATTATCCAAATATGTTGCCATAACATTAATGTTTGTAGCATTGTTGTGTTCCGGCAGCTAGAGATAAGATAGCCAGTGCCTCAGTAGTTGAGTATTTAGGGTGAAGTATGGCTTCATGTAATGTATGGTCGCGGGAAGCCGCTGGATGCGAGCAGCGCAGGACCGATCGTTGTGGCGATCCTTGGGGGAGGCCTATATGCCCATCGGTGGGCGTCATATGGCTGACGATGATGATGATGCTTCAACCTTCGGTCTTATCATCACTTAACATTAGGAGAGTAGAAGGCGAAGTGCTCACCCGTAAAAAACACTACGCTTGTCAAATGCGGGTTGATCACAAACCCGAGCTATGCATCGATAAATACGAATTTCTGAGTGGTAGAGCCACGCTGCGTTGCAGCACGAAATGGGCCGGCTCGCCCGGCGTAATACCACCCTCTCACAGAATATCGGCGTGAAACAATGGCACTCGTTGCTGTTGTGTTTCGTCCGGTGAGTGAAAGTATCGGAGGCCCACCTCTCACCCCTCCCCCCTCCCAATTCCCACTCCCTCCTCAAGATCCAACTCCTTTTTTCAAGGCCGGCAACGCATCTGCGACCACTTTGGTTTTGCGGGTGTCCATGGGCGGCGGTGATTACTTTCCATCAGGTGACCCGCCTGCTCGTTTGCCTCTTTTTAATATTTAAAAAATAAAAAAACAAAACACAACCCCGACATGGGAATTGAACTAAGAACCTCCGGTGACACACAGGTAGTGTTTAGCCACTCGGCCACCGATGCTGTCATTTCTGTAAACGGATTAAATAAAAAGTGAAATGTTTTATAACGCGCAGGCGATTAGTCATGACAACACGAATCGCTATATCGTTCCAATTGAGAATTAATTAATTTATTACATAATTTACGTGACTTACTTTGATACGGATTCTAAACGTAACTAGTTTCTCGTTAAGATGTAAATATATTTGGAATGGTTAAGAAATGGCGTAGCTTATATATTCATCATCATCATCAGCTCATTTTATGTCCCCACTGCTAGGGCACTAGCCTTCCCTATAGATGGATAGGGAGGGCCATAAACCACCACGCGGGCCTGCGGATTGGAGGTCGTTAACGACTGTTTATGCAGCCGGGACCAACGGCTTTACGTGCCTTCCAAAGCACGGAGGAGCTCGAGATGATAAATTTTTGGTCACCCATCCGATGACCGGCATTTGCGAAACTTGCTGAGCTTATATATCAGCTCATTTTTATGTCGCCATTGCTGGAGCAAGAGCCTTCCCTGAATATGGGAACATCACAGGTAGAACGGGCTGTAAACCACCACGCGGGTGGCCCAGTGCGGGTTGGTGGTTGTTAACGACTGCTAATGCAGCCGGGACCAACGGCTTTACGTGCCTTCCAAAGCACGGAGGAGCTCGAGATGATAAATTTTTGGTCACCCATCCGATGACCGGCATTTGCGAAACTTGCTGAGCTTATATATCAGCTCATTTTTATGTCGCCATTGCTGGAGCAAGAGCCTTCCCTGAATATGGGAACATCACAGGTAGAACGGGCTGTAAACCACCACGCGGGTGGCCCAGTGCGGGTTGGTGGTTGTTAACGACTGCTAATGCAGCCGGGACCAACGGCTTTACGTGCCTTCCGAAGCACAGTAGGTTGGTGTGAACTACCTCCAGACATTAAAAACGCGAAGACCTTTAGCGTGTTTAAATCGAAGTTAGCTACTTAAATACATTACATCTAATCACGCAGTACTTTTCGATTTCAGCACGCTAGATGTCCCCGTGTGTTGGTGACGACCAAAATATTAATTCTAAATAGATAAGTTCTTATCTAAATGACAAATTTCTTAATGGGAATAAAGATCTTTGAACTGCTCAATTCCATACGCGTTTTATAAATGTATGAAAACACTTGAATAAGAAGCTTGCTAAGATGCCTTGGAGAAACTACAAAAGACACCTCTGAGAATCTATAATTGAATCTTGGGGGAATCTAGAATTGAATTTTCGTTGAATCTAAAAAGATCACCTCGGAAAATCTAGAATTGAAACCTCGGAGAATCTAGAAAAGACACCTTACATAACCTAGAAAGACGCCCCGGAAAATCGAGAAAAGACGCCTCAGAGAATTGAGAATTTAACTTCATCATCTCAAGCTCCGTGCTTACAAAACTTAAGATTTTGGTCACCCATCCGATGATATTGCGAAAGCGGCTTAACTTCAGCAACCGAGCTCCTCACGTGTTTAAACAGTATTCTTTATCAAAAAAATTGCTTAAATATTTTGACAATACCACCGATTCATTGTGATTATATGACTCGTGAGTCACTATGTCACTCACTATAGTTTAGTATAAGTGGGCCAAACTCTTCGGTTGACCGAATGCCTATAATAATATGAGTGAATGATCCAGTCATGGTACAGTAAATGTGTTGAGGTCATCGCCATTTTTTTTGTAGTTCTAGTACTTATTTATTTAACCGCGTCTGTGGTCTAGTGATTATGTTCACCGGTCGGACCCAAAGGTCCACCACCAAAAATTAAAAAAATTATACAACATCACATACATTGTTCTGATCCCAAGGTAAGTAGCTAAAGCACTCGTTTTATGGAAATCAGGTACAACGACGGTACCACAACCACCCAGAACCGACACAATATAGAAAAGTTCGTTTTCGACATTGACCCGACCGGGAATCGAACCCGGAATTCAGAGTTAGCGCCGCCCAAAGTCAGGCGTGGCGTGCAATCTACGGAGGTCGTCAATATGACGTGATAAAAATGTTTATATAATTTTTTACGCAAATTTTGTTGCGAACAAATTACAAAAACACAAATGTTGAAAAAATTTCCACGAGCAGGGTTTGAACCTGCACCCTTCTGACATACCGGGTCAGGTGCTCTTCCAATTGAGCTATCGTGGTTCTAACCAGCCCGCCGAAATTATTCATGTTAATGACGGTAGTTGTTAACATTGAATGGGCGCCTTTGGCTTTTAAAGTAAAAAAGTAAATAGTGTTGAATAATTTCGGCGGGCTGGTTAGAACCACGATAGCTCAATTGGAAGAGCACCTGACCCGGTATGTCAGAAGGGTGCAGGTTCAAACCCTGCTCGTGGAAATTTTTTCAACATTTGTGTTTATGACGTGATAAATTTTATTTATTTATTTTAAGATAGCTAACAGTTTGCAATTGTAAAAAAATATCAACAAAAATTATAACTATTTATTTATTTATTTTATTTAACAGGATAACCAACAAAATTAACACTAAATTAAATTAAAGTTGTATTAAACTATAAGCTACAAGGTACCACATGTAAGATATCTACTTACAGAAATAGTAAAACTAAACTTGAAATAAAGATAAAGGTGCTTCTTTCACTCATGAGGTGTGAAAGACTTAAGATATTATTATCTTAAGTCTAAAAGTTAAAAAAGAACTATTTTGCTTAAAACGAAACCCACCCGATTCAAATAAAAATATGGTAAAAAAATCAAAAATTCAAAATTCAAAATCATTTATTCAGTTTAGGCTACAAATAGCTCTTATGAACGTCATTTTAAGCCATCGGTTCGTAAGTCTATCTACTCTGGGCGGGAGATCTTGTACTGAGAAGAACCGGCAAGAAACTCAGCAAGCGTCATGCTCTTTTCTCCCTTACAATGTCAAAAATATTAGAAAGTGCCCCATCATAGAAGGACACTTTCCATCACAAATAAACACACAAAAAAATAAAATAAAGGACAATCACAACACACAAAAAATGTTTAAAAAGGGTAGGTAATGTAACATTCAATTAAGTTTTAAATCTCATTCAAAATGCACAATTACTGTCATAATATCAAAAATGTGTAATGTGTGTCTGTGAATAGTAAACTCCGTGACCCTTTTTAGTACTATACCTATGCGGAGGGAGGAGTGTGAGATTTGATCAAGTTAAAATTTACATTAAAAAAATGAGTAAATAATTTATTTTACCGGAGCCGTTTTTTTTTTTTAAATTGTACTACAAGCTAAAAAGTAATTCGGTAGACGTCCTAGGTAACGTTACCTGCGTATGTAAATAGCATTTTTTAATATAGCGGTTGACTTGATAGAAATTTCACACGCCCAACGATTTTTTTTTTACCTGTATGTATATGTACCTACATAGGACCTACCGAATTATTTTTTGGCTTTTAGTACAATTTTCAATAAAACCGTTTAGCTTAAAAAAATTTTTTACTCATTTTTTTATTTTCAAGTTTTTAGTTTTTAATTTTCATTTTATTTTATAAAGAACTATTTTACTAAGCAAGCCCTTTCATTTGATACCCATATTGAGGAAGTAGTGATGTGTGACATGTTTATTCACCCTCATACCATTCAGCCCTCGGCACGTGCTCACCTTGGCAATGGGTCATCCATCTAATCCATCTAATCAAAGACAGAATACACATTCATAACAAACGGAACGAACGAACGAACAAACGAACTTATTTTCCCGAGTTCCTATGGCCATCTTCAAACCCTGGTTACCATCTAGCACCAAAATACTAGTCAAAACGAATCATACGAGCCCAAACTCGATGGGGTTGTGTCATTTAATTACCGAGTTTCTATGGCAATCTTCCAGCTCCATCATCAGACCCTGGTTACCATCTAGCACCAAAATTCTCGTCAAGACGGATCAAACGAGTCCAAACTCGACGGGGTTGTGTCGTTTAACTACCGAGTTCCTATGGCCACCTTCCGGTTCCATCATTAGATCAGCTCCATGTCATAATATTTTTGCATTGTCTTTCGATTTACACATGCATGCAAAATTTCAGCTCAATCCGTCAACAGGAAGGGGGTCAAATTTCAATTACTAGATTTGACCCAAACAAATAAATAAACAGGGCAGGCTAAATAAAACCGTTTAAAAAGGACTATCCCCGAAAGATAAAATGTATGTACATTAAGTGATATTATTTATTAGTACTTGTAAAAAGGGAATACCTCAAGCTGGTCTCAACCCGCCATCATTCGCAATTCAGGCAACTGTTACTCTTTTTAACTACTGAGAAACTAGCTACCAAACCTTACCAAATTAACATACTTCCAATAGGTATTACAAAAAATTAGACCGCCTCATGATGGCATTGACATGATTTCTTTTAACCAACTCTTTTATGAAACACAAGGATGCCCTACGAGTAGTTAACATGTAAGTACCAAATTAAACCACAGAGTACTATCATTGATCTTGTTACTACGAAATATTAGGTCCTTACCTATGAAATTGTCATTTTTTTTTCTCACTTAGTAATAGGTGGTTTCTTCTAAAAGTCAATACCGGTTGTTAATATTATTATACACCTTTAATTAGGACTATGTTATTTAGGTCCAGTTTCACCATACAATGTTAGTTAGTTAACACCCCTGTTAAATCATTTAACAGACTGTTAAGGTTATTGTCCCACCATGTTTTAACGAATGTCAAATATCCGTAATTCGTTGTTAAACTTAATTGCTGCTATTTAGGTCCGTCAAATGGGTAACAGGCTGTTAGTTTACTGCCACACAGGAACAAGATGGCCATGGCGTAAAATTTTATTTACGAAAACGAGGATCCTTTGGAAATTTTAGACAATTTGGACTACATACTACATAGGACGCCTCGGTGACCGAGTGGCAGAGTGCTCGGTCCGATAACCGAAGGTCCCGGGTTCAATTCCCAGGTCGGGGAAAATGTATTTCGGATTACATAATATTGTTTTCTAAAGTTTACGCGAACACTACACATTGAAATAAAACAACTTTTACGGATCTACTCGCGTTTATTTTACACATTACTTATTTAATGTTTATCCTGACGTTTCGAACCCTTTGCAGGGTCCGTGGTCACAGGGAGACTGAGGTGTTGGTCGTTAAGGATGAATGACCAGAATTTATCATGTCGACCTCCGTGCTTCGAAGGAAAGTGAAGCCGTTGGTCCCGGCTGCATTAGCAGTCGGTAACAACCATCGCACCACACTGGGTCCGCGTGGTGGTTCATGTTCGTCTCCCCGTAGCTGGTAAGTAAACTTTGTGTTTTGATTGACACACAAAAAGACTTTGGTATAAAAACAGAAAATGAGGGGCTCAAACAGAACCACAGACGAGATATTCTGAACATAGTAAGCTGAGCCTACAATAAACATTCGCGGAATCAGACATTCGCGGATTAAGACGATCGCGGATTTAGACATTCGCGGACTTAGACATTCGCGGATTTAGACTTTCGCGGATTTAGACATTCAGGGAATTAGACGTCGGCAACCAAACCGCTATTTACAAGGCAGTTTTGTTTCCATATTTCACTCGCTACTCGCTCAACATTAAGGCGCTTCGCAGACAGAGCAACTTTGATTTCCGATTGCAGCAACAACCTGGTTATATAATCATGTTGTGACTGTCCTTTATATTTTGTGTTTGTGTTATTCTTGGCGGTTCTTCTCAGTACAAGATCTCCCGCCCAGAGTAGATAGACTTACGAACCGATGGCATAATGAAATTCATAAGAGCTATTTGTAGCCTAAACTGAATAAATGATTTTGAATTTTTAATTTTTAATCTAAAACTGCAGCAAAACAAGTAGCGAGTTTCGATAATCAACAACAGTTCCTGCAATCGATTATTGAATCAGTTTTAAATTGCCGCAACTAGCAACTTACAATCTGTTCTAGTTGTATCAACTTGCTGGTTTCCCCAACTGGCCATTAGTGACTATTGAGCATGTATTTAAAAAGTTTATTCAGAATAACGGCAACACGGTAATCTGTTGCAGCAACTGGCAACCTTTAACGTAAACATTTAAAAAAATAGATAGTAGGAAGATAAACTAACACTTTATTGCTTCCACTAATGGAAACAAATAAATAGCTTCAGCAATTAAAGTCTTGCTCTGTCTACGGAGCGCCTTAAGATGTAGATAGATAGATAAAACATTTAATTAAAAAAAATTAAACAATAATCACACTAATATTATAAATGCGAAAGTTTGTGTGTATGTGTGTGTGTATATTTGTTGCTTCTTCACGCTGCAACGGATGAATGGATCTGGATTAAAACATAGGATACTTTTTATCCCGATATTCCCACGGGAACGGGAACCACGCGGGTGATACCGCGAGCGGCCTCTAGTAAAAAGGATAAAAGCAAAAAACTTTTCAAAATAAGCCTATGTGTGTGCTACAGCAGTGCAAAAAGGTCGTAGCTCAGCGATACATAAACCCGGGAGCAAAACGCTGATTTTCAGCCACAACCACTCGGACAGACACCGGTAATACCAGCTGCCACCATCAGCTTCTCAGAACCCATTACCAACACCAACTGTAACCACGGCCTCTGTAACAATATAATTAGTGATGGTCACCTTGCGCAACGCTAAGCCGAAATGGCACACTTACTTACACCGTTACACCATGGTTATGCACCGAATGTGCTGAAGATTGTGACAAAACCACGTAGCCGTAACGTGGAGATGTTACGTTTCAATTCTATTTTTAAACCAGTGAAGAGGTCACACTTTACATCAGACTAAAACGTCCCGAAACTTAAGTTTCAAATGCTGGTGGATGCAAAGACTGTATCAGCTGCCTAACTCCAGAGATGGGTCGTACTAGGTATTTGATACTAGGTGCATCTGTTCCTAGTATTATCTAATACTCGATCCAGATACCCATTCTACCTAGTCCACCTAGTATTAGTAGTTTCACGTAGTAACTGGTTAGACTACTAGACGTCAATTAGTGCTGACTTAATCCATGTATTATTTAATTTAGCTTCAGTGCAGCAATCATTAATTATTATTAGCACTTAAAAATAAAAAGTAAAATTTTAACCATGTAGTTAGTTCCACCTATGGGCAGACGCGGGACTTAGTGTTTAAAGTTAAAAAGTTACTTATTAGGCTTCTAACTTTTTTTAAAAGCCTTTAACTTTTTCTTGCCAGGAGAACACGTAAAAACAAGTTTTTACCGGTTAGTAAACAAGGAGTGAGCAGGATGACAAAACACAAAAATAGTAATAACAATTTTGTCATTCGGAACCTTATGATCACACAAATAGGACCTAAATTAAATTGGTTTCACACTCCACAGTATCACGCAATACTTCAAGCACCTATTCTTCTAGGATCTAGTCTTGTACTTACCTACCTATGGAATCTTATTCCGTGCTTTAAAGTCAAAAACCGTGAAATGGAAAGAAATACTTAGTGTGCACAATACGCCAATACGTGTACATGGGAATATTACCTCTAATGTTTTAGTGTAAGGTCGAAAATCATGTAATTTACAAAAATACTAGGTGGATCACGTATACTTATAAAAGTAGAATAGGTGCCGCCTAGTATTGAAAAATACCTAGTGCGTGGATCTGTTCTAGTAAATACGTCTCACCTCTATAACTTCCCGTGCATGTCGTAAGAGCCGACTAAGGGACAAGGGCTCCAAGATGCTCGCACATAAGGCGGTCGGCTGCAACCCATCACTGAAGTTATTTATTCCACTTCGGTGCTCTACTTTGGTTATGCTAAATGAGGCGTCGAGGTCACTTACGGCGAATATACTCAAAATTGGTGATTTGATGCTCTGTCTTTATCTATCCCTTTTTGGAAGAAGGACGTGGGAGTATGTATGTGTAACTACATAATACATGCAATGTAACAGGACACTCGGTCCTGTGGCGGTAGCCAAAGTAACATTAAGAAAACGATAGCGAAGTTCGAAAAGAATAAAATGTATGGGATTGACATAAGATTGACCACGTGATTTAGCGCGGCTTATGTCAATCCTATACATTTTATTCTTTTCGAACTTCGCTATCGTTTTCTTAATGTTACTTTGGCTAAGCTTACTGCTCTGTATGAACGCTCCCCGCCAGTAATGCGCTGGCAGGCACTGTGAACACGCGCTTCCTTTATTACCAACATAAGGTATTTATATACTAACTAGCGGCCGCTCGCGGTTTCACCCGCGTGGTAACCGTTCCCGTGGGAATACCGGGATAAAAAGTATCCTATATGTTAATCCAGGTTATAAACTATCTGTATGCCGAGTTTCATCCAAATCCATTCAGTAGTTTTTACATGAAAGAGTAACAAACATCCATCCATACTTACAAACTTTCGCGTTTATAATATTAGTAGGATAGTTTTTTTATTGGAAATCCATATTCAAACATTTAACTATTAAATATGTACTAGATGTCTCGAAGTGAGGCAGCAGTAAGCGGCTCACGACCACCGGTTTGGACCCAGAAGTTCGATTTGGTTAGTGGTAGGGTTGTTTATTCGTCTGGCTAGCTAGCAGTCTTATCTATGTCGTCATAACGTCAATGTTTGTAGCATTGTTGTGTTCCGACAGCTAGAGATAAGTTAGCCAGTGCCTCAGTAGTGGCGGGTTCCGGGTGAAGTGCGCTTACCTTTGACCTTATTATCACTTTACATCAAGTGAAATGCTTACCCGTAAGATATAAAAAAGATGGAAAGAGTTTGCTGATACTGTACAGCAGGAACTGTGGAACTCCTTGCTTCAATCTGTGTTTCCTAATAAATTTAATATTGGGGTCTTCAAATCACGAGTGAATCGGTACCTTCTAGGCAAGCATTTACATCGTAGGCTACATCATCACTTACCATTAGGTGAGATAGTAGTCAAATGAAAGTCTATCGAAATAAAAATAAAATAAAAAAAGAGGGTCACCGGACTTTTTTGTGGGGCAGCGAGCAGCTTAAATTAAAGGAACTCTTTTCTTAAGTTTAAGGCGTAATGATCGAAATGATCGTATGATGGAGGAGCTCGATGGCGCAGTGGTTAACGCGTCCGGTCTGCGAGTGCTGAGGTTAAGCAAGTTTCGCAAAGGCCGAAAATTTATCATCTCGAGCTCCTCCGTGCTTCGGAAGGCACGTAAAGCCGTTGGCCCCGGCTGCATTAGCAGTCGTTAACAACCACCGTACCGCACTGGGCCCGCGTGGTGGTTTATGGCCCGTTCTCCCTATCCATCCATAGGGAAGGGTCGTGCCCCAGCACTGGGGACATGATGAGCTGGTGATGTTGATGATGGTATTATCGAAACACCGTCAGTAAGTTTCTAGTGGGAATAGCTACTGCCATTCCCTATATAAACTCCTCCTTTCCCTACCCTTTCCCTGCTTGATTCCTGAGGGGTTCAGATCGGACGGGAGCGGAACACTCCAAGAGTGCCGAGGATAGGACCTCGTCTCGGGTTGACCGGATTGTTCGGGTTGAAGAGAAGCGCCCAGTTAAGTAACTGTTGATAAACTGTTCATAATCATAGTGAGGCCAGAGTGAACGAGAGTGCGGCAACAGTGCCGTGACCTTGAATCGACGTACCGAGCTGTACCTGTACCTACCGGCTAGGGTTGATTCACACAACTCACACATAGTTAATTTATTATTGTGTGAATTTGGGTGTCTTTTATATTGTAAACTTACCTTGTTATATCTGTCGGCAAAGTAAAAAAAGGACAAACTGGGTTTATGGTTGTGTGTGTTGAGACATCCTCGTACACAACAGGTTTTTTTTCAGACATTTTCAATAGGCACCCACCTATATGCAACAAAACTCGCAATCGCGACATCCAAACCAAGAAAAATACGTGTATACTGATCGGCAGCGCTCAGTGACATACTTGTTATTCTCCGTTACTACAGCAACATACGCTGCCCGATCCGCGTTTGCGGGGACAGCCCGCGTCATCGCTTACTTCTTTCCCGTGCTTTTTTCTGTGTGCTAATGTAAGTGAACTACGAGCTTGTGTGCGAGTGTTTCGGAGCTCTTGTATGAAGTTGCCGCACTCTCGTTCACTCTGGTAGGGCTCCAAAGTGGCATAGATAACATCAGTGTGATTGCTAGCCGATTGCCTGATGTGCGAGCATCTTGGAACTAGGCTTGCCAACTCCAAAAAAGGCATTCCCGTGATTACCCAGCTCGACATCCGGGACTTGGGCATATTACGCGGGACACAACACACTTATAAAATGGTTAAAAAAAACTACGTAAGTATATTTTTTTCCCCCGTATGGTGCCGGGGATAAGAATTGCACCACCCCATCTCTACCCGTGGGTGTCGTAGAAGGCGACTATGGGACCATTCCAGAGGATGGGCAGCAGCGTCTCTCTGTGATTATTCTCACCTTACTGCGATCGCCAACCCGCCTGCCAAGCGTGGTGATTATGGCAAATCCCCTCAAAATGATTTATCCTTGAGGGAGGCCTTTGTCCAGCAGTGGACGTCTTTTTGGCTGAGATGATGATATTTTTTTATCAGGTATTTTTTATAGGTATTAAGAAATTTTGATAATGCGTAACAAATTACTTGGGCCAACTGCCTAACCCGAGGGTAGTTGGTACGAGATAGATACTTATATCATATTATCACTGATTTCCGGGACAAAAAGCGTACCACAGAGGGTCACGGTGGGACGACCCAAAATTGACTCAGAAGCGGGACGTCCCGGAAAATCCAGGACGGTTGGCAAGCCTTTGGAACCCTCGTCCCTTAGGCGGCTCTTACGACATCCACAGGAAGTGAGGCAGCATAGACATCCTTTTCACGTCCGTCAAGCATGGGATGTTGCTTCACATTATTATTATACACATTTTAGTGCAAATTAATTTCTTACCTCATCGTAATCTGATTGGAGTAATAACATGTACCCACATAAGTTAATTAACTATAATGCATGTAGTTAGATTAAACAATGTATAATTCGTCAATTACACCATAACCGTAGTATGTAACACGTCTGTACAAATAGAAGTTTAACGTACCAACATTTTAAACGTAGACCTAAGAACATTGTAACATAGATTTTAAAGGCAAAATATTTTTTTTCATCATCATCATCAGCTCATTTTATGTCCCAAATGCTGGGGCACGAGCACTCCTTATGGATGGATATGGAGAACAGGCCATAAACTACCACGCGGGCCCAGTGCAGATTGGTGATTGTTACCGACTGCTAATGCAGCCGGGACCAACGGCTTTACGTGCCTTCCCAAGAACGGAGGAGCTCGAGATGATAAATTTTGGTCACCCATCCGATGACTGGCCTACAGACCGGGCGCGTAAACCACCATGCCAACGAGCTTCTCATTTTTTTTTCATACCTTTACAAAACTTAAGCTAAAAAGTCTTACAAAGCTACTTTATATGTACCTATGCAGGTTTTGGCAAATTGTGATCAATAACTGCAATTTGAAACACAATATGTATATTTTTTAATTTTACAATGGTGTAAGTATCTTGACATACATCAGCTCATCTGATGGTAAGATGGTAGTGACGATATGCGCAAGGAAGCACAATTCACGCGGTGTTCTAAATTACTGAGGAACTGGCTATCTTCTTTATGAAATCTAAACAGTGTAGGTAAACCCTTTTACAGATACCTAGGTTTTTTTATGATCCTTATTGTATCTAGTTTCATAAACATATTCCATGTTTTTTTTCGTTATTCCACCGTTTTATTTCTCATAGAACTACCTACTTGGTGTGAATTAGAAGTTACTTACCTACCTACTCAAGAACCGACATGAAACACAAAAAGGCCGGCTTTTTTTTTACTTTCCATTTGCCCCCATTTAAGTCTAACTATTTGTAAGTCTATGGTAATAACAGTATTTTTGTAATATGTATACACATTTATAGAATATTCCATCGGAGCTCGTAAGAACTTAATGGCGCAGTGGTTAACGCGCCCGGTCTGCGATTGCTAAGGTTAAGTAAATTTGGCAAAGGCCAGTCGTCGGATGGGTGACCAAAAAATTTATCATCTCGTGCTTCTAAAGGCACGTAAAGCCGTTGGTCCCGGCTGCATTAGCAGTCGTTAACCATCACCAATCCGCACTGGGCCCGAATATGGCCCGTTCTCCCAAACCATCCACAGGGAAGGCTCGTGCCCCAGCAGTGGGTACATAAAATGAGCTGATGATAGAATATTCCATAGACTGTTTTTGCCGCTCTCCATCTTACGCTGCGACGCTTAGGTATACCTAAATCTTTAATGATTATAAGAGTGTATTTTTATATAAGTACAAATTACTTATTTATATATTTTGCCATATATTCCATGTATATTTTACAGTTGTCTAAGTAAAAGTAATGTTAATTAAATTAATAATAATAAGTTAGTAGTTAATAATAATAAGTTAGTAGTTAGTAATTTAATTGTACCTTAAGGTTAGTAAATTGTACCCTACCTGTAGTGTTGTAAAAATAGGTGATTGTATTGAATAAAAAAAACAATGATGCTTAATTTAAAATAATACAAATTAAAATTTTAGCAAATAAATAAAAAGCAATTAAAAAACAATGAATTTGTGACAGAAATAAAAATAAAAATATCAATGTTTATATAATTTTTAACGCAAATTTTGTTGCGAACAAATTACAAAAACACAAATGTTGAAAAAAAATTTCCACAAGCAGGGTTTGAACCTGCACCCTTCTGACATACCGGGTCAGGTGCTCTTCCAATTGAGCTATCGTGGTTCTAACCAGCCCGCCGAAATTATTCTCGTGGAAATTTTTTTCAACATTTGTGTTTTTTTTATAAAAATATCATTAAAAATTTATTAAAAACTATTAGAAAAAAAAATTTAAGTAAGTACTCAAAACGAAAATTAAAATTAAAACGATTTTATTCCAAAAATTCTTTTAACCCTATACTTGGCAGTTTTTTTTTGTGGAATTATATATATTTTTTGTATAAAATTTGTTCTTTTTTCACTACCCGAAATTTTTTGAAAGTTAGTGTCTCAAATAATCCACTATGCCATGAATAGGGTTAAGCTAGACTTATAAACACTTTTCAATCAGCGTAATAACAAAAGTAAAACTGAATATCATCAAAAGGTAATTAACCCTACCGAATAACGTTAATTCCTCTTTTCAACCACCATTATCTGCTAAATCTGTAATACAATGGCCATAATTACACAAAACAAGCTATGAAGTATCAGATTTGTCCACGAATTATAACAAAGGAACCAACATGTTACCTTGTAGTACACCGAAAAAACAATATGGTTTCAACCTTAGGCAGGGGTCATATTGTAATGTGTGCAGGCGGCATGAAACTCTGTGATTATTACGTGTAATACAAACAGCCTTTGTGTGTGGAAACATACGGGACAGTATCGTGGGCGGTTACGCTGCGGGTAAGCTGAGATCGTCCGAATGGATGAACTGTCAATAAAATTTATTTATTTTATTTATTTATTTATTTACTTAGGTACATTAACAGGTCACATCCAAATTTGTAAGTAAGAAAAGCTATAATTATTCACAGTTATAACACAAAAAAATAATATTTAAATTTCAAAAGTATGTAGTTACATATGATGCTTGGACTTTTGATTAAAATCCAACTATTACAAGTTTTACCGTAGACACACTACAGATTTTACAACACAACTAACCAGGTTTAGTCGGCGAAAAACTTATCGTTCCTCAAGCCAAAGTACGTGTCGAGCTTAGTCGAGTAATCATCGGACATTTTCTAAGGCTTTTATGTAAGTAATTCTCAGAAACTTTTGAGTCAAGCAGCGAAGCTTTCTTACCATGATGAGAAGAGAGCCTTACCTATTATCCTAGGGATTAATCGTTGTTCTGAGTGCCTGGTATGAGTTTTGTTTACTATCCGTATTCATTCGATTACGCTTACGAAAACGTAAATTAGTATGGCATTGAAGCAACGCCTCCTGGCGACATACGAGAGGAGTTAACATTTTGTCATACAAATTCTCGTTTTCGTTGACGTGATCGAATAGCGAATGAAAATCGCACTAGGCACCCTCTAGCAATAATTTGGGGTTTGTCGAATCTTATTATAGTTAATAGTTGGGTAGTAACAGGGTCAAGGGCATGTTCGTAAGCTGCAGATACGCTCACATATCTGTCGTCGGCCATATTATGTTCTTTAATCCCCGTTTAAAAAGATTTTTTATTCATTAGCTCACCGGATGTTAAGAGATGATAAGGCAAAGCGCACTCCACCTGGAATCCTCAACGTCTACTACTAAAAAGTTGAAAGAAGAGAGAAGAAGAAGACTAAATAGAAGAATTACTAAAGAACTTTGCAAGCAGGTACGCAATTCGTCACTGTGTGTTTACACTACAGGCGTTCATTTTTAGTAGCAACCTAAAAAAATCATGGACATCGTAATGTTTCCTTCGACAATTATTATGACATATTTATATAAAAGCATTGTTTTAAATCTAGGTAGGTACTTCAAACATTCAAGGTATCGGTGATCATCAGTGTACAAATGTCCCAATGGTGTACTCAGGCCTTCCTACATCATCACACCAAACATCATTTTTATATCCCCACTGCTGGGACATGACCCTTCCATACGAATGGACACACCGCAGGGAGAAAGTGCTACGTCACAGACAACTAACTATAAAATGGTCTGTCCCTGTCGATCCGCATACAAGCAAAAGGGATGCAACTAAAAACAGGCAAGCAGAAAATTCAAGTCAGGAAATTACGAATACCTAACGCTTTTTAAATAATATCTAACCCTTGTACAGACGCCAGCATGTTGATTCTGTAACATGGTGATGTCGACTAACTCGATTGGTATGAGTTAGGGATGTTTATGTGGGGCCAGTGTGAATCGATAACATCGATTATACTTCGTTTTGGTTTTAATTGAGACATGTTTATTAATACGAGGGTAAGGGTCTTACAAATAAACAAAGGGTGGGCAAGGGGCTAAAAATATAACCCTTTCACTAGAAGGATTACATATCATCATGTGATAACAATGACTTGCACCGTTCCCCCAGCCCTCGTCCGCAATTACCCCAGCTCTTGGACACCGGCTCAAAGCGGCAGGACGTGGTGCACTCGGTCCTGCGCTTTGGCCTCCGCCGCTGACGCGAACGCCGACACACCGACACCGAATGCGGCAAATTATATCAAAAAAATAGTTAATTCAACATTATTCGTTGCTTGAATGTGAACTACAGCATCATCAACATCATCATCATCATCGGCCTATCTTAGTCAACTGCTGGACATAGGCCTCCCCAAATAAGCGCCATAGCGCCCTGTCCTCAGCTTGACGCATCCAGCATCTGCCTGCAGTCTTTCGGAGGTCATTACAGGTTTTCGAACTACATAGTATTCTGTAAAACTCAAAAACGCCGAGGGCGCCTCACCAATCGATGTGGTACTGCACATCAAATTTCTTCAATAAATATTTAACCTTATAACATATACATAAAGTTGAAAGTCTATTCAGGCTATTTGAGAGTTTGTGGTAATCTGATGGGTAGGCATGTGTACAACAAAACAGTTTTTTTTTTCGGAGAGAGATTGCTGATTGCCTCGAACGGCATTTTCAGCGTCACCGGGGTTTTTGGGGACGGCGAGGTACGTAAAGGGTACCTCAAGCCCTGTGAAACGAATCACCTTCGGAGGATTTCTAGAGGGTACGGCATCGCACACTTAAAAGTGCGCGTCCCTGTGCTCTACCAGAGTCTCCGAAGGGTTCGGATCGGATCGGGGAGCGGAACCACCCGAGGGCGCCTCTAAAGTAAAATTATAAAATACAGTGAAAAATTAAACGAGCCAAAGCCAAGAATCGAACCTGGGTCTTCCGCAATCCGGGCGGCTGCACTGACCGCTATGCTACCGGGAAGGCTGACGTAAGCGCTGAATTTTGTCACTGTTTTTTTTATATTTTTGTATTTTTTTCTTGATTCCAACTCGAGCTTCTAGAGGCTCATAGATTTTTTTAAATTCAGCTGTTCCATACATTTTGGTCGAATGAATATTGATGTTGAATATTGATATTGAATATTGATGATTGTCCTTTACATTTTGTGTTTTTATTTGTGATGGAAAGTGTCCTCTTATGATAGGGCATTTTCCAATATTTATGACGCTGTAAGGGAGAAAAGAGCTGGACACTTGCTGAGTTTTTTGCCGGTTCTTCTCAGTACAAGATCTCCCGCCCAGAGTAGATAGACTTACGAACCGATGGCATAAAAGACGTTCATAAGAGCTATTTGTAGCCTAAACTGAATAAATGATTTTGAATTTTGAATTTTGAATTTTTGAATTTTGATGTTTTGTATGAAACAGCTGAATTTTATTTTCGAGTTAAGGAGTTGGTCCAATAGTAAGAGTTGTTCGTTTGTATCGCGGGAGCGGGAGTCATCTCAGAAGGTTTGGACGGTGATAAAAAAAGTCACCTGTATAGCATTGTGAAAGCAAAAATTTTATGGGATTCCGATGGGTCGAAGTGTTACTGGGAGAGGGAAACCACAGCAGGCCCCACTAAGATAAGATAAGGTACAAACATCAACATGCGTACCGAGATTTCCATTGTCAAAAAAAAAAGGTACCGCCTGCTGGGAATCGAACCCTGGACCTCTGAGTATGAGATCGGTGGTCGTAACCACAAGACCACAGAGGCGACAAATGCTTAAGAAACAATCATAACTTGGCTGTTTGTATGTGATACCGAAATTAAATAAAAAAGCTATTATCATATCTTTATTGCTTTCCCATATGTATTACAAGGATCTTAAAATAATGTCAAGAACAGTATGGACCCTGTCGGGCACAGCAAAAAATTTATTTATTAATTTATTTATTTAAAAGAACATACACAATCCTTACAGGCTTAACCTAATGCGATGGTGCAGTTAGTTATTTACAAAATAGTTACTATACTAAAAGCTAAATCCGTGAGCTCACTCAGCGTATATGAAAACAAATCATTTTGCTCAGCCATAGTTGAGCACACGTAGGGGAGAAGAGGACGTTTCATGTGCTTTTTCATTTTATTAAAATTTATTATTTTGTAGATCGTCTTTAAAATAATCTTGTAATGTATAGTAACCCTTTTCTGTAAGTAATTGTTTTAATTTCTCTGAAAATTCTTTTTCAGATAGGATTCTCAGAAAATATTGATAGGAGCTCTTTCGTTTTTGTCCGACTTCACCAACCCACTTCCTCAATACTAAATTTGTGTTACAACTGACATTTAAGAGCACCAACTTTTCTCACAAGCGCATTCAATGCAGCATTGTTTTATCTTTGGTTGCTAAACTCAATTCTGATGTTTCTTTCTTTGGAACAATGGGCGAGTGAATGTACAGATTTCTTTTGCGGTAGTTCACTTTAAATTGTTATAATCATGTGAGTTAGTTTGTTAGAAATGCATGTAGCATGGACAATGTAAGCTATCCACTTTAAGACCAAAATAAAAAAGTTGTAGTAATATTAAATTTCCCTGTGTGGTGCCGGGGATAAAGAATTGCACCACCCCATCTCTTCCTGTGGGTGTCGTAAAAGCCGACTAAGGGACCTTTCCAGAGGATGGGCAGCAGCATCTCTCTGAGGTTACCCTCAACCTACTGCGATCGCCAACCCGCCTGCCAAGGGTGGCGATTACGGCAAATACCCCTCATATCCTTGAGGGAGGCCTTTGTCCAGCAGTGGACGTCTTTGGCCTGAGATGATGATGATATTAAAAATCATTTGACGACCTCCTTGGTCGAGTGGTTTGTACACCGGTTCTCATGGTGTCGCTATCTCTGAGGACCCCGGGTTCGATCCCCGGTCGGGTCAATTTAGAAATTATTATTTTTCTAAATTGTCTCGGGTCTGGGTGTTTTCTATGTATAATAAGTATGTATTTAAGTATTTTAAGTATGTTTATCCGTTGTCTAGTAACCATTTAACGAGTTTCATAACGAAGCTTCTCTTGGGCTAGATAATTGGTGTAAGTGTAGGAAAGTTTATTTATTTATTTATTTATTCAATTTAGACTAAAATTAGCTATTATGAAGAAGATTATTAGCGCAGTAGGGCTAGTTCGACAGTAACCATTGATCGACAAGTTCTTCCTAATAGCAAGGTCAGTAACAGAACTAATTGGTATTTTTAGGATCAATTGAATACAGACTGGGGAGCTCGATGGCGATGGCGCAGTGGTTAACGCGCCCGGTCTGCGAGTGCTGAGGTTAAGCAACTTTCGCAAAGGCCGGTCATCGGATGGGTGTAATATGTATCATCTCGAGCTCCTCCGTGCTTCGGAAGGCACGTAAAGCCGTTGGTCCCGGCTGCATTAGCAGTCGTTAACAACCACCAATCCGCACTAGGCCCGCGTGGTGGTTTATGGCCTGTTCTCCCTATCCATCCATAGGGAAGGCTCGTGCCCCAGCAGTGGGGACATAATTGAGCTTATGATGATGATTATGATGATGATGATGATGATGATGATGGTGATGAAGAATACAAACCACCTGTTTCCCAGCTGTCATCCAGTAAAAGTGACCCTCCTTAAATATTTGTTTTATTTTGTGAATAATATAACTCAATATTCTGTGAATATTTCAAGCGTCTACCTGTTGCCGTTGTCAATATCGAGCAAAAACGAGTAAAAAAAATTCGACAAACGCGTTTGTTGTATGGGAGCCCCCTGAAATATTTATTTAATTTTGTTTTTTAGTATTTGTTGTTAAGCGGCAACAGAAATACATCATCTGTGAAAATTTCAACTGTCTAACTATCACGGTTCATGAGATACAGCCTTCTGACAGACTGAGAGACAGACAGACAGACAGACAGACAGACATACAGACACACGGACGGACGGACGGCGGAGTCTTAGTAATAGGGTCCCGTTTCACCCTTTGGGTACGGAACCCTAAAATAGGTTCCCTTTTCTTTCAATGTAGCTTTTAATGTAAGAGGCGTCAACAGATTGACTAAGCTTTCGAACATCAATAGCGTGTAGATCATTTATGTGTAGGGGATGTAGCCGGTCTGCCTCCGTGAAGTTAGTGCTTTTGGTAGGTACTGCCTTTGAACCTAGGGTCTAACCTTTTAAATTTTTTTTTTCGAAAGCAAACTCTTTTGTAAATAAAAATCATGAAATCAGTGCATAAATATCGGGGATTTCTACGCAAAATGACCAAAAACATTATAAACATGATTATTTACATATAATTTTACGCTAATTATGTTGAGAACAAATAAAGTGTAAAGGGCACATTGCTCGCAGTACTGATGGCCGCTGGGGCGGGATAGTCCTGGAGTGGCGACCGCGTACCGGAAAGCGCAGTGTGTGCAGGCCTCCAACAAGGTGGACCGACGATCTGGTGAAGGTCGCGGGAAGCCGCTAGATGCGGGCAGCACAAAACCGGTCGTTGTGGAGATCCAGGAGGCAGACGTCCAGCAGTGGACGTCTTTTGGCTAAGATGATGACGATGATGATGAAATAAAGTGTTGAAAAACATTGAATAGGGCTCCTTTGGCTTACAGAGTAAGAGTAGATAGTGTTGATTAATTTCGGCGAGTTGGATTGAGCCACGATAGCATAGTTGGTAGTGCATCTGACCCGGCCGGCATGTCATGGGTGCGGGTTCGAATCCCGCTCGTGGAATTTTTTCAACAATTTGTCTTTTTTCAATATAAACAGGCAATTAATCGAGATCCTCCATCTTTTCTTGAAGTCGGTAAAAAAAATACGTTAGTAAATTTTACATATTTTTTTTATAAAAAAAAAGTAAAATTTTCTACCTAGATAGCGTTGTATTGTTGTGGTATTTCATCCGTAAAGATGAATCTGCATAGCCATTGGTTGCATTAACCGTTGGATAGATGGCACCCTGCCGCTAAAAAGCAGTGAAAAAATCAAAAAGCAGTGAAGAAATTCAGTGCTTATGTCAGCCTTCCCTGTAGCATAATGGTCAGTGCAGCCGCCGAGCAAGACCTAGGTTCGATTCTTGGCTGGGTCGGGTAGGCATTTAATTTTGTCACTGTATTTTACAAATATGTAAGTAAGTTAACAAGTAAATCAATAATTCAAGACAATAAAACGAAAACAAAACAAAAATTACACTAAAAAAACATATAAAGTTAGGTTAAGTTCCCTCCTTCCTCAGAGGTTCCTGCAAACGAGGCGTGAAGAGGCACCTTGTGGGCCGGCAGGGTCAGGGTGACTGATGGTGCGTTGCTTTTACGCTGCACCAGTTGTCTTCGCGTCTGGACTCCAATTCCACATAACATCAGGTTGAGAAGACTCATTTGCCGCGCTAACTATATAAAAATCAATATTAAAGAAGTTAAGCTTCAAAATAATAAGACAGTATAAAATTAAATTATAATGTTTCGTTTATTTAAAAATAAGTAGACTGTTAACATAATAATTGTTAAGTGCCAGACCGGAGTTGATTATAGACCTAAGTCACGACTTTATCAAATTATGAAAGTGCGGAAGCGACAGGTGAAAGATGCTGAGAATTATTTTATAATTGAAGTGCAATTCTAGTTCTAATTTTTGTGAGTGTCGGTGAGAATACGTTTGACCTTTTACATTACCTAAACCATCCTACTTCTAATATTTAGTCACCGTATTACTTGCTTAGAGAATTAAGATGTATTTCGTATGAGCCTATAAACGATGAAATGGTCACTCAAAGAAGCACCAACGAAGAAGTAATCGAAAGAGTAAATTTAATGAAAGCTTGAAAAATTTGGGGGTTAAAGTTGCTCGCGTCCGTAGGTTTACTCTTGAGACCCTACACGTGACCCCTGGGTGGTGTTAAATGAGTGACACTGTCTGAGTGGTAGAGCCACGCTGCGTTGCAGCACGAAATGGGCCGGCTCGCCTGGCGTAATACCACCCTCTCACAGAATATCGGCGTGAAACAACGGCACTCGTTGCTGTTGTGTTTCGTCCGGTGAGTGAAAGTACCGGAGGCCCATCTTTGGGAGGGCCCCCCTCCCAATTCCTACTCCCTCCTCAAGATCCAACTCCTTCCTCAAGGTCGGCAACGCATCTGCAATTACTTTGGCTTTGCGGGTGTCCATGTCCAGGTGACCCGCTTGCTCGTTTGCCTTCTTTTACCATAAAAAAAAAAGCTACAAATATTAAAAGTTATTCATTTATTTATTTAAAATAGGTAGATAGGTACACTGAACGATTACAGTCGATACATGGAAAAAAAATATTACTATTTGAAGTAGACTAGACTATAAACTAGAAATAGTATACACAGCGTGAGTTTTATTATTTTCCACGCATAATAAAATACACTACATTAACAATACAAAAAAAATATCTAAATGAAATTTTGGGAAAAAAATATGTAACTGGGCAATGAGGATTCTTGCTCTTTGAGGAAGTTAGATATGCATATGACCTTTTATATATCGCGGATTTATCATTAAATAGGTCAATCTCATAGTCTATGTCTTTGCTACTTCGAGCCAGTTCATTAAAAGTTATTGAAAACAGAAGAAGAAATATGATTAGCCACTTAATAAGACTCGACAAATTCATAAAAAAACATAGCTAAAAGCACGATAGAAAGATAGAGAGGAAGAGAAAGACCAAGTGCTTCATCATCAGCTCATTAATGTCCCCACTGCTGGGGCACGAGCCTTCCCTATCGATGGATAAGGAGAATTATCCATAAACCACCACACGGGGTAAGTGCGGATTGGTGGTTGTAAAGACTGCTAATGCAGCCGGAATTAACGGCTTTACGTGCCTTCCGAAGCACGGAGGAGCTCGAGATAATACATTTTTGTCACACATCGTTTTTTTTTTATTTTTTTTTTAATAGTAAAAGGAGGCAAACGAGCAGGCGGGTCACCTGATGGAAAGTAATCATCGCCGCCCATAGACACCAAAACCAAAGTTATCGCAGATGCGTTGCCAACCTTGAGGAAGGAGTTGGATATTGAGGAGGGAGTAGGAATTGGGAGGGAGGAGGGGTGAGAGATGGGCCTCCGGTACTTTCACTCACCGGACGAAACACAACAGCAACGAGTGCCGTTGTTTCACGCCGATATTCTGTGAGAGGGTGGTATTACACCGGGCGAGCCGGCCCATTTCGTGCTGCAACGCAGCGTGGCTCTACCACTCAGACAGTGTTACTCATTTAGCACCACCCAGAGGTCACGTGTAGGGTCTCAAGGGTAAACCTACGGTCGCGAGTAACTTTAACCCCCAAAAAATCGTAGTGATATCAGTTTTCAACAGGTATCAGAAATCAACACTTTTTCCTTTAACCATTAAAAGTAAGGCTAAGAAACTGATTGAGCAACAATTGAATGACTTCTTCGACGACCTCCTTGGTCGAGTGGCTTGCACACCGGTTTTCATGGTGTCGCCATCTCTGAGACCCCGGGTTCTCTGTTATTTTTTCGGCAACAAAATCTGGTGTCGGACTCTAGCGCTACTACGATACACAGGGTACTTGGCAATACGTGTATAATCCCGAATATGACAGATAAGATGCCGTGCGCGTGCAAAGAACCCCGGAAAAATATGAACATTCCTAAACAGCACCACATGGCCATTGGCCAAGATATTGAGGTTGCTAAGTACAATTAGAAAGCGACAACCCTAAGTCCAGCCCCCTGACTACGAGCTCTTATAGCAGTATTATTGCAGTTGTGCAAAAGAGACGCGTGTATATACGCCGCTACACGCGTCTCGTTCTCACAACTGCAATAATACTGCTATAAGAGCTTGTGGTTACCCCCAGCTGATACATTGTTCTCGGTCGTCAACTTCGTGGTCCAACAAAAACAGAAGTCAACACATGTCAGGGATGAACAAAATCAATGTAATAAAATAAATTTGAATCAATTAATGGAATCAGGTGGAAATCCATGGTACAAAAAAATTTAATTTAAATAATAATATTTAGTAGAAACACAAATGTTGAAAAAAATTCTACGAGCAGGATTCGAACCCGCACCCTTCTGACATACCGGGTCAGGTGCTCTTCCAATTGAGCTATCGTGGTTCTAACCAGCCGCCGAAATTATTCAACACTATTTACTTTTTACTTTGAAAGCCAAAAGCGCCCATTCAATGTCAACAACTACCGTCATTAACACCGTCAAGTAATTACCGTCATTATTCGTCTGCTCGTGGAAATTTTTTCAACATTTGTGTTTTTGTAATTTGTTCGCAACAAAATTTGCGTTCAAAATTATATAAACATTTTAATAATATGTAGTGTTAATTCCGCAACTCACTCGTTTCTACAGCTTGGATGCAGTACCTACGCATGCACCGCCCTCCCGCCCGCAAAAAATTTGCACATGCAGGAGAAACAATGGGTGCAAGCGAAAATGCACACCAACACCAATACCCTGATGGCTTTCACCCTGGTGCTGAGCAACGCTAATTTAATGGCCCCAAAACGCCTGGATATTTTATCAGACGCGCAATCTGCATTTGCGTTATGGAAAAATAAATCTACGTAAATATGATTTAGCATAAATGTTTATATAATTTTTAACGCAAATTTTGTTGCGAACAAATTACAAAAACACAAATGTTGAAAAAATTTCCACGAGCAGGGTTTGAACCTGCACCCTTCTGACATACCGGGTCAGGTGCTCTTCCAATTGAGCTATCGTGGTTCTAACCAGCCCGCCGAAATTATTCAACACTATTTACTTTTTACTTTTTACTTGTCAGAAGGGTGCAGGTTCAAACCCTGCTCGTGGAAATTTTTTCAACATTTGTGTTTTTATGATTTAGCATGTTATCACGGCGTTCTTAATTCTTGGTTGCGTGGCTGTTTCAGGATTATATATATATTACCAAACACCTTGTATGTACGTACACAAGCTATGTATTTTTAAAGAACAACTCCGTAGGCGGGATCCGCATTGCCTAACCTGAGCCTGAACGGTACCAGTGTGGGCCGCATGACGTCACTTCACTATAGTCGGTAATATTCCACACTTTCGCCGCTCGTGAGTCAGCGAGGCCACGAGATTAGCGATTAACCGACTAAAAGACAGACGACTGATGCTTAATAAATAATATAAAAAAGAAGCAAATTTGGTTGCGAACAAATAAAGGATAATACACATACGAATGTAATAGATATTCAATAGAATAGAAAACTATTACTAGTGACACAACACAAAAGACATTACTACATAACAATATAATAATAGTACTACTACCAATATACTACATACTGACATTATTCCAAAATTATTGTAGAGATATAGCCAGTTCCTCAGTAGGTAGTTGACGTCTCCCATATGTATCCTAGTAAGTACTTCCTATAATAGGATACCGAAGAGATCTTATATTAAATCAGGTCTGTTGATAGTAAAGCGTTCACTTGTTGTTCTCGCAAAGCCGAGATTTTTTTTTCCCACAATATTACTTTAATTTGCAGTAAATAAATTTAAAATATTTGTAAAAAAAAATCTTAAAAAAAAACACAAATACTGAAAAAAATTACACGAGCAGGATTTGAACCTGCACCCTTCTGACATACCGGGTCAGGTGCTCTCCCAATTGAGCTATATCTATCGTGTAGATATTTATAAATAGCTTGCCTACTTCTTAACTGATCTTTAGTATTTGTAAAAATATTATGATCGGATGTTAATGACGGTAGTTGTTGACGTTGAATTTTTTCCTTTGGCTTTCAAAGTAAAAAAGTAAATAGTATTGAATAATTTCGGCGGGCTGGTTAGTACCACGATAGATGATGCGAATTCGAACCCGCACCCCATGACATGCCGGGTCAGGCGCACTACCAACTATGCTATCGTGGCTCAATCCAACTCGCCGAAATTAATCAACACTATCTACTCTTACTCTGATTTATTTTTTTATTTTATTTTATTTGGAAAACCCACAGCTTTATGAAATTTAATACAATAATATTATAAACACTGATAGCCAATAAGAGGTCTTCGCTTATACAAAACAACTTAAATATCTAATTTTTAGTGAGAACATTAACAAACCCAATCTAGTACTTAAATAGTAGTTTATGCAACTGTCATATAATGAAGGGTATTAAAACACAAGTGTGAGTTTATGAAACGAGCGCAGCGAGTTTCATAATAGTAACGAGTGTTTTAATACCCGTGTTATATGCAGTTGCATACACTACTTTATCTTCACTAATGCAATTAGTCAAACAACAAGAGTAAAAGCTGACAATAGTTTATTTATAATAATTGTTCAAATTTTGGATGGTACAATTTTGAAAGTTAATGTTAATTATTGATCCAGCAGCTGTAGCGGTCGCGGGGCAAGCAGTAGAGCTCATAGACGGAGTTGGAATATTTATAATTACTTCATTCGTCTTGTTTTCCATACTGTTCAAGATCGTATTTGAGACTTGAATTTTATTCATTAAAGACTCATCAATGTAGCTTTCAGCCACAGTAGAAGACTTCCACCCCCCGTGTCGTTTCAGTGCGGTCAAATCACCACCGCTATCTATGAGAAGGGTCGCCGAGGTGCGCCGGAAGCAATGCCCCGTGTACAACGCTGGGTTAGGCAGATTCAAAAAACTTGCGATAGTTTTTCCCAGAGCACCAAATTTATTAATACCAGTTCTTTGATCGACGCACTTCCCCGATCTATAGCTCAAGAAAAAGGCAGGGTTTCGACAGGGGGTGGGTCGAAGTTCCATGTATTTTTTACATACGGCATAGCAGTTGCCCGTCACAACGAAAGAACGATCTATTTTCGTTTTTGTTTTCGAAACTTTTACCATGATTGTACTGTCGTCTATGTTAGAGACTTCATCGAACTGGATGTTGTATAGCTCTTGCCTTCGGCATGCCCCCATTATGCCGAAGATTAGTGCAACCTGTAACAATAAACGATATAATAAGCTTGAGGTACATAGCCAAGGCAAAAACTATGATTTATGAAGTAGTAAAGTGTAAGTACCAACTACCTAATTTATACACAAAGCGCTTAAACGGAGTGTCTAGATAACTTGCGTGTGTAGTACGTAAGTATGTACTAGGTAGATTAAATAACAGAACTAAAATACACTTACCTTTTCAAAAGATACAAAATATCTGGTGAATCTTTCAGGAACATATTTATTTGACCTGATGTAAACGTCAAGGACTTTTTTTCCTTGTGTCCTTCTGAACTGCGTTTCAGGAACGCTATGACTTTTGAATACTTCGTGATATCAATATTGTTGTAGATACTCAGTGTGGACTTGAGCATAGAATATTTAGCCCACATAGAAGATGGCTTGAATTTGTCGGAGAGGTCTTTGAGATACACAAGAATGACATTTTCAGAAAATGATGTAGTTTTCTTTTCGATCTTCCATGCCAAAAAGTTATTATATTTTTTTTCATATAATTTTCTAGATTTTTCTGGCAAAAGATTGTGAGTTACTTTTGTTGCCAATTCTAGAATATCCGGAGGCGTACAAATATCATCGTCGTTGTCCATTTTTAACTTTTAATTTGTATTTTAAAAACAAAAAACATTGCGAAACATTAAATTCACGCGTACGTGTATTGTCACAGTGAACTTGCCGCCATTAAAATCTAACCAATGAGAGCGCAGCTGCGCGCGCAGGGCCAATCAGGAGCGAGCGCGCGCTGTTCTTTTTTTATTTAATTGGCACAAGATCTTACCAAAGAGTTTTGTGTATGTAAGTTTAGTAGTTTCGACGAAGTTTTCACGTATAACCCAACTGTTTTCAAAAGCCAGCCTAATATCAAAATTTTATACAACTTGTATGAGGATTTTGACATAAGGCTCGCCAGGTTAATTGGTCGCGTTTTATTGATGTTATAATGAGATTTTACGATATCGATGTGGATATTATACCATCATGTGAAATTGCTTAAATTGAGTGTTTTGTTGTCTGCGCTATAACAGTAGTAATTATAAGTCAAGTATTGGAAACATAAGTAGAATGTTACAACATTAGTGTAGATAAACAATATAAACACACAGCAACATGTGATGCGCTACTGTCACTATGTTAAACGGCTTGCCTTAAAAAGAAAGGATTGTTTACTAGTCGCCTCGCTGAGGGTATGCCAGAGTGAAATATGTCAAAATCGTAATCTTCACATAATTGGTTTACGCTTCTACTCGCTCGCAACATAAATGAATTTTGGCGGTAATTGGACGAAACTAATGGTATATAAATGGGAGTGTAGTGTCTAGGCGATCTTGTAGGTATAATAAACTTAATTTTGGAGAGGAGTTCAGGACAGTCAATCATATTATTTACAATTTTGAGAAAATAAACAATATCCGCTATCTCACGCCGCTCATACAAAGGAAGAAGATGAAATTGTTTGCATAATTCATCTGAGCTGTACGGGATTTTAGCTTACTCTGATGTAAGCCAAAAGAGCCTCGTTTGTCACCAGGCGAGGCGCTGCTGCTTCAAACTCATATAAAACCTCGTTTACGTGATCCAATGACAAATAAACACTAGATACCCTAATAAACTAACTCTTCCTTTTTTCTTTTTTTTTATATTAACGGGTAAGCACAGTGCCTTGATCTCACCTGATATTAAGTGATGATAAGGCCAATGATGGAAGCGCACTTCACCCGGGATCCTCAACTAGTGAGGTACTGGCTATCTTATCTCTAGTTGCCGCGGAAAGAAACACAACAATGCTACAAACATTGATGTTATGGCGACAAGTTTAGATAAGATGGTGGTAGCTAGCCAGGCGGACAAACAAGCCCTACCACCAACCAAACTGAGTACACAAACATGTACCCCCCGCTGGGAATCGAACCCGGGACCTCTGGGTCTAAACCGGGGGTCTCAGCCACTAGACCACAGAGGTGGTTAAAGCAGTTAAGGCGGTTTCTTTAAAAACTACGACGCTTTACTATAGAAACGCGTATTGTATTACAATAAGTATTTACAATAGATTGCCGGATGATCTCAAGATTTTGCCCATAAATACGTTCAAAACTTGGTTAGTTGAGAACTGTTTTTACTCCATTGAGGAAATTATGGAATTTATGGATTACTGTAAAAGACGACGATAAGAAATTAGGCTTATATATAATCTATTAAATGTCTTTATTGGTACTATGAAGGAGCCTAATTTTCAATAATTGTGTGAAGATATTATTAAAGGATGCCAGTTTCTGGTGAATAGTGAGCGACTCAACATTAATATATGTCGGCGGGGAGGCTGGTTTGTAGTAGGACGGTCGAGCAAACTCGGATTCGTCGATAACACAGTTCATCTTGGATCTTCAAAATAAAGACGCAGTCGTATTCCTTACAATCACTTTAATGTTATTTTAATATCACAATTACAATATTTAGAAACAGTTTCCTGATGCAAATGGATTTTAGTAACGAAGTGAGTTCTGCGCGTGCATACTCTCCGGCCGCTCCCGTTCGAATGTGTCTAGCAAGTGTCTAGTCCGTTGTCGCGCCAAGCCAACTGACGTTGACGTTTCGCGCACCATAGAGCATAGGCTGCACAGACCACACTAAGTATAGACTATACTTGTCGTTGCCACGTCTCCGACATATCGCATGCTTAATGGAACACTGACTCAACTCAAAAAAGACGATTTTTGGGAAATTGTTACAGAAGATCTTGCTATGAAGACTTATCCTACTTGTTGACGCATAAAATTAAAACTGATTTATTAATTAATCATGAATGATTCTATTTAGAACGAATAATAAACTATTGACAAGATCTGATTTTGAAAAAATGCCTGTATCTGTACGTAACTCAATTCTGACCTATTTACTAATGGGACAATGTTCCATTAAACATGCGATATATGTAAGATCTTTTGTACCACTTTTCATGCAAATAAATATATTTGATTTGATTTGAATAAAACTCTCAATACTCACCCTGTTTTTTTCAGACCACCTGCATCCTAGCTGTCATCTAGTAAAATTTCAGTGAAATTCTATATTCTTTTTTGGCGACGAAAACTGTGTTGTTTTCTAGGCTTAAATGGCAAATAAAAATCGCAATAGCCGCCCTCTGTTTTTTTTAGAATGAGTTGTTGGCTTGAGGCAGCCTTTGCAGCACCACCGGACTTTCACCCTGGTGCTGTAACAGCTTAACAACAACGCTAATTTCATGGCCCCAAAACGCCTGGACATTTATCAGACGCGCAGTCTGCAATCTGCAATTTGCGTTGGGTAACATGATTTTTACAATTAAAGTACAGAACTTAACAGAGTTCTTATTCCATGCGCATAGAGTTTCATAAGTTATAGAGTTCATTAGGGATGTTGACGACATCAACAACAAACAATTCTAGAACATTAAACAAATAAATGAAATCACGTAACAGTCCTATGACACATTGACCTATTTTTTATTTGACCTAAACATGTAGTTTCTGTAACTTTTTTTTTCCTTTAATTGATGGCTTCGTGCGATTAGCACATTAAGCCAGTGTCAAAGTAATTTTTCTTACAAATAATACATAAATAAACATTATTTTCAACTCTTGACATCTAGTACTTTGGGGTTGCTTTAGTAATCGGCGGCAGTCGTAGAGGGTACGGGAGGGGGGAGGGGGTTAGGGGGGGGAGTAATGTGCCCCTCTTAAAGGGGGGAGACGCGGAAACCCATAGTTTTTATCTGCCACTTCTTATCAAGTAATCAATCACTACAAAAAACCTTTGACTTAGTTGTTTTTTTTTTCTTCTTTACGCTCCCTCTTTCCGTTTGGCCCTCGCTACGCTGCGCTTCGCTCGGGAAAAAAAAAGAACCTTAACCTATCCAACAGCACAAAATACCCAACGGATTACGTGAGTTTTTAAATTTTATTTTTTTTACGCTCCCCCCCTTCCGTTTGGCTTTCGCTACGCTCGGAAAAAACAAAAAAATAACTTAACCTATCCAACAGCATAGGATACCCAACAGATTACGTAACTTCAAACACGTGTAAAAAAAAACCACGCATCTCCGGGGGGGGGGGGGGGGGTCCATTGAAAAGGGTAAACAACCAACCCTTATCAATTCCTAATTCCTGCCGCCGATTACTAAAGCCAAACCCAGTACTTTTGACAGACAAGTTCTTTGAGTTTTTTAAACATGGGAATAAAATCTGCAGTTATTCCCGAATTAGCTAACTCGGCCAATATTTATTTTGTATAGCCTATGTCCCATAATCAAAAAGAATCTAACGACACCTCATATGTTAAAATCCACCATGCCGTTTGGGCTGTAGGGCGTGCCAAAGAACAGACATAAATACATACATAATACACTTACATACACTCGAAAAACATAACCCTCCTTCTGACGCAGTCGGGTAAAAATGTCTTTGCTACAATTTTTCGATAAACGGTACAGTCGCTAAAATGAAAACGAAATTAAATGAACTATAAATTGTTAGCACAAGCTAACAAATCGTGTCGTGGAACGTACATTTTCGTTTTAGTACGTTGGTAACAGTGAAACTCGAGAAACTGACATGTTCTGCCAACAATGATGGCGCGAATGTTAAAAAAAATTGTTCACTCACTGCTTGATTGATTATTAAATACCTACTAGCTTTTCTTCGCGGCTTTGCTCACGTGGGCTACGCGACTTGTGTTTGTCACGTTATTTCAACATTAAGATTTTAATTTTTTATCAATAAAAAGTCTATCCATGTGAGCTAGAATTAGTAAAAAGTTTCTAACGCAAAACAACGTAACATATCACTCTGTATGAGTAATTTTGGTCCGTTTTGGAATCTCCTGTACAAATTGTCATGCCCTACTTAAGGGATTATTTACCAAGAATCCTGAAACACATCATAATTTTTAAACAGGCCAAATACCCTTTAAGGAAATACAGATTTCCATACAAACTTTCCACCCTTAGATAAATGATTGGTCTCGTTGCGCTCGATTAGATACCGCGCTACCTAGAAACAATAGCTCCGTGAATGCGGCAACTCAATATTGTAGTGTGTATAAGAACGGTGTCCTTATTTCTTGTAGTATTATTTTTACACAGTTTAACTAGGTAGGTAAGCAAACTGGCATTTTACTTCGGTTTATGACCAAAATTTAACAAAACATTCGGTACGCGCACCTCACACAGTTTGCAACGCGACTGACAGCAGGCGACTGACTCGGGTACGCCGACTTCGGCGTAGTATTTTTTGCCGCATTTAACAATGAATGTTTCCACCCTTATTTCACCTCTTTAGGGGAGGTCTTTCAAAAAATGCAAAAACACGTCATTCTTTAGTTTTATTGAAAAATCTATATAGGTACTAATCGAATTATTCATTTTTATAGTTTTTTTTTCTCTTTATTTAATTTAGGAACTTTTGTTTATGACAACATGTCAGTTCCATCGAACCTTATTAACTAGAATAACATACACCTTACTAATAAAAATAATAACAATATTAACCATAATCCTTACCTATGAAATTGACGTGTATGAAGATTTTTAATAAAATTATATTTCTCATACCAACGTTTTTTTAACTTTCTTAGCATCTATTTATGTTAACACTATAAAAATTGTAGAGTAATGTGTTTGTTTCACTAGCTAAATATACCAGACATAAAAAAAAATCAAGACCCTTCAAAGCTACAATGAAACAAAAGGTCAATTCCGCGAACAAAAAATGAAGTCAATTTAAAAATTAAATTGGGCGATGTAGACACAAAATTAAAAATTGTTGTTATTACTGAAGCCTAAGTAACATATTCCTAATCATAGGTGTATAATAATATTAACAACCGGTGCTGACTTTTAGAAGTAATACACGTCAATTTCATAGGTAAGGACGAGATCATAGAGCACCATAGCGGAACTCGAAGATGGTTTCGCCAGGATGCTCTGTAATATGCCAACATCTAGAAGCTTTTGTCGTAGTTCATTATGCAGTGCAACTCTTTCAGTTTCAAAGTTTTTACATTCCAAAAGAATGTGTTGTATATCATCTAACGTGGCACATGCATCACCATAAGGGTGAGTCTACTTTTTTCATTAAAAAAGGCGAATTTTTTTGAGGGAAAGTGACCAGATCTTAGTCTATGAGCTAATATGACTGTGTTTCTGTTCAAATTATTATTGGCAAACCAGGGAACTCGTGGGGCTCGTACTGAATGGGTTTGTACCATATGCCTTTCTCGATCTAATGCCGAAGTGCTCTTTCCAAACACTAAAATTACTATTTGTAAACTGCGGCAGCACTTCAAAATAACTTGGTAAGACATTACACCATGCGTTATTGCATCCTTAGCTATCTGATCAGCTTGCTCATTACCATGTATTCCTATATGTGACGGTATCCACTGCAGTCTTAAGTACCTACAGACGCCTTTTATTGCATTCGTCAATCTTTTTTAGAATAGTATAAGTTAACGAAACACCTCTGAGCCTAGAGGCGCATCGAACCAAGTGACATAAAGCACTCTTGCTATCCGTAAAGATTACGATAAATCGCTCTTGCGTCGTCAATGCATAAGTTAGTGCTTCCGAAATAGCAACCAACTCTACTGTCATTATTGAGAGCCCATTATTTATTTTATAAGAATTTGAGGTCGGTATGTACTCTAAAAAGAACGATTTCACCAAAAAAATCTTCTTCCTTTTTTTCTCCTGTAAAGGACAGACATACCCTCCCTCCCTGTAGAGGACAGGGAGTTACAAAAGGACTTCTTGGCAGGAAAGTAAAGAGTCATGTCTGCGGTTTTGTTATGTCCGTGACCCCAGCGGGACCACCCCTTTAGATCGGCTTCAAATTTCGCCATGATTTAGTTGATATTGTTTAAATTTGTTAGCAAATATCAAAATTTGTTGACCAATAATTATCGAGATATCCCATGTTAAAGGGTATCCCGCTGGGGTCACGCTCGTCAAAACTATTTGACCTAAAACGAGCAGGAACGAGACACGCTACTGATATAGTTTTTGTGCTAAGATTTTGTTGATTCAATTATGAATCCATCAGTGAAAATTCCAGGATTCTACCTTCTGTAGTTACAGAGTAATCAAATACCTACTTTTCGTCAAAATTCCTCCGAAAAGTAAGTTCTAGTTGAGGTGTAAGACAAAAGGCTACATTCATGAAATCCAGGGAAGATTTTGTTGACTCTGAGAGAAAATTTGTTAGACAAAACCGAGAACTCTAGCTACAGTACATCCTGAGATATAACGCTAATATGGTTATCCCGCTGGGGTCACGGTGTTGATACCTAAACATGGTTTTTCCACAGGAATGGAGCAAGTAGCGAGTTTATGACTATAGCCAAGATTTTGTGGGTGTAAAAATCTAACCAGTTCCTACTTTTCAGTTTCCTAGGTACAGTATTTTAGGAGAAATTAAAATTTATAACTTTTTCATACCAAAAGTACGCGTATAAACCGACCAAATTAAGTTGGTTCCTTAAAAGGCCAAGATGGCGGCCAATTTTTTTGTTTAAGGTCCGATTCCGATGAAACTTGAATTAACAAAATCTTAGCACAAAAACTATATCAGTAGCATGTCTCGTTCCTGCTCGTTTTAGGTCAAATAGTTTTGACGAGCGTGACCCCAGCGGGATACCCTTTAACATGGGATATCTCGATAACTATTGGTCAACAAATTTTGATATTTGCTAACAAATTTAAACATAATATCAACTAAATCATGGCGAAATTTGAAGTCGATCTGAAGGGGTTATCCCGCTGGAGTCACGGACATGGTTTTGTTTTATTTTCTAAAATTTTTGTTATGTCGAGTATTAATGTGAAATAATGGTGGATTATTAACCGTTATGTGTTGGTGAGTGTGCATGTGTGTTGGCAAATGAAACAAAACAGTGCAACGGCACTTTTCCAATTCTCTCAAGAAGTCCGAGTGAGGACTTAATAAAGCCCCACATCTTTACTGAGATACTCGAGGGGTTGGGGAGTATATCATTTCTCACTTCTCATTTCTAATATCATTCATCATCATCATCAGTGTTGTATGCGCTATGACTTTGCTATTTAAAAGAGTAAGGCGTTTTAATGTGTTATGTAGGTTTTGAAATGCTTGGTTATTTACTTTACAAAACTAAAAAGTTTGATTAAAAATAAATTATTAAAATAAAACAAAAACCTGACTGCTATAACAACTATATCAAAAAATATATATACGAGTCGAATTAAGTAGGTAACCTCCTCCTTTTTTGAAGTCGATTAAAAATAACTGCAAAGAGAAAAAACAAGAGAAAAAAACAAGCTAAGATCTCAGAATTATATTTGAGCAATGTTGAATGCAACGTGAAATATTTCTAAATACGTTGAATATTGATAGTTGTCGCAGACGGGGACAATCATCAACCAAGCGGCCGTGGCTAGCTCAATTAAATCCGCACTATCTTTGATTGGAGATTGTCCCCACCTGCGACAACTATCAATATTCAATGTATTTAGAAATATTTCACGTTGCATTCAACATTGCTCAAATTGAATTATGGGATCTTAGAGCTTGTTTTTTTCTCTTTGCAGTTATTTTTGATATAGTTGTTTTAGCAGTTTGGTTTTTTGTTTATTTTAATAATTTGGTTTTTTACAAGCTTTTATTTAGCTTGCCCTGTAACAAATTTGTTTGGGTCAAATCTAGTAATTGAAAGACCCCCTTACTGTTGACGGATTGAGCTGAAATTTTGCATGCATGTGTAAATCGGATGACAATGCTAAATTATTGTCATGGAGCTGATCTGATGATGGAACCGGAAGGTGGCCATAGGAATTCGGTAGTTAAACGACCACACAACCCCATCGAGTTTGTACTCTGATCCGTCTTGACGAGTACTTTGGTGCTAGAATGTCTGAGGGTCTGATGATGGAGCTGGAAGATGGCCATAGGAACTCAGTAATTAAACGACACAGCTCCATTGAGTTTTGACAAGTACTTTGGTGTTAGATGGTAACCAGGGTCTGATGATAGAGCTGGAAGGTGGCTATAGGAACTCGGGAAAATAAGGTCGTTCGTTCGTTCCGTTTGTTATGAATGTGGATTCCGTCTTTGATTAGATGGATTAGATAAATGACCCCATTGCCCAGGTGAGTACGTGCCGACGGCTGAATGGTGTAAGGGTGTATAAACATACAACTTGTTTGATTTGCATTCACGCCATATTTATAGCAGCGGTCGTAATGCTTATACTTATTACAAATAAATTATAAAAAAAATATGAAAAAATAATAATCATATTTTCAAAATCTATAAATACGAATCGCACGTCTGCGTAGCACTAAAAAAATAAACGCTCGTTCGCGTACGCCCCGCTCACCCGACCACGCGTAGGTAGCAAACCAAGCTCGAGCTTCGCGGCGCGCCCGCAGCTTTGTCGGCGCGGCGAGCGCCGGCGGCCGGCGGGCGGCGAGCGCACGCCGCACGCATCAAAGCCAGTGTGCCGCGCAACCCCGAACGAGTGACACATTTCTTTGCCCTAGCGAATTTGGAGCGAAACGTGTTCTTAGGTGTGTTGTTTGTGTGTGTAAAAAAAGTAAAATGACGGAAAATTATTCTAACGTAGAACTTGTGGAGATGGTGCGATTATACGCAATTAGTGGGAACAGTCTACGTCGAGCCGTGGTCATGTTTGTGGAAATGTTTTCAAACAGACCAACTCCATCGCGCGAGGTGGTTTATAAAGACGAAATCACGAGTGTTGTGCAGTTAAAACAAAATATTTTAATGGCTTTTGAGAGTGTAAGGTGAAATCGTAGTGTGCTGCAAAAGTTACCTAGAAACTTAAGGCGCCGTGCTCATTTGTGCATAGAACGTGAAGGTGCCCACTTTGAGCAGTACCTGCGAGTATCTTAAACATGATCAGTAAGTACCTAATAATAGTTTATTGCAACAAAGTATACTTATGCGTAAGAGTTAGCCACTTTACCACAGAATACATAATAGTACCTACAAGTTTACGTAAGTTCATCGACTTAATGTCCGCCCGCTGCGCTCTTATGTACCTACTACAGTCTGCACCCCTATTCTCATCAGTCGACGGTCGCTATTCTAATTTACACTGAGATCATTTTATTAATCAATCGGTTCCTTATTACTTTCTCCGTGTTAAAAGTATTTTTTAGTCATTAAGTGTACCAATTACGATCAGCTGTAAAATTATGGCGGGAATGCAAATCTACAACCTTTATTGTCATTCAAAAATACTAAAAAGTTAAAAATAAAAAAACTTTTTAAAAGCAAGCTTTTATTACTTGTAAATAAAAAGAATATAACTAAAAAGATAAAAATAATTTTATTTCAAAATCTTTGCATTTCTATCACAGACCCATTTTTTTATAAATAAAAGCGTGGTACATTGTGATTGCAAAAGAAAAATAATGAAGGTGTAATAATATGCTAAATGTTTTTTAATGTTCCATCGAAATGTAACACGATTTTATTTATAAAAAAATAGGTCTGTGATATAAAAACGCAAAGATTTTGAAATTTACTTATTTTTAAGTTTTTAGTTTTTTATTAACAAGTAAGTAATAAGAGCTTGTTTTTAAAAAGTTTTTTTTTTAATTTTTAATTTATTGGATGGGAGCAAAACAACGTATTCACACTGTAAGGTTTATGAGATTGAGAGAGTTGGGACAAATGCAAAAAAATTGTACATTTCTGAATGCGTGAACGTCCTATTAGAATAAACGTTCAATACGTAACTTCTTTTCATATATTTTTTTAAATACGTTTACAAAATTACATTATAACAAAAACTAAAAGAAATAAATAATAATTTTCCGATAAATCAATTAAATAAAAATCAAATCATCAGGATACGTTTAGTTTTCTTCATACAAGTACGCGTTTCCTTCTCGTCCGAGTTCAGCTTTGTGTATGGGGAAAAAATACGGTTGAGTGATTTTATACTGTTAAATATTTTTAGTTATTTAAAGAATACTACATACATTTAATACTTTAAACAATAAATCAGGCCTCTCTATTAAAAACTGTCTTAAATATCATTTTTAAAGCCGTCCGTAATTTCTTTCATATTTGTTATTCAGCTTTGTTTATTGTTATTTAGTAGAAAAATAAGTTTTCACCCGGCAACACTTAAATCATAAATAACGTCTGTAGGTGGTGATAGTTCTGCATTCTGCACGACGGCCATTTTGCTGGAGTTCTGGTTAGACGGTCTACAAAAATTTTACTAAATTGTGCGGGAAAAATACACCTACTATACATTATACATTATACTATACATTAGTTTCATCTTGATAACCATTCCATTAAACTAATTGGTTAGTGTATGTTTAGCTTTCTATATAGTTTTTTTCAAGGATACTTCATGATATATTTAGAAACATATAAACAGTTTGATTCAGACATCTCTTAGTATTCTTTACACATTTTAGGTTGTACACACGAGTGTTTTGTTCCTTTTTGTTACGAATTTGTTACATTTCTTTGTGACGTAACAAATATGAAATAACAAATATGAAGTAAAGTCGCACTCACATTGTAATAGTTGACTTGGATTACTAAAGTTGAAATATTATGATCACAGTTAATTTTAAGGTTGATTTGCAAAAAAAAATGTTAAGTAAGGCGAAAGTTATACAAACTAGACTTACTGCCATTCTTTATTAAAATAATCAATCAAGATACTGCTTTTTACTCATTAATAAATTTACCTTTCAAATAGAATGCACAACATGAACTAGTCCTTATAGTTCATCTTTGTTATTTTTTTGTAACATCAAGTTATTTTCATCTTTGTTTCCTATTTGTTATAATATGTACAATTTCTTTGCATTTGTCCCAGTTCTATAAAGTAATATATAAGAAGGATATTATAAATGAAAGACACGTTTACCACGTAGCTCTGTATATTTGCAGCTAAATAATATTTGTGGTTGGCGCTGGGAACATGTAAACAAAGGTGTTGAGTAACATAACATCATATTTTAAATTATAAAAACTTATCGCTAGTGCTGGCGCCCGCCGTCTGTAAATAACAATAGTGCACTGTGTAGCTACATCAGTCACCCCTTCAAAAAAAAAATTTTACAAGTATAAACAAAGAAAATTAAAACATTACTAGACACATAAAAAACAATATAATACTAATAACAACACATAACTTCACTAAAATATAAAATCATATTCATCACTCTCTGACTATAAATTTATTATACTGATGATGTGCGTGAGCAAGAAGCACAAACCATATTTACATAGGCTAGTAACTACATTAAGATGTTTAAAATATTAAATGTATAAACACAACATCTCTCATGTTATTTAATGTACCACGTCAACTTGTAACGTAATAAATAGTAATTATAACTTGTTTATTTTAACATCGTAAAGGAGGCTGTAAAGATTTTCGCATAACATTATTTCTTAAAAATACTCTCTTACAACTATTTAGCTCACTAGGGAGAAATAACAAACGTGAATTACCATGGCTTGACGGTCTAGGTCTTAAACTCTTCAGCTATCCTGAAGGTTTTGTAAATAATCCAATTCCGTAAAATTTAACTTAGTATTTTCGTAAAAGTCACCTGGCAAACGAATCGTTTTGCCATAAGTTAATTCAGCTGCGCTGACGCCACTGTCACTGCGGGTTGCGGCTTGCGGCTACCCAGCAACTATTGCAATTCAGACGTGCCCTAAGAGCCACTTTTAGTGCTCTATGCCGACGTTCAATCATGCCGTTACTTTGCGGATGATAAGGTGTGGTACGCGTTTTTGTTATACCCAGATACTTCATTAGCTGACTGAACAGATCACTCTCAAATTGCCTACCCTGGTCGCTTGTAAGCTTCGAAGGGCATCCAAGTCGAGATATCCAGCTTTCAAACACTATTTTGGCTACAGTTTCTGCAGTGATATTATGAACAGGAAAGCTTCTGGCCATCCAGTACCAGCGATCTATCTTATAGTTACACAATATCTGTGCCAACGTAGGTAAAAGGCCTACTATTATATCTATATGAACGTGCTGAAAACGGTCTGCACGCTCAAATTCTCCCAACCCAGCTACCGTAAGTCTGTTGATTTTGGATCTCTGACAACTAAGACAAGCTTCAGTCCATATAGCTGTATCCATATCATATCCATATCTGGCCAAAAGTAACGGTGTTTAATCAAATTTTTAGTACACTGAATTCCTGGATGACTTAAATGGTGGATTGAATCGTTTACTCGCATATGGACCAAAAACGCATTATGACCACAACGCATGTCGACCAATACGCATAACGACCAATATGCACAAAGACCTATTCGCATAAGGATCAAAAATGTGTAACGACCAATACGCATAACGACGAATACGTACAAAGACCTATTCGCATAAGGATACAAAATGTGAGACGACTAATACGCATAACGACGAATACGTACAAAGACCTATTTGCATTTTATTCTTAACTAAGGGCTGATTTTTCAATCGTCAGATAAAGTTTATTCCTTAGATGAATGATTAGTCTCGCTGCGCTCGACTAGATACTGCGCTACCTAGAAACAATATCTCCGTGAATGTGGCAACTCAATTTTGTAGTGTGTGTAAGAACAATGTCCTTCTTATTTCTTTTAGTATAATTTTTACACAGTTTAACTACGCAAACTGGCATTTTACTTCGGTTTATGACCAAAATTTTATTGAATTAAATTAAATTAAATTAAATAAAAAAAAAAAAAAAGAAATATAACATAATATTTATTAAATTTAATTTAATTTTTTTACCATCCTCTTTTTAATACCTAAACTAGTTGTTAGACTGGTCAATCTAGCGGTTCGTTGTATGGAGACCCCAACGTTTTGGTCTAACTATTGGTATTGGTACTTCTATAGGTATTGGTCTTTATTTTAAGTGTTGGTCTATTTGCGTAGTGGTCCTAATGCGTTTGGTCCAATTGAGTATTGGTCTTTATAAGTATTGGTCTATTTGCGTAGTGGTCCTAATGCGTTTGTTCCAACTGAGTATTGGTCTTTATAAGTATTGGTCTATTTGCGTAGTGGTCCTAATGCGTATTAGTAGGTTGGTCCATATGCGAGTAAATCGATTGAATGAGTAGGTAGTTGATTATTGGGCATTCTGGAACACTTTCACACCAGAAATCTCACGTTCGTTCGATCTCTGTCGTTCAGTGTTCCAGACCGCACAATAATCACCTCGATAACTCTCGTGAAGTGTTGTTGTGTATTTGATGGAGTTGCATTACAGTAAATTAGGTATAGAAAGAGTACGGTAAACAGACTAGTGTACAACTTACCAATGATATACTGCTTAATTCACCACATATTTTTATTTATCAGTTATTTTGGATTACACTCAGAAGCAGACGTTATGGAGCTTATCGTTTTGTTTTAGACCGATTGTTCGTGTCAGTGGCCAAATTTGTTTGGTGGCATCTAGAATCGAATTTCTATCATAAATTATAAGGCTCAGGAAAATATAATTCTTCTGCTGATTGCTCGTGCCGATCGCCCATTGGCTGGTGACACCTCAAAAATGAATTTCCATCACGATACGATTAAGAACATCGGATGTTATTCAATACCAAAGCTGAGAAAATTATCATTCTTCGGCTGATTGCTCGTGCCGGTCACCCAGTGGCTGGTGGCACCCAGAAACGATAATTTCAAGCTAAGGCAAATAAACCTTCGACGAACTCGATAGGTATTCTTCAAGCAGATTGCTCGTGCCGGTGACCAAATTTGGTTGGCGACACCTAAAACGATTGCCCCATTATGACGCCATCGAGAGATGGGTGGCCGTCCATCTATCCAGTTTCCGGTTTTACTAAATCAAGACCTGCACTGCACTGTTCACTTACGCGGTCGGCAAAACTATGACTTTAATTGCAAGTTCATTGTGTCACGCACGGTTCAAACTGTGTCTTTGAAAAAATAGCATGTACATGCATTGCTTAAATAAGCTGCAACTGCAATACCATGTCAGTGGTTGTAAACCGTTACATGTTTATATTTTAATACATTATAAATTTATTATAGTACTCCGTCAAATTAACACTGAAGTAAAGGTATACAATACCAAAGACATGACGGTGGAGCCGAAAGATCGATGGGAGCAGGCGCTAATCTCATTGAAGTACTGTAGTGATCGGGACTGCTTGGAGGCGCGAACCTACTGGCAGCCGTCGCGTTCTGAATACCTTTCAAATAAGACGTCACGAGAGAGAGAAACAATTGAGAAGGAGACTTCATCTTGATCCGCCGAAGCGACATCATTCTATTAAATTGTTATATTCATGAGTTATTTAAAATATCAATATAATATTAACTTATCCAGTTGTCGTTATTACGCCTTACGCCCCCAAAATATAAATAACGGCCAAGTTGGGTATAACACATGGTGGAGTGCGCCACAGCGATTCCGGATACAATCCATATTTTATTAGCTAGGGCCAGTCACGGACAGTAACCGTGTAGAGTAGGTCTTCGCAGCATAAGCAGCAAAAGGCGTTGCAGGGTGCAACGATCCGTTATTTTTTTTGCAAGAGTTGTGTGTTGAGACATTCGCACACACGGAAGAATCCGCGCAAGAAGAGCTAAATGTTTATAGTTGTTTACGGTTATGTTTACGATTGAAGTATCCAGGGAACGTTAGACGTAGGTTTCATTTGATTGTTATATGGTGTAAAAACTATATTTATAATCTAATGTATATCTAGTTATTAGGCAGGTAAAAAGGGGGTGATAAATAAAATGATTTATTTGCTTTGTCTCTTATATTTGTAACTTATGTTTAGTTGGATGAGTCGACCTTTCGGTGGGGAGGTTTTGTCGACTCTAGCTCACATCACGTGTCAACTTCAAGTACCTCTTCCAGGTACTCCTCTGGCAGAATGTGATGTTAGCTAGCAGACATGAGCTGCATCCATATTCGTCCTCCCCTGAAAGGCAGGCATACTCTCATTCATGGCGAACCGGTTAAAAGCAATGTAAGGAGGCTATTGTTTACTATGATAAACAAGTTTAGCGAGGTTAAAAGCAAAATGGAAGATAAACTTGCTGAAAAACAACGACAACTGAACGCAATCACGTCACTTATAGGTTGGTTTTGTGTACTTGAATTTATCATTTAGATACTTTAGCATACCTTCTTTTATTGTTCTCGTCTATTATTTTACATTTACTCTGAAAAACTACTACAATCGTAAACAATTGTAGGTTAATTCTGTATACTTACTTTTTCCTTTTTATCATCATCATCATCTCAGCCAAAAGACGTCCACTGCTGGACAAAGGCCTCCCCCAAGGATCTCCACAACGACCGGTTTTGTGCTGCTCGCATCCAGCGGCTTCTTTTTCCTTTTATTCAAAATTAATTACCTACCTAAGTTGACACACCAACCAATTTTTGTTTATCTTACAGAAACTTCAAGTAATAGTGAGACAAAACTAAAAATTAACCTGTCACATCCAGTGCCAAACCAATGACAGCACGGGCGCCGATGACGTAATTCGCAAAATGGCGAATACCTATCGTCGATGTTCACAAAAATAATGATTACGTTGCAACCAGATCATATTTTATCATTCTGTAAACGGCAATTTACTAATTGATAAATTTCCTTTCAAAATTCAAAATTCAAAATCATTTATTCAGTTTAGGCTACAAATAGCTCTTATGAACGTCATTTTAAGCCATCGGTTCGTAAGTCTATCTACTCTGGGCGGGAGATCTTGTACTGAGAAGAACCGGCAAGAAACTCAGCAAGTGTCCAGCTCTTTTCTCCCTTACAGCGTCATAAATATTGGAAAAAGCCCTATCATAAAGGACACTTTCCATCACAAATAAAAACACAAAATGTAAAGGACAATCACAACATGTAAAACCGATCCGATCCGAACCCTTCGGAGACTCTGGAAGGGCACGGGGACGCGCACTTTTAAGTGTGCGATGCCGTACCCCTCTAGAAATCCTCTGAAGGTGTTTCGTTTCAACACGGCTTGAGGTACCCTTTACGTACCTCGCCGCCCCTAAAACAAGCCCGGTGAAGCTGGAAATGCCCCTCGGAAACCAGCAGTCTCTCTACAAAAAAAAAAAAAAAAAAACATGTAAAAAAACACAAAAAATAAAAAATAACTAAATAAAATATTTAAGTCAGCAAAACATAATTTACCAGTTTAATTTTTTACAATATCATACAGTACTAGTAAAAGTCAAAAAAAACTATAGTTAATAATAATAAAAATAAAAGTAATTGTAATGTTCAATGCAACGCTATTTTGTTATCTGCAGGACACTATTTATAAGTAGTATTATGTATATGTTTTTTATTATAGCCAGGCTGTTTTATCTTCTAAATATTCTTTGACTGTATAATAACCTTTTTTTAATAAAGAAGACTTTACATGTTTTTAAACTTATCTAAAGATAAATCTAGTACAGTATTTGGTATTTTATTGTAATAGTGTATACCTTGCCCCAAGAAAGAACCAAGCACCTTCTGTAACCTGAACAGTGGCATTGCAAGTTTTGACTTATTTCTAGTATTAAAATTGTGTACATCACTGTGTTTAGCAAATGAATTGATATTACAACGTACAAGAACTATACAATTATAAATAAATTGAGACGCCACTGTCAAGACATCAATTTCTTTAAAAAGATTTCTTAAAGAAGTTCGTGAACCTAGTCTATAGATTGTTCTTACTGCTCGTTTCTGTAAAATGAATATAGTTTCAATATCAGCCGCTGTTCCCCACAGTAAGAGGCCATACGACATGACACTATGAAAATAACTAAAGTAAACTGTTCTAGCAGTTTCAACGTCTGTTAACTGCCTTATTTTTCTAATGGCATAAGCAGCAGAACTGAGTTTGCCGGCCAATTTCGAAATGTGAGGATTCCATTGAAGTTTTGAGTCAAGGGTTATACCTAAGAAAACTGTTGAGTCTACCAAATCTAATCGATCACCGTTTATTCTTATATCAGTTGGTTCATTTTTGACATTTGATAATTTAAAATTAATACATTTTGTTTTTTTAGCATTAAGCTGCAAATTATTAATAGTAAACCAACTGAGTACATCAGAGAGTGCTTTGTTTACATCGTCGTAATTATTCTTACACCTACTTACATTAAAAATGAGTGAAGTATCATCTGCAAATAATAAGATTTCACAGAAGTTCTCTACAAAGAATGGCAAGTCATTAATAAAAATCAAAAACAGAAAAGGACCAAGAATGGACCCTTGTGGAACTTCCCCTTTCCGGCAGGTATCAAGATATATGTGATTATTGAAATAGTTTATTGGTCATACATGATCAAACTTTACGAACCATATTATGGCCTCAATCACAAGAAATAAACGCGCAGTAGTACATAAAACAAAGAACAAGGACCCATGCTGTCTAATTGTGTAAACAATGTAACAAAAAACCCCGAGATGTTTACAAAAACAACACTTGAAATACGACCTACGAAAGCAAAAAATGAACTAGGGGTGTTACTTCACTTTTTGTAATGTCATCGATAGTTGTTTTTTATGTTATTTTTGTAAGCTACTAGTTTATATGAATAAATGAAATGTACAATGTCAGTCTCAATTTTATTTTGTTTCATCATCATCATCATCATCATCATCATAGGTATAAAATCAAAGTCAAAGTGAAAGTAAAAATTGTATATTGTAAAAATAGTAAATTGTAAAAATAATGAAATAATATTGAAAATCGTCCAATGTTTTTTACCTACTACCCATTCAGGACGTCTATTTTTTAACTCCACAGTTTTTATTATAGAAGTAACGACATTTACAATACTTATGTCGTTACCAAATGATACAATACAAAAATGTTTAATAAAATCTTCTTCTCCTCCACCACGGCAGCAGCCACGCTGAGAAGTCGAAGTGCTCGGAGAACGGAGCGGTTGTATATATGTATATGTAACTGACCTCCATCCAGTCAACCTCCTCATGGCGTCGTGGAGATGTGAGCGGAGAGTAGGCAGGAGCCAATGGCGAAGGTTCGCCCTAAAACATACAAAAAAGTGAAACAGTTATTACTACAATCATACCAGTAGAAAGCAAACACAATAAACAAATTATTCGATGATGATGATGATGATGGTAGTGGTGATGGTGAAATAAATAACCGGCGCCATACGATCGCATAATCCTAGCACAATAAACACATCACCAGTACAAACCAAACACAATAAACAGATTATTTGATGATGATGATGATGATGATGGTAGTGGTGATGGTGAAATAAATAACCGGCGCCATACGATCGCATAATCCTAGCACAATAAACACATCAGCAGTACAAACCAAACACAATAAACAGATTACTTGATGATGATGATGATGGTAGTGGTGATGGTGAAATAAATAACCGGCGCCATACGATCGCATAATCCTAGCACAATCCTTGTAACACAATAAACACAATAAACAGATTATTTGATGATGATGGTGGTGATGGTGAAATAAATAACCGGCGCCATACGATCGCATAATCCTAGCACAATCCTTGTAACACAATAAACACAATAAACAGATTATTTGATGATGATGATGATGAAATAAATTCTACTAACCTCGTCATCACTGACTACTTCCTCGCGCTCCTCCTCCGCGTCGGCCTCGTCGTATAAAATATCAAAAGTCGCTTGGAGCCTCCTCATCTCTCCCAATTCTCCAATTAGCCATTCTATAATCAAAATCAAACAAACAACATAAAATAATATGCTATACAACATACTTATACACAATAACACAATATAGCATACTTATATAACTGTCTCAATACAAAAGTAAATTTAGAAACATTACAAGAATATCACCATTACTATCGAAAATAACAAAATGTTATCGTAAAAGCTATCGACACTATCCTCCTACTACTAAGAAAGAAATTTCACACTGTCTGCCGGCAAGTATGGCCGTAAGCTCTATACAAATATAGCCCAAAATGGTATGGCAAAAAATTTCGGCCATTTCGAATGTCAGTACATGAAACGGTCGTAATTTTATTTCACAAAAAATGATAATAAATGTCATTATTTCTTTGTGTAAACTAGTTTCCATTACTCATACACTGTTTTTATTCATTTTACTGTATTTCTAACAAACTGTACATGCATTTACGCACTAAAATCACTCTGGCGTCACACCGAAATCGAAAATTTAAAAATCACTATTAGATACGATATTCGTTGAAAACTTATAGCTAAAAACGTTCACTATAAACTCAGCAAGATGATTTACAACAGTTTCTAATATAAAACACTACTTACATGAGTATTTCCAGTTTTTTCCTCAATGCACTAAGTAAACTTGATGCACAAATGATTTTTTTTTTTTTTTAGTGTAGTTTGTTCCTTGAGGAACCGGCTAAGGTCATAGACCATGCTGCCATGTCATTAGTTTAAGTAATACATAAATAAACAATATTTTCATATATGATGATGATGATGAATGATATTAGAATTGGGAAGTGAGAAATGATATACCCCCCAACCCCTCGAGTATCTCAGTAAAGATGTGGGGCTTTACTAAGTCCTCACGTGAGCTTCTTGAGAGAATTTGAAAAGTGACGTTGCACTGTTTTGTTTCATTTGCCAACACTCATGCACACTCACGAACACTTAACGGTTAATAATCCACCATTATTTCACATTAATATTCGACATAACACAAATTTTGGAAAATAAAGCAAAACCGCAAACATGACGCTTCACTTTCCCGCCAAGAAGTCCGATGCACAAATGACAAATGTTCGAACTGTCATCCAACCCGAAAAACGACAGTAGAATAACCTTGTCTTGTGTTTTTAATATAGCAAATTTACTCTAGTTTGTCTATAGCCAAACATCTTCATACAAAAGTATACTCTAACCATATGCCTTTGTCCAGCAGTGGACGTCTTTTGGCTGAGATGATGATGATGATGATGATGATACTCTAACCTATCGATAATAATTATTATAGTCGCGTGGTCGGGTGCGGTGACATGACACCGCCCGGGTGTTGACCGAATATTGCCGCGGTGTCATGACACCGCTTTATATATGGAGAGGATTGTCAAGAATATTACATCACTTGAACAAAAGAAAGTTTTATCTGGCGAAACGCAATATTTGGAAACAATATCGTCAATGACAGGTAAAAACCCATTTTCCAACAAATAACATCGTTCTATTCTACTTTGTAAGTTGGTTAATATTAACTATGTTATTTTTCGTTTAGAAATAAGTGTTTCAACTCTAAGGAGAATAAAAAAAGAAGGTTCATTAAATTAAGGAAAATGGAACACACTTGGAAAAAAGCGACCACATCCAAAAAATATATCTTTGGATAGCTTTGATATTTCAGCAATTCGGAACAAAGTAAATGAATACTACTGTGTGAAAAAACACCTACACTAAGAAGTCTGCACAATGACCTTAAAGAAGCAATTGGTTTCAGTGGTGGTCGTGAGACTTTGAGAAAAATATTGCATGATAATGGTTTTGAATTTAAAAATAACCAAAATGAAAGGAGTTTGCTTGTGGAAAGGTTTGAAATTGCTGCATGGAGACATAGATATTTGAGACAAATTCATCAAAAGCGCCAAGAAGGAAAACCTATACCTTGATGAAACATATGTGCATCAAAATTATAAAGTAAAAAAGTCTTGGCAAGGTCCTTCAACGAGTAGCGTAACAACAAAAATCTCATCTGGAAAGAGGTACATTATTGCTCATGCAGGCTCTGAAGAGGGTTTTGTGCCAGGTGCTTTGTTAATTTTCAGTACTAAGTCCAAATCAGCTGATTATCACGATGACATGAACTCCACCAACTTCATGAAATAGGTAAATCAAAAGTTGAACTTAAATCATCCATCTGTGATTGTTATGGACAATGCGAGTTACCATGTAACACAAGTAAACAAACCGCCTACAATGTCTAATAACAAGTCTGACATTAAGAAATTTCTGACATAAAGAAGATTTATAATAAACTAGCGACCCGCCCCGGCTTCGCACGGGTACAATGCTGATACACGCAACCGCTATGTCCCTGCATTTTAAATCTGTAATATCTTCAAAAATATTCATTTAAATTACATGCTGTAAAGGGCCATATTGATTTCTATATTAAATGCACAATGTATTTAAGGTACTAAATTGGATAAGGATTAATGCTGTATTGCTTAAAATCGCTTCGTAAATAAGCCATTATTTCTCGTAAAAAGTAAAGGATAAAAAAATATTATTGTGGGTTATCCTTAGACCTTTTTAAGGTGTACAATACTGTAGTAGATTATTTTGATCTATCTTGTAGGGTTCAGCTAGCGTTTGCAATGTAATCGCAAAAAAGCTATATTATGCATGTATTTATACATATAAACCTTCCTCTTGAATCACTCTATCTATTAAAAAAAACCGCATCATCATCCGTTGCGTAGTTTTAAAGATCTAAGCATACATACATACATAGGGACAGCGGTAAGCGACTTTGTTTTATACTATGTAGTGATGTTGGCGAAGACAGCAGCACCAGTGAAGAATTTCATGTTTCTGACTCAATATCAGATGTAGAGTTTTTAGAATCAGATTTTGATTATGATTTATAAAATTATGAATATTATTTTCTTTGAGTAAATGTAAAATATACATTAATACCTACTTGATTGTTCCTGATTTTTCATTTTCACAAATGCTTCTTCAAAGTATTCTTAAGATTTATTCATATTTATTGATACTACAAATTATGTGTTTGGTTGATCTAGAGTTTAATAAAAAAAATACAAGTATCAACGTCGCTTATTCAGAGTATAATGAGTGTTGACACCCCAAGAATTTTTGAATTTGCCGCCATTCTTTTTAGTCACGTTTCGTTGGTCAGACTCTATTAAGACTTATCTAAACTACACGCAATTTTACTACATAAGTGGATAAAAACACCAGTTCTTGTTTACAACCACCATCTGAATGTTGGAGATGTAAGAGAATTTAATATTTGTATTTTTTAATAATTACAACTAAATATTTTATCAACGCGATAAAAAAAAACGAGTGAACCTTACAGTAGGCTGTAGGCAGTCGCATAAGATGTATAACATTTGACATCTCGCCTTAGTAATAAGCAATTTTAACATAATATTCTAAAAAAAATGGGTCCGGTATTATTTGAAATTATTTTACTAAGAATAATTCTTTTTAATGAAAATTGTATTTTATTTAATTGACATTAAGAGTACACACACCGCGCGCTCATTCGTCAAATCAAATGGCTTCCCCGACATCCTGTTACAAACTTCCGTCTCATTTCACAAAATCACTTCCACAAATTGCAAGAAAGCGAGAGGAAAGATGTTACACCTAAAAAAAAAATATTAAATATTATCAAACTTTTCCTTTTGGAACTTTTGTTAAATAACTGAAAATAAACTAATTATTAAACAATATCATGCTAGAACGTTATTTTATGAATAAGTAAAAAGTTAAGTTATACTGGAACGCAGGTCTTGTCGTTTCCGAACGCAGAGCGCAGACCTTACAAATTAGTTTCGTGATGTTGTCAGTACTGTGATTGTTAATGTCAAGTCAATTGTCAAATTTTATTGCACAACGTCAACGGGACACGGGGACAGCAAGAAATTGGTCATCCGATTAAAATTAGAGATAAAAGTTACTACTACGATACTCTGAATGAGATCGGGTGTAAATATCGTGTAGTGATTTCCTGTTCGGTTGAAACATTGTGTCCGTCAGCAGGTGAAGTGCGTTGTGCAAATTAAAGTGGAAAACTGTTGGTGCTCAGTGATTAATATAATAAAACAAATAAAATGAGTAACACCAGAGTGCCGAAAACAACGCCAATAACTGATGATTACGATATCTCGAACACGGTCCTTGGCCTTGGAATCAATGGAAAGGTGAGTTTTGCCTTTTTTTACATCAAACTCGTCTGTTACGCGAGTATTTTTCGTAGCGCGAAAACAATTGTTTACAAAATGACGTACTTCGTTATAAATAGCATCATCGGTTTACTTTTAAGTTCTTGTCGCGTAGGTGGAGGTGGATATCTCACAATGCATTCTACTCCCAGAATTTGTAATTAGCCAAATGCCATTATATAATTATTTTTCCTCAAAAGTTTTTACTTGTGCCCTTTGGTTTCTCTTGCACAATTTGCGAAATCATGCCTATGATAACATCTGATAAGCATAACTTGCCCAATTCTTTGATACTTAGGTACTCTTTGATAAATTAAGTAAATTATTGCTCATATCCTGTTGCTTTAATTAAAATTTTAACTTAAGAGTTGTTTTGTGTTTAACTTACAAATGAACTTTAAAATACATATAAAAACTAGCCTAACTATCAATGTCTCTGTCTAACATTGCCAACCATATCCTTCATTATTCTTATCCATATTCTTATTCTTATTAGAACTTTTCATGGATGGTGAGAGGTGAACATGATGAAAAAAAAACATTAAGAAAATAAATTAATATTTTTAAATGTTTTTTTTTCATCATGATCCTTTTGTTGGGTCAATTGTAAAAATATAAACAAGCACAATCAGATCCATATTTTCATCATCAGCCATTTCATGTCTGAAGCTGGCTATATGCCTATAAGAGAACACTCCACTGAGTACAATCAGCTGCTTCTCTCATCCAGGTCTTGCCAGGCTTAGAAACATTGTTCCTAGAGATCTGTATAATAAAATAAAATATTGATTGATCAGACAATACATTCACAACAATGCATAGTACACACCCCTGCACATCAACCTATCCAAAAGTCAAATTTCTCTAATCAATATTGATCTTTATACCCAATATCTAAGGTTCAAAATTTATTAAAGAAATTTGACATTTTGTGGTAGGTTGATCTGCTGCCGTTTGTACAACAAGAGCTTATTTACTACGTTACTACTTAGTAACAATATGGGAATTGGTTATACTATACATGTGTACTAGTACTAGTAGTGAAAAGTCCTTTCTATCAGCGATACTATTCAGAACAGTGTTACAGCTGCAGCAGACTCACTCTAAACAGACCAACTTTTGCACAACATACCTGGACATTTTATTTATTTCATAAGTATTATTCGCAAATTTAACGATGGAGCAGCATTACGCCACTCCATTGTTATACTAGTTCTTATGTCTTTCTAAAAGAGTTGAATTTGAAATAACAGTGTAATGTTTCCTCTGCTTCTGCTTCTACCATACAACGTAAACAGTTTACCTACAGTTAATAATTCCTTGTGCAAACACCTATAACTTATAATCTATATTTACTATTAGCACAATATATTTATGACTGTAATACTTAATTCTTACATAACTATAACATCACAGCATTTTGTAACTGATTTGTTTTTTTAGCTTTATTTAAACTCCTATGAGAGATTGATGTGCAGTGGTCAACACGCCCGAAATGCATTTGCAAATGTTAAGCAACTTTGGCAAAGGCGGTCATTGGATGGATGACTAAAAATGTGTCATTTCGACCTTTTTTCGGTCAGTCGTTAACAAACACCATTCCGTTCTGGAACCAACGTGGGGGCTATGGCCTGTTAATCAACCAAGCGGCCGTGGCTAGCTCAATTTAATCAGCACTCTCTTTGGTTGGTGAGTGTCCCCGCCTGCAACAACTATCAATATTCAATGTATTTATAAATACTTATTTATTGATTTTATTATTTAAGTATAGGTATCGGACAAGAAAATATTTCATGTTGCATTCAACATTGCTCAAATGGAATTCTGGGATCGTAGAGCTTGTTTTTTTTCTTTTCAGTTATTTTTTATTTTAGTCCCGGTTTTTTTGATTACATAATTATGTCAAAAACAGTTTTTGCATTTTCCAATAATTTACAAGAGAGTGTTATAGATTGTTATTACAACAATACTCCAAACAACCCAAACAAGGAAAACCTTTAACAATATGAAATTACTTTAATAATAGATTGTCCTGTAAACAATTCAGTTTTTACTGTTAGTTTTGATAGCCTTGTAATGAATTTTCCAATGGTGCCTGATGAGAAAACTAGTAATTGTTTAGGTGCAGTAGCACCAGTAGATAGTTAGTAGTATCAGTAGATAGTTAGTCATTTCTCATTATTATCTGAGAAAGGCAATAGGTATTGTTAGTCAAATAATCGCTTGAAATGTGGCAGTATGTTGCGCTATTGTATTCATCTTCCAGCACTTGTTATGTTGTACAGCAACCATGTTCTTGATTAAACACAAAATGTGCACCATACAATCACTACTTGGAATATATGGTTTCAAGAATATTTTTATAAATTTTAATTTGAATTGGTGAATTACCTCAAGGTCCAGCTGAAAATCAGTGTTTTGGCGTCAAGCTGGTACAACAGCTGAGCTAGTCAGCGTTTTCAGCAGTTTTAGTGTTTTAAATTTTTTGTTCATGTAGGTACTCTATATAATATTTAACTTTTTATTTTATTTTTATTTTTTGTATAGGTACATTGTCTTGAAGCTGAAGAAATGATTTATTTACTTACATACTTAAAGTTAGAAAGACAACAAATACATACATACACTCGTTTCATTGAAATTAGAAACAACGACGGTACCACAACCACCCAGACCCGACACAATATCGAAAAGTTCGTTTTCGACATTGACCCGACCGGGAATCGAACCCGGGACCTCAGAGTTAGCTCCGCCAAATGTCCAGCGTGCAAGCCGCTCGGCTACGGAGGTCGTCGAAGTTACTTACTTACAGTGCACAGGGAAGTGGGTGGTCTCTTTAAAAATATGTCATAGACTCCTTAGTGGTTTAAAATGAGTAGGTTAATTTCCTGAAAAATTCCTGAAATAAATAACTATTTTTCAGGAAATTAAAGTAAATCTATCCCTAACTAGGTAGTTTAAAAAAAAGGCTTTGAGGAAAAAATAAAGTATTTTCCAAAGGAGATCACCCAAGTTGGGCTATTTTCAAAAGTACCCGCCAACAAAAAAAACTTAATATTTTACTAGACCATAACATAATGAACATTTTTTATTTTATTTTGTATTGCCTAATGATATTAAAGATAAAATAAACGAAAAAAATAATAAAAAAACTAGTAATTAAAAACCACTATGTTACAACATTGTAACATAGTTAAATATTTTAAGCGCCAGTTATAACGGAGCGTCCTGTACGAGTGCGCACGCACACGTAAGTCGTTTCTGTGTACACGCGCGCACGCAGTGACGCTGTGCAAAGCTGTCAGTTCTGCATCGATGGAATGGTTACCACTGAGCGCGTAACTCATTACAACAAGACTCCAAGACTAGAGAACTCAAGTCTGTAATGAGCTCTTGATCGCAACATGAAGATCTTTGAAGTCTTTTTTTTAGCGCTCGAGTCGTTTTTACGCGGCGAGTCGCGCTCAAGTTCTTTTCCGTTTGGAGTCTTCTTTTTTAAAGCAGGCCATAAAATGTTACTTTTATGGCATATATTTGTATTCAGGATAGTATTTTGAAAAATAAAAGCGTTTATTAACAGAAAAAACCATTTTAACCATTATGAAAAATTATTTTTGTTTAAAGTGATTATTTAAGTTAGAAGAAGACTCCAGCTCTTTTAAGATCGAGCTCATTGTAAGACTCGAGCTCTTAAAACTCGAGCTCTATTTAAAACTCGGGCTCGTTTTTAGACACGAGTTATATTTTGGCGCTCGAGTCTTCGTGAAAGGACTGAAGCTCGGTTCGACTTAAGACTCCGAGTTTAGTTAGTTCACTGAGTCTTGTGAAATTGAGCCGAGTCTATCGAATTATGACTAAAGGACTCGAGTTCTTTACATCTGGGATGTTTGCCAGCTGATACATTATTATTATTATTCTTTTATAATTATACTAGCGACCCGCCCCGGCTTCGCACGGGTGTAATGCTGGCTATGTCCCTGCATTTCAAATCTGTAATATCTTCGAAAATATTCATTTAAATTACATGCTGTACAGGGCCATATTGATCTATATTAAATGCACAATGTATTTAAGGTACTTAATTGGATAAGGAATAATGCTGTATTGCTTAAAATCGCTTCGTAAATAAGCCATTACTTCTCGTAAAAAGTAAAGGATAAAAAATTATTATTGTGGGTTATCCCTAAGAGATAGACATATACCATCGCGGACTTTTTTGTAGACCTTTTTAAGGTGTACAATACTGTATGTAGTACATTATTTTGATCTATCTCGTAGGGTTCAGCCAGCGTTTGCAATGTAAGCGCAAAAAAATGTGAAACCTCTGAAATTATCAGTGTTTCTCTACTATATTATGCATATATTTATACATATAAACCTTCCTCTTGCATCACTCTACCTATTAAGCCGCATCAAAATCCGTTGCGTAGTTTTAAAGATTTAAGCATACATACCTACATACATAGGGACAGCGGGAAGCGACTTTATTTTATACTATGTAGTGACTATAATAAATATCCGCTTACCTATAAACGATGGGGATTGCCCAACCAAGAGGTAGATCTGGCAAATGAGGCTCAATCGTCATTAAGATCTTGTTTTGTTACTCATTGTTTATCTGGTATATGAGTCATATCATGTGACAAATAGTAAACATTTTTATCAGGCGCTTGGGTTATCGATGACTGAGTAATGAATGAATGAATGACGAAATTGTGGGGAACCTTTCTTTTATATTACTGACGGGTAAGCAATTGGGCGTCATCTCACCTGATGTTAAGTGATGATAAGGACGAAGGTGGAAGTGCACCTCACCCCCGGAACCCTCAACCACCGAGGAACCGGCTAGCATTATCTTTTATTTTTGGAACAACCAACATTACTGTTATAGCTATTTATTTAAATCTAGGTATATCTATATTATATAATACCTATTATAAAGCTGAAGAGTTTGTTTGTTTGAACGCGCTAATCTCAGGAACTACTGGTTCGAATTAAAAATTCTTTTAGTGTTGGATAGTCCATTTATCGAGGAAGGCTTTAGGCTATATAACATCACGCTGCGACCAATAGGAGCGAAGCATCAGTGAAAAATGTTGCGAAAACGGGAACAAGAGCCTAAAAAATTAAAAATGCTGCCGGAAATCACTATTCCACGCGGACGAAGTCGCGAGCACAGCTAGTAAATATATATTTATTATATATATTATTATATACCACAATTTAATTTTCCAATACAAAATGATTTGTTTGTTTTGTTGTCATGGAAACCAAAGGGATTTAATCACTTGATGGAAACTGTCAAAGCGGTACGAAGTCCGCCGGGTCCACTAGTTACAAATAATGCTTACCTCTTATACATTTGCTAACATTACACTTTGCTCTAAAAAAACGTACTTGGATCTCGATGACGACCTCCTTGGTTAAGTGGTTTGTACACCGGTTTTCATGGTGTCGCCATCTCTGAGGTCCCGGGTTCGATCCCCGGTCGGGTCAATTTAGAAATTATAGTTTTTCTAAATTGTCACGGGTCTGGGTGTTTTCTTTGTATAATAAGTATGTATCTAAGTATTTTAAGTATTTTTATCCGTTGTCTAGTAACCATATAACGAGTTTCATAACGAAGCTTCTCTTGGGCTAGATAATTGTTGTGAGTGTAAAAAAAAAACAAAAAAAATAATTCTTAATTAAGTATAAAAAAAAAAAAGATATCGGAACAGCTCGCAAAGCTCGCAACAGTCCGTGCGCAGGCGCTGTCGCGAGTGTCCGTGATAGGTTGTCTATGTGCGTTGCTCGAGCACGTTTGTATGAAGCTTTACCTATTGCTAGGGTTGCCAACTATACTGTTAAAAACAGTATTAGCTTTTATAGTTGTCACTTTTTATTGTAAAAGCCCCCACTCGATTTCAATAGACATTGTTTTAAACTGATGTGTGTAGCTGCGTATCTATATGCGTATCCTACATATTATAAACGCGAAAGTTTGTAAGTATGGATGTTTGTTACTCTTTCACGTAAAAACTACCGAATGTATTTGGATGAAATTCGGCATACAGATAGTTTATAACCGGGAATAACACATAGGATACTTTTTATCCCGATATTCCCACGGGAACGGGAACCACGCGGGTGAAACCGGGAACCACGCGGATAAAACCGCGAGCGGCCACTATGATTACTATTATTATAATATGATTTCAATATTATTTCTTGCTTTTTAGAGCGGTTTTTTACTTTTTTTAGTTTCCTGTTTTTTGAAGTCGGTTTTTTTTTTAAATTATGCGATTCGAATCAAACCTGTTTTGGAAAAAGACAGTGTTGAAAAAATTCCACTAGCGGGATTCGAACCCGCACCCCATGACATGCCGGGTCAGGTGCACTACCAACTATGCTATCGTAACACTATCTACTCTTACTCTGTGAGCCAAAGGAGCCCTATTCAAAGTCGGCAACTACGTCATCATCATCCGATCTTAATATTCTTACAGATATAGAAAGATCAATTAAGAACGAGGCAAGCTAGGTATAATATAGGTAATATAGGTATGTGCGGGTTCGAATCCCGCTCGAGGATTTTTTTTTTAACTTTTTTCTTTTTCATATTGTAATTTGTTCGCAACAAAATTTGCGTGAAATTATATGTAAATAATCAAACCTGTTTTATTATTACAGTCATGCACAAAAGCGCTTAAAAAATACGAATTTTGATTTTGATTTATTTAATCTATTACCTACTTCACTATGCTGTCGCCTGGGAAGCTAATTCTAATTCCAAGGCCCGTCAAATAGTTATATTATCTATGAAACTAGCAACAGGATGTTAAGAATTGATTTTCCTATGATTGTTTGACAAACATACGTGTGACTAGTTTTCTCTAGAAACCTGGCTGCATGACGCTAGTTTCGAGCCTAGTACTCTGAGGCAATCGATAATACAGGACCTTGATGCCGCTATTTGAAAACGTCCACAACTGTTTCGTAGTGGATTGATTTGATATTTGGATTACTACATTAATACGTGAAGAATAAACTTTATAACGTTCCTTCTATAATCTTCGTGCACGCAGGTGTGTGAGATACAAAGACATTTAATTACTATTAAATCTCTTTGGTGAGATATGACATTAGTTAAGGTGCTGTAGGTATTACGGGTATTTTCCTACAACATCAACAACAAAAGGCGAAGGATAGCAGATAAATAAAATTATATTCATTTAGGTACCTATAATAAAATGGCTTTTTAACGTTATGGCCGCCATTTGTACTTCTTCTTGTAAAGTTCTCTCTAAGTCTTATGGTGTACAATAAAATGTATTTTCATTTCATTTCAAACAGGTCCGTTCTCCTTATCTTACCATAGGGAAGGCTCGTACCCCAGCAGTGGGGACATAAAATGAGCAGATGAATGTTTAAACATTGCACATTTTGTGAGTTACAGACGAACTTTTGACCACTGTGCGTCCCACTAGTTAAATATTATAGTTTGTATGTAGTGCTTGTGTTAATATTGAAACGCCCTTGCAGGGCTCATTTGAGGACATAAATATTAACTCTAAGACACACCAAAATGGATACAACCAAATGGATCGATAAAGATTTGTGACATACAGGCAAAATGTAAGAACCAGAGAACTAAGACCCGATTGTATATAGTCGACAATTTTTTTCATTTTTTGTGTTTTTTTACATGTTGTGACTGTCCTTTATATTTTGTTTTTATTTGTGATGGAAAGTGTCCTTTTATGATAGGGCATTTTCCAATATTTATGACGCTGTAAGGGAGAAAAGAGCTGGACACTTTCTTCTCAGTACAAGATCTCCCGCCCAGAGTAGATAGACGTACGAACCGATGGCATAAATGACGTTCATAAGAGCTATTTGTAGCCTAAACTGAATAAATGAAATTGAATTTTGATTTTTTTTTTAATTTTGAATGAAATTGCTTTACCACCTTAAAAGTGAATTTTGTTTGCATATAATAAAACAACAAGTTTATTTTTGTTTAAAAGACCAAGTGACAGATACGCGTTGTCATTATTGACAATGAGCCTTAGCGAAATTTTATTGTAATGGAAGTTTTTGTCAAAAGTGATAAAGCAATTTCATGGTCGACTGTACTTTGAATTTTGAATTTTGTACCTTAGCTCTACTTAAACACTAGCTAGACCTTAGCACGACGTTTAAAAAATAATTGAAGGTTTCTCAATTTGCCGGTACTTTTACACAAAAAAAAAATGTTAAACTGTTGACGTACTGACCTCGTCTGTTGTTGAAATTGCTATTGAGGAGCTGTGGAAAAAGTCTTTAAATGTTTAAATATCATGGTCACAATTAAGCTGTATTGTGCTCGCAATTTATGTCAAGAGCGGAAGTTGTGTCTGTGCTCTGTGTCGCCTACTGCCGGAACGTGTCTATTGCGACATTATTTCTTTTTCTTTAATTCATGGCTTCGTGTAGTAAGCACATTTAGCCTCCGCCCGATCCTCTAAATGCCACTACACATTTACAGAATACACTAAACATGCACACTAGTTTAGGCCCAAGACACCGTACTAGAACAAGGGTACGTAGAACCGGTTCGCACGCGCTCTATACCAGGTACAGACATGTACCTGGGCGCTTCTGTCCTCTTCCCCGGCCCGGTCTACCCGAGCCGAGGTCCGTGCCCTTAGAGGCGCCCTCGGGTGGTTCCGCTCCCCGATCCGATCCGAACACTTCGGAGAATTTAGTAGGGCACGGGGACGCGCACTTTTAAGTGTGCGATGCCGTTCCCTCTAGAAAACCTCCGAAGGTGATTCATTTCATTCAACACGGCTTGAGGTACCCTTTACGTACCTACCTCGCCGCCCCCAAAAAGCCCGGTGACGCTGAAAATTCCGTTTGAAGCAATCAGCAATCTCTTTAAAAAAAAAACTACACTAAACATGCACACTCGTTTAGACCCAAGACATGTCATCCGAACCCCACGGTGAATCTAGTAGGGCACGGGGACACGCACTAGTGCGTGATGCCATGCCCTCTAGAAAACCTCCGAAGGTGATTCGTTTCACACGGCTTGAGGAACCCTTTAAGTTTCTTGCCGCCCCCAAAAGAGCCTGGTGACGCTGAAATGACGTCTGTCTGAGTAGGGCATGCAGTCCCGATCTCGCGAGACCTCGTGTAAATTTTCGAGATCAATCCCGAAGCATAATATGACGAAATCTCGATCGAGATTGACGAGATTGGGCAGAGACAGCGGCGCTACGCGACCGCATCGTCGACCGAGAGCATCAAAAAACCTTTTTTGCGAGTTTCTATACTAGTTCTATACGAAAGGCTAGTCACTGATTAAGAAATAAATGGATTTTTATGAGTGTGGGGGAACAAGGGGTAGTTTTTTACAGTTCGCTTATCGTACTGTTTTCGCTACTTCGTTCGCTATTACTTCCTTATTTTGTGCTAATTACTGACGCTCTGGGGCCAACCAGTGTCGAGTCAGATAGGGCAGATATTTTCGAGTTTTTTTTTCTTTCAATTTATTTTGTGTTTTATTAACCTCATAATCACAACACAAACAAGCATTTTTCAACGTTTTTTATTAGAATTAAAAAATGATTTTTTTAAACTACTCGAGATCTCGAACATTTCGAGATCAGCCGAGATCTCGCGAGATTGGAATTTCTAAATTAGCGAAATCTCGAAATTGCGATCTCGACTCGAGATTGCATTCCCTACGTTCAGACATCACGGCAATCATCATACTCTCTCTAAAAAAGCACATTTAGCCATTGTCATAATTATATTACATACAACATCAATTTTCTTTGTTGGAAGATTAATAAATTATTAGTGAATTCCTCAAACACTTGAGTTACAGTAACACCTTGGTATAAGTCCTGTGTAACGTGTGTTTTATTGTAATTTATTTGTACAATAAAGGATTAACATTATATACAGTAAATATGTAGGGCTTAACTGATTTCTCACGTGGACTTGGGAAAATTAAAAAAGTGACGTTGCACTGTATGTATATTATTTGCCAATACTGTACAAAACAAAATAAAACCGCAGATATGAATCTTCACTTTCCCGCCAAGAAGTCCTGTGACATACTTAAAAGACGTTGATTTATTGAGTGTTGGTATCCAACCAATCTCGGAAACCTTCGCGGCCGTGGGCAAAACAAGATCCTCAAAATGCCACTACACATTCATGCACTACTAGTATAAGCCCAAGACACCGTACTCACAGAAAAAGAGTACGAAGAGCCGGTTCACACGCGCTCTATACCAGGTACAGACATGCGCTTCTCCTCCCCCCACGACTCGGTCAACTCGAGTCGAGGTCCTTAGACGCAGTCGGGTTGATCCTCTCGATCCGATCTCGATTTGAACGCCTCGAAGAATCTAGTATGGTCACGCTTACGTGTTAGGGTTTGCCAACCATACTTTAAAATAACGTATCCTACGTTATTTTCCATTTCCATACTTTATTCTTTTCAATAAAAATAAAGTATGGAAAATACTTTATTTCCGACTGACGCGTGCGTTTGAACGGAATATTCCTGTTGACTTAATTTCTGAACTACTAAATGATACTCAGACTCAGGCGAAGTGAAACGAAACGCAAAGCTTAAGAAAATAAATTTTGAAATTTATTTTTTCTTCAAATCCTTTTTTTATACTAATTAGTGATAAATTTACTTTGATTTCCTGAAAAATAGGTTTGCAACCCTACCGTGATGCCATCCCCTCTGAAGCCCTCTGGGGATTTTCTATCACCACTGCTTGAAAATGCAAAACACAGTTTAAGCGTCATCATCATCAGCTCATATTATGTGCCCACTGCTGAGTTTTGGTCACCCATCCGAGGACTGGCCTTTGCGAAAGTTGCTTAACTTCAACACTGCGCCATCCTCTAAACATATATTAAATTAAATTAAATATTAGACAACATCACATACATTGTTCTGATCCCAAGGTAAGTAGCTATAAAGCACTAATCTTTCAGAGCTAGAGGGCGTAGAAACATAAACATTAACTCCGTGATTATAATTTGTGTAAAAATTTATTTACTGTTTAAATTGTGTGACTGTGTGATAAAAATACGTGAAATAACTTGACTGGCCACTATGATTGTTATCTTGAAGAAATATATGGATTTAATTAGTGAAATCTGTGAAAATAAAAATGCTAAACTATTGATGACTGCAAAGCTATAGACTTGATAAAAAAGTGAAGTTTACACTAGTTTACAGCATAAAAGTGCTTCAAAGTGAAAAAACACCTACGTAATATAATCTAAGTGCAACAAATTAAGTGAAAAACAGTTTTATTAATATTTTTTGGGAAAAGAAGGTTCCTTAATAATTTAATCTTCTTAGCCAACCCTGCAAATTGTTTGTTTAGAAATTACGCCCGCGTCGTAAACATTAGTTAATTTGGTCAACCGCAATAAGAGCATCGACAGCCGATCGGTAAAGTGGTCTAACCAGAAGCCGCACAAACGAGTTCGATCCTGGGACATTGGAAATATTTTTTGTGTTCTGATTTTGCATTTTTTTTGAAGATGTTTTTTAAATTAAATTACTTACCCGTAGAACTGAAATAAAAATGGAAAGAAATATTACGCGAAAGGCAAAAAAAAAATAACACTTCAGTATATGTTATTTGCAGTCCGTAAGATGGCGCTAAAATGTGATAACTGTAATAGCAAAATCACAAATCGTGAATACTTAATATGCACGATTTGTAAGTATAATTATCACATTGATTGTGGGAATGTTTCGACCAAAAGATTCTACCTAATGACTAGAGAAAATAAACTTAACTGGAAATGTGACAAATGTATAGATAAGGATAAGAATGACAACTTCAGAATAAATATATCTACGACAAACTCTTTTGAATCATTAACAGATGATGAATACAAAGATATTACGTCAACGTCACAAAGTAGCCGACTAAACAGTAGCTGCCCAGATTTAAGAAGAATAAATATCGAAGAGAGACTAGAATACCTAATAAAACAAAATAAAGACCTTAAGGAGAAACTCCAAATTGCGGAAAATGAAATTGAAAATATGTTATTAGAAAATACTAAATTAAAAAAAAATATACAAAATAAAGAAAAAAAAACCAAATTTTTGACAGAAATTTGTAACTCAAGCCAAAAGAAAAATGTAACCCTCAGAAGAAGCAGAAAGAACCTAAACAAGACTATTCTGGATTTTGAACACGACGAACAAGAAGCGAAATTTTGCGCAACGCCATCAATAAAACATGACAAGAACTCTGAAATTGAACCTGACAGTATCATCTTACCAAATCAGGTCGCGGATCTTAGTCCATCTAATCGCTCAATAGAGGGCACCTGTGGTAATAAAAATAAACATAATATTTACATAGTAGGCGATCAACAAATCTGCGGTCTAGCTGATGAGATAAGAGATGCGAGGTGCGGAAAATGGAATGACAACTACAACGTTACTAGTATAGTTAAGCCGTATGCGTTAAGCTCTCAAGTCTTATCAAGCTGTGAATCTATATCTGAAACTATGTCAGATGATGATATACTGGTGCTTTCGGTAGGTTCTAATGATAAAAATCCTTATACCATTATGTCGAGTTTGTGTAATACATTATGTAAATTGAAGAAGGGCAGGATACTAATACTAAGTGTTAGATATAACTATTGTTTAAATATTAACATACTAAACACACATATTAATCGTCTAATAAAAAATTATTATAATTGTAAATATATTGACATACAACAAATACTGCATTACTACCAAAATATAACATCAATAAAAAAGAAAATTAGCCTGAAGATAAATGTAGAAATCGACTATTCAAAGTATGTTAATGACTATGTAAAAAACGGATTAAAATTAAGAAAATCATTGCAAAACTCTATACTCGATAAAAAAGGTATTATATCCACCTCAACTGCTTTGGAAAATAAAAAGGGTACAATACCATATTATTTTTCTAAGATTAATATTACAAAAAATAGTATAACACCAACAATGACAAGCACAAAATGTTTTCGTGGCTAATAAGCATAATGATTTTGTAATTCTACACCAAAACATACAAGGTTTGCTTTCTAAAAAAGATATCATTAAGATAACCCTAGCGGAGCTTGATTCTCATTTATGTCCTGAGGTGCTGTGCTTTACAGAAACTTTTATTATGAATGGAGAGGAAAAGAATATATTTTTGCATAATTATGTACTAGCTATACACTATGGAAGAAATAAAAAAAGAGGGGGCACATGTATATTGGTAAAAAAAGGGACTATATACAATAAAGTTAACATTTTCGATGAGCTTCCTGTGAATTTTCATTTTGAATGCTGCTCTATCTCTATTCCATCATACAATATTATAGTTGTTTGCCTATACCGTAGCTCAACCGCTTCAAATAAACGACATTTTGATTTATTCTTAGAAAAATTTGAACAACTATTGTACATATACCAACATAAACGTCACAAACAAAGAATAATTATTGTTGGGGACATTAATATAAACACTTTACAAAACAACAACATTACCACCAAACTAAAAGGCATATTAAATAATTATAATCTAGAGCAACATATAACCCAACCAACAAGAGGCTTATCATGCATTGACCACATTTTTAGTAATATAAAAGGTGCAAAGAGCACAATCCTTCCGTTGTGGTTATCTGACCATGACACTGCACAGATACTTAGTCTCCACATCAAAAGAAAACCACAAATAGCTAAACAAATACATACATTTAAGAGAGGTTATTCTGACGAAAATATCATTAAGTTCAGAACACATCTCTCATGCCTCACTTTTACAGATGTATATAATGAAAGTAATCCTAATGAAGCATTTAATAAATTCCATGACTGGTTCTGTTTACTTTATAAATTATGTTTCCCAGTTTGCAAAGTCACAATAAACACTAACTCTAACCAGCACTGGATCTCTAAGGGTATTAAAAAAAGCTGTGCAACAAGTAGAGCGCACCGTCTTAATCACTATAAAAGGAAAACATACAACACAAAAAAGAAATATCAAACATACTCAAAAATACTAAAACGATGCATACTACAGGCAAAAAAACAGTCAAATAATAAATATATCATTAATAATAGTAAAAAAAACACATGTAAAGCTACATGGAAAATTATACACGAGGAGACAAATACCAAACCGACATGTAACAATTATATTGAAACTTTAGACTATAATCAACATAATATAAATAATCCAATAGAAATTGCCAATAAGTTCAATGACCATTTTATCAATATCACAGGTGTCACGCATGCGAAAACAAATAATGACTTGCATGGGAAAACTAGTAATCTGATAAATTCCATTTATCTGACTCCTGTTGATGAGTACTGTATTAGAAAAACTATTAAGTCCCTCAAAAACACAAACTCTGAAGGGTATGACAACATATGTACAAAGGTTCTGAAGGCATGCAATGAAGAAATAGCCCCTGTTCTAACATTTCTTATAAACCTATCAATATCCTCTGGGACCTTCCCAGACAGGCTTAAGTATTCACTAGTCAAACCCTTGCATAAAAAAATGAAAAAACAGTAGTTGACAACTACAGACCCATTACACTAATCTCAATCATATCAAAGGTTTATGAAAAAATTGTACTTGAGAAACTGATGGTGTTTTTTGAAAAGTATGGTATATTAAATCAAGATCAATTCGGATTTCAAAAAAAGAAATCCACAACCCATGCCATATTCAACCTAGTGAATGAAATACTAATGAACATAAATGAAAATAGGTACACAACAGCTCTTTTCCTTGACATGTCTAGAGCGTTCGATTATTGCTTACATGACACCCTACTAAAAAAGTTGGAAAACAACGGCATTAGGGGGCCGGCACTAAATTGGCTAAAAACTTATTTGAGCAATAGGATGCAAGCCGTTGAAGTAGCTAAACTCGATAAAAATAATATAACCCAAAAATATCTATCTGAGTTTAAAGAAATCAAGTTTGGGGTGCCCCAGGGGAGTGTCTTGGGCCCATTTTTGTTCCTCACTTATATAAATAACTTACCAAAACTGACAAAGCACCGCTGCATCTTATTTGCGGATGATGTCTCAATCATAGTGACTACAAGTAAGAAATTGACATTAAATGACCATAGTAATGAAATTAACAATACAATCAACTTAATAATAAATTGGCTTAAAGATAATAACCTTTTCATTAATATTGACAAAACTTATTTCATGAATTTTAATAATACACCTTATCAAACGTTAAATGTACACTATCAAGGACTAGGACTACATGGCACAAATATAACTAAGTTTCTGGGTATACAAATTGATCATAAGTTGGACTGGAAGCAACAGATCACAAACATATGTTGTAAAATAAATAGATTTACTTTTGCACTATATAAACTCACTAAAGTAGCCTCTCAAAGTGCAGCACTCACAGCATACTTTGCATATATTGAGTCCATCCTCCGTTATGGTTTAATCATATGGGGAAACAGCACAGACACAAATAAAGCATTTATCGCTCAAAAAAAATGTATTAGGGCAATCTGTGGCACTGCACCAGATGAGCCATGTGCACCCTTATTCAAAAGGTTAAAAGTCTTACCCCTGCCATGTCTATACATTTTTGAAATAGCCAAATTTGTCAAACTTAACCATCATTATTTTGAAACAGCACAAGTTATGTATCCCCGAAACACTAGAAATGGAAAAAGGTTGATGTCGGCCTTTGTTCCAAAAAGCACTCGTATGCAAAAGAATTGTTTCTGGATGTGCATAAGTATTTTTAATAAATTGCCTGAAACAATTAGAAAACTTATTGTAAAACAATTTCTAGCAGAGTTACATAAATGGCTTATGGCACACCTATTTTATTCAGTGAAAGATTTTCTTACACATACACTTAATAAATGTAAGATGTGTACCTAGATGTGTGCAAGCAAATATTTTAGTTTTATTTTTCTTATAAGTTAACGACATATTAATTTCTTTTGATGTCTGTAAAATACTATTCACCTTGTTTCCAAAAAGAAAAAAAAATATAAAAAGGGTTGCTATTTTATGTTTTTTTTATTGTATAACACAATGTTTGGGTATGTTTAAAAAATATATTAATACATGTTTGCTTTGTTTGTAATTTTATAATTTTATTGTTTTTAAATTCTTATACTACCAATTTAATTTTGCATGCTATCATAGTTAGCTGAATAGGATGAGCCTAACATTATTATAACATCTCCCCATGTACCCTGTTCATACGCAAAATAAATATATTCTATTCTTCTATTCTATTCTCGTTTTATGGAAATCAGAAACAACGTCGGTACCACAACCACCCAGACCCGACATAATATAGAAAAGTTCGTTTTCGACATTGAACCGACCGGGAATCGAACCCGGGACCTCAGAGTTAGCGCCGCCCAAAGTCCGGCGTGCAAGCCACTCGGCTACGGAGGTCGTCAAAAAACATATTTCCCCTAAGAATAAGGTCCGAATAGTTATTCCGTGTTTTGTTTCTGTCATGTAAACGTCATTTCAAATTAGAGTATAAGAGACAAAACACGGATTAACTATTCGGACCTTATTCTTTGTTTATTTGTAAGGCCCATTAAGTGTAAGCACATTAAAAACAAAATACTTAGGCTATCCACTGAGTCAAACACAGGTCTATTAACGAAACGACAATTTAACAAGGCTAATAGTTATGACTTTGAAATAAATTCTAAAATAACTGCGTGCAACTACCTATTAGCCAAATAATATTGATATTATATATTTGGAGAAACAATTTTTGTTAAATGATAGTGTAAGTAGGTACCAGTAAGTAACAAAATGGTTTCTGCTGGGCAAATGCTTCCGTCATTGAAATAAAATTATCGCTAAAATTGACGGGTCTTGCCAAATGTAGCTTAACTTGCCTTACAAAGCGTAGAAAAGCACGATTTGCTAGATGTCGGTCACCCATCCGTTGACCCGACATTGCTAAAGTTGCTTAATAACACGATCGCAACTTGAATTCGTAAGTCACTGCGCCAGTGAGCCCCCACAATTTATTCTATGTAGATTATGTATGTTGACTTTATGAAGTTACGTATAATTATGTTATTCTTGTACAGCTGTGAATACTCATTTTGAAAGTTGGCTACGAAGCGTTCATATAAAGGGCAACACAGACTATAAACTGGTCTATGGAATTCACTCAGCTATTAATTTCAATTTCAATTTATTTGCATCCAAAATGTTACATAATTGTTAATGTATTAAAATTATTGACACAATTTTGGACCCAGTTGGGCACAGCAATTTAGAAGAGAGGATGACGCCATTTATACATATACCTAATATAAGAAATAGCTTATTAGATTCAATATTATCATTAATGTTTTCACTATTGTAGAGTATTGTTACAAATATATTATGCAATTGTAAATAGACTAGGTACTTATTGTATTATTAAATTATTATATCATTAATTAATAATGAATACTTAACAATATTATTGCACTGAATATTATTATTAATGTCCAATTTTAAATTGTATATTGCTTCAATTCTTTGTCGTTTAAGTATTCATTAACTGTGTAGTAATTTTTATGTAATAATAGTCTTTTTAAATATATTTTAAATTTCATTTTTAATTTGTTCCGGTAAGTTATTATTATAAATTTTTATTGACATTACATAAGGACTGGATAAGTGATGATGTGATCGTGACAAGTGGGTAACATTAATTTGTTTTTATTCCGCGTAGAATATTTTATTGGTGCATCTATGCGTTTGGTGTATAATTCCGGATGTTGGTGGACAAAAATGCATATTTCCATTATGTAAATACACGGTAAAGTAAGGATTTCATATTTTTTGAAGAGACGTTAACTGTCTACGTCTCTGTATTTCCCTTAATCACAGTAAGTTGAGGAGCTGTCTGAAATTTCTAAGGTTAAGCAACTTTCGCAAAGGCCGGTCGTTGGATTTGTGACGAAAAAATTGTCATTTCGAGTTCCTCTGTGCTTCGGAAGGCACGTAAAACCGTTGGTTCTAGCTGCATTACCACCGTACCGCGCTGGGCCCGCGTGGTGGTTTATGGCCCGATAAAAATTAGCTTATAAAGGGCATTAAATGGCAAAAACTCGCAATACCAAGGCACCCTGGTAATATCTATCTCTTAGAAATTCGTCTGACGCAGTCCTTAAATTATCTATGAAACAAAAATAGCACTAGAAAGTCAACTTAGCGTACCAAGGAGGTAAACAGTCTTTTGATAATACTATACCAACCTTTTAACCAAATCTTCCTAAAGGTTATTTAGATCTAAATTTAAAGTTCGGTGTTATAGAAGCGGTTTGTCAACTTATCGATTTACGATCAAAAGATAAGTTATAGATTAGACGCCTTTGAGATAAGAAGGACGATGTATTTTAATCTTGAGGAACGATAGGTATTTTCTTTGGTTATTGAAACATTATTTTATCGTCGTTAACATGATGAGGCGCTATTGAACCTTCTCACTCGTCAATCAGACATGGCGTGTATGAATGAATAAAAGTACAGTAAAGTAAAAATCCAGAAATCCAGAAAACGTCATGGATAAACATTAAATAAGTAATGTGTAAAATAAACGCGAGTAGATCCGTAAAAGTTGTTTCATTTCAATCCAGAAATGTTAAAGAAGACGCAACTACTTATTTGGCTTGTGTAGGTGTCTTGCAATCATGAGCAACTCGATGGCGCAGTGGTTAACGCGCCCGGTCTGCGAGTGCTGAGTTTAAGACTACGCATTGGAAATTTGGCGGGGATCTTGATTTTTCCCAACAATTACAAAACATATGAAAGTGATATTTGATGACATGATTTTTCATTTAATTGACTTCATTTTGCTAGTTGCAGAAACACGATTTGTCAACTTTTATAACAAAGAAAAAAATATCAAAGTAACCTCTTTTAAAACATAGATTTGCATTTTACAGGCTAACCAGACCGATTTAAGCATCTAAATTTTCTCAGTAGATTAGTCTTAACACACACTTCAATATTGTAGTTATTTTTTTTAAAATAATTTGTAGTTTTAATTTGAAGGAAAAATAAACAGTTTTTCTTGTGGGGCGCAAACGCTCGTATCAAAACGTATGAGATTTATCGTTTAGCGGTGCGTCGCCTTAAGCAACTTACGCAAAGGCCGGTCATCGGATGGGTGACCAAAAGTGTATCATTTCTATCTCCGTTGGTCTCGGCTGCATTAGCAGTCGTTAACAACCACCAACCCGCACTGGGCCCCCGTGGTGGTTTGTGGCCACTTCTCCCTATCCATCTATAGGGAAAGCTCGTGCCCCAGCTGTAGGGACAGACAGACCAGACATAAAATGAGCTGATGATGATGTGTCTTGCACCTAGGATGTCCGGTGATCTTCCGCGGGCATCTAGAGAGAACAACAACAATCAAGTACTCTAAACCTACGTATGACCTGATAGACCTTCTAGTCTACTATAAGAAAGGTAAAGGAAACGTACTTTATTAACCCAGTACAAATTATCGCTTTTAATGTGACGTCATCATTGATTAAATGCATATAAATTTTTGTTTTTGTTAACGTGATGGAGTGGCAAATTACACTCTTACTAGCCACCTATATAGCTAAAGCTCTATTAGAGGCTCTTTTCTAGAGGTTTTCTAGAGAGAACGGCATCACGCACCAGTGCGTGTCCCCGTGTCCTACTAGATTCTCCTAGGGGTTCGGAACAACCCGAGGGCGCCTCTAAAGGCTCGGACCTCGGCTCGGGTTGACCGGGTCGTGGGAGTGAGCAGAAGCGACCAGGTACATGTCTGTACCTGGTATAGAGCGCGTGTGAATCGACTCGTCGTCGTACGATATAATAATCGAATACGAGTACGGTGTCTTGGACCTAAACTAATTCGCATGATTAGTGTATTCTGTAAATGCGTAGCATAGTGGCATTTAGAGGATCGGGCGGGGGTATAGTTCCGTGCTGAGTGTTAGTTCAAGCAGTTCCAAGATATCCCAATATCTTGATAAGTTTCTGCAAGATAGTCATTTCTTGTTCGCCCATAGGCATGCGACGTCATGCGAAGTTGCTGACGTCATCGCTTGTAACTTAGCTGACCTGGCTGACGCGACGTTTCATAACAATACGCCAATGTAACTGCCTACGTCACGTTACGAGTCGCTGTTATCTGTGATTGATAACAGGCAGGCTAGACGCGACTACATAATGTAACAGAAGAGGTATAATGTCGCGAACTCGCGAGACAAATGCATAGTGTGCCTAATTTAATTTACTATTCGTATTTAAAACGAGAATTTGTTTGGCAAAATATTAACTTTCCTCGTTTGTCAGCTGGAGGTAGGGCTGCAAACAATTTTTCAGAAAATTAAAGTAAATCTATCACTAACTAGTATAAAAAAAAAGATTTGAAGAAAAAATAAAGTATTTTCCAAATTTCTTTATTTAAATGTTTAAAAACATAGGAAGAAGAAGAATACGAAGAAATAATTAATTATTAATATTTTTCTTTATTAATTTCTTATCTTCTTTTGTCGATACGCTTGCACCGTCCCACATTCCAAGCACTTCTGTTAGCGCTGCTGGCGCGGCTGCAAATCATGCAGAGAACCTCAAACGGCGAAAGTATGAGAATCTGACTGGGGATCTCATATTTGAGCCGTTTGGGGTAGAGACTTTAGGTCCATGGGGCCCGGGTGCTCACAAACTCTTTAAATATATTTCTATTAAATTAGTAGAAACCACCCGGGACCCCAGAGCTAGCAGCTACTTGGGCCAGCGAATAAGCATAACTATCCAACGTGGCAATGCTGCTAGCTTACTGGGCACTCTGCCTGATGGGGATGATTTGGGGCAATTTTTTTATTTATAGTTAATAGTAGATATAGTTTATAGTTTTTTGTAAATTAAATTTTAAGTAGTTTTATTATTATCTTGTTTTTGTCTTTGTGTGTAAACAAATAAAGTATTTTTTCTTTTCAAAAAAAAAAAACATAGGTATTTCTTTGTACTCTTGACACTATCTAATATTTTTTGATGGTTTTATAGCGCGTTCAGAAATTAGCGTTGCGTTTCGTTTCTCTTCACCTGAGTCTGAGTATCATTCAGTAGTTCATAAATTAAGTAAACAGGAAGATTCCGTTCAAACGCACGCATTAGTCGGAAATAAAGTATTTTCCATATTACTTTATTTTTATTAAAAAGAATAAAGTATGGGGTTGGAAAATAACGTAAGATACGTTATTTTAACCTTTTCACCGCCCAACTATCTTGCACGCGATGTCCCACTGTACGCCAACGTATAAATATATTTTAATAAAGTAGGTACAAAGAAGAACTTCTATAGAAGTGCTGGCGTGGACGGCACGAAAATCTCGAACTTCTATAGAAGTTGTTGGCGGTAAAAAGGTTAAAGTATAGTAGGCAACCCTAGCTGGAGGCGATGCTTCAATGCCAGCATTTTTATTTGTAAGACAAGACGCTGCTCGTGTCGTACAGACGCTTCACATCTATCTATCCAACACTGTAAAATTTCTTCAATACATGTTCAAATAAGGCTTCTAATCTCGGTATATACCGAGATCTCGAAATACCGAGATCCCGCATGATTTTCACTCCCCCTCACTGCGGGATTAGACATGCGGGATCCGCGGGGTTTGCGGGAGTAAAATTGATCATAATACCATGACAAGATTTTGTCCATCGCCTGCTCGAATACCTCTAATTGAAAACATCAAAGAATAGATCTCTTTTCTTTGATATTTTCAATTAGAGGTTTCATAAATTTTTTTCAAGAATCATCATTCTTTATGAATCAGGAGGCTCGATGGGTAAATATTTAATGTTAGCTCACAATGCCCTAAAGTCAATCAATAGTGCCTACAAGCGTAGAAGCGGAGCGAGCCTTCTCCGCTGCCGGTTATCTTGCCAACAAGATACGAAGCAGTTTGGCAACGTATTATCTTCGTTGGGAATGTTGTGTTTCCTGCGAAAACACTTCTAAAACACAAAGTGATTTCAATATAACTTTTAATATTTTTTTACTGTTTTAATAAATGCTATGTCATTATGCTATGCTTTGTTTCACTAGGTACTTACTTACTTTAAACCTTTTATTATCAACAAACGCGGGATCCCGTTATACCGGAATCCCGCACCAATGAAAATTCTTGATCCCGCCGATACCGAGATCCCGCACCAAACATTCATGATCCCGCCGATACCGAGATCCCGCACCAAATATTCATGATCCCGCCGATACCGAGATCTCGCAATGGCATGCGGGATCTCGGTTATGAAAATAATTATGATCGAGTCAAAATTATACAATCTTGCATTTGAGCAAGCAAATTTACCAATATCAACATTTCAGATACGTAAGTCATATTATAGTCTTAAACTATTCGACGAAAGTTGGTGCATTTTTTCAGTGTTTCGCCTTAAGTGTTATTCCCCCCAAAACCCTTGAGTGTCAGTAAAGATATGGGACAAGTGCTCTGCCCGTATTGTATTCCGCCTGAGTTCCACTTCTTTCAGGCATCTTCAGTTAGAATTCTTTAGAAAAACAACAAACAATTCAAAAGTAAAAATAAAACTTCGCACGTGACACAATTTTCTTTTGTACCTACTCTTCCTTTGAAATGGGAAAGACGAAGGAATCTCGCCCATACAGCCATGGCTTCAGTATTTTTCTTGTTTAATGATGGATTAACTCTTTCTAGACTTCATGTGAACTTATGCGGACCTTTTTTGCGTAGCATACAAAATTAAGAATAGGTAGGTGATTAAAAACGTGCTGATTACCATCTCATAACTGTCTTTCGTTTGATCAACCAAACCTTATGACCTAGTTTTAAGTAACTTTCCTAAAAGCTATAGAAGTCGATAAGTTGGCAATGCTTTGAAGACAAACTGAGTTAGGATCATCGTATTAGCGATCGTTATGCGTTTCAAATTGATTTGACGTCATAGGTATGTCATGATGTCACAAGTTCTCATATCCTGCGTTATCATGCATGACGCGTTTGTTGGTCGTTTAAATCTACGTCATGGAATTCTTTAGCAATTTTATACATCATCATTATCGTCTCCAGTAAATTTTTATATCCCCACTGCTGGGGCACGAGCCTTTCCTATGGATGGATATACCGTACGGGTTTGAACCACCACGCGGGCCGAGCGCGGATTGGTGGTTGTTAACGAATGTTAATGCAACGGCTTTACGTGCCATCCGAAGCACGGAGAAGCTCTAGATGATAAATTTTTGGTCACCCATTCGATGACCGGCTTTTTGCGAAAGTTGCTTAAATTAAGCTATCGCACACCGAGCGCGTTAACCACTGCGCCATCGAGCTCCTCGTACTCTGTACTTATGGGAAATACAGTTGCCATAAGGTACTCGTAACACCAATATTGGAAGCATTGTTGTATCCCGAAAGTTAGAGCTGAGATATCACCAGCTCATAAGTATTTCCACCCAACTGCTACGGCAGCTGAAGCCTTCCCAATGAAACACCTCAGGGAGAACGGGCCGTTAACCACCACGCGGGCCCAGTGCGGGTTGGTGGTTGTTAACGACTGCTAACGCAGCCGGGACCAACGGCTTTACGTGCCTTCCGAAGCACACCTTAGATATGTTTTATGTTAAATATCTCAGTATCTAGTAAACAAGTCACGACAATGCGTTATTTTTAGAGTTCCGTACCCAAAGGGTAAAACGGGAACCCTATTACTAAAACTCCGCTGTCCGTCCGTCCGTCCGTCCGTCCGTCTCCGTCCGTGTCCGTCCATCCGTCTGTCAGCAGGCTGTATCTCATGAACCGTGATAGTTAGACAGTTGAAATTTTCCCAGATGATGTGTTTCTGTTGCCGCTGTAACAATACTATAACAACTAAAAAACAGAATGAATTAAATATTTAAGGGGGCTCCCATACACTGCCGTCATAATTAAAAAAGGCACATCTAACATTTTGCAAATCAGGAGAAAAACGGGTTTGAAAAGATAGGCCTTTTTCTCCTGATTCCAAATGTGTATCTAACTCAAATTTAAAAAAAAAGTTAGTTGTGCCCCTTTTCCTTATGACGGCAGCAACAGACATGATTTTTTTGCCGTTTTTGTAGATAATGGTACGGAACCCTTCGTGCGCGAGTCCGACTCGCACTTGGCTGGTTTTTTTTGTACACACGCCTGTATAGTCGACCATGAAATTGCTTTATCACTTTTGCCAAAACTTCCATTACAATAAAATTTCGCTAAGGCTCATTGTCAATAATGACAACGTATCTGTCGCTTGGTCTTTTAAACATAAATAGAGCTTGTTGTTTTATTATATGCAAACAAAATTCACTTCTAAGGTGGTAAAGCAATTTTATTGTCGACTATACTCGTACTCGACCGCCACCAACTGTCAAATTGCCTCGATAGATTTTGAACTTTATGGCTATTGCATAAGTTTGAACATTTGTTGTAGAAATTTGTCAGTTTTGAATAGTCTGTTGTGCAGGTGTCTATACAATAAACGAGTTACGAAGATGTCATCCGTTAAACTGGATTGTAGCTTCTTGCGTGGATGACGTCATTCCTTAACATAAGAATGCTTAATATACCCACGAGAGTACGAGACTGAGTCACAACAATTTAGGCCGTTAACTTACGCTTCACTCATTTGTCATTATTGACTTTGTATTGTGTGGTATTTATTATTTTATCAATAACATTGTTTTTTATTTGACTTTGTTGGAAAAAGTTGGAGGTATTATTGCATATTCAAATTAATTAACAAGCGTCAGTGATTGCGACGCGACACGTTTTTCATTGATGTTCAATGAACGACATCGTCAATTTGACATTGATTTGGAATCGTCTATGCAGCTCATTGGTCTATGCTATGCAATTGCAAAATGACAAGCGTAAATACCTTTGAAAGGTACCTATCGTGATAGAGGTTGAAATTAGACATTAAGCTCCCTGGTAATCTAATCTAATCTAATCGAGTTTAGTTTGACATTCGATCACGTTAACGGAAACGAGAATTTTTATGGTAAAATTTTAACTCTCCTCGCTTTCAGGTGTTGCCTCAATGCCACACTCATTTTTGTTTTCGTTGACGCGATCGAATGGCGAATGAAACTATAAGCACTATGAAAGAATCCCCAAGAAATCACATCAAAGGCATATTCCTTTCTTCCTTCCCTTCTCTACCATGAAAGAATCCCCAAGAAATCACATCAAAGGCATATTCCTTTCTTCCTTCCCTTCTCTACCATGAAAGAATCCCCAAGAAATCACATCAAGGGCATATTCCTTTCTGCCTTCCCTTCTCTACCATGCAAGAATCCCCAAGAAATCACATCAAAGGCATATTCCTTTCTTCCTTCCCTTCTCTACCATGAAAGAATCCCCAAGAAATCACATCAAAGGCATATTCCTTTCTTCCTTCCCTTCTCTACCATGAAAGAATCCCCAAGAAATCACATCAAGGGCATATTCCTTTCTTCCTTCCCTTCTCTACCATGCAAGAATCCCCAAGAAATCACATCAAAGGCATATTCCTTTCTTCCTTCCCTTCTCTACCATGAAAGAATCCCCAAGAAATCACATCAAGGGCATATTCCTTTCTTCCTTCCCTTCTCTACCATGCAAGAATCCCCAAGAAATCACATCAAAGGCATATTCCTTTCTTCCTTCCCTTCTCTACCATGAAAGAATCCCCAAGAAATCACATCAAGGGCATATTCCTTTCTTCCTTCCCTTCTCTACCGTGAAAGAATCCCCAAGAAATCACATCAAAGGCATATTCCTTTCTTCCTTCCCTTTTCTTCTTCCCTTCCCTTCGCCTTCTCCTTCCTCCTTCCTTCCTCCTTCACGAAATATTGTAAATTTCCCTCTTCATTATTGTGTACAGTCAACAGTAAAAGTAGATGATGTTTACTAGATTTCAAAATTATGTTTCGATAGTGTAAGTCGGTATTTTCTATATAACTACAGTCAAAGTTTGCAGGTATTAGTAGACACTCGAAGGTTTTTCGATATGCGTTTAAAAAAATTTGATTTTCATACATGATTCCATATTTTGAAACTTGACCAATCATCAGTTACCTTTGCTGTTGACTGTACTAGGTCGACAGGAACCAGAGAGAGATCGACATTTTTCTCCTTTAACCCTTTCACGGGCAATAAAGTTTTAGAGTTTTCATTGGTTTTCAATCTTAATCCAAGTTCACAGAGTTCAATATTCGGTGGCAACATAGCTACCGTTGCCTTCGAGAGGGATAAAAAAAGGGGTCGGCAAATGATTTTAATTCTTTATTTATGCTAAACTTAAATACAGACCACTTATTTTTTGTTTCCTAGCCGTCATGCAGTAAAACTTTAAATGAAAATCTATGTAATTTTTATGTGACTAAAACTCGGTAGTTCCCATTTGTTCTATAGAACTGACGTCAACGGGACAAAAAAAGGCAACTTTCTCTTATTTTTGAAGTGAAAACTTCTTTAGCGGCGTCGTACACTTTTTTTGTAATGGGTAAAAAATGTTAAATTCGCGTCAGGACACGTGGCCTGTAGGCCGATTCTACTAAATAACTGCAACTACACTGCAGCGTCGCGTGTGTCAAAATGAGCAAATTTTGACGTTTCGGTATTCTGTTATGCAGCGCTGCTGCCGTAGTGTTGCAGGGACGGAGAAGTAACGCAAATAGGTATTCCACTAACAAAACTGCACTACACCTGCACGTTTACTGCAAAATAATCGTATTCCATTAAAATATTTTGACATTTGTGTAGTAATGACAGCAGTATTGGTGCAGTTTTTGTGCAGGTTTATTGAAGTAGATCGTGAGCAACTTTCGCACAGCGTATTATAAGCATTTTACGTATTTAGCGTATCGTAACTTTAGTTTTATTGCAGGATTCGTGCAGCTGTAGTGTAGTAGTCGCGCAGTTGTAGTGTAGTTGTGGTGAAGAAAATTTTAATAGAATACGTCTATTTTCACGGCACTGCTCCTACACGCGACAAATGACAAACGTAAACGTGCAGTTGCAGTTTTTTAATAGAATTGACCTACTGATCGAAAATTCGTAAGACGGATGACAGCCGGCGCGGCGTAGGAGAGGAAGTATCCCCCTCTCTTTCTACGGCACGGCGAAAATGTATGCCTGCTGTTTCGTTTAGGCGGCGCAGGGCGCTTGCGCGAATGTTCGAGTGCTTTTTAATGTAATTTAGATTGTCATGTAAAATAATAATTGTCAATAAATAAATATTGTATTCTACCACATAAATGATAGTACTTTTATACTGATAATTGAAGCAATTCGTGCAAAATTATTCCCTAACCATTCCAAAATATCAAAAATGCACAACGTTAATATTCAAGTTTTCACTTCCGGCACTCCCGGAGTGCAACCCGTCGTTTTTTTCCCATAGAACTACATACTTGCCTTTCCATCTTTTACTCATTAATATAAATTGTGAATCAATTTTTCCAAAACAGTGTTTGTCACGATTTTTTGTCAATTTGTGAATGTCATGTTATCAGAAATAATTAACCCTTACCCGGGCTGAGACTCTTATTTGAGTTTAAGGCGACGCATTGAAAATTTACGTGGCGGGGACCTTGATTTTTCCCAACAATTACAAAACATATGAAAGTGATATTTGATGACATGATTTTTCATTTAATTGACTTCATTTTGCTAGTTGCAGAAACACGATTTGTCAACTTTTATAACAGAGAAAAAAATATCAAAGTAACCTCTTTTAAAACATAGATTTGCATTTTACAGGCTAACCAGACCGATTTAAGCATCTAAATTTTCTTAGCAGATTAGTCCTAACACACACTTCAATATTGTAGTTAATTTTTTTTAAATAATATGTAATTTTAATTTGAAGGAAAAAAAACAGTTTTTCTTATGGTACGTACGGGGCGCAAACCCTCCGTATAAGATTTATTGTTTAGCGGTGCGTCGCCTTAACCATTTTCGTTTTCGTTTTTTTTTCTAGTCATAAAGGCAGTTCTGTGCTTAAACACGTTGAAGTAGGTAATTAATTCAAGTGGCCAGTTTGATAATCATCAAGGAGTCTTGTTATCTTGTTCTGTAGAACAATTTGAGAAAAATAGTAAATGTTCTATGGAACAATTGATAATGTTTTTTCTTTTTTTGTCCAGGTGACGTCAGTTCTATAGAACAAATGGGAATTACTCTGAAAACTTTGTCGATTACTGGTCTTAGTGTGCCGAGCATTGGTGTCACTGCAATACCTAGGAGTATAGTTTTTCCACAAAATATCGCGTTCACGGTATTAACAAATCGAGCAACATAGAACGCGATCCTTATCTGAGGCTCAATGTTTGTTTTGCTGATAAAATGGTTTATTATCTGTCACGTGTTAACTGGGAAACTCTACCAATTGGCGGCTGTTGATTATCTTATAAGAGCTGGATGGCGCAGTGGATAACGCGACCGGTCTGCGAGTGCTGGGGTTAAGCAACTTTCGCAAAGGCCGGTTATCGGATGGGTGACCAAAAATGTATTATTTCAAGCTCCTCCATGCTTCGGAGGCACGGAAAGCCGTTGGTCGCGGCTGCATTAGCAGTCGCTAACAACCACCAATCAACACTGGGCCCGCGTGGTGGTTCATGGCCCGTTCTCCCTATCCATCCATAGGGAAGGCTCGTGCCCCAGCAGTGAGGACATAAAAATGGGCTGATGATGATGATGATTATCTTATGTTATGTCGTGGGAGGTAACAGGTGGATAGAAGAACTGCAAAGTGGCTGGCAAGAGCTGGATGAGAGTAGCCGTGACTCGTGCTCGGTGGCGTGCACAAGGAGAGGCCTTTGTCCAGCAGTGGACTAGTATTGGCTGATGATGATGATGATGATGATGATGATGATGATGATGATGATGATGATGATGATGATGATGATGATGATGATGATGATGATGATGATGATGATGATGATGATGATGATGATGATAATGATGATGATGACCAGCAAATTTTTATATCCCCACTTTCCCGCCCGTTCTCGTCATCTATAGGGTAGGAAGGTTCGTGCCCCAGCAGTGGAGATATACATAAGCTGGTGGTGATGGAAGAAAAAAACCTATAAAGTGCATGTCGTAACACTCGTACTGAAAAGTGTTTTGTAAAAATTCATTGAAAAAATTTAAATGAGTAAATTTAATCATGCTACGTTCTGGCAGTCGGTAAAGGAAGCTTCGCTCATCTCCGGTTCCGTAGGATTACACATAAAACGATTTCCGTTGTAATTCGTAACGTCAAATGTTAACTCATTCCAAATGTCTTACATGTAAAAGCTATTTTTGACTACAATCCATCACATTACGTCTTTATGACGACGAAAAAGTCGACTTTATGTTTGTACGTCTATAAATAAAATTGTGCACGATTGTACCTAAAATCGAATGTATGGTAGAAGCCTACATTAGATTTTTGGAAAATTGCAAAGAAGAATTCTGTTTTTATTTATATCGTAAGATTTACAACTTCACGCACAATTTTTTCATGTATTTATTTGTTTAAAACTTGTACCCGTTTCTCTGGAACCGCCATCGCAAGAAACGTCAAGTTAGCCGCCCATTTACTGACCGTAATATCTCTGCTTATTGAAATGAAACAGGGAGTCTCCCTGTGACCACGGCCCTGCAAAGGGTTCGAAACGTCAGGATAAACATTAAATAAATAATGTGTAAAATAAACGCGAGTAGATCCGTAAAAGTTGTTTCATTTCAATGTGTAGTGTTCGCGTAAACTTTAGAAAACAATATCTCGGCTTGCATTGAAGTAGGTACTATTATTGAAATTTTGCGTATACGATTCACTATTTAGGTACCTATATTTGTATTTCTTAAGGCTCTAGCTTGGCGTTAAGTTAGCAGCCTCACCAAGATACCTACTCAAATATCTTTTGAACCATAGTATCACTATTTATATGCTATACGTCACTATTTATCACTATTTAAACACAATCTTTTGACGTAGTCAAAAACATCTAATTCCGTGGTGAGCTGCTAACTTGACGCCAGTACCCACTGCGCCCGCATCGAGCTGCTTCCGTTTGTAAAAAAATATTTTTATTTTGTAGGTTCACCATTTTCAGAAAACCTACTTAATTTATGTCGAAACCAAAAAATACGACTTGTCTCAAACAAGATCCGAACCCACTATCTTTCGCAATCAAAGCCACATCGTTTCCCATTAGAAATCATCATTCATAGTATGATAAGATAGTTATATTTTGACAGACAAAATTAGATCAAGCCCTTTAGATAATTTTGTGGTAACTAGCTAGATGGATTTAGATAAGATAGGTTATCTTAGTTATCTATCATCAAAGTTATCGAGCACAGTTTGAACCCTCGCTCGTTGGGTCCAAAAGACTGACTCTTAAATAGGTGGGACTTGAATTGAAACTAATTTTATATATATATTCTTTATTGCACAAAAAACACACACACAGAGAACAGTTTACAAACAATGGTGAGCAAAGGTACGGATCTATCCGCGTTTATTGGTACACATTATTTTTAATTAAAGTTTATCATGACGTTTCGAACCCTTTGCAGAGTCCGTGGTCACAGGGACACGTAAAAGTAGTTTCATTTCAATATGTAATAAAATGTGTAGTGTTCGCATAAAAGTTAAGAGGAAATAGAAAATATTATGAAAGAAAATCCTGTGATACGCACGTGTATCCCACGCGCACGCACGCACGCACGCACACTTTTTATACCTAATCCCTTTTTTAAGCAATTTTAGATTATTTTGTGTTTTTTTAGATTTTTTTTCACATTAAAAAACAATATCTAGGAAACAACGTCACGTAGGGAACAATATCTCTTATTACATGAGTCATTTAAGTGAACTTTGACTCTGTTCGCCTGACTCAAATACGTTGACAGTGATTGTTTAAAACCATACACACATACATTGTCGTTCCCTGTGTGGTGCCGGAGATAGAGAATTGTACCACCCCATCTCTTCCCGTGGGTGTCGTAAAAGCCGACTAAGGGACCATTCCAGAGGATGGGCAGCAGCATCTCTCTGAGGTTACCCTCAACCTACTGCGATCGCCAACCCGCCTGCCAAGCGTGGCGATTACGGCAAATACCCCTCATATCCTTGGGGGAGGCCTTTGTCCAGCAGTGGACGTCTTTTGGCTGAGATGATGACATTGTCGTATAAATTAATATTGCTAACAAGCAGGACATTTCACTACATTCATTCCTTCTTCATTCATTTCCACTTAATAAAAATTGAGAGTCATAAAATGTGCCGCGCTAACTATTATATATATTTTTTAATTTATTTAGTCATTTGGAAAACCAAAATCTAATAAACAAGTAGAAACTTATAAATAGCAACAAGAAGCCAATTACAGGTCCTTACATGTAGCAACAAATTAAAGTAGGGTTAATATACATTACAAACATAGCACACAAACTTAATAAAAACATGACAACACAATAACAACTTGAAGCCCCGGCTCGACCGTGAAATGAGCGAGGTCATTAATGAGCTCTCTTAACTCGCAACGATAATTTTCATAGTTGAGGCTCGACCGCGAAGGAGGCTAGCGAAGAGCCTCAACTTTGAAAATTATCGGTGCGAGTTAAAAGGGCTTATTAATGACCTCGCTCATTTTGCGGTCGAGCCCGGGCTTAACCATTAACCTTTTTACCGCCAACAACTTCTATAGAAGTTCGAGATTTTCGTGCAGCGCCCACGCCAGCACTTCTATAGAAGTTCTTCTTTGTACCTACTTTATTAAAATACATTTATACGTTGGCGTACAGCGGGACATCGCGTGCAGGATAGTTGGGCGGTGAAAAGGTTAAAAAACAACTGGCTCAAAAGATGCCTCGCAGACAAACAATTAGTGTTAAATAAATCGATGTCAATCCTTGGATACTGCATTGCAATTGTTAGCACGCAATATACAGGTTCACCTTTTTATCACCGTCCAAACCTTCTGAGATGACTCTCGCGATACTAACGAACAACTCTTACTATTGGACCAGCTCCCTAAATCGAAAATAAAATTCAGCTGTTCTATACAAAACATCAACATTCATTCGACCAAATTTTTGGAACAGCTGAATTTTATTTTCGAGTTAGAGAGTTGGTCCAATAGTAAGACTTATTCGTTTGTATCACGGGAGTTATCTCAGAAGTTCTAGACGGTGATAAAAAAGTCAACCTGTATACTGTGAGTTCTGCCTGAAGTTCGAGTTGGCACTGGGATGGTACAGAAGCGGATGAAATCTGCGTGACTTAAGGGGAGCTTTAAGGACTATATTATTATGTGAAACCAGCTCAGGGCAGTCCACAGAACCAGAAGCAACTTTCAACAAAAATACCAGGGGCGGTAGCCAAAGTAACATTAAGAAAACGATCCCGAAATTCGAAAAGAATAAAATGTATGGGATTGACATAAGATTGACCACGTGATTTAGCGCGGCTTATGTCAATCCCGTACATTTTATTCTTTTCGAATTTCGGGATCGTTTTCTTAATGTTACTTTGGTTAAGCCTACAGGTCTGAGATATCCCGTCGATTCTCTAATGGAAGTAGGTAGCTATGAAAAATATACTTTTGTTAGATATGGGTTCAGTTTTACGTCAGTGGTGTATTGATGGATTGAACTACAATTTCTCGCATTCAACCCAAGCTAATACTGATGCTTCTAAGAATTTAAGAAGTTTCCTTAAAATATCAAGATGTATGAAACAGTTATATTGGTTACTAGTTGTCGCCTGCGACTTCGTTCGCGAAGACTACACTATCCCACAGGAACCTGTTATCGGGATAAAAAGTATCCTATATCCTAGTCCGGGTCATGGTCTGTCTATGTGCAAAGTTTCATCCAAATCAGTTCAGCCATTTTCAGAGTTCAGACAAACAGACAAAAATTCTAAAAACTGTTGGAACGTGTTCTGTTATCAATTCTAACTATCCCCAGCCAACTTTTTTTCGAATATCATCCATGCACAGACTTTCGACCCTCTTTAGCTTTAATTATGTATAGATTTCATTTGATACTCGTTGTTTAATTCAAGCATGAATATCAGTTCTCGTTAAATAGAGTTTGCATATACATTCAGAAATCCAGTGAATCATTTATACGCAATGTGTAATACCGATTTCTTAGTATTGTGCACTTAAATTAGCGATAGAACGGATGCAGGCGGTAAATGATAAGCTACGTTCGCAATGGCTTACGGATGGGTTATCGGTGAAGGGCTTTGAACGTGTCTATCGGCAGGCCATTATCCCATAAAGATAGATAGATAATACTTTGAAAATAAACATGGAACATAGAATTAAAAAAAAAAAAATTTGGCGGTCTTATCGCTTTAAAGCGATTTCTTCCAGACAACCAGTATTTAAAACTATTTTTCCTTTGTTTTTTTTTTTAAAGTATTTTTTTATTATGTTTGTAACTGAAAATAGCACTTAAAAACAACTGTCTCGTTGAAGACTTAATAAACCCATGGGAACCAATGACTTGGTAGCGTATTCGCGCTGAAAAATAAAAGATTGATATCTGTATACCTACCGCAGCAGAGACATTTTTATATTTCTTTCGTTTTGTTTACAGGTCGTCGAATGCAAGTCAAAGCGCAATGGCGCCAAGCGTGCTCTGAAAGTCCTCCATGACAGTGCGAAAGCCAGGAGAGAGGTGGAACTCCACTGGAGAGCCAGCGGCTGCATTCACATAGTAGAGGTATATATCATCATCATCAATCATCACTTTGTGCCATCTTCATACTGAAGTTTGGTGATGAGTACTATATAGTGATCGGGACACCTTGCTTCGGACAGCTCTATGGTACACGACGACGTGACCTGAGTTTAAATGAGGAAATGTCTAGAAGGAAACAAGTGAAGATTTTGATGGATTCGGTGACAGCCCGCTGAAAAGCTAGGGCTGATTATTGTGATTCGCCTCTTGATACAATACACAACTTGAGTTACGTATTTTATTTGGTGATGGTTAAAAAAAATTCTGCGTGCCCATGTAGTTTCTTTAAACTCACGATAGCCAGCATATTGACATACAAAAAAATATATAGCATAGGATTACAAAATGTCTGCTTAAGGTTTTTTATATTTTTGATGTGTAACATCTTTCAGCTCGCTTTCTATATATGTATACAATTTGTGGGAGTGATTTCGTGAAATGTGACGGAAGTAGGTGTTACAGTGTGACAGGAAGTCGGGGAAGCGCGCAAGCGCGCGCCATTTTGACTATCAACAGTCATTTTGATATGTCAAATGTCTTCTAATGAGTATTTCATCATCAGCCAAAAGACGTCCACTGCTGGACAAAGACCTCCACCAAGAATCTCCACAACGACCGGCTTTGTGCAATGAGTATTTATTGCATTTATTTTATAGTTATAAAATGATGTATTGTAATACCTGACCCATTTTCAGAATATAATGTTAAAATTGCTTATTACTAAGGCGAGAAGTCAAATGTTAGGTTGATAGATAATAGATAATACTTTTATTGCAACACTATAAAACATAAACACGAACAAAAGAAAAACAATAATAATATTACAAAGTTACAATCCGGCTGCACTGATTGCGGAACGTTTTTTTTATATTTTATGTAAACGCTATGTACAACTTTTATCGGAATTCAATTTTAATGTAAAACGTAGTCTACTATCATATGAAAATGTGTGAAATTGTATTTTGTAGTTGCGCCTTTTAAAAAAAAACCGACTTCAAAAAACAGGAAACTTAAAAAAGTTAAAACAGCTCTAAAAATCATGAAATAATATTTAAATCATATTATTAATCACCTAGATACGCATATCAGTTTTAAAGAAGGTCTATTGAAGTCGGGTGGTTCGGCTAGGGGATAATTTTGTTTCATTTAAACTTTTATAGTTGTTCCATTATCTCCACTTTTTTATTGTAAAAGCCCCGACTTCAATAGACATTTGTTAAAACTGACATGGTTAACGAGCCCGGTCAGCGAGTGCTGAGGTTAAGCAACTTTCCCAGTAGCATAGCGGTCAGTGCAGCCGCCCGGATTGCGGAAGACCCAGGTTCGATTCCTGGCTGGGTCGGGTAGGCGTTTAATTTTTTTTAATTTTTTCACTGTGTTTTATAAATTTTATAAATACTTAATTTAGCTTCAGTGCAGCAAGTACCACTTGAAAATAAAAAGTAAAAATTTATGTAGGATATCATACATACATACCTACATATGCGACGAAAACTGTGTCGACCACCATTACAATACATACACACACAGACCGGTTGGAACTTAGCCTTGAGACGTGATATCGGCTCGTTGTTGTGTTCTACCGCCTGTATAATGGAGAATGCTCTGAGGAACTTTTTGATTTGGTGCCCACTTCCTCCTTCTACCATCGCACCGCTCGCCATCGGAACAGGGCACACGCACACTTCCTGGAGCCGTTGTTCGCTCGAAAGGTTCGCTTCCAGTTGAGCTTCATTCCACGTATCAAACTGTGGAATGAGCTGCCGTCCGAGGTTTACCCATTAAGCTACGACATCGGCTCTTTTAAAAGGGGTGTAAAGAGGTTTTTTTCAGGTCGGCAACAGAAAAGCAACATCTCTGATATTGCTGATGTCCATCAGGCGGCCTGCCTGCTCGTTTGCAGACTAGATATATATAAAAAAAAACGACGGGTTGCACTCCGGGAGTGCCGGCCGAAGTGAAAACTTGAATATTAACGTTGTGCATTTTTGATATTTTGGAATGGTTAGGGAATAATTTTGCACGAATTGCTTCAATTATCAGTATAAAAGTACTATCATTTATGTGGTAGAATACAATATTTATTTATTGCGCTATCGTACACAAACATGACAATTTATTCGCGCAAGCGCCCTGCGCCGCCTAAACAAAACAGCAGGCATACATTTTCGCCGCGCCGTAGAAAGAGAGGGGGATACTTCCTCTCCTACGCCGCGCCGGCTGTCTACTCTCCATCCGTCTTACGAATTTTCGATCAGGTCACGTGTCCTGACACGTGTCTTAACACTTTTTACCCATTACAAAAAAAGTGTACAACGCCGCTAAAGAAGTTTTCACTTCAAAAATACATATATCATACGTCCATCTCCCAAAAACAGGCATCAAAATCACCAATTTTAAATAAACTCACCTCCGCCGTTAGTGACCTCGCCGCCACATTTAGCATATTCAAAGTAAGGCTGAGGTGGAATAGATATAACATCAGTGATGGGTTGCTAGCCGACCGCCTGACGTGAGATGCGAGCATCTTGGAACCTTTAACCCATGGTTGGCTCCTTACGACCTGCACGAGAAGTTAGGCACCTGACACATCTTTACGACCCAAACCAGCATGGGAATATAGGATATCGATATCTGAAATTAATCGTTAGTTTTATTTTTCTAAGACTGTCAGTATCATCATCATTATCATCAGAATATACTAGTCCACTGCTGGACATAGGCCTCTCCAAGTGCACGCCACCGAGCACGATCCGCGCTACTCTCATCCAGCTCTTGCCAGCCACCTAACAAAGATCGTCGCTCCACCTAGTCTGAGGGCGTCCTACACTACGTTTGCCGATACGCAGTCTCCACTCGAGAACTCGTTTACCCCAACGGTTGTCGGTTCTGCGGCTAATATGACCAGCCCACTGCCACTTCAACTTGCTGATCCGATGGGCTATGTCGATTACTTTCGTTCTCTGTCGGATCACCTCATTCCGAAGTCGATCCTTCAGAGAAACTCCGAGCCTAGCCCTTTCCATAGCTCGCTGAGCGACTTTAAATTTACTGTCTATAAGTAGTTTTGTTAAATGTATGCTTTATTTGCGATTATTATTGTTGCTCGCCAGTGTATTAAGATAACATTACGCATATAACAATAGCCTATTTACCAATTAATAGGTTCCTCCTATCTTTAATGAGCCATGAAAGATTTAACATTATATTGTGGTCCGTGGAGCTATACATTTAGGGAATAGGGAATCATTGAAATAAAATATTTGAATATTTGTTTTATTCTTTACGGGTAAACCTCTTGGGCTTCATCTCATGATGTTAAGTGATGATAAGGGTGAAGGTGGAAGCGCACTTCACCTGGAATCCTCAACTAATGAGGCACTGGCTATCTTATCTCCAACTGTAGGAACAGCAATGCTAACTAACTATTGAGCTAAATAATCATCATCATCATCATCATCATCATCTCAGCCAAAAGACGTCCACTGCTGGACAAAGGCCTCCCCCAAGGATCTCCACAACGACCGGTTTTGTGCTGCACGCATCCAGCGGCTTCCCGCGACCTTCACCAGATCGTCGGTCCACCTTGTTGGAGGCCTGCCCACACTGCGCTTTCCGGTACGCGGTCGCCACTCCAGGACTATGCCGCCCCAGCGGCCATCAGTCCTGCGAGCAATGTGCCCTGCCCACTGCCACTTGACCTTAGCAACTCTTCGGGCTATGTCGGTTACCTTTGTTCTTCTGCGGATCTCCTCATTTCTGATTCGATCACGCAGATAAACCCCGAGCATAGCCCTCTCTATTGCTCTTTGAGTGACCTTGAGCCTTTTTATGATGTCCATAGTGAGCGACCACGTCTCAGTCCCGTACGTCAGCTAAATAATAGCTCAATGTAACTAACATTGATGTTATACCGACATACTTGGATGAGATGGTGGTAGCTAGCCACTAGCCCTAGCACCAACCAAACCGAGTACGTCGCTCGCGCAACAAACTGTCCTGTCTAATTTTTGGTATTTTTTTCGGTAAAGACGTTTTCCTGCTGATAGTTTTCAAAGTATATTATACTAGCGGACGCTCGCGGTTTCACCCGCGTGGTTCCCGTTCCCGTGGGAATATCGGGATAAAAAGTGTCCTATGTGTTATTCCCAATTATAAACTATCTGTATGCCGAATTTCATCCAAATCCATTCAGTAGTTTTTACGTGAAGGAGTAACAAACATCCATCCATACTTACAAACTTTCGCGTTTATAATATTAGTAGGATAGTAATAGTAGGCAAAGGGGGTTTACATAGTTGTATATGTGTACTTTGTTCAGTATCATCATCATCATCTCAGCCAAAAGACGTCCACTGCAGGACAAAGGCCTCCCCCAAGGATATGAGGGGTATTTGCCGTAATCGCCACGCTTGGCAGGCGGGTTGGCGATCGCAGTAGGTTGAGGGTAACCTCAGAGAAATGCTGCTGCCCATCCTCTGCAATGCAAACTTTGTTCAGAAAGTCAAGTAAAATAGTGATAGTTTAAAAACTATAAACTATCAAAACTATCAGCTGGAAAATATTTGTACAGAAAAATTTATAAAATGAGATAATTGTGCGAGCGACGAAATATTCTCCATTTTACATTTTATTTCACTTTTTAACATTTAATACTTTTTCTACGTTTTTTTTTTATATTTGCTAGTTGCCGGTACACTACCTCTCATTGTCTCCTAATCGGTGCTATGCCACTAAGGTTGTCTGGAAGAGATCGCTTTAAGCGATAAAACCACCTTTGCCTAATATTATTTTTAAATTTCCTGTTATTTGTTTTGTGTATAATTGTGTAGGCTGTGTGGTGCCGGGGATAAAGAATTGCACCACCCCATCTCAACCCGTGGGTGTCGTAAAAGTCGACTAAGGGACCATTCCAGAGGATGGGCAGCAGCATCTCTCTGAGGTTACCCTCAACCTACTGCGATCGCCAACCCGCCTGCCAAACGTGGCGATTACGGCAAATACCCCACATGATATGATCCTTGGGGGAGGCCTTTGTCCAGCAGTCGACGTCTTTTGGCTGAGATGATGATGATGATGATGATAATTGTGTAAGCAATAAAGTTTTTATCTATCTATCTATCTACGTTTTGTCTTAACATTATTTTGAAATGAAACAACTTTTACGGATCTACTCGCGTTTATTTTAAACATTACTTATTTAATGTTTATCCTGACGTTTCGAACCCTTTGCAGGGTTCGTGGTCACAGGGAGACTGGGGTGTTGGTCATCTCATAATTAGTTGGTAGCTTGTATACCCTCATTTAAATTTAATCAGGTGCGTTCCGTTTTACGCAGAAAGAGCTTACAGTATCTTTTGGTCTGGCAGTATGGTGTCGCGGCTGGGATTTAATATTTTGTATGATGGAATCCCAGGCTGGTGGTAGAACATTATTTCTTAAATTTTTCAATGTCTTCTTTCCTCTTCAGATAATCGATGTCTACGACAACACATACGGCGGGAAGAGGTGTCTGCTAGTCGTCATGGAGTGTATGGACGGCGGTGAACTGTTCCAGAGGATACAGGACAATAGGGAAGGAGCGTTCACGGAGAGGCAGGCCGCTGAGGTAAGCTGAAAACTGGGTGCCATACAAATTCTCTGTTTTTAACCGACTTTAAAAAAAGGAGGAGGTTATCAATTAGACTGTATTTTTTTTTATTTGTTACCTCAGAATTTTCGACTGGGTTATATGATTTAAAATTGACACTATGACCAAACAAATCACTTACACTAATATATTCATGAATTGTTAATTTAATGTAGGATATTTAGGTATTACACTTTGAACATTTGAAAGAATTTTAACAATGAGTTAAGATGAAGTACCTACCTACCTATTTGTTTTAGTTCCAAATTGCTATTTTGTATTTTTTTTTTTAATAATAATTAATAATTATATTAATAATTGCATCATTCATTCCTATTGTTTCTACATAATTTCAAAACGTTTCCACCTAAATAGTAATTAATACATAATTACCTCATAAAATATAAATCTTAGACAACATCACATACACTGTTTTGATCCCAAGGTAAGTAGCTAAAGCACTCGTTTTATGGAAATCGGAAACAACGACGGTACCACAACCACCCAGACCCGACATAATATCGAAAAGTTCGTTTTCGACATTGACCCAACCGGGAATCGAACCCGGGACCTCAGAGTTAGCGCCGCCCAATTTCCGGCGTGCAAGCCACTCGGCTACGGAGGTAGTAAATAGCCTAGAACTGTCCCACTGCTGTGCAAAGGCTTCCAGATTCACCACCGTCATCATCATCATCATCATCATTCATTCATCAAGATGAAGGCCAAAAGCTTTCAAACCGCCTTTGTGGTCTAGTGGTAAAGACTGGTTTAGACCCAGAGGTCCCGGGTTCGATTCCCAGCGGGGGGCACATGTTTGTGTACTCGGTTTGGTTGGCGGTAGGGTTTAATTATCCACCTGGCTAGCTACCACCGTCTTATCTAAATATGTCGCCATAACATCAATGTTTGTAGCATCGCTGTGTTCCGGCAGTTAGAGATAAGATAGCCAGTGCCTCAGTAGTTGAGGATCCCGGGTGATGTGCTGCACTTCCATCATTGGCCTTATCTTCACTTAAAATCAGATGAGATCAAGGCACTGAGCCTTGAGCTAAAAAAAGCTTGCCCATAAGCAACAAAAAGAAAATTTCGTAAAAAGTATAATTATGCTTTACATAACTTCAATGATTGTCATCTCATTGGCATTGTTCAGTAGTGATCATCATACAAAAGTAGCTCTGTACCGTTTTATTAATTACAGTTATTAAAGATAAGCTTTTGGCAGGGGGCCAGATATTAGCATTGTGTCTCGCATTTATCATATTAATTTATGTGGTAGCTAGTTTACGCCCGCGACTGCGCTTGTTACTCCGTCTGTCTTTATCGTGTGCACCCGGGATCCCACTGACCAGGATTTTATCTTATCTTATCTTAGTGGGGGCCTGCCGAGTTCACCCACCCAATAGCATTTCGACCCATCGGGATCTTTTGTGCAACCCCATCCTTTCACCCTTCTACCTCTGTAAAGATAGATGCCGTTAGTTTTGGCGTCTTCGAGATCGAAAAGCCTGAAGTCTTCTGGTTACTGACCAGGATAATAAATTGCCTATTATATTACTTATTTATTTATACATACATACATGTAATCACGCCTCTTTCGCGTAGGGGTAGGCAGAGACCACTTTTTTCCACTTGCTACGATCCATACATACTTGTTTCGCTTCGTCCACTTTCATTATTTCCTTCATACATGCTCTTCGGTTTAGAGTACTCTTGACCTGGCCTTTTTTCAAGACGTCCCCGATTTGGTCTCGAAACAATGTTCCAACAGCTTTAATTGTACAGAAAATACAGAATTAAATTTTACCTAAACATAAGTCAATTAATGAAATACACTATACTACTTAATAATATTAACAATATTGTCGCAGGTAGTTATTTTTTCTCTACCAATCAATAAAATAAATTAGCCGGTTGATAACGTGCTGTGTACGTGTGTTTGTGTGTATGTGCTAGAGTCGTGGTTGGTTTACATGGACGCTCGAAATAAGAAAATTAAATAAAAGATGACCACTGAACTTGTTATGTTACGTGTTTAATTTAAGAGCGTTTACGCCGCACACTAGCGCCACTAATGAAAAAAAAAGCATATCTAGTAATTAGAGATAGAAAATCAAATTATGCTCAACAAACTCCTGACATGTTATGGTTTAGTTAAATAAGACGTTACGGCCACTTTTAACTATAACGCCATATTTAACTAAACCATAACATGTCAGCTGTTCATTAGGTGACGTAAAAATGCTAAATTACTTCATTCAAATAGTTTGTTGAGCATAATTCTGATTTTCTATCTCTAATTACTAGATATGTTTTTTTTTTCATTGGCGGCGCTAGTGTGCGGCGTAAACGCTCTTAAGGCCAATTGCATATCCGTAACAAATAAAAAAACAAATATATTATTTCAATGAAGAAAATTATATATTGTTTTATAACTTACGTTATAAAAAAAACTTACCTTAATAATTTTTTTTTTTTACAGATAATGCACTCGATATGCGTGGCGGTACGTCACCTACACGACACAAACATTGCCCACCGCGACATTAAACCCGAGAACTTGCTCTACACCAGTATGGAGCCAAACGCAATTCTCAAATTGACTGACTTCGGTTTCGCCAAGGAGACTTTAACCCATGCTGACACGCTGCAGACTCCTTGCTACACGCCGTATTATGTTGCGCCTGAGGTAAGATTTAAGGAACTTCGGATAAGCTTTGACCTTAGGAGACTGTAATTGGGAGACTTTGTTGAACTTAAACGAGAGAGACTTAAACCCACGCTGTCATGCTGCAAACGTTTTATACACCGTACTGAGTTTTGCCTGAGGTGAGTTTGATAAATCTTGACTTTCCGGTAAAGAGACCATGACCTTAGAAAACTTTGACCATAGGAAACTGACTTTGACCTTAGAAGATTTTGACCTTACGAGACTTAAACCCCCGTTGGCACTCTGTGGACTCCTTGCTACACGCCGCATTATGTTGCTCCTGAGATGAGTCTGATAAATCTTACCCTTCGGTAAGGAGACTGACCTTGGGAGACATTGACCGTAAAAGACTTGCCTTAAAGACTTTGACCTTAGGAATTTTCGACCTTACGAGACTTTAACCCCCCTTGACGCAGACGCTGTGTTTCACGCCTAGTGTGGTGCGCCTGTGATGAGTTTTGACAGAGCACGAACTTCCTAAGAAGACTTTGACCCCTGTTGACGTTGATATGGTACATGCAGTTGCGACTTGAGCCTGAGGAGAATTAGTTATTTAATAGACTTCAACTTCGCTATGTAGACGTTTTCCAAAGTCAGTAGAAATAGAAAAATCTTAAGGGTGCGTCGTCCGTAAGTGACAAGTGTCATATGTTTTATTTGAAATGTCGTCGTCCATATTTATTTGATGCCGCGCGGCCATACTAATTTTGTATGGGGAATTTAAGGTGCTTAATAAAAAATAATTATTTAAATAACCATTTGATGAATCGAAAATGTAGTCTAGCAATTTGTAGTTTATCCATTGATGATTGTTTAGACAAAATCAGAGGTACAATAATTTAGATAAACTATAAGAAATCTACTAAACGCCGCCACCAGAAAAAAGTAATGATTAGTTATTTATAAATAAATAACATAATAAGACAATAAAGTAAGTTTTGAATTTTCTTTATTACAGGTGCTAGGGCCAGAGAAATATGATAAGTCCTGTGACATATGGTCGTTAGGAGTGGTCATGTACATCTTGCTGTGTGGTTTCCCGCCATTCTACTCTAACCACGGCCTTGCTATATCGCCTGGCATGAAAAAGGTATGTGCTAACCCCATCTACCTTTTATATATGACTGCTATTCATCTGTACTAATTAATATAATAATGCTGAAGAGTTTGTTTTTTTGTTTGAACGCGCTAATCTTGTAAGTAAGTTAAGTAAGTTGTCTTGTAAGTCTTGTAGTCTTGTAGTGTAGGGCGCCCTCTGGCCAGGTGGGATGATGAACTGCGAAAGACTGCAGGCAGATGCTGGATGCGTCAAGCCGAGGACAGGGCGCTATGGCGCTCATTAGGGGAGGCATATGTCCAGCAGTGGACTAACATAGGCCGATGATGATGATGATGATGAATCTTGTAAGTGGTTGTTTTCCCTTAAGCAGCAGATAGTGCTTATAAAAAGAAACAACTTTTTGAACAACAAAATAAATTTTAAAAAATACTTTTTATTTTCAAGTGCTAATTGCTGCACTGAAGCTAAATTAAATAATTATAAAATTTATAAAATACAGTGAAAATAAAATTGTGGTATTTCATCTGCAAAGATGAATCTGCATAGTCATCGGTTGCTATGACCGTTGGATAGATGGCGCACTGTGCCGCTATTAGCACCCCAAAAATTTAAAAAGCAGTGACAAAATTCAGCGCTTACGTCAGCCTTCCATAGCGGTCAGTGCAGCCGCCCGGATTGCGGAAGACCCAGGTTCGATGCCTGGCTGGGTCGGGTAGGCGTTTAATTTTTTCACTGTATTTTATAAATTTTATAAATATTTAACTATAAAAATAACTATAAAAATAAAGATTAAAACAATAAAAGTAAAATAATATAAAAAACAGCTGTTTTATACATTTTAGGTGAGAAAATTTTGTTGTCATGCATGGAACAGCTGATTTTTCATCATTCAAAATAGTTAGGTACTAACTTACATATTATGATTTTAATATTTTTAAATGATTTTATTAATTATTGATTATTAAAAGTATCGATCGTCGACCGGAGGTCCGAGGTTCAATATTCAGGTCGGGCAAAGACTATTTCATATTTATCGATGCATATCCCGGATTTGTAATCGCCGCATAATCAGAAACACGCTTTGCCCAAACTTGGGATTGAACTCAGGTACTCCGGTTATCGGATAAGATTTGTCAGCTTTAAAATAATAATTCTATGTTGTGTTCGGAAATGTGATCGTACTGTCAGAACATTGTCGATTCTTAGAATTTATTATAATATGAATGTATTTGATTACCTTATTTCTGATAACGTGGAAGAATACTATTGTTAGGTACTACACACAAACCCAAGAGGCTTAAGTAGTACCCCATATTATAAAAGTTATGTATGTTTTGATTCTATCGGAATCAAATTAATCATCAATAAATAAATAAAAAAAAGATAAGATAAGATAAGAAGTAATTTATTTCTCTTTCACATAAAGGTGATACAATAGGTAAGTATAATACAAATGCAACATAGTATTACAACCGATATGTGAGAGACGGGAGCCTGAGATAGGTTTTTGTAAAAAACCCGTTTTACAGGTCACCAATGCCCCCGCTACTCCGGTTTTAGATAATTAGGTACATTTACTTTGATTAAAGGTATGGAGAAGCTAGGAACTAATTATCAGAAATAAAGAAAAACACAGAAATAAAAATAACGTAAAAATCAATAAAAATGGTTAAATTTAGTCTAACAACTATTTGATATGATAGACAACACATTATATGACTGACGGTAGGTATTGTGGGTGAGTGGAAGTGGTGATGGAACGCTTAGCAGCATCTTCCACCAAGGTTTTTATTAAATAGGTACTAATTTTTTGTGAATCCTTGTTTCCAGCGCATCAGACTTGGTCAGTACGACTTCCCGGAGCCTGAATGGTCCAATGTGTCGACTGAAGCGAAGAATCTCATCAGGGGTATGTTGTCGGTAGATCCCGCGAAGCGACTCACTATACATCAGGTAAATAAATTGGTCAATCCTTCAATTATTGAAATTATCGCGTTATAAAAAATGTATGTATGTATGTATGTATGTATGTATGTATGTATGTATGTATGTATGTCTGTTTATAAATAGGTAAAGTAGTCGTTCGTCCCCGAAAAAAAGTGGTCGTTGGTTCCCATCCCAAACCAACAGAGTGGCCGTTGGTCCCCAGGCCAATTTGACAGTTCAAGATCAACTAGCCTCAGGAAGCTCGAGTAGAAATCGAACACCTGCTTCCTGAGGTTAAAAAGCACAAGTGTTGAAAAAATTCCACGAGCGGGTTTGAACTCGATTTCGATATGCTATCGTGGCTCGTAGTTGGCAGTGCACCTGACCCGGCATGTCATGGGGTGCGGGTTCGAATCTCGGTCGTGGAGCTTTTCAACACTGTCTTTTTTCAAATTGTAATTTGCTCGCAACAATATTTGCGTAAAATTTATGTAGGTAAATAAAAAATTATATGTAAATAATTCCTGAGGTTAGTTGGTTGGTTATTTCTTGTAAATTTTGATTACGTTAATACTAAAATCTGTTTTCCCCATAGGTGATGGCAAGCCCGTGGGTCCGTCAATACACCCAAGTCCCTCAAACTCCCCTCTACACGCACACCTTGCTGCGGGAAGGGGGGGACGCGTGGGCGGATGTTCAGGACGAGATGACGCGCTCATTAGCCACCATGCGGGTAGACTATGACCAGGTGAGAATGATTTATTCATACTAGTGGTCGCCCAGTGGTCGAAATTCGACCGTAATTTTATTAAGGCTTTACGGATTGTATCCTAAGCAATGAAAAATAAAAAAAGATAGAATGTGAGTTTGGATTGGCATTGACAGATTTCGGCCGCTCCTCTTCCATTTTTGAAATTTTTGAAAAAAGTATATTGGCGTGTGTGTCAAATGCATGGTAGCGTGTGTAATGTTTGTTTTATTGATTTAATGTATTTTTATGCATAATTTAAAAAAATATTAACATTCTGTACTCCTTCTCTATATAAACTGTAAGTGTGCGAAATTTCATACTCCTCCGTCGGCACAATTTTCGTAAAAAGGGGAACAAAGTTTTTGCTTCACGTATTAATATAAAGATATACAATATGTAAAAAAAATCCTGTCCGATTGCAAAAGGGTACATGAGTATACAAACAACAAAAACAAAATAATAATAATAATAAATACACGCACACACCTTGTTTGGCATTGACATATTGTGTGTGTCATGTCATGTAACTTAATGTGTTACTCAGAGATGGACAAAATAGTTTAAGAAATGTATTTAAATACAAAATGCAAATACTTATCGATTTACTATTTCAAATGCAAAATACCAAATAGTTTTGCGTTTTGTATTTTAAATGCTAAATGCAAAATAGGCATTTTCAAAATACAAATACCTTTTTTCCAATTCAATTGTCTTTATTTATTACACTTAAACACAAATGTTAAAAAAAAATCCACGAGCAGGATTTGAACCCGCACCCTTCTGACATACCGGGTCAGGTGCTCTCCCAATTGACCCGGTATGTCAGAAGGGTGCGGGTTCAAATCCTGCTCGTGGAATTTTTTTCAACATTTGTGTTGTTCGCAACAAAATTTGCGTTAAAAATTATATAAACATTTTATTACACTTTTTAACAATACCAGTTGTTCGAATACATCATCACTCATTTTTCTTCTGTGAGGTCTCATTATTATCCCACCACAGCACTGGTACTTGGTACTTGGACTGGTAATGTTGGCTAAACATCTACCCGTTATCGTGACCGAGAAAAAAATTGGAAAAAATCATTTTTGTTAAAAAATTAATAATTTGATTATTATTATTAATTATGTTGTAATTTTATTTCAGGTACAAATCAAAGCGTTGGAGCAAAGCAACAATTCGTTACTAAATAAACGTAGAAATAAAGTAGGTGCTTGAAAATATAATTTTATTTTAAAAAAAGTATGTTGAATAATAGAATACATAAAAAAACTAGGTGCATATAAAATTTAAGTATCTACGCGTTATTCGTTTATATACAGTTTCTTGTATAATTATCAGCGATCGGATGAAGGGGGTTTAAATACTTAAATTTGCCGACTAAACATGACTAAGAGTGGGTTTTTTTAGTTTATTTATTTAAATAGGACAACCAACAAGACATACATTAAAACAAGAAAGAAGCTATGATTTTTATCTTAAAGCTAAATGCTGTCTCAATTTTAGGTCGCCAGGACATGCACTGGTGGGACGTATCCGAAAAAAAAAAAAACTGAAAAAAACCAAACAATATCAAATATCTTTAGACGTAAAACTTAATAAACTTACACCTACTGAATTTAATATAATATAAAAAAAATAAAAAAAATCTTAATTATTAACTATGAAACGAAAAGAGTCCAAAAGCAGGCTTTTATATTTTTGCAAATTGTTTGCAAAAATGTCAACTTCATCTATCAACTTCATCTTAAATAACAACCGATAAATATAAATTAACAACATTTTGGTAGTTTTAACCCTTCGACCAATTATGTGCTAGATTCCCGATGAGCGCTTGAAAAACAGTGTATCCCAGTAGTCCCCTCTAGCCTTTCCCCCTTGGGGGAAAATTGGGGTTTTTTTTATAAAAATCTCCCAGTTGTCCCCTCTACCAACGACACGGGGGACAACTGGGACTTTAATTTTTAGATGTCCACTTGAGATGTTGCCGTATAATTTTGCTAGAAGTGATAAACAATAAAGCATTTGTTAGATATCCTATACACTGGCTCGGATATGACCAAGAAAAACGGTACGCGACTTTGGGACCACGGAGCCACAACGACATTTGTAGCGATGACACTAAATTTAAGTACAAATATATTGCAACCTGTATTTAATTTTTATATCTAAGATTTAAGGTTCACAGTAAAAGGAAGTTGTCGATGCTACCTAATGTTTTTTCAGATTTTTTTTAATTTTTTTTGCATTATGAGAAACATACAGCACATAATAACTCAAATTACAGTACACAAAATATAATACAAACGCCAATAAAGTTTCTACCAAAAATTTAACAAACTGAGTTTACACAACTGTTAGGAAAATAAAAAGTTAAAAGACATTGACAATAAATTATACACACACACATGCAGGTAAATTAAAAAAAAAATGAAAAGAGAAATTAACAAAAAATATATTCGTTTTACACTTTATTAAGTTTTTTATAACTTAACAATGACTTATTAAAAATATCCAAATCTACATAACTTTTGTTATAGAAATCACACGAACGGACTAAGAATCTACTTTTTGAATATTGTACACAGTGGCGGTGAAAATAAATTATTGCTTGAATTAATTTTGTTATTCGAAATGAAATGTGTAGGTATGAGCAAACTGTACCACTTTTAAGATGCATTGTTGTTCCGGGTCCTATAACTAGTACATAATTGACCGAAGTTTTAACCAGCACTCCTAGTCTCCGATCCGATCCGAACCCTTCGGAGAATCTAGTAGGGCACGAGGACGCGCACTTTTAAGTGTGCGATGCCGTTCCCTCTAGAAAACCTCCGAAGGTGATTCGTTTCAACACGGCTTGAGGTACCCTTTACGTACCTCGCCGCCCCCAAAAAAGTCCGATGACGCTGAAAATGCCGTTTGAGGAAATCGGCAATCTCTCTAAAAAAAACCACTAGTCTTGTCCTATTGGCATCTTTAGGTAAAGTAGCCCCCTTCATTCCGATAACTGATATTGACAGCCTATACACGGTGTTTGGTATACCTGTATAATCCCGATTATGGCAGATATAGTCCTGTGCTTAGAACCCCGAATGATTATGAACATGCCTGAAAAGCACCACACCAGATATATTGCGGTTGTTTTTTACAAAGGAAACTTGCAAGGTGACAACCTTAGATCCAGCTGATACGTATACGTTGTTCTTGGGCTTCAACCTCATGGTCTAACATACACAAAAGTCGAAACATTGCAGGAATGAACAAAAAAATTGACGTTATTTTTTATTTTTTTTTATTGAAAAGTATATCGACTTAAATATGATTTTGTATATAAACACGATGTCCTTTTTACTTAATTGCATGGCTATGTTTCGGAGTTATACACATATTACCAAACATCCTGTATAACCCTATAAAAGGTAGAACAATATACAGGGTCTAACAAAATCAATAAGCGAACGTTTAAGGGCGGTATCTATACATCATTCTGAATACAATGACAAAAAATGGGCTCCAGTTTTATAGTGATTTTTCAAAGTTATGTTTTCTAACAAACTAAATCAATTAAAATAATGCACATCATGAAACATGCTGTATCTTTACTAACACGCACGGAAGCGTCAATAAAAAGATAGTGTACAGATACACTCACACAATTTAAAAACCATTGTATGACATTCATACACACGGCTATCTTTGTGTGCGTGTAGTACAGCTGTAAGGGTTTGGAAAAGGTGTATTTTTTGGTGAATTATGATAATGTTTTGTTGATTATCTCGGTAACGAGTCTGTATTTTTGGACCAAATTTGGTGTGCATGCTCAGTGTGATGTATAGATGTTCCCCTTAAACGTTCGCTTATTGATATTGTTAGACCCTATATGTAATTAATAATTTCAGATTTCACACGTCCAATACGCTCGATACTTTGATTACCTTATGCTCATTTATGTAAAAACCAAGTATTTTACTATGTCATAGCAAAATACTGTCTAATAAATAATGTCTGTCCTAACATAGTTATTGGAAAAAGATGGTTGTATATTGTATTGTATATATGTATTTGTTTTTAATAGTTACAAAAGAACTATCAAACGAGTTTAGTCGGTATTGTTACACTCTTGCGTGTTACAGACCCCTAGAAAACTTAAAGTTGGATTAATCACTATGGTTTGTCAAAACCCTAAGTTTCTCGCTTCCTTTAAACTTGCTTACGCTGTGTGTAAAGGCCATAAGCAGCCAACATCAAACAATCTTAAATGAAAAAAAGTAAAAAAAAAAAAAAAAAAAATTAATTAATTAATTTTATTTACTTTTAATATAAAAGTTTGTTTCATTCAGTCTTTAAAAAAAAACGCTTTTTTCTCTATCACAATTTATACACAATTTTCTTATATACATCACGTATTTCTATAAATATATTAGGAATATTCTATTCTGTTACTTACCTACATTTTGTATGGTACATAGTATATTAATCTACAATCGTTAAATAAATTGATAAAATAGAAATTTCAAACCTATCAGTTGCTTATAAGAAGTAAAATGCCTTAAAATAAAGTCCATATTAGATCAAAAGGAGCATAGAAAATGCTTTTAATCAATTTCCATCTTTATACTGTACGTGGCAAAGTCGATTATTGTTTAAAAATATAATACAATTGAAAACGCCTGATGCTAACGCCATCTAGTGACTAGTAGCGCCATAGTTTTGCTATGATAATGATAAGTATGGTGCTGAATACACATACACGAAAAATTATAAATAAATATATTTAAAGAGCAAGATATTTATTACTGCTAAGTATTAAACAATATTCAAATGAAAATCAAAAGAAAATAAATGCGGGTAGATTGGTATGAGTGTTTCATGTGTTGTGTTCCATTTCAATGTGGTGGTTTTGAAAACCACCAAAAAGTAATGAAAATTCTGTTAAAATAACATCTAAAGCTTTTTATGTCCTAGAAGTACGCTGCTTATTTGCTTATTGTATTCTATGAATACACGTTTCATAATTGTATTGTTTACTAAAGAACGCTATACATTGAAATTAAACATAGAACACTGTCTCTTGTAACTTGTCAGAATAAAATTATGTAAAAACGAGTAACGTTGCGTGCCACTAACCAAAGTTCGACACAAGAACCAGTGATTGACACCAGGTTATCGTCGCCAAAAATAACCTAAATGTCATTGAAAGTTCACTGGATAACAGCTAGGACTAGCTAGGTGGTCAGTATTTATTAAATTTTCATTAATTTCAAAAAACTTGCTGACTTTTAATGTTTAAAAGTAGAGATGGGCCGAATATTGGTTTGGCCGAATACGAATATTCGGCCGAATGTTCGGTTTACAATAAAACGAACCGAATATTCGGCCGACTAATTCGGTTCATTTAAGCGCGCTTTGCCTAGCCAAACACGTTTGTACAGGTTCGTATCGCACCGTGTCAGGTTAGGAATACGAACATGGAAAAATACGCTGAACATACCGAATAATTAACAAATATTCGGCGCATCTCTAGTTAAAAGAGAAACATGTCGATCTGGTTCCTGTCGAATTCTGGTGCAACTACCAAAGATCAGTGTGAAATGAGATGTTAGTGATTTATTTCAACATAGTCCATTGTTAAATAGAAAAATAGTATATAGTCAGCAAGCAATACACCATTACTTTAAACTAAGAATCCTTAACACTATTCTACCTCTATTTAAAACTATTTGTTATCGTCAGTGATCGAAATGAAAGCGGCTTTTGTACCTAAAGTTGCTGACAAGACATGACTAACTGCCGTACTTAGAGACGTCGATTAAGTTTTAATGACAATTAAATCTCTTGCTGTCACTTTCTTATGTATAGTGCTAAATAGAGAAGGAAAGACATTTAATTGTCATTAAAATTAATTGACGTCTCTGAGTACAGCAGTAAGAGTGGTTAAAAACCGCCAAAATTTTGATAATTTAATTTTATTGAATCTCGGATCCCGGAAATAGTTGTACTTCTTAGCAGTCTTAGTAGACTTGAAATTACTTGTATTGCTGTATTTTATAGTAAAACCAATGTTTTATTGTTCTAAACATTGATGGTTTCACAGTTCACTGATCATTACACCTAAATAAGGCTAGTCTCGTCAATTTTACTTGAAAAGTGTGACATTTTCTATATTCACAAAAAAATACGCAAATGCGGATATTGGAAATGCTATAAAGTACGACAATCAAGTTATTTAATGTTTATCAAGTCTACCAAGAAATAAAACTATTTCGACGACCCCCGTAGCCGAGTGGTTTCCACGCCGGACTTTGGCCAGCGTTAACTCTGAGGTCCCGGGTTCGATTCCCTGTCGGGTCAATGTCGAAAACGAACTTTTCGATATTGTGCCGGGTCCGAGTGGTTGTGGTACCGTCGTTGTTTCTGATGTCCATAAAACGAGTGCTTTAGCTACTTACCATGGGATCAGAACAGTGTATGTGATGTCTAATATTTAAATATACATTTCCAAGATCCGGGATTCGATAAAAAATTGTTGGTGATTGGAATCACTCTTAGTTATGTCATGTCGGCAACTTAAGGTAAATTATTCCCCTTCATTACAATCGTTGGTGTAAAAGCATTAGTTCATATTGTTATATAAGCAAAAGTGCTTCTACTTACTGATATTTCCTTTTAAATATTGAATCTTGATGTTGTTTTTTCCATTCATGGCCAGTTAAATCTATTTTGCGAATATAAACTTTTTCAATCATGATGTTTTCTATGTAAGTTCTGATTATAGCATATTATTATGAGAGGTAATAATATACAGGGTGGCCCAAAATCAATGCCATGTAATTATATTGTTTGAGAACTTTCATAAGTAGACTATGCTAGTTACATATTTACTGTCAATTATTTTTGGGAGATATCTTTTTTACACTGTGTTAAGTAAGTAAGTAAGAGTTACTTATCATCACTTAAACATCGGGTGAGATTAAGGCTGGGCTTACCCGTAAATATAAAAAAAATCAAGAACAAATATTAAATTAAATTTAAATTCATAGTGAGTGTAATCAGTGAGTCAAATTTATAGCGTTTTAATTATATGCCGATAATTATCAAAATGCCTAAAATTTTTTCTGAGAAATTTCTCAAACTTATATGTCATCCGGTTCCGGCTTAGCGTTGATTTTTTGGCGACCCTGAATATTACTTATTATCGTACCCCCTTATTCATAAAAACTATTTGACCATTATTTAGTTAAATATTGTTTTGTCAACGTCACACAAACGTCATTTTGAATTTGAGAAAAAGAGAAAAAATTACCTAAATAATGCTTAAATAGCTTTTATGAATAAGGGGGTATGTGTTTAAATTATGAACTCAAAATGTAATCTACTTAATATTATATGTCAATTGCCTACTTGAAAGTCTAAATCTTAATGTATTGATGTTGTTATATGCAGGGCTTGATACTTCCGATTCCCACTATAAGTACCGGTAAGTAACGTTGTTTCTATAAAGGTAATTTGGTACCGGTAATGCAGGTGACGTTATCTAAAAAAGTATCGCTACTTTTTTCGTTTAATATTGCACTTTAGCAAATCCGCGTAGAGCGGTTAGCTAAATTACCGGTAAAAATGTCACTTAGGTACCGATACCAGGCTTACCGGTATTTTGTAATGGTATTCAAAGCCCTGGTTATATGGTATTCGTACGATTACCGAGTAAATTATAATTATACTTTATTGTATACAAAAGAGCAATACAATATTTTGTAATTTTGGCTCATTACAATTAGATTATTAAGTAAATTTCTTGTCATGTCGTAATTATGAACTTGCTAAATATTCTTCTTAATTGTAACTATAAATGTGTTTTAGAAATACTGTGTGCATCCAAGTCGATGTTTTATCTCGATATCCACTCTCAATCTTCTATCCCTTTCTCGCTCTTTGAGTGTGAGCAGGACCGCTATATTTTTTTTTACAGACAATTATTTTTTTGCCGTCCATTTAAATAAAAGATGGTTGAATATTTTTTTATAAAAAAATATTTGTAGCACACCGCTTTTTGGTAAATATATAGATGTACTTATATAATATATTAATATATACACGTACAGGGTGGTTTGAAAAAGGTCTTCATGCCTTGTACTATGAGATCACCTCTGAGAAGAAAAGCTGTTCCATACACACTAAAATGTATGGGCTGATTTATTTTGCATCTATGGCAAAAGTTGCTCAATTGATGGCTTGTTTCATATGTTTTAGGCATACGCAGTTCACCGAACACCCTGTATAATAGTTAAGTCACAAAACCTAGATGTGTTTAGTACCAATTTAGTATGTTTAATGCCTTGTATTAGAAAATAAACATGATGTACCAATTAAGTTAGAAGTATGTTCTTTTAGCGTTGACTTTAAATAGTACTGTTAACGATAAAGCAAGCGTTTCATACAAAAGACGTAACTTTTTAGCTTTCATACATTTGAGTATCCTACACAAAGTTCAAGGTTCATACATTCACTAAGCCGATTCTGATGAAACTTTCTATGCTTGAAGAAAATATAGAGATCTAGAAATAAACAACATTTTATTAGTAAATAGATTTATCACCTATGAAGGTGGCATTTACTGTAAACAAAAAATATCTTTGAACTAGCTGACCCAGCGGACTTCGTACCGCTTTGATAGTTTCCATGACAACAAAACAAACAAATCATTTTGTTTTGGAAAATTAAATTGTCGTTTTTACTATTTTCCGTTATCTATTATTTATGTTTCTTACCGTTTAAACCTTCCCTGAACTTCCACAAATATTTCGAAATCAAAATTAGCCAAATCGGTCCAGCCATTCTCGATCTATAGTGATAAAAACGAACAGCATTATTTTCGTTTCATTAAAGTTGGCGTATTAGTTTGTTTAAAATATTGAAAACTTAACTTTGTATGTGATACCCAAATGTATAAAACTCATTGAAATAACAATTATTTAAATAGTACACTCGATTTGAAATTCATAGTGAGTGTAGAAATATATTATTTACATCACTATATTTGACATTTACAATATTCTCGTATTATTATTATTAATGTTAAGATGGTGCATAAAAAATATTTCGGTACATTTCAATGACACATCACATTGCCATAAAGAAAAATATTTTTTCTAGTTCTTTTTTGTTGGGGCAACACTGATATTTGTTTCCCGTTTACACGACAGACATTGTACTTATATTTTCGTTTTTATTTAAGTATGGATATACTATTTTTGTATCACATAAGATTGCATTTCACATTGCCAAATCTTGATTTATTGTGGCTGATGTAAGATTTTGGCTGGTTTGATGTTAATATAGTTTTATAGATGTATGGATTAGTTTGAGTGAATACATTTCTGTGATTGAGTAATACATTTCTGTGATGTGTTGTTATTTATAAGCCCCTATCCCCTTTTTGGCGACAATATTTTTTGAAGACAAAGTAAAACTGTTTATATTTTTTATGTGTGATATCCCTAAAGTAAAAATTACCTACATTTACATTCTCAAAGTGAGAAACTTTTCTAACGTACATCGTCGATGTAGTGACAATACTTCCTAACTGTGGATATGCTTATTTTACAGAAGGAAAAAACGATAAATTTTTTAGGTTTTGTACACAGAACTTTTATATAACTTATTACTTGATTACAAGCGATTTAAATAATATCATGTAAACCGTTCATTTAGGAGGTACAGTCAACAGCAAAAGTAGATGTTTACTAAACATTTTTTTTTTTTTTAGATTTGGAAACTAAGTTTCGATAGTGTAAGTCGGTATTTTCTATATAACTACAGTCAAAGTTTGCAGGTATTAGTAGACACTCGAAGATTTTTCGATATGCGTTTAATTTTTTTTATACTGATCTAAATATTCATAAAATTTTATAAAGTACAGTGAAAAAAATTAAACGCCTACCTGACCCAGCCAGGAATCGAACCTGGGTCTTCCGCAATCCGGGCGGCTGCACTGACCGCTATGCTACAGTGACATACACACGTTTTGAAGAATTATATTTAAAAGATAAACTTCTTTGTAAGGTAATAACACTAAGTGTTGAACAGAAACCAGTGTGATTGACACTTTTATCCCGTATTCATTAAAAAAATAGGGTTAAGCAACAACTGGTTTCTGACTTTAACAACAAGTTTACCCTTTCGAAGGCAATGGGTAGCTATGTTGCCAACGAATATTGAATTTTGTGCACTTGGAATAAGATTGAAACCCAATGAAAATCTAAAACTGTATTGCCCGGTCCTCCCTTAAAATCGCGCGACATCACTGGAGCACTAAAGCGAGCGACGAACTCACCCTGAGCGAAATAAATTTGGTTTAACTCTCTAACAGACAGAATATGTTTGATTATTTCATTGGTTTTTAATCTTATCTTAATAACATAAGGTTCAAAATGTGGTGGGAATATATACCTCTTGGCTGTGAAAGGGTTTACATCTTGTACTTTTTCCTTTTTCTGGAACTGGTGGTGCCTAACATCCCAGCGTTTCAGTGGCAACCCTGAAAGGGTTAATACTGGACTATTACCGACCGCTTGGGTCGGTAATAGTCCAGTATTAACCCTAGCTCCTAGCAGTAAAATTTCAATGAAAATCTAAAATGTTATTTTAGGGCGACAAAACCTGGTCTCGAACCTTGGTGCCATTACCATTGACCATTTTTCTATAGTCGAAAATTTGTAGCTACTACCGTACTAATGGCACCAAAGTTCGCACCAGGAGCCCGACCGCCTAACCGATCGCTTTGACTTCGTGTGTGGTTTATGTCATCTTGTCGTTTCGTGCCGCCTATGAAAGTCATAAACTATAGGCGTAGTCAAAGCGATCGGTTAGGCGGTCGGGGGGCAGTTTTTGTCGCCATAAAATAACATCTCAGAAACAAGAAAGAATTGGTAAATTCTTTCTACACTTATTTATTATCTTAATTCGAAGATATAAGTTCCTTACCCACCCTATATTTATTTTATTTTCTTTATTTAAGGACCACTAAAAGTTGTTACATCAAAGATCAAAACTTATGATACACACTAAAGTATATAATTAAAGATAAAAATGCACAACTCACTAAAGTAGCCACAACATGCAAACTATAACAAACGACTTAAAGGAAATAAAACAAGTTATAGAAATATATAAATTTATTTCATTTTTATACCCCAAATAAAATTGTTACAAAAGAATAATAATAATAATATTAAAACTATCGTCAATCATTGTATCAAAATAGTAAAGTCACTTAAAACTTAAAATATATTTGTAAAAAAAAAGCCACATCTTTCTTTAACAAAAAATGAAATTCCTTAATTCGAGAACACAATACCAATAAATACTACAAGTACAGTTAGCAACAAAAATATCTGATCACTAAATTTTTTTTATAAAATCATCTTATATATCGATCATTACGTCAATTGATGCGTCGGTAGCCGAACGGATAGACGCTCGGGTTGAATACGAGAAATCATGGTTCCCACAGGTCCGTTACACTTCTGACGTGAACCCATGCCTGATACAAGCGTATTAGCTTTCTAGGGTTAACAAGATTCTTATAAATGAGTTAATAGCATTAAAAAATCTTGTTGTCAGTAAAGTTATTGTGACAAGGTACATCGCCTGCACATCGAGACTATCGAAACTGATTAATTTATTTAATAAACGATTATTTAAATGTAATTGTACGCAAATATTGTTGCGAACAAATTATTACAATTCGAAAAAGAGAAAGTGTTGAGAAAATTCCACGAGCGGATTTGCGAATTCGAACCCGCACCCCATGACATGACGGGTCAGGTGCACTGCCAACTATGCTATCGTGGCTCAATCCAACTCGCCGAAATTAATCAATCTCACATAGTTAGCACAGATGGCAGTGAACCTGACCCGGCATGTCATGGGGTGCGAGTTCGAATCCCGCTTGTGGAATTTTTTCTTTGTCTTTCTCCAATAAACGTTCAACCATAGTCTGAAGTACCTACTGGCGTGTGTACTAGAGTGATCCCGATCCGATCCGAACCCTTCGGAGAATTTAATAGGGCACGGGGACACGCACTAGTGCGTGATGCCGTTCCCTCTAGAAAACCTCCGAAGGTGATTCGTTTCACACGGCCTGAGGAACCCTTTACGGTTCTCGCCGCCCCCAAATAAGCCCGGTGAAGCTGAAAATGCCGTCTAAGGCAATAAAGCAAACTCCAAAAAAAAAATGAGTAGTCATTATTTTTCGTTGCTAACCGTACAACCTAAACAAACTTCACATGGAGTGGTTACTTAAGTTCTGTGGAACTAACAAGGCCGCGTTTGAAAAACTACATTTGAGAGCACCTTCACGTTTAAAATGTAGGGTAGTATAAAACAGCGCCATCTAGCCGAATCGCGGCTAAACGGCTTGCAATTGAAACAGATGCGCTCTCACGCGCTTACGCAGGAAATTCGCAAATACATTTTAGTGATACTGTTTCAACAGGTCAGAGGGCGCTGTTGGGGTTATGCATATAAAAGGGACGGGCGACAATCCGCGGTATCTTTTTGGGTTTACTTATCCCTACAACAAACATCCCAAAAACAAACCAACGTTTTCATTCCGGCACCATTTTACAGGTAGAGCCACCAGTGCTCGACAGGAACCAATCATCGACATTTTTGAGGGGTCAGCAACTTGTTAAATACTGCTTCATTTATAGAAATGATCACTGGTTGGATCGACGAGTAGATGCGTACTTTAGGTCCGTCGTCTGCGTCACACGAATAGGTACATGTTGGTTATGTTAGTTACTGACTGATAGTGAGTCTTGGATCCGGACCCAAGATGACGCCACTGCTCCCTGTTTCGCCTTCAGTGCCAGCAAACATTCAGATTCAACCAATGTGATCATCAGAGGTCGGAGTTAGGTAGAGTTATTTATTTACTTGCACCGATATTAGGAGATCCTAATCCCGGGATTTATAATTGCATTTCCGCTATTGTTTTCTTTTGTTCTCACAAGCTATGTTGTGCGAACTACAAATGTGGCAACACCGCGCGTTGGAATTTTGCAACTTCGGACATCCGATGTCGTTGGTGTAAATTTGTCAACGTCGCGCGTGCATAGTTTAAATTGTGTAAAAGAAAATAACTTTTTTATTTAATAAATCACGGGATTTTTGTGCTCCTTAAAATTAATCTCGGGATTTGAAGCATATCCACTTTATTCTTTCGCTGTATGAAATCAGTGTGAGTACATAAATAACTCTACCTACTTCCGACTGCCACCGTTGAGATTAAAAAACACATCACAAAAACTAATTATATGTCTAGTATTATCAGATTCACAAAGTTCAGAGATTCACAAAATCACCAGAAGATCTAAAATATTTGCACAGTTACAAGCATAGCCATAAAATAACAAATTTGAATAACACTTTTGCATATCGAATAATGATCTTTATTCTAACATAGTTAAAGCCTAATTTACAGGCACGAATACAAAATGTAGATGCCTGGTAAGATCCAAGAGCTCTTTATAAGAGTGAGGCCCATCAAACTAGCAGCCAGATACCAAATGATAAATAAAATGGCTGCTTGCCATAAAAGATGCATAATGTATAACCTGGGAAAGAAAAAAACAGCTATTAGTAAGTATAAAAATAATTAAAAAACACCAATGAAACAGCGTTCTCTGTCGATCTGCATACAAGCAAAAGGGATGCAAATATTACTTGAATCACTGGATTGAAATCAGAAAATTCGACAAAAACGTTATTCATTTAAAAGCTATAGCTAGACCGCTTAACAGTCAGCGGTCAGACAGTACCGCTTCGTCTGCGGTAGGTACGCGGGGCGGGAGGTACGTAGGGCCTCTGCCACGAGTACGAGCGTTTTGCGACGCGGCGAACGGATTTCTAGTTCATTGCGTTATTTCTATAACCGTTGACTATGACTGCCGTTGTATAGCGCGCAATGAACTAGAAATCCATTCGCCGCGTCGCCCGTCGCTCGTGTTCGTGGCAGAGGCCGTACGTACTTCCCGCCCCGCGTACCTACCGCAGGCGAGGACTCAGTTAAGCGGTCTTGCTTTAGATGATTTACGAAAAATCAGCTAGTGTTGGTTCAGTGGCGATTTATAACGAAAACTACATTACGTTTAACCGCCTTGTAGTCTAGTGGTTAAGACCACCGGTTTAGACCCAGAGGGCCCGGGTTCGATTCCCAGCGGGGGGTACATGTTAGTGTACTCGGTTTGGTTGGTGGTAGGGCTTGTTTGTCCGCCTGGCTAGCTACCACCATCTTATCTCAATATGTCGCCATAACATCAATGTTTGTGGCATTATTGTGTTCCGGCAGCTAGAGATAAGATAGCCAGTGCCTCACTAGTTGAGGATTACGGGTGAAATGCGTTTCCAGCTTCGGCCTTATCATCGCTTACGATCAATTGACATATATTTTGGCTGATATGATAATGAAGATGATAATTAATTGTTTTAATTTTTTTTAGATACAATTTAAAAATGCATCTATTTTGCTACACCTTAGGATAAAATTACTTAATAAATTATTCCTAACTAGGGCTAGAGAACTAGAGATTATGAAATTTCAATTTTATTTTGTTTTGCAATAAAAGAAAGAGCTATACAATGTTATTTTTAGTTAATACGAAACCTGAAAACTGTTTGTTCACAATCAGTAATAGAATCGATTTCAATATTTTTTATACCATGTTACATTTTGACCAAATAATATTTACAAAATCTCAAATAAATTATACCCTACTAAAAACACAACGGGGCAGCACAAAAAGCTTGTAACTTCGTGAGATTTCAAGTTATTATTTTTTTTTTTTGTACCTACTGATTCTTTAAATGAAAATATTTGACCCGTGTTTCGGTTTTCGTATAAACTAAAAATAAGGTTGTATATACAAAGGGCAGATATACATACTATATCTCTACATGGCATAAAACAAAGTCGCTCCCGCTGTCTGTACGCTTAGATCTTTTAAACTTCGCAACGGATTTTAATGCAGTTTTCAACAATAGATAAGAGTGATTCATTAGGAAGGTTTATATGTATTATGCATGCATATAATTGGACCCGGTAGGTGGCGCTGCTATAGGGTTCTATAGGACTTCAAGCGGACGAAGTCGCAAGCGGGCCGCTAGTATACAGGATCTAACAAAATCAATAAGCGTACGTTTAAGGGCGGTATCTATACATCATTTTGAATACAATGACAAAAAATGGGCTCCAGTTTTATAGTGATTTTTCAAAGTTATGTTTTTAACAAACTAAATCAATTAGAATAATGCACATCATGAAACATGCTGTATTTTTACTAACACGCACGGAAGCAAGCGTCAATAAAAAGATAGTGTACAGATACACGCACACAATTGGCATATTCGGCTATCTTTGTGTGCGTGTAGTACAGATGTACGGGTTTGGAAAGGGTGTATTTTTGGTGAATTATGATAATGTTTTGTTGATTATCTCGGTAACGAGCCTGTAGTTTTGGGCCAAATTTGGTGAGCGTGCTCAGTGTGATGTATAGATGCTCCCCTTAAACGTTCGCTTTCTGATATTGTTAGACGCTATACTAAATTAAAGGTTAGATAGAGTGATAACTTACTGTTCATTCTTCTTCCGGGCAGCAGGCAAATTGGTCTCCTTCTCATTGATCAAGTATCTTCTGACGCCGAGAAGAAGATTTGTAAAGAACTCTTCCCACTAAGGAGGAATGACAATAATAAGATTAATATGTTAACAACACTAGCTGCCGCACTCATAGACGTTAATTATCATTAATGATAACTTAGCACCGACAATTGTTTAGCCGAAAATGTGTTCATAACGTGACAATCGTCATCAATAGACAATTTTAGGAAAGGAAGGAAATTTTTCTAAGGAATCATTAATGTCAATGACTAAGAGAACATTTACACTATCTTTTATATATCGTTAAACAGGTGTTTGCTAATATGTGTATAATCCCGAAACATAGTCATGCAATCAAGTAAACACGACATCTTCTGTACAATAAAGAGCGTTTACGCCGCACACTAGCGCCGCCAATGAAAAAAAAACATATCTAGTAATTAGAGATAGAAAATCAAATTATGCTCAACACACTATTTGAATAAAGTAATTTAACATTTTTACGTCACCTAATGAACATCTGACATGTTATGGTTTAGTTAAATACGGCGAAATAGTTAAAAGTGGCCGTTTTTAGCAGTACGTCTTGAGAGAGATATGATAGATATGTTTTTTTTTCACTGGCGGCGCTAGTGTGCGGCTTAAACGCTCGTAATACGTGAAGCAAAAACTTTGTACACCTTTTTACACCCAGACCCGACCGGGCATCGAACCCGGGACCTTAATGGCGACACCATGAAAACCGGTGTACAGACTACTCGACCAGGGAGGTCGCCAAAAATAAGTAAAATAAGTACACGAACCTTGTAAGGGCATAACAAAATTAGAAGTAGGTATATAAAAATTACATAAATCCAGGTACACAAATACCTATTTGAGAGCAATGACAAAAAATTATTCTTATCCTTACATACTAACATAATATTTCTATATTTATTTATCCTCCTTGGGAGGCCTATGAATAAAATGAAATGAAATGAAATGCGTTTATTTCGACCAACTTAGGATCACAGAGGTACAGTATCAAATAATTCAAATTAAATAAAAAAAAAAAAAATACAAAATAAAAAATTTAAATTTAAAAAATTAATAATTCATAATTAAAAAATTATAAGTAAGTACCTATCACATAAATCAGAGAACGTCTTTTGGCTGAGATGATGATGATTGGTAATATATAATTAATATACTCACATCTAGCGTGGATATGTCTATAAAGAATAGCTTGCTGTCCGTCTGGTTGAGCTGTTTAGAAAGATCCAAAGTATTGGGATTGTGGAACAACCATTCCGTGAATATGAACTTTTCGAGACGGGCTAGAGAGTTCCATACGTTTTTGTTGAGTCGGAATAATCTGGGAAAAGAGTAGTATTTTATAAATAAATTAATAAAACTGTATTCTAGTTTAAAAAATATTGTTTATTTTACTGCTAAATTAAATATTTATAAAATTTATAAAATACAGTGAAAAAATTCAAATTATCAAATTTGTGGTATTTTATCTGCAAAGATGAATCTGCATAGCCGTCGGTTGCAATAACCGTTGGATAGATGGCGCACTGTGCCGCTATTAGCACTCAAAAAAAGCAGTGACAAAATTCAGCGCTTACGTCAGCCTTCCCGGTAGCATAGCGGTCAGTGCAGCCGCCCGGATTGCGGAAGACCCAGGTTCGATTTCTGGCTGGGTCGCGTAGGCGTTTAATTTTTTTACTGTATTTTATAAAAATAAAAAAGTAAAAAATTTGCTAGTTATGTATTAGTATGTATGTAAATCTGTATGAGGAGTTCGATGGCGCAGCGGCTAGCGCGTTCGGCTTGCGATCTTGCCCGCTAAGCAACTTTCGCAATGCCGGGTCGCCTGATGGGTGACCAAACAAAAAACATCTCGAGCTCCTCCGTGCTTCGGAAGGCACGTTAAGCCGTTGGTCCCGGTTGTTGTCGTATGATGGCAGTCGTTAAAACCCACCAACCCGCATTGGGCCAGCGTGGTGGGTTATGGCCCAATATCCCCACGTGTTTTTGTTCACGTGGGAGGCCTGTGCCCAGCAGTGGGACGTTTATAGGCTGATGATGATGATGTATGTTATACTCACATAGGTCTGCCTCCTGTTATTCTTAGCAACATATCCAATAGTATAGCCGGTATGAAATGCACGAATATCGCGGACAGCCGAAACGACCACAGCGAAGAGTTGAACGCGAGGTACGGGTACCTGGAACGAAAAATATCATTTAATTTCAATTAGATAAAAAATACAAATTGTATTCAAAATACATGGGGTGCGGCGGGTTCGAATCTTGCTCGTTGAATTTTTTCGACACTTTGTCTTTTTTCAACAAAATTTGCGTACTTATATGTAAACTAGTGGCCCACTCGCGACTTCGTCCGCTTAGGAACACACGTATCCCAAGATGGACTTGGTTCTTCAAAATAAAAACGCAGTCGTATTCCTTACAGTCACTTTGATGTTATTTTAACATCACAATTAAATAACTTTGATTAGTGATTAGTGCAGGTGACGAGTTCAGGTGCTTAGTGATTAGGAGTAAACTCGTGTGGACAGCGATTGATTAGTGCGAGTGATTAGTAACCTGCGTAGTAAAGTGATTAGACGCGGGTTCTATTTTTTTGCGATGCTTGCTGACTGCGAGTAGCCACGTCCCGCGCGCCCTCCCTTTCCCCTCACTCGCAGCCTGCCTGCTGTGTTTAGTGTTTGTGGCCTTTAAGGCCTGTTTTCACTTTGATTAGTGCGAGTGCAGGTGATTAGTAATTGCGAGTGTTTAGTGTTTATACTTAGCTCGGCAAATGACTCCATCCCACCTGATGTTAAGTGGAAATGAAGTCCAGACGCGAAGACAACTGGTGCAGCGTGGAAACAAACGTAGCATCAGTTAACTTCACTCTGCCGGCCCACAAGGTGCTTCTTCACGCCTCCCTTGAAGGACCCCATATCATAGGAAGGAGGGAAAACGTGTGCTGGTAGACTATTCCATCTTTTGGAGGTGCGACAAAGAAACGAGTCACCAAATTTCTTTGTGCGCGATGGGATATTTGAGACAGTGAATCGGTGACTCCGAAGAGCAGCACGTGTACTCCTATGAAGAAAGGGAGAAGGTGGGATGAGGTCAAAGAGCTCTTCAGAGCACTCGCCATGCCAGTTTACTTAAGCTTTGAGATTTTTATGCTGTCTACCCTTTTTGGTCCTCTCAAACTCCCGTAAGCGTATGTGTATCGGCTGCCGGGAAGGCAATGCCGGTACAGCGACGGGAGCTGAGGGGGGCGTGGATGTGCTATGGAGGACTTACCGGAATGGAGGATCCTGTGCAGGCAACGATGATGTTTCGCCGGTCACGGCGTGAGCTGATTATGCTGATTGTAGCACGTTTTCACGCACTGTTTATACTGGGTTGATGGACCCTATACGGCGGTGTGGTTGAGTCGCGACGTGTCGCTTCCGGTGGTGCGCGCGCGCGGTTGTGTAGACGACAACAGTGAACAGTATGTATGACTATGTATGTATGTATGTAAATATCTTGATAACTCACCAAACAGCGCTCTTGACAGGGTATTTGTTCAATTTATAGTTGACGGTTCTCTCGAGTCTGCTCCAACGGTAGGGGCGGCAGGTAGACGACGAACAGTGGTACACTGTCAGCCCGGAACTGCAAACATACACACAATCAATTTAAAATACTTAGACCGAATCAAAAAAAGCGTTAGAGTAAATAAAAAATCATCATCTCTCGCACCTCCGTGCTTCGGAAGGCACGTAAAGCCTTAGTCCCGGCTACATTAGCAGTCGTTAACAACCACCAATCCTCACTGGCCCGCGTGGTGGTTTATGGCCCGTTCTCCCTATCCATCCATAGGGAAGGCTCGTGCCCCAGCAGTGGGGACATAATAATGAGATGGTGATGATGATGAAATAAAAAAGGGTGTTAATATCTAAAGAGTTCTATAGAATTTAAAAGTTTGATAGCATTAAAAAGTTCGATAACATCAAAAAGTTCGATAGAATCTAAAAGTTTGATAGAATCAAAAAGTTCGATAGAATCTAAAAGTTTGATAAAATCATAAAGTTCGATAGAATCTAAAAGTTTGATAGAATCAAATAGTTCGATAGAATCTAAAAGTTCGATAAATAAATTTAACCAAAAGAGGTTTGCAGTTTTGAATGTTTTAATGTAATGCGATTTGAAACTTTCAATTGTGGACTTCAAATCAAAATTCGAAATCATTTATACAGTTAAGGCTACAAATAGCTCTTATGATCAGATAGATAGAGAGGAGAATAACATAAGACAAAGAAAGAAAGGAACAGCACCACTTACGTAGACTTGCCCGCGTGCCAACCAGCTACTAACAGCTGATTGACAACCACATCCACTGGTATATAGTCCGCTATGTTGTCTTTAGCGATAGGAAGTCTTCTTACAACGCCTGAAATTTATAAAAAAATATATATACTGGGTGAAATTATTTAAAAAATGGGTGTATTTTCCAAGTTTTATTTTTATTTTTATTTATTAATTTAAAAAAGATTAAAAGAAACACGTTTATTTTAATTAATAGCCGTTGTATTATTTCCCGCTCTTCATCTCAGGGAAAGGAACGGCTGACAACCAGCGCTGAGAAAATCTATTATATATTTTTTTAAAGAGATTATGCTGATTGCTTTAGGCGGCATTTTAAGTGTCACCGGACCTTTTTGGGGTCGGTGAGAAACTTAAAGGGTTCCTAAGCTGTGTGAAACGAAACCTATGTGTGGAGTTTTAGGTTCAGGAATAAAACATAATGTTAATTTAATAACATAATATTTATTTATTAATTACATTAACCTTTTCACCGCCCAACTATCCTGCACGCGATGTCCCGCTGTACGCCAACGTATACATGTATTTTAATAAAGTAGGTACAAAGAACTTCTATAGAAGTGCTGGCGTGGACGGCACGAAAATCTCGAACTTCTATAGAAGTTGTTGGCGGTAAAAAGGTTAATTATATGTTTGTAACAGAAAAGTGTTTGAGCAGGAAGTTCAAAAAATGACACTTGTGTTTAGGCATCCGTAAACACAGCAGTTTGTATAATATTGTCGTGACGCCGCCATTATAACCACGTTATTAAAAAAAGAAACAAAAGGCGGGCGGACGGACAGCGCGCGAGCAGAGCGGCGCGACGACGCGACACAACCGACAGCTCACTCGACCAGTCTCGCCGGCGCGCGGCGTGGCACTAGCGATGGGTAGCTCGCGAGCGAGTTGTTAAAAAGAGCTAGCTCACCTATTCTAGCTCAACGTATATCTAGCTCACTCTCGTTCAATTCATATCAGTAGGTATTCATTTTAGCTCAGTGTTTCATCGGAATATATCGGAATCGAGCGGCTTGATAGACAAAGAGAGACATATGCGTTTCGAATGATGCGTATGAGCGATAGAAAGATATGTACACAAATAAACACTGCAGTGCCTTTTGGATTGGATGAGTAGAATTTTTGCGCGCGAGTGCAATATTATTATTTGGTATTGTTACCTTCCTTATGTATGTAAAGATGTGCCCCGAAATATAGCAACTTTTATTGTTTCTTAAAATTTATTAACTAGGTAGGTACAACAATTAAAATTCATTAAGTTAGTGTTGAAAATAAACAACGAATTGTGACTACTACACTTTCAAAAAGCTAAATTAAACTAGGAATTAGGTATTAACTACTTATTACTTTAATCATTCTGTAGGTCAAAAGTCAACTCAAAAGTGTCAGTCGAGCGAGTCTGATCTGTACATATATAAACGACTCAAGAGTCTTCTATCTTCATGAACTACACTGAGCTAAATGAGCTACTGAGCTAGAAGAGATATATAGCTCTTGACTGGGTAAAGAGCTATATAGCTCTTATCTCTTCAAAGAGCTAAATTTCTCATGACTACTACTATGACGACTATTTCCAAAATGGGTTAGCGGCCGTGTGAACGACGCCTGTGTGTGCGTGCGTCGATTCGGGCGCCTAGTATGAAGTCGAACTACTGTATATTATGTGTATTGTGCTTTGGTTGATTCGACACATACTTTGTTACACGAAGGTTGTTTTTTTATCTTTTATTTTTAGTTCCTGTTTTTTAACCTTTTCACCGCCCAACTATCCTACACGCGATGTCCCGCTGTACGCCAACGTATAAATGTATTTTAATAAAGTAGGTACAAAGAACTTCTATAGAAGTGCTGGCGTGGACGGCACGAAAATCTCGAACTTCTATAGAAGTTGTTGGCGGTAAAAAGGTTAATGTGACTTTGTGTATGTTTCGTGTATTACTAATAAAATAATGTTTATTCATTCATTCATTCAAAATTGTTAACGTATCTGTGTTCGCGACTGTACTTTTTATAGTTTACCTTTACTGGCGCCCATGAGGAAACCTTGGGGCCCCCCTTTGGAGCATGTCCAACCGGGAACTGGCTCCTTCCACGCCGCCACGACTGTACGAAAAACATGTTTATTGCAAGGAATTCCACTCACACCGAAGCCAAAGTAATTATTGCAAAAACTTTGTTGTATACAGATGGTCTTCTCGAAACGCCTTGGAGGCCGAGCGCTCTGAAGGCTCGCATTTGGCAAGCGTGGTGATTAAGCCATACTCCATCAATTGTAGCGATGACTTGATTTCAATGATGGAGGCCTTTGCCCAGCAGTGGGACAGTCATAGGCTGTTTACTATATCAGATGGTCTCATTATGACGACCTCCTTGGTCGAGTGGTTTGTACACCGGTTTTCATGTGCCGCCATCTCTGAGGTCCCGGGTTCTATCCCCGGTCGGGTCAATTTACTTAGAAATTATTGTTTTTCTAAATTGTCTCGGGTCTGGGTGTTTTCTATGTATAATAAATATGTATATAAGTATTTTAAGTATGTTTATCCGTTGTCTAGTAACCATTTAACGAATGTTATGAAACATAACGAAGCTTCTCTTGGGCTAGATAATTGGTGTGAGTGTAGGAAAGTTTATTTTTTATTTTTATTTTTATTATCTAGTATCGAACTCATGGAAAGTGTCCTTTTATGATAGGGAAGGCGTTTTCCAATATGTAACGCGGTAAAAGAAAGGGAGAAAAGATGTGCCCTTGCTGAGTTTGTTGCCGGTTTTTCTCAGTACAAAGTTCCTCGCCCTATGTAGACTCACAAACCAATGGCATATAGTGACATTCATAAAAGCCACATTATTGTAACCTAAATCATGGACATGTCTAAATAGAATAAAACATAGACTCTGAGAAGGCACAGCCAAATAAATGAAAATTAAATTGAATTCAATTAAAAATAAATGAATTACAATTTTAAATACTTTATAGATAAATTAAAGTGATGAAATATAATATCATTTAAATTATATAAGGTAACGGCACCAATGATGGTCAGCTTAAGGACAAGGTCGTCTTTGTTTGGTCATAACTCTTGCAATGTCACAATAAATAATAATTTTTTCAACATTTGTGTTTTTGTAATTTGTTCGCAACAAAATTTGCGTTAAAAATTATATAAACATTTATAAATAGCTTGCCTACTTCTTAACTGATCTTTAGTATTTGTAAAGATATTATGATCGGATGTTAATGACGGTAGTTGTTAACATTGAATGGGCGCCTTTGGCTTTCAAAGTAAAAAGTAAATAGTGTTGAATAATTTCAGCGGGCTGGTTAGAACCACGATAGCTCAATTGGAAGAGCACCTGACCCGGTATGTCAGAAGGGTGCAGGTTCAAACCCTGCTCGTGGAAATTTTTTCAACATTTGTGTTTTTGTAATTTGTTCGCAACAAAATTTGCGTTAAAAATTATATAAACATTTAATAAAATTAATTAAAAGATATTTAAGTAATTGCATTTCTTAAAAAATGTTGTTCTAAAATAACACTCCTAGAGAGTGCAGCATATTTGCATAGTTAGTAACAGTAGTGTGTCAGTGTGTGCGGTTTTCACCCCTATCACTGTGTGACAGTGATAGGGGTGAAAACCGACCCCGTGTGCCCGGAGTGCACGGAAAGTGAGGAGACCAGCCTCCACCTACTTGAGTGCCCTATGTACTCACTGATAAGATGGGAGCTCTGGGGGTTGGACACATTACACATAAAGAACCTGAAGGATCTGGAGTAGAGCAGATAGCAAGATTTACTAAAGAGACAAAAAAGATTCGACGGGGCGCCGTGAAAGCTGGATTAACCTTAGCTCCCTGAAAGGAGAGAACGTAGAAAAGGATGAAGTGGCCCGCAGGAAACGCGTGTGGATCGTCCGTTCGGCTGGCGACGTCCCCACAAGAAAATAATAAAATAATAATAAATATAAATATAAACTTTCCTACACTCACACCAATTATCTAGTCCAAGAGAAGCTTCGTTATGAAACTCGTTAGATGGTTACTAGACAACGGATACTATAATATATAATACTATATACTACTACTACTATATATAATACTATATACTTATAAAACACCCAGAACCGAGATAATTTAGAAAAACAATAATTTCTAAATTGACCCGACCGGGGATCCAACCCGGGACCTCAAAGATGGCGATACCATGAAAAAAGTAAGTGTGTCTGTGATCTGTGGTTAAGAATTACATTGGAATCACTAACGATTATACTACGAGTATAAAACAAACTACTGTACTGTATTATAGCATTTATACACTTACTCATGGTAGGCCTGACGATGGTGCACGGGAACAGATCCGCACATTTCAACACTTCATGCTCGGCCAAGTGTTTCGTGAACGTATAAGTGTTGGGATGAGTCTTCAGAAGCCTAGAATATAATAATAAGTTTCATTACATAACCAGCTCGGTTTATATCCCCACTGCTGGGGCACGAGCCTTCCCTATGGATGGATACACCGCAGGGAGAACGGGCCGTAAACCACCACGTGGGCCCAGTGCGGTGCGGTGGTTGTTAACGACTGCTAATGCAGCATGCAATGCAAATGAAATAAATATATTATTATTATTATCATATCCGTGCTTCGGAAGGCACGTAAAGCCGTTGGACCCGATTATGCTACTAAGACACAAAGGTGGACGTTAAAAATTTACTATTTTCAATGGAATGAAGTAACAAAATCAAATGATTTTCTCTAACATAACTTGACAATTTTATTATTATTATTATTATTATAAATTATCAGGCAGGCAGTTGAAACAACTGATAAGTGCCTGTATTCTGCTATATACACCACTAGTTAACATATTATCTTTTACTTTAATTTATTGAGAATATATTTGTCGAGTCTGTTTTTAAATTGGTTCAAGTTTGAACAAATATTTTTTTTTCTTAATTAAAAATCGATACTACGCCTAAAACATAGCTTAGAACCTTACAAAAATTCGTATCTTACAAAAATAAATTCAAAATGTCAAGTTATGTTAGAACAATTCATTTTGTTTTTGTTAGTTCAATAACATCGAAAATGTATGAAAATATAGTCTTTACACAATACTACAACTATACTAAAAATATAGTCTTTACACAATACTACAACTATACTAAAAATATAGCCTTAACTTAGAAAGACAAGTTCTAACAGAAATCAGCATTTTTATTTTTGAAGTGATGTCATTTAAATTTTAAACTATTCTTGGTTACATTGTATAATTGTATTGATAACTATGACTTCTATGAACTCCGATACTACATTATCTAAATTAGAATTTATTGACTACATACTATTAAACTACACAATATTAAAACAGTATAAACTTTCGTTTATACAAATTTAATATTAATTTGACATAATGGTAAATAAGAGATAATCCTGAAATGTCTAAACGTTAGAGGTTTTATCGTCTTATGGTTAGACCACCGGTTTTAGACCCAGGGACCCTAGGTTCGATTCCCAACAGTACAAATTTGTACTGTTCGTTTGGTAAGGCTTGTTCTGATTCGTCTGGCTTCCTACCACCATCTTATTTAACTATCGTTATAACATCAATGTTGATAGCATTGTGTTCCAACAGTTAGAGATAAGATAGCCAGTTCCTCTGTAGTTGAGAACTCAGGATGAAGTGCGCTTCCACCTTCGGTCTATCAAGGGTGTTTCACGTAGAGTAATAAAAACCGATCTAATATACAAGCTAATGATATTAGCACTTATCACAACTCACTTAGGTTCAATTTCATCTAAAGCCTCGTCCGTCAGAGTTTCGACTAAGGATATGACTTTTTCGGCGTCTCCAGGCGCCTCATACACTTTCTCATCGGCTTCCTTCAAGAATGAGTTGACGTAACTCGAGGAAACTTGCACCATGACCTGAAAGAAAAAAAAGATTTTTAAATTCTCTACTTAGCAAAATCATCAATTTTGATATGCACCATTCCTTCCTTCGAGAAGATCGATGGCGCAGGGGCTAACGCGCATGGCGCTAGCCAAAGTAACATTCAGAAAACGATAGCGAAGTTCGAAAAGAATAAAATGTATTGGATTGACATAAGATTGACCACGTGATTTAGCGCGGCTTATGTCAATCCCATACATTTTATTTTTTTCGAACTTTGCTATCGTTTTCTTAATATTACTTTGGCTAAGCATACTGGTCTGCGATTGCTGAAATCAAGCAACTTTCGCAAAGGCCGGACACCGTATGTGTGATAAAAAATTCCTCAACTATAGCTCCTCCGTGGAAGATCACTGAAAATGAAAAACACAAGTGATTTGTGGGGCATCTCTATAAAAGTAATTAAGAATATTATACATTCTATTGCACCATATCTTGCTGAAATTTTTAATAACTGTGTGAATAAAGGTATCTTTCCCGATCTTATGAAGTTAAGTAAGGTCATACCTTTGTTCAAATCGGGAAACAAAGAAGACCCCAGTAACTATCGACCCATTTCAATACTACCAACTCTAAGCAAGATTTATGATAAAGTTATATTGGAACAGTTGATGTCGTATTTTAACATAAACAACCTTTTACATAATAAACAATATGGATTTACAAAGGGTCGTTCTACTACTGATGCAGGTGTTGCTCTATTAAAACATATATTTGATGCCTGGGAGAAGTCTCAAAACGCCCTTGGAGTGTTTTGCGACTTGTCCAAGGCTTTCGATTGCGTTGAGCACAAAACTCTGGTGATGAAGCTAAATTACTACGGTCTCAAAGATTTCGCACTAAATTTAATTCAGTCGTATCTTAGCTCTCGAACACAAACTGTCGATATTAATGGAACTAAATCATCTGGTTCTCATGTAAAAATGGGAGTTCCACAAGGGTCCATTCTTGGTCCTTTTCTGTTTTTGATTTATATTAATGACTTGCCATTCTTTGTAGAGAACTTCTGTGAAATCGTATTATTTGCAGATGATACTTCACTCATTTTTAATGTAAGTAGGTGTAAGAATAATTACGACGATGTAAACAAAGCACTCTCTGATGTACTCAGTTGGTTTACTATTAATAATTTGCAGCTTAATGCTAAAAAAACAAAATGTATTAATTTTAAATTACCAAATGTCAAAAATGAACCAACTGATATAAGAATAAACGGTGATCGATTAGATTTGGTAGACTCAACAGTTTTCTTAGGTATAACCCTTGACTCAAAACTTCAATGGAATCCTCACATTTCGAAATTGGCCGGCAAACTCAGTTCTGCTGCTTATGCCATTAGAAAAATAAGGCAGTTAACAGACGTTGAAACTGCTAGAACAGTTTACTTTAGTTATTTTCATAGTGTCATGTCGTATGGCCTCTTACTGTGGGGAACAGCGGCTGATATTGAAACTATATTCATTTTACAGAAACGAGCAGTAAGAGCAATCTATAGACTAGGTTCACGAACTTCTTTAAGAAATCTTTTTAAAGAAATTGATGTCTTGACAGTGGCGTCTCATTTTATTTATAATTGTATAGTTCTTGTACGTTGTAATATCAATTCATTTGCTAAACACAGTGATGTACACAATTTTAATACTAGAAATAAGTCAAAACTTGCAATGCCACTGTTCAGGTTACAGAAGGTGCTTGGTTCTTTCTTGGGGCAAGGTATACACTATTACAATAAAATACCAAATACTGTACTAGATTTACCTTTAGATAAGTTTAAAAAACATGTAAAGTCTTCTTTATTAATAAAAGGTTATTATACAGTTAAAGAATATTTAGAAGATAAAACAGCCTGGCTATAATAAAAAACATATACATAATACTACTTATAAATAGTGTCCTGCAGATAACAATAATAATATAACAAGAATAGCGTTGCATTGAACATTACAATTAGTTTTATTTTTATTATTATTAACTATAGTTTTTTTTTTACTTTTACTAGTACTGTATGATATTGTAAAAAATTAAACTGGTAAATTATGTTTTTGCTGACTTAAATATTTTATTTAGTTATTTTTTATTTTTTGTGTTTTTTTACATGTTGTGATTGTCCTTTACATTTTGTGTTTTTATTTGTGATGGAAAGTGTCCTTTATGATAGGGCTTTTTCGCTGTAAGAGAGAAAAGAGCTGGACACTTGCTGAGTTTCTTGCCGGTTCTTCTCAGTACAAGATCTCCCGCCCAGAGTAGATAGACTTACGAACCGATGGCTTAAAATGACGTTCATAAGAGCTTTTTGTAGCCTAAACTGAATAAATGATTTTGAATTTGAATTTGAATTTGAATTTGAAGGCACGTAAAGCCGTTGGTCCCGGCTGCATTAGCAGTCGTTAATAACAGCCAATCCGCACTGGGCCCGCCGTGGAGGTTTGTGGCCCGTTCTCCCTATCGATCTATAGGGAAGGCTCATGCCCCAACAGTAGGACTTAAAAATGAGCTAGTGATGAATATTCCTTTCAACCCAGCAAATGATGCTACGGCATAGGTGCCTTAGTTTATGTCGGGGAAGCCCCTTCACAGTTTTTGGTCAATTTTGTTGCAAAAAGGTATTATTAAGTACCTTAACTAATTTAAAGATTACAAAAACACAAATGTTGAAAAAATTTTCACGAGCAGGATTTGAACTTGCCATACCAGGTCAAGTCAGAATGGTGCAGGTTCAAATCCTGCTCGTGGATTATATTTCAACATTTGTGTTTTTGTAATTTGTTCGCAACAAAATTTGCGTTAAAAATTATATATACAAAACAAAATAACATTATTATTTTAATCGCGATTTAAATCACCCTGCTACTTAGATTATAGTTGTTAATTTGACCGCAGTATTATTATGAATGTGTAATATGTGTTGCTAATTGTGTACCTCTTACATAAATAAATAAATTGTATATTTTATTCTTGTTTATTTATTTTAATTTAATGTAGCTTACAATAACGCTGACGGAGAATTGTAGTATTTAATAACACACATTGTAATGTTCTTGAACTAAATAAATTTAAAATTAAAACAGGACACAAAGGCCTCTTCCAATGACCTCCAGGCATCCGTATTTGTTGCCAGCCTTGTCCAGTGGTATAATTGTATATTATGACTAGCTGTGCTCGCGACTTCGTCCGCGTGGAATAGTGACTTTCGGCAGCATTTTTAATTTTTTAGGCTCTTCCCGTTTTTGCAACATTTTTCACTGATGCTTCGCTCCTATTGGTCGCAGCGTGATGTTATATAGCCTAAAGCCTTCCTCGATAAATGGACTATCCAACACAAAAAGAATTATTCAATTCGAACCAGTAGTTCCTGAGATTAGCGCGTTCAAACAAACAAACAAACAAACTCTTCAGCTTTATAATATTAGTATAGATGTAAATGGTATGAATTGGTAACAACATATTTTTGTTTTGTTAATGTCTTTTTTCTACAAAAAGCTAATATGCAGTTTCTTGCGCTTATTCTTCACTACAGATAAAAGACGTCCTGAATGGGTAAAAAATGTTTGGACGATTCAAAAGTACGTATTAATTATAATTAAATAAAAACTTTGACTTTGATTTATATTTTTTGTAGTAACTAAAACAGCATTATATTTGAATATGATCTAAGATGATATATTCTTGTTGAAGTGACAATACAGTAATGTGCTACTGAGAGAGGAAAACTTATTAAGATATGATAAGATAAGATTAGATGGGATGACACCTAATGACGAACTAGTGTAACCAAATTATAATGTGATACAAAAAAAAAAAAATACAAAAACACAAATGTTGAAAAAATTTCTACGAGCAGGATTTGAACCTGCACCCTTCTGACATACCGGGTCAGGTGCTCTCCCAATTGTGCTATCGTGGTTCTAACCAGCCCACAGTGTCGCGAGTCTTTATCATAAATGCATTTTTCGAAGATTTTTGCAGCTGACTTTATCATATAGCAACATAATCTTGAATAAATTGTCCAACCAATAAAGGTAGTTTAAATTTTTTCGCATTAATATTATGGCTTGTGTGTGTAAGTAAACTTATAACTTTGATGTTACATTAAAATCATTTGTGCGAACGGGTTACTTGCTTGCTACAATTACGTAATAAGTTTATCTTTTATCACTTTGAAGTTATTTTATTAGTATAAAGGGACTAGTATTCTTTATAAATTGTTATTTTAAATCATCCAATGTCTGAAATTGGTGAGTATTGATAATTTTATATGACTATGAATATTGAAGCAGATATAAAGTTCAATTAGAGTTTAAAAAAAACACATCAAAATACATCTTCAGTTTTTTTATATTTTGTAGTTTAATGTGTATACTTTAAGCTAAGAAACTCTCAATTTGCGCTTACTTGCGATTTATGAGATATTAATTTTTAGGTTCAACAACTCACAACATATTAAAAATGTTGAGTGTTTCGAAATATGGCTTCATGTTTCCTATAGATTACCTCTAAAGTGTTGGCAAGTTCGAGGTGAGGCACAAAAGAAAATATTTAAACGAAAATAAACAAAGAATTCAAAAGGAGTTCAAGGAAAAGATGGGTCTTATAGTCGATAAACCTGAGCCCGGGTATGGTTCAACAAATTACGGCTACACAGCTAAAACATTTTTAAAAAACTGTACGCTTTCTAGTGAAATAACCGAAATTGAGCAGAGTCTAATTGAAAATTTTTATCTTATCAACAGAAATAATATCAAGTGGATTTAAAATAAATACCTACAGATAAATTTCAAGAAATACTAAAGGAAACAAATGATCTATATTTAAGCTTATACTCGTGGTACCATACAGTATACCAACATCCATTCATAAAATATTAGTTCATTCACCTGAATTGATACAGTCATTTATATTACCAATTGGACAACTGTCTGAAGATGCTTTAGAAGGAAGTCACAAAGATGCAAGAAATTTTAGAGAAAACCATACACGAAAGACCTCTAGACCACACACTAATCACGACCTAATTACAGTTATGTTATTTAACTTCAGATCCGTTAATCTCAACCAACAATCAGATCGGGAAACAAAAATAAAAAAGCTATTTTAGACCCTATTCTAAGGCAATTTTTAGACATAGAATAATGTATTGTGAATAAAACATGCATATGTATATGTATGTACCTGTTTTGTATTAATTTATTATAAAAAAAACAATTTCTTAAAATTTAGAATTATGATAAGTTGTAGTATGGACTCGCGACACTGTGCAGCCCACCGAAATTATTCAAGACTATTTACTTTTTTTTACTTTGAAAGCCAAATGCGCCTATTCAATGTCAACAAGAAGTCATGAAAAAAAAAAAATTTTTTTTTTCAACATTTGTTTTTGTAATATGTTCGCAACAAAAGCGTTAAAAATTATATAAACAAAACAAAAACATTAAAAAAAAAATTTATGATTCTATGATTTGGGCGTGATTTTTTCATGATTAAGTACAGACGCATGTACATCAACCTATCCAAAACTGTTACATTTCTTCAATAAATCTTCCACCATATGCCATAGACATAAAGTTCAAAGTCTATTGAGGAAAGACAGTTTGTGCTAGTCTGGCGTGCTGGCGACAGGCTTGTGTTTTTAATATTACTAGTGGTCGCCCAGTGGTCGAAATTGGACCGTAATTTTATTACGGCTGCACGGATTGTATCCTAAGCAATGAAAAATTAAAAAAGATAGAATGTGAGTTTGGATTGGCATTGACAGATTTCAGCCGCAGCTCCTGTTCCATTTTTTAAATTTTTGAAAAGAATGAGTGTGTGTGTCAAATACATGGTAGTGTGTTTAATGTTTGTTTTATTGATTTAATGTATTGTTTATGCATAATTTAAAAAAATATTTAAAATTCAAAAATTCAAAATTCAGAATCATTAATTCAGTTTAGGCTACAAGTAGCTCTTGTGAATGTCACTATGCCATCGGTTCGTAAGTCTACTCTGGGCGGGAGATCTTGTACTGAGAAGAACCGGCAAGAAACTCAGCAAGTGTCCAGCTCTTTTCTCCCTTACAGCGTCAAAAATATTGGAAAATGCCCTATCATAGCAGAACACTTTCCATTACAAATAAACACAAAAAATATATATAAGACAACCACAACATGTAAAAAAACAAAATAAAAAATGTAAGTTAACAAATTTACATCAGATAATTATGTAAAAGTTTCAATTTCCACAATGTCATACAGCACCACTACAGTACTCTAGTAAAAGTCAAAAATTGTTTAGGTAAAACAAAGTCAAACTATAATTAATAATACTAAAAATAAGATAAGTATGCAAGAGCAGACCAGCCTCCACAGGCGGCACCCGTTCACGAGCATGACATATGAATCAGCCATCGCTTCGCTCAACCATATTTTAGGGAACGTAACGACCCGACGCACACGCCACCACCGCAGAGACAATTAAGAGAGCATGACACACTCAAGATACTCTAAATAAAAACTTAATGATCTATTTTACGCAACACTGTTTGTTATCTGTAGGACAATGCTGATAAAGGCTATCATATCAGAATAAAAATTATAAAAAATAATTTTAATAAATTGATTCAAATATAATGTGATTTTTATTATAACCAGGCTGTTTTATCATCTAAATATTCTTTGACTGTATAATAACCTTTTATAAGTAATAAAGACTTCACAATTTGGTATTTTATTGTAATAATGTATACTTGCCCCAAGAAAGAACCAAGTACCTTCTGTAACTTGAACAGTGGCATTACAAGTTTTGTCTTATTTCTAGTATTGAAATTGTGTACGTCACCGTGTTTAGTAAAGGAGTTGATGTTGCAACATACAAAAACTATACAATTATAAATATATTGAGATGCAACTGTCAGGACACCAATCTGCTTAAAAAGATTTCTTAAGGAAGTTCGTGATCCTAATTTATATTAACATTCTATACTCCTTCTCTGTATAAACTATAAGTGTGTTCCGATTCGATCCGAACTCTTCGGAGAATCTAGTAGGGCACGGGGCAAGCACTAATGCGTGATGGCCGTTCCCTCTAGAAAACCTCTTGATGGTGAATCGTTTCACACGGCTTGAGGGACAATTTAAATTTCCCGCCGCCCCCAAAAAAGCCCGGGGAAGCTGAAAATGCCCTATGACAATCGCTAACTCTCTCAAAAACAAAAAAAAGCGTTTGTATGAAGACAACCTCCTTGGTCGAGTGGTTTGTACACCGGTTTTCATGGTGTCACCATCTTTTGAGGTCCCGGGTTCGTTCCTTGGTCGGGTCAATTTTAAATTGTCTCGGCTCTGGGTGTTTTCTATGTATAATAAGTATGTATTAAAGTATTTTAAGTATGTTTATCCGTTGTCTAGTAACCATTTTAACGAGTTTCATAACGAGGCTTCTCTAGAGCTAGATAATTGGTGTGAGTGTAGGAAAGTTTATTTATTTATTTATTTATTATATATTACCTTAGGTTTTATGTCACACATAAAACCTAAAAGAAGAAAGAAGGAGAATTAATCGTCAAGTACTTCTATTGGATTATTGTTTAACTTAATGCTTACTTGCATCATTGTGCTATTATAAATTTGAAGTTCGATAATTTTTGTTTTAGATAAGTTTAATTTTAAATTATACAATTCTAACCATTGAACAATAGAAGATAATATTCATATTCTTTTTTTATATTTCATATATTTTTATTAATTGTTTTCTTGCCCTTTGTTTTTTATAGATAGCTTGGCAAATGACTCCATCCCACCTGATGTTAAGCGGAAATGGAGTCCAGACGTGAAGATAACTGGTGCAGTGTGAAAACAAACATAGCATTAGTTCACTCTGCCGGCCTACAAGGTGCTTCTTCGCACCTCTTTTGAAGGACCCCATACCGTAGGAAGGAGGGAAATTGTGTGCTGGTAGACTATTCCATCTTTTAAAGAAACGAGTCACTAAATTTCTTTGTGTTTTAATTAATATAGTAGCATCATCAACAAATAGCAAACACTGTTAATTTATGTCACTGGGTAAGTTATTTATGTAGCTTAAAAATATTAAGGGGCCAAGTACACTCCCCTGAGGTACTCTGTAATTATTTTTGCGATAAGATGATTTGTATGTTTGTAAAAAATTATCTCTTTGACGTTTCGTTATTTTCATAGTTTCCACACACTGCTTGCCTTAAAGGAAACTTCTAAACCAGTCATGAGATTTCCCCTATTGCCATAGAGTTGGAGTTTTTGCAGTAGAATTTTATCCTGACGTTTCGAACCCTTTGTAGGGTCTGTGGTCACAGGGAGACTGAGGTGTTGGTCGTCTCATAATTAGTTGGCAGCAAGTTGTATTATTAGTTGTATTATGGACTAGTGTAGGCTTATGATGAATGAATGAATGAAGTTGTTCTAATTAAAACTAACATATAAAATAAACGCAAGTAGATCCATAAACGTTTTTTCATTTCAAAGTGTAGTGTTCGTGTAAACATCAGAAATAACTTTAATTTATATTTAACTTTAATTTTCAAAATCTTTTCTTTTTTATCATTGTTAACTATTTTAGTAAATTTTTGCACATTCCTAATTAGGCATAGGCATGCACTTTTACATGAAATTTTTTATATTTTATTATTGTAAGTTTTCTGTCTGATGTCCATTATTGTGCCTTTATGTATAATTAAATAAATAAATACCTTCAAATTTTTAATCTCCTTACAGAGCTCCATGATCCTCCTCGTTCCTAGAAGGTTAATCTTCACCGTAGGCCTCAGATTGTCTTGGAAGTCTAGAGTAGCCGCAGAATGTATCACGACATTGACGTTGTTGATCAAAGTCTGCCTGTCTTCGGTGCTCAGACCTAGATTCTCTTCACCAACATCACCTGCTACTGGTATCAACTTATGGAAGATGTCAACGGTCTTCAATTCTATTAGCTTCTCGAATACCTGTAAAGAGGATAAGTATTTAGTGGCAATCAACAGTGGAACATGGGATCCATGAAAAAGACAAGCTTTTAAAAGATATATGGCAACTTGTAAACAAGTAGAACTTTAACTAAGACCTATTATCAACTAAACTGAGAACAATAATATAGGCTTATTTGTACAATTGCTGGGAACTAAACCCAGAACCCCTCGAATTGGAGATTGTTGATCTTACCACTAGATGAGAGAGGTATTTATTTATTATTTATATAATATTATATGTGAAAGTATTGAATTGCAGAAAATGAGACTGGCAAGGTATAACTGTAAAATATTCAATATTTCAAATGGTGCTATGAATAAATATTTTTTATTTCATTTAATAGCTTTGCTGCAGTAACACATAAGACAGTTAGTACCAATTATCCTAACATGTTTACTATGTCAACTATAGGAATCTAGTAGGAGACGGGGCGGGGGACCCTTTCAAAGGATGTTTCGATCACACAACTCGAGGAACCCTTTCATCTTTTCGCCGCCCACAAATGTCCGGTGACGCTGTTAATTAAGCCAGCCTTTCTAAATATCTCTCTACAAAAATAAGTTTAGATAAGTACTTACCAAATGTTTAGGGAACTCATCTAATCTCTCCACGATCGCTTTTCCTTTCTTCGGCCGCATAAGTAAATATAATTTTCCGACATCCGGAATAGTCCTTAGTATCTTCTCTATCAGGCATAGTCCTACGAATCCTGTACCACCGGTGATAAAGAAGTTCTTGCCCGAATAAAAGGTTCGAACTTGTGATTCGTCAGGCATCTTTTTCAGTTAGAATTCTGTGGAAAAACAAGAAATAAACTATTCAAAAGTTTCGTGGCCGAACAACACAAACTTAATAAGAACTACACGTCACTCTCTGTGACTTAACGTAGGAAGGATGGGATGGGATGGTGCGTATTTACGCGACCAAGTTTTAAGACTAGGTATTTGCTTCCAAGTACGCCGACCAGGTACGAGCCCAAAATACTTGCAAGACTTTCAATCAAATTATCAAAGTATTTACTAGATAGCTAATGCAATGCGTTTTTTCTTTCTGGCTTTAATAATAAAATCTATAATAGATGATTATGAACTAATTTTCAATGCATGAAATACTTTCAAGTATTTTATACCTGGTTTTTGGCGCTGATATTTAAAATAGGACGTACTTGGACACTCTGGTACTCGATTTGACAAGTACGACACGACACATCTCTATGTACATTTTTTTAGTTCGTGTAGAAAACGCAAAGGGATATAGACCATACAGTTCAGTCTTTACTTCTTTTCATGATAAAATAATGAGTGGTGATTAGTGGATGAATAAACGATGGATGATTAATAATGAAATATAATATTCTCCTTAGCCCTTTTGAGTGTCAGTAAAGATGTGACATTTTACTGAGTAAATTAACGCCTCGGCGAAAGTCATGAAAAAGATTGAAAAGACATGACAATATGACATTGCAGTGTTTTGTTTTTGCTAACACTCACGTCCTCGAACACTCAACGGTTAATATAATAAGCCAATAAATAATCTAAGGCTGCAATACATAAAAACAAAATTTTGAACATGACAGGCAAGCCCCAAAAAGTTTAACACAATTATTTCTATTTACTATTTTGCCGTTAATTTTTTATTAATGAGTTCCTGAGATACCACGTAATTATTTATGAATGATGTAGAGAGACTCGTCCGTCCGTTATTTGTTTTGAATCCGATCAACCTTTGAACTTTCGTACACACGAGTTTGATCAACAAATTATAGGTACCTACAACATAACAAGGTGTTTATAACCGACAATTCTCACAAATTCTTACGTAATGGTCTTGTCAAATATTTAATTATCAATGCCATCCTCTCCACAACTTCTACCTATTACATTTACCTTGAAATCACCGCCGTAAAGTCTACAGGCATAAAAGCAATGTTAGGGTCCGATTAAGTAGGTACCTACCAATCTAATTAATATTTCGTAATTATTTTGTTTTCGGCGTTGCTGAGTTGCTGAGACAATCTTGTATGATGCCGGTTATTATTATACAAAAGTGTGGTCCAAACTCTCAGAAAAATAATCAATCTGTCTGAGTCCAACTAGTCCGAACCTCCTTATTTTGTGTCCGAAAGTCCTAAGTACAAACTCCTTGCTCAGAATAAAGATACCTACTTTGTTTTTTTTTCTAATTTTGTTGTTCTAATCTTAGAACAATATCTAAATTCTAATTTAACCACAGACTGAAATAAATTTAACACTACACCACAAATACCTAACCGAGTAAATTCGCTAAAACGCACACCTCACGTAAGTATTAAATTAGAAGGTGCCAAGTGCGAGTTTTATTATTAAGAACAATATTAAAAGAATTTATTTGTTATTCTATTACGTTTGTTTTATTTATTTATTAGAATAGGTACTTAAATTTATTTCACATTATTGAAAATGAGAATTTGTATCGTCTCCTAGAGAAAAACAATGAGAGTTATATGCCTTACAATATTATTAATGGAATGGTAAATAAAATTCGCATTAGGTACCTAACCTTGTCCAGTAGGTCAACATAAGTAGAAGGAATTAGCTTATCCAAGCTTCTGTTACATAAGTTTCTTGTCTGACCTTAGACCACAGAATTAGACGTCAGAAGTAACATCGTAATGTGAAATTGATGGTGACTGACTGTGCATTAAAGATTTTTCATATTATTATTATTTTACGTTTACCATTGTAAACGTAAAATAATATAATGTATAAATAATAGGTTAATTTTATTTGACTTCGATAGGGTTACCTAAAACGCTAATTATTTAATGTTACTAATATACTTACACTTTCATAAAATAAAATTAAAGAAAAAATATTTATTTGAAATACAATAACATAGTGCCTACTTAACATAGATAGGTAAATGGTATGTATATACCTAAACTATATGTACAAAATAAATGAGTAAATAATTATTTTTGTATGGGTCTACAAAACGAAGCCTACTTTTTAATATTTTTCTAAAAGGGTCTAAAAACAGTATGCGGTACCTATGTAAGTGGTGTGTAGGTATACGGTAAATCAAGGCTACTTTTTACATTGTTCACGCGATGGAGGAAAATACCTACTATTATGAATGTGATAAGAATAATTAATAATAACAAATTGATAAAAATATTTAAAAACCTTATTTTCTTAATAAGGTAGGCAACCCTACCTACTTGGGATCAACGACCTAGACAGTTGCGTTACATTACCTACCTACATTACGAGAAAAGTGATTTTGAAAGTCTGCAATTTGTGTGGGTTGCAACGAAGCCAAAGTGCCGGAAAGATAAAATATTACCTTACGTTTAATGTAATCGCTGGTAAAGAAATCACATTGTCATCATCATCATCGTTGGCTTTTAAATGATAGATACCTACCTATTTTATATTTCTAAGACGTGAAAATAATGTAGGGAGGTATCAGCTTTTTAAGTTCTTGTGCATGTCGTAAGGGCCGACTAAGGGACAAAGGTTCCAAGATGCTCGCACATCAGGCGATCGGCTATCAACCCACTGACGTTATCTTTTTCACCAGGGAGCCCTACTTTGATTATGCTAAAATGTGGCGTCTTTGTCCCGGTGAATTTACACAAAAAGGTTTGGATGGTGTCTACTTACTTACCTCTTTTCGTAAGAAGGGCGTGAAAGTATGTATGTTTCTTATTTTGAATTTAAACTGGAATTGCTCTCTCACCTTCTAGCAAAGTCAGGTCAAAGGGTCATAGAGTCATCGGGCTATTGTAGTTTTATCACATCGGGTCATATGTCATAACTCACCACATTGGCCCAATACAATATTGATAGGTAATGTAAGGAGGTTATATGCAGCTCATAGTAAAAGTTAGTTTATTGTATTTGTATGTAAGCCTCTTTGGTCTGGATGAATATTTGAATCATCGAACATGTAAAATTAAAAAGGTTTGCAACGGTTTGACACAGTCGTAAACAGGAGGTAGAGCCCGGCTAAGAGCCGAGGTGCTCTGAGATCGGTTTTAATCTAATGTAACATTTTTATTATAATACACAAAGTTAAATGCAACTGTTATTCTTATTTTATATCCTAGAAGGATTCCCATCTTTACATTAGGTACCTAACTCTACCTAGGCAGGATTTTTGGCAGTACGAACCGGGCAGGGAATAAGTACTGGTGATTGCCAAACCGGTGATCCCAGTCATCCTAGGGGCACGTGAAGGGGATGTACAGTGGTTTTAGTGGAAAGTCTCACAAAATCAGGAGGGACTAAAAGGCAAGCTTAAGGCGACACACTGAAAAAATGCACCAACTTTCGTCGAATAGTTTAAGCCTATGATTTGACTAACGAATCTGAAATGTTGATATAGGTACCTAAATTCATTTATCTACACTAATGTTGTAACATTCTACTTATGTTTCCAATACTTGACTTATAAGTACTACTGTTATAGCGCAGACAACAAAACACTCAATTTAAGCAATTTCACATAATGGTATAATATCCACATCGATATCGTAAAATCTCATTATAACATCAATAAAACGCGACCAATTAACCTGGCGAGCCTTATGTCAAAATCCTCATACAAGTTGTATAAAATTTTGATATTAGGCTGGCTTTTGAAAACAGCTGGGTTATACGTGAAAACTTCGTCGAAACTACTAAACTTACATACACAAAACTCTTTGGTAAGATCTTGTGTCAATTAAATAAAAAAAGAACAGCGCGCGCTCGCTCCTGATTGGCCCTGCGCGCGCAGCTGCGCTCTCATTGGTTAGATTTTAATGGCGGCAAGTTCACTGTGACAATACACGTACGCGTGAATTTAATGTTTCGCAATGTGTTTTGTTTTTAAAATACAAATTAAAAGTTAAAAATGGACAGCGACGATGATATTTGTACGCCTCCGGATATTCTAGAATTGGCAACAAAAGTAACTCACAATCTTTTGCCATAAAAATCTAGAAAATTATATGAAAAAGAATATAATAACTTTTTGGCATGGAAGATCGAAAAGAAAACTACATCATTTTCTGAAAATGTCATTCTTGTGTATCTCAAAGACCTCTCTGACAAATTCAAGCCATCTTCTATGTGGGCTAAATATTCTATGCTCAAGTCCACACTGAGTATCTACAACAATATTGATATCACGAAGTATTCAAAAGTCATAGCGTTCCTGAAACGCAGTTCAGAAGGACACAAGGAAAAAAAGTCCTTGACGTTTACATCAGGTCAAATAAAGATGTTCCTGAAAGATTCACCAGATATTTTGTATCTTTTTGAAAAGGTAAGTGTATTTTAGTTCTGTTATTTAATCTACCTAGTACTTACGTACTACACACGCAAGTTATCTAGACACTCCGTTTAAGCGCTTTGTGTATAAATTAGGTAGTAGGTACCTACACTTTACTACTTCATAAATCATAGTTTTTGCCTTGGCTATGTACCTCAAGCTTATTATATCGTTTATTGTTACAGGTTGCACTAATCTTCGGCATAATGGGGGCATGCCGAAGGCAAGAGCTATACAACATCCAGTTCGATGAAGTCTCTAACATAGACGACAGTACAATCATGGTGAAAGTTTCGAAAACAAAAACGAAAATAGATCGTTCTTTCGTTGTGACGGGCAACTGCTATGCCGTATGTAAAAAATACATGGAACTTCGACCCACCCCCTGTCGGAACCCTGCCTTTTTCTTGAACTATAGATCGGGGAAGTGCGTCGATCAAAGAACTGGTATTAATAAATTTGGTGCTCTGGGAAATACTATCGCAAGTTTTTTGAATCTGCCTAACCCAGCGTTGTACACGGGGCATTGCTTCCGGCGCACCTCGGCGACCCTTCTCATAGATAGCGGTGGTGATTTGACCGCACTGAAACGACACGGGGGGTGGAAGTCTTCTACTGTGGCTGAAAGCTACATTGATGAGTCTTTAATTAATAAAATTCAAGTCTAAAATGCGATCTTGAACAGTATAGAAAACAAGACGAATGAAGTAATTATAAATATTCCAACTCCGTCTACGAGCTCTACTGCTTGCCCCGCGACCGCTACAGCTGCTGGATCAATAATTAACATTAACTTTCAAAATTGTACCATCCAAAATTTGAACAATTATTATAAATAAACTATTGTCAGCTTTTACTCTTGTTGTTTGACTAATTGCATTAGTGAAGATAAAGTAGTGTATGCAACTGCATATAACACGGGTATTAAAACACTCGTTACTATTATGAAACTCGCTGCGCTCGTTTCATAAACTCACACTCGTGTTTTAATACCCTTCATTATATGACAGTTGCATAAACTACTATTGTTTTATCTTGAACTATCTGTGCTCGCGATTTCGTCCGCGTGGAATAGTGACTTTCGGCAGCATTTTTAATTTTTTAGGCTCTTTTCCCGTTTTTCACTGATGCTTCGCTCCTATTGGTCGCAGCGTGATGTTATATAGCCTAAAGCCTTCCTCGATAAATGGACTATCCAACACAAAAAGAATTATTCAATTCGAACCAGTAGTTCCTGAGATTAGCGCGTTCAAACAAACAAACAAACAAACAAACTCTTCAGCTTTATAATATTAGTATAGATTTGCTAGCTTAAATACCTACACGATTGTATAATTTTGACTCGATCATAATTATTTTCGAAAACACCTCTAAATCACTACTAATTGTTGAAATTACAACGAAATTACTTAATTTACAAAGTTCTAAATTCAAAATCATTTAATCAGTTTAGGCTACAAGTAGCTCTTGTGAATGTCACTATGCCATCGGTTCGTAAGTCTACTCTGGGCGGGAGATCTTGTACTGACTACTGGTAGTGCCAAGCAAGTGCCTAAGGTAATAAATGGAATAACCGGCAAGAACCTCAGCAAGTGTCCAGCTCTTTTCTCCCTTACAGAAAGCCTGGAAGCCACTCGATAACATCAAAATTCGTAATTTAGTAGCTGCATATTTTGATGTTGGACTGTTTTTAGATTTCGTTTAGGTAATAAGTACCTTTTTTTTTTTTTTTTTATTTATCATTGCTCAATAACATAATTAAACCTTAAGATTAGTACAGCATTTAGAACCACTGAGGTTTGTGTTAATGCCGTTTTATCTACATCGATAATACAATAATTGACATAGGTACCTATAGTCGACAATGAAATCACTTTATCACTTTTGACAAAAACTTCCATTACAATAAAATTTCGTTAAGGCTCATTGTCAATAATAACAACGTAGCTGTCACTTGGTCTTTTAAACAAAAATAGAACTTGTTGTTTTATTATATGCAAACAAAATTCACTTCCAAGGTGGTAAAGCAATTTTAATGTCGACCATACATTACATTGTAAAATATACATTGTAATATATACCTAGTTACCTATCTCTTCTGTGGTTATGCAAGAAATGCCAGACGTCCATCAGATCAGGCAAGAGGAAACACCCCACTTGCTACCTTTCTACGCTATAAAGGAGAAAAGAAATGACCTGGACGGTTCTTCTCAGCACAAGGTCTCCGCCCTGAGTAGACTTACGATGGCATAATGACGATCCTAAGAACTATTTGTTGCTTAAACTGAATAAATTATTTTGAATTTTGAATTTTACCACAATCTTAGATAAGTCTGTCGCTTTAACAACAATTTTGGCAGCATTGTTGTGTTCCGATAGTTAGAGATAAGATCATAAGATAGCCAGGGCGTCAGTAGTTATGGATTCCGGGTGAAGTGCGCTTCTACTTCGGCCTTACCGTCACTTATCATCAGCTGAGATGAAAGTAGCGCTTCTTCTTAAGTCAAAGTCACAAATAAACAATTTTTATCACAGCATTAAAGAGGTACCTAACAATTATTCTTCTTCAGCCTATAACCACTCACTGCTGAGTGTAGGCCTCCTCATATGCACGCCATTCTATTCGGTTTTGGGCTTTCTGCATCCAGTTTTTTTCACGTGACCATCGTGATGTCATCTGCCCATCTAGCCTTCTGGCGGCCCACGCTTCTGGTGCCGGTCCGTGGTCTCCACTCTAGCACCTTCTCGCTCAACCTAACAATTACTTTCACAAAAAAAGTTTTTATTAAATGACGCAATGAGCCATGTAGGTACGTACATACCATTTAACCAAATATCTACCTACTTATTTTTAACTAGCGGCCGCTCGCGGTTTTACCCGCGTGGTTCCCGTTCCCGTAGGAATATCGGGATGAAAACTATTCTATGTTTTAATCCAGGTTATAAAATATCTGTATGCCAAATTTCATCCAAATCCATTCAGTAGTTTTTACGTGAAAGAGTAACAAATATCCATTCATACTTACAACTTTTCGCGTTTATAATATTAGTAGGATTAAAAATTCCTTTATAAGTTGAAGCATTTCCAACACAAGCGGTTTCGTCTTCTGTGCCTTTGACCTGACTTGTGACCTAATCAGTTGTCAGACAGTAAATATTTAATAAAAAGGTTTTCTTGAATAATAATAAACCACACAAGGTTGTGGATTAAGTCAATCAGTATTAATGAGTCTGTCGTCAACCTCCAATACCTCTCTGCCTCTGCCTCATGTTGAAAGAGGCTTACTCAAAGTTGGTAGAAAATGGCTAAATCATTATCGTAACCTTCATTGCCTTTATTGCGTAATGTTGTAGGTACCTATACACAACCACACACCAGCTACACATTAAAACCGTTTATGCCGCACACTAGCGCCGCAAGTGAAAAAAAAAACATAAATAGTAATTAGAGATAGAAAATCAAATTATGCTCAACAAACTATTTGAATGAAGTAATTTAGCATTTTTACGTCACTTAATGAACATCTGACATGTTATGGTTTAGTTAAATGAGACGTTACAGCTAAAAACGGCCACTTTTAACTATAACGCCGTGACGTAGGTGACGTGAAAATGCTAAATTACTTCATTCAAATAGTTTGTTGAGCATAATTTGATTTTCTATCTCTAATTAGGTACTAGATATGTTTCTTTTTCATTGGCGGCGCTAGTGTGCGGCGTAAACGCTCTTTAGCCAGCTACCACAAACAGTCAAAATGGACTTTATAAATATGGCATAAGGTTGATTACTTATTGAAGAAGTGTGACAGATTTGGATAGGTTTCATGATGTGCAGTGCAGCCGTCTTTACCTAAACACTTAGCATAAAGGTCGTATTTGTAGTATAGATAATAACGTGCATTTAAATTACTTTGTATAATTATTTTTTATTACTTTACATATTCATAAAGAGAGGCATAAGCTAAATTCTTTACAATTTAAAATATTTTAGCAGTCTTTAAATTAGAAGCAGCAAAATTAACATAAACTGATAAGTACACAGGCCTCAATAAAACTTGCGAGACATACTAACAAACTAGTAATAATATAAAACTTATTATTAACCACTTGAATTTGTCGGAGAGGTCTTTGAGATACACAAGAATGACATTTTCAGAAAATGATGTAGTTTTCTTTTCGATCTTCCATGCCAAAAAGTTATTATATTCTTTTTCATATAATTTTCTAGATTTTTCTGGCAAAAGATTGTGAGTTACTTTTGTTGCCAATTCTAGAATATCCGGAGGCGTACAAATATCATCGTCGCTGTCCATTTTTAACTTTTAATTTGTATTTGAAAAACAAAACACATTGCGAAACATTAAATTCACGCGTACGTGTATTGTCACAGTGAACTTGCCGCCATTAAAATCTAACCAATGAGAGCGCAACTGCGCGCGCAGGGCCAATCAGGAGCGAGCGCGCGCTGTTCTTTTTTTATTTAATTGGCACAAGATCTTACCAAAGAGTTTTGTGTATGTAAGTTTAGTAGTTTCGACGAAGTTTTCACGTATAACCCAGCTGTTTTCAAAAGCCAGCCTAATATCAAAATTTTATACAACTTGTATGAGGATTTTGACATAAGGCTCACCAGGTTAATTGGTCGCGTTTTATTGATGTTATAATGAGATTTTACGATATCGATGTGGATATTATACCATCATGTGAAATTGCTTAAATTGAGTGTTTTGTTGTCTGCGCTATAACAGTAGTAATTATAAGTCAAGTATTGGAAACATAAGTAGAATGTTACAACATTAGTGTAGATAAAACTTATTATTAACCACTTATTAATATTCACAAAAGTTTCATCTACAATAGATTTAAGTAAATTTTATTCTAATTCAAATTTTGCTATGCCCTTACAGGGCTCATGTACTTACTAACACTTATGTAAGACCTTAATTTTGTGTACATGACAGCTTAATATAATAAATAAATAAATTAATAAAGTCACTCCAAGTGAAATAGAAAATAGCTTACAACATTGAACAACACTAAGTATACAAAAACACAAATGTTGAAAAAATTTCCACGAACAGGATTTAAACCCGCACCCTTCTGACATACCGGGTCAGGTGCTCTTCCAATTGAGCTATCGTGGTTCTAACCAGCCCGCCGAAATTATTCAACACTATTTTACTTTTTACTTTGAAAGCCAAAGGCGCCCATTCAATGTCAACAACTACCGTCATTAACATCTGATCATAATATTTTTACAAATAATAAAGATCTGTTAAGAAGTAGGCAAGCTATTTATAAAATATTTATATAATTTTTAACGCAAAATTTGTTGCGAACAAATTACAAAAACACAAATGTTGAAAAAATTTACGAACAATTTACAAAAACACAAATGTTGTTGTTTTTGTAATTTGTTCGCGACAAAATTTGCGTTAAAAATTATATAAACAACACTAAGTATAATCAAATAGTCTAAAAGGCTTGAATGTATAATATTTCAGTTCACATAATTTGGCATTAGTACCTATCTCTTTGGCAATGAAGTATCTACTTTTGAACTAAATCAATTCAAACTTTTGGTTTTTACACACTGTCAAGATGAAGAGAATAGCGAACGTGCCGTGGAACATGAGCATCACTTCACTGCACACCAAAGGTATTCCAAGCCCAAGCGTAGAATATAAGTTTGGTAAATGAGAAAATAGCACACTCCCACCGCTGAGGGTATGGTAAGGATGATGGAGAAGAAAAAGAGAATTCAACCTTGCGAATAAAAAAAATAAAAAAATCTTTCAAATCTTAATCCAATTCACCTTTATTATTAAAATTTTTGCATTCACGGCGCTATAATTATGTAGTTACAAGCTCAAGCTTCTTGACACAAGTTGTTTTTTTTCTAGTAAAATTGTATCAATAAAACTCCAAGCAAAAAGCCTAATCATAATCTGTAAAAATAATAATCTGACAAATTCAAAAGAATCCATAGGCTAAACGTCAGTGAAAAAATGAAAAAGAACTTCTCGAATGTGGAATGTGGCGAACGCTACATCATGTAGTATACAATTAATTAATTAATAATTAATCCTTATATTATATTGTACAAATAAATTACATTTAAACACACGTTACACAGGACATATACAAAGGTGAGCTTATCTCTGGAAGAGATCTCTTCCAGCCAACCCTACCTGTGGTATAATAAGCAAGTATGCGGAACTAATGAGTTGTAAAATAATACTAGCTAACTTAAACCTAATATTTAAACTAATTACCTATAAAAAAAAACACAAATGCTGAAAAAATTTCCACGAGCAGGATTTGAACCCGCACCCTTCTGACATACCAATCATCATCATCATCTCAGCCAAAAGACGTCCACTGCTGTAATACATACCAATAATTACCTATAATTAAAAATAAAACATTATATCTATACATATTATTATAATAAAGATAAAGAGGGTCGAAAGTCTGTACAATGGAAGATATTCGAAAAAAAGTTGGCTGGGGATACTAACAGAACACGTTCCAAAAGTTTTTAGAATTTTTGTCTGTTTATTTGACCGCGCATCACGTGAAAAGGGCTGAACGGATTTGGATGAAACTTTGCACATAGACAGACCATGACCCGGGCTAGGATATAGGATACTTTTAATCCCGGTAACAGGTCCCTATGGGATTGTGTAGTCTTCGCGAACGAACTAGTTATAAATAAATATATATCACTACGACGACCTCCTTGGTTGAGTGGTTTGTACACCGGTTTTCATGGTGTCGCCATCTCTTAGGTCCTGGATTCGATCTCCGGTCGGGTCAATTGACTTATTCTTCTACTGGCATGTGTGGAAGTGGTGAGTGCGCGCGAGTTGGCACCTTCCGATTTTACCTATTCATTTTTGTCGTCAACTCGCTCGTTGGTCAATTTAGAAATTATTGTTTTTCTAATTGTCTCGGGTCTGGGTGTTTTCTATGTATAATAAGTATGTTTTTAAGTATTTTTTTAAAGTATGTTTATCCGTTGTCTAGGAACCTTACGAGTTTCATAACGAAGCTTCTCTTGGGCTAGATAATTAGTGTGAGTGTAGGAAAAGTTTAAGTTTAAGTTTATATAACCAGCAGTAGACTAGACTATATATGATATATGACTAGATATGATAATGCTGATGATATACAATTCGATTATTACGTACATCACTAGCTCATTTTGGGCCCCCACTGCTGGGGCACGAGCCTTCTCTATGGATGGATAGGGAGAACGGGCCATAAGCCACCACGCGGGCCCAGTGCGGTGCGGTTGTTAGCGACTGCTAATGCAGCCGGGACCAACGGCTTTACTTGCCCACCGAGGCACGGAGGAGCTAGAGATGAAAGATTTTTGGTTCCCCATCCGATGGCCGGCCTTTGCGAAAGTTGCTTAACATTAGCAATTGCAGACCGCTACAAGTAGGTACGATACAATATCCAATAAAAACTAGAAAGTATAAAGTTACCGCAACTCCAAAAAGTTGTTTTAGAAAAAGTTTTTATTATTTTTAATTTAAACTGGAATCGCTTTCCTACCTTCTGGCAATTCAGGTAAGTTCAAAAGTCCATGGGCCCATGGGGCTATTGTGGCCTCTATTCCACAAAGTTCAACTGGTAGTTCTACTAGTTGACCTAATTGGATATAAAAAATCCAACTATTTCAACTTTGTAATTTATTTTAAAAGTTGAACTTTCTAGACTACATTTTGATCCACTTTATAATTATTTTAAATGTTACAAAAACACAAATGTTAAAAAAAATTCCACGAGCAGGATTTGAACCTGCACCCTTCTGACATACCGGGTCAGGTGCTCTCCCAATTGAGCTATCCTGGTTCTAACCAGCCCGCCGAAATTATTCAACACTATAATTACTTTTTTACTTCGAAAGCCAAAGGCGCCCATTATATGTCAATAACTAATTATCATATATATTATTATATTCTCTTATTATCATCCGATCATAATATTTTTACAAATACTAAAGATCAGTTAAATACTTGGACGCCCAAGTTAACCACAGTGCCATAGAACAATTGAATCTTTGTTTTTGTTGGAAGTAAAAAAATATATTTTATTCCTTTTTATTTGATTTTTTAGTTGAACTAATTGGACAAAAATATTCCAATTATTTTTGTCCAATTAGTATACGTTGTAAGTATAAGGAATGATTACATTAAAGTTTCCCTCTGTGGTGCCGGGGATAAAGAATTGCACCACCCCATCTCTTCCCGTGGGTGTCGTAAAAGCCGACTAAGGGACCTTTCCAGAGGATGGGCAGCAGCATCTCTCTGAGGTTACCCTCAACCTACTGCGATCGCCAACCCGCCTGCCAAGCGTGGCGATTACGGCAAATACCCCTCATATCCTTGGGGGAGGCCTCCTTGTCCAGCAGTGGACGTCTTTTGGCTGAGATGACATAAAAGTTGAAATAATTGGATTTTTTTGTCCAATTAGTTCAACTAGTTGAACTACCAGTTGAACTTTTTGGAATAGAGGCTATTGTGGTGGTATCACATCTGGCCCAATACGGGTTGGCGGGTTTCAACGGCATTCAATCAATCTCCAGTCCATCTGAATATTTATAACCAGCGGTCGCTCGCAGTTTCACCTGCGTGGTTCCCGTTCCCGTGGGAATATCTGGATAAAAAGTATCCTATGTGTTATTCCAGGTTATAAACTATCTGTATGCCGAATTTCATCCATATCCATCCATCAGTTGCAGCGTGAAGAAGCAACAAATATACGAACATACATACACACAAACTTTCGCATTTATAATATTTGTAGGATTATCCTAGATACCTAATATGTTTTTTTTATTTTTTTTTTATTGGTGGCTTTGTGCGATTAGCACATTTAGCCAGTGTCAAAGTAATTTAACTTACAAGTAATACAAATAAACAATATTTCCATATATGATGATGATGAATGATATTAGAAATGGGAAGTGAGAAATGATATACCCCCAACCCCTCGAGTATCTCAGTAAAGATGTGGGGCTTTACTAAGTCCTCACGCGAGCTTCTAGAAAGAATTTGAAAAGTGACGTTGCACTGTTTTGTTTCATTTGCCAACACTTATGCACACTCACGAACACTTAACGGTTAATAATCCACCATTATTTCACATTAATATTCGACATTTAACACAAATTTTGGAAAATAACGCAAAACCGCAGACTCATGTCTGCGGTTTTGCGTTATTTTCCTTCACTTTCCCGCCAAGAAGTCGGACCATAGACCACCTAATATGTTGTGTGTACATTTTTTAATTTTCTTTTTTATTGGCATACTTATTGGACAATAGATAAGATATGTGTCAAACAAAAAAGGACTTAAGAACTAATAGTTACTAGGTAGGTATTTCGGTATTTTTAGTGCATTCCAACGCGCGCAGCTCTAGATATTTTGGTCGCCCATCAAGTGATATGGCATCGGAAAGTTGCATAACTTACAAGACAGCAGATCGATAATTATGATAAATTAATGTATTTTAAAGCAAAGTTAAACGACAATTAAGTTGAAATCGGGCCATGTCACTGACACAGTTTTTATGAAAGCTGTTCGCAGTAGGCATAATATGGTTATACTTACATAAATATATCACCAGAATTACGAAATCTCATCACACTTGCTTCGTAGTGAATCTTGTGGCACTTTCCATGACGTAAGCTTGTTTTTTTACAAGAGTAACCGCCGTTAATGGCTTTTACAGCTTAACCGCTTCAACCGCCTCTGTGGTCTAGTGGTTAAGATTACTGTGCTACTAGTCTCAGATCTAAAGGTCCCGGGTTCGATTCCCAGCGGAGGTACATGTTTGTGTACTCAACAACACTAATCTACAATACTACTTAACGGTGTTCATCGGATAACCTGTATTATTAGTACCGGTGGTATCAAATCATTACCGGTACTTTATTAAAGTCAAAGGTCACCGGTATTTTCAATAACCGGTGTTATTGAAAATACCGGTATTCCAAGCCCTGATTCCTTGTGACAAACGTTGTTTCGTTTCATTTGATTAGTGGTAGGATTTGTTTGTCCGCCTGGCTAGCTACCACCATCTTATCTAATTAAGTCGCCATAACACCAATATTTGTAGCATTGTTGTGTTCCGGCAGCTAGAGATAAGATAGCCAGTGCCTCAGTAGTTGAGGATCCCGGGTGAAATGCGATTCCACTATCGGCCTTATCATCACTTTACATCATGCGAGATGAAGGCACTGTACATTTTTAATTTTCTTATTTTCAAGTGCTAAATTGCTGAATCAAATAATTAATATTAATAAAAAATTAAATGCCTACCCGACCCAGCCAGGATAAAGTAACATTAAGAAAATGATAGCGAAGTTCGAAAAGAATAAAATGGATCGGTAGACTATTGACATAAATTAAAAATGTCCAAATAATGTCCAAAAATAAATATGTCCAATACGAATAATGTCCAAAAATAAATATGTATGTATGGGATTGACATAAGATTGACCACGTGATTTAGCGTGGCTTTTGTCAATCGCATACATTTTATTCTTTTCGAACTTCGCTATCGTTTTCTTTATTTTACTTTGGCTAAGCCTACTGGCTCTTCCGCAATCCGGGCGGCTGCACTGACCATTAGTGTAGGAACATACTATGCCAAAATTACGCGACTGAAGTTCGGCATGATTACGCCTGCAATGCTATTTGAATTACTGACGACACATAATACCGAAATTACGTTGCGTTATAGCGTACAGCCTAACTTCGGTCGGGCGAAAGTTCAGCGGCAACTTATTCTATAGAGCACACACATTATACGCGACCGAAGTTCGTTTCGATTGCCTACGAAGATCCGGGGGCGGGGCGTAAGTTCGGCACTTATGGTGTGTCATAATATCAGCCGAATACGTGCGTCGGAACGTAAAATCAGCCGCGGAACTTCGGTCGCGTACCTTCGGCATAGTGTGTTTTTACACTTATGCTTCACGGTAGTATTCACTGTCATACTAATACGAGTATTATAAAGAATAAGGCTAGGTATGTATTTTTGTATTTTTGTATCATCATCATCATCTCAGCCAAAAGACGTCCACTGCTGGACAAAGGCCTCCCCCAAGAATATGAGGGGTATTTGCCGTAATCGCCACGCTTGGCAGGCGGGTTGGCGATCGCAGTAGGTTGAGGGTAACCTCAGAGAGATGCTGCTGCCCATCCTCTGGAATGGTCTCTTAGTCGCCTTTTACGACACCCATGGGAAGAGATGGGTTGGTGCAGTTCTTTATCCCCGGCACCACACAGGAAATTTATTTTTGTATGTTTGCAACGAATAAACTCAAAAACTACTGGACCGATTTCAAAAATCTTTCACCATTAGAATGCTACATTAGCGCTGAGTAACATAGGCTATATTAAAACTATTTTATAATTATTGAAGGCACTGTGCTTACCCGTCAAATAATAAACAAAATTAACGGCCGCCCGGCCAGGAACTAAAGGTGTGCTGAAGGTTCCTAAAGCCGTAGTGATCAAAATATCCTCGTATGGCAATCCTCTGGCTCCTCCTACATCACGCAAGCGGGTCTACGTCTACTAGACTAGATTCTCCGAGGCGTTCGGACGAATACTACGAGTTTTTTTTTAAGTGCGAGATTTTATGTTAACGAAACTAAGAATTTTTATGGCATTTAAAAGGCACCTCTTTAAAAAAACCGGTCAAGTGCGACTCGGACTCGCGCATGAAGGGTTCCGTACCATTATCTATAAAAACAGCAATAAAACCACGTTTGTTGTATCGGAGCCCCCTTCAATATTTTTTTTTTCTGTTTTTTAGTATTTGTTGTTATAGCGGCAACAGAAATAAATCATCTGTTAAAATTTCAACTGTCTAACTGTAGTCTGTCTGTAACTGTCTGTCTGTAGTTATACCACGGTTCATGAGATACAGCCTGGTGACAGATGGACAGACGGACCGACAGCGGAGTCTTAGTAATAGGATTCCCGTCTTACCCTTTGGGTACGGAACCCTAAAACCCACGTAGTCTTTAATAAATAAATAAATAAATAAATCGTGCGATTTTTTTTTCCTTTTTTTTAAATATCTTTCGGTTAAGCACAGTGCTTTCATCTCACATAATGTTAAGTAAGGTAGTATACTATTCGTCGTCTGCTATGCAGACGACACATTGGTGACCGCTCGTGCGGCAGATTTCGCCGGAGCGACTACATTGGCCACTGTCGGGGTCAGGCAGGTCATCCGGCGAATTGAAGCATTGGGCCTAAAGGTGGCTCTGGAAAAGACGGAGGCGCTGTTTTTCTTCGGTGCACGCAGGAGACCCCCCCCAGACGCACATCTCTGTCTTAGTGGGGTTTGCATCGAGGTTACTTCAGTCATGAAGTACCTCGGGCTGTACTTGGATGCGAAGTGGAAATTTCACGAGCACTTTGCTCGCCAGTCGCCGAAATTGGTCAAAACAGCCAACGCGCTGTGCAGGCTACTACCAAATCTCGGTGGCCCTAGCATAAGTGCTCGGAAACTGTACACAGGGGTCGAGCGCTCTATGGCGCTTTATGGAGCCCCAGTGTGGATTGACGCGCTGGACTCCAAAAATAAAATGCTGCTGCGAAGACCTCAAAGGGCAATGGCCATCAGAGCCATTAGAGGCTACCGCACGGTCTCGTATGAGGCTGCTTGCTTGTTGGCGGGCACACCTCCATGGGACCTGGAGGTGAAAGTCCTGGCGGAGGTGTATAGGCAGGGGGCGGACATCCGCAGTCAAGGTGGCAGGCCAATGCCTGAGCAAATCAGCCGTTGGCGGGAGGATGCCCAGGAGCAGACTATGCTCTGCTGGCGAGATCGCCTAGAGCAGCCCGATGCTGGCCACTGGACCATCGGAGCGGTTGGACCCATTATGCAGGAGTGGGTCTTCCGCAAGGAGGGGACTCTCTCGTTCCGACTCACTCAAATCATGACAGGGCATGGCTGCTTCGGCAGTTACCTGTCGAGGATCGGACGAGAGGAGACCACCGCATGCCACCAGTGCGGGGCCGCTAACGACACGGCTCTGCACACATTGGAGGTATGCCAGGAGTGGGAGCAGCCACGCTGGGATTTGCGGGCTGCGATTGGCGCCGACCTCTCCCTCGGGGCCGTGGCAAAAGCCATGGTCTCTTCCACGAGGTCGTGGGACGCTGTGGCTTCATTCTGCGAGACCGTCATGGCTCGCAAAGAAGAGGCTGAGCGTGAGAGGGAAGACGACCCCTTATCAAGTGCCACAAGGCGCAGGAGGGGTGGTCGGAGGAGGCGGTTACATGGGCTGTTGCACCCACCGTAACCGCACGCGGGGGTGGGAAACATCATCTTCCCACACTCCCCGCAAAGCTCCTCACGGTGTCAGGCGTCCCTCCCTCGCACTCGGGGGATGGAGACGCAAGGAGGGTTCGAAGGAACCACCGCGGCGGGCCGTGAATGACTCCACGAGTGCTCGGGGTCCCGCCCAGCGGTTGACGGGTGCCGTGTGGTTTTAGTGGGTCGGGCAGACCATCGCCCAACCCCACACACCTTCCGGGTAATGCAACGCCCGGTCGAGACGGTCTGGTTGCAGATTTCAACACTTAAAAAAAAAAAAAAAAAAGTAGTATACTATTACTTATTCTGTGGTAAGGTGGAAGCGCATTTCACCCGGGATCGTCAACTACTTACTGAGGCACTGGCTAACATATCTCTAGCTGCCGGAACACAACAATGCATGCTATAACGCGTTGTCTGACCGCTGGGACTCACCGATGCTGAAACATTGGGTGCGACTACACACCGTCCTCTAACGCTGGGTGGTCGTATCCATTGCGCCAAGCTCATTTAAAAGTGCATTTTAATTTTTGCCATGTAACTAACATTAGTGTATAAGGTCTATTGTAATTACTAACAATCTATGGAATTATTCTGAAATAAATACTTATTATTATCTCTCTATTTATTTTTTTACATATTAATTTACATTTTTAAATATTTTCTGAAAAACAAAACAAACATTTAAAAATATAAAAAATAGGGGTCCACCGGCATCGGGACCAGGGTCCAAACTACCGGTGATTAGGGCTCCAGAGACAGGAACCTCCTCACAATGCGTGCCGTATCGAGGAGAACTGCCTTCTGAATCAGGCCCTTGATCCAGCCGCCTAACGAGAGCCTCATGAGATGTTGATCGAGGCTCTTGGCCATCAGGCCGTTGGCCGTAACAACAATCGGCACGATGACAGCCGAGTCCACATTCCACATGTCGACAACCTCATGTGCTAAGTCGAGATATTTGATTTGTTTCTCTTTCTCAGCTTTCACGAGGTTCTCGTCATGGGGAATGGTGATATCGACAATCATCGTGCGGCGCGCTAATCGATCTATCACCACAATGTCTGGCTTATTAGCTACAATAGTCCTGTCGGTGATGATAGATCGATCCCAGTACAACGTGACATGATCATTTTCGAGAACTGGGTCGGGCACATACTTGTAGTACGGTACCTCAGAATCCACAAGTTTGTATTTCAAAGCAAGTTGCTGGTGTATAATCCTGGCCACTTGATTATGCCTGTGCAAGTACTCGCCGTTAGCCAGACGAGAACAGCCAGAAATAATATGTCTGATAGACTCACCCGGACGGTGACATGCCCGACATATGTCAACCGTCCCGTCCTTCATAATAAATTTCCGGTAGTTATTCGTTAGCATAACTTCGTCCATAATTGCACAGACAAAACCTTCAGTTTCCCCGAAGAGGTCACCGAAACGCAGCCAGGATACGGACGCTAAAAAGTCTACATCGGGTCCGTGGAGGGCCCGATAAAAGCGCCCGTGGAGCTCCTTGCCTTGCCATACCTCCCTGCGGTCATTGGCACTAAGTACTACGGGTTTGTGCCAGTTCTCTTTAGCCAAGGACAGCGGGGTGAGTCCCTTGTCCACTGATACCACATCTCGGTGCATACCCACATCGGCTTTTAGGAAATATTCCCTGAGACTGCACACCTCACGGTTGTGGAGGGTCTTAGCATTTAAAAAACCTCGACCCCCGCACTTCCGCGGGATGTACAGCCTCATTACCGACGATCGTGGGTGATGCATCCGATTTGCGGTCAGCAATGTACGGACTCGCCTATCCAGGGCATCCAGTTCTGTCTGAGTCCACTTGAGTACGCCGAAGGAGTACATCAGGACTGGCATGACCCAACCGTTGAAGGCGCGCACCTTATTGCCGCCTGATAAGGAGCTTATGAGCGCCTTTTTCAGGCGACCAAAGAAACGCTCCAGCAACGATTATTATTATTATTATTATTATTATTATTATTATTATTATTATTATTATTATTATTATTATTATTATTATTATTATTATTATTATTATTATTATTATCTCTTTATTTCTTTTTTTTCTTAGCCTAGGTTTGTTATAATATTAATATAAAAGTAAAATACTTATTATTATTATAAACATTGATGTTACGGCGACATATTTAGATAAGACGGTGTTAGTCATAGTCATAGGTATTTATTGCATAATGTTGTACAAAGATTTTATAGAAACAGTAAGTCCCAAACATGGCCCTGCAAGAGCATTGCAACAAACATAATTAATTATTTAATAAATTTAAACTTAATCTTAATTAACTTCTTCTTCTTAATCTTAATTAACGATTCTTGAGATCGTAATATACTTCAATAACTTAACTATTAAAAAACTCTAGTAAACTATAAAAACAATTCTCTGCTAAATATTTTTTTAACTTGACTAAACATTTTCATATGTTCAACGATCTGCCGAATTCCTTGTATATTTTTTTATGATTTAAATTTTTAATTATTTTTTGTAACTTAAAATTTTGGTGTTAGTTATTTTGAAAATCTTGTTAGAAGAAGTTATTGGCAAATATTGTACTTACCTATTATAGCTGTACGTATCAGTATTTGTCCTCTGTGTATGTAACCATGTCAATAGTAAATAATATGTACATTGTTGGTGTGTCTAATAAATAAATACCTAAATAAAATAATCAAATAAATAAATAAAAAACTTTTAAATGCAGAAGGTATTTTATTAAATATTTTAATTGACATGTGATGAGTGGATGAGCTAACCATATGGAGTTTAGTGAAAGGAAGAGCCAATCTATTTTTGTGTCTAAGTGTAGGAACACACTATGCTTAAATTACGCGACCGAAGTTTGGAATGATTACGCCTACAATGCTATTTGAATTACTGACGACACTTATTACCGAAATTACGTTGCGTTATAGCGTACAGCCGAACTTCGGTCGGGCGTAAGTTCAGCGGCAACTTAAAAGTAATAACGGAACCTTGTGAATACACACACAAAGTTGCACAACTGAATTTCTGCCGCGTAAGTTCGGCACTTATGGTGTGTGTGTTCATATCAGCCGAATACGTCGGAACGTAAAATCAGCCGCGGAACTTCGGTCGCGTACCTTCGGCATAGTGTGTTCCTACACTTAGATTGCTAGCTAGCCAGGCGGACAGAGAAGTCCTACCACCAACCAAACGAAACGAAACAACGTTTGTCACTGGAGGCTCAACTGCAAAGCCATAAAAACATCACGTTTTTATTAATGTGATCAAATGACAAATAAAACTCTTAATAATTACCTTACAGTGCATAGAACAATATGCAATGACGAAATGAACACAGTAACTACCTTTGTGGGTGACAGAACATGTCTATTAAACTTAACCTTTCAACTGCGATATCATAATTATCACTAGCTCTTTTTACACAGACTTCAAAAAAAGAAGGAGGTTTTCAATACGACTGAATGTTATTTTTGGATATTTGTTACGCGATATCTCCGTAAGTTGTAAACCGATTTTGAAAATTCTTGTTTTGTTCGAAAGGGTATATTCCATCCATTATATCGACTTTTTTATTGTTAAAGCCATTCTTAACGACTACTAATGCAGCCGGGGCCAACGGCTTTACGTGCTTTTGAAAGCACCGCATTCTCTTCAGAGTATACACTTGCAAAGGGAATAGAGATTCGGGGGAATAAGGGTATTCTAGTGACACCAGTGTAGTGTTGTGTTAGCAATAAACCCTATCTACGTTTTGTGGTTTTGTCACCATTATATTGCCGTCGTTGCTTATACAGAATACAAGGACATTTTTTTAATAAAATTCAGCTGTTCCATACAAAACATCAATATTCATTCGACCAAAATGTATGAAACAGCTGAATTTTATTTTCGAGTTAAGGAGTTGGTCCAATAGTAAGAGTTATTCGTTTGTATACGGGAGTCATCTCAGAAGGTTTGGACGGCGATAAAAAAGTCAACCTGTATAGGACACGCTATCGCTTGTCGATTAAAGCCGACTGTGGTGTCAGAAAGATAAATATTTTACGAGAATTACGTAATCGCTGCGCTATGCTCGTGACACTTTCCATGCTTACGCGTTATGCGAAGTAGGGGATATATTGGGGTTCGTACCCAACTATGAATGTTAGAGGTATGTATGTAGGGAGTAGTATGTTTCCCGGAATGCAATGCTCTCACGATATAGGTAAATGTAAAAAAATGTAATACCGCTCGATATGAATGTCTTTACTGCACTAAAATACTATGTTAATTCATAATGTAGGCGCGCGACAGTGATGCGCGCGGTCAGCAACTTATTTAGGTTAAATTATAATAATTACGTAATGTACAGCTCGTACAAATTGACTGTGGTCAGTCTAGTTTAGGGTTGCCTCACTTTTTATATTATTCAGTTATTTAAAAGACAGTATTAAGTAAGTGTATACGTATGTATTTAGATTTAAGAGAAGTGACCGTTATGAATACAAATACAAATACAAATAATTTATTTTTCAAAAATTTGTTACACCAAAATTAAGTACCACATGTTAGGAACAACAAAACAAAAGCAAAAGAACATTGTAACAATACAGGAAGCATAACTCGTGGGTCCCACACCAGGAGAGCCCCGTATCGTGGGCACCCACTAAAGTTTATGCGACAGATAGAAACGTATGTATGTGTAGTTATACCAAATAAAGATTTTTTCTATTTCTATTTCTAAATATAAACAAAAAATATAAACACGAAGGCGTGTCTGCGTATGTTTGTGTGTACGTGTACGTGCGTGTGTGTGTGGTCGTGTGTAACGTGTAAAGTGCACTACATGCGAAATGCAAATTATTCGTCCAGTGTACATTTTGCGAAGTGCACATAGTATATGGTATTCAACCGCTTCTGTGGTGTAGTGGTTAAGACCACCGGTTTAAACCCAGGGGTCCCGGGGTCGATTCCCAGCGGGGGGTACTTGGTTTGGTTGGTGGTAGGGTTTGTTTGTCCGCCTGGCTAGGTAGCTAGCGACATATTTAGATAAGATGGTGGTAGTACGCCTTAACAACAATGGTTGTACCATTGTTGTGTTCCGGCAGCTAGAGATAAGATAGCCATTGCCTCAGTAGTGAGGATTCCGGGTGAAGTGCGCTTCCACCAAGTGCTTATAAAATCCGTAAAATAAAAAAAGGTATTGTTGTATTAATTATAGTAAGTACTAGCGGCCGCTCGCGGCTTCACCCGCGTGGTTAGCGTTCCCTTGGAAATGTCGGGATAAAAACTATCCTATGTGTTAATCCAGGTTACAAACTATCTGTATGCCAAATTCATCCAAAACCATTCAGTAGTTTTTACGTGAAAGAGTAACAAACATCCATCCATACTTACAAACTTTCGCGTTTATAATATTAGTAGGATTGTATTGTGTTGCATAATGAATGTATTAAAGATTGTATATTTAAACTGCGTCTGTGTTATTTTATTCTGTATTGATATTTATGTTACTGCAGCGCTATTCTCTAAGCGTCGAACTCGACGTTGAACTTGCTCATAACTTGTAAACGAATTTCAACCTACTTTCAAACAGTAATAAAGTCTACATTCGTTTGCAAGTTATGAGCGAGTTCAATGTCGAGGTCGACGCTGTTTTGCTTAGAGAATAGCACTGCTGTACTCAGAATGGGTGGTGGTGTTTCTATCTTTAGCCTTATTGTCACTTACTATCAGTCGATCAAGGCCTGCCCTTGTGTGGAACAAAATAAACTAACAAGTAAGCTGTAAGTTATTGTATAATAATCACTACTCATGGTGTAGCGACGCGACGACAAGTCCACTTTTTATCTTAAAATCTTTCTCGTCCATCCAAAGTTGTCTGGAAGAGATCACTCTTATTGATAAGACCGCCCTTTGTGCGCGGCAGCAACAACAGCATTCTAAGAGTTCTGGCTGGTCGAGTGGACTGCCCTATGCTGAAGCATTGGATCCGGCTTCATGTACTTGGTACATGAAGTACCGGATCTAGAGTAATTATGTTTCCCTATATTCCACTTTACTAGCATAGTTCTTAAGTGCATTGTTACTAAATATACTTTTTTAGTGTAACTTTATGTCATAATGACTTTTGGTGTACAATAAAGTGTATTTATCATATCTTATCTTAAACATTCTGCGTCCAACCCATTTTTTCCTTTAAGGGGTATAGTACATCATCATCTCAGCCAAAAGACGTCCAATGCTGGAGAAAGGCCTCCCCCAAGGATATGATGGGTATTTGCCGTAATCGCCACGCTTGGCAGGCGGGTTGGCGATCGCAGTAAGTTAAGACTTAACCTCAGAGAGATGCTGCTGCCCATCCTCTGGAATGGTCCCTTAGTCGGCTTTTACGACACCCAAGGGAAGAGAGGGGTGGTGCAATTCTTTATCCCCGGCACCACACAGGGACAATTAATCAATGAACATTGAAATAAATGGATCAAGTGTATGACTGATATGACATTGTAAGTTCTTATAAGTAAATATAACATTGTCTTTAAACAACCCTAGTCCACTACACTCAGATGATTCTGAAACACGTACCTCTTGTTAACGTCAAGACGTTCTAGACAAACCGGTTCACAACACGCAGTCACAATATGGAGACCAAGAAGGTAAGCTTCTTCATACCGCGCTAGAACCCCCGTATAATCCAATTTGAGCAATGTTGAATGCAACGTGAAATATTTCTAAATACCTACATTGAATATTGATAGTTGTCGCAGGCGGGGACAATCAGCAACTAAAGAGAGTGCGGATTTAATTGAGCTAGCCACGGCCGCTTGGTTGAAGATTGTCCCCTTCTGCGACAACTATCAATATTAAATGTATTTAGAAATATTTCACGTTGCATTCAACATTGCTCAAATTGAATTCTGGGTTCGTAAAACTTTTTTTTTTCTGTTCAGTTTTTTGTCTTTGTAGTTATTTTTTATATGTATAGTTGTTTTAGCAGTCGAGTTTTTTGTTTTATTTTAATAATTTGGTTTATTTCAAACTTTTTAGTTTTGTAAAGTAAATAACCAAGCATTTCAAAGCCTAGGTACCTAAAATAATTATATTAAAACGCCTTACTCTTTTAAATAGCAAAGTCATAGCGCATACACCAATTGGCGAAAAAATGAAACTCTTGACGTCTAGTACTTTTAACTGACAAGTTCTTTGAGTTTATTTAATCATGGGAATAAAATCTGCTAATATTCCCGAAAACAAAACACCATAAACCATTGCTGTACCTAAATGAAAATTATTAACTACATCAACGTCCATAGAAAAATTGGCCATATCCTTTAAATTCCGTAGACGTTGTAGTTCATTTAAAGAGTTTTGATCGTGAGGTCGATCTAACAGTTTTTTGGGGTCAAGACTACTAATAGCTAACCCGGCCAATGTTTTTACTCTTTTTTTTTTTTTTACTTTTTTTTGTAGCTTGTCACTCCCAGTCAATACAAATCTAACGACACCTCAAATGTTAAAATCCACCATGCCGTTTGGGCTGTAGGGCGTGCCAAAGAAACAGACATACATACATACATACATACATACATAATACACACATACATACAATACATACATACACTCGAAAAATATAACCCTCCTTCTAACGCAGTCGGGTAAAAACATGGTGTATGGTCCAAGTAGACCTTGCTATACAGTCCTAGCATGAAAAATGGGAAATGTACAAAAAAATACCCTCGACAGCTGCTCAAGGAAATAGTGCATAATGATAAGCGTTAGGTACCCTTTTTACACACGAAAAGCACCTGAAGACGGTGGTACTCAATACTCAAGACTTTGATAACGCTGTCTAAATTTTGTTTTTTATTTTCTTTTGCTGTATGGACTTGTGTCTGAAATAAATGTTTTGATTTGATTTGTTAACGTGATCGAATGAGTACGGCTAGTAAACGAAACACGAATTAATTTACAAAGTAATTTTTTTTATTATTTTTTATTTATTTATTTCAAGTAATAATTACAACTCATTTTTGTTAGTAACAATGGTACACACGGCGGCAGATCAACCTACCCAAAACTGTCAGATTTCTACAATCAATTTTGATCTTTACCATTTGGTTATAAGGATCAATATTCTTTGGAGAAATTTGACAGGTTTGGGTAGGTTGATCTGCCGCCGTGTGTACTTAGAACTATGTTAGTATCGATACATTTAATTATATTTATATTTATATTTGAATGCTATGCCACTTGATATGGCACAGCAACGCTTGACAAACGAGCAGTCTAGTCTGCTCGCAATCATGTCGAGGATGCTGTTGGTACTCCCTCGCACCCTGCGCACCAGGGACGCGCATCTTTTGCGCATAGTTGCGTAAAAGCAATCAACGCAGGCCTCTGCGAACATTCCTGATGCACTGCAGTAGCGAGGCAATCCCAAGAGCACCCTGAAGGCATTATTGTATTGGACTCGGAGGGCGTGGTAAGCCTTCTGAGTATAGTTATATATAGTAATGAATGATGGGAATGAGTGATTGCTGTGAATGAATTTCTATCTGTTTGGTTTGGGTGTGCTCTCGGGTGTGATAAACACCTAGATAAGTACATATAATTAGTTTATTAATAAGTTAATATTATGTCTCATACCTCTGTATTCTAAGTTAGTATGTAGTTAACGTGTTTCCACGAGAACGCTGCCGACAAACTGTACTACAGTTTGGCAGAATGTAAGATCAAATATTTTTATAAAATTTCTAACAAATAAATTTAAAAAAAAAATGAATTCTTTATAGACTGAATGTAACAAAGCAAGCGGACAAAAGTCCCTCGTCTGCGCAGGCCTTTAGAGGTTGTCTATGTGTGCATTGCTCGAGTCGATTGTATGAAGATTACTTTCTGCAGCCACCTTATGGTGTGTAAAGACTGTGGGGAAAGTGACAAAACCAGGGGCTTTACTATGAACGCTATTACGGTTGTGAAAGCGATACGCGAGTAGCGGCGTATAGGAGACTGTTTGGTAACAGGGTGCCAAGTGAAGTGCGAGTTTCATTCGCCATTCGATCACGTTAAACGAAAACGAGAATTCGTATGGCAGAATCGTATTCCTGTTTCGTCGGATTCCTGATTCGTCGTATTCTTGTTTCGTCGGAATTATCAATATAAATAGGTTGGGGAAAAAGTTTCTTCGCATTTTTGAAGAAACTTCAAAACATTTTTTAATTTAGTTTATTACATTTAACTAAAGTATTTAGGTGCCATTTGTTCGATAACTTTTTGCCGTCTTGTAGGTAGAGACATGATCCCATTGCTATAGAAATTTTGGGGATTCTGATCAAAATACCGGGACAAGTGATTTGGCAGTCCTCTCGTGATGTTAACCTGACTGTTGCGGAAACGCACAACACACACTATGCTACTGTTTAAAATTAGGTTACACCTTAAAATCTACAAAATCCACTCACAGTTCCATGCCGCTCCCGCCGTCCAAAACGGGATCCATATGGTCTGATGGGGCCTGAATCCGAGTCCGGGTCTTCTCGGGCTCCCTAATCACACCCAAACTACCCCAAGTGCATTTTTCCCCCGAGGAAATACCTGTTTTCTCCAGCAGCAAAGACGCCGACATCCAATCCTGGGATGGCGAATTGTACTCCCGATGCGATTCGCTTACGACGTACACACACACAAAACACAGGTTGCACAATACACTTAATTAGAGTAATACGGCTCCAAATGCCCTTATTACTGCTTAAAATCTATTTGATTATCAACACACGATAACCTATAAACCAGCCATTGTTGCCTTCCCGAGACAAGTGTACCAACAAAGAAAAAAGAACAATTAGTGATGGGGCCATTATGCCACTAAATAAATTGAATCTCGATAATCGATTCCCAAATCGATCCGTCCATAATACAAATCAAAGTTTTATTTCCAACAAAAATAAATGCCTGTTTATTTGCAACACTGACAATGCCTAAAGAATTCTGAAGAGACCGAAACAGGAGGAAATCTGAAGGTGCACACATTAAGACTATACGGCGGATGCGGACCTCCCAGCCAAACTCTCTTAATTTTTGCTGAGTGGCTAAAGATGTGTAAGGTCTAGCGTTATCATGATGAAAAACCACACCCCTTCTGTTGATTAATTCCGGCCGCTTTCTCTCAACTTCTTGCTTTAATCTCATCAGTTGTTCGCAGTAGAGTTCAGAATCGATGGTCCTGGCTGGTGGTAACAGCTCATAATGAATAATGCCCTTCCAATCCCACCAAACACACAGCATCACCTTGTTGCGAGTTAACCCGGGTTTCACCACAGTCTATGAAGTCTGACCGGCCTTTGACCACCACCTTTTTCGCAAGTTCTTGTCGTACGTGATCCACTTTTCATCACCAGTTATCAGCTTCTTCAAAAATGGTTCGGTGTCATTACGTCGTCGTAATAAAGAATCACAAATTAATGAGTAGGTACACGGTTCATTAGGTTTCTTTCAGTGAGCTCGTGAGGTACCCAAATATCGAGCTTTTTTGTGTACCCGGTTTTTTTAAAATCTAACTACTGATATGACGATCTTGCTCCACTTTTTTAAAAATGGTATCCATTTTATCCATAATAGGGCGACCAGAGCGACGTGCATCTTTGACATCAAAATTACCGAATTGAAAATGTTCTACTCTCACAGACACTGCACTGCACAAAAAAAAACAATAAATAAAAAAAAAAACAAAACAAAAAAAAATAAACATCGCAAATTTCTTTCGCAGCTTGCGTTGCATTTTTACCTTTTTTGTAGTAAAATTTTAAAATGTATGGAATTTCTTCATTAGATTCACTTATCTTGACAGTAAGAAAAACAAATGATGACATTTTCTTAATTGGAATTTGGAATTATCTTCTTTAAAATTTAAACTTTTAATGATGACCATAACCAGCCAAATACAAATAGTCAAAGAGTACAAGTTCATACATGCGAAAAGACTTTTTCCCCAACCTAATATAACTGAATCTATCATGCGGTAAACCAGTATTTTATAGTGTAATATTGTATAATTATAACAATTTAATTTAATTTTATGTGTTTTTTTTTCTTTTTAATGATTTGATTTAATGTTTAAGCATGTTGTTTACACATATCTGTGGAGTTGCAGTCTACCTATGTTACTAAAACCACGTAAATACTGAACGTCTATTTCTGTAAATCTGTTTTGTGTAATAAAATTAAATAAATAAATAAACTTGCATTAACTATTTAGATGACTAGCTGACCCAGCGGACTTCGTATCGCTTTGACAGTTTCTATGTAACTCTTGTGGTATGCCGCCAGGAGGCGCTGCTTCAATGCCATACTAATTTTCGTTTTCGTAAACGTAATCGAATGAATTCGGATAGTAAACAATATTTACACTAGGCACCCAGGTGTTTATACCAACCCGAAACGTAACGCATGCAACTAAAACATGCAAAATCAGATTTACGTAGAATTACTTGCAATCCATACAAAAACTCAAATATATATTTACAACATTATTTTCGTTTTACCCTTTTATTTTTAGTCAGATAGATAGTAAGATAGTTTATAGCCTGTATTAAAACATAGGATACTTTTTATCCCGATATTCCCACGGAAAAACTCTGAAAAAATTATTTGTTTACGTCTCCTCACGACAAAACAATGCGAAAAATGTGGCTTAATCTTGCACGAAGAGATCAATCCATCAGCCGTATGTCTAAATTCTCCAATTTATTTCTGTGACGATCATTTTGACGTAAGTCTTTGCCGAGACTCCACTGAGGGACTGAGGGCTACGCCGCGATACTGTGGACCAGGTCTGAAGACAACAGCGCCGGCCACCAAGAGCAAATTCAAATTCAAACTCATTTATTCAGTTTAGACTACAAATAGCTCTTATGAACGTCATTATGCCATCGGTTCGTAAGTCTACTCTGGGCGGGAGATCTTGTACTGAGAAGAACCGGCAAGAAACTCAGCAAGTGTCCAGCTCTTTTCTCCCTTACAGCGTCAAAAAATATTGGAAAGTGCCCTATCATAAAAGGGCACTTGCAATCACAAATAAAAACACAAAATATAAAGGACAATTACATATGTAAAAAAAAAACAAAAGAGAAAATATAACAATATCTAAGTTTGCAAATATACATCAGTTACCAGTTAAAATTTTCACAATGTCATACAGCACTAATAAAGGTCAAAAATTTTCTAAGAAAGAAAAAAAAACAAAATTAAACTATAGTCAATAATGCACTTCAGGGATCTCCTTTCCTATACCTTTTAACTCCACCGAGCTTGGGCTCTCCTAAATCAGGACACCACAACCTTCCTAACAGAAAACAAACCCCTGTAATCCACACACCTCCCAAAAAAATCTACCCCCCAACTGTCCCAAAGACACCCTTCAATTTTTCCACCCTTAACCAAGCTAAAGCCAATAGCTAACTATACAGAAGGATACATACCCTTTAAATACCAAAATCTCAACCCCCCCTCCCCCCCCCCTGACTCACCCAAATAGCCAATTCTAACAACCATACAACCACCCCACCAAAACCCCCCAAGTTTGGGCTCATTCTTATCGGGACAATACGAGCTATCCAAAGCCACTAACCTAATCTTCCCCAGCTATCGAGAGCTACTAACTCAATACCTCCCTACCTGTACCCAATCCCCCCTATTTTTCTCCTTCCAAAACATCTACAGGAGACAACCGTCAAATAGGGTTGTTTGATGCCGTTTTTACTGTCATTTAGATATATTTTTTATGGAAGGTTTATATGTAGTATGTACCATACATCCTCTACCCGTGCGAAGCAGAGAGCAATAGTAATTAATAAAAAAAATTAAGTATTGTAACATAACCTTTATTTTATCAAGTTTTTAAAACCTAATTTTACGTGTTTACAACTATAAGTTGAACGTAAACATAGATACTTACATTGAAGTTTTGACATTCCTAAATTCTGCTGAACAAAAAGTCTTTGTAGAATTACAATGAATTTGTTTAAATACACAACAAAAAGAAACATTACTTAACTTAACTTGAAAAAAACAACAGAGAAAAATAATTAGAAAATAAAAAATTAAAGACCTATAAATAAAAGATGTCCTCCAACTGTGGGCTCATGGGAACGGTCCCAAGAATGCTAGCAACATTGCCCCTTTGGTTTGCCAAACTAATACGCTGGCAGATGTAGCTGCCAGCCTTCTTGTCACCGGAGGCCTCGATAAGGCTAGCACTTAACTCTTTAACAAGCTGCTTTGCCTCCGGCCCTCATGGACCCTCCCCAGTCTTTGTTTGATGCCAGAAACTCTCCCAGCATCAACAAATCAACTCTGGGCAAATTAGAGCTGTTTTCCTTGGTAAATCCTTGTTCCATGACTAAATTTTTTTTCCATAAACACTAAACTAAACAACTGATCGCTAGGAGTACTATTATTTATTCGGTGACGAAATACGCTATTAATGCAGGTAAAAATAATAAAAGAGCCACGAAGTTGTAGGTAAAACTGGAGAGGCCTGTTAGTTGAAGCTCATGGTCGTAGTTCGTATGAAATAAAGTGACATTTCCATCGGCGTACCTACATAGAGATGACGAAATTCGATCTGATTGGTGTTCAAACTTAACATGGCGGCCCGGTCCGATCCGAACTCTTCGGAGAATCTAGTAGGCATAAAGAAAATTGTATATAGTAGGGCACGGGGACGTACGCACTTTTAATTGTGTGATGCCGTTCCCTCTCAAAAACCTCCGAAGGTGATTCGTTTCACACGGCTTGAGGTACCCTCTAAGTACCTCGCCGCCCCCAAAAAAGCCCGGTGAAGCTGAAAATCCCGTTTGAGACAATCAGCAATCTCTCTCAAAAAAAAAAACATGGCGGATTGCTGTATTTTGTAGTTTTATTTTATAAAATAAATTAACAATCTCGCTATGAATAATATAAAGATAAATATTTATTTAATAATCTATTATTTCTGTTACATGAGTTAAACACATGATTTTAGTGACTTATGGTTACGTTACTGTCATCATGCCTGGGACAAATGCAAAAAATTTGTACATTTCTGAATGCGTGAACGTCCTGCTTTTTACTCATTAACAAATTTACCTTTCAAATAGAATGCACAACATGAACTAGACCTTATAGTTCATCTTTGTTATTTTTTTGTAACATCAAGTTATTTTCATCTTTGTTTCCTATTTGTTATATGTACAATTTTTTTGCATTTGTCTCGCCTATTGTTTTTGTTGTTTCGTTACTTAACTAACTTGTATTGAATAATGTAATTAAATAATATATTTTAGTCCACATTGCATGCCGTGGCAGCCTATAAGTAAATATGACACTTAGCTTAAGTCTATTTTTGTACGAAAACAATTATGCTTTTGTTTGTGTAAAATAGTGCTTATCAGGCATGTTCAAATTTAAAATATTTTATTTAGTTAAGGCCTTGCAGCCTTATGAATGTTGATATGCCATCGGTTCGTAAGTCTACACAGAGCGGGAGACCGTGTAACTACTGAGAAGAACCGGCAAAAATTTAGCATTTTTTATCTGCTAAATCGGAATTGTACAGGCATTACCAAACCACCTCCTCAACCATATATATATACTAGTAGCTGTGCTCGCGACTTCGTCCGCGTGGAATAGTGACTTTCGGCAGCATTTTTAATTTTTAAGGCTCTTGTTCCCGTTTTTGCAACATTTTTCACTGATGCTTCGCTCTTATTGGTCGCAGCGTGATGTTATATAGCCTAAAGCCTTCCTCGATAAATGGACTATCCAACAAAAAAGATTTTTTCAATTCAAACCAGTAGTTCCTGAGATTAGCGCGTTCAAACAAACAAACCCTTCAGCTTTATAATATTAAATATGGATATAGATACATATATTTTTTGTGTTTATTTGTAATGGAAAGTGTCCTGCTATTTTCCAATATTTTTGACGCTGTAAAGGAGAAAAGAGCTGGACACTTGCTGAGTTTCTTGCCGGTTCTTCTCAGTACAAGATCTCCCGCCCAGAGTAGACTTACGAACCGATGGCGTAGTGACATTCACAAGAGCTACTTGTAGTCTAAACTGAATACATGATTTTGAATTTTGAATTGAATTTTTTGAATTTTGAACCTCACCTGTATACACACGTCTTGTTTTCATAACTGCAATAATACAGGTGCCTAGGGTGAGGGTAAGGGAGAAGCTCGATGGCGCAGTGGTTAACGCACCCGGTCTGCGAGTGCTGAGGTTAAGCAACTTTCCCAAAGGCCAGTCATCGGATCGGTGACCAAAAATTTATCATCTCGAGTTCCTCCGTGCTTCGGAAGGCACGTAAAGCCGTTGGTCCCGGTTGCATTAGCAGTCGTTAACAACCACCAATCCGCACTGGGCCCGCGTGGTGGTTTAAATATGGCCCGTTCTCCCTATCCATCGATAGAGAAGGCTCGTGCCCCAGCAGTGGGGACAAAATGAGCTGATGATGATGATGAAGGGATGATGTTTACTATCCGTTTTCATTCGATTACGTTTACGAAAACGAAAATTAGTATGGCATTGAAGCAGCGCCCTCCTGACGACATACGAAAGTAGCTAAAATTTTGAGGAGATGTTTCAAGTTTGTATGGACGCTGGGTTAAGTTTTTGTACAGGTAAAATAAATCAAAGAAATAAAATAAATAATCAATCACAAACATAAATTTTTCATAATTTAGCTTTATTTTGTGGTGCAAAGCCTTTTAAAATATTATGTGACATTTCAAATTCAACAATGGCGAACGTCAATCAATGTCATTTTGACCATAATGAGTTTGACGTCATAATCACGGCTTATTTTCATGTTTTGTCTCAATAACTTAAACTCCTATCCTATATAGTTTCTTTATGGCTAAACTTCGATTCGAATTCGAATTCGATCGCTTGGGGTTTAACGGAAGTTCGCCCGCGAACGGATTCGATCTCTTAGAACCTGAAAGGTTAATCTTGATTTCTGTTTTTGAACGTGTTGTCTTAAATATGGTCTAAATTAGTCACAACAACATTTGTGAACCAAAAAATTACTAGAGAAATAAATTTATTTTTATTTTTCTGAGAATCCTTGTATTTTTTCCTATATTTTGAAGTAGGTACTGTACATAGACTCGGCCCAAATTGAAACATTTCCTTTTCGTTTTCGTTAACGTGATCGAATAACGAGTGAAACTCGCACTATAGGTACCCTGCTTGAAGTTAAGAGCTCTTTGGTAAGACCCAATGCCCACAGAATCACTGAATTTTTGTATGACTGTGGAAAGCCACAGTAACATTGCATTCTGTTATTAAAAAAAAGAAAAAAACAGAATGCAAACCGTATTTGTACGAAACGTCATCGTAAAATAATTATTGGAATCGGCAGTTACTTCGCGGAAATAGGTATATGGTATGTTTTTTTCTCAGATAATCTTAGCGGATAATGATCAATAAATTGTTTATAGCAAATCACTATAAGTATGTACTTATATCTATTTATAGCACACGAGTTTAAATAGTGTCTGTTTTGTGTTATATTGATTTTTTTAGATAACATCTTATTATGTATTATGATAAAATGCGCAACTATAATAAGATGAAGATAAAGATAAAAAAATAATTTATTGCTTTAATAATTACAACTTCAGTTCATCAGTTTTTACACAATTATATATATACAACCTTATTTTTAGTTTATACGGAAACCGAAACACGGGTCAAATATTTTCATTTAAAGAATCAGTACAAAAAAAATTAAAATAATATCTTGAAAACTCACGAAGTTACAAGCTTTTTGTGCTGCCCCGTTGTGTGTTTTTAGTAGGGAATAATTTATTTGAGATTTTATAAATATTATTTGGTCAAAATGTAACATGGTATAAAATATACTGAAATCGATTCATTACTGATTCTGAACAAACAGTTTTCAGGTTTCGTATAAACTAAAAATAACATTGTATATAAGCACAAGTGTCAGAATGTCCAAGAAGTCATAACGTCCAGATGTTATAAAGACCGTTGGTCAAAACGCACAAGTGTCAGAATGTCCAAGAAGTCATAACGTCCAGATGTTATAAAGACCGTTAGTCATACAAATCTCTGAATGTCCAAGAAGTCATAACGTCCAGACCGGGTAGCACGATCACGTTTTTACCGACATAAAGCATACGTCCCTCTTATTTGTTATTGTATTGTTTGAGTCTGTTAAAGCATTTCTTGCATTTAACAAAATTATTTTTTTTCCTAAATTTTTTTACGGGTAAGCACAGTGCCTTGATCTCATCTGATGTTATGTGATGATAAGGTCAATGATGGAAGCGCACTTACAGGGATCCTCAACTAGTGAGGCACTGGCTATCTTATCTCTAGCTGCCGGAACACTACAATGCTACAAACATTCTTTTCTAAATTATTTTGAGTGGTGGCAAGCGCGGTAATTAAAGCACTGATCAAGAGCCTCCCTATTACATCTCCACTCAAACCTAACTTAGGCTACATCATACCATCGTAAAGAGCAGTTAAGTTGTACCACCATCTCCGTTTCGACTTTTATTTTATCGGGACACTATTTGATGATGTTTGTCAAGAACTGCCCCCCGACCGCCTAACCGATCGCTTTGACTACGCGTATAGTTTATGACGTCATCTTGCCACCTCGCACCGCCTATGAAAGCAATATCAAAAGCTAAAGGCTACTTATAGCTTTCGATATTGCTTTCATAGGCGGCACGAAACAACAAGATGACGTCATAAACCATACACGCAGTCAATGCGATCGGTTAGGCGGTCGGGCCCATTGGATATTTTCAATACATTCTTGCAGTGACGACCAACACTGATCTATCAGAATAAGTAACACCATTCATTACAATGAGCATCATGTACAGTCGAGTTCAATAATATGTATACACTTTTGACAGATGTTGATTCTTATTACAAGGTAAATAAAGGTTACTAAATGTCAAAAGTGTATACATATTATTGAACTCGACTGTACATGTTGTATTGTATACAAAGTGTGTGGGTGCCTAGCATGAGTATTGTTTACTATCCGTATTCATTCGATTAAGTTTACGAAAACGAAAATTAGTATGGTATTGAGGCAGCGCCACCTGACGACATACGAGAAGAGTTAAAACATTGCCATACTGATTCTCGTTTTCGTTAACGAACTCACACTAAAACCCTGATCCCAATGACAGAGGCCTTTTCCCAGCAGTACAGCAGACAGGCATAGGCGATTTATTTACTTATATATAAATAATTCATATGTATAAATAAATAGATAATTTTAGATTGTAAACAGTCTATATAATCTAATATATAAAAATAATATTATGTAATAGGAGTACCTAGTGTCCCCTGTGTGGTGCCGGGGATAAAGAATTGCACCATCTCTTCCCGTGGGTGTCGTAAAAGTTGACTAAGGGACCATTCCAGAGGATGGGCAGCAGCATCTCTCTGAGGTTACCCTTAACCTACTGCGATCGCCAACCCGCCTGCCAAGCGTGGCGATTACGGCAAATACCCCTCATATCCTTGGGGGAGGCCTTTGTCCAGCAGTGGACGTCTTTTGGCTGAGATGAATAGGAATACCTAGTAGCAACTCTATTCTACTAATATTATAAACGCGAAAGTTTGTAAGTGTGGATGGATGTTTGTTACTCTTTCACGTAAAAACTATTGAATGGATTTGGATGAAATTTGGCATACAGATAGTTTATAACCTGGATTAACACATAGGATAGTTTTTATCCCGATATTCCCACGGGAACGGGAACCACGCGGGTGACGCGTGAGCGGCTGCTAGTACTCTATATCTGATAAAATCCGACGACACAGATGCACTGTCACTGTACTCTCATATCAATAGGTAGTTCTATACATATTACCTAGTGAATTAAGTAGCTAATTATAACGTATCACCTTATAACCTGAGCATAATAATTGCGACTTACAAAGTAAGTACCAATGTAGGTAAAAATTTGTTAGTAATTAAATAAGTAGGTACTACATAGTAAGCTTTTTGATTACATAATATACTGAAGCGATTGAAGCAAGAAAACCATTGTTGTCAAGAGAGTGTCGCACTTCCTTTAGGGAAAGTATAACTAAAAACACTAGAATAGTTATTACAGTGTTTACTAGTAAGTAGCATACGAGTTGTGGTTCTTATTTTGACCGAAAGATGCAAAACAAAAATGAAAAAAATGTTAGTTATAAGGTTTATGTTGAATTAATTATTAAGTTTAGATAGATAGATAGGTAGATAAAACTCTTTATTGCACACACACACAGAAAAGTAGAAACAAAACAACAAAATTTTTATATCGGGGTGGGCAAAGGCGGTCTTATCGCTTAAAGCGATCTCTTCCAGACAACCTTTGAGGTATAGGACAACTGAAAGGAAAATACAAAGGTAGTGCACTAGTTTAAAGCAACAAAAAATAAAAAATATATAATAATAAAAATATAAGTACCTATTGAAGTATATACCTAAGTTACCTAAGTTTAGTTTATTTATTTATTAGTAATAGCTTGTTATTAAGTTTTGTTGTTGTAAGTTTTTATTAACATGATATATAGTATTAAACCCCATTATTGTATCGAAGTGAAAAGATTGTTACAAGGGAGCGTAATAAATAATTATGTTATTTACCATTTTGGACAAATATGACATCATCATCATCTCTCTCAACTCCAAACCTTCTGAGAGGACATCCGTGATACAAACGAACAGCTCTTTGAGTAAAAAACATCAATATTCATTCGACCAAAATGGAACAGTTGAATTTTATTTTCTAGTTAGGGAGTTGATCCAATAGTAAGAGTTGTTGACGTTGACGGTGATAAAAAAGTCAAGTGTTTTTTTTAACTGGAACAGTATGGGGAGGGGAAGTCAGGAACCTCAGAATAATAACTAAAGCTATAGAAGGATGGCTAAAATAAAGATCGTGCAACTATGTTTAGTTCCGTTCTATCTTATGGCTAGAAAAGGAGGTTGGAGTGCGACAAATGGTTGACACTTAGTTTTTATTTTTTGTATTGTTATGTCAAACTGTCATCAGATAATCGGTGATCAAAAATAATCTTGAGTCCTTTTTATAGTCACTCACTACATTACCTCAAATATGACAACTCAATTTGATATCAAATACAAATCTGGTGACACCTTTGCTATTTTAGTCCGGTTTCTATAGCTTTAGTTATTGTTCTGAGTCAGGAACCATAAGAGATATAGTGCTACAAGGATCTTTTGGCACGTGGATGACAGTAACATGAGGGCGTGGGTGTGAAATTAGGGTTACCAGCTAGCAAAAATATCCTTAGTTTATGGGAATTGTTTAAACCTGGTTCCATATTCCGTAATTAAATTTTAATTTAGGAAATGTTTAAATGATAGGATTCATTACATGAAAAGAAAGTTCAAACAATGTGAATAAAATTAAACAAATAGTAGACTGTACAACAACAGCATAAAACGAGCCATTTTACCCGAGACGTGCATATAGCCACCCGAGCCGGTACAGCGAGGGTAAAATGAGTTTTATACTCGAGTTTCACTCTGCTTTTCACTTCGATTGCAAGGAAATAAAACAAGGATTAAAGCATATACAAGAAAATTTAATAAATTTTGATAATGTAATTAAATGACGAATAATTAGCTTCCCGCCACACAATTTTTCTTATTTTACTATTTTACTGGATGATGCTTCAGCCAACCTTCCTTCACATCCAATTCATGCAACTGTACGTAAAGATATACCTGAAATCGTATTTTCTTTTAATAATTTGAAGGAGAAATTATGTTTCATAAGCCTACAAAATGTGAATTAGTATTCTTGGTAAGTAATAACGGGGAGATTCACAAGGTATGCTATGTTATCACTTACCTGTTGCAGCAGCGACGCGATCATTTACTCTTTCAAATGGAATAATCGGAGCGCTAGATTGTTTTTCTTTCATGAAAATATCCTTCACTCTTAGCACCACCTCTCTAACACCACTTTTTATCACTTTTGGCATATTTTGTGATATTTTTATTTAAATAAAACCGCAAAATATCCACAAGAAACATCAACTTCAGCTATCTGTCAAAAGTGACGTTTTACATGATGGCGGCGTTAGTTCCGATTTCGGCCGCGTGCCAAAAGATCCTTGTAGCACTATAGGTACAGAGAAACTGTCAGTTAGGAACCAATAAAACTTTTTGACATTGCATATTCTCACGTCCGTCCTTTTTTTAAATAAACAATGTTTTCTTCCTGTATGATGATGATGATGAATGATAATAGAAATGGGAAGTGAGAAATGATAATACCTACCCTCGAGTATCTCAGTAAAGATGAGGGGCTTTACTAAGTCCTCACGCGGACTTCTTGAGAGAATTTGAAAAGTGACGTTGCACTGTTTTGTTTCATTTGCCAACACTCATGCACACTCACTAACACTTAACGGTTAATAATCCGCCATTATTTCACATTAAGGACCCCACTATGCGTAAGAGCCCAGTAAGCTTAGCCAAAGTAACATTAAGAAAACATGATTTAGCGCGGCTTGTGTCAATCACATACATTTTATTCTTTTCGAACTTCGCTATCGTTTTCTTAATGTTACTTTGGCTACCGCCACAGGGCCTCCAATAGGTTAAAGACGGCCCTGTGGGCAGGCGTGTGAACTTATTTTTTAATTGGTACTACTCTATCCCCATGCTGGTCTGGCACGTGAAAAGTATGAATCAGCTGCCTAACTCTCCGTGCATGTCGTAAGAGCCGACTAAGGGACGAGGGTTCCAAGATGCTCGCACATCAGGCGATCGGCTGCAACCCATCACTGATGTTATCTTTTCCATCTCGAAGCCCTACTTTGTTTATGCTACATGTGGCGTCGGGGTCACTAGCTTCGAGTTAACTCAAAATTGGTGGTTTCGATGTTCTGTCAACCCATTTTTGGGAGAAGGACGGACGTGAGAATATGCTCAGAATAATAACTAAAGCTATAGAAGGATGGCTAAAATAAAAATCGTGCAACTATGTTTAGTTCCGTTCTATCTTATGGCTAGAAAAGGAGGTTGGAGTGCGACAAATGGTTGACACTTAGTTTTTATTTTTTGTATTGTTATGTCAAACTGTCATCAGATAATCGGTGATCAAAAAAAATCTTGAGCCCTTTATAAAGTCACTCACTACATTACCTCAAATATGACGTCACAAATCTGGTGACACCTTCGAAATAACGAAAGAAAAGGGACAATTGATCTCTTTCCAATACATCACTTAGGTTCATTAGTTAAAATAGTACGAACTGATGAATGAGTGTTGCTATTTTAGTCCGGTTTCTATAGCTTTAGTTATTATTCTGAGGTATATCTAGTCTTATGGTTCCTGACTTCCCTTCCCCATTCCAGTTTAAAAAAACACTCTGTCTATACAGGTTGACTTTTTTAACAGAGAAAAAAAAACGGCGGGTTGCACTCCGGGAGTGCCGGCAGAAGTGAAAACTTGAATATTAACGTTGTGCATTTTTGATATTTTGGAATGGTTAGGGAATAATTTTGCACGAATTGCTTCAATTATCAGTATAAAAGTACTATCATAAGCAAAACTCTACATTTATTCATCTGGTATTTTTATTTATTTGCAGCCATATAGAGTTCCAACTGTATGGCCCCCCGGTTTATTGAATTGAAAAGCAAAAAAAGTCAATAATTTAGTAAGTAAAGGAGTGGCAGAACAAAAAATGATAAATCCACTTTTTGTAAAAAAAAAGTTTGCAATGGACATTCGACAGAAAACCATTCATTACATCGTCCATTAAGCTGGTGTGGTTTAAATCATGCTAATTCATGCAGTAAAATAGCCTCTGAAGTTGAAGGTTTACTGCAGATCATATTTCCATGACTTAAAAATATTAATTAGCAAAATCGGAACAAAACATGATAAATTTCATACTTTTCTGGTACGCCACGCCGACTTTTTCAAAACATGACATTTCCAAACAGTTTGGTTCAAATCACGTTATTTTCATTGGATCGGATCAGAACGTGATCAGAACATGACATTTCCATTTTTTACATAAAAATACGTACACAATATGAAATTAAAAAATATATAAAAAACGTGATTAATAGGTTTAAACTTAATTATTCATTTAGAACCCATATTTAAAAAAAATGTACTGAGGCGAAGTAGTTGCGGGTTTTTTTACCTTTTGTGGAAAAGTTAGAAATCATGGAATTATCATGTTTTGTTCTGTCACTCTTTTTCTCAAAACAAATATATTTATCGATAATATCGGTTATCGGTTAGTGATCTGGCAGGAACAAGAGGACCTCTTGGATTGCGGGACCCTGGGCATTATAGGCTATTAACTTTACTTTCACTACAATATTCTCCCTCTGTAAGCTAAAGTGAGGCATTTGCAATAATAAACATCGGTGACATATATATGTAAAGTCGGTGAAAATGAATCGTATGTAGTTCTATGTTGCAACCACGGAATAGAAACTGTTCTGTGGTTGCAACGCACACGTCCTACAAAAACACGGTCACAAAATCGGTACTAAAACCTCGGCAAAAATCGGTCCGATTCTACAAAAACTCGGTCGTGTCCGAGCGAGAGCCATTATCTACGGGTAAGCATATAAAGGTGATTCAAGGTGGAAGCGCACTTCACCCAAAACTTCAACTACTGAGGCCATTGATGTTATAGCGACACATTAAGATGGTAGTAGCTAGCCAGGCGGACAAACAAGCCCTAACCGAGTACAAAAACATGTACTTCCCGCTTGGAATCTAACCCGGTACCTCTGGGTCGAGACCGATGGTAACCACTAGATCACAGAGGCGGATAACTAACGCTCAGAATAATAACTAAAGCTATAGAAACCGGACTAAAATAGCAACACTCATTCATCAGTTCGTACTATTTTAACTAATGAACCTAAGTGATGTATTGGAAAGAGATCGATTGTCCCTTTTGTTTCGTTATTTCGAAGGTGTCACCAGATTTGTGACGTCATATTTGAGGTAATGTAGTGACTTTATAAAGGATTCAAAGATTTTTTTTGATCACCGATTATCTGATGACCGTTTGACATAACAATACAAAAAACAAAAACTAAGTGTCAACCATTTGTTGCACTCCAACCTCCTTTTCTAGCCATAAGATAGAACGGAACTAAACATAGTTGCACGATTATTTTTTATTTTTTTTTATTTATTTAACAAAAACCACAGCTCTTTTATAACATAGATAAACTTAATTCTAAATAATACAGCCAATTACAGTTTTACTTTGTATAAATTAATTGAGAGCAGTTTATATCCGTGTGCTTGGTGTGAGTGTGTGTGTGTGTGTGTGTGTGTGTGTGTGTGTGAGTGTGTGTGTGTGTGTGAGTCTGAATATTCAATTATACCCTATATTATACTTTATACTACTACTACCTTTTCACTTGTTATTAAGTATATCAACAATTTTTTTTTTAAATTTACCTTTATTGTTATGGAATAGGTCCACTGAGCAAAAGTGTTTATTATAAAAATTTTGCGTTCGACAGACGACAGAGTTTTGATAATAATTTGTATGTGCAAGCGGTACGTGAAACAAAGAAGCATGCCTAGTACGGACTCTAGGAGTTTGCAGCCTTAAGAACAGTTCCGTGAGCTCGGTGCTATCGATAGCACTATGGCAGACATTATGCAGAAAGAGCATGTCCAGCACTTTTCTTCTGTCTTCCAATGTTAAAAGCTTATGAGAAGAACACAGCTCCCTATACTCACCCGAGCATTTGAACCTCGACCGGTAATTCAGGTGTTTTACAAATTTTGTTTGTATCTTTTCGATATCCTGCTTGTACATAACATATTGTGGGCTCCAGATATTGCTACAGTATTCAAGAATACTCCTGACATATGCAAAATATATTACTTTCAAGCAGTTGGTATCGGCGAATGGCCTACTCACGCGTAGGATAAATCCTAAGTTCTTATATGCTCTGCCGACTATTTCAGAGATGTGCTCATTAAAAGAGAGCTTATGATCGAGGGTGATACCATGATCTTTGACCAACTGTGCTTTCTTTATAGAAATATGGTTTATTTGGTAGTCAAAGATAATGGGTTTCCTCTTCCTAGTAAAGGTCATGTACACACACTTGTTTGTATTAATTGTTATTTTGTTGTCTGCATAATATCTGTTTAGACGGTCTAAGTCTTGTTGGAGATCATGACAGTCACTCACGTCTTTAACAGAAAGATAGATTTTTGTGTCGTCTGCGTACATGAGATAGTCAGCAAAGTGAAAGCACTCTCCCACGTCGTATAAGTAGGCCGCGTAAAGCAGAGGCGACAGCACAGAACCCTGTGGGACACCGGAGGGTATCTCCACAAAGTCGGACCGATGTCCACCTACGACTACAGCCTGGCAGCGATTTCTAAGGTATGAGTCCACCCATCTCAAAAGATCCCCACAGACCCCAAGCTCACATAATTTCCGTAAAAGTATGGTGTGATCCACACGGTCGAAGGCTTTTTCGAAATCCGTGTAGATCACATCCACTTGCGACCCGCCATCCATTCTGTTTAGCACATAATTTGTGAATATGGCCAAATTTGTGTTAGTGGATCGTCCCTTAATGAAGCCGTGCTGTTGGGATGGGATACCTTTGCAGATAATCGGATACAGATGATAGTGCGCCACCTTTTCCAGTACTTTGCTTAATGTGTTTAATATTGAGATCGGGCGGTAGTTCTCAATCGCTGATTTAGTGCCTTTTTTGTGGATGGGCACTATGTGTGCTGTTTTCCATACTTGTGGAAAATAGCCCTCATGGAAGCAGCGATTAAATAAACAAGTGATTGGGGACGCAATCGTTTCAGCACAATTTGATAGAAAAATCGGTGGAATGTTGTCACTGCCGGCCCCCTTGTAATGGTCTAGGTTTTTGAGAAGCTTCTCGACCAAATCAGCCTCCACGTGTATAGAGCATAAGGGGTCCCCGTTAGCCACAATACCCGACAGACCACCCAGCTGACAGTTTGAGGGTGTACTAAAGTTTTTAAGGAAGAAATCATTAAAAGCTACACATGTTTCATTTTCATTATTTAAAATTTTATTTTCAAAAGTCATAAATTTAGGATATCGGGTATTATTACTTTTCTTACTTTTTACAAATGACCAAAATAATTTAGGGCATGATTTTATATTTTTTTCCGAGAAATTTATATAGGACTTAAAACAACTGTTTTATTTTAGCCATCCTTCTATAGCTTTAATAATAATAATAATAATAATAATAAATCTTTATTAAATAACTTATTTTACAATATAACCAGAATACTAAACATACTATATAATCTCAAAAATACACAAGTGCCTGAACTAGGATTATCCTGTTTTCCAGGCAAAAGTAAAGGACTTACTAAAATCTTAAATTAGCAAAATACATTTTTATTCTTAGTGACTAAATAAAAATAAAAACAAAACTATATTCTTCCTAATGTATATAAATTAAATATTATTTATTTCGAACTAGGAACCTTACTAAATTCTTAAATAATAATATTAATAATGCAAACTACTCTTTTATTCTTTGTGACTAAATAAATAAATAGCAAAAACAACATTCATTTATAAACTTAACTACTTCATGTATAAAAATTTAAACAATATTCATTTTAAACTACTAGGTATAAAGATAAAAGCAACATTCATCTTAGGACAACTAATATTTTTTCTATATCCTCGTAGGACATATTGAGAAGGGCTTCTTTGAGTATATTCTTTGTTTTACTATAGCAATGATGATATATGCCTAATTTAGCGTTTAACCTATTATAAAGAAGTGGACCTAAGAACAAGTAAAATCTAGAAGAGAAGGCATGTTTTGTTGCTGTATTTTGAGGGCAAACTATATCTTTTCGTCTTTTGTTAGTAGTTTCAGTGCTGTATGGAAGTGCGACGTGTTGTTTGATAACTGTGTTTAGAATAAATAACTGTCTAACCGATAATACTTTACAGGATTTATAAAGAATGTCAGTGGGGAAAAGGAAAGGACGAAAAGTAGAGACTTTTAATACCGCTCGTTGGGCTCTCTCAATGGTTAGTAATATAGTTTTAGCAGTGCCACCCCATGACGTAATGCAATAAGTTATTATTGATTGACATAAAGTTAGGTAAACTTGCCTGATTAATATTAAATCCGCAATTTTGCGTAGTTTTTTAAAAACAAATATTAATTTCCGTATTCTGCCGCATAAAGCTTCAATATGGTGCCTAAAAGCAAGTGTTTCATCAATTATAACACCCAAGTACTTAATCCTGCCAGTAATAGCAATGTCCGAACACTTGCACAGTAGATTTGTGGGGTCCTTACATTGGTGAGCATAAAGTTTAGGGTTCGTTGGAGCCGATTTTGATTTACGCATAGAAAACTGTATATAATTTGTTTTATCCGCGTTCAGTGTTAGTAGATGTTGCTGAAGCCAGTTATTAACAAGATTGAAGCCCCGTTGTGCATATTTATAGACATCTTCATGAGAGTCAGCAGAGAACAGCAGAGCAGTGTCATCAGCATATGATATGATTTTGCCACCAGTTAGTTTGAGATTACACAGGTCATTTATATATACTAAAAATAAAGTGGGACCTAAAATGCTTCCCTGAGGAACCCCAAAAGAAGTACTTTTCAGATCAGAGCTGAGGACACTGCCTATTTTTACGCATTGAGTACGGTCATGAAGATAATCTGCAAAAAGTTTAAGCTGGGTGCCTCTTATGCCTAAATATTCAAGCTTTTGCAATAGAATAGGTATTGAAACTGAGTCGAAAGCTTTTGCGAGGTCCAGGAATATTCCCACTGTCCTTTTACCCGAGTCAAGTTCCTGAACTAAATAGTCAGTGAGTTGATGCACAGCGTCGGCAGTCGATAGTTTAGCTCTAAAACCAAATTGGCTATCTGACAATAAGGACTGTCTCTCTAAATATAGGACAAGTCTTTTATTTATAATTTTTTCTAATATTTTAGATATTGCTGGCAGTAATGAAATAGGTCTATAGTTCGTTATGTGATCTTTACTGCCAGATTTAAATACCGGAATAATGACAGCTTTCTTCAGACATTTGGGAAAAATTCCTTCAGCCAAGCATTTTCGAAAAATGTAAGTAAGCGGTGAAACCAGTATGTGCTTAAATTGTTTTAATATTTTATTGGATATGTTATCCCACCCAGCCGCCGAGTCATCTTTAAGGCTCTGGATGATCATTTCTACCTCAGCTTCATCAGTATCTAATAGCACAAACGATTTTAGATTATTGCTACAGGTTAATTGAGGCTTGCTTGAAGATGACGGTGATATATCCTTATATGGAACTTTTTCAGCTAGATTTTTTCCAACATTAACGAAAAAACTATTTGCACTGTTTACAGAAGCCAGCTGTGATGAATGCACATATAATAATTCTGAGGGCGATTCTTGTTGTTTTGAGATATGAGTTACATTTTTTATACACTTCCATATCATTTAGTTATTGTTCTGAGAACTAACGACTTAGTTGTTCTTAAACCAGACACAATAGAAATTCAATTGGTCTATGGCACTGTGGTTACATTGGGCGTCCAAGTATCAAATGTCAATTGGAAGTTTAAATCAATTGAAGGCGTCAATCATTAAAATCAAGTCACCGTTTATTGATAGGTTTTGGCTTAATCATCACGCTTGCCAAATGCGGGTTGGTGTTCACAAACTCGGGCTATGCATTGAAAAATCCGAAACGAACGAAACGAACCCAGGACCTTTAGGTAGGCCAACGAGGTTTATGTGAGAAGGTCTGAGCCCAGCAGTGGGACTAGCCTATATATCCTATCGAATCGATGAAACTATTGAAATCGTAATAATTTTCGAAAAGTACGTATATTATTACTTCATTATTACTTAGTCACTTATTTCTATCGGCAAGCAAAGAATAAGACGTCACAACATTATTACTAGTGCTAATTATGACATGCAAGGACAATTTTATACTACTTAATTTGCACCGTAAGTTTACAGGTAGTAAATAGAACCTCACTCCATTTATTAGCTTATTCATTCGCTTCAAATACCTTTAAAAAACTTTAAAAAGAAACAAAGATGTGTACCAAACAGGTTTTATTATTTATTAGAGGTACTCACCAAACTCTTTGGTCCACAAAAAAAGTTAACAAATCTAAACTCGGTGTCACATAAAAACTTTTTACAGAAACTAACGCGAGGAGCGACGACGGACGCGCGATCGCGACTAATTTATTTTATGGCGAATGAATGACGCTTTGACGCAATTCTCTCGGCTGCTGCGGCGTCAATATGCGGTTTTTGCTTTTTGACGTAGAATCAGCGGAATGCAGTGACGTTGATCTTTAGGTAAAAGCCTCGCCCGAACAGAAGCGGTCGCGGACACGGTCGCGGTCGGATTATGTAGACAATATTGTTTAATATGAAGTAGGTATATCAAGTAGGCGGGGGCAGGCTGCGATTTTCAGACTTATAAACAAGGCTTGATACCGTTACCAAATTCCCACTGTTAGTACCGGTAAGTAACGTTACTACACTACACTACTCCACATAACGTAAGCGCGGTTTGTTATTTTGCACCAGTAAGGATTTGCTCTAATCGCGTTTTGCCACGATCGTGTTTTGTCATATATGCTATATTTATAGTCCTAGCTTTTTATATTAGTCTCATATTTTTTACTCTCAGTTTTTTTGTCCTATTTAGACATAAACGCATTTTTTGAAATCACAATTTTTGTCATCGCATTAAACCTTAAACAAACATTATACTCGTATAAACTTAATACTTCTCGACATATGTATTATGTTTTCACAATTACGTATAATATTAATAATATACTAAGTGTACTTTTTAATGTGAAAGTGGTAACGCACATAACAACAGTGTTCTGTATTATATAACAAATAAAAAATGTTGGAAAAAACATACCTACATGTATCGTTTACTGTAATCTAACCTAACCTAACTTTTTTAACATTTTATTTTTACATAATAATAATAAAAAAAAAAAAATGAATCTCTAAATTTACAGTTTGAGGCAAAAAGCATATAAGGCAATATGCTAATAGACAATTTTTTTTGACCAAAAGCGATTAAGTCAACTTGCTTGAAGGCAAATCACCTATATAGGATAAAAAACGGTCCTACATAAAGCATATGACAAAACACGATCGTGGCAAAATGCGATTAGGGCAAAAATCTTACTGGTACAAAATACGTTCGAGGAGGCCCATCTAACAAATCTACAGGTCCACTACTGCACGAACGTACACACGGCGGCAGGTCAACCAACCCAAAACTGTCAAATTTCTACAATAAATTTTGAATTTCATAGTTTAGTTTTTTTTTTTTAAATTGATGGCTTCGTGCGATTAGCACATTTAGCCAGTGTCAAAGTAATTTAATTTACTAGTAATACATAAATAAACAATATGATGATGAATGATATTAGAAATGGGAAGTGAGAAATGATATACCCCCCAACCACTCGAGTATCTCAGTAAAGATGTGGGGCTTTACTAAGTCCTCACGCGAGCTTCTTGAGAGAATTTGAAAAGTGACGTTGCACTGTTTTGTTTCATTTGCCAACACTTATGCACACTCACGAACACTTAACGGTTAATAATCCACCATTATTTCACATTAATATTCGACATAACACAAATTTTGGAAAATAAAGCAAAACCGCAGACATCACGCTTCACTTTCCCGCCAAGAAGTCCCATAGTTTAGTTATAAGGATTAATATTCATTGGAGAAATTTGACAGGTTTGGGTAGGCTGATCTGCCGCCGTGTCTACTTCAAAATTGACAGTTGACATGACTTGATATTATGAGAAAGAGATAAACATGAAGTTGACTGCTAGCCTCAGACCTCAGAACAATAACTAAAGCTTTATAAGGATGGTTAAAATAAAAATCGTGCAACTATGTTTAGTTCCGTTCTATCTTATGGCTAGAAAAGGAGGTTGGAGTCCAACAAATGGTTGACACTTAGTTTTTATTTTTTGTATTGTTATGTCAAACGGTCATCAGATAATCGGTGATCAAAAAAAATCTTGAGTCCTTTATAAAGTCACTCACTACATTACCTCAAATATGACGTCACAAATCTGGTGACACCTTTGCTATTTTAGTCCGGTTTCTATAGCTTTAGTTATTATTCTGAGCCTCAGACGACGTTTTCAGCGTCACCAGACATTTTTGGGGCGACGTGAAAAGCGGTCCTTGAGCCGTATGATCCAAATACCGTCAAAAGGTTTTTAGAGGGAATGGCGTCACGCAAGCTTTCTCCCTACTAGATTCTTCGAGGGGTTCGGATTGAATCGGAAGTGGAACAACCCGAGGGTGCCTATAGCCAGTGCCTCACTAGTTGAGGATCCTGGGTGAAGTGCGCTTCCACCAATTGGCCTTATCATTACTTAACATCAGGTAAGATCAAGGCACTATGCTTGCCCTAAAGGACCTCGCGCGTGTAAACCGAGCCGATCCGATCCGAACCCTTCGGAGAATCTAGTAGTGCACGAAGACACGCACTAGTGCGTGATGCCGTTCCCTTTAGAAAACCTCCGAAGGTGATTCGTTTCACTTGAGGAAGCCTTTAAGTTTCTCGCCGCCCCCAAACAAGCCCAGTGAAGCTGTAAATGCCGTTTGAGGCAAGCAGCAAACTATCTCCAAAAAAATATATGTGTGAACCGGCTCGTCGTCCCCTTGTTCTACGAGTAGGCTGTCTTGGGCCTAAACTAGTGTGCATGTTTAGTGTATTCTGGGTGCCTAGTTTGGCGCGACGCCTACGGTCGAGGCGCGGGCGCGGCGCGTCTAGGTTTCCTTATGAAATAAATGGCAGACCCACACGAGAGTCGGGTCGAGGCGCGGGCGCGGCGCGTTTATTTAGGAAATCTAGACGCGCCGCGCCCGCGCCTCGACTCGACTTTCGTGTGGGCGTCGCGCCTTTGAGTTTTATTTGACATTCGATCACGTTAACGAAAACGATAATTAGTCCATACCAAAATGCTAGGAGGCGCTGCTTCAATTCAAAATTCAAAATTCAAAATGATTTATTCAGTTTAGGCTACAAGTAGCTCTTGTGAATGTCACTATGCAAACGGTTCGTAAGTCTACTCTGGGCGGGAGATCTTGTACTGAGAAGAACCGGCAAGAAACTCAGCAAGTGTCCAGCTCTTTTCTCCCTTACAGCGTCGAAAATATTGGAAAATGCCCTATCATAGCAGGACACTTTCCATTACAAATAAACACAAAAAATATATAGAAGACAACCACAACATGTAAAAAAAAAACAAAATAAAAAATCTAAGTTAAGAATGTTACATCAGATAATTATGTAAAAGTTTCAATTTCCACGATGTCATACAGTACCACTACAGTACTCTAGTAAAAGTCAAAAATTGTTTCAGTAAAACAAAGTCAAACTATTGGTAGCTATTAATACTAAAAATAAGATAAGTATGCCGTCATTGAAGCAGCTCCTAGCAACATACGAGAAGAGTTAAAATTTTGCCATAGCGGGGAACCGCGGCAGTGCCCGCAACCGCAGACCGCTTCTGTTTGGACCAAGTTTTATAGATGGTAGATAGATGAGGAGCTCGATGGCGCAATGGTTGACGCGCCCGGTTTGCGAGTGCTGAGGTTAAGTAACTTTTAACAAAGGCCGGTCATCGGATGGGTAACCAAAAATGTATCATCTCGAGCTCATCCGTGCTTCGGAAGGCACGTAAAGCCATTGGTCCCAAAATATATGTCACATTTTGTATGAGAATTTTGAGTTTTTAACAGAATCAGTGGAATAGGACTATTTTAATAATTTATTTGTCAAAGATGTTTTGGAAGTAGGTATTTATCCATGAAATAACGATTTCGTTGTTCTTAAACCAGACACAATAGAAATTCCATTGTTCTATGGCACTGTGGTTACATTGGGCGTCCAAGTACCTACGTGTGGACAGAAACCTAGTAATAGTAAGCATTTAGTTGTATTTCTTTGTTTGGTTTATAATGATGATTGAATCCAAAGTAAACTAATTTAGCTACCTGTAATCTTGTAATTTTCATACACCACCACCTAAACACAGACGATGTTTCATAGTTTTTTGTTCGTCTCTGAATTAAGCTTTTTACCGCCAATAACTTCTATAGAAGTTCTTCTTCTTTGTACCTAATTTATTAAAATACATTTATACGTTGGCGTACAGCGGGACATCGCGTGCAGGATAGTTGGGCGGTGAAAAGGTTAAGTAAAATGGAAGCCATTTCATAAAAATACATACAAACCAGTAGTGCAGCTGCGGCCTACTTCATGCATTCGCTGCACGTGCTGTCGGCAGTTGCAGTTGGCAGCTCGGTTCGGAACAGCACCTAAACTATTTTGTGTAAACCACACTTATAATATAATTAGTATTATTTTATACACTTATTTTACGTATTATAAAGAATAAAAGTAACTTATTGCAAGAACCGGAAAGATCCGAAAAATCGAAAATCATGACATGGAACCCGGTTCTTTTAGACAAGCCTAGAACCGGGTCGAACCGAATGCAGGCTCTAATAGATTACGTAGGGTTGTTGCATAATCATGAATAATAAATAACATTATTAAATTCTTGTTTGCAAAATTTTATTTTTTCTGCTTTAACGCTCTTATTAAATAAATACATAATTTTCTCGTACACTATTGTATACACAATTATAATATCCCTCAAAATAAATAATTAATTATAATAAAGGCTTTCGACGCATATAGATACTAAAATAAATAAAAAAACACAACATGAATGTCATTAACATAATTTTCCACTTAAAAATAACCTCTGTCCAAGAGGTCATTTGCCTTCTACTTTTTTTAATGTAGATCCAGTCCAACGAGTTTCTGTGGAAGTTAAAATTAATACTGTTATTAATATAATTAGCATTACGGATAAGGTAGAGTTTTCTCTCCAAATTACGTCATTATACTTAATAACAAATAACAATATTAAAAAGGAATGCTCTCTATATATGGGCACTTTCTAAGATTCTTTCGACGACGACCTCCGTAGTGGCTTGCACGCCGGATTTTGGGCGGCGCCAACTCTGCTCGCGAAAATACTAAAGGATCCTTATCTGTATGGGTCACATGCTGGTCTGGGACGCGAAAAGAATGTACCTATCAGCTGCCTAACTCCCCGTGGATGTCGTAAGAGCCGACTAAGGGACAAGGGTTCCAAGATGCTCGCACCTCAGCCGATCGGCTAACAACCCATTACTGAACCGAACATTCTATTCCACCTCGGAACTCTACGTTGATTATGCTAAAGGTGGCGTTGAGGTAACTTACGGCGAGTTTTTTTTTTATAGATATCTCGGTAAATTACTGTATCCCACCTGATGTTAAGTGGAAATGGAGTCCAGACGCGAAGATAACTGGTGCAGCGTGGAAACAAACGTAGCATCAGTTAACCTCACTCTGCCGATCTACAAGGTTCTTCACGCCTCTTTTGAAGGACCCTATATCATAGGAAGGAGGGAAAACGTTTGCTGGTTTTGTATGTTTACTCAAAATTGGTGGTTCTGATGTTCTGTCTTCCCCTTTTTTTAGAAGGACGTGAGAGTATGTATGTATGTATGGTATCCTTATGCTCGTGTGAAGGAATTATTCCCCAGAGATACACTTTCCCTGTAGAGACACTTTTAATAAAACTGCGCTTTTATTCCTGTAAGATACACATTCGGCTTGGACACTTTAATAGAAATGTGTTTTAGATGAAAAGTAAAAATAAATAAATCATAATTAACCAACATTAAAGCTTTTATTCCCCAGAGATACACTTTCGGGTTGAACACCTAAATATAAATGTTTTTTAGATGAAAAAAAAAAACAATAATAATATTTTTAGTGCACCAGATTTAATATTTCCTACATAAAGTACCAGGCTACCATAACTATGCAGGAGATTGCTTATTAATATAAATAAATAATATAGTCTTGTAAATACATATTCATATAGCAAAGATTATAATAATATTATTTTATATTAATGAGCAATCTCCTGCATAGTTATGGTAGCCTGGTACTTTATGTTGGAAATATTAAATCTAGTGCAACATGTATGTAAAAGATTGTTTGTGCCTGTGCTGTGGTTTATACATTCAAATTATTTATCTTCAGCAATTATTTTATACACAACAGTACCTAAAAGTGTATCTAAGAGGACAAATTATTTAAAAAAAGTGTATCTTACCGGAATAAAAGCGCAGTTTTATTAAAAGTGTCTCTACGGGGAAAGTGTATCTCTTGGGAATAATTCGTGTGAAGGATGGCGGCTTAGTGTCATAACTTTCAAAATTGGTAGTTCTGATGCTCTGTCTTCCCCTTTTTTAAGGAGAAGGACGTGAGAGTATGTATGTATGTATGGTATCCTTATGCTCGTGTGAAGGATGACGGCTTAGTGACATAAGAAATACGCAGAATGCTCATTTGTTTCGATGTATAACTTAGCCTTGTGCTAACTCAAGTGTTAAGTACTTAACTCTCACAATTGGTGGTTATGATGTTCTGTCTTCCCCTTTTTTAGAAGGACGTGAGAGTATGTATGTATGGTATCCTTATGCTCGTGTGAAGGATGGCGGCTTAGTGACATAAGTAATACGCAGAATGCTCATTTGTTTCGATGTATAACTTAACCTTGTTTTAACTCAAGTGTTAAGTATTTAACTCTCAAAATTAGTGGTTATGATGTTCTGTCTTCCCCTTTTTTAGAAGGACGTGAGAGTATGTATTTATGTATGGTATCCTTATGCTCGTGTGCAGGATGGCGACTTACGCCTGTTCCCAATAACCTATCTACCTATCTGTTGTTTTGCCTACTATAGATACAAATTTGACATAAGCTCCATACAAATTATGTCAAATTTCTAACTCCAGTAAGCAAAACAACAGACAGAATATAGGGAACGGGCGTTAGTGACATAAGAAATACGCAGAATGTTCATTTGTCTCGATGTATATCTTAGCCTTGTGTTAACTCAAGTGTTAAGTACTTAACTGCAGTAATTAACTTGAGCAGTCTTCGCAATCACCTACTATGTATTAATTAATGGTTGAACAAACGACGTTAATAGCCATCTAGTTAAGGAGCGTTTATTATTAACTACACGGCCCGCTGGCGACTTCGTCCGCTTGAGTGAACACCCGTATCCTATAGAACCCTATGGCAGCGCAGCGTCACCTACCAGGTCCAAGTATATACATGTTTTATACATATAAACCTTCCTCTTGAATCACTCTATCTATTAAAAAAACCGCATCAAAATCTTCTTGCGTAGTTTTAAAGATATAAGCATACATACTTAGGGACAGACAGACAGCGGGAAGCGACTTTGTTTTATACTATGTAGTCAAGGGCGGATTTAAGGGGGGGGCACGGGGGCACGTGCTTCCCCCCCAGACGGTATTTTAGTGTACTATGGAGATTCCATCACAGTTCATACTTAGAAGCAAATCGAGAGCTCTATTGTTTTGACACTTTCATAAACCTTCCATACATTCATACTTGAACTTGTAGAAATAAACTTGAAGTATGGTAGGTACTTCATGCTAATTTCTAACAGTTATTGTTGATTTTTTTGCCCTTCCCCCCTTGTGCCCCTCCCAGAAAAAATCCTGGATCCACCCTTGTATGTAGTCATTTGGTTTTCCATGATGATAACGAAGCAGATCAAATGCGCAGGACATATTTAGACGCACAAAACGTACGCGCAAACCAAAGTCCAAAAAAAACAAAGTAATTTTTATAAACTTAACAAAAGTTCTTTTAAATCGCCCATACATTTTTTACCTACAAAACCATTAGGACGTCCCTTTTTTAGCTGTGGAGAAGAATGAGCGCAAGAAACTCCACAGCTTATAGATAACGACAATTACAAAAAAAAAGTAGGTACGTCGTTAACAAATCATACAATATTTAATTTAATACATTTACAATTAAAAACATTCAAGATCCCGAAATTACAAATTATTTGACAGCATCACATAAGTACATTGTTCTAATCCCAAGGTAAGTAGCTAAAGCACTCGTTTTATGGAAATCAGAACGTCAGTCGGCACCACAACCACCCAGACCTGACACAATATCAAAAAGTTCGTTGTCGACATTGACCCGACCGGGAATCGAACCCGGGACTCTGAGTTAGTTCCGCCCAAAGTCCGGCGTGCAAGCCACTCAGCTACGGAGGTCGTCAACCTAAATAGTAAGTATAGTCGACAATAAAATTGCTTTACCACCTTAGAAGTGAATTTTGTTTGCATATAATAAAACAACAAGTTCTATTTTTGTTTAAGAGCGTTTACGCCGCACACTAGCGCTGCCAATGAAAAAAAACATATCTAGTAATTAGAGATAGAAAATCAAATTATGCTCAACAAACTATCTGAATGAAGTAATTTAGCATTTTTACGTCACCTCATGAACACCTGACATGTTATGGTTTAGTTAAATATGGCGTTATAGTTAAAAGTGGCCGTAACGTCTTATTTAACTAAACCATAACATAAAAGACCAAGCGACAGATACGTTGTCATTATTGACAATGAGCCTTAGCGAAATTTTATTGTAATGGAAGTTTTTTTCAAAAGTGATAAAGCAATTTCATGGTCGACTATACATACTTAGTTAAATAACATTAAAAAGTAAGCTTTTGTTCAACAGAATTTCATATTACATTGTTTTATTTTTATATTAGAAGAAGGCCAACGAGCAGGCGGGTCACCTGATGGGAAGCAATCACCGCCGCCCATGGACACCCGCAAAACCAAAGGAGTCGCAGATGCGTAGCATGTTAAGTAGATTCAGCTTTTATTTTAAAAATTTTGTTTCTACTAATTATTTAGATAGGTTATATAATTTAAGTATAAACACACTGTCCATCATAAGATGTGATAATAATTACAATTTACCTATATTACAAGCTACATAAACTAATTCTAGTAATGACTTATATTATTTCACAATAACATAACTTACTATATTAAAGAAAAAATTAATTAAGATAACTAAAGACAAAATAAAACCTATAAATAAAAAATGTCCTCCAGCTGTGGGCTCATGGGAACGGTTCCAAGAATGCTGGCAACATTACCTCTTTGGATTGCCAAGCTAATACGTTGGCAGAGGTAGCTGCCAGCCTTCTTGTCACCGGAGGCTTCAATAAGGCGAGCACTCAACTCTTTAACAAGCTGCTTGGCCTCCGGCCCCCATGGACCCAATGTCTCCACCGCAAACGGAACAAATAAATAATTTGGACCCAGATTTGCGTATTTGTGCCGTTTGCGATTTTCAGCATTACCGCAGCAGCCCCTACATGAAGAGAGGTGGCGCGTACATGTGAGGGAGCCACGGTGTCAGCACAGGTTGCATCCCACACCAACGGCCTGCCAAGCTTCCAGGGCCCAATGGTCATCCCGTCAGGTCTCTTGCCATCGCTGCGAGATATACCAGCTGGCTCTAAGACAGCCGGTATACCAACGGTGGCAAAAGCACTGCGGATGATGCTGTTTATAGTGGAGTGACGCAGCATACGCCCAGCACTGCGAGCACATGATAGGCCGTGGTGGCCAAGCTCGTCAACAGCTTCTCCACATACGCAGCGGTGAGGGTGGACTACCCTGGCGCCTAGACGAAGACAGACCGCTAGAGTGAGAGACGGCCCGTCCAACAAGGTACCGACATTGGCAGATGGTAATGCCTGGAGCCAGTGGCCTGACTCTCTCTGGGAGACGGCAGTAAGACGAGCGAGTTCTGACATATCACTCGAAGTGGATAAAAGCCCCTCCAGAACTTGCTTGCACAGTGGCTCGTCCCATTGCCTCTGAGATTGTGGTAATAATGGTAAGTTAGAATTTGGACAGGCGGATAACCAGGCGTTACTCGCATCAGCTTTACACGACAACTCTACGGAACCCAAAGATGGGTTGATAATTTTCCTGTAGAGATTGTACGTGCTATGAGCAGAAGACAAAAACGCTGGCAGGGCCACACTGGATAAATTTCTTATTCCTAGGCCTCCGAAGCGTACAGGAAGCGAAGCCTGTAACCAAACGCGGTCGTTTAATGTACAATTTAAAATTTTAATAAGAGTTTTTCTTAACAAATTATCTAAACTGGATAACATTGCTGGAAAAAGCCAAAGTTGAGAGCAACGTAGAACATATGTAAATTTAGGCACAAAAAGACAAAAACGAATGATAAATAAGGCCATGTGAGGATTAATTTGGAATAACCGGTCTGCAGTTGAATTGAATTTAGAGATCGCATCGTTTACAAAAGCGGGAATGGCAGCGTCGAGAAGCGGTGCGCCTAATAAAAATAAAGAGTCATCGTTGAGAATTTTGATACTGGGGGCCAGGCGACTGAAGTCAGTAACTATTTGAGCTCTACGGTCCGAGGCCACGGAATTCGAAATGTATAATTCACATTTGGAAAAATTTAGCTCCAAACCTATAGTGCCAAACTGGTTTATCAAAGTTTGTAGGTCCTCGAGAACTAAACCAGAGTTTCCCCCTAAAGTGCCGTCATCGAGATACCAGACATTGAATTTAGAATTTAGATTCGAAATTGTTTGGTGAATTGCCAAAGAGAAAATAGCAGGACCCAGAGGGTCACCCTGCTGGCAACCAACGGCAGAATGGAGAAGATTGTTTCGATGAACCAATTTTGTTGGTTCACTGTAACATTGCCACAAAAATGTCACCAATGTAAATGTCATCTCATTGCGCCCTATTTTTTTCTGGTCAACATCACAAAAAGCAATAACTTTTTTTAAGTTTTCAGAACACAAAGCTCGTATTAGCCTCCTACCAGATTTTCCAGCATTCCAAACTGTAAAGGTTTCCCAATAAGGAAAAATATGTTTTTCTAATCTCTTTAACTGTATCTGCCAGATACACTCCCTTTTAACAGAAAATGTAGTTGCATTCACATGGTATGTGTACACAAGTAACTTGTCATCTATTCTATGCAAATCACCTCCTAAATCAAGATGTTTAAAGAAAAATATTAGATCTTCCGGAGTTCCAGGTCCTGTTTCATCAAACCCTCCAACTCTGTCAAACACAGACCTATGGCAAAACCGAGTCGGCATCAGCAAAGTTGAACCATTTGAAGTATAAATTTGCTGTTTTAGTTGTGTTGGACTGATATTGTTAGCCCAAGATACATATTGAGGAGTTGAGTTAATGGGTATCCTTGAAATTCTACTGCCTATAAGAGTGGAGTGATGGTTTATAGCGTATTTCCACTGTAACATAATTCTGTCTGGTTGCATGACATCATCAATATCTTGAAAACATAAGAAAGTACCTGAACTTTCTCTAACAGCACCATTTTTAGCTGCACCAACACCTTTACATATTTTTGAACCAGTTAAAATTAAATTCACATCATATTTTTTGCAGTTTAAGTATGTTTAAAGAATATAGAATAGATTCATTTAATTCAGGCAACAAATTATGTAAGTTACATAGAGGCCCATATTATAAATACCTTACCGACTAACATACATACAATTTATATATAAAACTAAAACTATGCTATACGTAAGGACGGCGACGTGCGACGCTGCGTGGTGTCCGGTAGCCGGCCTCGGAACCGCCGGAACATGACACCCTTCGGCCAAAACTCTTCTTTTATGAACGTTGACAGATGTTCGGTCGGGTATATGTATCAGTAATTAAGTAGTTCATAGAATAGTCCCGCAAACTCTCGTTCCACACCACAGCTAGGGTGGGCTGGAAGAGATCTCTTCTAGAGATAAGCTCACCTTTGTATATGTCTTGTATAACGTCTGTTTTAATGTGTGTTTTATATGTGCAATAAAGGATTAAATTAGATCTCTGTATTTCCTGTAAGCATATAAAGTTAGGCGACCGCATACCGGAAAGCGCAGTGTGGGCAGGCCTCCAACAAGGTGGACCGACGATCTGGTAAAGGTCGCGGGCAGCCGCTGGATGCGAGCAGCACAAAACCGGTCGTTGTGGAGATCCTTGGGGGAGGTAGACGTCCAGCTGTGGACGTCTTTTGGCTGAGATGATGGTGATGAAGATGGAAATTCATTCAATTCAACAATCATTAATATTGGCTTACGCCATAATAAATAAAAAAACTAGGTTTAAATTTACTACATTTTATTTCAGTATCTCTTAAATACAAATTTGTGGACATAATATTACCTACACTAATACATTACGATAATAATAATAATTATAATTAGAAAATATTAACTACAATAATAATTATTATTTAAATACTATCATCCGGCGCGGATTAACTACAGATAATATATATTAAGTTATCAATTTGAGAAGAAAAATTGTTAAGTAAAAATAATATTGATCAATATCTTTTCAAAATTACTGTAAAAAAAAGGCTGTGTTAATAAAAAAATGTAGGTAATCAATTCAGTTTAAAAAAGCACCACATCAAACATAGTCATATAACTTAAAAAATATATTTTATTTTCGTTTCTATAAATCAAATATAAAAAATGAAGCTAAAAAGCAGGGGTCTGCAAATTAATAGTGATGCTGCTTCTTCGCTGTCATCCAGTAACATTTAAGATGACGCATTGGTAATTTACGTGGCGGGGATCTTAATTTTTCCCAACAATTACAAAACATATGAAAGTGATATTTGATGACATGATGTTTCATTTAATTGACTTCATTTTGTTAGTTGCAGAACCACGATTTTTCAACTTTTATAGCAGAGAAAAAAATATCAAAGTAACCTCTTTTAAAACATAGATTCGCATTTTACAGGCTAACCAGACCGATTTAAGCATCTAAATTTTCTTCTTAAAAATTGTAGTTCATTTTTTTTAAATAATTTATAGTTTTAATTTGAAGGAAAAAAACCAGTTTTTCTTATGGTACGGGGCGCAAATGCTCAATGTATCAAAACGCATGAGATTATTGTTTAGCGGTGCGTCGCCTTAAATGAAATTCTTTGTATTTTATGGCGACAAAAAATGGTGTTAAGGCGAGGGTTTCCAAAAAACGGTGTTTTGAAATGAGTTTTATTCGAAATGAATAAGGAATTTAAATCCAAAAAAAAATATGTTATTCATTGGCCTTTTATCTAGTAGTTTCGGCTTGTATTTTCACGATATTTTACAATTTCCTGCATCGAATATAATATCAAACATACGTCTTATTAATATAAAACTTAATATCATTTTATTCAGGCTATACACCGTTGCAGACAAAGAAAAAAAACGACGGCTTGCACTCCGGGAGTGCCGGCAGAAGTGAAAACTTGAATATTAACGTTGTGCATTTTTGATATTTTGGAATGGTTAGGGAATAATTTTGCACGAATTGCTTCAATTATCAGTATAAAAGTGCTATCATTTATGTGGTAGAATACAATATTTATTTATTGCGCTATCGTACACAGACATGACAATTTATATTACATTAAAAAGCACTCGAACAATCGCGCCTGCGCCCTGCGCCGCCTAAACGAAACAGCAGGCATACATTTTCGCCGCGCCGTAGAAAGAGAGGGGGATACTTCCTCTCCTACGCCGCGCCGGCTGTCATCCGTCTTACGAATTTTCGATCAGGCCACGTGTCCTGCCGGTCACGTGTCCTGACGCGAATTTAACATTTTTTACCCATTACAAAAAAAGTGTACAACGCCGCTAAAGAAGTTTTCACTTCAAAATATACCAAATCAATTGTCTTTGAATATGTAATAGTTGTCGGCCATTATAATTTTAATAATAAGTAAACGTTCATAATAAAATCCACATTATTGCCTTGCCCCGAGTGGAACACCTTGGAAATCTCACAGTCGGAAACGCTCGCCTTAATACCCTAACTTTTTTCATAATTTAAATAAGGTTTTTAAGTTAATTGATTTAAGTAACAGTAGCGATCCGGATAGTCTGCACATTGTTATGTGATTTATTTGTATATTAGCAGTAATTTCATAAAAATAAAAAACTAAAAGCATTTCAATAACCCGTAGAAATAAATAACTACAGGCTTTAAGAAAATACAGTTTGTATAAAACGCCAACGGGCAAATTAATAATTCCTTTAGCATATCTGACATTTCATCACACAAAAAACGAGCGAGCCTTACAGCAGTCGCATATGATGTGTAACATTTGACATCTCACCTTAGTAATAAGCAATTTTAACATTATATTCTGAAAAAAATGGGTCAAATTACATAATTTTATAACTATAAAATAAATGCAGTAAATACTCATTAGAAGACATTTGACATATTAAAATGACCTTTGATAGTCAAATGACACAATACTATGCCACTTAAAATAATAATATGTCATGTTTATAATATCGATTTTAAATTTAAAAAATGGCGCGCGCTTGCTCGCTTCCTCGACTTCCTGTTACACTGTTATACATACTTCCGTCCCATTTCACGAAATCACTCCCACAAATTGCTTATATAGAAAGCGAGCGAAAAGATGTTACACATCAAAAATAACAATTTACCCTTTGATAAATAAGCATAACTTTAAATACATTCTATTGGAAATTAAATACGTTGCTTTACACACATTTTCTATTGTTTACTGAGCAAAACTCTTATAAAATAAAACTTTTCTTTAGAAACGGACAAAGCGACTGTATCGGTAAATTTTTTACCAACTGTAAAAACGATTTAAAAAAAATAGAAATTGTATGGGAATGGTGAAGTATGACGTCACTATTTTGTTCCGTCAACTCAGTGTTTAATAATAACTTTTTACGTTACAGAAATTCATGCTTAGGTCAAATAAAAATAGGTTAGTGTTTTAAAGGACTGTCACGTGATTTCATTTATTTGTTTAATGTACTGAAAACATTTGTGCTTGCTTTCCTAAGCCTGTAGTTTGGGCTATAAGAAATATAGAAAGAGACAAATAGCCGCACGATCGCTTCATCTCTCTCTCACACAGGATTAAAGACTGGTCGAACGAACAGTCTAAATTTTATGAAATATTTTTTTTTAGTTTGATATTTTTTTTTATTGATCAATATTTTTTTAAACAACATGGTAGGTAGATTTTGCATTTTTATATGGCTCATACATTTTTTTTCTATTTATTACAATTCGATTATAATACTTTAAGAAAATCAGATAAATAAACAGTATTGCGAATATACAAATACACGGCAAATAATAATTAATTTAAATCATACAATTTTGTATAGTTATTACAAAATTCAACGTACTACAAGTGCTCTTAAAATAATTAAGTACTGGCTTGGATTGGAATGTTCTTTCATAGTTATATGTATACTTACATACTTTTTTGAGAATACTACTAATTAGATAAAAATATAAGCTAGATACTTAATCTATTTAATTCCCTAAAGTATTAAAGCTAAATGCATATAATCAGTCACAAATGAAGTTTTAAATAAGTGGTTAGTTGTTTTAATTAGGAATGTAACGATATATCTATTAGCTGAGTTATCGGTACCGATAGATAGAGATGCTGCTGAAATGATGAAATGTTTTTATTTGTTTGATTTTTGCAGCCTATGAATAACAGTTTTCTCTTTTACGTTTTCCTAATTTAGTATTTACTCATCATTATTATCATATTATCAGTTTCATTGAGAAGGGTACCTACAAATCTCATTATAATCCCTGATGTATTGAGTGCGGGGCGGTCGCAGCGAGACTGGACGTAGACAGCGCTTTATTGCAACACTGACGTGATGGACGCGAGCGTCCATTACGTCAAAGACGCCAAAATTAATTACAATATTTACTGTGCCAATTAATTATGTACAGACGCCTGCACATCAACCTATCCAAAACTGTCAAATTTCTTCAATACAATGTCAACCATATTACTTGGGCATACAGCTCAAAGTCTATTGAGGAAATTTGACAGTTTGTGGTAGGTTGATGTGCTGGCGTGTGTACTAGCATAGTTTTTTAAGTTAAATATTGTTACTAATACTCTGGATACAGATCTGAATTAAATGCATTTTATTTATTTATTTATTATAAATATAAAACCGGTAACACTAACCATTTAAATAAAGTGGAATTGCATTTGGGTGAAAAAAGATTTATATTAATTATCAGATTAAGAAAAATCTTTTTACACCCAATTGGTCATCTGATATAGGCATTAAAGTGTATCAGCTGATATATCGGTACAGGTCTTTCAGGTATTGTTACATCCCTATTTTAAATCCTTTTCCAATTAATTAAATAGTCGGAATAATGTTTAACACCACTTTTATGACCGTTATATACTTACCGAACGATATAGCTACATTCAATTGTCATTAACAGAATAGTTATATTATGTAATAATTAAAAATTAAAATATGGCTCATAGTGATGGCCTTAAAAAAATAAAAAATCTTACTGAGTATTCGTAACTAAAATAAATTTAAAATACCTAAGTAAATAAAAAAATACTTAAAAAATAAAGCTGAAAATACGTTTCATTATAAAAACATCAATCATCAACAAAATAGAGATATAAATAAAATAGCAACCTTTTTATATATTTGTGATGTCATTTGTGATCTTTACGGTGACATTAAATAGATTTTAACAAATCGTTTTCTTAAAATAATTTTATTTAGGGTATTAATCAAATTGTATTAAGTATTCAGAATTCTGTTAAATAAATAAAGGCAAAAATAGCGATACAAATACCTAGTCATAAAATATTCTTGTTTTTCTAAAAAAATAAATTAAAACGAGCAAATGCTTACATTCTAGTTTCCTATTAAAATCTAAAAATATAGAAAAAACTGTGATGATATATAAACGGACGGATAAATAATGTTTAATTGCACTTTTGGAATGTTTTATATAATTATGTTAAATTGAATAAATATACTTAGTTTTTTTATGTTAACATTACTTAATTAACGTGTGATATATCGTGTGTATGTGCCTAACGCTAAAAGTACATAATTGATTGATTCTAAAAAACTATATTTACATTTTTTTTTAAATTAAAGTAGCTCAATTCCACTTTTTATGTAATCATATTTGGTGAATAAATGTTTAGTTAATAATTTTCTACTGGGTCAATAGAACTTGGAGATTTACTTCGTTATTACAAAAAAAAACCTACATAATGAATGAGTACGAATATGTGAGAATAATGTGAGATTCATTCACAATTGTGTTTTTTTTTAATCCACAAGATTTTTTTTGTAACAAATTATATAATTGAGGTGTTAAGTAAAGCACTAAAATGCGACAAAAAAGTCTTCGTAAATTTTCACATTTAAATTTTGTTTTTGAGATTCTTATGCCACATTTACAGTATACAAGTGTCATTTTCAAATGAGATTCACTGTAATTTTAGTTCGTTAAGCGAGTTCATTACAATATACTTCATTAAACTATACCCTCCACCTGATATTAAGTGGAATATCACACTAACCAAAAATGACAAATTTATTCAATAAATTGTCATGAGTAAATTTGATAGTTTCTGATGTGCAGGCATGTGTACAATCGGGGCCTTTGGTGCTTTGCCTATAACTGACGCAATATTATTTGTTTTTTTGTTTGATTAAATTTTTACTATAATATTCTCATTGTAATGTTAATTATTGTACAAACTAAAGAATGGGGAGCCTAGAGTTTCTGTAAGACAAACCCCAACACAGGTTCATGTCTTTAACGGTGTCAATTCCTCCCTTTCTTGTGTTATGTTCTAATGCAACTGTGTGATGACATAATAAAGACTTTGTTTGTTTTTCATGAAATAGTAACTTCATCACTACGTATAAACTATACGACGTTATTGAATTAAGACAGCAATATCTTAAGATTTTAGAACTATCAAAGAATTTGTAGGAGTCTTACGAGTGACCAATCAGATGAAATCAGAGCCTCACACTTCACAGAACAATTATGTGGTCAGCCCATTTTGTTGTCGTTCAGCTATCTGTACACAATAGTTAGTGCGCAGGCTAATTGAGTGACTGGATAAAGATAGCTGATGCTACGATTTTGACAAGGCAGTTTACTTTCATATTTAAATCGCTTAACATTGATGCTGAAGCTACGTATTTCTGTAATGTAGGTACTAGTTACTGCAATCTCTGTACACACGTATATTGTATTCGACGAACGGTATCTTGTCCTCTGCAGAGAGCTTGCACAGATCCTGAAATTAGAAATATAGAAAAAGAAACATTATTTTGTAAAATTTTAAAAGAGTATTTAATATATATTTTTTATTATAATTTAACGCCTCGGTGGCCGAGTGGCACAGTGCTCGGTCCGATACCCGAAGGTCCCGGGTTCAATTCCCAGGTCGGGCAAAATGTATTTCGGATTTTTCGATGCATATCCCGGGTTTGTGATCACCAACCCGCATTTGGCAAGCGTGGTGATTACGCCATTACCCATCAATTGTAGCGATGACTTGATTTAAATGATGGAGGCCTTTACCCAGCAGTGGGACAGTTATAGGCTGTTTACTACTACTTTTACTATTATAATTTAAAATATTTTTTGGAAAGTAGTTAACTAGTTAGTATAACTAATATTATTCTGAGAGTTAGTAAGTTTTTAAGTTTTTAAGTTTGTTTGTTAAAGTTTTTAATTTTATTATATTCACGCTGATCGTCGGCGCTGACAAATCAATATGTATGTAATTAAAGGAAACGTTACTGAGTCACGCTGATTGCTCAGTGCTGACATGCGCTAGAAGTTCATACATTTCGGCTCTCAGCGCCGACGGTCAGCGTGCGGTCAGCGCGACTCTATAACCAGCCTTAGACCCTCTCACTGACACGGAATCTCCCGACAGCTGCGCGCGGACTGTTCCGAGCTGTTCTATGTCTGCGTTACTCGAGAGCGGTAAGGCTTACCTTCTACAGTCAGTCCCCTTTTTTTGGGCCAGTACCTATGAAATTGACGTTTTATATAAAGATTTCTTCTAAATAGTAGATTGTACAACAAGAGCATAAAACGAGCCATTTTACCCGATACGAGCATAGAGCACTTTGTACGTAAGTACAACGAAATCGCAGATAATAAATAATCAGTAGCACATTGCGAGTGACCTTTTCTTAACAGTGGGCTAAAAAAGGGTAAATTAAAAAAAAAAAAAATCTATGGTATTCTTACCTCAAACGGTATAAAAGATCCCCTAATCTTCAGCACCTTGTCGATGTTGCAGTCCATGTTGAGTGCTACCGTGGTGGACCATGTCGCCTCGCTTACTGCCAGCTTCCCACAGCTGGGCGACTCGTGCCGGCAGTCGAACAGGTCGCAGCGGTGGAACTCCTTCAGTTTCAATGACCTAGAAGAGCAAGGAACATCATTATTTATGGACATCATCATACGTAAATTTGGGAAATCAGAAGGGCGATTTCTGAACCACTTACTAAATCTCACGCTCTCTCAATCTTATGTCACATAGGTACATAATTTATTATGTATATAATATGTATGTACACATAGGTACAAGAATGACATAGGTACTTAGTATTGTCTATCTAATGTGAAACAGGCCTTGAAAAATGCCTACCAGGTTGGTTCCAATCACTGTTTATCGTTAAGAAACTTTTTTTTTTATATTATCCGTTTTATTCGTTTTTTTATTGTATTTTTTATTGTGGTTTTTCAACTTTTATTTGTATTTTTTCTTTAAAGCCTTACCTTAACGTAACGTCGACGTGCTTCTGGTCCTGGTGCGCCAGTTAAGTTACTTTTGTAGGGTTTTTTTGTATTTTTTTTAACGTAAAACCGCACTTGATGTTGACGTGGACGTGCTTCTGGTGCAGGCAGTGCGCCAGTAAAGTTACTTTAGTAGAGTATTTGATGTGTAACATCTTTCCGCTCGCTTTACATATAAGCAATTTGTGGGAGTGATTTCATGAAATGGGACGGAAGTATGTGTTACAGTGTAACAGGAAGTCGAGGAAGCGCCCAAGCGCGCGCCATTTTGTAATTTTAAATTGGATATTAGATTGGATTGAATGGAACATAACCTTTTATTATTATATGTGACATATTGTGTCATTTGACTATCAAATGTCTTCTAATGAGTATTTACTGCATTTATTTCATAGTTATAAAATTATGTAATTTGACTCATTTTTTCAGAATATAATGTTAAAATTGCTTATTACTAAGGTGAGATGTCAAATGTTACACATCATATGCGACTACTGTGAGGCTCGCTTGTTTTTTTTTCTTTTTTTTTGTTAAAACGTACCTTAAGGTGACGTCGACGTGCTTCTGGTGTAGGCATTGCGCCAGTTAAGTTGAATAATTTAGCAGATTATATATTTTGATTTTTTTGTTCACATAAGAATCGTACCTCAAACGTACCTGATTGTGGCTACTCAACTCATTCGTCACAGAAGGGTTGTTCCTCTTGCACAAAAGATCCCGATGGGTCGAAGTGTTGAGAGAGGGAAACCTCAGCAGGCCCCAATAAGATAAGATAAGGGTTGTCCCTCAAACGTACCTGATTGTGGCTACTCAGCTCATTTGTTCCCCAGACGTAAATAGAATGAAATAAAATTAAATGTATTGTCTTTCTTAAGTCAATTATTAGTCCATGCTAATGTGAAACAGGCAATGTAAATGCCTACTAGGTTAGGTTGGTTCCAATCACTGTTTATGGTTATGTAACATTGATAGTGTGTGATTAACATTGTATTAGTTTTATTACTAGTATATTTTGTGAATTATTTTTCCCTTTTTTTTACTATTTTTTTAATCGTAGAGCCGTACCTGTACGATTTGTCGACAATGCTATAGTTAAATTATTTTGATAGAGCAGTTAAACATATTTTTTGCATTTTTTTGTATTTTTTTTTCGTTTTTTTTGTATTTTTTTTTCGAAAACCTTACCTAAAGGTGACGTCGACGTGCTTCTGGTGCAGGCAGTGCGACAGCGGCACAGTGTACGAGTGGTTGTGCACGCCGCGCGGGCACACGCGCTCCGCGAACAGCGACGCGTTGGTCACGGACTTGCTTGATACACCCACGTGGACTTTGTCGCATTCTACGAGAAAAAGATAAATTTTTTCATGTATTTACTTTGTAAAAAAAATAAAGAGAAGAAAGAGCGATTATCAAGCGTTAAAAAAGTTAAAAGGAGCGCGCCATGGTTCCTAAGTGCTCAACAGATTAGTCCCAACCACTTATTTGAAATTTAAAAGACTACTTAGTGTAATATTTCTTCTTACTATATTATTACAAAAAAATATAATACTATATGTTAAGTTACATATAGTTAGCTATAACCTAACCTTAACCTACTGGGCAAAGGCCTCCATCATTTAATTAGTTAAATTAATGTCTTTACTATTGGATTGGTGAACAACTGTAATGACAGTTGTAAGACTTTTTATTTTATAATAATTTATCTATTTATTACGTAAAGCAAAAACTTGGTCCCCCTTTTTTACGAAAATTGCGCGGACGGAGGAGTATGAGAAATTTCGCACACTTATAGTTTATACAACTTTAGTCGGAACGGGGGTACTAAGCCAAAAGGAGGGTAAAGTATACATGATAGTAACTTTTTAAATTTCTTTTTAATTTTTATAACTTTTTATTATTTTTTTAACTTTTTTTTTTAATTTTATTTTTACATTTGATTGGTCTACAAAAATCTAGTAGGCTACGGTTTTGACGTAGGTTCTCAGCAAATAGGTTTACATCTAATGTCAATGTGCGGGCATTGTAAAGAGTCGAGTTTTCTTTCCATAATTGGACATCCAATAATATTAACTTTTAATTTGTTTTTTTTGTGACCACCAGGGCTATCACAGCGTAACTTCTTTTGAAACCTTAAAAAAGAAAGCTGTTAATCTAAAATTATCCATTTTTAAGGAAAACTTCTTAGATAAAAGTTATTCGCTATCATGTATACTTTACCCTTCTTTCGGCTTAGTACCCTCGTTCCGACTGACGTTGTATAGAGAAAAAAAACAGAATGTTATTTTTTTTTTAAATTATGCATTAAAAAAAATTAACCCTTTTATTCATAAAAACTATTTAAGCATTTTTAGTTAATCACTGTTTTGTCTCTTTTCTCAAATTCAAAATGACGCTTGTGTGACGTTGACAAAACAATCATCATCATCATCATCATCATCTCAGCCAAAAGACGTCCACTGCTGGACAAAGGCCTCCCCCAAGGATCTCCACAACGACCGGTCAAAACAATATTAAACTAATTAATGCTCAATTAGTTTTTATGAATAAGGGGGTAAATCAATAAAACAAACATTACATAAACACACTACCTTGTATTTGTAACACACACATTTAAACTCTTTTCAAAAAATTCAAAAGTGGAAGTGGAGCGGCCGAAATCTGTCAATGCCAATCGAAACTCACATTCTATCTTTTTTATTTTTTCGTTGCTTAGGAAGCAATCCGTGCAGCCTTAATAAAATTACGGTCGAATTTCGATCACTGGGCGACTACAATAATAATAAGCAAAATTTCAACACTAACCTTTAGACACGATTTCCTCCGACTGATCGCTGATATTCATCTCTTCAGAGCTGCCGATCGCCTCATTGGTCTGCCTCGCGACCCTAACCAGTCGCTTCACCACCTTCACCCCCCTCTTCAACCTAGTAGCGTTTTCCGTCATATTTGGCTTCGAATCCAATTGGTTCGAAACCGCAATATCCACATGTATAGTCTTGAACGAATCGTTGTCGGTCTTAAGAGTTTCTGAGTTGTTGCGTTCAGGTATTAAGGGGATGATGGGTTGTTTGTCCTTGCTGGAAGGTTCAGGGGGGCGGGCGAAGGTTTCGTTTAGCTCTTTATCTGGTTTCCTTTCGAGAGGTTCCTGGTTCTCGTACGCTTGAGGTTGATCGAGTCCGCAAGATGACTGTGGGAGGGGTGACTACGTGTTATTATGACAAAAACGATATACCTACACCAATTAACTTTATCAGAAAAATACAAGTTAAAACTATTTTTTTTGTTGATTGGCTGTGGCGCCAGTTTTAAACAAGAACCAGTGATGCCACTACATAAATAAAAATGCATATTTTCGTTTACGCGAACATTACACATGGAAATGAAACATTTTTTACGGAGATATTCATGTAGCTGTAGATATACTCGTATCTACAGCTTCATAAAGGTACTCGCGTTTATTATACAAGGAAAAAAACTTTTGTCCTGAGACGTTTCGAACCCTTTACAGGGTCCGTTTGTGGTCAAAGGGAGACTGAGGTGTTGGTCGTCTTATAATTAAATTGTAACGTGGATACTGTCTTTTATTTATGTAAGTAAACCTTAAACGTCAAGATAAAATAATATGAAAATACCGAGTAAATTATTAAAAAGTGTTTCATTTCATTGGTTAAGATTTTATTAGATTTCTAATTAAATTAAATTTAAATCTTATATAGAAGATGGTAGTAACCTCACCAGTAACGATTCAATCCAGAAGGTGATTCTTTGGAAATCCTTACAGAAGCAGCGTGCAAACAATGAAATTGTATAGTGCAGAAGAATTAATGTATTAGAAATCCGTCTCCTTAACTAATATTATAAATGTTGATCGACCACTCAGTAATTTAGTTAGTCAGTAAGTCAGTTAGTCTGTCAGTCAGTGAGTACGTCAGTGAGTGAGAAAGTGAGTCTGTTAATGAGTCCATAAGTGAGTCTGTCAGTCGATAAGTTAATCAGTGAGTCAGTACAAACGTCAGTATGTTATTAAGTAACTAAGATATTAAGTCAATAAGTCAGTCAGTAAGTCATTAATAGGTACACCTTCAATTTCAATTCAAGTGCGGTAATAAATCTTCGTTGTTTGAATAGGTACAGCTGACATAAGCAAGGGTATTTTTTAGATATTATCAATTGATACATTATCTAACTGGTATTATCATAATAATTATCATTAATGATGTTTACATTCGAATCCTGTTCAGTGAGTTAGTAAGTATGTCAGTCTGAGTCAGTCAATGAGTTAGTGTGTCAATAGTTCAGCTTGTCAGTAATAAAGCCAGTCAAAGAGTTAGTAAGTCAATAGACCAGCTCGTCAGAAATAAAGCCAGTCAATGAGTTAGTGTGTCAATAGATCAGCTTGTCAGTAATAAAGCCAGTCAAAGAGTTACTAAGTAAATAGACCAGCTCGTCAGAAATAAAGCCAGTCAAAGAGTTAGTAAGCCAATAGATGAGCTTGTCAGTAATAAAGCCAGTCAGAAAGTTAGTAAGTAAGTCAATAGATCAGCTTGTCAGTAATAAAGCCAGTCAAAGAGTTAGTAAGTCAGTAGATTTATTTTTCAGTGATAAAGCCAGTCAGAGAGTTAGTAAGTCAATAGATCAGTGTGTCAGTCATAAAGTCACTCAGAGAGTTTAAAGGTCAATAGATCAATTTGTCAGTCATACAGTCAGTCAAAGAGTTTGTAATTCAATAGATCAATTTATCAGTCATGAAGACAGTCAGAGAGTTAGTAAGTCAATAGGTCAGTTTGTCAGTCATAAAGTCACTCAGAGAGTTTGTAAGTCAATAGACCAATTTGTCAGTCATACAGCCAGTCAGAGAGTTTGTAATTCAAAAGATCAATTTATCAGTCATAAAGACAGTCAGAGAGTTAGTAAGTCAATAGGTCAGCTTGTCAGTCATAAAGTCACTCAGAGAGTTTGTAAGTCAATAGATCAATTTGTCAGTCATACAGTCAGTCAGAGAGTTTGTAATTCAAAAGATCAATTTATCAGTCATAAAAACAGTCAGAGAGTTAGTAAGTCAATAGGTCAGTTTGTCAGTCATTAAGTCACTCAGAGAGTTTGTAAGTCAATAGATCAATTTGTCAGTCATATAGTCAGTCAGAGAGTTTGTAATTCAATAGATCAATTTATCAGTCATAAAGACAGTCAGAGAGTTAGTAAGTCAATAGATCAATTTGTCAATCGTAAAGTCAGTCAGAGAGTTTGTAATTCAAAAGATCAATTTATCAGTTATAAAGACAGTCAGAGAGTTAGTAAGTCAATAGGTCAGCTTGTCAGTCATAAAATCACACAGATAGTTTGTAAGTCAATAGATCAATTTGTCAGTCATTAAGTCACTCAGATAGTTTGTAAGTCAATAGATCAATTTGTCAATCATAAAGTCAGTCAGAGAGTTTGTAAGTCAATAGATCAATTTATCAGTCATAAAGACAGTCAGAGAGTTAGTAAGTCAATAGGTCAGTTTGTCAGTCATTGACTTAATCAGTCACTCAGTCAGAAAAGATGTACCACACCAATATTTTATTTTAAGTTGGTATTTAATAATTTATCTTGTCTTACCTGGCAGTCCGCGTCTAACTCATTGTCCGTGTTGACCGGGTATGTACACCCGGATCCGATGACGTCAGACACCCGGCTCAATCGTATCGGCCTGTCTAGCAGCGGTGTTTGAGATGTTTGTTCTATTTCTGGAAGAGAGTTGACTGATTAGAATGAAATGAGTTGGTCATATTATGTATGGTATTATTTTGTCAATAGCGTATTTATATTTAAAATTATTTAATATGGGTCTTTATGTGTGTTTATGGGTTTGACGACCTGCTTGGTCGAGTGGTTTGTACACCGGTTTTCATGGTGTCGCCATCTCTGAGGTCCCGGGTTCGATCCCCGGTCGGGTCAATTTAGAAATTATTGTTTTTCTAAATTGTCTCGGGTCTGGATGTTTTCTATGTATAATAAGTATGTATTTAAGTATTTTAAGTATGTTTATCCGTTGTCTAGTAACCATATAACGAGTTTCATGATGAAGCTTCTCTTGGGCTAGATAATTGGTGTGAGTGTAGGAAAATTTATTTATTTATTTATGTGTCTGCATTATGAATTTATAAAATAATTCTTAATACATTGTTTTTAACTTTTTATATTTAAAAGTAAGTATAAAAAAGTTAAGAACAATGTACTTAATGTGACTTTGTTTTAGAGAAATAGGGCAGGACAAGGTCTGCCGGGACAGCTAGCTCGTATTAATTAATTTATGTATAATAAGTACCTTAATGTTTTGTTAATAAATTAAAATAGTGTATTAATAATAAATCTCTATACAATTTAATATATTTTTTATTTTATTTTATTGTTGTCTTGCAATCTGTTCCATATGAACATTCAGCTAAAGCAGGGCCGGCCTTAACCATCTAGGCGCCCCGGGCGAATCATTAATTTGACGCCCTTTTATATTAAAATTTAAAAAAAAACTTATTTTGAATTTGATGTCATATTTTTTAAATATTTATAAAATACAGTGAAAAATTAAACGCCTACCCGACCCAGCCAGGAATCGAACCTGGGTCTGCCGCAATCCGGGCGGCTTCCCGGTAGCATAATGGTCATAATGGGCGTTTAATTTTTTCACTGTATTTTATAAATATTTAATTTAGCTTCAGTGCAGCAATTAGCACTTAAAAAATAAAAAAGTAAAATCATATTTTTTATTAATTCGAATATAATAGAAAACAAGAAACATGTACCTATTTATTATTATTTTACCGATTCATTCTCTAAAAACAAAATATGTATATTGTCATTATGATGTGTTGTATTGTTCATTCTCGAAACATTTAATGAAAAACAAAAAAATAAACAAATACTTACTTATCTACAACCTTATTTTACTAGCTTTTCTTTTTTATCAATTTTAGTTTGGAAAAACTGCGTTCGCCACTTGCAACAGTCACGGGTATTGTCAATAGAATACGTAGCGATATCCAGGTCATCATCATCATCAGCCTACAAACGTCCACTGCTGGCCATAGGCCTCTCCAAGTGCACGCCACTGAGCACGATCCGCGACTACTCTCATCCAGCTCTTGCCAGCCACCTTGCGAAGATCGTCGTTTCACCTAGTCTGAGGGTGTCCTACACTACGTTAGCCGATACGCGGTCTCCACTCAAGAACTCGTTTACCCCATCGGTTATCGGTTTACTTTGGTTCTCTGTCGGATCACCTCGTTCCGGATCCGGTCCCTCAGAGAAACTCCAAGCATAGCCCTTTCCATAGCTCGCTGAGCGACTTTAAATTTGTGGCCCAGGCCTAGTGTCCACGTTTCGGCTCCATATGTCATGACGGGTAGGATGCACTGATTGAAGACTTTCGTCTTTAGACTCTGTGGAATAGGCGACGTAAAGACTCGACGTAATTTCCCATATGCTGCCCAGCCTAGCTGTATCCTTCTGTTGGCCACTTTCTCGAAGTTGTTTCTATCCAACTGCAGAGTTTGCCCGAGGTAGACATACTCCTTAACAACTTCGAGAGTACTGCCTTGAACTGCAATCGGTCCCGGAATGGCATCTTGGTTTTGTCCAAGTTCATCCGGAGACCGATGCATAGAGAAGATTCAGCTAGGCCGTTCAGCATGTATTGTAAATCCTGCAACGTTTCGGCCACGACGACGATGTCGTCCGCATATCGTTAATCGTTAATAATTAGTCGTTAATTTCACGTCCTTTCCAGTCCAGCGTCTTAAACATATCTTCCAAAGCATTTGTGAACAATTTAGGGGATATAACATCCCCTTGTCTCACACCACGATGCAAGGGGATATACTTAGTCTGCTGGTTCTGTAATTGGACGGCCATGGAGGCGGCATTGTAAAGAGACCTCAACACTTGGATATATCGCCAGTCAACTTGGTATCGTTGCAGAGATCCTAGAACAGCCCAGGTTTCGATAGAGTCAAATGCCTTCAAATGCTAAGCATTGGGGCCGATTATACTCCTCGGTCTTCTGTATAATCTGCTTCACTATGAAGATGTGGTCTATGGTGCCATATCCTCCTCGAAATCCGGCCTGCTCCGGGGGTTGAAATTCGTCGAGTCTTCGCGCCACACGGTTTGTGATGACTCTTGAAAATAGCTTGTAGACATGGCTTAGGAGCGAAATGGGTCGGTAGTTTTTCAATAGGGTCGTGTCTCCTTTTTTGAAAAACAGCACGACGACACTTCTACTCCACACCTCCGGATTTCTTCCATCGAAGAGAACGGTGTTAAAGATGTTTTGAGGCTCCTTTAACACAGGTTTACCGCCTGCTTTAAGGAGCTCAGATATAACACCGTCTTTGCTAGGGGCTTTTCCGTTTTTATAAGCTGTTTAAGAGCCGTTTCAATTTTGCTCAGGCTGACTTCAGGCAAATCTTCAGTAAAAGGGCGGGTCAATGTGGCTCTGTGGTGTCTTCATTTTCGAGATCAGGTTGAGATGCATGCGAAGCGTATAGCTGGCTGTAAAAGTTTTCAATTTCCGAAAGAACCTCTGGTTTCGAAGCAACGACTACTCCACTGGTTGTAGTAAACTTTGTCAAGTGGCTTCTCCCAAGAGACTGGACAAACACTTTCGACCCCCGATTTTGCTCAATCGCTCGTTCAATCAAACGTGTATTGGAGCGTCAGAGGTCGTAGCGTACCAGTTTGCCAATTTTCTGGTTGATAGCCTGTTGTTCGGACGTTTCTTCATGAGCCTAAGGGTTTCTTCCGAAAGCTTTGACTTTTTGCCTTCACGATATCCAGATGTTGGGATATAACTCTTGAAGATTGTGCTTTTTGACAATGTTTAATGTTTCGATAGGTGTTACCTGACTGTCTTCGAGATAGTGTTGCAGACCTAAAATTTAATCGCACAACAAATATCCATCAATATCTGATTTAAAGTTGACCGTTAACTTTTCTTGCAATACAGAACAATGTTAATGATAGATATTAAATTAAGTGGTGAATTTAGGGCCACGCGCTAGCGCACGCGGCGCCCTCTGGACCCCGGCGCCCCGGGCGGCCGCCCGGGTCGCCCCCCCCTAAAGCCGGCGCTGAGCTAAAGGTTAAGAAATTGTAAATAGTCTTGCTGGGCAGTCAGTCCAGTGACGTGATCCCTTCATGTATGATATTCCCTATAGGTCTCTAAGGGACTTTCTTTTTAGCCTCTTGAAAGTCGCGTTGCTTTTCATTAAGTGCGTAACTAGTATGTTTGGGTGATTGTCTAGTCTGTTCCTGTATGATTTCAATGAGTTTTTAATCTCTTCCTGAACTGTTTTGACGTCAATGTCATGGCTATACAATTTAATATGAAGTGTTTTTGTTTATATGAATCATCTATCAGCTATTTTCGATGATTTTTAATCAAGTTTTGTTCAACATTTTTAATTGGATTACATTCCATTTTTTTCTGATATTGTTTATTCTTTACGAATAAATAAAGCTTCACCTGCAAGCTTGGGCTTCACCTCACCTGATGTTTAGTGATGATAAGGCCGAAGGTGGAAGCGCACTTCACCCGGAATCCTCAACTAGTGAGGTACTGGCTATCTTATCTCTAGGAGAACACAAAAATGCTACTAACATTGATGTTATGGCGACATATTTAGTAACAAGCCCTACCACCAACCAAACTAAGTAGGTAGGTACACAATGGGTGCTGCGAATCGAATCCGGGATCTCTTGGTCCAATACCGGAGGTCACAACCACTACACCACCTTCGGTTAAAGAAATATTAGTGTTACTAATAGTTACTTTTTTGCGACTTAATGCAGAGGGGTGAACTTCCATACATTGACTAATTACGAAAAAATCAAATACGGCAGCGCCATCTTCCGTAAGAGGAACCTCAAGTTACTAACTGGTTATCCATATAATGTCACTAGACGGCGGTAGTATAGATAGCATTTTAAATTAATAAGTTACGTTTAGTTATTTTCTAGTAATTTTCTTATAGCCACAACTTTCGTCATCTCTACAAAGAACTCATTGGCCGAGCGGCTGCGACGACGCATCGTGCTAGAGAAATCCTAGATCCGTTCCTTCGGAAATGAATTAATAACTTTTTGATTCTTGTGTTCATTTATAAGTTTTTAATGTTTTTATCAATTTTACAATTAATATTATACAGAAAAAAAACTTAGTTTTTTGTAAATATTATATACATTTTTAGCGCCATCTATTGGGAAGAAGCGTAAACGCGCACGCAAACGTCTACTACCGCCATCTATTGTACAGGGAACCTAGTTTCCCATCTTTTTCTATAAGAGGCACTTCTATACCTAATATTATAACATAGTATATGACTTATTGCATTAGACGACATTTTCATTGTCACCATACTTTTTATTGGGGGCGGCGAGAATTTTAAAGGGTTCCTCAAGTCGTGTGATCAAAACACCGTCAGAACTAGAAGGAATAGCATTACGCAAGCATGTCCTCATTCCCTACTAGATTCTCCGAGAGTTTCGGATCGGATTGGAATCAATACTTACTGTTGCTAATAAGATTTTTGACGTAGTTCTTGGATGCCAGCAATGTTGTCGCGAGGGTGTGGGGTGGTTCCGTTGGTGAAGCAGTGCTGTACTCCTGAGTTGTTTTGTGGGGACTTTTCTCTGTAGGAAAAGAGTAGGCTGTTTAATGTATGTAATATTTGCTAACATCTGCTTAAAATGTGAGGTTTTGAAAAGGATTTGCATTAGTGTGACTAAATTAATATTATAGATTTTACTGTGTCGACTAAATATAATGGTAGTAAAAGGAGCATTTTAATCTAAAATAACGTATGATATCGATACCAGAAGTATCAATTAACGTAAGGGTCATTTTTGGCCAAAATGAGTTTTATATTTATTAGGATTTAGAATGTTCCGCTCTATCGATTGGTATACTTAGAATTGCTCTATCGTTAAATAAGTGTCCCTTACGTTAACCATTTTCAGACAATCTCGAACGATTTTCGCAAAAATATTTGATTATTATGCAATAATATAATAAGTTTCACTAATAAAATTATCCTTTATAGTAAATTAAAGTAAATTTTTCGAAAGCTTCTAGCCGCTTACATTGTTTTTCATCAATTATTATTTATTTACACCTTAAATTTCATTACCTAACGTAAGAAGCATGTTAACATTTATTTTTAATGAAAGGGACATGCTATCTTTGAAACTACTAAGTTTTATGAAACTTAACAACAATGATAAGAAAGAGAAGATAAAAATAAGAAACTTTGTCCTGTACTTCAATAAAATCGGATAAAACGCTATAAAGTTACAGACATATATCGAAAAAAAAAAAGGTTTTTGGCTCTCCTGTAAAATCGTGGTTTGTCCCTTACATTCATTGATACTTCCGGTATCGATATAGGTATTTAAATTTGTATAACTTTTTAAACTATCATAGTCACTAACATTAGAATATTTATTATTAACGGAATTATAACCATGTTTTTGGTTGTGAGTGAGTATCCGATATTTCGGCACCTACCCGCAATAACTTCAGTACAGCATCCGTGATCATGGCGCATGCAACTGTGCCGAAATATCGGATAATCACACACAACAAAAAACATGGTAATAATCCCGTTAATAATATTTATTCTAATATATATGTATATATTTATATACAATAAATAGATTGACTTGGCGATCACACTAAACAATCTAATTTAATATAGGTAATATATGTATTACTTGTGAGATACATTGTGTTTTCATGCGATGGTTATATAAAACATAAAAGATTTTTAATATTGATATGGTCACTATAATATATGATGTTGTTAGGTTAGCTAATTACGTAATAGAAGGTCCCTTAAGTAGGGACTGAATAAATTAACCGCCTTGGTATTATATGGACCTCACAACTTTTTACGATAGAAGAACTAAGTTGCGAGCTTGATGTTTTTTTACAAGTTTGTTTTTGATGGTATATTATATTACTAAACAAACATACCCTTGGCTTGCTTTTTTGCTGTAGCATGTTGTAGAGGTTTTAAATTCTGTAAAAGAAAAAATCATTTTAGAATTCGATTCATTTCAATGTATACATTCATCATCATCATCATCAGCCTATACTAGTCCACTGCTGGACATAGGGCTCTTCTTGTGCACGCCACCGAGCACGATCCGCGGCTGCTCTCATCCAGCTCTTGCCAGCCACCTTGCGGAGATCGTCGCTCCCACCTAGGCTGAGGGCGTCCTACCAATACGTTTGACGATACGTGGTCTCCACTCGAGAATTCGTTTACCCCAACGGTTGTCGATTCTGCGACTAAATATCGTCACTTCAGCGTGCTGATCCGATGGGCTATGTCGATTACTTTCGTTATACTATACACTTTTTTAAATATTTTTACCAATTTGCATTTTTAATATAAGGTTTGTGGGTATTTTAAACTATTTATCTAGGTTTTTTTTTTAAACTATCATGGTCACTTACATTAGAACAAATATTATTAACGGGATTATTACCATGTCTGGTCTGCTCATAATCACCCCACCCGCAATAACTTCAGTACATCCGTGATCATGGCGCATGCAACTGTGCCGAAATATCGGATACTCAAACACGACAATAAACATGGTAATAATCCCGTTAATAGTATTTGTTCTAATATTTATCTAAGTATTTATTTTTACTATTATCATATACAGCGTGTAACAGAAAGGTGTGGTCAAAATGAAAAGATCAAAAGTGTATCCGATCTAGATTTTGTATGTGTTGTTACTAAGACATAATTATAACCTTCAATTTGTCATGCAATTTATAATTATGGAAGTCGCATACGCGTCAAGCGCGCATAAGCAAGCAGCAGTGATCATAAATTTGAGTACACAGAGGTTACTAAACCACTAGGGCTGTGACCTGTTTATATTTGATGTGACGTGACAATAGTTGACTCGTTGGTCAATAGATAAGCTTTTTAGCAACTGTCACAACGTTTTTTTTAATAGAAACTATATGGGAATGGTGAACTATAACGTGACTATTTTGTTTCGTCAATACAGTATTTATTAATTACTTTTATTTAAATGTTTAAACACATATTTCTTTGTATTACATAACTTAATCTGAAAAAAAAGCAGAGAAAAATAATTTGAAAATTAAAAACTAAAGACCTATAAATAAAAGATGTCCTCCAACTGTGGGCTTATGGGAACGGTCCCAAGAATGCTGGCAACATTGCCCCTTTGGATTGGCAAACTAATACGCTGGCAGAGGTAGCTGCCAGCCTTCTTGTCACCGGAGGCCTCGATAAGGCGAGCACTTAACTCTTTAAATAATAACTTTCAATAACTTTTTAGGTTACAGAAATTCATGCTAAAGTCAAATAAAAAATAGGTCAATGTTTTAAAGAACTGTCGCGTGATTTCATTTATTTGTTTAATGTTCTGGATTTCTATTATCCCTATTATGTCTAAGTAAACACGGCGGCAGATCAACCTACCAAACCTGTCAAATTTCTCCAATGAATATTGATCCTTATAACCAAACGATAAAGTTCAAAATTGATTGTAGAAATTTGACAGTTTTGGGTAGGTTTTTGCCGCCGTGTGTACATACAAGATCTAGATCGGATACACTTTGGATCTTTTCATTTTTACCACATCTTTCTGTAACACGTTGTATATATCTCACCTGTATCTGGTTCTGGTCGGGGGGCGTCCGGTGAGCGCCGTTGACGTTGAACTTCCCATAATGCGGGTAGTTCGAGTATTTGTCGTGCATACGCGTCTCCTTCATGGTTAGCAGCTCTTGGTGTTCCCTGAAGTATAGCGCTGACATGACGACTAGGCTGGAAGGGAATTAACTTGTCAAAGTCTTATACAACATAAAAAGAGTCAGTCAAAACTGCGTCTGCGCAGCTATGGAAAAGCTTCAAACGGACATCTAGGATAGTTCGGGATAAGTAAGTATATGTAATTCAAGTTTTGCTTTCAACCGCATCTGTGGTCTAGTTGTTAAGACCACCGGTCTAGAGACAAAGGTGCAGGGCTCGATTCCCTTATAGCGGGGGGTATGTTTGTGTACTCGGTTTGGTTGGTGGTAGGGCTTGTTTGCCCGCTTGGTTAGCTACCACCATCTTATCTAAATACTCGTATAACTAATTAAACTATCATGGTCACTTGCAATAGCTTTGGCGACATCCTTGGTCGAGTGGTTTGTACACCGGTTTTCATGGTGTCGACATCTCTGAGGTCTCGGGTTCTATTTAGAAATTATTGTTTTTCTGAATTGTCTCGGGTCTGGCTGTTTTCTATGTATAATAAGTATGTATTTAAGTATTTTAAGTATGTTTATCCGTTGTCTAGTAACCATTTAACGAGTTTCATAACGAAGCTTCTATTGGGCTAGATAATTGGTGTGAGTGTTTATTATTATTATACTCTTTATTTATTTTTTTCCTTAAAACTAGATTTTTACAATATTTTAATATAAAAACAATAAAACATTATAAAAACCTAATCCTAGAGTACCGCCAGCAGCGAGGCAGGGCCCAAGCTACCGGTGGCCAGGGCTGCAGAGTGAGGAACCTCCTGACAATACGTGCCGTGTCAAGGAGTACTGCCTTTTGCATCTGACCCTTGACCCAACCTGTCAGCAAGAGCCTCTCTAGGTGTTGATCGAGGCTCTTGGCTAAAAGACCGTTTGCCGAAATTATTATTATTATTATTATTATAATAGAGTAATTATTAATGGGATTCTTATCATACTCACAAATAATAAATTACTTTATCTAAATATGTTGCCATAACAACAATGTTTGTAGTATTATTGTGTTCCGGCATCTAGAGATAAGATAGCCAGCGCCTCTGTAGTTGAGGAGTCCGGGTGAAGTGCACTTCCACCTTCGTGCTTATCCGTAAGATATTTTAAAAAAATGTTTTACGTATATGATAAATAAATAAAAAAACGTCTTATTAGCTTGACCGCATTAGCCTGGCAACCCAGAGAGGTAATGTTGCCCGTGCCAGCCCACAGTTAAAGCCCACGTTCTTTTATTTATGTGGAATTTAAAATTTATTTGTAATTTTTTTTTTGCTTTATTAAGTAATGTTTATTTTTTATGCATATAAATAATTAATAGAACTTACCACACTGCCATAATGAAAATCAGTATCGTAATAACGATCTGTAAAAACTTATTTGAGATCAATTCAGTGTTGTTGACCCCATAATCTTTTCTCCTACAGCAGAAGGGTAATCTAGTGTTGCCATATGAGAAATCATCTTCCTCCCTCAACCAGATACACGGGTCTTTCTTCTTAGACATCGTACTGTAGTTTTCTTCTACAACTTTTGGCTCAACGTATTTCGGTTCTAAATTCTCGACTTTGTCCTCAGTACTAGAATGATATCTTACACAGGTCTTGTTGTAGTTGTAGTATTTGCCGAATTTAGAGTTGCCATGACAATTTTTGCACTGTTTTCGGGTGTATTTTGGGGAGTTGTGGCTTAGTTTGTGGCAACACTCGTGACGGCGGATGTTGCGTGCGATGTCCCGTATCTGGTCTATGGATATGTTGCCATCGCTGTAAAGGGACTTTGAGGAGTTGGAAGAGGCTGAGTAGCGGGAGTCTAAAAGAAAAGTTTAGTTGTTAATTTATTTGTTGCATAACACCGTAAGAACACAATGGCAGGAAATATTTTCCTTCTTTTTGACAATGTCAGGGAGATATTTTCAATCTTTTTTGCCTTGAGACGTGATATCGGCTCGTTGTGTGTGGTCTACCGCCTGTATAATGGAGAATGCTCTGAGGAACTTTTTTATTTGGTGCCCACTTCCTCCTTCTACCATCGCACCGCTCGCCATCGGAACAGGGCACACGCACACTTCCTGGAGCCGTTGTTCGCTCGAACGGTTCGCTTCTAGAGGAGCTTCATTCCACGTACCATCAAACTGTGGAATGAGCTGCCATCCGAGGTTTTCCCATTAAGCTACGACATGGGCTCTTTTAAAAGAGGTGTAAAGAGGTTTTTTTCAGGTCGGCAACACAAAAGCAACATCTCTGATGTTGCTGATGTCCATGGGCGGCGGTGACCACTCACCATCAGGCGGCCCGCCTGCTCGTTTGCAAACTGTTAATATAAAAAAAAAGGAAAAAAGCACTACGCATTTAAATAAAACAACTTTTACGAACCCTGCAAAGGGTTTGAAACGTCTGGATAAAGTAATATTAAGTACTAAATCAATGTAAAAATAAACGTGAGTAGATCCGTAAAAGTTATTTTTTTTATTTTTGCATTTTAAGATTCGTTATTTTGAAATTCATAATGATAATAATATTTGGAATTGAGTTTTTCGCACGTACGAAACCGTACGTTTACGTAGTGTAACCATAATTGCTTTATTGTGACAAACAATTTTTTTTTGTTCTCCCATCCCAAGACCGTAGAAGAAGGCAGCTTAGCATTCACGAACGTGAAAAACACTAGCCGCTGCTAAACTCACCATTACTAACGCTGGACCGCGCGCTATCCCTCCTCTGCAACACGCTGATCTTGCACAGCTTCTTGTTGATCCTCTCGAGCTGGTCGATCCTGGACTCTAGGTGGCCGGTCACCTTGCACAACTCCTTGACTGCGCCTAGGTTCTCCATGAATATGCGGTCCTGAGGAAGAAAAACGAATTGAGAGAGCTGATCTAGAATGGGCATTAGAAATGAAATAAAAAATGTAAATTAAAATGACATGAAAATATTAATTTAAGTTTCATAGGCATTTTGGACTATTTAAACTACTTTTCTATTACCATGGTTAGAGTAGAACACCCTTTTTCGATGCAGGGCAGAGACCTTCGTGAACCAAAAACTTCTTTGCCTACATCTGGAGGGAAGATTCTAGCCAAAATATAACTTGAGACGAGACTCATCAAAGAAGGACCTGTATAATGTGTAATGGCCTCCCTTCTGAGATGTATCCCGTACGCTATAACATGTTGATCTTCAAGGGTCGTGCATAGTCAGCTCACTAGATGCTGCAGCGGCGATGACCACTTCTCATTAGGTGTCTTGCCTGCTCGAATGCCTTCATTTTACATAGAGACCTACTTTGTTTTGCTGATTGCCTCAAACGGCATTTTCAGCGTCACCGGGCTTTTTTAGGGGCGGCGAGGTACGTAAAGGGTACCTCAAGCCGTGTGAAACGAATCACCTTTGGAGGTTTTCTAGAGGGAACGGCATCACACACTTAAAAGTGCGTGTTCCCGTGCCCTACTTGATTCTCCGAAGGATCGGATCGGGAAGCGGAACAACCCGAGGGCGCCTCTAAAGGCTCGGACCTCGGCTCGGGTTGACCGGGCGGTGGAGGAGGAGAGAAGCGCCCAGGTACATATCTGTACCTGGTATAGAGCCCGTGGGAACCGGTTCTTCGTACGCTTGTTCTACGAGTACGGTGTCTTGGGCCTTTTATTTTTTATATTTTACGGGTAAGCACAGTGCCTTGATCTCACCTGATGTAAAGTAATGATAAGGCCAATGATGGAAGCGCACTTCACCCAGGAACCTCAACTAGTGAGGCACTGGCTATCTTATCTCTAGCTGCCGGAACACAACAATGCTACAAACATTGATGTTATGGCGACATATTTAGATAAGATGGTGGTAGCTAGCCAGGCGGACAAACAAGCCCTACCACCAACCAAACCGAGTTCACAAACATGAACCCCCCGCTGGGAATCGAACCCGGGACCTCTGAGTCTAAACCGATGGTCTTAGCCACTAGACCACAGAGGCGGTAGGCGGCGGCCTAAACTAGTATGCATGTTTAGTGTATTCTGTAAATGTGTAGTGGCATTTATAGGATCGGGCGGAGGCCTACTTTGTTCTACCACCAACCTTGTTGACGACCAGGAACTTGGGTATGGTGTCCCCGTTGGGCAGCGTGACGTCGCCGGCCTCCTTCACCGCCTCAGGCAGCACGCGGCGCACCTCCTGCGCTATGACGCCCGTGTCGAGCTGAGGCGCGGGGGCGGAGGGGTCGTAGCCTAACAGACCGGAATGTTCGGCGAAAGACGGGTCGTAGTTGAATCTGGGGCGGAGATTATACACGTTTGTTACACTTCACCACCAAGGCCCACTACAACGTTGTCATGGGGGACCTCAACGCTAAAGTGGGAGTACAGAATCGCCACGAATCGGTAGTAGGATCACATGGTTTTGGCAGCATAAATCATAAGGGGCAAATGCTTGTCAACTTCTTCGAAAAAGAGGATCTTTTCTTGATGAATTCTTTCTTTAAGGGTGCGCCGACCAAAAAATGCCAAAAATGCAGTTACTGTTAAGTAAATATAATTGAAAATACTATCGTATTAAATGAACAAAATATATATTTAGTATCATAGGGAACGTGTTTACAATTTGTCAGAACCATAATGTCATAACACGCTATAGTTTTTTCTACAATATCATTTAAAAGTTGGGCAAAAATCATGAAAACGAGTGGCGGCGTTTAGTAGATTTCTTATAGTTTATATAAATTATTGTACCTCTGATTTTGTCTAAACAATCATCAATGGACAAACTACAAATTGCTAGACTACATTTTCGATTCATCAAGTGGTTATTTAAATAATTATTTTTTATTAAGCACCTTAAATTCCCCATACAAAATTAGTATGGCCGCGCGGCATCAAATAAATATGGACGACGACATTTCAAATAAAACATATGACACTTGTCATTTACGGACGGCGCACCCTTAAGAAACAGCCCCAAAGAAAGTGGACATGGCAGAGCCCCGACACTGTGACTGAAAATGAGATCGACTTTATCATGACGGACAAAAAGCACATATTCAGGGACGTCTCAGTGATCAGGTTTAAACAGTGAAAGTTTATAAAGGCCGGTTACAGTGGTCCACTGACAGTCAGTGCGTACGATCCGTCCTGACGATACGCATTAACCGACCAATAGGCCGGTTACAGTGCTCAGCCGACCGTCGGTGCGTAAGTACGTCAGTCGCGTTTGTCATACATATGAAAATTAATATAATTGTTTCCATAGCGCGTCGGTCGGTGAAGCACTGTAACCGGCCAAAGACTTTAATCTTATAGTTTACGACGACCTCCTTGGTTGAGTGGCTTGCCCACCGGGTTTCATGGTGTCGCCATCTCTGAGGTCCCGGGTTCGATCCCCGGTCGGGTCAATTTAGAAATACCTGTTTTTCTAAATTGTTTCGGGTCTGGGTGTTTTCTATGTATAATAAGTAATGTATTTAAGTATATTAAGTATGTTTATCCGTTGTTTAATTAACCATTTCTCGAGTTTCATAAGGAAGCTGTTCTTGGGGCTAGATAATCGGTGTGAGTGTGGGAAACATTTATTTATTTTATTTATAGTTTTTTTTTAAATTTCCCTCAAACAAAAGGTAAACGCGGTCGGTCTGCGGTTGTCGATGTTTGTTTTTTATTGTTTCACACAGAAAAAAAACACATATTATAATATACTAGCTGACCCGACAACCGTTGTCCTGTCTTTATTTTATTTAATACTAGCGACTCGCCCCGGCTTCGCACGGGTGCAATGCTGGTACACGCAACCTCTATGTCCCTGCATTTTAAATCTGTAATATCTACGAAAATATTCATTTAAATTACATGCTGTAAAGGGCCATATTGATCTATATTAAATGCACAATGTTTTTAAGAATGCTGTATTGCTTAAAATCGCCTCGAAAATAAGCCATTATTTCTCGTAAAAAGTAAAGGATAAAAAATGATTATTGTGGGTTATCCCTAAGAGACAGACATATACCATCGCGAAATTTTTTGTAGCCCATTTTAAAGTAACAATACTGTAGTACATTATTTTGATCTATCTCGTAGGGTTCAGCCAGCGTTTGCGATGTAAGCGCAAAATATGTGAAACCTCTAAAATTGACAGTGTTTCTCTACTATATTATGCATGCAATTTTACATATAAACCTTCCTCTTGAATCACTCTATCTATTAAAAAAACCGCATCAAAATCCGTTGCTTAGTTTTAAAAATCTAAGTATACATACATACATACATACATAGGGACAGCGGGAAGCGACTTTGTTTTATACTACGATTATGTAGGTAGTGACTAGTAGCCCGCTCGCGACTTGATCCGCTTGAGAACACCCGTATCCCATGATGGACCCCTATTGCAGCACCACCTACCGAGTCCAATCATGATTTCAAACCATCCAGGAACCCATTGAAATATACACACAAAATGTCATCCAAATCGGTCCAGCCTTTTAGGAGGAATTAGGTGACAAACACACGTACAGAAGAATTATATAAATAAAGATATAATATGCATGTATTATACATATAAATCTTCCACTTGAATCACTCTATGTATTGCTGAAAACTGCATTAAAATCCGTTGCGTAGTTTAAAAGATCTAAGCTTACAGACAGCGGGGGCGAGTTTGTTGTATAAAGAAGATAATTAATAAATTACATGCTATGAGTACAAGACCTTTTCGAGGGTGAGCACTACATGCTTAATATAAAATAACATAATATATTCTCACATAATTAAAGAAACATTACATAACTTAACTTGAAAAAATAAAACAGAAAAATAATTAGAAAATTAAAAACTATATACCTATAAATAAAATATGTCCTCCAACTGTGGGCTCATGGGAACGGTCCCAAAAATGCCCTTTGGATTGCCAAACTAATACGCTGGAAGTTTTTTTTAAATAACATAATATTTACGCTAAATTACAATAAAGCTAAGAAAGTTAATTAACTTTTCTAAAGCCCGATCAAATGGGTATCAAATCAAATGGGTGGCCAAAATTTTCTATGTAGTTCGAAATTGGCACGTAAAGCCGTTGGTCCCAGCTGCATTAACAGTCGTTAACAACCACCGCACTGGGCCCGCGTGGTAGGTAACGTCCTATTCTCCTTGTGGTGTCTCCATCCATAGTTTGCCCCAGCGGTGGGGTCATAAAAAGAGCTGGTGATGAAAAAAAGAAGTACTTACTTGACCACTCTGATGCTCTGAACGTTCCGCAGCTGCTGCTTTGTGTCCAGCTCTTCGATGTTATGTTTGGCGCGCGCGTCCGACGGGTGAAGGATATGGCCCATCACCTTAAGATTGCCTGCCAACAGAATATTGTTAGCATTTAGCTCATCGCTTCAGCACTTCGTAAGTGGAAGAATAGTTGCTACGGTGTATCAGAGACACCGAAGACCAGCACGCACGGCCCTCCTCCATAAAACATAAAATAAAATGTGTTTATTTCGATCAACTTAGGATCATAGAGGTACAGTATCAAATAATTCAAATTAAATTAAAAAAAGAATACAAAATAAAAATTACAGAATCAAAATTTTGAATTAAAATTACAAAAATAAAATTATTCAATTCACAATTAAATATATAAATACCTACTCAGATAAAATTCCTACATTTACATCAATCACATAAATAATATAGTAAAATTGATAAATTAGATTAGAATTAAAAAAGAAATCAGCATTAAAATGAATAAAAAAGAAATAAATAAAATAAATAAATAAATAAAGGAATGGAGAAGTCACATTGTGTTGGTGGTTGGTTGGGATGGTGAGGGAATGGTTGGAATGATAGAGGGGGATGGGATAGTGGGGGTTGCGATGATGGAGGGGGCCAACCCCCACACTTCACTTCTCCAACACTTCTCCACTACTCGCGACTCCTAATTCTCTCAATATTAAATTATATATATATTGTACTTTTTTTTTTATATATAGCTCGGCAAATGACTCCACTCCACCTGATGTTAAGTGGAAATGGAGTCCAGACGTAAGGACAACTGGTACAGCGAGAAAACAACGCAGCATCAGTCACCCTCACTTTGCCGGCCCACAAGGTGCCTCTTCACGGCTCGTTTGAAGGACCCCATGTCATAGGAAGGAGGGAAAACGTACCAAAACTTGTACCAAATTGTACTTGAATCAGCATAAAGCAACAGTTTGACATAAAAGTCGCATTATTATTTAAACCCAGACCTGATAGAAGACCAAGAATGTAAGACAGGTGCATTCGATCTGTACCATTGGTAGAACACACAGCATCCCAAGATGCTGAAAGGTTTCAATGATGGATGGGTAGTTGGTGTAAAGAAAGTGAGGGAGAGGGTCAGTCTTGTAGTGTGAAAGCTTTCAACATCATAGTTCTTACTATAAGTTCTTACCAAGAGGCAGCCACTCCAAGGGGGTAGCAAGGGAGGGAGAAGGGAGGTTTGGTATTAGGGAATACAGAACCGGCACTCAGCCGGCCCGGAACCGGTAAGAACCAAGTGCATGCTCTAGTAAGAATTAACGAAATATATTTAATTGCATTTATTATGTTCATTTTAATGATATAATAATTAAAAATATATGTATACTAGAACAATGAACCTATAACTAAAAAACCTTAAAAAAAATATATAATATAATAATTAAAAAATATTATTAAAAGGAGTCCCTTTAGGCAAGGTTCCGAAGATACTGGCAGCGTTCCCCCTTTGTATAGCTAGACTAATTCTTTGTCCGAGGTAGCTGCCAGCTCTTCGGTCTCCTGTGATGTAAATAGGGGTTTTGGGTTATCTCCACAGCTAAAAAATAAACGTCCTGAATGAGTAGTAGGTAAAAAAAATGTTTGGACGATTCAAAACTTTTTTAAAGTTTATTTGAATAAAAAAAATTGACTTTGACTTTGATTTTGGGTGGTGGGAGGGTTAGGTTAGTGGAGAGTTACGATGGTAGGGGTATTTGGGGTATTGGGTGTGGTGATGGGGGGATATTGATAGATCTCACCGTTGACGACGCAAGCCTCGTCTGGCCGGTCGGTGTTGATCCCGACGCGCCCGTTGAAGTGCACGCTGTTGTCAGAAGCGCCTCGCTGCCACCAGTTCTCGGTGCAGTCCGATTCGAACTGTCCGGGGTTAGACGCCTGAGGTAGAAATGGTTGTGTTCATTATAGGTTGACTATGATGACTTCATTAAGTCAGTTTTTTATACTTTTATTGATTTAGGATAAATATGACAAATTTTTGACTTAATCTGATTATGACTAAGCAATGACTTACTCTGACTAAGACCAAGTAATGACTTACTCTGCTGACTACGACTAAATGCCGACTTACCCTGACTATGATCCTGTCGCTGGCCTGAGCGCAGAGCATGAAGTCAGTGTGCGGACAATGTGCTCGCAGTGAGACCACTAGCTGGAAATGCCTTTGATCGGGGTTGGGACGACCTTTCTTCCTCATATTGTTGTTGGTAGTTTCCGCGAAGTGAAGTCGACCTACGGTGACCTTGGCACCTTCTCTACGAAGCTCCACTCTGGAAAATAAATGGGAAATTATCATTTAATTTTTGTGTAGGTAAGTATTTGCGCTCTTTTATTATCCCCTGCGCTTTTATTACTAGTTTCATGAAACTAGACGCAAAAATAATTATCGTTAATAATTTTAAAAAATCTACTCACGGCACTGGGTGGAAAGGTTTCTTCGTTCTGTCTGATTGACTTTGTTCGACTCTTACTTCTTGGCTTGGGTCTTCGGCCTGCAACAAAAAACGTGTTAGTCGAAGTCAAAATAAAAAAAAAATCGTTTTTGTTTTTCAGTTCTACCATCATTTACCATCAAAGTGAGATTCAGACCAAGCGCATGTTGGTGCAAAATCAAGAGCAAATGAAACTTAAACAAGCAAACTCACTTTAACTCCATAGAAATGTAAGCAGAAGTTGTTGATCTTCTTGAAGCCATCATTGGTCTTCACATAGTGCGCGTCGCCTTGCATGTTTATCTGGCAGGTCACCTGGAAATGGTTCTTCTTCTGGCACACGAAGGCTTCGTCTATTTGTGAGTAGTTGAACCCTTTGTCGGCACCGACGACATAAGAAGGGGGTGGCCTGAAAGCAAATACAATTTACATAATATACATACTCCCTTATCATTCTTCCAAAATAAGGTAGACAGAGCGAACAAATCATCAGTTTTTAGTGAACTCGCCGTTAGTGACCTCGACACCACATTTACCATAATCAAAGTAACCCTTAAGTAACGACGATCTTCGCAAAATGGCTGGCAAGAGCTGGATGAGAGTAGCCGCGGATCGTGCTCGGTGGCGTGCACTTGGAGAGGCCTATGTCTAGCAGTGGACTAGTATAAGTTGATGTAGCTGATGATGATGATGATGAAGTAACCCTACTTCGAGGTGGAACAGATAATATCATTGATGGGTTGCAAGCCAATCGCCAGATCGCGAGCATCTTGGAACCATTGTTAGGCAGCTGATATAGCTCTTTATTTATCCCAGACAAGCATGAGAGCAATTTACTAAGATTAAATATACTAGGCGAATTTCATGGCGGGAAAGTGAAGAACTGAAGAGTCACGTTTGCGGTTTTGTTTTTAATTTATACAATTTGTTTTGACCTGTATTGATATAAGGTAGACAGAGCGATCAAATCATCAATTTTGAGTGAACTCGCCGTCAGTGACCTCGACACCACATTTAGTATAATCAAAGTATAGTTCCGAGGTGGAATAGATAATATCATTGATGGGTTGCTAGCCAATCGCCTGATCGCGAGCATCTTGGAAGCATTGTTAGGCAGCTGATATAGCTCTTTATTTATCCCAGACAAGCATGAGAGCAATTTACTAAGATTAAATATACTAGGCGAATTTCATGGCGGGAAAGTGAAGAACTGAAGAGTCACGTTTGCGGTTTTGTTTTTGATTTATACAATTTGTTTTGACCTGTATTGATATAAGGAAGACAGAGCGATCAAATCATCAATTTTGAGTGAACTCGCCGTTAGTGACCTCGACACCACATTTAGCATAATCAAAGTATAGTTCCGAGGTGGAATAGATAATATCATTGATGTGTTGCTAGCCCATTCGCCTGATCGCGAGCATCTTGGAACCATTGGCAGCTGATATAGCTCTTTATTCACATCCCAGTCTAAAAACGAAAGCCTTCCATCAGTGCGTCCTACCGGTCATGACATACGGAGCTGAAACGCGGATACTTACGGTTGGGCTGGTTCACAAATTGAAAGTCGCTCAGCGAGCTATGGAAAGGGCTATGCTCGGAGTTTCTCTGAAGGATCGACTTCAAATGAGGTGATCCGACAGAGAACGAAAGTAATCGACATAGCCCATCGGATCAGCAAGCTGAAGTGGCAGTGGGCTGGTCATATTAGCCGCAGAACGAGTTCTCGAGTGGAGACCGCGTATCAGCAAACGTAGTGTAGGACGCTCTCAGACTAAGTGGAGCGACGATCATAGCAAGGTGGCTGGCAAGAGCTGGATGAGAGTAGCCGCGGATCGTGCTCGGTGGCGAGCACTTGGCAAGGCCTATGTCCACCAGTGGACTTGTATAGGCTGATGATGATTCACATCCCGCAGACAAGCATGAGAGCAATTTACTAAGATTGAAATATACTAAGCGGATTTCAATGCGGGAAAGTGAAGAGCTCAAGAGTCACGTTTGCGGTTTTGTTTTTAATTTATAGAATTTGTTTTGACCTGTATTGATATGAACAAAAAAATTACTTACAGAGGTTTCAGGTTGCAATCGTAGAGGGTATGCCACGTGCTCTGTTGGAAGTTCGAGAACCGTATGCACTGTAGGGGGGATTCGTCACCCGCTTCTGAACCATCTACGGAGGGGGGTGGGCGCGCGTGGGCCGCGCTCTCTGGAGATAAGGCAGCTGGAAGAAACGGTACATGGTAGACTTATTAAGGAAATAGTTACGGTTGGTTTTATGAATTAAGTGTTTTTGATATTTATGTTTTTTATAGAGATTGACATATTTTTATGCTTTCTGTTGTTCTTCTCGTGATCTTGTATCACACAGTGTCAACTACCTAATAGCGACCTTTATTTTAACTATATAATATCATACAGTCCATTTTTACCCCCCTTTCATTCCCATTAATAACAGTAATATTTTAATATTCATATTATTCCCAATACAATAAAGCAAGGGCACTGCGTCACACACATCCTTTCCTTATTCCATTCCTTTCCCACTCAATTCAGCAACGAATCAACGGTTGCCTGGGACTATCAGCGCCGTAGATGTTGGCAACACTGTTTTTTGTGATGGCGATACTGGCTGTCTCAAAGAAGCATTTTTATGCTTCTTCTTATAAATGTCGTTGCCGCCACGAATGGTTCGCTTTATATCCCGCAAAATATAATGTAAAACCTCTTATAAAACTACTTAACCGCTGTTTTATTTTTATTTTTATTTATTTATTAAGAACAGTCAGCGAAAACTTGTACTAAATAAAAAACTATGTAACATACAATAATATCTTAAATGCTAAGTACAGCCTTCTATTATTGACCGCCACGGCATGCAAATGTAGAGAGTTTGTGTAAATTTTAAAGAAGGAAAAGCTACATCAATTTTCTAATTAATTAGTAATAACAAACTTGACAATATACACTGGACAGCAAAAATAACGGGTCATTTAGAAAAACCCCGATATCTCCCAAAGTTATTTACATAGATCCTTCGTATAAATAATATGTTATAGGCAGATTTGTGACGCTTATTATACATATCAAAAGTTACAGCTTCAAAAAAAGAAATTCCGATTTTTGAAAAATATCAAAATTCTAATTTTTGGAGAAGAAAATTTTCTTGCTTTTGTTTCAAACCGAGTTATCATCATAAACAGTTTTTTTGGCTGGTCACAGTATTTTGTGCATCAACCATGCACCAACATGTCGTTATCTACTGAAGAATGTACACGAATTATCACCATGGTACAAGAAGGAAGGAGTCAGCGGAGTACTGCTAGAACAGTAGGTGTATCTTTATCCACAGTGCAAAGAGTACTCCAGCGATTTCAAGAGACCGGTATGAACATCAGGACACCAGGGAATGGCAGGCCAAGGTGTACAACTACACGAGAAGACCGATTCATCGTGAGCACTATGTTAAGAAATCGACATCTCACGGCTGTTCAGGTCCGAAATAGCCTTCAAGAAATTCACCACAACAATGTAAGCTCTGACACGATCCGGCGGCGACTTCGGGAAGCTGATATGGCTGCAGCAAATGGCCCTAAATTGCTCAGAGAACATCGAGTTGCCAGGTTGCGGTTTGCTCGAGAAAACGTCCGATGGACAGATGAAGATTGGTCCAGGGTTATGTTTTCCGATGAGTCAAGATTTTGTTTATTCGCACACGATGGGAGACGAAGAGTATATAGGCGACCAAATGAACGTTATCTTCAAGCGTGTTTTGAGGAAAAGGTGCCATTCGGTGGAGGATCAATAATGGTTTGGGCTGGGATATCTTCAGATGATCGTACGGAGTTCGTAATTATAGAAAACGGTTCTCTGACAGCTCCCAGATATGTAGAGGAGATTTTAAATGAGCATGCTGGTCCTTTCTTGGTGAATATGGGCGCAAATCCCATTTTTATGGATGATAATGCGCGACCACATACAGCACATTTGGTCAACGCGTATATTCAAGACGTCGGTATCACCCGCATGGAGTGGCCAGCTCGCAGCCCATACTAAAATCCCAAAGAGCATTTATGGGACGAGCTCGGGAGATGCGTTAAACAACGCTCTCCAGCTGCAGCTAACTTACGTGAGTTAAGAAGTGCGCTAGTAGAAGAATGGTCAAATATAGACCAAAACCGTATTAGAAATTTGATTTCCAGCATGCCACATCGTCTTAATGAAGCGATATGGGCTCGTGGAGGAAATACAAAATATTAAATTTACAGAAAAGCTTTCATTTTTCAGATTAACTGTGTTGTATATTTTTGTTGTCAAAAGTTAGAAGTGATTTTTTTTGTATTTTTAGTACTTAAATAAAATTATACAGTTTACAAACGTGTTATGTATTTTCTTTTATGTATAAGTCAGTCATCTATAACATACTACAGTTTCACTAGTTTGTGTTGTGTAATTAAGAAACTATCACACTTTTTATAAGCGACCCGGAATTTTTGCGGCCCAGTGTACTTAGATAAGAGCAAAAAATATAACTCTTTTCAAATGCTAGTAAGAATTACGTAGGGCGTAGGGTTTACGTAGCTTTCGGAAATTTGTGGACACTTAGATGAAATATGTCAATGTCAGCGTTGGATCGTGACAACAGATTATAATGTCGCTGTAGCCTATTAAGTGTTGAATGGTGACCCAAGTTACTCTTAGAGAGCTGCTCTGAAAATAGATTAAATCTACTGATGCGTGGCAATTTTCTTGGTGCGTTAATATTGATTTGTCCTAGGAGATTCAAACAATCGAGGTCACCACGCATCAACCTGTATGATAAATTTACTACTAAGTTTACCACTGCGCTATTGAGCTCCTCCGTCCTTCTAAAAGCACGTTAGTGCAGCCAGGACCAACCGTCCTGGCTGCACTAGCAGTCATTAATAACTACCAATCTGCACTGGATCCACGAGGTGGTTGAAGGCTCGCGCCCCAGCAGTGGGGACATAAAATAAGCTGGCGATGATCACAAGCCCGGACGATGCATTGGAAAATTCTAAACACACATTCCACGACCTATGAATTTCTTCAGCCAGGAAGCCAGGATCAGTCTAGGATAAATACCGGGCCGAGCGGAGCAAGTACGGACGGCTAATGGGCCACAATCTTGCTTTACTGGCTGCTTTCGCTCAGACTCCGCTTCTTCTTCTTCATCTTGCTATTACAACTTGAATGAATGTTTCAATGATAGTTTTGTTTAATTTTCTTTTGATTTTATGAACCTTCCTAATTATTGTGCTTCTGTTCAATTTAATTTGTCTGCATATCCGTTACACGTCCACGCTAAAATGCAATGCTATGCCCAAATGGGTAACATGATGTACTGTATTATTGATGACACTACCTTGTCCAACATTCATGAATCGCAATAAACACTTTGACTTTTGACTTTGACTTCTGCTTAACATCAGGTAATAGAGCGGAGTCGATTGCCATTAAAAATAAATAAAGTACGTAAACTTACCAGGTTCACATTTAACTTGAGAATTGGTGTCTTGCGAGTGCTTTCGCTTTTTCGTGTTAGGCTCCTGAAGACTCGTATACACAGGGGTCAAAGTGTCATGCCCTAAAGCAACCAGTTGTGGATTAATCATGCCCTGTTCCAGCTCTGGCATATCCACCCTCATCTGGTTATACCTCGTCTGATACGGATCCAATCCTAAATCCTGTCTCACACTCCTCAGACCCAATTCTAATTGATCTTGGGGTAACACCACGACATCACTCAAGTTGTTCCTAAGAACTTCATGGTCTAAGTTATTCGTCTTCAGCTCCTCGTAGATATACTCCCCTTCAGGTAGGATTTCGTGGCTGGCGATGTGGTTGTGAACTAGCATGTAATCGGAGCCGAGGACTGTTTGGGACACAGTGATTGTGTGGGGGACTTCGGAGGGGCTGTAGGGGTTCTCTGAGCCGGAGTCCGGCGGACTTTCTGGAAGTTGGTGGCCCCTGCGAACAATGAAATGGGGAGATCAATGAAGAGTTTTAACTGATAGACTACGGGAGAATATCCATTACCTAATTATTTTAGTCGATCTTGTGGTTTAATCGTTTTTATTACAATAAGATCGTTTCCCAGATTTTCAATGGTATCTTGATAACTAAACTTAACTTTATGTATTAGTTTTATTGTTAGAACCTAAACCTGCTATGCCGAATAAATATTTTGAATTTGTATTTGTATTTAAACTAGCAAATGGTGACAAAACGTAAACAAAGCTATAATTTGTAACACTACACACACAATAACTTCTTTAACATATTTTGTATTACGGAAAGTAGAACGCTACGATAGCGTCACAAGCGAGCAATTGACGAACTAAAAGTGCATGACGGCAAGCACTCTGGAATATTAGAACTTATTCACAAAAAAATACCATTTACTGTTTATACAAAAGTTAAACAACTAAGTATTCGTTAGCGACTATTTTGTTTTCAAAAGTCGTAGAACAAATGTGTTTGTAAATAAAATTTAGAGTGGGTATTTCTTACCCTAACCGGCGCGCATCTAGTGGCTGCTGTGGGTAGCAGCCGTCGCCAACGGGGGCCATGAACGCCTCCAGCTCGTCGATCAAGCCCGGACCTGGAAAAACGAGAAAACATATTAATATGTCATCCAAATAAACAAAAAAAAAACGAAAAAAAAAAAAGTCAGGCGGTGATTTTTTTATCATGATTGAGTTTGGATCCCACAATAAGCCGTTTCGTTTCCGTTTCTATAATTTTGAAAAGGAACACTACGTTACGTATACGCTTCTCAATCGCATGATTGCTTGCTGATAGCTACTAACAACCTTTTCAGTGTTACTGCAAGGCATGACGAGAATTTTGGTGGATCCTCTAAAATATGTAGCCACACCGAAAATTTTCCAGAACTGGTAATCGGTAGAAGTTTCTCTATACTTTTATTATTTCTGTCTGAGAGCTGTTATTATTGGTCTCATACCAAATAACATTATTATTAAACATTACATGTAACAATATAGTATAGTAAGCACTTGTGTTTCGACATTCGTCTAGTGGCTTGGGTTTTTCCCGGCGTTCAAACAACTTCGAGAACTAACTTAAGTACTTTCCTGGAAATATGTCATATTTTCCGCAAAAATATGTTAATTTGTTTTAAAAAACAGTTGTGTATAAAAATGCGCATAATGTTATTGAAATAACATGCGACACTCAAACTATACAAAAAAATATGTAGGTATGTAATAATAAAGATAAAATATATCATCATCAGCCGTGACTAAGTTAAACAGATTTAAACTTGATTAACATATATAAAGCAGGTAATAAAGGCAGATTTTAGTTGGTGGTAGAGCTTGTTTTAAGCTTGGCTAGCTTCCACCGTCTTATCTAAATACTAGCTCGCGACTTCGTCCGTGTGGAATAGTGACTTTCGGCAGCATTTTTAATTTTTTAGGCTCTTGTTCCCGTTTTTGCAACGTTTTTCACTGATGCTTCGCTCCTATTAATTGCAGCGTAATGTTATATAGCCTAAAGCCTTCCTCGATAAATGGACTATCCAACACAAAAATAATTTTTCAATTCGAACCAGTAGTTCCTGAGATTAGCGCGTTCAAACAAACAAACTCTTCGGCTTTATAAGATTAATATAATATAGATGTCGCCAAACATTAATGTTTGTAGCATTGTTATGTTCCGGTAGCTAGAGATAAGATAGCAAGTCCCACTGTAGTTAAGAAATCCGGGTGAAGAGCACTTCTACCGCTATATCATCACTCAACATTAGATGAGATGAAGGGACTGTGCTTACCTGAAAAAAAAGAGTTACGTTACGCTTTAAGGCGAGGGTTTCCAAAAAAACGGTGTTTTAAAATGAGTTTTATTCGAAATGTATAAGGATTTTAAATCTAAAAAAAATATATGTTATTCATTGGTCTTTTATCTTGTAATTTCGGCTGGTATTTTTACGATATTTTACAATTTCCTGCATCGAATATAATATCAAACATGCGTCTTATTAATAAACTAAATATCATTTTATTCAGGCTATACACCGTTTCAGACAAAGAATAATATACCATACCAATTGTCTTTGAATATGTAATAGTTGTCGGCCATTATAATTTTAATAATAAGTAAACGTTCAATAGACGACGCATTGGTAATTTACGTGGCGGGGATCTTGATTTTTCTCAACAATTACAAAACATATGAAAGTGATATTTGATGGCATGGTTTTTCATTTAATTGACTTCATTTTGTTAGTTGCAAAAACACGATTTTTCAACTTTTATAACAGAGAAAAAAATATCAAAGTAACCTCTTTTAAAACATAGATTCACATTTTACAGGCTAATCAGACCGATTTAAGCATCTTTCTTAGTAGATTAGTCTTAACACACACTTTAAAATTGTAGTTCATTATTTTTTAATAATTTGTAGTTTTAATTTGAAGGAAAAAAAAACAGTTTTTCTTATGGTACGGGGCGCAAACGCTCGTATCAAAATGTATGAGATTTATTGTTTAGCGGTGCGTCGCCTTAATGCCTAATTCGACGCTCGCGCCATCATTCAGTCCCGAGCGGAACGCCTTGGAAATCTCACAGTCGGAAACGCTCGTTCGTGTTAGGATGTTAGGTTAGTTTAGATAGAAGGATTTATCTAATTCCATTTTTTTTTTTTTTTTTTTTTTATACTTAGCACGGCAAATGACTCCATACCACCTGATGTTAAGTGGAAATGGAGTCCAGACGCGAAGACAACTGGTGCAGCGTGAAAACAACGCAGCATCAGTCAACCTCACTCTGCCGGCCCACAAGGTGCTTCTTCACGCCTCGTTTGAAGGACCCAATATCATAGATATTTCTATATTTCTAGATTTAGTTTCTGTTAAAAAAGCTTAATGATAAATACTAGCTGTCTGCTTCGTTCATATTGCTTTAATTACGATATTCATTAAAACACCATTTAGTTGATATAAAAAATGTGTACATGGGTTTTGTGTGCTGCCACTGCCTTCTATGCTTGAGTCATTTTTGGCGGTGGCTTTGTATGCATATAACGTATCCCATAATTATAATATCATTGACCACAACCCATTAGCAAACATATTAAACGCAAACAAAAACATAGAAAAGAGCTCTATTTACGCCCGTTCCCTATTTCTATCTGTCTGTTGTTTTGCTTACTGGAGTTAGAAATTTGACATAATTTGTATGGAGCTTATGTCAAATTTGTATCTACTATAGTAGCCAAAACAACAGATAGATAGGTTATTGGCAACGGGCGTTAGAGAAGTAGAGCTCTTTTCTATAGATTAAAGAATAGAGATTAACAATTAATCTGACGCAGTAGTAGCTATAATAAATGCTTCATTTATACATAACTTGGTATGTCTGTATGTAGTATTAATTTTAATATTTAATGTATGTACCTACCTACTTATTATAAATATTGCGTAGTGGATTGTTTGTCCAGTCTTAATGTTAATTAACAACGCATGCGCAGGGTGTCTAGTGTGGTGTGTGCGAGTTGAGTTCGCCATTTGATCATCATCAGCCTATAAACGTCCCACTGCTGGGCACAGGCCTCACATGCACAACAGCACGTGGGGAGATAGCGCCATAACCCACCACGCTGGCCCAATGCGGGTTGTTGATCACGTTTGTTTACCAGGAGGTATACATTTGTATGCGCAGTGGTTCACGCGCTCGGTTTGCGATCACTAAAGCTTAGTAACTTTCGCAAAGTCCGGTCATCGGATGGGTGACCTAAATTTATCATCTCGACTTCCTCCGTGCTTCAGAAGGCATGTTAACCTTGGTCCCGGGTTCATTAGCAGTCGTTAACAACCACCAATCCGCACTGGGCCCGCGTGTTGGTTTATGGCCCCTATCCATTCATAGGTTAGGCTCGTGCCCCAGCAGTAGGGTCATATAAAAAAAATAAAAATGAAAAAATGTTTATTAACTGCAAAGTGACAGAATTACTTAAATCTAGATTTAAAACTATGGAATAACATATTTGCATATAACGCTTATTAATAATAGTCCATATCTATCAGTTCCTCACTAGGTAAGCCTGCATCGAGGTAACCTAGGCACAAAGTTACTTAATCCTTAGTTAAACCTAAATTCAAACAACCATTTTATCAGGTAGGTACTTATTTGATAGTAATATTAATAATTTATACAAGTATATTTTTAGTGGGACAGTTACATAAAAACTACAAATATCTTAAAAATATAAACATATCATTAATCTATATCAACTTCATTTAGCATAGTATTCTTAATATATCCTCTGTTTTGTCATAAGTTAATGTTTTTAGCCATTCAGTAATAATATTTCGTGCTTCATAATACTCTTGTCCTTAATATCACAAAATTTTACAACTCTGTTATACACATGTATTTTTATAAAATCACTAAAGCGTTGCGCGAACACAGTGTTAACCGATGGGATATTCAATCTATAAACTCTACGATTGGTTATTGGTTTATAATAGTCAGGAGAGGAAATTACGGCTCCGTGCATAATTAGCGAAGTTTTAAGTACAAACAGCTGATGCACACTGAGTACACCTGCCTCTTCATAAACAAGTGTAGTTGGATATCTGTAAGGCCTACTAAGCATAACTTTTAACACTGCCCGTTGTGCTCTCTCAGCCTGAACAATAAATGTTTTTGCAGCACTCCCCCAGCAAGTAATGCAGTACACTATGAGAGACTGGCAAAGTGCGTAGTAAACTGTCTTAAGTGTATCGATGCTTGCAACATTACGCAGGCTACGCATTATATGTATGACCTTTCTTAAACGAGCTGAGAGACCACCGATGTGAGTTTTGAAAGATAGATTCTCATCAATTTGCACTCCTAGATATTTTAAAACTTTAGTGCGCCTTAATAATTCACCAGAACAGTTGTTTTGATCATTACAAACTTGGGTATGGATTTTAATTTTTATGTCGGGTTGAGGAGCTGAGGCAATCATTTTGTGGAAAGAAATATACATGGTCTTCGTTGTATTTAGTGTAAGGAGATCTGCTGCAACCAATGAGAAATTTGCAACATTCCTCTCTCGGCGAAGGAACAAACCGTAGGCCATGTAGGACCATGAAAAATTAATGCAGTGTCGTCTGCATAGCACAAAATATCAGCTTTATCAATTGACAGGTAGTGAATGTCGTCGATATATAATAAAAACAATGTAGGGCCAAGAATACTTCCCTGCGGCACTCCAAAATTAATATATTGCGAGCTACTAGTAGTATGACCCACCTTTACGCACTGTCTCCGCTCCGTCAAATAGCTTTTAAACCAATCAAGAGCACTTCCTCGTATGCCCATGCCCTCAAGTTTGTTCAAAAATATAAGGCGCGGAGACAGTGTCAAAGGCCTTGGCCAGATCCAAGAAAATACCAACGCAACACTGCTTATTATCGAGATGAGTCGACACTGAATTTGTGAGCAGTTTAACTGCGTCCTCCGTACATTTACCTCGACGAAAACCAAACTGTTTTGGAGAAATCAAATGACGTGATTCGTGATTGTTTTGGAGCAATCAAATGACGTGATCAAATGACGTGATAATGAGCTGATGAAGACACCAGGAGGCCCTGGTGACAAACGAGACAGAAATTGTTGCGACACAAATTCCTGTTTTCGCTAATGTGATCAAATGTCAAATAAATGCTCTCTAAAATTTGCGTGATAAAATACAAGAGGTTTTTTATGCACTTGAGTTATTACTTCTTTGCTCTTTAAGTTTGTTATTGTCAGCTATAAGTTATTCATGGTTTGAGTATCTTAACAGTTGAGTCTTTTAGTTATTAGCTCTTCATTTATAGTCCGATCAACCTACGCCGAGGTCTTTTAAAAAAAATATTAACGGGTAAGCACAGTGTCTTGATCTCACCTGATGTTAAGTGATGTTATGGCCAATGATGGAAGCGCACTTCACCCGGGATCCTCAACTAGTGAGGCATTGGCTATCTTATCTCTAGCTGCCGGAACACAACAATGCTACAAACATTGATGTTATGGCGACATATTTAGATAAGATGGTGGTCAGCCAGGCGGGCAAACAAGCCCTACCACCAACCAAACCGAGTACTCAAACATGTACCCCCCGCTGGGAATCGAACCCGGGACCACTCGTGACGGACTCGTGATCACACCAGATTGTCACACATGGTGTGACTAATAGGAATTTATTTTACTCGTGGTCACACTACATTGCAAAGGATCGCACTTAACTGAGTTAATTATAGTGATGTCGAAGTACCTGTACTCTGCTCGAAGCATGGACGTAGAAATAGACCGTATTAAATGTTCATCGACTTTCGTTGCTGACTGTACAATACTATTGACTACTATTGACTATTGACTACGCGTATAGCTTATGACGTCATCTTGCTATCTCGCACCGCCTATGAAAGCAATATCAAAAGCTAAAGGCTATAGCTTTCGATATTGCTTTCATAGGCGGCACGAAACGACAAGATGACGTCATAAACCACACACGAAGTCAAAGCGATCGGTTAGGCGGTTGGGCCCCTGGTCTCAGTAGTTCTTTGACTTAAGGCCTACGCAGACCGGGAAAACCGGTGGTCTTAGTCACTAGACCACAGAGGCAGTCCTAGCCATTAGAGGCACCCTCAGGTTGTTCCGCTCCCGATTCCGAGCCGAACCCCTCGGAGAATCGAGACGTCATTAGTGCGTGACGCCATTCCTTCTAGAATACCTCTGACGATGTTTCGTTTCACACGGCTAGAGGAACCGGAAAGTCCGGTGACAATGAAAATACCGTCTGAGGTCATCATCAAAGTCTATAAAAAAAAATCACTTCCCAGGTTTGAGCAGTTCCTATCTTATACGAGCACAACGCTTCAACGCTTTAGCAGTGCCAAAAGAAAAACGTTACATAGGAAACTGAAAAGAAAAAAAACAAGCTCTACGATCCCAAATTCAATTTGAACAATGTTGAATGCAACGTGAAATATTTCCTTGTCCGATACAGCTATACTTAAATAATAAAATCAATAAATGAGTATTTATAAATACGTTGAATATTGATAGTTTCGCAGGCGATGACAATCACCAACTAAAGAGAGTGCGGATTTAATTGAGCTTAGCCACGGTCACTTGGTTGATGATTGTCCCCGTCTGCGACATACATATACACTCAAAAAACATAACCCTCCTTTTGACGCAGTCGGGTAAAAACATGATACGGGCTGGGACGTAGCGAGCTTCAGTGTAAAATCATCAGAGGGAAAGTGGATGCTCTTAATCTTCACGAAGAACTGTGTCGATTTTTCGTCATTAATAAATACCGACAACATAACATATACATAATAGCTGTTTGCTGTCCCGTTCTGTCAAACTGTTGCCCGTGCTAGATCATACCGCGAACCCTTACTGCGCTCAATGCCCTTCTGGACGCCAGCCCGGATTGTGATGTGTTTGCGGATGAATGGGAAGGTGATTCTATCTGAATGCTTGAAGTACTGTGAGATGAATGTATGCTAGTTGTGTCTTAATTAATTAATTTTTATTAGCATGCATAATTTTTATTTTGTACTGTATTGTTTATTGATTGTGTCCATTGCAATGTTTAATATTTATTTGAATTTTTCTATGATTTTAGAGCTTCTAATTGTAATTTACATCTAACTTTAATATTCTTTTGTTTTATTATTGAATTATGTGTTAATTGGTGTAATTGGCATTAACCGTACTGATTAAGTAAATAATAAATAAATAAATTCAATAAAAAAAATACACAAGTGGGAATTGACCTAATACTGCCCCGCGGCTGGGCAAATGCCTATATAATAGCAATCAAGTCATTGCTACAACTGATCACCTTCACCAGGCCGATCATACACTCGAGATATATACAACTAATATTATAAACGCGAAAGTTTGTGTATGGATGGATGTTTGTTACTCTTTCACGTAAAAACTACTAAATGGATTTGGTTGAAATTCGGCATGCAGATAGTTTATAACCTGCATTAACACATAGGATAGTTTTTATCCCGATATTCCCACGGGAACGGGAACTAAATTTTTCGGTTTTATTGTATAAAACGAAAATAAATGCATAAAACTGGGAATTGAACCGAGGCGATTAAAATATATTAATACTAGCGGCCGCTCGCGGTTTCACCCGCGTGGTTCCCGTCCCGGTCCCGTGGGAATATCGGGATAAAACTATCCTGTGTGTTAATCCACGTTATAAACTAATCTGTATGCCGAATTTCTCCAAATCCATTCAGTAGTTTTTACGTGAAAGAGTAACAAACATCCCTCGGTGAGGTGTAGTCAAATGCATGCCTATAACCAATAAAAAAAAAAAAAAAAAATACGTACTGTGTTAAGGGTTCCCCTCCGATAGGCCAAAACAATAACAAAGACACTAAGAGATAGTGGTAGATAATCCCAAATAATTTATTTTTACATGTGACGTTTGCGAGTAAGTTCCAATTAAGTTCACCGAACCCAGGACCTCCGGACAACTCCACCACACGTCCACCGAGGCGAGTTGCCCTTTGAAAGCAATAAAAAAATTAAACAGTGTTATACAACGCGGGCGGCCATGATGGCTGAATTATCAGACTATCACAATTTTCACTTTAAAAAGTGTTCGGCGCGTGCGCCTGCCGGGTGCTCGACTAATATGCGCGCGCAATCCGTGACGAAGAAAATGGCGTATATGTTGCATCAATTCATCGTTAAACTGTTAACACTTGCGTCATTAGCGTCGGCGTTAAGTGTGAGCTGTTGGTTACGTTTACGGTTTCTTCTCCGGTCATCATCATCGTCGTCAGCCTAGGGTGGTAGGAACAGTGTAACAGCTGTTTTCATCGTCAAGTAATAACATATAATTTTAATTGAAATTTTACTGGACAGATGAAGCAACCTCTATTTATATGTATAGGATCACTTTTTTATCACCGTCGAAACCTTCTGAGCTGACTCCTGTGATACAAACGAACAACTCCTACTATTGGACCAACTCCCTAACTCGAAAATAAAATTCAGCTGTTCCATACAAAACATCAATATTCATTCGACCAAAATAGGAACAGCTGAATTTTATTTTTGAGTTAGGGAGTTGGTCCAATAGTAAGAGTTGTTCATTTGTGTTACGGGAGTCATCTCAGAAGGTTTGGACGGTGATAAAAAAGTCACCCTATTCATAAAGAAATAAGTGTCGATCTCTGTTGTCACTACCCTACCCTATATCCAAGTCAACGCCATAGTCGCCTATAACCGACAAGCGATAGCGATCCCTGTACGACAACGACTCCTATGATCGGCTAAAAACAAAAACTCAAAATTAAGATACCCCTTATTTTTCCTCTTTTTTTTCTATGTATAAATAAGTAGGTATTTAAGTATTTTAAGTATATTGTTTTCTAAAGTTTACGCGAACACTACACATTGAATGAAAGGGTTCGAAACGTCAGGATAAACATTAATTGTAATGTGTAAAATAAACGCGAGTTTATCCGTAAAAGTTGTTTCATTTCAATATTTTAAGTATGTTTATTTCTTGTCTAGTAACCATTTAACGAGTTTCATAACGAAGCTTCTCTTGGGCTAGGTAATTGGTGTAAGTGTAGGAAAGTTTATTATTATAATTTTTTATATTTCTCCGAATTCCTTATTGCAAGTTTTTACTCTGAATTGAATGCTTAGCGTTCAAGTTACAGCTGGACAAAGGCTTCACCAAGTGGACTACTAAGCACCATCTGCGGCTACTCCCACCCAGCTCTTGCCACCTTGCGGGGACCGTCGCTCCACACAGTCTGAGGGCGTCCTTCACGTTTGCCGATACGCGTCTTCACTCAAGAACCCGTTTCCTATAAGTATCCCTCCTTCTCTTTTCCTTCAAAGGACCACGCGTGCTGGTCTTCGGCGTACCGATTCACTGTGGCAACTTTTCCTTCGCGAACGAAGAAATTCGGTGAAAATCATCAACAACGTCTTTGTCACGCTACTACCAAAAAAACTACTTCTTCAGCGCTCAAGGAACTCTAACGACTTATCCAGTCATTGACATTGCCTCGCTTGATACGACAGTGAAAGGTCTGATGATGGATGGAGGAAGACGACACGATAATAGCTTATCACGCTACACGCTTAGGTTGCGATCGCGAATGCTAAGCAACTTTTTGTATGGCTTGGATTCGGATGGGTGACCAACCAATCCACCGTCAGCCAGTAGTAAGTTTAGGGCTACAGCAGCACATGTTAATTGGATCCTTAGTTTGGGTAACTATTTTCTCTTGAAGCAAAACTATCATTTTCAACTGCCTCTGACAAACTTTTAAACACGGTTGTGTTATCTCAGTCTCTCACATAACGTAGGTAATCCTAATAATATTATAAACGCGAAAGTTTGTAAGTATGGATGTTTGTTACTCTTTCAGGTAAAAACTACTGAATGGATTTGGATGAAATTCGGCATACAGATAGTTTATAACCGGGAATAACACATAGGATACTTTTTATCCAGATATTCCCACGGGAACGGGAACCACGCGGGTGAAACCGGGAACCACGCGGGTGAAACCGCGAGCTAGCGCGAACTAGACGTAAGGATTTCCATGTGAGAGAAAAATAAATGTATTTATTATTAATATTTTTATTTTATTATGTAATGTTATAGTTAAACATAATATGGTTAAAGATTGTAGTGGAAGTGCGATTTCATATTCAGCTTTCTTGTCACTTATTAGGCTAGCATCAGTGTACCATATTTAATTTTTTTTAAACCCACCTTTTCCATCAATAAGCCACCTGCTTGCATACATCGTTAATGACAAATCATACGGCTGACTGCCTCTATACCAAACCCCAACAATATCGCTAATTCACTAACAAAATTGTGTGAACATTAAACTGCGCCCAGTGATCCGTGAAACGTTCACCCGTGCATAATTTAAGGCATTTATTTTATTGATACTGTTAAGTTGGGGTGATTTTGTTTTGTCAAAAGAGAGAGAGACAGAGATAGAAAAAGAAAAAAGACATTATTTAGAAGGTTAAGGCCTCGATGGACGAGGGACAAAACGGCCCGATACCGGAAGTTCCTAGATTTATACCCAGGTCGGAGTGTGTTTCGGATTTTTCGATGCTTAACCAGAGTTTGTGATCACCAATCCGCATTTGGCAAGCGTGGTGATTCATCATTTCAATGATGGAGGCCTTTGCTCATCGCAGCATTGGGACAGCCATAGGCTATATACTTTTCCTTTTTTTTAACTTAAGGGAAGTATTTCGAAACGTGTTGAAAAGATTTCCATTCCACGAATGAAAGATGGTGTTGGGGAGATTAAATATGCAAGTAATTTAATTATGCTTTGATTATGATGATGATGTCAAAAGTAGTAATCTACATATTTACATTATTTCACGCTAAACGATTCCATTGATCGCATGCAACACAATAAAAAATAAAGCATTTTACTTGATTATCACAATCACTTATTGCGCACATAATGAAAAAACAACAAGGCATTACAAACATTAATCCCTTTGACGCACAGATGACGTTTAAAAAGTAAAACGTCACAGGTCTTAGGACACATTGTTGGCGCGCATTTATCGCAAGTGTCAAGTTACAAAACGTAATATTTTAAATTGCAGAACATGTGTGGCGCCCGCCGTTGATAACGCTATTGAGGTATTTGAAACGAATTGTATTCACACTTTTATCGTGCTTACAACAATGATAATAAATAATTTAAATGTTCAAATGTCATCTTAATTTCTCGGGGTTATGTAGAATCTGCTGTGATATCTACATACTGTGGGTCTTAAGTACTAATAAACAGAGTCTAAGCTTGGTATAGTATAAGCTTGCTTATAAAATGATAATGTATAAGTAACTAAGGAGGAACTCGATGCAGTGGTTAACGTGCCAGGTTTGCGAGTGCTGAGGTTAAGGCGACGCATTGGAAATTTACGTGGCGGGGATCTTGATTTTCCCCAACAATTACAAAACATATGAAAGTGATATTTGATGACATGATTTTTCATTTAATTGACTTCATTTTGTTAGTTGCAGAAACACGATTTGTTAACTTTTATAACAGAGAAAAATATATCAAAGTTACCTCTTTTGAAACATAGATTTGCATTTTACAGGCTAACCAGACCGATTTAAGCATCTAAATTTTCTTAGTAGATTAGTCTTAACACACACTTCAATATTGTAGTTCATTTTTTAAAATAATTTCTAGTTTTAATCTGAAGGAAAATCAAGAACAGTTTTTTTTATGGTACGGGGCGCAAACGCTCCGTATGAGATTTATTGTTTAGCGGTGCGTCGCCTTAGGTTTTTTGTTGGGAAAAATCAAGATCCCCGCCACGTAAATTTCCAATGCGTCGCCTAAAGCAACTTTCGCAAAAGCTGGTCATCGGATAGGAGACCAAAAATGTATCATCTCGAGCTCCTCCGTGCTCCATGGCACGTAAAGCCGTTGACCCCGGCTGCATTAGCAGTCGTTAACAACCACCGCACCGCACTGGGCCCGCACGGTGGTTCATGGCCATAGAATCCAAGCGCAGGCTTTGAGAGGAGGGAGGGAGGGAGGGGGAGAGGAGGGGAAAGCACTACCTATCCCCCCTACTCCCCCCTACCGGAGGTGCATAGTTACTGAAAAATTTTAATTTAAAAATTGCTAAAATCTAAACTAAAAACCCACGATATTAGGGAGTGATAATAATATAATAATAATAATATTAGTTCAGCAGTAGACGTCTTTTGGCTGAGATGATGATGATGATGTACTTTTAGGGTGAAATTAGGTTTATTGGGTCAAAATATCTAATGCACCTAGATGAATAACAAACTAAAGACTTCCGAACGTCTCCGGCGCTGCGGGAAGTGCAGCCCCTCCGCCCTTGCGTACCAACCCGCAGGCACTCCATGCTCGCCTACGCAGCTTCGGCTTTTTGGTCGCCTGCGGCGACCAGCCTAAGCCGCTTCGGCTCACATGGTGCCTGCGGTTTGCTACAGCGGGCGGGGGCTGCTCTCCCTCCACGCCTCCGGGCCTTTATAAACACTCTAGGGGTAGGGCAGACTAGTACCACGTGGAGTCGGGCTTGACTAATTCGATTCTGTCACTAATTTTGACCTATGATGCATCAGAAATAATACACAGAGCACAGCAAAACACAAACGGAGGGCATTCACGTACGAAACGGAATGACATAGCGTTCCTTTTCACGTATTTTTAAAATGAAATTTTAAAAAAAACACGCGTCTCCGGTGGAAAAAAAATGTGTTTTTGGAGAATTTACACCAACCCCTACATAATCCAACTCTCATACATATGAAAAGCCTGCGCTTGGATTCTATACCCGACCCCCCGTTCTCCGTATGCATCCATAGGGAAGGCTCGTACCCCAAAAGTGGAACATAAAATGAGCTGGTGATGATGATGATGATGATGATGAAATAAGGTACTCGTAGATAGGTTACTAGCGGCCCGGAGACGTCCCGAACAGAAGAAGAACATTGTATCCTTTTGACCTCAATCGTTCTCGAAGGAATTACGAAACACACTTCGTAGTTTTAGTTTTCGTTATAAAATGCCTATATATAGGGTCTAACAATATCAATAAGCGAACGTTTAAGGGGAGCATCTATACATCACACTGAGCATGCTCACCAAATTTGGTCCAAAACTACAGGCTCGTTACCGAGATAATCAACAAAACATTATCATAATTCACCAAAAAATACACCCTTTCCAAACCCGTACAGCTGTACTACACGCACACAAAGATAGCCGTGTGTGTAGTATGAATGTCATACAATAGTTTTTCAATTGTGTGCATGTATTTACACTATCTTCTTATTGACGCTTGCATGCTTGTTAGTAAAGATACAGCATGTGTCATGATGTGCATTATTTTAATTGATTTAGTTTGTTAGAAAACATTACTTTGAAAAATCACTATAAAACTGGAGCCCATTCTTTGTCATTGTATTTAGAATTATGTATAGATACCGCTCTTAAACGTTCGCTTATTGATTTTGTTAGACCCTGTACATTATATTAGAAGGAGGCCAACGAGCAGGCAATAACAATCACTAGCTGTCGGTTCGGTTCTTATTGTTATTAAATACGTTGATTATACACCGTATAACAATGTATTGACATATAAGTTGAAATAAAAATTGTATGACCTGTGTGCTGCCGCGATCACGAGCGAAAATCTTTAAATATTTTTTTGTTATGCATAAAACGTATCTACCTTTATAATATAATTTCATACTAGGTATGTGCCTTACTAATAAACATTAATATCGGAACTCGTGGTGCATTCTCTTCGAGTGGAGAAGACCCTGAGCGTCTACCTGGAGGACCTCAAATGCGCTGGCGAAATGACTTCCGACAACCGAGTTCACAAGGCCCAAAAAAGACACACATGGCGTAGTATAAAGGAGGTCTACACCAAAATGGTTGAGTAAGGCTGAGAAAACAAATAAGCTTGGTTACTCCGTGTTTTGTTCCCGTCATGTAAATTTCATTTCAAATTAGAGTAAAACATGGTAATATTCTTATTCTTATAGGTCTGGGTTTATTTACTTTGAATCTAAAGGGATGAGTCCCTGACATCGAAACTAGTAAAAACTGTTTTTTAGTGTCAGTGATTCCTCGACAGTTTTAACTTAAATATAGAATTTTACACATAGTTATGTAAGTGCAACTACAGGTTTATGAATATTTACTCAAACAATGTACTTATAAAAGAAGAAAAAAAACAAAAAAGGGAGAGAAAAAAAAAGAAATAACTGGAATGGCAAAAAGAAAAAAAAGTTTTATTTTATTTTATTATTTCTGTGTGTGTGGGGTGTGAGTGTGTGTGCGTGTGTGGGGTGTGAGTGTGTGTGCGTGTGTGGGGTGTGAGTGTGTGTGCGTGTGTGTGTGTGAGTGTGTGTTGAGTGAGTGGTATTAATTGTTTTATCTACACTAATGTTGTAACATTCTACTTATGTTTCCAATACTTGACTTATAATTACTACTGTTATAGCGCAGACAACAAAACACTCAATTTAAGCAATTTCACATGATGGTATAATATCCACATCGATATCGTAAAATCTCATTATAACATCAATAAAACGCGACCAATTAACCTGGCGAGCCTTATGTCAAAATCCTCATACAAGTTGTATAAAATTTTGATATTAGGCTGGCTTTTGAAAACAGTTGGGTTATATGTGAAAACTTCGTCGAAACTACTAAACTAACATACACAAAACTCTTTGGTAAGATCTTGTGCCAATTAAATAAAAAAAGAACAGCGCGCGCTCGCTCCTGATTGGCCCTGCGCGCGCAGCTGCGCTCTCATTGGTTAGATTTTAATGGCGGCAAGTTCACTGTGACAATACACGTACGCGTGAATTTAATGTTTCGCAATGTGTTTTGTTTTTAAAATACAAATTAAAAGTTAAAAATGGACAGCGACGATGATATTTGTACGCCTCCAGATATTATAGAATTGGCAACAAAAGTAACTCACAATCTTTTGCCAGAAAAATCTAGAAAATTATATAAAAAAGAATATAATAACTTTTTGGCATGGAAGATCGAAAAGAAAACTACATCATTTTCTGAAAATGTCATTCTTGTGTATCTCAAAGACCTCTCCGACAAATTCAAGCCATCTTCTATGTGGGCTAAATATTCTATGCTCAAGTCCACACTGAGTACAACAATATTGATATCACGAAGTATTCAAAAGTCATAGCGTTCCTGAAACGCAGTTCAGAAGGACACAAGGAAAAAAAGTGCTTGACGTTTACATCAGGTCAAATAAAGATGTTCCTGAAAGATTCACCAGATATTTTGTATCTTTTTAAAAAGGTAAGTGTATTTTAGTTCTGTTATTTAATCTACCTAGTACTTACGTACTACACACGCAAGTTATCTAGACACTCCGTTTAAGCGCTTTGTGTATAAATTAGGTAGTAGGTACCTACACTTTACTACTTCATAAATCATAGTTTTTGCCTTGGCTATGTACCTCAAGTTTATTATATCGTTTATTGTTACAGATTGCACTAATCTTCGGCATAATGGGGGCATGCCGAAGGCAAGAGCTATACAACATCCAGTTCGATGAAGTCTCTAACATAGGCGACAGTACAATCATGGTGAAAGTTTCGAAAACATACGAAAATAGATCGTTCTTTCGTTGTGACATACAAGAGTTGTGACAAAAATACATGGAACTTCGACCCACCCCCTGTCGAAACCCTGCCTTTTTCTTGAGCTATAGATCGGGGAAGTGCGTCGATCAAAGAACTGGTATTAATAAATTTGGTGCTCTGGGAAAAACTATCGCAAGTTTTTTGAATCTGCCTAACCCAGCGTTGTACACGGGGCATTGCTTCCGGCGCACCTCGGCGACCCTTCTCATAGATAGCGGTGGTGATTTGACCGCACTGAAACGACACGGGGGGTGGAAGTCTTCTACTGTGGCTGAAAGCTACATTGATGGGTCTTTAATGAATAAAATTCAAGTCTCAAATACGATCTTGAACAGTATAGAAAACAAGACGAATGAAGTAATTATAAATATTCCAACTCCGTCTACGAGCTCTACTGCTTGCCCCGCGACCGCTACAGCTGCTGGATCAATAATTAACATTAACTTTCAAAATTGTACCATCCAAAATTTGAACAATTATTATAAATAAACTATTGTCAGCTTTTACTCTTGTTGTTTGACTAATTGCATTAGTGAAGATAAAGTAGTGTATGCAACTGCATATAACACGGGTATTAAAACACTCGTTACTATTATGAAACTCGCTGCGCTCGTTTCATAAACTCACACTCGTGTTTTAATACCCTTCATTATATGACAGTTGCATAAACTACTATTATAGACCTATTATTTATGTTTGCCAAAAGAGACAAAACACGGAATAACTGTTCGAAGCTTAAACTGTTTATTGGTACGGGGAAATAAGGTAGGTACTACATAGACAACAAGCTTGTTGGCACTAAGGTTAATCAACTTTCGCAATGTCAACCCACCGGATGTGTGACCAAATTAAAATGTCTCAACCTCCTTTGTGCTTCGAAAACGTAAAACCGTTATTGTTATAGAAAATGGATTCTCTTTTGACTTCAACGTCAAATCGTCAATAACGTCTCTGTCAATAGCGTGAGCATGGTCGGTAGTCTAATTTTGACATTAAAGAATAGAATATAAAAGTTTCAACGCAAGTAGCGTCAAATAAGTGGTTCTTTGAGCTGGCTAGTTCAGCCTTGTGGTAGCTCGATCTATTAGCTCCGACAGCTAGGGTTGCCGACTACTTTTCAGGAAATTAAAGTAAATTACTTTAATTTCCTGAACCTTCCTTGACGTTGAAGTCAAAAGCGAATCCATTTTTCTATAACATTAACGGTTTTACGTTCCTTTCGAAGCACAAAGGAGGTTGAGACATTTTAATTTGGTCACACATCCGGTGGGTCGACATTGCGAAAGTCTATCACTAACTAGTATAAAAAAAGATACGAAGAAAAAAAACGATGGGTTGCACTCCGGGAGTGCCGGCAGAAGTGAAAACTTGAATATTAACGTTGTGCAATTTTGATATTTTGGAATGGTTAGGGAATAATTTTGCACGAATTGCTTCAATTATCAGTATAAAAGTACTATCATTTATGTGGTAGAATACAATATTTATTTATTGCGCTATCGTACACAAACATGACAATTTATTCGCGCAAGCGCCCTGCGCCGCCTAAACGAAACAGCAGGCATACATTTTCGCCGCGCCGTAGAAAGAGAGGGGGATACTTCCTCTCCTACGCCGCGCCAGCTGTCTACTCTCCATCCATCTTACGAATTTTCGATCAGGTCACGTGTCCTGACGCGAATTTAACATTTTTTACCCATTACAAAAAAAGTGTACAACGCCGCTAAAGAAGTTTTCACTTCAAAATAAAGTATTTTCTGAATTTATTTAATTAAGCGTTGCGTTTCGTTTCACTTCACCTGAGTCTGAGTATCTTTCAGTAGTTCAGAAATTACCTAAGTCAACAGGAATATTCCGTTTAAACGCACGCATTAGTCAGAAATAAAGTATTTTCCATACTTTATTTTTATTAAAAAGAATATAGTATGGGGTTGGAAATTAACGTAGGATACGTTATTTTAAATTATGGTTGGCAACCCTACCGACAGCCTACGCAGCCCGTACAAGGCAATAGGCAACCCCTAGGTGGTGTTTAGTCAGTAGGAGTCTGACATAGTTTATATCAACCGCTTGAGTTAATCATACGATGCAGTATTCACCTCCTCTCACCTCCGGTTTGTTATAGGTGGGTTGCCCTTCTAAGGGCGAGAAAAAAAAAGCCGATTAGTTTTTATTTTTTGGATATGTAGCTCTGGCAATTAAACTTGTATGTCTGTGACCGGTGGCTAAAGCAAGTGTGGTTTGACCTGAACTATGTACCTACTTAGATTAATTTATTAATAGTGGTCGCCCAGTGGTCGAAATTCGACTGTAATTTTATTAAGGCTGCACGGATTGTATCCTAAGCACTGAAATATAAAAAAAAATAGAATGTGAGTTTGGATTGGCATTGACAGATTTCGGCCGCTCCTCTTCCATTTTTGAAATTTTTGAAAAGAGTATAATAATATATATGTACGTTTGTGTAAAATACATAATATGCGTGTGTTTCAAATACATGGTAGTGTGTGTAATGTTTGTTTTATTGATTTAATGTATTTTTATGCATAATTTAAAAAAAATATTAACATTCGGATATTCTTCCTATAAAAACTATAAGTGTGCGAAATTTCATACTCCTCCGTCCACGCAATTTTCGTAAAAAAGGTAAAAAAGTGTATGTTTTAGTAAGGTTTAACTTAAAATTAAATAGGAAAATACTTATTTCCTCTTGACTGTACTTCATTTCATGTTTTGGTATTCGTTTGGAATAGTAAATTTAATTATGTCTTATTAGTTTGAAAAAGTGGTATTCGTTTGGAATACAAAATAAATATGACAGTAAACTAATACCATTGATATTAGTTTCGTGGTATTGGATTGGAATAGATAAGTATACTGAGACGCATTTCAATTGTTATAGAGTGTCACAAATTCACCGCAGCGACTTCAGATTGCTTATTCGGTGGGCTATGTCAGGTTTTTTTTAAATTTATGAAGTACTTTCCCTGTGTGGTGCCGGGGATAAAGAATTGCACCACCCCATCTCTTCCCTTGGGTGTCGTAAAAGTCGACTAAGGGGCCATTCCAGAGGATGGGCAGCAGCATCTCTCTGAGGTTACCCTCAACCTACTGCGATCGCCAACCCGCCTGCCAAGCGTGGCGATTATGGCAAATACCCCTCAGATCCTTGAGATCCTTGGGGGAGGCCTTTGTCCAGCAGTGGACGTCTTTTAGCTGAGATGATGATGATGATGATGAATAAAGTACTTACAATAGAACATACATTCACAGCACATAACAAATCACTAATATTTAAATATGTGCTAGAGTTCGCTGTTACTTAATTGATTGTTATAATCTAATTTTAAGTTTTACAACCTAATGCGGTCGCAACCTTCCAACACACTCAGAATCAACGATATCCGTATATGCAGCGGGACCCTATGTATAAATGGTTTAGGTCCTAAATAATCGAGTTTGTATATGTTTTTACCTATCGATTTATGTATAGTCGACAATGAAATTGCTTTATCACCTTAGAGGTGAATTTTGTTTGCATGTATAAAAACAACAAGTTCTATTTTTGTTTAAAAGACCAAGTGACAGATACGTTGTCATTATTGACAATGAGCCTTAGCGAAATTTTATTGTAATGGAAGTTTTTGTCAAAAGTGATAAGGCAATTTCGTGGTCGACTATACTTAAAACCTTTACAAATTAATGAAAAAAAAAAGAAATAATTCTGTGCTGTGCCAGCGGGGCCCTTTGATAATTGAAAGTTTACAGACTAAATGAATTGGTATTCAAGGAGCCTCTTATTTCTACCTTCCAAATAACTTTTCACTACACCCTAGATAAATAGTTTTTGAGAAATATGCGTTCGTAGATTTTGTCCTTTTAGCAGGGCCCTTTGCTATTTAGTGACTTACATGACCCCAGGTAGTTTTAAAAAACAGTCCGTTATTTCTACTTACTGAATCAATTATTACCAACTTGCTAGTGACAGGGTTTCAATAAAAAGAACCTACTGGAAACGTGGGAAACGTGGAAAAAACGTGGAAACCTACTGGGAGCATTTATACATGGAGTCCCGCTGCATATACGGATATGAATCAACGCCATCAGTTTGTTTTTTTAAATTATTTTTATTAAGAGATTCCCTAAACTCGGGATCCAGTGTATTCCAGTTACTGTTCAGTGGGTTCTCTGTCGGATCACCTCGTTTCGGATCCGATCCTTCTGAGAACTCCTAGGGTCTTACAAATAAACAAAGAATTATCTTCTACTTCTGCTGGTCCACACACACACAAACAATAGGGCTCAGCAGAATATCAGCGTTGCAGTTGATGTTCATGTTCATGCTGCAACATGTGCTGGGGTCCTTTCCAGTTTCGCTTCTTTATTTTATATTTTATTTTTGTTTATTATCTTAATTTGAAACTGCATAAATAATTTGATTTGACTTTAGTTTGATTTGAATAGTTACTCCGTGTTTTGTCTATTTTACTCAAATTTGAAATGACGTTTACATGAAGAGAACAAAAACTATTCGGAGCTTATTCTTTGTTTATTTGTAAGGCACCTTAGTGTTACGGAGTAAATACTTCTTTATTGTTTTATACTTTTTCTTCTTTTCTAAGTGTCATTTTCTTTTGTTCCGTTTTCCCTTTTGAATTATTATTGTCATCGTGGTTGCTGTCTTGGTATGTTTTATTTTATTATTTCTTGTTCTATTAAATAATCGTACGTTTTATTTTGCCTCTTATTCCTTATTACAGTCCACCTTTTCCCTTTCGCCTCCTTCCGTTACACCGAGCATAAAGACAAAGACTTTTTATTTCGCTTGAAATATGGTGGGTACATAAAGCCCTTTCTAGCTCGCTGAGCGACTTTTTAAACCAGATCTAAGTAAGTGTACACATTTTGGCTCCACATGACAGGAAATGTGATGTATGTAATGTATTGTATGTATGTATGTATGTAATGTTGTTTGGTAATATGTGTATAATACTTCGGGACTTATATAATATAACTAGTGGCCGCTCGCGGTCTCACCCGCGTGGTTCCCGTTCCCGTGGGAATATCGGGATAAAAAGTATCCTATATGTTATTCTCGGTTATAAACTATCTGTATGCTGAATGTCATCCAAATCCATTTAGTAGTTTTTATGTGAAAGAGTAAGATACATCCATACTTACAAACTTTCGCGTTTATAATATTAGTAGGATGTTTCGACATAGCCATGCAACCAAGTATATAAATAACACCGTGGTAAAATGCAAAATCATATTTATGAAGATTTACTTTGCCATACAAAGACTCAAATTTATTTTATTACATTATTTTTGTTCAACCCTGACATGTTTTGACTTCTGTTTTGTTTGGATCATGAGGTTGACGAACAAGAACAATGTATCAGCTTGACCTAGGGTTGTCACATTACAATAATTTTACTTAGTAACAAACAACTTTAATATCTCGGCCACATGGTAGAAAGCGAGAGGAAGATTTATTTATTTTAATAGGTTTAACAACAGTTATTTACATTAATCTATTAAAGATTCTTACAAGTTATTTAAGCTAAATGTTACAAATAATTACAGGTAAACACAGCATGCTTAGAAATAAAGACAATTAAACACTAAAAAACTAATTAGACTAATTTAGACCAGAAATAAAAAACAAAAAATAATTCACACATCAATTGAGGAAAAAGAAAACTCAGAAATCAGTTATTAAAAGAGATATCAGGGTCAGAAAGATGCATCCAGATCGATTTGCGGTATGCATTTAAGGAGTCATTGTAAATCAATTATATGACAAGATGTTACACATCAAAAAAAAATGGTATAGTGTATTTTTCTGGTGTGTTTATAATTCCCCGGGGTTCTACGAACTGTGCCCTATCTGCTATGTTCGGGATTATACAATGTTATTTTTAGTTTATACGAAACCTGAAAACTGTTTGTTCAGAATAGGTAATAGAATCGATTTCAATATTTTTTATACCATGTTACATTTTGACCAAACAATATTTACGAAATCTCAAATAAATTATACCCTACTAAAAACACACAACGGGGCAGCACAAAAAGCTTGTAACTTCGTGAGTTTTCAAGATATATTTTAATTTTTTTTGTACTGATTCTTTAAATAAAAATATTTGACCCGTGTTTCGGTTTTCGTATAAACTAAAAATAAGGTTGTATAGGTATCACCAAACACCCTGTATTAATATCATCACTCTTCTCAAAGAAGCATGATTACAATACCCGACAACGGTCGCGGGCGGAGCGTGCCTACATGTATTTTTTAAACATCAAGACCGCGCATTGCATAGGTATTGTAATGCGTAACTGAACCCAAATTCTACAAACGCGATGCAGTATTTCTTTTAACTTTTTATCTCTCAACAGGTTATCACTTTGATACCATTCATCTTATCATCTCAAATCAAAATCAAAATCAAAAAATGTTAATTCAGTAACAGAGGGATTACAAAATTATTACAATGACAGAGATCTCTTGTTAAGTATAAATACTCGTATACCTGTTAGAAGTATACGAGCTACCGCTCTACCCGCTCTTCCTTAAGGCGACGCATTGGAAATTTACGTGGCGGGGATCTTGATTTTCCCCAACAATTACAAAACATATGAAAGTGATATTTGATAACATGATTTTTCATTTAATTGACTTAATTTTGCTAGTTGCAGAAACACGATTTGTCAACTTTTTTTAACAGAGAAAAAAATATCAAAGTAACCTCTTTTAAAACATAGATTTGCATTTTACAGGCTATCCAGACCGATTTAAGCATCTAAATTTTCTTAGTAGGTTAGTCTTAACACACACTTTAATATGCTAGTTTATTTTTTTTAAGTAATTTGTAGTTTTAATTTAAAGGAAAAAAAAAACAACAGTTTTTCTTATGGTACGGGGCGCAAACGCTCCGTATTAGATTAATTGTTTAACGGTACGTCGCCTTAATTTGCTATTTTTTATTCTCTGTTTTTTTAAGTTTAGTTGAGTTATGTTTCTTTTTGTTCAAAATTAAAAATTCAAAATCATTTATTCAGTTTAGGCTACAAGTAGCTCTTGTGAATGTCATTATGCCATCGGTTCGTAAATCTACTCTGGGCGGGAGATCTTGTACTGAGAAGAACCGGCAAGAAACTCGGCAAGTGTCCAGCTCTTTTCTCCCTTACAGCGTCAAAAATATTGGAAAATGCCCTATCATAGCAGAACACTTTCCATTACAAATAAACACAATAAATATATATAAGACAACCACAACATGTAAAAAAACAAAATAAAAAATGTAAGTTAACAAATTTACATCAGATAATTATGTAAAGGTTTCAATTTCCACAATGTCATACAGCACCACTACAGTACTCTAGTAAAAGTCAAAAATTGTTTAGGTAAAACAAAGTCAAACTATAATTAATAATACTAAAAATAAGATAAGTATGTAAGAGCAGACCAGCCTCCACAGGCGGCACCCGTTCACGAGCATGACATATGAATCAGCCATCGCTTCGCTCAACCATATTTTAGGGAACGTAACGACCCGACGCACACGCCACCACCGCAGAGACAGTAAAGAGAGCATGACACACTCAAGATACTCTAAATAAAAACTTAATGATCTATTTAACGCAACGCTGTTTGTTATCTGTAGGACAATGCTGTTAAAATAAAAAATGTAAGTTAACAAATTTACATCAGATAATTATGTAAAAGTTTCAATTTCCACAATGTCATACAGCACCACTAACAGTACTCTAGTAAAAGTCAAAAATTGTTTAGGTAAAACAAAGTCAAACTATAATTAATAATACTAAAAATAAGATAAGTATGCAAGAGCAGACCAGCCTCCACAGGCGGCACCCGTTCACGAGCATGACATATGAATCAGCCATCGCTTCGCTCAACCATATTTTAGGGAACGTAACGACCCGACGCACACACCACCACCGCAGAGACAGTAAAGAGAGCATGACACACTCAAGATACTCTAAATAAAAACTTAATGATCTATTACGCAACGCTGTTTGTTATCTGTAGGACAATGCTGATAAAGGCTGTCATATCAGTATAAAAAGTATAAAAAATAATTTTAATAAATTGATTCAAATATAATATGTGATTTTTATTATAACCAGGCTGTTTTATCATCTAAATATTCTTTGACTGTATAATAACCTTTTATAAGTAATAAAGACTTCACATGTTTTTAAACTTATCTAAAGGTAAATCTAGTACAGAATTTGGTATTTTATTGTAATAGTGTATACCTTGCCCCAAGAAAGAACCAAGTACCTTCTGTAACCTGAACAGTGGCATTACAAGTTTTGTCTTATTTCTAGTATTGAAATTGTGTACGTCACTGTGTTTAGTAAAGGAGTTGATGTTGCAACGTACAAAAACTATACAATTATAAATATATTGAGATGCAACTGTCAGGACATCAATCTCCTTAAAAAGATTTCTTAGGGAAGTTCGTGATCCTAGTTTATAGATTGCTCTTATTGCTCGTTTCTGTAAAATGAATATAGTTTCAATATCAGCCGCTGTAGGACGCCATACGACATGACACTATGGAAATAACTAAAATAAACTGTTCTAGCAGTTTCAACGTCTGTTAACTGCCTAATTTTTCTAATGGCATAAGCAGCAGAACTGAGTTTACCGGCCAATTTCGATATATGAGGATTCCATTGAAGTTTTGAGTCAAGGGTAATGCCTAAAAAGACTGTAGAATCTACCAAATCTAATTGATCACCGTTTATTCTAATATCGGTTGGTTCATTTCTGACATTTGGTAATATAAGTTTAATACATTTTGTTTTCTTAGCGTTAAGCTGTAAATTATTAATAGTAAACCAATGGAGTACCTCTGAAAGAGCTTTATTTACATTTTCATAATTAGTCCTACACCTAGTCATATTAAAAATGAGTGAAGTATCATCTGCAAATAATACAATTTCACAGAAATTCTCTACAAAGAATGGTAAGTCATTAATATAAATCAAGAACAGAAAAGGACCAAGAATCGACCCTTGTGGAACTCCCATTTTTACATGAGAACCAGATGATTTAGTACCATTTATATCGACAGTTTGAGTTCTAGAGCTGAGATATGACTGTATTAAATTTAGTGCAAAATCTTCGAGACCGTAATAATGTAGCTTCAACACCAGAGTCCGGTGCTCAACGCAATCAAAAGCCTTGGACAAGTCGCAAAAAACTCCAAGAGCATTTTGAGACTTCTCCCAGGCATCAAATATATGTTTTATTAGAGCAACGCCTGCATCAGTAGTAGAACGACCCTTAGTAAAACCATATTGCTTACTATGTAAAAGGTTGTTTGTGTTAAAATATGACATCAACTGTTCGAGTATAATTTTTTCATAAATTTTACTTGTGTAATATGTAACAAAAATATTGTGAGAACATTAAAAAAATGAACTAGCATATTGAAGTGTGTGTTAAGACTAATCTACTAAGAAAATTTAGATGCTTAAATTGGTCTCGTTAGCCTGTAAAATGTAAATCTATGTTTTAAAAGAGGTCACTTTGATATTTTTTTCTGTTAAAAAAGTTGACAAATCGTATTTCTGCAACTAGCAAAATGAAGTCAATTAAATGAAAAATCATCAAATACCACTTTCATATGTTTTGTAATTGTTGGGAAAAATCAAGACCCCCGCCACAGGGTTGTAAACCATTCACGAGCTTTATTTATCCTAGCAAATTCGCACCTGAATCATCCCGCGGGGCTTCAACACCGCGGAATGGATTAAAAACGTAGGCAACGTGCACCCGTCTATCGCTTGGGCGCGGGATCCCAAGAACTCTGAGGAGTCGTTCACGACCCACCACCGTGGTACTTTGGACAAGTTCTTACTAAGGCGCTTTGCCCCGGGTGCGGGGGACGCCTCTACACCTTGTGGATTTAATGCGGGGAGTGTGGGGAGGATGGGTGACTGATTTCGGTTACAGCGACTGTATGCGCTTTTTAATTTATTTTTACTTTTCGCTTTATCCGGGGGTGGGGGGGGGGGGGGAGACTCCTCTCTTCCTTTTCCTTCGTCCAGTCAGAGGAGGGGAGGTATAAACCTAGTTCCATCCCTTTTCTGTCACGGGGATGGCACGGGATATCGAATGGCAAGCACCGAGTTCCCCCAGCGACTGTATGTCCTGGAGGGATAGGCATAGCCATAGTCTTAGATATTTATTGCATCCCTTCGTACAAAGATCTTCGAAAATAGTATTAAGTCCCAAACATGGTCCTGCAAGGGCTTTGCAACAATAAAAATAATTAATTCAGTGAATTTAAATTAAATTTAAATTAGACAAACAGGTATTTCTAAATTGATCTGACCGGGGATCGAACTCGGGACGTCAGAGATGGCGACACCATGAAAACCGGTGTGCAAGCCACTCGACCAAGGAGGTAATTGTTATGTTCCGGCTGCTAGAGATGATAGCCAGTGCCTCAGTAACTGAGGATTCCGAGTGAAGTAAGTTTCCGCCTTCAACCTTACCATTTAACATATGATGATGATAATGATGAGGTGAAGGTCAAGTGATGTCAATACTTCTTCAATGGTAGGTCTAACCGCTAGACCACATAGGCGTTAACAAATGGAGCGTCACCAGTTTCGTATGCGGCATTTGTTTTAACGCAATTGGTTTCGATACACTGTGAGAATCGCGTGCGTATGCTATGCAAGTTTTTCGTCGTTAGAAAAGCGGTAACCGACCATGACATACGGCAATGTTTCCTTATTATTTCTCTATTTCTGGTATTCAAAGTGCGTACGTTGACAGTTTTGCTATATCTGGATGACGTTAAACCTATTTATTTATTGTAAATGTCGTTATACTTTTTTAAACTTTAATTCACTCGGTTTTATAAAAACATCGCGCCATCATTCAGTCCCGAACGGAACGCCTTGGAAATCTCACATTCGGAAACGCTTGCCTTAATTGCGCGCACGGTAGGTATGACAGGCCATCCAATCATCCGCAAACAGATCCAGTGCCAGATTAAGATAAGGGGGCTAGGGACAGGCGACGAGGCTTGTGCCACGGTACGATACGCTGGTACGGGAAACAGCTAATGCTGTAAAGTTATTTGGAACGTATTGGTGGCACAGCACATATATTATCTCAGGTCCGAGGCGTTAATTTTTGTTTATATTTTATAATTAGCACGGCAAATAACTGAATTCCACCTGATGTTAAGTGGAAATGGAGTCTAGACGCGAAGACAACTGGTGCAGCGTGAAAGCAACGGAGCATCAGTCACCCTCACCCTGCCGGCCCATAAGGTGCCTTCACGCCTAGTTTGAAAGACAACAATGTCATAGAAAGGAGAGAAAACGTGTTCTGGTAGAATGATCCATCTTTTGGAGGTGCGACAAAGAAACGAGTCACTAATTTTCTTTGTGCGCGATGGAGTATTTGAGACAGTGGAGCGGTGACTCCAGATAGCAGCACGTGTACTCCTATGGAGAAAGGGAGAAGGTATTCTTCTTCTATGGAGAAGGATTCGCCATGGCATAAGCGGTAAAAGACGCTGTGTGACGCTATATATCTACGCAATTTTGCCGTGAAAGACTTTACAGGCCAATATAAGTTGGTCGTTGGCCCGCCGAGTCTCCAGCGAGATATACCCAGGCACCCCTGCGAAAACCTCGTTGGTACATAAACTCTGGAACCTTCCAACGGTGCCAGACACACCACTACACACTACTTGATTCCAGTTTACTGCGGACGAGTGCATTGTACTAGCAAACTAATCACGTGATCATTGCGGAAGTTTCGGGCATTGCTGAGAACAAAACCCAAGTGCCTAAACGATTCTTTTGCCAAAGAAGCCATGTAGTTAAGAAAGGTAAGCCTTCGAAAGTGACACCCAGGTTTGTCATTGTATCAGGCCTGCTTAGAGGTACTTAGACATTGTGGTTTGTGAAGCAGCTATGTTACTAGCTGTTGCCTGCGACTTCGTTCGCGAGGACTGCACTATCCCACAGGAACCTGGTACCGGGATAAAAAGTATCCTTTGTCCTAGTCTGGGTCATGGTCTGTATATGTGCAAAATTTCCTCCAAATCTAATCAGCCGTTCTTAAGTGATACGTTTACCAACAAACAGCATTTAATTTTTAACCGACTACAAAAAAGCAGGAGGTTTCTCAATATATATATTTTTTGTCTGTTCGCGGATAACTTTGTCGTTTATGAACCGATTTTGATGATTCTTTTTTTGTTGGAAAGGAGATATCTCAAGGGTGGTACCATGATGAAGAAAACCAGGATCTGATGATGGCCTCCTAGAGAAATCGAGGGGAACCTTCAAAAATCATAGTGGCGACTAGTGCGTTTGTTATTTTTTTCATAAGTATTTTGAGGTTAGTGTAGGACGCCCTCACACTAGGTGGAACGACGATCTCCGCAAGGTGGCTGGCAAGAGCTGGATGAGAGTAGCCACGGATCGTGTGTGGCGTGCACAAGGAGAGGCCTTTGACCAGCAGTGGACGTGTATGGGCTGATGATAAAGATGATGGTGATGATTACCCTATGGTGTTTAACATAATTTTTTATATTGTATTCAATCACTGTTTGTATGAATGCTGTGTGTTTTTGCAAGTGTGCGTGTGTGAAATCCAAAACTATAAGAAATGGGTACAAAAATACTTACTCATTACTAAGTAATGGGGCAAAACTTGATTTTTAAAAATGGAATAAGTTAAAAAAAATCCGCATTTAATATTATTAATTTAAAATTGATTTCTTTACCTGGATTCCTCGCTTGCAATCGTATGTTGGGATTCCTTATATTACTTTCTGGCCCTGCGTCCTCCATATGCCACGTATATTCCATTTTCAAATTAGTTTTCCATTTTTAAAACGGCTTTTTTTGATTCCAAATCACATTTTATATTGTCACTGTCCACTACTAGCCCTGCGCGGTCCATCTCGAGTTCGAAATTTAAAACAGTTTTTCTTTTTTTAATTTACGGCACACGCCGCGGCATAATTAAGCGTCAAAGTTACGCTTAGTTTTCACTTTTAAATCACATTTCACTGTGAAATTAGTATCGCCGGCGAACCGTCGCGCACCGTTCAGTTTCGCGTATTTAAATATGCCACTAACTGTATTAATTAACGGCGGCCAATCCGTATGTGTACGCCATTAAATTTTGACAGTTCATTACGCGCGAAATTCTATTTAAATGTCACAAAACTTCTTTTCTTCTCATGAATCGATAGTCTTTTGTTTAACAACACAAAGATTAAGGAAGGGGTCGCGTTCTCGAATAAAAATTGTTTGGTTTGGACCGCTTCAACGTCAGTCAACAACATTGACTTAGAAGGCACTGACAGCGCGCTGCGGTTATGCACCCTTGCGTGCGAGAGAGCCAGTGAACGGAACGACGCACGCGTTAGAGTAAAACAGACATATTTGGCTTTTCACGGTTTTCATGGAAAACATTGGCGGTTAGGGGTTTGTTTGCGCCAATCAGCGGTCACTATTTCCCGTGCGTGCGACCGAGATTCCTAATTTAAATATTGGGGGGATGTTTACGACATACATAAACGGCCATAGATAAATAAAACTAGAATGACGTAGTCTGAGATTGTAATGGGTGCTCGTATATAAAGGAAACTGAATTAAAATTAAAGCTGGCATTTTTTTTAATTCGTATATTTTCTCTTCCTCATAATTAAATTGCCCTTCAAAAAATTAAGATTCAAACTTGCTCATTAATGATTTGCTAATAATTTTAAGTAGACTTTGACTTTACGACACCTTCAAAAAAGGGGCTATTATACTGCAGAAGACTGCGTGAATGCGCATATTATTGAATGCTGAATTACTGCTTCAGCTATTCAAGCACACTGGATATAAGCGTATACGAGAAGTGTCTTACTAAGAGTAGATAGTGTTGATATATTGGCATAGTTTGGATGTTTCTAATTGGTAATGTAGAGTGCCTGACCCGGTATATCAGAAGAAGACGCTGGTCTGCTCTCGCATACTTATCTTATTTTTAGTATTATTCACTATAGTTTGACTTTGTTTTTCTTAAACAATTTTTAACATTTACTAGAGTACTGTAGTGTGGTCCTGTATGACATTGTGGAAATAGAAACTTTTACCTGACGTAAATTTGCTAACTTAGATTTTTTATTTGTTTTGTGGTTGTCTTTTAGATTTTGTGTGTTCATTTGGGAAAGTGTGCTGCTCTGATAGGGCATTTTCCAATATATTAAGGCTGTAAGGGAGAAAAGACACGACCTTGCCGCCCAGAGTAGACTTACGAACCGTTGGCATAGTGACATTCACTAGAGCTACTTGTAGCCTAAACTGAATAAATGATATTGAATTTTGAATTTTGAAATTCTTGAATTTCGAAGGCGAGTTGGAATCTCCATTATGGAAAATCTTTTTAACACATTTTCCGATTTAAAATTTAGTTTTCTTTTTTCAAACGCAAGGCGCATTTGTCTAGTTAATAAATAATAAATAAAAGTAAACTTTCCTACACTCACACCAATTATCTAGCCCGAGAGAAGCTTCGTTAAGAAACTCGTTAAAATGGTTACTAGACAACGGATAAACATACTAAAAATATTTAAATACATACTTATTATACTTAGAAAACACCCAGACCCGAGAAAATTTAGAAAAACAATAATTTCTAAATTGACCCGACCGGGGATCGAACCCGGGACCTCAGAGATGGCGACACCATGAAAACCGGTGTACAAACCACTCGACCAAGGAGGTCGTCAAAAGTTATTCTTGGCTCTGGCATCACGAACCTGTGCTGTGGGCGGTGGTAGAATCACCGACTAATTAAAAAAAAGGGGAAATCCAAAATTAATCCATTCCATTAAGGTGAGTTTTTACTCACGCCCTTAAAACGACACAATTTGACCCATAACCAAAGCGAATTGACGTTTCCGCTTTCAAATTAGCGTATCAATAATTATGCTAAACGCTACCCGCCCCTAATACGAGGGGAGGTTTTTAATTATATTTATCATAATGGAAAAACGTTTGGCCTTGATAGCACTTGATAGTCAGTGATGATAAGGCCAAAGGTAGAAGCGCACTCCACACGGAATCCTCAACTAGTGACACTGGCTATCTTATCTCTAACTAAAAAAAACACAAATGTTGAAAAAATTTCCAGGAGCAGGATTTGAACCTGCACCCTTCTGACATACCGGGTTTGTTTGCAACAAAATTTGCGTTAAAAATTATACAAACAAAACAAAAACATTTTATCTCTAACTGTTGATCCACGACCCTTATACTGTCAACATACCGCCTATACGCACAAAGCGTTTTCCGTCATCATCTAATTTTCTAATTTATTCAGATTAAAAATAAATATAGCTACTAAAAATATATATATTATATATATATATATATATATATCGAGCAATAAAAAATTTAAAAAGATAGAATGTGTGTGTGCGTTCCATTTTTGAATTTTTTGGAAAATGTATGAAACAATGTTAATTTTATGAGTTTTTTATGCATAATTTAAAAAAAAAATAGCATTCTGCACTCCTTCTCTACACAAACTATAAGTGTGCGAAATTACATACTCCTCCGTCCGCGCAATTTTCGTAAAAAGGGGTACAAAGTTTTTGCTTCACGTCTTAATACTTATATAGTATAGATACTGTTTTTGTAAGATCTTTGTACAACGTACTAGATTCTCCGAAGCGTTCGGATCGGAATCGAATAAATCCAAGGTTGTTTATGTAGGGTGTAATTATAAATGCTACCGTGGGAGAGGGTTTTAATAATTGGTTGAAGCTTAAACTGTCACGCGATGGTCATCGCGATTAAGTTAAAGGTTACACGTTCAATTTAGGGAGATATCTGTTTGAAATGGGTATCACTCACCAATCGGCAGCTGCTATTTAGAATAAGAGGGAAAAACACTTGCAATGAGCTTAGATTTCGTAAAGACTTTTGATTAGGTCCGGCACAAAGCACTTCTATCCAAACTTCGTCCTACGGGCCTCCTGAGGGGATGAATGCGGACAGCCAGCTTCTTATTTGGGCGGAGCATTAACGTTACTTTGTTTTTACTCGGCCATCTTGAACTTTAAGGCTAAGGTCCCTCAAGGGTCTGTGCTATCACCAACTCTGGTTCATCCTGCATATGAAGGATATGACATGATGAGCTAGTGGCATCCAGTGCTATGCGGATGGCAGCACGGTTGATGGAACTAAGCAGAATGAATCTTGCGTCTGAAATCTAGACTTCGCTGGAGCAAGTGTCGTAATGGATTCGACAAAATACATTAATTTTTTTACTAGATACAAAATAGGTTACTGCAGACACACAACCAGTCGTTATAATCAGCTGGTACAGTTTAACGTTTTCTGTATTTTAGCAACTCGTTAATCCTTTCTTTCTTGGACAAATTTTTGTCATTTTATAATGCATTCAGCACACTTATTTTACTGACATATTCACTGGTCTTCACTAGATTACTACATACATACACATACACTACTACATACATTTTTGTGCTACTAAGGAAAGTTCTTCGCCGTTAGTTTAGGACAGTTTAACGTTTTCTGTATTTTAGCAACTCGTTAATCCTTTCTTTCTTGGACAAATTTTTGTCATTTTATAATGCATTCAGCACACTTATTTTACTGACATATTCACTGGTCTTCACTAGATTACTACATACATACACATACACTACTACATACATTTTTGTGCTACTAAGGAAAGTTCTTCGCCGTTAGTTTTGGACAGTTTAACGTTTTCTGTATTTTAGCAACTCGTTAATCCTTTCTTTCTTGGACAAATTTTTGTCATTTTATAATGCATTCAGCACACTTATTTTACTGACATATTCACTGGTCTTCACTAGATTACTACATACATACACATACACTACTACATACATTTTTGTGCTACTAAGGAAAGTTCTTCGCCGTTAGTTTTGGTCTATTTTCTATTTTCACTTTCTATATTTTTTTACGTAGATTCTATGTACATAAATAAAAAAAAAATAAAAAAACAAGACACCTACAGTTCAAACTACTAACACAAAACAAAATTAAAAAATTGAAAAAAAAATTAAGTATACATGAAAAGGCTTTGCGAGGCAACGGTTAGCTATCTCAGGGATGCATTTGTAGCATGACATAGAATGCCACAGAAGGACATACGATTTTAACAAGACAGTTATTTCGTTTCATAACATCGATCGTATGTGTAATCAAAGTCAATTTCAAAGTCAAAGTGAAATCATTTATTCAATATAAGCCTTCTCAGGCACTTATTGACGTCAAATCTGTAAAATCCAAGCTGCTGGCAAGAGACTCGGGAGGCTTATTTCATTTTCTCCATCTTGTCTTGTCTCGCTAAAACTCGAGAACGGCTGGACTGATTTGACTAATTTTAGTTTTTAAAATATTAGTGGAAGTTCAGAAAAGGTTTAAGCGGTGAGAAATATAAATAATAAGTAACGGAAAATACTAAAAACGATAATTGAATTTTTAATATGAAATGATTTGTTTGTTTTGTTGTCATGGAAACCAGAGAGAATTTAATCACTTGGTGGAAACTGTCAAAGCGGTACGAAGTCCGCCGGGTCCACTAGTGTAATATACAATATAGGTACAAGTTTTGTACAATCAAACAGGCAATCCCCAAAGCTGTCATGAGCCCATAAACTCCGCCGTTTAACCCAATGGTGCATGACATAGATCGCTTGGGGTCACCATCAGGTGGCCGGGCGATCACGCGTGACCTCACCTGGTGTACCGGGATTTTGAAAAATAACGGTCACATGGATCACATAAAAATAAATAAATTTATTTCTCTTTCACAATTTATATACTACTATACTGTGTAACGTTAGTTGGAACGGGGTAATAAGCCTAAAGGAGGGTAAAGTATACATTAGTGAATAAATTTTTTCTAAGAACTTTTCCTTAAAAATGGACAATTTTAGATTAACAGCTTTTTTAAGATTTCAAAAGAAATTACTCTGTGGTAGCCCTAACGGTCACAAAAAAAAACAAATTAAAAGTTCAAATTAATAAGTTCAATATTATTGGATACATTAGTCTAATTATGGAGAGAAAACTCGACTCTTTACAATGCCCGTACATTGACATTAGAGCTTAAAGCTATTTATTTGCTGAGAACCTACGTCAAAACCGTAGCCTACTAGATTTTTGTAGACCAATCAAATGTAAATAATAAAAAAAACGTTAAAAAAAGAAATAAATAGAAAAGTCATTCACTATCACTATAAATATGTTATGTACATACTTTACCCTCCTTTCGGCTTAGTACCCCCGTTTCGACTAACGTTGTTAATGCAAAATTTAAAAACAATAAAAATAAATATAATCACATAAATAATAAGAATAAAGAATAAAAATAAGTTTATTGAAAAAATGGTACAAAAAATAAAATAAAATATTTAAAAAACACAGATCAAAATTCTTATCTCCTAGTTACCAGGGGTTCCCAAACTAGGCTAGGCCTGACTGAATCCGTAGTTAGTTAAGTATATTTAATTTTTGGCAGAGTGTGAAAGTATTAAGTGTGTTGAGTAATTTCTTGTGGATAGTGTCAGTGTAAGTATACTGCGATGTAAGCAAGAAAGTGAATTTTGTCAAATCCTTAATGTTCTATGGCTCAATAGCTTGCACGTGTGTGTGTAGTTAAGCTACCACCATCTTAATTTCGGGAACTTGACATTTCGGGAACTTGACATTTTGGGAACTTGACATTTCGGAAACTTGACATTCTGAAACCGCTTGACATTTTGGGAATTTGACATTGTGGACTGAAAGGTTATTTAAGTCTGTTCCGATGGTTAGAGATAAGATAGCCAGTGCCTTACTAGTTGAGGATTCCGGGTGAAATGCGCTTCCACCTTCAGCCTTATCATCAGACCAAACGCTACCTATTAGTAACAAAAGAAATTCGTTTGCTACCTGCTTCACAAAGAAAACCCAGAAAGTAAGTTTAAGTGGAAACATTAAGGTCGAATGAATTGAAAAACATGTATGAAAAGTAGACAAAATCAACGTTTCGTAGTCCCCCGATTCCTCCTCCAAAACTGGACTGATTTAATTGCTTTTTTCATTAAAATTAAAGAAAGGTTTTGGCTGTGTCTCTATGTTTTCCTTTTTTCATAAATTATTTTTTTTTAAAACATATGAACCTTTTAAAACCTCAAAAATTGGCCAGATTTTTCACTGTGTTTCCCAAATTTGAAGAGTTTATATAAAAAAAAAACTTAGGGACACAGCCAACGCCTTTCTTCAGTTTTTAATGTAGGTACCTAAAAAGTAATTAAATCGTTCCAGTTTTGGAGGAGAAATCAGGGGACTACGAAACGTTGATTTTGTCTACTTTTCATACATATTTTTCAATTCAGTCGACCAATTTCCTCTTACGCACACATAAACCCGCGGACACAAAATCTCGTAACAGCTTGCAACAGTCCAAGCTCAGCTGTTCCAAGTTCCGTGTCCGTGAGAGGCTGTCTATGCTTTTTATTTTTATAGTTAGCTCGGCAAATGACTCCATCCCACCTGATGTTAAGTGGAAATGGAGTCCAGACGCGAAGATAACTAGTAAACTAGTTAACTTCACTCTGCCGGCCCACAAGGTGCTTCTTCACGCCTCTCTTGAAGGACCCCATAACATAGGAAGGAGGGAAGACGTGTGCTGGTAGACTATTCCATCTTTTGGAGGTGCGACAAAGAAACGAGCCACCTAATTTCTTTGTGCGCGATGGGATATTTGAGACAGTGAAGCGGTGACTCCGAAGACCTTACCTTCTGTCTCATTTATATGTGCCTCCTTCCTTATTGGTATACAGCTCCACCCAAATTCAGTATTCGGATCGATAGCCACTTCTTGCCGCGTCACCACGTTGCTATGGTGACTTGTTTTGTCGATTTGAGGAGTTGAGAGATTTAAATTATCGTATAGATTCACGATTACATAGATATACGACTCATCAGACGATCGGCTAGCCATCACTGACCCGTTACAAATGACTTTTGTTTTCTATCATGAGTGTACACATTTTAAAATAGTCGATTTGCGAAATAGACGTTCTGCTATACAGACCATCTGAAAGTTGGACGTTTTGCTACATGGACCTTTTCCTAATTAGGCTTACTGCTCATTAGACGTTTCGCGCTGTTGGACGTTTTGCTGCTTAGCTGATCGTAAGGCATCTATTCCATCTCGGAACCCTACCCCTTACAAATAAACAAAAGAATAAGGTCCGAATATTTATTCCGTATTTTGTTTCTTTTACTCTAATTTGAAATGACGTTTACATGACAGGAACAAAACACGGAATAACTATTCGGACCTTATTCTTTGTTTATTTGTAAGGCACTACTTGTTTATACTAAATAAGTTAGGAACAGAATGTTGGGCAGCTCCAACGGCATAATAGGCTCATTCGCTGGCAGACCAGACAGTCTCTTGCAAAGGCACTGGGTATCCGCCCTGTTGAACCCTAAGGCAAACGATATTTTCAAGATTAATTAAAAATAAATATTAAGTTATGTTATCCTATCTTAAATTACAATGAGATCATTGTTACTATCACTATGGGTTGTTGTTGTCTGAAATAAATGTTTTATTATTATTTCCTTTATTTATTTTTTCACATATTACTTTACATTAAACATCTGCAATTATGCAAACAATTTCATCTTCTTCCTTTGTATGAGCGGCGTGAGATAGCGGATACCACCCTCTCACTGAATATCGGCGTGAAACAACGGCACTCGTCGCTGTTGTGTTTCGTCCGGTGAGTGAAAGTACCGGAGGCCCGGCGTAATACCACCCTCTCACAGAATATCGGCGTGAAACAACGGCACTCGTTGCTGTTGTGTTTCGTCCGGTGAGTGAAAGTACTGGAGGCCCGGCGTAATACCACCCTCTCACAGAATATCGGCGTGAAACAACGGCACTCGTTGCTGTTGTGTTTCGTCCGGTGAGTGAAAGTACCGGAGGCCCGGCGTAATACCACCCTCTCACAGAATATCGGCGTGAAACAACGGCACTCGTTGCTGTTGTGTTTCGTCTGGTGAGTGAAAGTACCGGAGGCCCGGCGTAATACCACCCTCTCACAGAATATCGGCGTGAAACAACGGCACTCGTTGCTGTTGTGTTTCGTCCGGTGAGTGAAAGTACCGGAGGCCCATCTCTCACCCCTCCCGCTTCCCAATTCCTACTCCCTCCTCAAGATCCAACTCCTTCCTCAAGGCCGGCAACGCATCTGCGATTACTTTGGTTTTGCGGGTGTCCATGGGCGGCGGTGATTACTTTACATCAGGTGACCCGCCTGCTCGTTTGCCTCCTTTTAACATAAAAAAAAAAAAATATTGTTTATTTTCTCAAAATTGTAAATAATATGATTGACTGTCCTGAACTCCTCTCCAAAATTAAGTTTATTATACCTACAAGATCGCCTAGACACTACACTCCCATTCATATACCATTAGTTTCATCCAATTACCGCCAAAATTCATTTATGTTGCGAGCGAGTAGAAGCGTAAACCAATTATGTGAAGATTACGATTTTGACATATTTCACTCTGGCATACCCTCAGCGAGGCGACTAGTAAACAATCCTTTCTTTTTAAGGCAAGCCGTTTAACATAGTGACAGTAGCGCATCACATGTTGCTGTGTGTTTATATTGTTTTAAGTACTAGATTGGGTTTGTTAATGTTCTCACTAAAAATTAGATATTTAAGTTGTTTTGTATAAGCGCTCTTATTGGCTATCAGTGTTTATAATATTATTGTATTAAATTTCATAAAGCTGTTGATCGAGCTGTTGATCGAGGCTCTTGGCTAAAAGACCGTTTGCCGAAACGACTATCGGTACAATAATGGATGAACCCACATCCAACATGGCGATAACCCCGTGAGTCAAGTCAAGGTACTTACTGAGCTTGTCCTCGGCTTTCACGAGGACAAGCTCAGTAAGGTCTCATCAACTCATATCAACCAGTATTGCCCGGCGCTGGGATCGGTAAGTTCCCAAGTTCGATTCCCAGCAGGGATAAAGTCGAAGTAGTTAAACGAAGGACAGGCTACTTAAATAGTACCTACGATCTTATTTTAGTCCTATTTTTATTAAACAAAATGTAACTTCGCTCTACCTGATGTTAATCAGGAGCGGAGTCTGTACGTTGCATTTCGACATTTTTCCGAATTTGTAAATAATCTATGTATTAATACGTGAAGCAAAAAGCTTTTTCTAAAATTACGGTCGAATTTCGACCACTGGGCAACCACTAGTATTATTAAGTAATATCATAACGTTAGTAATTATGTACTTAAAAAAAGATTTTAAGTATTTATTACATTTACACAATACAAAAATAATGAAAATATGTTACACAAACCAAGCATGACCTTACAGTTTTTCCAGCGAGGGCTTTCAAGGTTTTCTTCACAGAATATATAACTTTCCCTCTGTGTAAGTATATACGAACTTTATTGACCAAACTTTTTCCTACCAACATAAGGCGTGGCCACCCTAACCACTAAAACGGTTTGCACCAATCACAGCGAAGTATTCAAATCGGGTACGCGTGCCATTGCGTCGCGGCAGGACGTCAAATTGACGTATTGGCGAAACCAAAACAGTTCTATACAGGATGTTGGGAAAAATAATTAAAGTGCTACTAATTTTGTGTTTTTTTAAAATATTCATTATAATCAATGGCGCAGCAACTAGCGCATTTGGGTAGTGAACTTGCAAGTTACCTTTAAGTAATAAAAATAAAAAATCTCGAGTTCCTCTATGCCTCAAAAGGCACGTAAGCCATGTGCTTGTAGGATCAAATACGGCTCATCTCTAAATAGCTTTTAACAATGCGCTTATAAGACTACCAGCAGCAGTAAGAGTTACATAAAATAATCCTGAAGACGATTAAAAAACTAAGTCATAAGGTCGAAAGTATTTGTATAGCAAAATATTTTAAAGGATGCTGTGAAAAGATCCGTGGTCATCCAAAGCGTCTGTAAGTCTTTAAGATGTTTAGTCTTAAGGTTATATAAGCTTAAGATTGTAAGAGTATTTTGCTACTTGGGATGTGGCATCATCATAATCATCATCATCATCATCATCATCATCTCAGCCAAAAGATGTCCACTGCTGAAGAAAGGCCTCCCCCAAAGAACTCCATAACGACCGGTCATGTACTGCTCGCATCGAGTGGCTATGCTTTGCCATCTGGCAGATCATCAGTCAACCTTGTTGTCCACAATTTGATATGCAATACATAATTTCAAATCGAATTTTAACCGCCTGTATGGTCTAGTGGTTAAGACTAGCAGTCCCAGTGGTCTTGGGTTCAATTTCCAGCAAGGGTACACGTTTGTGTTTGGTTGGTGGAAGGCGTGTTGTGAAGGCCAGCTAAAAAATAAACGTCCTGAATGGGTAGTAGGTAAAAAAAAATTTGGACGATTCAAAAGCACTTTTCTAAAGTTTATATAAAAAAAGAATATTTGACTTTGTCATTGACTTTGTGGGCCGGCCATATTAGCCGCAGAACCGATAACCGATGGGGTAAACGTGTTCTTGAGTGGAGACCGCGTATCGGCAAACGTAGTGTGGGACGCCCTCAGATTAGGTGGAACGACGGTCTTCGCAAGGAGGCTGGCAAGAGCTGGATAAGAGTAGCCGCGGATCGTGCTCAGTGGCGTGCACTTGGAGAGGCCTATGTCCAGCAGTGGACGTGTGTAGGCTGATGATAATGATGATGATGATTGACTTTGTTTTTTCACCTGGCTAGCTACCACCATCTTATCTAAATATGACGCCATAACAACAATGATTATAGCATTGTTGTGTTCCGGCAGCTAGAGGTAAGATAGCCAGTGCCTCAGTAGATGAGGATTCCGGGTGAAGCGCTTATTCATCACTTAACATCAGGTGATATGAACGCTAAGTGCGTCAGCAATATTAGACAACAACACCACATACATTGTTCTGATCCCAAGGTAAGTAGCTAAAGCACTCGTATTATGGAAATCAGATACAACGACGGTGTCACAAACAATAACCACCCAGACGTGACACAATATCGAAAAGTTCGTTTTTTAACATTGACTCGATCGGGAATCAAACCCGGGACCTCAGTGCTAGTGCCGTAAAGCCCGGTGTGTGCACGTACCACGCGGTTGCGGAGGTCGTCTATAAAAAAATATAACAAGAACATAACAAAAAACTAAAAAACACATTGAACACCACACATCGTCCTCGTGGTCACTCCTGGTTGTTGCTGAAAATCAGCGATTTATTTGCTATGCGAGTGAATACCACGCTAAGCAACGACCTTTTTGAGATGCTGCGGCACGAACACATTTTTGTATTTTTTAATAGTTGTGTTATGAAATTATGTTTGTTTTTATTGTGATTGTTGTTTTTTTTACGATTGTATATTGTGTGTATCTATAGTGTCCGAATGAAGATGTTATCTTTCTATCTACTTATCTATTGAAATAAAACTACTTTTACGGATCTACTCGCATTTATTTACCCATTACTTATTTAATGTTTATCCTGACGTTTCGAACCCTAACCCCGAACCCGAAATAAACGCGAGAAGATCCGTAAAAGTTGTTTCATTTCAATGTGTAGTGTTCGCGTAAACTTTAGAAAACAATATATAAAAAACACATTTTGAGAGCACCCTGTATAGTGGCGTGACACCGCGTTATCACGGCGCGCCAACCCGACATGAGCCCGGCTGAATTACGCGCACGAATATAATGTCCGACCCATCTTTCATTATAAGCTCGTTAAGCTATCTGTAGCTTTCTGTTTATTATTCAATTATTTTTGTTTACTCAACTCACAAAATGGCTGCCGTCAGCGTTTCTGGTTAAATCAGTGAGACTAATCATCGTTAGTAATTATTTGTTTAAAAGCCTAAAGCTTTTAAAGCTTGCTATGCACTATGTTAATGCTAGTGTAAGGTAATTATTTTAAAAATATATAAGTTGTAAAAACAATTCAATTCTCTACACCATACATTTACAATGTATGTCTTGTTTGTAAATTTTATTTACCTCACACACACCACCCATGTATAAATAGTAAATAGCTATCATTAGCTACCTTAGGCATCCAACAAAAAGTTCTTCTTTAAAAAAAGATAATACACCAAAGAAATATTATTTTTTTTATAAAATATTATAAAAATATTATTATTTTTTACAAACAACTAAATAATATATTACTACGATCGAGTAACACTTTTTCTGTGCCTTGCACAAATTTTGCTATAAATAGGTTCATTGCCAGAACTTTGAATATTTAATAATGGGCGTTAAGGTCACATCGATATCTTCAATCTAAAAATATCTAAATTTAAATCAGATATAAAAAAAGCTTAGGTTTGTAGTTTTATAGTAGTATCTATCTTGTATGTTGTATTTATTTAATTGTAGACTCAAAAAAAAACATTACTCTGTATTTGAGGTTATATATTTTTATATAAGAAATATATCTTTTTTAAAGTAAGTATGTATTTAACGTTATCTTAATTATAAGTGGAAACTGCTTTGGCAATTGTGAAACATAGATTAAGTTATTACCTCTCCACTATAAAATGCTGTTTGTTTCCCAATAGATAAATACATAAATAAATAAATAAATATTCATACTCAAAAAAAGCCTATAATTGTCCCACAGCTGGGCAAAGGCCTCTATCATTGAAATCAAATCATCACTACAATTGATGGATAACGGCTTTAACACCACGCCAAAATCACTTGCCAAATGCGGGTTGGTGATCAAACCCGGGCTATGCGCTATGCTTAAAAAAATCCTTGTCACAATTTGCCCGATCTGGGAATTGAACACGGGTTCTTTGTCACTCGGCTACCGAGGCGTTCCAAATTTAGTTTTAAATTTTATTTCCTTTAATTTCATCACATTAAAGAAATCCTAGTTTTTGTCGTAACTTTTTTGTATACGTAATGACCCGGCGGACTTCGTACCGCTTTGATAGTTTCCATGACAACTAAACAAACAAGTCGTTTTGTATTGGAAAGTTAAATTGTCGTTTTTAGTATTTTCAGTTACTTATTATTTATGTTTCTCACCGTTTAAACCTTCCCTGAACTTCCACAAATATTTCAAAATCAAAATTAGCCAAATCGGTCCAGCCATTCTCGAGTTTTAGCGACTCAAACGAACAGCAATTGATTTTTATATATACTTATAGAAGTTGAATATGTATACGTATTATTCTATCTTTATCTATCTATCTATATACATATGTATATTTATACCAGATTTATTTATTACTTTCGCGTGCAACCCAAAATGGATAAAAATCACTGATCTGTTATTATCCGGTCAATCATTTAGCGATCGTCGTGACATAACAGCATGAGTGTTCAAGCAGAAACTCAAAGCGCTTATGAACTTCATTCATTGTAAAATATCATGTACATCCAACGTACTCTGTAGAGTAGCAGAAGAGAGGACTGCCTCATGCGCATATTCTTCTGTGGATGGTCGAAAAAATAAGACCAGATGAAATTGACTCAATAATTTGCGCAGGAATTCCCAAAGTAAATTTAGAATTGTATGAAATAGTGAAGAAGAACATGATTCATGGACCGTGTTGTGAACTCAACTTGCATTATGCGTACGCCGACCGATATTTTGACGCCTCATTCTTTAAAAACCAATAACATTACATAACACTGCGATAAACCTTCAAACACACGAAACACCGATAATACTTTTGCAAAAGAAGCGGTAATGACGTATTGGCCGTTTGAAATTGTCAAACGCTGGCTGAAGAACTGTACGTCATTCTGTCACATTCACTCACTCACTTGTAATAGCACTCAGAATAATAATAGCTTTAGTTATTGTTCTGAGTAATAGCATGACATTTAAAAAAATCATATTTTAGTAAAAATATCTTTTTTTCTTTTAATTTTCTTCTGTACAAACCTTGTCCTGAATAAAAACAAATTCAATAAAAAAGAATTAACCAATTTTGTGCAGTCGATCGGAAGTTATGCACCCGCGTGGTTCCCGGTATCATCCGCGTGGTTCCCGTTCCCGTGGGAATATCTGTATAAAAAGTATTCTATGTGTTATTCCCCGTTATAAACTATCTGTATGCCGAATTTCATCCAAATCCATTCAGTAGTTTTTACGTGAAAGAGAAACAAACATCCATACTTACAAACTTTCGCGTTTATAATATTAGTAGGATTTTCTTTTCTTTATTCGAAATATAATTAATGAGCTTTTAAGCTAGCTAGCACCCGAAAGAACTCCAATATCGCATACAACCTTGGATCACAAAGTGTGACCACTAAAACTACGGACTTGACAATTGAAACATTTCCACAAGAAAATCAACAATGCATAAAATTGCATCCACTCTTGACTTACTTAGTGATTGTTAAATATAGAGACGCAAGGTTAGTTCGCATGGTTGGTGGTCGTAACGGAAGGCTGTTTGTCAAAAAAAATGTGGACATTTTCAAGGCACTTTGACAGTTTCAATTTTTATTAGGCCAAGGTTAAAGTTGATTAAAATATTTTTAAAAAAGTACCAAATTTTCTTGCCTAACTTTTACTATGCGTGTTGGGAGATGAAGTAAACAAACATCATATAAATGTAAATATGAATATGCTTCGGAAGACACGTTACGAACCAAAGACCTCTGCTTCCCGTTACACTACAGGCGATTTAAAAAAAGTATTTTCTGCTTTTTAGGGCTAATTAAAACGTCTTATTACATTATATTATTATCAATGCGCTAGTAACCCATTAAAAACAGTCCTGTTATCACATCTAGAAAGCGAATACGCTTGCGTCAGGTATGGGTTCACGTCAGTAGCGTAACAGAGCTATAAGGATTGAATTATTTCATTCAACCCGAGCGTCTATCCGTTCGACTACCGACGTATTTATAATAACTAGTGGTCGCCCAGTGGTCGACCGTAATTTTATTAAGGCTGCACGGATTGTATCCTAAGCAATTAAAAATTAAAAAAGATAGATTGTGAGTATGGATTGGCATTGACAGATTCCGGCCGCTCCTCTTCCTCTTTTGAAATTTTTGAAAAGAGTATATATTCGTGTCAAATACATGGTAGTGTGTGTTTATGCATAATTAAAAACAATATTAACATTTTGTACTCCTTCTCTATAAAAACTATAATTGTGCAAAATTTCATACTCCGCCGCCCGCGCAATTTTCGTAAAAAGGGGTACAACGTTTTTGCTTCACGTATTAATTTAACGGCTTTAGAATGTTGTTGGGGCTGCCGAGGTGGTGTAGCGCATCCGACATATTCGCGGAGGCGCGCACGGACGGGTTCCCGGCCATAATGAGGAAGCGAGTGGTTTCCCTACTCCAGCGAGTGCGCGGCAGCAACAACAGCATTCTAAGAGTTCTGGCGGGTCGAGTGGACTGCCCAATGCTGAAGCATTGGATCCGGCTTCATGTCCTTGGTGCATGAAGTACTGGATCTACAGTAATTATGTTTCCCTATATTCCACTTTACTAACATAATTCTTAAGTGCATTGTTACTAACAAATTCTAAGGATATATGTCTGAATTAAATAAATAAATAAATAAAAATAATATATAGATAATGTTCTGAATGGAAATATACAATTCTTTGAGCGACGAGACTTTGTTGTGATGTATATTTAATTAAGGGTCCATTACAGTTTTAATTATAGCATTACTCATTATAATTCATTCCGCTGATAGAGCGGACAGTTCACTTTTTATCTCAACATATTATTATCTTTTCCATTGATTTATGTGAATTAATCAAGTATCCTGACGCCGTCTGTCGGTCTGACTGAAAGCAGTTTTTAATTAAATTAAAGGTATTTATGTAGAGTAGATATATATAGGGTCTAACAATATCAATAAGCGAACGTTTAAGGGGAGCATCTATACATCACACATCACAAATCAGCATGCTCACCAAATTTGGTCCAAAACTACAGGCTCGTTAACGAGATAATCAACAAAACATTATCATAATTCACCAAAAAATACACCCTTTCCAAACCCGTACAGCTGTACTATACGCACACAAAGATAGCCGTGTGTGTATGAATGTCATACAATGGTTTTTCAATTGTGTGCGTGTATCTGTACACTATTTTTTTATTGACGCTTGCGTGCGTGTTAGTAAAGATACAGCATGTTTCATGATGTGCATTATTTTAATTGATTTAATTTATTAGAAAAATATTTATTATAATATTAATTTTTATTTTTTATTTTTTTTTATTTATTTAACTTTGAAAAATCACTATAAAACTGGAGCCCATATTTTGTCATTGTCTTCAGAACGATGTATAGATAGCGCCCTTAAACGTTCGCTTATTGATTTTGTTAGACCCTGTATGTTTTGGTTTAAACTCCTGGTGAAGTGCGCTTCCACCTTCGAAATTATCTTTACTTATCACTAGGGTGCGCAGCTGCTTGGTCTCGAGAATTCGTGTGACAAATCTTTAAAATCAAAATAAACCTTCGTTTGTTATCAAGAGGCGTCTGAGGCGCCACAGGAGGCGCTGCTTCAGTCATACAAAGGATGAATGCTCATGAAGTTTGAAAATAAAACCCAGGCCCGGCGCAAATGAAAAGTATCTCATATTGATAGTAAAAATGTGTAATAATGTTCTGCATAGCACGCATTCTTAAAAACTTTTTTTACATACGTTATTTCTAATTGTTTTATGATATTTCTGTACAAATTTATTTATTGCTCTTTCATATTGTCTCCCCGATCCCATCCAAACTCCTCGGAGAATCTAGTAGGGCACGGGGACACGCACTAGTGCTTGATGCCGTTCTCTATAGAAAACCTCCGAAGGGGATTAGTTTCACACGGCTTGAACTGAAAGGGTTCCTTTCAGTTTCTCGCCGACCCAAAAAAAGCCCGGGGTAGCTGAAAATGCCGTCTATCTTATCTTATTTTATCTTAGTTGGGCTTGCCGAGGTTTTCCTTTCGCAGTAACACTTCGACCCATCGGGATCTTTTGTGCAACCCCATCCTTTCACTCTTCTTCCTCTGTAAAGATAGATGCCATAAGCTGGGCAATGTTCTTAAGAGCGAAGATCCTGAAGTCCTCCGGTTTCGGATAGGCCGACCCCAGGAGTCTCATTCTTTTCCTAGCCAGAGAGTGGCAGTCACACAGTAGGTGCTGCATTGACTCCGTTTCCTCTCCAAATGCCCTTCACAAACTATTTGTTGATAGATTCATTCTGTGAAGCATTTGTTTTGTGGCATAGTGCCCTTTTAAGGCACCGATGGTTAATCGGGCCTGTCTTCTACTGCCTCCGCATATGAACTTACTCCGTTCTAAGGCGTTTTCGCCTAGGAAGGATTTGGAGTGTTTCATACCCGACTGCTCATTTCCATTCGATGCTGTGCCTGTTTACGATGTGATCTTTTAAGGCATTGTTGATGGTACTTGGTGCAAGTGCCACGAATGGCTCAGGGCCAATGAGCTGGGTCTCCGAGCCCTCCCTGGCAAGGGCATCCGCCATCTCGTTGCCATGGATTCCCATAAGGCTTGGGACCCAGATCAATCTCACCTTGTTATGTCCACCTAGCTTGTTTAGAGCTTTGGTGGTTTCTAGAACAAGGCCAGAGTCGATCCGGGGCGATATGAGTGACTTGAGCGCAGCTTGGCTGTCACTCAGAATGAATATATTACGCTTTTTCATAGCTAATTCTATATTCTGCTTTGCGCATAGAAGAATTGCGAAAGTTTCTGCTTTGTAGACTGGCAAATTTTCCCATGCTTTGATTATGCTTGAAGTCGTTGTTAAACATGCCCGACTTAATTTTTGATCCATCGGTATACCAGATTAGGCTGTCTTTCTCCGGAGACGGTGGCCCTCGTTTCCATTCGTCCCTGGTTGGGACATAAACTTTAAATTTCTTTTCGAACATGAATATAGGGGATATTTTATCGCACCCCATTTCCATGATCCTGTCAGGAATGTCACTTGGTTCCCATTTTGTGTGTCTAGTCAGAGGTTTAGATGCGTCCCACAGTCCGGTCACCTTTAGTCTATGTAACACTTTCTTTACCTCTGTTTTTATTACAATGTGCAGGGGTGAAAGATCTGTGAGGACCTCCAGCGCTGCCATTGGAGTGGGAGTGGTTCTAAAGGCACCAGTGGTTTCCAGACAAGCTGTTCTCTGAAGTTCGCTAAGAGCATTCTTACAGATCTTCAGCCTGGTTCTGGGCCACCAGACGATGCTGCCATATGTGAGGATCGGTCTCACCATCGTCATGTAGATCCACCTAATGAATTTGGGGTTGAGTTCCCACATCATGCCATAAGTAGACCGACACATGCCAAAGACTCTATAAGCCTTGGCTACGGTCGTGTCTATATGCTGTTTCCAGTCCCGTAGTGTTTCTCATTCTTGTAAAGGGGATGGCTGTTGTTTTCCCCGGGTTTACAGACAGGTGATAGGCATTACACCATTCCTCCAGCAAACCCAGGGCACGTTGCATTAACCCCGATACCGTTGAGGGAAACTTTCCACTGACTGAAATGACCAGATCATCCGCATAACCAACCGTATGGAATGGTCCTTTATTCAGCCTTACTACGATTGAATCAACCACAAGGCTCCACAGAAGAGGCGAGAGGACCCCTCCTTGTGGGTGTGGCACACCATGGTTCTTGGCTGCAACCTTGATGGATTTAAAGATAGTGCGATCAAATGCACCTTCAATATCTAAGAATGTGCAGACGCAAATCTCTTTGTTTTCCAGCGCAAATTCCGCTCGATTCACATGATGAAGAGCAGTTTTTGTTGACTTCCCTGCCTGATATGCACATTGAAGTCCATGGAGTGGGAATCTTTTCAGTGGTCCCGCTCTGATATATTCGTCTACAATCTTCTCCAGGGTCTTCAGGAGAAAGGTTTGTAGACTAATAGGTCAAAAGGCTTTGGGTTCTTCGTAATCTGGTTTTCCCGTTTTGGGTATGAAGATTACCTTAACACGCCTCCATGATCTAGGAATGTGTTCAAAAGCTATGCATGCTTTATACAGCCTGCAGAGGGTCCCAGGATGGAGGCGCCCTGTTGTAGTAGAATGGGATGAATGTTGTCAGGCCCTGGCGCCTTAAACGGCTGGAAACTCTTCTCTGCTGATCCTTCCAGCTGATTGGATCACGACCGCCTTAGGTGACTTTTGATCCAGGAAAATGAGTATCGAACATAGCCTTCAATATCTCACTCCCTGTCTCTGTACGTACTCCTAATGCCGTCTAAGTCAATCAGAAAACTTTAAAATAAAATAATAATCTTTCATATTGTCTTACTAGTCTTACTACACATTAAGCTAAATAGTATTATCTAATTCATACTCAATGACTGACGCAGGAGCATTATGAATATTTTTTAAACATTTTCCTTTCCGTACGTTAACGTGAATTTTCGCATGACATATAAAACTCGTAAAGCTGGATGAGAGTAGCCGCGGATCGTGCTCAGTGGCGTGCACTTGGAAAGTTTACGCATACAAAGGCCTATGTCCAGCAGTGGACGTGTGTAGGCTGATGATGATGATGATGATGATATAAAACTCGCACAAAGCACCCGAACGAATCAAAAACCCTAAAAGTTCCTAAAAAAGTCTTCGGAAAAGATTCACAAATTACTAATTAAGTACTTACTTACTCACAAATTACTAATTAAGTACTTACTTAATTAGTAATTTGTGAATCTTTTCCGAATTACAAATTACAAAACATTAATGATTTATGATATCATTTCACTATGATATCGTAGCTTCCTAAATATATACACATAACCTAGCTTGTTGTTGTTTGTAGTACTTATATTTTTAATTTTTCTGTTACTTGTATTGTGTATAATGTTAGCAATAAAGTGTTTATCTATCTGTCTATCTTGTATAGACTGATGATGATGATATCCTAGATAAAATAAAACGTTCGTAGCAAAGAGCTTTAAGTAATTAATTACCCATCCAGCATAGGAAAAGCTGCTTAGCTTTCACGATATGACCCAATAACGCTAGCCTTAACTTAAGTTATCATTATCGTCTACATAATAGCAATGACCCCATTACTACTATCAACATTACATGAGCTAATTCGGATATATTATTATTTGTAAACATAGATAACGATACTAATTTTGGTTTAATTATATTTATGATGAATTAAATGTGTCATTTAAATTATAAATGCGCAAGAGAGTTTGTTTGTTTGTTAACTTGTTGTTTGTTACGTTTTCATGCGTAAACTTTTCAATCGATCATCATGACATTTTGTGCACATATACACATAGAATACTTATTATTAGGTCCTTACAAATTGAAATTGTCGTTTTTTTCTCACTTATTAAAAGGTCTGAAAGTTCTAAAAGTCAATACCGGTTGTTAATATTGTTACACCTTTAATTAGGACTATGTTACTTAGGCTTCAGTAATAACAATGATTATTAATTTTGTGTCTTTATCGCCCAATATTTTTTTTAGATTGACTACTTTTTATATTTGCGGAATTGTCTTTTTGTTTCATTGTAGCTTTGAAGGGACTTGATTTTTTTTCTTTTTAATGTCTGCTATATTTAGCCAGTGAAACAAACACACTACTCTACAATTTTTATAGTGTTAACATAAATAGATGCAAAGAAGATTAAGTAAACTCGCCGTTAAGGCGACGCACCGCTAAACAATAAATCTCATACGGAGCGTTTGCACCCCGTACCATAAGAAAAACTGTTTTTTTTCCTTCAAATTAAAACTACAAATTATTTAAAAAAATGAACTATAATATTGAAGTGTGTGTTAAGACTAATCTACTAAGAAAGTTTAGATGCTTAAATCGGTCTGGTTAGCCTGTAAAATGCAAATCTATAATTTAAAAGAGGTTACTTTGATATTTTTTTTTCTGTTATGAAAGTTGACAAATCGTGTTTCTGCAACTAGCAAAATGAAGTCAATTAAATGAAAAATCATGTCATCAAATATCATTTTCACATGTTTTGTAATTGTTGGGAAAAATCAAGATCCCGCCATGTAAATTTCCAATGCGCCGCCTTAATGACTTCAACGTCATAACATTTAGCATAACCAAAGTAGGGTTACGAGGTAGAATAGATAGGTAAATCAGTGATAGCTAGCCGACCGCCTGATGTGCGAGCATCTTGGAACCCTTGTTGTTAGTCGGCTCTTACGACATGCACGGGGAGTTAGGCAGCTGATACATTCTTTTCACGTCCCTGACCAGCATGGGATCCACATCCTACTAATATTATAAACGCGAAAGTTTGTAAGTATGGATGGATGTTTGTTACTCTTTCACGTAAAAACTACTGAATGGATTTGGACGAAATTCGGCATTCAGATAGTTTATAACCTGGATTAACACATAGAATACTTTTTATCCCGATATTCCTACGGGAACGGGAACCACGCGGGTGAAACCGCGAGCGGCCGTTAGTACCACATAAAGATTCATCAAAATATATACTACTAGCTGACCCGGCGGACTTCGTACCGCTTTGACAGTTTCTATGACAACAAAACAAACAAATCGTTAAATAGTTTACGCGTGAAAGCGTATCAAACAAACAAACTCACTTTTTTAATAAAAAGTATCCTGATTTTTTTTTTAAATTTTTGTTAGAAATTTTACAAAAATATTTGACCTTACATTCTGCCAAACTGTAGTACAGTTGGTCGGCTGCGTTCTCGTGGAAACACGTTAACTACATATTAACTTAGAATAAAGAAGTATGAGACATAATATTAACTTATTAATAAAATAATTGTAGGTACTTATCTATTGACACAGTGTGCAGGTGTTTCTCACACCCTGAAGGCACACCCAAACCAAACAGATAGAAATTCATGCATTCCCATCATTTATAGCAATCATTCATTCCCATCATTTATTACTATGTAAGATTGTCTGAAAATGTCTTTGATACTCTTGAGAATATGTGTACAAAATTTCATGATGATCGGTTGAACAGTTTACAAACAAACAAGCTCACTTTCACATTTACAATATTAGTTAGGACGTATATTTTTTATTTGTCTATAGAAACAAAGTCTCAAGTCTACAGCGTTCGTATTCAAACTAATCACCTTAGTATTGTAGTGGCTATACGGGATACGCTTTGTGCGCTTGTTAGACGGTCAAATTGTCTGTCTGTCTGTACATTTCAAGTGCAAATTGTTCAAAGTGCCTTCGATAATACCAGTTTCCCTACTCGATGTAAAGCTAACTACAACTATGTGAGGAGGAAGCGCAGTGGTATACGCACTTGGTGCGATTGCCAATGTTAACCAACTTACGAACGGCCAGTAATAAGATGGGTTACCAAAAATTAATTATCTCGCGTTAACCACCAATCCGCACTGGGTCCGCGTGGTGGTTTATGGCCCTTTCTCCCTATCCATCCATAGGGAAGGCTCGTGCCCCAGCAGTGGGGACATAAAAAGAGCTGACGATGAACCATCAATCCCTACTACCCAGTGGACCTCCACGGGGTGGTTTTTGGCCCTTTTTTTGGATAGTTTGCCGATTGACTCACACGGCGTTAAACTTATAGGTCGTTCTCCTTGTGATGTTTCCATACGGAAGGCTCGTGTCCCAGCAGTGGGGACTTAATGAGCTGGCGATGATGATGATGATGATGATGATGATGATGTGATCAGCCTTACCGTGAGCTCTATACGCAGTAATGTAGCAGTGTTGTTGCAGTTGTGAAAAAAAAAGAGGATTATAAGTATAGACACTTTAAAAAATTCAAAATCATTTATTTAGCTTTCATATAAATAAATAATAAATAAATTTTCCTACACTCACACCAATTATCTAGCCCAAGAGAAGCTTCGTTATGAAACTTGTTATATGGTTACTAGACAACGGATAAACATACTTAAAATACTTAAATACATGCTTATTATACATAGAAAACACCCAGACCCAAGACAATTTAGAAAAACAATAATTTCTAAATTGATCCGACCGGGGATCGAACCCGGGACCTCAGAGATATATATAATTAGTATCATTTAATCATTTATTTATTAGAGTTTTTTGATCTAATCCCGCCCTCTCTTTTCCTCTCCCGGACTACACGTGCTGGTCTTAGGAACCACCATCATACTGTACAGACAATCAGTACTCGTACCAAAAAATTTGGAAAGTCGTTCATCTGTAAGACTATTCGTTTGGAATTCTTTGCCGGCGCGTGTGTTTCCCAGTTCCTATAGTCCCGGGTTTTTTAAGCGGGGCGTGAAACAGCATTTATGCAGGCCGTCATGAATGGGTGCGCTTGTTACTGTGCTTGTTCCACGGTGGGGAGCGCTCTCATTATTTTGGACTGCTTCGGCTGCTTACCATCAGGCAGGATGTAGTCACTATGACGTGCCAAATAAAAAAAAACTACAAATAGTTCTTATGAATGTCACTATGGACTTCTTGGCGGGAAAGTGAAGAGTCATGTCTGCGATTTTGTTTTATTTTCTAAAATTTGTGTTATGTCGAATATTAATGTGAAATAATGGTGGATTATTAACCGTTAAGTGTTCGCGAATGTGCATAAGTGTTGGCAAATGAAACAAAACAGTGCAACGTTACTTTTCAATTTCTCTCAAAAAGCTCGCGTGAGGACTTAGTAAAGCCCCACATCTTTACTGAGATACTCGAGGGGTTGGGGGGTATATCATTTCTCACTTCCCATTTCTAATATCATTCATCATCATCATATATGGAAATATTGTATGTTTATGTATTACTTGTAAGAACAATTACTTTGACACTGGCTAAATGTGCTAATCGCACGAAGCCATAAACAAAAAAAAAAAAAAAAAAATGTCACTATGTCATCGGTTCGTAAGTCTACACAGGGCAGGAGATCTTCTACTGAGAAGCAACCAGCAACAAACTCAGCATGGGCATATCTTATCTTTTTGGCGACCTCCTTGGTCGAGTGGCTTGCACACCGGTTTTCATGGTGTCGCCATCTCTGAGTTCCGGGTTCGATCCCCGGTCGGATCAATTTAGAAATACCTGTTTTTCTAAATTGTTTCGGGTCTGGGTGTTTCCTATGTATAAGTATATTTAGTATATTAAGCATGTTTATCCGTTGTCTAGTTAACCATTTCTCGAGTTTCTTAAGGAAGCTTTTCTTGGGGCTAGATAATTGGTGTGAGTGTGGGAAACATTTATTATTATTATTATTTTTCTCTCTTTCTTAGAAGAAAGAGACAAAATACTGGAATGTAAAATAAATAATAGACAATGCTACAATGAAAATCATTAGAAGTTTTCTATCTGACTGTACAAAGCAGCTATTTTTATTGGTGTTCGAATCGTCAGTGAAAAAAATAACAAAATTAAAAAGTGTCAATTCGGACACTGTGTTCGAAACGTAAGCGAGTCAACACATCAATGTTTGCAGCATTGTTGTGTTCCGGCAGCTAGAGATAAGATATCCAGTGCCTCACTAGTTGAGGGTCCCGGGTGAGTGCGCTTCCACCTACAGCCTGATCATCACATTAAGGCACTGTGCTTACCCGTAAATATAAAAAAGGCCTATCATAGACGAACTCTTTCTTCCATTACAAAATAAACACAAAAAGTATCTCATCTCAATCACCTCATACACGCATCATGTTTTCACAAAACTCCAATAACAATGGTCACTCAACTGCTATACTTACATCAAATCTGTATCTTTTAACACTTCATTGAGCTCAATGAAATCTGAAGCAATTCAATTAAACTTACATCACACACACATACAGATATTATTTTTTGTTTTTTGCTTTAAATTTTATTTTTAATGGGTCCAGCTGAAAATCAGCGTTGTGGCTACAAGTTACAACATGAGCTGAGCTGGTCAGCCCGTTGTTTCTCATTATACGTTAGATATAAGAAACCTATTGTAATGTTTATGTATTGGAAGCACTGAATTAGTAGTTTATGCAACTGTCATATAATGAAGGGTATTAAAACACGAGTGTGAGCTCGTTTCATAAACTTGAATTTTATTCATTAAAGACTCATCAATGTAGCTTTCAGCCACAGTAGAAGACTTCCACCCCCCGTGTCGTTTCAGTGCGGTCAAATCACCACCGCTATCTATGAGAAGGGTCGCCGAGGTGCGCCGGAAGCAATGCCCCGTGTACAACGCTGGGTTAGGCAGATTCAAAAAACTTGCGATAGTTTTTCCCAGAGCACCAAATTTATTAATACCAGTTCTTTGATCGACGCACTTCCCCGATCTATAGCTCAAGAAAAAGGCAGGGTTTCGACAGGGGGTGGGTCGAAGTTCCATGTATTTTTTACATACGGCATAGCAGTTGCCCGTCACAACGAAAGAACGATCTATTTTCGTTTTTGTTTTCGAAACTTTCACCATGATTGTACTGTCGTCTATGTTAGAGACTTCATCGAACTGGATGTTGTATAGCTCTTGCCTTCGGCATGCCCCCATTATGCCGAAGATTAGTGAAACCTGTAACAATAAACGATATAATAAGCTTGAGGTACATAGCCAAGGCAAAAACTATGATTTATGAAGTAGTAAAGTGTAGGTACCTACTACCTAATTTATACACAAAGCGCTTAAACGGAGTGTCTAGATAACTTGCGTGTGTAGTACGTAAGTACTAGGTAGATTAAATAACAGAACTAAAATACACTTACCTTTTCAAAAAGATACAAAATATCTGGTGAATCTTTCAGGAACATCTTTATTTGACCTGATGTAAACGTCAAGGACTTTTTTTCCTTGTGTCCTTCTGAACTGCGTTTCAGGAACGCTATGACTTTTGAATACTTCCTGATATCAATATTGTTGTAGATACTCAGTGTGGACTTGAGCATAGAATATTTAGCCCACATAGAAGATGGCTTGAATTTGTCGGAGAGGTCTTTGAGATACACAAGAATGACATTTTCAGAAAATGATGTAGTTTTCTTTTCGATCTTCCATGCCAAAAAGTTATTATATTCTTTTTCATATAATTTTCTAGATTTTACTGGCAAAAGATTGTGAGTTACTTTTGTTGCCAATTCTAGAATATCCGGAGGCGTACAAATATCATCGTCGCTGTCCATTTTTAACTTTTAATTTGTATTTTAAAAACAAAACACATTGCGAAACATTAAATTCACGCGTACGTGTATTGTCACAGTGAACTTGCCGCCATTAAAATCTAACCAATGAGAGCGCAGCTGCGCGCGCAGGGCCAATCAGGAGCGAGCGCGCGCTGTTCTTTTTTTATTTAATTGGCACAAGATCTTACCAAAGAGTTTTGTGTATGTAAGTTTAGTAGTTTCGACGAAGTTTTCACGTATAACCCAACTGTTTTCAAAAGCCAGCCTAATATCAAAATTTTATACAACTTGTATGATGATTTTGACATAAGGCTCGCCAGGTTAATTGGTCGCGTTTTATTGATGTTATAATGAGATTTTACGATATCGATGTGGATATTATACCATCATGTGAAATTGCTTAAATTGAGTGTTTTGTTGTCTGCGCTATAACAGTAGTAATTATAAGTCAAGTATTGGAAACATAAGTAGAATGTTACAACATTAGTGTAGATAAAAATAATTACTTACTTACTTACATACTCCTAACGACAGCCATTTTAACACCATACCTGGGTTTAACCACGCGTTACTAACATTCAGAGAACAAAATATGGTAACAAAAAAACCAATTTTACACTATTAGGTCCTTACCTATGAAATTGACGTTTTTTTCTCACTTAATATATATAATCCTCGACCGTTTTCCCATTTACTTGGGGTCGGCCTTCCTTGTCCGTTTCCTCCACTGCGCACGGTTTTGTGCAGTGCTAGTGTCAAGTTGAGCGTCTTTTAGGTCTTTTTCGACCGTCGTCAGCCAGGTGGATGGTGGTCTTCCGCGGCCACGCTTCGTCGTTGGCAAGTTCAGGGCAAGCTTTACCATGTGGTCTTCAGGGCGTCTCTGTACGTGCCCATACCATCGAAGGCGTTTTTCTTTAATTTTGTCAACTATAGGTGCGACTTTGAAGCTTCCTCTTATGTATTCGTTTCGGATTTTATCTAATAATGTGACGCCCGCTGACCAGCGTAACATGCGCATTTCTGTAGTGTGCAATTTGTTGAGGTGTTGTTTATTGGTCGCCCAACACTCGGACCCATACAATACTGCTGGTCTTATTGCTGTTTTGTACATTTTGCCTTTGACTTTTAGTGGCATTTTTTTTATCGCACATTACGCCTGTGAGCTGTCTCCATTTTAGCCAGCCCGTTGTTGTTCTATGGGCGACGTCGCTATCAATCTTGCCATCATTGCTTATAATTGACCCTAAGTATTTGAACTGGTTCACGGTTGGTATTTGTGTGGTTCCAATGGAAATCTTGATGTTATTAGGGTCTGTGGTACCATCGAACAAGCAAGACATGTGCTCCGTCTTCTTCCTGCTTATCTTGAGACCATTGTTTTCAAGTGCCTCTATCCACGCTTTGAAGTTATGTTGGATTCTCACTTAATAAAAAGTCAAATAGTTCTAAAAGTTAATACCGGTTCTTAATATTATTATACACCTTTAATTAGGACTATGTTACTTAGGCTAGTAATAACAATGATTATTAATAATTTTGTGTCTTTAACGCCCAATTTTTTTTTTAAATTGACTACTTTTTCTGTTCACGGAATTGTTTATTTGTTTCATTGTAGCTTTGAAGGGACTTGATTTTTTTTCTTTTTAATGTCTGCTATATTTAGCTAGTGAAACAAACACACAACTCTAATTTTTATAATGTTAACATAAATAGATGCTAAGAAAATTTTAAAAAAAAGTTAAAGTATGAAAAATATATTTTTATAAAAAATCTTCATACAAAACGTCCATTTCATAGGTAAGTACCTAATATAAGGCAATACAAAAATGCTATGCATGATTAGATGAAAAGTTAAGTGCTATTTTAATCAAAGGTTGCCACCGTATGCAATCATAAAAAAGTCAAAGCATAAAAATTGTAATGTATAATTATACTATAGGTTGGTTTTAAGTCTGCTTAGGTAGTACCCTATGTGGTGCCGGGGATGAAGAATTGCACCACCCCATCTCTTCCCGTGGGTGTCGTAAAAGCCGACTAAGGGACCATTCCAGAGGATGGGCAGCAGCATCTCTCTGAGGTTACCCTCAACCTACTGCGATCGCCAACCCGCCTGCCAAGCGTGGCGATTACGGCAAATCCCTCAAATCCTTGGGGGAGGCCATTGTCCAGCAGTGGACGTCTTTTGGTTGAGATGATGATGATGATGATGATGATGAGGTAGTACCACCATCTCATCTTAACGCCATAACAACCAATGTTAATAGCATTGCTGCGTATTGACAGAGATAAGATAGCCAGTGCTTCAGTAGTTAAGGATTCCGGGTAAAGTGCGCTTCTCGTTCTATCATCACTCATCTCATCTCATCATCAGGTGATGAATGGCCGTAAGGATTTTTTTCAAATCTTTTACAGTGAGCACGTTGACTCTAGTGGAGTCATATGTTTACCCGATGTTACGTGAAAATGGAGTACAGACGGGAAAACAAACTGGTGCAGCGTGAAAACTACCCAGCATCATTCACCCTCACCCTGCCGGCCCACAAGGTGCCTTCACCCCAGGACCCCATGTCATGGGAAGGAGGGAAAACGTGTGCTGGTAGACTATCTATTTCATTTATCTCCAAAATATAAGTACGTCGCAAAAAAATACTTTACATTGTAGGTACCTATTTGAAAACATCGGTCATATGCTATATGCAACATGTGTAGTGAAGTTACGTACACACAAAAATCTAGGTTCACGGCACAATTTTACATAACAAGCAGGTGTTTTGCTAAATACCTACATTCTAGGCGTACAATGGTTTTCTGAATAGGTACGTAAAGAGACCTATTTGCTAGCGTGGGAAACTGGAAGCTGGCAAGCAATTGTTTCTGCAGTGTGATCAATTATGACGCTCAGTGATTTCGTCACGCTCTAACCTATGCTGTTAGAAGACGACAGGCTTATTTCGTTCATGTAGTACTTAAATGATCATATTATTAAAGTAACTAGTATCTTCCGAGGAGATTAAGTTTTTTGGAAGACGTTAAATACGTTACGATACGTTAAAACTACGCAACGGATTTTGATGCGGTTTTTTTTTAATAGATAGTGATTCAAGAGGAAGGTTTATATTAAATACATGCATAATATAGTAGAGAAACACTGATAATTTTAGAGGTTTCACATTTCTTGCGCTTATATTGCAAACGCTGGCTGAACCCTACGAGATGGATCAAAATAATGTACTACAGTATTGTACATCTTAAAAAGGTCTACAAAAAAGTCCGCGATGGTATATGTCTATCTCCTAGGGATAACCCACAATAATCATTTTTTATCCTTTACTTTTTATGAGAAATAATGGCTTATTTACGAAGCGATTTTAATTATATTCTGTAGTATATCTAGTATCAGCATTAAATTAAATAAATAAATGTTTCCCACACTCACACCAATTTGTCTAGCCCCATTAAAAGCTTCCTTAGGAAACTCGAGAGTTCCTTAGGAACTAGAAAACTGATAAACATAGTTAATATACATACTTATTATACATAGGAAACACCCAGACCCGAGACAATTTAGAAAAACAGGCATTTCTAAATTGATCCGACCGGGGATCGAACCCGGGACCTCAGAGATGGCGTCACCATGAAAACCGGTGTGCAAGTCACTCGACCAAGGAGGTCGTCAAACGAGGTAAGTTAGTAAATAGCCTAGATATACTATGCTACTGCTTTGCAAAGGTTTCCAGCATTGAAATCAAGTCATCACTACAATGGATGCGTAATGGCTTAATCACCACGCTTGCCAAATGCGGGTTGGTGATCACAAACCCGGGCGATGCATCGAAATACACTTTACCCGACGTGGCGACACCGGAAGTATCCATTAATGTAAGGGACAAACCATGATTTTACAGGAGAGCCAAAAAACGTTTTTTTTTTTCGATATCTGTCTGTAACTTTTTAGCGTTTTATCCGATTTTATTGACGTACAGGACAAAGTTTCTTAGTTTTATCTTCTATTTCTTAATATTGTTGTTAAGTTTCATAAAACTTAATAGTTTCAAACATAGCATGGTACCTTACATTAAAAATAAATGTTAACATGCTTCTTACGTTGCTAAAATTTAAGGTGTAAATAAAACATAAATGATGAAAAATAATGTAAGCGGCTAGAAGCTAACGAAAAATATACGTTAATTTACTATAAAGGATAATTTTAGTGCTGAAATTTAATGTAAGTGAATAATAATCAAATATTTTTGTGAAAATCGTTCTAGATTGCCTGAAAATGGTTAACGTAAGGGACATTTTTTGTTCGATACAGCAATTCTAAGTATACCAATTGATAGAGCGGAAAATTTTGAATCCTAATATATATAAAACTCATTATGGCCAAAATGTCCCCCCTTACGTTAATTGATACTTCTGGTATCGCTGGGATATGATCCTAGGACCTTCGGGTATCGGGCCGAGCTCTGTGCCACTCGGTTACGAGGCGTTTTTAATAGACGTAGGCAGTATATAGCTAGTGAATATAGCATTTAGCACTTTGTCTGCAACATCGCCCGCGTTGATTTCGTATTTATCCGTACAAAAGTAAAAACTACATTTTTTAATCTAAATAAAATATAGCCTATTGTACTCGCAAGGACTGTAACACAAACAAACAACGTCAAAAACTTCACCTTTTTATTAAAATTAATGATATACATCTAGGCTAAGTTTTATACAGCAATAAAAGCAGATGTCTGCCTGCCCTATTTCTCTAAGACAAAGTTACATTGATTTTTTTGTGTTAATTATAGCTGCCCCGACAGATTTCGTTCTGTCAAAAGTTATTGGCCTGTCGCAGTCTATTAATAGAAATAAAATAACATTGAAAGACTTTAGTAATATCTAATGTGATGATATTTTTATTGTAATGCCTTATGGTACACGATATTTTTTGTTTGATTACTTGGCGCGTAAATAAATAAATCTGACCTCTAATCAACTTGAAGGCATACCAAAGATAATCCTAACGCGCCTTGGTCTGTTTTGATTGACGTCAAATGTTTGACAGCTGGGGACAGAGTGGTTTGTATAGGAAAAGAAAATTGTTGTTTTTACTATTTTCCTCGTATTTTTTACGTTTTTTCTCTCCATAAGAACCTTCCTCAGACTTCATCAAACACAACAAAATAGAAATCAGCCAAATCGGTTCAGCCGTTCTCGAGTTTTGCGATTAGCAACACATTGAGTGATTCATTTTTATTTATATAGATTATAGTAGAGCTATATATGTATGGTATAGATGAAAGGTAAGATAATGTTACCACTGACAGCATTCTTGGAACCTGTCTCATGAACCCAAAATTGGAGGACATCTTTTATTTAATCATCATCATCATCTTACCCGAAACACGTCTACTGTTACACAAAAGCCTCCACAAAATAACTCTACAACGACCATTTTTGTGCTACTTATATTTATGGTGACTAGTGGTCGCCCAGTGGTCGAAATTCGACCCGTAATTTTATTAAGGCTGCACGGATTGTATCCTAAGCAATGAAAAATTTAAAAAGATAGAATGTGAGTTTGGATTCGCATTGACATATTACGACCGCTTCTCTTCCATTTTTAAAATTTTTGATAAGAGTATTTATACGTGTGTGTTAAATACATGGTAGTGTGTGTAAAGTTTGTTTTATTGATTTTATGTATTTTATGCATAATTAAAAAAAAATTAACATTCGGATAACTTTCTCTATATAAACTATACGTGTGCGAAATTTCATACTCCTCCGTCCGCGCAATTTTCGTAAAAAAGGGGTACAAAGTTTATGCTTCACGTATTACTAAATAGATAGTATAGCTATATATGTATAGTATATAGATAGTATAGATGAGAAGTAAGGTAATGTTATCACTGACAGCATTCTTGGAACCTGTCTCATGAACCCAAAATTGGAGGACATCTTTTATTTAATCATTATCATCATCATCTTACCCGAAACACGTCTACTGTTACACAAAAGCCTCCACAAAAGAACTCTGCAACGACCATTTTTGTGCTAATTGTACCTACTTTTATTTATAGTGATTAAGGTGACGCATTGGAAATTTACGTTGCGGGGATCTTGATTTTTCCCAACATTTGCAAAACATATGAAAGTGATATTTGATGACATGATTTTTCATTTAATTGACTTCATTTTGTTAGTTGCAGAAACACGATTTGTCAACTTTTATAACAGAGAAAAAAATATCAAAGTAACCTCTTTTTAAACATAGATTCACATTTTACAGGCTAACCAGACCGATTTAAGCATCGAAATTTTCTTAGTAGATTAGTCTTAACACACACTTCAAAATTGTAGTTCATTTTTTTAAATAATTTTAGTTTTTATTTGAAGGAAAAAAAACAGTTTTTCTTATGGTGCGGGGCGCAAACGCACGTATCAAAAGATATGAGACTTATTGTTTAGCGGTGCGTCGCCTTAACCCGTCGAACGAAAAGTGGGTGGCACCCACTTATCAACATTTCTGTCCTATAATCATTAAAAATAGGGCCAGCAACTGATTTTAGTGTTAAGCAACAATTTAAAACTCACAACCTGCTTCATAACTGTCATCCCGTAACATAATACTCGTCATTCTATAAAAAAATATTTTTTATTTTCTAACATATTTCGACAATCAGGAAGTGCTCACGAGTAAAGAGGGTTCTGTTATATGTCGTTTATTTACAACAACGCCCGCTGATAAGATAACCGGTTGATTGGAAACACCGATCTGACCAGCCAATTGTCAAATAGACAAGCCATCCGTCATCATTCGCGTCAGCGCCTTTACACTGTACGACGCGACCACGATGGGCGTCGTCGTTACGATTTTAGAATTGTTTTTCTATGTACAGTGAGTAAATAGCCTATATTTTTCTAATACTGAGCAAAGGTCTCCTTTATTGAAATCAAGTCATCAAAAAACCGGGTCTGAATAAAAAATTATAACATCTAATTAGCAGGTGAATAAACCACTTTATCCATGTAACTCATCATAAGGGCACCCCTAACAAGGCAACTGAGCTGATGAAAATTCATTGTATTTAATTAGTAGAATTAACTAGAATCATCTGTTAAAACAACCAGAACTTGGAGAACTCTACAAAATATTTTAATTCGCTGGTTCAATACATCTGCTTTAAGCAGCACAAAGAAGATGTCCCAAATCTGGCCAAGTCTATGTACACCTATCTCAAAAATAAACAATAATCCGCTGATTCCGGGAAAAAATACAAATAATTAGAACAGTTGCACAGTTAAGTGGCTTAAAAATAAAAATGATTTAACATTTTAGTCAATATTTTTCAATATGGCGATTTCCGTGAGCTAATAGTTCTGTCTCCATGGTCATGAATAATAAAAAAAAAAGTTTTTGATAGAAACTAGTTGTGATGAAAAAATAATAAGTTATTACTGTAGTTGCATATCTGGACAACGAACAGTAGATTGCTGTGCTCACACGATGACCATTGTATGGTATTTAGGTTGGGCTCGGCATCAAGCCACAATTGCAGCTCCGGCCTCATTTTTAGATGATGTTTTAATCATCATTTTTAGATAAGGGATGATTTATAAAATTAATGAAAAATAAAAACGAAAATATTATATACGTGTTTTATTAGCATTCCAACCAATCTACGTTTGGTAAATAACACAAGTATATTACTATATTTCTGATGTTGGACTTGGCACAAGTAGTTTTTCTCTTTAAGTATTTAACTGTCTCTGTGATCTAGGTCTCAGGGTCCTGGTTTTGATTTCCTTCAGGGGTGCGCACATATTTGTACTCGGTTTGGTTAGTGGTAGGGCTTGTTAAGTTCGCCTTGGCTGGTTACCAACATCATACATAATTCTTGTCCAAGCCAGCAAACGAATTCATTTTAAAGAAATTGAGTGCTCACAAACTGATCTACGTAATTTTGCCCATTTTTTGATATGGTGTACATAGACCTGGCCAGGGCTCCATACATTTTGGGACATCTCCTTTTTGTTACTTAAAAATTCATAAACAAACCTACATAAAACAAAATTAATGCTTTCATTTCAGTACCGCAAATCCCGCGGATCCACGGGATTGATAACTTTGTTCCCTTAGGCTGTGGGTTTAAGATTTTGATGCGAGATATTGGATTCTCATTCCCAAATTAGGAAAAATTTATGGCCTGAACAACACTCATATTTGCAATTTGCATTTTGAAGGACGGAAAGAAGTCACTAAAGAAAACAGTACTCTGTTCACAATACAAAAGATTTTTAAAAGGTGTTAAAAATCATGTTATTGGATCCTTATACACGGAAATAAAAAAGAAAAACACTAATAATAGACTAAAAATATGACAACCCTGCGGAAATATCAAATGTCTAAATAAAAGCGGCTTTTTCCGAGACTTCAAAGGCGTTGTCCCACTACTGTAAGTCTTTACGCTGTGGTACAAGTAACAAAAGTGACTGTAATAAAAAAATATTACGTACATGTTGTTTGTTACCCATTTCCTCAATAGTAAATTTAAATTATCTAAGTAGGTGCCTACTTATTAAATGTTTTAAGTTAAGAGTATTGTGAATGTAGTCGCATTATGACAAACCTTAGTGGTTTTACAATGCGCTTAAACACAGTTTTGTTATTTTGCATGTTTTATTATGGTAATAATTTAAAAAAAAACAAGCGAGCCTTACAGTAGTCGCATATGATGTGTAACATCAGGTATTACATCATTTTATAACTATAAAATAAATGCAGTAAATACTCATTAGAAGACATTTGACATATCAAAATGACCTTTGATAGTCAAATGACACAATATGTCACTTATATAATAATATGTCATGTTCTTAGTATCGATTTTAAATTTACAAAATGGCGCACGCTTGCTCGCTTCTCCGACTTCCTGTCAAACTGTTACACCTACTTCCGTCACATTTCACGAAATCACTCCCACAAATTGTATACATAGAAAGCTAGCGGAAAGATGTACACATCAAAACTCTTAACGTAATATTTTACAAAACTTACCAACCATCCATCATGTTGTCCAGCACGACAATTACACATCACGACACGACTGCATTCGTAACGACTTTACTCGTAGATTTATATAAGTTTTATCGTGTCGTGTTAGGAATCCTCCGTTTGAGTAGATAATAGCTTGATATTATCCCGGAACAGAGCCGTTTAACCATTGGTCATTGTTAATTTACTATTCAGTGGATCTGCTTGTTTTTTTAATTGGTATATAACTAGTTTCCGCTTATGTAGGTAGTTAATTCGATCTTTAGTAAATTCCTGAAGCGATGAGATGTTTACCCGTAACCCTAACACCCTTTTAAAATGTTATTTCTTACGAAATGTTTTTTGTTTTGTATATATAATTTTTAACGCAAATTTTGTTGCGAACAAATTACAAAAACACAAATGTTGAAAAAATTTCCACGAGCAGGTTTTAACCTGCACCCTTCTAACATACCGGGTCAGATGCTCTCCCAATTGAGCTATCGTGGTTTTAACCAGCTCGCCAAAATTATTCAACACTAATATCACACTAATATTATAAATGCGAAAGTTTGTGTGTACCGAGTATGTCTGTATATTTGTTCCTTCTTCACGCTGCAACGGATAGATGGATTTGGATGAAATTCGGCATACAGATAGTTTATAACCTGGATTAACACATAGGATAGTTTTTATCCCGATATTCCCACTATAAAGATACTAAAAACGACAATTTAATTTTCCAAAACAAAATGATTTGTTTGTTTTGTTGTCATGGAAACCAAAGAGAGTTTAATCACTTGATGGAAACTGTCAGAGCGGTACGAAGTCCGCCGGCTCCACTAGTATAATAATACAATATTCGATCACGTTAAAAACGAAAACGAGATTGGTATGGCATTTATTGTAACTCTTGTGGTATGCCGCCAGGAGGCGCTGCTTCAATGCCATACTAATTTTCGTTTTCGTAAACGTAATCGAATGAATACGGATAGTAAACAATATTCATACTTGGCACCTTGATTATAAGGTCGAAGGTGGAAGCCCACTTCACCCAGAATCCTTAACTACTGAGGCACAACTGAATGTAGTAACACAACTGAATCGACTACACAAACGTGTACCCCCCGCTGGGAATCGAACCCGACACTTCTGAGTCAGATAACATGACCGATAAACATTACATTAATAATGATTATAAACATTATATTTTGACGACCTCCTTGGCGAAAACGCCTTAGGACGGAGTAAGTTCATATGCGGAGGCAGCAGAAGGCAGGCCCGACTAACCATCGGTGCCTTGACAGGGCACTATGCCACAAAGCAAATGCTTCACAGAATGCACATCTCAACAAATAGTTTATGTAGGGCATGTGGCGAGGAAACGGAGTCAATGCAGCACCTACTGTGTGACTACGACTCTCTGGCTAGGAAAAGAATGGGACTCCTGGGGTCGGCCTATCCGAAACTGGAGGCCTTAAGGCTCTTCGCCCTCAAGGACGTTGTCAAACTTATGGCATCTATCTTTACAGAGGAGGAAGTGAAAGGATGGGGTTGCACAAAAGATCCCAATGGGTCGAAGTGTTACTGCTAGAGGGAAACCACAGCAGGCCCCACTAAGATAAGATAAGATTTTGACGACCTCCTTGGTCGAGTGGTTTGTACACCGGTTTTCATGATGTCGCCATCTCTGAGGTCTCGGGTTCGAACCCCGGTCGGGTCAATTTAGAAATTATTGTTTTTCTAAATTTTCTCGGGTCTGGGTGTTTTCTATGTATAATAAGTATGTATTTAAGTATTGTAAGTATGTTTATCCGTTGTCTAGTAACCACTTTAACGAGTTTCATAACGAAGCTTCTCTTGGGCTAGATAATTGGTGTGAGTGTAGAAAAGTTTAGTTTAGTTTACCGAATCATACACATGTAAAACGGAAAACAGCTAAAAGGCTGATGCTTGACAGTAGAAACTGGTAGGAGTATAATATTCAGAACGATTTTGCGCAAAAACTCTACCAAAAGCAGATCGCTTGTTAATTTCAGAGTGTTTTTGTGAATATAACAACGATTTACTCAAATAAATCATAGACAGAATATTTCTGAATTTTCGCATACCATAATTTAAAAAAGCATAACCCATATACTGTCCCACAGCTGGGCAAAGGCCCTCATCATTTCATACAAAACACCGCTACTGTCGATGGTGATCACAAACCCGGGTTATGACGTCAAAAATCCGTAGCACACTCTGCCTAACTTGTGAATAGGACCCAGGATGTTCGAATACATCTTCTCGGATCATCATAACTTCGAATGCATGCTTGTCCGATCATCATAATCATCATCATCTCTACAACGACCTGTTCTGTGCTGCTTGCTCGTATCCACCAGATCGTCGGTCCACCTTGTTGAAGGTCTGCCCACACTGCTTTCCGGTACGCGGTCGCCATTAAAGAACTATCCCACCGATCCGACCCGAACCCTTCGGAGAATCTAGTAGGGCACGGGGACGCGCACTTTTAAGTGTGCGATGCCGTTCCCTCTAGAAAACCCCTGAAAGTGATTCGTTTCACACGGCTTGGCGGTTATACCCTTTACCGCCCCCAAAAAAGCCCGGTGACGCTGAAAATGCCGTTTGAGGCAATCAGCAATCTCTCTCAAAAAAGAACTATCCCAGCAGCCATCAGTCCTGCGAGCGATGTGATTCTAACCATCATGGCCATCTTCAGCCTACAAATTTGCCATTGCTAACCTCGGGGGGTTTCCATCAACTCTTAAGCAGTTGTGTCAACACGACGCGTGTATTCAACTACATGCGTCTCGTTCACAAAGGCATAGTATGACAAAAGCCGCCTCTGTGGTCTATTGGCTAAGACCACCGGTTTAGACCCAGAGGTCCCGGGATCGACTCCCAGCGGGGGGTACACGTTTGTGTACTCGGTTTGGTTGGTGGTAGGGCTTGTTTGTCCGCCTGGCTAGCTACCACCATCTTATCTAAAATGTCGCCATACATGAATGTTTGTAGCATTGTTGTGTTCCGGCAGCTATTAGAGATAAGATAGCCAGTGCCTCACTAGTTGAGGATCCCGGGTGAAGTGCGCTTCCATCATTGGCCTTATCGTCACTTAACATCAGCCTTCATCTCACCAGTAAAATACCGTAAATCGTACCAGCAAAATATAAAAAATAAAAAAATAAAAAATGCCTGGTCTTCCAACTTTCACAATAGGATATGGGGACAGCATATGCCCAATCGGATTTAACCTACCTATATGCCGATCAATGCGGGTGTCGCGTTCGTTCTATTGTGATCCCATCTAGGGTCAGACATACTGTACCTTAGTTCCTTGACACGGTTCCCGCCTTATTGTACAATCATCTTGTTGATAGAATTGATTGGAAGATTGCTCACCCGAAATGTCTAAAGGTTGAATACGGGTAAAATTGGGTACGTCACAATACTAGGCATTGAGGACTTGAGGTGTTAGCACCAAAAGTAAGCATTCTTCCAAAGAAAAATCATTGCAGACGTCCTCAACTTCGAATCAGGGTTTATGGTTGGCGAAAATCCTTTGGTTCGTAACTTAAGAGGTGTTCCCGTGCGCTAAAGACTCTCTTTCTAGATTCTCCTCTTTGAAAAACCCGAGGGCGCCTTACTCCTTATAAGCTAGGGCCTCGGATCAGGTTAACCGGGAAAACGCACAGGCCCACTTCTCTCTTCACGTCATGATCACCTTACATGTCCCCACAGCTGGGACTTAACTGCTGGGGCTAGAGCCTACGGAGCAACTCGCTTGAGACACTAGTCATAAGCGTTAGAATAAATATTTGAAGTTTATTGATCATCCTCAGCTCTTTTTATGTCCTCACTGCTGGGGCACGAGCCTTCCCTATGGATGGAACACCACAGAAAGAACGGGCTGTAAGCCACCACGCGGGCCCAGTGCGGTGCGGCGCCGGCGGTTGTTAACGACTGCTAATACAGCCAAGACCAACGGCTTTACGTACGTTCCGAAGCTTGTTTGTACTAGAGTGCTAAGTACGCGCTTAATTCGCGCTTAACACGAGCCTTCCCTATGGATGGATAGGGAGAACGAGCCACAAACCTCCACGCTGGCCTAGTGCAGATTGGTGGTTGTTGATGACTGCTAATGCAGCCGGGACCAACGGCTTTACATTCCGAAGCACGGAAGAGCTCTAGATCATAAACTTTTTCGTCACCCATCCGATGACCGGCTTTTGCGAAAGTCGCTTAACTTCAGTAAGTACCTGCAGACCGGGCACTTTAACCACAGCGCCATAGAACTCAAGTTTATTGGTATTTTCTCTGTTTATTAGGTTTTAGTACAGGAGGGGTAGTTATGTTTCTAAACACATTTTATGCTCTATCTATGTACCTACCAAAATTCATTAAAATCCAATAATCAGTTTTGTATTTAGACGTTTGTTGAAATGTAAGTACACTTTCAAGAAGACTTAAGTAATGGAAAAATATTTAACTATTATTTTAAACAGATTAGTGACTTTAGAAAAACTTATTTGAGGATAAGTAATACTTAGTAAATTGAAAATATCTGTTTTAGAAAGGTAGATACATACTGTTTACTTAAATTAAAAACACTGAAACATTGCACTTTTATTCGTTATTTTCGAAGTAAGACAAAAATAGGCAATAGCTAAATAAGTTTTAAAACAACAATACAGACATACTTTTATATTAATATCAAAGTCTCATCTGCTTACCAGTTTAAATGTCGTAACTTTTAATCAAATCAGCTACATAATAAAAATGCAAAAATTTTAATTTCCAAACCGGTACTTTTACATGAAGTATTTTTAAGCAACGATTTGCAAGAGGAGTCGTAGACGTTCATCCTAAAGTTTAAGGAAAAGGAACGTGGTCACAGACGTGGTCTTAGAGCTGGTTTAATGCTCTTTGGGTAAAGTAATCCACCGTAACGAATTAAAACTTTTTGAGGGACTTATTTAGAAAAATGTTTGTGTGTAAACAGGTTTCAATCAAAGTCCAATACTCACTCAGAGGCGACAGGTCATCTATTAAATCCATTTTCTTGCGAATATACAGTCCAACTTTTTTGTTTTCACTTTGTATGGCCGTTTTAGTATGTCATCCATTTCTTTTTCACTTTATTTCGCTTTGACATCTGATCCTGTGCAATGCATTGTAGGTACAAGTGTCACAGTACACTCATTTTTTCTGTGTTTTGTGTGTATCAGTTGGATCAGACAATCACTTTACCACTTCACTGTTGGATATTCACTTCACGCGTACATAGGTTGACAACAAAATATGTTGTCGAACACTAACGTTGATTTGCGACCGAATTACAGGCAAACGATCGGTAAATACACGATTAAAAAAGTTAATACTCTTCTTGGAACGCGCACGACACAAAAACACTGACGAAACGTCACTGCACTGACTGGGACTGGGAGTTCAACAGGTTTTTGTTTTTTTTTCTCTCTCGCCATGTGTACCACGTGACGGGGTCGATCTGTCGCCAAGTAGTTCCGCCGCGCGCTCATAGATGGCAGCACGCGTTATGGCAGACTAAAACGTAATTAAAAAAGATTGTTTTTCACATGTAACTAACCGTGAAAATTGTTATTGGCATAAATTCCGACACTTTTATGTTGATTAAAAGTGCGTTGTATGAAAAAAAAATTGGCAAATATATTGTAAACTCGACAAAAAAAAGTTAACTTTGTTTTTGTTTTACATGGAAAACATATTTGCTACAAGCGAGTGCTCAAAAGGCATTATAAACGAACAAATATACTAAAACAACTAAGCAATATTGTGATTAAATACATTTTGTCATTAAGTGCCTTAATATAAAATTTGTAGAGCTTATTGTAGAATGTAGAGTTCTCAGTTTTGAACTCAGAACAAAGAGGTTTTGTATGAAAATAGATAGGTAGGTTAAGCAAAAGGGTTATTGTGTAGCAAAAGGGGTGTAGGGCTTTAAAAAAAATCGAGCAAAAATATTGCCTTGATAACCCCTTAATTTTGTGATTTGGTCGTGTGGGGATGGATCAACCTTTTGCCCGGATTTTTTTCTCTAAAACCCTCCCTCATCCCACTAGGGGAAGAAAATGATAGACGTTTTTAAAAGCTTTTTAAACACTTAGACAAATTTCAGTCGGATTTTTTTTTTCTTGTTTTTTTTTAACCCTCTAATTTTTAACCGACGGAGGAGGTTCTCAATTATGTATGTTTGTTAGGCGATATATCTATAAGTCGTAAACCAATTTTGAAAATTCTTGTTTTGTTCGAAAGGGTATAAATACTTCCCAGATGGTCCCATGGTCATCAGGTCAGGATCCGATGATGGAACCTTGAAGAAATTGAGGGGAACCTTCGAAAATCATAGTGGCGACTAGTGCGTTTGTTAATTTTGTTCATTAAGTATTTTAAAGCACTACTATTTAATGAAAGTCTGGGTCGATCTGATGATGGAGTCGAAAGACAGTCGAGGGAACTCTGCAACGTTTTACAGCAATTACCTGGTGTTTGGGCTTGATTAATTTGTATTGGTGAGAACTTTACACCTAGATGGGTTGTGACTGTCATTAGGGGTCTGATGATGAAGACGAAGGACGTCAAGGGAACCCCTCAACGTTTTACAATAGCTACCTTGTGTTTGGACTTAATTCATTCTGATGATGGAGACCATAGACAGTCGAAGGAATTCCTCAACGATTTACAGCAGTTACCTTTTGTAGTGCTTACTTCATACGGTTTAATATGCCAAAGTGTTCAGTTCGTCGTTCAAAAATAATACCTAATTAAGATTGAAGTTTTACATAGGAATACCACTACCTACTAGGCCGTCGTTTCCTCATCCGAGAAGCATCCTTGTTAGGTCTACCCATCACTAAAAATCGTAAAATAAAATATTTTTTAACAAAATAAAACCGACTTCAAAAAACAAGAACCTTAAAAAAGTAAAAACAGCTCTAAAAAGCAAGAAATAATAGTAAGAGAGCCTTACAGTAGTAGTCGCTTATGATGTGTAACATTTGACATCTCACCGTAGTAGTAATAAGCAATTTTAACATTATATTCTGAAAAATATGTGTCAGATAATCATTGTCAATTTATCAGATTGTCATTTTATATCTATAAAATAAATAATGATAAATCTATTAAACAAGAAAGGGTTAAAATCACGAACATATGTGGTTGAAATCAATATTTTAATAGAAAATAAAAATATAGAATTAACAATGACGTATATTTTATGCAATGTTTAGGGAATAAACATGGCCTGACATGGCTCTTCATATTCCCGCCAAGAAGTCTTCACTCTGGTTTTTCTCGGTTTTTTTCAACGATTTTTCCGCCATTACTGAAGCGGTTACCATGGCAACAGACAGTGTCAACTGTGACAAAATAGAATAATCTTTGCGGTAAGTGTGATCAGAAATTCATTTTAAATAAAATTTATAGTGATTATAAGTAGGTGTTTCACTGTTGCATCGAAATGTAAGTAATTAGAATATTAATAATTATCCTTTAACGTGTCAAGCAACTTGTGGCAAGGTGTGGACATGAGGTGTGGACGTCTACTAAGGCATATATAAGGCTTAACCCTGCTTCATGCTTCAGTTTGATGGCGTAGTGCTTAACGCGCCCGGTCTGCGAGTGCTGAGGTTAAGCAACGTTCGCAAAGGCTGCCCTACGGATGGGTGACCAAAAGTTTATCATCTCAAGCTCCTCCGTGCTTCGGAAAGCACGTAAAGTCGATGCTCCCGGTTGCATTAGCAGTCGTAAACAACCACCAATCCGCACTGGGCCCGCGCGGTGGTTTATGGCCCGTTCTCCCTATCCATCCATAGGGAAGGCTCGTGCCCGAGCAGTGGGGACATAAAATGTGTCTTGACTATAACGAAACTGAAAATATTCTTAGAATATAATACTGATAAGTTATCTGTTAATTTTTCTTTTTTTCTTCGATTCAAACTATGTACAAATTAATAATAAATGTAATTTCCTACGCTAATATGTTTTAGTGGTATCTAGTTACGCTAACTAAGCTAAGGAAGAGTGGCTTCCTCTGACACAGGAGCTTTTGTACCCCACAGAGAAGTCAACATCTATTTTTGTAAACCAAAATTCTGCCGTCATAAGGAAATAGGGCACAACTAACATTTTTTTTAAATTTGAGTTAGATTAGTTAGATACACTTAATACTTAATAGATTTAATTAGATACACATTTGAATTCCTGATTCCAAATGTGTATCTAACTCAAATTTAAAAAAATGAAAATTATTAAGTAACTAATTAGGAGAAAAACGGGTTTGGAACGGGTTTTCTCCTGAGAAAAAGGCCTATCTTTCCAAACCCGTTTTTCTCCTGATTTGCAAAATGTTAGATGTGCCTTTTTTAATTATGACGGCAGAATTGTAAACGTACCTAAATAAACATTTTTATTATTAAAAAAAATGAGTTAATGATGATGACTTGCTGTTTTCGTATGTGGGATGTGAGTGCCTCGTGTGAAACTTATCAGGCATTTAATCCCTTTTTAGGAGAGAGTTTACTGATGGTCTTAGGTAGCATTGACAGCGTCACCGAACTTTTTTGGGGCGGTGAGAAACTTAAAGGGTTCCTCAAGCTGTGGTTGGAACACTGTCAGAGGGTTTTCACGTGCGTTCCGAAGCACGGAGGACGTCTCTCTGGCATCTGTAGAAAAATCCTGCGTCTTATATCTGTCTCTCTTTTACAGTTAAAGAGTGAAAGGAACAAGCCACAATGCCGGAGTTGATAGAGCAGATGTACTGCTCCCAGCAGATCGTGATACCGCCGAAGTATCCGTACATACTCAAGAGATATTGTAAAGGTAGGATAGTAACGCTTTCTTAATCAAATTTTAATTAAAAATCTCTTAGAGATCCTTTCGTGATGTTAAAGTGACGATAAGACCGAAAGTGACAGCTCACTTCCCCCGTAATCCTTAAATACTGAGGAACTAGCTATCTTATCTCTAACTATCGGAACACAACAACGCTGCTAGCATTAATGATATCGCAACATACTTAGATAAGATGGGAAGGTAGCCTGGCGGATTTAAAACATACATACCATTGACCAACCCGAGTGCAATCACGTATTTATCTGGATATTAAAGCAAGGACCTCAAAATCTGAGAACACTGGTCTTAACCAGTCGACCATATAGACAGTTTAAAGTAAACCACAGACTGCCATATGCTTTAAAGAGTCTTCTCCACAGCTGCAATAAAGACACAGCCGTACGACCTCCTTCGCTGGTCGTTCGAGTACTTTAAGGCGCTGTCGCAGCACCGGCCACCACCAGTCAAGCTGCGGCTGGAGTACCCTGTCTTCAGTACCGAGGGCGGGCTCACCAGAGGCTGTTTGAAGGTGCTGGCCAATCAGGTACATGGTCTCGTACTGATTATATTGTTATTTCTCATGAGTGGCAGCAATTGCCAGCAGGCTGGATTATGCTTTTGTAGCGACGCTCCTGCCGAACGCCCAGTCCAACCTAGAAGAGCGGGTTGAGGGGGCTTATAATAAATAATTCATCTCGGAAGACATCTAATTCCTCAATTTGATAGTCGAACCGTTCAAGAAAACAAAGGTTTTTGGAACTGTGCGTGTGCCATCCAATCGCTCGCCATCATTAATGGCGAGTAGTGCAGTTTTCTTGCTGGTAGGATCTTGCCCCAGAATCCAACTAGACTGGATGACACCGGCCGCCACCAGTGAAGCTGCGGCTGGAGTACCCTATCTTTAGTACTGAAGGCTCACTAGAGGCTGTTTGAAGGTGCTGGCCAACAAGGTACGAGATCTGCTACTGTTATTTTTGTTTTTTTCCTTAGCCTACAGTAGTAGCCTTACCAGCAGGGTGGGATAAGTCCGTTGGATATGATAACAAACAACCAGGTTATCTGACGACTCTGCTCCTGTCCCCAGCCTTGTCCGGTTCCCAGGAGCTTTAGAAGGGGAGGGAGGGAAGAGAAGGGGAGGGGGAAGATAGATGTATCTACTAAAACCACGGTACCACTAAGTCCCCAGAGGACTTTATGTTAACCTGCGCCTGGCTGTTGGCCACGTAACTGTGCAATGCCAGAACCAGTTATTCCCGTTAACTCCTGTAGTTGCCTACCCTATTTTTTATTATTGCTATGCAAACGAGTGGGTCGTCTGATGGTAAGCACCAAGCGGTCACCTTGGCGCTATGATGCTCGTTTGTGGCTGGTGACATAAAACAAGTGATTCTGCCTGCCAACGTTTTATTCCTTGTCTGCAGTTGGCGGGCATGTCAGAGGTCCCCCTGCCGGTCCTGAAGAAGGCCTGGGGAGGGTTCTGCCTCGACCAGATGGAACTCAAGCGGATGCTGTGCCTCTGCGAAGTGTACGCCAGGGAGGAGACTGTAGACTTCCTGAAATTTATCGCCGTAGCTGGTGGGCTGTTGACTAAGGTTTGTACTGAAAAACAGTAAAATATACCTTGACATCATTCTTCGACTCGTGGACTCAAGTGTGAAACGCAACTTGATAAACGTAGTATAGCACGGTCTCCGGCGTGGTGGAGTGACGAGGAACGCAAAGTGGTAGCAGTTGGATGCGATGAGATGAGTAAAGGACAGATAGTGGAATTACCTGAAGTCATTATTTGTGAAGGTAGCCTCTAATTCGAGCAACACAAAACTGGTCGTTGTAGAGATCCTTGGTGGAGGGAGGTTTTTGTCTAGCTGTGGATGTCTATTGGCTAAGATGATTTTGATAAATATTTATTAAATAATAATAGAATAGTAAATTTATTTTTTGAATAGAATAGAAGAATAGAAGAGTTGATTTCAAAGCTGATGAGCACAAACTGACACCCTAATAACTTCGCTCTTTCTTATTGTTTTGTCTTCAGAGTCTCACGCACACCATGATCTTGCTTTGTGAGTCCCTCACCAAGGAGCCTGATGGTGGCTCTGCAGCCATACCGGTGCAAGACTTCCTTATGATGTACAACTTCTTAGCCAGGATGGACGCTTCGAAAGACGTCAAATACTTCGACGGTTACAGGGAAGGTATGTAGCAGAATTAGGTGATAGGACGGCTATACTTGAAGCAGTCTTAAAGCAGTCTTGAAGCAGTCAGGATGCGACTACTACGCAACTGTTTGAGCAGTTCCTCGTATGTTTGTGAATAGGAGACTGTAGTTCAATATGCAGTTGCAGCTTGAGCAATCGATCCTGACTGTTTCAAGCTGCCCGTGTATGGCGCTTGAATGATTTTAAAGGTTATAATTAATGTGCTTTTAACACATGATAACAGTCCTGTTACCTAGAAAGCTCAATGCTTGTGTTAGGTATGGGTTCGTCAATAGTGTAACGGAGCTATGGGGATTGAACTTGTGGACACCACAGTGTTTCTAGGCATTACGTTGGATGCAAAGCTACAGTGGGGCCCGCATATAGATAAATTGTCGAGTAGACTGAGCTCTGCGGCGTATGCAGTAATAAAAATTCGTCAGATCACTGACATTGAAACAGTTAGACTTCTTTACTTTAGTTATTTCCATAGCGTAATGTCGTACGGCATTTTACTGTGGGGCACTGCTGCCGATATTAAAACTATTTTTGTGCTGCAGAAGCGGGCTATTCGAGCAATTTATAACCTAAAAGCTGGTAATTCTCTCAGGGAGAGATTTAAAGATATTAATATAATGACAGTTGCATCACAATATATTTACGAGAACCTAATGTATGTTTACAAAAATATTGAAAGTTTTTCTAAAAACAGTTCACAATGTAAACACTAGAAATAGAAACAAACCAGCAGTACCGTATACTAGGCTCCACAAAGTAATTAATTCATTTAGACGCCTGTGTGTAAGTTTTTACAATAAAGTTCCAAGTAATATCCAAAAACTTGATAATAATAAATTTAAACTCACTATTAAAGAAAAGCTTTATAAAAAAGCTTATTAAAAAATGTCTGATTATATTGAAGACAAAACAGCATGGGTTTAAAATGCTCCAATCACTCCAACAGGTATTTCTAATTCAAAATATTGTTAAGGTTTTTTTAACTTGCATAACTTTGTAACGGCATATAATTTTGTAAATGTCGTTACATATTAAATTAAAGCTTTCTTTCTTGTGGAGTTTCTTGTGCCCATTCTTCTACACAGCTAAAAAATAGACGTCCTGAATGGGTAGTAGGTAAAAAAGTTTTTGGACGATTCAAAAGCACTTTTCTAAAGTTTATTTGAATAAAGAATATTTGACTTTGACTTTGACTTGGAACCCCTCCTTTGTAGTTCCTGAGTGTCAGCATTTATGTTCAACAAGTTAGCTGAATGGCACGACCGTACCCGATACCTACTTGCCTTAGACATAACCGTTTGACTTTTAAGGTTACAATTGCTTACATATATTTGCTTGTGACTGTAATAAATATAATTTACAGGTGAAACCCCCAGACCAGAGTCCATTATAGAGGAAGAGGAAATTATGGAACATAATGACGAGCAGTCCGAGGTAAGATAACAGGGTATATATCGGGTCACCTAATTTTTTGTACTTTTAATTGGCAATGGCACACAAACGGTTAGCCTAAATTTTTTTCGCATAATTTTACTCTTCATAATCGTGTTTGGTGTAATTTTACTTCGCCCAACCTTTTTATCGCCATATTGTTATTTACCAAATGCGACATTTGGCGGAACAATTCGTAATCCCTAAAGTTTGCAATTACTAAATATTAATTCACACAAAATTGAAAATCACAAAGTAGTCACTTGTGACTCAACCCTAGCCGGTAGGTACAGCTCGGTACGTCGATTCAAGGTCACGGCACTGTTGACGCACTCTCGTTCACTCTGACGTCACCATTTTGTTACGTCAATTCAGTGTTTATTAATAACTTTTTAGGTTATAAATTAAATTAAATAAATTAAAATCATTTATTTCAGGCAAATTTTGCCCATATTATCAATATAAAATTCTACATAATACAATCACAAACAAAAATCAAAAATAATAAAAATAATAAAATAATAAAATTCATGATAACAGATATAAAATTAAATAAATAATTACTTGGCCTCACCTAACTTGCACAGTCGTCCTGTGGTGGCTGATCGGACACTCGCACTTACCTCCCACAGCCTTCAGGATATTATTGCGGTACCGCATAGGTACTCGGTTCACGAGGGAGGCTACTTTTTTGCGCATAATAGCATAAAAATCATTGGTCCGCGCCTCGGCAAACATGCCAGGCTCTTATCATAAAAATTCATGCTTAGGTCAAATCTGAATATTGTTCAAAAAAATGTAATTTAAATAATATGTAGTGTTAATTCCGCTAACTCACTCGTTTATACAGCTTGGATGCAGTACGCATGCACCCCGATACCGGGTATCGGTGTTGGTGTGCATTTTCGCTTGCACGCATTGTTTCTCCTGCATGTGCATACTTTTTGCGGGCGGGAGGGCGGTGCATGCGTACTGCATCCAAGCTGTATAAACGAGTGAGTTAGCGGAATTAACACTACATATTATTTAAATTACATTTTTTTGTACTATGGATTTCCGCAAAATAACGCCTGATTCCATTAATTATCTGAATATTGTTGCCAACATTCCTATTGTCAGCCACTTGACGAGTTCTTGAATCTGGAGTCGTTCAACGCTGGTGATTCTAGATCCAGATAGCTGAAGGACAGACTACGGACGGCTCGAGTTTATATCGATATATTTCACAGTAGCTAAGAGACCGAAATTTTGTTAAAAATTTGTTTTTTGATGATTATGATGTTTAGGATATAATAAAACAAATATAAAGTAATGATAATGCATAATTTTAACTACAGTAATGATGCTTGACAATTAAATGCTACTTTAAAAAAAAACAAAAACATATGGGATTGATTTGACCTGGTTGATACCTGGTCAACCCACCAACCCACATTAAGCTATACATTGCGCGTGCGTGCGTGCGTATGTGCGTGCGAGCGTGCGTGCGAGCGTGCGTGCGTGTGTACGTGTTTCCGTGCGCATGACTGTGTGCCCGCCCAGCCGTAGGATTTTTAGTTAGTGTTGTAAAAGACTCCAGTCTGTAAGTCTACGTTTCAGGACTTAACTCTTATCACAAAACTCGTCTTTCGTACCCGGCAAAATTATATCGAGATTATGTAGATTCCCTGTCTCGACAATTTTCACAACACACTAGTAGTCTGATTATGGCCATGTTTTTAGACGTCTTCTGATGACTTTTGGGAAGACAACGAAAACCTGCAAAAGTTGTCGTTGATAAACGACAGGGTGGCGACCACCACGAGACTCAGCAACAAAATGACTATGCCCACATTGGGGAAGATAGAACGGTCGCCGTCGATTGAGAGAGCGGGACAGATAGAGAGGGAGAACTACTTGAGGGAGCGAAAAGGTTGTAGTGCTGTTGTTGCTACTTACTAACAGTAAAGTGGCATCAGTAATTAACAATAATAATCTTAATAATAAACTTTCCTACATTCACACCTATTATCTAACCCAAGAGAAGCTTCGTTATGAAACTCGTTAAATGGTTACTAGACAACGGATAAACATACTTAAAATACTTAAATACATACCGCCTCCGTGGTCTAGTGGCTAAGACCACCGGTTTAGACCCAGAGGTCCGGGGTTCGATTCCCAGCGGGGGGTACATGTTTGTGTACTCGGTTTGGTTGGTGGTAGGGCTTGTTAGTCCGCCTGGCTAGCTACCACCATCTTATCTAAATATGTCGCCATAACATCAATGTTTGTAGCATTGTTGTGTTCCGGCAGCTAGAGATAAGATAGCCAGTGCCTCACTAGTTGAGGTTCCTGGGTGAAGTGCGCTTCCATCATTGGCCTTATCGTCACTTTACATCAGGTGAGATCAAGGCCTTTAGCGACTCGTGTCCGTAATACCAATCAACCAATTATCAACCGCAGCTAGAGTTATCGTCCGTCGTCGCGTCGCCCGATCCGATCCGATCCAAACCCTTCGGAGACTCTAGTAGGGCACGGGGACGCGCACTTTTAAGTGTGCGATGCCGTTCCCTCTAGAAATCCTCCGAAGGTGATTCGTTTCAACACGGCTTGAGGTACCGTTTGCGTATCTCGCCGCCCCCAAAAAAGCACGGTGACGCTGAAAATGCCGTCAAAGGAAATCAGCAATCTCTCTCAAAAAAAAAGTCGTCGCGTCGTAATCGCGTTGCAATCGTACAATAATTAAGAACTGGTTGTTTTTTTCAGTAATAAGCTTGCGGATTTTGTCGCCATAAAATAAAATTTCATTGAATACTCCTCGGTGGCCGAGTTGCAATGCGCTTGGTCATACACCCGAAGGTGTCGGTTTAATTGCCACGTCGAGCAAATTGAGTTTCGGATTTTTCGATGCATCGCCCGGGTTTGTGATCACCAACCCGCATTTGGCAAGGGTGGCGATTAGGCCATTACCTATCAATTGTAGTGATGACTTGATTTCAATGATGGAGGCCTTTGCCTAGCAGTGGGACAGTTATAGGCTTAAGAGGAAATACTAAGGTCGACTGAATTGAAAAATATGTATGAAAAATAGACAAAATCAACGTTTCGTAGTCCCCGGATTCCGTCTCCAAAACTGGACCGATATAATTACTTTTTTTATTAATAATTAAAGAAAGGCTTTGGCTGTGTCTCTATGTTTTCCTTTTTCTATATATAATCTCGTTATATTTGTTTGCTGGATGTCTGAACACAGCAGAGAATCTGGCCAATTATTAAGCGTTTTAAGGCTCATATCTTTTTTAATAATTAATTTATGAAAAAAAAAAAAGAAATCAGGGACACAGCCAAAGCCTTTCTTTAATTTTTAATGAAACAAGTAATGAAATCGGTCCAGTTTCGGAGGAGGAATCAGTGGCGGTAGCCAAAGTAACATTAAGAAAACGATAGCGAAGTTCGAAAAGAATAAAATGTATGGGATTCACATAAGATTGACCACGGGATTTAGCGCGGCTTATGTCAATCCCATAGTCATTTTATTCATTACTTACTTTGGCTAAGCCTACTGGGGACGATTTTGTCTACTATTCAACTATATACTACTCTCTATATATTACTGTCAAATTTCTACAATCAATTTTGAACTTTATTAGTTGGTTATAAGGATCAATATTCATTGGGGAAATTTGACAGGTTTGGGTAGGTTGATCTGCCGCCGTGTGTACATATTTTTCAATTCAGTCGACCTTAGTGTTTCCTCTTAATAGTTTTACTTTTTTAATTGAAATTTCACTGGATATCAGCTAACAACCAGGCTGTCTGTATTCAAATCAATTGTACAGCTTATGTCAAAAACCAGTTGTTGACCTATTTTTAATGATTAAAGGAAGAGTGTCGATTACTGGTTCCTGACAATTACTGGTGCCACTCTATACTACTGTATGATTAGTATTTGAATTTAGAATTAGTTAGGGCTTTTATTTTTATGGTAGTAATTAGAGAGATTAACTATTGAAATAGCTGTATCCTAAAAGGGCGACAAAGTATTTAAATCTATTGGTATCTTAACGCCATTGTACATACTTGTTTAGCAATAAAGATTTGTGTTTGTTTGTATGACACGTAGAAATTGAAATTGGTGCCTTTTGCAAAATTTTCTATTTTTTACAAGCTATACATGACATGAGGGCATTTTCCAATGTGTCGCTGTAAAAAAAAGGGTGAAAAAGAAATGCCTTGGCCGAAATTTTGCTGGTTTTTCATAGTAGGTACAAGGTCTCCTGCCCTGACGGACCGCAGATTGCAACCGCAGGGCAGGCCGCACTGCGGTACTGCGGTCGCGGTCGCCGCTATTCCATACGTGGCGTCATGCCGCGGCTGCACAATGCATGGAACAATAGTCTACTAATGTGTCTTTTGTAGCATGAGGATGACGACTTGTTGTTACTATACAAAATGAAAGTAAAGCAACTGATCTTTTATTTAAAAGTCGATCCAAAGAAGGATGTTATTAAGTTTCGAAAGTATTGTCGTTACTCTACTGCTACGTATTTAGTTCCTTTACTGTTTTTATTTAAATCCTTTCCTATTGCTTTCCACACATTATTATCTTTATGTAAAATTATTTCGGTAATTTGGTTTGGATAAATCGTAAGGGAGTGGATGACTATAGCGATAACGTTAATTAGTTAATTTTACTTTAGCATCTTCCGAAAAACTCGATATTGTTTTTTTTTTGAAAGAATGCTGACTGCCTCGAACGGCATTTTCAGCGTAACCGGGCTTTTTTAGGTGCGACGAGGTACGTAAAGGGTACCTCAAGCCGTGTGAAACGAATCACCTTCGGGGTTTTCTAGAGGGAACGGCATCACACACTAAAGGTATGATTCCGAACTCCGCTGCACACAGCAATGCTGCCGCAGCAGTGCTGCCCGCAGTACTACTGGTCCTGCATTCATCATCATCATCATCATCTCAGCCAAAAGACGTCCACTGCTGGACAAAGGCCTCCCCCAAGGATACATGAGGGGATTTGCCATAATAGCCACGCTTGGCAGGCGGGTTGGCGATCGCAGTAAGTTGAGACTTAACCTCAGAGAGATGCTGCTGCCCATCCTCTGGAATGGTCCCTTAGTCGGCACACAGGGTCCTGCATTGCTGCCACGATATTGCTGCGTAGCTCGGAATGTAATCTCATATAAACTTATAGAGAATATATGGGGACCAGTAGTGCTGCGGCAGCACTGCTGCGTGCAGCGGAGTTCGGAATCATACGTAAAACAGCGTTGAACTCGACGATGAACTCGCTCATAACTTGCAAACGAATTTCAACCTAGTTTAAACAGTTATAAAGTCTACATTCGTTTGCAAGTTATGAGCGAGTTCAATGTCGAGGTCGACGCTGTTTTGCGTAAAGAATAGCACTGCTGGTCGCAGTGTCGCCGCGCTTGGAATCAGTTTCATAGAGATTCATGGAAACCAGTAGTGTCGCTTGCGGTCTGCGGTCCGTCTCGGACTTGTACATTTACGAACCGACGATGGCATAGTGACATTCATATGAACTTAATTATTGTAGTCTAAACTAAAAACCATTTTGAATGTACAGTCTTACTATTAGCTCTAATTAAATTTAGTTTTAATATAATAATACGTACCTCTCACTTAGTAACTTAAGTATTGTCATATCATTTGTTGCTTGAAACACTGTAGACTAAAATATTCATACTAAGCCTATTTAGAACCAATACAACGATAGTGTAATACTAATTATTGATAATAGTCTTTTTTTAATTTAAAATAGAGCTACTTAATTGGGTTCTCGTCCTTTCTTGGCGAAAGCCTGTGAGTCCTGTGACGGAGTAAGTTCGTATGCGTTGGTGGTAGAAGACAGGCCTGATTGACCATCGGTACTCAGACACTCACAAAAGAAATGCTACACAAAGTGCAACTATCAAGAAACAGCTTGTAATGGGCATATGGAGAGAAAACGGAGTCCATACAGCACTTACTGTGCGACTGTGACTCTCTAGCTAGGAAAAGAATGGGACTTCTGGAAGCAGCCTTACCGAAATCAGGATTAGACTTTTCGCCCTCAAACGTGTAGCTTAAATTGCTAAACATATATAGAAGAGAGTATGGGTCAATGTCATCAGATCGGTTCATAGATGTGATCAAATCCAATAGCCAAAGTGTGGCGAAGTGGTTCAGGGTCCTAGTATTCAAATTTTCCCCTCACATATGCCTAGCAATCTGGGTAGCTAGATAGAATCAGGTGTTAGTGACTTGCTAAAGAAGGTGTGCGACCATATCATAGGGGGTTTTAAAAACTCTATGGTTCGAAGTTTATTTTTTTTATTGTGGCACGCCAAAATGGCCTCACCCTGCCTGATGGAAAGCAGCCAGTGAAGCCCAAGAAGTGAAAGCGTTCATCACAGCGCTACCACGCTATGTCGAACGCTCACACTATGGCGGCCTGCATAAATGCTTTTTCACGCCCTGCTTAAATAACCCGGGAGAGAAATAGGAGGGAAACACGTGTGCGGGCAGCGTATTCCACATACGGGCAGTTCAGCATAGGAACGATTGTCCAAACTTTTTGGTACGTGAAGTGCTACTGTGAGAGGGAAATCTCAGCACTTAGTTATAATAATTAAAAATAAATGCTTAATTACAGGTCGGGCGGCTCCTAGCGATGATGTAAATGTTAGTTTCCAATGTGTTGATATAAACTCCTAGTTTAACAACAGAAGCTAGCTTCTGTGGTGCTTAGAGTTAAGACCACCTTTACCTGTAATTTTGTAGACAAATTCTTGTATACTTCCCTGGTTCAGATATGGTTGTAGATTTGTACATAGTAATATATTTATGGAGCGAAATGGATGGATGCGAGCAGCACTAAACTGGTCGTTGTGGAGATCCTTGGGGGAGGCCTTTGTCCAGCAGTGGACGTCTTTTGGCTGACATGATGATGATGATGAATATATTTATACTTTATATAAGTATAAATATATTATATAAAGCTTTATACGGTTTTCGTTGGTTTCATCTGCTTGGTCTACCACCATTTTAACTAAGTCTAACATAAACACAAATGTTGAGAAAATCCCAACGAGCAGGATTTGAACCTGCACCCTTCTATATTCGACAGCTCACTTGGGAGAGCACCTGACCCGTTATGTCAGAAGGGTGCAGGTTCAAATCCTGCTCGTAGGAATTTTTTCAACATTTGTGTTTTTGTAATTTGGTTACAACAAAGTTTGCGTCAAAAGTTATATAGACAAAAACATTTTATGGTTAACATTATAAATATATACGGCTTCCTTATTGGTGCGAGCGAGCTAAGAAACGTAGCATATAATCTTCCTTTTTTTAACCGCTGATCTAGTGGCTAGATCACCAATCTCAGACGCAGTAGTTCTACTCCCAGTGGGGTCTTATCAGAACTCGATTTGGTTTATAAAAAGTAGTTGAAGATTCCGCGTGTAATGCGCTTTCGGTCTTATGTATCTTACCAACAAGGTCAATCTTCCCTTTAGAAGTTCTTATCAATATAGCTTTTACAAGTCATTATAAATCACTTACAGAGTAATTATAATTATAGCTTTTTTATTTATTGTATATAATATTTATATTATTCCCATGATTATTTTTATTATCAATTATATTCTGATGAATGTCCTTTGTTACAGCGAAAGTTACATGATATGAGCGCCGTTATGATGAGTACTGTGGAAATGGGTAAAGAAGGTGAGCAACATAGTTAAACGGGTGTAGCAAAACTATGGTAACAATAATCCTACTAATATTATAAACGCGAAAGTTTGTATGGATGTTTGTTACTCTTTCACGTAAAAACTACTTAATGGATTTGGATGAAATTCGGCATACAGATAGTTTATAACCTGGATTAACACATAGGATACTTTTTATCCCGATACTCCCACGGGAACGGGAACCACCCGGGTGAATTTATAAACGTATTCTATAAACGCATGAAAAATTGTTGCAAAAACTCCCCACGACTCGCTCAACTCGAGCTGAGATTCTAGATTTTAAATGGGCGCTTCGGGTTGTTCCACTCGATCGTCAGTTTTAAACGACTCTGTGGTCTAGTGGTTAAGATTACTGGCCGCAGACCCAGAGGTCCCTTGTCCGATTCCCAGTGGGAGGTACATGTTTGTGTACTCGGTTTGGTTGGTGGTAGGGCTTGTTTGTCCGCCTGGCTAGCTGCTACCACCTTATCTTAATATGCGGCCATAACATCAATGTTTGCAGCATTGTTGTGTTTCAGCAGCTAGGGATAAGATAGCCAGTGCCTAGTTGAGGATACCGGGTGACTTGGGTGTCCACCATTGGCCTTATCATCACTTAACATCAGGAGAGACGAAGATACAGTGCTTAACCGTAGGATTTAATTAAAAAACCTGAAACGACCGCCTTAGAATATCTCGCTTATGTGATCCTGTCCCTATCCTCATCTCATCCCCATCCCTTTCTAGAAATCCACTGAGTATAGTTCAGTCATTACGGCTTTAGGTAGCATAAAATCTGGTTATCTGGACAGAAAACGAAAGTAACCGACATAGCCCACCGGATAAACAAGCTGAAGTGGCAGAGGGCCGGCCACATTAGTTGCAGAACCGATAACCGTTGGGGTAAACGAGTTCTCGAGGGGAGACCGCGTATCGGCAAACGTATTGTAGGACACCCTCAGAATAGGTGGAACGACGATTTTCGCAAGGTGGCTGGTAAGAGCTGGATAAGAGTAGCCGCGGATCGTGTTCAGTGGCGTGCACTTGGAGAGGCCTATGTCCAGCAGTGATGAGGTCTATCAAAGTTTTCTGCTTTAAGAACAATTTTTCAAGTTAGCTACCAAGACTACAAATTCGTTTGTTGCTGTGCGAACTTATAGGATGTGGAACGCTCTCCCTTCAGAGATGTTTCCCGTGCGCTTAAACATGAGGTTCTTAAAGAAGCGTATGATGGATGCTGCAGATGTCGGCTATGACCACCTCCCATTAAGTGGCTCGTGTCCTAATTGCCGTCTTTGTACATAAAAAATAACGATTAAGTGAATAGTTGATTTTCTTTCACGATGTAGAAGCTGCCAAACCCAAGGAAGTAGAAAAGCCGGTTGTTGAGAAGAAAGAGGAAATCGAAATATTTGTGTTTGACGAAGATGAGAACGAAATACCATACGAGTTTTACGGTTACAAGTTTTGCATAGTAGCTACATATTCATTATTCATGACATTGTACAGTCGGTCGGTAGGCTTATTAAAGAAAACAGCAACCAGTTCTCTCAATGTATGTAAACTGTTACTATTACATACACTTTAATCGCAAATGCACAAAGTGAACGATTATTGACCGATTTGTGCAGTTCGTAATACGAATTTATCAACATCAACTAGAGCAACGCGACTGTTGCAATTTTTCAATTAACAACAATTTTATGGCAAAAAAAAAATAATCTTATCTTATCTTATCTGGTTGCTTTTATCGGTAATAAGCCTGCCGGTCAGCGATTGCTACGGTTAAGCAAAGGCCGGGCATCTATCTCAAACTTTATCATCTCGAGTTCCTCCGTACTTCAGTAGGCACGTAAAGCTGTGGGTCCCGGCTGCATTAGCAGTCACAACAACCAATCCACACTGGGCCATGGTGGTGGTATATGGCCTGTTCTCCCTATCCATTCATGGGGAAGGCTCGTGTCCCAGCAGTACGGAGAAAATGAGCTGGTGAAGTACAGTACTGCTTTTTTAAACGTCTTTTGGGGGCTTGACATTGTCATTTTTCCCAGTTCAGATAACAAATTTAGTTTACCAACGTAATATTGAGACATTTTTAAATTAGCAGATTCAGGGTTAAAAGGTTTTGTTTTTTTAAAAGTACAATCGTCTCTCAATGGCAATGGCCCGAATCGTGAACGTTTAAAAAAGCAAGATTGAAATGAAATATCATTCAAATAGAAGTAACCAAATTATTGTAGCTCAAGCCGTTGACATCTTTAAGGTTCTAAATACGATCATCTATTTGATTGTTCATCAACATTACAGTTTCATTTCAGTTCACGACAATTTCCCGTAGCGTATTTACATAATTATGTAATGGTAATACCTTTATCAGTAAAACAATACAAATCCATAATAGTTAGCTATCGGTAGAAACAATAGTTAAAACATCGAAAGCCTTACAAAATCTACTTAAACAACTAAACATATTGGTGTAGGTGAACCCATACCAGTCGAAGAGAAACCAGATGAAGATGAGTTTGCACCCATGGATGACTTATTGGGCTTAGAGGAGCCAGCACCCAAACGTGATGAGGCATTGGAACTGAAAGTTAAGATAGCAGAATATGTCGCTGAAGTAAACACATGAGATTATACTTACGTAGCTGTTACAACAAGTATTAGTAGAACGCCCGTTCGTAGATACCTAAATACTTATTTAGAACAAGATAGTGGAACCAATTCGCTTACTATGACTTTAAGTAATAATATAAATACATACTAAATGGCTGCTGAGGTCAATTTCGAATAACAAATCGTCGGTGGGCGTGCAAGACCGCGTAAGAGCATTTTGTAACATCAGCGTTGATGTGCTTTTATAAACAATTTTACAGGAAGAAGAAAAGAGTGAATATCATAGCCATTCAAATATATTTTTCGGACTGAATTTTTTTACTTTTTTGGTGCATTTAGTATCAAAACAAAATATCTCTGGCTGTGATAAATTAATTGGAATAAAATGCTTGCAGGTACTTGACAGATAAGGAGCTTGAGTGCACTTGCCCAATTAGGCAACTTTCGCTAAGCAAATATCTCGAGCTCCGTGTTTCAGAAGGCATGTTAAGGCGTTGTTCCCAACTGTTGTTAAAAGATAGCTGTCGTTAAACTATTAAAATTCATTGACTTACATATAATGAGCCAGCTTGGTGAGTTGAATAAGCCCGGTCATTATATGTGGAATGGCGTCATTAACCACAACAGCGCCACAAAGACACGAAACAATTGCTAATAATCTTTCTGATAAAACTAATAAAAGGGTTTTCAACGTTTTTACTAGATCAATGCAGTTAAACAAGAGAGATTGGAAGACTTGGAGCAATCCATCGATGAAATATCAGCGATTGTGGACAGGTTTAAATCCGCAAACTACGACCTCGGTTAGCTTTTTATTAAAAATTAACTTTTTTAAATATATGCCTTCTGTCTTTGACATGAAGATCTGAAGTATAGTTCGGAAGTTAAACTATTGTCATCATCTTTAGCCCTATTACTTTCCCTTCCTAACTTTTCCCCTCGTAAGATCCAAATTTAAATTCCCAAACATTTCCCAAAAAAAATTGCAACTGTTAAATTTAAGTATTTAAATAAAACTCTCTTTGGAGAAACAAGTTGACCCAAACAGTGGGATTGATCGTAATAATGATGGTGATAATGATTGTCTTAACACCCTTTCCAACAAGGTATGGTGGCCGGTCGCCAGATGTCGACGACCAGCGGCGAATTTATAGTCCAGCATATTGAGCGACAGATCATGGATTACATAGACGAACAGATCGCCATACTGCCTGACCCGGATCTGAAGAAGAAGAAGGTATTGTAAGGACTTACATAAAAGGACTCGTATCATAAAAGCGTATGTAGCCGAACCGAACGTATAGATAGCTCGGGTCAATCCCCATAGCCCCGGTAGTATATACTACTGAAGTTAACCCATACCTTTAAAGTTCAAACAAGTATATTAGCTTTATTGGATAGCTTACCAGGACTATTGCATTAATAACGTATATAATAATCTTTTTTAAACTACCTAATGCTACTAGGGATATTAGAAGAAGATGTTTGTTGTGATGAGGTAAGACAAACTTACCTAGCTGTGTGTGAACAAAAGTCTTTTTCAGACACAAGGCGCTTCATTGATTAGGCTTGTCTAGTCATTTGGGTTGTCACGCAAAACAGCTCTAAACGTTTGCGAAAGCATCAAAAATGGCTACGCTGCCATGTTCTGGCGTGGCATGGCAGCGTAGCCATTTCTGATGCTTTCGCAAACGTGGTATATTCGGTGTTATGATTCGCAGATACCTTAATAGTAATTAGCAAGATGAAGACACGCCAGGGTTGCACCCTATTGCGTAACTTTGTAACCAGAAACGAGTCAGGGAGAGTGTATATTATGTATCTTGTAAATCAATGTTTGTTTTCTGTGTTTAGGCCAAGCCCGAGGAGGTGGAGATGATCCGCCAGCTTTTGGAGACATTCCTGGATGAGAACATGGACATCATCGTACCGGAGATCGAAGAAGTTGAGGAGGAAGAACTGCCGATACCTGAGGTTTGAGACACGTACAGACTTTTCGCGAATATGGCATATTTTGTGCTTAGAGCACAAACTGACAACATACAACCATCGACAAAGAGGATAATCAATCAACTGACTATCCTGCTTGTAATTTTCCTGTAATTAAAAAAGCAGTCTACTAGTTAAATAAATAAATAAACTCTAATGAATTGGCGGTAAAATAAGCCCTATCTATCACCAATAATCGAGAGAAATACATTTTCGATGGGAATCAAACCCAGCCTGAATCAGAGTGAAGAGGTAATCAACTTTGCATGCCGTGGCAGCCTCTAATTGAGACTACACAGCTTTAAGTCTACAATCATGTTTTACTTAGTTATTGCTTGTATTTGTGTTTGTCTTGTTGGTTGTCCCTTAAATAAATAAATAAATAAAGTTAGACTTTGAGATGTTTGGCCCTGATGCTATACAAGTCTCACTTTTAATCAAGTGCCATGAATGGCATTGACGTAGTTACAAATTCATTACACAAGTTCGTCTCTAGATGGCATTGCTTCGATTTCATACAAATTCGGAGCATGGAAAAATAGGTTGTAATAATATTATTTTTGGGACATGATGATTCTTTAATAAAACGATTAACAAACTCCCCGTTATAATCCAGGATAAAAAAGGTACAATTCAATAAAAAGTAACAAACGTGCAGAAACCTAATATAGTGTTTTTGATTTCAGATTACTATCGTGTATGCTGTGCCCGGCATAGGGCCTCCTGTCGATGAAGACATCATCCATGAATTTAAAGAATACGCTTTGGACGTGTGCAAGGTGCAAGCTGATCTATTCATGCCGCGGAACATCAGGCACTTCATGTGCCCCCCATTGGAGAAGTAAGCAATATAAATTGTTATTTCTAGCTTTAAGGCAGTATTCAAGTATCTGATTAGTACGTTTCTGAATATGACAAAAATCTTTAAGCACATCTTGTGTCTTCCATTCTCTATTAAAGAACTTACATCTGAAAGTCTATTTACAGTAGAAACATACTGTGAGTGGTTACTTGAATAATCTGTTGGTGCTGGTTATACGGTAGTTTTTATTTAAAGTTCTTTAGGTTTCATTTCCTACTTAAAAATCTCAGCTTTATCGTTCTAAACTTTAAACTAGGTAGGTACACCGTACTATAAGTTTAAGATGGACGTCATGAAGTCCCTGTTACTTACAAACGTTGGTGATATTCCACTATCGGAACCCTCTCCTTCATGAACTCCTTTTTCATGTATATATAATAATATTTTAATTCAAGGTATGAGGAGCACAAGTATAAACCAGTGCCTGAGCTCCGTCCATCCAAGGAGGTTGAGCAGGTGCATACTGGTGGAGTCATCACTGAGTGATGTAACACTAGAATGCTTGCTGGAGCAGAGTAGTCACGTATGTTTTAATATAGTTGTGTAGTAGCACATAATTGTTTATACTATGTTTTAATAAAAAAAATTGTGAGTACTTTTTGTGCGATGTTTTTAACCTTTTTTAGAATACTTAAACACTCTTCGTGTTTCTTTATTTCTAATATGTATAATATATGTATGTAGACAGAAAGTGTTGTAAAATAAAATATTCTTATCAAAAAACATTTTCATTTGGAAATTTCACAATTATGAAAAATTTGCAGACGAACAGCGTTTGTTCCTACTTATGCGTTGTGTTATGTTGTCGTGTAGCCAATTTATGCAAATGCATGCATTTATCGAACGCTTACGCTCGCTGGAGAAATGCTAGTGTGAAGGGAATCTAATGCCTGATTTCACCATTGACCCCTAGGTTTTAGATGACCCCTAAGCCATGTTAAGTGACAGTTGTTGGAGCAAAACCGTCACCTAAAATGGCTTAGGGGTCACCTAAAACTTAGGGGTCAATGGTGAAAATGGGCATAAGACATCAGGAATAAAGGAAGGTTTATTGCCGCCTCAATGAAACATCCAAAACTTTACATCTTTTGTATTTATTATATGGAATAGTAAATTAAACCCCCATTGTTATCGTCCTATCACCGAGACACGTTGGCTGCCTACAGGCTATCCCCGTCTCTTTCTAACCGGGCCACTTGGTGAATAGTTTCTCTTACAGATAGCACTTCCCCATTTGATGTCGGGACATTGTTTAAATTTTTAATATAAATAAAGTACCTACATTAAAACAGTGTTTATACTTTAACATTGAAGAGTTGATTTCAGTGAAGTCAAATATGTAACCTGATACTTTTTTGTAATAAAAATCGATTCTTTCTGTCTTTGCGATAAGTCCCAAACTTTCAAATTTGTTTAAACTTTTTAGATTTGACTGTGCACTTTCGCAAAAAACATTGTTGAACAATTTTATTTATGTTATACCAACAGGACAAACTTATTCATTTATATATTGCACACGTACATTGGGAAGGTCTTTAAAAATAATGTATAAATTTGGCAGATAGACACCCAGTCAAAATGAATTACACGGGTACATGTTTTCATGTTCAATCTGACATCTTTACCTTTCTACTGTTTCATCTCTTTCAAATAAGCTAAATCAGTACAAGCTTGGAATAATTATTCAGCGTTTGTTTTGTTTATATCACTCAAATACAATTTTGAATCGAGATCATATGAAGAGAGATCTCTCATATCTTCAATATAAGCAGGAGCATCAAATGGCTATTGCCAATATTCTGCTTCTTTTTGTTACTTTCTAAAATTTTTCTGTACTCTAATTTAGTTATGAGACCAATTGCTACACCATAATGTGTAATAAAAACATTTAAAACTTACAAATTAACGTAAGATAAAATTGCAAATAACATTCCCATGCAGCCCAGTTAAATTGAGACAAGAACAATCAATCTTTGAGCATTTGTATTACCAGCACTAGTTCAACATTCCAATGTTCGCTTACAGAATAATGCACCAAGACAAAGTGTTGGCATCTAAGCAAAACAGAATTTCGTTAAAGCATTTATTTACAGGTTTTTGAACGCGAGATGAATGGTATATCAAAAAGTTAACATTTCGTTACAAATTTAACAACTATTTATTAAGACTTTTTTTATTCTTTAAACGTAATCAGAGTTATTCAATTTTAAATAACGTATTTTTCTTTCAAAATTGTACAATACAGGTGTTCTATTCGCTTTCACATGTTAATTTAATTATCTTACGTTCAAAAACCTCCCCAAACTCTACACCATTCCAAATCTCATCTACAAATCGCCAGCGAAAAAGAAATGAAACAATTTATCGCATCGTATATTTTGGATTTTAACTTCGGGTAACTAAATTCTATATACACAATAATATAAATAATCGCACAGACATTTTCCTTGTTTATCTCAAAACGATACTTAATTAGAGAAAGCACACAACGTAAAAACTTTACAAGCTCACCAAAATAATAATGTTTAAGACCAAGTAGTTTTTTTTCCTTTGTTCAAAATGTACATATAATTATATACTTACAAGCGAAAAATAATCATAATTCACAAATCGTCCATCCGACGTGGAATCGACAGGGTTTTCTTTACACTAAGGGTCGTTATACTATACAAACGCTTATTCTGACTTATCTTAAGTAAAAAAAATCTCAGAACGAATCACGGAAACAATATCGTGTTTCTAATGGACATTCTCCGAGATGCTTTTGATACAGTCTGAGTTTTTAAATCACGTGGAAGCAAAGGGATTCGAAAGATAATTCAGAATAAGTAAAAAAGGAAGGTACCTCTAAATACACTGGAAGAAATCGGAAAGGATTGCAAAAAGCTGGACATTTAGAACCTTGTGATAAACACTATTCATGGAGTCTGATTTTAGTTCAATCAATTTTTTATATAACGGTGTCACGTCTCAAATTAAAGTTTGTATACTAGTACCTACCCCCAACAAGCAACCCTTAGTATAATAAATATTCTTAATTGTAACATTCAGAAAATGTCAAATTCCTACCACCATCCAAATATACAAATGAAAAAAGCAGTCAAACAGTCTATACAACACAAATAGCCAATTTGAAAACATCAATATCATTGACTTTTTTAATAATTCACTTACATGCAACAACAATACCTCTAAGATATGGGCAGATAGTCTTTGTCAGGGAATGAATTTCAGAATCCACTAGAACCAATTGTTTCATCTTATAATAAGTGGAAGAATTTGTTTTATGCTTTACAAAGTTACAAAATCCATGTCCAACTTTTTCGAATCCTCCATTACAATGTGACAGCATCCGTAATAAATAAGACTGAAAGCATGCTGCTTTAGACTTAACATTAAGAGAAAATGCTAACACTTAAAATAACAATGTCGTATAAACTTAGGCATTACTTAACAAGTAAATCTTACACCAGATATTACGTGGGATAATAAAGACCTATATTTCAATGACGGTAGAAGAGATCTAAATAAATATAACCCGCATCAGAATAAAAAAATTTAAAAATGAAATGGCAGTCAGTAGTTAAATTAATCACCTAGGTAATGCTATTTGTAGACGATCATAGCAAAGGGCTTAAATTCAATAAATTTATTGACAAAATGTTATTGATGTTATAACATTAATATCTCGAGCACATTCCGTCACATACTTGGAAGTCAACTACCAAAAGCATGCGGGTAGAAACAATTCTTAATAACGGTATACGAGGACATATTATAAGAGAAGCTAACGAATATAAATTATATTACAGCCTAGAGTCATTATATCAAGAGATTTTTCATAATAAGTTAAAGGAAGAATTAGGAGATATCTATAGTATTACTAATGTAATAATAACTTCACAATTTTTTATGTTTATTCGCTTTGCCGTCGTTTTTAAGGCCTCAGCAGAGTTTTTCTGAACTTCAAATATTTTTTCTGGTCAACCGTTTCTGTCTTCATAAAAGAAGCAAAACTTTATTCATTCGAGAGCACTTCAAAATGATCATTCATTATTAACAATTCAGCAATGCTTCTTATAACGAATGAATTATGTTTTATTTTACGAATTATAACAATTACATCGGCCAAAGTAATGTTGCAGTACCTAAAATTTTTCAATACCTATTATTAAGTAATATTTATTATTAATATCAGCTATACAATTGATAACTAATCAATTATGTAAAATGATATTTTCTTCCGACATTTAACGTTACCTCTAGGAGGTGACTTCTAAAGAATAAAAGACGGTTGAAAATGTTAATAATTATAAATGTACAACGGCATCCATTTTCTTTTATTTCTTAAAAGTCACATCACTAGTTTGCTTCAAATTCGTTGTTTATAAAATAAGTGAATTTTAATGAAGATGCCAAAAACTGAAACATCATCCATAAAACCCATGGAAGAAAATGTAAGGAAGGACATTATTTGTAGCAAATGAAAATAGCTTTAATAATGGTGACAAAAAACTTGGGATTTTAAATCCAAAAGAGACTAATATCACTATTAATTTTAAAAAAGGCAATTAAAAGTTATTGGATTCCTATTTAAAGTTTGAAGTTACACCTGGCGATAGTCGTTTCTTAAATCTACTTTTTTGAACCAGACATTTTAATAATACAAAAGATAACATTTAACTCCGATGTATGTCTTTACAACCATAAACATACATCTAATTTCAGGAAGAATTATATAATCGCCGTTGAACCTTTGAGGAATAAAAATATTTTAACATAGCAATAATTTTTTTCTGTTACAATGGATATTTGTTTGTAGCTAAGTAACTATTATAAAATGAATGTAACAAAACGTACTCTGAACTATTATAGGAACTGAATGCAATTATAATCAAAATTTTTGAGCAGGCGATGAAAAATTAAACTTCAAATATACCTAACGTGTGCATATTAAAAGCGCAATAAAAAATTATTTTAAATGTACAAAATACGTCATACGTTTCGTTGACAACCTTACAAAAGTATCATATTAGACCTAATTTAGTTATCTGCAAAATTATGAGGGCCTGTTTGGTATGGGTTTTGTTATGTATCAATAACATTTTTGTGAAGTCAGTAACTAGTTCCTTTCTCTACGTCTCTCAGAGAATTTGGTAGGTTTGCAACTCCTTGCATATATGAGGTAATTTCTGGCCATTACTTTACGTTCGGTGTAAGGCTTTAGAACAATTACTTTAAGGGTATCAACACACCTAACAAATTTCAATCGCAGAATATATGGGACAAAAATTTGAAACTACACTCCTAGCCTCTATCAAACCGCGCACTCCACATTTCTATATTTTTAATAATTAATTATTATTTATTTTTCTTTAAATAATTTTACTAATAACCGTTTCTTTAACAATTTTAATGGAAATTTGTTAATATTTTACATGGGTGCCTATATTATCGAATAGATTATAGGTTACTCTTTGACTAGTACGTAATCAGCTATTTGTATTAGTTGAGCCTTCACATCTAATCGTATTTATATGAGATGCTTAGCTATAATCATGTTTTTAAATAAATCCAACTTTGGCTTCGTATCTGTAATGTTTTTTGTAAAGTATCTATGTATGGAATAACTTGCGAATGTAATTTGATTAAAACGCGATCAACCAAAGCTATTTTCAATATTGAAATGTTTAATATTTAGTAAAGTCTTTTGATCGTTGCAAAAATATTGAAACTCGGGCAGATGTGAGCATAATAAATTCTATAATAATAAAAGAAAACTTTTTATTCGATATCCGTTTGCGCGTGTGACTGAACATTTTATATTATTATAAATTGGTTTCAACACGTTTGCATCGTTCGAAAGTGGCGTTTAAGGATAATGAAGAAATATATGATTGTGTTTCCATAGTAGTTTCAATATAAAATGATAACGTTTTTAAAATATAGGTATTTTGTTTTTAGTGCTTCCGCCAAAGAAGGGCAACAGATGAATTACTATTTATCTAATCAAAATTACAATTATACTGCTTATTTATCAACCCCTAAAGCTCGCTTTCTCTATCAAAAACAATATGGAAGGCATGAGAGAAATCGCATCTCGTTATAAGAACAAACCGTTAGAAAGCCGTAAAATACCTTTAGGATCGATGAATACGCAGTGTTGTTAGTATTATATAACTGGTGTTCATTTTATCAAGTCGGCTTTATAACTATTGTACATTTATTACTATGCAATAACAGAGTTTTGAACTTTTTACCGTATTCAGATAACCGTTGAGCTGTAATATAGGTACAAAAATTATCTGGAATTACAATTACTTACTTTTTAACAATTAGTAACAGAACTATCTTAATTGCCTAGCGCTTGGGAAGTGTGTGACGCCATGCGACATAAAAGATAACCTAGAAATCTATCCGAAGTAAATGTTACATCGCACGATATCACCATGAGGGAAGCAAAAATACAACGGCCCCGTAAAAGCTTATTGAAAAGAGTCACCTAACTTTTATTTTGCCGTCGTGATGTCTTAACGATAAAAATCTCTATTGGTGTCAACGTCTCTGCCGCCATTTTCGAAATGTCAGCGTGAAAAAAAGTTTGAATATCGAAAGAGTTTTTATTAGCAAGTACGGAAGCATTTCTAACTGTTTTTAGGTTGTCGGGGGCGCTGTAGTCGTTTTTATTATTATAAAAGCGCTCGGCATCAGGCTATAGCAAACAAGCGTGCGGCCCTTGTTAACAGTTCGAGGATGTAGCGCCAGATGTTGCGTAGTGCGGTGGAACGGGAGAACAGAAATCTCCATAGGAAGAACACGGTCGCCACTTGGGTCAGGATGTGGACTATGTGTAATCTGAAACAATACAACTCTCAAAACTTGTGCAAAACTCCAACAATTCAAACAATTATATTTTATATTTCTTAAAACTTAAGTTGTGCTTTCCACAAACAAGTACATGTCCATATGCCTAGAACTTAGGCCACTTTTGATTTAAACTTTTGTAGAAAACGCATATTTTGAACGTTTAATTTTTATAGCCTCTGTGTTTTTGTTGTTAGAACACTAATGTCAGCCTGAAAGTTCTCGACCGGCTATTCCCAGCGAGCGTTCGTATTGTACTCCATCTGGCTGGAAATAGGGCATCTTTCAGCCGCCTGACTAGGTACCACCACCTGATCTAAGTATGTCACTATAATAATTGCATAATTATGCTCCGAAAGACATAGATAACTAGTTCATCAGCGGTTAAAAATTCCATGTGATATTCCTACTGACCTGATTTTGACATAAAGACTACAGGAAACTACTACCATCTTATCTAAGTAGTATTGTTGTGTTCCGGCAGCTTAAGATAAGATAGCCAGTGCCTCAGTAGTTGAGGATTCCGGGTGAAGTGCGCTTCCACCTTCAGTCTAATCATCTCTTAACAACAAGTGAGATAAAGAAAAAAAGAAGAAAAGTATAACATATTCAAGTCACACTCACCTCCGTATCAACGCCCTCGATTTGGGTAACGTGTCCGGACTCTCCTTGAACAGGAACCGCCTGATGCCCAGCACGTACGACTCGATGTACGCGTCCCAGTCGATGTTCCTCACGTTGAAGTCAAACGTCCTCCGGTCCTCCTGCGACAGGGCTGCGCACAGCGCCTGCACGTTGTCGTCGGCGAACGACCACTGGCGGGTGGTGAAGTACTCGAGGCACGCCGCCGCCTTCTCGAGCTTGTTCTGGACGCGGATCATCCTGCGATTGACATTGTAACAATAAAAATATGTAAATATATAGCCTATAGCCAGCAGGTCCACGATGACGGCGGGCACGCGGTGCTGTATCAGCGACAGCGCGCCGTGCTTCAGCCGATTGCTCGTGTCAAGGTTATCTTAATAATAAGGGCTGTATGGACATTGTACAGGTGGAACGACGACTCGACAACACACGACGCACATGCACACACTTGTCATGTCAAACTTTTTTACACTTGGCAAACTGCAACATCTCTAAAAGCGGAGAGGCGAAGATCTATAGGTCTTTATCAAGACGCTTAGAGACGTCCTCTAGCAGGTTCACGAGCACGGTGGGTGCCTTGGCCCGCGTGTATTGCAGAACGAACGCCTTCTGGCGCGATGGAGTAACGATACACGCAAAGTGGTTGGCAACGTAACGCAAAGTAGCCGGGCTCAATAGCATGCATTAGGAATAATCTCCTGGTGGCGGATGTTCTAATAACTCACATGGGCTTGCTGCCGGACGCTCGGGCCAGCAGGTCCATGAGTGAGAGGTGGGTGCGTGGTGCTGCACCTTACATCTTCCCGACTCAGAAGCGTGTTGGTACTGATGGGAGAGAGCCTAAGGCCTGGCTCAATAGCATGCATTAGGAGTAGCCTATGTCGGTGGCACATGTTCTGCCGATATTGAAGATAACTCACATGAGCTTGCTGCAGGAAGAAATGGCTGGCAGTAGTTTGTAGAGATGAGCCGTAGAACGGGCTTAATGGCACGCCTTCGTAGAATATGTCTATGTCCAGCATTAGCTGAAAAGGCTGAATATGATGATCATCTAGTCGTGTTAATTACCTTTTACGTTCCCGGTGTAAAAGCCTGGTGGTACCGATAGGAAAGCCGAAGATCAGGCCCAATGGCACGCCTTGGTAGATGCCTACGTCCAGTAGTGGACTATTAATTATGACTTACATATGTTTGTTTCTGGACGCCCAGCAGACAAAGCGATTACTAGGCACTGAACACATGCCTTGGAAGAGGCCTATCTCCTGGTGGTAGACGAGAACCAAAGAAGTGGCTGACAGCAGTGTTGGAAAAGAAGAGGCCTAGATTGATTTCAGTGACATGCGTTAGGAAGGGCTCACATGGGCTTGCTGCCGGACGCGCGGGCAAGCAGGTCCATGATGACGGCGGGCGCGCGGTGCTGCACCAGCGTCAGCGCGCCGTGCTTCAGCCGATTGCTCGTGATGTCGCCGCCCGGATACCACAGCACTTCGCCTGCGGAACCACCAGACAAATCACTCATTACCACCCACCGAAGGCAAGGCTTACAATTCTCCCAAGATATCTATTCCACCAGGCATCTATCTATATTATGGCGCCAGTGTTCGATAGAGTTTTTGTCGCCAAAAATAACACCGATTTTCATAAAAAGATTTTCGATTTTCATTTTTTTTTTCATTTTCATATTATTATTATATTATATATATATATATTTTTTATATTCTAGCAGGAATGATGAATGCAAGGAAGCAAATGGTCTGTATTAAATTGTTGCTAACTACTAAAACCAGTTGCTGACCCCTATTTTTAATGATTAACCCTTTCACGGGCAATACATTTGCAAATTTTTGAATGCTTTTCAATCTTATCACAAGTGCATAAAGTTCAATCAAATTTTGCGAAAAATTTTTATATCGTGTATTCCCTAATAATTGTAACAATAATACAATTTTTATAGTGTTAACATATATAGATGCTAAGAAAATTTTAAAAACAATAGTATGAAAAATAAAATTTTATAAAAAATCTTCATACAAAACGTCAATTTCATAGGTAAGGACCTAATATTATATTATATACATGCATTTATTTCTATTGTGCTAAGAGTGACCATCACGAGAAAGGGTAAGTCCCCGTGATTGTCACTCTTCGCACAAAGGATCACCAGAGCGGTAATGTGAAGCGATCCGCTAATGTCTTTAGGATGCTGTTGGAACTGTTCCTCACTCTGCTGATCAGGGAGGCAGTTTTCAGGCACAGAACACATTGTGTTCCGTGCTTCAAAGCCATCAGTTTGATACTCTGCAAACAACCCGGATGCACTGCAAAAACGCGGCAAACCCAACATCATCTAAAAGACATTGTTGTACTGGATTCGTAAGGTCTCCAGCGATATTTTAGTATGTTTGACCCACAGATTTCCCGTGTATATGCTTTGACAGTATGCTATAAAAAGCGTCACTTTCACATCTTCCGTACAGCGAGAAAATCTGAGAGCCAACATATTCCCTCTAACCGTTAGAACCCTTCGCTCCCTTTCAATATCATCATCATCTTTGAGGGCGCTGGTGATGACATGCCCCAGATATTTAAAGTTCAAGCCATTTAGGGTAATATTAGTAGTTTTATCGGGACATTTACCAGCGGCCTCAAAGACCATGTATTCTGACTTTTTGACATTTTACGTTAGCCCATGCTCAGCATACGACTCACAAACACAACATTTCTATAAGGCCACCCACCGTAGGGCTGAGCAACACCATATCGTCAGCGTAGCTTATATTGTTCATGCTAATGCCATCTATTCGACAACCGACACGCATGCTGCTCAGCTCCACGATGAGATCGTTTAGGTAAATGTTGAAGAGCTTAGGAGAAGATTGTGGGAGTGGAATATTGATTGATTGGGAGTATTGATTCATCAAAAAAATATATGTTATCAAATATTAAGGTTGTGATTGTGTCACAAAATCTATCACGGCCCAAACCCAAGCATTGGGGGTGTGACTTTAAACGAGGTGTGAAAAATAAATAAATAAACATCATGTAGAGCGGAGCAAAGTCAAATATACGTACACTTAGGCAGTTACCGTCTATTTTATACGGTACATACAAATCTACATTGAACAGCTAAAGTTGTTGATCAAAGCCAGAACACCAATACTACCATTAAATCCAAGATTCATATGCTACTACTTAGACATTAAAAAACAGAGGGGACAGATACTCACTGAACGGATGTTTCCGCATGTATTTGAAGCTGGTCTTGACGAAGCGCTGCCACGTGATCGGGTTCTGCTGGCCGGTGCAGCAGTTATAAACGACGACGCCTTCCCCCCTGACGACAAAAACGAAACGTGTTAAATGTTAATTAACAGAGTATTTGTGAATGTCTGTATATTTTAAGAGAGCGAGCTTACAGCTCCGGTAACCTACGTGGATATTAGGTAGTGGACTATACGTGTCCACGGGGCAACTCGCTCGAGACACTAGTCTTAAGAGTTTTGGATGAAGAATGCTCTTCGGCGCGTCCTGGTCTGGCGTTATGACCTGACGCAGATGGTCCCTTTTGCTTGCGCAAGGTCGTCTGACACCTACTTTATGACCTGACGGTTGGTGGGGGCTATCAGTATAAACTTTAAAGTCGTGTGTAGCGGGGTTGTCTGTATATTCTTCTGCTAGTCAGAAGAAATAAGGAAGAGCTACCAGCGACCAGTAATCTTTTTATCGTGTTCAATTAAAAGCTTTATCTATGTGGAAGACGTTCTACATCATGTGGACAAATTTGATCGTCTTTGCGTCCTTAACACACGGACAGATCACATACCAGGATCTCAATTCTTCTATTTAAAACAAAATCGGAAGATTGGAACACGGGTGTTCTTCAGATAGCTTCGACGAGACGAGAACCACAAGGCATCCTAATAGGATGACAGTAGGTGCTGGTATTCTCGTTCCGGTGCTTATCATTCCATGTAAAATGTCTCCACCGCTTGCCAAAGATGCACAAGCCAACCTGCTAAGACAGGTGCTGCAGTTAGTCAAAGCCTCATAATTCCATCAAAGTCTTACCATCTCAAATGTGAATCTAAACCTAATACCAAATCTGATAAAACTGACACTTCACCTAGTTAGAAAGGCGTTTTAATTCCTCGAGTCTGACTGTCGCAAAAGTGCCCACCATTCGCACTTATTACCAGATCCAGGTACCAGATCTGTATTGACTGACTAGTAACCAGTACCGGATTAACCTAAATGCAAAAAAGGCACGTGCATATTATGGGCCTCGTTTCATTTAGAGGCACGTCGTCGGTCAGAAAAAAAAAGGTTTTTGCTTAGCCTAGAAGATAAGGGCCCCAAAACTTGCAGTGCCTAGGGGCCTATACTAGGCTTAATTCGGCTCTGCTAGTAACGGCCACTTAGTTAAAAAGCGTCTCACCGTCTCAAATGCGTCCGCCACGCGCACACGATCATCAGGTTGATGACCGTGTCGACGGGCACGAGGTCCGCCACCCGCGAGCCCGTGCCCAGCATCGTGCGGAAGATGCCCTTGCCCACCGCCGCGATGATGCCGTTGGGGCCGTTCCAGTTGTCCACCCAGCCTTTGACCGGCTCCCGTACGGATGAGAGCACTGGGAAATTGATAATCGAAATTAAAGTCTACGCGGACGCAACACATTAAAATGAAGTACAAAAAAGTAAATTTTTACTTTTTATGTTTAAGTGCTAATTGCTGCACTAAAGCTGAATTAAATATATTTAAATACAGTTAAAAAAAAGTATTAATTAAAGTAGATACATAAGACAGTCACATGAAGTTAAAAAGTATATCAAATCAATGTGTTGTTGTGCGGGTTTGTGAGGGTGTCTACTAACTATCACGAACTATCAAGGTCTCTTGCATTAGACATGACATGCAACTGTTGCGAAATATAGAATAATAAAATACATGGTATAAATCCCGTTAAAATTACTTTTACGCAATTAAATTCGCCCTTACTTTATACAGTATTTTTACTCTGATGCGATTGAGGAAAATCTGCCAAAGCATTTGTCACGAAGGTATACCAGGTAATTCTATTTTAGGTAAATACATCATAAAATTCCTTAGAAACCTCAAGAGATCTCACGAACTCAAGTATTGTTTTCTAAAGTTTACGCGAACACTACACATTGAAATGAAACAACTTTTACCCTGCAAAGGGTTCGAAACGTCAGGATAAACATTAATTAAAAGTAATGTGGAAAATAAACGCGAGTAGATCCGTAAAAGTTGTTTCATTTCAATTTGAACTCAAGTATTTTAGTCAATACACAGCTCAGATATGTCAACGTTTATCTATCCCTCCGAAAAAGTTAACTACACCCATATCTTTGTCGATAAAACCGAGAGTATCTTAGCATCTTAACCTAACATTCACTTAGTGCTATTTATAGAATATTAATAGCCATCAACAGCTCATTTTTCCACCAGCTCATTTTTATGTCCCCACTGCTAGGGCACAAGCCTTCCCTATGAAACACCACTGGGAGAATGAGCCATAAATGATCACGCGGATTCAGTGCGGATTGGTGGTTGTAAACGAAAGTACAGTCGGCGGCAGATCAACCTACCCAAATCTGTCAAATTTCTCCAATGAATATTGATCCTTATAACAAAACAATAAAGTTCAAAATTGATTGTAGAAATTTGTCAGTTTTGGGTAGGTTGATCTGCCGCCGTGTGTACATAAGTAAACACTTTTTTGTCAGAAAATAAGTTTAAATTCACTTACCTATAGATGGCCGCACGATTGCAACAGGAAGATTGCCGCACTCCTTTATAAGCATATCCTCAGTCAGCGCTTTTGTAAACGTGTACGTGTTGGGCCGATCGCCTGGAAAAAGAGAGAACGATACTGAAATACTGTTTTTTTATTATTTAATATAATGGGTTTCGGGTTATAGAATGCCCCGTTTCGTTCTAACTTATTCAAAATTCAAAATTCAAAGAAATATTGGAAAATGCCCTATCATAGAAGATCACTTTCCACAAACTTGGAATCAGTTTTTTTATGTTATGCTTGCTTTAAAAACGTAATTTAATATGTTTTAATGCTGCAATGTTTTACTACTAGAGGCGCCACTAGCACAATATGTATTTTTAGGTCTGCTATTTTTAAATAGCCATAGATATAGATCATCACAAATTTACTATATACTTAGCTTTAGAAACACAGTACACTACGGAATCCTATGAGCCGCTAAACCCGAGCCGAAGTTTCAGCCTTTAGAGGCGCTCACGGGTTGTGCCTCTCTCGAGTCCGATCTGAACAACTCGAGGAATCTAGTAGGGGACGGGGGAACACGCTTGCCTGACACCATCCCTTCTAGAAGCCCCCAGAGGATGTTCAATCACAGGGCTTGATGAACGCAGAAATAAGGAGTACGCGTTGTTGATGATAGCAAGGTGCTCGCCGACAGAGTCCGGCATGAACCTGTTCACGAGCTCGACGGAAAGCATCTGCCCAATCTCGGTCGTCTCCATCTCCTCCACGACTCGGTCAACCTAAACCGGAGATCCTAGTCTTAATAAACATCCTTGGGTTGTGCTACTCTCAATTCCGATCTGAATGCCTTACCACCCCTTCTAGAAACGCTCTAAGGACCTACCTGTTTAATAACTTTCAATACGACGAGCCAACGTTCTATCCTTTAGAACTGCTCTCGAGTTATACCGTTCATTATCCTGATCCCAACAAGATTATGGTGCTGATTATGGTAGCTCACCGACCAAATCCGGCGTGATCCGGTCCACCAGCTCGTCGGGCAGCGCCTGCACGAGTGTCACCACGTGCTTGGGGTGCGCCGGCCGCATGTACCCTAATCTACCATCTACCTGAGCTGAGGTGCCTACCATCACCATATCATTACCATACCACTACAGATTCGAATACCTTGCCATCCCTTCTTTTAACCCTCTGAGGATGTACAGGCTATAATAGTTGCTCACCGACTAAGTCCGGCGTGATCCGGTCCACCAGCTGACGAGCTGGTCAGGCAGCGTCTGCACGAGCGTCACCACGTGCTCGGGGTACGCCGGCGGCATGAGCCCACATCTACCATCTACCGGAGCCGAGGTCCTAGCTTTTAGGGGCGTTTTCAGTTTGTTTCACTCTGGATTCCAATCCAAACGACTCCCTCACCTCACCTGAGTCTCCCTCACCTCACCTCTAGTCTCCGTCCCCGTCGACTTGATCAACCCAAGCTGAGTACCTACCTACCCTTTAGAAGCGCCTTCTTATTGTTCCACTCTCGATTCTGATGTTAACACCTCGCCATCTAAACTCTCTGAGTACAGTAGCTCACCGACTAAATCCGGCGTGATCCGGTCCACCAGCTCGTCGGGCAGCGTCTGCACGAGCGTCACCACGTGCTCGGGGTGCGCGGGCGGCGCGTACACGGTCTCCTCGACGCGCTCCCGCTCGCAGTTGCAGTACGCCGTCGACACGTGCACCAGCGCCTGTAACGTCATAATATGTCGCCATTAATCACAAGGGCAATGACACTGAAATCAACAACAGGAGTCCTTTAAATTTACATCAGAGTGGAAATGATTGCCAGCTATGCCAGCTAGGGACAGTTCTCAGAAAAATCTGATAACGTTTTCTGAAAGTCAAGATAATTGCCAATGCCTATGATGTCGTCATGTTCTGACGAGTTGAAAGATGATGCAGATATTGAACGTGAACGGAGAGCGCTGGCAGTGAGATCAAATATGATAGTTCACAGGTTTGCACGTTGCTCGAAATCAGTAACACTTTTAAGAGCTTAACACTTTTACTGTACATCCTTTTACACTTAGCTTTAGCTTGAGACACAAAGCGAGTGCTACACTCCCTTCGCGATCAATATAATGATGTGTTCAGGATACTGTTTCGGCTGCCCCGCTTCTGCAGCGTCGAGATGTTTGCAGAGACCGGTGTTGATGGCTTTCATGCCATCATGCGCAAAAGAGCGGTCTCGATGGTGCAGCGGACTTGGGCCTGCCGAAACAGCCTCTTGGCCGTGGTCGCAGAACGCACAGATGGCCCTTTGCTAGGGCACTGGCAGTCACATACAGGGGCCAGTGCCCTAGTATGCAATATCTTTGTAGTAAGACTGGACCTTATTTATTTATATTTTAAAACAAACATAGTCTTATGTAACTACTAACACAACATCGTGTTAATAATGGATGGAAATGGAATGAAATGATCTAATAAATAAAATGATTAATTAATTATGATGTTTTTTTAAATACTAACTGACTTCATATTCTTTAAACTATTTTTACTGTAAATAAAGACGACTAATCGAGGCAGAACTAAAGAAATACTAACAGGTCACCGGTGCTTAGGTCCGAGAGTCTGCCAACCTTATATGGCGATTCATCCCGGTATTAACCATACCGACCACCCCTGCACATTCGCTATCTCAGTTACCTTCAACCCGAGCATTCAATGGTCGTTTGCTTTCAACAAAACCGAGTACAATATGTACTACGTACGCTATTAAGACCGGTGCCGGTGGTCTATCCCCAGCTGTTCCGGCAACCCATCCCAGCATTGACCATATCGGCCTGCCCCTGCAAAATCCCGATCTTAGTTACCTCCAGCCCGAGCATGCGATGGCACAGCTGGACCAGCTGCTGCGTCCCCAGCATGTTTATGGTGACCGACAGCTTCAGTTTCTCGTCGAACTTCACCGTCGCTGCTGAGTGGAACACGACTGACACCTGGAATGGAGAGTAGGAAAACAATTTAACAACAAAAAAATCAGATAAGATATTAAGAGTGGGCCGACCAAAAAATGCCAAAAATGCAGTTACGGTTAAGTAAATATAATTGAAAATACTATCGTATTAAATGAAAAAAATATATATTTAGTATCATAGGGAACGTGTTTACAATTTGTCAGAACCATAAATTCATAACACGCTATAGTTTTTTCTACAATATCATTTAAAGTTGGGCAAAGATCATGAAAACGAGTGGCGGCGTTTAGTAGATTTCTTATAGTTTATCTAAATTATTGTACCTCTGATTTTGTCTAAACAATCATCAATGGATAAACTACAAATTGCTAGACTACATTTTCGATTCATCAAGTGGTTATTTAAATAATTATTTTTTATTAAGCACCTTAAATTCCCCATACAAAATTAGTATGGCCGCGCGGCATCAAATAAATATGGACGACGACATTTCAAATAAAACATATGACACTTGTCACTTACGGACGGCGCACCCGTAAGATATACAACGTGTAACTGAAAGGTGTGGTCAAAATGAAAAGATCCAAAGTGTATCCGATGTAGATCTTGTATGCAGAGTTACCAAGTCATGATTATTAACTTTAATGTGTTATGAAATTTTTGAAGTGAACACTTCTTTAGCGGCGTTGTACACTTTTTTTGTAATGGGTAAAAAATGTTTAATTCGCGTCAGGACACGTGACCTGATCGAAAATTCGTAAGACGGATGGAGAGTAGACAGCCGCCGCGGCGTAGGATAGGAAGTATCCCCCTCTCTTTCTACGGCGCGGCGAAAATGTATGCCTGCTGTTTCGTTTAGGCGGCGCAGGGCGCTTGCGCGAATAAATTGTCATGTTTGTGTACGATAGCGCAATAAATAAATATTGTATTCTACCACATAAATGATAGTACTTTTATACTGATAATTGAAGCAATTCGTGCAAAATTATTCCCTAACCATTCCAAAATTTAAAAAATGCACAACGTTAATATTTAAGTTTTCACTTCTGCCGGCACTCCCGGAGTGCAACCCGTCGATTTTTAATAAATATTTCAATTGTTATATCTCGCACACCAGTGCAAGTTTAAAGTGTGCGAGTTGACGAATAACTCGTCACATCAAATTAAACAAGTCACAGCCCTAGTGGTTTAGTTACTTCTGTGTACTTATATTTATGATCACGGCCTGCTTGCTTATGCGCGCCTTACGTACATGACTTCACTAATATAAGTATTTAATTTACAATTGCATGACAAACTAAAGTTAATAATTATGTCTCAGTAACAGCACATATATGATCTAGATCGGTTACACTTTGGCTCTTTTCATTTTGATCACACATTTCTGTAACACGTTGTATCATCATCATCGGCCTATATCTATTAGTCCACTGCTGGACATAGGCCTCCCCTAATGAGCGCCATAGCGCCCTGTCCTCGGCTTGACGCATCCAGCATCTGCCTGCAGTCTTAAAATACACGTTGTATACGTAAAATTTATTAGAAAAAATCAACCCGCCTCAGCAAGCTCGAGTAGGACTCGAATCCACTAACTATATTTTGAATATAGCATTGTAAATGCCAAATTAAAAATTATAAAAATATTTATAGCTAGACCACTTAACCAGAGTGAACGAGAGTGCGGCAACTTCATACAAGAGCTCCGAAACGCACGCACAGGAAGGTCGTAGTTCACCTACATTAGCACACAGAAAAAAGCACGGGAAAGGAGTACGCGATGTCTCGGGCTGTCCCCACAAACGCGGATCAGGCAGCGTATGTTACTGTAGTAACGGAGAATAACAAGTATGTCACTGAGCGCTGCCGATCAGTATACACGTATTTTTCTTGGTTTGGGTGTCGCGATTGCGAGTTTTGTTGCATAATAGGTGGGTGCCTATTGAAAATGTCTGGGAAAAAAACCTGTTGTGTATGAGGATGTCTCAACACACACAACCATAATCCCAGTTTGTCCTATTTTACTTTACCGACAGATATAACAAGGTAAGTTTACAATATAAAAGACACCCAAATTTACACAGTAATAAATTAACTATGTGTTACTCAACCCTAGCCGGTAGGTACAGCTCGGTACGTCGATTCAAGGTCACGGCACTGTTGCCGCACTCTCGATCACTCTGGCTTAACTGAGTCTTCGCCTGCGTTACAAGTTACTGCCCTCACAGTCGAAAGAACACTTTTACAACTATTTAACAATCGATAAAGACGTTCCTTATATAGCAAGACCGCTTAACTGAGTCCTCGCCTGCGGTAGGTACGCGGGGCGGGAGGTACGTAGGGCCTCTGCCGCGAACACGAGCGATTTGCGACGCGGCGAACGGACTTCTAGTTCATTGCGTTTTTTCTATCACTGCTGACTATGACTGTCGTAGTATAACGCGCAATGAACTAGAAATACGTTCGCCGCGTCGCAAAACGCTCGTACTCGAGACAGAGGCCCTACTTACCTCCCGCCCCGCGTACCTACCGCAGGCGAGGACTCAGTTAAGCGGTCTTGCTATATAAGGAACGTCTTTATCGATTGTTAAATAGTTGTAAAAGTGTTCTTTCGACTGTGAGGGCAGTAACTTCACAGTGACGTAATACCGCTGGCTTGCAGCGTAAAACACAAACTACTAGAAAAATTCAACGAGAGTCTCCTGGGGCCTCGGTAGCTCAGCGGTTAGAGCATTGGACCGGTTATCCAATGGTCGTGGGTTCGACTCCAACTCGAGCTTCCTGATGCTGGTTGATTTTTTTCTAGTAAAATTGTATCTTGTAACTAAACAGGGTCACTGGAAACTCGACGTATTCCTGGCTGGACGTGATAGGGCAGCCAAATTGCAACATATTTAACGTACCATACGGATGGCCATAAGTTAATAGTTTTCGAGATTTTTTTAATTTTAAGATTTTTCACGAAAATACCCATATTTCCTCATATTTTTCGAAATAAAAAAAAACAAGCAACGCCCTTATGCTTGTTTCTCTTTACCATGTTGTATGTTTTTTAGTTGTATATGTTACCGTTAGAATACGGAATACGTTAATATGCACAATAACTAGGTAATCTGCAAATTACCGGGTACGATCCGTTAAAGTGTGAAATTTGACTTAAAGTAGCAGATATCTCCAGTTTGCCTAGTTTATCTGTATTTAACGGATGCCACATCGTTAAATCGCGGAAGACTGTGAACGAAATACTTTTGTCTCGTTTTCTCACCCTCCCCTCGCCCTCCCCGCGCCCGCGCCCGCGCCTGTATCCACGACAAATAATTGTAGGAGTGTAGTGCGGGATACTTTGGTATGGAGCTAGATTTCTGTTGTCTAATGAAAAAAAATATCACGTGACCTACAAACAGAAGTAGGGCAGGTACAATTACAATGAATTCGAATATTTAATATCTAATTGGGGCTCCAATAATCTTGTTGAGTTCAATGCCAAGAAAACACAGGTATGTGCGTTTACGGCCAAAAAGTCACCATTCCTTCCCCTTCCAACTCTTCAGGGCACATCTCTAAGCCTGCAGAGCAATATCAACATGCTCGGTATGACGATTCGCTGTGATCTGAATCAAAAGGACTACATCGAAGCCGTGATCAAAACAGCCTCACGAAATCTCGGTGTCCTGAACAGAGTGCGGCGATTCTTTACGCCTGACCAGTTGTGTCTTTTGTACAAGACTCAGGTACGGTCTTGCGTGGAGTATTGCTCGCACATCTGGGACGGTTCCGCAAAGTACCTTCTCGATGCCTTAGACAGATTGCAGCGTCGCGCTGTACGCATTATCGGCAATGCAGAGGTCACTAATACTCTCGAATCGCTACAATTGCGTAGAGATATAGCGTCACTCAGCGTTTTCTATCGCTTGTACCACGGCGAGTGCTCTGAAGAACTGTTTGACCTTATCCCACCTTCTCCCTTCCTCCATAGGAGTACACGTGCTGCTCTTCGGAGTCATCGCTTTACTGTCACACATATCCCATCGTGCACAAAGAAATTTGGTGACTCGTTTCTTTGTCGTACCTCCAAAGATGGAATAGTCTACCAGCACACGTTTTCCCTCCTTCCTATGATATGGGGTCCTTTAAATGGGGCGTGAAGAAGCACCTTGTGGGCCGGCAGAGTGAGGTTGACTGATGCTGCGTTGTTTTCACGCTGCACCATTTGTCTTCACGTCTGGACTCCATTTCCACTTAACATCAGGTGGTATGGAGTCATTTGCCATGCTAAGTATAAAAAAAAAAATTAAAGCAAAAACCTGTTTTACTAACTTAACCGTATGCTTGGCCGTAGTCTACAGATTACCTAGGAAGTCACCAGATAATCTCCAGATTAACAAGTTAATCTGCACTCTAACTGATTTACGCACATTAGCGGTAACATATACATACATTCCAAACAAACAACATAGTCCGTGCTCTTTTGCTTCTGCTTAAACGACTGGCCTTCGTTTGACCTGATGTTAATGTCATTGCCGGATCTTAAAATTGATCACTTCATGATGTAATCGACCACTTCATGAAATGGTTGTATTTCATGATATGCCCAGCTTAAGAGTGCGCCGTCCGTAAGTGACAAGTGTCATATGTTTTATTTGAAATGTCGTCGTCTATATTTATTTGATGCCGCGCGGCCATATTAATTTTGTATGGGGAATTTAAGGTGCTTAATAAAAAATAAATATTTAAATAACCACTTGATGAATCAAAAATGTAGTCTAGCAATTTGTAGTTTATCCATTGATGATTGTTTAGACAAAATCAGAGGTACAATAATTTAGATAAACTATAAGAAATCTACTAAACGCCGCCACTCGTTTTCATGATTTTTGCCCATATTTAAATAATATTGTAGAAAAAACTATAGCGTGTTATGACATTATGGTTCTGACAAATTGTAAACACGTTCCTTATGATACTAAATATATATTTTGTTCATTTAATACGATAGTATTTTCAATTATATTTAACTACTTAACCGTAACTGCATTTTTTTGCATTTTTTGGTCGGCGCACCCTTAAACTGATCACATCGTCAAAGCGTCAGTCAACGTTTGATGATATGCCCTTCCACTCCACTTCCTTGAGGTCGCCTCAGAGATGGCGCGACACCATGAAAACCGGTGTAAAAAAAACCACTCAACCAAGGAGGTCGTCCTAGATTGTCTATGCTTGCGTTGCGCGTTTGTATGAAGCTTAACTGCAGTCTCCATAATATGTGGTTCATTTTTGTCACCCTTGTCTGACTTAAGAGAGCAATAAATTTTGATTTGTATGTGGAAGCATTCTTCACCCGGAATCTTAAACTACAGACGAACGATTAAGTTATAAGCGGAAAACTTGTAATTGGCCGTATTTAATTTATAAACACTTTTATTTCATGTAGGTATTAGCTGTAAGTTTTCCAAAAAAAATAAAAAAAATAAAAAATAAACTTACTATCTTATCTGTAACTGCCCGAACACAACCATGTTACTACCATTCTAGATGTGGCGACGGACTTTGATAGGTGGCAGCTAGCCAGAGGGACTTAGAAGCCTTATATCATCAAGCTTGAGACTTAAAAATCAGAAGGGCTGTGTCACCTTCTAAGTGAGCGTGGCGAGCAACCCGCTCCACGATTGCACTTAGGCAACCGCCTTACAATTTGGCCGAAACCCGCTCGGCTTATGCGCATTGGGCCAGCGGACGCCCAGTGACGGTAGCCAAAGTAACATTAAGAAAACGACAGCGAAGTTCGAAAAGAATAAAAATGTATGGGATTGACATAAGATTGACCACGTGATTTAGCGCGGCTTATGTCAATCCCATACATTTTATTCTTTTCGAACTTCGCTATCGTTTTCTTAATGTTACTTACCTACTGTTACGCTTTTTTTATACTTATACAATCTCGTCAAATTTGGAAAACACAGCGGAAAATCTGGCCAATTTTTAAGGGTTTTTAAAGGTTCATATAATTTTTAATAATTAATTTATGAAAAAAAAGAAAACAGGAACACAGCCAAAGCCTTTCTTTAATTTTTCATGAAAAAAGTAATTAAATCGGTCCAATTTTGGAGGAGGAATCAGGGGACTACGAAACGTTGATTTTGTCTACTTTCCATACATATTTTTCAATTCAGTCGACCTAAGTGTTTCCTCTTAAGACCGTGCAGATAGGCGTGCGAGGGATGAGGTGTATGCCCTGCAGTGGGCAGAAGTGGGCTGATGTCGATGATGATGATGGAAATTGGGCTCTACCCAAGTAATACTCGGGATTCTATAGTAGCTGCCTACTAGAACATTTTGATTCTAAGTGTAGGAACGCATACTATGCCGAAATTACGCGACTGAAGTTCGGCATGATTACGCCTGCAATACTATTTGAATTACTGACGACACATATACCGAAATTACGTTGCGTTATAGCGTACAGCCTAACTTCGGTCGGGCGTAAGTTAAGCGGCAACTTATTCTAAAGAGCACACATTATACGCGACCGAAGTTCGTTTCGATTGCCTACGAAGATCCGGGGGCGGGGCGTGAGTTCGGCACTTATGGTGTGTCATATCAGCCGAATACGTCGGAACGTAAAATCAGCCGCGCAACTTCGGTCGCGTACCTTCGGCATAGTGTGTTTTTACACTAAAAGCCGATCAAGAAGGCAGTACAAGCTTAAAAAAAAAATGAAACAAAATGAACAAATATTCTTACCTTCTGAGTGAGCATGGCCTGATCCGCTGGGCTGATGCCCAACTCTGGCTCCGTGATGTCGCCGACTATAGGCACGATCTTGTTCAATTCCTGGGGTCTCTCTTTTCGCAGCGTCTCGAATAGCTACAGGACAAATAAAAGCAGGCTCAGACTAACGCCGTATAAAATCTATTTGATTATTTATTTTATTTTTAACTTTGGGACCATGGGGACCGGCAGCTCAAAAACTTTTTCAACAAATTTCCGCTCGACCTAAAGAGACCACTGGTGGCCCTCGAGCTGGCGCGTATTTTGGCCAACGCCTAAGTTTGGTCATCCAAAGAGGCAACACCGCCGCCGCCAGCGTCCTGGGCACTCTCCCGCTTGGCAGCGATTTGGAGTCCCTTTTTTATTTGTAAAAATTATGTGTAAATTTCTATATATATGTACAAAAAAATGTAATTTAAATAATATGTAGTGTTAATTCCGCTAACTCACTCGTTTATACAGCTTGGATGCAGTACGCATGCACCGCCCTCCCGCCCGCAAAAAGTATGCACATGCAGGAGAAACAATGCGTGCAAGCGAAAATGCACACCAACACCGATACCCGACACGTGTTTCGCCCCTCCACGGGGCATCCTCAGGAGCTGTTGACTGGTCGAGAGCTGCGCACCGACTGTTACGGCTACGCAGCTCCCGGCCCCTTTTATAAAGCGCCATCGTTTGACATTTGTGACGTACTACCCGCGACAATACGTAATAATGGGGATGGAACTAAATTTGTTTGGTCATTCAACAGCGCATGACTGTCATTATTATGTTTCATTATTTCTAATTGTTCCAACACACACAACCGAAAACTTTTATTACAAACATGCAAAATATTATAGCTGTTATTGTCGCACAAAGCCGGCCATTCTTTGTTGCACAGTCATGCGCTGTTGAAGGGGCCGGGAGCTGCGTAGCCGTAACAGTCGGTGCGCAGCTCTCGACCAGTCAACAGCTCCTGAGGATGCCCTGTGGAGGGGCGAAACACGTGTCGGGTATCGGTGTTGGTGTGCATTTTCGCTTGCACGCATTGTTTCTCCTGCATGTGCATACTTTTTGCGGGCGGGAGGGCGGTGCATGCGTACTGCATCCAAGCTGTATAAACGAGTGAGTTAGCGGAATTAACACTACATATTATTTAAATTACATTTTTTTGTACTATGGATTTCCGCAAAATAACGCCTGATTCCATTAATTATATATATATATATTTTTTTATTATTTACATATAATTTTACGCAAATATTGTTGCGAACAAATTACAAATTGAAAAAAAAGACAGTGTTGAAACAATTCCACGAAGGCCGGCAACGCATCTGCGGTTCCTCTGGTTTTGCGGGTGTCCATGGGCGGCGGTGTTGCTTTCCAACAGGTGGCCCGCCTGCTCGTTTGCCTCCTTCTAATATAAAAAAACGAGCGGGATTCGAACCTGCACCCCATGACATGCCGGGTCAGGTGCACTGCCAACTATGCTATCGAAGCGATAAGACCGCCAAATTGTAACTTTGTAATTTTTTTTTCTTTTGTTCATCATGTTTTATAGTGTTGCAATAAAAGTATTATCTATCTATCAAAATTATAAATAAATAAAACAAATAAATTTTATATAAATAAATGAGATTTTTTTAAATAAAAAAAAAATCCTCTTTAGTTATTTGAAACTGTCACAATAGCTTAGTAGAAAGGCTAGACTTAATGTCATATCTACAGACCATACAAAGGCCTAGGTCTACAGACCTTCTACAGAGATTCTATGAAATCAGTTATCAAAATAAAACAATTTATTTAACTTATGTTGTAAAAAGAACTCGTTCACAGTGATAAACAAATCAGACCGATTACTCTAATCTAATCCAAATTGTAAACTTCGAATGCGCAGACGCACACCTATACCGAAAGATTGGATGTAGCTTACCGTTATTATTATTTGGATAATCACACATAGATAAATAAATAAATAAATTTTCCTACACTCACACCAATTATCTAGCCCAAGAGAATCGTTATGGTTTCATAACGAAGCTTCTCTTCGTTATATGGTTACTAGACAACGGATAAACATACTTAAAATACTTAAATGCATACTTATTAAACATAGAAAACACACAGACCCGAGACAATTTATGAAAACAATAATTTCTAAATTAACCCGACCGGGGATCGAACCCGGGACCTCAGAGATGGCGACACCATGAAAACTGGTGTACAAACCACTCGACCAAGGAGGTCGTCATAGATACTTGTTTTATAAAGTTTACGCGAACACGACACATTGATATGAAACCACTTTTACGGATCTACTCCCGTTTGTGTCCATGTGACCACGGACCCTGCGAAGGGTTCGAAATGACGTCATCAGGATAAAAACAAATTTGTAAAATAAACATACATACATAAATAGTATCACTGCCTTCTCCCAAAAAGATGTAGACCAAGACAGGGCATCAAAAACACCAATTTTTAGTAATCTCGCCGTCGATGACATCATAAATCGTTCTACCATTATTGAGGATAAATAAATTTTAGTAAATGTCACTTGAACATAGAGAGGCGGTTATTTATTAAATTCAAAATTAATAGTTCGCAGGGATTATTGTTAACTCGTCGCAAAATAACTAAATTCGTCACATGTTTGTAACTTCCATAATTTAAACTTAAACTCGCCACAAGCACCAATTATGTAGCCAGATATACCAAAATTACTTATAACTTTAAAATAGAATACTGACGAGTTTACAGATACTTTTTACCTTCATCAACATCCGGTCATACACCGCATTCTTCATCCGGAACTCTTAAGACTAGTGTCTCAAGCGAGTTGCCCCGTGGACACGTATAGTCCACTACCTAATAGCCCCACATAGGTTACCAGAGCTGTATGCTTGCTCACTTCTCATTGAATTAAGACTACAACTCGCAGTTTCCACTGCTTGGGTCGTCAACTCTAAAATAGACTATCAAACGTCCTCTTTGTTGGCGGAAGAAGCCCTCTCACTCTCAGTACCCATTCGGGTAACTCGCCAATTCCACAATCCTAGCGGGCGCCACTAATAGTTCTCCAGACTAGTGCCGGAGATATTGGAAGCTCACTCAATGAAAACTACTGAGCAGAACAACCAACTTAGGACAACTCACGTGCCCCGCAGATCCTTTCGCTACGGACCCAACCGAGACCGCTATTTGAACCCGCTCGCAGCGCACGAGATATATGCCAATGCAAGACAAACGCAACCACCTCTACAGTTAACCACATAGCCACCACGAGTCCAACCCATGTCCCGGCCTTGCCGGAGACGCCCGCAAAGGCATAACCAGCAGGGGGCTTAGGATCCGAACTCCCGTGGTACCCTTGAAAAGACAGCGGGACCCGTAGTTCCAGCAGCCATACCCTACCTATCAGGGTCAGTATAGATGGGGACGCTCGTGTCCCATCGGAGGGGCCATAATATGAGCTGGTGATGAAGGTGTTTATAAGGGTTCCACATACCGGCGACTGCGTCAGCTCGGACAGGCGCGACGCGACATCCTGCCCACGCTTGGGTCGCATTAGTAGGAAGATCTTCTTAATTTTCGGACAACTCCTTAGTAGTTTTTCAACTAACACCTGCGGACAAAATTATTGTTTAATTACAGTGTTCTTCAAGAACTAAAGACATACACACCGATATAAACAGTTTCCTAATAGCCGAATAGATAGATGCAAGGGTTAATAAGAGGAATCGTGATTCTATTTTCGTACGTACTAAAGACAAGCGTATCGGCTTTTTTGACGACTACCTATTAATTTATAATAATCTCACTTTTGCCAAGTCAGTACAAAACATTTGGTGCTTCGGAAGGCACGTAAAGCCGTTGGTCCCGGCTGCATTGGCAGTCGTTAACTACCACCAATCCGCACTGGACTCGCGTGGTGGTTTTTGGCGTGTTCTCCCTATGCATCCATAGAGACAGTGGGGACATAAAATGAGCTGATGATGATGAATAAAAAGTCTTTGTCTTTGTGTTTGAATACCAAACAAATTCACATGATATACAAGCATAGGCTCAAGACACCGTCCTCGAACAAGGTTACGACGAGCCGGTTCACCCGCGCTCTACACCAGGCACAGACATGTACCTGGGAACTTCTCCCCACCACCACGACCCGGTCAACCCGAGTCGAGGTCCTAGCCTTTAGAGGCGCCCTCGGTCTGTTTCACACCCGATCCTATCCGAATCCCTCGGAGAATCTAGTAGGGAACGAGGATGCTAGGGTAATGCCATCCACTTGGCTGAAGAAAAATCGATTTTTATAATAATCGATATTTTTTTTAAAACCAAGTAATCGATTTTAAATTTTTTTTTTTTTTACAATCGATTTTTTTATAATTTAATAAAACAACTTAATAATAATCAAAGCTACCACAATTATCTTTATTGTTCATCAAACTATATTGCCTCTACTTTCTACTTACTACACAGACAGCATGTTGATACTAAAAAAATGCTACACTACTTATAGGTTTTTGGTTATTTTTTAAAGAAAATGTATGATGTAAATATCCACTTTTGATCAGATACTCCTCAAATACTTATAGTATGTGGTATGTTTGCTAGGCACTAGATGGCGTCCCAAGTAATTCTGTTATAGAGCTGGTGAAGAAACGATGTGAAACTACGAAATAAATAATCTATTTACTTAGTAATTCAAAGCTGCGGCTATAAAAAACAAATCGAAAGTATTGTGTGAAATAGCGAAATAGAAAATCAATTATTTTTAGTCAATAAATCGATTAATAAACATCAATTAATCTAAAAAAATAATCGATTTTTTAAATAATCATTTTTTTCACATCCCTACATCCCTTAAACAAACTTTCGCGTTTATAATATTAGTAGGATATATATTATCCCACAGCTGAGTAAAAGCCTCTACCATTGAAAACAATTAATGGGTGTTTCAATCACTATTCTCGCCAAATGCGAAATGGTGGATAATAGCAAACCGGGGTTATTCATCGAAAAATCCGAAACACAATGCTCGACCAAGGAGTTGAAGCCAGGACCAGAATTGAACCGAACATAATATCTTTCCATAATAACAGGGTTATGTTACAGTAGGTCATCACCAGTGATTGAGAATGAAGGGGGCTAAGCTACCTAAAGTTGCCGATAACCAATACAATAAGTCAAAACATACTGACATTGGAAATTTTGTCGTATAGAAAAAAGCCCGGTGAAGCTGAATATGTCGTCTAAGGCAACCAATCAGCAAACTCTCTTTCAAAAAAAAAGTTGGTTGGTGCAATCCACCCTAAAGGTAGAAACATACTACTAAAATGCGACGGGACACCACGTGTCGACACCCGATGTGCACCGTGGACATTACCAACACGCTACGTGATGCTACAACACGCTTCACTAGTGTCATAGCTTCGTGAAGGACGTAGGTGACAAAACATATCTTAATACCAGGAATGTTCTCGAATGACTGACGCGTGGCGTCGGGTGTTAACTAGAAACACACTGCGTGCCAAGCGTCGGGTGGCGTGTGTAACCCCCCCCTCTCCCGGCAACACGCCGATCTAGATCGACTGGATGTTTCCGCGTGGGAGTGCGTGTCATCATATGGTGTGTTTTCTATGTGCAACTGACCATAATGAATGTATGGGATTGATTAGTACTGACAGGCGTCGGATGGCGTGACGTGGCGTCACGTTTTAATAGTATGTTTCCACCTTAAGTCATGTCTTGTCGGCAACTTTAATTAACCCCCTTCATTTCGGTCACTGGCCATCACGTTTATTGTAACCATCATCACTAGCTCATTATATAAGGTCCTTACCAGTGAAATTTACATTTTTTTTCTCACTTATCAAAAGGTCTAAAAGTTCTAAAAGTCAATAGGCCGGTTGTTAATATTATTATACATCTTTAATTAGGACTATGTTACTTAGGCTTCAGTAATAACAATGATTATTAATTGTATGTCTATAACGCCTATTTCTTTTTAAATTGACTACTTTTTATGTTCGCGGAATTGTCTTTTTGTTTCATTGTAGCTTTGAAGGGCCTTGATTTTTTTTCTTTTTAATGTCTGCTATATTTAGCCAGTGAAACAAATACACTACTCTACATTTTTTATAGTGTTAACATAAATAGAGTCTAAGAAAATTAAAAAAACGTTAGTATGAAAAATAAAATTTTATAAAAAAATCTTCATACAAAACGTCAATTTCTAATATATCCCCACTGCTGGGGCAGGAGTCTTCCCTATGGATGGATAGGGAGAACGGGCCATAAACCACCACGCAGGCCCAGTGCGGATTGGTGGTGGTTAACGACTGCTAATGCAGCCGGGACCAACGGCTTTACGTGCCTTCCGAGACAAGGAGGAGCTCGAGATGAAAAATTTTCGGTCACCCAACCGATGACCGGCCTTTGCGACAATTGCTTAACGTCAGCACTCGCAGACCGGGCGCGTTAACCACTGCGCCATCGAGCTCTTAATTGACCTCAAAAATTGTAACCATAACGTAACAATATCTGAAAGTGGTAACATGTTACAAGTTTGCAGTAAAATAAATAAATAGACCGGTTTTGTACCCCCTGCCCCGTCGCTGCCTTGGCCGCTACCGTAGCTAGGGCGAGCGGGGCCGCCGGGGAATAGAGGCCGGTGTTTCGTGGTGTGCATCATAAGGGGATTTGCCATAATCGCCACGCTTAGCAGGCGGGTTGGCGATCGCAGTCTCAGAGAGATGCTGCTGCCAAAAACCAGTCGTTGTGGAGATCCTTGGGGGAGTTCTTTGTCCAGCAGTGGACGTCTTTTGGCTGAGATGATGATGATGATGATGATGAAATAAATAGAAAAAAATTATCTTACCTTCCCCATGAAGCCTGTGCCTCCAGTAACGAAGATAGATTTGTCGGCGTAGAAATCCGCCACCGGTAGGTACTCTAGCCCATCGCCATTGCCCCCAGCACTTCTGGCCATATCGAGGTTATTGAAGACAGCACACAACAATTCAAGGCATTCAAATGTGAAAATTCAAATATATGTAATGATTCCAATCAGTCAGACGGACTAGGACCTTCCGTCATGGCTGCCTTCGCCTATCTGCAACAAGGGAGAAAGACAAGATTTAAAATGGCCGCGCACAGACAATGGCTCGCACGAATTAGGACGCATAGGAAAAGCCAAAGTAAACATTAATACTTTATTTATATAACAATTGGTAACTAGAACTAACAACTATCATTATTGAGATGTTGAATTAAAGTTTAATTATTTCTTATCGGCGGAGCGAGTTGAAGATTCGCGACATTGTTCGCGCTTTGTTACCGGGATATAAAAGTATCCTATATCCTAATAGGGGTTATGGGCTACTAAAATTATTCTGTGGTTTATGACCTGTCTATGTGCAATATTTCATCCAAATCTGTTCAGCCGTTCTCAAGTGATGCGCTTACCAACGAACGGCATTTAATTTTTATTTATAAAGATAATATAAACATCACAATATTTTTTTTTAAATGCATTTAGAATGTTTTTGTCTGTCTGTCTGTAAGTTTGAAGCAATGCCTTCTGGTGTTAAACGAGGTCAGTAACAATTGTTCCATACAAATTTTCGTTTTCGTAAATTTACATCTTTCCATAGTGGACTTTCATCATCGTCTCAGCCAATAGACGTCCACTGCTGGACAAAAACTTCCCCAAGGATCTCCACGAGGACCGACATGTAGACGTTTTTTTCCCTTAAGGGTGCGCCGACCAAAATATGCCAAAAATGCAGTTACGGTTAAGTAGATATAATTGAAAATACTATCGTATTAAATGAACAAAATATATATTTAGTATCATAGGCAACGTGTTTACAATTTGTCAGAACCATAAATTCATAACACGCTATAGTTTTTTCTACAATATCATTTAAAGTTGGGCAAAAATCATGAAAACGAGTGGCGGCGTTTAGTAGATTTCTTATAGTTTATCTAAATTATTGTACCTCTGATTTTGTCTAAACAATCATCAATGGATAAACTACAAATTGCTAGACTACATTTTCGATTCATCAAGTGGTTATTTAAATAATTATTTTTTATTAAGCACCTTAAATTCCCCATACAAAATTAGTATGGCCGCGCGGCATCAAATAAATATGGACGACGACATTTCAAATAAAACATTATGACACTTGTCACTTACGGACCCTTAAGTTAATGGCTTCATGCGATTAGTACATTTAACCAGTGTCAAAGTATTTTTTCTTACAAGTAATACACAAATAAACAATATTTCCTTCCTGTATGATGACGATGAATGATAAATAGATGAGAAGTAAGAACTTATATACCCCCCAACCCCTCGAGTATCTCAGTAAAAATGTGGGGCTTTACTAAGTCCTCACGCAGTTTCTTGAGAGAATTTTGAAAGTGGCGTTGCACTGTTTTGTTTCATTTGCCAACACTCAAGCACGCTCCCGAGCACGCATCGCTAAACAATTAATCTAATACGGAGCGTATGCGCCCTGTACCATAAGAAAAACTGTTTTTTTTTCTTTCCAATTAAAACTACAAATAAGTTTAAAAAAATGAACAAGCATATTGAAGTTTGTGTTAAGACTAATCTACTAAGAAAATTTAGATGCTTAAATCGGTCTGTGTATGTTTTAAAAGAGGTTACTTTGATATTTTTTTCTCTGTTATAAAAGTTAACAAATCGTGTTTCTGCAACTAGCAAAATGAAGTCAATTAAATGAAAAATCATGTCATTAAATATCATTTTCATATGTTTTGTAATTGTTGGGAAAAATCAAGATCCCCGCCACGTAAATTACCAGAAGTAAGTAAGTAAACAGCCTATAATTGTCCCACTGCTGGGCAAAGGCCTTCATCATTAAAATCAAGTCATCGCTACAATTGATGGGTAATGGCTTAATCACCACGCTTGCCAAATGCGGATTGGTGATCACAAACCCGGGCTATGCATCGAAAATCCGAAATACATTTTGTCCGACCTGGTAATTGAACCCGGGACCTTCGGGTGTCGGACCGAGCACTCTGCCACTCGGCCACCGAGGCGTTCAATGCCAAATTACCAATGCGTCGCCTTAATAATCCACCATTTTTTTTTCTGGGTGTTTTCTATGTATTAAGTATGTTTATCCGTTGTCTAGTAACCATTTAACGAGTTTCATAACGAAGCTTCTCTTGGGCTAGATAATTGGTGTGAGTGTGGGAAAGTTTATTTATTTATTAATATTCGACATAACTCTTCAGTTTCCCGCCAAGAAGATCGACATGTAACATAGCACAAATTAATTGTACTTTAACATTTGGGAAGCATACAGAAAAGTTTAAAGGACCAAGAACCATACAGGATTTTTAGTAGGTAATATCATCATCATAATCAGCCCACATCAGTCCCCAGCTGGACAAAGTCCACTGAGCCCGATCTTCGGCTATTCTCATCCAACCGCTGCCAGCCACTTTGCGTATATCGTCGCTCCACCGGCACCGCGCCAGAGCCCGTCCTACATTACATTTGCCGAGCTATCGGTCCTGCGGCTAATATGACCAGCCTATTGCCACTTCAGCTTGCTAATTCTTTGAGCTATGTCAGTTAGGTAATTATTATGTGTTTAATCCCGAAACATAGCTATTTAACCGGGTCTTTCGTCGATTCATACCATGAGCGGTTCATACCACGGTATGAATCGCCCAAGGACGCTTTTTGAATTGGCCGTTTCATACCAAGGTATGAAACGGCCAATATCTATCTTGTACTTCTGCGATTCATACCATGGTATGAAACACGAGTAAAAAAGACACCGTGATAATAAATAAGCATACCCATCACACTAATATTATAAATGCGAAAGTTTGTGTGTGTGTATGTGTGTATATTTGTTGCTTCTTCACGCTGCAACGGATGGATGGATTTGGATGAAATTCGGCATACAGATAGTTTATAACCTGGATTAAACATAGAATACTTTTTATCCCGATATTCCCACGGGAACGGGAACCACACGGGTGAAACCGCGAGCGGCCGCTAGTATTGACATATAGGTACTGTTTTTTTAAGTTTACGCGAACGCTCCACATTTAAATAAAACGACTTTTACTTAACCAACTAACCACTCCATCAGATTCAACAAACCTCAAATACTTGTGTAGACTTTTTTTATTGGAGATAGTATACTGATAAGAATAAGAATAAGAAACATTTATTGACCTGCACAAAAACAAATACAAACAGATGAGAAAAAATAAAAATAAAATAAAAAAAGAAGAACATCTTAAAACAATTAACACAATCACAAAAAATAGAAATAAAAATAAAAGAGAAAGAACACTGATCGCTTCAGACTGCATTTTCAGTTTTACCGGGGTTTTTTTGGGGGCGGCGAAAAACTTAAAGGGTTACAAGCCGTGTGAAACGAAGCACTTTCGGAAATGTTCTAGTGGGAACGGCATCACGCACTAGTGCGTGTCCCCGTGCCCTACTAGATACGCCGAGGAGTTCGGATCGGATCGGGGAAAACTTACTAGAGAACAACGATTCATTCCTAGGATACGCGATGCTATTGAAATAAAAAAGCGGCCAAGTGCGAGTCGGACTCACCCATGAAGGGTTCCGTAGCAGCAAGTAACATAATATAAAAGTTTGTGAAAGTTTGTGTAAATGTTTATGAAATTAAATGTTTTTTTTTTAATATTTGAGTTAATTGAATGAAAGGTAAATTGCGGTTTACGATTTATGACGTATTAAAAAAAATCTACTTACTAGATCTCATTCAAACTAATTTTCGGTGGAAGTTTGTAATGTACACACGCCTGCACATCAACCTATCCAAAACTGTCAAATTTCTCTAATCGATTTTGATCTTTATACCAAAACAATAAGGTTCAAAATGTATAAAAGAAATTTGACATTTTGTGGTAGGTTGATCTGCTGCCGTCTGTACATCATATATTTTTTTTAGTTCTATCATTCTCTTATTTTAGAAGTTAGGGGGGGGAGGACACAATTTACCACTTTGGAAGTGTCTCTCGCGCAAGCTGTTCAGTTTAGAAAAAAATTATATTAAAAACCTCAACATCATTTTTAAAGACCTATTCATAAATACCCCACACGTATGGGTTTGATGAAAAAAAATTTTGAATTTCAGTTCTTTTATTATGGGGAACCCCCAAAATTTATTGTTTGTTTTCTATTTTTGTCTGAAAACCTTAATGCGGTTCACAGAATACATCTATATACCAAGTTTCAACAGTATAGTTCTTATAGTTTCGGAATAAAGTGGCTGTGACATACGGACGGACAGACATGACGAATCCATAAGGGTTCCGTTTTTTGCCATCTGGCTACGAAACCCTAAAAACATCCTAATGTCAATAGAGAAGATGGTTGGAATTTACCACCGGCCAGGGATCCCATCATACAAACTATTGAATTAGGGTATGCAAGTTACTTATTAATTGTGAGACGACCAACACCTCAGTCTTCCTGTGACCACGGACCCTGCAAAGGGTTCGAAACGTAAGGATAAAATAATATAAATCAATATGTTGCTAGGTTATGTTGATATCGCAGCATCACTGAAACCGGTTCCGACGGAAGATCAGCGCTAACCTCAAGGCTAGCATCTTGCTGAGTCGGAACCGTTTTGGGACTCCTATGTGTTTTTTATTAAATTTCCACTTTTATCTTTATGTTTAAAATGTTCTGTCCTAAATAAATTTATTTTCATTTCATTCATTTCATATGTAAAATAAACGCGAGTAGATCCACATTGACATAGATTTTATATTCCATACAAAAATGCAAATTTGTTATTCTAAGTACATTATTTTGTTAAACCCTTACATGTTTCTATTGGCCCATGACATTGACGACTTTCAATCCCGTCAGATAACTGCGTTGTTTTGTAGACTCAAGACAATATCAGAGTAAAATTCCAAGATTTTTCTTAAAATAAACTTAAAGATTAAGTACTTTTGATCGTATTTTGAATACAGTCATCATAATCGAATTTTTATTTTACTAGTGGCCAGCTAGCGACTGCGTTCGTTTGGATAAGCACTAGTTTCACTTTGTTTAAAGCAAAGTCCTAGAACCCTATTACAGCGCTTCTTACCAGGTCCAATTTTGAATTCTAATCAAACATACGTAAAATGTTTCAACAAAATCGGTCCAGCCGCTTAAGAGGCGTTCAGTGACATTATTGCGTACGGAAGAAATTCAAATAGGTAATGTTTCTGACTGTGTTCGTTTTTAAGAGAGTGGTAATCTCTGGAACTCGATGGCGCAATGGTTAACGCGCCCGGTCTGCGAGTGGTGAGGTTGTATCATCTCGAGCTCCTCCGTGCTTCAGAAGGCACGTAAAGCCGTTGGTCCCGGCTGCATTAGCAGTCGTTAACAACCACCAATCCGCACTGGGCCCGTGTGGTGGTTTAGGTCTGTTCTCCCTATCCATCCCTAGGGAAGGCTCGTGCCCCAGCGGTGGGGACGTAAAATGAACTGATTTATTTAATTATTTATGGACGGTACACTGACAGATTAATGTCATTACAAAAACATAAAAACATTTTCCACATAATAAGACACTAAATTGAGTGTACACAGCATGCAATCATTTAAACTTACAGAACATTTTTGTATAACTTAACTTAACTTATACAATATTTATTAACAATATTTTGTTTATTTATACGGATATTTATGTAATAAGTGGGGTTGAGGATGTTTCGTCATTAAATATGGCTGAAATTACCTTTTTGTACTGTGAGAATCCATTGTTAAATACGTCTATATCGTTATGAACACAAACTAATTCGTTATAAGTGCGGCACATTCTTACAATAGGATTATAAAAAGACGTATTGTTTTTAAAAGCCTGAATCTCTTGATTCAGGCTTTTAAAAACAATACGTCTTTACGTCTATACGTCTTTTGTCCGAATGCGTTCTTACGCATTCGGACAACGTGACCTATGCTATGCCTGGTGTTAATTTCAATCAAGGAGAGCAAACCAGCTAAATCAATGGACGAATGCAGAATTTTGTGAAGACAAATGAGAGATGATGAGATGATGATGAATCTCTGGAACTGCTGGTGCAATACCAAAAAATCCTGAACTGATATAATGCTACATTCTTTACGGGTAACATAGGCTATTTTATTCCAAATTAGAGTTCCTTTATAATATCTCACACCCACGTGGACGAAGTCGCGAGTAAAGTGCTTAATAATACTTGTTCAAATTCAAAACAGACACCCGAAAAAAAAAAATGAAAACAGAACTCATATAAAAATTACATAAAACTAGTGCAATAGTGGGCCGCTAGCGACTTCGTCCGCTTAAGAACACCCGTATCACCCTATAGCAGCGCCACCTACCGGGTCCAATTGTAAATCTAAACCATTCTCGAATCCACTTGAACACACACAAAAATTTTCATCCTAATCGGTCCAGCCGTTTAGAAGGAGTTCAATTACAAACACACGCACAGAAGATTTACATATTATGTAGGTTTAAAAAGATTTGCATTTTGTCGTAAACAAGCAAGATACCCGTAATAGGATATGTTGCCAAATTTACAATGTAATTATTACCAATTGCATTGTTTTGCAAGAAGGTTACATACCTTTCTTCTTACAAAACTGTTATTCTGTTTGTTTCTCAAATAAAAGAAGAAAGGTAATTTTAAGGGTTACTGTAACATTTGCCACGAAGTTCGTCACACTTTTGTACACTTCATGCATTGAAAGTAATTTTTTCACGTGCATTAAAAATATGATTAAGTTCGTCACAGGTCCAAATTAAAATATGACAAATTTACTTCATAAAAAAAGAAGTGTGGCAAAAATCAAACTTTCTTCTGTGTCGAATATGAATTTTATTTTAACCATGTATCTACGAAATAGTCAGTAAATTTAACAATTCTTTAATCATTTGGACGTAACAACTTAATGTCCTACCACTGTCAATATATTCCCTGGGTACCTATATGTGCCAAAGCAGTACACATTTTCATGTGTTTTCGAGCCAGTGCAGATTTCGTGATACCTATTTGGTCAGCTTTTCGCCCCAAATTTCTTGAAAAGTGAAAGAAACAGTCATTCATGCAAGTTTCCGGAAATATATCTTGCGGAGTCGCAGCGCAGGCCGGCACGGCGCCCTCGCCCGCCGCATACTTATTTTGAGCAGCAAACAGTTACTTATTTTCAAGTTATTTCATTGATCTTGTTTTCAATTTTTTATTCGACTGTACTTTGTACGTATGTGCGAATTGACGACACAAATAATAGATAAAATCAAAAGTTGCCATCTCGCACATCTGTGCGAGTTGACGAATAACTCGAATTTATATTGTGGCAAATGTACAATAACCCATTTTTTAGTGCTTTGCACCACGGCAAATGACTGCTCTCCACGTTTGGTTGGTGGCAAGGCTTGTTTCAAGTCCGTCTGATTAACTACCGTAATCTTGTAGGTGATGCTAGTGTATACTTTTTTTAAACTACTATTCTAAGTGCTAATAAACGTTTCTTACTTCCATACAGAGAGTCAGAGGGTTCAGCTGTACTGATATTTTTTTACTGCCATTGACCGCGTTTCTTCTGCCTTGTAAACATGCAGAACTTATACCA